>CM028132.1:1376475000-1381475000 GCA_016271365.2 Neoceratodus forsteri | reverse complement strand
GGGTGAGATGCGAAAAATGGCAGCTATACTGCTCATAAGAAGGTGTGGTAAAATGGCAATGTTGAAAATCTGTAGTGAAAATATTGAACTTCGGAACTTACGAGCCCGCGAGGAACCGCGTAACACATGCTCAGAATCAGTCATTTTTGCACTTTTTTACTGGGGCTCATCTTGTCATGAATGATGTCACTGTCATGGCATATTTTGGCCGAAGGATGATTTGCACGCAATGACTGTGCAGCGACTGCAAATCACCTTCGGCCTGAATAAAGCCATGACAGTGACATCATTCATGAGAAGGGTCCCAAAACCCCATGCTGAAAATTTGGTGCAAAATTCCAAAAATGCCTGAGATAGTAACAAATTGAAACCCCTATCTAGCCCATTATACAGCTTACCGGCGTTTCCTCAGTTCAGGGTCAGCTTTGAAGAGTGCAGACGGTTCCTGTCCACCGAAGATCATCACACTGAGCTCTGGAGGTAAGTATGGGGTGAGGGGTGTGGGGAGGTAGGGTCGCGATGGGTGGATGCGGGTTGTGGGAGGGGCCTGGGAGAAGCGCCGTGGGACCTTTTTCAATTTACAGGTTTAAAAAAAACAGACAACGTGGGATGTTTGCCATGCTGCGGTGGGCTCCCAGCATGGCAGAAGGATGGCTGGGGGGGCCGTGGAGCCGACGGGGATTGGGCACCTCCGACGGCAGACGACGCTGGATGTTGGCCACGCTGGGTGGGCTCAGCGTGGCAGCAAAGATCTGAGGGGGTGGAGGACGGTAGCAGGCGACAGCGTGTTTTTGAAGAGAAGACCACCGCTGTCATACACAGCACCAAAGATCCGATGGTCAGGATTGCTACACCTGCTCAATGGAGCAGGGATTGCAGAGGAGGGCACATTCCAAAGTGTCCTATTTTCCAAGACGCCTTCGCGCATGCCGCAAGCTTAACGAAAATGTTAGCAAGCTTTATGTCATGTCACCCATGTGAGGTACCAGCATCCTTGAATGTGGCAGAGAGACGCATAGAGGGAAAAAATCTTTGGAAATACTTCCCAAAGCAAGCAGTCCAGCCAACCGAAATGGAAAAAATGTCTACAGACGGATTCTCCCACCTGCCAGCATGAGCAAGTAATACATTTACCATCTAAAAATACAGGCCGCAGTTGGCATTCTTTCTAATGGACTATGCTAAGCAGTGAACTCTTGAAATCGGGTATAATGATGCAGAAGGGGTTAGGGAGGCCGCTAATGGTCTCTTATAAGCAACTGAATGAGCATTCATTCATAGCACTTCATGAAACTATGGCTTATGCACAACTTGCACTGATTTGCACAATAAATAAGTCTGCAGCTGAAAAAGACTAGTACACCCATAATTCCCTCCTTGGGAGACACTGCACTGTTTTTAACTCTGTTTTATAAGTTATTCACTCTCTGCACTGTAAATGATGTAATATGTTTGCACTTTTGCATTAGTTTGCACTACAAGGATATATTTGCACAACATAAATATTTATATCTCGTGCCAGGAATGGTCAGCCAGCTATAACTGAATTGCTCTGTGAGGAGGACTATAAAAGCAGCTAATTTGAAGTGGGCTGTACCTTTGAGAAAATGTGGAGGTGACCGTGTGAAACATTAGGTTCACCTGACATGACCCGTTACCACATCCTTTCCTGTGAGCACCTGTATGGTCCTAATAAATGATTGCCGTTTGCACAGTCCCTGGTTCCTGTGGATTTATTTTACAAATAGCAGTGTAAGGAAAACCAGCCGGCAGCTTCTGAAGGATTACTTGGCATGGAGGGTGAGTGCCAGTTTTATTTGTGTTTACTGCCCAGCTAGCTAGCAGATGTTAAACGGATATTAATCAGTTACTTACTAATTCCCATGACTAATGTGATTAATTATATTTTTCTGTTGTGCAGCTTTAAGTGTCCTGCTTGGAAGTTTACCTGTAACTGGATCACTGTTTATTATATTTATTTATTTGAAAATTGGTGACCGAGAACAGCACACTGAACCAAGGCTCATTTCCAGGTGCATCTCGGGGAAAGGGGAACAGGGGAGTCAAATACATTGCATAGACGAAGTACACAGTTAAATACAGCTACATAGTATTAACCAGGGATGGGGGAGGGGGGTATTAAAATACCCGACAACGAAGACAGCCCTTGGCTATCCCAAAAGTACCTGGAAAAAACCCAGATGAAAACTGAGTAGTCGTGTCATGTCGGGTTGTCACTATCTGACCCGTTCTGCTACCCGATTACCTGACCCTGACCATAACAAAAATCATGTAAAGACTTTTTGGGAGGGACTGTTACACTGTCTGTTAGGTGTCCCTATCTGTTATACCCATGGGGGCATTACTGAGGCAGGTACAAGAGGCACAGGCTCGTCAGGCTGCCTTAGCTGCTATTTCCAAAAATTATACCCATAATGGGCATTGCTGAGACAGGTACGAGAGGCAAAACTGCTCAAAAATGATACCCATGGTGGGCATTGCTGAGGTAGGTGCAAGAGGTGCAGTTGCTCACCATGAGGATATGCCCCCTGTACTGTGACACTATTACAGCAAAAACGTCGATGCTGATAACCTCTATGGTTTCACTGTAATAGTCCACCCGAGACCCTGGCACTCTCTCTCCTGGCCCTGCACCCCCTCCCCAATCCAACCCCGACAGAGTTAGAATCCTTTAGATCGGGGGGGGGGGCAGAGCCCCCCGATGAAAACACAGTCGGGGTCGCCAGTTGGATTTATGTCAACTGCAAGTTGTGGTCAACATAAATCCATTGCTGTGATGGCGATCGACAACTTACTTGTCGAACTGGCATCATAGAGCCCTGAGTGAGCCTGCTGCTGTTTTAAAAAAAATTATACCTGTGGTGGGCATCAAACAAACTAAAAAAATTATGACTTGACAAAAGAAATCTAAGTGTAGTACTAGTGTGGCACCTGTGGCCGGCATGGTGTCAGTGGTGATGGTTTCATTTGTTTCGTACACAACCTAGTTATCATATTCAGTATCACTGTTTGCAAGCTGTTGTTCATCTTCAGGGTCAGACTCACATAAATCACTGTTTGTGACAATTGGGAAATTGTCAGCATTCATTCTGAGAAATGTAAGCCAGTCAACATTTTCAGGACTTAGCAGTGTTCCGTGGTCAGTGACTATTCCTATTCGATACTGTTCCACGTAGATTGATCGATGAGATGGGTAGGCTCGGGGTGGATCAGAAGTTGGTCAACTGGGTGGCAAACTGGTTGGTGGGTAGAAAACAGAGAGTGGTGGTAAATGACATATAGTCAGAAGAGATGCAAGTCACAAGTGGGGTACATCAGGGATCAGTCCTGGGGCCAGTCCTCTACAATATCTTCATCAGTGACATTGCAGATGGACAGGAGGGTAAGGTTTGTCTGTTTGCAGATGACACCAAGATCTGCAAAAGAGTAAATGATCCAGATGGGGTGGGCAGAATGAGAATAGATCTAGATAAACTGGCAAAATGGTCAGAAGAGTGGCAACTAGGGTTTAACGCAAAGAAGTGCAACATCATGCACATAGGGAAGCTAAACCCTGAAGCCACCTATAGGTTGGGAGGGGAGTTGCTGCAATCACAAGGGAAGAAATAGACTTGGGCATCATCATCACAGATGACCTGAAATCATCCAAGCAGACCACCAAAGCAGTAGACAAGGCTAGTGGGATGTTAGGGTGTATTAGTAGGGGTATCACACGTCGCAAGAGGAAGGTAATAATCCCTCTTTACAAGACACTGGTTAGGCCCCATCTGGAGTACTGCATGCAGTACTGGAGACTGCACCTGCACAAGGACATTAACAAAATTGAGGCAGTCCAGAGAAGGGCAACCAAAATGGTGCAGGGACTGCATCAGAAAACATATGAGGATAGATTAATGGAACTCAATATGTATACCCTAGAGTAAAGGAGGGAGAGAGGTGATATGATTGTAACATTCAAATATCTTAAAGGCATTAACAAGATGAAAGAGTCTAACATGTCTGAATATAACAAAAATAGCAGGACAAGAGGACACCGCATGAGATTAGAGGGAGGCCGATTAAGGGGTAATGTGAGGAAGTTCTTTTTCACAGAAAGGGTGGTGGATGCATGGAATGGCCTACCTCAGGAAGTGGTGGATATGAATACAGTGCAGGGCTTCAAACAGGCATGGGATAGGCATAAGGGAGCAATACAGATGAGTATGAATAGTTAGGCCATTGACAGAGTACAGGCCTATGGCACATTCACAAGGTAGGAAAAAATGGGCAGACTGGATGGGCATTGCGGTCCTTATCTGCCGTCAACTTCTATGTTTCTATGTTCTTCTAGCTTCACTAAATATGCATTCTGAATATACACTTGAAGGCGGATAACTGAGGTACGTTATTGCAAGGTTTGCCAGATCTGGCCATAACGTTCTGTTTTGTTTCCAATGGAGTAATAGATCTTCCTCGAGATCAGTCACAGTATGGTCTGCAAAGTACTCCAGGATCATTGTGCTTTGAGAGACGGTTACCAGTCTGGCAGATGAACCTACAGGATACCAGTCCATGTTGTTGCAGGTTATTCAGAAGCTATTTGCCTTTCGACCGCGAACATAGAATACCTGAGAAGTACCTGTACATGTCCTTTCCCTCACTGATGACACTGCTGACTGTGAAGAATTGGTAGATGTGCTATTTGTTGTCTGTGCCAGAGGTGCACTGTGGTGGTTCAGCAGGGTTTGACTCCTGTACATCAGTTCATGGCGTTTGTAGGACGATGTCACATTTAGTTAGTAGAAGATCTCTCCAATACTCAATGTCTTCCCCTACAGGAAGGATGGCTTTAATATTACACTTAAAGTGGGGGGAATCTAGCAACGTAGCCAACACATAGGTGTCATTCAACACATAGGTGTCAGCAGTGTTAGTGGCTCAGTAGATAGCACACTCGCCTCTGAGGCTGGGAGATCAGAGGGCTATGGGTTCAGTTCCCACATCTGGCACTTGCGTTAATATCCCAGTACTGACACTGTAGTGCAGCATGAGAGGGGTGCTGCACTTCTGAGGTGCTGTCTTTCAGATGAGATGTTAAACCGAGGTCCCATCTGCCTGGATTGGTGGTAGTTCAGGTGGATGTTAAAGATTCCATGGCACTTATCGAAAGGAGTAGGGGAATTTCACCAGTGTCCTGGCCAAATTTCACTCATTCACTAAAAATACCACCAACAGCTTAATCTGGTTCAAGGTCAGTTGGCATTCATTTGTATCCCCCTCCCCTGGGTCGTTCCTGAAAATAGGCAGGATTTGTCTAGTGCACTTACCTGGTCAACAAAAGCTAAATTAAAATAAAAAAAATTTTAAACATGGCATTTATTCTCTGATGAGTCAACAGTCTTTGACTCAAGTCATCTGTTAGCATAACAGCAATGGTGTCATGTTTTGACTGAAAGTATTTCTTTATGTCATCAATGAATATGTGAAGAAGTTTGATTGAGGAAGAATCTGACTCAGAGTTGCACTGTCTGCACTGATATCATGTGTGGCAGCCTCAAATGGCTCCAATAAGGTGTCCAAAGATTCCAGCAGAGTCCAGTTGCTGGAACTGAACATGATGTCTAGTTTACAAATTTGATTCTGCATGGTGAAGTCATGTACAGCTTTTTTTTCTGTTCAAGGAGCCTTTCCAATATGTAAAATGTTGAAGTCCAGCGGATTGGAACTTCTGCTTTAATGTACGCTAGGGTAAGTTGTTTCTACCTCGGTGTCCCTTTCAGAATTGTTTGAGCTTCCAGAGTAGCTGAAATGCCCACATATTTTCCTAGGAAGGCCTAACAGGTTTTCAATGTTTCTGTTTTCATTTAAGAAACCATAGATAAGAAGATTTAAACAATGTGCAAAATAAGGGGATTGTTGGTAGTTGCCATCTCTAACAACCTTGACTAGGTTGGCACCATTATCTGATACTGTGAACCCTTGAGATAAGGAATATGGAGCAAGTCATTTCTGGAGTTGATTTTGCAGCTCCTGCAACATATTCACAGCAGTGTGGTTGTCTTCAAAAGTGGTGACACAATACAGCCTGCTTCCTACTACTTACGGTAGAGTGGGAGTTATTGCTTTCTGACTAAAAACTTGTCCAATGAGCTGTAACAGTCATGTGGTTAATGGTTTGGTTGCTGGTCCATATATCCATGGTTACGTGAACCTGCTTCACCTCAGAGAGTTTCAACTGTTTAGTGATCACACTACACACCAACTCATATGGCACAGGGTCATAAATAAATAACTGCATACAGAAACATCACACAGCACTTAATGCTGCAACCATAGCAGCATGCACTGCAATATTGTTGGGCAAAACACCAACAAACACACGCAGCCCTTACAGTCATTGGGCTTCTTTCATCTTTCATTGGGGACTCACCCACACTCACCGGAATTGAAATAACAAACCCGGGGTAGATGTTGGGATGGGGAACAATGTTGTTGAGGGAAAGTCTTTTTTTTTTTTACAAAAAAAAAAAGCCACAAAAAGTTGCAGCACAGGAAGACCTGGGGAGAACTGAACCACGGTCCTGGTCTTTCATTCCGCCATGTGTTGGTGCCCTAGCCACTCCACCATGGGAGTGGCTCGATCAAGCCCCCAGCACACAGCAACTTGATGACTCCACATAACAGCGCAGGATGACAGGGGTAACGGTCTTTTACTAGCACTGTTCTACCCCTGTTGTGGAAACTACAAGTGCTCAATAGACAGCACTGTATTCACCACACTGTATTTCATGTGCTATATTGACCCGGTAGGAAGTCATACAACTGTGGAATAACCTTTTTTAAGAAATATATTCAACAGGGGATCGTGTACTGTGGTTCAATCCAGTTCACGAACTTGAGGAAACCTTTCTGAGCAACAAAGGCAAAAGAGAGCTGAAAAATAGCCAACAGCTCTGCAATGGCTCTATTTAACAGCTGGCACGTTGGATGCTTGCGGGTAAATTTTGATGTCTTCAGACACTTTCTTTTAATGTTAGTTGGCAAGAGTGACAAGATATTTTAATTTTGGGGGGATTGTACTTTTCACACCTTTTTCACGTGCAGTACTACTGTGGGATATTGCAGTACTTGATGGTGTCGTTAAGAAAACAATCTATGTTTGTCTGGGAAGATTACAAGGACACATCAAGTGATTCAGTGTAAGTTCCTGCTTCCAGTTCATTGTCATTATGGTCACTGTCACCACCACCTCCACTATCACGCACACCAACCACACTATCCCTTGCCGTGCCCCACTCAATAGGGTATTTTGTCTTTGCAGGTCGTATCATTACTGATGTTCGAAAATGTCCCACTTTGCCACCATGACTGACACTCTTTTTTGCACAGACTGCATACAGCTCAAGAGTTGTCTGCAGGGTTAATATAAAATAAATTCCACACTAATGATTTGCCCTTTGTGCTTTGTACTACGGTGCCTGGCACTATTTATTTTACAAGCAAGGGACCTGGAGGAAACCCTATACTGCCATTTCCTTGTTCACATGAATTTTCCCATTCATGGTCATCTTATTATTATTATTGTTCTTACGTTCAGCAAATGTAACCCCCCTACAAATAGGGGTTCCTATAATGTCTTATCGGGCTTGCCTAATGCCCACTGTCAGGATGGAGTTCTGTGTCCAGCCGTATAAAATTGCCTGCGTGAGAGTGCTATAGTAAGCCTCTGTGCCTGTCTGTTTAAGAGAGCTACTATGCTGTGTTAGAAAATTAGGCTGTGCAGGGTCTGAGATATTTAAGGATCATGACAGACAGACAGACAGTTCATATTTCTGCTCCATTCTGCAGTCGCTATTTGCGCAGAGGGAGTTCTGTTAGGAGAAGTACTTATTTACTGTTTATGGCTAAGTGCACGAAACGGGGTAACCAATGCTGGTCACAAAAGTCCACACAGACCAAAGGCAGGGAAAACAAGTAAATATAGTTTTACCTATTGCATCCATAAGAAGCCTTTATTGGGAGATAATATAGATAAAACTAAAGCTATCCTATGCTCCTTTCTGTAAAAATTTGAATGTCTTTTGTGTAAACTCCTGCTGTAAGATGGCCAGTTTTGTGACATTTGTACCCATGGCTGCAGTTTGTCATTTTATTTGAACCATAGACTTTGTTGTGAACCATAAACTGTTTGCACCACTTGTGATGCTGCTTTTTTATGTGCTGGCCATTTAGGGCACTCATCTGACCCTCCCACCCCATACCAGTCCCCCCTGAAGTTTGCCTCTTGAACGTAGCTGCTCTGGTCCTCTGCAGTTACGTTCAGACGTCGCCTCAAAAACAGAGTTTGCAGATGTTTATTTACTGTTTTAAGCACTGTGCTCCAGCATTGCTGTGTACTGGAGCAACAGTGCTCTCGTTGGCCTTCCTTCCTTGCTTTTGAGCCCCACTCTCATCTGTGAGGTCACCTGTGACCTCTTCATGTCTCGCTCCCAGGAGTTCGTCACGAGACATTGCGGGATTCTGTTTGCCGGCAAGAACAGGTACCAAAGCAGTGACGTGGTGCCATAGGGTGTTAGCTTTTGTCTGGGGCTTAAAACGCACGGTCCCAAAGATTTAGTCCCCTTAGGAGCATCTGGTGCCTTGAAGGAACACTTTCTGTCCCCCCTTCGATACGCCACGAGGAGCCACGAGATCCACTTCCTCCAGGTAAGGTGTCCAGGTGTTGCGTGTGCCCCTATCTGTTGCGTCTTCCCGAGGAGCCTGCTTTCTCCCCCAACAGTTTCATATCCCAAGTCACAAAAAAATATCCTTTTTCATGAAGAAAGCATTGTTTTTCTTTTGCTGGCAGTTCTTCACTGGTATATAGTGGCACTCCCCCACCCTTTGATCAGTGTCCCCATATTCTGGATATTTTGCCATATTCTGCCTTTTGCCATGTTGTAGGGGGATTAGTCTGGGAGCCTGTTTTCAAAAGAGGGGTTCGCGGGGAGCCTGTTTGGTGCATCTGCCTAGCAAATAGCGAACTGTTGCCTGGGGTGTCTGTTAAATGTAGAAATCCCCACCCATGTTGCCTTGGATCCATGGTGTGAGAGAACATTTTTCCAATTTCCAGCATCCAATCAGGGACCTAAAGTATGTGCATGGTGTCTCTTGGATTGTGAGGGTATGCTGCATTCTTGGGGTTTGGGGGCTAACCAGGAGTTGGTGAAGTTTTTTCGTGGTTGGAGTGGTGGGCGAATGCATGGTCTGGGCCTGTGTTTTGCTGCATCCATAGTTATTTTTGTTGGGGGCTAACATCCATTGTGGTTTTTTGTTTTTGGTGGGTGTTATCAAGATATTGAAAGCCTGCTGTGGGGCGCTCCTCGGTCAGACTATTTGGAAACCAAAAGGTGACTCCTTTTAGTCCGATCGAGGTCTACGCACCACAGCAGGCTTCCAAACACTGGCCCAGACCATGCGGCATGACGATGTTGTTTTCTAGGTGTGGAGGCCTCTGTCTGCAATGCTTGAAATGTGCTTAAATAATTTGCATTGAATTTTGCTGAGAATGCTGCATCCATTGTGGTTTTTGGTTTTTTTGTGGGGGTGTGCTAACATCCCGCATGGTCTGGGCCTGTGTTTGGAAGCTTGCTGTGGTGCGTTGGCCTCGGTCGGACTATTTGGAAACCAAAGGTGACTCCTTGTAGTCCGAGCGAGGTCTACACACCACAGCAGGCTTCCAAACACTGGCCCACACATTTCTTTTAATTGTCTGCAAAATGATGCCCATTTACTAATCAAAGTCCTTTCTGTTAGTACCATGTTGTGATGTGTGTGCCTATGTCTCCTTGTTTGCAGGCCGACTAATAAGGGCCTCCATTTTGTTTGCAGGTGGGTGGAGGCGGGCCTCCATTTTGTTTGCAGGCGGGTGGAGGTGGGTCTCCATTTTGTTTGCAGGCAGGTGGAAGCGGGCCTCCATTTTGTTTGCAGGCAGGTGGAGGCGGGCCTCCATTTTGTTTGCAGGCAGGTGGAAGCGGGCCTCCATTTTGTTTGCAGGCGGGCCTCCATTTTTTTTTGTGATTCTTTTCTTCAGTCGACTTTTTGGGGAATCTCCTGTTCTGGCAACTTTTTATCCATTACCTCCTCTTCCGTCGACTTCAATTTGTGAATAATCACCTTCATCAACTTCGTTTTGTGTGCATTACCTCCTCTTCCATCGATGTTCTGTGACTAATCACCTCTTCTGTTGACTTTGTTTTATGAAGAATCACATTCCGTCGACTTCGTTTTGTGTGCATTACCTCCGCTTCCATCAACGTTTTGTGAAGAATCACCTCTGCCGTCAACTTCATTTTGTGAATAATCACCCCTTCCGTCGTCTTCGTTTTGTGTGCATTACCTCCGCTTCCATCAACGTTTTGTGAAAAATCACCTCTGCCGTCAACTTCATTTTGTGAATAATCACCCCTTCCGTCGTCTTCATTTTGTGTGCATTACCTCCGCTTCCTTCATTTTGTGAAGAGTTGCCTTCCGTCGACTTTGTTTTGTGTGCATTACCTCCGCTTCCATTGACGTTTTGTGAAGAATCACCTTTGCCATCGACTTCATTTTGTGAATAATCACCTTCATCAACTTCGTTTTTCGTGCATTACCTCCTCTCCCATCGATGTTCTGTGAATAATCACCTCTTCTGTTGACTTTGTTTTATGAAGAATCACATTCTGTCGACTTCGTTTTGTGTACATTACCTCCGCTTCCATCAACGTTTTGTGAAGAATCACCTCTGCCGTCAACTTCATTTTGTGAATAATCACCTCTTCCGTCGACTTAGTTTTGGGAAGAATCACCTTCTGTTCTTTGTTTTGTGTGCATTACCTCTTTGTCCTTCGACATTTTGTAAAGAATCACCCCTTCCTGAAGAATCTCTTTGTGCAGTGTCTCTTTTATGGTGCCATTTTTTATTTGCGTTGACTCTGTTTTGTGATCAATCTCTTGTTGCATCAAATCTTTAAATTGTGACTAATCTCTTGTGGTGACCACTTTGTCACCACAAGCAGGGATGATTTAGATAATGTATTCTGACTGAGCACTTACTGTGTTGCATGCAGCCGCTGTGAGGCAATACTTACGTCAATGATGTGTTTCATCGTCTCTGTCACTTCAGTCTTGTTTGGCAGCATGGTAGACTTATTGTTGTACCTACCAAAATTATTTTACTGTGAAAGTTGACCCATGTTTTTTTTGAATGCACTTGTGTTCAACAGTTTACTTTTTCACAAGGAATAGAATCCAGAAGAAGACCCTTGGTGTCTGCTGCAGCAATGCTCACTGAAACTCTGAGGAATATAATTGATCCTAAATCACCAAAAGAAAGGAACAAGCATTACCAAGCAAACATAAAGAAATCCCCAAAACGTTATCAAAACTACAAGGAGAAATGTGCAGCATGCTCACGTGCATACCGCAGCAACATGAATGATGACAAGCGAGAACATTATAACCAGATGGCTAAAGAGAGAATGAAAAGATATAGAGCGGCTCAGAAGCAGAAAGAATTGCAAGCTGACACCAGTAGTGCTCCAAGAAACAGAGAAAGAAAGCCTGATGAAAACACATCGAAGCACAAAGACAAGCATGGAGGGAGAAAAAACGCCAACAACGTGCACAAATGACAAGTCAGAAACGTCGATGAATTAATGAAAAAGAACGCCGGAAATACAAAGAAAAAAAGGAGCGTGAAAAGCTTGCACAACTCTCAGTCACCATCACCACCACCCCACCAGCTGTACCGATCAGCACGCCAACTAGAGAGCTGTGTGTGACGCGGCAGGCCCACAGATATGACAGTGCTGTAAGAAAGGCTGTGCAGAGAGCAAGAAAAGGTCTTCCAAAATCACCAAATCGATTTTCTTATGTAATGAAGAAGATCCTGTCGTCTTGTTCACCTGCCAAACAAACTGCATTGGCGCAGCAAAATGTTATCCCCAGTCCATGCAACCTTCAAGAAAAACTGATATCTGCTTTTATGGAGAAGCTATAAAACCTAAAAAAGGCCAAAAAACAGGACAGACTCCTGAACAGAGAGTTCATCAATACAGTTCTTGTGCTAAAAAAATACCATTTGCTCAGAACCGCAAGTGCAACACTGGGCATCAGCTGGAAGAGGCTCATGGAGGTATCACGTGGTGGAACAGAATCCAACAAACAGCACAAGTCTGCACTGCCTGAGTCAACAAAGAGAAAAGTGGAGATTTTTTTTGAAGAGTCTGCAACCCCACTACCACACAAGAAAGCTTTTTCAAAACGAACCGGCACATGTCGGTCATATCTCGACAGACCCATCCATACTCTATACAATGAATTCACCCAACAGAACCCAGACACACCAGTAGGAGTGAGGAAATTTGGAAGCCTACGCCCTAAGCACATTAAACTGGCCAAAGAGCAAAAACTGGATCAGTGCCTCTGTGAATACTGCATGAATAGCTTACTGAAACTCAAGGCACTGAACCGTGTGGTGGATCTTCACCAGCTAACATCATATAAAGTCCTCATTGTGCAACGTGCAGTAGAGCTAACAATGTGTCCTCGCCCTCCTTTGCAAAGGTTTTACAGCCAGGACTGTGTGGAAAAAACATGTGAACAGTGCAGCACAGAAAATTTTGTAAAAGCCATGGAGGACCTTATTAATGGACATGCACAAGACAATGTCACATTCCAGCAGTGGGAGAATACAACAGTCATGCAAACTGTCAATGGCATCCAGGTACGGCAGACACAAGTGCTGAAAAATAAAAAAGCAACATTGCGGACACTGGTGGAAGTCATAAAAGAGGAACTTTTGTTTTTGGGTCAGCACTTGCATACAGCAGCATGGCAGCATCACCAGTTTGCTTGCATCAAAAAATACCTACCCCAGGGATGGGTAGTGATGGTTCTTGACTTTGCCCAGAACTATGCCTGCAGATTACAGGACGAAGCGCAGGCAGCCCACTGGCATTATGAACAAGCCACGGTTCACCCAGTAGTAACATACTACCCTTGTGAACAGTGTGAGTCAACAGTAACAGAGTCATTAGTGTTTATATCCAGTGATTTAAAACATGATCACCATGCTGTACGTCACTTTGTGGAACTATCGAATTCACATCTACAAAATATCCGCAAATTAAAAATCACCAGAGAGGTTCATTTCACTGATGGCTGTGGTGCCCAGTATAAATCGAAATGGGCCTTCTTTGACATTTCAATGTCATCCAAGGAATTTGGCTTCCCCATAGAAAGGGCTTTTTTTGGCTCACGGCATGGAAAGGGTCCAGCGGATGGTGAGAGTGCCGCTGTAAAATCAGCAGCAAGCAGAGCTGTACAGTCACAACGGGCCATAATTAGAAAAGCTAAAGAGCTATATAAATTCTATCATGCAACATTGACTAGACAGCATGACACAGAAGGGTGCAGCAAACATTTCAGACGTACATTTTTCTGGGTTGATGAAAATGAAATTAGAAGACCAGCCCGAAACAATGTTAAAATGATAACTGGAACACGAAAGCTTCACAGTGTCAAGTGTGCAACAGAAGGTGTGGTGGTAACAAGAAACCTGACTTGTTTTTGCACACACTGTGCTCATGAAGATGGGACCTGCGAAAATGTGCATCATGTTGAAGACTGGAAGGTTAAAAAACTAACTGCTTCCGCATCATACAGAATGTTGTCTTCAGATGCCAACACCGAACCCATTGGTCCCTCTGCTCCGGCACACACCACAGCTTCCCAAGCTGCTGCCTCGCATGTCAACACAATCAATGACTTGCTGGCCACAAGTGTTGATCCTGTGTTGGAGTCTCAAACAGCCTGCAATGAGACTCTAGTGCCTGCTGAGGCTATACCTGAAGAATCCACAGGCAACGATGGTGCACATGACAGTGAGTCAAAGGTTGCTGAAGAGGATGCCACCAGAAGTGAAAGCTCTGCAATCACCACTGATGCTTCAGCTCCATTACCCATGAAACACGCAGTCCCTAAAAAGTGGAGAACTTTGCTAGACCCACAAATGATACAGACCTGTCAGTATTACACTGTGTACTACTCAAAATAATATTTTGTGGGGCAACTAACTGCAGTGGATCCTGTGGGACAGTGGTACTCACTGAAGTTCATGAAACAGCGTGGAAATGTCTTTATGCCCACGGCGTGAGGACAGTTACCGTGTTTGAAGAAGACGACTTTTTCATGGGCCCATTCAGTTTTTGCAGGAAGGTGGGACCTTTGAAATTAACAATGGTGAACTCAGTGCAATCAATGAGAAGTTCTGCACACTTCAGGACAAATGGAATTAAAAGGACTAGCATTTTCAGTGTACAGTGCTGATCTCCAAAAAAATATCGGTTCCAGTTTGCCAAAACATTCATAATAGTGTGTTTGTATAGGGATAGTGTAGCCTTGTAGTCATAGTAGAGTAGCCTACTGCTTTATGTAGAATTATTTATATTTTTGTAATACTTAAGTGCTAATGTTGTAAATATTACATTTTTTTATATGGTTACATGTTTGGTTGTATTACCCATTTGACTTTTTACCTTGAATGATAAAATTAGAAAATTGAACAGGTATTCCTGTCTCTTATTACATGGTCTTGTATGAACTATGTCCCAGTTACATGGGCAGTCACTTATGTCCCCCGTTAAACGTGCAGCCCTACCTTTCATGTCCCCCGTTACACGTCAGAAGTTGAGAAGGCTTTTTCTCAGGATCTGAAATAGGAGCTATCCTGCGGCATACCACATATTTATAAGGTAAGTCACAGCATAAAAAAATTATAATAATCATTGCTATTTTTTGACTTTTAAAGTTTTACTCGAATGTCACACTTTGGTACCCCTTTTTCATGCACAGAGCCTTATCAGTTATAATAATAATAATGCTATAGGAGTTTGTCTAACCTGCTTCCATTTGCAGCATGAACATTTGGATTGAAACCACCATTTTGGTTCTGGAACTGCCAATGTTGGACCAATTAGAACCTCAGGGGACCTAAGATGGAGGTTGTCCCCAGAGGTCTTGTGGGATTGAAATCTGTATGAATTGTAGTTTTTAAGGTTTGGCATCTAAATGGACCTGGGGGGGGCCCTTACTGTGACAGACAGCTCTCTCAACCAACCGAACCTTTTGGATCACTGGGAAAACCCAGAACTGCCTGCAGCAGTGTGTCAGTTGTGAGCTGGAGTTTGGAGAGAGAACAGCTCGAGTCATCAAGTAGCTGCTCCTGTGTAGGAGCGCAGGAGAATCGGTGGGAAGACAAAGCTGGCCTACCTGTCACATCTTCCAGTGTGAAGAACTGCTGTGAGTGTGAAAGTTGGACTTTATCCAATTTCCTGATCAAGACCTGTGTCTGAAGAGAGAAAGTGATTGCTGCTACTTGAAAGTGGACAGAAGACTTGACTTGCCCAGAAGTGATCGGCCTGCCTGGTACCAAAGTGAGCCTCAGATTGAAAGGCTTGCATAGATAAAGCTGCGATTTGCAAATGGACTTTATCCAACCTGTGGTAAGTTGCTTTAAGTATTATAAATGTGCTGCGTGGATTACGATTTGGTTCCCCACCATGAGTTCTGTTACCCCAGCTGGAGGCTGTGCCAGCAGTTAGCATGTATTTAATCTGAACTGCTCACTTTCCCTGGGTCCTGCCACCTCGGCCTAGGCTGCCACTCCCTATTCAGAGACATTTCCAGTGAAAGACCCACTTGGGGATTTGGCCCCCTGCTCAACACCACCAAACAGGTAGCAACCATCATGGTGAGTTGTGCAGGCCCTGCTTCCCTTGGCAGTCCAGTACAACATCCACGAGGTCTTCATCTTTCCTGTCCTGCATCCTGGTCTGGGTAGCATGAGTACAAAGCACGGCAGCTCCCTGCAAGAAAGCTGCAATCATTTGTGTATTCATCTGATTTTCTTGTTTTTGGGTTTATTGCAACGGACTGAGCTATCCAGCTCCAGATTACAAATATTTGGGTTGAGTGCATGTTAACTGTGTTTTCCTTCCTAAGGGCTCCAACAACAGCTGCAATGCCGGCCTACCCCAGGCAACACTTCAGGCTAGCCTGTTCACCAAGTGGGTACCCAGGGTTGTGGGACTTGGTCAGAGGGACTTACAGTACATGCTAGTCTACCTGAATTTAATCAGATTTGCCAATCACTCACTAGATTTGCACCCCACCCTTGTTCACATCCCCCTGAATAAATCAGATTCTTGGTTTTTCATGTTTAATCTGGCTAGTGTGCACCTTATTGGTGGGGGGGGGGGACTGTATTATTGTGTTATTGCCTTGCTGGTTTTACTTTCCAGGGGATCTCCAGGGCAGCTGCTGAGGATCCAGCCCTGGTGGTAAGTGAACGAGTGTGAACATATAATTATTGTCATCTGTTAAAGGTGACTGTTCTGTTGTTGGCCTGCTTAAGCCACTAGAAGGGTTGGTGGGGGGTTATAGCATCCCGGAGGGCTATACCAATAGCAGATACGCTACCCCAAAACCATTCCTTTGGGTGGAGGCACCCGTTCACTGAGCTCAAGCCCCTCAACCTGTGCCTAGTCATGCAGGCAGGGGGCCCATAGGATAGTGTCACCTAGAGGTTACATCCTGGAGGCACTGTTGGGATTTGTGCCCTCTAGTGGTCAAAAGTGGGAACTACAGACCAGTGTAAAATTGAGACAGAAACGAAATGGAGGCACTTACTGCACGTAAGTGGAAGATTGCTCCCTATAAGCTGGTTGTGCACTGCATAATGGGGTGGAGTGAGTCTGAGGGGAAAGATCCCTGACATGCCATTTTGCTACTTGATATCCCCTTGGGGACCACTAATGGCATGATTGAAGAAACTTTGGGTAAGGTTAAATGTCTGGGGAAGGTTGAAGTACGGGGGTGGGACTCAGATCTGTTTGATCAAGCCTTGGTGGCCCTCATCTTTTGTAGCCTCCCTATAGAACCTGAAAAGGTACCCCCTGTCATCATGCCCAAAGGGTCCCAGAAGGGGTGGAGACTTATTCATTTGCATAGTGACCCATCTTCCCCGGGGGATCCCTGGGGGTGGAAGAGTTCAAGGACAAACTGTTAAGGTTGTTGGCTACTGAAAGCTGGACAGCCAAGGAATTGTTAAAGATGTTGGACATTTTGGAGGAGACCACTCCCCTGCAGTCTCCTCTGGCCTCCCCATCTACCCCCAGAGCATCCCCTGTTGTGACTTCCCCCATTGTGATTCCATCTGTACACCTGGACTCCTATCACAGGCACAGACTGTTCTTTGGTGCAGTTTCTGTGCCAATGGGGGAGGATGACTTAGAAACGTGGATGGACTATGCTACTCCACTGGTCCAAGAGTGGCAATGTTCAGAGGGGGAGAAGAGACAAAGACTTTTGGAAAGTCTAAGGGGCCCTGCACTGGAAGCAATTCGATTTCTCTGATCCATCAACCCAGAAGCCACCGCAGCCGAGTAACTCGCTGCCTTAGAAGAGGTGTTTGGCAGCACAGAATCAGGGGGAGACTTAATGTGGATATTCCAATCTGCTAAGCAATGGAAAAATGTGAAATTGTCTGCTTTTGTCACTCGAATTGAATAAGCTTTGCAGAGGGTCCATAGAAAAGGCTGAGTTCCTGCTAGTGAACTGAACCAAGTCAGGCTGGAGCATATTCTCAAATCTGCCCAGTATTCTAGTGTGCTCATGCTGAAATTGAAATTTCAGGACAGGAAGACTAACCCCCCCTCCCTGAATATTGCTGGCTAATGAAAGAGATTCGAGAGGCTGAGAACGATGAGGAGGGGTGGGAGCC
The DNA here is from genome assembly GCA_016271365.2 of Neoceratodus forsteri. Classification (NCBI taxonomy): domain Eukaryota; kingdom Metazoa; phylum Chordata; order Ceratodontiformes; family Ceratodontidae; genus Neoceratodus; species Neoceratodus forsteri. The sequence continues at coordinate 1,381,457,197 of CM028132.1, read as the reverse complement.
CTATGCCGGAGTTGCCCACACCAGCCAAGTCTCAGATTGGTCCGAGGAAAGGGAGGAATCTACTGAAATCCAGCAAGTTGGAGAACTGCTTAAAGAGGAAAAGGAGATGACAGCCAGTCAACAAGCTGCAGCTGAAGCGGCCAGAAGCTCCCACCCTTGCCTGTTGCCAACTGAGACTAGAAGTGAGGTTTCTCCCAGGGGTGTGGGGTCCATGCCATTGCTCCCAAACCCTGGATAGAGTCCAAGCTAATAGGAGAAATGAGAGAGAGCTGAGAGCCCAGGTGGGGGGCCTTATACATACCACCTGTACTTCTGCCCTCTGGGGAGGTGGCGAGGACAGAGAACCTGAATCAAAGTTAAAGGAAGACAGTAGAACTTCTCCTTCCAACTGGCACAAAGTTTGGGGAGAACCTAACCACTCAAATGACTCCAGGGAACAAGTGTTCTGCTACCGGTGTGGAGAAGACGGACATACCCATCGGGGCTGCATCTATCCAGAAAACATGCAGAAGGTTACAGCCAGGCTGTTAAACTTGGTTCATCAAAGTAATATAAATCCCCAGCTGGGCCCATTGAAAAAATCTTACTCTTCCAAAACTGCTGTGGGACAGTCTGCCAAACCAACCTCCTCGGATTGGTCCGAGATGGTGGGCCCCTCTATGGAGACTACTGTGACAGTCAATGGCATCTCCACCCATGGTGTGTTGGATAGTGGTTCACAAGTCATCATTATTTTTTGTGATTGGTATGACCAGCAATTATCTGACCTCCCACTCCAGCCCCTCGAAGGTCTGCATGTATGGGGGTTGAGTGAGAAATACTATCCTTATCTAGGTATGTACGTGTTTGGGTGTCCTTCCCCACTACTGTGGTGAGTGTGGATGAGCATGTGGAGACCTTGGCCTTGGTGTGCCCGCTAACTGGTCTGTACGATGGTGTCCCTCTATTAATTGGTATGAATGCCCATGTGTTTCGGCGGTTAGCTCAACTTTGTCAAGAGAAGCAAGCCAAGTGAACTGGTCAGACCCTGCGCATTCTGACCCTAGTACAGCAAGCCTATGACTTACAGATGTGAACACAGGAGATTGAGAAGGATGAACCTGTAGGGGTGGTCTGGAAGAAGGATCCTGACCCCCGGTACTACTGCTCAATGCTCAGTGCACCATCAGTGGTGAGGCGTGCATGAAGACTGATGTAAAAACTAAAATTCTTATGCTAGATGCCCTGGAAGAAGGGAAACTGCCTAAGGGACTACTGGTCAAGCGTAGCATTCTACCTACATAGATACATAGATACATAGACAGTGTCGGCAGATAAGGGCCTATGGCCCACCTAGTCTGCCCATTTGAGCTTGTAAGTTCAGTTTGTTTTCCTAGAAGTCTATTTCCCCTTACCCCTGACCTCTAGAATTCCTTTATGTCTATCCCATGCATTCTTAAATCCCGTGATTGTTTCATGCCCTCACCACTTCCTCTGGCAGGGTGTTCCACTTGTCCACCACCCATTCTGTGAAGAAATTCTTTCTGTTTCCTCTGAATCGTCCTCCCTCCAACTTCATCCCATGCCTCTAGTCCTGAAACATCTTTTTTCGTTAAAATAGTGTTTTCCTGCACCCTGTTCCTCCCTGTAAGATACTTGTATGTCTCATCATATCCCTCTCTCCTCCTCTCCTCCAGGGAGTACATGTTTAGTTCCTTCAACCTGTCTTCATAGGATTTGTGATGCAACCCATGCACCATCTTTGTTGCCTCCTCTGAACCTTCTTCTACCCTGTTCTATGTCCTTACGTAGGTATGGTCTCCAGAACTGTACACTGTATCCAGGTGGGGGCCTCACTAGTGTCTTGTATAGCGGAATTATGACCTCCTTTTCCTGCTGGTGATGCCCCTGCCTATACATCCCAGCATCCTATTTGCTTTACCTGATGCCTTGTCACACTGTTTCCCTACCTTGAGGTCATCAGAGATGACAACCCCAAGATCCTTTCCTGCTTGGTGCATGCTATATCCTCACCCCCAACTGATATATTGTGCCAGGGTTTTTGTGCCCATATGCATTATCTTGCACTTTTGCATTGAATTTCAACTGCCAAACCCTTGACCATTCTTCAAGTTTCAGGTCCTTCTCATTCTGTCTACACCTCTGTGTGTCTACTCTGTTACAGAGCTTTGTGTCATCAGCGAACAGTGAAATTCTGCCTTCTATATCCTGTGCAATGTCACTGATGAAGATGTTGAATAGGACCGGTCCCAGCACTGATCCCTGTGGTACCCCACTGGTCACTCTTCCTCTGTGGAGTGACAGCCATTTACCACCACCCTCTGTGTCCTGCCACCCAGCCAGTTACCTACCCACCACACTACTGTCCTGCCCACACCCATATTCCCCAGTTTGTGTAATAGTCTCTATGTGGCACAGTGTCAAAGGCCTTGCTGAAGTCCAGATAGGCCATGTCCACTGCCTCCCTGATCCACCTCCCTAGTCACCCAGTCAAAAATTCAATGAGGTTGGTCTGACATGACCTCCCCTGGTGAAACCATGCTGCCTTGGGTCCTGTAGTCCATTGACAACCAGATGTTCCACCAATCTCCTTCAGTAGTGCTTCCATGATCTTTCCCACTACCGAGGTGAGGCTGACTGGTCTGTAGTTCCTCTGCTTCTCTTTGTTCCACTTTTGTATAAGGGGACTACATCTGCTGTCCTCCAGTCTTTGGGTACCTCCCTGTTTCCAGTGATTGGCTGAACAGGATAGCCAGAGGTTCAGCCACCACCTCTCTTAGTTCTTTAAGGACCCTGGGGTGCACCCCACCTGGCCCCATTGCTTTGTCAACTCTTATTACTTCCAGTTCCTTCAGGACCCTTTCTCGTGTAAAGGGACTTGTGTCCATTTCTGCACCATTCTCACCCCTTGTACCTGCTCAGGCTCATGCCTGCGCTCGGTGGGTAGTGGTGCAAGTTCAGAACATGTCAGATTGAGAAGTTCAGGTAAATCAGGGGTGCACCCTGGCCACAGTATATTGTGCTGATACTGCTGTGTTGCCCAGCAAGAAGTGCCCCGGGGAAGCAATGAGATGACCCCTGACCTGTTTAACTTTGGAGAATATCCGCTTCCTGCAGAATGGAAAGCTAGGATCAGCCAGAGTTGGCTCGGAGAAGCCAAGTGTTCTCCTTAAAAGAGTGGAACATAGGTTGTGTCACAGAGGCTGAACACTACATTCGACTTCATGGTGAGAGGCTGTTCTGAGAGAGATCCCATTGCCTTGCACCTGCCGACATAGAAGATGCTAAATATCATCTTCAGGAAATGCTGGCCACAGGAATTATTCAAGTCTTGAAGCCCTTATGTGTCCCCGATTGTAGTAGTCTAGAAGAAGAATGGATCCGTGAGGATGTGCGTGGCCTACCGGACATTAAGTCGGAGAACTGTCCCAGACCAGTACAGCATGTCCCATATCCAGGATGCCCTTGACTATCTCAACAGAAGCTAGTGGTTCTCAGTACTCGACCTCTGGAGTGGGTACTATCAAATCCCGATGGCCCAGGAGAACAGTGAAAAAAGAGCCTTCATCTGCCCCCTGGGTTTCTATGCATTTCTATGTATGTCTCAAGATATTTTGGATGCACCCGCCACTTTTCAGCGGCTAATGGAAGGAGTAGTGGGGGCCATGAACTTATTAGAATGCCTTGTGTATCTTGATGACATCATTGTGTTCGGCCGGATCTTGGAGGAACATGAAACTCGCTTGTTCAAGGTTCACGATAGGTTAGAGGATTTCGGACTAAAGCTATTTATAAAGTGTCAGTTCTTTCAAACATCTGTGAAATATGTGGGTCACATAGTGTCAGCTTATGGGATTCAGACTGACCCGAGCAAAATGGAGTCTTTGACCACCTGGCCTCAGCCTAATAACTTAAAAGAGTTGCAAAGATTCTTGGGATTCTGCGGTTATTACCGTCAATTCATAAAGGACTATTTCAAAGTCATTTGCCCTTTACTCAACCTTAATCAAGGCTATCTCCCTACCAACAAAAAGTATAAGAAAAGCACAGTTAAAGAGGAAGACAAGGATTACTTTCGAACCTATGAACCGTTTGGAGCCAGGTGGACTTCTGAGTGTGAAGCTGCTTTCTATGATATCATTCACCAGCTCACCCGCGCCCCTGTGCTTGCCTATGCTGACCCCACCAGACCCTATGTGCTGCACAGTGATGCCAGCTTGAAGGGACTTGGTGCCATCTTGTATCAAGAGTATGAGGAAGGTTTACGCCCAGTGGCATTTGCCAGGCGGAGCCTGACCCCATCTGAGAGAAATTATCCAGTACACAAGCTTGAATTTCTTGCACTAAAATGAGCAGTGGTGGACCAATTCCACGAATATTTTTATGGTGCCAAGATTTTGGTCAAAACTGACAATAATACCCTCACCTATGTCCAGACCTCAACTAAACTGGATGCCACGGAGCATAGCTGGTTGTCTGCGCTTTCTACTTACGACTATTCTGTGGAATATCGACCGGGCCTGAACCACACTGATGCGGACGCCCTTTCCAGAAGGCCTAACTCTAATATAAATTGGGTAAGAATGTCTGAAAAATCTGTCAAAGCCCTCTGCCAAAAGTTTGACAAAGATGAGCATCCCTCCTCAGAGACAGTTGACTGCTTAATGGATTGCTTAAGGCCTCCTGACACTTGTGTTCTTGCAGCCTTCTGCCACCTTGCAACCTTAGACCTCAGTGCCTTGCCTCAGCTTACCCCTGAAAATGTACAGTGAGCTCAGACCCATGACCCAATGATTAAGCCTGTGCTTGATGCCCTATGTGCTGGAAAGGATATGTCCAAACTCCGTTCCTCAGATCCCTGGACTGCATTGTTGTTTAAAGCTGGCGCAAACTTAAATTGCATAACCAGCTACTTTATAGAGAAACCATAAACATACAAAGTCAACTTGACAAGCAGTAACTGGTATTACCTACAGCTTTCAAACACTTGGTACTACGGGCCCTCCATGACCAGATGGGACATTTGGGTTGTGACCAAACCACAGACTTGGTCCCTGCTCGGTTCTACTGGCGGAAGTTGGGGGCTGACATTCAGGCCCATATCAGGACTTGCAGCCGTTGTCTCCAAAGGAAAGCTCCACCCCAGGGGGCTGCACCCTTGGTCAATATCTAAACCAGTGCACTCATGGAGCTAGTGTGTATTGACTTCTTGTGTCTGGAACCTGACCAGAAGAATGCTGGAAATGTTAGTGGTAACTGATCATTTCACATGTTATGCCCAAACTTACCCAACTAAGGACCAGAAAGCAGCTACAGTGGCCAAGGTCTTAGTTGAACAGTTCTTTGTCCATTATGGCGCACCTCAGAAAATTCACTCTGATCAGGGGAGAGACTTAGAAAGCTGCCTGATCAAGGAAATACTCTCACTCTGGGGAGTGCGAAAGTCCTGAACTACCCCCTATCACCCCCAGGGGGATCCACAGCCTGTAAGGTTTAATAAAACCCTACTTGACATGCTGGGTACACTTCATCCCTGGGGCAAGTCCAGATGGAGCCAACAGATCAGCACCCTGGTACACGCCTAGAATTACACCAAAAGTGATGCCACTGGGTTTTCCCCCTACCACCTGATATCTGGTCGGGAAGCCCGGTTGCCTATAGGCATTTGCTTCGGGGTGTCTCTGGATGGGGTTAAAGCTGAGAACTACTTACAATATGTTCAAAAGTTAAAGGCCCAGCTAAACCATGCCCACCGACTGGCACAAACCATGGCTGCAAAGAGAAACTTGGCAAATAAAGAAAGGCATGACCTGCGTGTCAAAGCTCAGGAACTGCTACCTGGAGATCAGATTTTGTTGCGAAACTTGGGACTGCATGGAAAGCACAAAACTGCCAATAGATGGTACCACCTTCCTTATGTTGTTGTCAGTAAGTTGGAAGATCTGCCAGTCTATAAAGTGCATCCTGAAAACAACCCACGAGCCATCAAATCATCTGCTGTCCACTGGTCAAGTAATCATAGACTCTGTACCACAAGACACTGCCTCTTCTGGGCCTGTAACTAGAGCTGCAGCAAAAAAGAGACAGACTACCTCTTCTCCAGTTGCCAAGGATTCAAGGCCCCCCCCCCAGGCAGGCACAAAATGACATTGATTGCCATCTGAGTCTGATGGCAATGAGTGTGAGCCCTCCTACTACCCATCTTATGAACTGAGTCAGTTGTTTCAAGGTAATCCCATGTGCAATTTTGGAGATGAAGCTGGACCTTTAGGACTGCCTAACCCTCCAGTCTTCTCCACAGGCCCTGTGCTCCCTGAAAGTGAGGTGCACAGTGTGACTTCTGAGGTAGCTGACTCTTTGTGTCTGGTAGAGTTGTTTGAATTGCAAGCAAGAGAGCCTGCAACAGAAAGCCTTCCTGGTGACATACCAGAAAACACAGACCTGTGTGAAAGTATTAATCCAGAACCTGCTATGACAAATGGCAATAATGAAATGGATGATGTTGAGAGTGTTAGCCAAGTGTTACGAGACTTAAATTCCCTGGAATTCCCTCTGGATGATGAATCTAGGCTTCCTTTGGATCCCAGTACTGAGAGTCATGTTGCTGAAACAAAGTTAACTGAACAAGGAGCAGAAAGTGCTTCCAATATGGAACCCACAACCAGTGCAGAGGTACCCCTCCCTATAGGAGCAGAATCCAATGCAAATGTTGAAGATACTGAGCCTGTGTGTCTGTTCCTCCAAGAACATCTGGAAGACTCACCAAACCAGTGATACACCTCAGTTATGACTACCCAGGGAGGCCTGTGGATCTTCCCTTACATACTGTGCATAAAGGAGTCAACATTTCTGAAAGCTGTCTCCCCAGATTGAGCTACTTTGCTACTTCCAGGTTAATAGTTAAGCCATCAAACCCTGGTGCCCCTGCCCCCTGCAGCCCTGAAGTAACTGATAGGGATGGGCCCCCAACTATGTGAGGGACTTTGAATTTGTGGGTTTGTGCAGCCGAGCAAAATGTCTCAAGGGAAAAGCAAAAGGGGCAAAGCAATTAAGGTGAGCACAGAATGTAAGATGTACACAGAGGAACCTGTTAGCAAAGATTTTATTTGTGACAAATGCTTGTTGGTCACTATGCCGCAGGGTGAAATCAAACAATTATTGACAAGGCTTGAGACACAGAAAGAAACAGAAATACTTTAAAAATATATTAATGGGGTGGCTCAAAGTGTTCTAGAGGTATTAGTTTCTGACACAGCAAAAGCAGATGAACACTTATTGGAGAATATAGGAGCCAATGATAAAGAGCACTGGGAACAAATAAAACACACTAATGGGAAATCCGGCCCAAAAATTACCTGCTATATCCCCTTTACATTGGCAGAATAAATTTGATCTACTCAACCAGTACCCTGATAACACAACGGGGGTCCCCAGTACTCCTGGTAGTCTGAATCATATACAGTATGACCAGCCATCACTGGGCTCAGATGAACAATGCCAAGATATTTTCAGGGACATATTAACAAGAGACATAGTGGTAATCAGGGATTCTATCACTAGGGGTATCGATATGGGCACAAACGATGTTAATAGAACTGATTTCAATTCATTTCAGACTAAATTGACTGAGAGAGTTAGCAGGATCAGGAATAAAAAAAAGGGGAAGTTATCATTTCTGGTATTTTACCAACATTTGCTCATCAAGCTTATAAAAACGGGACAATTTCTGACATCAACAAATGGTTGAGATATTTCTGTAAATCAGAAAAGATTGGTTTTATGGCTAACTCCATTACCTTCAATAACAAATCCTTGTTTAAACCCGAAGGGCTTCATTTAAATCACGCTGGAACAAGGATACTTAGCAAAAAAAATCAATGAGGTAATACAGTTCCATTTAAACTGGTGAAGGGGGGGGTGGACGATCAGTAACATCACTACTAACAGCCCTTCAAGGACAAAGAAGTTTGTAGAATGGAAGGGAGTTCTTATTAATGCCAGAAGTCTGGTGACTAAATTTGAAGAGTTTAAAATCCTGTTGGCTTCTCAAAATATCCAACTGGACCTAATTACAGAAACGTGGTGGGATGAAAATGACACCTGGGCAAAATCTGTGCAAGGATATAACCTATATTCAAAATCTAGGGTACATAGGAAGGGAGGCGGTGTTGCTATCTACATCCATGAATCAATAACCAGCGAGGAACTGTATAAGAACATGGCAGATTTAGAGACATTATCGATTAAATTACTTCCCCAGGATGGAGCCCAAATCATTATGGGTTTGATTTATAGACCTCCTTCTATATCAGAAGCTAATGCCAGGGCCTTGCTGAATCAAATATGTAAGCTAGATCCAGCTGACAGAATCTTAATCTTGGGAGATTTGAACTTGCCTAACATAGACTGGAAGTCATGGAAAGGTACGAATAGAACAGATATGTCCTTTTTGGGCACCTTAGATCAAATTGGTTTAGAACAAAAAGTATGCAATAGCACAAGAGGCAGCAACATCCTTGATGTTATTCTAACTAATGTGGGTAACACAATTGATGATGTTAGAGTGAGTACCCCTTTGGGCAATAGTGAACACTGTTCAGTTCATTTTAGTATTAAGGAGCCCCAAGCTATAAAGGAGCTGGGTTCAACAAAAAAACTCAATTTCAGCAGGGCAAACTTTGCTCAGTTTAGGAAAGAGTTCTCTCTTTGGGATTGGGGTACTGATTTTCATAATTGTTCAGTAAATGAGATATGGAATCGGTTATTTATGATATTAAAACCTCAGATAAAAAAGCATATACCTAGCCTTAACAAATATAGCAACACAAGAAACAGAAAACCGTGTTGGCTTAATTCATCCATCAAGGGGCTGATAAACAAGAAGAACAGAATGTTCAAAAAATACAAAAGGGACAAAACGGATTCTAATTATTAGGCTTTTAGGGAACTTACAGTCTTAGTTAAATCTGTAATTAGGAAAGTAAAAGCGCAGCAAGAGGTCTCATTAGCCTCCAAAATCAAGGATAATAAAAAATCCTTTTTGTTATATCAATAACTTAAAAAAGAGTTCAGGTATTAGAGGTCTCTTCAAGGACAATAATGGTCAGACCGTGTCTGATAAGGAAATGGTGGACATTCACAATAATTATTTCTGCTCCGTCTTTAACATCAGTGCCCCACCCCATATAGAAGCAACGTACAGCCATCTCCAGGATCTATGTTAATCGACCCAAATGATGTTCTGGATAGATTGCTTAAGTTGGATATTAGTAAATCACTAGAGCCGGACAATGTCCACCCTAGAGTGATACTCGAGCTGTCTGATCTCCCAGCATTACCTCTCACCCACATCTTCCAAGTCTCTCTAGATAGAGGCGAAGCTCCACCAGATTGGAAAGTCGCAACTGTAGTTCCTCTCCTAAAAAAAGGGCCTAAGACCATTCCGTCAAACTTTAGGCCAGTAAGCTTGACGTCACTTATGGGTAACATGCTAGCAAGCATATTAAAAGATAAAAGTTTGGCTTTTCTTGATGAGCATACGTTGACGGATCCATTACAGCATGGTTTTACTAAATCAAAGTCATGCCAGACCAACCTTTTCACCTTCTGTGAGAACGTTAATAGGGAATTAGACAGGGGGAATTCAGTGGATGTTGCCTTTATGGATTTCGCAAAAGCTTTCGATAAACTACCCCACTTTGAATTATTAGCTACTCTGAGTGCGCTCAAACTGGAGTCAAAACTAATATGCTGGATTTCTGACTGGTTGTAAGGTAGGAAGCAAAGGGTTACAATAAAGGGTGTATTGTCAGACTGAGCATCAGTTACTAGTGGGGTCCCACAGTGCTCAGTTTTAGGCCCATGCCTTTTTAATAGCTATATTTCTACTCTGAAAGTAAATGACCCTAATATCTGGCTTTCTAAATTTGCAGATGACTGCAGAATGGGTGCAGTTGTTAATAATCCATCTGATGCATCATCCCTACAAGCGGCTATGATAAAATCCTGTGATGGACTGAGTCAAACAGACTGTCATTGAATTTGGCAAAATGCAAGGTTATGCACTTTGGGAAGTGTAATAATATGACAGTATATAAACTTGGGAAGGATGCTCTAACAGTCACTCAAGAAGAAAAGGACTTGGGAATTACGATCACTTCTGATTTCAAATTTAGCCACCATTGCAACACTCAGATCAGAAAAGCTAATCATAGTTTAAATTGTATTTTAAGGCACATGTCAAGTAGGGAAGAGAGTGTTTTGATCCCCTTGTTTGGCACCTTGGTCAGGCCCCACCTGGAATACTGTGCTCAGGTGTGGTCCCCGTATAAAAGGGAAAACATACTTAGACTAGAGGGGTTACAAAGAAGAGCCACTAAAGCCATTGTTGGGCTCAAGACTAGACTGTACAAAGAAAGGCTGGAAACCCTGAACCTTTATTCACTCCACTACAGGAAGTTCAGGGGTGACATGTGCATGCTTTATAAAGCAATTGGTGATACTAAATTGCGTGAGGAGCTGGGGGTCACTTTTAAGACCAGTCGGTGCAGTGGCAGGAACATAATAAACAACTCTTACAGCCGAGGTGGAATCTGAAAATGAGAAAATATTGGTTCCGCCATAGGGTAATTTCGTCTTGGAATGAACTCCCGTCTATAGTGGTGGATACCCCTAATATGGGTATTTTTAAGTCAAGAATAGACTTGGTCTGTAGGGACAGAACCACTGAGTTCTAATATTTGGGGATCAGCAAGCTATACGGATGAAAGTCCATGTCTTCCTGGGGTTGCCTCATGCCCACTCTCAGGATGGTGTTCTGTGTCCAGCCATTTAAAATTGCTTGCATGAGAGTGCTATAGTAAATCTCTGTGCCTGTCTCTTTAAGAGAGCTACTGTGCTGTGTTAGACAAGCATTTGTCAATGCTGAACGTTCGCTTGCCAGTATTTGCATTGGTGTTTGGCATTTGTGCAGGCCCCCTTCCCCCCACAGTTGTATCCATGTTCCTTTGGCATCCATATCCCAACAGAATACCTCTCTGCAACTCCTCTTGCATCTGAGTAACATTTCACCCTCATACTACTTAAGTGTCTGTCTTAGGAACCCTAACGCCCTGGTTGTGCTCAAGGGTATGAGCTTGTGTGGGAAACTGAGCAACCTGCACGTGTAACACAGTCATTCAGTGGAATTATTTCACCAAATTTTCAACAAGGCATTTTGTCACCTCTGGTCATGAACAGTGCCACTATGATTTTCTTACTTTGTACTGAACCCTGATTTCCCACAGCGACCGTGCTATTCTGCAACGGAAGTGTGAAAACAGATTTTGGCTAGGATGTGAAAAATGACAGCTGTACTGGTCATAAGGAGCTGTGGGAAAATAGCAATGTTGAAAATCTGGAGTGGAAATGTTACAAATTCACGAACTTATCACTGAGCATGGACACTGCGCAATGCATGCTCGTAAAACAGTCATTTTTTTGAATTTTTGCACCAAATTTTCAACATAGACATTTTAGGATGTCTGCTCATTAACAGTGTCACTGTAATTTTCTTACTCTGTACCGAACATGATTTCCCACAGCTGCCGCGATATTGCACGCCGGAAGTGTGAAAACACATTTCAGCCAGGATGTGAAAAATGACAGCTGTAATGGTCATAAGGAAATGTGGGAAAATGGCAATGTTGAAAATCTGGAGTGGAAATATTACAAATTCATGAACTTACGAGTGTGCATAGGAACTGTGCAATGCACGCTCATGACACAGCATTTTATGGACTTTTGCCACCAAATTTTCAACATAGGCATTTTAGGACTTCTGCTCATGAACAGTGTCACTGTGATTGTCTTACTCTGCAGCAAACACTGATTTCCAGCAGCGACAGTGCTATTTTGCGCCAGAAGCGCAAAAACACATTTCGGCCAGGATGTGAAAATTGACAGCTGCACTGTTCATAAGAAGGTATGGAAATATGCCTATGTTGAAAATCTGGAGTGAAAATATTATAAATTTGCGAACGTACGAGTGTGCGTGGAAACTGCGCAACGGATGTTCATAAAACTAAATTTTTTGATTTTTTTCACCAAATTTGCAACATAGGCATTTTGAGAGCCCACCTCATGAACACCAACACTGTAGTTTTGTTACTCAGTCCGGAAAGGTGATTCTGCGCAGTGACCGCGATATCACCTTTCGGGACCGAAGAACGCCATGACAGTGACTGAATTCATGAGAAGGGGTGTCAAGAACCCCCTGTTAAAAATTTGGTGTCAAAAGTCAAACAAATGGCTGAGATATCCACCTAAGTTAGAAAAACCCTTTTTATGCCATTATACAGCTTAACGGCATTTCCTCAGTTTGTGGTCGGCTTTGAAGAGTGCAGACGTGTTCCCAGTCCACCAAAGATCATCGCACTGGGCTCCAGAGGTAAGTATAGGGTGGGGGTGTGAGGGAGGTGGATGCGCAGAGGATGGGCACGGGTTGGCGGGGGGAGGCAGGGACTCAACGAGGGACCATTTTCTTCTTTCACAAGTTTAAAAAAAAAAGGACGCTTTTGGCATGCTGGGGTGGGCTCCCAGCATGCCACCTACCTGTTTGTTGGGGGGGTAACTGGATCTGGCGGGGATTGGGCAACCCACAGGCCATAGTGTGCATGGGTGGAGGCATGAGCACGCTGGGGTGGGCCCCAGAGTGCCAACTGGGTGTTTGTTTGGGGGAAGCTGCAGCCGAGGGGATTGAGCACCCCATCGCCACACAGTGTGCTGGGGGGTGATGAGCTGAGGGGATTGGCACCCTCGCACACAAACGACAGGGTGGGGGAACACTAACGAGGGAGGGGAGGACATTAGCAGAGGGAGAAAGCGAGAGGATTTTTTAATGCCAAGCTGTGCATGACAGCAGTTCTGCTGATCAGTATGCAAACTGCATACACGCTACCACTGCTGATTGCAGCAGACTTTTTCTTTGAAGTAAAGACCAACACAGCCGAACTGCTGTCATGCACAGCTCAGCATATATTGGTCCGGTAGGGTCGTGCCTGCTACACTGAGCACTGGATTCAGGAGGAGGGTCACACACCTCCAAAAGTCATACTGTTGCAAGATGTTCTTTGCGCATGCACGCAAGCGAATGTAAAAGTTAGTCTGGGCAGGGTCCATGTGATTTAAGGCTCATGACCCGCCAGACAGTTAGTATTTCTGCTCCATTCTACAGTTGCTATTTGCGCAGAGCGAGTTCTGTTAGGAGAAGTAATTATTTACTGTTTATCAGTTATAATAATAATGCTGTAGGAGTTTGTCTAACCTGCTTCCATTTGCAGCACGAACATTTGGATTTGAACCACCATTTTGGTTCTGGAACTGCCAGCGTTGGACCAATTGGAACATCAGGGGACCTAAGATGGAGGTTGTCCCTAGAAGTCTTGTGGGATTGAAATCTGTAGGAATTGTAGTTTTTAAGGTTTGGTGCCTAAATGGAGCTGGGGGGGAGCCCTTACTGTGACAGACAGCTCTCTCAGCCAATCAAACCTTTTGGATCACTGGGAAAGCCCAGAACTGCCTGCAGCAGTGTGTCAGTTGTGAGTAGGAATTTGGAGAGAGAACAGCTCGAGTCATTGAGCAGTTGCTCCTGCGTAGGAGCACGGGAGAATCGGCAGGAAGGCAAAGCTGGCCTACCTGTCACATCTTTCAGTGCGAAGAACTGCTGTGAGTGTGAAGGTCAGACTTTATCCGATTTCCTGATCGAGACCTGTGTCTGAAGAGAGAAAGTGGTTGCTGCTACTTGAGAGTGAACGTCAGACTTGCTCCAGAAGCGATTGGCCTGCCCAGTACCAAAGTGAGCCTCAGATCGAAAGGTTTGCACAGAAGAAGCTGCGATTTGCAAACGGACTTTATCCGACCTGTGGTAAGTTGCTTTAAGTGTTATGGATGTGCTGAATGTGCTGTGTGGGTTGCGATTTGGTTCCCCACCACGAGTTCTGTTACACCAGCTGGAGGCTGTTCCAGCAATTAGCACGGACTTCATCCAAACTGCTCGCTTTGCCTAGGCCCTGCCACCTCGGCCTATGCTGCCGCTCCCAATTCAGAGACATTTCCAGCGAAAGACCTGCTTGGGGATTCGGCCCCCTGCTCAACACCACCGAACAGGTAGCAACCACCACGGTAAGTCGTGTAGGTTCTGCTTCCCCTGGCAGTCCAGTACAACATCCATGAGGTCTTCATCTCGTCCATCCTGCATCCTGGTCTGGGGAACATGAGTACAAAACAGGGTAGCTCTCTGTAACAAAGCTGCAATCATGTGTGTGTGTTCATCTGATTTTCTTGTTTTTTTGTTTATTGCAACGGACTGAGCCATCCAGCTCCGGATTACAAATATTTGGGTTGAGTGTATGTTAACTGTGCTTTCTTTCCTAATGGCCCCAACAACAGCTGCAATGCCGGCCTACCCCAGTCAACGCTTCAGGCTATCCTGTTTACCAACTGGGTACTCATGGTTGCGGGACTTGGTCAGAGAGACTTGCAGTGCATGCTAATCTACCTGAATTTAATCAGATTTGTCAACCACTTACTAGATTTGCGCCCCACCCTTGTTCACATCTCCCTGAATAAATCAAATTCTTGGTTTTTCATGTTTAATCTGGCTAGTGTGCACCTTATTGGTGGGGGAATTACTGTATTATTGTGTTATTGCCTTGCTGGTTTTACTTTCCAGGGGATCTCCAGGGCAGCTGCCGAGGATTCAGGCCTGGTGGTAAGTGCAAAGAGTGTGAGCATATCATTACTGTCATCTGTTCAATGTGAATGTTCTTTTTTTAGCCTGCTTAAGCCACTAGAAGGGTTGGTGGGGGGTTTATAGCATCCCGGAGGGCTATACCAATAGCAGATATGCTTCCCCAAAACCATTCCTCCAGACGGAGGCACCCGCTTACCGAGCTCAGGGCCCTCAACCTGTGCCTAGTCATGCAGGCAGGGGTAGTAGCCTATAGGATAGCGTCACCTAAGGGTTACACATATGATTTTTTTTTGCACTTGCCTCTCATACCCTACAGTGGCATCCTCTCCTGCCCCCTCATCAAAACTAGTACCAACCTCATTGCCACAAGATTCAAAAGAACTGGAAGTGCTGTCATCATCAGATGGGACCCCAAATCCCAGTCCCCGCTATCACCACCATTTTTATCAGCATTCGCTGCCTCAGCATCTGAGGTTATATTTGAGGAGGATGCCTCCCCCTCCTCGCATCGTGCTTCAGCAGCTGGAAGTCTCCTTGCACATATGGCAAAATGTTCAGTACCTCTACGAGCAACTCCCATCAGTTCTTTCCAAAACTCTACTATCATTCCATTGGTAACATGCTTTTTTTGTTCAGGAGGACATTTTGTGCTAGTGCTGGTGATGTTATTGTTATTATTGTCACTATGTTTTTCGTTAGTGCTAGGATTCATATTGTTCACATCATTAACAGTTGCATGTGCACCAGTACTGTGCTTCCTTTTAGTAGACTTAGTTTGGGAAATACGATACATAGTTAACAAAGTCATAGCTTTCCCTATGCCACAGAGAGACGTCACACGCAGTGTAGCTATGACAGGGCTCAGGTCACCTAACAGGCTAACAGTCAGTATAATACAGCCTAAATGGCTTTTGCTACAGTGCAGAGTGACACTGAATAGCTATGTCACATACAAGGCTCAGGGCACCTAACAGACAGTGTGTAATACAGGCCAAATGGTTTTCACTATACTGCAGAGACACACAGCATAGCTATATGTCACAGACAGGCACATGGCACCTAACAGACCGTGTGTAAAATATACAGCATAAATGGCTTTCAGTATACTGCAGAGACACACAGAGTAGCTATGTCACAGACAGGACGCAGGGCACCTAACAGACATGGTGTAACACAGCCTAAATGTATTTTGCTATACTGAAGAGAGACACAAAGTAGGTATGTCACAGACAGGGCTCATGGCACTTAACAGACACTGTGTAATACAGCCTAAATGGCTTTCACTACACTGCAGAGAGACACAGAGTAGCTGTCACAGATAGGGCTCGGGGCACCTAACAGACTCTGTAATATAGCCTAAATGGCTTTCACTATACTGCAGAGACACACAGAGTAGCTATGTCACAGACAGGGCTCAGGGCACCTAACAACAGACAGTGTATATATAGCCTAAATGACTTTCACTATATTGCAGAGACACACACAGAGTAGCTATGTGTCACAGACAGGGCTCAGGGCACCTAACAGACAGTGTTTAACACAGCCTAAATGGGTTTCACTGTACTGCAAAGAGATACAGAGTTGCTATGTCCCAGACAGAGCTCAGGGCACCTAACAACAGACAGTATGTATATAGCCTAAATGGCTTTCACTATACTGCAGAGACACATAGAGTAGCTATATGTCACAGACTGGGCACAGGGCACCGAACAGTGTGTAAATAATCTCTAAATGGCTTTCACTATAATGCAGACACACAGAGTATCTATGTCACAGACAGGGCTCAGAGCACCTAACAGACTGTTTGTAATACAGCCCAAATGGCTTTCACTATACGGTAGACACACAGAGTTGCTGTGTCACAGACAGGGCTCAAGGCACCTAACAGACAGTGTGTAATATGCGCTTAATAAGACATTCACAGACCTTAGTAGGGTCCTCCCCCCCAGATTTCTTCTCGGACTTACCTGTGCCTAGCCTAGTATCACAAAACACCCCTCGTGACAAACCACAATTTTACTTCAAGAAAATCAAAGTGCACGAAGCACACAAGTACATAAGAAAGGCCTGCTCCAAATCCAGAACAAGTAGTGACACGCTAGATCTAAAAATCCTGTCTCTCACACTGGATGAAGTAATTCACCCCCCCTTGCAAAAATTCTTAATCTGTCACTTTGCCAAAGTCAATTTCCCAACAAATGGAAATCTGCCATAGTTATGCCAGTGCACAAAGTGGGGGACAAAACCTCAACAGGAAACTATCGACCAATATCAATACTCCCTCCCCTCTCCAAAGCACTTGAACGAATAGTGGCAGACCAACTCTCTGATTACCTGGACAAATACAATCTACTCTGTAATCAACAGCATGGCTTTAGGAAAGGACATAGTACAACAACAGCCTTACTTGATTTCTCTGGAGAAGTCCACTCAGCCCTGGACAAAGGGTGCCAAACAGGTGCAGTCTTTATCGATCTTACAAAAGCTTTCGATATAGTCCATCATGGCCTACTTACCTCCTACTTTCTAGCCTAGGCCTGGTCAAGGTCCTTGTGCTTGGGTAAAAGTTACCTGTCCAATCGGTCACAGGCTGTAAAATCTCTAATGAACTCTCCGACTTCAAACCAGTTCTCTCGGTGTACCACAGGGATCAATTCTTGGACCGCTCCTCTTTAAACTGTTCCTTAACTCCTCCCAGATATCTGCCAGGAGAAAATAATCTTATACGCTGATGATGCTGTAATTTCTTCCCACAAGGATCCAAACTCCCTACGAAAAAGCCTGCAACTTGCTTTCTAGTGTTGAAAGGTGGTTCCTGGATAGTAAACTTGTGCTAAACCACAATAAAACAAAAGCCATGCTCTTCTCCAATCACCAAAACAAAATAGGCATACTCCACTCACCATACAAACCTCTGCAGAATTACACTGGACCAAGTAAATACTTTCAAATACCTTGGCATCACTTTTGACCAAGGGCTCACCTTTGCAACCCATTGACAACACTTAGAAAACAGTGAACCAACGCCTTGAATACTATTCCGTAATCATTAATTTCTAAATCAAGCGGCATTGAGAATAGCTATACAGAGTTCCATAATCTCAATCATTGACTATGGCCTTATTATTTATGGCTCAGCTACCTCCACTGCTCTAAGGCATATCTCAATCACTCTAAATAAGGCCTGCCGGCTCCTCACACGGGGCTCAAAGACTGACTCACACGTGTGATCTGTACTATGAATCAGGCTGGTTGAACCTATCAAATCGTCTTATTTATCCTCACCTGCACAATGGCAAAAAATCTATCTTGGGACTGACTCCATTATGTATTCAAAACCTACTCCGACTGAATCCTGGCTCACGACCTCCACCAGATCTGAACGCCAACCTTTCCTGGTTCCTAGATGCCGGACTGCATAGGGACAAAGATCTTTGCATACAGGGCCCGACATGGTTCAATGCGCTAGTCCACCTACTCTATCCTCAACCTCGCTTGAAGCTTTCAAATCCATGCTCTATGCCCACCTCACCACCACTAGCAACTGTGACTGCGCTAGATAAAGACTACTACTCCTCATGTCCATCCTCACATCTGAGGCCTCTTCCTCCCTGACTAATGAACCCTCTGGTACCTCTACTACTTCCTGTCTCCACCCAAACTCACTCCCCTTTTCTCCTGTCCCTCTCACTTACTCTCCGCTCACCACCTTTTCCTCCTCTCTAGCCTCCTTTGACGCTTAATGATCACCCTCTCCTGGAAGTTTCTCAACCTCAAACTGTCTACTCGCTTGAACTTGTTATAGCTTGTTTTTCTATGAAACTTAAAAACGTTACTGCCTTAAACTGTTAATAGCAAATTTATGATGTAACTTTCCTGTCTGGTTTTACCTGTAATGTGTATCGTGCTTTGTTAAATGTTCTTTGTGACGTGGAACCTTTGTAAAAGAGCCCTGGCTCAAAGGTATTAATTCCTAGACTAATAAACTAAACTAAAACTAAACTAAACTAATACAGCCTAAAAATGGCTTTCATTTACTGTAGAGATGAGATACACTAGCTACTATGTCACGGACAGGGCACCTAACAGTTTGTAAAATACAGCTGCTGCCAGCAATGAGCGCCTCCCCCCCACCTTTCTCCTTCTCTCCTGAGCACCGCACTGGATCCCCAATTATTCCCCTTCAGTTACCAACCTTTGATCCTTTGTGGAGTAAACGTGTGCTTTTTTTTAAGTTAATTTTTTTGTTTTCGCTGCAGTGACTGCAGAAAAACTGCCAATTTCTTCCTCTCCCGAGAAAGTCTGCTGCTATCTGAGCACTCACACAGCAGACACGGCACACAGACACCAGTGCTGACCAATCGGATTGTCAGACTGGTGTCATGTGCTCCTTTTTGCTGTCAGGACCCCACAGGCTGCCCTTTCATGCCTGTTTCCAACCTCCAAGTCCCAGGACCCCACAGGCTGCCTGTAATGCCTGTTTTAAAACAAGCATTTGTCAATGCCGAACATTTATTTGCAGTGGTGTGTGGTACTGATACTGGCTTCAGAAGAGTAAGGAGGCAGTAGTGGGAGTGGCGGGTGCCGCATGGTGGAAGCTGCACCATAAATGCAGCAAGGAGCTGTTAGTCAGAGAAGCCAGTCTTACTGTCCTTAGTGGACCGGGGAGAGAGAGTGCACTGGGAGGCAGGAGTTGCCAACAAGTAAAGCCGCACCACAGCTAATGTAGAAGCCTGGGGGTTTCAGAGGAGTAAGGACCAGGGAGAGAGAGTGCGCTGGGTGGCATGAGACGCCAGTAAGTGAAGCTGCACCATGGCTAATGTAGAAGCCTGGGGGGGGGTTCAGAGGAGTAAGGGCCGGGGAGAGAGAGTGCGCTGGGCGGCATTAGACGCCAGTAAGTGAAGCCACACCGTGGCTAATGTAGAAGCGGGGGGGGCAGAGGAGCGAGGACCAGGGGAGGGAAGAAAGCATGTGCAGAGTTCCAGGATCTGACAATAAATGTAACTCCGGACATATACATTAGTGTCAACTGTATGCGCATGGGCGGAGTTATGGCTACAGAAAGAAGTGAAGCGCTGTCTCATTGGAGCAGTTCATTACTTTTAACTACAGAACGTGCCACGTCAGCACCCCTCCATAGATGCATGACCAAATTATCAGCATAGCTATCTTATTACCCCAGCACATGTAGGCGGTAGACAAAATTTTCAAATCTGCACCAGAACATAATTCTGTGCAAGTAGAACGCCATTCCGTGCCATGGGGTGGAAACACATTTTGGACAGGATTTGAAAAATGACAGCTGTGACATACATAACCTCGGGTAATAAGAAGGCTAAGTTGAAAATCTGGGGTGAAGATATGTAAGATTTCCGCAGTTACGATGGTGCATACTGAAATTGCAACAAATGGGCATAACTTTGCCATTTTGTAATATTCTGACCCCAAATTTTGAACATAGTCTTCTTGTCACTGCACCTCATGAACCCCATAGGTGAAAATGTGTAAATCCTTTGGAAAATGCCATTCCATGCCATAGGTGTGAAAACACGTTTGGAGCAGGATGTGAAAAATGACTGCTGTATTGTTTATGAGGTGGTGTATTAAAATGGCTATATTGAAAAATTGGAGTGGAAATATTGAAAATGACCAAAGCTATGCTCGTGCGTAGAAAATTTTCAATGACTACACATAACTGCCATTTTTAGGAGTTTTTTCACCAAATTTTCAAAATGGCTTTTTTGGGACCCCACCTACATGAACACTATAACTACCATTTTGTTCATTGGTCTCAAAAGGTGATTTTGCACAACAACCGTGACATTCAGCACCACAGGTGTGAAATTATGTTTTTGGCAGGATGTGAAGAATGACAGCTATACTGTTCATGAGGTGGTGTGAAAAAATGGAAATGTTGAAAATTTGAAGTGAAAGTATTAAAAACTGCCGAAGTTATGAGCGTGTGTAGAAAGATTTCAATGACTGCGTGTAACCCGGGCATTTTTCGGTATTTTTGTACCAAATTTTCAACATGGGCTTTTTGGTACCCCACCTCATGAACAGTGGTGCTGCTGTTTCATTATTCAGTCCCAAAAGGTGATTCTTCACAGCGACCGGAAAGTCACCTTTTGGGATTTTGGGACTGAGTAACAAAATGATAGTGCCAGTGTTCATGAGATGGGGTCCCAAAAAGCCCATGTTGAAAATTTGGTACAAAAATTCCTAAAAATGGTTGATATATCAACATAAGTTCAAAATACTGTTGACTGCCATTATACGGCACTTACCTTGATTCTTCAGTTCGCGGTTCGGCTTTGAAGAGTGCAGACATGTCCCAGTCCACAGAAGACGACGGCCGCCCACCTTGGATGGTAAGTATAGGGCAAGGGGGGTGGGGAGTGGGTGCTCATTGGGAGGGTAAGGTTGGGGGAAGGAGAAGACGGAGACGATGAGGGACCATTTTCTGTTTTACAGGTAAAAAAACAACAACAAAAAGATGTTGGGGGACTGTTTTCTTCTTTTCAGGTATTTTAATTTTCATAAAGATGTTAGGACACTGGGAGTGGGCTCCCCAGTGTCCCAGTGTTTTGGGGGGTACACATCAGGGAACACTGGGAGTGGGCTCCCCAATGTCCCACAGGGAAAGGGGTGTGGTGCTAATTGATGTTTTGGGACACTGGTAGTGGGATCCCCAGTGTCCCACACTGCTGGCTGCAGGGAACGTGACTGAGGACACTGGGAGTGGGCTCCCCAGTGTCCCACACTGAAGGGTAAGCTGCACCACGACTAATGTGGAAGCCTTGGGGGGGGTCAGAGGAGTGACGACAGACTGGGGAGAGAGAGTGCAGCAAGTGGCAGGAGCTGTAAAGTAGAACACACTGAAGGGTAAGCCACACTGTGGCTAATGTGGAAGCAGGGTGGGAGTCAGAGGAGTGAGGACAGACTGGGAAGAGAGAGTGCAGTAAGCGGCAGGAGCCACCAAGTAGTAAAGCTGCACTGCGGCTAATGCTGAAGCCTCTCTGGGGGGTCAGATCAGAGGTCCAGGAAGAGACAGTGTTGTGAGCAGCAGGAGCCACCAAGTAGCAAAGCCATATGGTGGCTAATGCCGAAGCCTGGGGGTGGGGGGCGCAGATGAGAGGACCGGGGAGAGAGAGTGCAGTAATGCTAAAGCTTGGGGGGGGAGAATGTCAGATGATAGGACTGGGGACAGATAGTGCAGCCAGTGGCAGGAGCTGACAAGAACCGTAACTCTGGCCATGCGCATTACTGTGTAAACCTTAATGGGCATTGCCGGAGTTACGGTTACAGAAAGAAATGAAGCGCTCTCTCATTGGAGTGGTACATTTCTTTCAAGTAGAGGACAAGCCACGTCAGCAAAGCAGAACTACTGTCATGACCAGAGTGCCTGGTCATTGGTGTACAATTCCAAGCCCATTGCAGTTTCAGCTGTAATTGGCTTGGCAGTGACACACCTCTAAAATGCTGTATAGTCCCAAGACGTTCCTTGTACAAGTGCAAGTGAAAGCAAAAAATAACCCATTACTCACACCCGTTACCCGTGTCCACAGTACCTGACCTGTGAAGTACACTGTTAGGTCAGGTAGAGTAGTAAATTACCTGAACTACCCTACCTGACCAAAAAACACTGATACCCGACTAACCTGCTCCAGCTACCCAACAGGTAGTCCATCTTTAGTATTGATACAGTTAACAGTCATAGTAAAGTGGAATACAGTGCATGTTTGCAATAGGAATAAGTACAATAAGAGTAAGAAGCAAAAATCAGACAATTCAGGCACACCTACACTGGGGTAGGAGGCAAATGTAAGGGGGCAGTCGGGCAGGGGGCAAACAAGATGGGGGAGGAGATTCAGTTGGTACCTGAGGGAAATAGGGGAGGTACTGAAATGGAGGGAGGATGGGAGTAGGCTCTGGAGTGAAGGGAGACAATGGAAGAAGGCTGATTTCCCAGCAGAGGAGCAGGGATGCTCAATGGTGAAAGTGCAAAGGATCCCTGGAGAGGAGTGAGCAGGAGGCAGAGGGAATGGAGGAGAGGAGAGGAGTGAGGAGAGGGAAGAGGGAATAGACCCAAATCAGTATTTTGATATGAAAGAGGCACAGTGGTTCTGGTGACATGAAGGTAGAGGAGAAATGGATAAGGAGGAGTAGACTGAGCAATGGTGGTTACAAGAGGGGGAATTGATATTAAAATGACAGAAGACATTGTAGGGGGTGTCCAGTTTGGTCAGGGAGGTGGAGGCAGTGGTGCCATAGACCACATCTGTATAGTCAAAGATTGTCGAGCAACATTTTGGTCACAAGCTCACAGGGTACCTGTGGAGACAAACAGTTTTTATTGTGGTACAAGGCCCAAAGTTTGGGGCAGAGTTTGGCACTGATGGCATCAGTGTGGGCAGAGAAGGCAAGTTTGCTGTCTAGCCACACAACAAGGTATTTGAATTAGTGTTGCTCAGATAGTGCTTTTGTGGATCCTACCACTATCTGTCAGATAGTGCTGGTATCCTACCTAAACTCCTACCAGAAATCCTAACAAAGACAGATGTAGGATCCAGGATCAGATATCTATGGATCCTAGTCAGGCTCAAGGGATACTAGGTCAGAAAGTTAGGATCCGGGGTCAGATAGCGATGGATCCTAGATCAGATCCAGGGACCCTAGGTCAGATACAGGCATCCTAGATCAGATAGTTAGGATCTGGGGTCAGATAGCGATGGATACTAGTTAGGATCCAGGGATCCTAGGTCAGATAGTTAGGACCCGGGGTCAGATAGCAATGGATACTAGTTAGGATCCAGGGATCCTAGGTCAGATAGTTAGGATCTGGGGTCAGATAGCGATGGATACTAATTAGGATCCAGGGATCCTAGGTCAGATACAGAGATTCTAGATCAGATAGTTAGGATCTGGGGTCAGATAGCGATGGATGCTAGTTAGGATCCAGGGATCCAAGGTCAGATAGTTAGGATCTGGGGTCAGATAACGATGGATACTAGTTAGGATCCAGGGATCCTAGGTCAGATAGTTAGGACCCGGGGTCAGATAGCAATGGATACTAGTTAGGATCCAGGGATCCTAGGTCAGATAGTTAGGATCTGGGGTCAGATAGCGATGGATACTAATTAGGATCCAGGGATCCTAGGTCAGATACAGAGATCCTAGATCAGATAGTTAGGATCTGGGGTCAGATAGCGATGGATGCTAGTTAGGATCCAGGGATCCAAGGTCAGATAGTTAGGATCTGGGGTCAGATAGCAATGGATACTAGTTAGGATCCAGGGATCCTAGGTCAGATAGTTAGGATCTGGGGTCAGATAGCGATGGATACTAGTTAGGATCCAGTGATCCTAGGTCAGATCCAGGGATCCTAGGTCAGATAGTTAGGATCTGGGGTCAGGTAGTGATGGATCCTAGGTCAGATCCAGGGACCCTAGATCAGATAGTTAGGATCCAAGCTGGATCTGTTGCTAGGATCCACAGGATCCACAACATTTGTTGGGTCCATGCATTGGATCCTAGAAGGTAATATCCATGGTTGGATAGAAGAAGAATCAGTATTTATATAGTGCTTTTCATGCACAGTGTATCCCAAAGTGCTTTACAAGCAATGTTAGACTGGTAGTGAAGTGCTATCATACCACAGCAACAATTTGGCCAAATTGAAGGTATCTGTTGGTATCCTAATTTCTAGGATTCTATCTGAGCACCAATAATTTGAATGAATCACTTCAAAAGGGGTGCCATCAGTAAAGATGACAGGCAGAGTTGGAAGTCTGGCTAATTTTTGGCTGGTGCTAAAGGTCATGGACAGGTTTTTATTTGCTGACCCAGAGCTGGTTAGACTGAAACCAACACACAACCTTGTGGAAGTCTTGCTGGAGCAAACCTTCCATGAGGACCAGAGGTGAAAACGACTGTGTGATCTGCATACATGTGGATATATGAATTGACACAAGCTGTGAGGAGGTCATTAACGCAGATGTAGATGAACAGGATGGGCCCCAGCTGTAGCCCTGTGGATCCCCAGCCTGCATGAGAAGTGTAGGTGACAGGGCACTACAACCTGTACTGACATGCAGGCAGCCAGAGAGGTAAGAATGGAACCAGTCTACACCAGGTGCTGAGAGGCCAGAAGAACTCAGCTTATCCAGGAAGAGAGGGTGGGATACCAAGTCAAAGGGCTTGGCCAGATTGATGAAAATGGCAGCTGTGATGTGCCTCTGATCCATCCCTGAGAAGAAAGAATCACTTATATGTAGCAGAGAGGAGACAATGGAGTGATGTTTCTGGAAGTCAGACTGGAATGGGGAGAGGAAATCAGTGGAGAATAGAAAATCAGAGAGTTCAGTGTAGACAAGGATGGCTCCTCTATGGCCCTGGCCATGGGTTCTGATGTCACAGTAGAGGGTAACACTCAATCAGACATTACAGTGGGTACCCTGTGGTTATCCACTCAGAAGGTGATATCATTCAAAAGCTCTAATCCTACCCTTTCTTACCACCTGCTCCTCCTACTTTCCCACAGGGTGTTTTTTAGGAGGATGTGGGAAATCCTGAAAGGAAGACTAGAGAGGATCAGACTGGAGATGGATGCACAACAAAAGTGGGATATCATTAAACTTGGGTTGAAAGAGGCTACTGAGGCTTGCTCCAGGACTCTG
The DNA here is from genome assembly GCA_016271365.2 of Neoceratodus forsteri. Taxonomy (NCBI): domain Eukaryota; kingdom Metazoa; phylum Chordata; order Ceratodontiformes; family Ceratodontidae; genus Neoceratodus; species Neoceratodus forsteri. The sequence continues at coordinate 1,381,431,787 of CM028132.1, read as the reverse complement.
AGCAAGATGAGCAGAGCTAAGAGCCATGTTGGCTAAATGGGAAGGTGTTGAGGGGTGAGGGCAAAGAGCAGCATTTGAAGATTCAAGAGGACGGGGAGGACAGGGAAGCATACGCGGATGGTCCAAGGAGGTGACCTAAGTTAGTGAGGGAGGCCAAGGCCTCCAGGGAGTTGAGCTTAGCTCAGGGCATTAAGGAAGGGGAGAAGGACTTTTTTAGATACGTGAGGGAAAAAATGAGATGCAGGGACTAAACAGTGTGGATCAGGAAGGATGGGAAATAAGTGGAACTGGGAGTGGAACAGGCAGAAACACTGAACAAGTATTTCTGCTCAGTGTTCACGCAGGAGGTGGGTGGTCCACTACCGACGTGGACTGGGAAGGCGGGGATAGGAAAAGAGATGACTGACTTGATTATTGCAGACAGTAGCGTTCTAGAGGGTCTGACAGCACTAAGGGTGGACACGGCACCAGGTCCTGATGGCATTCACCCCCAGAGTACTGAGGGAGACAGCAGAGGTATTGGCAGGGCCACTGGTGGACCTGTTCAACATCTTCCTGGACACAGAATGCATGCCACTGGACTGGAGGATGGCCCATGTGGTGCCCATGCACAAGAACAGCCCACGGGACAAGCCAAGCAACTATAGATCTGTTAGTCTCACTTCCACAGTGGATAAGCTCATGGAAGCGATACTGAAGGAGAGACTGATGATGTTTCTCGAGGCTAATGGCCTTCAGGATGGGCAGCAACATGGGTTCGTCTTGAGAAAACCTTACCAGACCAATCTAATAGAGTATTATGACTGCTTAACAAGAGAACTGGATAGGGGGCCATGCAGTGGATGTCCTGTATTTGGACTTCAGCAAGGCTGTCGATTCAGTGCCTCACAGGAGGTTGGGGAAAAATCCATGGGGTCGGGGGGAAAGCTGGTAAACTGGATCATGAACTGGATGAGGGGGAGGCAGCAATGGGTGGTAGTGGGGGGGGGCTCTCAACCCCCAGGCCAGAGACGAGTGGAGTGCCGGAGGGTTCTGTGCCGGGTCTGGTATTGTTTGGGCTGTTCATCTCAGATATCTCACATGGAGTTGGGAGCAGAATCAGTCTGTTCACTGATGATATCAAGATGGGGGTGGTAGTGGATGATGTGAAGGGGTGGAGAGAGCTACAGGGGGACCTAGACAAACCGGAGGAGTGGTTGCTGAAGTGGCAGCTGGGCTTTAATGTGAAGAAGTGTAAGGTTATGCACTTCAGGGCGAAGAACCCGAGGAGGGAATATTGGTTGGGGTGCAGTGAGGCAAGGGGTCACTGAGGGAGAGAAGGACTTAAGGGTGATGGCAATGGAGAGCATAAACAACTCTGCTCAATGCAGGAAGGCTGCAGCTAGGGCTAACAAGATGCCAAGGTGTATTGCAAGGGGATTCTCGTGCAGACATGTCACATAGGGAGGTGATCCTGACCCTCTATAGGTCCGTAGTTAGACCGCACCTGAAGTACTGCGTGCAGTACTGGTGACCGTATCTGAAGAAGGATATCAGACTGCTAGAAGGGTGCAGCATAGGACAACAAAAATGATGCAGGGGATGAAAGGCAAAACCTACGAGGACAGACTGAGGGAACTGAATTTGTACCCCCTGGAGGAGAGGAAGGACAGGGGAGATATGATTGAAACGTTCAAGTATTTGAAGGAGATGAACAAATCTGGCTCTGATGGGTTATTCAGGCTGAGGAAAGGAAGGGACATGAGAGGGCATGGGCTAAGATTGGAAGGGGCAGATTTAGGAGGGAGATGAGGAGGCATTATTTCACGGAAAGGGTGGTGTCGAAATGGAACACCCTACCAGAGGAGGTGATATCATGTAAGATGGTGGGCAGTTTCAAAATGGCATGGGTCAGGGTACGGGGGAGGGGGGATCTGGGTAGGCAGTGCTGAGAAACTTCCAGAGGTGGGGGGGAGGGGTGTGGGGCAGCTGCAAACTAGGCACGCTAGCTACCTACGCGAGCAGACTAGATAAACCATGAGGCTTGTTTCTGCTGGCAGATTCGTATGTTCGTATGTATATGGAAATGTATTAATAAACCTAGTGATCAGCATATCTACTATATTCTTATTAGTTGCTAATTGCCAGCATGCATTTTGAAACACAAAAGCTGTTTATAAAGGGGACTTTTTGTTATAAATTTTAGAACTGGCCCAGTTCTTTGGGTCTTTTTGGTTCGGCAGCCCGGCTCTGATATATATAGAAGCTGCACAATGGCGGGCTCTTTATCATTTTATCTCAGAGTAGGGCAAAAGTAGCTGCAGTATAGTATTTTCAAAACCACCCACCCCCTATATCACCTGGCTTCATCTAAGACTACTGGTTTCTGTGATGGATTTTCCATTATTGGGAATATGATAGATGATTTGAAAACCATGGCATTTCAATCCTAGTGTACTTATTCATTATAAAACATTATAAATCGAAACCTCACATTTTTATGTGGTCCCAGGGCTACTGACTGCAAGGGCTCCCAATCGAGATAATTGCAGCCATGTGGGTGCTTACTCCACTCAGTGCCACTAACTGTCGATAGGAGAGAGATGGAAATGTGCATTATGTTATTAGTTTCATATGCTGGGATCTTTCATCAAGCAAACATTCAAGGTAATGAATTGCTAGAGAGCAAGCATTGTGTTAGGCTTCAGTAGTCAAATCCATCAAACCTACACACACACACACACACACACACACACACACACACACACACACACACACACCCCGAAAGGAACTCTGGAAATGTACTTAAAATTAGAGAACCACATCATTTCACATCTGCATTTGTGAGACCCTCCCCATCCCAGAACTAACACAAGGCAAGTAGGACCTTTGCACCTGTGGGCTTGGGTCCTCAACATGGTTGTGGCTTGGATTTTTGGACCTGAATCAGACTGGGTGAATTGTTGGGTAGAGCTGAGCAAACCTCCCAGTGTCCAACCGCATGATATTTTCACAGCATACTCGGCAAGACGTTCTGTTCCACTTTGCCAGTTCAGTGTGGAAAGTGTCCCCTTTTCTTTCTGGCTAGTTTTAGTAGTGATGAGGGTAAAAAATATATAAATATAGCCTTGCATATCCCCTGATTTCGTACCCCGCAATTCCCAAACTTTTGAATAGTTGGGAGGATTCCTGACCCCTAAACCCAGCTGTCTCTGTGGTTTCTGTCAGTCCGGACAGGGGGATTCATGTGCAGGACAGTTCATCAGTGCCACTGCACATCTTGTACTGGCAGGGATCTCTTTGCAGTTTTGGGATACATTGGGGCTTCTCATGTCCCCAGTATTATTCCAAACACCTGCTGCTTGTCCTGGCAGGCTGGGTAACCATGTCACTGCTCACGTCACTATTACTATCTCCATTGTATATCTTGTACTAACTTCTTCTGCCACCACTGTCAACCTTGCCAGGAGTGGGGATAGCATTAAGTACTAGCCTTACATGTTACTGTGTGCCCTGACAGCCCAGTAGGTCCTGGGTCCTGACTGCTGATTGTGCAGCTCATAGAAAAGCAGCTGTTGCCAACTCTAGTCAAAGCACCTAGGCCCTATCTAGTTTATTGGTCCTTCCACAGCACTAGCAGACTGAACCAATGTAGGGGGACCATGAAGGCCTTCCCAACACTGTCCACACCCCTGACAAGGCAGACAGCAGCACTTGGAAGCAGTGTGGTAAAAGGGATGGTGACAGCAACGTGCAAGAAAGAAAAAGCCCATCACTCAAAATCAGTGGTGCCCCAGCACTAAAAAGAACAAAACATTCACAAAAGGACCTGGGCACACAAGAGTAGCTGCTGTGAAAAACTCTATTGTGCATAGCACACATGCTCACCAGTGCAGGGCTGTGCTGCTAACCGCAGAAGCACAACACTCCCCTACATATCGATGCTCATGTGTCTTTTTCAGGGGTGGTGTTTCTGGTTAGAGCCTCATAGTCTTGAAGGCAGAGCAGTTTGCATAAATGAATATTTATGAACTATAATGCATGATAACCTTTTATTTGAACCATATCAAACAGATAATTGACCGGTGAAAAGGCTTTCAAAAAAACTCTACACTCAAAGGGGCTATACAATAACTTCTCATACGTTCGTATAACATATGCTACTGTATGGAATATAATGATAAAGAAAAGGATGAGGGCCTGAAAGTATCACTTAAAGTTGGTATACTAGCAGTACTTGTACAAATACCCAATAAACCAATAAGAAAAAGTTATACACAATAACAACAAATTAAAATTTAATATCTGTACTTATTACAGTTATCACAAATATTAATCTAATTGTATGTTCTGAGGAATAAATATTACAACATATCAAAAGGGCATGGAATAACAGCACTACATATTTAGACATACCAAAAAATATATTACTCAGTTTTTCAAAATCATTAATTTAACAAGCATTTGTCAATGTCGAATGTTGGCTTGCTGGCATCAGCATTAGTACTGCAGGAGTTAGAGAGATGCATAATAGGAATAGCAGTGAATCATTGAACTGATGCCAACCCAACCCCCGCCCTGCAGAGACTGACAGGTGTTGGGGGTGTGCCTTTGGGTCGTCAGCCATAACGCTCTTGCCATTTCATCTCACCCTACCCAGCAGACAGAGACAGGTGTCACAGTGTGTCTTGGAGTCTTGGGGCCTTATACTCACCCCATTCCATAAGGAAATACACTGAGATGGGTGCGGTATAGGAGAATGGGGTGAACGTTGAGGCTGAAGACCCCAAGGCACACCTTGATGCCTGTCACTGGCTGCAGGGAGGGGGTGGAATGGTGTGAGCATTATGGACGACGATCCCAAGTCACACCCCCGACATCTGTCAGTCGCTACAGAGTAGGGCGTTATGGTTGTAAACCCTAACACCCTTGCCATTTGTTGGTATTTTCTCAATAAAACTTTCAAAATGGGCTTTTTGTGACCCCACTCATGAACAGTGGAACTGTCATTTCATTACTCAATCCCGAAAGGTGGTTTTGCACAGCGATTGCGCCATTTGGTGCCACAGGTGTAAAAACTCATTTCTGGCAGGATGTGGGAAATGACAGCTGTACTGTTCATGAGGTGGTGTGAAAAAATGGCAATGTTGAAAATCTGGAGGGAAAATATGAAAAATTGGTGAGGCTATGAACTTGCGTAGAAACTGCACAACGCACACCTGTAACGCAATATTTTTTTTGAATTTTTTTTGCCAGATTTTCAACATGGGCATTTTTGAACCTCTCCTCATGAACAGTGGCACTGTGAATTTGTTAATTTGTCCCGAAAGTTGATTTCCAACAGCGGCCGTGCCATTCTGTGCAATAGGTATGAAAACACATTTTAGGAAGGATGTGAAAAATGACAGCTATACTGTTCATAAGGAGGTGCGAAAAATGGCAATGTTGAAAATCTGGAGAAAATATAAAAATTGGCTCAGTTAGAATTTTGCATAGAAACTGCACAGCTCATGCTCGTAGCATGATCATATTTTTGGAATTTTTCACCAGATTTGAGCGTGGGCTTTTGGGACCTCCCTATAAATAGTGGCACAGTGGCACTGTTGTTGTAATGATCAGTCCCAGTGATTCTGCTGCAGCGACTCGGGAAATCACCTTCGGACTGAGCAACTAAACATGAGACATGTTCACGAGGTGGGGTCCCAAGAACCCCATGTTGAAAATTTGGGCCAAAATTCCAAAAAATGGCTGAGATATCAACCTAAGTTGAAACCCCTCATTGCCTCCCATTATAAAGCTTACCCTCATTTCTTCAGTTCACAGTTCGGCTTTGAAGAGTGCAGACATGTCCCGGTTCAGAGAAGACCACGGCTACCGACCTCTAGAGGGAAAGTATGGGTGAGAGGGGTGCAGGGAGGTGAGTGCGCAGAGAGAGGGTGGTGATGGGGGATGGGGACGTGGGAGACAATGGTGGACCATTTTCTTGTTTGCAGGCAAGAAATAAAAGAGACGGCGAGGGAAGGTTTTCTTCATTTACAGGTTACAAAAAGAAATAGGCACACTGGGGTGGGCTCCCAGTGTGCCACAATTCTGGGGGGGATGCCAACGTGGGGATTGGGCACCACGATGTCGGCAAGGCATATAGAGAGGTTGGGGGGTGCGCATCTGGAACTGGGAGTGGGCATCCTGGTGTTGTAAAGGAAAAGGGAAACTGTTTAACCAGGAAAGACACACTAAGAGGGGGGATGCAAACACGGGGATTGGACACCCTGATGTCGGCTTTTCGAGAGTCTGTGGCAGGCGGCAGGAGCCGCCATGTTACGGTGTGCCACATAATGTTGGGGGGGGGGACATGCCAACACGGGGTTGAGCACCTCGATATCGGCTTTGTGGGGATTGTGTGGTGGATGGTAGGAGCTGCCATATTTATTGAAATGTTTCACCAGAAAAGGCACGTAATGGAGGCGTGTCATCTGCCACTGCAATAACAAGCCTGTCTCTGATTGCAGCGGCAGATTCGTTTCAACTCTTTGGCTCTCTCTGAAACTGCTGACTGGCGGCTGAGGGAAACACCCACTAAAGCATCTCCTGCATTGGCCACAACATTGACACCTCTGAAATGCTACAACACAAGACATTGCTTAGCATACTGCATGACCAACATGAATACACCCAAATGTGCATTTTTAATGTCAAATAGATGAGCAATTGTAATAAAGATGGATACTGTAAAACTGATAAAAACATTTAGATTCTATAACTCATCCAAACATATAAAAGACAAGCAAACTAAACTATATAGCATTCAAGTCAGAAAGGGAACAAAATTCATGAGTTTATTTAGCCTTTTTGGGGAGAGGGCCTCCAGTTGATTCCAGCATGCTTCCCTCTTGAGGAGGATAATGAACCTATCTCTGCCTCTTGGCCTATGAGGAACATACTTTATGACTGCAAATCTAAAAGAGGCAGGATCTCTACTATGGGCCACCAAGAAATGCATCCCTAGATTTGTAACTGCCCTAAAGTCCTCCTGCATCCTGATTTTAATCACTCTGGTGGTCCTGCCCTCATATATTTTTTGGGCAGGAACACAAGGCAGCATAAACAACATGATCTGTGAAACAGCTTGTAAATTAATATTCATCAAATGCCTTGGCAGTTCCAAAAATGGAGATAGATTTGCCTGTCACGGCATATACAGGCCATGAACTTTTTACATTGAAAAAAGCCAGTTGGTCTGTCTGTTAACCAACATGGTCTGCATTTTCCACACTGTGACTGTTTGTAACCAAATTCTCAGTATCGGGGTCTCTTGAGAAAGATACTCTAGATCTTCCCCCAAAAGCCCTATAAGGGCACTATCTCTCAATAGAATGGTCCAGTACCTACGTACAGTTTATCTAACTTTGTTAGCCAGCCCATTGTACTATATGTTTACATGTGCAGTAACAGTTACTGTGTCTCTGATGGTTGTTAGAGTGCATTCTCAAGTTCTGTGGGTGAGAGAACTGAGAAGGGAAGCTGAGCAGTGCTAGCACACAAAGGACTTGAGAAGAAACTCTTAGAACCATAAGAGATACAATAACTGCACATATAAACATGTTATACATGATGTTAAAGACTGTGTTTTTTTTAAAAATGGAACTTGAGTTTAAAATCAAAGTGTCTGACTTTAAAGAACATGACAGAAACCCCTATTTAGTAGAAACTGAAAATGCCAACTGAACTTAAAAGTTGAGAATTTTAGAACCATGTGCATAAGACACCCTCTTGCAAGAGTATCTGGAATGTTTAAGGAATAATCCACAAAGTGGTGTGGCTTGGGCTGGGATTTACCCACTGCTGGTGTGGTTCACTCACATGGCTCCACATGACTGGCCCACTAGACCCACATCATCATACATGCTTCTCTGACACCACATACCATTTCTTTGTTCTCTGAGGACCACTTTTTTTCCAGAATGGTTTCAAACTGGCTTTCTGGATTGAAGCCTGGTGTTTTTGTTATCCTAGCTGTCTAAATCCATTGGCTGCTATTTCACTCTACCTTGGCCCTGTTTATATTCAAAACATGCCTTGATTTTATGAAAGGGATTCATCTCTTTGAAGTTTAACCAAAACAGAAGCCTTTTACAAGCACCACCCTCCTCTGTGGTCAACAACATCACCTCCCTTTCATCCACTTCCAGCTCTGGTGAGATTATCGTACTCAGTGATTTTAACTTGAACTGGGCCTCCACTGCCCTAAAACCCACCACTCAACAAACTGAGTTACTAAACCTACACCAGCTCATCAATAAACCCACCAGACCCAACCCCCCACTCCCATAACCACACCCTCCTGGACTAGATCCTGGCCTTACACCCACATCGAATCTCCATCACTGGTACTCTCCCTGACATATTAGGCGACCATTGTATGAGCTACTGCACATACCTGTAATACGAGCAGACTTGATAGACTAAATGGCCTTCTTCTGCTAGCTTGTTTGTATGTTCGTATCTCTTTTTTACCCTAGGCTGTGTATCACAGACCCGGAAATCTGCAAAAGTGATTCCCCTCCATAAAGGTGGTGACCGCTGCTTTCCGGGTAATTACCACCCCATCTCTCTCCTCCCTGTCTTAAATAAGCTCCTAGAATCCCTTGTCCTAACCAGACTCGCCCACTTCCTCACCTCCTCAAATTTCCTGTTCCCATACCAATTGGGCTTTAAAAAAAAAACACTCAACTGTCTCTTCACTACTTCAGGTGACAAACACCATTCTTACTGGCATGGACCTAGGCCACCTCACCTCAGCTATATTCATAGACCAAGCTAAGGACTTTGATTCAGTCTCCCATTCTGTCCTGCTTAGAAAACTAGAACCTGCTGGATTCTCTCCCCTATCAGTCAAATGGTTCAGCTCATACCCCTCTGGTCACTCCCAATGTGTCCAGGCTGCTGATATACCCCCTCCTCCCAGTCCTAGCAGGTGTACCACAAAGCTCTATCCTTGGTCCGATCTTCTTTTTCATCTTTCTCAAAGATCTCCCTCTCATGTGCTCTTACTCCCACATACACCTATATGCTGGCGACACCACCCTCTATACTTCTGTCCCCTCAGCCTCTGAGGTGTCCTGTCAGCTGCAATCTGATTGCAGTCGGGTCCTCAACTGGTTCCAGGCTAACCAGCTAAAAGTAAACACTTTAAAAAACAGTCTCCATGAATTTTGGCATTCCCAAAAACTAGCCAAATTCCTCATCCCCCTCTCTTTCTCCACTCTCGATGGCACTTCCTTGGACATAGTCCCAGCATGCAAGAATCTAGGAGTCTGGCTTGACAGCTGTCTGGACTTCATAATACATATCAGCTACATTAATTCCAAACTCCGCCTCAAACCTGGTGCTCTCTACAGAAATAAAGATGCCCTCTCCTTCCCTGTTCACTGGATTCTCCTCACCTGGACTATCCTACCAGTCTTGAATTACACTGACATTGTGTACAGGTCTGCCTCTGCATCCACTCTCTCATGGTTGGATGTCCATTTCACCATCTTTTGTCAGTTCACCTTAAACGCTTCTCCTAAAACTCATCACTTCACCCTCTACTCATCTCTTTCACTCCCCTCTGTAACCTCCCTCCGAAAATATCACACCTCCATCATTACAGCCAAATACATTGGTTCGGCTAACTCACTCCCTATCTTGCCTCCCTTCTGTCCCCCTCCCCCCCCCATACTTCCTACTGCCTCCGCACATGTATCCTGAGGCTGCCTTCTCCTTCCACTTCCCCCATTTGTGGAACTCCCTCCCCCCTTCACTTTGAAAGTTACCATTGTTAAACCTATTTAGACGTACCCTCTACCACTCTCCACCTCCACCCTGCTCATGCCACCAATCTGACTAATCCTCTTCTGGGGTCCTCTGACTCCAAAGTCCCAATCTCCCTTGGTGTTATGATCCTCTTCACTTGCGCTAAACATTTATACCTTGTTTAAATCTAACTACCTCCCCTGAATCTTGCACTTTGTGCCTCCCATATGCAGTATTGTTGTAGCTTGCTCTCTGCGTTGCTTATTCACTGTTATGACACTCTGTACCTATGTATTTGCCTCTTACCCAGGCAATTTTCATAACCTGCCTGATACAATGCACTTCTGTATTTTTGCTTGGTATTATTGTAATCTTCCAGACACTGTGTAATTATGTCATTTGCCTCCCCCTTCCAGGTCACTCCTGAAATGAGCCTCGGCCCAGTGTGCCTCTCCAGTTACCAAACTTTTAAATAAAAATAAAGTAAAAGGATTGTTTACACAAAGGCTCCTCGTAGCTGAGTGCCCACAGGCATGGGCTACAGTGTAATATAACTTTCCATCAGACCTCCCACCTCAGCTGAAATGTTTTATAGAGGCATACAGTGGTGCCAGCCAGGATTCAACACAGTAATGCTGCAATATTTCATAAAATGTTGCAGTATGCTGTAGAGAACAATGAAGTTCAATGGCAAAAAGCCCCCTTTTACTGCAGTGTTTTGTGACATCATTTACTGCAAGTTGCTGTGTTTTATCGTGGATAACTCCACTGTAGATGATAGTAAAAATAATAAAACATACACACACACACACACACACATATAGGAAAAAAATATGTTGCAGGTTGTCACATTTCCCACCCCTTGGAAAAAAAACAAATCTTTTAGTGACCCTAAATTACGTTTTTTTGTTTCATGTTAGCAGGTTTGCTCTACCTGCTATTCCCTCCCAGGTCTCTCTATCTCTGTTTTAGCAATGGATTAATTCTTTAAAGCACCTCTGGTTCTTTACTGGGCCAGTGGTTATTTCCTAGACAAACCATTTGTGTTGCTATGCTGTAATCCACTTTGGTGCCTGATGTCCATGTTATAGGACTGCAGCACCAGGCTTCATCTTAGCAATTTTGAATTTTGCCCATTGGTCCTGTGGAGCCATGTGCAGTGGTGACATAGTGAGCAGAGTGAATGCCATCCGACACAAATGACTGCAGCTTCTGCAGAGTCCGGACAATACCCAGACACTCTTTCTCAATTTGGCATAGACCGCCTCACTGGGCAGCAGCTGCCTGCTCAGTTACATGATTGTGTGATCCTCCCCCATGTGAGGGACCCAACTCAGAACCACAGCCATGATTGGATACATCTACTGTACAGTCACAATGAAGTTCAGAGAATGGTCAGATCTCACTAGCACAGGTGCCTGACACAATACCTCCTTCAACTGGTGGAACGTTGTTTCACAGTGATCACTCCATGGAACATTTTCTGGCATTTTCTTCTTCGTGAAATTGGACAGAGGTTTGGCAATGCTATGGAAGTTTGACACAAATGTTTGATTGCACCCTGTCATCTCTAGGATGGCCCATGTATTTCTCTTTGTTGGGGGTGGGACCCATTGCTTTATGGCCTCAATTTTTACAGGCTGAGGCCAGATGTACCCACTCCCCCCCCCCCATGCTCAAGGTATGACACCTCTGCCATCCCTATTTGGCACTTCTCTGCCTTAATTGTGAGCCCAAAAGGCTTCAGTGGGCGGAGTACCTCAGTGACATGCTTGTTGTGATTCTCTCATGTTTGACTGTCTATAGCAATGTCATCCATGTACACCAGAGCAAAAGGTTCCTGCTCCAGACAGAGTGTGGTCCATTGAAAAGTGGCTGGCGCAATCTTCATTCCAAATGGCATTACTTGAAACTCAGCCCACGGCTGGGCTCTCCTCAGCCTGTAGTTGTAGCGCAGAACTGCTGCTCCCTACTGTAGTAGTTCTTCAGCTGCAATTTCCCCTGCTGCTGAGGAAAGGGTTGCTCCTAGCAGCATTGCCTTCTCTCAGTTCTTGGGAGCTGTTCTGTAGCCTTACTAAGGTAGTGATACCTGCTGCTGAGTACACTCTGTACCAGAAATTCTTAGTGAAGATGCTTCTGGCACTTGACCTAGGCTCATACACAAGTTGCAATCTAGCAGCACTGCCGTTGGGAATCTTTGGGGTTCCCAATATCCACACAATTGTTGTCTCTCCATGTCATAGAGCCTTCAAGAAGGCATCAAGGGCAGTGTGGAGGCATCCCTTCACTCGTCCCCCTACCTTTAGAGACCTCCTTTTGAAGTATTGGGCACCCACATCATTGGCAGGTTTGGTACTTTATCCCTCTTCAGGGCTTAAAATACTGCAGACCCCATCACGGCCTTGATGGCTCACGTATGTATGATCAATCTCCAGAGGCAGATTCTGCTCAGATAGATGCCCTTGGCAAGAAGGTTTGTACCTCATCACATACCCTCATGTGCATCTCTGCACTCCAGGCAAATATGGCCTCCTTCAGTTGCCTCCTGCAGTTACAGCTAAATCAACTCTTAGCTGCCATGCCTCAGAGCGAGTCAGTCATGCAAGTCACTGACCTTTCTCCTTGGTCTTGAAGTACAGTACAGTTTAAGTATTAAAGAGAGTCACCAGGTTTTCCATCTGCCACTGATTAAACAGGGAGTTACCACCACAGAACTCTGCCTATGTACATATTCCCCCAAGAAATGCAGCCTTTTAAAAGTAATTCCACTTGTAAAATTGTAGACACTGGGTCCCAAGGACTTCTTGGTTTTTCCTCTGCCCCCCAGCTCTGCCCATGGTAGTCGACCGGTGCCCACGTTTCATTAGCAAGTGGCCAGCATGTTAGTAAAATTGATTTAAAGCTGGCCCATTGAATATAATGGGTGCGCCCCAGCACTCTCTCATTTAGCATCTCGGCTCATCATGCCAGTGAGCACGGGGCGAGATGGCGTGCAGAGAACAACTGGAAGTCCTTGGGACCCGTGTCTACACATTACTTATGGAATTACTTTTAAAGGCTACATTTCTTGGGGATATTTACATATGCAGAGTCCTGTGTCGGTAAGTCACTGTTTAATCAGTGTCAGGGGCAAAACTGCGAATATTGGTAGATCTCTTAAAACTGTCTCTCCAACTAGTTGCGTTAGTGTTTCTGAATGAGTTGTATTTGTGTTGCTGGATCCTGCACAAAGCCTTTTAAAAACTGTTGCTTAGGAGTTGCAACTTTACTTCAATGTCAGTGGCTCAGTAGGTAGCACACTTGCCACTGAGAGAACAGAGGGCTGCGGGTTCGGTTTCCGCATCTGGCACTTGGGTTAATATCCCAGTACTGACACTGTAGTGCAGCATGAGAGGGGTGCTGCACTTCTGAGGTGCTGTCTTTTGGATGCGATGTTAAACTGACGTTCCATCTGCCTGGATTGGTGGGAGTTCAGGTAGATGTTAAAAGATCCCATGGCACTTATTGAAAAGAGTTGGGAAATGTCCCTGATGTCCTGGCCAAATTTTCCTCATTCACTGAAAAATACCACAAACAGCTTAATCTGGTTCAAGGTCAGTTAGCATTCATCTGTATCCTGGTCATGCCTGAAAATAGGCAGGATTTGTCTAGTGCACTTACCTGGTCAACTAAAATAATAAAAAAAAAAAAAAAAATTTGCATCACACTGTGACTGGATGGCAGCTGAGTTGCATATCATTTTTATGAAAGTTGCTGAGCTTGGCAAATGTTGAAACACAACTCAAAACCAACTCATTGCAGTGACAGTTTAATTTGAATTGTACTGTAGCTCAGTACCAATCAAGGGCATCGTACGATGCCACTGAGGTGGCCTCCAGGCTAGCAGGAACTGCAAGTCTGCATCAGACGGATGGCATGGATTCACCTTTCCCAGCTGGCACCTTTGGCCTGGCATAAGGTTCTTAACTCACTTTGATTTACTGACCGCCAATTTGTGGTCAAACAGGAGCTAGTACAGCTGTTCTACTGTCCCTGCTGAACTAAATGGGGACCGGTGACATCAAGTAGGGCATTGAGAACCCTCAGGGAATTATAAAAAATAGTTTTAAAATGAGGCATAATTGAGGGCTAATAAATATTTATAAGCCCACAGAAATATTAATGAGAAGCTGCCTGCTGCCTAGGGGGTCTGTGTTTTGGCAGCAGTGACAGCAACATTTCTATACTTAAATGTTTAAGAATGGGCTCATATGTGAGGGCACAGTTGGGTTATTGAACTGCAGGGTCTGTGTAAATAAATAGTATTTAACCAGGCTGCACCAGAACTTTATTCTTCGGGGACTGCATAAACTGTGTTAAAACTGTGTATGCAGCAGCCATATTTGCAGCCTTACAACCAATCGTGAGCCAGGATTTATGGTAGAGACTCTTGGGACTGTGCTAGAGATTTTTGGAGGAAAAGGAGGTACTATTCTTTATACCCAAATTTGAGTCAGTTTAGAGACTTAGACTGTTTTTGATGGTAGCGGTTAGAATAGAGGCACAATAATAACGCAGGGAAAGATTGTGGTCCGGAGAGTGCTCCCACGGACAGTGATAGGGGTTTAATAGCACTATGCAGTAAGCACTCCCCAGGTCACTGTCCATGGTGCTAGGGAATAGCTGAAGGGCAGAGGATTTCAGAAGGTTGGCTGTGTTGATCCTGTGGCGGGGAGGACTAAAGCATATGACAGCGTGGTAGAATAGTATCAGAGATCACAGTTCTAGTCCTGGTTTCCCTTTCTTTCTTCATTGCTGGATTTTTTTTTTTTTACAAAGGTCCATGGAAACAGTATTCTGCAGCCCTACACATTTGTCTTTCCCATGATCCCTCACCCCTCGGAGTGAGAATCTTTTAGTTCAGGGGGTGCAGGGGGGCAGAGCCCCCTACATTGGGGGGTGTGAGGGGCAAGAGCCCCCCACATAAAAATACATTAAAACAATATGTTGGCACTCTGTGGTGCGGCAGCATTCTGTCCTGCCGCTGTAGTGGAGAGCACTGTCAATACAGTGCTGTAGTGGATAGCGTTGTTTTTGACAGTGCTCTTCTGACCCAGTGTCGTTTTTGACAGCTTGGGCAGCCAATCGGATTGCAGGAACTTGGCCCATTATTTAAGGGACGGCTGTCTGAACTGGGTTGAGTGTTTTAGTCTGAGTCTGGAGAGTCTGGCTGGAGCACCCAGAGAGTAAGGAGGCTCCCTGCAGCTCTGGGATTCTGGGGAGAGGTCTGCTAATCCTCTCTTCGGCCTGAACTATTGCTGAGTGGTTGGGACTGCTAAGTCTGCAGAAGGAATCGAAATCCTCCAGAAGGGAGAGTAAGAGGAAATGTTTCCCCAGAGGTGAACTTCCAGACTGAAGTGGAGTCAGAGCTTATGAAAGATCCCCAGCTTGCATTTTGGTGAGAAACTGTTACGCCTCAGAGACTGTGTTCAAAAACTAAAGCCTGTGGTCACTGGAATTGTGTCCGAACTGTTCAGTGAACACTGAAAGGGGGAGACCTGATCATCTGCTCACCAGCTTGCATTCCAGAGACTGCAACTTGCAAGCGAGTAAGCTGTGCAGTCTATGAAGAACTAAAGTTGAACCTGTGATGCCAACAAATTTGACTGAGAGACTGTTGCTGCTTGTCTATCCATCCCTTCCAGAAAACTAGAGAAGGGAATCAGCTCTTGCGGATAAGATCATTGTGGGTTGTGGCCACCCTTGGGGGCTATGCCTTGTAAGGGGGTGAGTCGTGTCAGCTCCGGTCCCTGTATACTGGTGCTTGCCAGAAAGGACGATGTCCTGCAGCCTGTAGCCACATCCTGCCTCGAGTAGAGCCATCCTGGAAATCCACCCAGATCCTGAGGTCCAAGGTTCAGTGAGTAAAACAGGGTTTTGCCCTGCAACACCAAAGTGTTTTACCAGCTGATTTGCCTGTCAGGTTTCATTGCAGTTTAGACTGCTTTTGCAGGCCATTGGGCCTGGGATTTACAATTTGCTTTTGGTTAAAAGTTTCTGCTTACTTGTAACAATCAAAGGGAAAGAGTTAGTAACCATTTCTTTATTTAAGGGCCCCAACCAGCTGCAATGCTGGCCAACCCATGGCAACGCTTCAGGCCTGCAACACAGCTTATCCTGGGTACCCAGTGAGGTTAACTGGATATTCCAAGGGGGTGTGGTGAATGTATTGTGTTTAAATGCTATATGAATACAACACTATTGCCAAAAACCAAAGCACTAATTAATCTAATTTTAATTTGCATCCCCTACCCCTTGTTTAAGCCCCTAAATGAATCAGTTTGTTGTCTGAATGTTGTCTTGGTCCATGAACATATTATTACTGAGTACTGGGTTAATGCAAATAGCTAAAATGTACTGCGGTTTTGTGGGTAACCATTTCTTCGCAGGTACACAGGGTGAATGCAAGAGTTCCAGACCCTGTTGGTAAGTGGGGTCATGGTGAGCATATTATTAGCACTCGTCATTCCCTGCAAATTGAATGCAAAGTAAGGTAAACTGCAAGTGTGGGGCCACTAGGCGGGGCTATGGGGAGGTACAACTTCCCAGAGGGTTGTGCTAGTCTAACATCTAACCCACTTAAAGAAATCTCTGGGTGGAGGCACTGCTCCAATAGCATTATTGTGAATATTGAGCCCTCGGCAATAGCTATGTCAGAACCCAGGCCCCTCACCTTGCAGTTAGGAGGGCAGGCAGGGGTAGTAGCCCTTGGTATAACAGGCCGGCACCAAGGATACACTCGTATTTACAGGGGGCTCTTCCTCTCACTCAGGGTCAGGCCAGAACTGCCATGGAACTCTCCTGCTTCTGTGCCACAGGAGCCCCAGCCTAGCTCTGACCAGTCTCAGGTCTTGCAAGACCTGTAAGAACCCCCTGCCCTCAAGTGTTCTCCTCCATGCAGGGGGCTGAGAGTATCTGTTACCTTTAGGGTGAGCCAGCTCCTCACTCAGAAGAAGGGACAGCTGGTACTTGGACCCATAAGTGCGAATTAATTGTGAAATTACATGCTTACCATACCTGTTGATCTTCCAGAATATCTTCACCACTGGTTACCACACCTGCCCACCATCCCCCACTCTAGCATCTGGGCAGCTCCCCTTCAGGGCTGGCTGGCACCACAAGTGCTATGGCATCTCTCCAGCTGCATTTCCTTGCAGTGGCTTTCAAAAATTTAAAATGGGGTTTGGGTCTCATTGATGGGTCCCTTCCCCCACAAAAAGGGGAAGAGAGGCTCCTTCCTTCCTTCTTCCTTCCTTACTTACTTGCCACTTCCTTCCTTACTTCCTTCCTTCCTTCCTCCCTCCCTCCCTCCCTCCCTCCCATGCTGGGGTATACTCCCTGTGCTTGCTCAATGCAATCTGTGCCTCTGGACACTGACCATTTGCACTGCCTACGGGAGGTGCTATGCACTGGACTGGGGAAATACACTAGCTCATATATAGGGTATATCCATGTGGTTACAGGAGAAGCAGGTCATGTCTTCTCATATCTCTTTCTGACTGTCTGGCTGTTTTGGTTGGTATGCCATTTTTCTGCCCTTATGGTTTGTTAACCCATGACCCTTAGGGATGCTTGGGAGTTGAGAACATCTCAACTCATTTGGTCAGTATAGTCTTACAGCTTCACATGCACCTGAAACCCCCCTTTTCTTCTCTAGCAAAGGTGAAAAGGGAAATTTTAACTGATTATCAAGTCAATCCTCTATCTGGTAGCATGGGGTTGTTTTGTCCCATGATTCTGTGTATCTCATTCCTATTCTGGCACATTATCCCATCTCAATTACAAGGGGTTCCCAATTCTGGGCATCCCCCTTTTTGTCTTCTGCCAGAGTCACATTCTGCAGGGCTGCTGTCTTTTAGATCACTATTCACGTCATGCCTGGCTTGTGGTGTGAGGCTCTGACTCTTAACTCAGCTGCCCCTTCATGCCTCCTAGTGTGCCTTGATCACTATCTAAAGGTTGGTAGTTGGGTTTTGTTCATTCATATACCTAGATCCTTTCCCTATCCCTCTGGGCTAGGAAATGTCTTATCCCTCTCTCTCGCTCTCTCTCTCATCCCCTTCCCCACTTTGTTTCTCTCCTGGCGAAAAGAACTGAGGTAACTGTGGGAGACAGCGACCATTATTGACTGGTGAGTGACATTACGTGGGGGTGTGCAGGCGCTGTGCTCAGTAGCCATGGTCTGCTCCCTTCCTGCAAAAAATGTGCTCCCATGGGGTCCCAGTGTCTCAAGTCCCAGATCCTTAGGTGGCAATTAATGGCTAAGTTAATCTTGAAGATCAGCAGTTATGGTAAGTGCGTAGTTTTATTTTTTTTACCAGAAAATGACATTTGTTAAAAATCACGAGTCATGGATTTATAAATATTTTACTATGTCCCGATTTATGTGCTCATGACTCACATTTTAGCATTTGTACAAGTTAGCTATACGAACACTAATAAAAAGCTCAAATCTCTGTGGGCTGAAAACAAGAAAATTAGCTAAAGGGGTGGTCTGTGCTTTGAGTGACTGACAGATTACTCTGAAAGGAATGTGCTTTTATACTTTTTGCAAAATGTAGTGTTTTTCACCAGAAAATATACAGTAATTTGTTAAAATCATGAGTCATGAACGCCTAAGTACTTCATGTGTCTCTATTTATCATCATGGAATCATAGAACTTGACGGCAGAAAAAGGCCCCGTGGTCCATCCAGTCTGCCCTTTTCTCCATGCTAAACTATCCGCCTCCCTCCTTGGATACCCACCCCACTCCCTAGTAACCCTTTGTGCCGATCCCAAGCCCTCTTGAATCCGGTAACTCTCTCCACCCCCACCACCTCATCCGGAAGCCCGTTCCAGGTGTCCACCACCCTCTCCATGAAGAACTGCCTTCTCATGTTCCTCTGAAGTGTCCTCCCTGTAGTCTCAGGTCATGCCCCCTTGTCATGGTGTCCTTCATTTGGAATAAACTTCCTGGGCCCAGCTTATTTATCTATTTAACATATCTGAAGGCCTCAATCATGTCCCCTCTCTCCCTTCTGGTCTCCAGTGCCCGCCTGAAGTCCAGCACTGATGTACTTGTTCTGCATACTTCCTTCCCCACCCTCACCCTAAACGTAATGGTCTTGTGGTCTCTAGTACCCAGCTCCTCCCCTAACACCACATCCTCTACACTCTTCCTGTTAGTTAGGACCACATCCAGTAGGTTGCTCTTCCTAGTTGGTTCCTTGAACAACTGACGAAGGAGCATCCCCTGCAGCACATCCAGAATTTCCCTGCTTCTGGTTGATGTTGCTTCTGGGATGGTCCAGTCAAGGACAGGGAGATTCAGGTCACCCACCAGTATCGTTTCCCTTTTCTGGGCCATTCTTGCTATGTCCTGCATCATCTTCCTATCCTACTCTTCCCTCTGGGTGGGGGGTCTATACCACTCCCAGCCTCACAGATTCCCTCGTTCTTCTGCTTATTGTTACCCATAGTAATTCAGTCTCCCCGTCGCCCTTCAGCCCCTCTGTTGCCTTCGCATCTTCCCTGATATACAAGGCCACCCCTCACCCTTTCTTTTCCTTCCTGTCTTTCCTCATCAGTCTGAAGCCAGGAATGGCAGTCTCCCATGTGTGAAATTTCATCCACCACGTTTCAGTGACCACTATAATGTCCAGGGGTTAGGTTGATATTCTGACATGGAAATTCATTCTTTTGTTGCACATTTGCCCTACTCCAACCTCGCGAATAACAAGATCCCGACAGGTACTAAATACCGTTACTTTTAATCCCGACATTTGCTGTGTCAGGCTTGGTTGGGCTAAGTTGGTTGGTAGGGCTAAGTGCAGCAGGTAACTATCTAAAACAACTCTTGCAATCCTCGAGCTACTCATAGAAACTGATCTTTGCAAACAAGTAGTAGAGCCAAAACCTAAACTTGAATCCTGAGTCTCTGCACGTTTCTATCAGCAGCCACAAGATTACTTTTTAACAGCTGCTCTGTCTACCGCACACGTTATTCCCTCTCTCTCTCTTTATACATACCACATTCACAGCACGCACTGCTCCCTCTCACACTCGCTCTCTGTGTTTTTGAAGGCAGAATTCTTCAGCAACACTGTCCACTGAATGTGCACAAGGGGCACCCTCTCTCTCTCTCTCTCTCGGTGCAGACATTGTTGGCACTGGGGTAATTGGGCATGGGTACCAGAGACTGGGTACGTGCAGCCAGCAGATCAAGCTCCCCATTAGCTAGTCAGCCAGTCTGGGACAGGGGCCACTACTAACTACTAACTCTGACTGTCACTATTATTAACTGTGTAGGTGATGTGCGATATGCGACTGTGGTGCTGCTGTTGGTGCCGCGTAGCATGGCTGTTGTGTCGGGTTTTTGTTAAAGGATTTCATTTGGTCTGGCAAATGGTTTTCAGGATAAAAAGTCAGGCTTTTAACCCTTTCAGGAATGTGGTGTCGGGTATATGTGTGTCGGGCAATTAAGGGTCGGGATATTGTACGGATCCCATGTCAAGCCCATCCTGAGCAATGATGGTTATTAACTCCTCCATCTTGTTTGCCATACTCCTAGCATTGACCACCAAGCCCTTCCACCATTTTTCCACCTCCTCTGCTCCCCCCACTGTCCTCCCAGTGCCTATCTCTGTATTCCTTCCCCGGGGGGTCCCCCATCTCTGCCGTGGTGTGGTGTGGCTCCTAATCCAGACCCCTCTTATTCAGTTTAAATTATACTCCTTCTCAAAGAATTCCCCCAGCCTGCACTTCAGCACAGCTGACCCATCTTTGCTAAGGTGCAGCCTGTCCAGAGCATAGAGGCTCTAGTCCTCCCAAGTTGTCCCCCAGCCTCCCATATCCCATCTGCCTACTCCATCTTTCCAGCCATACATTAAACTCTTTTATCCTGATCCTTCTGTCTGTGCTGGCTCTAGATACTGGTAACACCTCCAAAAAGACTAGAAATTTAAAGCCTTGCCCCCCGCAGACTCTAGCCAGTGCTTTAAATCTCACCTGTACCTCCACGAGACTGTTACCATCCAGGTTGTTTGTTGTCATGTGGAATACCAGATGCATATTTCTATCTTGGTCCCTTCCCCATGATGGGATGTGGTGGATTACTTTCAATGCAGTTATCCCCAGCATGCACATTACCCACACCGCACTATTGCTGCCCCCCCACTTGATTTCCTTTAGAATGGAATCCCCACTCAGAAGCACCTTACCCCCTACTTTCTCCTGGTTTTGCTGCACCTCTGCTCTCTTCCCCTGAGGCGCCGGTATCCAAACTACCTTTCCAGCCCTCGTCGGTCCTCTTCCTGTTCCCCTGCTCTGGTCATCTTCCCCCACCCATTTTGTCCACCCCTCACTTTTCCCACTCCCCTCCTCTGTCCCTTGTACACTCTCCTCCTGTCTCCCCATGCACCATTTCTTGCTTGAGCTCCTAGGTGGCTTGGAATGCTGGCAACCCCCTTCACCTCCTTCTTTTCTCCCTGTACACCTCCACCTGCCCTTCCGGTGCCTGTAGATTCCCTCCACCCTCATCAAAGGCAATAATCTCCCCCCCGCCCGAACCTCCTTCTGGTCCCCTTTTGCCTGAGATCCTTCCTCCTTCCTCAATACCACTCCCTCCCTGCACTCCATACCCCCAGCTCTCCTTTCCGGACTCCCACCTGGACCCTTTGCTAGTCGTGCCGCCCTTCACCCCCTGCCCCTCTCCTCACTTCCAACCTCCTCTTCCCCCCTGCACCCTCCATTTCTCCTGAGTCCATGTCCGGACTCCTGCCCTCCATAGATCTTGCCAGGGCTGAGTACCTGTTTGAAACCGAGCGTGTCCCAGTAGTTTGCTTACCAGCTCCCCCTTTTTTCCCAATGACCCCCACTCTCTGCCACCCCTTACCATCCATGCGATCCAGTCCCCTAGTTCCTTCATCCTGTCTTTGCCCCCAGAGCTGGCCTGGCCTTCTGGGGTTCCAATTGTCCCTCTAACCTCCCACCCCCAGCCCTTCAGATCCCTTCCAGTTTGCATTGTGTGTGCTCCCCCCTCCCCTGCACCCATGCCCTTCACCCATCTATCCAGCTCATACCTAAGTCTCCACAACTGTGCCACCAGTTTCGTTAACCTGGCACATACAGTACAGTGCCCCTGTCTCCACAGCATATTCATGGCCATAGCAGCCCTGCAGCCACTGCATCCCACTAGCCTTCCTCCCAACCATCCTGCATCCGTCCTCCCCCCACCCATGAGCTACCCGCCGCCCAGCTGCCTCTGTTTGCCATCCCAACCATCCCCCCAACCCCCTGTACCCATGTCCCCTGGCATACTCCCATCTTGTTTCAGCCATTTGGTCCCACCTAGCTGTGTAATTCAGCATAATATGCAATTTAGCCTAATCTTCAATTTGTTCCCTATCTAGTTGTACAATTTACCATAATATGCAATTTAGCCTAATCTTCAATTTGTTCCCTATCTTGTGAAAAGCTTTCATGCAGCTTAATAGTGAAGAGTATCCTACACAACAATTGGCCCAAATATTAGCTCCAACTCACCCCTGCCTGAGCTGTTTTGGAGAATTAGCCCTGTCCAGCAGTCCCCCACAAGCTTAAGCAGATTCGATTTCCCAAATGTCAGCCCCTTGTGTGGATAATTCCTTCACAGTTTCCCACCAGCCTTTAGCCCAGATTTACATCAAGGCCCAGAACCCCCCCGGCCCCCCGCCGCAGATCAGATCCAGTCTATGACCAGTCAGCCCCTCATACAGATCATCCCTTCATAGTTGCCCCTCTGACTTTAGCCTGTATTCAACTAAGCCCA
This sequence comes from Neoceratodus forsteri, assembly GCA_016271365.2. Taxonomy (NCBI): domain Eukaryota; kingdom Metazoa; phylum Chordata; order Ceratodontiformes; family Ceratodontidae; genus Neoceratodus; species Neoceratodus forsteri. Next base: position 1,381,409,185 of record CM028132.1, on the reverse strand, counting down.
GGACCACCCCTTACAGCTGTTCAAACCCTGTCTACAGTATGTCAGGTCCCAGATAGTTCAAGTGACACAGCCCTGCTGCGAAATTCCAGTCAGCCTCCTGGTCCCAGTGAGCAGATCATGGGTAGTTTCAGAGTAATGAGAAAGTTAAATGACAACGGCCCTGTTTCGCAAGTGTCAGTCTGGCCCCTTGGTCGATCCAGAGATCTCCCTGCTGCAGACTTCACCAGTACTGTGCTACTAGAAACTTGAAAAGGTTTTCAGCTCAGAGTCTACAGATGCCCCTTAACCAATCCCCAAGCCTCTCAGTTGCAGACTCCTCCTCCATCCTGCATTTAATAGAGGTCGGGGCTGGGGATGGTGGGAGGGAGGGATGAAAACGTTTCTCCCCGACCCCGCCGTCTTCCACGGCCACAGCTGTGGCAGCCTCCAGATTTGCCACCCAAGGGCAAACCTTCCTTCCCTCAGCCGCCATGCAGACGCTTGGTCCTCCCATGCCACCAACTGCGGCTCCCTTCAGCTCTCTTTGCTCACTTAGAGCACCAGAGATATGTGGCCGGCTGCCTGGCTTGTAAAGTCTGGCTGCACTTAAAAACTGGTGCTTCCTGTGCTGATTGTCTGTTTGTCTCCTTGGCCCCGACTGGCTGATCCACTGAGTACGGCCACCAGTGAAAAAGCTTCTCCCCAATCCCAACGTCTTCCACGGCCACTGATGCGGCCACTTTGCAGATTCCTGCTGTCGACTACAGCAAACTCCTTCCTTCCTCGGCCGCAATGCAGCCGCTTTGGTCCTCCCATGCCACCAACTGCAGCTCCCCTTCAGCACTCTTGCTCACTTACAGCACCAGAGATGTGTGGCCAGCTTCCTGGCTTTTAAAACCTGGCCTCACTTGAAAACTGGTGCCTCCTGTGCTGATTGGCTGTCCGCCTCATTGGCCCCGATTGGCCAATCCGCTGAGTACGGCCACCAGCAAAACAGCTTCTCCCTGGTCCCGGCGTCTTCCATGCCACCGACTATGGCAAACTCCTTCCATCCTCGGCAGCTGATGTGGCCGCTCCGGTCCTACCATGCTACCAACTGCGGCTCCCCTTCAGCTCTCTCACTTGCGTACAGCACACTTTATGCATTCATGACTCACGTTTTAGTGTTTGTATGAGTTAGCCATATGATCAGGAAAAAGGTTAAATCTGTGCCAGAAGAACACAAAAAAATTAGCTGGAGGGGTGGTCTGAGCTTTGACTGATTGACAGATGTTTCCCCAAAATACTTTTACCAGAACATAACGTTTGTTAAAAATCATGAGTCACAAATACATAAATATTTTATGTGTCTGTAATTATGTGTTCATGACTCATTTTTGCATTTCTGGCAGTTTAAAATGGTACAAAATAATTGTGCCTTAATTCAAAAATAATGTGGATTTGCTAGCTGTAACTTGTGTGTTTTGACAGGTTAAGGTGTTGGGGGGGATTGTTTAGGTTGTGTTTTTCAGAAATATGGCCTTTAATTCCAACAAAAATGAAAATCTGCCAGTCACCCTATATAAACACAAAAAAGAAATTTATGAAAATATGATTGTGAGGTTATGTTTGCTATCATGGCTACTTTTTGAAAGGATTTTATTTAAATTTGTTGCTGTTTTCTTGGCACAGGGCCTGATTTCTAGTGGAATATAAATTTTACATAAATAATTACGTTACATGATCATGCACTTTGTAAGTGATGGTGCCTTGATCTGATTTAGGCTTTGTCAGTCTGTTTGAGCTGGGGGGCTCTGCCCCCCACACCCCCTTGTCTTTTTAACATGGGGATGTGGAGGGCAAAGCCCCCCAACTCAATTAAACTAATAAAAAATAACTGAAATGCCTAACTGTAAAAAAATAACCACGTGTCAGTTTGTTTGAGTTGGGGGAACTCTGCCCCCACACCCCCTATGTCTTTTTAACATGGGGGTGGGGACAAAGAACAACTCAAATAAAAAAATAAGCAAAACACGTAACTGTAAAATAACCACAGGTAGGTGGTGGGGCTATCCTCCACTATTGCGTGTACAACACATTACTCTACTCAGTTACCATAGTGCCTCACTACATAAGTGGCAGTGGCCCAATGTTCTCCACTTACACCATCGTCCCTTAGTGCAAGGCCCAGAGGGCCCTGTGCATCTGCATCCAAAGCTGCATAGAAGTACTTGTTCCAGGGTGGGCAGTATTGGCTATACCCACTCGTTCAGGGATGATAAGGCTCTCTGCATGCGGTGCTGACCCTCTTTACCCTCCCTGGGTGGGTGGGTATAGCCCAATACACCATTGTTGTGTATTACTGCTTACATAAAGATCATCCTTAGTACCAGCTCCAGCTATTATTCAATGAGACAAGAAGTAGTTCCACTGTCTCCTGTTCAGTGAAACAGCTCAGTCAGACAACAACATTTAGCTGTTGTGCATCCATAGGTGATCAGGTTGCCTATTGACTGCTGTTTCCATTTTTTATGACACATTCCCAATGGACAGAAAAAAATTGTTTACCTGCTGTTATGACAACTGTACTTTGTAGCAACTAGAGGGCTCTGCACTGCTGCAGCCACATGGACACCTATGTTGGCGCAGGGCCTGGAGGGTCCTGTGCATTTCCATCTGTGCTGCATGGACAGGCCCTGCACTTTCTCAACTAGGGAGACTCTTCCAGCAGACTGTTTGCATCATTTCAGGACTTTTGTGAATGAAGATACAATTGCACAATCACAAGCAGAAAGGAAATTCTTTGCAAAAAAACTACATTAATGCAGATACTAGGGCTGAAGAACATAAAGTGCAGAAAGTAAGGAAATGAAAACCTCAGGGTTTGGAGTCTTGGGAGTCTTTGCATATCAGTTGTGTGGTATTTCTTGAGGTTTTTCAACCCCAAATGCCCACTCCATCTCCTGAGTAAAGAAAGTAAAGCTATAAATGATCCAAGTCCCTGCATAGCATACAGGGCCCTGCGTGAAGAAACTTATAATTGATTCTGCGGCTCCATGTCAAAAGCCATAGTTACCTATCTCCAAACAGTTCACCTATAGGGCACAGGTTTGGACCTGCTACTTCTGCTTTGTCATGGGTCTAGATGCTGGTGGCGCAGGTGGGCATTATTTTTGAAAACCCTAGGAACACTACACCATCGATTTGCGAAGACTCCAAACCCTATTATTTTCATTTCCCCTTTTGTGCACTTTACATTCTTCAACCCTAATGTCTGTAGTAACATAGTTGTTTTTGTTGTTTTTTTTGCAACGAATAATCATTTTTTTATTGAGATAACTCATAAATAAGCTGGCTTTCCAGCATCCCTCAAAAGGTTGCAAGTTACAATACATAGAGCTGGCACAAAACTGTTTTTAACATGAAGAAATGTGGTTATTAAATCTGAGAGAGTTCCTTTACTTTATAATACAACTAAGCAACATGATACCCTCTCTCTCTCTCTCTCTCCTCTCCTCTCTCCATTTATTTCCCAGATTGATTTTGCTTGTGAGAAAGCTATAACTGGGCTTTCATACTGCCCTAATCTGTTTGCCTTGGCATCAGCATCAACTGCAACACAGTCATCCCCTTTATTCTGTCACAGGCTCTGGGGCTTACGCTGGCTGACCCCTGTAACTCCTCTGCAAATGTTTCTGTTTGCAGAAAGGGCATTGCCAAACACTGGGAGGAGATTAATAGTCTGTGAACTGTCACCACACAGGGACACTATGTCTCCAGCACTTGTTTGTTTTTTTAAGTCAACAGTTTGGGCATTTTCTTCATTGTTTGTTTTATTTTTTTTTTTTATTGTTGTGTTTTATTTTTTCACAAGATGAAGACAGGACCATGTTTTTATATTTTAATATTTTATTTTGCAGGCTGAATTCTGCTCTTATGGTGGGAGGAATGGCACTCAGTACACGGGTGCTGGGGACTGCCTGATAAGTACACCCATGTGCTGGTAGGACTGAGTTTCCTCAGACAAGCGAGCAGATACTGTAAATCAGTGTGTCAGGGCTGCTACGCAACTGGGGGACAGTCCCCCCCACCCCCACTGAGGAACAGATCTCCAGTGCTAGGGTCAAGGAAAGGAAAGAAAATTGGTTTTGTACAACGCTTTTTATATGACCTGTATCGCGCAAAGTGCTTTACAATCCAGGAGAAGGAGGAGAGAGAGAACACTGATGCCACTTCAGGTGCATAGTGAGATGTAAACAGCACACAGGTCATGTAAATAGAGATTACTCATTGCGGGGATGTCAAGGGATTTGCTCAGTCACACAGCGAGTAAGTTGTGGCTGTGGGATTCAAACCCTAGTCTCCAGTTGCACCCTTCACATTATGGTTTATCTACCAGTATTATAACTTCCTTCATCACTACCCCCTATTCTATTATGCCTTTTCATTGATTTAAAATAAATCTCCTTTTTCCTAAGTATACAAATGTCATTTGAGGTCATCAGTCGTGTCACGCATTTGTTTAGATTCATGCAAATATGCTACCATTGATCCCCAAAATATGTTTCTTTGGTAGTGTAACATAGAGCAAATCATTACTGTGTTAAAAAGGGGTAGGTTAAATCATGTAATGTGATTGGCTGACAGCACCTAGCACCTGGGCTGGTATCACTGCACAGAGTTTGGTAAATAACTAGTACCAGTGCCAACTTGCTTTTTTACCATTCACATGGGTGTGCCAAAATAGAATGTCATAAAAGCAAACTTGATGCTATTTTCCCCCTCACTTATCAGCTCCCCTTACCTTTCTCTGCTCAGAACTGGCTTCACCCACTCATAACAGTGAAACAAAAAACACATATGAACACCATTAAAAAACAAAACAAAAGACTAATGTGACCATAGCACTAATGCTGTTCGCTCTCTGAAGTGCGCCCGGATCTCAACATCAGCCATCTCTACCATGCTTACTGCTGTCCAGAGTGCTGACAGGCTGACATTGTCCTGATTGTTCCTTACTGATTGCTTCTCACCCCTGCTTCCATGGCTCACATTCCCATCCAGTTTTCCTCTGAATAAATGCAGCGGGGTTGGGGGGGGGCACAAACACCAAAATGAAAGTAGCTGGGGGGGGATATCATAGAGACCTATAAATACCTTATGGAGGTAAGTAAGGTACAGGAAGGAAGTATTCTTCAGAGGAAAAGATGCATGAGAACAAGGGGACATGCAATGAAGCTCAAAGTGGGTAAATTCAGGTGAGATGTGAGGAAGTACCTCTTTACAGAAAGAGTGGTGGATGACCAGAATAGTCTTCCAGCAGAGGTGTTGGAGATAAACGGAGTAGTGGGATTCAAGAATGGTTAAGGGAATCTCAGTGGAAAGCAAAGGGGGGGAGGAGAAGATCAAATAGGCTGGAGATCAAGTAGGGTCTACAGTGACAGTATAGGCAGGGAAAAATTGGGCAGACTGGGTGGGCCAAGCAGTCTTTATCTGCCATCACATTCTGCTTCTATGTTTCTAGCTCTCACAGCAGCAATGGAAACTGACTGCTTAGTTTTGCAGCAACCTCTACAGACAAGGTACCAGCAGAAGTACTATTTTACTCCAAATGTTTGTTTCTCAATGTTTTTAATTTTTTTATTTTATTTTGTTAAACTTTTGTTTATTATTTTTTTACTATTTTACCCATTTTCTAAGTGCAATAATGCACTCCAGAGTGGGTAGTATTGGCTATACCCACTCATGCTGGGACGATAAGGCTCTCTGCATGCGGTGCTGGCCCTCTTTACCCCCCTGGGTGGGTGGGTATAGCCCAATACACCATTGTTGTGTATTACTGCTTACATAAAGATCATCCTTAGTACCAGCTCCAGCTATTATTCAATGAGACCAGAAGTAGTTCCATTGTTTCCCGTTCAGTGAAACAGCAGCAGTCAGACAACGACGTTTAGCTGTTGTGCGTCCATAGGTGATCAGGCTGCCCATTGACTGCTGTTCCCATTTTTTATGACACATTCCCAATGGACGGAAAAAAATTGTTTACCTGCTGTTATGACAACTGTACTTTGTAGCAACAAGCAGCTAGTGAAAAATACCATATTGTGCCCTATGATCGATAAATGGTCAACTGTGCTTGAAAACAAGTTCTGGTCACCTCCAGAATAAATAAGCAAAAAATTAAATGAATTTAAAATAGTCCCTAGCAACATGTCACAAGAACAGCTGACTTCCCTGACAGCTGACCTGAGTTTTTAAATATTTTATATTTGTATGATATTGTAATTGAAATGTATACAGTATGACACACTGTACAGATTTTGTGTGGCGCCCAGAGCCTTCGGGATTGGGCGTCTTTTTAAATAAATTTGATTTGATTTGATTTGATTTCCCTGATTCAACCCAAGAGCAGACAGCAAATCAAAGAAATAAAAGCATTATTTTTTTAAAATATTCTCCGTCAGGGATGGCTGATGTGGAAGGATTGCCTTTTGTCCCCATCCCCACTCTGCTGATAACAGTAATTTATGACATCAGAAGCAGACACCACAGTTACTTGGTGAGCGCTGTGTGCAAGAGGAAACTTTCTCTCTGCATTCAGTACTGAAGGAAGGGAGCAGGGAAAGGAGAGAAAGAGAATGACCAAAGGGTAGGAAGCAGTGATGGGCACATATATTTTATTTATTTATTTAATTTTGTACAGTATATGTAAACAATAACTGCCATAGTGTAGTCAAATAAATCACAGACTGGGATGGGGTACAAACTCTAACCACCCTATCCCTACCTCCCAACCAGGGGCGCAGTTTTTTATTTCTATGGGGGGGGGGCAAAGTAACAAAAAAGTCCTGATTTTCACATATTGCAACAGTGAAGAGGACGGGTGGCCTGCGTAATGCAAACAAGTCAAACAGCATTAAATAATGCCCCCAAAATGTTTAAGACTACAACTGAACAACTTCTGGGAGGGACCAGGCCAAGTCAGAGCCCCCCCCCCCGTTTTACTGCTGTCTGCTGACCCAAGATATGAGATTTGTTTTATATTCAGTTCTTCAACCTCAGGAGTGGGGACTTACCTGAAGAGCTGAAAATATTTAAGGAACTTACTTAACTTCCTTCTCAGCAGGACAGGACCTAATCTCAGCTTCAACTCAAATCAGTCTTGTCCTAATTTTGCCCCACCCCATCCTTCAGGTGGATAGCTCACTAGTCTCTCACCCCACTTTGCTGCTTACGTAACCCTTCCAAGTCCAGTCCTGATGGGTGTATCCTGAACTTCTTGAAACTTCTGCTTGAGCTAGCCCTCCCACCCTACAAGACAAGTCCCACCTTCTGAACCTCTCCTTCTCCATCAGTGCTGTCCCTCAGGCCTGTTAAAAAGCTACGATTCTGCCTCTGCACAGGGGTGCCGTGGTGGAGGTGATCCCTCCTCATAAGGCAACTACAGGCCAATTTCAATCCTCCCACCTACAGTAACATTAAACTCCAAGAGTTCATTGTGTACTCTTAGATCCCTGACTTTGGCTCCTTAAGTTTCCTCTTGCCTTACCAGTCTGGCTTTAGTAGGAACCTCTTTACCTTCTCTTCTCTGCTGTATGTAACTGATTCTGTCCTTTCTGAGATGGATCAGGGACATGTCAACAGCAATATTCATCAAGCTAGCTGAAGCTTTCAAGTCATTGTCCCATCAGCTGCTCATGAACAAGTTGAATTTTTCTGGCCTTTCAGCTCATGTGCTGTGGAGAGGTTCTGCTCATACCATAAGCAGTCAGTTCAGGTGGGTGGTGTCCTTCCCCCATCCCCCATTCTAGCAGGGGTCCCACAGGGCTCCATACTGGACCTGTTACTTATTTCAGTCTGCCCAAATTACCTCCACACTGCCTGTGTCTGCTTACAGACAGATTTACACTGTGCCATTCTGTTACTGAAATGCAGCTATTTCAAACTAAATCCATGACAGGATCAGGGAGTCATGCATCAACAGCAGGTCTGACTTTCAGAAAATCTGTTTGGATCTAACGCCTTTAAAACAGAATGCATTTTTTTTATTTTATATTGGAAAGTTGATCCCCGTGCCCTGTCACATTCCATGTGTGATGTAAGATGTCAGCCATCATGGTGGACAAGAAATACAGATTATTCTGGATCTGGATGAAAACCATGTCACAAGCTAAAGTGAGTGGGGTGGGAAGGGCTATTCATGGGGGGCACTGGGGATGGGGGTTCTATTTGGGCACCACCTCAAGTTATAGAGGTACATAATAACGTCTACTCAGACAAATATGGCATCTGTTGACAAAAAAGTAAGCTAGAATAATACAGTATAACCAAAGAAACCGCTGTGCCACAAAACAAGTGTGCAGTGTATGAGGTGGACTGACATGAGGCTAAAATGAAAAACATGCCCACAAAATTGCTAGCAAAATCCCCCTTGAGGACATGAAGGAATACTATGATTACCCCTGCAAAACTGATTTGCAATAATATATGAATAAGTAACCCACCCCCCACCAATACTCCATAACCTGCCTAGAACATACAATATGCCATTTATAATCAAAACCCTGTAACTGCAGACAACTACAACAACATCCTCTGCAATAATGGTCAAAGAAATGAGCCAATAATTTCAGAGGGCTGACATATCTCTAAACAAAGACCACGTGTATCTCAAGGTGCACTTCACAGGAATCGAATACATGTATCCTTCATCATCATGTATTCCTGCCAGCATGTAGAACATCTAGATAGCAAAGGCATTTTCTGGGGGTAATGCAGAGAGAAATGGAAAGAGCTTACAGGCCCAAATGTGCACCCAGAGGCCAGATAATTGCAGCTCACCCAGGGCTACCCAGTAGAGTACCTACTACTGGCTGTCCCATTAGGATAGGGATTAGTCGCATTACACATTGACTACAATTGAGTCCTCAGAACTTTGATGGCCCATAGAAGCAGGTTCAGATGATGGCTTGCCTTTGACCCTGGTCTCCCGCTCCTCATTGCTTCAGCAGCTTCTGAGTTTGCAGGCTTCATCCAAGTGGGGTGAGAACTCGGAGGATAAACAAAGCCTCTGATCTAATAGCAGTCCATCTAGTCTTAGAGTGATACCTCAAGTTGGTTGTGTACATTGTGCATAGCCAGATACCCACCCCATGCCCTGGCTCTAAAAACAGAGGTTACCGAATGGATTTATCTCTGTTCACTGGTGTGGGGACGGAGACTAAAAATACATAGCCAATCAGTCAATTAAACAGTTCTTCCAGGGCCAGATCAAGCCTTTAGGAGGCCTGGGGCTGTCGAACTCAGGAGGCCCCAATGTATATAGAGTTTGAGAGGTCAAAATCCACAACCAGTTAGCGGGGGTGCAGGAGCATGCCCCCCAGAAAATTTTGAAAACAAAGGTTGAAATTGGTGCATTTTGGGGGGTTTCCTTATGATTTTCTGATATTTTTTTTTTCTACTGTAAAAAGTGACATTTTATACTGGAAGATTACGTGTCACTGACTCAAATCATAAGTTGTATGTTTCCATATTCACATATTTGGATAGTGCAAATTTGCATGTACTATCAAGATCTGAATATGTAAACATACATGGGCTATTTGTACAAATATGGATAACCTATAGCTGCATGCTTACAGCAAAAAAAAGAATTTTGATAATCACTTCCTACTTAGGTAGTACTGCTGCTTTAACTTCCTTGTGCTTCAAGTTGCACCTGGAAAAGAGCTTTGGCTAGTGTGCCTCTCCTGGATAAAAAAAAGTTGCTTCCCCTGTTCCTTTACATAGCAGTCTTAACTAAGGACAATCAACTAGCAATACTGTCCACAATAAAGTTATGCTGTACCACATATTTGTTGTGTATTTCTTTTTTCATAAAAAAGAAAGGAAAATGGTCACCGGTCTTATGTTACCCCCCTTGTCACCCCATTCCTTTTTCAGTGTGATTCCTTAGTATCTAATAGCCACCCTTCCCTGCTCCCTCACCCACTCACTCCTGATCAATGTATGAGCCTGGTTTCATATTGTCCCCCACCCTCACCTCCCCAATCCCTATATCACTGCTGCAATCCCCTGATTTACATAGAAACATAGATTTTGACAGGTTCATTAGAAGATAGACTGTGTGTTGTCTGGTACCTTTGTATGTGTCCTCAGCTGGCTAGATTACAGGTATTCAGTACCTCTTTTCACCACAAAAATGGGCTAATAATGTGCTGAATGCATGGATGTCTCTAGCAGCCCAGTGGAGTTGGAGAATCCAGTTGTTTCCTGAGGTAACATAGAAACATAGAAACATAGAATTTGATGGCAGATAAGGACCGCTTGGCCCACCCAGTCTGCCCATTTCCCTACCTAATGGATAAGCTGCAGATCCTAGTTAACCAGCAGCCTACTTCTTCCTACCCCTACCCCCTAGAATTGCCTTATGACTGTCCCATGCATGCTTGAATTCCACCACTGTTTTTGACTCCACAACCTCCTCCAGAAGGCCGTTCCATGCATCCACAACCCTCTCTGTGAAAAAATACTTCCTTAAATTACCTCTGAGCCACCCCCTTCTATCTTCAAATTGTGCCCCTTGTTCTTGCACTCTTTTTTTGAAAGATGCTACCCTCTTGGACTTTGTTGATTCCCTTGAGGTACTTGAAAGTTTCTATCATGTCCCCCCCTCCTTCCTTTCCTCGAGGCTATACATATTCAGCTCCTTAAGTCTCTCTTCATATTTCTTCCGTTGCAGACCCTGCACCATTTTAATTGCCCTCCTCTGGACAGCCTCCATCCTGTCTATGTCTTTCCGGAGATTGGGTCTCCAGAACTGCACGCAGTACTCCAGATGGGGTCTCACCAACTGTCTGTACGGAGGGATAATAACTTCTTGTTTTCTACTGGTGATGCCTCTCCCTATGCATCCCAGTATCCCCCCAGCCCTCCTTGCTGCCCTCTCACATTGCTTGCCCACCTTTAGGTCATCTGATATGACTACTCCCAGGTCCTTTCCATTTTTGTTGTTGTTAGTATCTCACCCCCATTGTGTACTCTTCCCTGGGTTTTGTTTCCCAGGTGCATTACTGCACTTCTTAGCATTGAATCTAGCTGCCATACATTTGACCATTCCTCTAACCTTGCCAAGTCCCTTCTCATCCTTTCCACCCCACCTTGTGCATCAACTCTGTTGCAGATCTTTGTGTCATCTGCGAAGAGACATACTTTCCTTCAGTTCCTCTGCAATGTAGCTTATAAAGACATTGAAGAGGACAGGTCCTAATACTGAACCCTGCGGTACCCCACTAGTAACCCCCTTTCTTCAGAGTGGACTCCATTTACTATTACTCTCTGTGTCCTATTCTCCAGCCAATTCTTTACCCAGGCTGTCATCTTGGGACCCACTCCCAGGCAGGCTAACTTGTATATTAATCTTTTGTGTGGGACTGTGTCAAATGCCTTGCTAAAGTCTAGGTAGGCCATGTCCACAGCCCCTCCCTGATCTACTACTTTGGTCACCGAGTCAAAGAAATCTATCAGATTTGTCTGGCATGACCTTCCCGCTATGAATCCATGCTGCCTTGGGTCCTGAGCCCCTCTGGCCTCTAGACACTCAACAATTCTTTCCTTCAGAAGTGATTCCATCATTTTCCCTACCACTGAGGTTAAACTAACAGGTCTGTAGTTTTCTGCTTCTGCCTTGCTCCCACTTTTGTGAAGGGGAATCACATCTGCCCTTCTCCAGCCCTCAGGTACCACCCATCCTCCCATAATTTGTTAAGAGGGTAGTCAGTGGTGTCACTAGTTCTACCCTTAGTTCTTTAGAATTCTGGGATGAATCCATCAAGCCCCATTGCTTTGTCCACCTTCAGTTTTAGAGTTCTTTCAGAACCCTTTCTTGTGTAAAATGGGCTGGTATCAACTTCTGTATCCAGGTGTTTCTACTGTTTGTTTGAGGTACCTCCCCACTTCCTTTGTAAATACTGAGCAAAAATATTTGTTTAGTATCTCTGCCTTTCACAGTCACCCTCTGCCCACCCTCCCTCCTCTTTATTAAGCCTCACTAACCCTCCCTTGGTCTTCCTTCACTCCCTGATGTACCTATAAAGGTTTTATCCCCCTTCTTAACTGAGTTGGCTATCTTTTCCTCAGTTTGGGCCTTTGCTGTTCTGACTGCCCTCCCAGCTTCCTTTTGCTTTAACTTGAGTACAGTTCTCTGTCCTGCTCCTTCTGTGATTCCTTGTGACTTCCTGATCTTTCTTTTCTCTTAAACCTTCCTGCCACTTCCTTTGAGAACCATAGTGGTTTCTTACATTGTTCGTTTTGTTTATTTGCTTCACACAAAGGCTTGTTACCTCTGTGATGGCAGTTTTATTATTCTCCATTGTTCTTCACCTCCTTCCTGCCCATTTGCTAGTGCATTCCTTAGGCACTCACCCATTTTGGCAAAGTCAGCCCTCCTAAAGTCCAGTACTTTTGCCTTTGTGTGGCTTGACTCTATTGCTGTGTTTATTGTGAACCATACTGTTCGATGGTCGCTAGTTCCCAGATGGCTACCCACTTCTACATCTGTGATCCTGTCTTCATCTCCCTTTGAGAGAACCAGGTCCAAGATTGCTCCCTCTCGTGTGGGCTCCAATACTAGTTGTCTAAGGCATGCCCCCTGTAGGGCATCTAGAATAACCCCACTCTTTGAAGTGGCTGCTGCAACTGCACTCCAGTTAACATCTGGCATATTCAGATCACCCATCAGCAATATCTCCCCTTTTCTGCCATTCTAAGTATTCTTTCTATCATTTCCTTGTCCATTTCCTCCCCTGAGAATCAGTACTCTAACCCTGTGCGGTTGTGGTGCCATTGCGGTCTCCAAATTTACCCACAGTGCTTCTTCTCTCCCTGTTTTTCCTTTTGTTCTGTTGCTTTGATTCCTTCCCTTATGAAAGAGCTACTCCTCCTCTCTTTTACCCTCCCTGTTCCTCCTGTAGATAGTGTATCCTGGCATGTTTATGTCCCAGTCATGGTTTTTGTGTGTACCATGTTTCTGTGACTGCCACAATATCCAGATGTTCCTCCTCCATCAAGGCCACTAATTCAGGAAGCTTGTTACTCAGACTACAGGCATTGGTACTCATTGCTCTCCATTTTTTGATGGCTTTACCTTCTTTTGCAGCATCCCCCACTGTCCTGTCTACCTCGGTCTTTTTCTCATTTAGTACCCTGTTTTGTAGGGAGAGGCTGGGATTTTCCTGCTGCTTATCAGTGCCTCTCCCCTTGACTAGTTTAAAAGCTTGCCAATGAAGCATTTAAGCGACTGCTCAAAAGACTTGTTCCCTTCCTGGACAGATGCAGACCATCCTGCCAGTATAGGCTGGTGTCCCTCCAGGTGGAACCCCAGTCCCCAAAGAAGCCAAACCCCTGTGCTCCACACCATTTTTTCAACCATTCATTAAATTGCATGGTGCAAAGTACCCTCGCCTCACTCATGCCATTGACAGGCAGCAACTCAGAGAAGGATATTGTGTGTACTACTTGTTTTAGGCCCCTCCCCAATTCTACAAAGTCGTTCTGCACTGCTCTAATCTCATGATTAGCCAAGTCATTCATCCCTATGTGGACAATGACGTCCAGCTCAGACTCCCGTGCAGCTGTTCTCGTGATCCTGAGGATGTGCTTCCTGTCTGTCCAAGCCATGGCACCAGGCAGGCACCTTACTTCAGTTTTCCCTGCTCCCCCCAGTTCTATCCCCCTAATAACTGAGTCCCCCACCAGGAGCTGCTTCCTTTCCTTGTGGTGTCCTCTGCCTCCTTCCTGTGGGCCTCCCTTGTGACAGTTGTCCTCAGCCTCCTGAGTCTCCTCTGCGGGTGCATCCATAGGGGAGCTATGCTTCCCCAGAATGGTGTATGGATTGTGGAGTGGAACAACTGACTGGGTGTGCCTCTGTTCCACCATCCTCACCCTCCCTGAGCCCACTGTGGTCCAACTGCTGTTCTTTCTTCGCAACCTCTGAGGTAGTGGTGGTGGCTCTGGTGCTCCCTGGATGGGGGAGGTTCCCTTCCTACCGTCCGTGTGGCCTGGGGGAAGGTTCCCTTACTACTGTCCAGTGTGGCCTGAAGACAGACAACTTCCTCCCTCAGGGCAAGGGTTGTCTGCAAATAGGAACAGCATCTCAGCCTCAGAAAGACTCCCAGAAGACTGCTGCCCCACAGCCATTACATTTACTACTTCCCACATTTTTTATATGTGTGTGTGTGTGTGTGATTGGTTTGTAATATAGAAATATATATATATATATATATATATATATATATATATATATATATAATACAATGTATATCTTATATTGTCAGTGCAGTGTGCTAGAGAGGATATGACAGTGATATGCACCTTGCACTCTTGAGGAAATGAAGTCAGAACCCCAGGTATAAAGGAACTATTTCCAGGGTGGGTGGGGTGAGGGGTGGGAAGGGTTGGGCCTAAACTGTGCCCTCACAAAACAATCAGCTAAAAGCTCTGACCCACCACTGCGATGAGTACCTTCCTGTCAGCAAGATGCCCTACACAACAATTTGACAGAGAAAATACCCTGCTAATCAAACAGAGAAAAATCCCCACATCCAAGTCAGACACAGGTAAACCTCCCCAGCCCCAAAACAAGCCTGGTGGTTTGTGCTCTGAAAGCTATCAGCCCCAAAATAAGTCAGCTGTGCTTTAAACTGTTTCTGCACTGAAAATGTTAAGAATTGTAACAAACAAATGTAAACCTAGATCCACCTCCCTCTGTTGCTTGAAAGACTGTCTTTTCCTGTTTCACACTGCAGGTTTTTCTATGACAACTCCTTAAACACAGTAACTTATTTAAAAATAGTTTAACTATCACAAACTCCTACGCACCAGTAAATTATTTAAAAATAGTTTCTGTCCCAAAATCCTTTTGGTCAATCCAGCTACCCGCAAGGGAAAACCAAATGCAGTATTCAAACACTTGTGAAGTTACTTCCAAGATAAGCAGAGTTTGCAAGCTCCTTTTTCAACTTCTCAGCCACCTGTAATTTATTTAAAAATAGTTTAACTGTCAGAAAATCCTAGTAGACAATCTAACTACCTCCCAAGGATCTACCCAAATGCAGTATTTAAATCCATCTGAAGTTACTAACAAGATAAACAGAGTTTGCAAGCCCCTTCTTGGTTAAACACTAAATAAATATGTGAATAAAAAGCAATTACCAAAGGTAGTTAGTTTCACCTCCCCACAGAATTAAGCAAAAGTGCACGTTTGTTGCAGATATCAAGTGCAATACAGAATTTCTCACACAGCTCACAGCTGAATAAAGAAGTAGTGTCCTTCCAGGTCAAGAAAATGTGCTTTGTGTCTCTAAAAATTGCAGCCTCCAGTAAATTATAGTAATCTGATCTAGACTGGATATCTCCACCCAGGACAATTTGTTGACAATGGTTATGATGCAGCCCTTCCTGTTCCAATACAACACTTTTTGGTCTGAAAACAATGTCCTGCACCTAAGGCTGTCTGTGTTTCAATTCACACTGCAGGTTTTGCTATGACAACTCCTTAACCGCAGTAACTTATTTAAAAATAGTTTAACTATCACAAACTCCTACGCACCAGTAAATTATTTAAAAATAGTTTCTGTCCCAAAATCCTAGTAGTCAATCCAGCTACCCCCAAGGGACAACCAAAATGCAGTATTCAAACACTTGTGAAGTTACTTCTAAGATAAGCAGAGTTTGCAAGCTCCTTTTTCAACTCCTCAGCCACCTGTAATTTATTTAAAAATAGTTTAACTGTCAGAAAATCCTAGTAGACAATCTAGCTACCTCCAAGGATCTACCCAAATGCAGTATTTAAATCCTTCTGAAGTTACTAACAAGATAAACAGAGTTTGTAAGCCCCTTCTTGGTTAAACACTAAATAAATATGTGAATAAAAAGCAATTACCAAGGGTAGTTAGTTTCACCTCCCACAGAATTAAGCAAAAGTGCACGTTTGTTGCAGATATCAAGTGCAATATAGAATTTCTCACACAGCTCACAGTTGAATAAAGAAGTAGTGTCCTTCCAGGTCAAGAAAATGTGCTTTGTGTCTCTAAAAATTGCAGCCTCCAGTAACTTATGGTAATCTGATCTAGTCTGGATATCTCCACCCAGGGCAATTTGTTGACAATGGTTATGATGCAGCCCTTCCTGTTCCAATACAACACTTTTTGGTCTGAAAACAATGTCCTGCACCTAAGGCTGTCTGTGTTTCAGTTCACACTGCAGGTTTTGCTATGACAACTCCTTAACCACAGTAACTTCTTTAAAAATAGTTTAACTATCACAAACTCCTACGCACCAGTAAATTATTTAAAAATAGTTTCTGTCCCAAAATCCTAGTAGTCAATCCAGCTACCCCCAAGGGACAACCAAAATGCAGTATTCAAACACTTGTGAAGTTACTTCTAAGATAAGCAGAGTTTGCAAGCTCCTTTTTCAACTCCTCAGCCACCTGTAATTTATTTAAAAATAGTTTAACTGTCAGAAAATCCTAGTAGACAATCTAGCTACCTCCAAGGATCTACTCAAATGCAGTATTTAAATCCTTCTGAAGTTACTAACAAGATAAACAGAGTTTGTAAGCCCCTTCTTGGTTAAACACTAAATAAATATGTGAATAAAAAGCAATTACCAAGGGTAGTTAGTTTCACCTCCCACAGAATTAAGCAAAAGTGCACGTTTGTTGCAGATATCAAGTGCAATATAGAATTTCTCACACAGCTCACAGCTGAATAAAGAAGTAGTGTCCTTCCAGGTCAAGAAAATGTGCTTTGTTTCCACTGGCAAGTCCAACATTCCTCCCCCCAGATAGCCATCAGCACAGCACAGTCCTCTGTTCACCTTGTAGACTGGCTACCATCCAAATCCTTTATCATGATGAAATAATTTTCTTAGTGCATGTATTTCATAAATGCATATTATATGGCCACATTTTCATAATAACACACAACGACCTGGTATTTCATAAAGCACATTACATTTACTTTATTTAAATCTTTGGTAACTGGGATAAGGCCCACTAGGCACAAGTGGGGATGCCACTACAAATCAGAGAAAGCAGTTTTCCCTTATGAAAAATAATAATTTTCCATCGCTTATGATACGAAAAAAGAATCTTTTTTGTATCACGCAATACGAAAAAGGATTTATAAACATTAAAAAAAAACAATATTTGAGGGGCATTCCTGGAACAGTTAAGCACAGAATGCAGCTAAGGGGATCCCAATAAGCAAGCTGCATATCTTGGTATCTCCCCACAATCACAATTATATGTTTTTTCAATTTAAAATTTTGTGGAAAAACACAAAACGAGATGGCGACTAAACGAAAAAAGATTTCCCTGATACAAAAAAAGGATGATGTCAATAAGAACAAGGAATTATTTTTTCAGTTCACATAGCTATTTTTGAGGTGTTTACTGAGCATGTTCCGAACCAGTTTATAAAAAGTTTAAAATTAAACAACTTTTGAACTGATTAATATTTTTCACCAAACCAGCAAAAGACATCTTTGTGTCGGCTCCTTTCTACACTGAAAATTTCGGACCAAAATTCAAAACTGTCTGGGCTGTAGACAAATTCAAAGAAAATCCCATTCAAACCAATGGGGAAAAAACTACAAAAAATTCACTTTTTCACTATCCATACCTCGTAAACTGGATCTGACCAGAACAAAACTTTGCAGATCCAGAGATCTGCCATAAGACACAATGGCCCAGATATTCAAACTGCGCCAGTCTGAGGCGCAAGCCCCTGCGCTGCTCAAAATAGTTGCGCAGGGGTGTGTGAGTGATATTCAAAGGAGTTGCGCTGTTGAGCAACTCCTTTGAATATCACCCCGAAAGCCATACAGCACTTGGCGATGAGCGCAGTGGAACTTCGCCGCACCGCAAGTTGCCAGAGTTGAGCATTAAACTTGCGGTGGCGCCAAGTACCATTGCCATCGCGCCAAATTTCCGATATTCAAAAGGTGACATGCAAATGGGGCCATAATTTATGCAAGGCGCAGGGGGCCATTTGCATCTATTTATAGCCCCATTTGCATGCCATTTGCATGTAGTCGCCGATCCCGAGGACTTGCTCCTGGCCACCCTGCCAGGCAGCAGCCGTCGGGGACCGACGCCAATGCAGCCGATCGCGGGCATCACAGTTACATGACACCCCCACACATCTCCCACAGCCCGATCGCGGGCAGAACACGTATGTCGCCCCCCACACAGCTCCACAGCCCGATCGCGGCAGAATGTAACCCCCAACCCGAATAACTCCCTGGTGGTCAGTGGACCGTAAAGCCCGATCGTGGGCAGAATGTTGCCACAACCCCCAAACATCTCCTGGTGTCTAGTGTCCCCACCCACCCACGAAGCCCCTCACCGCTCCCTCCCCGCGGCGGCGACAGCATCCACCCGCCTGCCACCCGCGCCCGCCGACTGACTGTCGCGGGCGGCAGGCGGTGGATGCCGTCGCCCGCCGCCGCGGGGAGCGGGTGGAGGGGCTTCTCGTGGGTGGGGTGGGGGGACACTCAGACACCAGGGAGATGTTTGGGGGTTGTGTTGTGACATTCTGCCCGCGATCGCTTTACGGTCCACTGGACCACCAGGGAGTTATTCGGGTTGGGGAGGGTTATATCTTGCCCGCGATCGGGCACTGGGGGTTCATACAGGTTCTGCCTGCATCGGGCACTGGGGGTTCGTCACAGGTTCTGCCCGCGATCAGGCTGTGGGTGATGTGGGGAGGCGACATGTACGTGTTCTGCCCGCGATCGGGCTGTGGGAGATGTGTGGGAGGGGGACATGTATGTGTTCTGCCAGCGATCGGGCTGGTGGGGGGCACAGGGACCGAGTTTGGGGCCAGCCGGGGTGGCAGCTGCTGTGTTGGCGCCCCTGCAATGCAGCAGCTCACCTGTGGGTGGCCCTCAACTTCGTTTTTGGCTCAAGCTTGTGCGGGCAGGTTGGGGGTTGCGCATGCAGAACTCTGCGCAACCCGACTGAATATCGGGTTGCACAGGTTATGCATGGATCCTCCCCCTCCTGTTGAGCATGCATTCATTTGCATTGTTCTCTTGCGCAACCTGTTGCCAGTGGCGTAACTGCCTCCTGCTGAATATCGCAGAATGGCGCATTTTGGACTTGCGCATGGCGCAACCCTGTTGCGCATGGCGCAACCCTTTTGAATATCTGGGCCAATGCATACAAATTTTCATGAAAATCTGTTTAAAGGTTGCAAAGATATTGAAGTGCAAAAGTTTGGGTTTAACATAGAAACCCAGTTCAACCATAATATATAGTGGCGACTGCACCACTATTATATATATATATATATATATATATATATATATATATATATACACACACACACACACATATACATATATATATATATATATATATACACACATAAAAAATTACTCACCTTAGTAATTGTGTTTCTTCTAATGGAGTCTTGCTGTATTCTGACATTATGCAGTTAGCCCCAGCACTTGAACTGCTTTGGAGAGGAAAGAGTTAACTCTATGCCAAAGCATAGAACGTTGAGCTCAAGCTCGGTTCAGACCTCTGTCTGCTGCACTTTGAAGTGAAACCGTCAGATTCTTACGAGCTAACACTAACTAACTACCCCCACTACGTGGTAATTGTAAAATTTACTAGCCAAAAAGGTAACCAAATATTTTGGATACCCAAAAGACTCAAGTCGAGAAATCCAAAACAAAAACTAAGTAGTGAACTATATAACTATCAAAACATATAAATAACCTACTTCCCCAGTTTAAGAAGGGGACAGTGCCAAGTACACCCCTGAGGTGCAACACTGCGCATGCCAGACCACTTCCCAAAAAACAGGTTCTGAGAGGGGAGGCAGGGAGGGAGGGAGGTCAGAATACAGCAATACTCCATTAGAATAAACACAGTTACTAAGGTGAGTAATTTTTTTCTTCAAACAACATGAAGTCTTGCTGTATTTTGACATTATGCAGACTACCAAGCAGTACCTCCATGGAGGAGGGCATCAAATCTATTTTGGGAATAGGCTCTGCAGTACTGCTGTACCAAACCTAGCATCACTCCTAGCCTGGATATCCAGAGAGTAATGCTTAGTGAAGGTATGGACTATTTTCCAGGTGGCTGCTTTGCATATCTCTAATAAGCATATATCTCTGGCAGCAGCCAGAGAAGCAGCTTTACCTCTAGTCGAATGAGCCCTCAGGCCTGAGGGGGGTACTTTGCCTAGCTTTTGATAGCAGGATTGTATACAAGAGAAAATCCACCTGTCAATAGTTCTCTTAGTAGCAAGTTTACCCTTTCCCACTTCACCATAAGTGAGGAACAACTAGAGGGAGTCAAACCTAAGCGCCTTAGTACGTTCAATGTAGTAGCTAAGAGCCCTTTTAACATCCAAACTGTGTAATCTTCTCTCTCCTGAAGAATAATGATCAGTGAAGAACACAGAAAGAGACATGGATTGGTTCAGATGAAAATCTGAAACCACTTTGGGTAAGAACCCTCTGTTGGTTCTAAGGACCACCTTATCTCTATGGAATGAGATAAAATCAGGCTCCACTGACAGAGCTTGCAATTCACTGATACGCCTGGCAGAGGTAATAGCTACCAGGAACACAGCCTTCCAAGCCAAGTACTTAAGTTCTGCTGAGGCCAAAGGCTCAAAAGGGGGTTGCATAAGCTGAGCGATGCAAACATTAAGATCCCAAGCAGGAGTAGGATCCCTAAAGGGGGGACTGGTATGAAGCAATCCTTTAAAGAATTTACAGAAAACGGGGTGAGATGCAAGTGAGGAGAGCTTTCCCGCTGACAGACATGCAGAAACAGCTGACAAGTGTACTTTGAGGGTAGCTGGTCTGAGGCCTAAGCCATTAAGATGAACCATGTAATCCAGAACTGTAGACAAGTCAGCAGTATCTGGGGATATGTGCTTATTGGAACACCAAATGCTGAATCTTTTCCATTTGGAGTTATAAGTTTTTCTGGTGGCAGGTTTTCAAGAGACTTTGAGAATGTCCAAAACCCCTTGAGACAGATGCAAATTTGCATATTCTAGCTCTTCAAGAGCCATGCTTTGAGATTGAGAGACCGAAAGTTGGGGTACCAAATCCTCCCCTGTGAAGAGTTCAACAGGTTGTGATTCCTGGGGAGAGACAGGGGAAGATGGACTGCTAGGGACAGCAACAGGGGATACCAAGGCTGTCTGGCCCAGTCTGGAGCAATCAGGATCACTTTGCAAGATTGTGACCATATCCTGACCAGGACTTTGAACAGTAGAGGAAAAGGAGGAAAGGCATACAGAAATTTCCCCTCCCAATCCAGAATTAGAGCATCCTGGGGGACTGAACCCAAGACTGGGGGTCTGCAACAAAAGAGGGGAAGTTGGTGATTGTCTGGGGCTGCAAAAAGATCTATCTCTGGAGAGCCCCACCTTGAAAAGATCACTTTTAACACTAGGGGATCCAGGGACCATTCATGATGGCCCTGGGAAATTCTGCTCAATGCATCTGCTAGCACATTGTCCTTCCCTGGAAGGTGGACTGCTACCAGAGAGGTCTGTAGAGAATAAGCCAGGGACCATAATTTCATGGCTTCCATGCACAAGGCCATAGACTGAGTGCCTCCCTGCTTGTTGATGTAACACATGATGGTGGTGTTGTCTGTCCTGACCTGAACCACCTTGTTCTGTACTGAGTCTGAGAAGGCTTGTAGAGCCAGATACACTGCCCTGAGCTCCAGAAGATTAATGTGGAGAAAAGACTCCTGAGGGGACCACACTCCCTGAGCTGTGAGGGCTCCCAGGTGAGCTTCCAACCCCAGGAGAGAAGCATCCATGGTTAGAACCACAGAATGAGACTGAGTGATGAATGGGACCTCTTGCCTGAGGTTGTCCTGATCCAACCACCACTGGAGAGCCTGGATCAGAGTCTGAGTCACTGGAATTAGTTTGGTTAGAGGATCTTTTTTCTGAGACCAAAAAGCCCTCAAATGGAACTGGATGTCTCTCATCTGAAGTCTGGCCCCTTGGACCACTGCAGTGGAAGCTGCCATGTAACCCAGGAGTTGAAGGAAATGCCTTACTGGTCGAGACACCAGAAATTGGAAAGAAGAAGCCAGCTCTATAATGATCTTTATCCTTGCCAGAGGGAGAAAGGCTCTTGCTTTGACAGTATTGAACTCTAACCCTATGAAGGTCAAGAGTTGCACTGGCTCGAGAACTAATTTGGGAAGATTGAGGAGAAATCCTAGAGAAGTGAGCACTTGTTGGGTCACTTGCACATTTAACTTGACTTGGTCTGAAGACTGACCCACAATGGGCCAGTCATCCAGATATGGGAATATGGAAATGTTTTGTCTCCTTAGAAAGGCCACTACTACTGCTAATCATTTTGTAAACACCCTAGGAGCTGATGTTAGGCTGAAGGGCATTGCTTTGAATTGATAATGGCCTAAAGGCAGTTCGAACCTGAGGTACTTTCTGTTGGAGCACCTGATGGGAATGTGAAAATAGGCATCCTTTAGGTCCAGGGAGGCTAGCCAGTCCCCTGGCCTTAGAGAGGGAAGAATTATTCCCAGAGTCACCATTTTTAATTTTGACTTTGCTAGGTGCTTGTTTAAGCATCTTAAATCTAGGATCTGCCACCACTCCCCTGTTTTTTTCAGGGTAAGGAAGTATCTGGAGTACAGACCTTTGCCTCTGTGAGGTGTAGGAACTTTATCTATGGCTCTGAGAGCCAGCAGAGATGAAACCTCTGCCTCTAGAGCAATGGTTTCAGAGATGTTTGCAGGTAGAAAGGACCTGACCCTCAGCTTTGGAAATGTTTTGAAGCCGAGGGCCAGTCCCTTGCTTATTACCTCCGGGACCCACGTGTTTGAGGTAACAGACTTCCAGTCCTGGAAGTAGTAAGCCAGCCTGCCTCCTACAGGAATTGGGGAGTCAACCCGGGCTGACACATCAGGGTGTCTGCTTGGCAGGAACCTTAGACTGAGAGGAGGATGCAGCCTTGCTTATCCCCCTTCTGCCTGTCCCTTTGAAGAATCCCCTCTGAGGAAAAGGAGAGGAGGCCTGTGCCTGGTAGAAAGGCCTGTGAAAGGGCCTGCCCCTGCCCCTAGATTGCTGCTTCTGAGGAGTTGCCTGCCTTCCTTGGCCTGTGCACTCCTGTAGGTGGTCCTGTATTCATCCATCTTCTTCATATAACTTTCTGTCTGCTCCTCAAACAGAGAATTCTTGATGACAGGGAAATCCATGGCCTTAGCCTGGGTGTCCTGTGATAGGCTAGTACATCTGAGTCAAGCCAGTCTCCGAAGAGCCACAGATGTAGCCATGACTCGTGATGACACATCATTGGAGTCCACAGCAACATGAAACTAGATTTTTGATACCTCAATCCCATCAGTAGCCACCTCCTCCAGCTCCTTGGCTAGCTGGGGGGAAGCCTGTTTAGCCACTTCCAGAACAGTATCCTATCTGGACTTCTGGTATCTGGCTGTATAGGCTATACAGTTAGCCTGCCTGAGTCCCAAGGAAGATGCCATGTACTGTTTTTTAGCCATGGCATCCAGCTTCTTGGAGTCTTTATCTGGGGGGTGTGAAGCCAAGGGTATGTTAGCTTAATCACAGGCTGTAGCATGCACAACCTCAACAAGGCTGCATTGTCGGTACAAGTACTCTGTACCTGGGCCTGACAACATATACCTCTTGTCCATTCACCTATCCACAGGAGGTAAAGAATTGGAGTCTTAAGTAACTTCTGTGTCTGTTTCCCAAAGGATTTGTGAAGGGGAATAGACAATCTCTTGGACTCTGGGATGTCCATCATCTCCACAGAGTTAGGCTCCTCTTGCTGCTTGACAGCTTCATCCAGAGGGAGCTGGAAGGTTTCTGCTACTTTTTTGTAGAACATAAAGTGGGAAGGGGGCTCAGAAAGCCTAGGAGGGGAAACACCAGAAGGTCTCTCTGGGGAGATGTCCGGTTCTATGGGCTCATCCAGACCTTCCACACCATCATCATCATCATAATCTTCATCCCCTCCAAATCCAGTTCATAATAGTCTTCTGGGAAATAATCCTGAACCAGGGGAGCCAACCGAACTGAATGCCTACCGGGCGGCGTCGGATCAGCTGGAACCGAACGGAGCAATTCAACTATACTAATCACTCTGGTAATTTCCTTGGCGGTTGGACAATGCGGTTCTGGATCTGAACCGTCTGATTTCTCTTTTTTCTTTCTTTTTGCTGGAACCAACTCCTCAGGATTGGCTCTCCATTTGCCCGAGGGAGTCTCGCCCAGGTCAGTGGGCACTCCCTCAAGTTCGGTCGGAACCGAACTGGGCTGGCCATCCGGGTCAGCGGACTTCTCGGCCTCCTTTTCCCTAAGCCTGCCCAATCTTTCATCCAGTGTGGCCTTAGCAAAATTATTACATGTTTGGCAGTCTGAATCAAGGTGGTCAAAACCCAGACAATAAACACAGGTGGTGTGGGGATCAGCCTTAGCAAACGCCTCCCCACACTCACTGTAGTGTTGAAACCCAGTGGGCCCAGTTTTTCTCTTGGGTTTCTCAGACAAAGCCATCCTACAACTTACCCTTTTTTTGGCAACAACCAGGCAAGATCCCCCTTATCAGTTCCTAACCGTGTCACGGGTGTTGGAAAAAAACTATAAATTATGGGGGTTTTTTAGAACCGATAAGGGCTGGTACCTCACACTAAATTCAGAACTCAAAGAAAAACACAAGAAAAATAACAGACAACCAGTTCAGCAGAACTGATTGAAAATATTACTTTTACAATTTCCACAAATTCAGCACTTGTCCACTACCTAAAGTACTTACTGTACCGCAGACAGGGATCTGAACCGAAAAATAAATGAAAATAGTAGTTTAAAACTGATGTTTTTACTAGACTGATCTGAGAGCGAAGGAGAGATCTCCAGAGCGACTGTTCAGTTAAGTGGACTAAAGAATCTGACAGTTACACTTCAAAGTGCAGCAGACAGAGGTGTGAACTGAGCTCGAGCTCAGCGTTCTATGCTTTGGCATAGAGTTAACTCTTTCCTCTCTGGAGCAGTTCAAGTGCTGGGGCTAACTGCATAATGTCAGAATACAGCAAGACTTCATATTATTTGAAATATTTATATATATATATATATATATATTGATTGCAGCTGGTAAACGGGATCAGTACGACTGCCCGACATTGTTCTGCCCGACAAATGTTTTCCCGACATGAACTTCCCGTCGGGGACGACTACCTGACAATGTAATGCCTGACTCCAAAAATCCCATCAGTTAACACCGCTACATCGCAATTGTACATTTGTGTGCTGCTTATTGTTAGCTAAACACCATATACTTTAAATGTTGCTCTCTTTCAGGAAAAACAAATGAAAAATGAAATGTAACTGTGCTCTTACCTTCTCCACCATGTCTTTCTCCATGTTTATCTACTCCACGCAACTGCACACGCTCTGCCTCAAAATTCAACATTCCAAAGTAAAAATCGACTTTATTCTTAATTGAAACAGTTTAAAATCATTTGGCTAGTGTATCACTGCATATAAAATTCATAGCACCATATTATGTGCATTGCCCCACAGAAAAATGTTTTAATTGATTAAATAACTATATCCAATGTAACTACCAGGGCACTGGATGGTCAGCTAGTTCCATTTCATGTTCCAGTGCTAATTAGTAGAGTAGGTGCAGCATCTCAAATGTGAACTGTTACTGTTTACTGCTTGCTTTGCGCGAAGTGGGTTATACAGGGCAAATCACTGCCAGTAAACAAAACAATTTCCCAGTCCCAAATGTTTTTAAAAGACTGTCTTGCAAGTCACAGAGTTTAAGGAGATTTGACTGCAGGTGCAGGTATTTGTTTTCTTCTTACCCCAGGAATACTCCAATATTCCTAACTCTTCTGCAGTATGCCTCTAAGCAAGATCTGCCCGGAGATAGAACATTATGCTAATGATGGAATCATTGGCATGTGCCACTTTCTAAATGCTGCCACCATTCAATTGCCTACATTATAACATTGAAACATAGAAACATAGACTTTGATGGCAGATAAGGACCGCTTGGCCCACCTAGTCTGCCCATTTCCCTACCTACAGGATAAGCTGCAGATCCTAGTTAACCAACAGCCTATTTCTCCTTATCCCCCACAAAAATTGCCTTATGTCTGTCCCATGCATTCTTGAATTCTCTCACAGTTTTAGACCCCATGACCTCCTCAGGAAGGCTGTTCCATACGTCAACCACCCTCTCTGTGAAAAAATACTTCCTCATATTGCCCCTGAACTGCCCCCCCATCTACAAATTGTGTCCCCTTGTTCTTGCACATCTCTTTTTCTGAAAGATGCTACCCTTTTGGATTTTGTTGATTCCCTTGAGGTACTTGAAAGTTTCTATCATGTCCCCCCCTCCCTCCTTTCTTCAAGGATATACATATTAAGCTCCTTTAGTCTCTCTTCATATGGCTTCTGTTGCAGACCCTGCACCATTTTAGTTGCCCTCCTCTGGACTGGCTCCATCCTGTCTATATCCTTGCAGAGATGGGATCTCCAGAACTGTACGTCGTACCCCAGATGGGGTCTCACCAACTGTCTGTACAGAGGGATAACAACTTCCTGTTTTCTGCTGGTGATGCTTGTCCCTATACATCCCAGTATCCCCCCAGCCCTCCCTACTTTCTTCTCACATTGCTTGCTAACCTTCACATTGCTTGCTAACCTCTATATCCCTCAGATTTCTCTCTCCGCCTGTCAAGACTAGATGCCTAGAGATCCTCTCTTCATCATCTCATTCTGTCATGTGAAAACTTATAAAATGTACAGAAGTATTTATTGTTTTTCATTTGCTGCCTTTATTCTTTATCATTTTAAGTTAACCCATAGTTTTTAGTGTTAAATTATGAGTTTCCTCGGTTTCTTCTGGTTCGGTATAACCGGGGGTAAACCACAGTTTGTTTTATATTTATCAGAGTTTTCTGACTAAAAACTCCATTAGTTATATTCAATTTTATTAATTTAAACTTGTTTTTAGAACTGCTAATCTTGGTTCTTGAACCGTTAGCTTCGGTTCACTTTTTCTACGGTTCCCGGTTCCGATCGGTTCTCCAACGGTTCTGGAACCAACCACAATCACTGTATAAACTTTAATTTAAACAATATTTTAGCAGTTGCAAAGTTTATGGGGTTTATATTTAGAAACTGAAAAGAAAAATCTGGTAATCCCAGTTTTTAATGTTTTTTGAGTGAGGCAAATTCTATTGAGACATGGACACGTCACCTGTGTTCATGTCTTGACAAGATTATTAACAAGCATTTGTCAATGCCGAATGTTGCTTGCTTGTATGTGCTGTTTAGGTATTTGGAAGTCATTGGAGTGTAAATATTGAAAATTCTCAAACTTACGAGCATGCGTAGGAACTGCACGACGCACACTCATAAAACAGTCATTTTTAGGAATTTTTTCACCAAACTTTCAACATAGCCATTTTAAGACCTCTGCTCATGAACAGTGTCACTGTGATTTTCTTAATGTGTCCCATACATTGATTTCGCACACCGACTGCACCATTGTGCGCTACATAGGCGGAAACACATTTTAGGCAGGATGTGAAAAATGACAACTGTACTGCTCATAAGGAGGTGTGGTAAAATGGTAATGTTGAAAATCTGGGTGAAAATATTGAAAATTGTGAACCTACGAGTGCGTATAGGAACTGTGCAACGCACGCTCATAAAATAGTCATTTTTAGGAATTTTTTCACCAAATTTTCAACATAGGCTTTTTGAGAGCCCACCTTATGAACACTGGCAGTGTCATTTCATTAATCAGCCACGAAAGGTGATTTTGCACAGTGACCATGAAATCACCCTTCGGGCCCGATTAACGCCATGACAGTGCAAGAATTCATGAGGAGGGGTGCCAAAAACCCCATGTAGAAAATTTGGGCCCAAAATTCCCAAAAATGCCTGAGATATGCAACAAAGTTGAAAAACCCTATTTATTCCATTATACAGCTTACCGGCATTTTCTCAGTTCGCGGTCGGCTTTGAAGAGTGCAGACGTGTTCCTGGTCCACCGATGATCGTCGCGCCGAGCTCCGGAGGTAAGTATGGGGTGAGGGGGGTGTGGGGAGGAAGGGTGCGCAGTGGGTGGGTGCAGGTGGGGGCAGTGAGACTGCGGAGGACTGTTTTTCATTTACAGGGTTTTTTTTTTAATTAAGACGACGCGGGACGTTTGCCACACTGGGGTGGGCTCCCAGCATGGCAGCTGGAAAGGCTGTTTGAGGGGCTGGAGCTGACGAGGATTGGGCACCCGTCGGCTATAACAAGATTTGCCATGCTGGGATGGGCTCCCAGCGTGGCACCTGGAAAAGGTTTTGGGGGGCATGCAGCCGTGGAGCCAGCAGGATTGGGCACCCCCGTCGGCTATAACAAAGATTTGCCACACTGGGGTGGGCTCCCAGCGTGGCACCTGGACAGCTTTTGTGGGGGGGGCATGGAGCTGATGGGGGATTGGGCACCCCCTTCGGCCATACAATGTGTGCGTGGCGGGAGGGAGCGCATCATCATGCAATATGCATGCTTGCGTGCGTGTGTGTGTGGGGAGAGCTCTGCTCACTGAAGCGGAGCTCTCCCTTTCAACTGTATGCCACCGCATTTTCGACTGCTGTCATAGACAGCTGTAGCAGTCATTGGAGAACTGCCATTGCACCTGCAAACTCACTGACTGAATTGGAAGACAGGGTGCCACACCTTCGAAAACTCAGATGATGGCACTATGTTTCTTGCACATGCATGCAAGCAACATAAAAATGCCTGAATAAGGCTAAAAGAAGAAGACTGTCTCCACCTCAGGGTCCCTCGAGCTCTGACTAGCCGACACCCTAAATTACTGTGGGTGAAACCACAATATTAACTACTGTGACTGCTACCCCTGAGACAGGTATACAAGCAGTTTTTAAGAGGCTTGCTGAACTGGCTAAGTTCTGGTTCCCTCTAAAAAATCCAAGGAAAACTAAGCACTCAGAACTCCCTGCTGGACAACATTTGGGGACTTCTGTGCCTGCTATAATGCCTGCCACCTCCTGCAGAAAAATTACAAGCTGCTAAGATCATTCAAGCTTACAAGGGCTGTCTGTTTTTAAGCAGCAGAGCCCTGTAAGCAGCTATCTCCTCTGCTCAATGTTACTATCAATGTTACAAAGAGGAATATGTGTTTATGATGAAATGGACAAAGGAGAACCTATTAAACCTAGGTTTTCCCCTAAATATGAGTTTGATTCTCTCCACAGAACATAAGGATTATTCCTCACACTCCACACTTGTGAGATATGACTGGGCTGACAGCCACCAGAACCTTCTCCTTCCTCTGAAAAGATATATTCTTCAAGGAAGATACTTTCAAGATTTTACAAACTCCTAAGCTCTGTCTCCCCTCTTGATAAGAGGCTGTACAAGACATATAAGCTGGATCAGGAGGAGCTGAATTTTTATCCTCCCACTCTGTCCACCGAGGGGTAGTACAAATGACAGCCTGTGATAAGGCAA
Organism: Neoceratodus forsteri; assembly: GCA_016271365.2. Lineage (NCBI taxonomy): Eukaryota > Metazoa > Chordata > Ceratodontiformes > Ceratodontidae > Neoceratodus > Neoceratodus forsteri. Next base: position 1,381,379,636 of record CM028132.1, on the reverse strand, counting down.
AGATACCCTTGGCATTTATTAGCTTTCCTAGCTAACAGGCAGGCAAACTTTCAAGCTTATGTCTTACCAGAAGTTATTAGGGTAGTCAGCCCCTGCTATAGCAGTCAAGGTCCAGACTCCTCTGTCAGATGACCTAGCTGAAACAGCTAATTTTGGTTTGGAGCCAAATATCAGTCTCAAATGTCTGCTGATTCTAAAGACTATTACCAGGGAAGGTAAATACAATGGGTAGAAGAGGTTTGCCTGGCTGCAAGTCACAAACCTCATTTAGGATACTCAAACCAAGACTCTGGATTTCTCAGCCGAGGGTAACTCCCTCTTTGGAGAAAAGATAAAGGCCTAAAAAAAAAAAAAAAAAGTGCATGAATACAATACAGTAGCAATTCTGCACAAGAAGGGGTTTCCCCTTCCACTAAGACACGTGAGATGAGAGGCAGATCATTTCACAGCAGACTGCTTTGGTTACCAGGCCATGAATGCACCTCTGCATCTACAGTACCAACAGCAATGATACTTCAGGAATTGACATCCCCACCCCCAATTAAAAGCAGGTTTGTCAAACCTGTTACTGTCAAGAACAGTGGACCCTGCCCTACTACAGTAAAGGGTACCACAAAGAAAATGGGGAGTGGTGGCCTGTTTTAGGCATCTAACCAAGCCAAAGTTCAAAGTAGTTGACAGTTTTTCCTTTACTTAGATCACTGGCTGGGGGTTGTAAAATCATCCCAGCAAGTGTAAGCATCTGCAATTCCTCACCCAGGGATTCCTGGAGTCCTTAGGTTTCCTGATATATCTAGAAAGTCTGTCCCCAGCTTGCTCAAGCACTATGGTTCATGGGAGCAGAACTAGATACCCTGCAAGGCAGGGCCTACTTACCTCTGGGCAGGGCAAGGAGTATCCCACGGACAGCAGACTTATCCAGTCTGAAAAAAACAAATAGTCCAAAACAGTTTCTTCACCTACTGCACACGGCACCTGCCATTGACGGTCCTGGAATCCAAGTTACAAATGAGGGACATTTAATTTTACCTCAGGGATCACTGGGGTCAGGGTAAGGACCCCCCCCCCCTTTCAAAACTAATCCTAGTAACAAGAACATTGCTACTGGCCTTCTAAGGGTGGAAAGAGTAAACCAACCTTCTTTTTCACAAGAGTCCATATCAGTTGTTCAACAGATGCATCCCTACTAGAGTGGGATTCCCATTTAGGGTTCACACCACCCAAGGCATATAGTCAAGTGCAGTCACTCCTCCATATGAATCTGCTGGAGCTAAGACTAGTGCTACTGCTACAGGTCAGAACAGACAATACCTCCACACTGCACTACATAAAAAAGCAGGGAGAGATAAGGTCAAATCCTCCCTGCACAGAAGTCATGAAAATATGGAGTCTAGCATACTCCATGGGGGTTTCCTGACAGGTTTTTCATCTGCCAGGCAAGGATAATACATTGGCAGGTACCCTGACTCAAATCAACCAGGCTCATTACTAATGGGCCTTAAACAGTTAGGTGGTACAAGTGATCTTTAGGAGGTGAGACACTCCAGTGGTACACTTGTTCATATACCACCAGAACTACCACTTGACACAGTTCTGTTGCACAGCTGATGAAGGAATAGTCCCCCTGGATATTCTGGCTTTGTTTTGGTCAGTGAGGCATGCTGTTACCTCCTTTTTCCTCCTCTTTGGTGTACAGAGTATTGCTCTGGCTCAAGCCCTAATCAGCATTAACAGTTTCTATAGCACCAGACTGAGCCAGACACCATGGTACACTCTGCTATTCTCCATGTCTGTGGCCAAGTCAATGCATCTTCCTCAAGAGGCACAATTTACTACCTCCAATAAAGGGAGGCTCCTGTACCCCAACCTCAACTCACTTGGGCCTAAGGCAGGGTTTTGAGAACCTAGAATATGCATGCTTGCATCTTTCTAAGGTGTCTTGGGCATTTTAAGGGGGTCACAGAAAGCCTTCTGTTGGGAAAACCTATGTTACAAAATGGGAAAGGTTTTCTATTTGAATACCAGCACAGACTAGTGTCCTAGCTGTGCTGCACTATTTTATCTATTTGCAATCTCTGGGATTACAGTTCAGTACCAAAAAAAAAAGTCCACCTGGCTGCAGCATTTGCAAACATGTCAGCTGAGCAGAGTATTTTTCTGGTTTTATACTCTATCTTTAGAAAGGTTCTTTAAGGACCATGTCCAACAGCAACCCCTCACAGGGAGCCTGCATGGGACCTAAATGTGTGCATAATGTCTTCACTTTAGTTCTATTTTTCCTCTCTCTAAAGTAGTTATTAGGAAAAAACTACTTTCAAGCTTAAGGGCAGCTGATGGTCCGTTATATCTTGTTCCTTGGTATCGTTTGCAAGCTAGTATAAGGGCCTTTTCTATAGCAGCACTTGTTTTTTGGAATACACTACTGAAATTAGTTAGACTCGCTCCGCCTCTTCCTATTTTCAAAGTTAGTATGGAGCAATATTTGTTACAACAATCTGTTTGCCATTGTAATATGTGAAATGTTAATCTGAATGTTTTGTATGGTTGTGTATTTGTGTTTTTTTGTCCGGGTCGGGCCTGAAAAGGGACCTTTGGTCCAGTGCCCCTTACCCGGTTAACAAAGAATAAGTGAAATGAAATGAAACTAGGCTCATGGGTTCCCCTTTTTGAACCTATACATTCAGCTCATTTGAAATATGTCACATGGCACAGTTTTCCTCGTTCCATTAAACATGACTACATCTCATCCCACAGAGACAAAGTGATCCTGAGAACAAACAGGAGGTTTATTACTAGAGTGGTTCCTAAATCCCATTTGAACCAAAGTATTACCTTCTTTGTCTTTTTCACTAAACACTCTAGTTTTAGTGAAAGGAGACTCCATAGCCTGGATGTCAAAGGAACTTCTACCTACTACTTGACAGCCACTGAAGCCCATAAGCAGGGCAGAAAACAGCTATTCCTGACGTATAAGGATACTGGTCAGGGACCCAGTGCCAGCATGGGGCCTGTACATTTGTCTTGCTAAGCTCATGGGTTCCCCCTTTGAATTCATGTCTTCAGCAGTACTAAACTATGTTACATGGCAAATGCTACCTTTACTGGCCATCAATTCAGTTACACCAATCAGTGACCTTCAGGCCCTATGCATTGAGTAGGACTACATCCCTTTTTCACAGGGATAAAGTGGTCCTTAAAACTAATAGGAAATTCCTTCCCAAAGTAGTTTCAGACATTCATCTAAACCAAACTATCACTCTGTTACTGTTTTTTACTGAGCATTCTTGTTCTGATGAACATAGATTGCATAGTCTTGATGTCAAGGGAGCTTTGAGCTACTACATGACAGCTACTAAGCCCCACAGACGGGACAAGACACAGCTTTTCCTTATTTATGGGGATGTGGGAAGGGGTGATCCAGCACCTAAAGGTCAGTTTCTCACTGAATTGTTCAGGGTATTCAGTTTTATTATTCCACAGCGGGCAAAGAAGCCCAAGCAGGGCTCAGAGCCCACTCCACAAGGGGGGCAGCTGCCACACTGGCAGCTGTTAGGGATGTCCCTTTCTAGATATCTGTAAAGCAGCTACTGGAGGACAGTTCACACATTTGCAAACATTACAGCCTGGATATGCAGGCTGGGGCTGATGCCCGGTTGGTACAGTTGGTTGTCCTGCAGAGCTTGTTTCTAAAATAGGTTCTGTGCCCGCCTCCAAAGGTACTGATTCTTAGTCTGTAGAAGAGTTAGGAATATTGGAGTATTCCTGGGGTGAGAAGAAAAAGTTACTTACCACAGTAACCTTGTTTCTCCCAGGAGATACTCCAATATTCATAACTCTCCCACCCGACCTCCCCTACCAGAACCAGTGGCCTCTGCATTCCATGCTGTACCTTAAGGGTATGTATGCCACATTCTGGCTTTTATTGAAACCAATGTTCAGTGTTTTTTCTCCCTTCAGGTGATTCTGACATTGGAAAATGTATTGTTTCTGAATATGTCTTGATATTTTCTTCCTCCAGTTGGAGACTGGTTGTGAGAGTTCTAAATGACTAAATGTTAATGATTTTAAATCTTTTGGGCCCTGTCTTTACAGGCGTCCACAAAATCTGAGGGTTAGAATGTAGGCAGTTGAATAGTGGCAGCATTTGAAAAGTGGCACATGCCAATGATTCCATCATTAGCATAATGCTCTTTCTCTGGGCAGATCTGGCTTACAGGCATACTGCAGGAAGAGTTATGAATATTGGAGTATCCCCTGGGAAAAACAAGGTTACTATGGTAAGTAACTTTTTCATCCCTGCCTGTAGTGCTATGGAAGTTGCAGTCGGGGGTGGCGGTGTTATTTGTCGGTATGGACAATAAGAAGACTGTCTGCAGCAGAAAGCGCAAATCACCGTGACTTTTCTAGTTGGGAAGTGAAAGGCCGGTGATTTGTACCTATTGGGCAAATGACAGTCAGGAAACTGTGCGACAGGCACACAAATGTTGGGCAATCATACCAGACCTGGGTAAACTTATCAACACCCAGGAAAAATCTGCAGGCTTTGTTACAGATAACCTTGACCTTGTCTGATACTGAATGGCATGCCAGAGACTAGACAGCAAGGCCATAATAAGTAAGTGTTAAGATGCAACTTTATACATTTAAGCTTTTAGCTGACAGGGTAAAATTATCTTGGTTTTTCAAACAGGGCACCCAGCTTACCATTAACTGTTTTTACCATGTTTTCTGGGGATCTGAAGATACATTATCGTCCAAGAAGAGCCTTAGGTATTTAAAGACTTTTACATACTCCAATGTTGAGCCTTTGGCATTGCAGATGCAGGAGGCACCACCATTACTGACAAACATGTAATACTTGACCTCCTTAATAACCATTTTGCCACAGTAGGATTACCATTCAACACCTCTCCAGCAAATAATCTACGAGACCAATTGTGTGGTCCTGGTGGCCTGAACACAATTGCACCACCAAATACCCAGCCATCTCCTTCTGTCCCGTCACGGTAAAGCAAGTCGAGGATTTACTACTTTTGCTGGGTACTAGGAAAATCACGGGAGCTGACCTCATTGAGCCATACTCCCTAAAGTTAGGACATTATGTACTATCTCCCCCCATCACCCATCTCTTTAATTTGTCCCTTGCCTGGGTACTCTCCCTTCTATTTGGAAAACAGCTCATGTTATTCCGTTATTCAGATCTGGTGATTCGAGTGACCTGAATAACTATCGTCCAATATCATTGCAACCTACCTTCTCTAAGTTGCTCGAGAAGGTGGTCAATACCCAACTCAGGCAATTCCTGGAAAATTTCAACCTGCTCAATCCGGTTCAGTCTGGGTTTCAGCCTCATCATAGCACTATCTCGGCACTTGCTAAGGTCATGAATGACTGGCAGATAGCTTTAGATGCCAAAAACTACATATGTGCTTTGTTTCTTGACCTTAGCAAGGCCTTTGAAATGGTGGACCATAAACTGCTCCTAGTCACTCTACAAAATATTGGGGTTGATAACTTGACTTTCAGATGATTTACAAATTATCTTACTGACCGTTATCAACAGGTCAAGGTGGATGGCGACCTCTCCCCAATGAAGACCCTCCTAAGAGGTGTACCACAAGGGTCTATCCTTGGCCCTCTACTGTTTGACATCTACATAAACAATCTTAACACTGAAATTAAATCATCAAATATACACCTATTTGCTCATGATACAGTGCTATACATTGCTAGGTCGACTCCAGAGCTTGCATGTTCTGACCTGCAAGTCGAATTTAACCATCTTCAGAGCAACCTGTTACACTTAAAACTTCTGTTGAATGCCAACGAAACAAGTGCTATGCTCCTTGCTCCCTCAGCTAATGCTTCCAATCCCCAAATTTCAGGAACAGTCCCCCCAAATACCTACCCTGTTGGGTGAACCACTTGAATATGTGGAGAAATTTTAATATCTGGGTGTATGATAGACTACAAATTGTCCTTCTTAGACCACCTTGAAGAGCTATCCAAAAAATGAAGACAGAGACTCGGGGTCTTGTATCAAATCAGATATCTTCTTACACAAGAAGCTAAAAAAACGTTAGTCCAGATAACCTTTCTGCCTCTCCTGGATTGTGCTGATTCTTTGTATGGACAAAGCACTAGCTCGGCGCTCTCTAAACTGGATGTCCTATACCATTGAGCACTTAGGTTTATTACCGGGGCCCCTTACTCCACTCACCATTGTAAACTTTATGCCTCCTTAGGCTGGAATTCACTTAACCATAGGTGACTTAAAAGTGCAGTCCTATGGATTTTAGAGTCATTATTAACAAGCTTCTGCAGTATATTAATGACTGTCTGCCTGTTTGCACTCCCAGTAATTATCTGTTAAGAAGTCATTCCTACATTTACCTTATAATCCCAAAGGTTAGAACACATTATGGCCATGCGGCAATAAACCATGCCCTTCCAGTCCTTTGGAACAACGTACTGAAACCCCTGAGGCTGGCACTACCAATGAAGTTGTCTCTCTTCAAAAGCTTGTTCTTGAGTTCTTTCAAAGAGATGTTTAATTGTTTCCACTGATGTCTATTTAAATCTCTCCCCTGGCCTCCACTTATTCTCTGGTAGGCCACTCCCTTCCCTAACAGTGAGCATTATCCCTACCCTTCCTCATACCTGCCTGCCCTCTTCTGCTTGCTTCTACCTGTTATTTTTCCCCGACTGTTTGATTCCCCCCCTCACCCCCCAACTTGAAGAGTTCCCTGGGCTGAAATGTATATTCTGTCTATACTGTATATATACTGCACATAGTTTTCCCATTATATGTATATACAGGACTATACTTGAACTCTGTATTGATTTCTGTGCATCTCTCAGTTCTGTATATTGCATGTTTATGATTGTGTGGCTTATTAATGTGGCTCTTGTTCCTATGTACATCTGCAGCTTATTTGTAAACCTTTTCCAGGTCCACCTTGTAATGAGTTCACTCAATGGTGCTTCACCTGGTTAAATAAAGGATTGATTGACTGATTGATTGATTGATTGATTGATTGAGATATCCAGAGGGGAGATTTTTCTCTTGATAAGTGCTGCTAAAACTATGGTCTTGGTTTTCTTATAATTAAATACCGGGGCACATGGCTTGCCAGGCAGAAGATGGCTGCTTAAATCTGTCTCTCAGAGGACCTTCAGAATCTAACCTAATCCATCCCTTTACAGGCCGTCTCTTTGATGTCACTCTGAAGATTTAATAGATTACAACATTTTGAAGCTTTTTGCAAGTTATTTGGAGCTTTTCTGGAGCTTTTTGTAACTTAACTTGTTGTTTGTCTCAACCCTGAGCTGGGCCTGTATATTTCACCTTGGCTGACTCCAATCTGCAAACAAACTCTTTTGACAGAATTGAGGCAATGTTTTTAAAGTTAATTGTGGACATTAATGATCTAGAAACTACAACCCAGCAAAATGCAGCTTCATTGCAATCATTTGATACTCGTATTACCCTGACTGAGAACAAATCTGCCACTAATGAAGATTCTATTCAGGAACTCCGAGCTGCCATGAGAGAACAAACTAGATGATTATGAAAATCGCAATAGCAGAAACAATTTGCACTTTTTTGGCTTTCCAGAAGGATCAGAACTTGGGGACACCATTGCACTGCTGTTTCATGTTCTCCCTGCAATGTTAAAAATACCCTCTGACCTGCAGCTAACAACTGAGCATTCACATCATTCCTTAGGTCCCCGTCCCAGTAAAGATCAGAGGCCCAGACCAATAATTGCTCATTTTCTCAATTTTGCACACACAGAGCTTATTTTAAAACAAGCAAGAGAAATAGGCAATTTAATGTGGCAAGACTTTAAAGTTCCCATTTTTCGGGATTTTTCTAAGGAATTGTCATTGAAAAAGAAGGCTTATAATTATCTTAAACCTACGTTGCATCAAAGGGGAATCAGGTTTGCCTTGCGATATCCTTCCATGATGAGATTATTTCTGGGATCATTTCATAAAGACTTTAACACCCCTGAAGCTCTTGATTACTACCTAAAATCAAACCCGAGTGCTCCTACTTCTGAGGTATCCATGGACGAGGTCCGTTTGCCTACTCCACCGCAATCTACCTGGAGTTCCATTGTAGCTGCACAGCCCGGTGCAGGAAGCTTAACCCAACTGACTGTCCCTGACTCCCCGGAGACCATAGCTTCTATTCCAAGGCACTCTAGCAGGCTTAAAGATAAGCTGTCTGTTGGCTCTCACTCCTTTAATCATTCACGCTGTCCACCCGGAGATTTATCTACATCTCTACCTGGTATGTCCTCTCAGGTGCAGATTAATCCCTCCATCCCCCTCCATAATAAATTCGCCCTGTTATCTGAAGAACTTACATCTCTACAGGCTGATTTGGAGGGGCAGGTCACCGAAGATCAAAATGTCGATACAGGAGAAACACTTCAGGGCAATCTCTCAGCTGACTCCTCTTGGGTGGAAGTCATTGCAAGCTCACCTCTTAAAACACTCAAACCACCCAAAAAAAAAAAAAAAAAAGCAAAGCAAAATCTAACAAGCATTTGTCAATGCCGAATGTTGCTTGCTTGTATGTGCTGTTTAGGTATTTGGAAGTCACTGGAGTGCAAATATTGAAAATTTGCGAACTTACGAGCATGCGTAGGAACTGCGCAACGCACGCTCATAAAACAGTAATTTTTAGGAATTTTTTCACCAAATTTTCAACATAGCCATTTTAAGACCTCTGCTCATGAACAGTGTCACTGTGATTTTCCTAATGTGTCCCATACATTGATTTTGCACACCGACTGCGCTATTGTGCGCTACATGGATGGAAACACGTTTTGGGCAGGATGTGAAACATGACAGTCACTGATCATTAGGAGGTGTGGTAAAATGGCAATGTTGAAAACCTGGAGTGAAAATATTGAAAATTTGAAAACTTACGAGCGTGCGTAGGAAATGCGCAATGCGCACTTGTAAAACAGTCATTTTTAGGAATTTTTTCACCAAATTTTCAACATAGGCTTTTTGAGAGCCCACCTTATGAACACTGGCAGTGTTGTTTGGTTAATCGGTCCAGAAAGGTGATTTACGTTACAGTGACTCTGAAGTCACCCCTTCGAGACCTGAGATTAGCATGCATGACGGTACAGAATTCATGAGAGGTCCCAAAACCCATGTTGAAAATTTGGGCTCAAAATTTCCCAAAAATGCCTAAGACATTCAACAAAGTTGAAAAAACCCTATTTATGCCATTATACAGCCTACCAGCATTTCCTCAGTTGGTCATTGTTTGAAGAGTCAGACATGTTCGGTCCACGATGATACGATACTTCTGAGCTCCAGAAGGTAAGTATGGGGTGAGGGGTGTGGAGGCAGGGTGCACAGTGGGTGGGTGCGGGTGTGGGCAGGGAGACTGCGAGGACCTTTTTTTATTTACAGGTTTTTTTAATGAAGGCGATGGGGACATTTGCCACGCTGGGTGGGCTCCAGCATGGCAGCTGGAAAGGCTGTTTGGGAGGCTGGAGCTGATGGGGGATTGGGCACCCCCATCGGCTATAATAAGATTTGCCACACTGGGGTGGGCTCCCAGCGTGGCACCTGTAAAGCTTTGGGGGACCTGCAGCCGTGGAGCAAACAGGGGATTGGGCACCCCCATCAGCTATAACATTTTTTGCCATGCTGGGGTGGACTCCCAGTGTGGCACCTGGACAGCTTTTGTGGGGGGCAGGCATGGAGCTGGCCGGAGAGTTAGGCACCCCGTCTGCCATACAGTGAGTGCGTGGGGGGAGGGAGCGCATCAGCACGCAATGTGCGTGCTTGCGTATTTGTATGGGGGGGGAGCTCTGCTCACTGAAATGGAGCTCTCCCTTTCAACTGTATGCCACTGCATTTTTGACTGCTGTCATAGACAGCTGCAGCAGTCATTGGAGAACTGCGGCCGCGCCTGCAAACACACTGACTGAATTGGAAGACAGGGTGCCACACCTCCAAAAACAAGGATGATGGCACTATGTTTCTTGCACATGTGTGCAAGCAACATAAAAATAAGGCTTCCAGCATTTCTAGCTCTCATGCATCAACGGTAACCTGAGTGATTTAAAATACTTTTAGCTGTTATATTTACCTATGGGGTTATTTCCCTAGAGCATTGTGTAGTTTGAGACCAGCTGTTTTATTTGCCACATATCGTGCTGTACTGCCCTTCCTACCTTATTACTGTCCCTCTCTGCAGGGTTGCTTTTGGAAGGCTGTACATCGCATTCGATTGCAGTTTCAATTTACCTTTATCTAGTGAGAGTTAAGTACTTGTTTTGGCACTCTGATGCATAGTTTGTTTTTACATATGCACTAATTATGTGCAGCAATATGCCTAGCAACCATTCCAATTAGGTACCCTTCACTGAAATTCAGCGATTTAAGGCATTTTGTGCAATGTTACTCAAATTGATGCAATGCTGTCAAGATATTATTTTTGTAACTTATTAAACCTATGGCTCACCTATAAAGGTTTTCTTTAAATAATCAATATCTCCTTTCTGGCATATTATAATATTTTAAAAAGATACTCAATTCTAAATCTAACTGTAATTATTTACCTTTCTGGTAATCTGGAACTACCAATTTAGGCACAGCATTACATTTAAATGCATTTTAGTACTAATTTGTACATATTGCCAGCAATTTTTGGTGTTTGGATATATAATACTCCTGATACACTCCACCCTGCATAGCACACATACTCGAAGCCTTGTAATATATAGGAGTCCTGTAGTGTGGCCTTTTTTTTAAGAGGGGAGCTTACTTTGTTCAATTTTGGACCTAGTCACTCCCTCTTTAACCGTATGAAGGCATTGTTCGAGTATGGTATAAGCATTATTAATTACTATTATCGCTATCTTTATCACACTGAAGCTGGTTGTTTTTGTACCCTATTATACTCCCTTGGCCCTCGGGCACAGACATTCTGAATAAATCATTCTGCTTCAAATCTTATAATTTAGTATAAATATACATATGTTTTTCTCATTCTGATATATTGATGCCTTAACAACAGTGTATATCACTTTCATGGAGGACGTTGCTAGGCTAGGTTGCTATGTCAACTTCTTTTAATTTTTTTCTTCTTTTTTGCTTGACCAGACACTACTTGCTCTCATGTTTCATTTTGTGGCAAAACTGGTCTCCACTATGTGCTGCACAAGTACATATATGATATAGGTTGACATACCTACTACCTATATATATGCAAGTTATTACCAGACGGTCTGGTTATTTCATTGTTCACTATCATATATATATATATATATATATATATATATATATAGATATAGATATATATATATATATAGGATTGTTGTTCATTTTGTATCTTGTTGAGGTTAACTATCTGGTGCCTTTCCTGTTCTATGATATACTATCTCCTGCTTGAGTTTATATTGTGAATTTACACCTATTGTTGTTTGTAAGATGTAGACCTGGGAGCATATAACTATGCAAGTTCTCCCAATCTATTTCCATTACTTACACCCAGATGTGTATGGGAGAGTCTTTAAGTATTGTATACTGACTCATATCTCCTCACATCTACAAAAAGACCTTGTTATTTTTCATGGTTATGATATTGATATTCTAGTTGATGTCAACATAGTGATGTTCTTGTTGTTAATTATCTTTCTTTCTTTCCCCCTCTACTCTATTCTCAAAAAGATATCTGTGCCTTTTATGTTTTACATATTCAATTTTTTATGGTTCAAATGCACCTGACACCACCCGTATATGCATTTTTTCTTTACTTATATTCTGTTCATCCTCTGCTCTACCAATCAGTCCCTTCCCATTCCAGTGATAGTTCTTTTTGATATTGATAGTATGGTGACATGCTTTTTACATGGAATGTGAAGGGACTTAATTCTCCTTAATGGCAAATCCTCACACATCTCCAAAACATGAAACACAAATCGCTTTCCTTCAAGAAACTAAATTATTAGAAGAGGATGTTCACAGGCTCAAGAAACATTGGGTCGGTCAAATTTATGATTTGTCTTATACTGCTAAAAAGAGAGGAGTTGCCATTCTTATACATAAGAGCCTTAAATGGTCTCTAATAAAATCCCTTTCAGATAATGAAGGCAGATTGGTGATGGTCAAATTAAATACGAATTCTGGTCCTCTTCTACTTGTCAATGTATACGCACCTAATTCTGACTCCCCCGGGTTTTTTCATAACTTAGCTCAACAGATTTTATCTTTTAATACGGACAGTACACCACTTCTTCAGGGAGGTGATCTTAACTTAGCATTAGAAGCTAGCATTGACAGAAGTAGCTCTACTACTGATGCACACCCCAGAAGTATTAAAGTCCTCTCTTTGTTTATGCAGGACATTGGATTAGCTGATGTTTAACACCTTTTGCACCCCAGAGATCAAGACTTTACCTTTTATTCCTCTCTACATAAAACATATAGCAGAACTGACAATTGGTCAGCCTCTCCTATCATAATAGAAAAATCTATTGATTCATCCATTTCTCCCATCATAATTTCGGATCACACTTCGGTTAAATTGCATCTCTTGTGGGGCCCATCAATACCCAAAGCTACCTTCTGGCGGTTAGATCCTCTCCTTCTTAAAGACCCTGATTTTTTATCCATGATTAAAGCTCAAATTCAGAACTTCCTCTTTCATAATACCCCTATTGAATCTTCTATGTCTAATGTCTAAAGCCACAATTAATGGGAAAATAATTAGCTATGCTGCATATAGAAAAAGGGTAAGAGAGCAACAATTGGTTGATATGGAAAAATCTCTTAAAGTTAAAGAAAATCTATAATTCTCCTCTAACAAACATCTTCCTGATTCTCATCTACATTTTGAAATTTTTCAACTCAGATTCAAAATAAATGAACTAATTTCTCGTAAAACTGAATTGGCCCTTTTTAAACTTAAGCATAAATTTTGGGAACATGGTGATAAAAATGGAAAACTCCTTTCTTACCAGCTCAAAGTGCAACAAATGGAACGCCATATTCTAAGTCTTAAAGACGAACAAGGCAAAATTCATTTTGATAACTCTTCCATAAATCGTACCATGTCTACCTTTTATTAAAAACTATATTCTAATACAGATCCTCCTTCAACTATACTAATTCAACAATTCCTTAAAACCTTACACCTTCCCCATCTTTCTCTTCATGAAGCAAATCTGTTAGACAAACCCTTTTCATTGCAAGAAGTTCATAAAGCTTTGTCCTCACTGAAATTGGGTAAGTCCCCTGGAAATGATGGTTTTCCTGTTGATTTTTACAAAATATTTTCCCATACTTTATGCCCCCTCCTTCTTAACATTTATCAAGAAGCTTCCACTACTGGCAAGCTTCCTCCCTCTTGTACTGAAGCAGTTATTACCCTACTTCCTAAGAAGGACAAAGATCCCATACACCCAGTAAGCTATAAGACAATTTCCCTGTTAAACACAGATTGGAAGATATTTGCTAAATTATTAACCCTCCGACTCGAACATTTGATCCCTAAATTGATTCACTGCTCACAAGCTGGTTTTATTAAACATAGGTCTGGATCATATTGCCTACGTTCTCTAGTCAATCTAATTCACAAAGCCAAATCTCTCAGTTCTCCAGTGGCAGCCATAGCTATTGATTTTGAAAAGGCTTTTGACTCTTTAAACTGGGATTATCTGTATCAGGTGCTATCTCTTGGGCCTTCCACACACCTTCTGCTCTTGGATTTAATTATTACATAACTCCCCTGTTGCTAAGGTACTTACTAATTCCACCCTTTCCTCCTGCTTTCAACTGGAAAAGGAACCAGGCAAGACTGTCCCCTGTCACCTTCCCTTTTCATTTTAGCCATGGAACCCCTAACTTCCTGTTTATGCCAATCTGTCAGTATTAATGGCATCCCAGTGGGAAGCTCAAGATATGTTTCTCTTTCTTATGCCAGTGACCTCCTGATTTACTTGAGAATCTGGAAGAGGCAGGACCCCTATCAGTTCACTTACTTAGTAAATTTACAAGTATTTCGGGCCTTGCTTTAGACTATGGTAAGTCAGAAACTCTACCTCTTAATAACCATTGCAAAGTTTTTATGAACCACCCTTTTAGATTTCGATGGTTGCCGCATGGCATAACATATCTAGGAATCAAAATTACTAGTAATCTTAAGAAAATATGGGATAGTAATCTTAATCCTTTACTAGATAATATCAAAACAATTCTAGACAGATGGAGGCTTCTTAATCTTTTCTTTATGGGTAAAATTGTGGCCATTAAGATGTCCATATCCCCCCAAATTTTCTACCTCATTGCTAACATCCCTTTAATTCTTCCATCCTTTTTCCTCTCTAAAATTGATAAACTGATAGGTAACTTTATATGGGAGGGGAAAATTCCAAGATTTAATTGTAACAAACTCCGATCTCATTGGAAAAAAGGTGGATTTAGACTCCCTTAGTTCAAAGGTTATCTATGGGCCTTCTGGGGGGCACAAACCATTAAATGGTTTCAGAAACCTTCTCCTCACACCCCTCTTTGGATTGCTATGGAATCCACCCTGAGCCATGGAGGGGTTCTTACTTCCTTTATTTTTAACCCCCTTTCCTCAAAATTAAAAACTCATCCAATCATATCAGCTTCTGTTCTATATTGGAAGTTACCTCATAAATTTTTGAAATCTAACCCAAAACCTTGGTTTTATGCCCCTTTATAGGGCAACCCACTGTTCACACTGGAAAATTATTCAATTTTCTGTCGTTCATGGAGGAATAATGGCATTTTTTTCCTTGGCGATATCTTGGACCCGAACTCTCTCACCCTTAGAAAGTTCTCATACTTACAGGTCAAATGGAAACTTCCTAAACAGGACTTCTGGAAACGTTTGCAAATTTGAGCAGCTTTCAACTCTATTTCTAATTATATATACAAACACACTTTTCTAGAATCACACGTCTAGCACTGGGCTAATATCTCTACAAAATTAAGCAGCAACATTTACAAAAACGTTATTGACAATCTTCCCAATCCATCTATACAAGCTAAAAATAAATGAAGCACTACCTTTAACTACAATATCTCAGATACACAATGGAGTAAATGTTGGCGTCTGGCACTCAACACATTTAAAGATACCCGTAGCTCCCTATTACAAATCAAGATCTTGCATCTTTGGTACAGAACTCCTTTGGCACTTCACTGAATGGGCCTGTTTAATAACAATAACTGCTGCCGCTGCAACCAAGCTAACAGTGATTTGCTTCATATTCTTTGGTTCTGCACTCCCATTAATAAGCTTTGGCATAAAATTCATCCATTTGCTTCCAAAGTAATAGGACAAATGTTTCCCTTTGATCCCAAACTATTCCTCATAGGCCTCTGTACTCCGAGTAACTCTTCCCTTTCACATGCACATTTTAGATGGCTAAATGTACTATTACTTTTGGTTAAACGCCTGATTCTTATTAAATGGAACTCTACCCTTGTTCCCTCCCTTTTTGATGTTCTTCAAAGCCTCTCCCAATACGCCTCACTAGACCGTCTATCCCATGTTATTCATGACCGACTCACCGTATATGATCGGTACTGGCAGGATTACTTTAAATTCATTGAAATGGCTGGTTCTTAAGACCATAATCCTCAAGACTTATTTAGCTTTCCTTTTGGTATATCTTTACTCTGTTAATTAGATCTAGGTCTCTCTAATCTCTGTACTGATATCTCCCCTCTTTTTCTTTTCCACCTACTTCTTTCCTTTTCTACCCTGCACTATTTTCTACCTTTAACATAATCTCTCTTTTATTTATATTCCTCCTCTACTGTATAATGTTTGTATTCTTATAGGTATCACTTCATGTAATGGTTTGAAAGCCTGCTATAACTTGTTCTCATACTCATCTTGCACTTAACTGATCTCTCTGAATTCATAATACTTCAATAACTGTAACTATTTGTTCACTATTTATGATATAAATAAGACAAACTCTTATTTTATATATATATGTATGTATATTTAAGGCATCCTCATTATATTCAACCTAAACTATGTGTTTTGTTAAGTGATACCCTTTTGTGATCTATATGAGGTTTCTCTTTCATTATGTTTGCCTCTGTGTCTTTATATACTTAAAATTAATAAAAAGATAAGCACAAAAAAATTACTTAAATACCAGACTGGTATTAGAGAACCATTTTCCACAGATTCAAAGCTCCATTATAAGACCTGAGACAGACTGTCTTTGCTGCGGTCTCTTGCCAACACCACTGTGTTATCTGCACACAAAATAACTTTGGCAGACTGGCAGAAAAAAGAGCCCTGAGGCACTCCCACAGAGCAGTTGTATCCACAGAGGTCATCCCCTTAAGTGTTGATTTTCGGGGTTTGTTTAATTAGGTAACTCTCAAACCAAAATACAGTGTCCATAGACAGACCCAGATTTAATAATTTCTCAAGCAGATGCTTATGGTTGATGAAATCACAGATCTTCATCAGATCAATGTAAATTGCCCAAACCATATCTTCGGTGTTCAATGGCTCATAAAGAAAGTTAGTGTATTCAAACAAGCAGTATTGATATTATGTAGTTTCCTGAACCTTTGTTGCTGGCTACACTGGATGTCATATTTATTTTGGTAGGAGATACATTGGTCATTTATTACCTTTTCAAGCACCTGGGACAGTGGGGAGAGGATGGGGACTGGCCTACAATTATCAATATTTGTTTTGTCATCACTCTTAAAAACAGACATGATGAGTGCTGACTTCCATTTATAGAAACATAGAATTTGACAGCAGACAAGGACTGCTAGGCCAACCCAGTGTGCCCATTTTTTTCCCTGCCTATACTATTACCACTGATCCTACTTGAACTTTCAGGAAACTGAGAGTACCACATGGAAAGATTAAAAATGTTTGTGATGCGATATGTTAGTTTATTCAAAGCCAGGGATAACAACTTCATGTCAATGGTATCCTCCCATCCAGGTTTCACACAGCACGTTTTCGATGTATTTTGAAGTTTTGCTTGAACTGGTCCTAAAATATATCATTTTCGGTGGTCAAGATCAGGTTCTCTCTGTTTATAGGTTTTGTGATAGAAAGCTAGAAGGATGAAGGAGCCCAGGCTTGTAAAAGCCTTATTAAATCTGTTAGCTATTTGAGTGAGATCTAAAACCTCTTACCCATCAATATTCAGCATTTTTAGGTACTTATTTTCCTCTTTACTTAAAGGAAAACTATACCTTCATATCTTGTCAGTTTTGTTTCTATGTCAACAGACAACTCTTTTGTGTAACTGTTGGGGATATACGTGCTTGCTTTAGCTTATTTTTACTGTTTACACTAATCCCCAATAACTATATGCTAATGCAGCTATCATGGACAATAACATTTCAACAACCGTAAAATAGAGATCCTCCCAGGATAGTTAGAGGGGATTAGTATGAACAGTGAAAACAAACTAAAGGAAACACATATATTCCCAACAACTATATGAAACAAGTTGTCTGTTTACAAGGAAACCAATAAAAGCTACAAGATGGGAGGGTGTCATTTTAAGAGTCTGTTCACTTTTTCCCAGAACCTTTTACCATTGTTCCGGTTCTGGGTTTGTTGGGTCTTTACATAATTCTTCAGTTTTGATATAATCAATAAGACACAATGGTGTTTGGGTGGTTTTCTGATAAATGTACACCCCAAGTGCATAGCAAGGCATGAGTTGCTTGCTCCTGGGAGGAGCATTTATTTGACAATTGCCCACATCCTTGGAGTGTCTTATTGTTCTTGTAAAATGGGTCCCAAAAAACACCTTTTTAAAAAACTTTTTTTTTTCAACAAAATATGACTAAATATTAAAAAAATAATAATTTGGTGCCTTTAATAATAATAATAAATAAATAAAACTTTATTTATTAAGCGCCTTTCAGGTACCAAGGCGCTGTTCAAAAATGACAATAAAATCCCAAGAAATAAAGTTAAAATAAATATTAAAATCATGATATCACACATCAGCTCATAAATGCTTGTCTCCACAGGTAAGTCTTAAGTTCCTACTTGAAGCTCCCCATGGTCATACATTCCCGAAGCTGTCGGGGCAGAGAATTCCAGAGGGTTGGGACCATAAACATAAAAGCACGGGCCCCAGAAGATTTTAAAATAGCCCTCGGAACCTCCAGCAATCCCTCGTCAGCCGAATGGAACTGTCACACAGGGTTATAAGGAATCAAAAGCTCTTTCAAGTATTTATTTATTTATTTAGCTTTTGTTGACCGGGTAAGTGCACTAGACAAATCCTGCCTATTTTTAGGCACGACCCGGGGAAGGGGGGATACAGATGAATGCCAACTGACCTTGAACCAGATTAAGCTGTTGGTGGTATTTTTAGTGAATGAGGGAAATTTGTCCAGGACACCGGGGAAATTCCCCTACTCTTTTCGTTAAGTGCCATGGGATCTTTAACATCCACCTGAACTACCACCAATCCAGGCAGATGGGACCTCGGTTTTAACGTCTCATCTGAAAGACGGCACCTCAGAAGTGCAGCACCCCTCTCATGCTGCACTACAGTGTCAGTACTGGGATATTAACCCAAGTGCCAGATGTGGGAACTGAACCCACAGCCCTCTGATCTCCCGGCCTCAGAGGCGAGTGTGCTACCTATTGAGCCACTGACACTGTAAATTCAGGACCAAGTCCATGTAGGGCTTTGTAGGTCAGTAAACCTACTTTAAAGGTGATCCGCCACTGAATCAGCAGCCAGTGCAGATCGCGCAACACAGGGGTAATGTGTGACCTTCTTGACACCCCTGTCAACAATTGAGCTGCAGTGTTCTGCACTAGCTGCAAGCAGTGGATATCAAGCCAAAGAAGCCCTAAGTAAAGAGAGTTGCAGCAGTCAAGGCGAGAGGTCACAAAGGCATGGACCAACACAGGTAAATCGCTGGACGGGATGAGATGTTTCACCTTGGCAATGTTCCCAAGATGGTAAAAGGCTGACTTGATGACTGCTGACACCTGATAAGGAAGGATCAGCCCATTGTCAAGTACCACTCCCAGGTTACGCACCCATTCTGAGGTAAGGATCTGATTGCCCCCCAGAAATACACCAGAGTGCTGATCAGTCCTCAGCCCCTCTATCCTGTGACCCGGGTCCACTACCATAACCTCAGTCTTTCATGCGTTCAACTTTAACCAGCTCAAATTCATCCAGTCATCGATTTCAGTGAGGCAGTTATCAAATATTGAGAGAGCATTAACCTGGTCGGGAGCAAAAGACAGGTAGAGCTGGGTATCATTAGCATAGCAGTGAAACCTCAGCCCATACCATCTTACAATGTCTCCAAGGGGTAGCATGTACACTGCAAACAACATGGGGGACAGCACCAAGCCCTGGGGAACCCCACAAGGCAGAGAGAAAGGGTCAGATGAAAGAATCCCCGACACAACTTTCTGCGTTCTCCCAGATAAGAATGATGTAAACCATCTGAGCACTGTACTTGACAAGCCACAGATGGACATCAGGCACTCGAGCAAAACCCCATGGTCTACAGTGCAAAGGCTGTAGAGAGATCAAAGAGTACCAGAATAGAATGGGTTCTCTGATCTCTCGCCATCAGGAGATCATTGAGCACCCGAACCAGAGCAGTCTCAGTACTATGCTCTTACGAAAACCCGACTGGAGAGGTTCATAAATACTATGGATGGTCAAATGGTTCTCCAGCTGGTTTGTCACTACTTTCTCTATAACCTTTCCAATAAAGGGAAGGTTCGAGATCGGTCTGTAGTTAACAAAAATATCTGGGTCCAATGAAGCTTTCTTCAGAAGGGGTGTCACCACCGCCTCCTTCAGGGAGCGTGGAAACTCACCCGATTCTAGGACGCCTCAGATAATTTGAGCCAGAAATGGGCCAATGATCTCAAAACAACCCAAAATCAGGGAAGTTGGGCCTGGATCTAAACTACAGCATGTAGGGCACATCCCCTGGACAATCCGCATAATATCCTTGAACTCCGGCAGGTCAAAGGTACTCCAGGAGACACAAGGTACCGTGGCCAAATGCCGACCAGTCACGTCCCCCATAGAGTGGGTCAAGCAGATCTCTGATCTGATGTCAGTCACCTTATTTGCAAAGAATTGAGCAATCTAATCACACTCTTTTTGTAAAAAAGCTCAACAGAGCTGCAGACAGGCTGGGTTGCACAACCTGTCCACAGTTTGGAAGAGCTGAGCCAGTCGATTCTGAGTGACAGTGATCTCCCTGGACAGGAACTTTGCCTTCTTACGGGAGATCTCTGATTGGTAGAGCTGATAATGGTCCACCAAACTAAGGCAGTCGACATCCAGAGCAGATTTCCGCCAGCAATGTTCTAACTGTCATCCCACACGCCGCAACTCCTTCAAGGACCCATCAAACCAAGAGGCCCAAGGGCAGAGTGGGAGAGGACGAACATGGGCAGGAGCTATCAAGTCTAGGGCCAAGGAAATGACCTTATTATAGGCCAGAACCATCGAATCCGGACTAGAGCTGGCAACAGGGAATTCTGAGAGGTCAATCACCGCCATCAGGTCTTCAGGGCACACATTCCGTAAAGGGCAGTAACTGACCATCTCCACAGGGGCAGACCTACAAAGGGGAGCACAAATGTTGAACCTCACGGTGTAATGATCAGACCAACTGACAGGTTCCACCCCCAAATCAGAGGACTCAATCCCCAGGAGGAAAACCAGATCCAAGGAGTGACCATGATTATGGGTTGCTGAAGAAACAATCTGTGTAAAGCCCAGCGATGTCATCAGCTGGAGGAAGTGTTGACCAAAAGCCGAGAGTTCGTCGTCAACCCAGGCATTGAAGTCACCCAGAACCATCAATTGGGGCGACTCCAATGCCATGTCGGTGACGAAGTCTGCCACTTTCTGCAGGAATCACTTCTCATCCCCAGGTGGATGATAGACGAGAGCTATCCTGCAGCCCACACCAGCTACCACAGTACACTCAAAGGATTCGGTCTCCTCGACTGGTACACCCATGAGACCCAACCTGGTCTTAAAACAGACCGCTAATCCCCCCACCATGGTCCAATCTCGGGCGGTTTATCACTGAGTACCCAGCTGGAATTGCTGCCTCTAAAATGGGGCCAGCATTTTCATCCAGCCAGGTCTCGGTGATGCAAGCCAGATTGGCTGTTCCAACAAAGTCGGCAATAACAGCAGACTTGTTCTTAACAGATCTGGCATTGCACAATACCGCCCGGGTTGGACAGGGTTCCTGGGCCATCCCGGCCACTTGCCCATCTAAAAAGATGGTGTCCTTGGGTATGGGGACTAGACATGGATCACCATGTTCCAGGCTCCATTTTTGCCCCAGGGTGTCTTCATGACCTAGCCACCCCTATATGAGAGGGCCGTTCCTTCGCCCTCCAATGTCTGTGCCCCCCACCATGCCCACCCCATCCCTCCTATGTGCAATACCAAGTGCCCAACAGCACTGGTAGTTAGAAAATGGCAGTGGGGGAGAACGGGCGGAGGGTACGGAGAGAGGAGGACGAATAACGCACGACTGGGGGAGCTAACAGGCACATACCACAAGCAAACAGCTAGAACCAAACACCTAATAAAATCCTAATTTTCTTATAGGTAACTATCCTGAATTACAATATACTCAAAAGAACTTTAAGTTAAAAACATACCCAAATTGCACCTTTCTCACTTACATAAACTTTAAAGATCCTAACCCAAGAAATAAGCAAACAAAACACAAATAAAAAACTTCCCCACACCAAAACCCTCTCACGGCTCTGAGGAGGAGAAAGTTAAGTTAAACAAACATAAACATAATATTTAAAAATAAAACAAAATAATAAAATCAAAAAATACATATAAAAGAAAATAATCCAAGTCCCGATGGTTCTCTCACTACCAGCAGGACTGTAAAAGTACTCAAAAGCAGGAATATAAATGATCTTTCATCTAGTTTTTTGGCACTCTCAGTGCCAATGATGATAGAGAGGAAATTAAACAGGGTAACACATGAGAATGTTAAGGCACTCTCACTGCCCACACTCTCCCTCACAAAGTAAGGTTAAAAGATCCAGTGAAAGATCGAATGACACACCAGCAATCTGGAAAAAGTCTGTAACTGCTCCAACCTATTCCAGAATTGTAAGTCCAAGGATAGTACATGCAATCTCAGTACGAATTAATAAAAAGGAGCAAGGGGACCCTAAGCAGAGGCTGGGAGTGTGCATATACCAGAACAAAGAGTGAAGACCCCCTCCCCCACACCCCCAATCTACCTAATCAGGCTCTATACACACCACCCAGGACCTGCGGATGCAGACACCCTGAGGCCAGACAAACAAGACTGACTGAAAGTAGTCTGTCTATTCTGAAAGGCAGCATTGCAGAAGTCTTGGGTTACCAGTATAGGGAACTTGTCATTTAGAGGCACCCATCTCTTTTAGTTTACCTTAGCCCCCCAACTGTTTATACAGTATTTCCAAGGGTGGTGAGTTCTGAATTAGCTTTCCCTGTTCCTCTACTGTTTACATTTGCGAGGCTGATGAGTCTAGAGTTCACATCAGGAGTTGAGAGCTGGGGAACATGCAGCGTTATGTTGGCGGCTTTGGCAGCATGACTTTTGGCTTTGGCAGTTGGTATTGTGTGTGATGAGTGAGGAATAAAATAATTTAAAAAATGTTTACTTTCTCCCATATGTGGGAGACAGATTTTGAAATACATCTGCTGGACTCTTGAGGCATGAGATTGTGAGCACACAGCCGGCGAGTGGGGGAGGTTAGAGACCTGCAATAGTGATGAAGCAGAAAATAATTTCTGGATTGATATTCAGGACTTAGAGGCCTGCAACAAAGAAGAAAAAGAATAAGGTGAGGCATGTAAAAGCTGATTAGTATGTGTATTTTATATAGTAGGTGTGCGGTGGGGTGAGATGGGCTAAGGGGGATTATAAAGGGGTGGGATTTTCTTTCTTTTTCAACTGGTGGCAAGTGAGTAATGGGATGGTTTTTACTTCACCAGCATGACTGCTCAAAATTTTTTTTTGAACTTTTTGGGAGGCAAATGGTATGTGGGTGCACTGTACCTTGGTTGCTAGAAAGATACTTGGTGTACAGTTTATGGTTCTGTAAGAGCATGAGCCAGGGTGCCTCTCAGCCAATCAGGACACAGCAAACTCTTTACCCATTCTATAAAACTGTTTAATGTATGGGAATGTCTTGCAATGTCACTGTGAACCATAGAGGAGCACTTTCAGCTGACCAATAGCTGACTTATGTAGAAAGGTCACACTTCAGGAAAAGAAAGCACCATAAGTGAGGAGGTTCCAGTGGCAAAACCTCAAATGTGTTTCATTTGCCATTGCCGCAGGAAAAAATAGTCCAGCTCAGCTCTTTTGACTTTAGACAGGTTACTGAACCCTCCCTTTCTGTAGTCTATTAGGGCATTTTCTGCAGAAAAGTGTGAGGAGTTGGGTCGATATTTTTTACTGACAAGGTGTCTGCCGTTAGATCGAGTATCTCCTTGGGTGGCCCAGTTCAGACCAGCAGTGGTCGTGTCTCGTGTGATGTAAATCTGCCGGCCTGGGATGAGTTTCAACCTTTTTTGGAGGCTGAGGTACTCCAGGTAGTCTCCAGGTTGTGCCCTACCAAACGTATGCTGGACCCAAGACCTATATGCTTGATTCTTAGCTGTAGTGAGTTCCTGGGTCCAGTGTTCATTGAGATTGTTAATGCGTCCCTGAGGGAGGGTGTTTTCCTTGCAGCCTTAAAAAAGGCCTTGGTTAGATCTCTTCTAAAGAAACCATCTTTGGACCCTGACACTCTTGCGAATTATAGACCTGTCTCTAACATTCCCTTTTTGGGGAAGGTTATGAGAAGATTCTGGCAAAGCAGCTGACAAACCACCCAGAATCTTTTTCCATCTAGGCACTGGAACAATTTTTATAGTGGGGGTGCTGAAAGTCATTGAATAAAACTGTATAGGAAGCCATAGGGAATTGGACTTCAAGCAAGGGGGTGCTGCCGCACCCTCAGCACCCCTAGTTCCAGCACCTATGTCTATGAGCCTCTCCAGTCACGTTTTTGGTCCTGGCATAGCACCGAGACTGCTCTCATTAGGGTAACTCATGAACAGCTTCTAGCAGGGGATCAAGGGCAATGTTCTATTCTTTTGCTCTTGGACCTATCATCAGCATTTGTCACAGTTGACCATGGGGTGCTTCTGGATCACATGAGGGACTATGTGGGTCTCTCTGGTGCAGTTTTTCACTGGTTTGAGTCCTACTTAACAGGGAGAACACAACAGGTTGCCCTGGGCAATTTGACCTCAGAGGCCTATGTGCTGTCCTGTGGGGTCCAACAAGGTGTGATCCTGGCCCACATTTTGTTCTCTGCGTACATGCTGCTGCTGGGAGAGATCATTAGATGATACGGAGTTGGGTTTCTTTTTTTAAATTTAGTATGCTTTATTGAAAATTTTCATATACAGTATAATGGAGTTGGGTTTCACTGTAATGCAGATGACATTCAGCTGTACATGTCTTGTTCCCCTGCTGGTGATGCTGCAGCTTCGGTGCTGAGTCAGTGCTTTACCGAGATCAACGACTGGCTGGCCCTAAATTGGTTGTGTCTTAACCTGAGCAAGACAGAGGTCATGGTGATCAAACTGGGTCTTTGGCACATGGCTGCTGGGGACAGTTTGGCTCACCCATCATTGGGCGGATGATCTTTCTTGGCAACTGACATGGTAAAAAACCTGGGAGTCATTTTGGACAGCAGATTTATGATAGAACAGAAGGTGTCATCTGTTGTCCAATCTGGCTTTTATCATCTTTGGAATATCACCAGGATCAAGCTGTATTTTGCTCACGATGACCTAGCAACAATCATCCATGCTTTCGTCACTTGACTATTGTAATGCTCTTTACCTAGGGTTATCTGGAGGTTTCACGTGACGCCTGTTAATGCTGCAGCCTGAATGATTAGTAATGCTCTTTACCTAGGGTTATCTGGAGGTTTCACGTGACGCCTGTTAATGCTGCAGCCTGGATGATTGTGAGCTCCTCATGAAGTGAGCATATCACACCAGTCCTGCGTGCGTTGCACTGGCTGCCTGTGCTGCAGAGCATCACCTCAAAGATCTGCTTGTTAACTTATAAGGCCCTATGTGATTTGGGTCCTGACTACTCAAAAGAGCTCCTGTTTCCCTACCACACAATTCACCTCTCTGCTCCACTGATATGGGCCTGCTTGTTGTTCCCCCATCTAGATTGAAACTATCTGGGGATTGTAACCCATCAAAAAGGTGACTGAAATTGAGCAACTCGAATATGAGCGACTCAATTTCAGCACTTTTCATGTGAGCTACCCTAAAAGGGTAGCGAGGGGCAAAAAACAAGTCGATAGGATGAACAGGAGGGGTAATGGTACAGGACGAAGTTATGTGGGAGGTAGTGCGGTGAGAGGCTGCCAAGCTGGCAGTGTGGTGTGATGCTGAGGGTGGCTGGCTGCAATGGGAAGGGTGCAGGGTTCGCAGCTGGGGAGGCGCACAGTATTTTGTGTTTTATGGGTGGGAGTATTGTTTTTTTTACAAGTTTTTCCCCTCCCTGACATCCATCCCACTGGAGTTGAGAATCTTTAGTTAGGTTGCGGGGGATGCAGCCTCTATATAAAATGTTTTCACCCGTGATATCTTCGCTGGGAGTGTTATTGCCGCTTTTGGCTTTTCAGCACTGTACACTTCATTTATAACGGCGATCGCTATTTGGCGTATCGCCATTATAACATGGAACCTCTGGGAACAGAGCTTTTGAAGTGGCTGCTCACTGCTTTGAAACACACTCCCTCTTAACATCCGAACAACTAACACGGTGGAGGCCTGTAAAGACTCCTTGAAAACCTATCCATTTCAACAAGCATATTCTGATTAACTATTGCCTCTACTTACTCATAGTGTTTTAATATTTAAGTCTGCATTTTGTTTTCTCTGTACAGCACTCGGAGCCTTTTTGGGTTGGGCGCTTTATAAGTAAATTTTGTCTTGCCTCAAAAGATCATTGAACCACTCCATTACTATCAATGGGAACTTTTTTAACTTTTTATATCCTGATTATGGAATGTAGCTGGGGACCAGCACATCTCATTTGGTAGCATATCTGCCTTTGGGCCAAAAGATTGTGGATTCTAGACTAACACCGGTATTGGGCTCATACCATTAATGTTGGCATCTGAGTGCAGTACTAAGGAGATTCTGTACTGTTGGGGTGTGCGGTCCTTCAGATGAGATATTAAATTGAGCTTCTGTCTGTCTTCTTTTTTTTTTAGCTTACTTTTTCTCCTCTTGGCTCTTTGGTCGGATCCTTTTTCCTGGTATCCTATTCTTCCAGCCACCATCCATCCCACACCCATCTCTAACTCAGGCCACCACCTTGCTACCCCCACTGCTTACCCCCCGTGGCAGGGTGGTGGGGAGCCTCCTAACTCACCCACCGGGACTGGATCCAGTACAGGTGGTGCCTTCTGGCGATCGTGCGTTGTGTTAGATGGCCATCAAGCCACTCGACTCGGGCTGCCATTTTTCCATGTTTTCTTTTTTGGTGGCAGAGTATGCAATGCTGACGGTGGGTGCGCCACGCACATATCCACATGTAGTGCACCCGCTATCTGCTCTACCTCCATGCCCCACTGTAATGGGCCAGGGGTGCCAACACCCAGCCTCCGATAGGTGTCAGGCAAATGCTAGCCTCTGTTCCCCACCCTCTCTGGGAGAGGAGAGGAGAGCTGTCCTCCAGATGCTCGATCCTATCCCACCCTGACTGGCCCCCAACAACCCGCTCGCACTGTGAACACAGGTCTCCGGCACGGCAGGAGGTAAGGCATCACTAGCTCAGCCCTCCACACCACTGGGCTGGCCCTTTCTCTGTCTTTTTTAGTGGTTGTTCAGATAGACATTAAAGATCCCACGGCACTTCTCGAAAAGATCAGAGAAATTTCCAGTGTCCTGGCAAATTTCCTCCATTCAGTAAAACACCACCGACAGCCTAATCTGATTCAGTTTCAGTTGTTTTGCATCTGTATCTTCCCCCTCTCCCCAGGGATGAGGCTGAAAATAAGCAGTACTGTCTAGCCTTCCTTTCCTAGTCAACAAAAACTAAATAAATAAACACGTCAATAAATAAATAATTGAATTAATAAATGTATACATACATACATACATCAATAAATAAATATAAACCAAAACTAAAAGCTCTAGTCTACTTTATATTAGGTTTAACAGGTTTCAGCAATCAAAGATAGAGTAAGCAAACACATGTGGCACCAGAACAGCGTGCAGAAAAATGATTTTTAATGACATTTATTCATAAATATATAAATACCTTTAATGTTGTGCAGATTGTAAAGTGCAGAGATGTACCGATGTAACGGCTGGGACAGACCCAACCTGGTTTCACCTCTAGGGTCCCTTGATAAAGCCCATTGTTCTGGTGCCATGCTTGTTTGCTTACTCTGTGTTAATTTTACACACGGCATGGAGTAGAGTAGAGTAGTAGAGTGGCTTACTTTTGTTGTGATTGAGCAATCAAAGGTATCAGCACTGAAGGATTTTCAAAGTGGCAATGAAGTCACAATTCTTTCAAGTGAAGATGATCAGAATCCAGTTCATGGAATCAGATTCCTTGGACTATGAGTGTTGTTAGAATCAGGACTTTGTAAACTGAAGGCTCCAAATCTTACTAATCTTGGGGAAAAAAGGTCAGATTTAGAATTGGAAAAGGGTGCTGGAAAAGCTTGCAGGGTTGAACATAAATACATCTACGAGACCTGATGGCTTACGCCCGAGGATGCTGACCATACAGTAGCGAAAGGTGATAGATAGCAGGGCCACTTGCAGACATATTCAACTGCTCACTGGCCATGGGAGGGGTTCCCTAGGGACTGGAAGACAGGAGACATGGTCCCTCTACACAAGAGTGGAAAGAAGAATGAGCCAGAGAACTCTAGATCAGTTATCTTGACCTCTGAAGTGGGAATTATTATAGAGTCTTTACTACCCATTTTTACCTACAGCTGCATAGCTTACAACTCAATGAACTCTGTAATCTGAATTTTAGGCCTCATTGGGTCTGTACAAATGCTGTAGCAGACGTTGGCGGCATGGTTCATTAACTCTCAACCTGGATACCCCATAACCAATGCACGTGTGCTTGTTTGACATTGTTTTTGTCTTTCTCAGAAATTTGTTACTTGTATTGTGATTTTATTGTACATGGTCATGCACCTGTTGTCACTTTGTTATTACTGTTTTACTCCCTGTTGTATCCCTCCCCCCAGCATCGCATGTGGAAACGAGCCCTGGCTCAGTGTGCCTATCCCACTCACCAAATTTTAAATAAATAAGTAAATAAAGGGAGGAACTGGTGGACTTCCTGGAGGAAAATGGTCTACAGGACCCAAGACAACATGGGTTCATGATGGGAAGGTCTTGTCAGACAAATCTGATCAACTTCATTGACTGGGTGACCAGGGCAGTAGATAGAGGACCTGCAGTAGATGTGGTAGACTTGGATTTCTGCAAGGCTTTTGACTCAGCCCCCAGCAAGAGACTGGTCAAAAAGATAAAGTGACTTAGTGGTGTGGGAACAACTGGCAACTTGGGTGGAGACTTGGCTGAGGGGAAGACCACAAAGGGTACTAGCTAATGGAGGAGGTTTCAAGGTAAGGAAAGTAACACGTGGAGCACTTCAGGGGTTGATGTTGGGCCCAGTTCTTTTAATGTATTCATCTGTGACATAAAGAAGGCATCAAGGGCAAGATCTGACTCTTTGTAGATGACACAAAGATCAGAGCAAGGGTGGACATGGAGGAAAGGATAAGGGAACTCAGAGGATTTATTTTTTATTTTAGTCCTTTGGTAAAAGGGTAAGACCCACTGGGCAGAAGTGCCTGTTTTCAGGGGCAACCTGGGAGCACTGGGGAGGTTAAGTGACTGGGTCAGAGTCACACAGTATGCAAATGGAGGTTGTAAGAATCAAACCCAGGTCTGCTGGATGTACCAAGCTCATTCACAGCTCATTACTCTAACCTCTAGGCTATAATGCCAGATCATCTGGATCTGGGCAGGTTGGAGAGTGGGTCAAAGATCTGGCAGCTGGACTGCAATTCTATAAAAAGTAAAGTGATGCAGATTAGGAAGAGGAACCCAAGAGTGCAGTATGAAATGGGGGAAGTGGGGCTGGAAAGCTCCACGGAGGAATAGGACCTGGGGTCATGATATCAGAGAGCCTAAAAACAACAGCACATTGTAACAGAAATGTGGGCGAGCCAAACAGGATGCTGGGTTACATAGCAATAGGGATTAGTAGTAGAAGTTGGAAGGTGATCCTACCACTGTACAGGTCGGTGACGCACACCACACATGGAATATTGTACAAGGTACTGAAGTTCACACTTCAGGAGAGACTGCCACAAGGTGGAGGTGTACTGATTACGTCATTACAAGAACTCACAGCCTTGTCCTCCCTGCCAGCAACCTCATATGACTTATTTCTCTCACCTTACATAAAACTGTAGTTGTAGTAAACATTTGAAAAAGGAAAGCTGACATTACGTGGGTGTGTTGCATGCATTTCTGGAGTTTGCAGAAGTGAGGTAAAGAATGTGGCAGGGGAGGTGGCTTTGGAATGCAGCAACAAACACAGCATAAGAATGTCAAGGTGGTGCACATTTCTAGACCGCTGCAGGGATGAGATTTCAGATTGCCACCAGGATGCAATTTTGGAATGTAGCAATTCTGAGCTTTTTGTTTTGAATTTGGAATTCTGGTATTCAGGCCAAGAATCTGAATTCCGAAAACCCCTTAACAGATGCTGAGTTTGAATCGGAATCTGATTCCGATTCTGCATCCTAAACCCTCCACCCCATCCTATCCAGTACAGTTGAAAAAGTCCTATTCCTCCCCTTACCTTACCTTATTGCTGCAAGGGCTGGCGGTACAGGCTGCTGGATACGGTTACCATGGTCACAACCACTGGTGGGAATGAGGAGAACAAATCCCCTTCAGCTTTTTAGGCCCTGCAAAATGGTCCATGACATTGGCATTGCTGTGAAAGGTTTGGTTGATCTGTGTCCCCCCCCAACACTTTTTAACCATGTTTGCACCCATGTATTACACAGTGAAAGAGTTAGACATGGCACCTGGTAGCATCCATCATAGTAATATTATCCCTGTCACAGCAGCCTTCTCGAGCCGACTCAGCCACTAACACCCCCCATACCCCAGCTCAGCCTCATAGTTTAGCACTGAGTCTCCCTCCAAGTACTAGTACCCCCCAGTCTGTACTGACTCAAGTTCCTCCTGTCCCCATGTCCTGATGACTCCAGTCCCAATGAGTCCCTGACCACTGATTCAACAGTGATAAGTTTAACAACTTAGGCAGGCAATGGTATCAATTGCACTTAGTACTTTGCTTGCAGTAATTATCTGGTAAAGTGCATCGAGTCCTAGAGGACCCCCATCCTTTCTCCAGTTCTCCCTGCCCAAACAATCTCCCAGAAGACCCCAATTGTGCTTGAGTGACCTGGGAGGTGGCGACCAAAACAAAGCCCTGGAGTTAAGCAGCCAATACCAGATGCCATACTGGTCTGGAGGGGATGTGCAGTTTTGAAATGTGGTAGTTGTGTACAGTTTGGAATAGGGAAGGCACCATCAACTTCAGAATACAATTGTCTGTCCAGACGCATTCTGACCGTGTTCATCCCTACTATATTGCAAGATTGTCCACCCTGCCAGGTCTCTAGATTCATGTCCGTCACACATTCTGATATTGCACAGCCCTACTAGCTTCTGAGATTGCATGCCTCTGCCACATTCTGGCATTGTGCATTCTTGCCGCCACATTCTGAGATTGCACATCCCCACCACATTTTGAAACTGCATGCCCTTCATTCCAAAATGATGTGTCCCTGCCACATTCTGCAATTGAGTCCTCACCACATTTTGAGATTGCATGCCTCTCATTCTGAAATTATGTGTTTCCCCACATTCTGAGATTGCATTTCCCCGCCACATCCTGAAATTGCGTTTCCCTAATACATTCCAAGATTTTATGTCTCCCTCACATAATGAGTTTGTATGTTCTTACCAGGTTCCATGATTGCATGTCCCTCATTCCAAAATTTTGTCCACCCACAGTCTGAAATTGTTCCTTTTTTTTGACATGCTAAAATCTCATCACTATAGTATTCTAAATTTGCGCACAACCTTGACATTCCAAAGCTGTGTCCACTGCTGCATTCCAAAACCACCTCCTAACCACATTTTAGAGTATAGTACTCTGCATGTGAATATTGAGAAAATGCATGCACTGCACCCAGCCCAGTGTTGTGTTGTGTTTTTTTTTTTTTAATGATTACTATGGTTACAGTTTCTTAAACATTGAAGAAATAAGTCATATACAGTTGCTGGCAGGGAGGACTACAGGCAGTGAAATCAGAGTTATAAAATGGTTTGCAACTTTTAAAAGAAGTAACTCAGAGATCTCATTTTGGTCTGAGGCTTATGGGGGATATGTTGATTCTAAACCTGCAATTTAGTACTTTGTCTTTAATAAAAAGCGTTGGAACTAGGCACAAGGTCATCATAGGGTACATGTGGTTGACTGTTAAAAAGTAGTGGAACACTATACCCGTGTCCTTCCCCACCGCGACCCCAATCGTGGAAAAAAATTACTGCAATTGCGAGAAATTGCTGATTTACCATCTGTTTTTCATGATGGCAGAAAATCAGTTTCTGTACCACAGTGGAGTTACTGCTACTAAAGGAGTAGCTGCCTACACTGAGCCACTAAAGAACCCATGTATACCTTAACCTGGTTTCACACTTCCCTCACCTTATTACACTGTACACAGCACACATTTAATTTCTGCACCTGCTATTCCTGTTGTCCTATTTATGCTTGGCATTACTGGACCTTGTAACTTGTTCACTGTTACTTTGTACCGCCTTGTTCCCCTTCCCCTGAGTCGAACCTGGAAATGAGTTTCAGCTCAGTGTGCATTTCCCAGTCACCAATCTTAAATAAATAAATAAATTACATCCCCAATCCCAGTTCCAAAATGTTGATAGCCATTTTGTTTTTTGCTTTTCTATGGCCCTCGGGCACCCCTCTCTGTCAGGCCTAACTAGTGCTCCGGTGGGGTTGCCACGCAGCCCACATCATTCACAGAATATCTCTCCAGAGTATGCACAGGCCTAGGCCAATCCCTTTCAATGGTCTCCCCTTGTTGCCACTAGGAAAAGGAAGCGTGAGAGATATTGTGACAGTGGCTGAGAGGGTGGGTGCTGCATGTCAGGAAGTCAGGTGTTATGGGTGATGCGGCTGCCATTGTCGGTACCCGGCCGGACCAATTTCCATTTTTCTCATGCTCCCCTGTCCAGCTCCCACACAACTGTGCATGCTTACACTGACCTGTGGGGGGGAGGGGTAACACATGGCCACCCTCCCTGACAATCTTACCACCACCACCAGTATGTCTCCTCAACCACCACTGTCTCCCCCAGGTGTCACTAAAAGCAATGTGCTGCTACCCACTCTCCCAGGAGAAGAGCATCTTTGTGGACACTCCTTTACAAAGAATGTGCTTCTCTTTTAATATTTTGTTTCCGAACAGTTGTTCATCTGGTACAATCACTGACCATCATTAAGCTCGAGAGGCTTTTTTTATGAAGTGACACCTTTACAGCAATGCTCCGTCTCACTTCATTCCATTTTGTAGCTAAGCAGGCAGCTGAAGCAGGCAGGCTCTTAAAAATCATCATCCCTCAAGTGCACTGGAAGACATCTTTACTACCTTTGCTTCTTCGGTCATACAGGAGTTCAAAGTCTGATTGGCTCCTCATAAAAATGAACTACTGATTCCACATAATATCCACACAGATACACACTTCAACCTGAGAAGCACTTTCCATGCTTTGTCTTACCAAATTAAATAACGCAGACCCTCAAATAACCTTCTTCTGACCCCCCCCATCCAGCCACCCACCTTGCCCTCAAATAGAATCTATGTAATAACAGAGCAGCCAGGCTGTTGGTTTAAAAAAAGACCCAATTAAAGAAGAAGCTTGGAACGATTTAATCTCACTTTCATAAATCACTTCAGTTAGATGGCCATTATAACAGCTACTAGCTGATTAATCTACTCCTGTATGAGCTCATTAAAGAGAGCCTCCACTGAGCTGGCTCACCCCTGCTGCCCCCTACTGAGCATTGTATGTACTGCCACAGCATCATTCACCACAATGTATGTAGGGAGTTCAAAGTTCAGAGTAACCACCTAATGAAAATGAGCACTGTTGCAAGTTGGGGGTTGCCATCTTTACGACCCACAAAATCTGGCAAGGGTATATCAACTTTCTGTAGGGATCCACAGGCAGCCTTAACCAAAGGGAAAAAGTTCAATTTTATCCATAAATGATGTATTCTAGTGGTGATTTTTGGCATTTTTCTTTCTCTTGCTTTATTTTTTCTGAACAAATGGTGGCCATCAGTCTTCTACTACTCAACAATTTTCAGCAAAATTTAAAAAGATTTTCATTTTTTTAGCAAATAAATTCAGTTGGCATCAACAGAACTCAGTCACACAAACTCCCCTCAAATCTAAATTTTTTCAGGACCTTCCACTTTTGTGTTTACTTGCGTGCATGTGCATAACAAACATATTGGCAGTGTGCAGTACAGTATGACTTTTGAAGGTGTGATTGTGTTCTGGCCAGTGGAATGGAGCATTGCAGATGCTGGGCAGTGAGCACCATATTAGAACGAGGCTGGTGATGATGCTGATGGGTGGAAACATCTTACATATGAAAGGATGAAGCTGCTCCTATCATTTGCAGTTTTTGCCCATTAGCATGTGAACAGGGTGTGGTCATCGCTCGTATACCCCCCCATCCAACTTTTCTAATCTAGCCAGCTGTAGGTGCACATTCAGCCCTACCACTTGTCCTGAACCCCACTGGCACCTTATTTCTCCCCCCCCCCACCTGATCCAATTGAAATCGTAATCAACCCTGTCAGGATGTGTGCTGAACATTTGATGCATGGGGCCTGTGGCCATCAATCAAGATTCATGATCCCGTGTGCCATTTGTTATGAGTTAGACCAGCTTTTTGCGAGTTTAACTTTGCGGCATACGGGGGACCTTTTTACAGGTTTTGCGCCAAACAGTTGGCACAAGCCGACGTAAAGTAGGGAAAGTGTTGCAAATGCGCATGATCCTTCTGAATTGGGCGCAAGCTGTGTCGATGTGTTTTACGCAGCTGCAAGTTTGACGTAGGTCTTGACACAAGCCTTGTGTCAACCTTTCTGAATTGAGCCCGATCCTCTCTGCAACTGGCGAAGATGCTACTGCTACTACTAGTCCCAACCGCAAACTGACTGAAAACGAGTCAAGTCCAGTCAATGGCTTTTATGCATTTTGAGCTTTTACTCATAACTTCTTAATTTTCCAACATTTTGGCCCCAGATTTTCAACATAGCCTTTTTTGAACCCCACCTCATAAACAAGGCAGGTGTAATTTTTCAAATACCCTCTGAGCTATGTTATTGCAGTCCCTCTGGGAAATCATCTTAGTATGGTGTCTGGTGGTGGCAAACCCAGGGCATTTTTTAAGGTTGGCCACCTTCAGGTAACTCAAGGGGAACCTGGACTTCTTGGAGGGTTTACTCATTAGTGAAGAACTGGAGCAGTAGATGGGGAGTTGGAGTGTGGCAGCAGCCAGCAGGCACTAGTAAAAAGTTTAAGATAAATCCTTTACATCCACTGAGGACCAGGGATGAGGGATGGGGGATGGGGCTCAGAGCTCATTGTAGGCGTGAGGGAGGAGTTACTGGATGGACTGGAGAATGCTTGTACTGTCATTGGTGTAAATTTACTACTTTACTCACTGTAGAGGGCCAGGGGTGGGGTCCGGGTCCAAATTAGTAGGGGGTGGGCAGGGGCTCACTTGGAGGATGTCTAACTCTTGCTCTTCAACAATAATTAATTAATGATGACCATCAAAGACTGGGAGGGGCCAGCCCATTGGCACAGTGGTAGTGCTTCCACTCACGAAGCCAGCAACCTGGGTTTGGGTGTGGACTCGGGTCTTTGGAGGCTGGCTGGGGGGAGAAGGATAAAGCATCCATTAGATTGCTCTCTTCCTCCTCCAGGGAGGGAGAGCTGTCATCCCAGCTGTGATACTGCCACCTGGGTGACCACAGGTGGAAGTGCAGCTCAGGGATGTCGCGGGTGGGTGAGGACGTTGGCCAAGTTCCGGGATGGCCATCATGTCGTGATGTGCTTTCCTTGGAACTCCAATATATATGCTGTATATATTTCTTCAGCAGTTGGATGCAGAATCAGAATCTGATTTAGGTGCCACTTTAGAACTCTATGATGTAGTTTATGCCCTTCTTAACCACTAAGTTCTACACTAGAACATGGACGCTTGATGCCAACAATGGAAGACCAGAACAGGGGCATTACTGCACCATGCAGTTCTTAAATACAGGTCGCACCTGTAAACAAGCTTTCAGCCTAGTGTGTTTCTACTGGTAAAAAAAAAAAATGGTTCTTACTGGCAGCATGTAAATCAGAAACACCCACCAGGATAACTGAAAAGCCTGTATAGCTGGAAAAATAACAGGATTTGAACCAGTACTTAGAAGCAGCTTCTACAAGTATAAATTACTTATTAGATTCAGCGCAGTTCTCCTCTAACACTGGCCAGCACCTCAGGGAAATTATTCCACCACCCTTTCTAAATCCGCCTCTGGCAACTTATAGTTATAGTCTCCTATGATTGGTTGCTAAGTTTAAATATTTACTGTCTGTAACCCACCTGCAAATGGGGGTTCCCAAAAGTCTTCCAGGAGCTTGCCTGAAAGCTCCAAGCCTGGGTGGTGTTCGGCGTCTGAGCTGCTTAACTGTGGTTGCAAGTGAGTGCTATTTGAGCCTCCGTGTACTGTCTCTTTAAGAGCTGTCTGCTTGCAGACTTAATTAGTTTGTATGGGGGGACTGTGTATTCATTGCTCGAATCCCACCCGAGCTGAGTGAGTATCGCCTTATCTATGTCGCTGAAGATGCAAAGGGAGCCTATCTAAAAGCTGTAACTATTTGACTGTAATCATTTAAAGCATTAGCAAAATTGTAGTTTGTTTAACCTGCCTTTATTGCAGCTGGGACTCTGTGCGTGTTACCCCTCCATTCTGGACCTAAACTGCTGTGCTGGGCCAATTGGGTTAAGGGAGCCCTAAAATGGAGCCTGTGGACGAATCAGAACTTGGATTCTTAATTAGAGCCAGCCATAAGGGGATTGTATGGGCAGTGACTCTGGGAAATGTAGTTTTCACCTTGGCGCCTTTTTCTACCAACAGAGGGAGTCTTATTGTGAGTGACAGCTGAACCAGCCAACAGAATAGTGTGGAGCTAAAGGAAATGCCCTGCTCTGTGACTGAAAAGATCAGATCAGTTGTGGCAGTGAAGAAAGAAGGAGCGGTTTGCTTCTATGGTGTATAGTTTTGCGCAGGAAGCGCGAGTGAGGCCCTGAGTTTAGGTCTGCAGCCTTTGTGAGTGCCAGTTGGCACTGAATCCGAGTTGTGAGGAGAAATAATACCCAGAAGTGTGGAAACCAGACTCACCCTGTAGAAGACTGGAGAAACTGCTGAATCGCTCTCGGTCTGTCAGGAACTGAAGCTGCTGTGTGTTCTCCCGGGTATTTTGCAGCAATTGCAGTCGGGATCGAGAAGCAGCCTACCTGGTATAGTACTTTCCTTTTACATATAAATGTGCGTAGTTCTTGCGGGGAATTGCTATTTCAAATCCCCTGTACAGTGAATTGTGTGCTGAAGCTGGAAGTAAACCCCCAGCTTAATTCGGACTACATCCGTTTGCTATCAACTGCAGTGGGGTCCAGTCACAAGGACCTTGTCTTCATGTCCTGTTCTTCTCGCAATCCAGAGGGACATTCTCCATTTGATCCTCAGCTTGGGTGTTGTGAGTACAAATCAGGGTACTCCCCTGCAGCTTGTTTTTCAATCACAAGTGTATCATCTAATTCTTGTTGTTTCACTGTTTTTTTTTTTTTTTGACTAAGCTCTCCGGCTCCGGATTACAATTGGTTGTTGTGCATATATTTTCTTCTACAGGGCCCTATCCATCTGCACCTGTCGCCAACCCCAGGCAATGGACCTGGCTAGCCCCCCCCCAACCTGGGTACCCAGAGTGTGACTTTTCAGACCCTGTATGTGTGCACAGTACTGTGATTTAATGCCACTAATTAACCTGATTTCTCCCTCCCGTGTTACTGTCCCCTAAATAAACCAGATTTTGTTGTTGTTATACTATATACTGTCTGTGGTGTTGGTATTTATGGAAACAGTATTGTGTTTTGCTGTGTATGTTGTTTAACCTTACTTTACAGGGGGTCCTCAGAGACGTGCTGCAGAATCAGTCTCAAGGGTAAGTGGTATTTATATGAGTGAACAGTGTATATACGTGGGGTATTGGGGCTGTAACTCTGGTGTACTGTGTGAGCCACTAGAGGGAATAAAAGGGTGTCTCAGTGTCCCAGAGGGCTGTGACCAAGCTAGTCTAACCACTACAAACCCTGACCTCTGGGTGGAGGCACCTGCCATAGGCTCTAGGCCCCTCAACCTGTCCGTAGTCAAACAGGCAGGGGTAGTAGCCCTTGGGATAGTGCCACATAGGGGTTACATGTCTATTCACTCTGTTTATATCTTTCAGATACTTGAAGGTTTTGCTCATGTCCCCCCCACCTGGTGGCCTCTAGGGAGTACATACAGTACTGAGGTCAGACAGACTTTCCTTATAGGTCCTCGCACTGGTTGTGAATCAGTTTGTTTGCTCTCCTTTGTGCCACCTCTTAGTAATACTTGTCATTTTCTAAGTAAGGGTTTCAGCACAGTGCACAGTACTTCAGGTGCGACCTTGCCAAAGACCTGTACAGGGGCAGGATCACTTTCTTCCTTCTACTTGGAAAGGCTCAACTTATGCACCCCAGAATTCTGCTAGCATTCCCGTATGCCTTTTTACATTGGGATGAGGTCTTGAGACTGTTGCTTATTAAAACTCCTAAATCCATCTCCTCTGAGGTCTGCTCTAGCTTTACCACCCCCCCATCCAATATTCAGTCCTCATCCTCCCCAGCCCCAAGTGCTAACCATGCACTTTTTGTCATTAAATTGCAGCAAACAGATCTTGACCCACCTTCCAATTTCCCAGGTCTCTTTCCAATTCCTTTATACTCTCCTCCATATCCATTCTGCCACATATCTTAGTGACATCTGCAGATAGACACATCTTGTTCTGGAGCGTCTCTCCAATGTTGCAAGTAATCACATTGAAGTGTACTGGGCCCAGACTGACCCCTGTGGTACCTTGTTCATTACCTCCTGACCTCAGAGTATTTAGAGCTACCCTTTGGGTTTTTATTCATAGCCACTTCTCTACCCATCTTGGAACTTTGTCTCTGCAAAATCCAAGTCCCCAATCTCTTCTATAGCCTTTTGTGAGGCACAGAGTTAAAGGCCTTGCTGATGTCTAGGAACAGGACTTCTGGTGCCTGGCCTCTGTCCACTGCTTGGGACACAACATTGAAGAATTCTATAAGGTCAGCCTGACAGAATCTCCCCATCACAAAGCCATGCTGTTTGCCGTCCTAGAGTCCACTGGTCTCAAGGGAGCTGCTCAACTTCTCCATGACTGTGGTCTCAAGAAGCTCCCCTACAATGGAAGTCAGGGCAGCTGGACTATAATTCCCTGTGTTCAATCCTGTCTGCACCCTCATGCAGAGGAGTGATGTCTGCAACCCTCTGGTCCCAGGAAACTATGCCCTTCTCAATTGAGTAGCTGAACAGGTCTGCCAAGGGTGATGCCCAAGCCTGTCCCACTGCCTGAGCATCCATTGGTGCAACCTACCCAGTCCTGGGGACTGACGCTAAGAAAGGGAAGCACTGAAGCATTCTCCATTCATAACTGCATGCCCCCTGTCGTCTTTCTGTACATATTCTGTCTCTATCTCAGTTTTTTCTGCCTCCCTCATCTTTAAAACCAGATCTGTTTGTAGCCCACCCTATTGCACTATGATAAATCACTAGCGTGATTTCAGTCAGTCAGCACAAAGAGCTACTGTAGTTCTTATCCTGTGTACACTGTTCTCTTGTATGGGAGCATTTGGAGGGAGTGCTCCACTTCAGCGCCAGGGGTAGGACAGCACATAAAATGTTAAAAAATAAATAAAAGAAAAGACTATAAACTTATAAATCACTCGAGCTAAGTAATAAGTTAATAAGGTCTTCGAGGGGTATCTTTTATGATATAAGAGACTCCTCTCATGAGGTCTGGGCAGACAAAACTACTCCGCTTCGCTTTGTGGTCCTCTCGCCCAAACCCCAGGCGTGGAATCTTTTATAGCATAAGAGACACCACTGAGAGGCCCTCTTAACTTATACTGTAGTTGCTCCAACCCACGACCTTATCAGTTGCAATAAGGCAGTGGCACAATTGGCACTAATTGGCACCCTTGTTGGCAGTCTCACATGAGGAGCCAAGGACCAAATGGGCATGGAGTCTGAACTACCCTCTCACCTACATAGTGGTCCCTCCATGGCAGGGTTGGGGCACATTGGAGAGGCAGTGTGGGGAAGCTAGCATTGTGATTGCTCATGCTGCACCTGTCATGTGGATAAGCAGCACTTCAGGTCCCAGTGCTGCAAGTCCAGCACCTTTCACAAGTCAGTGGCTTCTTACTCTGATACCACTGCTTGCATCAGCCTCTTAGTGTGCTTTAAGGCATGTTTACACTTGCCATGTTCACTGCATGCCAATCTGCACCACTCCCTACTGCTCCTCCTCAAATGCTGTCTCTTGGCATTTGCACGAATCAGCACTGGGATTGCTGCAGGGTCAGTTCCAATGTAGGACTGAACATTCTGCGTTGCAATCCTATTTCTGTCTGGATCAGGGGAGGGAGGGCATTGGAGGTTGGCTCAGTACCCAGTGGCAAAATTATTAATTTGTGGAGAGCAAATGGCAACACTGCAACATTCTGGCTGCTGGGTACCCATTCTGGTAACCAAGGTAAACAGACAAATACAGTTCATTCTACAGTGTGATCAGTCACTCCCCAGCTACCTACCCCAGGGTCTGTGGGGCTGCACTGGTACAGGCAAAGCAGCATGTTCACATACTTGTAAAAAATGCCTCCTCTTGTACACGATCCCGCCAAAACAGGGATCGTGGTCTGCCACAACGGAGCAATCTACAACGCTCCACAAGTCGTTTATATGACCTGCTCTGTACCACTAGCAATGATGCAGAACAGGTAGTATAAAAAGGCAATTAGTTTCATGAAAGTAGCAACCTATGCCAATGCAGTATCAGTATCAGGAGTCACTGACTGGTTGTCACAGATGATGTCACACTGGTTGAAGCATTTACAGTATTATGGTGCTATAGGGGTCGACATCAGGGATGGGAGAACCATAAAAGGGTTTAAAAGGTTCTGATAAGCATGAAAAGTTCTGATTGCTTTACGAGCCTTATTAGAACTTTCAGAATCTTTTAGTTTAAAGTACAAGAACTGTTTTGACCATCATTTTCCACTCATAAGCTATTGCTAATGAAGGGAAAGAAATATAAAAACAACATGGGATGGTACTACCAAAAATATACTGTACTTCAGCTCTGGGGTTCTTTGCCTTTTAGCTTATTTTTTGTTTTTATTGGGCTCACCAGTACCCAAACCCAATAGACCAACTTAGGGTAGCTAGTTCATTCCACTGCGGTGTCATACAGACGAGGTACACTGATGAGTCCTGGTAGGAAGAAACACATGTCTGTGTCAACTGT
The DNA here is from genome assembly GCA_016271365.2 of Neoceratodus forsteri. Taxonomy (NCBI): domain Eukaryota; kingdom Metazoa; phylum Chordata; order Ceratodontiformes; family Ceratodontidae; genus Neoceratodus; species Neoceratodus forsteri. The sequence continues at coordinate 1,381,338,706 of CM028132.1, read as the reverse complement.
TGGCACCCTTTGCAGACTGCGTGAGAGGCCTTTCGGCACCATGCATTGCTGCTTAAAGTTGAACTAACATAATATTCTGTGGTGATTTGCACATACAGCCCATGATGCTTTGCATTATGAGGGTATGTGTGATTTTGTATTTCTACTGCACTTTATATCAGATAACTAGGTAATACCCCTTGTGTAGGCTGGCCCATTGGTGCAGTGGAAGCTCTACCACTCGTGACGCTGGCAACCCATGTTTGGGAATGAGTATGGGTCATCTGGGGCCAGTGGGGGGGATCAAGTGTCCTAGAGGATGCCATCAGGCAGGGTTGCCAGCTCTGCTGCTTTATTGCCACCCAGGTAACCACAGGTGGCAGTGCACTCAGAGTTGGGTAGGGAAGGGGGGACGCAGACTGGTTCTGCACTAAGCCCGGTCGAGTGTATGCACATGTGTACCCGTGCTGCCTGCCTGCATCCCGAGGGATGGGACCAGAAAAGCAAAAAGTCCTGGCAAGGCAGGATGTATACTCACTCCCTACAGACCCTCCCTGGTGTCATGGCTCTCCTCTGATCTGGGATCTGGTCCATGCGGCGCAAGGTCTTGCCGATCATTCCCTTTGGAAAAAGTCAGACAAGTGGAGGAAGGAGTTGGAAGGTAAAATCATGAGAAGCCAGGTGACTGGGCTGGGGAAGTCATTATAAAGGAGGGCGTGGCTAGTGAAGGGAAAAAAAAGTGTACAGTGTTATTAGTGAGTATTACTGAGTGGCTTAATATGAGTGACTCAATAATACCATTCGTCTTTAGAGCAACTGGTGCAAGAGATCGCGATATTCTGTATAGCGAGTGTAGCAGTGGGCTACACTCGCTAAAGCAGGATATAAGAAGGTGTGTGGCCAAGCCCTGCCAAACTGGCCATTTGGCGTAGGGGCTAAAGCCACTGCCTATGGAGCCAGTGGACCTGGGTTTGGGTCCTGGTGCAAAACAAATGTTTTTAAATTTTTTTTGTTTTAATTTTTTCTAAGTCTGCCCCCACCTCCGGAGTTGATAATCTTCTATTTGGGGGGTGCAGGGTGCTTGTTAATGCTGTCAGTGAAACAGTGAATGACTGATGCTGTTTGCAGTGGTCAATATGGTTTGTGTTCCGCGAGATAAGGGAATCTCCCTTATCACATAAAACCTAAAAAAAAATACCCATTGTGTAACATTACTGTGAGTATATCTGCATAATACAGATCTGGTTCACAGGGTCCTTTTCCACCTCAGCCTTCCTTCTGGCTGTTTCCAACCAAAAAAAGTTCTAATAAGGTTATTATACAGTCAATAGCACAGGTTCTATGGGACTCAGAACTGATTCCAGTTCTCCCATTCCTAATGATATACAGAGCTGGTTTTAAAGATGAAGCAGACAGAAAATAAGAAAATAGATGCGCAGAAACTAGAGAACAGACGGAAAGGAAATAAGACTTTGGAATGGGAATGGGAACTGAGAATGGGACTGCTGCTGTTCTTCCCATCTCCTTCACAGTTTATAAAATTATAGACATCAGTGCAGCTGTGCTGCACGGGCATTTCAGCTGTGATTCCATCCACAGAAGGCTGCAAAACCAATAAGATCAAGTCCCAGCAGTGAGGAATGGCAGAGAGAGAGAGAAATGACAGAGAGGGAGAGGAGGAGAGAGAGAGGGAGGGGAGAGAAAAGAGACAGAGAGAGGGAGAGGGGAGAGGAGAAAAGAGACGAGAGAGGGAGAGGGGAGAGGGGAGAGAAGAGAGAGAGAGAGAGGGGAGAGGAGAGAGAAGAGAGACAGAGAGAGGGAGAGGGAAAGACAGAGGGAGAGGAGCAGAGAGGGAGAGAGAGAGAGAGAGAGGAGAAGAGAGAGGGAGAGAGAGACAGGAGAGAGAGAGAGGGAGAGAGAGAGAAGAGACAGAGAGAGGGAGGGAGGACGAGAGGGAGAGAGAGACACACACAGAGAGACGGAGAGAGAGAGAGAGAGAGAGAGAGAGAGATGACTCCAGGTACTCTGCTGCATAGTTCTGGTCTCAGAGGTGACAGGGACAATTCACTGCCACTTGTGCCATGTCACCTCCATTCTTACAGAGATTGAAGTCAAAGTTTGTTTTTCTAACTCATGTCCGATAAACAATCACAGCTGCTCTACAGATTAACTACCCCCCAGAATATACTGCAGCACCTCAATCAGCAGCTTATTTAAGAAATTGAACACCTTCTCTGGTCGCATTGTGGCTCTCCGAGAGGTTAGTGAATGATTAGAGATACTTTAATTTGCCTTTCTTGTCAGAAGCTTGATGAGCTGAAAGCTGACTCTGTCAGGCGACATATCCATCATCCGCCAGGCTTATGTGAAATTTCATTCACTAATTAGACTCTCTTTCCCCCTCCAGAGCAAGTGGCAAAGCGACATTATGGAAATAAATAGTTCCATTAGCTGCATTGTGGCCGCGGCATGTTGAGTTATTAATGGAGGAGGGCCAGCATTTGATTAAGATGAATGATTTATTAAGGAATACGAATGATTGGCTTGCTTTCCCCTACTCTGCACCCCCCCGACTGCAGCGGAGAAGTCATCTCTTAGAAGGTCACCGATCTCAGCATGCTCTGCTTGATGGAAAGATGAACTGATTTCTATAATCTTGTTTGCCTCAATCAACAGAGGCTTCATTGACTGACATAACCGCTGGACTGGGGTACGAGCAGTGAGTGACCAGTTTTTACCGGGGGAGGAGGGGTAAGAGGAGGAGGAGTAGGAGGAGGAGAAGGCAGATACTCAACATACTTTCTGACATGTCAAATATAATGATGTCACTCAATTGTTTAAATAGCACATCATTATGAAATGAAGTGGTGCAATAAGCTGACCTTATCGACAACTGATAATGGCCTGTCTACAATGACACAATGCACGGAAGAATTCTGTTTTCTCATCTGTGGTGAAGATATTGCATTTTCATGTATCTCACATTCAGAACATCAAAGCTGCAGAGTAAACATGAGGGGGACAGATGGCCTAGCAGAGGATGCAACAGTAGACAGCCAAATCGAGGAAAGGGATCCAGGGATATTTGTGGATGATAACCTGAAGCAGGCAAGCAGTGGGTTGAGAGCAAACACCATGCTGGGATATATTAGTAAGGGGCACGGCGTTCATCAAGGGAGACAATCCTTCCCTCTACAAGTTTTGGTTAGACCCTGCCATACCACACAGTAATCTTACCTAATGATTTATGAGGGATGTCCCACATTTTACTCCTTAAACCTGCTCTGTCCCACACCTGCCACACATGAAAAAACAAACTGCCTCAACAGATATGGTGCTGTAAAGACAGATATTAAAGCAGAAAGTTGTTACAAAGATGTCAAATTAAAATTTAATTTTGCACAAATTAAGGTAGTGGCTTCCACACTGTTCTAAGTGTAACCTCTAGGTGGCACTATCCCAGGGGCTACTACCCCTGCCTGCTTGGCTAGTAATAGGTTAAGGGGCCTGAATTTTGAAATGGGTGCCTCCACCCAGAGATCAGGGTTGGTAGTGGTCAAGCTAACCTGGGCACAGCCCTCCGGGATACTGTAACCGGCCCCCCTTTCCTTACTAGTGGCTGGAACAATACACAATAATCACTTTCACAATACCCCTGATATACCACACAAGTACCCACACTGTTTGCACTTATCACCAGGGCTTTCCTCTGGCTCGACCCTGGGGACCCCCTGTAAAACAAGGTTATATACAGCAAATAACAGCAGTACAGTACTCTTGCACAAACTGTAACCACAGTCAGGGTAAATGCAAAAAAGAGTTAGATTTGATTTATTTAAGGGACTTAAACAAGGGAGGGGTGTAATCAGGTTAATTTGCTTAAAGGCTGCATCAATCAAACAGTTATGCATGCACTTCAGGGTCCATAAACAGTCACACTCTCTGGGTACTCAGATGGAGAACGGTGGGCTAGCCAGGAACGTGGCAGCTGGTTGGGGTCCTGTGATGGAAGAAAACAACATGCACCACACACACTAATTGTAATCCGGAGCTGGAGGGCTCAGTTCATGAAAAGAAAACAACAAGACAACCAGATGACACACTTTTATATTAGGCTGTTGTTGCAGGGAGCTACCCTGATGATTACTCACGATACCCAAGACTGGATACAGGCTGGACGAAAATTGAGACTGCAGGTGGTTAATCTGGAGTGCCAGGAGAAGCTGAGCCCACACGATTTGCCAAGGTGTCATTCCTGTTCAAGCGTGGAGCAGGGGGCTGATCCCCAGGCGGATCTCTAGTTGATGGCTTTGTCTGTGCAGTGGGTAGTCTAGCTGGGCCAGTGTGGCAAGGCCCAGGCCAAATGGAAACAAATTCGGATACAGTCCATTTTGGGCTGGATACAGCTTCCAGCAAGCAGAACACAGTTCACACACTGGGGAACCAAATCACGACCCACTAACAACTCACAGCACATTTACATGTAAGGAAATTTTACTGTACTAGGCAAACCGCTCTCCGGTCACGATCGCAAAAGTCTCTGCACAAACCAGGGATTCGAAAGCAGCTGGAAATCCTGACAGGCTGATCGCATTCAGCAAAATATTCAGTCTTCTTTAGGTATGAGCCTTGTAAAAAATCAGTGGCTTACTTCGTTCTCACAAACTTGGATTTAGTCCGAAATAATTCTCTTCTCTCCCTCTCAGGGGCAGCAGGCAGACATGCAGGCCACAACTCAGGCCTTTCCACAGTTCTCCCGCGCAAAACTACTCAGACGGCTGCTTGACTGTCTCAAGCTGTTGCTTCTTCAGCTCCCAACTTAGATCTGACTCAACTGACAGCAAGCCTGAGACTTTCCCCAGAATCCAAAAGGTTCGGTTGGCTGATCTGTCTGTCAGTCGCAACAAAGGCTCCCCCTTCAGGTGCAGAAAGGCGCCAAAAGCCCCAAACTACAATTCCTACAGATTTAGACTCCAGACAGCTCCTGTAGTCCAGCTCCATTTTAGGTCCCACCAGTACTGATTGGTCCAATTCGGCAGTCCAGGACCAAGACAGTGGAGATAAACAAAACAGTCCTTGCTGCAAAGAAGGCAGGTTAGACAAACTACATTATCATTACCACTTTAAATGATTTTCAGCAAATAGTTACATCTTTTGACAGAGCTGCCGCTCAGATTACTTATGACTGCAATCCAGGCAGCTCTTAAAGAGACAGTACACAGAGGCTATACAGGCACTCTTTGGCAATTACATTTAAACTGCTAAAACTGCAGGACACCAGCCTGGCAGTGAGCATTTAGGCAAGCTCAAGGAAGACTTTTTGGGAACCCCCATTTGTAGGAGGGTTACATAAGCTTTTATCTCTGCTGTCTGACATTAAGGCCCAGTGTCCCACATTGCCCCACATTTTAAGTGTCAGTGTCTGAGACTGCAGTGCCAAAAGTTTGAGAGTTATGGACCACACCATGAGAACTGAGTCCAATTCTGGTCACCATAGTACAGAATGGACACTGAAGAGATCGACAGGGTTAGGTATATTGAGTCACCAAGCTGAGCAGTGTTTTGGGGACAAGAGCTACAATAAGAGACTGGACATACTCCCATTATTCAATCAAGGGAAGAGAAGGTCAAGAGGGGACATGATACAGAGGATAATGTATGGGCTGCTATGAACAACAAGCATGTGTAGCCATTGAGAGGTAGCTATGGCGATCGTTTAAACCTCAAAAGCAAAGCTGGAGAGGTTTTGATTGCGATGGTTACCTCGAGATGGCTTCAAATACGTGTTGTTGATAGTGGACCCTACATTGTCTTTTATAGTGTATGGTCCACACAAAACTATTAAACGAGTCTAATTTGTTTAAAATTCAGCTGTAGATTCCTTACTTTTATGTTCATTTTTCCACCGCCACTCTCTTCTGGGTCCAACTCCCACCACCGTGGCCGTTCCATTGAAGCGGAGTTAGCAATGCACACATGTGCGAACACATTCCAAGTTGTGCTGCAGAAGCTACATAGCTAGTGTAGCACAACAAACTTGCTGATGTAGCTAGTGCAGTACAACAATGTTGTTCGAGGGATGGATTTCCATTCTCAGCAATGTTCGGCCAGACACCATCATGGTATTCTGAATAACAAATGGACTAGACAGGGTAGCGTATACACAGAGGATTCATCTGGTGAGTGCAAGCAGAAATAGAGAATTGCATTTAAACAGTGGGGAGAGGGGGTAAGGTGGGTTAAGGGAATCATTAGAAAGCATCACTTTACACCGAGGATGTTTAACATGAGAAACAACTTACCCAGTGAGGTTGTGGATGCTAGCACTATTCAAGCTTTTAAAGTAGGACTAGTCAGATTCCTAAAGGAGAGTGCCTCTGTAAGTCTGCATGGCATGAGTAGTGGCACACTGAAGGGGAACAGTCAGCACACAGGGCACCGCACCCAAGTGCAATGTGCACTTTGTGTGTGTAATCCTGGTGCCACTATACCAAGGGCTACTACCCCTGCCTGCTTCCCTGACTGCAGGTTGAGGTGCCTGGGTTCGCTATCAAGGGTCACTGTGGTGTCACCACCAACAGTAAAACCACAAATATGTTGCCTCTACCCAGAGTAATGATTTAGTGGGTTAGAACCTGAAAGGATACAGCCCTCTGGGAAGCTATACCTACCCACCACCCCGCCTAGTGGCCACGCACTTGAAATTACAATAACCACCTTGCTTTTCATTCAATGACCCAATTACTGGAGAGTGCTAATAATATGCTCACTGTGACCACACTTACCAGCAGGGTCTGGAACTCTTGCATGCACCCTGTGCATCTGTAAGAAAATGCTTACCCACAATAACACAGTACCTTTCAGCTATTTGCATTAAATCAGTACTCAGTAATAATATGCTTATGGACCAGACTAACGTTTAAACAACAAACTGATTTATTAAGGGGTTTAAATAAGGGGAGTTGAGACCCCATTTCCGCAAGGACATAGGATGGAGGCGGTCCAGAGGAGGGCAACTAAAATGGTGTAGAGTCTGCAACAGAAGCCATATGAAGAGAGACTAAAGGAGCTTAATATGTATACCCTTGAGGAAAGGAGGGAGAGGGGGTACATTATAGAAACTTTCAAGTACCTCAAGGGAATCAACAAAGTCCAAGATGGTAGCATCTTTCAGAAAAAGAGATGTGCAAGAACAAGGGGACACAATTTGAAGATAGAGGGGGGGATGACTCAGAGGCAATATGAGGAAGTATTATTTCACAGAGGGGGTGGTGGACTCATGGAACAGCCTTCCTGAGGAGGTCATGGGGTCAAAAACAGTGTGGGAATTCAAGAATGCGTGGGACAGACATAAGGCAATTCTGGTGGGGGGTAGGAAGAAATAGACTGTTGGTTAACTAGAATTTGCAGCTTATCCAATAGGTAGGGAAATGGGCAGACTAGGTGGGCCAAGCGGTCCTTATCTTCCATCAAAGTCTATGTTTCTATGTTTCAAATTAAGCCCAGATTATTTAGTTCATTGCTTTTGGCAATTGGTTGGATTTTTATAAAGCATTTCAACATAATACATTCACCCCCTGGACTGTCCAGTTTAAGCTGCTGGGTACCCAGAGTCTAATTAGGTGTAGGCCTGAAGGGGTGACGCGGGTCGGCCGGCGTTGCAGCTGGTTGGGACCCTTAAATAAAGAAATGGTTAAGCTTTCTTTTGTACTTGGCTGTAGCAATTATAAAACAACTTTGGAAAACCCCAGAAATTGTAATCCCAGGTCTGATGGCCTGCAAAGAACAGTCTAAACCACCACGCAAACTTGAATGGCAAATCAGTTGGAAAAACAGGTTAATTAGTGTTGTGAGGTAGAACCCTGTTGTACTCACTGAACCTTGGACCTCGGGCTCTAGGTGGATTTCCAGGATGGCTCTCCTCGAGGCAGGATGTGGCTGCAGGCTGCAGAACTTCGTCCTCTCTGACAAGGACCAGGATACAGGGACCGGAGCTGACACGACTCACTCCCTCATTAAGGCGTAGCCCCCAAGGGTGACCACAACCTGTGATGATCTTCTCTGCAGGAGCTGATTGCCTTCTCTGGTCGTCTGGCAGCTCGGTTTTTACAGGCAGCAGCAGTCTCTTAGGTGCATTACTTGGCATCACAGATTCAGCCAGGACACAGTTCGGTAATGGGCTGCACAGCTTACTCACTTGCAAATTTCTGTCATGGAAATGCAAGCTGGCACACGGCAGTTCAGGTCTTCCTCTGGCAAATTGGCTTGAGACAATTTCCGTGACCACAGGCATTAAATTCAGGTGCAGCCCCTGAAGCAAAAGCAGCTGCTCACCAAGATGCAGATTTGGGATCTCTCAGCAACTCTGACCCCAATTTCAGTCAGGCAATTCACTCTGGGGAAAATCTCTCCTTTCTCCCTTTCCTGGAGAATCTCAGCTTGTTCTGCAGACTTGGCAGCCCCAATAATTAAACAGCTGACGTTTTGTTTGAGAAGAGGCAAAACGGGCCTCTCCCCAAGTTCCCTGAGCTGCAGGGAGCCTCCTAACAATCCTTAGGCTCCACCCAGACTGACTCGAGCTGCTCAGATTCAAACAGTCCTTTCGTAAAACGCAGAACCTTTGTAAAAGAACCTCTGGTTCAAAGGTATTTGTAATCCTAGTACTTAATAAATAAAGTAAGCAAAGGACAAAGTTCCTGTAATCCGATTGGCTGTCCAGGCTGTAAGAAACAGTCCTAAAATTTAATTGGACAACATTTGAGCACCCAAAATTGTAACTCCTTTCCCCCCATTAAGTCTCTGGCACTGTCCCAGGAGTCTATTTGTCAAATGCTGGCTCCTGATTGACTGCTGACTGCAAAAATGGTGTCTGTATACAGTTTCTTAATAACAGTTTACACGGTTCCCACATATAAAATCTTGGTGCAGCTGGCAAAAGCACTTTTATTTTATCAACCCCCCATAGTTAGGTAGCCCCAACAGTACCCTATTAAATGCCTTCATTTATTTACATTTATTATTTATACTTTTTCTGCCGCTGCCACTGCAATAACATGCCCCTAGGTGGCTGGCAACATCTCATTATTATTCATGAGCCCCGCTTTGTGCCCCGTTTAAAACTTTATTTTTTCTGCCTTCTGGGGCTTCTCTTCGACCCCTATGAGGTCACCAGTCCCCATTTAGCTAAGGAGGGGAACCTGGACTGAGAAATACTCTCCAGTTCGACTGCAAACTGGCAGTCGGCACAAGAAAGGCACTTTAGTGTGCACGTATGGTCACCTGTGGCCCAAAACAATGCCAGTGACTCAAGACCAAGGATTAGGCCCGAAACAGGGCAGAAATCAAATGAGGGGCTGTACAGGGCACACAGGGGGGGAAACTGTGGACTTGGGCCAGGCGGCGAGGAAACGGAGCACCAGCGGTAGGCAAACAGGAGAAAACAGGAGGCGTACAAGAAAAGGTAAGCCCCATATGGGGGGTGTTTCACGTGCTAAAACATTTTGTTTTACTTGCTGTTTACTGTAGTTTAAAAGAGTGTATTAGACTGATTCTGCTGACTGCTAGGCTGACATCTTCTGTGACTACAAATCCCAGAATCCCCTGCAGCTGACATCCAGGCAGAACTGCAGCACTGGGAGATTCAATAGCCTGCAGTGAATGTTAGAGCTTTTATAAGCTCTGATCTTCTGTTTCCCGGTCCCACTATCCTCCCAGGGTTAAGTACAGTCACAGAGGACTGTGCCTAGCCCTGGGAGAAATGTGGGACTGGAAAACATCTGATCAGAGCTTATAAAAGCTCTAACATACACTGCAGGCTGTTGAATCTCCCACTGCTGCTTATCTGCCCAGATGTCAGCAGCAGGAGATTCTGGGATATGTGGTTGCAGAAGATATCAGCCTAGAACAAAGCAAAATTTGTCTGACACAATCTACTACACTACAGTAAACAGTAAACCAAAATGTTCTGCACACAAAGTGCACATTGGGACCTGCCCACATTTGAGTGTGGTGCCCTTTCTAATGACTGGTCCTTTTAACATAGCAAACAGGGCCAGAAAATGACCTGGCCAGTCCATCTAGTCTGTCCCAAAATTCACTGCTTCACTCTTTCTAATTAAGCAAGAAGGCATGACAGGGGTTGCACTATGGTGGGATAATGGCCCGCCTCAGGCGGGCTGAAGCACGAGGCTAAGCTGAGTGCCTCCACTACCCAATGAGGGCCATTAGCCTACCATAACGCATCCCCTGGAGTGCCTTATTGTGATTAAGAAATGGGTCCTTTTTAGTAAATTGGATGTATTTTTCAAAACATATTTCTGTTGAGCTACTTTTAGCTGGGCTGTTGTGCTGGGATAATGGCCCAGCTGAAAGTGCCTCCTGGGCAGTCAGGAGCCAACATCCTTTCTACCCATTTCATAATATTTTTTTTAAACTTAGTGTACTTTATTTATTTAATCAAATAGCACCGGTACAAATACATTTATGGTACATATCTGTAGGGTTAAAAGATATTGATTTCACAATTACACTAGCAGTTCATGGAAACATTCACAAAAACACAGAAATAAGGAACTGGTTTAAATAAAAAACTGTAATTATAATGAGTTAACTATACAAGCAGCAATTTGTTCAAGAGCTTTACCTGTGCAATTGCTTCATACTTGACTGAGCCTGTTATACGGTGTTTAAAATATGGTTTAATTATAACACAGTTAGTAATTTATTATTACCGGTACACACACTGAATTTTGTCAATGTATCAGTGACACTGGAATCCTAGATAAACATTATGTCATGCCCTCATCCTGAGGTCACGGAGGCAGCTCTTGCAGGCGTTACCACCTGGAAGTGAATATTTTATGTCTATGGTTGACGCTGGTCAGCACTTTTTCCATCCTCAAAGCTTCCACACCAGCGGTGTGCCATTCTTTATAGCTTCTTTATAGCTTGGTGTCTGGTCATCTAGCCAATGCCTGACAATGGCACGCCATGCAGTAGCTGCAACTAGAGCCATCTGGTACCACTGCTGCCCTGCCAACTTTTCCAGGCCTAGGTTGATAAGGTAAGTTAAAGGGTTAAATGCATCTTATAGGCCAAGCAGCAGATCCAGCCCGTCTCATATGTCCATCCATAACATTCTGCTCACACCTGCTTATAGCCTGCTTGACCTGACCCCCCTGCTCCATGACCTCTCTTGCATAAACTGAACACTGGTTACCTTAGCCACTAACGTAGATGAAGCCCTGAGCTTTTTCGAAACAATTTTCTTAACCACTTGGAATTGTCATGCCACGATTCAGAAAACCAGGGTAAGAGGAAATCACCTGCCGTGGTTACCCTAGAACTCCTGGCTTGTCAAACAGCATGGGATCTAGCCTGGCAGAGACACAAATCCTCTACTCTCCCGAGCGACTAGCAATACTACCGTATGCTTCACAACTCGTGTACTAAGGCAATCAGGCTAGCAAAATCTGAACAGTTTTGCTCCAATTTCCAGACCAATATAAACAATCCTTCTAAGTTCTGGAAGGTGGTAAATGCCCTCTTTGCTCCTATAGCTCACTCACCTAACCCAATGATCAAGCAAAATAACCTTCTCATTGCTGATCACATGGCTATAGCTGAGTGCGTTAACTTGCACTTTACCACCTGTGCCTCTGGCTTCTTTGCCACCCTCCCCCCAACAGCACCCTGCTCCCCTTTTCCTTCTAGCGGTGATCCCCACTTCAACTGCCCATCCTCCACTTTCTTTTCTTTCTCTCAAATAACTCCCACAGACACACGTAATGCTCTCCTTGCAATAAATCCTTCCAAGGGCCGCTCCCCGGATGGCCTTGATCCTAAGCTTTTATATCTCTCTACTCCAGCTATTTCATACCCTCTGTCTGTCCTTCTAAACCTGTCATTTGAGACTGCTACTGTCCCTTCAGCCTGGAAGCATGCAACTGTCCTCCCTTCCCTAAAGGCGGCGACTCTACCTCAACAGGCAACTATTGATCTATTTCATTGCTTCCTACACTAGCAAAGCTGCAGGAACACCTGGTCCTCTCTCAGCTCTCCTCCTTTCTAGATCACTCCTCCTTCTTCACTCCTTTCCAGTCTGGTTTTAGGAAAAACCACTCCACCACCACCTCGTTACTGACTCCATCTCCTCTGGAATGGAAAGTGGCCAGGTTACCTCTGCTATCTTTGTCGACTTAGCCAAAGCTTTCGACACAGTCTCCCACAGTCTTCTACTGAACACCCTTTCTTCAGCTGGCCTCACCCCCTCTGCAATCAATTGGTTCAACGCCTACCTGAATGGCAGATCGAAATCAGTTCGTATTGCCGATGCCATCTCCCCCCCCCATGAACACTGGAATCCCACAGGGCTCAGTGCTTGGCCCAGTCCTATTCTCCATCTTTCTGAATGACCTCCCTAAGGTTTGCACATCTGCATCCATACATATGTATGCGGATGACGGAGTCATATACACTTCTGGCATATCCATCTCTGATGTGACAACCAGACTCCAGAAGGCCTTCAATGAGATCCAGCTCTGGTTTAACTCACATCAGCTATTTCTCAATGCCAAAAAGACAGTCTCCATGACCTTTGGCACAAAGCAGAGACTTGCAAGGCTAACCGATATGCCCACCTTCCACACCCTTGATGGGACTCCACTAGAGGACACCTCCTCCTTTTGATACTTGGGGTTTGGCTTGACCACCTCAATTTTTCTGTGCATACTGATGCCATTCTGAAGTAACTGTGCCCCCAGTTAGGTGTCTTGTTCAGAAACTGGAGCTGCATCCCGCTCCCGGCAAGGTGAGAGATAGTACTGAAGGTGATCCTCTCTATATTTGACTATTGCAACATAGTCTACAATACCGCTCCATTTTCCTCCCTAGCCACACTGGAAACCCTCTTTAACTCCTTCTACTGCTTCGCTCTTGACTCCTCTCCCCTAACTGTCACTGTGATTTCTACCGCTCTCTGTCCTTTATCTTGCTTACTAATAGACATACCCTGCACTCTTGCAAAATTTATCTCGAAATACTGGCTTGGTTCCCTCCCCACTTACCTATCTGACTCTCTAACCATCCTTCCCCCTTCTCTCTACACACTAAGATCTTGTGACATGAGGATCCTTGCCCCCCCCCCGCCGCTGCACAAATGCAGGGCAAAATAGGTTCTCCTACTGACTCCCTAGGTTATGGAACTCACTCCCATTGCAGAGTCGTCACTCATCTACTACTGCCTCTCTAACTGCTGCCCTACACAACTATCGATTCATCAGCTGCTCCTGCTCCTGCCCCCTCCTTACTGACCAGTTATAGTCTTCCTCCCACCTCATCCCTCTGCTCCTGTGTTTAACGATCTGAGGTGCCTAGTAAATTCATGGCTCCATGCCTCTACACAACTACTCAAACCCCTCTACTTTTTATTCTATCCTCCATATAGCCCTTGTTCTACCAATCATGCACTTACTAGGTATTGTAATTACATGTCAGCTGTATGTTTAAATTCATTACTGTTTCAATCATGTTCTGTGTTATTTTGTATGACGTTTTCCACAATTGTTATCCCGCCCAGAACATACCATGAGACAAGCAACTTGTTGTTCAGTGTACCTTTCCTGGTGAAACATTTCAATAAATAAATAAGCGATGTGGCTGCTATGGGACAATCCCAAAATATATGTTTGAGCATCCTTCCCTAGGTCTTGCATTTTATTCATGTGTCTATTTCTAATTCATTATTTTGAACAGCCTCACTGGGGTATAGCACATGTTGTTTAATAATTTGTAATGTGCCAACCTAAGACAGCCAAATTTGACATACTATATTTGCAAGTATTGCCACACTTTATCAGAATTTTCTGGAATCTCCAGTTCTGGAAACTCTGTGATCCAGTATTTCAGCTGGAGGTTCATAGAACCTGTGGTTACCTCCCTGAGTTACCCATGTAACATTTTTATTTATTTATTGAAGGAATCGGAATTACAACCTCTGAGTCAAGAACTCCTTTGCAAAGGCTCCACATCAGATATACATACACTACAAGAAATGACAATAATAAACACACAGAGAACACACCAGAATACATACATTGCAAGTTTAGAAACAGTATGTACAATAAGAGGCATATAGTGAAGACAAGTTTCAGTTAAAGGGTGGAATGGACCAACCTGTGTCAAATCATTACAAGTCCAGCATGTACAATAACAATATACAGAATTCAAACGATTATAGTCCCAGGCAAAGTGGAGAAGGACTAAGCACAGTCACAGTTGGAGTGGGAAAGGATTTCAGCATGGAGTAGGATTTTAAATGGGCCTAGTCGCTGTTCCAGGGTGATGGCCGATGGCATTTCATTCAACCAGAGGGGAGCCCTGTAGTAAAAGGAGCATTGGCCCAGAGAGGTCCTGCAGTGGGGTGCAGAGAGGGGGGCTAGCAAGGAGCTTCGTGTAGACTATGGCTGAATGGAGGGCTGAACAAGGTGGCAGAGACCGGGGATATTTAGGAGAGCTTCCTATCAAGGAGACAGGTCTGGTACCTGAATCTGCCTTCAAAGTTAAGCCAGTTGGTGTGTCTGTAGAGCTCTCAAGTGTGTGTCCAACGATTGCATCCAGTGACTAACCGGCAGGCTTTATTTAGGGAGATCAATTTTCAGTGAATGATTTGATGAATATGGATATTACATGTCTCTGATACTCCACTACACTGAGGTTGGCCTGTATATCCTCCTGCGTCACTGGGCATGGGCAAGGGCCCAGCTTACTAATGACCATGTGTTGCAGCTGCATGAACTGAAATGTACACTGTGCCTCCTGGTTATTACGAGCTCTAAAGGTAGCAAAGGATACAGGAATCTTGTTGTCTATCACCACGCCTTGCCTGGATCGGTTGGCTCTGAGTAAAAAGGGGTCACCAAACATTTTCCCCTATTTTGAAATTGGGGTTGTGCCAAATAGGCTGGTTCAGTCCAAGCTTGGCTTGGTACATAGAAATGTGGAGTTGCCTGCAAACCCGCAGTAAGGTGCCCAAGGACGTGTCTCTTAGCCCTGCAGGGATCATGGAAAACCTACAACGAGTCAGTACCTTAAAGTCAATGTTGTGCTTTTTTGCCAAGCCAGTTTCAATAGTTCTGTGTGCTGGCATCACCTTTAAGTGCTCCATAGTTGGTAGATCTTGTCTCCACCAGAGGAAGGGGAAGTCATGGCATGCAAAATAGTATAGTAAGAAGTCTGGCAGCTGTAGCCCTCCCTCATTCTTAGCAGGAGTCAGCTTGGCATAAGCTCATCTTGGTGGTTTCCCATCACAGAGAAATTCTGACAAGGTAATTTGCAGGGGCTAAAGTATTGCTTGGGTAGGAACAGACCTGTCATGCTCAAAGGGTATAGAATGCACGGCAATATATTAATTTTTATAATGTTAATTCTAGCCCATGGTGTGAGAAGTAAGGCTCTCCACTTAGTTAGAGCTGCCTTCACCTAGACCATGAGTTTCTTATTTATTTATTTGAATTCTGGTAACCAGGTAGGCCCACTGAGACCATGCAGTCTCCAGAAAGCCTTGGGCGTACTTAGGTTATCAGTTTGGCGAGAACGGTAATAGGCCTGTTTAGCACCCTGGATCCTATTTTTGCATTGATTTCTCAGTTGATGATATGATAACCAGTCAGAACATAGGTGGCTGAATTCATAAACTGTCCAGGCAGCATCATGTTGCTTTCTAAGGGACCTGATTTTACTGGAAAGCCATTGTGCTTTGATGCCCTTGGATATGCGCTTAGTTAATGGTGCATGACTATTAATAATGCTCTTGAAGGTAACAATGAAGTATTTTAGGGCAAGGTCTATGGTGGGGAGGTTTACAATAGGGCCCCAATCAGTATTAGTAATTGAGGTTAGAAACTCATCTAATTTAAACTGTGTCATGTTTCTGAATTCATGGATTACGGGTGATGGTGCTTCAAAATTGTTGCGTCAAATGCAATAGACAAGAGAGTGGTCACTTATACAGACAGGTAGTAGTGCAGCTGACTTGGTCCTGTGAGGGCAGCTTGATACAATCCAATCTAATAATGTTGAGGTCCCTGTCTTGGAGTTATATCAGGTAGGCTTGTTGATATGTTGGGTAAAGTTAGCGTCAGAGATGATTGTTTGTGCCTTGTTTTTGTGCATGGATAACCAGTCATTGTTAAAGTCTCCACAAATCACAGTATCATATGGGGGGGGGATATCAGCTAGGGATGACATGAGGGAAGGATGCTCATTGGTAGCATCTTCTGGGGGGAGTTAAATGTAGCTATCTAAAAGTTTCTTTACATTACAGAGAGTTAGTGAGATAAATAAAGATTAGGTGAGGATTTAAGGTCTAGGGTACCCCCTCCCCCTGCCCACTGAGTCCCACCGCCCCACTCCCTCCCTTCCCTGGTCAGCCTGATTCATTCACATATCTGGAATGCATAGTACGGTATGGGCTGCATGCCCATTGGCTCATGCTGTGAACCAATGGTGTGCAGCCCTACTGAGGCTGCCCATGGGTGGCAGAGCGTGAGGTGGGTGGTGCTGCCAGCACCGCCGCTGACCGGGGGAGCGGGTGGTGGGACACAGTGGTCAGGTGTGAAGGGGGATACCCTAGACCACCAGGGTAATAGGATGATTTCTGTTAAACGGATGCCCGCAATCGGGCAGCATTAGGTCCACTGGACCACCAGGGATATTGGATGGGGGGGTGTATTATAACGATGTCTGCAATCGGGCATGTAGCGGTCCACTGGACCACCAGGGATATTGGACGGGGACTTTATTTTTCAACATATGCCCGCGATCGGGCATGGGGGGGCGCCGCCAGGTGCAGCCGGAACATGGGTGGCCACCCAGAGGAAGCAGCCGTCGCAGCCACCTGCACGCGGCAGCTCACCTGTGGGTGGCCATCAGTTGTTCTTTTTGCTTAACTTTGTGCAGGCGCAAGTAGGTTGCATATGCATGGCTCTGCACATCCTGGGCTGAATATCGGGCTGTGCAGGTTATGCATGGGAATGCCCCCCCCTACCTGTTCCTGCATACATTACTGATGGCTCCGGCACATCGGGATTTGTGCGGTGCACTTTTCCCTTTTAAAATATCGCGCTGGGGTGCATCAGTGGGTTGCACATGGTGCAACACTGTTGCGCCATGCGCAACCCTAATGAATATCTGGGCCATACTGTCCAAAATGTATGCAGGCTGACAGCACCCGGATAGCATGCCACGCTGATGATGATGTTGGTGAGGGATTCTGATGCCACTAGTAGCCACTAGCCTTGTCACCTGTCTGTTCTCCACTGGTGAATCCTCCTGTCCTGTCCTCATTCTATTCCTTGACTTCCATTAATTTCAGAATCAAACATCCACTGCTGGTTCTCATGTGCCACTGAGGCCCAATCTGCCTAGCACCAGAAATTAAAGGACCACTACATACGGCGGTTCGGCTAAAACAACCAGCAATTACTACACATTGTTACACAGCTCTTCATCCATTGGTCTTTATTGGATTTTTATAACAAAAATACACACTCAATAAATACTTATTAGGCTGTTAAATAAAAACATTAATAAAATAAATAATAAATAACTGTTCTTCTGGTTTGACTCCAGATGGGGATTTAATTTTAATAATTTGTTTTGCTGTAAAATGTCAACTTTACAATGCATTCCCAGTTTCAGTGCTGCACCCAATGAGACGTCCAACGTTTTGATCTGAAGGAGCCATCCACCAGATAGAAACTGTTTTCATCATAACCTGTAAAATGAAAATAAAAGAATAGATTTAAAAAAATGCTGCTCCCACATACTGCACTAATTGACTATCACAACAATAAAAAATATCCCTGATCTTACTCTAGCCCCCGACTCCAAGTCCTCCAGACTCCCTGGGACACTCCCTCTTACAAATACAATTCACTCTCCATTGTTAGACCCCAAACCACACACCTGGCATCATAAAGACAATTTGCAGATGCTATACTGTTATGGGTTTTTCAATTATTCTGAGTAAAGATGAGGAAGGGGAAGGTATTTGGGAGGGTGGGATAAATTAAGTAATATTGGCATAGTTACCTATGGAAGGTATATGGATCAGGGCAGCAGAGTATACTACAGGGAAAAGAGAAAACGAGAGTGGGTAATGCATTACTAATATTGATAGTTACTCAGAATAACAGAACACCCAAACTGATACTAGATGCCTAACACCCCTGCATTTCTTTATGGCCCAGGGCCACAGCCATTGGGCTCTATTGGTAGTTCAGTAGGGGGTTACTACATGTGCCAAGCTTCAAGCAGGAGCCGTTCAGTCAGAAAGGGGACCACCCTTGGATTCTGAAAAGTCCAACATGACTGCGCTCCTGGTACCTATAGCTTCAGCTGCTATAGTACTAAATAATAACTACATGGACAAAAGTTAAAGTAGAAAAACAATTGAATCCATACAATGTAGTAAAGTAAAACACCTCACTGCCCCAGCGCGGTTCCTCGGGGGGGGGGGGCACTGAGGAAGGTAAGGTGAAGAAGCGCTGGGGCAGTGTGGCATGTTGCTTTACCACATTGTGTGGATTAAATTCATTTTCTACTTTAAACTTTTGTCCATGTACTTATTTGGTACTATAGCAGCTGAGGCTATAGGTACCACGGGCACCAGTCATTTTGAACTGAGCTCTATTAGTTCCTGGGTCTAACAGTGGGAGAAGATTTAAAATTATTGTAACAGGTGTAGCTCATGGGGTTAACCCTTTGGGCTGCCTGTAACCAGATTTAAAAAGCTAAAGTTGTCAGGGATACTATGTGAGTCATATATCATCCCTGACCTTTATCACTTGCTAAATCTGTTTCAACACTATTTTACAGCATCTACTGGGTAACCATGTGGTTCTACAATATATAATCACATTCCACCCGGTTCTACTTAACTATAAAAAAATTCCACATATTTTATTTTACATGTTTGGGAATATACATATAGTACTAAGATTCTAACTTTAAGAATGGTAAGTTTTGCAAAGGTTTCGAGCATTGAGATAGAATCCTACACACCAAAGCTTTGCAATACTTAACAGTACATACCCTTCTCAGTATTACATGTACTTTCCCAAACAAAAAAACGATACTTCTGTGGATTTCTTTCTTAATTAAGTAGAACCAGGTAAAATGTTTTTAATTTTGCGTTTTATATTATAGAACCGTGTTATACCATGTAAACCCGTTTTTTTACTTAGTAGAAACTAGTTTTATTTCGTAGAACCTGGTTCTACTTGGTAGAACTTGGTTATAAATGGTAGAACCCAGTTCTACCTGGTAGAACCCAGTTCTACTGGGTTCTACTTGGTAGAAGCAGGTAGAACCAGGTAGAACTTTTTTGGGTTCTACTCAGAAAGTTCACGAGGTAGAACTTTTAGAGGTTCATGCAGCCCTGGTTAGAAGATCAGTCAGGTAGCTAGGGCCTAGTCCATATAGGGCTTTAAAGGTGAGTAAGCCCACCTTGAAGATAACCCTCCACCTGACCGGCAGCCAGTGCAATGCCCGCAGCACCAGAGTAGCATAGCATAGGAGTGGGTCCAAAGGTGGTAAACTGGGTAAGAAATTGGTTAGGGGATAGGTGGCAGAGGGTGGTGGTAGATGGAGTTCACTCAGAGGATGGGAGGGTGACCAGCGGGGTGTCTCAGGGATCAGTGCTGGGACAGGTTCTCTTTAATTGCTTTATAAGTGATGTTGTAGAGGAGCTGGAAGGGAAGGTCTGTCTCTTAGCGGACAACACCAAAATCTGCAATAGGATGGACTCTCTGGGGGAGTGAAAAGGATGAGAAGAGACCTAAAAAAACTAGAGAAGTGGTCAAGGGGATGGCAGCTGGATTCCAATGTAAAAAAGTGCGAAATAATGCACTTAGAGCACAGAAACCTAGGGGTAGAGTACAACATGGGTGGAGTGGTGCTGACAACCACCAAGCAGGAAAAAGATCTGGGGGTAATCATATTGGATAACTTAAGGGTGGCCAGGCAGTGCAACTAGGCAGTTGGGAGAGCTAGTGGGATGTTGGAGTGCATAGAGAGGGGTGCCATCAGCAGAAAGAGGGAGGTAGTGTTACCTCTGTATAGATCTCTGGTAAGATCCCACCTAGAGTACTGTGTGTAGTTCTGGAGACCACATCTCTGGAAGGACACAGACAGAGTGGAGGCTGTCCAGAGAAGGACAACTAAAATGGTGCAGGAAAGAAAAATCAAGTAATTGCAAAGGATGCTCCAAACTTAGTTATTTATTGTGCCACAGCTCTAAATATGTGAACAACTTAGCCAGTTATTAAATTCAAGGCTAACTTCAGTGCTTCACCTTCCTATCAGGGCTTCATAAGGGGGCAATGTCAGGGAGAACTTACAGCAAGTTTAAAGTCCACATTTGATGACATCACTGCTAAAGTGTTTGAAATTCAAAAATGAATTAAACAATTATTTAAACAATTATGGCAATATCAGTACTAGATAAATTTAAAGTGTCATGTCTTCAAAAAACTGAGTAAGTATTGAAATTTATTTTAATGGCATACTCATGATCCACCCACCTTGACCCACGAAATGCTATTGTCAGCCAGTATTGTGCAGGCTAATGACTCAAGATATAGATTGAAAAGTAATGGGAAGAGAGGGCACCCTGGCTGATTTCCCTGCCTACTCTAAAGGATGGTGATTTTAGGCTGTTGCAACTGACTTTTGCAGATGGCTGGGAGTATAGGAGTTGTATCCAGTTTATAAATTCCTCAGGGAATCCAGTCATATCCAGAGCCATGAACAGACAATCCCATGCCACCCTATCAAAAGCTTTCCCTGCATCTAGGGACACCAGCACCACAGGGATCCTGGAGTCCCCAGACACAGAGACAGTGTAGGTGAGCTTTCTCATGTGGTCTCTGGAGAGCCATCCTGCATGAAGCCCACCTGCTCCTAGCCCACTAAGCCCTGCCATACTTTCGTGACTCTCTCAGCTTTCACCTTTGTCAAGATTTTAACATCAAGGTTGAGTAGTGAGATGGGTCTATAGTTCACTGTGTGGTACATAGCTCAGTGCCTGTGTATACTTATGAGCTGAATGGTATGTGCTTAATGTTTACAACTCGGGCTTTGGCATTTCTCTATATCCCACCCTCTGAGGGATACTGGGTAGGTGTAAGATTTAAGCCCCAGCATAGAGGGTGAGACAAGAGAGCCGGAGAAGGAGGAGGAGGCAGGTGAGGAAGGAGAGTGTTTTGAAGCACTTGAAGCTGAGCGAGCGGAAGCCTGAGGTTTAAGAAGAGGATATGGGAGGAGCTATCCCCCCTCCCCCATTAAACTTCATGCTAAAACCCTTCCAATTCAATGTGTAGTACATAGTTCAGTGCTTGTGTATACTTACGAGCCGAATGGTGTATGCTTGATGTTAATAACTTGAGCTTTGGCGTTTCTCTGTATCCCACCCTCTGGGGGATACTGGGTAGGTGTAAGATTTAAGCCCCAAAAAGCGAGCATAGCGATTATCTCCTCCAACTCCAGAGAGTGTGACCAGTAGCATGCAACCCTTAGGGGGAACCTCTGAGGACCCATGGCTACTGGTCTGCCTGTCCTCTAGGCATACTGCGAGGAGAGTAATCCTAAATGTGGGCTGAGGTTAGTTATGGTTATGTCCAAGGATTCAGTCTATTTACTGGTCGAAGACTCCTGTTCTGAGGTCGATGATGAGCAGAAAGTCAATGCTGAAGATGAAGGTTCCAGCAGATGAAGAGCTCCAGCTTGGAATGATGTCTGGATGAGAGATGATGGTTTATCTGTGACCAAGGTACCTGTGAGTGAAGCAGCTATAAAGTGTACGTATACAGTCCGCATGGTTGAGGAATGAGTGCCAACACTGCAAATGTTTGAGGACGTAGAACTGTTTCCCAGCAGGGAATGATGATGAGTTAGGAGTCTGTGCAAATTAAGAGGCTTGCATGGAGCTGTGTAAATCCAGTGAAACATTAGGGTATGATCGATTACCTTGTCAGAAGGAGAAGCGTCCCAAGATATTCAAGGATTTGCGATACACTCTACTGAGATGGCCGGTGGAGAAACTTGGTTGGAACTGGAACAGAAAGGGAGATGGATTGCAAGAGAAGCATAAATGAATGACGACGTAGGGTAGGCCCAGATGTGGGCTAGCTGGAGCATGGCCCCAGGTAGGTCCAGAGTATGCAATGGTCAAATGCTCGAGATATCGAGTAGCTCTCTGGTAGTCAGTCTAAGGAGGAAGAGACCCCCATATGGGTCTGCTTTAGTGAAGATGGAATACATTTGAGGAATGAGAAATGCCCCTTGCGGGCACGA
Source organism: Neoceratodus forsteri (assembly GCA_016271365.2). Taxonomy (NCBI): domain Eukaryota; kingdom Metazoa; phylum Chordata; order Ceratodontiformes; family Ceratodontidae; genus Neoceratodus; species Neoceratodus forsteri. The sequence continues at coordinate 1,381,316,374 of CM028132.1, read as the reverse complement.
TGGATTCGGGATGGCAAGACCCCCATGTGGGTTCACCATCACCACAGTATGATAGGCTCAGAGGTAAGGGGGCGAAACCCCACGTGAGTCTGCCTGTAGTAACTTGAAGCATGTCTGAGCTATGAGTAGGGCCACCTCGTGGAGAGTGTATATTTCAGATGGTGGGACCGCACTTCATCCACCATCGCCATAGTATGGCAGTGCCTGAGTTAAGGATGGTGGGCCCCCCATTGTAGTAGTAGCGCAGAGTCCAATATAAGGGGGACAAGACCCTAAGTGAGTCCACCTGTAGTATGGAAATAAGTTGTGAGCGATGAGTGGATGCCCTCTCATGGGTACAGACGGTTGGGATGGTGGGACCCCCGTGTATCTGTCATTACAGTAGTAAGTGAGGATGAAATGTGAGCATTACGAGGTTTGCATGGATGCCAAGCTGAATTGGAGATTCCCATGCAGGGTGACTGGATGAGTTGAATGGAATGCTAGGAGGCCATCAATAGAGACAGGCTGGATGCTGAAACCCTCGCGAGGGGTAGCGAGGAAGGTGTAGAATGTACATGTGTGGTTGTCCGTCATGGCTGCAGAATTGCATGATTCGAGGGTTGCACTTAACTTGTCGTGTTATAAAGTTTCCAGGTCAGTACATCAGCAGGACCCCATGGAGGTCCACTAGAGGACAGCGTGTAAAGTGATCAAGTAGCAAGCTAGGCCCCCACATGGGCTAGCTAGAGCAGCAGAACCCCCATGTAGGTCTGCCTGAAGAGTAGTAGAAGTGAGTGAGTCGAGCTAGACTGCCACGTAGGCTAGCTGGACTGGCAGGACCCCCATGTAGGTCTGCCTGAGGAACAGTAGAAGCGAGTGAATCGAGTGAGGCCTACACATAGGCTTATTGGACCAGCAGGACCCCCACGTAGGTCTGCCTGAGGAGAAGTAGTAGAGAGTGAGTCAAGCCAGGCTTCCATATGGTTGGCTGGATTAGCAGAACCCCTACATAGGTCTGCCTAAGGAGGAGTAGAGGAAATGAGTTGAGCTAGGCCTCCATGTAGGCTAGATGGACCATCAGGAGTCAGGATGGCAGCATAGCGGCCTCCATCTAGGCTGGTTGGAGGAAGGATGCTGCAGAAGCAGATCTTAAAAGGATAATTCAATAAGGTTGTTGATAAATAGTAGTAGGGGGAGTACAAAATAAATAAAGTATGAATGCAAGGTATCCATGGTGATACAAAGTCGAATGATCAGGCTTGAGGATTTGTCATACAGTAGAAATATCCCTTAGTCGGAGTGACCGTGTCCTTTCTGTTAGTGACAACAGGTGAAGAGGTAGGGCAACAATAGTTCAAAAATGGCACCAGTTCCCATAAAGCCATGCTCTGTGCCGGTCACAGGCCCCAAAAAGAAAATGGAAAAGGAAAGCAGAGCACAGGTCCGTCAAGGAGAGGAGGACAGCTGGTACTGGCGGGCTGAGAGGGCAGTTGGACGGCATGAAGCCAGCACATGGGCAGCAAAGCCAGTGCTCCCAGAGTGACATGGCAGCAGCACTGTAACTCCAGGGTGATAGTCCAGGATGAGCCAGCAGGGTTTACCTATAGCGCTTCGACAGCCACTAGCACCAACATCCCCTACTGTAACAGCTACAATGCCGACTGTCGGCATTGTAGCCACGGGATGTTGGTGCTCACAGTCGGGGGGCTGTGCCCCCCACACCCCCCATGGGAGGTTAATCACCCAGCAAGGCAGTCCTGATCGCCACTCAGACCACCACAGCGACGGGCAGATTTTGCCTGATTTCTGGAGCTGTGGTGGACTTCACGTTTGGGGCATCGCTGTGGTGATGGTATATCAGCCAGCAGAGAACAGCAATATCAAAGGAAGCCGAAAGCCTCAGGCACCCCGCAGAACCAAGTACAAGGTAACAGGAAGAGCCCCCTGCAGAGGGCATCAAATCCCCCAAAAATACAGGAAGCCCTGTAGACCTGGGAGCCCAGCAAGCAGTGAGGAAAACAGTCAGTGCCACACAGTCTGTCCCATGGAAGGAGAGCAGCAGGCCAGTGCTAGGAATCAGAATGCTGTAATGAGGAGAGGCAAGTGTACGGGAAAGGTCCAGGGAACCCAGCTGTGAGCAAAGAAGGAGCACCAGAGGCAGCCCAGCGGAAGCCCATCCAGGAGGACAGAGCAAGTGGAGGGGGTGAGTTGGAGTGGAGCTCACAGAGCAGGGGCCAGCAGTGAATGAGAGGAAAGAATGGGAAGCAGAGCTTCCGACCAGCACAGGTGCCGAAGGGCAGATGCACTCCCTGGCCCAGGTGACAGGCCAGGAGCGGCCGGGGCCAACAGCCAGAGTGAAGGGAATGGGAGCAACAGGCGGCAGCGGCAGAATCTGGAGGCAGAGCCGGCAGATGCACTGGCAGGGATCGAGCGACAGAGGCAAGGAGGGGCAACGGGGAACACACAAGGGAGAAGGCACAAGGGAGAGCAAGGTGAAGGGGAGGGAGAGAGCAAGGGGAAGGAGCGAGGAAAGGGACAGCCCGATGCACGGGTGGGAGAGGGGTCCAAGAGGGAGCAGGCATGAAGAAGCAGGAGCAAATGATGGGAAGGAAAAAGCTGGAGAACAGCCCACCGGCTGCACGTTTAGGACCCGCATTCGAAATGCTCGAAGCTGAGCGAGCGGAAGCCTGAGGTTTAAGAAGGATGTGGAGGAGCTATCCCCCCCCCATTGAACCTCAGGCTACAGCCTTCCAATTTATATTTATTGAAAGAGATTTACCAGGAAATACATGCGGAGCCATAAAGCTCATTTCCAGATGTGTCCTGGGGAAACGGGTGGGAATAAATACACAATATAAGCAAAGCGCAGTAATCTGATAAGCAAAAGGCACAGCTACGTACAGTATATGCAGTAACATAAATGGCAAATTACTAAACAAGAAAGATAGACTTTAATTACTTTTGAGGTCCAGATTTGCCTACTCAATGCTTCCTTCTGCACTTCTTGAATTTTAGGTAAGTTAGCTGCCTGAAAAAGAGGCCCTTCTCTCTCATCTAGTAGTATTTCTGCAGAGTACAGCTTTTCATAGTAGTCACAGAAGGGCAGATGTGATTCCCCTTCACAAAAGTGGGAGCAAGACAGAGGCAGAAAACTATAGACCTGTCAGTTTGACCTCAGTGAAAATGATGGAATCACTTCTGAAGAAAAGAACTGTTGAGTACCTAGAGGCCAGTGGGGTATAGGACCCAAGGCAGCATGGATTCCCAGCAGAAAGGTCATGTCAGATGAATGTAATCGATTTTGTTGACTGGGTGACCAAAGCAGTAGACCAGGGAAGGGCTGTGGACATGGCCTACCTAGACTTTAGCAAGGTATTTGACACAGTCCCGCACAAAAGATTAATAAACAAATTAGCCAGCCTGGGAATGGGTCCCAGGGTGGTAGCCTGGGTAAAACATTGGATGGACAACAGGACACAGAAGGCAATAGTAAATGGAGTCCACAGTGAAGAAAGGGGGGTTACTAGTGGGGTACCGCAGGGTTCAGTACTGGGGCCGGTCCTTTTTAATGTCTTTATAAGTGACATTGCAGAGGGACTGGAAGGAAAAGTATGTCTCTTTGCAGATGACACAAAGATCTGTAACAGGATTGATACGCAAGGTGGGGCAGAAAAGATGAAAAGGGACTTGGCAAGTTTGGAGGAATGGTCAAATGTGTGGGAGCTTAGATTCAACGCAAAGAAGTGCAAAGTAATGTACCTGGGAAACAAAAACCCAGGGGAAGAGTACACAATGGGGGTGAGATATTGACAACAACAAAAATGGAAAGGGACCTGGGGGTAGTCATATCAGATCACCTAAAGGTGGGCAAGCAATGTGAGAAGGCAGTAAGGAGAGCTGGGGGGATACTGGGATGCATAGGGAGAGGCATCACCAGTAGAAAACAGGAAGTTGTTGTCCCTTTGTACAGACAGTTGGTAAGACCACATCTGGAGTACTGTGTACAGTTCTGGAGACCCCACCTCCGCAAAGACATGTACAGGGTGGAGGCTGTCCAGAGAAGGGCAACCAAAATGGTGAAGGGTCTGCACCAGAAGACGTATGAAGAAAGACTAAAGGATCTTATGATGTATAGCCTCGAGGAAAGAAGGGAAAGTGGGGACATGATAGAAACTTTCAAGTACCTCAAGGGAATCAACAAAGTCCAAGACGGTAGCATCTTTCAGAAAAAGAGATGTGCAAGAACAAGGGGGTACAATCTGAAGTTAGAGATGGACGGTTCAGAGGTAATGTGAGGAAGTATTTCTTCACAGAGAGAGTTGCAGAAGCATGGAACAGCCTTCCTGAGGAGGTTGTAGAGTCAAAAACAGTGCAGGAATTCAAGAATGCATGGGACAGACATAAGGCAATTCTAGTGGGGTGTAAGAGGAGGTAGGCTCTTGGTAAACTAGGATCTGCAGCTTATCCGTTAGGTAGGGAAATGGGCAGACTAGGTGGTCCAAGCGGTCCTTATCTGCCATCAGACTCTATGTTTCTATGTTAGTCACAAAAACTTTGTACAATGTCTCTGAGGTGTGTTAGCAACCTACAGTTCGATTTACTTCTTATGGCCGGTACTATTCTAGCCGTCTCATTCTGTCTCAGTCCGAGAGCCAGTAGCCTATCATTTTTTTGGCTTGATCAATGTACTTGAGTTTTGCTTTAAAAATGGCTCTTTCACCCCCTTCTCCGAGTAGCTCAGCATACTTTTCATTTGCTGCTGTAAGTTCTAGCCACTTGGTCTTGGTAATGGTGGTTTTGATCTTTTTCTCCTGCTGCCTGATGCTTTGTAATACTTTGGCACATTCTTGTATTCTTTTTTTGTTTCCTCACTGAGGCTAGTCGTATAAGGTCACCCCTTATTGAGCATTTGTATGTCCCCATATCATAATAAAGTTTGAAACTGTGCACTTATTGAACTGAAAGAAAGGCACTGTGTGTTCTGTGATTATTTCCACACAAGATAATTATTAACTCTCTGGGCCCTGTCTTTCTCCATTCAGGTCTGGGTAGATATAACCAATGTCACAATAGCATGGTCAGACACCACTGCAGATCTTACTTCACATCTCTGGATCCCCTCCACCAACGCCTGTGCTGTGAGACAAGGAACAAGTCCACACAGGATTCTGAACCATGCACCTGGGAGTGGAATGTAAAATTCCTTTCATTTGGGTGCAACATTCTCCAAGCTTCAATGATCCCCAATGTATCTTTGAGGTCTAATAGGACTCTCTGGGCAAGTGACAATCCCTTCCTGTGCAGAGGAGCACTGTCTAGCTCTGTATCTTGAACCTGATTCCAGTCCTCTCCTATAGTAATTAAGGAGTCCTCATGGGTTGATGACAGGGTGAGCAGACTTGCAAGAAAAGCTGCATCATTTTTGTCTGGTCCAGAAATACATGCCAGGGTAATATCAGTTACCCTGTCAAAATGATGAAGGGTCTACATCACAAACATTACGAGGAAAGAGTCAGAGACCTTAATTTGTACACACTGGAGCAAAGGAGGGAGAGAGGTGACATGATAGAAACATTCAAATACCTCAAGGGCATGAACAAAGTGAAAGAGGACAACATATTCCGGTATAAAAGTAGTGCCAGTGTAGTATCCCGAAGTTAGGGGATTGTCCATTTTCCTCATCCCCCTCCCTTTCAGTCCCTTGCCTTTAGCCCTGCAGACCCCTCCCAGTCCCTTTGTCCCAGTTTGCGCTGTCTGGCACTGAAATGGGGGGTCGGGAGCAGGAGACCCTCCCCGTGGGGACAGTGTGGTCCAATCTCCTGGCCAGATGCCAGGACTTCCCCTGCCCTACAAAAGGGCTGGGGAGTGGCCAGAAGAGAAGTCGGTGGCTAGACGTGGAGGGTGGAGGACACGAGGAGCAAGGACAAAAGCAAAGTACCTGGAGTGGTCTGTTCCTCCTCTGGCGTCGCTCCGCTTTGTCTTCAGTCCGGGGCTGGGTGGTGGTAGTAGCAACAGGGTCAATCGAGTGGGAGCAAGGCTCCCCGGTGCGATCTGTTTTTTTCCCCAGAGCCCCAAGTGATGTGGGGGGAAGACTCTGCTGGTCGGACCAAGTGGTGCCACAGGAAAACAGGTCCAGGCGGAAAATGCACTCAGGACCTGTAGTATTTACATCTCAGCAGCCGTGTGGATCAAAAAGGAGCCGGGTGGGAGCACAGCTCTCCGGCCAAATTTCCTGCCTCCCCTCAGCAGCAGTAAAGTCCCAGGCCGTGGCAGTGAGTGGGCAGAGTGCCCGATTTTAAATTATATTCGTGTCACGAGAGCTAGGGAAGTGGGGTTGGGGGGAGCGGAAAATAAAAGGGGTGGAAAGCCCTAAAGAATTAAAGGGCCAGTGCCCTAGTAAGGACTGGGGGGGTGCAGGGGGCTCCCAAGGGGAGCTTCCAGCCCTGAGAGGGGAGAGGTATTAAAGGGGCAGGGGAATGAGCACCCCAGAGAGAGAGAGAGAGAGAGAGAGACCCAGCTGTGGTCAGAGCCCACCACATTTTTTATTTTCTTCTTGCTTTCCTCTAGAGTGTCTCCGGGGGCACAAACAGTCTGAGCTGGTTGGCAGCTTGTCCCCAGACTAAAGGAGAGGGACCCCAAGAGGTGGGAGGGGCTGGCTGTGTGGGCCAAGTAGACAGGTCTTGAGGTATATTAATTAGTGGGTAGGGCTGGGCAGCCTTCATTCGTAGTCATTAGGAGGGTGGGACAAGCCCCAGGAGTCCCATAGACCTTGGGCATAGAATTAGTAATATTGGTAATAGAGGGGTGTGGCTGCTGAGACAGCCAGGGCAAAAACATCCTTAGAGGTACAGTACCCTCTGGAGAGGGGAAGGAACAGTCCTAGCGGCCCTGGGTTGCCCACAGTGCTCTGCGAGGGTTTCCTGAGCACCACCCCACCCAAACTGTGTTGTTGCCTGCCTGATGCTCCTAGAAACTGCACCCTTTGCAGGAACTGAACTGTATACTTACAAAATTAAACTGTTTGCTTCCAACCATAACTACATTATCAAATCCCATTCCAGTGTACCCAAAGTCCAGCTTCGCCTTTGTTGCCTGGACCAGCTTGCCAGAGCCTGATGCTGACCCAGGGAGGTCCCTGGCCACATCCGCCATCTGCAGCAGAACCACCTCCAATTACGTCAGCCTGTGCTGAAATCCCACAAGTGTTCCAGCATCAGCCTTGTGACGGTAAGTGGTAGAGAGCCTCTAGTGAGGTATCCAGTAGTGAGTCAGCTTAGGAGCCGCCCCGGCTCAAGCTTGAGGGACCACAGTTAACGTCGTGCTTGCCCTTTCCTTATTTTGCCAGCCGTCCATAAGTGAGCGCATGTCCAATCACTCCGTTGAGGCTGCCAGAGAGTCGCACCGCTAGCAATCTTCTTCTTGGGAGGTGTCCTGGGTGCTGAGTACCTACCTGTGGTCGTTGCTGTGGATCATCTAGAGAATCACCTGCCAACCAGAAGTCTTCAGCTTCTTGCCCGGAGCTGCAGAGGATTGCCGAGTTCTTCATTGACCAGCTAGCAGTGTTCCTCATTGTGTTCTGTTCCTTCGGCGAATGCCCCGTTATGGCCTGTTTGTAACAAGCGCATTGTGGGGTCAATGCCCACCTGCTGATCAACTGACGCAGAGGAAAGCCCAAGCTTGGTTCGTCAGGTTGCATCATCTCGGCCAAGTGCACGCAGGACTTGGACTAAAAGGGGTTAACCCCCTGTTCTTGGTTTGACCAATTGTTGGTCCCAATCGCATTGTTTTGTTGTTTATTTCTTTTCATTATTATCCTGTAACATTGTAGAAAACCATTATCTTGTTTTTATTGTCCCTGGTAAATAAAGCTCTTGCATCTTGGTCACTGAGTAAGCTTCCTGCCTCTCCTTCCAGATTTGTCTGGCCTGTTCTGTAATTGTTAGGGAACCTTCCAGCCCCCTACATTTAGTGTAGTCAGTAGGATAAGAAACATCAAGGAGTCCAAAGCAGCTACCTACACCAAGATGCCCACAAGAGAAGAAATGGAATGGGATCCCCACTGGGTTGTTCAAGAGGAACTGGCCCATGTGGCTATCAGGTGCAGGAACTGGCAACACTCATCTCAGAAATGAAGTGAGGGGCCCAGTGCTAGCTCCAGGTTGGGCAGCATCCACGTTGGCCTGGAAGGAGAAGAAGAAACCGAGGCCGAAGACGCACACATCGTTGGGCGGAGCAGGGCAGGACCATGCACACAAAGAAACCGTGGGACCCATTTGACCATAATAGTTGAATAATCCCAGAAGCAGTGACGTCAAGAGAGCTTGGCATCAGCCATGTGAGGACACCAAAAGGGAGATGGGGAGAATCAAGCAGCACAACCAAGCTGTCATGGCACCTTCAGGAGGCCCATCCAAAGGTCCAGAGATCCAAGTGGTGGAAACTGTATACATGGTGAGTGCTGTCACCTGTGATGTGAGGCAGCCAGTCACAGATTGGAATGCCCAAAGGGAGGCTCACAACCAGGATCTTATACAGTGGGTTATAAGCAGAATACTGAGCTGCAAAAAAAATGTAATAGCCTCAAAAAGACTCTCCGTCAGTGAGATCAACAGATTAAGAATCAGGCTGAGCAGGTCCTCCGCCATAAAGAGGCAGCAGACCGGTGTACCAAAATCATCCAATTTTATGACGCGATGACCGAAGACCTGAACCATTCGCTGCTCATCAAGATGCAAGAGAAAGAAGAGCTCAGCAGATGTATGGTGGAACTACAGGCATCCTTGTGGAAGGAGGTGTGTGCCCAGCTGAATGCTGCAGGCCCCCAGAAACTGCAAGGACCCCCAGGGTTTGACACCCCAGTAGTGATAAAAGAGCCCCCCCAGCCATCAGTTATGTTCAGAGGCCCCTGAATTCGCCCCAACAGTAAAGAACAAATCAGAAGAACCAGATCCAGTTTGGGCCACCGTAATCGATATCAGCTGTCAATGTATGCAAGTCTCACCCCCCATCCCTGTATCAATCCTAGCAGTGGAGCCACACCACCAAAAAGAAAGAAGACCCTCTCCTCGAGCAGATCCTCACATATGTGAACTGTGTAGTACGGTATGGGCTGCACGCCCATTGGCTCATGCTGTGAACCAATGGCGTGCAGCCCTAACTGTCAGTCGGCGAGGTGGTGGGGTGGCAGGTGGGTGGGGTGCTGCCTCCCGCCGGCTGAAGGGGGAGTGGGGTGGTGGGGCTCAGTGGGCAGGTGGGGACAGGGGTACACTAGACCACCAGGGTAATAGGACTATTTTATGATTTACAGATGCCCGCGATCGGGCAGTGATCAGTCCACTGGACCACCAGGGATATTGGAAGTGGGGGGTTGTAATACCGATGCCCACGATCGGGCAGAGTGCGGTCCACTGGACCACCAGGGATATAGGAGGGGGACTTATTCTTGTAGACAAATGCCCACGATCGGGAACATAGCGGTCCACTGGACCACCAGGGATATAGGACGGAGGGGGTTATAATACTGACGCCCACGATCGGGCACATAGCGGTCCACTGGACCACCAGGGATATAGGATGGGGGCTTATTCTTGTAGACAAATGTCCGCATTTGGGCTGCAGGGGGCGTCGGTACCCGACGGCTGCTGCCTGGCAGGGCGCCAGGCGCCAGTCGTCGGGGATCGGCGCACCTGCATGCTAATGGGATGCAAATAGGGCCATAATGACATGCAAATGGCTCCATGTGCGCCTTGCATAAATTATGGCCCCATTTGCATGTCCCTTTTTGAATATCGCAGGTACTGTGCATGGCGCAATGGCACTTGCGCTAGTGTATCTCCATGCTCCACTCTGGCCACTTGCGCTGGCGCAGTGCCACTGTGCTATGCACAGTGGGGGTGGCCAGGGTGCGATATTCAAAGCTGCTGTGCCATGGCGCAGCTCCGTTGAATATTGCCCAGGCCACACCCCTGCGCAACAAAGTTGAGCTGCGCCCAGGCTTGCGCCACAGCCTGGCGCAGTTTGAATATCCAGGCCTTTGTCTATGCCAGGGTCAGACAGAACCTTTTGCCTTTTCCATACTTTCACATAACTTTTCATTCACTTCTCAGATCACCCATGTCTCACCGTGGAGGTGCAGATGAATATCAGGAGGCTCTTTCCTCCTCAGGATCAGTTTATTTTCCTAATCCCTTTTCCTTTTCACATATCCATTTCTTCATACCTTCACTGCTGTGGTGCAGCTTCCTACCACAGCATTAGAATCCTGCAGATCTCCTTCTCCGTAGAGCTGACTGCACATTCCCTTCCAATTCTCTTCAGATGGGGAAGGCAAACATCCAGCTCTGGGGGACAGATTGTTGGCAGACCCCAGGCAGGCCATCTCCCAGCCTTGCAGTCCCTTTCTCTGCATAGATGCTGAAGCCCCCTTCCTCTGGAGGGGCTCCTGTCGAACTGACTCAGAATCTAAAAGTTTTCTCCCTTTGTGAGCTTTTTGGCAGTTTCCTATTGGCCGGAGTCACTGCCGTTTCAGAAAATTAATATTTATGAGGCTCCCTCAATGCCTCATTGGCTGTTCAAAATGGTGCCAAAATATTCCCCGGTGTTTTTCCCCCCAAGGATCTTCACTGAAGCCCCAGAATCCAACTGGCAATTCCTGGCTCTTTGGTTGGCTGTGAGATGGTCACCTGGTTGCCATCATGGCTGCAGTGTAAACAGTTCCAACATAGTTTTTGCAGTGCCCCAAGATCCTGAACACTCTTGCAGTCAAACAACTTATTTTTATTTTATAACTGCCCCACAGAATGGTTGCAGGACCTATGCCCTGCAAAGTGACTGCTCACCTTCATACATTTATTCAACCTTAGCCCATTCACTGCTGCCAGTTTGTATAGCCCCTCGGCAGCCACACACAGGCTCAACACACTCCATACAAGTTCCCACTCTGCAGTCCTCTTGCAGCCATTGTTTACATTTTTCTTTATTAAATTCCCCGTGGTCTGGAGGCAATCCCTTTTCCCTTGCCCACAAGGCAGCTTTTAAACATTTTTAATTTAATTTATAGCCTGTCACCAGTACTAAATCACTTGTCCCAGCGCTAGAGAGGCCCTAGCTCATTAATATGTATGAGCTGCCTAATTAATGTTCATGAGGTGGCTCTGAATCCCAGACCACGATTGGCGCTCACAGAACAACTTTCCTTGCCTCCTTGCTGCCTCTCCTGTCTTGCTAATGGTCACCGGTCCTTCTTTTGCTTTATCCTGGGACCAGGATCACCAGAGAGGCAACCTGAAAGCCGCCAAAATGGGCGAATGAATATGCGCTTCTGTGCATGCGCAGAGCTCCGGTATGCACGCAAGGTGCAATTTCCAACTGGCAGCTCTGTGCTTTAGTTCCCTCGGCCCTGCTTTACAAAAAAAAAATATGCGGGTGCCAGAGGGAGTGCTCAGGCACCACCAAGAGACACAGCCAGGACCAGGGAAGAATGAGGGGAAACCCGGGCAAACCGGAGTAACCTTGGGTGCTAACAGGTAAGCCTTACATGTGGTGACACAATTTTTGCATCTTTAGGAAGTTGCCAAGCATGCTTGTCCACTCCACCTGTTCTCCCACATAAGCAGTGTCAAAGTATACATGCCATAACCTACTAACTGTATGAATCTTTGAAGGTAGATTGCTGCTGCACAGTGACAGAATAAACAGTAACATTAACAATTTCCAAACCAACAATAAAAACTGATGCAGGGCATTGTGCATTGTTTCTCACCTCTGCAAGGTGTGTGCCCACATGTCTAGCCTTGCTAAGAGACAGTAATGTACTTCAGTTTTTGTCCCTACAAGGAGGGAGGCAGCATCTTCAGTGCCCAGCTCAGCCTCCTCAGCTGGGTAAGTCACAGCATGGTGCTCACCCCTGGTGGCAGTTGCCTGCCAAGGTATCACAGCTAGCCCCTGAGGCATTCATCTTGGAGTGTCCTCGGACAGCTTGCAGCCCAAAACCCAGTTGCTCCAGGTAAGAATAGACAGTAATCATGTCCTATAAATAAGAAGAGTGCTCCCTGAATGGCCATATGGTGGCTGGCTGAGGAGGTTTGAGGAGAGCTGCACCAGTTGCTGTATGCATCTGTGGCACCACAGATACTGATAAGGTGAGTGGCGGGTGCCTGGTGCCATGGGAGGGGACCACTGAATGCCAGGGAGTTTTTTTTTTAATTACAGGCTGGCGATCGGCGAGAGAGGGGGACCACTAGCACCAGGGATTCTTTTTTTTAGTGAGGGGCTGGCGATCGGAGGGTGGGGGGGAATCACTCCACTGGGGATTCCTTTTTGTTATATTATGTCCTGGTGATCGGAGGGCGGGGAGACCACTACTACCAGGGATGTTGTTTCATACAGTATGGGCTGGTGATCGGGGGTGACTACTACCATCAGGGATGTTGTTTAATACAGTATGGGCCGGCGATCGGAGAGGGGGGGTGACCACTACCCCCAGGGATGTTGTTTAATACAGTATGGATTGGTGATTGGGGGTGGTGACCACTACCACCAGGGATGTTGTTTCATAGTATAAGGCCGGTGATCAGGGGGTGACCACTACCACCAGGGATGTTGTTTAACACAGTATAGACCGGCGATCGGGGGCAGTGACCACTACCACCAGGGATGTTGTTTCATACAGTACAGGCTGGCAATCAGAGGGGGGAACCACTGGCACCAGGGATTTTTATTTAATACATTAGGGGCTGGTGATCAGAGGGCAGGGGGACCGCTAGCACCAGGGATATTTAAATGTCTTGGACTGGGCAATTGGAGGAGGCAGTGTTGGACTAACCAGCCTCACTACCCTGCAAATGAGCCCATAATGGACATACAAATGGCTCCTCAGTGGCTTGCATTACCAATGGGCTCATTTGCATGGGTCCCCCTCGAATATTGCAGATAGAGCTCCAGTGCTATCCACTATGGCAGCACACTTCAGGATCCATGTCAGGGCAGTGCTACATGACTTAGCACAGCGACATTCAGTTGAATAGCGCCAATGTGCTATTCGACTAAATATAGCATCCTCAGGCTCCCGGGCAATCGCAAGGTGCAGCACAAAGTTTTGCACTCTGCTTTGTGATCTTCTGAATATTGGGCACCTGGAGACTGACAACAGGTGCAGAATATAACATGTCTGTCAAGAGAATAGTAATACACACCACTGTAAATAAGAACAGTGACGGGCCTTAAAGGGACACTGTCAACCTTTTCTGTATCATATTATTTCTGGTTGAAAACCCACATTTTATGCCTGCTTTCCTTCTTTAAAATTCACTGATGTTGCTGATTGTTTTATCTACTTCCTTGCTTAGTAGAACTGAAAGGCACAGTAATGTGTAGTTATACCCAGCCTTGTTTGGCTTCAAATTCTTGAGCTACTCTTAATACATACTTCCTGAACATTAGAAACAACCCCCAAACAGTGCAGCCACTCGTGATACAAGTCTCTTCTACTCCCACTGCACAGTGAGTGGCTAGATTCTGTTGGGGGTGTTCCTAAGTCCAGGACAGATACAGTGGGAGCTGGTAAAGGAATGTAAACACATATGTTTTTGTGTGGTAACACCAGTATGGTCAGGGGAGTAATTGTGGGAGGGGGGGCACAAGTCCCCCCCAACATTTTAGGTGAGCACATTTGTCACCCCCAACATTCAGGCCGTATGCTATTGCTGCCTGCTGGTGAGCTGGGTGGGACACAGGAACCTGCTGTTCTGTGGGTGAAGGGTTGGATTTTACTGGTGGGTTGGGTCAGGTCCTGGGAGTGAGAGCCCCAAAAGAGTGCAGCGAGCTACAGCAGCCAGACAGATGGCAGAGGGGGGGACCAGTGCCATGCAAGTGGCCTGGCCAGAACCAGGAAGAGAAGAGTGAATTGTAGCAGAGTGGAGAAAGTGATGGACCACATTGCACCCAGAAGTAGCAGAAGCGCGTGCCACCATCAATAGCGAGGAGTCGGGAGGAGTGGGTGGGAGACTGACTGCTCCCATCAAGGGAAACAAACTGCGGTGCTACCATCGATGTGTTTGCCTGCTTGGTGCTGCTTCACTTCCCCTCTCCTACTGACTGTGACTGTCATGTCCTGTGACTCATGCTGCCACATCTGCCCTCCGATGATGTCTGTGGAGAAGCTGCTGCTTTGCTTTCCAGCCTGGGAGTTTGGGGGTGAGGCTGGGGTTTTATGGCCTGGGATCGAGTGGTTCAGGGCTGTGGGCACCAGTGAGTGACTGTGGGGGTCAGATGGTTGGATCAGTCAGGGCGTCAGTCAGTCTGAGTCTGCAGTGGACATTTGGAAGGCAGAGCACAGGACAGAGGAATATGGACTGCTGGAGGCTGCTGCAAGCAATGATGAAGCAACAACTACCTGGGAGATAGGACTGACTGGTGGTGCTGCAGTGCAGTGGGTGGGGGTGAGTAGTGATTGGGAGGCAGTAAGCCAGCAACATCATTATGCCGCAGGGGCATTTACTCACAATGCTGTATGCACAAATTTGCAAAACAAGACATTGGCAACTAAGCAGAGGAGGTGGTGAAAGGGAAATTAGGCTTCTGCACAGGGCAGTTCTAAGCCAGCAGGGGCCACACACTATTGGCCATTTGATTTGGCACCAGTCAGGATCAGGGAGTGCCTGGGAAAAGAAGCCTGCTGCAATCTGTGAGGCATTCTCTTTACTGTTGTATCTGGAGTGGGCCAGTGGCTCTACCAGTAGACTGTGACCAACACAATCAGCAGTTAGCACAAAACTGTTCAACTTGAGCTAACATAGCTCTAATAGTCTACAAAAGGCAAGGGTAGGTGTTGTTTCTATTTAATTATGTTTATTGGTGGTCTGTTCTGCTTTGCTGTGTTGGTTGTGTCTGTACTGTCTACAGTCAGTGTCTGATTTAAAATGCTGTGCTGGCTAGTGACTCTCCTGTGTGCCACCTGAGCCTGACTGTTGCCTACTTTGGTAGGGGCAAGGTTCTGCTGGCTGTGGGGGGGGGAGGTTATATGGTTAGCCTAGCATGCAACTCCAGTGTTTTCCTCTGTATTACCAAAGCTAAAGTAATTTCAATGGGCTTGTGCAACTGGATGAGATGTATGCTTGTGTGACTTCAGTGCATTGTGGCTGTTCACCTCTTTATCCATGGGATATACCATTCTGTAGGGGTATGACGCAAGGAACCCTAGTGGAGGGCCCCCCCATAGGTGCCATGGGAATGATTTCCTTGGCTAAAGGTAGCTTAGGTAAAAGCCCGTGGGAAAGAGAGATGAGTTGCTGGAGGAGGAGGAGGGGTAGATGGTGGGGCAGCAAAGGAAACAAATGAGGACTGGCAATACAATAATCCATACTATAGTTATCCAGGGTTGTTAATTTTAGACCTTTCTTGCATTATAAAACATTTTTACAGAGCTCAGGCAATTTCATTTTTTTTCTAACAAACTTAAACATCTGTAATGAATGCATGTAAACCACACGTACTTTGGAAATAGTTTTATTTTCTAACCCATCACTACTTATGTTCCACGTTCTAATAGTGTCTATCTTTATTCATAACTGATAGAATGACCTAATTGCTATTTATCATAAAATTAATCTCCATTAAGACGTGATGAGTTCTCATATTATATTTAAGTTCAAGTTAACTTCTTTGTGAAAACCTTGTTTTGTTCATAAATTGCAAAAATAGTTATTATTGCAATTATTTATATTAAAGTTTCAAATTCTGCATTCTGATATTCAAATAGATTATGCAAATTTGTTTGCAGTCTCTCACTTTTATATACATGGATAAGCCATGGTTAGGCATGGAGGAACCACAGTTGACCATGGTATGTCGAGAATATTTTGTTTTATTTATTTATTTATTAGGTCTAGGATTACAATACCTTTGAGCCAGGGCTCTTTTACAAAGGTTCCATGTCAGGTTACAATTCAAAACATAAGACATGCAAGTCAGATTACAAATTGAATACATAGTACAAGGTTACAAAAGTGTAAGCTAAACAGAGTTACAAAGCATCTGAGAAGCAAAACAAGTTTTGGAGGCTAGGTTACAAGGAAATAGTGGATGAGGTGCAGAGAGGATAGAGGACAAGAGAGAGGAAGATTAGAGGGGAGCGGAGAGCTATAGAGGAGGAGCACAGCCAGAGGCATTGTCGTAGACATGACATGGGGAAGTGTATGCTAAGGGGTAACCAAGTGCTAATAGGAGAGAGAACTGCATAAGGTTAGGGAAAATTTAATGGGGTCAGCTAGTGGAGGCAGTCACAGGAGCTAGAGGCAGTGAGAAAGAGGTGGAGCCTTGATTTAAATGCACCAAGGTTAGGAGTGGAGGAGATGTAACTGTTTAGACCATTTTGCCAGCTGGGTACCCTGTAGGCAAAAGATCTTTGAGCTTGTGAGGTACGATAATGTGGAACCTGCAGGAGCTGTGATTCAGACCCCCTGGTTGAACAGGGGTTATTGCTAGGGTGCAGGAGTGCACACACTCCATGGGGCGCAAGGCCCATAGTTATTTTCTTCGCCAAGGTGCAGGTTAGGTACTTCATTTCAAAATATTTTGAAAACATATTGGGAAAAGCCATAATTCACAGAGTTCATGCTTCAAGAATTCTATAGCAATTTTGACCAAAAACAGTAACCAAATGGAGCCAAAATCATGTATTAAGTTATATGATCTATTGATAAACTGTAGATTTTAGAAATACAGCCACAATCTGAGTATATTTCAAGACACTGCTTTGTTACTTAACACTAAAACTAGCACTTGTAAGAGAAATTTGAGGACATATCTGAAGATACTGTCAACCTGCGACTGTTCTGATATACCTTAAAGAATCTTGTTATTAGGAAATTAATTTATACAGGAATTTAAATGTATGAAATATCTTGTGCATACCTGTATTATATGGGACTGGTGGTGGTTTTAACTATTTTATGTTCTGTAACTGTTGATGTGTTGCTAACCTATTGTTATCCCCTTTTCCCCAGGTGTAGCTGAAAATGGATCTTAGATCCAGTCCACTTTCCTGGTAAAATGCAACAAATAAAATAAATAAATAAGATAAACTTTAAACAAACAAAAAAGGGTACACTAGGAAGCTGTCCTTTACAGTTACGATAAAAGATAGCATAATTTAGTTTGAAAATTAAACTGATCCTGGCAAGTCTTCAGATGGATAATGATTAACTTAAATAGGAGATGACGTAAACTTAAAAAGAGGCTAACTTGCACTAAAATAAATCAAGACAGTCATATCTTTTTTTCCTTTTTTTTGCTCCAAATGTGCCCACCAGCACCCCTTTCCTTCAGGCCCCCACATCGACACCTCTTTTCTTGCTGGCCTCACCCTCTCACTTGCACTCCACTGGGATACACCTACCCAGACCTCCGGAAGCCTATGAGGGCTGGGTTATACCTGCTGGGGGCCTCTTCTGGTTGTCATCATGGAGTAGATGCCAGACAGCTCCTTACTTCCCTCTCCAATGGCTGGCCTGTTCCTGCTGAGTGCCATGCCATGGCCTAGTGTAGGAGCGTTGCTGCAGCATCCAGAGAGGGTATGCCTGAGTGTGTAGAGGAGGGTTGAGGCTTGGGAAGGGGCAGACAGGCCATGGTCAAGTGTCCCACTATGGCATTTTCCCTGTTCTAGTCAACACCCAGCCTCCTCCCCATTTACTGGCGCACAAGTACAGCTGGCTTGGGAGGTGCCTGATGCCACCCGGTCACCCGTTCGGTCACAAGAACCTCTACCAGCCACCAACAGGAGCCACTAGAGAGTGACACTGTGAGCCCCTGCCCCAGAGGAGATTTCACCTTCCCTGCCAGCCTCCGCTCTCCTGACATCTTGGGTGCTTGGTGTAAACCCAGTTCAACAGCATGCTGGAGCGATTCTCCATCACTAGGCTCCATGGCGCTGGCCTGAGTCATATCTTTCAGTCTAATCTTCACACTTGGGGTTGATACCTCTAACACTGTTTAAAATGATCTAGACCCCTTAGAGGGCTGAAGTGGACCCACCTCAAAAAGACACTAAACAGTTAACTGGAAATATTTTATACACTTTCACTGTAGACTGTATGCCATAAGTGGTTTCAATAATGGAACTACTAATGTGATAAAAAAAAACAGTGTTTATATTTTAACCAGGATCCCATCCATGTTACAATCTTAAACTGGACACAAAGAGAATAAACTGGGCTAACATAATTAAACAAACTATGAAAACCATTGTCTAGCACTAAAAAACATATTTAGCTCATGAACAATCATAGCTGCTACCTGAAATATTCTAAAATGTTAGTTTTATCAGAATTGTGTTTTTCATTAAACAAATTAAAAAATGGATTTAGTTCTGCAAATTATCTTCTCTTGATTGTAAGTCTTTTCTTAGGTATTTGTGTATCAACCATGGACAATCTTGTCCATATATCATGGACATACCATGGATGAGATTATCATTTTCCAGCCGCCAATAATCACAGGAGCCTTGTTGTGGGTTTAGAGGGCACTTGCCACCAGAATACTGCTGCCCCTTCACCGATTACGATCACAAAGGGAGAACTTCACCTTGCCTGCGGGAGCCCAGCAACAAGCACTGCCTGTCCAGAGGACTGTGACCTATCAGCTGCCAGTATTTGCAAGAATGGGCGGAGCTAGTAAGCGTGACAAAATTTGAACTTTTGTTTGCACTCTCCTCTCTGCATTTCCCAGCAGCCAATCATCACAGGAGCCTCATCAGGGGCTGTGACAGCACTTGCTACCAGAATCCTACCCCCCACCAATCAATCACCACAGGAGACCTTTACCTTGCCCTTGGGAGCACAGCAACAAGCCTTACCTTTCTAACTGTGACCTATCAGCTGCTAGTATTTGTGGGAGTAAGTGGAGCTATTAAGCCCATCAAAATTTGAACTTTGGCTTGTGCTCTTCTCTCTGCATTTGCCGGCCGCTGATCATCATGGGAGCCTCACTGGGGGTTGAGAGGGCACATGCCACCAGAATGATGCCCCCTTCACCAATCACCATGGGAGACCTTCATCTTGCCCTCAGGAGCCCAGCAACATGCCCTGCCTGTCCAAAGAACTGTGAGCTATCAGTTGCCAGTATTCACAGGATTGGGCTGAGCTACTAAGCCTGCCAAAATTTGAATTTTTGCTCATGCTCTCCTCTCTGCATTTCCCAGCCACTGGTCACCATGGGAGCCTCATCAAGGGTCAAGAGGGCACTTGCCACCAGAATCCTGCCCTCCCGTTCACTGATCTCTGCAGGAGACCTTTACCTTGCTCTTAGAAGCCCAGACAGCAAGCCTTGACTCTCCAAAGGACTGTGACCTATCAGCTGGTAGTATTCGTGGAAGCCAGCTGTGGTCTGAGCTCTAAATGAGCGAGTACTGTATACTATATGTACTCAGTGATTAACAGCCCACTGAGCTGTCAATCAATGAGCACATACTGAAAACAGTAGGCACTCACTGAGCGCTCAGTCATCAGCTGGCCGTGGTGATGAGTTGTGGGCTGTGCCAGTCACCGCCTCGGTTTGGGGATGGGGGAGCAGTGTGGTGGGGCACTGCCTGCTGGGGTGGGGATGGAGGTCCACTACACCACCAGGGATTATTTAAGTTATCAAAATGGGGATCAGGGCTTGGGGGTCCGCTAGACTACCAGGGATATGATAATTTTATTTATAAATGGGGATTGGGGCTGGGAGGAGGGTCCACTAGACCACCAGGGATATAATTATTTTAACAAACGGGGATCAGGGCTGGGGAGAGGGGTCTGCTAGACTGCCAGAAAATATGTATAATTTCCTATGGGGGTGATTGGGGATGGGGGGTCTGGTAGACTACCCGGGAATGCTTTGTTGCATTGTTGCAGGCTTTTGGTGACCTGTCCACATGCACCCTCTGTGTGGCGCACCACTAGGATTGCCGCAAGATGCAGGACTATGCCGCCGGGACACTGCCTGATACTGAATTGGGTGCAGGGTCTCTGGTACACCAGCAGTTGGTGCAAGCCACCTTTGGTGCAGCTTGTGCTGAGTTTTTGGAATTGGGCCCATAGAGCTTAATCTGGGTCCCACTCCTCCATATCAAAGAGTCTGCTCCCTTTCTAATATATGCTGGTCCAAAACATGAGGTCTAATATTACAACACATGAATATAAGCAGTCTAAGGCCCAAGCTCTGAGAGCTAGAAGGATGGATTGACCTGTATGCCCTGAAGTAGTTGCCATTTCTGAGTCTGGCTAAAGCTCACCATTCTCCCTCATGAGGTAGAGTTATCTGGGTACTCTGCATTCAGGCAGGATAAGATCTACAAGAAAGTGGGAAGGTGTCCTCAACATCCTGTCCTTCTTCAGTGACTCACTGTTAACTGTCTCTGACCTAGAAAATTCTGAATGTGAGGCTGTAATAATTAAGTTACTCCTCAGGCACACAAAGCCGCTATATGTGGGATGTATATATACCCTAGAGCAAAGGAGGGAGAGAGGTGATATGATCGAAACATTCAAACATCTTAAGGGCATTAACAAGGTGAAAGAGTCTAACATGTTTCAATATAAGAAAAACAGCAGGACAAGAGGACACAGTATGAGATTAGAGGGAAGACGATTAAGGGGTAATGTGAGGAAGTTCTTTTTCACAGAAAGGGTGGTGGATGCATGGAACGGCCTACCTCAGGAAGTGGTGGATATGAATACAGTGCAGGGCTTCAAACAGGCATGAGATAGGCATAAGGGAGCAATACAGATGAGTATGAATAGATAGGCCATTGACAGAGAAAAGGCCGATGGCACATTCATAAGGTAGAAAAAATGGGCAGACTGGATAGGAATTGCGTTCCTTATCTGCCGTCAACTTCTATGTTTCTATATATATAACACCTGTCCTGAGTGGCAAATTCTGCCCTTGATTCCCTCAGAAAGGCTTTTAGATCAACCCCTTGGTGATTTAATACTATTTAGGGATTTTAATATAAACTGGACTGCTGAGTCTGGGGTTGGGCCCAAGGTTGTCCTACCTGAGGGCCAGCTTACTGAAATTATCACTGACACAGCTGGAATAAAGAACAAAATGGGTAACCATAGCCTCCTTGACTGGGCCCTTGTCTCCAAAGCTGATCAGGTTGAGTTGCAGCCATATTTGCAGACTCAGACAGTGACCACTCCCCAGTCTTCTGTGTTTGTAATGTCTCTCCTAAATCTCCACCCAGCATATTTATGGCCCATAATTATTCCAAATTTGACGATAGTGCCTTCCTGGCTACCCTCTCAGGCATACACTGGGAATTTATTAAAAATAAAATAAAATAAATAAAAATAAAATAAACTATTAGAGCCCTTCCTGATGGGCATTCTGCCCTGCATATGTTTTTGAGTAACTTCCTCTCTACTGCAGAAGCACATGCTCCCTTTAAGCAACTTAGGTAAAGAGTTAACAGTTGAAGTGGCTAGAACACAACAGCAGAAAGTCTATGAAGCAAGGAGATAAGGCCTGGGGGGTCTTTAAAAACTCTAGTCCCACATCCGATTGGATTAAATACAGGGAATTCAGGAATGCCTGTAAAAAGGACCTGAGAGCTGTCAAAAGTAAATACCTAAGGGACCTACAGGACATAAGTCAATCTGATCCCAAGTGGTTCTTGCCACAAATAAATGCAATTCTAAAAGGACATGCCTGTACCAGGGAATGTGACATAGTGACTGACAATAAGCTCTACCAAGTCCCTGTCACTACTGCTAATACCTTCAACAATTTTTTTACTGATCTAGATGGGTTTGGACCTCCCCCATTGGGCCTCCTCCTCACTACTGTAATCAGCCTACTATGGAGCGCAAATACCCTGAGTTCTGTTTCTTGAAGATAAAGGTAAGTGAGGTGCTGACTTGCTTAAAACAATTAAAGACTGAAGGCTCAGCTGTATATGACAAGCACGAGCCAAAGCTCCTGAAGTTAGCCACCCACATAATTGCCTCCACTGTTGCTATGCTGTTCAACAAATCGTTAGCTGAAGGGAGAATCCTGGCAAGCTTGAAAGTGGCCCTAGTGGTTCTGATGCACAAGGGTGGTCTCAAAGAATCCATGGAAAACCATTGCCCCATTTCCTTGCTTAGTTCCCTGGTCAAAATACATGAAAGGTTAGTTTACAACCAGCTGCAGGAGTATCTGGAACAGCGTCAACTACTTACAGCCAGGCAGCATGCTTTCACGAAACCTCATGGTACAGACACTGCATTGGTCAGGTTGTCTATTGATATGCTGGGTGCTGTAGGTAAAGGGCAATTGACAGGGGCTGTATTTATAGATCTCACCAAAGCCTTTGATTTTGTGAACCACAGCCTCCTGTTAGATAAATTAAAACTGCTTGGCCTTGACAGTCTTTCATGCCAATGTTTTTCTTATTAATTATCAAGTAGGTCTCAGCAGGTTAAGTGGAAGGATGTCCGCTCTAAGCAGAGACCCATTATGGATGGTGTTCCCCAAGGGTTCTTTTTGTGTCCTTTGCTCTTCTCTTTCTTTATTAACATATTAATGATATGCCTGATAACTCTAGTGGGGCAAATTTACTGTTGTACACAGACAACACTGCTGTATAGTTGCTCTGGCAATGCTACCCAAATCAGTAGTCAGCTTGCTAGTGACTTCTGGGAGTTAGAAAAATGGTTTACTAGTAACAGACTAGTTTTAAATGTACAGAAAACTTAAGCCATACTGTCTGGTCCCGGGTACCTGTGTACTGCTAGACAGCATTTGTTATCTGTTGTCAGAACAACTGGGGCACAAACTGAAGTGGTTGACTCGATCAAATATCTTGGATCAAATATCTTGGAGTGTACCTGGACCAGGAAATTACTTTAAGCACAATGTAGATCATATCTTGAAGTCCCTACACCAAAAAATTGGGTTACATTACCAGCTAAGTAAATATCTGTCCAAGGATTCTCAGCATACTGTTGCCAACAGTATGCTGCCTCCAATATTTACTGCTCTAATTCTGCAGTCCCTAAGGTGCTCAGAAGTAAATAAGCTAAAAGGCCTATACAATAAAACTAGTCGATTTGCTTCTGGTGCCCCACCTAGGGAGACCACCCCAGCGTGCCACATGCCCCTTTTGTTGTTTGCCGATGGGGGCGCCCAATCCCCCATCGGCTACAGCTGCCCCCCAAAGCAAGACTCCTTGGTGGCATGCTGGGAGCCCACCCCAGAGTGCCACATGCCCCTGTAAAGTTGAAAACGGTCCCGCAACATTTTTTTTTTTTCACCTGGAAAAAAGGAAACGGTCCCTCGTAGTCTCCCTGCACCCCTCCCACAACCTGCACCCACCCACTGCGCACCCTGCCTCCCCACACACCCCCTCACCCCATACCTACCTCTGGAGGTCGGCGTGATGATCTTCGGTGGACTGGGAACACGTCTGCACTCTTCAAAGCCGACCGCGAACTGAGGAAATGCCGGTAAGCTGTATAATGTAATGAATAGGGTTTTTTCAACTTTAGTGCATATCTCAGGCATTTTTGAAATTTTCACCAGATTTTCAGCATGGGGTTTTGGGACCCCTCACCTCATGAATTCTTGAACTGTCATGGCGTTAATCGGCCCTAAAAGGTGGTTTTGCGGTCACTGTGCAGAATCACCCTCCGGGGCTGAGTAACGAAATGACAGTGCCAGTGTTCATGAGGTGGGCTCTCAAAAACCCTAAGTTGAAAATTTGGTGGAAAAATTCCAAAAAATGACTGTTTTATGAGCGTGCATTGCGCAGTTGCTACGTCACCGTAACTTCGCCAATTTACAATATTTTCAGGCCAGATTAACATTGGCATTTTGTCACATCGCTTTGTGAGCAGTAGCAGCTGTCATTGCTGACATCATGGCCAAAATGTGTTGCACTTCGGAAGCAGAATAAGCGCAGTCGCTGTGGGAAATCAGTGTTCAGGACAGATTAAGAAAATGACAGTGACACTGTTCATGAGTAGAACATCCTAAAATGCCTATGTTGAAAACTTAGTAGCGATACTCCACAAAATGTCTATATTACGGCCTTGCGTTGCGCGGTTAGCGCATACTCGTAGCTTGGAATTTATAATATTTTTACTCCAGATTTTCAACATTGCCATTTTCCCAGACCTACTTAATGAACAGTGCAGCTGTCATTTTTCCCATCCTGGCCGAATGTGTTTCGCACTTCCAGCGCAGAAGAACAGAGTGGTCGCTGTGGGAAATCACTGTTCGGGACAGATTAAGAAAATGACAATGATACTGTTCATGAGCAGAGGTCCTAAAATGCCTATGTTGAAAATTTGGTGATGATAGCCCATCAATTGACTGTGTTACAAGTATGCGTTGTGCACTTTCCACGCACCCTTGTAACCGCAGATTTGTAATATTGTCACACCAGATTTTCAACAGTGCCATTTTTTCACACCTCCTTATAAGTAGTACAGCTGTCATTTTTCACAACCTGACTGAAATGTGTTTTCACAGTTCCGGCGCAGAATAACGTGGTCACTGTGGGAAGTCAGTGTTCGGGACAGATTAAGAAAATGACAGTGGCACTGTTTATGAGCAGAGGTCCTAAAATCCCTATGTTGAAAAGTTGGTGATGAAACTCCATAACGTGACTGTGTTACAAGCGTGCGTTGAACTGTTTCCACGCACCCTTGTAACTTCGTAAATTAGTAATACTGTCACGCCACATGTTCAACAGTGGCATTTTTTCACAACTCCTTATGAACACTACAGCTGTCGTTTTTCCATGTCCTGCTAAAATATGTTTTTGCACTCCTGCTGGACAATAGCATGGTCACTCTGGGAAATCAGTGTTTGGGACAGATTAAGATCAAACGAGTGAGAGTGGGGAGTGACCAAGCTCAACTGAGCTCTGTCGGGACTGCTGCAGATTTGTCTGTGGACAGACAAAGGCCCTAACACAAGAGCCCAGTACAAAAGGGCAGCCTGCAGCACTGGGAGAAACAGAACGAGAGAGCGAGTGAGGGAGGAGGAGGCGAACTCACCAAAGCGCTGTCAGGACTGCTGCGGATTTCTTTGTGGGCAGAAAAAGGCGTCAGTGCAGGCAGGGACCCAGTACAAAAGGCCAGCCTGCAGCAGTGGGAGAAACAGTATGAGCGAGTGAGACAAGGGGTCTTAGTGAGCTCAATGGAGCTCTATCAGGACTGCTGGGATTTCTTTGTGAGCAGAAAATGGCGCCAATGCAGGCAGGAGCCCCGTACAAAAGGGCAGCTTGCAGCACCAGGACAAACAGAATGAGTGATGAGAGAGGGAGACTGAGCGACCTCAATGGAGCTCTGTCAGGACAGCTGCGGATTTCTTTGTGGACAGACAAAGGTGCCAACGCAGCCAGGAGCCCCATACAAAAATGCAGTCTGCGGCGCCAAGAGAAACAGAATGAGCGAGTGACAGTGCTAGTGAGCGAGCTCAATGGAGCTCTAGTGTGACTGCTGCAGATTTCTTTGTGGGCAGAAAATGCGGCAACGCAGGCAGCCCAGTACAAAAGGCCAGCTTGCAGCGCTTGCAGAAATGGAATGCAAGAGTGACAGAGGGGGAGTGAGCGAGATCAGTGGAGCTGTGTCGGGACTGCTTCAGATTTCTTTCTGGCCAGAAAAAGTCGCCAATGCAGGCAGGAGCCCAGTACAAAAGGGCAGCCTGCAGCACCACGAGACACAGAATGAGCGAGTGAGGGAGGGGGAGTCAGTGAGCTCAACAGGGCTCTGTTGGGACTGCTGCAGATTTGTTTGTGGGCAGAAAAAGGCAGCAATGCATGCAGGGGCCCAGTACAAAAGGGCAGCCTGCAGTGGCAGGAAAACGAGAATGAGCTAGTGAGTGAGCTCAACAGAGCTGCATTGTAACTGCTGCAAATTTCTTTGTGGGCATAAGAGGCAGCAACGCAGGCAGGGCCCAGTGAGGCAGCCTGCAGCGCCCTGCAGAACAGAATGAGCGAGTGAGAGAAGGGGAGTGAGCAGAGCTCAACACAGTTTTGTGGGGACTGCTGCAGATTTCTTTGTGGGCAGAAAAAGGCACCAACAGGGCAGGAGCCCAGGCACAAAAGGGCAGCCTGCAGCACCAGGAGAACCAGACTGAGTGAGTGAGAGAGGGAGTAAGCGACCTCAACGGAGCTCTGTCGGGACAGCTGTGGATTTCTTTGTGGGTAGAAAAGCCACCAACACAGGCAGGAGCCCAGTACAAAGGGGCAGCCTGCAGCACCAGGAGAAACAGAATGAGCGGTGAAAGAGGTGAGCCACCTCAATGGAGCTCTGTCAGGACAGTTGCGTATTTCTTCCTCAGCAGAACAAGGTGCCAACGCAGGCAGCAGACCAGTACAAAAGAGCAGCCTGCAGCACCGGGACAAACAGTCTGAGCCAGTGACAGAGGGCCACTGAACGAGCTCAACAGACCAACGCAATCACCATTCGGCATTGACAAATGATTGTTTTTAACTAGAAATAATATGACGTAAAAACGGTTGACAGTGTGCCTTTAAGGCATTTCTCCTTGAACACAGCCTTTGTACTTGCAACAGTTCGATGTGCTTATGCAACTGGATGAGATAATATGAGATGATGCTTGTGTAACTTGATTTGCTTTGTGGCTTTCTGCCTCTCTATCCGTGGGATATACCACCTTGTAGGGGTACGTTCAAGGAACCCTAGAGGAAGGTTTCCCCTACAGGTGCCCGGAATGAATGCGTCGGCTAAAGGTAGGTTAGGAAGAAGTCCACAGGTAAGACAGACGAGCCTCTGGAGGAGGAGGGATGGATGGTGGACAACGAAAAAGAATCCTGGTGAGGCCCAGGATGTTGTGACCTTTTAAGCTCGATGGGGGAGTGACGTTGTTGCTCCGCCCATTGAACCTCGGGCTTAAAGCCCTCCCATTCAATGTGCTTATGCAACTGGATGAGATAATATGAGATGATGCTTGTGTAACTTGATTTGCTTTGTGGCTTTCTGTCTCTCTATCCATGGGATACACCACCCTGTAGGGGTATGATGCAAGGAACCCTAGAGGAGGGTTCCCCCTCTACAGGTGCCGGGAATTAATGTGTCAGCTAAAGGTAGGTTAGGAAGAAACCCAAAAAGAATACCCAAAGATGTTGAGCTTCGAAGAGACGAGGATGATGAATGAATTCTGAGAAGAGAAGGGCTGACTTCCTAAGGAGAGAGGGGAAAGCCAGGGCCACCATCCACATCCAGCCAACAGCAGAACCTAACTAACTAACTAACCGAAGAAGCACCAACAAGCCTAACTAATTAACCAGAGATGGCACTAACTCTAACTAATATTATGACCATTGGCATGGAGGAGAGGAAAAAACCCCTTTAAGGAGTAAAACCCTGGGGATCCAAGGCCTAGGTCACCTTCCCTCCAGGCTGACAACATTTGATTTGAGGATGTATGTCGTTAAAAAGAAGGGTTCAGTAATGAGAGGAATGCAAGTAGGGAGGATGATGATGGAATAGGGAAAATCCCCAAAAGAAAGCACAGATCGAAGAGGGAACATGAGGCCACGCGCAGATCGAAGAAGGAACATGAGGCAACAATGAATACTGCCTTTGGCGATGGGAGGGAGTAAATCCGTGTAGAAGTCAGAGGAGCAAGGGGTATCCAGATGTGCACACAAGGAGATTCCAGATGTGCTGATGAGAAGACCGAGGACAATGCAGACTGGCTTGAGTGAGTGATGTGAGCGAGCAGACACTGAGGTTGAAGAGGCATGCTTGATTATGCAATGTGAATGGGTAGACTTTAAATGATTAGACCCTGAGGTTGTAGCTGATGAGGTAGCATAGGATTCAATGATAGGAATGTTCGAGTAAGCGATGTAAATAGATGAACCTTGAGGTAAGGCTGAGTGAATGATGACTGGAGTTATGAACTCGATACGTGTGGCAGGATGGCCGCATGTTGATAAGGCGGCATAGGAGTCATGATAGGTACGCCTAAAAAGAAATATTGATGTCAGGCCATGAGTGGAGTGAATCCTGGATGGCCGGTACGGAATTGGAAGAGGAGGAGACAGGAATGATCTTGAAAATTAACTTGTACGAAGGAAGTAAAAGGAAGTAGGCTCCTCGAAAGGAGGTAGACTCCAAGGCCAAGAAGGTAGATTTGGAACCAGAGGCAACTCAGGTTGAGCGATCGAGGAGCTAAACTGGATGAGGTATGATGAGGAGTGAGCAAAAGTGGATGACATATGATGAGGAGTGAAGCTAAGAGTTGGGTGAAGCCATGATGGCTGGTACTAGAAAAGGCGCTAGGACAAGGAAGGTAAAATTAGGAAACGGATGAGGTACAATGATGGATTGAAACCATGGAGGCTGGTACAGGAAAGCAAGGTATGAAAGGACAAAGGTCGGTAGGGAGGTCAATGGGGTAGCATAGGACCCAGCTGATACAGGAGGAGAATGGCAACAGGGCAAACTGGGTGAGGTGGCACGCAGGCCAGGTTCGATGGAAGTCCAGATGGAGTCAGCCATAGATGGCCCAATGATGTGAATGGCAGAACAAGCGAATAGAAAAAATGTGGCATGATGAGAGATAGAAGCCATGACTGGAGTGAATCCTTGACAGCTGATGATGGATGGAATCAGGAACCTGATACATGTGGTGGAAGGGCTGCATGATATCCGCAACAAAATGCAGGCTACGGGGCAGATGGAGCCCGCCAGTGACAGCCAAAGGAGGAAAATGGATTAATAGGCAATTGAGGGGGCATAGTCCAGGTGAAGGAGGGCCCGGGTCGATTGGAAGGAGTCCAAGAAGCAGGAGGACAACCAAAGGCAAGCGGGAGGAGTCAAACAGCTGGAAGGCAGCCACAGGCAGGGCCAGCAGAAATGGATGCAATAGGTGACAGGGAATGAAGCCCAGACATGATAGGAGCCAGCCGACCCACAGCAAGGGGAAGGAAAGTTGGAAGACAGGAACCGAGCTGCGGTGGGGGGGGAGGCACCTGTCTAGCGACGGCACACACAGAGAACTCATACATCAGAAATGGCAGGCGCAGGTTCGGACCAGCACACACAGAAAGACAACAGCAGGAGGAATGGAGTATATGGAAGAGCAGGACCCACGGTGTCATGACAGGAGAACGAAATAAAATGCAACGAGGGAGACCAGACGAGCAATGGAGGAATTGAGGGTGAAGCACTGGATGGGTGGAGGGAAAGACAAGGCAAATCAGATCTCGCAAGTGACCCAGCAGGCAATGAGAGGACAAACAACAAACATGTGTGAGTGAAATGAAGACACATCTATGATAGGCAACCCTGGAGGAAGAGAGATCGAGGAATAGGGGATAGCCAGGAGCGACCTCTGTGGAAGCAGATCGAACTGTATCAAGAAAGCATAGAAGTACTTCCATAGGAAACGGCAGAGACTGAAAGGATTGAGATTCGCTTAGAAAGTACGTAGCTTCCAGCACCTCAAACAGGCAGCAGAAAACCACCACGGCACCTGTAAATGCAGTGGGTTAATTATACATGCAGTGCAAAGGGAGAAACAAATAAAAAAAATTGCGTATGGAGGATCCATGTATTTTTTTTTCCTTTTAGCATCCACATTTCATTAAGGTCAGTGGAAGGAGGAGAATGGAGGGAAATGCCAAAGCTGCATGAAACACAAGGACAGCCACTGCAGCAGGAGCTGACATGTCTAAGTTAGCACACACAGTAGCACGAGTGCTGGATAAACCAAAAGACTCCCAGAACATACCTGACGGCATTCCAGCATCTTGTGCAGACGTGATGCAACCCCTGGACATTGCTATAAACAAACTGCCCAAAAAATGAAGTAAAGAACTGCCCACAGAGTCATGTGATGAGCTAATAACGTAGCGGATCAGAGCAGGCAAACCATCTGTCCAAATTACCGTAGAGCGGAGCATGAGGCAACATAAAAACTAAACAAGCTCAGGGTATGAGGCAGAGAAGCGAATGAGAATCAGCAACACTCACCATGACGGACGGGTCCGAGCAGCACTAGGCAGACCAGACAGCTGAGGTGGGTAGCGGACGAAAAGCCAGAGTTCATGGACCAAAGACAGAGCAGTCAAGGTGAAGCGGCAGCTTGAGATGGAGGAAATGAAAAACCATGCGGCCGCTACCACTGAGAGAAGCAGTGGGCAAATGAGATGGGGGGAAGTCTGGGACAAGAATGGAGCAGAGGTGGCGGATGGAAGGAGGGAACGAGCCATGGAGCCATGGTGAGGAATGCGGAAGCAGTGAGGGGGGTGGGCGCACAAGGGGAAAGGACGAAATGCTGGAAAGGAGGGGAAGAGTGACTGCAAAAGCAGGGGACAGGAGGAGGCGAGCGTGGCAGGCAAACCACCAAAAAAACAGCAGTGGGAAAGCAAAGGCACGATGGAAGGAGCGAGGCAGCAGACGGAGGCGACCGCAGGAACAGACAGACTCGGGCAGAAACAGGGATGAGGAAGAGCGGCGCCTCAGCCCGCAATGAAAAAGAATCCTGGCGAGGCCCAGGATTTTGTGACCTTTTAAGCTCAATGGGGTAGTGGCGTTGTTGCTCCGCCCACCGAACCTCGGGCTTAAAGCCCTCCCATTGTCATGTACCTACCTGTGTTCAAATTTTTCATTGGCTGAAATGTTCTTGTTGCTCTATAACCTGAGACATATCTGTATGCTTGCTCTTTGTTATAAATTAAGCAATGTTTACTAATTCTGTAGCACTGTGATGTTTGCTATTGTTGTTGTCATGGCTTGCTTTTCTTAGTGACTTCCTGTTTTGTTTACATGTAATTAATCCTGGGTCACCCCTGAAAAAGGGACTTTCAGTCTTAGAGGGTCTACACAGTCAACAAAATTCAATAAATAACCAACCAAACAAATAATTAAATAAAATCATGGACAAAGATTAAGGACACAGCAGGGATGGCCATGGCTAACCTTGTTTGTCCATGAAAACATGGACAACCGGACAGCCTGGTGAGGAGAAAAGGGGTCTAGGGTTGGGGACTTCAAACAAATCACAATGCAGTAAAGCAGGAAAGTGGGTAGAATGCTGGGATGTGTAGGTAGCTGGTTCAGCAGTACCAAAAGGAGAGCATCTTTCCCCTGTACAGAACCTGGGTGAGGTCACATCTTGAGTACTGTGTGCAAGTTTGGGGCCTTAATCTAAACAAGCATTTGTCAATGCTGGATGTTTGCCACTGGTATAGAAGTCCTGGGGTACTAGATATTTTGTGGTGCACTTTGTGGCTTATGTATTACCAAAGTTACAAGCCTGCATTCATAAATTTCAACGCAAGCTCTCAACTTTGTTGTTTGGTAATATTTTTTGCCCAAATTGTCAACATAGCCTTCTTATGACCCCACCTTATGAACAAGTGCAGAAAAAATTTTCAGCTCCTGACTGAAAGGTGATTTCACGCAGGGACTGCGAAATCACTTTTCAGAATGCAATCGTAGAAACATAGACGCTGACGGCAGATAAAGGCCTCCAGGCCGACCCAGCCTGCCCTGTTTCCCTACCTATAGTGATGCCGTAGGCTCTAATCAGCCTACGGTCCTCACCCTCTCCCCTTATCTTTCAAGATTCCTTTGTGTCTATCCAATGTGTTTTTGAATCCTTTTACTGTTTCTGCCTCCACCACCTGTGCTGGTAGGCTGCTCCATTTGTCCACCACCCTCTCTGTAAAGAAATACTTCCTCATATTACCTCTGAGCCTCACCCCCCCAACTTCATACTGTGCCCCCTCATCCTTGAGTATCTTTTTCTTTGGAAGATTATACCCTCCTGTACCCTGTTTTTCCCTGTGAGGTATTTGAATGTTTCAGTCATATCCCCCCTTTCCCTTCTGTCCTCCAGGGAGTACATATTTAACTCCTTTAGTCTTTCCTCACAGGGTTTTTTGATGCAGACCGCTCACCATTTTGGTTGCCGTCCTCTGTACCACCACCCTCTACCCTGTTTATGTCCTTTTGAAGAATGGGGTCTCCAGAACTCGACACAGTACGCATGGTGTGGCTACACTAATGATCTATATAGCAGGATTATTACCTCCTTTCTTCTGCTGGTGATTCCCCTGCATATGTATCCAGCATCCTGCTAGCCTTCCCTGCTGCCTTGTCACTCTGCTTAGCTACCTTCAGGTCATCAGAGATGACTATCCCCAGGTCCTGTTCCTGTTTTGAGCCTGCTATTGCCTCCCCTCCCAGGTGGTAAGTTGCCCTTGGGTTTCTGTGCCCCATGTGCATTATTTTGCACTTTTTAGCATTGCAACCCAGCTGCCAATCCTTCGACCATTCCTCTAGCCTTTTTAGGTCTCTTCTCTTTCTATCCAAACACATTTTGGCCAGGATTTCAAAAATGATAGCTGTCACATTCATGAGGTGCTGTGAAGAAATGGCTATGTTGAAAATTTGGGATAAAAATATTGAAAATTGCCAAGGTTACGAGACTGTGTTTGCAAAGTTCAACACAGGCTGCCTGAAAGGTGATTTCGCACAGGGACTGCAAAATCACCTTTCGGGATGCAAAGGGTTTCCAATGTGGAAAACCAGACTCAGTATCGGTCACCTGGGAAGTAATAGCCACCATTAGTTCCCAGGTGACTAGTACTGAGTTCAGTTGGAAACTTTGTATATCACTTTGGCAAAATGAAAATCATGAAAGGAATTCAAACGTCTGAACTCTGTTTGTTGTATGGAGTGCAGCTTTACCAAGAACATGTTGAAGAGGACAGGACCCAAGACAGCTCCTTGTGGCGCCCCACTTGTGACCTACTTCTCTTCCAATTTGACCCCATTTACCACCACCCTCTGCTGTCTTTCTTTCAGCTAATTTCCTACCCATCTAACTATGACCCTAGCCAAGCCCAGCTCCATCAGTAACCTTCTGTGAGGCACCGAGGTGAAAACCTTGCTGAAATGGAAGTGGAGTAAATCCCCAGTGTGGCCCTTATCTACTGTACCACCTTTGTTACCCAGTCAAAGACAACTGTCAAATTGGTCTGACTAGACCTCCCCGCTACAAACCCAAGCTGTTTATTATCCTGTAGATCACTGCTGTCTAGGTAGTCCATTCTTTGATCAGTGACTCCTTCAATTTACCCACTATAGAGATAAGGCTAACAGTACTGTAATTCCGTGCTTGCTCCTTGTCCCCCACCTTGTGTTGTGGGACGATATCTGCTACCCTCCAGTCTTTTGGAACTGTCTGAATTGAGCTACTAAATCGCTCTACTAGGGGTTCAATCAGTTGCACAGTCAAGTCCTTGAGCACCTCTTTTTATTTTATTTATTTAAAAGTTGCATATGATACAGGATGAGTTCTGTGAGAAGGTTTCATTTACAGAACATCCTTAGTCAAAATGGTAACAGAACAACATAAACTAATGTACACAAAATCAAGTAGTTACAGATGTATTGTTCCTGGAACAACAATCTTTTTAAACCATGTTTAAAAATACCAAGGGTAGGTGAAATTCTAAGCCGAGGAGACAAGTTATTCCAAGAAAAAGAAGCTGCGTATGAGAAATGTTCTTCTCAAAGTGTGTATGGAACTTGGGCAAGAAAAAACACACTGAGGCACATCTCTGAGGCTGTATTTGTGGACAGGTGCTATTAGTCTTTCAGATAAAGAAGTAGAGGTCTTGCTGTTTGCAGTTTTGTAAATAAGGGACAAACAATGAAAAGTACACCTGGAAGAGGGTCACAACCAGATTAGTTGATACAATAAAGTGCAATGGTGCTCACCCCATTTGATTTTCATTTAAACTGAAGCAACTGATAATAAACAGTATTTAATGGGTGGAGATGTTGAAACAGAGGCATGATGAGAAATAGTGTTACCATAATCCAGAATAGGGAGAATCACTTGCCCAGTAATATGCCCTTGGGTGCATCACATCCCACAGTCAATTCCCTTGGCAGCCAAAGAAGCATTGCTTTGTACTTACCAATTACTTGGTTGCCCTTCTGCTGCTCCTCACTGGTGACATTGAATCTAACCCTGCTCTCCCCCAACTACCCCATGGTCTAAAAATTGTCCACCTAAACATCAGGAGCCTCCTATCCAAAATTGACCAAATCCTACCCCTAGTCCTTTCTCTACATCCAGACATTCTCATTCTGTCTGAATCCTGGCTCAGCTCCAAAATTCCTAATGATTGTGTCACTGTCCCTGGTTTCACCCTCATTCAACAGGACTGAGCCAAATAGGGAGGTGGAGTAGCCATGTACCTCAAGTCCTCCATTCAGTTCATCACTGTCCTGGCTTCCTCAACCTCTTCTATGTAAGAAAAGCTATTAGTCAAGATCTCTTTCCACTCCTCCTCCCTCCTGATCTATGTAACAGGCATTTACTGCTGTCCGGCACTACCCCCTACCTCCATCAAGGACCTACTGGCATCCCTCTCGTCCCATGCCTCCACAGGTGAACTACTGATCCTGGGAGATTTTAACATGAACTGGCTTACCACCCATCACTCCCATGCCCTCTCCAAAATCACCCCCCTAAAGCTATCCCAGCTCATTACTGAACCCACATGACTCAACCCTAAAACCCACAACCATTTCCTCATAGACTGGGTTCTGGCTTCACATCCACACTGCATCATTAATGTAGGCATCCTGCCAGATGCACTAAGTAACCATGATATCACCTACTGTGTACGTAAAATCTGACACCCTCAAGCTCCACCCAAATTCCTACAAATCTGGTCTTTTAAATCAATTTCACTCCTCTACTCCATGACCTGTCCAACATAGAATGGGACCCCATCAACACTGCTACCTCAATCGACTCGGCTCTTGACTATTTCAGAGCATTCTTCCTCAAAATCTGGAATCACCATGCCCCACTCAAACGCAGCAGGGTCCAAGGATCCCACCTCCCGTGGATTACTTCAGACCTACTGGACTGTCTAAGGACCCGGGACCAAGCGTGGAAAGACCAAAAACGATCACCCTCCACAGTAGTCTATCAAAGATAATGGCATCTCTGAAATATTTGCACAAGGTTAGTCAGGCAAGCCAAAGTGGATTACTTTTCAAACACCTTTCAAGCAAACATTAACCGCCCCTCCAAATTCTGGAAGGTAGTTAACTCACTATTCTCCCCCCAAATAGTCCCACGCCCCAGTCCTTAGGGTAGCTGCCTCCACCCTGTCTGACCCCCCCCCGTCACCACTGAGTTCAATACCTTATTCACCTCCTGCAACTCCTCCCTCCTCTCCTCCGTACCCCACACCCCACCCTTCCCCCTATGCCCCCTGTCCCACCTTTCTGTTTCTCCCCAATATCCCCCTCTACTGCCTACATTTAAATATGGTGGATTGCACCTAAACAGAGAAGGTGTGTGAGCACTCAGACAAAAATTCAATGTTTATACAGGTAGCTTAAATTAAATAAAGAGGAGTATGATGCAACTTACACCCCTGCTGTCTGTGGGCTGGTCATCACTCCCCAAAATGCCAAATGTGTGCATACATCCTCAGAAAACAAATCAGAGCCAACATCCGCCCAAACCAGCAACCTCCATAATCTCTTAGCCTTAAAGAGCAAACTGGAGCAGTTCAGGAAGAGGGCACAACCCTGCATCAAAGAGGATGTACATTTCTGGGAGGCAATGGTTGCAAATACTAGGAGTCTAACCAACAAACTTCCTGAACTCATAGCCATCTTGGAAACAGAAAGGTTGGACTGGGTGGCTGTAACAGAAACATGGTTCATGGAAAAACACGGCTGGAATGCGGCCATTCCTGGTTACAATCTGTTCAGGAAAGATAGGCAGGGCAAAAAAAGGGTGGTGGTGGTAGCCATTTACATTCAGGAGGAAATAAAAGCCACAGAAGTAAAAGGGCAACCTGGGGACTTCGTGTCACTGTGGCTAACAGTAGACGCTGGCAAGGGAAAACCCTTCAGAATCAGCATCGTATACAGGGCCCCAAATCAAGGAGATAAAGGAGACAAAGACCTAATAGAAGAAATCCACAAAATGTCTGATAAAGGTGAAGTAATGCTGGTGGGGGACTTCAACCTACCAGATATTAACTGGAGCACACTAACAGTAATGACAACAAGAAGTAGGGACTTCTTATTGTCACTACAAGGTGCAGGACTGTGCCAACTTGTTAAAACCCCAACAAGGGGAGATGCCATTCTTGATCTTGTCCTCACAAACTCGGAAAGGATCAAGGACATCGAAGTGGGATGCTATATGGGCAACAGTGACCATCGCATGGTAAGCTTTAAGGTAAACATAACACAGGACACCAGCCACTCAAAGACAAAGGTGCTAGATTTCAGAAAGGCTGACTTCCAAAAAATGAGGAAGAAAATAAGTAGCCAGTTAATGGAAATAGAGGTTGAAGAGATGGAGGTCATGTGGGGGAGACTCAAGAGAACAATAAAGACTGCCACAGATCAATGTGCCAGATTGGTCAGCAAAGCAAAAGGAAAAATAAATCCTCTATGGTTTTCCAAGGAAGTGGCTACCACAGTCAAAGAAAAAAAGAAGGCATACAGCATATACCAAGAAACCAAAACTGAGAAAGCCTGGGAGTCGTACAAGGAAAAAATGAGATTGTCTACGAACAAATTAGAAGGGCAAAAGCTCGGACAGAGAAAAAGGTAGCAGAAGGGGAAAAGAGAGGAGACAAATATTTTTTTAGATACATTAGGGAACATAGGAAGGCAAAAGGGGGATAGTAAAGATTGCTACTGAAGATGGGAAATGCACCAAACATGACCCAGAGAAAGCCAAAATCCTCAACAAATACTTATGCTCGGTGTTTACCAAAGAGGACCCAGGGGATGGCCCAGCCCTGAAAAAATACAACACCCCAGGACCTGGGGTAGACACGAGTCCCTTTATAGAAGCTGAAGTATGGGAGGTGCTAAATAAACTAAAAGAAGACAAAGCAATGGGACCAGACGAGATGCACCCCAGAATCCTTAAGGAACTGGGGGAAGAATTAATAGCCCCTCTGGCACTTCTGTTCACGAAATCCTTGAAGAATGGTGTGGTACCCAAAGACTGGAAAAAAGCAATAGTGGTTCTACTTTACAAATCAGGCAGTTGCAAAGAGGCTAATAATTACAGACCGGTGAGCCTCACGTCCATAGTAGGGGAAACTAATGGAGACACTACTCAAACAGAGGATCATAGCATTCCTTGAAACTAGCGGCCAACAAGACCCTAAACAGATAGGTTTCACAGCAGGTAGGCAATGGCAGACAAATCTGCTCAAGTTTTTTGACTACATTATAAAAATAGTGGACGACGGTGGGGCAGTAGATGTGGTCTACCTAGACTTTAGTAAGGCCTTTGACTCAGTTCCACACAGAAAGTTGGTAAAGAAGCTTGACCACACAGGGGTTGGTCCAGAAGTAGTCAGATGGGTACAAAACTGGTTACAAGGCAGAACTCAGAGGGTATAGGTTAATGGAACGCAATTGATGGAAGGCAGGGTGACCAGCGGGGTGCCCCAGGACTCAGTGCTGGGGCCTCTGCTCTTCAATGTTTTTATAGCAGACATCACTGATGGACTGGAGGGGAAGGTGTGTCTGTTCGCAGATGACACCAAGATATATAACAGGGTGGACACTTCAGAAAGAGTGAGCAAGATGGAAACTGACCTCAAGAAACTAGAAGAATGGTCTGAAGTGTGGCAGCTGAGATTTAATGCCAAAAAATGCAAGGTCTTGCACATAGGAAAGAGAAATCCAAGGAAGGAGTATTATCTAGGAGGCAAAAGACTGGTGGCCTCAAACCAGGAACGAGATGTGGGAATCATAATCTCAGACGACTTGAAGGTTAGTAAGCAGTGTGAGAAGACAACATTAGAAACATAGAAACATAGAATTTGATGGCAGATAAGGACCGCTTGGCCCACCCAGTCTGCCCATTTCCCTACCTAATGGATAAGCTGCAGATCCTAGTTAACCAGCAGCCTACTTCTTCCTACCCCCAACCCCCTAGAATTGTCTTATGACTGTCCCATGCATGCTTGAATTCCACCACTGTTTTTGACTCCACAACCTCCTCTGGAAGGCCGCTCCATGCATCCACAACCCTCTGTGAAAAATACTTCCTTAAATTACCTCTGAGCTGCCCCTCCATCTTCAAATTGTGCCCCTTGTTCTTGCACACTCTTTTTGGAAAGATGCTACCCTCTTGGACTTTGTTGATTCCTTGAGGTACTTGAAAGTTTCTATAATATCCCTCTCCTCCTTTCCTCGAGGCTATACATATTAAGCTCCTTAAGTCTCTTCATTGTGTTCCAGTGCAGACCCTGCACCATTTTAGTTGCCCTTCTCTGGACAGCTTCCATCCTGTCTATGTCTTTGTGGAGATTGGGTCTCCAGAACTGCACGCAGTACTCCAGATGGGGTCTGACCAGCTGTCTGTACAGAGGGATAATAACTTCCTATTTTCTACTGGTGATGCCTCTCCCTATGCATCCCAGTATCCCCCCAGCCCTCCTTGCTGCCCTCTCACATTGCTTGCCCACCTTTAGGTCATCTGATATGACTACCCCCAGGTCCCTTTCCATTTTTGTTGTTAGTATCTTACCCCCCATTGTATACTCTTCCCCTGGGTTTTTGCTTCCCAGGTGCATTACCTTGCACTTCTTAGCATTAAATCTAAGCTGCCATACATTTGACCATTCCTCTAACCTTGCCAAGTCCCTTCTCATCCTTTCCATCCCATCTTGTGCAGCAACTCTGTTGCAGATCTTTGTGTCATCTGCAAAGAGACATACTTTTCCTTCCAGTCCCTCTGCAATGTCGCTTATAAAGACATTGAAGAGGACCGGTCCTAATATTGAACCCTGCGGTACCCCACTAGTAACCCCCCTTTCTTCAGAGTGGACTCCATTTACTATTACTCTCTGTGTCCTATTCTCCAGCCAATTCTTTACCCAGGCTGTCATCTTGGGACCTACTGTACTCCCAGGCTGGCTAACTTGTATATTAATCTTTTGTGTGGGACTGTGTCAAATGCCTTGCTAAAGTCTAGGTAGGTCATGTCCACAGCCCCTCCCTGATCTACTACTTTGGTCACCCAGTCAAAGAAATTTATCAGATTCGTCTGGCATGACCTTCCCGCTGTGAATCCATGCTGCCTTGGGTCCTGTGCCCCTCTGGCCTCTAGATACTTGACAATTCTTTCCTTCAGAAGTGATTCCATCATTTTCCCTATCACTGAGGTTAAACTAACAGGTCTGTAGTTTCCTGCTTCTGCCTTGCTCCCACTTTTGTGAAGGGGAATCACATCTGCCCTCCTCCAGTCTTCGGGTACCACCCCATCCTCCCATGATTTGTTAAAGAGGGTAGTCAGTGGTGTCACTAGTTCTACCCTTAGTTCTTTTAGAATTCTGGGATGAATCCCATCAGGCTCCATTGCTTTGTCCACCTTCAGTTTTAAGAGTTCTTTCAGAACCCTTTCTTCTGTAAATGGGCTGATATCAACTTCTGTATCCAGAGTGTTTCTACTGTTTGTTTTAGGTACCTCTCCCTCTTCATTTGTAAATACTGAGCAAAAATATTTGTTTAGTATCTCTGCCTTTTCACAGTCACCCTCTGCCCACCCCCATCCCCTTTATTAAGCCTCACTATCCCTCCTTTGTCTTCCTTCGCTCCCTGATGTACCTATAAAAGGTTTTATCCCCCTTCTTAACTGAGTTGGCTATCTTTTCCTCGGTTTGGGCTTTTGCTGTTCTGACTGCCTTCCCAACTTCCTTTTGCTTTAACTGATACAGTTCTCTGTCCTGTTCCTTCTGTGATTCCTTGTACTTCCTGAATGCTTTCTTTTTCTCTTGAACCTTCACTGCCACTACCTTTGAGAACCATAGTGGTTTCTTACATCGTTTTGTTTTGTTTATTTGCTTCACACAAAGGCTTGTTACCTCTGTGATGGCAGTTTTTATTATTCCCCATTGTTCTTCCACCCCTCCTTCCTGCCCATTTGCTAGTGCATTCCTTAGGCACTCACCCATTTTGGCAAAGTCAGCCCTCCTAAACTCCAGTACTTTTGCCTTTGTAAAAAGTTACCTGGCACAACGTTCTCAAACAGTAAAAATCTCTGAGGTTCTCTCTGACTCTAAACCGGTCCTCTCTGGTGTCCCCCAGGACTCAATTTTAGGTCCTCTCCTCTTCAGCCTATTTCTAAACTTGCTTCCCAAATCCTGCCCTGAAAAATTAATACTCTATGCTGATGACGCTGTAATTCTCTCCTCCCATAAGGATCCAAATCCACTACGACAGAGCTTGCAGCTTGCTTTCTCATGTGTTGAAAAGTGGTTCCTTGAGCACAAACTGGTCCTAAATCAAAAAAAAAAAAGTCATGCTTTTCGCCAGTCATCAAAACAGAAATAGGCATACTCCACTCGTCATAAAAACTTCTCTTGGAAATACACTAGAACAAGTGAACACCTTCAAATACCTTGGTATCACTTTTGACGAATGTCTTACTTTTGCAGCCCATATCGATAACACTGCAAAAACAGTGCACCAACGCATTGGAATTTTGAACCGGAACTGTCAATTTTTCAACCAAGCTGCCTTGAGGATTGCTGTTCAAAGCTCCATCATCTCAATCATAGACTATGGTCTAATTGTCTATGGCTCAGCTACTACCACTGCACTAAAGCGCATCTCAACAGCACTAAACAAAACCTGTCGACTCCTCACTGGAGCACAGAGACGGACCCACACTTGTGACCTCTACATGGAAACCGGTTGGTTGCATCTTTCCAATTGCCTCATGTATCTCACCTGCGTGATGGCAAAAAAATCAATCTTGGGACTCACTCCTCCATGTATCCGGGACCTGCTCTGTCTGAACAATGGCACTCATACCACCAGAAGATCTGACCACCAACCTTTCCTTGTCCCTAGATGCCGGACTGCTCAGGAACAAAGATCTTTTACATACCGTGCCCCTACCTGGTACAATGCCCTTAACCTGCCCTCCCTATCCCCCAAGACATTGGAAGCTTTCAAATCCATACTTAACGCTCACCTCACAGCCTCCAGCTCCTGTGACTGCTTTGACTAAAGTCTCATCCCACTGAGTGCACTTACATTTGTTTCACTCAACCACCATGGTCTCCTCTTTGACAAAGACAACCTGAGTACCACTAACCTGGTTCTGTCTGCTCCTAAACTTCTTATTTCTCCCTCTCTTCCCTCTCAAGCTCTCCAATCCTTATTCTTTGCCCTTGACACTGCCTCTGAGTTCCTTTTTCTTTTCTGTACATAAATGTTACTGTTTAAGTTGTGGCCTTGTTAAACGGCTTACTGATTGTTTGTAACACTGTCTACTATGTTTTTGTACTTAAAGGGGAAGACTCCTGTATATTTGTGATTTGGATAAGTCTGATGTATTTATTATACATTACATCAAATACTGTACATATATCAGTAAGAGATCAGCCATTTCTTCTATTGCAACACATATCTAGAGTTTGAGGCTCTGACACAAGGTAGTAAAATGTCAAGCAAGCCTCCATTTACATGCAAATGAGTCACTTGTGATACAGCCCCTCCCATTCCTTGATGTCACTGCAGCAACAGTGCAGAACAAAACATAAGGGTATCAGTGCTGTCTATCCTGATTTTAGTTTAAGTTTGCAATGGCTTAAGACAGTTCTGTCATGCAACTCACACAGGGCGTGGTACTTGTAGCCTTAATACTGAATGTGTAGAACAAATAATACATCTAATAGTATTTCATTCACAGGAAACAAAAGCTGTTCCCGTGTACTGCTCATTTCTCTCTGTGAGAGAGTTGTAACATGTTGTGGAAAGCAGTAGACTGAATCAGTTAATCAACCAATCAACCAACCAATCAATCAATCAATCGAGCAGTTAATTAGTCACTCTGTAGTGAACCAGGTGAACACCCTTTAGGGAATTCATTTACAAGGTAGGCTTGAGCAGTTTCCCAAAGAATCACACAAGACTGAATTCCTCCTTTGCACAAATTATACACTCCCCTTTCAGCAGCCTGAAAGTGGAGAGCTAGATCGCTTGCTTTATAAAGTGTACTGTTTTGCATTTCAAATGCTCCTTACATCTGGGTTCCGACTGGAAATACCAAGACACAGACTGCATGTCATATGGGAGGAATGAGCTAAGCAAATACAGAGTACTACAAACACTGAGACTGATTAGTTTCTTTACCTACAACAGCTGAAGTGTAGCATCTGATATGTGAGGGACATCCTACTTCAAATGCTGGCATTACAAGGGGGGCTGCCACAGCTTGTTTTCAGTACCTTCAAAGTGAAGTGCTGTAGCTCTCACATCACTGCTCATGATTTATACCGGGAATGGGGGCACTGTTAAAGTCATGGACCTGAGGGGCCATCACAGTTCCCAAGGAGGTTAGGGGAACTTGTAAGGGACTGTAGTAGGATTTGAACCAGAGTTTCCCAGTTCTTGTCCTTGTGCTTTAACCACTAGATTATCCTTCTTCCATATGGTGCAGCTGATGTTCTGGTAATCTATTCCTTGTTATAGCTGAACTCTTTATTGCCTTACATCAGCCATGCAATCACTGATTGCCTAGTTAGAGGGAAAGCGGCATTTTTTGCAAGATTGTGTCTCACTGCTGGTGTCAATCAAAACAGAGAATGCTAACACACACACAACATAATACAACAGCTATATAATACCACTTAGGACTCTTGTTGTACCCAGAGTCATTTATTGGGTAAACTGTTTTTGCTAACAGAAACATTAACACAACACATACAGGCACTTCCTTATAGGCATACTGTATATACATGTCAAATCAGTGCTGAATCACACTCATATGGTTCTAGTCCCTATTAGACCTGCACTTCAGGATGTGCACAACACTTAAAGAGTTCCCCCATTACTCAAGTGGGGGACCAAACATTGTAGGTTCTGTTTACTGGTGGAACTGCATTTAGTGCAGCACCATTATCTGTTGCTCTGATGACATCATCCTCCAGCAGCACTGATGGTAAAATGGAGGACAAACACATTGATAATTTCTATGGGCTGTATATTTGTATTTATAATCTAGATTTGGACAGCAATAGGACTGCTGGCAACTAGAGGAGGAACACAACAGTTACACATACGGAGTTGGGAAAATATGGGTGTGAAACTATGGGAGACTTCCCCTTTAATGACGTTGAACCTTTGTAAAAGAGCCTTGGCTCAAAGGTATTAATTCCTAGAACAATAAACTTCAGCAAACTTTGTATGGTTTGACTCTATTGCTGTGTTTATTGTGAACCATACTGTTCGATGGTCACTAGTTCCCAGATGGCTACCCACTTCTACATCTGTGGTCCTCTCTCCATCTCCATTTGAGAGAACCAGGTCTAAGATTGCTCCCTCTCGAGTGGCCTTCAATACTAGTTGTCTGTAGGGCATCTAGAATAACCCCGCTCTTCGAAGTGGCAGCTGCAACTGCACTCCAGTTAACATCTGGCATATTCAGATCACCCATCAGCAATATCTCCCCTTTTTCTGCCATTCTAAGTATACTTTCTATCATTTCCTTGTCCATTTCCTGCCCCTGAGAAGGGGGTCTGTATACAACCCCTGTGCGGATTGTGGTGCCATTGCCTGTCTCCAAATTGACCCACAGTGCTTCTCCTCCCTGTTTACCCTTTTGTTCTGTTGCTTTGATTCCTTCCCTTATGTAAAGAGCTACTCCTCCTCCTCTTTTACCCTCCCTGTCCCTCCTGTAGATAGTGTATCCTGGTATGTTTACATCCCAGTCATGGTTTTGTGTCTACCATGTTTCTGTGACTGCCACAATATCCAGATGTTCCTCCTCCATCAAGGCCACTAATTCAGGAAGCTTGTTACCCAGATTACGGGCATTGGTACTCATTGCTCTCCATTTTTGATGGCTTTACCTTCTGTTGCAGCATCCCCACTGATCTTTCTACCTCGGTCTTTCTCATTTAGTACCCTGTTTTGTAGGGAGAGGCTGGATTTTCCTGTTGCTTATCAGTGCTTCCCCCCTTGACTAGTTTAAAAGCTTGCCAAAGAAGCATTTAAACTGATTGCTCAAAAGACTTGTTCCCTTCCTGGACAGATGCAGACCATCCTGCCAGTATAGGCTGGTGTTCCTCCAGGTGGAACCCCAGTCCCCAATGAAGCCAAACCCCTGTGCTCCACACCATTTTTTCAACCATTCATTAAACTGCATGGTGCAACATTGAAGGCCAACAGAATGCTAGGCTGCATTGGGAGGGGAATCACGAGCAGGAGGAGAGAGGTGGTACTACCACTATATAGATCGCTAGTCAGGCCTCACCTGGAATACAGAGTCTAATTCTGGAGGCCTCACCTCAAGAAAGACATTGACTGAGTGGAAATAGTACAGAGAAAGGCGACAAAATTTATTCAGGGTCTGCAATACATGTCCTACGAGGAAAGACTTAGGGAACTGAATATGTACTCCCTGGAGCAGAGAAGGGAGAGAGGGGATAGGACTGAAACATTCAGGTACATAAAAGGCATTAACA
The DNA here is from genome assembly GCA_016271365.2 of Neoceratodus forsteri. Lineage (NCBI taxonomy): Eukaryota > Metazoa > Chordata > Ceratodontiformes > Ceratodontidae > Neoceratodus > Neoceratodus forsteri. The sequence continues at coordinate 1,381,271,889 of CM028132.1, read as the reverse complement.
AGGTACAGGCACAATAACTTTTTCACTTCAAGAAGGGCTCCAAGACCAGGGGACATGACCTCAGGCTGCAAGGAGGGAGGTTCTCTACCAACACCAGGAAAGAGTGGTGGATGTCTGTAACTGCCTGCCCCAAGAGGTTGTGGGGGTAAACACTGTGGGAGGATTCAAGAATGCATGGAATAGACACAAGGAACTCCTGACTACAAAGGGCAACTAGAGTGTCAAAATTGATCTAAAACAAATGGGCAGACTAGCTGGACTTAGCAGTCTCCTTCTGCCATCAACATCTATGTTTCTACTGTGCTCAAGGCACTCCCTGCACTAAACCCTTCTAAAGGCAAGTGCCCTGATGGCCTTGATGATAAATTGCTATATCTGTCAGCACCTGCCATCGCATACCCTATTGCGACACTGCTAAATCTATCATTTAAGTTAGCCACAGTCCCAGCTTCCTGGAAGCATGCCACAGTCACCCCTGCCCATAAAGAAGGTGATCCATCCACAGCCAGCATCTATTGCCCCATCTCCTCCCTCCCTCCCTCCTTCCTATCCTTGCCAGACTGCAAGAACAATTGGTGCTCACTCAACTCTCTTCCTGTCTCTACTCTTCATCCTACTTCACTCCGTTCCAGTCCGGCTTCCAAAAAAACACTCCACGTCCACCTCTCTCCTCTGGCTCACTAACTCCATCCTCTATTGAATGGATCAAGAGCTTATCACATCAGCTATCTGTCAACCTAACCAAGGCTTTCAACACTGTCTCCCATTTCCTCCTACTGGACAAACTCTCATCCACTGGGATGTCCACTACTGCAACCAACTGGTTCAAATCATACCTAGTGAGCAGATCACAGTCAGTCAGAATTGGAGACTCTCTTTCCTCACCCATACCCATCCACACTGGGGTCCTACAAGGCTCAGTCCTTGGCCCAATTCTCTTCTCTATTTTTCTTAATGATCTCCCCTCGGTCTGTACACATACCCATATTTCAGGGCAGTCATTGGATCTTGTCTTCCTACTGGGTATGGAAGCATCCACTTGGAGGTGGTGCCAGTCAGATGGTCTGACCATTGCACTATCAGGTTCAATGTCCAGGAACCCCCTTATAGGCCTGCCCCTGTGGAGATTGTCCGGTACCACCCATTAAGGGATGTGACCCCAGAGGGCCAGATGGTGGTGCTGGATCTATCAGGATTTCTGACTGCTAGCATGGATTCAGAGAACCTACTGTAGGCCTATAACAAGGTCGTGGTGGGGGCTCTGGATTCCATAGCTTCAGTTTATGTTCACCCTCGTTCCATTGCCCCTCAGTCCCTATGGTTTGACGGAGCCTTGAGGAAGATGAGGAGGGTTGGGCAAAGGTTGGAACATTGTTGGCAAAAGTCTGGCCTTGATGCCAACAGGCTTAGGTTGATGTCGCATTATGCAGACTGTCAATCAGCAGTCTCATGTAATAAGGCAGAGTTCATGTCCAGGGAGATTACTGCTGCACAGAATCGACCAGCTCAGCTTTTCAGAACTGTGGACAGGCTGGGCTTTGTCACATGAGAAGTGTGACGAATTTGCTCGCTTCTTTGCAGATAATGTTGCTGACATCAGATCAGAGTTCCATGCAGTGCATTCCAATGGGGGTGGCTATGATCAGTGGGATGTTGCAACACCTCAGACTGGTTGTTCGGCTTTTGATCAGGTGGTGATCCCGGATGTCATGATGGTCATCCAGAATATGCGGCCGACCTGCTGTGGTTTGGAAACCCTAGGCCCAACCTGTTTCCTTGTGGGATGTGTGGAGGTCATCGGCCCAGTCCTAGCTGAGATAGTCCAGTGTTCACTAGAGACAGGGGAGATTCCTGACTCCCTGAAGGAGGTGGTGGTGACACCGCTCCTTAATAAATTTTCTCTCAACCTGGATTGTCTTGTGAACTACAGGCTGGTCTCTAACCTTCCCTTTGTGGGGAAGGTTATTGAGAAGGTGGTTACGGTGCAGCTGCAGAATTATATTGCCATCTATGACATCTAGGATCCTTTCCAGTCAGGATTTAGGAAGAGGCATAGTACCGAGACTGCTCTTGTCTGAGTGCTCAATTACCTCCTTATAGCAAGAGATTGGAGGAGCCATTCCATCTTGGCCCTCCTTGATCTCTCTGTGGCATTTGGCACCGTGGACCATGGGATTTTGCTAGAGTGTCTGCAGGTGATCTCCAGACTGTCGGGTACAGTCCTCAGATGGTTTAAGTCCTTCCTCATTGGCAGGTCTCAGAGAGTTGTGTCGGGGATTTATTCCTCTGACATGTTCTTTCTGCCATGTAGGGTCCTGCAGGGCTCTATGCTGTCTCCCATGTTGTTCATGGTGTACATGTTTCCACTGGGGGACATTGTAAGGCAGTATGGGCTGAGTTTTTCCTGCTATGCAGATGATACTCAGCTGTGCATGTCCTTCGTACCGAGACAGGATACAGCAGTCTCAGTATTTAATAACTGCCTAGCTGAGATCAAGACTGGATGAGTGCCAGCTGGTTGAAGCTAAATTCCAATAAGACTGAGGTGTTGGTTGTGGACCTGGGTTGTCAAGTAGAGGGGTCTTTGGCAGAGCGGGCAACTGGTCTTGTCCTGGGTAGCTGCCAGCTAATGGCCTCTGAAAGGGTACAGAGTTTGGGTGTTATTTTTGAAGAGGAGCTGACCCTGAAATCTCAGGTGTCATCCATTGTCAAGACCTCATTTTACCATCTGAGGAATATCGCCTGGATTAAGCACCTGGTTCTGCCTGACGATCTTCCGACATTGATCTATGCCTTTGTGACTTCCTGCTTGGATTACTGTAACTCCCTGTACATAGGGCTTCTGGAGGTTGATATTCGCCATCTGCAGCTAGTGCAGAATGCAGCAGCCAGGTTTCTAACTGGGCTGTCTCGATCTTGCCATATTACACCAGTGCTGTGTGAGTTGCACTGGCTGACAATTTGGTGGAGGATCACCTTCAAGGTCAGCTTGCTAACCTAAAAAGCCCTAGATGGACAGGGACCACCCTACCTGCAAGAGCTTCTGTGCCCCTATTGCCTCTCCTGACCACTCCGCTCTGCCAATGAGGGATTGCTAGTGATTCCCAGGATGTGGTTGAAGACATCTGGGGCTTGAGCCTTTTCTTATGCAGCCCCTGCCCTGTGGAATTCTCTACCTCATTGGGCTCGAGAGTGCTTGACTGTGGAGAGCTTTAAAGCTGCTCTGAAATCCCATCTATTCAGGCTTGCCTTTCTGTAATTCATTGTATGTGTTCAGCTGCTATTATTGTACTCTGATTATTTATGGTTTTATACTGTTTTAATGGTGTTTTTACTGTAAAGCACTTTGATATGTATGAATTGCGCTATATAAATAAAGTTATTATTATTATTATTACATCTGCATCCATTCACATGTATGTGGAGGACACCATCCTGTTTGTATCCGGTCCCTCCTCCCCCATGTTGGCATCCAGCTTACAGCTGGACTTCGATAATGTCCAACAGTGGCTATGCACCAACCTGCTGTTTTTAAATGCCAAGAAGACTGTCTCCATGACCTTTGGCACAAGACAGAAACTCTCCAGGCTCCCCTCCACCCCATCCTTTCACATTCTTGATGGATCTACATTGGAAGACTGTGACAGGGTAGAATAGGACCCTGTCCCATTTGTTTTGGAGAAAGTGTTTAAATGCAAAGATCTGTATTCTTTCCTTTTCTCTCTTCTCTGTCTGGTTGCGCAACCAAATTTTCCTGTGAGACTTCGGACTTGATCAACCCGAACAGTCTCGCAATCCTTTGCCTCTCACTGTCTCTCAGTTTTCTCTTGCTGTCTTTCTTCCTTGCATATCTATATCTGCTAATATAAAATATATGAGAATCAATGTATGGAAATGTAGCTGATATTGGGATCCCTTTCATTTAGAAAATTGTGTTACTGTTGAAATGTATATATTTATAGTTTGAGATAACTATAAAAAGCTAGAGGTCACTTGGGTTCAAATGCTTGAGCCTTTTGCAGTTGTTGTGGGGACCTCAGGGAGTTCTCAATGTTCTAGCAGCTCCTGAAATTTACAAAGGACAGGATGCTTGCAAAGGATGGGGGTTGAAAAGAGTTATAAAAACAGCGAAGCTGAGCTGCAAAAGAGATTTTTTTTACAAGGATTTTATTTTACTTCCGAATATAGTTATTCTGAACAGGTTTATTTTATGTTACTGCAACTACAAATAAACAGTTTTGTAGAATTTTTCAACTGCTCCTGGGTTTTCTCTATGCTTCCTAACCTGTGCTTCGATGACAGATGATGTCAGCCTAAGTGGGATTTAAGCCGTGCATACCCTAAAACAGGAGATTTGTGCATGGGTACTGGATCTAGTACCATGGAAGCACAGAGGCAGGTATGGATTCTGCAGTTGAAGTCCAGTCTGGGATTGTACAGCAAGCACAAGTCATGGAAAAAAAAACAGGCTGTGACAGAACCTGAAAGCCTGATGGACTTTTTGAAATGGTGGGCTACACAACAAAAAGAGACTGAGATGCAGAGAGAAAAAGAAATTCAATGGTTAGAAGCATTGAGGAGAGAAGAGATGCAGCGACAGAAGCAACAGATGAGAGAAGAGATTCAGTGATGGGAGCAGTGATGGCTGGATGCCTTACAAGCTATCGAAGGCAGAGGATCCGGCACAGATCCAGATGAGCAACAAAATGCAAGCAACCTGAAGGCCATTAAACTTACAAAGTTGTGTCCCTCAGATGATATTGAGGCATACCTGACAACCTTTGAAAGAGTTGCCACAGCCTGCCAGTGGCCAAAGCAGCAATGGACAATCAGACTGATACCCTACCTGACAGGGAAAGCCCAGCTTGCCTACAGCAGTATGGACATTGCACAGTCAGAAAACTATGACTTGGTGAAAAGTGAAATCCTGAAAAGGTATGACATCTCCAGAGAGACCTGCAGGCAGAGATTTCGATCTCTGGGGTACAACTCAGTTGACAATCCTTGAGAAGCCTTCACCCAACTCCGAGAACTCCTGATGAAGTGGATCCAACCAGAGAGCAAAACAGTCCCACAGATCATCGACACATTTGCCATGGAGCAATTCATCAACATCTTGCCTACAGATGTGCAGCTGTGGGTAAAGGAACACCGACCAGAGAATGGTGAAAAAGCTGTTTCTTTGGCTGAGGACTACCAAATGGCCAGACAGATGCCACAGCAGCAAGAAAACAGCCAAGCACCGGTAAGAAACTCTTTTTCCCATTTCAATTCTAAGCCTGCTAAGAACTCTGGTGGGGGTAACAAATCTGTGCCAAAAGACGTTATCTGCTATAACTGTGATAAGCCAGGCCATTTTGCAAGAAACTGCCATAATAAAGAGAGTGGCACTGGAGCAGATTTGTCCTTGGCAAACTGGGGCAAGTACCTAACAGATGTGAAGGTGGGGAATAAGACTGTAATGAGACTCATTGATTCGGGAAGCAGGCAAACCCTAGTGCATATTAAAGTGCTGAGAAATCACTGTGCAAAGGGACCAGGTACTGGTGTCATCTGCATCCACAGGGACACTCAATACTATCCCACCACCTAAGTGACTCTGACCATTAAGGGTGTGTCGCACCAAATGAAAGTGGGGGTAGTACCAAAGTTACCTGTACCTGTGATTATTGGAAATGACTTTCCAGGATTTACTGAATTGATCAAAGAGGGAATAAATCCTGATGTTTCAGCAACTGTGGTAACAAGAGCTCAGGCAAAGAAAATCTCAGACAGTGGGGACACTTTTCCTTTCAGTGCTTTTGATTCGAACGTATCTGAGCACAGCTCCAAGATCCAGAAATCCAGGAAAGAAAGACAAAGCCTGAAGAAACTATGGCAACAAATGTCTGATGGACATGAAGGGTTAAAATATGAAAATGCTGAAACTAAATTGATAACTGATTGTGATTTTCTTTCAGAGCAAGCTAACAATGTTTCTCTCCAGGGTTATTTCAAGCAGCTGGGGTAAAACCAAAACAGGGTGGACCAATGTTTAAAAAATGTAATGGATTACTGTACAGAGTTTGCGTTAAACCTCAGACACAGGAACAGACAGAACAATTGGTTATACCACAGAAGTATAGAACAGAATTGTTACAGATAGCACATGATAGTCCTATGGCTGGTCACTCAGGGAGGGATCACACCCTTGCCAGATTGCTGTATAGATTTTACTGGCCGGGAATTCATGAAGATGTTGCTACCTATTGTAATTCCTACGCTGAGTGTCAGAAAGTAGCCCCAGTCACTAGAAAAGATAAGGTGCCCCTGGTACCCCTACCCTTTAATAGATGTGCCTTTTGAGAGAACTGCAATGGATGTGGTTGGTCCTTTAGACAAAAGTAAAAAGTGTAATAGTTTTATCCTGGTAGTATGCGACTATGCAACTCGATACCAAGAAGCAGTTCCAATGCGTACTGTTACAGCCACAAAAGTTGCAGCAGAGCTAGCCAAAAGTTTCAGCAGAGCGGGCATACCTAAAGAAATTATTACTGATCAGGGTAGTAATTTTGGTGCTGCACTGTTTAAAGAGCTGTACAGACTGCTGGGTATCACTGCCATAAGAACCTCCCCCATCACCCTCAGACAGACGGTCTTGTTGAGCGTTTTAACCAAACCCTAAAATGCATGTTAAAAAAGTTTGTAAAAGGGGAAGGGAAAGATTGGGACAATTACTTGCCTTACCTACTTTTTTGCTTACAGAGAAGTACCACAGGCATCAACAGGGTTTTCGCCATTTGCAATGCTGTATGGTAGGCAGCCAAGAGGGCCACTGGATGTGATAAAAGAAGCGTGGGAAGATAACCCCACTCAGAAACAATCTATATCTTCTTATATGTGTGCCCTATGAAAGAAACGCAAAATCTGTTGAAATTGCCCATAGTAATCAGGAAGAGGCTCAAAACCAGCAGAAGGTATATTATGACAATGGGGTAAAAGAAAAAGTTTTCGAGCCAGGTGAAAAGGTTTTGCTACTGTTACCCACAACAGAAAATACGTTGTTAATGAAGTGGCAAGGGCCATATAAGGTTCTTAGACATACTGGCACTGTTAACTATGATATTGAGACCCCTGACAGAAAAAATCCTTTTATTTGTTTGTAACCCCCAGGTGGTGCTATCCCAAGGGCTACTACCCCTGCCTGCTTGACTACTGACCAGTTGAGGGGCCTAGGTTCTATGGCGGGTGCCTCCACCCAGAGGTCAGGGTCTGTAGTGGTTAGACTAGCTTGATCACAGCCCTCTGGGACACCGTGACCCCCTTTGGTTCCCTCTAGTGGCTCACACAGTACACAGGAGTTACAGCCCCAATACCCCACATATACACACTGTTCACTCATAAAGCATCACTTACCCTCGAGACTGATTCTGCAGCATGTCTCTGAGGACCCCCTGTAAAATAAGGTTAAACAACATACACAGCAAAATACAATACTGTTTCCATAAGTACCAACACCACAGACAGTATATAGTATAACAACAAGTCTGATTTATTTAGGGGACAGTAACACAGGAAGGGGAAAACAGGTTAATTGGTGGCATTAAATCACAGTACTATGCACACATACAGGGTCTGAAAAGTCACACTCTGGGTACCCAGGTTGGGGGGGGGCTAGCCAGGTCCGTTGCCTGGGGTTGGCCGGCAGGTTCAGATGTATAGGGCCCTGTAGAAGAAAATATATGCACAACACCCAGTTATAATCCATAGCCGGATGGCTCAGTTCATGAAGCAGTGAAACAACAAGAATTAGATGACACACTTGTGATTGAAAACAGGCTGCAGGGGAATACCCTGACTTGTACTCACAATACCCAAGCTGAAAACCAGATGGTGGATGTTCTCTGGATTGTCAGAAACAACAGGGCATGGAGACAAGGTCCTTGTGACTGGACCCCACTGCAGTTTATAGCAAACGGATTTAGTCCGAGACAAGCTGGGGGTTGCTTCCAGCTTCAACACACAGCACACAGCACAGGGGATTGGAAATAGCGATTCCCCCACAAGCACTACGCACATTCATATGTGAAAGGAAAGTACTATAGCAGGCAGGCTGCTCCCCGATCCCGATCGCACTTACTGCAAAATACCCGGGAGCACACAAAGCAGCTTCAGTTCCTGACAGACCGAGCGCGATTCAGCAATTTCTCCAGTCTTCTACAGGGTGAGCCTGGTTTCCACACTTCTGGTGCTTCTTTCTCCTCACAAGTTGGATTCAGTCTAAATTGGCACTCACAATGGCTGCAGACCGAAACTTAGGGCCTCACGCGCGCTTCCCGCGTGAAACTATACACCTCAGAAGCACAGAGCTCCTTTTCTCTTAACTGTCACAACTGATCTGAGCTTTCCAGTTACAGAGCAGGGCATTTCCTTTAGCTCCACACCATTTTCTGTTGGTTGGTTCGGCTGTCACTCACAATAAGACTCCCTCTGTTGGTGGAAAAAGGCACCAAGGTCAAAACTACATTTCCCAGAGTCACTGCCCATACAATCCCCTCGTGGCTGGCTCAACATTAAGAGTCCAAGTTCTGATTCGTACACAGGCTCCATTTAAGGGCTCCCTTAACCCAATTGGCCCAGCACAGCAGTTCAGGACAAAAATGAAAGAGCTACACTGAAACAGTTCATGCTAAAATAAAGACAGGTTAGACAAACTACATTTTCTCAGTCACTCTAAATGATTTCTGGCAAACAGTTATATCTTTCAACAAGGCTCCCTCTGCACACGTAACGATGGCAGAAACGGAGCGAACTGGCAGCAGCTCGGTTGGGATTAGAGCATTAAATACACAGTCCCCACATACAAACTAATTAAGTCTGCAAGCAGACAGCTCCTAAAGAGAGAGTACGTGGAGCCTCAAATAGCAAAATAGCACTCACTTGGAACCACATTTAAACAGCTCAGACACCGAACACCGTCCAGACTTGGAGCATTCAGGCAAGCTCCTGGAAGACTTTTGGGAACCCCCATTTGCAGGGGGGTTACATCCTTCCTGACCTGGAAAAACTTGGCGTCCGCGTCAAATAAATACCCCCATAAATTTCAATATAACCAGATATATTTACATCAATATCACATTAGACTTATACATGTAATCATCAGTCAACATATCACCTTACCAGAAACACATTTCTGAAACTTTTCAGTACATCACTTTTTACACAGTATTATACACATATTATACTGTAACTCAGGTTGTTACCTCCTGTACGTGAAACTTGAAGAGAGGGGGCCCTTCCCTATCAGCTACCTTGGGGCTGGATGAGGCAGGGACACCATACCTAGAGGGCAACACAATTAACTTGGAGGTAGCACTTATGCTCAGTTTGGGCAATGAGCTCGGGGATACATACACTCCTTTAGGGACAACATTGAGAGGTAAGTCCACAGGCCTCCCAGGGGAATCATAGCTTAAGCGCATTACAGGCTTTACAGCTCAACCAGTCTTTCTAGGGGGAACTGTTACAGTCTCTGCACTTTTAAACTCACTTTCAGCACTGTCTTTACTTGCCAGGGGAGTCTCCCTGGGGATAGAGAGGCTAGAACCTGGGACACTTTCAGGTCCATGATTTGTAATTTCAGAGTCCACAACACTTGGCTCACATGGGGAGTTTTCTAACACTGGCAGTGAACTATCAGGGCACTCAACACACTCTTCTTGTTCTGATATATCACCAGTTTGTCCCAGTCCATCATTTTCCTCCTCTGAAAGCTCAAACAGTTCAAGCATGCACAGTGATTCCGTATCATCTGACTTGATGCTTTGCACTTCACTTTCTGAGAGCATTGGCTCCAGGGACAAAGCTGGGGGCTTAGACAGTCCAAAAGGCCCAGCTTCATCTCCAGGATTGACTAGGGGATTGCCTCGAAACAACTGACTCAGTTTGTAAGAAGGATAGTATTCAAAGCCACACTCACTTTCCTCTGACATGGACTGACAGTCATGTTCAACTGGGACTTGTGGAGGGGAACACTTTAACTCAGCTTCTGTAGGTGCAGGCTTTCTTGATTTTTGCTTAGCAGCAGCTCTAGTCACTGGTCCAGGGGGGGCATTTTCTGGGGGCTCAGACTCAATCAAGATTTATCCAATGGGCAGTAAATGATTTCTAAGCATTGTTTTCACATCTTTTGAATTATTCTCAGGCCTTGCTTTGCATACAGGCAGATCATCTAGTTTGCCCACTACAATGTGAGGGAGATGGTGCCATCTGTCAGCAATCTTATGTTTGCCATGCAGTACCAGATTTCTTAGCAATACCCGATCCCCCTGCTGGAGTTTCTGTGCTTTCACCTTTTTATCATACCTTTCTTTGTTGGCCAGATTTCTTTTGGAAGCCATGGTTTGAGCCAGTTGGTACGCATGATTTAGCTGGGCCTTTAACTTTTGCACATACTGTAAATGGTTATCAGCGTGAACCCCATCAGAAGAAACTCCAAAACAAACATCTACTGGTAGTTAGGCTTCTCTTCCAAACATCAGGCGATAGGGGGAGAACCCAATGGCATCACTTTTGGTACAGTTGTAGGCATGTACCAGGGTGCTAATTTGTTGGCTCCATCTAGGCTTGTCCTTTGGGTGAAGAGTGCCCAGCATATCTAACAGAGTGCGGTTAAAACTTTCAGGCTGTGGGTCCCCTTGGGGGTGGTGAGGGGTGGTTCTGGACTTTCACACACAGCCCCACAGAGAAAGCATCTCTTTGATCAAACGACTCTCAGTCCCTCCCTTGATCAGAATGGATTCTTTGTGGAGCCCCATAGTGAACAAAAAAGTTTTCTACAAGCACTTTGGCCACAGTGGATGCCTTCTGGTCCTTGGTGGGGAAAGCTTGGGCATATCACGTAAAATGGTCAGTAACTGCCAGCACATTACTAATATTTCTTTGATCAGACTCCAAACTCAAAAAATCAATACAGACCAGCTCCATGGGGGTACTGGTGGTGATCTTAACAGGGGGCAGCCCTCTGGGGCAAAGCTTTCCTCTGTAAACAGCGACTCAAGTTCGGATGTGTTGCTCAACATCAGCCCCATCTTAGGCCAATAGAATCTGGATCTCACCAAGTCAAGTGTTCTGTCTATACCAAGGTGCCCCATGTGGTTGTGTAAGGACCTCAGTACTGAGTCTCAAAAGGCAGTGGGCAGCATTAGTTGTTGTTTGTCTATTTGTCCCCCTCTGTCTACTGTTTCTCTGTGTAACAGTCTATTGATCAGTTTCAACTTAGAACCTTCCTTGTATAACAATGCAGTTCTCAAATCAGTGGAGCGTAATTTGGACACATCTTTCCCTGTGTAGAGGGCTTCTAATGCTGATTTGATCATGGGATCTCGGGATTGAGCCCACTGAATACTGTCATTGTACAGCTGAGGCAGTGCACCAATATCTATTGCAGAAAAGTGGCAATAAGCAGCAGGTATGCAATTCTCAGAGTGTCCCAAACAATAAACCATACAGTCCACTGCGTTTGTGGACATTTGTTCCTCCCTGTCAAATTTCTGGCAGAGTGCTCAAATATCAGGTTCTGACAGTCTGGCCCAGTCATTCCAGGGAATAGGCCTCCAGGAGAGAGCATCAGCATCTATGTGGTTCAGGCCTGCTCTGTATTCAACAGCATAGTTGTATGTAGATAATACAGAAAGCCTCCTTTGGCCAGTGGCATCCAACTTAGCTGAAGTCTGCACATAGGTCAAAGGATTATTGTCAGTTTTTACTAGTATCTTAGCCCTATGCAAGTGCTCGTGGAACTGGTCAACAATGGCCCATTTCAAAGCTAGGAACTCTAACTTATGTACAGGATAGTTCTTTTCGGATGGGGTCAGGCTTCTACTGGCAAAGGCCCCTGGTCTCAGGCCATTCTCATGCTCTTGGTACAATATAGCCCCCAAGCCTTGTAGGCTAGCATCAGTGTGCAAGACATAAGGCTTCGCTGGATCTGCATAGGCAAGGACAGGAGCATGGGTAAGTTGATATATAATCTCATGAAAAGCAGCTTCACACTCAGGTGTCCATCTGGCTCCAAATACTTCATTAGGACAGAAATACACTCTCTCAGGCTCAGAAGAAACCAACCTCTTATATTTTTTGTTAGTAGGAGGGTAATCTTAAGTAAGATTAAGTAAAGGACAAATCACTCTTGAATAGTCCTTGATGAACCGGCGATAGTAACAACAGAATCCCAGGAATCTCTGCAGTTCTTTTCGATTGTGGGGCTGTGGCCAGGTGGTCAAGGCCTCAACTTTACTCGGGTCTGTTTCTATTCCCTCAGTGGATACTATGTGTCCCACATACTTTACAGAGGTTTGGAAGAACTGACATTTATCGATAGATAGTTTAAGGCAAAAGTTTTCCAGTCGATCCAACACCTTGAACAATCTGCTCTCATGTTCCTCCAGTGAGCTACCAAACACAATAACATCAGCTAGGTATACCAGGCACTCTAACAAGTTCATGTCCCCCACCGCATGCTCCATCAGTCATTGAAAAGTGGCTGGAGCACCTCAAATCCCTTGAGGCATCCTCATGAATTCATAGAAACCAAGCGGACAGATAAAGGCTGTCTTTTCACGGTCTTCTGGGGCCATCGGGATCTGGTAGTACCCACTGCAAAGGTCCAACACTGAGAACCACTTACTACCGTTCAGGCAGTCTAAGGCATCCTGAATGTGGGGCATTGTGTACTGATCAGGAATAGTCTGCCGGTTCAAGGTGCGATAATCCACGCACATCCTTCCTGTCCCATTCTTTTTCTCACTACCATGATAGGTGAAGCATATGGGCTTCTGGATTCTTGTATTACACCAGCAGCAAGCACCTGTTGCAGATGCCGTCTCACATCATCTATGTCAGCAGGTGCCAGGCGTCGAGACCTCTCACGAAATGGCCTTTCATCATGCAGCCGGATGTCAGCTCCTTGCACACATCCTATGTCCCATTCTTTGAAAGAAAACACCTGGTCTCTCTGGGCAAGGTTTCTACTGATTCTCATCTTTTATCTCGACTGGCAACGGAGTCACTAAATAAAACAAGTCAAGGCCACTCTGTCATTTCCAACACTTTACTGTAGCACTGCCATATCTGCACAATGTACAATAGCCAGGGTGCAACCTCTATTTACTCGAATCTCTATCAGACACATTATGAACTTGGACCATTACCCGTTTGGCATAAGCATGGGCTCTGGCAGGCAAAATACTTGGCTTGACCAGCAGTCCTTCCGGCAATTTCCCATTGCCTGGTGCATCCAGCATGATGATTTTATTCTTGACATCCTTTCTGATATGGCCTTCCCCCTGTAAGGTACACTGGGCATTTGGCGCCAGGATCAGAGACTCAGGATCCTTCTTCCAGACAATTCCAACTGGTTCCTCTGAGTCCACTCCTTCAGCATCTCTCTGTGCCTCATAGGCCTTCTTGATCAAGGCCAGAATTCTCAAAGCTCTACCAGTCCTTGACCCCTGTTTCTCATAACACAACTGCGACAACCGTCCAAACATATGTGCATTTGTCCCAATTAGTAGAGGAAATCCCATCATACAGTCCAGTAGGGGGACACACTAAGGCCAGAGTCTCTACTTGCTCTGCCACTCCAGCCACGGAGATAGGGAAGGATAGCCAAATTTGGATATACCTGGAGTAGGGGTAGGTCTTCTCACTTAACCCCCATACATGCAGTCCTTACAATGGTTGTTAGGGTATGTCTGACAAATGCTTCTGATACCAATCCTGGAACATAATCGTCACTTGGGAGCCACTGTCCAACACAGCTCTGCTGGGCACACCATTCACTTTTACTGTAGCTTCCATTGAAGGGCCCACTATTCTGGAACAGTCTGGAGAGGCAGTAGCAAGGGCCTGGGTAGATGATCTAGCCACAGAAGGACGTGAGTTAGTATTTTTGGGACCTTTACTGCGGTCATTTCGTGCACCTCTTAACCACTGTTTTGTGCTCCAAAGTTCTCCTTGTAGCCGGCTCACCACTCTCTCTAAGTCTTTCCGAGACCAGCATTCCCTCTTCATGTGCCCAGCTTTCCCACAATTATGGCAAAATATGTCTGCTGAAGTTTGGGGTGACCGAGGCATCACATTGGGGGCTGCGGCATTGGTACTACCAATTGAAAAACTTGGTGCCACCTCAGCCGGCAGTGGGTTGGACATTTGGAGATATCTCTTCAGTTCCCTCACCTCCATAGCCAAGACATCAAGTTTTGAGCTGTTGTCACCAGGAGGTGCCTGGGAGGGCACCCCCACCCCCATAGCAGAAGCAGTCGGGCAAGTGTCAGGGCCCGTACTAATAGGAGCGGCCTTCATGATGATACTGTCTTTTGCTTTCCTAATCTCCCTCAGCAGTTCATCCAATGGCAGAACATCGGTAGCCATCCCTCTCTGGCTGGTCCCCTGTTGGCTGACATTTGGGTCTCGGATTCTGTCATGTGATTTTGGTGATTCCAGACCATCAGCATCTGACCCCGCACCTGCAGCACGGGATGTAGCAGCTACGACTTCACAGGACTCTGAAAAACCTTCCTCCTCCTCAACTTCTCGTACCTCCTTCATCAACACATGGAAAGGCAAGGGACTAGATTTCCTTTGATGCAGTTGCAATTTGAGCAACACCCAACTAGAGTGCCGGGCAGAGCAGAGTATATGATCTAGTCTTACCCGGTCCACTTCACTAGAGGTCCAACCCCCCTTTCGAAAAATGGTTTGCAAGATTCCCTCTAATCGATCCATATAGGCAGATAACAATTCCCCTGGCTGTTATCTAACATCTTTAAGCTTCCATTTCAAGGCCTCAACACTAGTGGTGAACCCAAACACATTTTCAAGGGCAATTAGGTACTCTTGGGCTTTGGCGTCAGGGTCAGAGACCCTCAGGGAGTGAAAAGTACAATGGGTGGGTCCCTGGAGGCTCTCCCCCAGGTGAGCCCTTCTTTCTGCCTCGGAGCATTGCCAGTCTTGTACCGCAAGGGTAGCAGAGTCTATCCAGGTTTCCAGATCGACCTCCCCATTTGGAGTAGGGCGGATGCCAGAGAATACTTTGAGCTTGCGGTAAGAGTCATGACTAATGGCAGGTACAAACATAGGGGCTAGCACTGGCACAGAAGGAGGGGCAATAACGGGTGCTGGAGGGGAGAGGTGTTGGGGAGGAACGCCCCAGGTGGCATAATAGTTTCTTTAAATCCTCCACAGTTTTCCCCTCCTCCAGCAACAATTTAGCAAATTTCTCCTCAAAAGTTTCAGATAGTGGGGGGGGGGGTCATTCCCCCCTGGTCTTTACTGTCCTTAGTTATTACTCTCCAGACAGTGAGGGCTCCCTCTGGGGTAACAGTCTGTGGCACTTTGGAGCTATCTATGGGGTCCTTATACTCTACTAGGGCCATGAAAGTGTGGGTGAGCAAATCAGAATGTCGACCCACCACCACAGGGTTTTGTAAACCTTCCACCTTGGAAAGTACTCCCTGTACAGTGTCCGTATTGATACCCAGGGGGATGTCCAGGATAAGCAGAGCATTTTGGGGGTCGATCTGATCCCCAGTACACCACTCCACCAACCGGTGCACAGCCACTTCTGTCGGAGTACCCATTTATTTTTTTTTTTACAGTGGTTCATAAATGTGGCCACTAGAAGACACAAAATCCCAGCGGTGAGCCTCCAAGATATAACCACCAGGTGGCGCTATCCCAAGGGCTACTACCCCTGCCTGCTTGACTACTGACAGGTTGAGGGGCCTAAGTTCTATGGCGGATGCCTCCACCCAGAGGTCAGGGTTTGTAATGGTTAGACTAGCTTGATCACAGCCCTCTGGGACACCGTGACCCCCTTTGGTTCCCTCTAGTGGCTCACACAGTACACAGGAGTTACAGCCCCAACACCCCACGTATACACACTGTTCACTCATAAAGCACCACTTACCCTCGAGACTGATTCTGCAGCACATCTCTGAGGACTCCCTGTAAAATAAGGTTAAACAACATACACAGCAAAATACAATACTGTTTCCATAAGTACTAACACCACAGACAATATATAGTATAACAACAACAAATCTGATTTATTTAGGGGACAGTAACACGGGAGGGGGAAATCAGGTTAATTGGTGGCATTAAATCACAGTACTATGCACACATACAGGGTCTGAAAAGTCACACTCTGGGTACCCAGGTTGGGGGGGCTAGCCAGGTTCGTTACCCGGGGTTGGTCAGCAGGTGCAGATGGATGGGGCCCTGTAGAAGAAAATATATGCACAACACCCAATTGTAATCTGTAGCTGGATGGCTCAGTCCATGAAGCAGTGAAACAACAAGAATTAGATGACACACTTGTGATTGAAAACAGGCTGCAGAGGAATACCCTGATTTATACTCACAATACCCAAGCTGAGAACCGGACGGTGGATGTTCTCTGGATTGTCAGAAACAACAGGGCATGGAGTAAAGGTCCTTGTGACTGGACCCCACTGCAGTTTATAGCAAACGTATTTAGTCTGAGACAAGTTGGGGTTTGCTTCCAGTTTCAACACACAGCACACAGCATGGGATTGGAAATAGTGATTCCCCACAAGCACTACGCACATTCATATGTAAAAGGAAAGTACTATAGCAGGCAGGCTGCTCCTCGATCCCAATCGCACTTACTGCAAAATACCCAGGAGCACACACAGCAGCTTCAGTTCCTGACAGACCAAGTGCAATTCAGCAATTTCTCCAGTCTTCTACAGGGTGAGCCTGGTTTCCACACTTCTGGTGCTTCTTTCTCCTCACAACTTGGATTCAATCCAAACTGGCACTCACAACGGCTGCAGGCCGAAACTCAGGGCCTCACACGTGCTTCCCGCGTGAAACTATACACCGCAGAAGCACAGAGCTCATAGAAACATAGAAACATAGACTTTGACGGCAGATAAGGACCACTTGGCCCACCCAGTCTGCCCATTACCCTATCTATTGGATAAGCTGCAGATTCTAGTTAACCAACAGCCTACTTCCTGCAACTCCCCACTATAATTGCCTTATGTCTGTCCCATGCATGTTTGAATTGCCCCACTGTTTTAGACCCCACAACCTCTCCAGGAAGATGGTTCCATGTGTCCACCATTCTCTCCGTGAAAAAGAATTTCCTCACATTACCCCTGAGCCGTCCCCCCTCTAACTTTAAATTGTGCCCCTTGTTCTTACACATCTCTTTTTCTGAAAGATGCTACCCTCCTGGACTTTGTTGATTCCCTTGAGGTACTTAAAAGTTTCTATCATGTCCCCCCGTCCCTCCTTTCAACAAGGGTATACATATTAAGCTCTCTCAGTCTCTCTTCATATGGTTTCTGATGTAAACCCTGCACCATTTTAGTTGCCCTCCTCTTGACTGCTTCCATCCTGTCTATGTCCTTGCGTAGATGAGGTCTCCAAAACTGCACGCAGTATTCCAGATCGGGTCTCACCAACTGTCTGTACAGAGGGATAACCACTTCCCTCTTTCTACTGGTGATGCCCCTCCCTATGCATCCCAGTATCCCCCTGGCTCTCCTTACCGACTTCTCACATTGCTTACTCACCTTTAGGTAATCTGATATGACTACCCCCAGGTTCCTTTTCATTATTGTTGTTGTTAGTACCTCCCCTGCTATTGTGTACTCTTCTTCTGGATTTTTATTTCCCAGGTGCATTACTTTGCACTTCTTTGCATTGAATCTAAGTTGCCATATGTCGGACCATTCCTCCAACCTTGCCAAGTCCCTTCTCATCCTTTCTACCCCCCTTGTGTATCAACTCTGTTACAGATCTTTGTGTCATCTGCAAAGAGGCATACCTTTCCTTCCAGACCCTCTGCAATGACACCTATAAAGACGTTAAAGAGGACTGGACCCAGTACTGAGCCCTGAGGTACTCCACTAGTAACCCCCCTTTCTTCATAATGTCTTCCATTCACTATTACCTTCTGTGTCCTGCTGTGCAGCCAGTTTGCTACCCAGGATACCACCCTGGGACCCACTCCCAGGCTGGCTAACTTGATTATTAATCTTTTGTGTGGGACTGTGTCAAATGCCTTGCTAAAGTCTAGGTAGGCCATATCCACAGCCCTTCCCTGGTCTATTACTTTGGTCACCCAGTCAAAGAAATCGATTAGATTCGTCTGGCATGACCTCCCTGCTGCGAATCCATGCTGCTTTTGGTCCTGTGCCCCTCTGGCCTCTAGGTACTCAACAATTCTTTCTTTCAGAAGTGATTCCATCATTTTCCCCACCACTGAGGTCAAACTAACAGGTCTGTAGTTTCCTGCTTCTGCCTTGCTCCCACTTTTGTGAAGGGAATCACATCTGCCCTCCTCCAGTCCTCAGGTACCACCCATCCTCCCATGATTTGTTAAAAGTGTGGTCAGTGGTGTCACTAGGTCCTCCTTAGTTCTTTTTAGGATTCTAGAGTGAATCCCATCAGGCCCCATTGCTTTGTCCACCTTGGAGTTTTAGGAGTTCTTTCCAGGACTCTTTTCTTCTGTAAATGGACTGGCGTCAACCCCACTACCCAGAGCGCTTCTATTGTTTGGACTAGGTAACTCCTCCTCTTCTTTTTTTGTGAATACTGAGCAAAAGTATTCATTCAGTATCTCTGCCTTTTCACTGTCTCCCTCTGCCCACCTCCCCTCTCCTTTATTAATCTTCACTATCCCTCCCTTAAAGAGCTAGTGTACTGCTTGGAATTAATACTAATTTTCAGATGCAGTCAGCTATCACTTCTAGTATCCGAAGCATTTTTTTTATTTTCTGTTTGCTAATTAGATGATTTTCCACCTGGCAATGCTGGGGTGATGTGTGGAGCGGCACTCTGTCTGGAGTAGAAAAAAAGCCAGATCTGTTCCTCTCACTACATCATCAGAAATTAGATCAAACACCTTGAGGCACCACAATCCTTTCAGCCTGAGCAGCGACTTTCACAAACTACCAATCCAAATGCAGGAAACTGTGACATCACTAGTAACCAGGGAGAGCCAGTCCCTGCTGTTTCATGTGAAAGTGAAACCTGGCAGTGAGAAATGTTTCTCATTGGTTGCTAGTGATGTCATAGTCTGTGTGGTTTCAGTGTTGATGTAGTGGGATGAACAGAACTGACTTTTTTTTTTCCTCCAGACAGAGTGCTGCTCCACACATCACTCCAGTACTGTCAGGTGGAAAATCTTCTAATTAACAAACAAAAAAGAATAAATGCTTGAGATCTAAGAACTGATATCTGACTACATCTGAAAGTTACAATTATTTGCAGGCAGTTTCCAGGCAGTACACTAGCTGACTACATCTGAAAGTTACAATTAATTGCAGGCAGTTTCCAGGCAGTACACTAGCTCTTTAACCTTTCTATGCTCCCTAATGTACCTATAATAGGTTTTATCCCCCTTCTTAACTGAGTTGGCTATCTTTTCCTCGGTTTGGGCCTTTGCTTTTCTGACTGCCTTCCCCACTTCTTTCTGCTTTAATTGATACAGTTCCCTGTCGTGCTCCTTCTGTGATTCCTTATACTTTTTGGATGCAGCCTGTTTCTCCTTAGCCTTCCCTGACACCTCTTTTGAGAACCATAGTATTTTTTTGGTCTGCTTTGTTTTCTTTATTTGTTTCACGCAAAGGCTTGTTGTCTCCATGATGGCAGTTTTGATTTTTCTCCATTGTTCTTCCACCCCTCCTTTCTGGCCATTTGCTAATGCATTCCTCAGGTATTCACCCATTATGCCAAAGTCAGCCCTTCTAAAGTCCAGTATCCTTGTCTTTGTATGGCTTTTCTCCATGGTTGTGTTTATTGTGAAGCACACTGTGCAGTGGTCGCTTGTTCCCAGATGTCTACTGACTTCTAAATTTGTGATCCTCTCTCCATTTGAGAGTACCAGGTCTAATATTGCTCCCTCCCGAGTGGGTTCCACCACTAGCTGTCTAAGGCATGCCCCCTGTAGGGCATCGAGAATGACCCTGCTCTTGGATGTGGCTGCAGTCCATGTCGTCCAGTTAACATCTGGCATATTCAGGTGCCCCATCAACAGTATATCCCCTTTTTCAGCCATTTTGAGAATGCCCTCTATCATTTTCTTGCCCATTTCCTCCCCTTGAGACGGGGGGTCTGTATACAACCCCTGTGCAGATTGTGATGCCATTCCCTGTCTCCAAGGTGACCCAGAGTGCCTCTTGTCCTCCCCCTTTACTTTTTAGTTCTGTAGCTTTGATCCCTTCCCTTATGTAGAGAGCTACTCCACCTCCTCTTTTACCCTCCCTGTCCCTTCTTTAGATTGTGTACCCTGGTATGTTGACATCCCAGTCATGGTTCTCTGTATACCATGTTTCTGTGACTGCCACAATATCCAAGTGTTCCTCTTCCATCAGGGCTACTAGCTCTAGAAGCTTGTTTCCCAGACTGTGGGCATTGGTACTCATTGCCCTCCATTTAATGTTGGCTTTATCCTTTTTCACCCCATCCCTGCTCTTATTGCCCTTGTCTATGTTTCCATTTACCCCTGTCCTGCCCTCTGTCAAGCTCTGTACCTCAGTGTTTACCCTACTACCTGCCATGTTTTGTGGGGGGAGGCTTGAACTTTCCTGCTTCCTATCAGCACCTCCTCCCTTGGCTAGTTTAAAAGCTTGCCAAGGAAGCATTTAAACCTGTCACCTAGGAGCTTGATTCCCTTCCTGGACAGATGCAGACCATCATGCCAGTATAGACCTTCATCTCTCCAGGTGGACCCCCAGTCCCCAATGAAGCCAAAGCCCTGTGCTCTGCACCAGTTTTGCAACCATTTATTAAACTGCATGGTGTGCAGTACCCTAGCCTCACCCCTGCCATAAACTGGCAGCACCTCTGAGAAGGTTACCGTGCTTGCTACCTGTCTGAGGCCCCTCCACAAATTCATCCTGCACTGCACTGATCTCATGCCTATCTAGGTCATTTGTCCTTTTCTCTTCACTGTCACAACTGATCTGAGCTTTCCAGTCACAGAGCAGGGCATTTCCTTTAGCTCCACATCATTCTGTTGGTTGGTTCAGCTGTCACTCACAATAAGACTCCCTCTGTTGGTGGAAAAAGGTGCCAAGGTCAAAACTACATTTCCCAGAGTCACTGCCCATACAATCCCCTTGTGGCTGGCTCAAAATTAAGAGTCCAAGTTCTGATTCATCCACAGGCTCCATTTTAGGGCTCCCTTAACCTAATTGGCCCAGCACAGCAGTTCAGGACAAAAAATGAAAGAGCTACACTGAAACAGTTCATGCTAAAATAAAGACAGGTTAGACAAACTACATTTTCTCAGTCACTCTAAATGATTTCTGGCAAACAGTTATATCTTTCAACAAGGCTCCCTCTGCACATGTAGCGACGGCAGAAACTGAGCGAATTGGCAGCAGCTCAGGCGGGATTCGAGCATTAAATACACAGTCCCCCCATACAAACTAATTAAGTCTGCAAGCAGACAGCTCTTAAAGAGACAGTAAGTGGAGGCTCAAATAGCACTCACTTGGAACCACATTTAAACAGCTCAGACACCGAGCACCACCCAGACTGGAGCATTCAGGCAAGCTTCTGGAAGACTTTTGGGAACCCCCATTTGCAGGGGGGTTACATGATTATTTATTATTTATTTATCAGATCATTGGTTTACAGACCTTTGAGTCATAGACTCATTTACAAAGGCACCTCATCAAGAGAGCAATACATCACAGCAAACAAAACAGTACAGTGCATAACGCTTAGATTAAAAAAGCAACCAGTGTTACAGGTGTAACCCCTAGGTGGCACTATCCCAAAGGCTACTACTCCTGCCTGCTTGGCTAGTAGCAGGTTAAGGGGCCTGAGTTCTGAAACGGGTGCCTCCACCTAGAGGTCAGGGTTGGTAGTGGTCAAGCTAACCTGGGCACAGCCCTCCGGGACACTGTAACCCCCCTCTTTCCCCTCTAGTGGCCTGAACACTGTACAATAATCACTTTCACAATACCCCTGGTACACCACACAAGTACCCACACTGTTTGCACTTACCACCAGGGCTGGTTCCTCTGGCTTGACCCTGGGGACCCCCTGTAAAACAAGGTTAAGCACAGCAAATAGCAACAGTACAGTACTTTGAGCACAAACTGGAACCACAGTCAGATTACATGCAGAAAAAGGTAGATCTGATTTATTCAGGGGATTTGAACAAGGGAGGGGCAAAATCAGGTTAATTAGCTTAAAGGTTATATCAGTCAAGCAGTTATGCATGCGCTTTGAGTTTCCCCACACAGTCCACCTCTGGGTACCCAGGTAGAGAAGAGATGGGCTAGCCAGGACAGTTGCCGGGGTTGCAGCTGGTTGTGGGGCCCTGTGATGGAAAACACAACATGCACAGTACACAATATTTGTAATTGGAGCCAGAGGGCTCAGTTTGTAAAGAAATGAAACAACAAGACAATCAGATGACACACTCAGATTAAGCTATTGTTGTAGGGAGCTACCCTGGTATTTATTCACGATACCCAAGACTGGACACAGGCTGGACGAAAATCAAGACTGCAGGTGGTTGATCTGGAATGCCAGAGAAGCAGGGCCCACACAAGTCACAGAGGCATCATTCCTGTTCAAGCGTGGATCCCCAGGCAAGTCTCTCGTCGATGGCTTCTCTGTGCAGTGGGTAGTCTGGCTGGGCCAGTCTGGCAAAGCCCAGACCGCATGGAGACAAGTTCGGAAGCAGTCCGTTTTGGGTTGGATACAGCTTCCAGCAAGCAGAACACAGTTCACACAGTGGGGAACTAACTCACAACCCACTAGCAGCTCATAGCACATTTACATGTACAGGAATTCTACTGTACCAGGCAAAGCGCTCCCTTGGCGCAATCGCAAAGTCTCTGCACACACCGGGAGCTTAGGGGTAGCTGGAACTCCTGACAGGCCGATCGCATTCAGCAAAAATATTCAGTCTTCTTCAGGTTGAGCATGACCCACTTCAGTAGCTTACTTTAGTCACACAGACTTGGATTTAGTCCAAAATAATTCTCTTCTCTCCCTCTCAGGAGCAGCACACCGGCATGCAGGCCAAAAAGTTAGCCTTTTCAGAGTTCTCACATGCAAATCCACTCAGGATAGCTGCTCAGAAACACTTCAGCTCCTTCTTGCTCAGCTTCCAGCTTAGTTCTAACTGAAAAACTGCAAGCAGCCCGGGACTTCCCCAAGATCCAAAAGATTTGGTTGGCTGATTTGGCTGTCAGTCAAAGAGAGAGCTCCCACTTCAGTTGCAAAAAAGGCACAAAAAGTTCAAACTGCAGTTCCTGTAGATTTTGAATTCAGACGCTCCTGCAGTCTGGCTACATTTTAGGTCCCACCAGAACTGATTGGTCCAATTTGAAGTTCAGGACCAAGATAGTGGAGACAAACAAAACAGTCCTTGCTACAAAGAAAGCAGGTTAGACAAACTACATTATCATTATCATTCTAAATGGTTTTCAGTAAATAGTTACATCTTTCAACAGAGCTCCCTCTCAGATTACTTAAGCTGCAATTAGGCAGCTCTTAAAGAGACAGTAAACAGAGGCTATACAAGCTCTGGTAATCACATTTAAACTGCTAAAACGCAGGGCACCAGCCTGACAGTAAGCATTTAGGCAAGCTCAAGGAAGACTTTTTGGGAACCCCCATTTGTAGGGGGGTTACACCGGCATTCACTGGTGGTACATGCTTGGTAATAGGTAGATCACAGTAGTCATAGTATAGGTACACGAGTACCACGTCAGGTAGCAACCAGGGATATTTTATTAGCAGATGTTGCATGAGACCCCAGGTGTATATACAGCAAAAATAGACAGGGCAGACCCAGCCTAGGGGTGAAGGTAAGGTGCAGGTGGGGGATTATGTGCAGTTGCAGCAGCGAGTGCTTGTCAGATGGCTTCTGAGGGGACCTTGAAAGGACCAAGCTTAGTGGAGTCAGCTGTATTGGCTGGGAGGGAATTGAACCAGGAGGGAGCCCGATAGCAAAAGAATCTCTGGGCCATGGGGTCCTTACCCTGGGGACAATAAGGGAGGTTTGACAGTGCTGTGGGTGGAGACTGAGGGGACATGCTGCAGGGAGGTGGTGACCCCAGGAAAGCCCTAGCAGGGTCTTTTTTACAAGAAGGCAGGTTTGGAAGTGGAGTCTTTCTTCAAGGTTGAGCAAGTTGGTGGTGGAGTACAGCAGGCACATATGGGTGCACCTAGGGGCTCCCAGCATTAGCCTGAAGGCCTTGTTTATAGAGAGCTGGATTCTTGCAAGCACAGTGTTGTCAGCTGCAGCATAGATGGGCAGCCCATAGTCGATTAGTGACAGGACAGAGGAGGTGATTGCCAATCTAAGGGCCTTGTGTGGTAGGCAGTCCCTATGGCAGTATAACAGTCCAGTCCTGACACTGGTGGCAGCAGAAAGGGCATTGATATGGGAATGGAAGGAGAGTGCCGAATCAAAGGTAATGCCCAGATACTCGTAGGAGGAAACCTGCTCAATGGGGTTTAGTGTGCTAGGCAGTATCATGAGAGGGGCACCACTGGCTTTGCTTTGGCGATGCATGAAGAGCATAGCTTTGGTCTTTTTTAGGTTCAGAACTAGCCTTCATGATGTGAACCAATGCTCAGCTCTATCAAAAGCTTGTTGGAGGGTGGCCTGGAGTGTGTTGGGGTTGGGGTCAGCAGCAAAGAGCACAGCATCATCCGCGTAGAGGAGGATCTTACTTGGGCAGGCCAATGGGAGGGAGTTGAGGTAGAGACAGAAGAGGAGAGGGCCTAAAATGGAGCCCTGGGGAACCCCAGAGTGGACAGGCCATGTGTCAGATAGGGTGCTATTGATTTTTACACACTGAGTTCTGGCAGAGAGGTAGCTGGTGAACCATGCAAGGGGGCCAGGGGAGAAAGCAAGGCATCTGAGGGAGTCAAGCAGGAGAGGATGGCAAACTGTGTCAAAGACTTTGGAGAGGTCAATGAACACGGCACCAGCTGGACTTCCGGCATCAAGAGCAGAGTGCAGGAAGTTGGAGAATTCAAGTAGCGCGGTTGTGGTGCTGTGACCTGCATGAAAGCCATGCTGTTCAGGGCACAGGATATAGTGCATGGCCAGGTATTTGGCAAGCTGGTTGGCAACTACTTTTTCAAGGGCCTTAGAGAGTGGGGGGAGGATGGAGATAGGTTTTAAGATATACCATGCTAACCTCCTCAAGAAATGGGTTGAAAAAATGCCAAAAGTTGCCTTGCTAGTTTTACCAGAAACTGATAGGGAAGATATTGATGTAGCTTATGATAGACTAGAACAAACTGTAAATACTGATGCTGTAAAGATGAATGTTTCCTTAACCTCAGAACAAACCGCAGACATTCGTAATGTGCTAAATATATTTAACAGTACTTTTACCACGGTACCAGGCCGAGCAAAAGGGGTTGAGCACCTAATAGTGACAAAGAATGCTTGTCCTATTAGGCAAAAGTCATACAGGTTGCCAGAGTGGTTGAAAGCTGATGTGGTTAAGGAAATACAAAAAATGAAAGAATTGGGTATCATTGAGGAGTTGAGGAGTGCTTGGTCATCTCCCATGGTAACTGTAAACAAAAAAGAAGGGGGTATTAGAATCTGCCTTGACTTCAGGAAACTTTAAGTGTCAGAATTTGACAGTTATCCTGTGCCCAGAATAGGTGATTTGGTGGACAGGCTTGGGAGTGCAAAGTACATCAGTACCCTCGATCTCACCAAAGGTTACTGGCAAATACCTTTAGCTAAAGACTCCAGAGATAAAACTGCATTTGCCACCCCTATAGGATTCTATCAGTTCACCACCATGCCATTTGGTTTACATGGTGTGCCAGCTACATTTCAGCAATACATGGATGTAATTTTATCCCCTCACACTGGTTATTGTGCTGCGTACCTGGATGATGTCGTGGTGTACAGTCCAGACTGGAAACGTCACCTGGAACACCTATGAGCAGGTATCCAAGCTATCAAAAATGCAGGTCTGACAATTAATCCTACTAAATGTGCATTGGGCATGCAGGAAACCAGATATTTGGGCTATGTGTTGGGAAATGGAGAAGTCAAACCAGAGATTTCTAAAATAGAAGTTGTTGCTAACAGCCCTGTACCTAAAACAAAGAAACATGTCAGATCATTTTTAGGGCTGGCTGGTTATTATTGGATATTTGTTCCCAACTTTGCTGAGTTAGCTACTCCCCTCACTGAACTCACAAAGAAATGGCACCCAGATAATGTGAAATGAACCCTAGAGTGTGATGAAGCTTTTCAAGCCATAAAGACTGCATTATGTTCAGCACCTGTTTTAAGAAGCCCAGACTTTGAGTAACCTTTTCTGTTACAGACAGATGCATCTGAGGTAGGCCTAGGTGCAGTCCTAAGCCAAAATATAGATGGGAAAGAACACCCTATTCTGTATACAAGTAGGAAATTGCATGACAGAGAAAAAAGGTACTCCACTATCGAAAAGGAGTGTTTAGCAGCAAAGTGGTCCATGGAGTCCATCAAATTTTATTTGCTAGGAACTGAATTTGTTCTTGTTACTGATCACAGTCGTCTCCGTTGGCTTAACCAGATGAAAGATAAAAATTCCAGAATCACATGGTGGTACTAGCCCTCTTGTATGTATGCTTAAAGCATGGGATAAACTCTGGACCAGATGGAAAACCTCCTCCCTGCTCTCTGACTTCATCGTATATCGCTCCCTTCATAACTCTTGTAAGAAACCGCTACAGACTGCCAAAAGCAATTACTATAGAAGCCTTCTTCACGCCACCTCTAGTAACCCAAAAAGGTACTGGGCACAAATAAACCACATAATGGGATGCTCCACGTCCCAAACCCCCCATGACTTTCTAATAAATAACACCTCCTGTAACAACTCTAATACCATAGCTAATGCTTTCAGCTGACTCTTTACTGCCCTCCCTAGTTTTGATGCTGACAGTCCCCCCCCACCACACCTCCTCCCCCGACCTCCCCCCATCCCATCCCATCGGTCCCTGATTCTCTACCCTGTCTCCAGGTGGGATGTCCTATGAGCTCTTAACATGATGTCTCCCCATGGCAGCGTAGGCCCTGATGGACTGGAACCCAGAATTCTCAAATTAGGCGCATTTCTTCTTGTCACCCCTACCATGTGATTGTTCAGCCTCTCCATTAGCTCAGGTACTGTGCCCCTCTCCTAGAAAAATGCCAGGGTTATCCCAGTCTTCAAAAAGGGTGATCAAAAAAACCTAACACACTACAGTCCTATTGTGCTTCTGCAGACCCTCAGTAAACTCCTGGAGAAGCTTATCCATCATCAGCTGTCTAACTTCATTGCCAACTTTAACCTGCAACCTCCTACTCAGCATGGCTTTAGGCCAAACCACAGCACCACGACGGCCCTAGTGCAATTCACCAGTGACATCAAATCTGCTATGGACCAAGGCCAGCTTACTGGGGCTGTTTTTATTGACATGTCAAAGGCGTTTGACTCGGTTAACCACAACCTGCTCCTGCATCAACTAGGGTCTATTGGTGCCTCCCAATCCACACTTGCCTGGTTTGCCAGCTATCTGTGGAGCCGCTCCCAGTCTGCTTCCTGTCATAAAGTTCTTTCTGCCCCTGCCCTACTTCATTCGGGCATCCTACAAGGAAGCACGGTGTCAGAGCGACACCACAATCCTGATGCACTACAGCCAGACAGCTGCAGCAGCTACAACTGCAACAGAGTGACTCACCACCACAGCGTCAGCTCTGCTGGGGCCGGCATTGAACAGCAGCCTCCAGGCTTCAGCTCTCGGGTGTGGGAGGGACATTGTACACAACCCACTGTGTAACCCCACCCAGGGCTGCCACTGATGTCGTTCAACCACCACCACAGTGCACCCTGTACAGTCCACGGAGCCAGGTGTCCGCATGCCTGACATGCGCCTTTGTGCCATGTCAGCTGTTCACTTCAGTGTGCGTGTTCCTGTCCTGTATGCTGCAAACCATGCCCTGCTTGCCACTGTGCCTCCGGGATCTGTCTGTCAGCTCACCCGTGTACCGACCCACTGCCCAGTGGTATCACCTGCCATGCGGGGGGTACTCCTGCATCAGGTCAGTCATGGTGATGTTGGCCGGCTGTGCGGCGTGCAGTGGCCAGGTGTGATGGTGTCCGACGAGGGGTCTATGGTGGGTGCTGCATCTCTGTACAGTCTGTCAGTCTAGTGTGCATCAGGTTGCTGTGCGGCATTCTTCGAGTGTCGCTGTAGGGGGTGTCAATCATGTGTCTGCCGCTTACATGTGGTGCTTCTGTCCCACAAGGTTCCATACTTGAGCCCCTGCTCTTTTCTTTGTTCATCAATAACCTACCTTCTGTGCCCTCCCACAGTCTCTCCTTACTCTATGCCGATGACTTGGTTCTCTATGTCTCCTCCAGCTCTATTCATGAAATTAACTCCCACCTCTCCTCTGATCTTCATCGTATCCAAACTTGGTTTATGCCCCACCGCCTGGTGCTAAATGCTGCCAAGACCCAGGCTATGCTCTTTGGGTCACAAAGGAAATCTGTCGCTTCAACTCTATCTCTCCAGGTTTCTTGTCTTGATGGCTCCCTTGTGGAAGTAACTCAGTCCTTCAAATACCTAGGGGTCATGCTGGATCCATCTCTTAACTTCTCTTTGCATGTCAAAGCTGTCTGCACATCAGTCAATGTTAAAACTAGACTGGCTTACCAAGTCCGTCAGTTTCTGACCCCTGCCACCAGGATCTCTGTCACCCAAAGCCTTCTCCTCCCTGGACTCTGCTACGCTCTGCCTGTCTTCGCTATGGCACAGGCAAGCATCTTCCAAATGTGGGCCGTTGCCTACAACAATGTCTGTAGATTTGCGCTATCTGCTCCTCATCTTAAGCACCACTGTACTCTCTACTCTGACCTCCACTGGTTGTCTCCTTCCTCGCATCGGGCTTATTCATTAGGTTGTCTGACTGACAACATTATTCATTCTTCTATCCACTCCACACCTGCTGCTATGTTCACCCCCATGGACTGCCCTCGTTCCCTCCGTTCCATGTCTTTAGCTCTGTTATCTGTCCCAAAATGTTCTACCAACATGGGTGAACTTGCCTTCTCCTTCTATGTCTCCAAATTTTGAAATTCTCTCCCACTTGATCTTAGGCACTCCAAATCCCACCCCACTTTCAAGAAAGGCCTCTCCAGTTACCTTGCCTCCCTTGACATTTGCAAATGGCCCTAGCTTCACGAGTCATGCAAATCTACCATTGTCCTGCACTTAAATTTCCCTGTGGCCTCTTGATTTCTCCCATCCCCACTCTTCCTCAGCTGCAACTACGCACTTTGTTCCCTGTCTCTGCCTGGGAATTGTCTCCTTGCTGACTTACCAACAGCACTGTCATGTTTTGTACATTATTAACCATAAATTGTACCTTTTTGTCTGTTTCGTTCCTATTGTACTGAGTGATATGTACCTTCTCTATGTACTATGTAACTTGCACCTCTGTATAACTGTTTGTAATCTCCTGTTGTACGACACTGTAAATGTATTTGTTTTTTACCTGTTCCTTGATTTGTACTCTCCTGGGTTGTGCCTGAAAATAGGCAGTTCTGTCTAGTGCACTTACCTGGTCATCAAAAGCAAATAAATAAATAAACAAATAATAGTAAACAAAAAAGGGGTAGAGAAATGATGAATTGAAAAAAAAGGGGACCACTTCCCTGAAGAAGCCCTACAGGCGAAAAACTTGGACTATGTGGATCTTTATATAACACAGAAACATAGAAGCCGTTGGAAGAAAAAGACCTCTTGGCCCACCCAGTCTGCCCTAAAGTGCCTACCTACTGTGCTACCATAGACCCTAATTTATCTCTGGCCTTACCCCCCCCAGCCTTGTTACTATGGTCCCCCTATGTCTGTCCCATAGATGATTGAAACCTGTTACCATTTTGGTACCCACTACCTCTGCTGGGAGCCTGTTTCAGGGTTCCATGTCATAACAGTGATCGCTATTATGGTGAGTGCATATAGCTGAAAAGCAAATCTGTGATATGCACTTCTCAGTGACAACACATCCGGAAAAACTTAATGCTTTTGTGGGGGGAGACTGTGCCCTCCACCCCCTGATTTTGAATTTCCAACTCAGGGATGCATGTCGAGGATGGGGCAACACTATGCATGCGGGAATAGAAAAAAAAAGCAGCCGCAAGCAGTGGCAAAATTCTTTCCTCTGCTCCATCCTGAACCCAGTGCCTACTGCACTGGAGCTAGCCACCCTCAGCACCACACCACAGGACTGGCTCAGCTGCAGCAGGCACACATCCCCCTTCCTAAACCCTCTTCTGTATCCCTCCCCTCCTCCTCTCTATCCCTCCCCTTCCGGTCACCATCCTCACTATTGCAACTCTACCCTTGCAGGGTAGCCCAAAATGATAACACTGAAAATGAGTTGCAATTTTTGTAGTCGCTCATTTTCAGTCACTATCATCACTAGAAACCCTTTTTCAGGTGTCCCCCACCCTTTCTGTGAAGAAATATTTTCTCACATCCCCTCTAAGTCTCCCCTTCCAACTTCATATCATGCCCCCTCATTCTTGAGCATCTCTTTCTGTTGAATATGCCACCATTCTGTACCTTATTGATACCCTTGAGGTACCTGAACGTTTCTATCATATCTCTCCTTTCTCTCCTTTCCTCCAGTGAGTACATATTTAATTCCCCGAGTCTTTACTCGTAGGGCTTCTGATGTATGCCATGCACCATTTTGGTTGCCCTTCTCTGTGCCACCTCCACCCGGTCTATGTTCTTCCTGAGATGGGGCCTCCAGAACTGGACACAGTACTCCAGCTGGTGCCTCACCACTGATCTATACAGGGGTAGCACTACTTCCCTTTTTCTGCTGGTGATACCCCTTCCTGTGCACCCCAGCATCCTACTAGCCTTTCCTACTGCATTATCACACTGCTTTGCTACCTTCAGGTCATCAGATATGATGACCTCCCAGATCCATTGCCTGTTTTGTTGTTGTTAACACCCCCCCAATGATATGTGGCCCTTGGGTTTCTGTGCCACATGTGCATAATTAAAAAATTTGGGGGCTATCCATGAACAGGCATACGTTTCCTTCCAGCCCCTTTGCGATGATGCGAATAAATACATTGAAGAGAACAGGTCCCAGTACTGACCCCAGTGGCACCCCACTGGTTACCTTACCTTTCTCAGAGTGAACTCCATTTCCAAAATAAAAGATTTTGGAAATCTTTTTTTTAAACTTTGTGCAAAAGCTGAGTGAGCGGTCTACACTCAGATCACTACCTCATAGTTAAGAAGTGGTACTGGGAAAAGCACCTACTGGATTTGCACCTTAACTCGGGGCAATTACTGTACCTGCAGTTCAGCGTGCTCACTGTTTCTGAAATGCAGGATCGTGGCATGAATTACAAGAACAGCTGAGCTCTGGTTCAGAAGAAGTTAATGCATTAATAACAAAGCTGCAGCAATGCAGGAAGCATGGGGGTAATATGCGGCCAAACTATAGGGAGAAACTCAGTCAGCCAAAGCAAACTACACATTCAATGGTGGTGGTGAATGTACCCAAGCAATGGCACATTAAAAGTGATGTATATGAGCTGTTTAATATGTTCGGGTCAGGTGTCAAACGTAAGTCTCAACAAAGTAACCTAACCATTATGCTAAATGACCTCTTGGATGGTACACTTGTGGGAGGGGCAAATCAACTGGTGTATCTCAGAGCCAGTTGCAACAAGTGGGGGGCTGAATGCATCTTCTGAGCTGAGAAAGAAGGAAGAAAGTTTCAGGAGGCCTCACAGAAAAGAGACACAAACCAATGTAGTTGGGCTTCAAGCCCAGACTCATAGAGCAGCAAGTTACAAAAAGATGGTGCACTCCATAAAGCAGGCTTCCTTTAGTTCATCAAAAGTGCCGCAGTCAGGGCTGCAGCTATGAATTTCGGGGCCCCGGACAAGTCACTTGAAATGGGCCCCTGTTTCCCAAACCAGCTAATGCCAGGGGTAATGCCAGCTCCTCAGGTGGGCCCCTCCTGAGCTTGAGGCTCCGGACAACATCCCCACCTTTCCCCCCATTACTGCGGCCCTGGCCGCAGTGCATCACAGCCATTTATAACATAAGTATGTGAAAAACATGCAACTCAACTGGTAGAGTCGCTCTGAGTGGCCATGCGTTAAATTCCCTTTTTAATGCACAGTTGTACGGAGCGACTCGGGTTAAGTGCTGTTGGGACTCGTTGCCTCCTGCAGACAGTAAAACTGAGAGGCAGCCATGTAAAAATAGTCAAGCGGGACAGTTGCTGGAACAACTCGGGGAAAGTGCCATCACCTCGTTCCATCCTGCACACCTCAAAACGGAAAGGCATCTGGGAGGTAGGAGAGAATGGGAGCCCAGCAGAGTGTTTTCAGCTTCTTGCTCGTGCCCCGCCAGCCCCTGCCTGTGCATCATCCACCTGCATTCATCTGACAGTGAGAAACAGAAGAGAGAGACAGGGAGAGAGAGAGAGAGAGACCAGTGCCGAATTCCTGCAGTCTCTTCTCTGTCTGTTTCTGTTCACTTTTCAGCCCTGCCCGTACATCATCGCTGACCACCTGCACTCCTCTGACAGCGAAAGACAGAAGAGAGAGAGAGAGAGAGAGAGACAGTGACAGGGAGAGAGAGAGACCAGGAAATGTAATGCAAAATTCCTGTTCACTCCTCTCTCTGTCTGTCTCGGTTCAATTTTCAGGCAGTTAGAAAAAATAGTTCTTTCAAAAAGTGCTAATTTTGCCAAAGTAGAGTACAAAAGGCAAAGATTGCTTTTGAAAGTACTGTAGCAAAATACTAGTCCTTTTATCAGTAACAGACAGCGAGCACCTCATGAGGTGAAGAGACACAGACAAAGAGTGAGGAGCGCACTGCGTGGCTCACTTGGTAGCATATCCGCCTCTGGACCAGAAGGTCATGGGTTCTCATCCCACACCAGGATTGGACTTGCACCTAAAAATCACTGCCATCCGAGTGCAGTATTGGGGGGTGCTGTACTGCTGGGCTGTGCCGTCCTTCGGATGAGATGTTAAACCAAGGTCCCTTCTGCCCATCCTGGTGTTGTCCTGGTGGGTGCCCAGGTGGAAGTAAAAGAACCCAGGCCACTCTTCACAAAGAGCAGGGAACATTCCCGGTGTCCTGGCCAACATTCCCCTTCCCATAAACCGGTTCATGCAATTATCCAGGCTGTGTGTGGGTGATGATGTGATGATGTGCAATATGGCTGCTACCACACATTCAGTCACTTCAAATCAAATCAAAATTTATTTATAAAGCGCTTTTCAAGAAATCAAAGTGCTGATACAAAACAAAGATAAAACATCAACAATAATAAATAAAAACATAAGAACAATAAAATAACCATAAAATAAACTAACCAAATGCCAGTGAAAATAGGTGACTTTTCAGGGATCTCTTAAATGATTCCATGGACAGGCACTCTCTAATCTGATGAGGTAGAGAATTCCACAGGGTCAGGGCCATAAAAGAAAAGGCCCTTGCCCCAGATGATTTAAGACAAACCCTGGGAATCTCTAGCAATCCCTCGCCAGTGGAGCGGAGTGGGCGGAGAGGACGGTAGGGACAAAGGAGATCTTGCAGGTAGCCTGGTCCCTGACCATGTAGGATCTTATAGGTCAGCAA
The DNA here is from genome assembly GCA_016271365.2 of Neoceratodus forsteri. Classification (NCBI taxonomy): domain Eukaryota; kingdom Metazoa; phylum Chordata; order Ceratodontiformes; family Ceratodontidae; genus Neoceratodus; species Neoceratodus forsteri. The sequence goes on along the minus strand of CM028132.1, from coordinate 1,381,238,199 downwards.
TGCGACCTTGAAGGTGATTCTCCATCACACTGGCAGCCAGTGCAGTTCGCGAAGCACAGGTGTGACATGACAAGTTCTTGGTAGCCCTGTCAGCAACCTAGCTGCCGCATTCTGCACCAGCTGCAGGCAATGGAGATCTACCCCAGCAACCCTAGATATAAAGCATTACAGTAATCAAGACGGGAAGAAACAAAAGCGTGGGCCAATACAGGAAGGTCATCATGTGGAACAAGGTGTTTTATCAGGGCGATATTCCTCAGATGGTAAAAGGAAGATTTGACAGTGGCCGACACCTGCGTCTTTAGTGTCAGCACACTGTCAAAAATAACGCCCAGATTTCGCACCTGTTCAGAAGGTCTCAACTGGGTATCCCGTAATAAAAGACCAGAGGGGACTCCAGGAGTCAACTTCTTTGCATAATGACCCGGGTCAACGACTAATACCTCAGTCTTATCCGGATTTAACCTCAACCAGTTCGCACTCATCCAATCCTGAATCTCAGCAAGGCAGTTGTTAAAAACCGACACTGCATCATTTTGTTCGGGTACAAAGGACATATAGAGCTGAGTATCATCTGCATAACAGTGAAAACTCAGCCCATAACGCCTTATAATGTCTCCTAACGGTAGCATATACACCGTGAAAAACATGGGGGGAAACACAGAGTCCTGCGGCACCCCACAAGACAGAGCAATGGGGGCAGAAGAAAAAATCCCTGAAACTACCCTTTGACTTCTGCCTGTGAGGAAGGAATGGAACCATCTGAGGACTGTCTCTGACAGTCCACAGAGTAGCCGCAGGTGATCTAGCAACATCCCATGGTCCACGGTGTCAAACGCTGTAGAGAGATCAAGAAGAACCAAGATCGAGTGGCTCTTCTGATCTCTTGCTATTAGGAGATCATTAAGTACCCGAACTAATGCAGTCTCGGTACTATGCCTCTTCCTGAAACCGGACTGGAGAGGATCATAGACTTCAAGGGTGGTAAGAAAGTCATCAAGCTGTAACGCGACTACTTTCTCAATAACCTTGCCCAAAAACGGCAAGTTAGAGATCGGTCTGTAGTTAGCGAGGCAGTCGGGGTCAAGGGAAGGTTACTTCAAAAGGGGTGTCATGACAGCTTCTTTCAAGGACTCCGGAAACTCCCCTTGATCCAAAGAACCCCAGACTATCTTCGTAAGGATTGGTCCAATTGCATCCATGCATCCCACAAGGAGGCGCGTAGGACGAGGATCCAAACTACAGCAAGTCGGTCGCAAGCCTTGGACAATCTTCATGATATCCATGATTGCTGGCTGGTCGAAATCCATCCAGACAGGCCGAGGACATGTAACCCCATGTTGGTCACTGCAATGCTCATTTGAACGCATGCCGCGGATCTCCGATCTGTTTGATGACACCTTATCATCAAAGAACCGAGCAAACTCATCACACTGTATTTGTGAAAAAGCTCTCCGACCCCACAGACAGGCTGGATTGCACAGTCTGTCGACGGTCCAGAAGAGCTGAGCAGGTCGGTTTCTTGATGCAGTTATCTCCCTGGACAGGAATTCTGCCTTCTTATGGGAGATTACTGATTGATAGTCCACGTAATGGGCCATCAATCTAAGTTTGTCACCTTCCAGGCTGGATTTCCGCCAACAGCGCTCCAATCTTCGGCCCTTCCTCCTCAACTCCCTCAAAGTCCCATCAAACCAAGGGGATCGAGGCGGAGGGAGAGAGGCGAACACGGACAGGTGCAATGGAATCCAGTGCCCTCAACACCATATTATTATAGTGCACTACTAAGGCATCTGGTTCCATGCACTCCATCGGCCAACATGATAGGTCCAGCACCACCATCAGACCCTCAGGGGTAACTCCCCTCAAAGGGCGGTACTGAACCATCTCCAAAGGGGTGGGTCTCATAAGGGGGGGGTCGCGAAATTGAACCTTACAGAGTGATGGTCAGACCACCCGACTGGTTCTACCACCAGTCCTGTGATCTCCATACCCAAGATGAACACTAAATCCAGAGAATGACCATGAATATGGGTAGCAGCGGTAACCACCTGTGTGAAGCCCAACAAACTCATTAGTTGGAGAAAGTCTTGACCAAACTGCGAGAATTCATCGTCGACCCAGGCATTAAAGTCCCCAAGGACCAACCACCTGGAGGGCTCCAGTACCAGATCGACAATGAAGTCCACGACTTCTTGCAGAAAAACTTTCTCGCCACCGGGTGGACGGTAAACGAGCAGAATTCTGCAGCCCACACCTGCTCCCATGATACATTCAAAGGATCCAGGGGACACCATTGGAACCTCTACAAGGCCCAATTCCGATTTAAAACAAATAGCGACCCTCCAACCCCTATGATCCAACCTCAGGCGATGTATTACCGAGTACCCGGCTGGAACAGCTGACTCTAAAATGGGGCCAGCATTTTCGTCCAGCCAGGTCTCGGTAATGCATGTCAGGTCAGATGATTCAACAAAATCAGCAATTATTGCTGTTTTGTTTCTTATTGACCTGGCATTGCATAACAATGCCCGGGTTGGATGAGAGGCCCTGGAGGAGCAGGTTACGTGCCCACTGTTGGTGGAACCCTTGGGTATGGGAACCAGGCAACGCACTCCCATATCCTGGACCCATTTCGCCCCAGGGTGTCTCCCCGACCTCACCGTCTCAATTCATCCACTCCGCTCACCCCCCATAGCCGAGGGACCCCCCTCCCTCTCCGCCTCCTCCGCGCAATCCCCAAGGCACGACAATGCCTATACACTTCAGGCTGTAGCGGGGGGCAATCAAAAGGGAGCAGGTCCCTCAGCCTAGAGGGAGAGTGGCGCCTGTCCATGGATATTCGATCCCAACACATAACTATATAGGTCTTCAAAAAGCAGTCTTAAGACCACTTTAATATAAACGTTATCAATACCAGCAACAAATCCAAAATAATTAAAAACAATAATACAATTTTTCATTTAAACCGACTCCAAAGATAAAACAAGTCTGGACAAATTTTTCGTAAATTCCACAGAGAAAAGAAGTTTATAGCAGTTCAAAGCAAAATCACAGTTCTTCTAGTCCATGCTTTTACTAGAACAGTAAAGGATCCCACAGAGCTCTAACCCTGGAAACTGTCCCATGGCCTATCTCTCACATAGGCCAAGCGGAAATGCTTTATAGTTCTACCATATACTCTAGAGTAGAAATCAATCTGCAGAAGATTAATCCGCTGTTTGGGGGATAATTAATCAGTCAACAAAAGGAAAACTCTCCCTATGGTCGTCCCCCAATGTATCTTCAAGGGAGACCAGCCTGTAACTGGACTTGTATGAGCAGGTTCTCCAACCTACTCCAACAGTAATCCATAAACCACGGGTGCCCCAGGCCCATCCTCCGATAGCACTCCTCGAGCTCTCATGGCAGCTGTTCACCCTGGAAAACCACACCGGGTTCAGGCAGATGTTTTTATAAATAGAGAGAGTCCCCCTGATCGTCCCCCAAGGTGCCGCTGGGGAGATTGATTAATACCTGAAATTCACACTAGTGGGCTCTCCAGCCTGCCAGCTATGAAACAGGGAACACAGATACCCTGGGGTCCGTCCTCCGTCAGCACCCCCTAATCTGCCCAACCACCCCAACGGACTACCCTGGGTTAGGATCAAAAAGACTGACAAACTCACCCACTCCCCAATGATGACAAAATCCACAGATCACAGATGCAGAAACAGAGCCAGATTTTCCTATTCCAAGAATAAGCCCAGTCTCTAGTTTCAGGCACACCAAGGCATACAGCAGATCCAAGGAGACAGTGAATCAACAGGATCAATTTAGCTCAAGATAAGTTCCTCACTGAGATGCGCGATCGAGAAATTCATGCATTCACAGGGTCAATAGTCAACGTTCTCGGCAATAAAATCTTTACCAGCAATAATCCCCGAGAAAGAGAGAGTCCTGAACCGTCTCCCTTCCTACAGCTTACAGGCCAAGTCTCTCATATCCAATGAAATGGCGGGACGTCAAAAGATACCAAAACCCAAAAATCTGGGTCAAGAAGCAGTCCTGGGACACAAACAGCCGTCCGCTAACACACCAACACCGACATAGTCCCAGAAAACAATAAAGTGTGCAGACTCTTCGATAAAGGTATCACGGTCCAGAAGAAAATCCGACGAACCCAAAAGCAGATCCTCAGACAGTCCTTAGGGAAACAGCACAGATGTAGCTCCAACTCCAGCAAAAGCTGGGAGTAAGTCAAGGCAGCAATAAAACAGGGAACACAATAAAATGATAAAACAGCTGCCGACGATTACCTCAACGCTATCGCACGGCAACAACTCAGTCTCAGCGCTATCAATAATGCAGTAGTAATAACGTTTAAAAGTATTTAAAATAAAGAAACAAACTAAAATAGAAGTTTTAAAACAAAACTAGACAAAACTAAATGGAGCTAAAACAGAGGCTGACCCAGCGTGGTCGCCATCTTGCACCCTAAACGGAGTAAACTTCACTACCAGTCTAGCATTGCTTGTAAAACGCTTTGGGATACTGTGTATGAAAAGCGCTATATAAGTGCTGATTCTTCTTCTTTTGCAGAGAAAGACCGAGAGGCAGCTGCTGGCAGTGTTACACACAGAGGATTGTCTATGGGGAGTCATTCACAACAAGGTTATGCTTGATCGAGATGTCTCCATGGCAATGCTAGGCCTCAAGAGCGAAGCTTGAGAGGTCGTCCGTTGACATGGAGACCTCAAGATTGGAGAACATCCTTATCTGTGAACGACTTACCATAGACAATCTTTTATAGTGTATGGCAACTCCAGACAAGTTTTTAGCAGTATGTGAAGTGCCTTCTTGGCGCGGTTGATTCAAGCGCCACTTGTTTCCTCTGTCCCTTGTCCATTGTCACCGACGCGGCCCAACATTGCGCATGCACGAATGCATTCGATCTTGTTGTGCTGCACTGGTGGCGTACTCAGTGCAGTACAACGAGATCATGACACACTGAGTGCAGCACAACAGTGCTGCTTCAGGCATGGATTCCCATGCGGAACAGCTTTCTACCATACACTATAATAGAATAGTCATTGTGCCACTTATCTTATGAACAACAAATGTCAGTGATAATTTCAGCACTGTATGTGTGGCATTTGTGTGTTCATAAAAGAAGTGACATATGCATAACTTGTGTGAACTATTTTTCATGTCAGCAGCATACAGTCACATTTTTGTTATTAAAACAGGAAATATCACCTTTCTGGATGTTTTATTTTTTATTAAAACATAACTCATATCGTAAGTGCAATAACCCACTCCAAGGTATGAGGTTATAGGGATTTAATGTATGCCTCGGGTGCGATGAGGGCACTTGGTCTGTGACCTCGTGCCTCACAATGCACCTGAGGCATGCATTAAATCCCTATAACCCCATACCCAGTGGTGGGCTACTGCTTACGAGTATGGCCAGACTCATGACTGTTATACACTGCAGCACTTTTTGAATTTAATAAATGAACTCAAGGATGCCTGTTACTGAGTGTGCTTTATTTTTGTAACTATTATCTTCTGTGCCTAGGAGATCAACCTGAAAAGGTTCAGTAGATTCTGCAAACTAGTCATTCAATGTTTTCCACAGAAAAAGGCTGTGAGTTTGCCCTCTTCCACTGCTTTTGATGCACCAGAGCTGTCAGATGGCCATCCCTCCCTCTTATCAGCTTCTTCTCCATATGGTTGCACCAGTCCCTGCATGCACCCACTGAGCTCCTCGAAGTAGTTGTTGCCAAAACGGACTCACCCTGTGGCTATCCATTGCCATGTGAATGATCCTGAATTTAAACAAGGGATCCAGCTTGGCTGCCAATATGTGACTGCTGTTCTCCATCCCCTGTCTAAACCTTGCATCCAGTTCTGTTTGCAGGTGATGAATGAACACCACAAGCCCTTCTGGAATCACATTGTGTTCATCCCCAAATCTATCAAAGGATTTTTCTAGGATATGCCCTGCATGGATTAATTGACTTATCAAGGCAGTGGATGCATTTAGGTCATGCATACTCCTCTCAAAGTGGGCAAGTTCCTTCACCATGGCATCAATCACTGACCACTCATGGCAGCCTGGGACTCCCCCAATGCTGGATGAAATTGCAGTTTCATCCAGTGCCCGCTTGTGGTCTAAGAATTTGGGGAGGATGAGGTAGGATGAATTACATCAGGTACAGTACATACTTACATCCTGTCTCATCGATGCTGCCACAGACCAAGGCAATCTTGAACTTCTCTCAGTTGGTTAATTGCCCTCAAAGAGCAGTAAAAATTGCCACAGATTTTGTGTTGTTGACACAGTTTTTCTGCCCTCGGCACTGTTACATAGACAGATGTGATCACTACATTTAATGTGTGGGGAAAAGGTTGGGAAAATGCAATGAATGCTTTCAAAATTCCTGTTACCTACTGTTTCGACATGTTTGGTCCATAATCAGTGATTAAAAAAACATTTAAATTGGTAACAACGGGCCAAGAATGCAACATATTGTCTCTTGAATGAATGCCAAAATGTTAGGTGAGCTGTGTTCTTTTTCCATCACCCTGCAGACCTGTAGTGACTGTCCGACTGTAGAAGGACAAAGGGAGAGCCACATGGTGAGAAGGAAGAATCAGCAACAGGCTTTTGTGCACACCAGTACACAGTAAAGGAGAGATACACATGCACTGAGTTTTTACTGGTCCAGATGTCTGACATGCAGTGGCCCCCCCCCAGCCTCTGGAAGTAGTATGGCAATCAGAAAGGGTCAGGTTAAGGGCAGCTCCAACACTAGGGTACTAGACTTTAGAAAGGCAGATTTTAGGAGGATGAGGGCATTGGTTCAGGAGGAACTGGAGGGGAAGGAAGACATAGACGAAGTGGAGGAGCTATGAAGGGGAAATTGAAAGAGAAATATTGAAGGTGACAGAACTATGCATTAGGACGGTGAGTAAGAAAAAGAGGGGAAGGAAACCACTTTGGTTCACACCAGAAGTGAGGAATGCAGTTAGAGAGAAGAGGAGGGCGTTCAAGATATATAGAGCACCGCAGAGGGAGGCAGACAGGGAGGTGATCAAGTGGGCGAAGGCTGCAACAGAAGAGCATATAGCAAGGGAGACAAAAAGGGGAGACAAAAGGTTTTTCAGATACGTGAGTGACAGAAAGAAACGGAAGCACGGGATTATGAATCTCAAGGGGGAAGGGGGGCACTGGTGGAGAGTGGCATAGAAAAAGACGATGTTCTGAATAGATACTTCACATCGGTCTTCACGGTGGAGGAGGGGGAAGGGACAAAACTGGAAAATAGGGGAAGGATGGGTAGTGAGATGGACTCAAGTCCCTTTACAGAGGCTAGGGTACTGGAAGAACTAGGAAAGCTGCGGACATATAAGGCGATGGGTGTGGACGGGATTCACGTGAGGGTACTTAAAGAATTTAAACAGGAGTTTGCGACACCACTCACAAGGCTATTTAACCTGTCACTGCACAAGGGAAGGGTTCCTGGGGACTGGAAAAAGGCTGAGGTAGTAGCCCTACATAAAGGGGGACAGAGAGAGGAGCAGGGACATTATCACCCGGTTAGCCTTACCTCTGTGATAAGTAAGCTAATGGAGGCACCGATTAAGGAAAGGCTGATTAAATATCTAGAGGGGGAGGGCCTCCTAAATGACAATCAACATGGATTCACAGGCGGTAGGTCATGTCAGACCAACCTGACTGAATTCTTTAACAGAGTGACAGAGATATGGGACCAGGGTGGGGTGGTGGACATGGCCTACCTGGACTTCAGGAAGGCATTTGACACCGTCCATCACAGGAGACTGATAGGCAAGGTAGATAGCTTGTGAGTGGGGAGCAAGCTCACGAGCTGGGTAGGGCATTGGTTGGAGGGGAGGACATAGAGGGTTGTAGTGAATGGGGTGCACTCGAAGGAAGAAAAGGTGATGAGTGGGGTTCCCCAGGGGTCTGTGTTGGGACCAGTACTTTTCAACATATACATTAGGGACATCACAGAGGGTCTACGGGGGAAGGTGTGTCTGTTTGCGGTCAACATGGAGATATGTAGTAATAGGGTTGATATGGTGGAAGGGGGTGGAGGGGATGAGGGAGGATTTGGCCAGGCTGAAGGAGTGGTCAGAAAGGTGGTAGCTATGGTTCAATACAAAAAAGTGCAGAATTATGCATATAGGGCATAATAACCCAAAGGTAAAATATTGGCTTGGAGGGGAAGAACTGGAAGAGACAGAACAGGAAAGAGACCTGGAAATAACAATGTCAGACAATCTGAAAGTCTGGAGTCAATGCGACAGAGCAGCAGGAAAGGCACTAAGAATGTTGGCATGCATAGGGAGGGGATTCACAAGCAGGAGGAGGGAGGTCATCCTGCCACTACACAAAACCATGGTCAGACCACACATGGAATATGGGGTCCAGTTCTGGAGGCCATATCTGCAAGGGGACAAGGACAGGCTGGAAAAGGTCCAGAGAAGAGCATCCAAAATGGTGTGGGGGCTGCAGGGGAAGTAATATGGGGAGAGACTGGGAGAGCTTGGCCTGTACACACTGGAGGAGAGAAGAGAGAAGACAGAGGGGGATATGGCAGAGACATTCAAATACTTGAAGGGCATAAACAAGGTAAGGGTTGTCGACATCTTCAAAATGAGTAAGAACAATTACACTAGGGGGCATACCTACAAACTAGAGGGGGGCAGATTCAGAGGAGACATCGGGGTTCTTTACTGAGAGGGTGGTACAGCCATGGAACAGACTACTGGAATGGGTGGTGGGGGTGGATACAGTAGACAACTTTAAAAGAGCCTGGGACATGCACATGGGCCTAACGGGGAGAGGGCAGACTGGTAAGGGAGGGAGGGATCTTCCTAGAGGGAAGGGTTATGGGCAGACTGGATGAGCCAAGGGGTCCTTTTCTGCTGTCGGATTTCTATGATTCTATGATTCTATGAATTGCAGTTTTCACACCATTATATCCTTGGCAGTATGGATCTATGATGATCAGTCGACAATTTCGTTGTTGACTGACATTACAGCGACTCCTTTATGTTGACTGCAGTTGTGGTTGGCATAAAAGGAGTCGCATCTAACTGTGTTTTCTTCAGGGGGCTTCACGCCCCAAACCCCCTATGCGGGGGGCAATTGCTCCAGCACCCCCCACTACTTTAATAATCAACTCCGAGTTGGAGTTGTTTCGGGAAGGGAGTGCAATACTCCCCAGAAGAAGTCCCAGGGTCCCATGCAGACATTACAGCGACAAGGCGCTGTTGTGACTGTAGTGTCGGTTGTGGTAAAGTTGTTGAGGAAGCATTGGTAAATGGGCAGTACAGTCTTGGAAAATGAGGAATTTGATGGGATCTTGTACCAGCAAGTAAAGGAGAAGTCTGTGGAAGCCATTATCTTCCCCAACGGACAATGGGTGAAGATCCAGTGCTATAATTTCACCAGTAAGCTGTATGACATGCTGAGCTTTTGGATGGAAAGACTGGTACTTTGCGTTTACTTAGAAGGGTTCCATTATTGGCATTAACTGTGGATAGAAGGGCATCAATACTGCATGCTGGTCAGATGGAGTGGAAGCAGCAGGGGACCACCTGGACCTGGTGGGTTCACTTGATTCCCCATGTCCTGGGGGTAGTGGGACTCACTGGTGTTGAGGGGAAGGAATGCCACCCCCATCATTTATTTCAGAGGCAGAATGGTTTGCAACATTGCCAACAGCAACACTGCCTCTGCTGCATGCATCATGAGCATGGAATGGGTCTGATGGAAGCACAGCCACCGACGCTGATGATGCTCTAGAAACCCAGGGATGCTTTAGCTTCAGGGGGGTTCATTACTTAAGTGGTTGTTAAGTTTAACTGAGATTTTCCCCCTGCTTATAGTGCTGTTACACAATGTGCACACTGCTTTTCTGCTACTCATTTGATCAATGTAAAATGCAGCCACGCCACACTCTTTCTACCATGGACACTACTCAGTTGAGTAGTAACACCAGTGGCACCACCAGTCTTTTTGATCCCACTGGGCTTGGCTTTTGGACTTACTATGGGTTGTCCCCTGTCACCGCTGATGGTGCTTGTGCACCTTCCTCACTCTGCTCTTCAGGTTGGGATGGAGCCTGCTGGAAAAATTTCTGTAGGCTATCTTGCTGATTTTTTTTTAGACAGGGAGGACCCATACACTTCTTTCTGTGACCACTTGTGTCACCTCTAGAGGTCAAGGATTTTTTGTTACCTGCCTTTCTTAGTTTACAGCACTAATGGTAATGCATGTAGTCCACCTCATCCAAGCTGCTTAGGTTTGCCTCATCAGAAAGTGTGCCACTCAGCAAACCTTGTGATGTTGGAAAATAACTCAGACCCCAAGGAGTGCATAGCCTCTCGGTCATGCTCTAGAGTGGAGACAAGCTGAGAAACAGGAGGGGTCAAAGTAGAGGTATACACAAAGGTAATAGCTGTGGTACTGGCTGGTGCCAGAGTGGTAGGATTGGTAGCATTACTGGCTGCCAGGGTTACAGTGGTAGGTGTGGCTATGACCACGGCAGTGGCAGGAGTGGTCTGGGTGACAGTGTCAGGAGCTGTCTGGGTCACAGTGACAAGAGTAGTGTGTGTCAAAGTGGCAGGAGTAGTCTGGGTCACACTGGAAGCAATCACTGGGGGGGGTTAGTGGCACTTGTGCATGGAAAAGTCACAGAAGTGGTGGTTAAGGATGAGGTGACAGTGGTACTAGTGGTAGTGACATTACCAAGAAATGGAGACGCATTGGTGGTATCAGTGGAAGTTATTAAAGCCGATATCCTGTTATCACTATCTAGTTGGACTAATTTCCTCAATGTCACCCATACTGCTACAGTTAACAGAAGCAAGCTCTGAAGAGGGAAACAATTGCATTGCCTAATACACCCCATCCATTGCTCCATAGAATGCTCACCATCACCTTCAATTTCACCTACTTGGTGTTCAGCTGTAGGTTTGCTGGGGTTGGACCAAGTACATTTTTTATGTCCTCTATCTGCCGTTGTATTGCCAGGCAATTGAATAAGGAGGACGGAGGACAACACTTTGTGCCATATCAAAGAAGCCCACAGAGAAGGGAGCCACGTGTAAAACATACACAGCTGTGTTCACACAAGGAAAAAAAACAGAAGCTGCCTGGAAGCGGTGGAAGTCAGCCTACTGCCCTTGGCACTTTCATAATTTTCATAAGTGGGACCTAAGCCCAGATTCCACACAGGGCAATATTAATTAAGCAATAAGGCATGACAGGAGTGTGTTATAGTGGGATAACAACCCACCTTGGGTGAGCTGAAGCATGAGGTGAAGCCAGATGCTTCCACCACCTGAGAAGGGCCGTTAGCCCACCATGGCACACCCCCTGGAATGCTTTAATGCAATTATGAAATAGACCTTTTTTTAGACATTTGAATGTATTTAAAAAATATTGTTATTTAAAAAATAAATCATCTTTTAGTATTTGAAGTGAACTTGCGATAAAAAAAATAGTCCTATTCGTACAGTGTGTTTACATTAGGCTGTCAGTAGGTGGTGCTAATACTAGATGTAAGTAGCAGTTTAGTAAGGGCAAAGGGAGAGCGAGCGGTGGCTGCAGATGCTAGCCCAGGGTTGTAGCATTGGAAGAAACAATGCCATTTCAGATGTCGGAGGCTGCCGGTTGGATCCCTAACCTAGCATCAGGCAGACTAGGCTGCATTAGCTACTGCAGATATTTACTGGCTCCTGGTCTGATTGAGGGTGTAGAGGGGGTAACCATACAAGATCCTGACACCCCAAATCCTGACAATCAAAATCCTGATGGCCACAATCCCAATGGGATGGCGGACCTCACAATAGATAGATTCCCCAGGGTATGGTGAGCCACAGGTTTTTATATGTATTTTACGGGGGATGTGGGGGGAAAAGCCCCCTGCTGAACAGTATCGGGAATTGTGCTGTTGGCATTTTCTTACCGTCGGGATTGTGGCAGTTGGGATTTTGCTGTCAGGATTTCAATCCTCGGGATTTTGCCTATCAGGATCTTGTACTAGACCCATGTTGGGTAATTGCTGCAGTCTGCAGCCAGCCTGTGTATTTTTTTTTTTTTGCAGTCTATCTCGTGTGTGGTCTGAGAGATGGAGATGATCGAGATAGAGGCAAGTAGCACTCACAATCACAAGATTAAAAGCAAGCATTTGTCAATGCCGAATGTTGTCTTGCTGGTTTTGGCACTGGTAGTGCAGGAGTTAGAGAGACGCTTAATAGAAGTAGCAGTGAAGTATAGAACCGACATCAACCCTACCCCACCCTGCAGAGAGTGACAGGCATTGGGGTGTGCATTTGGGTCGCTAGCCATAACGCTCATGCTATTTCACCTCACCCTATCCTGCAAAGTCTGACAAGTGTCGCGTTGTGCCTTTGGGTCATCTGGCCTTATGCTCACCCCATTTCATAAGGAAGTACATTGAGATGAGTGCAGCATAGGAGAATGGGTTGAACTTTTGGGCTGAAGAGTCCAAGGCACACCTCGATGCCTGTCAGTGGCTGCAGGGTGGGGGGGGAGTGGAATGGCATGAGCATTACAACAGACAATCCAAAGACACACCCTGATGCCTGTTAGTCTGTACAGGCGAGATGTAATAGTTAGAAACCCCAACGCCCTGGGCGTGTGTTGATACTTGCACTCCAAATTTTAAAACATGGCCTTTTTGTGACCCCACCTCATGAAAGCATTTGGGACCTCTGTTCATGAACAGTGCCCCTGTGATTTTGTTTTTATTTTTATTTATCAAGTCTAGGATTACAAATACCTTTGAGCCTTGGCTCTTTTACAAAGGTTCCACATCAGAGAAATACAAATTATGGGGAACATCAAGACAGACATTACAACAATGTGGACATTGCAAACAGAGTGCAGATTAATACAATTCAAGGGTAGCATTGTAACAAGGCAGCCAGCAGCATTTGTCAGAGAAAATTGACAACAGATAAGAAGTCCCAGAGTCATAGGGAGAGGAAAGAGGGGAGAAGGAATGTAGGAAGGGTGGGGAGAGGGTGAAAAGTGCAGCATTGGGTATACCAAGATGTGAGGGTAGAATCCAGTGAGGAGGGAAGGGGTGGATCAATAGAGCAGGAAGGGAAGTGGAGAAACAAGGTTAAGTTGGGCAGTCACAGGAGCTATTGGTAGTAAGATAGTCCTGGAGCCTAGTTTTAAACATACCAATTGTTGGGGCAGAGGAAATGGTTGGGCTGAGGCCATTGAACCAGAGTGGCTCTCGATAAGCAAAAGAGCGTTGTCCCTGTGAAGTGTGACAGTGGGGACTTTCAGTAGCTGTAGCATGGATCTCTAAGGCACCATTTGTTAATTCGGTGTTGTAACAGAGTTGAGACCCCAGAGGTGCAAGGCCAAGGTAGATTTTTTTCGCCATGGAGCAGGTGAGAAACTTTATGGTTTGATAGTTGGAGCCATCTGGTCTGAGTGTACAGGTCACATGTGTGGGTGAGATGGTGAGCACCAGTGATGAGCCGACATGCCTTATTTAAGGCAGTTGAGAGGCATCTAAGGCTTGTGGTTATGGCCAAGCCATAAATGATGAGACCATAGTCTATTAGAGATCACAGAGCTCAGAACTGCAACCTTCAAAGCTTCTGGCGTGAGGTGTGGTCTGTGTTTGTAGAAGAGACCAAGCCATGTATTAGCAGCTCTAGCTACATTATCTACATGAAGTCCACAGGAGAGATTAGGGTCAAGCTGTATCCCTAAGTATTTGAAGGACCCCACCTGATCTAGGAGTGTTCCTCTGGGTGGTGGAGATAGCCAAGTGGTGTAGCTTGTGTGGGCTATGAGAGCTGCAGAAGAGCATAGATTTGGTTTTCTTGTCATTGAGGACCAGTTTTTGATTAAGAAACCATGTCTCTACAGAACTGATACCAAGTTGAAGGTTGTGCTGAAGAGTTGCAGGATCTTTGTGAGTGGAATACAACAGCATCATCAGCATATAGTATGATCTGCTCAGAGCAGTGGTAAGGGAGGGAGTTTAAGAAAAGGCTAAAAAGGAGGGGGCCCAGCATAGATCCCTGTGGGATACCCGAGCGAACAGACAGGGTGTCAGAAAAAGTGTCCACAATTTTTACTCTCTGTGACCATTTTTCTAAGTAGCTTTTAAACCAGAGAGAAGAGTCAGGTGATAGCCCGGCATTCAGTAGTTGGTGTATTAGTAGTCCATGGTGTACTGTATTGAAGGCCTTGGAGAGGTCGACGAAAACGGCCCCTGTGAGAAGGCTGTTGTCAAGGGATTTGTGCAAACCTCCAGTGAACTCAAGAAGGGCTGTGGTGGTGCTGTGACCTTACCGGAAGTCGTGTTGTTGTGGACAAGGTATATTGTATTTATCCAAATGGTCGGTAAGTTGCTCAGCCACAATGCGCTCGAGTGCCTTAGAGAGTGGGGGCAGTATGGAGATAGAGTGATAATTTGAGTGATTCGTCTTATCCTCACTTTTATGGGCGGGTGTCATGGTGGCTGTTTTCCAGAGGTTCTGGAATTTTCCACAGCTGAGACAGAGGTTTAGGATTTTTGTTAATGAATGAATTACCTCATCGAGGGTGAGCAACAGAAGCTTAGGGTCCAGGGTGTCGCTACTAGATCTAGATTTAGAGATAGCTGCAGTAATATAGCAGTGAGCTTCATTCAGCCTTACCTCCCTGAAGTAGAAGAGGGGATGGTTAGACTGAGGGGCTGAGGTATTTGGGGAGTAGGCCCTGTTTTCGAAAAAGTCATGGGGTAGAACAGCACTAAGGTCTGAAAAGCCATGTTAAAGATGTTTGCGATCACCTTGGGGTGAAGGTTGAGGATCCATCAACCATTAACATGGCGGAGAGGTTTTGGCTGCTTTCCTGTGACATCCTTGATATTGTCCCAGAAAGCACGACCATTTCCCCATGTATTGGTGAGGCGCTCTTTGTAATAGGTGGATTTCATTAGCCGTATGGCTTTTGTGCAGGCATTTCGTGCTTGTTTGTAATTTTGGATGTCCAGTTGTTTGCCAGTGGCCCTGGCAACTGCCCAGAGGTGATCCCTTAGTTTCAGCTGTGAGAGAAGAGCCGCGGGGACCCATGGGTTAGAGAGAGATTTTGTTTTGCACCTTTTAGCAGGGGCAAAGAGGTTGCAGGCTTTGTTGAAAATTGAGATGAAGTGATCAAGAGCCAAGTTAACATCTGTTGCTTCATAGATGGATAGCCAGTCTTGTAGAAGCAGGTGTTGTTTGAGATGTGGAAATTTTCCATGAGGAAGGACTCTGCTAGCGATAGTTTTGGAAGGGGGCTTAAGGAATTTGTTAGACCATGCACACATTTCTGAGGAGTGGTCACTGAGAGAGTCTGGGAGAATGGTCGTACGAGAAATCCTTGTGGGGTGAGTGGTGAGGACCCAATCCAAGAGGGCACTGGTGCCAGTCTTGTAGTTAATCCTAGTAGGGGAATTTACCATTTGTGTGAGGTTAGCAGCTGAGCTGAAGTCTTTATAGGCACTGACATTCAATGCTAACCAGTTTATGTTGAAATCCCCTAGTAGAATAAGTTCAGCTTTGGGAGGATGAGTGTTGATAAAGTTTAGGACGTCATTGAATCCATGTTTAGGGTCCCTGGGCAGGATGTATATGGAGACAATAGTCAGGGCTTTATGGTTAGGACGATTTTTATTGGCAGAATCTGGGCCGAGGCAGAAAGTGATGGAGTTGCTACAGGATGCCAAGACAGGGAGTCATTGATATAGATTGCGCAACCACCTCCTTTTTTGGATATCTAGTCCAGCCTGTGGACATTGTAGCCCTGTATTGTTACTGCTGAGTCAGGAACTTTACATGTCAGCCAAGTTTCCACCACTGCAAGGATGTCAGGGTTGTGTTGGCATATGAAGGCTTGGAGTGCATCCAGCTTTGGTAGTAGGCTGCAGATATTAATGGTTGCAAGGATAAGGGCACCTGGAGTTTGTGTGTGGCCTGAGCTTCTAGGGCCAGGATTGGGATGGACGCTGCCTGAGAAGAGAAGGAGGAGGAGTAGGAGTTTTAAGGAGCAGAGTCACAGCTCTTT
The DNA here is from genome assembly GCA_016271365.2 of Neoceratodus forsteri. Lineage (NCBI taxonomy): Eukaryota > Metazoa > Chordata > Ceratodontiformes > Ceratodontidae > Neoceratodus > Neoceratodus forsteri. Next base: position 1,381,222,097 of record CM028132.1, on the reverse strand, counting down.
GAGAGATAGTTTTGATCATTGTTTCTGGGAGTAGAGGTTGCAAGGTTGCCGTCGGTATCCCATATGGACTGCAAGGTGGTACATTGTAGAGCGGTGACCACACTTGTTGAGAGTAGTAGTCAGGTTAAGTAACCAGGAATATCCAAACAGTGCACCAAGCACAAGTCTAAAGTGGAAGTGGAGAGTTCCCTTGGTAGCAGTGGAAACCAGAGTAGAGGGTGGGGTGGGGTGGGGTGGGGTGGGGTGGGGTGGCTAGGACCAGGGAGAGAGAAAGGGGGGCAGGGCAAGGAGGAGGAGGAGAGGCGAGAGAAAGGCAGAGAGAACCCACATGGCTTATGTACTAGATAGAGACAGAGACAGAGATAGAGATATAGCCCTCTAATGGTGAGAGGATATAATCTGCTAATGGAAAAGTCAACAGTTAATTGTTAATCTGTCTCGAACGTTAAATTCCCACAGTGACCGCGCCATTCTGCACCACATGAAAATGTCAGCTGCACCATTGATAAGGAGGTGTGAAGAGATGGCAATGTGGGAAATCTGGAGTGAAAATATTAAACATTCTCGAAGTTATGAGCGTGTGTGAAAACTGCACATCACACACTAGTAACACAGTCATTTAGTGGAATTATTTCACCAAATTTTTAATATAGCCATTTTGGGATCTCTGCTCAGACACACAGCGACCATGTGATTGTGCGCCAGATGTGTGAAACTACATTTTGGACAGGATGTGACAAATGACAGTTGAACTGTTCCTAAGAAGGTGTGCAAAAATGACAATGTTGAAAATCTGGAGTGAAAATATTACAAATTCTCGAACTTACGACTGTGCATGGCCACTGCACAATGCACGCTTGTAACATAGTCATTTCATGGAATTTTTTCACCAAATTTTCAACATAGGCATTTTGGGACCTCTGCTCATGAACAGTGTCACTGTGAATTTCTTACTCTGTTTTGAACATTGCTTTTCTACAGTGACTGTGCCACCGCACACCGGATGTGCGAAAACACAGTTCAGGTAGGATGTGGGAAATGAAAGCTGTACTGTTCACAAGGAGGTGTGAAGAAATGGCAATGGTGAAAATCTGGAGTACAAATATTAAAAATTATCGAAGTTACGAGTGTGCGTGGAAACTGCACAGTGCACGCTTGTAAAACAGTCATTTTATGGACATTTGTCACCTGATTTTCAACGCAGGCATTTCAGGACCTCTGCTCATGAACAGAGTCACTGTGATTTTCCTAATCTGTCCCAAACACTGATTTCCCACAGCGACCATGCTATTCTGCGCCGGAAGTGCGAAAACACATTTCGGCCAGGATCTGAAAAAATGACGAGGGTGAAAGAACACTGTGCAATGCACGCTCATAGCACAGTCATTTAATGGAGTTTCGTCACCAAATTTTCAACATAGGCATTTTAGGGCCTCTGCTCATGAACAGTATCGCAGTGATTTTCTTACTCTGTTCTGAACACTGATTTCCCACAGCGCCCACGCTACTCTGCGCTGGAAGTGTGAAAACACATTTCGGCCAGGATGTAAAAAATGACAGCTGTACTGTTCATAAGGAGGTGTGGAAAATGGCAATGTTGAAAATCTGGAGTGAAAATATTACAGATTCGCAAAGTTACGAGTGTGTGTGGAAACTGCACAACGCACGCTTGTAAAACAGTCATTTAATGGACTTCCGGCACCAAATTTTCAACATAGGCAAGTTAGGACCTCTGCTCATGAACAGTGTCACTGTGATTTTCTCACTCTGTCCCAAACACTGATTTCTCACAGCAACCACGCTATTCTGCACCAGAAGTGCGAAAACACATTTTGATCAGGATGTGAAAAATGACAGCTGTACTGTTCATAAGGAGGTGTGAAAAAATGGCAATTTTGAAAATCTGGAGTGAAGATATTACAGATTCACGAAGTTACGAGCGTGCATGGAAACTCGCATACTACGCTAAATAAGCAGTCATTATTTATTTTCACCAAATTTGCAACATAGGCTTTTGAGAGGCCACCTCATGAACAGTGGCACTGTCGTTTCGTTACTCGTTCCTGAAGGGTGATTCCATGCAATGACTGCAAAATCACCTTTCGGGGCCGAATAATACCATGACAGTAACTGAATTCATGAGGAGGAATCTCAATAACCCCATGTTGAAAATTTGGTGGCAAAATTCCCAAAAATACTCGTGATATGCATCAAAGTTGAAAAAACCCTATCTTGCCATTATACAGTTTACCGGCATTTCTTCAGTTTGCAGTCAGCTTTGAAGAGTGCAGACATGTTCCCGGTTCACAGAAGATCGTCGCGCCAGGCTCCGTAGGTAAGTATGGGGCAAGGGAGGTGTGGGGAGGGAGGGCTGCAGACTGCGAGGACCATTTTCTACTTTACAGGGGAATAAAAACATTGCGGAAGGTTTTTTGTTTTACAGGCACATTTGACAGGCTGGGGTGGGCTCCCAGTGTGTCACCTGCATGTTTTTTTGGGGGACTGGAGCCGATGGGGATTGGGCACCCGTCGGCAAATAAAAAAGAATGTTTGGGGGAATGATGCCAATGGGAATTGGGCTCCCCATCCGACCCAAATGAACTGGGGAGGGTGTCACCTACGGTTTCGGGGGTGGACTGTAGCCCGGCGGGGATTGGGCACCCTGCGGCAAATGAATTGGGGAGGGGATTGTAGCCAACGGGATTGGGCACCCCATCGGCAAATAAAGAGTGTTTGGGGGATGATGCTGACAGGGGGATTAGGCACCCCCTAAGTCGACTTTTCTGAGGACTGTGCAAGGCGGACAGCACAGCTGCCGCCATGTCGCCCTGAAACTTACACCGGGAAAGGCACACCCTGCAATGAGGTGGCACTCCCTCATTGCAGCGGCTAAAACCTTTCAAAGTGGTGGGTACGCTTTTGCACTGTTGTCATAGACAGCATGCCATCTAATTCGTGCCCCAGAGCTCAGCCCCAAAAGCAGTGGCGCCACAGGCCACAACAGGACCGCGCTTCCAAAACCTGCTATTCTGAAGTTACCACAACATGTTTCTTGCGCAGGCGCAAGACAACATAAAAAAAAAAGAACAGTACTGGAGAACTGTTTTTGAGAGCAGGACCAGAGGATTTGTGTCATGGGGGAGATTGGAGTTGCTGTTGACTGGTACATGTTGTGCAGCGACAAGCAGCTATGCTTTTTATGGGCAGTTGAGCATAGGGGTATTTTTTTATGTGTTGAGTTCTGATTGTATGGGGGCTTCTTTCAGCCTAGCTGTTATACTGGGATAATGGCCCAGCTGAACGTAGCTCTCAGCCAATCAGGATTCAGCATTCTTTAGACTAATTTCATAATGATTAATGATATACAGCAGCAGTGAGTGGGGCGAGCCAGTACAATGAATGTACTGTAGCATACAAAAAGTCTGAAAAAGGACCTTCACAGAATTTTGTAGTTTGCAACACAAGAAAAATGTCCCTGAATACAGTGCTGTGATGTTTCTTTTAAACTGCTTATAATTAGGATTAGTTTTATATTCACATATAGTCGTGTGCACACAAAGGAACAAACAGCAGTGCCTGGAGGAGTGGTAGCCCTGAACACAACACCCTCTATCTGGCATTGCTGCACAGAGGGCTTCCAAGGAGCGGAAACCCCAAATGCATAATCCACCACCTGGTGCTGCTATATGGATGACTCTCAAGGAAGAGGACCACTCAACACATCATCCACCATCTGGCACTGCTGTATGGCAGGTTCCCAAAGTACAGGAGCCCCAGACACATCATCCACAAACTGGTGCCGCTATATGGATGACTCCCAAGGAACAGGACCACTGAACACATCATCCACCACCTGGCATTGCTGTATGAAGCATTCCTGAGGAAGAGGAGCCTCAAACACATCATCCACTACCTGCTGTTCCTGTATGGAGGGCTCCAAAGGAAAGGGAGCTCGGAACACATCATCCACCACCTGGCATTGCTGTATGGAGGAATCCTGAGAAACAGCAGCTTGAAAACATCACTGACCACCTGGCATAGCTATATGGAGCACTCTTGAGGGACAGAATCCCTGAACACATCATCCACCACCTGGCGTTGCTATAAGGAGGATTCCTGAGGAACAGGTCCCCAGATACATCATACATGAACTGGTGTTGCGGTACGGAGGGTTCTCAATGGACAGGATCCTAGAACATGTCAACCACTGTTGATGTTGCTGTATGGAAGGCCCCTGAAGAACAGGAGCCCTGAACACATCATCCACCACCTGGACCAGCTGTACAGAAGGTCCCTGAGGAAAAGGATCCCTGAACACATCATACATCATTTGGCATTGCTGTAAGGAGGGCTCCCGAGAAACAGGAGCCCCAAACACAACATCCATCACCTGGCACTGCTTCATGGAAGGTGCCAGAGGAACAGGAGCCCTGAACACATCATACACCACCCGGTGTTGCTGTATGGAGCACTCCTGAGGAACAGGAGTCCCAGAAAAAACATCCACTACCTGGCATTAGAGTATGGAGGGCTCCCGAGACACTAGGGCCCTGAACACATCATTCACCACCTGGCATTGCTGTACAGTTTGCTCCCAAGGAATAAGAGCCCAAACATATCATCTACCAACTGGGATTGCTATAGGGAGGGCTCTCAAGGAATGGCCTCCCCAAACACATCATCCTTCACCTGGTGTTACTGCACAGAGGGCTCCTGAGGAGCGGGGGCCCTGAACACATCACACACCACCTGGCATTGCTGCACAGAGTGATCCTGAGAAACAGGAGCCCTGAACACATTGTCCACCACCTGGCATTGCTGCACAGAGTGATCCTGAGGAACAGGAGCCCTGAACACACTGTCCACCACCTGGCATTGCTGCACAGAGAGATCCTGAGGAACAGGAGCCCTGAACACATTATTCACCACCTGGCATTGCTGCACAGAGTGATCCTGAGGAACAGGAGCCCTGACCACATTATCCACCACCTGGCATTGGTGCACAGAGTGATCCTGAGGAACAGGAGCCCCAAACACATTATTCACCACCTGGCACTGCTGCACAGTGTGATCCCGAGGAACAGGAGCCCTGAACACATTATCCACCACCTGGCATTGCTGCACAGAGCAATCTTGAGGAACAAGAGCCCTGAACACATTATCCACCTCCTGGCATTGCTGCACAGAGAGATCCTGAGGAACAGAAGCCCTGAACACATTATCCACCACCTGGCATTGCTGCATAGAATGATCCTGAGGAACAGGAGCCCTGAACACATTACCCACCACCTGGCATTGCTGCACAGAGTGATCCTGAGGAACAGGAGCCTGAACACACTATCCACCACCTGGCATTGCTGCACAGAGTGATCCTGAGGAACAGGAGCCCTGAACACACTATCCACCACCTGGCATTGCTGCACAGAGTGATCCTGAGGAACAGGAGCCCTGAACACATTATCCACCACCTGGCATTGCTGCACAGAGTGATCCTGAGGAACAGGAGCCCTGAACACATTATCCACCACCTGGCATTGCTGCACAGAGTGATCCTGAGGAAAAGGAGCTTTGAGCACATTATCCACCACCTGACATTGCTGCACAGAGTGATCCTGAGGAACAGGAGCCCTGAACACATTATCCACCACCTGGCACTGCTGCACAGAGTGATCCTGAGGAACAGGAGCCCTGAACACATTATCCACCACCTGACATTGCTGCACAGAGTGATCCTGAGGAACAGGAGCCCTGAACACATTATCCACCACCTGGCATTGTTGCACAGAGTGATCCTGAGGAACAGGAGCCCTGAACACATTATCCACCACCTGGCATTGCTCCACAGAGTGATCCTGAGGAACAGGAGCCCTGAACACACTATCCACCACCTGACATTGTGGCACAGCATGATCCTGAGGAACAGGATCCCTGAACACATTATCCACCATCTGGCATTGGTGCACAGAGTGATCCTGAGGAACAGGAGCCCTGGACACATTACCCACCACATGGCATTGCTGCACAGAGTGATCCTGAGGAACTGGAGCCCTGAACACACTATCCGCCACCTGACATTGCTGCACAGAGTGATCCTGAGGAACAGGAGCCCTGAACACACTAGCCACCATCTGGCATTGCTACACACAGTGATCCTGAGGAACAGGAGCCCTGAACACACTATCCACCACCTGGCATTGCTGCACAGAGTGATCCTGATGAACAGGAGCTTTGAGCACATTATCCATCACCTGGCATTGCTGCACACAGTGATCCTGAGGAACAGGATCCCTGAACACATTATTCACCACCTGGCATTGCTGCACAGAGTGATCCCGAGGAACAGGAGCCCTGAAAACATTATCCACCACCTGGCATTGCTGCACAGAGTGATCCTGAGGAACAAGAGCCCTGAACACATTATCCACCACCTGGCATTGCTGCACAGAATGATCCTGAGGAACAGGAGCCCTGAACACATTATCCACCACCTGGCGTTGCTGCACAGAGTGATCCTGAGGAACAGGAGCCCTGAACACATTATCCACCACCTGGCACTGCTGCACAGAGAGATCCTGAGGAACAGGAACCCTGAACACATTATCCGGAGCCCTGAACACATTATCCACCACCTGGCATTGCTGCACAGAGTGATCCTGAGGAACAGGAGTCCTGAACACATTATCCACCACCTGGCATTGCTGCACAGAGTTATCCTGAGGAACAGGAGCCCTGAACACATTATCCACCACCTGACATTGCTGCACAGAGTCATCCTGAGGAACAGGAGCTTTGAGCACATTATCTACCACCTGGCACTGCTGCACAGAGTGACCCTGAGAAACAGGAGCCCTGAACACATTATCCACCACCTGGCATTGCTGTACAGAGTTATCCTGAGGAACAGGAGCCCTGAACACATTATCCACCACCTGACATTGCTGCACAGAGTCATCCTGAGGAACAGGAGCTTTGAGCACATTATCTACCACCTGGCACTGCTGCACAGAGTGATCCTGAGGAACAGGAGCCCTGAACACACTATCCACCACCTGGCATTGCTGCACAGAGTGATCCTGAGGAACAGGAGCTTTGAGCACTTTATCCACCACCTGGCACTGCTGCACAGAGTGATCCTGAGGAACAGGAGCCCTGAACACATTATCCACCATCTGGCATTGCTGCACAGAGTGATCCTGAAGAACCGGAGCTTTGAGCACATTATCCACCACCTGGTATTGCTGCACAGAGTGATCCTGAGGAACAGGAACTTTGAGTACATTATCCACCACCTGGCATTGCTGCACAGAGTGATCCTGAGGAACAGGAGCCTTGAACACATTATCCACCACCTGGCATTGCTGCACAGAGTGATCCTGAGGAACAGGAACTTTGAGTACATTATCCACTGCCTGGCATTGCTGCATAGAATGATCCTGAGGAACAGGAGCCCTGAACACATTATCCACCACCTGGCATTGCTGCACAGAGTGATCCTGAGGAACCGGAGCTTTGAGCACATTATCCACCACCTGGCACTGCTGCACAGAGTGACCCTGAGGAACAGGAGCCCTGAACACATTATCCACCACCTGGCACTGCTGCACAGAGTGATCCTGAGGAATAGGGGCCCTGAACACACTATCCACCACCTGACATTGCTGCACAGAGTGATCCTGAGGAACAGGAGCCCTGAACACATTATCCACCACCTGGCATTGTTGCACAGAGTGATCCTGAGGAACAGGAGCCCTGAACACATTATCCACCACCTGGCATTGCTGCACAGAGTGATCCTGAGGAACAGGAGCCCTGAACACACTATCCACCACCTGACATTGTGGCACAGCATGATCCTGAGGAACAGGATCCCTGAACACATTATCCACCACCTGGCATTGCTGCACAGAGTGATCCTGAGGAACTGGAGCCCTGAACACATTATCCACCACCTGGCATTGCTGCACAGAGTGATCCTGAGGAACAGGAGCCCTGAACACATTATACACCACCTGGCATTGCTGCACAGAGTGATCCTGAGGAAAAAGAACTTTGAGCACATTATCCACCACCTGACATTGCTGCACAGAGTGATCCTGAGGAACAGGAGCCCTGAACACATTATCCACCACCTGGCATTGCTGCACAGAGTGATCCTGAGGAAAAGGAGCTTTGAGCACATTATCCACCACCTGACATTGCTGCACAGAGTGATCCTGAGGAACAGGAGCCCTGAACACATTATCCACCACCTGGCACTGCTGCAGAGAGTGATCCTGAGGAACAGGAGCCCTGAACACATTATCCACCACCTGGCATTGCTGCACAGAGTGATCCTGAGGAAAAGGAGCTTTGAGCACATTATCCACCACCTGGCATTGCTGCACAGAGTGATCCTGAGGAACAGGAGCCCTGAACACATTATCCACCACCTGGCATTGCTGCACAGAGTGATCCTGAGGAAAAGGAGCTTTGAGCACATTATCCACCACCTGACATTGCTGCACAGAGTGATCCTGAGGAACAGGAGCCCTGAACACACTATCCACCACCTGACATTGCTGCACAGAATGATCCTGAGGAACTGGAGCCCTGAACACACTATCCACCATCTGGCATTGCTGCACACAGTGATCCTGAGGAACAGGAGCCCTGAACACACTATCCACCACCTGGCATTGCTGCACAGAGTGATCCTGATGAACAGGAGCTTTGAGCACATTATCCATCACCTGGCATTGCTGCACAGAGTGATCCTGAGGAACAGGATCCCTGAACACATTATCCACCACCTGGCATTGCTGCACAGAGTGATCCTGAGGAACAGGAGCCCTGAAAACATTATCCATCACCTGGCATTGCTGCACAGAGTGATCCTGAGGAAATGGAGCCCTGAAAACATTATCCACCACCTGGCATTGCTGCACAGAGTGATCCTGAGGAACAAGAGCCCTGAACACATTATCCACCACCTGGCATTGCTGCACAGAATGATCCTGAGGAACAGGAGCCCTGAACACATTATCCACCACCTGGCGTTGCTGCACAGAGTGATCCTGAGGAACAGGAGCCCTGAACACATTATCCACCACCTGGCACTGCTGCACAGAGAGATCCTGAGGAACAGGAACCCTGAACACATTATCCGGAGCCCTGAACACATTATCCACCACCTGGCATTGCTGCACAGAGTGATCCTGAGGAACAGGTGCTTTGAGCACATTATCTACCACCTGGCACTGCTGCACAGAGTGACCCTGAGAAACAGGAGCCCTGAACACATTATCCATCACCTGGCATTGCTGCACAGAGTGATCCTGAAGAACCGGAGCTTTGAGCACGTTATCCACCACCTGGCATTGCTGCAGAGAGTGATCCTGAGGAACAGGAACTTAGAGTACATTATCCACCACCTGGCATTGCTGCACAGAGTGATCCTGAGGAACAGGAGCCCTGAACACACTATCCACCACCTGGCATTGCTGCACAGAGTGATCCTGAGGAACAGGAGCTTTGAGCACATTATCTACCACCTGGCACTGCTGCACAGAGTGATCCTGAGGAACAGGAGCCCTGAACACGTTATCCACCATCTGGCATTGCTGCACAGAGTGATCCTGAAGAACCGGAGCTTTGAGCACATTATCCACCACCTGGTATTGCTGCACAGAGTGATCCTGAGGAACAGGAACTTTGAGTACATTATCCACCACCTGGCATTGCTGCACAGAGTGATCCTGAGGAACAGGAGCCCTGAACACCATATCCACCACCTGGCATTGCTGCACAGAGTGATCCTGAGGAACAGGAACTTTGAGTACATTATCCACTGCCTGGCATTGCTGCATAGAATGATCCTGAGGAACAGGAGCCCTGAACACATTATCCACCACCTGGCATTGCTGCACAGAGTGATCCTGAGGAACCGGAGCTTTGAGCACATTATCCACCACCTGGCACTGCTGCACAGAGTGACCCTGAGGAACAGGAGCCCTGAACACATTATCCACCACCTGGCACTGCTGCACAGAGTGATCCTGAGGAATAGGAGCCCTGAACACACTATCCACCACCTGACATTGCTGCACAGAGTGATCCTGAGGAACAGGAGCCCTGAACACATTATCCACCACCTGGCATTGGTGCACAGAGTGATCCTGAGGAACAGGAGCCCTGAACACATTACCCACCACCTGGCATTGCTGCACAGAGTGATCCTGAGGAACAGGAGCCCTGAACACACTATCCACCACCTGACATTGCTGCACAGAGTGATCCTGAGGAACTGGAGCCCTGAACACACTATCCACCACCTGGCATTGCTGCACAGAGTGATCCTGAGGAACAGGAACTTTGAGTACATTATCCACTGCCTGGCATTGCTGCATAGAATGATCCTGAGGAACAGGGGCCCTGAACACATTATCCACCACCTGGCATTGCTGCACAGAGTGATCCTGAGGAAAAGGAGCTTTGAGCACATTATCCACCACCTGACATTGCTGCACAGAGTGACCTGAGGAACAGGGGCCCTGAACACATTATCCACTACCTGGCAATGCTGCACAGAGTGATCCTGAGGAAAAGGAGCTTTGAGCACATTATCCACCACCTGACATTGCTGCACAGAGTGATCCTGAGGAACAGGAGCCCTGAACACATTATCCACCACCTGGCACTGCTGCACAGAGTGATCCTGAGGAACAGGAGCCCTGAACACATTATCCACCACCTGGCATTGCTGCTGGAGTGATCCTGAGAAAAGGAGCTTTGAGCATTATCCACCACCTGGCATTGCTGCACAGAGTGATCTGAGGAACAGGATCCCTGAACACACTATCCACCACCTGACACTGCTGCACAGAATGATCCTGAGGAACTGGAGCCCTGAACACACTATCCACCATCTGGCATTGCTGCACACAGTGATCCTGAGGAACAGGAGCCCTGAACACACTATCCACCACCTGGCATTGCTGCACAGAGTGATCCTGATGAACAGGAGCTTTGAGCACATTATCCATCACCTGGCATTGCTGCACAGAGTGATCCTGAGGTACAGGATCCCTGAACACATTATCCACCACCTGGCATTGCTGCACAGAGTGATCCTGAGGAACAGGAGCCCTGAAAACATTATCCATCACCTGGCACTGCTGCACAGAGTGATCCTGAGGAAAATGGAGCCCTGAAAACATTATCACCACCTGGCATTTGCTGCACAGAGTGATCCTGAGGACAAGAGCCCTGACACATTATCCACCACCTGGCATTGCTGCACAGAATGATCCTGAGGAACAGGAGCCTCGACATATTATCCACCACCTGGCGTTGCTGCACAGAGTGATCCTGAGGAACAGGAGCCCTGAACACATTATCCACCACCTGGCACTGCTGCACAGAGAGATACTGAGGAACAGGAACCCTGAACAGATTATCCAGAGCCCTGAACACATTATCCACCACCTGGCATTGCTGCACAGAGTGATCCTGAGGAACAGGAGTCCTGAACACATTATCCACCACCTGGCATTGCTGCACAGAGTTATCCTGAGGAACAGGAGCCCTGAACACATTATCCACCACCTGACATTGCTGCACAAGAGTCATCCTGAGGAACAGGAGCTTGAGCACATTATCTACCGCTTTATGCTGCACAGAGTGATCCTGAAGAACCGGAGCTTTGAGCACATTATCCACCACCTGGCATTGCTGCACAGAGTGATCCTGAGGAACAGGAACTTTGAGTACATTATCCACCACCTATGGCATTGCTGCACTGGTGATCCTGAGGAACAGGAGAGCCTTGAACACATTAATAACTACCACCCTGGCGTATTGCTGCACTGAGTGATCCTGAGGAACAGGAGCTTTGAGCACTTTATCCTCCACCTGGCACTGCTGCAGAGTGATCCTGAGAACAGGAGCCCTGAACACATTATCCACCATCTGGCATTGCTGCACAGAGTGATCCTGAAGAACCGGAGCTTTGAGCAATACTATCCACCACCTGGTGTTGCTGCTGGGAGTGATCCTGAGTAAGAGGAACTTTGATACATTATCCACCACCTGGCATTTGCTGACTGATGATCTGAGGAACAGGAGCTTTGAACACATTATCCACCACCTGGCATTTGCTGCACAGAGTGATCCTGAGGAACAGGAACTTTTGAGTACATTGTCCGCTGCCTGGCATTGCTGCATAGAATGATCCTGAGGAACGAGGACCCTGAACACATTATCCACCACCTGGCATTGCTGCAGAAAGAGTGATCCTGAGGAACCGAGCTTGAGCACATTATCCACCACCTGGCACTGCTGCACAGAGTGACCCTGAGGAACAGTGAGCCCTGACACATTATCCACCACCTGGCACTGCTGCACAGAGTGATCCTGAGGGAATAGGGCTCTGACACACTATCCACCACCTGACATTGCTGCAAGAGTGATCCTGAGGAACAGGAGCCCTGGAACACATTCATCCACCACCTGGCATTGTTGCACAGAGGATCCTGAGGGTTGGTGAGCCCTGAACACATTATCCACCACCTGGCATTGCATGCACAGAGTGATCCTGAGGAACAGGAGCCCTGAACACACTATCCACCACCTGACATTGTGGCACAGCATGATCCTGAGGAACAGGATCCCTGAACACATTATCCACCATCTGGCAATGGTGAAGTTAGTGATCCTGAGGAACAGGAGCCCTGAACACATTACCCACCACCTGGCATTGCTGCACAGAGTGATCCTGAGGAACAGGAGCCCTGAACACATTATCCACCACCTGGCACTGCTGCACAGAGTGATCCTGAGGAACAGGGAGCCCTAGAACATTATCCACCACCTGGCATTTGCTGCACAGAGTGATCCTGAGGAAAGGAGCTTGAGTACATATATCCACCACCTGGCATTGCTGCAGAGTGATCCTGAGGAACAGGAGCCCTGAACACATTATCCACCACCTGGCATTGCTGCACAGAGTGATCCTGAGGAAAAGGAGCTTTGAGCACATTATCCACCACCTGAAATTGCTGCACAGAATGATCCTGAGGAACAGGAGCCCTGGTACACTATCCACCACCTGACATTGCTGCACAGAATCATCCTGAGGAACTGGAGCCCTGAACACACTATCCACCATCTGCTAGTACGTTACTGATCCTGGAGGAACAGGAGCCCTGAACACATCTATCCACCACTCCGGCATTGCTGCACAGAGTGATCCTGATGAAGAGGAGCTTTGAGCACAATATCCATCAACTGGCATTGCTGCACATAGTGATCCGAGGAACAGGATCCTGAACACATTATCCACCACCTGGCATTGCTGCACAGAGTGATCCTGAGAACAGGAGCCCTGAAACATTATCCATCACCTGGCATTTGCTGCAGAGAGTGATCTGAGGAAATGGAGCCTGAAAACATTATCCACCACCTGGCATTGCTGCAGAGTGATCCTGAGGAACAAGAGCCCTGAACACATTATCCACCACCTGGCATTGCTGCACAGAATGATCCTGAGGAACAGGAGCCCTGAACACATTATCCACCACCTGGCGTTGCTGCACAGAGTGATCCTGAGGAACAGGAGCCCTGAACACATTATCCACCACCTGGCACTGCTGCACAGAGAGATCCTGAGGAACAGGAACCCTGAACACATTATCCGAGCCCTGAACACATTATCCACCACCTGGCATTGCTGCACAGAGTAATCCTGAGGAACAGGAGTCCTGAAAACATTATCCACCACCTGGCATTGCTGCACAGAGTTATCCTGAGGAACAGGAGCCCTGAACACATTATCCACCATCTGGCAGTGGTTCAGTTAGTGATCCTGAGGAACAGGAGCCCTGAACACATTACCCACCACCTGGCATTGCTGCACAGAGTGATCCTGAGGAACAGGAGCCCTGAACACACACATCATCCACCACTCAGCACTGCTGCACAGAGTGATCCTGAGGAACAGGAGTCCTGAACACATTACCACTACCTGGCATTTGCTGCACAGAGTGATCCTGAGGAAAAGGAGCTTGAGCACATTATCCACCACACCTGGTATTGTTGTCATAGAGTGATCCTGAGGAAAGGAGCTGAGCAGCAGTTATCCACCACCTGGAAATTGCTGCAGTAGAATGATCCTGAGGAACAGGATTCTGAACATACTATCCACCACCTGGACATTGCTGCACAGAATCATCCTTGAGGAACTGAGCCCTGGACACATCTATTCACCATCTGGCATTGCTGGCATTACTTGATCCTGAGGAACAGGAGCCCTGAACACACTATCCACCACCTGGCATTTTGCTGCACAGAGTGATCCTGATGAACAGAGCTTTGAGCACACTATCCACCAACTGCATTGCTGCACATAGTGATCCGGAGGAACAGGATCCCTGAACACATTATCCACCACCTGGCATTGCTGCACAGAGTGATCCTGAGGAACAGGAGCCCTGAAAACATTATCCATCACCTGGCATTGCTGCACAGAGTGATCCTGAGGAACTGGAGCCCTGAAAACATTATCCACCACCTGGCATTGCAGCAGAGTGATCCTGAGGAACAAGAGTCTGAACACATTATCCACCACTGGCATTGCTGCACAGAATGATCCTGAGGAACAGGAGCCCTGAAACATTATCCACCACCTGGCTCTGCTGCACAGAGGATCTGAGGAACAGGCCCTTGAGACACATTATCCACCCCTGGCACTGCTGCACAGAGAGATCCTGAGGAACAGGAACTTGAACACATTATCCTGAGCCCTGAACATATTCACAGCACAACTGGTACTGCCTGTAATTTTGGAAGTGGGCAGGAGACCTCAGTGCCACTGTGAGGTAAACAAAAGAACTCACACTGCAAGTACTGGGGCAAGCAGGAGACATCAGTGCTGCTGAGCATGAATTAAAGAACCTGTGCTGCCTGTATTTGAGGGTGGGCAGAAGACCACAGTGCCAGTGAGCAGCTGAAGAAAAAAGCCCTTCAGGGCTGTGGAGATCCCCTAATATGGGAAACTTAAAGAAAAAGCCCTTCAGGGATGTGGAGACCCACTACTGTGGGCAGCTGAAAGATAAAAAGCTCATTGTGGCTGTGGAGAGCTACCAGAGAAAGCAGCTGACAGACAAAAAAAACTTTAGTACTATAGAGATCTGCTACAGTTGGCAGCTGAGAGCAAAAAGACCTTTAGGACTATGGAGATATATAGGTCATTGTGGATATATGGCGGTACAGTGACAAAAAGTTTGATCGAGCTAATTTATATCAGCTAAACTTTATGTCGACCGTGATTTCCATGATTACGAAGTAGTCACTGCCTACCAAGTTTCTTCTCCCCTAACCCTCAAGTGGGGGCTGTGCACCACAATACACCCTCCATTAACATAATCAACTCTGAGTCAGAGCTGATTAGGGAGGGGTGCAAGACCCCTAGAAAACAGTGCCAGTGTTCAGCGCCGACACTACAGTGCCTGCGCTGTTGTCACTGTAGTGTCAGTTGATGTTGGCATGTCGCTGTCAGGGCAGTATACTGAGCCATTGCAATCCCCATGTTTGTAGCTGACTTGTAACCATGTTAGTCATTAGATCCAAACAGCTTCCAGGATATAGGTAAGCATTTGCAGGCCATGGTAGTTTATAATCGTACTGCAGTGGGTCTTGTCTCTGCAGCCTTGTGATTCTTCTGGAGAGATTATACACTGCCTCCTGCCACACCCACAGCCTGGAGTTGGCTTGTTTGTTTGTTCTAAGACAGCATCTGGACTGGAAGTGGCTGAGACCACTAAGCACCTGATCTTTGTTCTGAATTTCCCTGAAAGCCCCACTCAAAAGCCCTGTTTACACTTCCCTCTTTGCAGCGCATCCAGCAGATGAACTGCAAAGACACCATTGTGGACACTCACCACATCGTGCTATGTGCCGCTTTGCTCCTGTTTCTGCTGTGGTGAAATTGTGGGGATGTGTACTGCATTGAGCGCATCACTCATGGTGTAAACTGCTGCAGTGCTCCATCGACATGCAGTCCTGTTTCTCCTAGTATCCCAGCCACTGGGGGGGCACTCCCTTTTGCACGATCTATGGTGCTTGAGCCACAGGAGGTGTAAACTGTGAATTGCAGCACTAAGTGAGAGTGCAGCGAGATGGTGGCGGAGCGGTAAGTACAGTGCTCCCAAAGTGTAAACAGGGCTATAGTCTCAAACCCTACTACCAACACCAACACCCACCACCCACTCAACCACCTAACACTGACAGTGAGATCAACACACTCAAGACTCACCGACACAGAGCCCATCCAAGGATCTGAGGAAGAAAGGGAAGACTATGGTGCTGGGCCAATCCATTTTTTTTTTATGCCAAATGCCAATGGCCCGGTTCAAATTTTCAGATGATGGGACATGAAGTGCTGGCATTTTTTAGATCGACTACACAGAGTCAGTGAGAGACATGCTTCAGTCTGGGATGAGAGGCCAATGACCCCAGACTTGGCCGAGCCCAAACAAAAGCATCTACTGTGGGGTTTGGTCTCTTGATCTGGCATGGGAAAGGGAAAGGGTGTGCGTGTGAGTGACTCCTGATCATGTAACCTTGCTCAGTGTTCCAACAGGAATCACATGATCAAGTAACTTACCTTAGCTGTCTGCAGTGCTGCTCTCAGGTCATTGCAAAATGAAAGTTCAGTGAGAAATGGTAGTGTCTCAGTTCAAATAAATCTTGGAAATTCTTCCTCTAATCCCCCTATGGATCTCGTAAGCAGCAACACAATTGTGGGGGTGTAAAGCCCTTTAATAATCCTTTACAAAAGAAGCTGTACTCCACTGTCTCGGAGTCAACTGTACTTTTTATTAATCTCCCCAGCGTTTCGCTCTGTCCATAGAGCTTGCTCATGGGGAATTTTTTCTTTTCTTTTTCAAACAGTTTTTAAGGGTATCTGTAAATGATACAAACAATTACGTTTCACAATTTATAAAGAATGGCATTTCTTCTTTTCACTTCATTTCTATGATTTTTTCTTACTCAAAATGCACACTTCAGCCTACCTACAAAGTTTACTTCCACTTCATATTATTCATCATCTTTTCATCAGAAACCATGCCAGATCTACAAATAAAAATGCTGCCATTTAGATAGTTCATTCCATTACACAGCAGCACTAATTGAAGTGCCTTGTACCAAAACTGGTTTCTACCACTTTCTAACCTAATGAAAACAACTAATCCATAAGGCTTATAGGCCTTATCTGACACACTTCCATGTGTCTCCTTAATATATTAAATAATATTAATTTGGCATACTGATGGTGCCTTACTTACTTAAATGTCTTATTATTTACCTGAGTTTCTGAAGTATATCGCTAACGCTTCTTTCTTTCTAAACAGCGTTTATGTGTATCCCCAATTTGCCCCAAAGTATACTTATTCAGGAAACAGAGTTAAAAAAATATTCACACTGCAAGGATTTTCTTTATCTACTATGCCGTACCTTGATTTCAAAAGTTCTTATTTTACCTCCAACATAGGGGAGATTAATAAAAAGTACAGTTGACTCAGAGACAGTGGAGTACAGCGTATTTTGTAAAGGATTATTAAAGGGCTTTACTCCCCCCCAATTGTGTTGCTGCTCTCACGTCAGTCTTAACAAGTGTGCAGTGCCCCAGAGTTGAGGGGCACCACAAATAGGAAAATGAAGACCTTGTCCCAAGTTAAAAAGCACAAGTTTTTTTTTTTGGTTCCATGGCACCCCCCCCCCATCTTTCTGCATCTCCCCAGACTCCCCTCCATCCCCTACGGTTAACTCTATGCCATTTGGCATGGTGAAGGGGGGGCTGTGGGCAGGAGATCCTCATCACAGGGCCAGTAGTGCCCAATCCACTGACCAGAAGCCTGAACCTCCCCCGCCCTATAAAAGAGCCGGGGGAGTGGCCAAACTGGGCAGTTCTCGACCAGGCTAGGACAGTAGAGGATGCGGAGAGTACAGATAGTAGATATACCTGTAGCAGTCCCATGGCTCCTCTGGCATCGCTCCCGTCTGGTCAGCATCCTGGGTGGTGGTGGTGGCAGCAGCAGGGCTGGTTGGGTGGATCTAGGCTTCCCGACGTGACCTGTACCCCCTGAGCAGAGCTTTGATCACCGAGGGGGAAAGGAACAGTCTGACAGACCAAAGGGTGTCACAAAAAAATAGGTTTGGGTGGAAAATACGCCTGGACACTATAGTTCTGCTCCCAGGAGCCACTGTAGTAAAGTAAAACCGGGTGGGGGTATGGCTTCCGGCCATCTTTTCTGACCCCCCCAGCAATGCTAGAGTCCTGGGCTGTGGCGGTGAGTGAGCTGAGTGCCCAATCTTTTCTTCATAATAGCGCCACAGGAGCAGGACAGGGAGAAGAGGGAAAGAAAAAGGGCCAGAGTCCAAAGTTGCAGAAAGGGGCCTTGGGGTCCCCTGGTCTGGTGACAGCCCCAGGGGGGGGGGAGATATATTTAAAGTGCCAGTGCCCTCACCGCCTTAGTGAGTCAAAAGGGGGGTCAGCGCAGTGGGTTCATTGGGTGGACAGCCAGCCCTGAGGAGGGGGAAGCTAGACTGCAGTGGGTCGAGTGTCCCAGAGAGAAAGGAAAGGTCCTAGGAGTGGACAAAGGCCACAGGGTTGTCTTATATTTTTTATTATTATTTTATATTCAGGAAAAAAGTGTCTTTAAAGTAGGCCTGTGGTGATATTCATTAAGGGGACAATGGGGAGGGCACAGGCCCATATGCATAGTAAGAAATGCTAATAGAAGGGGAGTGGCTGCGGGGATAGGCAGAATAAAAACATATGTAAAGGTACACCATCCACTGAGACAGATGGGTCAGATGGTCCTATGGCCTAGGTGGCCCGGAGAGTTATGTGTAGGTGTTTTGTGCCCCCCAACCAAACCAAGCAGTGCTGTTGCCTGCATAGCACACCCTAGGGGCTGCACCCATTGCAAAAACTGAATTGTCTCCCTACAAAACTGAACTTTCTGCTTCCAACTGTAACTGTGTTATTGACTTCCATCCCAGTGTACCTGATGCCCAACTTCACCTTTATTGCCCAGACCAGCTTCTTCAGAGCCCAGCACTGACCAAGGGAGGTCCCTGACCCACCCACCATTTACAGCACAACCACCTCCAGTGACATCAGTCTGTCTTGAAGTTCCACCACAAGTGTTCCAGTATCATTCCTGCGATGGGAAGTGATAGAGAGCCGCTAGTGAGGTATCGAGTGGTGAGTCAGCTTACGAGCCTCCCTGGCTCAAGCATGAGGGACCACAGATTCCATCATACATGCCCTTTTCTTATTTTGCCAGCCATTTGTAAGTGTGCACATGCCCATGTTGTTCAAGGAGGCCGGGCCAGAGGGTCGTGATCGCCAGCAGCCTCTTGTGAGGTGTCCTGGGAGCCAGGACCTGCCAGTAATTGTGGATCATCAAAAAACATCTGCTGACCAGAAGTCTTTAGCTTCTTGCCTGGAGCTGCAGAGGATAGCCAAGTTCTTCATTGTCCAGCTAGCAGTGTTCCTCTATGTTCTATTCATTCAGGGGGATGCCCGCTATGGCCTGTTTGTAAGAGCGCTGTGGGGTCAATGCCCACCTGATGATCAGCCAACTCATCACAAAGCCCAAGCTTGGTTCGTCTGCTGTTCTTCATCTCAACAAAGTGCACACAGGCCTTGGACAAAAGGGTTAGTCCCTGTTCTTGATTCAACCAACTGTTGGTCCTGTATTGCTTTTTGCTTCCTGTAGTGTTTTAGAAAACTGTTATCTTGTCTTTATTGTCCCTGTAAATAAACTTTTACATCTTGGTCACTGAGTAAGCTTCCTGCCTCTACTTTCAGATTTGTCTGGTCTATCCTGAAATAGTTAGGACTCTCAAACCGCCATTCCATCAGGAGCCAGCTTCTGGCCCCCTACATTTGTCATGGTCGGCAGGATAAGAAACATCAAGGAGTTCAAAGCTTGAAGCTACCCACACCAAGATGCCAGCAAGAGAAGAAATGAAGTGGGATCTCTGCTGTGGTATGCAGGAGGAGCTGGCCTGTGTGGCATGTCAAGTGCAGGAGCTGGTAGCACTCATCGCAGAAATGAATCAAGGGACCAGCCCCAGGTTGGGCAGCGCCCATGATGGCCTGAGAGGAGAAGAAGAAACCGAGGGTCAAGATGCACAGATCGATGGGTAAAAGCAGGGCACTATGCACCCAGGCGAAGAAACTGTGGAGCACATTTAGCGACCATACAAACAGAATAGTGCCAGAATTTGTGAAGTCAAGAGACCTCAGCACCAGGGACAAGAGGAGTAGCTATATGGTTGCCCTGGGGTACCCAGGCCACTGTACTAGATAGATTGGGGGGGATCAAGCTGGCAGATATGCCCTTGCTAGAGTGGGAGGTTGTAGGTTATGGTATAATTAATCTGGGATCAGTATACCCCTCGAATGTTGAAGATCCTCAGTTCTTTCAAAGACTTACCCTGGAGCTTGTATCCTGGTCTGGACCATGGGTATTGGGAGGGGACTACAATTGTGTGCAGGATGGAATTTTGGATAGTTCCAGTAAAAACCTTATCCCCTCTCTAAAAATGCTTATACCTTGGGTGTGCTGGGGGGGGGGGGTAGATGATGTGTGGTGCCACCTTAATCCGTCCGGGAGGAACTATAGTTTCTTTTCCCATGCCCACAATTCCTATGCAAGATTGGATCAGATTTTGGTTAGCCTGGCACTCATACCTGCCGTGAGGGGAGCGGTGTATTGTCCCATGCTCCTGTCAGACCACGCCTCCCTAATGGTGGAGTTTTCATTGGGAGGTCAGCACCCAGGTAGTAGGATGTGGAGGCTGGACCCTGTCCTTCTGAAAGATCAGAAATATGTAGAAGTCATGGAGGAGATCATTCGGGAGTTCTTATCCTTTAATGGGAGGGGGGATACTTCCCATGGGACTAGGTGGGAGGCATTAAAGGCCTACATTTGGGGCCAATCCATTTCTTTTGCGGCTCATAAAGCCTGGGATTTCAGAATGGGAGCTAGAGGATTTGAGGACTAAGATTGAAGCTTATGAGCAGGCTTATAAGGCCAACCCCACTCAGTCCCTGTACCAGATAGTTCAGAAACTAAAGTGGCAGTATAACGCCATTAACAGTGCCCGGATGGAGATGGCTATCATATTATCTCAGGCTGGTCGATATTTTGAGGGTGATCGAGCAGGAAAGTTGTTGGCAAGACAACTTTGAAGAAGAGAGTGAGAGAGAGCTGTCAAGCGGATTCACAATCCGTCTGGAGTTCTGGTGGATGACCTGGAGGAGGTGGGAACGATATTCAGGGATTTCTATAAACAGCTATACACCTCCAAGGTCTTCCCTTTGCAGGAAAGAATTGAATGTTTCCTTGATTGAGCCCCCATGATCTCCCTCAGCAGGGAACAGACAGAGAGTTGGAAACCCCACTGACTAGGGAGGGGCTGAGTAGGGCTATTAGGTCTCGCAAAGGCACCAGGGCCTGATGGCCTCCCTATTAATTTCTTTAAGTGTTTCCATAACCTGCTAATTGACCCACTTTGGGATATGATATTGGAGAGCTTATCCATTGGCGAGCTCCCTCACTCCCTCGGTCTGCCCTCATAACAGTTCTCCTAAGCTGGGTAAGGAGCCTGATTGGTGTGCTTCCTACAGGCCTATCTCTTTATTAACAGCTGATTATAAAATACTGGCAAAGGCCTTGGCCTCCAGATTGGACCCCCTGCTCCCAAATATTATACACCTAGATCAGACTGGGTTTGTCAAAGGTAGACAAGGGAAGCACAGCATTTGAAGAACCCTATATGTTATCCATCATTAGGGGAGAATCTCTACAAAACATGGTGCAGCGGTGGTAGCTCTGGACACGGAGAAGGCCTTTGACTGGGTGGAGTGGGGGTATCTTTTTGCCACCTTGGGGAGGCTTCATATCAGACAGTCCTTCATCTCCTGGGTTAAGACCCTCTACACTAACCCTACTGCGGAGGTGATGGTCAATGGCTGTCTTTCTCCCAGTTTCACCTTAGGTCAGGGTACTGGACAGGGATGCCCTTTGTCTCCCTTACTGTATATTATGTCATTAGAGCCCCTGGCTGATGTCATTTGGGCAAGATCAGACATTAGATGTTTTACATGGTGTAGGTGAGAACACAAACTCACAATGTACGCTGATGATCTTCTGTTGTACCTACAGCGTCCAGCTGATGACCTCCCTAATACTTTAGTTTTGGAACCAATTGCAATCCATTCAGGTTGTGAATTAGGGTATGCCTATCCAAGGTTCCAATAGGCAGGACCTCACTCTTTGACCAATTAATGTTATGCCCCAAGAGGGATCCATAGTCTTCTAGAACCTTGTACACCCTAGTGAGGTTTGCAATTGGTTCCAAAACTAAAATATTTGGGTATATACATTTCAGGCAATGTAGGTGCCCTTTATGCCCTGAATTTTAAACCACTGGTCAGAAAGATCTCTGAGGACTGTGATAGATGGACTGCCCTCCCCCTGTCCCTAATGGGTAGAGTGGGCATAACAAAAATGATGATTCTACCTGGGTGCCTTTACTTATATCAGTCCCTACCTATAAAGTTGCTCCGGGCCCATTTTCAGCACATTCATGCCCTGATACACAGGTTCATATGGCGAGGTAAATCTGCACGGGTATGTAGGGCGGTCCTTCAGCTGCCACTGAGATGGGATGGGCTTGGCCTCCCCAATTTTCACTGGTACTGTCTGGTGGTCCAATTGGCTGCATTTGCCCCAGGAGGGGGAGAAGGATGCACAGAGGTGGCTCGAGATGGAGGGGGGGGATAGCAGAAAGTATTTAAAAGGGGGGATTGTTGGCCAGTGCCCTTTGGATGGGTGAACTGATTGAGCACCCTAACCCATTTCTATCAGCCACCCTCAATGCTTGGGACATGGTTCATAAGATCACAGGCAGGCAACCAGCTCCTATTAGACAAACTCTGTTATTAGATGCAATACAATTAAAGGGCTCACATACAGTGGCCATGGTACAAAGGTTGAATGACTGGCAATGTAGGGGTTTGAGATGGGTGGGTCAGCTCTATGATGGGGACCACCTTGTGAGTTTTCATTATTTGTGTACGCAGTGGCAGGTCCCCAGGGGAGATTCTTTAATTGACCTGAAACTCAGGAACTGTTTTGGGCTCTCTTTGGGTCCTGAGGATGACTGGGCCCCTCTTTCCCCATTTGAGGAGGGATTATTTTGCCCCCAACCAGGTAAAAAGATGCTGTCAACCTTTTATCAATCTCTGCAGGGAAGGGAGTGGGGGACCCTGCAAAGGATCACTCTCAAGTGGGGCAGGGACTTGAGTGTGAAATGGACACTCACCTGTGGGAACGAACTTGCAAGCACTTGGCTTCCTGTGCTAGAAGTAATAAGTTGAGACAGGTACAGTTACATTTTTTTGCATCAAGCTTATTACACCCCTGTTAGGCTACAGCAATTAGACCCTTCAAAATCCGATGAGTGTCCAAAATGTCTGGGAGTCCCTGGGGACTTTACCCATATGGCTGTCTTGTGTCCAAAAGTTGCATCTTTTTGGCATGAATTTCATGCAGTCATGTCAGGGGTTTTGGGATTTAGCCCACCGGGTAGCCCTGCAGAATTCTTGATGGGAGCTGACTTGGAGCATCTGGGGGTACTGGAGTACGGTGGTCTTTGGCTCTTGTGAATGCAAGAAAGACTATTGTGCAGGCCTGGTTGTCCTTATCCTCCCCCAACTATACAACAATGGGTTAATAATTTGAAAACATGTATGTCAATTGAGAGAGCACAGTACACTGCTATAGGAAAACAGCAATTCTTTATGGAAATGTGGGGCCCCTTGTTAACAGCAATAGAGGCGAACAATTTTACTTATTAGGTTGGGCTGGTGGGACCCCATGAATGGTGTATCTCTTAGAGTTCACTGTTACGTATAATGTCTCCCTTGCAGCTCTAACTAAACTAAAGTTGCATGTGATCCTCCTCTCAGTTTTGGGCCCCAAATATGTGATATGTTTTAAATGCAGCTAAATAAGCTGACCTTAACAGAAGCTCACTGCAGATCCCTATTTAAATTTGATTGGTCCTGGCATGGTGTCTCACCCCTGACTCTCTCAATGGATACTAGTTATTGTATGTGACAGCTCAACCCATTATCATTACTATGACAATGTCTATGATCTCCTGTTTGTGCTATGTTACGGTATTGGAAATGTGTGCATTCTTCTGAGCATATCTTGTAACATGATATTATACACTGTATTTGTGTGATGTAGTGACCTTCATCTCATGTCTCAGTAAACTATGTTGAGAAAAAAAGAAAAGAGAGAGCTCGGCACCTGCTGTGTGAGGACACCAAAAGGAGATGGGGAGAATCAAGCAGCACCACCAAGCTGTCATGGCACCTTTAGAGTCCCAGCCAAAGGTCCAGAGGCCCAAGTGGAGGAACCTGTGTACATGGCGAGTGCTGTCACCCGTGATGTGGGCAGCAGGTTCCACATTGGAATACCCAAGGGAGGCCCGATATCAGGAGTTTACACAGTGGGTTGTAGCATATGCCAAGCAGAATAATGAGCTACAAAAGGAATGTAATGACCTCAAAAGACTCTCTGTCAGCGAGATCAAAAGATTAAGGAGCAGGCCGAGCAAGCCCTCCACCATAAAGAGGCAGCAGACTGGTGCACCCAAATCAAAAGCTACGACGTATGACTAAAGACCTAAACCATTCGCTGCTCATCAAGATGCAGAAAAGGAAGAGCTCAGCAGATGCATGGTGGAGCTACAGGCATCCTTGGGAAGGAGGAGTGCACCCAGCTGAATTCTGCATGCCCCCAGAAATTGCATAGACTACAAGGTTCATCACCCCAGTAGTGGTAAAAGAGCCCCCAGCCAGCATTTGCATCCAGAGGCCCCCGAATTTTCCCCAGCTCTAAAGAACAAACCAGAAGAACCAGATCCAGTTTGGACCACTGTAACCGATATCAGTTGTCAAAGCATGCAAGTTGCACCCCCATCCAGACATCAGTCCTGGCAGTGGAGCCGCACCACCGGAAAGAAAGAAGGCCCCCCTCCTTGAGCAGAGCCTAAGTCACTGACCAGTCCAAGAGTGTATACAGACCCATACGCAAAAGTTGGAAGATGCCTATGATCAGAAGACACCCTTACCCATAGGAGAGCGAGTGCTGGAAAGGTGCTGGGGTGAGGAAAAATCATCCCCAAGGTGGGAATTCGACCCATATGTCATTGTGGGCATCCCTTTCCCTACAATGCATAGCTGCCAGCTCCAAGCCAGGGACAGAATGCAAAGGCTAGTACAGTGAATGCATCTAAAGTCCTGCCTGGTGCCTGTCAAGATAAAAGGACGGATCAGCAAGGAGAGGCAGAAACCTCTCCCAAAAGGCAGCTCAAGGCCATCCATCCCTCCCTCCCTCTCTCTCTTGGTTCATTTTGTTTGATAGGTTGAAAATGTTACTGTTGACCAGGTAAAAATGAATGTTTTACATAGACTATTTTATGTCGACTAGTTAAATAGTTTATAGCCATAAAATGTTTGCTTGTAGTTTTAGTTCAAAATAGTAGCTCACCCAATACATGGGAGCATGTATGTTTAAGAGGAGGGGTGAATGTAGGAACCCAGAGTCAAGGGGCACCACAAATAGGAAAATGGGGACCCTGCCCCAAGTTAAAAAGCACAAGTTTTTTTTTTGCTTTGCTCCATGGGCACCCCCCCATCTTCCTGCATCTCCCCAGAGCCCCCATCCCCTTTGTTTTGCTTCAAGCCATTTGGTGTGGTGAAGGGGGGTTGTGAGCAGGAGATCCTCATTGCAGGGTCGGTACTGCCCAATCCCCTGGCCAGAAGGCAAAACCTCTTCTAGCCTACAAAAGGGCCGGGGAGTGGCCAAATGGGGTAGTTCTCAACTGGGTTTGAAAGGTGGAGGACGCAGACAGCATGTGTAGTAGACATACTTGTAGCGGTCCTGTGGCTCCTCCAGTGCCAGTCCCCTCTGGTCAGCATCCTGGGTGGTGGCGGAGACAGCAGCAGGGTCGGTTGGTGGAGCACGGCTCCCCGACATGACCTGTTCCCCCTGGGCAGAGCTCCAATTAGCGAGGGGGGGGGGAGAAACAGGCCGACGGACCAAAGGGTGTTACCAAAAAATGGGTCTGGGTAGAAAATGCGCCCAGACACTTTAGCTCCACCACCAGGAGCCACTGTAGTAAAGTAAAGGAGCCACAGGTGCAGAGCAGAGGAAGGGGGGGGGAAAGAAAAAGTTAAAGGGCTAGAGCCCAAAGGTGCAGAAAGAGGCCTTGTGGCTCCCTGGTTCGGCTGACAGCCCCATAGGAGGGGGGAGGTCTAAGATAAATTTAAAGTACCAGTGTCCTCACCACCCTAGTAAGCAAAAGGGGGGGGGTCGGTGCAGTGGGCTCATTGGGTGGATGGCCAGCCCTGAGGGGGAGGGGAGCTAGACTGCAGTGGGTCAAGTGCCCCAGAAAGAAAGGAAAGGCCCTAGCAGTGGCCAGAGGCCACTACTTTGTCTTGTTTTTTTTATTTTATTTTCAGAAAAAAGTGTCTTTACAGTAGGCCAGTAGTAATATTCATTAAGAGGCTAATGGGGAGGGCACAGGCCCATATGCAGAATAAGAAGTGCTAAAAGAAGGGGTGTGACTGCGGGGATAGCCAGAATAAAAACATCTGTAAAGGTACAGTATCCACTGAGGTGGAGGGGGCAGATGGTCCTACAGCCTAGGTGGCCCAGAGAGTTATGTGTAGGTGTTTTATGCCCCCCACCCAAACCGAACAGTGCTGTTGCCTCCATAGCACCCCCTAGAGGCTGCATCCATTGCAAAAACTAAACTGCTTACAAAACTGAACTTTCTGCTTCCAACTGTAACTGTGTTATCGAATTCCATCCCAATGTACCTCATATCCAGCTTCGCATTTGTTGCCCAGACCAGCTTCTTCAAAGTCTAGCACTGACCAAGGGAGGTCCCCAGCCCACCTGCCATCTGCAGCAGAACTGTCTCCAGCGACATCAGCCTATCTTGAAGTTCCACCACAAGTGTTCCAGCATCAGTCCTGTGATGGTAAGTGGTAGAGAGCCTCTAGTGAGATATCCAATGGTGAGTCAGCTTACAAGCTGGCTCAAGTGTGAGGGACCATAGTTACCGTTGCGCATGCCCTTTTCTTATTTTGCCAGCCATTTGTACGTGTACTTGTGCCCGTGTCGCTCCATTGAGGCTGCAAGAGGGTCGCATCACCAGCTGTCTTCTTCTTGTGAGGTGTTCTGGGAGCCGGGGACCTGCCAGTGGTCATTGTCGTGGATTGTCCAAAAAACCATCTGTAGCTAGAAGTCTTCAGCTTCTTGCCCAGAGCCACAGAAGATTGCCAAGTTCTTCATTATCCATCTAGCAGTGTTTCTCTTTGTGTTCTGTTCATTCGAGGGGATGCCCCGCTATGGCTTGTTAGTAAGAGCGCTCTTTGGGGTCAATGCTCACCTGATGATCAGCCAACTCATCACAAAGCCCAAGAGTGGTTCGTCTGCTGTTCATTGTCTCGGCCAAGTGCACGCAGGACTTGGACAAAAGAGGTTAGTCCCCTGTTCTTAATTTGATCAATTGTTGATCCTGTCCATATTGTTTTTGTTGTTTACTCTATGTTGCTGTAGTGTTTTAGAAAACTGTTATCTTGTTTTTATTGTTCCTTGTAAATAATCCTTTTGCATCTTGGTCACTGAGTAAGCTTCCTACCTCTCCTTTCAGATTTGTCTGGCCTATCCTGAAATAGTTAGGGAGTCTCAAACCCCCATTCCATCCAGAACCAACTGCTGGCCCCCTACAAGTGAATCATCTGATGCCCTGGCTAGGTGGTTTTGTTTCAAAGTGTGGGGCCCCCCAGAAGTGCAGGGCCCAGTGTAGCTGCCTCTGCTCCCCCCCCAAGAACTAAGCAAGTCATTCAGGTGGTCATGTGGGACAGAGGTAGGCAGGTAGGGCTTTATGAAGCCTGCACTAGCCATTTCTGCATTCCCCTCCTTGGATTTCTGCCTTCACCTGGGAGAAGCCAAAGGTCAAGTCAGCATGCCTCCCCACCCAGGGATAGGACAGCTATCTGACGAATGCTCAGTCTGATGTCTGACCCCCGGCAACCTTAGTATGTTCCTGAACTCGGGTCCCTGATGTGTGGAAGGTAAGGCACACAGTGCCTCATTCCTCCATACCACTGGACCAGACTGGCCTTACACTGCAGCAAGGGAATTATTTGTTGTTAACAGGGCAGGTGATTGGACAAGGAGGGTGGGTGCCACAAAACACCAGGAAATTATTTTGTATTAATGGGACTGGCAATCGGAAGTTGAGATGTACCCATGGACACCAGAGAATGTGTTAACTTTAACATGCCAAGCAATCACAGGTGGCTATTGTTATTGGCTAGCAGTTCAAAAAAATATTGCGTTGCTTGAGGTTCCATATAAAAACACTTTCCTTGTAGATGGCTCCTAATCCCTGTAAAATAGCAATATGCAGCCTTGTTGGCTCTTACCAGATTCTGTTTTTTGTAGCCAGGCAAGCGCGTTAGGCATACCATGCCTATATTCAAGCATGACCAAGGAGAAGATGGTTAAAGGGTTGAAGGAGAAGGAAGTTAAAGAGTCAGATATCACTCTATGGATCCCACCGCAGAGTTTTGTTTATTTATTTAGTGATTCTGAAAAGACCTTTGAGCACAAGCTCTTTTACAAAGGTTCCACGTCAGAAAGCGAATGAAAGTGTAGGTGGCTCCAGAGGCCCTGGTGAACTGATACTGTCTAGTGTCCCTTAGGATGATATCTCTGCATAGGCAGTGTCTTGGGGTCCTCAATTTGCTGCCTTCTGGAATGAGTGGTCTCTGTGTCCATCGAAAGCTGCCAAGTGAAGGAACAAGTTTTGGGAAAGTATTGTGCTGCTTCTTGATGCAGAAGCTGCATGATCCTACTTTATGTTGGGGATCAAAATTGTCTGTGATAGACTACCCCTATTGAAGTCAGAGTGCGGGTCAGGTATCACTATTGGATAATGCCTGACCTGCTAGATTGCTGTCATCAGCAGAACAAAACTGGGGCCAAATTCAGAGCAATGCTCAGTTGTGGGAATTGTGAATCTTACTGAGTGCCTCAAGAACCAAGTTATGACTTTGACCAGCAGCACCAAAATGGCCTACCACTCTAGATAATGGGATTAGAATAAATACTAGCTACGGCATCTCTAGTATAGCATTAATTCTGTACTCAGTAAGGGTAGCTCCCAAAAATGTTTCATCTGGTCTGCAACGGCACCCATGCAGTTGGGAGCTCTGCAATAGCTGACACCCTAAACCAGCATTTCACCGAGCTGAATCTTTCTGCTCCAATTATGGCTCACCATCTCTTAGAATTCTAACCCCTAAGCAGTGGCTATAAAGCAAGTATTGGAAGCATCTGTAACCTTCGATTGTGAGATTAAATACTGTGATGTCCTGCAGCTACTTAAATGCATAGACATTACAAAACGTTCTGCATGACTAGTTCTGGGGGTATTTGACTCATGTTTGCTGAAAATCACTGCCAAAGAGTTGGCAGCACCTAGTGCTATCTTATTCAACCTCCCCTTTCATGCTGGTCAGATTCCAACTATTTGGAAAGTTTCTATAATAACCCTAAAAACTCAGATAAGATCTACCCTCAGACAGAAAAAGTTATTGACTAATTTCTGTGTTGCCTGTTCTCAGTAAGCTACTGGAAAGCAGTGGTTATGAGTAATGAATAGTATTTCCCAAATGTTATGAATAATACGCAGGCCATTCATAACTCTGGAAGACAAACAAATAATCGACGCCATTCGGGGCTATTGGTGTTTTACTACTTGGTGGGAGTTCAAGATCTCCCGAGAATTCCTGTTCGATCAGAAGCCAATTTGGAAGCTCATTGAAGGAAAGGAAACCCATGTGACCCAGCACTCGCAAAAGCTACAGACAAGAGGGAAAGACATCTGAGCTGCTGTGAAAGAGCAACCTACTTTCATCCACTTGTTAAAATTAGACAAAAAGCAGAAATTGTGACAGTTTTTATTTAAATTGTAAAGCTGAGGGTAGTGATTTCTGTACACGTGTACAGTAGTGTGAAAATTAGTCTTTTTGTCAGGAGCTAGGGTGAGAAGGGAAACTAAAGAAAGGCTGTTTTCTGAGACAGACAAGTTAGGGAGGGAGGCCCCAGGCCAGCAAGAGCCACACAGCCTGTGTGAGTGTACTAAAGCTGTAGTGTTTTTTAAACAGCTTGTAGGAGTAAGGGGGATTTTGTAGGGGTTTATTTGGTAAATAGAAACTTAAGTTTTTTTCTGTAATGTAATGGACCCCACAGCAAGGCATGCCCGGGCCATGCATGTGGCACTGCCACCACCTTTAGTAGACTGGTGAAGTCCGGTAAATTGCAGTTCAGGGACGAGTGCTGGAGACACTCCAAACAACCAAGGCACAAGGGCTTTGGCTTTTGGTGGCTGGGTAAGGAAACCACTAATTTCTCTACCACATGAGGAGTCAATATCCAACCCAACTTTAATGGAATAACACAGCTTTAACAACCAACCACCTGCAGGAAGAAGGGTTAGTACAAATGTCAGCATTAAACGTGGCTTTCGCAGGTGCCCATCTAGGCAGGCCAGATCTAACCCATCCCACCTGGTACCAGGTTTTAAACAGACCCAAATGGGAGCTCCCTTAACTCAGTCCCTGGGTCCCACAGGTGTAGAATCACTTCAGGCCCATAGATGTTGCTGAGGGTTAATCAGCATTGGTCCCTTTTAAACAGAGCAACATGCTTAATTCTCCAAATGCCTCAGGCCACGAAATTGCTTAAATCTCAGAAAAAAACTTCAAACAGGGTATTTGTAATCCAAATTTTGAAACATGGTGAAACAACAGAGGCTGTCCCTTGAAACAATGCCACACTGTGGCATACTCTTGGTTGCCTGACCTGGATGGCTTCTTCTGATGCAGCAGGTCACTCGATCTCTGCTCTCCCAGGGTGTCTACAATGCAGGTAGACTTTCTTCCTCTGCTCCATGCTGAAACAGCTACTTTAGACACTTGCTGCAGGCTCTTTTTCAACCTTGTTCCACTTGGTCTGGACTGCTGAGTCCTCAGTCTGATCCTTACATGTCCTGGATTTCTAACCCCTAGGTCAGGGCAGCCTGGCACCATGCAGTAGTGCCTGCTACAAGACCTGGATCAGCAGCCCTTGGTCTCCTTCACCATGCTTTATCTTCAGCGTCACCCAAGTGCTAGCTTGTACGTGATTGCCTGCCACTGTCTTCCTCTCTGGAACTCAGCAGCTCTACTCACAGTTTGCTCTCCACTTTTGAGGCCTGGGGTGGCGCAGCCTGCACCCACTCCCAGCACAGAATAACTTTCCACTACAAGATCTCCACTACATCTGCCCTCCTCCAATACAGTCCTGCCTTTATAGGCCCTGATCACCATCTGTCTCAGTCTGTGCCCCAGGATGTCACTCCAGAAACTTGACAGCCCACTGGACACAGAAAAGGACCAGAATCTGATGCCCCTCATTTCCCCAGAAGCCTCTCGGAGTCTCTTCTCCTGTGAGGCTTCTGAGCTCAGACCCACCCAAGCGGGTCCATTGCACTAACTTAGTTAGACATGTCTGAAACAAAGTACAAGGCGAAGTACTAAGTAGCATAGTTTCAGTAGTCCAAGTGAAGTGCAAAAAGCGCAAGGTCATGTGCCTAGGTAAAGGAAACCCAAGGAAAACATACACACTCGATGGTGAACAATTAACAGAAGCAAAACTCAAACGGGACCTTGGAGTGCTTATTTCCAATGATTTAAAGGTGGGTAGACAATGTGAAAAGGTGGCACAGAAAGCTAGTAGCATCCTTGGATGTATTGGCAGTGGCATTACAAGTAGGAAGTGAGAGGTCTTTCTCCCTCTGTACAGGTCCTTGGTGAGGCCACTTCTCGAGAACTGCATACAGTTCTGGAGACCACACCTATAAAAGGACATAGACTACTTGGAGGCTGTACAGAGAAGAGCTACTAAAATGGTGCAGGAACTGCACCAGGAGCAATATGAATCTAGATTACAGCAACTGCAAAAGTACTCCCTCGAGCAAATGAGTGGTCAAGGAAAAAAAGGTCAGGGAGAAAAAGACAGCATTTGGGAAGTATAAGGAAACACAGAAGAAGCAGGACAGAGAGCTCTACCAGTTAAGGCAGAAGGAAGCAGGGAAGGAAGTCAGAATAGCAAAGGACCAAAATGAGGAAAAGATAGCCAACTCGGTTAAGAAGGGGGATAAAACCTTTTGTAGGTACATCAGCGAGCGTAGAAAGACAAAGGGAGGAATAGTGAGGCTGAATAGAATGGACGGTGCGTGAGCAGAGAGGGACAATGAAAAAGCAGGGATACTGAGTGAATATTTCTGCTCAGTATTCACAAAAGAGGAGGAGGGGTAGGTGCCTAATCCAAGTAACAGAAGCACTCTGGATAGAGGGGTCGATCTCAGACCTTTCACAGAAGAAAGGGTTCTGAAAGAATTCCTAAAACTAAAGGTGGAGAAAGCAATGGGGCCTGACAGAATTCACTCCAGAATTCTAAAAGAATTAAGGGGAGAACTAGTGAAACCACTGACTACTCTTTTTAACAAATCATGGGAGGATGGTGTGGTACCTGAGGATTGGAGAAAAGTGGATGTGATTCCCCTTCACAAAAGTGGGACCAAGACAGAGGCAGGAAACTATAGACCTGTCAGTTTGACCTCTGTGGTAGGGAAAGTGATGGAATCACTTCTGAAGGAAAGAATTGTTGAGTATCTAGAGACCAGTGGGGCACTGGACCCAAGGCAGCATGGGCTCACAGCGGGAAGTCATGTCAGACAAATCTAATTGATTTCTTTGACTGGGTGACCAAAGTAGTAGACCAGGGAGGGGCTGTGGACATGGCCTACCTAGACATTAGCAAGGCATTTGACACATATAGAAACATAGAAGTTGACGGCAGATAAGGACCGCAAGGCCCATCCAGTCTGCCCATTTGTTTTTCTGCCTTATAAATGTGCCATCGGCCTTTGCTCTGTCAGTGGCCTATCTATTCATAGTCATTTGTATTGCTCCCTTATGCCTATCCCATGCCTGTTTGAAGCCCTGCACTGTATTCATAGCCACCACTTCTTGTGGTAAGCCATTCCATGCATCCACCACCCTTTCTGTGAAAAAGAATTCTCACATTCCCCTTAATCGGCCCCCTCAATCTCATGCTGTGTCCTCTTGTCCTGCTATTTTTCTTATATTTAAACATGTTAGACTCTTTCACCTTGTTAATGCCCTTAAGGTGCTTGAATGCCTCGATCATATCACCTCTCTCCTCCTTTGCTCAAGGGTATACATATTGAGCCTGTTAATCTGTCCTCATATGTCTTC
This sequence comes from Neoceratodus forsteri, assembly GCA_016271365.2. Classification (NCBI taxonomy): domain Eukaryota; kingdom Metazoa; phylum Chordata; order Ceratodontiformes; family Ceratodontidae; genus Neoceratodus; species Neoceratodus forsteri. The sequence goes on along the minus strand of CM028132.1, from coordinate 1,381,188,622 downwards.
TGATGCAGTCCCTGCACCATTTTGGTTGCCCTTCTCTGACTGCCTCAATTTGGTTAATGTCCTTGTGAAGGTGTGGCCTCCAATACTGCACAGACTCCAGATGGAGCCTAACTAGTGTTTTGTAAAGAGGGATTATTACCTCCCTCTACTTATTTCTGTGATACCCTTTACTATACACCCTAACACCCCCTAGCCTTACTTACTGCTTTAGAGGTCTGTTGATGATTTCAGGTCATCAGTGATGATGATACCCAAGTCTCTTTCTTCCTTTTGACTGCTAGCAACTCCTCCCAGCCTATAGGTGGCTTCAGGGTTTCTCTTCCCTATGTGCATGATTTTGTACTTCTTTGCATTAAATCCCAGTTGCCACTCTTCTGACCATTTTGTCAGTTTATCCAGATCTCTTCTCATTCTGCCCACCCCATCTGGATCATCTACTCTGTTGCAGATCTTGGTGTCATCTGCAAACAGACAAGCCTTACCCTCTAGTCCATCTGCAAGGTCACTAATGAAGATGTTAAAGAGGACTGGCCCCAGGACTGATCCCTGAGGTACCCCACTTGTGACTTGCATCTCTTCTGACTGTATACCAATTACCACTGTAACCCCCCTGCAAATGGGGGTTCCCAAAAGACTTCCAGGAGCTTGTTGAATGCTCCAAGCCTGAATGGTGTTTGGCGTTTAAGCCATTTATCAGTGAGTGTTTTAGAACCTCTGGTACTGTCTCTTTAAGAGCTGTCTGCTTGCAGACATAATTAGTTTGTATGGGGACTGTGTGCTTCTCTGTTTGAGTACCACTGAGCTGCTGCCAATTCACTCCATTTTGCAGTCACTAGGAGTGCAAAGGGAACCTATCTGAAAGATGTAACTGTTTGCCAGAAATCATTTACAGTAATAATGAAATTACAGTTTGTCTAACCTGCTTTTGCAGTCAGAACTGTGTCTGCCTAGTTCCCCATTCTGGTTTTGAACTGCTGAACTGGACCAATCAGTGTGGGGTAAGCTAGCTCTAAAATGGTGCCTTGACGAATCAGAACTTGGACTCATAATCTGAGCCAGCCACAAGAGGATTGTAGGGCAGTGACTCTGGGAGATGTAGTTTAGACTTCAGCACCTTTTGGACCAACAGCAGCAGTCTATTGTGAGTGACAGCCAATCCAGTCAAGAACTGGGAGGAACTCAAAGGAAGTGCCCGGTTTTGTCTGTTTGGAGTTTCAGTTTAGCTCTGGAGTGAAGAAGGAAGGAGCCCTGTGCTTTTCAGTGTGCAGTTTCAGTCAAAAACGTGTAATGCCCAGAGTTCCGTCTGCAGCTTGTGTAACTGCTTGTTAGGACTGAACTGTCCTGTGAAAGAATCAAAGGATCTCTGAAGAGTAGAAACCAGGCTCACCCTGTAGAAGACTGGAGAAATTGTTGAATTGCACTCGGTCTGTCAGGAACTGAATCTGCTGTGTGTTCTCCGGTATTGTGCAGTAATTACGATCGGGATAGAGATGCAGCCTGCCTGGTATAGTGCTTTCTTTTATATAAATGTGTGAAGAGTTTGTGTGTACCTCAAGTGAGCCCTGCTGATATTGAAGGACCCTATCTTGTTTGGAGGTCGTGAGTACTAATTCAGGGTCGCTTCCCTGTTGAATTGCCACATTAAATCCAAATGGAATCACTGTACTGCTGACTGTTTAAGTTTCTTTTCTCTGTGTGAAAGGGCCCCTACCAGCTGCCACGGTTTGACTAGCCACTAGGGCTTGGGTACCTAGGGACAGTAACTGGTAGGGATAGGCCTGTGCACAGAGCCATAGGTAGATAGTAAAGTGATAAGCTAATTAACCTGATTTCCCTGTCCTTGTTATATCCCCTAAATAAATCAGAGCTGCTTGTTTCAGCAAAGTTATACTGCCTGAGGTATTTGTCTATGTTAAAGTACTGTACTGTGATTGTTGCACTGTATCTTATTTCACAGGAGGTCCCAGTGCCGGAACCAGTCCTGTGGGTAAGTGTATACTGTGAAGGTAATTCGATATATTGTGTGGGCCACTAGTGGGAAGAAAGGGGTTGCAGTGTCCCAGAGGGCTGTGACCAAGTAGTTTAACTATTGCAAACCCTGACCTCTGGGTGGAGGCACCCACCATTGGATCCAGGCCCTCAACCTGTTAGTGGCAAATCAAGCAGGGGTAGTAGCCCTTGGGATAGCACGTTATATACCATTTACCACCACTCTCTGTTTCTGCCCGTCAACCAGTTTGCCACCCAGTTGACCAACTTCTGACCCACTGCCTACCAGCTTATTTATCAATCTTCTATGTGGAACAGTGTCAAAGTTTTGCTGAAGTCAAGGTAGGCGACATCAACTGCTCCCCTTGGTCCACCACTCTGGTTACCCAGTCAAAGAAATCTATGAGATTAGTTTGACAGGACCTTCCTTTTGTAAACCCATGCTGTCTTGGATCCTGTGCCCCTATGGATTCCAGGTGTTGCACTATCCTTTCCTTAAGCAGTGCCTCCATAATCTTGCCCACTACTGAGGTAAGACTGACTGGTCTGTAGTTTCCCGCCTTCTCCCTGCTACCACTCTTGTGGAGCGGGATCACATGAGCCCTTCTCCAGTCTTCTGGGACCTCTCCTGTGCTCAGAGACTCACTAAACAGTTCTGCTAATGGCTCTGCTAGTTCCACCTTTAGCTCCTTAAGTACCCTGTGATGTATGCCATCAGGTCCCATTGCCTTATCCACCCTGAGCTAGCAAGCTCTTGTAGGACCCTTTCTTTGTGAAGGAGTAGTGCTCACCTCCCCCCCTGTGTCCATGATGCTGAGCTGTGGGCCCTGCCCTACCTTCTCTTCAGTAAATACTGAGCAAAAGTATCTATTTAGGATAGATGCCTTTACAGGGTCCTCCTCCTCCTCACATGCTCCCTTTTCTCCATTAAGCTTAGCAATACCCCTCTGGACTTTCTCCTTTCACTAATGTATCTATAGAAAGTCTTGTCACCTTCTTTTACTGTTCGTGCTAGAGTTTCCTCAGTTTGGGACTTTGCCTGCCTTACTGCCTTCCCTGCTTCCCTTAGGGCAGTTTGGTATGCCTCCCTATCTTCATCCCGCTGTGTTCCCTTATATTTCCTGAAGGCCAGCCTTTTGGCTCTGACCTTTTCTGCTACTGTATTTGAGGACCAAAGTGGTTTCCCTCTTCTTTTGCACTTCCTTTTCTGTCTAACACAATGGGATGTTGCTTCAAGTATTGCATCCTTAATGCTTGCCCACTTTGTCTGTACCCCCTCATCTGTGTTTCTTTTTGCCAGGGATAGCTTAACTCTGTTGACACAGTCCCACACAAAAGATTAAAAGTCAAATTAACCAGCCTGGGAGTGGGTCCCAGGGTGGTAGCCTGGGTAAAACATTGACTGGACAACAGGACACAGAAGGTAATTGTAAATGGAGTCCACTCTGAAGAAAGAGGGGTTACTAGTCGGGTACCGCAGGGTTCAGTACTGGGTCCAGTCCTTTTTGATGTCTTTATAAGTGACATTGCAGAGGGACTGGAAGGAAAAGTATGCCTCTTTGCAGATGACACAAAGATCTGCAACAGGGTTGATATACAAGTAAGCATGGAAAGGATGAGAAGGGACTTGGCAAGGTAGGAGGAATGGTCAGAAGTATGGCAGCTTAGATTCAATGCAAAGAAGTGCAAAATAATGCACCTAGGAAACAAAAACCCTGGGGAAGACTACACAATGCAGTGGCAGGTAGTAACAACAACAAAAATGGAAAGAGACCTGGGGGTAATCATATCAGATGACCTCAAGGTTAGCAAGCAATGTGAGAAGGCAGTAGAAAGGGCTGGGGGGATACTGGGATGTATAGGGAGAGGCATCACCAGCAGAAAACAGGAAGTTGTTATCCCTTTGTACAGACAGTTGGTGAGACCCCATCTGGAGTACTGCGTCCAGTTCTGGAGACCCCATCTCTGCAAGGATATAGACAAGATAGAGGCAGTCCAGAGGATGGCAACTAAAATGGTGCAGGGTCTGCAAGCGAAGCCATACGAGGAGAGACTAAAGGAGCTTAATATGTATACCCTTGAGGAAAGGAGGGAGAGGGGGGACATGATAGAAACTTTTAAGTACCTTAGTGGAATCAACAAAGTCCAAGAGGGTAGCATCTTTCAGAAAAGAGATGTGCAAGAACAAGGGGACACAATTTGAAGATAGAGGGGGGGCCGGTTCAGGGGCAATGTGAGGAAGTATTTTTTCACAGAGAGAGTGGTGGACACATGGAACAGCCTTCCTGAGGAGGTTGTGTGGTCTAAAACTGTGGAAGAATTCAAGAATACATGGGACAGACATAAGGCAATTTTTTTAGGGGGGTAGGAAGAAATAGGCTGTTAATTAACTAGGATCTACAGCTTATCCTGTAGGTAGGGACATGGGCAGACTAGGTGGGCCAAGTGGTCCTTACCTGCCGCCAAAGTCTACGTTTCTATGATTCTATGATAGAAACCTTCAAATACATAAAGGGCATAAATAAGATACAAGCAGAAAGCCTCTTTCACAAAAACAATAAAACGCGAATGGGGGGCACACTTTGGGACTAACGGGGTAAGTTTAAATCAACATTTGTAAGTTCTACTTTACAGAGAGGGTGGTGGATGCTTGGAATAGCTAACCACCAGAGGTTGTGGAGGCCAAAACGGTCACTGCTTATAAGCTAGCATGGGACAAGTACTGCAGTAATCTCAGAAGAAGACCAGAATAGGGGGTAGGCAATCTGGGCAGACTAGATGGATCATGCAGTCCCCTTCTGCTGACATGTTCTTATGTTCTTGTGTTCTTAACTATTTTTTTTTTTGTGAAGCCAACTTCTCCCACAACTGCTTCTGGGCGACTGCCATATTCGCCTGTGTTTCTGTGTGCAGTAGTGTACTCTGTAGTGTATGTGTATACAGTGTGTAGTGCACTCAGCTCAGCTGTTAGGGAACTTTCAGTTTTTTGTATTGTTTGTGGCTTTGTGCCAAAGAAGAAATTAAAAAAATAAATTTTTTTATCAGGTTTGGCTTTTACTGAGAAAGACTTGTCACTGGCATTGTCTCAGTGAGTGACTTGACTACATATTTTATAATAATATAATTTAAATTTACTGTCACACACACATATCTGCCTGGGAGGAACACGGGCTCAGGTCCCTCCAGGGCTATCTGTGCAACTGCAAGTGCTGCGCCTTATTTGTCAGCTGGAAAGTTGGGATGCGTTGACTGACTCCCGCTGCTACTGGGCAGCTACTAGCTGTCATTTTGTTCCGAGTGTACAGTCAAGAAAGATATTTTTGTAAGTTTGAGGCTTTTTACCTAAGAAGAAATTTAGACATTTTTTTTCCTTTAAATTAATTTACTAGTTAGGCTTGACTATTGAGAGTGAGACTTGTCAGCTAAGTGGCATTGCGGCAGTGAGTGACACTGACATATTTAAATTTAATTTCATCTTACTGTGAGGCACCATGGCAGAATGAGGATGTACCATAAAATGTAGATGATCAATCATCCCTAGCAAAGTTACAATAGGTGGACAGCAGCAAGCAGCATGTGAGGATGAGCGTACTGCAGAGAGATTCTCAGGGCTCATTCACTGCACAGAATTATTTTTCACCCCATCAACAAAGCCTGCTGCCTCTAGAACCAGTACGGCATAGGATTACACCAGGAAAAAAATACCAAAACTAGTGGTAGTGCTGCTAGGAGGACATTGTCATTAACTACCACTGGTACCACCAAAGTGAATGAGTCCTCTTCATCCCTTGCCACTGCCATCAGTACCAGTATCACCACATCCTTAATAACCCCCACTGCTCTGATCCACCACCCATCCACTGCAGCTACTAGCATCTCAGTGTCTGCTGCAACACTGGCCCTGCCAGCCACTCCTACCATTACTACCCACGCTATCCCTGCCACTGTGAGCCAGATCAGTCCTGACACTGTAACCATGGCGACCACCAGTACTGCTATGGTGACACTGGCTCCAACTACCACTGTGGCCCTAGTCAATTACGTAACTATTTCCAGCACTGTGTCCACCTCTACTGTGACACCTCTTGTTTCTTGGCCTATCTCCGTACTATAGAAGTTAAGAGTGTGGATGAGAAGGGGCATCCATCCAGGTCTGAATATTTTCCCCCCAACAGAGGACTTGCCCACTGACACATCTTCTAAGGAGGCTAATCTAAGCAGCTCTGATGATGAGGCAGAGTATGACGAGTGCCCTGAGAGACAAAAAGCAAGAAGTCAGGTGTTAAAAAAAACTCAACCACTAGAGGCTGCAGTGGCAGGAGAACAAAGGATATGCCCCTCCCCCCAATCTACCTTTGTGCAGCAGGCTACATCCCAGCCTGAACAGTTAGTGGAGCAGGGGAAAACGCACAGCAGCAGGTCCAAACAAGAAAGGCTAATGTGGGCCAGAAGAGTGATGCTGGTACTGGTGGTGACATTAGCTGAATGAGTGGTGTCAGGAGCAGTGACAGCATGTTATGGCTGCGTTTCACATTACTAAAAGAAGATAACAGAAAGGCAGTATTAACATCGTGCAGTACAACTATCAGTCATATCCTAGATTTGCATTAAAGATGTGCAAAAGTCCCTAAGTTTGCCTTTCCACCTACTGTACATTTTAGAGAAATTTAGAAAACATGTGAAATCAGTAAAAAGCAACATTTGGTTTCAACTTTTATTTTTTGGGGGGGTTGCAACTTTGGGGCAAATATACTATAGACATATTTTTTCCCCCAAGAGCAAGAAAACCATTGCTACAACATATATTTGAGATATAAGACACGGGGCAGGATTCTCAAAACTTTTGGGACCAAATCCCCTCCACAACTACAGTTCGGGCTGAAGCTCTCGCACCGCGCTTGCTGACATTCTCAGCCAGCAGTTGCGAGAGGATGTTACAGCTGCTCCACCAGCTGTAGCATCTTGCTGCAGCTGCCGAGATCTCCTGGGCAACACCTCCCGCAAGCAGCCGTAAATCGTGGAGTCAGTTGTGATCTGGCTCCACCTTTGTGAATACCCGCAGCTGTGGGTAACCTGCAGATCCGCAAGTGGCAACTCACTTGCGCAGCGGTTTACCCACAGCTACGGGTATTTCACAATCTTTGAGAAACTTGCCCACTGTCTTTTGGATATTGTCTTTTAGATACTCTGAAAGAATGGCCCCTTCAGTAATTTGCTGCTAGGCCAGGCCTCTTGCTTTGGGTGGTCTGCTTTTAAATAAGCATATTCGATATGATTTGTATTTTAATTATTGCATCTTAACTGTTTTCTTGATGTATCTTAATTGTACGGTGCCCAGAGCCTCTGGGATTGGGCGCTTGAAAAATAAAATCTGCCTTGCCTTGCCATTTGTTTTCCCTGCAAATTATGAACTTTGTGCAGTAGGACAAAAAAAATGTTTTAAAACATTTCTGTGAAATTCCACAAATGTGAAATATGCATATTACATGCAGCACTAGTTTTTGAACCACTATGTCCTGGGGACATGGGTTCCATTCCAGCAGCCTGGACTCGATCAACGGTTCTAAGGCACTCCATCCCAAAGCCCCCCGCACACACACATATATAACCAGAAGGAACCAATCTCTGGGTATAGTGCTCCATACCTACTTGTCTCTGCTATACTGGGCCCACAAGTCATAATACGGATCTTATTCTCAGGGCTGCGGTTTTGCAGACATTTTGCATTTGCAGCAAGCTATTCACAATGACTGGTAACATGGGTACCAGGGGTAACTGTAACTGCCTGAAACTGGTGATGGTGGTGGTGGGGGGTCAGGAAAGATGACAGGAAGTACTTTTTAAAGAAAGTGGTGACAGACTGGAACATGCTTCAGGAGGAGGTCATTAGGACTGAAACAGTGGTAGGGTTCAAAGGGGACAGGACAGGTATACAGTAATAGTGTGTAAGGGGGCTGACTGGGGATGAAGTAGGGGGAACTGACAGTGGCACAATACCAAACTTAGACAGGCTCGGGCATACTGGCTGGGTGAGTAGGCCTTTATCTGCAGCCATTTTCTATACTGTGTATAGTGAGGCTTTTTTTCTGCATGGATTTTCATGTCAGCTGACACCTTGTTGTACCATAGATACATAGACAGTGTCAGCAGATAAGGGCCTATGGCCCACCCAGTCTGCCCATTTGAGCTTGTAAGTTCAGTTTATGTTTTCCTAGAAGTCTGTTGCCCCTTACCCCTGACCTCCAGAATTCCTTTATGTCTATCCCATGCATTCTTAAATCCCGTGATTGTTTCAGCCTCCACCACTTCCTCTGGCAGGGTGTTCCACTTGTCCACCACCCGTTCTGTGAAGAAATTCTTCCTCACATTTCCTCTGAATCGTCCTCCCTCCAACTTCATCCCATGCCCTCTAGTCCTGGAACATCTTTTTCGCTTAAAAATAGTGTATTCCTGCACCCTGTTCCTCCCTGTAAAATACTTGTATGTCTCCATCATATCCCCTCTCTCCCTCCTCTCCTCCAGGGAGACAGTTCACAGGTCATGGAACACAGCTGTACCCTGCTGTGGTACAAAAACATTCCAGCTGATCACAGATCCTTGAGGCAGCTGATGTTTTCACAGCACTTTTACGCGTGCAGCAATCAGTTTAAGTTCTTAACTACAACCTCTGACACATTCGCTGCTGCCAAGGAATGCTGTGAAAACACTTTCATTTAAAAAAAAATAAATAAATAAAAACTGCACAGTATGAAAAATGCTAGTTGGGAAACCTCATGTCCAACCAGCCTATGCTGCCACCTCGGACTTCTGATCACATTGGTCCTTGAGACCTTCGCTCTCAAGGTCTGATGTAATCAGAATCCTCTGCGGCAGCACAGACTGGTTGTGCATTGCTGCCCATCTAGTGTTCGCTATATTCCTATATTTCTAGTTTGCATGAAATTTCTTCAGTGGAAAACAGGAACAAAGCCCCCACTTTATCTCTCACTCTGTCTTTCTGTCTGTCTCTCTCTCTCTCTCTCACACTCTGTCTCTCTCTCTCTCAGGGGCTGGACCCTCTGAGTGACATCACAGCTTTTCTCCAGCTTAGCAGGGTCGGGAAAGCAGGAGGCCAAGCTGTCATCTGCTGTTTGGATATTGGTTAATCAATGATAAGGGAAGGAGAATAATAAATTCCCGTTATCTCGTTAATGAGCTGACATTAATTAGAGCCCAAGGTCTGGCTGGAACAAGATGATTTATCTGGCCTGCGGTAACTGTGTGGGAATTAGCCTAATTAAGGGGGACTTTAAGAGAGTATTGTACTTAATGAAAACTCCATTGTGTGAAAAACCATTTAGCACTGCAGCTGATGTACTGCCATGAAAATCATCACCAGGTTTAAGAACACACAGAACATGCAAATTAGGGCCCAGGATTGGGGGTGTCTCATATTGGGCTTGGGCATGAGACTTTGTTCAGTGTAGTAAGGGAACTAAATCCTGTGGGTGAGAGACAAGGGCACTGCTAGATTTGAGGAATGTGTGTCTCTGAGTAGGTTCCACTGGGGGAGGGGAGGCAGAGATAATTTGTGCCTTCTGCACCATGCCATCCAAGGTTCCACTGAACTAGCATATGAGCTTTAATGAAGCTGGTTGACCCAGAAGTGCCAGGTGACTACACTGTTTTTTCATGTGGAAGCTCTAGTATTGATTCTTGGTCCCAAATTCCCTATTCCAGGACAAGGGATTTTACAAAAACAGGAATGGTTCTGGAACCAGAATGCACCCAGAGCAGAAATGCACCCAGAACAGGCAATCTGGAATCAGAATGGTTCCCACTGTTGGAACCAGCGGTTCCAGACCCAATATACATGTGGAACCAGGATTCTGGAGCCCAAATGCACCTGGAACCATTGGTTCTAGCATGCTTCCAGGTACATTATAATTCCTGAACACTGAATGGTTCCCATTCCACTTGCTGCATTCTGGCTGGTTCTGGCAATACATTTGAAGAAGTATTCAGTTCCGGACCCCATCTTACAGGTGCATTCTGGTTCTGGACACATTCCAGTTCTGGAAACATTCCAGGTTTTACTCCATCCCTCAAGATAGCGGGGATGGGGAGGCATCATGCTGTGAACCTGGGAGGAAGGATCAGGCCTGCTAGCTCTTTCAGTGTCTCCGATGGCAGGGCGCTGGATGTCTGTCATCATAGGTGGCAGCCATAATACCATCTACAGAAGAGTCACTCTAGGCAGCTAAACATGGGACTGTGGGTTGCAAGAGCTTGTAAAGAAAAAGGTAACAAAAGTCCCACCCTTTGGAAATTATAATGGCTGCCAGTCTGCTCACCTCATGACCTATGACCATCCTAGAGCTCCCTTCTCTGACCTTGCAATGGTAAATGTTCATTCCCTAAGTCAGCTAGAAAGGTGAATCCCATACCAAAATGGGCTCCACTGTGGAGGGAAAGCCGCAGAACTTATTAAAGCCAGAGATGGTCTGGCCCAGTGTCCTGTGAGCTAGTAATGGTGCTAGATTTGACACAGTCCCACACAAAAGATTAATATACAAGTTAGCCAGCCTGGGAGTGGGTCCCAAGATGACAGCCTGGGTAAAGAATTGGCTGGAGAATAGGACACAGAGAGTAATAGTAAATGGAGTCCACTCTGAAGAAAGGGGGGTTACTAGTGGGCAACGTGAGGTTCAGTGATAGACGGTCCTCTCAATGTCTTTTATAAGCGACATTGGAGAGGAACTGAAGGAAAAGCATGTCTCTTTGCAGATGACACAAAGATCTGCAACAGAGTTGATGCACAGGGTGGGGTGGAAAGGATGAGAAGGGACTTGGCAAGGTTAGAGGAATGGTCAAATGTATGGCAGCTTAGATTCAATGCTAAGAAGATGAGGTAATGCACCTGGGAAACAAAAACCCAGGGGAAGAGTACACAATGGGGGGAGAGATACTAACAACAACAAAAATGGAAAGGGACCTAGGGTAGTCATATCAGATGACCTAAAGGTGGGCAAGCATTGTGAGAGGGCAGCAAGGAGGGCTGGGGGATACTGGGATGCATAAGGAGAGGCATCACCAGTAGAAAACAGGAAGTTATTATCCCTCTGTACAGACAGCTGGTGAGACCCCATCTGGAGTACTGCGTGCAGTTCTGGAGACCCAATCTCCGCAAAGACATAGACAGGATGGAAGCTGTCCAGAGGAAGGTAACTAAAATAGTACAGGGTCTGCACCAGAAGACATATGAAGAGAGACGAAAGGAGCTTAATATGTATAGCCTTGAGGAAAGGAGGGAGAGGGGGGACATGATAGAAACTTTCAAGTACCTCAAGGAAATCAACAAAGTCCAAGAGGGTAGCATCTTTCAAAAAGAGGTGTGCAAGAACAAGGGGCACAATTTGAAGATAGGGGTGGTGGCTCAGAGGTAATTTAAAGGAAGTATTTTTTCACAGAGGGTTGTGGATGCATGGAACTGCCTTCCGGAGGAGGTTGTGAGCTCAAAATGGTGGAATTCAAGAATGCATGGGACAGTCATAAGGCAATTCTAGGGGGTGGGGGCAGGAAGAAGTAGGCTGCTGGTTAACTAGGATCTGCAACTTATCCATTAGGTAGAGAAATGGGCAGACTGGGTGGGCCAAGCGGTCCTTATCTGCTGTCAAATTCTATGTTTCTATGTTTAGATGGGTGGCTGTAGCAGCATGATCAAACAGAAGGAGAGATGTAAGAATGGAAGCTAGGAGGGCAGACACATAATGAATGATGTATGATGGTAAGAAAAAGAATAGATCAAATTGCTAGTTAAATTCAAACAAAACAAATTCCCACTCTCTTCTAAGCTTTTCTCCTCCTTTGGACATCTCACTATCCACCTCACTCTATCCTCAAACTCTGTCATCTACCACTGTCAAAGTAAGAGCCTTCCTTCCTCTCACAAGTCTCTGACCATCTCTAACAGATTTGCCTCTCTACCTCTAACATTAACCTCAAAGGAGGCCTCAACATCCACAGAGATAACACACTTGATCCTTTTGCTCTTAAAGGTAACCAGGTCACCATGTAACTTACAGTTACTACCCCAGCCTAGCAGGCTCGGGCCAGGTTGAGGGGCCTGGGCTCTGTTGTTCTGGACAGGGGGTTCTTATCCAGATGTAAAACAAATAGCATGGTGCCTCCACCCAGAGAATTAGCTAAGTGAGCCTGATGGTAAATGGGTACAACCTCCTGGGATGTTGTGCCTACCCACCTCTCCTCACAGTCACCCCATACACAGAACACCAGCTTTTGTTGTACTATGGTGAAACACATGCAATTAACTGCAATTGCTAATAATATGCTCACCAACAATGTTGAACAATAACAATAATGTGAGAAGGTATTTCTTCATGGAGAGGGTAGTAGACAAATGGAACACCCTGCCAGAGGAGGCGGTGGGGGCTGAAACGATTATGGGATTTAAGAATGCATGGGATAGGCATCTGGGGATCCTGGTAGTTGGGGAAAGGGGATAACACAGTTCTAAAGAAGCTTGACAGAAAGTACGTGTGCAAATGGGCAGACTAGGAGGGCCTATGCCCTTATCTGCAGTCAACATCTATGTATCTATGTATGTATCTAATAAATAATTTATTAAATAGAGAGGGGAGAAAAGGGATGCAGGAATAAGTAATTTGTAAGCAAGGTAAAAGCACAACTACATTAACAACAGTGCCCAACCCCAAGCAATTACACACTGTTTAACAGGCCCCCTCCATACTGGGACCAGTGCCCCTAAAGTCAATCTGGGTACCCAGGTAGAGAACATGTTGCAGGCCTGAATGGTGCAGCTAGGTGGCTGGCATTGGTGCACTTTGGGTTGTAATTAAACTAAGAACTGAATAACTTGATATAACTCCCCAGGTCAGGGCAGGCCCTGTGTTTACTCACAGTTCTGTAGACAATCTCATGGAGTCTGACAACAACAGCAGGTTCAGTCAGTCAAGCTGCTGGGGGCCCCAAGCTGCACAAGCAGGTTAGCAGCTTACTTTGCTGTGGCCGAATTCTGGCTGCTTGTCAACTTCTGAGATGAGGCAGTCTCTGGCAGCTTGTCACCATCTGAGATGAGGCAGTCTCTGGCAGCTTGTCACTTTCTGTACAGGTTGGTCATGGATGCTGGAACAGACCAGTACTGCTGACCAGGGCCACATGCCTACCCCACATGTCCTGGTATCTAACTCCTGGGGAAAGATGATGGGTAATGCCTGGCAGCGACACTACCTGGCCGATTCCCCAGACTGTCCATTGCTGGTAGTGGCTCCTATAACAGAGTTCAGGAATCACACACTCCTTTCCTCTTTTCAGCTAGCAGACATGAATACCTCTGGGAACAAGTCCAGCCCCCAGGGCTAGGGGTAGCAAACAGTCTGTTGGGTGGGTCACAAACTGCAGGTTCAAACTGCAAAACAGCTTCTCTGGCTTCAAACTTGATTCCCCAGACAATGGAGATTTTCTGTAGATGTCTCAGTACTCTGGTCACTCTACCCAGGCAACACCTCTAGGGTTTAGCAGGATACAGTCCAATTCTCCTCAAAGGCTTAGGACTTCTCTCAGATGCTGCTAAGTTTTAGTTACAAAGAGCTTTTCAACACACTCTGTGTTTCCAAATGCTAGAAAGATTTAGGCAAGTTTCCAAAAGTTTGGCTGTGGAAGCCTTAGGCAGTTTTCCAACTTGTTTCCACTACAATCTGTGCTCCCCTGTCTCTCCGAGAGCCTTAGGCAGAACTGCCTTGAGCTGTCTTCCCGCCACTATCTGAGGAGACAAAGGCAGTGTCTGGTTGGCTAACACAGTTGTCCATCTGTAAAATTAATATGCATTGGGTTCACTTGACACCCAATTGGATACTGCTAAAGGCACCAAGAACGTTGTCCAGTCCCCCTTCTCAGGAGCCATAGCAGCCATTCTCCGTGCTCCTCGAATCCTGATTGGGAAAAGAAGGGTCAGGGGTTACCAAAATGGCGTCCATATACAGTAAACAGTCTGCATGGAGTCCCAACTTGAAAGTCACCTTTGAGGGCTTCTGGATTGTTTTAGTCTGTATCTTATCTCTGTGACGTTGAACCTTTGTAAATGAATCTATGACTCAAAGGTATTTTCTGAATCAAAATAAATAAATAAATAAACATTAATATCCACATGCCACAATATGTGTCCCTCTGTTCTGTTGACCAGTTGTAGAATGAACACTGAAAGAATCTCTCTGCCAGCTACTAGCCCCATAGCACTAAATCCCCAGGTGACAGGCAGAAACACATTCACAGTGCAGCCTCAGCTGTCCTTAAAGTAACAGTACACATAAGGCACTTAGCATTTGTACAAGGTTTACTTTCTGCTATTTCCAAGTGGAATGAGGACGAACTGAGGAGGCGGAGCAAGCAGCTGCACGCCACTTTTAGAGAGGAACTCAGAACTAGCAGGGTCTCAATGAAAGGCGCCTTTTTATCCTAAGACAGGTATACCAACATTGCTAGTGTTTTAGGACAGAGCCGAGATCTATCCAGACCTACCTGTGCTGCTGGTTTTTGTCTGTGGTGAACTTTTGGTGTTGCTAGCCGGAGGTGAAAACTAGGAGTCTGAGCATTGGCGGAGCCTGTTTTCAACTGCCAGGTTGGCAACAAGCCCCGTGGGGGGTTGGCTGCAAGAATCTAGCAAAAAAAAAGAGTGAGAGCTGTGCGGAATAGACACACAGCCTGAGAACTTGAGAAGCTTGAAGTTTGAAAGAGCCGAAAGAGTAGGCAGTGGAAACAACTTTTTTTTTGAACATTTAAAAGGCCTACAAGACTACCTGCTCTTTCTTCTTTAGCACTTCCAAATCAATCAAGTTGAACTGACATCCAGTGTTAACATTATTAGTCATATAGAAGTGAATGTCCTTTGACTGACTTGTTTGTGGATATTTGGGGTTTCGATGGTTTGTTGTCTGGGGACAGTCTGAATACATAGTATCACAGTATCCCCACAGTAAATTATCACATATTGTATACGTCAGATACTTTTAAATGGGTAGCTAAGGGGTTTTTAGTCACTGCTGGTTTGTGTTTTGATTTTATAAAATGGATCTCTTGCCATTAGATACTGAAATGAATATAATTTTAAACTTTTAAAAAATAGCACGCCTGGAGAGTCATGTGACTGAATGATCACGTGACATGAGAGTTTAAAGTACGCATGTGTGGCGTCTCTCAGATAGATTTGTCATTTCCATTGTAAGCTACTATTAGAGCACATCATTAGCACTACTAGTGCCGATACCTGAACTGGAGAGAGGAAGGCAGCCATTTTAACTGCTTTTGTCCGTATTTTTTTCATTTATAGAAGTAAGTACTTCTTGTATAATCATAGGGGAAGTTTTTGAAAGCTAGTTTTAGCTGCTGTTGGTCGGTATTTTATTACTGCTATAGAGACCATGATAAACTTGCAGTCGAATAGCTCTAGGGAGTCTACTAGTTTGCTGTTCTTTGGAGTATACAACTTACGTTAACTTATCTACTACTGCTGAGAGGGTGGCGGCAAAATAGAACGTACTACCGGCTGAGACAGTGGCATGTAACACAGTGGAATGCTTCAAGAAGGGGTGGGACAGGGCAAAGGGGAGGGTAAATGGAGGGAAGGGGAGTTGGGGTGGGGCAGCTACTGAATAGGCAGCTAGCTGCAATCTCGAGCAGCCTAGATAGACCAGGATGGCCTTTTGCTGCTGGCAACTTTCGTATGTTCATACCACATGATAGCATTATATACACTTATATACATTTATTAATTCCTAAAATAAGTTTATACAATAGCTGGCTAGTCAGCTAGTCAGTTAGTTGTAGGAACGTTATAAGAAATTTAGAGGCTTATCTCTCCTACCACTTTTAATTTCTATCTGGAGCTGTTTTCATTTGCTTTGCAGCATTATTTCCAATTTATAAAGATGGAAAAATTGAAAGGGAAAGGGGAAACAGAAAGAAGGAGTTGTGCATTGCTGATACACCATTGGTGGGCCAGCCTTAAGTTTGTAAGGACACAAGAAAGGTTGGAGAGAAGACGAAAGCCTGGAGTAAAGGAGAAAAGGAGAAAAGAAAGATTAGAATAAAACAGCTTGAGCTGGAGATTAGAAATTAAGAACAGAGACTAGAGGCTGATGATCTGTGGATAAAGAGCAAAGAGCAGAGACACGATTGGATGCGAGAGTATAGAAACACGAGAAAGAAAGAAAACTCGAGCAACAGAGAAAAAGGGGGTGTAAAGCCGTTGTGAGTCGTCCTTCTGCATATAATAACAGACTCTTAAAGGACACCTAAACAGCATATAGTCAACAAACTATTCAAAAATTCAGCTTCATAAAGGGCTAAAGGAAAGGCTGCTGTTCACATTGGTACTAACATTGCCGTTATTTTTTAATTTTATTTTATTTTAGTCTTTGGTAACCGGGTAAGGCCCACTAGGTACAAGTGCCTGTTTTCAGGGGCGACCTGGGAGTACTGGGCGGTTGAGTGACTTGCTCAGAGTCACACAGTATGCAAGTGGAGGTTATGAGAATCAGACTCAGGTCTGGTCTGCTAGATGTACCAAGCTCATTCACATCTCGTTCCTCTAACCTGTAGGCTATAACAATAAATAGTTTTGTAGCATCTGAAAAAGTAAGCATCAGCCTTCCAATTTAAAAAAAAAAAAACTGCTCTCTGCTTCCCTAAAATGGCCACCAAATATGTGAAGTGATGACATCATTGGAGCTAGAGGCAGAGAGCAACATGGCTCTTTATAGTGCTAACTAGTTCCGTTTTCTCCCTTTGTTTGGAATTGTTTCACCAAAATAATCAAAACCATGACTTAACATGTGGATTATTTTGATCAATACATATGTAAGGCTATGATTTTGTTCATTTTGTTTACTTTAATGTGCTGAAATTGTGTTGTAATCCATTTGACTTTCTCTTTGGCAAACTGCAGTACAGTACACCTCTTCAAATACCTGGTGGCCTAAAAGCTAAGTGATGTTCTGAAGGTTGTAGTGAAGTTCTGGTCTGGTCCAATACTGATGATCATACTTTGTTGGTAATCCAGAGATATGCTTCTTTATAGTCTTCTTTCCTTATCCCCACCCCCACCCGCAGCTAGCCCACCAGCCATCAAACAGTCCACCATTCACACTCTGTTCCTTAGTACTGCCTGGGGCTACATGTGAGCTTCTCAGTCCCACAGAAAGAATTATGACACTTCAAATCATAATCTTGCGTCTCAGACTGTAAGCGCACACCTATACCAATTACGCTTCATTGACTGCACCGTTAAGTGATGCCTCCTAAATCCTCTCTGATCCTCTTTCATCAGTTTCACTTCTGCTATCACAATAAACATTGGGTGAATCACCACCCTTTTCACAATGAAGGTAGTATGTACAGTCCCCGTTTTTACTGCCTCATTGAGCAACAACTATGTCTTCCTGGACACCCAAGCAATAAGTACCAAAACACACCAGAAAAAGTGCTGTTCATACCCTCATAAAGGGTGGACTTACTATTGATAATATTATTATGCTGGGAGATGTACTTATGTCTTGATCGAATACTTCTGACCTCCAGCATTGTTTTACCCCTTAGCTGTGATCAGCTGAATCTGGAAGGACAGTCCTCAGCAATCCTCATGCAGTCCTTGTCCATACCCTCCTCCCACAATGCTAGTTGTCTGACTTACCGTTCTTCTGAATCTTGAATGTGGTATACACAGTCTCCTAAATACTGCCTCAACAAACCTGGCCCTCAGAAGGTAATCTCCCTACACTGAATCCAGGTACCCATTCAGTCGCCACTGTTCCACTCTGAATATTTGTCATCACTGCTTGCTCTCATCCATGGTCAGGTAGCAATCATGGTGCTGGTAGCCCCACATCTCAAATCTCCCAATGATCTGCTCACCTTCCCCCCATTCTTCCCCCATACCTGAATATAGCTGTACTCTGCAGGAATTGCAGATGACACAAAGATCTGCAACAGAGTTGATGCACAAGGTGGGGTGGAAAGGATGAGAAGGGACTTGGCAAGGTTAGAGGAATGGTCAAATGTATGGCAGCTTAGATTCAATGCTAAGAAGTGCAAGGTAATGCACCTGGGAAACAAAAACCCAGGGAAGAAGTACACAATGGGGTGAGATACTAACAATAACAAAATGGAAAGGGACCTGGGGTAGTCATATCAGATGACCTAAAGGTGGGCAAGCAATGTGAGAGGGCAGCAAGGAGGGCTGGGAGGATACTGGGATGCATAGGAGAGGCATCACCAGTAGAAAACAGGAAGTTATTATCCCTCTGTACAGACAGTTGGTGAGACCCATCTGAGTACTGCATGCAGTTCTGAGACCCAATCTTAAAAGACATAGACAGGATGGAGGCTGTCCAGAGGAGGGACGACTAAAATGGTGCAGGGTCTGCACCGGAAGACATATGAAGAGAGACTTAAGGAGCTGAATATGTATAGCCTCGAGGAAAGGAGGAGAGGGGGACATGATAGAAACTTTCAAGTACCTCAAGGAATCAACAAAGTCCAAGAGGGTAGCATCTTTCAAAAAAGATGTCAAGAACAAGGGGCACAATTTGAAGATAGAAGGGGTGGCTCAGAGGTAATTTAAGGAAGTATTTTCACAGAAGGGTTGTGGATGCATGGAGCGGCCTTCGGAGAAGGTTGTGAGTCAAAAACAGTGGTGGAATTCAAGCATGCAGGACAGTCATAAGGCAATTCTAGGGGTGGGGGTAGGAAGAAGTAGGCTGCTGGTTAACTAGGATCTGCAGCTTATCCATATGGTAGAAATGGGCAGACTGGGTGAGCCAGCGGTCCTTATCTGCCGTCAAAATCTATGTTTCTATGTTTATGTTTCTAATGGACTCCTCAGTCCCCTTCTGGTATTCATTCTGCACTCCAACTCCCACAACAAAACTGGTGAAGCTCACACCCTTCCACATCATGAATACTGTTAGTACAGTCCCTGTTTTTTTTTTGACATATCAACAATAAACATGATCTTTCTGGTAAGCTAGGCTGATAGCAGCAGGGTAAAAGGGGAAATGAGCTTTCTTAGTTTTTGTAAGATCTAGGCTACCTTTGATTAGGCAACATTAAATGACAGATCTAGGCTACCTTTGATTAGGCAACATTAAATGACAGATCTAGGCTACCTTTGATTAGGCAACATTAAATGAAGGTGCACTCATCGTTATGCATGTCATTTAATAGTCCCTAATCATAGGTAGCCTAGACCTTATAAGGGTAGGAAAGCCCATTTTTCCCTCTTGTTCTCTATTACAATAAGCCTGACTTACTGGAGAGTCATGTTTATTATTGAGATGACAAAAAAACCTGTGAGACTGTACTAACTGTATTAATGATGTAGAAGGGTGGTGCACTCACCAGTTGTTGATGTAGGGAGAAAGAGTGATGAACAATTACCAGAGGGGACTGAGGAGACCATTCCTGCAAGGTACAGCTATATTCAGGGTAGTTGGAAGACAGGAAGAGGAAAAGCTGAACAGCTCATTGTGAGATCTGAGATGTGGGGCTGCCAGCACTGTGATCACTACCTGACCATGGTTGAGAGCAGACAGCAATGGCAAATACTTGGAGTGGCAGGGCAGCACCTAAATTGTTGCCTGAATTCAGTGTAGGGAGATTATCCTTGAGGGCTTTGTTCAGGTTTGTTGTGACAGTATCAAGGGGACTGTGTATACAGCATTCAAGATTTGGAAGAGTGGTGAGCCAGCCAACTCACACTATAAAGAGGGGCATAGAAAAGGACTGGAGGAGGATTGCTGAGGACTGTCCTGTGAGGTTCTACAGATCATAGGTAAGGGAGTAGACCGACACTGGAGATCAGGTGGATTCACTCACGGCATTAGTATGCCTCCCCTGCCTAATAATATTGTTATCCATAGCAAGTCTGGCCCTTATGAGGGTATGAACAGCAGTTTACTCAGTGTGTCCCAGTGCTTCTTTCTTGGCTCCCTAGGAAGACCTGGTTGTTGGTTAATGAGACAGGAAAAAATCAAAACAGGGGGACTGTACATACTGTGCATAAGAGTGGTGATCTGCCTGATGTTTATTGTGGGAGCAGAAGTGAAACATTGATGAAAGAAGACTGGAGAGTGACTTGGGAGGCATCATTTAACAGTACCAGTCAACGAAGTGTATTGGTATAGATGTGCACTACTCTCTGAGGTACAAGATTAAGATCTGAAGTGTGATAATTCTCTTTGTGGGACTGGGAATCTCATATGTAACCCCAGGCAGTAATAAGGACAGATGGTAAACAGTGTACTGTTAAATGGCTGAGTGGAGCTAGCTGCATAGAAGGTCATAAGGAAAAGAAGACTACAAGAGAAGCATATTTTAGGATTACCAAGAAAGCATGAACTTTGGCATTGGCTCAGACCACAACATTGCTACAACCATCAGGAGAACACATAACCACCAGACCACCAGGTATTTGAAGAGGTGTACTGTACTGCAGTTTCCCAAAGAGAATGTTGGTTGGATTTCAACAAAGTTTGACTCATTAAAGTAAGTAAAAAAAATTATTTATTTTATTTATTTATTGAGGAATCAGAATACCTTTGAGTCAAAGACTCATTTACAAAGGTTCCACGTCACAGAAATTATTTACATAATAGACTTTACATAACAATTCAATGAGAACACAGTTCAGCAATGAATACAAAGAGACAGTGAAGGCTAACAAACAGAAGCTAGGGTGAACTAGTACAGTTGGAGATATATGGTAAAGCTCATAGTAAGTTTTAATTCTAGAGGCCTAAGAAGACAGGCCAGTGGCCATGGTCATGAGGGGAAGAAAATGGGTAGGGGTTAAATAGCCATCACAGGTATTAGAGGCCTGGATGTGGTACCTAAGATGTGTTTTGAAAGGGCCAATTCTATTTTCATTTACAAGCCAGCTTGAAAGGCTGTTCATGATGGAGGGGGCTCTAAAGCTTAAGGACCTTTGGAATTGTGAGGTTCGGCAGGGTGGTACCATGAGGAGTGGCCTGGCAGAACTTCGAGTGTGCTTAAACTAAATAAAGCTTAATTAATAAATGTATAGCTTAAAATAATCCACATGTTAAGTCATCGTTTTGATCATTTTGGTGAAACAATTCTAAACAAAGGGGGGAAAAGAACTTATAAAATGGCAAGAAAAAATCTAGAAAACTCATTGGCCAAGATAGAGCAGCTGACCATACATTAATTCTCTGTATATGCACAGTCATCCTGGTGCTAAACCACATTACACAATGAGCAGATCAGTCCTCCTACAACCAGAACTATCTTCCATCAGTCTCCCTACAACCAGAACTGATCTTCCACCACAAACATGGCCGCTACCATTACGCTGTATAAACCTTCAACTGGGCCCTAAAATTAAAATTATCTTAAAGATAAAATAAAACTAATTAATTAAATGTTGTTCACCAGATAGTCACACTGTCCTTACACACATAAACACATTAGAAACATTAAGTATTGTTTATAGTTTTCATTACAACTGTTTGTTTGCTAACAGTGAAAAATTTCCCTTCTATCTTTACCTGCTCATCAGGGAAATCTCTTCTGCTTTCCTTGGCAAGTGAGATAATTGAGTCTCTGGCTCTAAAATAGGCCTTTGTTGTCTGTGTGTACAGTATATTAGTAGAGGAATATTCTGCTAGTAGACCTGAGCAGAATTTTGAATCCCTGTATTCCATGGTAAACAAACATTCCATTTCTTGAATGTGGGGAAACACAGAGGGAAAAAAAACAGTATGAAGAAAGAAAGCAATAATACTATATAAACAAAGAGAAAAGGTGATACATGACTCACCCTACTGTTTATCTTTTAGGACAGAGTGAGCAGTTCATGATGCTGTCAGTGAGTGTGGCGGTTCTGAACCACGCTCATGCTTGCAGCACTAGAGAACTGAGAAGCCCTCTGTTATGGCCTTAGTTTTGTCTACAGAGTGAGGAGAATGAAATAAAATAGGGGCTATGTGTCATACTTAGAATGAGAAAACAGCATTTGTGAATCACTGTGTCTGGCAGGGGAATATGAAGCTTAAGTGGGCAGGGAGGCACACACTGTATAACATTACTTTAATCTAGCACCAATAGGTGGAAGGACTATTTTATATTAAAAGCACAGATTCACTTACATTTTTACTTATTTCAAAATATGTTTAAAAATTAAAAACTGCTTCTAAAAATAAAGGGACATTTTATAAACTCAATGAGACACTCCAGGGTTGTGCATTACGGTGTGATAACCGCACTACTAGGGACAAATGGCACTCAGCCTTTGGCCTAGTGCCTAACTACGCCCCTAGGAGTGTGGTTATCACACCGTAATGCACACCCCATCATGTCTTATTGCTTACTAGTTGGTTCTATAGAGAGCCATGTAGCTCTCTGCCTCTAGCTCCAATGATGTCATCCACACATTTGGCCATTTTAGGGAACAGGAAAAGCAGGTTTTTGACTTAGAAGGCTGATGCTTGCTTTTCAGATACTCCAAAACTGCATTTATGTTATTTTGATAAATACAATGCTAACATCAATGTAAACAGCAGATTATCCTTACTCTCCTATGAAGCCAGATTTTTAAATTGCTTCTTTCTAAAAATACTGTAGGTTGTTTAGGTGTCCTTTAAGACTCATACTGACTTACAAGATCTACAAGACCCATAAGACTTTTAGTCTTCAAGATTCTCATAACCATGAAGGCTTTGTGATTATTATCATTTTTTTGTTCCAACATAGAAGTATTTAAAGTTTGGAAGTTTTATCTATTGGGATTACGTAATAGTAAAAATGAGCAAAGGTGCAATATAGAAAGGGAGTTCTGACATTCAGAAAGAAGGCCTTTAGCTATTTATACCACTGCAAATTGTTTGTTAAACGTTATTAGTTGGGTGTGTCTCAGCTCTGCACCCATTATCAATCTTAATTAATTGTATTAACCTTGTTAACCATATTAATCCTTGTGTCCCACCTTGAAGCACATATTTTATTGAGTGAATCTTTGGGATTTAGTGCTAATTGAGGCAAGTTATAACACATTCTTGAACTAAGAATAGAGCAAGAGCACTAAATGTATAGGAATATAAGAGGACATGGAAAAACAACAGTCTTTTCTACTGTTCTAGACTAGTTCTTGAATTCTATTAGGGGTTGTTAGTAAGTATTTCTGAATATTCAGTTTTATTGGCATTAACTATATCCATATCATTCATATATTCATATACTAGTACAGTATTTATACAGATAATATTTGTCCAATTTTTAGTGGAAAGTGAGTAAGATAAATCTAGCTGCAATGCCGGGTCCAGACTAGAAGTCAGTCTAAACAGAGAATTTCAGTACCTCACTACCAATGAAATGAGCTAGAAGTCCTAATATTACAAAAAACAAATCCAAGAGGGTAAAATAGTGAAAAGGGTAGAGGAGAAGAATTAAGAAAGTAAAAAGCAATTACAGATAACTTTATTAATAAGAATATGAGGGAAAAGGGTAATACGATAAGCAGTTTGTCTATTGAACAAAACTAAACATCTACACCTAAACCAGGATCAAGTCCTCAAAAGATGAAAGGAAATGGGGGAGTGCTGACTGCACAGTGAAACCCCAACAGTGAAATCCCTCACAGCGACAATCTTGACAGGTTTCGAGATTGTCACTGTGAGGTTCCCGAGGGCAAAAATTTGCACTTTCACCATGTTTTGCCCTCCCCAAATCACCTTTGACTCAGAGTTGATAATCCTTAGTGGGGGGGAGTGAAATACATTAATGTCAGACAGGAGAAAATTAATCTGTCATCATTGGGGATGTCATTATGCCGAATCTCGACAACAGCATAGTCAATTCAGCATAGGTAAACCATGTGGAGAAACCTAAGGAGGGAAGAATGATGATTAATACATCACAAATAAAGGAATTTAAAGGGGTCCAGATGGGGAATAGAGGAAAAATCTGATAGGAATAACCCTGACTTAGAAAACAATTGAAATTAAAACACATTAGGCAAAAGTATAATTTCCAAATGGATGCTTCTAGTAACCATTCATCACAGATTTTAAACAATTTTTGATCATTTCCAAATGTCTCAACAAAAATAGATAGAGGTTGGGCTAAAAACTGTACGAGATATAGACATAAACAATGGCGAGGTTACCAAAGGAAAACAGAGTATTAATAATGCAGAAGAATTAGACAAAAGTAATCTTACATCTGCAACATACTATATCTGATTTAAAAGAAACAGAATCTAAAAAACATAGATAAGACAAACAATGAAGACTTGATTGGAATAAGTCTTGTAGAAAGACAAAAATCAGAAATTTGGGAAGAAAGTTCTACCCATAATACAAGCCAGGAAAACATGTTTGAACCTAACTACAAAGCAATAACTAAAGATCTGGCTAAGGCTTTAAAGGACCCCTATTTGGCTAATATTTTGCTTTTTGAACAACTAACTTGTATTAAACAAGATCTGAGTTATATCAAAAGAATAACAATTGAAAATAAAGCAACTGATATGATCAAATCCAATTTCATTGAAGAAGCTAAGTAGGGCCAAATGTGGTTAAATATATTAATGAAGAAATAATTACTAGTTTTAACAAAAATTGGATAGCATAATAACTGGCAGTACATCACAAGATCATGATGTTGCCCCATAAAGAAACACGGGATGATCGTGTAGGAAAAGAATTAAAGCTGACCAATCTAACTTTGTGGGAAAAGGGGGTAATAAGGGAACAGCAGTTAACAGAACTTAATGTTGGGGACCAGACAAAAGAAAATTCAACCCATGGAGAACTTATAATATTGGCTTACATTGCACTCTACCCAGGAGTAATGAAGGTGGGAAAACCAACAAGGGAATAAAAGAAAAGGAAGGAATCAAGAAGGGAAAAACCAAAAGACAGTAAAGTAGTAAAACAAGGTAAGTAAGACACACAGAATACAAATAAAAATGGAAATAAAAATAATAGTAAAAAAAAAACTAAGGAGACAACAAATAATCACAAGGGTACCTCAAAATAGGAATCAACTAAGAAACATAAGAGAGAGCACCCAGAAAAATATCATGGACAGACCTCAAGGGGGCAAGAAAGGAATTGTTGGAAAAGGCACCCCATGAAAAAGAGGAAAGAAGCCAAGAGAACAAGAAATATATTCATAATTTAGAAAATTTTAGTAAGTTCCTGAAAAAAATATGGATTATGTAATACCACTCTGTAAGGTGAGTATCCGCCCCAAGAAACAGAAACATCCCTAAATGATAACTATAAGTTACTATGGACTACAATAATAGAGGGAGATCATCAGTTTGGTTATTATTTAAGTATTGTGAGACCTATACACGATGAAGAATGGGTTTTGGTAGTATCCAACCAATTTCTTATTCTAAAGGATAACGAAAGTAATAAAAGCAAATTCTCACAGTTTGCGATAATTGGTGGCAAAATTTCAACACTTGCCTATTTGTTCCCAGAATATTATAAAATTATAGGAAATAAAGGAGAGGACAGTATATTAGATCAATATCAGTTTGGGAATAAACCAATTGCAAACAGAAACAACATACAATTTGAAGAATAAGATGGAGAAATCTTCAAAGCCACCTTAAAAATACCCAGGTTGGGGAATCCATTTACAAGGATACTAAGGGGGAAGCAGATGGCCAGATAACAATATGGTTAGAATGGGAGGATGCCTATCACCAAATAAGTAAATGTTGAGAACTTGATTCTCTGGGGATTCATCTATACAAGGAAGTCAACAAAGAAAGGGAGTCTGCATATATTGAGAATTCTCCTGGATGGGACCATCTGATTGAAGTGGCTAACAGTTATGTAAAGCCAAATGAAGTGAAAAAAGATTCACTATTTATAGCTGAAAAGTTCAAGGTTGTTGCCATGGAGGAAAAACCCAACATTATTTCATTGAATATATCTGGATTGAAAAATAAATTGGAAGATAAGGAATTTAACCTTTATTTAGAAATGTGTGACTTTATTAATTTACAGGAAACATGGCTAAAGAGGGTGGTTAACACTGACAGTTACTAAAGCTATTCTGAGCCAGATAAACAAAACAATAAATATGGAAGAAGTTCAGGGGGACTTCTAACACTATGTAGACTAAACAGGGTCTACAATACAGAAGCAATAGAGATTCACAGTGGTGATATATTGGGGTGAGAATCTGTGGCAACAATGAAACAATTCAATTAATAAATGTGTGTCTGGCAGTAGAGCCTACAGGTTAGAGTAATGAGCTGTGAACAAGTTTGGTGCATCCAGTAGACCAGGCCTGGGTTTGATTCTCACAACCTCTACTTGCATACTGTGTGACTCTGAGCAAGTCATTTACTGCTCCAGTGCTCCCAAGTCACCCCTGAAAACAGACAGTTGTGCCTTGTGGCCTTACCCAGTTACCAAATGCTAAAATAAAATCTAGCAGACATAATGAGAGAAGAAAAACACTAGCCCAGTTTGACCTTTTCTCAATAAAGATATTTTAGATAACCCATCTAACAAATATATAGTCTTGGGAGATTTTAATGTGAGGGTTAGGACTATTGCACCATCTCTCAAGATGCAATCGATGTATTGTCCAATCTTGAAATGGGCTATATATGTAATTCTAGAAATTCAATGGATTCAATGGTCAATGACAAAGGTAGAAACTTATGTAAGATGTTTACTGATAGAAATTTTACACTAATGAATGGCCAAACACATTCTGATGAAGGGGGCAAGTATACCTGTATAGGTATTAGAGATGCCTCCATCATAGACCTGGTTTGGATTAGTCTGAACTTGATCACAGAAAGTTCAAATTTATTAATGGGTGATAGAGTCAAGAGTGAACATCTGCCACTGGAGCTTAGGGTGGGCACAGGAATAGTACTAAAGAACCTAAGGTAAAGAGGACTCAACATATGATTAAAACTAGAAAGGAATTGGTTGGAATTTGATAAACAGTAGAATATTTTTAGAGGTTGTGATGGAAAAAGGATTACTACAAAAATGGACGACTTTTGATTATAGGAGAAGAACAGAACATGATGGACCACTATGATATCATTGTAATGTAACTAGTGGACATAGTGGGGGTTGAGACAAAATATATGAAAGTAAGGAGCACAGTGGTTTAATATCAGTTATATGAAAGTGAACAAAGATTAAATTGCCAATTCAGCCTAGCCAAAAAATACCCCAGCAAAGAGAATAGAAAAGTATTAAATAAAGTAAGGAACAATTATAACAAAATAATCACCACCCAGAAAGAGAAACACAGAATGGAAAATTGAAAAAAATTAGAAGAGGCCATATACAACAAACATAATAAAACATTTTGAAAATTGTACAAAGGGTATGATGAATATTCAGATAATCTAGAATGTATGTTGAACCCACAACTTGGGTTCAACACTATAAAGAATTATTTTTTGATCCTGAGGAATTAGATGAAAGAAGCACAGGAACAGAGGTTTGATTCCCATTAGAAAATAAAATAAGTATCAAGAAAATAGTGACCTCAATCCAATCATTCAAGAGACATAAAGCCATGGGACCAGATGGTGTCCCTACTGATGCCATTCTTAACCTAATAGATTATTGGATACCCATTCTTCACAAATTGTTTGAATTTATTACTACTTTTGGCATACTCCCACATTCTTGTTCTGAGGCAATTATTCATTCTGAGTACCATATGCCAAAAATCAGAGAAAGTCATTTTCCTTATTTAGCATTTGCCGATGATATTAAGAAAGCTTTTATAACTAGGGGCAGTAATTGTTTTCTTAAACTATACACAACTTATATTATTCTACACCTAGATTATGGCTCATCCTTATGGAGTCCCTATTTAAAAAGGGATATTAAACTTGTGGTAAAAATCCAGAGGAGAGCCACTAAATGTATTAAGGGATTAAAATACCTGGATTACAAGAGTAGACAAAGACAATTAAACCTATTTAGTCTTGAGACCAGAAGAGTTAGGGGTGATCTATTGTTAACATACAAAATCATGCACAATAGTGAACTGCAGAATCAATGTGACTTTCAATTAGTAACAAGAAAGTAATAATCTTAGATCACATAATAAACAAATATTAATACCTAGGATACATACTGTCAAATGGAGTAATTACTTTAATCTACGTGATCGCTAGAGTGTGGAATAGATTTCTAGTTCTATTGTTAATGCACCAACACTTGACTCTTTCAAAACACTTCTGGATAAATTCCTGATGAATAATACAAATAGGACATAAACCCACTATGAGTGGGAGACAATTTAATGTGCTTCAGCCTGCTTTGTCTAATCACACCAAGTTATACCAAGTTATATAATTCTTATCTCAACTAGTCAACTGGGGTTAAAAGAATGCTAGCAGATTTCCAATGAGAATGCACTAAGGCTTCCCTTAATATAAATGTTTAGATAACCAAGTTAATGATATTTGGAAAAAAATAACGAAAAAAGACACACATTGAGACTAGGGAATGCAAAAACAAAACATGTAAACGAGTTCTGATATTTGGGGATAATCATGACCAGTAATCTCTCTTGGGACAGGCATATTAAAGATATTGAGATAAAATCAAAACATGTTTTACCATCTTTATTTAGTTTTTTACACAAGTATGGAGGGAGTTCAGTCAAAAACATTGTAAAAGTAATTAATGCCAAAATTACTGTAGATCACAATTGTTATATTAACTAAATATACAGAACTCAACCACATTATTAATGTGGAAAAATTACGGAATACATATTATAACGATTATTAGGATTGCCCCAAGGTGCTGCCTCAGCCCTAGTGAGGGCAGAATTGGACAGCTTCCTTGGAATGCCTAATCAAGAAAAAGTATCCTCTATTGGCTGAAAGTCAATAGCATGCAGGAATCAAGATTACCATGGAATTGCCTGGAAGAAGAACTACAATACAAAGATAATCGGTTTACCTTTCCAATGATTCGGGTGGTGGAAACATGGATAAAACCATACAGCCTCCACAGTGCATCCCAGATGTATTAAGAAAACTATTTGGTGAAATTCAACAAACAGTAAAAAACAGAATTAGAGATGTAGTATATTCCGTCAAAATGAGCTAGAAAAATACTCTAAATACAAAATCAGCAAGTGGATGGCCAAAAATAAACAAGAATTTAAATTAGAAATGTATCTGTGACTTATCAAACACCCATATCATAGGAAAATATTTACTAAGTACAGGTTTGAGTACTATAAAAGTGAACATTTGAAACATTTGATTACTAAAAGAGTTGCGCTCCAGTGGCAGATGTCACTGTAGGAAGGGAGAAAATGACATTGTACTGTACATTTATTGACCATTTGTCCATTATACAATACACATAGAGTAAGATTATTAAAGGATCTAGTGAACCTACCCAACCAGGACCCATATAAAATGACGGAGCAACTTCTAAAATGTAGATCTCCTAAAACACTGGAAAACATTGTGTCTTTTTTAAAAATTATAGACATACAGAAATTGAACCTAGAAGATGAAGAACATGGTCATTATTGGGACTTAATCAAATAATATTTATGGAATACAAAAGATTAGGAAAAATGTTTTATAATTGTATTTCAATCCCAGATGTATGTGTTGTGATATAAGGAATGATTTTTAAACAATTCTAAGAAACAAATCCATTAGGCGTAGAAGGAATTATGAACTGCGAGGAAAGATAGCAAAAAAATGATAATGTAATGGGTTAACGTTACATGACAATAGTTTAATGAAGTATGTCTGAACATGCATTGTGTAATGATTTTAATGTCGTATGTAGAAATTTTATTCTATACAATAATGTATTCTTGTATACTGTGTAACTGCAATGACATAACTTGTCAAACAATAAAGAAATACTACTACTACTACTACTACACAACGGTATAATCTATACATGGATGATACCATTGTGTATGCTGAAGGTACCTCTATAAAAAGAATTCAGCCAGTACTCTAGCGAGAGTTTGATAAATTACAGTATTACTTACTAAGGTC
The DNA here is from genome assembly GCA_016271365.2 of Neoceratodus forsteri. NCBI lineage: Eukaryota > Metazoa > Chordata > Ceratodontiformes > Ceratodontidae > Neoceratodus > Neoceratodus forsteri. Next base: position 1,381,158,555 of record CM028132.1, on the reverse strand, counting down.
TAGGCTGATTCTGAATCCTAAAAAAGTCCCAAGTGATGATTTTTTCTAAACAGCAAAACGTGTTCACCAGAAACAACTCTGCAGACTAGAACTTTTAACAATATTACTTTAGAGTATGTGCAGAGTTATAAATATCTGAGGAGTCCACTTAGATTCAACTCTGAAATGGGATCTGCATGTAGGATCTATTGAAAAAAGTAGGAAATGCTTGAGCTGTTATATAGGAACAAGTTTTCTTGACTGAAGCAACATGGAGGCATCTGGTTAATTCCTTAATGTTGCTGTTAATAGACTATAGGGATTTAATTTATGCAGGTGCCACACACAGAGTAGTTTAAATAGATGAGACATAATGTATCATAAGCTAGCAAGATTCATATTAAATGCTCCTAAAAGGTCCCATAGAGTAGAACTATATGAAAAACTACAGTGAATTAACCTTAGACAAAGAAGATCTTTGCATGCTTTACTATTCATGACAAAATGTGTCTTTAGGCCCCAGATTACATTATTGATAAATTAGTACCTAGGCCAATAAAACAAGGCCTGAGACCAGTGTTACAACTTGAATATTGTCAACCAAATGGTAGCCTGTGACATGGGCTATTCAGGGATGGCGATCTGCAGAATGGCGCTGCTTTGTGGGCGACTGTGATTTGTGTGACTGGGACAACAGTGTGACTTGGTCAAAAGGGCGACTGGGCATCAGGGTGACTGGGACAAAAGGGCGACTCCACACATATGGCGACTCCCAAAAATCACACATGCACATGCCCCCCCCACCCACAGACATCAACAGCAGTGCACAGCCCCCCCAGCACAGGACACCACATCCTGCAAATCCCCATGGACCCACAAATGGCCACAGGCCCCACCTCCCACCTGGCCCACAGAGACAACTGGGCCGTGAAGGGCCCTGGCAGACAGGCTGCAGGCAAGCTGCTTTCATGGCATGTGCCACCACTGCACCGCTGATGGTATCACACAGACATCCACCATGGGTTCGAACACCATGGCCAGCAACATCAGGTAAGTGACCACAACACAACGAAGCACAGCAATGGTATGCCACAGCGTAGGCAGCAGACTACACAGCTCCACTTACCGGATCACGTTGGGGACCATCGGTGGCTGCAGGTTGCACAGACGCCAGCAATGTAATTGCCACCATAATAGCACTGTATCAAGACAGGGCACCCATGGACATGCAGCAACATGGCAGTATGATCCCTCCCACTGCACTAGACAGTCAGGCGGCAGAGAACATGTGACCATGGGTTATAGTTTTACTGTGCTGTCTGGTGCACATAGGGGGTGTGTCCGCATGCACCACGTCATTTTGACAGCAGTGGAGGTGTGTCTATAGGCGTGGTGGTAAGGCACGGGACCACAGAGCACACCCATAAAGGGGCATGCACCAGGACTGCAGGCTGTCACTCTGTGTCAGCCAGTGTAGGATGGAGGACGTTTCCTTCCTCACCTGCCAAAAGGGGAGACCACTTCTTGCCCACCATGGCTATGTCTACCACAGGGACAAGGAGAAGCAAGGAAAGGTGTATTGGAAGTGTGTGCAGGGACACAGGCACACCTGCCCTGCACGGGTACACACCATGGTGGACCATGTGGTCCATATTGGGCTCCTGCATAACCACATCCCGGATGCAGGAAGATTGGCGTCCATGGTGTGCTGGCAGGGGTGCAGGAGCACACACAAACAAGCCTGGAAAGTACCACCCTGGTCGTTGTGCAGGCCACATCTGGGGTGACTGATGACGTCATCAGCAGGCTGCCAGCCTTGCTCCTGCTGCACCACACTGTCCAGCATGTGCGCCAGGCTGTGAGGGGGCTGTCCAGCAATTCCTGGCAGTGTGACTGAGCTTACACTCCCACCACCGTATATGGTCACGTGCACAGGTGACCAATTCCTGCAACATAACAGTGGTCGGTTAGGGGACTGCATACTCATATTTGCCACACAACGTGACCTGCTGTTTCTAACTGGGTGCCAGGACTGGTTCCTGGATGGCATCTTTCACACCATGCCACCACTCTTCAGGCAGCACTACACCATCCATGGCATGCAGTCTGGGCTCGTCCTGCCAGCCGTGTATTTCCTCATGTGTACACACATGGAACAGGGGTATGCGCGGGTGTTCACCGAGCTGCAACGGATACTGTGTAGTGCACAACCGCGGTCTGCACTGATGGACTTTGAGCATGCCTTCACAGCTGTATTTGATAGTGCAGTGGTGTGGGGCTGCTTCTTCCACTTCTGCCAGGCTGTGTGGCACTGTGTGCAGGGCTTTGCAGCACTGCATGGTAGGTATGCCATGGACATGGACTTTGCACTGCAGGTACGCATGCTCCTTGTCCTGGCATTTGTGCCAGTAGACGATGTGGCTGCAGTGTACGCAGAGCTGGTGGACATGCCCCTTTAACCGTGATATTGAGGCTATTCTCTGACCACTCCTCAATTACATGGAGGACACCTGGGTCGGACATCCTATGGGTCAGACTTCCAGGTGGCGCCCACTATTCCAAGTCTCAATGTGGAACATGTACGAGGTGACGCACGCTGGTCTGGCGAGGAAGAACAATGCAATTGAGGGCTGGCACCGTGGCTTCAACACCCGGCTCGGTACCAGCCACCCGAACATCGGGCACTTCCTGGACTGCCTCTGGGAGGAGCAGCGGCTCAGCACACTGCGCATGGAGCAGCTTGTGTCGGGCTTGGGGTCCACCAAGCCAAAGAAGGCATACAGGGACCTGATGCTCTGCATCAAGGCCATTGTGACAGAGTATAGTGTGTGCAGCATGCAGGACTACCTCAGGGGTCTTGCACATAACTTCCAGATGCAGGTGTAGTACATTGCACCTGTGTTTGCGATGGCACACCTGTGACACACCCCACGCATATGCCACCATTGGGCCCATGACATGCACACACACTAGCTACCACCTTGCCTACACCTTGTCCACTCCCACATGTGCACCCAGCTGCAGGGTGCACCCACCCATGCATGCCTCTGCTGCTTATCCCCCTGTTGTTGTGTCTTGACCCCACTACTCCGGACTGCCTTCGCCTCACTACATCTGTGCTCTATGGTACCACTCCAACCGCTGTTTGCTGCTCCCTCCGTGTGGTGTCCCCCACATGGTGGTTGCCACCTGCCTGCTCCAGGCAGCCTGCTTGTGGCTACATCACCTGCTCTCCCATCCGTGCCTGGGCCCTGCCACCTCCTCTTGCCATCCAGCAGCCTCCTGGCACTCCCGTGTGTGCTCTTGCTGTGCCTCCCTCCATGGTTCCTGTGCATCCCTGACCCCCCTGCCCTCTGCCGTCAGTTGTGCTGCTGCCATGCTTCCATGCCATTCCATCTGTGCTGCCGCACTCTGCCTCTGCTGTCTCCCAGTGTTGTGTTTGTGGCCTGTTCTAGTTCCTGCCCCCACCGGTTGCCCGCTGTGCACCCCCTGTCTTCCCCTGTTTCCTGTGGTGGTGTGGTTACATTTTTTTTGGTGCTGGCAGTCATCGTTTGACGCCACCCTCCTTGAGGGTGTGTGCCATTTCGGTTTTCCTGGTATTACTTACTTGCCCTTCAGCAGGTTGCCGTGCTGTGGTTGCCCTACTCACATAGAACCCAACCAAATTACAGAACAAAGCTGAGTAGGTCACATTTTTTGTTTAGAGGGCGATGATCTGGAACTCCATACCACAAACTCTCCGATTAACAAATGGCATAATTAGATTGGGCGACATCAAATCCTGGTTTATAAAAGATGCAAGACTACAAACTATACTTGAATTATCTTAGGGCACCCTTGAGCCTTTGAGTGAAGAACTAGTTGTAGTATTTATTTTATTAGGGTATTATTGAAATTTTGTTTTATGTACATTGGGTGGGGTTCTAGAAGCATGGCGCAAGTCGCCATCAAATGTAACTTGCGCCAAATGCAGCTGAGACATTGACCGTGCGCCCTATTCTAGAAGGGGCAAGGTCCCCGCGTCTAAGTCCTGTGACTTGCGATATACAGCCAGGTATGCTGAACAGAGAGCACACCTAGTGAGAATGTCGCAAGCTGCAACCGCAAGTCCATAAGTCGCAAGTGTCCCCCTTATGCCCGTTCACTGCTGGAGCCCCACAGTGCTAGAGGCCCCCTACCCACTGTCATGCCACCATGGTTTCTGGTCAGGAGCAGGCCAGTGTATTGTACGGTATTTACAGTACATGCAGAAGACCAATGTCTCATATGGATATACCTGGTAGTCTAGTGGCCCCACCCAGCAGTGCCTATATACCCCGCATCCCCAACCCATCCCCGGCCGGCGAGCTGGCAGAGCCCTCTCTTCCTTCACTATCATAGTTACGATTGAGTTTTTCAGAGTACTTATTGTGTAGACGCGCTAGAAATTTATGAACACTTCATTCATTTCTGAGCACATCTATACAGTAAGTGCTCTGAAGGAGCTCAGTCGGGCGGCTGGCCATGGAGGTGTGAGATGGCTGTGCCAGTTGTCGGCTGGGGATGGGTGGGGATGACTGGCACTGCTGGGTGGGGAGGCATTGACCACCAGGGATCTCGGGTTCTAATATTTACGCAGTTGTGGCACCACATCTGGTCGGGGCATGGGAGGGCACAGCTGACCCCGGCGGGTGCTAGCATTGTGGGGTTGGGGCATGATGTGTGTAGGCTGCCCGCAGGACATTGAGGGTTTGGGTGTTCTGGGGCTGGTGTGCGAGATGCCCAGCTGGGCACATCTGCTGTGGGGATCAGGGGCTGGGGGTTGTGGGCTGCCCTGTGGGGCAACATTGGGGTGTTCTGGGCATGGGGGATATCCTGGAGTGGGTGCAGCGGGTCTCCAGAACCCCAGGAGGATGTATGTACAGTTACACCAGCTAAATGCTGGTGTAACTTACATTGCCGGTTCTCCTCCAAGGGTTCTTGTAGAATCCGGACATTGTGGACTTTTTTGCTGCCCTACTGGAATAGGGCGCAACTGCTGCCGTAAACCTCCTAGTGCCATGTCGCAGGGGCTTTATGGCACAACTGCTGGCATAACTGCTCTTAGGTGCAAGTGGCCTGTGACATGTTGCAGGCCACATTGTAGAATCTTGCATGTCGCAACTGCTGGCGTAAGTTGCTACTTACACCATTCTGCTTGGCGCAAGTGCTGTTACGCCAGACGTAACTGTTTTAGAATCAGGCCCATTGGGTCTATCTTTATACTTTCATTTGTCTTGCATTTTGCATTGTGTATTGTGTATTATGTACCTTTGCAAATTTGCACAATGGGCCTCACTGAAAATGAGCTTGTCTCAGTTGAGCTATCCAATTCATTCATTTTGTATATGAATTGAATAAAAACTTTTACTACTACTACTCCCAAGTGTGTCTCCAGACCCCTCACTTGTGCTCTGGAATACCAGCAGTTGAAGCTCATGGGAGACACCAGACATGTACTACAAGGGCAGTTTGAACATGGGTGCCACAGCACTAACAGAATCTGCGAGCAGACTGCCAGCTCACATGCTCAAGCAGGAGCCAACTTGAATGTGCACACACTGAGCTGTGTGGCACTTCAGCTGGTGGTTTCGACTATTTACACACACTTCTCCAGCCCTCCCAGCAAAATGGGCACACATGGGCTGGCAGGAGCAATAAAAGAAGCACCTTGAGACCCAGGATTGGTGAGACCAGACAGCTGGAAGGCAGACCAGGTAAGCCCCACCTGTGGGAGGGGGAGTTACATAGATTTTGATGCTTGACTTTTATAGACTCATCCAATCTATAGCATCTCCCACCATACCCATGATCATACCCTTGACTTTGCTAGCAGTACAGTAATATCGTCATCCCCTTTCCCACTCCTCAAGAATATTTTTTTAACTAATTTTTATTCAATTTAAACTTCTGGTGATACATACAATTGAGAAACTCAACAGGGCAGCTCCTCGAGAGTATCTGTGCTTGGACAGACCACAAGTCCCAAACTACAGCAAAATGTCCTGCACCACAAAACCACGCAAACACTTCTGTTAAGTGCTCAAAGTTTTATTTAGTACATTACAGCCTCTAAATGTTCCTCAAGTCCACCACAAGTTTCATGCCAGAACTTGGACACCTTGAAAAAGCATGGAGCTCCAGCATGAAATGTTGATAGACTTGAGAAACATTTAGGGGCTGTGGTATGTACTTTAAATAAACCTTTTTGTGCACTTAGTAGTGTTTTTGTGACTTCTTAGTGCCAGACATTTCTGACTGTAGCTCAATACATACGTTTGTAGAAGGTGACAAGCATTTGTCAATGCCGGATGTTTGATGCTTGTTAAAAAAAATTTTTGTTTTTAATGTTTTGACCCCAACTTTTGAAGACATTTGTTTTAGGATTCACTTTATAAGCATGACATGTACCATTTATAGTATACTGGCCAAAATGTCATTTCTTACCAGAGGTGCAAAAACACACCTCGTGCAGGATTTTAAAAATGACATGGTTATGCGGTGACATGCAAAAATTGCTATGTTGAAAGTTTGAGGTCAAAATATTAAAAATAACCAAAGTTATAAGCCTGCATTCATAAATTCCAACACAGGCTCATAACTTTATTGTTTTTTTAACATTTTTGCCCCAAATTTTCAGCATTGCCTTCTTAGGACCCCACCTCACAAACAAGTACAGAGAAAATGTTCAACTCCTGTCCAAAAGGTGATTTCACGCAGCGACTGCAAAATCAACTTTTGGGATGCGAAAACACATTTTGACCAGGATTTGAAAAATTACCGCTGTCACATTTATGAAGTGCTATGAAGAAATGGCTATTTTGAACATTTGGGGGCAAAATATTGAAAATGACCAAAGGTATGAGCCTGCGTTCGCAAACTTCAATGTAGGCTCATAACTGTATTGTTTTTTAATATTTTTATGCCAGATTTTCAATATAGCCTTCTTATGATACCACCTCATGAACAACTGTGGAAAAAATGTTCAACTCCTGCCAAAAAGGTGATTTTCGCATCGACCATGAAATAACCTTTCGGGATGTGAAAACACATTTTGGCCAGGATTTGAAAAAAAATGACCTCTGTCACATTCATGAGGTGCTGTGAAGAAATGGCTATGTTAAAAGTTTAGGGTCAAAATATTGAAAATCACCAAAGTTGTGAGCCTGCATTTGTAAATTCCAACATAGGCTCATAACTGTATTGTTTTTTAACACTTTTGCCCCAAATGTTCAACATAGCCTTCCTATGACCCCACCTCAGCAACAATAGAGGAGACAATTTTAAACTCCTGCCCGAAAGGTGATTTTGCGCACTGACCATGAAATAACCTTTCGGGATGCAAAAACACATTTTAGACAGGATTTGAAAAATGACAGCTGTCACATTCATGAGGTGCTGTGAAGAAATGGTTATTTTGAAAACTTGGTGGCAAAATATTGAAAGTGGTCAAAGTTACAAGCCTGCATTCACAAACTTGAACGTAGGCTCATAACTTTGTTGTTTTTAAATATTTTTACGCCAAATTTTCAACATAGCCTTCTTATGACCCCTCCTCATGAACAGTGATGGAGAAAATGTCCAACTCCTGCCGGAAAGATGATTTCATGCAGCGACCACAAAATAATTTTTTGGGACAGATTTACCTAACATCACTTGCATTGTTCATGAAGTGGTGTCCCAAAGAAGGTATGTTGAAAAGTTGGGGAAAAAATATTGACAAATGCCCAAGTTATGCAACTAAGTTCAAAACCCCATTGTAATACATTGAGCCACATACCTGATTTCCTCAGTTCATAGTCTGGTGTTGAAGAGTGAAGACGTGTCTCAGGTCTTGAGAAGATGAAGGCATCGGTCCCCTTTTGGGTAAGTAAGAGCTTGGAAGGGGTGTGGAGTGGTGGGTGCTGAGTGGGAGGGTGGGGTGAGGGGCACCTTACGGTGCAACAGACATCAATGGATGGTTTTCTTTTTTACAGGCTTAAAACAAACAAAAAAACATGGAGGGATGGACTGCTTTCCGACACTGGGATTGGGCACCCCATTGTTGGCACCTTAGAGAACGGTGGTGGGTGACATGGAGGAAAGGGTGTGTGTCAAGAGATGTGGTAGAGGTACGGCACCCACTCCACTAAAATTAAATATAAATGTACATGTGAAGAGTGGGTGGTGGACAGACACTTGAGGGGACTGAGAGAAACAAGCAATAGCAGGGTGGCACCCTGCTCCACTTACACAGACAAAGATGGGAAAGGGTGGGTGGGCGAGCCACAGGGATGGGAGTGGGAGAAAGAAGTGGTAGTGAGTGGGGCTCCCTGCTCCACTTACATTACAAAAAATATTTTATGCAAGTTCAGCTTCATACATTTGTAGGTACAAGAAAAAGCTGAACTCGGGAAACTAGTCACTTTTTGAAACGAGGACTTGAAAGTACTGTAATCGTGCTCCAAAAGTGGAGCCGTGACACTGGGCATGTGCGTATGCATATTCTTATGCACTCATATCCAGTATCACAGATCCACTTTTGAGCATAATTAAAGTACATATTAGCCCTCATTTCAAAAAACAAAAAAGTAAGTTCCCAAGTTCAGTTTTCTTTCTACAGGTACTACCTAGAAACAAAGTTAGCTGAACTTAGGAACAGTGATCTGACTCCATGCTGGTGCCAGGAACAAAGACAGGCTACTGTGTTGAAAGACAAGGCTGTTGGTGTTGACAGCTGATCAGCTACTTTTGCTGACCGGTTTCATGTAAATCAAAGGACCAAAGCCTCTGATTGGAGTGGCTCGGTCCTTTGAAATACACAAAGTTTACACCCAGCAAGCAGGGAGTGATGTCAACCAGAGAGGGTGGTAGGTAGCCTCATATTGCCAAACCCTAGCTATTTTCAGCTGCAATGGGCTTTGGTGTGACACACCCTGCTTATCCCTTTTAGTGTAGCAAAACGCTTGCGCGCATATGCATTAAACGTAAAATGGTGTCATGTTCATACTCAGTCAGCAATATATTGCATCTGACATGCATTTAAAATAAAGCCCACTTAATTTCATGACAGTGCCTGTTAAAGTAACAACCCAATGTTGCTTGTGCCATAGTCCAGGAACAGGAAGACAGTCCAGCTTCAACATAAGAACACAACATACAGTAACATTTCACCTGTAAACGTTATCAATCAGAAGGTGCTGTGGAGACAATGAGTTATTACAGAAAACTTAAGTAAGTTTGGGATGGGGTATATATGGGGGTACACTGAGTTCACTTAGAACCGGTATAACCCTGGCTCCCTCTATTTAGTGCCCTCTTCCCTTTCTCCCACTTCTCAAGATCTTACCTTCAGTGATCACTCCCTCATCACGGTCTCCATCACTCATTACTTCAGTGATCACGCCCTCATCTCAGTTTCCACCACTCACCACCTCAGAAATCTTCCCTGACCCAGAGTCCTCTAAACACCTTGATTTTTCCCAACTGGCAAACATCATCAGCTTCATGGACCCTTCCTTTACTGATCCCTCCACCCCATCTGCTTATTTTCCCAATTCTGCCCTTTTTCAGCGCTCAGGTAACTAGTATCCATTAGGACTCTTGCTTTCTCTTGCACTTCAAGATCCCCTGCTATTTTACATTGGCATTGACACTGACAGCAGAAAAAGGCCTATCAGCCCTTCCAGTCTTTCCTTCCTACCTAACTGCTGTGCACTGGCCCTGGTGGCCATCTTGCATTCCCCCCTCCTTCTGACTAAGCCAATATGCTTGCCCATCCCTGCTTAATATGCTCACCAATCTGGCAAGGCTACCAAATTTTCAGACGGCTCAAGTGTGACACATTAATGCCGGGGTCTGGGGACCACTAGGCCCCTGAAGCTCTGGGGTTTAGATGCTCTGGGTGAGTTTTGGGGCTTTTATTGAAGATAAAACACACTTTGTTACATCTTCCCACTCCTGACTCCAGGAACAAATTATTTTTCCTGAGTCGGTGGTGGAGACTTTGGTTGGTTTTAGTGTCTGCAGCTGCAACTGGGGTGGGCAAATGGCTGGCTAACAATGCCATCCTTCTCACTCTCAGTCCTTCAGACTCCAATGTAATATGTTGCCCACCCCAGTTGCAGCTGCAGATTTAGAGCCAGCCAGGGTCTATGTGAAAATAATTAGCTCTTCTTACTCTCCACTGACTGTCTTCTTTCTACAAGCTCTGACAGACTGACACGATCTTCCCATGCTTGACCCAACAAGCCAAGCAAGAGAGCTTGAAGAATGAAGAGCTGCCTTCGCTACTGAATGCCAACCCCACTTGCCAAGCTAGCAAACTCAAAAACTAGATGAAGGGTGCCACTGCACTGCTAATGTTTCACTAAGAATTGAAACATACAAATAAGCCTGCCAGCAAACAGTACAGTACCACTGCCACTGTCCATGATTTACCTGCTCATCTTCCTGCCAACCTGAAAAAATAAATAGGACTCACCTGGCTAGGCTGACTTCTTTCTTTTCTCTGCAGTCTCTGACCATCTCTTGATCTCCACTGGCTTCGCTAATGTAATGCAGCCCAATTGCTCCACCACTGCTGCTGCCCCCTGTCCACATCCATCCTACCACAGCAATGTGACCTTGGGCCCACCTCCCTTCCCACAGGCAGACAAAGCAGATGCAGTAATGAGTCACAAACCAACCGGAAATGGGCCACAAACTTAATGGAGAAAACAATAAAGCAGGCAGACTGGAGACTAGAGCCAGACCTGGAGAGTGATGAGTCTTTCAGATGAGACGTTAAACCGAGGTCCCATCTGCCTGGATTGGTGGTAGTTCAGGTGGATGTTAAAGATCCCATTGCACTTATCGAAAAGAGTAGGAGAATTTCCCCGGTGTCCTGGCCAAATTTCCCTCATTCACTAAAAATGCCACAAGCAACTTAATCTGGTTCAAAGTCAGTTGGCATTCATCTGTGTCCCCCTTCCCCGGGTTGTGCCTGAAAATAGACAGGATTTATCTAGTGCACTTACCCGGTCATCAAAAACTAAATAAAATAAATAAATAAATCTCCACAGCAACAGCACACTTTCTATTTGAATTTTTAGCCAGCCCCGGATGGATCATTGGATCCTATGCCTAATGAGCAGCACTGCAGCTCACCTGCCATTGGTTGTTCACAGCCGATAAAACTAAAGTCCAAAGCCCTGGGTTCTGATCAGACCCCCTAAAGTACAGCATTTGCTCTGAATAATCCAATTGGACCTTTCTACCTGGTCCCCTCTCCTGCCATTGGTGTTTCAATGTAAAGAGCCAAAGGCTGGCAGGTGGCAAGTAATTAATTGGATGTCTTTGGACTGGCACACAGCAGCGGGGAGACAGGCGAGTGCACAGTGTGGGAGGTGGATTGGATCACACGGCCAGCTAAACCCATCTACCAGGACCAAATCTGCAAACCAGGACAAAATTCTAATTTCAAGAAGGGACACCGGGTCAGCCCTTTGCATGCTGGGACTATCTCAGTTAAACCAGGACATTTGGCAGCTTAACAATCTGGCATTTATCACTTCCTCTGGAAGCTTGTTCCACTTGTCCCCACCTCTTTCCATGTAAAAGTGTTTTCCAGCAGCTTTCTTGACTCTTTTCTCTGCTAGTTTAAGTGAGTTCTCTTTTGTCCCTGTATTTTATCTCAAGTGGAAAAGTTCCTTGGCATTCATCCTGTTTATCCCGTGCAGACACTTGTATGTTTCTATCGTGTCACCCCCTTTCCCTTCTCTTCTCGAGTGGGGTACCTGTCCAAGTTCTGCAGCCTCTCATTGTAAGACTGGCCTGAAACTCCTGGACCACCTTGGTTACCCTGCACTGTACTGCTTCCACTCTGTCACAGTCTTTCCTCAGGTGTGGACACCAGTTCCTTGTGCAGTGGTCCAGATGTGGTTGCACCAATGACTTGTACAGTGGGAGAGTCACCTCCTGATGTCCGCTGCTTATCCTCCTCCCTATCCATCCTAACATCCTGCCTGCCTTTCCCACAGCTCTGTTAGTGTGTGTGGATGTTAGGCTCTCTGATATCGTGACCCTGAGGACCTTTTTGTCCATGGTCCTTTCCAGCACCACCATCCCCTATTTTGTACTCCACTCTTGAGTTCCTTTTTCCAGTGTAAGTAAATAAGTAAGTAAGTAATACTTTATTTATTCAGCACCCAATCCCAAAGGATCTGGGCACTTTACAAGGGTGTACGAACATAACAGAATTATACAACAATATATACGCAGGGTTGGTAACACAAATAAACAATTAAAGTCAATAATAAATAACAATAAAATCAGTGCTGCAGCTGATTAGAAAAAGCTGCTTTAAAAAGATGAGCCTTCATACCCCTTTAAAAACTTCCGCTGATGGGGCCTCCCTCAGAGATCTGGGGAGCGAGTTCCAGAGGACTGGGCCAGCCACCTCAAATGCATGGTCCCCCACAGCTTTCAGCCTGGTCCTTGGAACCACTAGGAGACCCTCAGTGGAGGAGTGGAGGGAGTGCACCAGGAGGGCAGGGGTCAGGAGGTCACTCAGATAATCAGGGCCCAAGCCATACAGGGTCTTATAGGTGAGCAAGCACACCAGTTCTACCGCTCTCAGCTGGAAAACTCCTCAAGAAATGCCTCCAAATTCTGGAGGATGATCCAAGACATTGAAGGTCACACCACTGTTAATTCCCTACCTACTAAATTATTGATCGACAATACTAACACCTCCGACAGACCATCTATCCTTGACACTCTCAATAATCATTTTGCCACTGCAGGGCTAGCCTTTGACCCTCTCCTGCAAATATCCTCCGCCAATAACTTGGATTGGATACACAGAAAACCCATCCCCAGTCCATCCTTCTCTCTGCAGCCTACCTCCTGAAAGAAGTTGAAGATCTTCTCCTTCAGTTGGACACTAGGAAAAGTGCTGGGCTGACCTCATTGACCCGTACTTCTTGAAGGTCGGCTACTGTGTCCTTGCAGTCCCAATTACTCATCTCTTCAACTTATCCTTGTCCCAGGGTGACCTACCCATTTGGAAAAAATGCACTTGTGGTCCCTTTGTTTAAGTCAGGAGATCCTAGTGACCTCAATAACTACAGGCCTATCTCCCTACTTCCAATCCTGTCAAAGATGCTGGAGAAAATAGTGAACTCCCAGCTTCGGAAGTACCTGGAATCAGAAAAATTGCTCAACCCATTACAATCCAGTTTTAGAGCGCAGCACAGTACAATCTCTGCTCTAGCCAAGGTGACAAATGACTGGCAGCTTGAATTAGACAAAAAAAACTTTGTCTGTGCAGTTTTCTTGGATCTAAGCAAGGCATTCGATACTGTTGATCACAGACTGCTTCTGTCGTCCCTCCAGAACATTGGTTTGGATTCCCTATCCCTTAATTGGTTCTCCAACTACCTCTCGGGGTTACTTCAACAAGTAAAGGCAGAAGGGGAAAATGTAGGGAAATTGTTTCTTCTTCCGATGCTTCAGAAACTCAGGAAAATCAAAAAGATTTCTAAAGCATACAAGGTGAAACAACTTTAAATGACTGAATTATGGAACAAGCAGGCCCCTAGGGTTAAATTTTTATCTACCCCTGCTGGGCCTAAGCATAGTCAACTTAGTCAGGAGGATATGGATTCTGAGATATTAACTCCAATCCCTAATATCTCTCTTTCCTCGGAAAGAGAGATAGAGATTTCACTTGAGGCTATTGAGAGGGATTTTACCAATTCAAATTATATCTTGACTGGTGAATCAGCTGAATTGCAAGTTTTTTCTCCTTGTTCTTCTTATCTGGTACCAGAAAGTGATTATGACCAGCAGACTATATCTATTACTTCCTTGCCTGATTCAGAAATTACTACACCAGACCTGTCAAATGAAGGGAATCAAGGGATGACAAGGGATTCATCAGATACATTATTGAAATTTGAAACTATTTTGAAGGACCTAAATTCCACCATTGAGGAACTAAGGAGACTGGATATGGCCCATGAAAGGGGTACCCAAGTTAAGGATACGTCACAGAATATTGAACAGGAAGGTAGAGATGACCCTAGATCACCATTTAACAAAAAATATTTTAAGGATGCTGGAAATTTTACTTCCAGCCAGTTCTTCTCTCTCCAGGCAAATGCTGGAAATCATTAAAGACAGATATTGCCGGACTGACGGCGCAGCGGTTGGATTTCCACTTCCGACGCCAGTGCCCTGGGTTCAGGAATGGACTCGAGTGCTGGAGGGCCGGCCGGGGAGAGAAGGTTGAAGCATCTGACGACTGCTCGCCTTCTCTGGGGGGGGGAGGGTGAGGATGCGACCTGGCAATTGCTGAGCCCTGGCAGAGGCCGGCGGCATGGCAATATGTGGGGTCCCACAATTCAACAGGGCATGGTGAACGTCAGTGTAAGCCTGATGTTAGTGGCACATCACGTCCCTAGGGAGCAAATGGAAAAGAGCCCCGAGGCTGACCGGATGACGGTCGCCAGCTCCCGCTGCTGTGAGACCCTGGGCAGTGCACGAACCACCCTAGCAGCACCCGGGACAAGTATGGCACTGGCTGCCCTCCCGGTGCCTTCCCTCTCAGAGGAGGGACCCACCGGTGAAGAGTTACATCTGGGGTTAATCTGGGGGCTGCGATATAGGGTGAAGAGGTGGCTGTACCAGGGCAGTGCAGCTTGAAGGCATAGGAGGCCTGAAGAGAGGCTGGCCCGAGCTGGGGAAGCAAAAAAAGACCGATATTATGCTGACATAGCAATCCTGAAAAATTTAGCAATAATTAAAATGAGATCGCCAGTCTCCGGCAGATGCCTGTCATGATAAAATCTTACTGGAAGGCCTAGGAGGGTTAATACTATAGAAAGAACTACTGAGCTGACAGCCAAGCCAGAATCCTTTAGTAAAGCAATACAGGCTAATCTACCACCTCCATTTGACAGGGAAGTAACCTGTAATTGTAATAAAAGGACTGAAGTACCAACAAGGAACAATCAAAAGAGGAAAGGAAAAGGAAAATCCAGGAATAAATTAAAGGGACATAATTCCAATACATTGTCAGGGAAAATACAACAGCACATCACAAAGGGCAAGGAGCAAACTCAAATTAAGGACCAAAGGAAATTTAGAAACAAATCTGATACATTTAAGGCGAACAAAGAAATAGGTTTCACAAAAGTCCAGGACTTGAAAGGGGAAATTAAGAAGAAGGATGTTAGGCTTGGCTGCTTTATAGATGACCAAAAAGGTCCTTTGACTCCAGAAAGATATACACCTGTCAGTCAAACAGTCCCTGACCATCCTAATAAAGGAGAAAGCAGTGAGTTTGAATATTTGCTGGAATGTTATGGGATTCAGGAGCTCCCTAATGAAACACAGGATACTCTGCTTATCTGGATAGCATACATTTTTGGATACCAGGAAATACCTAAAGATTTCTATGTAATGAGGCCTCCTAACAAACATGACTGTGTCTTAATATATTGTCAGAATGAAACACTCACCAAAGAAATTTGGTATAAGAACCCTATATTGGGCTTGGGAGGTATTTCTGTCCCCCCCCCCAAAGGGTTCCAATTATTAGGAAAACAGTGGCCTCTAATATTACAAAAACTATAGGAATATAGAATGATGGGAGATTGGGTACTCAGACACAAGACATCACTAGGAATCAGGAAGATGAATGGAAAACTAGAACAATAACAATCTTTGAATGGAAAACAAGAGTAGGCGAAACAATAAGGAAAATCAAGAATGATTTGATAAAGATAAAACTTTACAGATAAAGATCTTTAACTCTTCAATGGAATGGTTAACAGTCAATAAAAACATAACAACACTTCCCAAATAGATATTACATTTAAGAATTCCTATATCCTGAAGCAATTATTGTCAGTTGAGAATAAATTGGACCCTTTGGGTATCTATATGTTTATGTTACTATGTTCTGAAACCCCACCCCACCAAGGAAAGGACAAGGATCCAGTAAAGGATGATAAGATTTCCTCAAACAATCAGTTTTCTGGCCTTGAATTACTGGACGGTGAATAACAAGTACAGCAGGAAAATTCCATTTGCTATCTAATCCCGATGTGACTGAATGTAGGCCCTTGAAATTTTGTCTTGGAATACTGAGGGTACACACATTAAGTTTTCTGACCCAGAGGTCAAGACATTCTTGATGCAGAAAGAGATGCTCTGTCTCCAGGAAACTTGGTGTACAGAGACTTTTCACCCACAATTGCCAGGGTATACAAGACATTTAATCCCTGCTACAAGAAAAGGGAAGCTAGGCCATTATAAATCAGTTAACAATTTTGTTAAAACCTCATTAAATTTCAAAATCGAAGAAATACAGATTAAAAATAGGAAGTTCTGGCCCTGAAGCTGGAGGGAATCTGAGTAGTTTAATTATTGTTAATGTTTATTTACCCTCTAAGTTTACAGCCTCTGAAGCTTATGTACATCTAAGGAAGACTCTGGAGACTATCATACGTAGTTAGTCGTATTTTCCCATTGTAATAATAGGTGATTTCAATGCTAGAATTGCAGCAAACAAGGAGAATAAAGAGTTTTATGGGGAACTCATATCCTCAATACAGACTATAAATACTAACCTTACAGATTTGAGGAGGTCATTAGACTCAGTTACAAATGTAAGAGGGAAGATTTTGAATAAGCTGATGTTGGATCTTAATTTGCTTTTACTAAATGGTCATACAATTAGTGATAATTTAGGCAAACCAACTTTTAGTAGCTAGCAGTAGAGGATTTTCAACAATTGACTTAGCATGGGTTAATATAGAAGCATTGAAATTGATCAAAGACTTAGGGGTGCTAGATAGAATTGAATCAGCTCACTTCCTGATTTTGGTGACACTGAAAATGAAGGAGATAACAGATATATTAAATCTAGAGCCTAAATTGAATAATTTGGAAATAAGAAATCAGCAGAGAATTAGATGGAATACCCGTGCCGTCTACAACTTCACTGATTTATTGGAGAATGATACTCTGCTTGATTTAAGGGATTCTCTAATTAGGGAGATGGATCATGGTATGATTGCAGAGAAATGGAACAGAATTAATATATTACTAAGACCTATCTGTGTGGTTAAAAGACCTCATAACTTAAATTCTGTAGGGAAGTCTTGGTTTAATAATATCTGTAAATTACCAAAAAAGAGTTAAATTACAACCTGAGACAAACTAATAAAGAGATTTCAGACCTTAGAATTAGGGCTTCCACCATGAATAAATATAGGAAGATCTATAAAGAAATATTGGGATAAAGAAAGATTAAAGCATAATGTAGAGAGATTTGAGGCCCTAAGTAAATCAGTGATTAAGAAAGATATGAGGGCATTTTGGCTACAGGTTGCCTCGGATTATAATAATTACTTTTCTAAGCTGGAGGCCTACATACCACCAGATATCTGGAAGTCTTATTTTGAGGTCTTGTATTTTTCAATTGAGGAATAGAACCTCTTTCTAAAGGGGTGGTCCCAACAGGGGACAGGAGTGCGTCTACACTTATGTATATTACTGAAGAGGACATTTATTTTGCTATCATTTCTCTTTCTTCAAACAAAGTGCTGGGTCCTGATTTAATATTAGAAGACATCTATAAAACGTTTCCCTTTTGGTGGGGTCCAATTTTATATTCCTTTTTTAATGCAACATTACAAGGTTTAACTATCCCAGAGAGCTGGTTAGGGACCATCATTTATCCAATTTTCAAGAAAGGGGGACAGCAATGATCCTAGAATGTACCGTGCAATTAGTTTAATTGATATTTCACAAAAGCTCTTTGCAAAAATTGTCTTGGAGCGACTAACTATTTGGATTTAAGAAAATGATATTCTGAGTGAATTTCAGAATGACTTTAGGAAAGCTAGATCTACTGTCCATCATTGTTATGTCTTGAATTACCTCATATGGAAATATGTCAAGACAAAATCTCAAAAAACTATATTATTGCTTCATCGATTTTTCATCAGCATTCGATAGTATAAGCAGAGGCCTTTTGTGGAATATTTTGGAGGAATATGGTCTTGAAGTAGATTTAATAAATATAATTAAGAAATTATACACCAATACATGGGCAAAGGTCCAATATGATCAATTTGGACACACAACTGACCTAATCAGAACTAATTTGGGTATTAGACAGGGCTGCCTTTTGGCACCTACACTGTTTAACATCTACATTAATTCTCTGTTGACAAGCCTTGATAACCTCGATTTTCATGCCCCTAAAATTGCATAAAAAAGGGATACCATTATTGGCATATGCTGATGATATTGTTTTGTTGTCTACTTCAAAACTGGGACTTCAAAGAAAGCTCAATCTCTTTCTCACTTTGTCTTCTGACTTGAAGTTAAGGATTAATAAGGAAAAGACTAAAATGTTTGAGAACACACGAACAAAAAAACTATTCTATGGCTTGGCTCAGAAAAATTGGAAACTGTTAAGCATTATGATTATTTGGAGTTAGGTTTTCACAAAATTGTACTTGGAAAATACATGGAACATTGATTAAAATAAATTGCAATCAGCGCCAGGCACGTTTCAATATTTAACGCTAAATTAGGTAAAACCATGGTACCCGAGTTATTAATGTACTGAATACTAAAATTCATTCTTGTGCATTATATGCCACAGAGGTTTGGGATTGGAAAATAACAAAGAAATTGAGATAACGAATTAATAAATTACATAGATATTTGTTACTGGTCTCTAATTCAGTCCCGCAATAGTTCTACAATTAGAACTTGTCAGTATTCGTTAAGTTCAAAGATTTTGGAGAGAAGGATTATTTTCCTTCTGAAGTTGTTCCTCCTCAATGACCTGCTCCTGTTCGCTGCCTGGAGGAGAAGATGAAATACCTTAATATGGGTTTCCTCTCCCTCTATGCAACTGATAAAGAAACAGCTTTATCCCTTAGGTCTGGGGACTACTCTGACAGATGTATATATTCAGCCTTGGAATGAAGTTAAAAATAAGGTTGTATTTAGAATTTGAGATCTTGACATCCAAAATAAATATTCCCGTTTGGATCAGCTTAAATGTTTTGGCTGGTACAAACAGTTAAAAAGTACTAATCTTATTGAGCCCTACCTAGAGCTTTTGACCAAACCTAGTGAGAGATATTTGTTATGCAGATTTAGAATGGAATTGTATAATTCCAATTATATACATTATTTGCAAAAAAGACCTGATGCTTCAACTCCTTATTGCAGATGTGGGAATTTCCAGCCAGATGACTTAAACATGTAATCTTATTCTGTCCTCTATTTAATAATAGTAGAGACAAATGGTCCAGAGAAATTTTAGGTAACTCATATTTACCATCAAACATGATTTTACAGTCTTTTTAACTCAAATGATGAGCTTAAGCTAAAGGCCCTAGTGGGCGTTCTGGGATCTCTACATATCTAGATTTATAGGGTGGGATATTCAGACTGAGCCAGGCAGGGGTGCAAGCCTGGGCCCAGCACAACTGGGCTGTGCCAGGGCATGGAACATGCGATATTCAACGGTGCTGCACCATGGCACAGCACCGTTGAATATGGCACTGAGGGCACACGCACTGTGCATGGTGCAGTGGCACTGTGCCAGTGCAAGTGGCAGGAGGGGAGCTGGGGGATGAGTCAGCGCAAGTGCGGTTGCGCTAGGCACATCAACCACGAGATTCTGCACTGGGCATGCAAATGAGACCATTATGCATAAGGGCAAATGGGGCCATTTGTATGTCATTATGGCCCCATTTGCATGTGGTGCATGGATGACTTGTGCCTGGTGCCCCGCCAGGCTGCAGCAGTCGGTACTGACACCCTGCAGGCCCTGGTGAACCTGGCACCCATATGCCTGATCACAGACATATGTACAAAACATCCTTGTTGGTCCAGTGGACCGTGCTCCATCGCTTGATCATGGGCATATATAAAACATATCCATGGTGGTCCAGTGGACCATGCTCCATCACCCGATCGAGGGCATTTGTTATATATCCCTGGTGGTCCAGTGGAAGATCCCCCCAGTGCCCAATCACAGGCGGATATAGCGAAACCTATCCTGGTGGTTCAGTGGTACTCCACTCCTCACCCACCCACTGAGGTCCCCTGCCACCCAGCACCCCCCCAGTCAGCGGTGAGTGGTGGCACCCCATCCACATGCAGCCCAGCTGCCTTCTGACTGACAGCATGCAGTACTGTCTGTATGCCTGTTGGTCCACTCGTGCAGACCATACTGTACACAGAGCCCGATATGGAATGACCAGACGGTGTAGTAAGTATGGTCTGTACACCCATTGGCCCATGCAGTGGACCAATAGGTGTACAGACAGTACTGTACGCCGTCAGTCATTGGGTGGCCGGGCAGCATGCAGGTGGTGCCGCTGCCCGCCGCCTGACTGGGGGCGCTGGGTGGCGGGGACCCCAGTGGTGGGTGGGAGGGGTACCACTGAACCACCAGGCTGGGTTTCGCTATCTCCACCCATGATTGGGCACTGGGGGGCTTCCACTGGACCACCAGAGATATATAACATATGCCTGTGATCAGGCGATGGAGCGCGGTCCACTGGACCACCAGGGATATGTTTACATATGCCCATGATCGGGCGATGGAGCACTGTCCACTGGACCACCAGGGATATATTGTACATATGCCCATGATCGGGCAATGGAGCGCGGTCCACTGGACTACCAGGGATATACTGTACACATGCCCGCGATCAGGTGAGGAGGGGCATGTCGCTCCTGGGCAGGGGCTTGGGGTCAGTGTTTTGGGTGGTTGGGTGGACTGAGGACTGCCCTCTTCTGACAGGATGGGAAGGCATGTTATCTGGCCTAGGCTGTCCCCAGGTGGAGGTCCAGGGTACAGCAGGTCAGGAAGCATCATACAGGAGGGACTGTGAGAAACACCAGACAGGTGCGCCTTCACGCACTAGTCCAATGCTCCACAGTAGGGTGGGACCAGAAAAGCAGAAAAAGGCACTTCGGGAGGGGCTTCATGAAGCCCAGCACAGCCATCTCTGCACCAACTGCCACTTGGTGTACACCATGGTCCACCTTGGTTTGTGTGTACTGGGAGAGGACAGCCCCCCTCTGGTCCTGCCATGAGGAGAGGAAACTCATAGGGAGACTCTGACCTGGCATGCGGCCAAGGAGGCAGAGAGCCAGCCTGAAGGGACTGAGGACTGGGCTAATACAGCTACCCTGGACAAAGGAGCTAGAAAAAAATCTATATAGAAGAAAAAAAAGATATCCAGGTGGGGTGTCCAGTATAGGGTATGTGGGCTGGCTGAGGTTTTGAAGTACAGGCTTAATAGCTAGTATATGCACTTTTACTTAGTTTTGTCTTTGATAACTGGTGGGTGCACTGATCCAATGGATCGTTGTCAGGCATGACCCAAGCCACTCATGTGGCACACTTAGTACAGCAAATACAGGTTACACGACAGTAATAGAGGCATCTACAATTAGGTAAATGCAGCAATAGTGCAAAGAGACATTACAAAAAGTGAATTACAGTTAAGTACGTGGTGCAGTAAAACAGGTCAGTAATCAGACAATGATATAGTCACAAAGCGCAGTTTACAAAACAACACATGTCAGTACACAGTTACGATAACTAAAGTGAAAATTACAGGAAGGTACCCGGTGCAATAAACAGGTTAGTAATAAGGTCAATACACAGTTTCAGTACAGTAGTCCTAATAAGAGAAGTGCTGCAGCTTAGAGAGGAGGGGGGAGAGTTCACAAGCCAGGTAGGGGGAGAATTAAGAGCCTGGTAGGGTGAGAAGTCTCTAGGAGGGGTGGGACCCCACATCAGGGGGAATAAGGAGGAAGGGGATGCCCACATTATCTGGGTGGGCAGCAGCATTTGGCTTCCAACAGCAGCCATTCTTTGAGGTGGGTTTTGAAAGAGGAGTGGGAGGTGGTCGAGCAGAGCAATATAGGGAGTTTGTTCCATAAGGAGGGGGCAGAGACAGAAAGGGCTTTACTGTCCATGGCAGAAGAGATTCTAGGGACCTCCAGAGGGGGGATGGATGATTCACGGAGGCACCTTGATGCCACTCTTCCTGTGAGGAGGGATGAGTAAGGGACAGGTAGCCGCTCTGAGTGCATTGTCTATTATACAACCAAGGCATAGTCGAACCATCCTTGGAGTGGGAGCCAACCTAGTGACTGGTACACGTCACAGTGATGAGAAGAGTAAGGAGCCAGGAGCATGGCGTGATAGATACTGTTGTCAACTGAGGTCAGCCTGGCGCGCAGAGCCAAGGACACTTGGGACTAGATGGGAGAACAGTAATCAATAAGGGGGAAAGGTTCCCTTCCACAATAGCAAGGTGCCTCGGTGGTCAAGAACTGTTTTAGGCAGTAGGCAGCCCCTAGTTTCTGGTTTACTCTTCGTATGGTATTGTTGACATGTTCCATGAACACGAGGGAAGGGTCCAAGGTAACACCTAAGTATTTGAAACTGGGAACATTTTCAAGGGAGGGGGCCTTCAGGTGTGAGCACTAGGAGGGAAGAATTAGATTTGGAGACCTTGGTGATGAATGGTTTTGGACCCGAACAGCATTGATTTTTTTTTTTCCATAGGTACTTTATTGTACTTTTTCTGTTTTTCTCCCCTATCCCCTACCTTGGACGTGCACACGCATGTGGAGGCATGCGCATACCGTGTTTCAGGGCACCCTCCCTATGTGTTTCCCCCTCTGCCTACACTAACCACACAACTTCCACCCAGTGGCATCGAGACTACCCAAGCAGGGAGGATGGTGACCACCCCAGGAGAGGAGAGCTGCCTTCTGGCTGCTCAATCCTGCTCCTACACTCCCCCCCTGCTGTGCTGGCACCCCGATGACCCGAGTCTGTTCCCGAACCCGGGTCGCTGGCAAAGCGCGAGGTAAGGTGGCCGGCACCTCAGCCCTCAGCACCACCAGGTCAGCAAAGAGCACTGATTTTGTTTTCTTTTCATGAACCAGGAGCCTGTTAGAAAGAAACCAGTTGAAGGCTGCACCATAGTTACGGGTTAGAATGGAAGAAATGTTCACAAATGACTTGTCGCTATGGAATAGGACGAGGTCATCCACGTAGAGAAGCACCTCACAGGAGAGGCTCTCAGCGGAAAGGGAGTTAATAAAGATGGGAAATAGCGGGGGGCCTAGGATGAGCCTTGGGGGACCCCATGGAGACAGGCAGGGCAGGGGAGGAGGCTGTACCAATGTTAACCAATTGGGACCTGCCCTCGAGATAGCTCCAGAACCAAGAGGATGTCTCAGTGGAGCAGCCAAGGTGGAAGAGAGTAGAGTGGAGGAGGGGGTGGTGGTCAACAAGGTCAAAGGTCTTATTCAGATCCACAAATAAAGCACCTGTGGGCTTTCCCAAGTCCATGTTTCTGAGGACATGGATTGTGAAGTGGGCTAAGGCTGTTGTGCTGCTATGGTGCTTACAGAACCCATGCTGTTTGGGGCACAGCAGATTATATTTACTGAGATGCTCAGAGAGGTGGAAGTGCACAATTTTCTCCAGTAGCTTGTTCAGGTGAGGGAGGGTGGAGATTGGCCTATAGTTGTTGGGAGAAAGTGGGTCCCACTTAATGCCTGATTGGATACACTGCCATCTGCTGATCAGCACGTGATGTGAACATGCTATCAGGCAGATTGTGAACTCATGTAAATAGCTATATAAAACATTTTGCACACATTTCTCCAGCGAGAGGAGAGTGAGAGAGTCGGATTGTTATTTTCGGGCAAAGTTGGAGTCAGAAGTCGGGAGTGGAAGGGAAGGACAAGACATGGAGGACAGAGCTGGGTGTTTTGGTTGTGCCTTGCAATGGGGGTCGGGGAAAAACGAAAAAGCATTCAAGCAGCCAAATTAAAAAAAATAACTGAAAAAGGAGAGCGGTGGAGGAGGAAGATCTTCTCCTCTGTAGCGGAGGGTTGGGGTTTGGCTGACACTGTGTGCTGGCTTGAAGGAAGGAAGGAAGGAAAGGGGAGGAGAAAAAGGAAGAAAGAAAGAAAGAAAGAAAGAAAGAAAGAAAGAAAGAAAGAAAGAAAGAAAATATGACAATCTTGTCTGGAGGGCTTTCCCTTTGTGCTGCAATGTGCAAGCAAGTCAAATAAAAAAAATTAATAAAAGAAATCCTTAATATACTGTCAAAGGCAACTCCTGCAAGATGGGATGGGATGGGAGAACGTTTTTCACCTTGAACACCAGTTTTTTTGTGAAATGTTACTTCTCCAGTAGGGTTAGCCGTATACAAAAATCTGCCAGCATTTGGCAAGTGGGCCAGTGTCAGTTCAGTATCACCTAGCTTGTAGCAGAAACAGAATTTGTCAGCAGAGAAGGACCACTTGACCCACCCAGTCTGCTTAGATGGTCCTGCCTAGTCTGTCTTCACAGACCCCAACTGATGTCTGGTGACTCTCCCTCTTCCCTGCCTATTTACTAATACTCCTCTATGTCTATCCCATGCATGCTTGAAGCCCCCTGATGTTTTCACCTCCACCACTTCTGCCGGCAGTCTGTTCCAGGCATCCATCACTCTTTCAGTGAAATAGTACTTCCTCACAACCCTCTTAAACCACCCCCCCCCCAGCTTCATCGCATTTCCTCTGATCCTGGTGCTCTTTCTTGTTTGCAAGAGACTCCCTTTCTGCATATTGTTCACCCACTGTAAAGGTACTTTTATGTCTATCTCATGTCCCTCTTGCTCTCCTCTCTTCCAGGGTGTACTGCTGAGATCCTCAGTCTCTCCTTTTAGGGCTTCTCAAGCAATCCCTACATAGGGCTTTGTTGCAACCCTTGTTGGCTTGCTTGCCAGTTACTGCATGTAAGCAGGAATATTTTCCTAGCACCATTAAAAACAAAATCCGCATTTCTAAATGTGGTGTAGGCTTGCAACTTGTCATATGGTAAAGGCGGCTTTTTCCAGGAGGTTGTATTCTTCTGTCAGTTCAGTGCCCACAGTTTGTAATCCCAATAGCCAGTTACCTGTATATAAGCAGGCATATTTCTTCATAGCATTAAATACAGTTCTATGTCATAAGAGTGAAAAAAAGAATGGCGATTACAAAAAACAATCAGTGCACCGTGCCAAAAACTAAAACGGGGATGTCCACTAGAGTGCCTTGCAGGAACAGCTACCAGCGCTAAATCTGATAATGATGAACAAGCACAATATATGTTTTATGTGGGGGGGGGGACTATGTCTCCCGTGCCTAAACTTAAAATAACCAGCTCGGGGTGATACTGGGAACGGAAAACTCAGGCGGGGCTACATTGGGAGAAAGATGTTGGCAGGGAGAACATTGGGAGGAATAATGTCGAGAGGGCGAGGTAACAGAACACAGACATTACATATGTAAACCCCCTTCCAATTTGGGGTTTACCTTAATGTCTTTCTGGGCTTCTTAAATGCCCTCTGTCAGGCTGATGTCCCGTCCCAAGGTGATCCTGTGTATTTGCATGAGAGTGCCATGCTAAGCCTGTCCCTTTAAGAAACTGTTTAGAGATTGGTCTGTGCTGGGTCCGAGTGATGTAGGGCTTGCAGCTGACCAGACAGTGTGTTGTTTTGCTGCATTCTGCAATTTCTATTTGTGTAGAGGGAGCCTGTGTGGGAACTGTTTGTGCATTGTTGTATTTGAAATAGAGAAGTTTGTCTAACCTGCTTTGGTTGCAGATCATTCATTTGGATGGGAACCACTGTGTTAGGTCTGGGACTTCTAGTAATAGGATCAATTGAACCACTGGAGATCTAAACTTGAGCCAGATCCGTCTTCTGTAGGAAGGAAATTCTGTAGTTTTCTAGTTTTGAGTTGGTGCATAAATGGACCTGGAAGGGGAGCCCTTACTGTGACTGACAGCTCCTTCAGCCAACCGAACCTTTGGATTGACAAGGAAAATGCCCTGTGTCAAAAGACGGTGGATCAGTTAGAGTTGGATGTTGAAGTGTGAACAGCTCGAGCTAAGGAGCTGCTCCAGAAGGAGCATAGGGGAATCAGCGGGAAGAGGCCTAACTTGCCTTCCTGCCACATTTCCTGTTTTGTGAACTGCCTTTAGCAGAAGTCGGACTTGTCCAATTCCAGCCTGGAACTCAGCAGAAGGAAGAAGTGTTAGTGCAACTCACAATTTGGACCGAAGACTTGCTCCTGAAGTGATTGGCCCAGTTCGTGTGAGAGATATACTCGGATCAAGAGGTTTGCTCAGTAAAGCTGCTGAACTGCAACCAGACTAGATCCAAACTGTTTTCCGAGGTAGCTGTTTATTTAAATGTGCTGAATGTGTTTCATGGGTCGAGACCTGCTTTCCCACAAACTAACCTGTTACGCCAGTTGGAGGCTTTACCAGCAGAAGATCATGAACTTTGCCAAACCACTCATCCTGCCTGGGCCCTACCACTTCAGCCTAGGCCGCTACTCCATCACCAAAGACTGTCACAGCAAGAAACCAGCTCGGAGATCCAGCCCCTGCGCAACAACATCACACAGGTTGCGGCCACCTGGAGGAAAAGCCATGAAGAGGAGGTGTGTCATGTTGGCCCTGTTTCTCTATGCTTATTTATCATCGCCACGAGGTCTCCATATTGCCTGCCTTGTAGTAGATTCCTGGTAGCGTGAGTACAAATCAGGGTAGCTCCCTGCAACGAGTGCTTAAATCATTTGTGGTACCATCTAATTGTTTCACTTTCTTGGGGTTTGCAACAGACTGAGTCAACCAGCTCGGATTACAAATAATCTGTGTGTTTTGCATGTTAACTGTTCTTCTCTCCACCAAGGGCCCCAACATAAGCTGCAATGCTGGCCGCCCCCGGGTAATGCTTCTGGCTAGCCAGACTTACCATCCTGTGTACCCAGTGTTGTGTGACTGTCAGGTTGAGACAAACAGTGCATGTAATAACTGAGCTAAATCAGATAACCATCATTTGCCTTGATTCATGCCCCCTCGTTTACTGCCCCTGAATAAACCTGATTGACTTGTTTTATGCTTAACCTTGGCTAGTGTGCATATTATTAGTTGGTTACACGTGATAAGACTGTACTGTTGTTTTGCTAACCTTATTTTACTGGGGGTCCCCAGGGAACTGCTGAAGAGCCAACTCTGGTGGTAAGTGCAAAAGGGGTCTGCATATCACTACTGTTCCATGCTGCTTGTGAATTCACTATTACACCAGGTATTAGGCCACAAGAAGGGACAGCGGGTGGTTATAGCTTCCTAGAGGGCTATACCAGAACAGATAAGCAACCCGAATACCACTTCTCTGGGTGGAGGCGCCTTAATAGTGAACTCAGGCCCATCAACCAGTGTATAGCCATACAGGCAGGGGTAGTAGCTCTTAGAATAGCACCATCTAGGGGTTACACATGTAACAAAATACTTTATAGTTCTATAAATTAATGCTAAAAAAAACCCAGTATGGCTACAATCAGTCCCAAACTCATGTCGCCCGACACATAGGTGGTTACTTTAATCACTGCAGGAGACAGCCAGCTCAGAACTGGCAATGAACAAACCCACACATACTCTTCTAGCCATGTACAAAAACTACATGCTCCATTTCACTGTGCTATTAATAGCATATAGCCATTTTAACTTTCACTATTTTGTTGGCACTCAAGTTACCTTGCTCAAAATGTCTTGCCCACTTCACGGGCTGCCACTAAATACAGTTCAGCAGATTTGGTGCAGACCTGTGTCTCATATTAAAGGCTAAGCCTTTTACCAGGAGGGTGCATCCTTCTCTCTCTGTCATTTCAGTATCCCTAGTTTTTAATCTCCCTAGCCCATTATCTGCATGCAAGCAGGAATATTTTTATAGCAAAAACAAAATTCAGTTTAGCAGACTTGGTGTAGCCTTTTTTGTAGGGTTTCTCACTCTGTAAATTCAGTAGGCTCTGGATTGTAGTCTCACTAGCCAGTTATCTGCATCAAAGGGACTATTACATATAGGATAGTGCATGGGGAATGGTTGACAACAGGGCTATTCTTTCACGAGTTGGCACTATGACGGATTACCTCGAGGCGCAGCTCAGAGGTAATCTGCTGTCATAGTGCCAACGAGGTGAAAGATGCCTGTTGTCAACTGCCCTGCACTTTCTTCTTTATAGCGATGGTGGAACATCGCTTTTGGGAAAAACACATTAGAAGGGAAAAAGAATTTACATTGTGAACGCTTTCACACTAACCATTAATACTGCCCCGATATTGCTGCTTTCACCATGTGTCCTGTCTATGCAGTGAGCCCTAACTGTCAAATGCTGCGAGGACACAGTGTGATGTTCGCAGTACAGTAGAAAACATCATTCTGTTGGACTGCGTAACGCTACTGTGTGACTACAAGGTTTTGAAATGATCGATTTCGTGGAGAACGATGCTCCACCATACACTATAGCATAATTAAAATACATTTTGTTTTAATTAAGTATACTTTTTAAGATTTAGAGACAAGAGCAACAAAACATGAAAATCAAGCAATCATAAATGCAGTTTTCTATACATCTCCCACTCATCCCCATCGATGCCCCATAAACCTCTCAAATAGGTGCCGCTTGTGATAAACTGAATGGTTGTGTCTCAAGTAAGTGGCCATCTGTTCTAACCTCAGGATTTACGAACCTCTGGTATCAGGTCCGCTGAGCGAATGTTATTACTGCGCAGCACTTAAGACTTTGGTGAATAGCGCTAAAGTGATTGCAGCGTCTAGGGAAGCAAAGCGAGTTAGCGTACCAAGAGGGGGGCAACAACCACGCAAGCTATAACATTCTCTTTTACACGGAGGTGTGTGACCTCGGAGTTGATTATATTAATTTATGGAGGGTTCAGGGGTGAAGCCCCAATGGGGGGTGCAGGGAGGGTGCAGCCCCTCAGAGTAAAAGTGTGTTAGACACGTGTTTGTTATCATTAGTGCTGAGCCATTTAGTTTTGTAGCACCAGCTAGTGTTTTCTACAAGTAGTAACGTAAGGTGCGGAATTTGCCAAAAATCTGTTGAGCTGCTGCTGTGGAGTAGTGGTAAGGTAATGAGCTGTAGTGCTGCTAACGGGGGTTCGTGTTTCACTTTGGAATTGTTACTTTGTGTTAGTGTTTTATAGTTTGTTTTTGTTATTTTATGCCCTGCTGAGTTTTCTCACTGAAATTATGTCCCGCGCAGGGTTGTTGTGTGGAATCCCTGAGTTTCTCCCCGTCTGAGTTAAATCCCATTATGTACTGAGTCCACCCGCATCCTGCGAAGTGTTTGTGTTGCGGTGCATTTGTTTTCGGTGGACTGGGGCATCGCGGTCAACTGTATACATGGTGTTGTGTGCGCAGTTTGCTTCTGTGCTGTGTTTGGTTTCGCTGAATTGACATGGATCCGAAACTTTTGGTGCCATTCAAAATTAAGGGGGTTACTTGATCTAGACCAATAGTTCTCAAAGTTTGTCATAGTGAGCCTCCCCCAAGCTGTGGAAAAGATCTTGAGCCCCCCTCTCCCCCAAATATTGAAATAATATTGGGCATCCAAATAGAAAAATAGCATACTTTGACAATTCATCAGGAATGAAGTGAAACTCCTTCAAGTAGTTGGTTCTCACTTTGTTCAGCTTATTGAAACCCCCAACCCCCCAACCTACTTGCTCTATTTTGACTCTCAAACCATTGTTACAATACTTTCATGATCAGACTCCATTCTCATTCTGTTTACCTTCTCTCTGGAATCACCTTCCTACCCACCACAGCCTCTCCCCTTTTACTCTGCTCTTAGCAACTCCTCATTGATCCTTTGCTTTCTCCTGCTCTTGCTCCTAGTACCTCTCTGCTAAAGCTTTGTATATGGGCTGTTATATTGGGCTGTTCTGCCACAAGCCTATTTAGTAAATTGTTACCTCTCACTGTTTGTTCATGGTTCCTATTTGTTTGCACTATTATTCATTTTGTATTGCTTTACTGCTTTGCAGTTACCTTTGGCATTGTATTCACTTTCCCCAGGTTCACCTGCAATAAGCCTTAGCTCAGTGTAACTGTCCTGGTCACGAATATGTAAATAAATACATAAATTCCCCCTATTATCCTCTTTCAGTTTGCCTCATCCCTTAACACAAAATATCTTAAACTCAACATTTAAATACACTACTTTTTCAGACTTGCTTGAGCCTCCCCTGGAACAGGTTGGGCCTCCCCAGAGATGCTGGCCTCGCCATTTGAGAAACGCTGATCTAGACAGTGTCTTAAAATTAGTTTCTTAACCACCACCATTATAAGGGTAAAGTGGGGGCATCGAGCACCCAGATGAACATTGATGCCTATGCCCAGCAGGCATCATTCCTAGTAGTATAGCCCTAGCAGAGAGGGCCCAGAGCTCTCTGCACCCCTTGCCAGAGGGGCTGGGCTTTGGGAAAGTCCTACAGAAGTGTACCCTCTGCCCCCTGCCACATCTGGTACACAAAGCAGAGGCCAAGAGCTCCCAGCACAACAGTTTAGCTGGTGTGTGGTACATGTTATGAATAGTTTTAAATTGCATTAAGCGATAACAATCAAGTTTTATATATTATTGAGCACAGGTCCACACCTTCTCCCACTGCTTCCTGTCCAGTCTCCAAGCCAGTGCCTCTGGCCAGTATTTGGCCATGTTGCCATATTGATGAGGCATGGTCTAGATAAGGGCTTCAAAAATCCTAGAATTGGCTGAGTTCACTTAGTTAACTAAGAATAAGATGTGGGGCTGCCTGGATTCCAGGTTTACCTGGTTTTGAGCAGCATGTCCTGAATTTGGAGAAACAAAAAATGTCTGTTCTCCAAAGCGCATCTTCGCTGGAGATCTGGAAATTAAAATACATTTTACCAGGCTTGATTTAGGCTTGTGTCATGTGTTAAAGGCTAGGCCTGTTTTGGGAGGGTGTATCCTCTGTCAGCTCAGTAATCTCTAGCTTGTACTCTCACCATTTATTTACCTATGTGCAAGTTGGAATATTTTTCTTCCCTATCCTAGCAAAAAATATCAGAGGGGTGCAGAGCCTCACTGGGGGGAAAAAAGCCTACCAGAATTTGAGAGGTTTAGCAGAGTGTGGTTGGGTGGCAGATAAGTAGGCCATTCAGGCCAGAATATGCCAGCCAGTAAAATACAAATAAAAGCTATGCCAGACCACTGATGAAAGTGATTGGATTTGTTTATTTAAAATCAAGAAAGTCCATGGGCTGAAGAGCCTGTTTACAAGGTGAACAAGAACAGTAAAAATACTAAGCAAAACATTCAACAAACAACGAAAATTACAGAAGTAGGGTGGGATTTTCAGATGCCTGGACGCAGCACTTGCATCCATATTTCAGGTGCGTGCTGCATCCACGCAGAAGCATCTGGATGCATGCATCCTATTCACATACATCTGGACGCATTTTTGACATTTCCTAGAGTTACGACACTTTTGGACACAACTGCAGAACTCGCATCCATTTTTTGGACGCAACTGCGGACTTTCATACGAAAGTTAGACCACATTTTTGTGGTCTAACTTTTTAGATGGAATTCTATAACCGCATTCAGAAAACAGACAAAACTCTTTAAAAATCTCATGCATGAAATTTACAGAAACAAGTAGACTATAAACATTGACAATCAGAAATTGAAAGTAAATACCTTTTAAGGCCCCTTTGAATTTGACAACTGTTGTAATTACCCCAAAATTGAATCGGTACAGTACTGTAATATTTAGAAAATCTGGATAACAGAGTTTCCTAGCTTCTGGACAGGGCTGGACTGGGGTACATGGGCCCACCTGAAAAGTTGACGCAGGGGCCCCAGGATGACACCCTCATATCAGTATTTCTACTTCAGTAGGATACACTAGCTCTGTGTTTGCATCTTACATTTACTTACAAGGCCCATCTAATTAAAAAATAGATGATAAAACCAACATTTCTCAGAGGTTAGAAGGTGGCCAGGTACCCAACAGATGGGGCCCAACTGGAAATTTCAAGGTATCCTGGTGGGCCAGTCCAACTCTGCTTTTGGAAGTCCTCATTGTAGGTATTGAGAAAAGATTTTGTGGTACTGAACAGGTTATGATCTCTACTGCTCTGTGGCTGAAACATCTTGTGAAAGAAAATTGGGACTTGACCAAGGAGGATATCCTTTTTTGCCAAAGTGCCATTATGGAACAGATATGTTTGCTCAAGGGAGGGCCACTGCAGGGAGTTACATAGTAAACAGCGATGAGTGGGCACAGAAGCTGTGAAGCAAATCTTGTAATTTGATTATATAGGCTCCTCACCCTGGACAGTATGCCCTCTTCTGGTGCATAATAAAACAGAATACCGCAGTTGAGGATGGGAAGAAGAAAATTTTGCTATAATAATGTTCTTGTGGCTGGAACAAAGAAAGACTTTAATCTAAATAAAGTCCCCAGTCTTTGGTGAACTGTTTTGATCATGGTGGTTGTATGTGGCTCAAAGGAAAGGGAACTAACTGTCCAGAGCGAGCTCTAAATATCTGAAAGTGGAGGAAACGGTAACAGAAGCAAGGGGGAAAGTGGAAGGTAGATGTTGACTCATGTCTAGTCCATGCTATGTGTGGTAGTTCAGCTATGCTGACCTGGCATGACTGCTTGTTTTAAGCATTCACATTCTGTTGACTGCCAGTCAATACCTGGTCTAAGTATAACACCAGGACTGGTAAGTCACAAACTAGAGTTATTAATAGCTCTGACTATAACTATTTACAATAATGCTCAGCGGCTGTTCCCTGGCTCTGATGTCAGCTCAGGGGCTTGTGGGATGCATTGCTAGGAACTTTATTCAAAATACCAGTGGCAGGGACAGCAGGATCAACTAGATTAAATATAACACACTCACAGTCTGTGGAAGTAAAACAATTTACCTTCTTGCAAAAAGACTAATTGGGTCTGCCCCACACTGAGGTGTGGGGCATTTATGCATCAACATTTTCCATTAATTCAAATACATTGTACAACACTTGGTGTAGGCTAGTGGCATGTGTAAAGCCTTTTTGGTGGAGATGGTTGGTCCACTTGGCAGTTGAGTAGCCTGTACCTTGTAGTCTAATTAGTCAGTTACCTGCACCTGAGCAGAAATATTTTTTCTTTATATCCCAATAAAAAAATTGTACTGGACTTAATGTAGTTTTGGGTCATGTAAGAAGCTTATTTGGGGGAGGGGGCAGTGTTCTGGTATTTGAATAGCCATTGTCTTGTAGTTTCATCACTAGTCAGCTACCTGTGCGCTAGTAGAAATACTATTTTACAAATAAAATAAATTGCACTAGACATGTGTCGCTTATTGTATGCCTTTTGTAACTCTCTGGTAGTTGAGTCACCTATAGCTTGTGGCTTTGCTAGCCAGTTGCTACCTGCCTAGGGCCACTGGTTTTCTGTTTTCAAAAAAAATGGAAATTCCATTGTACAAAATCTTAAAATATGTTTTTATTTCCATTTTCCCCAAACTGAGTGCAAATCAGCATATTTTGCACTAAAAATACAGCACAAACATGGCTGTTTACAAAAATTTGGCATCAAGTGTGGTTTGCAAATGTTTTTTTATTTATAAGAAAAACTCACTCTACAGTAAATGGTATTGAAAAACATACTCTGGCCAGAGCCGATACGGCCGCAGCTCAAGAATTTGGGGTAAAAATATTGAAAGTTTGTTTTGTAGTATTTTTACACCAAATTTTCAACATAGCCTTGTTATGATGCTGCCTTATGAAGAAGGATTGAGATAATGTTCAACTCTTGGCCTAAAGGTGATTTTGCACAGGGACTGAGAAATCAACTCTCAGGTAACAGAAACATTTTTGGGCAGGGAGTTGAAAATGACAGCTGTCACATTCATGAGGTGCTGTAAAGATATGGCTATGTTGTAAATTTGGGTTAAAAATATAGAAAATTAACAAAGTTACAAGCCTGCATTCACAAAATTCAATGGAGGCTCATAAATGTATTGTTTTTTAATATTTATACATCAAATTTTCAACATATCCTTCTTATGATCCCACCTCATCATCAAGGGCAGAGAAAAACTTCAACTTCTGCCCGGAAGGTGATTTTGCTCAGGGACCACGAAAGCACCTTTCAGGATGTAAAAACATTTTAGCCATGATTTGAAAAATCACAGCTATCATACTTATTAGGTGCTATAAAGATATGGCTATGTTGTGAATTTGGGGAAAATATTGAAAATTACCAAAGTTACGAGCCTGTGTTCGCAAAATTCAACACAGGAGCATAACTTTGTTGTTTTCTAATATTTTTACACCAAATTTTCAACATAGCCTTTTTATTAGCCCACCTCATAAACAAGGGCAGAGAAAATTTTCAACTCCTGACTGAAAGGTGATTTCATGCAGGGACTGCAAAATCAGCTTTCGGGATGTAAAAAAACATTTTGCCCAGGATTTTAAAAATAACAGCTATCACATTCATGAGGTGCTGTAAAGATATGGCTATGTTGTAAATTTGAGATAAAAATATTGAAAATTACCAAAGTTATGAGCCTGTGGTCACAAAATTCAACATAGGCTCATAACTTTGTTCAACTTATTTTACGCAAATTTTCAACATAACTCTTCACAAACCCACCCCATGAACAAGGGCAGAAAAATTGTCTCTGCCCAAAAGGTGATTTCACACAGGGACTGCAAAATCACCTTTTGGAACAGATTTAATGTCAGTTCAATTGCTCATGAGGTGGGATCCCCAAAAGGCATGCTGAAAATTTGGGCCAAAATGTGCAAAAATGCCCAAGTTATGCCACTAGTTGAAAACCCCATTGAAATACATTGAGTCACATACCTGTTTCTTCAGTTCGTGGTCTGACTTTTAAGAGTGAAGATGTGTCTGTGGTCCAGAGAGATTATGGGGTTGGACTCCAATCGATAAGTTAAGGCTTGAAGGGTATGTGGGAGGTGGGTGCTCAGTGGGAGGGTTGGGTGAGGACTCTACCAGCCACAAAAGACATTGATAGACAGTTTTCTGTTTACAGGTTTAAAAAAATGAGCGGATTCCTGCACTTGGGAATGTGCACCCCATGCAACTATTTTGTTTCTTGAGGTGGGGAGTGGGGTGGTGGGTGCTAAGAGGGAGGGTGGGTGGGATATCTTTAATAAAGAAAACAAAATCCTGACACTAGGGACTGGGCATCCCAGTCTCAACAAGTGGATTCCTGCACTAGGGAACTGGGCACCCCCAATGCAACTATTTCATTTCCTGAGGGGGGAGTGGGGTGGTGGGTGCTGAGAAGGAGGGCCAAGTGGGGGGATATCTTTAATAAAGAAAAAGAAAAAAACAATCCTAACACTGGTGGATTGGGCACCCCTAGTGTCACTGGTATGTTTCACGACACTGGGGGATTGGGCACCCCTAGTGTCACTCGTATGTTTCTGGGGGGTTGAAGGGCACTGAGAGGGAGGGTCAGGTGGGGGGATATCAATAATTTATAAAATATTTTTTCAGCGGTCACTTTGGAATATGGCAGAATACGCCATGATCAAGATTGCCACTGAGCTCTGCTGTGCATGCACTAGTAATCGCGCATGCACAATGCAGTTTGGCGGCTATGACCAGCATTTATTTTTTTCTTGAAAATTACAGATCCCCCCACCCAACCCACCCTCTCAGCACCTCCCGCCCAGAAGATAAGAATGACACTGGGATGCCCAGCCCCAGTGTCACAACTGCACTGCTGGGTTTTTTTCCAAGAGAAACTAGTACTTATGAGTGTACTGCTCCATGGACATGGAGGTGACTGTGGTGTAAGTCCCACATGTTGTTTGGTTGGAAAGAATGCAAGGAATGTGGAGTCCTTTTTCTGAAAGCAAGAGGTCTGCAGGGCTCTGCCCACTGCAGCCTAATGACAGATTCTGTTGTATCCTCGCTTTCTGTTTCTGTGGAAAAGGGTGGTCCTACATGCCCAGGCTTGTTCTCATTCTTGCCAATTACATTTACTCCAGGGTGACTGGAGTTTCCTGGGAGCTTTCTTGAAAGGGAGCTGGTTTAGTTGTTCAGCAGCTGTTACTTGAACTAAATGTGTTAAACTGAAGTATATCAAGATGAAACTGAATGTGTCTGTGAAACAATCCCAAAGCATCAGTAAGATCAACATAAAGACAGCAATGCAGAAGAAAGAACTGCGTGAAACATAAGTGCTTCTTCCACTACAAGTGGTGATAAATCCACTTTCCTTATTGCATCTTCTTCACTCTCTAAGTCCTCGTGCCAGACTCCATCTCATTTGCCTGCTGCTGCATGTGATTCCCAGTCAAACATATGCTGATCAAAGGGCACCAAGTGAAGCTTGGCTGATGAACCAGCAGTTAAGAAATGTAGATTTGGCAAGTGCTCAGTTATTTAAAAAGAAAAAGGCAGTTGCAGGCTGTACAGGTAATGAAAAGGAACAAATAAGCACACGCGGCATACAATGAACCACTTTCTCGCCATGCTACTGTTTCTTCTAATTCCTTTGTGAGCTCATCAGGCCATGAGGATGGCAGTGGGTACATTCCTGCAAAGAGGCATGTTAGGATGAGGACTCGGAGGAACCTGTTGTTGTTAAAGGTTGGACTTACAAACCTGGAGAAGGTTCATTACATGAAAGGTCAGTAGGGTCCCAGTAAAAGTCATAAGGAAGATACACCTGTCTCCCATGCTGAGGGAGAACCTCGCACACTCAGTCAGCCACTCGAATGATAAAGGGAAAAGTACGGAAATTAACTAGTGCGGTATGGAATGCGGAATTCCACCAGTAGAAGTAGCGTGGAATGATTATTCTGCTGGCAGAATTTCCTTCAAATTTTACTGGTCCTCCTGTGGAATTCTGCCTGCTGTGATCTGCTGAATAATATACAGAAAATATTGAGATCTGTGAAATTTAATTCATGGAAAACTGCAGGAAAACCCATTCCACATTATTCTGTCAAGAAAATTCCAGCATTCTGCTTTGGACAAAATTTGGCAGAATTCCACAAAGTCTGTTCTGCCAGAATTTGAAAATTTGGCACACTACTAAACTAACATAGGCATGCTAGGTGATTTGGAAGGTGTAATTACAGGGAAAAGGCAAAAAGTCATCATATGCAGTTTTTCCACCTTGACCAAAAGAACAGCCTGTATGCAAAATGCTGCGGTGTAAGGCCTCAATCAGCAAAGGCAAATGAGTAGGGAATCTTGCACTTCAAACTAAATTCAGTACATAGGATAATGTATTAGTCCATGCACAACAACACTGTTTACACTGAGTGGTTACAATGACATCAATGACCTTGAGAGTGAAGCTTAGGAGGTCCTTTTGACGTCATAGTAACCATGTGGTGTCAGAAGAGCATTGTTGTGTATTGGGGCTACCATACACTATTTTATATAGTGTATGGCATATAAAAGCCCAGAATTGCTTACCTTTTCTTGTTTTCAGCACCCAGCCTCTCTACTCTGCTGCTTGCACTTCACCAACAACCACCTACTGACCAACTCACGTGCAAGACTTTTCAGCCACCACCGCACCACGCTGATGGGGTCGCTTGCATTGTGAGAGATATTAATGCAGAATGAAAAGTTGTTCTGCATTAGTGTCTACATCACTACTGCAGCAGAACGACTTTTTATGGTGTATGGATCTCCATACACAATTGCATTCCACCATACACTTTAAGATACTTACAATAAATACATCCACTTCAGTAGGCCAGAAACTGTGAATCCCTGTGTGACACGGCAGAGGACATTGCTGGGGTTTGACAGGTGTACACAATCTGGTATAAGTAAATATTTCAGTCACCACTGCAAAACACCACAGACACCAAGCAGAGCTTTGAATGTGTCCACATATCATATCCTTCATCTGCTAGGATCTTTATCAGAAACAGAAAGCGGTGTGTAGGTATAGAGGAATATCTGCACAACAACTTGATGGAAAATTCATCAAGACCCAGGGCCCTATCCCTCATAGAATCTCTGCTGCTCTAGCTGTGATAGGCTGAACAAAGGTCTCATTAATCTCTCTAGGCCTTTGTGGAGAGTAATATCTGCATAGAAATCCTCATATTGGGAGAGTGGGGGCACAAGTCCTGAAGCATATGAGTTCTGGTAAAACACCGCAAGTTCTCTGTTAAAGAGCACCCTTCCTGCACTTTTTAAAATTTCTCCCCATAAACACAATAGGAGGCTTACCTGCCCCAAAGTTCAATGATACCTAAATGATAGTTTTATTGTTGCAAGACTTTCAGAGAGAAGTTATCATAATTTGGCTCCATGGAGCCAGGAGTCCAATCCCTTCCACTTATCGATTTGAAGATACAGCCCCTCCGAGCTCTGATATTTTGTGATGTAATACTAGGGAGATAGTGGGGCATGCTCCACAGAGTTGTATGCAGATCTGTTTTAAATCCTTTTTATTAACATTTAGGGTGCCGAGTTTGCAAATAAAGGCCGCCGCTCAGCTAACAAGGGCATTGCTAGTTGAGCGGTAGCCTTGATTTGTTGAAATTGGCACCCTAAAATGTTTAAAAAAGGTTTTAAAAACTGGTCCCTATACAACTGTATGGAGTGTGCCCCCACACTCTATATTATTACATCACAAAATATGAGACTGCAGGGATGTGTCTCCAAATCAGGAAGTGGAAGGGATCCGGTTCTCGGCCCCACGGAGCCAAATTACAATCCCTTCCTGTCAAATTCTGGCAACAATAAAATTGTAATTAGGCACCACTAAACTATGAGATGGGTAGTCTCCTTTGAATGTTTACACTGATGCCCAGAAAGGTGCTGTTTAATGTCATGCCTCATGGAAAACAGTAACAGTTGTAGTCAGAGAGGTATAGTTGTAGCGATTAATATGGTTAGATACTTCATGAAATTTCTTTTACTGTATATCTCTACAGAAATTCCCTTGCTTGCTATACTACTGTAGGGCCGCCAGAGTGAATTTCTTTAGTGACATCCTGAAATATTTGGTAATACCTGACCATGTCTTTCTCCGCAAGTGTATGAAGATTTGGGATACATTTTCTGTCTCCCTTGCCAACAGAGGCTGAGCTGACAGAAGACCTGGCTGTTCCCTTACTTCCCAGTAATACTTAGTCTAACAGCAGCATGTTCCATGCAATACCGGAGAGCTGATTCAGTATCAGACCGAACTTGTTCAGTCGTTTGCCTAATTAAGGCTGCTTCACTAGGATGTTGTATTGCTGACTAATCCAGATCACAGAGCTCCCTCTCAATCTCTCAGAGTCTGATCCTTTCTTGCATACTGTATCTGGGATTATATGTCTAATTAAATATTCATGTGCCTAACAAAGCTCCTGATTGGCTACTGGATCGGTCATTAACATCTTAGAAATGGCACATGCAGGTGCTTACTAATGCCGTGCAGTATGCACAGCTCGTGCCGCGCTGCTCAAAATATAAAAGTTACAAACAAATGGCAAAAATGAAATTTGTTATTGCAATTAGAGTTATAATCGCAGTAACAACCTCGAAGCTAGAAAATTTCTTGGCCTGATTGGCTGGAGGAGGTGGCCTCGGCTGCACCTTGAGCCACCTATCCCTCCAACCAGTCGTTAATCCTCAGCAATGACCAGCTTCTGGTCATTATTGCTTAAGTAACTAGCAATCAGTGAACCTCTGAGTACAGCCTTCGTGGTTTCCCAGATTACAGAAAAGGAGACTTGTGGGGTTTCATTAAGGGTGAAGCAGTGTAGCAACTCATCTTCTAGCAAAGGGCAAAAAGAAGGGGAGGGTGAAAGGGTTATATCGAGATTCCGGCCACACGCCACTGTCAATGAAATTGGAGCATGGTCAAAGTTGAGGGTGTCAGACCCCACTGAAGTGCTGGGTTCTGGTGTAGAACATTTCAGATTGTTCTAAGGTTCTAAGAGCGAAAGGAAGAGGACATAGGGCAGAGCAAGGAAAGTGCCAGAATGGCAATGGTGCAGTGAAATGATGTTGGGGTGGGGGTGGGCAAGGAAGGAAGACTGTCTCATTAGCATGACACATCAATGCACAGTATGAGTAATCACAATGTCAAAGCCAGCACACTCACTGGAGTGGTGCAACACCTTTCAAAAGGGTGCTTCCCCAAGGAAACCTACATACTGCTGTTCTAATTGTATTGATGTTTGTTTGAACTGTATTGTTGTTTGACCTGTTTTTTTAAATTGTTAGGCGCCTTGGCTATTAGATAAGGTGCCTTATAAATAAAATGTATTATTATTGTTATTATCAGCCAGAAAAGCACCACTAACTGCAGTCTAACTTCCATCAACATCATTGGCTCTCAGCCTGACACACCTCCAGAATCTGCTTTTATCCAAATGATCCTATAATGTTTGACTGGCATTCTGCAAGCAAACATGAAAGGCTCTGTCGCTTTGCTCTTGAATGCGCACACTGCACTCATCGCTTCCTCTGCTCTTCCCTCTCTCTCAAAGGCTGCATATCCCCTCTCTCACTGTGTCTCCCTCAAGTCTGAGTTCTAGTTTGGTTTTCTCCCACTACTACCACAGCTCCCTCCTGTCTTGTCCTCCCATCCCTTCCTCCCTCAGTTCTATCGACTCTCACTCTTACTCTGTTCCCCAGGCCTAGATCACCACAGCTCAGTCTGCTTTCTCATGCAGACTTCCTCATCTCTACTTCAGCCTCCAACTCTGTCTGCTCCAGTTCCTTACCCTCTCCCCTGAAATCCCTAATCCATGGACACAACTCCCATGTCTACGTCTGCACCTGACCCAATGCACATGTTAAGTCATAGCTGCCCATACATGTAGTATTGTTGATTATTCATTTTGATTCTGTATTTGACTACTTATTCTATACAGTCACTGCCAGTCACTGTCTGAAACTATTATACTACCCAATGCTTCCTCGTAAAGCAGTGAGAAAGGTAGGAGTTAGACACACAGAAATTTACATTTAACACACTGAATTATGTGTGCTGTTTATTAAAGCAGATAATAATTCAGGATACAAAGGCCTTAAAAAGCAGCTGATGCCTTTGGGAAAAGGTTGGAAAATGTAATATTGAGACACATGTCAGCTTGTATTTCATATACCTTTTACAGATTTCTCCTCTCCATTATTTATTATTGGACAAATTCCAACAAAAATCAAGATATTTATCCCCTAGAGTTCATCTGTCTTTATAGCTTGTTCCCTACTTGAAATCATAATGCTCTGTTGTGACATCACAGTCTGTTGCTGTGGGTGTTGTAGAGGGTGGGATAACAGATGGACACCGCGCTGCAGATAAGGTACAACCCACTTGACTTTGTAAGATGTTATCGGTTCTGAGATGCCATTTTGAATTAAGGTTAAGAAATGGAATCCTCGGACTTCGAAAAGCACTATTAAAAGGAACAACTAAATCAAAAGAAATACTGCAATAACTTTTTGCACAGAAAATAAAGGTTTAAAGTTAGCAAGTAAACATAATGACTTGAGTGGCAAACTAGCACTGTTTCCACTTTACCAGTGTAGCAAAGGGCTCCTCTAGCCTTTGCCTACACAGTCAGCACCAACTGACTCCCTATCTGCCTGAGAGAAGCACAGGAGGGCATTTTTTACCCACCCCCTGTGGTCAGGTGACAACAGCATCACTAAAACTGTAAACTTTTTTTGTCAAGCCCTCCTATTAAATTATATAACATCTGAGGGCTTACTAATTATATAACGAGGCGAACCTGGGGTTCAAATCAAAATAACACAGCCCAGCAACATAATAATGTTCCATTGCCTTTGATCGACAGGTCATGGAATATAAATATGGGCCGCTGGATTCCTAAAAGGCACCTGAACTGGCATTCTCTCTCATTCCCTGGTACAGGTAGGACAGGCATATTAGGCCTCCAGTATTATTAGGCCCAAAATTACCTCATGAATGTTTTGTGGTTTTGTATTACAGTAACTTATAAAGACAACAACATAATGCTGGGCTTTATTGTGGGACACAGAATCCTTTGTGACCCTGCAAAATACATATATCTTTTTATTTATACCTTTTATTTCTGCATAGTATGGATAATTTGCAGGAGTGGAATTCCCCTTGGGAAAGCATTGCTATATGTTTTTAGAAGAAATAAGAGCAGCTACCAACAGCTTCAATGCTCTAATTTTGGGAAAGCTTTTACTATGCATGCCAATGGCTATAAAGCTCAGTTGTTGGCTAAACTTTTCATTTTGGCCCTTGGCTCAGGGCTGTTTTGGATTATACATATAGAGACACAAGTGCCCTCAAATGAACTCCCTGATGAGGGACCTGTGTCTAAGGAGGTTCAAAAATCATTTAATATACTTCAGAGGCAACCTGGCTTCTTAACTTCTTTCTTTTGCCTGGCTGGCAAAGTCATGCAGAAGACTAGGGACTTGGAGACAGAGTGATGCGCTTCCAGAGACGAGTGCCTAGATTACTCTCCTCTCCTCTCTGTCCCAGGCTTTTGCCCCATCTTGCAGGGCAAGATTCCTTTGGGTGGCCAGTGCCACGAAGCAGTACCAGAGGGGCTGCTGTCCCAATCAAAGGAACAAGCTGCACGCAGCACATTAAAACCGAGCTGCTTCTTGCATACACGGCTCAGCCCTCAGTCTAGCAGCTCCTCCCTCAGTAATTGCCACAGTGTGCGACTCGGGAGCAGCATGGGAGAGCGAGAGGGAGTGCTTTTTCTTAGCACTATGGACCTCTCCAACCTCTCCTAACTTGTGCGCTCCATTCTACTCTCGGGGCACCTTTGCAGGAGGGGGGGATGCATTGTATACAACTACAGCATATATTAGGGCGATACAGTGAGACAGCCCCTTTTCGTCTAACACTGCAACCCATGCAGCAGAAAGCTGCTAAACAACAGGGGAGCTACCAAAAACATAATGAAACAGTCATAATTAGTAATGAGTGACTGTACTAGTAGCATCCCTTATTTCTATATTGCTTTAAATGACAGGGAAGCAGGGGAAAATGAAACAAAAAGGAAAGGGGCTGCTGCTCCTGTCTTGCCTTCTATGTTTGCATAACTGTGGGAATAACTGTGACATCACAAGCAGAGTATTATGACATCAGGTTGGGAAGAAGCAATAGGAGCTGATGATTGTTTAATTGTTTAATTAGTATTTTGGAAAGACCATTGAGCGTGAGCTCTTTTACAAAGGTTTCACGTCAGGGTGGACAATAAGACAATACACATATTCAGTGGTTACAGAGGCCTGATCATTAGGCAATAAAGAGCGATTACATGACAAATTAGACAAACAGGAGAAAAAAAACTGAGCAGTTGTAATTGAATACTAAGCTATTTCTAATGGGTTGCCCTAGGTAGCACACCCCTGCAAACCTCCAAATCCATTGATAGACTATGGCAGAGTAACTGCATAGGGTTTAATGCTATCCCAGATGGTGATGAACCCTCAAGAAACAGCTGTCCTGTTTTTGAAGCAAATTACCTCACTAATAATTAATGGGGATAAGAAATATTAAGTTGATGAGAAATATAAGCTGCTTTGTGTCCAAATATTGTGTTTTTGAAAGTTCTTCTTGAGGCGTTGGTAGCTCTTTAAATGCAGGAACAACATATACAGTATAGGAAAGGGAGGAGGAATTGTTTAACCAGGAAAGGCACACTAAGCCAAAGCTTGTTTCCAGGTGCGACCTGGGAGCACAAGGAAGTTAAGTGACTTGCTCAGGGTCACACAGTATGCAACAACCCATTGTACTAGAAAGGAAAGGGAAAGGGGAAATTGTTTAACCAGGAAAGGCACACTAAGCTGAAGCCTGTTTCCAGGTACAACCTGAGAGCACAAGGAAGTTAAGTGACTTGCTGAGGGTCACACACTATGTAAGTGGGGGCTGTGGGATTTAAACCCAGGTCACGAAGTTTGCAGCTCAGTGCCGTAAACCACACAACTATGCTGCCTCCTAGAATGTCTCAAGGCAACAGATATTTCTAGTGTATCTACTAGGGATTAATCCACAAGGCACCTTCTTTCTCTGGAAGGTCTATCTCACTATTAGATGAAGTGAGAATCGATCTCCTGAGCAGACAATACTATTGTTTCTCTGACTTGAGAGGAATGAGCTGGGCTACCTCAGGTCAGCCTGAAGGGGTCTCGTATACTCCTCCTGGATCATATGATCCACCCCTTTTCAAATTAGGAAACATTCAGGCTTCAGTATCTCAGTATAACTAAGTAAAATAGGCATGCAATACAAAATCCTTGATTTCAAGCGCATACAGTATGGGAGCAGTATTAAAAACAGCAGTACAAAGTTTCATAAAGGCTTCATTTGAAATACTAGTTAAACCAGATGTTTCTGCCAAGAAGATAGGAAGTGTGGGGGGGGCATAATGTAACCAAAGGAAAGGAACAGGGGAGGGCAATTAAGCCATCAAAATTCAAGTAAACATCCAGAGCTTTTCTTGCAGATAGCAAGGAACAAACTGGTACCATGTGATAACAGCACCATGAAAAACAGCGTCGAAGTAAACAGCAACTACATGTTGCAGACAGCAATAACAGCACTCAACACAACAGCACCTTACAATGATAGCAATCAGAACTTAATTTAAAAATAAAAAATGATCAAAATATCATTCTATGTGGAGGGCTGTGCTCACATCCCCTTTATGGGGACTTTGCCCCACACCCCATTACTATTATAATCAACTCTGGGGGTGACACTGGGGACAGAGGAAATTACAGGAGGAGGCTACAATGGAGGCTACTGGTTCACAAAAGCAAAACATTGGGAAGGGGAAACAAAGTCGGAGGAAATGGGATATCTGCAAAAGAAAAAATTACACTTGTAATCAAAACAAACAAATCAGAAGAACGCCTAGCACTCGAACCTTAGTCCACCAGCTCCACATATCGTCACCCAACCCACCATGCCAGATGGCCAGCTGGAAGCTACCCTCCCAAACAAACTCTATAACCTTCATGTGCTACCTCTGCCTCGCTAGTCAGTCAGTAGCCATCCTTTACATTTGCTCTCATTCCCGTCGTTATTTCTT
The DNA here is from genome assembly GCA_016271365.2 of Neoceratodus forsteri. Lineage (NCBI taxonomy): Eukaryota > Metazoa > Chordata > Ceratodontiformes > Ceratodontidae > Neoceratodus > Neoceratodus forsteri. The sequence continues at coordinate 1,381,113,597 of CM028132.1, read as the reverse complement.
CATGGTCGCTGTCTCCATAATCGCTCAAATTGAGTCATTCCTATTGAGTCGCTCAATTTGAGTAGCCAATATCATGGATTACCAAGAAACCTGCAGCCACGACAACTGCTCTTTCTGCCGACTGCTTCAGAGCCTGCTTATAGGTGTATTTAGGAGGTTACTAAGAAGAAAAGCAAAAAATATAAGAAGAAACAGTAAAGTACATAAAATTAGAAAGATTGCCTACACATGGCCATCCTGCAGACAGAAAAAAAAAGAAGCACTGTTGTGCAACAGACTTAGAGAAAGAGATTACAAGGTACAGAAAGTATCCTACAGAAAGGTTTCTCTTCATTCATCTAGTGGTTTCCTTACTTTATTTCTTTCGGAACAGGGAAGCAGGGCCAGGGAGTTCACCTTGCCACAATCGTACCATGACTCCCAATGCTGTTCTATTACACCTATTTTAGCACATTTTTGTATTGTATCCTTATTTTGCTCCATTGTATGCTTTTTACTGTATGCCTTTAGCTTCTTATGTATGCTTTTCTTACAGATTTGTATGCTTTTGCTCTTACTGTATTTGTTTTTCACATCTGTCACTGGTAACGAGGGAGGTTCTGGAGGACTGCAGGAGGGCGGATGTGGTCCTGCTGCACAAAAGGGAAGAGGCAGAAAACTACAGACCTGTAAGCCTGACTTTGGTCATGGGCAAGATTATGGAAATACTACTTAAAGAAAGGATTGTGAAATACCGGTTCCACCATGCCGCAGTGACAGGAATTCTGTTGACGGCCTTTACAGAGATGGCACAATGCCCACAGCCAACATTGTGCCATCTAGGATACAAGTGTTTTTTTGCGGGGGGCACTTCCCGAACCATAAATTTCCAACTCCAAGTCGGTGTTGTTTCGGGGAGGGAGCAAACACCCTGGAGACAGCGGCATTGGTAACATAGTGGACCAGTACAGCGAACAGCCAATTCTGTCGCTGTACTGGTCTTCACTGTGTTACCGTCGCTGTAGCAATGGTATACAGTGGAGTATATTAAAACCAGTAGATTGCAAGATCCAAGACAGCATGAGTCCAGAGGGGGAGAAATCCTGCCAAACAAACCTGACAGAGTTCCCTGACTGGGTTATCAGGGAGGGACAGTGGATGTGGCCTACTTGAATTTCGGTAAGGCATTTGGCACCATTCCACACAGAAGACTGGAAAGCAAGACGGGCAGCCTGGGAATGGGTCTAAAGATAGTAAAATTTGCATGAAATTGGCTAAGTAACAGAACTCAGAGGGTGGTGGTAAATGGAGTTCACTCGGAAGAAGGTAAGGTAACCAGCGGGGTGCCCCAAGGGCCAGTACTAGGACTGGTCCTCTTCAGTGTCTTTAGAAGCAACATCACAAATGGGCTGGAGGGGAAGGTATGCCTGTTCACAGATGACACAAAAATCTGCAACACAGTAGACACACCACGTTGGGAATGGGATGGTGGAAAAAATGAGGGAAGATCTCAAAAAGCTAGAAGACTGATAGGGAGTTTGGCAACTGAGCTTCATTGCCAAAAAATGTAAAATTATGCACGTAGGGCACAGAAATCAAAGGACAACGTATCATTTGGTGGGGGGGGAGGAGCAACCACTAAACAGGAAAGGGATATGGGGCCATCATTTCTGATGACCTGAAGATAGCAAAGCAATGTGATAAAGCAGTAGGAAAGGCTAATAGAATGCTGGGGTGCACAGGGAGGAGTATCACTAGCAGGAAGAGGGAGGTAGTGATACTCCTGTATAGTTCAACATGGTGTCCAGTTCTGAAGGCCACATCTCAAAAAAGAGATAGACCAGGTGAAGTCAGTACAGAGAAGGGCAACCAAAATGGCGCATGGCCTGCACCAGAAGCCCTATGAGGAAAGACTCAAGGAGGTAAATATGTACTCTCTAGAGTAAGGGAGGGAAAGGGGGACATGGTAGAAACATTCAAATACCTCAAAGGTATCAATAAGGTACTGGAAGGTGGCATTTTGCACAGAAAGAGATGCTCATGGACAAGGGGGAACGATATGAAACTGGAAAAGGGGAGACTTAGAGAGGATGTGAGGAAATACTTATTTACAAGTGGACATCTGGAATAGCCTCGGGCTCCCAGCAGAGGTGGTGAATACGAAATGGTAACGGTTTCAAACATGCATGGGACAGACACTACAGGACCTTGGTAACAGGACTCGGGGGGGGGGGTAAGGCTGGAGATCAATTAGGGTCTACAGTAGCACAGTAGGTAGAGACTTTAGGGCAGACTGGGTGGGCCAGAAGGTCCTTTTCTGCTGACAGCTTCTATGCTTCTGTGTTTCTACATTCAACTTCCATATGTACCCTTCCCCAAGGACTCCTCGGGAAACAGGTGGTTATGGACCTCTGTGGGCCCTTCCTAGTAGCTTGTGTTTCTGTCCAGATTTTATCCTCCATCCAGATGCCCCCATTCTGGCTACCAGTCACCAGCTACATTCTGAGGTCCTCAATGGCTTGCCCCTGTGGCAGGGCTAGGGTAGAGGTAGGTGTTTCCACTTCTCTGCCAGAGCACTATCTAGCATGGGCATGGAGTGCTCAGTGCTGGGCAGAGTGTGCCAGTGCTGTCATCCTGGCAGCTACTATTTCTTACTGTTTCTCCCCCCCCAGATCTCATTCCTCACCCTGTGTTGCACAGTCCGGGAACAAAATGTATGCCCCTGCAGGGAGAGCAAGCTCTCAGGCCACCACCAAGTGTCACTGCGGTGGTGGAATGTGCCTCCTCCTCCTGACTGGGATGCACAGTTAGCAGCAGTGCTACATTCTTGCCAGCATTCCAATCACCAGTTCCTGGGTCTGCCCTAAACCTGAACACATAACAAGCTGACTTAGGGACAAGAAGTAGAGTGCTGTGGTGGCACTACTCCCAGTGGAGTGGGATACTGAGTGGCATCAATTGGGGATCAGTGCTGGGACCTCTACTGTATAACATTTTCATCATTGATCTGGAGGCTGGGGTCTCCAGCAGGCCACTTGCCTTCGCTGATTGCACTATGCTGGTCAAGGTGGTGGAATCCTTTGAGTATGGAGACAATCCTCAGAAAGACCTGGACAAGCTGGGTGATGTCTTTAAATTGCCCCAACTGTAGTGCATCCAGGAAGCAAGGTGGTGCTCAAAGCTAGGGAGGCCAGTCCCAATTGCACATATAAAAACAAAAAGCTAGCACTCTAGGAGCCCACTGGCTCAAAGATTATATCGAGATAAACTTGCTGTTCCTTTAACAACATTTATTGCAGTGATAACGAGCCAGTCTGAGGTCAAGGAGACAATGACCCGGCGCTTCGACCAACATGGGTCTTCGTCAGAGGGCCTCCTGACAAAGACCCATGTTGTCGACGCGGCAAGGCTTTGTCTCCTCGCCCTCAGACCAGCTCTTGATCACTTCAATAAGTTTTGCTAATGGATCAGCAAGTTTGTCTCCAATATAATTCTTGAGTCAGTGGCCTCCTAGAGTGCTAGCTTTTTTGTTTTGCATGAATGATTTCTCCGACTCCTGGAGCCTCAGACTCAAGGTAAGCCAAATGCAAGGTGCTACACTTGGGGAGGGGAAACAGAGCTAGAGACCACACAATCTGTGAGGCTCCTCTTGCTGCCACTGGAGGATGAAAAGGGTGGCAGATATAAAGGACCATGAGTCCATTTTGACCTCTCATCTATCTTGACTTTAAATAACTATGTTGTTTCATGCAAACGTCTTTAGCAGTAAGAACTTAATGTCCTGAAATTCAAATTGATTTGCATTTTATTTTGAATATTTTGAGATTTCAGTCCTGCTGTTGCCAGATTTAAATTTGTATACAAAAACATGAAAATTACATTAAGAAAACAAAAACTTTCATAGGATTTTTACGGTCAAACCTTGCTCAATATGACTCGCCATTATTCAATGGGTTTTAACACCTTTCATATATTTATCTAGTCTTGTTTTAAAGGAATCAATGGTATTACTGGAGACCACATCATCTGGTAAAATATCCCAGTGGCTAACCACCTCTGGTTTATCCAGGCACCTCTTTAATTAAACCTGTAGATTTCACCCTAGAGATGATAGTTACGTGATCTGTTTAGTCCTATTGGGATATCTAGATTGCAATCCTATACATTCCATTAATCAGTATTCCTGAATGCTAATACACTAAACATAGGTCACTTCACAGCTTACGATATTACAAACTAAACATACCCAATTCATGTAATCTATCTTTATAATTAAGATTTTTAAGTTTATATAAATTTCTTGTTGCTTTCCTCTGCACTCTTTCTAGTCGTTTATGTCCCTCATATGACGAGGGCTCCAGAACTGAGCACAATACTCCATTAACGGATGGACCATTGACTCATAAAGTGGCATCGGTACTGCGCTGTCTCTACGATGGATGTTTCTTAATCGCAGTTCAACATTCTGTTTGCTTTTTTGTTACCTCTGTAATATGATGCTGAAAGGTAAAGTCGTTACTGATAATTATTCCCAGATCTCTTCAGTGTTTGTACTCTTAATTCTCTCCCACTTAGGTAGTATTTGTGTAAATTATTTTTTTTTGCCTAAGTGCATGACACTACATTTTCGATATTAAAGGTCATTTGTGCTTTTGTGCCCAATCTGCAAAACACATTCTGATCATTCTGGAGATCCTGTTTTGCTTGTTGGTCATTGACTATTGCACCTATTTCGCAACTGTCTGCAAACTAACTTCTATGTTTTGTGACTTTTCTCATTTTTCATCATTACTTGATTTTTGTAAATTTGTACTGTGTCAAAGTGACAACTCTACCACTGACCAAGAGTAGCTTTCCAGATACTTATAAACAGTGGAACGTATCTAATGAGGATACTTTCAGAACCCAAAAATCTATTTGATCTTAATTACACAAATTTTCTTTTTTGCTCTTCCCCTACCTACTCCCCCAGCCGGCCACTCCTTCGGGCCACCAAGGCCCACCACCACCACACATGCCCCGTCGCTATCCGCCACCCCACCAGTGCTGTGACCCCGGGTAGCCTAACGTAACTCATTGTTGGGTGGGCCCCTCATGGAGTTACTGGGGGTGGAGAAAAACACCCACAGGCATCATAGTATGCATCCTAGGCATGGCAGGGTCAGCACGGACACCTCCAGGCTACCAAGGTGATGGGGACCAGTGGCCATTATCTAGGCCAGCTGAGGGTGGGTTTTCTGCTTTTCTCCCTAACTGCCCACCCCCCGCCCACAATGGGCCAGCTGCAGTGGCATTCTGGGAGTGGGGACATTCAGCAACCTGTCAAGGCTGCACGCCACCAAGAATGCCACCCTAAGTCAACCCTAGGGGCCAACAAACAGTGGTAGAACGCCTACCCACCTCCCCAGGATGGAAACACCCAAAGGATGCTCTAAACTCCTTCCCCGCTGGACTCCGTTTCTGACCCCTGGGCTCAGGGTGTGAGTCCGGGTAACCAGCGGAGTGAACACCTTCACTCAGCACCACAGAGCTGGAACCATATTTTCAAAGGATAGCACAGGAATTGCATCACATCTTGAGTCAAACCTTTTTCATGCGTTAAACACCAGAGTGCTGCAACTGCACCTGATTTTACAATCTTGGGAACACCTATGACAGTTTACCTGTTTTATGGCAGCCTAGCCAAATCTCAGGTGCCAGCTCAATGGAAATGGTCCCCAGTATCGACACAAGCTAGACCACAAAAAGGTGGTGTCGTTTGCATTAATTGCTGCAAGGCATAGAAAATCCCTTTGGACTGGCACAAGCCCAGTGCACCATATCTTTGGTTTAACCGGGGCTTGCGGCAATCTTAGGCAGTGGAAAATCCTGTCCAGCATGTGGGTTGCACATTATCCAAGAAATTTCAGTCGGGACTACAAGAAGTCTCTTTACAGGGATAGAGTCACCATTCATGCCCCGTGGCCATTATAGTTTGACCACCCATGGAAAGTTCTTCCAAATGAGATACAGGGCTCCTCTGTAGCTGGATGCACTCCAGAGATGTCGATGTCTGAGTCTGTCCAATATTAATACTGTACTACATTGCAGCCATTTGTAGAACATTGTGATGTTACTGAAGAACTAGCCATGCTTGACTCATTGTAGTTAGGCATAGCTTGTTCCTTGATGGCATCACATGTGATCTAAAAATACATAGATACACAGATGTTAGCAGACAAGGGCCTTCAGCCCACCCAGTCTGCCCATTAATGTTAGCAGGTGTGTCTGCAATGTAATATTAATGTTGAACAAACTTAGTTGTCTATATTTCAGGACATTTTCCAGCTATAGAAGAGACCAATACATTGTTTGGAAGAGCTTTTCATGGGCTGTCAAACTATGCTGGCCACTGGGCATGAATGTGTCCCTTTAATACTGTGATGTTGCTACTACAGTGTCCTTAAGAGCTAGTGTGCTGTCCGAAGTTAATATTAAGTTTCACAAGTTGTAAACTATTATTTCTTATACCTATAGTATGTTTATTTTTCCCTTTTACTAATTAGAAGGTTTCTTTTCACCTGACAATACTTGGTGTGATGCAGTACTATACCTAGAGGTTGACACAGCTACAGCAGTTCTGAGAGGAGACAAGGGGAATATGATAGAGCTCTTCAAATACCTCATGGACATAAATAAGGTACCAGAGGGTAGCATCTTTCAGAAAAATAGATGTTCAAGAACAAGGGGCCATGATATGAGAATAGAGGGGGGGCAGTCTCAGGGGTAACGTGAGGAAGTATTTTTTCACAGAAAGGGTGGTAGATGCATGGAACAGCCTCTCAGCAGAGATGGTGGTGGCAAAAATGGTAGGGAAATTCAAGAATTCAAGGGAGAGGCACAAGGGAACCCTAGCAATAGGAAAGAGAGGGTAAAAGATGGAGATTAAGTAGAATCTGTGGTGTTGCAGTAGGTAGGGAAAATGGACAGACTAGGTGGGCAAAGCAGTCCTTATCTGCCATCAATTTCTATGTTTCTATATTTCTGTTCCTCCTCATATGTCACCACTGCCAGCCCTATGACTCCTCTGACTGTTACATCACGACTGATCATGAAGAGCCAATCACCTGCTTTCAGACTGGTCACTTGTTTTTGTTTTTTATTTCGTTTTACCCACCACCTGTTCCCAGCACTGTCACCTGACTTCAACTGCCAGTGCCACAATCTGGGAGGGCCTTCCCCTCATGGAGTCATGGGTGTGGCTTGGCCCCAGGCAGGCACAAGTGGGAGTTGGCAGCCCACCCCTTAGACACCCCTCCTGGTTTCATACCTTCTGCATCTTGTCAGGGTCCGCTTCTTATGCTGCTGCATCGGTGGTGAAGGTCCATCATGCTGACCCTCATGTCTGTGTTGCAGTGGGCCAGGAATTTTTTGTAGTGTACACCCTCCCCAGAGATGTGACGTGCGCTGATGCCAAGGTGAAAGTCGGCATCTGTCACGCTCCACCCCCTACTTTTTAGCTCAGGCATGCCAATCTTCCATCCCCAACTAGAGGCCAGTCATGCGCTAAGCCATGCCTCCCACCCCCTTGAAGGAAATGAGCAGTCCTGGGATGCTCAAGCATCCTTCCCCTGGCCAGTCCTCCAACAATCCGAGCCCATTCCCGAACTTGGGTCACTGGCAACACGAACAGTAGCACTACTGCTGAGCCGGTGGGCTGGCCAGACTGATCACTTGTGATGTCGCAATGAGTGAGGTCACAATGCCGATAAGGTATAAAGAGGATATGTCAGATATATCAGTCTCCTGTGAACATATTGCTCTTCATATCACACCTACTGTAATACTATCAGCTGGAAAATGTTCTACTAAGCAAATGGAAAAGAAAAAATTCTTCAGAAATCAAAAGTAGAGCTGGGCTAGTGGCATGGCAGGTTGAGGTGCTGGATGCCACACTGCCTGCCACAATGGCTACCCGGGTTCGGATGTGGACTCAGGTTGCTGGTAGTCCACCGGCTGGGAGAGGACTGAGCATCTAGCTGACTGCTCTCCTCTCCTGGGGAAGGGGAAAGTCGCATTGCTTTAACACTGCCACCACGAGGAGGCAGGGAGGCAGAGGAGCAGAAGAGGCTGAGCAGGGGATGGCCAGTGGCGGGCGCACAGTACATGTGTGTATGGCTGCATCACTGCATGCTGCCCAGTTGGGGGAGAATATACATACATGGCATACAGAGCAAAACATCAACCTCACACCTACCGCTCACCTTGCTCTGGCTAGAGGTGTGTTCCTCCCCAAGCTCTGCTATCGACTCATTGTATTTACACAAGCCGCTAAAACCCACCTCTCCAAATGGGACGTGGAGTATAACGATAAATGCCACTTTGCCCTTGCAGCCCCTTGTCTCTCTCACCATTGTGACCATTTCAACAAACTTACTTGGCTCTCCCCAGGCTATCACCGGAACTTTATCCTAGGGTGTTTTACTGACAATGTCGTTAGAATGTCCACCCCTCCCGTTCTGGCAGAACTTCTTAAATCTGCTTACTCCTCTTATTCCCTAAGGTTGCATGGTTCTACAGTATTCCAGGTTCCAAATACCAGCATGAAGATGGGTAACAGTGCATTTGCTATATGTGCACCTAAACTGTGGAATTCCCTTCCTGCCCATATTCGTACTCCCCCCCCACCCACAAGTGTTTCCGAAACTCCCTTTGGGATCACCTGCTGCTGTCCTCGACATGCAGTTGCACTTCAGATGCTAGTAGGCTCCCATACAGGTACTCATACTTTTTGGCCTTCCTTGGGGCACTCTCCTGAACTCTGCATTGTTGCCTGCCTAAACTTACCTGTTCATATTGGTTATGAATTTTAATTACTGTTGAATTGTCTGCTGTTTTGGTTATGAATTTTAATGATTGTTGAATTGTGTCCCTGTTATATCTAGCAATGTTGGTATATTGTTTACCTGTTTACCTGAAATCTCTGTGCACCCTTAGCCTATCTGTAATTTGTCTCTATATTTCCTTGTAACCTCCCAGGATGCACGGAAAATAGGCATTTGTTTGTGTCTAGTGTGCTTACCTGGTTAACAAAAGCTAAATAAATAAATAAATATGGAAAGCGAGCAGCAGTGGCAGGGTGAATACTTGGCTTTCTCGCCTCCCCTTGCCACACCACACCAACAGAGCACTGGGTGTCCTCTAGATTGTGCTTCAGGTGGGAGGATGACCTCTCCTCCTGACCATTCCACAGTGAATATCTGTGGGGATTTCTCCTCCCTGTCCCTGGGATGGTATTTAATGGGGGTGGGTGACCAAGGAGGATGTAAGGAATAAAAAGTAGCAACTGACTACTTCTAACAAATGGTAACATTTTCTGACTTCTAGTTTGGGTGCTACTAGCTCTTTAAAAGGCACATTTTACTATAGTCTGTAGCTGGGATGGGGGGCTAATCAACTTTTCTTCTGTGGTGCTCTGGAAAAGCAAGGACTTGTATGTCTCCCACATGCTATTCTGTCTGGGTTCCCATGTTCTATTTTTTTTTTGGGGTGGGCAGACACATTTCCAGCTTACCATCTGTGACAAGTTTGTTCTAAAAGTCCTCAAAGTCTTTTTCCCTTTGGTATGCTTGTGGCATTCTCCTTATCTTGGGTCTGGGAACCACAGCAGGCAGGTGGTAAGGTAAACAGAGAGCGGCATGGAAAATGATTTGTGGAAAAATTAATTGTTTAAAATAACTTGTAATTACAAGGTAGCCCATTAAGCAGCAGATAATGGCTGAAAAATCTATTCTTAATAAGCAATCATTTTAGAGGCCCTCTGAATTATAGCTTTTGAACTTTATTGGTAAAGAATTAAGTGATAAGGCGTCACATTGTGGGAAATGGAAAAATAGTTGCAGGGTTAGGTCACATAACCTGATGACATTGAAGACGGTAACAATTACCACAGTCAGTATTGTCTTTCATAGTATTGGGCTCCTTTGTGTACCATACTCTGCCTTTTCAATTTATATGCTTTGACCAATGTTTGATAAATACATAAGCTGGCGTTGGGGTGCCCTAGGCTTACATAGAGTACCACTTTCCTCAGCAGCTACTGCTCTTTCTATTCATATTTCTAAAACATTCCATGCTGTCAGTTACACCATGCCGTACTAATCATCCAAATGGCCTGGAATGGTGTTAGTGACGTCATAAAATGTTCACGCAATATGAAATGAAAGAGCAGCAAGTGCTGAGGAGAGAGGGGTTCAGAGTAGTTACAAAGGTAAGAAAAAGTATTAATTTAACAAAAAAGTCAAAACACATCAGAGTATTGGACAGACACTGAAAGGAAAACAGGTGTACATCTTAAACTGTAGAAAACCTTCTTCCTATCACTTTTGAAGAGCCTCTGACACCTACAAAGTAAGATGGTAAAGGCTCAAGGTACGTCATGTCTACCCCACCCCAACCCTTGCATCATAAGCAGGTGTCTATAAGAATGCTGTTCAAACAACAATTTATTTATTTTATTTTCAAATTGGTAAGAGGGAGAGGAACGCTGAGCTGACGCTCATTTCCAGGTGTGACGGGGCTACTAAACAAGCCAGTTAAATTAACAGTAGCAATCCCACAATTACATGAAAGGCATGTGTGGTGTAAATGATTAAGTGACAGTAGGCAGGCGAGGCAGCCATGAAAACCAACAATTTGCACCTCAAACAACTATCCCCACCCCATGAACAGGCCCCCATTGGCTGCAGTGAGAACGAAAAAGAGAAATTGACCTTGGTTAGCCAAGATATAAAACCTGCATTGAGGGATAATCAACGTGACAGAAACACACTTTCCAAACTTATTTAGGCAAAAAGGAGCCACTGTACTAAACTAATTCAATCTGCCAAAGTTAACCATTATTTGAATAAAAGAAAATGACTCTCAAAATTCTGGAAGTCAGTAAAGGCTCTAGAATAGGGGTGGCCAGCCTGTAGTTGTGAGCCACGTTCCTCTCAAAACAGTTTGATGTGGCTCTCGAGGGCTTGTCAGTTACTTGTCAAGGACATGTCACAGTCTTTTAAATTTGAGAAAAGTCAAAAGTGAAAGCCTGCAGGCTCAATAAGCTGCCTTACTAAGCCTGCAAGCAAAGCTAAAGTCCGGAGCTGCTCTGAATGATTATTTTAAAATTGCAACTATTTTTAAAAATAATGTAACTTAATAAAATGTAATAAAATATGATTATTGACTATGACTATGTTATTGTTTGAACTTCTAAATATGGGTAAATATAGGAATGGTAAGGGCCACACCTTGGGTATGGTACAGGCCACACTTTCTTGTGGCTCACGTCTTACTCAGAAATGTAAATGTGGCTCATGACCCTGAAAAGCAGTGGCGGAGCCAGGTTGGGAGAGTTTGAGAGCCAGGGGGGCCACTCAGTCAATCATGGGCTCCACAATGGGCACTAAACAGTGAAGAAAGATGGGGACAGGGCACCACTACTCACACCGGGGCAGCCAGGAGGGGTGACCAACCCCCCACCCCCCACTCTAGCTTCGCCACTGCTGAAAAGGTTGGACACCTCCACTCTAGAAGGAGGGGTGGAGCCCCCATTATTACCTATCTAACTTATGCTGGATGACAGGGTTATCACAGACAAGCAACTCATAGTCAAAGAGCTTAATTCACACTTTGTATCTGCTGGCCTGGCATTTGATAAAGCATTTGCTGACATGTTCCTACTCACAAAGTCAGCACTGGTGACAAAGCCTCTGTAAGTAATCGCAGGCCTCTCTCCATACTCCCTGTCCTAGTTAATTATTAGAAAAAGGAGTCAATGACCAACTTTGGGTGCATCTTGCCCACAACCTCATCACCCCAATTCACTTTGGTTTTAGAGCTCTGCACAGTATCTCCACCACACTAGTTCAGGTTACAAATGATTGGTTGTTCACCCTGGACTGAAAAGCTCATAAATGTAGCCATGTTCTTAAACTTAATAAGGCTTTCGATACAGTAGACCACCAGATATTGCTGCATAAACTCTCTGAAATTGGTACTGGCCCCAATGCTCTGCCTTGATTCAGAAACTAGCCGGCAGCAGCAGCAAGTTACATCTGACGGGCTCCTACCTTTATGTGAACATATAGTGTTACATGTTGCCAGACCTACTCTTTCCAGTGCATTAACTGATCTGTGCTCAGCATTTAATGCCCTTCAAATTAATACTGTTTTCTTCTAAACTTCTTCATCCTGGTACTGAGTCAATATAGCTTGGACAAACATGTGAAATACCACGCTGTAAGAAGTGCAAATGGTTCTACAGTGACAGGGGTTGTTTCAGCGTGCGTAAGAACTGCTACCCTGTCACTGAAGGCTGCCATTAGGGAAGGTGAAGGATGCTGCCGGGGGGTTGCCTGGCTGAGTTGCTTCTGTGGTGGAGTGGCTAGAGCACCTGTCTCTGGTGGCATTGGGAACCTGGGGTTGAGGTTCGGTTTTCCTCAGGTCCCACTGTGATGTGGCTTTTTTTTGATTTTTTGCAAAAATGTTCCCCGGTATGATTTTCTTTTTTCCCTAAGTCCACGAAACCCTGGAGTTGATTATAATTGGTCTGGGGTGTGTGGGCAAGGCGCCCCATATCAGGGGGTGTGGGGGATCTTCCCCCTGCAAAAACAAAGATATTCCTCCAGTGTGCACTTATTTTTTGTGCTGGTCAGAGTGTTGTGCCAACGTTATTTTGCTGCACGCTGATTTGCATGTGGCATTCTCGATGTGTATGGTTTTGACCGCAACATTATGACCCCATGCCCTTAGTGCCTCAGAAACAAAATTAATGACCTTTGCTCCAAGCAGCAAGCAGCCATCTTTCACCACTGTCCCCAGTATCCTTACCCTAATGGATGACAGTCTGGTGCTAGATGACACATTTAAATATTTGAGTTTATAGTTAGATAGTAAACTCTCTTTCTGCACCCATATTGATACAAGAAGCTGCATCCGAGGCTAGGTTTCCACTATAGAAACTGATATTGTTCCTCTACTGAGGCAAGGAAAAGATTCATTTTTGCCACTTCTTGATTACGGTGAGCTGGTGTATAGAGGCATCACTGTTTTGCAGCTAGTTAAACTAGATATCCTATATCTTGGAGCACTAAGATTTATCTCTGGTCTGGATACTATAACTCATCATTGCACCCTCTATACAAAACATGAGAAGCAGAGCTAAGGGTGCGCTCCAGGTTGCCTTTAAACGTACCTCCCTTGCTCAGAGATCCCTATCCTTCAGAGGACATCTGTGGCTCAATGATCTCCCTGTCTCCCTCAGAGACTGAAAAGTTAAGCCTTTTCGAAAGAGAACTTGGACAACTCCTCTCCTTCGTAAGCAGCTGTGGCTGTCACACCTAGCCTGCCATCTGTCACACCTAGCTATTCAATGTAAGCAATTTCTTCACTCAGAGCCCTGCAACCTCCATACCTAGACCAACTCTCTCCCACTTTGCAACCCAACAAGGCCACCTTCAGCTGCTACTGTCTCCCCTCATCTGTCACTTGCGATTCCTCATCACTTGGCCGGCTTGGTCACTTACCTTATCATTATACGGCAGCTACATACCTGTTTTAGTATCCTCAACATGCTATGTACCACACTTGTTTGATGTGCTGCTGTATTTAAATCATACTTATGGATCAAACTGGTATAGAATTTTGTCTGTAGTATTTGTTGTTTATTTGAACTTGCTTGTACCCTTTGTGTTGTCTTGCTCTGCTCGACTTGGAACCTTTGTAAACAAGCCTTCCAGCTCAAAGATGTTAATCCGAATATAAAATAAATAAATTTACCTCAGTTAATCAGTCCTCCTTGACTACTAGAAGGCAAAAAATTTGTATATTTGGTCTTACAAAGTGCTTAGTGCTGTACCACAATACATCTCATCCTTATTTCATAGCTCCTCCAGCCTGTTCGACTTCAGGACTAATGACTTCATTCTCTTGAGGTCCCAAGATATGTATTCAAATATGGCAAAATGGACTTTAGCTGGCTTGTCCCATGTCTTGGAACAAGTTGCAAGCCTTTGAGATTAAACTCGCTGATTAGTTTACATTCATTCATGTTGTTAATAGGTAGCCACCATACAGATAAATACACTTGTTGGTAGAGCACTTTGACTTTCTTGTTCTCGTTTTTGTTGTAGACCTTTGTTTTTTGTTAACTGCTCACTCAGCCTCTCTGTATTTAATTCCTTGTTTCTTGTGGCACATAATCCCTGTACATTTTGTGGAATTGTTACTCATGATGTCTGTAAACTACTATGTAAAAAATGTTTCGGAATGTAACCCCAAGGGATACTACCCCTGCCTGCGTGACTAAATGCAGGTTGAGGGGCCTGAGTTCTGTGAATGAGTGCCTCCACCCAGAGGGTAGGTTTAAGGGTAGCATAGCTGCTCTAGGTACAGCCTCCGGGACACTGATACCCCGTAACCCCTCTAGTGGCCTGTACTGTTCAGCAATAAGATAATAGCAATTACCACAGGAATGCAATGTTAACCCCACACTTGACACACTTATCACCAGGGCTGGTTCAGCTGCAGTGGTCCTGGAGACCCCTGTAAAATAAGGCCTGCAACAGATAAAGGCAATAACACAGTATTCCCCATAAAGAGATACACCACCACCAGTTTAGAGGCAAAAAGATTTAGATCTGATTTATTAGGGGGATGTGAACAAGGGAGGGGCAGCAATCTAGTGATTGATTTTAGATCTGAATTGTTCAGGTTGTAAGGCATGCACTCACAGGTCCCTGTAACACAGTCACACACACTCTGGGTACCCAGTTGTTAGTACAGGCTAGCCTGAAGTGTTGCCTGGGGTAGGCCAGTGTTACAGTTGTTGTTGGGGGCCCTTTTGGAAAGAGAAAACACAACACGCACTTTAACCCTTAATTTGTAATCCAGAGCCAGATGGCTCAGTCTGAAATGATAAACAACAATTAAATCAGGTGACACACTTTGATTTGAGCTTTGTTGCAGGGAGCTACCCTGATGTTTACTCACGCTACCTAGGTCAGGATGCAGGATGGACGAAATGGAGACCTCAGAATGAAGTGCTGGTATGCCAGGAGAAGCAGGACCCACATGATGCACCATGGTGGTCGTTCCTGTTCATTGGTGTTGAACAGGGAGCCGAATCTCCAGGTGGGTCTCTTGTCGGGTATAGCTCTGTGGCATGAGCAGCAATCTAGGCTGAGATGGTGAGACCCAGACCAGGTGAACGAGTCAGATACAGTCCGGTAAAGTTGCTGGATGCAGCATCCAGCTAGTGGGACAGAATCAGCATGGTGGGGAACCAAATCGCGACCCACACTCCACATTCAGCACACTTATAGTAAAGGCAAGTGAATACCACAGATTCGGATGACAGTCTGGTTGCAACTGACAGTGTCTTTGTACAAACCGTATGCTCTGCTGTGGTCTCAAGTCCTGACAGGGCGATTGCACAGAGGCAAAACTTCGGTCCACACCAGGCAAATTTCACTTTGTCACAATTCAGGATTCTGGTCACAATCCCTGTAAATTCGGATAAAGTCCGAGATATTAAAGCAGGCTTCTTCACTTGGGAAGATGGTAGCAGGCAGGCCAGACACAGCCTTCCCGCCGATTTCCCCGTGCTACTACGCAGGAGCAGCTGCTCGAATTACTCGAGCTGTTCTCTCTCTCAACTCCAACTACACACTCACACACTGCTGCAGGCAGCTCGGGACTTTCCTAGTGATCCAAAAGGTTCGGTTGGTTGATCCATCTGTCTGTCACAGCTAGGGCTCCCGCTCCAGGTCCATTTTCGTGCCAGAGGGTGAAAACTACAATTCCTACAGAAATTACCTCCCGTAAAGCCTCTGGGGACAGTCTCCATTTTAGGGTCCCCAAAGGTACTGATTGGTCCAAACTTGCAGTCCAGAACCAAGATCGTGGTGATTAACAGAAATGTCCATGCTGCAAAGGAAGGCAGGTTAAACAAACTACGATATTATTATTATTAAAACAGAAAATCGGCAAACAATCACAGATTCTAGTAAAGCTCCCTCTGCGCAATTAGCGATGGCAGAATGAAGCGGCTGTATTGCAGCCTGGGCAGGACTCAAACCTAAAACCACTTGGCCCCCACCCAGAATAATTATAACCCACGAAAATGATGCCTCTTAAAGAGACAGGCACGGAGGCTAATAGGGCACACACATGCAAGCACTTTTAAATGGTTAGAACACAGAACACCAACCTGGCAGTGGGCATTAGGCAAGCTCAGGAAGACATTTTAGGAACCTGCATTTGTAGGGGGTTACAGTAATGCCATCTGATCTACTCTATGTATGTTACCTGTCCTAACCAGGACCTCCTTTGCAAACAGGCATTTTCAATGCAGCTTTTTATTCTGGTAAAGCAAATAACTACAAAAACAACTGGCAGATTGTAGTATAAATAAACAAACCTGAGGGAATCTGGATTGTAACTTCAGTGCAGGTGTGCTCTAGGTGATAGCTGGAATAAACCAGAGGTTAAGGGCAGGAGCAGATTGGTGAGTACTGAGCTCTGAAATACTGTTTGAGAGAGGGGTAAGAGGTGGAACGGCAAATGGCATGAAGAAGGGCATCCCAGAGAGAGTTCAAATGCACCAAGGAGGTGGATTGACTGATAGAGGTGTTGCGGTGAGGGAAGCTGAAAGAGTGCAGGTTCAAGAAGTGGAGCGAGTAGGATGTGTCAACGCAGGGTGAGAGTAGCACCATGAAGAGAGCAGCGATAGCCTAGCCAGTGTCCTGAGAGCAAAGCAGCAACATGAGAATGTCTCTCACGATTCAAGAGACGGGACAGAGAGGTTCTGGTAGGGAGCATGAGTAAGAGGGGTTCAGTGACAAAACCTCAAAATGAGTTGAAGAGGGGTTAAGCCTGTACACAGACATGTACTTAACTGAAAGGGGTTCTCTTACTACCAGAGTATCCAGTGATTCCCTTGGTAAGCAGAAATTTGTTCCAGCTTACCTTTGAAGGCCTATACTGTCTTCCTGTCAACTGTATATAGTACATTGGTGTGCTATTCAATAGGTGTACTATGTAAGCAATAATACCGACAGAGTGGGCGGTATTACAGGCCGTACCGGACCCATGGGCCTTATAGCCCCTGGAGGGTCAGGTATTGCTCATATCACCCACCCTGGAGGGTATTATTGTATGAAAATGGGCTATAGGTGACATTTAAAAAAAATATAAAAAATAAAAATAGATATAAAGATAAATAAAACAGCAGTTAAAATTAACTATTCTGGTAAAGTAGTACCTATAGTACCATCACTGCTGTAGGGCACTGCTGTTTTTTTTCTTTCTAAACACTTCTTTACTATTAGCAGCTCTAGGTTATCCTTGCTTGCTGCTTTGTCCATTGTCCCTCCCTCCCAAGACAATACAGTATTTTATTTGTTGTTTTTGAGCGCTGAGTTGGAGCAGGAGAAAGCATGTGAGCTTCATTTTAAAACAGGCATTTTGTTTCTGGGACTGGTTTTGTACCGAGGTGTGAGTCTGCCGTGCCCAGCAGATGTGACACTCAGAAGTATAGTATAGCGGAACGAGAAGGAGCAGCAGACCACTAAATTTATTTTTTTATTTTAAATTACTGTTGAGGTTTGCCTTTCTTTTTTATTTATTTACTGGGAGCTGTGTGTGAGTGGGACATTACCAAGAGCGAGGAATGGGTCATCAGCAGCGACACCGATCAGGATATGATCAGCAGTGGTGACGGTCAGCAGCAAAAACAGTTTTTGTGAGTAGAAAAGTAAGCTTTCTAAAAGTATATTCATATGCTCTCTGTTGCTGTTGTGTTCCACTTTTGACTGGGTGATAGTTACTCATTATATTCAGCTATGTGCAAGCGTGTGAAAAAGGCAGCATGAGAGCAGTCAGCAGTGCTTCCACTGTGAATGAGCGCAGTTTGGGAGAAACGGTCAATTGTCTTGTTCCCGTGTCACAGAATTTAAACTTGAGAGTGTGTTAATTTATTACCTTTACATTTTGACAGCTGAAAAGAATAAATTAGGAAAAAACAGTTTGTCAGGGGACTGTATCTGATACTCAGTTGGGGGTGGGTGAGCGGGAGTGGAGCCGCGATGTAGCTGGTGGTTTTGAGCAGGAGCGAGTAGTCAGGAGCCTGCCTGACATAATAGGTGGTGTTGCTAAATAAAAAAATAAAATGAAAAAACAGTTTGCCAGGGGACTGTGTCTGACTCTTGGTTGTCCATCCGTGTGTGTGTGTGTGGTGGGCTCACTTGGTCTCTGTCACTCGTTAAACATTAAAAAAAATGGCAACAGTTTGAAATTGTGTGCCCAGCATTTCAGCCAATGATGAAGCAGGGTGCTGGGCACAAGGATACTTTGCTGGCTATCAGGAAGGTTTGGGCTGGGGCTTTTTATTTGGTGGGCATCTATTGTCTGATAGATGCCCACCTAAATAAGTGTCTCAGCCAATCAGAAGAGAGAATTTTCTTTGCCCATTTTCTAACCTCTGGGAGAAGAAGTGTTTCCTAACACTACCCCACAATCTACTACCTCTGAGTTTCAGAGTGTGACTCCATGTTCTGCTAACAACTCAGTCTGTTTGATCTTGTCAGTAAGCTTGAGCATACTGAAGACCACGACTGTGTTCCCTTTAGAGCAGGTGGAAAGTTGTGAATTCCCCTTTAGCGGAACTTCTGCAAAGTTTCACAGCTTTTGTGGGATTTTCCAGACTTCTTCCTTTAGCAAAATCCGAAATCTTCTGAATGTCTCATGGCACCCCCCCACCCTCCGATCACTGTCCCCCTATGAAATAAATGTTTCACTGGTGCCTTGTGTCACCCCCACCCTCCAATTGCCATCCCCCTATGATAGAGGGACCTGGTTCTAGTGGCACCCCACCCTCTGATCGCAGCCCCACAAGAAAAATGGATTCCTAATGTCTAACACCCCTCGTACCACCCTCTGGGCTGATTACAGCAGCCTGACACCACCACCCTTTTCATAGCCTTTTTGAGCTGCTGCTACACTGCCACAGGGGCCCATAAGGTGATCCAGCACAGCCCTCTCTCACCACCTCAGACAGCCCCCATTTGCAATGACAAGGAGCACACTCCTTTCTTTACAGATGGTGGCTGGTGAGGAATGGTGACTCCTCATGGGCTCCCCACAGCAGTGAGGTAGTGGCCTGAAAAGACTATTGAAAGGGGGGGTGGCAGGTTGCTGTAATCAGCCCAGGAGGGTGAGCGGTGCCACTAGACACCAGGAAAACATTTATTTCATAGGGGAATGGCAACTGGAGGGTGGGGGTGCCATTAGACACCAAGAAATAATTTATTTCATAGGTGAATGCCAATTGGAGGGTATCACTACACACCAGGGAACCATTTCTTTTATAGGTGGATGGTGATAAGAGGTTGTGGGGTGCCGCTAGACACCAGGGAACCATTTATTTCACTGGGGAATTTCAACTGGAGGGTGGGAGGGTGCCACTAGACACCAGGGAACCATTTCTTTCATAGGGGGATGGTGATCCAAGGGTGGGAGGTGGCACTAGAGACCAGGGAAACATTTATTTCATGGGGGATGGCCATCGGAGGGTGGGGGTGCCACTAGACACCAGGTAATGATTTCTTTCATAGGCGAATGGCAATTGGAGTGTGGGGGGTGCCACTGCATACCAGGGAACCATTTCTTTCATAGGTGGATGGCAATCAGAGGGTGTGGGGTGCCACTAGACTCCAGGCAGGGAACCCTTTCTTTCATTGGGGAATGATGATCGGAGGGTGGGGGTGCCACTAGACACCAGGGAAACATTTATTTGGAAGGGGGACAGCGATCAGTGGGTAGGAGATGCCATTAGACACCAGGGAGAGACAATTCATATATTCATTCTGCAGTTTGGTGGCTCTAAAATAACATTTCCACTCACTGTAGTATAGCCTGCCCACCTTCCAGTCTGTTCTCATTGCCCAGTCTGAAAAAGCACTCCCACCCAGCCGGCCCTGTGGTGCAGCAGACTGAGGTGCTGTGAAGCACCTCTACCTCAGGTCACACCGGTGAACCGAGTTCAGGAACGAGTTCAGGTTGCCAGGGCTGGCTTGGGAGGAGGGCTGGGTGATGGAAGTAAGCAGTCAACAAATAGCTGTCCTCTCCTGGGTAGGGATGGAGTTATCTTCTTGGCTGCCACCAAGTGGAAGCCTGTTGTTAGTGCAAATGCTAGGTGGGGGATTGCCAGACAGACATCTGGGTGTGTAGAGAGAGGCTGTGATTCCAGAGCTGATGTGAGCCTCCGTACATGTGCTTCTGTGCCAGGCCATGACTTCAGGACAGTAGGGAAAAAAAAGCAGGAGGAAAATGGAATGGAACCAGGCTACATAATACACTACTTGAGGTATTGTAGCCCGACCTGCGACTCTGCTGGATAAGGAGGGGGACTTCTGGATGAAAGTCACTGTGGGGGATGGCCCTTCCCCTGGCCCCGTCTTGGGGGAATCCATGTGGAAATATCCCCCCAAGAAGGAGAGAGGCAGCAGGCTAGCTGATGGCACTCAGAGACAGGGCTGAACAGCCATCTGGTCAGCCTGGAGGATAATATATAAGGCACACCTCCAATGCCTGTTGGTACGTGGAGGGTGGGGGTGGAGTACGGTGTTAGGGTTTGAAACCCTAACACCACATTTCCAAACTTTTGTCACTGGAACCTTAACTGATGAATTAACAAGGTTTATGGGCAAAGAATTTCCTTACTTTTTGAGAACGTATAAGTGTAGCCTTATTTGCTTGATAGAGCAAACGCAAGGCCCTATGGGCCCTGTACTCCCATCACTCCTTAATGATATCTGTATTTGTGTGTGGTCATCCCAAAGTATGCAGCACCAAAGAAACACCTCACATTACAATATTATCCTATAGGAAAAACAGGAAAATTTGAAAGCTGTGCAACTCAACACCAAATTAAAGGAGAAGACTCCTGTATATGTATGATTTGGATATATCTGATGTATTTATTATACATTACATCAAGTACTGTACATATGTCAGTGAGAGATCAGCCATTTCTTCTGTTGCAACACATATCTAGAGTTTGAGGCTCTGATACAAAGTAGTAAAATGTCAAGCAAGCCTCCATTTACATGCAAATGAGGTACTTGTAATACAACCCCTCCCATTCCTTGATGTCACTGCAGCAACAGTGCAGAACAAAACATAAGGGTGTCAATGCTGTCTAGCCTGATTTTAGTTTAAGTTTGCAATGGCTTAAGGCAGTTCTGTCATGCAATTCACAAAGGGAGTAGTACCTGTAGCCTTAATACTGTATGTGTAGAGCAAATAACACATCTAATAGTATTTTATTCACAGGAAACAAAAGCTGTTTCTTTGCACTGCTCATTTCTCTGTGTGAGACAGTTGTAACATGTTGTGGAAAGCTGTAGACTGAATCAGTCAATCAGTCACTCTGTATTGAACCAGGTGAGCACCCTTAAGAAGATTTGTTAGAAGATGAGCCTGGGCAGTTTACCAAAGGATCACACAAGACTGACTTATACCAGTGGTGCAAGTGGTAGACAAGAAGTACAGGAACTCAGGCATTGGCAAATATGAAATGCAGAATGAAGATCCTCAATCTGAAGGATAGCTGTTCGTGACATAGCTATCTGTTTAGACACTAGTAGATTCAGTTAGAGATACTGAACTATTTCTAGGAAAACAGCATTGTTGTACAAGTCAACTGTTGTTATGGAAACCCTGATTTCAGGTCACAGGCCCAGAAACTGTCATTATGTTGCTGGTTTAAGAATTTCAGTTCCAGTGTCAGTGGGAATAAGTATAGGAACTCTGTTCCTGCTGCAAAAAAGGTACAGGGACTGAGTTCCTGTGCATTACTGTTCACTTTCATCACTGACTTATACACATCCCCTTTCAGCATCCTGAAAGTGGAGAGCTAGATTGTTTACTTTATAAAGTGTATTGTTTTACATTTTAAATGCTCCTTAAATCTGAGTTTCTGACTGGAAATACCAAGAAACAGAATGCATATGACATGGGAGGAATGAGCTAAGCAAATACAGAGCACTACAAACAGAAACTGATTAGTGTCTTTACCTACAACAGCTGAGGTGTAGCATCTGATTTGTGAGGGACATCCTACTTCAAATGCTGGCATTACAAAGTGGGGGGGCTGCCACAGCTTATCCTTAGTACCTTGAAAGTGAAGTGCTGTAGCTCTCACATCACTGCTAATGATTTATAATGGGAATTGGGGCACTTTTAAACCATGGACCTGTGGGACCATCACAGTTTCTAAGGAGGTTAGGGGAACTTCTTAAGGGTTAGAGGGTAAGGCACTCTAGTAGGATTTGAACCAGAGTCCCCCCACCAGTGCTTGTGTCTGTGCTCTCCTGGTAACCTATTCTTTGCCATAGCTGAATTCTTTATTGCCTTATAGCAGCCATCCAATCACTGACTGCCTAGTTACAAAGGGAAAGGGGCCTGTTTGCAAGATTGTTTCTCACTGCTGGATGTCAATCAAACAGAGAATGTTAACACACACCATAATACAACAGCTGCATAATACCACTTAAAACTCTTGTTGTACCCAGAGTCATTTATTGGGTAAACTGTTTTTGCTAACAGAAACAGTAACACAACACATACAGGCACTTCCTTACATGAATACTATATATATCTCAAATCAGTGCTGCATCACACTCACATGGTTCAAGTCCCTATTAGACCTGCACTTCAGGATGTGAACAACACTTAAAGGGTTCCTCCATTACTCAAGTGGGGAACCAAACATTGTGGGTTTGGTCTACTGGTGGAACTGCATTTAGTGCAGTACCATTATCTGTTGTCTGTTGCTCTGATGACATCATCCTCCAGCAACATTGATGGTAAAATGGAGGACAAACACTTTGATAACTTTGGGGGGGCTGTATATTTTTAATTATAATCTAGATCTGGACAGCAATAGGACTGCTGGCAACTGGAGAAGGCACACAGCAGTTACACATAAGGAGTTGGGAAAATATTGGTGTGGAACTATGGGAGACTTCCCCTTTAATATATTTTTACAACACTACCAAAAGGCACACGGGTAGTGAAAACAGTTTATACCCTGAAAATATTACACCAAAATCAAATACCATTTCTTCACAATGAAGTGACAAATGGTTATGTACACCTCACATTACAATGTTATCCTATGGGAAATGAAGCAAAATGGAAAGCCACAGAACTCTAGAGCAAAGTTAAATATTTTCACCAAACCAGCAAAGGCAAATCTGTGAGGCAAGCCCTTTGTAACCTGAAAATTTCAGCCCAAAATTCTAAACCATTTCTTCACAGTGCACTGACAAAGAAGCAAACTGTGTACACGTCCCATTACAATGTAATCCTATGGGAAATTAAGCAAATGGAAAGCCACAGAACTTCATAGCAAAGTAATATATTTTTACCAGTCAGCAAAACCTGTGAGACAAGCCCTTTGTACCCTGAAAATGTCACCCCAAAATTCCAAACCATTTGTTTTCTATGAAGTGACAAAGAAATACCTACTATATATATAAAAAAAATATTTTTTTGCAAATTGTGGAAAAAGATTCCAGTTTTGCAGTAAAACAGAATACTTTTTAGCAATCTGTGAAAAAAGATTTTCTTTTTCGTGAAAAAGAATTCCGTAATTTGTGGTAAAATAATTTCTTGGATACAATATTCACATTTCTGGACATTTAAAAAAAAAACTGACCCCAAAATCCAATTCCTCAGGCCCCAATTAGGTAAACAAAAACTATTGGTGTTTACCAACTGCCAATATTTTTAAAAATATTTAAGTTTGCTTGCCTCGCTAACTGAAAACAAGATGGCAGCAGAGGATTCTCAATCACGATCAAGAAATCCTATTTCGCACGGCACATCTAACTTTTCCCATAGGAAAAATGGGTAACTTTGAAATGTGATAACTTTTGAATGGACTAATATTTTTTCGCCAAACCTGCTAAGGGCACATCTGTGACCCAGGCCCTATATACCCTAGAAACTTCAGATGAAACACCCAAGCCATTTCTGAGAAACTATGTGACAGAATTTACACAAAATGGTAATTTTCACATTTGTTGACACGTTTATCTCCACGCCCACATCTGACTGGAATTAAACTTACCACATCAAGAGATCGTTGGTCCCGATGGGCATGCAAAATGTCATGTGAATCGGTCAAATGATTGCAACGTTATTCAAGTACAACATCTGGGGTTTAACATTGAAGTGACCATTGAACCCTAACAATAGGGGTGCAGTTGCCTCTATAATATATATATATTTCTTTCATTGCAAAAATGTTGTTATGCATCAGTTAAAGTTGTTACTAAAGCAACAAAATCACGGAAATGAGGTTTAGGGTTTACAACCTAACACCCCTCCCACCCTGCAGATATTGACAGGCATCAGGGGTATGCCTTGGGCTCATCCACCTAATACTCACCCCATTTCATAAGTAAATAAGCTGAGATGGGTACACTAGAGTAGAATGGGGTGAGCATTAGGGCTGATGACCCCAAGGCACACCCCTGATGCCTGTCAGTGTCTGCAGGGTGGGGGAGGTGTTAGGTTGGAAACCCAACACCACATTTCCTGCTTTTGTCAGCTAGTAAAACCCTAACTGATGCATTGATGAAGTTTTTTGCAATGAATTTCCTTTTTTTCAGATAGTATAATCATCCTTTAGTTGTCTGTGAGGCCCTGTGCTACCATCCTCCATAGATAATACGATATGTATATAGCTGTGGAGCAACAGGCCCTCCAGGCTGTGCATTTCCATTCATAGGACAACAGTGAACAAATTGTTAACATAGCCACCTTATTACCCAACCTCATGTACCCTGGTACAGAAAATATTTGAATCCACACCAAAATGTAATTCTGCTCAACATTGTAATGCCATTCTGTGCCACAGGTGGGAAAACACATTTTGGTCAGGATTTGAAAAATGACAGTGGTGACATACATGAAGTCCGGTAATAAGAAGGCTATGTTGAAAATCTGGGGTCAAAATATTTAAAATTTCTGAAGTTACGAGCGGGCATACTAAAATTGCCATGAATGGTCATAACATTGACATTTTTTCATATTTTGACCCCAAATTTTGAGCATAGTCATCTTATGACCCAAACTTATAAACACCATAGGTAAACATTTTCAAATCTGTGCCAAAACGCCATTCCACACTACAGGTATGAAAACATATTTCTTGGAAAATGATAGCAAGAAAAGTTTTATCTTTTCTATGCCACTTGTCTTTGGATCCAGATAACTGACCTGATTTCTGCATGCCACTGTGCTAGAAATTGGAGTCCCTGGGCTCTGTGAAGAAACAGGAGCAGCAGCTGAAGCAGGAGCCATGGACAGGCAGAGTGTCTGACTGTGGCTACTTATTTCATGAGCCGTCCATGAATGAGGCTTATTTTCCAAGTCTCAAAAGTCACAGTCGGGTGGTTGGGGTATGCACACATGGAGTGTAACCGTGACTTTTCTTGGGCATGACCGAGTGTATGCTATAGCAGAAAGAGTCAGGACTAGCTGGCTTGCAGGTGCAGTGGTTGGATTTCCGCTTGCGATGCTGGCGACCCAGGTTCGGGAATGGACTTGGGGAACCGGAAGGCCAGTCGGGGGAGAAGGACTGAACGCCCCATGGGCTGCTCTCCTTCTCCAGGGGGAGGGCTGGGTGGTGTGTCTGGTGCTCGAGGGACTCCTGGCGCAGGCCAGGGAAACCACAAGCAACCGGCAGCTAGAAACAAGAGGGGCGGGGTGGATGCTGGATGTCATTGCACATCCCTGTCCCTGGGGCAGTTCGAAAAATCTTGTCAGCCACCGTGGATGACGCGCACCTGCACCCACCCTTAGCACAGCCTCGGCGCTGACCTATTACATCTCCACTGCACCAACCAGCCCTGAACCCCACCCTAGAGGGAAAGCCAGGGAGGTACTGCCGGTCATTACCGGCACCTTTCCCATTGGAGACGGGCTGGATCTGGGCATTGGCCCCACCCTAAGGGGGTAAGTCGGGGGGTATCAGTCAGGGATACAACATTAGGGAGTGAGGTAGGATACTCAGGAACTGAGCCAAAGAAGAAGGTGGCCAGTGGCACAAAAAGCAGACAAAAAAAAAAGCAAGTGTCATGACTGATAGGAGCAGAACAGAGAGAGTAAGTTCAACCTGAAGTACCTTGGTGGAGTCAGCCAGGTAGTTAGTTTGGGATGGATAATGATGGGCAGGTGCCGGTGTAGGTGAGGGACAAGGAAGGGAGACAGTTAGCCTCCTGCTCTGTAAACCAACTGCAGGACTCGCTATGGCAGATGAAGGTTACATTGGAGAAGGCTGACTGTACAGAGCTCACTGCTGAGAAGATAAGCCTGACCCTGTGGGAAGATCCAAGCCCAGACCTGATATCCTGATTGCTCTTATTGTGTTTCCAGACAGGACTGTGTAGGGTATATGTGCTGTAGGTATCCATGTGTGTACCTATCGGGGGGGAGGGGATGTGTGTATTATGTTGGAAGACTGCATCTAATTGTTGGGACTTGGGAGGAGGTCACAGAACAGATTGCAGACACATAAAATGCAAATTTTATCCTGCACAAAACTGGAGGCCTGGGCTTACTTGTGACAGCGGATGACACCCCTGGTGTATAGCCCTGAAGGTTACACTATCATGACACCCAGGCAATGATTTATTACTGTGGTAGCACCAACTGTATTACTGTTTCCTACCTGTAGCCCTTATGTGTTTACTGTTGCTAAACTGTAATCTTACTGTGTTGTGTTGTGTGTTGTGTTGTGTTATGTTGTGTTGAACTGCACTATATACTGTACATGCAAATCCCCATACTTGTATTGTTGTCTTCTGTTGTATTTGACTCTAAACCCTTTGAAAATAGGTCCTGCCTAAAAGGTTTTATGTGAAATAAAGATGTATATAAATAAATATGCACTGCTCTTTTTGCATTAGACTTCAGAATGCATGCATAAAGGATAAGATATTGAATGTTCATTTTACATACTAGCATACTAAGATGCCAGCAAAGTAGGCCTAATGGTCTATCAAGTCTGCTTTGAAATCAGCACCCAGTCAGCAAACTGTTGCTGCCCTCTCCGCCTCTCCCATAAATCCCCCTGACCCCATCCCCCATTGGAGTTACACCTCCAGGTCTGGTATTACTCAGTTTTACCTTCCACTTATACCTGTCTCAGCCCCTCTTGAATCCTTCCACTGTATTAATAGCCACTAGTTCCACAGGCAGTGCATTCAGGGGTCCACCACCCTCTCGGTGAAGTAGTGTCTCCTAGTCCCCACCGAGCCTCCTGCCAATCAGCCTCATAGAGTGCCCCCTGGTGGCCCCTCCTCCCTTAGCTGAAACCCCTATTTAGGCTGTCCCTATTTACTCCCTTTGATATTTAAAGACCTCAATCATATCCACTCTGTCCCTCCTCTCCTCCAGGGAGTGCATTGAGCTCCTCAAGTCTCTCCTCATAGGATCTTTCCCAGACCCTGTGTCATCCTGATCACCCTCCTCTGAACCTCTCGAGAAGTGCAATGTCCTTTTTCAAGCAGGTGCCGAAACTGCATACAATACTCTAGATGCAGTCTAACCAGGAAGTTACACAGAGGGATAAACACGTCCCTGCCTCGAGGTTATCCCTGGCAATGCACCCAAGCATTTTATTTGCTTTAGCTGCAGCCTCCTACACTGCTCAGAGTTATTCATTTTGGCATCCACAACCACCCCAAGATCCTTTCCCCTCCCGAAACCTGCAGTTTCTCCCCACCCAAAAAGTACTCATGAGCTGGGTTCCTATGCCCCAAGTGGAAAACACTGCATTTCTTGGCATTAAACCTCAGTTTCCAGTAGTGTTGTGCGAAACTGAAATCTTTCGACTGGCGAAATATTTCACGTAATTCCGCAATTACGTGAAATATTTCGCTTAGGCAAAATGAAATTTAGCCTGGTTTTCAGATTTCACGTAATAGCAAAATTTCACATAAAATGCTTTGGTCGGCCAGTTTCGCCCATTCATGCTTAAAATTTTGCCTTGTGGCGAAAATTTCACCGGTGTAACTTTTGATTTCATCAGTGAAATTTTGCTCAAAAAGTGAAATTTGCAACACATTGTGGGTAAATAGGTCAAATAACACATGCAGCTTGTTTTCAGCTCATTCTGCTGCATGTTGAGACAGAGAGCAGTCTGTTGTGGTGCATCAGAGCCAACAAAGTCTTTTAAAATCTCTTTAAAACTTGTGTTGAAAGAGCTAATTGCTCCCAAATATACAGTCTGTTCCTAGTTCTGCTAGGGAACATTTTCTAATTTTGTGGATTTTTGCATAATACTTAGTTTAATTAGGTTTCACATTTGTCTGTGTCTTTGAAGGAGTTGAGTGGGTTAGGGTAGGAGTGTAAACCAGTGCAGGCTATTTCTAGCCTTTTACAAACAGATTTCTCACAAAGTGTGAGTGATTTACTGTTATTTCTTACTAATTTTATTATATCTTGACAATTGTTTTTTATGTAACCCCCCTACAAATGGGAGTTCCTAAAAAGCATCCTAGGAGCTTGCCTAGGTGCTCCCAGCCTGAATGGTGTTTGGCATTTAAACTGTTTATCTATAAGTGCTTTTAGAGCCTCTGGTACTGTCTCTTTAAGAGCTGTCTGCTTGCAGACTTAATTAGTTTGTATGGGTAGACTGTATATTTAATGCTCAAATCCTGCCTGAGCTGCTGTCAAATCATTCCGTCTTTGCAGTCGCTAAAAGTGCAAAGGGAGCCCATCTGAAAGCTGTAACTGTTTGCCTGTAATCATTTAAAGCATTAGCAAAATTGTAGTTTGTCTAACCTGCCTTTATTGCAGCTGGGGCTCCGTGTGTGTTACCTCTCCATTTTGGACCTAAACTAATGTGCTGGGCCAATTGGGTTAAGGGAGCTCTAAAATGGAGCCTGTGGATGAATCAGAACTTGGACTCTTAATTTGAGCCAGCCACAAGGGGATTGTATGGGCAGTGACTCTGGGAAATGTAGTTTTGACCTTGGTGCCTTTTTCTACCAACAGAGGGAGTCTTATTGTGAGTGACAGCTAAATCAGCCAACAGAATAGTGTGGAGCTAAAGGAAATGCCCTGGTCTGTGACTGGAAAGATCAGATCAGTTGTGACAGTGAAGAGAGAAGGAGCTGTCTGCTTCTGCAGTGTATAGTTTCACATGGGAAGCACGTGTGAGGCCCTGAGTTTTGGTCTGCAGCCTTTGTGAGTGCCAGTTTGGACTGAATCCAAGTTGTGAGGAGAAAGAAGCACTAGAAGTGTGGAAACCAGGCTCACCCTGTAGAAGACTGGAGAAATTGCTGAATCGCACTCGGTCTGTCAGGAATTGAAGCTGCTGTGTGTGCTCTCGGGTATTTTGCAGTAATTGCGATCGGGATTGAGGAGCAGCCTGCCTGGTATAGTACTTTCCTTTACATATAAATGTGTGTAGTGCTTGTGGGAAATTGCTATTTCAAACTCCTTGTACAGTGAATTGTGTGCTGAAGCTGGAAGTAAACCCCAGGTTAATTCGGACTACATCCATTTGCTATTAGCTGCAGTGGGTCCAGTCACAAGGACCTTTTCTCCATGCTCTGCTCTTCTGGCAATCCAGAAGGACATTCTCCATCTGATCCTCATTTTGGGTATTGTGAGTACAAATCAGGGTAGCTCCCTGCCATCTGTTTATCAAATTGCAAGTGTGTCATCTAATTATTGCTGTTTAATTTCTTCACGAAGTGAGCCATCTGGCTCCGGATTACAATTGGGTATTGTGCATATATTTTCTTCTACAGGGCCCTATCCATCTGCATCTGCCAGCCAACCCCAGGCAACGGACCTGGCTAGCCCCCCCCCAAACCTGGGTACCCAGAGTGTGACTTTTCAGACGCTGTATGTGTGCACAGTACTGTGATTTAATGCCACCAATTAACCTGATCCCCCCTCCCGTGTTACTGTCCCCTAAATAAATCAGATTTGTTGTTGTTATACTATATACTGTCTGTGGTGTTGGTGCTTATGGAAACAGTATTGTATTTTGCTGTGCATGTTGTTTAACCTTATTTTACAGGGGGTACTCAGAGATGTGCTGTAGAATCCGTCTCAAGGGTAAGTGGTACCTTATGAGTAAACAGTGTGTATATGTGGGGTATTGGGACTGTAACTCCTCTGTACGCCACTAGAGAGAATAAAAGGGGGTCTCAGTGTCCCAGAGGGCTGTGACCAAGCTAGTCTAACCACTACAAACCCTGACTTCTGGATGGAAGCACCCGCCATAGAACCTTGGCCCCTCAGCCTGTCAGTAGTCAATCAGGCAGGGGTAGTAGCACTTAGGACAGCGCCACCTGGGGGTAACATCTTGGAGGCATCACTGGGATTAGCGTCCTCTAGTGGCCACATTTACGAATTACTGTTAAAAATAAATGGATACCCCAACAGAAGTGGCTGTGCACCTGTTAGTGAGGTGGTGTACTGGGCAGGAGATCGACCCCCAGAATGCTATACTTATCTTGGAGATCCCGTTGGGTACCAGTATGGACACTTTAGAGGGAGTACTTTCCAAGGTCGAATGTTTACGACACCCTGTGGTGGTGGGGCGGCTGGCTGATCTGCTCGCCCAAACTTTCATGGCTCTAATAGAGTGTAGGGACCATATAGACAGTTCTAAAGTACCAAAGACCATTACCCCAGAAGAATCCCTCACTGCCTGAGAATAACTGAAGACAGTAAAGACCCCTGAGAAATGAACCCCCCACTATCTGAAACTTTTGAGGAGAAATTTGCTAAATTGTTGTTGGAGGAAGGGAAAACTGTGGAGGATTTAAAGAAACTATTATTGCCACATGGGAATGTTCTTTCCCCAATACTGTCTCCCCCTCCAGCACCCGTTATTGCCCCTCCTTCAGTGCCAGTGCTAGCTCCTGTGTCTGTACCTGCCACTAGTCATGATTCTTACCGCAGGTCGAGAATTTTCTCCGGCACCCTCCTCACCCCACAAGGGGAGGATGATTGGGAGACCTGGATAAACTGTGTTGCCCCTTTGGTATCTGAGTGGCATTGTGTGGAGGCTGAGAAACAGAAAAGAATCCTAGAGAGTTTGAGGTCCCGGTCTGGAAGCCATTAAGTCTTTGAGGTCCACAAACCCTGAGGCATCTGCCCAAAAGTATCTAACAGCACTTGAATGCAATTTTGGGAGTACTGAGTCAGGGGAGAGTTTGATGTGGAAGTTTCAAGGTACAAAACAATGGCCAGGGGAAAGTTTATCTGCATATGTTACTCATCTGGAAGGAGCGCTACAGAGGGCCTACTGGAAAGGTGGGTGGCCACCAGTGAATTAAACCATGTGAGGTTGGGCACATACTGCAACATGCAAAGCACTCAAATTGCAGCTCCTTCAGTTGAGGCTTCAGGACAGGAGGGGTAACACATTGGATCATTGTGATTTGATAAAAGAAATCCAGGAAGTTGAGGAGGAGGAGGAGGATTTCTCAGAGCCCTGCGTAGTTGTAGCTACTTCAACCTCTGCTCCAAGGGCGGGGTCAGCTGCTGATGGCCAGGGATTACCAAAAGCCCATGATGAAAGTCGAGGATTAAGTGCCTGCCAAACAGAGATGGCTTTAAATACCCCACACTGGGAGGAGTTGCTGAGGGAGATTAGGAAGGCAACAGACAGTCTCATCATGAAGGCCGCTCTACGAGTACGGGCACTGACACTTGCCCAACTGCTTCTGCTATGGGGGTGGGGGTGCCTACCCAGGCACCTCATGTTGACAGCAATTCAAAACTTGATGTCTTGGCAATGGAGGTGAGGGAACTGAAGAGATGTCTCCAAATGTCCAACCCACCACCAGCTGAGGTGACATCAAGGTTTTCTATTGATAGTACCAATGCTGCAGCCCCTAATGTGATGCCTCGGTCACCACAAACTTCAGCAGACATATTTTGCCATAATTGTGGGAAGGATGGGCACATGAAGAGGGAATGCTGGTATTGGAAAGACTTAGAGAGAGTGGTGAGCCGGCTACAAGGAGAGCTTTGGAGCACAAAACAGTAGTTAATAGGTACACGAAATGACCGCAGTGAAGGTCCCAAAAATGCTAACTCATGTCCTTCTGTGTCTAGATCGTCTACCCCAGCCCTTGCCAACGCCTCTCCAGACTGGTCCAGAATAGTGGGCCCCTCAATGGAGGCTACAGTAAAAGTGAATGGTGTGCCCACCAGGGCTGTGTTGGACAGTGGCTCCCAAGTGACAGTTATGTTCCAGGATTGGTATCAGAAGCATTTGTCAGACATACTCTTACAATCATTGGAAGGACTGCATGTATGGGAGTTAAGTGAGAAGGCCTACCACCTACTCCGGTATATCTGAATTTGGCTATCTTTGCCTACCTCCGTGGCTGGAGTGGCAGAGCAAGTAGAGACCCTGGTCTTAGTGTGTCCCCCTACTGGACTGTATGATGGGGTTCCTCTACTAATTAGGCTGAATGCACATATGTTTGGACGGTTGGCGCAGTTGTGTTATGAGAAACAGGGGTCACTGACTGGTAGAGCTTTAAGAATTCCGGCCTTGATCAAGAAGGCCTATGAGGAACAGAGAGATGCTGAAAAAGTGGAACCAGAGGAACCAGTTGGAATTGTCTGGAAGAAGGTTCCTGAGTCTCTGATCCTGGCGCTAAATGCCCAGTGTACCCTACAGGGGGAAGTTCATATCAGAAAGGATGTCAAGAATAAAATCCTCATGCTGGATGCACCAGGCAATGGGAAATTGCCAGAAGGACTGCTGGTCAAGCCAAGTATTTTGCCTGCCAGAGCCCATGCTTATGCCAGAAGGGTAATGGTTCAAGTTCATAATGTGTCTAAATACAGAGATTCGAGTAAATAGAGGTTGCACCCTGGCTAATACACATTGTGCGGATACTGCAGTACTACCCAGTAATAAGTGTTCAGGGGAGAATGACAGAGTGATGCCTGACTTGTTTGATTTTGGGGACTCCCCGTTGCCAGCCGAATGGAAGATGAGAATTAGTAGAAAACTTGCCCAGAGAGACCAGGTGTTTTCTTTAAAGGAATGGGATGCAGGATGTGTGCAAGCAGCTGAGCACCACATCCGGCTGCATGATGAAAGGCCATTTCGTGAGCGGTCTTGACGCCTGGCACCTGCTGACATAGATGATGTGAGACGGCATCTACAAGAGATGCTTGCTGCTGGTGTAATACAAGAATCCAGAAGCCCATATGCTTCACCTATCGTGGTAGTGAGGAAAAAGAATGAGACAGTAAGGATGTGCGTGGATTATCGCACCTTGAACCAGCAGACTATTCCTGATCAGTACACAATGCCCCGCTTTCAGGATGCCTTAGACTGCCTGAATGGTAGTAAGTGGATCTTTGCAGCGGGTACTACCAGATCCCGATGGCCCCAGAAGACCATGAAAAGACAGCCTTTATCTGTCCACTTAGCTTCTATGAATTCTGAGGATGCCTCAAGGGATTTCAGGTGCCCCAGCCACTTTTCAATGACTGATGGAGCGTGCAGTGGGGGACATGAATTTATTAGAGTGCCTGGTGTACCTGGATGATGTTATTGTGTTTGGCAGCTCACTGGAGGAATACGAGAGCAGATTGTTTAAGGTGTTGGACCGACTGGAAGACTTCGGCTTAAAACTGTCCATCGATAAATGTAAATTCTTCGAAACCTCTGTAAAGTATGTAGGACACATAGTCTCCACTGAGGGAATACAGACCGACCAAAGTAAAGTTGAGGCCTTGACCACCTGGCCACAACCCCACAATCTAAAAAAACTGCAAAGATTCCTGGGATTCTGTGGTTACTATCGCCGGTTCATCAAGGACTATTCAAGAGTGATTCGTCCTTTACTTAATCTTGCTCAAGGTTACCCTCCTACCCACAAAAAATACAAGAGGTCAGTTTCTTCTGATCCTGAGAGAGTATATTTCCATCCCTATTAAGTATTTGGAGCCAGATGGACACCTGAGTGTGAAGCTGCTTTTCATGAGATTATATATCAACTTACCCACGCCCTGTCCTTGCCTATGCAGTTCCAATGACCTTATGTCTTGACACACTGATGCTAGCCTGCAAGGCTTGAGGGCTATATTGTACCAAGAGCACGAGAATGGCCTGAGACCAGTGGCCTTTGCCAGTAGAAGCCTGACCCCATCCGAAAAGAACTATCCTGTACATAAGTTAGAGTTCCTACTTTGAAGTGGGCCATTGTTGACCAGTTCCACAAGTACTTGTATGGGGCTAAGATACTAGTAAAAACTGACAATAATCCTTTGACCTATGTGCAGACTTCAGCTAAGTTGGATGCCACTGGCCATAGGTGGCTTGCTGCATTATCTACATACGACTACGCTGTTGAATACAGAGCAGGTCTGAACCACATAGATGCTGATGCTCTCTCCTGGAGGCCTGTCCCCAGGAATGACTGGGTCAGACTGTCAGAACCTGATATTCGAGCACTCTGCCAGAAGTTTGACAGGGAGGAACAAATGTCCACGGTTGCAGTGGATTGTATGGTGGATTGTTTGGGAACCTCTGAGAATTGCATACCTACTGCTTATTGCCACTTTTCTGCACTAGACATTGGTGCACTGCCTCAGCTGGACAATGACAGTATTCGGCAGGCTCAATCCCGAGATCCCATGATCAAATCAGCTTTAGAAGCCTCCACGCAGGGAAAGATGTGTCAAGGTTACGCTCCAATGATTTGAGAACTGCATTGTTGTATAAGGAAGGTCCTAAGTTGAAACTGTGTTCTCATTAGTACTGTGCCACCGCTATCCTGGTGCAGCTCTTGTGGTTTCATTGGTTGCTGTCCGAGGAGCTGCAGTGGTGGAATGGCAGTGGCAGGCATTGATTTAACATCTGCTGTGTTTTCCTTGGCACAAATAGTGCTGGTTGTATAGATATGTCCTGATAAGGAAATGGCTGGAAACTGGTATTGGCCAATCAGAATTAAGAAACATTTCTACCCATTTTATAAGCTTAATTTTTAATAACTGGTGCTTGGTGTTTTAAAAAAAAAATACTTTTCCCCTGACTGACCCTTCATTGACTCCATTGGAATCAATGATTCAGGAATCTGCAGAATGAAAGTAATCCAGTTCCATACATGCAGGAACCTTTAAATATTTTAGTCACTAAACGGGGGCAGACTCCTGGCTAAGAACCACAAACTCCTAAAGCTGAATGAAAATGGGACAGGCATGGGGTTAGCTGTCTATGCTGCTTGTGAAGGATCCCTAGTTCTGGGTCATTTCTGTGGTGTTCCTGCTAGCTGTGCTTAGTCCAGCTAGCATATGAAGTCAACGGTCTGGTAGGTGAATTTGAGTAAATACAGCAAGGGTGTTTACAGGACGCAGATGAGACAGTCTGCATTCTTGAGAAGGAACTGTGCCCTGAAGACAGAAAGCAGTCACAGGAGTGCAAGATAGCAAATGTGGTAATAACTAGGTGTGACACCATACCCAGTTATTATGGCATTTGAAAAGTGTGGATTCAGATTGTCACAAGGAGTCACTGGTTAATTCCTTCACTATCCAGCGGCACAACTTTCTTCCCGTCAGTCTCTGATCCTGCTGTGCAAAATGGAAATTTTTCAGTTGACACACAGAAATCTCTCACGAAATATAGAGCTTCATATGAACATGCGAACATATGAAATGCCAGCAGAAACAGGCCTCACAGTCTATCAAGTCTGCTCGACTGTGCAGCTAGCCCAGCTTCAAGAATATTTACATGGCAAAGATGGTCCAGAAAAGTTCAGAAAACTTTGTGAGATGACTAAAAAGTTCTGCAGCAGACAAAAAATAGTCTCATGTTATTTTTCTCATTTTTTGCTTACAGGAAATGGGAAAGAGGTCAAAGTTCATTTTATAAAGAGCCATCATGATAACAGTCTTCTGCAATTTACCATGCTGTTCACCAATGTCTGTTCAGACGCAGCTTGGCTCTCAGACAGAGAGGCTCACTCTTTACACTGCACTATATTAAGATATAAGTAAGCAGTAAGCCATGAATGGTGTGCATTAAAGGATGCATCAGGCTGAAGGCTGAGTGTCCGTATGCCACTGGGAAGTGCATCACACAAATCCTTTAATGCACCCCCATGAGAGTCTTCTTACACTTATGAAATGGCTCAAAGCTCTTATGTAATGTATGTACAGTGAAACATTTTTAATGAGATTTGTTTACATAAATCATCTGTTTAAATACATTTTAAATGGCAAAATTATATACTAAAAGTAGTCCCTGATTTTGTAAGTCATGAGGTCTCTTTTGCTTAGGTAATGATATCCAGGTGGTATTTTTTAACCAATTAGGTTTCAGGGTTTTTCCTTGCTGATTTATTTTTTATTTTTTTTAAATTGTATGTTTATTGATTTATGATAAGACGGCCATCATAAGCCAAACACTCATACAAGGCAGTAGTGGATCATATAGATAATGCAGTTACATGCATGATAGCCCCATAAATTGATGATAAAACATATTTTATCTCCCTGTATTCTTGAACAATAGGAATGCGGGGGTTGACTCTGTTGGTGCAAGGACTAGGAATAATGAACTATTGATACTGGGGGATCTTAACCTAAATTGGCTTGGAGGTAACGTCAATCAGTATGAACCTCTGCTTGCAGGTTTTTCACTGTCCCAACTCATTAAGGACCCCACCAGGTGGTCTCCCACCGAGGGTACCAGCTATCTCCTGGACTGGATCCTGTCCAATAGGCCTGAGAGGGTTAGCTCTTCTGGTACCCTCCCAGACTCTATTTCAGACCATTCCCCTGTGTACTGCATCTGGAAGATCTCTGCCCCAAAGATCCCTCCTAAAATCATCCATGTCAGGGACTTCTCCAGGTTTGACCTGGGGTCTTTTCATGAGGATTTTATGCTTACGGACTGGTCCGCAGTGCTGAATGCCCAGACCGCCTCCTCTGCAGCCTGTCATTTCCTTAGCACCTTTGGGGTTCTACAGGACAAGCATGCTCCGTCTGTCAGACGGAGGATTAGGGGGGTCGCTACAAAATGGTTGCATGGGAGTCTCCTTACTCTAATGAGGGCTAGAGATAAGTGCTGGGCCAACTTCAAGGTCTTGATTGACCAGGCCATACTTCAGCATTACAGGAGGCTTAGGAACCAATGCAAAAAGGCAATCAGGAATGCAAAAAGTGAATTTTGCAAAGCTGCCTTAAAGACAACAGCTAAGAACCCTAGGACCTTCTGGAGGAACATCAAAAATATTGTAATTGGCTCCTCCACCAGTGAGGATCCTGACATGCTTATTGATGGAGTAGCTGTAATAATCCACTAACCACCACAAATGTGTTTAATACACACTTCTCTGACCTGACCGCTTTCACCTCTCGCTTCTCCTCCACTGGTTGTGTGAAACGTGGCCAGGTCCTTCCTACTCAACTGGTTCCTACCTCTCGCCCTCTATTCTACTTTAAGGCTGTATCGGCACAAGAGATGCAGAGACTGCTCTCTGGTCTCTCCCCCTTTTCTAGTGCTGGCCATGATGGTATGGAACCCAAGCTTCCGCCTTGCTGCCTTCATTGCCTCTCCTGTGGCCCATATCATCAATCTATCTCTAGCCACAGGAGTTATCCCTGACCTATGGAAGATGGCAAGGTTGTCCCTGTATTTAAGTAGGGCAGCCCTAGGATTCTTGACAACTATTAGTCGATTGCCATCCTGTCTGCAATCAGTAAGTTCCTTGAGAAAGTTGTCGCAGAGCAATTCATGGAATATGTTCAGACTCATGAGCTACTGTCTCCCTCAGCATGGTTTTCGAAAGGCCATAGTACAACCTCAGCCCTGGTTACTGTCACATCTGGCATAAGGCGGCTATGAACAAGGTAGACTCTCTGGGGCCATCTTTATTGGTCTTTCTAAGGCCTTTGACCTAGTCGACCATGCACTACTTTGCACTCAACTTAGGTCCTTGGGCTTGTCCCCTCCTGTACTTAGTTGGTTCTCCAATTACTTACAAGGCAGGCAGCAACTTACAAAATATTGTAAGGTGCTCTCGGGCGCCACCGTAGTGTCCTCAGGAGTTCCCCAGGGGTCAGTCCTTGGGCCCCTGCTCTTCTCCGTATTCATCAATGATCTTCCCTCCTCTGCTGCTTCCTGTAGGTCTATCCTCTACGCTGACGACCTCGTGATTCTCACTCACTCCCAGGATATTGGGATCATTAACCACCAGTTGAGTGAGGGCTTCATGAGTATCCAATCCTGGATATCGTCTCACAAACTAGTCCTAAATCTTAGAAAGACTCAAGCTTGCTGTTCGGATCCCTGCCTAAGCTAAAGGCTCCACTGTCCCTCTGCGCATCTCGGTAGTGATGGTGTTGCTGTTCTCATAACTGGCTCTGTTAAAACCTTGGGGTGACACTTGACCCTCAGCTTGATATTGGTCACCTCATCCACAATGTGTGTCGAGCTGTAAACTGGAAGTTGGGCTTGGCGTATAGGGCAAAGAATAATCTTACTTCAGCTGCTCGCCTTGCACTGGCCAGAGGAGTATTTCTTCCATCTCTCTGTTATGGGCTTCTTCTGTTCACCCATACTTCCAAGGTACATGTCACTAGGTGGTCTGTTGCCTACAATAACATTTGCCGTTTTGCACTAGTAGCCCCTCGGCTCACTCACCATTGTGATCTATATGCTAAAATCAACTGGCTCTCCCCGACCAATTACATGAATTTTGTTTTGGGGTGCTTCACGGGCAAGATTATGGGCACTGGCACCCCCCCCCCCGGATTGGCTGAACTCCTTGTGCCGGTTTCCTCCACTTTCTATTCCCTAAGGTCCCTGGGCCCTGCTATCCTCAAGGTTCCTGC
Source organism: Neoceratodus forsteri (assembly GCA_016271365.2). Taxonomy (NCBI): domain Eukaryota; kingdom Metazoa; phylum Chordata; order Ceratodontiformes; family Ceratodontidae; genus Neoceratodus; species Neoceratodus forsteri. Next base: position 1,381,074,687 of record CM028132.1, on the reverse strand, counting down.
CACGCATACCCAAATGGGTGACAGGGATTTCGTGTCAAGTGCCCCCAGATTTTGGAACTCCCTACCAGTTCAGATTTGGTCCTCCCCTTCCCAGGCATGCCTACGGTCCTCCCTGTGGGCTCACTTGAAGCTAGCCTCAGCATGTGGCTGCTCTAAACCTCCATGGTTACCTTGATGGCCTTGGTCACCTGCATGGTACTTGAGCAAATCATCTCCTGTACCTATGGTCTCAGTACTGCTGTGCCGGCTGCCTGCCTGTCTGGGTGATGCCCTGTGTCAAAACTGTATATGTGTAAAATTCTTGCTTTCATTCTGTAAATACTGCTTTGATATATGTCCATAATGACTCTGTATTGAATTATATTTGACTGTACCACTGTTGTAAACTGAGTTATCTCCTATGTATGTTTTGCTCCTCTGGTTTTAGTGTATCTGCATTACTAGTGTCAGATTGTGCTCTGTATGTTCTTTTTCTTCCTGTACTCTCCCGGGTCATACCTGAAAATAGGCATATGATTTGTCTAGTGTACTTACCTGGTAAACAAAAGCTAAATAAATAAATAAATGTTCTAAACTATATAAGCCCTTTATAATGTTCCCAATAAATGGCCAGCCTCTTCAATGGCTTTAGGTATCAACTTAGGTAGAATTAGCAGGGATAAACAGTGCAATCTCTTAGGATTGCTATTTAAACCTTTTATCTGAAAAGGGATAACCATTAGGATTAACAAAGACATTTATAATAAGCTCCCCACAGTATAATGTTCTACTACAGAAAAACAGTATAATTAACTCTTACAACTTATTAATTATAAACCAGGGACCCTTCCTGATTTTCCCCGCTGAATCTAATACTCTTCAACATTTCTATCAAGGGGGGAGAGAGCTTATAGGTGGCACGGCTATTTGAAATAGTGGACATACCCACCATGACCAGACCACGTGGTCCACAAGCATTTTTAATTGCCTAAAGTAAAAAGCCATACACACCCTTATAACCTCCCCTCTTAAACAGGTATAAAGCCCCCCACAAAATACAGTCATCATTAAAAATGTTTTTAAAAAATGAATGAAAACTGTGCAAAACACTCATGAATAGCACTTCAAAACTGTGGGAACTTATTTTAGAGCAGAGTGCCTGATTCTCAGTTGCAAGGGGCTGTTACAAACTTTTTGCCCTGCTGAGTTTGTGGCAGTCCCTTGCATGCCACCCCAAGCTATGCTTAAAGGGAACACAGACTCTTTTCATGCCAGTGCACATCGGAGTGTGCTGCTATACAAATGGGGGTGGGGTTGACATGCTAATTTTTAATTCAGTCTTTGGTAACTGGATAAGGCCCACTAGGCACAAGTGCCTGTTTTCAGTGGAGACCTGGTGGCATGCAGTGCCTGCACAAATGGCATGGTGATCCCACATCAATGTGTAACACTTTTGCAATGGCCCCTGCCTGTAGAACTAAAAACATAGAAACATAGAAGCTGACGGCAGATAAGGACCATGTGGCCCACCCAGTCTCCCCATTTCACCTACCTATTACAAACCACAGATCCTAGTTTATCTACAGCTCACCCTTTCTTTCCTGTCCCTAGGGTACCCTTATGTTTATCCCATGCACTCTTGAATTCACTAACTGTTTTTGCCCCATGACCTCCTCTAGGAGGCCGGCCATCCCAAGCATCCCAACACTTTCAGTGAAAAAGTACTTCCTCATGTTACCCTTGAACCTTCCCCTGTAACTTCATTTTGTGCCTCCTTGTTCTTGCACATCTTTTTTTTCAAAGATGCTACCCTCCTGTAACTTATTTATACCCCTGAGGTACTTGAGCATTTCTATCATGTCCCCTTCTCTCTCCTTTCCTCCTCTCCTTTAGGGAATACATATTGAGTTCCTCTAGCCTCTCCTCATAGGGCTTTTCATGCAGAACATGCACCATCTTTGTTGTCCTCCTCTGGACCACCTCCAGTCTGTTTATGTCCTTCTGGAGATGTGATCTCCAGAACTGGACACAGTACTCCAGCTGATGTCTCACCAGCAATCTGTACAATGGCATAACCACCTCCTTCTTTCTGCTGGTGGCACCTCTCCCTATGCACTCCAGCATCTCACTGGCTTTCCCCACAGCTTTCTCACATTGTTTGGTTGCCTTTAGGTCATCCGATATAAGTACCCCCCAGGTCCTGTTCCTGCTTGGTGGAAGCCAATAGCCCCCAAACCTTGTACACCTGACCTCCCTTGATTTCTCCAAGTGCATGACTTTGCACTTTTTGCATTGAATCTTAGCTGCCACACTTCTGATCACCCTCCAATCTGTCTAGGTCTATTCTCATTTTCTTATCCTCTGGAGTGTCAACCTTGCTGCAGATCTTAGTGTCATCTACAAAAGCATACTTTCCTCTCCAGCCCTCCACAATGTCACTTATGAAAACATTGAAGAGGACTGGTCCAAAGACTGATCCCTGTAGCACTTCTGCTGGTATCCTCCTCTCGTTTGATTGAACACCATCCACTAACATGCTCTGTGTCCTGCCCCTCAACCAATTTCTGACACAGTTTACCACCTTGGGGCCCAATCCCATGCTGCTTAATTTGTTTGCCAACCTTCTATATGGGAAGGTATCAAAGACTTTGCTGAAATCTAAGTAGGCCACATCCACCACCCTTCCCTGATCTGCCTCCCTGGTCGCCCAGTCAAATAAATCTATTAGATTTGTTTGACATGACCTTGCTGCTGTCAATCCATGCTGCCTTGGATCCTGTGCTCTGCTAGATTCAAGGAATGATGCAATCCTCTCCCTTAGCAGTGCCTCCATTAATTTCCTTACCACCGAGGTCAAGCTGACTGGTCTGTAGTTGCCTACCTCTTCTCTGCTCCTACTTTTGTGGAGAGGACCACATTAGCCCTCCTTCAGTTTTCTGGAATTGCCTCCATCTCCAGTGATCTGTTGAAAAGGATGGTCAGTTGGGCCGCCAGCACCTCTCTGAGCTTTTTACTATTCTGGGTGAATTCCATCTGGCCACATTGCCTTATCTATTTTCAATTTCCGACTTCCTCTAGGACTTTCTATACTGTGAATGGAGCCTAATAGATTTTTTTTTTTTGCTGATTTGTGGACCTTCGCCTTTCCCTTCTTTCGTGAAAACTGAACAAAATTTTTGGTTCAGTATTGTTGTTTTTTCTGTGTCCTCCTCTGCACAACCTCCTCCCTCCTTCTTTATCCTGACAGTCCTACCCCAAGTCTTCTTCCTCTCACTGATGTATCTGAAGAAGGTCTTGTCACCTTTTGTTATAGCCTGTGATAAATGTTCTTCCATTCTTGCCTTTGCACTCTTGACTGCCTTTCCTGCCTCTCCCTCTGCTTCTCTAGATACTGCTCCCTGTCCTCTTCCCTTTGTGTTTCTTTGTATCTTCTTAAGGCCCCTCTTTTTTCTCTCACTTTCCTGGACACTTCCCTCGAGAACCAAGTTGTCATTTTTTTCTCTTACTCTTGCTTTTGCTGTTTAACACAGAGGATCATTACCTCTGCAATGACCCCTGAGAACAGACCACTGCTTCCCACTTCCTCCTTTGTCCTCTTTTGCCAGGGCTCCCCTGAGATATTTTACCATTTTGTCAAAGCTGGCCCTTCTGAAATCCAGGACCTTTATTTTTGTGTGGTTAGCCTCTTCTACTGTGGTTACATCAAACCATACCATCTTGAGGTCACTGATTCCTATGTGGCTGCATATCTTAACATCCTTGACCCTGTCCCCATTGGTGAGCACAAGGTCTAGTATAGCCCCTCATGGGTGCATTCAGTCACAAACTGTCTCAGGCATGCCCCTGCTGTGCAGTCAGAATGTCTGCTTTCGGCTGTATCGTAGTCTGGGCACTTCATCTACATCTGGCAGACTGAAGTCCCCTAGTAGTAGTAGTAGTAGTTCACCTTTGGTTGCCATATTGTGGATGACTCCACTAGTATTTTGTCTGTCTCTTCTCCCTGCGCAGGAGGTCTATAGATAACAATAATAATAATAATAATAAATTTTATTTCTAAAGCGCCTTTCCAATTTCAAGGCATTGTACAAAGATTATAAAACACAAATAAAACACAGATAAAACATTGATAAAAACATCAATCTCAGAATGATACATCACAATCACTGGTCTAAAAAGGCAGACTGATACAAGTGAGTTTTTAAATCCCTCTTGAACTCCTCCATGGAGGTGCACAACCGCAACCGACGGGGTAGATAATTCCAAAGAGTGGGAGCAGCATAAGAGAAAGCTCTACAACCAGATGAATTTAGGCTCACTCTTGGAATCTCTAGCAACCCCTCGTCAGCCGAGCGGAGATCACTCCTGTTATAACGCTGGTACCATTTCCGGTCTCTAGGTGACCCACAGTGCCTCAGCTCCCTCCTGCTGGCCCTGAATCTCAGTTGCTTTGATTTCCTACCTCACGTACACGGCCACCCCTCCTCCCTTTCTTCCTTCCCTGTCTTTCCTGAAAAGTGAGTATCCTGGTATGGCTATATCCCATTCATGGTTTTCTGTAACAGCCCCTATGTCCAGGTCCACTTCCATCATCAATGTCAGCAGGTCTGGGATTTTGTTTCCCAGGATATAGACATTTGTATATATTGCTTTCCATATTCGGTCACTTCCCACCTTACACCCCTGTCTCCCTTCCATCCCCTTTTTGCATTTTGTCCTGTTTTTTGTTTTCTCCTCCATGTTATTTATGTAGGTTTTCTGTTTTATTGGCGCTCCTTTGACCTTAGTATCCTCTTTTATGCCTGCCTTTTCCTGTGGGGGGCGGGCTGTATTATATTCCCTGCTTGCTTTCGCCTCCTCCCTTTGCCAGTGGTTACAGAGGAAACATTTAAACTTTTCATCAAGGATCTTGGTGCTCCCTATGGATGGATGAAGGCCATCTGGCTTGTACAGTCCTTTATCCCCCCCAGATGGGGCCCAAATCCCCAATGAAGCTGAAACTCCTATTGTCCGCACCAGTCCTTCAACCATTCATTGAATTCCCTGGTGCGGCAGTCCCTACTTTCTCCCTTTCCATAGACAGACAGTACCTCCGAGAATGCTATGGAGTGTGCTATTTGCTTAAGGCCCCTTCCCAAGTCCCTAATATCCTCCTTCACCACCTCTATGTCCACCAGTTTCCCCACTAGGTCATTTGTCCCATGTGGACAATGACATTCAGCTCCTTCCTCCCTGCTACTGCCCTGGCAATCCTTAGGATCCACCCCCCCATCGAGCTGTGCCTCCAGGTAGGCACAATACCTACTTTTCTGCACCACTGACTGACCCCAATTCTATTTATAGACCACAAGACAAAGCAGGCAGCTATAAACACCAAGGAACCAAAACCAAATTCAATAGTACTCACAAATGTTTTTATAGGTCGGCACCTCATCACTGTCAACATCAGATAAGAAATCCACCAAGATGTAGCAGGATAAAAGCCTTTTATTCCAAAAATAGGCAGGTCAGCCAGCAAACGAGATACACACTGCCCCTCCCCTCAGAGCCAAACGTTTTCGCGACACAGTTACACTTTTTCAAGGCTATGGTAGTAGGGGATAATATACCTTATATATGTTACTTAAAGGTAAAGTTTAAAGGTAATGTGCTCTCCACACTTTTTAAATACAATACCAAACATCCCCTAAAATTAAATGTCAAATAACACTACCATTAAAATGCAGGTATAACAATAACTAATTCCAATACAATACCTGTAAAAGCACACATGTGTATGCATATAACAATCTACATGTTAATGTATAAATGTACATAATTATTGAAAAATATTAATTATAAAAATGGAGAACGTTGGACAAATTCATTCAATCCTGAGACAGCATATGATTTCATAATATACTGCCAATATGTTTCTCTCTGACGCAATTTTAAATCTAAATCTCCCCCTCTAGGACCTACAAAAACCTTTTCAATAATTTGAAAACAAAAATAATGTTCCTCCCCCTGAGATTTGACATGCTGTGAAAGGGCACTTATACCATCAGCATGTGCTATACTACGTACATGTTGTCCTATTCTTTCTTTGAATTTCTGAGTGGTTTTTCCCATATAAAAACTGGTAAATTTTTTACAACAAGCCAAATATACAATATTAGAAGTATTACAATTGCCAAATTACCAATATCATATCTTCTCCTTGTTACAGGTTGTTGAAATTCTTTGCCAATTCTAATGAATTTACAAAACCGGCAATTTCCACACTGGAAAGTACCTTTTGGCAAAATACTTTTTCTCTCTATCTTGCACAATCATATCTCCACTATAATAACTACGTACTAAAGTATCCGTTAAGTTTATTCCCTTTGTAAACAATTCTAGGAGGAGTTTGAACTGAATTTTGAATTTTACTTTCAACTGAAAGAATATGCTAATGTTTATTAATTATTTCATTAAATAAATGGGCTTGCAGACTAAAAGTAGTAATGAATTTAGGGGCATCATTTATATGTACAGTATTTTTCATAATTGTATTTTTTCTTCTTTAATTTCTTATATTCTGAATGCATCCAGATTTAACGTTCCATTTCTGTTCTGCTTTTTCACATCCTCTATTAATTGTTTCCATATTATAACCTCGTTCTAAAAACCTTTTAGTAAGTTCCTCTGCATTTTCTCATAATCTTCATCATGAGAACAATTCCGTCTGTATCCAAAAACTGTCCAATAGGAATATTTTCTGTAACATGCTTGGGATGACAACTCTGAACATGCAGAGGAACTTAGTAAAATATATATTCTATTAATCTGGGAAATTCCAGGATTGCTGTTTGATCCTTGGAGAGGTCATGCTTAAGTGCCTTAGGGATCGGTCCTAGGATCTGTTCTGTTTAGCATGTCCATCAATGACATGGGGAAGGTATCCAGGGAAAATTGTGTCTCTTTGCTGACAACACAAAGCTATGTGACAGGGTAGAGCATAAGGAAGGGATATAGGAGAAACTGGAGAGATGGTCCAAGGTCTTCCAAAGCCACCAGCTCAGCCACACTTCAGTGATTTCTGGGTGGGTGCTGATGTGAGGTGACTAAACCCCAGCTACAAAACAGATCAGTGTCACAAATACAGCTGCACTCCTGTGAGTGACCCAAAAACTGCTTGGCACACAGAAAGGTATGCTGCAAGAAAACACAATTTATTTCCATCTGGATACAGTTAAAGGCAGCAAACCATGAAATGTGGAGCAGAAAGCTAGCCATATCACTGGTAACAGAGGGTTAAGCACCAGCACTTTGCCATAGGAGCCTCATCAAGAGGCAGAGACATCAAAAGTTGGAACTTGTTTTTTAGTCCCATCCACCTGACATCATATGTCTACTAGCCAATCATAATCAGTGTCAGTGGCTCAGTAGGTAGCACACTCATCTCTGAGGCCAGGAGATCAGAGGGCTGTGGGTTCAGTTCCCACATCTGGCACTTGGGTTAATATCCCAGTACTGACACTAGTGCAGCATGAGAGGGGTGCTGCACTTCCGAGGTGCCGTCTTTCGGATGAGACGTTAAACCGAGGTCCCATCTGCCTAGATTGGTGGTAGTTCAGGTGGATGTTAAAGATCCCATGGCACTTATCGAAAAGAGTAGGGGAATTTTCCTGGTGTCCTGGCCAAATTTCCCTCATTCACTTAAAATACCACCAACAGCTTAATCTTATTCAAGGTCAGTTGGCATTCATCTGTATCCCTCTCTCCCGGGTCGTGCCTGAAAATAGGCAGAATTTGTCTAGTACACTTACCCGTCAACAAAACTAAAAAAAACTCTTAAACTGCAATAGTAATATTATAGTGACACAGTCACGCCACTATATTTAGGGTTGAGTAGGCAGTTTCATGTTAAACCCCAATATTTGCACCTTAATAACTTTGCAACCATTCAACAGATTTGCACGAGTGTTTGCATGCTCAGTCTTGTGGGGTAGATCTCTTGACTCATCTCGTTTTGTTCCATTCAAATGTGTGCATTCTGAGATGTGGATAGCAAAAAAAACATAAACAAAAAAAAAACACTGTTTCTTGCTGTTTTTTTTGTCATCGCCTTTGCGCCAAAGGAATTTGGAATTTTACTCTGAAAATTTCAGGGTAGAAAGGGCTTGGCTCACAGATGTTCCTTTCACTGGTTTGGTAAAAAAAAATACTGATCCATTCCAAAATTATTAAAAATTTAAAATTTCAGGTTCTGAGTGTGCTCAGTAAGCACTTCAGGATAGATGTTTGGAACAAAAAAAGAATTTGGCCACATGAATCAGAATTCTGTTTCATATGAAGGCTAATATGGGAGCTAATCCTTTTTCTTCTGAAAAGCATCCTGATTCGTACGCTGACATTTTGTTTTCTGTTTAAAAAAAAAAAAATTCAAAATCCACAAAAATAACATGCTGCAGAGAGACCAATACATGTATCTTGCTCATTGGGTCCACATTAGGTGAATTATACATTTAATTTTTGTAAACATGACCCCCAACTGTGAGTTTTTATTCATTATTACATCCTTTTTTGTGATTCGCTTCTGATTCTTTTATATGGCCTTTTTCATTCATACGAAGAAGGATCTCGTCATATGAAAAAAGATTTTGGTCTCTATGTTTTTTTTTTCAGCTTTTTACATATGTCCTTTTTCATTCATATGAAAAAGGATCCCTTCAAATGAAAAAATTTTGAACTTAATTTTTTTTCCTCTCCTGATTCTTTTTTCGTTTGAAGGGATACTTTTTGGTATGCCTTTTTCATTCAAATGAACAAGAAACCCTTCATATGGATAAAGATTTGGACTTTTTTTTTTGCCATTCTTTTTTCATTTGAAGGGATCCTTTTTTTGTTGTTGTTTCATATAAATAAGGATTCCTAGAAATGAAAAAATGATTTTGCAGTTATTGTTTAAGCTTCATTTTGCTGTCCCGTATTTTGCAATGTTTCTCTGGTGGAAAAGCAAATGGCAGCACAACTCACCTGCATAAAAAGCAACAATACAAAGAAATTAAAAATTACGTACTGCGACAAAAACTGGATCAAACAGGGTCACACAGAATAGAACCCCTACTGGTTTTGCATGCTAGTGCATCATCAGGGGGGGTTCAATAGGAGTTCTGTTCTGTGTGGACCTGTTTGATTCAGTTTTATGGTGGTATGTCATTTTTTAAATAAAGTTGCATATTTTGAGCCCAAATTTTCAACATGGCCTGTTTGGGACCCCACCTTATAAAGAATGGCGGTGGAATTACACAAACTCAGCCCAAAAGGCAATTTTGTGCTCGCTTGGTGAAATCACTTTTTGGGTATTTCAAAAATTTCACCATCCTTGTTCATGAGGTGGGGTCATAAGAAGGCTATGTTGAAAATTTGGGGTCAACATCTGTAAAAATGGCAACGTTATGCACATACATTGTAATTTTACTATGCTCGTTCGTAAATTTGGCAATTTTAAATACTTTGACCCAAATTTTCAACATAGCCATTTTATACACCATCTCATGAATATGACAGATGTAATTTTTCTAATCCTGACAAAACTGCATTTTTGCACCTGGTGGCACAGAATCACATTTTGGCAGGGATTTGAAAATTTTCTGTACCGTGTTCAAGAGGTGGGGTAATAAGAAGGCTATGTTGACAGTTTGGTTGCTGTTTTTCTGCAAATGCAAGTGCATGGCCTTCCACAGCATCTATGGAGGGATGGGAACGCAGGACCGGGAGAGCTTTCACAGGCAAACAAGGATACAATTATACTACCTCAAAAAGTAAGGACATTCTTTCCAAAACACTGCATTAATGCAACATTTAGGGTTCAGGCTAAAGATTACATATAGGACAAAGTATGGGGAGAAGTGTGTTACGGTTTAACACACACCGAGTTGTTGGATGGCACATAAACCCTGAGGCGAACAAGGGTTTATGAATGCCATCCAACAACGAGGGTGAGTGTTAAATTTGAGTTTGACACACTTCTCACCATATTTTATTTTATATAATTGAAGCGTTCGCTTTTGTCTTCGTTTCATCCGCTGTTTGGAATCTGCTTAACATTTTTTTTAACTCCTGGGTGATGTGGACGCTGCTGGAGGCTATTTACGATGGAGGTAACACCCGAGAAGTAAGTGTTTTTTTTTCAGTTAGTGCTGCTTGAGGTGACAGGGACAGTTAGAGCTTGCACTATGTTTCATTAGTTGTCTCGAGTGCTTTGGTGTTAAAGGGAATGGCGTGAATGCCGGTAACACCTACTCAGGTGTTACGCCATTTAACACACGGTTTTGTCAATGGCAAAAATGGAGACCATTAATTATAAAATAGGAATATGCAGTTTTAGGGTTTCCAACCTAAAACTCACCCTCATCTAAAAAAACCGTCAGGGTGCAGCGGTTCTTGGGGTTATCAGCTCTAAAGCTCACCCCATTGTGGCAGCAAGAAAGCTCAGAAGTGATGGATGTATACAGCAGAGTGAGCTTTAGAGTTGACAACCACAAGAACACTGCACCCTGATTTTCTTCAGGGTGGGGTGGGGTTTTAGATTTGGAAATCCTAAACCACATTTTTCTACTTTTTCTTAGCCTGAACCTTAGCTGTTACTATAATGCAGTTTTTGCAAAGAATACATTATTAACCTGCTTTATACAAGCCCTATATAAGGCCGCATTTAGATTATGCATCATCCTTTGGGCTCCATTCTTGACAAAGGATAAAACTTAGATAGTGGTCATTCCAAGAATTAGTAACCTGTCCTACCAGGAGAGATTGAGAAAGATAAATTTATTTATTTGATCTAGAAAAAAGACACCAAAGGGGTGACCTATTATTGTTATTTAATATGCTTAATGATGCATATCTAATGTCTGAATGTAATATTACCTATGTAAACAAACTATTAAATCTAAGATGTCGCACTAAACAGCTGGTGGTACCCAGGGCCATAACAAACAAGGAACTACTACTTCACTATCAGAGCAGTCACACTGCGGAATAAACTACCCCAACTCATAGTAGATTCAAATAATGCCCAACAGTTTAAAAACAACTAAGATAAATACAAACTGGGACAAGTAACCCTATAGCCCACATGGCATGGGAAGGTGGATACGATGGGCCTAGTGCCTTCTTCTACCTTGCATTACCGAGTTACATTACTGAGAATTAAATAAGTGGTGTGAGCATGACTATACATTCTAACAACGATCTAAAACAGTACAATAGCCCACACTAAAGTCAATTCAGGTTACCTAGTCAATATACAAAACTCTTGGTAATAATTAAAATGAAATTATAAACTGATCCGGCCTGCTAAATCTTGTATTAACTGATACAATTCAATCTGTGTAATAATGCTCCAGTTCTTCATAAGATTTGCAAGGCAGACAAAAGATAGAACTACCAATGATGTTACCTGTCCACCCTGCTGTTGCCCCAATTAACATTTGTGCCTGGAATTCCTCGGGATCAAGCAGTGACAATTGAATCCAGCTAGTGGCAGTATAGAGGAAGAAGACAGATAGAGATCTAGTGCTGGAATGCACTCTGAAGCAGGGAAAAAAAATACAAAGCAAAATAAATATGCATTGCAAAAAACTGTACAACTATTCGCAAGCTCAATTATTTATTCAGCTTTTGTTTACCCGGTAAGTACACTAGGCAGGAACCTGCCCATTTTCAGGCACAACCCAGGAGAGTACATTATATTACAGGTAGCAATACAGTTAACAATACAAAATATCACAAAGAGCTACACACTGTATATTTAGAGCAAAACATTGATTACAGAGACAACTAAGGAGATCAAAACAGGATACAGTGTGGCAGGCAGTGATTATTACATAGTAACACAGCAACAGGTCAATAAGAAATGCACAGGCTTCAGCCTAAGGTGGGTATTTATTTATTTATGCATGTAATAACCGGGTAAGTACACTGGTTCTGGGGACCATTTTCAGGCATGATCTGGGCCATCTAGATGGCACAAAGGGAAGAAAATAACATACATACAGCTATGAATTACAATGACATTTGACAAAGAGATTGTTGACATTATAAATGTAACATGTCCATAATTATCAACATTACAATATTTAGCAATTTACAGGCCCAGGAATCACAGTAGGGATAACAGTTTGATAACATACACATATCACAATAGCAGAGGATACTGATTTATATGTGCATCAGTAACAATCCTAGCAAGAATCCCTGTTAACAGTTGCAGGATAAATTTGACATAAGAGCAATTTTGAAATTGCTTTTTAAAGGTCGAGGTGGATTCAAGGGTGTGACGGTCCTCAGGGAGAAAATTCAAAAGCCTAGGAGCTGCACCCAGAGAAAGCTCTCTGGCCAGTGAGAGTTAATAGCCTTGGACGCTCAAGTATACAATACCTAAGCTGCACAATAGAGCAGACTGAGTAGACCAAAAGCCTTTATCTGCTGGGCGAGTTCATATGTATGTATGTATGTATGTATGTATGTATGTATGTATATATGTATGTATATAATGTATGTATGTATATGTATGTGTATATATATATATATATATATATGTATGTATATATGTGTATGTATATATATATGTGTATGTATGTATATATATATATATGTATATATGTATGTATATATGCATGTATGTATGTATGTGTGTATGTGTATATATGTATGTAATGTGTATGTAATGTGTATGTATGTATATATATTATGTATGTGTATGTATGTATATATATGTATGTATGTATGTATGTATGTATGTATATATGTATGTATGATGTATGTATGTGTATGTATGTATGTATATATGTATGTGTGTGTGTGTGTGTGTGTGTATATATATATATATATATAGTTATGTATATATGTATGTATATATGTAAGTATGTATGTAATGTATGTAACATGTAAAGACAAACAAATGCACATTCAATTTTAGGGTCAATACAACCAGCAAAGAAACAGGCTAACCACAAGGAATTGCAGTCTGAGGGGAGACGAGAGGGGGAGGAGAGAGTTATCAACTGAGAACTATAACCTTAGTGGTGGTAGTGGTGGTTTAATGGGGGGCAAATATGCAGTACGGGATTTATTGATTGGAATCATAATACACAATACCCATATCAAATTCAGTAACTAGCAGTTTCAGCCTTGAAGTACTCATACAAGCTATGGGGGTGGGGAACATTTCCTCATAAATTATAATTAGTACCATTGCATACCAACCTGTATCAAATGTCAGTTAGGAAGCTTTTAAGATCCCAATGTTTTGCAGGCTGGATCAGTTTATAATTTCATATTAATTATTAACAAAAGTTTTGTATATTGACTAAGTGACCTGAATTGCCTTTAGTGTGGGTTATTGTACTGTTTTAGATAGTTGTTTCAACGAATAGTCATGTTCACAACATTTATTTAATAATGTATACTTTGTACTTTAAGTATTGTGACTGGCTAGCAGGCATATGATGTCAGATGAATGGAACTATAAAACAACTGCCAATTTTTGATGTCTCTGCCCCCTGACGAGGCCTCTATGGTAAAGTGCTGGGGCTTAACCCTCTGTTTCCGGTGACTGCACTAGCTGTCTGCACTGCATTTCATGTTTTGCTGCCTTGAACTTTATCCACACAGACATAAATTGTATTTTTCTTAGCAGCATACCTTTCTGTATTCAGAGCAGTTTTGGGGATGCTCTTACGAGTGCAGCTGCATTTGTGACACTGGTCTAAGGTGTGGCAGTTGGGACTCCGTGACAAGCAGTTCAAGGTAATGCATTTAGGTATACAGAATCCATGCACAGAATACTGAATAGGAGGAGTTATGCTGGGCACCTCAAGAGAGAAGTGGGATCTGGGGTTCATAATCAGTGACTCCCTCAAGCAAACAAGTCACTGCAACACAGCATACAGCAAGGCATCGGGGATGCTGGGGCAGGGGAAGGGTTTTGACAAGAGACGTCCAGTGATTCTGCTACTGTATAGATCCCTGGTGAGGGCTCACTTAGAGTACTCTGCCCAGTTCCAGAGTCCTCACCTGAGGAAGGACATTGACCAACTCGAATCAGAACAGTGAAGGGTCTTCAAGATGATCCAGGGCCAGCAAGGCATATCCTATGTAGATCAGCTGGGGGCTAAACATGTAGTCACTAGATGCAAGGCAGGAGTAGGGGGACATGATTGAAAAAAAATACGTTTCTCAGGGGTATAAACAAGGTAGACAGTGAACACCTATTTGTAAGACATAGGGGTGCAGTCATTGGGTGGGGGGAGCATGACTGGGAGTTAGTGGAGGAGTAAGTTCAGGGGAAGCGTGAGGAAGTTCTACTTCGCTGAGAGGGTGGTGGAACCATGGAATAGACTTCCAGCTGGAGTGGTGGGGTCAGCTAGCTTTAACAGTTTTAAACACAGTTGGGACAGGGAAAAGGGACTCGTAGTCCTCAAGGGGGGCCAGCAAGAGTTCGAGGGGCGGGGGCCGGGGAGAGAGAGGAATAGCCCAGCAGTACAGTAGGTCATTGGAGTGAGGTAATATAGTTTGGCCACACTTGATGGACCATCTGTCTTCTTCTGACATCAAATTCTATGTTTCTGCTTCCTACTATCTGGAATTGCTGATCGCTTTCTTTCCAATTGATAACATGGAAAAGAAGGCAATACAAAAGCAAAAAAAAATAATTTTTGTAAAAAAATGTTTTTTTAATTTATTTAGTGATTTGGAAATAATCTTTGAGCAGAGGCTCTTTTACAAAGGTTCCACATCATTTAACAGTAACAGACACACAAAAACAGACAAGTTACAGAAAAAATACACTATAGAAAACTGAGTTTGATCAGAGAAACACATTATTAAACATTGTCCATGAGATTGCGACTACAGCAGGTAGCAGTTTGGCTAGAGGTTAAGGCTGGTGCAGAGAGGGACCCCCTCCCCCTAGGAGTTGCCAGGAACCGGGCAGGGAAACTGTGTGGTCAACCCACAGGGAGGGGAGGTAGAGAGGGGTGGTAAGCAGCTCACATGCAAGGCTTTTCAACAGCACACAGGAAGGGGGTTTGAAGGGCAGAGCGTGAAGAACAGGTGAGACAGGTGGGCCACAGGGTTGGGAAGAAGCAGGAAGAGGAAGAGGTGGGCTACGGAGGTAGGAAGAGGTAGGCAAGGGGCAGGTGGGGGGGTGGAGATAGGGAGTTAGAGGAAGAGCAGAGGTGGTAGGTGGGCTTGCACCTGAGAAGAGACTGGGTATGGAAGTAGCTGGTGGGGCAGCCCAGGGCCCTGTTTAAGGGAGCAGCTTGTTGAGTCAGTCGTTACTGGCTACCAGCGGGTGTAGTTCTGGCATTTGGAAAACAGGCACATGTAGAGCTGGAGGTGAGATGGTGCTTGAGTTCGGATTTGAAGTGTGAGAGACCTGTTCTGTTGTGAGTGACCTCAGGAGTCTCATTTAGCTACGGGGTGCTCTGTAGGAAAAGGCATGTTGACCAGGAGCAGTTCATCAAAATGGCACCAGTAGTGCCCCCTGCTCTCTGCTTCTGGTGCCGTATCTGGCGCATGATTTGGAAAAGATGGGTTATGCTTGTGGGTGCCTTTCCCAGCAATGCTTTCTTTCTAAGGAGGCAGGTTTGGAATTTGATCCTGTCCCCTAGCGACAGTCAGTTTGTCTGTTCATAGAGGGAGCAGGTATGGGTGATGAGATCAGCATCAAGGGTGAGTCTGCAGGCCCTGTTGAGTGTGGTGGGGAACCCCTTTAGCACAGTTTCTGTGGCTGCACCATAGACTACCAGACCATGGTCAATAGTTGATAAGATGAAGCTGGTGACTGAGAGGCAGAGGGCCGCAGGAGTAAGGTATTTCCTATACCTGTATAGTAGTCCCATCTTAGAGTTTACTGCCTTGACTACCGAGTTGACATGCTGCACAAAGGATAGGGTGTCATCAAGGGTGACCCCCAGGTACTTAAAGGAGTGCACTTGCTCCAGAGATGCTTGGACATTGTTGGTGATAGAGAGGGTGGGGCCCTTTTTCTGAGCTGGGGGCTGGATAGGAGCATGGTCTTAGCCTTTTTATAGTTAAGCAGGAGCTTTTGCTCACAAAACCAGTCCTCTACCCTGTTGAAAGAGTGCTGTAGAGTAGTTTGGAAAGAATCGATGCATGTATTGCTATTGTGAATCACCACATCATCAGCGATAGAATAATTTTGAGTCACAGGCTTTATGGAGATCATTTAAAAAGGCTAAAAGAAGGGGTCCCATGATTAACCCCTGGGGACACCCATTGAGACTTCTCTGGAACCTGACACAGTTTAGCTGATTTTGACACACTGGGATCTAAGAGACAGATAGTCCTGGAACCACAATACTGCATTAGTCACCACCCCACTTTCCACAGCTGAGCCAGGAGGGTGTGATTCACGGTGTTGAAGACTTTTGTTAAATTGATAAACACCAACCCCACCAGCTTGCCTTTGTCCATAGCTCGGTGTACAAAGTCAATGTATTCCACTAGGGCAGTGGTAGTACTTGATTCTGCCTGAATCCATATTGGTTAGGGCATTGCAGTTGATATTTACTGAGATACTGGGTGAGCTGGTCCGCTACAATCCTTTCCAGGGCCTTGGATAGTGGGGAAAGGATATAATTAGTATGTAGTTTTAAATACAGGACCTATCACCACTCTTGTGAGCAGGGGTCACAAGTGCTTGTTTCCATCTACAAGGAATTTAACCAGGGCCAATGATTTGTTGAATAGCTTGCTAATGGGCACAATGAGAGTGTCCAGAGTGAGGGATAGTAGCTTCCATGTCAGTTCCATCACTGCTTATTCTGTTTTTTCCAAGCACTTTCCTACATAGTTAGCTGCCACTTTCACAGACAGTCTCTCGAAATAAAAGTCCGGGTGGGTGTTAGCTGTAGACCTCTTGCAGGGGGTAACTCCAATGGGGTGAAGATAGTCGGGGGGTAGGACAGAGCTAAGGTCTGTGAAGGCAGAGTTGAAGGATTGTGCAATTAGGAGTGGGTCCATTGTGGGAGAGCTGTTTATGTTGAGCAATTGAGGATGTTTCTTTTCGTCCTTCCCAAGGAGGTTCTTGATGATTTCTCAAAATCTCTTACTGTCACCCCAGCTGCTGTTTAGCTGTTCCCTGTGAAGTTCGCTTGGGCCTGCTTGATAAGATTAGTGCAGTTGTTTCTTGTGGCCTTGTAGCACTGGAAGTCATGCTTGTTACCGGTGGACCTAGCTCTTGACCAAAGGTTATCCCTTTCCTTCATTTTGGCTAGTAGTTCTCCTGTGATCCAGCCGTTGTTGATGCTGCGGGCTTTCCTCTTCTTTGCCAGAGCATGAAGATCACAAATGCTGTTGAATCAATTGATGAAGTACTTTAGGGCCAAGTCAAGGTTTGTCATCACATCGATGAGGGACCAATCAAGTAGAGAGAGGACTGTTTTAAGCAGTACAAGCTGACCTTTCATCGGGACCCTTCTGTCATTTGTGATGGGGGATTATTTTGAATTTGTTGGTCCACCTGAAGGTGATTGGGGAATGGTCACTCAAGGTATCTGGCAGCACCACCACCTCAGAAATCGAGAAGGGAGTTAGAGGAGCCAGTCAAGGAGGGCTGCTGTCTGTTTTATTGTTACATCTAGTGGGCTCAGTGACTAATTGCGTTTAGTAGTCATTTGCCATGGCAGCCTTCTGGGGAGGTCATATCAGTGCAGTCCCAGTTAATGTTAAAGTCACCTGTTATTATGAGCTTGCAGTCCTTTGGGAGAGTGGCCACAATGTGCAGGAACTTCGGCAGGTCATCTGTGGCAGGCCATCTCTGGCTTTTTTTGGTGGAAGATAGACTGATGCTATGATCAGGGATTTGCCTAGCTGTCCAATCTGGGTTTTCACTGCCAGAAGTTCGTGGCCATCAGCCATCCTGGAAATTAGGAAGACAGAACAGTGGTGGGAGTCCCTGGCGTAGATGAAAATGAATACATCTGCAATCAGATGCAATTAAAGGTTAATAATATATTAAAATTTACACTGATATAAGTAAGTCAGGCTGCAGACATGAACCTAAACATTTAAAAGAAGGCTTGTAACATTTAACATATTTACTGATCTATATAAACTATATGGATTATAAAAGAATCCCAAAAGCAATATTACATTTTTACATTTTAATGGTAAGCTTGCTGGGATTCAGTGGTCAGTTGATCAATCACTCCCCCCAGCCCCTACTTAACAGGCTTGAGTCTCCCCTCTAGGTACTAGACATGTTTTATCCTCTCTCCCACCTCTCCTCCAACTATGGCATTCTCTCGAGTCTCCTGGGCCTCTTACCCTGCAACTCCATCCCCTTTAGCCATAGATCCCTGCCTATGGCACCTTTTACTGGGAGGAAATGACAGAGGACTAAGCCAAAGGTATGTTACATAAGCACTTCACACATTACCCTACATGGCAGAGATCAGATACCCTGTGAATCAAATAAACCAGTCCCAACCTATATCAAATTCTCTTAACATAAATGCTTATGTGTGCCATCCTGTTCTGATTATGTTTTCATATATATGAGAGATCTAGTAATTCAGGACCTTAGTTGCCCCAATGGTCCAGAGGCAGCAGGAGACCTGAGTTTAGAAGCAAGCAACAGGAAGCTGCATCAGGAGGCAGCTCAGACTGTAGCAGCTTCAGCTTAACAGTGTGCTGTGGTGATGGAGCGTTGGTGGAGGCACCACTGTCACAGCAACCCCCGCAGTGGGCTAAGGGAGCTTACTCCTTCTACACAACATACTCTGTGCGCAGTCGAGGTCACCAGAAAGGCTCTACCCATGCCAGGGGAGGATGGAGGGAGCAATAAGGGAAGGAAGAAACCCCGTACACCATCTACATGATGGTCTCAGGTCTTGAGAAGCTCTGGAGTCTCTGCCTCCACTAGACCCACTATTGGATCCTAGTGTGCAAATGGACTGCATTGGGGGCAGGGGGAAGGCTCTCTTCCTGGAACCCTGGCCACAAGGAGAAAGTTGTGGGGGACATCAAACCTAGGGAGGTGGGGACAAAGGGATGACAAGGACTCCTGTCTTGATTTGGTTATATCCCTGGAACAGGGTATATCCCTGAGGGACAAGCACTGGCCAGGAGCAAATGTACCATTGAAAAAAAAAAACAGTTTTGAGTGAGGTACTGCTGAGTAGAAACAAGATGGCAGCCTATAAGCCAGAGAGCTCTGAGACCTAAGGAATATAGTTAATGCTTAAACAGCACAAAATGATTTTCCTCCTTTCTAAATAGATGGAGCTGAGAGATAAACCTGCTGAGAACAAGCAACCAAAAACCAACACCTTTTGAGGCTGGCATCACCATATAGAAGGACAATGTCAAATCCCCCATCAGGGGCACAGAAACCCAAGGGCATCATATCAGATGGGTATTAGTTGTTAGCAGCCACAAAACAGGAAAGGGACTTGGGGGGAGCATCATATCTGATGACCTGAAGGTAGCAAAGCAATGTGAGAAGTCACTGGGGAAGGCAAGTAGGATGCTGGGGTGCATGGAGGGGTAACACCAGTAGAAAAAGGGAGATAGTGTTACCCCTGTATAGATCAATAGTGAGGCCACACCTGGAGCATTGTGTCCAGTTCTGGAGTCCACATCAAAGGAAGGACATAGATTGGGTGAAGTAAGTACAGAGAAGGGCAACCAAAATTATTCTTAGCCTGCATCAGAAGCCCTACGAGGAAAGACTCTGGGAATTAAATATGTACTCACCAGAGAAAAGGAGAGAAAGGGGAGACATGATAGAAACATTCAAATATATTAAGGGTATCAATAAGGTACAGGAGGGTGACATATTTCACAGAAAGAGATGCTCAATGACAAGGGGACATGATATGAAGCTGGAAGGGCGGAGACTTAGAGGGGATATGAGGAAACAGTATTTCATGGAATGGGTGGTGGGCACCTGTAACAGCCTCCCAGCAGACGTGGTGGGTACCGAAATGGTAACAGGTTTCAAGCATGCCTGGGACAGACACAGGGGAACCTTAGTAGCAGAGCTGGGGGAAGGGGTTAATGCCTTAGATTAATTAGGGTCTGCGGTAACACAGTAGGAAGGGACTTTAGGGCAGACTGGGTGGGCCATGAGGTCCTTTTCTGCAGACAGATTCTGTATTTCTGTGGCCTTCCACACCAGCTGTGACAGAGCAGCCTTCAGTAGCTAGCATCATGGCCGAACTCAAATCTTTGGTGAAAAGCTTTAACTGGCCAGACAACTGATATGAACCAGATCTAGCATAAACTCTGCAATCACAAGTTTTAGACTTTAATTCCAGGATCAGGGAAGCAGAGGAATATCTCATTGAGGGAGAAGAACAGCTGGAGGATAACCAGCATGTGATTTACTGACTCTGGTGTTGAGTAGGGATACAGAATCCTGGCAGTGACGCAACAGACTCCACAAAGTTAGGTTTCCTGAAAAATGTGAAAACAAAGATGTCATTGCCTTCAAATCTGGACTTGCTAGCAATGATTAAGTATAATCAGGCCCACAGAGCCCTCTGATCTGCGCCAAAGAAAGGAAAAAAAAATGTGCATGATTTGTGGCATGCTTCCTATGGTACTAAGAGAAGGAACTAGTAAGTGCCAATGCCTGAAAGGTGAAATGATTTCAAAGGGCAACAATATTGCTTCTCTCAAGATTAAAAGTTCATTGGTTCAGCAGATTACATATGCACAGAGTAACTACAGCTGTTGATTGCTTGATTACTATGGTCATAAATACTTGTGCAACATAATATAACACTTGTGCAGCTAAACTGGATGAGGTTACCGAGTACTGATGGCAGCTATGTACTGTAAAACGGATACTAAATAATGAAATTAAATCTCACTATGTTCACGCTGCTTTACCCAGCGCGAACTTAGTTTTGCAGCACAGAAGAAATTACGCCTGTATTAATGATCATAGATCTTTATTTATGAAACGTAACACAGTAATAAAAAAAAGATTAACCATTAAGCAGTATAAGGTGGTGTTGCTGTAGGTAGTCTTCACTTAAGTAAAACATGGGAGACTGTGAAGGAAAGAACAACTATGTGCTACTTGCTGGTAAGTCCCTCTCTAAGTCCCTTGCCATACTTCGAGTAACTGTAAGAAACAGACCGCTGTGTAAAAAAACAGAAACAACCGAACAGTCATAGTCGGTCAGCAGTCGGCTTACCTCTTCTCTCTGCAGTCTGAGTATCCATTCTTTTGATTTCTCTCTCTGCAGTCTGCATCTCTCTTATTTGTAGTTCTCTCTTCTGGTAATTCACCACATATGAGTGACTGCGATTGACAGGTAACATATTTCGACAACAAGGGTTAGTAGAGGGTACATAGCAGTACATAGATGTCTAATTGCAGTCTAATATAAATTGTAAGTGGCTGCCAACTGATAGGTGACAGGAGCTGGGTTACTGCAGATTACTCAGTGAGCCAGGCGCGAATTCAAGTTTGCGTTTTTTGTTCAGCAAAGCCTTAACCGCAAAATTTGCTTTGTGTTTCAATTATCTGTTTTACGGTACTTTTGGTAATGAGACTGGTGGCAGAAGTAAGAGGACAGAGGTAGTGTGTAAAATGTGTTCATTATACAATGGCAAGGAAATTTCCTGAACTCTGATTGGTCAAACTGGTACTGGAGCCGGGATGTTATCCCAGCATAACATCCCGACTGTAGTCCCAGTACAAACGGGACCGCATAAATAATTTAAAAGAAACGCCCGCAACCTGTCTACGAAAGCGCTTCAGCAACCCGTGGTTAGCTCGGAATCGCTGTCCCAGCCCAGCTCACCAGTGACACAAATCAATACTTGGGCAAACAAGTATAAATAGCGCACTTCACCACACATAAACAAAATATTCCTTAAAAAACGATAACATAACGGTTACAGTGCGAGCGAGTGAACGAAGTCTAACCCTATTCAAAAGTCCCACCACGCGTTTCGCCACACGCCGCACTTAAACGAATTACCTGAAAATATTTTAGTTCAAATAAAATCTGCTCCCTACCAACGACGCTCATTTCACTTCACCACATCCTCCTGGCACCAGTCGGACAGCGGAAACAGCAAACCGGAAGCAATATGAAAAATGACAAACGAGGACGTTATTGTGGGGAAAAATAACAAACCAGGACATTACTGTGGAGAAGTGCAAAACCAGCAGCTTAGTCTGAATGAAAGACATTAACAGCAGCTCCACCCACTGGTCACAACAGTAAAACAGCACCTCCACCCACTGGTCACAACAGTAAAACAGCACTATTTTTTAATAAGTACACCTACACATGAAATAAACAGCAAAAATCCACTTTTTAAAAATATATTTTTATCTTTTCATTTTTTACAGTAGCGAGCCATTGTATAATAGGAATAATGCCCTCCAGGGTGGGTGTTATGCTGGGATAACATCCGCCTTGCCTTGGTGTTGACGCCTGCCATTGGCCTCGGACCCAACCACCCAAGGTGCGATGTTATCCCAGCATAACACCCACCCTGTCGGGCATTATTCCTTTAATATGTCTGGCCTTTCATGCTCCCCATTTCCAAGGAATTACCACCCTTTGGGATACCAGCAGTACAGGAACCCTCGCGAGGAGGGTTTCACCCCTAAAGATACCAGGCAATGGCAGGTCTATTGAGTGAGGGTACCTAAGGAAAGATGCACAAAAAGTCAGAGCTGTAGGTGAAAATAGAACCATCAGATCATTATCTTACACTTAAGAGTGAGGGAAGGCCACACGCTGAATGACTGGTTAGGAACAGAGGACTCACCATCCAAGTCCCAACCCAGTCAGTGGAATGGAACTAACTGATACATAAGAAGCACATTTATGCCCTACAGCATGAAGGAGATGAAAAGCCCCCTGTGACAACTTGCAATATATTTTTTCTTGATTTTTCTGTAGTTTTATTATCATCTATGCCTCTATAAAGTGTTTCAGCTAATATAGGAGGTCTGGTGGAAACAAAAAATAACATTCTCCTGTGGTCCACACAGCAGGGAACTCAGCTGTGAGTGGCCTTTTTTGTAAAAAGTTATTTGTACTCAGAGTACAGTAGAAACACGTGGTGGTGGGTAGCAGAGGCCTTCTAGTCTAAAAGGCTTTTGTTTTGATTAAAGTTCAAAGGGCTGAATACCTATCATAACAAAAAGACATGTTTTGAGTGTAAATAGTGCCAAGTCAGAGAGAAACAGAACCCCACTGATTGAGCCAGCTGGGAGAACAAAAGGGTCAAGCTCTAAATAACAAAGCCAGATTGCATCTGTTCTGGAAAGGTTTGGTCCCCAGAGATCAAAGAAATGGCCAGATTGTGATGTCAGAGAAGCATGTATGATGATGCAGGCATAGAGAGCAAGCCTGATGGAGATATCTGTGTATGTGTTTGCTCTTAGAGTTTCAGTTATGTTTTTAGATTCTAAACTAACAACATCAGGGTTCGAGCCTGCCATAACTCACCAAGTTCCCAGTTGGGTGCAAGCTTTGTCTACTCAGAATCTAAATAGATTTGAGTTAGGTTTCTTCCACGTGATCTCTTTTTCCAAATGTGTTTATTTTTCATCTTTGTAGAATACTGTATTCCCTATATTCTTTTGTGTGTGTTATCTTGTAACACATGTAAATACCAAGGATTATATTTTTATATACTTCCATGCTTTCTGCAACTGAATCATTTCAGGTATAGCTAACCAGAGGTAAGTTGGCAAGTCTGTGATCCGTTTCCAAAGACACAGGCTACAGTTACCATAACTAAGGCAAAGTGCTCTCAACTGTTACAGAAGAATGGGTCATTTTCCCTTCAGTAAGGAGCACTGTACTGTGTGATCAGTGGCTCTGGTGGGATTCAGACCTACAGATACCGGTATACCATTGAAACAGCAATGGAAATACTGTGAAGACCATTACAGTGACAAAATTGGCAGTTCGCTGTAATGGTCTGTAGTACACTGACACTGCTGTCTCTGGTGATTTTGCCCCCTCCCCAACACAACTCTGACTCAGAGTTGATTATTTTAAAATGCGACAGGTGCAGAGGCAAAGCCCCCGCAAAAAACGCTTTGATTTATGGATGGCACAATGTCAACCATTGGCATTGTGCCGTCACTGTAATGCAGGTCGACAAATTTACTGTCGAACCGGCTTGGTGGAAACACAGATACCACAAGTGTGGTTGTGGTTGAGTGGTGGCAGCATACCAAGGTAACTCTTTCAGGTGTCTAAAGGGTTGTGGAAACCGGTAACAGTCACAGATTGAGCTGTGGAGAACCAGGCTGTGCACAGACGTTGAGAAACATTTAAAAGAAAAAAATACATTGCAAGTTTTCACATCTCCATCCCTGAAAAATATATATATATATATATATATATATATATATATATTTTTTTTAGTAACCCTATTTAATTTGTATCCTTATATTTTGTTGACGCTTTGTAACACATTCAATATTTTTGGTACAGAGGAGCTAGCATCTGAAATTGTAATGAATATGTTGTCCGTGTAAACTGAAGTTAGAAATTCTTCTCTACATTTTATACCCTTAATTTCCTTGTCATAATTGAGTTTTATTATTAAGAGGTCAATTGTTAATTAAATAATAAAGGCAAAAGTGGGCAGCCTTGTCTAGTGTCTCTTTTAATATCAAAGTAAGAGGAGAATACGCCATTGGTAATTACCGAAGCGCCTGTGTTATTGTATAAAAATTTTAATTCTGCTAATTCGTTCTTTCTTCTTTTCTTTTTCTTTTGCTTTCTTTGTAATGTTGCAGTAGATGATGTAATGAGTATTTAAATCTGTTAGTGTATCTATAATATGATAAGAAGCAACTTAAATTCATTCTTGAATGTTTAAAATGTTGTGTTTGTTTAGATTTATGGTGTGTAATTGATCTACTTATGTACGTTCCATTTATATTTTCAATAAAATGTTATTGGTTAAAAAAAGATTTTCTAGTGACCCAAAATAATTTTTTTTGTTAGCAGGTTTGCTCTAACTGCTATGCCCCCAGTTCTCTCTCTCTTTTAACAATTTGTTAATTCTTTTAAGTACCTCCTGTTCTTTACTGGGCCACTCATTGTTGCCTATAGACAAACCATCTCCATTGCTATGCTGGGACCCGCTACAGTGCCTGATGTCCATGTTATAGTACTGCAGTGCCAGGCTCCATCTTAAAAATGTGGAGGTTTTCCCACTGGTCCTGTGGAGCCATGTGAGGGGGTTGTGGTCAGTGACCCATGTGAACACCCTCCCATATAAATATGGTACAGCTTCTGCTGAGCCCAGACGATACCCAGACAATCCTTCCCAATTGTGGCATTGGCCTCCTCTCTGGGGAGCAGCTTCCTGTCCAGTACATGACTGGATGTTCCTACCCCATGTGTGTGTAACTTGACTCAAAACCATCCCAAAGCCCATGATCGGATGCATCCATGTGTACAGCGAGCTTCAGAGACTAGTCAGAGCTCACAAGCACAGGTACCTGACATAATACCTTCCTGGTGGAATACTGTCTCACAGTCATTCATCCGCTGAACTTTTTCCAGAATTTTCTTCCTTGTGAGATTGGACAGGGGTCTGGCCACACTACTCAGTAGCATCCTGCCATCCCTAGGAAGGCTGCACTTTCCTCTTTGTTTTTCCATAGAGCTATTTATGGCTCCCTGAGCCTGGCAGGTGGCTCTGGTCCCTCCCTCAGAGGGACTCGGTCTCTGGCCACACCGTTTCCCCGACCTGACACCCCCCTAAATTCCCCATGGGAGGGCCGTGGTGAAGGGGTGCTGGCTTTACCCCCACCCCTGGATCAAAATCCAGATATTGGGGAGCCAGCTGGGGTGTTGGTGCAGCCATCATGGAGCATACTGGCTCTGATTTTCCTTTTTCTCCCGTTCCCCTTCCTCACCAATGTGATGACATTGGTGCATGTCTTCCCAACTCATACTGACCTCTGGCTACCACCAGAGGGCAGTCAGCAAGCGGGATGACCAACCTCCCCACCGAGAGAGGAGAGCAGTCTTCTGGATGCTTAATCGTCCCTCACCCCTGCCGACCCCCAGCAGCCCGGGCTCATTCCCTAACCCGGATTGCTGGTGTGGTTTGAGGTGTAGCAACCAGCGCCTCAACCTCCAGCACCACCAGGCCGGCTTCACTTTCCTCTTTGTTGTGAGCATGGCCTAGCCCTGTATGGCCTTAATTTTACTAGCTCAGGCCAGATATACCCACTCCCCACCCTGTGCTCAAGGTATGACACCTCTGCCATCCCTTTGTCACTTCTCCACCTTGACTGTCAGTCCTGCAGCCTTCAGTCAGTGCAGCACCTCAGTCACATGCTTGATATGATCTGTCCATATCCTGCTGTAGATCTGATGTCATCCGTGTACGCAAGAGCAAAGTCTCCTGCCCCAGACAGAATGCAGTCTGTGAGCCATTGAAAGGTGGCTGGAGGATTCTTCATCCGGAATGACATTACTCAAAATTTCAATAGGCAAAATGGAGTGATGAAGGCCAACCCATCACCCCTGACCATGCCATATCTCTTCAAGGCTACAAGATTCTCAGGCTGGATAGGACGTCAAAAAGGGGTGGTGGCTGTGCCATTTACATAAAGGACTATCTCAACTGCCTCTCTATTACGTATACCACCACTGACTCTGCAGTACAACTCCTCCCTATCAAACTTCTCCTTGGTGCCCACAACAAAGTCCTCATGGTTGCTGCTATCTATATCCCACCTAAAGATCCTGGGTCCGGCCTCCAGTCTGTACTAGATTTCATCAGATCTCAACCTCCTGATGCCAGGCTCCTTCTCCTTGGTGACTTTAATATCAACTGGATAGCATCAGACACAGGGTCAACTAAGGATGCTATCTTTGCTGCAAACCTAACACAGCTGGTCAATTCACCTACTAGGAAAAACTATAAATCTGGTAATAGTACCCTAATAGATTGGATCCTCTCCAACCACCCGGCCCAGATAAATAATGTTGCTGTTCTCCCGGACTCTCTTAGTGACCACTCTCCTATAATATGTACCTGGTCAAACAAGTTCAGAAAACCACCCCCTAGAACCATCACTAGCAGAGTACTACCTTTTGGTAACCTTACTCCTCTCAAGGAAAATCTTAGACAGAAAGACTGGCCTCCCATTTACAATACTCAAGATGTCGATGAAGCCCTTAATCACTTTATCTACACCTTCAACGCTGCCTGTGACTCATATGCACCTGTAAAAAAGCGCAAAGTGAAAGCGCTCTCAACTCCTTGGCTCACTTCTAAGCTAATGGCCCTACACAATTGAAGGGACCACCTCTGGGCTATTGCAAGAGACACTGGCTCTCTGACTGACATCCTAAAGTATAAACAGGCTCAAAACTACTGTACCAAAGAGACTCGTCGAATGAAGAGCGACTACTTCAAAAATGCCCTCTCCAACACCTGGGGTGAAGGGAAATCTGTCTGGGGCAATCTAAGAAATGACACGGGTAAGCAGTCCAAATCCTCATCTACTATACTGAATGTGGAAGGCACTACCACCCTCGACCCCTTGGTCATAGCAAACACCCTAAATGAGACCTTCACTGACCTCAGCGGTGTCCTCGCATCTGACTTCTTTGCTACTACTGACCCCCCAATCTCTATATCTCCCTCTGCCCCTCTAAACATTCCACCCTTCCATCTTAAAATAGTTAAAGCACATGAAGTTTATAAATACATAAAGAAGGCTATATCTAAATCACGGGCAAGCAGTGACTCTATTGACCTTAAAATACTGTCCCTTACCCTGGATGAAGTACTACTCCCCTTCACTAGAATATTCAATCTCTCCCTCTGTTCTAGCAAGTTCCCTAGTATATGGAAGGCTGCTATAGTCACCCCTGTGCACAAAAGTGGTGATAAGTCTCTGCCTGGTAACTATAGACCAATTTCAAAACTTCCTCCCTTATCAAAGGCTCTTGAACATATGGTAGCCGATCAGCTTACAGACTACCTGCAGAAATATAACATCCTTTGTGCCCAGCAACATGGTTTCAGACAAAGGCATAGCACATCCACAGCCCTGCTCAAATTCTCAGGAGTAATCAACAAGGCCTTGGACAAAGGACTCCTCACCGGAGCTGTGGATATTGATCTAACGAAGGCATTTGACACTGTTCACCATGGTCTACTCATCAGTCAACTACAGTCTCTTGGGCTCTCCTTGGGCTCTGGTGCCTGGATAAAAAGCTACCTTGACCAATGCACCCAGGTTGTAAAAATAGCTGGAGTTCTCTCAGACCCCAAGCCTGTCCTCTCAGGAGTTCCGCTGGGATCCATCTTAGGCCCTCTACTCTTCAGCCTTTTTCTTAACTCCCTTCCTAAATCCTGCCCTGAGCAAATCATCCTCTATGCCGATGATGCTGTGATTCTATCCTCACACAAAGACCCAAACCCCTTACGCCTCAGCCTACAGCATGCATTTGCCAGTGTTGAGGAGTGGTTCGTTGAACACAAGCTAGTCCTAAATCACAAAAAAACAAAAACTATGCTCTTCGCTAGCCCGCAGAACAAGAAAAGACAGCAGTCCACTCACTATCAACACCTCCCTGGGAATCACCCTTGAACAAGTGACTACCTTTAAATATCTTGGAATCACATTTGATCAAGGCCTAGTCTTTGCAACACATATTGATAGTATATCCAAAACTATTAATCAGCGGCTCGGGGATACTCTACCGAAACAGACAACTCCTCACCCATCCAGCACTGAAGCTAGCTATTCAATCCTCAATCATCTCAGTCATCGACTATGGCTTAATTATTTATGGATCCGCCTCTCCTAGTGCACTGAAACGTATCACAACCTCCCTAAACAAGGCCTGTCGGCTGCTTACTGGCGCTCATCGACATACTCATACCTGCGAGCTCTATGCTGAAACTGGGTGGTTACAACTCTCAAACCATTTAAAGTATTTCACCTGCCTAATGGCTAAGAAATCCATCATGGGCCTCACCCCACCCTGCATTCAAGACCTGCTATGCCAGAACTCAAGTATCTGACCCACCAGAAGATCAGAAACCCAGCTTCTTCAGGTCCCCCTACTGTCGGACCACACATGGTCAACGATCATTTGCCTATCGTGCCCCCAACTGGCTAAATACTCTTAGCACCTCTATTACCTCCTCTAACTCATTAGGTGCTTTTAAATCTAGCCTATTCTCTCACCTAGCCACCTCAAACTCCTGTGACTGCCTTGATTAAATCCTAATCTATTCTCACCTCTCCTGCCTTGCCCTCTTACCTGACAAAGGCCTGTTAGAGGATCCTCTTCTCCAGCAATTGGTCTGCTCCTCCCCCCACCCCCTTTTTTCTTTTTCTCACTTACACTACCTATCATACTTCCCTTAGCTATCTTTCCCTCTCCACATGTTTTCTAAACGATGAAAGTGTTTAAGTGATATTTATCTGCTGTTCGTAAATGTCTTAGGTTAGCTATTTTTTGTCTCTGTCTATTTCCACAATGTAACCTAAATGTTCAACCCTTTGTAACCCTATTGTTTGTAACCTAATTTAATGCGGAACCTTTGTAAAAGAGCCTTGGCTCAAAGGTATTAATTCCTAGAATTTTCAATAAACAATAAAAAAATAAATAAACTTCTCTCTGGCATGATGGGTCAGAGGTACCTGCCAATTGCCCTTTGTCAGGTCTGTGGTGGTCAGGTTCATGGCTCCCCCAACCTCTCTTGTGGAGGAAAGGCCCAAAAGAATACCAGGAGCAAAGCATGGCCACAGTGATAGGCGGGCCACAGCCAAGGCTGGCAGGAACCCAGAGGCTGGCAGGCAAGTCATGGGCAGGTTGGCCCTGCATGTTGAAGATGAGTCGAGGGCCAAGACAAGCCCCCCTCGCATACTGCTGAGCAAAAATAGAGGTGGGGGAGGGCGGCCCAGCAGCAGGAGCTGAGAAGGGCAGGAAGCAAGACAGCAAAAACCTACAGCATCAAGGATCCACCAAAGGGCAGCAGGTGCAACTGACAGAAGAAACCCCCAGCAAAGGCAAGAAGGCCCACAGAAGTCTGCAAGTCGGTGAGGTATGGGAGCAATTGAGACCAGTGCAAACTGAAAGACACAGCAGCAGGAGCAACTGACATCAGAGGCATGGGAGCACGGAGAGTGGTACAGCAGCAGAAGCAGCATACAGGCAAAGCCAAACTCCTGCAGGGACTGCTGGGAACCAGAGCAGCCAGCAGCAGAGTGAGAGGACAACACAGGATACTTAAAGTGAGCAAAGGAAAAATTATCAAAGAAAGTACAGGCCAGAAGTGGGGACACCCTGAGCTGCAGCCAAGCAGTGAAGCAGGTAGGAGGAGGACAGGTGGTGGGGGATGCAAGCAGGAGAGCAGGCATTCATACATCTACAGCAAAGAAATAAGCAGCGCTCAGTGGAGGGGTGGGAATGAGTGCCGCCAGCCACCCCACCAAACCCCAGGCATAGCCTTACAAATATTTTGGAGATGTGCAGACCATTTGTAAAGAAAACTTTGCTTAAAGATGGCATCAGATAGTCAATGACAAGGCATAAAATTTGGAGGGGGGAGGGACTGCGTGATTCTTGCATGTTGAAAACCAATCTCGCAATGTTGGGTACACTTGGGGGGAATCTTCCCTTACAAAAACTGCTAATTTTCACTTCTCTCCCAACTACTGAATTATTGTCCCCCTTAAATTTTGATAACCCCCCCGTTGTAAGACCCGGGGGGGGAGAATTCCATGTGACACAAAATCAAATTTCAAGTCCCCAATGAATTTTCCAGTGATTCTCCAGATCTTAACATAAACACAGAACACTGAAACACAGAACGTGTTGGCAGAAAAGGGCCGGTAGGTCCATCTTGTCTGCCTATTTTACCTTTCTAACACTACACCCCGGACTCTGATTGGTCACAGGTGTCCCTCCCTCCTCCCTTACCTCTATTTATTATACCCATATGCCTATCCCATGCATGTTTGCAGCTCCCCACTGTCTTCATACCTACCACTTCTTCTGGCAGGCTATTCCAGGCATCCACCACCCTTTCTGTGAAGAAATGTTTCCTCATATCCCTGTTAAACATCCCTCCTCAAGCTTCATAGCATGCCTCTGTGTTCTAGTACTCCCTCCTCCTCCTCTGAAAGAGACTTCTCTTCTGCACCCTGCTCACCCCTATGAGGTACTTATAAGTTTCAACAATGTCCCCTCTCACTCTCCTCTCTTCCAGGGAGTAGAGGTTCAGTTCCCTCAGCCTTTCCTCAAGTGGTTTCTTGTGCAGCCTATGCACTGTTACAGTAGCCCTCCTCTGGACCGCTTCCACCCTGTCAATGTCTTTACGGAGGTGTTACTGGAGTGTCGCATGACTGCACTATATGCTGGAGTCAGAAGAATTGGTGAGAAAGTGGATCCTCTGACAGAAGACACCAGATAAGTGAACCAGTAGCAGTATATTTACTGGAGCTACAGAAGCTTTGGGACTTACTGAAGCTTTCTTTTTTTTCATAATTGATTCTTTATTAACATTTTCTGAAGCAAACCCATAGTTCCACAGCTTACAACAGATTCCTGGTCCAAGGTCCACATCCAGGAGCCTCCT
The DNA here is from genome assembly GCA_016271365.2 of Neoceratodus forsteri. Taxonomy (NCBI): domain Eukaryota; kingdom Metazoa; phylum Chordata; order Ceratodontiformes; family Ceratodontidae; genus Neoceratodus; species Neoceratodus forsteri. The sequence goes on along the minus strand of CM028132.1, from coordinate 1,381,043,091 downwards.
TATAACTTTGCATTGGGGATGGGTTTAACTCAGCCTTGCTGTGATTTAATTTAAAGTGCACCGATGCCAACCACCCAGCTACAACATCTACAGGTTGGCAGCGGGTCAGCCACTGGGTACCCAGTAACTTGTTTGGGACCTCCCTTAAAGTCTTTAAAAAGATTGAAAAGAGCCATCCCAGTGTCCTGGAAGGTTGAGGCAACGGGCGCGTCACTCCCTGTCACACTGCTGACCTGGGTTCAGAAACGGACGCAGGTCCCATGGAGGCCAGCTGGGGAATGGAGGATTGAGCATCCTAATGACAGTTCTCCTACCTCGAGGAAGGGAATCTGCACATCCTGCTAGGCGGAAGTCACCTGGGGGTTCTAGGTGGCGATGAAGCAGGACGCCAGGGAAAGTATACCACCTGCTTGATGCTGGAAGGTGTCTCAGTGGAGGTGTAGGTCACGCATCATGTCATTGTACATGATATGGGCCCAGTGAGAAAACAGAAGAAAAGGAAAACGTCCCAAGTGGCAAGATTAAAGTCTTGTTGTCCCTCAGGCCCTAAACCAGTGACTGGGGTCCCTGGTCCTTTGGCAGAGAAAGGCCTGACAACCAGTAAGTCTCAGAGATGCCAGGTGATGGGACTGGGGGGATTGGTCCAAAAGGGGGCTGGTCGGGCAGAAAGGAGATAAAATACTAATTAAAAAAACACTAAAAAGGCTGTCCCACCTTCGAAGCAGTAGTGCTACCACTGCGCAACAATCCCAGTTCGAAGTGAGCCTGGGTGTTGGAGGGATGGCTGGGAAGAGAACTGAGCATCCTACTAACTGCTCCTCCTCCGGGTGGGGAAGTTCTTTGTGACACCTGACCCTGTGGAGGCCAGGGTGCTGCAGATGGAGTTGGCATCTTCGGGAGGCAGGGCAGACATCGGCATGTGCGTCCATGATGTCATTGCTTGCCCCCACCTCCCAGGGGAGGAGAACGTAAAAAACTCGGGCCGTATAGGATGCCGCCCACCTTGTGCCACAGGCCCTGCACTGCTGACCCATGGCACCCCTGGAGACCGAGTTCAGGTATCCAATGGAAGAAAGGAGCCCCTACCGAAGGCCCTGCCCTGGAGTGTAAGCCCGGGAGAAACACCGGGGAAGGTGAGTCCCGGAGGCAGTGGATGATGGAGCTGGGCGCAGGGGTCAGGGACAATCGGGGTCGGTCTGTAGAGGGAGCAAAAAAAAAAAACACTGAAAAGGGAAAACACAAGCACCAGCGAGGAGAAGGTAGTGCCTTCTGACAGGAGGGTGAGGTGCAATACTGTACTATGCACTGTAGAATGGAGGTGGGCTACATGCATGGACTGTGCCCAGCCGAGTCTTTTTAGTTATGGCATAGGATAGGTTTCATTTGGCCATGCCTGCTCAGGGTACTGAATGAGCAGTCATCATTGGCTAGGCCAACTATGTGCAGGGCACACGAAGATCAGCAGTTTGCAACTACACTACCTCATCTGCCGAACCATCCCTTTTCCCTTTATGGTGCTATGGCCTGAATAAAGGAGTGTTCATTCTGTTTGAGTTGCTGTCTGCTGTCATCCTGGTTAGAGGTTAAGTGCATGCTCACTGGGGAACTGTTATTACACAGTGTTGGTTCACGGGTGGGGGTTACTGTGGGGAGGTGGAGAGGTACTACATCCCAATGGGTCAAACCATACTGACACCAGGCCCACTTTAACTTTCTCTGGGTGGAGGAACCATTCACTCTTATTTAAACCTTGGATAAGAACCCACCAGTCAGGAGTTTAATGACCCAGGCCCCTTAACCTTGAGCCCACAAGATAGGGGTAGTACCACAACATCCTCTGTGACCTGATTACATAAGCTTCATACCTTGTACATGTGTTATCAATTTGTTGTTTCTATCAAGTCTCTTCATGTATCTGTTGCAACCTGTATTCACTATTACCCACTGACTCATGCATTGCACCTGCACTCAGAACGTACTATTTGTTTCTTGTATATAATCTTCTTCATGCTGAAATATTATTACTTTGTATGTACTGCCACCCTGCACTATATGTTATGGCCCAGGTCGTGCCTGAAAATGGTCCCTGGGATCAGTGCACTCACCTGGTTACCAAAGTCATAAATACAAAAAATAAATAAATAAAGCTACAAATTCCTCCTATTTGTAGTATGTTACCCTATTGCAATTGCTGTACTGGGAACAGAAGTAGGTTGGCTAAATTGATTAAGCCAAACTAAATGTTCACATCCCAGGTCAAAGCCAAACCATAGATTGCTCTGATCCACTTCTCTCATCCTTACCCAGCATTTAGAAACCACAGCCTGAAATGTAACTGTACAATGACGGACTAAATCAACACCAAGAGAAATCCATTCAGGGGTTCCACAGGGGTCAGTGCTGGGTCCACTCCTGTTTTCCGTATTCATAAACGACCTGACAAAAGTTATAAATAGCATCAATAGAGATATGTCAACAATAATGTATGTAGATGACACCGTACTGTATAGTGCAGGTAAAACAAGGGCAGACACAGTACTGAAAATACAGCCATTGAAAAAAAATGGTATTCTGAACAAAGTTGAGACTGAAGAATAATACTATGAAGACTGAAGGGAGAAATGGAGTAAGTTTAGATGAGGTGTATACCTTTAACTATTTAGGGGTGACACTGGATGGTACTGAGATGTGACTGCAACCCTTACCCCCCCACCTTCTTACCCCTCTCACACCACGAGTCCTCAGCCCCTCCCTTCCACTTGGTTTACACTTCCCCTAAGCTGCCCCCGTGCATACAGCACTTATCAGCTTGTTCTCCCCCCTTCTCCTATCCTCTAATAACATTATACAATATGGCTCTTCTGTACCCATGTCAATACTCTCCATACCCCCTTCTCCTATCCCCTAATAACATTATACAATATGCCACTTCTGTACCCATGCCAATACTCTCCATACTTCCTCCCTCCTCCCCTTTTCCTTTGACAAAGCCAATTTTGGCTGCCAACTACAAGCAACCTGCACTTAATAACTAGACCTATAGACTAGAGATATTTCTGTAATAAAAGTATTTGTATTTGAGGTTAAACTCCACATTTATCTTGCTTGTACAATAGCCTTGTCACTTGGCTATTGTATGTTCTCGTCATATGATGTAAATTGTGCTGCTTTGTCTGTCCTTCTACTGACTTGGAACCTTTGAAAAACAGCCAGTTTGGCTCAAAGATTGTAATGCCGAAACTGAAATAAAAAAAATAAAGTACTGTATCCCTAAATGATCAAGTTACTAAAGTTATAAATAAGGTAAACAGAAAATTAGGATACCTGTACTGAAATAAAATAGTTTGTCTGAAAAAGCTAAAAGAACAATAGCAAACCAGGTCTTGTTATCGGCTTTAGAATACAACTCATTGTTGTTGTTGAATATGCTGGAATCATTATTACATAAATATACAGTGACATATAACAATATACTGCGATTTGTAACTGGTAGTAAGAGACTTAAACACCATTGCACTTTGTTCGACAACTATGGTACTTTGCCTTCAGACCAGAGGATTTTATCTTCAGCACTAATGTTTATTTACAATACACGGAGACCTTGATCCCTATTTAAATATTTGAAAACTTTAAAAGGGTCATAAAAATAAAAACATTACATATCAATCCCTTAAAACTGTTTCACAAATCTAGAATAAATACAAAAATTGCTGAAAGGTCTGTAATAAAATATGGTCCTAAACTAATAATAAAGACAGGGCTTGATGTGAATACAAAGAAAATTTTTTTTAAAAGGTTGGTTAGAGATTATTTAAAGACTCAGTCAGTTTGTTCTTGCTATGACAACACTTGAGTTGTGTATATATAGGTCTAGTATACATTGTATATTTTATTTTATTTTGTATTTGTAGGGTAGGATATTCAGAAGGGTTGCGCTGTGCGCAACCCACTGATGAGCCCCGGCGTGATATTCAAAAGGGGAAAGTGCATGGCACAAATTCTGATGCGCCGGGGTGCATCAGTAATGCATGTGGTGCAAGTAGGGGGGCGTGCCCATGCATACTCCGCACATCCCGATATTCAGCCCTGGATGTGCTGAGCAGATGCAGGCACAACCCCTACCTGCGCCACACACAGTTGAGCCAAGAAAAACAGGAGCAACAGCTGGCCAGCCACAGGTGAGCCGCCGTATTGCAGGGCGCAACACGGCAGCTGCCAGCTGTGGGTGGCCACCCGAGCTCCTACGGCACCATCCGTCGCAGTAGCACCCCCACACCCGATTACGGACATATGTTTTGAATTAAATACGTCCAATATCCCTGGTGGTCCAGTGGACTGCTTCCAGCCCAATCAGCGGCATGAGAACAACGTCTCATTATTCTCAGGGTCCAGTGGATTGCTTCAGCCTGATCGCTAAGTATGGTAAATACAATGTAAAACCATCCACTGGACCACCAGGGATATTGGACAGTTTACTTAATTCATATGCCCGCGATCAGGCTGGAAGTGGTCCACTGGACCACCAGGGATATTGGACGTTTATTTTATACTTATGCCCGCAATCGGGCATTGGAGCGCATTGTCAGGGGGGGCATCGGTCCCCGACGGCTGCTGCCTGGCAGGGCACCAGGCGCAAGTCACTGGGGATCGGTGCATCTGAATGCAAATGTGGCCATAATGACATGCTAATGGCCCCGTTTGCACCTTGCTAACATTATGGCCCCATTTGCATGTCCACCGCTGAATATCGCAGTTGCTGTGCCTAGCGCAACAACTTGTGCTAGCACATTCCCCTGCTCCTCACTGGCCACTTGTGCTGGTGCAGTGCTACTGCGCCATGCATAATGTAGGTGGCCATGGTGCCATATTCAACGGTGTGGAGCAATGGCGCAGCACCATTGAATATCGCCCATTCCACGCCCTTGCACATCCCAGTTGCACTGCGCCCGGCTTGCGCCCCTGCCTGGCGTAGTTCTGAAAATCCCACCCTTTGTATATAAGGGTTTTTTGACCTCTCACTTGCAAGAAAAAAGCCTGCTATAACCCAGCATTCAGGGACCTGCAGCCTGAGATGTGACTGTGCTAGGTCTGCTACTGTATAATCCAGCATTCAGGAACCTGCAGCCTGAGATGTGACTTTACTAGGTCTTCTATAACCCAGCATTCAGGGACCTGCAGCCTGAGATGTGAGTGCACAAGGTCTGCTATAACCCAATATTCAGGGACCTGCTGCTTTTGTTTTGGTACCGGTTCTGGCATGCAATACAGCAGTGTCAGAGAATTTTAAAATCCTGCAGAGTTACTGCATTGGGACCTGTGTTTTGTTGCTTAGCTTAAATAAAAAGAAAATGGGAAGCGAAGACTGCTTTCCCTTTTATTAATAATTCATAAAAGTGTTGTAAGAGTGATGCTTTGCTTATTACATTTCTTGATCCATTCCCGCACTCAAGTGGCCTTTCAATCTGAGCTGTGATGGATTGTAAGTGACTCCCACCTTTGGAGTCAGAAGACGAAGCTAATCAGCCCTCGGACACCCTAATCCAGCCCTAGTCTGATTAACAGCCCTGAAGATCACAGAACTCATCAGCAAACCTGACATTTATCAGCTACAAGGAGCCCCCCCCACCAACACACCACCACCACCACCACCTCCTCTGCTACCAAGTAACAGTCACATCTTTAGGGCTCCACTTGGCTTTTTTATCCAGATGGGCCTCATTTAGATGAAGAGACTCCTAACATTTCTTAAGATGCTGAATAACTAGTTTTATTCAACATTTTACTGGTTATGGGGAAACGAGGTAGCCAGCTGCATCTAATCCACGGGTGCTATCAGCAGACTTCAGTTACACTTCATTGTAGAATAATCTGAATTTCAATCCAGTCTTCCTTACTAACAATACTTACATGACAACTGGAGCCTTGTCCCTTAAAGGTTTGGCAATAGCTGAGGCTGATTCTCAAACTGACGCCATGGTGCCCTGTGTGTAACATTATAGTAATTTGTTTCCACAACAACGGACTGCGATGTCCAAGCAGAGCATTCTGACCTCAAGCAGTAGTGCCTGTTAGCAATGAAAATTGTGACCTATACATTTTTTTAGGGATGGCCTTCTGCATAGCAGACCAGTTCCTATTGGGATCCACATCAGGAAGTGTTTTGAAGCTGTCTCATTGAAATACACTGGGGGACCGGTGTACGCCTTTTTATGGCTATCAATATCTGTGTTTACATGGCTGCACTGTGTTGATTTTTGGGCAGCCCCTGCACTGACCTCCCGTGCCTATCTTGCTTCTAGTTTATGTGGCCCCTCTCAGTGCTGATGCAAGTCATCCTGGTGAAGGGCTGAGAGTCCAGGGGCCGGGTTTATTTATTTATTATTTTTTTTAATCTGCTTAACCAGGAGTAGCACACTAAGGTGAAAGCTTTTTTTACAGGTATGACCTGGGAGCACAAGGAAGTTAAGTGACTTGCTCAGGGTCACACAGTATGCAAGTGGAAGCTGTGGGATTCAAACCCAGGTCTGGTCTGCTGGATGTCACCAGATTTGCAGCTCAGAGCCTTAAACCACTGCGCTATACTGCCTCCAAAACTAACTTTAAGATGCTTGATGGGTTTAAGATGCTTGGATCATCAGCTGTGCACCAGAGAGAGTGATGCAGCCTGTCCAGATAGCTCCTTACACCTTTTGCTCTGGAACACATCCCCAACTGAGCAGCAGTTTGGGAAGGGGAGCAGGGAACAGCTTACAGCATTCAAGTAAATGTTCACACAGCCGCATTTGCACGGCAGCAACCTAAGCCATTGGGTTGCAGCATAGTGCAGTGTGGAAGTTTCAAATTCCGGCTGAACGAAACTTTAATGAATTTTTTAAATTCCACCAAAATTTCATCTAATTTCACTGGAAACAGAATGGTGAAATTCTATGGGAGAAAATGGTTGCAGAATGATTTTCTGCAGAAAAATGCTGTTTCATGGAATATTATTCGACAGATCACAGCCATCAGCATTCCACAGAAGAACCAATGAAATTCTGGCAAAAATTCCACTGGCAGAATGGTCATTCCATGCTAATTTCGCTGGTGGAATTCTGCATTCCGGACAACACCACTGCTGCAGTGTAACTGCAGCCATGTTAACTGTCCTAATGAGTGAGTTGTGCCTGTATTGCTCCTTGCAGCTGCCTGTAACACTTTAACTTTCTAGTGGGTGCATGGAGGACGGTGCAGAAGAACCTGCTGAGCAAGTGGTTAAACGCTCATAACTGTGAGTGTACAGATGACCTGCTGTAGATGATACACTGATGAAGCCCCTCAGGCTAGTTAGTCTAGTTTAGCCTACCCCCACTATGATGACAAGAATGACAATGAATGAGCTTACAGAGGAAGTACTAAAACTGTCAGTCTGCACATCCATTTGGCGCTTGCAAGAAATAGGAATTATCTCCACCACCCTCTCGGTTTAATGAAAAAACAGCAGAGTTTCCAATCAAATTCTAAGTAGCCTGGCCAGGGACTGGGAAAACAAACGGGGTGGGGAGAGATCAGTTCATGGAGCAGGAGGGGGCCTGGGAGAGACAATTTGCAATGCAATACTTAGCCAACATCAAAACAGTTTGAATCTTTTTGCTATGTTTTCATGTCAGATGTCATGTGTGCTTATTGCCCAAACTACTATTACATTGAAAACTGCCAGTGCAGAAGTTAGGAGATGGCCTCAGCTACAGTCATTTTTTCTTACTGGGAAGACAAACAGCAGTGAAAAGTTACCTGATAAGTCCTAGGCCCAAACCAGCTTGTTAGGGAATAATAAAAGCTGCCCCCAACAACCTGATGAATCCAGTGCCTAACCAAACAGGGAATTAAAAAAAAATCGATCTCCTTCAAACTGCTTGACTGGTCCGTACCAAAGCCAGGATATCACGGAATTAAAAAAAAAAAAAGCACCCCCCCCCAACTGCCATGCTGCTGCTGCTACCAGTAACTTTGTGCCTCTCTGTCACTTCTGTCTTGCAGTGCATTAGCGTGGGAGACAGGGGAGGCCACTGACAGCACACTTTACAGAGGCTGTAGGCCTAAGTGCACATGATCTTGGTTTCACTGCCTGACTCTGTTTCTCTTGCTGTCTTTCCTTCTCTCGGTACTCATCCTTGGCTCTTCCCTGCTCCCAAACGGGAGTATTACTTGATGCCAATACTCAGGATCCCGAGTTCGGCAGCTCGACACACTACCACCCGACAGAAGGAAGCTGGTGCCGACAGGGGTAAGGTAGAGGATGTGATGAACCACTATCCTGCCCCTAGTCAGGCACCACAAGGAAGGGGAAAGTTCAGAAATTGGCCAAGCTGCTCCCCTGGTGTGGAGGGCTAAGGCGCTAGCAGCTCGGCCAGCATGGCGCTCCAGACCCAGATTCTGTTCCCAGGGATGAACAGTTTTGCGTGGTACTCTTCTGCCCCCCATAATTGCTTTACCCTACTCTGGGGTCCGCTCCCCTTTACAGTTGGTTATTTTAGTTACAGGGGGTGCAGGGGGCTTGCCTCCTGCATTGCACAAAGACCCTGTCAGTCTTCCGACCATCGGTCTCCTGAACTCAGGCTTATGGAGTTCGGGAGACTAACTGTCAGGATTCTGTAGTAGATCCTTTCCAAACACACATGCAGGGTTCTTATTGCCCTGCACTTTCCAGCCCAGCATGCTGAGCACTGGAGCGCCTGCCCCAGGTGACCACCATTGGCAAACAGGACCCATTAGAAGCAAAGTTTTTGGAAAAAATAGCTTGTGTGGGCATCATCAGTTTACCAACCTTACCTCCAAAGGAATAACCCCCCCCCAACTACCTGAAGGTTTTTGAGCCCAACCCAGTCTGTCAGGGAAAAACAAATCTGACCCTCTCCCCCACCTATGATAGGTCAAGTGCTTTACGAAGCACAGCAGTTAGATTCTGGTAGCATAGGGACTGTAGAATGTAAAAGAATTTGGTTTTGTATAATGACTTTCATACACGCTGTACCCAAAAGTGGTTTACAAGGCACAGGAGTTCCATACTGGAAGGTCAGGGAATGTAGAATAGAACTGAATTCCTAGTGACCGACCTGGCCCAACAAAGAATAAAAAAGACATGGCCACACCTCCCAACTACCTGATGGCTGGGTCCTGTAAGCAGCCTGGCTCATCAGGGAATAGAAGAATCTGCCCCAATGCTTAACTACCTGATAGGTTCAGTGTGCAACCCAACCCATCAGAGAATAAAATAAATCTGCCCCTTCCTCAACAACCTGACAGATCAACTGCCCACTTTGACCTATCAGTGAATAAGGAAACATTCTGGCCCCGCCTAACTACCTGACTGGTCTGATACTCAATCTGCCCATCAGGTAATAAAAGAAATATATATGTCCCTCTCTCCAAAAATACCTGATGGGTCCAGTATGCAACCCAGCCTGTCAGGAAATACAAAAATATGTCCCCCCCCCCAACAACCTGATGCGCTTGGTGAACAATGCGGCCCGTCAAGTAATAAAACAATGGTCTCTCCTCCCAACAATCTGAAAGTTCTGGTTCCCAACCCTGCTTGTCAGAGAATAAAAAAAAATGTCTAATCCGGTGGCCAACCTGGCTTATCGGAATCAAAAAAAATCTGTCCCTCCTCCAATCACTTTTTTTTTTAATTCATGTTTATTGACATTAATTGGGTACGTAATAACTAGAACATCGGTACAGTCAAGTTCATCATTTCTACACCATGTACATTCAAGAAAGTTTACATCAACTTATTAATTGTAAACATATTAGAGTAAGGAGTCAGTACGATTTCCTACATCTTATAGGCAGAAGAACCCATTGGGGTCAGACCTATTCTGCCCATGGGCCCTCCTCTACACAACATTTATATAGTTGGGCTGGAAGTGTTCCCCTGGACTGCTCAGGCAGGGTGGGGGCTGGAGTGAGAGTCCAACCAAATTAATCATCTTGTCCATCTTCGTGTAAATATATGAGGCTTCCGTTCTAGTTTAAAGGTTAACTCTTCAAGTTCTAAAATTTCTTGAACCACCTGTATCCATTTCTGTTTAGTGTGCAATATTTAAATATTTAAATTTAAATATCTGGGTATTACCCTCGATCCAGCACTAAATTTTGACTTACACATCAATCTAACTTGCAATCAGGTACATGCCAAACTAGGAATAGCCTACCAAACCAGATATATGCTCACTCCCTCTGCTAGGCTCGCCATTGCCCGTGGCATACTCCTACTATCACTTACTTATGGGACTGCAACATATGTTTCTGCATGCAAATCAATCCTTAGGAAATGGGATGTTACATATAACAACATCTGTCGCTATGCCTCCTCCTCACACCGGCTGAAACACCACTGCCTCCTCTACTGACCTGGGATGGCTTCCTCCTGCTGAACTAAGGCTACATGCTTATGGCTCTGTCATTGACAACATGCTTCGTCTACAAATCCCTAAACCTCTTCTTTCTCATCTGTCCCCAACACGCTAAGCACTTCTCCTTTACTTCCCCTTTCCGAATCACCTACTTCTATCACCTACTAATATCCCTCCCATAAGTTAACTCTTCAATCCCTTATTAGGGCTGAAAATGTTTTTATATCATGTTTCTCTCTAAGCAAACTGTGGTTGAATTTTGTTTTTGTACTGCTCCATATTTTTCTGCACTGTTACCATAACCTCCTTGTTTTTAGCTAATTCCTTGCAACCTACTTGTAAACTGGTGTAATGATTTTGTTGTTGTACTTGTATTTGGAATGTCATCCTTGTATTTGTTGTTTTGTATCCTCCCGGGTCGTGCCTGAAAATAGTCATGACTATGGCTAGTGCACCTACCCAGTAAACAAAAACTAAATAAAAATATGGTCGAGAGCCAATGACAGATAATTGCTTTATGTACTGCAGTTACTAATATGGCATATAAATAAAGTGTGTCAGCACCCCTCAGGCCCCTGGAGGGAGCACTGAGGATGACATTGGTCCAGTCCAAGGGAGCATCCAGCAAGAACAGGTCAACCGGTATAGGAATTATTTCCCCCCAAAATGTGTGTATCTTGGGGCATGCCCAGAAAGTATGCAAGTGGTTAGCCTCCGTCTCGCCACAGTCTCTCCAATACACTAATTGTCTAGTGGGGTCTCTTTTTGCTAGGGTAGTGGGGGTTAAAAAGTAGCGTATCTTTGTCCACCAAGTAAACTGTTGCCAATGTGGTGATCTGGTGGTCTGGGCAGCAATTTGGAAAACAAAATTCCAGTTTATCTATTCTAAGTCCGCTCCTCCCTCCCTCTGCAATTAGTTTTTATTCTGCTCAGGGGGTCACCCCTCAAGACTGCCAGAGATCTGTAGAGGGCAGTGGCAGTTTTATTTCATTGTAGTCCTATCCAGAATCCTTGGAAGTGTTACTACACAGATAGGAGTACAGTTAAATAGTGTCACATTTTTGCTCTGTAGGTATTAGGATACATGAGCCCTTTTTCGTAGGATTTCATGACAAGTTGAATTCCTTTGGGGAACAATTGCAGTGACTGATGTGAATAAAGATTCATTAAGAGTGTGTGTGTGTGTGTGTGTGTGTGTGTGAGAGAGAGAGAGGAGAGAGAGAGAGAGAGATATCTCCAGTGTGTTATCCTCCGCATTATGGGGGATTCGGGTGGGTAGAGTGTATTGTTTATGAAGAGGAGGAGAGAAATTTAATTATCACGTTTTCAGATTCCTTAGACACTTCTGGTACACCAAGCTGTTAAATTCTCAGTGTATATTGACATCAGTACACATCAGGCTACATGATCTTAGTTTCTTGGTGGTCCTTGACTCGAGTTTTTTGTTTGACACTAGTACTGTCAATTTATATTTAAATTGTCATTTATAAAGTCTTGTCACTATACTAGAGGTTTTTGAAATTTATGGGGCATGATATCTAGCTGGAGAGTACAGCTGGGTGACAGGTCCAGCTAGGTTTTACACATCATACAGTGTGCACTGATGTTTTATAAGACAACTTTACTGGTAATTTCTTGTCTATAATGCATGCATTGAAACTTCTTGGAATTCTAAGACATTCTTAGTATGTCTTTAATCTGGGTGAGGGTTGCTTTTCAGTAATCACATCCTTATACACACTGTGACACTCATAGCTTGATTTAAGAGTTATCTGCTCCAGCAGTATTATCTTATGTCAATTAAATGTATATGCACTAGGATTCTTTGCATGTGCTTTGCACCAAGCACCTTTGACCCTGGGAACCTCCTGGCTGAAGGTAATATGGTACTGTTAAACTTCCCTGACCTCATCATCTGTATTTTTTAAATGAGTATTTTAAACCAATGGGGATTTTTTCTGTTTTTTCTGCATGATCTAGCTGTTAAAAGTATTGTTTTTTTCTAAACAATGACCATTAGGCTTCTGAAGAAGGACTGGTTGGTCCAAAAGCTAGAGCACTTTGTTCTTGTTGTTACATCTATGTTGGTCCATTAAAAGGTATCAAATCATTTGCTTCTGGATCAGATTCTATGTGTAACCTACAGTAAGTCAAATAGAAATTCGACACAAATGCCTACCTGTCTGCAAGTCAAGCAAATGTGGTTATTATCATTCAGTTGTAAACACCTATAGTCATAGCCAGGATTCACATTGCTAGACTCTGGGTAAGTATGACAAGTTTCCTTAATACTGCTACCTTATCCAGCTGTGTTCTGCTTGGTGTGTGTGTGTGTGTGTGTGTGTGTGTGTGTTTAAACATGTAACTTTCTATAGTATATTGTATAGCACTGTGAATCCTGGTTGCAGTGTTTTTTTCTCTGCTGTGGCTAGGCAAAACACTGTAACAAGACACTGGCCTGCTGTAGGGGCTATTAGACATCAAACCAAAGGGTATGCTGTGAAGACTAACATGGAGAAGATGCAATAAAACAAACTTGAATGACAGCCCCCAGTCATCATAAAACACCCTGGGAAAATTAGAAAAACTCCTCTAACAGCCTAGGCAGAAACAAAACACTGGATTGAAGTGAGAACTCAAAACTGGTTGTAATACATATATTCCTGATTTTAACATGCTGTTTTCCTTTAAGAAGATTCAGTAGAATATAAACAGTAGCCTAGAACTGCCTGCCTGAGAATGAAGTTGGTATATTATTTGGAAAAAGGGAAGGCTAGGTCTCTTGTTATGCAGTGTCCTGTAAAGTGTCACACTGACTGCTCTTAGGATGTTGATGTCAAATGCTGTGAGGTACCATGGGGAACTTGTTATGCACGAAGTTCCAGGAAGTGTTTAACCCATTCTACTTCTAATAGCGTTCTCAAACTTAAAAAGGAAAATACACTTCATCACAGAATGTGTTTACAAAGTACTGTGCCCATGATTAAAATAATTGGAACCCCATCCCCCCAAAAATGTGCCCTCACATGAACATGCATGATTTATCTGTAAAGACAATTAAAAAAAATTATTTCTAAATGCATTAGCAACAGCAATGCTTTCAAGGTTATCTGTAAAGACAATTAAAAAATGTATTTCTAAATACATTAGTAACACCAATGCAAGATTTTGAAACTACAGTACTAAAAAGACAAACTACTGTATATATATATATATGTATATATATAGATAGATGGAATATGGTAAACAAATATTGTTAATCCTAAAAGCTGAGCTTTGTTTTTAGTATATAAATGTTTAAGAAATACCTGAAAGCTGTCTATTTTTCTTAGTTTTTAGACACGTCTTAGTCTTTCCTTTTGAGACACCGGGTGACTCTGATAATCATTTGTTCCAAGGGTTTTTAAGTCAGTTTGAAGGCATTTTAAGTATCTTCTGTTCTAGTCCATAACAAAATACAGGGAACTCCACAAAATTGTTCTGTTCCTCAGTCCACATCCCAAACATGTGAGTCTTCTTTCAGGATAATAGATCCACCTCATGCCCCTCCCACATGAATTAAAAAAAAAGGTGGGATGGACCTCTTGGAGCTTCTTGGGTGGCGGTGGGGTGGACCTTACTTCCCCCCAAAAAAACAATGCTGCCTCCCACTACCCAGGTTCCGGTTCTTGTACCACCCATTTAAGAAAGGAAATAGTACCCTGAGGCCATTGACTAACATGAAAGCATATTTATTTGAGGACTGAAAACATTTCTTGGAGGAGTGTAAGGCGGAGGAGACTATTTACACCTTCAGTCAGTTCCATGGACAGAAAACGTGACATTCCTTTTGTACATGCAGTACTCCTGTAGGCTCTGCCCACAGTCGTAAAAATGGGAAAGCTATTGGATATTCACACTGAGAGGTGTAAAGCCCCATTGTTTTAATGATCAGTGGGATATAAAGCCCTATTTATTGGGTTAGAATGTTTGTCAGTGACATTTTGTGAAAGCTGATACAGGATATTAGCAAATCACTGACATGGTACATCCACTTTCTGTTTTCTGTTTTCTATTAAATGCTCATTCTATCTTGGAATAATAATTTAGAACTTTATTTTAATTCAGAGTTTTCCTAAAAAAATTACAATCCTCTGTATAATGAAATCTTCCCAACAAGTCACCCTGATTTTTCATTTTTCCACTGTTTATTTTTTATTTCATTCCAGTTCTGAGGATGTATTTAGAACTTATTTTTTATAATTTATGCAATGTTTGAATCATTTATGTTTTCTTTTAAAGAAAAAAAAGAAAAACTGTTTGTTAAATAATGCTGCATATTGTCAGGATTGTAGTCTGATTAATTGCTTGTCTGTTCTCTTACAGATGACAATACTCAGGGACCGGGCTACTTGCAAGATCTCCTTCAGCCTTACCGCCCTCTCCGCCCACTCTGTTCCACTGACGAGGGACTGCTAGAGATTCCCAGGGTTCGTCTTCAGTCATCTGGGGCCAGAGCATTTTCTTTTGTGGTCCCAACCCTGTGGAATTCTCTACCTCATCGGATTAGAGAGTGCCCATCCACAGAGTCATTTAAAGCATTATTGAAGAGCCACTTATTTGCGTTAGCTTTTAAGTATTTTGCTGCTTTTTAAACTGTTTTTAATTTTGTATTTATTGTCGATATATGTTGTTTTTGGTTATGTTCTATGCTTTGGAATTTTGAAAAGCACAATACAAATAAATATTGATTTGACTCTATCTAACCTTCTCTAGCCCTGTGAAAATGGTCATTGCTGATCACATCGTGGATGATAGATTGCAAGTGCTTGCATTCACTGTTCTATGTTCTATCTATCTAATTTCCTAGCATGTCTTTAAAAGAGTTATTGAAACTTCAAAATATGCCCTGTAAAGAAGGCTCCTAAATAGTATTTTCTTTATTAATTATCCAGGTGGCATGTTTGTAGATGCGGCACAATTTTTGATATACAGTTTTTTTGTTGGATTTTCTATTTCACTGACATTTTTTTGATTTATTATTGTCTATATGTTTATTGATTGGATTAATGGTCATGTTTGTTAATTAGATGACTGTGTATAGAAAGGACATGTGTTCTCCCTTGCTAACCATGTCCCCTGATGAAGGGTTTACACCTGAAGCGCCGGAGCTAGCAGTGTCCAGAATGGCACGTCTTGCATTCACCCAGGTGAAGAATCTGCAATAAAGCATTTATTTTCAGGTTTAAGAGCTGAGTGTTGAGTGTTGTTGCTCTTGAGTGCAGGCTTCACTGGATCTAGATGCCTTTGTGACACAAAAGCTCAAAAGGAGAAGACCCTATAGATTTCTGGGACACCTCTTGATACGCAAACAGTACATATGTCAGGTAGACATTCCATGTTTTCCCCTCATCATGGACATATCTGTGTAACATTTTCTTGAGCGTTTCACTGTACCCCTTAACAAAGCCATTGATGTGAGGATAGCAGGGAGTGGTGTACACTGCCATGACACCTAATAACCGATACAGTTCCTTAAGAAAAGTGGCACTGAAGTTACTTCCCTGATCAGTCAGTATATCTTGGGGTATACCTACCTGGCTGAAGTTTTTTGCTTACTCCTCAGTAACCCTGGGGGCAGTTACAGTCCTGAGGTGTATCCTTCAGTATAATGAGTGCAATAATTACATACCACCCGAATAAAGTGAATGCCCTTACCTCTTTTATCAAATGGTCTGACTAGGTCCAGAGCAACCTTTCTAATGGATTGCTCACTATAGGAATTAAAATTAGGGGTACCTTGTCTTTTCCTGGTGATAGGGGCAAGCTTTGAACCTTCTGGGCATGCCTTACTTTTCTCATCTGGCTGCTAGTATATAGTAGGCTAGTAGAATCTCTGGAGTAATCTACCTGCATTCTCTACCCTGATAACCCACCAGGGAAATGTCATGGGCAAGGTACATTATCTCTGTATAGTGTTTTTGGGTCACCATAAGTTGTTCTTTTCCCATGTCCCACTGTGAAGGTGTGGGATAAAACAGACACAACAAACCAGAAGTCAGGTACATACAAAAACAAACATGCATTATTTTATTCAAATCAGAAAATAAAAAAAGTAAAATACAGAAAGCAAAAGGTTATTCAATGTCCAGCATCCAGCAAACTTTCTAATTTCAAAAATTCCTGAGGCTTAGCTTCAGCCTTTGCAAATAGAACAGTGTGGAAACCAGCACACACTTCTGAGGTCCTCTCACTTGATAGTCAGTAATCAACTTATCCCCCATCTATCTTTATTACTCCAAGTGGTGGGGTTTTTTACTGTTCATGGATGACATCACCATCAGGCGATCCACCCCTTTTTGTTAAAACTAATATAACCTTCTTATTCTCAGGAGTTCTCCATAAAACAGTAAAGACATACAAGTTATCTTTTCTAGCCTAGACTCAACTTCTCTTTTCTTGGTTAAGTAGGTTTTATGTTTCAATTTTGTTTCATCTCAAAAGATAGTTTTAAGAAAATAGTAAGTCCATGAGGGTTTCACTGGGTTTTGC
The DNA here is from genome assembly GCA_016271365.2 of Neoceratodus forsteri. Taxonomy (NCBI): domain Eukaryota; kingdom Metazoa; phylum Chordata; order Ceratodontiformes; family Ceratodontidae; genus Neoceratodus; species Neoceratodus forsteri. The sequence goes on along the minus strand of CM028132.1, from coordinate 1,381,026,166 downwards.
AAGGGGAACAGGAGAACAAGGGCATGCTCCTCTTCTCCTTTCTCCTGCCAACCCTTGGAACTCATCATATCTTTCATGTTTCCATTTTGTTTCATTTGAAAAGACAGTTTTAATAAGATAGTAAGTCCATGAGGGTTCCACTGGGTTTTGCAAGGGGAACGGAAGAACGAGGGTGCGCTTCTCTTCTCCCTTCTCCTGCCAACTCTTGGAACTCATCATGTCTTTTTCTTTTTATTTACATTAAATTGTTAAATGAGACATCCTAAAATAGACAAGCATACAGCAAACGTATTTCATTTTAATTCCCAGTGTAGGTGGCTGTCTCACTATCACTGCAGAGAGTGGGTGAAAGTGAGTACTTTAACATTAGCATTGAGGACAGATGCTCCCTGTCTAACAGAAATAAAGAGTGAAAGGCATGGGAGTGGGGGTCAGATACCTTACACATGGGTATCTACCTTAGATAGCGCTCACCCTGTCACACCCATCAAATCAAACATTGATATTAAGGTCACATTTCTTTTTCTGTTTGTCAGCAAAACCAGTAACATAAATGAGATTTTCACATTTTAACATCACAGTACTTTCAACATCAGTCCATTTTATTCTGCTTTTCTGAAGCAGTCTCTTTTCTTGTGGGGGACTTCCTGACCTTCTCATGGGTGTCATGAAGTTCTGGATCATCAAAAGGAAAGCTGTCCCCCAAGTTCTGCTGTCTTGTTTGTTTGTTATCTCATGACCACTGCAGCTGACATCTGTTCAATGTTCCATCCGTATAACTGCTAGAAGTGTGGTGCATCCTGTCCAAAACCTCAGAATCACCACCACTTTCTAGTTCAGCAGCACCCCATTAACACTAAGCAAGACCATAGTGGTAGGTTAGTATCTAGTGTCCCATGTACACAGGTAACCCAGTACCTTGGCAATTTTGCTGGTTAATGTCCAGAAGAACACCCACAGCAACCAAAATCTTACAACTGCAAGGGTTGATTAGGCCTGATACTGCCTTGTTAAGTTGTTCCCCAGAGCAAAGTTTGTTAAAAACTTCCCCCAGTCAGCCAGAGCCAATTTTGGTAGTTCAATCATTGTTTTAAGACACTTCCTGGCAATGTGACTCATCCCTTTGCATTAATGACAAATTATGTTAAAGGAAACAGTCTTAACCCCACCCTCATCATTTATATCTGGCTTAGGAGTAGGTCTAAATCCTTGGAACATTCTAACCATTCCAGAAGATCACTGCAAGCCTCTTGAGGTGGACTGATGAGCCATCTGAAAACCTGCAGCACTATGACCCTGTCACCAGTTTCTATATGATATTCCTTTACCCTTAGTTGCAGATCTCTAGGCATGATGTGAAGAAGGTGCTCCAAGATGGACACCTCATTACCTGATGGACTTTCTTGCCCATGGGTTGCACCCATTTACTACACAAGTCTCTCAGGCATATGTAGATCTTTTGGAAGTTGTCCACTGGAAGGAATTTAATTGATAGAAACCCTTGACAATATTGTATGTCTTCACTAATATTGTGACACTGGAGTATGGCCTGCTACACCCTGTTAGTTTTCAACATGAGCTACATCTATGTTGCCATGTGCTTCCTTTGCCAGAAGCATCAAATGTGGTACCAAGCAAATGGTCCACTCATCTGAGGCTACTGACATGCCCTTGCCACCCTTTTTGAAAGTGGTCAGATAGCCCTCAGTCTCATCAGTCAGACTAAGCTTGGTCAACTGAATGTCACTGTATCTTTGGTTAGCAGGGTTGTCAGAGCCTTCAGAGGCATGCCTAGGATCCAGTCCTCCAGCATGGAATGTTTTAATGTCTCAGTCCATTTTCAGTCAGTCTTGACTTATTCGTAACCACCCTTCATAACTGCTCTGGCATGCTCTCTGGGGATTCCTTAGCACGATCTTCATCAGGTTCCTCTAGTTCTGCTGAAATGCTAAGTATGGGATCAAATGTCACTTCTGGTCTCACCACCAAACCCAGCTCTTGCAGCAGCTCTTCTCCATATATCTCCACCATTGCTCAAATCAACATGGTTTTCTTACTCCATCATTCTCACCTTGTATCTTCAGTCTCTGCCTTCAGGCACCCTCTGTGGTGCTACCGCTAGCACCCTATCTGGAATGCTCCACTACTCTGATGAATCCATAAGAATCCCACCTCTGACACCCCCTGTGGGAGGCTGGATGTGTCAACCAAAGGATAAGGCAGGTCACAGACATAGAATGGTACAAGGCACAAAGTAAGCCTCATTTTGTTTGAAGTAAAAATTTAAATCAAACTTAGCAAATGCAAGGCAGTCTCTTAAGTGTACTTAGATCAAGTATTTTTTTTTTAGTTAATTTCTTTATGCCCCTTGGTGATTGGCTCCTATCCACTGGTCGCCTCAGCCCCATCACCCTGGCAACCACTGGGACTTACCTTTTCTGGATCTTCCTCCAGGGCTTGCCCCCACCCTCCCAGTGCTTACTTTCCCCCATGGCAGGGTCAGTGGGACCCTCCATAGTACCACTGAGACAGGATCCAGTTCTCCAGAGGTGCTCAGCTGGCTGGGTGTGGAGCCTGTGAGGGACCGGTTTTGTCCTGCCAGCTAGCAGCCTTTTTCTCTCCTGGAGCAGAGGAGGTGGCATGCAATGATGCCAATGGCAGTGCTGCGCATGCTCCCACATGCAGCACACCAGGTGTCTGCCCCACCTCTGCCCCTTCATTTGCAGTATTGGTGTGCCAGCCCCCCAGCCTCTGCTAGGGGCCAGGCTAACACTGACCTCTGATCCCATTAATTCCCCGAGGAGGAGAGCAGTCCTTAGGACACTTGATCCTCCTCCCCCCCAACCAACCCTCTGACTCTGGAGGTCGTTCCTGACCTCTGGTCATTGGCACCACAAGAGGTAGCACACTGCTGCGCCAGCAGGCTGGCTCTACTCAGATCAAGTTGGGTGGATCACAAGATCTATGGAAATTGTCCAAATGTCAGACACTGAAGCAAATTCCAACCTCTCAGCAGTCAACCTGGTTCTCATGTGCCAGTAGTAAAAACTGCTACTCACAAGCAACCAGCATATGTCCACATCAATGGCAAGCATCTTGAAGTCCCACTCAGAGTACATGGCTATTTTCTTTGAGAAACTAGAATTAAACACATCCACCTGGTTTTCAAGGGCCCCTTTAACAGCTCAGTCAGGAGCCTTTGAATCTGCTGCCAAGTAAAGCCATAATCTCCACACAGGTCAGCATTCAGGTAACTTATCTGCAAAATGTAGTGAAACTGTGTTGCTTTCTGTTTTTACAACTGCAGTGGGCGTAACCCTGCAGAAGTTTTGCTTTAAGAAAAGGACTCCCTGCATAAATTACCTACCAAACAAACTGATAGAGTGTTAAAAATAGTGTCCTCCACTGAAGCCTCATTACTACGCTGCCTGTGTGTTTATGACAGCTGGAGAGCACTATTGTTCCTCTGACTTAAGAAGTTAATTGAGCCCTCCCCAGTACTGCCTTTTTTTGCAAGTTGAAACCTGCTCTATAGTGTTTCATGGGTGTTTTTTTTCTTTGTTAAGTTTCAGTGCTTTAATTTACTACTGTTTGCAAACTGAGAAACTTGGTTTGCTGGTATCCCCTCCCTCACTCATCCAGAGATGTGAATTCCTTTGTTTCCTAACCATCCTGGTTGATTTTACTTGCTTCCCTCATAGTAAGAATGTGACACTAAACTTGTGTTATTTTAAATGACTGATAAAGTGACATGTCCAGTTTGCATCTCTTGGGGATGAAGCTGTATCCCTTTACCTGTATGGAGTAATTCACTTGCCACCAACTCTTAAGACCTCAGCTGTAACATACATCATGCATGTAAGGTGATATATGAAATCAAATTGCATTCTCTGAAAAACAGGTTAATTTCTCTTCCCTGCCTCTGCAGCCACACAAAGCCAACCTCTTCTCTCTCTCTCTCTCTCTCTCTCTCTCTGTGATACCTACTGCTGGACAACACATCTGTCTAAACAAAGCTGTTTTTTTTTCTTAAAAAGTAGGAGGGTTTTTTCCTGCTTGTTTTTAGTGCCTGGGTAAGCCACAGGAAGACATGTCTACTGCCAAGAATGTATAAAAAGTCACAAGACATCTATAAAGAGAAGGGATTACAACATGTTAATGGTTACAACTGCACTGGCCTACAAATGCAGACTGCGGCGCAAAGTTCTCATGGTCTGATTCAACATTAAACAAACTGAGTTTATATTCTTTATGCTTCTCTTTTCTTAATGTTACTATGATCCCTATTTGCTGTTATTGTTACAAACATTTGTTCTGGAGGTCCCAGCTGGCTCAGAAAAGATGTAGATTGGGTAAAAGGTTCCATGTCATAACGGCGAGTGCCATTATGGCTAGTGTACATCAATAAAAATTAATTTTGGCAATGCATACTGCAGCAAGGAGAAAGAGGGTGCCGGAGACCCACGGTTTTGTTTTTTAATGTGGGGTAGGCTCCTACACCCCTCTGCACCCTCCTACTTATGTATTCTCAACTCCAGGGGTGCATATTGGGGGTGAAAACTTAAAATTGAAAGCTGTCTGCCAGCAAAAATAAAATGTGCTGTGCCAGACCCGAACTCTGCACCTCCCAGCCAACCAGCCTTCCCACCACACTCGTGGACCAGCTCAGCAGCTGCCTGCCTCACCCCCTACCGCATACCATCCCTTCCCTGCCTCTTCCCTCGCACACCCACGTGTACACACATACTTCCCATCACCATATATTGCCCACCACAGTATCCAGTCACTCCCCTGCCAGGTAGCTGTGAACACAGGTGCCGTAACTGAGTCACCGTTTTCGTAGGCACCCAATTGTGGTCACCTTGTTCGCTGGTTACCTCGGTAAAGGCAGTACAGAGAAGGGCAACCAAAATGATGCATGGCCTGAACCAGAAGCACTATGGAAAAAGACTCAGGGAGTTAAATATGTACTCTCTAGAGGTAATGGGTACTGAAATGGTATCAAGTTTCAAAAGTTCATGGGATACACATAAGGGTACCTTGGTAACAGGGCTGGTGTGTGTGGGGGGAGTTAAGGCTGGAGATCAATTATGGTCATGGCAACACAGTAAGTAGGGACCTTAGGGCAGACTAGGCGGGCCAGGAGATCATTTTCTGCCAATAGCTTCTATGTTCAACATTAAACTAATTGACTTTATATTCTTTAGGCTTCTCTTTTCTTGATGTTACTATGATCCCTATTTGCTGTTGTAAACATTTCTTCTGGAGGTCTCAACCATCTCAGAAAATATGTAGATTTGGTGAAGGCAGTACAGAGAAGGGCAACCAAAATGGCGCATGGCCTGCACCAGAAGCATTATGAGGAAAAGACTTACGAAGTTAAATATGTATGCTCTAGAGGAAAGGAGGGAAAGGGGAGACATGATAGAAGCATTCAAATACCTCAAAGGTATCAGGAAGGTACAGGAAGGTTCAATTCTGCTGAGAAAAAGATGTACAAGGACAAGGGGGCATGATATGTAGCTGGAAGGGGGGAGACTTAGAGGGGATGCAAAGAAATACTTCTTTACAGAGAGGGTGGTGAACACCTGGAACAGCCTTCCAGCTGAGGCAATGGGTACCAAAACAATGACAGGTTTCAGACATGCATGGGATACCCATAAGGGTATCTTGGTAACAGGGCTGGTGTGGAGGGGGGAGTTAAGGCTGGAGATCAGTTATGGTCCATGGCAACAGTAGGTAGGGACCTTATGGCAGACTAGGTGGGCCAGGAGGTATTTTTCTGCCAACAGCTTCTATGTTTCTCTATCAGTAAATAACTGGTGCATGAGCATTTTACAGTCATGTTGACATCAAGTTTAAGATGTTAAATATAAAGGCTATGGTACCAGTGACACAGTGCCATTAACAAGTACTGCTCAAATATTCAAAATCCACGGAATCAACTTATTGTCAATTTAAATCAAAAATTATGCATCTCTATAGAAATCAGGACCATAAAGAAAAAGAGAGAAAAAAGGATAGAAATGCAGCAGAAAAAGTGTGCATAAAATAAGCCAAAGCCGGGGGTGGAGGGGATATGTATAAAGCAAGTGAGCAGCACCTGAAATACATTCTCGTTATACTTGAGAAAGGATAAAAGCTCAAATAAAATATAGGTCCTAAATATAGAAAACAGTTGAAAAGGATAAAAAAAAAGAAGGAAAATGGTCCTAGTTGCAGTAGAAAAGAACAAAAGAACCAAGAAATCAAAGAAACTGACTGGCATAAAATGTAAAATAATAAATAGAATAATAGATAGGCGAGTGTCTATTACAAGGGAGTAATACCATCGAGAGGTTCCCTTGTTCCCAGAACCTCGAGATGGTATTACTTCCAAGTGATAGACACTCGCCTATTTTTTATTTTTTGTAATATATGGATGCAAGGGTTTTTTCTTAGCCATTTATGTGGTGCTGTGAGGCTAGGTTCCCACCACAGTAGGGGCTCACTCTCGCCATGTACACTGCACTCGCTCGCTTGCCCACCTGCTAGTTCAGTTCGTCTCGTGTCTTTTCTTTGGTAGGCTGTCTAACCTTTAATTATTTTCTTGTTGAAGGCTATAAAGGATAGGTAGGGAAACGGCATGTGTACTGAACTGCAGGAATGATTTTCTCTCACTAAGCGAGAGACGCCCACCATGTTTGTTTAAATAATTGGCCCACCCACAACGAAACCATGTCCAATCAGGAGGTGCAGTTTAGAAACATCACCACGCACAGCTTTGGCTATGTCAGGAAGAAGCCTACGGTGTTGAGTTTGCGCTCTTAAGGTTTTGTGATAATACTATCGTTCAGAGCTCGAGCGATAGTATTACGAGCTCCGAATGATAGTATTATCACTTGCCAATGATACTATTATCACTTTGGCTCCGGTGTATTACCCGAAATTTTTTATATGCTTTTTAATAGTATTATTTTAAATATCCATATATTACAAAACAGTAATTGACATTTGGCAGATTATAAAGGGCAACATATTATCATCTGCAATTGTTTACATTAAAAGGATCAAGGAGTATAACAACAAATGATGACAAGCAAGATGGTTTAATGAGGATGTGAAGAAAGTGACTCAACAACAACAACAGAAAAGCTAAACATGCAATAAAATATCTGAAAACAAAAGCCATGACATAACCACATGGTCAGAATATTAAACATGTTAAAAGATACATAAAAGCAGAAGTAACCATTTCAAAAAGAAAATGGAACTCAAACGTGTAACAGATGCATAGATACATAGACAGTGTCGGCAGATAAGGGCCTATGGCCCACCCAGTCTGCCCATTTGAGCTTGTAAGTTCAGTTTATTTTCCTAGAAGTCTGTTGCCCCTTGCCCCTGACCTCCAGAATTCCTTTATGTCTATCCCATGCTCTCTTAAATCCCGTGATTGTTTCAGCCCCCACCACTTCCTCTGGCAGGGTGTTCCACTTGTCCACCACCTGTTCTGTGAAGAAATTCTTTCTTATGTTTCCTCTGAATCATCCTCCTCCAACTTCATCCCATGCCCTCTAGTCCTGGAACATCTTTTTCGCTTAAAAATAGTGTTTTCCTGCACCCTGTTCCTCCCTGTAAGATACTTGTATGTCTCTATCATATCCTCTCTCCTCCTCTCCTCCAGGAGTACATGTTCAGTTCCTTCAACCTGTCTTCATAGGACTTGTGATGCAATCCACGCACCATCTTTGTTGCCCTCCTCTGAACCTTCTCTACCCTGTCTATGTCCCACGTAGATATTGTCTCCAGAACTGTACACTGTACTCCAGGTGGGGCCTCACTAGTGTCTTGTATAGCGGAATTATGACCTCCTTTTCCTGCTGGTGATGCCCCTGCCTATACATCCCAGCATCCTATTTGCTTTACTTGCTGCCTTGTCACACTGTTTCTACCTTGAGGTCATCAGAGATGACAACCCCAAGATCTCTTTCCTGCTTGTGCACGCTATATCCTTACCCCCAACTGATATATTGTGCCAGGGTTTTGTGTCCCATATGCATTATCTTGCACTTCTTTGCATTGAATTTCAACTGCCAAACCCTGACCATTCTTCAAGTTTCTGCAGGTCCCTTCTCATTCTGTCTACACCCTCTGGTGTGTCTACTCTGTTACAGAGCTTTGTGTCATCAGCTAACAGTGAAATTCTGCCTTCTAGGTCCTGCGCAATGTCACTGATGAAGATGTTGAATAGGACCGGTCCCAGCACTGATCCCTGTGGTACCCACTGGTCACTCTTCCTCTGTGGAGTGACAGCCATTTACCACCACCCTCTGTGTCCTGCCACCCAGCCAGTTACCTACCCACCACACTACTGTCCTGCCCACACCCATATTCCTCAGTTTGTGTAATAGTCTTCTATGTGGCACAGTGTCAAAGGCCTTGCTGAAGTCCAGATAGGCCATGTCCACTGCCCTCCCAATCCACCTCCCTAGTCACCCAGTCAAAAAATTCAACGAGGTTGGTCTGACATGACCTCCCCCTGGTGAAACCATGCTGCCTTGGGTCCTGTAGTCCATTGACAACCAGATGTTCCACCAATCTCTCCTTCAGTAGTGCTTCCATGATCTTCCCCACTACCGAGGTGAGGCTGACTGGTCTGTAGTTCCCTGCTTCCTCTTTGTTCCCACTTTTGTATAAGGGGACTACATCTGCTGTCCTCCAGTCTTTGGGTACCTCCCCTGTTTCCAGTGATTGGCTAAACAGGATAGGCAGAGGTTCAGCCACCACCTCTCTTAGTTCTTTAAGGACCCTTGGGTGCACCCCATCTGGCCCCATTGCTTTATCAACTCTTATTACTTCCAGTTCCTTCAGGACCCTTTCTCGTGTAAAGGGACTTGTGTCCATTTCTGCACCATTCTCACCGCTTGTACTCCCTTCAGACCCATTACCCTCCTCTTCCTCAGTAAAGACTGAGCAGAAATACCTGTTCAATATGTCAGCTTTACTGTTGTCATCCTCCACGCGGCCCCCATCCTCCCCCTTCAGTCTCACTATCCCTTCCTTTGTCTTTCTTTTTTCACTTATGTACCTGTAAAAGGTTTTGTCCCCTCTACCCACTGATTTTGCAATGTGTTCTTCTGTCTGAGCTTTGGCTTCCCTTACTGACCGACTGCAGATAGAAGCAACAGCAAAAGCAGCAGTGCAGTTACATCAATAGCATAAACAAACAAAAAAATATGAATAAAAGTAATATTAATATTAAAGGGGAAACAGCAAAACATCCAATGGAGATAGCAAAGCAGTATGATGAATATTTGTGTTCTTTATTCAGACCCAGTCACGACTCAGTCCCCTGCACGTTACCAGGAATGCCAACAGAATTAATATAAATATAGACAACATACTGCATAAAAATTCAGAATAAAAAAAAATCAGGGTGCAAAGTTTCCACTAAAATGCTGAAATTAAATATTGGGATAATTCATAACCAGGCACCACTCAAAATATATTTTTTCACAAATTAATAAATACAGGTTCCGGGTAAAATTCTATAATCACTACTTAAAGATATAAGTTAGCCACATGTCTAACAGTGATTTCAGTGACAGAGAGCAGCAGGGATTCACCGAGGGACAATCATGTACCACAAATGTAATCTGTCTCTATGAAAATGTGACCCAATTCTTGGATAACAATATCTCATAGACATAATTTCTGTTATACCTTTGCAAAACATCTGCCACTGTGCCATACTTGGCAGTCATTGAAAAAAGGTCTTCCTTGGCTATTCATCCCTGTATTATAAACAGCAGAACCCAAACCAGCCAAACAATATGAAGATTCATCTCTGTAAGCCTTGTGTATTATGCAGATTATGATACTTAACACTTGTAGGGTACGTTAGTGCACCTGGACTTATTTGTTGCATATGCATCTCAATTGCTATGGAGTCCTGACCATGTTCACCCTTCCACAAGCCAAGCTAGCTACAGTATGTCTTACAGTTCCTGGTAGGTGACATCACTTTAGCTTATGTATTACTGTGGCAAGCTGCTATTTTCAACAAGAAGTTAACATTTTAAAAAGACAGTGATGTGGGCTGAGAAACAACTTGTGCAGGTAAATCATCATGCTAGCCTAGATATTTCCAGGTTGCACTCAGTTAGCCTAATCAGTGGGAGCAGAAGGGGAGAGGGATACAGATCTACGATAGAACTGTTTAACCCATTTGTGATTTAAAGTTACATTGTGGATATGTGGCTTCCAGAACAGGACGCCGTATTCCAAATGAGGCCTCACCAGTGATCTGTACAGTGGCATCACCACTTTATTCCTACTGCTGGTGATACCTCTCCCTATGCATCCCAGCATCCCACTGGCTCTTCCCACAGCCTTGATACATTGTTTAGCCACCTTTAGGTCATCCAATATGATTACCCCCAAATCCCTAACTATTTGGTGACCTTCAGTCCTCCCCCCCGTAACCCCACCCGGGTTCCTGCAACCCAAATGCATGATATTGCACTTTTTTGCATTAAATCTTAGCTGCCACACTTCGGACCATTCCTCCAGTTTACCTAGGTCCCTCCTCATTTTTTCCACCCTTCCTGGAGTGTCCACTCTGTTTCAGATCTTAGTGTCATTTGCAAAGAGGCACACTTTCCCCTCCAGCCCCTCCACAATTTCACTTATGAAGGCATTAAACAGGACTGAGCCCAAAACTGATCCCTGTGGCACACTGCTGGTCACACTCCTTTCCTTAGATTGAGCACCATTTACCATGAGTCTCTATCTTCTATCATTCAGCCAGTTCCTAACCCAGTTTACCACCTTGTGACCCACTCCCAGGCTGTCCAGCTTGTTCACAAGTCATATGTGGAATGTTATCATCAGCCTTACTAAATGCAGTTTATGTTTAAGCCCATGAAACACCCTGATCTAGTTAATGCATTTCAGCCATAGCGGCTCTACCAGAGTTTGTTTTATTACAAGTACTGCTGCAGGTTAGGTGGGGGAAGGGGAAGGCTTTGGGAAGAGGGTGGGATGAAGGTGGGCTAACAGGCAGCTGGCTCAGATGCTATTCCAGGAGGCCAGGACCATGTGACTGAACACAGCTGCAAACAGGGTAATTTAACTCAAAGCGTGGTTTGTTTCTCCACAGTCAGGAACCTTTCGATCCGCTACCAAGCAGAACAGAAATCTCCACACAGTTCAGCATTTCACAACTCACCAAAATGGCTGTTTGTTAATAGGTAGGGGAATCAAAGCCACTTTAGCCTTGATCCCAACCTTTCCCATCTTCTGGCACTGTGGACAAATCCAGCAGTAGTTTGCCACATCTCTAAAAATACTGGGCTAGTAAATATTATTAGTTAGCTGCCTTTTTGTATAACTTTCCCCTAGGTGTCCTGAAAAGAGTATGTTGTGGGCTAAGGCCAGAAGCTGCTTCCTTTACTCCCTAAGAAAGTTAGCTTCTGGAATACCCCTTCCCCCAGTCCTCCCTCAGGAACCCATTCACAGAACAGAAGCCTATTCTGCCAGTACACCTTCCCTTTTCCAGAATTTGGAGAGTCATCTTCCACACTAGTGGTTAACTCCCTTAATTTTTGCAGTGATGAGTCAGCTCTCCCTAACTCCACATCCCTGACCTATACCATAACACACTCTGCTGTAGGAGTCACCTATGGCTGTGCTTTTCTCAGTATGTAGCTGTGGCTCAGAACTGCTGCTCCTAATGTGCTCTTCAGCTACAATGTCTCCTGCTTCTGAGAAAGAGGTTGCTTCTTTGTGCACTGCCCCCTCTGTGTCCTCAGGAGCTTGTTCCCTTGCCTTGCTACAAGTAGTGACACACGTAATATTGGCCCTACTATCAAAGTCATTACCCATGATTACATCCAAGGGCACGTCTGGTTTCCACACCCACCTCCATATGCCCTGGCTATCTTCTCAGCTTAGAAAGATTCAGGCCAGTGGCACTGAAACCGCAAGACCCATCACTCATCTAATCCTAGAAAACTGGCCAGGCAAGATCTGCTCCTCTTGAATCAATTCCTGCTTCACCAAAGAAATGGAGGGACCAGTGTCCCCCAATCCCTGGGTTACCATCCTTTTATACACACAGAGTGCATGTGTGCAGTGGGGGTTTGAAGGTACTGCACTCTGTGTACAGGCTGCTAACTGCTGTGAGCTCCTTGGGCTACTTCCTCCAGCTGCAATGGCCTTTTTTTTTTTTTTTTTTACATTTTTGGACAATCATAATGCAAATGCCCCAGTTTCTGTCTCATGTAGCACCTGTGTTCACCCATCTCTGTTTTTTTGAGACCAGGTGGCTTCCCTTTTTGCTCAGACACAGGCTGGCTTCTTTTAGGTTGCCCCCCAGGTTCCCCTAAAACTGTCTGAAGTCCCTCCTTCGTTACCTTTTTGATAAGAGGATGGTTGGCTGGATATGAACAGATCAGCCCTCTCGGCTGCCTCCCTCACGCAGTTCTGAATTCTATCCAGCAACATTATTCTCAGTTCCTCAGGCACCGTTTTAAAAAACTGTTCCAGAAGAAATAAAATATTTTATTTCTTCTACAGACTGATCTTTTGCACACTCTGCCCAGCATTCGAACAAGCTACTCAGCAGCACAACACATTTCAGCATAGCTTCCCCCAGTGCTTTTCTTAACCCTTTAACTTTTTGCCTATAGGCCTTTGCAGTTAACTCAAAATGCTTTAACAATGCATTTTTCACTTTATCATAGTCCATGCAGTCTTCATTGTTCATTTGGGCAAAAGCTTCTAATGTCATGCCTATAAGCAGTGGCAACAGGTGAGTCACCCAAGTAGCCTTGCCAATTCCAATTTCCCACAGATTCTGTCAAAAGATTTTAAAAGCAAATCAAGACCATCACCCTCCTGATATCTAGAAAACATATTAGAATTGATTTGGGCTTCCTGGGTCAAACCCCTCATGCCATCACTCAGAGTATGTAGTGCTGTCCTCTGGCATAGAATCTCCATCTCACTCTCGTGCTCAAGCTTCTTCATCTGGATCTCATGCTGGCGCTGCTTTTCTTGCTTCTCAGCCCTTCACCTCTCCTCCTCTTCATCCTTTCACTTCTCTTCTTTCTCTCACTCCTCTCATTGGATCTCATGGTGATGCTCTTTTCCCACTCCTCAGCCTATTGCTTCTCCTCTGCTGCTTCTGGCCTCATCTTCTGCAGATCCACCTCTGCCTTTTGCCTTTCAATTGTTGCCTCTTCCTTAACCACAGCAAGCTCCAGCTCCAACATCTGTACCCAGTCTGCTTGCACAGCTGCCCCAGTCAAAGGCTGTGGCACATCTGCATTGTCCTTAGCCTTTGTCTCATAATCTTGGCTAGCAGTGACCCCTTTCACATGGCTTTCCTGGTCACTTTTTTTTCTAAAATAGCTATCAGTTATGACATTGTTTGGCCTTCCTTATAGGCCAGTTCTCTCTTTCGGCAGCTGTAGCAGTGAATGCTTCCCATATGGTCCTCCCATGTCCTTGCATATGTCTTAACTCACCCAAACCTATATCTACCCCTAGCCAAACCTTTCCTCTCCCCTATCTTTTCTTGCCTCCCCTGCCCCCTTGCAGGGTTCCCAGCATCCTGAAGGAGTATCTTGGACTTGGCTCTCCTTCCTCCCTTCCTCCTACTCCTTGTCTAATCTTTCTTCCCCCCATCTCTTCTAGCCTACCCTGCCCCCTTGCAGGGTTCTCAGCATCCTGTATTGAACTCATCTCTCCTTTCCCCTTCTCCCCTCTTCTTATCCTTTTTACCTTTAGCACTTGTTACCTACTTGCTGTCTCCCCTTGGCACTCCCCGTCATTCCCCCTATCTCTCACAGCCTTCCCTACCCCTTGCAGGGCTCTCAGCTTCTTGGAGGGGCCCCTGGGTTGGCTCATCCACCCCTCCTCCCAGCATTCTGATTGGGCCCCTAGGGCTCGGCTCTTCTTTACCTTCCTGCTTCCCCCTCCTCCTCCTCCCTCTCATCCTTTGCACTTGTTTACCATCCTGCCCAATTTCCTCTTCTTCTGGCACTGCCAACCCCCCCTCATCCATTGGTCCCGCCCTTGCTCCCCAGTTCTTTCTATTGCACTAGATACCTACCTGCACAACTCCACCCCCGGCACTTTAATCTTAACCTATACCACGTGCACTTGCTAATACTTTTGCACCTCTCTGCAATTGTCCCTGTGCTGTATTTATCTGTTCTGTCTATACCAAAGTAACCCCAAATACTAGGATTCATTTTTAGTATGAGGTCCATACCTGTGATGCCCTCTTGTTCCCCTCCCCATACACTAAATAGCCTACTGTAAATTGTCAACTGTATGATCATTGCATGTAACTGTTGTCTTATGCACCTTGAATATATTTCTGTTCATCCTCTGTTCCCCTTCCCCCCAGATCGCACCAGGAGTTGAGCAACTTGTTGTTTAGTGTGCATTCCTGGTGAAACATTTCAATAAATAAATAAATAAATAATATGACCCAGGCATAATGTCTTCTATGTATCTACTCTTGCTTAACAAAAAAAAAAACTGGTAGAATATACAGTCCTCTTTTGTATAGCCTGTTCTGTAACTAGTCAGGTTAAGTCTTTGCCCAAGCACTTGCTTCCCACCCCCCTTTGCCCTAGCACTTGCCTCCCACTCCCTACTCTTTGGCTCTTTTCTTTTCCACTGCCCTTCTTATCCCAGTTCCCACTGCCCCTCCCTACCTCACCCTAACAGTCTGCCTCTGCCTCTCTCTCTTTCGCAGGATGCAGGCTTACCATGTACAATGCCTTAGCACAATTTGTGAATTGCTTGTCATTGCAACCCATGTACTGTTGAATTGTTTGTACTCTGTATGTATAATTTACTGTAATTATATTGTCTTCTTGTGTTACTGTATCTGATGTGGAACCTCTCAATGAGCATCTGCTCACAGGTGTCATCCATGACTTCAATAAATAAATACATAAAAATAAAATAGACAGATAACCTTTATACTGACAAGGAAAAATTATACAAAATAAAAAGTTAACACATGTCATTAATACCATCAATATAATCTTAATCTTAATAGTTCTAATTTAAACCTACCTAAATGTAAAGTAAAATTTAAAATACAACATAATATCCCTATTAGAACAATATATTATAAATTAATGATAGCAGTTCATGCTATAAATAAGCATATGTCCTTTATATGTCAATACAGCATTGCCTTTTTTGACGTGAATTGTTACGGTGCCAACGTTGTATCAAAGGCCAATGATTTTTTACATTATGCAGGAACAAGGTCTCAGGAATTGCATTCCAACTCAACACTCCTCTATAATATATAGATTGTACGGTCATGCTTCATTTAGTAGCAGTTTCTTTTATATTGGCTGCTGGCTTGATGCTGAGAGGTAAGATTCAGAAGTGAGCCAATCATAGCATTCTGTTTGTATATCATTGGATTGGCTAGTTCTGTCTTTTGCTACTCGGTGATCGTTATAGGTGTAATAATAATGTATGTGTCTAGAGTGCAGTGGTTGACTATTGAAGAGTGAGGTGCAAACATGCAAAACAAGTAGAAGGGGGCGACTAGCGACAGCTACGCTTTCAATGAGGAGAGGAAGCTTTTTTTTTCTTTTTTAGTCTTTTTAAATGTAACCACTGAGCCGTGACTGTTATGGGGCTCATTATGTGTGCGGAGAGTGCGACAGTTGACTCAGCTGCTATTAATTATGTACAGATATATGGTAATTCTTGGAGCCCTGTGGCTAGCGGCAGAAGCATGCGGTAGTGCCAAGAGCTGTGCGAAACAATGCAGTGGTTCAGCTGTGTAGCTGAAAGAATGCACTATGACGTAGTGTGTCATCAAAAGATATCATGATGATATACTGCATCATAAAAAAGTTATTAATATTTTTCCAGGATGCCTGAGACAGCACTTGATATCTTGCAAATTATCCCAAAACATATGTTGTATAAATATATATAGCTAGAGAGATAGATGCTAGGCAGTGGCCTGACCCAGGATGTGCAATTTATCTTCAGATGTCAGGGTAAAAGACCATACAAAGAGTGAGTAATGAAAGTCCTGCCCCTTCACAAGTGATGATAAACTGCGTATTTTGAGTCGGGTCATTGCATATTTGTTTTTTATGCAGTGGTTCTGGGTATATTATGACCAAACTATAAGTGATATTTTTTTTTCTTGTCATGTGATCTACAGTGTGAATATCATGATTTAGAAAATGGGTAAAGTAAATCCTCTCCCCTGATTGGCTGAGACATGTTTTTAGGTGGGCATCTATCAGACAATAGATGCCCACCTAAAAACGAGAGCCAGCCAACAGTGCCCCTTTACCCACTGTAGTATCCCAGCACCCACTCTGTTTCCCAATTGGCCAATATGTAAAAAAAAATTTCAAACCGGGCGCCATTTTTCCATAAGGTTAGCGAAAGTGATTTCACACACAATACAGTACACGCAACACTCGCAATAATTAAATCAAAATCTAGCAGTTTAACGAGTGGTCCAAACGCCAAAGAAATCCACACACAAGTTGAAAATTAGAAAGTAAACTAATCCACTCAGCACAGCAGACCGCATGATTAGAAATAACTGCAGTGCACTAACGAGACGTCTGACATTGTGCGCCGGTAAACATCATGCATCAGCTAGAGTCCTTTCAGTGCACCCTCCCAGACCGACACAGAAAGTCTTTCCCCTCTGAGTACCCCCTAGTACCTGGCATGAATGACTGTTCCTAGATGATAGCAGGCTGCAGCCAGATACCTGCCCTGCTGCTTCCTGTGTCCTGTAATCTGACTCTCTCTCTCACTAAGTCGCAGGTACAGTGCCACGGAAAGACGGTAACGCAACGGCACTTGCCTCATACATAAAACGAGCAGCATCTCGCAGTTCGCCAGATCTACTGCCGCCTCCCCCGCCCTCGCACCCGACTCTTTCCGTTACAGAAAAAAATAGCCGTACACTTTCGTACCACGCAACCAAGCAATACTACTGGCTGTGTCACCACATAATTCTTCACTTCCTGTTTTTTCACAAACGGGGTTACGCAAGGTCACGTGCTGAACTACAGCATCTTTTGAAAGAAAAAAGCTTGCAGGAAACGAACAGCACCAAGAAAATAGCAAGTTTCACAAAACATGTCTCTCAATCTAATAGTGTGTGTGTGGGGGGAAGTAATGGAATGGCTCTGTGTGTGAGGGGGAGGGAGCTAGAATAGCACAAAAAGCAGGGACTATTTAACCTTATAAAAATTTTCTTTTTCTAATCTTTTTATTCAAAAACGAATTTCCTCTAATTTTTTTATTTAATTAACATTTACACACAAGCCCATTTTCTAAGTGCAATAATACCCTCCAGGGTGGGTGGTATTGTGCTATGCGGACCTTCCAGGGGCTATAAGGCCTCTCATTACTCCCCTGGGCCGGTCCGTATAGCACTAATACCGCCACCTCTGTTGGGTATTATTGCTTACATTCTCACTGTAGGTCACATGATAAGCAAATTTTCTCACTCTGTCATGTGAACAGAAAATATTCTCTAAGTGGGTTCCTCAGAATAGAAACAAGCAAGGAACCAGCTCCACACTCGCATGTCTATGCCAGGGTGGGACAAATCAGGTAGCTACGTAGCTAATGGCTACTTAGAAAACTAGTTTGGTTACCAGATTTTGAAAGTTATTGGCCAAATTGGCTACCTGCATACAAAGTGATTTTCGAACCCTTAAAAAGGGATAGCCACTACAAATATTAGTTTGGGTACCAGATTTTTAAAGCTAGTGACCAAACTGACCACAAGCTCGAAAACTGATTTGTCCCACACTGGTCTATTCCAGATTATATTGCAGAACGGCAAAATAAAAAAAAATTAAAACAAACAGCACCAGATGATGGATTATTGCACAACTTTTATGGGGCAGAATGCTAATGTGCATATATAACAGTGCTAAAGTGAATCCTGAAGGTTAAGACTCCTACAGACCTTGACTATTTTGCCAGTGCAGGTCATAAGGAGGACAATGCACCAGCAAAACCAGTCGCGGTCTGTGTGGGGTACGGCCCTTTCATACTCTCTTTGGGCACTGTTATTTATGCACATGAGCATTTCTGTACACTAAAAGAGTGTTGTGCAATACTCCCATCATCAGGTGCTGTTTTTTGTTTTCCATTTTCATTTTGCTGCTCCTCAGAAGTCTCATCTTTTACTACTGGGACTCCGTTGTCCACCGAATGTGCTTTTTGCGGACTTTGAATTGTAACTTGCTAGACACATCAGCTCATACAACCTTATTACCACATAAACCCATGCCATTGCATAACTGGAGCCTAATAGGCAGATGCCTGATATTGTATTCAGCAGCTGTGACCCCACTGATATCTCCACACATGATGCCGTGGGGTCACGGGTCACTTGAAAAATATCATGCATATTTTTAACACATCTCCCCCTCCCCATCTACACTGTTTTGTTTTCTAGCTTCTATTCCTAACTTGTTTATTATCACTGTTTCTCTAAGCTCCAACCACCCATTCCCTTCCCCACATATATATCCCTGCTTTTTCTCTGCCTCTTCACCAACTTTGCTTATTTATTTCTCTGGATAATTCCTGAAGAAGACCTACGGTCTTAACGTCAGCTCTAACTCTATTTTCTGTTTTCAGCGTGCCGTGCATTTAATATTACCTTTTTGTTTTCAGCCCATACACTGACGCAGCCCACTGCTTTTTTGTTTTTAGATTTTTATTAGGTCAAAGAACCATCGTACTGTATACTGTTTGTACTGTTTTCATCGGTCTATATTTTTCCCTCCAATATTTTGCCCCAGGGTTGCACCTGGAAATGATCCTTGGCTTGGTGTGCTTTTCCCAATCACCAGTTTTATATAGATACATACATACAAAGATACATAGACAGTGTCGGCAGATAAGGGCCTATGGCCCACCCAGTCTGCCCATTTAAGTTTGTAAGTTCAGTTTATGTTTTCCAGGAAGTCTGTTGCCCCTTACCCCTGACCTCCAGAATTCCTTTATGTCTATCCTATGCATTCTTAAATCCCGTGATTGTTTCAGCCCCCACCACTTCCTCTGGCAGGGTGTTCCACTTGTCCACCACCCGCTCTGTGAAGAAATTCTTCCTCACGCTTCCTCTGAATCGCCTCCCTCCAACTTCATCCCATGCCCTCTAGTCCTGGAACATCTTTTTCGCTTAAAAATAGTGTTTTCCTGCACCCTGTTCCTCCCTGTAAGATACTTGTATGTCTCTATCATATCCCCTCTCTCCCTCCTCTCCTCCAGGGAGTACATGTTCAGTGCCTTCAACCTGTCCTCATAGGACTTGTGATGCAATCCATGCACCATCTTTGTTGCCCTCCTCTGAACCTTCTCTACCCTGTCTATGTCCTTACGTAGGTATGGTCTCCAGAACTGTATACCGTACTCCAGGTGGGGCCTCACCAGTGTCTTGTACAGTGGAATTATGACCTCCCTTTTCCTGCTGGTGATGCCCCTGCCTATGCATCCCAGCATCCTATTTGCTTTACCTGCTGCCTTGTCACACTGTTTCTGCCTTGAGGTCATCAGAGATGATAACTCCAAGATCCCTTTCCTGCTTGGTGCATGCTATATCTTCACCCCTAACTGATATATTGTGCCAGGGTTTTTGTGCCCCATATGCATTATCTTGCACTTCCTTGCATTGAATTTCAACTGCCAAACCCCTGACCATTCTTCAAGTTTCTGCAGGTCCCTTCTCATTCTGTCTACACCCTCTGGTGTGTCTACTCTGTTACAGAGCTTTGTGTCATCAGCGAACAGTGAAATTCTGCCTTCTAGGTCCTGTGCAATGTCACTGATGAAGATATTGAATAGGACCGGTCCCAGCACTGATCCCTGTGGTACCCCACTGGTCACTCTTCCTCTGTGGAGTGACAGCCATTTACCACCACCTCTGTGTCCTGCTGTCCAGCCAGTTACCTACCCACCGTACTACTATCCTGCCCACACCCATATTCCCCAGTTTGTGCAATAGTCTTCTATGTGGCACAGTGTCAAAGGCCTTGCTGAAGTCCAGATAGGCCATGTCCACTGCCCTCCCTGATCCACCTCCCTAGTCACCCAGTCAAAAATTCAATGAGGTTGGTCTGACATGACCTTCCCTGGTGAAACCATGCTGCCTTGGGTCCTGTAGTCCATTGACAACCAGATGTTCCACCAATCTCTCCTTCAGTAGTGCTTCCATGATCTTTCCCCACTACCGAGGTGAGGCTGACTGGTCTGTAGTTCCCCGCCTCTTTGTTCCACTTTGTATAAGGGGACTACATCTGCTATCCTCCAGTCTTTGGGTACCTCCCTGTTTCTAGTGATCGGCTAAACAGGATAGCAAGAGGTTCAGCCACCACCTCTCTTAGTTCTTTAGGACCCTTGCACCCCATCTGGCCCCATTGCTTTATCAACTCTTATTACTTCCAGTTCCTTCAGGACCCTTTCTCGTGTAAAGGGACTTGTGTCCCTTTCTGCACCATTCTCACCCCTTGTACTCCATTCAGACCCATTACCCTCCTCTTCCTCAGTAAAGACTGAGCAGAAATACCTGTTCAATATGTCAGCTTTACTGTTGTCATCCTCCACACAGCCCCCATCCTCCCCCTTCAGTCTCACTATCCCTCCCTTTGCCTTTCTTTTTTCACTTATGTACCTGTAAAAGGTTTTGTCCCCTCTACCCACTGATTTTGCAATGTGTTCTTCTGTCTGAGCTTTGGCTTCCCTTACTGACCTCCCTGCCTCCCTTTGCTTCTCCTGGTACTTCTCCCTATCCCCTTCTGCCTGTGTCTTTTTGTATTGCCTGAATGCAATCTTTTTGGCTTTATACATATATACACACATGCATGTATGCAGTAATATATATATATATATATATATCTAAAATGGCAAGAAAAAATCTAGAAACCTCATTGGCCAAGTCATCCTGGTCCTAAACCACATCACACAATGAGCAAATCAGTCCTCGTGACAACCAGAACTATCTTGCTTCAGTCCCCCTAAAACCAGAACTGATCTTCCAGCACAAACATGGCTGCTACCTTTACACTGTAAAAACCTTCAACTGGGCCCTAAAAATAAAACTACCTTATGTCAGACTTGGACCACTGATTCTGATCCATGTATCAAATTTTTTTGTATTACATATAATTTATGTAAGGGAAGGGCAGTCAGAAGACCCACAGTCTTGCTGAACTGCCACATCCAAAAAAAAACAGGGATAAGTTCAAAGAACAGGACATAACTAAATCTGCAGCTATTTAAAATGCTATTTCTTTGTTAAATATTCTTTGAAGGCAAGAACCAAAGTATCCACTTTATAATGCCCTCAGGGAGATCCTTTGACTTGCAATAGTTGCCAGGAAGAACCTGTGTTGTGAGGGGTGTCTCAGGGACCCCTTGAATTACATCAGAAAGATCTTTGATGTGTAGATAACAAGGACCCAGACAAATTTGGAAGGCCCAATACACATTCCCAGGATGCTTTGGAAGGACATCACAGAAACTGTTTGTGTGTGTGTGTGTGTGTGTGTGTGTGTGTGTGTGTGTGTGTGTCAGAACAAAAACCAGTTCTGACCTGTTAACCTGAGGAAAGGAAATTGAGTATGTCACTTATCATTTTTTTAAAATCTTGTTGGGACATCCTGTGCTGTAAAATATAACTTTTAATACTCCAAGGCGGAGTCTAATGACCCCAGAGAGGAGGCCAACTCAGGACTGCTTTTATCCAACTAAACAAGCCTTAGAGAGACATATTTTATTTTATTCCTGACTGAGAGAAGAAGGACAACATCAGCACTATAGGAGATAAGTATTATGTGGATAAGAGAGCTTAGTTTGTACTTTAAAAACTGTTTTGTTTTTAAGATTGTATGTGTTTGGGATATTTGTTCTGTATTTTTTGTTCTGTTTTGATATTTTAAAGTAAAGATATATTTTACAACGGAAACTGCCTGGAGTGCCTTGACATTTATTTTTATTTAAGTGGAGCTTTTAAAGGTTACAGTTAACACTGTGTATGGGCTTATTGATATACCAAACTGGGAAATGGACAGAGTTCTCTAAAGTCTTGCATAGGGTTCTAAGGGTTCATTTGAAAGACCTGGTTCGGTGCCCATAGGCAAAGATATCTAAACCCCCCGAAGACAGAATTGTCTGAGCCTGATAATTGGGTACGCTAACAAGAGGTTATCAGTTTGAATCCCCCCAGAACTTGAGACTAAGGTGACTTGAACCCACAAAACAGACAAGAGGGTTACCTTGTTCTGTTCACTGTCCACAAATCATACGCTCAGAGGTTGGCACTTTGGGAGTAGAGGGCTGACCGGCTGAACAAGGTTGTGACACCTTAAATAAAAAATAAAGCAGATTAATTAAATGTTGTTTCCATGATCATCACACTCTCCTTACACACACAAATTAGAAACATTAAGTACTGTTTATAGTTTTCATTACAACTGTTTCTTTACTAACAGTGAAAAATCCCCTTCTGTCTGTACCTGATGATCAGGGAAGTCTCTTCTGCTCTCGAGGTCACACGGAACCAGAAACCCCTCTGTGGCTGTACTCACACTGGTTCCGCGAGATCACGAATCTAGTATTTTTTATAGTGTATGGTGAAACAGCCACAGCCCTACACATGGATGAGCATTTGGTGCCTGAAAAAACGGTTTGCAGGCATCATTTTTATTCAGAAATAACATTTTACTACTTAGTTTTCGCCATGTTACTGGCTGGTTGTTTGATTTCAACAGCAAGTAGGGTCCAAACCAACGCATATCGCTAGCGTGTCTTTCAGTTGGCCAGGTATTATGTGGGAGGTACTTTCCAAAAAAAATATGGCGGCCGTATTCTCGCTAAGCAAGACTTGGTCTAAGTAAAATATAATATCTGGTTGACCCTGTGCTGTTTTTTTTTCCTTTTAAATATTATAGTGCATTCCAGATACTTATCTGGGTGATCCTGCCATTTCCGTGTTTGTCCGAGTTACCCGAGCTGCCGTCAACGGCGGGACAGTTTATCTGGTTGATTCTGCGGTTTGCGGTGAGTGTAGGGCGTGTCCGTTCCGATTTTGAATGAGTTGAACGCTGTTTTGCACATACAGGCTGAACAGCGTTCTATTTACTTTTTTATCTGTGCTGAACAGGTTTTCAGCACAGATAAAAAACAAATTAGTACAACGTTCTACCATACACTATAATTGTGTCTCTGGCTCTTAAACAGGCCTTTGTTGTGTGCGTGTACAGTATGTTAGGAGAGGATCATTCTGCCAGTGGAGCTGAGCAGAATTTTGAATCCCTGTATTCCATGGTACACATTCCATGATAAACATTCTATGTCTTGAATGTGGGGAAAAACAGAAAAAAAAAAACAGGATAAAGAAAGTAGGCAATACAGTAATACTTTATAAACAGAGAAAAGGTGGGAAAACACAGTTACGTAGGTAGACCCAAACTGCTCATTTACACTCCTGATGTTTATAAAAGCATGTACATTTGAATCATACGTAGGCGTTTTCAGGTGAAATCTACCCCGCTTTTCCACCCAAAAAGGCAACCTGGCAGGTTTAAAGTTTTGTTTTTTTTTTCTTACTAACCTTTCACCTCAATCCTATAGCAGTTTTCCTTTTATGTACTAGACCAAAACACATTAAATAAAAAACAAAAATTAAGGGAAGGGTGCCTTCAAGGAAACTATATAACTATGGTGTAATGAAAATGAAGTTTTAAACACTGCTTATTTTTATAAATTTACAGATGTTACAGTGCATTTATATGATAATTTTCATGTTACAGAATAAGTATTTTCAACCAACTCTACTAATAAATACTTTTACTGCAAAGTACTGTATTATTTAACCTATTAGTGAAATATGCTATTTTATGCATTAATGAGGACTACTTTTTTCAGTTTTTAGACATTTTAGAAGTAATGTATTGTACACTCTTTTGAAAATAGTAAATACGTTTTAATCCCTATCAGAGTAAATCAAGCTAATTCTTTTATGATGGTGGCCCATTTTATAAGTATGACAAGCCACTCCAGGGTGTTCATTAAAGGATTTTAATGTACCTCCCAGGGGCATTAGGACACTCTCCCTTCAGTCACATGCCTTAGCATGCCCCTAGGGTGTGCATTTAAATCCTTTAATGCACACCCTGTTGTGGCTTATTACTTACATATATATATATCCCTATATTGCAAAAAATATCTGTGTTAATCCAGCATTATGGTTTCAAAGCTACAAAAGGAGAGAAATGTAACATTCTTTTTTTTTTTTTTTTTTTTACTCCAGTGTCTACCCCAATCTCTAACCAAGTTACAGGTCTGGGGTCATGTCCCATAGGTCTGCTGCTTCAGGTAGGACCTGCAGGATCATTCTAACTTTCTTTACGCAGGTCCCTGTGGGAGGCACAAGAGGAGTCATAACTTTTGCACAGGAGTAGAGTTATAACTTTTTTCTGGCCCTGTGCAAAGCAGGAGATGAGCCATAACTGTTTTTGTGCCGGGCTATGCACAAAGCATGAGATTAGTCATTTCTTTCTTCACACAGGGCCCTGTGGGCCCTGCCTGAAGCATGAGATGAGTCATCCCTTTCTTCAGACAGGGCACTGTGGGCCCTGCCTGAAGCAGGAGATAAGCCATAATTCTCTTTGCACAGGGCCCCAGACCTGTAGTTTTAGGTTTGCTTTTTTGGTTTTATACTGAGACTCTTGCCCTCTTGGAGAGCCTGGGACTCCGTGGCTTCTGAGATTCTGAGATGCACACATGTCGGTGTAATACTGTGGCTAGTTATGGTTTGGGAGGCAATAAATTGATGCCGTGTTATATGTAACAGTCAGAGTGCAACTATCCTCATGTACACTGACAACTGAAGTGCTTTAAATAATGGAAGGGTCTAGAAAAATAGACCAAGGCAGCCAGTTTAGCAGATGTCAGAATAGCAGAACCAGGGGGCACAAGCACAGACTAAGGGATGAGACAGGAGGGAGGTAAAGAGGGTTTTCCAGTTTATTTATTTATTTAAAATTGTTATACAGGAGCTGTCCCATCAGCCCAGTGGTGGGGATTACCACTCGTGACACTGATGGCTTGGGTTCAGGCGCAAACCAGGGTTGTCGGGGGGGTATGGGGGTCAGACAGGTGAAGGTGGATTGAGCCTTCCAGGGGATGCTGTTCTCCCCTTCCTCCCTGGGCAGGAGGATGTCGTTGTCTTCCGCAATACGCCACCCGGAAGACCACTAGTAGTTGTGTAGTTGGATGGTTGTTGGACAGGTGGGGGCATTACTTGCATCGGATTGATGGCAAGCATAGCGTGAACATGCCCATAACGCTACTGTGGGCCCTAGAATTCACAGCGATGGACCCTGGTACATCCAGTTCCCCTCACCTCCACTGTGGGTGCCTCCAGATGAAGCATCACTCAGGGTTATACCCCTGTGCCCCCAACTTTGCCGGAGGGGGTTAAGTCACATCTCTGTGATAGCAGGCAACCACTGGCAAGGAGATGTTGCAGGAATTGTGTGATTGTCTTGGGAGTTTCTTTTTTTTTCTTCCATATTCTGGTTATACTCCTTTCTGGCTATCCCCTTTTGACCATACCTCTCAATCTCTTGCCTCATCAATCAGGAACAAAGCTTAAAAGAACAGGGACAAAGACCCCAAATATGGGATGCATCTTAATAATTGGTAATATTCACTTAGCAAGTTGATAAATAAGGGGATTAGTGGTAAAATGCATTTTCTGAAGAACAGACCTGTAACTTTAATATCTGATATTATTTTGTGCTGACAGTCCCCACTACTCAGTCACAAAAACA
This sequence comes from Neoceratodus forsteri, assembly GCA_016271365.2. Taxonomy (NCBI): domain Eukaryota; kingdom Metazoa; phylum Chordata; order Ceratodontiformes; family Ceratodontidae; genus Neoceratodus; species Neoceratodus forsteri. The sequence continues at coordinate 1,381,000,307 of CM028132.1, read as the reverse complement.
CAAATTTTACAAGGAACAGAAGGAAATTTTGAGGTAAAATCAGGACAGTTGAAGCACTCTGGCCCCGCTAGCTGGCTACTTCGGGACTTATGTCACGGGCATCCTCTGCCACTGGACTGTGGCGTGGTGCCAGGCCACTGGCAGGGCCTGCAAGGTGTTGGTCGTATCCTGCTCGAGAGGGGGCTTCCATTTTTCGCCAAATTACTCCAGGGTCCAGATAATTTTTAGGACTGGGAAGTATTTACTGCTAACTGCTTTCACCTGGTAGTATTTTCATCTACATGGTAGTAGTACCATGCATTGACCTGTCTCGGACCCCCATCTCTAAAAAAGGTCACAGCTTGACTGGGTGTCTGCAACCACTGATCGTGATACCAGTGAGGAGTGTTGAGATACTTTCCCACTACATGTAGTGCAGTGACCCTATTTTTGACATTTTGTGTTGCAACTGCCCTTCTTGCCATCCAGTGCACAACTCCTCAGTCTCCTGCATGTACGCAACTGATACCTATGCTGTTTTCTGACCCTACCTATACCACTGACAGTCTGTTAGTATGTGGATCCATGGCTAGTAGCATTGAATGCTGCTGCCAATTTTGTGCATACGTACCAACATGCTGTATACATACAGGGTGGGAAACAACTTCCAAAAATCAGAAAGTGGGAGTAAATCATGCAAAACTGGTAGTAAAATACTCCTTTACTCCCCTTATCTGTTCCTCTGAGTACTCCCCAAGGCCTTAGCAATGCATGGCCGAGCATGCATGTGGAGGCGCACATGCGTGCCGGAACCAACAATGGCCCTGCTCTACCCACCCAGTCTAACGCCAGCCCCCCTATTTGCTTGATGCAACCGTTGAGCCTCCACTCGGTGGCAGCCAAATGCCGGTGAGGCCTATCTCCCCAATCTAGGAGAGGAGAGCTGCCGGACGGCTACTCTGTCCACTACCAGCCCCCCAGCTGATCCCCAGAAAGCTGTGCTCATCCCCGAGCACGGGTCACCAGCGTTATGAAAGGTACGGCATCCAGCACCTCCGTTGTCTACATCACTGGGCTGGCTTGCTTAGGGAGTTTCTGAGGGAGCTGGGTACTGGAGCAGGAAGGGGGCTTAAATGAATAAAACAAAAAGATCATGTATGGTAATACAGGAAAGGAACACTGGGCTACAGCTCATTTTCTGGAGCAACCTGAGGCGGGGGGTTAAAGGCAAAAGACCGTAAACAGTACTTCAGATAACGATGGCATTCAAGAGAAATGTATTTACTAGTTTTGATGTTATTAGATGAGTAAAATATCATTTTGATGAGTAAAAGTGTGTAAATTTGGGAAAAAATACTGTAGTTCTGTTTGAAGCACCTGTAAAGCATTTACAAATGTGGAATGAGTACCGGTACGCATCAACATTTTTTTAAAGATTCATTCTTAGAAATTGAGGAGTAAAATAGGCCAGTACTCTCCTAATCTAGAGTTCTAACTGTGAATGACAGTGAATGTTTATAATCAAGTAATTGTGCAAAAATGACTGATGTAGTGTAAGTAAGACACTGCTAAACACTGAACAATTAGCAACAAGGAGCTAAGAAAAAGTGCAGAGATTAAATTATTGGATAACATAATTCACTAAGAAAGGGACAAAGGGAGTAAAGGGGGGAAAACTGAGCTAAAGGTAGAAGTGTTACTAGAAAGAAAAAGGTGACAATAACTCTGGAGGTGAGAGAAAAGAGCTGTGTAATGATGCATGGAGGAAACCAAAAGAGCAAAAAAGGGGGAAGAAAAAGAACAAAAAGGGGTAGAACGGGGAAATTTTTCTTGCAGTCACAAGGGTGAAATGGTCCTGAGGAGGACTTTGAGGGAGCAGAAATTATCCCTGAGGAGAACTTTGAAGGAGGTGGCTTGATTCCTGAGGAGAACTGAGCTAGACGAAATGATCCCTGAAGAGGACTTTGACAAAGGTGAAATGATCCCTGAGGAGGACGTTGACAAAGGTGAAATGATCCCTGAGGAGGACTTTTAGGTAGGCAGATTGATCCTTGAGGAGGACTTTAAGGGAGACAAAATAATCCCTGAGAAGAACTTTGAGAGAGTGAAAATGATCCCAGAGGAGAACTTTGAGGAAGTGGAAATGATCCCTGAGGAGGACTTTGAGGGAGCAGAAATGATCCCTGAGGAGCACTTTGAAGTGACCAGAATGATCCCCAAGGAAAACTTTGAGGTGAGTGAAATGATCCCTCAGGAGGAGGACTTCGAGGGGGATGAAATGATACCTGAGGGAGGACCTTTTTTTTTCAACTTTCTTTATCTGCTGTGGTGAGATGCTGTCGTCTGCCACTCTTACCTGTCTCGGGTCTTTCAGGATCTTCCATGCACTATGCGCATCCCAGTGGAACCCCGGAGGCCCGAGGCTTTATCATGCGTCCAACCCCCGATTTGTCCACCTGTGTTTTCCTCCCCTTCGGTTCTAACTGGGCCCCGGAAGTAGCTGCTGTGCTGTGAGGTGACATGCGCCGCCACAGTTCCAGACCAGCCCGAGCTACCCTCCCATGGTTCAGCACCCCAGCTCACAGAGGCAGCACTGCCACCCAGCCTCCACTGGGTGGCAGCCAAGCACTGAGAAGCCTCTTGCACTCTCCCGAGGAGGACAGCTGCCTGCAGGCAGCCTACTCAGCTCCTCCCCCATTGTGACCCGGCCGACTCAGGCTGTTCCAGAACCTGGGTTGCTGGTGTAGCATGAGATGTGGCATCCAGCACCTCAACCCTCTGCACCACCAGGCTGGCTACCTGAGGATGACCTTTGGGGAGGGGAAGTGATCCCTGAGGAGAATTCGAGGGAGGGGGAAAAGAACCCTGAGGAGGACTCTGAGGTGAGCAAAATAATCCCTGAGGAGAACTACTTTGAGGTGAGTGAAATGATCCCTGAGGAGGAACCTGAGGGGGCAAAATGATATCTGAGTAGGACTTTGGGGGAGAGGACATGATCGCTGAGTAGGACTTTGAGGCAGGAGAAATGATCTCTGAGGAGGATCTTTGACTCCCTTCCAATGGCTTTCTCTCAACAGCTAGTTATCAAACCCATTAGGGACAGGGCAGTACTGGACCTGGTACTTACAAAGAGAGACAGCATTGCAGACATCACAGTGGGTAGCCCCCTCGGTACCATTAATCACCATACAGTGTGGTTTAATATTAAGGAAGGAGGGAAGGGAACATTGTTTAACCAGGAGTAGCACACTAAGCCGAAGCTTGTATCCACATGTGACCTGAGAGCACAAGGAAGTTAAGTAACTTGCTCAGGATCACACAGTATGCACCTAGGCGGCTGTGGGATTCAAACCCAGGTCTCCAGATCTGCAGCTCAGAGTCTTAACCCACTGCACTATAGTGCCTCCCACAGGAGCAGAGCAGAGGCAAACAACACGAGGATGGGGGTCCTAGATTTTAGTAGGGTGGATTTTAAGGAAATGGGAAACTGCATCAGAAACTACCTAATAGAGGAGGAATGCCAGGGAGATGTAGAGGAGCAGTGGGGAAAAATAAAGAGGAGCATAATTAAGGCAGCCAGCCTCTGCGTGAAGGAAAAGAGTAAAAGCAAAAGGAGAAAGAGATGATTATATACTCTAGAGAAGTGGCCACGGTGGTGAAGGTGAAAAGGATGGATGGCATTCAGGAGGAACAGCATAAGGAAATGCAGAGGCAGGAAGGTATACCAGGTAAAACCGAGTGAAGCATGTAGGGCAGTGAAGAGGGGCAAAGGTGAAGACAGAGGAAAGGATAGCTAAAGGAGATAAGACTTTCTGCAGGTTCATAAGTAAGAAGAGGAAAACAAGTGAAGAGATACTGAGGACAAGGAGGACTGCAGAAGGTGAATTACATAGGTGAGGACCAAGAAAAAGCAGATACCCTGAACAGGTACTTCTGCTCAATCATCACAGTGGAGGGAGGAGAACAGATCACCAGTGATCAGCAAGAACAAAGGGGAAGGAGATTCAGACTCAAGTTCATTTTCAGAGGGAAGAGTCCTGCAGGGACTTGCAACTCTGAAAGTGGACAAGGCTATGGGACTGGACAGGCACACACAAGGGTACTAAAAGAACTCTGGGAAGAGCTGGCCGCCCCGATGACTCACTGGAATCATGCATGGTTCCAGAGGACTGGAAGAGAGCAGATGTTGTCCCTCTACATAAGGGCGGAAGCTGGGAAGAGGCCAGGAACACTGGGCTGGTGAACCTTACCTCAGGAGTGAGGAAATTAGTGGAAACACTGTTAAAGGAAAGGCTGGTAGAGTATCTTGGATCCAGTGGGCTGCAAGACCAAAGGTAGCATGGTTTCTCTGGGGGGTTGGGGGTGAGGTCATGCCAGATAAATCTGCCTTAGTTCTTTGACTAGGTGACCAGGGAGATAGACCAGAGGAGGGCAGTGAACATGGCCTATCTGGACTTTAGCAAGGCCTTCAACACTGTGCCACACAGGAGACTGATTAAGAAATTGAATTGAGCACCCTAGAAGTGGGATCCAAAGTGGTGAACTGGGTTAGAAACTGGTTAATGGTAGGCGACAGGGTAGTGGTTAACACAGCCACTCTAATGATGATAGAGTGACCAGCAGGATGCTGCAGAGCTCGGTACTGGGACCAGTCCACCTCAGTGTTTTCATAAGTGACATTGCAGATGAACTGGAAAGGAAGCTTTGCCTTTTTGCAGATGATGCCATATTCTGTAATAGGGTGGGCAATAAAGAATGAGTGGAAAGAATGCATAAGGATCTTGGGAAACTCGAGAAGTGGTCAGTTGGGGTTCCATGTCAAAAGGTGCAAAATCATGCACCTAGGGCATAGGAACCCAAAAATTGAGTATAGGATAGAGGGGACATACTGTCAGTCACTAAGCAGGAAAGGGACCTTGGAGTTCACAAATCTGATGACCTCAAAGTGACAAGACAGTGTGACAAAACAGTGGGTAGGGCCATTGGGATGCATAAGGAAGGGCATCTCCAGAATGAGGAGGGAGGTGGTGTTGCCACTCTGTCGCTCGTTGGTGAGACCCCACCTGGAGTATTGTGTCAAGTTCTGGAGGCCACACGTCTGGAACGACATAGACAGTGTGTAGGCAGTCCAGAGGAGGGTACATAAAATTGTGCTAGAATTGCACCACAAGCCCTATGAGGAGAGACTGAAGAATCTCAACATGTACACCATGGAAGATAGGAGAGTTAGGGGGACATAATGGAGACCTACAAGTACCTTGGGTGGGGGTGGGGGGTAAACAAGGTGTAAATGAGGAAGAGCACCAGAACCAGAGGCCATGTAATAGGAGAGATGTGAGGAAGTATTATTTTACTGAAAGAGTGGTGGGTGCCTGGAATAGACTGCCAGCAGAAGTGGCAGAGTCGAAAACAACAGGGGGCTTCAAGCATGTGTAGGATAGACATAGAGGAATATTAGGAAACCGGCAAGGAGGAGGGAGGGTTGCCAGAGACCAGTTAGGGTCTGTGGAGACAGGCTAAGCAGGAAATATCTTGGCAGACTTTGTAGGCCAAGCGGTCCTTTTCTGCAGACAAATTCTAGGTTTTTGTGTTGAGGGAGGCAAAATAATCCCCGAGGAGATCTTTGAAGTAGAGTAGGCAAACTGATCCCTGAGTTGGACTTTGAGGGGGTGAAATGATCCCTGAGGAGAACTTTGAGGGAGGTGAAATGATCTCTAAGTAGGGCTTTGAAGAAGGGAAAATAATCCCTGAGGAGAACTTCCTGGGGGTGAAATGATACTTGGAGAGTGCTTTGAGGGGAGGGTAAATGATTCCTGAGGAGGACTATGAGGGGGAGTAATGATACCTAGGGAGTACTTTGACAGAGAAGAAATGATCCCTGAGGAGGACTTTAAGGGAGGGGAGGTGATCCTTGAGGTTGGCTTTAAGAGACAGGAAATGGTCCCTGAGGAGGTCTTTTACGGAGGTGAAAAGATCCCTGAGAAGGACTATGAGGGATGAAAAACATTCCCCAAGGTGGACTTTTAGGGTGTGAAATGGTACCTGTGGAGTGATTTTAGGGAGGGGAAATGATCCCTGAGAAAGACTTTGAGGAAGATGACATGATCCCTAAAGAGGACTTTGAAGGGGTGAAATGAGGAAGACTTTCAAGTAGGCAAAATAATCCCTGAGGAGGACTTTGAGGGAAGGGGAAATGATCCCTGAGGAGAACTTTGTGAGGGTGAAATGATCCCTGAGGATGTCTATGTGGGGGGTGAAATGATCCCTGAGGAGGACTTTGTGGGGCCAAAATTATCTCTGAGGACTTTGATTGAGAGTGTGAGGAGAAGACTTTGTGGGGGTGAAATTATCTCTGAAGATTTTGAGTGAGGGTGTGAGAAGAAGGAACGGATAGGGAGAGGGAGGCTGTTCCAGCGGTGGGGGGAGAGAAAAGGAAGGCAGATTGCTCCTCAGAGGATTTATGCCCCAGGAGAGAGAGAGAGAGAATGGGTGTTGGAAGAGGGAAGAGTGTAGGAGGAAGGAAGGGAGGGATGGAAGGTGAAAGGAGTGAGGAGAGGTAAAAGGAAAGGAATGAAAACCTGTATTTAGCAAGCAAGGAGGAAGAAATGCTGAGCCTCAGGAGGGGTGTGAGAGATTACCACAAGTAGAAGTGATTTGTACAAGGAAGACAATCAAACAGAACATAAAACTTATTTATTTATTTTTTTGCATTAGTAAAAATCATTGGAAATGTGTACATGTTTTAAGTCCGTTATCAGTAGTGCACTGTTTGATGTGTTTGTTCTGAAATGGTCCTGTTTTTTTCTTATTTAGGGTACCTTGTTAATGTGATACTCATTTTGTTGTTACTTAGCAGTTACTGAGCCCAGTGACATCAGCTGAGCCGAGGTCCTGCATTGAAAGCTTCACTGTAGACTACCACTCAACTGATGTTAGAGTTCCAGGACTTTCAAGCAGTTAAAAATGGGAAAAAAGATAGTATTAATGCCCGTGATGTTTGCTTTATAAGTTTCTTTTTTTACTTTGTCTATACTTCTCATCCCCCCTCACTCAGGTTACACCAGGAAATGAACCTTGGCTCAGTGTGCCTTTCCCGGTTACCAATTTTAAATAAATAAATTGGTCAATTAATAAGGGATCCTAAAGAAAAAAGGAAAAACTGATCTGTTTTAAAACAAATACATGAAGTAGTGCACTGAGAGTATTAAACAGATTTCACATATTTCCGCATTTCCAATTGCAGTAAAAAATGTAATAAATAAGGTGTATGTTCCCTTTAAGGGTAAAGAGACAGAAGAGGTGGCAGAAGGGGTCCAGGCAGGTGACTGTGCATTTAGGGGTGGCACTATAACCATATCTGCATAATCAAGACACCGTCAGGATCTTCTCAACTTGCTGCAGTATATCTCACTAGGCTTGGGCCGTGGCTTCTAATATATGTAGTCAGTGTGCAAGGAGAATGCAGATTTTGATCCAGCTACACACCAGGGTACTTGTAGTGGGGGACTTCTTTAAGGGGGTACCAGCAATGGTCTTGAAGGCTTGGATAGAAGGGGCCTAAATGAGCCTCTGTTTAGTGCCAGAGGTCATAGACACTGTCTACTTGGCATTAAGAGGAAGCTGGTTTGAGTGTAACTAGCTTTGGATGTTACTGAAGTTCCACTGCTGAGAGGATTCCAACTCAGTGGCTGAGCCAGCCGGGGCAAAAGGTAGTGTCATCTACGTACATTTGGATATGGGAGGAAGCAGACTGAGGGAAGTCATTTAGGAAGCTGGGGATAGGATTTGACCCAGGATGGAGTCCTGTTTAACCGCAGCTCAAATGGGAAGGGGGGGGAGAATAAGGTGTCACCGACCAGGACCGACTATAGGCAGTTTGAGAGGCAGAAGGAGAACCAGCTAACCACAGTGCCTGAATACCCAGCCTCAACTAAGATTCTCAGAATCAGATTCATCAGATCCCAAGCTTTTTTGGAATTTGGAGTTTCAGTATGACGGCCAAACCCCCCTCCACCCCCCCAAAAAAAAAGGTTGGTATCCTATTCTGCATTTATCTCTGACTGCTTATAAAACCTCCCCCACTTTAAAATGTACTAGAAAATGTGCCCCCTGTAAAATGCACCCCTGCCTGTGAAAGGACCAACCTACTTCCTTCACCCTTGCTTCCCATATTCAGTCCCTACCTTAAGGCGGCTGCATGCTGGAAACCTCATGGACCCTCTACTGGCTGTGCTGTTGGACCGTCTTGTGCTGATGTGTTGGTTCTACTGGTGGCACTGGTGGAGGAGTCAGCACCAGCAATATTTCCACTGTATGAGTCCAGAACGGATCATTGAAATACTTGAGTCCATCTAGTCCGCTCCGAGAGCCCCCTCTCACAACCCACAACCAAGTGTGCTTTCCACAAACAATCCACCACAGTGGCCACTGAGCCCATTAGTCACCAAGTTTTGCTTGCCATACCCTAGCCCCACTAGCCAGCCAGCTACTTCTACCACCATGAAGGTCTGGACTGATCTTCCTAACAAAATTGGAGGTAGATGTAAACTGTATGTAAAGTATTCTAGATTGAGGGAGCGCTCCCGACCAATCGGAACGCTCCTTTCCCGTGCGTGTGAGGCAGTCTTATTCTGTGAAGAGCGTCTCACGCATAGATGCCCTGGAAATGGGCATGTTCTGGGACTTTTTTTTTTAAATATATTATCGATCACTCTTGATCGATAATATATTAATACATCCCCTGTTGCCACACGTTGCTGAAAACGAGTGGTTTAATTTGCTTTCAGCTTGAGCCAGAACAGCTCAGCTTCACCGTTCTCACTCAGCTGAAGGTGCGTGAAGCAACTTGTTTTCCAGCAATGAATGGCGATGGGGGATGTACTAACACAAAACCCAACCATCCACATACCAAGGGCCACACATCTAGGGGAAGGGAGTAGAGGTTTTGCAAAAAAAAAAAAGGCACAGTGGTTTTTGAATGACAAACTGGCACATACGGTGAACTTTTCGTAGATTGAAATATGCCCAGTTCTGTTTTTTTTTCTTTCCCTTAAACCTTTTATAAAATCTGTTTTTCTGTTGTTGTGTAAACTTGTGGACCATATTGGTCTGTAAAACATTTTGAAATGCCATGCACTTGAAAGGCGCCGTGCAGAACTGGCTTCTGTTCTATAGTATTCTGTGCTGCGCTGGAGCACTGGGTGTGAGACGCACTGTAAGGAAGACTTTGTACGAAGACATTTGGTCTTATTTTGGCCCAGCATTCAATGTGCTAGTGTCCCAGACTTTCCTGGAAAAGACAGTGACTTTGGCACAGCTGAGGGAATCCACGATGGCCTTCAGCTTATGCAGTCTGACCTCTCTGTGGTTTATTTAGTTATTTATTTATTTATTTTTACATAAACCACTTGCTAACGTGATGTATCCTGTGTTTATATATTATCCCAAGGTGTTATTTCCCTTTTGCACATATTATTTTTTCCCTTTTTACTTTCCAGTAAAAACAGAACTGTGTAGTACTTGTGTCTCTGTTGCATTAAGATCTTCTGTTCCATGCTGGTGGCCAGTTGATGTTCTTGGTAAAGTCCAGTTCTTTTGACGCTGAATATCTGGGTTCGAAATGTCAGTTTAGACTTGCAAGCAGATTGGTTTGGGTTGTCTCGGTTTAGTTTTCATTAACAGTGCCCTTCCTTAAATAAATGACTTAAGGAAGAGAAAAATTGAGCTGCAGACTGAAGCCCTTTGTTCATCCTTTGGGCCAGGCACCTTTTTGGTGGGTAGGTAGGCTGTACTGGAGACTGAAACTCTCTATCTGCTGGGCCAGGTACAGTACAAGCAAGAACAGTGCTGGCTTCCCTACGCTGTGTTAAATTGAAAGGCAAAGGACTGATCATCTACAGAACCAAGTGTGTATTTTTATTTTAGAATGTTTGAATAGGAAAGGCACACTAAGCTAAAACTCATTTTCAGGTGCAACGGGAGTTAGGTAACTTGCTCAGTGTCACATACTATGCAAGTGATGGTAGTGGGATTCAAACCCAGGACCACTGAGTTTCCAGGTTCACTGCTTGGTGCTTTAACTTGTAGGCTATACTGCTTTCTTTAAGGTGTAGTGCAGGTGGGTACAACACAGGCGTCTCACAAGCTGTTAGGACTGTATTGTGGTGCCTAGCCTAGTGACACCAGCAGAGTACACAGCACTCCAGTGTGGGTGACCCGAGTTCACTGTACGAACCTGTACCAGACCAGTGGAATTGTGAAAGCATTGCAGGGGTAGCGCTTTCCAGGGCTGGGAGAAGAGTGATGCCGTATCTGTTGCTAGAGCACCTCTTGGGGGCTGTTGGGTGACCTTGATATCATGGGTAACCACACACCATTGCTCTCCTTCCCCAGCCAGGCAGCAACAGGACCAGTAATGTACTTGCATTGGGGAGATGGGCAGACTGGAGTAAAACAAGGGGAAAAAACCTCCCAACAGCCACCAGTGACGGCTGGTACCACACTACATGTCACTAACCGTGCCACCTTCCACGCCTCCCCATGTCACCAGCACACTTGGTGAGGATGTTTCCCTGGTTCTCTGCAAGCTCACGTCCTGCCAGAGGGTATAACATAGCTCCAGAGCTAATAAGCCGGACATAAGCAGTCAGGCCTGGCAACAGAAGGAAGGAAAATGCCTCAATGTGAAAAATAGACCCAGCCTGAAGCATACGAACATACGAAATTTGCCAGTAGATAAAGGCCTAGAGGTCTATCAAGTCTGCTCGAATGTGCAGCTAGCACCCCTTATTCTGCAGCTGCCCCTCCCTTCAACCCTTCCCCTTTATTAACCCTCCCCCTTGTCCTGTCCCATCCTCGTTTGAAGCAGTACACTGTTCTACTGCATACCACTTCAGCAGGTAACGCATTCCACACAGCCACCACCCTCTCTGTAAAAAAGTGTCTCCTCATCTCCCTCCTGAACCTTCCTCGCTCCAGCCTCATATCATGGCCCCTGGTGGCCCTCCTCCCTTACTTTGAACAGCCCCTCTGTACCCGTCTTGTTTATTCCTTTCATGTATTTAAAGGTTTCAATCATGTCACCCCTGTCTCTCCTCTCCTCCAGTGAGTACATGTTCAATTCCTTCAACCTCCTCTTGTATGATAAGTCCCCCAGCCCCTTGAAAGCAAGCAAGAGCAGGGGTCAAGGTGAGGGGATACAAATCTAGATTTAAAAGAGAGGAAAGGAATATGCAGTATTGTGGTGAAGGTATGGGACTATTGGCACTGCAGTCTTGTAGGCCTCTGTTCATCCACAGGTCACTTATTGTACAGGTTGGAACACTACAGGCTTCTCTCATATTGTGACAAATTTAATTTGTTATTCTTTTTGGTAACCAGGTAAGGTCCACTAGGCACAAGTGCCCGTTTTCAGGGGTGTCCCAGGAGCACTGGGGTGGTTAAGGGTCACACAGTGTGCTAATGGAGGCTGTGGGAATCAAACCCAGATCTGCTGGATGTACCAAGCTCATTCACAGCTCATTACTCTAGCCACTAGGCTATACTGCCAGCCTAATGGCACTGAAAGTTGAGGATTTGACATGGTTATTGATGTAAAGCCTGTGGTTATCCTCTGATTAGATGCAGACCCACTTGACAGTATTCTTTGACTGGATAATTAGGGCAGTAGATAAGGGACAAGCAGTAGATATACTCCGACTTCAGCAAGGCATTCGACTTGGTGCCACACAGAAGGTTGCCGAAGAAGCTGGAGGATGTAGGTACAGAGAAGGACATAGGTGGGCGGGTAGTTGGTTAGAGGGGAGACAGCAGAGAGTAATGGTAAAATTGCAGTGATATGTTAAATGGAGTCAAATCCAGGGAGAGAGAGAGAGAGAGGTCACTAGTGGGTTGCCACAGGGTTCAATCCTGGAACCAGTCCTATTCAACATGTTCATCAGCAACAGGAGAAGGAATTCGGGGCAAGATGTGTCTCTTCGCAGGTGTCACTAAGCTCTGTGGTAGGGTAGACAGCAAGTAGGGGGTAAGGGAGCTGTAGACGGACTTGCAAAGGTTGAGAGGTGGTTCAAGGTTTGGCTGCTGAAAGTCAATACCCAAACATGCAGTGATGCAAATAGGGAACAAGAACCCCAGGACGGAATATTGGATGGGAGAGTGAGAAAAGGGACCTGTGAGTCATCATAAGCGACTCTCTAAAACAATCTAGCCAGTGTAACAAGGCCTACAGCAAGGCTGCAAGGATGTTGGGGTGTATTGGGAGGGGTTTTGCTAGCAGGAGAAAAGAGGTATTACTACTTCTTTGTTGATCACTTCTGAGGCCACACCTGGAACAGTGCCCAGTTCTGGAGTCCTCACTTAATGAAATACAAGGACAGGCTAGAAACTGAAGTGTAGAGTAACCAAAATGATTCATGGCATACAGGGCAGATCCACTGAGGATCAGCTTAGGGCACTGAACATGTACTCGCTGGAGGCCAGAAGGGAGAGTGGTGATATACTAGAGACTGTCAAGCTCCTGAAAGGAATGAACAAGGTAAACTGTGTGGGCCTAGTAACAGGAATAGTGAATCTAGAACACAGTGACATGAATGTAAGCTGGCGGGAGGGAGAGTCACGATGGACATTAGGAAGTTCTGTTTACAGAGAGAATGGTTGCGCCGTGGAACACCCTGTCTGCTGAGGTAGTGTGTGCCAAAACCATCAACAGCTTCAAACATGGTGTGAACAGAGTTAAGGGCTTAATAGTCAGCCAGAGGATAGAAGTAAGGCAGGAAACATGGAGGGGGTAAAATAGACGGTAGACTTTGGGGTAGGCCAGGGTTTACAGGCAGGCTAGATAGACCAAGGATCTTTTTCTGCTGCCATTTTGTATGTTTGTTTGGAGTGATCATTTCCCTCTTTCTTGGTTGGCGGGTTTGGGAGTGACAGTCTCCTGCTACTTGGGTTGGTTGGTTTAGGAGTGACTATTGCCTGCTTCCTGGGTCGATGGGTTTGGGTGTGACCATCTCCTGCTTCCTGGGCTGATTGATTTGGGGTTGCTCTTCTCCTGCTTCCTTGGCATGAGGGTTCTGAAGTGACTGTTTCCCACTTCCTGGATTGGCAGGTTTGGCAGTTACCATCTCCTGCTTTCTGCATCAGTGGGTTTGGGATTGACCATCTCTTATGTCCTGGAATGGTATGGGCTTGGGAGTGAATGTCTCCTGCTTCCTGGCGTGGTGGGTTTGGGAGTGACTGTCTCCTGCTTCATGGATCATTGGGTTTGAGAGTGACTGTCTCCTGCTTTCTTTGCCAGTGTGAGTTCGGAAGTGACAGTCTCCCTCTTTCCTGATTGGTGGATTTGGGAGCGACCATCTCCTAATTCTTGGGTTAGTGGGTTTGGGAGTGACTGCCTCCTGCTTCATGGGTTGGTGAGTTTGGGAGTGACCATCTCCTGCTTCCTTGGTTGGTGGGTAACATGGGAGTGACTGTCTCCTGCTTCCTTTGGCAGTGTGAGTTTAGAAGTGACCGTTTCCTTCTTCCTGGAAGGTGGGTTTGGGAGTGACTGTTTCCTACTTCCTTTGCCAGTGTGAAAATTGGAATTGACCATCTCCTGCTTCCTGGATTGGTGGGTTTGGGAGTGACTGTATCCTGCTTCCTGGGTCAGTGAGTTTAGGAGTTACCGTCGAAGGCTGCCTGGGTCGATGGGTTTGGAAGTGACCATCTCCAGCTCCCTAGGCTAGTGGGTTTGTGAGTGACCATCTTCTGCTTCCCTGATCAGTGGGTTTGGGAGTTACTGTCTTCTGCTTCCTGGGATGGTTGGTTTGAGAGTGTCTGTCTCCAAAACCTGGGTCTGTGAATTTGAGAGTGTCTGTTTCCTTGGTCTATAAGTTTGGGAGTGACTGACTCCTTCCTTGGTCAGTGGGCTTGGAAGTGACCATCTCTGTTTTCTTGGGTCAGTTAATTTGGGAGTGACCATCTCCTGCTTCCTGGGTTTATAAGTGTCTCTTGCTTCCTGTGACCATCCCCTGCTTTATGGATTGCTTTGTTTGGGAGTGATTGTTTCACGTTTCCTGAGTTGGTGGGTTTGGAAGTGGTCATATCCTGCTTCCTGGGCTGTCGGGTTTGGGAGTGACTAGATTAAAGTGACTGTTTCCTGGGCTGGTGGGTTTGAAGTGACCCTCTCCTACTTTCTGAGATGTTGGAGTTTGGGAGCGACTGTCTCCTGCTTCCTTTGATCAGTGGGTTTGGGGGTGATTGTCTCCTCCTACCTTGTTCAGTGGGTTTGTGGGTGACTGTCTCCTGCTTCCTGGATCTGAGAGTTTGGGAGTGACTGTCTCCAGCTTCCTGGATCAGTAACTTTGAGAGTGACCATCTCCTGCTGCTTCTTGGATAAATTGCTTTGGAAGTGACTGTCTCCTGCTTCCAAAGTTCGTAAGTTTGGGAGTGACTGTCTCCTGCTTCCAGGGTGGGTGGATTTGGGAGTGACTGTTTCCTGCTTTATGGGTTGGTGGGTTTGGAAGTTACCCTCTCCTGCTTCCTGTGCGGCTGAGTTTTGGAGTGACAGTCTCCTGCTTCCTTGATCTGTTGGTTTAGGAGTGACCAACACCTGCTTTCTGGATTGTTTTGTTTAGGAGTGACTGTTTCCTGGGTTGGTGGGTTTGGGAGTCGTCATCTCCTGCTTCCTGGGCTGTCTGGTTTGGGAGTGACCAAATTAAAGTGACTGTTTCCTGGGCTAGTGGGTTTGGAGTTACCATCTTCTACTTTCTGGGATGTTGGAGTTTGGGAGTGACCATCTCCTGCTTCCTGGATGAGTGGGTGTGGGAGTGATGGTCTCCTGCTTCCACTCCATGGGTTTGGGAGTGACTGACCCTCTCCTACCTATTGGGTCAGTGGATTTGAAAGTGTCTGGTTCCTACTTCCTGGGCTGGAGGGTTTCAGATTGACCATCTACTGTTTCCTGGGTGAGTGGGGTGAGGAGTGACTCCTGTTTCCTTTGCCGGTGTGAATCTGGGAGGGACTTTCTCCTGCTTCCTGTTTCTGTGGGTTTGGCAGTGGCTGTCTGCTGCTTCCTGGGTCAGTGGGTTTGGGAGTGACCATCTTCTGTGTCCTGGGACAGTGTGGGTTTGGGTAGAACTGTCTGTTGCTTCCTGGGCTCATGAGATTTGCATTGACTGTCTTGTGCTTCTTGGGCATGTGGGTTTGGGAGTGACCGTCTCCTGCTCCCTTGGCTGGTAAGTTTAGGAGTGACAGTCTCCTGCTTCATGGGCCACTGAATTTAGGAATGACCATCTCCTATTTCCTGGAATGGTGTGGGTTTGGGCTTGGCTGTCTCCTGCTTCTTCCTGGACTGGTGGATTTGGGAGTGACTGTCTCCTGCCCCCTGGGTTGGTGGGTTTGGGAATGACCACCTGCTTTCTGGGCTGCTGGCACGCAACTGTACTGCTGGGTTTGTAGATTAATTCTCCCAGGGGCAGCCTTTTGCTTACCACTCAGGTTCACCCAAGCAGCCAGTGCATGAATGGGAGTCATATGGCATCAGACTTGGAGGAGACCTCTTGAATGTACATCCTCCAGGGAAGGCAGTTTCGGTGTCCTTGTGTTTCATGAAGAGCTACTGTACAGTCCATAGACTGATCATTGTTGGGCTAGATCTTCAGTGTGGACGATGCACTGCCTTCTGTTCAGCCTTTGCTAGCATCTGTAATAAGCTTGCCTCAGTTCAGAGACTGTCAGTCAGGGACAATAAGCAAGAGTTGGTAACTCTGGAGCTTATGCAACTATTGAGAGAGAGAGACACACACAAATGCTGGAAAGATCAACGCAGGCAGAAGGACTCTCCATTTCGCCCTGCCTACAAACAGTTGCACAGTAAATGTAAGGTCACAGTTAGGCACTTAAAGTGCCAAGTCTTTATAGAGAAACAGCAAAAGTTTGTTGGCAAGAATATATCTTCAACCTGGTCCATGATAAATAAAATGCTGGGTAAAAATAGTTCAAACCTGTTTCTTTAAATTCTTTTTCTGGCATTGTAACTGAACCATGTGGCATTGCATGTAAATTCAACAACTTCTTTGTGGACCTGCCCAAATACTCCTCTTGTGGAGTTCCAAATTCGTTTGTTGATCTGTCAGCTCCAGTTCACTTTAATGTCCTGAATGCATCAACATTTTATTTTAAAATGCTTTCTCCTGATGAGGTTTGAAGTTATTTGAATCATATGAACCCAAAGACCCTGTTAACCTTAGATGATCTAGATTACAGACTTTTATAAAATGGGCATGTTAAAAGAAGCATTGTGACTGGCCAGAAATTAACTGTCAAATATGAATTATACATAGAGAAAAAAAAGAACAGGTAACTAAATCGGTGCCCATGAATGGAATGTTCAGAGCTAGTCATGAAATGTTGAGAAAAATTCAGTTAACCATCTTGTTTTCAGCCTCAGCATAAAGCACATCCCAAACACCCTGTGGCAAATATAGTCTTTGAACTGAACGAGGTCAAGCCGTGGTCACGATTCATGATCCCGCACCATGCTACCCCTTCTTGTCTCCATTGCTTACTGATGAAACTGCCATTCACTCAGTGGTAAATACAGAATTGTAACGGAACCAGGTTGAGCCGTAGTCACGATTTGTGATCCCGCACCATTCTGCCTCCACCGTCTCGTAGCAAACTGTGCTTCTGTCCCACTACATTTAACTAAAAAAAAAAAAAAATCTGCATCCATTATTCCTTTTTTTTATTGCAAAAGTGGCGCAACCTGTCGGGGAGAACTGGTTTCTTCTGCTCGCTCCGTTCTGGTGCTCAGACTGTCATAGGAGTGGAGGAGCTACTTGACAGTCAAACAAAAAGTATCTACATACTTACACATCCTTCATTTCTTTCAATTGTACTTTTAAAAAGACACAAACCTCTCCTAACCACACTTGTTCTCTTGATATGGGGGGCTAGCATGGCTGCCACAACAGTACAAATATTAATTTGTCAAGAGACCATGATGTCATCACCTAGTAGGTGGAAGGACTATTTTATCTCAAATTAACACAACGATTTCAGTTTTTTTCAGTTCGGTAATATTTTTTAAGGTGAGAAAAGTATTTTAAAAAATGAAACCCATTTTATAAGCGCAATTAAACACTCCAGCGTGTGTGTTGAACAGATGTTACTGCACTTCCAGGGGCTGAAGACACTTGGCTGGGCCTCGTGCCTTACTACGCCCCAGGGCGTGTGGTAATATCTGTTCAACACATACCCTGTCGTGTCTTATTACTTGCATAAAACTTGCTGCCAACATCATCTCATTTCTTCTCATTAAACTTTTTAACCTTTCCCTCTGCCAAGGTCAATTTCCATTTGTCTGGAAAAAAGCTATGGTTGTTCCAATTTTTAAGGCTGGAAATCGATTGTAAGTGCAAAATTATTAACCCATCTCACTTTTGGCTCAATTAACCAAGGCGCTGGAACGAATTGCCTTTGATCACCTAAGTATGACATCCTAACACCTTCCTAACATGGCTTTCACCCCGGACATGATGGCCTTGATGGGGTTCACTCATACGATCCATGATGTCTGTGACAAAGGGCATTATTCAGCAGTTGTCTTTGTGGACCTCATCAAGGCCTTCGACCTGTGGATCACCAGGCACTGTTAACATCTTCAGGAAAGGGAAAGGGGAAATTGTTTAACCAGGAAAGGCATACTAAGCCAGAGTTTGTTTCCAGGTGCGATCTGTGAGCACAAGGAAGTTAAGTGACTTGCTCTGGGTCACAAGTATGCAAAAGGTGGGGGCGTGTGTTGCCAGCGTGCCCTGCGGACAACTGACGGCTGGTGGCAGTGGCAGGTAAGGGAGGGCAGTGCCGCGGCCCCTGTCGGCACCGATTGAGTGCGGTGGGACGGTGGGGGCCATGCCAGCAGGTATGGGGGGCCAGTGTGACAACACCACTGGGGGAGATCCATGTGTTGCGGGAGGGGCGGCAGCCCGTGCGTGCCACTGTGCGGGCATGTGGGGTGGGGGGGTCGCCGAATGAACTGGTGTGTGCTAGGGTGGGTGGGTGGCAGCCAGTGTCAAGGTTCTGTTACCCTGGGAGTAGGTGGGCTGTTCACTCTTTCCAGCGGGGTGTGCGCAGGGCATGTAGGGGGTTTACAGCTGGGTCTCCCTGGCGTACACCGCGACCCCCTACACACCCCTGCGGCCAGCACTGCACTCCTTTGTGCATGGCGCGTAGGTGCCGGCCCACCCCTGGCGCGTGGCTGCTTGCATGGCGGGATTGGGCATGTCTGTACGCATGCCCCGTGCATCCCGCGGGGGCATGGAGGATGTAAGCGCCGTGAGCTATGCTGTAACCATTTAACGCAGTTCATGCATAGGGGCCCATTATGTTCGCTAACATCCCCTGAAATGCACAAACATGGGTCAGTGATCCTTGACTTTTAGGTTACCTAAATTTTTAAATTCTTTGCCTATTGCAATTTCTGGTGTCTTTTCATTAAAGCAGCAGTGCAACAAAACATGTTTTTCCAAAAAAGTTAGTTTCAACAACAGTTAACAAAAATATTAGCATACCTGTCAGTTGTACTTGTCATCTAGATTCCTCCTCTAGTGTGCACCATGAGTCTTTTTTCATTTTTTTGATCCTAAGCCTTCCCAGGTTTACAGTGCTATTTCTATGGAAAGTGTGGTGGCCATCTTTTTTTCTTGAGAAAAAAATCAATTAAAGCATTTGTATAATACCCAAATGTTGGTGGAACTAGAAAATGTTACCACCAAGTAAAACAGAAAGATGCCTGGAATCTTTTATAGTGAAAAAAAAAAAGTAGTGTCAAATGTTTGCCTAGTTTCATTGCATACACTGCCGCTTTAAGCAACTTTAGGCAGGCTCTTAAAGTGTATATTTTCTTGGAGACTGAGTGTAATTGTAGGTGTTAATTTATTGTTAATTCTTTGACGTATTATGTATATGTTTCTGGTGAACCATATAGACAAGCTTTTCAGCCTATGGACTAACCAGATTAAATAAATAAATCAGATCAAAGTTCTGGGGATGTGGTGGTAGGGTGGCAGTGGAGATGAGAACAAGAAGAAGAAGAATCTGTATTTATATAGCACTTTTCATACATCCAAAGCGCTTTACAAGCAATGCTAGACTGGTAGTGAAGTGACTGAATGTGTGGTGGAGGCCATATCGCACATCATCACCCACACACAGCCTGGATAATTGCATGAACCAGTTTATGGGAAGGGGAATGTTGGCCAGGACACCGGGAGTGTTCCCTACTCTTTGCGAAGAGTGCCCTGGGTTCTTTTACTTCCACTTGGACACCCACTAGGACAAAACCGGGATGGGCAGAAGGGACCTTGGTTTAACGTCTCATCGAAAGGACGGCACACCCCAGCAGTACAGCACCCCCCCAATACTGCACTCGGATGCCAGCGATATTTAGGTGCAAGTCCAATCCCGATGGAGGACGAGAACCCACAACCTTCTGGTCCAGAGGCGGATGTGCTACCAACTGAGCCACGCTGACATCTATGAGGGGTCCAGGTGGAGAATATGATGAGATTGGTTTGACATGGCTACATAACAGTTGATCATGCCACACCAGTGCCATATCACCTTCTTTGAGGGGATGACCAGGGAACTGGACAGGGTCAGGGCCATAGACATAGTCTCCCTGGATTTCAGCAAGGCTTTTTGACAGTGTAGCGTATGACAAGCTTCTGGGCAAATTATACCAGTGTGGTATACGTAATATATACACAGGGTGGATTGCTAACTGTCTTGGGGTCAGAAAGCAGAGGGTAGGGGTGGATGGACAGTACAGGTAGAGAGGGGTACTTGGCAGCGTCCCACAGGAATTGGTGCTGCAGCTACTATTTTGTAACATATCGTCAATGATCTGGAAGCTGGGGTCTCTAGCAGGCTGCTTAAATTCTCTGATGAGATTAAGTTGGCCAGGGTGCTGGACTCCACTTAGGATGGGGAAAAAGCTTCAAGAGGACCTGAACAAGCCTGCTGATTGGTCAGACTCCTGGAGTCTTCTATTTAACGTGGCCAAATGCAAAGTGCTACACTTGGGAAGGAGAGAAGAGGTCACACCTACACACTTTGTGGGGCTCCTCTTGCTGCCGTGGAGGAAGAAAAAGATCTGGGGATCATAAGAAAAGAGGGTGAGGCTTGACGAGCCGTGTGCAGCCACTGATTAGAGGCTGCCAGATTGCTGGGGGGCATCAAAAGAGGGGTGACCAGAAAGACAGGAAAAGTTATTCTGCCTCTTTTACAGTGCCCTGGTGTGGCTCCACCAGGTGACGCATCACTTCATCACGGTCAATGTGCTGTGTGACAACTTGCACTGGGCTGCTAACTTCAGCATCAGTTGGCTCCCTGCACAGTTTGTCTTGAGTGAATTTCGGAGTTTATTTTATTAAATTTATATGGGGAGGGGCAGTTGTCCTGAAAGGATTTGTACAGGGGCTGAGCAGAAAATTCCTTTTACCCGGAGAGTTGTAAATCGCTGGAATAGGTTACCCTTAGAGATTGTTATTAGTAAAACAAAAGTTGAAAAAAAGTTGAATTTAAGCAATGTCTCGACACTCTCTTGCTATCTGGGCAGACTTTAACTTACTACTCCTCCTTACATTAGAATAGGAGCACTCATGGGGTACATCAGCCTCCTTGCTCCTCTCCCAACTTAGTACGAACCTTAGTAGGAGCTAATAGTACAGTGTGAGTTGTCAGGGAGCACATTGACTGGAATGACTTGACATGTAGCCAGCCCCGCCTGGGATACTGCTTGCAGTTCTATGTTCCTCAGTACAAAAACGACATTGGGTTTATTGAGAGGGTGCAACGTAGGGCCACTAAAATAATCAGGTGCGTGGAAGACACTAGCTTTGAGGAGGAGCTGATGTCTTTTTACATGAAGGAAAGAAGGCTAAAGGAGAATATAAAAAAGAAATGTTATCAGACTTACTGTAATTAGTATTTTTGTATCTGCCATCATTGTCACTGGGCATATATTTACTGCTGGGGTGACATGTGCTCAACAACTAGGGACCAACACACTCCAGAGATGGGACATTATCATAGAACCCTAGCTCCTCCCCGTTCTGAAGCAGCTGGCTTTGACCCTTCAGTTTGAAATTTTTCAGAGCCATATAGCAATATAACAAAACCAATGTAAACCTTTACATTCCTTAAAAGATCAAATGAAATTACAGGCCTGCCTTGGAGATGTGTGGAGCACCGGTCTCTCTGTAATGTTTTGTATCTTATCTTAGGATGCTACTGGAAATTGTGACACTATTGGAAATGAGTCTAGACTCAATGGCTAATATATAGAATAAAACATGGGGTGGTGTGTGTGAGATTTTACACAAACCCAAGGTGTTGGATGCTACATAAACCCCCAGAGCAAAGCTCGAGGGGTTTATTTAAGCATCCAACACTGAGGGTGTATGTAAAATCTTGAGTTAAACACACCACTCCAGATTTTATTTTTTTTTCTTTCGGGTATTTATCCTTATGTAGCAAGCCACAGCTGCTCGTCTGCCAACCTACCAGTCTCCGTGGGTCTTTCGGGGGCTTCTAACGCTATGTGTGCCCCGGCAGACCCCTGGAGCCGGCCCAGAGGTTTCATCCTGCTTGTGGCTCCCAGCGTTTTTCCTCTTAGCTTTCTCCCATTACCCCAAGGCCCCAGACAGAGAGGCGCATATGCGTGGAGGCGTGCATGTGCCCTCTTGCTCCGGTGATGGCCTCTTCCCCCACCCCACTGGAATAGTGCCCTGGCTCCCTCAGCTTGCGCTACCTCCCGGCCTCCACAGCAAGGCAGCCAAGAGAAGCACAGATCTCTCCCCAGAGAGGAGAGCTGCCAGCCGACAGCTCAGTCCTGCACCCCCCCCCATGCCGACCTCCAGCCCATGCTCGTTCCCAACCACGGGTCGCCTGCATGTCCAGAGGTAAGGCATCTAGCGCCTCAGCCCTCTGCCCCACCGGGCCGGCTTTCCAGGTTTTATTTTATATAATTGCTGGTGAGCGTTTTTTCACCACAGCAGTTGTATAAAATAAACATACATCCCTGTGCAACCGCAGTCCAGTCTGATTTCAGTGCAGTCTGCGGTCGGGGTAAAGCCGCTGCTAAAGCTAAACGTTTCCACTATTTTTTTTTTTTTTTTGAAGGAGCTAATTGTTATAGCATAAGGAGCCAAGTTCATTTGTTTGTTTTTTAAATAAGTTATCATCAGGCTGCCAATGTTTGAGCTGTGGCAAGTGTCCGATGCTGAGGATGAGAAGAGTGGCGACTGGCGCATGCGAGAGCGAGGGAAACCCACCGCGTGTTCGCTGTTATAACCCCCAGGTTATAACGGCGAATTATAACTGAGTTTCCCTATGGGAGAAAACACTTGCTAGTTATTATATCCCAATAACATAAACTTGAGCTTGAACTACAGTAAATGAAACAACCTGCATCAACTGTTCTGTTATCAGTGTAACTTCATCAGTCATAATGTGTGCAACAGCAGCTCCCATAAATGAATTCGCTACAAAGAATCTCTGAACAATGCACTTAAAAAGTATATACGTGAAAGAATAACATCAAATTTAACTGATAAACAATAAATGAATTGGGTCCAGACCTCGGCTGCAGAAGATTCTCTGTTGTGTAACATATTCTAGAGTGGGGATCTCCTCCCTGCTTTCCTGCTCCCCCACCCCACCTCCTACTTCCTCTGCTCTAACAAAGCCTGCTCCTTCTCCGTTTCCATGCCAAGACCCCTGCTGGGCAGACTGCTTTCTCTCACTGATTCCCTCTTCTCTAGTCCTCCCTCCCATCCGCAACCTGTGCTGTCTCTACTCCTGTTGCTCTTGGGGCTTTTCTCCACTCGTGCACCTCTTGCACCTCCTCTAGCCCTCCGTCTCATTTGCCATGGACCTAGCTCTGGGTATGGTAATTTTGTTTGTTTTTGGATCATGGGCACCTTGCTTGCTCCTGCCTAAATCTCCAAACTTGCCCTGATTGGAGATGCATGGAATACTGTATCATGTATGAATACTGAAATTGTAAATCTTACTTCGAGGAAGCTCTTGCAGCAGGCCACATAAGTAGGACTATGGTACCAGGCACTAGGACCACAAGGAAAACTTCTAGCTAACAGTCTCCAGTGGGGGACCGCCCCCGCCGATGTCAGTCTACTCTATATAGGGGGCATTCCCTCAGCACCTCCCCAGTTCTCCCGCCGGAGACACTGCACAGCCAGCTGATGGAGAACCGAAGAGGCATCCCGAGAGCCAAGAAAGCAGAAGCATCTGCAATAGAGGAAGAACAGCATGGGGAAGGAGGGAGGAAAATAACAGGACCTGCTGCAAGAGCTTCTCTTGAAGATCTACTGTTATGGTACCTTCTTACATAACTGTACTGTCTTACTTAGAGGAAGCTCTTGCAGCAGGCCACACAGGTAGGACTGAGTCCCAAGCAGCACCAATTAGCACTGGGATAATGCCACCGGGAGGAGGAACAGAACAGCAGTCTGCAACTCAGGAAAAAAGGCCCTGAAGGACTGCCAGGCCGAGGTTGGCCCTGCGCCTAGAGGCGATGTCCAGACTGTAGTGCTTGGTGAAAGTGTAGACAGAACTCCATGTGGTAGCTGCACAAATGTCTGCAGCAGACACATTCCTGAAACAAGTCGTGGAGACCGCCATAGTTACCCAGAGTGGAATGGCCTTTGACTCCCCCCGGAAGAGGTTTGTTGAACTGGCAGCATAGTCCTACCTATGTGGCCTTCTGCAGGAGCTTCTCTCGAAGATCAACAGTTATGGTAAGTTCTTACGTAATTGTACTTTTCCTCATAAGTTATATTTTAGTGCTGTTCCATGTTTACTCCTATTACATGGAATGAAACTATTGTGTAAGTGCTACTGTACTGTTTTCTTCCTTGCTTCCCTCCCCTAGGATGCTGTTGGAAATTAGCTGTTTTGGCTCAGCAGGCTTTTCCTGGTAAAACTCTTTCAATAGATCAAATCAGTTTACCTGAAAAATGACCTTAGAGCCCAACCTCCGCCTAGCAGTTTCCTAAACAAGGAAGTGCAAACTCTTACCCTCAAACTCACCATGGGTAAGCAACTCAAAACCCTACTACTATCCACCATGTACGTACCCTCTGGAACCTCCAAAATGGGCATCCAACAAGCGCTAAGCAACTTTCAGCAGTACAACAAAAACCGGGAACATACAGTAGTTGGTGACTTTAACACTAACTGGCTGTCCAATGACGCTCTAGCTGTCCGTGACCAGGTGTCTGGACTCTGCCTTACTCAAGTAGTCCATCGAGCAACCAGGTTTAACTACAAAACAGGCACAAGTACTCTAATCGATTGGCTACTAGCGAGCAGCCCAGAGCATATCTCCGAGGTCACTGTCCTACCTGACACCCTCAGCGATCATTCCCCGGTGATGTGCCCCTGGTCCAATAAAGCCAGTACATGTGTCCCTCAGGTGTCATGAAACCTAACCCTGAGACCTGGACAGCTAGACTCCCTCAGGAATTATCTGAGTTTGGTTGATTGGTCACCGCTGGACAGAGCCACGGATGGGAACCTAGCCCTCAACTTCTTTATCACCATTTTTACCAAAGCCTGTGACATCTTTGCCCCCTACAGAACAAAAAAAACTCGAGGAACTACCAACCCCTGTCTTACAGGCCCCATACTACAGCGCATGCAGGAAAGGGACAACTTGTGGCATAGGGCCAAAGCTACTGGTAAAGAGGCTGACTACATCAAATATAGGTCTGAAAGAAACAATTGTACCAGGGTCATCCGACAAGCAAAGGCAAACTACTACCATGACGTACTGAAAAAGAGCTGGGGTAGAGGTAAGGAATTCTGGGACTCGATAAAAACCCTTACCGGTAAAGCTTCCAAAGCACAACCAGGGTTAATAGTCACTACTGAGGGGACACTACAGGAGCCTGTAGACATTGCTAACACCTTCAGCCAAGCCTTCTCTGACCTAAGTTCTGTTCTTTCAAAGGAATACCTGTCCCGCTCCACTCTCAACCCACCCCACTCTAACGCCCCATACCCCAGTTCAATGTTCCCCCTTCTACTTCAAACAGTTGAACCGGCAGGATACCTTTAAATATGTTAAAGCTGTTCTAAATAAGACTAAACAAGGGAGTGACCTTGTAGACATGAAGTTGGTGGCACTCACCATCAGTGAGCTGGTGGATCCCCTTACCAAAGTCTTCAATACCTCACTAAGGTCAGGAGTGTTCCCAGATAAGTGGAAGAAGGCAGTTGTCACCCCTGTCCTCAAATCAGGCGCTGCCACATACCTAACCAACTACAGGCCCATCTCAATTCTCCCCCTCCCCCCGTCCAAGGCACTGGAACGAGTGGTCTCTGACCAGCTTACTGAGTACCTAACACAGTACAACCTACTCTGTAGGCAACAACATGGGTTCCGGAAACATCACTCCACTTTAATCGTCTTGATTGACTATACCTCCCAGATATGTGAGGCATTTGATGATGGTTTAGCAGTGGGGTCTATCTTCATAGACCTCCCAAAGGCATTCGACACAGTCAACCATCAACTCTTCCTGCAAAACCTTCATTCAATGGGCTTGTCCTTGTACACAGTCACATGGTTCAAGAGCTACCTATCCGGCAGGATACAGCAAGTCAAAGTTAGTGGCATACTATCAGAACCCACGGACGTGACTCTTGGAGTCCCACAAGGGTCTATTCTGGGACCACTTCTGTTCAGCTTATTCATCAACCAACTGCCTACAGTCTGCCAAGCACCCATTATGCTTTACGCAGATGATGCAGTCATCTCTGTAAGTGGATCAACCCTACCCGCCATCTCTCTTGAACTCAAAGCGAACTTCCACAGACTTGAGGAATGGTTCAGTGATAACAAACTGTTGCTCAACTACAAGAAAACCAAGAGCATGCTCTTCTCCATGCCACAGAGGAAGAAGAACCCTGGAAATCTACAGATCCAGAGCTCCAAAGGGGACTTATTGGAGCAGGTTGACGCCTTCAAATATTTTGGTATACACTGGGAAAGCTCCCTTTCTTTCTCAACACATATTGACCAGTTAGTCAAATCAGCCAACACAAAATTAGGTGTTCTGTATAAACACCGTCAGTACATGCCACCTGAAACACTAAAGCTTGTCACATACAGTTCTGTGGTATCCTCCATTGACTACGGCCTTGCAATCTACAGTGCAGCCACAGACACCGTCCCGAATAGGGTAAGAACCCTCCTCAACAAAGCATGTAGGCTGGTCCTGGGTGCAGATCGCTTGACCTATATCTGTGACCTCTATGAAGCAACTGGTTGACTACCCCTCCACCTCAAAGCCAAATACCAAAGCTGCCTTGTGGGAAAGAAAGCCATCCTTGGGTTTGCTCCTGATTCCACCTCGTGTCTATTTAAAAAAGACCAACCATCTATCAGCACAGGGAGGACCTCCAGGGGCGTACTCCTAGTACCCTTCTGACCTTGTATCTCTGTCACCTCTCTCACCTGCCCCACCCCAATCGACTAGCTCTGGCCCTTCCTCGCCGTGTACTCATTCCCTTGTATTTACATTGCCTTTCTTCCCTCCCTCTTCTCTTTCTCCCCATGCTCCCCCCTAACTCCCCACATACTACCCTACCTCCTCATCCTCCCTCCACCCCGTCTCCTCTCTCCCACCTTCCATCTTCTCACTTCCTACCCCCTTAGTTTCTTTCCTTTCCTTCCACCTAATCCCCTCCCTTCTCTTTCCCTGCCTCCCTGACGATGCCTACCCAGGCTGCTATTCTCACTCTAATCCCTAGCCCCGCTCTGGCTGCCCCTCCCCCATTGTTGCTCGGGCCCTTTAACCCCCGGCTGCCTGGTTGCTCAACACTGTTGCTACCTACTCCAGCCAGCGGGATTTTACTACCTCCATTCTTGATGTAATGACACTGAAATATCCTTGAAGAATTTCTAAGATGTCTGGGAACCTAAAATAGTTATCTTCCTCATAGTGATTTTTACCTATCAAGTAACTAGTGCTACTCTACCTGTTACGAATTCATTGTTGTTGTTTTTACTTGTTTCTGTATTACCACTGTATTATTCCTGTTGTCTGTCCTATCTGTATTGTACAATGTCTGACCTGGAACCTTTGTAAACGAGCCTATGGCTCAAAGGTATTTAATCCCAGACTGAAATAAATAAATAAACAAATAAAACTAACAGGAAATCCTAATCATCTTAAACAGGCTAAATTCAAGTTTAAAACCAAGACATTTATTAATTTATTATTATTGTCTGGGAATATTAATATAAATCCTGGTCCCTCAGCAGTGTGTGGATGTAAAAGTGAGCGACCATCCGCTAAAGATTTCATTAACTTAGTGCAAAATCTTATTGCTAAGTTCGATGCTTTAAAAGCCTGGGTTACTACTAATAAGCTGTTATATAGGCGTTGAAAATTATATTATTTTTAGGCTGCACAGGAAGAGAAGTGGAGAGGAGGTTGTCTTTTTTTTTTTTAATGTTATGTTTATTGTTATTTCAAAACAAACATATAGTCAGTACACTAGCATTGATCTGCGCAAGATGAGGGGTTAGCTGCACAATCGGGCAGACTCGATAGACCGTAAGGCTTGTTTCTGCTGGCATTTCATATGTTTGTTTGTTACAAAAAACAATGAGGACGCCACTCCTCTTATTATTAACAAAACATGTTGGTCAAATTCTTTGAGATATGTCATATAGGGGGTCAAAAAAGAAATACTTGATTATTCAATAGCTGTATTGATAAGCTGCCTAATGAGTTCAGGAGACCAGGGCAGTGACAGGTGGTGTCCCACAGGGATCCATACTGGGACCAGTCTTGTTTAACATTTTCATCACAGATGTAGCGTTGGGATCAAGAGTAAGATCAGCCTTTTCGCCAATGACACCAAGATCTGTGCTGAGGTGGATGGGGAGGAAGGTGGCAAATTACTGCAGGAGGACTTGGCAAGACTCGAGGGGTGGTCGCACACCTGGCAGCTTGGGTTCAACGCCAAGAAGTGCAAGGTGATGCATTTCAGAGCCAAAAACCCAGGATACAGCTACTGGATGGATGGTATCAAACTGTCCACATCCAACGAGGAGAAGGATCTGGGGGTGGTGGTGACTGGGGAATTATACCACTTGGCCCAGTGTAGGAAGGCAACGACTAAGGCTAACAGGATGCTAGGGTGCATAGCGAGGGGGATTACATCCAGATGTAGCAAAGTCATATTGCCCCTGTACAGGTCCCTGGTGAGGCTGCACTTGGAGTACTGCGTGCCGTTCTGGCGCCCATACTTGAAAAGGAATATCAAAGCACGGGAGTCAGTGCCGCGAAGAGCAACAAAGATGATCCAGGGGTTGGGGGATAGAACTTACGAGGAAAGACTAAAAGAGCTCAACATGTATACCCTGGAGGATAGAAGAGAGAGGGGACATTTATCGAGACCTTCAAGTACCTGAAGGGGATGGACAGAATAGGATTCCATGGTGGGTTCGGCTCTCCAGAATGGAAGAGATACTAGAGGGCACTCCCTTAAGTTAAGGGGGGAATCAGGAGGGAAAGGAGGAGGTACTACTTCACTGAAAGAGTGGTAACAGGGTAGAATGCACTGCTTGAGCAACTCGTATCAGTGCAGACTGTGGGGTGCTTCAAGAGGGGTGGGACAAATTCAAGGGAAAATACATACGGGGGGGTAGTTGGGGGAGGGAAGAGTTAATGGGAGGGGCAGCTGCAGTCTAATGGACTGAAGTGCTGCACACTGAAGCAGACTAGATAGACCATATGGCCTGTATCTGCTGGCAATTTCGTATGTTCGTAACTGTGTGGAATAATACCTTTGTAAAAGTCTCTCTTCATTGTTCAGAAAAGGTCCTCCTACTCCACTAGGGGGTAGGAGAGGTTTTTACCACGCTTAATCTAAAAGATACTGCACCAAGTGTGTAAACCCTGTGTGTACTGTATATTACCCTCCAAGTTTGTTCCAACATCGCTATTAATAAAACATAAATTACGTAGCGCCAGTTAACTATTGTAAAAAAACAAAAAACAAACATTGCATACCACACACGCGAGCTGTTACTGTTTCAGCCATAGGAAGGAACAAACGCTAATGGCCACAAGAATTGCAGCCGCAAACAGGAAAAAAACGTTGGTTTTTAACTTTTATTACCAGCTCGAACTAAAAGTGCCCCAAAGTCTTGGTAAGGATATACTGCTCCAGGTATAGAAACAGTATAATGCATGTTCACTCAGTCCTGAACAACAGACCTACCTGGAAGCAGTTAAATACCCCAGGAAACCCTGGCCAATGTATTGGTGTCCCCAAGTTTTCAAGTGTCTTCCTCTTCACCCAATGAAGACTCCTCCCTGTCCACTTCCCTAGGTCTCGCTACTGCATGCATCTAGGCCCACTTTTGGGCTTCCTGAGGATCAGAGAATATAAAGATCCTGCCCTGATGTGGTCTTTTTGTATTTTAAAATTGTCTACAGCTATCAGAACGAATATATGTTTAAAGAGCAGCTGACACGATTGTTTGAGACTGGCAGCTCCTGGTAAGGAGCTGTCTGCTTGAGGACCTGAATTAGCCACAAGTTGGATTTTTTTTTTAAAAGAGCTTGTAAGTTATTTATCTTATTTGAAGCTCAATGTCACTTCCTTATCAGAATTCTGCCTCCGAGCGGTCACCAAAGTCCCGCCCATAGAACCACATTTTAATGATGTGAGGTAGGGAAAGGGTTGCAGTGATATAGATAGACTTCCAGTGTGGCTGGTGGAAGTGGTGGCCTTTAGACAGTATTTGTTTACTTTGTAGGTGACTGTACATGTTAAGGGGGTCTATACATGTAATAATACATAACTTTTTATTTTATTTTTTTTTACTCCTTCCGCAGCCTCACTCCTTCGGGCTCCCATGCTGGTCTCCCCCCAACGGTGCTGTGGACCTGACCATCACTGCCGCCCTGTCTCAGGCTCCCCCAGGGCTCTGCTGGTAGTCCCCACTGTGTTCTGGTGTATCCCTACTGGGGGCTCCCTCTCCCCTTGTGGGGGTAGTGAGGGGGCAGAGTCCTACTATGACACTTGGGGATGTCAGTCGCTGACCAGGTGCGGTGTGCTGGGTATTCGGCAACAGGCGGGGTCCTACTGGAGGCCATCATCTGGTGAATATGGGCGGCCATTTTGCTTTTTTTTTTTTTTTTATGACCAGCCACCACCCTCTAACAATTTGACGGCCGCAGTGACATCCTTGGGCTGGGACGTATGGCAGCATGTGGTCACCCCCACTGCCAAGTATGCCACCAACAGCCACCATCAGGAGTTGCCATGAGGTGGCTCGTCATGCCCTGTGCCCCACCCAAGAGAAGCATCCATAAGATGCTTTGACTCCTTTCTGCTGAACCCTGCTCCTGACATCTGGGCTTGGGGGCGCGAACCCGGGTCGCCAGCCTGTCAAATGATCCCCCCCATTGCTCGGCGCCACAGGGATGGCTTACCCCACTTAACATTTACAGTTTTACCCCAGTCCGGATGTACACATTTGACCCTTCCAAAGTCTCTAACTGCCCTAAATGTGAGGTAGAAGAGTGGTCTTTTTTATGGCTATGGGCGAGCCTACAGCCATCTTGCTGTCTGTAGCTGGAAAAATGGGATACCGAAGCACAAATTAGTACTTTTCAGTGTATCCATCCACAACAACTACAAATCACTACCCAGCTGAATAAAATGCTCCCTTCTCTTTGCTGGGTTTCTGGAACTCAAGACCTGTCAAATGCTTTTTTTTCTATAAGACATTTTTCCTCCTGCGACCTGGTGGCAAGCTTCCACCCTTCTGCCAGTCACGCTCAGCTGCTATGCCACCCCAGCCTCCCAGGCCCTGTGATCCCCATGGACCCCGTGGCGGGGTGGAAGGAGGGAGGCCTCCCAGTGATATTGGAGGCGGGCCTGAAGGCGGCTGAGCAGGCACTAGAGCACTGCGGGCTTCATTAAGCTGGCAGTCGGTTTTTGGTGACCCTTGCCCTGCGGCCAGAACTCGCGTGCATGTCCCGATGCCAGCGTTCTTGCATCTCCGTTGTCCGGCACCGACCCTATCCTTCACCAGGTGGCAGCCATAGAGCAGGATGATGTACCCACCCGTCTCCAAGAGAGGAGAGCTGTCGTGGGATGCTCAATCCTCTCTCTCTCTCCCCTGCTGATCCCCGGCGGCCCGAGCTTGTTCCCAAGCCCGAGTCGCTGGCATAACACGAGGTGTGGCATTCAGCGCCTCAACCCTCAGCGCCACCAGGCCGGCTCCTGTCAAATGCTTTTAACAGAAATAACAATATACTGTAGCATCTAAGATAAGGATTCCATCCCCCTCACATGTGTCTAGCGAGCCTGAGAAACTTTGCTGTCTCAAGAAGTGTCAAATGCTTCTGACATAAATAACATCTGATCATTAAGGGAAGGACTCCAAAATTCCATGCTCCGTAAGTGTCCTGCTAGTCTAAGAATGTGTTTCTTTGAATCTGCTGCGCTGCATGTTAAGGTAAGCCTGCCAGTTTTGGGAGGCAAAGGTATATTTGTTCACAACTGAAAATAAGGATAATGTTGCACTTTCCTGCAGAGGTGCTGGGCACTAATGAAAGTGAGGATTTTTATTGTATGCATTTGCATCTCGCTTTTGCTCTATTTGAAATCAACATGAGCCCCTCTAATCAGCTTACATCTGACTGCTGGGGTTGTTCCATATAAAAAACATTTTTTTTGTTTTTGGTTTTATTGCAGCCTATGTTTGTCTGTAGGGAGAGGTGTAATGAGGATGTATTTATTTCTGTTGAAAGACGAGAGACTAACAGTAACACCCCCTGTTTAGCTACAGGAATAGAGAAGGTGCAGGATGTTACAATGCAGGCTTTCCCACAGTGTGATGTATATAGTGCTGGTGAAAGGTGAGGGACTGACAGCACTGGAGGCTGAAGCTGTATTTTTGTCTGTAGGCAAAGGTGTAGAGAGGGCTGGTACAGTGCAGATGTAGGGAAAGGGAAAACTGGTTAACCCGCAAAAGCACTCTAAACCCAAATTATTTCTTGGTGTGACCTGGGAGTACAAGGTCAGGATGTTAAGTAACTTGCTTAGGGTCACACGGTATGAAAGTTGAGGCTGTGGATTAACACCCAGGTCTCCAGGTTTGTAGGTCAGTGTCCTTAACCACTATGCTATACTGACTCCAACATAAGACTTAATCACTCTGTCATATATATGTTGCTGGTAAAAGATGGGGGCTAGAAGCACTGGAGACTGAAGCTCTATATTTATCTACAGAGGGAGTGCAAGCAAGTACAGGGTAAGCTGAGACTCCCCCACAGTGTGATGTATTTAATGCTAGTGAAAGGTGAGGGACTAACAGCTCTGGAGACTGAAGCCCTCTGTTTACCCAGAACGACAGGTATCATGCATATCTACTCAAATTTGTGATAAACTAATGTTCACTGTATGTAGAATATCTTTTAAGTACTTGGCATTTTCTCCCATGTATTGTATTATACAACTTGCATGTCTCAGTGGGCCTACCTGGTCATCAAAATTTAAATAAAATCAATACATACATACATACATACATAACCCCCCTACAAATGGGGGTTCCCAAAAAGTCTTCC
Source organism: Neoceratodus forsteri (assembly GCA_016271365.2). NCBI lineage: Eukaryota > Metazoa > Chordata > Ceratodontiformes > Ceratodontidae > Neoceratodus > Neoceratodus forsteri. The sequence continues at coordinate 1,380,967,668 of CM028132.1, read as the reverse complement.
TCAAGCTTGCCTAAATGCTCACTGCCAGACTGGTGTCCTCGTTGCTTAGCAGTTAAATGTGATTGCCAGAGACTGCCTGTATAGCCTCTGTGTACTGTCTCTTTAAGAACTGCCTGGATTGCAGTCATAAGTAATCTGAGAGGGAGCTCTGTTGAAATATGTAACTATTTGCTGAAAATCATTTAGAGTGGTAATGATAATGTAGTTTGTCTAACCTGCCTTATTTGCAGCAAGGGCTGTTTTGTTTGTCTCCACTATCTTGGTCCTGGATTGAGAATTGGACCAATCAGTTCTGGTGGGACGTAAAATAGAGCCGACTACAGGAGCTGTCTGAAGTCAAAATTTGTAGGAATTGTAGTTTTGGACTTTTGGTGCCTTTTTGCACCTGAAGAGGAGCCTTTGTTGTGACTGACAGACAGATCAGCCAGCCAGACCTTTTGGATTCTGGGGAAAGTCCTTGGCTTGCTGGCAGTTGAGTCAGATCTTGGTTGGGAGCTAAAGAAGCAAAAGCTTGAGGCAGTCAAGCAGCCGTCTGAGTAGTTTTGCACGGGAGAACTGTGGAAAGGCCCGAGTTGTGGCCTACATATCTGCCTGCTGCCCCTGAGAGGGAGAGAAGAGAATTATTTCGGACTAAATCCAAGTTTGTGAGAACGAAGTAAGCCACTGATTTTTTTTAACCAGGCTCATACCCGAAGAAGACTGCAGATTTTGCTGAATGCGATTGGCCTGTCAGGATTTCCAGCTGCATTTGAATCCCTGGTTTGTGCAGAGACTTTGCAATCGTGACCGGAGAGCGGTTTGCCTGGTGCAGTAGAATTTCCTTACATGTAAATGTGCTGTGTATTGAAAGTGGGTTGTGATTTGGTTCCCCACTGTGTGAACTGTGTTCTGCTTGCAGGTACTGTAGAATCCTTTTGTAACCCCTAGATGGCGCTATCCCAGGGGCTACTACCCCTGCCTGATTTGCCACTAACAGGTTGAGGGGCCTGGATCCAATGGCGGGTGCCTCCACCCAGAGGTCAGGGTTTGCAATAGTTAAACTTACTTGGTCACAGCCCTCTGGGACACTGCAACCCCCCTTTCTTCCCACTAGTGGCCCATACAATATATCAGAATTACCTTCACAGTATACACTTACCCCCAGGACTAGTTCCGGCACTGGGACCTCCTGTGAAATAAGATACAGTGCAACAATCACAGTACAGTACTTTAACATAGACAAATACCTCAGGCAGTATAACTTTGCTGAAACAAGCAGCTCTGATTTATTTAGGGGATATAACAAGGACAGGGGAAATCAGGTTAATTAGCTTATCACTTACTATCTACCTATGGCTCTGTGCACAGGCCTATCCCTACCAGTTACTGTCCCTGGGTACCCAAGCCTAGTGGCTAGTCAAACCGTGGCAGCTGGTAGGCCTTTCACACAGTGAAAAGAAAATTAGTTTAAACAGTCAGCAGTACAGTGATTCCATTTGGATTTAATGTGGCAATTCAACAGGGGCGACCCTGAATTAGTACTCACGACCTCCAAACAAGATAGGGTCCTACAACGTCAGCAGGGCTACTCTTGAGCTCCACGAGACTCTTCACACATTTATATGGTAAAAAAAGTACCATACCAGGCAGGCTGCTTCTCTATCCCGATCGCAATTACTGCACAATACCGGGAGAACACACAGCAGATTCAGTTCCTGACAGACCGAGTGCAATTCAACAATTTCTCCAGTCTTCTACAGGGTGAGCCTGGTTTCTACTCTTCAGAGATCCTTTGATTCTTTTCACAGGACGGATTCAGTCCTAACAAGCTACACAAGCTGCAGACCGGAACTCTGGGCCTTACACACGCTTTTTGACTAAAACTGTGCACTGAAGGAGCACAGGGCTCCTTCCTTCTTCACTGTCAGAGCTAAACTGAAACTCCAACAGACAAAACTGGCACTTCCTTTGAGTTCCTCCCAGTTCTTGACTGGATTGGCTGTCACCACAATAGACTGCTCCTGTTGGTCCAAAAGGCTGAAGTCTAAACTACATCTCCCAGAGTCACTGCCCATACAATCCTCTTGTGGCTGGCTCAGATTATGAGTCCAAGTTCTGATTCGTCCAAGGCACCATTTTAGAGCTAGCTTACCCCACACTGATTGGTCCAGTTCAGCAGTTCAAAACCAGAATGGGGAACTAGGCAGACACAGTTCTGACTGCAAAGAAAGCAGGTTAGACAAACTGTAATTTCATTATTACTCTAAATGGTTTCTGGCAAACAGTTACATCTTTCAGATAGGTTCCCTTTGCACTCCTAGTGACTGCAAAAATGGAGTGAATTGGCAGCAGCTTGAGTGGTACTCAATCAAAGAAACACACAGTTCCCCATACAAACTAATTATGTCTGCAAGCAGACAGCTCTTAAAGAGACAGTACCAGAGGTTCTAAAAACACTCACTGATAAATGGCTTAAACGCCAAACACCATTCAGGCTTGGAGCATTCAAGCAAGCTCCTGGAAGTCTTTTGGGAACCCCCATTTGCAGGGGTTACACCCTTCCTGGCCTGGGAAAGCTTGCGTCACGTCAAGCAAGTACCCATAAGTTTTAACTGCAACCATACACATTTGCATTAGGCTCACACATGTAATCATCAGTCAATATATCATTTACCAAGAACACATTTCTGAAACATTGCAGTCGTCCTCTTTACAGTATTACATACATTGTACCATAACTCAAGTTATTACCTCTTGTACATGAAATCTGAAGAGGGGGCCTTCCTATCAGTTACCTTGGGGCTGGATGGGGCAAGGGCACCATACTTAGAGGGCAACACAAGTAACTTGAGTTAGCACTGACGCTCAGTTTGGGCAATGAGCTCAGGGACACATACACTCCTTTATGGACAACATTGAGAGGCAAGTCCAAGGCCTCCCAAGTGAATCATAACTGAGGTGCACCACAGGCTTTACAGCTCGACCAGTCTTTCTAGGGGAACTGTTACAGTCTCTGCACTCTGAGCCTCATTTCAGCATTGTCCTCACTTGTCATGGGAGTCTCCATGGGGGTAGAGAGGCTAGGAACTTGGGGCACTTTCAGCTCCAGGAGTTACAGTTTCTGAGTCCACAACATTTGGCTCGATGGAGAGCTTTCGGACACTGGCAGTGGACTGTCAGGGCACTCAAAATACTCTTCTTGTTCTGGTGTATCACCAGTCTGACCCAATCCATCATTTTCCTCCCTGAAAGCTCAAACAGTTCAACCATGCACAATGATTCCATTTCATCTGATCTGATGCTTTGCACTTCACTTTCTGGGAGCACTTGCTCCAGGGACGAAGCTGGGGCTTGGACAGTCCAGAAGGCCCAGCTTGCTCCAGTATTGACTAGGGATTGCCCGAAACAATTGACTCAGTTCGTAAGAAGGATAGTATTCAAAGTCACTCTCACTTTCTTCCGATATGGACTGACAGTCATGCTCAACTGGGACTTGTGGAGGGAACACTTTAACTTTGCTTCTGTAGGTGCAGACTTTCTTGATCTTTTTTAGCAGCAGCTCTAGTCACTGGTCCAGAGGGGCATCTTCTGGGGGCGCAGACTCAAACAAGATTTGTCCAATGGGCAGTAAATGATTTCTATGCATTGTTTTTACATCTTTTGAATTATTCTCAGGCCTTACTTTGTACACTGGCAGATCATCTAGTTTGCCCACTACAATGTGAGGAAGATGGTGCCATCTGTCAGCAATCCTGTGTTTGCCATGCAGTCCCAGATTTCTTAGCATTACCCGATCTCCCTCCTGGAGTTCCTGTGCTTTCACCTTTTATCATACCTTTCTTTGTTGGCTAGATTTCTTTTGGCAGCCATGGTTTGAGCCAGTTGGTATGCATGAGTTAGCTGGGCCTTTAACTTTGCACATACTGTAAATAGTTGTCAGCTTGAACCCCATCAGGAGAGACCCCAAACACACATCTACCGGTAGTGAGCTTCTCTTCCAAACATCAGGCGGTAGGGGAGAACCCAGTGGCATCACTTTGGTGCAGTTATAAGCATGTACCAGGGTGCTAATTTGTTGGCTCCATCTAGTCTTGTCCTTTGGGTGCAGGGTGCCTAGCATATCTAGCAAAGTGCGGTTGAAACGTTCAGGCTGTGGGTCCCCTAGGGGTGGTAAGGAGTGGTTCTGGACTTTCTCACTCCCCACAGAGAAAGCATCTCTTTGATCAGGCGACTCTCAAAGTCTCTCCTTGATCAGAATGGATTCTTTGTGAGCCCCATAGTGAACAAAAAGTTTTCTACAAGTACTTTGGCTACAGTGGATGCTTTCTGGTCTTTGGTGGGAAAGCTTGGGCATATCTCGTGAAATGGTCAGTGACCACCAGCACATTACTGATATTTCTTTGATCTGACTCAAACTCAGAAAATCAATACAGACCAGCTCCATGGGTGCACTGGTGGTGATGTTAACAAGGGGCAGCCCTCTGGGGCAAGCTTTCCTCTGTAAGCAGCGACTACAAGTTCAATGTGTTGCTCCACATCAGCCCCCATCTTAGGCCAATAGAATCTGGATCTCACCAAGTCAAGTGTTCTGTCTATACCAAGGTGCCCCATGTGGTTGTGCAAGGACCTCAATACTGAGTCTCGAAGGCAGTGGGCAGCACCAGTTGTTGTTTGTCTACTTGTCCCTCTGTCTGCTGTTTCTCTGTATAACAGTTTATTGATCAGTTTCAACTTAGGACCTTCTTTGTACAACAGTGCAGTTCTCAAATCAGTGGGCGTAATTTGGACACATCTTTTCCTGCATAGAGGGCTTCTAAAGCTGATTTGATCATAGGATCACGGGATTGAAGCCGAATACTGTCATTGTCCAGCTGAGGCAGTGCACCAATGTCTATTGCAGAAAAGTGGCAATAAGCAGCAGGTATGCAATTCTCAGAGGGTCCCCAAGCAATCCACCATGCAGTCCACTGCGTCCGTGGACATTTGTTCCTCCCTGTCAAACTTCGGCAGAGTGCCGAATGTCAGGTTCTGCCAATCGGACCCAATCATTCTGGGGAACAGGCCTCCAGGAGAGAGCATCAGCATCTATGTGGTTCAGACCTGCTCGGTATTCGAGAGCATAGTCATATGTAGATAATGCAGAAAGCCACCTATGGCCAGTGGCATCCAACTTAGCTGAGGTCTGCACATAGGTCAAAGGATTATTGTCAGTTTTTACTAGTATTTTAGCCCCATACAAGTACTCATGGAATTGGTCAACAATAGCCCACTTCAAAGCTAGAAACTCTAACTTATGTACAGGATAGTTCTTTTCGGATGGGGTCAGGCTTCTACTGGCAAAGGCCACTGGTCTCAGGCCATTCTCGTGCTCTTGTTACAACACAGCCCCAACCCTTGCAAGCTAGCATCAGTGTGCAGGACGAAGGTTTTCTTGGATCGGCATAGGCCAGCACTGGAGCATGGGTAGTTGATATATGATCTCATGAAAAGCAGTCTCACAATCAGGAGTCCAGCGGGCCCCAAATACTTCACTCGGATGAAAATACACTCTTTCAGTCTTGAGGGACGCTGACTTTTGTATTTTTGTGGGTTGGGGATACCCTTGAGTAAGGTTAAGTAAAGGGCGATCACTCTTGAATAGTCCTTGATGAGCGCCGATAATAACCACAGAATCCCAGGAATCTTTGCAGTTCTTTTAGATTTTTGGGCTGTGGCCAGGTGGTCAAGGCCTCAACTTTACTTGGGTCGGTCTCTATTCCTGGTGGATACTATGTGTCCCACATACTTTACTGATGTTTGAAAGAATTGACACTTATCAATGGACAGTTTAAGGCCAAAGTCCTCCAGTCGGTCCAATACCTTAAATAATCTGCTCTCATGTTCCTCCAGTGAGCTGCCAAACACAATAACATCATCTAGGTATACCAGGCACTCTAGTAAGTTCATGTCCCCACTGCAGCTCCATCAATCGTTGAAAAGTGGCTGGGGCACCTGAAATCCTTGAGGCATCCTCATGAATTCATAGAGCCAAGCGGACAGATAAAGGCTGTCTTCTCACGGTCCTCTGGGGCCATCGGGATCTGGTAGTACCCACTGCGGAGATCCAACACAGAGAACCACTTCTCCCGTTTAGGCAGTCCAAAGCAATGCGGGGCATTGTGTACTGATCAGGGATAGTCCGCCGGTTTAAGGTGCGATAATCCACACACATCCTTACTGTCCCATTCTTTTCCTCACTACCACAATGGGGAAGCATAAGGGCTCTGGATTCTTGTATTACACCAGCAGCTAACATCTCTTGCAGATGCCGTCTCACATCATCTATGTCAGCAGGTGCCAGGCGTCGAGACCTCTCACGAAATGGTCTTTCGTCATGCAGCGGATATTGTGCTCAGCTCCTTGCACGCATCCTCGTCCCATTCCTTTAAAGAAAACACCTGGTCTCTCTGGGCAAGCTTTTCACTGATCCTCACTTTCCATTCAGCTGGCAACGGGAGTCGCGAAATCAAACAAGTCAGTGCTACTCTGTCATTCTTCCTCGAACTCTTGCTGCTGGGTAGCACTGCAGTGTCTGCACAATGCACATTAGCCAGGATGCAACCTCTATTTACTCGAATGTCTCTTTCAGACACATTATGAACTTGGACCATTACCCTTCTGGCATAAGCATGGGCTCTAGCGGGCAAAATACTAGGCTTGACCAGCAGTCCCTCTGGCAATTTTCCATCGCCTGTGCATCCAACATTAATATTTTATTCTTAACATCCTTTCTGATACGACCTCTCCCTGTAAGGTACACTGGGCATTTGGCGCCAGGATCAGAGACTCAGGATCCTTCTTCCATACAATTCCGACCGGTTCCTCTGGTTCTATTTTTCAGCATCTCTCTGTGCCTCATAGGCCTTCTTAATTAAAGCTGGAACTCTTAAAGCTCTACTAGTTTTTGACCCTGTTTTTCATAACACAACTGTGCCAGCCTTCGAACATATGAGCATTTGTTCCAATCAACAAAGGACACCATCATACAGTCCAGTGGCGGGACACACTAAGGCTAGAGTCTCTACTTGTTCAGCTACTCCAGCCACGGAGGTGGGGAAAGACAGCCAAATTGGATATACCCGAATAGGGTAGGCCTTCTCACTTAACCCCCATACATGCAGTCCTTCTAATGGTTGTAAGGGTACGTCTGACAAATGCTTCTAATACCAATCCTGGAACATAATTGTCACTTGGGAGCCACTGTCTAAAACAGCTCTTGTAGACACTCCATTCACCTTTACAGTGGTCTCCATGGAGGGACCCACTATTCTGGACCAGTCTGAGAGGCGATAGTGGGGCCTGGGCAACTGACCTTGCCACAAAAGGACGTGAGTTAGCATTTTTGGTGCCCTCACTGGGATCATTTCATGCACCTCTTAACCACTGATTTGTTCTCTGAAGCTCTCCTTGTAGCCTATATGCAACTTTGTCAGTGTCTTTTGGGACGGCATTCCTCTTTCATGTGCCCATCCTTCCCACAATTATAGCAAAACATACTTTCTGGAGTTTGAGCTGGCTGAGGCGCCACACTGGGAGCCAGGGCGGGGTATTACTAACTGGAAACCTTGGTGCCATCTCAGTCTGCGCGTGATAAGCATTTGGAGACATCTCGTCAGTTTCTCCACTTCCATGGTCAAGGAATCAAGTTCGAGCTGTTATCAGTAGGAGATACATGGGTGGGTATCCCCACCCCCATAGCAGATGCAGTCGGATATAGGTCGGGGCCTGCATTTGCAGGCTGGCCTTCATAAAGGGACTGTTTTGAATTCGGATCTCTCTCAACAGTTCACCCCATTGTGGCATATCTTTTTCCTTATCAGAGCACTCATTGACTGCCAACCTCTGCCCCTGAACTTCACTTGATGGGCCACCTCAGTCACTTGGGTCATAGCCGCAGCTATTGGTGCAGGTCCCTCCGAGGTCGCCTTTCTCAACTCCTCAATTTCTCTCATTAACTCATCATAGGAGGGTGGGGATTCCAGTCGATTTGCCAGGCGTAACTGAAGCAACAGCAGTTCTGAGAAGGGGCAGACTAAGGATCCTGTCCAGCCTGGTTCAGTCCAGTTCAATCGCTGGCAAACTACCCTTTCTGAGGCATTCTTGCAACAATTTTTCCAGCCGAGATACATACACAGACAACAACTCCCCTTGGTACTGTTGTGCATTTCTTACTCTCCACCATAGATCCTCATCAGAATCTGGGCTCCATACACATTCTCCAAGGCCTCAAGATAGGCCTGTGCAGTCACTTCAGGGTTACTGGCCCGTTGCACGGATGGTAGCCAGGGCAGGACTCGGAGGCTCTCACTAACCCTCTTCGCTGCCTCCGAGCATTGCCATTCTAGCACTTGGGGGCAACATAGTCTATCCAGGTCTCCCAGTCATCCTCCCTTGGGGTGGGAGGGTGCCAGAGAAGATCCTCAACCTTCGTAAGAGTCGTGACTAATGGCAGGTGCAGAAATAGGAGTCTGCATTGGTTCAGCCACCATTACGGGTACTGGAGCGGGAGAGGGTGTTGGGGAGGAACACCCCAGGTGGCAAGAATAGTTTCTTCAAGTCCTCCACAGTTTTCCTTCCCCAGCAACCATTTAGCAAATTTCTCCTCAAAAGTTTCAGACAGTGGTGGGGGCTCATTCCCCACCGGGTCTTTACTGTACTTAGTTATCACTCTCCAGGCAGTGAGGGCTCCCTCTGGGGTAATGGTCTGTGGCACTTTGGAGCTATCTATGGGATCCTTAAACTCTACTAGGGCCAGGAAAGTGTGGGTGAGCAGATTAGCATGCCGACCCACCACCACAGGGTTTTGTAAACCTTCCACCTTGGAAAGTACTCCCTGTACAGTGTCCGTATTGATACCCAGGGGGATGTCCAGGATAAGCATAGCATTTTGGGGGTCAATCTCCTCCCCAGTACACCATTCCACCAGCCGGTGCACAGCCACTTCTGTCGGGTACCCATTTTTTCTTAACAGTGGTTCAGAATATGGCCACTAGAGGACACACAGTCCCAGCGGTGAGCCTCCAAGATGTAACCCCTAGATGGCGCTATCCCAGGGGCTACTACCCTGCCTGATTTGCCACTAACAGGTTGAGGGGCCTGGATCCAATGCTGGTGCCTCCACCCAGAGGTCAGGGTTTGCAATAGTTAAACTTACTTGGTCACAGCCTCTGGGACACTGAACCCCCCTTTCTTCCCACTAGTGGCCCACACAATATATCAGAATTACTTTCACAGTATACACTTACCCCCAGGACTAGTTCCGGCACTGGGACCTCCTGTGAAATAAGATACAGTGCAACAATCACAGTACAGTACTTTAACATAGACAAATACCTCAGGCAGTATAACTTTGCTGAAACAAGCAGCTCTGATTTATTTAGGGGATATAACAAGGACAGGGAAATCAGGTTAATTAGCTTATCCTTTACTATCTACCTATGGCTCTGTGCACAGGCCTATCCCTACCAGTTACTGTCCCTGGGTTCCCAAGCCTAGTGGCTAGTCAAACCGTGGCAGCTGGTAGGGGCCCTTCACACAGTGAAAAGAAAAATTAGTTTAAACAATCAGCAGTACAGTGATTCCATTTGGATTTAATGTGGCAATTCAACAGGAGCGACCCTGAATTAGTACTCACGACCTCCAAACAAGATAGGGTCCTTCAACGTCAGCAGGGCTACTCTTGAGCTCCCGAGACTCTTCACACATTTATATGGTAAAAGAAAGTACCATACCAGGCAGGCTGCTTCTCTATCCCGATCGCAATTACTGCACAATACCCGAGAACACACAGCAGATTCAGTTCCTGACAGACCGAGGCAATTCAACAATTTCTCCAGTCTTCTACAGGGTGAGCCTGGTTTCTACTCTTCAGAGATCCTTTGATTCTTTTCACAGGACGGATTCAGTCCTAACAAGCAGTTACACAAGCTGCAGACCGGAACTCTGGGCCTTACACACGTTTTTTGACTAAAACTGTGCACTGAAGGAGCACAGGGCTCCTTCCTTCTTCACTGTCAGAGCTAAACTGAAACTCCAACAGACAAAACCGGGCACTTCCTTTGAGTTTCTCCCAGTTCTTGACTGGATTGGCTGTCACTCACAATAGACTGCTCCTGTTGGTCCAAAAGGCGCAAGTCTAAACTACATCTCCCAGAGTCACTGCCCATACAATCCTCTTGTGGCTGGCTCAGATTATGAGTCCAAGTTCTGATTCGTCAAGGCACCATTTTAGAGCAAGCTTACCCCACACTGATTGGTCCAGTTCAGCAGTTCAAAACCAGAATGGGGAACTAGGCAGACACAGTTCTGACTGCAAAGAAAGCAGGTTAGACAAACTGTAATTTCATTATTACTCTAAATGGTTTCTGGCAAACAGTTACATCTTTCAGATAGGTTCCTTTGCACTCCTAGTGACTGCAAAATGGAGTGAATTGGCAGCAGCTTGAGTGGTACTCAATCAAAGAAACACACAGTCCCCATACAAACTAATTATGTCTGCAAGCAGACAGCTCTTAAAGAGACAGTACCAGAGGTTCTAAAAACACTCACTGATAAATGGCTTAAACGCCAAACACCATTCAGGCTTGGAGCATTCAAGCAAGCTCCTGGAAGTCTTTTGGGAACCCCCATTTGCAGGGGGGTTACACTTTACATGTAAATGTGCTGTGTATTGAAAGTGGGTCGTGATTTGGTTCCTCACTGTGAACTGTGTTATGCTTGCTAGAAGCTTTATCCAGCCTAATCGGACTGAATCCGCGTTCATCTCCATTCGGCCTGGGCCATGCCATGCTGGCCCTGCCAGACTACCCCACTGCTCAGAGAAAGCCACTGATGAGAGACCTGCCTGGGGATCAGCCCCCTGCTCCACGCTTGAACAGGAATGATGCCTCGGCGAATCGTGTGGGCCCTGCTTCTCCTGACACTCCAGATTAACCACCTGCTGTCTTGATTTTTGTCCAGCCTGTGTCCAGTCTTGGGTATTGTGCGTAATCATCAGGGTAGCTCCCTGCAACAACAACCTAATCTAAAAGTGTGCCATCTGATTGTCTTGTTGTTTTCTTTTCATGAACTGAGCCCTCCGGCTCCAGATTACAAATAGTGTGTGTTGTGCATGTTGTTTTTTTTCCATCACAGGGCCCCAGCCAGCTGCAACGTTCCTGGCTAGCCCACCATTCTCCATCTGGGTAACCAGAGTGTGTGACTGTGTATGGACCCTGAAGTGCATGCATAACTGTTTGATTGATAGAGCCTTTAAGCAAATTAACCTGATTACACCCCTCCCTTGTTCAAGTCCCTTAAATAAATCAGATCTAACTCTTTTTTGCATTTATCCTGACTGTGGTTCCAGTTTGTGCAAGAGTACTGTACTGCTGTTATTTGCTGTGTATAACCTTGTTTTACAGGGGGTCCCCAGGGCCGGGCCAGAGGAAAGCCCTGGTGGTAAGTGCAAACAGTGTGGGTACTTGTGTGGTGTATCAGGGGTATTGTGAAAGGGATCATTGTGTATTGTTCCGGTCACTAGTAAGGAAAGCGGGGGGTTACAGTGTCCCGGAGGGCTGTGCCCAGGTTAGCTTGACCACTACCAACCCTGACCTCTGGGTGGAGACACCCGTTTCAGAACTCAGGCCCTTTAACCTGGTACTAGCCAAGCAGGCAGGGGTAGTAGCCCTTGGGATAGCGCCACCTAGGGGTTACACATGCATACATACATACACAAATAACTAAATAAATTAAGTGTGCTCCCTGTGTGATGTATTTAATGCTTGTGAAAAGTGAGGGACTGGCCACGTACAGCACTGGAGATTGAAGTTCCCTGTTTATTTGTAGGGCCATAAACAAGGCAGGTGCAGTACAGATTTAGTCAGTCTGTGAAATATTTTATTCTGGTGAAAGGTATTCAACTAACAACACCGGAGACTGAAGCCCTCTGTTTACCCAGATAGACAGGTGCCATGCAGGTATGCCCACTGTGTAATGCATTTAATGTTGATGAAAGGCAAGGGACTGACAGCACTTGAGGCCGAAGCCCCCTGTTTGTTTGTAGGGCCATGAACAGGGCAGGTACAGTGCAGGCATCTGATTCTGATAATGTGTTTCTTTGAATCTTTTTTTCAGCTTGTTTATTATTGCAATGTGACTTGCTATCTTTGGAGATTAATCATTTACTGACATGACTTCCAACAGATATAGCATCTAACTGCAGAGCAGTTTCAAATTACATTCTTGGTCATCATAAAACCATAGAAATTGTAAGCAGATAAGGACCACTAGGCCTATCCAGTCTGCCTGTAGGCCCTATATAATGTATGTGGCCACTGACCCTATGTGATCAATGGCTTTTCATCACTCCCTCCCCTCTCAAGGTTCCCTTGTGCCTGTCCCAGGCATGCTTAAACCCCTCCTCTGTGCTTCCTCCACTACCTTCTGTGGCACACTATTCCAAGTGTCAACTACCCTTTCTGTATAGAAAAACTTCCTCACATTACCTCTTAATCTACCCCCTCCAATTTCATATTGTGCCCCTTGTTCTAGTGCCTTTTCTACACTGGAAAATGTCCCCCTCCTGCACCTTGTTTATGCCCTTGAGGTGCTTGAAAATTTCAGTCATGTCCCCCGCTCTCTCCTCTCCTCCAGCGAATACATGTTGAGGTCCTTAGTCTCTCCTCATATGTTCTGTGGTGTAAGCCCCACCATCTTTGTCACCCTTCTCTGGACAGTCTCCACCTTGTTTATGTCCTTACACAGGTGTGGCCTCCAGAACTGCACACAGTACTCCAGGTGAGGACTTACCATTGTTTTATACACTGGCATCACCACCTCCTGCTAGTGATACCCCTGCCTTTGCACCACAGCATGCCACTGACCCTCCTTGCCGCCTTTGTGCACTGCTTTGATACCATAAGGTAATCAGAGATGATGACCCCTAGGTCCCTTTCCTCCTTGGTGACAGTCAGCTCCCCTCCCCAACCCCCCAGGGTTTCCTCTACCCAGATGCATTATTTTGCACTTTTTTGCATTGAACCTCAGTTGCCACATATCCAATTATCTTTCAAGCTTCCCCAGGTCCCTCTTTATTTTCTGCACCCCTTCTGGAGTATCCACCCTGTTGCAGATCTTGGTGTCATCTGCAAACAAGGAGACCTTTCCTTCAAGCACCTCTACCGGATTTGTCCCGGTACTGATCCCTGCAGTACCCTGCTGGTCACCCCCCTCTCTCCAGATTGTACCCCATTTCCCACCACCCTCTATATTCTGTCTGTTAACCAGTTCCTAACCCAGTTCACCACCTTGTCTCCCATGCCCAGACTACCCATCTTGTTAACCAGCCTCCTTTGTGGGACGATGTTGAAGGCTTTGCTGAAATCTAGGCAGGCGATGTCTACTGCCCTCCCTGATTTACTTCCCTAGTTACCCAATTAAAAAAAAATCTATCAGATTCTTTTGACATGACCTTCCTGCTGTGAATCTGTGTTGCCTCAGATCCTGGGCAACCCTGGATTCCAGGTGTACCACTAACCTTTCTTTCAGCAGTGTCGCCATGATCTTTCCCACCACTGAGGTGAGACTGACTGGCCTGTAGTTCCCAACTTCCTCCCTGCTGCCACTTTTGTGCAGTGGGACTACACGTGCCCTCCTCTGTAACCACACCCATGTTGAATGACTCCGTGAACAGGGCTGCCAGAGGCGCTGCTAGTTCCCTTCGCAGTGCCCTTAATATCCTCAAGTAGATGCCGTCTCTCTACCAATGTGTGTGTAGCAATGATTTACACTATTTCCTCTCAAGAGTTGATTTATGTTAACCCTTTCAGGACCTTTCTCATGAGTGGCATTGGAACTCTCATGGTTTTATATTTGTGGGAAGGATAAATGCTAGGCAGGTAATGTTTTAGGGGTTTTCAGAGGTTGAAGGGGGCATCATAGGGGATTACAAAGAAATCATAGTGGTGTCAACTGCAGTGTTCCCAGATTGAACAAAGCATTTCCCTGTAGGGCACCCTCATTTTCCCTGTAAAACTAGGACAAAACTCCTGCACATTTTCTAGTATGCTCAACTGGATACATATATGCAACTGACTTTATTATGCCTGTCAGTAAAATCACTATAACAAATGTTAAGGCTGTTTTTATGTGTTCTTATTTATTTAAAATGGTAAAACTCACCTGCAACATATCATAGAGGCTCTGGAAAAATGTTGGAATCTCTCAAGCTTTGCTCTCAAGATTCACATGTCCCCAGAACCTCTTGATGGTATTATAGCCCTGTTACAATGTACTGACACAGGATAGCCTGGCTGAGATGCAGTATCTCATATTCAGTGGGATCCTAATTTTGCCCATGTTTACAATGCACTGATACATGTTAGCCTAGCTGAGCTGCAGTATCTCATTTTCAGTGGGGTCTTACTTTTACCCATGTTTATGTCTGCGTGCACTGTACTGACACAGGATATCTTTGCTGAGATACTGATGGCCAGCGTGTGCAACATGGCGGCCTGACTTAAACTCGCGCATATGGGAGTATCGCACATATGTAGTCATGTCAGCAATGCCATGTTATGCATGGCTGACTCGGGGGGGGGGACTGCACATGCATAATTCTGTAATCGCTACAGCATCAGTTACGTCGTGACTCTGGTGCGTTGAGAGCACTGCATATTCTTTTCAACGCTTTTGCCACTCCTAAAAGCTCTCCATAGCCGTATCGGCTCTGACCAGATTTTGTTACATATGGCCCTTACATGTAATAGAGTCAGTGGACTCTTGGTTGAAGTGCACAAGATTATGCAAGCTGTCTTGGGTTGTGCACTCCTGTACGCTCCTCTGGAGTTCCTGCTGGGGGGGCGGATGACTCAGTGCAGTTGTCTTGGGGATCCAGGCAACTCTGGGCCTTGGCACTGATCAACGTCCGTAAGACCATTTCTCCCTTCTTGTGCTGGTCGCAGGGCTCTAGGACCACTGGGATCTTCCCCTCTTAGTCTTCTGTCAGGCAAGAGGAAGACTTACAGCAGGCATGACATTAGTTCTTCCCATGGTGCATTGTGTCAATCTTCTTCCTGCCTTCCTGAGAGCTTGCAGCGCAGCTCTATCACTGAGTGACAGGGCCGCAGGTGGTTTTTTTTCTCTCTTTCTTTATCCTCCTACTGCTTCCACTGATCACTCTCTCAGAGCTCCCCTCATAGGTCCCAATCTGCAGCCCCCCCCCAAAGAGTGTGCCCCTAGAGTGCTAACGCTACCCACGTACCTTCAGGGCCTCGGATTACCCTCCGGGCAGGGCGGCAGAGATCCCCCATATCTCCCCCCTGAGCACTGTTTGGGAGCACACATAGCAGAGTCTGCTTCTCGGGTGCCGCCTCTGAACCAACGCTGAGGCTCGTCGCCTAGACCAGGGCAGGGTATTTCCTGGTGTTCTGGTGGATCCCCTCCCCTAACATTGGCGTTCAATGGGGACAAGGCTGCCGGCATGCGTGAGGCCTTGCGTGAAACGGTCCCCTGCCAATGTCTACCCTTGCGTAGAGCGTCTCCCCAGCTGCACTGACCACCCTGAAGTTCCCCCAGCAGGTGGCGGTATCGCAGAGGAGAGTGCGCTTCCCCCTCCCCGGAGAAGGAGAGCTGCTGTTGGGCACTCAATCCTTCTCCCTCCCGGCCGACCCTGTTGGCTCGAGTCTGCTCCCGAACCCAGGTCACCAGCGTGGTACGAGGTGTGGCGTCCAGCATCTCAACCCTCAGCACGACTGGGCCAGCCGCAGGTGTATTTTCACTGTTTTCCTTTGATTTTTATTTGGTTGGTTTCTGCCTTGTTTCAACAGTAATGCTTTAGTGCACTATTCTGGTTGTGCCAGGAAACTATGCCTTGTTCGGCTTTACCCTGCACTACAGCCCAATCCCAGACATAGCCCTGCAGCACAACCTGGGCCCCCACCAAGAGTTCCTTGACTTTGCCTAAGGAAAGGACTTCTCCCAAGGACTTGTTTTACAGGGCTACTTCTCCTCAAGGTGGTATCTGATTCAGCTTCGACTGTGCAGCTTACTGCTGACACTTGGACCACCCAGGATGGTTGGAGCGCTTTTTTCTGATCACACATGGGAGCGGTCCATGACTGGGCGATGGTGCTCCCTGGCTCCAAACTTCACAACAGTGAGTACTGTCTTTTTTGGGGCAGCCTTTGTTATAGAAATATGAACAAAAAAGTCTTCCCCACTGCTCAGTGTGCTAATTCATGAAGCTTCACTAAATAAAAGAAAAAAGAAATAAAAAAATAACTCAGCACCCCGTCAAGCTGCAGTAATACCAGATCCAGAAAAGAAAAGCCAATGCCCCAAAAAATATATGAGTAAGAAAACTTATTGCCAAGCAGACAAACTACCTGTACCTGGAAAAACGTGGTAAAGTCCCTTTCAGAGACATCGACAGACAGAGCTACAAAACTCCGACTGGTTTCGCTAAGGTGTCATCAGGGAGTTGTAGACAGCATGCTTTGAATAGCATTTTGGGGAGCTGAACAACCTCTCTCAGAGCCGCTACTTCAGGACAGAATCGCTCCTTCTTTTTATAGTTTATTGGCTATTATAAGTGAGACATTCAAATTGATCCACAGTACAAGTGCATTAAGGACATGTTATTCATAATACATTACTGTAGGAGGTGTGGCTCATTGTGCCCAGGTCGTTACTCCAGGAGGGCATATAGATATTTATACATAATCTTGTTGAGAGTCAGATAAAGAAACACATGGCCACAAAACTACCATCAAGCGAGGACCTAATAAATCTTAGAGTCCAGGGTAAGTGTTAATGAGCTCTGCAGTTGCTTAAGGTCCTGAAACAACATGAAATAAAATCTTAGTTTAAATTTCTGTGCCTTATTTGGCTCCGGTTGTACTATATAATTATAGAAGGGAACCGTACTTAACCGTTAGACATGTAACATACAGCAGCACTTTAGGTTCAACATAATAATCCTTTGTATTGAAATCCCACCCTGTTAGTAAAGAAAGGACTACCGAACAGTTAAACTTATACACAATCATAAACAGCAGGTGTCTAGGGAAGGGAGTTATTTCCCGTCTTGCTGTATCTAGTTGGCAGAGATCCAAAAGGATAGATGCTAATGGCCATGAGGTCAACGCCATCTTGAAAATGTAAGTTAGCTTAAGGATATTTTAGCACCTGTCAAATAAACCTGTTACAACATTTGATTACACCATAAGAAGCTACGGTGCTGTTCCTGTTGATCCCCTACCTTAGGCCAGCCTCCTCCCTCCAAACCCAGTACCTGTTACAGCGTTATACTGATACAGGGAAAATCCCCATTTTCAATCGTCCACCTCAGTATTTTTCAAGTAAAGCTCCTGCCTCGTTAGGGTCACTGAAGATGTACACCTTATTGGAATATGTGACTTTTAGTTTGGCAGGAAATTGTAAACTGTGGGATATCCCGAGCTCCCGTAGGTTCACTCTGATGGCATTAAAGGCTTTGCATCTTGACCTCGTGGCAAAGATTAGGTTGGGGAAGAAAGAGGCTTTCAGCCCATCATCCGACGTCACCGGTCCTGTTCTGCTAGCGGCTTCCAGTATTCGGTCCCAATCTGTAGAGTGATAGAAAATCACCAGTAGGGTCCTAGCTCCTTCCGACCAGGTCAGAGCTCTACAAGGGGTAATTTGGTAAGCTTTCAAAACTGCAAGTGGAGGAGAGAGCTGGTAATGACCGGTGAGCCACGTCTGGATAAAGGTCCGAGGATCATCTCATTCAGTTGTTTCAGGCAGTCCAGCTACCCTGAGGTTATTGGCCTGAAGCTGATTTTCAGCATTCTCAAGTTGGAATTGCATTACTTGATTTTCTTTTAACCAGGCCAGAGGTTGCTGCCATTGACTTCCTGGCTGTGCCGACTGCCTCCTTAGCATCGGAGGCTGCCTGAGTTACCTGTATCTCACAGGTCTGCAACTTAATATGGATGTCCAGCACTCTCTGATCTAGTGTTGTTACTCTGCAGTCCATTGTTTTGATTGCCTGTAGCACATTGTGAAGGGTTGGGTCTGCGTCTGCAGATTCAGTGCACTTCCTGCTACTTACTGAAGGCCCAACCTGTTGGCCATGCTTGCCTTCACCCTCTGCGGCTTGCTTTCATGGATTGCCCATCATAATCTGCAGATAGATTGCATTTCCGGTGATCTAGAGAGAACTCTCTCTCAAGCACAGGTCTTCCAGATAAAGAAAAAGAAAATATGCAGTTTTAAGGTGTTTTCTGTGCTTTCTTAGCAGCGCTTAAATTAGGCACATCTAGTCGCACTGGTGGCTGGCCACACCCTCCAAAATCACTCCTTCTTAGTGTGGAAAACCAGTTGGGTGGCCATTTTGAGCAGGGCGCCTGCTGGTTCCCACCCTGGACGCTCAATGATTGCATCAAGTGAGTGACTCTGAACGTTTTGGACTACAAGAGGTCCCTTTTAGAGAAAACCATTTTTGGGCATCTGTAAAAAGGCTGAGGAACTCGCCAGGACAGCTAGCAGTTCAGAATCAAGTGTAGGCAGCTATCTCCTCCCTCTGCACCAAAACATTCTGCTGGCATTTTGGTTGGGGGGAGGTATTAGCGCCACAGCTTACAAAGTGTGTCTGCATTTGGGGGCTGTTTGTTTTCTACAAAGGACCTCGTTGCAACTCTGTTTTCACAAGGACTAATTGCTTGTAAGCACCTGTTTGCAGCCCTATCAAAGGTCTAATTGCTTATAAGGACCTGTTTACAGCCCTGGCATCAGTTCCACTGGATGAGGATGCCTTCTAATCAGTCTGGGGGTTAGCTGGGTGCCACACCTTGTGATCTAACGGACCTCACTCCCCATGGCCAAAGACTTCTCCTAGCAAGGACATCTATTCTTAATTGGGCAGCTATGTCTTCAGACAAGTCAGGAAGCAAGTCTTCGACAAGTCCTCAAAGGGAAGAAAATGCATGAAATACAAGTCAACTCTGCTAGCCACTGTTGCTGGCTCCCTGTGCCTCAAATGTGAGGCAGCAGCAACCTCCACAGCTACTTATGTAGAGGAGGACCCCCACCAGACCCTCTCACACATCCTTTTGGTCACAGGAGGTGGAGGAGCAGCCGCAACGTCATTTGGGCCCGGACTTCATCGCAAAACTGAACAGGGCCTTTGCATGAGATCCAGCATGCTTCGATCTGCAGACCCCTGCATCTCCTCAAGCACCTACCCAAATGAAAATGGCCCGAAAGAGAACACCTTCCTCTTCCTCAGACAAAGAGGCCTATAGAGAACATTGCTGCAACAAGAAAAAGACATGGGCGAAGTCACATGATGCATCTGAGCAGGTAGGAGCATCTCAGATCAGCTCCACCAGGGATGAGACAGAAAACCAGTTAAAAGTGTAGCAATCCTAATTATTTTTACTTTTTGTGCACTCAGTCCAGCACACGAAGGTGGCAGGTATCGAATGGAGTCAGATTTTCCTGGAGAAATGTAGATAGAGGGTTCTTCAGCCGACTTGTACACCACACCACCACTGCTGCCTGAAAGGGTACAGGGCTCAAAGCGTTCCAGGCTTAGCAACTTGCTGCCCCCCCAGACAAACAGCCGTCAGAAGAGCTTACCTCAGAAAAGCTCTTTAGACGCGGGCTTAGAAATGTAAACCAAAAGCAAAAATCTTGGTTAACATTGGTAAATTGATGTCAGAGTTGGGAAATCTGAGGAGTGCATTACTAGTGTCCTTACAAGATTACATAAAGGATAATGGATGGGCAACAGACAATAACCATGCTGTAATTGCATCAGGCGGTTTCCATGACAGCTAGGTAAACCTCGAGAGCACGGTTACTGTTTTTGCCCATCCATTAGCTTTTATAGTGTATGGGGCTAAATACATTATAAAGTTATAGGAGGAACTGCTGCAGCTGTTGGTCAGAAGTGCCATGATAGGGGCTAAAACAAGTTTACTTTTTTCCACTGCTCGAGGCTCCCTCTATAGTAGTACCCACCACCACGGCCGCTGATCTGAGCAAGCTCACTGCGGATCGTGTTTTGTTATCGATGTGACATAGTCAAGAGGGGTTAACAACCTCTTGACATCACATCGATACCATAACAACATGGTAAACTGTCTGAATTCAGACAGTAATAAGAGCTCCCCATAATTTGTCTGCAGCATACGAACATACATCCGAACATACGAAGAAGCCAGCAGAAGGCCATTTGGTCTATCTAGTCTGCTCATATTGCAGGGTCCAGAGCTTGACCTACTGTCTCTGCCCCCCTACTCCTCCCATCCACTCTACCCATTATCCTTACCTTCCCCCTATTCCCATCCTAGCCTCTTTTCAAGCTGCCCACTGTGTTCAATGAGACCACCTCTTCCAGCAGTGCATTCCAAGTGTCCACCACCCTCCCTTTGAAGAAGTGCTTCCTGACCTCCCTCCTAACCCCCCCAGCTTAAGACTGTGCCCGCTCGTGTTCTGATTGCCACTCAGCTTAAAGAGACCCTCCTTATTCACCTTATTTATCCCTTTCAAGTACTTGAGGTCCCAGTCATGTCTCTCTCTCCTCTCTCTCTTTCTTTCTCTCCTGTCCTCCAGGGAGTACTTGTTCAGTGGCCTCTACCTCTCCTTGTATGCCTTACCCTGCTGACCAGCTATCACCTTTGTAGCCCTCCTCTGAACCTTCTCCAGCAGGTTAATGTCCTTTTGAGGTGTGGGCACTAGTACTGAACTCCATACTCTAGATGTGTGGTCTCACCAGTGACCTGTACAGAGCAGTATAACCTCCTCTGTCCTACTACTGATCCCCCTAGCTATGCATCCCAGCATCTTGTGTGCCCTTGCTGCTGCTTTCTTGCACTGCGTGGAGTGCTTTAGGTCACTAGTGATCATCACTCCCAGGTCCTTCTCCTCCTCTGATGCAGATACCTGGACTCCACCCAGGCAGTACTCCATCCTACCATTTGACATTAAGATTGACATAACATTTGACAATATGTAGAGTGGATGCATAAATAAATCATTCTTTACAAAAATAATCGTGTTTGTGATTAGATGGGGTAGTGCCTGCATCGTTATGTAGATCGCGGTCTGTAAAAACAGGACAGAAACAAATAATCACGTAATAGAAAACACAAATTGCACATACCCCAATAATGCAAAGCATCATGGGAAACATATACAAATGCACATGAATTAATTTGGACTGGCTCAACTTTAAGTAGAATTCCATGGTGCCAGAAGGCCTCACAATAAAGTCAGCAAAGGCTGAGAACAACAGACACGTGTTTCATCTTATTTGGACTGGATTGGTGTCCATATCTATACCTCAGCCCAGGGAGAGATAGCCAGCCACCCTATAGGGGATCTTATTGGTTTTGGGTCATGGGCAGCCCAAACTAGAGAGAAGAGAACAACAAAAGAACCCCAGAGCAAATGTGCTAGGTCAAGGGTTATCTCAGAGGATATTGGACGTACAGCCAAATTTTAAAGAAAACACACATTTCACATACCCCAATATTGCAAAGCATCATGGGAAGCATACGCAAATGACCATGAATTAATTTGGACTGGCTCAACTTTAAGCAGACTTGCATGGTGCCAGAAGGATATGCTTCCCATGATACTTTTTATTATTGGTGTATGTGCAATTTGTGTTTTCTTTAAAAATTTGGCTGTATGGTAATATCCTCGATAACCCTTGCCCATTCCATTTACTCTGGGGTTCTTTTATTGTTCTCTCTGTCTCCACTTGGGCTGCTCATGACCCAAACCAATAAGATCCCCTATAGGGTGGCTGGCTATCTCTCCCTGGGCTGAGGTGAGATATGACACACTGATGAGTCCAAATGAGGATGAAACATGTGTCTGTGTCTGCTGTTTTCAGCCTTTGCTGATTGTACTATAAGGCCTTCTGGTACCATGCAGTTCTGCTTAAAGTTGAGCCAGTCCAAATTAATTCATGGACATTTGCATACACATCCCATAATGCTTTGCAATATTGGGGGTATGTGCAATTTGTATTTTCTTTAAAATTTGGCTGTATGGCCAATGTCTTCCAGGATAACCCTTGCTCCAGTGCATTTGTTCTGGGATTCTTTTGTTGTTCTAATTACGCAATAGCAGAGTTACTCTAGTAAACTCAGCAGCATCTAAAAAAAAATTGACATATTTGCTTGAATCGATTCAAATACAGCTGGAGTCGAAATAATAAATTGCCGAGTAATGTGTGCCCCTTTTGCAGTTATTTATTTATTTTATTTATTAGACTTTCGGATTAATACCTTTGAGCCAATGGCTCTTTTACAAAGGTTCCACATCAGTATACAAAGAACAGAAGTACGATATGTGTGAGCTTAGCAGGCAAGCAGTTGGAATACAAAATTCAGTACAGGCTATACGTGGTCTAAAAGCTACAGGTAATATATTTAACAGTTAGAACAACACAACCAAACATACATTTAAGAATGATGAGTCACAGCGAATAATATTTACATGAATTAAAGCTGCCTGAAGGGCATTGTCAAACGGAAAGGTGGCGTGGAAAAAATGAGTTGCTGCCAGTTGTGCCAGGTAGCATAGGAAAGTGTGAAGAGAAAGTGGTTGTAGAGGGGTAACTGGGAGGGAGGTAGAAGGAGAGGTGGGTGGGAGGCAAGGATCGGGGAACTTGTGCAACAGTGGGTGAGGCGAGCAGATTAGAAAAGGGCGAGGGGAAGGGAGTTGAAGAAGGGTAAAGAGGAAGGTGGTGGACCAGGGCTAGGGTATAGAGAGGGAGGGTGAGGTGGTGGCAGGCAGAGGTGGGGATGGTAGAGAGGTGCAAGAACAGAAGCGACTGCCAGGGAGGTTAGGAGAAACAGTCACAGGTGGCTCTGGACACAAGCATTTGACGTAGCTTGTGTTTGAATGAGCAGAGGGTGCTAAGTTGGTTAAGTTCACTGGCCGGGGAGTTCAAAATCTGAGGGACTCTACCTGCAGAAGACCACTGGCCTTGGGCGGTGCAACAGCAGGAACAGATAGAGAATAGTTGTCAGGGCTTCTTGTGTAACGGGGGCGGTTGGCTGGGCTTAAGAGAGGCTGTACCCCAAGGGGCACAAGTCCCATCAATAACTTTTTTTGCTAGTAGGCAGGTTTGGAAAGTAATCCTTCCCTGAAGTTGCAGCCAGTTTGACTGTTCGTAGTGGTCACAGGTATGTGTGCGGTGGGCAGCACCCGTAAGGAGTCTGCAGGCCCTATTCAGCGCTGTAATAATTCACCACAGTGCTGTAGCTGCTCTGCAGATAACAAGCCCATAATCAGTGATGGAGACAATAGAGCTGTGTATTGCTAGCTTAAGGGCGTCCCGTGTCCGGCAGTGTCTGTGTTTATAGAAGGCCTATACGGATACCCTACCTTTAGAATTGTGATGTCAGCTTTATAAAAACATTTCCAGCTGCCAGTTTTGAATAAATGTTCAAAACAGTAGTCTTTATGAACATTAGAAACATAAAACAGCAATAGAAAAGTCTGTAACACCAAACAATAAGCACTTGTTATTTTCATAACCAAGGTAAACAGGTGGAATGCAAAAATGACAACATCAGCCTTTGACCAGACTGCATTCTATTGTATGTAACCCCCTGTCTAGGGGCATATACTTCGCAGATCTTCTGGGGACATATAGGGGGGGCCACCTCAAGCACTAAGTCACCGAGACAAATGCACTCCCATACAAGGCAGGAAAAATGTGTCCTGCCTTACTGGTGTCTTCATCACCTGTGCACTCTCAACTTTACCAATAGAATCATGGATTCTCCCTGAATGCTGGCACACCGGACCGGGCACTCCACACTGCATGTCACCCGAATCTCTTGAGCCCCTCGGTCCTGCCAAGGGCCGGGTGGAAATTTCATCTGGAATCAAACTTATGAGAAATTAATTTAGCTGCAAATAAAGGGGAAAAAGGTTTCCATTCCTTTAGCTTCCCCCTTCAGTTTAAATAAAGCCCTCACTGCTATTGTGTTGCATAATTTAGGGCAAGGTTAAAGCTGGAATGTACTACATATATAGCATAAGGACTTCTATTGTGTATACCTCTTGTATTACTAACATACTAATTGCCATTAGATTAGGCCTTATGGTGTATCGAGTCTGCTCAAACCTCAGATCCCTAGTTGGGTGCCGAGGCCCCCCCCCCTTGTGTTCCAGAAACCCCATCATCCATCCCCACCCCGCTGGGCCAGGCCATCATCTGGTACATCCACTTTCTGTGTCTATCCCACCCTCTCTTGAAGCCCTCCACTGTGGATTTCTGAACCAGCTTGCCAGGCAGTGCATTCCAAGGGTCCACCACCCTCTCAGTGAAAAACCTCCTCCTCTTTTCCCCCCTCACCCTTCCACCTTCCAAGTTCAAACCATGCCCTCTGGTGATACCTCCCTGCTTTAGTCTAAAGATCCCCTCCATGTTTACCCTATTTATTCCCTTGAGGTACTTGAAGACCTCAATCATGTCCCCCCTGTCTCTCCTCTTCTCCTCCAATGAAAACAGGCAGAGCTCCTCAAGTCTGTCCTCATACGTCAAATCCCCTAGTCCTCGTATCATCTTAGTTGCCCTCCTCTGTACCCTCTCCAGGAGCTGTATGTCCCTCTTCAAGTGTGGTCTCCAGTACTGTACACAGTACTCAAGGTGTGGTCTAACCAGTCCATTGTACAGCGGCAGAATCACTTCCTTGCTCCTAGAGGTGATCCCCCTTACGATGCATCCCAACATCCTGTTTGCCTTGCTAGCCACTCTCCTGCACTGCTCAGAGTTATTCATACATGCATCCACCATGACCCCTAGGTCTTTTTCCCCTATTGAGGCCTCCAGCGCCTCCCCCCAGGGGTGTACCTGTGTTTAGGGTTTCCACCAAGATGTAACACCTTGCACTTGGTGATATTGAAATGTAATTTCCATGTGTGAGCCCAGCTTTCCAGGGTGTCAGGTCCCTTGCAGGCCAACCTCCCTCTTCTCCCTCAACTACTGCTCCCATCTTGGAGTCATCAGCGAAGAGACTCATTTCACACCCTATACCCTCCCTGATGTCTGATATGTGGCAAATTAGCAGGATGGGACCAGGACCCAAAACCCTGCAGGTACCCGACTACCAACCTCTCTAGGGTTTGAGAGCTCCCCACCGACCACTACTCCTCTGGGTGTGTCCAGCTAGCCAGTTTTCAATCCATCTGACCATCAAAGAGCCTACTCCCAACCCCATCAGTTTCTCCACCAGACCATTGTGGGGGACAGAGTCAAATGCCTTGCTGAAGTCCAAGAATAATACATCCACAGGCTTTCCCCTGTCCAGTTCTGATGTTACCCATTCGTAGAACTCCACAAGATTGGTTTGACATGATCTACCTGGCACAAACCCATGTTGCCGACTATCCAGACTTCCCACCTCCTCCAAGTTCACCCCCAATCGTTCCTTTAGTAAACTCTCCATTAATTTTCCCACCACCGAGGTCAAACTGATGGGTCTATAGTTACCTGGTACTTCCCTCGACCCCCTTTTTATGGATTGGCACCACATGTGCCTCTCGCCAATCCCTAGGTACCCTCCCTGTCTCAAGTGACCTGTTGAAGAGCTCCTCCAGGGGTGCAGCCAGTATGTCCGCCAATTCCCATAGTATTCTCGGATGAATGCCATCTGACCCTGAATATTATATATATTTTTTTTCTTTGTTGTTCTACATTTTATATCTCCTGTCTATGTAATTGCGAACTGTATGTGTACGTGCCTCAGGACCTCCTTGTGAATGAGCTTGCTCAACAGAGTCTTTCCTGCAATAAACTTGAACTTGAACTATTCTTCTCCCAACTAGCTTCTTTATTTAGCTCCTGCATAGTAAATGATTTCTGCAATGCAGGGTCACATACTTCATCCAAATAAATAAAGCAGTTCCATGGAGCTAATCGAAACTTTTAAAGACATACTGGCTGGACATTTAGAGCAACAGACGCAATGGTTTTAAGGCAGTCTCAAGCAAGGATTCTTCTACACTCTCCCTCTTGGATGCTTTACCCAAGAATCTCCCGACATAGATCCCTCAACCTCCTGGATCTCTGGATCTGCTAAGCCAAACCTTTTTCCTTTGTACTGTTGGGTTACCCACTCTCTTAATAGCACTGGTTGTCACCCTAACTCCGCACAGGAAAGTGGGCTTCTTCCCCCACCTGGACCCCTGAGTGCTGGCCCATGCCACAAGGGGTGCCAGGATTTTCCTTATGACCCAGGCCCATAACCCACTCCAGCTTGGCTCTGTACTGATGCTACCCTCTCATCACCTGCTCCCTCACTTCCTCAGCCTCTCATCTTCAATGCTTCACTGGTGCAGCTGCCCCAAAACCCAGCCCTTCTCCAGTACTCTAGCCTCTGCTTCTGGCTGTCCTGCCATTGCAGAGTTCCTGGGCACTGCCACCGCCCAGGTTCTTCTGAACAGCCTGCCTTCACAGAAATAGTGGCCCAGATCTGCTTCTGTTCCAGCTGACACTTTTCTTCTTTGGGGAAATACTACCAGTCCCAGATCCCCTCAGCACCTCCTGGGCTTGCGTTAAGCTCCAGCCGAGGGCCACCCTCCAAGGCCTGTCTTTATGACCTGTGACCCACCCGGAAGGTGCCAGCACCCAGGGACCTGCCCCTCCAAGCAGGCCCCATATTTGGGTGAAAGGCCCCCAGGCTGTCTCTGCACACCCAGGCCACCCTGCCTTACCCGGAGTCAGAGGGAAGGCCACTGCCACCGGCTTCTCTCCTATAGGGACCCTGCCACTGCACTGGCGATCCAGGAATCACACACTAGAAGGGGTCTCTAAGGGCTCTTACCTTTCCTGGCCCCCCATGGCCACCTACTTTCCCTGCCCCCAGTGATGCAGGACCTGGCTAACCATCCTTTCCCCATGGAGCTCCATTCCCCCAGCTTATCGTCACCACAATGCTGTGAAAACCGCCCTGTCTACACTTTGGGGGGGGGGTCCCCCAAGGGCCCACCCGGGCCACCGAGCTCCCTTACTTGCCCACCTATCTCTTCCCCTCCAGCCACCCCCCCCAGCCCTAGCCTAATGCCCAGGCTGGAAAAGGCCCCGAAACTTCCTGTCTGCTCCCTTACATACTTAAACCTACTCACTGCTACCACTTTGAGGCATCCATCAGCCAGTATCCCCAGAGCACTTAAAACATTACTTAGCTCTTGGGGTAGGAGGGGAAAGGGATGCTTAAATGGGAGCATAAGCCCCTCCTTTAAGGGGGGCTTACATGTAAATACACATAGACTAAAATGCTGAGTGTTGCTGTTCATAGGAATGTACATTTAATAAATAAAAAAAATGAATGTCCCAGACAATTCTTTGCTTTAAACATGATTTGTTTTATAGACACTGTACTCTCATACTGTAAAAAAACACTTAAAAATATTCCTGTCCTCTTTAATACCTTCCACCTGGCCCTTGAGGAGCTTAACAGATGCATTGGAGATTGGAAGGCAAGGGTGAGCTCTGTTTTTTTTTTTCCATCAAGGTTTTTATCCTCAGGCGCGTCACAGACGGCTTTCCCAGCCCCGTCTCTGTCCCTGTCCTCCTCATCCAGTGACTTGCCTCCCCAGTCTACCAAGCCCCATATCCTCCTCGGATTGCCCCCATGGCAGGGCCGGGAAGGAGAGTGCCATCTTTCCCCCACCGGCCCATGGTCCAAGATTTAATAGTCTAGGCAGACGGTGCCAGCACAGGTGGCAGCCAAGAGCCAGGTAAGGGCTTACCTCCCAATCTGGGAGAGGAGAGCTGCCTATTGGCTCTTTCAGCCCCCCCTTTCCGCCACCTCCCGGTGGCCCGAGCTCATTCCTGAACCCGGTCGCCAACATAGGAAGGATAAGGCGCTTAGGCACCTCAGCCCTCTGCGCCACCAGGCCGGCTGGGTGAGCTCTGTTGAAGACCGCTAGAATTGCAATGAGCCGGAGGTGGTAGCACTGGCAGAAAGATGGCAAAGCTTGAGGAGCAGCTTGAAGACCAGGAGGATCAAAGCTGCAGAAGTAATCTGGTGCTGGTCAGGCTCCCTGAGAGGACAGAGGGAAGGATGCTATCTTATTCATGCAGAAGTTGTGTCAGAGAGAGAGACCCTAGGTCCCATAACCCTCACTGTATCCTCGGTGAGCCCATTGTGTTTTAAGACACCCCTCCCCAAATGTGACTAGCCATGGCCAATCATATATAGATTCTTGAATTTTTGGGACAAAATCCACATTCTTAATAAGATCCGAAAGTTAAAAGAAATCCAGTGGGTGGGTCGGAAACTGTTTCTCTTCTAGGACCTCACTCCTTAGGTCAGGGCAAAACAAGTTGAATATAAAGAAATAAAATCCGAAGTATATGCAGCCCAGATTAAAGTCCGAGTCATGTATCCAGTAAAACTTGTTATTATGACCATGTCAGGCCAGAAGCAATTTGCCTCGGCTGAAGAGGCAAAGCGGAAGTTACCAGCCTTATTCCTGGATCTCTGTTTTGGCACCCAAGAGAAGAATGGCACAGCTTACCTCAAATGGAGGGCCCCTGCCACATGGAGTTAACGGGGTAGGAGAATCATGCAATTACTCTCTGTGCAATTGATATGTACGAAATTATGATTCCCTGAACGTGCACCAATGTACTGTATGTGATTTTACATAATCTTAGTGTGTATGTTTCATATTTGTTATTTAAGTGTATTGTACAGGTCATTCTTTGAAAATAGGGATTTTTTCCTAAATGTTTGTACCTGTATAAAATAAATTTTATCCTATGGATTGGATGAATATGGATTACGGAGACAGGGGATGGAACTTAATGAGGATTTCCAGAAAGCTTGGAACTGTTACTAACCAGTATTGTGTTGCTTTATTTGATAATATTGCGGTGGGGGGTGAAGAGAGACATAACTGTTTCCTGGAGGGAGACTCTCAGGTGTAGCTGAAGGACTGCAGTTCACGCCAGCACAAGAGCGCGGGTGTTCCGCAGTTTAAACCAAACAGCCAGCTACTGTGGTTTGGGGCTACTTCCCCTAAAATGTCTCAACTACAGATTTCCAGCTAACAACTGCTACATCCTCCAAAAGGATTGTAACCTGCGCTCATGAGCAGAGCGTGGTGCGCTGTGAGGTGGGTAGCAAGCCCGAATATCAATCAACACAGTCCTGAAACACAGTGCTACTCCTGTAGTAAATGCTAAATGACGATACTCCAGCCAAAGTATATTCAAACAGGGAGGCAGCATAATGCAGTGGTTTAAGGTTCTGAGCTGCAAATCTGGTGACATCCAGCAGACCAGACCTGGGTTTGAATCCCACAGCTTCCACTTGCAGACTGTGTGACCCTGAACAAGTCACTTAACTTCCCTGTGTTCCCAGGCTGCATTCTGTAAACAAGCTTCCAGCTTAGTGTGTCTCACCGTTAAACAATCATACTGTGTGACCCTGAGCAAGTCACTTAACTTCCCTGAGTTCCCAGGTCGCACCTCTAAACAAGCTTCCAGCATAGTGTGTCTCACCTGGTTAAACAATCATATGGTGTGACTCTGAGCAAGTCACTTAACTTCCCTGTGCTCCCAGGTCGCACCTGTAACCAAGCTTCCAGCTAAGTGTGTCACTCCTGGTTAAACAATCATACTGTGTGACCCTGAGCAAGTTACTTAACTTCCCTGTGTTCCCAGATTGCACCTGCAAACAAGCTTTCAGCTTAGTGTGTCTCTCCTGGTTAAACAATCATACTGTGTATGTGTACTGTGTATGATTGTTTAACCAGGAAGAAGACTACAAGCTAGCTTTATGTGCAACCTGGGAGCACAGGGAAGTTAAGTGACTTGCTCAGGGTCACTCAGTATGATTGTTTACCCAGGAATGTCACACTAAGCTGAAAGCTTGTTTACAGGTGTAACCTGGGAACATAGGGAAGTTAAGTGACTTGCTCAGGGTCACACAGTATGATTGTTTAACCAGGTGAGACACACTAAGCTGGAAGCTTGTTTACAAGTGTGTTTCCCTACAGCTAGACTTACCAAGAGGAGAGGAAGCGGCCAAGACATGGAAATTCAACCCTCGGCTGGCTCCATAGTGCTGAGCGATGGGTGTTCGTTTGGCATGCTGGTGACCTGGGTTTGCACCCTGAATCTGGACGTCAGGAGCAGAGACTGTCAGGGAAGGTGTTAAGAGTATCCTTTGGATGCTTTCCTCCCGGGGTGGATGTTACTGGACCACTTGTTAGGCAGCTCCTGGTGGTGGCTTGTGGTATGGTGTTCTTGGTGGCGTGAGGCCTTGACATGCCGCTGAACGCCACTGCTGCAGCTGGACCAATATGTGTGGGAGGTGGGTGGGCTGGGGAGAAAACGAAAAATCGCCACTCTGACAACCAGATGACGGTCACCCGGATCCCCCATGCCATGAAGCCCTGGAGTAGCCTCCAAGAGCCGATCCTCTGTCATGTGTCAGGGGTTGGTTTGGACCCAAATCCCCTCCCGTGGGCCCAGGGAGGGGCTCCCCAGCGAAGGGATATGTCTGGTCAACAGAGCGCACTCATGGGGGGTGGATGGCGCTGGGGACGGCTGCGGCAGGATGGGGGTCCATTGGTGACCTGAAGAAGTGGCGGTCAAGGGTGCAGGAGGTGTAAAAAAAAAAATTCAACCCTCAGTTTCTAAAAGTTAGAAGTCTCGGAGAAAATGCAGCACTGTGTAAAACCATTAATACAGGAGAATTTGGGAACTGTGACCCATCTGGACACCTTGTGGGGACCTCTAAAGTGTAAATAGAGGGGAGATGATTAGAATGGCTACAAAACACAAAAAGGAGAGGGACTGTAAGACTTAAGAACACCTGAAGGGATCAGAGATGTAGAAAAACAGTCATTTCTAGGAGCGTGGATATGTTGTTCATCCACACTTTCTGGCATGTCCCTTTCCCCTTTTAATCTGGCTGGAAAGTCTTCAAGCTGGCTCCTCCCACCCACCCGGGTTGGAAATACCTTGGCTCCGCCCCATGACGCCAGATCTTCCTTTCTGCTGGAAGATTCAGCTTCCCTCGTGCTACTTCAGCAGTTCGTAGGCCCTAGATTCTCAACAACGGTTTTCACCACAAACGCTTTCTCTAAAACTCATTAGATTTTATGATTCCAATCCAAGCGCATCGGACATGGAGGACATATCGTCCCCTGGATTTTGCCGGTGTCCCTGCGGACAGAAAATGTCGCGAACCGATCCCCACCTCTCGTGTGTCTACTGCTTGGGTGTTGTACATGACACCACCTCTTGCACCATCTGTCTAGCCTTCCATCCCAATGTCCTGGATGACTGCAAGGCACGCCTAAAATTGGGGAGACTGGAGCTTCGCAATCCTCCGGTGAAATCGAAGGAGGCAAGGTGGGCATTTTCCGTGGCCATGGGATCCGCCGAGCAGCTTGATCAGATGGCGGCTTTCAAAGAGGAAGCTGCTCAAGCTTCCGCTAGCTGAAGTTTTTTCGTGCCTCTTAATCTTGCCTCTACCTTCACTGGGTCCTATCGGGAGCTGTGCCAGTCTCTCCCCACCAGGGGTGAGGTGCCCTCGGGCTCACACTCCTCTCGCCCTAGGAAAAGGGACAAGGACCCCAAGTCTTCTTCAACCCATAGGAGACGTTCCTGGGACCGAGAGAGGTCCAACTCTCAGGAACTTGCGGTCTCGACCTCGGTCGAGATTGCTTCCTCGGCCGCCAGCTTCTCAGACCTTCCGTCAGGCCAAGGCACCGAGGCCGAGGAAACGGCTGAATCGGCCGAGATTTCTCTGGACCCAATCAAGCCTTTGTCGCCAACTCTGGTCGACGACTCTTTGGAAAGGACACTTATCTTTTCCTTCCCCGATGAGGAGACCCAGCCCTCGGGTGTCCCAATTGAGGGAAAGGTGCCGGAACCTCGGTTCTTCCCGACTCCGGCTTCTTCCGATCGAACAAGCCGACCCCGTCGGTCTCGATCGAGGACCAGGACCCCTTCGGGTCGAAAAACCGAAGAAAGGTCACAAGCACTCCAGGAAGAGGCATCGCCACGGATCCTCATCCTCCTCGGATGAGGAGAGACTTCGACGGAAGCTCCATCGATGTTATGAGGATACGTGGCAACAGCTGATTATGACCATTCAAAGCCGACTCTGCCAGCAACACTGGCCATTGCCTGACCCCAACCTCTCAGGCGGCGTCGACCCCTTCGGAACAGAAGGCCTCGGTTCCCCCACCTGTAGGGCCGGCACACATTCCAGCTCAGCCTATTTCGGTCTCCCCACTGATATTAGTGGAACCACTGCCTAAGCAGCCTCAGGGAGGGGCTCCCTCGAAAAAGGACCGGACAGACACCGGCCTCCCCCGTCGTCTGTCCATCACTGTTGTCCCCGATTGCCCTCGGCGTATCGAGGGAGACATAGGTGGGAGACCTTTATATCCCGACTCTTCGGACTCGGATGCCACTGGTCTGCACTCGCATCCGGGGGATGATGAGTCATCAGTGGCAGGCTTGGAAGAAGGTCCTTCCTCTTTTCAGGGCATCCTCCACCTGATTTCCAAATCGACCGGAATGCCCTTGGAGCCTATCCAAAAGAAGGCGGAATACCCCCTCACGGATATCCTCAAAGGGGGGGATACCCCGACGGAGGCCTTTCCAGTGGCTGAAGCCATCTTTGGCCCGGCCCTTGAGCTATGGCAGCGCCCTGCCTCCTGCCCAGCTCCATCTGCCCACATGGCCCACAAGTATACAGTACCCATGGGGTCCCTGGCGGGTTTCACAGAGCATCCCTTTTTTAGACGCACAGGTAGCTCTGCTGACACTGACCGCCCTCCGACAAGGAGTCCAAGAATATGGACCATTCTGCCCGGAAGGTTTATGTGGCCTCATCCTTGGGCCTTCGTCAGGCCAGCTCGGCTGTGATCATGGCACACTTCTCTCATGCCCTCTTGGGGTCACTAGATGAAGTCCTCCCTCATCTCCCAGCGGACATGCAGACCACGGTGAAGCAGGTCCATGACCAGGGCCATGCTGTTGCAAAACAGCAGCTACAAGCTGACCCTGGACATTGAGATTCCTGTGCCCGCTCCTTAGCAGCCGCAGTGGCCACCGCCGCAGGGCCTGGGTGAGGTTATCTCCTCCGTGGATACTCAACACAAGTTGACTGGCACTGGCACTTGGGTTAATATCCCAGTACTAACACTGTAGTGCAGCATGAGAGGGGTGCTGCATTTCTGAGGTGCCGTCTTTCGGATGAGACGTTAAACCGAGGTCCCATCTGCCTGGATTGGTGGTAGTTCAGGTGGATGTTAAAGATCCCATGGCACTTATCGAGAAAGAGTAGGGGAATTTCCCCGGTGTCCTGGCCAAATTTCCCTCATTCACTAAAAATACCACCAACAGCTTAATCTAGTTCAAGGTTGGTTGGCATTCATCTGTATCCCCTCCCCCGGTCGTGCCTGAAAATAGGCAGGATTTGTCTAGTGCACTTACCCAGTCAACAAAAACTAAATAAATAAATAAAAGTTAGCTGATGTGCCCTCCCTTGGCACCGACCTCTTCGGTCCAGGAGTGGCAGGTAACCTCCAGTGAATAGAGCAGTCCAGTGCCACCTTGGATGCTACCTCTGCAAAGGGTTCTTCGGGCAAGAACCAGCAGAAGTGCAAGAAGAAGCCCTTTTGGCACTCTTCTCCTGCGATTAGGCAGCCCTCCTATCAAGGAGGCCAGCAGCAACAGCAGACTCAAGCTTGGCGCACTAGGCCCAAGCAGGGTCCTCAACAGCCCCGTAAAGCAGGCCGAGGTGCCGGTCCAGGAGCCTCCTCCTCCTCCTCCTCCAAGCCTGCTCAGTGACGGGTCAGGGGTTGCCACCCCTACATCCGTCACGCCAGCTCTGGGTCCTCCCGTGTGGGGCCGGCTCCATCACTTTCTTTCCGCCTGGTCCGGTATCACTTCGGATGAGTGGGTTCTGGAAGTGGTTGGCCAGGGATTGCCTCTAGAATTCGAGCAGTACCCTCCCAGCCAAGCCAAGCCCCTAGGTAGGAAAGGATCTCAGCTCGCACTCAGTCGGCCCTTCGGGACGACATTGCTCAGCTCCTCCGCAAGGAGGCGGTAGCTCCAGTGCTGGATCCTCCTAAAGACCCAGGCTTCGGTACAGGTACTTCCTGGTGCCCAAGCAGACAGGGGAGTTGGCGCCCCATCCTAGATCTCCACAACCTGAATCAGTATCTCAGGTCTCGCACCTTCCGGATGGTAACTCTGAACCAGATCATACCATCTCTGGAGTGAACATGTGGTTCTGTTCACTGGATCTGCAGGACGCATTCTTTCACGTCCCAATCCGTCCATCCCACCAGCGGTTCCTCCGCTTCAGGGTTGAAGGGACCCTGTACGAGTTCCGAGCTATGCTGTTCAGCCTGTCATCGGCCCCTTGGGTCTTCACCAAATGCATTGCAGTGGTGGCAGCTCATCTTCGGCGTCGAGGAGTTCGGATATACCCCTATCTCGACGACTGGCTCCTGGCGGGTTCCTCCCTTCAGGAGGGGGAGAGGTCCAGGGATCTGGTCCTCTGAACCTGCTCCCAACTCAGCCTTCTTATCATCGAGGCCAAGTCGGAACTCGTGCCCTCTCAGGTGATGGGCTTTATCGGGGCAGAGCTCGACTCTCGTCAAGCCAGAGCTCGGCTCCTGGCGGACAGGGCGGAAGTTCTCTCCTCCTTTGCCCAATCATTTCTGGTTGGGCACTTGCGCCATGCCTGGGATTTTCTGCGCCTTCTGGGCTACATGGCGGCGTGCACCTCGGTGGTCCATTGGGCCAGGTGGCACATCGCCCCCTCCAATGGAAGCTGGCCGCCCAGTGGACTCAGCGATATGGTCACTTCAACCAGCTGATCACTGTAACCCAGAAGATGTGGGATGCTCTCCAATGGTGGACCGTCCCAGACCGATTGCAGGAAGGAATCCTGTTTGTCCGTCCCGAGCCGACGATCGTCCTGATGACTGATGCCTCTCTCATGGGCTGGGGAGCCCACATGGGGGACAATAGGGCCCATGGGTTCTGGACCCCTGAGGAGTCCTGATGCCACATCAACCTGTTGGAGGTCAGAGCACTCAAACTGGCCCTGTCAGCTTTTGCTCCTCAACTCTGGGGTCAAGTGGTTCAAGTCCAGATGGACAATACCACAATCATGTACTACCTCAACAAACAGGGCGGCACGCACTCCCGTCTGCTATGCAAGGAGGTGCTCTGAATTTGAACCCTCGTCAGCTGGTTGGAGGCGGATCTCCTTGCCATCCGTATGGCGGAGTCTCGAACCAACTGGCGGATGCTCTCAGCCGCTTAGGCCAGACATCCCACGAGTGGTTCTCTCCATCCAGAGGTAGCTACAGTCTGTTCTCCCATTGGGCAAACTGGCAGGACCTGTTTGCCTCCAGGAAACACCAAGCTGAGACTGTACCATGCCCGTCCCCCTCAGCATGGCTCACTGCAGGGGATGCCTTCTGAGGCCGTGGACCCCAGGCCTCCTATGCCTTCCGTCCATTTTCCTTGATCCACAAGGTGCTACTCAAGGTGAGGAGGGACAAGGCGAAGGTGATTCTGGTAGCCCCAGATTGGCCTGTCCAGTTCTGGTATCCAGATCTCCTCAGCCTCAGCTGCAGGGCCCCAGAGAGGCTGGCACACGCCTGGACCTGTTATTGAACCAGGGAAGGTATTCCATCCGGACCTTCAATCCTGCACCTCACAGCCTGGTACCTGAGTGGCTAGAGTTCCAGGCTGTGGGTCTCCGAGGATGTCTACACTGTGGTGGAGACATCTCGTAGGAATCGACCAGGAAATGTTATGCCTTCAAATGGAAAAGGTTTTCCATTTGGTGTCAAGGTGAAAGTCTGGACCCCTTATCCTGCTCTGTGGCTAACATTTTAGGCTACTGGTCTCTCTCCAAAGGGTCTCGGTCATCAACCCTCGTGCACCTGGCAGCCATCTCTGCTTACTGGGCTGGGCCGGTCGGCCGACATTGGCACAGGAGGCAGTGGTCGGGCGCTTTTTCAAAGGCCTGGATCACATATCCCCTCCGGTGCGTGAACCTCCACCTCCGTGGGATCTCTTGCTGGTTTTGGCAAAGCTCATGGGCAAGCCATTCGAACCCATGCACAAGTGTGAGCTCTCACACTTGTCGTGGAAGACAGCCTTCCTGGGGCTATCACGTCAGCCAGAAGGACAGGGGAACTCCAGGTGCTTTCGGTGGACTCCCCTTATCTGATCTTTCACAGGGACAAAGTTGTCCTGTGCCCCTACCCGAAATTCCTTCCGAAGGTGGTGTCAGAGTTTCACATTAACTAGGTGTTGAGTCTGCCGGTATACTACCCTAACTACACCTCGGACGCCGAGTACAGGCTCCATACTGTGGACCTTAGATGTGCTCTCTCCTATTATAAGGAGAGGACGACGGAAATTTGGGGAGAGGTTCGCCAGCTGTTTGTCACCTACGTTGAAGCCGCTTCTGGCAGACCTGCAGTGAAGCGGACCATTGCTAGATGGATTACATCATGCATAGGTCTGTGCTACGAACTGGCGGGCAAGGAGCCTCCCAGAGGGCTAAGAGCTCATTCTACCCGCCATACAGCTGCATCAGTGGCTGCTTCCAGGGACATCCCTATCCAGGAAATCTGTCTGGCTGCTACCTGGAAGTCAGCAAACACCTTCATTACCCACTACCACATCGACCTTGAGTCACGCTGTGATGCTGGTTTTGGGGCCTCGGTTCTCCAATCTCTGTTTCCTAAATAGGGGGTGTGCACCTTGCCTCCCTCCTCCTGGAGAACTGCTTGGAGTCTGCCCAGAGTGTGGATGAACAACATATCCACGCTCCTAGAAGAACAGGTTACTCACCTGTAACAGTAGTTCTAGGAGTGGTATATGTTGTTCATCCACATGCACCCACCTGACCTCCCCGGCTTTAGGCGCACCACCTTGCTTCCAGCGGGCTAAGATCTGGCGTCATGGGGCGGAGCTGAGGTATTTACCACCCGAGTGGGTGGGAGGTGCCAGCTTGAAGACTTTCTGGCCAGATTTAAAGGGGAAAGGGACCTGCCAGAGAGTGTGGATGAACAACATATACCACTCCTAGAACTACTGTTACAGGTGAGTAACCTGTTCAACTTGCCCCCTATGAGGCAGTTTGGAATAAGCTGCATCAGAGGAAAGTTCAGTATTTGGATCCACTCCAGTGAAAGGTAGAGCAGAACAGTGGTCAGGGGAAAGGTGACCTGTATCAGCCAGGTGTAAAAGGAGGTAAGATAATGGTGCCGAGGCTTAGGCACCAAGAGAGCAGTGATCAGGTGGCTTGTCATACTAGACAGAACAGATCCTGTTATGAAACCCAGGGAACTGGTGGAGGTATTTTTGGTCCTTTTAACTACACCTCTACGCTGATGAACATTGGGGGGGGGGGGACTATAGCCAAGCTATCCGGTTTTCTGAGAGGTCTTCAGTTGCTACAACTTTTGGACACCCAGCAGCTTTTATTGAAGGGTCTTATAACAGAGGATGAGGTTCGTGCAGCTGTACAAGTGATGAATCTAGATAGGGCTTCAAACCCAGACGGGTTCTCCACTACATTTTGTAAACATTTTAGTAAGCAATCGGTCCCTATGCTTACCAAAACATACAACTTCTGTATTTATATGAAAATGGCATGCAAGATAAATCCTTGACAGAGGCTAAAATACCATTAATACGCAATCAACCTATTTCTAATTAATGTAGACTTAAAGATTACAGCCAAGGTGCTGGCTGCTAGGCTGGGTAAAGTCTGGGATTTGCTCATTGGTCCGAGCAGGTTGGTTTATGGCCAGAAGGGTGTCCAGCGACCACCTTCAAAGGCTACACCATCTGATGCCTACATCCAGGGGGGAGCCACTGGAAGCAGTGTTTGTCTCCCTGGATGCAGAAAAAACTTTGATAGGGTGACCTTGTGGCTGATTCAGGTCCTTGGGCAGGCAGCTTTTTGCATGAGCTGCCTGCCCTAAGGGTATCAACTGCTCTTTAAACTCTTCCTACTTGTGAACTATTAGTTGCCAATTCAGTTTTAGGTGAGATAAAAACTTTGCACCTGGGAGTTACTTATATTCTCCTAGGGAATGCACTGTCTGGGCTTCAGTTGCTACTGCAACAGTTTTTTTTGTGTGTTTTTTTTCCCTTTACATTAACAAAAATGATGAGAAATTAATTTTTGTTGATTTTAATGCAGATGGGGCCAAAAGCAGACTCCCCAAAATTAGACATAACATTCAGTTTGAACCTGACTTGGATCGTATCGTTACCAGCTAGCGTGAATTACAAAACTGGCAGTAATGCTATTCTGGATTGGATACTGGTGTGTCTCGCCCAGATAGAATAAGTGATTCCAGATTTCTTGTAGATGACATTAGTGGGCATGGTCAGTGTTTATTGCTTGTGGTTCTAAAAGTCCGGTAGTTAAAC
The DNA here is from genome assembly GCA_016271365.2 of Neoceratodus forsteri. Lineage (NCBI taxonomy): Eukaryota > Metazoa > Chordata > Ceratodontiformes > Ceratodontidae > Neoceratodus > Neoceratodus forsteri. The sequence continues at coordinate 1,380,929,204 of CM028132.1, read as the reverse complement.
CACAGTTTGTGTACTCCATAAGTCTGGCGGCACTTGATTCGATGGCCTTTCAATTAGAACGGTCTTCTGTTGACTGGCCTTTTATTGATTTCATCCGATCTTAACTGAGCAGTAGATTAATTTACAAGCAAGTTCTCTAAAATAAGTGACAGACATGTCCTAGTTAAAATAAAATTGAATTTGAGGGAGACTCGGTGGTTAATGCCAGATTGTTTAAAATGTCTTAAAAGCACAAATAAGGCCTGGGTGAATAATAAAAATATGGGACTAATTTGCTGTTACTAAAATACAAACAGTTGGGTAACTAATGTGTGTAAAAAAACTTGGCAGCTGCTTACTTTAGGAAGAGACAGTCTGACACTTTTTCAACCCCCACGTAAGTTTTGGCCATGAATTAATACTCTGTTAGCCAGGAATTCAACAACTGATGTTACTGTACATCCTTGGATCACTCGGAACTATTTATACAAATCCTGAAGTCCTAGCAGATTGTTTTAAAAATTATTTTCTGACCTTTCAAAATTCATCCCTACCATTTTTGATCAAAACGAGGAACCAAAATAGAAACTTCATTTTCATGCAAAATTTTGTCAGTTTTAATCATAATGACTAGAGTGCATAAACGTCCTTACATAGAAACACAGAAACATAGACAATGATGGTAGAAAAGACCAGCGGTTCATCCAGTCTGCCAGAGTTCCCTCAGCCCTGGGACCTACTATCCCTCAGGGTCTTAGCCTCCCTATCCTGCCCCTGTTCCCCTCCCAGTTTCTGACACCCTGAGCAACCACTATACCCTTAATTGTATCCCAACTGTGCTTGAACCCACCAACAGTTATAGCACCCTCCCGTTTGGCAGGCAGACTGTTCCATGGCTCCACCACCCTTTCTGTTAATTAACACTTTCTCATGTCCCTTCTGAGCCTCCCACCTGTCAGTCTTTCACTCATGTCCACTTGACCGTGAATGATTATTCAAGCAAAATATTTTCCCACAGTCCAGCTTAGTAATTCCTTTTAAGAACTTGAAGGTCTCTATCATATCTCACCTTTCCTTTCTGGTCTCCAGCAAGTACATGTTCAATGCCTTGAGGCGCTCCTCATAAGACCTGCCCTACTGGACCTGAATCACTGTTACCCTGCACTTCATCTCCAGCCTTTCTTTTTCCTTGCTGTGGTGAGAACTAGGAAAAGTACTCCAGCTGTGGCCTCACTAAGGATTTATATAGGGGAAGTATTACCTCTTCCCTTCTGCTATCAGTACCCCTCCCAATACCTCCAATTCTCATTTTGCTATATGCCTTGTTTGACTGACTTAATTGTTTGAGAGAGTCACTGATGATAATCCCAAGGTCTTGTTTCTCAGCTGTAGTAGCTAATCTCACCCCATGCATCCAGTATTCTGTCTTGGGGTTCTTATTCCTAGGTGTGCATTACCTTGCACCTTTTGGTGTTGAATTTCAGTTGCCAAAACTTAGACCACCCCTTTAGCTTTCATACATTGCTCAGCATTTCCCAGATTCCCTCATCGCTAACCATCCTCCTACAGAGCTTGACATCATCTGCGAAGAGACGCACCTGCCCTGGATACCATCACCAATGTTATTAGTGAACATATTGAAGAGGACCAACCCCAGAACAGATCCTTGTGGTACCTCGTTCATGACCTCCTTCTCTGCTGACTTGACCCCATTGACTGCAATCCTCTGATGCCTCCCCTTTAGCCAGTTACCTGCCCAGTTTACTATGACCTTAGCTGCATCCAGAGCCTCCATCTTCTTCAGCATCTATGAGGCAGCGAGTTGAAAGCCTTGCTGAAGCTGAAGTAGAGCAAATGCACAGCATGGCCCCTATCCAATTCCCTTGTCACCCAGTCAGAAGAAGCTATCAGGTTAGTTTCCCTGCCATGAATCCATGCTATTTGCTATCCTGGAGCCCGTTGCACTCCAAGTAGTCCAGAAGGTCCTCTTTGACCAGTGTTTCCATCAGCTTTCCTACAATAGAGGTAAGACTGACAGGTCTGTAGTTCTCCACATGTTCCTTGTCTCTCCCTACCCCCACCCCCGTGAAGCAGAATCACATCTTAAACCCTTCTGTCCTTCGGAACTACCCTGTCCTTAGAGAGCTGCTGAACAGACCTAGCAGGGGTTCAGCCAGTTTTGCTGCCAGCTCCCTGAGTAACCTCGGATGTACCCATGTTCATAGCTGCTGCCATATTGACTATGTGCCCTATTTATTTGTCTGTACATCTGTTTATTGTACAAATGTGTTATATCACTGTTCTTACCCATGTTGCTCAATACTGTTATCATTATTGTGTTTTTGCCTCTACAGGCCTGGGTTGTGTCTCAAAAAGGTCTCTTGGATCAGTGCACGTACCTGGTCAATAAATAAGTAAATAAAATGAATTTGATGAGTGATTTTGGTGCTGGTGACGGACTACCCCAATTTTATTTTAAAATATATCCATAATTGAAATTTTAAAATATATTAATCATTCACATTGTAAAACTAGGTTGATCCTGAGGGACTTAATTTTGGATTGGTGAAATAGTGGCACATGAGGCAGCTATATGTATAAGCAAATTGATAAATATATCCTTAAAGGAAACGCCATGTATGCTAAAGGTCCACACACCTCAGCGTGGGGCAGCCCCTGACTAACTGTTTTACATTATAAGTATATTTTTTCACCTGCCTGGTTGCTACTTTGTACTTTATCTGGTTAATCCTGTCATCCCTCCCGCTGGCATACTGAATGGCACATCCATCCCACAGCCTCCTGTGGCTGTCCAAAGTCTGACGTATGAGCCGGGGAGTGGCCACAGGAGTGTGTGCAGTAAAACTCTATGGACGAAGCTATTAATAGCTCTGGTTCGAGACATGCAGGTCTAGGTACTATACCATGACCAAGTATAGATCAGCTGATGGTATAGCAGTTAGACCTGTATGTCTTGAACTGGATCTATTAATAGATTTGTCCATACATGCTCCTGCAGCTGCTCACAGCTCATATGCGAGACTCTGGACAGCCGCAGGAGGTTGTGGGATGGGCGTGCCATTCAATATGCTGGCAGGAGTAATGGCACGATCAGCAGATGAAGTACAAAATAGTCAGCAACCAAACGTCAAAAATATACTTATAATGTAAACAGCTAGTCGGGGCTGCCTTGCTTGAGGTGTGGGGCATCGGCACGCGATGCTTCCCTTTAATTTCTCAGTTATTTCCTATTCCTCAGGAAGAGCTCCATAGTTCCCTCTACACATACAACAGGAAGCACAGTGATACAGATAATTACTGTCCTACATTCATTTTATCTCCTTTGTCAAAAGTATTAGAGAGTAGTTCATAATCAGCTAGTGGAAAATTTAAAGGGACGCTTTTAAGCCCCTTAGGCCTCAAAGTGTTTCTAGGTTAAAAAACACATTTTATGATTGGTCTCAGTCTGTAGAGACTGCTGATGTAGCTGGTCGTTTGGTTCCGATTCCTTTATTTTTTTTTAAATGTTAAAAAGAGACGGTTCTCCATACTGGTGTTAACCACACAAAACGGGTTTGTTATTTGATCCAACTCTCACTGCATCCTTGCTGGCCTTGGGAACACTCCAGCACAGTCTAGTTACTCAAGATGTGGTGGGGAGGGGAGGATATTATTGCATCATGAGTGGCTGCACTTTTTGGGGATCATGCTTAATGTTCAGGAAGTATGCAATTAAAGTAGATCAAGGATTTTCATTTCATTTTATTTTATACCTTGTAAGCTGAAAGCATAATGAGCATGTCTGCCCATTTTCATATGTAACAAGTGTACACATACTCATAAAAGGACATATTAAATACAAAATGTAGAAACAGTCAAAAGGCCATAGAAAACACTTACAATAAATATAATAATTTCACACAAAACAGTTACATTCAGCATTATCAAAAAGCCATTTCCATAAAAAAATGTTAAAAGTGAGTAATGAAGTGCAGTTGGTGATATGGAGGGAAAGTGGATTAAAGTAATGGGGGGCAGTGAATACAGTGACCTCTGATCGATAGATTTCCTATATAATGGAATTAAGAAAGTTAGTTTACTTTGGGACCAGGTTCCAAATTCATTTAATACCCTGGGGAAGATGGCAGTAATGGAGGGAGGCAATAAACCCAGAACACACTATTGAAACAAAACAAGGTTGGGTTTAATCACACCATTAGCATGCATTTCAGTTCTACTAAGAAAGGAAGCAGATGAAACAAACAGCAACATAAAATGTCGGGGGTTTCATTTAGAAATAATATCAGGCAAAAAGAGTTGACAGTGTCCCCTTAAATACAAGCTATTTATTTTCTGATATCCAGTGTGGGTTTCATAAAAATCACAGCATCAGTACTGCCTTGTTGGGATTCACTGAATTTATTATCCCGTGTTTCAGCAGAGCAGTACTTCAGACCACCTTATGTCAGTGGTGGTGCAGTAGGTTGCACACCGCTTCTGAGATGGGCAGGTCGGAAGGTTGTGGGTTCTGCGACACTGGGAACTCGGTAACCCCAGCACTGACACTAGTGCAGCACAAGAGGATCCTTTGCGGTCTTTCAGAGATGAGATGTTAAACCGAGGTTCTGTCTGCTTGTTCTGGTGGACATTAAGGAAAACAATGGAAAACCTACCGGCTTTCACAACTGGTGCCAAATGCTCAATTAGCTGTTTTGTACAGTATGCAAAGTTTTACAGTAATTATACATGTTTTTATTTTATTTTATTTTTTAATTCATCATACTTTTACCCCCACTCTACCGTCTGTCAGAGGTCAGCCCTAGTCACGGCGCCTCCGGAGCATCCACCACCTATAGCCACTTGCTCTACCAGTCACTCCTGGCATTCCCCCAGGAGGCGGGGCACGACACTCGCCAAGAACCAGTGCCATGTATCCGTAACTGGTTGGAGAGCCCTCGCCAGGCGGGTAATCAGTGCTCGGGGCAGAGGCGTCATAGAGACGTCCAGGCAAGTAGGGATTTTATCCCTATAAGCTGGGGCGGAGATGTGCAATGATGCCTGCGTCTTTCCCACCCCAGAGTTCCCTTAACCGTGCATCGGCATTCAGGGCGATACACCGAGCTTCTGCTAGGTGTTGCCCCTATACTGACCGCAAGACCCCCCACCCCTCAGAGAAGGAGAGCGGTCCATGGGATGCTCGATCCTTCTCCTCCCGGCCGGCCCTCCGACGACCCAGGCTCGCTCCCGAACCCGGTTCGCTGGCATCGCAAGCGGAAATCCAACCACTGCTCTGGCGGGCCGGTTACATGTTTTTTATTTAATGGAAAGCGCACGTCACAACTTCTGTTTTCCATTGTTGGAAGCCACCATCTCACGAGCAGTGGTGTGGTTTTGTCACTACTTTATGATAATATGCCCTGCCAGCTTTAACCACTGGTGGGTAGGGCGTATTGGCATAAAGTAAGCAAAGAAATGTTTTTTTTTTCCCACATATCATCGATCTTCTGTGAAGGTAATGGTCCTTTGCCAGTAAATGTTCATAAAAACATTCAAAACTATGTACTGTCCCTCACCATTACTAAGCAGCAGGGATAACACACGATAAAACAACAACCCCAGAGAAGAGCAGTCCAACGTCCAACAAATGCCCTCCTCCCAAAAAAAACTCAGGCGCACCACTCAGCATACGTGTGCCAGCCATCAGCCCTTTGTTGCATGGTCACACATGAAGTGGTAATGCCAGCCTCCAATGGGAGATGTAGGTGTTTGGGGATCCATAACCCATCACCCCACCCACACCTCATAGCAGAGCAGTACAACAGATACTTAGATTACATCACCCACGACAAGCAATCTGGCTCTCAGTGCCCATTCCTGAACAGTGGTTGCCAGCGTTGCAAGCGAAAGAGATAACACCACCCCAAACCAACAACCCCGGAGCAGAACAGTCCAACAGATGCCCCCCCCCCAGCACACTGCACATGTATACCAACCATCAGCCCTTTGCTGCGTGGTCACGTATGAAGTGGTACTGCCAGCCTCTGGTGGGAGACGTAGGTGTTAAGGGATCCAAAACCCACCACCCCACCCACACACTTAGAGCACAGCAGTACAACAGATGCTCAGACTACATCACCCATAACAGGCAATATGGCTTTCGATGCCCATTCCTGAACAGTGGTCGCCAGCGTTGCAAGTGGCAGAGATAACACTGTGCCTAAGGGGCAGTCACAATGTAACTTAAAAAAAATGTACACATACCTCATCACTTTACACATTATCAAATAAGCGCAGTCTCTCTTGTTGTGTTTCTGGGTGCTCTTTGAAGGATTTTCAATTCTTTGTGGAACAGCACTTTTCTTCATATTAAGTCTTTTGTAACCACACTGTCTGGCAGCATTGAGAAGCCCCAGGGATCAAAGTGATCCTCACACAAAATGCCTCTCTCACCAGGCTTCCAACTAAGTTCCCTACGGCAAGCCACTATTCAAGTGCATCAAAGCTTCTTGGATTTGGGAAAGGTGAAAAATGACTTCCCACTTTTATCCCCAATTTTACAATTTGGAGCAACACAGTACATCATTATCTATATAGTACTGTAAAGTACCACAACACTGCATTTAAGAAAGAAAGATAACAGCTATCAAGTTCAAATTACTTTTTTTTTTTTTTTTGTGCCTTCCCTTCCCCTGGCTGCCCACTCCTTCGGGCCTCCTATTCCCTTCCATCTGCCTGCCCTCCCCCAATGCTGGCTACTTCCCTCATATTGCAGCCCCCCGGGTAACCCGGCATATCCTTTCACCGGACAGGTCCCCCTCCTCTGAGGAGGAAGGTTCCGGTAGGGGTGGCCAGTCCATTCTCAATTGGCCCGGGTGTCACTGAGGTGGGTCAGTCATGGGTTCGGAGGCAGTGTGGGGGCTGGAGACCATCATCCGGCCAGTCAGGGAGCTGTTTTTCCTGTTTTTTCTCTGGACAGTGGCATGCTAACGTCAAGGCGTACACTGACATCCGCCACTCCCCTTGTGTACTGAATCCTGACATCCTGCTGTGCTCCCAGCCTCCACCAGGGGCCAGCAGGTGCCGGTGCGCATCCCCACCCTCCCCCCGGAGAAGGAGAGCTGTCCCTGGATGCTCCATCCTTCTCCCCTCTGCTGGCCCTCCAGCGACCCAAGTCCGTTCCTGAATCCAGGTCGCCGGCGTCGCACACAGAAATCCAACCACTGTGCTGACGGGCCGGGATCCAAATTACTTATTAATTATTTCTACTAACTCACTGAAAAAAATATTTAGTTCAGCTGCAAGTTTTATGATAAGTACAGGTTAGCAGCACTGAGATACCGAAAGTCACACACGATACAAAAGGACACAGTGCAAAATCGTTCATTTTTATATACTTTTTTTTTCACAACATGAAAGAAACGTCAACCCATTGTCTATCCTGATGCTTTGGGATACATACCCCGAATTAATGTCTACAGTTAGTTCTATAGGCGGGAAAAACACTACTACAGTGACCACTGGCAGGCCTCCACATGGGGACAGCATGCGAGAATGCTGCGTCTGAAACGACAATCTTTGGAGTCGTGGTAGTGACGCGCTGCCTCATTAGCATATCCATAAATGCCCGATGTGTTACTCGGCATAACACAGCAGCAACAGCAGGGAAGAACGTGGACTTCTACGTAAAAAATATAAATGCCAGATATGATTTTTATTAAAAAAAAACGATGCGGTTTGCCTTAGAACAAACTTCCACACATACTGTGCAAACAAAAAACATATTCTGTGAGTTTGCCGGTCACCTTTAACTAGCGTATCTATTTTTGACTTGTATTTGCCTATGAATAGTGTCCATGTTATATAGAACCAAGTGCCTCTGTGTACTTCTCTGTACTCTGTATCCTGTATCTAACTACCAACCTGCTGCTCAGAGTTTTTCTTTTGAAATGTATATCCATTGTTTGCACTGTATTTTCTCATTTACTTATGCACTGTATGTTTATTATTATCTGTATGTATTTTTTTCAATGTATTTCATGTAATCTCCAGCCCGTCCCTATCCTTCCTCAGGTGTGAGTTCCAGAACTGGGCACAGTACATGAGATGTACCCTTTCCGTAGTCCTGTACAGGGTCAACATTACTTCACTCCTCCTGCTGTTAAAACTGGGGCCCATAAGGCCCCCCCCAAGGGGGTGCTGTGAACATGGTTTACTTACTGTCAGGAGGTGCTGCAAAGGCAAGAAGCGTGGGGGGGGAGAGTCCTTGCCCAAGTGCTTGGGCATCTCATGGACACAGAGCAGGTACCTGTCCATATCCTGAACCACTCACTGACTGTAAAGGGGTGGGTTCCACTTCCTGAGAGCCCTGTTTTACTACATTACTGTGCAGTGAGTCTAGCTATCCAGTATTGCCTGTCAGTCTGTCTGTCTATTTTATTAGGGGAAGGATTTTCATATCTAGGAATAAACAGACCTCTGCATTGTGACCTGAGCTGGTTTCAGATTGACAGGAACGTGCCAGAAATATTTTTGCTCCATCTGCTTTCTGAAAACAAGGGAAGCAGCCTTGCATTGCTGGAAGTCGCGTGCGCACTCTGCTGGGTTGTTATGATCAGATAACCCACTTGACCAGGCCTGCCCTCCTCCTCACCCTGCAAATATGAATTATGTGATTTTTTTAAGAGCTTCCTGAATTTTACAGTTTATAAGCTATTTCAGTTTCCTCTCTGGCGAGGTGCCTCCGCCACTACCTCCCCTTCCCCAACTGTAGACTGTGATAGTGCTCCTTCTCGTTGTGGTTAAAGCAACACAATACCTTCACATATTGACTCAGATCTCTCAACTGTCCCTGATTTTGCCTCAGAAAGTGTCCTCTGTCCAGGGAGGGACAAAATTAGGTAGCCAGGTGGCCAGTTGCTACTAAAAAAAAAAAAAGCTGGTTTGGCTAGGAAATTGCGATGGTTACCAGCCTACTGGCTACCTGACTACAAAGTGATTTTGGAACCCCTAAAAACGATTGCCACTAAAAATATTGATTTGGCTACCAGATTTTGAAAGCTAGTGACCAAACTGACATCCAGCTCACAAAGAAGTGTGTCCCACCCTGCCTCTGTCCCTGCTAGATTTGGCGTTTCTGCCACTCTCAGATACACTGATGTTGTGTCAGAACTGAGAGAACTCACTAAGATATGCTGGCAGCCAGGCTCAGAGTAACCTGATGTGAACAGGAATATCAGAAAATACTGTATTCTGAAACTGTTATTGAAGGGAAAAAATATTTAATGGCGATAAGGACCACACGCTATGAAAAGTGGCTAGTAAGGCCACAAAACGATGGTTGTATTACTGAATGTGGCCTGTCATAAACGAAACACATTTTTGAAATTTTATTTGGCGAGTGATGCGGTTCTTCACTGTTTCTGTATCTGAATTCATGCCCTTATGAGAACTAGCTCCAGGCCCAAGTTTGTTTTCTTACAGAGAGGTGCGTGTCTCCACAGGTCACCCGGCACCTTTCTGAAAAGTAGAAACAGAATTTGATGGCAGAAGGAGGCGAGATCCATTGAGTCTGCCCTTACTATATTACCTCTCCTTTTGACCTACTGTACTGGTGATCTGTTATCCTTCTCCCCAACTCCCCCACCCCCCAAACCTGTGTCTCCCCTTGGGGGCTATGAGTCCCAAACAACTCTATATACTGTATGCTGATCTGACTTGCAGAAGTGGGAATTGAACCAGTGACCTTTAGATCTATAGCTTAATTAACTCTGAACTGAAGTATTGTAATTCAGCTCCATTTCAGCTGCAAGTAGGAATTTGATGCCTAAAATTATGTCAGATGTTTGTTTCTAGTTTCTCCTTCCTCATAAAATGTTTAGTCAAAAGCCACATATTGTATCAGCTTGTTGAACTGGAAGAACCATTTTTTTTTTAGGATATGGCCCTGATAACCAACCTGATAGGACGGAGGTAGCACTCATGCTCGTGAGTGTTGGCAACCTGGATTCAGAAACATGTCTGTTTCATCGGAAGGTCGAAGGAGAGGAGGAGAGGGATCAAGTGTCCAAGATGATGCTTTCCTTCTCCAGGAAAGGAGAGAGGAGGCCGACTCCACCACAAGACTGCCAGCTGGGTGACCATGGGGGCAGTTGACAAGGAGGGAGGGCATTGACTGGCTCTGTGCAACATCACACAGCTGCATGCACAGGTTCGCATGGAGCCTCTGCTGCCTACTTCCTGGGAGGGCAGAGAAAAGCAGAAAATCTCAGGACACCACGATGATGCACTGTGCTGTAATTCCAAACCCAGCATGACCGCCACTAACCGCAGGGCACCTAATTCTGAGGTTAGCGAGCTCAGAGGACCCTACCTACAGTATGAGGGGTTGAGTCTCCAGGCAGCCTGAAAGGGTGAACAGGGTTGCAGGGCTGGGAGTTGGCCATGGGGCTGAATGGGAGGGGTTCATGAACAGGGAAGAGAAAGAATAAATTAAAAAAAAAAAGCTTTCCTGATATATGTATTTTTGTTGTTGTTTAGAGAAACATGTAAGAACAGTGCCACACATCGGTTGAAAGCCCATAAAAAAACTCTCTTAAATAAGGTGCTGTGTTTCCCTGTAGCTGACTGCAGTCCCAGAGATATCCCTGTCTTAGTCTGCACTATTTTTGATACTAGTTCTGTCTTCATTTTTGGACTCTTGTGATGACACGGAGGGTGAAGCTGTACCCAACTTCATCATAGTTACAAATATTGTACATTGTAGTTTGGCTCAGCTTCACCCTCCATGCCAAAGCAGGGTTTCAAAAGTGGTGGCAGCATAATATCAAACTAGGGCAGACTTAGACAGGGATATCTCTGGACTACTGCCAGCTGCAGGTAAGCACAACACCTCAGTTACAAAACAAAAGCAAACAGTCACATTGCATACAGGATGACTTTTTTGTGACCAAATGAAAACAGAAGAAAGATGTATATGGTCACGTAACTGTACAGAATGACACAGCAAGTAATTCAAACTGATACATTTTCATGGTATGGATATTTTATTTATTTATGTCAAACGTTTTACCAGCAATGACGTACTGGGCTAATAACAGCTCATTTCCAGATGTGTCCTGGGGAAGGGCTTGGTGAGGGAGCAGACAAGACAGTAAGTTGTAAGTGGAAAAATAATAATACGTATCAGCTGTGCAGCAATATTCTGTGCCAAGGAATACAGTGCAAGCAAAACATGGTGCAAAAGTGCAATGAATTTATAGACATGCAAAACCAGTATTTGAGTCAAAGTAATACCATGCAAACAAGGTGCCTAAAGTAGATAACATTGAACTCGAGCAGCAGCAGTGAACAACCCCATAATTGGGGAGGAAGGTTGGTGACAGACACTCAGAGTAAACAGTACCTGAGCATGCGGTTGGGGGTGGAGGGTGGCCGCTAAGGTCTGGGGTTAGGAACAGTTGCAGGAGGGAGTTGTAAAGTGACAAGGAAGATTTTTAAGGGGGAAGAGGCTGAGCGGATGGAAGGGGGAAGAGAAGACCAAAACTTAGGGGAACAGTGTGAAAAGGCAGCTTGGTCAGTAGACTTCCGGGGAAGGAGGGAAAGGGACTGGGAAACAGTGCTACTGAGTGGGGAGGGGGATGAGGAAAGAAGAAAGGTAGGGAGAGAAGGAGTTGAGCCAGAATTTGGATATGAAGAAGGCACAGTGGGTGAGGCACCTGGAATCAAGGGAGAAGGAGAGGAAGGAGTAAAGAGAGCAGTGGTGGGGCCAGGGAGGACAGCCCAAGGCAAAGTGGCAGAAGGAGTGAAAGAGGGGGTCCACTCTGGCAAGGGTGGACTTGGGAGTGGTGATGTAGATGATGTCGCCATAGTCGAAGATAGGGAGGATCATCTTTGAGATGATCTTCGATGGGTGGAATGCGGGATGCTTGCTTTGTTCTGTAGAGCGTGCCAAGTTTGGGGCGGAGCTTGTGGTGGATGGCATCTACATTCACTGAGAAATCGAGATGACAGTCCAGCCAGGTCCCAAGGCATTTAAAGGAGGAGACATCCTCATTCGCAGTACCGCTGAGGGTATGGAAGGAGGAGAGTGGGATGATCCTGTGATCTTCTGCCAGGAACCAGAGGTCTGGAAGACTGTGTTCTGGCATTGAAGGACAGTTGGTTGGTTGGAACTAGCGCTGGACATTGTCAAAGTCCACTTGCAGCCGGGCAGTAAGGACAGGAGCAGGGGATCTGGAAGCAAAAAGCATAGTATTGTCTGTGTACATGGATAGATACAGAGAGCAGCAGCAGGGAGGTCATTCAGGAAGATGGAAGAGAGAATGGGGCCAATGACAGCTCTCTTGGGGCACAGCTGAGCAGATAGGGAGTGGAGGGTAAAGTTGTCTCTGATCTGGACAGCTTGAAGTCTGCCTCAGTGTACGTAACAGAACTAATTGACTGATGACCTGCTGGAGAAGGTCCCGAGGATGGCTACAAAGATGATAGCAGGTCAGCAGGGTTAGGCGTACAAGGAGAGGTTGAGGGCACTGAACATGGACTCCCTGGAGGATAGGAGCGAGAGAGAGGGGATATGATTGGGACCTTCAAGTACTTGAAAGGAATACATTGGGTGGATAAGGAGGGCCTCTTTAAGCTGAGTGGCAACCATAACACAAGGGAACACAATCTTGAGCTGGAGGGGTGGAGGTTTACGAACATAAGAACATATGAAACTGCCAGCAGAGAAAGGTCATTTGGTCTATCGAGTCTGCTCAGTTTTGCAGCTAGCACCCCTACTCTGCAGCTGCCCCTCCTCCCATAACCCTCCCTTTTGCCCTATCCCAGCTCCTCTTGAAGCATCCCACTGTTTTACAGGCTGCCACCTCTGTCGGTAGTGCATTCCACTCTGCTACTACCCTTTCTGTAAAGAAATGCCTCCTCATCTCCCTCCTAAACCTTCCAATCTCATGTCATGGCCCAAGTGTCTCTCCCCAACCTCCCTGAACAGTCCCTCCATGCCTGTCCTGTTTATTCCTCTCTGTACTTAAAGGTCTCAATCATATCCCCATCCTCCTCTCCTCCAGAGGTCAACTCCCTCAGTCTAACCTCATATGGTAACTGCCCCAGAGCCATGATCATCTTTGTTGCTCTGTGTTGCACCCTTCCAGCAATCAAATATCCTCTTTAGGTGGCGTGCCAAACTGGAATGCAGTAATCCAGGTGGGCCTGACCAGTGATCTGTGTATAACGGCACAATCACTCCCTCCTAGAGGTTATACCCTTGCAGTACAACCCAGCATCTTGTTGGCCATGCTGCTGCTTTCCTACACTGTGCTGAGTTGTTCATTGCCTCATAATGAGCACCCCAGATCTTTCTCCTCCTCAGTCACAGTTACGTGCATTCCTCCACCCCCACCAAGATGGTAGCTCTCCTTGATTCTTTGCCCCAAATGCAGCACCTTGCATTTTTGGCATTAAAACCAAGTTGCCAGGTGTCAGACCATGTCTCCAGCCTTGTTAGCTCTTCCTGCAATCCCTGCCCACCCCTTGGTCATTCACCACTGCTCCCATCTTGGTGTCATCCGATGAATAGATCTGCTATTTATTCCCACCGAGATGTCTGCACAAATACCCCAAATAACACTGGCCCTAGCACTGACTGTGGGACCCCGCTCATCACTACCCTGGGGATGATAATTCACCACCCACCACCACCTCTGCTGCTGTCCCGCAGCCAGTTCTCCCCACCCACCAATTTTGCCCCTGCCCTGTGCCCTAATCTATATGCTAGTCTCCATGTGGCACTGGAGTCGACTGCCTTACTGAAGTCCAGGTACTGGACATCCACTGCATGCCTTTGTCCACTTCCCTAGTCACGCAGTCATAATAGTCCACTAGGTTGGTCTAGCCAGATCTGCCCTTGACAAAGTCATGCTGCCGACTGTCCTGCACCCCATTGACCTCCAGCAGGGTAACCAGCCTCTCCTTCAGGATTGTTTCCATCAGTTTCCCCACTATGGACATGAGACTCACTGGTCTATAGTTCCCTGGTTCATCTTTGGGACCACTCTTATGGAGTGGAACAACGTGAGCCGTCCTCCAATCCTGAGATACACACTCTGAGTCCAGAGAGGCATTAAATAGGTCTGCCAATGGGCCTGCCAGGACCTCTGCCAGCTCCTTCAGTACCCCGGGGTGTATGCCATCCGGTCCTGGTGCCTTGTCCGCCCTCAGTGCCCTCAACCCATCTAGCACTCTACCTTCTGTGATTTCCTCGTCCGACACCCCCCTCTTCCTCTGATCCTATCCTCCCCAACCTTAGGTATCCCCCTTCGGTTTAGTAAAACCAGAAGTGTCATTAAGTGCTTCTGCCTTTTCATCCTTTTTCCACCCATTCCCCCTTCTCATCCCCTGTTATATTACAACCTTTTTCCGATGTACCTGAAGAGTCTCCCACATAATTCCTTAGCCAGCAAACTTGATGCCTTTGCCCTTACTTCCATGGTCACCTCCTTCCGCTCTCGGTAACTCCATCCCCTCCTGTTCTCCCACTCCCTGGCCATCCTCCCTCACCCAACTCAGACACCTTGCTTATCAGCTAGGTTTCTACTCAGCCTTTTACTGTGGGCCTTGCAGATTTGTTGCTCACTATCCAAACATAGGTTCCCACTACTGATTTGTGTCCATATTATACTGAATTCGGTTCAGGAACCTTTGCACAACTTCACCCATCTTTTTGAAGTTAGCCTTTCTAAAGTCTAGCACCTTTTTGCCAGTTGCCCCCCCTCTCCCTGCCCAGCTGCAGCTGGAACCATACTGTCTGGGGGTCTCTCCCTGCCAGTGGTTCCTTCACCCTCAGATCCTTTACCTACTCCCCGTTAAACAGTACGAGGTCAAGGGTATTCCCTTCCCTCGTTGGTTCGCTGACCAACTGCATCAGGAAGTTATCCTGGAAGGCATCTAGCATTATCTGTTCCCTTCTACACTAGATGGCAGGTGTCCCCCACTCCACTCCCGGCAGGTTGAAGTCACCTACTATCACCCCCCCACCCTTCTCACAGTTCCACTGGATCTGTTCCGCCAATACCCTGTCTTTTCCGATTGGGAGGGCGGCCTGTACACCACCCCCATCCATAGTGTCCTATTTTATGGATCTTGGATTTGCATCCATAGAGCCTCTGCGTCTCCCTCCTCCCTCTCTTCCCTAACACACTTTAGCCCCTCCCTCACATAGAGTGCTACCCCCTCCTTTCCCCTTAACTCTATCCTTGTGGTATAGTCTGTAACCTGGAACTGCCAGGTCCTGGCCAGTCATGGTTTTGGGTGGCCCATGTCTCGGTGGTAGCTGCCATGTCCACCCCTCCCTCCACCATGAGAGCCTATAGTTCTGTATTTTTATTCCCCAGGCTTCTAGCATTTAAAGATACCACCCTCCATCCCCTTTCTTTCTCCCTTCCTCCTTCCTCCACTCTCTTTATGGGCGTCCCTGTATTGTTTGCTGCTCACTTTATCTCACTGTTATGGGGGGTAAGCCCATATGGTTTCCCATCTTGAGGCCTCTGATCACCTCGATCCCTTCTGCCACCCCCTCTCCTAGTTTAAATTCTCCTCAATATACTCCCCAAACTTTTGCTTCAGTACTTTCTTCCCTTTTTCATTTAAGCGCAGTCTATCTTTAGCATATAGACTGCTGTCCTCCCAGGTCACCTCCCACCCTCCTACCAACCCATACCCTTTTTCCTAACACCAGGTTACCAGCCATTCATTAAACTCATGAATCCTCAGTTTTCTTGCCATACTTTCCCTTGGGACTGGAAGTACCTCCGAGAAGGTAACTGATCTTCCTGCCCCCTCGCAAACTGGACCTAAATCCTCAAACCTCCTTTTCACCTCACCTACTGTCCCATCAGCCAGGTCATTCATCCCCAGATGTAGAATTAGATGTGGTTTTTCCCTGCCCTTTAGTACTGATTGCCCCACCCTTTACACCTTCATTCCTGGCATGGCTTCCACCCAGACCCGACTATGCCTCTCTCCCTTGCTACCCCACCTGATCCCTCTCAGTATTGAGTCCCCTAACACTAAGATCCCACCCCTTTCTCCTGTCACCCCTCCCATCCTCCCTTCCCCTCCCTGTCCTAACTCCTCCTTCCTCCTGCACACTGTTCCCCCTCATTGCCCCTGTTATACTACCCTCATCAGTACTCCCTCGTGTACTCATTCTATCTTGACACACATTAGTTTCTTTTCCCTTCTCCCCCCCAATCCCATTTCTCTCTATTTTACCCTGTACTGTTCTTCCACAGCACCTTCTCCCCCATCTGTCATTCCCATCACTGGCCAGTACCTGTTTGAGCCTATTGTATGCCTACGTGCAAAAACTCTGGCCCCTGTTCCTTTTGGCCCCCTATCTCCTGTACTTGTATCTCTCTCCTTTGTCCCCAGTGTGGATTATTCTCTCCATCTCCAGTCCCTACCCCATCCCTTCTTCTGTTTACCTGGTTACAGTCTGTGCTTTCCATTTCCTCTTCTCTTTCTGTCCAAGACTTTTCCCTCTTTAACCTTAAAATCTCATCCTACAGCCTACCCAGACTTTGACAAACTGGGCCCTCCCCCAGCCTCCACAGGGTGCCCATGAATATGGCTGCTCCACAGTTATTACACCCCATGATCCTCCCTCTTCCGTATCCACTACTCCCCTCCTGCCACCGATTCCCCTCTCCCCTTATGCAGCCACTGTTCCTCCCCCTGGTGTATCACCCTCTCCTGTCTTTTCCACTGACTTCCACAATCATTTTCCCCTATCCATTCTCTCCTCTCTCCTCTCTTCTCTGTGCCCCCCATTCCCTGCCCAGAGCTGTTCTATCCGTGTTGGCTCCCCAGGTGTCCTGCTGCCCCCTGGCCCACCTACCTTTCCGCTGTCCCTAACCACATCACAAGTTGCCATACTCACCTCTAATATGTCCTTCCCTGTCCTGCTCAGTTTTCCTTCTGCCATGCTGCCCTATCCCTCTTTATTATTACAGTGGTATAAGAGTCACAGTTATTACCCAGTCAGCTTCAAATTCCTACATTTCCCTTCATGCAGTATTAGATTCCCTGTACCTTGATTCTACTTACTCAGCCCCAAGTCCCCAGAGTCATAATTCCTTGATCCCACAGTAATCTGCCTCAGATTCCAAGAGTTACGGACATCGTACCCAGTAACAGTTCTAGAATCACATTACCTTGATTTCATTTGACCAACCCCAAAATCACAGAGCCACAGTACCTCGATTTCACCCCAAAGATCCAGTATTTTCCTACACAGTTCAACAGACACAGTACCTTGATCCCAGAGGGAGTTCAGACAAATTTGTTGATCACAGACCACAGTTTAGGAGGGAGGTCAGGACGCACTTTTTTGTGGAGAGGATGGTGGACGCATGGAATGCACTACTAGAAGAGGCGGTCTCGTTGAAGACAGTGGACAGCTTCAAGAGAGGCTGGGATAGGAATTGGGGACGGTAAGGATCATGGGGGTAGGGAGGATGGGAGGAGTGGGGAGGGGGGCAGGGACAGTAGCTCAAGCTGTGGACCCTGCAATACGAGCAGACTAGATAGACCAAATGGCCTCCTTCTGCTGGCTTCTTCGTATGTTTGTATGTATGTTCACATGAGGCAGAGAACCCCACTGCCTTAAGCTTGTGCATTGGGAGGGGAATCACAAGCAGAAGGAGGGAGGTGGTCTGCTGTTGTACAGATCACTGGTCAGGCCACACCTGGAGTATGTCCTGTTTTGGAGGCCTCACCTCAAAAAGTACATCACCCGGATTGAGGCAGTGTAGAGAAAGGCAACTAAAATGATAAGGGAATTGCATCAGATGTCGTATGAAGAAAGACTGAGAGAACTAAACATGTATTCCCTGGAACAGAGAAGGGAGAGGGGAGACATGACAGAGACATTCAAATACATAAAAGGCATAAACAAGGTACAGACACAGGAACTTTTTCACTTCAAGGAGGGCAGCAGAACTAGGGGGCATGATCTAAGGCTGAAGGGAGGGAGGTTCACTGCCAATGTCAGGAAGTTTTGTTTCACAGAGAGAGTGGTGGATGCTTGGAATGGTCTGCCCCTAGGGGTGGTGGGGGCTAACACAGTTGGAGGATTCAAGAATACATGGATAGACACAAGGATGCCCTCACCCAAAAGGGCAGTTGGGGGGGTAGGATAATACAAACACACTGGGCAGACTAGATGGACCTAGCTGTCTCCTTCTGCCATCACCTCTAGGTTTCTAGGAGAGGGTGGGCAACAGTGTCAAAAGCTTTGGCCAAGTCAACAAAGAAGGCAGAATTTAAGCAGACCCTGGTCCATGCCAGAAAGAATGTAGTCAGTGAGCCAGAGGGAGGGAGGGGATGTGGAGTGGGACTTCCTGAAGACAGAGTGGAAGGAGTGAAAAAGGAGGAGGAGCTGAGGGGGGGGGGGGCAGCTGTGAAAGAACAAGGTATTTCTGGAGCTTAGGGAGGGTGGATAGGAGAGAGAGAGAGACACGCCAGTTCTTACCAAAAAAGGAAGGACTGCCACCTTTAGGGAGGGGAATTACAGTAGCCTTTTTCCAGGTATCTGGGGCAGTAGCTGAGGTGAGGGGAGAGGTTGAGGAGGTGGACAATAGGAAATGTGATGGCAGGAGCAGAGAGATGGAGAAACTTGGAGTCAAGACCATTGGCACATGCCCTTGTAAGAGTTAAGAGCTAGGAAGGCCTTGAAGGGGCAGTATTAGTGGTGGGAGAAAAGGAGAAAGAGTGCATGGAGGAGGCAGGGGAGGGGAGATTGGGTGAGTGCAGGGGAGGAGGAAAGGAGGGATTAAGCACAAGTGGTGAAGTAGGACTTGAAGGAAGAAGCAACTACAGGCGGGTCTGAGGTGAGGAAATTGCCAACCTTTAGGAATGGGGGGGTTGTTGGGGTACTGGGTCAGAAGGAAACAAAGGAGTGGTTAGCCTTCTAGAACATTAAGGGGCTGATTAAGGTTGTTCTGGAGTGTGTATGCAAAATATTTGGATTCTGCAAGCCTGGTGGCTTTGGCACTGGCATTACAAAGGGTGCATTAGTTGCTCAGGGCAGCAGATGGGCCAGTGATCTTGTAGGACTGCCAGGCTAGGTCACTGGCTCCCAGGCAAGTCATCAGCTCTGCAGAAATCCAGAGGAGGTAGAACCTCTGGTTTCCTTTTTGGTTTTCAGTTTATATTTATTGATTTTGCAATGAACATACATTACATTTACCGGATGAAGTAATTAAGGACTAATAGTGCAAAAACGCAGGAGGGTGCCACCCTCTTAATACAAGCCATGAAGTTATATCGTACTTCGTGAATTAGATATGTCTGTGGAGGGAAGTCAGTAAAGAATGTATCAATTTATACACCAATAATAGGCTGCAATATTAAGCCCATAAGCTGCATGAAATTTACAAACAACGGAGTAAGGCTAGATAGACAAGTCTCTGCTTCCTGTAAAGGAAGAGAGTCATGCATAAGTCAAAGTACAGTACCATAAAGGCATCACTGAAATAGAATTAGAATGCTACATTAACTGGATTAAAACATATAAACTAGCAGGAAACAGTAACTGAAAAGTTTAACACAGGAGAGATCGGAACAATGAACAGTAATGCCCTAAGCCCTCAAACAGGACCGCTAAACTAATACAGAGTAGCTGGCTGAAAAGAAACTGCACAGAAAACTCCTCACACAAAACGACAAGGGAAAAGCAGAACCCATAAAAGTCAAAGAGTGAATTTAAGGCAGATTAGAAGTTGGTGATTAGGCAAACCTGAACCCAAGGGTGCACTGTTCGAATCAGGTGCCACCATTGTTGTCCCACCTCCGGATCTGACTGTGAATGGTCCTTCCTCAGTCACTGAGGTGGAGCATGATGCTGGGCCCATTTCAAAGGGTCGGATGGGTCAGAAAAGATGAAAACCCTTCCTTCGTGAACAGTTCAAAGATGGGCTGAGAAAAGTATACTGTGCGAGACTTCAGCGGAACAAAGCATGGCCCACATGCCATCAGACCATTTCTTCTTTGGGCGGATTGCATAGCTGATGTCTGGAAGGAGAAGCACCTGATGACCATCGTGAAGCAAAGTCCGTTGACCTCTGGCTAAGGCCAAAATTAAGTCCCAGGACCCAACACCATCCAGGACCATAACTCTGGAAGCATCCGAATTTGCAGGACAACCTCTTCATGCCACACTGTGAGCTTTTTGAATACTGATATGTCAGTCAATGAGGGGCTGTCCCAATTGTTGCTCAAGCCATTCCTGCAAGAAGAACAGCCCCAAATGATCACCCTTACTCTGCTCCGGCATGCCCATGACCTGTATATTTGTTTCCCTGGCTTGATTCTCCAGAGTCTCACGACGAGACTTTAAATGCATATCTTCCGTCACTGAAGTAACCGTAGCACCCAGGGCTGCCTCAGAGCTCTTATGGGTCTCCACAGTGTCAGTTTTAACTAAGGTGACATCAGTATCCAGAGTACTGGCTCAACTGGTCAGAGAATCAAATTTTTCCAACAGTCCAGTCACTGAAGAAATTAATTAATTTTCGGGCTGAGATTCTGCAGAGTTTTGTCTCCATTGTCAGCTGCGAGCAGATCGAGTAGCTGGAGGATCGGGACCATTTTACTTTTAGCTTCGTCAGGTGGGCCTGTATCTTTCTTGGGCTTGCCCATTGGGAATCAGCAAGTCTTCTAGGTGCGATAAAGGCTAGTTGCACCTGCTGCAATAGCCAGAAAACAATATTTAAAGTTTATATCCGAATCCAAGTTATAGAGTGTTAAATCCTGACATTCATTTTGCTTGGACTTCACAGCACAGCCCCCCCCCCCCCAACTCTGGTTTTCCTGTGTGGGGGGCATGGTGGTTCCAGACAGCTGTGAATTTTGACTGGCAGGGTTGGAGGGCAGAGTTGATACTGGTGGCTACAGAGCTGGGGACCACTTGGTGGCTGACAGGTTAGCATGGAGGGAGGACAAGTCCAGCAGCCTGAATGTCTGAAGAAGAATGAGTTTAGGGAAAGTTTTAGGGTGGCAGATCATTAGCACAGAGTAGACCATATGGTGGTCACTGAGGGCGTCAGGGAGGATACCTGCATCAACAATACGTTGGGGTTGAGAGTAGGGGATGCAATCCAGAAGGAGTGGTTTTGGGATTTAAGGAGTGAGACAGATGGGGTCAGGAAATCAGCTGGGATAGTTGGAGGATTTTATATTTGGGCAAAATTTATGTGCAGAGGGGCAGCCAGTTGATATTTAAGTTGGCAAGGATGAGCAACTCCAGAGGAGGAATGAGAACGATGGAGGAGAGGAGTTGGTGACTGATTCAGGGTCCCTCTAGGCAGCAGTAGACCCTTGCAATAAAAACAGGGTCTGACAAAGGGAGGAAGAGTTTGTCAAAGAGCAGCTCATAGGCCGAGGGAGAAGGACAGATAGCACAGATGCAAATTGGATACCAGTGGAGAGGTAAATTGCTACACCATTGCCTTTCAAGGTGATCCTGTCTGGCTATGATATAACTGGGAATGTACATTGCAAAATAATGGACCTTGAGGAGAGCCTGGACTCCAAGATGACAAGTACATCTGGCTGGAGGCTGACCATGGGACTGCAGCTGATCCATTTTAGAGCAGAGGCTGTGGTGTTGAGGTGGGCAACCCTAAGCCTTTGGGGAGCTACAAGAGTGAAACAGGGATGGGGCCCAAGATTGTTTGATGTCACCTGCTGTCATAAGCAGCAGGAGACAAATCTTAATGGAACCAGTGAGCTGTTTGGAGGAGAGGCAGGAGAGCACGGCAAGGAGAAGATAAGGGGAGAGAGGGGCAGGAGGTGCCAGAGAGCTTCGTGAGTTAGAGCCAAGGTGGGTAGCAGACACCACCCAGAATGCCAGAGGGAAAGGTGTGTGGGGTGTAGGAGAGGAGAAGGAAAGGAGGAGTGGGAGGGAGGAAAGGGAGAAAAGAAGGGTGAGGAGAGTTAGGGTAGGGAGCAATATAGTGGATGAGACTACAGTTAACTTGCAACACACAAATCACAGACTCCACGCAGTATCTGGTGCAAGGTACTGATTAATTCCAACTAGGATGGTGCAGGGGACTAGGGCTGGCTAATGCCCCTGTTACTCAGACCTGCTCCAAAAGCAACTTCCCTGCACTCTAAATAGTATACTGGTATCCACAGTCAATTTCAAGAGTAACATCTTCCCCTGTTACCAAAAAAAAAAACACTCAGAGTGCCATGGTTATAGCTGGTTTGCAACGTTTTATTCTGGCACTTTATAAATAATTTGGTAGTGTGGCTATGCCAGTAAAAGCATTGTAAGCAAGTGACTTGCAGAATTACATATGGCAAACACCAGACTATCTTTTAAAGTGCTGTTAGCAGTGTAGTAGTGCCGATAATAGAGTGCAAAATCACACACGTACAGGTTCAGGTTCAACTCAGATGAAATACAGGAAGTGACATTACCAAATCAGTGGATACACAGAACTAGATGCCACCTTCCCTTTGCATGGTGTTCATCATGAGTCCGGACATTGAAATCACAACCGCTGAACCGGAAGAAATGTTTTCTTATGAAAAGAGATATTCTCTGGTTGGCTAAATGAAGTGACCACACTTTTCTAAACCAATCAGAAGGCCGGCCCGGTGGTGCTGAGGGTTGAGGCACTGGACGCCACACCTCGCACCATGCCAGCGACCCAGGTTTGGGTGGATTGAGCATCCCAGGACTGCTCTCCTCCCTCTGCGGTGGGTAAGGGAAAGCATGTTGCGCTATAGTGGTACCTGGTGATGACAGGAGTGCACAGTAGGGGAGGAGCACAGCAAGATGTCAGCTTATGTGCCAGTCATTCATTGCACTGCCATCTCCTAGGGAAGAATGGAGAAATGGCTGGGCGCAACCGAGGCAGCTTGATGGCCATGCTCCCTCCGACCTGGAGGACTGTCGTGGAATTGCACTGGGGCGCGCAGTCTGGCCAGCCCGGAGAGGCATGGGGAGGCCCTTCCGGTGGGTTGGTAGATAACCCAGAATCGTGTTCTCCACACAGCAACCTTGGTGACTTTCTCCCGCGAGTTCCTCTCACAAACAGGCAGTTCAGAGTTGCAGGCAGATATAGTGCTTACCCATAGGACACAACACCATCAATAGTTCTTCCCTGCTGCAGGTAACAAGTCCTGAATGCCAGCGTTGTCTCAAAATCGCAGTGCCACTGTTCATGAGGGGAGGTCCCAAAATGCCCATTTTGAAAACTGAGTACAAAGACTCCCAAAAATGATTGCGTTACAGGCGTGCATTGCACAGTTTCTATGTACACTCACAATTTCACCAATTTGTCATATTTTCACTCCAGATTTTCAACATTGCCTTTTTTTCACACCTCCTCATGAACAGTATAGCTGTCATTTTTCACATCCAGCCTGAAATGTGTTTTCCCACCTGTGGTGCAGAATGGCATAGTCACTTTGTGAAATCACCTTTCGGGATTGAATAATGAAATGATAGTGCCACTGTTCAAGAGGTAGGGTCCCAAAAAGCCCATGTTGAAATTTGGAGTGAAAATACCAACAATCACCAGGGTATTAGGGTTTCCAACTGTAATGTCCCACCCTGTAGAGACTGACAGGCATCGGGGGTGTGACTTGGGGTCATCAGCCATAATGCTCACGCCTTTCCATCCCCACCCTTTAGCCAGTGACAGGCATCATGGTGTGCCTTGGGGTCTTTGGCCCTAACGTTCACCTCATTCTTCTATATTGCACCCATCTCAGCTTTTTTCCTTATGGAATGGGGTGAGCATAAGGGCTGAAGACCCCAAGGGTCACCCCAACACCTGTCGGTGTCTGCAGGGTAGACTGAGGTGGAATGGCGTGAGCATTATGGCCGAAGGCACAAAGGCACACCCCCAACACCGATCAGTCTCTGCAGGGTGGGGATGGGGGTTGGAGTTAGTTCAATACTTCACTGCCATTCCTATTATGCATCTCTCTAACTCCTGCACTACCAATGCCAATGCTAGCAAGCAAACATTCAGCATTGACAAATGCTTGTTTTGACTTCCATTCAGTATAGAACTATAATGCTAAAAAAGTAGGCAATTGTTGAAACTCCTATCCCTTATGAAAGGCAATTTGGTCTCAACTTTCTTGCATAAAACCTCTATTGGTACTTCTTTCTGGTGAAGCACATATTGACAGCAAATCTGACAAACTGACCATTTCAAACAGGCCAATAAAACAAAAGGGTACTGCTGTGTTCCTGAAGTTTAATGGTGGAAATAGCCAGGACCAATGCCTTATTGGACATATGGTTAATAAATTGTTCCTACATCTTCTTCCTAACATGTTCCAAAACGTTTTAATATAAGAACACTAAAAGAATAAGTGCCTCATGGATTCCTCCTGAGTTATACAGTTGTAACCCCCTTGTTCCCAGGGGTTGCTAGAATCCCAATTAGAATCAGTGGTAAGCAGGGAAGGCAGCTAGTGAAAATCCAATAAATGGATTTCACTCTGTCTCCCTCTCTGTTTTCAGTCACAGCTGAAAGCTGGGGAGGTGATGTCATTCGGAACTCTCACAGCAGCATGGGCCACACTCCAGTTGCTGTGAGTGAGGGAGATAGAATGTTCAAGTCAGTCTGTAGTGGAGTGTCATCTTGGAGGCTACAGAGTGTAGCTGCAGCTCCTGTAGCAGCTCTGACATACTGTAGAGCTGCAGGGTTCCTGTTTGTTTTTCTTTCTCACCCTAGTGTAGGACAGACTTTTCCAGCTTGTTTGAAGTGGTGGAAACCATCTCTCATAGGATATTCCAGTGCTTCATCCCAGGAGGATGGAGCAGGATTTCAGATTTCTGGGGCAATTCCCTGGTCCTTCCAGGACTTGTGAAGCTGGCTTTGTATGACAACTTTCTGTGAGTACATTTGTTTGTTTGAAGTTTGCCCAGGATTCTCTGCCAAGGGACCCTGTCACCTTAAACTTTCTTAAAGTTGTCTGCCCACTGTGGAGTTCAGTATGACCGTCCATGTGACAGAACTTTTATTTCTGACACCCCTGAGGTGTTTTTTTGTATGATGTTAAGTGTGATATACATTTCAAGACAGCATCTACAGTGTTTTAAAGTGTGTGAGGTGTATTTACCAGATGAATGGCCGAGTATGAACTAGGAAACAAAAGGTGGGAGTCCCCCCTATCTGGAGTGACCAGTTTACCTCTCCAGGTTCTGAAGGGCACCTGTGGTTTCTGTCAGTGCATGTGGCCAATGCCTGAAGAAACAGTTTTACCCCAGTGACTGGGATTTTCTACAGTTTTTCCCCAGTGAGTGGGATTTTCTCCAGTTACTCCTAGTATGTGGGTCCTACAGTGTTGAGCCTCTTGTGCTCTTTCATGGTCTGTGTGACACAGCAATCCTATGCAGTATGGGACTTCCAAGTACTGGCCGTGTGTGCCTAGTCGAGGGAAATTCCTTGTGTGTGTTCTACAGGTGGCTAGTCCACAATTTCTACGGTCATCCTATGCTATATGGAAGTTTGGAGTTCTGTACCTCAGATGTCTGCATTTACTGTGTGTGTAACTCTTGGGGGTCCATCTTTGCTTTGTGTTATTCCTACTTTGTTACAGAATAAAGCCACACTCTAGAATCCCAACCTGGTTTGGACATTTATGTTATTGCTGCCCATGTGTGGAGTTACTTGGGTACCCCTGCCCAGAAGTGCAAATCTAGCATAGCCCTGAGCAAACATTTTCTCCCCAAGACCTGGGTTGTGGCCATGGTATTGGTCCCACCAGGTGTGTGCCAGGTAGTAGCTGTACTTGGTTTGTGTTTTATAATGTCTACTCCATCTGTATATCCCACCTTGTCTATGGTGGCACAATGTAACCCCCACCCCTCGACTTGTTGTGGTGAGAGGTGTGCCTTCTAGTTAAAAAAAGGGGCTGGTGGGGGGTTGCACAGTCAAGCCTTGTGCATAATCTTCTCTGAAACACTCTTATCTTTTGAGTTTACCTTGACCTGCAACTTTCCATGCGTAGATATCTAGCTGGCATCCACATCTTGTTTCAGAATTCTGGATCTAAGAGCTGTGCAGCGATCAGCTGAGGTAAAATCTGAGGAACAGGCTGGTATACAGGGCCACAAAAAGGCAATATGTATTTTTATTTTTTATTTATTTATTGAAATGTTTCACCAGGAAGGGTACACACTGCAACTTAATGCTCATCTCACAGTACATCCTGGGGGAAGGGGGAGTGGGAAATTTCAACATATTTAAATGATACAAAGACAAAGCACAGTACAGTACTAAGACAGGAGCATATAAAATATAACCGACAAAACTTTCAGGTAATACAATGCAGTCATAACGGGATACATGATGATTCAAAGCAACAAGGGATGGATGCATGAGAAGCAAGACACATTGAGTAAGGTCTAGGTATTTAGAGCGAGTAGTTGAGGGGAGGGATGGGTGGGGAGAGCAGTATACAAGGAGGGGTCAACAGCAAGAGCAGATTGGGATCAGATAGTTGAGTAGAGCTAAAGTGAAGGAGTTCAGTGATGAGGAGTGGCAAATTTGTGGGGGGAGAGCATTCCACAGTTTGGAAGGTGGTGTGAGAAAGCTTTTTGGCCAGAGGATGTAGATCTGCTGGGGATAGAGAAGGTATGTAGGTTGTCTGATCTCAGTGAGTAGCGGTTGGGAGGGGGCATACTAAGTGAGGAGGAGAGACAGTAGGGGAGAGAACCAAACCAGTATTTTGAGATGAATTTGGCACCATGTAGCATACGATGATTTTGAAGCATGAGGAAATTTAGGGACCGGTAGAGGTCACAGTGATGGGTGAGGTGGAAGGCATCTACGGCAAAGTGGCAGAATGAATTATAGAGAGTATCCAGCTTGGTTAAGGAGGATTGAGGGGCAGCGCCATAGACTATGTCACAATAGTCGAATATTGGCAAGATAATTTTCAGTACTAGCTCATGCCTCGCCGCAAGTGGGATACAGCTGCTATTTCTGTAAAGGGTGCCAAGCTTAGGCTTAAGTTTTTTCTGAATTGACTCAATGTGTGTAGAGAAGTTGAGATGTCTGTCAAGCCAGACACTGAGATACCTGAATGAGGGTGAGTCCTCCAGTACTGTCCCATCCAGGGTGTGGAATGCGGGTATGGTAATTAGCCTAGCGAGTCTCTGTCTAGTTGCAAAGGTCATAGAGACATTTTTTTTTGGCATTTAAAAAGAGTTGATGTGAGTTAAACCAGTGTTGGACTCTGGAGAAGTCTGACTGAAGGCTGGTAGTGACATCAGTGACCGATGTTCCAGATGCATATAGGACATCCACATACATGTGGATGCTGGAAGTAGTGCAGACCAGGGGGAGATCATTCAAGAAAATGGAAAACAGAATGGGACAGAGCACCAAACCCTGGGGTACACCAGTAGTTATGGGCAAAGGGGAAGAGGTGGCGTCGGCAATTTTAACTGATTGGGTCCTGCCAGATAGGTAGGCAGAAAACCAGCTTGTGGCAGAAGGAGAAAGACCAGCAGCTGAGAAGCAGTTCAGGAGGAGAGGGTGCGAGACACTGTTGAAGGCTTTTGCCAGATCAATAAAGATGGCAGAGGTAATATAACTTTTGTCGAAACCAGAGAAGACGGTCTCGGTTAGTTTTAGCAGCGAAGTGGTAGTAGAATGTGACTTCATAAATCCAGATTGGAAGGGGATATAGAACCCAGAGTCGATAGGAAGGAGAGGCTGGACTGAGGACTATGTGCTCGTAATTTAGCGAGGGTAGGGAGAGAGCTAGGTCGATAGTTGCCAGGTGAGGAGGAGTCACCCCCTCAGGGAGTGGGAGCACAACTGCATGTTTCCATACTGAGGGACAGAAGCTGACAAAGAAAGAGAGGTTTAGAATGAGAGAGAGTGGTAGGCAATAATAGGAGAAGATAGGAGAGGAGTCTGGAGTCCAGGTCATCAGGGAGGAGCCTTTAATGGAGTGGAGGTCCAAGGAGTGTGGAGGGTGGTGGCAGGGAGACAGGAGAAAGGGAGAACTGGGGGTTGGAGGAGATAGAGAGGTGGAGGAGGGTAGAGGCAGCAGGGGAAGGAATAAGGTGCTGTGAGAAGGCATGCTGGGCAGTTGAGAGAGAGAGAGTTTAGGGGGGAGAGAGAAGAGTGGACACCAGGCCATTGGAGGGGCCTGGAGGGGAATCGACCAGAGAAGAGGCACAGGTAGAGAAGTGAGAGTTAAAACATTCCACTATAGCCATAGGATCAGAAAGGATAGATTGGTTGAGCTTGATGGAGGGGGGCGGAGGGGAAGTGGCCAGAGAGAAGAGGGAGTGAACAACCTTCCAGAATTTGGCTGGATTATTAGTATTTGAAAGGAAGTTAGATTTGATTTAAAGTGATCAGCTTTAGCTAGGCGGATTGCTTTGGTGCAGCCATTCCAAAGTTCACGGTAGTGTTGGAGATCATGTTGGTCGCCGGCAGATTTCGCCTTGCACCACGCAATATCACGTGTGCATTGGCAAGTCAGAAGTTCAGGTGAGACCCGGGAGATGTGCACCTCGGAGCCTTGTTTTACGGAGCAGGACACGGGCGTTCCAAATGTGGAGGAACTTGGTGCTGAAAAGTTCGAGGGCTATGTCAGCTGAGGCCGCTGAGATGAAAGGGGGACCAGTCAGTGGAAGTGAGGTCATAGAGCACAGCTTGAAGGTCAAGAGATGCATAGGGTCTGGTGAGTATTATTGTAGGTGGGAGTTTGGTTCTGTGGATCTTTCGCACCATGAAGGTGATGTGATGGTCACTGATAGAATCCGGTAGGAGACCGGAGGCTATTATTCAATGTGGGTGGGTAGTGAGGATAAAGTCTAACAGTGAGTGGTTTAATGTTTTGTTGTTAAGGTGAGTGGGTTCTTGGATGAGTTGGTTAAGATTCAAGGCTTCAATAGAGGTACGGGTAGTGGCCAGTGAAGGGGCCAGCCAGTTTACGTTAAGGTCACCTCGGATATAGAGTTCACCCCAAGTGGCCAGTGACATGAGCTTAGCAAGCAGGGCAGTGACATTTGTAGGAGGCTGCCCTGGACGGCAATATACACCTGCAACATGAATAGGCACGGTGTAGGGAAAGGAGATTTTAATAAGAAGGGCCTCATGAGAAAATGGAAAAGGTAAGGGTAGACTGGAGAGACGAGGAGGTGTAAATAGCCACTCCACCACCTCTCCCATTTCGATCCTGTCTAGTAATAGTAAAGCCTGGGATAGAGACAGCATGGTAGGGGATGATATGTGACAGCCAGGTTTCAGAGATCATGATGATGTCAGGGGTATAAAGATGCACTGTGGATTGCAGTTGGGAGATTTGGGAGCAAGATTTCTTATGTTTAGGTGGATTAATTTAAGGCCATGGGAGAGTGTGAGTGACTTAGTGACAGGATGGGCGCAGTTTCTGCATAGTGGTATGAGGTCCAGGATTTGGGTGGATATCTCCGAAACAAGGAAGAAGCAGTAGGAGAAGATGAAGGTGTTTGTTGGTTTTGTGTGGTCCATGGGAGAGTCTTTTGGCAGCTCAAGGTGAGGGTGAGAGGAACATGGGAGAAGCTGCCAATTTCAGGGGGTAGGGAACCGGTCAGGTACAGAGGTAATTGATGCACAGGGGATAGTAGGATAGTGAAGGAGGAGCCGTGCATCAAGGAAGTGAAGGGTTCCAGTGGAGTAAGCCATAACGTTAATCACTGTAGTGATAAGAGGCATAGTAGGGGGGCGAGTGAGTGGCTATGTGAGAAGCATAGGCAATATTAGTAAGGCCAATGCCAGAAGCAGATACCTTTGTTTAGCAGCCTGTGAGAGATTCATGTTACAGGCAGGAAGGAAGAGTAGTCAGAGGAATAGTGTGAGCAGTATAAGCTGCCTCTAGTGGTAGCGGAGTATAAGCAGCCAATGGGAAACAGGGCTGATAGAAAAAAAGAGAGCCTGGCAGCGGCTATATAAGTAACTGTCGAGCTAGAGCGGGAGGGTGGGGGGTGGCGGGGAAAGGACAGATGGAACCGTACCTTAACAAGCTGGAGACCCGGGCAGTGGACCGCGGGTGGTGGCTAAGAGGATGCCATCCATCCAGGGGAGCCACTTCTTGCGCCGCGGTGGTGGTGTTCAGGGGCTAAGAGGCTGGAGAGAGAGAAGAAAGGCCAGTTTAAATAGGCAGCAAGTGGGGAGGGACAAGACAGCAGAGGGTAAAGATTAGGTTGTTAGCAGCTAATAGAAGACAAAGGGAGGGGGGTGAGGCACCCAAAGGTCGGAGTACAGCACTTTAAAGAAAGGTTTTACAATTCGCTCACTAAAGAGCTGTAACACTTACAACAACTTTTAAATAATTCGAGACAATTACACAGGCATCAATACTTGCACTTTGTTTTGAAATTAGTGAGAAAAAGAGCGAAGGAGGGCAGGCAGAGAAAATGAAGTCAGGTGTCCAATCAGAGCGTAGGCCAGGCGAGCGCTCGCTTTCCGACTGGTCCAGATGGGACAGTACCTTAGCGAGCTGGAGAGCCAGGCTATAGTCCACGGGTGGCAGCTAAGAGGATGCCATCTATCCGGGGGAGCCGCTTCTTGCGCCGCGGCAGCGGTACGAGCCCTGTTCAGGGGCCGAGAGGCTTAGGGAGCTGGAGAGCTGGGCAGTGGACCGCAGGTGGTGGCTAAGAGGATGCTGTCCATCCAGGAGAGCCGTTTCTTGCACCACGGTGGTGGTATGAGCCCTGTAGAATATGAACATACAAACATACGAAATTGCCAGCAGATACAGACCATTCAGTCTGTCTAGTCTGCTCGAGTGTGCAGCACTTCAATCCATTAGACTGCAGCTGCCCCCCCATATGCCCTCCCCCTATCGCGCACCCCCTCCCAGTTTGTACTCTCCCCTTGAATCTGTCCCATCCCCTCTTGAAGGCCCCCAACACTCTGCAGCCTCCCGACTTCCTCTGGCAGAGTTTCTTCTCTGTCACCACCCTTTCTGTGAAATAGTGCCTCCTCCATTCCCTCTTGAACCTGCCCTTCCAACTTCATAGACTGTCCCCTGATTTCCCTTCCGCCCTCCAGACTGAACATACACCTGGTGTCTACTCTGTTTAAACCCCTTCAGGTGCTTGAAGGTCTCAGTCATATCCCCTCTCTCCCTTCTTTCCTCCAGGGTATACTTATTGAGCTCTCTCAGTCTCTCCTCATATGGTCTGTCCCCCAACCCCCAACCCCAGGAACATTTGTTACCCTTCTCTGTACCCCTCCAGTAGTTTGATGTCCCTTTTCAAGTAAGAGCACCAGAATTGCACGCAGTACTCTAGTTGCGATCTCACCAGGGACCTGTGCAAGGGCAAGATCACCTCCCCACTCCTGGAAGTAATCCCCTTTGCTATGCAACCTAGCATCCTGTTTGCCTTCACTGCTGCCTTCCTGCACTGAGCAGAGTGGTTCATCTCCCCGGTTATCAGCACTTGCAGATCCTTCTCCTCCTTGGACTTTGTTAATGCGACACCCTCCAGCCAGTAATTGTGTCTTGGGTTATTGCCTCCTAAATGCATCACTTTGCACTTCTTGGCATTGAAACCAAGCTGCCAAGTGTAAGACCATTCCTCCAGTTTTGCCAGTCCTCCTGAAGTACTTTTGCTTCTTTCCCCCATCTACCTCAGCACAAGTCTTGTGTCGTCTGCGAATAGACTGATCTTGCTCTGAATGAATAAATAAAGGTGTTTCCTAGTACATGAATTAATCTGTTTGGGCATAATTTTCCAGACCTGCAATAGATAATCAAGATTAAACTGAGAACTCTTCATAATAACCTTCAGGGGCCAGCTGTCCAGGATTTGAGAGAGTTTCCACAGGTGAAGGCAAAGAGAGGGCCTCACAAATTTAGGGAGTTCAAAATACACAAGTTACAAAAAGCAAATCGAGCGTGAGGGGGCATTTTATTGAAATCAAAATTAGAAAGAAACTATTCCAAATAAACATCACAATACACATCAGTGTAAAAAATTAAAACAAAAAATTACAGTTACATCACTGCTAAAATCATAAAGAATGCAAAAAGAGCAACATCTAGCAATATACAATACCTAAAAATAAAAGCAAAAGAAAGAAGCAGCTGAAACAGAAAACAAATCAGTCAAATTACGGTATAGTCAGTCATCTTTGCCTTGGCAAAATGAATATTTAAGCAATAAGGCACGACAGAGTGTGTGTGTTATCATGTAATAATGTCACTCCTGGGGTGGGTTGAAGCACGAAAGGGCCATGCTTCCACCACCCGAGGGTGATATTACACGATAACACACATCCCTGAGTGCCTTATTGCAATTATACAATGGCTCGATGTTATACAAAATAAAAATATTTAAAAAAAGTTTTAGTAGATTTTTAGTGTAGCAATATATCTCTGTTTCTTAAAAGTAGCTCCAAACAGTCATCCAAAAAATCAATACAGTGATGTTATTGTGTAATAACATCACTGTCTCAGGCACACACTGACCAATCAGAGCCCAGGAAATATTCTTGCCATTGTATAATCCTGTATAACCAACTCTGCAGTCACCTAACGGGCTCATTCAGCTTTATGAATTCTTCTGTCTTTCCTACAAGACGGAGAACAGCCCTTGACTGGCTTCTGACCAAAATATACACTTGACTTCAGGTTGTGTTTTGGCTAACAGATCCTGTATGTGACATCCTTTTAGTTGCAAGCATACGGACACCTACCCAACTAGATGTGTCATTTAAAGCAGGCTAAAATCACAGTTAAAGTACTTTGATTCCCCTTAGTCTATTGACCTGAAAATGAGCCATATATTAGTATGTCATAAGTGATATGGTTAAGCAAAGGTTCTTTCCATGTGTGAGCCACCAGGGACCAGAAGGTTATAAAGAAAGGACAAGTGAAAAACAAACGATCCATGGTTTCTGGTTGCATTCCGTAGGTAACCCTTGAGCAGTTCCTGTCTGCAGTGCTTTTATACTGCTAGTTATCCTTAACATTTAAGCGAGAGTGACACAGCCATAACATGTCCGACATCTTAACTGGCAATCAAGTGTCCAATAATTGTGCTAGTAGGGAATTTTCCACCCTTTTAGGACTTTCCTCAAAGATAACAGTTTCAGAAAAAGTTGTCTATGACAGATACATACAGTCCCCCAGGTACACAATTTCTGAAAAGTTTCCTTAAAATATCGTGGAACCGTGTCTTTCTTTTATCAACTTTCAGCTTGCCACCTACCCATTCTGGCATCAACATGGAGTGTCCAGAGTTACCCAATGTGCCCAAATTGTTGTACAAGGAGTAATATGGAGGCCATTGTAAGTTAAAAAATAAAAATATACTAAATAAAGGGATCAAAAGAGGAGGGTCATTGCCAAACCTCTTCTTTTAACTGGTAAGTATATTATGTTACGTTTAACAGGGTTCAGTCTTCTCCTGCAAAGTACTTGAAAAAACAAGCATTTGTCAATGCCTAATGTTTGCTTGCTGGCATTGGCATTGGTAGTGTAGGAGTTAGAGAGATGCTTAATAGGAATGGCAGTGAAGTACTGAACTGAAGCCAACCCCACCAACACCCTGCAGAGACTGACAGGCATTGGGGTGTGCCTTTGGGTTGTCAGGCATATCGGCCATGCCATTTCACCACACCCTACCCTGCAGACACTGACAAGTGTCATGATGTGCCTTGGGGTCTTTGGGCCTTATGCTCACCCCATTCCATCAGGAATTATGGTAAGATGGGTGTAGTATAGGAGAATGGGGTGAACTTTGGAGCCGAAGAGTCCAAGGCACACCTCAATGCCTGTCACTGGCTGCAGGGTGTGGGTGGGGATGAAATGGCATGAGCATTACTGGCAACAATCCCAAGTCACACCCTGATGCCTGTTGTCTCTACAGGGTGGGGCTTTATGGTCGGAACTAACGCCTGGTGGCACTGCTGGTATTTCACCCAAATTTTCAGCATGGGTTTTTGTGACCCCACCTCATGAACAGTGACAATATCAGTTTGTTAGCAGCTGATTTCGCATTACGATTACACCATTTGGCACCACAGGTGTGAAAACACATTTCGAACAGGATGTGAAAATGACAGCTGTACTGTTCATGGGGAGGTGTAAAAAATGGCAATGTTGAAAATCTGGAGTGAAAATATAAAAAAAACTGGTGAAGTCATGAGCGTGTGTAGAAACTGCAATGCACACCCGTAATGTAATTAGTTTGGGGATTTTTACAGCAGAGTGTCAACACAGGCATTTTGAGACCTCCACTCATGAACAGTGTCACTGTGATTTTCTTAATCTGTCCTGAACACTGATTTCCCACAGCGACCACGCATTTCTGTGCCAGAAGTGCAAAAACACATTTCGCCAGGGTGTGAAAAATGACAGCTGTACTATTCATAAGGAGGTGTGGAAAAAGCCAGTGTAGAAAATCTGGACTAAAAATATTACAAATTCAGTGAACTTAGGGTGCATGGAAACTGCACAATGCGCTTATAACGCCAGTCATTTATGGACTTTTGTCACAAAATTTTCAACATAGCCATTTTAAGACCTCTGCTCATGAACAATGTCACTGTGATTTTCTTAATCTATCCTGAACATTGATTTCGCACACCAACTGCATCATTGCGCGCTACATGCGAGAAAACACATTTTGGGCAAGATGTGAAAAATGACAGCTGTACTGCTCTTAAGGAGGTGTGGTGGGGAGGCATGGTCTAGCCACCAAGGAAGATGGCAGCCTAACTCTAAAGCTCTCCCTGGACCTCAGCCCATCCGCGCTTGGATTGCCCAATCCCGTGGAGTCTCCCCTTAGAACTAATGGCTTTATGCATGGGTAACAACCCATTTGCTGGGCAGCGCATCCTTTTCAGCAGATTACGACTGAATTGCACTCTTTCAATGGCACTGTGACCTGGTAATACTCTGAAGCACCTAGGCGTAGACCGCACAGGCCAAATATCCCCGCACGTGTCCCTGCTACAAAGGCGGTCTAGCTTGAGTACCTGCCTGCATCTCTGTTCCCCTCCTGGGTCTTGGCTACAGAATCTGATGCCTTCTCCTAGCCATTTGGACACTGTACTGGACTTAAGTATGTCACCTCCGATATCGGAGCAACTTTCTCCAAAGATGAATCCACCAGTGGCAGTCAGGGAATCCTTACAATATATCACTAAGCTTCTGGAAATGCTAATCACTAGAGTGGATGATATTAGTCTATCCCTGTCTGGTACGGTTAGAGATGTCCAACACATGCAGGACAGAATAAATGTGGCAGAGCAAAGGGCCGAAGCATGTGAAGCCCAACAAGCTCAGGTCTGGAATCATCTCCCACAACTTGAAGTACGGCTCGCTGCACTTCGGGAGAGGGCTGAGGATCATGAAAACCGAAGCCGCCGCAACAACCTGCGGATAGTGGGGCTTCCTGAGGGGGCAGAAGGACACTCGGAGCAATTCTTGAATGAAAATCTGCCCCGCATATTAGAGGACTGATGGAGGGGACCGATTGAAATAGAAAGGGCCCACAGGGTCTCTGCCCGTACAAGTAAGCACTCTGACACACCTAGACCAATTGTGGCATACCTGCTGAGATATACCACTAAAGAGAGAATTCTTCGTGCAGCTGCAGACTACTTTCCTGGCAAGGATCCACAATAGCCATATACAGAGATTTTGCACAAGAAACAGCCGCAAAGCAGAGGAAATTTGGGATAATTAAAAGATTTCTTACCAACATGACTTCAAAATCTCACCAGATTGTGTGTCACCAAGGAAGGCCACGAGCTCACTGCAGATCATCCTGGGGACATTGAGCGCTGGATTGCTAAACTCTGGCCAGGCCTCAAGTGCCCAACTACAAATCCCAGGAGGCTTTGGGAGCCCCCTCCAGTGGTCCCTCCTGGTAAGAACCTTTTTTCTACCTATGGTTCTCCTGTAATGCGTTTAGCAGCAGGACAGGTCCCTCAGCAAATTGGTCCTCCATCAAAGTTTGCATCTCAGCCTAAGTGTATTAATGGCAATGCACCACTTCTAAACGCGCAGATCTCCAACATGCAGCCTTCTCTCCCTCAGCGGGGATGCAACTCACTTCCTAAGGCTAGGCAGAGACCTAGGAGTGGCCCATATCACTCACCATCCAAATCCTCAGCAGCACCACCCGCAAAGGTCTCTAGAGAGGATTTTTCTCCCGTATTGCATCTGAGCACTACTGGATCTCTAGACATGGACACTGAACAATCGACAGACTGGGCTGATATTCTGGAGACATCCCTAGCTGAATTGGTGGACACCCCTTTCTCCTGTGCACCCTGGACTTATCAGTTATGCAAGCTGCCATCACAAAGACATCCTTGGATCATGGATGTACCCCTAGAACCCCGAGATGGTGAAGGCCATACCACCAGAATTGCTGGAACATGACTTAATGTTTAGCCTTGTAAAGATATTTCTTTGGTATAGGATGGGGATAAAGTTATCAACCCCCCATTTTGCTCCAGTGCATAGGGATACAATCGGTCAGTTTGTAGTAAGTCACGTATTAGTGACCTTAAAAGTTAGCTAGTGACCTTACCCTTCCCCCCCCCATCTGGTGGAACAACACTGGACTCATCTACAAAGTACTAAGGGCTAATCCCCCATCACATATGTAATTTAGCAAGGTAGGCAGCGGAATCTCTGGGCGATTTTAGCCCTTCCCCTGCCTGGATACCTTTTCTTCCCAGTCCTATGTGCACACCAGTTATGGGTACAGTAACTAAGTTCCTGTGTTTTGGCCTATAGGCCGAGTGTAACCCCTTGGCTGGTGGTCATTCATGTTTACTGGCAGGTGGGTTTACCCACTCCCCTTCCTCCTCTCCCCTCCCCCTCCTCTCCCCTCCCCCCACGAGGTTTGGGTCTGCCGACCCTTTGGTTTGCGCGAGGTCCAGGATGAGTTGGTTCACTGTTTTCATCCACATAAGACCCACCTGTGGTGTGTCCTGAGACAGCACAGTTGTAGGGTCTATAGATATATACATCTATGTATTTCCTCTTTTGCTTTGACCTCCAAGCGCACATTTCTATGGTTGTAGTGTTTGTTTTGACACTTTGACATAGTATCAATACTGGACCTATTGCCCGTTTTGAAATTAGTCTACTACTTTAACATACCGACTTGTTCTTTCTCTGCTCTTTGTTTTCAGAGCTGTTTCTTCCCTACATTATAGGATATGCAGTACATAGATCGCAGGCGATGCTTACATCTCCCTTAGTGCTAATGTTTAGTCTGATGTAGAGATTTCTTAAGAGTTGATTTAAGTTTTGAGAGAGGTTTTAAGGTAGTGTGATTTTGCTATCTGCCCTGAGCCCTGTGCCCCTTCTCTTAGAGCTGTAAGTCTGTGGGCTGCACCCTTGACCTCTGTGTCCCATTGAGGCTGCTGCAGTGCCCACCCCCAAAAAAAAAAAACTTGCTTCAGAACCTCCCTGCCTGTTTTTTTTTTTTTTGGCTGACTTTTCCATTAGCAGATTATATCCTTTAGCCACTAGAGGGCCCAGTTATAAGCACACTTACCCAATCCAACACAATACAGTTCCTGTCTCATTTCACTTATTGTGTGGTCAGTCTATCACCATTCATCAGTCTTTGCCCCTCCCTCTTCTACTGATTGATACTGATTTTTCCCATTTGCAGCTTATACTCTTCGCCCACTAGAGGGGTTTTCGCCCAACTGTGCCAAAGTTGCTCTACATCTCCTTACTCTCTACTACTCCTCCTGGACACTCTTCCTTTACTGCTCAGCTGCTATGGGTACCTACACTCCATTACTAAGTCTGCTCTCCTTCACCCTCTTGGTACAGACCTCACACCGACCAGAGCACCTTTCCTCCACACTAGGTACCTCATAGCCAGACTACCCCACAGTGACTCGCCCTTCCCACCCTCGACACACCGTGACCCCCAACCTCCCACCCTGCAACACCCCACTCCCTCCACCCTCCAAGGCCCGACCTGGACCCAGCTCTCCCCTGCCATTCCCACCCTTCGCACTTTATCTATCCCATGCAACCTGATTGTAAAGTCCTCAGCTGGGTGCCGACCCAAGGGTCTCCATCACCACCGGTCACTAACCAGAATAATTACACTGCTATTATTATGATCTGGTAATGTACTCCCAAACCCAGGACCTATGGCGTCCAGCCCTTCTAAACCCTGTACTGCAACTGGCCTCCGCTTTGCATCCTTAAACATTTGCAGTCTCCTAAAGAAATCTGCTGCCTTCCAGTGCTGGGTCATTCAACATCGACCTGACATAATTGCACTGATAGAGACTTGGCTCTCCAAATCCACCCCTGACTCTGCTATCACTCTCCCTGGATATACCATCTGCAGGGAAGACTGAGTAGGCAAACGCTGTGGTGGTTGCGTACTACTTGTATGAGACTCCCTTATAGGTCAGGCACTCCCAGCTCCTAAACTTGATTATGGAGCCCAAGCCCTCACCTTAAAAATCACACCTGACCCCGCCCAAGGCCCTCTCTTCCTCACAGTCTCCTACATACCCCCGAGGAATCAAAACCAAGCGGTCCAGTCCCTCATTGACTACCTCACATCTCTCCCTCACAAAGTGGAGCAAGTCATCCTAGGTGATCTCAATGTTAACTGGCTTGCCTCCACTGCCTCCCATATAACGGACTCCTTTGCTGCCCTGAATATGTCCCAGTTAGTCACCCAGCCCACCAGATTCAACCACTCTATTGGCACTAGCACTCTCCTAGATGTTGTTATATCTAACCGCCCCTACAAAATCTGGGATGTCACTGTCCTCCCCGACTCTCTTAGCGATCACTCCCCAGTCCTCTGTCTCTGGTCATCCTCCACTCTGAAGCCAGTGTCCCAGGCCACTCTACGCCGCTGTTTATGCCCCGGCAGCCTCAGAAAATTAAAAACAATACCTAGCCCAGCTAGACTGTCCCCTATCACTTTCACACCTGACACTAGCTCAGCTCTTGACCACTTCACAAATGCCTTCTGTAAGGCTTGTGACCTTTCCTTCCCCTCACCAGGATCAGCTCAAAAAATGCAATGCCCCATGGATCTACCACCTCCTCCAGAGACTCAAAAACAGAGATAATTTCTGGCAGATTGCTGTAGAATCTGGAAAGGTGTCTGATAGACAGGCCTACAATGCAGTACACAATAAGTGCACTTGGGCCACTAGGCGGGCCAAGGCAGAGCACTACCAGACCACCCTCACTTCCACTTGAGGTTCAGCCCAGACCTTCTAGGATGATATGAAAGAGCTAAATGGGAAGTCCCGCTCCCCCTCCCACCATCTCAGCTCTCCATCAATGGCACCTCCACCACAGATCCTCTCTTTATAGCCGATTGCCTTACCACTGCCTTCTCTGACCTAAGCTCGGTCCTCCCCAGCACCTTCTTTGACCCAATCCCAACCTCTCTCCCTCCAATCCTGCATCACCCACCATTCTACCTGTGCACCCTATCCCCCCAAGAAGCCAGGCCGCACCTGCTAAAAGCCTTAGGCAGCAATAACCCCAGCAGTGACCCCCTTGACTCCAGGATCCTCTGTATGATCTTGGACGAAGTTCTAGTTCCCTTGACTGACCTTCTAAACCGGTCTCTGTGCCTGGGTCAGTTCTCAAGTGCTTGGAAAACTGCTGAAATCACACCCATACATAAGAGTGGGGACCGGTCCACCCCCAACAATTACTGGCCGATCTGCATCCTCCCCCCACTCTCTAAAGCCCTTGAAAAAGTGGTGTTGATCCAGTTCTCTGAATACCTAACCAAGTACAACATTATGTGCCCAGAGCAGCACAGTTTCTGCCCAGGACATAGTACAAACACGGCTCTCCTGGAATTCTCCCAACACCTGCATGCTGCTCTCGACTCTGGCAGCCTTGCAGGAGCAGTGTTCGTTGACCTCTCCAAGGCCTTTGACACTGTCTGTCATCCCCTTCTACTCGACCCTCTCCACCAACTTGGCTTCTCTGATGGTCCCATTTCCTGGTTCTCTAGCTACCTCTCTGCTAGATCCCAGCGTGTCAAGATCTGCGGCTCCCTCTCCGGCACTCTTCTTGTTCGCTCCGGGGTCCCTCAGGGCTCCATCCTGGGTCCAATACTTTTTAGTCTCTACCTCAACGCCCTCCCCAGCTCATGTACTGGTAAAATGCTCCTCTACACCAATGATGCAGTCCTCGTTGCCTCACATCCCAATCCCGCCTCCCTCCAATTATCCTTCCAGCAAGCTTACAACCAAACCTGAAAGGTGGTTCGGCGACTGCAGACTGGTCATTAACCTAAAGAAAACCCAATCACCTCTTCTCCCACCACCAAAATAAAGCTAAAATACCCCTCTTGATTATCCCCAGCACTCGCTAAAACAAGTGACCACATACAAGTACCTAGGCATCATGTTTGATACTGCCCTCTCCTTCCACACCACATTAATGCCCTGTCAGCCACCATTAACTCTCGGATTGGCCTGTTATACTGGCACAGGACTGCCTGCCTCAGGTTGCCCTCAGGCTGGCCATCACCTCCTCTCCGTCTTGTCCCTCGTGGACTGTAAACACCCATTCGCCACGAATGACACTGCCTCTCAAAATCCAACTCTCCATCAATAAGGCCTGTAGGCTCCTGACCCAGTGCCCCAGCTGAACTCACACCTGCCTTCTCTACTACCACCAATCTGCTCAACTTTGAGGAGTGACTGCTCTACCAGACTTGCCTTCTCGCTAAGAAATCACTGCTAGGACTCCCCCGAGGCTCTCACCTCCCTACAGCAGTCATTATCATCCATCACCACCCATGGCTCTGTTAAGGCCACTTTCAAGGTGCCCAGAACCAAGACCTCTCTTGCCCAGAGATCCTTCCTCTACCGAGCCCCCACCTGGTTCAACTCCCTCCTTAGCTTCATCTCCAACTTGCCAAAAATTGGCTCCTTCAAAACAGCCCTTTGGAACCATATCTTTAATACCCGCTGTTGTAGGTGCAACTAACCCCCTGTTGTAACCTGTGGTACCCACCCGCCTTGCCCCCTGGCTCGACAACGTCCACTGGACAGCCTCTCCCTCCCTCAGACCTACTCCTTCCCTACTAGGTCCAAACAGGGATGTAACCCGCTGTCTTCTCTGAGGACCTACTACACCCATGAGTGTAACTCACAATTTTGTAACATTATGTAACCTAAGTAACGTACAAACTACTACATTATGTAACCTAAGTGTATCTATGTTAAATGTTCCTTTTTACTGCACCTGTAATGTTATCCTCTGTTTTAATCTGCACTGTAATAACTGTCTTGATGTCTGCCCCCTCCTGCCTTTGCAAATGGGTCTTTGACTCAAAGGTTGTAAACCCGATTTGTAATGAACAAATAGAATAAATGAATAATGAGTTCACTGGCAGTCCTGTCTGTTCTCAAGGTTTTGGTGATTCTGGAATTTGGTATTATTTTCCCTAATCTCTCTGCTGGACACTCTGTACGTACCTCCACTCATCTCTTGTGAGAAGATGCCTACTACTACCCATGTTGTCCCCAAGGATATAGGTGGATATCCTGAAATGTGAAAGAATTAAACCACCCAATTAAACACACAAAAGTCTTACAACATTTAAAATCTCTGCAGGCAGATATTGCCCTCCTTCAGGAAACCACCTACTGTCCAAATGTACTAACTGGTTAAAAAACTCTGGGTGGGGAAATACTGGC
The DNA here is from genome assembly GCA_016271365.2 of Neoceratodus forsteri. Lineage (NCBI taxonomy): Eukaryota > Metazoa > Chordata > Ceratodontiformes > Ceratodontidae > Neoceratodus > Neoceratodus forsteri. Next base: position 1,380,887,493 of record CM028132.1, on the reverse strand, counting down.
TAGCTCCTCCCTGCTAAGTCAAAGGGGTAGCCATTCTCATTCGTCGGGCCTCTCCACGGGTGGTAAAAGATGCGCATGGTCGTTGGTTGGTGGCAAAGTTATCTTCTCCTATAAATACTATCTTGTTGGGTAATCTATAGGCCCCCAAAACTGAGCACACCGACTTCTTCCCTGAGATTAGTCAAGCCTTGTCAGATCTACAAGTGGAGGGGCCACTTTTACCTGTAAGCATAGGTGGAGACTTCAACGCAGTGGGAGATTTATTTTTAGACAAGTCCCACCCAACCCCTCATGCTAATCCTAAAGCTAGTCTCTCCCTTCAGGCTATGATAGAGGAATGGGCCCTCATGGACATAAGGCATAGGGATCATCCTACTGACAGAGATTTCTCTTTTTACTCCATCCCACATAAATCTCATAGTCATATAGACTTCTGGCTGGCTACTGAATTAGCAGCTAGATGCCTCTCTGACTCTGAGATAGGCTCGATTCTAATATCAGACCATGCCCCGTCTCATTAATGTTCACCCCCCTGCAGCATCGCCCACAGGGAACCCATTGGTGCTGCAACCCCCTTTAATTCCAGGACCCGGATTTTCACCCTCACATAGTAAAGTCAACCAAGGATTATTTTGCCCTCAATGCGGACTGTGGGGTATCCCCAGGAACTGTCTGGGAAGCATTCAAGGTGGTGTTGAGAGGGCATATCATTGCCTTTTCAGCGGCTTGGGACTGCAGATGAAAAGCAACTTTGTCCCAACTCCAAAAAGAACTAATGACCTTAGAGCGTCATTTCAAATCCACCCCCTGGACGGCCCCTGACAGTGAGTTACACCGACAAATAATTGGACTCAAATGCCAAATAAATACAATACTACATCAGAAAGCTGAGTGGTACCTCTTGAAATCGAAACAAACCTTTTGGGCTGGGGGAAAACGAGCTGGGAAGGTACTAGCCTTCCGTCTGCACAAGCAGCAAGTCGCTACATGGATATATGCTCTCCATAATGCATCAGGTTCCATAGTGACTAACCCTAAACAGATAAACACCACAATGCAGCAATTTTACCAAACTCTCTATCAATCTCGATCTGCTAATACTGCCCAAGGTCTATGGGACCTTTTTGCCAAATTTTGTCAACAAACCGCTTTGCTGACCCTTACCCCCGAGCAAGTGACACAACTGGATGCACCAGTGTCCTGTGAAGAGCTTCAAATGGAGCTCTCACAGGTGGCATGAGGGAAGGCCCACGGCCCTGATGGTATATCTGTGGAGCTCTACCAGGCCCTTGGCCAGGATATTATATAACCTTTGCAGCGAGCTCTACATCATGCTAATACTTCTGGATCTCTCCCGCAGACTATGAAAGAGGCAATAATTTCCTTGCTACCGAAAAAATCGACCGACCCTCTAGAGTGTGCCAACTTTCGGCCGATATGCTTGACTACCAGGGAATGGGAGTATGGTATATATTTTATGTTGCTCAGGGGGCCGCTAGACTAGCAGGGATATGGGGATCTTTAATATCATTATACAGTTGGGGGGGCCACTAGACTACCAGAGAATTGGAGGTGTTATTAGTTATACATTGATGGGGGGGCACTAGACTACCAGGGCAGGCTTTTTGCCACATTTGCGGCGGAAGACTCATGGTTCGAGAACGCAGGTGGGGGATGGCAGCTCTGTCCTGTGTGGGGCTTGTGCCAAAGGTGTTTCAGGGGATGGGGGTTTTGGCACAGGGTTAGACATGGTAGCATGTCAGCAGGTGGGTCTACAGGACCCCCGGGAAGGGGGGCGGCCATAGGTTACACCAGCTAAATGCTGGTGTAACTTACATTGCCAGTTCTCCTCCGGAGGTTCTTGTAGAATCTGGATGTTGGGGACTTTTTTGCTGCCCTTCTGGAATGGGGCGCAACTGCTGCCATAAACCCCCTTGCGAAATGTTGCAGGGGGTTCATGGCACAACTGGGAGCGTAACTATTGTTTGGTGCAACTTTGTAGAATCGCGCAAGTCGCATCTGCTGGTGTAAGTTGCTACATGCACCATTCTACTTGGTGCAACTGCTGTTACGCCAGGTGTAACTCTTCTAGAATCTGGCCCAATGTGTCTTAGTACAGGGTCTAAACAAAAGATCTATAAAAGAGGGCTCAAAGGGTACCTCTGTTTGACACCCCTGGCTAGGACACATTTCTCGCCTAACAATCCATCAATCCATCAATATTAGGTCTAACACAGGTAGAGTCATATAAACATAAAATACATCAAACCCTATGATTCGGGTATTCCACAATGGAGCAAGACAAATTCCAAATAAGTATGTGCTATCTTGTTAAAATCCTTTATTTGAGAGACAGAGAGAGAGAGAGAGAGAGAGAGAGAGAGAGAGAGAAAGAGATCATGTATCCATGCACCTGCCCCCTACTTCCTCTTTCAACAAGTTCTCTTTTATTTATTTATTTATTGAAATGTTTCACCAGGAGTGCACACTGAACAACAAGTTGCTCAACTCATGGTGCGACCTGGGGGGAGGGGTTACATAGGGTTGTGAAGGATGATCAGTTATGATAGTATGTGGGTAGTACAAATAATACAACATAGTAAGATTGTGCAACAGTTGGAGCACAAGATATTGTACAATAAACAGTAGAGGAACATTGGGTAAATTACAATACATGTCCAAAATCATACAAAAAAACATATGAACATACAAAACCTATAGAACCATTTATAGTGCATGAGTGTACCAGGAACAGGCTCGAGGTAGTACACAAGCGCTGTTGGAGTAAAAAGGATGGGGTTAGGTTGTGCACACTGGTGATCCAGAAGGGCAGGTGGAGAAGAGAGGGGGGAGAGGCGAGAACTGAATATGAGGAGAAGGAGTAGCCATTTCCTGATTTCCCCCTTCAGGATGTTGAGAACCCTGCTGGGGGGGTCACGGTAGGAAGGCAGAAACTGGAGACAGGTATTAAGGTGGGTTAAACAGCTGGCATAGAGGTAATTGTGTAGGGCAGAGGTAAGGGAGTAGCTGGAGGAGGAGTGTCTTATTTTGGGGGGAGGGAATTCCAGATTTTAGGGAAACGATTGGTGAAACCAGTCTGACCGATGAGGGTAGAGTGGCTAGGGACCATCAAGGTGCGAGCGTCATTTGATCTGAGAAAGTGGGTGGGGGGAGGTGGAATGGACAGAGAGGATGAGAGATAGAAGGGGAGCCCCCCGAGCCAGAATTTGGAGGTTAGTTTGGCGCAGTGAGAGATGCATCTGTGAGATAGTGGAAGGAAGGTTAGAGAGCAATAGAGTTCACAGTGGTGGAAGCAGGAAGGGGAGTCGATAGCAAAGTAGCAGAAGGAGTTAAAGAGAGTGTCCAACTTGGTCAGGGAAGATTTGGGAGCAGCACCATAGACTACATCGCAGTAGTCAAAGATGGGGAGTATCATCTTCTGGACAATTTCACACCTCCCAGTCAGCGGGATGCAACTACAATTCCTGTACTGAGCACCAAGCTTGGGGCGCAGTTTCTTCAGGATAGCATTGATATGCACAGAGAAGTTGAGGTGTTGGTCCAGCCAAACTCCCAGATATCAAAATGAGGAGGTGTCCTCCAAGATGGTCCTATCAAGGGTGTGGAAGGTGGGTAGGGCCGGGAGCCTAGAGAGTCTCTGCCTGGTGCCAAAGGTCATTGAGACTGTCTTCTTGGCATTTAGAAAATGCTGGTGAGAAGCAAACCAGAGCTGAACTTGGTTGAAGTCATGCTGTAAGCTGGTTTGCATGGCAGCAGGGTTTTTGATCTTGTAAAATCTACTAGGGACTGAACAATCCTGAGCAGGTGTTATCAGATGCTTAGCAATAGGTACATGACTGTTGTGTGAAAACTTAGATGAAATTTTAAGATCCACATTTAAAAGGCATATAGTCATCCAGCTATCCAAACATCTTCTATCCCCGTTTGTATAGAAAAGTTAATATGCTTTCTTTCAGATTGGGTATCACCAAGCCAGACTGCAGAATATGAGTATATAAGGCTGCGAACTCAGTGGATAAAGAGAAAGAATTCAGTTTGTACTAATCACCTATAATACCATTTTGTCCAGGGGCTGATGTGGAATTGGTGGAATGAACTGCACTTTCTAGTTTAGCCATTTGCAAAGGTTTCTGTAACTCTGCCAACTCCAAAGGGGACAGAGTAGGAATCTGTAAAACTGAAAAAATCCAGCCTTTTGGAGTCAGAAATTAAAACAAAGGTTTTAGTAATGTGTTTGGCCACTACTGTATCTTGTTAATTTTTACTCTATTTGAATGATAAAGCCTGTCTGAGTCTCACAAGCCTTGTATCTGTTTCTTGTCTACCCTTTGTGAACAGCTGTTAAAAGGTCAAATTTGAGGAAACCTATTCTGTGCTCCAAAGAAAAAGCCCTTTGCAAGTGGAACTCACATATTCTGATTTTAGTGCTTTGTATTAGGCTTTAATGTGTTGTATTTTGGGCTGAATAGTCAGCGCCTGTGTTCAACATTAAAGAGATTACGTTCTGTAAGAGATGCTTTTGCATAAGGTGAGTAAAATAATCCGATTTCTTCTGAAGTCTACCCTGCTGCTGAAGGAAATTCTGAAAATCATTTTTGGAATCCTACCACCACTGGACAGGATTATCAAAAATCTTAAAAACATGACTTAATGGCAGCTATGAGCTCCCCCAATGCAGAGAGAACAGTCTCCTTGTCTGAGTGCTGAATTGAACTTCCACACCCCTGGGCCTAATTTTTTTCTCTGCTAGCTCTCCTATTGTTATGCAAAGGAAATGATGGCCAGAAATCTCCAAGGATAAAAGTCGAGTTGAAACTATAGGGTGATAAGAGGAGATCAGCTATTCAAGGTAGCCCACTGCAGAAGTGAGCTCAGATATTTTAGCACTGTTCACACCAATATTACTTGCCATCATCACGTGGTGAAATTAATGTTATTTTTTTTTATTCTTTTCTTGTTTTAAAATTGTATAATTTATGTTTTAGATCTGATATATGTAAATGTTTATCTTTTTATTCTGTATAGAACTTCAACCTGTACTTTTGTGCCTGGTAGCAATATTAAGTAATAAAGTATTAACTAACTAACTAACGAAATAAAACTAGCTAACTAACTAACCAAAAGTCTATCCAGGTAGCCAAGGGTCTCTTAAAGTTCCATTTCTTTTCCGTGTATTGGTTAGATAAGTATCTGATAATCTAGCAGTCGGTAGGAGTTTTAAGAAATGAGATATCACAGGATACCTATTGATTTTCATGTGTTTGCACCATGGTCTAAGAATGACAGCCCACAATTGAAGTCTCCACCAAATAAAACATGTTTGCTAGTAAAGAAATAGTTCCGAATTAATTTCAACAGATCAGTCCTATTTGCCTTAGACTGTGGGGCAAAGATATTTATCAGTCTAACCACATTGTTGTTGATCTTGGAATCAAGTAATAGCATCCTTCCGAGGCTGAGGTTAAGAAGTTTTAAGATTTCATTGTCAGGGGAATTAAATAGAATTCTTACCCCAGTACAAGGTTCTAATCCAACAACCAGAATGAGGGACCATTGAACCACACTTTTTGGATTTAGGGCACCTCAAACAAGGTCTGAACCCTGGTATCCTGTATAAAAATGACATCTGCTTTTGAATTTTCAAAGAAGGAAAAAACAGTGAACAGTGCTACAATATCTGAGCTCACTTCTATGGTGGGCTACCTTGAACAGCTGACCCAAAGACAGTCCAAACAAATAGTGTTTTTGGCAGAAAAAGTGGATGACTTAGAGAATAGGGGCCGGCAGATTAATACTAGGATTTTGGGGGTCCCAGAGGATATTTAGGGGAACAACATGGTATCCTTCTTGCAGAACATTTTGCCAGAGCTCTTGGGCTATCAGTGGTCATGGCCCCTTGAAATTGAATGGGCACATCAGTCATTGGGTTACAAAACCTGTACTTTTGTGCCTGGTAGCAATATTAAGTAATAAAGTATTAACTAACTAACTAACGAACTAAAACTAACTAACTAACCAAAAGTCTATCCAGGTAGCCTTCTTTCCTTCTTTCCTTCTTAGCCTTCTTTCTGAAGGAAAGAATTGTCGAGTATCTAAAGGCCAGAGGGGCACAGGACCCAAGGCAGCATGGATTCACAGCAGGAAGGTCATGCTAGACAAATCTGATAGATTTCTTTGACTGGGTGACCAAAGTAGTAGATCAGGGAGGGGCTGTGGACATGGCCTACCTAGACTTTAGCAAGGCATTTGACACAGTCCCACACAAAAGATTAATATACAAGTTAGCTAGCCTGGGGTGGGTCCCAAGATGACAACCTGGGTAAAAATTGGCTGGAGAATAGGACACAGAGAGTAATAGTAAATGGAGTCCACTGTGAAGAAAGGGGGGTTACTAGTGGGGTACCACAGGGGTCAGTATTAGGACCGGTCCTCTTCAATGTCTTTATAAGCGACATTGCAGAGGGACTGGAAGGAAAAGTATGTCTCTTTGCAGATGACACAAAGATCTGCAACAGAGTTGATGCACAAGGTGGGGTGGAAAGGATGAAAAGGGTCTTGGCAAGGTTAGAGGAATGGTCAAATGTATGGCAGCTTAGAGTCAATGCTAAGAAGTGCAAGGTAATGCACCTGGGAAACAAAACCCAGGGAAGAGTACACAATGGGGTGAGATACTAACAACAGCAAAATGGAAAGGGACCTGGGGTAGTTATATCAGATGACCTAAAGGTGAGCAAGCAATGTGAGAGGGCAGCAAGGAGGGCTGGGGGATACTGGGATGCATAGGGAGGCATCACCAGTAGAAAACAGGAAGTTATTATCCCTCTGTACAGACAGCTGGTCAGACCCCATCTGGAGTACTGCGTGCAGTTCTGGAGACCCAGTCTTCGCAAAGACATAGACAGGATGGAAGCTGTCCAGAGGAGGGCAACTAAAATGGTGCACGGTCTGCACTGGAAGACATATGAAGAGAGACTTAAGGAGCTTAATATGTATAGCCTCGAGGAAAGGAGGAGAGGGGGGACATGATAGAAACTTTCAAGTAACTCAAGGAATCAACAAAGTCCAAGAGGGTAGCATCTTTCAAAAAAGAGGTGTGCAAGAACAAGGGGCACAATTTGAAGATGTGGGGGCAGCTCAGAGGTAATTTAGAAGTATTTTTCACAGAGAGGGTTGTGGATGCATGGAGCGGCCTTTCGGAGGAGGTCGTGGAGTCAAAAACAGTGGTGGAATTCAAGCAGGCATGGGACAGTCATAAGGCAATTCTAGGGGTTGGGGGTAGGAAGAAGTAGGCTGCTGGTTAACTAGGATCTGCAGCTTATCCAGTAGGCAGGGAAATGGGCAGACTAGGTGGGCCAAGCGGTCCTTATCTGCCGTCAAATTCTATGTTTCTATGTTTCTATGTAAAACTCAAAATTGGAGACCCAGACCCATTATCGCCTACTACCTAAGGTTGTCTGTTAGGGAGAAAATATTGCAACTCTCTAAAGAGAGGAAAACACTGGCCTGGAGAGGACAGAGAATCTTAATCTTTTAAAATTTTTCTGCCGACATTATGGGGAAGAGAAAACAATTTCTTGGAGTCGCCCTGAGGTCACGTGATGGCAGCCTAGAGAGGTAGCAGCAGACTCCGTTTGCTCCTTCCCCTACTCACTAAAACCCGCTAATTAAACGCTTTCTTAGAAGCAAGAGTGAAGGATTTGTAGCAGATCACAACGTAAGATTTCCTTGCGGTACCGGAGTTGTCAATTATGGAGGTTTTTATGTGGAAAGCGCAACCGCGAAATTCGCCACCACTATCCCCGGAAAAAGGCAAGGCATCTAAGTGGCCCAAAGCCCAAATGCCGAAAATGCCTGCGGGGACTGTTCCACTCACAGAAGACAGATTCTTAGAGATTATGCGACCTATGCAAGAGTTGATGGATAGTACTGCTGAGGAACTGCATCAGATTAAGCAGCAACAGACTCCCTGTTTACTCGAATGGCAGATTCAGAAGCCCGCCTCGCATCAGCACAGAAAAGCAAGACAAACTTGCTATAGACCAGGCACTCACTAACCGAAGAGTTAAAAAATTAGAAGACAAATTAGAGGATCTGGAGGGGAGGGGTCGTAGAAATAACTTACTAATAATGGGCATTCCCAAAAAAGAAGAAGGCACAGCACCAATACTCTTTGTACAGAAGTTCTGTGAAAAGGTAGCAGGGCCCTCTCCTAAGGGTCCTGCCTATATTGTGGAGAGAGCTCACAGAGCACTTCGACCACCCCCACTCCCCCGGCTCCACGCCCAGGCCTATAATTTTCAAGCTACTTAATTTCCAGGAAAAACAACATATCCTCTCTAAAGTAAAGGCACTGCAAGAAGTTCTCTGGGAGGGGAAAAAGGTTAGAGTGACCCAGGATTTGCCTCAATTGGTTCGATTGAAACGCCAAGAACTGCATCCAATTGTGACAAAGCTGATTGCGGCAAGTAAGCCCTTTCAGGTTAAATGTCCTGTGATTCTGCAAGTGAAGCTTGGTGACCACTGGCAAACATTTGATTCTCATGAACAAGCCCTGAGCGAATTGAAAGTTGCACTCCCGGACTTATTCAAATGAACCTCCCCTAAAAAGAAAAGGATTCCTTCCACTTCGTTTTAATAGTAGCTGCAGCTTTTCTGTGCCAATGCTACAGAAGTCTCACTTTCTCATACATGTGGATAACAGGCAAAAGGTAACAAATGTTTAACAGCATAAGCTTCCTTTATTAGATGCCAAATTGGAAGGATCATGAAGGTATGATATTGATGTTAAGGATCCACCTGACTCGATATTCTCGCACCGAGAAGATGGTCTTATAAGTACACTTAAATAAGACTCACAATTGGTAAATTCAGCACCGCGATTCCTAGCAAACTCGTTTGCCAATGCTGAAGCACCGTCTGTATCCAGGAACCCACATGGAACTGAGACTTGCCAATAAAACTCATGCAGCAACGAGGCAATTACAAGGAGGTTTGCCATTTGGATTGCTCGTACCTCAAATGTGGAGCCCCTTTTAGACTAGTTGTAACACCATGATAAAATATTATTGTTTTACCTAACGGTTTAAGAGAACTGATTTCTTCAACAAGGGGTATCTCATTACTAGATAATCAAGAGGTTCTCTTTCTTTCTAAGTGAACCTTTCTGATAAAGGGACTTTGCCGTTTCTTTTCCACCTTCTAATCATAGCGGCAGCTTTTCTGTGCCAATGCTATGAAAGCTCCATTCAGTCGCATATGTGGATGACATCTAAAAATGAAAAGATGACCCTTTGAGCAAGTCTGTACAACACCTCAGGATTGATCCCACAATCAGAAAGCTTACCACTGCGACTCTTGGAAATTCGTTTGCCAATCTCGAAGTACCACCTGCTTCCAGAACCGTGTCTGCACTCACAATAGAACCTATATGGAACTGGAGACTTGCCATTAAAGTTTGCCCGTTAAGTAACGAGGCAACTACAAGGGGGCTTAATGACTGTACCACCTGTACTTTACATACTGAGTGCTCTTTATATTAGTTGTAACCACATAACAAAATATTATTGTTTTGCCTAACGAATTAACAGAATGGCCTCTTTAGCATGGGGAGTTTTATCACTAGATAAATCAAGAGGTTCTCCTCATACTTTTCAGAGGCATTTACCTGTTTGTTGCAAGTTTCATAACCGCTGAATATAATTAGCGAGCTGGGGGAAGGATTTACGGGGAAAGCGGATACTTATAGGCTTGTTTTTTTTGTACATCACTTGACAAATTCGATTGCAGATTGGTTTATTAGAACTGGGGGTAGTTAAGGGATGTATAGGGGACAAAATGGGAAGAGGGAAGGGAAATTATTGGGGTGGGTTACCTCTTCTTCACATACCTTTATTAGTTATAAATAAAGACATCGGGTACTTCTACTATATCTCCTATCGGCTCCATCATACATGGAGATTTAGCCTCAAAATAAAATAATGTCAGGTCCATATGTTATTTTAAGTTGGAATGTGAAAGGTGCTAGGGATAGATGCAAGTGGCAAATAATATTAAGGCACCTATGGAGCCTTAAGGCAAATATAATCTGTTTTCAAGAAACTCACCTTAGGCGAGAGGATACTTCACTATGGTGCAAGGGATGGGTAGGACAGTCTTATGGGGCAGGATTGTCCACCAGCAGAGATGGGGTCGCTATAATATTCCATAAAAATGTTCCCTTTAGACTAGAAAAGGAGATCTGGGACTGTCAAGGACGATATATTATTTTACATGGCCTGTTGGGCCTACATCAAGTAACTATCGGATCCATTTACGGGTCAAACGTATACTCCCCACCTTTCTTTACAAACTTAATGGGAGATATCTCCACCACTCTCCCTAGAACTATATATTTTTAGGAGGAGACTGGAATATAACCCCTCAGCTCTCTTTAGATAGGTCAGAACCTAGAAGGTCTGGTCTTTCTCCGGCACAGAAAGCTCTGCAAGATTTAATAAGCGGGCTAGGTCTTCTTGATATATGGAGAGTGTTTAATCCCAACGAAAAACAATATACCATTTTCTCTCACCCCCATCATACTTGCTCACGCATAGATTATATCCTGATAAGTTCCCATATTGTGTCTAGAGTAATGGAGACTATGATCCATCCATGGGTGATATCGGATCATTCCCCAGTCTCTATAACATATACAGTAAATTAGGACCTGGAATCAAAAGAGATTCCGTATGGAGATTAAACACACAACTACTCCAAATTCCTAACACACAGGCCCATCCTAAAAATTATATTAATTCATTCCTAGATAATAACATAGGAACAGTCTCTAAAATTGATATAGTTTGGTCAGCCCTAAAATGCGCGTTGCGAGGGGAATGCATACGCATAGCCTCTATCTGGTTGAAAAAGTTTAAACTGCGTACCAAAACCCTGCTGCAAGAAATTAAAGCCTTAGAATTAAACATCAGCTACCGCTCCTCAGAATCTGAATGGACTAGACTCCATACGTTACATGCTCAATTTTCAGATCTTATGGCCCAAAAAGCAGAACTATCTTTGAAACGTGCTCGGATGAGGTACTTGGAATCTGGGGAACGTGCTGGTAAATTGTTAGCCCTCCACATTAAACATGTGGACTCTACTCGCCTGGTACCTGGACTGTATTTGCACAAAGAAGGCCCATTAGTTACAAACCCGAGGGAAATTACCTCCAGTTTTGCAAAATATTACAGAGACTTATATCATGCTGCAGATGGAAATATTCCAAACGAACAACTACAAGCATACTTTGATCACTTGAACCTCCCAGCCCTGCCCGCAGGTAAGGAGCCATTCCTGAGCCCCCCCTATTATGGAATGGGAAGTCATGCAGGCAATTAAACAGCTTTCAGTTGATAAGTCACCTGGCCCAGGTGGCCTCCCGTCTAATTTGTATAAACTTTATAGTACAGAACTTTCCCCTCTTTTAACAAAAGTCTTTAATTTCTGGTACGAATCTGGCTTCTCAGACCATACATATCTCGAAGCCCTAATCACTATTATTCCTAAACCAGGCCGCGACCCATATTATATAGAAAATTACCGTCCTATCTCGTTGCTTAATACTGATGTTAAAATACTAGCAAAAATATTGGCTAATCGTTTGGGGCCTCTAATTGATACTTTAATTAGCAACAAGCAGGTTGGCTTTATGCCTGGGAGATCATCGAGCAACCATATACCTCGATTGCTACATCTTATCCCCCTTGCCGATGAGTCAACTACACCTATGGCCCTCATTGCCTTAGATTCGGAAAAGGCCTTCGACTGGGTCTCCTGGCAGTTCTTGTTTACTGCATTGTCCCGATATGGCCTTCCACAAACATTCATTAAATGGGTTAGACTATTATATTCATCTCCCACAGCCCGGGTCTGGTGCAATGGTCAATTGTCAGATCCATTCCCATTACTTCATGGCACTAGGCAGGGCTGCCCCCTTTCCCCGCTCCTCTTCAACTTCTACTTAGATCCCTTCATTAGGAGACTACTTACAGCGCAGGGCTTACAAGGAATTCAAATAGGAAATCGACATCACCTTCTGTCTGCTTATGCAGATGATTTGTTATTGCATATAATGAACCCGACTGAAAGCATCCCTATCCTTTTGCAAGAAATTGATTCTTTTTCAAAGATTTCCTATTACAAACTGAATTTGACAAAATCTATTATTTTCCCACTGAACCAGAAATTATTAAGAACAGATGTAGAAAAATTCGGATTGCATTGGGAGAATAAGGGTATAACCTATCTAGGTATTAAAATTCTTAGAACACACTCTGCTGTTGTTAAAGAGAACCTTTTTAAACTAGCCCAAACAATAAAATTAGATCTAGAAAGATGGAGCACATTACAAATCTCCTTATGGGGAAGGATTAATATAATTAAAATGAATGTTCTCCCCAGAATTTTATACCCTCTCAATATGCTGGCCCCCTACCTCCCTAAATCATGGTTCATGAAACTCAGGAACTTATTTAATAAATTCATCTGGAAGGGCAAATCGGTGAGGCGGGCATATCACAAACTAACGGCACCAAAAATCCATGGTGGTCTCTCCCTACCATCCCTATTCAATTATTATGGGGCAATTCATATTACAAAATTAGCACATTGGATGCCCCAACTATATGTCGGAGACCCTAGATCTTACCTCCCCTCCTGGCTAGATATCGAAATGACTCTAGCATCCCCCACACTGTGTTCATTGACATCCCTATTATATTGTTCCCCAAAACATATCCCCCAAAATCTTTGGAAATCCCCAATAGGATGGTCATTAAGGGCTTTGAGTCAGCTGCAGAGTTATCTGAAAATAAACTGGCAAATAGATGGAGAACAACCACTTTTAAACAATCCGCATTTTAAGATTCAGCAGAAACCTATTCCAATGGTGTTTTGGTCTTCTTTAAGGAACATGAGGCTCAAAGATCTCATGCCCAATGGCAGTATACTTTCATATAACCAACTCTTACAAAGTTCTCCTGAATTAAAAGGACATTCCTTCAAATACAGGCAGGTTGCACAAGCGGTCTCCTCCTTTATAGTCACTATGGAGGCTCCAGAATCTCCTAGGACTGACCTACCCTCCTTATTTAGTGCAGCTACTCATCCACATCAAATCTCCACAGTGTATAAGGAATTGAGGCCCTTGATACACAGTTACCAACTGATAAATGTCATTACTGGGCTAATGTGTTATCCCTTCCACCCACACCTGCTTTTTGGCAACAAAAATGGTGTAACCTACATAAATTTGTTAAACAAGACCGCTTGCGTCTTATACAGTTTAATATTATGAATAATTTATATTATACTCCCCAGAAACTTTACAAAATTGGTAAAGTATTATCCCCCTATTGTCCCCGGTGCCTTAATGGAAACGGGGATCTTTATCACATGTTATGGATGTGTCCTAAAGTGCAATCATTCTGGAAGGCGATAGAAAATTCTCTAGACCCTTTACTAGCATTGGACTCATTGTTTTCTCCAGAAGTTTGTATTCTCAATCATTATCCAAAAGGAACATTGCAATCTAAGAAATACTCTATGGCGTTCATTTCTGCAGTGGCTAAACTTGCACTCATGAGACATTGGGCCAATGACTCCTTACCTACTTTATTAAAGTGGCATAGAGAAATCCTACAAGCTTTGTAGTTGGAAAAGCACATTGCTAGTATGGATAATCGACTGCAAAGTTATTCAGACAGGTGGGGCACTTTAGAAACACTGTTAACAATATGGAAGCCTTAGCAGATAATTCAATAATTGGATTTCTTCTGTTGGGAATGTTACTTCCAGCTGCAATAGAGCAAATTCATGTACATGATGTCTTTAGGTGGAGAAGGGAGGGTATGGGGGTTGGTGGTTGGGGGCATGTTGATGGGAGGGTTTGGGAGTTGTCTATGGGGATATTGGAGGGGGCTTGTTGGGGGTTGTGTGTTTTTTTTGTTTGTTTTTTTTTGCGTCTTGTTGTATTATAGTCTCCGTTTAATTAAGGACCTTACTGATCCCTCCGCCTTGTTGCAGCATACTACTATGTTAGGTTCTTCCTCGAGCTAGATGATTTAGTTTCCATGACATCATTAAATGTTCAAAGAGGGATACCTGAACACAGATAGTGTAACCAGGATTGGTCCCATATCCATGTACATTACATTGTATTTCATTTTTTATTTTTTGTTTAATAATGTGTTAAAATGAAATAAAGTCTACTGAATTAAAAAAAAAAGAATTTCTTGGAGTCAAACAACAATTCATAGCCCTTGGATTACAATATTTTTCCAAATATCCCGCCATACTGGTAGTACAAGATGTAAAGGGGGAAAATATTACTGTAATTCAGTAAATGATGCCTGGTACTTTATCCAACATGATAAAGAAACCCATTTTACTAATGCAACTCCAAACCAGAACAACTGTCATCTTTTGAACTCTACTCGTGAACAGTCCAGAGCAAAGCAAAAAAAAAAGAATACGTAAGTGCTGGCCCACGCACTGGATCAGGCAGAACTCAACCCCAGGACCTGGCTTGAGCAACTGAGCAGTCAGCTGCTCCTCCCTTGCAATATTCCAAACCCTCTGTGCCTCACCTTTGTTCATAAATATCACAGGATTTTGACTATCAGCCTTAGCTCTCAGAGATATAAAGAAAAAACAGACTTCTGACCCGTCCTTTGAGCATCCCAAGGCCCGCTCAAATGCAGAGGAATTCAAAGAAAGGGGACCAAAGTAGAGAAAGCACCCATACTTCTTTTAAAAGGATATCTCCTGAGCCGGAAACAAGGTTGGAAATGGAAGTTACGAGCCCCCCCCACACAGCCAGCTCAATGGTCTCTCTGGAAAACAAACATAAACAAGCATTTATCAATGCCGAATGTTGTCTTGCTGGCATTGGCATTGGTAGTGCAGGAGTTAGAGAGATGCATTATAGGAATGGCAGTAAAGTATTGAACTAACGCCAACCCCACCCTCACCCTGCAGAGACTGACAGGCATTAATGTGTACCTTTGAGTGGTCGGCCATAACGCTCATGCCATTTCACCTCACCCTACCCTGCAGACACGAACAAGTGTCGTGTTGTGCTTTGGGGTCTTTGGGCTTTACGCTCACCCCATTCCATAAAGAATTACGCTGAGGTGGATGCAGTATAGGAGAATGGGGTGAACTTTGGGGCCAAAGAGTCCAAGGCACACCTTGATGCCTGTCACTGGCTGCAGGTTGGGGGTGGAATGGCATAAGCATTACAGCCGACAATCCCAAGTCACACCCCGACTCCTGTCAGTCTCTACAGGGTGGGGCTTTATGGTTGGAAATCCTAATGCCTTGGGTGTTTGTTGGTATTTTCCTTCCAAATTTTCAACATGGCTTTTTGTGACCCCACCTTATGAACAGTGGCACTATCAGTTTGTCAGCCTAAAGGTGATTTTGCACAGTGACTGCGCCATTTGGCGCCCCAGGTGTGAAAACACATTTCAGGCCGGATGTGAAAAATGACAGCTGTACTGTTCATGAGAAGGTGTAAAAAAATGGCAATGTTGAAAATATGGAGTGAAAATATGAAAAATTGATGAAGTCACGAGCATGCATAGAAACTGCGCAATGCACGCCCGTAATGCAATTATTTGGGGAATTTTTTTAATCAGATTTTCAACACAGGCATTTTGGGACTTCTTCTCATGAACAGTGTCACTGTGATTTTGTTAATTTGTCCCAAACATTGATTTCCCACAGCGACCGCACCACTGTGCGCCACTTGTGCGCCACAAGTGTGAAAACACATTTCAGGCAGGGTGTGAAAAATTAAAGCTGTACTGTCCATACAGAGGTATAAAAAAATGGCAATGTTGAAAATCTGGAGTGAAAATGCGAAAAATTGGTGAAGTCATGAGCGTCCATAGAAACTGCACAATGCACACCAGTAACACAATTATTTTGTGGATTTTTAACCAAATTTTCAACATAGGCATTTTGGGACCTCCACTCATGAACAGTTTCACTGTGATTTTGTTAATCTGTCCCACACTGATTTCCCACAGCGATCGTGCCATTGTGCGCCACATGTGCGAAAACTCATTTTGGGCAGGATGTGAAAAATGACAGCTATACTGTTCATAAGGAAGTGTGAAAAAATGGCAATGTTGAAAATCTGGAGTGAAAATATTAAAAATTCTCGAAGTTATGAGCATGCATGGAAACTGCACGATGCACGCTCGTAACATAGTCATTTTTTGGAATTTTTTCCCCAAATTTGCAACATAGGCTTTTTGGGACCCCATTTCATGAACAGTGGCACTTTCATTTTGTTAGTCAGTCTGAAAAGGTGATTCTGCGTAGTGACTGCAAAATGATCTTTCGGAACTGAATAACGATATGACAGTACATGTGTTCATGAGGTGAGGTTCCAAGGATCCCATACTGAAAATTTGGAGCCAAAATTCAAAAAAATGGCTGGGCTGAGATATCAATTAAGTTGAACCCCCATTTATGCTATTATACAGCTTACTAGCATTCTTCATTTTGCAGTTCGGGTTTGAAGAGTCCAGATGTGTTCCCGCTCCACCAAAGATCACAGTGCCGGACCTCTGGAAGTAAGTATGGGGTGGGGGGTGTGGGAAAGGTGGAGTGCACAGAGGGTGGGTGCAGGTTGGGGGAAGGGGCACAGCGGACAATGAGGGACAGTTTCCTTTTTTTCAGGTACAGAACAAAAAATGGACATCATGGGACCGTTTTCTTTCTTTACAGGTAAAATAAAACAAATATTGGCCGCACTGGGGTGGGTTCCCAGTGTGCCCCATGACTTTCGGGGGGGTGATGCTGGCCACACTGGGGTGGGCTCTCAATGTGCCACACAATGGGGGCAGGGCGGGGGCAGGAACATGCCGATGTGATCGGCTTTCTGTGAGCGGCAGCACACTGGGGTGGGCTCCCAGTGTGCCACACAATGTGGGGGGAGGGTGGCGGACATGCCGACACGGGGATTGCACCCCTGATGTCAGCTTTCTTCGGTGATTGTGTGGCAGTGGCAGGAACTGCCACCATGTTTATTGAAATGTTTCACCAGGAAAGGCACGTACGGGAGGCGTGTCATCTGCGCCACTGCATGACGAGCTTGTCTCTGATTGCAGTGGCACATTTCTTAAAAGTTCTGTCCACTTTACATTATACTTGTGTCAGTGCTAGCATGCTGGCTTATTGGGGTATGAGGGACGTACCTACTAAAGTGTGCCCTGCATTCACCAACACTGACACACCTCTGCATTCCTCCTATTACCGCAGGATGTTGCTTGCGCAAACGCAAGACATCATAAAAAGGAACTGCCTCAAAGAAAATGCTTGTTGCGCTACCACCACTTCCTCCTGAGACACAGGACTCCTATGGTACCACATTTCCTGCTTAGGGCACTGCTGTCAGCCTAATCACTTGTCGAGACTGGAAACCTTTGGATTGTAATGCACTGAGAGGTACTAGCATTTTTCTTTTTGGATTCCAATGCTCAGCCTGTTTATAACTTAAATGTTCAGTATCTGGAATAGTTTCTAAACAGATTTCTGCTTTTAACAGTACTATTGCTTATCACCTATGTGGTGTCTTCAGCTTTGGCTGCTAGGGTGATTTGATAGGCTGCAGTTTTACATGGCCACTGTATAATTAATTTTACGGAACAGCAGGCACCTTGTCTAATAAAAGCAATGCCAGGGAAGTCTCCTGGAGCAGTGTAAATGACTAAGGATGTTTCTCCCCCCCACATTACTGTTTTAATTTCCCCTTTTACCCCTGCCTTTTGAAATAGATGTATAAGCTCTCCCCCATTCCTATATGTCCTTTCTTAATTATGTGGAGTTGAAGATATGGATAGCTTGGCAATTCAATAAGCCCACACATCTGCCAACCATAAGGGCCAGGCCTCTGCAAATCAGGGTAAATATGGTTATCTGGAGAATATGGTCTGTTGGTCATTCAAGTGTGACAGCCATGTGGTACAAACCAGGTGTGTTCTAAACTTGTAGCTGTCAAATGCTAGAGGTCTGAGAGTAATACGCTGTCCACTAGTGAATGGCTGAGGATAATGGTGGCATTCTAGATGGCAAATAAGGCACTGGAATGAAAAGACCTCTCTCGATTTCTACGTTACTTTCTGTTTCACCCTTCTTTTTATTGTGTGGTGTCTGTGTCTCTGTTGTTTTGTCTTTATGCTGTTCATATAAGTCATTTACCAGTCTGCTGACTACTTTGCATTACTGCTAAATAATAACTGGTTAGTGATGATTATCAACTGTGGGCAGAAGCTGTCAAATTCCGTTACACACGGGTGAGTATACACATATGTGCATGATGGAGTTTGATTATACACATATGTGTATAATCATTCATGTATAACGGAATTTGGTTAAGCACAAAAAATCAAAGGAACCAGTTATTATAAAAAATAAAACATGGGGAAGTGTGTGTCAGCTTGGTGACCCTTGGTGTGCGATGCCTTGATAAACCCCTTAAGCTTCGTTCTTGGGGTTTATGGGGCTTCATACACCTTGGGTGTGCATAAAATCCTCGTTATACACACTTCCTCATGCATTATTCTATATTTAATTCCTTTTTATTACAACCCGTGGCTATGTAAACTGTAACCTACCTTCACAAAGTTAGTCAATGAGCATCTTGATTTGATTTACTAGGCGAAGGTTCACTCGCCCTGCTCACATAGCTACCACCTCTTCAGGTACTTGAGCCAGCCCCACCTTGGACTTTAGTTTGGTGGATTTTTGGCCTCACAGAACAGTTCAACCTACTGTTTCTGTGTTTTCCTGACACTGAGTGTCTCGCTATACTAATCCAAATCCATGGTTCATAATTTTACTGTATTGCTTTTAATATATATTTATATGGTGCAAGTTCCTGTAGCCTGATTTAAATATTACTGTGTATAGATTTTGCTGTCATTTTACAGGCTACCTACGGGTTTAAATAGCTCAGAAAAAAGTATTTAATTTACACATTTGTGCCTACAGAAAAATTGTTTTTATAGTTTGCATCTGTTGTTTAGTGCATATAGTGAGTTCTATCTAGATTTTGTTTTTTTTATAAATAATCCATACAGTTATTTATTTTACTGTCTACAACAATGAGTAACACTCAACCCCTTAAGATTTTGTCTTGGAACATTAAGGGTTTTAACTCCCCCATTAAATGGAAGACAATAATAACCTTTTTAAAGAGGGAGAAATTGGATATTGCATTTTTACATGAAACACATCTGACTTTGGCTGAAGCAGAAAAACTTTGCAGAGACTGGGTGGGGGTAGTGGAACATAACAGTTTCAACTCTAAATGGAGGGGGACTGCTATTCTAATTAAACAGGGCATTAACTTTGTAAAACATTCTCATACAGTAGATGATGGGGGTCATTTTCAGATATTACTAGGATCTCTAAACGGGACCAAGGTGGCATTTTGTAATATCTATGCACCGAATTCCAAACAAGTGGATTTCTTTAATTATTTAGCTTTGAGACTGAATGCTGCAGATGGGTATGAGATTGTCCCAGCAGGGAACATGAACAAAGTACTTGATCCCTTGCTGGACAAAAACACTAACAAAAAAAGTCTTCAGAACACTAAAGCCCGAGGGACACTTCATAAACTTTTGGAAGAGACTGGTTTGATAGATTCATGGTGTATTGTGTGTAGAAACGTAGAATCTGATGGCAGATAAGGACAGCTTGGCCCACCTAGCCTGCCCATTTCCCTACCTAACGGATAAGCTGCAGATCCTAGTTAACCAACAGCCTACTTCCTCCAACCCCCCACTAGAATTGCCTTATGTCTGTCCCATGCATTCTTGAATTCCCACGTTTTTGACTCTACGACCTCCTCAGAAAGGCTGTTCCATGCATCTACGACCCTCTCTGTGAAGAAATACTTCCTCACATTACCTCTAAACCGTCCTCCCTCTATCTTCAAATTGTGCCCCCTTGTTCTTGCACATCTCTCTTTATGAATGATGCTACCCTCTGGGACTTTGTTGAGTCCCTTGAGATATTTGAAAGTTTCTATCATGTCCCCCCTCCTTTCCTCGAGGTTATACATCTTAAGCTCTTTTAGTTTTTCTTCATATATCTTCTGGTGCAGACCCTGCACCATTTTAGTTGCCCTCCTCTGGACAGCCTCCACCCTGTCTATGTCTTGCAGAGATAGGGTCTCCAGAACTGTACACAGTACTCCAGATGTAGTCTTAGAAACTATCTGTACAGAGGGCCAACAACTTCCTGTTTTCTACTGGTGGTGCCTCTCCCTATGCATCTCAGTGTCCCCCCAACCCTCCTTACTGCCTTCTCATATTGCTGGCCCACCTTTAGGTCATCTGATATGACTACCCCCAAGTCCCTTTCCATTTTTTTTGTTGTCAGTATCTCACCCCCCATTGTGTACTCTTCCCCTGGGTTTTTGTTTCCCAGGTGCATTACTTTGTACTTCTTTGCGTTGAATCTAAGCTGCCATACATTTGACAATTCCTCCAACCTTGCCAAGTCTCTTTTCATCCTTTCCACCCCACCTTGTGTATCAACCCTGTTGCAGATCATACTTTTCCTTCTAGTCCCTCTGCAATGTCACTTATAAAGACATTAAAAAGGACCAGCCCCAGTACTGAACCCTGTGGTACCCCTCTAGTAACCCCCCTTTCTTCACTGTGGACTCCATTTACTATTACCCTCTGTGTCCTGTTGTCCAGCCAGTGTTTTACCCAGGCTACCACCCTGGGACCCACTCCCAGGCTGGTTAATTTGACAATTAATATTTTGTGTAGGACTGTGTCAAATGCCTTGCTAAAGTCTAGGTAGGCCATGTCCACAGCCCCTCCCTGGTCTACTACTTTGGTCACCCAGTCAAAGAAATCAATTAGATTTGTCTGACATGACCTTCCCACTGTGAATCCATGCTGCCTTGGGTCTTGTGCCCCACTGACCTCTAGGTACTCAACAATTCTTTCCTTCAGAAACCATTCCATCGTTTTCCCTCCCACTGAGGTCAAACTGACAGGTCTGTAGTTTCCTGCATCTGTCTTGCTCCCACCTTTTTGAAGGGGAATCATATCCACCGTCCTCCAGTCCTCAGGTACCACACCATGCTCCCATGATTTATTAAAAAGGGTAGTCAGTGGTGTTATTAGTTCTTCCCTTAGTTCTTTTAGAATTCTGGGGTGAATCCCATCAGGCCCCATTGCTTATCCACCTTCAGTTTTAAGAGTTCTTTCAGAACCCTTTCTTCTGTGAAAGGACTAATATCAACCCCCCTATCCAGAATGCTTCTATTGACTGGATTAGGTATCTCCCCCTGCTCTTCCATATGAACATATGAAATTTGCCAGCAGATAAAGGCCTATAGGTCTATCAAGTCTGCTCGAATGTGCAGCTAGCACCCCTTATTCTGCAGCTGCCCCTCCCTTCCACCCTTCCCCTTCATTAACCCTCCCCCTTGTCCTGTCCCATCCTCGTTTGAAGCAGTCCACTGTTCTACTGCATCCCTCTTCTGCAGGTAATGCATTCCACCCAGCCACCACCCTCTCTGTAAAAAAGTGTCTCCTCATCTCCCTCCTGAACCTTCCTCTCTACAGTCTCATATCATGGCCCCTGGTGGCCCTCCCCTCCCTTACTTTGAACAGCCCCTCTGTACCCGTCTTGTTTATTCCTTTCATGTATTTAAAGGTTTCAATCATGTCACCCCTGTCTCTCCTCTCCTCCAGTGAGTACATGTTCAACTCCTTCAACCTCCTCTTGTATGATAAGTCCCCCAGCCCTTGATCATCTTTGTCACCCTGCGCTGCCCCCTCAGTAACTTAATGTCCCTCTTCAGATACGGACGCCAGTACTGCACGCAGTACCCAGGTGTGGTCTAACCAATGACCTATACAGTGGCAGAATCACCTCCTCCCTCCTCGAGGATATACCCCTTGCAATACAACCCAGCATTTTGTTGGCCTTTGCAGCTGCCTTCCTACATTGTGCCGAGTTGTTCATTGACCCCTGTAATGAGCACACCCAGATCCTTCTCCTCCTCTGTCTGGGCTAGCTGCACTCCCCCTAGCTGGTAACTCCTCCTTGGGTTCTTCATCCCAAAATGCAGCACCTTGCACTTTTTGGCATTAAACCCCAGTTGCCAGGTGTCTGACCAGTTTCAAGCTTTGCCAGATCATCCTGCAACCCCTGCCATCCCCCTAGGTCATCCACCACCACGCAACCTTAGTATCATCAGCAAACAGACTGATCTTGCTCTTGATGTCCCATGATATGTCTGCAATGAATATCCCAAACAACACTGGTCCCAACACAGAGCCCTGTGGGACACCGTTCGTCACTGCCCTTGGGTGTGAGAGCTCCCCACCCACCACCACCCTCTGTTGCCTTCCCTGCAGCCAGTTTCCTACCCATCTAACCAGCTTTGCACCCACCCCTGTGCCTACTAACTTCCTTCCCAGCCTTCCATGTGGCACCAAGTCAAATGCTTTACTGAAGTCCAGATACAGGACATCCACTGCATGGCCCCTGTCCAGTTGCCTAGTTACCCAGTCATAGAACTCGACCAGGTTGGTTTGGCAGGATCTGCCATGTATGAAACCATGCTGTCTGCTGTCCTGTAGTCCTTTGGCCTCTAGGAGGGCCACCAGCCTCTCCTTCAGGATAGTCTCCATTAGCTTACCCACAATGGATGTGAGGCTCACTGGTCTGTAGTTTCCCAGTTCATCCTTGGGGCCACTCTTGTGGAGGGGCACCACATAAGCCATCTCCAGTCCTGAGGTACACACCCCGAATGTAGTGAGGCATTAAATAGGTCTGCCAAAGATCTTGCAAGTTCCAGTGTGAATACTGAGCAGAAGTATTTGTTCAGTATCCCTGCTTTCTCACTGTCACTCTCTGTCCAACCACCTTCCTCTTTTTTCAGCCTCAGTATCACTGCCTTAGTCTTTCTTTGCTGCCTAATGTACATATAAAAGGTTGTATCCCTCTTCTTAACCGAGTTGGTTATCTTTTCCACAGTTTGGGCCTTTGCTATTCTGATTGCCTTCCCCACTTCCTTCTGCTTTAACTGGTACAGTTCTCTGTCCTGCTTCTTCTGTGTTTCCTTATACTTCCTGAATGCTATCTTTTTCTCCCTAATCTTCCCTGCTACTTCTTTTGAGAACCATAGTGTTTTTTTCTTTCATTTTGATTTGTTTATTTGCTTCACACAAAGGCTTGTTGCCTCTGTGATGGCAGTTTTGATGTTTTCCCATTGTTGCTCTACCCCACCTACTTGCCTGTTTGCTAGTGCTTTTCTGATGCACTCTCCCATTTTGACAAAATCAGCCCTCCTGAAGTCCAGTACCATCATTTTTGTATGGCTTGACTCTACAGCTAAGTTTATCATGAACCACACTGTTTGGTGGTCACTTGTTCCCAGATGGCTACCCACTTCAAGATTGGAGATCCTCTCTCCATCCCCATTTGAGAGTACCAGGTCTAAGATTGCTCCCTCCTGAGTGGGTTCCAAAACTAGCTGTCTGAGGCACGCCCCCTGTAGGGCATCGAGAATGGCTCTGCTCTTGGATGTGGCTGCAGCAAAAGTGCTCCAGTTAACATCTGACATATTCAGGTCCCCTGTCAGTAATATCTCCCCTTTCTCTGCCATCCTAAGGATGCCTTCTGTCATTTTCTTGTCCATTTCCTCCCCCTGAGGCAGGGGTCTGTATACAACTGTGCGGATTGTGGTGCCATTTCCAGTCTCCAGGGTGACCCACAGTGCCTCCTCACCTCCCTGTTTACCCTTTAGTTCTGTTGCTTTGATCCCTTCCCTTACATAGCGAGTTACTCCTCCTCCTCCTCTTCTTCCATCCCTGTCCCTCCTCTAGATTGTGTACCCCAGGGTAGAGGTTATACTTTCTATTTGGCCAGACATAAAATGCATAGCAGAATTGATTATCTTTTCTTCTCCAAAAATCTTTTGAATTCCCTAATAGACTAGTATTGATAGTATACATCTGTCTGATCACGCTCTGATTGTCTCTGGTGGTACAACCAGAAAATAATAGATCCTTTAGGTGGAAGTTCAATACCATGCTTACTAAAGATAAACATTTTCCAAAATGCCTTCACAGAGAAACAACTGACTTCTTTATCCAGCATGACAATGGAGAAGTGTCTTATGCTTGCTTATGGGATGCCTTCAAGGCATATATCAGGGGCAGGATAATAATTTTCTCGGCTCATAGGAAAAAGAAAGGGCAAAAAGGTTATCTGAGCTGGAATCAAAACTTAGACAGCTTGAAGCCAGCTGTAAAAAGGACCCCATTAACAAAGACAACATTTACTATATGGACTAACATTAACCAAATTTGAAATCAACCAAATTTATTCAAGTAAGGCTGAATATACATTGTTTCAGACAAAGAAAATCTACTAGGGGGCCCAATTCACAAAGCCCCTTGACCGAGGCAAGATGCCTGCACCAAACATGAATGGTGCAAGTGGCACCTTGTGCCTGAAAATGCATGTGGAGCCATTCTCAAAGGCAGCCTGCATCAGCCACAGGCTGCCTGCCCCAAATAGGGCTTGCGCCACCTGTGCACCTAAGAATGGTCTGCGATATGGCACTAGGGGGTATGTGGCAGACGCATGCTGCCACAACCCCCTAAATGCAGTTCACAGGCATCCTCCAGAGGACACATTTCTAAGTACCCTTAGACTAAGGGTACTTAGAACAACATCCTCTGGAGACATCTAGCCTGTTGGGGCACTGTGCCACATTCTTTTAATAATACAAATAACCCTGTGGTCTAGCGGTCCCTCCCCCTGCCCTGATATGGCCAGTAATCCCTGTTAATAAATGAATTACCCTGGTGGTCTAGCGGTCCCTCTCCCCACCTGATATTGCTGGTATCTGCTTTAAAATAAATATAATACCCTGGTGATCTAGTGGTACCACCAACCCCAACACACCCTGGTGTGTAGTGCCCATCCTGCTCCCCCCCAATCTGTACCCTAAGCTGGCGCAGGAACACCCCTCCTCTCACCACCTCAGCCAGCGCCAACTGAACTGTCATTGAGCACTTGTATTATAATACAGTACGTGCAATGAGCGTGTACTGTATTATAATACTAGTGCACAATTGACAGTTCAGTCGACACCGACAGAGATGGTGAGAGGAGGGGTGTGCCAGCGCCAGCTTGGGGTATGGGTTGGGGGGAAGCGGGGTGGGCACTACATGCCGGGGGGGGTAGGACCACTAGACCACCAGGGTATAATATGGCTTTTAAAGTGAATACTGGCCATATTTGGTGGGGGGAGGGACCACTAGACCACCAGGGTGGAATATTACTTAACTGATGTTAACGGGCAAAAGGGACTGCTCAATCATCAGAGATGGAGGACACAGTTGCTTACCCTGTCCACAGGAGCTTCCAACAAACCCCTTCCATTCACTGGGTGTTTGTCGCATGGGAGAAGTTGCCACAAGTGTGGGAATGTAGACGTCAGAACCCATCCTGTACCAGAATCTGGTGTAGGGGCCCTGGTGCACGGGGCTTTGGTGCAAGCTGCTGTTTGCTGCAGTTTGCGCCGGATGCAGCCCCCTTTGAGAATCGGGCCTGGGGAGTCAGGTGAAAAAGCGGGCAAGTTGTTTGCATTCAGGCTAAAAAAGTTACAACAAAATTTGATACAAGGCATAAAAAAGGCCCAAAGGAAGTAGTTTACACTAATAAGGAAATTAATGACATACTGGTGACATATTTCCAGAAAATACATTCACCCTCTCCAGACACTGCGCTCCTGCAGATGAGGGAATTTTTAACAACTCTGGAGCTGCTTACTGTCTCTCTGGAAGATAACCAAAAGCTCACAAGGCCAATTTATTTACAAGAAGTGGTTAATGCAACTGATGTCTTGCCAAATAACAAAACCCCAGGGCCTGATGGCTTCACAGGTGAACTCCTGAAGCTTCTAACTCCAGATACCTCTGGGACCTTCATGAGGCTTTACTAGAGACCCAAGCTCTTCAACAACTTCCATTCAATGAATATGGCCTTGAGTGCATTAATTCCAAAGAAAGGTAAAGACTTTCTTGAATGCTCTAGCTATAGACCAGTTTCATTACTGAACACAGATTAAAAGGTTTTAGCAAAAATCCTATCAAATAGATTTCAATCACTGATTCCTAAGTTAATAGGCAGAGAGCAAGTGGGATTTGTTGCAGGCAGATCAGGAGCAGACAATCTCAGAAGATTACTCACTACAGCCTGGACAGCCCAGAAGAATAACATCCTTGCGTTGGCAGCTTCCTTAGATATGCACAAAGCCTTTGACTCGCTAACGTGGTCATATTTGTAATTCGCACTTTCCTCATTTGGTTTTGATGGGTCTCTTTGATTTACTGTAAACCCTCAACAGAATTAATTATGAACGGCCTAACCTCCTCGTCATTTGCCCTACAGAGGGGCACAAGACAAGGGTGTCCACTCTCGCCACTTTTTATCTTGGCCATTGAGCCTCTAATAAGATCCATCCAGTCGGATGCATCCATAAAGGGGGTCTCAGCAGGCAATGTAGAAACAAAGTATTTGCATTTGCTGATGACCTGCTTATTACTGCAGGTAACCTGAAGTAATCTATCAATAGTCTTAAACTGAAGCTAGAGAGGTTTGGAGAATTAGCCTAGACCTAGGGGGATGGCAGGGTTGCAGGATGATGGTTCTATGTGATAACGGCCACTGCCAAATGGCGAGTCGCGTTATCTCGACTTCAGGGCAGCGAAAACATTTTTGCCACCCTGACATCCTCAGCGCATGGAAGAACAGCACCGGAGACTTCGTTTTTGGCTTTCTGTGGGGGGGCTGTGCCCCCCCACACACACCCCTATTAAAGGATACCAACCGTGGAGGACATGTCGGGAGGAGGGCAAAAGCAAAAATACAAGTTTCGGGCCGGTGCAACAAAAATGCAGTAGCGCCTGGACCCAGACCCGAAACTGGTACCCCACACACCGCAAGCAGAAGCCAACCCCCTACGCCACATCGCAGTTTGGCAGCCAACTGAAGAGCCACCCCCTACATCCCCTCCGCTCCCTCCCAGCCCATGTTTGCCGTGCTCACTCACCCCTCACGAACGTGTACATATAGTGACATCCTGTCACTGCAGTCGCCCACCCCTCCACATCCGGTCACCCTACCGCCCCTCCCGATTGCCATTCGGGCTTTCGCCCACAAAGTGTCACTGTTTTGGATGGCACCTTACTTCAGGGACCCACCTCACATGCTACCCAGGAGGATCTGGCAAAGCTTAAAACCTGGTCAGACACCTGGCAACTGGGGTTTAATGCCAAAAAGTGCAAAGTGCTGCATTTTGGGGTGAAGAACCCAAGGAGGAGTTACCAGTTGGGGGAGTGCAGCTAGCCCAGACAGAGGAGGAGAAGGATCTGGGGGTGCTCATTACAGGGTCAATGAACAACTCGGCACAATGCAGAAAGGCAGCTGCAAAGGTCAACAAAATGCTGGGCTGCATTGCAAGGGGTATATCCTCGAGGAGGGAGGAGGTGATTCTGCCACGGTATAGGTCATTAGTTAGACCGAACCTGGAGTACTGCATGCAGTACTGGCACCCGTATCTGAAGAGGGACATTAAGTCACTGAAGGGGGTACAGCACAGGGTGACAAAGATGATCAAGGGTCTTGGAGACATCATACGAGAGAAGGCTGAGGGAGTTGAACATGTACTCACTGGAGGAGAGGAGGGACGGGGGGACATGATTGAAACCTTTAAGTACATGAAAGGAATAAACAAGACAGGTACAGAGGGGCTGTTCAAAGTAAGGGAGGAGAGGGACACTAGGGCCATGATATGAGACTGGAGGGAGGAAGGTTTAGGAGGGAGATGAGGAGACACTTTTTTACAGAGAAGGTGGTAGCTGGGTGGAATGTGTTATCTGCAGAAGTGGTATCCAGTAGAGCAGTGGACTGATTCAAAAGGGGATGGGACAGGACAAGGAGGAGGGTCAATGGAGGGGATGGGTGGAAGGGAGGGGCAGCTGCAGAATAAGGGGTGCTAGCTGCACATCTGAGCATACTTGATAGACCTCTAGACCTTTATCTGCTGGCAAATTTTGTATGTTTGCATGTTGATGTGTTCGAGAATTCTCTGGTCTACTGCTAAAATGGGAAAAGACCCAAGTGATGCCCCTTTACTGCCTCCGTGCCTTACTAAAACATTTGCAGCAAATAATAGGCATTGGTATCTTCCAAAATACCATTTCATACCTAGGTCTCGGAATTTCAAATAACTTAGATAAGCTCTTAGAGAAAAATCTCTGTCTATAATAAATGCATTACAGCTGGACTTCAATAAATCACGCAAACTAAATCTATCTATACGGGGGAAAACTCAAGCTATCAAAGTGATTTTCACACCAAAAATATTTTACATACTTCAGAATATGCCAATTGTGATGCCTCAAGCAATAGAAAAAAGAATAGACATCTTAGTCAGAAGATTCCTATGGAGGGATAAACCAGCAAGACTCTCTATAGGCAAGCTTAAACAAAAAACAGTAAAGGATGGCTTGGCTTTTCCCTGGTAGAGGAAGTACAGCAAAGCTTTCCTAATTAAGCAGTCTATGCTACACTTAGGTAATTATAGGCAGGCTGACGCCCCTTTATGGTTTTTGACAGAATCATGTCTGCTAAGACCTCACTCACTTTCTGACTTTTTAGCCCTTCCAGTCAAAAAGCATCTAAAATGCAATCCGTGTATTGCAAATTCTGTAAAATACTGAATGAAGCAGTGCATAATTTAAAAACAAACAATGCATTGGGGTCTAAACAACCACTCTGGAACAACACAAACATTCGCTACAATAGGATTCCCATATTAGACCCAGGCTGGTCAAAGCTTGTGACTCATCACCTCACAGATATAATTGATCCAAGCATTAATATTTTGTTATCATTTGAGGTCCTTAGAGGAAAATGCAAGCTACAGAAATGTCACTTCTGCCTCTACCTACAACTCAGGAATGCACTGAATAATGGTCCACTGACTCATAGTACGATAGGTGAGATAGATGAAGCAATTAGTTAAGGTGGCAGGTCTGAAAAAAGGAGTGAGCTGGATCTATCAATTAATTTCAGATAGTGAAATATTGTTAACTGCATCAGCTAAGTCCAAATGGGAAGAAGAATGAGGCATAGTCATTAATGAAGAAGAATGGTCTACTGTGTGGCCTAATGCCATCAATTACACTAAAGAGATTTGGGGTAAATTATTACAACTTAAAATCCTACGTTACTTTTATTATACACCTAAGTAATTAAAAGAGATGGGGTATTTAGAAGAGGGTCCATGCTGGGGATGTCAGGAACACCATGTAGGTTTGCTTCATATCCTGTGGGACTGTCCACACAGCTCCCGATTTTGGCAACAATTATCCAGCAAAGCTCCAAAATATGTGGGCACACTTTCCCACCTCTCCCTTCCCTCAATATTTTAGGAATTGTCCCAAATTACTCTTTTTTTATCTGGACTGCAGCTTAACTGGCTATTTTCAGCTTTTATGGATGCCAAACGCATGACTTTAAGAAACTGAGGTTCTAACAAGATACCACGTTGTTAGATTGGTATTCTTTCATGGCCTCAGAAGTGAATAATGAAAGAATTTGTTTCATGCTGCTTCATCAGCTAGATTCATTTCAGCGCGTTCAGCGCCCTTTTTTAAAAGCAAAATAATTATTGTATCCTAAGTTGTGAGTCCCTGGATAAGGACCCCCCCCCCCACCAAAGTATTCCCGTAGATGTTGTTAATATTGATGTAAGGAATAGCCTTACCATTAATTAATTATCACTAATGTTGTTGTTTGATTGCACCCACCTTTAACTGCTTCCACAGGTTATGCCTTAACACGACTGGTTCTTTATCTAATCTGCTCTACTTAAACAGTATGGCATATCAGTACTCTGTTATGGTAAACCTTGCCCAGTGTCTAGTTAAGAGTGTCTGAACCTATATTCCCTCCTACTACAAGAAGTCTCTCCATCATTAATTGAACTCACAGATGTATTTGCTGATCTTTTCATAAGTTAATTTTCTTTCGTTTAAAGATTGTTTTATCCTATGTAATGTATTTGTTGAAATTTAAAATCTCAATAAAACTTCTTATGGAAAAAAAGAAATATCCAAAGTCAGGTGCCATGACACCTAGCAAAAGGTAGAAATACCATTCCCAAGACATACATTAACTATTTCTTCTTGCCTTTCCTCCTCTTGTATCTGGTTTTCCTTCTGCTTTTGACTGAAGTTTCAGACATTCAGCCCTCATTGTCCAAGAAATAATCTGGTTGTGAGGAAGCCAAAATGGAGGCATCAGAGTCCTCTTCAGTTCCACCAATCCACTGACGGTTACAGGGCTTTATACCTGTTATTCAAAGGGGCCAATTCCTTCCTGTGGGCATCTGACTTTGACTGAGTCCAATGTTTGTACTTCCAAGCAACCATCTTCAGCTTTTTTGACATCTGGAGTGGATAGGGGAGGCATATCTTCTGCCTGCTTTTCTGCCAACTCTGTTCCATCTAACAGAACTGTTGCTGTAGTGGCCTCCATGTCTTGTGGGCCAAGATCCATCTGACTAACTGAATGAACAGCCTGCTGTGTAGCTGATGGGTGAGCAGTGGGGGGGGGGGGCTTGGATCTAGACAAAATTTCCTCTGTCTGAAACTCTGTTCCAGAGACACGTGTGGTAACTGGAGGCACTGACACTGTAGTGAGGTATATGGAGTCAGACAAAGTTTTTTTTTGTCAAAAATGGAGGTTTAAGTTGTTGTTTAGCATTTTTCTGGGCCAAGGTGACATCAAGATTCTGCTCAAGACTATCATCCTACTCAGGATGGTTATGAACAGCCCAGGGACAGCTGCAATAGATGTGCGCACTTTTGTCACATAAATTACACTTATAT
The DNA here is from genome assembly GCA_016271365.2 of Neoceratodus forsteri. Taxonomy (NCBI): domain Eukaryota; kingdom Metazoa; phylum Chordata; order Ceratodontiformes; family Ceratodontidae; genus Neoceratodus; species Neoceratodus forsteri. The sequence goes on along the minus strand of CM028132.1, from coordinate 1,380,856,468 downwards.
TCATTCACACAATGCAGAATGGTATGGCCTAGTTCATCATATGATGAATACTCCAGCTGATCACAAGCTCTACTTAGATAGTCTTTGGAGCCACATGTGTAGTACACTTTAAGCTGCCCTGTATAAAAAAGAACCCCCCATCTTTACTGAGAAAGAAAGTATTGGGGAAGTGTTGGACTCCCTCCTCCATTTGCCATAAGTTTACCCTTATCTTCCATCCCCAGTCCAAATTACCTCAGAATCCAAAATGGGTGTTGGATCCCCTAGAACTGAACATCTCCGATTCAGCCAGTACGCCATATTTGTCATACTGACCCCCTCATTCTGAAATAAAATGTTAATTGTTTTAAAAGATAATTTATGCAAGGAAACAGCGAGGAAAGAGATCCACAGAAGAGCGTCCTTCAACTTGGCACACTCCCTCCTTACCTTACCTCCTCCATCTCCCCACCACCCACACCCTCTCGCCTCCTCAGATCCCATGAACACAGAACTCTGTCAGTTCCACGGAGATCCACCTCTATTGGCCAGTCCTCTTTCTCCTACTGTCTTCCAAAATTGTGGAACTCACTTCCTACACAAATCCGTTTTTCCTCCTCACTTGGCTCAGTAAATAAAGCACTGCATAATTGTCTCTCTGTTAAGTGCACCTGCCCCTAACTCTCCCCCTTCTGGTCTAACACCCTGACTGTCGCCCCACATGTCTAAGCATAACCTTCATGGAGCTCTTATATATATAGCACTTAGCTTTGCTCCTAGTTTTATGTTGTTGTAACTGTTGTTCCATTGTCTATCTCCTCGTAGCCTGTGGGCCTCACCATGGCCTACCAGCTTGACTCTGTTACATTGCTATTTTCCCTACAAGGAGTTTTTACTAATAGTCCATGTATGTAGGCTGTTAGGAGCATTTGTACTGGTTAGCCACTATCGGCCATCCATAAGGTCATGTTATATATTTAAACTAGCTACCTTGTAAACTATGCTTTATATGCTGTGTAAATTGCTTGCACTTCATACTACGATGTAACTCCCTTTTCCCATTCCCCCAGGTTGTACCGGGAGACGAGCAACTTGTTGTTCAGCGTACCTTACCTGGTGAAACTTTTCAATAAATAAATAAATAAACTGGTGGGATTTATACCTGTAACACCCCGTGGAGTGTGTATATTAAATTGGGAAATGTGTTAGGTTTGGGGGCATCAATTAAAGGGTTAATTGAACCCGGCTGCACTGGTGGGATCTCCACAGGTCAGAGGTCAGCCTGTGGGCTCAGGGTTATAAATTGGGATTTTTGGTGCTGAAAGGGAGAGCGGGCACGGAGTGAGGAGGAAGCCACAGACAAAATGTGCAGAGAGGCGGTGTAGGAGAGCAGGGCCGTTTTACTGCTCTCAGGGCCAGCAGTTCATGTGTGGGAGCATCTGAAAATTCAGTCCAGCAGTGGACATGGTGGCGGTCACTGTTTTCAGTCAGTGGGTTTACCCACCACTGCTGACGCCGCCCCGGTGGAGTTGATGTGTGAAGGCTCGGAGCGTCAGCATGCTTCTTTGTGTGGTCCATGTTGCTGGGTAGACAGCGAGAGAGAGAGAGAGAGAGAGAGAGAGAGAAGTGTGCCAAGGGGAGAACTGGAACCCACCAGTGATGAGAGAAAGAGAGAGAGAGCTTTAGCCCTGGAGCGGATATGCCTACCCGGTTGTGGCAGCTGTGTGGGCCATCAGGTATGGACATGGGTCACTGTCATGCCTGTGTGTCTGAGATGGGAGCCAGTTCTGTTGTTTGGAAGAGCAGTTCAGTCAGGGGGTCTCATGGAGTTCTAGGCTAGAAAACAAATACCCAGAGCCCCAAATGCCCTGCAGGAGGGTGCAGGTCAGTGGGGACGTTTGCCTGTGTGCTCTGGTGGAGTCACTCAGTATGGCCCGCTTGTATAGAGAACCAGTGGTTGGGGTGGAAGAAAGATGTCGACCCAGTGTGGAGATGAGAGAAAGATATCTGGGAGCCAGCATGTGGTAGAGGGAGAGAGAGAGATAGCCTTGTGACAGAACTGCATTCCAGCAGGCTGATAACCCCGGTGGAGGGAAGCCTTTCCTAGCTTCTTCTTTTTCCTTCTGAAACCTGTTGCACAACAGTATCTTCTTATGCTGTACTTTACCTTTTTCTGCCCCTGGCTTGGGTTGGCCACCTACGTCACTCTTTTCTATCTCTCACTAAATTTTTTTTCCTACTACTTTTATTTCTAATTTCCATATTTCCATCCCTCACCAAGAACTCATCAAAATCATGCACCAGGCTAAGGCTAGCTGGCAGGAATGAAATAAGGTGCTGGATGGATAAAGTGCGTTTTTTGAAATAAAGTGCTTCATTAAGTTAATACTTATGCCATTTTTATGCATATGGTGCAGGAATGTTTAGAAATGTCTAAAATGGCAGTTAAATACAAAATAACGTCCACTCTGACAGGTGGATTATGGATACAAACGAAGCGTCATTATGCTAATGTTGTTTGAATTATATTGCTGCTGCTCTGTTGTTATGTAGAATGTTGTGCCAAAGAAATCCTGCATCAAAGCAAGAACTGTTTGAACTGAGCGGCAAACTTTAACTGTTACTTTTGCTGCCACTCAGTATCTGTGTAAATAATTACTGATGCCCCTGTATTATTAGAACTCCCGGCTGCTGGTTTTGTATACAGTATGCTGTAGAGTTGTGCCAGCTAGCTGTGGAGGAGTCCGTGGCATGTGTGCAGCCAGTCCAGGCTGCTAGACAGGCAGGCTTCCCTGAGTAATCTGTGCGCTCTGAAAAGCGAGCGGTTGAAAATAAAAAGGGACTATGCTGTCCCTGGACATAAAAGCTACAGCCAGTATAAAAGGAAAGCAACTGATTTAAAGGGACAGGAAGATCCCTATGTATGGAACTGCTTCACAGAGAAAGTAGCCCTCAGAATAAGGAAGCTGCAAGATAAACTAAACAAAATAAAGAAATTAAACAAGTTCAAGAATAGAGAGACACTGCAGGTCTCTAAAGGAGCCCCATCATGTATAGAGCACTGAGAAATAAATTAAAGGGCTAGTGTCCATATACTATAACAATACAGCATCTGTATAAATGAAATACATGTTTTCACTGTTTGCATGTAAAGGAAATAGTGCTGACCTGTTAGCAAGACCCCGGGAAAGGGAATTTCCTATAGGGGGACTTCCCATGAGCTAAAACTTCATTATGTAATAGAGGAGGAGTTTCCCTATTTAGGGACCATTCTAGAACTAATTGGATGTTGTGGGAGGGACTTTCCCATAAGTGGGAGGGCTGTAAAAGCCCTTCTCAAACAAGTGAGATTAGCTATCCAGCCAGTCTCACTTACCTGAGGACAAGGTAAGAGAAGGACCTGTGCCTGAAACAGGAGTTTATCTCGAGCAAGCAGAAAAGCTGAGTATTGTTTTATAGAGATACCTGAAGTAAGGTGGAATAGCATTGTGCTATTATTTATTTTCTTGTTCTGTTTGAATTGTTTATTGTTATTTATTATTTCTGTATTTTTTTATACTTTTGTATAAAATAAAACACACTGCGGGTGTGTTGTACCCAATTTACTGTGTCCTGTGTTATCTTTGCAACCCACGTACCTGCAACAAGTCTGCTGCCACCCTAGGACCTTTTCAGCCCCGGGAAATGCTGCCTAATTTTGCAAGTGGCCAGCTGGGCACGTAAAGAAGCTGTCTATGGATTAGTGGGGTCATCTCGGCCACAAAATGTATCCACTTAACCCACTGTAAGGACCTCCCGTAGTCCCGATGTACCGTCAAGTTGTTTAAATGGCACCATAACAGTTGTTCATTAAATGGGACCCCTGTTAACATTTAAGCTTGTGTGGACTTCAGTTATTTTATTGGGACTATTATGCCTGCCAACATGAATTACCTTGCAGCCCAACACCAGGAGATGGCACCCCTCCACTGTGAACCCCCAAACGCCAGCCATCCCAGTAAGGCACATCTAACCTTGTTTCTGCTGCTGTGAATGCCCCCTCCCCATTAGAAAATTACCACTTCATACCCCTAACCTCAGCATCGTGGCTTCAGGGAGGGGGGCTTACCTACCAAAAGCTGTCCAATGCTCCTAAAGATTTAAACTGACATCATAGGTGGGTTCATTAGCCACACGGATGAAAGCATAGATTTCAAAAAGGTTTTCACAATGCATAGGTGGTCAGGCATTTCCTCAGGTCCACTCTATACTGTAAACAGACCACACTGTGTTTTGTCAGACATCACTGGGGCATGAAACAGGCCAGCAAAAGATTTCAGTTTCTCTTTAGTGTTACTGTTAGAAGCAATCCCTGTATTAGCAGAAGTGTCAGGCTGTGTAGATGTCTGCAGTTTAGAACCTCCCAGTTGCTCAACCTGGGGTAGCTGAGTTGTTTCAGTAGCCTCAGAAACAGGGGGAACAGTGTCTGATAAATCAGAAGTAGGTTGTCACATGTTTAGCTCAGCTGGTGTCTACTCGCCATTTCTGTCAGAGATCTCTACTCCACTGCCATTAGGAGGGGGCATCTCGGTAGCAGCTGGAAGTGGTACAGTAGTGATAACTGGAAACTACGGGACAGCAGAAATTTCAACAGAATGGAGGACTTCTTTGGGCACAGCAGGAGACTTTGTTGGGTCAGAGAGGGAAGTGTGCACAATAACTCTAGAGACACTGGTGTCACCTGTATTCCCAGTGTCCACATTCCCAGAACCTGTCATCATTACCTTCAGTATGGTATCGAGCGAGGGGCTAAGCATTCAGCAGGAACGCTGGCATCAGTCTGTGGCAGGGGTGATCCAGGCCCAATTTTGAAGAGAACCTCAGTTTCATCACACACTGCAGGATTACAGCGCCATGCTCTTAACTTTGGGGGAATCACTTGTGCAATGATCTCTGCAGCTGTCGGCAGTTTCCCCGGCAGCCAGCTTGACCCATCAGTGGAACACTTCCATCCCATAGACTCCAAAACTAAAGCTGCTCTCCACGTGAGATCCTTGAATCTTTTCTGGGTGTCTGTGGCTTGCAATCTGCCCTGCCATCTGCATCTGACTCCTAGCTGCTTGCTTGCTGATATGGCAGTTCGACAGGTGATTTTCTTTGAAACTGGCACTGTCAGCCTGTGCTGACAGCAGATTTATGACTTCAGCTTGAATAGATGCCAGGCAGATCTCCCATGGTCTATGATGTCTTCTTCTTCTGGCAGCAAATGGAGGTATATTTTCCGTTCTGTCATAGCTGCAGCTAGGTCAATCTCAGGGTCGGCAGCATCATCTGGAAGGCTTTCTCCCAAGAACATTACAACATCCTCAGTGGTTCGAACTGCAGGGCAGATGATTCCATCAGAGTCTGGACAGTCCATTACAGCATCATCCGCCGCACAGCTAGGCCTTTCACTCTCTTTCTCTTTCACAACCACTGGAGCTTCCATAGAAGTCTCCTTCCTCAAGCTTTGTTCCATGGGTACAGAATCTACAACAGTGGCCTCAAAAGAACCTCTAGCAAGGAGGAAGGTCAGCCCCCCAGGCTACACCAACATCCAGCACACCTCCTCCTTCCAGGCCAGGGTCAGCCATCTTGGCTAAGAAGACCAATTGCACCCCATAGGAAGAGTCGGGGAATTTCACTGGTGTCATGGCCAATATTCCTCCCTATCAATAAAACAGGTCCATGCAACCCACTGCTCAAGACACACCTGGAAACAAGCTATGATAGTGTAGTGCACCTTTCCAGGTCAAAAATGTCAAATAATTTTTAAAAAAGGAACTCGGGGAGGAGTTGCCAGAGCCAATTGCAAAGATTTTTTTGGAAAATCCTTGGAAATGGAAGGTTCCAGGGGACTGGAAAATGGTGCACATGATCATTTGTGAAACAAGAGATCTAGGAGTATGCCCAGTAGTGCACTGGCAGTGCTGCTGCTTGCTAAGTCAATGACTTGGGTTCAGGAATGGACTCCGGTCACTCAGGGGTTGGCCGGAGCAGGGAGGATCAAGCACCCTGAGGACTCCTCTCCTCCCACAGGGAGCAGGGAGGCTGTGTCCCACTAGTTGACTGCACCCTGGTGGAGGTCATGTGACAGCAACAGTAGGAACACACAAAAGGAGAGAGGGGCAGCTGCAAACGCCAGGCACACATGAATGCCTCCGCAGGTATGTGTGTGCACACCACTGCACTACTGCACGCCTACAGTCTCAGAGAAAGAGCCAGGAGCCAGAGAGGAAGCCCTGGTCTTTCTGTTGCACTGGCACTCCCCCTCCCCTGCAGGCCCACACATGACTGAAATGGCAGGTCAGCCAGCACTATTATAGTCCTAGACAAGAAGTGGGCTACCAGTAAGTCCAGGAGGAGGTCAATGATGGGTCTGGGAGGGTACTGGAGAGCGAGCTGGAGCATGAGAAAAAAGCCTGATTACAAAAAAAATGTGCTGTGGTAGTGATTCTGGAAATCACTGGCCAGTTAGTTTCACCACAGTTGTCGGTTAAATGTTCAGAGATATTATTAAAGGAGAACCTTGCCACATATGCATGTCACTTTTCCCAGCAGAAGTTCTTTTTTAAATAGTGGTTCAAATTCAGTTATTGCTCTAGCTATACAGGCATTTGCATTATCCTTATGTGTTTCTCATTTACATGCTGCTGGTAAGACCCATTTTAGAACTGTATGATGTAGTTTATGTCCCTGTTCTGCTCTTCTATTGTTGGCACAATGTATTTAGTGTGTGTTCTACTGCAGAACGCTGTGGTTGTTAAACATAGAATTTGACGGCAGATAAGGACCACTTGGCCCACCCAGTCTGCCCATTTCCTTACCTAGTGGATAAGCTGCAGATCCTAGTTAATCCGCAGCCTACTTCTTCCTACCCCCACCTCCTACAATTGCCTTATGACTGTCCCATGCATGCTTGAATTCCACCACTATTTTTGACTCCACAACATCCTCTGGAAGGCCGTTCCATGCATTCACAACCCTCTCTGTGAAAAAATACTTCCTTAAATTACCTCTGAGCCGCCCCCCCCCATCTTCAAATTGTGCCCCCTTGTTCTTGCACACTTCTTTTTTTGAAAGATGCTACCCTCTTGGACTTTGTTGATTTCCTTGAGGTACTTGAACGTTTCTATCATGTCCCCCCTCCTTTCCTCGAGGCTATACATATTAAGCTTCTACGTCTCTCTTCATATGTCTTCCGGTGCAGACCCTGCACCATTTTAGTTGCCCTCCTCTGGACAGCTTCCATCCTGTCTATGTCTTTGTGGAGATTGGGTCTCCAGAACTGCACGCAGTACTCCAGATGGGGTCTCACCAGCTGTCTGTACAGAGGGATAATAACTTCCTGTTTTCTACTGGTGATGCCTCTCCCTATGCATCCCAGTATCCCCCCAGCCCTCCTTACTGCCCTCTCACATTTCTTGTCCACCTTTAGGTCATCTAATATGACTACCCCCAGGTCCCTTTCCATTTTTGTTGTTGTTAGTATCTCACCCCCCATTGTGTACTCTTCCCCTGGGTTTTTGTTTCCCAGGTGCATTACCTTGCACTTCTTAGCATTGAATCTAAGCTGCCATACATTTGACCATTCCTCTAACCTTGCCAAGTCCCTTCTCATCCTTTCCACCCCACCTTGTGCATCAACTCTGTTGCAGATCTTTGTGTCATCTGCAAGAGACATACTTTTCCTTCCAGTCCCTCTGCAATGTGCTTATAAAGACATTGAAGAGGACCAGTCTAATACTGAACCCTGCAGTACCCACTAGTAACCCTTCTTCAGAGTGGACTCCATTTACTATTACTCTCTGTGTCCTATTCTCCAGCCAATTCTTCCCAGGCTGTCATCTTGGGACCCACTTCCAGGCTGGCTAACTTGTATATTAATCTTTGTGTGGGACTGTGTCAAATGCCTTGCTAAAGTCTAGGTAGGCCATGTCCACAGCCCCTCCCTGATCTACTACTTTGGTCACCCAGTCAAAGAAATCTATCAGATTTGTCTGGCATGACCTTCCCGCTGTGAATCCATGCTGCCTTGGGTCCTGTGCCCCTCTGGCCTCTAGATACTCGACAATTCTTTCCTTCAAAAGTGATTCCATCATTTTCCCTACCACTGAGGTTAAACTAACAGGTCTGTAGTTCCTGCTTCTGCCTTGCTCCCACTTTTGTGAAGGGAATCACATCTGCCCTCCTCCAGTCCTCGGGTACCACCCATCCTCCCATGATTTGTTAAAAGGGTAGACAGTGGTGTCACTAGTTCTACCCTTAGTTCTTTTAGAATTCTGGGATGAATTCCATCAGGCCCCATTGCTTTGTCCACCTTCAGTTTAAGAGTTCTTTCAGAACCCTTTCTTCTGTAAATGGGCTGGTATCAACTTCTGTATCCAGAGTGTTTCTACTGTTTGTTTTAGGTACCTCCCCTCTTCCTTTGTAAATACTGAGCAAAATATTTGTTTAGTATCTCTGCCTTTCACAGTCACCCTCTGCCACCCTCCCTCCCTTTATTAAGCCTCACTATCTTTCCCTTGGTCTTCCTTCACTCCTGATGTACCTATAAAGGTTTTATCCCCTTCTTAACTGAGTTGGCTATCTTTTCCTCGGTTTGGGCCTTTGCTGTTCTGACTGCCTTCCCAGCTTCCTTTTGCTTTAACTGATACAGTTCTCTGTCCTGCTCCTTCTGTGATTCCTTGTACTTCCTGAATGCTTTCTTTTTCTCTTGAACCTTCACTGCCACTTCCTGTGAGAACCATAGTGGTTTATACATCATTTTGTTTTGTTTATTTGCTTCACACAAAGGCTTGTTACCTCTGTGATGGCAGTTTTTATTATTCCCCATTGTTCTTCCACCCCTCCTTCCTGCCCATTTGCTAGTGCATTCCTTAGGCACTCACCCATTTTGGCAAAGTCAGCCCTCCTAAAGTCCAGTACTTTTGCCTTTGTATGGCTTAACTCTATTGCTGTGTTTATTGTGAACCATACTGTTCGATGGTCGCTAGTTCCCAGATGGCTACCCACTTCTACAACTGTGATCCTCTCTTCATCTCCATTTGGGAGAACCAGGTCTAAGATTGCTCCCTCTCGAGTGGGCTCCAATACTAGTTGTCTAAGTCATGCCCCCTGTAGGGCATCTAGAATAACCCCACCCTTCGAAGTGGCTGCTGCAACTGCACTCCAGTTAACATCTGGCATATTCAGATCACCCATCAGCAATATCTCCCCTTTTTCTGCCATTCAAAGTATACTTTCTATCATTTTCTTGTCCATTTCCTCCCCCTGAGAAGGGGGTCTGTATACAACCCCTGTGCGGATTGTGGTGCCATTGCCGGTCTCCAAATTTACCCACAGTGCTTCTTCTCCTCCCTGCTTTCCCTTTTGTTCTGTTGCTTTGATTCCTTCCCTTATGTAAAGAGCTACTCCTCCTCCTCTTTTACCCTCCCTGTCCCTCCGGTAGATAGAGTATCCTGCTATGTTTACGTCACAGTCATGGTTTTGTGTGTACCGTGTTTCTGTGACTGCCACAATATCCAGATGTTCCTCCTCTATCAAGGCCACTAATTCAGGAAGCTTGTTACTCAGACTACGGGCATTGGTACTCATTGCTCTCCATTTTTTTTATGGCTTTACCTTCTTTTGCAGCATCCCCCACTGACCTTTCTACCTTGGTCTTTTTCTCATTTAGTATCCTGTTTTGTAGGGAGAGGCTGGGATTTTTTCTGCAGCTTATCAGTGCCTCCCCCTTGACTAGTTTAAAAGCTTGCCAATGAAGCATTTAAACTGATTGCTCAAAAGACTTATTCCTTTCCTGGACAGATGCAAACCATCCTGCCAGTATAGGCTGGTGTCCTTCCAGGTGGAACCCCAGTCCCCAATGAAGCCAAACCCCTGTGCTCCACGCCATTTTTTCAGCCATTCATTAAACTGCATGGTGCAAATTACCCTCGCCTCACTCATGCCATTGACAGGCAGCACCTCAGAGAAGGATACTGTGTGTGCTACTTGTCTTAGGCCCCTCCCCAATTCTACAAAGTCCTTCTGCACTGCTCTAATCTCATGATGATCCAAGTCATTTGTCCCTAGGTGGACAATGACATCCAGCTCAGACTCCCGTGCAGCTGTTCTCGTGATCCTGAGGATGCGCTTCCTGTCCCTCCAAGCCATGGCACCAGGCAGGCACCTTACTTCAGTTTTCCATGCTCCCCCCAGTTCTATCCCCCTAATAATTGAGTCCCCCACCAGGAGCTGCTTCCTTTCCTTGTGGTGTCCTCTGCCTCCTTCCTGTGGGCCTCCCTTGTGACAGTTGTCCTCAGCCTCCTTAGTCTTCTCTGTGGGTGCATCCATAGGGGAGCTATGCTCCCCCAGAATGATGTATGGATTGTGGAGTGGAACAACTGACTGGGTGTGCCTCGGTTCCACCATCCTCACCCTCCCTGAGCCCACTGTGGTCCAACTGCTGTGCTTTCTTCGCAACCTCTGAGGTAGTGGTGGTGGCTCTGGTGCTCCCTGGATGGGGGAGGTTCCCTTCCTACCATCCAGTGTGGCCTGGGGGAAGGTTCCCTTACTACTGTCCAGTGTGGCCTGAAGATGGGCAACTTCCTCCCTCAGGGCAGAGAGTTGTCTGCAAATAGGGCAGCATCTCAGCCTCCAGAAAGACTCCCGGAAGACTGCTGCCCCACAGCCATTACATTGCACTACTTCCCACATGTTTATCTAATTTTTTTTGTGTGTGTGATTGGTTTGTTATATAGCAATATATATATATTATACAATGTGTATGCTTATATTGTCTGTGCAGTGTGCTAGAGTGGATATGACAGTGATGTGCACCTTGCACTCTTGAGGAAATGATGTCAGAACCCCAGGTATAAAGGAACTATTTCCAGGGGTGGGTGGGGTGAGGGTGGGAAGGTTGGGCCTAAACTGTGCCCTCACAAAACAATCAGCTAAAAACTCTGACCCACTGCTGCGATGAGTGCCTTCCTGTCAGCAACATGCCCTACACAACAATTTGACAGAGAAAATACCCTGCTAATCAAACAGAGAAAAATCCAGACATCCAAGTCAGACACAGGTAAACCTTCCCAGCCCCAAAACAGCCTGGTGGTTTGTGCTGTGAAAGCAGTCAGCCCCAAAATAAGTCAGCTGTGCTTTAAACTCTTCCTGCACTGACAATCTTAAGAATTGTAACAAACGTAAAGCTAGATCCACCTCTCTCTGTTGCTTGAAAGACTGTCTTTTCCTGACAATTCTAAGTTCCTTATTTCACCTTTCAGTTAGAAGTAGCCTCCACCTGCAGAATATCTGCTACAAATCAAAGACAATTGTAAGGTTTACCTCCCTCTGTTGTGAGCACAAAGTGCAATATAGAATTTGCAAGTGCAATATAGAATTTCTCACACAGCTCACAGCTGAATAAAGAAGTAGTGTCCTTCCAGGTCAAGAAGATGTGCTTTGTGTGTGACATAAACTACATCATACAGTTCTAAAAGAGTACTTACCACCAGATTGTAAAGCAAAAGCACTGAGGTTACCAAAAGGCCTATATGGATGGAACAATAACAGAATTTGAACCAGTACTTAGAAAACAACTTCTACTGGGAAAATGACTTGCAGATTCATTGCAGTTCTCCTTTAAGGAAGTCTTGGTAGTACATTTGATGGAGTAAGGGGTAATAACTGAAGCTGACCTGGTTTTGTGGAGGGAAGTCATGTCAAACTAATTTTGTTCTGTTTTTTGATAAGGTAACCAGACAAAGTAGATGGGTGATGCTCTAAGCTTAGCACATTTGGGGCAGCATATTCAAACCACGTCAAAGTGGCATGAAAAACGGTGTTGCTCTTCTGCTGCTTTGCATAGCACAAAAGGAGGTATATATGAAACAAAGCACTCAAGCAGTGTGTAGCACTAGCAGGTTTGCTATATACCGCCTGTGATCACTGCGCTAAGTCCTAACCCTTGTGTGTGTGCAAATCACAGGAGTGACCACATGAACTAAATAGTTCACTGCACTGAACATGCTGGGCACTTTGTGAGGCATCAATCCCTTAGCACTGCAGCACTGAACTGCATATTGTTACATAAAATCCTAAAGACTTTACTCAACATGGAAGGCTTTAACACTTCCTTACCTTCAAATTTACATGTGTGTGACAGGGCTGGGTAAGACCCTGTCCCACTTGTTATGTAGGCAGAGTTAAAAGTAAGGATCTATTCTGTCCTGTCCTGGTCTGTCACTTGCCTATCTCCTGCCCGCTGATTGTGCAATCAAATTTCCTTGTGGCCCCTAGAAATTGGTCACTCTGATGATCTCACAATTTCCCTCGTCTTCTCCCATCCTTCACTTGATATTTGTATCCTTACTTTTTCCCCTTGCTTCTCTCAGTTTAAAAAATATATGTGAATCTGTATGTGAAACTGAGATCCCTTAGTTTGTAAAGATATAGTATTATATTATTGAAATGTTTGCAGAAAGCTATTTGGGTTTATCTGGAACACAGGGGGTTAACTTTGAGGTGCATCTCGACCTCCACAAGCTTGTTCACAGAATTATCAGCAGGAAATCAGCAGTGGTGCAGGATGTCTTAATTGGCTGCACCTGTTAAGAAGATTAATGTATGCTTCAGGCTGGTCACAGGAAAGAAATTGACAAAGTCCTTATACATTTTGTGGAACACAAGTGGTGTAATTTACAAGAACAGGAGGCAGAATTTAATTGCCAGGAAAAAACATCTTATGAAAAGACAGCAATGTTTTGTTAAGTGATCGAGAGCTGAAGATTAAAAAAAACTATCAGATGAAGGACTTCTGTTTGTTTAAACGACCTGTAGCAAGAGCTATTCTGCAAATTTTTTTTATTTTACTGTTATTGATAATAATAAAACACAGAATTTTATAACCCCTTCTGATTTGCCTATGCTTCCTGACCTATGGTTCAATGACAATATGATTATCATGGCACACTTCTCCATATAGTGGGTGGCAGCGGTGGGATGTGAAGTATAACAGAGATAGCTAGTTTCATATATGAGAAAGCTGAGACATGGGGATGCAGCACACCATTTGCTACATGTGTTTAGAGAGATCAGCATGTAAGTTGTCAGGGCTTGGTCAAGGTCCACTACATTATTATGCCCCCTTCCCTCACCCCATCCCCATTTAATAAGATCTTGGTGTCCTGTGGCACCCGCGAGCCCCCAGAGCACCCCAGCCCCCCACCTGGACACACCATAGAAGCAGGCACAAACCTCCTCTCAACTTGCAGGCTAGAAACCATCTGACTCACATACAGTACACACACTAATATTCCAGCAGGTATATCAATGCAGTAGTTGCGTGATTTCTCTGCAAAATCACAGAAGTTCTGTAATTTTCCAGAGCTGTCTCACAAGTACTTTTCGATATGCACACTGGTATATGGTCCTATGCTAACTTTGGGATACAAATATCTAGCACTCTTTGCCAATGTATCACCGCTATTCCATTACCTTTAATTTTAATAATTTTACACCATATTTATATTGTAACCTGACTGTTCACTTGCCTCCACCCCCCCCCTTCCCTTTCCCTGGGTCACACCTGGAAATGAGCTTCGGCTCAGTGTGCCTCTACCGGTTACAAAAATTTTACATAAAATCAAAAATATATATACATTGACAGAGTTTGTGCATGAGTCTGATAGTGGCTAGCCAAGGAGTAGAGAGCAGGGTTTGTGCTGGCCACTATCAGCAGACCATGGTGGGGGTTGGGGTGCCCTGGTGGTGCCAAGGGGTACCAGTGATTTATTACATGAGGATGTGGGAGAAGGAGAGGGAGTCACCAGAAAGGGAGGTGGTGCTATCAGACACCAGGCACTCATTTTATGGGGCCCAGAAGAGGGAGGGGGTAGTCCATACTATTTATGAGTTGTTAAACTATGCTTTTTGGAAACATTCATGGAGGAAAAACCAGCACCACTGCCTATGTAAAAACTGGAGCTATGCCGTTCAGCAAGGCAAATACCAACTTAATAAATAGCCCCTGAAGTGTGTAGACTCACCAGGCATATAGATGAAACAATTCGGTTCAGTTCAAATCCTTTATTGAAGAATAAAAATGCCTGCAAAAGTAGTCCAAATGAGCCAGAAGATCCAACGCTACCCTCTCCAACACACAGCTTCCTTGTCACATGATAGCGCACGTACTACGTCACCTGACGTGTTTCACACAACATGCTTTCTCAAAGGTGTAGTAGACAGACAAGAGATCACTCATATACATAGCAACACTTAAAGTGATATATATAAAATAGTGCAGAACACCTAATTGATATATAACAATCACCAAGACCTTGAGTAAAAAACACATTAAAAATCTGACTATTGATTTCCCTGTTCGGGCCACTTTCTACTGCCTCCCCAAGATACACAAAAATCTATTTGATTCTCCAGGTAGGGGTATAGTTTCTGGGAATAATTCCCTGACTGAACCACTTGCCAAATATGTTGATCATCATTTGATAGAGCTAGTTAAGGTTGTACCATCCTATATCAAGGACACAGGAGATATTTTAAGGGTCCTCAGAGATATTGCAATAGAAGATGAATGGTACCTGGTAACTCTTGACGTCACTGCTCCATACCTCTCAACTGTACCTCATTGCGAGGAACGTTCCTCATTTTACTTCACAAAAGCTCCCTGTTCCACATTGTGAGGACTTGTCCCACATTCAGTGTCAACATTTGAAAGCAAAAATCTTTAGTAAATGATGCAACAAATATATTATTCAATTAATAACAGACTTTCGGAACATAAATGCAAACATGTTAACAGTGTTCTGAGATTCTTAGGTAAAGATTTGATTAAGTGTTCCACATTTTGCTCATTTGTTCCACATTTTGAGATACAATGTTCCACATTTGGAGGACAAAAGGTTGAGAGGTATGCACTGCTCTCTACGCTAATATTCCCCATAGAGAAGGCCTTGATTGCCTGGAATATTATTTAAATACTAGGGAGATCAAGGACCCACCCACTGAGGTTCTAGTTCAATTTCTGAGTTTGTGCTTAAATGCAATACCTTTTCTTATGGGCGGAATTATTACTTACAAAAGAAGAATACAGCAATGGGGGCAAGTTTTGCCCCAAATTTCTCAAACCTCTATATGGCCAAATGGGAAAATGAAGTTGTGAGAAGTGTCAGTAATCCTTTTCTCCACAGAACTGATTTGTGGAGACGATTTACTAATGACATATTGGTCATTTGGAAAGGTAATGAAGAAGAACTGGTTTGTTTTAAACATTACTTAGAGAAGAGCAATGCGAATCTCTCATTTAGTGTAGTGATGCATTCTGACGAGATTAACTTTTTAGATCTTACTATTAGGAAGGATAGCAAGGGGGGGGGTTTGGTTACTGATTTATTTCGTAAACCCACTGACCGTAATGCTCTATTGATGGTCAGCAGTAGGAATCCCCAACATGTTATACACGCTATACCTAAGGGTCAGTATATACGTACCAAAATAAATTGTAGTTCTGATGATATTTATCAAGCAAGAGCTGATGAACTTACACAGAAACTTCACAATATGGGTTATACCAGTACTCCATTAACTGACGCTAAGAAGTTAGTGGATGAGATTCCTAGAACTGTATTATTACAAGAGAAAAAAAAACAACCAAGGTAATAGACCCCCAGGTTACCTTTGTAAGTACCTATAACCCACAATCTGGACAGATCACAGATATTATTAAAAAACACTGCCATATTGTGACACAAGATCCAGGATAGAGGGACATTGATAAGGAGGGTCTGAGAATTGTTTTTAAAAAAGGCAAAAGTATTAAAGAGACTTTAGTTCATTCACTACAATCTATCCTAGAAAGTCCCAAGATGTGGTTACCTAACAGAACCAACAGTTGCCACAAATGTGGTAATGTGGTAATTGTAAATATTGCCCCAAAATTAAACAGGGCAAGACATTTAAAAACCCTGTTACAGATAAAGACATCGATGTTAGAGGCTTTATTACATGTAACACCTGTGGCTTGGTTTACCTAGCTACATGCAAATGTGGACATTTTTATATAGGTAAAACCACTAGGGCATTTAAGATACGGATTGGGGAACATGAAAGAGCAATTGAAAATGAAGACCTCACAAATGCATTAGCCATGCATATGTTTAGGACACGGAAGAGAACAGAACATGGCTTCATGTATACTGGCATTGAAAATCGTATAATGTCACGAAGGGGAGGAGACTACAACAACTTAGAAAATGGCCAGAATGGATTCTGTATCCTGATTGGTTGAAAGTGACTCCAACCTGGGCATCTATTTTTCAATAGATGCCCAGTAAAAAATAAGTGCCAGTCCAAGTGACACCTCACTGTGCAACATACCATAGTGGTGCCCAGCCTGTTTTTTAACTGGCTGAACACACCGAAGAAAATGTCAAAACGCCTGCCATCTTTTCTCTCGCTTAGCGAGAGGCACCGCTCTCCCCTAGCAAACCCAAACAGTATTTACTTGCAGCCACTCCTTATCTTAAAAACAAATTTAAAAAACACACTCCAGTTATCTTGCGGTTTGAAGAGTGACACAACGGCATCACTCTCCTGACCGCACTGTCAAAGTACCCTGAAAACCATCTCCCAACTGCGGTCTCGCACTACCCTGCATACCGCAAACAGACAGTGATCACTCAGCGCAAGTCCCTTGCAACCAGTGAGAAACAAAAAACATTTACCTCACTATTTCAAGAAATGCAAAATGAATCTTTTCTTTCCTTGTACATTGACCTCAAATGGCGCTTTTTGTCCTTTATCATACATCTCAGTCAAAGGTCACAGAGTGCACAGACGCAACTTCACACGAAAAAAGCAAACACAAAAAAAGAAAAAGAAACTTGCCAGTCAGTCCTACAAAGACTGTTCACAGAACACTGGTTTTCTCCTTCAGCAATCAATGTCTGTGTGTGTGTGACTCTGTCTCGTGGGGGGGCAGCAATCCGGGGGGGGTGTCAACCCACCAGAATGCTGCAGAGAGGAGCAACAGCACCATGAACAGTCTATGGACTACTTCTTCAATACATTTATCTCAAATAACTCTATTAATTTTTTCACAGGCATTTACTGTATTGTTTTACAACTTCATTTTGGTGTTCCAGTTTCTGGTGTCAGCATGGCTCAGTTGGTAGCACATCCGCCTCTGGACCAGAAGGTCGTGGGTTCTCGACCCACACCAGGATTGGACTTGCACCTAAAAATCGCTGGCATCCGAGTGCAGTATTGGGGGGTGCTGTACTGCTGGGGTGTGCCATACTTCGGATGAGATGTTAAATCGAGGTCCCTTCTACCCATCCTGGTGTTGTCCTGGTGGGTGTCCAGGTGGAAGTAAAAGAACCCTGGGCACTCTTTGCAAAAGAGTAGGGAACATTCCCGGTGTCCTGGCCAACATTCCCCTTCCCATAAACTGGTTCATGCAATTGTTCATGCAATTATCCAGGCTGTGTGTGGGTGATGATGTGCGATATGGCTGCCACCACACATTCAGTCACTTCACTACCAGTCTAGCATTGCTTGTAAAGCGCTTTGGATGTTTGAAAAGTGCTATATAAATGCTGATTCTTCTTCTTCATAAAAATTTACACAGATGGCCATTTTCTAAGCACAATAATACCCTCCAGGGTGGGCATTATTGGGAAATACCAGACCTTCCAGGGGCTGTAAGGCTCGCCACCTGCAGCTTCGGGCCTCATTACGCCTCTGGGAGGTCCGGAATTTCCCAGTAATGCCCACCCTGTCTGGTATTATTCCTTACTTATTATTAAAAGAGAGCAATATTGGATCTTTGCATTTAAGGCTTTGGAGTGTAAGAGTCTGAACAGAAGAACTGAGGTTAAACACTTTTTGAAGAAATTAAATGTAATATCTGCTTAACATTTGTGTGATTTTGTGATATTGATGGCTTTTTATATTTCTCTTTTTTCATACAGATTTGCACCAGCATATTCTTGACTGCTGGCATTTTTTGGAACTAAACTTTGTACAATCTCTTTGTATACAAAAGTAACTACTGGCAGGTTTGATTTTTATAGATTCTTATAGTACCTTATTGAACAGGGCTGCTTCAGCTCCCCCACAGTCGGACGGCACCCAGCCAGCCACGGACCGAGACCAGGACGCCCGCCTGCAGCTCCTTGGAAGCTGTCTGCCCTTGAACAGGGCTGCTTCAGCTCCCCCACTGTTGGAAGACACCCAGCCAGCTGCCGACCAAGACCAGGACGCCCATCTGCAGCTCCTTGGAAGGTACGGTGACAGCACAGTCAATCTGAACACAGGTGCTTCCAGCAAACCCATTCCGATTAGCCAGGAATTTTTCCCCAGCTTTTGCTGCCTGGTGCTTTTTTACAAATAGATTTAGCTGCAACTAAGCAAAATTCAAGTGTCTAATAGAAGGATTGCAACTGTATTAGCTGGATTGTAATTTCTACTACTGTTTTAAAGTGCTTACAGCTCTTCTGTTGTTTCCTTGCTCCTGCACCCCCACCCCCCCCCCATCCAAGCACTCTGCCTTGGTGCCGAAAAGTCTCACTCTCCTTTGTCTTGCTAAATTGCTCAATCTAAACCTGTCCTGCCTCTACGCTATTTAACCCTTGCTATTTTTCTTCTCTCCAATTGCCTGCCTTTGAACAGCTCAGCCAATTCAAGTGTCTAATAGAAGGACTGTCGGCCCTCCCACGCACCCCCTCCACTGATTAAATACACCTAGTGCACACCCACATTCCCTCTTGCTCCATCATTGGTTATAAGCCTAGGAGCACTCACTTCCTCATTGGCTAATAAGCCTAGCAGCACTGCTCACTCCCTCATTGGCTAATAAGCCTAGCAGCACTGCTAACTCCCTCAATGGCTACCTAAAACCCACATTCCTTCTTCTTCCCCATTGGTTCCTAGTCCTTACAGGTCCCTATCATTTCCCTGCCCCTGCATCTCAGCCCTCTGCCTTCTCCGCTAAGCAACTACAGTACCTACCTTCCCCGCTAAGTAACCACAGCAGTAGGGTCCTTCTAGCACCTGTTCCGTGCCATGATCCTTCTACCAGGCCACCTAACTCTGCTCATCCCTGTTATCTTCTCCCTCCCTCCCTTCCTTTCCAACATGCCACCCACCTCTCCCATGCCCCCCTCCCAAATCCTGCCAAACCTCACTGAGCTCTCCCACCCCTCCAGTCCAGCGTCCACCTCCCCTTTCACCCAAGCATGGACACACTCTGCCACACGTCGCAGCCCATTTCTTTTCAACCTATCACTCCCCTGGGTCATTTTTCAACTTATTCCCCTATGCCCAGCTCATACATGCCATCAATCTAAGAGACGACCACTCACAGTCAGTCATATACAGCTATTCGCTCACTACCTAACTCTCGCTCTCCTGCTCCTTGCAGCAGGTCACATCCACCCTAACCCCGGCCCCAATACTATCCCCCCCATGCCCCTCTCCAACGTTCACCTCTTGCTGGGACCTTCTCCCACATGGCCTGCGCCTTCTGCACCTAAATATAAGAAGCCTTGTCCACAAGCTTGACTCCCTTCAGGTTCTTGCCGCCCACTATGCTCCAGATATCCTCACCCTGTCCAAAACCTGGCTCAACAAAAACATCAATGACTCCTCTGTCACTATCCCATGCTACACTATGGCCCACCAGGATAGAGCCTCTAAAGGTGGTGGAATAGCCATCTACGTAAACTCGGACTTGCACTATTCAGTGGTCCTGACCAAGTCCAAACCAAAAGTCATTGAAGTAATACTAATTCAGCTTGTCCTTCCCTTCTTGCTACCAATCTACATTGCTGAGATATACTGCCAACCTGGTACACCAGCTTCTGCTGTCACCGACCTCCTCAAGCAAATCTCCTGCCTAACCACGACAGAGGAACTCTACATTATGGGCGATCTTAACCACTATTGGCTAGTTCCTGCCCTCAACAAAACCAGGACTGACATTTCTGCCCTAAACCTCTCACAAATCATTACTGAGCCCACCCAGCTTAATCTAAAAAAATCTGGTAACCACTTGCTCATCGACTGGATCCTTACCACACCCCCCCCCCCACTGGGTCAAACAAGCCGGTATTCTGCTTGACTCCCTCAACAACCACCACGTAACCTTCTTAGTGTGTAAAATCCACTGCCCAAAATCCCCCATTAAATTAAAATTTGTAGTCCAACTCTCCTATAAATCCCTCAATCTAGCCCCTGAATTAGATGACCTTGTGCTAGCAAACTGGGTCCCTGCCCCTCCTACGATCTCCATTGATGATGCCTTCCTACACTTTAAAAACACATTCCTCAGTGTCTGGAACACATTCGCCCCACTGCGTTGTACAAGAGTACGAGGAAACCACCTACCTTGGATCACCCAAGAACTGATTGCATGTCAAATTGCATGGGACAAAGCCTGGAAAACGCATAAATTCTCATGCCTCCCACAACACCTCTCCACATACCGCATGCTCCGTAACAAGTGCACCAGAGACTCTCGTCTTGCAAAAGCTGAGTACTTCAGCAGCTCCCTCCAGTCAAACCTAAATAAACTCTCAAAATTCTGGAAGGTCATTCACTCCCTTTTTACCCCACTGGCTACCAACCCCACTCCAATGCTAAATGTTAATAACTCTCTCCTAGCAGAGCCCACAGCAGTCACCACTAAGTTCAATGCGTACTTCTCCCACTTGTGCTGCCACCCTCCTCTCTTCCCTGCCCAACACTATACCTCTCGCACCACCTACAGACATAAAGACCCAGATTAGGCCTCACTACTTTTCCTTCAAAGACATCTCTGCAACTGAGGCCCTAGATGTATTACTTTCTCTCAACCCTTCAAAAGGCAAATCCCCGGATGGATTAGACCCCAAACATCTATACCTCTCCACCCCCCCCCCAATAGCAGCTCCGCTTGCCAAACTCCTAAACCAATCCTTTGCTGCCGCTGCTGTCCCCATGCATGGAAGCACGCCATTGTCATCCCTCTGCCAAAAAGAGGTGCCCCACCTCCCCCTCTAACTACCGCCCTATCTCCCTCCTCCCAGCCCTAGCAAAATTACAAGAGCACCTTGTTCTCACCCAACTTACCGCCTTCCTCACTGACTCCAAATTCTTCACGCCATTCCAGTTTGGCTTCAGGAAGGGACACTCCACCACCTCCTCCCTGATAAGGCTTACAGACACTATCCTGACAGGCATGGATAGTGAACTGATCGCCTCAGCTGTTTTTGTCGACCTTGCAAAAACCTTCAACACCGTCTCCCACCCCATATTGCTCTTGAGTCTCGCTGAATCAGGCCTCTCTGTCACTGCCACAAACTGGTTCAGATCATACCTTTTGATAGAACTCGGTCCGTTAGAGTCTCAAATGCGATCTCCACCCCCTTCCCTTAACTACCGGAGTCCCACAGGGGTCGGTTCTTGGTCCCATTCTGTTCTCTATATTCCTAAATGACCTGCCACTCATCTGCTCTACTTCCTCAATCCACATGTATGCTGCTGATACTGTGCTCTACTACTCAGGCTCTGCCCCGATGTGGTACAATCAAACCTCCAAGCTGACTTCAACAAGGTACAGCAATGGTTGAGCTTGCACCAGCTCTCCCTAAATGCAAAAAAAAATGTCACTATGAACTTCGGCACATGATAACACCTGGTCAGACTCCCTTCCCTTCCCTACTTCACCACGCTGGATGGCCTAAAACTTGAAGATGTCTCCTCGTTCCGTTACTTGGGGGTCTGGCTCGACAGCCATCTCTCCTTCTCTGACCACATTGATGCTATCTCAAAAAAATTATGCCCCATACTCAGTGCACTATATAGGAACCGCAGCAGCCTCCCTCCCTTGAGTCCGACGTTAACTGGTCCTGAAGATGATACTCCCCTCCATCAAGTACTGCGACATTGTATACAGTGCAGCCCCCAAGTCCACCCTATCTAAACTGGACACACTTTATAATGTCTTCTGCCACTTTGCTCTCGATGCCTCTCCCCTCAACCACCACTGCGACCTCTACTGAGCCTTGGCACTACTGTCCCTCGAAAACCGCTGCACCTCTCACTGTGCTAAATTTGTCTCCAACCTATGGCTCGGGTCCATCCCCTCCTACCTTGCCACCATGCTCACAGATGCCCCACCCCCTCATCATCTTAGATCCAGTGACTCCCGCCAACATTCAGTCCCTAGGCAGAAGACCTCTTCTGGTCAAGCTGCCTTCTCACACTGGCTATCCAAGCTCTGGCACACCCTCCTACCACAAATTCGGCACCCTTTCTCTTCCTACTCTCTGTCTACTGCCCTAGCAAACTTCCTTACTACAAATTGCTCCTATCCCTGAACCTGCCATGCCCCTCTATCCCCTCCCCAATGCCTAACCAGCAGCCTTAGCCTTGCCACAGAAGCTGGCATATAACCCCAACCTTGCACTTATGTTCTGGGCCTATTTTGCCCTAGGTACTGTGTATAACTGTATAACTGTGATATACGTCCTTTGTTGTTTACAGCTGTTACTACTATGCTAATTTACCTTGTCTGCTGCTTCTTGTCACAAAATTATTTGATACTATAATATCCTAAGCATTCAATGTGCGCTGCTAGTATGTTAATGCAATCGTGTATCCTTATGCTGCTTTTTATTTGCTTCTGTTAACTGTTCACTTGATAACCTGCATGTTATCATATTTATGTGTGGCCCCCGCCAGGTCACACTGGGAGACGAGAATCTTGTTGCTCAGTGTGCCTTTCCTGGTGAAACAATTGCAATAACTAAATAAATAAACAGTGCTAGTATAAATGTACTGGTAATTTTGGGTTTTGACCACTAGAGTGCAGTATAAGTATTGATTATGGATTATGAGTAAGCTTTAAATATAATTACACCTGCTGATGCCATGGAGAATAAAAATCCCATGAAAATATGCATTTAGGTGATGTTATAATTATTTATATAAACATTTAAAGATGTCTCATACTAATCAGCATTTGCACCTACAGGATCTGTAGATTTTTTAATGTGTTTTTCACTCACGGTCTTGGTGATTGTTATATAACAATTAGGTGTTCTGCACTATTTTATATGTATCACTTTAAGAGTTGCTATGTATATAAGAGTGATCTCTTGTCTGTCTACTACACCTTTGAGAAAGCACGTTGTGCGAAACGCGTCAGGTGACGTAGTACGTGTGCTATCAAGTGACAAGGAAGCTGTGTGTTGGAGCAGGGTAGCGTTGGATCTTCTGGCTCATTTGGACTACTTTTGCAGGAATTTTTATTCTTCAACATAGAAACATAGAAACATAGACTTTGACGGCAGATAAGGACCGCTAGGCCCATCTAGTCTGCCCATTTCCCTACCTACAGGATAGGCCGCAGATCCTAGTTAACCAACAGCCTATTTCTTCCTACCCCCCCACAAGAATTGCCTTATGTCTGTCCCATGCATTCTTGAATTCTCCCACAGTTTTAGACCCACAACCTCCTCAGGAAGGCTGTTCCATGCATCCACTACCCTCTCTGTGAAATAATACTTCCTCACATTGCCCCTGAACCGCCCTCCTTCAATCTTTAAATTGTGTCCCCTTGTTCTTGCAAGTCTCTTTTTCTGAAAAATGCTACCCTCTTGGACTTTGTTGATTCCACTGAGGTACTTAAAAGTTTCTATCATGTCCCCCCTCTCCCTTCTTTCCTCAAGGGTATACATATTAAGCTTCTTTAGTCTCTCCTCATACGGCTTCTCTTGCAGACCCTGCACCATTTTAGTTGCCCTCCTCTGGACTGCCTCTATCCTGTCTATATCCTTGCGGAGATGGGGTCTCCAGAACTGGACACAGTACTCCAGATGGGGTCTCACCAACTGTCTGTACAGAGGGATAACAACTTCCTGTTTTCTGCTGCTGATGCCTCTCCCTATACATCCCAGTATACCCCCAGCCCTCCCTACTGCCTTCTCACATTGCTTGCTAACCTTAAGGTCATCTGATATGATTACCCCAGGTCCCTTTCCTTTTTGTTGTTGTTACTACCTCCACCCATTGTATTCTTCCTGGGTTCTTATTTCCCAGGTGCATTATTTTGCACTTCTTTGCATTGAATCCTAGCTGCCATACTTCTGACCATTCCTCAACCTTGCCAAGTCCCTTTTCATCCTTTCCACGCCTCCTTGTGTATCATCCCTGTTGCAGATTTTGTGTCATCTGCAAAAGGCATCTTTTTCCTTCAGTCCCTCTGCAATGTCACTGATGAAGACATTAAAAGGACTGGACCCAATACTGAACCTCGGTGCCCACTAGTAACCTCTTTCTTCAGAATGGACTCCATTTACAATTACCTTCTGTGTCCTGTTGTCCAGCCAATGTTTTATTCCAGGCTAGCCACCCTGGGTCCCACTCCCAAGCTGGTTAATTTGACTATTAATCTTTTGTGTGGGACTGTGCCAAATGCCTTGCTAAAGTCTTGGTAGGCCATGTCCACAGCCCTCCCTGGTCTACTACTTTGGTCACCCAGTCAAAGAAATCTATTAGATTCATCTGACATGACCTTCCGCTGGAACCCATGCTGCCTTGGGTCCTGTGCTCCACTGGCCTCTGGGTAGTCGACTATTCTTTCCTTCAGAAGTGACTCCATCACTTTCCCTACCACAGAGGTCAGACTGACAGGTCTGTAGTTTCCTGCCTCTGTCTTGGACCCACTTTTGTGAAGGGGAATCACATCCGCCTTCCTCCAGTCCTCGGGTACCACACCATCCTCCCATGATTTATTAAAAAGAGTAGCCAGTGGTTTCACTAGTTCAATCCCTTAATTCTTTTAGAATTCTAGGGTGAATTCTATCAGGACCCATTGCTTTGTCCACCTTCAGTTTTAGGAGTTCTTGCAGAACCCTTTCTTCTGTGAAAGGACTGGGATCGACCCCCCTATCAACAGTGCTTCTGTTAATTAGATTAGGCACTTCCCCCTCCTCTTTTATGAATACTGAGCAGAAATATTCGTTCAGTATTCCTGCTTTTTCACTGTCCCCCTCTGCCCACCCACTGTTCATTCTATTCAGCCTCACTACCCTCCCTTTGTCTTTCGCTCGCTGATGTACTATAAAGGTTTTATCCGCTTCTTAACTGGTTGGCTATCTTTTCCTCAGTTTGGGCCTTTGCTATTCTGACTTCCCTCCCTGCTTCCTTCTGCCTTAACTGGTACAGCTCTCTGTCCTGCTCCTTCTGTGTTTCCTTATACTTCTGGAATGCTATCTTTTTCTTCCTGACTTTCACAGCCACCCCCTTTGAGAACCATAGTGGCTTTTTCTTTCATTTGATTTGTTCATTTGCTTCACACAAAGGCTTGTTGCCTCTGTGATGGCAGTTTGATAATTCCCCATTGTTGCTCCACACCTCCTTCTAGCCTGTTTGCTGGAGTGCTTTTCTGAGGCACTCTCATCTTGCAAGTCAGCCCTCCACAAGTCCAGTGCCTCTTTTTGTATGGCTTGACTCTGTAGCTGAGTTTAACGTGAACCACACTGTTTGATGGTCACTTGTCCCCAGATGGCAACCCACTTCTAGATCTGAGATCCTCTCACTGCCCGTTTGAGTAGCGAGGTCTAGATTGCTCCCTCACAAGTGGGTTCCAAAACTAGCTGTCTAATGTCTGCCACCTGAGGCATCAAGAATGGCCCTGCTCTTGGATATGGCTGCAGCAAATGTGCTCCAGTTAACATCTGGCATATTCAGGTCTCCCATCAACAGTATTTCCCTTTCTCTGCCATTCTAAGAATGCTCTATCATATCCTTGTCCATTCCTTCCCCTGACATGGGGTCTGTACACACCCCTGTGCGGATTGTGGTGCCCTTTCCAGTCTCCAAGGTGACCCACAGTGCCTCCTCTCCTCCCTGTTTACTCTTTTGTTCAGTTGCTTTTATCCTTCCTTTACATGAGAGCTACTCCTCCCCTCTTCTCTCCTGCCTGTCTCTCCTGTGGGTTATGTACCCTGGTATGTTAACATCCCAGTCATGGTTCTCTGTGTACCATGTTTCTGTGACTGCTACGATATCCAGGCATCCCTCTTCCATTAAGGCCATCAGCTCAGGGAGCTTGTTGCCCAGACTACGGGAATTGGTACTCATTACCCTCCATTTCCTGATGGCCTTACTCCCTTTTGCCCCATCCCTGTCCTTCTTGCCTTTGTCACTTTCTCCATTTACCCCTGCCCTTCTCCCTATCGACACCTCTATGTTGGTGTTTGCTGCACTTACTACCATGATTATTTGGGGGGACTAGGTTTTCCTGCTCCTTTCCAGTGCCTCCCCCTTGGCTAGTTTAAAAGCTTGCCAATGAAGCATTTAAACCTATCACCTAGGATCCTGGTTCCCCTCCCGGACAGATGCAGCCCATCATGCCAGTATAGGCTTGCATCACTCCAGGTGGACCCCCAGTCCCCAATGAAGCCAAATCCCTGAGCTCCACCAGTTTTCAACCACTAGTTGAATCCCATGGTGTGGAACACCTAACCTCTCCTATGCCATAGATGGGTAGCACCTCCGAGAAGGTTACCATGCATGCTACTTGACAAGGCCCTCCCAATTCCACAAACTCTTCCTGCACTTCTCTAATCCCTTTCTTAGCCAGGTCATTTGTCCCTAGGTGGACAATGACATCCAGCTCCCTCCCCTGTGCAGCTGCTCCGGCAATCCTGAGGATTCGCTTCCTGTCCCTGCAAGCCATGGCACCAGGCAGGCACCTTACCTCCCTCTCCCCTTCCTCCCCCAGTTCTACCTTCCTAACAATGGAGTCCCCCACCAGGAGTTGTTTCCTTCCCCTGCAGGGTCCCCTGCCACCCTCCTGTGGGTCTCCTTTGTGGAGGTTCCCAGCATCCTCCTTGGTCTCCACTGTGGGTGCCTCCATGAGGAACCACTTTGCCAGAATAGCATAGGGTGTGGAGAGGTGCAATGGGAGGATGCACTCTGTTCCACCACTCTCACCCTCCCTGGAGTCCACTGTGGTCCAACGCTCCTCTTTCTTGGCAACCTCTGAGGCAGCAGCAGTGGCACTGGTGGTCCCTGGATGGAAGGGAGGTCCCACAATCCTGGCCAACTCAGCCTGGAGATGAGCAACCTCCTCCCTCAGCCCAGAGAGGTGCCTGCAGATGGGACAACACCGCATCTCCAGAACATCACCCGAAGACTGCTGCCCACAGCCACTGCACTGCACCACTCCAATCATGTCTTATTTCTGGCCCCTTAACTGTTTGCAATCCTTACTCTCTCTTGTTTTTTTCTCTCTCTCTCCTTACTTTCTGCCTGTGTGCCCTTTAAGCTCCTGATTGTCCTGTTCTGAGACAAGAATATCCTATATTTTGCAGTAGACCACTTACTTGCTCAGAGGCAGACCTCCAGCAGCTAGAGGGGGCCGGAGAGCTACTCTTGCCCTTCTAGGATGGTGGGTCCTTGGTGGTTCTGTGATCACTCACTTCCTGCCCCTAAACAGGAAGTTCCTGTTGTCAGTCAAATTCTGTGCCTATAAAAATAGAACTAGCTTTGGGTGGCGGGGTGGAGGGGAGGGAAGGAGGGCAATATAGTCCCAGCAGAGAAGTTCAGTCACACAGCAGTCCTTTCTCCTGGTGTCTTCTGCCAAGCTATTAGCAGAAACTTTCTAAGGCAGTCTTTAAATGTAGCTTCCTTCTAGCTAAGCCACTCCCCCTACTTACCAGATCTTTCTACAAGTAATTTAAACCTCACAGCAGTTAAGTCCTTTCAGTCACCTGAGATTTACACCTAGATAACTCTTCAGATACCTATTCAGTTCAGTTAACCCAAACACACACTTTTTTTTGTATGTTAGTTTTTTACCCTAAATTAAAGGTCAAATACAAAAGTTCTTCTACTTTAGTCCCAGCAGAGAAGTTCAGTCACACAGCAGTCCTTTCTCCTGGTGTCTTCTGCCAAGCTATTAGCAGAAACTTTCTAAGGCAGTCTTTAAATGTAGCTTCCTTCTAGCTAAGCCACCTCTACTTACCAGATCTTTCTACAAGTAATTTAAACCTCACAGCAGTTAAGTCCTTTCAGTCACCTGAGATTTACACCTAGATAACTCTTCAGATACCCATTCAGTTCAGTTAACCCAAACACACACTTTTTTTTTGTATGTTAGTTTTTTTACCCTAAATTAAAGGTCAAATACAAAAGTTCTTCTACTTTAGTCCCAGCAGAGAAGTTCAGTCACACAGCAGTCCTTTCTCCTGGTGTCTTCTGTCAATAAAGGATTTGAACTGAACCAAATCGTTTTATCCATATGCCTGGTGAGTCTACACACTTCAGTGACTATTTATTCAGTTGGTATTTACCTTGCTGAACGGCATAGCTCCAGTTTTTGCATAGGCAGTGGTGCTGGTCTTTCCTCCATGTATGTTTCAGTTTTTTGACCCAATCGCGGCCATTCCCTGGTGCAGTCACACGTGGACTTAACTGTTCACAACCTTTTTTGGAAACATTAAAGCACAAGTAGTGCCCCAAAATAGCAGGGAGAGCATTTTAGAAAATGTTAAAGGTATCCCTTTACTGCTTTCTATTTCTGGACTGTTTTTGTTCTTTCTACATGCTCATTAGATCATTTTCTACGTCATGGTACTGTCATTGGGGCAGAGGCCAGGAAGCCTAGGAAAACTGGGGGAAGTCATAAAATTCTCAAGTAGCATTTTATCAATAAGAATAAAATAAAAATAAAATTGTTCAGGATTGCTCTTTACAAATGCTGTACAAAGAAAACAAAATCCTTTATCTGCTGGTTCCTTATCAATTTCAAATCTAAATTTCCCTCTCTCTTTCTTTAACAAAATATTGCGCACGCTCTCTCTCTCTCTCTCTCTCTCTCTCTCTCTCTCTATATATATATATATATATATATATATATATATGCCGTGGACTGTGACTGATGCTGAACTGGCATATTTGAAGATATATATAATGTTTTTTCCTGGCAATTAACATCTGCATCCTGTGCTCATTAAAATGCATGTCCTGTTTTTGCACAATGTTCCAAAACATTGTCAGTTTCTTTTCTTGCAGGTGCAACAAAATAGAACATTGTCTCCCAGTATTGATCTCCAGTTGACAACTCTGCAAATTAACTTGTGGAGATCAAACTGCATCACATGGTTAACCTGCTGTGTTCCAAATAGCTTTTTGCAATCATTTCAACAATATAGCTATATACATTTTCAATTCAGAGAACCCAGTTTCACATAAAGATCCGCATTTATTTTTCTAACCACAGATAAGAAAGGGGAAGAAAAGATATAAACAGCAGGTGAAGGCAGGGAGATAGTGGGAGGCAGGAGAATCATGAGACAGAGTAATTGCACAATCAGACAGACAAAAGAAAGAAAAGTAGAGGATAGAACAGGTTCTTGTTTTTAACTCTTTCTGCATAACAGTGGGACAGGGTCCCACTCAACCCTGTCACAAGTATTGGGTGAGATGTGAAAATCACTGCTTTACCTGGAAGCAGACATGTCTAGTTCTTGCTCTCCTACTACACCATCAGCATATTACCTAACTCACTGTTACATCACAGGCCCTGTTACCTGATTCGTAACCTGTATCACAAGTTACCAATCAATCAGCAGGAAATTGGTTACTAGTGACTTCAGTCAGTGAGGGCACGATGGTGAGGAGGAGTAGGGAGGGATAGAACTATGTCAGCCTCCAGGTAGAGTGCAGTTCCACACATCACACCTACTATTGTCAGAAAGAAAATCTTCTGATTAGAAAAATAGAAAAGAAAAAAAAATACTTCAGATATATGAAGTGATAGCTAACTACTTCTGAAAAGTTACCAATATAATTCCAGGCAGTACACTAGCTCTTTTAACTCACTCAGTCCCATAGCGCACATGTGCATCCGGTATTCATTTCATATCATCCCCAGAGCGCATATGTGTGTCATGCACTTCTTATGCACTTTTTGGATCAACCAATCAGGGATAAGGTTATTGGAAAGTACAGGTCGGTAGGAAACATTCCTACCTGCCAGAATACTGACTTTAAGATAGGGGTCACCACTGAGTAAAACAGAGTAAATTACTTTTTTTTTTTAGGTTTTAATTTGGGTTAAAAAGTGAAGAAAATGCTATTTTTTCTCCATTACTAGAAATGTGTGATCCCTGATTTGAAAGCTCTATTCACTCTGAAAAATTAGTATGCTGGTGTCTGGGAGCTAGGATGTGTACTTTTTTTAGTTTTTTTGTGGATAAAAAAAGTGTAAAAAATGTGATTTTCCTCCATTTCAGGTACTATAAAAGAAAAACTGTAAATGCTAGAAATGTGTGTGACCCATCATTTGAAAGGTCTCTTTAATGTGGACAATTATCAGGCTGGTGTCTGGGGTCTAGGAGATGTACTTTCTATGATGTAGGTTTTTATGTGGGAACAAAATGTAAAGAAATGCTCTTTTGTTATCATTTCAGGAACTGTAAAACAATATCTGCAAATGCCACTAACATGAGTGGCCCATCATTTTAAAGCTCTTGTTATTGTGAATATTTTCCGTGCAGGTGTCTAGTGGATAGGAGGCATACTTTTTCAGTTATCGTGGTTTGTGCATCATGTGGGCAGTTGTGCAGAGCATTTTTCCGAATTCAATGGTTTACTGGTGTTATGTGTTGGCACATGCCTTAGTTTATGATCTGTTTTATTATGTAAAACAGCTCAGAAATACTTTAAAATGTGGCAGTGTAATGCACAGATGTTGGTGTGATGGAAAACCATCATACAAGACATTTGCCACATCTAAGATATTTTTTTGTTTTTTCAAAAAAAGAAAAAAATGTAAATTTTCATCATTACATGCTCTGAAAAAAAATTAATGCTACTAACATGTGTGACCTCTCATTTTAAAGATTTTTTTTATTGTGAGCAAACTTCGTGCTGTAAGTTTTGTGATAGGAGTTATACTTTTTTTAGTATTTATACTCCAAGTTGGAGTGTTACCATTTTAATTCCACACATTCTAACTGTTCAGGAAAACAGCCATTTTTACACAGGAATACAGCACTCACTCATGATTACATTCAAGAGCTGAGTGAGTTAACTAGAACTGTGCAAACAGCCTGTGTACTCTAGTTCCAAAAATCTTCAAATATGCCAGTTCAGCATCAGTCACAGTCCATGGGCACATATGAATGTACGGAGTAGTTTGGCTGTAAAAACAAACACCAGAACACTATCTTCTTTTGTTTTTATTAATGTTTATTGTTCCATGAAACTTATAAGCGACAAACCCAAAATATGTGTGTTACAGCAGGGTAAGACAAGTTAAATGGCATTAAGGCAGTTACAAAAATGACCCAGTGCATCGCCTCCTACCAGTGAGGCTTCATCAGGGAAGATATGCCAGCTCACCCGGTATGCCAGGCTCCACCTCTTGGCATGTGCGCTGGTGTGGATTAACACTTGCTAGCAGGTTTGTGCCACACTGACTGTGTGGCTGTTAATATGGCATTTGCCACACTAACTAACCTCTCCAGCACCCAAAGCCCAGTTTTTTGGTTGTTAGCATGACACTAACCATTTAAATATGGTGTTCACGTACAAATGTGGCAAGAAATTCATAGCTTTTGCAAGACCACTCTCCAAAACTCAATCCCTTTCTCTCCCAAATTTTCTATTTTAGGTATCGATTCAGACAGTGCTTATTTAAACAAAAGGAATGTATTTGGGTAGCAGCTCTAACATATTAGAGGTTACTTCTGTCTCATTGGAAATCTCCCCATTTGCCCTCCTTGCAGGAGTGGAGCCTAAAACTTAGTGAAGTTATAAATAATGAAAGGATTGCATTTGGGCTGCTAGGTAAATCTGATTTTTTTCTATGAAGTGTGGTCTCCTTTTCTGTATCTATTAGGCAGTAAACAATTTAATTGCACATGTTCACAGGTGTTTAATTTTTGTCTTATTTCATAAGTCTAATCCATTTGGTGGCTTATTATTCTATTAGAATGCTGAGGTAATTATTATTAGATTACAAAAATGTCACTGATGACAAAACTTAAAGAGCTATTGACACCTCAAGGAAAACTTTCAAAAACATAATCATTAGGTACAGTTCAGCTTGCATTTCATATATATTCTACATATTTCTCTTCCCCATTATTTAATACTGTGTAAATGTGCATGACTACATGATCTTTATCCCTTAGAGTCCCCCAAGAGTTCATCTGCCTCTATAGCTTACTCCCTACTGCAAGTCATAATCCTCTGTTGTGACATCCCAATCTGTTGCCGTGAGAGTTACTGTGATGTCACAAGCAGTGCATTATGACTTCAGGTAGAGAGAAAGCAATAGGAATACATGAAATCTTCAGGAACAAAGATTTTGTTTTTATGCATATGACCTCAGTAATAAATAATGGGGAGGGGGGACACAGAACTAATGTGAAATACAAGCTAAACTGTGTCTCAATATTATGTTTTGTTGAAGTTGCCCTGATGGTGTCAGCTGCTCTTTAAGCTCTCCTTTAAAATGATCTATAATAGTCTATGTTGGTGTTGTCATACCTTTAATTTTCTTAAATGCAGTGTAACAACCTCCCTTGTCACACTCACCTGGGCTGCCCCTGAGCCCTCAGGGGTCCTCACTGTACCTCCCCAGAGGGCTGGACCTGAGTCCTGGCCAGATCTCCAACGGTTACTTGGTGCCTCCATCTGGGGCAATGGTGCAGCTTCCTGTGGGCAAGACAGGTTACCACCCTCCAGGAACAATGATCTATCCCCCTAATGATGGACCCCTTTGGCACAGTTAGATCAATACCCCACCCAGCAATTACGAGAACAGCAAACAAGAACACTTATGTAATATGGCAAACAGTAATCCCTTGTTTATTTAAAACAACCTTAGACAGAGGAGGTGAGGGCTACTCTCATGAGCCTCCATAAAAATATGCACACAACACAGTGAGAGATCTCCCCCCTCCCATGGCTGCACCCAGAACAATCCCAGATGGTGGGTACCTCGCCATTCTCAGTTGCAGGCCTGCAGTCTCTCATTGAGGCCCTTGCAGAGCAACACAGGTTGAAAGAAAATCAATCTGTTGTTGGGGGTGGGGCTCTTCTCCCACCCTGCTAGCTGCTGCAAACAAAGAACCCCCAGAGCTGCAGCTCGGGGTACTCATGACTTTCCCAGGAGGGTGCTGGTCTCACTGATTCAAGGATATGCATGGAGGGTGGAAGAGGCATTGTTTTTCACCTGCCTGGCCTTTCCAGCTTTGCCTGAGGCCTTTGTATACAGTATTCACCAGGCAGGTCTGTTCATCCTTCTATCTCTCTGGTCTCTACTGTAGCAGTGGATTCACACTGAAGACACAGGGTGGATCAGCTCCCCCTTATCCTGACCTGGGCTAGTGGCCACCCAGCTTCCAGGGCTCTCCCCTGGCTGGAATTTAAGGGCCCTTGTGTGTAGCAGTCCCCAAAGTCCAAGGCTCACTTTAACTGTCCCTTCCAGTCCAATCAGTCAGCCCCAGTCCCTTCAGGGAAACCTCCTGCTCTCTCTCTCTACAGCAGCTCAGCCTTTTTCCTCTTTTTGCTTCCTGCAGGGGGGAGGGGTAGCCAGAGAGCCTCCCTCCCAGCAGGCAGCCTTCCTCCTCTCTTGCTTTTTGGAGGAGGGAAGGGGTAGCCAGAAAGCCTACATCTCAGCAGGCAGCCTTTGAAGCTGCCTTTTCTCTTGGTCCCAGCAGGTAAGCCCATTTTGGGGGGCTTACACACTCCCCTGGCTGGAAAAATGGCATCCTGACAAGCCCCTTTTACCCTTTTTAGGAACCCATAACAAGTAGCATACACTTTTCTAGCTATACACCTGGTTCACAACTAGCACCAACAATAACCCCATTCACAGCTAGGCTTGTATCAGGTCCAGCCACAGCAATGGACTATATGCAGGTAAATGAGGGTGTGCACCTACAGTTTCCTACTGCCTCCCTAGGGCAACACAATGGGAGATAGAGAACATGCACCATGGGCTTGAGTAGGGCATTGATTGGCAGGTTTGTGGACTCTCCCGGGGTGTCATACATGAGCTTTACAGTGGGCTGGGGAGGCCAGCCCAATCTTCAAGGCAGGGCATCATCAGGTACGGGGACTAAGTCAGTGGGGGTGGTTTGTCCTGTAGGGTCATAGTCTACTGTCCCCCCCTGGGGCTGACCAGATACCTCTACACTATCTGGGGTTAGATCAGGAACAGGGGCGGGGGCTGTAGCTAACTCACTGTCTGGTGGAGGAGGGCACACCAGGTGGCCTTCCTGACTACCCAAAACACTACCTAGATTGGGCCCCGACACAGGAGCAGTGGGCTGGGCCTCTGGGAGAAAGGGCCAGGCCTCTGGGTTCAAGTAGGATGCAGGATCTAGGTGGCTGGAACTCATGGAAGGGGCAGAGTTTTGGCAGTACCACTCCCACAGGGGGAGGGACTGTCAGGATCCATCCCCAACTGACAGCAGGAGGAGTCCCCCTCCTCACTCTCATCACTGGTATGGCCCCTAGGCTCTTCCTGGGGCAGCAGGGGGTCAGTGTCAGCACCCCCAGCAGAGTGGCCAGGAGGGAAGGAAAAGGCTGGCCCCCTCTGCTTATGTTTCCCCTGGGTTACGGGCCATCTTGCTGCTCATGGGTTGGGTCCTGGGGCAAGTATTGGCACGATCTCCCCTATGGGGAGTAAACAGTTCCAGTGCACCATTTTCTCAAGCCCATGACCATGCTCCTGCTTTATACGATACCCTGGCAAGCTAGACAGTTTTTCTACCACAAGGTAACTGCCTGGGGCCCACCAGTCCTTGATCTTGTTCTTCCCCTGGAGTCCCAGGTTATGCAGCAAGACCCTGTCCCCCACTCCCAGCTCCTGACTGTGTACTCTGGCTCCATACCTCCTGAGCCACCGCTTCGGAGGTGAGCTTGTATGCTGCCCAGAGCTGTTCCCTCAGCCAGCTGGTATACTCGAGGTATGACTTATGGGAGGTCCCATCAATGGATACCCTGAAGCAAAGGTCCACTGGCATCTGCGCCTCGTGACCAAACATGAGGTAAAAGGGGAAGCACTGGGTCACATCATTTTTGTACCATTGTATGCATGCACCAACTGACCAACCTTTTGACTCCAGTTTTCTCTTTGTCCACAGGGTCCAGGGTGCTCAACATGTTCAGCAATGTCCGGTTGAAGCATTCACACTGTGGATCCCCTTGGTGGTGGTAATGGATGGTGTGCGATTTCTGTATGCCATAGGATGACAGACACTCCCTCACCAAATGGCTCTCAAAGTCACAGCCCTGGTCAGAGTGGATTCTTTTGGGGAGGCTGTAATGCTGGACATACTGCTGCAGGACCTTAACCACAGTTCGCGCCTTCTGGTCTTTTGTGGGGAAAGCCTGTGGATACCGGGTGTAATGATCAGTGATGACCAGTATGTCGGCCATGCTTTTTCTGTCGGGTTCCAAGGACGTAAAATCCATGCACACCAACTCCAGGGGTCCACTGGTGCTGATGTTGACCAGAGGAGCGGCCCATCTGGGCAAGGTCTTTCGCTGGATGCACCGCAGGCAGTGCTTGCAGTGGTTCTCCACATCCGCTTTTATCCTGGGCCAATAGAAAGTGGCCCTTCACATGTCTAGGGTGCCGTCGACTCATAGCCCAGGTGCCCCATATCATCATGTAGGGAGTTGAGTACAGCCCCACAGTATACCATGGGCAACACCAACTGCTGCTTAGATTGGCCTAGATGGTGTTCTGCACCATATGCAGCAGCAATCCATCCCACAGGATCAGCTTGTCCCACTCCCTTAGCATTCGGCAGGTATCAGGGTGACTGCTCTGTACCTGCCAGGGGGATTTCCCCTCCGCGATAGCCTGAAGAAGGTCTCATATGCTGTGGTCCAATGCCTGCTCATGCTGCCAGACTTACTAGACTGAGGCAGGGATGAGAGATCCAGGCCTGCGAAATTTAGATAAGCAGGTGGGATAGCTCCGGGGGGGGCTCCCAGTACCTCTACACTTTGGGTGGCTCATGTGACGGTGTCAGGAGGGTGCTCCACCAGTGAGCAGATCACTTGAACCAGGGCCCATCCAACCTGGGCCGGGGGGTCGAGGTTCTTGCCATGTGGGCATCAGGACAAGGCGTCTGCATCCACATTGGCTCGTCCACTCCAATACCCCAGACTGAAATTGTATGAGATGAGGGCTGACAGCCATCAGTGCCCTGCAGCGTCCAGCTTCACCATGGTGGTGATGTACATCAGGGGGTTGTTGTCAGTGTGCATGGTGAATGGGACCCCATACAGATACTCGTGAAATGTTTCTGTCACTGCCCACTTCAATTCCATAAACTCCAGTTTGTGAATCGGGTAATTCCTCTTGGAGGAGGTCAGGCCACAGCTAACAAAAGCCACATCTCGGAACCCCTCAGGCTACCCCTGATACAGGATGGTGCCCAGCCCACCTAAACTGGCATCTGTGTGCAGGACATAGGGTTTAAGGGGGTCTGAAAATGTGAGGACTGGGGCCTCCCCCAGTCTCCAGATGATCTCCCTGAAGGCATCCTCACACTTCGGAGTCCATCGGTCCCCAAAAGGTTCCCCAATGTGCAGGTACCCCTTATGAGAGGTTTGTCCCTTCTTCTGGTTCCCCGGAGGGTAACCTTGCATCAGGTCATTCAGAGGACATACCACTAAGGAGTAATCCTTCACGAAACAACGACAGTACCCGCAGAACACCAAGAGGGACTGCAACCTATGCAAGTGGGTGGGCCAGGGGCCATGATTGGAGGGCCTCCACTTTAGCCAGTTCTGTCTGCACCCCTTCAGCCAAGACAATGTGCCTGACATACTTAACCGAAGGCTGACAGAACTGACATTTGTCAATGGAGACCTTTAGGCCGAACTCCTCCAGCCAGTCCAGGACCTTCATCATCCGGGCCTCATGTTCTTCCAAGGTCCGCCCAAAGATGATGAGGTCATCCAGATAGACTATGACCTTGAGCAGGTTCATGTCTCCCACAGCCCTTTCCATCAAGCACTGGAAGGTGGCTGGGGCTCCAGTTATGCTCTGGGGCATACGCTCAAACTGGTAGAACGCCAGCGGGCATATAGACGCGGTCTTCTCTGTGTCCCCCTCTGCCATGGGTATCTGGTAGTACCCGCCCAAAGATCCAGCACGCAGAACCACTTTCTCCCCGACAAGCTGTCCAGTGCATCCTCCACTCTGGGTACTGTGTACTGGTCTGGGATAGTCCGCTTGTTTAGTGAGCGGTAGTCGATGCACATCCTCACTGCTCTGCTCTTCTTCCTGGCCACCACAATTGGATTAAGGATATGGGCTCTGATACTCTGTGATGACCCCTGCATTCAGCAACTCCAGCAGGTGTTTCCAAACATCCTCCACATCCCCGGGGGCTAACCTCCGTGACCGTTCCCTGAATGGGCAGTCATCTCTCAGCCGGATATGGTGTTCTTCCCCGGTGACACAACTCATGTCCCACTCATGTAAAGAGAAAACCTGCCGGTGCCTCGCCAATTTGTGGCTCAGACTCTGCCTATAGCTGTTAGAGATAGGGGAGCTCCCGAAGTCAAACAAGGACAGGTCTATCTCCCCCCAGGTCTTCCCCAGGGATGACGGACATGACTACATGACAACTAAAGATAGTGGCCAACACACAACCCCTCTGGATAGTCACTGGCCTTTTGGACTCATTCTGAACCCGCACAGTAAGTTGTCGGGCATGGGAACTGTCCAGGAATGGCAGCACTCCTCGCTGGACCAATAACCCATGCGGCAAGCTACCCAGAGGGGGGGAAATCGAGTATGAAAGCAGCACCCTGGGGGGATCGGTCAAACTGAGTGATGCCCACCACATGGCATTCGGTACCTGGGGGAGGGTTAGCCTCCCCCATCCACCCATTGGACCACCCCAACCCTGCCTCTGTCAGCCCCACTAGGGTCGCTCATCACCTCAAGCCCCACCCTTTTCATTGTGGCTTTAACTGAAGTACTAGCGAGCTCACCTATCCCACCCCAGTCAGAACACATCTGGGCCAACCACTCGAACATATTGGCATTGGTCCTAATAAGCACCGGGGTGTCAGACATGCTCTTCAGTTCAGGGTAGACAAACGCGAGGGCTTCTATAGTGGATGGGGTCTCTTCCCCCCTTATCGAGAAGGAAATGCTGACCACACAATACCCATCATACCAGTAAATCCGTGTTGCCTATATCTCACAGGGACAATCCAGACAGGGGTAGGATAGGTAGGTGTGTTAGGTGTTGGTCATAAAAAGGCCGTTGGATGATGGTGACCTGGGACCCGCTATCCAATAATGTGGAACAGGTAACCCCCTCCACCCAGAAGTCAGTGTCTGCTTGAGGACCGATATGGCCCATCGGTACGCCTCGATTTGGAGGTACCGGAGGTTCAATCCAAAAAGTGGAGCAGGGCCATTTCGGGGGTCTGCGTCGCTCCGTTACCAGTTCCCATTGAAGTTTTCCTGCTCCCAGTGTTTCTCAGCCACCAGCTGAGGGTTCTCCTCCCTGAGGCAGCTCTGCCATGTATGGCAATCCTGCCCACACTTGAAGCAGAACCACCCATCCTGGGGCCCCAGGGATCATCGAGACCAGGGCCGGGGGGACAGGGTAGGTGATTGGCAGTCACCGTGAGTCAGGTGCCGCCCTGCCGGGGAAAGGGAGGGATTCCATAGCTAGCTGCATGGTCTGTACCAGGTCCTTCATGCCCTGGACCTCCTGCAAGACCGCCCCCAGGTTCAGCGACCCAGGGGCAGGTCTTGGAGCCACAGGGCAGCACTGGTGGCAGCGAGCACCGTCAGTGGGGCTCCCACCTCCTATTGGGCTTCCTCTTCTTTCACCTCATCCAACAGCTGTTTGAATGTGGGAGGATCACCTTTCCGGTTCCGCAGACCAAGGGTGACCATCATCAGGTGTGAGTGCACTGCCCCCTGCAGGATCTGCTTGAGCTGCATCTGTGCCACCGCTGATGGGGGGTCATGCCCAGCCTCGGTGAGCTTGCGCACTATGGTCTCCACCCGGGTGATATACTGGGACAGTTTCTCACCAGTACACTGCGTTGTGCCCCACAGCTGACCCAGCACCATCTCCCTCTTCTCGACCACCCCAAAAGTACTCCACAAGATGTCCAGATATTCATGGGGAGTGTAGCTGGGCTGGCTGGCCCACAAGGACCAGATCATGTCCAGCGCCATACCCCGGAGGCTTTCCAAGACTCACTTGTGTTTTTCCTCCTCAGAGCACCCCCATACCTGAATCATTTGGGTGGCCTGGATGCTTCAGGAGTGGAAATCATCCTCCCCCGCAGGCATCAGGATAGCCCTGGAGAAGGTACGGAGTCACTTGTACTGCTCATGGGCCATCCCCATATAGGGGGTCAGCCCACCTGGCAGTGTCATTGGGAGTGCCCTGCCTCCCAGGAGCAGGGTCCAGAGATCATGCAGGGTCTTCCCTTCCTCCTTAAGCCATACCCCCAGCCAGGTTTCAAAACCCATCCACTCCTTGCTCAGAAGGCCTGAAGGGCCTGGCTCCCCTGAGGGCAGGTCACTGGATATCCCCTTTTTCAACAAGACCGAGGTCTCTTGTGACGTATCCGGGGTGACTTTGGGGGGTACTTCCACAGGACCCAAGTCCCAAGTCCTTCCCTGCCTCCACTGTTATATAACCTGCACCCCTTAACCCAGTCTGTCACCACCCACTGAATCTTTAACACCCCGCAGTCAGGAAGGGTCCCCTCTAAGATATCTAGGATGTCCTCTTTTTTCTGAACCACTGCCACATTGTGCACTAGTAGCATCCTATGGGGGTTAAAACCCTCAGTCACATCAGTTCTCTACATCCTGGAAAGCCATTATCCTGGTCTTCCACCCAGTTGGAAAAACCACCCGCCAAATCAACCCCAAACAACCACAAAACAAAAACTTAAAAATTAATGTAATATGGAAACAGAACAAGATGGGGGGGATCGAGAAAAAAATCAACTGTATGTTTTCTCAGGGCAAAGAGGCAGTCTCAGGGCCAACAGAGATCTCAGCGGTGCCTCCACTTGTAACAACTCCTCTTCTCACACTCACCTGGGCAGCCCTGGAGCCCTCGAGGGTCCTCACCGTACCTCCCCAAGGGGCCGGGCCTGAGTCCTGGCTGGATCTCCAATGGTGACTTGGTGCCTCCACCCGGGCAATGGTGCAGCCTCCTGTGGGCGAGACAGATTACCACCCTCCAGGAACAATGATCTATCCCCCTAATGATGGACCCCTTTGGCACAGTTAGATCAATATCCCCACCCTGCAATAACGAGAACAGCAAAACACAAACACTTATGTAATATGGCAAACAGTAATCCCTTGTTTATTTAAAATGACCTTAGACAGAGGAGGTGAGGGCTACTCTCATGAGCCTCCATAAAAATATGCACACAACACAGTAAGAGCTCTCCCCCCTCCCATGGCTGCACCCAGAGCAATCCCAGACGGTGGGTACCTCACCGTTCTCAGTTGCAGGCATGCAGTCTCTCATTGGGGCCCTTGCAGAGCAATACAGGTTGAAAGAAAATCAGTCTGTCATTGGGGGTGGGGCTCTTCTCCAACCCTCCTAGCTGATGCAAACAAAGAACCCCCAGAGTTGTAGCTTGGGGTACTCATGGCTTTTCCAGGAAGGTGATGGTCTCCCTGATTCAAGGATATGCATGGAGGGTGGAAGAGGCATTGTTTTTCACCTGCCTGGCCTTTCCAGCTT
This sequence comes from Neoceratodus forsteri, assembly GCA_016271365.2. Classification (NCBI taxonomy): domain Eukaryota; kingdom Metazoa; phylum Chordata; order Ceratodontiformes; family Ceratodontidae; genus Neoceratodus; species Neoceratodus forsteri. Next base: position 1,380,815,684 of record CM028132.1, on the reverse strand, counting down.
TGCCCGAGGGCCTTTGTATACAGTATTCACCAGGCAGGCCTGTTTGTCCTTCTATCTCTCTGGTCTCTACTGCAGCAGTGGATTCACACTGAAGACACAGGGTGGATCAGCTTCCCCTAAGCCAGACCTGGGCTAGTGGCCACCCAGCTTCCAGGGCTCTCCCCTGGCTGGAATTTAAGGGCCCCTGCGTGAGCAGTCCCCAAAGCCCGAGGCTCGCTTTAACTGTCCCTTCCAGTCCAGTCAGTCAGCCCCAGTTCCCTCAGGGAAACCTCCTGCTCTCTCTCTCTCCGCAGCAGCTCAGTCTTTCTCCTTTTTTTGCTTCCTGCAGGGGGGAGGGGTAGCCAGATAGCCTCCCTCCCAGCAGGCAGTCTTCCTCCTCTCTTGCTTTTTGGAGGGGTAGCCAGAGAGCCAACATCCCAGCTTGCAGCCTTTATAGCTGCCTTTTCTCTTGGTCCAAGCAGGTAAGCCCATTTTGGGAGGCTTACAGGAGTTATCAAAGGATTTTTCATTCTGCTTAGTATTTTCACCTCTGTAATGATTTGTTATGCTTCTGTTAGTGTAAATGGATTTGATTAAAATTAATAAACTTTGTATAACAGAAAAAAAGAATATGGTGCCCACAGACTTTGGTGAACCATTTGACAATGTAACAAATGGGGTGCTGCTACACAGAATTGGTAAGCACAGAGTGGGAGAGGAACTATTAGTATGGGTCAAAAACTGGTTGCATAACAGAGGCAGAGAGTAGTAGTAGCAGGACAAGTTTCAGAGTGGAAGGCAGTGAGTAGTTGGGTTCCACAGGGGTCAGTTCTGGGATCGCTTCTGCTCAACTTGCTCATTGATGATTTGGAATCCTAGATTGCCTGCCTGTTACAAATAGTCTAGTCAAATCTGCCAAGGGTATGAGCAGAGGGGACAAATAACTATAACCTCAGTTTTTTCCACGGGTGGGCAACCTACATACACCTCATGATCTGGGGGGGGGGGGCTAAAAGCACAGTTGGTGGTGCCACTTTCTAGAGTATGCTTGAACAAGTTTGGTGCCGAAAGGTCAGAAAGTGTGCAGTGTGGGCCCCATCTTCAAGAAACTGGCAAATCCAGACCTAGGAAACTACAAGCCAGTCAGTTTGACATCAGTGCTGGGCAAAGTCCAGGAGACTGTTGTCAAGGAAAGAATAATGGAGTACTTGACAAGGCAAGGCAAGGGAATGCTGGGCACCTCACAATAAATAAAATATATTCAGTTTAAAACAAATAAAATAATAACCAGGGATCTGATTTTTCTGCATCCTAGCAGAAAATCATGAAACCAGCAGTAAAGCTACTGTCACTTGCTGTTTCAGCATGATATATAGCCAGCACCTCAGAGACATCCCCTGGTGCATGGGAAGCATAATTATTGCCTGCACACCAGGTGCAGCCCTTTTAAGAGCTGTATCTCTGTTGATAGTCTTCTACATCAATCTATTGTGTTTTAACATTGCCTGTATCAGTGACAAACAGGGTGTGTGCCTTCCTGACCTTCACTAGCTCCTCTGTGGAACCCAGCAAAGCATTCTGGGTAGCTGGAGGACTGAAGCCAGAGCCTTCACTAGTACAGCGGTGTCAACCTTGAGTGTGGGAATTTGTAACTGTTTTAAGCACTGCAGCAGTCATAGACTGCATTACAGGCACTAAATACACTCCTGTGTGACCAGGGATTTGATTTTCTGCACCCAGGTAGAAAATTGCAAAACCAAAAGTAGCACCGGAGGACTCCTATTATATTGTGGAAGTAAATCAGCAGCACTAGAACCACCTGGGAAAATGGATTGTTTATAATGCTTAAAAACAGATTCATTGTGACACTCTGTGAATCATGTTAGAAGTATAGTACTGTAACACCAAAGGAATTGATGATTGTTATATGCAACCAGTGCATTATTATTTAAAGATCTATAAACGAGGGTCAAGAATCTTGAAATGGAGCTCAATGAACTTAGAAGTATAAAAGAAGTTGGTGTACTCAGAACAGCACAAAGCTGTACTTGTTACCTGTGCAAATAACGTTGATATAAATATACAAAGAAAAAAAACAAAGTCTAGAAGGAGAGGAAGAAGATGAATCAGAGTGGATACTAGCCAAGGATACAAAGAAAAGTAGGTAGGATAAGAGGAGAGCTAGGGCGTTCTCAATACCAACATCTAACAAATTTGATATCCTAATTAACCTGAACAATTAAGGAAGAGACACCAACCACATCAAACATTGCAGGAGGAGAGGAGTCACAAGGCACACAGAGCCCAATGAAAGAGCCTCAAATAACAGACAGTGGGGAAAAAACAACTACTGGTATTAGGTGATTCCATCATAAAGTACATGAATAGGTATAGAATCAAATCTGACAATGTGAACAAGACAGCTGGCTCCTTCTCTGCAGCCAAAGTAAAGGATCTAGATAACATGATGGATACAACTGTATGCAATGCAGGTGAAACTCTGAGTGCAATTATTGGTCACAAATCAGTCACAGATATACAGAAGGCTTATGAAAACTTAAACAAAACTGTGGAAGAAAACGTTGGGAGACTCACAATCTCTGAGATAATACCAGTTTCTAGGGTGGATTACATAAGGCAACAGAAAATAGTGGAAATAAACATTTGGCTAAGGAAATGGACACAGGAAAATTATTATGCCTTTATTAGAAACTGAGACGCCCTCAAAGGCAACTGGGATTTATACAGCAAGGATGGTTTTACCTGATAAATAGAGGTAGTAGAATTCTGGGAGAAAATTTGGCTAGGGTGATAGACACCCTTATAAACTAGAGAGTATGAGGGCTCGGGAAATTAACTAAGTCATGGAGAAGGAACAAACAAGGGAAAGGAACAACAAGAGGGCAAAAAACTCACAACATAAATGACTCCTAATAAATGCAGGAAGTCTTACTCTGGACAAACAGTCTGAACTAGAATTTATCATGAAAGATGAAGGCACAGATGTGGGAATAACTGAAGCACGGTGGAATAATGCAAGTAGTAGTTCCTATAACATTGATGGATACCACTTATATAGACTGGACATGAAAGGGAAAAGAGGGGGAGGTATAGCATTACATATGAAGAAAAAAACAGAATCTACTGAAATTACACAGTCAAGGTTCCCTGGTTCTCCAATAGAAAGAAAATGGAGTGCCATTATAAAGCAAGGTAGCAATAAGCTTACTTTAGGCAAATGCTACAGGCCACCCAATAGCACTGATGAAGGGGATGACTATTTTTAACAGGAAATTAAACAGATGGTCAGTAAAGGCAATATAAGAGTAATGGGAGATTTAAACTTTCCCAGTATCAACTGGGAGCACAACAATGCTATGGGGAAAACAGGGAAGAAATTTTCTGAAGCTTTTTTAGAATTGGGTCTCAAAGTAGGCTGCGCCACCTTCCTTTGCTAGCTCTGATGCCATCTCTTTCCGGACACCTTGATCAGAAGCAGTGGGCGCCTCCGCCTTGTGACAAGGAGCTCCTGCCACTCTTGAGGACTGACCTTTTCTTAAATCTGTTGCAACAGTTCTTCTATTTCTTAGTCTAATCTATACTTTACAATTTTTAGTCCATAAGGGTGGCCACCTATGGGCACCCCCTTCCCTTTCTTGACTATGCTATAGTGTCCTCTTTAATTTTCCTTTTCCCTCTCAGGTCCTCATACAGGGAGGTTATTGTTGTGACCTCCAAGCCAATGTAAAACAACAGGCTGTGCTCCTCGTTGTTGGATTTAGTCTGCAATGGCACTATGTCATAAAATACCTTGATGTATATACCTTATGTTTATGAAACCTGTAAATGTTGAAAATACCATGGCACTAGGTGTTTTTGATAAAGGTAAAAAGTACTAGTTGACGGTATTATAAAAATTAAGTGAGTTGTGCTATTTAAAATGCATGTAAATTGCTGTAAACTGAGACAATCTGAAATGGCATGTTGATTTGCATATATCCCATGATGCTTTGCATTAGGGAAGTATGTGTGATGTTGCGTTTCTTTGAGACTTGGCTTATTGTCAATGCCCTTTGGTGTAACCCATGTTTCAGTGCTTCTGCACTGAGGTTCTTTGTTTTTAGCTTGTTTTTTTTTTTTTTTATTTGAGCCCCCACTATCCAAGCAAACAAGGCCCGCATAGGGGTGGAGGCTGAATCGCAACTGCTAAGTAGATCTGAGATCAGTGTCAGTAAGTGTTGGCTAAGTGCAGAAAAAGGACATACATAACCTGTTGCTGCAAGCTGATGTGCTGAAGAAGGGATATGCCTCTGGGTATGCCATCGCTTAAGGTTATCTCCTGTATTTTGAATGAACATCACACAGAGATTGAACTTGAAGTGGTGTCTAGTCCATCTTTTACCCCACAACCCCTCCACATGCCTGCTAGATGTGCCACCTTCCATTGCCCGCCCCGAAGCCGTCTGTCTCCAGTAAGGACCTCTGGCTTGCCTCTGTACCTCTATATGGGTCTCCGATTGGCTGCCTTCCTGCTCGGCGGTCCCTTTAGCAGATCCTTGGCCCTGGCCATGATTGGACCAACTTTGCCAGCTCTGCATCTTGGCCATAAAGCCATATTTTACTATTTGTGTGAATAGCACCTTTTCTGCAGAAGCGCTCTCCTCTTGAATTTGAATTTGAATCTTAATTTAATTTTTTCTGCTTCTGGGTGTCTGTTTTAGCTGGGAATTTGTTTAGCCTGCCTGTAATTCCTTGGTGGAATGGTATACCTTAGAGGAGCTTGAACTGTATAATTTCAGGGATTGCACTGTTTTTGTTAATTACTATGGTGATTGTGTTGGACCAAATTGTTAAGCTGCCTCTCTGCCCCTGTTCTTGCCCTGCACTGCTAAGCTTGTCCTGCCCTCCTTTCACTTGCCCTGGCTCTGCACTTTATCTTTCTGTCCCTTCAGTACTCATACCTCCCAACCCCCTGTGGCACCTTCCAAATTTAATTGCCCTCCCAAAGTTTTCTGTCGCCTGTGTTTTTGCTCTGTCTGACTGCCATACCCCCCACACACACACACACACGCTCAATTTACTTAACCTTTGTTTTATTCTCTTCTTTCTCTCCCTGGGCACCAGTGTTAACTGTTCCCCCCTTCTCCTCTGCACCTAATCTGCTCCTTCATTTGCCTCTAAGACCCAGTCCACCCCCCCAATTTGCGCCTTCTGTTGTCTTTGTCCCCCTGCCTCTTTTCTCTGCTAACTGAATGCTCTCTCTCTCTCTCTCTCTTTCCATTAGGTTGCCTTGACCAAAAGCAGTGGACCTGGCTCCACCTGCTAGCCATGCCGCCTTCTGTTGCCCGCCATAAAGCCTTCTCTCTCCAGTAAAGATCTCTGGCTTGCCTCAGAACCTGTATATGGGTCTCCGTTTGGCTGCCTTCCTGCTCGGTGCTCCCATCATTGGCTGCAGCTCCTTGACCCTGGCCATGATTGGACCAACTTTGCTAGCTCTGCAACTTGGCCTTTTCCTTCAGTCTCAGTCCCTCTTGTGGCTTATACACTGTCCTCCACAATCCTTTCCCCTGTACCCTCCAAGGCTGCTTAATTCTGTGAGCCTCCCTGCTGCTGCCTTATCATTATTTATCAACATGGGCTGCACCAGTTGGTTAATCCTGATGGGTTGCCTCTCTCTTTTTTACCTTGTTGATTAGTTTATTGCTGCTTCCTCAATGCACCCCACTCGGGACAGCACTCCCCCGCCTCCATGTCTTTTCTTGCGGGACACCCATTGCATAATCCTACTCATGATATGCTTGCCCAGATCTGATGCTGCACTCCTGGTGCTTTGGCTCTGTAAACATCTACGTGTTCCCCCCCATCTAATTGACCATAGGTTGGTACTACCTTGTGCTTCACTTTTGCTCCACCTGCCCGTTATCCTCTCACTAGTTCTTGCAGGGGATGTCGAGCTCAACCCTGGGCCTGCCACTCCCTCCCCATCATTGAACCTTGGTGGTGTCACCCAACTCCCCCCCAGGAGCCTAAGAACAGTGCACATGAATATTTGCAGTCTCTGCCCCAAACTCGCTGAATTAGAGGGCTGGGTTACCCAAACATCTCCAGACATTCTCTGCATTACTGAATCCTGGCTTAAGCTGGCAATTAAGCACTACGAAGTGGCTTTAACAGACTATAACTGTTTTAGGAAGGACAGACAAGGTAAAAGGGCAGGAGGGGTCCTCATATATTCTAGGTCCAACTTGGATGCAGTCAAATTCCCAGTGCCTGACTCTGAATCTGCCACTGAATCCTTATTCATATCCTTGACACTTGACAATGTGAAGAAACTGATCATTGGTTGTGCCTACCTGCCCCCCAATAAAGCTCTTGCTGGCCTCCCCCCTTTTCCTCTTCCCTTGCTAATCTTCCTTGTCATGACCTAATACTGTGCAGTGACTTCAATACGGACTGGCTTAACCCCTCTACCGAAAAAGTATGAGCATCTCTAGCAGATTCTAATCTAACCCAACTCATTCATGATCCCACTCATATCAACAACATTGGGTAAACACACCTTGCTGGATTGGGTGGTCTCTAACTGCCCCCTCAAGATCAGAGTTGTAGATGTTCTGTCAGACTGCGTAAGTGATCATTCTCCCACATTCTGTGTATGGAAAAAGAATCACCCTAATTCTCCACCTATACTGTTTGTGACAAAATAAGGGTCATAAACAATCCACTGCAGAATGGTTCAGTGAGTGGCAGTATCAGTGACACACACACAAGCATTACAGATATTATGGATGAAGAAAATCAAGACGGACAGATCACCTAGTCCCGATGCTTTGCACCCAAGAACATTGAAAAAAATTTCCCAAAAATTAGCATCATCACTACATGTATTATTCAGTGCCACAGGAGTTGTGCCCAAGGAGAAGACAAGCAATAGTGATCCCAATTTTCAAAAATGGAGACAAATCCATACCCCCCCTGCCCCCAAATTACAGGCCTATTACTGTAGCCTTATATCCACTATAGGGAAGATTATAGAGGGGCTAATAGTTGACAAATTGGGGGGAAAGCATTTTGGGTGCAATATTACAGAAACAGAATCAACATGGGTTTAGAAAAAGTTGTTCCTGCCAGACAAATCTGCTAACGTTTTATGAAACTGTGAGTAAACAGAATCCTTTGAGGTGCTCAAGAAAAAGCTGGATAGATACATTACAGACCAAGGAATTATGAGATACAACCACTGAGAAGTGGCAGATGATTTTTACATGGGCTATTGCCTTTTATCATCTCTAATATCCAGTATAGCATCCACTATAATAAATACTGAAATTAAAGCAGTGTAAAACATAAATTGTAATAAAGTACAATGGTGCAGACAATGGTTCTTGGCCCCACTCTGCATGACTTTATGAGGGAAAGATCATGCCAAAATCATCTCTTTTTTTTTTACTGAGGGGAATGTAGTAGTATTCATTTATTGATCAATAATTTAAAAACAATTATTTCAAAACATACATACAGACATACATACATAAATAAAATACGACCTTCACATATTGTTATTCCTGGATGCTAGACCTTAACACTATTTTTCATCATCCTTCTCCTAATGTTTACAATTTTCATAAGGTACTTTGCTACCCTTGATATTTTAAATGTATCTTCTGTAGTCAGGAGTACCAGCAAAATTGTGTTATCATCAGAACTGATTAGTGAGCCGACAATAGGGTGTATCCATTTATAATGAGCTTTGTCATACCAACTGCATTTTAAAATAACATGCACCAAGTTTTCCTCCACATTTCCCCTGCAGTAGCACCATAGATCTGAAGGGTTATCTGATTTCTCATATTTTGCAGATCTAATATTTGATTCATATAATTCCAATTTGAATCAAGTAAATACTTTTTGTGGTTTGGATCCTCTGATAAGTCTAAGTAAAATCTATACCCATGATAGCAACCATTAGCACTATACCATTTAGCATAATTAACATTTTTGACTAATTCCAGATCTTTGTTTTTGTAATAGTTTATAATTTTCTTTTTTCATAAATGGTTTGTACTGATCACACAGGGTAATATTTTTGTCAAGTATAATAGAAGAAAATTTAGTGCATGGTTATCAAGAATTTTTGTTTTACATGTTTATACCAAATCGATTCAAAACAGCTCATTTTTCCCCAGTTTAATTTTTCTAAAAAGCATTGCTTAACCAGTCTGTCATCTGACAGACTAGTAATTCTTGATTTTATTTTTTGTTTAGCTTTTGTTAACCGGGTAAGTGCACTAGCCATAAAATGACTATTTTCAGGCACGACCCGGGAGATTACAGACATGCAGAAACTTAACAGGGTAACAATTTATAAGTGCTTTACATACAATGAGTTAAAGAGGATACAATATATCAGAACATACAAAGTAAAGTGCTTTACATACAATGAGTTGAAGTGGATACAATATATCAGAGACATACAGAGTAGACCATTCATAAGTTCATAGGTGCCTACCTATTCTAATCCAATAACAGAGAACCCGACTATCTGCATATGTCTGTAAACTTGGTTCTGATCACACAAACTGACCTGGGGTGGATTTTTCACAACCCAAGGAGACTCTTAATAACTGTGTAATTTTTTTTTCCAGATTGGCTTTGAAAGGATAGCTCCCAAATTTCTGATCTGTATAGTATCTGCATATTGTATTTTGCTTGTGCTGCTAGTAATAGTGATCTTACTGTAGAACCCCTATATAGATAATTAAATCTGGCCAAGCCTCAAGCTGCTGTCTTTGCCTTCATCAAAATCATATCAAGATGGTATTTCCATGATAAGTTGTTTGAAAATGTAATTTACAGATGAGAATAATTTTTAACTAGCTCCATTGGTTCAGAGTTAATGGCCCATATATATTTTACTTTTCTTGTACTCATCACCATAACCTTGGATTTTTGTAAATTGATTTTTAAGGAAACTGTTTCAGAGTGTTCCGCCAAAATGTTGAGCTTATTGTGTAGTCCACAAGCTGTAAGGGAAAAAAAGAACAATATAATCGGCATATGGCAATGTAGCACAAGTGATAGAACTGATCTTGAGTGAATCTGTATTAGAAATGTGTAATAATCCCAATATTCTATCAATATAGATGGAAAAATTATGGGGCCAGGATACATCCCTGCCTGACTCCTTTTTTGGTACTGAAGACATTTGATAAATGGTTCCCAACCCTAACATTGGTCCAAGTGTTTGTATATAAATTTCTTATACTGTAGTATTTATCAATATACGGGATATACCTCGGTTATACATAATAGTCCACAAGGTACTTCTGTTTATTATATCAAGTGCCAAGCTATAGTCAATATAGGCCAAGAATAATTTTTGTTTACACAGCTTTACATAGTTTTTCTATTAGATGCTGTACTATAAAACAATTATCCAGCATCAAGTAATTTTAGCAAAATCCTATTTGCAAAGGGGACAAATCTCCCGAGTCCTTAACTTTATTCCAGAGTCTACAAGATAATATTTTCCGTAATATCAAGCAGGCTTGTAGGCTTGTACATCCCTGGGTCATTCTTAGATCCTTTTTTTATGAATTGGGAAAATTATTGAACCCAGTCAAGATGGTGGTATATAATTTTGGATTATGCAGTTAATAAAATAAGGTAATAAAAAAATCAGTCCACTCTTCTGTCATACACATATATATTTCACTAGGTATTCTGTCTGGTCCTGGAGCTCTATTACATTTTAAGTTCTGAATTGCAGTTAGTACCTCATTTCTAGTAAAGTAACTAAAATTTAAGCTAATGAATCTGGTGTCTAGTTTAGTCCAAGAACAGCTTGCATCTAGATCAAAATATATTCCCTTAAAGTATTGTATCCAATGTCACAAACCCACTCAGCAGGTCAGCCCTCTACTCCCAAGGTATGAACCTCCAAGCGAAGTCTTGTGAACAGGAAACAGAACAGGGTAACCCTCCTGTCTGTTTTTGTGGGTTCAAATCAACCTTTGGTCTCAAGTCTTGGAGGGATTCAAACTGTGAACCTCTTACTAGCATACCCAATGCACAGGATCAGATAATTCTGTCTTTGGGGGCCAGATATCTTTGCCTAAGGGCACCTAATCAGGTGTACAGAAATGAACCCTTAAAAACTCTAATAAAAGACCTCAGTTTAAAACTCTTACCTTTTTCCAGTTTGGTATCACCATTCAAACTTATGCATAGGGTCTGCTTTAACCATGTATATTTCACTTGTTAAAGGAAGAAATTCAAAGACAGACCAAGTAGGCTCTAAAAATAGAGTTTTATTAAAATAGATAAAAAAATATATAAAACATAAAATACAGAACCATATATCACAAAACATATAAATCTTTTAAAAGAACAAGGTTGTAACAGTGCAATTCCTACTACAGTACTTAGATTTTGTCTCTCTCTCTCTCTCTCTCTCTACCTGTATACTTGCTTAAAGTGCTCAAAGATGTTTCTTTGTCAGAGTGTAGATAAAAGTCTCTGAAGGAAAACAGAATTCTGTTTAAAAGCTGGCTTTGCCCACCTCTTTGCATGAGGTCACCTAGCTCCTCCTCTGTTTATGAAAAACCATACACCCAGGATATTTTATCATATTAGAAGGTAAGATAATTAAGATTACATCAGCAGAAACTCCTTTCCCCATGTGACTTCCCCATCACGTCTGTAAATTTCCTTTCATCTATAAGCAGTGTCCTCTTTCACACAGATATCAAAGCATTTATGATTTTGCATCAGTGTCCCATAATCCTGCACTCTTCCCCTAAATGCCATAAATGTTTATGATTTCCCTCTTAGCAGTTAAAGCTATATTTAACTTAGTTAAAGTATGTAATTAGCTTCTGGCCTTCCAGGTAACATCTTGTATCTAAAACCTGTGTGTGTGTCATACTCACATACTGTTTCAGCATTTCTCATGAGAGACAGTCCATAACACATTTTTATATTACAAAAAATGATACAGTGATCAGAACCAGCTGCCCAAGTGTCACATCCAACACTCAGCTTCAATATAATTATCTAATTTGTTTTTCCTTCCCTTGTATCCCCTTAGAACCAATTCCCCAAAAGATTTTATATCATTCCAATTAATTACCTCAAGTATTCATTCCAAAAGGGAGCCACAGTAATATTTTTTCTTTTGGTGAATCCTATATGATTTTCTTATTCTTTTTTTTAGTTAGATACTTTCTCTAAGTTAGCCTCTCTTTTTGCAGTCCTTAATGTGACACTCAGGATTTTTTTTTTTTTGGTTATGACATTCTTTATCAAACTAACTTTCCCTAGGGAGCATGTTTTTCCTTCCATATTTTTCCGCATATAGAAGTCCCTGTAGTTCCTCAAAGAATACCTGCACAATTTGGTTTATAGTATCTGGAGTTATAAGCTGTAAATGTTATTCTCTTCAGCGTGCTAAAAACATGTTACGTTTTTCCTTGATATTACTTTCTAGTCCTACTGTCCAAGTTAATTTTTTTTGAATACCTTACCTCTAGGTTGTTCAATTCCTCTCCCTTCTCTGGTATGCTATTATTATTAACACTCACCTCACCATAAAGGGAAAGTGGAAACTGGTCACTTTCAGTTCAGGCATAAATAACAAGCCTATCACTGAGGTTCCACGAGAGAGGAATGCAGTATACAAATATTTACATAACAGAAGTAACAGAGAAGCAAAGCACAAATAGAGCAAACAAATCAGGGGATACAAAAACATTACATATTACATCATTATGAGATTTTCAGGGCTAATATGCATTTTATAAACTCACGATGAAAAAAAAATGAACTGGGAATCTAAATTAGATTACTATCAACAGCCTCTTGCAAAGGGTCCCATATTTCTGAATATTTTATGGTGCCTAGTTGTATAATACTATGTGTTTTGTAAATACATAAAATCTTATAGAAGGTTTTCCACGGCTCCCAAGGTGAGAACAGGATCTTTCCAGAGTCAAGCAATGCATCGACATACATTGATTAAAGCCTTATTTAACAGCTAATTCTGAGGGTCAGTTGGGATTATTTGCATAGAGAAAGATCCAAGAAGACATAATTCTGGTTCAACAAGTTTGTTTTGTATTTATGGTTGTGAATATTGCCTTCCAGAATAAGTGAATATGGTTACAAGAGACCATGATGTGTACTAGAGAATGAATTTTATCACCACAGCTGTTGCAGAGGGGCTAAATGGCAAAGTTAATTTTATTACGTAAGCTTGGGGTACAATAAATTTTGATGAAATATGTAAAATTGTATTCAATTCAGTTTGTTATTGATGAAGGTTCTCCAAGTACTACAAAGATCTCACCATTTCTCCTCTGAAATAGAAACATAGAATGTGATGATGAAAAGGACCGCCAAGCCTACCCAGTCTGCCCAGTATGCCTAGTGAGCTGCTAGGACTTTGCTATTTCCTACCGTCCCCCCATCTAAAAGACCCTTGGGCAGGATTCTTAAAGCTCTCAGAAGGCGCAAAACCTTCCCTAAGTCCCCAAAACTCCCTCAGCTATGGAAAAAAAGGGGAGTTTGCTCCAAGTGCTATTCACAAAAACCCCCGCAGCTATGGGAAAAACCACAATGGACTGTGGAAAAAAGTGCAGCTGAGGAGGTCCCTCAGGACAAAAAGGTGTGAGATCAGTGGAGCACAGCCCCTGAAAGGCTATTCACAGCCAGGTTTTTCCTGCAGCTGAGGAAAAAATGTTACACACAGTGAAAAGAGGCGTAACTCTCCCTCAGCACACTGCAGTAGTGCCCCAGCAATTGGAATCAATTAAGGTGGAGGTGTACCACAGGTAATAGCATCTCAGACAGTATAGCAGTGGCTGATGTTACAGCACTGAAGGCACACATTGTCATGCTATGACAACAAGCATCAACCACTAGACCCAGTGCAGCCCATGACAGCACCCCACAAGCAGTAGAGCCTGACCAGCCAGCAGTGAGTGCTACCCCCCTAGGATACAGGAACACCACAGAGAGGGATGACCAGCAGGGACAGTCAGCCACTGTGGTGCCAGGGTTTCACAGGTACCTGAGGTGCTGCTGTGATCCCAGTTGGGGACTGGTTGCTGGTCTCTGTGTGTGCTGTCAGCCTCATATTATAGCAGCACTGTTACAGTCTGCTGCTTCAGCTAGTGGTTCCCTATTGCTGTGCCTTCACAGCCTCCGCAGCTGCAGATTCGTAGCACTTGTGCAAGTCCTGAGGCAGCTAAATTGCTGCACCTGCGGCACATTTTATGGAAATCCACAGCTGCGCTGGTTTTCTTTGAGAATACAGCGCAGCTGCGTTTCCACACTGCAGGAAGCCTTTTTCCCGTAGCTGCAGGAATTTCGGCTTCCTTTGAGAATCCTGTCCCCTTGTGTCTATCCCACACTCTCTTGAATGCCCCCACAGTTCTTGCCTTTACCACCTCCTCTGGGAGTCTGTTCCAGTTATCCACTACTCTCTCCATAAAGTAGAATTTTCTAATGTTTCCTCTGAACCTCCCCCCTACTATCTGCATATAATGCCCTCTTGTTTTTGATTGCTCCTTTAGCTGGAAGATGTCCCCTACTGGCACTCTATTAAAACCCTTGAAATATCTGATGGTCTCAATCATGTACCCCTTTTCCCTTCTTTGTTCTAGGGAGTACATATTTAGGTGCTTCAGTCGTTCCTCGTATGACGATTGAAGGAGGCCCTTCACCATTTTTGTCGCCCTCCTCTGGACACGCTCCACTCTATCCACATCCTTCTTGATAGAAATACATACTGTATCTGCAGGTCTTTCTTTTAGCTGTCTGAGATTCAGTGAACCTTCATAGATGCATATTCCATATATTTTCAAAATAAGTTTGTGCATATTGGGGGCCTCAATTAGTAGTTTATATATATTCATAATCAGCATCTTTCAATAAATCATTATCCAAAGTGTTTCAATTCAATTCAAATTTTATGAGAATATAATAAACAGGATGATGTCAGTCATGTGAGATGTCACACTGATTTACAGTGACATACTTGGCATTCTTATCATAAACAAGAAAGTTATATAGTAATAAATAATCAAATGACAACAACATACAGTACATATTTACAGCATCATTTAAAAAGTCCAATTACAATCTAAAACATAAAAGGAAAGTGAACAAAGCTACAGAGGAATTGAGCATTACTGAACAATGAGTGATCAGAATATTAGTTTGCTCATCCACAGGACTTTTTACCTTAGTCAGTAGCCACTGTAGGACATTACCAAGAGGAACTGAGTTCCCAAAATGAAGATGCAGGGACACTGGGAAAGAGTTCCAGAAAAGTGGGGCACAGACCAAGAAGTTATCACTACACTTAACAGTGGTGGTATGTGGGACCACATATTCCACACACCCTCAAACCCAACTTAATCAGTCTCACTGGGAGGCGATCAGAAATATAGTTTGGTACATTACATTCTGACTAGACATTTCAGACAAAAATTATGGTATGTACATTCCACCTTATACTAAGTGATGTCCATCCTGTCATAAGATATAATACACATCTATGGGTGCCATGTCGGAGTTGTAGGCCCCACCCTCCACCCCATTCCTTCCTTCTCTCACCCTTGCTTCCCCTCCATCCCATTCCTTTGGTGCTTCACCCTTGCCTCCCCTCCATCTCCTGTCTGTCCCATGCTCTTCTCCTGTCTTTCCCATACTCCACCCCTGAGAGTATGAAGTATTGATGAAATGCTTCCACAGTTTTGAGTATGTGATTTAATTGTAATTTTGCTGCCTTTACTTATGGTTATTGCAGTTTACTTGTGTTAATGGAACTGTATATACTATATACTATATATATGCTTACAAGGTCTTTTGGATGTATATCTCCAATGATCGCTCTCACATATTGTATTATATTACTGCTCTCCTCATCTACTGAAATATATGTACTGCCTATATTTTTCTTTTTGATTGCTTATATCATTATTAACCTTCACTCTAATGTATAGCACATCCTGTTATTGTTGTACCTACTATATGCTGTATTGTACCTTATGTGTCCCTATCGGGACCTCCTTGTAAATCAGCTTGCTCAATGGAGTTTTCCTGCTTAAAAAACTTGAACTTGAACTTGAACATATGGCGCACCAGTCACAAACGTTGTAAAGGGATTAAGGATCACAGTCAATCTGATGAGAAGAGAGGCTGCAGCACCCCCCAAAAGCAAGGTCTCTGCAATCAACAGATGGTAACAGCACTGAATTTACAATTCATAATCTTGTGTCATAGGGAAGGGTATTTCACACCCTGTAATGGGCCCCTAATTATTGCCTAATATTGCTGACTATAGATGAAATATGTACCTCCCATGTCAGACAGGCATCACCCCTTCCCCCCAGAGGTACTTGCCTACTACCTCCGACACTACTGAGTCCACATTTTTTTTTTCCTTTGAGGTACTGTTCAGAGTTGTAGTACCAGAAGAACTAATTAGTTTTCAATTTGCATTGGTCTACAACTTGTTGAAATGATTTCATAATCTTATATTTAAATAGACCCCCTACTGTGTGAATTCCCATGTGTGCCTGTTTAAGATTTTTTTTCTTGAAATATTAGGTATAAATTATTATTCCTTAATGGTGAAAGGGAATGAATTAAGAGAGTGTTTTAATCCATGGATGTTTTTCCGTATTGTAAGAGTGGAAAATCGGTTCACATTATTATTTTTCTTTTTTGTGCTTTAGAATTTGGAAGAGCAGTACAGTTCGCTGCTCAAAATAGATTAGTTTCCCACAGGACCCCTTGCAGTGGTTTTGAATAAAATCATTTTTTTCCTGGATCAAGCATAGCTGAATAGAGGTAACCCAAATAGCTGGGAGCTTCAGACCTGTGTGTTAATATGGAGTCACCAGCCTTGTCTTCCCAAGATGTAATCTTGTAACTTTCTACAGAAAAAGTGAGACAATGTTGTTTAATAATACCATCAGACAGCCTGGTAATACAAACAGAATCACATGGAATAGGTAGCGAAAAACTGGCAAAATATTCATTTTTGCAGTTTGTACACCTTCTAATAATGTTAGGGAAAGCTGATACCATTTCTGCAAGTCCATATTGATTTTTTAAATGAGAGATTCAAATTTGAGAGAAACAAGATTTGTTAGATCATTTTCTAGCCAGATTCTTAAATAATTAATTTGTTTACTCTACAGTATGTATAATGAAACCAGTTTAATGTATATTGCATAGGCTAGGGTGGATACTGTATGTAGTGCCTCCAACTTAAACCAATTAACCTTATATCCTGCATTTCTTCCATATCCTTCGGCAAAGTTATGGTAAGTATTAAGGTCCTTTGATGGATCTGTTGAGTAAAACATCATCCATGTATGGCAAAATTTTTTAGAGGCCCAGTCACACTCTGAAAACCAGAAATGTGATTTATGAACTACATTTGATAGGGATTCAATACTTAATAAATAAGATATGATAGGGTGTGCATTGTGGTGGGATAACGGCATACCTCGGGTGTGTTGTGAGGCACAAGGCATCCTGAGTGCCTTCAATCACCCAAGAAATGGTGTTATCACACAACAAAGTACACCCGGGAGTATCTTATTCCAGTTATAAAATGACTAAAAAATAGGGGTGGGGTTTGAAAAAAAAATGCACAAAAATAAGTTTAACATTTTAATGATTTTAAAAAAGAATTTCATCCACCCCACCAAAATAGTCCTAGCCCATTCCAGCATTGGTATGCTGTCTCAGTTTCAAATACTGTACACGGCAAAATACATACATTTTTTATAATTAACCCACTTACCCCATTTATCTGTTTCCTCACCATTGTTGCTCCCTTTCCCCATCCTGTTTCTTTTCTATCTTTCCTACATTTAACAGATAGAATGTTTATTATGGATGGAATACAGAAATTCAAATCTCTGCTCAGTTCTACTGGCACAATGTTCATTGTTCACTCCCACACACACACACACACACACACACACACACATATGCACACACACACTCACACACACACACACACTAGAAGGTCTTAGATGGAAACAGGCTTCTGCTTTACCTGTAACATGTTTAAGCAGCTGTATTTATTAGTTGGCAAAAGTTTCATCATATAGTTTATTTGAGCAAAAATGCATTTCTGACATCCTTAAATGTATCCTCAGTGTATTTTTAGTTTTCTTAGATATTTTCAAATCAACTTTTATAGCTAATTTTGTAATTAATGACTCATATCTTTAAAGAGCACCTTTTCTTAATATTTTTTAATTCCAAAAACATCAAACAGGGAGCTCTCCTACCTCATCGGGAGCTCCTCCATGCTGTTTTCAGATTTCTTTATATAGCCCCACAAGGAAGGGAAGGGATCATTATTTGTCCTTGAGGGGCTGACTGGCTGCATAATTTTATTCCACTTCCTGACTCTCTGAACCACCCCTGCACTCCAGTGTTTTGTTACGTCTTTATAGGTCGAACATAGGGGCATGCTCCATTCACTTGAATGGAACGTCTTTTTCAAATGTGGCTTCCCAATTTTAAATTGGGTTTTGGTACCTGTTGATGCCAGGGTTCAACTAACAAGAGCCTTCAAATCAAATCAAATCGAATTTTATTTGATATAGCGCACTTCTCATTTTGAATCAGTGCACTTTACAGTAAAAGAGCAGTAAATATCAATAAAAAACAGGCAGTACAGCTTCATACAAACAAATCCATTTAAGAATCTTTAAAAGCTTGAGCAAACAAAAAGGACTTCAGCTCCCTTTTAAAGATTTCGATAGATGCACTATCTCATAGTGAACAAGGGAAGGAGTTCCAGAGAACTGGGGCTGCAAAAGAAAAGGCGTGTGCCCCTGAAGATTTTAAGTGAATCTACAGAACCTCCAATAGGCCCTTGTCACTGGAGCGTAGGGGGTGAATGGGGTGGTAGGGAATCAGGAGGTCTTGCAGGTAACTGGGCTCCTGGCCATGCAGGGCTTTATGGATTAATAAACCGACCTTGAAGGCGATCCACCACCTAGCTGCCAGTCAGTGCAGAGAGAGCGCAACAGAGGCGTAATGTGACATGATCTAGGAAGACTGGTCAGCAGCCTAGTCTCTGCATTCTGCACCAACTGCAAGCGGCACAGATCCACCCCCCACCAGCCCTAGGGAAAGGGCATTGCAGTAATCTAACCTGGAGGTCACAAAGGCATGAACCAGTGTTGGCAGATCTGCCGGGGAAATCAAGTATTTCACCCTAGCAATGTTGCTAAGATGGTAAAAAGAAGTCTTGACCAGGGCCGACACCTGAGATTTCAGCATCAGCCCACAGTCAAGAACCACACCAAGGTTCCTCGCCCTTATCAGAAGTAAACAACTGGGAATCCTCGAGCCTTAGACCAGAGACTCAACTAGATTGCTCTCCCAACCCCTGGCAACCAGGTTCCAGCATTAGAAACTCATTTTATCTGGGTTCAACTTCAGCCAGTTCACACTCATCCAATCCTGGATTTCATCCAGGTAATTGTTAAGCACCAAAATGGACCCTCGCTATTCAGGCTCAAAGGACATGTAAAGCTAAGTATCATCTGCATAGCAGTGAAAACTTAGCCCATACCACCTTATAATGTCCCCCAGTGGCAGCATGTACACCGTGAACAACATGGGGGACAGAATGGAACCCTGCAGAACCCCACAAGGCAGAGGCTCAGGAATATACCCCAGACACCACACATTGCAATCTGCCTGTGAGGTAAGATTTAAACCAGCCATGGACCGTTACAACTAGCCCACAGCAGACCCACAGATGCTCCAGCAGCACCCCATGATCCTCAGTGTCAAATGCCACTGAGAGACTGAGAAGAACAAGGATGGAATGTCTCCTTGGATCTTTCACCACCAGGAGATAATTAAGCACTCGAACCAGAGCGGTCTCAGTGCTGTGCCTTTTTCTGAAACCAAACTGGAGAGACTCGTAGATGACATGAGCTGTTAAATGGGTCTCCAGTTGAGAGGCCACCACCTTCTCAATAACGTTCCCCACAAAAGGGAGATTAGAGACTGATCTGTAGTTTGCCAGATGATCCGTGTCTTATGATGGTTTCTTTAGGAGGGGTCTAACGACTGCCTCCTTCAGGGGCTCAGGAAAAAACCCTGACATCAGAGAACATCGGATTACCTTGGCAAGAACTGGGCCAATGACCTCAATGCACCCCAGACGGAGGCATGTTGGTCCCAGGTCCAGACTACAGTAGGTAGGCTGCATCTCCTGAATGACCCTCATGACATCCACTACTGCTACCTGGCCGAAGTCAGACCAGACAGACTAAGTGCCTGCGACCCCAAGATCATCACTGCAATGCCTATCAGAGGACACTGACTGGGTCTCTGATCTGATACAGGCAATCTTCTCAGCAAAAAACAAAATGAACATGCAAGCCTTGTTAGTTGAAAAAAGGCATCAATAGGTATCAAGCCCTAATTTACAATTGGGAAATCACACTTGAAAAAGATACTCCATTCAAGTGAATGGAGTGCACCCCTGTGCTCGACCTATAATGACATCACAAAATGTCGGAGCTCGGGGGTGGTTTAGAAAGTCAGGACGTGGAAAGAGGTCGTGCAGCCAGCCCCTTGGGGTCAAATAATGATCCCTTCCCTTCCTTGGGGGGGGCTATATAAAGAAATCTGAAAACAGCCTGGAGAAGCTCCCGATGACATAGGGGAGCTCCCTGTTTGATGTTTTTGGAATTAAAAAAATATCAAGAAAAGATGCTCTTTAAAGATGGCCGCCAGTTGCAATTTTTAAAAATCTCTTCCAGTGAGGTTATCTGTTGCATGCACATACTAGATTCAAACTGTGAATATAATAGGATGATGGTGTCACATGTTTCTGATGGTAAACAGCACAGCACTGTACCAAGATATTACATTTTGTCATGGGCATGGCATGGGAGGGAGAACTTTTAAAAATATCAAAATTCAGTACCTTACTTCAGGAGTGGAATGCCATGAAGAGAAAAAGGGTATCTGGGTATTTTTACCAGAAAAACATTCTTACTGAAAAAAAACTATATGGTGACTAACAAATGCAGCTGTTTTAAATAGCAGAGATTTCCCTGATAAGCAGGTAATGATAAAATGAGCATTATTCATGGTCAGCAAAGAAACAGCAGAAATCAAAACTGTAAGTACTGTAGTCCTTCATTTTTATGTTGGCTTTTTCGCGCACGCGCAAGCAACATCTTGTAGTAGTAGCACATTTCAGAGGTGTGTCAATGTTGTGGCGAATGCAGGGTATGCTTTAGTGGGTGCGACCCTCAGCTGCCAGTCAGTGAGCATGCTGCCAATTACAGCAGTTTCAGAGCGAGCCACAGAGCTGAAACGAATCTGCCACTGCAATCAGAGACAGGCTCGTCATTGCAGTGATAGATGACACACCTCCATTATGTGCCTTTCCTGGGGAAACATTTCAATGAATATGGTGGCTCCTGCCACCTGCCACACACTCCAAAAAGCCGATATCAGGGTGCCCAATCCCCATGTTGGTATCCCCCCTCTTAGTGTGTCTTTCCTAGTTACACAGTTTCTCCTTTCCTTTCCGACACCGGGATGCCCACTCCTGGTGTTTGATGTGTGCCCCCCCCACCCGTCTATATGCCTTGCCGACATCTGGGTGCCCAAACCCTGTGTCGGCACCACCTCCTGAATTGTGGCACACTGGGAGCCCACCTCAGTGTGCCTATTTTTTTTGTGTGTGTGTAACCTGTAAATGAAGAAAACCTTCCTCGCTGTCTTTTGTTTCTTTTCCTGCAAACAAGAAAACAGTCCACCATTGTCTCCCTCATCCCCCTCTCCATCCCCACCTCCTCTGTGCACCCACCCCCACGCACCCCATCACCTATAATTACCCTCCAGAGGTCAGGAGCAGTGATCTTCTCTGAACCAGTACACATCTGCACTCTTCAAAGCGGAACTACGAACTGAAGAAATGACAGTAAGTTTTATAATGGGAGGCAATGGGGGGTTTCAACTTGGGCCAATATCTCAGCCATTTTTTGGAATTTTGGCCCACAATTTTCAACATGGGTTTCTTGGGACCCCGCCTCATAAACATATCACTGTCATTTAGTTTCTCAGTCTTGAAAGGTGATTTTGTGGTTGCTGTGTGGAATCACCTTTCAAGACCAATTAACTAAACAACAATTCCACTGTTCATGAGGGGAGGTCCCAAAAAGACCATGTTGCAAATTTGGTGAAAAAAATCCAAAAAAATGACTGTGTTACAAGTGTGTGTTGTTCAGTTTCTACACACACACACTCATAACTTCACCAGTTTTTAATATTTTATCTCCAGATTTTCAACATTGCCATTTTTTCACACCTCCTTATGAACAGTATAGAAGTCATTTTTCACATCCCTCCTGAAACATGTTTTCACACCCATGGCGCAGAATGCTGCGGTCGCTGTGGGATATCAACTTTCAGGACAGATTAACAAAATCACAGTGCCACTGTTCATGGGAAGAGGTTCAAAAATGCCCATGTTGAAAATTTGGTAAAAGAATTCCAAAAAATGATTGCGTTGCAGGCGTGCGTTGTGCAGTTTCTATGCACATTCTTAACTTAGCCAATTTTTCATATTTTCACTCCAGATTTTCAACGTTGCCATTTTTCCACACCACCTCATGAACAGTATAGCTGTCATTTTTCACATCCTGCCAAAAATGTGTTTTCACACTTTTGGCGCGAAATGTTGCAGTCGCTGTGCAAAACCACCTTCTGGGATTGAGTAATGAAATGATAGTGCCACTGTTCATGAGGTGGGGTCACAGAAATTCCATTTTGAAAATTTGGAGTGAAAATACCAACAAATGGCTGGAGCGTTAGAGTTTCCAACCATAATGCCCTACTCTGTAGAGACTGACAGGCATTGGGGATGTGACTTGGGATTGTCATCCATAATGCTCACACCATTCCACCCCCCTGCAGCCAGTGACAGGCATTGAGGTGTGCCTTGGGGTCTTCAGCCCCAACGTTCACCTTATTCTTCTATACCGCACCCATCTCAGTGTATTTTCCTATGGAATGGGGTGAGTATAAGGACTGAAGACCCCAAGGCACACCACGACACCTGTCAGTGTCTGCAGGGTAGGGTGACGTGAAATGGCATGAGCATTATGGCTGTCGACCCAAAGACACACCCCCATCACCTGTCAGTCTCTGTAGGGTGGGGTTGGCGTCAGTTCAATACATCACTGCCATTCCTATTATGCATCTCTCTAACTCTTGCACTACCAATGTCAATGCCAGCAAGACAACATTCAGCATTGACAAATGCGTGTTTAATTTGTGCATGTGTGTGGAAGGAGAGGATTATGAGGGCAAATAACTGTTTTAGAGCACAGTTGAAAGAATGAAAGTTTTTAGTAAGTAAAGGTGGTGGCCATGTTTGCGATGACAGTCAAAGATGTGTAGTTAGTATAGATTTCATTGTGAAGAGGCTGCTGGATCTTTATCCAGTGCTGTTGTGCAGAGATAATAGTATGGGTAAAGATGGCCATCAGCCAATTAGGTTTCATGATTTTTTAAACCCACTTTGTAATGAGCGTTAGAGCAAAGTTGAACTCATGCTTGCATGAAGATAGGCTCCATTTGTCAGCCATGCTTCACCACACTTTCTGGGTTTGGAACCCCAAACCAACATTTTATTTTTTTTTTTACACATGCTATTTGGGTCTGGGTCTTTCTGCAGGTCATCGACCATGTCCTGACCCCTGACTCTGCTGGAGCAACATTTGTAGTACTCAGCTGCCTTTATATCCCCTTCCTGAAGCTCACCAGACTTCCCCTCCAGGTGTGGCTGACCTTATTCCAGGCTGACTATCCTTAAAGTCTGCCCTCAGCTGATGTCATTGAAGACATTAACCATGGGGGAGTGCTGTGGCATTGCTCCTGCAGCAGCATGGTGGGGCTCACAGGAAGAACCAGCAAAAGAACAATGTTGCGTAAAAAGTAAGTACAGAGAAAAAGTTTTATGTAAGGCACTTGTGCAGTTCTGGACCTCCTGGTAGCCAGTATAACACACAGGGATACACTCTAATTTCCCCAGCACTAATCACCCATTGAGAATGGGAGGCAGTGTAGCATAGTGGTTAGAGTGCCAAGTTATGAACCTGGAGGCCTTGGTTTAAATCCTACCACAACTTACATACTGAGCAACCCACTTAGTCACCCTGTGCTTAATTCTCTCTCTCTCTTCTCTCTCCTTTCTGAGTTTTCTGTAATCTCCTTCCAGATCATTTAACCTCTCTATGCTCTTGTAATGGCTGACATAGCTGCTCGTTACTTATAAAGTGCTTTGGAATGCTGTATGCCTCTCTTGCTCATTTGTGTGACCAGTTATACTGTGCAGTAGTGCCTTCCACCAGCAGAGGGCAGCCTTGCATTGTTTTACCTGCATCCTTGTTTTAAACTGAAGTAATTAGCATGGAAAGTCCTCAGTCAGAAGTGATGAGTATTGTTGGCATTAAACACCTATTGCATTTGGAGTTTGGCCCGGGATTACGTGAAACCTGAGGAACCATTCCAGTGAGCCATCAGCAGCAGCATGTGGACCAGCCATTTGTATTGTATGCCATGACTCTCTGAGCCTAGGGAGAGAGCTGCCCATAGTCATATGGAGTTGTTGCTCAGCTGTTCAGTTATCGCATGCTATACCCGTTTCATCATCTGGGCTGACATCATAAGACACCTGGATTATGGTTCACGGATAGTCAGTCACTACTCAATAGCCTTCTTCACTATCACTGGTTACCCCCTCAGTAGTAGCAGCATTGACAATGCCCTCGCTATGCACTGTGCAGACCTGCTGTCCTTGGTCCTGATATCTTCATTTCACATGCAGGCCCCTTACCCAAACAATTACCAAATGAACGCACACACCCGCTCACCCTCTGCCAGTCCAAAATACTGTAGTCTTCTATACAGGATCAACAAGGGATCCTATAAAAATTAAATCTAATGCAAATATGCAAATACAAGAAGCAGCATGCTGGAAATATTAAACAGACTTCGTAGATGTCCACGTGTCAAATTATAATAAAAACAAGATTTGTCTGGCACCAACCAGGCTGGTCTTGGTGTTTTTATGTTGTTTATTTCTTTTTGTAGCAATCTTTACTGTCTCACCAGTGTCACTGTTAAAATGATATTGATATGAGAAGCAGAGGGCTTTGTTGCAGTGATACTGCTTCTCAGTAATGCTCCCTACTCTGTACACAGTGGTTGCTGTGATCTGGGGCACTGTGGGATGCAATCAGGGCTTGTGGGTCCTCATCTGCCACTCGGAGAGAGTGGTGGTATCCGTTGCTATGGAGGAAGGGAAGGAGGTATGGAGGTGCGAGGGGGAGGAGGGTACGCTTCTTATGAGATGTTTTTTGGGGGGTGAGAAGGGGATTATGGCTGGGTAACTGTCACTGTGACCAATATAACTGGGTTGGGCAGGAGGGATAATACCAGCAGCAGGATTGAGCACTCGCCACTGGTAATGTAACTGTTCAGGCAGGTCATGTTGGGGCTCACGCAGGGAGTTATTTATCAGCACAGCCCTGCAGCGTGTTCCAAGAAATGCGTAAGGGAAACCTCTTCAGAACATTAGCTGCACGTTCAAAAGCCATTCCCCACTTGCTCATTTAGCAGCTGTGCACAGATAGCAGCAGCATCCAATAGAAGCCTTACAAAGTGTAAAGGACAGCAGCAACAACCAATAGCAAGCACTACCGCTCAGCCATCGACAGTCATTGCCGTAGCAATGCATGACGATATGATACATGATAGCCTATCATGTATCAGATCATCATGCATTGCTACGGCAAAGCTCAAAGTCACTTCCTGACAATGTTCCCAATGAGAACTAGCCCTCTATGCAGACCTGCCCCAAAGAGTATAAAAAAAGAGGGAGAGTACTTGCTGCAATGTTAGGAACAAAACTCCTCCAGACGGCATGCAGCTCAGAAGAAAGGTGATCAGGAGAGTGATTGGTTAGAAGCTGCACACCACTGAACAAGCCCCTCCAGCATACGCTCTCAGAAATTTCGACACCCATCTCCTGGCTGTGCCACGCATGTCCTCCTCAGCTGGGCAAGTCACCTTCAGACATCGTATGCCCAAACTGTGGAACTCCCTCCCCGCGGACATACGGAATATGCCCCAACACTGCGCCGCAACTCCCTCATCAACATGCATTTCTCCTTCACCTCTGCTTGCGGCTAAGTGGTTTCTGTTTACACACTGGAATAGTTCACTATATTTGATTCTGATTGTGACATGCTTTGTTTTTCCTCATTTACCTTGCCACTGCTATACATGTGATATAATGTACATATGTAATTGTTCTGTATGCCACCTTTTACAAATGACCTCTGTTATTTACATTGTTCTGCACTAAATTGTATTCAGTATATATGACATGTCTGTTTCTCCACAGTCCCATCCCCAAGGCGCACCTGGAATTGAGCAGTACTCTGCTCAGTGTTTCAGCTATCATTAATAAAAATATTGGCATACTTGTCAGATTTATTTTTCTAGGTGTCTCCTATGCTGAGCACCATGGCCCAGATATTCAAAAGGGTTGCGCATGGCGCAACAGTGTTGTGCCATACGCAACCCACTGATGTGCCCTGGCACGACATTCAAAAGGGAAAAGTGCGTGGCACAAATCCCGATGCACCGGAGTGCATCAGTAATGTATGCAGGCACAGGTAGGGGGGGCGTGCCCATGCATAACCTGCACAGCCCTATATTCAGCCCAGGATGTGCCCATACCGTACTACACATTCCAGATATGTGATTCATTCACATATCTGAAATGTGTTGTACGGTAGGGGCTGCATGCCCATTGGCTCACATTGTGAACCAAGGGGCGTGCAGCCCTACTGAGTTGTCAGTCGGCAGGCGGCAGGGCAGCAGACAGGTGGGGTGCACCCACCCGCTGGCTGACGGGGGAGGGTGGTGGGGCTCAATGGGCGGATGGGGGGTACCACTAGACCACCAGGGATATTGGTCCTTTCTTTGTGTATAGATGCCCGTGATCGGGCAGAAAGCGGTCCACTGGACCACCAGGGATACTGGAATATTTTTAATAATACAGATACCCGCGATCAGACAGAAAGCAGTCCACTGGACCTCCAGGGATATTGGAATATTTTTAATAATACAGATGCCTGTGATTGGCAGAGCGTCATGGAATATTTTTAATAATACAGATGCCTGTGATCGGGCAGAAAGCAGTCCACTGGACCACCAGGGATATTGGAATATTTTTAATAATACAGATGCCTGTGATCGGGCAGAAAGCAGTCCACTGGACCACCAGGGATATTGGAATATTTTTAATAATACAGATGCCTGTGATTGGGCAGAAAGCGGTCCACTGGACCACCAGGGATATTGGAATATTTTTAATAATACAGATGCCCGCGATCGGGCAGAAAGCAGTCCACTGGACCACCAGGCATTTTGGAATATTTTTAATAATACAGATGCCCCTGATCGGGCACAGAGAGGTTCACTGGACCACCAGGGATATAGGACGGGGACGTTTTTATTTACAGATGCCCGCGATCGGCACAGAGAGGTCCATTGGACCACCAGGGATATAGGACGGGGACCTTTTTTTTTAACAAATGCCCGAGATCGGGCTGCAGGGGGCATTGGTCCCTGACAGCTGCTGCCTGGCAGGGCGCCAGTCGCAAGTCGTTGGGGATCGGCGCACCTGCATGCAAATGGGGCCATAATGACATGAAAATGGTCCCATGTGCGCCTTGCATAAATTATGGCCCCATTTGCATGTTCAGTTTTGAATATCACAGGTGCTGTGCATGGCGCAGTGGTACTTGCGCTAGCGCATCTCCATGCTCCACTCTGGCCACTTGCGCTGGTGCAGTGCCACTGCGCCATGCACACTGGGGTTGGCCAGGGTGTGATATTCAAAGCTGCTGAGGTAAGTATAATATTGGTGGAAATAGAACATTTTACCATCACATGAATGATGAATGGGTAATGCCTGGAATCTATTATAGTGAAAAAATACAAGTTTGTTTTTTGTTGCCCCATTTTGTTGCACTACTGCTTTAAAGTGAATTAACAAATATTTAAAGTAAACATATGTAACTAAGTCACACAGCAAAGCTTTTATCTTAATTGCAAAACCTATAATATTGCTCTTCCCCAAGAGAAAAGAGAGAAACCCTTTAAATAGTAACTTTCAAAAAATTGGTCTCAGCTTTGCAAAACATATCAGTATATACATTTCATTGCAGTTCTCCTGCTTGAAAATGTTTAGTGCAGAAGTGCCCTTTAGTCCCCTTGGTGGTAGTTTGTAAATGGACAGGTCCAAAGAGGTTCTAGTGCACAAGTCACCAGTGTGGACCCTTGTTAGGTTTTAAGAGAGATGCAGTGATATAAATGCTTCATAATGTTGTCAGTAAGAGGGAACCAGATTCAGTTACTATGTACCTGTAAAATACATATGGTTTTGTCTCTTAAAGCTCGTACTAAAGACTGTGGGCCAGAAATTCAGACTGCACCGGGCAGTGGCACAAGGGGAGGTGCAGCACAATTGGGGTGCACCGGGGCCAAGATAGAGAGATATTCAAAGGTGATGCACCATGGTGCATCACCTTTGAATATAGCACAGAATGTGCATGATGCATAAACAATGCGCCAGCACAGTCCCCAGACAGAGAGGACCGGGAATGCTCCAGTACAACTGTAGTTGCGCTGCGTGCAGTCCCTGAGATATTCAGACTTAGGCATGCAAATGGGGCCATAATGTATGCAAAGCACAAACTGGGCCATTTGCATGTTATTACAGCCCCATTTGCATGAGTTGAGCAGTGCAGCCCTGCTAAGTGCACCTGGCACCCTGCACAGAATGGTGTGCAGACTAAGGGGTTCCAGGGTCACCCCCGCCCCATAACTGTGATCATGGTACAACTGAAGACAGGCAATCCCTGGTGATTTAGTGGGTCCCCCCACCCTGCCCGTACCCTGATCATGAGACATGATATGCTAATACAAGCCCTGGTAGTCTAGAGGAACCCCGGCCCATGCCCAATTGCAGGTATAAGTGATGTAAATAAAATTCCTGATGGTCTAGTGGAACCCCGCTCCCTGCCCGTAGCTCTGATTGTGGGTAAACCTATATGCACATACTCCCTGGTAGTCTAGTGGTCCTCCTCCCCAACCTGACCCTCCAGTTACCATTGTATAAGGTAGAAAAGCATCCCTGGTGGACCAGTGGATCTCCCCTCCTTACCTGAATCCCCAGTCACCAGTGCAGTAGTGATCATTGAATCCCTGGTGGTCCAATGGTAACCCCACCCACACAGGACCCCCAGCCACCCAGCTCCCCCATCATCAGCAGCGGCTGCAACCCACCTGCATACTGCTCAGCCACCCACAAAATGACAGCTTACAGTATGAGCTGTAAGCCTGTGGTCCACATCGTGGACCAATGGGCTTCTGAGCTGCTATTACTAGACGAACTGCAGTGTAGATGACTTCATTCATTCACATATGTGTGCCTGTCTAGTACAGTGTGGGATCAATAGGCTTACAGCTCATACTGTAAGCTGTCATTCGGCGGGCTGCTGGGCAGTATGTAGGTGGGTTGCAGCCGCCCGCCGATGAGAGGGAGGGAGATGGGGGGGGGCTGGGGGTCCTGTGTGGAAGGGAGGTGGTGGTTCTCACTAGACCACCAGGGATTTGATGATCACTACTGCACTGGTGATTGGAGATTTGGGTGGGGAGGGGAGATCCACTGGATTACCAGGGATGTTTTTCTACCTTATACAATGGCGATCGGAGAGTCAGGTTGGGGAGGAGGACCACTAGACTACCAGGGAGTCTGTGCATATCAGTTTACCCATGATTGGAGCTACGGGCAGGGAGGGTGGTTCCACTAGACCATCAGGGATGTTATTTACATCACTTTTACTCGCGTTTGGGTACGGGAGGGAGGGGGTACCACTGGACTGCCAGGGATGGTTTGTGTGCTTGTGGACAGTGTTCTTGCTGGGTGGGTGGCCACCCATGGCAGCTGCTGTGTTGCACTCTGCAATACAGCAGCCCACCTGGAGGTGGCCAGCATTTGAGCCGGGATTTTCTGGCTCAACATTGTGCCCCCATATGCGGTGCATCTAGGGGTTGTGCCTGCAGATGCACCGTACATCCCGGGCTGAATAACGGGATGTGCTGCATATGCATGGACTTGCTCCTTTCAGATGTGCTGCATACATTATCTATGCACCCCGGTGCATCTGGACTTGTGCCGCACAGGTCCACCTTTTGGTTATCGCACCATGATGCATTGCTGGGTTGCGCCAGTGCAACTCGGTTGTGCCAGGCACAACACCTTTGAATATCTGGCCCTGCGTATAGCCCCCCAGCAGAAAACTGTTTATCTGTTCCAATGCACCCCACTATAAAAGTGTAACAACTTGCAATGTATTTTTGCTGTGTGTTTTGTGTTTTATTTTATTTATTTTATTTTTTGATTATCACCTTGCCCTCTGTAGGTATTTCAGCTGAGGGAGGAAGAGGGGTAACTCTAAAATTGCACCCTTGGATTCTCAAAGAGGTTGGGTGGGGGCAGTTACTGTTCCTGACCTGGAAACAGTTATTTTGTTCTACTTAAACTTCAAAGGGCTGTATTTTGAGTGTGAATAATGCAGAATCAGACGAGATGGAGCCCCCATGGATTGAACCAGATAGGAGAACAAAAGAAATGAGGCTGCAATCCACATAATTCAGTTTGGGCCTGTTCTCAAGATGGGTGGTTCCTCAGGGAACAAAGAGATGGTTGAACCTGTGATGTCAGAGAGTCATGTATGATGATGTGGGCAAAGTGAACCAACCTGCAAAATACTGTAGTAGGTCAGTTATGATTTGGGATTTTGAATGAACAACACCAAGGGTTCAAGTCTGCCATAACTCACTGAGGTCTAAATTGGGGTAAGCTTCTCCTCTGCTTAGGATTTGGACAGGTGTGAGTTAGGTTATCCTGTGTGTTCACTATTTTTTTTTTAATTCTTTTCATCTATGTAAAAATATTGTATTGCCCATAGTCTTAGTGTGTATTATCCTGTAATGTATGTAAATATCTGGTAGTATTAAATATTATATTTACATACTTCTTGCTCTGTGTGAGTGAGTCTTTTCAGGTATAGATAACTAAGGTAAATTGGCAAAACTGTGGTCCCTCTTCAAAGAAACAGGCTACAATTACCATATCTAAGCAAAGGTGTTCTCATCAGTAACAGAAGGTGTGGGTTGTTTGCCCTTTGAGAAGGAGAAGAGTACTGTGTGTGAGCAGTGGCTCTGATGGGATTCAGACCTAGAGATACCCAAGTGACAGTACAGTGAGTGGTGGTAGCATACCAAGGTAACCCTCTCAGGTGTTATGAAAGCTCATAACAGCCATCACAGGCTGAGTTCTGGGAGTGAACCACTCTATGATGAGGAGATAAACAGCAACTGTAAAACATTTCTGAACCATATATACTAGGTGTTGTAGGACCCAGAGGATGTTGGTGGTGGTGGCGTGAGCTCTTGGGAACAAGGGAGGATACAAGTGGTGTTCTGCAGGGGTCAGTGCTCATCCCAGTGCTGTTGAATGTGTTCATTAGTGACACTGAGGACAGAATTAAAGGCAAGCTCTGCATCTTTGCATATGACACCAAACTTTGTGGGAGGGTAGACACAATTGAAGGGGTGCAGGAATTAAATTAGGATCTGGTGAAGCTGGAGAGGTGTGGTCAGGTATCTGGCAGCTGGGATTCAGTGCATAGAAGGGCGAGGTTATGCACATGGGTGGGAAGAACCCAAGGGCCTAGTACAGTCTGGGGCGGTCAAGGTCAGTAAATCAGAGGAGGAAAAGGACTTGGGGATAGCCATCACCAGTGACTTTAAACAGGCCATACAGTGTAGGAAGAACATGGTCAAGGTAAACAGAATGCTAGGCTGTATTGCTAGAGGGTTCACGAGGAGAAGGGAGGGGGTTACATTGCCCCTGCACAGGTCTTTGGTGCGACCACACCTAGAGTACAGCATGCAATAATGGAACTCCTACTTGAAAAAGGATATCAAGCAGCTCAAGGCAGTTCAGAGGAGGGCAACAAAGGTGGTTCAAACAACATGAAGTCTTGCTATATTATGACATATGCAGTATAATCCCAGGTTGGAACTGCTCCGGAGGTGAAAGAGTTAACTTTCCATGCAGGGCATGGAATCTTGAGTGCGAGCTCGGTTGAACACTCTGTCTGTTGAAGCTCAAACTTAAACTGTCAGATTCTTTACTCCGCCTCACTGAACAGTCGCTCCGGAGATTCCTCCTGCTGCTCGGTTCGTTAGTCGGTTTAAAAGTGTAATTCTCGGTTTATTTTACCGAAATTTAACCGCAATCGTCGGTTCAAGCTCTGTCTGTGGTATTGTAAGTAAAAGATAGGTTTTTGTTTATTTTCTTCTGTGTGGAACTTGTAAACATCTTTTCGGTTCGGTTTGAACCTATCAGATTAGGTTTAAAATTACTTTCTAGTCCTCTAGAGTGCGGTTCCCGGTTCTTATCGGTTCTAAAAAGAACGGATTTTATTAAGGTTTTCGACCCGTGACTACGGTTGGGGAACCGATAAGAAGTCTTACTGGCGGATTGCCATTAACAGCACGCTTTTGGTTAGGCTGGCACTATGTCTGAGAAACCCAAAAGAAAACCGGACCCACTGGGTTTCAGCACTGTGGCCTCTGTGGGGAAGCCTTTGCTAAGGCTGGCCCACACACACTTGCGTATATTGTCTGGTGTTTGACCACCTCAATGCAGACTGCCAGATTTGTAAGAATTTTCCTGCTGCCACCGTGGAAAGAGGTTGGTGAGCTCGGGAAAGGGAGGCCAAAAAGTCCGCCGGACCCGGTTGCCAGCCGCGTTCGGTTCCAACTGAACCTGAGGAGTGCCCTCTGACCAGGGCGACTACTGGCAACGAAGAGCCAGCTCTGAGGAGCCGTTCCAACTAAAGGACCAGAAAGTCAGCTAGTTTGGGTCTTTCTCCAACCGCTGAGAAAATAGCCAAAGCTATTCAAATTGTCCAGTCTCTTTCCCCAGTTCCATCCAAACCGACAACATTAGGGAAGCGCTCGGTTCGGACAGTTCCCACGGTTCAAGATTATGATTTTGAGGATTTTTATGAACCGGAGGAAGGGGAGGAGGGGTATGGGGAGAGTGAGTGCTTACGCAGCTAGGTACCAGAAATCCAGATGGGATACTGTCCTGGCCCTAGCAAATAGGCCCCTGACCAGCTTGCCAGGGAGCTGGAGCAGGTGGCTGCAGATGGTATTGAGGCATCCAAGGTGCAATTTCATGCTGCAGTAGACTCTAATGATGTTTCATCAAAGTCATGGCTACATCTGTGTCTCTTCGCAGAATAGCTGGCTCAGATGTACTGCCCTGTCACAGGATACTTAGTCTAAGGCTATGGATTTTCCTGTTGTGGGCAATTCTCTGTTTGGGGAGCAGACAGAGAATTATATGAAGAAAATGGATGACTATAGGACCACCTATAGGAGTGCACAGGCCAAAGAAAGGCAAGCCACTCCTCAAAGGCAGCATGTCAGGGGCAGGGGCAGGCCTTTTCATAGGCCTTTTTAGCAAGCCCAGGCCTCCTCTTCTGCTTATGCCCAGAGGGGTTCTTTAGAGGAAGGAAGAAGGGTTCTAGTAAGCCTGCTTCTACCCCTCAACCCAAAGCCCCTGCAAAACAGGCTCCCTGATGGGGTGGCCAGGCCGATTCTCCACTACGGTAGGCAGGCTGGCTTACTTTGTCCAGGACTGAAGTCTTTAACATCAGACAAGTGGGTCCTGGAAGTAGTAAGCCAGGGACTGGTTCTCAGCTTCAAAAAATTTCCGAAGATGAGAGCCAGGTCTTTTCCACCTGCAAACCCATCAGAGGCACTTGCCCTGGAAGCAGAAGTTTCTTCCCTCCTGGCTCTCAGAGCTGTGGAAAGGGTGCCTCCCATACACCAGGGCAAAGGGTTGTACTCCAGGTACTTCCTTACCCCAAAAAAGACAGGAGAATGGTGGCCCATCCTGGATCTCAGGTGTCTAAACAAGCACCTTTTAAAACCAAAGTTCAAAATGGTGACTCTGGGAATTATTTTACCTCTCTAAGGCCAGGGGACTGGCTAGCCTCCCTGGACCTCAAGGATGTCTACTTCCATGTTCTCATCAGAAGCTCCCATCGAAAGTACCTCAGATTCGAACTGCCCTCAGGCCATTACCAGTTCAGAGCAATGCCCTTCGGCCTCACCTCGGCCCCGAGGGTGTTCACAAAATGCCTGGCAGTAGCAGTTGCTCATTTAAGAAGGCAAAAGATTGCCATCTTTCCTTATCTGGATGACTGGCTCATTGTAGGCCAGTCTCCAGAACAGGTCAAACTACACTCATTAAGTAACCCAGCAACTGCTGACATCCCTAGGTTTCCTTCTCAGTCTTCCAAAGTCAGTTCTGGAGCCTGTCCAGCTTCTCACCTTCATAGGTGCAGAACTGAACACAAAAGAAGCCAGAGCCTTCCTCCCTCTGGAAAGAGCAAGGACCTTGGTCTCTCTGGCCTCTTCCTTCACCCTGCAGGTCTCTCGACCAGCAAGGCATTTTCTACAGCTCCTGGGGCACATGGCTGCTTCTACAGCAGTAGTGCAGGGAGCAAGATTTCAGATGAGGGACATCCAGTTCCATTTGAGAGCCTTTTGGTCTCAAAGGACAGATCCTCTAACCAAGTTGATCCCACTGACTCGAACCCTGATCCAGGCCCTTCAGTGGTGGCAGGATCAGAGCAATCTGAGACAGGGGGTTCCCTTCACTCCCCAGTCTCACTCCTTGACCCTTACTACAGATGCATCCCTCTTGGGGTGGGGAGCTCACATGGGCGACCTTTCCACCCAAGGGCTGTGGTCCCTCAGGAATCTCTGCTCCACATCAATTTGCTGGAACTCAGAGCAGTTTTTCTAGCACTCCAGGTTTTTTCCAGATCTGTTCAGAACAAGGTTGTTCAGATCAGAACAGACAATACCACTACAATGTGGTACATCAACAAGCAAGGGGGCACTCAGTCTACAGCCTTGTGCACCGAAGCAATGAAGTTGTGGTCTCTGGCTTATTCTCTGAATGCCTCCCTCATGGCTGTTCACCTCCCAGGCAAGGACAATGTCCTAGCGGATGCTCTCAGCAGGATTTCCCAGGGCCATCACGAATGGGCACTGGATCCCCTAGTACTGGAGGTAGTATTTGCCAGATGGGGCACCCCACAGATAGATCTCTTTGCAGCCCCAGATAATCACCAACTTCCCCTTTTTTGCTGCAGGCCCCCAGTGTTGGGCTCAGTCCCTCTGGATGCCTTCCTACTCAGTTGGGAAGGGAAGTTTCTTTATGCTTCCCCCCCTTCCCCTTCCTTTTCAAGGTGCTAGTCAGAATCAGATCTCAACCCTGCAAGATGATCCTGATTGCTCCAGATTGGGCCAGGCAGCCCTGGTACCCACTTCTCATGTCCTTAGCAGTCCACCTTCCCCTGTGTCTTCCCAGGAATCACAACCTGTTAACCTGTGCTCAGGGGAGAGTTTGCTATCCGAACCTCAAATCTGTCAATCTCAAGGCATGGCTCTTGAAGAGTTAGAGTTTGCTGACCTACACCTTTCCCAAGGTGTATTGGATATATTGAAGGCCTCTAGGAAGCCTTCCACCAGGGCTGCTTATAATTCAAAATGGAAAGATTTTCCATATGATGTGCTGGTAAGCATATTTCCCCAGAATCTGCTGGCGCGCCCATGATCCTGGATTATTTGGTGCATTTGAATTCCTTGGGCCAGAGACCAGCTACTCTAAAAGTGCACTTGGCAGCTGTGTCTGTCTTCTTATCAGCAGGTAAGCCCTATTCTTTTTCAGCTCACCCTGTGTTCTCCAAGTTTTTTAAAGGGTTGCTTCACACCAACCCTCCGTTCAGGGACCCTGCCCCTGCTTGGGATCTTAATATTTGCATTGCTCAGCTTATGCAACCCCCTTTTGAGCCATTGTCTTCAGCAGAGCTTAAGTACTTGACTTGGAAAACTGTGTTTCTGGTAGCCATCACCTCTGCCAGGCGCATAAGTGAGCTACAAGCATTGTCAGTGGAGCCTGATTTTATCTCCTTTCATAGAGATAAGGTGGTCCTCAGGACTAACAGGAAGTTTTGCCTAAGGTGGTTTCAGACTTCCACCTTAATCAATCCATGTCTCTTCCTGTGTACTTCACTGACCATTCCTCCTCTGGTGAGAGGAGATTGCACAGTTTAGATGTCAAAAGAGCCCTTAGTTACTATATAGAACGTACCAAGGGTCACAGGTTCGAATCCCTCCAATTGTTCCTCACTTATGGTGAGGTTGGTAAAGGGAAACCTGCCACTAAAAGATCCATTGCCAGGTGGATTGTCTCTTGTATCCAATTCTACTATGAAAAACTGGGTAAGGTTCCTCCCTCAGGCCTGAGGGCTCACTCTACCAGAGGTACAGCTGCGTCTCTGGCTGCTGCCAGGGACATCCCTATCCTAGAGATATGTCAAGCAGCTACCTGGAAAACAGTTCACACTTTTACTAAGCATTACTCCCTGGATATCCAGGCTAGGAGTGATGCTCAATTTGGCACAGCTGTGCTTCAGAGCCTATTTCCCAAGTAGGTTCTGTCCCTCCTCCATGGAGGTACTGCTGTGTAGTCTGCATATGTCATAATATAGCAAGACTTCATGTTGTTTGAAGAAAAAATTACTCACCTTAGTAATGTTGTTTCTTCTAATGGAGTCTTGTCATATTATGACCTCCCCCCCAGCCTGCCCCTCTCAGAACCTCTTTTTTGGGATGTGGGTGGGCAGTGCAATGTTGGCACTTCATAGATGCCCACTTTATTTTCACCCTTTCTTCAGGTGCTTATGTGTTATGCTTATGTTTTTCTTTCTTGAATCCCCTGACTTGAGTCTTTGTTTTGGGATCAAGATCAAAAATGTGTTTTTGTAGTTAGTAGCCAGTGGCTAGTGTAGGTTTACGGCTTCCACACAGAACCTTAGTGAGTTTTTGCTAGTAAAGATCTAACAGTTTAAGTTTGAGCTTCAACAGACAGAGTGTTCAACCGAGCTCGCGCTCAAGATTCCATGCCCTGCATGGAAAGTTAACTCTTTCACCTCCGGAGCAGTTCTAACCTGGAGTTATACTGCATATGTCATAATATAGCAAGACTCCATTAGAAGAAACAACATTACTAAGGTGAGTAATTTTTTCTTCAGGACATTAGGGCAGAGCATATAAGGACAGGCTAAGAGAACTCAACATGTATTCACTCGAGAAGAGGATGGAGAAAGGAGACATGACTGAAACCTTCAAGTACCTGAAAGGAATAAACAGGGTAGATGATTCAGGAACTTTTCAGTATCAGTGAAAACATGACCACAAGCTGGTGGGGGAATTTTTAAGAAGGTCAGGAGACATTTCTTTACAGAGCAGATGGTGATGGGGTGGAACGAACTTCCATCTGAGGTTATCATTCAAAAGATGGGGGGGGGTCAAGAGAGGGTAGAACAGTGTGAGGGGGAGGGTCAAAGTTGGAAAGGTGTGGTAGGACTCACTGTGATCTCTGGATCCAGGGCACCTTAATCCAGCAGACTCAATAGACCATAAGGCTTTCTTCTGCTAGCTATTTCGTATATTCGCATTATAAAGTTGAAGGAGAACATGACACCTTGATAAAGTAGTAGGACATTATTTAGTTGAGGGAAACACAATTCATCAACCAATGCAGTCCCTAAAGTAAACGGAAATTTAAACAGACTGCCTTTGTTACAGCATGGGCAGCATGTCCAGTTTCACTAGATAGGGAATTTTTCTTTTAATTTGCTTTTATTGTTAGTTTTGCATTTTCAACAACAAACAAGGACAAACAATACAGTGGGAAGTAGAAAAGGATAACAGCAATGCAGAGATTGGTAGTTACATGGATTCAAGTAGTGCATAATACCCCTACCCAATCAGAATATCGCTACAAATAAAACGCAAGAAAACAGCATGGTCCAAATAGCACTACCACGGACAGCAACAGGGGTTAAAAAGCATTGTGCAGTAAGCGCTCCCCAGGTCACATTGTAAATGTTGCAAAATGTCCTGATGTAACAGCAATTGAGAGTTGAGCCTCTAGAGGCCCCTACCAAAAGAAAATGCTGCTGTAGACCCAACCGTTATGCACAAGCCACAATGATCAGAGAATTCCACCGGGGTAACCCATACTGACTGTAAAGGTAAAATTTTATTAATGAAAAAGAAATCTATCCTGGTAGCTAGGGCTCCTTTGTAAAAAGTAGGTATAGTATTCTCGTGCAGACGAGCGTATGCATCAACCAAACTTGCGGTTTGGACCACCTTAGCCAAACAAGACATGTCACAAAAAACTTTAGTAGTTTTAACCCCCTTACCCCTATCTCTGTTAGATAGGCCACAATTAAAATTACCCCCAGATAACATTAAAGGAGGTGTGCAAATATGGTTGTAGAAGCTGGAACAAATCCACCCTTGTTGCTTTAGTTTGAGGTGCATATACATTGATTAATCTGAAACATACCCCCTGGATTATTATGTCCAAGATTAATACCCTACCTGGAACCAGATCTATCAATTTCAAAACGTTCACATCCAGCTCAAAAAGTATTGCAACCGCTGTACATCGTTCTAATCCCAATGACCAATTTGAAACCCCTGTATGCCACCGTTTTGAAGCACCAGCAATTTCAGCAACTGTATGCAAACACATATCCTGTAAAAAGAACACGTTGCAATGTAAAGCTTTTAAAAAAAATAAAGCAGATTGTCTTAACAAGTTTTTGATGCTGTTCACATTAAGTGAACAGAAAGTTAATGAAGAAAGCATTTAGTTAGTTGAAATCAATTTCATGGTGGCTTACGTTTATTTTTCTTCCCTTTCTTAGCAACTACGGAGATGGATTTAGATGGGAGAACCAGGAGTGGATCTCTCTCAGATTCTTCTTCCAAAGTTTTCCCAAGGGGGTCTACCCCTGACTGGGAGGATTCAGATTCAGCATCTGATACATCTTGTGCAAGGAGAAGGGCATGAAAATGATTAGTTGTAGGAGTATTAACGGATTTAGGAACTTTCGACTGGCAGTATGATAGGTCTTACTCGTGTTTCTCTAGAATGAAAAGGAATTACATGAGAAAGCTGGGGGGACATGGACTGGGTATCAAGAGGAATGGAAACCTGGGGTGGAGGGTCAGGTAGTGGTATTTCAGAGTCAATATCCAAAGGGGGAGGGTAAGTAAGGGAAAGAGATTCCAGAATAACAGAAAGTTCCAGACCTGGTGAAACCAAAGGAGTAGGAACTAAAGGTGTAGTGGAAGCCATAGAGAGGGCAGCTCTGGAGCGCTGTGCAATTGCAATCAACAGTCTCTGTTCTTCAGAGTCCTGAGGGTCTTATTGCTGATGAGATGCCTCAGGGCAAGTAGCATAAGAGTGCCCGAGTGCATCACACAAGGAACAAACTGCCACATTTCTACAGTGTTCACTCACAAGTCCCAAAGAATTACAAAGAGTACAGCATAAATGGACACAGGCACTACTAATGTGACCTGATTTCCCACATCTATAGCAAGATTTAGGTTGGCCTGCATAGAAAAGAACCCCTCTGTCTTGCCCCAAGAAAATACAATTAGGAAGGTGCTGTAAACCATCTTCTGCAGAACGTAGTATAACCCTGATTCTCCAACCCCCTGTTCAAATATCTTCAGAGTCAAAGATTGCCCTTGGGTGTCCCAATACTGTGCACCTCTGTTTCGTCCAATAAACAAGATCTGTAACATTAACACCCTCATTTCTAAAGAGAACAGTAACTGTTTTATGTGCTGGTTTAGTAAGGGGAAAAACATCAAAAGGGGACCACAAAGGAGTCTGTCGTGCTTTAGGATATCTAGTCCAAAATTTTTCCAAACCACTATTTAATTTAAAACTAACATCAAAGGTCTTCTCTCCAGATACATGTATTAAAGCATACATTTCAGTGGAAGTAAATTGCAAGCTATTCTTTAGTAATATTTTTGCCACAAATTTCCTATCAGGGAAAACATCCATCCCTCCTTTATAAACAAAACGAACTGCATTATGTCTTTTAGCTGAATAAGTGGAAGAGCGAAAAAAAGAGGCATAAGAACGTGGTGTAGTTTGTTCTAGGCCAGGCACAGTTTCTGATGAGGGGCTTACAGGGGTGTCCAAAGAGGCCTGGTCATCTATACGCTTCCCTAAAGAAGAGGTTAATGGCTCAGGTGGAAGTTCTTCAGGGAGAGGAAAACCTCCCTGCGGTTAAAACCAAGTTCAGGGTTCTGTGAAAAAGATAATTCAGGAGGAAGAGCAAAGGAGAATCTGCAATGTCCAAAGAATGTGTTTCCTTTGTAGTAGCCTGATGAACCTTAGAAATTGTAGGTTCAGTGATCCGTGAAGTAGATAGACTAGTCCCCTTCATATTTACCCTTGGAATTACAATTGGGGAAAAGGCAGAAGTCCATTTGCCAGACTCCGGGAGCTGCGCCCAGCCCACCAATGTCAGGGCTTCACTAACTGACCACGAAGCATCAGCGTCATCTACCTGGTCAGCCCAGGAGTGTTTTTGGTTGGGTAGAGCTTTTTTAGTTACTGGTTTAATTATCCGTTGTTTAGCACCAAAAGAAAAAAACTGTTGCATGCTGCTGGTCTAAAGCAGAAGCATAAATGATACCTGTGACAGACTTTCCAGGACAAAATGTTTGCAGTGTTGTGTCTGAAGCTATACTAACCTGCAGGTTAGTTTTGTTTTTCTGCTGCGTAGCAACCTTGCTGTCAGACTGTGTTTCCTCAGCTGTCACAAGGGTTCCAAATGGCGTTTCCGCATTCCGCTGCTGGTTAGAAAGCAAAGACTGCTCCGAAGAACAGACAATTAAATCCATGTGATATTTTGCAGAAACTTCAGAAGTAGGTAACAAACTCACAATCTGTTTTCCCTTTAAAGTTGAAATATCCATAGAAACTTCCATGTCAGCGTGTGAACTGGGTTCCATAGGTGCTTCAAAGAAAATTTCAGACTCCGTATTTTCTACTGCAGAACTGTAACTGGCCCCATGGCCTGCAACATGTCCTGCTGCAACAAAAGCTGCTCAGTAACTGAGCCTTCCATCCTGACGGTCAGCAAGTCCCCTACTGGCCAAGCAGTAGGGGAATTTCCCCGGTGTCCTTGCCAAATTTCCCTCATTCACTAAAAATACCACCAACAGCTTAATCTGGTTCAAGGTCAGTTGGCATTCATCTGTATCCCCCTCCCCCGGGTCGTGCCTGAAAATAGGCAGGACTTGTCTAGTGCACTTACCCAGTCAACAAAAACGAAATAAATAAAAAATAAATACATATATATATATATATATATATATATATACACAACATTCATATATACACTTGCATGTATTTTATATTTGGTAATGCATTGGTTGCTAACATTTTGAGTCATGATAGCATACTGTAGCAAATTTAAACAATAAGGGTGATTGCTTCTTTAAGGAAGCCCTTTAAAAATGGGCATGTTTTACTGTTGTGGCCCCATCTTGATAAAGCGTAAGAGCTACGTGAAACGTTGGTGGAGGGGTATTGCTGCTGTTCTGGATCAGCATTAACTTGTATGAAATAAAGTGTTTTTTAACTTGACCTAGTCTTCAGGTCATTTATGTCAGGTCGGTCATTTTGTTGTTCTACTTGCCTGTTTTTTCTGAAGTAGCAAGTCCAGTCTGATCATAATCAAAAAGATGTGGCAATATCATCTCCATCCGCTTTTCCAGTATTTCAGTGAACAACGTGTAGCACATGTTAAGGACCGAAATTAGGTGGTAAGAGGAACAGTATGATTTGTCTTTCCTTAGCCTGGGAATTGTCAAAATGGTATCTTGTTTCCATGTAGGGGCTGAGGGTTTGACAGAAATTACCTCAGTGACAGTTTTGCCAGGGGTATAAGTAATTCTTTAAACTGTCTGTGAGAGGGAGACAGCACTCACCTCCTATATGAAGAGCTGTATAAATCAAAAGACACTGGTCCATTGTTTCTTTCCTCCCTTTTTTATTCAATGTGCAGAACTGCAGAAGTGCAAAAGCAGCTTGGAACACCAGTATGCTGTATGATGTGTGTTTGC
The DNA here is from genome assembly GCA_016271365.2 of Neoceratodus forsteri. Lineage (NCBI taxonomy): Eukaryota > Metazoa > Chordata > Ceratodontiformes > Ceratodontidae > Neoceratodus > Neoceratodus forsteri. The sequence goes on along the minus strand of CM028132.1, from coordinate 1,380,774,437 downwards.
TGTAATAAGGACTAACTGCCGCTACTAACGTAACATTTCGCTGTGCCTGCTGAGCTTCATCAGAGGTTCCTGAGCCGTTGGAGTCGTAGAGAATAATACCTGTGCATGTGTATCTTGTGAGGATTTTTCACACACCTCAAGTGTGTGAAAATTCCTCATAAAACAAACTTTGCACAAGCATTATTTTTTATAATAAGTGATGTAAGGATTCAATAGAGACAAAAACGGAAAACTGTGTTTCTCTGAGTGAGCATGTCCCTGAGCGGGAGGCAGAGGAAAACGTCGTAATAACCCACTATCAAGTTATTATGGAATACAGCAGGTTAGTACAGCACTTTTATCAGTAATGTATACCTAATCATTATAGGGGGTCACCAGGACCAGTTAGTATGTAAGCAATAGTACCCATCAGTGTGGGTAATACCGGACCACCCAGGGGTGTCATGAGGACGATACAGCAGGTGGAGGGCCTTATAGCCTCTAGAAGGTCCTGTATTCCCAAATATCGCCCACATTAGAGGGTATTATCAAGGCCACTGGTTTTTGGTTTTTACCGGAAAACCCAGTAAAATTAATAAAGATTTCATGGAATCTGGCATTTTATATCAGATCAGTAAATCTACAAAACTTTTATTTTTCTTATAATTCCTTCCTGTACTATTTTCAGTTTGCTTTATTTAATGCTCTGTATATTAAGCTTTCTTTTATTCTGATTATTTATGCGCATGCTAAAACAATGATACCAGAATCTCGGTAAAATCCGAAAATTAGAGTAACAATCACTGGAGTAATTCCAGAATCTGAAGTCTTGAAAATTGAATTTTCTTGTTTTAATCACTGTAAATCAGTGGCCTTGGGTATTATTGCACTTACAAAATGGCCCATTGTATTTCATGTGTCTGAAAAAATAGATTTTTATGTTTAACTGTAAAACTCTCACTTCTTGCCATTTTCTTAAGATAAAATAGTTCATCCACTTCCATTTGAATGCTTTTTTTTAATCTGAGACTTTTGTCCTAATTGAGCCATCGTAGTTGTCTATGGTTGTCATAGTTTCTTGTCACACACACACACTCTCACTGATAGGGCTTACACTTTAAATTGAAGCTGTTTTGTTGTGTGTGTGTGTGTGAGTGTTTTAATTCACATGCATTGTTTGAATGTATCAGGAATCAGGAGGGGCACGGTGCTGGTAGCAGGCAGGTGCTGCAGCTTACTATGAACGGAGGGTTCACAGAGTTGTTGTAGTACAGAGGTGGACCGAGGAAGCAGGAGAACAGAAAGTTTCCCCGGAAAAAAAGCAGGTACATTGGAGTACCAGTAAAAAAATGCAGTGGTTTATGTTTTTTTTTTTACAGAAACTGGCACTTCACTGCTTGGCAGGGTTGTACCTTGTTTGTGTGTTAGGGCTGACTCCGTGTTCCATGGTTCTAGTAGCTGAGTCAGGTACTGTTTTCTGGAGAGAGAAAAAAAGACAGAATTTGTGGTTTACGTTGTTCTCTCTTTTTGAAGTGCTTTATGTGGGGACTGATGAAAGGACCTCATGTTCACTCTCTTTTGTGAGGCTGCTTCAAGTACGAGAAGCATTTCTGTCAGGCTGCCGCAGCGAGGAGCACCCTGCTACAGACGTAAGGTCCGTTACATTTTGTACAAAATGGAGCTCAATGATGAACAAAAGTGTTTATGGGGAGAGTTGTGCCCTGTTTCTTGTGGTGTGTGGGGAGGTCACTTCTCTTGTGTGGGGTTGGGGGGTTGCATTGCTCTGTTGCTGGTTAGCGAGAGGAAAAGATGGTGCTGCTTAGTTTGAAAATTTGGGGTGCCCAAGAATATCCCAAGTAATGGGGCACCCCGAATGGGAACTTGTTTTCAGCAGGCTCTATTGAAAAATACCCACTCGCTAACATCAGTGTCCTAGCCAATTGGAAAGCTTGGATTCTTTTACCCATTTTCTAAAATACTCCATCAATGACGTCACACATGATGTATATAATACATGGCACCAGGAAGTACCACCAAGATAAACTGTGACACAAAACATGCACAGTGCAGTGCTTAAAAATAAAAAAACAAAAGATAAGCAGCATAACGGAATCAGGTGGTCTCAATTTCCCACCCAGTTCCACTAAAGCTGGTGACTAAATTCCCCTCACCACCACACAGATGTGACGTGTAATGTAACAAAATTCATATACAGAGTCCCATTTTTATATATTTAAATATCTTTGTTTTAACTATACCATACGTTTTAAAAAGTGGTAAGTGCAATATCACACTCCAGAATGTATAAAATATGCTACTGTAGTTTTCTGCACTTCCCTGGTGGTTGAAAGCTCTCAGCCACCTCACAATGCACCCTAGCATAATGCATACCCTTTTGTATGTTATTACTTACTTGAAATGTATCAGTACATGTACTGACACATGTAAGAGTCTATCCTGAAATGTTTTAATGATTATTTATGCTTAGTAAGTGTATCGTTTTATGATTCATGCACGTAGAGCTGACTCCAGGCATTCATCAAAAAAAAAAAATTCTAATTCTAACAGTTCCAATGATATTCTTTTTGTAAGACTTTTTTATAAGGCTAACTTTGGAACCATTAAGGCTAGAAACATAATTTCATTTTAAATGAAAGCTTAGAGTCAGCACTACATATCTAAGCCATGTCAGTACACTTTCCGTGTATTGATATGCATAAGGATATGTCAATGTATACTGATTACATGTAAACACATACTGGTACCCACAAAGTTTATTGATATGGCTTTAACATATAACCCTGACTCCAAGCTTTCATTTAAAAAAAATACCTGTTCCACAGAAACATGGAAGTTGACAGCAGATAAGGACTGCAACGCCCATCCAGTCTGCCCATTTTTTCTACCTTATGAATGTGCCATAGGCCTTTACTTTGTCAATGGCCTATTTATTCATACTCATCTGTGTTGTTCCCTTATGCCTATCCTTTGCCTGTCTGAAGCCCTGCACTGTATTCATATCCACCACTTCCTCTGGTAGGCCATTCCATGCATCCACAGCCCTTTCTGTGAAAAAGAATTTCCTCACATTACCCTTGATTAGCCTCCCTCTAATCTCATGCTGTGTCCTCTTGTCCTACTATTTTTCTTATATTGAAACATGTTAGATTCTTTCACCTTGTTATTGCCCTTAAGATGTTTGAATGTTTCAATCATATCACCTCTCTCACTCCTTTGCTCTAGGGTACACATATTGAGCTCCGTTAATCTGTCCTCATATGTTTCCTGATGTAGTCCCTGCACCATTTTGGTTGCCTTTCTCTGGACTGCATCCATTTTGTTAATGTCCTTGTGCAGGCGAGGCCTCCAGTACTGCACGCAGTACTCCAGATGGGGCCTAACCAGTGTCTTGTAAAGAGGGATTATTACCTCCCTCTTATGACTTGTGATACCCCTACTAATACACGCCAACATCCCTCTAGCCCATTAGTTCTCACACTTTGTGATAGTGAACCTCCCCCAAGCCATAGAAAAGATTTCGAGCCTCCCTCAAATTTGGAAAAAATTATGGGCCTCCCCATAGAAAAAATATCATACTTTGCACACTACACCAGGAATAAACTGAGACTAATAAAGTTGATTGAGTATATTCTCTTTTTGTTCAACTTATTGTTCTCCTTCCCCACCTAACACCCCAGGTTATTGTTGTCACTCCACTTTTCTGACTCTTGGGCCCTTGTTACTCCCGTCTAGCTGGAAAAATTAGCCTAGACACTTCATTCACCTCTCACCCTCTTACCCTGTTGTTAAGCAACTTTCTGTACCCTTACCTCAGTTCACATCTGAAAGGAGCATTGTCTCAGTGTGTGCCTTTCCCATTCACCAATTAACATATCAACAAACACATACTGTAGAAACAAGTCTTGACTCAGTGTGCCTTAATAGTCATCCATTTGCATATAAATACACACCTAGAAACCAGCCTTGGCACAACAGACCTTTCCTGATCACAAATGTGTGTGTAAGTAAAGAAATTCACCTACATTATCCATATTTAGTTTGCTTCATGCCTTCTGACCATTTTGCCAGTTTTACCAGATCTCTTCTCATACTGCCCACCCCATCTGGGTCATCTACTCTGTTGCAGAGCTTGGTGTCATCTGCAAACAGGCAGACCTTACCCTCCAGTCCATCTGCAATGTTACTGATGAAGATATTGAAGAGGATTGACCCCAGGACTGATCTATGAGGTACCCCACTTGCGACTCGCATCTCTTCTGACTGTATACCATTTACCGCCACTCTCTGTTTTCTGCCTGACAACCACTTTACCACCCAGTTGACCAACTTCTGACTAGAGATGCAGTGACGTTTTGATCTGCTAGTGAAGTATAGGCAAAGTAGCCCACCCCGTATTTGTGTGAGACTACGTGAAGTCCCCATTAAAGCAGGCTACTTCGCCTTTGATGACTTCGCGTTGCTATTAGACAAGGTGGAGTCCTTAAGAAACAAAAAGCCCAGAGCCCACTGATCAGTGAGCACATGGCTGACTGTCTCTGCAGGTCTGCAGGTCACATGATTCAAGGAGGCAGTTCAAGGTACTGGTAGGAAGTCAGTGTTTTACTTTCACTTTGTCTAGTGGAAAGAGTTTGCAGTCCAGGCAGTTCTGCAGTGTGCAGTCTGACTCTGTTCTGTGTGTTTCGGAGCTCAAAAAAAGCTATAGTTCTTTTTTTTGTGTGTTAAATCTTTGTGTATTTAGTTGTAGTCCTTCAGGAAAGTTTTATTTAATTAGGAAGGTTTTTTTTGTTAAAAGTATTTTTTTGTGTGTACTTATTTTTAGGTACTGTACTTTATTTTACTAGTACTTGTACTAGTGTTTTTTTTTTGATGGAGCATGGATGTGGTGGGCCAAGTGGTGGCCATTGTGGGCCACAAATGTGGGGCAGATGCCCAGTTATATTAAATTGGCAGGCTTTGGGGACCCCACCTGCAGCCACAGTGAGCCCAGCAGCTGTGATTGTCATCCAGGAGCAGCAGGAGCAGGTGGGGCAGCGGCCCCTGCAGGATCAGCAGGAGAAGCTGCAGCAAGAGCAGCAGGAACTGCAGCAGGTTGTTGGCCCTCAACCACTGGCAGCACAGCAGCAGGTGTGTCCTGGTGCCTTCCCCCCCACCGCCTGTACCGGGTCTTGCCCACTGGCCTTTTTTCTTCCCTCCCTGGCGACTCCAGTGTCGTGCGTTGCAATCTTTGTAATGTGGTGGTCTGCTGGGGGCCCAAGGGCAGTCACCTGGGCCCAGGTGGTCAGCGCACCCATCTAGCTATTCACCACCATGCCTAGTAGGAAGCAAAGCTGCAGGAGGTAGCAGCCCCTCCTGCAGCTGTGGTGGCACAACCAGCTCGTCTGCCTATGCGTCACCGTAGTAGATGGGAGATGGCATCAGGTGAGGTGGAGGCAGGTCCCAAAGCTGCCCTTGATGAAGAGAGTTCACATCAGCCGGTGACACAGGGGGACCTTGCTGAGCTGTGTGCCAAGCTACAGGGGCTGAAAACATTGGTGGAGGTAGCAATGCAGCGGCTGATATGTGTTGAGGGGCAGAATGATGAAATACTATGATTACTGCATAGTAGTAGTGGTGGTGGCGAGTAGCAACAGCCCCCACAGGCCCATTAAGAAAGTTATACTGATTTCCAAATTGCACACCCCACCCCCCAAAGTCTCCCTCCTCTTCTTTTAATTTTTTTTTCTTAATTAATATTTTTCTTTTTCTGTATGAAATTTATGTTCAGGTAACATTTTGTTTGTGATTTTTCGTACTTGTTACTTAATTTGCTTTATCTGGAATTGTTCTTTATGTTACATGACTGATGGTTGGCTTTGGCAAAATGGTGGATGCCGCATGCTTTCATTCCAGGTGAAACTGTCGTGCCGTCATGCATGTTGCAATAAAAGTGTCTTGAAGATAGCTTTTTGGTGGCACAATTTCAACTGCAATGAAAGCACACAGTGTCTGCACGGTTGGCAACCACATGACTTATTACATAAAGTAAAGTAAAGATAATGATGCAAGACGAGACGAGTAAGAAGTTGAGAACAAAACAATTTGTATTGCAGAATTGTTTAATGGTGTGGTGGGGTAACATTTGGGGGAGGTGGGATGGTGAATTGAATTTACCAGTATGAGGGACAAGAAAGATCAAGAAAGTCAAAATTAACAACATCTACCACCCCAAAAAAAAATAATCTCTGCTTTTATTTATTTTCTTATCCCATATTTTTTCTTATTTATAACATTTATGTTCAGTTAATGTTTTCTTAGCTATGTTCATTTTGTTAATCCTGTATTTCTTTAGCCTCATACTGGTAAATCACATTCCCCACTTCCCCCAATGCCCCCCCCCCACACCATTATGCTTTCAGCAATAGAAATTGCTTTGTTCTTAGTTTCATTTTATGTAATAAGTCATGCTGCCACCCACTTTGTGGACACTGCATGCTTTCCTTTAATTAAATAATGTGTCTCCAAAACACCATCTTCAAGACACTTTTATTGCAGTGTGCATAGTGGCAGTGGCACTAGACAGTTTCACCTGTAATGAAAGCACACAGCATCCACTATTTCGCTGACCATCAGTCATATAAGAAATAAAGTTAATTAAGTAATAACAACTACGAAAATACTTGTTAATGTTCAGAACATTTACTTAAAAGGAAACTAACATGCAGTCCTACATTTATCAATATTGTTAACAATGGAAATCTGCTTTACACAAGCTATTGACCGAACCCGTAACACCTTTTTCTTGGCATCATGTTCTGTCATTTGTAGGAGTGTGATCTAGTGGCTAGGGTAGAGGTTTGAAGCACACAAATGGGTTATAAATAATTCTGGCCCTAAAAGTGTTATGGGTTCAGTCAAAATACATTATGTACAGCAGATTAGCTTTATATAAACTAATCTAGTATAGAGGCAGTATAGCACAGTAGTTTAAGGCTCTAAACTGCAAACCTGGAAACCTGGGTTTGAATCCCACAGCCCCCACTTGCATACCGTGGACCTGGAGTAAGTCACTTAACTTCCTTGTGCTCCCAGGTCACACCTGTAAACAAGCTTTCAGCTTAGTGTGTCTCTTCTGGTTAAAAAAAATAGATTTCCATTGGTAATAACAAGATTGATAAATGTTGTCCTATGTGTTACTTTCCCTTTAAAGCACCAGCACAATTATCACAAACCACACCTACCATGCCCCACACAAATGTGCTATCTTTTGTGCTTTTGCCCCACTGTTTCAATGTCATGAAAAGCCCAGATTAAAAATGAAATGGCAGAAATGCATTGCACAGTGTTGAGTCCTCAGAGAGAAAATGCTTCAAGTCAAATACTTTTGCAGCACACACCTGAGAAGGCAGTGCAAAGCACATGCGAAGCTTGCTAGAGAACTTAAAGTTGAGCCTGCCACCCCACACCACCACCATCACAGGCACTTTGCCAGAAATGTGAAGTTGCATCCGTAGAGAGAAAATGCTTCCTTTAAGTCAATTACGTTTGCAACACACACCTGACAAGGTGGTGCAAAGCACATGTAAAACTTGTCAGAGAACTTAAACATATTTATTGGACTAAGCATTTTGTGGCCTGCCATGCCACTGCTTGCTAAGTGACATCACTGCCTAAGTTGTGACACCACCTGCTGCTGCTGCTGCTGCTGTTCTCCTGCTGCTGCTGCTGCTGCTGCTGTTCTCCTGCTGCTGCTGCTGTTCTCCTGCTGCTGTAATTGAATGAAAAGTCCAGATGATGATTAAAATGTCAGAAATGCATCTCTTGTTCCTAAGTGAGAGCACTGCCTGTGCTGACACCTGCTGCATCACCAGTACATGCTGCCCTTTGTGTGTGCCTTACCGTCATACCACAACGGTAAGTTACTTTGCGTGCCACTATAATTTTTTTTCCACAGACACAGCCATTTAATTTCTGTCTATATAATCTTGTTCTATGTTGTAAGCAGTCCATCATATTGCTCCTTTTCAGGGAATCTTCACACTTTACCGTGGTGAGCATGATGATCAAATCACGTGAACATGCGAGCAACACATATGTTATGACTACAGCCTGATGAGTAATGTGGTATTGTCAAATTCAAATGTTCCTTTTTTTTGGGGAGGGGGAGCTGTGGTACACTGAAAGACAATCATTTATGATTACCTTTCTTTTTCAGGTAGTCGGACATAGGTACAGCATCAGTGGTCCACCACAAGTTTCGGATGTCTGCTGCTGAGTTTGGCTGCACGGAAACTGTCAACCTATGAAAGGTAAGTATTATTTGGGAGGAAGGGGGCATTATTTGAAAAAAGTGAAAAAAAAAGGTTCATTAATGTTTTAGTCATCTTTATATGTCTTCAGCGTATCATCAGAACTGAAAAAAAATGTAACTTCTGTGATTCGTAAAGAACATGATTTGTCTTGTGATGAGTGACTGGTGTGACATGACTAATGAACTGTACACAAATACCTATGGCTGTGCTTCCCTGACCTGTACCACCCTAAACATCCTGGGCCCGATTCTAAAAGAGTTACACCTGGCATAACCGCACTTGCATCAAAAAGAATGGCGCAAGTAGCAAGTTACGCCAGCAGTTGCGACGATGTGGGATTCTACAATGTGGCCTGCGACATGCCGCAGACCGCTTGCACCAAAGTGCAGTAACTCCAGCAGTTGTGCCCTAAACCCCCTGAGACATGGTGCTAGGGGGTTTACGGCAGCAGTTGCACCCTATTCTACAAGGGCAGCAACAAAGACCCCAATATCAGGATTCTACAAAAAAACCTGGAGGAGAACCAGCAATGTAAGTTACACCAGCATTTAGCTGGTGTAACTGTACATACGCCCTCCAGGGGTTCTGTAGACCCACTGCACCCACTCCATGATGTGCCCCCCCATAGCCAGAACACCCCCATTGTCACCCCACAGGGCATCCCACAAATCCCCCAGCACCAGATCCTCCATAGCAGAGGTGCCCAGCTAGGCATCTCGCACCCCAGCCCCAGAACCACCAATCCATAAATGCCCTGCAGGGCAGCCCACACACATCATGCCCCCAAACCCCACACTGCTATCAGCCCTGCAGCTCTGCCCCCACCGAAGTACAGGTCCCTGCAGTGCCACAGACCTTTAGAATAATTATTACCCTGTACTCTCTGGCAGTATAGTGGCCCCCCACCCCCTCACCCAGCAGTGCCAGTACACCCCATATCCCCCTGACCCATCCACAGCCGGCAACTGGCACAACCCTCCTCTCACCACCCGGCCAGCCACTGACTGGGCTCCTTCTGAGCACTTACTGTATAGACACGCTCAGAAGTGTGGAACTCATTCATTTCTGAGTGCGTCTATACAGTAGAGTGCTGAACAAAGCTCAGTCGGTTAACTGGCTGTGATGTTGAAGAAGGCTGTGCCAGTCACTAGCTGGGGATGAGTCGAAGTGATGGTGTATTAACACTGCTGAGTGAAACCACTAAACTACCAAGTATACTGTATCTGTAAGGGACGTCTGACTTATGCGTGTACTGTACATACTGTACAGTACACTGGCCATGGTGCTCCGGATGGGGTTGGGGAAACCGTGGTGACATGACAGTGGGTAGGGAGCATCTAGCCCTGTGGGGCTCCGGTGGTGAAAAGACATGGGGCATTTGTGACTTGCGGTTGTGGCTTGCGACATCCTCGCCAGGTATGCCCTCTATTCGGCGTACTTGGCTGTATGTCACAAGTCATAGGACATAGACACAGGGACCCAGCCACTTCTAGAATAGGGCGCAGGGTCAATGTCGCAGCTGTATTTGGAGCATGTCACGTTTGGAGGCAATCTGCACCATACTTCTAGAATCCCGCCCCCTGACTTGAAAACACATATCAATGAGTACAATGGTCAAGCTGAGATACTATCTACAGGATTAAATAGGTCCAGCTTCTTGTGAGCACAAAGATTCAAGTGGGGCATTCTACAGAATGTGAGCACAAACAGAAGCATCAGAGTACACCAAGGATTTTGAGTGGCATGACATGATATAACAGGGTGTCCTCAAGTCATTTTCCTGATTCGTGATGAAACTGAAGACTTTAAAAAAACAGGGTTACATACAACTTACACCCCAAAAACTTAAAGTTGTGTAATTTGTGAATCGTGATTGTGAAAACGAAGAACGTGATTTGTATCATGAGTGACTCATGATGATTGTCCTGACTTAAAAACATACATAAATGAGTACAATGCTCACGCCGAGATATGCACCACATCAGTACTCTAAAAGGAAGACAAGCAAACAACTGTGACTTAAGTTACAAATGAAGATTGGGCCCTAAAGAGATGCAGACGCACAGACAGATGGAGATTGCACTTAAGACATGCGGCAGCACAGGCACAAGCACAACACCACCTTAACCAGTGATCAAAATCAGAAATCCAAAACTGGAACAATAATACCTTTTGCGTGGCGGGGTTGGTGGGGGGCACCTGCAGTAGCAGTCTACTACTGACCGAGATTGAACGAAGCAGTAAAAAGTACCACAGACGGATAAGAGATTCAGATCAGAGTCCTGTGATTATGGCGTGGCACAATAAAATGTGTGTGACTCGATGGCACCCACACACACACGCACACACTACAGGTAATGCACAGAAAATTTTAAAGTTCAGTGCAGTACAACCAAATCTTTTAAAACAACTGAAAAAATGCACCACATCAAACACCAAAAAATTATCAAAACTTACAAGTATTACTGCGTGTACATGAACACACAAATACTAACACACTAGCTACCCAAAAACAATTAGAAAGACTACCTTTCTCACTGAGTCACTGTGAATCTCCCTTCATCATGCCCTTCCCCCGGAGCACACTTCTACAGTGACTGTCAGTACACAAACTGAATCTTACAAATTAACATTCAAAATGCACACAAAACCAAGAAACATTCGATGATATAAGCACAGGAGGGTTTCCTACAATCGATGTACTAAATTTTGACCCAAAAATGCTTTTTAAAAGGTTTTCAATGGTTTGATTCTCAGAGCTCTGAGCGCAAACTGTCTTCAGCTTTCCACTACACACACTATACAGAACTGAGGCTGTGTAAGACAATCTAGAGCCCATGTGACCTGCCATCCCATGAATCAATGCAAAATTCACCTCAAGGAGCAATAAAAAGGCAAAGTAAAGAAAAGTCCATTCAAATCAATGGCACTTTACTTTAAAATTAGGGGGAAGGCAGTAAGTCAAGGTGAAGTAACGTGAAGTTCATTGCGACCAATGGACTTCGCATCATAGTTAGAATGCGGAGTAATATGCTTCGCATTGTGGAGCACTTCCCAAATTCGGTGTTGATACGCGAAGTGTTCCACATAGTGAAGTTTGGGAACTTTGCCCACCTCTATTTCTGACCCATCCCGAGCCTACCCAACTTATTAATCAATCTTCTGTGTGGAACAGTATCGAAAGCTTTGCTAAAATCAAGGTAGGCAACATTAACTGCACCCCCTTGGTCCACCACTCTGGTTACCCAGTCAAAGAAATCTATGAGATTAGTTTGACAGGACCTTCCTGTTGTAAACCCATGCTGCCTTGGATCCTGTGCTCCTATGGATTCCAGGTGTTGCACTGTCCTTTCCTTAAGGAGTGCCTCCATAATCTTGCCCACTACTGAGGTAAGACTGACTGATCTGTAGTTCCCTGCCTCCTCCCTGCTGCCACTCCCGTGGAGCGGGATCACATGAGCCCTTCTCCAGTCTTCTGGGACCTCTCCTGTGCTCAGAGACTCACTAAATAGTTCTGCTAATGGCTGTGCTAGTTCCACCCTGAGCTCCTTTAGTACCATGTATGCCATTAGGTCCCACTGCCTTGTCCACCCTGAGCTTAGCAAGCTCTTGCAGGACCCTTTCTTTTGTGAAGGGAATTGTGCATACCTCCCTTCCCACTGTGTCCATGGTGCTGAGCGGTGGGCCCTGCCCTACCTTCTCTTCAGTAAATACTGAGCAGAAGTACCTATTTAGGATAGATGCTTTTCCTTGGTCCTCCTCTACACACTCCCCTGTATCCCCTTTGATTTTAGCAATGCCCCCTCTGGACTTTCTCCTTTCACTAATGTATCTATAGAAAATCTTGTCCCCTTCTTTTACTGTTCATGATAGCGTTTCCTTTGTTTGAGCCTTTGCCTGCCTTACTGCCTTCCCTGCTTCCCTTAGGGAAGTTTGGTATGCCTCCCGATCTCCATCCCGCTGCGTTCCCTTATATTTCCCAAAGGCCAACCATTTGGCTCTGATCTTTTCTGCTACTGTTTTTGAGAACCAGAGTGGTTTCCTCCTTCTTTTGCTCTTGCTTGTCTCCCTAACATAATGGGATGTTGCTTCAAGTATTGCATCCTTAATGCTTGCCGACTTTGCCTGTACCCCCTCACCTGTATTTCTTCTTGCCAGGGTTAGCTTAACTCTGTTGGCCATCTTATCAAAGTCATCTCCTCTGAAGTCCCATATTAGCCCTAACAGCTTCAAAGTTATACCAATTGAAATATAATTGCTTTGATAAGAGCTAACTTTGGAACCACTGGAAGCTTATTTTGTAACTAAATTTTGGAGTCAGCACTACATGCCTAAGCCATATAGATGCAGTTTCCATGTATCACTAAGCATTAAAACATGTTGATATATGTTGATGTGTATTGATATAGTTAATGCAAATCATTATGTAGAAATAATTATACCAAACATTAAAAATGTTCATAAGTGCAATAGCACTGCCTAAGTTGTGCATTATGTAGATCACCACACTTCCCAGTTGGTTTGAGACACTCAGCCTGCAGCTTTGTGCCTCACAATGCACATATGGCATGGAGCAACCTAGTATAATGCACACCCTGCTGTGTGTTATTGCTCACTTAAAGGGACACTGTCAATGTACAAGTATTAATCTCCAGTTGTACTTAGAAAATGGAATTTGGGGTCTATTTCAGGGAAAAAAATAAACATAAAAAAGAACAATTTAAATAGTTAATTTAAATTAACATATTTCTTCAAAGCAGTTGCTGTACTACTAGCAGTGGCAGTAGAGGGCACTGTTTTGTTATGTGCTGCAACATTGCATTTTTATATGTCCAGTAATTCCCTCAATTTAATTAAAAAATAATTAAAACACTTTAAGTTGCCAAGAAATATCAACTTGTCTGTTTTGGATTGAGTTTGCCCCTCTGCTGCTTCCCTGTTTGATTTACCTCCAGTTGTTCATCAAGTGGGGAAGAGCAAGCGCGACAGTGCAACACTGGCTCCACTAGGAGACAAGCAGTACTTTCTTGATTTGGTATCTCACAGATGGAAACATGCTGCCAGGTTGTGGCATTAAAGACAGCGGGCAGTAGGTGACAGTTGGAGGAAGGGGTGCAAGACCACAGTCAGGAGGGTGGTGCTGTTGTACATAAGCGCTGTTGGGAGAAATGCTGAAATTTTCTCTCTCCTCAACCACATACTAAAATCTGGAGTGTTTTATTTTAAATAGAGAGCAGTCAGGTTTGACAGGATGGGATGGGACAAGACAGTGACTGCAGGATTGCAGTCCAGTGGGGCACTGTGTCTGTGGAGTTGTTGGAGGTATGATGGCATGGCAGTCGGAATCAGTTGGCAGCAGTAGAACTACTACACAAAGGTACTGTTTTTAAAAATAAAAAAAGAAGTGAGTCAAGTGGTGGTGGCTGTGCTATTTTTTCTGCACTTGGCACTCCCCTTATTAATGTAGTTGGTGGGGGCCTCGATAAGCAAGGAAAAAAATATGGCTGCCATTCAGTTTTAAAAATTCTATGTGGGCAGTGATTTCTTTCTCTTTTTTTTGTTTTGTGGTAGAGTAGTTAGCACAGGAACTTGTTATTTTCTGGTCTCTTACCAATGAATACTCACCTTGGCAAGGGGCTCAGCCAACCAGAGACCTGGAAATTTCAAACCCATTCTCTAAATAATATTATTTCTAGTTGAAACCCCACATTTCTTGACTGCAGCGCTTACCTTCTCAAAACTTCATTGATATTACTGGTTATTTTATTTGCTTCCTTTCTTAGTAAAATTGAAATGTATGGTAGTGGTGTAATTACACCCAACCTTGCTTTATTTCAAATCCTACCTTAATCAACTCTAATTGCATGCTTCCTGAACAATGCAAACACCCCCAAACAGTGCAGCCACCCATGATGCAATAGTCTCCTTTCTTTCCTACTGCATCATGAGTGGCTAGACTGTGTCAGAGTATTCCCAAGCCCAGGAAAGATGCAGCAGAAGTTGATCAAGGAATGTAAAGAGGATAGTCTGTTTTTTCTCTTTTAAAATGAAAAAAAAATGAGAATCAACCAACCAGCTACTGTACATCAATAATCTTTACAAAATGTGACCAATCATATAATGTGTTTTTTTTAACTAGGAAGAAGTTAAAGCCTAAGGGGGTTGACACTGTCCCTTTAAAAAATATCAATACATGCACTGATACATATCAATGTATACTAAATGTTTTAATACATTTTTTTATTTATTTATTTTTTTATTTTAGCTTTTGTTGACCGGGTAAGTGCACTAGACAAATCCTGCCTATTTTCAGGCACGACCCGGGGGAAGGGGATACAGATGAATGCCAACTGACCTTGAACCAGATTAAGCTGTTGGTACACATCTATACTTAGTAAGTATATTTTATTACTAATGGATGCAGTGCTGAGTCCAAGCTTTTATTTAAAAAATTGTTCCTAGCCCTGGTGGATCCAAAGTTATAGCTTTGAAAAAATAATTTCTTTGAGAAGAGCTAACTTTAAAAATTTACTTTTTTTTTTAATAAAAGCTTGGCGTTTTATTATACATTGATGTGATTCATTACATGTACTGTATCAAAACATTTTAATGCATATTGCTACATGGAAGGCATATTGAGGTGGCTTAGTCATGTAGCTCTGACTCTTCAGCATTCATTGAAATAAACTTTCTACTAGGTTTACTAGGTAAAGAAGACAAAAGTAGATGAATTGCCCATCAGGATTTTCTCTCACTCATGGTGGGTGAATTATACCAAGGATTGTTTTGATTTGAAATAATTAACTAGCGAGCCCAGGCCATCAGGGGTCGGGGTGGATAGGGATTGATCGTCCGGAGGACTGCTCTCCTATCCCCGAGGAGGGATCCAGGGTGCCACTGCCCTGCAGATGCCCCTGGTGATGACCGGGGGCACTGCTAGGGTTGGAGTAGCAGTATGGCGTGCGGCAGATGTCAGCACGTATGTGCATGACTTCAATGCACGTTCGCACTCCCAGGGCTAGAAAAGCAGAAAAATGGCAGCACAGACCGTGGCAGCTTGATTGCCTCTACTCCATCGGCCGATGATGCCTGGACGGTGCGTGCCAGTACTGATTCCTTGCCTGGTGTGGGGGCAATAGGGGGTGCCCCTTTTGAAGGTATAGTTGCATATGCCAGCTGGGCATAAAACGTCAGGGCCAGAGGTTAGGGAGGCAGTATAGCACAGTGGTTTAAGGCTCTGAGCTGCAAATCTGGAGACCTGGGTTTGAATCCCACAGGCCCCACTTGCATACTGTGTGACACTAAGCTAGTCATTTAATTTCCCTGAGCTCCCAGGTGACACCTGTAAACAAGCTTTCAGCTTAGTGTGCCACTCCTGGTTAAACAATTTAAAAAAAAGGTGCAGTTGGAGCGGTGGCTGGAAGAAGGCAGGTCAGTGGCTACAGGGGTGAAAACTGTGACATGATTAAAAAAAATAAATAATTATCTAGCTTGGTTTTAAATTCCAGGAGGGTTGTTTGGTTAACTATCTCTTTAGGTAATTGATTCCAAGCTCTTGCCGACCTAATAGTGAAGTAATTTCTAGCCCTAATGGTTCTAGTAAGCCCATATCAAAGAAAGGATATTTCAAAAGGTATAACTTTGGAACCATTAGAAACATAACTTTGTTTTAAAGCTGCAATGCAATGAAAAATGTGCTTCCAAAAAGCTTTGTTTCCAGCTTCAGTTAATAAAAATATTAGCATACATTTTTAATCAGCTGTTATAGATGAATAATAACAGGTTAATGATGATTATCAACTATGGGCAGAAGCTGTCAAACTCTATATACACGGGTGTTTTTTTTTTTTCATTTTTTATTTTTTATACTTGTAAGCAGGATGAGCAGATCTGCCCATTTTCACCAGCGACAAGTTATAAAACATTACTTAGATGTACATAATATTAAACACATACAATAATACAAAAATACAAAAAACAGACAAACAACAATTATTTAGCATAAACAAGTATCATTTTCCATCAACCAAAATTTCAATCTGGTTTTGAAAGACCAAACTGTCATACTCTCTACAATATCAGTAGGTAATGAGTTAAACAACGGAGGAGCCATGTATAAGGTAGATCTCTGACCAAATGCAGAACGAAACAGCGGAATTTTGTAAGTAAATTTGGTCTGGGATCTAGTATCACTATAACTAAGAAACCTAGGAAATAATGAAAAAACTACTGGAGATATTAGGCCACTTTTGACCTTAAACATCATCATGCCCGTTTTAAACAGAATCCTATTTTTAAGAGATAAACTCTGAATATTGTTTTAATAAAAAACAGTGGTGTGTTCGGAAGGGGGCATCAAGCATAAGTCGTAAAATAGAATTATAGGTTACCATAAGTCTGCTAAGCAATCGACCAGAGAAGGAGGAATTAGATGACAATACCGTAATCCAGGACACTCATCAAAAAACTATGTGCAAGTGAAAATCTAGATTCCCTGGTAAGAAACTGCTTAACTCTGAAAAGTGAGCCTAATCTCTGATGAAGAATTTTCATTAAGTTGTTTACAAGAGATTCAAACATTAATTTAGAATCAAGGATTATCCCCAAATATTTAAAGGTATCCACCAACTCAATCACCTTTCCATCCAGTGTAACAATTTGACATACAGTAAGTCCTGTGGCTCATTCGTCTTATGTGAAAACAACATGGCCTTAGTTTTACCTGAATTAAGTACCACAGAGTTTAAATGCAGCCATTTCTGAAAGGAATCAAAGTCAGATTGAACCTCAGCCAGAGCATCCTTAGGAGTAAGACCCGTGCTATAAATTACTGCATCATCAGCATACAGTATAATTGATGAATGAGAACAAACCAATGGAGCAGAATTCATATAAAGTGAAAAAAAATCAAAGGACCAAAGATTGACCCTTGGGGTACCCCACATTTAATAAAACTTGGAGAGGAAATACTGTCACCTATGTGAGTACGATGAGATCTATGAGAAAGGTAATCCTGATACCAAGAAATAACATTGTCAGAAAAATATAATTTGGAGAGAATACCATTTAACAAACCGTGATTATACACATATGTGTATAACGGAGTTTGATTATACACACATACCTCTCAACCTGCTGCCTCATAAATCTGGGACAAAGCTTAAAAAAATCAGGGACAAAGGACCAAAATCAGGGACACATCTTCAAAATTAGAGATATCCACCCAGAAAACTGGTAGAATATGGCGCTTAGTGCAAAATGCATTTTCTAAAGAAGAACAAGTCTGTAACGTTAATGCTTGACATTGTTTTGTGCTTACGGTCCCCACTGTTCAGCCACAAAAAGACAAATTTTGGGAGGAACAGAGTAAAATTTTGAGGCAAAATCAGGGATGTCCCTGAAAATCAGGGACACTTGAGAGGTATGTATACTCATATGTGTATAATGGAATTTGGTTAAGCACCTTTTGCAAAAATTCTAAAATAAAAAAATTAAAAAATAAAAGGAACCAGTTATTATAAAAAATAAAACATGGGAAAGTGTGTGTTAACTTGGATTTTATGCACACCCTCAATGTGCGATGCCTTGATAAACCCCTTGAACTTCACTCTCGGGATTTATGGGGCATCGCACACCTCAGGTGTGCATAAAATCCTCATTATACACACTTCCCCATGCATTATTTTATATTTCATGGTCTGTTAACTGTATACCATTATTTTTCTTTTATTTTCTGATCCTAATCCTTTAACAGTTTTACAGTGCTAGTTCTAAATCCAATAAAGCAGCCATCTGTTTTCTTGATAAAAAATATTGTAAAACATTTATAAAACACTTAAATTCTGGTGTAAATAGAACATTTTACCAGCAAGTGAAACTGGAAGATGGCAGGATCTTTTACAGTGACAACAAGCAGGGTCAAGTTGCACTGTATTGCTGCTTTAAATGAAAGCTTGGAGTCAGCACATTATATCGATAGGGATCAACACGTGTTAAAACACATCAATGTACATTTTTCCCATGATTTTTTAAACAAATATTTGAAATATATATTTTTTTAATTTTCAGATTTTGTTTAATTTTCTGCATAAACAATGAAGAATGGCACACTTTATAAGGGGTTGTTTCTTTCTGAAGTGGTGCAATCATGTCACAAAACATCCATTTTCTTTCGACTTGCCCCATAATCTTCCTATGCTTATACCCATAAAAGCAGTGGAAAATAATAATTAGAATAATAGTATTACATTTTTACCTAGATCTTCAAAAGCACTTAGTGAAATGTGGCCCTACTCCCTCCTCCTCCTCACCTCCTCTCCCTACTCCACTTCCCCATCTCTTCCAATTATCTTTTCATTCTCTCTTACTTTTTCAGCTGCTACCCTCTGGGCTCTGCAGGCCATAAACACCCCAACCCCGCCATCCTTGACAGTATTGACCCAAACTCCTTTACCTTTCTGCTCCCATTGTATCCTGTCCTGTCTTGAAGCTACTTAACCTATCTTTCCATTCTCATAAAGTCTCCAGAGCTTGGAAGAAGGCTGCAGTTCTCCCCCTCTACAACAGAGGTGACTCTTCTATGCCTGGAAACTACTGCTCCCATCTCTTTCTTACCCCTGCCCTGGCTGAACCTCTACAGAAATGAATGCTTTCCTAGCTCGCCCTGTCATGATTAGTCCCCCTTTCTCAACCCCTTCCTTTCTGGCTTCAGTAGAACCCACTCCACTATTATCCTGCTCAGGCTCACTGATACCATCATGAAGGGGACGGATCAGGGTCCATTTACCTCTGCCATATTTGTCAACATTGACAAGGTTTTCAAAACTATTTCCCACCCACGTCTACAGGACAAGCT
Organism: Neoceratodus forsteri; assembly: GCA_016271365.2. Lineage (NCBI taxonomy): Eukaryota > Metazoa > Chordata > Ceratodontiformes > Ceratodontidae > Neoceratodus > Neoceratodus forsteri. Next base: position 1,380,755,294 of record CM028132.1, on the reverse strand, counting down.
CACTGAGGCCACATCTCTAACCCCACAGTCAAGTTGTTTGGCTCCTACTTGATGAACAGGTAACAATGGGTCCTACTGTAGGAGTATCCTTTCCCTTCCTCCCAGTAGGGTCAGGTGTTCTTCAATGCTCCGTACTGGGCTCTATCCTGCTCCCAGTTTTTTTATTTTTTTATTTTTATTGGTTAACTGTATAGGTGAAACACTATACTTAGCCTATAGGTGGGCACATTGTAAACACATTGACATTACTATAGAATGAGGACATCATTATTACAGTAAGGATATTTTATGCCCCTATCCAGTGTTACATCACGGGGAGTGGATTCGCTAAATGTAAAGAATACCAGTCCAACAAAATATTATCCCAAGGCTGTTACTGCCATGAGCATGACTTTCTCGTACTCTCTGTCTCCTCAAGCATTTGCATGTGCATGGATGACACAGAGTTTTAGGCCTGTGGATCCACAATCCCTGAATTGACAGCACAGCTCCAGTGTTATTTCAGCAGTGTCCAAACTTGGCTCTGTGCTAACCAACTCATCTTTTTTTTTCCCCCATATTGCTTTTTTCCATTAGGTCAGCTCTGTCCGGCTGTTCAGCCCTGTCCCTGCCACTCCCATCCAGCACACATACCCCAACCTACCCACCCCAATAATTCTCCCATGGATTACCCACTGTGGTGGGGCTGGGAAGGGGAGAGCCATCCTCCCCGCTTCATGGAGACTCTCATACAGAATTGGGGGCAGTGGTCAGGTGGCAATGCAGGAACAGGGCAGGTAGGCAGGGCTTCATGAAGCTGATACCTTCCCATTTCCATTTTCTGCCTTTACCCCTTGCCACAGCTGCACATAAGCATGCATTCATGGAGGTGCATGCATGCTAGAGAACCGCTGCCTCTTTCTTACATGGCACTCAGACTCTGGCATTGTCACCCAACCTCAAACAGATGGCAGCCAAGGAGCGAGATGGCATCCCTCCCCATCCCTGGGAGAGGAGAGGAGAGCAGTCCATTGGACCCTCAATCCTCTCCCTCCCGGTCAGTCTCTAGAGCCCCAAGCTCATTCCTGAACTTGGGTCACTGGCATGGTGTGAGGTAAGGTGCACAGTGCTTCAGCCCTCTGCACCACTGGGACAGCTTAACCAACTGACCTTTAATAGCAATGCAACTCCCTCCCACTGGGGGCTACCCTCTGGGTCCTTACCAATATGCTCATAGAAACACAGAATTTGATGGCAGATAAGGACCACTTGGCCCATCCAGTATGCCCATTTCTCCCTACCTACACTATTACATCAGACCATGCTCAATCTACAGCTTTTCCTCCTTCTTTCCCTCCTTCCTTTCCACTATGATTCCTTTGTGCTTATTCAGTGCTTTCTTGCTTTCTGTGACAGAGTACTTCCTCACATCTCTCCTGACTTCACCTCCCTCCAACTTCATAACATGTGCCTTGTTTTTGAGCACCTTTTCTTGTGAAAAATACTCCCCTCCCGCGCCTTATTTACCCCCGTGAGGTTTGTTTGTTTGTTTGTTTTATTTGCTTCACAGGTAAGCACACTGGAAAATCAATTCCCTTTTCAGGTGAGACCCACAAAATTCTCAGAAAACATTTACAATACAATACATAGTACATAGCACATAATACATAGATTCTTACAACAGTAAACATTAGATATAAAACTTTCAGTCAAGACATTTACACACTGGAAAAGACATAAGATATTGCTATAAGGTGCTAGAAAAATGCTCGTTGGATATTACAATCCGAATTTCCAGTGATAATCCATTCCAATTGCACGGGGCTTCAAATGTAAAGGCTCATTGTCCACAAGAGGTCCTCATAAGAGGAAGTTTAAATACCTCGTTAATACTAGATCTAGAAAAATATTGGGATTAATATGGCTGAAGATGTTTCAATAGATTTTGAGTGGCTCCAAACAAATTAATCTAAATATAAATTTTGAAAGTAAGTATCGATGATTTAATTGAATGTGCAACCAGACCATCTCACTCAAAATAACACAATGATGTGTCAACCTAAAGGCAGATAAAGCACATTTTCTGATCAGCTGTAATAAAGCTGATTTATTAGGTGTAAAGTTAGATGAAACATTTGTAACCTCCCCCCACCGGCCTCCCTCGTTTCTACCAGCAGGGCTGTTCTTCTCACATCTAGGGACCACCGAGAGGGATAGGAGTTGTCACTACAAATATCTTGCAAAACTCTGTGGACCCATTACTTCTACTACTGAGCCTGCCATCCTTCAGACAGGCAAACCAAGTGTGGCAACTACCTGGCTCACACCTGGGGGGACCATTTAGCATGGCCATCAACCTGGGTCCCTGGGAGAAAATGTTTGCTCAGCATTATGCTAGGTTTGTACTTCTGGTCAGTGGCACCCAAGTAAATCCGGACACTGGAAGCAATAACTGTAATGTCCAAACCAGGTTGGGATTCTAGAGTGTGGCTTTTATTCACATAACACAGAGAATAACAAAGCAAACATGGACCCCCACAGGGCTACTCTCACTGGTAATGCAGATTACTGAGGTACAGAGCACACTTCTTCACTATGAACACTCAGGTTCTGAATGGATCTGGGCACACATGGCCCCTACTGGTACACTTCTCTGCTATTCCTTGACATGGCACCCTGGCCAGTACTAGGACACTTTTCCATATTGCATGGAGGTTGATGGTGGCTCCCTAAACCACCCATGAGCACATTCTGGCTCTCAGAGGTGTCCTGACTTTAAAAGTATTATAAGTGGCTATGTCTTTACCCTAGATCCCCACTGTTGCAGGTGCTTCTAAGTCATACACAGTCTAAAAGTTCTGTACTTGGCAAGTCTTCCTTTGACACCGCAATAGGCAAATACTTTTACTTAACACACTGTCTCAGTGAACCTAGTCTCTGTCATAGAGCAAAACTCACCACAGTATGCAGGCGCCCCAGGGCTTCTTCCCACAAATGTCTCAGGTACTCACAAAACAAGACCACTCTCAGACAGCTTCTCCCTTTCCAGGCTGGACCAGGGGATTGTCCTGAATCCTGGAATTCCCCCATCCCTCTGGGGATGGGGCACTGGAACAACTTCGAGGAACAGTCTCTACCACTTCCCTTTACTGTTCTTCTGTGTTCCTCTCTAGGGCGAGAACACACAGCCCCTTTTTCTAAGGTAGCTCTATATCAGAGCTAGGCTCTGAGGAGCTGCACTCTGCAGCACTCCTCACTCTCCTGAGTCTCTACACAGACTGGCTTGAATCTCCCAATGTTCTACTGCTAACCCCTGCAGCTAGCATTCCATTGTGGCTTATGCTGCTGCGAGAATTCTAAGGTGACATCATTACTCCAGCTCAGCTGAAACTGAAAACAGAGTGAGACAGTGTGAAATCCATTTAACTGGCATCTCACAAGCTGCCCACCCTGCCTGCCACTGATTCTAAGTGGGATTCTAGTAACCCCTGGGAACAAGGGGGTTATACATTATCAGTAATTAAAGCAGCATAGTTAACAACTGGATACAAACAAGATTTTGCAGTAACCATTCTTGTATCTCTAGTCAGAAAAGGTTTTAATCTGTATAATAATGCAATTTTAATATGAACTTTAGTTGTAATTCTGGCCAAATAAGCATCATAACTCAAAACTCGATCCAAAGTGACCCCCAAATACTGAAAACTGTTTACATTTTGACAAGGAATACCATTATGGGCAAAAATCTGAAAAGAGTAACCCATTCCCTTAATCTAGATGCCATCCAATATACCATTGTTTTTGTTTTGTTCAACACCATTTTTTTACTTGCCAGCCACTGATATAACCTACCATCTCATTCGTTAACTCATTTATTTCACTAACTGTGGTTCCCTGAAAATAAATTACCACATCATCTGTGTAAAGGGTGGATCTAGCCTTATGCAAAACCAAAGAAACCTTGTCAAAAAATAAGGAAAACAAAATGGGACCCAGTATGGAGCTCTGTGGGACTCCATACTTTACCATTGTGTTATCTAATATTGTACCATTGTACTTAACCATTTGAAATTGATTATTAAGATGATCTGAGAACCACCCCAAAGCAGAGTTCCCAACTCCCACAGCCCCAGTAAGGCATCCATCCTCCATGCCCCCTAGGACTGCATTTGTGAACTCCATCAAGGCAGTCTCTGTCCATGTCCATTTCTGAAACCATGTTGATTTGGCAACAACAGACCATAACTATGTACATAGTCTATAAATTGCCCATAGACAATTCTTTCTTCAATTTTTGCCAAAGCTGACAAAATGGAAATGGGTCTGTAATTATCAAAATCAAAAACAGAACACGACTTATGGATAGGTATCACCAAAGAATGCTTCCATAAGACATCCCAAAGGTGGGAAATACCAAACAGCAGACTTATTCAGGATACTATGTTTAGCCGCACACAAAGAAATCATGGCCAACTAGTTGAAGGGCTCCTCCCCCCTCCCTGGACTCCTGGAAACTTAGGATAGATAGTATTAGAAGGATGGAGGAGCTGGCAGCGAAACTCAGGCTAGCATTAGAAAAACATGAAGAACAATGGGAGAAATGGATAGCATTGTGGGCTACAGATCACCTCCAGCAAGACAGAGATAGCAATGGACCCGGGAAAACTGGATCTGTTTCATTCACCCAATCCCCTGACACAATTATATTTACTCTAGAAGCAACCTATTAAAGGTTATGACACTTCAGAGTGTGACACAGTCTCCTTAAGTTGATGAATTAACAATCAGCAAAGACGCACGTTGAGTCTGTTTACTAATGACACCTGTTTGTGTCAAGAGTTTATGTACATATTTTATTATAACTTAATAAGGCCAAAAGACAGATTACCACTAGTATTGCCGAACTACAGATTGTAGCTAGTATATTATGATTTACAACAGAAATGCCAGAAGAACTACAAGACTGATTTTTATAACAACCAGAGCAACTTGTCTGTATTAGGCATTGGTTAAGAGTAATACTCATGGATGATTACAGCCAGCTATGGAACAGACTACAATATGTAACATAAAATAATAACGATGAATATATGCATTAATATGTGTAAAATGTACTGAGAATGCTTTGGTCATACAATATAATTGAGTTAAAAAAAAGAATGCTTCCATAAATCAGGAACACAACCAGTAGTGAAGGACAAATTCAGAATAATCAAAATAGGATAAGCCAGTTCTGTAGCTGCCTCATGTAACAAATTTGGTGCTAGCCCATCATACCCTGCTGAACACTCCGGTTTCTACTGCTTCAAATATTTTTGAACTTTCTTGGGAGTGGTGATCTTCAAGTAAAATTTGGGTCTGCCCAATACCTCTGTAACAGAAGTAACTGAGAAACCCAAATCTACCATCCTTAAAATCATTATCCAAGTCAATAAACTTCTTGTTAAACTCATCTGCTATTGTCTGTGAACAAGTAATTACTTCCTCCCTTTTTTTATATGTGATTCAGTCACATATTTTGGTTTAATTATACTCTTAACTGTGCTCCAGAATTTCTTACTATCGGATAACCCATTCATTTGTTTTTGTTTAAAAAACTTCTGTTTAGCTAATTTAATCTGGGCCTTGGATGTGCTACGTGTGAAGCGATAACTCTGTAATGAAGAAGGTAATCCATCTAGTTTATATTTCTTCTGGATTTTATCGCGTTCACGCATTGACTTAAGCAAGGGGGCAGTAAGCCATCCAGACCTTTTCCCAGTTTTTCATCTCCTAATGAAAGGTGCAAAGCAGTCCAAAGCCCCAGTGAATTCAGTTATTAAGAAGTCCAGGGCACAGTCAACATCTGGAATAAAATGCATGAAAGACCAATCAATGTTACGCAATTTATCTTGAAACCCCTGTAAATCAAAGTTAACAAAGTTCCTAGCCCTGTTTATAATGGGTTTGGGTTTCCTAGGATTCATATTCTTCCAAAGACAAAAGATTGGATGGTGATCACTCAATGAATCTGTTAAACACCACACTTCATAATGTGGTTAGGTCTATTTGTCAGAATCCAATCCAACACTGTATGCCTGTGTGTTTTAAGATTTAACCTAGTGGGCAGTGTAATTAATTGATATAAATGTGTAGGAGTCAAAATGCCGCTTAACCTTGAAATTTCATGCACAGCCCAGTTTGAATTAAAATCTCCAAGTATCAAAAGTTCCCCTACAGCCTCTATATTTAAATTATCTGCAAATTCCAGCAGACCTTCTTTGTAAGACTTAGGTGGGATATAAGTACAACAGATGATCAGCTTTTTTATCAAACCAAAAGTAACCTGAATCGCTAGATATTCACCATACTCCATGTTCTTCTTTAGAATACTTGTTTCAGAAATCATAAAATTATTTTTTATATAAAACATAACCCCCTGACCCTTTTTCCTATCACTCCTATAAGTAGTATAACCATTGATATTTAATTCAGCATTGGTAATGTCAGGGCACAACCACGTTTCACTCAGGGCCAAGATATCTGGAGAATACATTTCAACCCAAGCCTCCACTTCCTTGAACTTTGACATCAAACTTTGAACATTAAAGAGAATAATCCTGAGCCCCAAACAATTCAACCAAAAAAAAGCCAACATCAGCAATATCATTTGTTTCAGGCCCTGGATTCGCTTTGATGTCGCCAGCTAGCAACAATGTAAGTAAGGCAAAACCGGGAACAGAAGCACATGGTTGCAACACAAATTTTAACCCCCCCATTTCTTTACTGCATATCCCAAACTGTAACCCATAGATTTATATGTAGATCCCATGCTTGCCACATTATCCAAAGAATAATTAAACAATATGTTTGCTCCAGTACTATCCATAGGAACCCCAATGGGAACATTGTTAGAGTCAATACACATATTACACAGAGCATCAAACCTTAAAAGCACAATATATATATATATATATATATATATATATAGCAGCTCCAAACTAACACTGCATGCAGCCATGTTGAAACTATTATTCTAATCAGAATACTTTGTGCATGTAGCCAGCCTAACAAAGTACTGTGGCCCAGGTATTTAAAGGTCTCTATCATATCTCCCCTCTCCTTCTTCTGTTCCAGAGTGTACATAATAAGTTCCTCTAGTCTTTCTTCATAGGGCTTTTGATGCAGAGCCTGCACCATTTTAGTTGCCCTCCTCTGGACCACCTCCACTCTGTTTAAGTCCTACAGGAGATGTGGTCTCCAGAACTGGACACAACACCCTAGGTTGGGTCTTACCAGCAATCTATACAGAGGAAACACCACCTCCCTCTTTCTGCAGGTGATACCCCTCTGTATGCACCCCAGCATTTCACCAGCCCTCCCGACTACCCTGTTGCATGCCTGGTCACCTTTAGGTCATTCAATGTCATTGCCCCCAGGACTCATTCCTGCTTGGTGGTCATCAATACCACTCCACCCATTTAATACTCCACCCCTGAGTTTCTGTGCCCTAAGTGCATTATTTTTTACTTTTTCACATTGAAACCCAGCTGCCATGACCTTGACCACTCCTCTAGTTTTCTCAGGTCTCTGCTCATCCTTTACACACACACACACACACACACATGAAGTGTCAACCCTATTGCAGATTTTGGTGTCATCTCATCTGCAAAGAGGCAGACCTTCTCTTCCAGCTCATCTGCAGTGTCACTTATGTAATCACCCAGTCCCCTGGGGTTACAAGATTCCAATCAGTGTTAGACAGGTAGAAAAGGCAGCTGGTAGGCAGCTCACTAAGGGGCTGCTTACACAATGACATCATTGTTTACTTAGCTAGCATGATTCAACCAAATGGGGAAACAGTCTATGCCCCACACCCCGAGTGGTACTACCCCTGAATGGTGTCACTTATTGGAGAATTTGTGCCCGCTTGCCAAGTGAATGCAGTGATGCCAACCCAGCATCTGCCACTGAAGAGGCAGCAACCCAGGGAGAGGTGTCTTTCTTCTGGTGTTCCAGGTTCAGCTCCAGCAGCATCCAGGTTCATCTGCAGCAACATCCAGTGTCATCAGCCCAGCAGTAGGAGAAGATTTACCATCCAGATCCAGTGGGAGGTCGTGGAAGCATCTGATCTGAAGATTCCATCTGTCCAGCATCTGAAGATCATCAGGCCGCAGGTCCAGAGAGGTGATGTAGACATCCATCTGTCGCCTAGAGACTGGTCAGGTGCATTTTTTACATTTTAATTTGACTGTTTTTCCCTACCATTGAGGATGTCCTTGGAACTTTATTCACCTACAGACTTTCTCAAACTGGACTGCAGTGCTAGCAGGTCTTGTGCCTGTCCAAGAATCGTGTTTCAGCAGGCTTCGGCCTAGGAGAGACTCTATCTGTAGTGCCTTCACACTCTGGACTTCTCACTAGAAATATCAAACTTGTAGGGCCCCCCCCAAAAAATATTTTTGTAAATGTTTTATGTTTTCTATTTTTCTACTTTTATAGAAAAAATCATTTAAAAAAATGCTTTTGGGCTTTTGCAGTATTTCCAGTGGAAGGGTTTTTGGTCACCATTTTTGGTTTACAGGTTGTGTCATTTGCAAAATGTGTTTTGTGAATGTTTTCTTTTGGAGGTGCTCCTGAAAGAAGACAAGAAGAGGATTTTTGGACTCATCAGGGTCCTTTTGTTTAGAATTGCTAGGTTTTGTGTAACTGTGTGGTACAATGTGCTAACCATTTTTCTGCTTTGCAGATGTAAAGTGTTTTGCAGTTCATAGATTTGGGACATGTAATGTAATGCATGTTTCTAAAGTGGGCTACAGTGATTTTGGTGTAAAATGTTTTTTGGGTTTGGGCACTTGGTAGGTAGCATAGGTCAGATAGATTTTCCCTAGAGGGCTGGGGGAAGGCAGGTTGGTGGTCCTGATTCTAGACAGGGGTTACCAATGTTGTCTGTTAGGACATGCTTCAGGCAGTTTCTTGGAGCCACTAAGAACCCATAGCTAATACAATAGTAGGATAGGAGCTGAAACTTCTTCAGTGGGCCTCTATCCTTTAGTGTTACCTGCCTGTGTCTGGCACATGGTAGGGGAGGAACTGATCAACCCCCCATGTAAGGAACAAGGCAGCAGGATGGCCTGGTACTGGGCCATAATCTGGATGCAGACAGCCAGTGGTCTGGTCATGGTGAGTGTAACCACCCAGTCCCCTGGGGCTACTAGAATCCTATCAGAGTTAGTGTTAGGCAGGTTGAAAAGGCAGCTGCTAGGCAGCTCACTTAGCTGCTGCTTACCCAATTATACCATTGTTTACTCAGCTAGCCTGCGTGAAGGATGATTATGCAATTCGGAACTCTTGCAGCAGCATTACCCTTGTGCCACATGTTGAGGTGGGAGATAGAATGTTGAGATGGCAGTTGCAGTTTGGAGTTAGTTCAGTGAGGGAGTGAGAGTGGCAGGAGGTCTGCCAGTGGGCTCTGAGGCTAGGGCCATGGATTTCTCACCGTAGTTTGTATTACAATCACCAGCTCCTGGTGAAGTGGTGGAGGCCTTTCTTCAGCAGGATTCCTGATTTTCACTCCAGGAGAAGTGGAAGGGACTGCTATGTCAGTGGATCCAAGGGGCAATCCACTAAAGGTCCTTGTGTGTTTCAGCTGCCTTTGAGAAGGACTGTGAAAGAGAATGTTCTGACATGCTACCAAAGGAAAAGGTGTCTTTTAGTTGTTCCATGTCCAGTGGAAGGAGTGACTGTTCTGTGAGTACTATTTTGAGAGACATGTTCTTCCTTTATGGGTTTGTTCTGGGGAGTGTGTGCCCATAGATAAGGCTAGGTCACTCCCGTCTGTGCCCCTTGTTCACCCAAGTGAGTGAAAGAAAGCAAAGTGTTCACCCTATTGAGTGAAAGAAAGCAAAGTGTTCACCCAAGTGAGTGAAACAAAGCAAAGTGTTTACCCAAGTCAGTGAAAGAAAGCAAGGTGCTCACCCTAGTGAGTGAAAGAAAGCAAAGTGTTCACCCTTGTGAGTGAAAGAAAGTAAAGTGTTCACCCAAGTTGTCACGTCAACTCATGCCAAGATTGGTCAGTTATAGACGCACAAGCACTGCCTTACAGAAAGTGCTCTAAAGTTGGCATTAACCAGTTCAGTCCTCTCTACGATTGACTATGGTCTGGTAGTGTATGCTGCCGCACCAGATACTGCCCTCAAGAGAGTAAAGGTTGCGGTCAACAAAGCTTGCCGACTCTGCCTTGATTCACCACATGAAATGTACACTTGTAATCTCTACTCTCAGGTAGAGCAGCTAAAACTTGAGAATAGGATACAATACTAAGTATGCCTGCTAGCCAAATAAATCCACTCTTGGACTAACACCCCCTGGGATCCAGAACTTCCTCTCCCCCACTGATAAAACCAGGACAACAAGCGGGTCTAATACAATGAACTTTGAAGTCCCCTTCCGACACAACTCCCAGGGTCAGTGCTCCTTTAGATATCATGCCCCCCTATGGCTTAACCCCCCTAAAGGGTGACCTGCTATCAGATACCAAACTCTGCCCCTTTAAGTCTAAACTACGAGCTCACCTAAGATTAACCAGTAGCTGCAACTATAACCTCTAATGCTATATTGTCCCTCACCATCACTTATGAAGTTTTCCTCCTCTCCCCTTCCCCTCCAAATTCACCATCCATCTACCCCTCCTCCTGTCCATCTACCCTCCCTTTACCAATGCACCTTGCCTTCTTTCCAGCCCTCACTCCACCCACTGTGAACCAAACACCAACCTGTGACAAGGCCCTCAGCTGCTACACCCCCTCTACCTCTGTGTGCACTTATATACACATTGTTCATTTAACAGTTACCTCGACCAGCCTTTTAGCCTGTACAAACTGTGTTGCATTAGCCAATTGTATAAGATTAATGCCTGTACTTGATTATTTATGCCTGACAATTGTTTCTGTTCTACTCTGCCTGTTATATTACTAAGCCCATTGCCTGTTTGGCTGTTATCTCTATAATGTGTATGTCCAGACACATGATGTGGAACCTTTGTAAATGAGCTCCCAGCTCAAAGGTATTCCAAGAATCAAATAAATAAATAAATAAAAAGTGATTGAAGTAAAGTGTTCACCCAAGAGAGTGAAGTACAGTACAGTAGTGAAGTCTTTAGTATTTCAGTGGGAATGAAGACTTCTAGGCGTAACCTTGAAAGAAATGGCAGAAACTGTCGGTTGGGGCAGAGGGTGGGAGGAATGCCATCTAGAAGCTTACAAGACAAGGCTTACTGGTTGGGCACCAGTTTTACCTGAGCAGAGGGCCAATACTGCAGGATCAGGTGTGTGGCATAGTTCCACAAGTATGCGCCTATTTGGAAAGAAGATGTTCTGAGCGTGTGGCTTAGTTTCACATAAATGCACTCTTGGAAAATGGGAAATGTGTTTGGGTGTGTGGCACAGTCCCTAGCATACACCATGGGAAGAGAAAGGAATTGTTTCTCTGCAGAATGTACTGCCTAGCAAGGAGAGTTTGGGAAATTTGTACGTGTTGCCATGACCGACTCATGGGGGTCCACTGATGCTTTAGTAACATCTGTTGAATAAAGCCATACTGCACAATCCCAGCTGCTGCTCTTGACATTCAAATCCTTCCTTCTGTGAGGAATTACTGGGGCCCACTCAGCAATTAGGTCTAGCATACGCCTAGCAGTCTCTCCCCTGGACCTGGTTGTAGTTACAAAGGTTCATTTTGTTGTTCTTGTATAAAAGTCAAAGTGTAAAGCGGGGCTACTATGAGTAGGTGAAAGAACCATTAAGCTTGGTTCAAATAAAAAATCAGTTTATTACAAACTACAAAGCAGACATAATAGCAGCAGCACCCCATAGTCAATGGTTCTTTCACCTACTCGTTGTAGCCCTGCTTTACACTTTGACTTTTTAACACGTTGCGGTGTTCCTGTTGAGCGCTCCAAGTAGCTGTCTTGTTTTGCATTTTTTATCATTCTTGTATCCCCACCCCTCTTCCTCTAGATATGGGCCTAGTATTCATCCTAACGCCAAGGGTGGTACCAACCTTGTAATTTCTGCCTAAAGTAATGGCATGCCATATGTGGGTACTAGTTCTGTGTTTTATGGGGAGTACTCACTAGTTAAAAGTGGCATGGGGGTTATACTTATAGAGACATTAAAGAGGACCAGTCCCAGCACTGATCCTTGAGGCACCCTGCTCATCACCCTCCCTTCCTCAGAGTGAACTCTGTTTACCACCACCCTCTGTTGCCTATCCCCTAGCCAATTTTTTATCCAGTTTACCACCTTTGGACACACTCCTAAGCTACCCAGCTTGCTTACTAGTCTCCTATGTGAAATGGTGTTGAACGCCTTACTGAAATCTAAGTAGGCCACATCCACTGCTCCACCCTAATCTAGTTGCTTGGTCACCCAGTCAAACAAATCTATCAGATTCATTTGACATGGCCTCCCCCTTGTGAAACATGCTGCTTTTTGTCCTGTAATTCACTGGATTCAAGATATTCCACAATCCTTTCCTTCAGCAGTGATTCCATTAACTTTCCCACCACCAATGTCAGGCTCAGACAGACTGCATCTAATGTGAACATAACCTACAGTTTTACTTCCAGCCAGGGAGTAATGACTGGGTCAGGCAGTCCCCCACAATGAAGTGTGTGGTAGCACAGTCATCATCCCACCAATGCCTTCACCTGGTCCCCTTTGGGACAGGATGGGGGAACAGGCACCAAGAGTAGTGACCACTTTTCTTCATACCTTCCTGGGCATCATAACACAACCAGAGCCACCAGCAAGAACAGGGACAGCCCCACCTAAGTGTGCCACCATGTATATTTACCACTGGCCCCTTAAAGACTTCTTGGAGGGGCAGAGGTTGTCAGGGAGCCAGTGAACATGTGGACCGATAAGGAGGCTAGTAAAGCTTCACAGGCTGCCCCATATTAAAGGCATTCAATCAGGGAACTGCCACAAAAGGCCCCAAAAGTGCAGCCTCTGCCAGCCACATGTTTCTGCCCTCCTCTTCCTGGGCACTGATACAAAAAAAAAGATGCAACAACCTCCACATACTGGTTTCTGTCCTGCTTGTCTTTGGCCCTATTACACCCAAAGGTGCCATCTTATCTGCCTGTCACTGGTTTCCTTCCTTTTCATGTTGGGTCCTGCTACACCAAATCATGCAAGTACTAGCAACTGCTGGTTTCTGTCCTCATTTTGGGACCTGCTGCACAGAAGCGTGCAACCTGTCCCAGCTATTGGTTTCTGTCTTTTCATCCTAGGCCCTACTGCACACATAGGTGTAGCTAGCCTCCTCACACAGGGCACTGTTATACCGATGCAACCACTTGCAGCCACTGGTTTCTGTCCTCCTCGCCCATAGCCTTGCTACAGAAAAAGGGTCACCCACTGCCAGCCACTGCTTTTTGTCCTCATCATCCTAAGCTCTCTAAACTCAAAACTGCAACCACTGCCAGTTACTTATTTCTGTTCTCCTCATTATGAGCCCTGCTACACCAAAAGTTGCAATTTCTGCCTGTCACTGGTTTATGTCCTCTATGTTGTGGACCCTGCTATACCCAAAGAGGCAACCACAGTCAATCATTGGTTTCTGTCCTCACCATAGTCCCTATTACACCCAAAGGTGCAACTTCTGCCAACCACTGTTTGTTGTTGTCCTTGTCCTGGGTCCTGCTACACTCAAATGTGCTGCTCCCTCTGCCTTCCACTGTTTCTGTCTTCTCCTCATAGTTGCTTGTGCCTGCTATCCCCAATGGGGCAACATCTACCATCCACTGGTTTCTGTACTCCTTGGCCCTGCTACACTCCAATGTGCAAGTTCTGCAAGCCAATGGTTTCTGATCACATGCTCATCTGTATTCTGCTTATACCCAAGGTGCAAATTGACAGGTCACTAGTTCATGTCCTCCTGAATCTTGCACATCGGCCCTGCTTTTCTAAATGTGCTCCTCTCTATACCATCCACTGGTTTCTGTACTTCTCGCCCTAAGCCCTGCTACACCCAGAAGGAGAAACTTTGACTAGCCACTGGTTTCTGTAATCCTTGTCCTGAACCCTGCTACACACTAAGGTGCACATTCTACCAGCCAGTGGTTTAGTTCTCCTCATCCTTGCTTGGACCCTGCTAAACCCAAAGGCGCAACCACTGCTAGACCCTGATTTCTATCCTCCTTACCCTGGGCCCTGCTACACCCCAAGATGTAGCTTCTGCCAGATACTATAATCTGTCCTCTTCATCAGTGCCAGGGCCCTCCAAGCAAAAAGGTGCAACCTCTAGTTCCTGTCATCCTTCCTCTTGGCCCTGCTAATTCCAAAGGTTCACCTCTCTATCTGTCAGCCATGGACTTCTGTACTAGTCATGCTAAGCACTGCTACATTCAAAGGTGAGACCTCTAGTATCCATTGATTTTTTCCTTGTTCTGGGCCCTGAAGCACCCACAGGTGTGTCCCATAGATGTGTAGTGCCCCCTTTTTGGGCTTACCTTTAAGGGTCCTTGCATGTGGATATTAAATGTGCCAGCTGCTACTAACAGAGCAAGTGCATCAGCATTCCAGACTGAATCCAGAATCCCCCGTTATTGTCCTGATCAAACATATGCGCACACCCGCGCAGCATTTATCTGGGGGCATAGATTAATGTTTGCAAGCAGGGATTTGTGTAAATGAAGACACCAGAGAAAGACTTTCCATGGACTAAAAATCCAGCAGCCATTTCAATCAATCAATCATTCAATCAAACTTTATTTAACCAGGCAGTTACATCATTGAGCAAGCTCATTTTCAAGATGATCCTGGACACATAGGACAATTTCAGTGATACAACATAACATAGTAAACCAGAGATCATTACAGCATGTAAAAGAATGCAATGTCAGAAAGCATTGCAGCAAACTTACAATGCCAATAACAAACATCCTGTACACACATACATACATAGTCATTTCAGCGTGTACTGGTAGAGATCTGTAAAGTACATAGGAAGAATATGATGGAAGACACAATAGAGGGTAGGGGAAAGGGGAAGACAAGACACAAAGGAAGAGAGAAGAGGGCAGCCTATTGTGTGGAATGTTCCCAAGGAAAATTAGTTCAGGGAAGAAGGGAGTAAGCTTAGGGAGGGGGGCAGTCACTTTAGTTAGAAGGCCAGCCAACAGGGGAAATAAGAAGGCAGGTAATATCCGGGAGCTGGAGGTTGAAAATTCCAGGAGAGTAGTGCTTACCTGAAGCAGTCACACGCCATTTTCAGGCAACTATAGAGCAGCTGTCTGAATATGTAGGGGCTAGGCAGCAGGGAGAGTTTAAGTGCTTTTTGCATGTTATTCCAGAGAATTGGTAGATAGGAGTTAATGGCTGTTGAGCCAAGACATGTCCTGGACCGTGGTGGAGTAGGAGGACAAGGGAGGAGTTCCTTAGGCTGTAGGCACCTTTGGAATGCTCAAACAAGTTGTAGATGCTGCACTGCTGTACTGTTCCTCTATTTGTACTATTGTACCCATGTTGCTGTTGTTCAACTGTTCTCCTTTTGTTGTACTCTCCCGGGTCGTGCCTGAAAATAGTCATTTTATGGCTAGTGCACCTACCCAGTTAACAAAAACTAAATAAATAAAATAAATAAATAAATATAGGGTGGTAGTTTGTTGGTCATAGCCCGGAAGAGCCACATGACATGAGGGCATTTCTTTGCCTCTGAAAAGGGAGGGATGGCCAGTCCAGTGCTTGGTACAACAAGCAGTGGTGAGCCTGCACAAGCAGGCCAAGTATAAATCTCAAGGCACGGTAATAGAGTGTATCTAGCACATGCTGGAGGGAGTGACTATAGAGGAAGTCGGCATAGTCAATCAAGGGAAGAAAGGTTGTTTGAACCAGCCTCTTTCTAGCTTCCAGAGTGAGTAGGTGTCTTATGTGGTAGAAAACTCCAAGGTGCTGTCTTAGCTTTTTTGTTAGCTCACTTAGATGTGCACTGAAATTGAGTTTATTGTCTATCCAAACTCCCAGATATTTGAATTTGTCCACTTCTTCAAACGGTTCACCAAGGAGGGTAATAATCTGGAGGAGACAACTGTCCCCATGTTGTGGGAGGAGGGTGGGGAGATAATCATGGCTTTTTGGTTTTTTTTGGCATTTAACAAAGCTTCAGATTCAACAGGTTATGTTGGAGGATGGTAAAGTCCTGCTGTAGCTCTTTGTGAGCAAGATCCAGGGGGAGGTTGGTTGTGTAGAGGACTGTGTCATCCGCAAAGAAATGGACGTTTCCCGCCAAGTAGGCCAGAGTCAATCCAGTTTATATAAACCGTGAAGAGGACTGGCCCCAGTATTGAGTCTTGCGGGAAGCCTCAGGGCAGAATTTTTAGGGGGGAAAGTTCGCCTTGGGCTTTTATTTGCTGTCTGTGATTTGTAAGGTAGCAATGGAACCACTTTATTGCATTTTATTTTCATCAGCTCTGCCCCACAGTGGTACAGAAATGGGTCAGTGGATGACTGTTAAGTCAATCTGGATCAAAAACTTGCAGAGGGAGCCACACAGGAACATGGATCTGTGATGGACTTCATTAATTCAGGTGCCTTGGAAGTGACCTATCACTTGTAGAGTGAATGACATCCAGACCTGTTATGAAGTGACTAACACTCTGACACTCAGGAGCTGCAATACTTCAGTGAACAGCAGAGACTGTTCCAGAACCATACCTCTCAACCTCCTGCACTTCAAATCAAGGACAAGGCTTAAAACAAGTATTTGTGAATGGTGAATGTTCACCACTTGTATTGCTGCTGTACCAGCTCTTGATTGTAAACATTTTTACTGTATATTTACCCAGGATAAACCAGATGAGATGTAACATGTCATTTGCATTGAAACATAGAAAACATAGAAACACAGATTTTGACGGCAGATAAGGACTGCTTGACCCACCCAGTCTGTCCATTTCCCTACCTAATGGATAAGCTGCAGATCCTAGTTAACCAGCAGCCTACTTCTTCCTACCCCCACCCCCTAGAATTGCCTTATGACTGTCCCATGCATGCTTGAGGTCCTGATTTTATAGTTTTGTACTGCATTTACCCAGGATAATAGAGGTGAGATGCAATATCTCGTTTTTCTTTTGTAACATCTATGTTGGTTCAATAAAAGGTATCAAATCATCTTTTTTCTGGATCTGATTTTTAGTGTTGTTCTGCTTTTATAATGCATTTTGCTAGGATACATAATTTTAGCTGCAGCATCTCGTTTTCAGTGGGGTTCTGTTGTAGGGTCCTGTTTTTACAATTTTGCAATATATTTATCCAGGATAACTCAGGTGAGATGCAATATCTCATTTTCTATGGGGTCCTGCTTTAACATATCTTTGTGCTGTATTTACCCAGGATAGCACTGCTCAGTTGCTGTCTTGTTTTCAGTGGGATCTGACGTTTCCCAATGTTTAGTCTGTATTTACCCAGGGTAGCACAGCCAAGATGTAATATCTCATTTTCAATGGGGCCCTTCTTCTACCCATTTTTAAAATGTAGTCACCCAGGGTAGCCCAGCTGAAAGGCAATGTACATTTTCACTGGGGTCCAGCTTTTATAATGTATTTTTTCCAGGACACAGCACCATAGAAAGCACAGTTAGGTGGGGGTTCTGCCGCACTGGGGTCCTGCTTTTACACATTTTCACTAAATATTTACCCACGATAAACCAGATAAATGCAATATCTAATTTTCAATGGTGTCCTGCTTTTACACATTTTAGCTTGTATTTACCCAGGATAGGCCAGCTGAGAGGCAATATCTAATTTTCAGTGGGAGCTCACATTTTGACCTCAAATTTCCAACAGACTTTTTATGACCTGACGTTATGATCAAGACAGGTGGAATTTTTTAAATCCCATCTGAAAGGTGATTTCCCAGTGCGACTGCAAAAAAGTTTCAGAGGGGATTTGAAAAAATGATACCTTTAATATTCAGAAGGTGGGGTAACACAAGGGTTATGTTGAACATTAGGGGCCAAAATCTGCAAAAATAAAGTGTAAGTAAACACTGGAACAATTGAACGTTTCTTCATAACTTAGTTGTTTTTTCACATTTTGACACAAACTTTTCAACATAACCTTTTTTTACCTGTCCTTCTGAACATGACAGGTGTAATTTATAAAACAGTGGCTGACATGTCATTTTGTGCCACAAGTACCAAACACATTTTGACCAGAATTTGAAAAATGACAGCTGTCGCGTTGATTAGGTGGTGTGAAAAAATGGCTATGTTGAAAATTTGGGGTCAAAATATTAGAATTACCAAAGTTGCAAGCATGCATTGAACATTTTCAATGTATGCTCATAACTCTGTTTTTTTTTAATATTTGTACCCCAAATTTAATGCAAATGTAGCCTTCTTATGACCCCACCTCATGAACAAAGGCAGTGAAAAGTTCAAAAAATTTGAACAAGGGCAGAAAAAAATTCCACCTATTTTGATCATAACATCAGGTCATAAAACGACTGTTGTAAATTTGGGGTCAAATGCGGGATTGCACTGAAAATTAGATATTGCTTCTTGCCCAAAAGGTGGTTTTTCGCTACAAGCGCGAAAACACATTTTGGCAAGGATCTGAAAAATGACAGCTGTGACGTTCATGAAGAGGTGTGAAAAAAGGCTATGCTGAAAATTCTGGGGTCAAAATATTGAAAATTACCAAAGTTAGGGGTGTGCATTGAAAAATGTTAACATACCCTCATAGCTTTGTTTTTTTTAATATTTTGACCCAAATTTTAAACATTGCCTTCTTATGACCCCTCCTCATGAACAAGGGCACAGAACATTTTCAAGTCCTGCCCAAAAGGTGATTTTGCACAGAACTGTGAAATCATCTTTAGAGACAGATTTAAATAATTTCACTGCCCTTGTTCATGAGATGGAGTTCCAAAAAGACCGTGTTGGAAATTTGAGAACAAAATATTGAAAAATGACCATTTATGAGGACAAGTTCAAAATGCAATGAAATACATTGAATCACATACCTGATTTTCTCAGTTCCTGGTCTGGCATTGAAGAGTGAAGATGTGTCTCCTGTCCAGAGAGGATTATGGCATTGGATCCCCAGTAGGTAAGTGAGGGATATGGGGTTTTGGGGGCTGAGTGGGAGGATAGAGTTGGGGGAGAGTAACAGCATTGATGGTCCAGCAGCGACAACAGACATTGATGAACAGCTTTCTTTTTCACATGGTGTACAACAATTTTAAAAAAGACTACAAGGGACAGTTTTTCTTATTTCAGGTACCATCCTGACACTGGAGACTGGGCACCCCAGTGTTGGTTTAACCTCTAGGGGCACAGGAAGTGATGGCGAGGTGGGAAGGATACTTGGCAGAAAGTGGGATTACCACAATTGAAAAAATTAAAAAAAGACTAGGAGAGATGGTTTCTTTATTTCAGGTACTGACGCTGGGGGATTGGGCATAACATTGTTGATATTATGTTTGGCTGCACCAGTGGTGGGCTCCCCCTGTGTTGCACAGTGAAAACTGGGAGGGTGGGGGTACTAGATTACATTGGGGACTGGGCACCCTGGTGTCAGTAAATTGACAAGGGAAGGAGAAGCAATGGGAAGTGGGGCACATACTTGGCAGAGGGTGGGAGGGATTGTTTTTATGTGGGGGGGGGGACCACAGCAGGCTAATCATGATGCTGATCAGCTGTGCTTGCTGGGCAGCATTGTGCAGATCAACTCCATGTCATTTCAGCAAATCATTTACGGTGAATGCAATTCATGCAAAATATTAATAGCGAGGACAAAAACAGTGACTGGTGAATTCAACAGTGCATATTTCAGTGCATAATTCATACCTGAAGCCACTCTTGCTGACTGCTGTATCCTTTGCACCGTCCTCTGCATCACACGAATATTGGGCAGACCACCCACCACAGCATCAGGGGCACCGGCGGTACTGTCCAAACACAACCTGAGCCATGCTATCCGACATGCTCCATGCCCCTTCCCGTAGTTCATTCACAGACATCTAGAGGAATGTTTCACCATTGCACTATTGTATGATCCTTTGTTTTGGGGAGCTGTGCCCCCTGTACCCCCTGTCTTTAATATACTAACTCTGAGGTGCTCATTGCCTCTAGAGATCTCTGAATTGTCAGAGTCACTCAAATTGGCTTGTTGCTGTAAAGTAGCATTCATGCATATTGCAGTCACACTATTTGAACCACTCAAAATACTTTGCTGTAAATGATTCGCTGAAATGTCATGCTACCATGCAGATCAAAGGAAGGAGCCACCCTATGATTCAGGTGGCTCTTTCCTTTGAACTCCATGACGTTTCCGTCCAACAAATCTAGAAGAGTGTCATGAACAGTCTGGCTGATGACTGGTCTCGGGCCCCTTGCAGACTGCCGTGTATTGCACCAACAGTGACACACCTCTCAAAATCCAGTATCATACCAACATGTTTGCCCTTGCATGAGTTCTAGGATGAACATAAAAATCAGGGACAAGTGGCCAAAATCAGGAACATATCTTAAGAATTGTAAAGACAAAGAACCTCTGTGCGTAAACACTGAGGCAAGGGTTACCCCAAAGGGCATTTGGCGGGGAAGCCAAGTTTCAAGAAAATACAAAATCACACATGCCCCCACAATGCAAAGCATCATGGGCTGCATATGCAAATCACCACAGAATGTTATGCTGGTCCAACTTTAAGCAGAATTGCATGGTGCCGAAAGGCCTCTCACACAGTTTGCAAAGGGTGCTAACAGAAGACATAGACATGTGTTTCGTCCTACCAGGACTCATCAGTATGCCTCGTCTGTTTGACACCCCAGTGGAATGGACCAGCTACCCCTAAGGCAGTGTGCCTGGGATATATTGTGGTGAACCCATTAAAATAAAAACTATTTAAAGACAAAGGACCTCTGTGCGTAAACACTGAGGCAAGGGTTACCCTAAAGGGCATTTGGCGGAAGCCAAGTTTCAAGAAAATACAAAATCACACATGCCCCCACAATGCAAAGCATCATGGGCTGCATATGCAAATCACCACAGAATGTTATGCTGGTCCAACTTTAAGCAGAATTGCATGGTGCGAAAGGCCTCTCACACAGTTTGCAAAGGGTGCTAACAGAAGACATAGACCGTGTTTTAGTCTACCAGGACTCATCAGTATGCCTCGTCTGTTTGACACCCCAGTGGAATGGACCAGCTACCCTAAGGCAGTGTGCCTGGGATATATTGTGGTGAATCCATTAAAATAAAAACTACTTAAAAGACAAAGAACCTCTGTGCGTAAACACTGAGGCAAGGGTTACCCCAAAGGGCATTTGGCTGGGAAGCCAAGTTTCAAGAAAATACAAAATCACATATGCCCCCACAATGCAAAGCATCATGGGCTGCATATGCAAATCACCACAGAATGTTATGCTGGTCCAACTTTAAGCAGAATTGCATGGTGCCGAAAGGCCTCTCACACAGTTTGCAAAGGGTGCTAACAGAAGACATAGACACGTGTTTCGTCCTACCAGGACTCATCAGTATGCCTCGTCTGTTTGACACCCCAGTGGAATGGACCAGCTACCCCTAAGGCAGTGTGCCTGGGATATATTGTGGTGAACCCATTAAAATAAAAAACTATTTAAAAGACAAAGAACCTCTGTGCGTAAACACTGAGGCAAGGGTTACCCCAAAGGGCATTTGGCTGGGAAGCCAAGTTTCAAGAAAATACAAAATCACACATGCCCCCACAATGCAAAGCATCATGGGCTGCATATGCAAATCACCACAGAATGTTATGCTGGTCCAACTTTAAGCAGAATTGCATGGTGCCGAAAGGCCTCTCACACAGTTTGCAAAGGGTGCTAACAGAAGACATAGACACGTGTTTCGTCCTACCAGGACTCATCAGTATGCCTCGTCTGTTTGACACCCCAGTGGAATGGACCAGCTACCCCTAAGGCAGTGTGCCTGGGATATATTGTGGTGAACCCATTAAAATAAAAAACTATTTAAAAGACAAAGAACCTCTGTGCGTAAACACTGAGGCAAGGGTTACCCCAAAGGGCATTTGGCGGGGAATTAAGAATTGTAATGTTAGCACAACAATTCTGCCATAATGTGTGGCTTAATGTAGAAGGCATTTTCTGAAGACCTAGATGGCAAAATTAAGGTCTGCCATTATTTTATGCTTTGAATCCCTACTCTTCTGCAACAGAAACCCCAAATTAGAGAGGGACAGTGGACATTTCTCTGGCAAAATCAGGGATGTCCCTGATAATCAGGGACAGCTAAGAGGTACTGTATGTGTCAGTCTGCTGCTGACTGAGGTGCAGGAGGTCTGCTGTGCTGTTAAGAGAGACAGCTTGCCAATGCTGAAGTGTAAATGAGACAGATTGTGTCTGCGCAAGACCAAGCAGATTGCCTGAACCTATAGTGAAGGATGGTAATCACATTTTTGAAAAGTGAAAGTTGTGAACTCAGCCACTGACTTTGCTGCACTGCAACTCAAACATTGCCTGAGTGTGAATGCAGCTCTGTGTCTGGGAAGCCGCCCAGCCGGTATCACTGCTTGGTTCTTGTCATCACAGCTTACTAGGGACTGGATACCAAGACCTGGTGGGCTGGCCTGACGTGGTTCAGATTTCACAGACTGAAGATGCTACTGTGCAGAGAAGATGATTACCTTCTACATATAGAGGTCAGGAAAGGACTGGGTGGCCTAGGAGGACAGCTGTTTTCATCAGCCGAGACCTGAGCTTTCACCAAGATGGACACTGAACCAGCTTGAGAGGGACTCAATGCAGCTGCATCACCACTCCTTGTGTATTGAGGGAAACATAAAAACATAGAATTTGTTAGTCAAAAAGGACCACTTGACCTACCCAGTCTGCCCAGATGGTCCGTGCCTAGTCTATCTCTGTAAACCCTAACTGATTTCTGGTGACCCTCCCTCCTCAATGCCTATTTACTAATATTCTCCATGTCTATCCCATTGATGCTTGAAGCCCCCCTACTGCTTTCACCTCCACTAGTTCCACTGGCAATCTAGTGCAGGCATTTATCACTCTTTGGGTGAAGTAGTACTTCTTCACATCCCCCTTAAATTTCCCCCTTTCAGCCTCAGCGCATGCCCGCTGGTCTTGGTGCTTCCTCATTTTAAAGAGACTCCTCTCCTGCACCCTGTTTACCCCCACAAGGTACTTGTAAGTCTATCATGTGCCCTCTCCTCTCTTCCAGGGTGTACATGTTGATATACTTCAGTTTCTCCTTCTAGGGCTTTTGGTGCAACCACTGCATCATTTTAGTTGCCTTTCTCTGGACTTCCTCCTCCCTGTCTATGTTCTTTCTGAGGTGTGGCCTCCAGAACTGGATACAATATACCAGGTTGGGTCACACAAGTGAGTGATACAGTAGCAACACCACCTCTCTCCTCCTCATCTCACTGGCCCTACCCACTGCTATGTCACACTGCCCTGCCGCTTTGAGGACAGCAGATATGGTAACCCCCATGTCTCTTTCCTGATTAGAGACTGTCAGTACCTCTTCCATACTATACTTAGCTCCTGGGTTCCTATGCCCTACATGCATAATTTTGCACTTTTTGACATTGAATCTCAACTCCATGTTCTTGACTGCTCCTCAAGTTTAACAAGATCCTTTCACATTCTTTCCACCCTCTCTTGATTGTACACCCTGTTACAGATGTTAGGGTCATCTGCAAAAAGACATACCTGCATACCTTCGCTTCTAATTCTTCTGCAAGAGAGATCCCCTGGACTGGGTAAACCATGAGCATACAATGGCTTGCCCTGAAAGCATCGCCAATATTTGTTGTTGGGAAATCAGTTAATGGACTTGACCATCTGGCTGGGAGTACAAATAACTACTTTGGGTTGGGATTTTTTGCAACCAGGTAAAACCTTGTTTAATTCTGGAAAGGACAGACTTTGTACACAAAGCCTGTTTCCAAACAGAGGAGTTTAATTACAAAATGCAGCACCACAGTGAAAACAGCAAGCCGACCCAAAAGAACAATCAAGCCTCAACATTTGGTTCAGCCATGCTTGTCAAGAAACGCAGGCTCACTCTAGTGTACACATATTTATACATTAGATTTAAAGACACAGAAGTTGTAGAACATTTACATGAAAAGTGCATATGTTACACAAGTTTAAAAAACATAATCTGACGCAGTTCGAGGCCATACTAAAGATGTTAATAAATGCATATATCAAGGAACCAGTCTGGAATAAGCTTCGCATACATCAAAGGCCAAAACCCTGAAATGAGATAAAAAGGGTGTTTGTCAAGTTAGCAATAAGCCATAACATGGTGTGGGGTTATAAGCATTCAACCCATGCTTGGGGTGTGTTATGAGGCATGAGGCCGCAGGCCAAGTGTTCTCACAGCGCCCCAGGCATGGATTAAATGCCTATAACCCCACACCCTGGAGTGGGTTATTGTGCTTATAACATGGGTTGCATGAAGGACACAAATAATGCTCAGAAAGGGTGATTTTAAGGCTGGAAAAGACAATTTTTCTTGTGTATCCTTCCATCTGAAAAATTAGTTCCACATGTAGACTGAGAATAAACATTTTATGGTTCAGTTAGACATTTCCGTAAAGTACAAAAGCATTGTAGACACATTGATATTAATGATAACATGTTAAGTGTGCATTAGCAAGCTTGCTGTGGACTGTACACTTTTGTAGAAATTTGTTCTGTTTTTTAATCAATTGCAGAATAACTGAGTATAACACTTTCTAACATATTAGCTTACTTCCTAGAGTATTTCTATAGTGTGTTGTTTATTTATATTGTAATAACCTACATACTTTAATACTTTTTTTGTGTTCAAAACACAAGAGTGCAAAACAATACAGCTTCTTTCCTAAAGTAATCAATAAAAACATTTTATAACATTTGTTTTACTTGCTTTGTACCATGTATGAGAATACATTACTTCCATGAGTTGCAGGCACTGCATTTATGGTTATGTAAATAACTTTGCCAGTAGAGTTTCTGACTTCATAATACAAGGATTTAATTGGATTCTTTTAAACTAGCAGTTGGCAAAATACAAGGTAAGTAAAAAAAAACTTTGTAAACACATTACTGCTAATAATCACATGCACATATTGCTAGAATTGCTGAACATCTCTCCATTTCTACTCACAATATTGCAGTTATTGACAATATTTTCTGTGTCACCACTATACTGCATCTGTGGGTAGGGATATGATTCCAGTGGAAAAATCAAATCACTTGCTTTGAGGGAAGAAGTGCAGGTCACTCAAGCGTGGATTAAAAAGGGAATTTAATCCATAGTCACCTGATGTTGTTTGACCAATTGGCTGCTCTCCTTCATGCAAACCATGTTATAAGAAGCAATAAACAATTTCTTACAGAATCAGAAACTAATTCCTAACAAACTATACTAAAGGCCATTTTAGAGGTATGGTGCCAACTCTGTCTTGTCATTAAGACCTCTTTGTGACATGACTTTCAATCTAAAAACCCAGTAGCACTCTTTTTTTGATAAGCTATTGAATAAATCACCACCTCTCCATCCTAAAAACGCCTTTTCAATCTCCATTATAGATCGCAGGAGCTTCCTGGACCACTCACAGCCCTCTCTTCAGGTGCACATGTAAGGTACTCTTATTACCCTAAGAGTACCTCCCGCACTGAGCCCCTGTAATGGGCTTCTGCAGACCGCTTGTGCCATTAACTGCATTATATTAAAAAAAGGATTTTTTAATTTAATACAGTTAATGATCTATAATAATTGTATGGGTCCATTTGGAGGGCCTGTTAAGGATATAAGAGTGTTGCCTCTCATGTCCTTAGGACCACAGAACTGCTCACCTTTGGTGTGCAATCCTCTGGTCCGAGGAACACTTGAGGTGACACTCATATCTATAAGAGGCCCTCCAAACGGACCCATAAACCTATACAAAAAAACATTTATGGGATGAGGGATCCAGAGAAAATGTTCTTTGAGCCGCAGTAGCATATTTGCAGTTTCTGTTGGCTAAGGTTCTCACATGATCCCCAACTCGTTCTTTAAGTTTACATTTGATGTGTATGACATGGAAAGCAGAACAAGGGCACGTGGCTAATTACACCACATGAGTGATGTTACAATTTATAAACCACCCCATTTTATGTACTCCATTCATGCTACAGTCCACAAAGTGTCTGGTGGGGGTGATAACCTCACAAAACTTGCACCTGCATCAGTGAAGACAACCTGGATCAAAGAGGGGAGCCAGGTGGTGGGAAATGGAATTGACTGAAGGCTGTGCACAAGCCTGTCTGCTAAACTGGGTAGTCTCCAAAACACCATCCTAGGGTTCTAATCAAGCCAATCACTCAGGTTGGGCTCTGTCTGCAGAATGTGCCAGGTTTTTTTTTGGAAAATCACTTCCAATGATCCTACCTATGTACTAAATGTGGTGACAAAGTTATACCTTTAAGCGATGTTGGAGACTGTATTCTACCTGTGGTATAACTGGGAATGCCTCTGTGTGCTTTTAGCACAAACATAAACTCTATCGATGTTCTGCTGTGAATACCCTCTGACTCAAAATCTACAGGTTAATTCTCTAGCATTACTTTTGTAGCTCTGAATCAAGCTTCAGTTACTGCAAACTCTCAGGAACTGGCTAGTAGGTATATTGTTGATGGTGTGATGGGGATAGCAAGCTGATTGGAGGTCACTGTGATCGGTGACTTTACAGTAGAGGTCAATGTGTATCCCCTCAGGATTGTTCTTAGAGATAGTGATATCCAAAAATAAAATACTGTGTTCACTGCTAGTGACAGCAAAATAAAGATTGGAATTGCTTTCCTCCAAGAATGCCACAAATTTGAACAATCCTTCTGTTGTTCCTTGCCACACCATCAAAATGTCATCGATATATTTACACCAAAGGGAGATATGTCATCAATATACCTATGCCAAAAGGAGATGCTAGAAAGGAGAGGATTAGTATCAGCATTATAAACCACATTCTCCTCCCATAGACCCAAGTACAAATTGACAAAGTTGGGGGCAGAAGTCACCCCCATAGCCATATTACTGATCTGGAGGTAGTAATCCCCTATAAATACAAAGGTTTTACATTCCAATATGCAGCATGATAGCTCCATCCAGAAATCAGTCGGTGGTAAGTTACCAAGTTCCCTTTTGTCAAGGTACCCCTGTAAAGCATACAGATCCCCTTATAGGTAATATTGGTGTAAAGGGCCTTCATATTGAGGGTCAGTAGTAAATCTGAACCCTTGATGTGGATGTCCTCCAATAAGCCCAGAACCTCCATTGTATCATTGATGTACGATCTGAGACCACACACAAATGGTTTGATGTAGTGGTCTATGTACTTGGACAAGGGCTCCATAAGGGTATTTATGCCCAATATTATACAGCTACCTGGGAGTGCCTCAATGGATTTGTACACATTGGGAAGAATGTAAATGGTTTGTTGCACAGGATGGGGTGCAATGAGGACATTCCAGATAGGTTGATCAGACCAGACTTGTGCATGAGCCCTTATGATGAAATTGTCAATGGTATTCTTAAACGCAATGGTGGGATCAGAGAGTAGAAGCTGATATTGTTTTATGTTCCCCAGTTGCCTCCTAATTTCACTGATGAATTTATCTGTGTCCATCATGACTATACCATCCCCTTATCCATTGGCTTGATGGTGATAAGGGGGTTCTTACTCAAATTATCCAAGGACTCAAATTCACAGGCACTCATGTTGACAAAACCTGAATGAAAATCCTGACTGAATAGTGTATCCAGATCCCACTCAGAGGCTCTCAAAAATACACCCACTGTGTTGTTCATTGCAGGAACAAATGAAGATGGTGGAAGAAAATAATGTCTCTTGCCATGCCATAGTTCACTGTCTCCAGAGTCTGATAGATCCAGTTTCTTGTGAATCAATACTCTGTGAGGATAAAGACCCCCCTACCAGCTGTAGAACTCTGCTCCACTTATACACACAGAAAAACATAGAATGTGTAGGCATGAAAGGACAGGTAGGCCCATCTTGTCTGCCCTACTTTCCCAGCCTAACACTATCCCCTGGACTCTATTTAGTTACAGGTGTTCCTCCCTCCTCCCTCACCTCTATTTATTATACCCATGTGCCTATATCACACATGTTTGAAGCTCCCCACTGTCTTCACCATTGCCACCTCTTCTGGCAGGCTATTCCAGATGTCCAGCACCATTTCTGTGAAGAAGTACTGTATTTCCTTACATGCCTCTTAAACCTCCCCCCTCAAGCTTCATAGCATGCCTCAAAGTTCTGGTGCTTCTCCTGTGAAAAAGAATCCCCTACTGAACCTTGTTTAGCCCTGTGAAGTACTTACAGGTCTCAATTATGTTCCCTGTCACTCTCCTCTCCTCTCTTCCAGGGAGTACATGTTGTGCTCCCACAGCCTCTTCACCCTGTACCATTTTAGTAGCCCTCCTCTGGACTGCTTCTATCATGTCAATGTCCTTGTGGAGGTACAGCCTCCAGAACTGGTCACAGTACTCCAGGTGGAGTCTCACGAGTGAGAGATACAGAGGCAACACTGCCTCCCTTCTCCTGCTGTGCACCCTAATATCCATCTCACCTTGCCTACTGCCCTATGGCACTGCTCTGCCACCTTGAGATCATTAGATATGATCACCTCCAAGGTCTCTCTCTTGCTTGGTAATGGTAAGTACCTCTTCATCATATACACAGCCCCTGGGTTTCCACACCCTACGTGTATGACTTTGCACTTTTTTTGGCATTCAAACCCAGCTGCCACTCTCTAGACCACTCCTCTAGTTTCCCCAGATCCCTTCTGAGTTCTCTCCACACCCTCCTCGGTGTCCACTCTGTTGCAGATTTGATGATGATGATAAAAGTTCTGTTTTTATACAGGAAACAATTCTGTTAGGGTGACACCCTATTTACAACAAACTTCCTGTAAATCAAATTACTAAAAACATGTTAAAACATTTAGGATGACAGTTCTATAGTATACAAAAGACATATAATGTAGGGGGTTAGCAGGGAAATCAACAAGAATCATATGTAGCATGTACAACTTAATTTTAAAGATTTTCTCAAAGCTGTCTGAAATTCTTGTAATGAATTTTTGGCTTTCATATCATTAGGCAACACATTCCAAAACTTTGCCTTACTCATTTGTAAAGTGGCCTCCCCAAATCTGTTATATATTCTCAAAACAGGTAAATTCAAACTGTTAAATTTTAGCCAGCGCAGTGGTGCTGAGGGCTGAGGCGCTGGTCGCCTTACCTCGCACTATGCCAGTGACCTGTGTTAAGGATTGAGCATGGGCCACCAGGGGTCAGCAGGGATGGTGAGGGATTGAGCATCTGAGGGACTGCTCTCCCTCTCAGGGGAGGGGGGATTTCAGTGGTCGGTATGCTACTGCCCCCTGGCAGCGGCTGGGAGACAGAGCACCGATGCTGCAAGACAAGCACTGAGTAGGGCAGATGCCAGGAGGAATGCGTGTGGACGTGTGTGCATTCCTTCCCCAGACGTCATTGCACGCCCCACTCTCGAGGGAAGGAAAAACAAGAAAAAAATGGTCCCAGGTCGGTTAGATGAGGCAGCCACCTGCCGCAGGCCCCGACCCTGAATGGCGCTCCCTGAACTGGATCCTATTCGAGGTGAGTAGTAGCTTGGGGGAGCTTCTCGCTGCCCTGCCATGGGGGTAAGCTGTGGGGGAAGAGGGGATGCAACCTGATATTGGGGTACAGGGCTGAATGGGTGGCTAGGATGGATGCCGACCTGGGGACCCCAGGGGGAAGAAATAGAGTACACAAAAAAAAAACTGTTAAATTTTAAAATATACTTCTTTTCTTCAGGAATCTCTGTTGTTTTTACTAAGTGACTTAGTGGATGTTGATCTTTGATCTTATTACCTTATAACACCATAATAGGTAGTTATATTTTCTTTTTTCATCTGATGCTAATCAGTCCAAGGTCATACAAATCTTACAGTGATGTGTGCTATGCTTAGTCTTTGTTGCAAATCTAGCCAATTTATAATACGTCTGGTCAAGCTTACTTAGTAATAATGTTTTTGTTGAAGTAATATACTGTAAAGCAAGGAACCATATTCTAATACTGGGATTAGCAATTAACTATTTTTGTTCTAGCTTCCTTCGTAAAACAATTTGACACTCTTCTTAAAGCACCTAATGTCTGATTTGTTTTCTTTATAATGGAGTTAACATGTTCAACATACAATATTATATAATCCACAAGAAACCCCAAGTATTTATAGCTTTTTGTGTTAGTTACTTTCATTCCATTTCTAATTTTTTTTTCCGTAAGTAGTTTGTATGTTTTTTTTTTTCGGCTTTTGGTCCCCGCCCCCCATGCATGCTGGCGTCGTGCGTGCATGTGGAGGCATGTGCACACCACACACTATGGGATGCTCCACCCTACCTGTTGCACCATTACTGCCTGCACCTATCATTGGACCTTCATCCAGTGATGGTGGGACTATGGGCAGGCAACCACCTGTCCCAGAAGAGGACAGCCAGTGCTCAATCCTGCTACCACCCTCCCCCTGTGCCAGCACCCTGACCACCCGAGGTCATTCCCTAACCCAGGACACTGGTGTAGCGCAAGGTAAGACATCCAGTGCCTCAGCCTTCAGTGCCACCAGGCTGGCCCATTTTTAAATTTAATATTAAGTTCACCATCTTGTATTTTTTTCATTCCTGAAGAAAAAGAGCATACATTGTTTGTTTTTTTTCCCATTAAGTATAAGGCCCAATTTGCCAAACTATGATTCTAGTGTTGCTAAATCATTCTGGAGTTTCTGTTCCAATGAGGTGTGGCTGTCAGTGGACACTGCCATAATGGTGTCATCCACGTACAGCTGGACCTCACTGTTAATCAAAATATTTGGTAAATCATTAACAGAGACATTAAAGAGCAGGGGGCCCAACATTAAGCCTTGTGGGACTCCTCTTATTACATCTTGTAATTGTGATACTGAGTGTCCGTATGCCACACACTGCTTCCTATCTGGAATGTACAATGTAAACCATTTTAGTGGTTCAGAATGTACTCCGATCCTGAACAACTTTTGCAACAAGGTTCGATAATTAACCAAGTCAAAGGCTTTACTAAGGTCCATGAACATGACCCCAGTACTCCTCCCCATATTCAAAGATGTTGTAAATATATTATTGAAATCCATAAGGGCCGTGTCCGTGGACCTCCCTGCACAAATCTTTCCATATTTTGGATGGAATTGACAGTAAAGCAGTAGGTCTATAAATTGTAGATGTGGTTGCATCTCCCTCCTTAAATATAGGAATTATTTTCCCTATTTTCCAAACTTCTGGAAATGTTTATGTACACAGACTCCAATTAAATAAATATGTTAACATGAAAGCCAAGATGTCTGCGCCCATCTTCAAAAATCTTGCTTCAACCCATCCAGACCCTTGGTTTTGATAACCTTCAGTTTATTTATTTCTTCTACCACTTCTTTATTTGTAAGTTTCTTAAGCCTAAACCTCTGTCTGGATAAATCCCCAGAAGTTTCTACATCCTCCTGGTCACCTTCTATTATGATTTCTTGAAGGGATATTTCAGAAGTTCTTATTTTGGGATTAGGTATCCCAAGGTCAGGCAAGTCAATGAAATACTTATTTAATAACTCTACCACTTTTGTTAATCCATTATCTTCAATCAGTTCAATCGGAGTGCTCACATTTACAGGATTTTGAAGATTCTTTACATGTGTCCAAAACTTTCAAGGGTCTTTTGCCTGATTTATATTGTTCTTATGATAATACATTTTTGCAAACCTGATTTCCTCATTACATCTATTATGTCATTTTTTTAACATAATCCAGTCCTCTAATTTCCTGGTTTTCCTGGATTTTTTCCATACTTGGTTTTTAATTCTTATATGTGTTTTTATTTTATCTGTAACCCATGGTAATTTTTTTCTAGTCACTATTTTTGTAACTTCGGAGCATGTTTATGAGTTATGGACACCAGCATATTTATGAAATCTTGTACTGCCAAATCCAAATCTGGAATTAGTGTTAATGTTTAAACTGTCTCTGTAAACTCTTAAATTAAATTGCTTTCATTAGTAATCCAATATATTTCAGCCTCCTTCCTGTTTGGCTTATTCCATTCCTAATAACATTTAGTTGGATTGTGGTCTCCTAGGTTGAAAGGCATAAACTCAAAGCATTTCACTTCACTATCCTGTGAAATGTACATTAAATCAAGAATTGAACCTAGACTTACATTTTTTGTGCATCTAGTTGGACTTTGTATCACTTGCCTGAGTCCCAGGGTTTCCATGTTTTCCCCTAGCTTCTTTCCTCTGCTCTGTAGCCAATTAGTATTGCAATTGCCAGTTAATACCACATCTGCATGTTTACTATGTACTATGTCTGATAGTTTACTGACCAGTAAATCAAAATGCCTTAATTTAGTTCTAGGTGGGGCATAGATTACTCCAAACATTAATTTAGTTGTTATTATTTCAACAAACAATCCATACCCTCAACATTTTCTGAGAAAAGTTTTTAAAGTGTCCCAAACTATTCCTAGTAAATATCATTATTCCCCCTCCCCTGCTACCCCATCTGTTCTTTGTAACCCATATCCCTCAGTTTGCACTTCATTATCTTTTATACCCTCATGCAGCCATGTCTCAGAAATACCGATAATGTCAGGGTTTTCTACTTCTATCTAAACTCTAAGAGCATCAGTTTTTCTCACTAAACTCCGTGCATTCTCATGAATTGCAGTATGTGCAACTCAGAGGGTGTTTTTGGTTATACATTTAACTCGATGTCTCCACTAAGTGCCAAAAGACAAGTCAACGAATAGCTATTTGTTTCAAATTGATGACAGAAAATCTCACTTTTAATTGATACTAACTCTCTAGCAAACAGTGTCCATTTGTTTATAAACCCATTCCTTCTGCATCCAAATGTATGATTAGATAACTGGGTTGTTCTATAAATAGAAAAAGATCAATGGATCTTGTTGAATTTTTCTTCAGTAGTACCTGAATAATTTAATGCTCCATAACTTAAAAGAACAAAACCACACAATATTATAATAAATCTCATTTTTGTAAAGTATTGGTTAATTAAATGAACATTTTATCTAGTTTGTCCCAGTGACTCTGTCTATACAATTGGACACAAGTCCCTAATTCTCCCCTGCTCGTCCCATTGATTATTCCTTTACCTGGTCAGAAATTCCTAATAATTACTATCAGACACTTTCCACAAGTGTAGGGTTTTCTCCTCAAAACTATATAGTCCACCCCGGACTCCTACATATGACAGAACCTGAAAAACAGGAATTTATCATTTTTAATCAAAGTTAATGGCAGCTTAATAAATCAGCTACCCCCCCAGTGTTTACAGGTCAAAATAATTCACGATCATTAATTGTATTTAATGTTAATCAAATATAAAATCAATAATAATTTATAAACTGAGTGCCATCCTCTTCTCTTCTCTTCTAGTTTAAATTACCTGAAATAAAACAACAGACAGATTTAATTTGTCCACCCTATATCTTTAAAACCTTTAATCCAGTTATTAAAACATGTTTATTAGCTTACGGTTTCTGAGCTAAACAATCTCCATAGTATAGTTATGTACCATTACACAATGGCAAGAAAGAATGCTGGGTTCTGATTGGTCAGCCTGGGATTAGACCCGTGATGTTATCTCAGTACAACATCACGGGTCTAGTCTGAGCAGTGCAAACCTCCTGACTAATTGCATTGTATCATTTGTCACATCATTTCTTGTGTCTTCACTTAAGAAACAAAAATATTTTTCCACACTAACAAAAAATTTTTTTTAATGATTTTTTTATTCTGTATAACAACAAGCCATTGCATAATAGCAATAATGCCATTCAGGGTGTGTCATGCTGGGATAATGTCATGCCTCAGGTATTGGATGCAGTAGGCCTGCGGCCTTGTGCCCAACCACCTGAGGCATGACTTTATCCTGGCATAACACACACCCTGTTGGGCATTATTGCTTAATTATAAATTTAAATAGTGCTTTCACTGTGAATTTTGTTTCTGAGTGGTGTGCCGCTCATGCTCGCACCATCGGGCAGAACGGACTTTCAAGTGGATCAATGCCCCACCCCATTGGTAAACAGATGCAGCATTGGCCTGCCACTGAGCCCCCTCAACAGTTATGTGGGTCACAGCAATAAAATCAGAGCACAAAACACAGTCAAGTTGCAGGATATTTAGTCTTGTGCTCTGTCAGTTGACAGACTTTACCGGGTATGCTCTGGTACAGTCCGGGCTTTTGTGTAATTTGTGTCATCTGCAAAGAGTCACACCTTTCCCTCTAGTTCCTCAGCAATGTCACCTACGAAGACATTGAAGAGACATATATTGGTGCTTAGATGCAGTTTAGATTCAAAATCTGTGCAAACTTCTGCAGATCAATGATTGTGCCAAAATGGTCCAATTTATCTGTAGGCACAAACTTTAAACCCTTGTTGAGTACAACAAGTTCATTGGTGGATAACTGGTGAGAAGAAATATTGATAATATTACAAGCTAATTCTGGTACTGAGTCTTATCTCTCCTGTTAGACTGAAATTGTCTACTGGGTTTGTAATATTTCTTACCCCTACCGCTTTGCCCTTGTCAATCTCAGATTACCCTTTCTTGTCTTTCTGGGTTTTGAAAAGAGATTCAAGGGCTGCAGTATGACCGGGGGGAGGACTGGTGTCAAATGATATAGAGTCCTCTAAAAAACTGAGGATGCTGTGTCCAATTTACTTTCAACAATCAAAGTATTTGGGATTATATCAGATGTATTCTGTTGTCTTTTAAGGATAGAGCATGGCTGTGACTGTAGCTTTTGTTGGTTTCAATGCTGTTTCCAATGAAAAAAGCAGTAATTCTCAGAGTCACACTGATCCCTAATGGGTTTCTTTTGTTTATCAGCTTTAGATTTTTTATCACAGTTCACAACTGATTTAATTTTACTTTCAGTCCCTCAAATTCAGCTGAGGTGGAAAAGTGACTTAACATACATTCCTTCCCTTTCAATTCAGCCAAAAGTCACTCCTGTACTCATGCTTAGTTCACTAGTATATGCTTGATCAGCCTGAGAGAAGAATTGTAGATCTCTTGTTTCCATGGAGCAAAGAATTCCTCTCTCTCTCTCTCTCTCTTTCTCTCTCGCCTGACGCTAGGAAATTTCAGTATTCTGAGGCTTCACAGTACTCTCCTGACCTTCATGTATCCTTCCAGTGTTATTTGTTTCCACACAAGATTTCGTATTTTGAGAGCAATCCTCTTGTATTGGATAAGGGCATCATGAATGGTAAGTGGTTTGTCCTTCAGTGCCTCAGATTAAGGATACTGCACACCAGTACCAGTGTGGGAAGAAATTGCTCCAAAGTTCATTTACACAAGAACAGTGTCAGAAACACTCACAATCAGGTTGGCTGCTACTGAAGATGTAGCTGAAATTGACCCCTGGCCTTTCACCAGAGGGGTGGCTTTGCACATGGCACCATTACCTAGTGGGTGGGAAGGGCTGCCTTTGCTTTCAGGCAAAGAAGGAACTCCCAGGACCAAAGAGCCCAACCAGGTGCTGAAGTATGTGAGGAGGCCAGCACAGGCCACTCCAGTAGGGAGTGGCCTGGGCTACTAGAAAAGAGCTGGTCTAGAGAGGGAGTGTCCTCTTTGGACCAGATCAGCATCTCATTTTCCAGCATTATTCTGCAGTTTTTCCTGCTTCCTTTAGGAACTATGTGGGCCACAGCAAGCATTTTTAATTTTCCCTCCATCCCTACCTCAGGCCATCTGGTTTTACCCCTCCTTTATCCTATTCCTATTTTCCCACTTTCCTTCTTGTTTTTATTGCACCCCCTTGCCTTTTTCTCCTGTCCTGCTCTGCTTCCCCTTGTTTGTTTTTGTGGCTCCTGCCTAGGTCCACATTTTCCCCTGAGGAGGTTGGGGCTCAGATCT
Source organism: Neoceratodus forsteri (assembly GCA_016271365.2). NCBI lineage: Eukaryota > Metazoa > Chordata > Ceratodontiformes > Ceratodontidae > Neoceratodus > Neoceratodus forsteri. Next base: position 1,380,719,291 of record CM028132.1, on the reverse strand, counting down.
GCTGTGTTGTTTTCTGGAGAATATTGCCAAAGATATGTTGGTCAGGTTCATTAGGGCTACAGTCTTTATGGCTGCCTCCAGGTTCACTTGTCTTCTCCATGTGTGGGCTGTGCCTCAAGATCCGCTCAAATTTTGTGGGACTGTGCTGATAGCCTTTTCCTTTTCTCTCCAGATGCCAAGTGAGAGGGTCTGCAGGGCTATGCAATCCATCTGTAGGCCTTTGGGTCCCTGTTAGGACCTGCTGGTTCCTCTTGGCCATATCCACCAGACTCCTGAGCTTCAGTGGTGTGCCTGGTGGCAGGGCCTCTGGGTTGGTGTTTACAAAACAAAAAGCAAGAAAAATCAGGTTGAGTACTGAGGTTCTGCTGGGGGGGCTCTGGGTGCTTTTGGTGCTGGGAGTTGTGCAAGAGAAACAAATGCAAGCCCATGTGATCGCACTTACCTCCCTGTATATCTCACAATCTGTTTGCTTGCTTTGTTGGCACAGTGGCTGTAGAGCTCTGTTTCAATGCTCATAAGTGGCACTATTTTGGGATTTCTTTCCAGCCACCCTGTCTGGTGTCCACCACATGGTGTCTCTCTTCTATTGCTCTCTTCCACTCAGGGCAAAGCTCACTGTGTGCTGAAATCAGCAGTACCTTCATCTCAGATTGTTAAACTCTTCAGGATACTTTTTGGAAAAAGGCACTGTATGAACTCAATTTCCTTTGCTTTTTATGGCAACAGAAGAACACAAGTTTTAAAAAGTTCACTTTTGCATTATGTTATGGAAAATAACTTATGAGTATCGTTCCTTAGTTGCATACAAATGATAATACAAATACTGATGTCATGGGATGAAGATATGCTAATTTATATTTCTTTGACATTCAGTTTCGTTGCTAAGGGATTACATGCAAGAGACAAAAAAAATTGTTTATATAGACTGAAGAGGCTTAAGCCAAAGTTATACCATTGGGTGTCTTGTCTTTCTGCCTCAGCTCTAGGAACCTACACATCTCCAGTCTCTGTCATTAACTTTCAGGAGTTTTGAAGGCAGACATCAGTAGGACTAGAAAATGCAAATTAAAGAAGGAAAAAAAATATATATTTTCAGGGTTATCCTGATTCATGGTGGGAACTACTTGGTGCAAATAATCATTTTATATAATATTTCAACAGATATATATATATATATACACATAATGGTAGCACGGTAGTGCTACCATAGTTAGGGTTGAGTACCCCTTTTAAGGTTAAATGGTGAAACTTTGCACCTTAATAACTTTGCCACTGTTTAACGGATTTGCCTGAAATTTGGCAGGCACAGGGCGTAGCCATAGCTCTTAGGATATGGCAACTTTTGAACCAGTCAGATATACGGCTGCAGAGTTATTAAGCGGCATTCATGCATGCAATTATGTTTTTTCGTGCATTCTTTGCTCGCGCCTACAGGTCGCATGGTTTAAGCGACTGGTCCAAAAACTTCACAGAATGTGCGACCAGGGTTCCCAATGTGACTTTTGAAACTTTTGTGTAAAAATATTAAACGGTTCAAAAGTTATTCAAAAAACAAGTTCCCATTATAAGTCAATGGGAAAAGTTAACAAAAAGTTCAAAAGTGTCGTAAATGCACTTTTTAGTGTCGCAAATGGCCCTAGTAGTGTCGCAAATCTGCCATTTTTTTTTCAGTTACTGAGCACAGAAATGCTTGCCATTTAAAACTGGGACCATCTAGGGACATAATTTTTTGTGTGTTTACCAATTCGAGCCCTGAGGATGCTAGCCATGTCTTTATTTTGGGGTTAAACACCCCTGAAATATGTTTTTAAAATTTCTGGGAAAAGTAGTGTCACAAAGTAGTGTCGCATTGGTGACACTTTCACAAATTTTTGCGAAAGGTGTCGCAAATCACAACACTACTTTTCTAGACTATGGCCAAAATGACAGGAATTCTTTACCACCTTGCTGCAATAAAACGGTTTGGTCTTTTGGGCTGAAATTTGGAGGGAAGGCAGCCAACATCTCACAGATGGGCCTTTTGGTGGTTTGGTGACAAAATATTGCATGGATGCAAAGTTACAGTTCTCCAAATTTGATGTTTTTTTCCCGTAGACTAACATGGTGGCATCCGCCACACCTTTCAAGGCTCGTATCTCGGCAACGGTGCGAGATACGTAATTTTCATCACAATAGGGCTACACATTTAGTGAAAACCTAGCCAGGAAACTCATGAATCATGTGAAATTTTAATTTTATTTCTATGTAGTACGGTAACTGAGATATTACCATTTTAGTATTACAACTGCTTGTTTTCTGCTTCGAGGCTCATTATGATGCATACATTCTTTGTTTTCACTGTGTTTCTCAGTGGAGCTTTTGGAGTAAAATACAGTGTGCACTCCAGTTATTATTACTCGTAGGCTTTACACTTGTGTTTCCGTGCCCCTTTGCGTTAGCATTCCCGTGTACGCCACCGTGTGCGTTACCCTTTGTGTTTCCGTTTGCACTTGCGTTTGCGTTACTGTTACCATTTCTGTCTCCACTACTGTTTGTGTTTGTGTTTTGCTTAGCGTCACCATGCACATTACCATTTCTGTTGGGGGCCGCCCTTCCGTTTTCGTTTGTCTTTCATTTTGAGTCATCGTTGTTCTTACCATTACCATTTGCGTTTCCAATTGTGTTTCCATGCCCGTGTGTATTACGGTTTGCATTTCCATACGTGCTTGCATCTGCATTTCTGTTTCCTTTGGCATTATTGTTGCTGTTACCGTTACCATTTCCATTTAGAATTGTGGTACCATGACCGTGCGCATTACGGTTTGTGTTTCCGTACGCACTTGCGTTTGCATTTGCATTTCTGTTTCCTTTCGCATTATTGTTCTTGTCACAGTTATCATTTGTGTTCACAATAGTGGTACCGTGACTGTGAACATTACAGTTGTGTTTCCTTATGCGCTTGTGTCTCCGTTTGCGTCACTTTTCGCTTTGGCGTCACTTTGCACCTGCATTTCTATTAATGCTTGCTTTACAATTTACATTTGCATCACCATGCATGTAACCATTACTGTTTGTGTTTGTGTTGCTGTTACCGTTACTATGTCACAAAAAATCATGTGGTGGGCAAGCGGGGCCCCCACCACCACATTCCATTCACTATTTATAGTCCTCATTCTCAAAAAGAAGGGAAATTAGAGGCAAAAAACTGTTTAATGCATCAGTTAGGGTTGTTCCACAGCAACAAAAGTGAGGAAATTTGGTGTTAGGGTTGAAAACCCCTTGCACCCCCTCAGCCCGCCCACCCAACAGGCATCAGGGTGTGCATTGGGATCATCGGTCCTAACTCTCACCTCATTCTCCTCATGCCTCAGCTTGTTCATGCATGTGATGGGGTGAGAGTTAGACTGATGACCCCAACGCACACCCTGATGCTGGTTGGGTGGGGCAGTGAGGGGGTGCAGCATGCTTAACCCAATACCGAATCTCCTCACTTTTGTCGCCAGGAACAACCCTAACTGATGCATTAAATGGAGTTTTTGTCTTATATATATATATATATATATATATATATTTATATATAAGATCCCATATCCAGACCACCTTTCAACCATTCTATGGAATTTAGCTGGCTGTACACTCACCCACTTTACTAATTTTACTAAAAAAAAGTGTAAACCATGTTTATTTTCCTTTGCATAATGCCAGTTTAACTTTTACAGCACTTGCTGACTTAACAATGAGGCTGTACTAACCCCAACCACACTAAGCCGGACAATTCTGTCATTCAGATCTTGTTAGGAATACAAGGGTATTAATTTGTTCCTGTCTTTCATGTTCATATAATAATACCTTCTGTTGTGGTAATTTAACATATAACATTCAGACCAAATTGCATTTATAGGGAAGCCAGAATGCAGGAGGTTTGTGGAGTAGGCTTTGCAGGTGGACAATGCAGGCTGTGAAAAGGTGGTCAGCATGGAAAATGGGCTGGTTTGTGGATCAAGCCCCGCGAGTGAGCAATGCAGGAGGCAGATGGATTTAGCAAACATGGGGGGATGGTCTAATGAATTCATACCACAGGGGAAGTATCTTGGCATACTAGCAACAAGCTAGATTGTCATGGTTGTAATTTTATTGGGGAAGGTACTGATAAATGTTTTCTATTTTTCTTTTATATTAGCTTAGTTCCCGCTGTTGTCCAGTGTTTGCTTTGTCCCAAATCTTAGTCCTAGAAAAGTATGGCTTCTAAGCAAGTTTGACACACACAGGATGGTGGGGCCTCCTCCTCCTTGTCACCCATAGCTCAGACAAGGGGGCAGAACCAGGCTTTCATCAACACCATTCAGCATCTGAAGGAACTTGTGGGTCCTAACAAGATGCAAGCTGTGTCCAACCTGGAGCCTAGTCTGCAAGTCATCACCAGAGCTGGCTTGCAGGGCAGCTCGAGTGACACATAAGACAGCGTGGCACCAGTTGGCAACAGGGAGACAGAGTGAATTGGATATTCCTCCAGATGGCAGCAACCTTCTGTTTGCCTCCTGGAGTCTGTAGAACAGGATAGCAGAGGTAGGAAGAAGGGACAGAGCAGGTTAGATAAGCGGAAGGCACAAACACTGGTGGAGAAGAGACGGCAGCATATGGAGACCAACCATGATGATGGTGGTAGCTGGGTGATGCTGCTGGGATCCAGATGCATGGTGAGAACAAGGACAGCATAGCAGATGACCAGTCTATCAATGTGGAGCAGCCAACAATTTATTCATTTACTTTGTTCACCAGGTAAGTGCACAGAGCCAAAGACCCCTTTTAAGGAATGACCCGGACCACTACAATTGTGGCAAGATCGTGCAGCAATATACAAAAACAAAATACAAATACATTTACAACATAATATACATATATTATATACAACATTTTAAAAACATTCACAACCAGTTTGTTGTGGAAAATGAGATTTTAGTGAAAATTTTAAATTTGCTTTGTTGTTCACATTTAAGAAAGATTGTGCTAATGTATTCCAGAGCTTGGAGGACTGTACTGAAAAAGCTTGCTCCCCCATAGAAGTTGAAATCTTAGGTATAGATAGTTGAGTGCCTATAGATGACATTAGTACTCTGTTTTCTTTTCTAATCTCAATACGGCTAAATAAAGGAGACAAATGTTTACGTCTCAAGACTTTGTCCACTATGCAACCTAGATTATATATAAAATGTAACCTTGGTGGTAGCCAACCAGTCTCATTATATAATATATAGTGATGAGTATTATATGGTTTTGATGTAACAAATCGACAAACAGCATTAAATGTCCTATTCATTAAATTTATACCATTGCTTAACAGCATTGTGAGCAAAAATTAGTTATAATAGAGTTGGCAAAAGTACACTGTTGTAAAAAGACTCCTTAGCCTCTCTACTTAAGCAATCCCTCAAGCTATATAAGGCTCGAAATTTATGGTTTACAATGTTAGTGGTATTCTTTACATGAGCCGAAAATCTTAAATTAGAATCCAATAACACTCCCAAATATTTGAATTCTATTTCCTGCTGCAGCATTGTTCCAGCCAAATCAAATATTTGTAAAGGCTGACATCTAGTTAATTTAGGTTTAGGTCCAAATAATGCACACTTCATTTTTTTGTTGTTTTTTTTTTTTTTGTATTTAACAGCAAACTGAGCTGTAGCAGCCAATCATTTAAAGCTGAAAGATCAAAATTTGGTACTGAATTTATTTCATCAACTGTTTTTCACTGGAAAAAATAATTATGTCATCTGCATACAGTAAAAGACTTGTTTTTTTAGAGATTTTTGAAATGGGGTCGAGATATAAATAAAATAGCAGGGGTCCCAAAATGGACCCCCTTGATCCAAAATATGAGTATTAGACAAAGCTCCTCCAAAAATAACCTTCAAAGGGTGATTTGTGAGGTAACTTTGAAACCACCTAGAAGGAGATTCTGCTAGGCCAAGGTCCGTCAGTTCTGGACCAGCATGGCATGATCCACCAAATCAAAAGCCTTTGACAAGTCTACAAAGACCACGCCAGTTAATTTACCAAGATCCATTGCCCTTAAAGTGTGATCTGTAAAACATGTCAAGCCAGTACCCATACTAAAAGATTTCTGGAAGCCATGCTGCTCAGGAGACCAAAGTCCATTTGCCCTTAAGTATTCTGTAAGCTGCTCATTAGTTATCTTTTCCAACAATTCACTTAACGGGGACAAAATTGGTATAGGATGATAATTATCAGGATCCTGCAATGACCCTGTTTTTGAAAATGGTTTGAATATTGTTTATTTCCAGGTTTGAGGAAATTCACCTGTTATTAAGGAGAGAATAAAAATGGTTGTTTTGTTTGCTTTTTTTTTAAACTATTTTTATCACCTCCTTACCTTATCAAACTCTTTCTCTCCGGTATCCTCCTGCTTACCCTGTCTCTATCTCCTGTCGTGACCTGTATCTAATCTCCTCCCCCAGCCCGGCACATCCCTCGGGTCTGACCTCTGAGGAAGGGCCACCCTACCTGCCCAGGGCACTCTTTCTACAGTATTGAGCTCTGGGCTGGGGGGCAGGTCAGCAGAGAGCCAAGCTCAATCTTGGGAGTGTGGATTGAGGAGGGGAGGCACCTTCACCTATCAATGGGTGGAGGGTTTTTCTCTGCTTGTCCCCAGACACAGGACATGCAATGCTGCCCTACCCATGGCGTGGATGCTCCCACCCACGTCTGGAAGGCAGCTGCCTGACATCTTCCCCTATGTGCAGCCCCAAGGCGTTGCAGTGCCACCGGTCTCCACCGGGGCCATTGTGATACTGGGCTTACCCTGGATCCCACCCTGAGACAAGAGAGAAGTCCTCTGGATGCTCGATCCTCTCTCTCCCCTGCTGACCCCCAATAGCCCGGGCTCATGCCCAAACACGGGTCACCGGTATGGCATGAGGTGTGGCGTCCAGTGCCTTAACCCTCATCGCCACCAGGCCGGAAAATGGTTGTTAATGGCTGATAAATAAAGTTGCTATTTTCAAAAATCTGGGCTCAAGCCCATCTGAGCCAGAGCTTTTATTTATTGGCATCTGTTTCAAAAGCGTTAATACTTGCTGGGATTTAATTTTGCAAACATAGAAAGGTAAACTGATACCATCTGGTACGGTACGTGAAACTTTAAAAGAATGTATATTAATGTCTGCCTCAACTCTGAATTTTGAGAGATCAGTGAATTTATTTAAAAATAATTCACTGATGTCATTTGGGTTAGTTAATTCTTTTCTGTTGTTTTTAATAACCCCTGAATTTGTCATTTTAGAATGGTCAATTAAGGTCTTTATAGAGGCCCAAACATTTTTAGGGTCACCTAATGCAACAGTGTGAGCTTTCTTAAAATAAGCAGATATACATTGATGAATTAGATGTTTACATTTATTTCTAAGTTGACAAAATGTATTAAATTCAGCAATACCTTTGGAAGTCTTATAAATTTTCCTCAATTTTTCCCTCTATCTCATAAAATTAAAAAGTTCAGGTGTAATCCACCTATTCTCTGTTCCCTTTACTCTCTTTGTCAGCACAGGAAAATATTTATTTTGTATTTCAATGAGTGTGTTAACAAATAAATCAACCTCAATATTTGTGTCTGAATGAAACAGCATCCAGATAAGTCCAATCTATGGAGCTAAGTTCTGTATTCAATTTCTCCAAATCAAAGTCCCTATAATTTCTATATGGTATAAGTTTCGAAGGAATTTTGGTGCTGTTCCAAACACAACAAACAGGAAGATGGTCACTTATACTATCTGAGAAGGTAACACAATGCACTATTTTATCTAAATTGTTTGTTAAAATCCAATCCAATATAGTGTGATGTTTAGTGGTAATATACAGTACATATGAGTGTGACTAGATATGACCTGGGTAAATCCTGCATTCAAAACAAATGTTTCCTGATCTGATTTAACTGCTGTACTCCAGTTCAGAGTAAAGTCACCCATAAGCAATACATATTTAGTAGATGTAACTAACTGAATACATTCCAGCAATTCAATCAATCCCTTCCTTCCTGAATTGGTGGGGGGGGGGGATTATAAACTGTAAAGAAGTTAACCCTAGTAAGTCCTCCTATAGTCAAAGGGTGAGTATGATGAAGAGAGTGCCACAGTATTCTCCCATGGGTTAGACAATGGGGAAGCAGTTGTGGGCAGTGGTGAACTTTCATTAAGGCAGGATAAAGATCCCATGAATTTGGAGGTCGGGAGCAAGGGGTGCTTCTCAGCAGCTAACAAAACATGGAATATGGCAGGGCATTCTGGAAAGGGCAACCTGGGAGGCAGTCAAGTAGGGGGAGGTGCAGAAACATAGAAACATAGAATTTGACGGGAGATAAGGACCGCTTGGCCCACCCAGTCTGCCCATTTCCCTACCTACTGGATAAGCTGCAGATCCTAGTTAACCAGCAGCCTACTTCTTCCTACCCCCATCCCCTAGAATGGCCAAATGACTGTCCCATGCATGCTTGAATCCCACCACTGTTTTTGACTCCACAACCTCCTCCGGAAGGCCGTTCCATGCATCCACAACCTTCTCTATGAAAAAATACTTCCTTAAATTACCTCTGAGCCACCCCCCATCTTCAAATTGTGCCCCCTTGTTCTTGCACACCTCTTTTTTTGAAAGATGCTACCTTCTTGGACTTTGTTGATTCCCTTGAGGTACTTGAAAGTTTCTATCATGTCTCCTCTCCTCCTTTCCTCGAGGCTATACATATTAAGCTCCTTAAGTCTCTCTTCATATGTCTCCGGTGTAGACCCTGCACCATTTTAGTTGCCCTCCTCTGGACAGCTTCTATCCTGTCTATGTCTTTGTGGAGATTGGGTCTCCAGAACTGCAGCAGTACTCAGATGGGGCCTCACCAGCTGTCTGTACAGAGGGATAATAACTTCCTGTTTTCTACTGGTGATGCCTCTCCCTATGCATCCCAGTATCCCCCAGCCCTCCTTGCTGCCCTCTCACATTGCTTGCCCACCTTAGGTCATCTGATATGACTACCCCAGGTCCCTTTCCATTTTGTTGTTGTTAGTATCTCACTCCCATTGTGTACTCTTCCACTGGGTTTTGTTTCCCAGGTGCATTACCTTGAATTCTTAGCATTGAATCTAAGCTGCCACACATTTGACCATTCCTCTAACTTGCAAGTCCCTTCTCATCCTTTCCACCCCACCTTGTTCATCAACTCTGTTGCAGATCTTTGTGTCATCTGCAAAGAGACATACTTTTCCTTCCAGTCCCTCTGCAATGTCGCCAAAAGACATTGAAGAGGACCGGTCCTAATACTGAACCTCCCGTGTACCCCACTAGTAACCCCCTTTCTTCAGAGTGGACTCCATTTACTGTTACCTCTGTGTCCTATTCTCCAGCCAATCTTTACCCAGGCTGTCATCTTGGGACCCACTCCCAGGCTGGCTAACTTGTATATTTATCTTTGTGTGGGACTGTATCAAATGCCTTGCTAAAGTCTCGGTAGGCCATGTCCACAGCCCCTCCCTGATCTACTACTTTGGTCACCCAGTCAAAGAAATCTATCAGATTCGTCTGGCATGACCTTCCCACTGTGAATCCATGCTGCCTTGGTTCCTGTGCCCCTTTGGCCTCTAGATACTCGACAATTCTCTCCTTCAAAAGTGATTCCATCATTTTCCCTATCACTGAGGTTAAACTAACAGGTCTGTAGTTTCCTGCTTCTGCCTTGCTCCCACTTTTGTGAAGGAAATCACATCTGCCTCCTCCAGTCCTCGGTACCACCCATCCTCCCATGATTTGTTAAAGGGTAGTCAGTGGTGTCACTAGTTCTACCCTTAGTTCTTTTAGAATTCTGGGATGAATTCCATCTGGCCCCATTGCTTTGTCCACCTTCAATTTTAAGAGTTCTTTCATAACCCTTTCTTCTGTAAATGGGCTGGTATCAACTTCTGTATCCAGAGTGTTTCTACTGTTTGTTTTAGGTACCTCCCTCTTCATTTGTAAATACTGAGCAAAAATATTTGTTTAGTATCTCTGCCTTTCACAGTCTCCTCTGCCCACCTCCCTCCCGTTTATTAAGCCTCACTATCCCTCCCTTGGTCAGGGCCCCGAGTTTTCCGCGATTCCGTGGATGCGGCAAACACGAAATATCACGAATTGCCATCACCCTGCGAATTCGCGGCTGCCCAGCGGAACAAGCGTCCTCTTCATTTGCCGGCGGGTGCCCAATCCCGTCGGCTTCCCTGTCCCCTCAAATGCTTTTATGCCACGCTGGGAGCCACCCCAGCATGGCAAAATCCTTTGCGACGGTGCCCAATCCCCGTCGGCTTCACTTTCCCCAAATGCTTACATGCCACGCTGAGAGCCCACCCCAGCATGGCAAAAGTATCACCCCTGCCGAAGGTGCCCAATCCCCGTCGGCTTCACCAGTCCCTCCTGTGTGTTATTAAAAAAATAAAAACCTGAAATAAAAAACCTTCCATCGTTGCTTCTTTTCCCCTCCACCAACCCGCACCCACCCTCTGCGTACCTACCTCCCCACACACTCAACCTCAACCTCATGCCTCTGAGCCCAGTGCAATGATCTTGGTGGACCGGGAACCGTCTGCACTCTTCAAAGCTGCCACGAACTGAAGAAATGCGGTAAGCTGTATAATGGCATAAATGGATTTTATTCAACTTTGGTGCATATCTCAGCCATTTCTGGGAATTTTTCACCAAATTTTCAACATGGGGTTTTAGGGCCCCCACCTCATGAACTGTGACACTGTTATTTTCATTAGTCGGTCCCGAAGGTGGTTCTGCAGTCACTGCGGAACCACCTTTCAGAATGATATAACGAAATGATTCTAGTTCATGAAGGAAGGCTCTAAAACCCTATGTTGAAAATTTGGTGAAAATAACTACAAACACTGTTTCTGGCGTGCATTGCGCAGTTCCTCGCACGCCTCGTTACTTCAAGCACTTTGTATTTTCACTCCAGATTTTCAGTATTGCCATTTTACCACACCTCCTTATGAACAGTACAACTGTCATTTTTCACATCTCACCCAAAATGTGTTTTCGCACATGTAGCACACAATGGTGCAGTCGGTCTGCGAAATCAATGTTCCGGACAGATTAATAAAATCACAGTGATACTGTTCATGAGCAGACATCTTAAACTGGCTACGTTGAAAATTTGGCGACAAACACCCATAAAATGACTGTGTTACGAGCGTGCATTGTGTCAGATATGGCAAAAAAAACAAAAAAAGGAAAAAAATTAAGGGTAAAAATGTGCCGAGAATTGCCGCAGAAATTGGTGTTGAGTGCATAGAAGTTCTCGTGACAAATGAAACCCTGCCACAGAACTTTGCTCGAAGTGCAGAAAAATCGGGCCCTGCCTTGGTCTTCCTTCGCTCCCTAATGTACCTATAAAAGGTTTTATCCCCCTTCTTAACTGAGTTGGCTATCTTTTCCTCGGTTTGGGCCTTTGCTGTTCTGACTGCCTTCCCAGCTTCCTTTTGCTTTAACTGACACAGTTCTCTGTCCTGCTCCTTCTGTGATTCCTTGTACTTCCTGAATGCTCTCTCTTTTTCTCTTGAACCTTCACTGCCATTTCCTTTGAGAACCACAGTGGTTTCTTTCATCATTTTGTTTTGTTTATTTGCTTCACACAAAGGCTTGTTACCTCTGTGATGGCAGTTTTTATTATTCCTCATTGTTCTTCCACCCCTCCTTCCTGCCCATTTGCTAGTGCTTTCCTTAGGCACTCACCCATTTTGGCAAAGTCAGCCCTCCTAACGTCCAGTACTTTTGCCTTTGTATGGCTTGACTCTATTGCTGTGTTTATCGTGAACCATACTGTTCGATGGTCACTAGTTCCCAGATGGCTACCCACTTCTACATCTGTGATCCTCTCTCCATCTCCATTTGAGAGAACCAAGTCTAAGATTGCTCCCTCTCGAGTGGGCGCCAATACTAGTTGTTGAAGGCATGCACCCTGTAGGGCATCTAGAATAACCCCACTCTTAGAAGTGGCTGCTGCAACTGTACTCCAATTAACATCTGGCATATTCAGATCACCCATCAGCAATATCTCCCTTTTTTCTGCCATTCTAAGTATACTTTCTATCATTTGCTTGTCCATTTCCTCCCCCTGAGAAGGGGGTCTGTATACAATCCCTGTGCGGATTGTGATGCCATTGCCTGTCTTCAAATTTACCCACAGTGCTTCTTCTCCTCCCTGTTTACCCTTTTGTTCTGTTGCTTTGATTCCTTCCCTTATGTAAAGAGCTACTCCTCCTCCTCCTCCTCCTCTTTTACCCTCCCTGTCCCTCCTGTAGATAGTGTATCCTGGTATGTTTACGTCCCAGTCATGGTTTTGTGTGTACCATGTTTCTGTGACTGCCATGATATCCAGATGTTCCTCCTCCATCAGGCCACTAATTCAGGAAGCTTGTTACCCAGACAGTGGGCACTGGTACTCATTGCTCTCCATTTTTTGATGGCTTTACCTTCTGTTGCAGCATCCCCCACTGACCTTTCTACCTCGTTCTTTTTCTCATTTAGTACCCTGTTTTGTAGGGAGAGGCTGGGATTTTCCTGCTGCTTATCAGTGCCTCCCTTTGACTAGTTTAAAAGCTTGCCAATGAAGCATTTAAACCGATTGCTCAAAAGACTTGTTCCCTTCCTGGACAGATGCAGACCATCCTGCCAGTATAGGCTTGTGTCCCTCCAGGTGGAACCCCAGTCCCCAATGAAGCCAAACCCCTGTGCTCCACACCATTTTTTCAACCATTCATTAAACTGCATGGTGCATAGTACCCTTGCTTCCCCCATGCCATTGACAGGCAGCACCTCTGAGAAGGATACTGTGTGTGCTACTTGTCTTAGGCCCCTCCCCAACTCTACAAAGTCCTTCTGCACTGCTCTAATCTCATGATGAGCCAAGTCATTTGTCCCTAGGTGGACAATGACGTCCAGCTCAGACTCCCATGCAGCTGTTCTCGTGATCCTGAGGATGCGCTTCCTGTCCCTCCAAGCCATGGCACCAGGCAACCACCTTACTTCAGTTTTCCCTGCTCCCCCCAGTTCTATCCCCCTAATAATTGAGTCCCCCACCAGGAGCTGCTTCCTTTCCCTGTGGTGTCCTCTGCCTCCTTCCTGTGGGCCTCCCTTGTGACAGTTGTCCTCAGCCTCCTTTGCCCGGGTGAAACACTTGGTTCCATGGGAAGATCTTCCCATTTTGGTCCACGCCTTTGTTACCAGCCGTTTTGATTACTGCAATGCGCTCTATCTAGGGCTGCTGGGGGTGGATATCCGCCGCTTACAGCTGGTGCAGAACACAATGGCCAGGTTGTTGATGGGAGTTTCACGATCTAGCCATATAACACCTGTGCTGCGTGATTTGCACTGGCTGCCAGTACGGTGGCGTATCACCTTCAAGGTCGCATTATTGACCTTTAAGGCCCTACATGATTTGGGACCCCACTACCTGAAAGAGCTCTTGGTGCCTTACTGTCCTGCCTGTTCTCTTCGCTCCTCTGATGAGGGATTGCTAGAGATTCCCAGGGTACATCTAAAGATGTCAGGAGGTAGATCTTTTGCCTATATGGCACCAACCCTGTAGAATTCTCTACCTCGTCAGATACGAGAATGCTAACTGTTGAAAGTTTTAAAAACAATTAAAACTTTCCTTTTGCTCTTAGCATTTGTTGGTACATAATGAGTAAGTGTACTGTATGGTTGTTTGATTTATTGTTTGAAATTTGATTTTACTTGTTTTATTGTAAAAGCACCCTGAGCTTGGGAAGGGCGCTTAATATAAATAAAATTTTACTTACTTACTCCTTAGTCTCCTCTGCGGGTGCATCCATAGGGGAGCTATGGTCCCCCAGAAAGGTGTATGGATTGTGGAGTGGAACAACTGACTGGGTGTGCCTCTGTTCCACCATCCTCACCCTCCCTGAGCCCACCATGGTCCAACCACTGTGCCTTCTCCGCAACCTCTGAGGTAGTGGTGGTGGCTCTGGTGCTCCCTGGATGGGAAAGGTTCCCTTACTACTGTCCAGTGTGGCCTGAAGATGGGCAACTTCCTCCCTCAGGGCAGAGAGTTGTCTGCAAATAGGGCAGCATCCCAGCCTCAAGAAAGACTCCTGGAAGACTGCTGCCCCACAGGCATTACATTGCACTACTCCCCACATTTTTCTACTTTTTTGTTTGTTTGTTTTTGTGTGTGCCTGCGCGCGTGTGTGATTGGTTTGTATATAGAAATATATATATATATTATACAATGTGTATGCTTATATTGTCAGTGCAGTGTGCTAGAGAGGATATGACAGTGATATACCTTGCACTCTTGAGGAAGTGATGTCAGAACCCCAGGTATAAAGGAACTATTTCCAGGGGTTGGTGGGGTGAGGGGTGGGAAGGGGTTGGGCCTAAACTGTGCCCTCACGAAACAATCAGCTAGAAGCTCTGACCCACTGCTGTGATGAGTGAATTCCTGTCAGCAAGATGCCCTACACAACAATGTGACTGAGAAAATACCCTGCTAATCAAACAGAGAAAAATCCAGACATCCAAGTCAGACACAGGTAAACCCCCCCCAGCCCCAAAACAGCCTGGTGGTTTGTTAGCCACAAAGGAAAATCAAATATGCAGTTATTTCAACCTTTCTGAAGATGCTCACAAGATAAGCAGTTTTGAAAACCCCCTTCCTGAATTAAAAACTAAACTAAACACAAAGCAATACCAGTGTAAGACTGTAAAGTAAGGAGAACTTCCCTCAGATGTAAGCAAGAGAGATTTGTTGCTGATATCTAGTCCAATATAATATATCCCATGCAGCTTCTCAGTTGTTTCTAAGCACACCCTGTTAACACAACTTGGAAGAAGATGAACAGGTGCTGGGAGATACTCACCATTGCTTGGTTGAGGAAATTGGACAATGCAGGGCAGGAGCACACTGACCTGTGTGTGTATTAAACATGCGAGCAGATTCCAACAGGACACCCACAACTCAACCCCTCACCTGCACCCAGAAGGTGCCCCTGATTTTGCCTAAAGGTCCCCAGGCCCCTCTGGCATCAGCAGCACCCAAACACATGGTACCAGTTTATATGGGCACCCTTGAGAGCCTGTCAGCACCTCAACCCTCCACACCAGTTGCTCCCCAATTACCATAGTAGTCAACTTTCCCATGAGGACCAAAGTGGAACCAATAGCCACAGATGTAGCCAACCATTTTTGGTGGCATTGACAGTCTCCACCCACTATGGTTCCCATGGTTAGCCCCTGGGTCCTGTGATACATGCCAACCCAAGGGTTCCCATAGATGACAGCTGTACCAGCATCACAGGGACTGGTCACCTCACAGGCTACAATTGCAGAAGGGCCCTCACAGTAGAGCACCAAGGTTACATAAGGAGGTGTGGTTCAAGTTTGAACTGGTACCGTGCTCACATTGAACCCATAGAATGTCCCCTCCAATGAGATAGGGGAGTGGGACAATGGGAGGTAGTATGGCTTAGCACCTTCCCAGTCAATTGTGGGCATGGTTTCTGCACAGCCCAGCATGGAGAACAGTGGCTCAGCTGAACTGGAAAAGATGGGGGGCAAATGGTTTTAGAAAGAATCACAGTATCCTGACTGTCTTGATAAAAGTGACCACAGACTTATTCCAGGCAATGGACCAAGGTTCAACCACCAGTGCCATCTTTGTCAACCTTACAAAAGTGTTCGACCTGGTGATTCACAATCTTCTGCTCCATCAGCTTCATGTTCTTGGTCTGGACTTCAGTGCATCGAATTTGGTCAAAAGCTATCTGTCTTGCCGTTCCCAAAGAGTCAAGTGGGCTGGCTCTGTCTCTCATCTTAAACCCATAACACATGGTGTCCCGCAAGACTCTATTTTGGGTCCAATGTTATTCTCTCTACTCATTAATGATTTACCAAGCTTCTGTGGTGGGGCATCCGTACACCTGTATGCAGATGATGCAATCATCTATCACTCCTTTCCTGATATTGATCTGATTAATAGAGAACTTGCTTCAGACTTTGCTTACCATGAGGGCTGGTTCAGATGCAATCATCTTTTTCTGAATATAAAAAAAACTAAAAGTATGCTCTTTACTCACCAACTCTCCTCCTTGCACTCCCCTTCCCCTCTTAGCATTACCTCTCTCAATGGTGATACCCTCAGATATGTCCAGTCCTTTAAATACCTGGGCATCACCTTGGACCCATCGCCCTCCCTAAAAGCACGTCTCCAAAGTTTCTAAATCTCTGAATCAGAGACTAGGCCTCCTCTATCGCATTCATCCCTTCCTCTCCTCTGCCTCTTGCCTGAAGATTGCTTCATCATCCGTACTACCTCTTCTATCCTATGGTGCTCCCTTACTGCTCTCAGTGAATACCTTAACTCTGTCTATCTGGCTTATCTTAGGGTGGGAAAGTTTGCCTTGGGGGTTAACGCCCGCCATCACCACTATAACATTCTCTCCTCACTTGGCTGGTTACTTTATGAATCAAAGTTGAGGTATTCTTCACGGTGCTTCCTGTTTAAGCTTGTCCACAAATTCACACCACCTTGCCTCAGTGAGATTATATGTCTTAGAGAAGCTCCTCATGCCCTTAGAGCAGCCTCACTCCCCCTTCTCATAAAACCTAATCTGCATCTTGCCATTGCCCACAAGTCATTCTCCTTTACAGCAGTATCTGACTGGAACTCTATTCCTCCCTCTGTTCTGTCCTGCTTCTCTCTACCCAAGTTCCAAGTTACTCTGCATGCCTCTCTCTCTGAGCTGCTGTGTCTTGGCTTCTGCTTCCAGTGATACTTTGTCTATTTCTTTCCTGTCCTACTCCTCTCTCCACTAGTTCCAAGCTATTCTGCATGCCTCTCTCTTCATCCTCTGTATCATGCTCCTGCTTCTGGTGATACTTCATCTATTTCCCATTTTGCCCTATTCTTTTCTCCTCCTCCTACCTATCCCTTGATCCCTGCCCCCATTTATTGCTTGCTGCCCTTATCTACTTGAACTACCCACTTATCACCTGCCCCTTCCCCACCCCATCCCTTTAACCTTGCCCCTTTTCCCTGCCCTCAATCATTTTAGCTTTAGTTTTTTTAGTCTGTAATTTGAATTGCCTGATGCCTTGTATTTTTTGATTTTATTGAAATATATACTGTATCCTTTATCATGCTTTGCCTTACTTATATATTGTAGTTTTTACCTTCTATGTTGTATGTTAATTTTTTGCTGTCCTGATTTGTTTCACTGTTTTATTTACACTGTGTTATATTGCTTGTTATAACCCCGGGTCAACCCTGAAAAAGGGACTATAATTGTCTCAGAGAACTTAGCCAGTCACAAAAACTCAAATAAATAAATAAATAAGTGAAAGCGGAGGCACCAGCCAATGAGCTCTGGTGAGGGGTGGAGAAAGAGCAGGGATGCCAAGATCTAAGGGGGGTAGGTGGGAGTGGGTGCAGAGGAGAAGAGTGAGGAGAGAGATATGGAGGGAGGAGGTTGAGCCAGAATTTAGCCGTGACTGTAAGTGAATGAATGTGCCACCTATGTGAGAGCGGAGGAAAATTTAGAATGGAGAGGAGAGTGCAGTGATCGGTGTGCATAGAGGAGTGTGTGGTGAATCTGCAAAAAGAGTTGAGTAGGGTGTCAAGCTCAGAGAGTAAGAAGGCAGGGGCTGAGGCATGTATAATGTACCCATAATCAAAAATAGGGAGGACAGTCTTTTGAACTAGGTCACAGCGGATGTGTAGGGGGATTGCGTGTTTGCTGCAAAAGAGCATACTTAGCTTTGGGCGCAGCTTTGAGCAGAGGGAATCAATATGGACAGCATAGTTGAGGTGTTGGTCTAGCCAAAGGCCAAGGTATTTGTAAGAGGTGACAATATCATGGATAGTAGTATCTGAGATTGCTAACTTGGGGGGGGGTTGACCAATTTTTTGGGGGGAGCCAAAAATTATGGACAGGTTTTTTTTTTGCATTCAATTTCAGGGAGTTTTCTGTGAACCAAGATAGTATGCGGTTGAAGTAGGACTAGAGAGGTAACTTGAGTGAGTTGGTGGTGGGGCCAGATAAGCACAAGATGGTGTCATCAGCGAAGAGGTGAATATTTGATTGAGTGCAGGCTAAGGGGAAATCATTAATAGAAACTGAAAAGAGGATAGAGCCAAGGATGGAGCCTTGGGGGGCACTTAATAGAATAGGGAGGAGGGGAAGCAAAGTTGCCTGCTAAGACAGACTGTTATTGGTCACAGAGGTAAGATTTGAACCAGAGGACAGTGGAGGAAGCAATATCCACAGAGTGAAGTTTCCAGAGAAGGAGAGGATGGGAGATGGGTTCAAAGGCCTTGGTGAGGTCAATAAATATTGCTGAAGTGAGGTGACCTTTGTCCATTGCCATGAGGATTGAGTCAAGTAACACAGAGAAGGGAGGAAATTGTTGAATGTTTTTTCTGAAACCAGACAAGTTGCCTGAAAAAAAGTTTGTTGAGGTGAGGAACTCAGCCAGTCTGGAGAGGGCTAGAGTTTCCTGGAGTTTTGCCAGGAAAGGAAGCAGAGAAATAGGACAGTAATTTCCAGGGGATGAGGGGTCACCTCATTTGTGCAGCAGGATGACTTTGGCCAGTTTCCATTGTGTTGGGACTGTGTTGGTAAGGA
This sequence comes from Neoceratodus forsteri, assembly GCA_016271365.2. Lineage (NCBI taxonomy): Eukaryota > Metazoa > Chordata > Ceratodontiformes > Ceratodontidae > Neoceratodus > Neoceratodus forsteri. The sequence continues at coordinate 1,380,700,635 of CM028132.1, read as the reverse complement.
AAGAGAGGTTAAGTATGTGAGATAAAGGAGAGGCTATTGCAGGGGTAGATAGGTGAAGGAGCTTGGGGTGAAAGCCATCAGGGCTGGACTTAAGTGGATTTAGAGTACAAAGGGCATAGAAGATTTCCTGGGATGTAGTGGGGTGGAGGATAAACCATTGAAGGGGTAGGGAGGGACAGGGCTGTCAGGTAGTGCATGAAGAAATTGTTAAATGTGTCAGCGACTGTAGAAGGGTCCGAAACAGAGGACCCATTTAATAGGAGTGTGGGGGTCATAACCTGGATGATGGGGTTGATGAGGGATTTGACTGTGCTTCAGAAGGATGAGGAGTCAGGGCAGGATGAAAGGTTTGTTTTAAAATACTCTGATTTAGCTTGGTGTTTTGCCTTAGTGCAGGAGTTTCTAAGCTTTTGATAGTGGTGGAGGTCAGGGATGGCATTGGAGGACCTAAATTTTGACCAAGTTTTGTCGCAAGCTTTGCAAAGAGATAGGATATGGGGGGAGATCCAGGGAAGGTAGAGACATCTGACCCTAGTGGTGTGGAGAGTAGTGTGGAGGTTTCAGATACCAGTCAGGATGGAGGAGAAGTATATGAGGGCCTGTTTTTTTTTTTTCTTGAAATTCAACTTCTTTATTAGTTTTATATTGTTAACACAGTAGTAATCATACCAGAAATGATACATAGATATAACAATCCAATTAAAGTAAAAACCATGAAAACGTCAAGGAAAAGAAAAAGAACCCCCCTCACTTTCTCCTCCCTCCCTCTCCAACCCCCCCCGAGTGTGCCATTACTTATAATACACAGCTTAAGAGTAATATTTAGTACATAGAAACATATTGGGATGAGCCTGGGGGTTCTACAGGTTAACGTCTGTCAGTGCAGGTATAAGACGTACAGTTTACCCCATTTTTTTATCAAATGCTGCAAGGTTATTATGGGAACCAGTAATCAAGCACTCAATCCTGAAATAGGTTGAGAGGTCATTTAGCCATTCATTATAGGAGACAGGCAATTGGTCCAACCAATGCTTAAGCACTAGTTTCTTGACCACCATGGAAATTAATGCTATGTGATATTTCCATTCTTTAATCCGGATAGTAGTGTAAATGCCCAGAATACAGATCTCCACAGTGAAGAAGTCCTCTAGGCCAAGTATTGGGTCCAGACCAGATTGAATCGAATGCCACAAAGGGGCAATTGTGTCACAGTCCCAAAAGATATGTAGTAAGTTTCCTTCATATTTGCTACATCTGGAGCAAGTAGAGTTAGGAAGGTGACCAATTTTAGCTAATTTTACAGGTGTGTAGTATAGGTTATGTAGTATATGGTATTGGGTGAGCCGGAGCTTTTCCTGGGAGATGTATGTATATAAGTCTTGCCAGACATTTGACCATTCAATGGTTGATCCTGGCAGGAGAGATGACCAGATTTTGGAACCAGGTATGAGAGCTGGGTGTCCAATGGAGAGGAGAAAATTATATAAGAGGGATAAACAGTGTGACTTGGAAGATAGATCATGGAAGCTATCCAATACACGTTGAAGCTTAGATTCTTGGGGAGAAGTACCAAATACTTGTGGTATTAAGTGTCTCAGCTGGAAAATTTTAAAGGTATGAGTAATGGTTAGGCCATATTTGGTTCGGATTTCAGAGGAGGAGAGAAGAGAAATGGAAAAGTAGAGATATGCTACTCTAGCATTCTGTAAGGGAAGCAACCAGTTGTGCGTAAGGAGGGTGCCACCTATCTTAATGTTGGGACTGAAGATAAGAGGTTGTTCGAAGTCTTGACTTGGGGACAGTTTATAAGAGGAGCAAAACTGAGAAAAAACTTTTAGAGAGGTCCCAATTACTAAGTGGCTGATTGGATCCGGTAATTTCTTCAGTGAGGTATAGTAAATGGCAGGAGAAAGCAGATGGTGTTGTTGTAAGATCTGGGTTTCTAATTGTAGCCAAGTAGGAGTAGATTCATTCATGGGATTGGTAAGCCATTTCCCAATCCTGGAAAAGTGGGTCACCCAATAATAAAGAAGAAAATTAGGGAGACGAAGACCACATGATGCTTTTGGAAGGCTCAGTTTGATAAAGGATTTCCTGGGTTGTTTATGTAGCCATATAAAGCCAGAGATAAGAGAATGGACCTTCGGAAAGAAAGATAAAGGGAGCCAAACGTTCAACATATATAAAGGGTAATAAAGCCTAAGAAGGACATTCATTTTAATTATGTCTATGCATCCCCAAAGAGACAATGGAAGAGACTCTCATCTTTGAAGATCTAGTTGAAGGATTGCCACCAGATCATCCAGGTTCAGTTTCTTGGTGAGGGATGGGTCTGTGGTTAGGTAGATGCCCAGGTATTTGAGTGAATGAGAGGTCCATTTAATATCAATGCCACTGAAGTCAGCTTTGTGAGTGAAGTGGTTTAGGGGAAAAATTTCTGATTTATTAAGGTTAAGTTTATAATTGGATAAAGAACTATATTGGGATATCACATCCAATACATGTTTCAGGGATGTAGCAGGATTCTCTAAAAGGAGTAGGATAACATCCGCACATGCAGAGAGGGTAAGGGTATGATTGAATATTGATATCCCCTGTATATGGGGTGACAGTTTGATGGGGCAAAGCAGGGGTTCTAGGTAAAGACTGAATAAGAAGGGTGAGAGGGGACATCCCTGTCTCATGCCTGAGTAAAGGTGGAACCGAGAAGAGAATACTCCATTACAGCAGATCTTTGCTTAAGGGGAGCAGTATGTGGACTGAATCCACTGAATGAAGAGGGGAGGGAAGCCCATCTTGCATAAAGCCAGCCAGAGAATATCCCAGTCCACTCTGTCAAAAGCCTTCTTGGCATCCAATGAGATTAGGGCCATGGGGGTTTGGGATAAGTGTGCTGTCTGGAAAATATGGGAGAGTTTCCGAAGATGATCTGCAGAGGATCTAACTGGGACAAATCCCACTTCTTCCAGACTTAAGAGCTGGAATCATACTTTCCAGATACGTAGAGCGAGTATTTTAGTTAAGATCTTGATATCACAGTTTAAGAGGGAGATCGGTCAATAACTCTCCAGGAGCAAGTGGAATTTGTCGGGTTTTAATATGAGAGTTATGGTTTCCTCTAATAAAGTAGGATCCAGGGGTTTAGCTTTAAGCATGTATTGGTATAATTTGAGCAGTAAAGGTGCCAGTTCCTTTACAAAGGATTTGTAAAAGTTGGTGGGGAAGCCATCAGGGCTGGGAGCTTTATCTAGGATTAAGTCCTTTATTGCTTCCATTACCTCTTCCAGGGTGATAGGTGTAGTCAAGGAGAGTTGGTGGTGTTCAGGTAAGGAGGGATAAATAGTCTAGATATGTTTCTATATTTTGAGTAGATACGGGCGTTGGTATTTCCCCATATAGGGAACGATACAAAATTCTCAAAGGTTAGAGCGATGTCTCTAGGGTTAGTTTTGATAGTGCCATCTGGAGCCTGAATAGAAGGTATAAGTCTTGAGCTTTCCAGTTTGCGTAGCCTGAGAGCTAAGAGTTTGCCCGCTTTTTCTCCTTGATCTATATAGGTAGATTTAGTTTTCAAGAGTGTATTTTCTGCTTTTTCTCTTAAGAGGTCGGCATATTTATTTCTGAGGTCTAGAAGCTCTGATATGGAGTCAGGGGCTGTTGAGGATGATAGGGAAAGCCCAGCCACTCTTATTTGAGCCAATAAAGACAAGGCTTCCTTTTCTCTCATTTTCTTTCTTCTGGTGGCTAGTTTAATAAATTCCCCATGAATATAGCATTTGAGGGTACACCATAGTAAATCATCTCTTTGGATTGTGCCCATATTAGTATCTATGAAGGTTTGGATGGTGGTTTGAATTCTAGAAATTATAGATTTGTCTTTGAAAAGTTGTGTATTCAGCCACCATGCTCTATCTTTGGGACTATCGGGGGAAGGAGATAGGTCCACCCATACCAGTGAATGGTCGGAGATTACTATTGGTTCGATACCTGTTTGACTTAAACCAGTTAACAGAGGGATACTAATTAAAATATAGTCCAATCTGGACCAGGATTGATGAACGTTAGAGTAAAAGGAAAACAGTTAATGTGCTGGGTTAAGTAAACGCCATGGATCACAAAGCCCTAGTGTATCCATCAAGTCATTTAGGGCTCTTTGAGATGCAGTAGGAGGTCTTAAGGGCTGATGGCTCCTGTCTAGATCCTGTGTTGGGGGACATTCCAGTCACCCCCTAGGATCAGAGAAATAGGAAGGAATGGTGTGATCCTGCTGGCAAGCTCCATAAAAAATGATGGTTCACCACCCGGTGGCCCATATACAGAGCCTAATACTACTGTAGTGCCCAATAGGGTACCTTTAACAAGAATGTGTCTACCATGGGGATCAGTTTCTGTGGAGTCAGTTTGAAAGGGGATTATGTTTTTGCTTAGTATGACTACCCCTTTGCTAGATGAGGAAACCCCTGCGGCAAATAATTGGGAAATCCGAAGTCTATGTAGCCAAATAGCCTCTCTTGCCAATAGGTGAGTTTCTTGTAACAGGATTATATCTGCATTAATTAGGGCAAATGTTTTAATACTTGATATCTCTTTGTAGGATCCCTGACTCCTCTGATGTTCCAGGTCACTATTTTACATGAGTTAATAACCATGCCAAATAAGAAACCAAGAAATCTTTCTAGAGGAATAACAGGTGAGTAACCAGGGCTGATCGTAAGGCACACTCCAACCCTCTCCTCCTTCCCCCCTCCTCTGACCCCAACAACAATATTAACTTTAAAGATTGGTAATAACAGAGATGATCTGAGTGAAGAGGGAACCTTACTAATGTAAAACAGTGAAACCAATAAGGTTGCCCCCCCACCTGTTGCCCAGAAACTATAGTTTACTCACTCCAAAATACTAATGGCTTCTGAACTCAGGACTAGTCCAGTGAGAGAAAACCACAGCAAATATGAAGGAATAACCCCCTCACCCCTCCCCAAACAACCCCAGCAACTATTTACAATTGTCTCCCTTGATAAAGAACATCCAAAGTTCCTAAGAAACAAATCCCAGTGAGGGAGAGCATCCCATACGGCTCCTAGCCACAAAACCCAGAAAAGTAGGAGGCAGAATGATGGTATGATCTGATGGAACTGTACTAACCAAAAAAAGTCAGCCAAAGGAACCAGAACCACCAGGATCCATTTGCAGGGAATGTGGAGGAGCTGAACCCCCCCATATACTGGCGCTTATGCAGTTAACCCTGAATGGTTTCGAGCCAGCAGTCCCTCCCTCCCCTCATCATCGTTCCAGGATATAAGCCATTACTATCACTGTAAAACCTCAGCATGTTTACGCACAAAAATGCTCTGACCAAATTATACATGCTGGAAATTTGTAAGGAACTTAAACGATTTAAAACATGTTCCACCGAGCCCGGATATGTGTCCTCGGCTTAGCAAAAGAGATGCCACCTCTCATGGGAGTATCTGGTGGCCTAGTGTAATCAATAGCCATTGATTCAGGCCTCACCTCCCAGAAGATGAGAGTAAGGGAGAAGGAGAGATGGCATCCCCACCCTCCCCGATTTCAGTTAGTTTCCAGCAATAACTATGAGAAATCATGAACCAGCTACTACATATTGTATGAAGCCAAAAATAAGGATAAAAAGGCACAGTACAGCTGGCCCAGTGGCGCAGAGGGCTGAGGCGTTGAACGCCACACCCGCTCCACGCCCGGCGACCCAGGTTCGAACGACTCGTGCAGCCGGTGGGTCGGGTTGGGGGAGCTAGGCTTGAGCGTCCGACGACAGCCCGGCCATCCGGTGGGATTTGGCGTAATCCGCACTTCTGTGCAACCCCGAGCGGAGGCTCGAGGAAGTGCAAGTCCTGCAGGGATGGCCGGTGGCTGTTGAGCAGAGCGGACGCCGACGTATGCGCCATGACGCCAGGGGATCGCAGTCTGCTCAGGAGGGAGAAAATGGAAAAGAGCCTGCCTCGTCCGGGAGGAAGCGAACCGGACATGCTCGGTTTGCCTGCGCCCACTGACAGTCCACGGGGCCGACTAAACGCTGGGTTACGGGGTTGTCCTCACTCTCATTCCCGCCTGGGGTAAGCCGCTCCATGGGGCCTGTGGACCGTCTGTAGGGTTGCGGTAGTGGGATGTTTACGGGTCATCGCCGAAGTGTCAGTGGAGGCAGGCTGAGGGAGGAGGATAAATTACGATTTCAAAAAAAAAAAAAGGCACAGTACTTCAGTAGTGGAGTTCTGGCATGTCAGTGTTTATGGGGTAAGGAAGTGAATGGGGGAAGCTAAAAGCACACGGACCAACATCGGTCCCAGGTGAAAACTAGTCCCCCTATCCTCACCCGCAGTAACCAGTTCCTTCCCAGATAGATGGTTCCATGCAGAGGGCTGCCCTCTGTGTTGAAAATCTGGAATTGCTACCGGACAGATCAGGCCCATCTGTTAGAAGTGAGCCAATTCCTGGATAAAAGAAAAGAATGGCGATGGGTAGGTGAATCTCCAGTTCTCACTAAAACCATGTTCAGAGAGAATACGGTCTCGTAGAGATCTAGGTACGGTCAATTGATTCAGCCAGTTTTAAACAGATCTGGGGGCCTATTCTTCAGGTCAGCCATGGCTAGTGATGGAGAATCGTAGGATACCCAGGATCCAGATATTGAGACCTGTAGTTTGGCAGGATATAGCATTTTAAATGGTATACTTGCAGCAATGAGTCTGGTAACTATGGCGTGGAAGGCTGAGTGTTTTTTGACGTGTTTCAAAAGGCAGATCTTGACTAAAGTGGAGCTTAAAGCCTTCCCACAGTATTGCTTGGAGCTCTTTTACTTTATGTAGAACATGCTGCCGTTCAACGTAGCTCAGGAATTTTAGTATTAGAGGTCTTGGGGGAGATCCAGGTTGGGGGCGAGGCTGTAATGACCGGTGAGCTCTCTCAATTTGTTAGCTACTCCCAAGGGGAGAAGGGCCCATTATTTTCAGCAGTAGCTTCAGGACAAATGCTATAACATTGGGGTTCTCCTCTGTCTCAGGGAGACCCATTATTATAATATTATTCCTCCTACTCCTACCGTCTAGATCTTCAGTTTTTAACTGCAGCTTGTGTATTTGCTGCCAGAGCTGGGTTATATCTGGATCAACTTTATCTCTCTAATGTTCCAGGGAGGATCTGGCTTCCGTATCTCCCACTCTTTTAGTTAAATCAGCTATGTCACTTCTAATGGACTTAATCTCACTAGAAATTTCAAGTAAGGTTTCTCGAAATGGTAACAGTTCCTGTAAAAATGATCCTCCGTAAGTGGAACTGGTTACATAGATGTTAGGCTTTTGGAGTTGGAGGATCCCACTTGAGGTCTGACTTTTTTGGGTAGCTTTTCAGGCGAGGGAGGAGGCATATGTTTGAGCTGGGCCATCTTCATATCTGCATCCATCGGGGAAGAAGTTCTCCCAATAGCGCTGTAAGTTGCGGTGATACCAAATGCTGGAGATGTCCTCTCTTCATAGTTTTGATTATTGGAGAGATTCCAGTTGAAAATAACTTGCAAAAGGCGATGATGTGAGGTTGAGGTTAGGAGCCCTGTAACTCTGCTGCCACTAGGTAGCCTGCATCACGTGACCTCCTATTAGGGCCTGGTTAATATCTGAGTCCAAGAAGATAGGGAACCAGTCAGCTAAATTTAGGTCAGCCTGGAGAAGGTAGGAGGTTAGTGTGTGAGTCGAGTGAGTTGAGCTATTTGGGTAGGATTTGGGAAGGGGAACTTCTCTGGTGCAATAGGTAAAGCAATGGTCACTGATTGTATCATTTAGGACACTGCTGGCAGATATATGGTGGGGATGAGAGTAGAGGATCCAGTCGAGGAGGGTATGATTGGTGGAGTGCGGGTTGTAACGGGTTGGTTCATTAATAACTGTGTGAGATTTAGTGACTCAATGGATGTTCTGGTGTGAGAGGAGAAAGGGGAGAGCCCATCGATGTTGAAATCCTCCATCACGAGTAGTTCTCCTCCAGAGGAGAAGGAGACAATTGAGCTGAGACATGAGAGGAGGGATTCCGGGGTCGGTTTTGGGGTAGTAAAGAGGATGCTGATGTAGATAGGGGCAGTGGATCATAGGGACAGACAAATAAGGAGGATTTCCTGGGATTTGGGGACTGTTTTTTGGAGAGAGATGGAGCTGGGGAGGAAGCTACGGACATACATGGCGACTCTGCCACCCCACTTACCACAGTCCTAGCGGTAAAGTGTGAAATTCATCAGGGCAAGCTGGGTTTTAGGGGGTGCAAGAGGAAAGCCATGACTCAGAGATGCTAAGTACTGTACATCTAATGGGTGTTGGGTAAGCCAGACTTTTAAGGTGTCCATTTTGGGTAGAAGACTGCGGGCATTTATGTGGAAAATTTGAAGACCCTCATGGGGATGGGGGCTGGGAGGGGGCAAGGGAGGACCAGGGTTAAGCCTGACATCTCCAGAGATCAGCAGGAGTAGAAAAGGGTGCAGTAGATGCTTCTTGGATGAAAAGAATAAGGAGAGCAGGTAGGGAACTCTGGGAGGGGTGATGAAGGGAGAGAAGGAAGGAAGGATAAATACTTTGTTAGGGAGACTGGGGGAAGGCCCATGTGGATGGGATGGTTGGCAGAGGTATAGATAGCATAAGGAAGGGGAGGCAGGGGAGAGAGAGAGACAAAGGAGGAGTTATTTTTAAGGGGGGCCACTCCTTTGAGGGGGGGTAACTAGAGGTGGTGTAAGTATCAAGAAGGAGGAGAAGCAGGCAGATGATGGAAGGGACCATCTTGTAGGCAGAGCGTGGAGGTGGGAAGAGTGGGGAGGGTGTCCACTTGAGACAGAGAAAGTGAGTAAGGATATAGTTGAATAGACACAATTCTCCTAGAGTTTCAAATATTTCCCCAAAAAGGAGAAAGGAGGCCAGGACAGGTCAGGGTGGGGGTGCTGCAGGAATTGATAAGTAGCAGTTAGAGTGAGTGTGAGAAAAATTGGTTAGCATGGATAGAATGGCATGTAGAGACACCTAGTGTGAGGGGCTGAGAAGAAGCAAATGGGCACCTAGGGTGATAGAAAAAATCATGTGGCCTGTCAAGGGTAGGATGGTGGGGGGTGGGTGGAGCAGCCACTGTGCTTGTGCAGTGGTGGGAGTAGCAGGGCACAGTCTCTGTTCAGGTCATGGCTGCTGATGGTGTCCATACCTGGAGATTGCTGGTGGGTGGGTGAGGAATTGCTCAGTGGGTGGCTACGACCCCACAAAAAGGTATGCTCAAGGGGAGGAAGGAGGGAGGGAGGGTTACTGAGGAAAAAAATGAGGAGACACAAATTAAATAAGCTGGCTAAAAGGAGGGAGGGCCCTGAATCTCACGTTACAGGGGGAGGTAGATTTCAGGAAAGTGGGAAGGGGGACAGAAAAGAAGAGGGCTAAGCAGGGCTAACAAGCTTAAATTATGCTGCTAAATTACTAAAATTAATTAAATTATGCTGCTATAAAATTATGCTGCAACTACAACTAAATGATTAGCCAGAATGCAAAGCAGTGAAAATTCAAATTATTAACAGAGGGAATGATGCTGAAGAAAATTAAGTTGTAGTGGGTCAGAGTACAAAGAAAAAAGGCGCCAGGTTTAAAAAAGTCCAACAATAGCAGGTCACAGTCTCTGTTCAGGTCCTGGCTGCTGAGGTATCTGTACCTGGTGATTGCTGGTGGGCAGATGAGGAGCTGCTCCATGGGCGGCTATGGACCCACAAAAAGGTATGCCCGAGGGGAGGAGGGAAGGTTACTGGTTATTGCTGGTGGGCGGGCGAGGAGCTGTTCTGTTGGCGGCTATGGCCTCACAAAAAGGTATGCCCGAGGGGAGGAGGAAAGGTTACTGGTGATTGCTGGCAGGCAGGCGTGGCGCAATTCCATTTGAAGGTGATGCGGCAGCCTAATATTAAGTGGGAGAGTATGCAACTAGACCTATGGCTTGTTACGTGACCTAGGGGAGGCACAGTGTAGTCACATACACAGATAGTGGTCACGTTATCACCAAGCAGGGTTCCAGAGACGGCAAAAAGGACCTTAGGAAAGGTGAAAAAGGGTCTTGATATGACTATAACAAGGGCCAGTGTTTTTCTTCCTTTTGCAAATTCAGCCACATATGCAAAAACTGGAGAGGGGACTATAAGATCACTAACTGAAGGGTGCCGTCTCCAAGCTGCAGTGGCCAGAGACAAATGGCAGAGACAAAACCAAGCAAGGGGCTGGTAAATTTGGCTAACTATCCAGCGCAGCTCAAAAATCTCAACCTGTGGCTTTCATGGTACTCTGACTATAAGGCAGCGCAGTTTTTGGCAGATGGTTTTAGCAAAGACTTTGAGATCCCATACAAAGGGCCTCAAGTGGCCACTACATCCTGCAATCTTAAATCAGATTCTCCGTGCCCCCCTGACCAGGCATTTCCCCATTGGCAGTGTGGCACTTGAGCAACGCCGCTGCCCGCTCCTCTCAGAGACTCCTCGGCCAGCTCCATAAATCAGATTCTCCATGCCCCCCTGATCACATCCTTCCCCATTGGCAGTGCAGTGCTTGATCATTGCTCCCGCCCATTCCTCTCAGAGACTACTTGGCCAGCTCCTTAAATCAGATTCTCCATGATCCTCTGACTGGGTGCTTCCCCATTGGCAGTGCGGCACTTGATCATCACCGCTGCCTGCTCCTCTCAGAGACTCCTTAGCCAGCTCCTTAAATCAGATTCTCCATGCCCCCCTGACTGTGCGCTTCCCCATCAGGAGTGTGGTGCTTGATCATCGCCACCGCCCACTCCTCTGAGTTTCCTCGGCCAGCTCCTTAGATCAGATTCTCTGTGCCCTCCTGACCAGGTGCTTCCTCATCGGCGGTGCAGCGCTTGATAATCGCCGCTGCCCACTCCTCTCAGAGACTCCTCGGCCAGTTTCTTAAATCAGATTATCTGTGTCCCCTGATCGGCTCTTCCCCATGGGTGGTGCAGCACTTGATCATTGCCACCGCCCACTCCTCTCAGAGATTCCTCAGCCAGCTCCTCAAATCAGATTCTCCATGCCCCCCTGACCAGGCGCTTCCCCATTGGCGGTGCGGCGCTTGATAATCGCCGCTGCCCACTCCTCTCAGAGACTCCTCGGCCAGTTTCTTAAATCAGGTATTGATCTCTCGCTTTGCTTCAGTGTTCAAGATTTTGATGCTCCTGACTCCATGCTACTGATTGGCCAATTTCTTGGACTGCCATGATTCCATTGGCTACTCCTCTCCAGGGATACTGCCTCAGTTCCCCAACCAGGTCTCGGTGCCAGTGCTTGCTAATTTGTCTGAAATTGCATTTCTAATCTAAAATTTTCTCTTTATGCTACCTTCTCTCTCCTAATCATGTAATGTGCTAGTGACACATTTAGTCTACTGTTACTGTACTAGTCTGCCTGCTCTAGCTGCAATTGCCTTACAGTGCACCTTAGCTAATCCATCCCCACTAGAGATTGATGTTACTTATTTTTTATCATTGTATATGTGCTGCATGAGTTGCTGCAGACTTGTACCCTTGTCCTTAATCTCTTTTTTCTCCAGTCCTCTGTCTCCCCCCCTGCTAACCCCTTCCCCCCTTTCTTCTATTAGCAGAAAGGCACCTTGCCTGTACTTGCTGATCTGCTAATCCCTTTTCTCTGAGCTTGGCACTGACTTGCCCTGCCCCCTGCGCTCTATTGTGCACTGCTGCCTGACCCACCCCCTGCATAAGCTAATCTTCTCCTCCTCCTCTGCTGCCTCAGGCTCACTGCTATCTCCCTTTCTGCTGTCTATCTCCCCCGGCCCCCTGCTTGGTCTCTCTCCTCCTAATAATCATCTTGCTCTCTCTCTCGCCCTCCTACAGATTCACTGTGTACCCCGACCGGGTGCTTCCCCATCAGCAGTGAGGCACTTGATCATCGCCAAGGTCATCCTCTCAGAGAGTCCTCAGCCAGCTCCTTAAATCAGGTATGGACCTCTCAATTTGGTTTGGAATTCAAGATTTTGCTGCTTCTGACTCTCTGTTGCTGATTGGCCAATTTCTCAGATTGTCACGATCCCATTGGCTACTCCTCTTCAGGGATACTGCCTGAGTTCCCCAGCCAGGTCTCGGTGCTGGTGCTTGCTAATTTGTCTGAAATTGCCTCCCTAATCTAAAATTTTCTCATGCCCACCCTCCTCTGGCCCCATCACTCTTTAAATCCACTACTTTCACTCTGGATCCTCCCTTCAGTGCATCTAGCCAATTGCTGCTTACCAGTCTTCTCTCCCTGATTCATCCAAACTACTCTTCTCTTATCTCTGTTCCTCCTTCCATGGAGACCGTCTACCAATTCAACTGAGTATTCTTGTCTGTACCAGCATCAAATCCTGTCTCTCCTATGGAGCATTGTTTGTTTGCTCATTGGTATTCACTTGTATTACCAGTCATCACTCTCTGATTTTGACCTAATTTACTCTTAGCTCTGTTCCTTCTACCAAGGTGACTGTCTACTTATCCAGATCGAGATAATCTTATCTGAATCAGAAGCAACTCATGCCTCTCCTAAGGTGTGTTGTCTGCTGCTCTACTGCTACTAGCAATGCCTCTGACCTACTAATACTGTACCTCCCCACGTACCAAACTACCCGCTACTCTGTCCTATCTCTCAACTGGACCCTTGCCCTTCACTGGGTGGTTCCTTTGCTATGTCTCCTACATCTACTAAGCTTCTCTTTACCATCTTCCTCTCAATCTTCCTGCCCCCTTTTACCCTCAACCAGTCTCCTTCTCCAATCCTTCCTGTCCCCCTTACCATGCTCACTACAACACACTATTCTGCTGCTACCCCCTCACCAGTTGCCGCTAAATGGTCGCACTACCCTTTCCACCCTAGTGCATCACTCCTACCCCTACCTTCTTACTGCACCCTGCTACTTATATTAAAATTCCAACCTCCTCCCCCACCACTCCTCACTTCTTAGACACCCTACACACTCGCCACCCTGGTATAAGTGTGCAAAAATTCATTTCATAATCATTGCTCTATTGCTATTGTCCTCCAGTGACATAAACCCAAACTCTGGGCCATGCCCCTTGGTCACCACAGGATTTGGTTCAAATGCTACTCTCCTTACCAGTGTAGCCCACTTGCCCTCCCCCGTGGCCTAAAAATCCTACACCTAAACATATGTAGTCTTCTCCCCAAACTCGATCTACTGCAGCCTCTTGCCATCTCACTAGCCCCTGAAATTATCATTATTTCTGAAACATGGCTTAGTAAAAATATAAGTGACCCATCCCTCTCCTTCCCTGGCTACACTATAACCAGACAGAACTGAGTCAGTAGGGGTGGAGGAGTGGCAAAATATGTTTCAACTGCCTTGCACTTCACTACCATACTTTCTACCTCAGTCCCTACAGCCTATGAGGCTCTCACCCTAAAATTACCCCTGCCATTTTCTAAGCCCATATATATCACTGGGGTTTACTCTCGCCCAGGTCTTCTCCCCTCTGTTACCACTGAACTTATCAACACCATAGTCTCCCTCACTGCTTCTGGTGAAGTATATATAATGGGCGATTTCAACTTAAATTGGTTATCCCCCTCTCTAACCAAGGTACACAATGATATTTCTGCACAAAACTTGTCACAACTTATCTCCGAACCTACCCATTTAAACCATAAAACTGGTAACCACTCCCTAATCGACTGGACCCTCTTATCCCATCCACATAGGGTTATTAAATCTGGCATCCTACTGGATGCCTTAAACGACCACCATGCTACCTTCATGGTACGCAGAATCCACAGGATTAAGGCCCCTTACAAAACACTGCTAACCCGCTCGTATAAATCTTTGAACATCACCCCACTCCTTCAAGACCTGGCAAACACAAACTGGGATCCAATCGCCTCTTCCAGTTCCATTGATGATGCTTACAAATACTTTCAAGATAAATTTCTTGAGGTTTGGAACAAACATGCCCCTCTGCGTCGCTCTAGGATAAGGGGAAACCACCGCCAGTGGATCACCCCAGAACTCTTGGTGTGTCAAAGAACCAGAGATCAAGCTTTGAAAACACATAAAGTCTCTAAGCTCCCCAAATGCTATGACACCCCCGTTTTCTAAGAAACCGGTGCACAAAAGCTACTTGTCTAGCCAAAGCAGACTACTTCTGCTCTACCTTTCAGGCTAACATAAGTAAACTGTCCAAATTCTGGAAAGTTGTTCCCTCCCTCTTTTCCCCTCCCTCCACTCCACCCACCCCTCTCCTTAATATTAACAACACTCTCATTACTGATCACCTCAGTGTTGCTGCTGAATTTAATTCCTATTTCATCTCCTGCACCTCCGCTCTCCTCTCCTCATTACCATTCCCCCCACCTGTGGATTTACCCCCCTCTCCATGTCCATCCTCCCCACCCAACTCCTTCTCTAAAATGACCTCCTGTGACACATTGGCTGCCTTGTATGCTCTCAACCCCTCCAAAGGCAGCTTAACTGACAGTCTGGACCCAAAACTGCTATATCTACCAGATCTTGCTATATCTTTTCCTCTAACTGAACTTCTCAAGCTTTCCTTCACAACTGCTACCTTTCCTTCAGTCTGGAAGCATGCTGTTATTCTTCCCCTTCCAAAGGGCGATGATCCTACTACCCCTGCGAATTATCATCTCATTTCACTGCTCCCTACCCTTGCTAAGCTTCAAGAACATCTGGTTCTTTCACAGCTCTCGTCCTATCTCTCTGATACTAACTGTTTCACTCCATTCCAATCTGGGTTCCGGAAGAACCACTTCACTACTACTTCCCTGATTAGGCTCATTGACTCTATCCTCTCAAAGATGGATAGTGGCCAAATCACATCAGCTATTTTTGTCGACCTACTGTACCTAAGACTTTTGACACTGTCTGCCACACTTTACTTGTAAACATCCTCTGCAAGGCAGGTCTATCAGACTCCTCCACAAACTGGTTTAGAGCCTACCTGGTAGGCAGGACCCAGTCCATCAGAACTGACTCCATATTTCCACCCCTCCCCATTAACTCTAGCATCCCACAGGGGTCCATCTTGGGCCCTATCCTCTTCTCCATATTTCTAAATGACCTCCCCTCTGCCTGCTCATCCACCTCTATCCATGTATATATGCGGATGACACAGTTCTCTAAACCTCAGGTCAGTTCCCATATGATGTGGCTACTAGACTACAGCACAACTTCAACCACATTTAGCTCTGGTATAGCTCCCCTTAATGCCAAGAAGACAGTCCCAATGACCTTTGGCACAAGGCAGAGACTCTCTAGGTGCTCCTCATTGCCCTCCTTCCACATGCTTGACAGGACAATCCTTGAGGACACCTCCTCTTTTAGGTACCTTGGGTGTGGCTTGACTGACACCTTAGCTTCTTGGTCCATGTTGATGGCATCCTGAAAAAGTTATGCCCCAAGCTTGGCATGTTATACAGGAACCGTAGCTGCCGCCTGCTACCGGCAAGGTGTGAAATGGTCCAGAAGATGGTCTTACCTATTTTTGATTACTGCAATGTAGTCTATGGTGCTCCTCCCAAGTCTTCCCTAACCAGATTGGACACCCTTTTTAACTCCTTCTGACAGCTTGCCTTGGATGCCCCCCTCACTCATCACTGTAGGCTCTACCACTCCCTCACATTTCCTTCTTTAGAAAACTGATGCCTCCTTCATTGCATTAAATTTGTGTCTAAATTCTGGTTTGGAACACTCCCCTCCCCTTATCTCGCCTTCTCACTATCCTCCCTCCCTCCCCCCACCTGCCTGCTCTCTTAGATCATATGACTTCTGCTTAATGGCAGTCCCTTGTCAGTCTATCACTGTTGGCCAAGCAGCCTTCTCTCACCCCCTCCCCAAATCATGGAATGCACTTCCGCACCAGATCCACCACTCATCTTCCTCTCACTCCATCTCCTCAGTGCTATATAGCTTCCTCTCTGTAAATTGCACCTGTAGTTAATCCACCTGCCATCTTCATCATCCCCTGGCCTTCATGCTCACCTAGTTACATAACATTTCCCCTGCTCCTGTTCCAGTCCTTCACTGCAATATCTCTTCTCCTCCAATCTCTCCTCCCTTCTCTCCATAACTTCCTTCAACCATCTCCCTCTGTTGCTGATTTAATTGCTGCACTACCACACCTTCAGGTGCTTCCTCTTTGAAAACATATAGCACTTAATAAATCTCCTCGATTCCCAAGGTTAACTGATCCAAATGCTGTTTTATAATGTACATTACTCTATTCCATCAGTACTGTTGCCTATCATGTTATTCTGTATTTTGTGTTACTAATGTTTGATTGTATGTGTATTTCCCTATCATGTTATACTGTATTTTGTGTTACTAATGTTTGATTGTATGTGAATTTCCCTATCCTGTTATTCTGTATTTTGTGTTACTAATGTTTGATTGTATGTGTATTTCTCTATCATGTTATACTGTATTTTGTGTACAAAGGTTTGATTGTGTATTGTATTTCCCCCTCATCCCTTCCCCCCAGGATGCACCGTGAGATGAGCAATCTGTTGTTCAGTGTGCCTTTCCTAGTGAAACATTTCAATAAATAAATAAATAAAATCAGTTTTGGCCCTCCCGGAGATGCTCAAGCAAAAAATGAAAAAGGAAGGCAAGACCAGCCAGGTAGCTGGCCCGTTTGAGAAGCTTACAGAAATACACAAATAGTGGGGCTCAACTCACTCGAAAGGTGACCAGCACAGTGCTGAACAGCTTCTCAGAAATACCGAAGCAAAACATAAATCGAGTGTAACCATTCATTGCTGTAGCACTAACCAAACAAGCACATTGCTTTCTTTTGAGAACATAAAAAACTCCTTACCACATCGCAGAGCTTTCTTCTCCCTTATTAAAGTGCAAAAATGTGATAAGAACGCCAGAAAGTGCATTACCATTTCATAGCGGTGGCCAAATACATGCAAACATTAAAAGTGTGTGAGAAATTGTTTGCCCCACAAGCATGTACAACTACTACACAAGCAAAACCGGATGGAATGCTGTTAGAAAATTTAAAGAAAAAATTAGTACGTTATCAATTGCATGCTTTTTCTTTATCACACTACTGGCATGAACATAAAATCCCAAGAGGTTTGAGAATACAAGTGCCACAAGCATATGGGCCGGATGGCCAAGAATTGATGCAAGATTGGGAAAGAATATTAAATAAAGCATCAAGTGACCTAATTTTAAGCCTAATTAAAAAAAGCCAGAAGAGATATTGATAGCGTTCAGAAAGAAATCACTCAGATTGAGGCAAACATTAAGATTTATGCGCCAAACACAGAATATATATTGTTATTACAGAAAATTGAAGCTCAAGTTGTAAAATTACATGATGAATTTAAAGAATACAAACAAGGAAAACACAATAGGGACAATAGAGACTATGAACAAGGCCAAGTTTACAACTGGCAATGCAAAACGAGAAGAGAACCATATACGCATAAATGAAACATCAATCGGTTTAGAGAAAACAATTTTGCATCATCCCCCAAGAGTGAAGGTGAAGACCCTCAATCAAGTGGAAATGGCAAACAAGCTTTTTTAGGCCAACAGCCAGGGAATTCAGGACAGCAACATGTGGCATCTGTGACATAGACAGCCAGTTCTGAGCGCTGTATCATTTTTTTTAATATAAAATGTATTACTAATGTCTCTGCTGAAAATCTGATGTTCTTAGAATGACCTCACTCACTCCCTCTCCCCAGGTTTCAGCTGAAATATGCAAGCCATGAGAAAAATGCTGAAAACAGCACGTGAGATCACATACAGTTTTAGATACTAGCTGTTACATGGAAGGCCGTAATCAAGGATCCTGTTTGTCTGAGTTAATTACAGCCGTAGTTGCTAAATCATATCCAGTTTATGACGTTGGAGGGAAAACCCAGGTTATTACACAGAAGTGCAAAAATCATAAAAATGTTTTCATGTCCTGGAAGGAGGAAGCTTATTATGAGATCAAAAGAAGTGTCATTTGAAGGACACGAAATATGCTGAAGTTGAAGAATGTAATACTTAGAAAAGACATCCTGTTTTTGTATAAGATATATTTTTTTATATATATAATCTGACAGAGGATGAGCTAGCTGACCTCACACAAAAGGGGTTGGCCAGTACAGTTGTTTAAGGAATACTCTGTTTTACTTACTCACACTTTTAACTAGACTCTGAAAAGAAAACATCTTTGGAGCACTTGTAAACAGGTATTTAGAAAGAGAGTCAAATCTAAGTACTGTATGTAGGAATTTGCACTGTTTAAACCTTGTTCTTTTAAAAGATTTGTATGTCTTGTGATATAAGAGTTCTGTATTTTGTGTTTGACATATTTTTATCTATTTTTAGTAAAACTCTTTTTAGAGCATACTTGGTCTGTCTTTGATTTCTTTTAGTTGTAAGAAAATATATGGTTGTAGCAGACAATAGACATAAGCTTGAATGGTGACACCAAACTGGAAAGAGAAGTGTTTTAAATCTGAGGTCTTTATTAAAGTTTTTAAGGGTTCATCTCCACATACCTGGTTAGGTGCCTGTAGGCAAAGATATCTGGCCCCCCAAAGACAGAAATATCTGAGCCTGTGCATTGGGTATGCTAGCAAGAGGTTAACAGTTTGAATCCCTCCAGAACTTGAGACCAAAAGTTGATCCGAACTCACAAAACAGACAAGAGGGTTACCTTGTTCTGTTAAACTGTTCACAAGACTACTTTTCAGAGGTTGGCACTTTGGGAGTAGAGGGCCCTGACCTGCTGGTGGGTTTGTGACAGATTGGTTAACAGCGTTGTATAATTTTTGTATCACAAGCTTTATTGTTCTGTGTCAGCTGGGACCGTAAGCCTCTACAAAGAAAGAAAAAGACAGAGTTTTATTTTTAAAAGGAAACAGAACTATATGTCACTTGGCTTACAGCCAAGTTCCTACCCATTTTATTTTTTTTTCTAAAGTGCAGTCAGAGTAGCAGTAGTCAGGAAAGATGACTTTCAACTACAGCAGACACACTGTAGATTACTTAAGGCAGTTATGCGGGAACAAAGGAGTCCTGTTCGAGGTGAAAGCAAGCAAGCAGAGCCTTATAGATGCCCTGATGGTAGCAGATACCCAGAGCAGCAAGTCACCAACCATGACTAGAAAGGACCAATCCTCAAGTGTGGAAGGGCTAGCGGCCAGTGAAGGGTCCAGAGCCAATGAGGAGGACAGCAGGGCCACTGTCAGTGAAGGGCCACAGCAGCAGAGGAGGTCACCAGTATCCTGAATCCAGAGGTACTCAGGCTGCAAATTGAGTTACGTAGGATGGAACTGGAGGCAGAACAAGAACAGAGGGAGGCGGACCATGAGACAAAGCAAGAACGCCAAAAGGCAGAGCTAGAGAAGCGAGAGGTGGACCGTGAGAGAGAACGCGAACGCCGAGAGGCAGAGCGAGAACAGAGAGATGCAGGCCGTGAGGAGCATGAGTGCCAGCAAGCTGCAGAGGAGAAGAGAGAGGAGCGCCAGAGGCAACATGAACTGGAGAAGCTACGACTCCAACCAGCGGCACCAGAGTAGGTAAGTGGCTTGGGTTTAACTGGGACTGCAGGACTGGGTTACAAACTGAACTCCAAATTAATAGCTGAATTTAAGGAGGGGGAGGATATGGACTTTTTTTTTAATTCTTTTCAAAAAGTTTGTATTCAGGCTAAATTTTCTAGAGAGTCCTGGAGCTTCCAGCTATCCCCGCTACTTACCAGGAAAGCTCGGGATGCATTGGGTCAAATGGACAATGAGGACAGTGACGATTACAGCAAGTTAAAAGCTGCACTGTTAAAAAGTTTGAATTAACTGCTGAATCATACAGTGCTAAATTCCATAAGCTCAGGAGAAGCCCTGATATGAGCTATGAGGAGCTAGCCATGAAGCAACGTCAGTTTTTAAAACGTTGGTGGGAAGGAATTGAGGCAAACTCTGTTGATAAAATTGAAAATGTGATTTTATTAGAACAGTTTTATTGGGCTTGCCCAGCAGAGCTAAAAACCTGGATAGAGGACCGAGATCCAAAAACAGTGCAAGAGGCTGCTGAACTCTCGGACAGCTATGCCAAGAGCAGACCTGCTCTGAGAGTGAATGGGGCAGGTGTGGCAGTGCAGAAAGAGAAAAGCACGTCTTCAGAGCAGCTAAACCCTCACTGCCTCCACCGAAACCAGTTAGTCCCAGGTTTCAATGAAAGGATTTCTCTGAAGTAAGAATGCCTGTTGGTTGTGTAAAGAAACTGGGCATATGTCCAGACAGTGTCCCAAAAAGGCGAGCAATAATACACAACAGGGTGCTAGAAAAGAAGTCAGTTGTTTGTGTGTCCCTGGAAGCATGCCAGTGAACATGAGGGAACACATGCACCCAGTCATGGTAAATGGCGTGCAGATGCAAGGGTTAAGGGACACAGGGGCATACCTGATGTTAGTAAAGGGGGATCTGGTACAGCCTGGTCAGCTTATACCCAAAAATATGTCACTGTACAAGGGTTTACTGGTGAAGTGAAAACATTGCCACTGGCTAGTGTTCTCCTAGACTGGGGTGAAACAGGGGGAACTGTGCAACAGGTGGCTGTAGCCAAAACATTAGCAATGGATATGATCCTGGGTAACAATCTCCAACAGGGGATGGTATGTACAGTTACCTGTAGCCAAGCAGCGAGGGAAAACTGTAGTTCCCTGAATCCCACAGAAGCCATTGTGGAAACCACTGAGAGGCTGGTTCCCCAGCCTGTGTCTCCTGATATGGAGATTAATGAAGAGGGGGTAGAAATTTCCCCAGTAGCAAGTGACCACACAGCTACAAAAGGTTACTCCAAAGAGGGAGGGATGACCCATTGTCTGAGGGTTGGGATTGACAGTGATCCTGAGTGCCCTGATGCTAGTGCTAGGGACCCTAGTTTAGCGACTGAAGGAGACCTGTCCCATGCCTTTGGAATGTGTGAGGGGTTTGCAGCTGCTCAGAGGGGGTGACCCTAGTTTAGAGAAGCTGAGGGCTTGAGCAGACTCGGACGGCACACAGGGAGGTGACAGCAGACATAAGGTTTATTGGGAAAATGGACTTATGTATACTCAGGCAGTACAGACAGAGGGAGGGATGCTAGGCAGGCAGCTTGTCATTCCCCAGGGGTGTCATGAGCAGTTGCTCAAAATTGCACATGATATTCCCTTGTCTGGTCATCTGGGACTCATGCGCACTATGCAGTGGTTAGCCCAGAATTTCTACTGGCCTAACTTCACCCATCAGGTGAAGGAGTATTGCAGATCTTGTCACCAGTGCCAAGAAATAGGGAAGGCTGTCAAGAAAACCCAAGCCACCCTGATTCCATTGCCCATAGTGGAGGAGCCATTCCAGAGGGTGGGAATGGATATTGTGGGGCCTTTAAATACTCCCAGCTCCTCAGGGAAGAGATTCATCCTGACTGTGGTGGATTACGCTACCTGGTACCCAGAGGCAGTTGCCCTATCCTCACTGAGGATGGACAAAGTGGTAGATGCCTTACTTGGGATTTTCTCCCGTGTTGGGTTTCCGCAGGAGGTAATCACCGATCAAGGGGGTTCCTTCATGTCGGACCTGATGAAATGTTTATGGGAGAAGTTTGGGGTGGTACAGAGATGCATGACACCATATCACCCACAAGCCAATGGACTTGTGGAATGATTCAATGGTACCCTAAAGGCTAGGCTCCTGGTGTTTGCTGAACAGCATGGGAGGGACTGGGAGAAATACCTTCCCCACCTTTTGTTTGCATACAGGGAGGTGCCCCAAGAGTCGACAGGATTTTCCCCCTTCAAACTCTTATATGGACGCCGGGTACGTGGGCCCCTAGACTTGATCTGGGAGGACTGGGAAGGCAAGCATGCCACCCAGGGAACTCCCATTGTGGATTATGTCCTTAGGTTTAGGGAAAGGCTGAAGGAGCTTATGGGGACAGCCCAGAGCAACCTGGCAGCTGCCCAACAGAAACAAAAAGTGTGGTACCAGCACAGAGCCAGAGCTTGCTCGTACATGGTGGGTCAGGAAGTCATGGTCCTTATTTCAGTCCAGAAGGACAAGCTGCAAACTGAGTGGGCAGGACCGTACAAAGTGGTTAGGAAGGTAAATTATGTAAACTACATTGTGGAGTTATCTGACCGAAGACAGACTGAAAGGATGTACCATGTCAACATAATGAAGCCATATGCAAATAGGGCTGACATGGTGTTTGCAGTGTGTAGTTATAGGGAGGGGACGGATGAAGAGGACCCCCTTCTGGACTTGCTAGAAGAGAGTAAGCGGGAGTCCTCTGTGGAGGCAGTAAAATTGTCTCCCCAGCTGGCCCTGGACCAGGTCCAGAAAGTAAGGGAGGTTTTAGCAGACTTTGCCCCATTGTTTAGCGCCAAGTCTGGACTAACCCCCTTAGCGACACACGATGTGGAGACAGGGACACAGACGCCCATACGGCGGACAGCATATCAGGTGTCATAGGCTGTCCAAAAGGACATTAGGAGGGAAGTGGAGGAGATGCTGGATTTAGGGGTAATCCAGAGATCCCACAGCCCCTGGGCCTCACCCGTAGTCCTTGTGCCCAAGCCAGATGGCTCAACTCATTTCTGTGTGGACTATCGTGGACTGAATGCAGTCATGAAGTCTGACACCCATCCAATGCCCCAGATGGATGAACTCCTGGACAAGTTGGGAGGGGCAACCTACCTTATGACTATTGACCTGACCAAGGGGTATTGGTAGGTAGAATTGACAGACAGAGCTAGGGAGAGGTCGGCCTATATCACTCCAATAGGCTTATTTGAGCTTAAAGTAATGCCTTTCAGAATGTAGAACGCCCTGGCCACTTTCCAAAGGTTGGTGAACCAGGTGTTAAATGGTGCTGAGCAGTACACCGTGGTGTACCTGGATGACATTGACATCTTTAGTACCAGCTGGGAGGAACACCTATCCCACCATAGCGAAGTGCTGGGCAGGATACAGAGGGCCGGGCTCACTGTCAAAGCCGAGAAGTGCCAGGTGGCCATGGGAGAAGTGGCATACCTTGGACATGTGGTAGGCCGGGGACAGCTCCATCCTAACCAAATAAAGATAGAGGTGATCCAGGCGTGGCCCAGACCAGAAACCCAGAAGCAGGTCAGGAGCTTTCTAGGGATAGCAGGGTACTACAGGAAATTTGTACCCAATTACAGTGCCCTGGCTGCTCCCCTATCTGACCTGACAAAGAAAAAAATGCCAAAGAAAATTACCTGGTGCCCAGCCTGTGAGGAAGCCTTTACCAGACTGAAGGAGGCACTGTGTAGTGCTCCTGTTTTGACAAGTCCTGACTATAGAAAAACCTTTAAAGTTCAGGCGGACGCCTCAGGCATGGATATTGGAGCAGTACTGAGCCAGATGTCCAGCCAAGGGACAGATCACCCAGTAGTGTACCTGAGTCAGAAGCTACTTCCCAGGGAGCAAGCGAACTCCGCAGTAGAAAAGGAGTGTCTTGCCATAGTGAGGGCCCTAAAGAAATTAGAGCCATACTTGTATGGGCAGCATTTTGTGGTGCAGACTGACCACAACCCCCTGGTTTGGCTGACACAGATGGGGGTGAACAATGGGAGACTGCTAAAATGGAGTCTTGCTTTACAAGGGTATGACCTAAAAATCATACATAGTGCTGGAGCGAAGAACCAGAACTCAGATGGGCTGTCTAGGGTCTATGAGGAGTGAACTGATTTGGGAAGCTCATCCCATGTAGGGGATAGAACCCCCAAATTCAGTCTTGTTGGGGAGGAATTGTGACGTAGACAGCCTGTTCTGAGTGCTGTATCATTTTTTTAATATAAAATGTATTACTGAATGTCTCTGCTGAAAATCTGATTCTCTTAGAATGACCTCACTCATCCCCCCCAACCCCAGGTTTCGGCTGAAAGATGCAAGCCATGAGAAAAATGCTGAAAACAGCATGTGAGATCACATACAGTTTTAGATACTAGGTGTTACATGGAAGGCCTTAATCAAGGATCCTGTTTGTCTGAGTTAATTACAGCTGTAGTTGCTAAATCATATCCATTTTCTGACATTGGAGGGAAAACCCAGGTTATTACATAGAAGTGCGAAAATCATAGAGATGCTTTCATGTCCTGGAAGGAGGAAGCTTATTATGAGATAAAAAGAAGTGTCATTTGAAGGAAATGAAATATGCTGAAGTAGCAGAATGTGATACTTTGAAAAGACATCCTGTTTTTGTATAAGATATACATATTTTTTTATATATAATCTGACAAGAGGAGGAGCTAGCTGACCTCACACAAAAGGGGTTGGCCAATACAGTTTGTTAAGGAACACTCTGTTTTACTTACTCACACTTTTAATTAGACTCTGACAAAGAAAACATCTTTGGAGCACTTGTAAACAGGTATTTAGAAAGAGAGTCAAATCTAAGTATTGTATGTAGGAATTTGCACTGTTTAAACCTTGCTCTTTTAAAAGATTTGTATGTCTTGTGATATGAGAGTTCTGTATTTTGTGTTTGACATATTTTTATCTATTTTTAGTAAAACTCTTTTTAGAGCATACTTGGTCTGTCTTTGATTTCTTTTAGTTGTAAGAAAAGATATGGTTATAGCAGACAATAGACATAAGCTTGAATGGTGATACCAAACTGGAAAGAGAAGCGTTTTAAATCTGAGGTCTTTATTAAAGTTTTTAAGGGTTCATCTCTGTATACCTGGTTAGGTGCCCATAGGCAAAGATATCTGGCCCCCCGAAGACAGAAATATCTGAGCCTGTGCATTGGGTATGCTAGCAAGACGTTAACAGTTTGAATCCCTCCAGAACTTGAGACCAAATGTTGATCCGAACTGACAAAACAGACAAGAGGGTTACCTTGTTCTGTTAAACTGTTCACAAGACTGTGCTCAGAGGTTGGCACTTTGGGAGTAGAGAGCCTGACCTGCTGAGTGGGTTTGTGACAGCATCCACCCTGCAGCACCCACATATAAACATAGAACAAGAAGGGAGAGGGGGAAACATACGAGGGTGAGACAGAGGAAGAAGACCTTTGCAACAATCAGGGCCACCTCGTCGGTCCAACAGGAACAACAAATACCAATCATAAATCTGACAGAGCAGATTTTAAATGAAGAAGAGAAACAAGTACTACAAAAAGTCCTCTCCTTTGTACCTAGTACTGCTGTTAATCTCTTTCAATTACGAATTGATTCATCCAAATTTTATAGGCAGCTTCATTTAAAAAGTTTATTTTCTCAAACAAGTTTTAGTGGAAGAAATGCCTCACAGAATGATGAGCAGTTAGGTTCATCAAGTTTGAATCCCGCCACAGCCACTGAGTTAAATGTGACATCGGAACTTAGAAAGAAATCCACCTTCTGCCCCCCCAACACATGCGCACCATAACATCAATACATTTGCCAATTTGGTGGACAATGATGTTACGAAATTAATAAAGAAATCTGAATTACTGCCAAATCATAGAAATTTAACTAGGAGTGAAAATGAAGCATTAAAAGCACTACAAAATAATATTGATTTGGTTATAAAACCATCGGACAAGGGTGGTGTGATTGTAATTTGGGGATGAGTAAAATATGAAGAAGAAATGGGGAAACAATTATCGGATGGTAGATACTATTAATGTGTAACAGATCCAACAGAAAAGATTAAAAAACAAGCCTTTGCATTTATCAGTGAAAGTGAAATAAATGGCTACCTTACTAAACAAGAATGTGAATTTCTGAAAGTAAATAATCCAGTGAAACTACGTATCTATTTGCTGCCTAAGATACATAAGAATGCCACCAATCCACCGGGTCATCCCATAGTGTCCTCGATTGGTTCATCAATGGAACCATTTTCACAGTTAATTGACTGTTATCTGTGACCTGAAGTCTCTGAATTAAAATAATTTTTTGCAAGATACAAGTGACGTAATAAAAGCATTAGCACAAATAGAACAACAACAAGGAAATACAATTCTGGTCACTTTTGATATTGAAAGTTTATACTCCAATATTCCCCATAAAGGTGGTTTAGAAGCATTACATTACTATCTAAATTTGAGAGAAAGTATTGAGGCACCAAAAATAGAATTCTTATTAAAAATGGCAGCTATGGTGCTAACATCAAATTATTTCATATATCAAAACAGCTTTTTTGCTCAAATTCGAGGAACAGCAATGGGAACTACCTTTGCACCAAGCTTAGCCAGTCTATATGTTGGGTTATGAGAAGAACATCACTTGTACAAAAACCCTGTATTTACTAAATGTGCAAAGTTTTGGAAATGATTTATCAATGATTGTCTGATGATTTGGACTGGCACAGAGGAAGAATTGGATGCATTTTACAGTATGATAAGTGATTTTGACCTGAATTTGAAATTTGTCATGAAGAGAGACATGTTAAAGATAGACTTCCTGGACATTACAATCTGCAATGCGGGAGGAAAATTGACAGCAACATTGTTCAGGAGGGATACAGACAGAAATAGTTTGTTGCACTACACAAGCTCTCATCCTAAATCATTGCAAGATAATATCCCAGTTGGTCAAATGTTACGTGTAAAGAGGCTTTGTAGCAACACCCAGGAAATGGAGAAACATTCAACATTAATGTCCCAGCATTTTGTGGATCAGGGATTTCCACCAGAAATAGTCGAGAAAGGATTAGACAGAGCTATTGAAATGAATAGGGAAGATCTTCTGCAGAAAAAGACCAGGACAACAAAAGAACAACAGATTACTTTTGTGACCAAGTTCTGCAACCAAAGTGGAGCAACTGCAAAAATTAAAAAAAAACACTGGCATATAGTACAGAACTCTGTAGGTTTTGGTGATAAACCTTTGAGAATTTCATATAAAAAAGATGCTAATTTACAAGATAAATTAGTTCACAGTTTGCATGAAAAATCAATTGAACCTAAAAAAAGTGGCTACCCAATACCCCAAAAGGCAATTATAAATGTGGCCATTGTGCTCAGTGTAACAACACAGTAAATTCAGAAGAAATTAAGCACCCTAGAACAGAAAAAAAGTATAAAATCATGTAATTTATAAATTGTTCAACCGTAGGAGTGGTGTATCTGTTGACATGCCCCTGTGGTTTGGGATATGTGGGACAAATTAGCAGAACTTTAAGGGAAAGAATAATAAAACATAAGTCCGATATCAGAACAGGCTCACAAACAAATGCAATGGCTAGGCATTATCAGTTGATGAAGCATGGTTCACCTGCGAGCCTTCGTTTCTCCAGTATTGAGAAAGTAGAACTTAGGGTGAGAGGGGGAAACTTAACAAATAAGATGTTGCAATGAGAATGTTATTGAATCCATTCATTAGATACCTTACAACCATGAGGTTTAATTGAGGAAATGCCCCTCACCAGCTATCTATGATATTTCTGATACTAGACTAGTCGTTTTGGAAATATTGATGAAATTACTGTGAGAATGGTGGTTCTTTATGGAAACTTGCAGGCTGATTATTTAAAAGTTTTTTAAACATTTTTGTTTTTATTTTCTAGGATGGTGTTAGATACGTATATTACTGTGTTTTTTGATAGTCCATCATAGTGAGGTTATGTATGAATAATTAGGTAAAGAAAGTATATGTGTATTTTATTAGCCAATCATGTTAAGACAGTGAATGAATTATTCATGAGGTAGAGTATGAATGAAGTTGTAGTTTGATGGCCAATCAGCTCTGAGGTAGCCTATTTGGTGAAACATCAGCTGATCTGCACTTTTGGCACGTAGCACTACGTGCACATTGCCAAGCATGACTTCTGGTCGTTAGTATGGCCACGGTGTACTATGTTTAGTGCCAACAGTGTTTTTTAATGTTTGCATGTATTTGGCCACCATTATGAAATGGTAATGCACTTTCTGGCATTCTTAGCACATTTCTGCACTTTAATAAAGGAGAAGAAAACTCTTTGATGTGGTAAGCAGTTTTTTTATGGTCTCAAAAGAAAGCAAAGTGCTTGTTTGGTTAGTGCTACAGCAATGAGTGGTTACACTCGATTTGTGTTTTCCATTTGAGAAGTTACCATTTCCAAACCTTAGAGTGTCTCCACTGGCAATAGTCCTCAAGAAGACACCTGGTGAATATCGATTGATACACCACTTGTCTTGCCCAAGTTCATCAGTCAATGACACTATAGCACCAGAGGACAGCTCAGTCAGGTATGCGTCATTTGACATGGCTGTCCATCTGGTGCACTGTCTAGGCCCTGGCACACTGATAGCAAAAAGCAACATCAAGTCCACATTCCACCTCCTTCTCATGAGACAAAGAGACTATGATCTACTGGGTTTCATGTCACAGGGACAATGGTAGATGGCCAAGGCCATGCCCATGGGGTGCTCAGTAAGCTGTGGAGCCTTTGAGGCATTTGTGTCTTTATTTAAAGTGTTCTTCTAAGTCGTACACAGGGAATGTTCACAATATACACTACTTGGGCAATTTTTTATTCACAGGGCCTGGTAATACAGGTAAGTGCCTGGACACCTTGCAAGGGTTTTGTGCACTCATGAAGCATTTTGTTGTACTGTTAGCTCCAGAGAAAATTGAAGGTCCTACCACATGCCTCTCTTACTTGGGGACAGAGCTTAACTCCTAATGGTTTCCCAAATGCCATG
The DNA here is from genome assembly GCA_016271365.2 of Neoceratodus forsteri. Classification (NCBI taxonomy): domain Eukaryota; kingdom Metazoa; phylum Chordata; order Ceratodontiformes; family Ceratodontidae; genus Neoceratodus; species Neoceratodus forsteri. Next base: position 1,380,671,962 of record CM028132.1, on the reverse strand, counting down.
CTATAAGGTGATAACCTTAAGATGGGTATTGGCAGAAATGGTAGAAGTAAATAATGTCACCCTTCTTCAGTGACAGTCTTTGGTTGGGCACTTGAACTTTGCATGCCAGACAATCAGCCCAGGAAGACTATTACTGAGGAGTCTGGCAGCTGCGACAACCAGCCACAAGGCCATACCATCACATTTGAGTGATACGAGGCATGAGAGTGGATTTAAAAGTGTGTAAATTAATTTCAAAGGAGTTACTATCTGGCAAGACAAAACAGGGGAACACAGTGAGCTAGAACTGGTTACAGATGTGTCAGGGGACTGGGTTTTAGAGCCTTTTTCTAGGGCTCATAGCTGGTTGGGTAATGGCCACAGGAATGGGTTAATCAAGGGCTTACAAAGAATATCACACTCCTGGAACTGTTCCCTATTATGGTAGCAGTGAGAGTGTGGGGGTCCAGACTAGCAAACCAGTATGTTTTGTGTCACACAGACAACAGATTAGTGGCAGACATAATAAATTCTCAGACTTCCTGGTCTGAGGATATTATTAGGGTGCTGTAGGTGTTTGTCTTGTGATGTCTTCAACACAGTATCATGTGCAGAGCTTGGAATCTGCCAGGAAAGACAAACATGATCATTGATGCCTTGTCTTGTTTGCAGTTTGAATGATTCAGGCAGTTGGCGCCAGATGCAGACCCATCATCCACGCAGATACTAGAATCGGTATGGCAGTTGGAGACTCAAGAACACTATAAGTGGCACAGCTCTCTCGTGCCCCCTCAACATGGAAAAAGTACCAAGGTAGCTTCTCAACTTTCCTCAACTTTTATGGGCACAAGGTAAGTGTGGACCTGCACGAAACACAGAAACAGGTGCAAGATCATGTGCTCTGTTTGATACACTTAGGCAGGACGCCGGCTGCAATACACACACAACTGGCAGGGACTGACTTTTTTATGTAAAGCACATAACTTTCTGGATCCTCCTGACACTTTTATAACCAAAAAGATGTTGGAAGGGTGGGCTAGGTCTAGAGGCAAAACAAACAAAAATTTGTCAATGCCAAATGTTTGCTTGCAAAAAAAAAAAAAAAAAAAGCAACTTGCTGAATTCAATAAATGATGCTTAAAGAGGCCCCCCAGACCACAGGTACACACTGTACACATCAGTATGCTCCATAGGGGGGTATGGAAATGTCCAGGTATCTGACCTGGCCAGTTTGACCCTACTTCCAAGGTGTGCTTGCAGGTATTGGTCAACTACAGCTGGCATTTCAAAAGGGTGACAGCGTCCATTAAGGCAGACGTCAGAATTGCAGTGTTTGTTTGGTGTGATGGAAAATGAGATACTGCATCTCATCTGATTTATCCTGGGTAAATATTTAGTAACACTGTGCAAAAGCAGGACTCCAGTACAGCAGAACCCCTACTGAACTGTGCTTTCTATGCTGCTGTATCCTAGGAAAATCAAATTGTAAAAGCTGGACACCACTGAAAATGTACAGTACCTTGCCTTTCAGCTGGACTACCCTAGGTGAATACAGTACAGAAATAGGCAAAAGAAGAGCCCCACTGAAATGAGATGTTGCATCTTGGCTTTACTATCCTGAGTAAATACAGAGTAAACACTGGGAAAAGCAGAATCCCACTAAAAAACAAGATGGCATCTGAGCTGTCTTATCCTGGGTAAATACAGTACAAAGATGTGTTAAAGCAGGACCCCATTGAAAATGAGATATTGCATCTCACCTGGGTTACCCGGGGTAAATATATTGCAAAACTGTGTACAAACAGGACCATACAACAAAATCCCACTGAAAAGGAGAAGTTGCATCTGTAACCCCTTGTTACCCGGGGTTACTAGAATCCCAGTAAGACCTAGTGGTAGGCAAGGAAGGCAGCTTGTGAAACTCCAGTTAAATGGGTTTCACACTGTCTCACTCTGTTCTCAGTCTCAGCTGAGACTGAGAGATGACATCACCAATAGAACTGTCGCAGCTGTGTAAGCCACATTGGAATCTGCAGCAGAGGGAGTGAGATAGAACGTTGGGGGTTTTCAAAGTCAGTTCCTGTTTGCCTTCTGTGGGAGAAGGAGCGAGAAGCCAGTTTCAAGTGGTGGAGACCGCTGTCCAGGTCTCAGTGCCCCCCACCCTCCGGGGGGGGAGAAAGTAAAGTATCCCCATGTAGATTCCAGGGGCAATCCCCTAATTTCTGCTAAAGAGAGAAAGCTGTCTTTTACACTTTTCCATTTGTGCTTGAAAAGTGGAAAAAGTTGTACTTCGCCTGTGGGGCACCTGCAACGAAAGGGTGAGTGTTTGCTCTACTATGAGAGGGCAAAAAATGTGTTTCTTCAGCCTGGGAAATGTGAAGAAATCTGGGATTTGAACTACTATTTGGGAGGCCTATAGTACTAGGACAAACAAATGGAGTAGTATCAAAAGCTAAAGTGCTGTGTGGATTCAAGTAATGTTGTAGAGGGGGTGCAACAGTTCATCCACCGTTTAATCTACATTTCAAAGTTTCAGTTTGTCCAGAGAAATGGCTGGGAATGGGCTGTGGGAGCTGGAGGTGGGAACACCTGCATCTTTAGTAACCAGGTCCACCTCTACGGATTTCTGCTGTGATTGCTACTTACCTCATGCGCTTGGCCAGTGATGAGGGAAGTACCCAGACGTGGGTCGCAAATGGGAAAATCTCTCTAGGAGTCACAGACTCTAAGTGGTGTGGGGAGCCACAACATGGGTAAAGAATTCTCTTTGTGAGATGAGAGAAAGAAAAAGTAAGAAGGAAATCTTTCTAGGAGTCGCAGACTCTAAGTGGTGTGGGGAGCCACAACAAGTAAAATGGGTTCATTCTTCCAATGAACCACCAGTAAAGTGGCCGGCAGGGGAGCTGAGCCAGTCTGGCTGTGTACCCAAAAGCGCGTGCAAGTCCGGACTGTGTGCCTGGTGGGTCCAGAGCCGGAAAACAGTAGAAATGGTTCATCCTTCAAGTGAACCGCCTTGTAGTCTCTAATCTGCATTATCAGTAAACGTGGCCCCATGGGGGTCCATCTATGCTTTGTTGTGTTCAGCTAGTTATGAATAAAAGCCACACTGAAAAATCCCAAACCTGGTTCTGGACATTACAGTTATTGTTTCCTGTGTTCGGATTTACTTGGGTGCCCCTGTGCAGAGTAGCCAAACCTAGGTCCCCTTGTGCCGGGTAACCTCATCCTCCCCGAACCCAGATCTCCACCAGATATTGCTGCCAGCACCAACAGCATGCCACCTGTCATTTTAGCAAAAAAGGCAGGGGTGGGGGTTACAAAAATGGAGGCAATGCTTTGGATTTGTTCGGGAAGGAAGGTACTTGGGTAAGGGGGCTAGCGTTTTGGCTATCTGGCAAGGGTAGCCCAAAAAAGCTGAAGCAATTTCCCTAGTGTGTGTTGCTGTGTGCTGTGAATCTTGTGCTGCTGTTTAAAAAATGCCAACTGTTTACCAAGGAGCTGTAAAGCCAAAGAGTGTGCTCTTGTCCTGCATCAAAATTGTTTACAGCATTTTTGTCAGCTTTAAAAATGAATTCTGTGAGGAAAAGTGTGGAAGACTAGGGGTAGCAACAGAGAAATGGTGCCCTGGACGTTGGAAATGTTTTTAAAATGAATTCTGTGAAGGAAAGTGTGGAAAACTAGGGGGGTAGCAACAGAGAAATTATGCCCTGGACGTTGGAAATGCTTTCTGTGTAAATGGAGAGACTGCAGAGTTAATGGCAATGTTACATGGTTGAACTGGGCTCCCGCTGTGGAGTCAGTTGAAAAAAAAAAAGTGCATTTTACAGTTTAAATTTGCCTGCTCAACGATCGCTGTGAGGAGAGGAGCCCTCGTGAGGAAGAAGAGGCTCATTTGCATGGCGTCGTGTGGTTGGTCAGATTGCCATTAGTCCCGCCCCCCAGCCAGCTCTTCTGAGACTGCCTCAGCATTTGAGAGGGAGACAGAGTGTAGTGTGTGTACTGGCAGTGGAGGAGCATTACGGAGGATTCAAAGCACTGTAAACATTCAAAAAATAGACTTTTAAGTTTAAAATCGGGGCTCAACCCGCAAATCGATCGTGAAAATAGCGAGTTTGGTGGTTAAAACGACGATCGCTAAGACTGCCCGCCCGTTTGTGTTCCAAGGCCTTCAGGAACTGGCTGCAGGCCGTTTTACCTCATTGCAGCAAGTTGCTACTAATAACAGTGAGTAAACACCCCAAAAACTGCTCAAACAGTGATTTTCAATAATGCCATATAAAATGCGTGTGCAGCAGTGTAGTCGCTTTGCAAGTAACGACTGTGTGAAGTCCTGCCAACAAGTGCAAGTCTGTAAAGCCATTGAATGTGTGCATGGAAGTGAAAATAGCCTCAGTTCAAAGTTTGCAGCCTGAGAGAGACTGTGGGTTGTAGCAAAATGCAACACTAGTAGAAGCAGGCAATCCTGTGCTGAAACCTAAAGCTTTTAGAGGAACTGTAAATTAAATTAATGTTACCAGCTTGTAAAAAGTCCAAGAAAAATCCTGTAAATGTGTATAAAGACAGATCAGAGCAAGTTGTGCAGTTTGAGTAAAAGTTATCAGTAGCTGGTGTAAATCGGGTGCGCAGTGGCTTGACCCAGATTCTAAATGTTGATGCACAGGAGTGCTGCCACCGCCATTCCAGGGTGGGGTAGTAAAGTAAACACAGCAGCAGATGAGCCATTTTAAAGCTACAGAGTGTGTTCATTAAAGTGGGACTTTCAGTTACAGTGAACTTTTGTTTATTTTTCTGCAGTTATGGCCTCAGGACCAGCTCGTTACCCGGATCATGCCCGGGTTGCAGTAACAGCAGCAGTAAATAGACTGAGAGATATTGAAAAGTGGTGCTGTGGAGGGCAACTGCCTCCTGATGTGGCAATTCCTAATTATCCAGTGCATGTATGCCAAATATGGTTTAGTGCTGGAAGGGATGTCTTCATGATTCCTCACTGTGCTGGATGCCTACAAAAATATGGCTTGTATAAAGCGCCGCCAATTCATTTGGCCCCCACATGGACAAAAATTCAAGAATCTGCAGTTGGCAGCACACAGCACCAGGCGGAGCCTGTGGAGGAAGGTCCCTCGGGGGAGTGTGGCACAAAGCTAGAGGGTGCAGAGTTAGAGACTAAACCTGAAGTTGAAGTTTTGGATGCTGGATCTCAGAAAGAAAGTTTGGATAAAGCATCAATAGACCCCTAGGTAGGGGGGGCCTAGCCCGAGTCTCTTAGATGAATATGAAATGCGGGAGGCCTTTGAATGGGAGGTGTCGACTGCCATGCCTAGTGATGAATGGATAGTCTCAGGGGTGAGAATGACTGCTCACTCCTGGGCTCAGATCTTCAGTGAAGAGGAAGATGAGGGGGAACCTATGTGGCCTTGTGAGAAAGGAACGGGTACACAGCCTCAAGATCTTGCCTCAGAGGAATGTATTGAAGAAGGTGGTGATGCCACTGCCCTGGCTTTACAGGAGAAAGAAGTCAGGGCTCCATTTCTAATTTCCTTAAGAATGCAAAGCTGGCAGAACCAGGACTGGCCACCCCCAAGCCAGGTCAGCGGTCTCAGATTGACCAAAGCAAGTAAAGAGGAGAGACTGGTTCATAGAAAGGCAAATGAGAGCTATGGTATGATCTTTCCTATCTTTCCTCGGAGAGTCTGGGAGGAGATTGAGGACTGCAGAAAATCCTGGATCTGGGATGAAGCAATGAAACATGTGCATCCTGGGCCAACAAACATGTAAAGAATAGACTGTTCCATGAAAAGTATACCCAGTGGAAGACAGGCAGGACACTGTTTATGGACAGAGTGAGAGTGGTGGATGGAGAGGGACGTGAAATCTCCCACTGTGTGAATTATGTGCACCCAGACGGGGTAATAATTCAAGCCCCTGACCCCCAGTACTATTGGCCTCAATGCAAGGACCGCCCAGCAAATGTGCCTGTGCCTAAAAAATGGAGAGCCGAGCAGTGGTAGTCAATACTGCCACACCAGACTGTGAAGTGCCCTTATTGATCTGCCAATATGAATAGCCAAGGACTCAGGTGCTCCACATTCATCAGTCTACAGTGTACTGTCCTGTCATGCAACCATCCACTGGCCCACCAGATGACTTCAGATCCAGAGAGAACACCAGCCCAGCTGTTTCCTGTTCATCGCCTGGTAATCGGATGACGTCGGACCAGCTGTTTTCCTTTTTGTTCCTGTTCTAAGGTTCCGTCTCCATTGATGACATCAGCCCAGCTGTTTTCAGATGTGCCCTCCTGTGGTTCCCGGAAGATGTCCACCCAGCTGTATCAGAAGAAATGTTGCCAGGGAGAGTCTTCGGCAGGGTGCAGTGAAGGTCGTGCAGATTCTTGTACTACAAATGGCTGGTAAATCCAAAATTTTCCTATCTTTATGACATTGCAGTACACACCCTACACTACAGACTTCAAAAATGCGTGAAATGTCTGCAAAGACTGTCCCCTTCGGGACTTTGGCCTGTTAGAACTGTGCTTCACCGGGCTCTGGCCCAGGAGAGACTCTTTATTGGACTAGCCTTCGGGCCTTGTGGTCACTAGTTGGGACTTTTAGGGCACTCCATCCCCCCAAATGTGTATTGTAAATAATGTCATTATTGTATTCTAATGTAAATACTGTTTTTCTACCTTTTTTCTAAAAAATCTTTTTGGGATTGTTCAGTGTTTTGTATGGTAAGGGTTTTAGGTAGACTGTGTATGCAGATTAGGAGTGTGTTTTGTCTTTCTTTTTCTTACAGGTGTTCCTGGGAAGACAGAAGAGAAGACAAGAAGAGGAGGAGGGTCTCATTGGAGTTCCTCATCAGTGCTTTATTGTGTAGAATTTAAAGTACTGTGGTGTTATTGTTATGGTTGTTACTGTATTAACCCTTTCCTTCCACAGGTGTGGTCATGGGGGTAGGGAGGAGGCAGTAATCGGTATTTTAAAGGCGAGGTTGCAGGTTGCCCAAGGTCAGGGGGAGACCCGGGTTTTGTTTTTGTTTTGGGATATTATGTTAGAGGCAGATAGGTTTTCCCTAGAGGGTTAGGTGGGATGGACAGACTGTGGCCCTGACCTGCAGTAGGGACCGCAGTGCTGATCTATCAGGGCTATGCTCTGGATGGTTCTACCAGAGCCACTGGGTGTTCATAGTAAGTGGATAGTGTAGGGGCTGATATGTCAGCTACAGGCCTCTAGGCCCTTAGTGTTGCCTGCCTGTGCTTGCACATGGTAGGAGGGGGCCTGATCACCCCCCTCCGCAGGTAGCACATAGGGTGGGATGGCCTGGACCAGGTGCATAATGACTGGGGACAGTCATTTTCCTGGTCAAGGGCAGTGTAACCCCTTGTTACCCGGGGTTACTAGAATCCCAGTAAGACCTAGTGGTAGGCAGGGAAGGCAGCTTGTGAAACTCCAGTTAAATGGGTTTCACACTGTCTCACTCTGTTGTCAGTCTCAGCTGAGACTGAGAGATGACATCATCAATAGAACTGTCGCAGCTGCATAAGCCACATTGGAATCTGCAGCAGAGGAAGTGAGATAGAACGTTGGGAGTTTTCAAAGTTAGTTCCTATTTACCTTCTGTGGGAGAAGGAGTGAGAAGCCAGTTTCAAGTGATGGAGACCGCTGTCCAGGTCTCAGTGCCCCCCACCCTCTGGGGGGGAGAAAGTAAAGTATCCCCATGTAGATTCCAGGGGCAATTCCCTAATTTCTGCTAAAGAGAGAAAGCTGCCTTTTACAGTTTCGGTTTGAGCTTGAAAAGTAGAAAAAGTTGTACTTCGCCTGTGGGGCACCTGCAACGAAAGGGTGAGTGTTTGCTCTAATATGAGAGGGCAAAAAATGTGTTTTTTCAGCATGGGAATTGTGAAGAAATCTGGGATTTGAACTATTATTTGGGAGGCCTATAGTACTAGGACAAACAAATGGAGTAGTATCAAAAGCTAAAGTGCTGTGTGGATTCAGGTGATGTTGTAGAGAGGGTGCGACAGTTCATCCACCGTTTAATCTACATTTCGAAGTTTCAGTTTGTCCAGAGAAATGGCCGGGTATGGGCTGTGGGAGCTGGAGGTGGGAACACCCCCCATCTTTAGTAACCAGGTCCACCTCTACGGATTTCTGCTGTGTTTGCTACTTACCTCATGCGCTTGGCCAGTGATGAGGGAAGTACCCAGACGTTGGTCGCAAATGGGAAAATCTCTCTAGGAGTCGCAGACTCTAAGTGGTGTGGGGAGCCACAACATGGGTAAAGAATTCTCTTTGTGAGATGGGAGTAAGAAGAAGTAAGAAGAAAATCTCTCTAGGAGTCGCTGACTCTAAGTGGTGTGGGGAGCCACGACAAGTAAAATGGGTTCATTCTTCCAATGAACCACCAGTCAAGTGGCCGGCAGGGGAGCTGGGTCAGTCGGGCTGTGTACCCAAAAGCACGTGCAAGTCCAGGCTGTGTGCCTGGTGGGTCCAGAGCCTGAAAACAGTAGAAATGGTTCATCCTTCAAGAGGACCGCCTTGTAGTCTCTAATCTGCATTATCAGTAAACGTAGCCCCATGGGGGTCCATCTATGCTTTGTTGTGTTCAGCTAGTTATGAATAAAAGCCACACTGAAAAATCCCAAACCTGGTTCTGGACATTACAGTTATTGCTTCCTGTGTTCGGATTTACTTGGCTGCCCCTGTGCAGAGTAGCCAAACCTAGGTCCCCTTGTGCCGGGTAACCTCATCCTCCCCGAACCCAGGTCTCCACCAGGTATTGCTGCCAGCGCCAACAGCATGCCACCTGTCATTTTAGCAAAAAGGCAGGGGTGGGGGTTACACATCTAAAATGATGTATTCTAGCAAAATACATTATAAAAGCAGGACCACAGTAAAAATGAGATATCGCATTTCACCTCTGCTATCCTGGGTAAATGCAGTATAAAACTATAAAATCAGGACCCCACTGCAAATGACATATTACATTTCATCCAGTCTATCTTAGGTAAAAATACAATATACAGCAAAACTGTGTACAATCAAGAGCTGGTACAGCAGCAAATGCAAGCGGTTAACATTCGCCATTGACAAATGCTTGTTTTAAGCCTTGTCCTTGATTTGCAGTGCAGGAGGTTGAGTGGTACAGTTCTGTAACAGCCTCTGCTGTTCATTGAAGTATTGCAGCTCCTGACTGCTTGTCATAGCAGTCACTTCACAACAGGTCTGGATATCATTCACCCAACGAGTGATAGGTCACTTCCAAGGCAACTGCATTAATGAAGTCCATCACAGGTCCTTGTCCCTGTGTGGCTTCCTCTGCAAATTTTCGATCTAGATTAACTGAACAGTCACCCACTGACCCATTTCCATGCCTCTGTCAGGCAGAGCTGATAAAGAAGTCTTTCTCCAGTGTCTATATTTACACAAATCCCTGCTTGCAAACATTTTATTTTATTTATTTTATTTTGTTTTGGTTGACCGGGTAAGTGCACTAGACAAATCCTGCCTATTTTCAGGCACGAGCCGGGGGAGGGGGATACAGATGAATGCCAACTGACCTTGAACCAGATTAAGCTGTTGGTGGTATTTTTTAGTGAATGAGGGAAATTTGGCCAGGACACCAGGGAAATTCTCCTACTCTTTTCGATAAGTGCCATGGGATCTTTAACATCCACCTGAACTACCACCAATCCAGGCAGATGGGACCTCGGTTTAACGTCTCATCCGAAAGACGGCACCTCAGAAGTGCAGCACCCCTCTCATGCTGCACTACAGTGTCAGTACTGGGATATTAACCCAAGTGCCAGATGTGGGAACTGAACCCACAGCCCTCTGATCTCCCGGCCTCAGAGCCGAGTGTGCTACCTGCTGAGCCACTGACACTGACAATTAGTCTGTGCCCCCAGATATATGCTGTGCGAGTGTGCTTATATGTTTGGTCAGGACATCTCACCTCTGCTATCCTGGGAAAATGCAGGATAAAACTGTAAAATCAGGACCCCACTGCGTTTGGCCTGTGTCTGGCACGTCCGGTGCATCAGAAACATCTGGAACATAACACTCACAGTAAATTTGCCACAGGTAGCCAGGTAAGAGTAAAGCATGGCACTAAATCACTGTCAAGGAGTAGGCACAGCAGCAAATGGGGGGACGCATGGCTCAGCAACACTGAATAGCATAGGAGAAGGTTGGCATCAATGCAAAAGCTGTGAGATGTGCACAAAGGGGCCTTATTTAGATGCGTTTGAGTGTGACAAATGTGTGCTAATAACAACACTCCTGCAAGAAATAGCCTTACTAAGACATACACTGACTGTTGAGGAGGCGATCTCTCACTTGGAGAAATTTATAGATCAGGCAAATGCTACCTTCTACCCTGAACCTACTGTAGTAAGTGCAAGGGCAGACAAAATGAATCCCTCTTCAAATCCCCAAGTAGTTGATAACTCCTAACGCAGAGCTGGATGATTGGAGCATAGTTAAACACCAAACAAATAAAACAAAAGAGAGATGAAAGCAAATTGGGATTAGTGATCCTGGTGTACTACAAAACAGATTTGAGTTTCTAGCAGATGAACAAATATTGATGGAAGCAAAACCTGAAACACATAGGGATATACTAGTCATGGGTGACTCTATCACCAGATGAACAGACTCCTTAATCTGCATAGGCAGTAACAAGTTCACAGCTGTGAGCACTACGCCTGGGGTCAAAATCAGAGATCTCAGAAAAATGGCCAAGGGACTGCTATCAAACCTGACTAAACCCTTAGTGGTAATACATGTAGGGGTAAATGACATTGGCTTTAGGACCCTAAAAGACATTTACAATGATTATGATGCAGTGGTGACAGAAATTCAGAACACAGAGGGTGACATCATTATCTCAGGGATCTTACCAGTAAGAGGGCATTATGATTACACAAAACAGAGAAATACAGGTAGTAAATAAATGGCTTAGAGATTGGTGCATTATATGAAAGTTTGGATATATTGACAACTGGAAAAGCTGTGAGGATGAAGGTTATTTAGCAGTGATGGCATGTATCTGAACAAAATGGGGTACGGAAGGCTAACAAAGACTCTAAATGAACAGATTCTTAACCATTTAAACTAATGGATGGGGGGGGGCAAGGGATGCACCCACCCCTAATAGCCATAAACTTTGCATGAAGACAAAAGATATAGGATGGAATTGCTTGCTAATAAATGCAAGAAGCTCAACCAAAAAAATAGAAGAACTTAAATATGTCATGGAATCAGAACAGATCACGCTCTGAGCCATAACTGAAACCTGGTGGGACACTAAGCATACTTGGGAATAACAAATAAGGGGGTACCAACTCTTCACAAAGTCTAGGAAATATAGGAAAGGTGGGAGAGTGGCTCTATATATCAGGGATAAAATTCAGGTTGAACAGGTGGAACTCCTCATTGATAACCTAGAACAACCATGGATCAAAATAACCCTGGTCAGGACACCAAAAATATTGCTAGGTGTGGTCTACAGGCCCCCATTAATCACAGTGGAGGAAGATGATTCACTTAAACAGTACATTCAAAATTTAAATCCAGCTCATAGGCTTTTAATAGTAGGAGATTTCAACCTGCCTGGAATTAAATGGGACTCCCTCACAGGCACAGTCAAGGTGGAAAGATCATACCTGGAGGTATTCAAACAAGTGGGCTTGGATCAGCTAGTTCACTTTAGCACTAGGGGACAGAGCACATTAGACTTAGTACTAACTAACATGGGGGACCATGTACAAGTTTGCAACATCAGATTACCATTAGGAGACAATGATCTCAGCATGGTTAGCTTAAAAATCCAAGAGCAAAATAAGAACACAGAAGGCGATAAGAAACATACTAGTCTGGAGTAAAGCGAACTTCAAGGTTATTAGGGATGAATTGCTTGATTGGGACTGGGAGACAGCATTTACAGATAAAAATTTGGAACAAATGTGGGATACCATGGAAATGAAACTAAATGAATGCATCCAGCAATTTATTCCCACAAAGAAAAAATACAAGGAAGGTGCTAAATCACCAAGTTGGTTGAATACTCATTTGAAAAAATTGATCAAACAGAAAAATAAACTATTCAAATCCCTGAAACAAAACAAAACAGGGGGAAGCTGTTTAAAATTTAGGCAATTGCAAAAACAAATCAAAAAAGAGATTAGAAAAGCAAAAGCATCTAATGAAAAGAGACTAGCTAATAAAACAAAACAAAATGTCAAAGCCTTCTATGCCTACATAAATGGAAAAAGATGTAATAGACAATCTACTGGACCCCTAAGAAAAACAGATGGGCAATTGGCTACCACAAATAAGGAAATAGAAGATATTCAGAACACTTACTTTGCATCAGTTTTCAACAAGAAAAGTAGCTTAGGAAAAACAGACACAGAACTGTAACATTATAAACCACATAGAAACAGAAACCAAGGATTTCTAAAAAAAGATTATTAGAAATAAACTCAAATAAATCAGCAGGATCAGACAGCGTACATCCTAAATTACTGAAGGAATTGGTCAACCAGTTGGCTTCACCAGTGAGCTATATATTCCAGAAATCCCTAAATAATGGTGAAGTGGTCACCGCATGGAGGTAGGCAGTAGTAATATCATTATTTAAAAAGGTGATAGGAAATGTCCATCAAACTATAGCCAGTAAACGTACCCAGCACAGTATGCAAAATTATAGAGGGCATAATTAAAGATTTTATCACCAAATTTCTCTTTGATAATGGACTGGAGGACAACACACAACACAAGTTTAAAAAGGGGAGATCATGTCAAACTAACATGCTCGAGTTTTATAATAGGGCAAGCAAACATCTTGATCAGGGAAGGCCAGTGGACGTGGTCTTCCTGGACTTCACCAAGGTTTTTTTTTTTTCATTTAAAGTTTATTGAAAGTTTTGCCATAAATGACAGATCTTCCGTTACAGATATACATCACGTAAACAATGTACATTGTTCCAGACCTGTCAACTCCCCCCTCCCTTTTCCCCACCTAAAACCCCCTTCTCCACCCCCTAGTACAATCTTGAAAATAAAATCTGTTCCCTACGATTCCCACAGCACAGACAACACAAGACTACTGAGGTACCTCGGATAGTGAAGCCCTCGCTCTGAGAAGCTCTAAATCGAGAGTAAAGTGTTTAAGGGGTCCCACATTTTTCTGAACCTATCCAACCTGTTGTTTAGACTTGCACTAGCCTTTTCTGTTCTGAGGTTCTCAAGGAGCTCAGATAGCCACTCGCTGTACCTGATTTCAGATTGGTCTTTCCAGTGTCTTAAAACTACTTTCTTAAGTGACAGGGATATCAAGGCCATGTAATATTTTTTATTAGGGAAATTAATACCCGAAAAGTCACCTAAGATGCATATTTCAGGTTTAAATAAATAATCTAATCCCAAGATGGGATCAAGCTTATTTCGAATAGTGGCCCAGAGGGGCTTTATTTTGGGGCAGGTCCAAAAAATATGGAATAGATAGCCGTCCTGTTTAGAGCCTCTCACACATTGAGAAGAGGATGTTAGTCCGTATTTGAACAATTTCTCGGGGGAGAGATATACATTATGTAAAATAAACATCTGCATCATCCTTAATCTATCCTGTGTTATAAATTTATGGAATTAAACCAAAGGTCTGCCCAGTTAATATCATAGCCGGGGAAGTGAGACGTCCAGTAACGAGTTGGACCGTTGTGGTCTGGGTATACTCTGTCAAACAGAATACCGTATATCTTGGAGACTGCTTTCGGTTGGCCCACCCATTTAACCAAGTCCGGTAATAAAGGAGGGTCTACATAAGGGCATGGCTTTTGCCCTGACACTTTAATTAACAGATGTCTAAGTTGAATAACTCTGAAAAAATATTTAGTAGGAATCTTAAACTTTTGCATTATACATTGACCAGATAACCAAGCGTTATCGTCCCCTATTAAGGAGCACAGAGGAGTTTCATTCAGTTGTGGTAACCAGTTAGAGGGGATACATTTCTCGCTAATCTTAAAATTAGGGTTTCCGAACAGGTATTGGTTTGTGCCCCTTTTATTATCATATTTAAGAAAACGACACAATTGAGAATGAACTTTAAGTGATAATGCTATGGGGGTATTTCTTAACCTGCTGGGAAGGAGATTTTCTTTGATATGTAGAAGAGCTTCTGGTGCTAGGCCACATGAGCTAATCTGGGTCTGCTCTATTTTGAGCCAGAGCGGGGTGTAACTCGTTGATACAGGTACTGTCCATCTCAGGTACTTATTAATGTGGCTGGCCCAAAATTAGAGCCCTAAATAAGGTAAACGTAAGCCACCTCTCAGCTTGGGTGCACATAATTTGTGGAACGCAATTCTAGGGGACTTGTAAGCCCAGACAAAGTCTAAAAACAGATTATTTACCTTCTTGAACCACGATATTGGGAGCCAGATATTAAGCATTGAGAGGGGATAGAAAAGCCGTGGAAATACATTCATTTTGAGCAGGTTAATTCTTCCCCAGATAGAAACTGGAAGGGAGGCCCATCTGCTGAGATCTTGTTTAATCACATGTATCTGGGAATCCAAATTCAGCTTTATAGTGCTTCCCGTGAGTCGTGATAGTTCAATGCCTAAGTATCAGAGGGAATCCTGTTTCCGGGATAGTCCCAATTCTAGGACTTCCATTTTGTGAAGCTTGTGATTGAGGGGGAACACCGTTGTTTTGTTTACATTTAGCTTGTAATTAAAGACTGCACTATAGGATTTAATGATCTTTAACATTGGAGGGATGGATGAGACGGGATTAGCAATTTGGAGGAGAAGATCATCTGTGTAGGCAGATACCTTGACCTCACATGGGAAAATCAGAATTCCTTGTATCTCCGGACAGACTTGCAGTCTATGGATTAGTGGTTCTAAATATAGGTTGAACAGTAAAGGGGAGAGAGGGCAGCCTTGCCTAGTACCAGAGTGAAGGGTAAACGGCTCTGATAAAATTCCGTTGCCCGATATTCTTGCAATGGGAAAATGATAAAGGGATTTAATCCAGGTCTGAAAGACTCTAGGGAATTTAAAGGCTTCCAGCGTCTGGAATAAGTATTGCCAGTTAACTCTGTCAAAAGCCTTCTCAGCGTCCAGAGAAATTAGAGTCGCAGGATATGGGGCATCTCTGGACGCCGAGAAGACATGAGCCAGGGTGCGAAGTTGGTCTGAGGAAAATCTGCCTTTTATGAAACCTACTTGTTCAGGGCCAATAATGGAAGGGAGAATTGGGTTAAGATGACAAGCTATTAGTTTGGCCAGTATCTTAACATCCTGGTTCAGAAGGGAAATTGGACGGTAGTTTGTGACTTGCTCAGGTGCCTTGCCGGGTTTAGGAATAAGCACAATTAGTACTTCAAAAATAGAAGCATCTACTTCCACTTCAGAGAGTATATACTGGAATAAGGGAAGCAACAAAGGGATGACGGAAGTTTTGAACCTTTGATAAAAGTAAGCTGAGAAGCCATCCATCTCTGGGGTTTTATTTAATGATAAAGTACTTATTGCATTAAATATTTCATTACTTGTAATAGGTGAGATTAATACCCTTTGCTGGTCTTCAGTAAGGTTCAGCAATGGGGTCTCCCTAAGATAGCTATCTAACTGATTCTGAGCTGGGGGATTTGACATAGGGTCATATAGATCAGTATAGTAGTTAAGGAATTCCAAAATTATATCATTCGGGGAAGTCTTCAGAGATCCATCCGTTGGGGATAGGATAGAAGCAATATACCTAGAGAATTCTATTTGTTTAATTCTGCAAGCCAAGAGGCGCCCTGCTTTCGCCCCCTGGTCAGAAAATGATGCTTGTGTTTTTAGAATGGCATATTCCGCTTTTTCTCGGAGAATCTCTAAATAAGCTGCCCTTAATTTAATAAGCTTTTGAAATGTATCTTCTGAAGTGGCAGGAGACAGGTCCTTTTCTATGGCCCTTATTTGAGACAACAGTTGGGCATTTCTTGCTCCCTAGCTTTCTTCCTGTTAGAGGCTAACCCAATAAGTATTCCCCTTAGGTAAGCCTTAAAGGCACACCAGAGAATATCCGCCTTGGGTTGTCATCTGATTAAACTGAATAAACTGATCTATATGGCCCTGTACTATACTTGCCAGTTTAGGATCTTTGATAAGTTGGTTGTTAAGTTTCCATCTTCCTCTGCCTCTTCGCGGAGGCTCAACATTCAAATGACAGCCTACGAGGGAATGATCAGACGGGGGGGGGGCCTGGGTGTATCGAGGAGTCGATAACTTGTGGGATGTAGGCCTTTGAGATAAGAAAATAATCTATTCTAGATGAGATTCTATGGACTGGAGAGATAAAGGTATAATCCCTGATGCTAGGATGTAGGACCCTCCAAATGTCACACAATCCAACCTGGTCTAGTAAGTCTCTGAACGCACCTTGGGCAGGGGATAATCCCCTCCTTGAGTGACCAGTTTTATCTACCATCGGGTCAAACACCAAGTTAAAGTCCCCACCTAGTATCATCAGAATTGCAAGGAAAGGAAGTAGAGTGGTAATAATTTGTGTGAAAAAATTAGGGGAATCCTGATTTGGTCCGTAAATACTCCCCAGTAGTAGTTCTCTCGCATAAAGGTTACCACTTAAAAAATAAATCTACCCTTAGGGTCTTTTATTATTTGCATCACGGTAAAGGGAGTTTCCTATGAACCAAGATCATGGTACCTCCACTATTTGTGGAGCCCTCGGCTGAGAAGACCTGTCCCACTTGTAGTCTCCGCAATTTAGTGGCCTCAGTGTCTAATAGGCGCATTTCTTGTAGAAACATGATATCGGCGGCGACCAGATTTAAGTGTTTTAAGATCACATATTGTTTAGTTTTAGATCTGACCCCTTTAACGTTCCAAGTAATGACATTCAGTGGTTTGGCCATTGACTTTTAACTATCCAACTCAACAATAGTGTAAATACGAGAAGTAATCCACTGGTAATATAGCAGTGGAGACTGTATGTGCTGTGCTGTGCCCTCCCCACCTCCCTTCTGTTTAACCCCTTACCCCCACCCTTTATTTTTTCCCCAAAGCCCTTCCTCCCACACCATAAAACCAATATTATCTCTACCAAATCAATGAACCATGTTACCCCCCTTCTGTTATTTCCACTTGGTGCAGAACCACTTTTCACTACTCTCCCAGTTGTTCTGCCCCGTTGCCTGACTCCTAGAAGAGCCAGTATAGAACTATGCCAAAATAATTTTTGAAGGCTCAAGAAAATAACTTTTGGGGGGGAAACCCCCTTGCACAATTAAAGGGAAAGCTCCCAACCTGATAAGAAAACCAGTTATTCTCCTCATATAACAGTGAACCAACCAGTTATAAACTGCAAACTTAGTTATAGTTTTGTTAACATAACAATACCAGATCAGGAGGATGAGTACAATATGGCTTCAAAATAAACTACTACAGTTAGGTCTAACTATGCAGCCTTAAGGTATGGCTTTGCTGCACCCCCGAAGGTGAAATAAAGCGCTCTATAGATAGAGGGAGGGCCTTTAAGCTCGATACCCCTTAACCCACAGGAAGTCCCACACAGATATCAAAAATCCCCCAAAACACTTAGGAGACAATCCTCCTTGAAAATGAGATCCTATGGATGCAAGATAATACATATCTATGCCTGATGACATAAAACAAAGAGATGAGCATTTCTCTAGTTGATGCTAAACCAAAATATTGCCCCCTAATAACATCTGGAGGCTGAGTTTACCATCTCGATTAAGCCAGCAAGAAAAAAATAAAGACCAACAAAAACTATTGATAGCTAAACACAAGAGTCAGAACCAAAGGTCAGGTAGTCCACATAATCGGGCTATGAAAAGTCCAGGTTTTGGCTCGCTCTACGTTCCCAGATAAAATCCACTTGTTTTACTTCTATCTTCCTGAGATCTCTGGCGACAGCGGGCCCAATTGCAAATTGCACTCGCTCTGGGAAAATCGGTAGCAATGACTCACATGCCCGCAGTGCCTCTTGAGGAACCAGTACCAGCCCCACAAATAATATACACTGTCCGAGAATGCAGGGCTCCACTTCCCTGTATGAGCCTTTGTGTAAAAAAGATCACCAAAACTAAATTGAGACAGTGAACGTGTAGCCGAGGCAAGATGGGGGAGGCAGTCTTCCATGCCTCGATTATCTAGAATTCAAG
Organism: Neoceratodus forsteri; assembly: GCA_016271365.2. NCBI lineage: Eukaryota > Metazoa > Chordata > Ceratodontiformes > Ceratodontidae > Neoceratodus > Neoceratodus forsteri. The sequence continues at coordinate 1,380,653,785 of CM028132.1, read as the reverse complement.
CAGGTGCTAAACATTCAGCTTGCATACATTGGCTAGCAACGCTATCAGAAGCCCAATTAATTGTTCTCAACAAATGCTGAACAGGTCAGGCAGGGACTTCTGAAGGGCCACTTTTGCCACCTCCACCTCTTCAAACGTAACCCAGAAGCCCTCCAGCATTACTTTCATCCTGGCTGGATATCCCATTTTGAACTTTATACCAGAGGCAATTAATTTGGAGACCATTGGATGGAATTGTGTGCAACATTGCCTGACGGATGCAGGAAGGTCCTGCGTTCTCCTGATTTTTGCACCCTCCCATCTAATTTCTTGCAAGTCCTTCATCTTTCCCAAAAAATATTGCCTTTCTTGGTAATTAAGGAATCTGGATATTATCGGTCAGAGCAGGGCTCCGGGTGGAGGCATAGGTTGGAGGGCTCTATCATATAAACTTTGCCAAATGGAGAAGGGCCAGCTAGTTTTTCCACCAGTTTTTGAATGAAGCTAATAACATCGTCCCCTTCTTCTCTTTCAGGGATACCAACAATGACTACATTGTTTCTGCAGCTCCTTCCTTCCAGACCTTCCAATTTGGCCTCCAGTTTTTTAATCCTGTGACGGTTTTCTACTACCTCCTCCCTTAAGCTGTCTGCTTTTTTCTCCAGCGAGGCAGTACAGGCTTCATTAGCGGAAATTCTTGCTGTTAGATCTTCCAGCACCGCAGTCATCTGCTTGACCTCAATTGTAAGGGACTTAACATCCTCCCTGAATGGGGAAAACTTGGCCAGAAACCGTTCCAGCATCAGAGGGGTATCTCCAGATTCTCTCACAGGAGTGGCGCTGCTAGCTGTTACTTTATCGGCCTGACTTTGCTGGGCCTTAGGCCGTTTGCTCTGTTTCTCGGGAGATACCGGCGGGGTGTGTTTTGGGGGCGCTGATCGCATCTCCGCCTCCATTTTCAAGGACCGAATTCTTCTCCTGTCCTTTAGCACGCAGTTGGCCCAAAGACACCAGTCTTATAAAAAAGAAAAAGTTATAAAAATGGCCTTTTAATACGCCAGGCGATGGGAGCTGAACAAGTGAGCTGTTACTCGGCGTGCTGCATCACGTGGTCCCCCTTTCACCAAGGTTTCTGACAAACTTCCCCATAAACAGCTGATTGCTAGATTACAGGCTATAGGAATCCCAGAAAACATTGTGACATGGGTCACTTCATGGCTCACTCACAGAAAATAGAGGGTTATTATAAGAGCAGCGCTACCAGAATGGATGGAGGTTACCAATGGGGTGCCACAAAGCTTGGTTCTGGGACCATGTTTATTTAATATTTATGTCTCTACACTAAAATTAAATCATGCAAAAGTTTGGATGACTAAGTTCACCGACGATTGCTGATTGGGCATAGAGTTGTCAGAAAAGGATGATAATTTGATATTACAAGGAGTGTTGGACCATATAAATGATTGGTGTGATACCTGTCAACTACATTTAAATCCTGATAAATGTACCATAATGCACCTTGGACACAAAAACTCTAGGGCAGATAACCATCTAAGTAATATCAAACTTAAAAATACAACAGAGGAAAGGGACCTTGGTATCATTATTTCAAATGACCTTCAATTTGGTACACACTGCAAATATCAGCAGAAAGGCCAATGTGTTACTAAATTGCATACTTAAACATATAACTAGCAGAGAGAGCAGAGTCATGGTGACACTGTACGGTTCTCTGGTAAGACCACTGATGGAGTACAGTGTCCAAGTATGGGCCCCATACCACAAGGGAGATATAGCCAAATTAGAGAACGTGCAAAAAAAGCCACCAGAGTTCTAAAAGGGATGAAATCAAAAAACTATAACACCATATTAAACTAATTTAACATGTTCACACTAGAGTATAGAAGACTGAGGGGGGATGTGTGCTTGCTATTTAAAGCTCTAATGGATCAGGACTTATGGGATATGTTTGGTTTAAAACTCAGGAAGAAAGTGCATAACACAAAGGCGCATTCACTCCAGTTACAGAGGGAACACTGTAGAACATGGCATTGGAAGATGTGGTTCAATCAAACGACAGTTCCTATTTGGAACAGTTTGACAGGGTCAGTAGTGGAAAGTCCCTCTGTGGAGGTCTTTAAAAAAACATTTAGATGCACTGTTCCAAACAGAACAGATTAAACATTGAGTCATAAATGGTGAGCACTATGGATGAAAGTCCCCCAAGCTTAGTATTTATGATACCTATGACAATAACTGGGGGATTCCCAAGTCAATCTGGAGTGCTGATGCACTTGCTCTGTTAGTAGGAACTGGCACATTTGATATCCACATGCAAGGAGCCTTAAAGGTAAGCCCCACGGGGGGGGGCTACACATCTATGGGACACACCTGTGGGTGCTTCAGGGCCGAGAACAAGGAGAAAAATAGTAGATACTAGAGGTTTCACCTTTGAGTGTAGCAGTGCTTAGCATGACTAGTACAGAAATCCATGACTGGCAGATAGAGAGGTGAATCTTTGGAAGTAGCAGGGCCCAGGAGAAGGATGACAGAAGCCAGAGGTTGCACCTTTTTGATTGAAGGGCCCTGGCATGGATGAAGAGGACAGAAAACAGTAGCTGGCAGAAGTTGCATCTTGCTACACTCAAAGGTGCAAACTCTGTCAGACACTGGTTTCTGCCTTCCTTTTCCTGTGCCCTGCTACACCCAAAGGAGAAATGACTGCCATCCTCTGGTTTCTGTCCACTTCTTGGGCTCTGTTATACCCTGAAAGTGTAGCTTTTTATAGTGTCAGCCTGCTAGAGAAGTCATCCCTCCCTAGACCCCATCAGTGTCCTGTTTTAATTCATCTTAATTCATATTTTCATTTATTTATTTTTATTTGTCAATTTGTTCCCCCAAACCATCCTCTCCTTGCCACTCTGTAGAAACAGAAACATGGACAGCATGGGCAGAAAAAGATCAGTGATCCATCAAGTCTGTTCTCGCCCCATCTCGGTCCAGGTGCCAGTCTAGTATTGGCCAGACCAGGTCTACTTACATAGTTCCCTCTACTACCAGTCCCTTCTCATAGTCCTTTTCGACTGCTTATACAGTACCATACTGTATATCTGTCTGATCTGTGGGTGAGTGTGTTAACTGTCTGCACATTGACCAGCCCCTGCAGCAGCCGCTGCAATTTGTCCACCACCTTCTGAAGTGCAGAAGTATTTCCTTGCGTCCCTTCTGAATTTTCCCCTCTCTAGCTGCAGACTGTGCCCCCTCATGATGTTTACTTCCCTGTGCCTGAACAGTCCCTGGTAGTCCACTCTGCTGATACCTTTCAAATAAAGTTTCAATCAGGCCCCCTCACTCTCTTCTAGTCTCCAGAGAGTACATGCTGAGGTCATCCATCCTGTCCTCATAGGATCTTCCATGCTGGCCATGGAACATCGTAGTTGCTCTTTTCTGAACAGCCTCCAGACAGTCCCTGGCCTTGTTCAGATGTGGACTCCAGAACTGGGCACAGTACTCCAGGTGAGGCCTGACCAGTGAGTGATACAGTGACAGAACCACTTATTGTGACTTTCTTTTTTATTTTTGTAGTTTTATTCCCTTTTCCATAAAAATTTAACAAAAAAAAAATGAGGGTATAAAATGTAAATAAAAAATTAAAAAAAGTTTAACGGTTGGATTTTATTATTTTTAATAAGGCCTTATCGTTTTTGCCTCACTGTAATTCACTACATGCTCAACCTCCCCCTTTCCTCAGCAGCTCTTTTAAAATGGCACCTGCTGCTACTACATACTAATTTAATAGTTTAATGATTTAATAATTTTATATTTTAATATGAAGTATTCTAACGTTGCTCCCCCAGAAGCATGCAAAGTACAGAATACTATGATTATCCCACAGCCATGAGAATAACTATACTTTACAGATGAACAGAGGTGCAGTTTTCTCCTGCATCTGCAGTTTCTACCAACAAAGTACATCCTCTTATCCTCTATCCTCAGGCCCTGTAACCTGTACCCTTCCCCCTACCTACTCGTGTTGGCCGAGTAACCTGGGTCCTCTCTCCTGCTCCCTAACTACTCATCAATGAAGCCCTTTGGGTCAGTGATTAAGTCTTACTCTCAACCTTATCTCCTGTCATTCATATTCTGTCTCACATCCTTGTTTGAGGTCTTAGTTTTGCATAGCTGACTCGGGCTACTGGTATATAGCCTTTGACTGTGATCTTTTGCTAGTTATAACCATTCCTGTTCAATTGTGTTGCTATTTGCTCTACCCAATCGGTACAATGTCTCATATCCATGTATGTTGTTTAAGTTTTGCATAGTTGACTCAGGCTATTGGCACATAGCCTTTGACTGTGATTTTTTTTTTTACTAGTTATAACCTGTTCAACTGTGTTACTATTTACTCTCCTCTTTCTGTCCAATGTTTTCAGTGTTCAGTTATCCATGACGTGGAACCGATGTAATGAGCTTGTCCTCAAAGGTGTTAATCCAAGATTTCAATAAATAAATAAAATAAATAAATAAAAGTATGGAAATTTCATGGAGTTGACGACACCCATGAAAGTTTCTTCTAAACCTGGAGAGTTGCATAATTCTGCAAGTTAGTAGAATTAAATGAATTTTCACTGATGGAAATATAGTAGACGGAATTGCACCAATCCACATATTTATATGCTGACATGACAAATTTAAGGCCAAACGTACTTGTCATGATTTTCAAAATGTTCCATGGGATGAATAGTAGTTGGAAAACATATTCCGCTATACAGTAGTTCTGCCTAAGGATTTTTTTACACACATTCCTACCACACCCATTAAAATTTCTGCTCTGTTTATTTGATTGGTTCTTCTTCAGGAGCATTTGGAGTTTGAGTCAAAGAAGGTTTTTGCCCTTTTTTGAAATTCTGTGCTGGAAATGATGGAATGATTGGGCATTATTTTTAGTGGCATTCAGTCAAAAGGTACTGGTGGAGGGCAGGAGGCTGACTCTGATAGGCTGATGCTGCGCTTTTGCAGATACAGTACTTCACTGTAGTGTGATAGCTGTGGAGTGTTCTAACCAACAAAACATTGCATCATGTGGTGCTGTTTTACATAACAACCAAAGGCGGGGAAGAAAAAAAAACACAGAGAGCACTTTGTGTGTCAGTAATTTTAATTAACTTGAAAACAAGACGGTAAGTCAATTCAGCATGTTATATTAGATTAGAAGAAAAGATACTGCACACCAGTATAGAGGCTCATAGAAACACATAAATCTCAATACTGGCAATAATCTTTTAAATTAATTTTCAGATACTGGTCCAAATATAATATTAATAATATTTATATCAACAACAAACCTTTACATTTCTATTTTACATACGAGGAGTAAAAAAATAAATTTAAAAAATAAGCCACACTAGCGAATCTAGGATGTGTATCCTGATAAATTTAGAATAACAACAAAACAACTATTTACTTCAGAACTTTGCTGCTGGAGTTGCGTTTCATTCATTGTGAATTTTGGTTGCCCTCATTCTAATACCGAGGTCTGAACCTTAGGTGAGTGACGAGATGCAGGTTATACATGAAAGGGTTAAAGTCAGGCTGTCAACCCCCCTCTCCTGCCCTCCTATTAAGTTGATTTATGCTTATACTTGGGCTGTTGGATGCTGAGGTGGGCTACTAAGCCTGCTATTAGCTACCACTCATGTAACAATGCTGGAGACATGTTTTATTTTTTTTAGTCAGAGAGTGAGTCTGTTTATACTACCGTGTGTGTATCCAGTCAAAACCTCTGTTACTGATCTGATCCAGCTACAGGATCTTCATTATAGCTCAAGGATATGTTACTAACCAATCAGAGAGTGCCTTCAACCCATGCATGAGCCACTTCTATTCTAGAAAAGCATCTAACATGCAGGATTCGTGTTGCTGAGTAAAGTGCAGTGAGAAAGAAGGAATTAACACAAAAAAGGAGTTGGAGTGAAGACTCATTCACAACAAAATTATTATTTTTAAGCAATTTTTCATTGCCCAAATAGACAATTCACAGACTGCAGTGGTTCTCAAACATTACCTAAAATATATACAACACAATAAAATCAATGTATATTTAGAGGGTCTGGCCATTATGCCTGTGGGTAATGGAAAAGGTCCAGACCCTTTAGATATATTTTGATTTTATTGTATTGCATATAGTTTAGGTAGTAATTTATTGGTATAGTACACCTTGGTGTGGTGGAAGCCATTGCTCTCTGTGAACTGTCCAGCTAGTCAATAAAAATGGTGTTTATAAATAATAATTCTGTTGTGAGTGCATCTGCACGCCAACCCTTTTTTGTGCACTGAATATTCTGACTGTTGGAACAGACTCCTCCTACTTTGATTTCTTTACTATATAGGGACCACCGGGGACACAGTGGAGTTTGAGTTTTTTTTGAAAACAGGAATTGATTTTAAAAAAATGCTTTTAAAGACCTGACAGATTTGACCTGTGGTGCCCTACTAATGTGACTCCCACAATCACACCCAAAAATTCAACCATCTTCAGGTGCAGTTGCCCCAGTTTGCAGCAAATATGGCACCACCTGTGTAAAAAAGGGGCATGCATCTTTTTTTTATGCAAACTGACACAGATCATAAAATGACTACAAAAACTGCCCTTAAAGTAAGACTCTTGAGTTTATGTGTAACTGGGAGGATGCTGAGTGAGTGGAAAATAGACACTGCAGGCCACGGAGCAAGAGAAGAACCTAGGAATTTGGATCACAAACAATCTCAAGGTTAGGTACCAGTGTGAACAAGCAGCTGATAAAGCAACAAAAATGGCATGCATTGGGAGGGGCTTCACAAGTAGGGGAAGGGAGGTGATCATGCCACTTACAAAACACTGGAGGCCCCACTTGCAGGGTGACAAGGACAGGCTGGAAAGAGTCCAAAGAAAGGCAACCAGAATGGTCCAGGGGACGCAAGGAAGATCATATGGGGAGCGGCTGGAGGAGCTGGGTCTGTATTTGCTGGAGATGAGAAGGGAGAGGGGAGACATGACTGAGACCTTCAAGTACATGAAGGGAATAAAAAACATAAAGGGGGATAGCATCTTAAAACTAAGCAAGAACAAAGCCACCAGGGGTCATTCACTCAAGTTGGAAGGGGGCAGATATCAGGGGGACATACGGGGGTGCTATTTCTCACAAAGGGTTGAAGGTCCATGGAACAAGTTGCCAGAATGGGTTGTGGAAGCAGACATGGTGGAAAAGTTCAAGAGTGCATGGGATATCTACATGGGATTTGGCCAGGGAGGTGAGAGAGGGTGGGGGGGTGTGAGGTACAAAGGCAAGAGAGGAGGATCTCTCTAGGCAGACATGATGGGCCAAATGGTCCTTTTCTGTTGGCAAGATTCTATGATTCTATGAACACCCTACCTTTAGAATATCCAGCCCCTAATCCAAAATATAAATAGAATAATGGATAGATTACTATTCATTACCAGTGAGTAATACCATCGAGAGGTTCTGGACACATAGGAAGCTCGAGAGTGAAGCTCGAGAGATTTCTTGTGTCCAGAACCTTGAGATGGTTTCACTCTCCGGTAATGGAAAGTAACCTATCCATTATATTTTTTAATATATGGATCGGAGTGAATCATTTTTGTGCCATTTTGTAACAGGTAGTGGACCGCTGCAGTGAAAGACCTTCCTGGTCCTGGCTGACTGCTGCAGTGTCTGGCAAGAGGTGCCACCCCCACTGCAAGGTTTCAGCTTGAACATTTTTGTTTTATGTATAATGGATTGTATTTCCTTTTGTTTGTTTCACTAATGCAGGGCAGCTACATAATTTCATTTTGTGACCAAAACAAGGGGAATGTGGAGGACGCGATCAGGATGCGATGCACTCTTGCTAAGCGAGAGGCCGCTGCCATATTTTTCAGACTGCTCTGCCTGCCCACTGACAGCTAGTGGCCAGTCACATGTCACGTAGAGGATGCATTGTTTTGATTGACTGTTTGGTACCAGTGGTAATACTATAGTTCAGCTGTGGAACAATAGTATTAACATTGATTGACAGTACTATTAACATTGATTGGCAGTATTATTAACAATGGAGTTGCGATGGTATTAGCGAATTTTTTTGTATGCTTTATGGGTATATTAAATAAGGTATCCATATATTAAAATCTGGTAATGGAGTCCCCAACTATATGTGGTCCTTCTTGCGTACTCCTTTGAGTGTCTTCATACCCTTTAAATGCCAAAGACAGAATGCTATTGGGCCCCTATTATTTAACAAACAAAATAAATTATTTTTATGTATTTAAAATATTTGACAACTTTCATCCAAAAGGAAGTAGGATAAACTATGTACAGAATAATGTATTGTGTGTTGTACATTATGAGTTTTTTTTTATTTTGCAGGGAATCGACCAATTTTTCAGGCTGGCATTGGATACAGGACTCTTAATCATTTGCAGAATGGTGGGATTTAATGAATTGTGTTGGCACAGTCTTGTACCTTTTTTTGATAAAGTTTGTGGAATTGTTCAGAAATGTGTGACTTTTTTTGGTGAAATTTATGGATTTTGTAAGGAACATTTTGTTGTTTGGGGTGGAAATGATGAGCAGTGTTCCATGTGTTTATTTGCTGAATTCTGAAGTTTAATTCAAAATTCTGTAGATTTTTACCATTTTGTTTCCTGCCATGGGAAGACATGCTATTTAAAAAATCAACAGGAGTTTGTCATTATTTTCACTGCAGAAACTGGTGGAGGTGGAATCATATCCTTTCACATTATGTTCTGAATAATGTTTATTTCAGTATTTTGTGCTTCTATGAATGAAGCATTCCCCCCAAATAAATAAGCATCCAACATCAGCAGCAAAGTTACATAAAAATAGCAAGTCAAGAGAAGCTATGCCTGAAGTTTGTTTTAAGCAGCTCCTTGAAAGCTGGAGTTAAATGTGATTGGTTCAGAGGAACGCAGTCCTGTCAGTTATTTGCCTTTACGAAATGCATCTCAGGTCAAAATTATACATTCCTTGGGATTACATTTTTGTTGTTCTTCTTGTGGATTTTAAGAAAAGACGTATTTACATGCAAAAAACATAGAAGCTTGAATCAGATATCAACTTGGCTGCTAGAAAGCCTATTTTATGTCTAGTATCCTTCAAGCAAGTTTGTCATTTTTGAGAAAATGTTGAAAAACATAATATTTAGACACAATTCAGTATATATAATGTATATTGATATACTGTAGCTATAAATATAGTATGTATATAGATATCTACATATCTATCTGTATGTGTATATATTCAATATGTGTACTGTATAGATATATATTTATACAATAGGGGTAAGAGCTTCTAGAGTGTGATAAATGGAGATATCTTCACTGAAGTGTGATAAATGATGATGACATCACTACTGTGATGATAAATGCCGTTTATCACACTCTGCTGAGTCATCTTCCCTACAGCCTGCATTCTAAATGGAACTGCTTCAGAAAACAGTTTCTGTGTCTCACTGCTAGCTGCAACAAAGTCAATTAGCATTACAAAACATACTCATCTGTTTCCCATAGTGTATCTAAAACTCCCAGCCCATTACTATGCTACTCTCAACTTCAAGAAAGACTGCATTCTAAATGACAGTGCTTCACCACACAGTTTCTGTTTCTCACTGCTAGATGCAACTCACTCAATTAGCATTGTCAAACACACTCACCTGTTTTCCATAGTGTTTCTAACACTCCCAGCCCATTCAGAAACACACACACACGCATGCACTCACGCATGCACACACACACACCTCTCACTATAGCCTAGAGGTTAGAGTAACAAGCTTTGAACAAGCTTGAAACATCCAGCAGACCAGACCTGGGTTTGGTTCTGACAACCTTCACTTCCACACTGTGTGACTCTGAACAAGTCACTTAACTGCCAAGTTCTCCCAGGTCATCCCTGAAAACTTACCCAATTACCAAACACTAAAAGAGCAGACAGGAAAACATAACTATACTTCTGAAGCTCTCACCACCATTGCGTAAATAGCACACATGAGGTGCAGATCATGTGCTATGGAAAATATTCTCACTCCTCCATCATGAGCTCTGGATACTCTCACTCATGCCTTCGGCATGCGTGAATATCCAGAGCTCACTCTGCAGGAGTAAGAATAGTTCCATATCACCTCCTGCCCATCATGTATCCTATATAGATATATATATATATATATATATATATATATATATATATACTATTATACATATATCATATATATATATACAAGAAATACAAATATATCTTAGCTAGTAACATTAGTAACAGCAACACAGAAAAAATATGTTGTTACTGTCATCACAATGAATATTTTTAAGGTTGCCGTCATCACAGTGGAATACTGAACCAATCAGAGAGCAGCTTTCACAATGCTGATGACATCACAATGCCTAGTGCAGCACTGAAACCAGCTGTTAAAGCAAAAAATAAGAATCTTCAAACTGCTGATTTTACTGCTATAACTTGTAAACTACTGTTGTATATATCGAACATTCAATAGCCAGACTCAAAACAGGCAATTTATAATCACTTGTGAGTGGGCAGGACTTTTTATAAGTCACTCGTGGCTCTGTCAATTGTGAGTTATGATCCTGCCCCTCATACTTGAAGATAAATTGCATTTTTTAAGTTAGCCCATGTTGTGTATATTTATATTACATACATGTATATATATATGTGTGTGTGTGTGTGTGTGTGTGTGTGTGTATATATATACACACACACACACACAACACACACACCAGTGTGTCTGCATTTCTGTTCCCTTTGTTCTTCATTGCTAGATTAATTTGCATGAAGAAGGATCTTTGCCCCACAGAGTTCATCTGCTTCAGTACCTTTGTCTTTCCCTGACGTCGTAATCCTCTGCTTGTGACACTGTAATTTGTAGCTGTGGATTTTTTGTTTTGTTTTGTTTGGACAAGAGGTGGATTGGGTAGCCATGAGTTGACCCATTTTCAGCCACATCTGGGTCAAGCTTAAAACTGTACCTGACAAAATAATTATCTACAACAAACACACATAACACATGAGGGATATTACAGTATTACATTAGGCAATTACAGAATCATTTTTCAAATTAGTCGTCAGTTTGCATTTCAATATGTAAGAAGATTAATCAAATGTAATGTTGCATGATAATTCGTTAGCCAGGTGAGGACTGTAGTATGAGATAAAATGAGGAGATGATTAAAAGAAGTAGAAACACAAATAATATAAAATATAAGCGGAATTGTGTCTAAATATTATTATTGTAATGTCTGACCAGGAAAGGCACACTGACCTATGACAGCTCATTCCCAGGTGCGTTTCTGTAGGATGGGTTACACGGGACCTGTTTTACTTATACTGTATATCTGCAGTGTTTAACCAGGAAAAGCACACTGAGCTGTGATAGTTCATTTCCATGTACATATTGGTGGGTGGGTTGCATACACCTGTTTTACTGACAGGGAAAATGTTGGCCAGGACACTGTGGGAAAACCCCTTCTCTTTTGATAGGTACCATGAGATCTTTAACATCCACCAGGACAGTCACCAGAGAAGGGACCTCAGTTTGACATCTCATCCAAAGGATGGCATCTCAACAGTGCAGCTTATACTTCACCCATTGTCTGCATTTGGTTTCCTTCTCTTTCTTCATAGCTATATGCAGTAACATGAGAACAGCATCTCTGCCCCTAGACTTTGTCTGCTCTGGCTGCTTGTCTATACCTGATATCTCACAATCCTCTGCCTGTGACATCACAGTCTGTTGCCATGGAAATAATTAACATGACATAAAGAGAGGGTTATGGTGACAGATGTAGACAAACAGCCTAAGCGGATGGGGTCTAATAGATACTGATCCTGTTTTGATGTGAATGCTCCAAATTAAGGCAAAGATACATGCAGACAAAATATGAAATATAAGACAAAATGTGTGTACAAATGAGTTTTTTTTTAGAGTTCCCCCTTTGACATTACAGGCTGTTTCAAGGTATTTAAGGAAATAGATTCCAATCACCTTTAAAAATCACAGATGTGAGCATTGTTCTCACCAGAAAGATATTCATAAAATGGTTGATAACAGTTCAAACAGTGCTATCCAAAGACAAATATAACTTTGGCACTGATCTTCTTGGAGTCCACACATAAGCCTTCTTCTCAGCATCATTTAAAGTTGATACCAGACTAAGACCTCTATGTGACTTCCATTTCCAAAGTTTGTTTCAGAGTTACGTGCTTGTGAACAGATGATACCTCTAGCATTTCATTACCTGATCAAAGGTACATAAATATTAGTCAAAACTGCCCTTCCCCCCAGATGATCTTAATGGCTGAAAGTCCCTTGAGCGTAACAGCCAACAGGAAGCTTAAGGATATTGTGTAAATCTCTGTTGGTCCAATAAACGGTATCCAATCACCAATTTCGTGCAGCCAATAGGAAGTCTTTGAGTCTCATCTGGCTACATTCGGTATATGTTAAAGGCAAGGCAAAACTGCTTCACTTATTGATTCATTACAAGTTGGCTTATTCTGCTTGTGCTTCATCACCATCAAAATGAGACAAGTTAACAAAAGGCAGCTACAGTAAAGCTGACTAAAAGCAATGTAATAAATATTTCAGCACAACAGCAAATTTAAGCACTTTTCATGAGATGACAATGAGAACCCTTTCAAATTAAATATCATTTTTATGTATTTTTGACCCCCCCGAGACCATTCAGGTCATATGCCTTCTCAGACATGATATTGTGGGGCAGTGGAAAGGCTAAATCCAACATGGTAGAGGTTTGGCAAAGCGTACATTCAGCTACCCAAGGAGAATAAAATATCAGTGTTTACTGTTTTTTTTTTGCAATTAAACTTGTTGATTAAATGTATTAGAAGTGACAAGCAAACTGTTAGCAGCCTTTAGATGTCAGAACATATTTTTTCCATTTTTGACAAGCCCCGCCCATAGTCTCTTCGTCATCGTGAAACCAAGAGTGCCCATTACAGGTATCCCTCGAGTCGAGGGAGCTTGATTCCCTCTCATCCTAAACAAAAAGCAAAATGGAATTCAACTCCACCATAACCCAGTGGCACAGGGGGCAATCATTAGATTTATTATTATCTCACTGAACATAGAAAAATATACTTTCCACTAACTTATTATCACTTTTTACAAAATGCACATAGTAAAACATGGTCGGATTTCCAAACAGATTGCCTTACGTTACCCAGAGTAAACCCACCCTTGACAAAAATGTTCTGTGTGCCCTTACCCTACAGAAGCTGGAAAATCAGGGTCCGCTGGCTCATTCAGCTATGTACTGTACCAGTTCCCACCTAGACTGCCAGGTAGCAGCTGTTTTGATCCAAGTTTTTATGAAAAAGGATCAAATTACATTTTTCTTGGATAATGTTAAGGACAGGTGAATGGTGTCTGGTCCCCTTATTAGAACGTCAAAGGTTCTAGAGGCCCACATTTTTAAATTACTTTTTAACACTGCTAATTTGCATAAATTTACATATTAATTGTGTGTGCTAAACATGTATTAATTGTCCATTTGCATTTTGAATCAAACTGCATTTTTTTCTTTAAGTTGAGGAGTCAGTGCAAAATTTTAAAATGGCCAGGTTTTGTGTTTTCTTTTTTCTGTGGAACTAAAACTGGCACACCTGTATGCTACATTATTAGCAAAATCTCTATGTCCTTCTCAAAATCCTGGCTATGTCCATCAGGGTCAGTCAAACTTGAAAAATAAAAGAAAGACACAAACTTACTGTCAGAAAACAACCATACACTCACACATCACAATGCACCCCATACAACACCACATACTGAATTTGTGCTCCCTTCACAAAAACGACGGAGGAAAAGGCAGCATTTTATTGACATCCAGAAAAGGGTTCAGGGCAATATGAGCAACTGTTTTTAAATTTTCTGTTTTTGTTTTTACTATTGAATCAAATATGTTTGTGAAAATGCAAGCTATGTTCACAAGAGATCAAGAAGTCAGCAGGGAATTTAAGTCTGCTAGTTTTCATTTTCTTGGTTCTGGTATGAAAGTTGACAATATTGTCCAGGTTGTTTTTTTTTTCAAAACAGAGTTTCTTTTACTTTTTCTAATAAGATTTGCTCCTTCAGCTCACCTCTTTGCAAGGATGGGCAGGGAACCTTTCTCTGGATCCAAACTAATCTGAACATCGGGGGTAGGAATGGGCAGGGAACCTTCCTCAGAATCCAAACACATCACATCAGGGATAGGCGGGGGAACTTTCTCTAAATATAAACGGATCAGCAAATCTGGGGCAGGGATGGCCAGCAAGCCCATCTCTAAATCTAAACAGATGTGAACATGGGGAGATGGGCAAAAAAATGTTTTTCTCTCAATCCAAACAGGTCTGAACATCAGAGGTAGGGATGGGCAGTGAGCCATTATCTGAATCCAAATGGATCTGAACATCAGTCGTAGGCATGGACACTAAGCTCTTCTCTGTATTCTAACAGATTCAGACTTTGCGATCCAGTGGTTAGAACACTGCCTCTACAGACTAAACAATACCAGATTTGACCCATAGCCACCTCAAATCACACCATGTGACCCTGAGCTAGTCATTTGACCTGCCTGTTCCTCACTGCTCCATGCTGTAAAATCAAGAAAAAGCAGAAGCACCCCCACTGAAAAGGGGATGCTGCATCTCAGTTCGTGACCCGGTGTAAACTAACTGCAGAAAGAAACCAGGTGTAGCCACTGGCAGTGCCCCACCCAGCAGAATAATGCACAAGGAGGCAGAATTGCACAGAATGCAGAGTCCCAGAATGATATTCTGTATCTGGAATACCTTTTTGAAAACTTTTGTGTAAATTCTGTGGAATTCCAGAGCATTTTTGTGTCTGTGTTTAAACCATGGATTTATCAGCAGGCGATTTTTAATGGAGGTATCATTCTCAGTAGTTTATGACGAGTCAGTGCAGACTACAGAACGCAGGGACAGTTTCTAAACTGAAAGCTGACTCTCAGAACATCAAATGGAACCCTGGAGAGGTGTCTAAGGGCCATCAGGAAGCAAACAGATTGGGCTAATACCATACATGCTAGAACCCAAGTGTGGTACTAAGGGAATACTGTTCTGTTGGGGTGTACCATCCCTCAGATGAGACATTAAACTGAGGTCCCATCTGCCTCTTCTGGTGGTTGTTCAGGTGGACATTAAAGATTCCATGACACTTCTCGAGAAGAGTAGAGGAATTTCCCTGGTGTCCTCACCACATATTCCAATTTCCTAACAAAATAGCACCAACAGCTTAATCTGGCTTAATTTCAGTTGGTTTGAATCTGCATCCCCCCCACCACCACCACCACCACCAAAGATGAGGCTTAAAATATACAGTATTGGCAAGTCCTCCTTTCCTGGTCAACAAAAACAAAGTAAAATTTTAGGGAGGGGATCATTGGTTGGCATTAGCCTGGCCCCTAGCGGTGGCTGGGGGTTGGCACACTGACACTTCAGTGGGGGGGGGGGCAGATGCCTGGTGTGCTGTGCATGGAAGCATGCATGGCACCACCACTGCCACCATTGTATGTCTTTCCTCCATGCCGGGGGGAGGGAGAAAAATGGTAAACAAGCATGAAAAGAACTTTAAAAAAATGAAATAATGTACAATGGATGCATTTCTGATAAAATTCACAACTTGCTTCAACAGAATTCGCATAGCATGGTCGCGGAAGGTGTTCAGCAGAAAACAACATGGAACTGCAGAATTCTGGGTGGCAAACTGTGGAATTTCAGTATATATATATATATATATATATATATATATATATATATATTCTGTTGCAGAATTCTGCCCTTGTGTTTCCAATGGCATTCCACGGAATTAGTTGGGATTTTCTAAAAATTCCACAGAATTTTGTTCCACCAATATTTAAAAGTTCTGCACAGCACTACAGGGAGCTCAAGTGACTTGTTCAAGGTCAGAAGCTGTTTCATGGGATTTCACCTGTTTCACAAGTTTTGGCAAAACTAGTGAAGCTGGCAAACACTTTAGTGTTTCTGTGGCTGGAGCCTTTCCATCTGTCCGTAGGTGGGTGGTTGGATGTGTATGTTGGGGGGAAGGGGGGCAAGCTGTGTTTATGTGTAGTGAGAGATTAAGTGCCATAATTCCGTTGCTTGAAACATGTTGTTCCAACATCTCTGTTGTTGCGAAAATTGGACAATAAAACAAGTGCTGAGATAGTGAAGGCAGCAAAAGTGCAAATTAATCCCTTGATTATGTTTGCCGAGTGTGTTGAGACGTGACATAAAAAAAAATCTTTTGGAACGTTTGTGTGAGCCGTTTGACTCTCAATCAGCAGTTCTGAATGTCATCGGTGCCCTTTTATTGCAATCATTACAGAGCAAAGCAAATGAAAGGCACCCTTCATCGGCTTCTTAAAAGAAAGCTATAAAGTTTTTTTTCTTCTGCTTTATAAATTGCACTGATACAGTCCATTCCTCTTAACCTGTTCCTGCCCAGAATTGCCATCAGTGCCTCTTATCAACTAAAAGGTACTTTTCCTCCAGTTACTGGTGACTGGGTTAACATACATATATATATATATATATATATATATATATATATATATATATATATATATATATATATATACACACATATACACACACACACACACACACATCTATGTGATAAAAAGTATATATAAGGTACAAGAGGGTAGTATCTTTCAGAAGAAGAGATGTGCAAGAACAAGGGGGCACAATTTGAAGATAGAGGGGGGACAGCTCAGAGGTAATGTTAGAAAGTATTTTTTCACAGAGAGAGTTGTGGATGCATGGAACAGCCTTCCTGAGGAGGTTGTGGAGTCAGGAACAGTGGGAGAATTCAAGAATGCATGGGACAGGCATGAGGCAATTCTAGTGGGGGGCAGGAGGAAGTAAGCTGTTGATTAACTAGAATCTGCAGCTTATCCATCAGGTAGGGAAATGGGCAGACTGGGTGGGCCAAGCAGTCCGTATCTGCTGTCAAATTCTATGTTTCTATGTTTATATATATATACAGTATATTTATCTATAATATGTATAGGTGGGTGGGTGTAACCAGAAGTTTACACACACCCAAGATGTGGGATGCTACACAAACCCCAAGGGTGAAAAAGCATCCCACACCAAGGGTGTCCGTAAAATTCTGGGTTACGCACACCCGCTAATACATTATTTTATTTCATTAATGGGCATCATATTTTATGCACAGTTACCTTAAAAAAGTGAGAGAGAGAGAGTGTAAAGTTTCTTATTTCAGTTAAGCTTAATATGAAAGTAAAAGTTTTTCTTGTGCACTCTCCTGCATCTGACAGAAATGTTTTAAATCGTCTAAAGTCACTTGTTGTTTTCCGTAAGGTGTTTCTGTTTTCCTGTTCAGAGACAAAGTGTTCCCGGTTGTACAGCTTTGTCGAATCGAATTGGGATTCCATTTTTTAAGGATAGCACTTTTAGTTGATTTTGTTTAGATGTGGTTTTGGAACGTAATGTTTACTAGCTGACTGATTCCTCTGTGAGGAAGTGGATTCAGGCGATTGAAAGCAGCTTAGTTCACTCCCGTTTGACTTTAGGACAAGCTAGATTGATGGATGGATGCTGATTACAACCACCTGGTTATAACCAAAATTATACAATGGCAAGAAAGAATCCTAGACTCTGATTGGTCAGTGTATGCCTGAGACAGTGATGTTATTACTCAATAACATCACTGTATGGCTGAGCATACGCTTGAGCCATTTTTTTTAAGAAACAAAGATATACTGCCACACTAAAAATCTACTAAAAACATTTTTTTAAATGTTTTTTATTTTCTATAACAATGAGCCATTGTATAATAGCAATAAAGCACTCCAGTGTGTGTGTTATTATGTAATACGTTACTCCTGGGGTTGGTGGAAGGCGGCTTAGCCTCGTTGTGCTAGCCCGCCCCAGGGTGGCGTAATGAAATAACACACCCTCATCATACTTGTAGCAATTATCCACTCATAAAATGGTGCCCAATAATTAAATATATATAATTATATAGATACAGTAACTGGCTCACCTGCACAGTGGTAGCACTACCACTCATGATGCCAGTGACCCTGGTTCAGGAATGAGTCTGAGATGTCAGAGGGCTGGCTGAGGAGGGAGGATGACTGTGCATCCCAAATGACACTCTCCTCCCTGGGCAGGAGGGGGTCCCACTACCATCATGGGACTGCCACCTGGGTGACCACGTGTGGCAATGCAAGCTGGAGTGCTCATAGAGGCGGGGTGGGGACCATTTACTGAGCTGAAAGGACATCTTCTGTTCCTCCAGCTTCAACATGCACACCCCAGGGGAGATGCCAGGAAACATAGAAACCCTCAGCCAATGAAGTATGACAGCCACACCTGAGCTCATAGATCCTGCACCCACTGACCCCGGCTGTCTCCTGGCACATAAATTATGGCCTTTCCAGGGGGCATGGGACAGCTCTAGGACCTCCACCACAGGGAGGGGATACTGTGGGTGCACATCAGGGAGTAAGATAAGCCATGAGAGAAGGTGGGGGATGGGGTTGGGTCTCTGTGTGACTGAAGAGGGCCTGAGGCTGGCTGGGTTGTTGGGGAAAATAGATATAGCTATAGATATGGATATGGATATAGATATAGATATAGATATAGATATAGATATAGATATAGATATACTGTATATGTGGATATGGATATAGACATAGATATAGATAGATATGGATATAGATATAGATATAGATATAGATATAGATATAGACATAGACATAGACATAGACATAGACATAGATATAGATATAGATATAGATATAGATATAGATATACTGTATATGTGGATATGGATATAGACATAGATATAGATAGATATGGATATAGATATAGATATAGATATAGATATAGATATAGATATAGATATAGATATAGATATAGATATAGATATGGATAGATATGGATATAAATAGAGATAGAGATAGAGATATAGATATAGATACACTATGTTTGTATCCTTACATCGGGGTTGAGTAGACAGTTTAATGCTAAACCCTGATATTTTATTTAACATTT
Source organism: Neoceratodus forsteri (assembly GCA_016271365.2). Taxonomy (NCBI): domain Eukaryota; kingdom Metazoa; phylum Chordata; order Ceratodontiformes; family Ceratodontidae; genus Neoceratodus; species Neoceratodus forsteri. Next base: position 1,380,634,694 of record CM028132.1, on the reverse strand, counting down.
TTTGGTAACTAGGAAAGGTACACTGAGCTGAGGCTCATTTCCAGGTGTGACCTGAGGAAAGGGAAAACCAAAACATAAAAGGGGGAAATAATAAATCAAGCGCAGCATACAGACAAAAAGTGACACACAGGCAATATAAGTCTTAATGCAGTTGTACAAGACCATTAAGAGGCAAGAATGCTCAGGAGGATAAGGGACCTTAATAAACTTTGTACCTTAACAAAGAGGACATCCCTGGATGGACTAGCATTTGGCCTGCATAGAGTCAGTGCCAGCACCTCAGGATCCTATAAAGCTGGTAACAGTTGATTCAGTGGTTTAAAGGTTTTAGATGGTTGAAAACACAAGTAGAAGTATGGAAGTTAATATCACTTTGTTGCTCACTGGAAGGGGAAAAACTGCTGCAAGTAGAAACTTGAAATATTCCGGTATATTACAGTTTGGCCCATGAATGATTTTTTTGATAGGTGGTTACGTTGAAATGTGTATATTTAAAATTATTTAGAAACGGAGCACTATTTTTGCACATGCATGGTTAATTTTTCAATGTTCTATGCTATAACTGGATTCTTGTAAATCTGGTACATGTCACTCTCATGAGCCAAGCTCCATTGAGATACAATCCCCGTTTCCATGAGCCTTAGTGGTCTTGAAAGTGAGGAGAAAAAAGACACCTTTGCACATCAAAAACTAGAAAATGTGTTGCAAATTCAGTCTGAAACTTATAGTATGTGATCCACAGTATGGGATGTAATGTTGATTCTTCAAGCGATTTTTACAAAGCAATTTTTTTTAAAAGAAATTGTGAAATTAGACTTTTGCAAGTCACAAAAGCAGGTACTGCTTCTGTGAGCCATGAACGTGCTTTTGTGACTCGTACACCCACTTTCAGGAGTCTCAGGCCCTGGACACACTGGGGAATTTAAAATGGTTTAAGTGCTTTAAAACAGTTTAAATCCCTCTAGCACTATTTGCAGACAAACTACAAGCCCCTTAAAATGTTTTAACAAAAGTGTTTTTAAACCCTGCTAGATACCTAGTCTTAAAACCGTTTTTAAAAATGTTTTGGAGCTAGTTTGGTTTTACTTACAGGTCTGTCCAGGAGTAAAAGTGTTTTAAGCTGTAATGGTTTAACTAAAACAGTTCTAGCTGCAGTGTGTCCAGACAAGCACAGTTCTGTGTGTTGGACTTAACACAAAATAGTTACAAGAACAGGTTTAACACTAGCAGTGTTGCCACACTAAACCGTTATCAGAAATGGTTCCTGAGTAGTGTGGCTGCACTGAAATGGTTTAACTAAACTGGTTTTAAAAACGGTTTTCAAAAACAGTTCTATAGTGTGTCCAGGGCCTTAGTGGTTACAAAATGGGGAAAAGAATAGAAAACTTTCTACACCAAAAACAAGAAAATCTGTTGCAAATTCAGTGTAAAACTTATGGGGTTGTCAGTGTAGGGTGTAAGGTTGATTCTTCAGATTTTGTTTTATTGAAAAATGAAACCTTTTAAATTAGTTAGGTTGTTCAGTTTTGGTCATCACAAATCCATTTTTGTGCCTTGTAAACCAGTTTTTGTGACTCATAAACCATTTTCATGAGATACTGTAGAACTTCCACTTTCATTGACATAAACAAAATAGATAACATTGCAGGGCTATGTGCAAAGCTAGCTACATGTTTCTAAGTCTACTGTCTACTGTCAAGCTCCTCTAAATATGTAATGGAGACATTAAGAGCACCATATATAGTGGAGCCTTTCCCAAATGTAATGTAGTGTCACAGATCTGGTGAAGCCTTAGTGGTAGACGAAATGTACGGCTGCTGAAATGATTTGTTTGTTTTCTAATAAATAATGTTGGCACTCAGATCTTACTCCTGCTTGTGTGTGTTGACTTGGTATTGTTTGCTCCAGTTTGCTTATTTTCTGGTTTTGCCAGCTGCACCTTTTTGACAAGTGTATGCATGTATTTCTCTGATTCTCTACATCCCAATACTACCAGGTACTCCAGGACCCAGCTGAAAACAAGACTTCTTCCTTAAGAGGACAGGAAAGGAAAGGAAAGGAAAGGAATTGGCCAGCTGTGACATTTAGAACAAAAGGGAAACTCACCTTAAAAAATAAAAATAATAATTTTATTAATTCAAAAGGTAACTTATAAAACTGCATCCAGAGATCCAGCCTTCTGATTGTCTGAGACTTAGATAAGTAGGCCATGCCATCATAAAGTAATTTATTTTTTAACTTTAAAAGAGCTGAAGTGTCACAGCCCATTTTACAATAGTGGTAAGGCCACTCTACGGGGTGAGTTACCAACTGATAATCCTAGCCTCACAGCAAACAGCACTTGCCTTTGGCTCATGCTGTTTGGCACACAGGGGGTGGGATGACCTGATGGATACCCCCTCCCATCATTGTGCCTTACTGTTTAAAATAAGTCATCAGCATGTAATAAGCATAACATCAAAGGAGTACTGTCCTTCCTTTTGCCATTATATTTTTCAAGCTGAAAAATACATTCACAGTATATCGCTTATATTCTGGAAACACTGGTGTTGCTGGGGGGAGGGTTATCTGCTCCCTTATCTGATTAAAATAGAAAAACATGGTATTGATATAATTATATCAAAACTTTTTTTTTTCAAATCCTTGAACTAGAAATGCTCAGAATTGTAGATTCAGAACCAGACTTGTTGGATTCCAATCCTTTTATTGAAATACGATTTTCAGAATTGCCATATAATAATTCTAATTATGAAATTAAAGGGAACAAATATTTGCGTTCACATTGGATATCATAATATAGGATTTTAGCTTCCTAGACCACTTCTGAGATCTTGATAGGAATTGGAACTAAAGCAGACTCAGAGTTAGATACATCCAATTTCAATGGAATCATATTGGATAAGAATTGACCAATGCCATGCATGCCTACCTTGAAGTCCTCTTACCAGAATGGAGCTATAAATTTCAGTTTTGTACACATGCTTTTCAAATGTATGTAGTTTATTTAACAAAGAGATTATGTAAGGCTGGAGATAAAAGCATTGATTAAAAATGTACTTCTCTCCAAATTTTGCCCACCCCCCAGCTCTCTGTGCTCATGTATTATATACTTTTTAACACATTCTATATAGACTTAAAATAAATAAACTTGACAGTGGACAATAATGTCACCCCCCCTTTTTTTAATTGACTGTAAAAATGAAAGCATAATAGCTAATCTAATCTCAAAAGCAGTTACATTTTATATTTAGATGATATCCTAAATAACGAAACATTAAAGTGCCACTGACATTGATCAGTGGTCACTTCTAGATACAGCAGTGGTACATTATTCTCCCAGGCATGTGATATAGGGCAGGTACTTATAAAATTGTACACAAATGTGTGCAGTGGGAATGCCATCCTTCTACACCCTTGTCTCTTGCTGCATACTTCCTGAACATTAGGAATACCCATACAAAGTCCAGCACTCATGATGCAGCAACCTCTTCCCACTGGCTCATCATGACTAGTTAGACTGTGTTGCTTTGTTCTCAAGCTACAGCAAGGATGCTGCAGAGGGAGCGGAACAAGAGTTGTAAACAAACAGCTTTTTGTGTGTAACACCAATTTGGTGGGCAATCAGTTTTTTCACTTTTATTCAGAAAAATGAGTGTGATAAAAAAGCAAACTTCTACCCCAACAAATTCCACACAAGGTGAGAAATCACTACATGTGTTTTTGAACCCAGGACTATTTGAGACAAGGAGGTGTTGACAGTATAGCCCTCTAATATGCAGATAGATGCATTTTTATTAGATATGAAACAATGTGACAAATCAATAACTTTACTGAACCTTTTTTGGTTTCTAAACAAAGTTGGAAAATGTTTATCCCTTCCTGGTTTTCAGCTTTAGTGTGGTAAAGGTTTCTCCTGGAGTGTGAACATTTACAAAATAATCAGAAATACAACATGTTAATGTTCATAACACTCTAAGACAGAAAATATGAAAGAGAGAGCAAGACAGAGTGTGTGTGCGTGCGTGCGCGTGTGACAGAGAGCTGCAGCACCTTGCAAAAAACTAGATGTAATACTTGTTCATAAAGTTTGTGGGTAAAAATGCATTACATTTCAGAGATTCCATTTAGGCCAGAAACTTTTTTTGTGGAGGAAGATCATAGTTCTAGCTTTAGTTTGAGGCGTCACCGTGGTGCCTTTTGTTTCATAGCCAGATTCAGGATATTGCAGGTCAGTTGAGGGTTCAGTTCTTGGTATTGTTGCTCAGATAGTATCCTAGAAATTAGGATACCAACAGATACCTCCCATTTGGCCAGATAGTTGCTGTGGTAGGACAGTAGTGCTATCTAACCATGGATCTATCCTCTAGGATCCAGTGCATGGATCCAACAAATGTTGTGGATCCTGTGGATCCTAGCAATAGATCCAGCTTTAATCCTATCTGACCTAGGATCCATCACTATCTGACCCCAGATCCTAACTATCTGACCTAGGATCCCTGGATCTGACCTAGGATCCCTGAATCCTAACTAGTATCCATAGTTATCTGACCCCGGATCCTAACTATCTGATGTAAGATCCCTGTATCCTAACTAGGATACCTGGATCCAAACTAGGATCCATCGCTATCTGACCCTGGATACTAACTATTTGACCTAGGATCCCTGGATCCCAACTACTGTAGGATACCTGGAACCTAACTAGGATCCATCACTGTCTGACCCTGGATCCTACATCTGTCTTTGCTAGGATTTCCTAGTAGGATCCTAGACAGGATACCAGCACTATCTGACAGATAGTGGTAAGATGCACAAAAGCACTATCTGAGCGACACTAGTTCTTGGAAGTGAAGTGGGAGACTCCTAAAATCATAATGGCAGTGCCAGAAAAATATCCCACCAAGGAAGGGTTACTCAGTCAGTGCTCTTCACTGCCACAAAGTTCTAATGCATAAGTAAGATACTGCAGGTGTGCAGCTGTGTGATCTGTATCAAAGTTCCAGTCTTTCCCAATCACCCATCAGTCATGAGGGCATTACATTCTTAAAATCCAACATACAGAAAGACCCTTTCAAAGCTTGACATCAGATTAGCATAACAGAACAGATACCATGACTGATCCCTTGGAAAGGGAGATATCTTTTGGTGTCTTGTGGTCTTCCCTGCTGGAAAAATGATCAGTTTTACTTTGCAGTTGTGAAGCAGGTGATGAATAAAGATTGGGGAAGGACAAAAAAGAAAGGGTAGACATAGTGATAAGCTGGACTGAATTAAAAAAAATGGAATAACAAAACAATAACATCATTTTGACTTCTCAGTTCATGCATATTCCATAGTTACTATGTGCTACTGTATTCCAGATTGGGTGCCCTCTACCTAGTAAATGTGTGCCTCACCAGTAATACCAGAATGCATATTGTAGAATGAATGATTTATCAATTCTAGACCATGGTGGTACTGTTTTTACAGCTGCCTCAAAATCTGCCATTGGTCATCACCCTTTGTAATACCCAGTGTAGGTTTGATGTGATGTGCCCCACCCCTACCCTGTACCCTTCACTGCAAAACGTACAGCCAACAGGGCTGAGCCCTGCCACAGGTGAGGAATTCTCTACATACTGCCCTCCTTGGTACTAAATGGAGATCAGATTTGCTCCCAGAGTACAATCTAAACTGCTGTTTTAGACTTTCATCTTATACACTAAAGTTCACACGGGGGAACAAACTACAAAGTCCGCAGTGTAAGAAAAGCACCAATCAAGCCTCCGCCTGTTTCAGGCTCCCACAGGTGTGGAAGGTCTACCCACTTAAATAACCCCCTTTGTCAGCTTCTACTTTACCAAGCTAAGTCTCACAAAAATAACCCCCTTTGTCAGCTTCTACTTTACTAAGCTAAGTCTCACACAGTATTTCTCAGCCCCAGGTTCATGCATGGCCTGTCTTTCCCAAGCCACACTTGATTTTGTGATACACTTTTGCCAACTGTGTTCATTACTGATGGATTTTCCTCTGCTCTTCCCTGTATTTTTTCTATTCTTGGATTTGGAAGCTCTGACTCCGCTCTGCTCCTGAACTGTAAATGTACTTACCATGCTGTATGTTAATACAATAGTTCGTAATGCATGAAAAACAATGGTACTGCTGTTGCTGATTCACTAAGGGAGTATCTAAGCCCCAGTACTGAATCTTTGTATAGTTACCTAAAAACAAGCATTTGTCAATGCCGAATGTTGTTTGCTTCTATGTGCTGTTTAGGTATTTGGAAGTCATTGGAGTGCAAATATTGAAAATTTGCAAACTTACGAGCGTGCGTAGGAACTGCTCAACGCACGCTCGTAAAACAGTCATTTTTAGGAATTTTTTCACCAAATTTTCAACATAGCCATTTTAAGACCTCTGCTCATGAACAGTATCACTGTGATTTTGTTAATGTGTCCCATACATTGAGTTTGCACACCGACTGCGCCATTGTCGCTACATGAGTAAACACGTTTTGGGCAGGATATGAAAAATGACAGCTGTATTGCTCATAAGGAGGTGTGGTAAAATGGCAATGTTGAAAAATATGGTGAAAATATTGAAAATTTGTGAACTACGAGCCTGCGTAGGAACTGCACAATGCACGCTCATAAAACAGTCATTTTTAGGAATTTTTTCACCAAATTTTCAACATAGCCATTTTAAGACCTCTGCTCATGAACAGTGTCACTATGATTTTCTTAATTTGTCCCATACATTGATTTCGCGCACCGACTGCGCCATTCTGTGCTACATGGGTGGAAACACATTTTGGGTGAGATGTGAAAAATGACAGCTGTACAACTCATAAGAAGGTGTGGTAAAATGGCAATGTTGAAAATCTGGAGTGAAAATATTGAAATTTGACGAACTTATGCGCCTGCATAGGAACTCCGCAACACACGCTCGTAAAACAGTCAATTTTTGGAATTTTTGCACCAAATTTTCAACATGGGGTTTTTGGGACCCCTTCTCATGAATGATGTTACTGTCATGGTGGTATTCAGGCCCGAAGGGTGATTTCGCAAAAATTCCCCAAAATGCCAGAGATATGCAACAAAGTTGAAACCCCTATCTAGCCCATTATACAGCTTACGGCATTTCCTCAGTTCGCGGTCGGCTTTGAAAAGTGCAGCGTGTTCCCGGTCCACGAAGATCATTGTGCTGGAGTCCGGAGGTAAGTATGGGGTGGGGGCGTGGGGAGGTTGGGTGCGCAGTGGGTGGGTGCGGGTTGTGGGGAGGGTCGGAGGCGGCTCCAGCGGGACCGTTCGTTTTCAGGTTAAAAACAAAAAAGACTTGTGGGATCGTTTGCCACGCTGGGGTGGGCTCCCAGCATGGCTAAGGATGTTGGGGAGGCGTTCAGCCGGCGAGGATTAGGCACCCCGTCGGCCAAAGGACTCATTGCCATGCTGGGGTGGGCTCCCAGCGTGGCACCTACAACAGGGGAGGCGCAGCTCAGCCGACAGGGATTGGGCACCCGTCGGCTATACGCGGTAGGTGTGTGGGGGCCTTGCGCCCCTGCGTGTGGGGGAGCTACGGCAGTGGGCTTCTTATCTCTGCTCACTGAAGCGTAGCTCCCCCTTTCAACTGTATGCCACTGCATTTTGGAGCGTGTCGTAGACAGCTCCAAAATGCATTGGCTTACAGGGTCCGCACCTGCCAGCTCACTGCCTGAATTGGAGGAGGAGGTGACACACCTCCGAAATCTCCGATGATGGCACTATGTTTCTTGCACATGCGTGCAAGCAACATAATAACAAAGGTAAAGTAATTTATAGCTAAAAATAATTACGGTAGTGTAGTTTATTTTTACCTTAGACATTTTCTCTGGATCCAAAAAATGATGGCTCCAGCCCACTCCTACCTACTCTTCACCAATCATGATAGGCATCTCAGACTATTACAAAATAATTAGTAGTGTGTAATATTAAAATATTATAAATATTAATATTAAATACTATTCAAACCTTACTTGTTTTACAAGCAACATGAACTACTGCCTTAATTCTAGTTTGCTGCTTTTGCTTTGTCTCCTTTTTCCCATGATATTTCTTTCTTTATTTATGCAAATACTTGATAATTACAGAATTTTACCTGCCATGCCCCCCCCCCCCAGTTGCAACTGACAATAGGTTTTCTCTGATCTAGGTTGCCTACCTAGTAAAAATTCATTTAAATAATACCTGTCACCCCCCAACCCGGTTGCAAGTGACCAAATGACAATGGTTTTTCACTGGTCTCTGTCTACACAGTAAAAATTAAATTAAAATAAATTAAAACAAAAATACAAATAGCACATTCTCCCTTGAGCATTTCCAAGCAACAGTTCATGTTATCTGGGACAATGTGCCTTGCTTCAGCAGCCATTAAGCTATATTTCAGACATCCTTAGACTCTGCACTGCAATATGCTTAAGACCATTCAATTGTTTCAAAATAGTTTTTTCTGTTGGCTCCATAATTAACCTGGCGCCCGTGTAATAAAGATGGCAGCAGCAGCAGTTCTTAAAACCCTCTTCCTCTGAGTTCTCTGTCTTTAGCTGTTGAAGTTGCACAATGTGGGAACGTCACGGTGGGGGAAGCCCATGATTATGATGCCTAACAGCATAGTACTACAACAACCTCCTTAGGTTTACAAGGTGGGCCTGGCAAGAGAACAGTAGCTTGTAAAAACTTCAGAAACACTTATCTTGCCTTGGGAAACTGGTATCCCCTCAAGGTTTTCTTTGTTCGAACAGTTGGGTTATTTCATTTGTTTAGTGTCGCCTGTTTCCGCTTTAAGCTTGTTCCAGCAGGGCATTTGTCTTTGAGCTCTTGCAAGGGTAACATTCTAAGAACACTCCACCCTACCCAAAGAGGCTAATGGGGAACTTTTTAATTTTTTTTTTTATTTTTATTCTTTGGTAACCAGGTAAGGCCAACTAAGCACAAGTGCCTGTTTTCCGGGGTGACCTGGAGCACTGGGGAGGTTTAGGAACTTGTTCAGAATCACACAGTGTGCAAGTGGAGATTGTGGGACTCAAACCCAGGTCTGCTAGATGTACCAAGCTCATTCACAGCTCATTACTGTAACCTCTAGATGACACTGCCAGACCACTGACCAACAAGAAGAAAGGATTCCCAATCTAAAACATTTTGGCATTTGTGTATTTTTAAAATTTAAATGCATTTTTATTGGTCTTTGGTAACCAGGTAAGGCCCACTAGGCACAAGTGCCTGTTTTCAGGGGTGACCTGGGAGCACTGGGCAGTTAAATGACTTGCTCAGAGTCACACAGTCTGCAAGGGGAGGTTATGAGAATCAAACCAAGGTCTGGTCTGCTGGATGTGCCAAGCCCATTCACAGCTCATTACTCTAACCTCTAGGCTATACTGCCAGCCCGAGTCTAAATACAAAAATTATGAGAGGGTCCTTCATTGTTTACACAGCATGCTAAGTCAGTGCATATGCCTGAACTAAGTATGCTCAGCTATGTGGAAGGCCCTGTCCTGCTTTTAACAAACATGTTATAGTGGCAGTAACTGTTACTTGGACAGTCGGCAAAATATTTTGCCACGTGTTTTTGTTTTAGTATTACTATATGTCTGGCACACACAGTATATCAATACATCCCATAATCTTTTTATTTTTAAAGATTTTTTTAATTACATTCTTGAACTGAGATGCAGGGTGTTGAGGTTCCTTCTGCTCTCTTGCCACGCCATCATAAAAAAAAATTAACTTGACATGATGCATTGCTGTTAACCATCAGAAACATGTGGTAGCACAACCCTAATGCATGTACCTACATTTCAAAAGGCACCTTGAAGGTGGAAAGGGTAAGTGAGACTATAGAAAAAACCTGCCAGCCCATCGAGAGTCGTGGTAGCGCTACCGCATGTGATGCCAATGGCTTGGGTTGGTGAGCAAATTCGGGCCACTGGACAGCTGTCTGCGGGGGGGAGAAGGATGACCATCCCAAGGACTGCTTTCCTTCTCTGGGCCGGGGAGGATACTTGCACCCAGCAGACACTGACCCCTGGCGATGGCTAGTGGGGAAATGCACCTTGGACCAGCAATGCGGCACAGAATTTGTGGGGTGGAGAAAATCTGCATATCAGGGGTGGGAGTATCCCCAATGTGTCCTGATGTCACTGCATATCTGCCTCCATTAGGGGCTGGCAGCAAGAGAAAAAAAAAAACTTCCTTCCTGTGTGTCGAATAAAAGCCGAGTACTCAGCTGCAACCCTCGCCTGAAAGACACCCAGCCAATTTGTCAGGGTGCTCAGCTGGATCTTGGTCTCTCCCCTGCCCCCATGGGGGAGCCCCACCATGAGGCATAAGTCACGGGCTGCAATGCATAGGTGAAATGGGGGAGTGCTACATGGGTGGAAGTAGGGCAGAATGGACAAGATACGGGTTATATCCCTGCCACAAGAAATAAAGATCAACAGAATTAAAAAAAAAGACTACAGATAAGAGGGACCTGGAAGTCATAAGTGGCAACCTTAAGTCTTCAGCCTGGTGCAACAAGCCATAAGGGATGGCAAGCAGACTGCTAGGGTGAATTGGCTGGGTATTCAGCAGCAGGAAGAAGGAGGTGATATTACCCTTCTGTAGGTCCATGGTGAGAATGCACCTAGAGTACACTGCCCACTTCTGTAGTCCACACCTCAGAAAGGACAGGGATTGCTTGGAGAAGGTTCAAAGGAGGGCTATCATGCAAGGAATACTGTGGGTACAAGGGGATAGTAATAACTAAGGGGGAAAGTAGTCAGTCAGTAGAGGGGGGCTTTGGGGCACCAGATGGGCAAGAGGCCCAGTAACTCAAGTCCGGTATTAGGTTGGACACAGAGTTGGGTAAGAAATGGGCAGACTGAATAGACAAATGAGTCTCCCTCCATTAGAATCTATGTAGCTATATCTAAGGGGAGAGTTTTTTTTATTAATTGATGATGGCCATACCTATTGACTTGAGTCATTAATTACTAAGCTAGTAATGAAAGTGGCATTTAAAATATCTGATGTACACATATGGTGCATCTAAAGAAGTCAGCCATTCAACACTGCTAAAAAAATACAAAATCTGGTCAGAGCCAGTACAGCTGCTCAGAACGGTGAGACAGAGTGAAAGAATACTTGGAGCTCTCGCCATGCCGGAGTCTGCTGTATCAAGATGACCACCATGACAGAACTACACATACCCGCGATAACTCGCATGCACAGTTTGATTGTTGGCCATCTTGGGCATGTACTGCCAACACTTCCACAGTTGTGGGAGAAAAGTAGTGCCCCATGAAGGGGGTGTGTTTATGCAGCTGGCGAACGGAAGGGGTCGTGAAACAAAACATGGTGGAACTGTGCCACAGCACTGTAAAAGCATGCCTGAGAGCTGTCTGATCACAACATGCTTCCACAGTTCCCTTTTACAGAATGTCAACAATATGTCTGCGGAGCTGCACCTGCGCAGCTGTAAAAATGATGAAATGTTTTCCCACTATCAAATACTACTAAAGGTTGTTTAAAATTCCACAGCCACTACTATACATTTCTGTGTTGGATGAGGAATCGCATCTGTTTTCCTTAAAAAGGATTGAGATAGGACAGTCAGAATTGCCAGTGTACTTAATACTGAATCCTTTCAAAATATTACTTCATCAGTGTCCCGCCCCCATTTTTCCATTTCAGAAGCTAGTAACTTCCTTGTTTCTGTAGTAGTAAGTAAATGGGGGTCTTCTGGCTTGAGACAATGCTAAGGTTTTTGCTCAAATACTTTAAGGGCAGGGTACACAAGAGATGACAAGATAAACCCTTTAGGACAGTAAACACACACACACACACACACACACACCACTTTCTAACCTGATGCAGTTTTAAAGGTCTGAGTTGAACTCCTCAACGGGGGATGGATTGGTATGCAAATCTGACAATTAATCCACATTTTCATGTTACTCATATGCAAATTATATGCAGATTTGGGGGCATTCAATATTCAAATTCTTTCCCCCATAAAGTCATGACAGTAGGAATACCCTCGTGCTGTCTTTTTCTCCAAGGTACTGTGTAATGAGCCAGGACGCAATGCTCATTGCAGTTTCTGCCAGTGACATGCTGCAGCAATGCAATGAAATCCAATGGCAGTTACTCCAGCCTTTCACACAGGAACGTGCAACAAGCTTATCCTAGAGTATTGCACCTTGACTAACTCTCTTGTATTTGCAGGTACTTACAAGACTTCCTTCCCTTCCTCCAAAAAAATTCTCAGAAACTAGACTTCTTTCTGATCCCGACTCGAACTGATATGAACTGGAAATGGAAACTTCAACCATCCCTTCCATGAACAAGTGCATTGGATGCTAGGTACCACCTTCTTGTAGGGCCGTAAAGAGACTTTTTCAGAACTATAATCCCAAATCAAGCCTTAGGCAATGGAATGTTACTGGATTTTGTTTTGGTCCCATGAGGAAGGGGATCCATTCTGACTGACATTCTATATCTAATTCGTGTAGCAGCATTTTAAACACTCTCCTTCATTTCCTATTATCTCTTTCAAAATGCTTGTTAGTTTCTTAATACATTTTGTTGTTTTTCCTCTGTTTTTTTAAATAATAAAGAAATCAGATTCAGTACTTGTGTCTCCTCGTTCTACAACACTAACTGGCTGTAAGCAGAGCGAGGTGCTACAGGAAGCCTCCGTTGGTAATTTCTTCTTCTCGTGGTGAATGAGATGTGCAGGCTAAGCTGGCATAGAGAAACACCTGGACCTCCTGGACATTTCCTGTCATGCATCTTCATACTCTTCCACCCCCACCCCCTTTTCCTTCAGCTCCCAGACTGGGGCATCCCCAAGGGGTGGAACCACTCCTTGTCCAAAAGCAGCCTACCTAGATGGTAAAGGAGTTCTGAGTACCAGTGCACACCATCTACTTGGGGTTTGGACCCAGCTGTCAATCCATACAGTGCTGACGCAGCGCTGTGGTAGACTCTCAGAGGCCAGAATGCAAGCTGGGCCAAGCCCTGCTCTTCAATCATAGCAAAGCAGGATGCTAAGATATCATCAATGACTACTGTGCCATGGCGGGTCAGTGGTGCATAAATACCAAAGTCTTCTTGAATGGAAATGTCTGTAACCATAGCCGGCCATAGTTCGGATGCGTCTATCACAAGAATGTACTGGCCTGGTTGCACACTGCTTGCGAATGCTGTTCTAAAGTTTTTCATGTTCGTTGTGAAGTTCGCTGCAACAAAGACGAGGTGAGCAGCAGTTAGGGTCAGTTTTCTGGGAGGATCCCGAGTTTCAAGGACATAAAATATGTGCCTTGCTGTTGAATCTTTATCCAAGAATGTTAGAAAATCACTGTAGACAGTCTTTCCTTCATTGTCAGCAGCCATGACCTTGTCTCCTGTTTTCAGTTCAGAGACAGGTATTCTCCTCCCCCCTTCCAGTGTCACCATGGCTCTCCCTGGGAAACAGCCTCCAGTCTTTGCTGCCATAGAGTGTTCTAGGAAAAAAAAGAAAGCATGAAAATGGAGTTGGTGATTCTATAGTCTCCTGTTTATGGGTTGTCCTACCATGGGAGTGGAAAATAACAATGCAGAATAAAAACTTATTTTTACCTGTTATTCAGCTGTGTTGAAAATACCATATTTCCATCACAGCTCATGTTATTGTCACTATATCCTTATCACAATAGCATTCAGCCCTTCATCAATTTGAATCGTGGCCCATGATATAAATAAGTGATATTGCATGGGCAGTGTGAAAATAAATTATTTATTTTTTGCTTCAGGTTTTGATCTCTAATTTATTTTTTATTTATTTATTGGAATACTATCGGAATTACAAACCTTTGAGTCACAGACTCTTTTGCAAAGGCTCTACGTCGGTGAGTCAGAGCCATGAGTGAGATCTATAGAGGTCAAACCCTGAAGCAAAAAACAATTTTTTTCACACTGCCCTTGCCATATTTCGTTTATGCAATGGACAAGCTCCTGACTCAGTGATTTTTCTCGGCCTTCTGTCTCCCACCTGACTCACAGAAAAAAAATGCTCAGTTTGAAGGACGATGAGTCAGCGTGACCTCGCTACAACTGCAGTTCAAACAGGAACAAGAAACTGAACTGTTTTCACATTTAAATAAGGTATTTACTATTTTTTAAGGATAGCTGGAGTCAAATGATCGTTGGGGTCACAACTAACTTTGTCAGACTAAGGGAAAGCGCATGCATAGAAAAACGGACATTTCCAACTAGATCCAGCTATGCATGAGCTTTGCCTTAGCCTTCTGCTGCTCTCAGTGTTCTTAATGACACGGCTGCAATGGAAATAAATGCTGATGAGGCACCTGGAGTGTAAATAAATAACTTATTTCACTCCAGGTGCGTCATGACTGCAAATAATCACATTTATTTTCAGATTTTTATTCTCCTCCCCATTGCATAAATAAGACATTCCACAGAAAATCTAGGAATAAGCTTTTATTCAGTCTAGAACATAGCCAACAATGCTGCCTTGAACTCATGGCTCCACTTCGCTCCACCACTCACTGCTAGGTACAATTGTTGGTAACCTTCCTGAGTGAATAAAATCATCATTCCTGTTGACCTGTGGAATATCCACTTTATGTACCACATCAATGGTAAATATGTTTTGTAAATAAATTATGTTAATTTCTGATACAAAATGCATTTTTACTTGGAACACAGTATTTTGCTTAGAATGTGCTATTTCCACTTAGAATCTGGAAAGAGAACAAAGAATAACGATGGGCCAGATAGAGAGTTTGGAATGTATATAAAGATAATGTTAAGCAAGAACAAGGTAAGACACTTATAAAAACCTTAAAAATGGTATAGTATATATCAAATTCATAAAGGGTTGCAGTGAAATAACACATATATCACCACACATTGGTGGTATGACCTTCATAACTAACTTGTGGCTTCATCACTCGTAAGTGCTGGGTCCTACCACTCACTAGTGGAGATAAAGTAAATGTGTTATTCCACTGTAACCCATTATGTACAGTATAGTATTCTTTATTCACCAGACTTCAGTGCTTGGTAATGCTGCCATATTGACAGCACGGAAGACTAAAGACCTGTGATTATTCTTGTGACAAGTACATTATATACAGTGGAGCCTGCTAGGATACAAAGCAGTGTCACATGCCACTGCATGACAGGGAGAATAATTGCCATTGAAACCGCCTTGTTGCCAGCAGCAACTCTGCTGCAGTATTTTTCAGCACTGCCTTGTATCCTAGCAAGTTCCATTGTAAGTTTATAGGTGCTGTGAGAGATGTCTCATATAGTATAAAGTGTAATCTCATGCAGTTATGCAAGAGGACTGACAAGTGAAGATGAGTAGCTCTGTCTGCCAAACTGTGTGAGATGATGCACTTATACAATATTATACAGGAAAAGATCCCTCTGAGCCAATCAGAATGCAGAGTTACAGTACTGTCCAGTTATTCTGTGATAACCAGACAGTAGACTGAATAATGAGACGGTGGTTCTGCATTCTGATTGGCTAAGAACAATAATGGACAGTGGCTCTGCATTCTGATTGGTTGCTGCATGTGTACATAGCCAATCAGAAAGCAAGCCCAGTTTGCTCTCCCACTTCAACATGCAACAGCCAATCAGAGACTCTAGTAACACTACAGAACTCCTGTGAGAAACAGTTCCTGCTTTCTCACAGATGCACTGTAGCGCAATGCATAGATTTTGCAGTAAAAATTTTTTTCCAGTACAATAGTGATAATACCAATAGTGGTCTTGGTTTCCTCTGTGATAACCAGACCGGGGTTAATAAACTCCTTAGTTTTTGGACTCAGTGTTTGTTACCACTGGTCAGGTTATTACCTTGCAAACCCAGACCACTATGGTATTATTGGTTCCACCAAGCTGGTTCAACAACAAAGTTGTCGACATCCCCCACAGTGACAAGAATTTGCCGACATCAGCCACGTTGACTAGCAAATCCATTGACAGACCACCACGGCACCCCAAGCACAGGGGCTTTTCTACATTGCTTGCGGAGGCTCTGCCCCCCCACACCCCCAGACTTATAGAGAATCAACTCTGGGGGAGCAGATTACTGGGGAGAGCAGCTAACAGCGGGAGTCACTGTATTGGTACAGTGCTCTGACAACCTGTTCAACACTGTGGATGTCGAATGGGTTGTGCCGCTGAATGGTTCGCTGTTGGGGGTTTGCTCTCTTGATGGTATACCAGTATTATCACTATAACAGACATACCAGCAACAACTTTAAACTTATAGTAAATAACTCAAATGAACAAGAATAATTATGTAACCAGCTGAGGTACAACTATGTATAACCCTGTAGTATGTTTGTATGCCTTCTTTGTAATGTATTATGTTGTAATTTTTACCATGTAAACCCAGGTCACCCCTGAAAAAGGGACCTTCAAGCCCAGTGGGCTCACCTGGTTACCAAAATTTAATAAATAAAAAATAAATAACAATATATATCAGATTCTAATTTTTAAATTTAATAGAACTAAGTCTAATGTTCCTGTCCTGTCTCTGAAGTAGAACATTCCATTTTAACGTTCCCACACAAAACGGTAACTGTACTCAGGATATGAGGTCTTGCGGTTCTGAGCACTTACTGATTGTAATCACATAAGACTTATAATGTGCAGTCATGGTGAACACTTCATTGCTTTGGTGAAAAATCCTGGCTAACACTTTTGACAATGGAATATGCTCTAAAGTTTTCTGCATTGAGCCTAAAAAGGAGTTCACATTGTGTGCCTGGAAGTCCCATTTTCATTTAACAAGTGGGATGTATACAGTACCTGGTTTATGAACTCTACCAAATTTTCTCTTTCATGGTGTTTGTCTTACCATGAAACCCTCAGGACAGTTTGCATGGAAAACACCTTTTGATTCAAGGCCATACCTGTTAACCCAAGGGCACACCAATTCAACAAGGCCCTGCCAGCTGGCCCAAGACCATGCCTATTTACCCAGGTCTTGCCACCTAACCGATGGTCATGTCTGTTGACTCAAGGCCACACCAGATGACAAAGTCCTTCCCTGCTGACCCATGTGCAAACTTAAGTCAAGGTCACACCTGTTGACTGTTACCACAACTGTTGACCTATAACCAGGACTGTTAACCCACAGCCTTCCCATTTTACCCAAGGTCATGCTTGTTAACTAAACTATATACTTATTAATCCAAGGTCACACCTGTTAAACTAAGGTCTTACAGTGGCAGTCATGCATACATCCCAGTAAATCTATAGATATATCTGGAAATATCAGAGGAACTCCCATTGCAATGAGTGGGGATTTCCTGTGAAATATTCAAATATATCTATATATTGTATTGCTAGGACATATCTCTGGCTATCACTGAAGCTGTTCTTCAAAGCCAAATTTGTAGACACAGTGTTCTGTCTGTTAGCCCAAGGTCATACTAGTTGACTGGAGACCCCACCTGTTCATTCAAAGCCATGCCTTTTGAACTAAGTCATCTGTTGTTCTGTGGCCACACCTGTTGACTCACATTAGAATTGTTGATCCAAGTCACTGTCTCTTGATCTACACTAGCCAAATTTTTGGACTGCCTCTTTAAGGCTGTAAAGAACACTGCTCTGTCTATACCATGTATACTGGAATTTTAACAGTCAGCAAAGTTTAGTCTACTGAAGTAGTCCAAGAAATCAGCATCTCCCACTACCCCCTGAGTAAAACAGAAAGAGTTTTGGTGACTGTATAATGAGTGCTTACCCTGTTAAGCTGGTATTCTGAATATGTGTGTTACCTCTTCCTCCTGTGTTATCTGCTGTGAATATTATTTTCATTCACAGCTCAAGCCTGGAGTTACTTTTGTTCAGTACAGGTACTGTATAACAGAACAGTAAAATATTAAACAAACTTTTGTTCAAAATCCATAGATCAAAGAGCATTTATGCATGTATGCATGAATTGCACGTACATGTCCTGACTCTTTGATCCAAGGAGCTGGATGAAACACAGTTTGCTCAAATATTTCTACTCTTGCCTGTCATACCTATCTTGAAGATAAGCAACTCCTTGCTTGAGCTGTGAATTAGACTATAATATCTGGAGTGCCCTTATAGCAACTAGAATTTGGTTGCTGACAAACACCGTAATAACTTGGTGTGACGTTGAATGCAGTTATCACGGCATTTTGATTGGGAGTTTAAGCATTAAAGCAGAGCCTTTTAAAAACAGCTCAGATCTGACAGTGCGAGATGCAGTACCTGCTGTCAGATGCGAGGCACTCAGCTGGAAACTTCACTGCAAGTTTCACTCAGTGCTGCTGTCAGAGTAAAGGCAGTCTGTGAAAAGAAGTCCATGGTATAAAACACACATTCTGAAAACACACTAAACTAATGTGAACCACTTACTTTTACTTTCTTAGTGCTAGTTCAGCCGTCCAAACCTTGATGCCACTGATATCTGTCAGCGCGAATCTGTTTAGTGTGCAACTATTTAGAGAGCAGCTCGATTGTTTCCAGGAAAAGGAACTGCATTAAGACACATTTCAGTGCTATTTCAAATACTGAAAGCTATTTAGAAAAAAAAAATTGAGGAGTTCTGTATTTAAACCCAGTTTTTTTTTCTTGGTTTCAATAAAAAAAAAATGATTTAATCAAAAAACGGCATATCATTATTTAAACCTAAAATGGGGCCAGTTACTACACAAAATAACACACAGGACATGTATGTGTTTATGAGTTGTTTTTTTTTACACACCCTCAATGTGTGATGACTTCATAAACCTCTCAAGCTGCTGTCAAGGTTTACGGGTCATCACACACCTCAGGTGTGTAGCAAAAACCTCATAAACAAAGAATTAATACCTGAGAAACAAATGCACCAAGACTGTCTGGGCTGCAAAATCAACTGATTTCAAATCCAACCCCCAGAGTAACTTTAACTCCCCAGCCAAATTCTGGAAACTAATCCACACACTTTTAACCCCCCCTGACCCACTCTGCTCCCCCTGTCCTCAAGGTTAATAGCTCACCATTATCTGACCCTTCTTCTGTTGCTGTTCACTTCAATGAGTTTTTCACCACTGATACCCTTCCTTCTCCTCCACGTACTGGCTTTACCCTTTCACCTCCTGCCCCTTGCTCCACTCCCTTCCCCTCCAACACACAGCAGGTTTCCTCATTCTTCCCATCACAACTCACCATTCATGAAACACTGCTTGCTCCCTCCTCTTAATCAGCCTAAGTCTAGTCCTGATGAATTTGATCCTAAACTCCTCTACATCTCCTCTTCTGCAATTGCTCTTCCACTGACTCAGTTGCTTGACCTCTCATTCTCCCTCAGCTTCGTTCCTCAGTCCTGAAAGATTGGCAAAGTTCTTCCATTTCACGAGGTGTGGGTACCCTCCTCTCCTGGAAACTAAGGCCTTATTTCCTCCTCCCCTCTCTTGCTAAACTGCAAAAGGAGCTAGTCTACTCTAGACTTCTTAACTACCCATCTCCTCCAGCTTCCTCTCACCCTTTCAGTCTGTCTTCTGGAAGCATAATTCCATCATCTCTTCCTTGTTGAGTGTCACTGACTCCATACTTTCTGGGATGGATCAAGGGGATATCACAGCTGCCATGTTCATCGATCTGGCCAAAGCCTTTGACTCTGCATCCCATTCCCTCCTCCTGGATAACCTGAGCTCGGCTGGCCTCTCAGTCCCACTACTGACTGCTTCTGGTCCTACTTAGCAGGCCACTAGTAGTCAGTTCAGGTTGGAGGCGTGTTATCACTTCCCCTCTCCATCCAGACTACAGTCCCACAGGGTCCTATCTTAGACCCCATCCTGTTCTCCATTTTCTTGAATGATCTCCCTTCTGCCTGTGTCAACTCGCATGCAGACATGTATGCAGAAAACACAGTCATCTTCACCTCTGGTTCTTCTATGGCTTCAGTGGAAAACCTGCTCCAGCAGGACTTCAACAATGTCCTGCACTGGTTCCATGCCAACCATTTCCAGGTCAACACTAAAAAAGCAGGGTCTATGACCTCTGGTTTCATCCAAAAGTTAGCCAGGCTCTCGAGACCACTGGTCTTCTCCACACTGGATGGCTCCCCTCTTGAAATGGTCCCATCTTTTAAGTACCTCAGCATGTGGCTTGACAGCAAGCCTGACTTCTCTGCCCACAGTGATGCTATCCATGCAAAATTCTGCCATAAGTTTGGTGTCTTCTACCATAAAAAAGACTGCATCCCTGCCAGTCAGCCGTGAGCTGGCCACCAAAATGGTGTTCCCAGTCTTTGACTATGTTGACATAGTCTATAGTACAGCCCCCTCCACTTCCCTAGCCAGACTGGACACCCTCTGCAATGCCTTTAGTTCCTTTGTGACTAACTCCCCTCCATGTACACACCACTATATCCTCTACTCCTCCATTTTCACCCTTCCCCTACCTTCACGTCACCAGTTACACAGCACTTTATTCATCTCCATGTATTGGTTTGGCTCCCTGTCATCCTATCTCACCTCACTCCTCTCTCCAGTCCCCCCCCAGCTCAATGCTCCCTCTGCTCAAGGGACCAGCAAACCCTCTCCACTCCTCACTCCCGTTCCTCTGCTGGACTATCTGCCTTCTCCAATCATTTGCCATTACTCTGGAACCAGCTCCCTCATTCCATTCATCACTCCACCTCCTTAGGGTCCCTCAGGCATCAGCTGAAACTCCTTAATTCACCCACCTGCACCTGCTTTGACTGACTTTGTATTGCTTGATGCTAATCTCAATTTTCAACTTGCGCTCATGCAACACATTTTGCACTTTATCCTGCTCAGCGCCGGTACCAGTTACGTATTCTTGCTGCTAATTGTCTGCATTTTATCTGCATCATGAAATGTACTGTACTGTTAGACTGTTTACTCCTATAACCCCGTCCCAGGGTCACACCTGGAAATGATCCTTGGCTCAGTGTGCCTTTCCCCGTTACCACTTTTAAAATAAATAAATACATAAATACTGTAAATAACACACACGCACACACGTCTAAGCATTATTCTCTACGTTAGTCACAGCACAGACAGGAGGAAGAAGGAAAACAAATATAAAGAATGCTAACTTAACAGGGTCAGCACCCATTAAACCGTCACCAAGACTGTTTCTGTTTTACTAAGAGGGTACTGGGTGTTACTGACCACATGGACTATTTTGGCAGACCAAAAATTGCTGATTAGATTTCTCCCTGGTCTTGAGCACCCCAACTGCCCTGAGTGCTTTTGTCTAAAATTTCAACAACTCATACTTAAGGAAGTTTTGTGCTGACATAAGCCATAGGAAATGTGATGATTCTGATAACAGTGACGATGAGCAAAGACCGTTCTACAGTTTATTTGCCCAATCACATGGGTGCGGTATGCGTATATTGTGGAACAAATACAAACAATGGAGAGAAAGAGATAAGTACCTTAGGTAGAACTTGAACACAGGCCACCCAGAATATCATTCCGATTGCGCTACCAGCTGTGCCACTAAGGCACCTGGAAACTGGGCTGTCTCCGAGCACATTACTCTTTCTCCAAATACATAACTCAGCGACTGCACAGATGGCATGGGTTCAAGTCCCAGCTGAGGCACTTAATTTGTTATCTCCATTGTTTGTAAGCTGATTTGAACAGGCTAGCCAGGCTGAGATGTAAAGATTGTTCTACAGCTTATTTGCCCAGGCTAGACCGGCTGAGATGTAAATTCTTATTTTCAGTGTGGTCCTGCTTTTACCCATTTTTTGCAACTGAGTGACCTGAAGCTTAAATAACTTGCTCAGGGTCACAGTGAATTATCGACTGGGGTGGGATTTGAACCTGGGTCTCTTGGTTCACATGCTTTATCTCTAGCAAATGTATAATGCTACCTTCCCTTTCTTTCACATAAAGTACACTATCCTCCTCACACCCTACTACTTAGGCGGAACATGGCTTTCCATTAAACTCTAAATTTGTTTGAATTTTTTTCCACAACCGTCAACTACACTAGCACTTCACATTAGAAAAGGAAAAAAATTAGTCTACAAAAATGGGAACAGTGCTCCTTTAAGGCACTTGAGCTGAAAATATTTTAATGTCACTGTTTTCCTAGCCACACCTGTAGTACAAGCATTTTTTACAGGTGTGCCAACCAGATATTAGAATTGTTTACCACAAAGGAATCTAGCCCCTCCTCGTCCAGGGGGTCAATTTGTTTGATTGTCTTGATAAAGGCCCATAGTCTACCTGAGTGAATAAGGAATGTGCCCTTTAGACTGGAGAGATAAGGCAGTCGCTAAGGAAGGATAAGCTTTACTCAGGCTGGGTTAGATACACACACACACACACACACACACACACACACACACACACACACCTGCCCTGTTACTGCAGGAGTCAGCTTGGTCTATTTCACACATTGTCTGAAAGAGGCAATGGGTGCAGTATGTGTGGAAGGGTATTGTTCCAACATCTGTTGTGGGTAATGGAGCAGAATTATAATTCAAATGGCCCTTTGACTGTGCTACTCTAGTCACTTAGTTTAAATAGGGCACCCAGACCCCAGCAAAAAATCTTACATAGAAACATAGAAGTTGATGGCAGATGAGGACCGCAAGGCCCATCCAGTCTGCCCATTTCTTTTTCTGCCTTATGAATGTGCCATCGGCCTTTGCTCTGTCAATGGCCTATCTATTCATACTCATCTGTATTGCTCCCTTATGCCTATCCCATGCCTGTTTGAAGCCCTGAACTGTATTCATATCCACCACTTCCTGAGGTAGGCCATTCCATGCATCCACCACTCTGTCTGTGAAAAAGAACTTCCTCATTACCCCTTAAACGGCCTCCTCTAATCTCATGCTGTGTCCTCTTGTCCTGCTATTTTTCTTATGTTGAAACATGTTAGACTCTTTCACCTTGTTAATGCCCTTAAGGCGTTTGAATGTTTCGATCATATCACCTCTCTCCCTCCTTTGCTCTAGGGTATACATGTTGAGCTCCGTTAATCTGTCCTCATATGTTTTCTGATGCAGTCCCTGCACCATTTTGGTTTCCCTTCTCTGGACTGCCTCAATTTGGTTAATGTCCTGGTGAAGGTGTGGTCTCCAGTACTGCACGCAGTACTCCAGATGGGGCCTAACCAGTGTCTTGTAAAGAGGGAATATTACCTCCCTCTTACGACTTGTGATACCCCTACTAATACACCCCAACATCCCCCTAGCCTTACCTACTGCTTTAGTGGTCTGCTTGGATGACTTCAGGTCATCGGTGATGTTGATGCCCAAGTCTCTTTCTTCCCTTGTGACTGCTAGCACCTCCCCTCCCAGCTTATAGGTGGCTTCAGGGTTTCTCTTCCTTATGTGCATGATGTTGCACTTCTTTGCATTAAACCACAGTTGCCACTCTTCTGACCATTTTGCTAGTTTATCCAGATCTCTTCTCATTCTGCCCACCCCATCTGGATCATCTACTCTGTTGCAGATCTTGGTGTCGTCTGCAAACAGGCAAGCCTTACTCTCTAGTCCATCTGCAATGTCACTGATGAAGACATTGAAGAGGTCTGGCCCCAGGACTGATCCCTGCGGTACCCCACTTGTGACTTGCATCTCTTCTGACTGTATACCATTTACCACCACTCTCTGTTTTCTGCCTGCCAACCAGTTTGCCACCCAGTTGACCAACTTCTGACCCACCCCTAGCAGACCCAGCTTATTAATCAATCTTCTATGTGGAACAGTTTCGAAAGCTTTGCTGAAGTCAAGGTAGGTGACATCAACTGCTCCCCCCTTGGTCCACCACTCTGGTTACCCAGTCAAAGAAATCTATGAGATTAGTTTGACAGGACCTTCCTTTTGTAAACCCTTGCTGTCTTGGATCCTGTGCTCCTATGGATTCCAGGTGTTGCACTATCCTTTCCTTAAGGAGTGCCTCCATAATCTTGCCCACTACTGAGGTAAGACTGACTGGTCTGTAGTCCTCTGCCTCCTCCCTGCTACCACTCTTGTGGAGTGGGATCACATGAGCCCTTCTCCAGTCTTCTGGGACCTCTCCTGTGCTCAGAGATCTTAGCTGATAGACTGAAATAGGCAAGATCCTACCCCCTCCCCTGCTCCCCCAAAACTTATACCTAAAGCCACTTCATTCTTCATTATAATACGGGTAAGAGAAAAACAAGAACTGTGATTGGTCAGATGTGATCCCGTGACTTTATGTTATCCAGCACAACAGCACAGGTCAGAAATACTTAACTTTCTGAACCATATTACTCAGTTTATAAGATAAAACCTCAAAAGATCCATTTTATAATCATAATAAGGCACTCCCGGATGTGAATAATTGTGAGATAAAGGCAATTCTTGGGTGTGTAAGGCACTCGGTGTTGCCTCACGTCTCACTTCACAAGTCATGCCATTATGCTACAATAACGCACATCCTGCCCTCCCTTATTACTTAATTATCCATAAAGACACCCAACTACCTAACTCCTTAACTACTGAGTTGGGCTAAGACCAATTATAAATTAGTATCTTATAACACCTTTTAATAATTTACATTGAAAATGGAAGACTGAAGCCAGCCCGCTGGCGCAGTGGTAGAGCTTCTGCTCGCAACGCCAATGACCTGAGTTCAGAAATGAGCCTGGGCTGTTGGAGGGCCAGCAGGGGGGAGAAAAGGATCAAGCATCCTGTGGACTGCTCTCCTCCTCCGGGGAGGAAGGGCTGCCATTCCTACTGGAATACTGCCACCTGGGTGACCACAGGTGGTAGTGCAGCCGAGAATGCCAACACAATGGGAGGGGGTGACATGGGCTAAGGGACCCATGCTCTACATTCACTAGGTGTGTGCTAGTGCATTAGTCTTCCTGTGTGCGTGCTGACATTGCCAGGGAATCACTAGCACCAGGAACAAAAAGCTCAACCCTGCTGCAGGCTTCAGGCAAGACCCCAGTAAATCTGCGATGGTCCTTGCTGCTACTGCAAGCCACCCGATGAGGTACACAACCAAGGGTGTAGCTGGCCACCCCTACCCCTGCCTAGAGGGTAAACCGAGGCTCAAGGGGGGTAGGCTGTGGTGGGTCAGATGGGGACCAAGGATGGCCCGATGGCTCCTAACTGGAGAACCAGCCCAGAGAATTGGGGGCATAAACAATAATTAAAAAAAAGAAATGGAAGACTCCATAAATCTGGTGATCCTGCCACCCACTACCCCTCTTCAGTTGGCGTGATCTTCATTCCTATAATCCACCATAGGTGATGACACTGGTGGTTCAACCATGGAAGATTTGGGCTTTGGGGAGTATATTTCTATCAACAGATCCCTCAGAGTATATACACTTTGTTTAGATTTTTTTTCTAGGTTATGGAATGTACTACTTGGCTACAGTTACAATATTTCACAGGCAAAAACAGTGCTAAACAATGATTCAGTCATGTCTCTCCTTTGGCACATACTAAGGGGGGCATTAAAAATATTTGTAAATCTTTTGCGTCACCAACCAATTGCAGCCATGCTCTCTCCCATCATTAAAAGGGAACATCTGTGCTCATGTCCCACCACCTAAGATTTGCATTTTGTTGCAAAACTAACATTTTTGCTCATGACTGTTTTGCGTACAGTATTGTAGATTTACATGAGCATGCTGTCTCCTGCTACAACATTTCATACAGCCAGCTATTCTTTCAGCATCTCAGAATCTCCAATGGGACCTGGACACAGCCTTGGTAAGGCAGCGGGGATTGATGACCATCATATTGTTGCTGTAAATAGCAAATACAATTTGGGACAATTGAATCTCCATCAACTGGCCCCCGCCGTCAACATCAGCCATGGGGGAGTCTGAAGTGCTGCTGCTGTGGCTGCAGGATAGTGGAGAGCTCTGGGGTAGGGTGGAAGGAGGCTATGGTCAAGGACAATCGAAAATAAGTGCACCTGGTAATTGCCAGGGCTGTGCCGTGTACACACCCTGCCTATGGAGGGCAGGGTGGATACATCTGAAGCCACTGCTGGGCTTTCAGTACTCTCAAGAGGTACACTGACAGGTTAGAGTGGCAGCTGTAGACCCAAAAGAAGAGCAGTGAAGTGAACAGGCAGCTGCATAGTGTTGGGGGAGGCTGGAGGATAGGGACTTCGGCAGTAGGCTTGGGTGGGTAGTTGGCTAGGACAGGTAACATAAGAGGAGGGTGTTACATACTGTGATCTCTAGTGGTAAGGATGGATGATGGATCAGACTGAAGAAGGGAGGTAGCAAACATGGTCATAAGGGAGCACCATCACCTGTGGACACCAACAACAAGTATAAATACCTTGCTGGCCAGCTTGAGGGGGGTTCAACAGATAACTAAGGGTGGTGGAGGCATTCTGGGCTACAAGGGAATCCAACCTGCTAAAGAGCAAAAAGGAAAAGGCTGGGCAGCAGGGGAAGGAATTTAGTAGTCATTGAGAACTTTGTAGTTATGGCAGTGGGTGAGGTGTATAGATATAGTTGGACCAGGATGGTAGCTCAGGTGAGGTGGTTTGCCTGCCTGGAGCTAGCTATGCCACAGTGTGCATTCCACTGATTGGACTGAGTGTTCCATATTGTGGGTTCATTGAGTGCTAGCAAGGTCAACGCAGTGGAGCAGATCATCAATGTCTATGTTGGCATACACAACACAGGAAGCACAAGTTCCATGGACATGAGGAAGCCATTATCAGAAATTGGGAAGTTCCTGATGGAAACATATCCAGGGTGTGCTTAGCCCATAGCAATCCATGGAACGCTTCAGTGCCTGGCTGCTATAATATCCCCGAAGTCAACACTTTTTAGTGGGAATCCCCTGTAGTGTTCTAGTCTGCCCCCATGGGCTAGCCCTTAAACAGCTTTAGAAAATGGTCAAAACAATCCTAGCTTTCTGATTGGTTAGGTCATTGATCTCAGCGGGTGGGTATTTTTCAAAAGAGCCTACTGAGAAGAAGTTCCCATTCGGGGTACCCCATTACTTGGCATATTCTTGGGCACCCTAAATTTTCTAACTACCGAGCCGCCATGTTTTTCCCGCTCGGGAGTGGAGCAACCAGGCCCCAGCCCCTGCCCCCCAGAAGAAGTCACCTCCTCACAACCCCGTACTGCCAAATAAAAAATGTTATAAAAAATAAAGGATTTTAAAACAGTGCACATTTGATTAAAATACACTGTTACTTCCGCTCCTGCTTTATCAAAAGCCAGCTGCTGTAGTACAAAAACGAAGTCGGCAAGCGATGTGCATGTCTCGGCAGCCAACATTAACATACTGCCACAGATTCCATGACTTTGCCTACGCCTGCCACTCCACGCTCCCCTCATGCCCAGTCCTCAAATCTCCACAAGGAAATCACTGCCCAACAGTTTCTCTGAGCATGTTTGGAGAAATCGAACATACCTCTTCTTTTTTCCACAGTGAAGAACTTTCCCGGTCTCCACCACAATGCTGAGTCTGCTGAGTCCTAACTGCTCACATTATTAGACACCACTGCTTTCTTCCAACATGAAACAGCAGTTTTAAAACAACAAATGGCAACAAAACAATGAAAATAAAGAACTCCCTCTAAGTGCTCTCATAAATTACTCTCGGCTGCCGACCCTGCTCACACTTGTCTGTGTTGGGGGGGGCGGGGTAACTGCGCTCAAGCATCTTTTTTTTTCTTAAATACAGAGCCTCCACTAGGACAAAAGTCCACATCTGCAAAAAAAAATCATTATAATCAAGGTGGAGGAACTATTTAATTACAAAACTGACATAAAATTATTTTTATTACTAATGTTTTAATATTTTATAATTTTTTTTACAGTGCCATTTTCAAAGTGCAATAATACCCTCCAGGGTGGGCAGTATAGGGAATACTGGACCTTTCAGGGGCTATAATGCCCGCCACCTGCAGCATCGGGCCTCATTAGACCCCTGGGCAGTCCGGTATTCTCCAATATCGCCCACTCTGTCAGGTATTATTGATTACATATTTGCCTTCTGGTGTTCTAACCTGTGCTGGGCACAGGTAGAAGGTGGCCACACAACCTCCATCAGGGACTACTGGAGGTCTAGCAACGTTGTCCATGCCTTGCTGTGGACAGGAAGATTTGAGGTAGAGGACTGTGAAACCCCCAGATAGCCCCACAGGTTCCTATATATCATCAGAGGCTGCTTCAGCGCCTCAGTTTGTCATTAGGTTCCTGTTGGGCATGTTGTTCTAGAATATGGTCAGTATGTGTCAGGGGTGGAGCCAGATTGCCTGTTTCTGTGCAGAGTGTGGTTCTGCGGTTAGTTATATGAGAGTACAGTACAGTACAGTTAAGACCAGTGTGTGTGCTCTGCACAGAGTGGAGTTTGATTTTCACCACAGAGAAGCTGCTAGTGCCTGCCCAACTGACGTGGTGGTGGCCATCTCTCAAAGAAATTCCCCTTTCCAGGGGGTATTGTTTGCGAAGAAGCCCTGAGGCTCGGGTATGGACTTTAAAATCAAGGTACAGATAGTAACCTCAGGTTGTAGGCCTACGCTTCTCACAGAGGTGGGACCAGCATAAGACCCAGTGGGATTCCAATTTGCAGTAAAGCCCAGTGGTAGCTGCCAAGGTTCATTTACATGTTAGTGATGTTTCCATCTGACTGCTATACAGCATGTGCCCTGCTTTGCAATACTGTCTATCTACTACAATGTTCTCAGCATCTGCTGTAGTACCGCCTTAAGTTTTAAGAGCCCAGCAACTGTTTTCTTGCATAATTATTCCCAATTAAGTGCCCGGTTTGGCTGTGGCGAAAATGTATCTAAGACCCGGTACTATACAGAAATGCCAGTGTCTACCTGCTTAGTTTCTGAATGGTGCTATTGCACCATAATGGTATATGTAGTTGGAAGAAGAAGATGTAAAATGAATTTGTCATCTGTCTCAGTCTCTTCGGAGCGGAATACACTCACTGATGTGTTCCTAGGAAGAGGAAGTCTGATGCCTAGATAAATTTGCCTTGTTGCTTACCTCTGTTACAGTGTGGACATTCAGGTTAATGAGTCTGTATACTTATGGGGCACCTCAGAATGGCTATTGTTCCACCACTCTATCTGCCTTAATAGACTCTGGCTGCCCCTCTCTGAGTGCTGATGGTCCCTCAGCACCTGACTGCTGGGGGGCCAGGTACACCCTGATCCTGCCAGTCCCGGGGGCTAATGAGGAACACCGGTGGACCATTAGGCAGACTAATGCTTGGCTAAGGGTCTGGTTCAAGAGAAAGAGGGTTTATTTTCTGTTCAACCAGATTTTTTTTTTATGGCCAGGAATGCCTGTGCACCCAAGATGGACTGTACCTGCATCAGGAGGGAGTGGGGGTACTTTGGATTTTGTTAAACCTGGGATTAATCCAGAACCAAAATGCACCAGGAACTAATTCTAGTTTTCCCATTACCACCTGCAGAAAGTTTCTCAACCAGCAGGAACAGCCATTAAAACAACCAGAATGACCAACTGGACTTGTTGGAATGCCTACCAATCCCACTGGGACGTTCATCCCTCCCGAATTCCCATCTCATCAGAATGCCTACCCCAACATATTGAAATGGCTGCCCAACAGGCAGAAATGCCCACTGAACCTGCCAGAATACCTACACACTGGAATGCACATGCAACCTGTCAGAATGCTCACCTTGCTGGACTGCCCACCGGGGTGAGGACTTCCAGCATATCAGGCAGACCTTTTTGCAGGGTAGGCATTTCAGCAGGTCATGCCAGCTATTCCAATGGGTCAAGAAAGCATTCTGGCATGTTTGGTGGTCATTTCAGCAGGTCAGGTGATCATTCTAGTGCATTGCGTGGTCATTCCAGCAAGTCAGGTGGGTATTCTGGTCCATCAAGTTGGGCATTTAGTCATAGTAGTCATTCCAGTGAGTTATATTGGCCATCCTGATGGATCATTGTGACCATTCCAGTGGGTTGGTGAGCATTACTGCAGGCTGTGGCGGCCATTCTGGCAGTTTGGAAGCATACCTGTACCAAAATGCGCCAATAAGAAAACCAGAATGTACTGCTTCCAGGAGCACACCAGTTTTAGATCAATTTTGTTTTGTATCAATACTCTAGGTACTGAACTGGGCAGTCAGGGGGGGTTCAACCTAGAGAATGAGGTGAGGGGGCTAGTGCAGAGGTTACTGAAGGACGGGAAGCAGAGCAGGGAGGCACCAGAAGAGGAGAGGAGACCACCAAGGGGGACAAGGAATTATAAAGGGGCAATTATCCATACTTGCATACAGTCCACTACGAGGAGCGTACCCAGCAAACTGGATGATTTGGAGAGCATGATGCATTTCGAAGGCCAGGCATCTCTGGAAATGAGCTGCCAACAGCTCAGTAGGGCTTTCCTGGTAAAACTCTTTCAATAAATAAATAAATAAAATGTATTTATTTAGTTAGTTTTTGTTTACCGAGTGGGTGCACTAGCCAAAAAATAACAATTTTCAAGCATGACCCAGGAGTATACAAAGTAAAATACAGCACAACAAGTAGCAGAGAAACAGGGTAAGATAATCAGTTGAAAACAGTTACATAGATGGATGGTACACACAATAAACAGGGAATTTTAAACATAAAGAGTGTCCATTAATAAACTTGGATAATGTTTAAGTTGATTCAAAATAACAATTTAAAATACAGTATGTTATGAGGGAGTACACATAATTGAGTAATTCTGACAGAAGTACAAAATAAATCACTAGCAGGAAAGAATATCAATAACAGAACACAGATATAAGTGCTAGCACACTAAGAGGTCTAGGTATTGGTGGAAGGATAAAATAGTTCAGAGTGCAGAACTCCACCTGATCACTAACCCATCAAGGAGGCGACCACTGGCTGGAATAAATTGTTCTGCGTCACAACTATAGTGCAATGGCTTTCACATTCTCAGATCTTTATGCTAGTATTTCAACCCTTCACGCAAGACTACAGCCATCAAAGGATTGACGTGCTGCCATCCCGTAAATTATTTATTTATTTAGTTTTTGTTGACCGGGTAAGTGCACTAGACAAATCCTGTCTATTTTCAGGCACGACCCGGGGGAGGGGGATACAGATGAATGCCAACTGACCTTGAACCAGATTAAGCTGTTGGTGGTAATTTTAGTGAATGAGGGAAATTTGGCCAGGACACCGGGAAATTCCCTGCTCTTTTGATAAGTGCCATGGGATCTTTAACATCCACCTGAACTACCACCAATCCAGGTAGATGGGACCTCGGTTTAACGTCTCATCCAAAAGACGGCACCTCAGAAGTGCAGCACCCCTCTCATGCTGAACTACAGTGTCAGTACTGGGATATTAACCTAAGTGCCAGATGTGGGAACTGAACCCACAGCCCTCTGATCTCCCGGCCTCAGAGGCAAGTGTGCTACCTACTGAGCCACTGACACTGACAATCCTGCTATAGGACATAGCGTCTGATGAACACAGCAAGAGAGACTGAAAGCAGCAGGGAGAACAACATGGTCTGAATGGCTCAGTTTGTTTAAGATAAGTCACAGGCAGCAGGCCTCTTCAGGTCAGGGTTTTTTTTTTTCACTCTGTACAGGTGAAAGTAAGTCAACATGCTTTAAGTGGCTCAATGCCATGCTGTCCCTCTCCCTTATAAGGAGATTTTTTGTATTTTAGAAAACCATAAGGAGACCAAGGGTAGTTACTGTATGTATGACTCAGGTAGGAAAATGGGCATACAAGACAGACGGTAAGTCTTCCTACTGACATCTTTCCATGTTTCTATATATCTATACACTATAAAAAAAAATAATTTAGGTGGCCATGCCCAGCTTAGTGCATGTTTCCATCTTGGAGTTAAGGTTATATCATAGACCTCTTGAGTTTTACTCTCAATGTCCCTATGGTGTCATCTCAACACCTTCATGGAAATCATGCCTTATTGTCTATGGTTTTCCATGAATTATCCTATATGTTATGAAGCAGGGGGAATTCAGTGAGTACTGCCATTATTGTATTTTTACCCTTGAAAGGGATGGATAAGGTGCACGTGTATAGCAAAGTAAAAATTTGAATGACTGCTAGCCTGACTGACGTAACTGCTTTCCACGTTTAACAGGTAGGGCCCTTTGTAAAATATATCTATATGACATTGCTTGTCATCTGTAATATGGAGTTTTCACCACATGTGAGAAGCACTATAATTTTTAACCTTTGAATGCACTCCATGGTTTACATTGATTTCTGTTTCTATTTTAACGAATGGGCACACAAACAAAGCTCTTTTTTTCCCTAGAGAATAAAGAGATGATAAGAAGAATTGTCCACTCCTTCTATATGGTGTTTTTTCTGTATTAGATCACGGGTTTCACAGATGAGCCAGCTATAATATTTAGTGAATATGAAAAGGTTAAGCTACTGGAATTTGATATGATACAAATATTGTATATCGCTTCAATTTGCTAATGGTGTTATAATTAATGGGTCTTCCCTTTTTCCCATTGGGAAACTGTGCTATAATTTGCCATTATAAAGGAGCATTTATAACAACAAACATGCACACGGTTTCACCAGCTCTGCACATGCATCCGCCGCAGTCTGTCCCTGCCTGCCGCTTGTCGTTTCCTTCTTGGCCGAAACTCAGCCACCAGAGGAACTCGGCAGTAATTTTTTTTTTAAGTCATTTTCCACATATACAGGGCAAAGAAAACATGTCTCCACTATTGCCAAAAACATTTTAAACCACTTAAAAATCTCAACATTGAAAATGTGGGGTACCGCCAAAAATGTAACCGGAGCGTGGCAGCACCGGACGGCTTGTATTTTATATAATTGCTGTGGCAAAAAAGGGGAGACCCAGCAATTATATAAAATAAAATATGGGGTAGTGTGTGTAAACTCGAAGTTTACACTCCCCCTTGGTGTTATATGCTTTAATAAATCCCTCGAGCTTCGCTCTCAGGGTTTATGTGGATCTAACACCTCGAGGGGGGTGTAAACTTCTCGCTACACACACCACCCCGTACTTTATTCTATTTATACAGTATCTGGTGGGACTAATAATTGTTTTGGGGTTTGCTAAAAAAATGTTTTGGAGTATAGGTCAGGTTCCTATGCTATGTGTTCATTTATTAGGTGATTTGACCATTCTACTAAAATATTATAGGAAATCAATTTTAGCTCATTTATTGAAAATGCCTTTTATAATATTATATATAGTAATTATGCAGCATGAGGAATCAGGCTTCAGTCCTGTGAAAGTTGACATATTAGACAGTACTCCTTGAATTCCTTCTACCTATTTTGATGGCTAGATGGGGGATATACAATGTCTTGGCTCAGAATATGCCATTTATCTTTATTAGTGGGTGATAAAGGTCCTTCCTCCTCACAAATAAAGATAAATGGCATATTCCGAGTCAAACCACTACGTGTCTGGTTCAGTAGCACACATTTTGATAAGTAAATGTTTCAAATTAGCTCTTTTTTGAAGTATAACTGACATCACTGCTGTTGTAAGAATGCTGCGAAACTCCAGAGTGATGTCATCAATCATTGTTTTAGCTGCCCTCCCATTGGTTAAGTACAGCATTTTGACATATTTAACCTATGTTATCTCATTTGTGACATGTCTACAATTAAGATACATTTTGCCTTGATAGTAGGCATGTCATTAGGAAAAAATTGCACCATTTATCTGGCAAAATTATTCCTCACTGGTGTGGTATAAGCTAGTATATTTGGTGAGTTGAGTCATTTGTCTAGTATCTCCCCATCAGGAGATCAAAGAGCACTCTCATTGTTTATAGCCACTCATACGGTTTCATATGATCAATTATGTTGTTATGTAAACATCTGACTTAGCAACATAATAGCTGATGTGAAAAAGATAAAATTAAGCAATACACATTGAAAAATAATACTGCAGAAATTTACTGTGCAGAATGTCAGAAGTTAGGATGAAGATTTTTAAAAAATGGCACAGACAACTGGCATGTGATCCCTTTAAAGACATTTACTCAAACATATGATCTTCATTTCTTATTACCATTTTTATGGAGTGGAGATTTTTATACTTTAATGTGCAATATCTATGCTTTGAAGTCGCACTTGCCAAGTGACTGGTGTAGCACAGGAGGCCGAATGGGTAGCGAGTACGAATGCTAGTCACATCAGGTTATACTACACGATGAAGTCATTTCGTGCTGCCCTAAATTGTGTGTGGCTCAGATTTGCTCCTCGGAGTACAGAAAAGAGCGACACCATGTGATCACAGCATTGCAAACTCATCTGCTGCTGTTTGTTCCCTAGCTGTGGTCATCAACATTTTCTCCTGGCACCTCATGAGCAAAATAAAAAGAAAACTACTTAAAGTCAAGTGGCTGTCAATCAGTTTTGTGACCCAGCTACCATTCCTTTGCAAACTACTGCCCCTCCCCCACCCCTGCCCACTTACTTGTGAGGCAGGACCGGAATCATACGGGACTAGGTATACATCCTGCATAGTTTCATGGACAATCAGATGGTGATTCAGAGGCCAAAACCATGCAACAAAACCAACCATGGGTTTATTGAAAAAGAAAAATAAACATCATCCTTATATCCCTCACACACGCCCTTCGGCTATGACTGGGCACAAGTGGTAGTGTTTGCTCAGCAGAGACCTCGGAATGAATGAGTCCTTCATGAGACTAAATTAGCCCACCTCCTTCACCCCCCCCCCCACAAAGGCAGCTCCTTGCACATCTCTACTATGGTGACAAGGTGCTTGGTTGGAACAGAGCAGTGTTGTGAAATCTTTCTCCGTGACCACCCACAATTATACTTGACCTGTGGGTAAAAAGACGGCTTTAGCTTTTTTGCTGTTTTGGAGTCTCTCACCTTCACAAGCACTGAACATTAGAGCTGGGCGTAATTTTCAAATATAAGTCTAAGAAATTATTCATAAGCCTAGCAAGGCTCCTGACTGGCTATTGGATCAGTCAGTAACGTCTTAGAAATGACCAATACAGCTGCTAACTGATGCTATGTGGAATTCATGGCTCACGCCACACAGCTAAAACCTAAATTAAACAAAACAAGCATTTGTCAATGCCGAATGTTGTCGCACTGGCATTGGCAGTGGCGGAGGTGGAGAGGCATAGCGCTATGTGTTTGTTAAAGTGTTCCAAAAGGTGATTTTGCAGAGCGAGTATGCAACTGTGCGGCAGGCTGTGGGCAGTTTTGGGCAGGCTATCGAAAAGCAGCTGGACTGTTGATAATGAGGTGTGCACAAATGCCAGTGGTGAAAATGTGGCATGAAAATATTGCAGATTGACAAAGTTACAAGGGTGCATGGAAACTGCGCAATGCACGCTTGCAACACAGTCATTGTCTGGACGTTCGCCACCAAATTTTCAACATAGGCATTTTAGGACCTCTGCTGATGAATAGTGTCACCGTCATTTCCTCCAACTGTCCCAAAAACTGATTTCGCACAGTGGCCATGCAATTCTGCACCAGACGTGCCAAAACACATTTCAGCCAGCTGTACTGTTCATAAGGAGGTATGGAAAAATGGCAATGATGAACAGCTGGAGTGAAAGTATTACTAATTCACAAAGTCACGAGCGTGCGTGCAAACTGCGCAACACGCGCTTGTAAAACACTCATTTTACTGACATTCGTCCCTAAATTTTCAACATAGGCATTTTAGGACATCTGCTAATGAACAGTGTCACTGCCATTTTCATAATGTGTCTCGAACACGGGCTTTCCAAAGTGATCGCGCTATTGTGCACCGGAACTGCGAAAACAGATTTTGGGCAGGATGTGAAAAATGACAGCTGTACTGTTCATTAGGAGGTGTAGAACAATGGCACTCTTGAAAATGTGGAGTGAAAATGTAAGTTTGCGAACTTACGAGCGTGCGTGCAAACTGTGCAACGCACGCTCGTAACACAGTCATTTTATGGAGTGTTGTCACCAAATTTTCAACACAGACATTTTAGGACCTCTGCTCATGAGCAGTGTCACTGTCATTTTGTAATGTGTCCCGAACAGTGATTTCGCACAGCGACAGCGCTATTCTGTGCCAGAAGTGCGAAAACACATTTCAGCAAGGATGTGAAAAATGACAGCTATACAGTTCACAAGAAGGTGTGGTAAAATGCCAATGTTGAGAATGTGGCATGAAAGAAATATTGCAAATCACGCTAACTACGAGCTTGTGTTCTTGTAGTTACTACGCATGCTCGTAAAACAGTCATTTTATGGAATATTGTCACCAAATTTTCAACACAAGCATTTTAGGACCTCTGCTCATGAACAGTATCATGTCATTTTCATAATATGTCCCAAACACTGATTTCGCACAGTGACTGCGCTATTCCGCGCCGGAAGTGCGAAAACACATTTTGGGCAGGATGTGAAAAATGACAGCTATAAAGTTCACAAAAAGGTGTGGTAAAATGCCAATGTTGAGAATTTTGCATGAAAATAGTGCAAATGTGCTAACTTACGAGCATGCGTTGCGCAGTTGCTACGCACGATCAGTAAACAGTCATTTTGGATTTTCCTGGAAACTTGCAACATAGGCTTTTTGAGAGCCCCTCTCATGAACAGTGACACTGTCATTCCATTACTCGGTCCCAAAAGGTGATTCCACGCAGTGACTGCAAAATCACCTTTCTTGACCGAATAACGCCATGACAGAGCAAGAATTCATGAGAAGGGGTCCCAAAAACCCCATATTGAAAATTTGGGGCCAAAATTCACAAAAATGCCCGAGATATGCATTAAAGTTGAAAAACCCCTATTCATTCCATTATACAGCTTACCGGCATTTCATCAGTTCGCGGATGCGGCTTTGAAGAGTGCAGAGCGTGTTCCGGTCCACAGAAGATCGTGGCGCCGGACTCTGCAGAATAAACATGGGGTGAGGGGTGAGGGAGGCAGGTGCTAGTGGGTGGGTGGGTGGGGAGGGGCATCGAGACTACGAGGGACCGTTTTCATTTTACAGGGGAAAAAGAAAAACCCATTGCGGGACAGTTTTGTATTTGCAGGGTATTTGGCATGCTGGGTGGGCTACCAGGGTGCCACCTAACTGTTTGGGTCTGTAGCCGACGGGGATTGGGCACCCCCATCGGCACACAACACGGGGAGGAAGTAATGCCGACGGATTGGGCACCCCGTCGGCACACAAAGAAAGCAGGGGTTAACCGACAGGATTAGGCACCACGAAGTCGGCAGTAGGTAGGCAGCTGCCAGCGTCGCCGACATGCACATAATGGGCTTATAGCACGTGCAAGAAAAAGGACTGCTGCATATGACGAGCTTTGTTCGGATTGCAGCAGACCTTTTCTTAGATGTGCTCACCACATTATGTATGCATGGTGTGGCACCGGCATGCAGGCTGATTGGGGAATGCGGGACACACCTACTGGTGCATGCCCTGCATTCGCCCAACAGCGACCCCGCCTCCAAAGCTGCACTGTCCCACGATGTTGGCTGCACAAGAGCGCCAACATAAAAATGTGTAACAATTAAAGTTGTTATTGCGATTAGACTTAAAATTATATATAATAACCTCAAAGCCAATCATTTCCTTGGATTAATGACTGGTTGGAGGGGAGGTGGTCCCAAGGCTGTGCCTCAGGTCATCAATTCCCCCAATGAGTCATTAATCCCTTGTAAATGACCAACTTTTCTGTTGCTATTGTAAACTATAAGTCTAATTAATTATTCATGAGCTAAAGTAGCTCACTGATTGGCTGCCATGCTAGTCTGAAATCTTTTAAAAAGGACCGGCATGTCAGCAACACTCAGGTGATCGCACATTGTACTCTGACAGCGGCGGCAGCAAAACAATTGTTTTTGGTGCTGCTGCCAGTGTATAGTACCGGTATGAAAAGTGCTGTAGTAGTGATTGGGACAGAAGTAACTTTTCCTGAAACTCAGCAGTGATGTTGATGTGCACACGGGTAGGAGCTCTTGTAATGTGCAGGGTCTTAAACTTAGCATCAAAAAAAAACATTTCTGTATGTGACAGGGTTGAATAGGGCCCTGTCCCATTTGTTATGCAGAAAGAGTTTAAATGCAAGGAGCTGTTCTAGTCTCTCCTTTTCTGTCTCTTCTCTGGTTGCACAACTAACTTTTCTCATGAGACCTAGGACTTGATCACCCTGACTGTCTTGCAATTCTCTGCCTCTCGTTATCTCTCTATCTTCACTTGCTGTTCTGTATTTTCTCACCCCTTGCATATCTGCTAGTATAAAAATATATGTGAATCATTACGTGGAAATGTAACTGATACTGGCATCCCTTTGTTTAAAAATGTAGGGTTTTTTATTTTAGTCTTTGGTAACCAGGTAAGGCCCACTAGGCACAAGTGCCTGTTTTCAGGAATGACCTGGGAGCACTGGGCAGTTAAGTGACTTGCTTAGAGTCACACAGTATGCAGGTGGAGGTTGTGAGAATCAAACCAGGGTCTGGTCTGCTAGATGTAAGAAGCTCATTCACAGCTCATTACTCTAACCTCTAGGCTATACTGCCAGCCCATAATTTTACTGTTAAAATGTATATAGTTATACTGTTGAAATGATTACAAAAAGCTGTTTGGAACTCAAGGGGTTAACCTGAGAAGCTAGTTTGCAAACTCTCTGAGAAGCTGTAAGCAAGAGGTCAGCTCTGTGTCACAATGCTCTTTTTGCTGCACTTGTTGAAACTTACAAGAGCACTGTGTAAGAAGCATGCTGTTTTCTTAATGGGCAGAGATTGCAAAGACTTATAAAAACAGACCTGCAATTTCTTGCAAGAGAAAGACACAGAGACTGAGACAGACTGAGATTGGAAATTGAGAAGAAACTCAGATGACTTTCTCTGTTTATACTGCCATTGTAAATAGTTATACTGAGCAATTTAAATTGTTTTATTTTACTGTTATTAATAAAACTCTTGTTGCGAATTTTACAACTGCTCCTGGTTTTCCTATGCTTCCTGACCTGTGCCTTGTCGACACTATACAAATTATTGGAAAGCACAACTGTTCAGTTTTTTTCTTTTTACTTATTAAAGCTTTCATGGTAAACGAGGTTCGGCAACAACAGCATTCCCTTCATAACATGTTGAATAATTCATGGCGCACCTGAGGATGTCACTTCTGATTGTTCAGTTTACTAACAGTTCACATTAAATATTCATTACACCAGGAATACTTTTGTTGCTGTAGCATGTTTACGGTGAAAGCTTTAATAAATAAAAAGAAAAAAACATAATATTTGTGCTTTCCAGCGAATAATTATTGCAGAAATGCTTCTATTATGCTCAGTTTAAGACCCCAAATGTCACGATCACTCCTACCCACCTGCACATAAACATCGCTGCACACGTTATCATACAAACCACCCTCACAACGTGGCAATGTCAGCACACGCTGCCATTAAAAAAAACTTAAACAGAAAAACCTATTAAAAAAGGTGTCATTATTGTGATTATAGACTTATAATCGCAATAACGGTGGAACAGCTGGTCATTTCCTGGTGATTAATGACCGGCTGGCTGCGCCTCGGGCCACCCTTCCCCCCCAGCTAGTCATTAATAGCCAGGAAATGACCGGCTGTTCAGTCATTATTGCTTAATTCCACTTTTGCCAGAATTTTGCAGAATTTCAGAAATTCTACCCAATTCCATGGATTCCATCAAAAGCAGAATTCAGAAATGTTGAATATGAAATAATAACCGCAGAATCATATTCCACCATTTATGTAAACCATGAATTAATTTTCTGCAAACCGCAGAATAATATTCTATGTATTACGTAATTCATGGAATATTACTGCGTAGGTTACATAGAGAATAATGGATGGGGAAGGGTGTGATATGAGAATTTAATGCACACCCCGAGTTGTGGGATGTTACGCCCTCGGGGTTTATCAAAGCATCCCACAATGAGGGTGTGCTTTAAATTCTAATATGCACACCCTCCCCATCTTTTATTTTTTATAATAATGGGCCAGCATTTTTCTCCAGCCCAGATTTTGTGAGACTGTTTGGTCCGCCCACACATGGAATGTTGGCCAATGAGGCAGCAGCATAGTTTGATTGGCATGGCTCATGAATGTCATAACAACCAGCCAGTTGTTATGGAAGTTATGGAAAATATCAACCTGGTCAGTACATTGAGAGAAATTGCTGACCAGTTATTATATATAAATATTGTGGTGGCAGAACTGCCATTCTAAACAAGTTCCACTGTTGGAATTTTGCATTTTGCATCGCTCTACTGACTATAAATAACCAAAAATGGCAAGCATAAGGCGGCAGTAGAGCGCTGTGGTTTAAGGCTCTGAGCTGCAAACCTGGGGCTAGATTCACAAAAGAAGCCAGAATTTCCACAGCTGCAGTAAAAATGCCTGCAGCACTGTAGAAATGCAGCTGTGCGGTATACACAAAGAAAACCGGTGCAGCTGCGGATTTCCGCAAAAAGTGCCGCAGGTGCAGTAATTTAGCAGCTGCAGAAATTGTGCAAAGTGCTGTACAGCTGCAACTATAGATCTGCAGCTTCAGGAATGGCTGAGGAGCAACAGCAATAGTGACCCCAATTAGCTGGAGTAGCAGTCTAACACAGTATGCCATAGCATGTGGCTGTAAGCACACACACCAGAAACCAGTTCCCCGACTGGGATTACTGCAGCACCACAGGTACCAGCACTACCATGGCACCACAGTGGCCGACTGTCACTGCTGGTCATCCCTCCCTAGGGCATTCCTGTTGCCTGCAGGGGTAGCACTCGCTGCAGGCTGGTCAGGCTCTACTGCCTGTGGGGCTCTGTCATGGGCTGCACTGAGTCTGGTGGTTGTTGCCTGTTGCCATATCATGGAAATGCATGCTATTGTTGTTGTAACAGCAGCCACTGCTATACCCACTGGGATGCTATTACCTGTGACTCACCTCCACCATAATTGATTTAAATTGTTGGGGCACTACTGCAGTTTGCTGAGGGAGAGTTACACCTCACTCCAATGTGTGTAACATTTTTTCCGCAACTGCGGACAAAAACTGGCTGAGAATAGCCTTTGAGGGACTGTGCCTTACTTATTTAGCACCTTTTTGTCCTCAGGGACTTCTGCAGCTGCACTTTTTTCCACAGTCCATAGTGTTTTTTTTCCACAGCTGTGGAGGTTTTTGTGACTAGCACACTTTTTTTCCATAGCTATGGCAGTTTTGAGGATTTAGGGAAGGTTTTGCACCTTCAGAAAGCTTTGTGAATCCAGCCCCTGGAGACCTGGGTTTGAATCCTACAGCCCCCACTTGCATACTGTGTGACCCTGAGCAAGTCACTTAACTTCCTTGTGCTACCAGGTTGCACCTGTAAACAAGCTTCAGCTTAATGTGCCTCTCCTGGTAAAAAGAAAAAACACAAGCATTTGCCAATGCTGAATGTTGGGTTGCTGGCATTGGCATTGGTAGTGCAGGAGTTAGAAATGCAAAATAGGAATGGCAATGAAGCACTGAAGTACCACCAACACCTCCCCCGGCAGAGACTGAAGAGTGTGGAGAGTGTGGCTTTGGGTCGGCCATAACACTGACACCATTCCACCTCACCCCACCCTGCAGAGAACGACAGGTGTTGGGATGTGCATTGGGGTCTTCAGTCTTTATGTTCACCCCATTCCATAAGGAAATGAGCTGAGATGGTTGCAATAATTATTTATTTATGTCTTTGGTAACTGGGTAGGTGCACTGATCAAAAGGGCCGTCTTCAGGCATGACCCAGGCCACAGGGTGGTGGTAACAGGAAAACAGATAATCTAACAAACAATACATACAGAGTCAGGAAACTACACACCCCTAGCATGAGGTGGTGTGGAAAATGAGAAATATCTACAAGTGTATAAAAATGTACAGTTGATAACATTCTTTACAAACACACAATATAAAACAGTCAGGGAAATATGCAACCCTAGCATGATGTGGTGTGGAAAATAAGAAATATCTTCAAGTGTATAAAAATGTACAGTTGATAACATTCTTTACAAACATCTGTATACAAGTGTTTAATACTCTTTACAATCAAGAAACAAATGTATGAGTGTACAAGTATACAGATGATGACGCATGTCTATAGACATAGTAGAGTTAGACTAGAGGAATGTAGTGGGTAAGGTGTGGGGTGGGCAGGAGGTGAGCCAGGCGGGGGATTAAGGCCCAGGTTCATTGTTGAGGATCAGTAGCAGTTGCATTTGGTCTCAGACAGAAGCCAGGCTCAGACAGTGGATTTAAAGGACAGGTGAGGGGGGGATAGCCTGACTAATGGAAGGAGATGGTCCCATAGAGATGGGGCAGAGACAAAGAAGGCTTTGCTGCCCATGGCTGTAGAGGTGTGAGGAATTTCCAATTGGGGGATGGAGGAGTCCCTAAGGCATCGGGGGAACACCCTATGAGCCAGGAGGGTGGAGTAGGGTGACTTCTGAGAGTTTCTAAGTGAGCAGTCTACTAAATTACCCATGGTAAAGTCAAATCACCCTTGAAGAGGGAGCCAGCCTAGGGACTGATACAGCGAGCAGTGGTGAGTGGAGAATGGGGCAAGGTGGACAAAGCGACAGATGGCATTGTAGGTGGGGACTAGTCGGGTGAATAAAGACGAGGACATGGAGGTGTGAACGGGAGAGCAATAGTTGAACAGAGGCAGCAGGTTGCCTCTGGCGATGGCTGGGCAGGCTTCGGTGGTCAGGAATTGGCTGGGGTGATAGGTTGCCCCCAACTCTTGGTGGATTTTCTTCATAATGGTGGTGGTGTGCTCATGGAAAGTAAGGGATGGGTCAAGCATCAC
This sequence comes from Neoceratodus forsteri, assembly GCA_016271365.2. Lineage (NCBI taxonomy): Eukaryota > Metazoa > Chordata > Ceratodontiformes > Ceratodontidae > Neoceratodus > Neoceratodus forsteri. The sequence goes on along the minus strand of CM028132.1, from coordinate 1,380,591,919 downwards.
ACCTAGATATTTGAAGGTAGGTACTGTTTCAAGGAGAGGGCAAGAAGGGGTGGAAATCAATAGTGAGGTCTCTGATTTTGAGAGTTTAGCTAGGAATGGCTTGGAACCAAAGAGCATTGCTTTAGTTTTTTTCTCATTTATGAGACTTTTTTTAAGAGGAACCAACTCTTGGTGGTTCCATAGTTAGTTGTGAGAGTGGCAGATAAGGATAGAAGGGATTTGTCACTATGGTAGACGACAAGGTCATCAGCATAGAGGAATGCCTTGCAGTTTATGCTATCAGCAGGGAGGTCATTTGTAAACATTGAAAATAGCAGAGGCCCAAGTATTGAGCCCTGCAGTACACCTGTGTGGATGGTCAAGGCAGCAGAGGGGTTATTGCCTATCAGTATAGACTGGCTTCGGTTAGTGAGGTAGCTGCAGAACCACGTAACAGTATCTGATGAGCAGCAAAAATTTAGTAGGGTTGAGTAGAGAAGATGGTGATCGACAAGGTCAAAGGCCTTCGATAGGTCCACAAACACAACACCTGTAGCATTGCCCCTGTCCATGTTTCTGAGATCATGATTGGTGAAAAGGGCAAGGGCAGTGGAAGTACTGTGGAGTTTACAAAAGCTGTGCTGGTGAGGGCTGAGGAGGTGGTATTTTTCTAGGTAGTTGGATAACTGATGGTGAACTATTTTCTCAAGTAGTTTACTCAAGTAAGGGAGGAGAGAGATGGGTCTGTAGTTCTCAGGGGCATGGGGGTCACCGGCCTTATGAAAGGGTACAAAGTTGGCATGTTTCCAGGAGTTGGGTACCACTGACGTTGAAAGGACAAGGTTGAAAACGTAGGTTAGGGATTGGACAGTGGTCATGGAGAGCAGTCTCAGGAAGCCAGGATAAAGCCCGCCACTGCCTGGGTTACCTCTAGCTGGTAATGTATCTAGTTTTGTGGTGACCTTTAGACCAACTGCCCTATATGTATATATGTATACCCTTGAGGAAAGGAGGGAGAGGGGGACATGATAGAAACTTTTAAATACCTCAAGGGAAACAACAAAGTCCAACAGGGTAGCATCTTTCAGAAAAAGAGATGTACAAGAACAAGGGGACACAATTTGAAGATGGTGGGGGGCGACTCAGGGGCAATGTGAGGAAGTATTTTTTCACAGAGAGGTTGGTGGATGCAGAGAACCGCCTTAATGAGGAGGTCGTGGGGTCAAAAACAGTGGAGGAATTCAAGACTGCATGGGACAGACAGACAGACAATTCTTGTGGAGGGTAGGAAGAAGTAAGCTGTTGGTTAACTAGGATCCAGTAGGTAGGGAAATGGGCAGACTGGGGGGGCCAAGTTGTCCTTATCTGCCATCAAAGTCTATGTTTCTATGCCCTGAAATAGAAAGGGGGGGTTGAGGATGCATCAGGGGTCCACAGGGAGCTGTGGGTAGGCTGCCCTGGCCTGAGGGAGCTAAGCAGGGAGTTCACTAGTGTATGGAGAGAGATCTGTGAACATTTTCTTGAAGGTGTCTGCAATTTCACCTTGGTTGGTGATGGGGCCAGTGGGGGATTTTAGCTGAGTTATCTGCTTGTTGGACTTTGGGTTTAGGAGAGACCCTAGGAAGGCCCAGAAAGTGTGTGGATTGCCAAGCGAGTCTGACTGCAGGAGTTACGCAAAGGCCTGTAAGCATTCCATAGCTGGTTAGATGGGGATGCCTTATAGGCTTTCCATGCCTTGTCCTGGAGTTTCATTTGTGTCAGTAGCTGCTTAGATATCCAGTGGGTATTTTCTCCCCTGACCCTTCTTGTGATGGCGGGGAAGTGAATGTCCTGGAATATGAGAAGGACATCGGTAAAGAGGGTGACTGTAGTGGAGACATCTGTGCAAGAGAAAAGCTCTGACCAGTTTAAGTTGCAGGCTTCCTCAAGGATGGGTGTAGGGTCCTGGCAGTTAAATTTTCTGAAGGACAAAAGATTAGGCAGAGGGCGGATATACTTGGAGGAGAAGATGATGTAGGTCAGGGAGTGGTCGCTGATAGAATCAGACATAGTGCCCGCCTGAAGGACCAGGTCTGACCGGTTGGTGAGAATCCAGTCAAGGGTGGAATGGTTGTGAGTGCGGGTGTTAAACCTAGTGGGGAAGGAGATGACTTGTTCTAGGTGGTATGATTTTTGGAGATGCCCATGGTCAGGTGCTGTGGATTCTGTCCAATTGAGGTTAAAATCCCCAAGTAGAACAGTGTCCCTTGAGGGGGAGGTACACGCAAGACCACGTAGGACGTTGGATAGCCCTTGGAACGCACCTGTGGGGGGGTTATAACAACAGCCTATGTAAAGCTTTTTTGTATCTCCTAGGATAGTTTCAGCAATAATCCACTCGCTACCCGAGGTGTGGGTAGAGCAGGAGATGGTAGTGGCCGTGATGTGATCAAGCATGTACAGCGTGACGCCTCCGCCCCTCTTTCTCCCTGGCCTATCATGGCATAGTAAGGAGTAGCCAGGGAGTAAGCAAGTGGCAGCAGCAATGGATGGTTTCAGCCAGGTTTCAGATAGGCCTAGGATGTGAGGTTTATATAGGGACACCCATGCCTGGAGCTCAGAGAATTTGTATGATAGGCTGCATACATTTAGGTGTGCAATACGAAGGCCATTATGTCCTGACCAGGTTACATTACAGGGATCAATATGTGTGTTTGGTGGTCCTGGGTTGCTCTCCACATCACCAGCAATGAGAAGGAGAGATAGGAGATAAACATAGCGGGGGGGCCAGCGGGGCGACCCGGAGGGTTATGGAGTGGACAAACAGGCCAATCAGATGGCGCTCTAGGTTTGATAGTAGGGCCAGTGAGGCATAGGTCATAGAGGGTAGTTCAGGCAACTCGGGTCTGAAAGTTGAAGGTGGGGGGTATGGGGTTGGGTGTGACACTGTGTACTTGTGTAGATGCAATTGATCCGCAGCTAGTAAGGTGGCACAGGCCTCTGTTGCACAGAGCGATCCACATGGGGATCCAAGCGAGAGGAGGAGCAGGCAGTTATTCATATTGCTTGGGGTAGGTGGCAGAGTATAAAAGTAGTGAAGAGAAAAGGAAAAGCAAGCAGTGTTATTTAGGGAGTATAGAGCCCCAAGAGACTTAGGTAAACAAGTCTTTGCTGCCACTTTAAGAAGAGTGGTGGCAGCACGGTTGGTATAGGGCAAAGATAGGGACCAAAGTGGGGGAGGAAGAGTATTTAATTAGTGTCAGGGGTGGGCCAAAAATTAAACCAGCAGTAAGCAGCTTGGCCCTTAAGCAGCAGTTTAAAACTGCTCAGAAGTAGGCCACAATCGAGCTGCGATTTATAAAACGTGCTCCAACTGGGAAAAAGACTGACGGAGTGCATGGATTGGACGAGCTGCTGCACTTGTAGCCAATCTGTGCTCCTGCCATGAAGCCGCGGTACAGCTCGATGCTCGGTTACCTCGTAGGCTGGGAGAGGGTTCCAGGGGTCAGGGAGGGATGACAGTGGCAGCCGCGGTGGAAAGCTGAGGAGCTGCGCCGCATCCGGTAAGGTGAAGCTCCTATTGGATCTCTTAGGTCTGGAGAGGGTTCCAGGGATTGGGGAGGGATGGAAGCGGTAGCCGCAGTGGAAAGCTTAAGAAGCCGCGCCGCCTCCTGTGAGGTGAAACTCCTATTGGAGCTCTTAAGCTGGGAGAGGGTTCCAGGGGTCAGGGACAGATGGCAGCGGCGGCCATGGTGAAAAGCTTGAGGAGCCGTGCCGTCTTCAGTGAGGTGAAGCTCCTATTGGAGCTCTTAGGCTGGGAGAGGGTTCCAGGGGTCAGGGAGGGATTACAGCAGCGGCCGTGGTGGAAAGCTTGAGGAGCCGTGCAGCCTCCGGTGAGGTGAAGCTCCGATTGGATTTCTTAGGCTGGGAGAGGGTTCCAGGGGTCCGGGAGGGATGGCAGCGGTGGCCGCAGCGAAAGCTTGAGGAGCTGTGCCATGAGGTGAAGCTCCTATTGGATATAGGAGAATGGGGTGAACGTTAGGGTGATGGAACCCAAGGCACACCTCAATGCCTATCAGCGGCTATAAGGGGGGGGTGGGGATAGAATTCTGCGAACATTATGGTCGACAAACTTAAGTTATATGTCCCTGATGCCTGTCAGTCTCTACAGGGTGGGTGCATGGTTGGATACCTTAATGCCCTGGGTGTTTGTTGGTATTTTCACTCCAGATTTTCAACAATGGCTTTTTGGATCCCACAGCATGAACAGCGGTGCTATCATTTTGTTACTCAATCCTGAAAGGTGATTTCGCAGAACAACTGCGCCACTGGGAGCCACAGGTGCAGAAACGCATTTTGGGCAGGATGCGAAAAATGGCAGCTGTACTGTTCATGAGGAAGTGTAAAAAAAATGGCAATGTTGAAAATCTGGAGAGAAAATATAAAAAATTTGCAAACTTACAAGCGTGCATAGATACTGTGCAATGCACGCCCATAATGTAGTCATTTGGGGAATTTTTTTACCAGATTTTCAACATGGGCATTTTGGGACCTCTCCTCCTGAACAGTGGCTCTGTGATTTTGTTACCCTGTCCCAAAGTTGATTTCGCACAGCGACCATGCCCATTGTGCGCCACAGGTGTAAAAACACATTTCGGGCAGGGTGTGAAAATGTTCATAAGATGGTGTGCAAAAATGGCAATGTTGAAAATCAGGAGTGAAAACATTAAACAATTAATTTTTTCACCTAATTTTCAACAGGCATTTTGGGACCTCCAGTCATGAACAATGTCACTGTGATTTTCTTAATCTGTCCCAAATGTTGATCTCCAACAGCGATCGCGCCATTGTGCGCCACATGTGCCAAAACATGTCGGGCAGGATGTGAAAAATGACAATTATACTGTTCATAAGGAGGTGTGAAAAAATGGCAATGTTGAAAATCTGGAGGGAAAATATTAGAAATTCTTGAAGTTACGAGCATGCGCGGAAACTGCACAATGCATGCTCATAACACAATCATTTTTGGGGAATTTTTTCACCAAATTTGCAACACAGGCTTTTTGGGAGCCTACCTCATGAACTGTGGCACTGTCGTTTCTTTAATTAGTCCCAAATGGTGATTCCACACAGTGGTCACAAAATCACCTTTCAGGACTGAATAACGAAATGACAGTGACTGATTTCATGAGGTGGGGTCCCAAGAACCCCATGTTGAAAATTTGGAGCCAAAAGTCAAAAAAATCGCTGAGATATCCACCTGAGTTGAAAACCCCGCATTTATGCCATTATACAGCTTACCGGCATTTCTTCAGTTCGCGGTCGGCTTTGAAGAGTGCAGACGTGTTCTCGCTCCACCGAAGACCACAGTGCTGAACTCCAGAGATAAGTGTGGGGTGAGAGGGAGTGTGGGGAGGTGGGGTGCGCAGAGGGTGGGTGCTGGTTGGGGAGGGGGTGTCGCAGACAATGAGGGACTGTTTTCTTGTTTTGCAGAGATAAAAAAAACCTTCGGGGGAAGGTTTTTGTTTTTATAGGTGACACTAAGACATTTGGGCACACTGTGGTGGGCTCCCAGTGTGCCGTGTTTTTTTTTTTTTTTTTTTTTTGGAGGGGACTAGAGCCGACAGGGATTGGGCACCCCGTTGGCAACTAAAGCGTGTCTGTGTTGGGGAAGACCTGATACCGAGAGGGACTGGGTACCCCCTTCGGCAAACAAACTGAACTGGGAAGGGGGCATGCCAACAGGAGGATTGTGCACCCCTGAAGTTGGCTTTCTAGGGATTGCGAGAGGTGGATGGTGAGAGCCGCTGCCATGTTTATTGAAATGTTTCACCAGGAATGGCACATAATGGAGGCATGTCAGATCTGCCACTGCAATGACGAGCCTGTCTATCATTGCAACAGCAGATTCATTTCAACCCCATGGCACTCTCTGAAACTGCTGTCATCGGCAGCATGCTCACTGATTGGTGGCTGAGGGACGCACCCACTAAAGCATCACCTGCATTCGCCACAACACTGACACACCTTTGAAAGTGCTAGTACAGTGCTACTACTGCAAATGTTGCTTGCGCATGCGCGTAAGCTAACATAAAAAATATGATATGTGGTTTATTTCCAGTATGCAACCCACAAACACATGCAACAGTATATAAGAAATAAATGAGAGAGACATAGAATATGGGCAGAGATCTAAAATAAAACTATGATTTGGCTGAGCCAGTGGCACCGGCATAGGTACAGTGAACGGTGCTGCCCAGGAGTGATGGTGGTTCACATACAAGCCTAAGTTAATCCCACACTAAAGCTTGCTGGAAGCCGAGCATGTTGTGGACACTGAGAAAAGGGGAATGGGTCACCCACCACCCAGACACACATACTGGCAGCTCACCCATCAGTCATTCGCTTACCCTCAGAGAGGGAGAAATGGGGCAGCCATGGCTGCTCCAATCATGGGGGGGGGGAGGGACTGGAGAAAACCAAAACAAAATTGTATAACAACCTCTATGCATTGGGTTTTCATTTTTACCATTTCCAACTTTAGCTTACCCAATTTAGCAACAGTTTTGGCTCAAAATCTAAAACCAGCAAAATGGGCATATGAGGGGAAAAGTCAAACTGCATACATTATGAATCACTGCTAAAACACCTCTATCATGCCGGCCCGGTGGCACTGAGGGTTGAGGCCTCGCTCCGCACTGGCGACCCGGGTTCAGGAATGGACTTAGGCCGCCGGTGGGTCAGCCAGGGGGAGAAGGATTGAGCGCCCAATGGCTTGCTCTCCTTCTCTGGGTTGGGATGGGAAGCTTTCCCTGCCGCGATACCACCACCTCCTGGTGAACTCGGGGGGTTGTTGGTGCAGTTAGGGGAGGCGGCAACACAAGGTTGACGTCAGCAAGGGACTGGGGTGGATGCACGTCTCAGCATGCGCCTGACCCCTTGCTCCCCATTGCACGCCGGCATCAGGAACTGAACACGGAAACAAACCCTCACCTCTCCTAGGTGACAACCTCTCGAGCAGCATGCGCGCCACCCACCAACTAACAGGGCAGACTCTGCTGTGCAAGCCCTCTCCCTGGACACACATGGAGGGAAGGTAAGGGGGACCTTTCCTCACCCTGCCCAAGGGGCAATCCGGGCCATCAAGGACCTCAGGGAGTCAAGCTGTGCACTCTAGGGCAGACCTTGGGTCAGGAGGGCAGACGTGTGTGCATAGTGCATTGTAGGGGTCCGATTGAGTGGAGAGCTTGGGGCAGTAGAGGCGAGGATAAAAAGAATGTAAAAAAAAAAAGACACCTCTATCATGCCTCGGAGGTGGGATTGTGGTACCTGCCACTGCTTGGCTGTCTTTTGGTATTCCAGGTGAGTGGAAACCCAGCAGGGAAGACCACCTGTTCCTGGACCCCCAAACACTCAGCTGGGGGCTAGATATGGGACCACAAAGGCAGCACTAGCTCCACCCTTACATGTGGATGTCACATGCTGGGTACACTGCTGAAGCACATCTATGAACGCAGCTCTGACTCCACCCTTACATGCAGATGTCACATGGAGAGTACACCACTGGACATGCATCCATAAAGACAGCAATGACTCCACCCTTACACACAGATGGCACATGCAGGGTGCTCCACTGGACATAGAAACAGAATTTGTCAGCAGAAAAGGACCACAAGGCCCACCCAGTCTGCCCAGATGCTCCCTGCCTAATCTGTCTCCATAGACCCTAACTGGTCTACAGCAACCCTCCCTCATCTCTGCCTATTTACTTATATTCCCCTATGTTTATCCCAAGCATGCTTGAATCCTTTTACTGTTTTTGCCTCCACCACTTCTGCTGGCAGTCTGTTCAAGATGTCTACAACTCTTTCAGTGAAGTAGTTCCTCTTCACATCCTTCTTAACCCCCAGCTTCAATGTGTGCCCTCTAGCTCTGGTGCTCTTTCTCATTTGAGGGAGACTCCCCTCCTGTACCCTGATTAACCCTGTGAGGTACCTGTGGTTCTATATTGTGTCCCCTTTCACTCTCCTCTCTTCCAAGGTGTACATGTTGAGATCACTCAGTCTCTCCTCATAAGGCTTTTGGCACAGCCACTGAACCATTTTTGTTGCCTTCCTCTGAACTGGCTCCACCCTTCTATATCCTTTCTGAGGTGCAGATTCCAGAACTGGACACAATTCTCCAGAAGGGGTCTCACTACCAAGCAATATAGTGGCAACACCACCTTCCTCCTCCTCCTTCTAGGAATACCTCTGTTTATTTATCCCAGCATCCCACTGGCCCTGCTCACTGCTTTGTCACATTGCCCTTTGTCACATTACCACTTTGAGGTCATCAGAGATGATAACCCCAAGGTCTCTTTCCTGTTTAATGACTGTCAGTACTTCCCCCCATCCTATACTCAGCTCCAGACTTCCTATGCTCTGGGTGCATGATTTTGCATTTCTTGGCTTTGAATCCCAACTGCCATGCCCTTGACTGCTCCTCAAATTTCCCAAGATCTCTATGCACTTTCCATAGGCCTCCTGAGTGTCCACCCTATTGTGGATTTTGGTGTCATCTGCAAAAAGGCATACCTTTCCTTCCAGTTCTTCTGCAGTATCGCTTATTAAGACATTGAAGAGAACAGGTTCCAGTATTGAGTCCTGCAGCACCCCACTTGTGACTCTCCTATCATTACAGTGAGTGCCATTATCCACCACCTTTTGTCTCCTATCCATTAACCAGTTTCTAACCCAGTTCGCCACTTTGGGTCCCAACACTATGCTGCTCAGTTTTTTTAACAGCCTACCGTGTGGCACAGTGTCAAAGGCCTTGCAGTTATATGTTCACTGCCCACCCCCTCTGGTCTATTCTCCTGATCGCGCAGTCGAAAAACTCAATCAGATTTGTCTAGCATTATCTCTACCCCCCACCCATGAATCCATGCTTCCTGTGCTCTTGCAGCCCATTTGATTTGACATGCATCTACAAAGACAATCCTGACTTATGCAGGGTGCACCACTGGAGGTGAATCCACGAAGGCAGCCCTGACTCTGCCCTTATAAACAGATGTCACATGCAGGGTACACCACCGGACATATGTCCATGAAGACAGCCCTGATTCTACCTTACATGCAGCTGTAACATGCAGAGTACACTATAGGAGGTGCATCCATGAAGGCAGCTCTGACTATACCCTTACACACAGATGTCACATGTAGGGTACATCACTGAACATGCACCATGAAGGTAGCCCTGACTCTGCCTTCACACACAGCTGTCACATGTAGGGTACACCACTGGTCATGCATCCATGAAAGTAGCCTGACTCTGCTCTTACATGTGGATGTCACATGCAGTGTAAAACACTGGACATGCATCATGAAGGTAGCCTGACTCTGTACACACAGATGTCACATGCAGGGTACAACACTGGACATGCACCATGAAGACAGCCCTGATTCTACCTTACATGCAGCTGTAACATGCAGGGTACACTGCTGGAGTTGCATCTATGAAGGCAGCCCTGACTCCACCCTTACATACAAATGTCACATGCAGGTTACATCACTGGACATGCACCAAGAAGGTAACCTGGTTCTGCCCTCGCACATAGATGTCACATGTAGGTTACACCATTGGTCATGCATCCATGAAGGTAGTCTGACTCTGCTCTTACATGTGGATGTCACATGCAGGATACAACACTGGACATGCATCATGAAGGTAGCCTGACTCTGTACACACAGATGTCAAATGCAGGGTACAACACTGGACAGGCATCATGAAGGTAGCCTGACTCTGTACACACAGATGTCACATGCAGGGTACACCACTGGACATGCACCATGAAGGTAGCCTGTCTCTGCCCTTACACACAGATGTCACATGCAGGGTACAACATTGGACGTACACCCACAAAGGTAGCCTGGCTCTGCTGATACATTTGGATGTCACATGCGGGGTACACCACTGGACATGCATCCATGAAGGTAGCCCTGACTCTGCCCTTATACACAGATGTCACATGCACTGCAGACCATTGGACATGCACCCACGAAGGCTGAAAACTTGATTAGCTCCTGCCTCTTTCTCCTGCTGCAGCAAAAGCACAGGGGGCTAGGAAGGAAGGGATTAACAGCAAAACAGTATTGTGGTGAAGGAAGGGACATAGAATGAAGTTACCACACAGTCCTAACTATACCTGATTTGAGTATACAGAGTGTTGTCTGCTTTGCCACTCTCAGTGCCAGTCTCATTTATGAATCATTCTAATCCTGCTCTGAAATCATAAACAGAGTAACATAGTGACACATGTTCTAGTGGCTAAAGCAATGACTTTGGAACCAGAATGTCACTCCCCTCCCATGCTTGTGATGGACTTATCATTCAGGCTCCATGGAGCCCCAGCTTGCCCCCATTTTGCTGCTCAGGTATTGCCCAAAGATTTGGACTGCTATGAGACAATGGAGAGGGAGTGCAGACCAGACATACAGCCCTTTGGTGTCTCCTACACCACAGTGAGAGCGGCTCCACTGCCACACTGCCACTGCCGCTGACGGAGAGTGTAATTGGTGCTCACGATGAATCTTAATTTTCCCACCGGTTGCCCCTACTTGACTGGACACTTATTTATTTAAATGTTTCACCAGAAAGGCACACTGAACAACAAGTTGAGCATCTCCCGGTGTGACCTGGGGGGGGGGGTGTACAAGTGGATGGTAACGGAGAATATACATACAGTTACAGTTAACATGCATGGCAGATATGGTATAGAGAATAGAACTCCAATATCGTCAACACACGGGGTTTTGACATTACAATTAAGAACAGATAAACAATACATTTAAACTATTAAACAATTAAACAAAGTGCTAGCAGAAAGAAGAGTCAGAGGGAGCAGGGAGGCTGACTAGAAGAAAGAAGGAAGAGGAGAAGGGGGAGGAGAAGCAAGAAATGGAGGGGGCCAGGGCTAATAACAGTCGCAGGTATTAGGCCCAACTGAGTGAGGCATTTCAGAGCCGGTTGAGGGAGAGCTGAGGTAGAAACTCTGGCAGACAATAATTTAGCACAGGACCTATAGGGGCATGGGAAGCTAGTGTAACCCCCCTACAAATGGGGGTTCCTAAAAACCTTCCTTGGGTGTGCCTAAATGCCCTCTGCCAGGCTGGTGTCCTGTGTTTTAGCTGTTTAAAAAGAAATTGCATGAGAGTGCCTAATCGCCTCTGTGCCTGTCTCTTTAACAGCTGCCTATTTTGCAGTGTATAATTATTCTGGGTGGCGGCCGAGTGTGTCTAGGCTCGAGTCCCACCTGGGCTGCAGTGCCTTTGCTCCAGTATGTCATTGCTAATTGCTCAGAGGGAGCCCTATTGACAGCTGTACTCATTTGCTGATTATTTATTACAGTAGTGATACTATTGTAGTTTGTCTAACCTGCCTTCTTTGCTGCATGGACAGTTCTGTTTATCACCACCATCTTGGTCCTGGACTGCTAGAATGGGACAATCAGTACCTTTGGGGACCCTAAAATGGAGTCTGTCCCCAGGGGTCTTTTGGGAATGAATTTCTGTAGGAATTGTAGTTTTGAGACTTTGGCGCCTAAATGCACCTGGAGGGGGAGCCCTTCCTTTGACAGACAGATGAATCAACAAATTGAACCTTTTTGGACCGAAAGGAAATTCCCAAGCTGCTTGCTGCAGTGAGTCAGTCTGGAGGTAGAGCTTGAAGAGTGAACAGCTTGAGTGATTCGAGCAGCTGCTTCTGTGTCATTTGCGTGGCAGATTAGTGGAAAGGCTGAGTTTAGGCCTGTCTGCCTGCTGTCACTTGAGAGGGAGGGAGGGTGAATTTATCGGACTGCATCCGAATTTCAGTGTGTTAAAGCCACTGAAGAGTGACCAGATTTAAAAGTGAAGAAGATCGAAGATTTGCTGAATGCGATCAGCCTGTCAGGACATCCATTTACCACAGAATTCCCGGTTTTGCTCAGAGACACAGATATTGCAGCCGGACTGTTACCCACATTGTGGTATGGTGAATACTTTACTATAAATGTGCTGTTTGTTGTTAGTGGATCGCAATTTGGTTCCAGCACTACTGGACTCAAATCCAAACTGTTCGATCTGGCGTGGGCCTTGCCACACTGGCCCAGCCAGATACTTTGGGCACAGAAACCATTATTGACAAGAGACTCGCCGGGGATAAGCCTCCTGCTCAACACCTCGAACAGAAATGACACCTCGGTGATTTGTGTGGGCCCTGCTTCTCCTGGCAAACCAGTCATCAACTTGCAGTTTCCATTTTGTCCATCCTGTGTCCTGTACTGGGTAGCATGAGTAAACACCAGGGTAGGTCCCTGCAACAACAGCTCAATCAAAGTGTGTCATCTGATTTAATTGTTTTGTCTAAACTTCATGAACTGAGCCTCCTGGCTCCAGATTACAAATTGTGTGTGGTTGTGCATGCCTTTTCTTTTCATCACAGGGCACCAACCAGCTGCAACACCAGCCTACCCCGGGCAACATTCCAGGCTAGCCCACCTTACTTCCAACTGGGCACCCAGAGCGTGTGACTGTGCAGGGACTAAAAGTGCATGCATAATTGTCTAACTAGATCAGTTTTAGAATCAATCAACTTGATGACACCCCTCCCATGTTCAATTCCCCTGAATAAATCAAATCTAACTCTTTTTGCATTTAATCTGACTGTGGTTCCAGTTTGTACCAAAAGCACTGTACTGTTGTTATTTGCTGTGCCTAACCTTGTTTTACAGGGGGTCCCAGGGTCGAACTGATGGAACCAGCCCTGGTGATAAGTGCAAATAGTGTGGGGATTTGTATGATGAATAGGGGCCACTGTGAAAGTGCTTGTTGCATATTGTCTATACCACTAGAGGGGGAAAAAGAGGGGTTACAGTGTCCCGGAGGGCTGTACCCAGGTTAGTCTTGTTACTAACAACACTGTCCTCTGGGTGGAGGCACCTGTTTCAGTACCCAGGCCCCTTAACCTGCTACTAGCCAAGCAGGCAGGGGTAGTAGCCCTTGGGATAGTGCCACCTAGGGGTTACACTAGAATAAGTGCATTGGGGTGCAGAGGTGAGATGAGAGGAGAGGGGGGCACATGTAAGGGGGACCTAGGGTGCCTACTCAAGTTGTCATAAGGGTCTGCGGTCACCCCCGCCTTACAATGCCACCAGGCCGCCACAGATGTTTTAGTGGCTACCCCTGCCTTGTAGTCTCTATAAGATTGAGGGACCTGAGTCCTTTTATCACTTTTGATGTTGGGTGGATAGTATCCAAAGATAAGTTTTAAAATAGTGCATTGTCTTGTGCCACGTGGACAGCTGGTTCTGATTTCAATATGATATTTTTTCTGCAAGATAAAATATGTTAGGGAGTATCTGTCAGAAGACACTGCAGTCTTGCTGAAACTGATACAACAAACCCCCCCAAGGAATAAGTTCAAAGGACAGGACATAGCTTAAACTGCAGAAATCTGAAATGCAATTACTTTGTTTAGTTTGAAGCCAGGAACCAATATATCCATTTGATAATGCCCTCAGGGAAATCCTTTGATTTGCACTAGGTGTCAAGAGGAAAAGGAGCATATGCCTGTGTCTGGACTGTCTTCCAAGGCAGTCAACTGATTACATCAAAGGGACTTTGATGTCTGTGTGAAACAGGTCCCATACTAAAGTGGGAAGTCCAATATGCATGTGTTTGGGGTATCCAGTGAATTACATCAAAGAGACATTTGATGTCTGTGTGAAGCAGATTACAGACTGGTTTAGGGGAAATAACATGAAGAGAGGAGATTCACTGATGTCACCTATTTTGTTAAATATCTTATTAGGACATCCTGTGTTATAAAATATAAATTTTAATACACCAAGGAAGAGTTAGGTGACCTCAGAGACAAGGTCGGCTCAAGACTACTTTTAAGGTTACTGAGCAGACCTCACAGACATGACATTCATTTTCTGACTGAGAAAAGAGGAACATCGAAGCACTGAAAGATTAAGAAAGTAAGAATACATTAGATAAGACCAGTCTGAGTGTATGGGTTGTAGCAATTTGCACTTTTAAACCTATTTTGCTTTTAAGACTGCATTTGTTGGCATATCTTGTTCTGTAATTACTGTTTTCCTATTTTTAACTATTTTAAAGATATATTTTAAAAACAGAAACTGCCTGGTGTGCCTTGAAACTTCTTTTTTTTATAAGTGAAGCTTAGATGGTTATAGTTGACACTGTGCATGAGCTTATTGTGGTACCAAACTGGGAAACGGATAAGAGTTCTCTAGGTCTTCATAGAGTTCCAAGGGTTCATTTTGTAATACCTGGTTAGGTGCCTGTAGGCAAAGATATCTGGGCCCCCCTCCCCCCCAAAGACAGAATTATCAGAGCCTGACAATTGGGCATGCTAACAAGAGGTTATCAGTTTGAATCCCTCCAGAACTTGGGACAAAGGTGACTCCAACCCACAAAACAGACAAGAGGGTTACCTTGTTCTGTTAAACTGTTCGCAATTCTATGCTCAGAGGTTGGTACTTTGGGAGTAGAGGGCTCGCCTGCTGAGTGGGTTTGTGACAGTCGTCACCAACAGCGTGATTACAGTAAGCCTGGTGTAGCTTTGGACAACCCTCTGACATGCAGTACCTCCCCACTACTTCACCCCACCCATGAATCAAAACACTGCAGTGACAATCTCCACAAAGCATGCACTTAATACTGTAACTTAAACAGTACTCAGACAAGAATTTCAAACACAGAACATGGGATTTTATTTAGGGTCAATAATCAGACCCTAAATGGAAGTGTAACCCCCCCCCACCGTCACCTCTCAGGAGGGGGCTTACCTTGGATGCCACCTCCTACCCTCCCGAGTGCTGCTCCTGAACTGAATGCTGTTGCTAGTGCCACATGTGGTTAAGCAAGAGAGAGCCCAGCCACACAGTAGCTTCATCTTCAGTACCTCCTGTGCCACTTTGTTTTGGGCTGCATTTTGTCAGCCTGGTCGCCTGATTTTGGCAGAAGGGACCAGGAGCCAACCACCACAAATTATCTTCAGTGCTCCATGCGCCACGTCGCAGACTGCCACCAATGGCACTTCAGCTGCAGCGTGTGTGGAAAAGGGGGTCCTCCACAGTGCTCCCAGCTCCAATGACCCCGGCATGCTGACGGTGCAAGGCTGCTACAATATTATGGGGCCAGCACACCAAAAGGAGCCAAATAAATATAATGAAAATAAAGATGTTTGGTGCACACTGCACCATCAGACATGGGCGCAGCCATCTTGCTGCCCTCTGACATCACTGACCAACCAATCAATGGGCTAGAAAGCCCAGAAGCAGCACCAGAGGGATTGTGGGGAACAAGGACTGCAGAGGACTTCCCAAATGAAGTGGCAGGTTTATAGGATCAATCAGAATGCTGCATAGCACAGAAGGACAGGCAGACAGCCCTGTACAGCCAATCAAGGATTCAATCGGGGAAATAAGTTTCTGGGCTCTCTGATAACTCAGAACAGTCCGGCTTGGACACTGACCTGTGCAGACCTGCAGTCACTGCCAGGGAGCAGGGGAGTAACCAAGCCTGCTCCCATGGGTCTTCTCCATGTCCCACTCCTCTGAATTCTTGTAAGTACTCTCCTGGGCTGAGCCATCTAACAGAAAAGCTGAGATACTGTGCCAGAAAGGCATCAGGCTGTCTGAAAGAGACACTGAGGTGTTCAGACCTGCTGCTGGTGGGATCAAATAATAGGCCTAGCTATGCCATGACTTATGTGAGCCCTCATCAGGACTCATCCTGAAAAAATCCCAGTGAGCCTTATCCTGGGCTTATACCGTTCAAAGACTGCCAGGGAAGGGCACCTGCTAGTGAGGCACCTGTTAGTGAAAGCTGTGAAACTGAGCCAAGCAGGCACCTGTTGAAAGAAACCACTGAGAGTCTGGGCCTGTGGGGCACTGCTGCACACTGAAGCTGCTGAACTGTGCAAAGTGGAGACTCAGACCTGCATCCTACCCAGGTTGCTTTGGAGCAAAGTAAGGGGCCTACTAGCCCTTATCTAGTGGGTGGATCAGGGAACAGGGAGGCACAGGGTGCATGCCCTGAGTACATGGGTACTCTCAATCAGGAGGGGAAGATGGCCCGTGGGGGTCACTCTCAGGGTCTGGGCTCCTTGGGAACCAGGAAACTGCTATGTAGTGTTCCAGTGGCTGAGAGATGAGCCAAAAGGGCTGTGCCCTGAGAATGTTGAGCCAGGGGCTGTACTGCTGGCAACTGTCTAAGACAGTCTCAAAAGCTTCATATCCAGGCCACTGGGGCTTACTGCCAACCACTGCCTGACTTGTTGCTGTTCCCCCTCTTGTGTGAGCTGCTGCATTCATGGGTCACTTGAGTGCCGGCCCTGCTAGCCAGGGTCTTTGGCACTTTTACCTTTTGGATTGCAATTACAAAGTTGGGTTTATTGTGCTGTAACACTGTGGCATGTTGGGCGTTAAACTGCAAGCTTGTTAAACTTCAACAAGTGCACCACCGAAAGAACCCGGGCAATGCAGCTACCAGCCCTGCACCAGGAGTTTAGCGCAATTCCTGAGTACCCAAATAAAAGCATTTAGTTTGATGAATTTCACTTTGTGTGTGCCCAGTCTGTGTGACTTAATTGGAGTGTTTGTTGGTGAAAGTAACAACTGACTTTTTGGTCCCCAGGGGGTGGTCCAGTCCAGAGTAGGAAGGTTGGTAGGTACTGCATTCCAGGGGATGATACTGCACAAAACCTCTGGCCCAGTTATTCTCTCTGGGTGGAGGCAATGCACTATCTTTTATGTATTCTGGGACAACCCCCACTCCCCACTGCAGGAGAAAAAAGGAACCCAACCCTCTTAACTAAGAAGGCCCTGTACAGCCACCAGGCAGGGGTATGAGCCCAGACACAGCGATCTAGGGGTCACAGAAGAAAAAAGAGCTGTTTTTAAAGCTGGTCTTCTGTGCCCTTCTAGGACAAAGCCACTTTTGTTCTCGCCACTCCAGACAATCCTCAAACAGTGCCCATCCTACACCAGAATGCTCAGTACAGACTTATGCATACTTTAGCTTTCCTTTACTGGGGGATACTACCTTCTCACCACCAGTACCAACGCTTAATGCTTTAGTGCTAACTAGGGCACTCTCAGTGCTTCACTGGGTTACCAGCTGGGAAAATGATATAGATTCAGTCACCTTGCATGTGGTTAGCTAGTGCCGGCAGTGAAGCATTTAAAGTGAAAGTTAGCAACATGTTGTGAATCAGAAAAAAAAGCCATTTAAATAAAAACCTTCAACTAAGGTATTCGTTACACTGACCAGCTGGCCAAGTCCAGTAAACACCTCACAACGATTTTACAGGTTTTTTGCAAAGTGACAAGCAAGTCTTAGATTTACTCGTGGTTCCTGAACCAGGGGGTCTCCTTCACTGTGCAGGGGATTGATGGTACAGTCAGCAGCCATCCTTCTCTGGCTGGTGTACAGTTGTGCTCCAGCTCTCATCTCTCACTCTCACTCCTGTGTGGGTGGCATTAGTATTGCAGGCAGTGGCAGTTCTGTGGTGCAGGTCAGGCCTCTACATGCTTTAGTGACCAGCAGTTCACAGGCTGGTTTCTCCCATATCAGTCCTTAGGGATCTGTCCCACCCTACATGTTGTGGCATCCGGTCCCACAGGGATGGTAATGACCAGTGCCTGGTAGTGAGGCTGAGCAGGTGGATTCAGTCACAGTTCAGGCTATCTGCTTCTCACCTCTTAGCTTGTCATCAGACAGATGCACAGTCTGTTTCTGCAGCACAAGCTGTCAGCAGCACCCCTGTCTGTTCAGCACATAATTTGTCACTCAAGCTGTCACACACAGCAGGCAATCCTGGAGGTCTGTCACTTAACAGGTGATTGGCTGTTGGAAGGTGCCTGAATTAATCAGCACCATCACAAGTCCAGTAGTGATTGTGGCTCTCTCCTCAGCAGTGTTACCTGATTGGGTGGCTCATCTCCCTCTGACTTCATCACCATGTCAGATGAGATGAAAATGGATGCCAAACTGTAGTCCAAAGGCAGCCTTCCACAAAAGTCCTTATTTAAACTAGGCATGGGCTACCCACAGGGTAGCTGGGTCAGGCAGTGTGAGTATTGCCTATTTCTGGCCGGGTAGGATGGTTTGGATAATGTACTATACCCTACCCAACATAACAGTGTAATTCTCGGGTGGGGTAATTTGATACAGGTAAAGGACTTGGAAACAGGCACTAAGGGCAGCCTGTGAAGTACTTCATGGAGCTACAGTGGAATCGGAGCACGTGATGCCAGGCTGACATCTGATTGGTCAGTGGTGTCTGTGCTCTGTCTGCGGTGAGCCTGTGGTGCAGAATTCAGCTGGCAGCTGTCTGTGTGTTGTGGTTGTGGAGGCAGCTCCTTGGGCGCTCACCCTGTAGTACAAATCACGGCAATAGTCAATGACTTGTCTTTAAATGTTGATCAATACGAAAAAAACTACACTATAAGGAGCAAAGGGAGGAACAGTGGGATGCTAAGAAACTATCTCAGCCAGGGGAAGGAGGGTCAGCCTCAGTCATGGAGGCTGTGCTGGTGGACTTAGGAGAGAACAGAGAAAGAGCAAGGTGGGGGGAGACATCGACAAAAACAGAAAGCACTGGGCAGCTGGTTTGAAATTAAAGTATATTACACTGTGTGGTTTGTTAGATGCCCCGAGCCCTATCATTTGTTACGAGACATAGTAGCAGTGTTTGGGAGTAACTAGTTACTTGTAACTAGTAACTGTAATCTGATTACTTTTCTAGGTAACTAGTAATCGTAATAAATTACTTTTAAACAGCAGCCGACACCTTTGGGAAAACTTTAAAAAACATAACATTCAGACATAGTTCTGCTGTTATTTCACACATCTTCTATATATTTCTCATCTTCATTATTTATTACTGATGATATTCTAGCAAAAACAAGCCCTATATCCCTTAGAGTCCATCTGCCTCTCTAATTTATTCCTTATTTGAAATTATAATGCTGTGTTGTGACATCACAGTCTGTAGCCATGGGAATAACTGTGATGCCACAAGCAGAGTATTATGACATCAGGCTGGGAAGAAGCAATAGGAGCTGATGAACCCTCAAGGAACAAAACCCCAGTTTTCATGCATTTGACCTCAGTAATAAATAACAGGGATAAGAACTAGAAAGTTAACGAAAAATTTGACACTGCTTTGTGTCTAGCTGTTATGTTTTTCAAAGCCCTTCTTAAGGCGTTGGTGGCTCTTTAAAATAAAGTAATAAGCAACTGTAATTATATTACTTTTCCTTAAAAGTAACTAGTTACTGTAGTATAAAAAGATGGGCATCCATTGGTTATGGTTTCTGTAATAAATCAAGGGGTTCCTGTGACTTAATAAACCTCAAGAGTGAAGTTCAAGAGGTTTATGCCATCACAGGAATCTGGAGATTGTGCAGGTGTCTTTTGATATTCAGGTTTCAGAGTAAACAAAGACTGCTCAGCTGACTACATGTTTGATTTATTACAACATCAGACTAAAAAAACTGCTTTCTGACAAGCAATGCATGAGCACCAACATCTTCAACTTGCACATTGAATGCAAGTTGCTACCATTTTTGCCCTTTTCACAGTAAAAGTTTAGGCAACATTTCATGGCTGTGATGGCATTTTTTGTAACTTTGCTGATATTCCGTTTGCGAGTCAGCAGTGTTCAGGTATTATGAGCTGCCAGAGTTACGGGTGGTGTAAATCTGTGGCACCTGCTTAGCCTAGAATTTTGGACTCAATACTGGCTTGCCCATTGGAGATCTTTGCTCTAATACGCATGGCTAGACTACAAGGTAGCCTCATTTATCGCACCACTGCTTTCTATACGGTTACAGTCCCAGCAGTGGGTGTCGGGGTTGTTTTTGCCAGTTGTCTCATACTGGAAAATGTTGTTAGGCTGAATGGCTCTAGTGAGGTGTCATTGCGCTGGGTATCCTTGTACCAGTTCTGGCACATCTGGTGTATATCACTGGCCCCTGCAGTCTGAAAAGTCCTTTGATCAGTAGAAAATGAAAATGAGTATACACACATAGCTTTCACCTTTCAGCCTTCTTACTAGGTCCTGTTAATTAGTCCCCACTTAAGGACTCCTCAGCTCATTCACTTCTACTATGCCTTCTCATACTTATCATTACTTTTTCATTTTCCAAATGTTTTTCTTACCTTACCTATTATCAATTTTTCTTATGCAGCCTCCCCCTATTTTCTTTCCTCACATAAATTTCTCTTATTTCCCTTACCTGCTTTTTTCTCTTTTAGATAATTCCTGAAGAAGATCTATGGTTGAAATATTGATTCTAACTCAGTTTTCTATTTTCACATGCATTTAAAATTACCATTTTGTTCTACATCTGTAACATGTTTAGTGCAAATAAAAGTCAGAAAATGCCATTTTATTTGTCAGTTCATCATTAGATATATCATTTTTGCATTTGATATACAAATTATAGTACTTATGCACCGCTATAGGGTACAGCTAAGAATCACTATAGGAACTGATGAAATTTGTTTGAGGGGGCAACAGATTGGCCAGTTGATGTACAATTTATAGATAGCTGGCTATGCCCCTGCATGTCATTGTCACAACCCCACTCAGCAGGTCAGCCCTCTACTCCCAAAATGCCAACCTCTGAGCATAGAATTGTGAACAGTTAACAGAACAAGGCAACCCTCTTGTCTGTTTTGTGGGTTCGAGTCACCTTTGTCCCAAGTTCTGGAGGGATTCAAACTGATAACCTCTTGTTAGCATAACCAATTGTCAGGCTCAGATAAGTCTGTCTTCAGGGGGCCAGATATCTTTGCCTATGGTCACCTAACCAGGTATTGCAAAATGAACCCTTAGAACTCTATGCAAGACCTAGAGAACTCTTATCTGTTTCCCAGTTTGGTACCACAGCAAGCTCATGCACAGTGTCAACTATAACCATCTAAGCTTCACTTGTAAAAAAAGAAGTTTCAAGGCACACCAGGCAGTTTCTGTTTTTAAAATACATATCTTTACTTTAAAATGGTAAAAAATAGGAAAACAGTAAAAACAGAACAAGATATCCCAATACATACCGTCTTAAAAACAAAATAGGTTTAAAAGTGCAAATTCCTACAACCCATACACTTAGACTGGTCTTATCTAACGTATTCTTACTTTCTTAATTTTTCAGTGCTTCAATGTTCCTCTTTTCTCAGTCAGTATATGAATGTCTCTCTGTGAGGTCTGCTCAGTATACTTAAAAGCTGTCTTGAACTGGCCTCCTCTCTGAGGTCACCTAACTCCGCCTTGGTGTATTAAAATTTATATTTTACAACATAGGATGTCCCAATAAGATATTTAACAAAAATAGGTGATGTCAGTGAATCTCCTCTCTTCATGTGACTTCCCCCAACCCAGTCTGTGATCTGCTTCACACAGACATCAAAGTCTCTTTGATATAATTCACAGGATACCCCAAGCAAATGCATATTGGACTTCCCACTTTAGTCTGGGACCTGCTTCACGCAGACATCAAAGTCTCTTTGATGTAATTAGCTGGCTTCCTTGGAAAACACCCAAAACACAGGCGTATGCCCCTTTCCTCATGACACCTAGTGCAAATCAAAGGATTTCCCTGAGGGCATTATAAAATGGATATTTTAGTTCCTGGCTTCAAAGCAAATTGACAAAATAATTGCATCTCAGATATCTGTAGTTTAACCTACGTCCTGTCCTTTGAACTTATACCTGGGGGGTTTTGATGTGTCAGTTTCAGCAAGACAGCAGTTTCTCCTGACAGACACTCCCCTACATATTTTATATTGTAGAAAAAGTATCTTAATGTAATCAGAACCAGCTGTCCACATGCCACAGTCATCAGTCGTGGCCCTCTATAGTAGCCATTGTGAATCCCGAGGGAATCGGGGCCAGAATAGCTGTTGTAGGGAGCAAGGCAAGTAGTCCATCTGCAGGCAGGGCTCAGGGCCTAGTTCCATCAACACCGCATGTGCCGAACTGCCACAGCAGGCCATTTGATTGTCTGTCCGCCCACCTTCCAGGTCTATCATCATCACCTGACCCATCTCAAAGAAAATCCTCTTCGAAGAGGTATGTACTGGAGTACAACACATGTGTTGTATTGTGTGATAGTTTGATTGTAAGTGACACTGTCTGCCTTCAGTTGTGGCATACTGGCAGTGGCATAATAGTCATGGCAGACTAAGTTATAATTCTAACTGTGTCTCAGTGGCAGTGGCAAGTCAAGTTTCAGCAATGGGAAAGAGTGTTTAAATTGTGTGTTGAGGTAAGCAGGTGTGTGCTGGTGGAATTTATTGGATGTGATGTGGGGTGGAGCTGTGGCTGTCAATAGCAAAGTTCATATTCAGGCTCCGGTGGGGAAATGAGAAAAGATCACCAAGGCAAGGAAGGGCAGTAGATCTGCAGGGTGCATGTGTGTGAGTGTAGGGAGAGCTATGTGGGGTGGGATTTTATTGTGGAAATTTAAAGGGCTAGTTGTGGCTCTTGCGTTGTCAGGAGAAGAATATAGGTTAGATGTGGGAAAGATCGCTAAGTGCGGAAGTTGCAGCAGGGTGTGTGTGGCGGTGGGGTAAGAGTGGGATGTAAAGGGGTAGTTGCGGCTGGCATTGTCAGGATATACAGCTATGTGGGAGAGATCACCAAGGGCACTGGCAGTAGATGCAGTGCATGTGTGTGTGTGTGTGTGTGTGTGTGTGTATGTGTGTTGGAGAGTGAGAGTGAGTGTTATGGAAATAAAAATGGTCAGGGACAGCAGTGTCTGGCAAAGTCAGGATTAGCTATGGGGGAAAGATGGAAGAGAGCAGCAGTAGATGCAAGGTGTGAGTTTGAGTGTTTTTTTTTAACAGAGCTCTTATTTATGGAAGTGTGAAGGGATTGTTGTGGCTGGCAAAGTCTGATGGGTACTGCATTATAAATCAGCAAATTCATTATCTTTAGAATTTGTCTTATTTCTTTTATACAATTCTTGGGGTTTCATGAGCACATAGCTATGTTCAATGAGTAAACACAACCATGTTATTAAAGCAATATAAAGTAATATGAAAAGTAATATACATTACAGTTACTAATTACTTTTTATATAAAAGTAGTAAGTAACCGTAGCTGATTACATTTATTTGAAAGGATCTAGTTACTGTAACTGATTACTTTTTAAAAGTAACTTACCCAACACTGCACAGTAATCAGATACACTGTCTGTCTCTGCAGCATAGTGAAAGTCTTTTATGGCCATACAGTAGTACACTGTCTGTTAGGTGCCCCTGAGCCCTGTCCTTCATTAGTGTGACATAGCTACACTGTCTCTGCAGTATAGTGAAAACCTTTTACAGCTATATTACACTGTTTGTTAGGTGCCCTGAGCCCTGTCATTTATTACTGTGACATAGCTACACTGTCTGTCTCTGCAGTATAGTGAAAGCCTTTTACGGTTGTATTACACTGTTTGTTTGGTGCCCTAAGCCCTATCATTTATTACTGTGACATAGCTACATTGTCTGTCTCTGCAACATAGTAAATGCCATTTATGGCTATATTACACCATTCGTTAGGTGCCCTGAGCCCTGTCATTTATTACTGTGACATAGATACACTGTCTGTCTCTGCAGTATACTGAAAGCCTTTTACAGCTGTATTACACTGTTTGTTAGGTGCCCTGAGCCCTGTCATTTATTACTGTGACATAGCTACATTGTCTGTCTCTGCAACATAGTAAATGCCATTTATGGCTATATTACACCATTTGTTAGGTGCCCTGAGCCCTGTCATTTATTACTGTGACATAGTCAGCTACACTGTCTATAGCACAGTGAAATCCTTTTATACTGCAGCTGTATCACACTGTTTGTGTTAGGTGCCCCTAAGGCCCGAGCCCTTTCATTTTTTACTGTGACAGTCAGCTACACTGTCCATCTCTGTAGCATAGTGAAAGCCTTTTACAGCTGTATTACACTGTTTGTTAGGTGCCCCTGAGGCCCAAGACCTGTCGTTAATTACTGTGACCCAGTCAGCTACACTGTCCAGCAGTTAGTGAAACAATATCCCTTCACAGCTGTGTCTACCATGTCTCTAACGTCCCAATCTAAGTCTACTAAAAGGAAGCACAGTGCTGCTGCATGTGCAACTGATAATGATATGAACAATATGAATCATAGCAGTAATGAAGAACATAGCAACAATAATAATAACATCACCAGGACTGGCACTAAATCTCCTGAACCAAAAAAAGCATGTTAACAATGAAATGATAGTAGAGGTTCAGAAAGAACTGACTGGAGTTACTCAAAGAGGTACTGAACATTTTGTCACATGAGCCAGGATACTTCCAGCTGCTGAAGCAGCATGCAAGGAGGCATCCTTCTCAAATATAAGCTCAGATGCTGAGGCAGCAAATGCTGATAGATATGGTGGTAATAGTGGGGACTGGGAATGGGACAGCCCAGGCTATGTCCCACATAATGATGATGGTACTTCAAGATCTTTTGAATCTTGAGGCGATAAGGTTAGTATTTTCGATGAGGGGTATAAGAAGGTGCCACTGTAAGGCAGGAGAGGCAAGTGCAGGAAAAGAAATCATTTGCTAAATGTAAGTAAGTAAGGCTTTATTTATATTTTGGTGCCCAATCCCAGAGGCGTAAGAATAAGAAGATGAGTATGAATGAGATCAATTCATCTCAACAAGGAAATGCAGTGTAGGATCTCCTCCAGGTCCCTTGACTGTACAAGGAATAGTGCCAGGCACCGTGGCACACAGCAAAAGGGTAAATCTTTAGTGTGGAATTTATTTTATATTGACCCTGCAGGCAACACTTGAGCTGCATGCAGTCTGCAAAAAGAGCATCAGTCATGGCAAAGGGCACGTTTTGGAACATTAGTAATGATGCGACATGCTAAGGCAAAACACCCAATTGAATGGGGCAGGGTAAGGGGCAGTGTGGTTGGTACGGGCGGTAGTGGAGGTGGTGTGGAGATGACCATAGTGGCAATGAACTGGAAGCAGAAACGGCACCATGGTGCACATGAACATTCTTGCTGACGCTGTTAAAAACATCAACAATGCAGAGAAAAGGGGCAAATGCCAGGTTCTCACTAGGCCACGCTCCAAAATAATCAACAGCTTTTTGACTGTAATGATGAAGCAGGACTACACAGGCGAGGTTGAGATTATCGACAATTACAGAGCCGGAAAATTGCTGTTAATCTCACTGGTAGACTGAACACGTCTGGAATTATTAGCCCCAGATTTGATGTTCAACTGAGAGATCTGGAGAAATGGCAGAACAACTTGCTGCCATCTCATCAGTTTGGGTACATAGTGCCGACCACCTCAACTGGCATTATGGACCACGAAGAAGCCAGGCGAAAACACACAGGAGGCAAGATCCTGGGATTCTTTTTCTAAAGATGTCAAAACAGGCGTGCAAATAAAAATAGACAATTGCAAGCAGTAAGTGACATTATTGAATCACTTGATGTGTCCTTGCTGTCTTCCCAGACAAACACAGATTGTTTTCTGACACCATCAAGTACTGTAAAATCCCATAGCAGTACTCCACCTGAAAAAGGCATGAAAAATACACCCCCCAAAATAAAAATATCTTGTCAACTAACATTAAAAGAAAGTGTTGTGAGGATATCAGAATTTACCCACAAGCATCCAACATGCCAGTAGTTAAACAGAGCCATTGCAGAGCTGTTGGTCGATTGTCAACTCCCTTTTGCTTTTGTTGATCAAAAAGGTGTCCTCAAGTTCATGAACTGGATTGAACTACAGTACACCGTTCCCTGTTGAACATATTTCTTGAAAAAGGCTGTTCCACAGTTGTATCACTTGGTGTGTACTATAGTCATTAAGTAGTTGAAATTCTCTGGGATGATGCACGTTCACATAACTACAGATATAAGCACTGGCATCTAAACAATTGACTACATGACTGTTACTGCTCATTGGGCAAGTTTTCAGTTGGTAAGTAATAATCCCTACTCCACATTAAGCAGTAGGAAATGGGCTGTATTATGTGTCACCACTTTTGAGGAAACCACACTGCTGTGAATATTTTGCAGGAGCTGCAAAAACAATTCCAGAAATGGCTTACTCCATATTTCCTATCTCCAGGGTTCATAGTGTCAGAAAATGGTGCCAACATAGTCAAAACTGTTATAGATGGCAACTACCAACACATGCCTTGTTTTGCACATTGTTTAAATTTTCTCATCCATAGTTTCTCAAATGGAAACAGAAACATTGAAAAACTGTTAGGTCTTCCTAGGAAAATCTGTGGGTATTTCAGTCACTCTGTGAAAGCACACAAAATCCTTAAGGGGCTGCAGAGGTCAAACAATGTATCACTGCATACATTAAAGCAGGAAGTTCCAACCTGCTGGAATTCAACATTTTACATGTTGGAAAGGCTTCTTGAACAGAAAAAAGCTGTACATGGCTACACCATACAGAACCAAATAAGTAAAGTAGACATCATGCTCAGTTCCAGCTGCTGGACTCTGCTGGAATCCTTGGTCACCTTGTTGGAGCCATTTGAGGCTGCCATATGTAATGTCAGTGCAGACAATGCAACTCTGAGTCAAATTCTTCCTCAAATAAGATTTCTCCATATTTTTCTTGATGACATAAAGAAAGACTTTCAGTCAAAAGTAGACACCACTGCTGTTATGCTGGCAGATGACTTGCGTCTCAGACTGTTGACTAATCAGAGAACAAATGCCATGTTTAAGAATGACACCTATGTGCTGGCTTCATTGCTAGATCCCTGCTTCACCACTGCCACCATGCCAGTCACATGTGCCACACTACTCTTAGTTTTGTCAATCAGTTTATTATGCATGATGCCCACCATGGGTCCAATTTTTTGAAACAGTAGCAGGCTTAATCAGAATGGTTGCACCTCTTGTACCTGCCTCAGCAATGCCTGCCATGGGTAAAATTGTTGGAAAGAGTAGCAGGCTCTATCAGAGCAGCTGCGTCTCTCTTACCTACCTCAGAAATGCCCGCCATGGGTATAATGTTTTAAAACAGCAGCAGGTTCATTCAGAGCAGCTGCACCTCTCACATCTGCCTCATCAATGCCTGGCATGGATATAATTTTGGGGGAAACAGCAGCAGGCTCAATCAGTGCAGCTGCTCATACTACCTCAGCAATGCCCGCCATGGGTATAATTTTTGGAACCAGCAGCAGGCTCATTCACAGCAGCTGCACCTGTTGTACCTGCCTCAGTAATGCCCACATTGGGTATAATTTTTAAAAACAGCAGCAGGCTTGCTAAGAGCAGCTGCGCCTCTCATACATGCCGCAGCAATGCCCGCAATGGGTATAATAATAATAATACCTTTACTTATCAAGCGCTAGTCACAAAGTATCAAAGCGCTGTACAATCCCTAAAATAACAATTAAAACAATAAAATTCTAAAATCAGACATCCATCAACATAAAACACAGCTACAATGATCTGACATAAATGAAGGAAAATCTCCAAAGGCAAGTCCAAGTAAATAAGTTTTTAAAGAAGTTTTAAAACTCTCCACTGTAAGGCACTCTCATATCCAACAAGGCAGAGAATTCCACAGAGTTGGGGCTAAAAATGAAAATGACCATGGTCCAGAAGTTTTTAACTATACCCTAGGGATCTCCAGCAATCCCTTATCGGCTGAGCGGAGGGGTCAGAGAAAGGGCAATAAGGGTGCAGGAGATATTGTAGGTAGCTTGGTCCCTGTCCATGTAGGGCTTTAAAAGCCAGTAAGCCAACCCTGAAGGTGATCCACCACTGAACTGGCAGCCAGTGCAGTTTGTACAGCACAGGCATGATATGGCTGGATCGAGATAATCCAGACAACTTGGCCGCAGCATTCTGCACCAGCTGCAAGTGGCAGATATCAACCCTTGGAAGCCCTAGGTAAAGGGAGTTACAATAGTCCAGGTGTGAGGTCACAAAAGCGTGGATCAAAGTTGGAAGGTCTCCAGATGGAGCAAGATGCTTAATCAGGGCGATATTCCTCAGATGGTAAAAAGAGGACTTAAGCACGGCCGACACCTGAGAACAAAGTGTCAGTCCATCATCAAGTACATAGCACAGCTGTGTCAGTGGCTCAGTAGGTAGCACACTCACCTCTGAGGCCGGGAGATCAGAGGGCTGTGGGTTCAGTTCCCACATCTGGCACTTGGGTTAATATCCCAGTACTGACGCTGTAGTGCAGCATGAGAGGGGTGCTGCACTTCTGAGGTGCTGTCTTTCGGATGAGACGTTAAACCGAGGTCCCATCTGCCTGGATTGGTGGTAGTTCAGGTGGATGTTAAAGATCCCATGGCACTTATCGAAAAGAGTAGGGGAATTTCCCCGGTGTCCTGGCCAAATTTCCCTCATTCACTAAAAATACCACCAACAGCTTAATCTGGTTCAAGGTCAGTTGGCATTCATCTGTATCCCCCTCCCCCGGGTCGTGCCTGAAAATAGGCAGGATTTGTCTAGTGCACTTACCCGGTCAACAAAAACTAAATAAATAAAATAAAAGTACTACCCCCGGATTTCACACCTGTTCAGAGGTCAGCAACTGGGCACCCCCAAGTCAAAGCCCTAAGGGACATCCCACCACCGACCCCTCTATCCAATGACCAGGATCCACTACCAACACCTCAGTCTTGTCAGAATTCAGTTTTAACCAGCTAGTATTCATCCAATCCTGGATTTCTGCAAGGCAGTTGTTAAACACTGAGAGAGCACTATCCTGGTCAGGCACAAAGAACAAGTAGAGCTGTGTATCATCTGCACAGCAGTTAAAACCCAGCCCATACCACCCCACAATGTCTCCTAACGGCAGCATGTACACCACGAACAACATTGAGGACAGCACAGAACCCTGCAGCACCTCACAAGGCAGAGAGAGAATGACTCAGAGGAATAGATCCCCGAGATCATGCTCTGTGATCTGCCAGTGAGGAAAGAATGGAATCTTCTGAGGACTGTACCCGACAGGTCACACTGTTCCAGCAGCACCCCATGGTCCACAATGTCAAAGGCTGAAGAGAGATCTAAGAATACCAAGAAGGAGCGGCACTTCTGATCTCTCACAATCAGGAGATCATTGAGTACCCGAACCAGAGTGGTCTCTGTGCTATGCCTTTTGTGAAAACCGGACTGGAGAGGATCATAAATATCATAAATATGGTAAGATGGTGCTCCAACTGCAGCGCCACAACTTTCTCAATAACCTTCCCCACAAAGGGAAGATTAGAGACCGGTCTGTAGTTAGCGGGGCAGTCTGAGTCAAGTGAAGATTTCTTGAGAAGGGGAGTTACCACCACTTCCTTCAGGGAGCAAGGAAACTCACCCAACTCCAGTGAACACCAGACTATCACCACAAGGATTGGGCTGATGACATCAATACAGCCTAATAAAAGGCGAGTAGGGCTCAGGTCCAAACTACTACTACTACTAATAATAATAATTTTATTTCTTAAGCTCAATTCAACAAATATCAAAGCACCGTACAATGCACACGGTCTCTAAAATAATCATATCTCCAATAAAAGTTAAAAACTAATAAAATATTCACAGGATATACCAATCAAATAATCCATAATTAAAAATCAGGTAAGGCACACAGATATAAATAGGTTTTTAGAGCATTTTTAACATTCTTCACTGTCTGGCACTCTCGTATCCGATGAGGTAGAGAATTCCATAGGGAGGGAGCAGTAAAAGCAAAAGCCTGAGCTCCCAAGGTCTTCAAATGCACCCTGGGAATCTCTAGCAATCCCTGGTTGATTGAGCGGAGTGGTCAGAGAGGGTGGCAGGGATTCAGAAGCTCTTGTACGTAACTCGGACCCAGACCGTGTAGGGCTCTGAAAGTCAGTAAACTAACTTTAAAGGTGATCTGCCACTGTACTGGCAGCCAGTGCAGAGCGTGCAACACAGGTGAAATTGGCTGGATGAAGTTGACCAAGACAGTAACCTGGCCGCAGCATTCTGCACTAGCTGCAGGTGGCAGATATCAACCCCAGGAAGCCCTAGGTACAGCAAGTTGGGTGCATACTCCGGAGAATCCACATGACATACACCATCTCCAGCCATCCAAACACCATCCAACAGAACAGAGGAGTAGCGACACTACACCAACACTCCCCCATAGAGCATGCTAAACGGATCTCAGACCTGATGTCAGCAACCTTATAAGCAAAGAAGTGAGTAAACTCCTCACACTTATCATGAGAAAACACTCTATGAACCTACAGACAGGCTGGATTGCACAGTCTGTCTACAGTTAGAAAGAGCTGAGCTGGACAATTCTGAAATGCAGCAATCTCCCTAGACAGGAATTCTGCCTTCTTACAGGAGATTGCTGACTGATAGTCTCTGTAATGTTTCATCAGTCTAAGTCTGTCGGCATCCCAGCCAGATCTCCGCCAGCGATGTTCTAACCTTCACTCCACTTGCCTCAGCTCCCTCAAGGCCCTGTCAAACCAAGGGGACCAAGGGCAAAGGGTGAGGGGGCAAACATTGACTGGAGCCAAGATGTCCAGAGCCCCCACCACTGCCTGATTATAGGCCTATAGCAGGTTCTCAGGACCCTTGCGTGCACCCAGTAATCCCGATAGGTCTAACTCCGCCAAAAGACCTTCTGGGGTCACTCCCCGCAAAGAGCAGTATCAGACCATCTCCACGGGAGCAGGCCTATCAGGGAAACAAGGAGACTGAACCTTATAGTGTGGTGATCAGAACATCCAACCAGTTCTACCACCAAGTCAGAAGTCTCCATCCCCAGGAAGAAGATCAGGTCCAACGAGTGACATTGATT
Organism: Neoceratodus forsteri; assembly: GCA_016271365.2. Taxonomy (NCBI): domain Eukaryota; kingdom Metazoa; phylum Chordata; order Ceratodontiformes; family Ceratodontidae; genus Neoceratodus; species Neoceratodus forsteri. Next base: position 1,380,561,096 of record CM028132.1, on the reverse strand, counting down.
GTGAGTCACAGAGACAACCACCTGTGTGAAGCCCAATGAAATCATAACTCAGAGGAAGTCCTGACCAAATGGCAAGAGTCTGTCATTGACCCAGGCATTGAAGTCGCTCAGAACCATCAATCTGGGGGACTCCAATACCATGTCGACAACAAAATCTGTGACTTCCTTCAGGGACACCTTCTCGGCTCCAGGTCGACGGTAGACGAGAATGATCCTGCACCCCACATCCGTGACCATGGCACACTTGAAGGATCTGACTCCCTAAACTGGCACATCTACAAGGTTCAATTCTGATTTAAAACAAATTGCTACTTCCCCGCCCCTGCAATCTGATCTCACATGGTGTATCACCGAGAACCTGTCCGGAATCGCTGCAACCAGAATGGGGCCGGCATTCTCATCCAGCCAGGTCTCGGTGATGCATGCCAGATCTGATGATCCAACAAGATTGGATATAATAGCCATCTTGTTTTTAATAGATCTGGCATTGCACAACATTGTGTGAGTCGGAAGAGATACCGGGGCCGGCCGAGTGACCAGCCCAATTAACATGGAGCCCTTGGGTATGGGCATCAGACAAGGTGAACCTCGTTCAGCATTCCATTTCACCCCAGGATGTCTCCTGGTCATAACTACCTCAATCCAGCCACCCTGCTCTCCCCAACCCAGGTCCAGGACCCCAGCCCCTCCTCTTTCTACCCACTATCCCCAGCACCCTGCAGTGACCATAGACCTCTGCGGGTAATGGAAGACAACTAAAAGGACAGAGGTTCCAGAGCTCAGAAGTGGAGTAGTGCCTGACAGGGAGGGCAGCCTTCAAACACACGCTGGTAAAAGCCAAAGCTTTAGCCCACAATTCCCAAAATAAACTGTACACACACCCTCAATAAATAAAAACTCCAATATCCCCACCCTAAATAAAAATAACCCCACAAACAGCTACTACTAAACTTCCCCCTAGTTCAGAGAGTAGAATGTGTATATAAAGGAAGTTCAATCCTTAACCAGGCCGCTGATCTGCTTTGTTAAGGCTCTCACCCCCAGCAAGCACAAGTTATAAATGTCCAGAGAAAAACACCACTTTCTCACTCTGGCAGATTCTCAATCTGAAACGTTTGTGCAACGCCACTTATATGGAGGCTGTCTCACTACCTACCCTCAAATTAACAGGCAGAGGTGGAGCAGTCAATCTATTATAGAGGAACAGCTCTTTAACCACAGTCCATGAAAGGAGCATGTCCAGCTGTAAATTAAACCCGCAATCAGAGCCTCGCCAAATGACCAAGGCTGGGGAGGGCTATCCCCCCCAGAAAATCAGGGCCCCCAAAAGGAAGACCACCAACCACCAATTAGGGAACACCCTCGGGAACCAGGATCATACCACCCTCCAGTCACAGAACTCCCAGTGCCCGACCCAGGGGGGCTATCCAACCCAAACCAGCCACCCGACTAGCTCCACGGGTCAACCACATCGACAAACTTCAGCAGGCCAGTAGAAGCATTGGCACTGACAACGATGGCACAGCTGAGACCCTAATTAAGGGAGAGAGGAAGCCACCAGAGTCTTGTGAAGATCAGGGGAATTATGACCTGATTACCCTGGTCATCCTCCAACAACCACTTGGCCAGGCCTCTTTTCTGAAAGGCCCCCCACCCTGCTGTAAGAGGTTCCTGCAGTAAAACCACCACCACTTAAGGCCATACACAGCCTCCCATACATCAAGAAACTCATTGCCCAAAGTCCAGATCTTCCCACAGTGATTGAAATGGCTGGACTCCCTTCAAGTTCTTGTTTCAGGGAAAATCAAGCAAAGGCAAAGCTGCCAGCACTCACAAGCTCCAGTAATCAATACTACTCTATTGAATAGATTTTGTTCTCATCTTGTTGAACTGAGCTTGCCTCTGGACATCAGGCTCCTCACACGATGACAGAAGCAGGTAATCCCACAGGGGGCAACCAAAAGTGCCCTTCCACTCCACCGACTGCCTTTGGAAAAAAAAAATGCCTGCAACTGCAAAACTGCTGAAAGCTACAACCAAATGGAAGCACTCACTATAACAGATGACGCTTCCAAAAAAGAAAAATAGGGCAAGTATAATTCAGCCAACTAATACAAAGCTCTACAAAGCTGACAAAAACATTAGGTCATGGGATGAGCCAAAAACTGCAACCTGCCACACTGCTAAACATCCTGAAACCTCCTGGGACACTCAGTATAACTGGCTATGTACCAGGACCCCAGACAAGCAGCCCGAAAACACCACCCAAAAATACGCTAGTACCCCTGTTCTATCTCACTTCTTCCACCTTCTCTGAGCTATGAAATAAAAATAAAACGGAAGTTTAAAACCAAAAAATGTAACAAAATAACATGAAAATAGTATGAAACAAAGCAAATAAAACAAAAATAAACACCTAAAAAACAGAGTTAATATTCTGGCTGGTTCACAGCTGCCGCCATCTTGGATCTTACATGACTAGTACTGGTAATCACTAAGCTTTCCAAACTTTTTGGAAACAGTAGCAGGCTCACTCAGAGCACCTGCATATCTTCTACCTGCCTCAGCAATACCCACCATGAGTATCAGTTTTAGAAACAGCAGCAGGCTCAGTCAGAGCAGATGCGTCTCCCGTACCTACCTGCCTCATAAATGACAGGTCTCAGGGCACCTAAAAAACAGTGTAATAGTATACAGATTACAGTCAAAAACAGTCTTTCACATTTTTGTTATGATCAGGGTAGGGTAATAGGGTAGTAGAATTGGGTAGTAAGTACCCAACCCAAATCAACTAGCCATTTTTCATTAGAGTATTGTTAGGGTAATTTGGGGTAGTTTAGAGGTACCCACAGGTAGTATTTCAGGTCAGGTATTTCACTACCTGCCCATGCTTAATTTAAACAAAGTGCAGTATCTTCATCCCGAAGCAGTCCTGCACAGGTGCAAGCTCAAGACTGGTTTAATTGATGTAACGATCAAGTGATTCCTAATCTAGTTAGAAGCATTGCAAGGTCAGTTCCATCTGCAGTGGTGGATGCCTTCAATAGGCAAGTAGCAAGGGAGTCTTAAAGGTACAGCAGCACCATGGGGGTTACATATACAACACCTCTAGGGCACAAATAATTCTTACAGGGTAGGAGCCTTTTGAAAAAAATAAATTGTTGGGGCCAGCACCCCATGACTACAAAAAGGAAGCCATCTTGTTTCCTCTGACCCCTCTCAGTATTGCAGTGTGTAAGAGAACTTCTGGTTAACCAATAAGGCTCCAGAAACCTGATCCACAGTCCCAGGGGCTACAGGGATGCTGTAAGACTTCATTATTTTGCCCATGAGGTTGACAGCCAATTAGTCATCATATGCCAGACACTCCCAAGCAACTGATAGGAGGTTCTGACCAATCAGGTGGCTCTCTGCTTGGGTCCTCAGTCTGCCGGATTCTGCAGGAGATAGAGAAGGAGAGCAAGCCTACTGTCTGCAAGTGCAAGCAAGTGCTGCACAGGCACTTCTGAGTGAGAAGTGTGCTTATGGAGCCACAATAGAGAAGGCTGCTGTTTGCAGCTTAACGAGAGCAACTAAAGGCCGCAGCTGAGGGTTTTAGACTGCAAGGATAAGCCTCTCTCTAGCTGAGTCCCAGTGTACAGCTTGAGAGACCTGAATGGTCTGCAACAGCAACCAAGACAGTGAGGGCCTGGAAGCCACTGTACAAGGCACAACAGCCAGGTGATAGCCTGCAGTGTGGTGGCCTTGGGGCTTTGCAGAGGTGCACTTACTGAAGATGGGTTCCTTCCAAACACTCTGAGAGACGAATATAATAACAACACAGTTGGTCTGCATGAGGTGCCTGATCTGGAGAGAGCGGCAGAGGGGAGATGAGGGAGCCATTGGTGGAAGGTCAGAGAACTGTGGGAAGGGGCTAATATATCCAGCCAGGACTGCAGCCGGAGACCAAGACCTATCTGCCTTAAGAAAACTGTGAATAACTGAACAGGGCCCACAGGTCCTGCAACCCAAATTTCCAGTAACTTGATATACTGATTATACTGGACTAGGCCACCCAGCCAGGATTCCAATTGGGGGGGGTCTTTAACTGTAAGTAAGTACGTAAAATTTTATTTTATCGTGGTGCCCAATCCCGGGGGCTCTGGGTGCCATTACAATTTTTATTTTTTTTTACTATATCTTTGTATTCAAGATTTTAAGCAAAACAAACTTTCATTACAGACAGAATACTAAGACAATGTAATGCACAGCAATGATAAGTAGGTAATACAATCATACAAGCAGTAAAATTGTGTTATCTCTTATCCTAATCTGGTTGATAAATATTTATCAGATATATCTCTTTCAAATAAGCAATCATAACTATTCAATATGTCAAGTTTTACACCTGATAAGAGAGAGAGAGCTGTTAGGCATAAATCAACGTATGATATCTAACGTTAAGGAATACAATTGTTTACTTGCTGGTTGAGAATTAAGGAAGTAATAACTTAAATTCCTACAAAAAGGGTTAACAGTTATGTAAGGAGCATGGAAGGTGTCTAAAAAGAGACATCAATTCTAAAGAATATTAGCAGAAATAAAAAACGTGTTACAAATATTGTAAGAGTTTCCTTAATAATCCATTAAATGATTGTGTTATTAAGGTAATTAAAGTAGTCCTGCCAACATTTACCATATTCTTTAAGTCGGTTATGAGCAGAGTAGGTAATACGTTCCAAAGAGGCACACTGTGAGAGACTTTTGAGGATGTCAGAAAAGGAAGGAATATTGGTAGTTCTCCAGAACATCAGTATGGCCGCTTAACTTGGAGAAAAAGAAAGTTACGCAATTTATTTTGAGATCAAGTAAAGGAGACATTAGGAGAAGATGAAATTCCAAGCAAGAATAATTTAGGGTCAAAAGTGACATTGTGACTAAGTACTTTAGAAGCCAATTGTTGAACCTTAGACCAGAGTTTAAGTATCGGGTCACAATACCATAATATGTGAAGTAAGTCTCCATTCAGTTAATTGCAGCACCAACAATTGTTGGACTTAAGCAAGCCCATATGGTAAAGAACTGAAGGTGTTCTGTACCAGAAATGTAAAATTTTTGTTTGAATTAAAGAGCTATGCGTGGCTTTGAATGTTTTGTGAGTAAGGAGCCAGTACTTACGTCACTATAAGTCAGATATGTCGTAGTTCAGAATTTGGCTCCATTCATTTTTGGCTTTCAGAGATTGATCCAGTAAAGTGTTTCTGATATCCTTATAGGCGGTACTAGTTCAATTTGAGGCAGTACTGATCCATAAAGAAAAATGTTATTGGAAAAGGGCATTACATGCGGTGTGTAATTGTAAGTATTTCCAAAAATCTTGTTTTGGAAGATCCCACTGAGTGCAAAGTTTGCTGAAGGGTTTTAAGATAAGGGTGTTTTTTCCAAGATATTCCCCCAGAAAAGATATGCCTCTATTATGCCATGAGTGACAAAAAATGTGATATTTTCTTAAGAGAGATGGTTGATTGCCCCAAATGGGGGTATAAAATAGGGGTTGGGTTAAATTTTAATTCCTTGTGTATTTGTTTCCAGTAATATACAGAAGAGAAGATAGTAGGGTGCCATTTTAAACTGGAAGGAAGAGAGTTATAAATAAAGATGGTAGGGCATTTCCCTAAGCTGAGTGAGGATTCCATTTTTACCCAAAGAGGTGTTTAGGGTGTAGGTTTGCAAAACCATTTAGAAGTTTGAGTGGCATGAATGGCCCATAAGTAAGCTATAAATCAGGGCAACCCCTAATTCCCTTAAGACCAGTGAGATCAAGTTTGGCACGACTGAACCTTGGAGTGTTCCCTTGCCATATAAAGTTACCTATAAGTTTATCTAATTTATTTAGGAAACTGGTGGGGAGAATTAAAGGGATATTAGAAAATAGGTAAAATATTTTGGACAAAATAAACATTTTGATAGCTGCTATCTTCCCAGAGAAGGACAATTTAAGTAACTTCCAATGGTCTAAAATAGTTCTAATATTAGATAATAGGGGAGTAAAACTGGTTTCCCATATTTTCTCTAAATTCAGGACTATTTTAATATCAAGATATGTTATACCCTGAGGGGCCCATCGAAAACCCAAGAGGTTATTCATAAAGGGTTTACAAAGAGAATTTAAAGGTAGTGTTTCTGTTTTATTGAAATTTAAGGCTAGACCAGAGATTGTGGTAAATGCATTAAGCAAATTTACTAGTGGCTGTCCTGCCTCTTCAAGATTTTCTAGAAGAATTAGTAAGTTGTCTGCATATGATAATGATGTGCAGCGGAGGTTACCAATGGGAATCCCTTTAATAGTGTTAGAAAGTCGGAGGTGAGCAGTAAGAGGTTCCATTGCTAAAATGAAAAGGAAGGGTGATAGCAGGCAGCCTTGCCTGGTACCTCTAGCCAGTGAAAAAGAAGAAGAGAGAGTAGAGTTTGTTAGTATTCTAACTGAAGGGGATGTATAAAGTAGTTTAATCCAGGAACCAAATCTACTGGTGAAACCAAAATAATTCAAAGCCCGATATAAATAATTCCAATTTAGAGAAATGAATGCTTATTCAAAGTCAATAGCTATAGCAGCTGCAGGGGTTTTGAGAGATTTAGCCCTATGTATTAGATTGAATAATGAGCGAAGATGATCGGTACCTGTTCTGTCCTTAATGAAGCTTGCCTGGGATTTATGTACTAGTTTAGAGATAAGTGGTTCCAGCTGAAAAGTCAGGAGTTTTGCAAAGATTTTCCCGTCTGTGTTTAGCAAAGATATTGGCCTATAGTTAGAGGGGAGAGCAGGATCTTTCTCTTTTTTTGGCAGTACAGTTATGATAGCTTCTGACATTGAAGGAGGGAGTCATCTACCAGTTTGGGTAGCTTCTTGGAAGACCTTGAAAAGCAAAGGACATAAAGTATTGAAAGTGCTCTGTAGAAATCCACCGGGGAAGCCATCTCTACCTGGAGATTTACCACATTTTAAATAAGAAAGAGCATCTGAATTTCTTGCAAAATAAAAGGCGAGTCTAAATCTTTCTTCTCTTGGTCAGAGAGGTGTGAGAGATGTATCATATCTAGAAATTGTTGTATATGAGAGTTAGGAACCGAATTAGGCGCAGCATATAATTTTTTGTAAAAGGATGTCATATTTTGGTTGATGGAGAGATCATCTCTATGTAATTGACCTGATTGGTCTTTAACAGCCACAATGTGTCTTTCTAGCTGTTGATTTTTAAGTTGGTAGGCGAGTAACTTACCACATTTATCTCCCTGTTCCCAGGATTTATGTTTGAGCTTAAAAAGCGCTAATTCCATTTTTCGAGTTAGAAGCTCATTAGTTTTAATTCTGAGATTCAGTATTTCAAAGTGAAGGGGTGAATTAGGATTGGGTTTGAGGATTTGAAATAGAGGGATTCTTTTTCTTTTAGTTGATTCTCCATGGTAGCTAGCTGTTGTTCTGTCATCTTCCTTCGGGGGATGCAAAACTTATAATGTTCCCCCGAATGGTAACTTTGAAAGCTTCCCACAATGTGCTCATGGTAGTATTTGAAGGTTTATTAAAAGAAAGGAATTCCATTATCTGTGTTTTAACTCATGGGAGGAATTCTGGGACTTTATTTAATAGAGGATCTAAATGCCATACGGGAGAGTTAGGCAATGGAGGACCCCAGAGTAGATGTACACAGATGGGAGAGTGGTCTGATATGACCATTGGGAGAATGAAGGCTTCAACTATTTTGTCTATAATAGAGTGGGATGCAAACCAATAGTCAATTCTACTGTATGATTTATGAAGTGATGAGTAAGAGGTATAGTCCTGATCTCTAGGGTGGAAAAGCGTCCAGTGATCTGTAAGTCCAAAATCTTTCATAAGTAAGGAAAGTGCACTGATGCTTCGAGGGTGAGCATCAAGAGAGATATTACTTCTATCTAAATGAGCATCTAATGTAAGATTTCGGTCCCCACCGATCAATATAGATGCATTATTTATATTATTAGACAAAATTTGTTGAGCTAAATTGCGAAAAAATTCAGGGGAATCAGAATTTGGGGCATATGCATTCACTAATGTTAAAGGCCCAGAGGGGTGTTGAGACAAGCTATCACCCATCTGCCTTCTGTATCGGTAACCATTTTTATATGACTCCACTTAAGTTTTTTTTATGGATTAGTATTGCCACTCCTCTTTTTTGAGAAGAGTAAGAAGAAGCAAATATGTGACCGACCCAATCCCGTTTAAGCCTGTCAGTGTCCTCCGCCAAAAAGTTGGTCTCTTGTAAGAATGCTATCCTTGCATTATGTTTCTTTAAATGTGAGAAAATTTGCTTGCATTTGCAAGGATAATTCAGTCCCTTAACATTCCATGAGTATAATAATAAATCAACCATACTTATGTAAGATCAAAGTGTGGCTTGAATGATGAAAGGGACTCAAGGAATATCATGGCGGAGGGCACTGTCGGGCCAACAGGATTAGTTTGTCTGTTAGAAGTATATAAATGAATATGGGAATGTCTGCAGGACCAAAATTGCAAAAATATAGTTTTACGGCATCTATAGTTGATGTGTCTCTTTAACACAAACCGAGGAACAAGAATTAGAAAACATGTTAACCAACACTTATATAATAACATACTATATACAACTATGAAGCACTTTAGATTGCACAAAGAGATATGAGTCCGTACCAGTGTACACAGACTCTCTCAGTGAGCAGTTGGGTAGGTACTAATTTAAACACTAAGGCTAAAAGGTATTACCACTAATTTACATAAGATTCAAATAGTCAAGTAATAACAATAACCCTATAAATGTGGTAAGTAGATTGACTCAAACTAATCTGAGATTAACTACAGATATACATTCCAAGGGGAGACCAGTATATCAGCCTCATCTATAAAGGAGAATTCAAAGTAGTTAAGGTAAACAGGAATCAGGAGTGAGATGAGTCTCTTTGCAGATGACTCGAAACTGGGGGCGGTGGTGGATGGGGAGGAGGGGAGGGTGGCCCTACAGGGGGACCTGGAGGCTCTGGAAAGATGGTCTAGAAAGTGGAAGCTGAGGTTTAATGCAAGGAAATGCAAGGTACTGCATCTGGGAGCCAGAAACCCAGGCCAAGAGTAAACCCTGGGAGGGGAAATGCTACAAGTCTCAATGGCTGAGAGGGACCTGGGGTGGTGGTGGATGTCAAGATGAACAACTCTGAGACTTGTAGGAGGGCAGCAGCCAAGGCCAACAGGATGCTGGGATGCATCGCTAGGGGGATCACCTCCAGAAGAAGGGAAGTGATACTCCTCTGTATAACTGCTTGGTGAGGCCGCACTTGAGATACTGCGATGCGGTTTTGGAGGCCACACTTAAAGAGGGACATTAACCTCCTGGAGAGGGTCCAGACGAGGGCAACCAAATGATTTGGGGCTTGGGGACAGGACCTATGAGGAGAGGCTCGAAGAGCTAAATATGTACACATTGGAAGAGAGAAGGGACGGGGGACATGATAGAGGTCTTCAAGTACATGAAGAGGGTAAATAGGGGAGGAACAGTCAGGGTGCTTCGAAGGAAGGAGGAAGGGGTCACTAGAGGGTATGGGTGGAAGCAGGAGGGGGGAAGATTCAGGGGAGAAAGGAGGAGGTGCTACTTCACTGAGAGAGTGGTGGAGCCATGGAATGCACTGCCTAGGGGGCTGGTGGAGGCAGAGACAGTGGAGGGGTTCAAGAGGGGGTGGGACAGGTACAGAGGAAGGGTTCTGGAAGCAAAATTCAATGCAGCAAGAATATCCGGAACTGGGAAGGGAGAAGCCAGAGAAGGCGAGGGGGACAGCAAGGTCAGCACCCAGGGTGGGGGTTGACCAAACGAGCAGACACGAAAGACCGTTAGGCCTATTCTGCTGGCATTTTAGTATGTTAGTATGTAATTTGAATATAGCAACAACCAGGATAACCTATAAAAAAATAAAAGTTCATAAGTATAGAATGCCAACATTTTATTAAGGTCCCCAAAAGCAGAAACGAGAGATTGGATTACTCCCCTATGAATAGACCTGTTTATGTAATTGAGAACAGTTATGTATGTATCCAAACAAGCAGGGCAGGATAGCAATTAGACCAGGGACATATTTAATAGGCGTAAATAAGGGAAAGGAAATTATTTATGCAACAGATGACTCATTAATAAAAATAAGGCCCAATTATGTTATCAATTAAATAAAGGTAACACCCAGCCTTAACAGCATCCAGTAATATATATATATATATATATATATGATATTTTCAATCTAGTAAAGGTGGTGTGCAGGCTTTGAGAATGATGGTTCCTTATAAGAGACTATTTGGTGCCCAGAGAGACTGATGAAAGGGAAATGTGCTTGAAAATAGCCTCATCTGATGTCCCTAGAGGGAATGGCTGAAACTATGAGCTAGGCTCAGCAAGTTCTCTCATGAGTAGAACTGCAATTATTAATAGGAGCAATAGTATCCGGCTTCAAGCATATACCTTAATTATATTATATGACCTTACTTAGGGCATAAAATCTGTTTTTATTTGATAGTAATTATAGGTACCATGAAAACTCGAACATGGCCTGACAAAGTAGCAGAGCTACCATAATTAAGAGATACAGCTAGTGGTGGGGGAGATAGCCAGGTGGGAGAGGTTATAGTAGGTGGGAAAGTATTAGGCAATAAATAAAACAAAAAAAAGATTTTATAATGGATAGGAACAGCACTGAGGTGCATCTGTAAAAGGTAAGCACCCTACTGTCTTGTGTATACAAGGATTACAAATGTATGAGTGTTAAGGGAACTGTATGCTTGAAGTATTATATGAGTGCCAGTTACAGTATATGGTAGCTCCCATTAAGAATATGGCTAAATGATTATTTGCACTGATTTATATTAATATGTGAAGTGGCAGGTTTGATCTGGAAAGAAGGCACAAGGAAATGTGCAAGGACGCATGATAAACAACTAAAAGGAGAGCTATATAGAACTAATAGAAGAGGAAGATGGTGTAGCCAAAGGCTTGTGAATGCCTGGAGTGGGCTCCAAGGGGAAGTGGTGGGTGCCAGTACCTTAGAGACATTCAAATACTGGTTGGTTATGGATATGTCTATGGGTGAAAAAAATGGAGCTATGTCAACTAGCTGGTAACATGTCCTTATATGGCCTTTTAGGCTTATGGACCTGAACACTTCCTATGAACCTGTTTAGCAGTTAGGAATTAATGCCACCTTAATCTAAATTACTCCCTGTCTGCAATAATAGCTCTCTAGGATGTGGGGACTGCTAGAAATCTGAAAGAGGATCCAGGGAAAAGTGGTCAGTTGTAAAAAATATACAGACAGCGATGTACAGCTTAGGCAGTTACAAACCTGCTGGAAGCAATAAACAGAACTGCCACCAAATGATGTACAAGTTTTTAGGCCAGTCTAGCAAACGCCAAGAGTTTAGCCTGAAAAACAGAAGGGTCGCACATGTAGCGAGGTGAGAGGGAAATAAAACACAGGCTATAGTAATAATCAAGTTACATCGGCTTTGTGTACACCAGATCCAGACAACTGTAGCTTGTTTTTATTTTTGGCTCTACATTTTTTCTTCGGATGCTCGGATGACATGAAAGGGGAACTTGACACTATTACAGTAATAGTAATATACAGTAATTTGAGGCAGGGAAGGCAGAATGTAGCACTTTTGAAGATAAATGCGTTTTTAAAAAGTATGATTTTTGTAGAAAAAAGATAGAACATGCATAGAAAGCATCAATAGTGTTAAGAAATTATGGTGGTAAGTGTGTATAATTGATATGATTATAAAAACAGTGAGTCAAAACTGAATTTTAAATAATGAGATAAAAAAATCTACAAAATATGTATTTTTTTGTAGAGAAATAAAAAAAGAAGAAGCCCCTTGAAAAAGCAAGTAACGTGCGAAACATCAGGGCAATTAAAAGGAATTTTAATAAAGCTTTGAAGAGTAACAGCCCAGTGGAGTATTTTGTCCCCCAACTACAATTGAGAATACGTATGATGTCCTTCAGGGGGAACAGAGAAGGCAAAGAAAGACCCATTTCCAATGGCAATGAAGTAATCCACTTCACAACTTTCTGAACTTGACACTATCTTGGCCCATGATAAGTCGATGGTTATCATCCCGGCTTCAGGATTGTTAAGGGTAGTCGTCAGAGTCTCGAAGTCTTGCCACATCAAGGTTCCGATTTCTCTTGCCTTTTGCAAGATTATCTCCGTGTGGGCAAAGTGAAGAAATCTGGCTATGATAGGCCTCGGTTTTTGGTCGGGACTTGGCCTGTGGCCTAGGGAGTGGTGAGAGCGCTCTATAGGGATGGTTAAGTCAGCGGGAAGCCGCAGCATAGCAGGCAGAACATGCAGGAGTAATATAGACGTATCACCAAGTTTGGAGCCCTTAGGGAAGCCAAAAAGAAATTGTTCCTGTGACTCCGGTTTTCAATATCTTCTATCTTATTTTGGAGTGTTTTGATGACTCTGTCTTCTTCTCTAATGGTTGCTCTAAGATCCTGGACTGAGGATTAATTCTGAATGGTTTTATTTTCAGTGTTCATTAAATGAGTGTCCAGGGTTTGTAAAGTGGCAGCATTTTGTTATGAGGTGATTTTTAAGTCTTTCATTTCAGACATTAGTTTCTGGAACACAGCTTCCACTCTTAATAATAAAGGAGGTTGTAGCTCATGTTCAGCCACGCTGATAGGCCCCAAGTAGACAGCCCACATCAGAGTGAAAGAAAAGTCCAAATCGCAAGGCAAGTAAAGAAATGACCCACCAAATCAATAGTCACAGACTGCATTCCAATAAATCTAGCTGTTGTCTTACATTATTGTCCTGGATTGATATGATGAAGGCAGATAACTGGATATCCCTGGAGAGGGAAAAATTAAGCTGCCATCTTCAGCTGAGCCAGGCCACCGCCCCCCCGCCCCTGCCATTACAATTTTAGCAGGACAAATAATATAAAACAAACATTGGGTATAAGCATGCACATTATCCAGTAAAACAGAATTAAAATCAAGATTTTAAAATTAGATTAAACTTAACAGCTGTCCTGGAAAGCTTGTTTCAACAGATACGTCTTTAGGCCCTCCCTTAAATGCTTTCACTGTTGGGGCCTCCGTTAAAGATCTTAGCGGTGAATTCTAGAGGGCCAGGTCAGCAACCTCGAAAGAACGGTCCCCCGAGGTTTTCAGCCTGGCCTCGGAATCGGCAGGAGACCCTCGGTGGAGGAGCAGAGAGAATGCACCTGGATGGCTAGACTTAGGAGATCAGACAGATAAACAGGGCCCAGTCCATATAGGGCCTTATAGGTCAGCAAGCCCACCTTGAAGAGGATCCTCTACCTGACCAGCAGCCAGTGCAGATCTCGCAGGACCGAGGTCACATGGCAGGGTTTTGGCAGACCTGCCAGCAGCCTGGCCGCCGTGTTCTGCACTAGCACCTGCCGGTGGAGGGTCCCTCCATTGACCCTGAGGTTCAGAGTGTTACAGCAGTCCAGCCTGGAAGTCACAAAGGCGTGCACTAGTGATGGCAGGTCACCAGGCGGAATCAGGGGTTTAATCCAGGTGACATTCCTTAGATCGTAAAAGCCACTTTTGACAACAGATGACACCTGGGCTTCCAGTGTCAATCTGTCATCGAGGATGACGCCCAGATTCTTCACTCTTGGGAGGCCATCAACGGGGTATAACCCAGGACCAAGCCTGTCACCACTCCTGAGGCCCCCCTCCCCATCACATTGATGACCAGGCTCAATCATCAGCATGTCCATCTTATCATAGTTTGGTCTCAGCCAGTTCAAGGACATCCAGCCCTGAATCTCTGCGAGGCATTTATTCAGTACTTCAATGGCATTTCCAGTTCCAGGGGCAAATGACATATACAGCTGGGTGCCATCTGCATAGCAGTGAAAACCAAGACTGTATTGTCTAATGAGCTCCCCAAGGGGTAGCATATACACCATGAACAACATCGGCAAGAGGACAGAACCCTGAGGTACTCCAAACAACAGGAGCATCGAGGAGGAGGAGAAATTCCCCATCACTACTCTTTGCCTCCTGTCACAGAGATAAAATTCAAACCATTTGATGACTATTCCGGTGAGTCCACAAAACACTCTAAGGTGATCCAGTAGCACAGTGTGGTCCACAGTGTCAAATGCTAAGGAGAGATCAAGCAGAATGAGAATTGACCATTCTCCTCTATCCCTCGCCCTGAGGAGGTCATTCTGCACCTGAACTAATGCTGTTTCTGTGCTATGCCTGGCTCTGAAACCTGGACTGGAATGGCTCAAAGATGTCAAAAGCCACGAGGTGCGCCTCAAGCTGCAGAGCCACTATTTTCTCGACAACCTTCCCTAAAAATGGGAGGTTGGAGGTAGGTCTACAATTCACCAGGACGTTAGGGTTGAGTGACGGTTTCTTCAGAAAAGGCTTCACCAGCGCCTACTTCAAGATGTCAGGGAAGCACCCTTCTAAGAGCAAACACCGGACTGTCCAAGTGAACACTGTACCAATGCTTCTGACCCCTCCCACTAGGAGACAGGTTGGGCCAGGATCCAGCTCACAACAAGTGGGCCACAGCTTCGAAATCACCTCAACGACTTCAGCCACCTTCACCGGCCGAAACTCCCCCCAAGCAGGTGGAATGCCTCTGCTAGAGCCAGGACCACCACTATGGGACACATTTACCCCACTGGGGAGATCCCAGCCCAAATGGAGGACACCCCGTTTCAGAAGAACACAGCAAACTCATCACATAAAGTGGTTGAAAATGCTTTTTTTGGCTGAAGACAAACTGGACATAACAGTCTCTCCACAGTCCAAAAAAGCTGAGCAGGTCTGTTCTTCCTAGCAGCAATCTCCCTGGACAGAAATTCTGCCTTCTTATGGTTGATTGCCCCCTGATAGTCATTATAATGATTTCTCAGCGCCAGTCTGTCCTCCAAGGACCGGGTTCTCTGGCAGCAATGCTCCAACCTCTGACCCCTGGTCTGTATCTCCTTGAGAGCACTATCAAGCCAAGTGGGTCTCAAGCAAGAAGACCGGGTCATATATGGACCACAGCGATGGCATCAAGTGCTTTGGTGATGGCTCCATTATAGGCCACCACAGCCGCACTTGTGCCAATCGCACATACAGCACTCATGCCAGAAAAATCCACTACTGCCAACAGTCCCTCTGGGGGCATTCCCCTTAAAGCGCAATAGCAAATCACTTCAACAGTGGGGGGACTCTCGGAAGGGGCCCCAAATGAAAACGTCATCACACAGTGATCGTACCAAATGACTCAGTCAGTCCTGATGTTGATAACATCAAGCCCCCGTGAGAGTACCAGGTCCAAGGTGTGGCCATGTCGGTGGGTCGCATAGGTAACTTCCTGTGTCAGGCCCAGAGACAACATTGTCTGGAGGAGTTTGTAACCAAATAGCAAGGATTCATCGTCAATCCAGGCATTGAAATCCCCCAGAATTAACCATCTGGGGGACTCCAACACCCTGTCGGTGATAAAGTCTGCTAATTCCTGCAGGAAATTCCCCATCCCATCCCAGAGGACAATAGATAAGGAGAATCCTGTAGCCTGCATCAGGATCCCCATGCACACCCACACATTCAAATGACGAGATAGACCCGACTGGGTGCACGGAAAGGTTCAAGCTGGATCTAAAACTGATGGCCACTCCCCTGCCCCTGCATTCCCTGCTCAGGCAGTGCACCACTGAGTACCCAGCAGGGACCGACACCTCCAGAATTGGCCCAGCATTGTCTCCCAACCAGGTCTCAGTAATGCAAGCCAGATCGACTGAGGAAATCAAGTACACTACAACAGTGGTCTTGTTCCTCATCGACTTAGCATTGCACAGCGCTGCCCTGTTGTCAAAGGCACCATTGCTGGCTTACCGCTTGGAACGTGACCATCAGGCCTACCTTGATCCCACTCCTGGGTACCCAAGATTCCCTGGAAACTCCATAGGATTAGGAGTATTATGCAACTGATACCAGTTGGGACTGGGATAGCAGTCGAACTGTACAGTTGGGCCAAGCACTGTGACTGGTTTGAGGGGGGACTGTGCTAAGGCCAAACAACCACTGCACTAACATTTTGTTTCCATTAAGCCCCTCTTTCCCCTAGGACCTCATTCCTGATCCCCCAATAAACTCCCTTGTTATCTGTTTGCAATTCCTGAACTCATGAGAATGTTATCTGCGTGAACAAATTTGCAGTAAGTAGCTAAAATGTTAATTTTTGCTGAACTGTTGGTTGCATTGTGTGGAAAGTAGGTATGGTGTACTGTTGGGGACCAGAGTGGGTTGGTTTTTTTTCCCAAGGGGAAGTATGTCTATAGACTAGGTATATATTGTCTACATATCTATAGATCCAAGTACTGGCTTATTATTTAGCCCACCTGATCTTTCCGTGGATTGAGGCAGTGTGCAATTAACTTCTGAACTTTAACTTACCATCTTTTGGTAATGAAACCCCATAGGAGTTATCAGCCCAGGCCCTTCATTCTTATTTGAGCTCATAAGACGGGAGTTGTGTACTGACATTTACGATGACCTGATACAAGATCACAGGTTCAAATCCCACTAAAGCCAAATACGCATTGTGGAGCCTATTCACAACAGTTTGGATTGCCTAGATGCCACGTGTGTGAGGCATGTATGCAACCCTAAGTTGGAATGCAGCACAGTGGAAGTCCAGTAGAACTCTGGTGGCATTCACAGCTGGTGTGCAAGCCCAGTACGCATTCAATTCTCCAGCCACCCACACAGCTACACACCACAGGTGGTCCAGGAGCATGCCAGGGGCATACCCATACTCTGTAACATTCACCAAGATGCAGACTTGGTGCAGAGTGCCAGACGAGGGAGGAGCAAGTCACATGAGGGTGAACCCTACCAAAACTGCTACATGTCCCCCCACCAATGGAAACCCACAAGTAGCGGCAGACCAGGAACCCCCTCCACATTGCTGCCCCAGCCCACCAAGCTGACAGGGAGGGCTGGGGTCAGCCAGTCAAGCACACACCCATGGAGTCTGAAAAGTTGAGTTCCATGCCTTCCCAGGATCCCCTGCATGCACACAGCAGGGGATCTACTGTGGGACCCAGGACGGGTATCCCATTGGTTGCTGGCCAGTGTACCGCAATCCACCCCTGCACAGCTGTGATCCACCCCTGTGCTCCTGCAATCCAACCCTGTGCAGCTGCATGCAGGGTGGGATGAGGCCACAGACAGGTGCCCTCCGGGTGCACCCAGTAATGAATACCGCACACCCTGCACCTGTCCGGGCACATGGAGTTACATAGGCAAGGTATGCATGTTTTTCACATATCCTGTGCCCCTTTGTGCATAGGCCCCTGTATGACCATGGCAAGTCACTTCACCTCCCAGTGCTCCAGTCCAATCAGCTCCAGAAATTGGCAGGAATCCCACAGTCCTCAGTGCAACAACAACCCACACAGAGGCTAGTAAATTCAAGTTGCTGTGCTTACGTAATACTCTAAATGCTTGCTGCTGACCCTAATGCCATGATCTGATGGCCACTGATAAAGCCTCAGTAAGAGATGATGCACTGAGGCTTATGGAATAAGAGTTATTGGCCAGCAGTTAAATTATTAAATGCAAGCAGCAATTTGAATTCACTAGTCCCCTTGTTTGCTTTGGTTGTGCCGACAAGTGGGAGATTTCAATTTTTCATGGCTCTTTGGCTAGCCACTAGCACCAGTCACATGTTACAGTGCAGGATCAGTTATTGCACAGATACATCAGAAAGGGGTAGAAGCAGGATCCCACTGGAAACAAGATGTGTCTCAGCTGGGCTATAATGGGTATATAAATTGTAAACAAAACAGTAATGTAGTAATTTATGATTGGAAAGGACTCAGGGTCCGTCATGTCAGTCCTGCTTCATAAGCAGGACAGAATATTCTGTGTCAACGTACTAAATTAAAGGGACTCCCTCCCAATTATGCCACCTCTCCACCTCCTTTTCTTCAGGGTGGACATGTTGAGGGCCTCAGTCTCTCTTCATACCTTCTGTCTTCTGTACCCCTGATCATTTTGCTGGCCCTCCATTGTACCCTCTCATTTGTCTCAGTGCTGTTTTTGCATTGACGAGCCCGCAGGCAGCTGCATGCAGTACTCCAGTTGGGATGCAACCAGGACCTTATAAAGAGGCAGGATTACTTCCCAAGCCCTGTTAGTTGCCCTGTGTTGATGCACCCCAGAATTCCATCAGCCCTCTTGACAGTGGCCAAACACTGCTTCTCATACTTTAACCCCTTGTCTATTATGACTCCAAGGCCTTTTCCCTCCTCCACTGCAGGAAGGGAGCCCCAAGTGTGTGCTGTAGGTCCTCGGTACCTCCTGTTTTCCTCCCCACATGTAGAACTTTGCACTTCTCTATATTAAATCTGAGACTCCAGTTATCTGATCGATCATTCAGCTTGTTCCTGTTCTCCTCACGTTTGTCCCCAACCACAAGGCAGGTCCCCCAGCCTGGCTACTTAGTGTCATCTAGTAATTGAAGCAGCCTGCTGGACACCCCATCTTTCAGATAGGAGATGAAATGTTGAACAGCGGTGGCCACACACTTCTTAACTGCAATGAATGTTGCATAGTGCTATGGTTTTTACACTTTCATTTGTTCCACAAAAGGGTTCCTCATATTCTTAATAATGTTAAAGCTACTGTATGTCTGGATACACAAACTATTAAATCATTGAACTTACTTGATAGGAACATTCCTTAAAACTAAATATATGGGGCACGCTATTTGAAGATATTATTCTTTAAAAGAAGAAGGTGCTGTGCATTCTGGCCATTTGCTATGAATTTTAAAAGCCAGTGATAGGAGTTTTAATGCTGAGAGGTTCAGAGGTATAGCAGTGACCACAGCATCAATCTTTAAGGGACCCTGCTTAGTATCCTTTTCCACAAGAAGTAGTGTCTGTCTACCACAACTCTCTGCTTTCTACCCTCACGCCAGCTAGCAATCCACCTTCTGTATGCCTTGCTAAAGTCCGGATAGACATCTACAGCCCTCCCCCTGCCTATCTTCTTGGTCATCTCCTTAAAGACGGTGATCCACTGATTTGGCACAATCTGCCCCTAAAAACATGCTGAGAGGGGGCAAGAAACTTAACCTGAACCCCGGTGCTCTATTACCCCTGTTCCTGATGATGTTTCCCAGGGCGTTGCCTAGCACTGGTGTCCAGCTGACTGGTCTATAGTCTCCTAGGTCTGACCTTGCCCTCTTCTTGATGATCAGGACTACACTTGTCATGTTCCAGTTCTCTAGCACCACACAATCCAGAATGACTCTTGAAAGATTACTGCAAGTGGCCCCACAAATTGTTTTCTTAATAGCTTTGATCCTGGAGTGTCCATCATTGGTTCCTTTGGACTTACCTAGCTTGAGCATCACCAGATAGTCAGCCCCCAGGGTTGGTGGGATGTCTAGAGGCTGCATAATGGCCAAAGCCAGGAAACCTCCGAATAGGACCATCTCTCCCTCTGGAGCCCTTTGGCAAACACCAAAGTATTCAGTCAGCATGTCAACCAAACCCCCTGATTCTCTCACAGATTCCTCCCCCTTCTCCTGTTTTCAGGGGTGTAATCGCTTCCTTCACCTTCCTCCTTCCATGTATTTTACTTTATAAATTAAAGAAGTGCTACGGGGAGAGATGAATCCCCGATCGCTGCACTGATTGGGGCTTCACCTCTTGATCCCCATGCAGGCACCACATGAAATTAATAGTTTATTTTCCTGAGCACTCATAAAAATATCCTCCAGTGGACAGCATTTTAACTATTAAGCTTCTCACCCCCACCACCCCCGGATCCACTGGTAATATCCAAGAAAATGACGCCATGCGTCCCTTAATGGTGCCCTTGTGTACAGAAATAAAACAATGTCTATATCGCTGATGCCCAGCGCTGCTTTTGCAGAATTTGCCTAAATCCCATGGGTATGGCAGGCATACCCACAGGATTAAGGCAACTTTTGTAAAACAGCACTGGGCATTGGAGATATAGACATTGCTTAATTTCCATAATGTAAGGGCAC
This sequence comes from Neoceratodus forsteri, assembly GCA_016271365.2. NCBI lineage: Eukaryota > Metazoa > Chordata > Ceratodontiformes > Ceratodontidae > Neoceratodus > Neoceratodus forsteri. The sequence continues at coordinate 1,380,541,002 of CM028132.1, read as the reverse complement.
CATTAAGGGACAGGCAGTGCAGTGTCATTTTCTCGACATTACCAACAAGCTCTTGAGGAGTGCCATAGTTAAAATGCTGGATCCACCTGAGATTTAGGATATTTTTACGCAGTGCTCAGGAAACAAAATTATTCACTTCAACTATGGTGCCTGAAAAGGGGGTAGAGGAGAGGTGAAGCTCCAATCTGCAGCGATCAGGCTTCACCTCTCCAGTAGATCTCCTTTAGCAGGGCTCTGAGTGATGTCTCATGGTATAAGACATTTTGAGCATGAGGTTTTGGTGAGAGGAGTGCAAAGTGAAGCTGAGTGGTTCTGCCTGCCCAAACTTCATCAGAGGTGTCTCTTATACCATAAGAGACATCACTCAGAGGCCCTATTATTTTATTATAAACTTGATTTTGACCTGAGTGATTTATAATAATTTTAGTCTTTTTTTATTTTATTGCACTGTTCTCCCCCATAGTCCTGAAGTATAGCGCTCCTTTCTAATACTCCTGCACCAGAGTAAACCATACACAGAATGGGAGGTACAGTGGCTCTGTGTCCCAACTGGCTGAAATCATGTTAATGATTTATAATACTGGAAGAATGCTTTAGTGATGTCTGCAGCTCCTACTGCTACCCTGGTGTCCAGTCCCTCCCCAGTTTTTTTAATTCTAATCTCTCAGTCCCTTCCTGCTGCTCTGTTGTCTCCATGCTCTGGGAGACAACAGATCTCTTTCCTGCAGTCATAGACTCCTTCTTTAATTCGGATCAGTAGCCTTAGGTCGCTGTTAAGCAGGAGGAGAAGGATATTTCTTAGCATTTTTCATTATTGTTTACAGGGATGCTGAGAGACCATCTTATCTCAACCTATACATTCTCAGTGGGTAGTATTCCACGACCACAAATCCACATGTTGATCACCTTCTGTGTGAAAAATGTTGTTTTCTTTTATCCTGCCACCCTCAATTTGAATGCATGTCCCCAAGTTCAGCTTGCATATCCCAGATAAAACATCTGTGTAAACTCTACCCTGTCCTTCTACGTTAGTATTCAGAACATTATGAATCATAACACCTCTCACCCTTTTCTTACATAGGCTGAATAACTTGAGTATGTCCAGTCCTGCTCCAGAGTGCACCAGAAGGTGGTGGGTGTAACACGTTAATTAGTAACATAGTAATTTAAGGTGGGAAGAGACTCTGGGTCCATCATGCCCTCCCCCCCACCCTTTCATAAGCAGGTATAAACAGGTATGCTGTGCAAATATGTAATATTTTTATTTATTTATTTAGTTTTTGTTGACTGGGTAGGTGCACTAGACAGCAAATAATTTACACTGGGGGCACCAGGGACTATAGAGGGCAAATGTTACAAATAAAATGGGGGGGAGGACTTCAAGCAGCATAGGGCTGAACTGTGGCCATTTTAAACATTTGTTTATTTAGTTTTTGTTTACTGGGTAAGTGCACTAGACAGTAAATTTGCCTATTTTCAGGCACGACCAGAGAAACATAAATTTCTGCCTTATGCTGATTTGAGGTTATAGAAACTGCAGCCCATAAGGTCGTCACTAGCCATGAAGCTCAAGACTTATCAGCAAGTGATCATTTCTCATATACCACAGTTTTCCTTGTGTCTGTTTGCCATTAAAAAAAAAGTTCAGCTCTCACCTGATTTTACGGAACAGTGAATATGAGCTTTTGACTCAAAGTAGACCCAGTCAAAGCCAGCCTCCACTGCCAGACGGGCCAGCATTCCGTACTTGGTGCGGTCCCGGTCGGAGGTGGTGATATCCACGGCCCTGCCCTCATAGTGCAGTGAATCGTTAGGCTGATTCCCATCTTCATCCCAGCCTTCAGTCACACGGAGCTTCACCCCAGGCCACTGGTTCATTACAGAGATTGCAAGGGCATTGAGCTTGTCTTTGCAGCGCTGGAAGGACAACAGAGAAATAGATACTCAGCAAAAAGCACAGGGACTCAACAAAATTCAGTCTGTCATTCTTCCCCTTTTTAAAAAAGTTTTGTCATGTTTAGTTTTGTCAGGGTGCAGAGGAGGCAGATGTGGGTATCATCTACACCACGTGTGCCATGGTGTCTGAATTGATTTGTAAGAAGCACCCATTTTGCACGTTAGTATGGCCATGGTTCTGATACCCTAAGAATGTAAGAAAGATCACTCTTACAGCCATCACAGTGGTCTCTGTTTCATTATTAATATATTACTGATTGAGAACGATAAATAATACATTAAACTTTTAAAACAGTTTCCTCAAACACACCCATTTCCAGGACAGCTGAATGTGAGACAATCTTCATACAACAAGAGTGTCTTATGCCCAGAGGAAAGGAGTGCCCCCTCAATCTATAATTCTCTACCCTGTTTTTCCACAACATTCTGATGTTTCAAAATAACTTTTGGCATCGATTCTTGTGCTCTGTTTCAGAGAAGAACAATGCAGAGGCATAAAGTATAGTGCTGCTTAAATCCTTTCCCCATGCTAACACAGGATTCACTGTGGAGGGTGGGGGCAACAACGAAAAAAAGACCTTTGCACAAAAGCAACAGTAACATAGTAATTTAAGGTTGAAATGAACAACTCTTTCTTACAGTTGGTTTACCCAGGATAGCCCAGCTGAGATGGAATACCTCATCTCCAGGTGGGTCCTGCTTCTACCCATTTCTACAGCGGGGTGGACTGGAGCACTGAGAGGTTAAGGGACTTGCCTCGAGTCACACAGTGAGTATTTGGCTCTAGCATGGTTTTGAACCTGTACTCCCTGGGTTCCCAAGCCAGTGCTTGCTCTAACCATTAGGCTACACAGCCTCTATAGCTCTATAATTTTGGCCCCCCACTTCATAAGCAGTTATCAATAAGCATACTGTGCAAACATGATCATTTTAAGGGGTTCCCTACTCACACTACTACTAAGGGTATCCTATGAAAATAAATATTCATCTTTTTTTCTGTAAATCTAGAATTCATCTTTACTTGATTTATTGATTTATTTATTAATAACCAGCTAGACTGTTGAGCTTAAAGCCTGTTTTAGAAACATATAATAATCTGCCTCTGGTTGTCATTTCCTGCAGCTGTAACTGGTGTAGAGGAGCAAGTAGAGACACTGGCCTTAGTGTGTTCCCCTACTGGACTGTATGATGGGGTTCCTTTGTTAATTGGGACCAACGCCCATATGTTTGGGAGACTGGCACAACTCTGTCATGAGAAACAAGAGCAATGGGCTGGGAGGGCCCTAAGAATTCCCACTCTGATCAAGAGGGCCTGTGATTTGCAAAAGAACCCCAAGGGAGTGGACCAGGATGAACCGGTAGGGGTCGTGTGGGAGAAGGATCCCGATTCAATGGTACTGGCCCCTAACGCCCAGTGTACCGTTCAAGGGGAGGTCTGCCTCCACAAAGATGTCAAGAACAAAATACTGATGTTGGACGTGCCAGGCGATGGAAAATTGCTGGAAGGATTATTGGTTAAGCCCAGCATCTTGCCAGCTCGTGCTCATGCCTATGTACGACGAGTGATGGTACAGTTTCATAATGTGTCAGATCGGGACATCAGGGTGAACAGAGGATGCACCCTAGCTACAGTACACTGCGCAGGCACTGCAGTGTTGCCCAGCAACAAGCAGCCTGGCAAGACAGATAGAGTGACTTCTGACTTGTTTGATTTTGGTAACTCCCCGTTGCCAGCTGAATGGAAGACTAGAATTAGCCAGAAACTTGCCCAGAGAGATCAAGTGTTTTCATTGAAGGAATGGGACATGGGATGTGTCCAGGGTGCGGAGCATCACATACGCCTGCATGATGAACGGCCATTTCGAGAGAGGTCTCGACGCCTAGCCCCTGCAGACATAGATGATGTGAGAAGACACTTGCAGGAAATGCTCGCGGCTGGTGTGAAACAAGCATCCAGGAGTCCATATGCTTCTCCCATTGAGGTTGTGCGCAAGAAGAATGGAACAGTATGAATGTGTGTGGATTATTGGACCCTCAACAGGTGGACCATCCCTGATCAATACACCATGCCCCGTATACAAGATGCTCTGGATTGTTTGAATGGGAGCAAATGGCTCTCGGTGTTGGATCTTCACAGTGGATATTAGCAGATTCCGATGGCTCTGGAGGACTGTGAGAAGACAGCCTTCATCTGTCCTTTGGGGTTCTACGAATTCCTGAGAATGCCACAGGGGAAATCGGGCGCCCCAGCTACCTTCCAGCGACTGATGGAATGAGTGGCGGGAGACATGAATTTGCTGGAATGCATGATGTACTTGGACGATGTCATTGTGTTTGGAAGCTACCTAGAGGAACATGAGAGTCGACTGTTCAAAGTACTAAACCGACTGGAAGATTTCGGCCTCAAGCTGTCCATTGACAAGTGCCAGTTTTTCCAAACCTCTGTGAAGTATGTGGGGCACATAGTGTTTACAGAGGGGGTAGAGACTGATCCTAGTAAAGTTGAAGCCTTGACTACTTGGCCCCAGCCCCACAATTTGAAAGAACTACAACATTTCCTGGGATTCTGTGGCTACTACCGCCAGTTCATAAAGAACTATCCCAAAGTGATTCGGCCACTCTTGAATCTTATCTAGGGTTACCCTCCTACCAATCAGAAATACAAAAAAGGGTCCGTCAAAGAACCAGACAAAGCATATTTCCACCCAGGTGAACTTTTCTGGTCCCATTGGATGCCTGACTGTGAAGCAGCTTTCCACTAAGTCATATACCAGCTCACCCATGCCCCCATCCTCGCTTATGCTGATCCCACCAAACTATATGTGCTGCATACTGGCGCCAGTTTGTAGGGTCTAGGAGCTGAACTGTATGAAGACCATGAGGATGGTTTGAGACCAGTGGCATTCGCCAGTAGGAGCTTGACTCCATCAGAGTGAAACTACCCTGTGCACAAGTTGGAGTTCCTTGCGTTAAAATGGGCCATTGTCGACCAGTTTCATGATTACCTCTATGGGGCAAAAATATTGGTGAGGACTGACAATAACCCATTGACCTATGTACAGACTTCAGCTAAGTTAGACACCATGGGGCATCGGTGGCTTTCTGCATTGTCAAGATATGATTATGCTGTTGAATACAGACCAGGCCTGAATGATATTGAAGCTGACGCCCTATCCCGGAGGCCCATTTCCAAGAGCGACTGGGTCAGGCTGTCTGAACCTGACATCCGAGCACTGTGCCAAAAGTTTGATAGAAATGAACAGATGTCTATGGACACAGCGGACTGCTTAGTAGATTGCTTGGGCCCCTCTGACACCTGCATACCGGCTGCGTATTGCCACTTCTCTGCTCTAGATATTAGTGCACTACCTCAGTTTGACAATGACAGCATTCAGTGGGCTCAATCCCGAGATCCTATGATTCAGCCAGCACTTGAAGCCATTCGTGCAGGAAAAGATGTGTCCAAGTTGCATTCCTCTGATCTGTGAACCGCTTTATTGTCTAAAGAAGGCCCCAGGTTGAAGCTGCTTAATCATTTGTTGTATGGAGAGACTGTAGATCGAGGTGGCCAAACAGACAAGCAACAATTGGTCCTGCCCACAGCCTTCAAAGATTTGGTACTGAGGTCCCTCCGCAATCATATGGGCCACTTCAGTATCGACTGGACCCTTGACCTAGTATGATCTCGATTCTACTGGCCCAAGATGGGGGCCAATGTTGAGCACCATGTAAGGACTTGTAGTTGCTACCTGCAGAGAAAATTCTGGCTCAGAGGGCTGTCCCCCTTGTCAACATTACTACCAACACCCCAATGGAACTAGTCTGCATAGATTTCTTGAGTTTAGAGCCTGATCAGCGAAACATTGGCAACGTGTTAGTGGTTATGAACCATTTCACATGGTATGCACAAGCTTTTCCCACCAAAGATCAAAAAGCATCTACCGTAGCCAAGGTGATAGTGGAAAATTTCTTCGTCCACTATGGTGCCCCACAGCAAATTCACTCTGATCAGGGCCGTTACTTTGAGAGTAAGCTAATCAAAGAAATGCTCTCTCTATGGGGGGTGTGAAAGTCAAGAACCACCCCTTATCACCCGCAGGGGGGATCCTCAACCAGAACACTTTAACCGCACCCTGCTAGACATGCTAGGCACCCTCCACCCAAAAATAAGCATAAATGGAGCCAGCAGATTAGCACCTTGGAACACGCATACAAGTGCACGAAGAATGATGCTACCGGGTTCTCTCCCTACCACCTCATGTTCGAGAGAGAGGTCCGGCTGCCTGTTGATGTCTGTTTTGGGGTTTCTCCCGATGGGGTCCGAGCCAAAGATTACCTGCAATATGTACAAAAACTGAAAGCTCAGTTGAACCATGCCTATCAACTAGCCCAGACAATGGCCGCCAAAAGAAATCTAGCCAACAAAGAGAGACATGATAGAAAAGTAAAGGCTCAAGAGCTTAGGCCTGGAGACCATGTGTTGTTGCGAAATTTAGAATTGCATGGTAAACACAAACTTGCTGATCGATGGCACCATCTTCCCTATATCATAGTTGGAAACTTGGATGATTTGCCAGTGTACAAAGTGCGCCCAGAGAATAACTCCAAAGCTGTCAAGACCATGCACAGTAACCACTTGCTACCGATTGGTCAAGTTATAATTGAGGCTGAACCCACCGAGATTGATTCCCCTGGACCAGTGACTCGTGCTGCTGCAAGAAAGAAAACAGAGTCAGCCTGCACCCATGGTTGCCGATTTAAGACTTCCCCCCGCAGCAGACCCAGAATGATACTGACTGCCAGTCTAACTCGGATGACAGTGAGTGTGATAATGCCTATTACCCCTCATATGAACTGATTCAGTTGTTTCATGGATATCCTATGTTGAATTATGGGGATGAAGCTGGGCCTTCTGGACTGCCTAACGCCCCGGCATCATCCTTGGAGCCAATGCTCCCTGAAGGTGAAGTGCAAAGTATCACTTCTGAGGATGCTGAGTCTTTGTGTATCGTGGAACTGTATGATTTGCCTGAAGGAGAGGCTGATGGCATGAGTCTTTCTGGTGACATGTCAGAATTTGAGGAACACTATGAGAGTGCTGACAACTCCCCTTCAGTGCCAGAGTGTCTTCAAAATGAGCCAAGTGTTGTAGAAACAGAGACTACAGAGTAAGGGGCTGACAATGCTCCCAGCTTGGACATTCCCCTTCATGCAGAGGCACCCCTCACAAGTGATGAAAGCTCCAAGACCATTGCTGAAAGTACAGAGACTGTGGTTGTTAACCCCAGAAAGACTGGCCGAGCTGTCAAGCCAGTGGTGTGCTTCAGTTACGATTCCCCCAGGAGGCCAGTGGATTTGCCTCTCAATGTAGTCCACAAAGGTGTTTATGTCTCTCAGAGCTCACTGCCCAAATTGAGCTTGACGGCCCATTCCAGGTTACTTGTTTTGCCCTCTCACCATGGTGCCCCTGCCTCATCCAGCCCCAAATTAGCTGATAGGGAAGGGCCCCCTCTTGCATTGTTTAGAGTACAAGAAGTTATTACATGATTCTGTACAGTAATGTTCAATTTACCTGTGTGAAATATGCATAATGTATTGTCAGAATGGAAATGATATAGTGGAGTACATTGAAATGTATAGTAAAGTGACAAGTTATGCCAATTGATGAATCAGATAGTACTTGTATAGCATGCTAATGGTATAAATGTCTTGTATTTGTTGCATTTTCAATGTTATGATGGTACAGAATTGACGCAGACGCCAAGTTTTCCCAGGCAGGGAAGGGTGTAACCCCCCTACAAATGGGGGTCCCAAAAAGTCTTCCTTGAGCTTGCCTAAATGCTCACTGCCAGGCTGGTGTCCTGCATTTTAGCAGTTTAAATGTGATTACCAAAGGCTGTATAGCCTCTGTGTACTGTCTCTTTAAGAGCTGCCTAATTGCAGTTTAAGTAATCTGAGAGGGAGTTCTGTTGAAAGATGTAACTATTTATTGAAAATCATTTAGAGTGATAATGATAATGTAGTTTGTCTAACCTGCTTTCTTTGTAGCAAGGACTGTTTTGTTTGTCTCCACTATCTTGGTCCTGGACTGCAAATTGGACCAAACAGTACTGGTGGGACCTAAAATGTAGCCAGACTACAGGAGCTGTCTGAATTCAAAATCTGTAGGAACTTAAGTTTGGAGGTTTGTTTTGCGCCTTTTTTGTAACTGAAGGGGGAGCTCTTGCTCTGACTGACAGCCAAATCAGCCAACCAAATCTTTTGGATCTTGGAGAAGTCCCGGGCTGCTTGCAGTTTTCAGTTAGTTTGAACTGGAAGCTCAAGAAGAAGGAGCTGAAGTAATCCTGAGTAGCAATCCTGAGTGGATTCGCATGGGAGAACTGGGAAAAGGCTGAGTGTTTGGCCTGTATGTCTGCCTGCTGCTCCTGAGAGGGAGAGAAGAGAATTATTTGGACTAAATCCAAGTTTGTGTGACTAAAGTAAGCTACTGAAGTGTCCCAGGCTCAACCTGAAGAAGACCGAAGATTTTGCTGAATGCGATCGGCCTGTCAGGACTTCCAGCTACCCCTAAGCTCCCGGTGTATGCAGAGACTTTGCGATTGTGACCAGGGAGCGCTTTGCCTGGTACAGTAGAATTCCCATACATGTAAATGTGCTATGAGCTGCTAGTGGGTTGTGAGTTAGTACCCCACTGTATGAACTGTGTTCTGCTTGCTGGAAGCTGTATCCAGCCCAGAACAGACTGCATCTGAATTTGTCTCCATGCGGTCTGGGCTTTGCCAGACTGGCCCAGCCAGACTACCCACTGCACAGAGGAGCCATCAACGAGAGACCTGCCTGGGTATCAGCCCCTGCTCCACGCTTGAACAGGAACGATGCCTCTGCAACTCATGTGGGCCCTGCTTCTCCTGGCATTCCAGATCAACCACCCGCAGTCTCGATTTTCATCCAGCCTGTGTCCAGTCTTGGGTATCGTGAGTAAATACCAGGGTAGCTTCCTGCAACAACAGCTTAATCTGAGTGTGTTATCTGATTGTCTTGTTTCGTTTCCTTTACAAACTGAGCCCTCTGGCTCCGGATTACAAATATTGTGTACTGTGCATGTTGTGTTTTCCATCACAGGGCCCCAACCAGCTGCGATGCCAGCCAACCCCGGGCACCAGTCTTGGCTAGTCCATCTCTTCTCCACCTGGGTACCCAGAGGTGTGACTGTGTGAGGGACTCAAAGTGCATGCATAACTGTTTGATTGATATAACCTTAAAGCTAATTAACCTGATTTTGCCCCTCTCTTGTTCAAGTCCCCTGAATAAATCAGATATAACTTTTTCTGTATGTAATCCGACTGTGGTTCCTGTTTGTGCTCAAAGTACTGTACTGTTGCTATTTGCTGTGCGTAACCTTGTTTTACAGGGGGTCCCCAGGGTCGAGCCAGTGGAACCAGCCCTGGTGGTAAGTGCAAACAGTGTGGGTACTTGTGAATAGTGTTGGATAGACAGCATGGAAACTGAAGCCCTCTGTTTATTCACATGGCAGATACGGCACAGGCGATCACAGTGCAAGCTTCCCCACACTGCCCTGCCAATGTGCCTCAACCGTGCCATGAAGGGACCACCGTGTTGATGAGAGGGTAGTTCAGTCTCCATGCCCATTCAGTCCTTGGCTTCTTATGTGAGACTGCAAACAAGAATGGCAATTAGTGCCAATTGTGTTGGTGGTTTTGTGATGTGGACACTTGCCCTCTGAGAACTGGACTGAGACCACCAAAACTCATTTCACATAAGCCACTGAACAGCCCTCAGATGATAATGGCTTCCGCCACTACCAACCTAAGCTGGATTTAAACCAGTGGTCCAATGGTGAAAGGCTCCTTAACTTGCTACCAATCCACTGAGCCATCCCGTCCTCCTTCTGCTTATCCTTCCTCATCATAAATCTATTTTGGGTCGCAAAAACAGTAATTAGTTTAGTTAGCGTATGTGCTGTGCATTATTTATTGTAGTTTAACAACTACAGTCTTGATGTTTTATTGTAGTATACTGTTTTCGTAATATCATTCTTGATCTTTATTCCAGTTTACGTTGTTCTTTATTGCTCTTTAAAGCATTTTGTGATACTCTGGTATAAAGCATGCCATTGAAAATAAAACTGTATGGGGCTGTATAATGCTCTTACTCTGCCTCCCTCCATCTGTGTGCCCACATACATGTTTCACCCTGTCTAGGACTCATCAGTGTCATAACTAGGGGATGCATAATAGTGTATAACAGTCTGACTCAGACTATGCCATTTATTGTATTTTCATGAGTCAGGTGGCAGAACCATAACTTACAAGTGGCAAAGCTTTTGTCTTTCCTACCAATTACACAGTAGTTAGGGCATGTCAGGCAGATATGATTAACATTTTCTGCCTGTATCTTACTATGTTTCTAAGCCACATGTGAGCTATGAAAATCCTGTCCCCTCACAAATGAAGATATATCTTAATACATCCCACGGAGCCTACCGCTTCTATATAAGAGTGGGTTCACATGCATTCAGCTAGAGCAAGAACAGAGGAGCAAAGCTGGGCTGTTGTGGCTCAAGCTGAAGGCAAGTGAAAGCACGCTTATACAGGAACAAGTGTCAGTGGGGGGCATACTAACATATTCTTGACTGAGCGTGATCAATAATATATATATTTTTTTAAAACTGTTCCTGGAAAGTGTCCATTTCCAGAGTATCTCCGCGTGAGACACGCATCACAGAATAAGAGTGTCTCACTCATAGGGAACAGGAGTTCTCCAATTGGTCAGGAGTGCTCCCTCGATCTACAATAAATTATATATTCTGAGTTGGCCTGTTGTGTACCCAGATTCTTCCATACATGTTCAAAGGTGGCTCTTTCAGATTAGCTCTTTATGGCATTGTAAACTGTTTATAGTTCAGATATATTTATTGAATTCTAAGAAATTATACATACAATGCACAGACATTGACAAGCATACTAAGTTCATAAATGTGTAGTACAAACATCTAAGTATATATAAAATGTACAAGATGGGTCATATTGGATTTTCTTCTACTTGTATAAATGTTCAGATATAATTTAGAAGTAATGGGTCCTATGTACAAATGTGGATTGAGTACACATGATAAGCACATACCCAGCCAGTGCTCATCTACACCCAAGGTCAGGCATGCAGGGTATGGCATGCACGAATGCCATCCATCTGTCCATGGCCCCACCCTGCCGGCATGTTGGTATGCTGAGGGTATACCAGCAGACACAGGCAGGCATCCAGTTAGATGCCCACCCTGGTGTCAGAGTGGATCCCTGCCTCTGTAAAGAGCAGGGGATTGTGGGACACAGCAGGTCCCGGTAAAGTAACAGTGACAGGCAAGTACCCCAATGGCTGCCCCCTGCCCTCCCTGCACATCTGGAGAGTTGGGGCAGCATGGCAGGTGGGTTGTTTGGCCCATCATGGTCAGTGGGATTGATACAGTGGGACCATGCAAGGACTACAGCAGGATCCCTTCCCTCGTAGCCTGTGACCCTCTTTCCCAGCACTCCGTGCCTTGGTGCACGATGCAGAGTGTATGACCACCCCGTGGCCATTGCTCCTGTCCATTCACGCATGCAGATCTGTGGAAAGGCAGAGGATCAGGTGCAGAAGGGGCATGCACCATTTTATGCATGCCCTGAGATCCAGATGAACACCAGCTGTGCAGCTTTTGCACGTAGCTATGCCTAAATGCCGCATAGTGCATACTGTAGTTCATAGAGCCCATCATGAATTACTACAGCAATGCAGATTACACTCTGAACAATTACAAAGGGTAAAGGTACTGAATAATTTCTGTGGTTCCCCTGTTAATTCTTCACGGAAAGTTCCTCATCTTTATTTCACATGAATGATATGCATACTAGCAGAGATACATTTTCAGATTTGTCGTGCAGCATATTACCATGCTGTTCTTTGTATGAAACTGTCTCAGAATTTATCCAGTAACTATTCTAATTAGAATGCTGCATAACTTCACTGTGATGCCCTCAACCAGTTTCAGCTGCTCTTTAGTGGTTACGTACAGCATTATCACACATCTAAAATACAGTTTGTTGGTTTGTTTGTAGTATATCTACAGTCAAGATAAATATTTTTATCTTGACAGCAGATGTGTCATTAGCAAAATAACAACATTTATCTAGAGAAAATATCCTCGCTGATGTGGTATAAAACCTTGGTACCAGTTCAGCACAGGAGGTCAACCAGCAAACGATGTGTGTCGGAAAAACATAGGTTCAACAAGGTTATACACACCCAACTAGGCAAAGGTGAATATTAACATTATATTATAAGTTTATGTGGATGATAGGAGAGCCTCTAAAGGATATGAACGGCATCTCGCATATTCTTAGGGCGGTTCTAGCACCCTAAGGACACAAGAGACAACATTCTTATATCCATAAGAGGCCCTCCTAGTGTCTATATAAGCTTATTATACATCATGATAAAAAAGTTACCTATGTTACCTTTTTTATCTTCCAAATGTGGCCTTTCCGTGTGGTGCAAGCAGTGCTCGAGAAGCCAATTTCTATGGCAATGCATGTGAAACATTCTATTGGAAATAAGAGTGCCTCACACAAAACTGAAAGCAGCACTGGGATTGGTTGGGAGCATCACATGATGCTTCCATGATCTGTAATACTAGTCCAGGCATTGAGCAAACTGCTCAGGGCTAGCGCTTTTATCCCCACACTTGTCCGTGCTGACTAGTATGAAGAATGAGGTAGACATTCTTCACTTCCTGGAGTGGTCATTTTTTCCAGACATTCAAGCATGAGACTCTCACTGCTGCTGGAGGGGGTCAGGAACTCCTTGCAGTTGTAATTGGTTTCCAACCCCATTTAGGTGGGGTAGGAGGCATGCAGGATCAAAGCTCCGAGCACATGTGGGAAATGATGAGGGGCACAGTTCTTGGGAAGGGTGGCTGAGGGACACCACACATTTGCACACTGCCTGCCAGTAAACCAAAGCAGCAGCTGCTGAAGCAGCTATGCGGTCCTGATAATCGAAGGAGGGACAGGGGAAAACAAATGGGACAAACAGAAAAAAAAAAAAAGATTGCCTTCTAGAATTCCTTGGGCATATTCTGCACTAGCAGTTGTTTGGGCAGATGCAGTTTGTGCCATACAAACATGGCACCCATGATTTCATGCATAATACTGGACAGATTCCCTGGTAAATTATGCATAGGGGTATTCGTCCATGCAACCCCCATTTTAATATTCCACAAAAACACTTTCCCCATATGATGTTATTCAGTTAAAAAAAGGAAGTGTTCATCATTTGTTGAAGTCTGATATCAAATCACACATGAAATCTTGGTGGCTATTTTGTGCAGCAGAAACGGCATGTGAGCCAAGTTGTCTTTATTGATCATCATGTGAAATCCCCAGTTGACTGTGACAGCAGACAAGTGCAGGCTTCTGTGAACTAGTGCTATTTTGCAACTAACTTGTCCTGCTGCCTAGTGTATAAATAAGTTAAAAGTCATCTGAAACTAGGGGGGCAGAAAACAGGGCTGTGTGGAATTTTTTTTTATCTTCCTTGCATCCCCCACTTCCTGGTTGCAGGCCTGTTTTGTCTGGCATAGAAAAGAAGTCAACTGGAGCTCTGTTCTGGCTCTTATGATTCTGCCATGACCCTGTGTCACTGCGGGAAGACAACTGTCACTGAAGCTGTCAGCTGAGGCAGCCCTGAGCAGCTCTGGCTAAAGTGGCATTCTACAGTGTTTTATTTTCATTACCACAGACAAAACACAGCACAGTAACTGGAAACCCAAGAGGCAGAATGGTTTCTTCCCTACATCTCCTCAGGGAATGCACTAAGTGACATATTTGCAGCTGAAGAAGCATTCAGCATCAAGACTGTGTGTGTGTTTACTGGCGAATCTCAAAAAGCCTGACCGGCGTTCCCTCAGATTGATGAGACGTTCCAAAATTGAGAGTGGTGTGCCACCACGACAAACTGCAGCATTTGCACAGGAACTGGACCAAAGCCTGAACTCATAAAAAAAGATCAACTCTGAATGATCCAGGGTGCCCCAAGGTGGAACAGTAGGGAGGAGACTGCCAATATTAGGGAAAAAAGAAACTGATGTTTCTTTTTATCATATAAGATTTTATTTGATTTTCAAGTACAACCAACCATGGTAGTAATATATTTTTTTTTTTTTTATTTTTTTTAGTCTTTGGTAATGGTAAGGCCCACTAGGCACAAGTGCCTGTTTTCAGGGGTGACCTGGAAGCACTGGGCAGTTAAGGACTTGCTCAGAGTCACACAGTATGCAAGTAGAGGCTGAAGAATCAAACTCAGGTCTGGTCTACTGGATGTATCAAGTTCGTTCACACCTCATTCCTCTAACCTCTAGGGTATACTGCCTGCCATATAGTGTCAACCATATAAGAAAACAGAAGCATCATAACTATGCTTGAGATACTACAAAGCTGCAACCACTAAGAAATACATATTACATTCCGCCACCGTTATAGGTCATGTAAATTTGTATCTTATTTAACCTAATTCCATACGTATCCAAATATATTGCTAGGTCTCTAGGTTAACACATCTTCCAGATAGGGGGATCTCTAATAACTAACTTCTCTAGGACAATCACTGAGGTCCAAAGTCAGGACCCTCATACCTCAGCCCATTAGTCTGCCCAGCCAAGTCCTTTCAGGCTGGATGTCAGAGATCAGGGACCAGGAGACAGCAAGTAAAGAATAGGTAAGAGTAGAGTGAATAGTATAAGGTAAGAGGCCGCTTTGTACTGCTGTTGGGTCGTGACGATCTGGAGGAGAAGTAAATGTAGCTATTAAGGAGAGAACAGAAAGAAGGAGGTGGGAACTCCATAATTCAGAATAGTGGTGGGTTTTGAGGAGGGGGGGTGGGACCGAACAAATGTGCGAGTGGAGATATGCGTCCCATTTTTTGTGAAATCTGGGGAGATGGCCCTTCCCGATTGCAGAGAATCTTTCAAATGTGGCCAACCTGGCCATAGCTGCCCGCCAATGGAGATTGTAGGGGGGGAAGGCACTCCACTTCATCAGTATGGCTCTCTTTAGCCTCCATCACTGCCACCAGAACCCATGCCCTGGTTGGCGCGGGCAATGGGCCCAGGGAAGAGACATCCCACAGCAGCAAAGAGGAATGGCCAGTCGAAAGGGTTTGCCAATGATCCTGGAACAATCCCCCAGAACCTGCAGCCAAAACCTCTGAAGTGCTGGACATGTCCAGAGAACATGGAATAGATGCTCAGCTAGAAGCTGAGGTTCAATGCAGGGAAATGCAAGGTACTCCACCTGGGGGCCAGAAACCCAGGCCAAGTGTACACCCTGGGGAGGGGAATGCTACAAGTCTCGATGGCTGAGAAGGACCGGGGGTGGTGGTGGTGGATGTCAAGATGAACAACTCTGAGACTTGTAGGAGGGCAGCAGCCAAGGCCAACAGGATGCTGGGATGCATCACTAGGGGGATCACCTCCAGAAGGAGGGAAGTGATACTCCCTCTGTATAACTGCTTGGTGAGGCCGCACCTTGAGTACTGCGTGCAGTTTTGGAGGCTACACTTAAAGAGGGACATTAACCTCCTGGAGAGGGTCCAGACGAGGGCAACCAAAATGATTTGGGGCTTGGGGGACAGGACCTATGAGGAGAGGCTCGAAGAGCTAAATATGTACACATTGGAAGAGAGAAGGGACCGGGGGGACATGATAGAGGTCTCAGGTACATGAAGAGGGTAAATAGGGAGGAACAGTCAGGGTGCTTTAAGGAAGGAGGAGGGCCACTAGAGGGCATGGGTGGAAGCTGGAGGGAAGATTCAGGGAGAAAGGAGGAGGTGCTACTTCACTGAGAGGGTGGTGGAGCCATGGAATGCACTGCCTAGGGGGCTGGTGGAGGCAGAGACAGTGGAGGGGTTCAAGAGGGAGTGGGACAGGTACAGGGGAAGGGTTCTGGAAGCAAAATCCAATGCAGCAAGAATATCCGGAACTGGGAAGGGAGAAGCCAGAGAAGGCGAGGGGGACAGCAAGTTCAGCACCCAGGGTGGAGGCTGACCAAATGAGCAGACACGAAAGACCGTTAGGCCTATTCTGCTGGCATTTTAGTATGTTAGTATGTTAGATGGGCAGGGGAGGTATTGCACCCCCAGCATTTATCATGTTTCATTATTTTCAATTTATAAAGCACTGCAGGTGTCTTATACCACCTGCGGAGGATTTTCAGCGGAAGAAACTGATGTTTTAACACTACAGCACATCTTCATTTCCATTATCTCTCAGATGGAAGTCTGGAAATATCTGTTTTTGTTTTTCCTGCTATTTGCTAGTCTCCCGAAATTAACCTTGAGTCAACCATGGATTATTTTGAGTTGTAGCTAGAAATACTAGTACCTTAGGGATCTAAATGTGAAATAAATCTAAATGTCTGCCAGTCCGGTGGTGCACGCACAGACATGTAGGAGACCTGGGTTCAACTCTTGAGCCCCAGCTTTCTTCCCCGGCCCAGTGCAGCATGAGGAAAACTGTGGAGGCTGCGTGCTCAAACTCCATGGAGGGACAGAGAGTTAAGAGAGCCCTTCTTCAAGCACCCACTCAAAAGCTGGCACTGCATGTCTTGAGGACAGGTGTCCCTTCGGTGAATGTCACAGCTTGCATGGCGGCTCCTTTAGATGGGTATGGGGACATTAAGAGTGGTCAAACTGATGACTGATCCATGGGGCACAGGAAGCCCACCTCCATAATATAAACCCCAACCAGATAATGAATCACTGCCATACAGGAGAATGCCTAGAGACAGAGAACTCCATATGTCCTGTCCACCACATCTCAGTGGAGAATCTGGCTAATGAGGTGAGAGCTGGATTTCTTTTGCTTCAAAGGTCAAAAACCTCCCTCCTCCTCTTCCTCTCTTCATTCCATCTCCTCTGGAGCATCCTCCTCTGTCCTCTGCTCCTTCACATTTTCTTGTGCTGCCTCTTCTCTTGCACACTTGCTCCTGCCACTTACCCCTCACCTTATGTACCCCCGCCATTCTCTCTGCTCCTGCTCCTTTTATATCTCCCCTGCTTTTACCCACAGTTTCTCTCTCCCCTTCCATCCTGCCCCCTCTTCTTGCCCCTTCCGCTCCCCTAGTACATTAGTAACGTTTGACTGCACATGTTAGCCAAACTGCTCCCTGTTCAGCACTGCCTATTCCTTTTATAATTGATTGGATTTTATATTTCTCCCACACTGATTTCAAGGAATAACACAGACCAGTATAAATGGCCGTGCTGAGGTATATCAACATTTGAACAATAGTAACAGTATGCTCTTTAATACAACTGTAATGTGCGTGAAATAACACATGCCAGGGTATCTGGCAGGGCAGAGATACAAAGACACTTCTGATGCATTGTGACACACGAGCAGTAGTAACAGTATGCTCTTTAATAAAACCGTAATGTGCGTGGAATAACACACGCCAGGGTATCTGGCAGTGCAGAGATACAAAGACGCTTCTTGTGCATTGTGACACACGAGCAGTAGTAACAGTATGCTCTTTAATAAAACTGTAATGTGCGTGGAATAACACACTCCAGGGTATCTGGCAGTGCAGAGATACAAAGACACTTCTGGTGCACTGTGACACATAAGCAGTAGTAACAGTCTGCTCTTTAATACAGCAGTATTATGTGAGGAATGACAAGCGCCAGGGTATCTGGCAGTGCAGAGACACAAAGACACTTCTGGTGCATTGTGACGCACAAGCAGTAACAATATGCTCTTTAGTACAACTGTAATATGCGTGGAATAACACACGCCAGGTTATCTGGCAGTGCAGAGATACAAAGACACTTCTGGTGCATTGTGAAGCATGAGCAGTAGTAATTGTGAGTTCTTTACTGCAACCATATTATGAAAGAAATAGCACACTCCAGGGTAATTGGCTATGCTGGGTTACATGGACACTTCCGGAGCACTACAAAGCACAAGCAATAGTATGAGTATCCTCTTTAATGCAACTGTGATACAGTACATGAGGAATGACACATACCATGGGTAACCAGCTGTGCACAGATATACAGACTCTTCTGGTTCGTTGTGAAGCATGAGCCGTAGTAACGGTATGCTCTTTACTGCAACTAAAGTAAGCAAAGAATAACACACAACAAGGTAACTGACTGTACCACGCTTATATGGACAATTCAATGCTCTGAAACATGAGCAGTAGTAACAGTATGCTCTTTATTGCAGCCAGAATATGTGAGGAATAACACATGAGGGTATCCAGATGTTCCAAGCTATACGGACAATTCTGGTGCATTGTGGGGTGTGCTGTGAGAATGGTACAGTCACATGATGCACTTGGCCAATCAGATTGGTAAGATTTCTTCAGTTAGTTCATACATTTTTACACATTCTCTTTCCTTATTGTAATTTCTTTCCCAGGACTGCACATTCATCCCAGTATATTTTGTATGCACAGCTCTTGACTTGTACATAAGAGCTTGCCTTTACTCTTGCTACTGTAATATTTTCTGTTGTATAAGATCTATCTTTTTGTAATCCCTCAACCACACCACCACTAACACTTCATGGATGCCGGGACATAGAGAAAAGTGAGTGTGCCGGGGGGGGCTGTAGTTATTACAAAAGAGACCCTGATTGCTACCCTTCTGACCGTACGTGCATTATAGGGGCACTTTGAATGCTCACTGGTAAAAGTGGGGGAGCTACCACCACCCCTTGCCCATAGCTTCCGGCATCTATGCCCCACTTGGGATCACACATGGAAATCAGCCTCATCTCAGTGTGACTTCCCCGGTCAACAAATTCTAAATGAATAAATAAATGTTCTCTGCACTGGCATTCAGCTACTGTAATTGTGAGTGAGGAATACAGTTCCCGCAAATGCCCATGAAGTGACCAGAACCACCTTGCATATGCTGCTCGAACAGCGGCACCTTTAGAGCAAACAACAGTACAGGAACGGATCACTGTACTGTCACTGCAGGACCCTGGCACTGCTTTCCCAGGGTCTTGCACTTCATCCCAAATCAACTCTGACTCAGAGTTGATTATATGTAGGGTGCAGGGGAAGAGCCTCCCCACTTGGGGGTTCAGAAGGGTAAAGCCCTCGAAGAAAAACAGAGTAGTTCTTGGATGGATTTATGCCAACCACAATTGCAGTCAACATAAATCCATCGCTGTAACATTGGTCGACAAATATTTGTAACCAGCGCCGTAGAGCCACCACCTCAAATGGCCCTGGTCCATAAAACTGGATTCTTGTGGCAGAGAGACTGCTGATTTTAAGAAATGGAAGAAATGGCAAAGTCTTGCAAGGAATCTGTGGCCTGCAGGACTTTTCATGGCTTTTGAAATCCCCCATTTTCATCTTGTTGCTCCATTCGCATGTTTCCCCTTTCTGATATCAGTTTGGTGCCCAGCCACTGTTCTTTGAAACCGATGAACTCAGCGTAGACATAGTCACTGGAATGTGTCTGATACTGCCAGTCTCTCTGAATCACCACACAGTAATAGCACCACCAAACCATTATCAGGAATTCCCTGTGTTGCCCGTGGTTTCCAGCAGTGTTATTTTTGCACATACTGTACTTACTCAGTAACAGAAACAGAGAAACTCAGAATCAGTTGGCCCCTCCTTTTCTGGTGTGTTTTTTTACCAAGCCTGTCTATTTGCTCTACCCTCATTGGAATACCCCCACTGATTTTATACAAACCATCTTCTCCAGCAGCCTATTCCACCCCTCCACCACCCTCTCTGTGAGAAAGTGCTTCCAGGTGTGTCTGTTAAAATTGCCCTTACCAGCTTCATGGAACTGCCTCTGGTGTTTGTGTTTCCACCCTGTCCGAACAATTTTTTTTTTTTTTTTTTAATTATTTAACCAAGTGAGACACACTAAGCTGAAACCTTGTTTACAGGTGCAACCTGGGAGCACAGGGAAGTTAAGTGACTTGCTCAGGGTCACACAGTATGCAACTGGGGGCTGTGGGATTCAAACCCAGGTCTCCAGATTTACAGCTCAGAGCCTTAAACCACTGGGCTATACTGCCTCCTCCGCTATCCACTTTATTTACCCCATGGAGGTGTTTGAAGATTCAATCATGTCCTCTCCCTCCCTTCTCCTCTCAAGCATGTACATGTTCAGTAATGCAGCTACTGTAACAAGAGCAATTTGGACATGATTTGGAAAGGAAACTACATCTGAGAGGAGGTATGAAAGACCCACTCACTGAGACATAGATTGGTGGGGCATATTTGAGTCCATCAGTAAGTGGTTCCAGTGTGCAGGTCAGAGGTCAGTGTATCGAACCCCTTTAGGACAAAAAGTGTAAGAAAGCAATAATGCATGACAGGATGTAAATTATTGTGGAATGGCAGCGTGCCTCAGGAAATGAGGCTTGAGGTGATGTTGAGTGCCTTACACACTCAAGAAGTACCATTGTCCCACAGCTGCGCATACCTTGGAGTGCCTTCCTGTGGTTAGAAAATAGTTCCTCTTATTTTATTTTAAAACTGAGTAATGAGATGCAAACGTTATACTGTATAGCAGCTTATTTTAGCGCCTTTTTATTTAGCGCGGAGAGGGATGCATTACTATTTAGCGCCCGATTGAATTAGCGCATCAGCTTCATGTCCAGTTATAGCACTATGCTCTCTGTAATATTAACGATCAGCTTGTTTCAGCGCTTTTGTCAGTTAAGCTAATATAGCGAAAATATACTGAACGCTAATATTTCTTGCTATACAGTATTTCTGACATACGCTGTTGTGCTAGAACTGTGCTCTGACCAATCAAGGCTTTTGTTTTTTCTCACCCATTTTATAATATGCCATAAGAGGGGATGATTCATTAACAAGGTTTCCAATTGTGTGAAAATACATGCAAAACTCTCACAAACAATTTTTTCTTTTACGTAGTCTGACCTATAGAGATACAAGACAGCAGCCATTTCATGGAATGTTTTTTGGCTATAACGTTTTTCTCTCCCGCCAGTTTCAGGTGGCTATCAGCCCTGTCCCTACTACCTCCAACTGGCAACCATCTCTCCTAGACCTTATCTGCCAACAAACCCCCTATGAATTGCTTCCCATTGTTGGGTCATGAGGGGGAGGGCTTCCACCACCACCCCACCCCCCAGAGTCCACATCCACATAGACCAGGGGTCCAGACGATGGCGCAGATCAGAGTTAAGCAGGCTCCTTTATTAAGCCTGTACTTCTTTTCCCGTTTTCTCTCCACCCACCTCCCCGATGTCGAGCATAGCCCCTGCAGGACTCTACATATCACTGCCATTCTTGCAGAGAAGTAAGCTCCCTGGAACCCTGTAGGGGGTCACCGTTTCATGGAATCTTGAGAAAGCAAGTGACGTTAGGATTGTAGAATCTGTATGCCTGACAACACAGATTCCCCAGGCATGACATTACTTGCTGTCTAAAGATTTCACAAATTGACTGCTTCTGCCTTTAATTAGTACAGAGCAGGCTTAGTAGTAATGAACACCTCTAGACTTCTGTCATGCACAAATGCAATCACCTTCAAAAGGGGGTTTACCTCTATGCTCCCCCCGGAGCACTACTGCTTCGTCTACGTTAGTGCTGTGCTTCACCCTCTGTCCCTTCGCAGACTGCTACTGCAGGACCCGGGGAGGACAGGACTTTCAATTTGGAACCTGTGGGCAGAAACCCACATGCCACTGCTCTAGCTGCCATTGGCATTAGTGCTCAGGCATGTAAGAAGTCTGCATTCATTCTTCTGCATCTCAAAGCCAATTCTCTCAGCAATACATTAGAAGCTGTTTCAAAAGTGAGGCACCGTTATTTATTTATTTAAGAGATTTACCAGATAAGCATTCTGAGCGGGCCCACCTGCTTCCAGATGCAACCTATGGAACCACCCGACAGCAATCCTTCTATCACTTAGTCCCCTGTGTCAACAAGATGGCAGCAGGGACTGGGAGGTACTGATCCAGCTAGCCCACAGCCACACTGAGAGGCAGAAACATGTTTAAACTAAAATAAAGTGGACTACAAGGGCAGCCATCGTTAAAGTCTTTCTGGCCTCAAAACTCTTGGGTAGGGGTCAGAGGGTACTCAGCAATCCCAGGAAAATAAGCCATTACTGAGCATAGCTTTGCAGAATAGCAACCTGCAAGCTGGATGAGGTTTCAAGGAACTTGGTTTACATGCTTTGCCCTTAAAACTGACAGCCACTGGCAGATCAGGAATTAGCATAACTGTCTATATATGAAGTGCTGGCCAACCAGAGTTCATCCGAAGATTCGTGCAGATGAACCAACATGTAAGTTGGTGATCAGATCAGCCTTGGAGACAGAAGGAGCCACACATGTGTGTGTGTGTCTACCATCATTCATACAGTGACTTGAAAAAATGTCCCCACTGATTTCAATGGCATGCACCCCCACGCTCGTCCATCTCAAACGTCAAAAACCTCACAGTGGAGGGGCGGTTTGACACACTAGGAACAGGGAAGGGACTGGACAGCCAGCTCCTTGGAGCAAAATTACAATCCCTTCCCCTCCTAAATGCTACACCTTAAAAACTGCAAAAGGACAGTGCACCTCCTAAAGAGGTAAGTTTCAAGGCTATTGTTTAGTTAAAGCAATGCTTTTTAATGATGTCACAGTTATGCTCCTATAGTGTTCTGATGATGATGTCATTTGTAGATGCAATTCAGCTAAAAGTTCACACATTTTCTGTATGCAACTGCTGTATAATTATGTTCATCTGTAGCTCTCCTCTCTTTATGAAGTCCGAACCATTTCCACAGCAACATATTGTGAGGTCATATTCAGAGGATTATGACATCAGGTGCAGTCAAGCAGCCAGAGTCAATGAAGTCTAGTAAACTGGGATTCTTCTTTCATGTTATGCAGTTACTGTATAATACAAAATGGGCACTAAAGTGATGTGCAAGCAGACGGGGGGGTAAGGAAGACTATACAAGGGTACAGTCCCAAAACTAGACAGGCTCGGGCAGACTGGATGGGCTGCTTGGTCTTCATTTGCCCTCATTTCCCACATTTCTATGTTTAAATACAGAAAATAAATAGAAAACTAGCAGAAATGAGTCTAAAAAAATGATGTTTTTCTCAAGGTAGACCCTTCGACACCAGGGACTCTTTAAGTGAGTAACAGACAGCGAAAATCCCAACTATGGTGGCTGCCCCAGAGGAGTGCATGCAGAGCAAACAATTACATTGTTCAGCCCTCCATCAGCTCTCAGCCCTTCTCCTACTAGGATCTGCCAACCTCCCCACCTACCTCTCCCCTACAAAAAAAAATGTATATGTATTAATATTTAATCTGACAATACAGTAAATGACACACTGTGACTGTCCTGTCGTAATAAATCTGAGCCGTGCCTGGAACCCAGCCATAGAGTAATGTCAGAGCAGCGGAGGGTGCATCCAACCAGAGGTCAGTCACCTCATTGAGAGCACTGGCCCATGTGATCCAGAGCCACATTAGAGAACTCCTGCCGGCTCAGACCTCCATCACTTAAGACCTCCATTCTCTGCTGCACAGTTATTAAATATGCATAAGTATTATCAATATTTTATCGACTGTTGTGGGCATTCTGAGCCAAAGCATGGCAGAGAGTTGCTAATCTGGAGACAGAGAGACAGACAAACAAAAGTGACCTCGGCCCTCGAGGGTCAGATAAATCTGGTAGAGCATCTCTTAAAGAGACAGACGCTCACTCTTGTATATGGGTGTAAACTCATGCAGAGTTTCAAAACAAATAAAAATGTGCTTGATCTGGTTGGGGGAACAGAAATACACCCCACGCACACCTAGAAGTGCCTAATGAAATGGCTCAAAAGTCTGTCACAGCCAGGTAGTCCAGGTAATGCAGGGTTGGCGCAAGCATTTATCAAGTTGAACTGATTGAATTAGTGAAATTTGTCAACCTGGACGGCTACCAGAGATGGGCAGAGGAAGCTCAGTTTATCATCTCATCTGAAGTATAGAGGTAGCATTGTCTAGTGGGTAGAGCACTGGCTTGGGAACCAGAAGACCCCAGGTTCAAACCCTACTAAAGCCATATCCTCACTGTGTGACCTTGGGCAAGTCAATTAACTTCTCAGTGTTCTAATCCACCCAGCTGCAGAAATAAGCAGGACCCTACTGAAAATGAGATATTGCAGCTCGGTCAAGCTATACTGTGCAAACACATTGCTAAAAGAGAAGTGCAGCACCCTCACCCCCCAGCAGTACTGCACTGCAGTTTAAGCCCTAGCTGTGAGCTCACATGCCTCGGTGTGGTTTTGAAGCCACAACAGCCCAGAACCGACACACATGTGGCTACCAGCGAAATCATATTTACACTGCGGGACACTGAGATGCAGGTGGAGAGACTCTGCATCCCTTTAAGCATGGTGCACCTGAGTGAGTAACAGCCTGTGCTGACTTGGTTCTGGAATGACCGCATGGCACTGCTGCTGCTACTATAGCCGGATGTAAGTGGACTGTAGAGGCACACATACTAGGCTTCAATTAACTCCATGTTGGGAGGGCTTGACTTCCACAAATAAGGTAAAAAGTCCCAAAATAAAAGTGGGAGGACATATTTGAATCCCTAAAGGGCAAAAAACATATTTTTTTCATATATATTTTATTTTTTTCAGGGCTGCCTGTCCTGCAGTGATATACCCTGTTCACGGGGACATACCCTGGTCAGTCCAAGAAAGCCCAGACATCATATAGATAACAGCAGGATTTTCCTCCCATGTCCCCCCTCCCCCCAGGCATGGGTGATACCTGCATCAGCCTTGCCATGCACAGCATCCCACTGTGGCAGGAGCATGCAGCCACTGTCTCTGCTAGTCCTGACTGCCCCACACAACATGCCAAGTTTGTTCCTGACTCCAAGTTATCCACACGCCAGCACAATGCAGTGCTGCTGGACTTTTGGGGTTACCTAGGAAAGAGAAAGTTAACTTTCAGATTTGCAGGCATAGAAGTTAGAAATAATCGATCTGTTTCTGAAGGAACCAGGGTATTTTACCAGTGATGATTATCTTACCTTCCCAGCATTGTTCTTCCTTACAATTTGGGCTCCAAATATGTGGGCTCTGGGAAGCATTTCTTCTGATGCAGCTTTTGTCCATTGGCAACTGTCCACCCAGTCCTCGGACGGTTCTTCTGACCATCTCTAAGATCCAACAACTGCTCTCCTGTAAGATCTAGCCTGCAGGATCCATATGGTGAGAATACCAGCAGATGGTATCCCGTCAGCCTGCAGGCTTTCACTTTTCTTCAACGAGGTTGTTTTTGACCTCAAATAGGAGAACCTGCATTCTCAACAGCAACTCATAGCAATGTTGACCAGTAAAAACTATTTATTACAGCGTGAGAAGCTGATCATACATCCAGCTCCGCACTTCAGCCTTCATCAGGTCTTCATCAGAGGGCCCTCTGATGAAAACCCAGATAACGCTGAAGCGCCCAGAGCTAGGACGCTAGTCAGCTACTGCAGCTGTTGTTACAATAAAGAAGCTTTTTACTGTCAACAGTGCTTTGGAGTTTGCTTGGAGAGCAGGTTCTATAATCTGCATTTCTTGACGGGCTGGCCAACCTTGCTGCACCTCCCCCACCCCGTGATTCTCCAGGACACGACTGTTTTTTGTTTTTTTTTCTGTGCCCTTTGACCCCACAGTACAGAACACAGCCTTCTGTTGGTCTGTATACATGCAGCGGTCCCTCATTGGCAGCCAAGCTGCCTGGCCCACTAGTGTGCAGAAATGCACTGCCTCCTCTCTCCCCATGCCTGAAACATGTTGCCAGGCAGTGCTCTTCCCAGCCAGCCACCGAACTGCCGCATCAAAATCCACACTTGAACCCAGGTCACTGGCCCAGAAGTACATCATGCCATTGGGCGACCCCACCTGGTTAATATTTTGGTTATTATGGAAGTTTTTAATATCCACGCCAAAATAAATGAACAGAACCTCTGCATAACCACCCAGTGATCTGAACTGGAAGAAGCAGTGCTAGAACTCACAATATCCTATTTCCAGGCAGCCATTTTCTAACTTAACAGTCTCACCTTAGTTAGCTGTGAAGTCCTACTATATAAGTCCCTCCAATTGGAGCTTACCTGTTGGGCTACAGCCCCGACACTGCCCTGTGTTGTCCCCAGCAGTGGTCCCAGGTGGGATTCTGGGCCAGGTAGCTGCACTGGTGCTCCGTGACTGTGGCTGCAAAATCCTGTGTCCTTGACCTATGTTCTAAGAGGGACCGAGGTCCACACCTTGTTTACGCCCAGGCAAGTTTGGTGGTGAAAATTGGTCCCGTGGGGCTGCCAAGAAAGGGATCAGCAGATGTATACAAAAAAATGGTGGTCCGCACCCCTGTGCGTATGCACGGCTGCTGAAGTTTGAAATTGAAAGGAGCCGTGGCTCCACTGGTGAGAGCCCAGTTAAAAGGGCACAAACTGGGAGAGTGTGTTTTGGGAACCCCAGTGGCATATAGGGGATCTCACAAATAAAATAAAGGGTGTCCTGGTTCCTGATGGCCAGGCGGAGCCAAGACAAGTAGTTTTCAGCTCCTGAACAGGCTTTGTAGTAAAAATATAAGAGCTGAAATATTTGGGGCACAATATAAACAAATATGGCAGCCCCCAGGAACTTCTGCAGCACAGGGGCTGCTGGGACAGTGTGAGAGGGCATCCAAAATGCCTGGGAATCTCCCAGCCAATCAGAGAAGAGGACTGCAAAGGAGATATGGAGAAAAAGGCTGTTTTTCCCACCAAGGGGATAATTGTTTTAGCCCAAAAGCCTGCACCTCAGACTCTACGAGTTTGTGTGGCCCCAGCTGACCTCGAATAGGCAGAGTGCCTAAACGAGCAGTGCTGCAGGGAAAAGGAATCAGGGAGTTGCTGCAGCAGGGACATTTGAAAGCTTGCTGCTAAAAGTGAAATTTGGAAGTTGCTGCAGAGAGAGAGCAACTTGGAGTTTGCTGCAGAAAGAGGGACCTGGGAAGTGTGCAGCTAGAGACAGGGAACGAGTTGGAGCTACTAGTGAGAGCTCCACTATAAGTTGTGTAGTCTTGAAGTAAAAGTTCTGCAGCTATGCTGATCAAAGATTGAGCCACTGTTTTCCTGCTTGGCAGAATAGGTGTTGAGTCTGCTATTGCTAAAACCAAGCATAAACATTTGTGCTGGGGCTAGAGACTGAGCCAAAGCCCAGCTACGGTGCTGTCTAGGAAGGAGTGGCAAGCTACCAGTCTGGGGGTTTGAACCCAGGACAGCAACACTACTACAGCAAAAATGTTGATGCCGACAGCATCGATGTTTTCACTGTAATAGACCGCCCAAGACCCCGGCACTCTCTCTCCCAGTCATGCGCCCCCTCCCCAATCCAATTCTGACTCACAGTTAGATTCCTAGAGATCAGGAGGTGCGGGGGTTCGCTGGGCAAAGCCCCCCAATGAAAAACGGTTGTGTCTCAAGTCAGATTTATGTCAACCACAAGTTATGGTCAACATAAATCCATCTCTGTGATGGCTCGACAACTAACCAACCTGCCCCCAGACCAACTGAGAAGAAGACCGGAGAGAGATGGTGAGAGACCTGCCTGATGAACACTGTCTACAAAGGCCTCAGAGGTGAAGTTGGCAAGGTCAGGCAGGTGAAGACTAGCATTCTTCAGTTCTCCATTTAGCCCCACTACTGTGGTGCACCACCGCCAAGCCTTTGATACTAGACAGTACTGTGACTCAAGTTCTGCAACCCCCATTGAAGTTTCAAAACCGTGAGTACCCCTGGGCTGCAGCTCAGGAGTTCCTTTAGCTAGGTAGCTAACCAGGAAAGAGTGTCAGTCCTGGGCAGGACTGCGCCAGGTTTAAAGCTGCATCCAGGCATCAAAGTTAAAAACAATCTGTTACTGTTTAACGTTATTTGGGCCTCAATGAAAGATCTTTAGCATTGAAAAATCTGCACCACGGTGTAGTACCCACTGAGAGGGACTATAGCCATTTAGCAGCTGCCAGTGGAAGCCAGGTGCACCCTCAGGTGGAGGTGTGGATACTGTGTGAGCAACATTGTTTGAGCCAGTTACTATTGTTGCCAGTTGTTTCTCCTTGCCCTCCAAAATAAATACTGTTAGTGTTCATGTTATATGCTGGTGCTTAAGTACTAAAAAAGGGGGGAGGCTGTTATTTATTTATTTAAATTCTGATAACCAGGTGGGCCCTCTGAGACAGTCAAGTTCCTTTCAGGAGCGACCTGCAACCAAATGTTCCAAGCATTAGAAAACAGTACAGATACAGATAATGATGTACAAATATCATTGACAGTTACATACATTCTTGACTAAACTAGCCATCCCATTCATTGGGAGACGGTACAAATTGCAGATGTTAATTGCAGCATTGGTGAACAAACAGTAAGGTTGATACTTATAATACAATATAATCGTAATAGAGTCAATAAGTACGTAAGTGTGGAGTATAGACAGTTGGCTGTGTAAAGACTCATAGCCCAAGACATTGATCTTACACACCAGGAGAGTGTAGGCAGCAGGTGGAGAAGTTTAGAGAAGATTAGGTACAGTTCCCATTACAGAGAGGAGGCTTGTAAAATATTTCCCTATATTGTCTTTTGAAGAGAGTAATGGTCTTGCACGAGAGTAGTGCGTGTGGGAGGTCATTTCACTTTTGTGGTGCTGTGAAAGAGAAGAAACTTCTTCTAACAGCTAGGTGAGCCTTGGGCAGACCCAGCATCGAGGTGGAGGACCTGAGTGTTCATGGAAGGGTTTCAAGTAGTAGGTTAGGTATACTCAGAGGAGGTGGGAGGTCTATTAGCTTGAAGGTGGCACAATATACTGGGAGGTTAAGTCTGGCAATGAAAGATGGCCAACCCAAATTGTTCAGCACGTCACAGTGATGGGCGCAAGCTGGGGACTTAATAGCAAATCAGGCAATTCTGTGATAGGCCATTTTGAGTTTGTTCAGGAGTGTAGTCTTAGAGGAGTGGATTATAGAGGCACCGCTGAAGAGGCCTGGGAGAAGGGTGGCAGAGGCAATAGTGCTTCTTGCACTATTTGAGAGGCAGGGAGCAGTGCAATATAGAAGGCCTAGTTTCTGATTAGTAGCCTTAGTGACACAGGTTACGTGCTCATCGAAGGATAGATGCTTGTCAAGAACTACACCCAGGTATTTAAAGGAGATAACGTTTTCGAGTTGAATGTTAGTGATGTTTTGATAAGTGGTGGGGGTCTGTAAGTTGTGTCAAAACAGGTATGGTAGAACAACATGGATTTAGTTTGTTTGTATTCAGAACCAGTAGTTTATTTTTATACCATGTTTCTAGAGTCTGAAAGTCATTTGTTAGGTCAGAGTTAATACTTGAGATGTCAGGAGGATTTATATAAGATGGCATCATCCGCATATAGTTGGAACCGATGCCTCTCCCCAATTCAGAGGAAGATCATTCATGAATACTGAGAATAGGAGAGGCCTCTAGGATTGATCCCTGGGAACCCCGTCAGTGATAGGGAGATAAGGTTGAGATGGTACCATCCCATTTGACACATTAAACCTGTTCTCTAAGTAGTCAGAGGCTTAAGAGAGAGAGTTTTGGTCAAGACCAAGGTGGCGAAACTTACAGATGAGAAAAGAGTGGTTGACTAGTTTGAATGCCTTCGTTAGGTCGACAAAGACTGCACTAGTGGCTTTGTCTTGGTGCACAGCCATGAATATATCAGTGGTGACCCTCAGGAGAGCAGTTTCTGTCCCATGCAATTTCTGAAAGCCATGCTGTGGAGGGGACTTGTCTGGGGGGCAGCTTATGTATTTTCCTGGGGGGCTGGTACCCTGCAATCTGTCTACAGGTTTTCCCTGTTACTGCCCAAGGTGAAGGCGCAGCATTGTTTTTTCTTCTGTTCACTAGTGCACCTAGGCTGGCCTCCTCTGAGGTATGTCCTGGGAGACCCGAGGGCCCTGGAAACAGCCAAGGTGAGTCTAGGAGCTTATAATTATAAACTGCTAAATAGAATGAATCTACTGTACTACAATAAAGTATTTATAACCAATATGTTTTATCTACAAAATAATATACATCAGGGTGTGGTATTACATGGGTGTGTTGTGAGGCACAAGACAATGCCGAACACCTTCAATCGCCCAAGAAGTGATGACATCCTATGGTATACCACATCCTGGAGTGTATTATTGCAATTATAAAACAGCTCCAAAGTTTCAAGAAAAGACTGTTCTTGAGATTCATTTAATAAACAATAAGACAAGATGGGGTGTTGGTTGTTCTGGTTTTACCACACACCCAGGGGCTTACTGAGGCATGCGGCCGGAGACCAAGTGACTTCAGCCCTTGGAAGTGTGGTAAAGCCAGCTCAACCAACACATCAACGTGTCTTACTATGCTTATAAAATGGGTCCATAGGCAACTTTTAGAAAATGAACAGCCACAAAAAAATATAATAAAATATTGCTAAAAATGTAAAATATTCCCTCCACAGATGGCTTTCACCTGTCAGTAATCTGTCTTTTTACATACTGAATGCATGATGTGCTTGTTTACCATGGAATTAAATCATTCAAAACTCTGCAGTAGGAATAAAGGAATTCAAAATTCTGCATTATTCCACTAGTTGAATCCCCCCCCCCCCCACACACACACACGGCATGGTAACATGGAATACACAAATTCAAAATTTGCAGAATTCTGCTGGCATACACATACAGATGCACATACAGGCCTCAAGTGGAGCCAGAACCTTAATTTTATCTGTTGCAGGCTAAGGAGTATGGAGTTCTCTTGCAAACTAGTAAGGAGAGGATTGGGATTTTTCATGGTCATCAAAGAAACACTAGCAATAAAACTCAGAATAGTCTAGATTTTTAAGTTTTTTATGTGTAAAGAGGGGATTGTGGGTAGAAAGAACATTCAATTATTTACTTATTTTGATTAATTTAATGCATTTTTATTTTTAGGGCCACCTAGTTAAAGGTTTTTATATACAAGTAAAGGTGGCAGTCATGTTTCTGATGGCAATCAAGAATGAGTGAAGTAAATGAAAAACGGCTCATGAATTCTCTACATGAGTTGCCCAAACTCCAAATCTCACTGCCTGAACTTGTTCAGACCTGTGCAATTGTGGAGAACTAAGATATGGGTCTCAGGTCCTGTTTAGCCTGTCAGGAAGCAGTAAATTTCACTTCTAATTTATAATGACCCATGATGATATACTGACATATCATGACAGGTCACAGGCTGCTTCAGCCAATCAGCTTCCAGGATTTCTCCTTTCCATTTTATAATTAAACTAAATGTATTCTATGGGTTGCATTTAATTTTAATGTATTCTAAGTTTCTGGTTTATCCCATTATAAGTATTTCAAATACAGCATGGTTACTTATATTATTGTCTGTTTCAAAAAAAAAAAATCTTATAGCGCTAAACTGACCCCACAAAGTGCTGTGTTTATGACATCATGTTCTGTTGCCATGGTTAGTTCTATGATAACATAGGAAATGCACAATGAAGTCAGAAGATCCTGATAAAAAACATTTTATAGTGTATGTTAGAACGTTGTATTCACTGGAAATCTAGCTTTCCCTAGTTTTGTTGTACCATTGATGTGACATCATGATGTTGCTGTACCATCGTAAGTATGTCACATTGATTGTACACAGCATGGATTACATTTGCGCATGCGCAACTCGCACTTTGTAGGCAGTCATACAATGGACGGCAGTTACGCGAAGGCACAGGAGGAGATAGTAAGTGCCGTTTTTGTTAAATCTTTGCCGGCACATAGTAGTACACCAGTCAAAGGTAACAAATAACTACCGCTGTGGACCGGGAATGAGCTGAGTGTTTGGTCATGACAGGGAGGTGGGCGGGTCTCCTCACATCACGGCGCGTCGAGAAGGAAGGCACAAGCTGTTTTGATTGACTTTTGCCCATACACTATAAAGACAGGATGGGCAACAGTAAACAATAACACTGTTGTAATCTCTCAAGGTTCATGACAACCGAAACCTCTGAACTTGGCTCAAGGCCTACTTGGTTGTCATGACAACATCTCAACGTGAAATAAAAGTGTTGTTGTTCTCTGTTGCCTATCCACCATCCTCTATATAAGACTTCTTGGAAAAGTGGGCACAATGTATTTAAAAACATGGGAAAGATCCAGACTCGCAAATGTCTGTTTCTCAGCTGCACAAAAAAAAGGCAGGTCCAGCTAGTATCAACTTTAGGCTACATTGCACCTGGATCAGCCTCCTGCCTGATATCAGGGGCTCTAAAGTTATCCAAAATCTTAAACTAAAATTGTGGTTTTGCCCCAGTAGGTGGCACTCTCTTGGCACTGATGTACGCATCTGCACCGTAAAAATCATGGAAAAGGGGTGTTTTTAAAAGTGAAAACATGGATGCTTGTACTGTGTAGTTCTTTAAAAGGGTAGTGTTTTTTATATTTCCCTGCATCGTGGCTCCTTGATTTCTCATCTTGGGGGTGGAGTGGAGAAGAGTCGGGAGAGGAGGACAAGTATTAACACCCCGGGATAACTCAGGATGTGTATTGTGTTTGCTGTGCTCCTCTCTCCCGGTTCATCTCCCTTTGATATTCACCGAAGGGTGCCGGCGCCACTTAAAGGAGATAGGAAATGTTTTTGTACTGATCATCTTAACAGTTAAATAAATCAGAAATGGAAAGGGGAAATTGTTTAACCAGGAAAGGCACACTAAGCCGGAGCTTGTTTCCAGGTGCGACCTGGG
Organism: Neoceratodus forsteri; assembly: GCA_016271365.2. Taxonomy (NCBI): domain Eukaryota; kingdom Metazoa; phylum Chordata; order Ceratodontiformes; family Ceratodontidae; genus Neoceratodus; species Neoceratodus forsteri. The sequence goes on along the minus strand of CM028132.1, from coordinate 1,380,508,232 downwards.
AGCACAAGGAAGTTAAGTGACGTGCTTAGGGTCACTCAGTATGCAAGGGGAAGCTGTGGGATTCAAACACAGGTCTGGTCTACTGGATGTCACCAGATTTGTAGCTCAGAGCTTTAGACCACTGCACTATACTGCTATATCAAACCATAGCCTGCGAGTGTCTTTTTTTTTGTAATATTGACATTTACGTGTATTTTTTTTTATTTGCTGCTTTTATTGTTGAAATTTTCGTGCTTCACGTGTTTTTTTTAAGTATCGGGAGTCAGCGTGTGTCGTGTTTTGAAACAGTGGCATCACCTGGGGACATCACAGACTCCCAATACAGCCTGAAGATAACGTATGCTGGACTCCTAAAACTGTTTGAGCCAGCAGCTATCGTACAGCCCACAAAGGATGAAGACACCATGTCTCAAAAATATTATCATTATTCAGTCACTTGCCTCCCCTTCATAAAAAGCCCTTATCATAAACTGCAGTTTTTAGTGGTGAAACCTTATGTATTTTCCCCGTGTATTATATTTCTTGGTATCCCATTGGTCTACACCTTTCCTGTTGTTTAGTGAAATCCCCCCCCCCAAACTCAGCTTCCCTGTGGCCATTCATGCCGTGAGCAGCACCATCAGCCTCTGACGACATTGATTCTTTTCTGTCAGGTAATTACGGCTATAGTAGTTACTCCTCTGGCCCTCCTGTACCATATCACTACTGGGGAGAAGAAGAAAAGTTGGCAGGTGCCTCAATGCACTCACGTCACCTGCAGTGTATCAGCTTTTCAAGAAGTCCATTCGGTTCCCACTCGGACTGGACACGGGGGCCCGAGGAAACTGGCGACATGGCAGCTGACATGGGGGTAATGGTCCAACCCCATAGTGGAAGGGTGGCAGAGGGCTGTTCTTTTTTATTGCCCTGTGAGGTGCAGTGCAGCCTGAATACCAAAATGGAGTCTCTGTCTCTCTCTCTTATCTACCCCTCAAGGGTTCTCCTGTCACACGCACACCAGCTTCCGACAATCTGTCAAGACAGCCTGCATTCATGATGTTGACATTTAGGGAGCCCTGTTCTGGAGAAAATGTCACACATGAAGGGGTCAACTAACATCCAGCCTTACTCCTTGTAATGCAACCTTCCCCCCAACAAAGGCACATTTGCTGTCATCTGTGTCATTAGATCAGAACGTGAAAAAAATCATGTCAATAAAGTAAAAAAAAAACACACACACACACACACACTATTAATCAAAATCCCGACCCATAGCACAACACACGGCAAAGTTAAGCACAGCACAGTAATTATCAGGGGTAAGTGAATAAGACGCACACCTGGGATGCACACCAGTGTAGTGTTTTTATTTTTAAAATATTTGCCATGTTGTTTTCTTTTAGACTATATTCCACGTGCATGCCATGTGTGATGTTAGCGCTAGTTGGCTCCGCTATTAAGGCTGTTACTGGTATCAAACCTACTATAAATATTCACTAAAAATATTTACTGAGTTTTGATTTAAAATTTCAGTCACTGGTGTAACCCTGTGAGGTGCAGCATCTCATTTTAATTTAGTTCAGAAGTCATGTGTGTTTAGCTGCAATGGAGGTCAGCTTACTGAGAGACCCAGCAGACATAACAATGGTTCCCATGACAACAGTTTTATATAGGGTATCAGAACAGATAGGAATATCACAAAAGTGGTACCAGTCTTTGAAGGGAGCACAGTAATTATCAGGGGCAAGTGAATCAGATGCATACCAGTAACAGTCTTAATAGTGGAGCCAACTAGCGCTAAACATCGCACAACCCGAGTTAAAAGGCAGGCAGGGACTTAATAAGACCTTAGTGACTAGTGAGTGCAGCACATTGTGATGTAAAATTCAGCACAGTCTGAGGTAAGAAAAGGTAGCGTCTGCAAGACACTGGTGGTCAGGGTTGGAATGTAATGCTAGACTACAGAAAAAAAAAACAGTGGATGTACGCCGACATCCCGGGCCGACATCCCAACCCCCGAAGTTCAAGGTAAGATGGCACGGCTCTGTCATTCTGCAGAAAGGAGTATTTAGTACCTGTGCTGCAGATGGAGGCAGCAGGGGGAAGACAGTGAAGGTGCTGGGCGGGGCGAGGTTTCCTTGGATGCCGTCTGCCCTCCAAGCTATATCTGGATCCTTGAGCCAGGAAGATGGAAGCCTTGTGTAGGGATTTCGATATTTCGGGCAAATGTATTGTCAGGAAATTGTCGGCATTTTGGTGCCGGGATTGTGGCTGTCGGGAACTAGTGTGTCGGGATTTCGTGCGGATTCCCACACACTTCACTACGTGACTGGCAGTTAGATTTGGTGAAGGTTCGCTCTGTGTGCCTTCACCTTCACTTTGTATGTCACTTAATATCACCAAATGCAGCTACTGTACATAAAGTTTTTTTCTTAAACTTGACCTTGGGAAAGTCTAAATGTTTTATTATATTCTTGAGTGTGGAATACGAGCAGTCTGGCTGATCGTTACATCCTGCAAAGTGTTGCACCGCTCCTGCCCTTACCATTTTAATCAGCATTTGGCCATGACAAAACTAATTGGCTGTATAAATCACATTTCTTTTATTAGTGTTCAAGAATTAGAGAGGGTCCTTGTTCTCCTTTTTCTTTCTTTTGCCACCTAGAGATAGGAGACCTCCTGTCTCCTCAAACTGACTGCCTGGCTGCTGTTTTCTGCCTAATACAGTAACAAGTGTGACCGTTCATTTCACTGGGCGTTTCAGACTTTAATACGTTGTCATCAAGGATTTGCAGAACGAGAAAGTTAGTTTGTGCACTGTAACAGATTTATATATCTGATATGCATAATATTGGTGGGTTTGTTTCCCCGGCAGGTAACACACAACAGCAGAAGGTGTTATATATGTACAGAATAAAAGACTGTTTGATGCAGTTAACCGGTGTATTAAATAGTCATATGGAATCTATATATTTGCTTGCCCGCCCACCATACCTGACAATCACCACGGAGACAGCCTCAGCCTTCACATACATGGAGTGTGGTATCAGCCTGTACAGGAGTTGCTGTAAAATATTAGCACCCTGCATGCTCTATCGGGATTCTGTGGCGCGACCATTCAAATGCTTGGCACGCGCTTACTCCAGACAGAAAAAACTGACTGTGTCTGTGTGAAGCTGGTAGGCAGTATAAAAAAAATCAAGGGTGCATACAACTATGGTTTTGACTATGTAAATAATAAAAAAAGACACACTAAAGCCATTGTAAGATATTGATGATTTTTTAAAAAGGTAAAATGATAACACCACTATTCTATGATTTTAAGTGCCTGATTATGTATAAGCACCTAGTCCTAGTGGCATTTAGGGAACGAGTAAAATCCGCAGTTTTTTTTTCCTTTAATAAGTTTTTATGTATATGGGGATTACTCAATACATTGAAACCAGTCAATTTCAAAGAAAGTAAAAGTTTTCTCTTGCGTAAATCCCACAGTTTGGCAGGTGCCCGGGCAGCTGACAACAGCTGAAATGCTCCCCTCCCACACACCACACCGCACAGCTCTTATTTCTCTTGATTGTAAATTTCACCCTGAATGTTCTTTGCAAATGAGCTATGCTCAGGCATTTTATCCCACAAAAAAAATGAAAGTAAATTTCAGACTGCATTTATTCTGAAAATATTGTGTCCCTTATTGTTCCACCCCAGGGTTCCACTGAGCTGCCTACTGCTGATGACAGTGTGTGGGGACCCATTTGCAAGAAGTAACGCATTTGGGAATGCATTTGGAGACCTGAATCATGGATTTCTCCTGGAGGCTTTGCCCCTGGGATTTGCAACCCTGCCTCCTGAGAAAGAAACAGTTGTGGGCTCAGAGTGTGGGCCGTAGTACCAGTGTCACAGTCCCTGGTTACAGTATTTCCTCCCCGATTTCCTCATGTCTTTTTCTGTGCTGAGACACAAAAGGAGCACAAGACTATTTTTTTTTTTTTGCAATACTGTACTATATTTATCATGGGGTCCCCACTGGGGGTCTCCAGGGTGGGGCAGGGAGCCTTTTAACCCGTGCTTTTAATCCAACCTTTAGCCATGGATGGAAGGTGGTTGTTACCGAGAGAGTACTGCAGAGCTTACTGTATTTACTTAAAATAATATTGTTGTTCCGAGTTTTGGCACCCCCTTTTTTATGGCCTCTTATTGCCACTTTGGGTTTCTACTGTTTAATCTTTCCTGAATCTTCCCTTTAAGTATCCTTCAGAAGTTTCATACACCCTGTTCAAACAGCTGTGAGAACTTAGCTAGCTATTGACATCCATTGAGATCAGTAAATGTTTCCCCAATGTTTGCACTTGCCTGTTTTTGAGTAACGGAATATTTATTTGGCTGTGCTTATCCTGTTTTTTTTTTTTTACCATGCTGAAGTTTCTGCTGTCTCTTAACAAAACACTGGCTAGTCAGTGTCTTGAGATTTTGTCAGTTTGTCCATGCCGCAGGTTCATGCACACTTTACTTGGTCTTGGAATTGCCATGGGGAATGGTGGGGGGGGCTCTGTTCATTGGTCTGATATGAGGCTTTGTAACAGCTCTGTAGTTAAGTGAGGGAACACGGGCGGGGACACTTTGTAAATACTGTATTAGACTTCGTAACTCCAAAAGTGCAAATTGTAATTCCAACACTGCTAAGATTCATCTTACAGTATGTATTTTATTTTCATCTTGCCTGCATTAAAATGTAAACACATTAAAAAATGACAGGCATTACTGAAGGAATGTCTAGCAACTGCCTATTCAGTTCCAGAGTAAATCATTGCACATGATCCTGAGTAGGATGTCTGGGACAGTAGTGGAGGTGACATTGATACCACTTTATTATAGGGTCTACACAAAGCTTATATAAGCTTGGCATGCACCCCTAAGTAGAAAGTATTAACCTGTGTATATTGTCTACTACAGGACTGAAAACCAGGCTCATTTAAATTAGCAGAAAGCACTGTAAACATATATAAGAAAGCATGCATTCAAAACATGTACACAAGCTTTGACATACAGTTTATTACTGTTTAACTACATTTTTTTTTTAACCAATTATTTTACCGGGTGAGACACACTAAGCTTGTTTGCAGACACAACCTGGGAGCACGAGAAAGTTAAGTGACTTGCTCAGGGTCACACAGTATGCAAGTGGGGGCTGTGGGATTCAAAGCCAGGTCTCCAGAGTTGCAGCTCAGAGCCTTAAACCACTGCGCCATACTGCCTCCCATCATGTATACATATGATGCAAACCTATAATCACGTTCCTCACTTCACGCGAAAAGGGGGGTGGAGGCCATAACTGACTACTTGTTTTTGTATTAAAGGGGTCAATTTTTGGGCCAGCAAAAACGAGGAAAGGGGTCATTTCAAAAATGTGCAGACGAGCATGAGTACAACTTTTTTCAGGGAGTGCCACCACTGGGGGTTTTGCTTTTCTCTGGCCTGCCTGTGTAGGCAGTAATGCTGCCTCTAACACTGTAGTCTAATTGTATGCGAACATCTTACAATACTGCCTTGACTGGGTGACAAAACAAACAAATCCATATGTGCAAAAGTTTACAATGCGAAGCGTTATTAGGTGCCTTTAATAGAGTTGTCGTGCTGCAGTAGTGACATCACTATGCTGTTGTGTAGCAGTAGTGATGTCAGTACTGCAGCACAACATAGAATGCCACTGCCCAGCTGCTTTTCTCTAACCAATCACAGAAACAGCTGCAGCTGCAGTCACTAGCTGTATGTTGAAACAGTAATTTCAGCCTGCTGCCAACCTTCAATTGCCCCCCCCCCCCAGCATCAGTTCCATAAAAGGAAGCAGAATGTCTAAAATGGGCACGGATGCCCATACGCTATAAAAGATCATGTATATGTGTTCATATGCACACAGGCTTTTGTCTTTATCTCGTGATTTCTATGGCAACCAGGGAATCTCTTAAATGCAGACACAGGCTTCTTGTATGGCTGCCCATATTTTCCTCTGTATCAAACACTGGTCAAAGCATATTGGAATACATAACTGACATTGAAAGCAAGAGGCAGTTAACTTTGTAAAATCATTTTCTAGCACCTTTCAGAGGGGTTAAGATTTGCACAAAGGGCTGGTAAAGGGATTAGGAAGGGCGGAGGGGTTGTCATGATCCCTGAAGGGCATGTGGAATCTCATGGGGCACACCAGATTGACTGCAACGCCTTCTTCTGTCAGCATTTTTTTTTTTAGTTTTCTTAGTTTTCCATGTAACAAAAGAACTTTGCTACCAGCTATCCCCCAAAATCAACTTTCCATCTGAAACCTGTCATCCTCCACAACGTCAGCAGCAAGCAAGATGCGGTTTTGAGACGGATTGGCAAATGCTGCTCTTTTCACTTATGGGTTGTTGTTGTTGTTTCATTTTTATCTAAATGATTCAGCTGGTTACTTAAAATTGATTTCCAATTTCAAGAACACTAACTCAAGAGCTTTGGCCCATGAGAAAGCCTCCGTCTCTCGCTCTCTCTCACTTTGTCTCTCAAAGTTCAAGCTTCCTGATCCACCGTTCTATAGAAAAACCTCCATTCAACCAGATGATAATAGGCACTCTGCGTCAGGCCAGACTGCGGAGACAACATTAGCGCCCCTGCCAAACAAAGAACAGTGAGGAGGACACTAGGAATCGTGCCCTTTTTTTTACATAAACCCTGCAATTAACCAGGTTTTTTTTCTGTTTTCCAGTAGCTGTAGTTTTGCATTGCTTATGTATCAAATGTGCTTGTCAGGACAGCTGTGTGAACTGCAGCAGTCAGAGCAACATGGCAAACATAGTGACATCAAGTCGATGAAAACGGGGCCCTGTGAACTCACCACCCCCAGGTTTGGGGATAGAGCTTGCCCTGCATATCCTACCATCCTTCCCAGCCCATATTAGTGCTGGCCCCAATAATCCTGAGGCCCTGTGGGAACCTCCTTGCTGAAGGCCCCTTATCCGGGTGGGCTAGCAACGGAAACATCCTGATCCCTGAGGTCACCTCCGCATATCATCCTGTTCAGCTAGTTTTGTGTCATTTGTGCCATCTCCTTGAATTAGAATGTAATCTGCAAATGATGAGATGGTGCATGTAAGCCCCTCAGTTGGCTTACCTGTTGGGCTCCAGCCCCCACTTCTCTGCCGGTGTTTCTCAGTGTCCCTGTGGATTCCGCCAGTCAGCCCCATTGTGCTCCATGGCCACTGAACTCAGGATGTCTTGGCCCCATGTTCAGATGAGGGATGAGCTCCAGACTTGATCCTGCTCCTCCGGGCGCTAAAAATAATAGTTTACCAGTCCTGGAAGCTGCCGTGTATCGGGACCAGCCAAATGTAAACAAATATGGCAGCCCGTGCTCTACTGTGCATGTGCAGCTGCCAAGAAGGAAAATTTAAAGGAGCCATGGCTCATAGACATAGAAACATAGACATAGACTTTGACGGCAGATAAGGACCGCTTGGCCCACCTAGACTGCCCATTTCCCTACCTAGAGGATAAGCTGCAGATCCTGTTTAACCAACAGCCTATTTCTTCCTACCCCCCACAAAAATTGCCTTATGTCTGTCCCATGCATTCTTAAATTCTCCCACAGTTATAGAAACATATACTTTGATGGCTCCATCTGAGTATTTGGTCATGCAGCCACCGCTAAGACATAGCCCCAGTGCCAGGGCAGGCAGCAGAGTTGGGGATCAGGGAAATGATTATCGGAATGCCTTGGGACACTCGATGATGGGCCATATGCACGATGCCTATGCACTGCAGAAACCAAGCACATAGGCATGGATACGCAAGAATGTCACACAGCGGGTTCCCCCGGACCACCGGCAGCATTCATGAACAGCGTAGATGGCAGTTAAGTGCCCACTTCCCTGGCCACGCAGACAGCAATGCACTGGGGGCATTCTGGGGGCATGCATGCACTATGAGCCATTCACTAGGATACATAATGCTGAGTGCAGGGAGGCATAGGAGTGAGCAGGATACGGCAGGGGGGACCCTGCCGTAACAGCTGTATGCACAGGGCACCCATGGACACCCACCTGGTCCAGGCTGCCAGGAGCAATTCCCCTGCTCCAACACCAACCCTGCTCCCATCCCAAATGCAAGAGACACCCCCCAAGCATACACAACAGGGCCCCTGCCCCATTCGACCACAGACACATGCCCCCACCGCATATTGGTGCCTCGGCCCCGCGCACAGCCATGACATTCCCCCCTGCCGTCCCTGTGTAGCATGGCCACCCAAAACACACAACTGCCCCGGCCCCATAGTAGCAATGCACCCCAACCCCAAATCTGAGAGACAGTGCCGTGGGCATATTCTTTTTACCCCCTAAGCTGGCTACAGTATTAAGACATATCCCATAGCACATACTGTAAATGTACATAGCCCCCTGCACATACTATGTGGTCCCATTTCATGCGGTGATGCAATCCCTTGTTACAAGCTGTAATAGGAGACATAGCACTGCCCAGCCTCCACTTGTCGTACACCCTGTACCCACATTCATTCTGGAACATATCTGCACATCATTGTCTAAACCAGAACCATTACGTAATGACTGTACCATAAGAAGGAGACCGGGAGGGCTGTACAGGCATGTATACATTTGAGGGGGGCAACAGCAGGGCCATACTATCCCCTCCACCCTTCCATGCCAGCTCACTAACATCTCAGTACTGTCACACCCACACATCCTGCACAGTATTGTCTCCCTGTCACCCATGGGCTCATGCATGCATACCCTCACACCTGGCCTCTGGCCTGTCAGGTATGTGGGACTAGAGCACCACTGGCATCACTGGCATTGCCCTGCTGAGCACTGCAGGAACTGAGAATGGAGTCAGCACCACAGGGACACCATTACATATCTGCAGTGCAGTGACTAGGGCAGCTGTTAAGTGCCATGTTATATTGTATCACCCCAGCTACGAGGTACACATACTGCGAATACTTCGTGACAGTGCAACGACACTAGATGTATCTGTGTGCTGCACTAGTACAGTGATGCCTATCAATGCTGCCAGTCATCACCAATAGCTCTGTGGCATGTGGTAGGGGCTGGGGCGTTGGGGGCTGTGCTGAAAGGGGGACAGGGCAGGTCTGTGTTGGGGGGTAGCACGGTGGGTGGCTGTGGTGCACCAGGGGCCTGGGCAAGGGTCCACTGGCTGATGGAGCATGGCCACATGGGTCCAGGTGCCTGCACTGGCTATGCACGCACCCAGATCTGCGCCTTCCTGCATATGTGACCCCCTATGGAACCCATGATTGGATGATTGCTTCGGTCCATTACTCCGCCCCCATTCGCCCTGTGCATTCCTGCATGCCGGGGGGTGGGGCCGTGGGCAGGTGGTAGCTGTTAGTGAATACCAGCCTGTGCACACCTGTTTATGGGTGCGGAGCTACACGGGTGGGGTACACGCCTCTGGTGCCTACTTCCCACCTGTTCGTGCATAGGCACTGATATGTGTATCTGCCCTGCTAAGGGCATATTAGTAAAATTATAAGGGCAGCAGGTTTGGATATAATGAAAATAAAGATGGCAGCTCCCATGGGACTACAGACAAAGGGAGCTGCTGGTACAGCTGAAAGGGCATCAAATTTGTCCAGACTGCAGCAGCCAATCAGAAGAGGGCTGTGAAAAGTGATAAATAGGACTGCATGCCCACCAAAACTGGAGATTAGCCAGAATGTGGAGTGGAGCGAGGACAGACTGTTGTGGGCTTTCCAGCCCTAAGGCCTGCCATTCTGCCCCAATGGCCAGATCAGCCCCATCGTTTCCCAAGCAGGCGAGTGCCTGATACAGCAATTGCAGCTGCACACCTAAAGAGAGAGACTTTGGAGACTTCAGGTCCAAAGGAGAGATTTGGAGCAGTGCAGCCAGAGAGAAGAAGACTGGGAGCTGCAGTAGGGAAAGCAAGGACTGAGAGGTGTGCTGCTTTAGTGGAAAAGTGTTGCAGCTGTGAATACAGATCTAAGTGACCTGTGTCCCCCCTCAGAGGGGTAAGTGTGTAGAGTGCAAATTTTGGCAAGCAGAGGGCCTTAGCATTCTGTGGTTAGAGACTGTGCAAGGCCTCAGCACAGCTGTGCATAGAGAAACTGAAGTGAGTGTGCTGGGTCTAGAGACTGATGCAAGGGCCCAGCACAGCTGTGCATAGAGAAACTGAAGTGAGAGTGCTGGGGCTAGAGGCTGAGCAAAAGCCCAGCTGTTAATTGTGTGTCCAGGGTGTGCAACAGAGGGGTCTAGGGAACCATGCCTGGCCTGTCTCTAGACCATAGAAGAGGTAGAACTCCAGTGGAGGAAGATGACGAGAGGCCCACCTTCTGAACATTGTCCACAAAGGCCTCTGAGGTGAAACTGGCAAGGCCAGGCAGGTGAAGACCAGCATTCTTCATTTCTTTGTTCATCCAGCTCTGCGGCCTTGTGGTGTACCACCAACAAGATACCTCCACGATATCATACCAGATCCAGTCTGCTTAAACCCCCCCCCCGTGAACAGCTGAACTGTAAGTATCCCTGAGCTGCAGCTTTGGGGAGTATTTCATTAGCTAGTTAGCTAGGTTAAAATCAGGGGTTAGGCCCTGGTCAGGACTCTGTCAGAAACTTGAGCCCAAACCTGAAGTTCAAGCAAAGTTATCTGTTTTTGAGCCCATACCTGAAGTTCAAGTAAATGTATCTGTTTAAAAGTACTTGGCAGCTGGCCCGGTGGCACAGAGGGCTGAAGTGCTGGTGCCTTACCTCGAACCACACTGGCGATCCACGTTCGGGAACGGACTCGAATCACTGGAGGTCGGCAGGGGCAAGAGAGGATTGAGCATCCAGATGACTGCTCTCCTCTCCTGGGGTGGGTTAGGGTGATGCATCGCTGGGTAGTGGCCCCCGGTGGAGACCGAGGCACTACAAGATGCGGCGCGATGAAGAGGGTGCCAGGAAAACACACAAAAATGGTGCCTGAGCGATCGGATGATGTCCGCCTGATCCCCACCTCCACGGAGCCCCTGGAGAGCCAGAACCGATCTCAGCAGCACCCAGGGCCGAGAAAGGAATGCCAGAAGGTAATTTCTCCCTGAAGGAGGGAACCCATCCGACAATGGGTTACGTGTGCCACCCTGGGCCAGGCTGCAAATATGAGATCGGGAAGCTGGCACCAGGGTGGGTTCAGAGTGGAGGATGGGGAGCTCCTTGGCAGAAGGCCTGAAGGAAAGGGCCGATCAGATGCGGGGGGTAAATAACTAATGCAAAAAAAAAAAAGTACTTGGCCCCATTGCAAGCATCCCATCTTGAGCACCATCATCACCTCAGTGAGGTACCCACCGCATCTGAAGGGACATTGACCAGAGTGCACCCAAAGGTGGGAGTTGGGGAGTTGTGTGGGGTGACATTGCTTTACTGTTCTTGTTGCTTTAACCTCCCCATTTCCCCTTCCCGCAAAATAAACACTGTTATTGGTTGCGTGTTATATCTGGTGAATGTGCTTCACTGTGAATGGGGGGAGACTGCTGTTGTGAGGGGAGAGTCCGGGGACAGCTCAGGTATTTTCCTGGGGGGTGGTAACCTATTATCTGTTCACAGGTATCCCCTGCCACTTCTCCAAGTGGAGGCATCACGCCAAACTTCTTGTCCACTATGGAAGCCAGACCTGGCCCCTCGGAGGTGTGTACAGTGTGCACCCAAGGGCCCCGGAGCAGCCAAAGTGAGTCAAAGGGCTGTTACACACATATCATGGATAAATTCTGGTGAAAGCTGGACAGAGATACACAGGTCCAGAAAGAAATTAGTCTTACTGAACAGTAGTTCTTTTGGACCCTTCTCTTGAAGACCTAAGTGGATGCACAGCTATGTTAAAGCCAGCTCTGGCCTCTATGAACCCCCTCCCCACCATGCCACACTATTTTCCTGGTCTAACAGCCTGTGTGCCACCCCCACAGCCATCGCTGAGTGGGAGGGAACCTGGGCCCCCCCCATTGCCACCGCTACCCCGTGGTATCCCAGGCTCCCACAGCATCCCGAGACATCAGTGGATCAGTGTCCTTAAAATCCCCACCATAGTGCCAGTCTGCCCCCCCCACACATGGACTGCACTGTCGCAGTGGCATTCATGCACTGTCTCCATCAGGGGTCTGTTGTCGTCCCCCTCCTCCCATCCTAACCTGACCCAGCCTGCCTTCCATGTCCCCTGTTACAGCCCCCATGACCCTGCCAGCTTCCAGGGTGACCAGCTGGTGGGTTTCCATCAATGGCTGCCGATGCCACCCAACTGCCCCACAGCTTGCAGAAAACCCCTCACATGCACCATATGTTTGTTGCACAGGAGCAGGTGCGCCAAACTGCGGGACTTTGGTGCCAGGATCCTTCCTATTCATGAATCAGGTGCAGGGTCCCTGACGTACCAGCCATCGATGCAAGCTGCTGTTTGCCGCACTTTGGGTCAATCTAAGGCACTTTGTGAATCAGGCCCCATGTGTTCACTTCTAATAAATAGAGAACTGACTTAGTTATTGTGTTTTAATGTGTTGGTAATGCATTTCTACTTTTATAATAACATATTTGTGCAGTGAAACAGGCGGGTTTTGCCTTTGCTTTTCACACTGCTAGTAAAAAGAATGCAAAACAATTCTGGTGTAGTGTGTAGAACACTGTTGAGCATGGAAATCTATGCTCAGAAGAGTGTTGTTGTGCTTCTCTCAGTGCGTCATGATCCTGTTGTGCTGCACTGAGTACATGACTGGTGCAGCATAACAAGATCGAATGCATTCGTGCATACACGATGTTGGGCCGTGGCAGTGACAGTGGACAAGGAAACAAACGGTGCTTGAATGAACCGCACCAAGAAAGTACAATGCTGCTTAAAAATGGTATAGACTCACCATACACTATAAAAGATTGTCTATGGTGAGTTATTCACAGACAAGGATATTCTCAGATCTCGAGGTCTCTTTGGCAACAGATGGCCTCTCAAGCTGCGGTCTCAAGGTCTAGTGTTGCCAAGGAGACCTCTCGATCGAGAATATCCTTGTTGTGAATGATTCCCCACAGACAGTCCTCTATGTTGTGCACATTCCAAAATTGTTGTGCACATTCTAAAAACCTTATTGTGCGCATTCTACCATTAACTGCAACTGAGAGTCCCTCGCATTGACTCCCACGGCCTGGTTTCACTTCTCTGCTCTCTGTATCTTAACGTTATGGTAACCACAGTTTTAAAAAAAAGACATATCAGTCGCTTTTATATTTTAACTATACACTATAACAAATAAAATATAGGTGCCCATAAACAGCTTGCTCTTGAGATCCATACACTGGTATCTCAACCCCTCGATGGAAACACAGGCTTGTTGTGTATGGGTGCCCTTACATTATTCCTTATTTTATTTATTTATTTATTTATTGATAGCTAGGATTACAAATACCTTTGAACCATGGTTCTTTTACAAAGATTCCGCATCATTCAGACAAGGACTAGCAAATAATACAGGTGGTAATAGTACAGCAGCAGCAGGTAAAGTAAAGTACAATAGTTGCAACATGAGAAAGCAGACTTGAGATGCCAAAAGGGTTTAGGAGTGCAGTCAATGAAGTGACTCTGTCAATAAGAGCTAAATGAAGAGTAATTAGGCCAGGTGTCCCCAAATGGGAGAGAGGAGGATTATGAGAGAGGGAGGGAGAGTGGAAGTGCTGAGTGTCACTAGGGTTGTGGGAAATCAGGGGCAGGGGAGAGGGGGTGGGGAGGTAGAGGGGAGGAGTGTAGGAGGTATGGAGAAGGGAGCATAAGAGAATTAGATAGTGGTTTGGCAGCAGGGGGTAGGACCATATGATCTATATAAGAGACGTAGATCGGAGTGCCTGTTTAAAGAGAGCAATCACAGCTACTAAGTGCAGTGAGGTGCTGGTGAAGTTTGGAATTAAAGGGAATTAGCCTTGACTCAGCGGAGATGGCAGGGAGAGGCCATTAAGCCATGTTAGTGCCCAAGAGCTGAACATTCATTGGGCCTGAGAGGTCCAGCAGAAAGGGATGAAGAAGAACTGTTTAGATGCAGTGCATGTGCACCGAGGGTTTTGAGCCACTGTGAACAGGTGCCTTACATAGTGTATAGTGAGGGTTAGTTCTGTATGGATTTCCATGTCAGCTGAAACCTTGTTGTACCACAGTTCAAAAGGTCATGGAACACAGTTATTCCCTTCTGTGGAACAACAAGGTTCCAGTCAACTGGAAATCCTGGAGGCAGCTGGTGTGTTTCACAACCCTGCCATATGCACAGCAATCAGTTCAAACTGTGAACGAAAACCACTTGCACGTTCGATGCTGCCATGGAGCAGTGTGAAAACACTTTTGTTAAAACAAACAAACAAAAAATCTAATATAGTCTATAAAAAATACTGGTTGGGCAACAACATGCCCAACCAGCGTGTGTTGCCACCTTGGGCTTCTGATTACATCGGACCTCGTGAGCTTCACTGTGACAGAACAGGCCGGTTGTGCATGATTGCCCAACCAGTACTCTCTTCATTTCTATGCCACAAATTTCCAGAGTTCTAGCTCCAGATTCTAGTCTAGGTTCTGGTTCCAAATTCTGAGGTGCATGCCTGGAGCAGGGCACTCACATGCCAGGTGGTCCACCATGTGTGGGGTATGCTCCAAGCCCGAGGCCCTGCAGTGGTTTGGGTTTACACTGAGCAAGACATCCCAAAACACTAAATTAGGTCACAAGATGGCTGCTGCAAGCCAGCTCGGTGGCACTGAGGGTTGAGGCACTGGACGCCACACTTCGCACCAGAGCTGTGAGCTTGCTCTCCCCATCTTTGATAGCCACCAGGGGCCTCAATCCAGGGACCACACTAGAAGGTGGAGGAGAAACAAAAGTCCTTTGGCCAGGTGAGCACCTTCAGGCAGGAGGATATGTAAGGCCTCAGGTCTGGGAGGATGGGTACAATTTGCAGGTCAGATAACTTTCAAGAGTTGGAAGAGAAATCTGCCAGTCCACATTTGTACCACTGTTCCAGTACAGAGCTCCAGGGAATAATTTTCTGATTTAAGAACATTAAATATTTACTAGTATGTCACCATTCTTGTCATGACAGGACCTTGGGTAACCTTAACAAGTTTAGGATCAAGAGTTACTACCATGCAGGGCTCCGAGAAGAAACTGCAGTGCTCCTTCTTTTATCTGCCAACCTCTGTGTATCCTAAATTTTGGTGGATAAAAGAGGGTGGTGGATAATATAGGGTGGCAGCCAAAGTGGGGGGGGGATAGCATTTCCAGAAAATGGGACAGGAGCTCACACTGGCAGTAAGCTAGGACAGCAGATAAAGGTGGGGGCAGATAAAGGAAGCAGCACTGTATTTCTATGAGATAGAGTACCACATGCAGGTCTGGGCTCCTCAATAAAACAAGCACAATGCCGAATATTGTTTGCTTACATGTGCTGTTTAAGTATTTGGAAGTGAAAGTACCATGCCTAAGCACTGTCAGCAGAGGTCGGAAGCGCATGCTGCCCGACCATAGTCTATTTTCCACTTTTCTCCCCTTTGTGGAGTGTGGGCATGCACTGACGCTTAGGCACAGCGTGCCAACGCCCACCTTCCACCTCCTTTACTAACACTGCTCTAGTAGTGCCCGGTTGTCACCAGGGGTCGCTACAGAGCAATGGGTCCTGATCCCACCCCAGGATAGAGAGGAGTCCTCCGGACACTCAATCCTATCCTCCCTTGCCGACCCCTGGTGGCCCGGGCTCGCTTCCGAACCTGGGTCACCAGCATAGCTCGAGGTGTGGCCAGCAGTAATGCTGCCTTTAATACTCCCTTCCCCTTCCTGCTCCAGTGTACCCTGTCCCCCACATACAAGTCACTATTCCCCCCAGACCCTACCCCAGTTAGTCACTAACCCATGATGTTTGGTGTGGCACCAATCCCTCAGCCACTCATTGAACTCCTCAAGCCTACCCTTCCTCCCCATGCTTGCACATGGTACCAGCGGTACCTCCAAGAATGCCACTGACTTCCCCATCCCCTCACACTGCCTGCCCAACTACTCGAACCTCCCCCTCACTACTTCCACAGTGTCCCCCGCCAAGTCGTTTGTATGCACATGCAACAGTAAATGAGGTTTCTTCCCCCCCCAGCTGCACGCCTGAGCAGTGCCTGCCCTGCCCCTCCTGCAGTCAACCTGGGGACAGCTTCAACCCAAATACGGCTGTGCCTTTCCTCTTCTGCCCCATCTCACACATCTCAGTATAGAATTCAGCAGGATGAGTACCCCCGTCCCTTATCCCTTCCTTCTAATGCCTCTTCCACCACCCCAGTATTCATTCTTCTCTGCCTCTTACCCCCACCAGCTGCACCCTTTGTGACTTCTGTACCTGTACCCCCTACTTCCGCCTCACCCCTTTTCTCTGCCTTATTCCTCCCTTTCCCCTTGAACCCCTACCCAGCCTGACTACTTCCTACTGGGTTTCCCACGTCAACCTCTCCTCCTCCCCTGCTGATTTCCAATCCCTCTCCTATCCCTGCTGTTGTCGATTTAGAGCCCCCATTCCCTTCTACCCCAATAGTTCCCGTAGCCTTCTCTCCTCCAGTCACCACCCCTTCCTTCCATACTAGCCTCTTCTACCCTTTCGTCCATGCTATCTCTTCCACTATCTGTTGCCATCCCTCTCATGCCCTGCTTGTCCTCCCCCACAGTATGTTCCTGCTCCCCCTCCCATAGCAGAGGTTTGAATCTATTCCTAGTCGATACCCCTCCTACATCTCTTCCCTATCGGTTCACCCCTCCTACTTGTTCCCCTCCATGCCACCCTGGTCCCTCCCTACCCACAGTCATCTGCTCTCTCCCCAGTACTCCTCGTGCTCTCATCCTCCCCCATCAAGAGGCCACCCCCCCCCTCGGGCACCCCTCCCTCTCTCTCTTTTCTGTTAGTGCCTCTGATACTGGGGTCGGATTCACCCTAGTTGTTCTTCCTCCATCCCCTTTGCCATCCCCATTCCCCCACAGGATGCCTACCATATTTATCTGCCCTTCCACTTAGACTCCTCCCCAACTCCACAGTTCCTGCCTCAAACTAGCCAGTCATCTACAGACCATACACCCACCCCCCCATCCTCCAAGCCCTGTCCAGGATCTTGTCGGACCCACACCCTGTACAGCCCACCACCCTTCCAAAGATACCCACCCTATTGACATGTGGCACCTGCCCCATTTTGGCCCCCATCTTATGTTAAGGGCTCTTACTCTCAGGTTCTGTACTCTACTACAACTGTTAGGCCCCTATTTACTCAAATTCCTGTTCCCCCCACACTAGTCCCCCTAATGCCCCCTTGCCAAACTGGTTAATTCAGTCTCAAATCGCATCCATTAGATACTGTATTACTGTAGCAATCCATCGGAGCCTGGTAAGAAAACAGCCTGGGCCGGGACAGCCGCAAGCTGCTGCCATTGGCCGAATGCTCTCCGCTTCAGCTCCTGAGCGGTCTCCGGTGTTGGCCTTTGCTACTTGATTGGACTTTTTCCTTTTCTCAGCTATCTGGGCTCTGAGACCATTCATTTCTATTGCAGACTGCCCAGATTTTACTCCCGCCCCCACCTTAATTAAGTACTCCTAAACCCGGCCCCTGCCTTGCTTCCCCCACCCTCCTTAGCACATTGGTTCTCCTGGCTCTGGTCCTTCTCACCTTCCCTGCCTCTGTCTCTTGCCCCTTATAGTGCCTGCCTGATTTCTGCTTCTCTCTCCAACTAGGCTGTGGATCTACCGACTCTCAGCTCTGGTCCCTTGCTACCGCCCCCCCCTCCCCATCTCCTTTACTAGAATGCCTACCTCATGGGCTCTCCACACACTGTTCTTACCCCTCCTCCTCGTTGCTCTACCTCCCATCTTCTCCCTCCCTGGCCCTTGCCGTCCCTGCCCCCCTCACCCACCCCACTTGCGTCCGTGACATCATCTACCTCTCCAAGGGTACCCTCCACTTCTCGCCCTGTCCTCCTTCTGGCCCACCTATTGCCAATACTTGGCTACTGCTTAATCCCACTATGCCTGGTATGTGGGCAGGGTTAGCCACTCTGCAGATCGCTGTATCTCCCTGGGGCTGACACCTGGTTCCTACCAACCTCACCCACTCTAAATGACGCCTCAAATTACCCCCTTAAGGAGCGACGCCTTGGCTCATTAAAACTGCTACTCCTCCTACTACTACTCTCAGGCAATGTCCATCCAAACTCTGGACCATGCAACTCGAGCAACAAACCAAGTACAGGCGCTCTTCGGCTCATTTCTCTCAATATCTGCAGCCTGCTATCTAAGTTTGATGCTCTTCAATCATTCATAAGGCAACACAACCGTGACATTCTTGCAGTGGTTGAAACGTGGCTGACACCGAAAGTTACAGGTCAGGCAATATCACTACAAGGCTACAACATTTTTAGACTGGACCGGGTCACCAGGAAAGGAGGAGGATGTGCCATCTATGTTAAAGACTCCTATTGGTGCCCCCTGCAACCCCATGCTTGACTCCTCAGCTCAGTTGCTACCCATTAGAATTCTCCTTAGCCCAATCCAAAAAGCCTTAACGATTGGTTCTGTCTACATCCCACTCAGGGACCAGGTCAAAGGTCTCAATGATGTTCTCAGATTTATCAACTCCCAAACTCCTGGCACTGAACTTGTCCTGCTAGGAGACTTCAACATCAATTGGTTAGTCTCGGATGCAGGGGAGCTGAAAGATTCTATTGCCTCTGCTAACCTCTCACAGATGGTGGTCTCACCAACTAGGACTAACTATAAGACTGGTACTAGTACCCTTCTGGATTGGGTACTAACCAGCCACCCTTCCAGGATCCTCAGCACCACCGTCCTGCTGGATTCCCTCAGTGACCACTCCCCTGTCCTATGCGAATGGTCCAACAAATTTCCTCAAACCCCCTCCCCAAATTCATCTACAGTAGGGTCCTCCCTCGTGGACAACTTGCTCATCTTAAACACTACCTGAATCTGATTGTCTGGCAACCTATTTACAAGGCTACAAATGTTAACTTGGCCCTCGACTTCTTCATTGCCACTTTCAACAAGGCCTGTGACCTCTTTGCTCTGGCCAAAAATGCAAAGCCAAGTCACTCTGTAACCCTGGATTAATGCCAAGCTCCTGTCACAGTTGAAATTAAGGATCATTTTGGGCGGTGGCTGAAGCCACTGGCTCACCACCTGACCTACTAAAGTACAAACAGGCCTGTCATGCCTGTACCAAGGCCATTCAACTTACGAAAAGCTCCTTCTACAAGGACGCACTTACCAACACCTGGGGAAATGGTCGTGCCTTTTGGGATAACATTAAATGAATCACAGGGACACAACCAAAAAACTCTCCTGCCATGCAGATAATTGATGGGATCACTACCCTGGACCCCCTAGACATTGCCAATACCTTTAACTCTGCTTTTACCGACCTCAGTGGCGTTCTCCCCCCTGACTTTTTCAAAGATGACGACTGCTCCCCTAACATCCATCCTGCTCAGGCCAATCCCCCCATTTCTACTTTCGGGAAGTCTCTTTGAATGCAGCACGCTGATACATCGCTACTGCCATCTCCAAATCCAGATCCAGTGGAGACTCCCTTGACCTGAAGATACTGTCGCTAACTCTAGAGGAAGTCCTTGACCTTAACCAGAATTCTGAATCTCTCTCTCTCTCTCCACCCAGTCAATTCCCAGACCTTTGGAAAATTGCCTCTGTCATTCCAGTCCACAAAAGTGGAGACAAGTTTAGCCACTCAGACTATCACCGATCTCGATACTGCCTCCTCCTTCCAAGGCACTTGAACGAATCATAGCAGACCAACTAACTGACCATCTGGACAAGTACAATTTACTGTGCTCAACAGCACGGATTCAGAAAGGGGCATAGCACCTCCTCTGCTCTGCTTGAATTCACCGGGGCAGTACATAATTCTCTAGATAAGGGCCTGTTAACCGGAGCGGTTTTCATTGACCTCTCCAAGGCCTTCGATACTGTCCACCATCGGATGCTGGTTGACCAACTTGAACATAGGTCTCTACCCTGACTTGGCCTTATGGTTCAAAAGCTACCTTGGAAACTGCTCACAAAGGTGAAAATTGCCAATGCCCTCTCTGACACCTTGCCAGTTCAGCTGGTGTCCCGTGAGGGAACAATTTGGGCCTGCTTCTCTTCAGTCTCTTTCTAAACTCTCTACCACATTCCTGCACTGAGAATATCATCCTCTATGCCGATGATGCAGTCATATTCTCATCTCACAAAGATCCCAAATCCTTACAACGGAATCTCCAACTTGCCTTCAGCAACATTGAGGCATAGTTTTCTAAGCATAAACTTGTCCTAAACCACAAAAAGACTAAGTCCATGCTATTCTGCAGCTCCCACAATCAGCACAAGCTTCGCCCTTTGGCTATCTTGACATCACATGGGAATACCCTGGAACAGGTTCCATATTTCAAATACCTTGGGATACTGTTGGACCCCAACCTCTCCTACGGTGCTTGTGTCAACTCTGTGGCAAAGGCAGCTAACAGCAGAATTGGTCTCTTCTACAGATATAGACAACACCTCACCCCTGAAGCCCTGAAGATCACTGTTCAGAGTTACGTGGTCTCGATTATTGACTATTGTCTCATCATATATGGCTCTGCCACAGTGACTACCCTGAGACGATTTCAACCGCAGACTCAATAAGTCATGTCGGTTCATCTCTGGAGCTCACCGCTTACCCACACTTGTGATCTTTATACTAAAACTGGCTGGCTCCAGCTCTCAAATTGCATCAAGTACCTAACCTGCACAATGGCCAAGAAAATTAGCCTTGGCCTTGCACCTCAGGGGTCACAGCCTGCTACACACCAATAGGAATTGAATGCAGGTCACCAGGGTTCAAAATCTCAATTCTTTCAAGTTCCCCGCTGTCGCACCACCCAGGGTCAACGTTCATTCGCCTACAAAGCTCCTCTTTGGCTGAACAACCTCAGCCCTGCCATCTCTACTGCCCAAACCCTGGGCATCTTTAAATCAAGACTACAGCAACACCTTACTACCTCCAGCTCCTGTAACTGCCCCCCGTAACTGATACTGACATGTCCCAGGGGTTGCCTCAGCCTCTCTCCTCCACTGTCCATCCGGCTGCCCCCTTACCCCCACTGATGCTCTTATTCCATCT
Source organism: Neoceratodus forsteri (assembly GCA_016271365.2). NCBI lineage: Eukaryota > Metazoa > Chordata > Ceratodontiformes > Ceratodontidae > Neoceratodus > Neoceratodus forsteri. The sequence continues at coordinate 1,380,487,052 of CM028132.1, read as the reverse complement.
TCCACCCCACCCTCCTCCTCCCTTCCCTTCTTCCACCCCCCATGTCACCAGCACTTATCCCCTGTTTCGTCTGACAACCGCCTTTGGCTGCACCTTTGTTGCCCTTTCCTTTCTACACCCTTTTTTTCTGCTTTCTATACCACTGTTTCCCTTCATCAAGTCTCTTCTTCGTTGCTGGTTTCCCATCTTATCAGAAGAGCTAGTAACCATGCCTTGAAACTCGATCTTGTTCTATTTAACTAATTATGGAATGTTATTATTGACTATTGTTGTTCATTGCTATCCCTGTATGTCTTTTGCCTCCGACGTGGAACCTTTGTAAAAGAGCCCGGGCTCAAAGGTATTTGTAATCCTAGACTTGAATAAATAAATATATGTATGAATAAATCCTAAAGCCTCCTTGTCCGTTTTTCACCCCTCAGCTACCATACTTTTTGTTCTCAGCTCTCATATAGTTTCACTTAGCCAGTTAGAAATCCTGTTGCACTCCAAGTATTACTCAGCTCAGTTAAAGAAATAAACAGAACAAATAAATATGTAACATTACTGCAATCATAACAGTATACTCAGTACGTAACTGAGTTAGAGAAATAAACAGAACAACTAAATCTGTATTATTACAGCAATCCTAAAAGTATACAATCGTTGCTTTGTTTCCACTCCAGAGACCCTGTTGTAATATAGGACCACAGAGGACTCTGGGTGGGAGGGTGAGCAACTCTAAAAATCCCGGCAGAGCTCCAATGAGCTTGCTCACTCCCCTCTCACTCGCTCATTTCTATTTCTCCCGATGCTGCAGGCTGCCCTTTTGTACTGGGCTCCCTGCTTGTGTTGGCGCCTATTTCTGCCCACAAAGAAAACCACAGCAGTCCCAACAGAACTCTGTTGAGCTCACTCACTCCCCCGTCTCACTCGCTCATTCTGTTTCTCCTGGCGCTGCAGGCTGCCCTTTTGTACTGGGCTCCTGCTGCATTGACACCTTTTTCTGCCAACAATAAAATCTGCAGCAGTCCCAACAGAGCTCCGTTGAGCTTGCTCACTCCTCCTCCCTCACTTGCTCGTTCTGTTTCTCCCGGCGCTGCAGGCTGGTCTTTTGTACTGGGCTCCTGCCTGCACTGGCGCCTTTTTCTGCTCACAAAGAAATATGCAGCAGTCCTGACAGAGCTCAGCTGAGCTCGCTCACTCCCACTCTCTCACTCAATCGATCTTAATCTGTCCCAAATACTGATTTCCCAAAGTGACCGCGCTATTCTGCGCCGGAAGCGTGAAGACACATTTTGGCCAGGATGTGAACAATGACAGCTGCACTATTAATAAGGAGGTGTGAAAAAATGCCAGTGTTGAAAATCTGGTGTGAAAATATGACAAATTTCCGAAGTTACAAGGGTGCGTGGAAACTACGCAATGCACGCTCATAAAAGAGTCATTTTATGGACTTTCATTACAAAATTTTCAACATAGGCATTTTAGGACCTCTGCTCATGAACAGTGTCACTGTGATTTTCTTAATGTGTCTCCAACACTGATTTCCACAGCGACTCATATATTCTGTGCGGAAGTGCAAAACACATTTCAGCCAGGATGTGAAAATTATAGCTGTGCTGTTCATAAGGAGGTGTGTGAAAATGCCAATGTTGAAAATCTGGAGTGAAAATATTGCAAATTCGCGAAGTTACAAGCATGCATAGCAACTGCACAACGCACGCCCGTAAAACAGTAATTTTTTTGATTTTTTCCACCAAATTTGCAACACAGGCTTTTTGAGGCCCCACCATGAATACTGGTACTGTCGCTTCATCATTCTCAAAGGTGATTCTACGCAGTGACCACGAAATCACCTTTCGGGACCGAATAATGCCATGACAGTGGCTGAATTCATGAGAAGGGTCCTAATAACCCATTTTGAAAATTTGGTGCCCAAATTCCCACAAATGCCTGAGATATGCACCAAAGTTGAAAAAACTATTTATGCCATTATACAGCTTACCGGCATTCTTCAGTTGCAGTCGGTTTTGAAGAGTGCAGACGTGTTCCCGGTCCACCGGAGATCGTCATGCTGGGCTCTGGAGGTAAGTATGGGGTGAAGGGGTGTGGGGTGGCAGGGTGCGCAGAGGGTGGGTGCAGGTTGTGGTTGGGGCCACGGACTCAACAAGGGACCATTTTCTGGTTTACAGGTAAAAAAAACATTACAGGACATTTTTTTTTTCAGGGACATTTGGCACGCTGGGGTGGGCTCCCAGCATGCCACCTGAGTGGTTTGGAGGGCTGTAGCCGGCGGGGAATTGGGCACTCCCTCGGCACATACCTGGGGAGGAGAGCCGAGAGTTGGGCACCCTCGGCAGATAACAAATTGGGGAGAGACATTATACCCGATGGGTGGGCTCCCCATCAGCAAATTCAACTGGGAAGGGGGAACTGAAGCCAATGGGGATTGGGTGCCCCGTCAGCAAAGAAGGGGGGAGCATGATGCCGAGGGAGATTGGGCACCCCCTCGGCATAGAGCACAAACTTCGGTGTGGGGACATTATGCCGACAGGGACTGGGTTCCCTGTTGGCAAACTGGGTCGGGGGCATGCAAGGTACTACCCTGCAATGATGGGTCTCTCCCTCATTGCAACAGAATGGCTGACGCTGCAATGACAAAGCAGCCCCTGATTGCAGCAGCTAAAACATTTCAACGTGTTGGCACACTGGCTGAACTAGTGTCAGCAGCAGCATGCCACCCCATTGGGGAAAGCAGGCCAAGCCTCAAAAGGCAGTGGGGGCACCAGCCACAACAGTGCCGCACCTCCACAACCTGCTTCTCAGCAGCAACAGAATATGTTTCTTTTTGTGCATTATTGCCAAATACAAAAAGGGCACTGAGGTGGTCAAGAGGGTGCAACACAGGGCCACCAAATGATCGGGCACAGAGGATAAAGAAGGAAGAGAGAGACTGGGAGCCCTTAACACGTAGATGCTAGAGAAAACAGGGCTAAGATGGCACCTGATCTGTTTTCTGCATTCTCAACGGTATTGACAAGGTTGAAGAGATGGAGATGTTTGATCTGATGTCTTCCACCAGAACACAGGGACATGCACTGAGGCTTAAAGCTAAGGTGGCAAGTGCAGGGTAACATTAGGTGATGTTTTTCTCCGAGAAGGTGAGGAATCTACAGAACAGCCTACCAGCTGAGAAAGTGGGACATGAAGACAGTGCAGCCCTTCATTGTAGCCTAAACAAATTTCTGCGTACCAAGGGAATCACAGGGTACCCTGGGTAGTAGAGTGGGTGGGAAATCCCTAAGCACACTATTACCGTGAGAAAGATCCAGCTGGGAGTGAAACATTGGGATCAGTGCTTGGTCTGGTCTTCACCTGCTTGTCTCTTTCTACTAAATATAGTTTATTCCTCTATTGCAACAAGTGTGTACAACTGCTACAACTGAGGTTGGTGACTGCGAGACTTTTTCTTGTTCCTGTTACCCCTGTACTTGTTGGTCACTGCTTATGAAGCGGGGTGACGGATGGATCTAGAGTCCCTCCTGACCTTCAGTTATTATGTTTAAGCAATAATGCCTGAGGAACAGCTCATTTGCTGGGATTCAAACCTGATGGGGGATTGATGGCCAGTACAGTGGAGAGGCACCTCCACCAGCCGATCATTAATCCCAGGAAATGACCAGCTCTGGTTGTTATTGTGATTTATAAAATGGCAAGAAAAAAATATAGAAATTCCATAGGCCAAGAGGCATCACCTGACTGTGCATTAAATGTCTCTAAATGTATGGTCATGTGCCAAATCTAATTTTTCTGCCCCAAAAACTTACTTAAAGCCACTTTATAGGTATAATATGCTTCTCCACGGTGTGTATCATAGGATTTTAATTCACTTCCTAGGGGCGTAAGTACACTCAGCCTTCAGCCTGGTGCCTTACTACACCCCTGAACCGTGCATTAAAAATCCTATAATGCACACCCTGTCTTGACTTTTTACTTGCTTAAAGTTTAATCACAGTAACAATCATTTTTGGGGAGGATTTTCTTTCTTACTTTTTCATGTCTTGAAGCTGAGCATGTGTGAGTAGTGCAGCATGGGCCATTTCACATTCCATGCCAGGGAACCTGTCATTGGCCAATGGATCAGTTCTTTCTTTAAAGATTAATGATGATCCATTAGCCAATGAGAAGCCTGAAATGGCTCATTAATATTTAATTAGATTTATACTACTATGTAAATATATGCTAATTCTGGTTCAAAATGTATAAGTATTGTGCCACAGCCTAGAGGAAGCATAAGGTGTCCTTTGATACATGACAAGACAGCTTGTTGGGCCCTAGTTTGCAGGTCACTGTTTACAAACTATCTCATCACGCAGTCCTGCACTAGTCAATAAAGAGGTAACATTTTAGTGCTTACTATTACGACGTGTGCCTGTGTCCAGCTGTGAAGAAGACTTGTGAGGGTCTGGGTTCAAGACCTCCCCAAAAAAGTTTTCAATAAGTAAACTGCTATACCTATAATGAGTCAGGGATTTCACCTAAGGTCACATCTGCCAGTCACTGACTTTGACCCCCTCTTCCATCTGCTGACCCCCAAAGAAAGTAGTTTTTTTTTTATCTCCTGATGCTTTCATAGTCATAGCCTATGACAAAAAGGAAGATTTGGCATTACTAAAGGAACATGAAGATTTCATTTAATATGATTAGACCTCTTTGGAAATACTTTACCGTGCCAGAAGGTATGCCAGTGATATTTATTCTTTTATGCATATGAACCTATAATCAGAAAATGTTGAAAAAGTAAAATTTTTTAGTGTCTTGTTTGATTTTATATTGCTGAATTGTACTGCTACATCAATATGAACAGGTACTTTATAGATGACACTGTTTTGGTGTGGAAGGGGACACAGCAGGAACTGATGGATTTTGTAATGTACCTTGAACAAACAAGCCCCAATCTAAACTTAATTTTAAAGAGTGATCTGCACCAAATAGATTTTTTGATGTCTCAGAGGGATTAGAACCCAGTTCTTTCATAAACCCATGGGTTGAAACTCTCTGCTTCATTTTAACAGCTGCCACCGTAGGCGTATGGTGGAAAATATACCATATGACCAATGCATGTGCCGAAATTGCAGGAATGATATGGGCTTTCAGAAAGCCTCACATGATTTATCTGACAGGTTTAAAAGCAGAGGACGTAACCAGCCATGCGTTAGTAAGGCAGTACAGAGAATTGCTAGTGTAGAAAGATGCACTTTGCTGTACAAAGAGGGTGACTCTAGGGGAACCACTTTTGATGGCAAACTGAATTTTATGACCACCTTTAAACCCCAATCAAACATAATTAGGCACATTTTGAATTAACACTGGCACATGTTAACTTTTAAACCAAAATTATAGAACAATGCCACAGAGCCACCATGTATGTTTTTAGGAGAGGACAGAATACTTATTGATTGATTTATTTAAAATTTTGGTGACCAGGAAAAGCACACTGAGCTGAGGTTCATTTCCAGGTGCGACCCGGGGAAGGGGGGATATGGCGAGTAAAGGTACAGTAGGTCACGATAACAATGCAAAGTTCACTCAAGCAGCACAACTTGCTAACAAGGCACAGGATAGCAGTAACTGCAAATGTGGCCCTACAGTAGGGTGGATACTTAAGCAGGATTACAATTAAAGTAAAGGAAGCAGATAAGTAAGAATACGGGAGAGCTAGAGCAAGAGAAAAGTTGGAGTAGGACACATGACATGAGCAAGGCAAAGTACAATTTATTTGGGAAAGCAATGGAGTGTGTCAGCTCCAGGTTGGAGCATAGTCTGCATCAGTCCAATGAGGGGAAGGAATTCATCTACACTTCCAGCAGGTACTCAGAAGTGTGGAACTGCAAATTCTGCAAATGCATAAAAGGAGATGTTTTACACAACCTGCTACAGCTGATTCCTTTCAGCTTTAGATTTTGTGAATTGCAGTTCAGAGTCAATATTGCACCTGGCAACACGTCAAGGAGTGGCTTGCAGTTCCTTCTACATCGGCAAAAGCGTGCTCCAATTCAAAAAAAGAAGTGGAGAGCATTTGTGCCCCGTAGAAACGGAAGATAAAAATAATGCCCTCGCTATTTATGTCAAACCGAACAGTAGGAGACATTGTTTTCTTCTTCAAGGTATTGAAAATGCATTGAGTGGTGTCATGAGCTGGATCAAACGTTATTACGCAGACACAAGTAATGGCAGCATAACATAAAGGCAAACCATTTACCACGTCTAAATGAATGTTTCCAACTGAGCCCATTTCTGTCTGGAATAGAGCATCCATGATATTTTCAAAGGGCATTATGCTGTGAAAAGTAACAAATATATTTGGTATTTACAACCAAAGAGAATCTTTTGGTTATGGACTAATATTTTTAAAAATCTAAATATTTAATGTATGGAGATTTTGGAAACTACAAACGCTCCTGTAGAATCCTCTGTCCCCCCATCCCCCTCCTCTTTTATTTCCTCATTGTTTTTGTACCTTTCCTCTGCCCCCACCCCACCCCCACTTCCTGTTTCTTAGTGACTATTGTTGTACATGCCTCATGTCCAGCTATGAAGAGGACTCATGAAAATCTAGGTTCAAGACTCTCCTTCAACGAAGTTTCCAACAGGTAAACTGCTACACCTACAATGAGTCTGGGATTTTACCTAAGGTTATATCTGCCAGCTATTGACTTTGTCCCCCACTTCCCCTCTGCGGACCCCCTCCATTTTCTTTTTTGTAATATGATTAGACCACTTTGGAAATACTTTCTCATGGCCAAATGTATGCCATTACTATTTATTTTTTTATGTATATCAATCAAAAATCAGGAAATGTTGCAAAGCATTTAAACAATTTTTTGAAACACGTCTTGTTAGACATTTACATAATTGTACTGTATTGTTACATTGATGTAGTGAGTAAACATGTAATAAGTCACACCAGAGTGGATAATTATGGATCCATTACCATACGCCTCACGTGTGACGTTAGGCATGAGGTGCATACTCCACACGCCTTTATGCACACGAGAGAAAGGTGTGATTCTTGATCAAAATTACACGTTCCTTAAGTGTCGCATTGCACCTATAACATAGGTTGTACTTGAATGTCTTTTAAAAAGTTTTATTATGATTTTATTAAGAAAACATTGTTTTCTGCATAAAATACATGTAGAAGACAAAACATAATTCCAGTTACGGCATACTGATATTGTAGCCAAACCTGGTTCACGGGCTAAACAAGTACAGGAGTGCAGTTATGGCCAGATAATGAAACTCCCAATCAGGTGGCTAGATTTTTTTTACCTATGTTATTCATTGATGTATTGTTTTTTTACATCATTGTAAATTTAGAAGCTAATATCTATGTATCTTTACACGGTAGAAGCTAATGCTATGTGTCACTATGACGGTGAGGGCCAGGCCTTTCCAGCGGTGTACAGTATGTGGTTCTGGCATGTAGGACACAAAAGATATCGGCTTATAAAATTGCATTGTCAATACCAATATGAAGGCAGTACTATACATGGATATAAAAGTTGGTGTATCGATACATAAACACTGTAGCCGTGTACCACCAAGCTTTCATTTAATGCAAACATGGTCCTAGCCCGACTGGTTCCAGAGTTAGCCTATTCTAAAAGTAATTGCCTTGAAAAGGGTTAACTTTAGATCAGTTTGGGATATATATACATACAGTATTTATTTTAGTGAAAGGCATGAGGTACAGTTGACGTGGCCGTGACATTTTGATACAGTTTTCCTGCATCAATGCGCATCATACCAAGTGTCATACTGTTAAATGGAGGGGGAGAATGCTTAAAGGGGAACTGTCAGCATTTACCCAGCAAAAACATGGGACCTATAGGTCATGATTAGGTAAATCGCAAAGGCAGTAATTTCTTACAAAGCCTTTATTTGTAATTCATCTGGTTAATCCTACGATGCTCTACCCAATTAGTATTCCAGAGTCCTCCGTGGCAAGTCCTTTGATGACACAACTGATAGTGCTGAGCCACAGGGGACTCCTATATTACAGTACTATTGTTAGTAAATATCAAGAGATATACAGCACATGTTTGCATTTCTAGCTCTGGTACTGATCGACCGAGGAAAGCGCTGTCCTCAGTTGATTGGTACCAGAGATATAAGTGCAAACATGTGCTGTATATCTTTTGATATTTCCTAACAACTATACTGTCACATGGGAGACAGTATAGTGTAGTGGTTTAAGGCTTTCAGCTGCAAATCTGGAAACCTGGGTTTGAATCCCACAGCCTCCACTTGCATACTGTGTAACCCTGAGCAAGTCATTTAGCTTCCCTGTGCTTCCAGGTCGCACCTGTAAACAAGCTTTCAGCTCAGTGTGCTACTCCTGGTTAAACAATTGAAGAAGAAAAAAACATAGGAGTCTCCATGGCTCAGCCTATCAGTCATGTCATCAAAGGACTTCGCTGGGAACTCTGGAATAGTAATGGCGGGCAGAGCGTCGTGAGGATTAACCAGATAAATTATAAATAAAAGCTTTGTACTAACCATTTCTGTTACTGGGTACAATGGAGCACTGGGAGATTTACTAACTTGCCCAGAGGCAGTATAGCGCAGTGGGTTAAGGCTCTAAGCTGCAGATCTGGGTTTGAATCCCACAGCCGCCTAGGTGCATACTGTGTGATCCTGAGCAAGTCACTTAACTTCCTTGTGCTCCCAGGTCGCATCTGGAAACAAGCTTCAGCTTAGTGTGCTACTCCTGGTTAAACAATGTTCCCCCACACAGTGAGTATTTGGCTCTAGTGAGGTTTGAACCTGTGATCTGCTGGTTCCTAAACTGGTGCTCTAGCCTCTACTCCATACTGCCTCGAGCTCTTGCTGGCCCCTTCACTATGTGGGGGATCCCCTGAGCATCCTGATTACATGTAAAAGGTAAAGGTAACAGCCCACTCAGTAGTGATTTGGGTCCCTGAGGTATAATTGCAGCTGATTCTAAAATGCATTTTAACGTTACTCATTATCAGTCCTACTTTTTAGAAAAAGCAAAGCTTGTCCTATCGATCAGGATTTGAGCAAGAAAAATGCCCCTTCTATAGTGTCTGCTCACTGTCAGACCCCCAAAACACAAAGTTTCCAAATAGAAAGGATGCAATTACATTCTGTGAGGGCGTATGTTGTATAATTACTATATGTGTAAGTATGGAATATATAATGTGCTGCAGTGAAGTAACTCATTTACCTTCCTACAGTGAGTGGTAACACTCATAACCCATGAGTGGCAAAGGCACGAAATAAAGTAATTATGAAAGTCTTAGCCCTTACATGTGGAGTTTAATGTGTCATTCCACTACAAACCATTATGTATTTTATATAAACCAAAGAATTCTCATTTTAATAGTTTTCCTTACTTTAGTTATAGATTCCTTATTTTTCATTGTTGACTTTCTATACAGCCCCTTGTTCTCTGCATTCTAATTCCAGTTTCAAAGCAGAAATAAACAGAATAGTTAAGCAATAAGGCCACGACAGGGTGTGGGTTATTGAGAGATTTACCCACACCTTGTGTGGTGTATCATGAAGTGCAGTCGAGTGACTTAACCACACAAGAAGTGGGTAATCCCAAAACCCACACCTGGAGTGCCTTATTATGATTATACAATGGACCCATGTGTAAAATAGATTTTAAATGTGTTTAAGTATGTTTTTATAAATGCCATTTCTCAGCCGTGGGTTATTACAGGATATACCATGGTCATGTGATGTGTTTTGACCAATGAGGTTACAGGATTTTCATACCCCATTGTATAATAGATGGGAGATCATTACAACAAGGCTATGTTTCCATCAAGGTAGTTTATGACCTCATAGAGACCGTGAGAGCACAGCTCGAGAGGTCTCTAAGAGGTCAGCAACTACCGAGATGGAAACTTAGCCTTGTTGTAGATGGTCTTCCAGCTACTGTTTTTTATAGTACAAAGACAGCAACTGCTGGAAATCACGACTGCAGATAAAAAAAATGCCAAATGTACTTACAGCTCACAGGGTGTCACGGGAAGCAATTTTGGAGAGCGATAGTGGCATTCTTCTATTTCAGATAAAGATAGCATCTTGAATTTAAATGAAATTATACTCATTTTAAATAGAAAAGGTACTTTCAAACTAAAATCGGTAAATGAACTAGTGGCTGCAATGAAACTCAATAAGGCAGCAAAAGGAAGATTTAAAAATAGCAATCTTTTTTTTTCAGATGTCTGACTAGCCAGTGCCACGCATGTGTGATGTCAGCTTGCTGTTGTGCCATCGATCTAACATCACATCGATGGTAAAACAACTATGAGACATCAGATCAATGGTATAACAAGGTTTAGACAGTGGCAGAAATCAATGAACAAAAGACGCTGTCTATATACTATAAGGATTATGCTTGTCTGCTGGTTGATTCAATCGCTCTGTTTTTGTATTATGTATTGTATTTATTATATGTAAAACTTCCAATAACATTTATTTTACTATAACATGTTCCAAGTGGAACTACAGTAATATGATCTAGAGTGGTAATATGACTGACATCACTATCCTAGTTAAACCAGAAGGGAAGGATTATCATTTTCATTCAAGATTTATCTGCCCACACCTGTTGTATACAGTTTATTGATATGTGATGGCCTGACTTAAAATATGCAACTAATCTTCAAATGCAAGTTATAGAAGTCTTGCAGTGATAAACTGTGTATTTTGAATCACACAATTACATATTTTACGACATCAGTTTACAAGCTTAACTTTTAAATCTACTGTTTGTGTGACAATGTTACTGTTTCTCTCAACTGTTGACTTCAGTGCTGCACTGGACAACTGTAATGGTGTCAGCACTGTGAAAGCTGTTCTCTGATTGGTTCAGTGCTACTCTGTGAGGATACTAACCTTCAAGGTATCTATTGCTACATTAACAGTTAACAGTGGCATATTGTCAATATCATAATGTTACTGTTGTCATCACCCAAGATATTACTTTTATCTTGTCATTTCTACCCCACTCCTGTTGTATAAAAGCTATGTAATTAATTTGCCCAGCACCATCTTGCAGGAATGCAGTATCTTAGTTTCAGGGTGGTCTTACTGTTATCAATTTTAAGAATGTGTGGACTGACACACAGGGAGGTCAAGTGACTTGACTCAAGGTCACATTGAGTCTGCGGTTGGGGCAGGATTTGAACCTGAATGTGTCCTGATTCACAGATGTGTGATCTAACTGCTAGATTATGTCACTTTCATGATAAAGAAAGACCAGAGGTACCTTGAAGACTTTTTCACAGACATACATACTCTCATAATGCAATATGAAACAAGAACTGAGCTCCCAGTTTATCAGCATATTTATAAGGTTTTTTTAGTCCTGCTGAGATGTAACATATAATTTTATATGGGGTCCTGCTTTCACCTATTTCCAAAGCTGGGTGACTTGGAGCATTGATGGGTTAAACTATTTATTAAATTATTATTACTTTTTTTTTTTACTGATTGATTGACTGACTGACTGATTGATTGTATAAGTTAATAGATCCTCTAACCAGTGTCTCTTATGGTCTAAGAAACTCTAAGCTTGAGGTTTGAATGAGAGGACTGCAAAGTAGAGCTGAGTGATTCTGTCTACCCAGACCTCACCTGTGGAATCTCTTATAATAATAATAATAATAATAATAATAAATTTATTTATAAAGCGCAATTTAAACAATTACCAAAGTGCTGTACAAGATTAAAAACATAAAACAATAAAATATGTAGACTAGATCAATGAATAACAATTAAAATACCGATATATTAGTCTCCAAAAGCATGGCTAAATAAATACATTTTTAAAGCCATCTTGAAGCTCTCCAAGGTCATGCACACTCTCTAATCCAGCAAGGTAGAGAATTCCACAGGGTAGGGCTGCATAACTAAAAGCTCTCGCACCTGATGTTTTCAGTCGAACCCTGGGAACCTCTAGCAATCCCTCATCGGCTGTGCGGAGGGGTTGGAGGGGGCAGTAAGGAACCAGGAGCTCTTGCAGGTAGCCAGGGCCCTGACCATGTAGGACCTTATGGGTTAGTAAACCGACCTTGAAGGTGATCTGCCACTGAACAGGCAGCCAGTGCAGTTCGCGCAGCACAGGAGTGATATGACTGGTCCGGGAAACCCCTACCAGCAACCTGACCACAGTGTTCTGCACCAGCTGCAAGCGGAAGATATCAACCCCCAGAAGCTCTAGATATAGGGAGTTATAGTAGTCAAGGTGAGAGGTCACAAAGGCGTGGATCAGCGTTGGAAGGTTGCGAGCGGAACAAGGGTGCTTAATCCGGGCAATGTTCCTTAGATGGTAAAATGAGGCTTTGACTACCGCCGACACCTGAGAGCGAAGTGTCAGCCCTTCATCAAATATCACACCCAGATTCTGCACCTGGACAGAGGACATGAGCTGGCTACCCCCAAGCCAAAGCCCGGCGGCAGACGGAGCTCCCACCCTCTCTATCCCACAACCTGGTTCCACCACCAACACCTCAGTTTTTTCAGGATTCAACCTTAGCCAGCTGGCCCACATCCAGTCCTGGAGCTCCAAGAGGCAGCTATTAAAAGCAGAGACCGCACTCTCCTGGTCGGGGGCAAAAGACAAGTAGAGCTGGGTATCGTCTGCATAACAGTGAAACCGCAGCCCATATCGTCTTACAGTGTCTCCCAATGGCAGCAAATACACTGCAAACAACACAGGGGACAGCACAGAGCCCTGAGAAACCCCACATGGCAGAGAAAATGGGGCCGAGGAATAAATCCCAGACACCACTCTCTGAGTTCTGCCAGTGAGGAAAGATCTAAACCAACAGAGGACCATACCTGACAGGCCACAGATGTCTCTCAGGCACTCAAGCAGCCCCCCATGGTCCACGGTGTCAAAAGCTTAAGAGAGATCGAGAAGGTCTAAGATACAATGACACTTCCAATCTCTAGCAATCAGGACATCACTGAGCACCCGAACCAGAGCAGTCTCTGTACTATGCCTTTTCCAAAAACCGGACTGGAGGGAATCATAGATGTCATGGATGGTCAAATGGTTATCCAACTGAAGTGCAACTACTTTCTCTATCATCTTCCCAATAAAGAGAACGTTAGAGATTGGCCTGTAGTTAGCAGAGCAGTTTGGGTTCAGAGACGATTTTTTAAGGAGTGGTGTAACAACCACCTCCTTTAGGGAGTTCGGAAACTCACTTAACTCTATGGAACACCAAACTATCTCTGTCAAGATAGGGCCAATGACATCTACACACCCCAAAATGAGGCGTGTAGGGCCCAGGTCAAGACTACTGCAAATAGGCCACATACTTTGGACAATCCACACAACATTATTGATTGGCGGCCGGTCAAAGTGATCCCAGAATGACCGAGGTGTAGTGACCATACACCAGCCACCGCAAACCCCATAGAGCATGCTGAATGAATCTCATCCCTGATGTCGGCCACCCTATTGGCAAAGAATACAGTGAACTCATCACACTTATCTTGTGAAATGCTCTCCGAGTCTGAAGACAGGCTGGATTGCACAGCCTGTCGACGGTTTGGAAGAGCTGAGTTGGTCGATTCTGAGCCACAGCAATCTCTCTGGACAGGAACTCTGCCTTTTTATGGGAGATTGTTGATTGATAGATACGATAATGTTCCATCAATCTAAGGTGGTCGGCATTAAGGGCGGATCTCCACCAGCAATACTCCAACCTTCGCCCCACATGCCTCAACTCCCTCAAGGCCCCATCAAACCAAGGGGACCGAGGGCAGACAGTGAGGGGGCGAACATGGACTGGAGCGATGGAGTCCAGAGCATCTCCTATGGCCTTATTATAGGCCTGGACTAGATGCTCTGAGCCCCCGCTGACATCTGTACATCCCGATAGGTCAAGCACTGCCAAAAGACCAGTGGGAGTAACATCCCTCAAAGGGCGGTATCTGACCATCTCCACAGGGGTAGGTCTATGAGGGGGAGCTCGGAAATTGAATGTTACAGTGCAATGGTCAGACCATGCAACAGGTTCCACCACCAGGTCGGTGGCTTCCATTCCCAGGAGGAAAACCAGATCAAGTGAGTGGCCATGAACATGGGTAGCAGAGGCAACAACCTGTGTGAAGCCCAACATATTCATAAGTTGAAGGAAGTCCTGACCAAAATGAAAGAGTTCATCATCGACCCAGGCATTGAAGTCACCCAGCACCATCAACCTGGGCGACTCCAACACCATGTCGGTGATGAAGTCTGCAACTTCCTGCAGGAACAAACCCTCACCCCTGGTGATACCACAACAGACACACTTAGGAGGCCTTAGGAACGTATTATAAATCATTTGAGTTTAGTATGAGTGATTTATAATAAGATTTTTTTTTTTAATTTTATTATGCTGTCCTCCCCCCCTTCCCAGTGCTGAAGTGGAGCATTCCCTCCTACCGCTACTGCCCCTCCCCACCTTAGTCATATCCCCCACTCCTTCCCCCATATTTCTGTACAGAGGTCATATTTTCAAAAGGCCCTTAGACCAATGTAAGGTGTGTCAAACAACCACCCTGTGTCAGATCCAGGTGCACTAGACACTGTGTGCCGTATTTTGCAAGAAAAGCATTCTCTATGGCAAAGCCCCCCAAAATAATGCAAGAAGACTGCTGCATCAAAAATATGATGCAATGGGTGAGAATGATGCAAGCTGAGAATGACGCAAGGTGAGTCAAAAACATAATGCATGGAGTGAGATGGAGCATAAATGACACAAGTTGAATCAAAAATACGATGCATGGAGTGAAAAATAATGCAAGCTGTCAAAAGTTAGAGCAGATGAAATGGCCTCTGAAAGCAATATTTTACATGCTACTGTCCTTGAGACAGCATTACAGTCTACAATGCAGGAATCTTGTAGCAGAATGTCACTCATAGTACCATAGTCAGGTTTGCCACCTGCTGTGGGCCTCTGTATATGCTCTAGTGTCAGTTAGACCAGCTCTGGCTGTTCTAATGGTGACATTCATCTTTAATGCAGTGTCGACAGCTTCCACCTTAGAAAATAAAAAAAAAGGGATGGTGCGCCATATTTTTTATGCAGACCCTGTTATGCATGGTGCACCCATTTTTTTTTGATGCAATACCTTGGCACAGGCAGTTCTGCTTTGATACAAGCAGCATTAGAAAATCAGAACTGACACAAGTTTTGATGCAGCTTGCATCTTGCGTCATTCTCTGACCTTTGAAAACTGAGCCCAGATTGTTAAAAAAAAAGTTGAGCTGTCACTGTGGCACTGAGTAGTGGAGAATGCTCTGGCACATTATATGCAACATTATGTGCAATGTAGGGTGACTGAAATGATTCGGGGCCAGCAGGGCAGATCTTACAAAGGTCAGCTCAAGGCACTGAACCTGTACTCGCTGGAGGCCAGACGAGAGAGGGGAGATAATGAGAGACCCTCAGTTTCCTGAAAGGAATGAACAAGGTAAACTGTGAGGAACTATTTAGCATAAGTAGCAGATCAGAACACGGGCACAAGTGGAAACTGATGGGGTGGGGAGATTACAGAGGGAAGTGGGAATATTTTTTATGTTACAGGAAGGGTGGTGGAGCCGTGAAACAATATGCCAGCTGATGTTCTGGGTGCCAAAACTATCAGTAGTTTCAAACGTGGCTGGGACAGTGTAAAGGGATTAGTGGATGCTCAGGGTGATAACAGTAGGGCAGGGAGCATGGTGGTGGATAGTGTGGATTAGAACCCTGTATGGAAAACAGGACCTGAGTTTGTTGGGGTTTATTAGCAGTCTGGATGGACCAGTGATCTTTTTATTCCATCATTGTCAATGTTTCTCTGTTTCTGTATATGTGAAGTTACATGAAATATTTTTAATATGATTTTTTTTTACATGAAATCATTTGTTTTAATACATTTTTTATGGCAAAATTATATACATGTATTAGCCCCTGATTTTATAGGTAAGGAGGCCTCTTTGCCTTGGTAATGAGATCCAGCACCTGACCATGCATCAACAGCTTTTTAATGCACGGTCAGGAGGTGTCTCTAAGCCAAATAGGCATCAGGATTTTTCTTTGCCATTTTATAAAGTGCAATTATACATATGAAATTCTATAAATAAATGAAAGTGTAAAAGGCAGCTTGAGACCTAGGAACCGATCACTCTGACGGTCTCACATTCTCCGCCTCCTGCTATCTCTTTACCTTCACTTGCTGTTTCTGTCTTTCTTCCTCCTTGCTTATGTGAAATCTGCATGTGAAACTGGGATCCCTTTGTTTGCCAATGTATATACTTATATTGCTGAAATGATTTCAAAAAGCTATTTGGAACTCAGAGGGTTAACCTTGAGAAGCTAAGCTCTTTTGCAGAGTTGTCAACAGGAGATTAGCTCTGGGACACCATATTCTATTTTGTTACACCTGCAAGAAGAAGAAACTGACAAGAGTTCTGATACATTTGTGTGAAAACAAGATGTCCCTTTAACAAGCTCAGGATGCAGAAATGAATTGCTAGGCAGGCTTTATAAAAGGGCAGCAATGTTTGCTGGAGAGACCAAAATTTAAAATTAGAGATACGCTCAGAGGCAGGACTTTGTTTTGTTTGAACCGTCTTATGTTTAAAACCCATTCTGTAAATTTTTTTGTCATTGTAAATAATAAAGTGCTACTTGCGAATTTTATAACTGCTCCTGATTTTCCTGTGCCTCCTGACCTGTGCCTCGATGACACAGCTTACAAAGGGTGTAGTAACAGTTCTCAAAAGTCGGCTAATGGTCTTGTCAAATTGCAAGAGCAGGACAGTATACGCAGACGTGTGGAGTGGGGGGAGGTAAACCGAATAAAGTGTAGGGACTTGCTCAAGGTAATGCAGTAACTATTTGGCTCTAGCGGGGTTTGAACCTCAGATTTTCTGGGTCTCTGGCTAGTACTTTAACCCCTAAACCACACTTACAGACCTGGTAGAATGCAATGATTTTAACAAAGCCACAAGCCAGAAGGGAAGGAAGTCAGTACCTGCCCCTGGGTTAGCAGTGTCATGCAGTGAAACCTGCTGGGAGGTTTTCCCTCAGCTGCAGCCTGCCAGCTTTTGCTCTCATGTGAGCATACCATAATCCTAGGCAGCACATGGGGACCCCTAATGGGAGAGGCTGGGACTAGAACAACCTCAGGCTTTCCTCAGCCACAGCCTGCCACTACCTGTGCCCATGTCAGCACTAGGGCTGTCACATAATGAATGTTAATTGCTTAATAGTGGGGCACTCAGTACTTGGGATCATACCTCTCAGCCTCCCTCACCACAAATCAGGGACAAGGCTTAAAATGATCAGGGACAAATGACCAAAATCAGGGACACATCTGAAAAAATAGTAATATTTGTTCCAGAAGCTATGTACAACATGCTTCTTAGTATGAATAGCATTTTCTTAATGAGAACTAGACTGTAACACCAATGGCTAGCATTATTTTATGATTCAGATCCCCATTCTTCAGTGACAGAAATGCAAAATTTAGGAGGGACAGAAGAAATTTCAGAGGCAAAATCAGGGACGTCCCTGAAAATCAGGGACACTTGAGAAGTATGCTTGGGACCGAATACTGAGTGTATTTCATTATTCTGTTGTATTTGGTCTTGGGGTCTATAGAGATATGTTAAGTTTCAGACGCATTTCAAAAACCTTCTAGCCCTCCCCAGGTGGAAAAAGCTTGCCTTTTGACCCTCTCCCCTGCCTGATTCATATCTACCATCACCTTCCCCACCTCAGTCATGTCTTCCACCCGTTCCTCATCTCAGTCATTTACCACTCCCCTGCCTCAAATCATGTCAACCACCCCCTTTCCACCTCAGTCATATCCCTCACTCTCTTCCCTGCCTCAGTCATATCCCTCATCCCTTCCCTGCCTCAGTCATATCCCCCACCCCCTCCACTACTTCAGTTACATCCTACACCCCTCACCACCTCAGTCATATACCCCACCCACTCCTCCACCTCAGTCATTTCCCCACCCTCTCCCCATCTCAGTCATATCCCCACATCATCCTGGCTTCAGTCATATCTACAACACTTTCCTCACCTCAGTTATACCCCACTCCCTCCCCCACCTCAGTCATATCCCCACCCCTCCCCCACCTCAGTCATATATATCATCCTCTCCTACCTCAGTCATATAACTCATTCCTCCCCACCTCAGTCATATCCCCACCTCAGTCATATCCCATATGCCATCCCCACCTCAGTCATATTCCTGACCCCCGCAGCCACCTCAGTCATATCATCACACCAATCCCCACCTTATGGCCACCACCGCTCCCCACCTCAGTCATTTCCCAATGCCACCCCTCTCACAACATCAGTCATATCCCCCACACCATCCCCCACCCCAGTCATATCTACCACTTCTCCCCACACCAATCATATGCACACTCCCTCCCCACCTCAGTCATATCCCTCACTCCCTTCCCACCTCAGTCCATATCCCCACCTCAGTCACATCCACCACAACATCCCGCCTCAGTCATATCACCACCCTCCCCCACCTCACTCATATCCCTCTCCACTTCCCCACCTGAGTTATATCCCACCCTCCCACCTCAGTATTATCCCCACTCCCTCCCCGCCTCAGCCATATCCACCACCCCTCCCCACCTCTGTCATATCCCACACTCCCTCCCCACCTCAATCATATGTCACATACCATCACCCACCTCAGTCATATCCCTCACCCCTTCCCCACCTCAGTCATATCACCACCCCTACCACACCTCAGCCATATCACCACTCCCACCTCAGTCATGTCCCCTACTTCCTCACCCTCTTCAGTCATAGCCTCAACTCAGTCATATCCCACATACCAGCCTCCATTTCAATCATATCCCTCACCCTAGACCCATCTGTTATATCCCCACCCCACCCTCCCCACCTGAGTCATATCCATCACCCTTTCCTCCTCAGGAATGTTCCCCCCCCTACCATGCCTCTCAACTGTCCCTGATTTTAAGGATGTTCCTGATTTTGCCATAAAATTTTACTCTGTCCCTTCGAAAAATTGTGTATCCATGACCAAACAGTGGGGGTTGTAAGCACAAAATAATGTCAAACATTAAAGTTAAAGACTTGTTCTTCCTTAGAAAATGCATTTTACACTAAGTCTCTTATTCTACCAGCTTTCAGAATGGATATCATTAATTTTGAAGATGTGTCCCTGATTTTGGTCCCTTGTCCCTGATTTTTTAAGCCTTGTCCCTGATTTATGAGGCAAGAGGTTGAGAGGTATGCTCCCTCCTCCTCCTCCTTAGTCATATCCTCCACACCTCCTCACATCAGTTATATCCCACACTTCCTCCCCCACCTCAGTCATATCCCTCCCCTTCCCCCACCACAGTCATATCTCCCACACTGTCCCCTCCTCCTCAGTCCATATCCCTCTCCCCTCCTCAGTCATATCCCCCACTCCACTTCCACTTTCTATAGACAGAGTGTTAAAAACAACATGTTGAGCCAGCTTCATGGCACTGAGCAGTGGAGGACTGCTGTGGCATGTTGGTGACCCGACGTTGCACCCTAAGCCAAGGACCTTAGGGGTGAAGGCTGGAAAATAGTGTGAAAAATATTCTGTAGGGACTGCAGTCTCCTCCCTGGGAGAGGGGGAGATGTGCACTGCTTGAAGAGTGACACCTTGCAGCTGCCTGGGGCCATTGCCTGCTTACATAGGTGACCATGCCCCTGCGGGCCCTTAGGAACTCCAGCCTCCTCCTAGGGAGAGAGGAAGATGTACACTGTTTGGAGAGTGACACCTGACAGCTGTATGGTGCCACTGCCTACCTGGGTCACCACGTGCCAGTGGGCCCCGCACCCATGACCCTGACGTGGTGCATGCTCCTGGCAGGGAGAGGGGGATGGGTGGGGAAAACAGGCAAACATGCTGGTCCAGGAAGTCTTTAGAGATAGCCTGCATATGCGCTCCCCCTCAACACTCTTCAACAGCCCATCCCCTACCCAGCCCCTGGTGACCAATGATGGTTTTGGCAGCAAGCTTCTCCATTTTCAGAGGGATAAAGCTGACACGGGTGCTGGAGTGGATAAACTTTGATCTGGCAGTGGACAATGCTAGTGAGATTAAATCCAGCAGGCAGATGAGTGGGCCTGAAGGGAGAGGCTTCTGGAGACATATTGAGTGGCACAAAATAGTTGCTGAGATCCTTACATGGTTCCAAGAACTGACTCATCTAATAGCTTCCCCCCTCCCATAGCCTTGCCCCTTCCTGATTCCCAAAGAACCAGTTATAATATGAGTGCTCCTCTGACTGACCCCATAATTATGATTTTGGAGAGGGCCAGTAGTGGTCAAATTTGGTCAGCCCACGTCCCCCTCCCTAACTTGCCTTTGCATATATAGATCTAACTGTGGCTGCACCCACCCAGGATGGAGGGAAGGAGGGGGGAATGGTCCATGTCGTTGATGTCGCTAGGCAGACTGGTCATCGATGACAGCACAAAGTGACCCCTTACAAGGAGCGGTTAAAACAAGAAAAACCTTCACGCTTTCCCCTAGAAATAGTCTGCTAATACATTCTCACAGGTCATCATCGCTCTCCTAGACAACACATAATGGACCCCTGCTGGGAGAGGTTACAACTAGATAAACTTCACACTTCCCCCTAGCAGGGCCCTTGAGAGGGTGGGGGAGCCCAGGATTATTCCCAGGGTCTGATGCCAAAGAGGGGCCCAGGCCACCCAGCATACTACTGTATACAGCTGCACAGGGGCCCCAGAATCTGAACTTTTCCTGGGGCCCAGAATTCCTCTCACAGGGTCTGCCCCTAGCCACCATCTACCAGTACCTACGACCAAATAATCACTGCACTCCTAAACAACACATAGTGAGCCCCTGCTCATGGGAGATTGACGTTAGAATAACCTTAGCCCCCCCAAAAAGAAAAAACAGTCCAGCCTGTCAGTACCTACTCTGGGCTCAGCAGAATCTCAGTGCTGTACAGGAAGTGGATGGAGACACTAGGACATGAACAGCAGGAGGCTCTTCTATGGTCACTGCAAATCATTACTCATAGTCATACAGACACACACACACACACACACACACACACACACACAAACACACTCACGCAGAACCACACACATATATACACACACACACACACACACACACACACAAACACATATACACAAACACACTCACACTCACACACACACACACTCACTCACTCACTCACTGTTGGCCAATGGAGATGCAAAACCTTAATTTCAGTTTGGGAGAGGATCCTGCTTTTACTAGTACTGGAGGCAGTATAGCACAGTGGTTTAAGGCTCTGAGCTGCAAATCTGGAGACCTGGGTTTGAATCCCACAGCCCTTACTTGTATACTGTGTGACCCTGAGCAAGTTGCTTAACTTTCCTGTGCTCCCAGGTCGCACCTGTAAACAACCTTTCGGCTTAGTGTGCCACTCCTGGTTAAACAACTGGAAAAAAAATTAGAAAAACCTGCGTTGGGCACATTTCACAAAATGGCGCCAGTCTGGTATAATTTTATATAATTTTGAGAAACAGAGCATTGTGCTTAAAATTTACAATTCTGGTTCAAATTGTACCTTTAAAAAATATCACATTTTAAACAATGCAGTTTGGGAAGATCGTGTTATTTATTGAATTGTGTTTTCAATACTCAAATTTTTTAAATGCAATTTTGAGAAAAATGGTACTCTGAATAAAAAAGAATTAGCAAAATTAAACCAGACTTTGGTGCAGTTTCACAAAAACTGCATGAATGTGAAATTGGCAGTTTTGCACTATTTCACATCATAATAAAAATTTCACTCAGCAGTAACTTCTACCCAGTTTTTCATTTTTCCCTAAAGCTCAGTTTCACACAGTGAACTAGAGGCCGAGGTGGGATTCAAACCTGAAATTTCCAGGTTTAAAGTCCTGGGCTTTAAGCAGTATGCCACACTGCATTCACACAACATCTTTAGTCTTGTGTGTGCTGTCCCATCCCTACCTCCCCACTCACCTGATCTGACCTCCTGTACATGAAACAGAGAGAGAGAAACACACATACACAGGGTGACCTAATCACCCTCATTGCTTCCTAAACTGTGGAGCCTTTGTGGTGTTTTACATGACTGATAATAAAAAACCCACAGAGACAGGAACCTCACATATAATCCAAAACATGAAAATTACACACTGGTTCTCCATCCATCATATGACTCAGCCCCAGAAGTGAAGCTCTTTGGGAAAACACGGTTGCTGCCATCCCACACCCCTTGCAACCCCCAGTCATACTTGGGGGGGGGGCAGAGATCCCCTCAATATAAACTACAAGGTCTCTAGCCTTGGAGCAATGCTAACCCTTTCTCCACTAGGCAGGTGTTAAGAATGGGATAGTCGCATTATTCTGAGTGGACGCTGATTCCAAGTAACCAAGCTGCCTTCATATTTTCTGGTGGTGTCGTCAAGCAGACTTCACAGACATTTTCATGGCACTGACACCACCTAATGTGGTCACTTTTCTTTCCATGCTGTCCTGACATACAAAACAATTTTGTCTGCAACCTCAGTTCACTTATTTAACCATTTGCTTGCAAAGGAATTTTATTTAGTTATTTTTTATTTTGGTTCTATAGGGGATTAATGAACCATTTCTGGATCTGTTCAGGCTTGGTTTTAATTGGTTGTTTATATATTTATTTTTACCAGGTGAGTGCGATGGTCCCAAGGACAGTTTTCAGGTAGGACCTGAGTCATGAAGATGGCAAAGCATACAGTTACAGCAGAGCAACGTAAACAGGAATCTAGTGTATGGTGGAACCCCGTTATGCATGGAATTTCATTTCCTGGAACATGTTCGTTGTGCTGCAGTAGTGACATCATTATGTTGTTGTGCTACAGTAGTGATGTCACTATTGCAGCATGACAACTTAAAATGCTGCCACACAGCTGCTTTCCTGTATCCGATCAAGCTGGAAGCATTTTCAAATTTACGCATGTGCGGCAAACTTTTTGGGATAGTGACTTTTGAGGGGTGTGACATGGTCTGTCCAATGCAGAGTGCTCTGCAAGGGGCTCGACAGTATCATACCAGTCATCAGCCAGGCTGACTGTGACACTCTTTTGCCTGTAGTGGTCTGCACTTGAAAAGAAAAACCTGCACCAATCATGTGGTGGCTTTTTCTTTTATCTACAGATCACCGCGCAACAAACAGCTGTTTGCGTCCCGATCAGCCTGGCTGATGTCTCCGCCCCCCCTTCACTCCACCAGTCCCTTCCTGAAAGGAGGGAGGAGGAGGAGCTTTCCTCCCCTGCCTCTTCCACTTCCCGCTGACTTCTTTTGCACTTCTCCCACCCATGCAGAGTAGGCCACAGCCTAAGCTTCATACGTGCTTGGAGTATACAGTGCCTGAAAGCACTTTCACTTTAAGCGCAATCGCACTAGCAGAACACCCCCCTGCCTGCCGACATTGGGGTGTTCAATCCCCATGTCAGCATGTATCCCCCTCCCCTTTTAATGTGGCACACTGGGAGCCCACCCCAGTGTGCCAAAAAACTACCTCTGATGTTTCAGACATCAGAATGCCCACTCCCAGTGTCGGATGCACCACCCCCCCACACCCCTATATTCTCAGCCGACCTCGGGGTGCCCAATCCCCAGGTCAGCACTGATCTCCCCAAGTACTCTGGCACACTGGGAGCCCACCCTAGTTTGCCGAAATCTGTGTTTTTAAATATTTTACCTGAAAAAAGAAGACAGTCCCAGGAGGTCTTTTTTTTTTTTTTTTTTAAACCTAAAAAAAAAAAGATCCCTCATCATTCCTAATGGCCCCCTCCCCAACCCGCACCTCCTCCGCACACCCCACCTCCCTGCACCCCTCACCCACACTTATCTTCAGAGGTCGAGAGCAGCATCTTCTGTGGACCGAGAACACGCCTGCACTCTTCAAAAGCCGACTGCAAACTGAAGAAAATCACGGTTAAGCCCTATAATGGCAATCAATGGGGGTTTCAACTTAGGTTGATATCTCAGCCACTTTTTGGAGTTTTGGTCCCACATTTTCAACATGGGGTTCTTGGGACCCCACATCGTGAACACTGTCACTATTATTTAGTTTCTCAGCCCGAAGGTGATTTTGTGGTGCGCTGTGGAATCACCTTCGGGACCAATTAATGAAACGGCAGTGCCACTGTTCATGAGGTGGGGTCCCAAAAGCCCTTATTGCAAATTTGGTGAAAACTCCAAAATTAAATATACGAGCATCTGCTGCGCAGTTTCTACGTACGCTCATAACTACATCAATTTTTAATATTTTCACTCCAAATTTCCAACATTGCCATTTTTTCACACACCCTTATGAACAGTACAGCTGTCATTTGTTGCATCCTTCCCAAAATGTGTTTTTATACCTGTGGTGCATAATGGTGCGGTCGCTGTGCAAAATCAACTTTTGGGACAGATTAACAAAATTACAGTGCCACTGTTCATGAGGGGAGTTCCCAAAAAAGCCATGTTGAAAATTTGGTGAAAACATTCCAAAACATGACTGCGTTACGAGTGTGTGTGTTGCACAGTTTCTGCGCACACTCATAACTTTGCCACTTTTTCATATTTTCACTCCAGATTTTCAACACTGCCATTTCTTCACACCTCCTCATGAACAGTACAGCTGTCATTTTTCACATCCTGCCCGAAATGTGTTTTCACACCTGTGGCACCTGTGGCACCGAATGGTACACTCGCTGTGTGAAATCACCTTTTGGGACTGAGTAACGAAACGATACTGCCACTGTTCATGAGGTGGAGTCCCAAAAAGCCTATGTTGAAAATTTGGAGCAAAAATACCAACCAACACCCAGGGCGTTAGGGTTTCCAACTGTAACGCCCACATTGGTGTGACTTGGGGTCATCGGCCGTATTACTCACGCCATTCCACCCCACCCTGCAGCAACCACTGACAGGCATTGAGGTGTACCTTGGGGTCTTCGACCCTAACATCCACCCCATTCTCCTATACTGCACCCATCTCAGCTTATTTACTTATGGAATGGGGTGAGCATAAGGGCTGAAGACCTCAAGGCACACTGCAACACCGGTCGGTGTCTGCAGGGTGAGGTGAGGTGGAATGGCATGAGTGTTATGGCTGATGACCCAGAG
Source organism: Neoceratodus forsteri (assembly GCA_016271365.2). Lineage (NCBI taxonomy): Eukaryota > Metazoa > Chordata > Ceratodontiformes > Ceratodontidae > Neoceratodus > Neoceratodus forsteri. The sequence goes on along the minus strand of CM028132.1, from coordinate 1,380,461,864 downwards.
GCAATTCCCCAATGCCTGTCAGTCTCTGCAGGGTGGGGTGAGGGTTGGCATTACTTCAATACTTCCCTGCCATTCCTATTATGCATCTCTCTAACTCCTGCACTACCAATGCCAATACCAGCAAGCAAACATTCAGCATTGACAAATGTTTGTTTTTCTAATGAAGTGAACCAGTGCTGGAAGAACATAAGAAATTTGTGTTGACAGCTATGTCTTAAAATGCAAGGCAGAGGAATATACACAGAAAAATATGGGAGGCATGTACAACAGCAACACCAACAGTAAACATTCGGCATTGACAAATGCTTGTTTTAAAACCTGAACTTATAGAAAAAAACTACAGCACACTGGATCACTAATCTGAGCTCTCCACCAACTCTGAAGTGCTCCCCAACCCCCAGTTCACTGAAAGGAAATGGAGTGTCTGAAATGGGCATGGATGCCCATATACTATAAAATATAATGTATGTGCATCCATACACAGACAAGCTTGTGCTTTATCTTGAGAGTTTATGGCAACCAGTGAACCTCTTGAGCTTTACTCAAGGGTCCAGGTTGCCATAGAAACCTTCTCAATGCAGACACAGGCTTGCTGTGTATGGCTGCTCACACATTATTCTCTATTTTACTGTCTTATGGGACATGATTATTATAGCCATAAGCTATGGCTTAAACCCATAAAGGTTCTAAAAGGTTAGTGTGGTCTCTGTGATGTTATCTCACCCCGAGCTGGAAACATCAGCCTTGTTGCGTATGGCTGCCTATACATTATTTGTATATTAACTCAGCTTTGAACTGTGATCAGATAAACTGAAAGCAGCATACAGCAGGACAAAATTAAAACATTTAATATGATTTAAGTAATAGCTATTAGCTGGCAACATTTGCACTAGTTCATCTTTTAAAAAAATGTTCACATATGATGTCTTGCTGATAACATCATCCCTTACAGGTATAACGACGCTACGGCGACAACTTTACCTCAAATGACACTACAGCAACAACAGAGCGAGGTCGCTGTAGTGTTGGACAGGAGCATGTTGTAAATAGGATACATTCTAATGGTGTATATTTACTGCCATCTAAATCCTGTCTAAAAATAAAACTTTCTACTACTACATAAAGAATCTACAGTGCAGGGATGCATGTGGAATCTTAACAGACATAGGCCCTGATTCTAGAAAGGTTACGCCTGGCGTAACAGCACTTGCACCAAGTAAAATGGTGCAAGTAGTCCAACTAAGCCAGCGGTTGCAACTTTGGCTATTCTACAAAGTGGCCTGTGACATGTCGCAGGCCACTTGCGCCGAACAGCTGTTATGCCAGCAGTTGCGCCATAAACCCCTGCAACATGGTGCTAGGGGGTTTACAGCAGCAGTTGTGCCCCATTCCAGAAGGGCAGCAACAAAGTTCCCACTGTCGGGATTCCACAAGAACCCCCAGAGGAGAACCGGCAATGTAAGTTACATCTGCATTTAGCTGGTGTAACTACATCTATCTCGCGGTCCCTGTAGACCCGGTCCATGTGCCCTCCACCATGCCCAGACCTCCTCCGTTGTTGCCCCAGTGGGCATCGCACACCCCGCCCTATCCCCATTCAGTACATGCTCCCCATACTCCCACACAGTAACAGCCCCAGGGCTGCCCACCCCAGCCCCCGACTCATTGTGTAATCCATGCCCAGGCTGTTTCACACCCCAGACCCCTGAATCCCGTTGTAAAATGCCCCACAGGGTGGTGCTGTCATCTCCCACCGCGTTTTCACCCCAAGTGTCGCAGGCCACAAATGCGCAAATAACCTGATAAGCCCTGGTAGTCTGGTGGCCCCCACCCAGCTGTGCCAGCACACCCAGCACACCCCACCGTCCCAGCCGGAGACTGGAATAGCCTCCTCACCTCCATGGCCAGCCGCCAACTGAGTTACGTGGGGCGCTACTGGAAGACGTGCTCAGAAATTAATATCTGAGCGCATCTTTCCAGTAGTGCTCCTACATAACTCAGTCGGCGGCTGGCCATGAAGGTGAGAGGTGGACTGCACCAGTCACCGGCTGGGGACAGGTGGGGGTGCTGCATGGGCTGGCACAGCTGGGTGGGAGGCCACCAGCCTGTCAGGGCTTATCGGGTTATTTGCCACATTTGTGGCTGGCGTACTTGGGGTCGGGGCACCGGTGGGGGATGATAGCGCCAGTTCTGCGGGCATTTTATAATGGGGTTTTGGGGCCAGGGGTGTGGGCAGCACTGTGTGGCATATCTATGGAGGTTTCTGGGGCCAGCTGAGGGCTTGAAATATGGGCACATACATGAGGATTTGGAGGCCAGTTGGTGTGGCTAGCCCTGCGGGGCACATACATGAGGATTCAGGGGCCAGTTGATGTGTCCAACCCTGTGGGCACTTATATGAGGTTTCGGGGGCCAGTTGGCATGACCAGCCCTACAGGTCACATACTGGAGGCTTGGGGGGGCAGGGAGTGTGGGCAGCCCTGCGGGGTGGCTATTGTGGCTTGCTGGGCAGGGGGGTGCACTTGCGACCTGCGGCAGTGGGTTGCGACATGCTCACCAGGTAAGCCCTCTTTTCAGCATACCTGGCTGCATGTCGCAAGTCACAGAACTTTGCTGCGGTGACCCTGCCCCTTCTAGAATAGGGCGCAGGGTCAATGTCGCAGTTGCAGGTGGCGGAAGTTATGGTTGGTGACAACTTGCGCCACCCTTCTAGAATTGGGCCCATTGGATTCTATCGTTATTAGATGGCTGAAATGGTATTTTTGAAAACCCGTGCCTGCATATGTATCAGATGATTTTTTTTATACTTTTATCTTCTGTTTTCAATTGCACATAGTCCATCATTTTGTGTAACGAAGCTGCAGCCCTTATCTGGCAATTTGTACTTTTTATTATTGTAATTGCACTGTTCCGTTGTTGTCATTCGTGTTTTGGTCTCACCTTCTTGAATATCGTTCTTGCAAATAATCCTGCTGAATATTGGTACATCGACTTTTTGTAACCAAGTTGAAGCCTTTCCAATCGTATACTTATTAATTACTTTAATTGCTTTGTTCTATTGTTGTGGTTCTTGTTTGTGTTTTGATCTCAGCTACTGGAATGCTGATCTTGTAAATGATCCTGCTAACTGTATTTTGTCTTGTATTGTACTCTGTCGGATCGTACCCGAAAATGGGCATTCATTTGCCTAATGTAACTACCTGGTTAACAAAAAACAAATAAATAAATAAAATGTTAGACATGTTACAATCTCTTGTCTGTATATGTTACGAATATTTTATTTAGTAGCGATATTGTGCTCTGTATACTGGCTCATACCTGGAAAAGTGTATCCCATCAAAACTGCACAATCGAAAAACACGTGGGTCAAATAAATGAACTTTGGGCAACCATTTTCATAGGATTGTTTGAAAAACTTTGAAATTTCAATGCAGAATAAGTTTGAGGAGAATTTTAAGTAACAAAATTTTCACTTGCAAATTCCTGGTTGTTTTTCTTTTCATTGCGCTGATCTTTGACCGTGCTGTTTTTGGTTTTGCAGTTTTGATGTGGAACCCTAAAAAAAATACCCTTTTGGTCCAGTGCACTTACCGACATAACAAAAGAATAAACTAAACTAAAGTAAGTGTGAATTTGATTTATAGGATGTGCTGGTACCTACAGGTGCATGTTAATTCCTACCAACAAGAAAGAGATAAAGCAATTTAAATGTATTTTGATTAGTGTAGCCTGGCATGGGACTCCTGCTTCATGGGGGTGGCGAGGTGAGGGATGGTGCTCTCAGTCCTGTTGCAGCTGCAGCCTTCCAGTCATTGCCTGAGCATTCGGCCCCCATAGAAAAGAGCTGCCTAAATACCCTTGTGGCTCCAAGTCTGCAGGAACAACTAAATTCTTAGCAATGCAACAAATGTGAACCTCAGAAGAAGAGGTAACCTTAATTTGGACTGAAACTTGGTTCTCATACAGAACCTGAAGTGCCATCGAGATTGCCAAAGTGACAGGTTGGAGAGGAGGAAACCCAGTAGTTGCCCCACTTGCCTATTTGGGGTGCCAACCCATTGATGAACAGATAACTTGTCGCTGAGCTATGGTTCTGTGGAGGATGGATGCTCCTCCAGAGCAGCACCTCAATTGAGGGTTGAATCCCTGGGGTTCTTTCCAGTGTCAGATACCTTCTGTCCCTGGGCCAGAACGCTCATTGTGAATGAACTGGAAAATGGAATAATGGCCTTCTGAAGATAAGAGAAAGAGAACTGTAATGTGTTCTAGCTTAGGTATCGCAGTTGTGGGTTGAATAATGAAATAATGTAAAGTGTCTGTAATCTTTGATTGCCAGTGCATCCCTTAGTGTGGATGGAAATTAAACATGTTTTGTTACTTTATAAAGGATTTGTTCCATGGGAATGAACTGACTGAACTACAAATTTACACAAGACCTGTAATGCCAATCAAATGTCTTACCTGATTTATCCTGCCTATAGGTTAACTGCATATCAATTTGTCAGAATAAAGGGATCCTTATTACACTCCAGTGCCACCATTTCAGACTAGGATTATTGTGTTATAATGCTTGTTGCATGTTTTAACATCTTTTAGTCCAGTACCTCGATACTGGTCATCAAGCATATGGGTGGTCACCCCAGTCCCAGAGGTCAAGTAAGTGGTATGATTTGCTGTATGCACCCCACATCCTGTGATGAGTATGTCCATCCAAACCCTGGTATCTGTTAAGATAGTGTGGATGGAATAGTGCAGCACAAAACCACGTGGCGAAAATAAAGTATCTGAAAACAGTGACAGGAAAGTATAGCGAGACATAACAGCACTATCCCTGTGGCTGAAAATTACTTTCTTTGGCACTTGTTGTTGGTGCTATTTGCTGTCAGCGTGGTTTCCTGCCCCACTGTTCTGTCCATGCTATTATGACCTAGACACCAAATCCCTAGACTGGGGAAGGGGGGGGTTACAATACTGTAATTTAGTTTTTGTATGATGCCTCAGTATCTCCTGCCCCAGTCCATGTCTGGAAGTAAGCTAGTTACAGCTCAGCCAGCATTCCTTTTTAAGTGAGAAACGTTTAATAAATAAATAAATACATTTCACAACCAAGAATTCTACCAGTACACTAAAGCATCAGCCCTCTGACCTAACTAGTAAGACCCTCTATTATACGGAACTATGGAGTGCTTTATTCTCCCCATACTTACAGGTGTACTTAAGACAAAAGTCAAACTAGTAGTACAACAATTAGCAGAGCGAAAACCTTGATGGGAGAAGATCATTCCCCAAATACCATGGGCTAAATTTTCTTAATCTAGCATTCTCTTCGAAGCAACAGGTGATATTTTTTAAAGGTCCTTTAATCTGCAACAATTAAATTAGGAATGGTTTTATGCATCTGCTGACAAGGATTAAGTCAGCCTAAACCAAAAAAACAAAACAATAATCAGTCTTCCTGACTTAGTTCTGGGCCACCCATGTCAATGGATGGATGTGGGAATTGCACCAGGCTCCCTGTGCCCTTTTAAACATTTCTTGGATTCATCACAAGTATCTGTGTTTTAAAGCTTTGTGAGAGAGTGGGGGATGCATGGAACAGCTTACCAGCAGAGGTGGTGGGGACAGATATAGTGACAGGGTTCAAGAATGCATGGGACAGACACAGAAGGATCTTAGTGGTGGGGGGACAGAGATCGAGTAGAGTCTGTGGCGACACTATAGGTAGGGAAAATAGGGCAGACTAGGTGGGCCATCGGGTCCTTATCTGCTGACAGATTCTATGTTTCTATGTCTCCAGTTATGACATTTTACTCACAAAACATTTGCAGTATCACAGGGATCAGGGCGGATTCAAACTCAGTGGGTTGCCCGGTTCATCCATTACTTGCTGGCCAACCGAGAAGTGACTTTGAAGTTAGCTGTGATGGCTGCCCCTCACCAAATCTCCTGGCTGGAGAAAAAGTACCGCCCTACAATTTGACTACCGAGGTGGGGGATAGGGGCAATGCAGGGAGCAATGGGGGGGACTAAAACAGTGACACTGCCTACTTTCAAACGTGTTAAGAAAAGCGATAGTGATAGATAACGTCTTGCACAAGGTTTTGGCTGTGGGCCTCCCTTTAAAACTAATGGGCCAAATACACATTCATATGTGTGAACACTGTGACAATACCATACACCACCAGCTACACAGTAGGTCATGTGCTGGTGTGTATATAGGAAGCACTGGGAGATGTTATCATGTTTCACTGATCTCTGTGGACCACTGCAGGGCCTGCAGTTAAAATCTGTGTTCACACCAGTGTACTCAGCCATGGCCACCAGTGTCGTCCCCCTTGTTCCTTAGGGCCCTTGCCACAGCTGTACTAGTGAGCTGTGGCCACAAGTATAGTGTGTCCTATGGGCTGCAGCACTGTGCGACCAGTTATTTTTTAAAGTTATTGATTTATTTTTAATTCTCTGGTAACCAGATAAGGCCCACTGGGCACAAGTTCCTGTTTTCAAGAGCGACCTAGGAGCACTGGAGAGGTTAAGCAACTTGATCTGAGTCCCACAGTATGCAAGTGGAGGTTGTAGGAATCAAACCCATACTACGATCTGTCCATTTTATCATCCTGTTATATGGCTTGCCACCTTATGTTTGCATTATATAACTGCCTGTAGAACTGCACTTTTTTCTGTTGTATAGATTGTATATTTTACTTTGAATGTTTATTTGTTCATATTTGTTACATGTCTGTACATGGAATTTGTCCTTGCAATCCCTCTCACCCTACCCCCAGGGTGCATCCGGTTCGAGCAGTAGTCTGCTCAGCATGCCTTCCTGGTAAAACCTTTAAATAAATAAATAAATAAACACAGTCTGCCGGATATACCAAGCTCATTCACAGCTCATTACTTTAACCTATAGGCTATATTGCCAGTCTTGTTATAACATGGTTTACCACAGTGGTAACTAGCACAGTGCAAACTTCAGTAAATTGCTTTTGCTGCAGTTCAGTAGTGGAACTATGCCTGCTATGCATGCGCTTTCTTTCACTTGCATGGGTGTTGCAGGCAAGTTAGCGCTGCAGCACTATTCCCCTTGCTAAGTGCAAACTGGTCTTCTGAATATAGTGCCTGTAGTGCGACCTGTTTATTTAATTAGTTTGCAGGTCACAAATGCTGTGAACATGCTGCCCTGAGTTTACAAAAACAGCTGAGAATGATGATGAAAATCTGGGGGTAGCCAGATTATCTTCATTTTTGAAAATACTAACAAAATGCTAAAGCATACTCGAAATGGGGAAAAGGGGCATCTCACAAGGCAGAACAAAAGTGCTCTGAAATAGAATAAAAAGGTATTAATCAAAATTGTTTAGCAGAACATGTACTGCTGCTTTAAGTCAGACCTTTTAGAAGGCCATTTTCTCAGGTATGCCGACTGTAGGGCAACTCCACGTATGAAGACCAGCACAGTGACAGATTTCACCAAAATCATCGGGTCACTGTGCTGTTTCCGCAGACACCAGCAGTGCATCTCCGTGTGGTGCCCTCCGTGAGACAATTCCAACTCGAGTTGTATATTTAGAAACCGTTGGGTGGGGGGTGGAGCCCCCCACATGGGGGGTTTCGGGGACGGCACAGCCCCCTGAAGAATACACAGAGATATCCCTGAGAGAACAATGCCGATACTCGGCATGGTGTCTGTCACTGTCGGGATGTCGATGGGAACGATGTCACAGCACCATAGTAAAACCCATTTTACCAAAGGCACACTCACAGAAAGCATGCTCACAAAACTATTTGGTCCAGAACCCTGTGCTACTGAGTCACAGATTGCTAAAGCGATTTTCCAGTTTTCTGCAAAATATTTACAGTCGGTATTAGGGTTGCCTGAATAGCTCAAACTCGATTCAATGGTTAGATTTGAATTTTGACTATCCAAGTCCAAAATCCAACATCTGGCTATAAAATCAAAACCCTAAAACACCTCCCAAAGTACACCCCAACACCCAACAATAGATAACCCCGGTCCAAACCACCCTCTAAGCCCTAACCTCCCTTTTCCCCAAGCTCCTGAGAGTACATGCTTCAAGTTCCTATTATAATTAAATGTCCTCCTTATAATAAATCCCCACCCATGATAAATAAGGAACCTCCCCACCTCCCCGCCCTGGCACAAGTCATAATCCCTTTTAATAAAAAAGCTAACACACCTACGAGCCCCACTACTACCCTTGCCTGTAGCACTAAAATTGTTTGTTATATTCAAGTCAGGTGACTCAAATCAGTCCCGTGGCAGAACAATTGGTGTTAGTCTCCAGTCCAGGAAGTAGAATGAATGACGATGACCTTTATTTTTATTTATTTATTTAATTATTGAAAACTTCAGGGATTACCTTTGAGCACAAGTGCTCTTTTACAAAGATTCCACGTCAAATACATAGCCACAAAAACAGTAGTTCCAGAGGAAATGTAGTTGAGTCAGGTTCAAAGCACTTAAGACAGAATTACATATAGTTTTGAAAAAATCCATACAGATCATTGTATAAAATACAAAATACGCCTTTCTGTATTAACACCTGATTGACCACCTGGATTTTCTCACATTGGTACAAGCATATCAATGAGACTTTCCAGTTTCCAGCAAACAAATTCACAATTCACATCAGCAGAACTCAGTTATATAAAATGCCCCTGGTGAGACCACACCTGAAATACTGCGTGCAGTTTTAGAGTTCTCATCTGAAAAAGGACCTCAACAGGTTGGATTCTCTGTAGAGGAGGGAGAGCAAGATGATGCAAGGTCAGCAGGGAAAGATGTATCAGCAGAGACTGGATAATCTAAACATGTGCTCGCCAGACCAGAACTGAGATATCTAAACACAATAAGGGCACAAATAAGGTGGCCTCAAGAGAGAGGAGCAAGATGGCCGACAGAGACAGCTGATTTTAAGGCATCCGCAGAAAGCAAATTACATCTCTGGTGACCCTGAAAGAACATACAGGAACATTTTGGTTCAAATGTTGTGACTGAGAAAAGGAAAGTTTTCTCATTTTCATCATCGAGTGAAGGCTTCACCACTCCTAATGTTAAGCTGTTAGAGAAACATTTTCAGTACGCAATCAGCTTGTGGAGCAGCCTGCAGGCAGCGGAGACCCCTAGCTGGAGCATTGCTTTGGGCAGCCCTCCAAAGACCTGACTGCTCTCAACTCTACTGTTTTACAGTTTCGAAAGTCTGCCATGTGAGCTGAGCTGCATATGGGGGAGATTGCCAGAAACCAATATTATGCTTAGCATTCTGTTGAACCTGAGAAATTCATCAAGCAAAACCAGGTACAAAACAATGATTGCACATCACAGTTCTTGCATCTGTACCTGTAACGGGCTTTGCTTAGCCTTGGCATCATCTACACTCAGTGAATCCATGGACTCTGGGGAATTGAACCTCCCTGATAATGCTTGCATCCCTCTTGTAGGCATAACAGGCACAACAGTGGATACAACTTTAAAAGAATACCTTCCTCCTGATAAGCTTCCTACAATCCTAAAGGAGCAACTGACATCACTAACTATTGCAGTTATCCTGGTAAGTGACTCTCCAGCAAGCTACCTCACCACTTTAATTACAGACAGAAGTATCCCTTTAACTTGTGAGACAGGTGAAGCAGGTGAAACACATTTAGCTGTTCCAAGTTCGCTACCAAAATGCACTCGCTGACACAAGAAAATCCAGGTACTGCCAAGCACTACTGTAGATTCTTTGGGTTGATAAAATGTGATTGCTGGAAAGGAGCGAATGCAAATTTGATGATTTAAATACCAAAGATAGTTTTTGCAAAAGATCTACAATGTACAAAAGAAAAGTTAACAATGTAGCCACAGCAGCTGCAGATAATGCTGAACTGGTTCAGAAAATGGATACCAGACTTCAGATAATGGAAGGTAACAATTCATCCATAGTGAAAGAGAACTATTATTTACACCATAAGGTAGAAAACTCAGAATTAGATTTGCTATAAAAACTCAAGAAAGGTAGGGTACCCAGTATGTTTGACACTAAATTTAATTCAGTCCAGGATCTCGCAGAAGATATTCAGATTTCTGTATTTGATCTTCCCCTGAAAACCCTCCATTCCTCAGTAAAGTCTTTCACGTGGCTGAAATACCCATGGTGGCACCTACTGGTATTCAATTAGAGACAGAGCAAAACTGTACTTCTTCTTGTAATTTGTCATGTAGCTTTGTGAATTACAGCTTTGTATTTTATGTGTACAATTCCACATTTTGAAAATGTGTATTTTGACTATAAATACGCACATTTACTTGATATGCGCAAGGTGGCAATGGAGCCAGAAGTCACGGTGGTAATCTCACAAAAGGGAAAACGTCTTACGAGCACCATGTGGCTTTTAGAGCAAATTGTTTGAAATTGCTCATTTTTCAAACATTCAGTTTTGTAAACATGCGCAGTTACAGATATGCATCATTTTCTTTATAGAAAAGCGTGCAGTTTAACCAAATACCATTTCCTGAGGGGAGGGTTTCCCATGATTCCTGGTCGTTCTGCACTGAGCATGCTCCACTCTTGGGCAGAGGACTCTGCATTCAGTAACGATGTCTCTCAGCAGTTAGGCCAGCTCTGATTTCAATCAGATGATTAATATTTGAAAAAAACAGACCCGAGATTTTCTTCTTTTATAACAGGCCAGATATTGGTCTAGTATAGCTGGTTTACTGTTCATTTCCAGTGGCGTCAAGTTTAGAGGGGTGATTTATTAGGTTTTCTTATAGGTTGGAGGAAGCATTTTATTTCCTCAGTCATATTATTTAGCAGTAGTAAAGTGCAGTAGCATATGTCTAGTTACATTATGGGTGGCAGTGTGATACGTACACAGTGAAGTAGTTTGCAAATGTCGGTCAGAATTTTAGTCATTTAGCAGTCAAAGCAATTTAAAAGGGAACTGTTCCTTTCAATCAGCAGTAGTAGTGTAAAAGGAAAAAAAAATTGTTTTGCGCTCAACCAGTACTAGAAAAAACACCCCAACTATGCAAACATCCTGTGTCATGCATAGCAGGGTGGCATGTGTTTAGTGCTATAAGTCGCAAGAACTGCAATTAGAAATTTAGTAGCAGTAATTTAGAAGTGTGATTGGCTGTTTCAAGTAACAGGATGTAGTGGTTTAAAAGGAAAAACACATTTTTTTCTCAACCAGTATCAGTACTGGTGTCCTATTTAATCATGCAAATTGCATTTCTCACTCTCCTCTCAAACCCTGACTAAACTTAAAACCCTGATAAAACTTTCTGAAAGTGTGCCATGCTTTTTTTTAAATGTGCAATTTCAAAAATGCATCGACATTGCTTATTTTTCTTTTTGCCATTATTTGAACTTTATATAACTAACTGAACTTGCAAATTCTGCATGCAGATTTGACACTATTTGTTCAAATTTTATATAGTTTTTTAGCTTTCAGCAATTTCACAACTAGTGCATGAAAGCAAAATCTTTACTATCAGGTTATTTCACAGGCATAATAAAAGTTTGCCCAGTACTACTCAGATGGGAGTGACCCTGTTCTGTAATGGGAGAGTGACCCAACAACCCTTAGTACACATAAAAGACAGAATTTGGTGCAGAGCAACTGCCAGTGCTGTTACATCACTCCATTCTGTCTATTTGGTATGTAGGATTGCAAAGACTTCCAACTTTATAACTGGTTACAAGTAATCTGATAAAAATAAGTGGTCTTTATAGAACACAAGAAATAAAAACGCATGTGTGCCACTCTGTTAATATTTTACCTTCATATAATGGGTACAGTGCATGAAAAGCACACTGAGATGATATAGCTTGTTCCCAGATGTGTCCTGAGGGATGGGTACAGTACTGGAAGAGCACACTGAGCTGATATAGCTTGTTTCCAGATGTGTCCTGAGGGGATGGGGTACAGTGCAGGAAGAGCACACTGAGCTGATATAGAAACATAGAAACATAGAAGTTGACGGCAGATAAGGACCGCAAGGCCCATCCAGTCTGCCCATTTCTTTTTCTACCTTATAAATGTGCCATCGGCCTTTGCTCTGTCAGTGACCTATCTATTCATAGATATAGCTTGTTTCCAGATATGTCCTTAGGGGATGGGGTACAGTGCAGGAAGGGCATACTGAGCTGATATAGCTTGTTTCCAGATGTGTCATGAGGGGATGGGGTACAGTGCAGGAACAGCACACTGAGCTGACATAGCTTGTTTCCAGATGTGTCCTGAGGGGATGGGGTACCATGCAGGAAGAGCACACTGAGCTGATATAGTTTGTTTCCAGATGTGTCCTGAGGGGATGGGGTATAGTGCAGGAAGAGCATACTGAGCTGATATAGCTTGTTTCCAGATGTGTCCTGAGGGGATGGGGTACAGTGCAGGAAGAGCACACTGAGCTGCAATATCTTGTTTCCAGATGTGTCCTGAGGGATAGGGTACAGTGCAGGAAGAGCACACTGACCTGAGATAGCTTGTTTCCTGATATGCCCAGAGGGGATAGGGTACAGTGCAGAAAGAGCACACTGAGCTGATATAGCTTGTTTCCAGATGTGTCGTGAGGGATGGGTACAGTACAGGAAGAGCACACTGAGCTGAGATAGCTTGTTTCCAGATGTGCCCTGAGTGGATATGGTACAGTGCAGGAAGAGCACACTGACCTGAAATAGCTTGCTTCCAGATGTGCCCTGGAGAAGGGGTACAGTGCAGGAAGAGCACACTGAGCAGCAATAGTTTGTTTTCAATGTGTCCTGAGGGGATATGGTACAGGAAGAGCACACTGAGCTGAGATAGCGTATTTCCAGATATGTCCTGAGGGGATAGGGTGCAGTGCAGGAAGAGCACACTGCGTTGAGATAGCTTGTTTCCAGATGTGCCTTTGGAGAAGTGGGACAATGCAGGGAAGAGCATACTGAGCTGAGATAGCTTGTTTCCAGATGTGCTCTGAGGGAATAGGGTACAATGCAAGCAGAGCACACTGAGCTGAGATAGCTTGTTTCTAGATGTGCCCTGGAGAAGGGGTACAGTGCAGGAAGAGCATACTGAACTGAGATAGCTTGTTTGTACAGGAGGAGCACACCGAGCTGAGACTGCTCATTTCCAGATGATTCCTGAGGGGATGGGCACAGTGTAGGAAAAACACAATAAGCTGATATAGCTTGTTTTCTGTTGTGTCCTTGGAGAGGGGTACAGTGCATAAGGAGCGCACACTGAGCTGAGATAGTTGTTTTCAGGATGTATCTTAGGGAAGGGGTATAGTGCTGGCAAATAAGTTTCACAATAGATGTTAGAACAATACATAATCAGAATAATATAAAAATATAACCGACAACAATATATAGAACAGGCAGAAATGATTGGGTAATAGGCAAGCATAAATATGTATATTATTGTAAAAATGAATGTCTCTCTCTCTTTGTAAATGAGATCTCCTTCTTCTGCCCTGATGCTGAAGTATTAATGTATGCAAACGATACAGTAATATTTGCAACATGCAATACAGGTAAATCCAATCCCACTTTCAAAACAGTTATGCCCAGCTTCAACGACAGTTCATTCAAACTAGACTGATCTTAAATGAGAAAAAAAAGACAAAGCTAATGAGTTTTGGCGCAGCACAAGAATGTGCTCGTATACCAGAACATCTTACAATTCTTGCTTCTTAAGGAACACTGAAAGAATCTGTACAAACTTTCAAATTCCTTGGGGATACTCTCGATTCAAATCAGTCTTTTTCTGCACATGTGAAATAGGTGCTAGGAAGGTGAACCAAAAGTTAGCACACCTCTACAGAAATAAAGATTCTCTTACAAGTGAAACAAACGGTTTAATTTCCAGACAGGGTGCTTCTTCCTGCAGTAGAATATAGATATCACCTGCAGTACACCGCATAATATGTAGTGTATGCCTTTATGTGGGGTTTTATAGTAGATGTCTCCTAGTCTCCAACTAGGAGAGAGACTAATCACAGAGGGAAGGCAGACTCCAACAGGCACAGAGGCAGGGATTCCTTGACAACAGCTCTGTCTGGGCAAATCTCCCTTGGAGTGCACAGTCTGGGCTCTTTTCTCCACTGAGGTGGCTTCTCGCCTCGCTCACTCTGCTCAGACCCAGCCAGCAGCTGCTCTCTCAGCATAAGGAGCAGTTGGAACACTTACCCAGAATTCCTGGCTCCTGTATGTAAATCAGCATTTGTACTGCTGTACCCACTACTAAAATAGTGGTCAACTAATAGAAAGCTCTCAGCTGGAAGCAACAGCTCAGGCACAAGGTTGTTTCACAATCTCTTTATCTGGTTGCAATGTTTCCCAAACAGCTTCTACCTGAACTCTAACACATTTTTTTGTTTTAGCCACTTACCATACTCCCCTACCTTTGGATGTTCAGGAGCCGCACAGTTGCTCTGACTCACCACTATGACTGATTGTTTCTGGCAGCCTCGTGAAGGGCCTGCCCGCCCTACCCCTCAACCCACCCACCCCTAGTGCTGCACTACTGTTATAGGGGTGTTCCAGTGACATCACTACTCCATGCCTCCTTAACAAATGGAAAAAAACTTCTTTCCAGCCTATGTTTTGTTTATTCCGCTCACCCTTAACAGGCCAGTGAGCCAAACTGTCACATTTTGTCCAACACAACTCTCAATCAGAATGGATATTGCAGACTGCCACCACTGTGGCACACTCTTCCACAGGGCATATATCCAAAGAATCGGTCACTGTCCAACCTGCTGGACATTCAGGGCCCTACATTCTCAGCTCTACACTGCATGGCCTGAAATTAACTTCCTCCAGACCACGCCTGTACATGCTCTTCCTGCCACACTATTACCTTCACAACTTGCTTCCACTACCCCAAAGGAAAACCGTATAGGAGGATGGCAAACAGTGGGTAAACATTCATCTAACATCACTAAATGAACCCCACAAGTGCAAGGAGCAATGACTAATACAATATACACCACCAACAGATACACACCACTACAGCATATATCAATTACCAATCCAGTTGATAAAATTGAACCTAACCATACACAAAGAGACAGATTACACACACACCTATTAATGTCACAGGAAAAAAGGCTACCAAAAAAATCCCTTTCTTATCCTGTGGGACTCTATGATATGCAGTGTAGAGTCTCACCTACAAAGGCATCAAACCAGGGTTACAGTTCAATGCCTACAAGGGGCATCACCATGGAGGAACAAAGAATGCATAGAAAAGATAGTACACAACATCGGCACAAACACACACATCCTAGTCCACCTAGGAACTAACAACTCACCAGTCACTCAGTGGAGAAGACCAAACAAAATCTCACTACACTAGGTGACAGATTGACTTCCCTTATGTCCAGATTATCCTTCTCTGCAATTCTGCCTGTCTGGAAGAAAGGGAACAGTAGGCAAAAAGTAAGAGAAAAGGAAATCACAGAGCTAAACATCTGGCTTAAAGACTGGTGCAGGACAAAAGGCCATCATTATGTAGGGGACTGGAAGGACTTCTGGGAATGGAAGTTCTTTAAATATGATGGCCTACATCTTACAAAGGAAGGAGTCCATGCACTGGGCCAGAAATTCAATGTCTTTCATGGTCGTTTAAACTAGGAAAAGGGGAGAGGACATTAGCACCCACTCGTCACATGTGAAAGCTAATGCCCCTCCCCATCACCTATCAGCGAATCGGTATTTCATCCAGACAGAGAACCCACTAAAATATCACTAGAACAGGATAAAGATCAGACCGCACTTGCAAAATGGTGCAACACCTGAGCCAGTCAACTCTTGGAGGGTGTATCACAAAATGTCAGTGGGGAAAAAAACAGGTATGGGGTGCAATGTGCATCAATGCTCGTAGCCTGTCCAATAAAATCCTGGACCTCACCACCATAATGACTGAGGCTCAACTAGACTGGGTAGCAGTGACAGTGACATAGTTCAAAGAGAACCACAGCTGGGATGTTGCAGTCCTAGGCTACACTCTGTTTAGGAGGGATTGAGAAGGCAAAAAGATGCGGAGGTGTGGCAATCTATGTCAAGGATAAAATAAATGCCACTGAGATACAGGGGACTAGCAACAGTCCCTATGTGTAACCCTCAGCACAGGAGATAAAACCCCATTATGGGTCGGAATAGTTTACAGACCCTCATTACAAGAAATAGAAAGGGATAAGGAGCTTCTTGAAACAATCCTTACTATGGCTGACAAAGGTGAGCTACTGCTTGTAGGAGACTTCAATCTGCCTGATGTGAACTGGGTCTCCTGCACAGCCTCATCAGAAAAGAGCAAGGAATTTCTCATTGCTCTGCAAGAGGCAGGTCTAATACAGCTAGTAGAATCACCAACAAGGGAAGATGCAATCCTAGACCTTGTGCTAACAAACAGCACAAGGATATCTGACATTAAAGTAGGAATCAATTTAGGGTCCAGCAATCACAGATCAATATGGTTTGCAATCAACAGACAAGAAGTCACCAGCCACACTAGACTAAAAATCCTCAACTTCAAAAATGCAAACTTCAACAAGATGAAGTCCGCCTTTTGAAGCTTGTACAAACACATACAGTAAAAGACTGAGATATTGAGGAGAGATGGACAGCATTGAAGACATCGTTAAATATTTTCACAGCAAAATACTCAAAGGTAGTCAGTAAAACCAAAAGAAGGAGAAAACCTCTCTGGTTTATGAAAGACGTGGCATTGAAAATAAAATTAAAGAAAAAAGCCTTCAGCAGTATAAAGAAACAAAGAAAGACTGTGATAGGGAAGAATACAGAACCCAGCTTAAAGAAGTCAAGAAGGCAATCAGGGTAGCCAATACACAAACTGAAGAAAAAAATGCAGCAGACATTACAAGGGGTGACAAAACCTCATATAGGTATTTCCAGGAAAAAAGAAACACCAGGGGGGGAATAGTCAGACTAAGAAATAAGGAAGGACAGCAGGTGGAGGATGATGTACAGAAAGCAGAAATATTAACCAAATACTTGTGACCCATTTTTACAAGAGAACAGAATGATAATGGTCCAACACTAGCTACCGGTCTCCACATCCAGGAAGCAGACATTAGCCCCTTTACAAAAGAGACGGTCCTAGAAAAATTAAATAAATTGAAGACAGACAAATCTATGGGACCAGATGGAATTCATCCTCAGCCATTGAAAGATCTTAGGAGGAACTCGCTGCTCCATTGGTTGAACTCTTTAATACATCATTGGAGAGTGGACGGGTACCAGAGGACTGGAAAAGGCCACTGTGGTACCTTACACAAGAGCAGAAGCAAGGAAAAGACAAGGAACTACCACCCTGTTAGCCTCAACCTCAATTGTGGGAAAATTATAGAATCATTACTAAAGGAAAGAATAGTGGCATACCTGAAAACCAGTGGGAGGCTAGATCCTAAGCAGCATGGCTTCATAATTGGTAGATCATGCCAGACAAACATGATAGAATTTTGACTGGGTGACAAAATCATAGACCAATGCGGGCAGTAGATGGTGTATATCTAGACTTTAGTAAGGCCTTTGATTCTGTCCCCAACAGGAGGCTTATTAACAAACTGGGAAATGGCAGTGTAGGAGGGAAAATTGTAAATTGGCTGAGAAACTGGCTCCAGGGGAGGACACAGAATGTTGTAGCGAACAGCATCCTGTTGAGAGAGGGGATGGTGACCAGTGGAGTTCCACAGGGTTCAGTGCTTGGACCAGTCCTCTTCAACATATTCATCAGTGACATCACAGATGGATTGGAAGGGAAAGTACCCCTGTTTGCAGATGACACCAAGCTCTGCAACAGAGTGGACACACAGGAAGGGGCCATAGCGATGGAATTGAACCTAACAAAACTGGAAGAATGGTCCAGAACTTGTCAGTTAAAGTTCAACACCAAGAAGTGTAAGGTAATGCACCTAGGGAAAAGAAACCCATGAAAGAATTACTATCTAGGGGGTGAACAATTAGCCATAACAAACTTAGAATGGGAACTAGGGGTCATGGTATCTAACGACCTAAAGGTAGAGAGACAATGTGAGAAGGTGTCAGAGAAAGTCAGTAACATCCTCAGTTGCATCAGAAGACGCATCACAAGCAGAAAGCAGGAAGTGATGCTCCCACTTTACAGATCCTTGGTAAGGCCACATCTGGAATACTGTGTCCAGTGCTGGAAACCCCACCTTAAAATGGATATAGACCATCTGGAAACTGTGCAAAGAAGAGCTACAAAGATGGTTCAGGACCTCCACCAAAAACCATATGAGAAAAGACTTAAAGAATTACATATATACTCCCTGGAACAGAGGAGAAACAAAGGAGACATGATAGAAACTTTAAATACCTAAAGGGTATCAACTCATTGCAAAATCAGAATCTCTTTCAAGAAAATAAGGAGGCCATTACTAGAGGCCAAAGCAGACATCTAACAAGGAGATTTTGAGCAACATTAGGAAGTCTTTCCTTCACTGAAATGGTGGTGGAGCAGTGGAACAGGCTGCCACAGGAGGTCATGGATGCCAAGACAGTTAAGGACTTCAAAATATCTTGGGACAGACATAGCGGAATATTGAAATAAGGAATGTACTTGGGAGGAGTAGGTCAAATAACGGTTAGACTAGCTGGATCACGCAGTCCCCATCTGCCGTCATGTTCTTATGTTCTTATTAAGCGAGCCCTTTCAATCAATCAGAGTACCACTTTTCTCTGCATGTGAGACACTCTTGTTCTGTGAAGAGTGTCTCACACACAGTTGCCCTGGACATGGGCACAGCTGTGGCAGTTTTTTTATTTTAATATATTATTGTTCAGTCTCAATTAATAGCATATTAACACCACCACTGATCCTACTCTTACAGTTCCAAGTGTGGACTTACATCCTTAGAGTATCAGAACCACTCATTTTCAGTTTGCAATCCTAAGAGTATCAGAAACGCTCACTTTCAGTTTGCAATCCTAAGAGTATTAGAACCGCTCACTTTCAGTTTGTGATCCTTAGGGTATCAGAACTGTTTACTTTCAGTTTGCAGTTCTCATGCCCTAAGAATGTACGTGAGACCACTTTTACAATCATAAGAGTGGTCTCAGCGGGTGGTATTAATGGGTCTTGGTCCATAGTCACCACTTACGATCTTGCATCATATACTGTACCTTTCGGAACTGAATCTGTTCACTCCACCATATTTACTATTGTAACCAGTTCATAATTCATGTCCTTACATTGTCTGTAACAACGCCCAGGCTTACACCTCAGCTGTACCTGAAAACAGGCAAACTCTTGGCCCAGTGCCCTACAGGTTACCAAATTAATTAATTAAAATGAATACATAAAGCATAATGCACCCACAGCATCACTGGTGAAACATGATGTGGTTTTTAATAACATCTGCCTCATTGCCTTGGCTGCCCTTCAAAGATACCTACAGATTCTAACTTCATAAACAGCTCAGTTTACTGCCACCATCACACATAATTCTATTCAAACACTATATTTTGCTGCTTGGCATTGCTAAATCACAAAAAAAAAACTGATTTACCTAAAATGCTCAGTGCAGCAACTCACCCTCATTCTCTTAGGACATATTCATAAACTAAATACCAAGAAAAGTTTTAAATTGGGGGAGTGCTCAGTATTGTAATATGGCCACCATTTACCTAATAACTTCCCTGATAATCAGTCTTAGCAGAACCATATCTAATTTTATAAAATGGGTGAGGAAAATCCAGGCATTTCATGGAAAGAGACATTGTTACACTCGTACTCAAATCTCACCATAGATTTCTCCCCTCAAAAAAGGACCCGTGCCAACCTGCCTCAGCACCAAACAATATATTTCTTATTTTACCCATTTGTTTCCTTCAAACCTTCATCCTGCTTCCCGTTCTGAAGTATTTAGATCAGACACACAATAACAGCTATCTCACTGTCTAATTGCTAACCCCTACCCATCTCTGTTATTCATTGACAACTCCAGTGTCTAATCCTACAGTAAACCAAATTCTAGTCAGAGCCAA
Organism: Neoceratodus forsteri; assembly: GCA_016271365.2. Lineage (NCBI taxonomy): Eukaryota > Metazoa > Chordata > Ceratodontiformes > Ceratodontidae > Neoceratodus > Neoceratodus forsteri. Next base: position 1,380,441,843 of record CM028132.1, on the reverse strand, counting down.
CATGGCTGCAATTGCTCTTTATGAGCCCTCAAAGGGCTGGTAAAAAAGAGCTCACAGAGGTGGTAGCCTGGGTACAAAATTGGCTGGACAACAGGACGCAGAGGCTAATAGTAAACGGAGTCCACTCTGAAAAACGGGGGTTACTAGTAGAGTACTGCAGGGTTCAGTACTGGGAATGGTCCTCTTTAATGTCTTTATAAGTGACATTGCGGAGGGACTAGAAGGAAAAGTATGTCTCTTTGCAGATGACACAAAGATCTGCAAACAAGGTTGGTACAGAAGGTGGGGTGGAAAGGATGAGAAGGGACCTGGCAAGGTTGGAGGAATGGTCAAATGTATGGCAGCTTAGATTCAACGCAAATAAGTGCAGTAATGCACCTGGGAAACAAAAACCCAGGGGAAGAGTACACAATAGGGGGTGAGATACTAACAACAACAAAAATGGAAAGGGACTGGGGGGTAGTCATATCAGATGACCTAAAGGTGGGCAAGCAATGTGAGAAGGCAGTAAGGAGGGCTGGCCGGATACTGGGATGCACAGGGAGAGGCATCACCAGTAGAAAATAAAAAGTTGTTATCCCTCTGTACAGATAGTTGGTGAAACCCCATCTGGAGTACTGCGTGCAGTTCTGGAGACCCCATCTCCGCAAGGACATAGATAGGATGGAGGCTGTCCAGAGGAGGGCAACTAAAATGGTGCAGGGTCTGCACCAGAAGACATACGAAGAGGATTAAAGGAGCTTAACATGTATGCTCTCGAAGAAAGAAGGGAGAGGGGGGACATGATAAAAACTTTCAAGTACTTCAAGGGAATCAACAAAGTCCAAGAGAGTAGCATCTTTCAGAAAAAGAGATGTGCAAGAACAAGGGGGCACAATTTGAAGATAGAGGGGGGACAGCTCAGAGGTAATGTGAGGAAGTATTTTTTCATGGAGAGGGTCTTGGATACATGGAATGGCATTCCTGAGTAGGTAGTGGAGTCAAAAACAGTGCGGGAATTCAAGAATGCATGGGACAGACATAAGGCAGTTCTAGCGGGGGGTAGGAGGAAGTAGGCTGTTGGTTAACTAGAATCTGCAGCTTATCCATTAGGTAGGGAAATGGGCAGACTAGGTGGGCCAAGCAGTCCTTATCTGCCATCAAATACTATGTTTCTATGTTTCAGAGCTCACAGTAGAAAAGTCTGTAGTGTCCAAGATGGCAACTGGAGCTAAATGTGCATGCGTTACTTCACTGTAACTGCTGAAGTGAAGCTGCGCATGTGCACGGAGCTACAGCGGCCATCTTGAGCATGGCGGACATTTCCATGAAGTCGCGCATGCCCCCAGAGTGATGGCTGCCATCTTGGGCACGGCATAAGTTTCATCTGTGAGCTCTGTGTGTATGCGCAACAGCGAACTCCAGAAATATGGGCAGCAATCAAATAGTGCGCCCGCGATGGGGCTACTGCAGCCATGGAGGGGAACTGCGGCCATGGAGGGGCAGGGGAAACACCACACACCACCAATGAGTAGAGCACTGTGGACAAATGACTGCTGCACTGTAGAAGAGAACTGGGAAGGAATCCGGTCACAGTCCCTTTTCTCTTCTACGGTGATAGCAAAACGTCTGCAGGGCTCCTCCCGTGCAGCTGTAAAAACACACTCAATCACACACACACTTTCAAAATACATTTAAATAAAGCAAACTACTATTTTTCTCTTGCAATTACATTCAATGACAAAGCCCTGGGGGGTAAGTTGTACAGCCACCAACAATAAAAACAATAAAGCAGACACCACCTGATAATCTAAATAATACTTCTTCCACATAAGCTCCCCCTAGTAACATCCTTGTAACAGACTAGGCAAAAAGTACAGGGAAACCACACTCAGGTGCAACAAATAAGCACGCGATGAAGGGTCACACTGAAGACCTGAAATGATGGGGCTTTAGTTGCTATGCTTTCTTTTTGCTCTGAAGAAACTGTGAATAACACTAATTTTGTATCTGTTTGTTATTTTTTACGACTGAGTGCAGTTCCTCTGTGCCTTGCCTAGATGAGTTCTTCCTGGCCAGCACCAACTCTGTAGCTGTGAGCGCGTGGACTTGTGTGTTTTTTCTTGTAAGAGACTACCAGCAGAAGGACTTATTTTTATTTTTAAGTTGCTCAATTTAAACATTTTCAGTGTGTTAAAAAAAGTATAACAAACCGATTTTTTAATCACAATAAAACACTCTGGGATAAAAACACAGAAAAATAGAATTTAACAGCAGAGAAGGACCTATTGGGCCACTTAATCTACCCAAATGTTCCCTACCTGTTTTGTCTCCACAGACCCTATCTGGTCTCCGTCGACCCTCCCACCTTCCTGCTTCCTAGCTAATATATCCCCATGTCTATTCCACGCATGCTTGAAGCCCCCCACTGTTATAGCCTTCCCCATAATGGAGATTTATAGTGAGATTACCGCACTTCCAATGGTAGCAAGGCCCTCTGGTTGTGGCATCAGGCCTCATTATACCCCTGAGCTGTGGTAATCTCCCCATAAATGTCACCCTGTCATGTCTTGTTAGTTATTTAAAACTGAATTTTTAATTTATTTGAGGAACGTATTGAATTGTGTATGTTTTGTGTAACTGTCTTGCGTGACTGTTTTTATAGTGCACGGGGGGGAGTGCTGTTTTGCCTTTTGTATTTGATTACTGTAAATATGTTCCAGATATGGCTGCAAGTGGGACTTTGGCCAGGTACACCTCCTGGAGAGACAAAGGAAGGAACAGATGATATTCAGTCATTAGTTCCCAAACAGTAACAAGAGTGCCGTAGTTATTCGACTTGGGTAAACATAAATACCTCACGCTGGGAAAAAGGGGTGGAACAACTGTAGCGTGTGACTCATTGCAATATGGTGGGTGAGAGTTGGCATCAGATCACATCATATGCCATTACTGTAGTACTGAGACCTTAGCAACCGATGCTAAAATTGTCTTTGCGCCCAATCATATTCACACCCTCAGCCCCTCAGCCAACTCAAAACTGTATTCATATTTTAATGAAAAAAGTACCCAATCCCATCCCAAAGCTGTGTGATGTATTTAAGCAAAATGCAGCTACAGAGCTTGGTGGCCATTTTGTAAAATACAAATAGGTCAGACAGTATAATCTACCCTTGTGATCTGCCCCTTTGAGTAGATTATATAAATTGGTCAGACAGTATAATCTACTCAAAGGGGCAATACATAATGGCCCAGAAATGGGGGGGGAGTTAGAAGGGGTAGGGGTGGAGTAGTTATGATGATAAAGATCATATATTCACGTGGGGATAATAGTGTTGTCCAACTACTGTACATCCTGTTACATATTTAGGCTATACCATTCCAGTTTAGGTTTTGGAGGGTTCAGCAGTGGGGGCAAACCCAGGGAAAGCTCTAGTCCCCAAAGATTTTAAAGTCAGAGCAAGAATGAATTAGGTCAAAATTTGACCCTGCCCTTTTTCCCTACAAAAAGATTCCAGGCATCTTTCAGCTTTATTTGGTGGTAATCTGTTCTAATTCCATCAAAATGTGACTATTTTATATGTTTTAATTGAGTTGTTGCTCAAGGGAATAAAAATGGCTGACACATTTGCCTTAGAAAAAGCACTGTAGACCTGGCCAGGTTGTTCTGTATATAGTCTTAACTGCTTGACTCACAATGTACTGGGTTTAGGCTCTATTTCTCCACCGTTTCCTTTGTTGCATCAAAGAAATATAGACAGGAACCTTCATTCCTGTTCTTCTTCTACACTTAAGGTTCCAAAAGTAAGAACTTGTGCTGGTAAGTGAACTTATTCTGTCTCTGCTCCTTACACTGGAATAAGTTACCTTTAAACATACAACACTGAATCATGAAAGTTTTAAACTTCTCTTAAGAAATTTTATTCTGATACTCTTGCATGCTATTGTTAGCTAAATTGTATGTTTCGTGCCTTGTTTTTGTATGTATTCGATGTTATTTTCCTGTAACACCTGACTGTATTAACAGTCCCAGGTCATGTTTGAAAAAGGGCCTTGGCGCATAACACTTACCCGGTTAACAAAAGTTTAAATAAATAAATAAATAAAATAAAGGATATGGTAAATAAAATTAAAAAAAAAAACTCAAGCTGTGTTAACCTGGTTAACAAAAGTTTAAATAAATAAATAAAACAAAGGATAAAGTAAATTAAAAATATAAAAAAAAACTCAAGGTGTGCAGCATAGGAGGTACCTGGAAAAGTAGATCTGACAGTTATGCTAGTATTTATATTTTAATGCAGCTGAAACCAGCTTTTTGGAAAAACATTTTTCGTTGCTCTGCTGCTTTAACCTGTGAGCAGGACCACCCAAATCCTCTGCACTGTAGATCTTCAAAGGTGGTCTGGGGCAAAGTATAGAGATAAACTACAGAGAAAGCTGTTGCATTCTCCAAGCTGAGGGAGGAAGTGACATCATATGGTACGCAGGGTAAAGAGAAAAGTTGCAGCTAGCACTGCTGCTCCCTATAGACTGAGGGAAGAAGTGACATCTTGAATACTGGACAGTACGCAGAATAAAACGGAAAGCTGCAGATGGCAATGCTGTCCCCTACTGGCTAAGGGTAGAAATGACATCCAGACAGTACACAGTGTGAAAATAAATGTCTGCGGATAGCACTGCTGCTTCCTAGAGGCTGGGGGAGGATGTGACAGTATAAGATACTAAAGAGTGCACTGAGTAAGAAGAAAGGCTGCAGAGAAAGAGAGAAAGAGAGAGATGCCGTTTCCTGTGCAGAGCTGGCGCACCAAAAGATGTCACTTCCTCTTGCGGCCAGACTCAAAACTCTTTGATACTCTGAAGAACAGCCAATGTAAACATTATAAAGCCCATAAATAGTGCTTGGTGATGATATTTAACTAGATGCCGACCTGAAACCCAGAAACAGGAAGGCATCAGCATTCAGAGAGCAGCCTATAAAGTCATTTTACCAGAGCTCAATAAATTCCTCAGCCTTGGAGCAACACTGCATTACAAAACAAAAGTCAGGCTGAAGAGAGGGAGAGAGGGAGCAGACACGCAAAGTCTGTTTGGTCTGGATGTTTTAATTACATACAGGATAATAGATGGTCCTCTGTGTATGACAAGGCTGTAATTGCATTGAGGGGGTTCCAGTGGCGTCTGTACTGTGCACACTAAAAGAGTGAAGCTCATGTTAGTTACAGACGTACTCAGAACCGCGAGACTCAACACCACACCTGGTGGTGTGCTGAAGGCCGTCTGCTATGTTTATGATGGCTCTGTAAAAAGGATGCATTCAGAAGTGTTTGTGTAGCTAAATAAAATGTATTTTCATGTTTCTGCATAGTATATCCATATATTTCTGTTTGTTTTCTGTGCTTGTTTTTTAACTCTGAAGCGCATCGTGTGACTGCCCCATCATATTTTCTAATATGTTTTATTTGCTCAGGAAAGCCTACAGTTAAGAATGCACTTTGTTTTCATTAGGAGTCCTGCTTCTGCTCAGCTTTGAAGGTGGGAAGCACTGAAGCAGAGGAAGGTGAAGAGTCTTACTCAAGGCTATGCAGTATGAAAGTAATTTATTGGGGACCAGGAATGAAGACCAAATGGTGGAAAAGGCAAGGCACATCCCCAGCTGCTGGTCTGGAAGAACTGAGATTTACCCCTCCTGTAGGGGCAGTCCATACGGAAAAAGCAACATTACCCTGGGACCCTGGCAGTGGCTTACACTGGCACCATTTCTGCTGTGGTGAGTTGTCGCCTCTTGGTGTCATCCTACTGCCTGCCCAGAGAGTTTTCCATCTTCTGATTCCCAGAAGAGCAGCCATGTAATGCCAGCAAGCATGCAGTTGAAAGTGTTCCCATGCACGGCATGCCAATGTCCGCCTACACCTCCACCCTGCATTGTGGAGTCCTTGGCTGGTGTGCTCAGCCTCTGCCAGGAGTCACCCTATCACCAGGTTCCATAACCCACCCCCAACCCCATGAAGGAGGAGAACAGTCCAGCAAACACTCATCCTACCTTCAATGGTTGGCCCTCTGATACTACAGGTCCATTCTTGAACCCCAGTCATCCGTGTCATGAGCAGTAGCTACTGCTGCACTGGCAGGTGGCTCAGCCTTGTAGAACTTTACACAAGATTTGTGGTGTAGGATCTGGTATTCACAGTTACTCTGAGTTTTACAGCAGTTGCCACCTTCTCCTCTCCTCAGTCTTGGCTAGATGTACTACTCTTCTCTTCTGCAGAGTTTATCACACTTCCAACTCCTTAGCTCTCCTCAGTCATCATCCGCAGCATCTTTACCAGTCAGCTGGGCTCTACCACAGGATTCTTGCTCTTTCTCATTGGATGGCCAAGTGAATTGGAACAAGGCTCACCCAATACATGCTGTCACCAGGTGAGGATGGCAGGCATGTGATTCCCAGGCCTCACTGTTGCAGCTGCTGTACAGGCTACTCTAATGCCCATGAAAAAAAATCTTTTGGCTTCTTTCTCTCATCTTTCAAGATTGTAACTACAAGGCAGCTCCTTATAGCCTGACAGCTGGCAGCTGGACGGCTCAGGGTTAGTCAATCACATCAAAGTAGTTTGGCATGTCGCAGTTCCTCCTTAGTGGCAAAGCTAGCACCATTCTCCTCTCACACATGTCTGCCTACTGCTGGCTTGCATTCACAAACAGTAGGTCTGCCTCCTTAGACAGACAGACATGCACACACAAGGCAGGGAAGTTATGTGTTGCTAATCCCAAGCAGACATCCACCCCATTGCCCAAAGTGGGATGTCAGTCACAGAGAAAGGCTTGTCCAGCGACTCCTTAACAGCTGATTGTAAACTGGAACCCAGAGGAATTAATTAAGTCCTCCAGTGGCCCATAAGCCCCCTGGTGGCTCAGGAACAGCCCTGCAATTTGACTGGCTGCTCGCTGTCCTCGGATACTGACGAGGGTCAGAGGCACAAAAAATGGTGATGGACATCAGTCCCAAAATTCACAATCTTCATAAGTCCTTTTTAAACAGCAGTAGGCCTTTGAAACTCACTTTGTGTCCTATCCCATTTCTTAAGCAGGAAAGCACTAGTATCCCATCAGTCTGGGCCGCAGTTCATGAAAGCTCCAACCTATCACAAGTAAAGACTACGCTATTGTTGGTGACAGTGAAAACCATTTGGTGTTTTATTAATTTTAACCAAGTTCAAGCACAGGAGGCACCAAAGAAATAGCACTCCTTCACTTACTCCACCGCCCCACAGATCTAGCCCTGGCATTATGAGAACCATCAAAATGTCACCAGCACAAACAATCTCCATGCCGACAATACAAGTAAGCCCTGAGGGTGGTAAACATATGTAGCCCGTAGCCAAGTAGGGATCCTTTGCAGTTTCACAGTCAGACTCTGGTAGAGCTAGTAGCACAGAATCACAATACTCTCTAAACATGACATGACCAGCATATGACTGAAAGCTGCAGTATCAGATTCAGCAAGACTAATATTACCCCGCTTCCATTTCTGGTTAAGAATTTATTTTGAGTTCTACATAATTTTGCACTCCCAGGGCTCCTGGTGTGTAGCAAAGGTTATTGATGAATGACCGTGTTTACCTTGTTGGCTTCAGGGCTGGGGACTGTTGCTTTGTGACCCTTGACTTCTGCGGCTGCTAATCTATGACACTGCCGGGCTAGAGAACTGTTGTTAAGACAGACCAGGTGGGACACGCAAACAGACATTGGGGAACTGGATGGGTCAGTGGACTGGAAGCAGGTTAGAAGCCTTTCCCCTCTAGGTCACGGGTTCAAATAAATAGAACACTTCAGGTTCCAGTGCTGTCGGTCCAGCATCTTTCGTGATCATCAAATTCACACACAGGAAAAAAAAAATCTTAAAAAAAAAAAGACAAGCACTAACTGCAAGCCTATTGTGAAGCTAAGGCGCTATGTCAAGACAGTGACACCAAAAAACGTGCAGTCAGTAACAGCAATGTACAGTTAGTACTAAACCACACAGTGCAAAACCACTCAGATTATATATACCAACTCCAAAACCGTATATCACTGTTATGACCGCACAGTTTTTGACCACGTGTATTTGCGCTCACAGTCTTGACCAGACACCGAAGCTGAATCATATCAAATCAAATCAAAATCTTTATTTAACCAGGCGAACATCATTGAGCAAAGCTCATTTCCGAGATGGACCTGGACAGGGTACAAGAACATTACACAGCACATTGAACACAATAAAAATCACACAATATTTAAATAACTAACTAACATAGTCAGGGCTAAATATAATACACACGGTAATGACAGTGGTAGTGCACGAGTACTATATTCATACATGAGCAGATAAATACAGGTTATAGTCAAGATTGGACACTACGGTGTGGTGAAGGCAGAAGAGCAAACATGAGTGAGAAGGTGCAACAAGGGAAGTTAGGAAGCTGATAAGAAAAGGAAGGGAGTTGTGAAGGTTAAAGAGGGAGGGGGAGGGTAGACAGGGGAACCTGTAAGTGTCATAGCAGCAAATAGTGATACCAGGGCCATGGGTAAGGACAGACTCCAGATAAGGGGAGTGAGGAGAGGCAGTAGGTAAGATGAATGCCCCAGGGTCAGGGAGGTAGGGAGCATATGAACAAGAGGTACTTAAGGCAACTGAAACCTACGCAAGGGAGCAGTCTACACAAGGAAAAGCAAAAAAGGAATGCTATGAAAAGGTAAAAGAGGGAGGGGAAGGGGTCAATGAAACGGGGTAGTAAATATAATATTTCATCAGACAGGTGACCAGCAATTCACTGAGGCAGTGAGGGAGAGATCAGGAGAAACAATTGCAGGTTTTCTTAAATGAACGAGCATAGAGAGTTTTAAATGCTGATATGCTGATGCTGTGTGCCAGTTTCAAGAGTTTTTTGCAGTGTGTTTTGCAGCACACAGGTAACATAATGGCTCATGGAAGCACTACCAAAGTGTGATTTGACCTTTGGCACTGCCAGTAGATATAGGAGGCATTTCTGCGATACGCATTACTGCCAGGGTAAACAATCCAAGATACATTGAGGCAGCTTCTTGGTGGTAGCTCTGAAGGTCTAGAAGGAGGCATTTCTCTGTCTTCTGTAATTGAGAGATGTCCATCCCATGGCATTGTATAGAGAGTAGAGCTGGGCCCTGGCTGTACAGAAAGTCTGCGTAATCCAGGAGGGAGAGGAAGGTGGTTTGGACCAGACTTTTCTAGGTGTAACCCACTACAAATGGGGTTCCCAAAAGTCTCCCTTGAGCTTGCCTAAATGCTCACTGCCAGGCTGGTGTCCTGCATTTTAGCAGTTTAAATATGATTACCAGAGCTTGTATAGCCTCTGTGTACTGTCTCTTTAAGAGCTGCCTAATTGCAGTTTAAGTAATCTGAGAGGGAGCTCTGTTGAAAGATGTAACTATTTACTGAAAATCATTTAGAGTGATAATGATAATGTAGTTTGTCTAACCTGCTTTCTTTGTAGCAATGACTGTTTTGTTTGTCTCCACTATCTTGGTCCTGGACTGCAAATTGGACCAATCAGTTCTGGTGGGACCTAAAATGTAGCTGGACTACAGGAGCTGTCTGAATTCAAAATCTATAAGAACTGTGGTTTGAGTTTTGTGCTTTTTCACAACTGAAGGGGAGTTTTGCTTTGACTGACAGCCAAATCAGCCAAACAAAGCTTTTGATCTTGGTGAAATCCCGGCTGCTTATGTCAGTTAGAACTAAGCTGGAAGCTGAGCAAGAAAGAGCAGAAGTGATTCTGAGAGCAGTCCTGAGTGGATTTGCATGGGAGAACTATGAAAGGCTGAGAGTTTGGCCTCCATGTCTGTCTGCTGCTCCTGAGAGGAGAGAGAAGAGAATTATTTGGGACTAAGTCCAAGTTTGTGTGACTAAAGTAAGCTACTGAAGTGGCCAGGCTCAGCCTGAAGAAGTCTGAATATTTTGCTGAATCGATCGGTCTGTCAGGAGTTCCAGCTACCCCTAAGCTCCCGGAGTGTGCAGAGACTTTGCAATTGTGCCCAGGGAGTGTTTTGCCTGGTGCAGTAGAATTCCCGTACATGTAAATGTGCTATGAGCTGCTAGTGGGTTGTGAGTTAGTTCCCCACTGTGTGAACTGTGTTCTGCTTGCTGGAAGCTGTATCCAGCCCAAAATGGACTGCTTCCGAACTTGTCTCCATGCTGTCTGGGCTTTGCCAGACTACCCACTGCACAGAGAAGCCATCGACGAGAGACTTGCCTTGGGATCAGCCCCCTGCTCCATGCTTGAACAGAAACGACGCCTGTGCGACCTGTGGGCCCTGCTTCTCCTGGCATTCCAGATCAACCACCTGCAGTCTCAATTTTCGACCAGCCTGTGTCCAGTCTTGGGTATCGTGAGTAAATACCAGGGTAGCTCCCTACAACAACAGCTTAATCTGAGTGTGTCATCTGATCGTCTTGTTGTTTCGTTTCATTTACGAACTGAGCACTCTGGCTCCAGATTACAAATATTGTGTACTGTGCATGTTGTGTTTTCCATCTCAGGGCCCCAACCAGCTGCAACCCTGGGCAACTGTCCTGGCTATCCCATCTCTTCTCCTACCTGGTACCCAGAGGTGGACTGTGTGAGGGGGACTCAAAGCGCATGAATAACTGCTTGATTGATATAACCTTTAAGCTAATTAACCGAATTTTGCCCCTCCCTTGTTCAAGTCCCCTGAATAAATCAGATCTAACTTTTTTCTGCATGTAATCTGACTGTGGTTCCAATGTGTGCTCAAAGTACTGTATTGTTGCTATTTGCTGTGCTTAACCTTGTTTTACAGGGGGTCCCCAGGGTCGAGCCAGAGGAACCAGCCCTGGTGGTAAGTGCAAACAGTGTGGGTACTTGTGTGGTGTACCAGGGGTATTGTGAAAGTGATTATTGTACAGTGTTCAGGCCACTAGAGGGGAAGAGGGGGGTTACAGTGTCCCAGAGGGCTGTGCCCAGGTTAGCTTGACCACTACCAACCCTGACCTCTGGGTGGAGGCACCCGTTTCAGAGCTCTTTTTTTTTTTTTTTTTTTTTGTTAGTTGTTTAACCAGGACTAGCACACTAAGCTGAAAGCTTTTTTACAGGTAAGACCTGGGAGCACAGGGAAGTTAAGTGACTTGCTCAGGTCAACAGTCTGCAAGTGGAAGCTGTGGGATTCAAACCCAGGTCTGGTCTGATGGATGTCACCAGATTTGCAGCTCAGAGCCTTAAACCACTGCACTATACTGCCTCAGGCCCCTTAACCTGCTACTAGCCAAGCAGGCAGGGGTAGTAGCACTTGGGATAGTGCCACCTAGGGGTTACGTAGGCATCTCTTGTGGAAGATGCTTAATCCTATAAAACAGGCCCAACCTCTGTTTAAGCTTTTTTGACAGTTCTTCGATGTGGTCTAGAAAAGAGAGCCTATGGTCAATCCATACCCCCAGGTACTTAAACTTGGATACATACTCCAGAAGTTCACCAAGAAGGGTGGTGATCAGAGGCAGTGTTCCAAGTAAAGCCGGATATCTTGAAGGCGCAAGGGGGGAGAAGAACATTGCCCTAGTTTTTTTGGCATTTAGAAGTAGCTTTTGGTTAAGAAGCTGATGTTGCAGAAGATTGAAATCCTGTTGAAGGTGACTACAAGCAGCCTCAAGGGTAGGTCTACTGGAGTAAAGAACATGTCATCTGTGAAAAGATATATATTGGCATTGTTAATGCAGGCATCTATAGTGTTAATATATATTGCGAAAAACATGGGGACTAGTATCGAACCCAGCGGTACACCTCTCAGGAGGGGCTTAAGTGGAGAGACTTTCCCTTCCACTTTGACCCGCTGGAACTGATCTACTAGATAATTAGAGAACCATCTCAAGGAAAGGTGGTCCAGTCCAATGTTCCTGAGGGAAAGGAGAAGCAGGTTATGGTCAACAGCACTGAATGCCTTGCTAAGGTCTAAGAATACTGCACAAAGTTTTTGACATCCAGTTCTCATTGCCAGTCGTTTGTAACCTTAGCAAGTGTCAAAATGGGGCTATGCCGTGGTCTGAAGCCAGACTGCAAAGGGTTAAGGAGATTATATAATTCCAAGTAATTCTTAGTTGTGAGCTCACAATTTTTTCTAACAATTTAGACAGGATGGGGAATAAAGAAATAGGTCTATAATTGTTGGTCGCTGGGGTCTCCGGATTTAAAAAGGGGAACAACATGTGCATTTTTCCATACGGAGGGAAGGACACCCTGAGAGATAGATTAAAAAGGTGGGTAATTGGCACAGCCAAGACATGATAACCAATCTTAAGGAATAAGGGGTCAAGCAGATCTGCTCCTGCACTCTTCCTAATATCCAGTTGTTGCAAAAGATCTTCAACCTCTTTTAGTGATGCAGGCAATGTGCAGATGGTGTGACCAGTGGGACTGTGGGTTGGAGCCCTGAATATAAGCAACGGATGGCTGGAGAGAGTTCAGATCTATTTGGGATCCCACAAGCCAGCAGATCTAGTGCACAGCTGTAGAGCTCGAATGTGGCATTCCTAGGCCATAGGCATAAATGAATGGCACTCAAACAGTATAGACATGCCTGAGATTACATCTGAAGATTCAGCATGTAGCCCTCAGTAGAGGATTCCTGTGTAACACACCAGAGAGGAAAAGCTCCTGATCGAAAGAGTTGAACCTTGTTGAGTCAATGTCTGAAGCTACAGCAGTGACAACACAAAAGTTTCCCATTTCCTTGAAATGCTGCAGTAAGTGAGGTAGAGGCACTGCGGCAACTCCATTGCCATTAATGGTTATCTGATCCAGTTACCTCAATGTACCTTAAGGTTTACTGCACTTAAAGGCAGCTTTTTAATTGTGACCACTGTAGTCCCGATGAGACCAGCAGAAGGAGCAGTCCAAAAGTGTCTCAAGGGTAATCACGAATAAAAATGGAAGGAGTGGGGGGAACTGAATAGCTGAGTGGATTGGTAGTGGGTTAAGGTGTCTTTCACCTCTAGGTTACAGATTCAAATCCACCACAGGTCAGTAGTGGTGGAAAGCCATTATCACATGAGGGTTGTTCAGCAGCCTATGTCAAAGGAGTTGTGGTGGTCTCAGTCTGTTTCCCAGTGGCAGGTGTCCACAGCACAAAACCACCAACACAGTTGGCATTAACTGGCACCCTTGTTGGCAGTCTTACATGAGAGGCCAAGGACTTAAGCATGGAGTCTGAACTACCCTCTCACCTACGTGGTGGTCCCTCCATGTCATGGTTGAGGCGCACTGTCAGCACAGTGTGGGGACGCTTGTACAGTGGTCGCCACCCCTGCTGTACCTGTCATGTGACAAATAAAGGACTTCAGGTACCAGTGTTGTCAATTCAGCACCTTTAGTGAGCACTAAAATTCACACACCAAAAACACAAATCTTTAAAACCAGAGGGCATGAACGGCAAATGCTATATTTCCTACTGGATTACAGTTTAGGTTTCACATTGAATTATAGTTTGGGGCGTCACGTTTGACTTTCAGATACCTCACTTTTGAGGTGGAATGGTCATTTAAGCAATTGCATGGCCTGTGGAGGTTGAGTAGTTGTAACCAGTTTGCATTGACTAATTACTGCACCAATGTGGACAACCCATAGCTACTCCAACACTGTGCCCTATGGCAATCTGCTGTACCTTCAGTTGGCTTGCAACATTTAAAAACTGGGTACCCAGGGACGGCATTGCTATTGAAACAGCCTGTTAATACCATCCTGCTACTCTGCAGATTTTTCTCTGTGAGTGCCCTGTTAATAAAGCTGCTTTATTTCATTAAGGTAATCTGGTTATTGACTATAAATATTTATGTTACAGGGGATGTAGGGAGGTACAATTTCCCAGAGTGTTGTGCCTATGATCCAGCTGACCCCCGCTTATTGATCTCTGGGTGGAAGCATCATTTGTAGTGTCTACACCTGAAGTCATTCACATATTTGGGACTGTCTAGTACAGTATGCCCTGCAAGCCTATTGGTCCACACTGTGGACCAATGGGCTTACAGCCCATGCTGTACCTGTCATTCGGCGGGCGGCCAGGCAGTATGGTGTTGCAGCCGCCCGCCAATGGTGGGGGGGCAGGTGGGCAAGGGTTCATGGTGGGTGGAGGGTGGGGGTGCCACTGGATCACATGGGCTTTTCCTTATCTAGGTTTACAGTGATCATGGCTAGGGTGGGGTTCCACTAGACCACCAGGGATGGTCATTTTACATTTCCTGGGACCCGGGTGGGAGGGGGGACCACTTGGCCACTAGGGATGGTATTTCATTACAATTATCAGGGATTCAGAGACTCGGGGGGGGCACTAGACTACCAGGGCTTGATTGGTAAACATTTCCACTATCGCGGCTATGGGCGGGGGGTCCACTTGACCACCAGGGTTGTGTGTGTGCTTGCCAACGGTGTTCTGGATGGGCGGGTGGCCACCCACAGCTGGGCTGCTGTGTTGCACCCTGCAATACTGAAGCCCACCTGTGGGTGACCAGGAGTTGTTTCATCTTTTCTGGGGCTCAACCTTGAGCTCCCCTATGTGGCGCAATGCAGTGTTGTGCCAGCATATGCGCCACACATCCCGGGCTGAATATCGGGATGTGCCGTGATATGCATGGGTACGCCTGCATTTGGTAATCATACATTAGCATTGCGCCCCAGCACATTGAGATTTGCACTGCGCCAGGCAGCCTTCTCACTGTCCCACCAGGGCGCAATGCGGGGTTGCACCAGTGCAGCATTGTTGCGCCAGGAGCAACCCCTTTGAATATCCCAGCCTAAATGTTTTTCAGGCTCAGATTCCAAGGGTATAATCTATTCTAAGGGCCACATCAAGCAAACATGTGTCCTGCATAATTTCTGTACTTTCTGTGTCCTGTTCTGTCGTACTCTCTTGCTCTGCTTTTTTCTGTATCTGTGTATTCTTCATTTCCATTCATCTTTGTTCTTTCATGTCCTTTTCTTTGTGCTTGCTTTTTTACCTCTCTTGCATTTATTTTCCTCATCAGTTCACAGCTCCTGTAACATTCTGGATTTGGTGCCCCTCCTGTCCTCAAGCTGCTGCATATACTATATGTTAGGGCTCAGTGGAGTTTCCAAATTCCAACGGAACAGAATTCTGTGAATTTTAGAAAACTCTGCCTAATTCCTTGGAATTCCATTCGGAGTCAAATTCTCAAATTCCATAAGTGGAATTTAAATTATAGATTAGAAATTTGTGGTTTACATAAACAGTGGATTGGAGTTTCACAGATCCGGCCAGGAACATTGTGGGACAAAATATCGTCGACAATTACAAAGCGGCAATAACATCGCCACCTGCAATGTTGGCAGTAGAACACATCATGGGACAGAATGCTTCATGAGAGGCACCATGCAGGCAGTAAACATCACCTGCTGTGGAACACACCCCGAATGGCACAGCACAGAGGAAGGTGCCATTGCCCGATAATGCCACTGGTGGTGTGGGAATGGAACAGTACAGGGGGCTCCACTGTTGGGGTGAGTAGGGACACAGTACAACCACCAGGAGAACCAGCAGAAATGCCCACCCACTCAGGGAGCACCACCCAGAGGGAAGGCCATGCGGCAGACAGTGCACTACTTATGAGGTGGTAGGACAGGCAGACCAGGGATGATAATGGACTGCAAACAAACCCGGCCATGGCCAGGGGTTGGCAACTATACTGCAGCATGCACCCAGCCTCCCACAGGATGGGGGAAGTGTCAGGATGATGGTTTGCCAGGCATGGGTTACAGCCTAGAATGGTGGGACACAGAAGAATGGTACAGGAGGATAGGCCAACAGGCCATGAAGCCCTGGCACCGATCCCCAGCACTTGGAATGCTGTCCGACCTCCCTCCATGTACCCAAGTGTGGAGGCTGACACACATGGTGCAGGAGTGGCCCATGACAATAGACTACCCATCAGGGATGGTATACCACAGTACCATGGGCCCCAGGCAGCAGCCGGATTGATTCTGTGGGTCATCAGTCCTGCACGGACCCCTCCAAACCATCAGCAACCTCCTCTATGCCTCCTTGCAACAGGCACACATCCTGTGTGTTCCCTGAGCAGCGACACCCCACCTCCATCTTTGCTGCCAGTTGTCTGTCTCCTCCACCCACCCATATCACTCTTCCATGTCCTTCCGGCTTCCACTGCAGCCATTGTCCTTTGCCCCTGTCCCTGCTCATTGCACCATGTCCCTCCAGCGGCCTCCGTTTGGCAGGGTTCCACCACTGTTGTAACATCCCTGCCAGTGCGTGGGCTCCATTATGGTCCCAAAACTGTATGGCTCTGTGAGCTCTGTGTGGTGGTGGGGCCAGCTCGGTGTGGGCGGAGGGGCCTTGGCTATCACGTCATGTTGCTGGAACTGCTGGCGGTCTCCTGGTTGCCCACCCTGGCAGCTCCTACTAGCCCCTCAGTCCTGCGTCTGTACATTCCTCAGCTGCTGCACTGTTGCAGTGCATGGCATTCCCTTTTGTGGCATTCTGTTCCAGCTCTTATGGACGCCATGATGTTATGTCCCACGATGTTCATTCTAGTTGATTTTCCTAGGTGTTTCCTGCGTGTTCCTGACCCGATCTGAGTTTCACAAAACCTAGAAAACTAATCCACAGTTTTACAAAATCCACGGAAAACTAATCCATGGGTTTAAGTCATTTGACTTTTACAATTCCACAGAACGTTTTGAAAAATTCTAAAAAAAAAACCAAACATTTTGGAAGCAGCATTGTCATGCTGCCTGAATGCAGCCTGCGGAAATCCATATTTCACCCATCTCTACTGTATGTATGAAACACAGTGCTAGCACTGAAATAAATTATTGCCCACAGGAGTCAAGAACCTAGCACTAGGGAGAAAGTAATTTTTTTTTAGTGGTAGCAATATGTAGGACCTGTAGCTCTTTTTAGTTGTTTTTTTTTGTTCTGCTGTTTTTTTGGTGGGGCATTTAGCACCAATCAGAACCCTGAAGCAGGTTGAGGGCCAGAAGAAAAAGCCTTTGGGTCCACATGCGACTCTTGGGTATAATTATAACTGATCTAACTGCTAGAGGGATAACATGGGTTACACTGCGTTCATAAATAAAACTGTACCACATGATTCAGTCTAGTATAAATAATCCAAGACACCCCAACCCCCCTTCCCTGCTCCTTAACCCCCTGCCACATACACACAAACACGTACCAGCAAAAACAACCCTCTGATCTCTGCTGGCTGGTGCCATATTGTACCACACTCTCGCAGTGTTGCTTCTAATGGTAATTCCGCAAGTGTAAGACTTGTACTATCACTTGTTCTTTTAATCCTGGTTTGCATTGTAACTGCACTTATAAAATGAGCAAAGGATTTCAAGCAAACTGATTGGTTGTTAGCCATGCATTAGAAGTGTCTAATGCACAGCTAAAACTAGAAACTCCATTTAGAATACACAGGCCCATTTTATAAGTGCAAAAAACCTGGTTTGTGTTGTAACTGCACTTATAACTCTGATGTTAATTGATGTTAACTTGTGTCTTCAGCTGTATGTATTGTCAATGCCTGTGATGTCATGTACTTTCCTCTGACTTGGAGCATTTGAAACAAGCCCACAGATCAAAGGTATTAATCCTAATCTGAAATAAATAAATAAATAAATATCCCCAATCCCAGAAATCGTCAAAAACTTTTAAATTTCCAACTAAAAATCCCCATCTCTTCACCTCTAACCAACAATCTGCAGACACTCAGCCCAGTAATAAAACAAGTTCTAGCCAGAGCCGATAGGGCTGTGAAGAGCTACAGTAACAAAGTTACAGGTGTGTAGAAATTATTCAACGCCCAGGTGTAGCTTGCCCATTTTTTGGAGGTGTTGCACCAAATTTTCAACATGGCCTTTTTTGGACTCCTCCTCATGAACAGTGCCAGTGTCATTTTGTTCAATTGTCCCAAAAGGTGATTGTGCAGGGCAAATGCGCTATTCTGCACCACAGGTGCGAAAACATGTTTTGGGCAGGCTGTGGAAAATGCCAGCTGTACTGTTTTGAAGGAGGTGTGCAAAAATGGCAATGTTAAAAATGTGGAGCGAAAATATTAAAAATTGGCGATGTTAGGAGTGTGCGTAGAAGCTGTGCAACACACGCTCCTAATGCAGTCATTTTTTGGATTTTTTTCACCAAATTTGCAACATGGGCTATTTGGGACCCCACCGTATGAAAAGTGACACTGTCATTTTATGACTCAGTCCTGAAAGGTGATTCCGCGCAGTGACCACAAAATCTTCTTTCAGGACTAACAACATGACAGTGAAAGTTTTCACGAGGTGGGGTCCCAAGAACCCAATGTTGAAAATTTGGGGCAAAAATTTAAAAAAATGGCTGAGATATCAGCATAAGTTGAAAACCCCATTGAATGACTGTATAGCACACTTACCTTTAATTCTTCAGTTTGCGGTTGGGCTTTGAAGAGTGCAGACGTGTCCCGATGCAGAGAAGATGACAGTGCGGACCTCCGGAGGTAAGTATGGGGAAAGGGGGGTGTGGGGAGGTGGGTGCTCAGTGGGAGGGTGGAGAGTGGGAAGGGGGATGCAGCGACGACGAGGACCATTTTCAGTTTCACAGGAAAAAAATCCACAACGAGGGACCATTTTCTAATTTACAGCAAAAAATAAAAATTTTGGCACACTGGAGTGGGCTCCAGTGTGCCACATGAATGCCGACATGGAGATTGGGCACCCTGACGCCGGGCAGAACTTGGGCAGGGGGCACCAGGGAAAAGAAAGCGTGTTGAGGGACTGTTTTCAATTTACAGAAAAATAAAATTCAGACACTGGGGTGGGCTCCCTGTGTACCACATGAGATGTCAAGCCTGGCTTGGGGGGCACAGAAAATACTGAATGGCATTTTGCCATTCACAACATGGTGGCACCCACAGAACTGCGCATGCGCACAAGTCATGTGCATGCGCAGTTCACACATCGGAATGCAGAAATAACAGCCGAAATAGTGCAGCTGTTATTCCGTAGGCTGATCGTGATGCAGGAGTTTAAGCTCCGTTGGGCTTTTGGAAGGATACTTCCAAAAGTCCAATGGAAGGGGTTCTTCGATCGGTCATTTTTACAGCTACAGAGCTCTCGCAAAATGGCTGTAGGCTCCACCCACAGCCCTAAAAATGTCCCCTCAGCATAATGGAGCTGTCTGGGGTGATCTTTCTGCTTACTGGACTGGGCTGTCATGTGACCTAGCTGTGTTGTCATTGGAGAGCGCTATCAGCATGATTTATGGACTTGGACACTATAAAAAAAAAAACACTGGGAGCATACAACATAGACAATGATGGCAGAAAAAGACAGATGGTCCATCCAGTCTGCCCCTAATACCCCAAGACCTTTTGTCAATACAGGGTTTTTGTCTACACTATCCACCCCCAGCCCAGGGGTGTAGCCAAGATTTCAGAATGTGGAGGGGGTTCTACCAAAGAGATCTCATTATTTAGCCCCCATGTACAGACACTTTTTAATGAAAACAAAATGGAAGCAAGATTGGATGGTGTTTCTGTGCACAAAGGAGAACCCCTTGACTATGCCTGTCACCCCTTGCTCCCTATTTACACTGGTGGGGAAACATCTGGGCGCCATAGCCAAGGGATTCAACTTTTTTTCTAGCCATAATAATTCTGTTTTGAGTTGTGTTCTCATGACACTCCCTTTCCCAACTGATTAAATGCTGGGCCCAGTAATGTTAGCCTCCGTGAGGAACTGAGTTTGGGAGTTCTATCTGGGCTGTCCATGTTACGTGCTACATTTATAAAACTGTGTGATCCAGGAGCACTGCGTCCTCACATATTGTCCAATTGTATCAATTTACTTATCGCCAGATGACAGCTGTGCAAAATGTGGATTTCTGGTGGCAGAATTAATGCAGAATGGCAACGCACTTCCTAAACAAATTCATTTTTTAATATCACAGAATTCTAAAAAGCATTTCTATAGAAATTACCCTCGGATTATGCAACCTGTGGAACACTGTTCCCGCTTTGTGAATAAATGAATTCACGGTTTACATAAACTAAGTAATACAATTCCGTGGTTAACACTTCACTTTCAAAATGTTGAAACTCCACTTCTGGCACAATTCCACAAAATTAGGCCAAGGTCCAAAATGTGTGTTAATTCCAAAAATTCTGCACAGTTCAACACCAGCCTTACTAGTACAT
Organism: Neoceratodus forsteri; assembly: GCA_016271365.2. Classification (NCBI taxonomy): domain Eukaryota; kingdom Metazoa; phylum Chordata; order Ceratodontiformes; family Ceratodontidae; genus Neoceratodus; species Neoceratodus forsteri. Next base: position 1,380,421,634 of record CM028132.1, on the reverse strand, counting down.
ATTCAAAATACAAACTTTAGTGCTTTAGCATTATTTTTACATTTGAAATAATAAAAGGAGTGCTCCTTTTAATAAGGCACGAGCCAGGTTTCATTGGTATTCTCAACTGATTTTATATACGTGTTGTCACATAAGGTCAGAGAGCTGTGTCTGCTGCATGCTACTTCATTACAGTCACGAGAAAAGTCATTTTAAACAATGGGTGCTTAAAAACAGCAGAGAATATTGATGAAAACCTGATCCGAGCCATACTAAATGGAGCACTGCTTTTATTATTTCAAATGTAAAAAAAAGAGGTAACACAGACTAGAAATGTGGAAAATTGGGAGTCATACAAATCAGGATATAGGTAGCAATCTAAAAAAACATAAAAAGTATAAGTCAAAATTTTCCCCACTGCCATGCACTGCTGCTTTAAAGAGCCCCTGACGCCATTAGAAAGACTTGGAAAAAATATGAGATTTAGACAGTTCAGTTTATATTTCATGTATTTTCTATAATTAACTTTTTTTCTTTATTACCAAGGACAACTGTACAAAAGAGGCTCACTGTCTCTTAGACATTATCTGCTCTTTCTGCTATCCTTCGTATGACATAATCCGGTTTGCACCTGGAAACGAGCTTCTGGTCATGGTGCTTTTCCCAGTTAACAACTTTTTAATAAGTAAATAAATAAAATAAATAATCCCCCATTTATGGCACCGTAATTATCCCCACAGCAACAGACTGTGATGTCACAAACAGAACTGTGATGTCATATGTAGGCAAGCAGCCAGAACAAACAGGGCAGTGATCCTGTTTACATGCAAATGTCCTTAGTAATAAAGAAGAATGAGAAACACAGAAACAATATTAAAATATAAGCTCACTAACACTAAACATTACATTTTCTCAAAGTTGTCACAACGGTGTCAGGAGCTCTTTAAGTATTATGCTGTGATCCTTGGCAATAGACTCTGTTTGTGAGGGGTCACATGTTCACACACCTAACTAAATATTTTTTATAATTCAAAGGGCTTCGCAGCTGCTGTGCTGTTTGTCAAAAACTGGACTCAAGTCTAGGTTACTGTTTAACTATCTGTATTGCTTTTGCACTCCCACCATTTTCCATTTTGTAGCACATTATGTTACATGAGCACTGTCCCTGCATGCACAGGACTTTGAGATGACAGCCAACTGACTCTGTTGCATAAGTTGATATGGGTTCGATGACATGATATCCTGTATATAAATATATATATAACACTGTAGATGCAAGATTGAGCTGGCACATAAAGTTTTTACACAAGTGGGTCAAAGGGGTTCATGGAATTGGCTGTGTATCTCAGATTGGCAAATTACCAACATAATGAGGTTCCTAGAAATATACAGTACTCGGTTCAGCTGCTTTGAACTCCAGCAGGTAAGTGTGCAAGGGGTCAGCAGACACTGGGGCAGGACTTAACCCCTTTTTGGAAAACGAGTTTTGCCACAGGCACAGAATGGTAAAAACAAACTTCAGAGCATAGGGCCCATGGTTCTGTCTCTATTTGTAATTGTACTAAGTGTTAACATTTTCTTTTTTAGTAAGAATGAAAGTATAATTATTATTATCATTATTGTAGGAGGATCAAAAATTAGCTTCAGTCCTGGAGCCCACATTGTTTCCAAAATTTCCCTTGGACTCTTACACAACAAAACACAAGGAGCACAAGCAACTCCTTAAGTTTGGCAGCGTGAGGTATCGATACAACTGCAAATCCGAAATCACAGTATTCCAGTACTGATCCCCTCTTCACCAGGGAGAGTGACTTGCTCTGTTGGCAGGAGCTGCTTAGTGTTCCAGCTTCACGACTGAAGTCCACAGAGGATACAGCATTTCTGTTCATAGCCACTGGCCACTGGAGCAGGTTGCCTATGAGTGTCCGCCTATCCCCCGCTTCACGTACTTTTAACAGACTGTTATTTAATTATTTGTTCATGCAAACCTTTACAGATTAGTTGGCATTTCAGGGTTATTCATTCATTCATTCATTCACTTATTGACTGATTGATTAATTGATTGATTGATTGTCAATCCCATTCTAAATAATTCCAATGCATCTGTTGTTCCCCGTATTCTGCTCTGCTGCTGTGTTTGCTTTTGTTCAGACTTTAATTTTTTGGCACTCTGAACATTTTGGAAGTGCGCCATCATATAAATGGAAACTACCTACTTATTGCAGATTGTGAGCGTGTAAATGGAACATGGGCTCGCAAAAACATTAGGGTTAGCAGCCTGGTTGTCTGCCCCCAAATGTTCTTAATTTCTAATCCTGTGTATACAGACAGATACGGATATATATATATATATATATAGATATATACATATATCTAATATATATATATATATATATATATATATATATATATATATATATATATATATATATATATATATACACACACAGATGGCAATGTTGTCCCATTAAAATCAATAAAGAATTTCCCTATTACATAGTAACTGTAATAACTGAACAACCTGGGTGGGCTGGGAGGCCTGCGGAGCAGCTGAAGGCCTTCAAACACCCAGGAAGTAAGGATATTACAGTACTGACACACACCCAGAGTGGATTATTAAACTTATAATATTCAGAAAATAGTCAAAAGTGTTATAATGTCCTATATTATGCCTATGATGTATGACTTTAATTTCTGTGACATATGACTTTAGTTGCCATGATATACGGCTTGGATGCTACAGCGCCAGCCCTTTTTCTGCTGTACTCCCAAACAGCTATGTTCCTTGATGCTGCAGCTCAGAGTACTCACCCAAACTGTCCATGCTGCTTATGCCAATGCCTCCATACTACTTCACTTGACTTGATGCGATACTACTGTGGACTGCTGCTCACACTGTCAGAGCATACCTGCTATCCGCCACTCCACACCAATAGACTGCCATACCAGACCAGCAGACTATCGCCCACACCATACACAGCACACTGCTGATCCATCCTGAAGAATCCTAAGGGACCTAGCACCCGCAGCCATGACTCCTTTATAGGAAGCCTACACTACAGAAAACCAAATGGCATAAAACATGTTCCTATTTGCTACTGCTTCTGCACTATGGAAACCTAACAGGCAAAATACTGCAGACAAACTGAGAAATGACCGCACATCCAGGCTTACCTATTAAAAACAAAACATTCCAATGGATTATATTCAACAAACAGTGGCCAGGAGTTATACACTTGAAAATATCCCCAACTCAGAAACAAATGAGATTATATAAACACCTTGTCCTTTGGGCTCATGGCATTTATAATCTCATTTGCCCCTCAATGGTATTATATTTCCTGCATATCACTTTGGCTATCATTTATTATAGTGCTGCAGTAGCCACTATAGTTAGAGTTGAGTAGGCTGTTTAATGATAAACCCCAACTTTGCACTTAAATAGCTTTTACCACTGTTCAATGCATTTGCACAAAATGTTAATGTGGTGCAGTCTCAGGTGCAAGATCTCTTGACATGTCAAGTTTCATTCAGGCAGATGCGGATTCCAAGATCTGGATAGCAAATTCCAGTTGGATGTGTGGATTCCAAGATTCTGATAGCAAATAAAATGAAAAAATTGGGGGATGCTTTTTTTGTCATCACCTAGTGCCCAAACAGTTTAGAATTTTGCTCTGAAATTTTCAGGTAGAAAGAGCTTGGACCAGAGGTGTGCCTTTTGCTGGTTTGGTGAAAAAAATTAATCTGTTCCAAAGCTATAAGGATTTGAAATTTTGGTTCTGAGCATGCTAAATACTATCTTTTGGATAGCTCTTTGTTATGAAAAAAGAATTTGGCCCATACAAAAAAAGTATTCTGTTTTGTACAGGGGATAATCTTTTTTCGTGAGAAAATAATTATGTTTTATGTATAGCTGCCATCTTGTTTTTGTTTTTTTTGGTTTATTTTGTTTTAAATGTGAGATAATTTTCTTTTTTGTATGGCCATATGAAACAAGAATCGGCCAAAAAACAAGATTGCCTTCATATGAAAAAAGAATTTGGACTTCGTTTTGTTTCTTTTTTCCTATGAAGGCATCTTTTTTTTGTGAGTACCACACTATCTCATGAAAAAGATTCTTTCATGCTAAAAAAAATTTGGAGTTTGTTTTCACATTCTTTTTTCATATGAAGGCATCTTTTTTCATGAGACTATGTCATTCTCATAAAAAAGATTTCTTCATACAAAAAAAGAATTTGGACTTATTTTTTTCACGTTCTTTTTTCATATGAAGGATTTTTTTTCATGACATTGTGCCATTCTCATGATTAAAGAATCCTTCCTATGAAAACAGAATTTGGAATTAATTTTTTTCATATTCTTTTTTCATATGAAGGAATAGTTTTTATGACATTGTGTAGTCCTCATGAAAAAAGATGTCTTAACATGAAAAAAGAATTTGGACTTCGTTTTTTTCCCCACATTTCAACTTTAACAAGCCATAACTCCATCAATATTTGCAGTTAAGGAACAATCTATATATCAAAAGAAAGCATTTAACAAATACTACAATAGTAATGTATAACACCCCCAAAATTTAGGGACCATATAAAAAACATAACAATTGCAAAATCAGAATTCTATAGGATAACATTGCAACTCTAACAAGCCATGAGTCCATCAATAATTGAGTTGAAAAGCAAAGTATATTTAAAAAGGTATCAATGAGTACTACAAAACTAACATATAATCACCCCCCAAACACTGATGGGGTACACACTACAGCCCAACATTACCTCCAATCTATACCATGGTGCCAAATCCACAATAAAAGTCTGATCATCATCAATAATGCACCAAAGGTGTATCTAGCCTTCTACTACAACCCATAGCAAATGTCAGAGCAAGCTGACAAAAATGTATGACTTATGGGTAAAAACAAAGAAATACATTTTCCCATATAGAATCAAGTGCTGGGCATTCAGGGCATACTTAATATATTTTCCCATGGAAGTGACTGCCACAAAAACTTACCACTAGCACATGAGCTGCATTTTTGGAGTACACATATGGAGGAAGTAAACACAGGGCCCAGAGGGCCCTGCACTTCCCTAGGCAACTGGATGTGTTCACACAGGTCCCAAAGGGACCAGCGTGAATGAGGATACGATTATAGTGTCTCAAAAAGTAAGGGAATTCTTTGCAAAAGAACTTCATTAATGCACCCGTTAGGGTTCCAATTAAACTGACAAAAATAGGGAAATGTGGTGTTATGGTTTCCAACCCTAACACCCCACCCCCACCCTGCAAGCAGCAAAAGGAAAAAAAGTATTACGGTTTTGCCTGTCCTGAGTTTTCACAAATCAGGCCTTGGATCTTCCTTGGGGTTATCAACCCTAATGCTCACCCCATTCTTGTATTCTGCATATCTGAACTTGTTTGCTGATAGAATGGGAGAGCATTGGATTGATAACCTCAAAGGAAGACCTCAGGCCTGATTTGTGAAGACTCAGGACAGACAAAACCATGTTTTTCCTTTGCTGCTTGGTGGGGTAAGAGTAAGGTTGGAAACCCTAACACCACATTTCCTTACTTCTGTCAGTTTCATCAGAACCCTGCCTGGTGCATTAATGAAGTTTTGTAAAGAACACAGTAGCGCCACCATATATAGGGTTGAGCTGGGGTTTCTATGTTAAACATCAAATTTTAACTTTAATATCTTTGCAACCATTCAACAGATTTGTACAAAATGTTGCATGCATGATCTCTTGGGGTTGATCGCTTGACGTGCCAAGTTTTGTTCTGGTCAGCAGTGTGGATTCCAAGATGCAGATAGCTAAAAACATAAAGAAATTGTTGTTTTTGCGGGGGTATTTTTGTCATCGCCTTGAAGCCGGACGGTTTGCAATTTTGGTCTGAAAGTTTCAGGGTAGAAAGGGCTTGCCTCACAGATGTGCCTTTCACTAGTTTGGTGAAAAAACATGAATTTGTTCCAAAGTTATTACATTTTTAAATTTCATTTTCTGAGCATGCTCAGTACAGTTTTTTGGCTAGCTATTTGGAAAGAAAAAAGAATTTGGTCCTAATAAAAAAAATCCTTTTTCATTTGGGGCCAATCCTTTTTCATGAAGGAAAAATCCTTTTTCGTTTGCTGCCATCTTCTTTTCCATTTTTCTTAAAAAAAAATCAAAAACCACAAAAATGACATCCTGCAGAGAGACAAAAACATGTATCTAGCTCATCAAGACTCCGTTAGGTGGGTTCTGCAGTTAACCTGAAAAACTGACCCTAAAATGTTTTTGTTTTAAAATCCATTTTCATGACTTGCTTCCACTTTTTCCATAGGGGCTTTTTCATTCAAATGAAAAAGGATCCCTTGATACAGAAAAAGACTTCGAACTTAGGTGTTTTTTTTTGTTGTTGTTCTTTTTTCATTTGTCTTTTTTTGTTTGAACAAAAAAGTATCCCTTGATAGGGAAAAAGATTTTGGACTTAAGTGTTTGTTTGTTTTTTTTTTCTCCTCTTTTTATGTACAACCTTTTTTCATTCAAATGAAAAAGTATCTATTCAAATGGAAAAAGAGTTTGGACTCAGTTTTTTTTTTGTTGTTCTTTCTTCATTTGAAGGAATCCTTTTTTGTTTGATATGGAAAAGGATCCCTGCAAATGATAAAAACGATTTTACAAGCTCTGCCTGTAATTGTGTGAATTTTCCCTGGTGTTTAGTGCTGCCCCCCCCCCCCCATTGTTCCTGTAATTTATTAATGTTTCCCTTGTGTCTAGTGGCACCCTCAGCCACCGATCATTGTTCCTGTAATTTATTAATTTTTCCTTGGTGTCTATTGATGCCCCCACCCTCTGATTGCCTTCCCCATATTTTTTAAATCTTTCTCTGGTGTCTAGTGTCACCCACCCACCCTCCATTCGCTGTCCCCATTATTCTGTCCTTTAAACCTGACGTCTAGTGGTGCCTCCCCACCATCCGATCCCCATCCCCATAATGATTAAGTACTTTCCTGTTGTCTAGTGTCATCCCCCACCCTCTGATTGCCATCCCCATACTTATGGAAGATTGTGCTGGTGTCTAGTGGCATCCCCTACCCTCCAATCACTGTCCCCATGATTTGGGTATTGGTCATTGGTGTCTAGTGGTGCCCCCTACACCTCCAATCACCATCCCTGTAATCATTAAGTATTTCCATGGTGTCTAGTAGCACCCCACACCCTATGATTGGCATACTCATAATTATTAAATATTTCCCTGGTGTCTAGTGGCAACCCCCACCCTCCAATCACCATCCCTATTGATTTTATTTTTCCCTGGTGACTAGTGGAACTCCACCCCCACCCTCTGAACACCATTTCTGTGATTTGGGTATTTGACCCTGGTGTCTAGTGGCACCCCCCCACCCTCTGATCGCTGTCCCTGACTAAACGAAAGAAAACCATCCTCGATGTCTTTTGTTTTTAACCTCTAAAAAATAAAATGGTCCCTCGCTGATCGCACCCCCCCAGCCTGACTTCCCACTCAGCACCTACCAGCCTGCACCTCCACAGACTCCCCCACATACCCTCACTCTCCTGAACAGGTCCCAGGGTGAAGATCCACTCTGCTATGGGAGACACGTCTTACTACTGGAACTTCTGACTGCAATATGAGAAACTAAGGTAGGTGCAGTTTAATGTATTTCAATGATGTTTTCAACTATGGTTTACCCATACCAGTGCAACAGTTACTGTGCCGACATCAATTATGGCGACAGCAACATGCCACATGGCATTACAGTGGCAGGCATTGCACCTTCTGGGACTTAGCGTGCCAAAGCACCGTCCCTGGAAACAGGTTTTGTGGCGAAGTACCTCGCCCCCACACCCCACAAATTTATATAACCTTCTCCAGTGTGGGCTTGCCATGAAGGGACAGAAACTGTGTGGATGCCCAACATGGCATGAGTGCGGGGCGATCTAAAATCACGACTGCCCCATCACTCTCACCCTTTTTGCGGCAACAACATTACCACAATGTAATGCTGTCACAACACAAATGGTATACCTTCAACAATGATGCATAACTTTGCCATATTTGCATATTTTTACACCAAATTTTGAACATGGGCTTATCGAGACCCCACCTCATGAAAAATGATTACGCAAATCCAGCATGAAAGGCAGTTTCATGTTTGTTTGGCAAAATCACCTTTCTGTCAGGATCTGAGAAATTTTACCACCCTTGTTCATGAGGTATGGTTATAAGAAGGCTATGTTGAAAACTTGGGATAAAAAAATGTAAAAATGGCAAAAATAGCTATCGTGATGTCATCAGCACTGTGAAAGATGCTCTCTGGTTCAGTTTGCATTGTGACATACCCTACTTTACAAGATAATATTATCTTGCTATGTTGGGTCATTGTGATATACCTTACTTTATAATATAATATTATTTTGCTATGTTGGGTCAAAATAACACTTTTTATCTTGCTATTTATAAGTACACATGTGCTGTCTAAATATATAAAGTTAGATAAATATTGACTAGAGTCAAGGGATATACAGTGGAAAATATTGACCCCAAGGGATGAACTATTGCATGACAATTGTTATTTTGCCCAAGGCCAAAGGCTGAGGGCAATATGACTATTGGAAGGAAATAGTTTATCCCAAGGGGTCAAGGTTTTATCACTATATCCCAAAATAACTCCGGTCAACATCTGCTTTATAAAACCTTTCCTGTGCTATATGACCTCCCCACACTTCAAGTTAACTTAGTCTGAAGTGTGATACCACCCTCAAGTGCAAACTCTCGATTTTTAAAATAAACAGCAGAAACAACCACATGCAAGCTACTATCCTCGCTCTCAACAACACAAAGAAACCTTTGTATTTTTAAAATAAAGAGCAGAACCCATTTATTTAGCTTTTTTTTTTTTTACTTTGGGTTTTAGGTCTCTGAAGCTCCATGCTCAGTGTTCCTCAGTCTCTTGGAGACTCAGCACTGCCATCAACCCCTCTCCCTTACTTTTCCTATCCTCTTTTTTCCCATAATAAAGTTTTATTGGATTTGAAAGAACGCAGTACAATAATACATATACATCTGAGTCTAGTCTTATGTATCTACTATTAACAAGATCAATTTCATAAGTTACATAAAGAACACAATAACCATGCACACTCTAAGGTGATTTTACAATAATATAATCAAATATTTGTTTTAGTACCATATTATTTAAAACTGATATGGGAAACATCAAAGTAGGGAAATAGGATTAAGTTTAGATGGTTGAATGAATTTTTATTTAAAGTTGAAAAGTGGGGTCCCAAACTTTATGAAAAACTTCTAATCTGTCTATAATAAGGTAACTGATCCTTTCATTATTTGCTAGAGTGTTCATTTGACCAAACCATTCACCCAAAGTGGGAATGTGTTTAGTCCTCCAATTCCTTACCAAAATTTTATCCTCTTCCGTGTCATACCAGCAGTCCTCCACCACTCCCCCCAACAACTCACCCAGCCCTCAGGAACTAGCAAATGGGCAGGGGAGCACAGCAATAGTATTTTTTTTTTTTTTAGCATCACCAAGCATCTGTCATTTGCATCTGGACACTTTGTGACTGGAGTCATGCACACAGATACCTTTTTCTCTTGGCACCAAGGAGATTCAAATGGGAACGGGGAAACAAGCAAAAGTCTGCCACAGGATTTTTCTGTTAAGACCACTACAGCTCTGTGGTCAGTATATGAAAATGCTCACCAGCCCCAGGGGACCCTACAGAGGATGTAGGGAGGGAAAAGAAAGCAAACATTTTTGTTGCATGTGAGCGCCTGGTGCGGTGGTCAGAGACACATGGTGGTATGTGAAGATTTACATATGCTGAGTCAGAGGAAGGCAAGGAGACAACTAGCACCAGGGATTATTATTTTTTTTTTGTAACTTTATGTTTATTTTTTTTCTTTCAAACACACAGCTTGAAAACACAAGCAAGGACATGAAGTAATACATCAGTATAACAGATGAGGGCACCACTCCTCTTAATAAGCACTCCTAGTCCATCCTATACTTAGATACATCTGTGGGGAAAACAAAAATCCTTAGCTATATTTTAAAAACAAAGATAGCTGTGTGAAACTTAGCCCATGAGCTGCATGGTGCATTGTCCGTTAAGTCCAGAATATACTGTCCACAATCTTCAAGCCCCTACCAGAGGGGAGATAACCATGCATTAACGTTTGTGCACGAAATGTGCAAACTTACAATCCTACAACTATACAGGAGAAATGAACTGCTGAGGCTAAGACAAATATTTTAAGTAGCAGTTATACAGTTTAAACAGCTTAAAGGAGAAGCATTCTGCAGTTCCTAATTTCTTTACAGGTATTGTGCTTTCTAAAACCCTGGATATTGTGATAATTTCAACATATTAACTTCAATATCGCTGGAGTATTAAGTATATGAGGGAGAGGGAGAATTAAAAGCAAACTAGACTTTTAGTCCCAGATTTATTTCAAAAATATTTGTCCCTTCCCAGTCCTTCGTTTCTAGGGTTATAGCACTCACCCATCAAGCTAACTAAAAGGAACAGTGTTTGAAAAACCAAGGAAGAGAGGTTCAGGTATTCTCATCCTCTGATAAACAAGCTTCGAATCCCTCCTCAGGCCATCTCAAGGCATGGCTCTGACACCACTTCATCGCTTCTGCAGGATCGTTGAATAAATATATCTTCCCGTTGTGGGCGATTCTCAGGCGAGCTGGGAAAATCATGTCATGTTGAATGGAGGCCTCTCACAGCATAGCCCTTGTGTCGTCAAAACCTTTTCTTTTTTGCCAGGTGACAAAACTGATATCTGGAAAGAGCTGTATCCTTTGACCATCTTGTAGCAGGGCATCTCTATTTTATCGTGCTAAGGCCAACAGAAAGTCCCTGGTGCCAGCCCCATCAGTGATAACCACGATCATTTGGGGCGTCTCTGGGTTGTCTAGTCTGCCCCGAGGTGCCACTCTGTATGCTTTCTGAAGCAATTGAACTTTAGGAGCTGCTTCACCCCCTAATTGCTGCACAAACCATTCTTTCATAAAAAACAAGAGATGGTCCCCTTCACTGCCCTCAGGCATCCCCAAGACTCTAATATTCGGGGATCTAACCTGATTCTCCAGCATTTCCAATCGATTCTTCCAGTGAGAACACTTTTTTATGACCATGTTCACAGCTCCCAAGGCTGCTTCAGAGTGTTTCAAGGCATCCACAGCTGTTGTCTGGGTTTGCTCCAAGCCGGTCTCCAGTGTCGACACTCTGCCAGTAAGCCCGTCAAACTTATCCGATAAAGTGGACACAGATGCAATCAGTCAGTTAAGTTTAAGTCTGATAGTTTGAAGTGTTTCTTCACCCGACGCATCTGGTGGTTCCTTTGATCGGGCCTGTGCTGACCGCGTGGTTAGTGCTGACGAGGGATTCTTCGATTTAGCTCCGGTCCTGTGATTTATCTTTATGCAGATTTCCCATGTTGATACCAAAGGTTTCCGGCACAGAGTTAAGGTATTTTAGTCACTTCCAATAACGCTGAACACTCTTCAAAGATAAAAATGTTCTTCTTTGTTGTAGATCTTTTCTCTATTCGCCATCTTGCTCGGCTCCACAGCGCCCCCACCCCAGCACCAGGGATTTTAATAATCATTTACAAAATGGAAGAATACGGGGATAGGTGATTGTAACTTGTCATGTTGGAGAGAGGGGCATGGTGGGTGGGGTGATTGACAGGTTGACTGGGCAATAGTTCAAAAGACTATTGCCCAGTCTAGTGAACGATTGCCCAATCTAGTGAACTATTGTCCAGTTCCAAACTGACTTATTGACCAGTTTTGGTTTGAAACTGGACAATATTTCAAAAACTTTCAATGTCATGTGACTGGCACTGGACCAATCAGAGACCAGATTTTTTTCATACATATATAGATAGAGAGAGAGAGAGAGAGAGACTGTAAAACTCAAAATTTTCACTGTCAAATAATTTTTACTATTTTCGCTGACACATTAAGTTGCGCTACAATTAATTTACTCTAATTAGCAGTTTTTCCATTACAGTGAATGTGGTGCTTATGATTTAGCGCTAAATGTAATTTATACAATTATGGTTGCATTTGTGTTTGCACTAAAATTGCTTTACGTGAAAATAATTAGTTTTACAGTATATTCTTTGCAAAAAAACTTTGTTACTGCACCAATTAGGGTAACTTAACACCACAAAAGTAGGCAAATGACATGCATTTTGTTTTACCATTTGCACTTCTGGTTAACTCAAAAAAATCCTTATAACTGTAAAACCATATAATATTTTGTCAGAAAACCTAAAGGCACACCCTTGGCACAGGCCACTTCAACCCTGAAAATTTCATGAAAAAATTCCATGTCGTCTAGGCTGCAGGTGAGAGCACAAAATACACAATGTTAAGTAAAGGCTATTTTTTTCTGTTTTTTGACATTCTGTATTTCAGAAAGAAAACAAGATGCTGTCACAAAACTTTTAATGTCTTGTGACTCTGACAGCCTGACCAAGACATACCATATTTTGGGCTACTTTGTCAAACAACGCCAAAGATATTAAGGTGCAAAATTGTGTTTAACATTAAACAGCTTACTCAACCCTAGCTATAGGGTATTACCACACTCCTATAATAAACTGTATATATTATTGCAAAAGAAAACTGTGCAGCATTGGTATTACCCTAACTTCAGCACTATCTTTGAATGCATATAAAGTTCATTATGCACCCGCGCTTCAAGAGAAGGGTGCCAAAAGTACAGTAACTCCAACGCTACGTCAAGCAGTCATTTCCACCCCGAAGAATATCACACCACGGGCTTGATTTTCAAAACCCTGAGAATACTGCAAGCCCCTGGTGCGCCAATCATCTGGCACACTGGGCTTGCGGCATTCTCCCAGCTGGTGATCAGGATGTTCAGTCCCAAGCACCAAATGCTACAAGTTAGATCAGGTTTTCCCTGGTCTAACTTGCGCCATTTGGGGGACCCCATTTACGGAGCTTGCCCCGAACCTATGGTGCAAGCTGCTGTAAACTGTGAAAATTGTCGCAACTGTGCCTGATGTACTAAAACCAGGTGCAGTTGCATCAAAGGAGCTGGCGCAGCTATGCCAAAACACTGATGTGATACAGGGCTTGATGCAAAGCCCTGTGTCACTCTTTGAAAATCGAGCCCCATGTATTCATAAATAGGAAGGGCATGGGGTCATTACAGCATGGCAGAATATGGTAATGGAAGAATTGCGTTGCTGCGTGATTTACGAAATCTTTCTTTCTGTGGGGGCTCTGCCCCACACCCCCCCACCGAGGATTCCTAACTCTGGGGTGGTCCAACATGGAAAGCGACATGTCCGGGGTTCACAAGATAATGCCGCAGACGCTATTGCTTTACATCATATGACCGGGTATGAATAGGAAGGTATCGCAACCTCGGCACTGCATTTCCCTACTTTCTAGGCTTTGTGTTACAACCCTAACAGATGCATTAATGTAATATTCGCAATTATATTATTTCTTTACTTTTTATAAAATACATTTAACAATCTATTGTAAAACTTAACAGACTACTCAAAATGCTGCCTAGCAAATATGATTCTGTGCTTTATGTGTTTATTTAAAATCATTTTACTGTCAGCTAACATGAGTTTTGTAGAGAAAGCATTCTACAGAAGGTAATAAATAGAATAAATGATAGATGAGTGTGTCTTAAGGTAGTAATACCATTGAGAGGTTTTGGGGACTTGGAACCTCAAGAGCAAAGCTTGAGAGGTTCCCAAAGTCCCCCAAAATCTCGAGATGGTTTTACTGCCTTGAATACTCGCTTATTTATCTTTATATTTTTGTAATATATGGATCCAGGTTGTTTTTACTGTTCCCTTGAGATGTGGTAAAAAGCTCCAAGGAGGTAAAGTGTGTATGGTTGTCTATTTAACAGGATCTTGTTTCCATGTGTTGCCATGGATGCCAGAATGCCATGATGCCTTTTGAAGGTGCTAGCGGTGATTCTATTGTGCTTGTTTATTTTATGCATAATTATCTCAACAACACGATGGCTCACCTTAGCTAGCGGTTGAGGAGGTGCTCAGGTTTTTTTTTTTTGTTAATTTAATGTGACTTTATTTTTGGACAGTTTAAAAAGGAAACTTTTTTTTAGGATCCGGAGTGAGGAGGAGACCAACTATTTGCTACAGGTTAGATGTTTTGGTTTGCCGGTGAGTTAGCGAGTTGGCTTTCACTGTAGGAGATAGTTACAGTGAAAGCCGGTTCCCACTCAGCATGCGCCATTCGCTGTTCTCGGACTTCTGTGTTGTGGTGCTAATACTATCATTCAGAGCTGAAACAATAGTATTAGCCACCTGAACAATAGTGTTATGGCATGGAACAATGGTATTATCACTGTGCCAGTGACAGTATTATCAGGATGGGAGCAGTGTATTATAGAACATTTTGTATGGGTTAGGATAGCATTCTTATGGCTTATCCATATATTATAAGAAAATAATAAATATAGTCACTGGCTCTTGAAGTTCCAGGGCAGTGATAATTAAGGCAATCGTTATTGTTAGTCATTGTTACCCCTCTGAAAAGCACTTGGCATACCCATAAAGGCTTCATAGCGTCCAATATAAGCAACGTTTCTGCCGATTTTTAACCACATAAATATGTTTTATATTTAATATATTTGGCTTGGGAAATCAGTTTTTGTCCATTATAACTGATTATCCATAAAATTCACATCCTTTATAAGTGGAGTACACGAAAATAGCTTCTTCCCAATATTTTAACCCTAATTCCTGGATTCTGTTTTCTTTCTTCTGCTATCCTGTTTGCTGCTACCCCATTTTATTAGCAACTTAATCCATGCTGGAGTCAATTGCACTTTTTGGAACAGTGTTTTAGCAATGTGGGTAACTTCCTTCCTTACCTCCTTAAAGGTGGAGTGTGTCATCTCAATGTCATTCCCAGATTTCACCAACCTGGGCCCAGATGCTTGATTATACCTCTACTCAATGTTTGACCAAAATCACTGCAAAATCTTTGACACAAACCTCTGCCTAAACCCTAACCCAAGCCTTTGCCCAATCATTGACACAAAAGCCTCAATGCAAAGTTTAATCCAAACTCCTGCCAAAACTTTCAGATGAACATCTGATCAAACCTTTACCACACCTAAATCTAAATCTTGACTTACTCCTCTAGTCAAAGCTTGACTACTCCTGTCTGAGCCTTGACTTCACCTCTACCCAAACCTTGACCATATCTCCCCCCAAACTTTGACCATACCTCTGCCCAACCCTTTATCCACACCTACCCAAACCTCGATAACATTACTGCCCAAACATGTCCCCAGGCCTTTACTATCTCTCTAGCCAAACCTTTATCACAACTCTGCCCAAACATTGACCCACACCTTTATCCAAACCTTAACCACAGCTCTACACAAAACGTGTGCCAACCCTCTACCCAAATCCTAAACATATTTCCACCTAAAATCTTGACCACAGCACTACCCAACTCTTAACCCATACCTATGCCTCAACCTTGACCTATACCTGTACCCAAACCTTGCCTATACCTCCACCTAACCCATAATAAACATCTACCAAAACCTTGACCAAAGCTCTACCCAAATCTTAACCCACAGCTCTTATCAAACCTTGACTCACAACTCTATCTAAATCTTGACCACAGCTGTACCCAAAATCTGATCCAACCCAGTAATCAAATCTTGAACACAATTCTACCCAAAATTTTGATTACATATCAGCCCAACCTAAACTCACACCTCTACCTAAACATTAAATTACACCTCTACCCAAACCTTGACCCTACCTCTCTCTAAAACAATGGTGATACCTGTACACAAACCTTGACTACAGTTCTACCCAAATCTTGACCCACCTCTACCTAAATCTTGACCACATCTAAACCTAAACTCTGACCACACATCTACCCAAAACTTGACCAAAGTTCCTCTCAAAGCATGGCCACACCTCCACAAAAGCTTTGCCCACACCTCTACCCAAACCTTGACTGAAACTCTATCCAAATTTTGACCCAGCCTTTACAATACCTTTACCCACATATTGAACACACATCTACCCAAATCTTGATCATGCGACTACCAAATCCTTGACCTAAACCCACGACAAAACCTTCATCATACCTCTGCCCAAACCTTGATCACATCTCTACCTAAAATATGACTGTGCCTCTATCCAAACCTTGACCATACCTCTACCCTAACCTTGACCCACATTTCTACCTAAACCTTGATGACACTTCTGCTCAAACCTTGCCCAAATGTGACTACAGCTTTATTGCACACACACACACACACACACACACACACACACACCACACACACACACACACATTCTCTCTCTATCTCTGTCTGTCTCTCTAAGCGCACTTAGATTACTGCAGCTCTGTACTGTCAACTCCACAAAACAAACTGGCTAGATTTCTGCAATCACCAAACTCTGTTTGTATCCGGTCTGCACCAGTATAAACACATCAGTGACTGCCACTAACTTCTCTTTGATCATTAAATACAATTCAAGACTGTCCTCCTCATCTTCAAAACTTTTCATAGACTCAGTACCATCAAGCTTGCTTCCCCCACCACCACCTACTCACCTTTAGATTTCTTTTATGCCTCTAGCTCCAACCTTGTCTTAGTACCCCATTTTAATATCATTCTCTTCTGATGGCAATGGAGCCCTCAGTCATGCCACCACCATCATCTGTAGCCCCCGTCCCCGTTGAGTGAGATGTATGCAATCCATTCAAATCCCAACAAAATGCATGCCATGTCTAGGTAAGCAGATTGATCTAGTGTTTAGAGCACAGAGCTGTGAACCCAGAAGTCTAGGTTTGAATCCAGCCACTGCCACTTACTGACTGCCTGGTCTTGTGCAAGTCACTTAACCTTCCTGTGTTTATCATGTCTGTACACTCTCTCTAATCTTGCTCTGTGCTGTTTGAATCTCCCTGTGAACCCAATGGCAACAAAATACTATTCCCTCCCTTTCCTGGAGTGTAAAGCACATTCAGAGACAGTTTTCATGAAAGACATTGCATAACACTAAATTATTTTCCTTCCTCTTTGGACCAGCAGCTAAATGATAATTGTGCAGTTACGCCCATTGCGTCACCTCGATCTTCTGCCCAACCTCCACCTCATTCCGCAAGCTTCTCTGACCATAATTAGCAGGTCACCACTGTGGAAAAGCACACCAAGTGATTCTGGCCACACTACCAAACTCAGGAGTACAATTTACTGGTAAGGAGGTTGGTAAAGAGAGGAAGGGGCCAGGGATAAACAGTGAGAGAGGGTTTATTTCTCAAAAGCTTCTCTCCCAAGTAAAGGGCCACGTGGAGGAGGATGCAGTGACAGTATTCAAATTCTGAATCTAGCTCAGGAATACATTTGGTCGGTGTAACGCTCACTTTAAATATTAAAAAAAATTCTTTACTAAATTGTTTGTATTTCGAAGTGTCTGTCAGCTGGGGGGAGGGAAGTTCTGATAACTGAATTAATCAATTGCTATCAGTTTGCATAACGCTCCAATTATCTCCCTGGGATGCCAGTGAACAATCAGTAGTAACCTGGATACCAGGTGATTGGCGACGGCTTCCACCACTTCAGCTCCAATTTCTTCCCCTCCTTGACTTGATTAACATTTAGCAATTTTCATTTTGGTCTCCCCATAGAGCAAATCAAGCTGGCTGCCTAACTGTGGCTTAGTCCCAGAGCTGCGGAAGTATTAAAGATCAGCTGTGGCTGCCTCTGGATGCTGCAGGGTCCTGGATACCGACAGCAAGGCCCCGACAACCTGCCATTTATGAGTTCCAGTGCTCTTCTACCATTGAGGTACTGAGGGGGGTTTCACAACACACAAAGTGAAAACAGTACACATATAGGTATATATTGCATATGATTAAATACATACTTTAAAAGTTCGTAGTGCCTAAAACATCAGGTAGAAAATGTAATTAATGGTTTTAACCAACTACTTTTTATTTCTGAAGTGTTCTTCTGTTTCCATTTACTCAGTCGAAAGTTTTCTACCTGGTAATACTAGGTGAGCTGTACAGAGCAGTGCATTACTTGAATATTGACATATCTAGTTTTCGTGCCTCCTCATACCGCCTAAGCATTCTGATGTCACTTATTACGACATCCCAAGTGACTTATCTGGTAGCAGGTGACTGTCTCTTTGTCAGGTGTGATGTCACTGTCAGTGAGGACACAGATCTGATGAGGTATCATGGATTAGAACTAGATAGGTCAGTATCCAGGTACAGAACTATTCCACACATCACACCTAGTAATGTCCAGTATCAGTAAACTGGAACAGACAGCAGTTACTTCAGATATAGGAACTATCAAGTGACTACTTTTAAAGAGCAACTGACACCCAGAAGAACTTTGAAAACCATGATATTTGGATGCACCTCGGCATATATTTCACATTACTTCACATTTATTCTGTACTTCTCCTCCCAATTATGTCCTACTGAGATCACGTACTAAGAAACAGGGGGCCAGGTTCTCCAAGGGCTTTGAGTGCCACAAGCCCTGCGTGTGCTGAACATGTGGCACATGGGGCTTATGGCATTCTTCTGGCAGGTGAACAGGGATTCTCGAACCCATGCGCCAATTGCCACAACTTAGACCCCTTTTTTCTGGTCTAGCTTGTGGCAATCCCAGGTACCCTTTTCATAAGGCTTGCACTAAATATTTGGTGCAAACTGGCATAAATTGCGAATGGTGTTGTAAATGCACCTGATCTAATAGAATTGGGCACAGTGTGTGGCAAAGTTGTTGGTGCAGCTGACCCAACAAATGGGTTTGATGCGGGGTTTGAGGTGAGCCCTGCATCACCCTTTGAGAATCCAGCCCAGGATCTTTGTTCATTGCCAGTTCATCCATTTCTATTGCTTAATCCCAACCTATGTCATAATAGTCTGCTTGTTATAACAGAGGTATTACACCCACAGCATACTGTGACAACCCAACAGAGGACTGTGACTTTTGGTAGGAATCAGCTGTATTTGCAGATGAACTCTGAGGATAAAGATCCTGTTTCCATGTAAATGTTCTCACTAATAATTGGAAGAGGAATTCTATAACACTGATGTGACCTGCATGCTGCATGATGTCTAAAATCTTTCATTCTGAAAGTTTTCCCAGAGGCCACAGCAGCACTTTAAAAGTTAATGTAAATTTCAGGCAGTATATTAGCTCTTCAAATCAGCCTTTAATGCAAGTACAGTACTGTGCAAATTCCAGGTCACCTTAAATGCACTGACATCTTCAGGTGGTGGTTTCTTAATCCACTGTTCATTTGTGAAGTTTCCATTTTTGGATCCAGCAAAGAGTGCTACAGTGGGCCTTAAATACACGCAGCTCTGATACTACCACTAAAGGTCAGTATAAGTAGTTATTTGACAAGTGTGCTGTTTTCACTTTCTGCATTGTGGAACAGTTTAATAGTCCGCTGATGGTGAGTACCTCCTGTTTTATATCTCCTGACAGGATCTGACAATTGTAGCAACATTTCTAATGAAAAGCAACTGAGGGGGCCAATAAAAGCAGTGTGGTCTAGTAGCCTGGGCACACGTTTATGAACCAGAAGGCCAAAAAGAGAAAAAGGAGACCAAGAGTCAGAAATTTTGGATCTGGTGTTCTCCAATAGGACATGTGGACACACAGAAGTTGAGAGGCAGCAAATTCAGGGGAATGTTAAGAGGCATCTCTTTTCCCAGAAGGCAGTAAACCTATAAACAGCCTAGTATGCTAGTGGAGCCAGTGGGCATGGAGACAGTACAGGCCTCCAAGGCACACATGGACACATTTCTGCTTACCAAAAGAATTCCAGAGTGCACTGTGTAGTAGGATGGATAGGGAACCCATTTAAATTAGTGTATGTTTACATGGCATACTTAGTCATACTTGCTAATGAAGCAGCCAGAGAGTGGACATGATGGACCTAAAGCCCCTTCCAACCTTAAATTACTATGTTACTAGATTCAAAAGCCTCCAGAGCCACTGGCATACTGTGCAACCTTAAGCAAGCCCCTAATCCCCAAAAGCTTCAAACCTCCAGGCTTTAATATGAGGTAAGCAGATCCCCCCATGTAAATAAGATGCCCCATATGTACCCTAACCTTTACATTATACTGCCACAAAATCTGAACTGTAATCCCCAGGCACAGAGCATGAAGGTCAGTTGTTATGATTAATGAAGTCTTTTAAAACAGTAGTCTGTGTAAACAGTGATTATATGCACTTTGTTATACATACTTCATTATGCATGCCTTTTCAGCCCCAGATACTGAGCTCTGCTGTTCAGTTTTACTTCCAAATCCATTTACATGGTACCACATTTTACTGTATGTTCACCATGTTAGGCTAGCCGTGCCTTGTGGCCTGCCGTTGGTCATGATGTCCTTGGTGCCCCTCAGGGTCAGTGAGCAATTTCTGTTGCCTATTTAGTCTTCATAATCACAAGAAGAGTGGTGTGACTTTAACACATGGTGCTGAAATTCAGCTGAGATTATTCAAGTTCAGGTTCAAGACTCAGATATGAAAAAAGGATATAATGAACTGGATAGAGAAACATCCAGTTCTCTGATTGGCTGAGAGCTCATCTCAGCCATGACTATATCTCACCGCATTCTCACAGTAAAAAAAAGTGCCATATGACCATTTTACAGCCCTGCATAGTACTCCATCTGTTCAGTCCCGCTCAAACAACAGTATCACCTATGCCAGCAACCACACAGAATAGCATCAGCCACTTCTACTATGACCAATAACAACATACCATAACAGATACCTAATGTATTTAACCCCCCACACACACAAAACACTTTAACTATTATTTAGTCTGCGACTCTGTATGGCCCCTGAGCATAACTAACTCTGGCTGCTGCAAATCAAAACCTTGCTGACAGCTGAGACCTGATTGAAAAAAATGAAAAAAAGCATCATCACAACAAAGACAGTAGTGGGATGACTCTGAACAAACTGCTACAGCCCTCTCAGCTGAGAGACACTCATCAAGTCCTGCTGCCAGTTACTAGCTCCCAATCCTACTGCAACTCCAAGTAAAAGCTCCAGCACAACAACTGAAAACAAACCATTGCCACTGACTGCGACTCACAACTACCCCAGATCATGCCAACAAAACATTGCTGATCTCACCTGCTCCTCTCTGACTCCAACTTGGCAATTTTCCTTTCTCCTCCATGGATCCCAGCACCACAACACAGGTAACAGTATATCTGTGTAAGGAAGTGGGAGCACAAACAACTATAGTAATTACAGAACAGAATATGCATGCACCGCCATCTCCAGTATTACAACAGCTCCACCTACTGACCTCTACTGACAAAGTGTGAACTTTGTTCTACGTACCCATTCACATTACAAAATTAATTTGTTTAATGTTTTTCCTTTTTATTTTTCATTTATATACAAAAACAATCCAGTTCATAATAGCAATTATATGCTCCAGGGTTTGACATTGTCACTTTTGGGTGCGCAAGGCACTCAGACTATGGCCTCTTGTCTCATAATTCACCCAAAACATAACAATATCCCTTGATATACCACACTATTTTGTGTATTACTGCTTAATTATAAGAGGCAAGAAAAGGAACAATCTAAAATAGTATCAGTACATCATTTTAGCCATTACATGAACTTCTTCATCTTTAAGGGCCCAACTCAAAATTTTCTGCACACACAAAGAGGTGCTCAGTAGGCTTATGGAGCACGGAGGTTCTTCTGCATACATGCAGAGATCTCTGCACAGCCACAGCTCTGTACTCCCCGGCACCTGATCCCAGCCATGCGATAAGTAATGTGGATGGCCAGAATAGGGCGGATAAGGGGACAGGCTGTCCATACACCAATCACCATTGATTTCCATGGTACAGAGAGCCAGAAGAGGAAGCAGAAGCTATGCAACCCTAAAGACTGAGTAGCACCCACCTCCGCATGCATACTGGACCTTTACAGCAGCATGAAAGATAAACAGAACACCCACACCCAGCCCACAGATCTTCTGCCGAGGGATGGGGGCCATACCAACACCAGGCAGTCTGGAAGATAAATTTACTGATTCACCAATGGGGATACAGCAGCCCATGGAAGACTACCATTTCCCACCAGCCCCTGCTCCATGTGGAGACAGAGCTCCACTAGTGAGACAATCCAGACATTCGATTGGTTGCCTACTGTCTGGCATAGCCCCCTCCACTGAACCACCCCTAGCCCCTCCGTACAACACTCCATGCTTGGCTGCTTAGGGGCAGGGGTTCATGAAAGTCTCACGTGCACCATCTTCTGAAGGTGTGCATCAGTGCACCCCGAAAATGTGCGAGTCACGCATATCTGGGGTGCCTTCATGGATTGGGCCCTGGGTCGATTAAATCTTGAAAAGCTTCTCAAATTCAGAGTTATTTTGCTTGTTTTTCAAAGATTAAAATGTGCTACTTGACAGGGCTCTTTGCCCCCAGCTCGGGAACCACTTTCTGAGCTGACAGAGACAAATAAGGTGTCCCAGTTGGACATTGCCTTTATTGGTAAGTCTGGGGGTCCCTGCAGCTGTGTAGCTGCCCTCTGGAGGCACAGTTGAAGAAAGACATGTGGCAGATACTGTATATGTAGTGCAGTAACACCCCTACCACTGACACAAAATACAGCGGAGCCTGCCAGGATGTAATGCAGTACCTTTCAGTAAATGACAGGTCACAAAATACTGCATGGAAAAAGGACATAATTGCCGCTGATTTGCCCTGTTCCCTGCAATATACTGCAGCACTCTGCATTACTGCTGGTAATGCACTGCATCCTGGCTTGTTCCACTGTATTAGTCACCAACGTGGCGAGGGGATGCTCCGGCACATACAACTCAACATGATGCTGAAGAGCCATGATTGACAGACCGTGCTCGATGCGTGAGCATTGGAAAAAGGCGGTGGAGTTCAGGTGGATAGTACCTCCATGCCTTCCCTCACCTAGCTGTGATGTATGGCACTCTGGGTCCCCTGTCCCTCTCTTCATAGAACCCATGTGTTTCAGTCAGCACCCTCCTTATCTGGCTAGACACTCAGAGAGAGAAATTCCAGATGTGTAAGGGAAATCATGCAGAGAGTAAATCTTGGGATTAAATCTATGAACAACCTTAGCCAAAGGTCTAATGATACTTTTGGGTCCAATACAAATATCTAATGGTGATATTTGTTTTTCTTACAAACAGCAAACTGCGGTGTTTGCATTGTTACATGTACTGTTATCCACCACAAGGGGGTAAACCTATGGGGTTTGAAGTCCTGTGGTGGAGTAGTGTTTGGGATCAGGGCCAAGTTGGCTGTGGGTGAAGCATCTGTCGGGTTAAAAATTAAGAATTGCAAAAAAAAAAAATATGAAAAATACTGGGACTTGTATATAGTTTTACTTCCAAAATCTCAGTGCTAGTTTCAGGTTTTGACCTAAGTGCTACTTTCAGGTTTTGACCTAAGAATGCACGGTACTGAACTGTATGAAGTCTTTGCTCCCAGTCCAAATGGTTCCACTAGACCTCATACACTCACACAAGCTTGCCACCACTGTAACTGTGTCATACTTCCCATGAGTTTTTTAAAAGCTGTCTCATGCTGGGGATTAAATGGTTAAGGCCGCAGGTTAGTTACTTCACGACCTGACTGTTCTCAGCTCTGTCAATCCAGAAGCCCTTCATAAAACCCAACAGGGCAGGAAGTAAAAGCAGTCAAATACAAAAACACCACTAATTTCACCCACCAAGGTATAATGAAACGTTTAGATCTTTTTTTTATTACTCCTGTATTTAACACCCTATAAAACTTTATATACCAGATAAAACACTAAAATTCCTTGAAAAATTAAAACTTCCTAACAGTTTGTACAATACATCTGGGACTCCACATAAAATAATTACACTAGTTGACGGAAAGAGCCTGAAAGGAGAAAGAACAGAACATGAACAGCAGCAAAGAAAGATACATGAATTTCTAGCTTGCAGAAAGAAAAAGGGTTGTGTTGGCCAGTTTTTATATACTGAGAGCCCATTCTGAAGTTTTCCTCTTGAACTGGGCCATAAGAGCCCCAGAGTGTAC
The DNA here is from genome assembly GCA_016271365.2 of Neoceratodus forsteri. Lineage (NCBI taxonomy): Eukaryota > Metazoa > Chordata > Ceratodontiformes > Ceratodontidae > Neoceratodus > Neoceratodus forsteri. The sequence continues at coordinate 1,380,397,489 of CM028132.1, read as the reverse complement.
TTAAGCAAAATACACCAACTGGAAACAGGGGGCTGCTGTATCACCGGAAGCTTTGATCTCTGAATTTAAATAGTGCTTTCCATACTTTGGAGGCTCCTGTTTAGACATACACATGCACGGAGCAGTCATGGCTCTTTTCTGGTTTAGCTGTTGTAGTAGGCTTCTGGTGGCCAAAGAAAATTTAATATTGAAGAAACTTCCAATGTCAGTGGCTCAGTTGGTAGTACAGTACTCACTGCCTAGGCCAGAAGATCAGAAGGTTGTGGGTTTAAATCCCACACCAGGAACTTGGGCCTCTACCCAATACTGACACTGTGGTGTGGCCCAGTGTGCTTAGGAAACTGGCATGGGAACCAGGAGATTGTAGGTTCAAACCCCGCTAGAGCCAAATACTGTGTGACCTTGAGCAAGTCACTTAACCGCTTGGTGTTGCAGTCCATGCAGCTGTGGAAAAGGTAGATCAGGACCTCAGTGGAAATTAGATGTATCTCAACTGGGATATCCTGGGGAAATCAACTGTAAAAAAGAAAGGGAGTGTTGCCTTGCTGGAGGTGTCATCCTTTAGATGAAATGAGCTGATAAACTGTGGTCCCTTCTGCTGAACTCTGTTGGCTGCTCAAGTGGAAATAATGATCCCATGACACTTATCACAAGAGATGGGGAGTTACGATGGGTGTCCTGGACAACATTCCCTCTCTCAGGAAGAAAAGTTTGAAAGCAAAATGTCTGTGTGTGGTATGAGTGCGAAATAGGTATCCATGTCAATATCTAACTCCATAAACATATACTATAGTAGGCTATTCCAGTTTATTTATAATGTATTTATCCACTGTGCTTCTCTTATCTCCAAATACTGGTTTGGCTTTCCACTCTGCATCTTGTTTCTCTCTCCTCTAGCCCTCCTTCGTCTCTCTTACTCCCTTCACAATCCTTGCTCTTGCTCACTTGCTCTCCTCCCAGAGAAATCTACGGCTGGCTTCTTGTTCCACTTCTATAAACTATGGCGCTCTCTTCCCTCTTCCATTTGCTGTGCTCCTTCCTTTCCTGCCCGAAATCTCTCCTCTAGTCACTCCTGCAGTTGCTTCTGATATTGGGGTGACTTCCTTTACAGTGTATAGTACAGCACTGTTCTGTATAGAAATCCATGCTTTTCAAAATGCTGTTGTACCACAGTTCAAAGGTCATGGAATGTGACTGTACCCTTCTGTGGTAGAAAAGCATTCTAGAAACTCTAGAGACTGCACTAGTCAGTCTCATTGTGAAAGAGAAAAAACACAATGCACACATTTCACATAATATTATACACTATGAAAATACAGGATGAGCAACTTTATGCATTACTAGTGTGTTCTGCCACCTCAGTGTTCTGATTCCCACAGACCCTCTCGAGCTCGCTTTTGAGGTCAGAGGAATCAGAATTCCTCTGTGGCAGAACACACTGGTTGTGCATAGTTACCCATCCAGTATTCTCTGTTATACCCGCCTTCCACCCAACCTTGAAACACTGACATCAGCACTTCCCCACTCCCTTAGTATCACTCATTTCTCTCCGTTTATTTTGCTGTACTGCTTAATGCTCTTTTGCCTGTTCCACAATTTACTGTATTCTAATTTACTGTGTGGCAATGTATTCTTTAAGTGTCCTTGAAATTGTATAATTTGATTTATTATTTCCATTTCATTGTAATATTTTATGCATTGTACTTTATATCTGTTCTCCTCTCGTCCACTCCTCCCCCCCTCCCCAAGACACATCTGGAAATGAGCTGATGCCAGCTCAGTATGACTTTCCTGGTAAAACTTTAAAAATAAATAACAAATTTAACCAGAATAGCCCAGCTAAGATGTAACATCTCATTTCCAGTGGGGTCCTGCTTCTACCCATTTTTGCAAGTGGGTGGACTGGAATACTGGAAAGTTAAGTGAATTCCCAAGGTCACACAGTGCGTATTTGGCTCTAGCCGGGTTTGAACCTGCAATCTCCTGGTTATCTAACCCCTAGACCACTGCAAGGTTTATTCGGCCCTAAACTGGCTAGGACCTGAAGAAAACAGACAATGTAGTTGGCTATCTTTTATGCTATAAGTTATTAATCTTAAGTTACTCATCCTTTAAGGCACTTGGTGACAACTGAGTCACAGGGAGATAAAAAGTACAGGTTAAGGTCAAATGCCCTGAATTTACCCTATTTACGGGTTCAAAATAAATCTGGAGATGCAACTTTGCAAATGAGTATGGCTAAGTCCTGGAATATGGTACCTGCTGATCTAAAGGCAAAAAAATTCTTTACATGAATTTTAGACTGCATTACGCAAATCTTTATGCAGTATTTGTACCTGCTACACTTGATAAAGTTGTAATATTCCGCTACTGTATAACCATTGTTTTTATGTAATCTTTTTTTAATTTAATATATGTATTGTATTTGTTTGTACAGCGCATTTTGTTGAAAATAGGTATTTTTCCCTAATCATTTGTTCCTGTATATAAAATGAAATTTTATCAATCAGTTCTGCCTAAGGAACACCATTTTAAATGTATTTGTAATTTATAAGACTGGGAAAGCCACATTTATAAAGTGACTATGAAAGTAAAAATTGTGCCATAAATGCATTTATTTTCAGGCAGCCCATGGCATATCCTATATTTTTACAACACTAATGGAGGGAAAAATGCAGAGATAAGTTATTTCAGCTGATGACATATGTAATCCTTAAAGAGCTGGTGACACATTCAGGACAACTTTAACAAAACCTAATATTTAGATACAGTCCAGCTGGTGTTTCCCATTGGTGCTGTATTCCTCTTCTCCGTTATTCATTACAGAGGTCATCTGTATGAAAATAGGATCTTTGCTCCAGAAGAGTTTGTCTATTCCTGCTGCTTTCTCCCTACCTGAAGTCACAGAACACTGCTTGTGATATCAGTTGTTCCCATGGCAACAGATTGTGATGTCACAACAGAGGATTATGACTTAAGTGGGAGTAAACCACAGAGGCAGATGGACTCTAAAGAAACTCTATGGGCTAAAGATCATATATTGAAGCAAATCTCCTTACTAATAAATAACAGGGAGTAGAAATATATAAACTATAAATGGAATGCAGGCAGAATTGTACTTAAATATTATACTTTTTAAAGTTTTCTTTGAGGTGTTAGTAGCTCTTTAAAATAAAACTTTATTTTAGATGTTACATAGAGGATAATGTATGGGAGTTTGTCTGTAACAAGGCTGTAATCGCTTCAAGAGGTTACCGTGACAGCCATCAAACTCGAGTGCGCAGCTTGAGAGGTTTCGACAGCTGTCATGTAACCTCGAGAAGCGATTTCAGCCTTCTTACAGACAAACCCCCATACATTATCTTTTATAGTATATGTGTTTTTGACAAATATTAAGAGTGCATCATTTTTACTGCGTAAAAAAAGCTCCCCCCCCATCACACATCACCCGGACTGTTAGGAAAAAGAATTTCCGTGCCAGGACAATCCACTTATTTATGCTTTATTGGTGCCATTTACTCACTGCCATTTGAAAGCACAGCAAACAAACTAGATTAAGTTAAATAAAATCCATAAATGAAGATAAAACTCTTTCTTTCTTTGTCGAGTTCAAAATGAAGAAATCCGGTTGGTCACAGTACATCACGTGTGTGAGCAGGCCAAAGGTCTTCTGGAAGTCATCAGCGTGACATCTGTTGTGTCGGGGCCTGCTGCTCACGCTGAACAGATGTGGGGGACGAGAGGTAACCTATTAATTTAAAACACTTACAGTTTGCTAGCGACTCGTGTTCTCACAAGGAATTATTGAAAAGCCTGCATTCGAAGAGAATGCAGAACAGAGATGAAAGGCTTGTTTTCTATCCTATAAACTCATCGCAGTAAAGTAGTAGAGAGAGGTTTATCACATACATCGTAGCAATGAGTTTACAGGGATATAAACTGTGCGAATCCCATTAATAACAACCACTCCCCATACATTATATATGTCATAAACAAATATTCTGTGGCTACATTTTTTTTGAGACCCAATCAGAGAGTGGCTTTCAAAATTCTGACATCACAATAGCCTGTCTTGCCCTGAAAACAGCTGCTAAAATCAAAGAGAAACAGTTCAATGCTTATGCAAACAGTAGATTTAAAAGTTAGTACTTATAAACTGCAATTGTATAAATGGATTTACAATGCCCTGACTCAACTAGCACAATTTAATACCACTTGTGAGGGAGCCAGACCTTCATAACTTACTAGTGGTTTGCCACTCCTGAATGTATTTACTTATTTCAAAAGTTTCCCAGGAAAGACATACTAAGCTGGTAATAGTTTGTTTCAGATGCGTCCTGGGGTGGAGGGTGAACAGAGTACCTAACAAGATGACACATAATGTGGGTGCGATACAAAAATTAATAGCAAATTACTGTTGCAAAGAAAGGCAAATAGGGTTATGGTACTGACCCTCCCTCGTGGCAATAAATTGTGTATTTTGAGGCCAGCCACTGTATATCACATATTTAGGCTACATGCCAAGTTTTCAATAGGGTCTGGAGGGGGAGCAATTTATACAGAAGTAGATACAGGTACAACTTTAACAAAAAACAAAACAGAAATCTTGGACGCTCTGATTATTGAGGTCAGCTGCAACCACAAAGCAAAACGAAGGGCAGAACTGTGAGTGTGTTGTGCATAAAAATTAAATTGGAATTCCAAAGGCAGTGTTGTAAGGTACCAGTGAGCTAACTGGAAGGCATAAAATACAGATCCCCGGCGCTTCGACACACTAAGAATCTTCCTCAGGGGGTGGGGTTACAAATTGTCATTCCTGCTTTTAAAGGCAGTGATTAGTGGTGTGTACAACATTTTTTTAGGATTATTTAACCCTACTAATTCTTATAAGACACAGGGTCCTCTGCCTTATACCAAAACATTACTTGTATCAAATTAATCCAAACTCCCATAGTTAAAGTGAAGATAAACAGTAATTTACATTAAAAATACTGAAAAACACCAATGGAACTAGTCAACCAAATGTCTAGTAAAGCAATAATACATCATAAAGTGTGCAATATCATGGGGATAGCATCCCTGTCATGTGTGTTGTGAGGCACAAGGACTTCAACCACTCATGTAAGGGATGATATCCCATGATTATCGTATATCTTGAAGTGTATTATCTCAAGTATGAAATGGCTCCATTTTGTGCAATAATGTAAGTGCTAGTTTATATTGTGATCTATGATAACAAAATGCTATACTATGTACTATGTTATTCATCTGCAGTTTCTTCTCTTTTATAGATTGGATTCACACCAGGTTGTGGAGTCAGTTCCTGAAAATGGTGGCCAATCTGCTTCTGGATCTTATTTGCAGCACACGCTTTTGTGATAGAGACTTTAGGTATCATATTTATTTTGCTATGAAATCTTTTTCAGGTAATTTGACTTTTGTATTAGTGCTGGTAGTCCTTTTTTTGGGGGGGGTATAGTATTATAAAATCTCGAAATTTGTAGCCACGGGTACAAGTTAAATTAGTCCACATAAATTACTGACAAATATTTTTTTAAACCATGGTTGTCCTCAAATGTTATGTTCGTTATGTCTCCAATTCACTATGCACTTTGTTTTTGCACATTTTTGAACAGTTACAATAAATATCACTGTGTCGATATGGACTGCACGTCACATATTGACGATGTCATAACTAAACCATAGTCAAAGGAAGAAGTATCTACATGGTGTGTCTTTAATAAAGTATTTTAATACAAAACACATCAGGTGTTTGGCTCTGAAGGTTTCGTTTTAATGGCACCAAATGAAACCTACACGTTTTTTGCACAGAACTGAAATTGGAGCAGCACCTTTCCTTTTTTGCTTCAGGGTGGTGAGTGCCCACTTTTCTTGTTTGTATATTACCTCTATTTTATCTACAGCACCCCAATCCCTGAGTGGCCTCTGTTTTTGGCTTTTCAGAGAGCAGTGCCATGCAGACAGGGAAGTGGAGGGTATATGACATTGCTGGCATCATTCAAGGGTAGAGGTCGTGTATCCATGGTGCCGGGGCCAAACACGGAAAGTAGTATCCACCACACTGGGAACAGTGGTATGGGGTCTGGCAAGAAGGCACTGGAACTTTCCCTCAGCAGGGGAGCGCTGGCATGTAAATTGCATATAAATGTATGGCGTTAGCATGCCAACAGACAATCTACTTCAAGGATTTTCCATCCCCATTTATTAAAAGGATGAGAGGTACCTGTGTTGAGGGTTGGCCCTATATATGTACAGGCAGTGCAGATGAGTGGAAATGGAGGTGGGTGTTAGTATTCTATATACTGTACCGAAAATCAGTAAATATTTGAGGACGGATAGAGGGGGGTTAGATTGGGGGACATTTACCCTGATCTTTGAAATAGCTAATAAAAGCACAGGAATCTTAAAATGCATTACCAATTATAGCAGTTTGAAAGCTTATTACCAAACTAAGCTCCTTCATCTACATATAGGATACTTATTGTCAAAATGTCTATTGAGCTTTGTCCCTTCCCCCATGGAACCTCTTGGAGCAGTACAGAACAATCGTCGCTAGCGAGGGACGGTAGCTTGTCCATGACATTTTGTGCTGCTAGTAATACTACTGTGTTTACCATTTGTTTCCCTCTTCTAACAGAGCCCGTGATTTTCCACAAAAATAGAACAATGAAGCAAAAATCAAAATTAGCCATGGAGAAAGGTATTTTCCAATTTTTGCACTAAATCAGGAAATTTAACACAAATTATTCACATAAATCCCCCACTGTGCACCAATCTTTTTGCAGAAAATCCTCAATCAGAGCCAATTTATTGAAGGAGAAAATAATGCTGCTGCAAATTATGCAAAATAAAACAGCAAATTGTTGCACACAAAAATAGAGCTCGAATATCCTGACTGCTGAAAAGTAACATATTGTATTATAATAACTGCTGACCTCCTATAATGACTGGATATGCATTCCTGATAAAACACTATAATAATCTGCTGAATTCAGTAATAATTCAATAGCAGGTTATTTCTGCATTTCCCTCCTCACGCTCTCACTTCACTGAAGTGCAAGCGTTAATTGTATTTATACAAGTATGCAGCTCGGGAACATGCTCGCTTGAACAAATACAGCTTACAGTTTTTCTTTGTTGATACCTTGCAACGGTTATTTTAAAAATAATGCTTGTGCAAAGTTTGTTTTAGGATAAGTTTTCACCCCAAGATGTGTGATAATCTCATAAACCCCTTAAACACAGACTCACAGAAACATAGACTTTGATGTCAGATAAGGACAGCTTAGCCCACCTAGTCTGCCCATTTCCCTACCTATTGGATAAGCGCAGATCCTAGTTAACCAACAGCCTACTTTTCCTACCTCACAAGAATTGCCTCATGTCTGTCCTGTATGCATTCTTATATTCCCCACTGTTTTGACTCCCATGACCTCCGTCAGAGGAAGGCTTATTCCAAGTGTCCACCACCCTCTCTGTGAAAAATACTTCCTCACATTGCCCTTCAAGCTTCACTCTCAGGGTTTATGGATTATCACTTGGGTATGTGAAAAATCCTCATAGCACACACCTGCACAGGCATTATTCTTTATTTTATTATTATGACCCTACTGTATAATTTTATTTCTATTTTTCATGCATCTTGTTATCCCTCTGCTATACATCTGAATGAGCAGTTACCAGGTCAGTATGCCTTTCCTGGTAAAATTTTTGAAATAAATAAATAAAATGGAGCTGGCCATTTTTGAAAGTGAAAAATCAGTGGGCCATTTCATGTTCAACCCCTCTAATTGGGCAGACCCACCTCAAGGCATTACTGGGAAGCAAAGATAGGACCCTGAGTCCTGAAGGCAGCAGCTTGGATCATTAAGCTAAAGGGCACTATCCCCCTAGGTGGGAGGTCAGAAAGCTCCTTTGACTTTCACATAGTTGCTGTCCCATGCACCACCACTATGGGTCTGTGGAGCTCTCTCTGTTTTGGCTGTTACAAGTACTCAGCCCTACACTGACTGCTATTCACAGCTGTTATAAATAGATGGCACTGCATTGCACAAACTGCCTTTGGCTTTTCTCAGATATAACACTACTTTCCATCCCATCTCTTTATTGCCACTGTTATATCTGCCCTGAATACTTGGGCAGATGTACCACCAGCCCTTGATGGGAATCAAACCTGGGATGGAGAGTCCTAAATACAGTAGCGGCAACAGCTGGGTGGTTAGAAAGCTACTTTGATGGCCAGCCCAGGGCACGGCAGCAGTAGTGCTACTGCCCATCATGCCAGCGACCTTGGTTTGGGAGCGGACTCAGGTTGCTGGCTGTCGGCCGGAGGGGAGAGGAATGAGTGCCTGATGGACTGCTCTCCTCTCCTAGGGGGAGGCTTGTCAACCCTACTATCAAATGCCACCAGGTGGAGGCCTGGTGGTAGTGCAGACTGTGGTGGCTCATAAGAGAGGGGCCACTGGTTTTGTGTAGTTTGTGTGTGCTTCCACATGGCATGCACTGCTACTATCCATGGCATGGATGAGAGGGACCAAGAAAAATGGAAAAAAGACGTGTGGGCTCATGAAACCCTGCATGCCCATCCCTGACACATGCCACTGCCTAGGAGTGCCAGAGTGGAATCTGGATTTGAGTACTGGGGGAAGAATGGCACTCCCTCTTCTGGCCCCATCATGGGAGACAATCCATGAGGAACCTCAGTCTGAAGAGTTCCTGTGGGAGGTGGTGGCCAGTAGGGAAGCGCAGGGAAAGTGTTGATAATCCTGCTTGCAGATCGCACTAGAGAGAAAAACCTTTACGGAAAAAAAAAAAAGCTTCACTGAAGGTCATGGTTGCAGTCCCTTAGCCCACCAGTAGAGGTCTGTAAAGGCCTCTTTTGTTTATGCCCCTTACACTCCACTGCCTTTAACTCCCTCTGGGTTCCCCAAGGGGCCTGACTCTGCTAGACCCTGTCCCCTATCAGCTGCCTACCTCCATCCTGCTGTGCTGTGCCCCTGGGCAGGGTAGACGGGGTGTACCCCTCAGACTGCTTAGTCTTCATCAGGAGGCTTCCGCTAAGGGATCCAGAACCAGTCTCCTGTGGTCCACAGGGATTCGCTGTCCTGTGGGCGGTGGGGCTATTTTACTGTTTTCTTCCAGCCCCTTGGATGGTGGCATGCTTGGGAGGTTCAAGGTGCAGGCGTATTACTGGCAAAGGCCGCGTACCAAACCCCTGCTCGTATCTGTCGCTCCACAGCATCTTGACTGCACCGCCACCAGTGATCACCCAGGTGGCAGTACTGCAGTGAGGGCAACAACCCACTCTCCCTGGGGGAGGAGGGGGCACCCTCTTGGATGCTCAGTCCTCCTCCCCCCAAGCCAGCACCCGATACCCCAGGCTCATTCCCAAACCCGGGTCATGAGCATCATGCGCAGTAGTGTTAACATTGCACCAATGGGCCAGCACTCAGCACTGCTTTGACTGATGTTCACAGGTTTCACCACTAGATGGCAATGCTCTGCACAGACTACCATTTCTCATATATCCTAGCCTGCCTTTGAGCTCATCTGAATCAGTTCCCCGTCTGTCTTACATTAGAAATACCACAGATACAGCCCACTCTCTGGCACTAAGCAGTGAAAGACCTCGCTGTCATGCTGATGACCTGGGTTTGCACCCAAAACCTGTGATCATAGGAGACTCCATGATTCGGGGAGTTGATACGTATCTCCAGCCAGGGGTAATGGTCAGTGTCTCCCAGGTACATCAGCGTGGAGAGACACTGACCGCATTGCTAAAATTGTTTAGGAAGCAGGAGAAAACATTGATGTCCTGGTACACATAAGGACTAACGATCTCGTCAACTGGTCAGTTGTGGAGACCAAGGAACACCTGACCAGGCTGGATGACAAACTATTATCCATTTCATCCGGCATATCCTTCTCTGAGATCCTGCCAGTCTGGGAGAGGGGGACAGATGAACAAAAGGTCAGAGAAGGGGAGATAGCGGAGCTAAACATGTGGCTCAAGGGCTGGTGCCAGGAAAAAGGACACAAATTTGTAGGGAACTGGCAACAGTTTTGGGAGAGAAAGTTCTTTAAATTTGATGGACTGCATCTGACTAAGGAGAGAGTCAGTGCATTGGGGCAGAAGTTTGACGTCATTGCAGACTATTTAAACTAGCAAATGGGGAAAGGGGTGCAGCACCCCATATGTCGAATGGGAAGAACACCCCTCCCCTCAGCTAGTGGTCAAACAGGAGTTCAGCATGTTTGTAGTTCATTTGCATCACCAGGTAAAGAAAAAGGTCCGGCTCCCCATACGACACACAGAGGACCAGACCTCGCCCAACAACTAACACACCGAAATCTGGCCAATGGAAAATCATGTACACAAATGTTCGCAGTCTGGGAAACAAGATCCCAGACCTGCAGGCAATAATGACAGAGGCTAAACTGGACATAGTAGCAATTAGCGAGACATGGTTGACCAGTAACCACACTTGGGAGACTTCAGTACCTGGCTATGTACTGTTCAGAAGAAACCGAGGTGCAAAAAGGGGGAGTGGAGTGGCCCTTTATGTCAATGAAAATATCAAAGCTACAGAAATTCAGAATACACATAAGGAGTCAGAAGAACTGTGGGTCACCCTGGAAACAGGAAATGGGACAGCCATACGAACTGGGGTTGTGTACAGGCCTCCACACCAGGGGGAGAACACAGACACATTACTGTTAGAAGCTATACAAAACATGACAGCTAAAGGGGAGGTTCTGATAATGGGAGACTTCAACATGCCAGATACAGATTGATCAATACCAATGGGGACATCTGCCAGAACTAGACACATGATGAATTCCCTGCAGGGGAAGGGCCTCAAACAACTGGTACAACAACCCACAAGAGACAGGGCTATCCTAGATCTAGTACTGACTAACAGGGAAAGGATCACAGATCTCCAGGTAGAAGGTCACCTGGGTGCCAGTGACCATCACATGGAATGGTTCAATTTGGCCACTAGAACTAAATCATCCCATTCCAAGGCAAAATATGGGACTTCAGAAGAGCTGACTTTGATAAGATCGCCAACAGAGTTAAGACAGCCCTGGTAAGAAGAAATACAGGTGAGGGGGTTACAGGCAAAGTGGGCAAGCATTAAAAATGCAATACTTGAAGCAACATCCCATTGTGTAAGACAGAAAAAGAAGTGCAAAAGAAGAAGGAAACCACTTTGGGTCTCAAACACAGTAGCAGAAAAGGTCAGAGCCAAAAGGCTGGCCTTCAGGAAATATAAGGGAACACAGCGGGATGAATATAGGGAGGCATACCAAACTGCTCTAAGGGAAGCAGGGAAGGCAGTAAGGCAGGCAAAGTCCCAAACTGAGGAAAAACTAGCATGAACAGTAAAAGAAGGTGACAAGACTTTCTATAGATACATTAGTAAAGGAGAAAGTCCAGAGGGGGTATTACAAGATCAAAGGAAATAAGGGAGCTGTGAGAGAGGACCATATAAAAGCATCTATCCTAAATAGATACTTCTATTCAGTATTTACTGAAGAGAAGGTAGGGCAGGGTCCACAATCCAGCACCATGGACACAGGGGGGAGGGAGGGAGATGTGCACTAGTCCCTTCACAAAAGAAAGGGTCCTACAAGAGCTCGATAAGCTCAGAGTGGACGAGGCAATGGGACCTGATGGCATACATCCCAGGGTACTAAAGGAGCTAAGGGTGGAACTAGCAGAACCATTATCAGAACTATTTAGTGAGTCTCTGAACACAGGAGAGGTCCCAGAAGACTGGAAAAGGGCTCATGTGATCCCGCTCCACAAGAGTGGTAGCAGGGAGGAGGCAGGGAACTACAGACCAGTCAGTCTTACCTCAGTAGTGGGCAAGATTATGCAGACACTCCTTAAGGAAAGGATAGTGAAACACCTGGAATCCATAGGAGCACAGGATCCAAGACAGCATAGGTTTACAAAAGGAAGGTCATGTCAAACTAATCTCATAGATTTCTTTGACTGAGTAACCAGAGTGGTGGACCAAGGGGAGCAGTTGATGTCGCCTACCTTGACTTCAGCAAAGCTTTCGATACTGTTCCACACAGAAGATTGATTAATAAGCTGGGTAGGCTCGGTATGGGTCAGACATTAGTCAACTGGGTGGCAAACTGGTTGATGGGCAGAAAACAGAGAGTGGTGGTAAATGGTATACAGTCAGAAGACATGCAAGTCACAAGTGGGGTACCTCAGGGATCAGTCCTGGGGCCAATCCTCTTCAATAACTTCATCAGTGACATTGCAGATGGACTAGAGGGTAAGGTGTGTCTGTTTGCAGTTGACACCAAGATCTGCAACAGAGTAGATGATCCAGATGGGGTGGGCAGAATGAGAAGAGATCTGGATAAACTAGCAAAATGGTCGGAAGAGTGGCAACTGGGGTTTAACGCAAAGAAGTGCAAAGTCATGCATATAGGAAAGAGAAACCCTGAAGCCACCTATAGGCTGGGAGGGGAGTTGCTGGCAGTCACAACGGAAGAAAGAGACTTGGACGTCATCATCACCGATGACCTGAAAACATCCAAGCAGACCACTAAAGCAGTAGGTAAGGCTAGAGGGATGTTGGGGTGTATTAGTAGGGGTATCACAAGTCGGAAGAGAGAGGTAATGATCCCTCTTTACAAGACACTGGTTAGGCCCCATCTGGAGTACTGCATGCAGTACTGGAGGCCACACCTTCACAAGGACATTAACCAAATTGAGGCAGTCCAGAGAAGGGCAACCACAATGGTGCAGGGTTTAATCAGAAAACATATGAGGACAGATTAACTGAGCTCAATATGTATACCCTTAGAGCAAAGGAGGAGAGAGTGATATGATTGAAACATTCAAACACCTTAAGGGCATTAGCAAGGTGAAAGTCTAACATGTTTAAGTATAAGAAAAATAGCAGGACAAGAGGACACATCATGAGATGAGAGGGAGGCCAATTAAGGAGTAATGTGAGGAAGTTCTTTTTCACAGAAAGGGTGGTGGGTGCATGGAATGGCCTACCTCAGGAAGTGGTGGATATCAATACAGTGCAGGGCTTCAAACAGGCATGGGATAGGCATAAGGGAGCAATACAGATGAGTATTAATAGATAGGCCATTGACAGAGCAAAGGCCAGTGGCACATTCATACGGTAGAAAAAGAAATGGGCTGACTGGATGGGCCTTGTGGTCCTTATCTGCTATCAACTTCTATGTTTCTATGTTTCTATGACATCAGGAGTGGAGGCTGGTAGGGTGGATTGAACCTCTGCCCAGATGTTCTTCTCCTCTGGGATTGACTGTCAGCAGATCTCATTACTTTTCTACCCATGCTGGCAGCAGGGTGTTGGGACATGCGAGGAAGGATATGCATGAGCTGGGGTGCCATCAGAGCACTCACATTTCAAGAATGACATGTAGACACACTCCTGACAACACAAGGCCAGAAAAACCTGAGATGGAAAATGGACGGGTCTTGAGGAGACAAATGAAGCCAGTTTTCCTTCCTCACCTCAAGGGGCCATCTCACCAGCTCCTTGCTCCCCAATTCTACCTCACTCAAGTTGGTCCCTGGGAAAATTCCTGGTCCATGAAGACTACTTCAGGGATAAGCATGGAGCTTCAGGGCTACTGGCCATGAGGAAAGGGGTCGGTCAGGCTCCTGTTACCAAGGCAGGAAGTGGGGTAGTATGGAAGCCCTGTTTGTTCATTCTCCAAACAAGTGGAAAAAACAGAGAATAAAAAAGGGAAAAAATACCACAGACACTGCCCAATAGAATAATAGCTGAAACGGTCTGACTGAAATTTGTACACACACCATTAGGTGTGGTCGAAGTAAAACATTTTTCATAATTTGCCAATTTCATATTGCATTATGCTTTGTGAATTTTGCACTTAGCGTAGTAAAACTCTATATGAATTGCAGAAATTTGCTACTTCATGGCTGTATTTTACTGGGAAGAGGCAAGTCACAAATTAAAACTTTGCAGGATAGAAGCGCAGCACAAAGTGGCCACTCTGCGGACACTACATGAAACATGTAGTGGGCCACTTTGCGTTAACTTTGCTGGTGAAGTTTAAACTTCATATGGTCCTACATAACATCCCTCCACCTTGGATCAGCTCAAATCATCAAGGCTGGAATCTGAGACAGGTCATAGGAGGCTGCCTACACCCTTACATTTGACAAAGCTGATATCCACATCAGCCCCCACCCCACCCCACTGACACAGGCACAGTATGCTCAGATTGGCCTGGATCTGCCATCAGCCAGGTCAAATTCCTATAGATCAGTGCCACAGTCCAAAACAGGTTGCAGTCACCATGCATATCCTTAGCTACACTGGACAAGGCAATTTTCTTTTATTTAGTGTGTAAATGATTCTTCCCCATAGATGTGAATAACATTATTCTTCTGTTATAATTATTTTGTAGGATTGGTTTCTCTGTGTTAAAATGCTTTTTATCCCTTTTATTCAAGCTGAATGATTCAAATCTCCTGTGGCATGTGTGCCTAATAGCTCCACCCATACCATGAATGGTCATCAGAGTACTTGATAGGACAGTCATTAAGGATGCTCTTTAGAAAAATTGCAGAGGTCCGACTGGAGAGGTATCTTAATGACTTTGTGGGGTGAGCTACTTTAACTAGCCAGCTTAACACAAAGGAATACCATGAGTTAAGATTACTTTAGCCTAGACTGCTTAGAATGCAGGAGAAGGCTGCATATTTCTGTAGCCTGATAAAATGTGCATTGTTAAAATCTGTACAACCAATTATGTGGGGGTCACACCACCTGACCTCTTGTGTAACAAGGGGTGGGACCCAGGGAGACAGCGTAGGCAAAACTGCAATTCTGGGGAAAAAAACTTCTATCCTGGAGTGCGCATACAGCATGTAGTCAGTTAGGGATGGGCTCAGATCACTGGGGACTGTGCTGAACATTTCGGAAGGCACAGGTACTTGATTTTATGGCAATGCTGTGTTCCATATTCAAGAGCACGTACCAAATTAAAGTTGGACTGCTCTAAATACAGGAGTAAAGTGATACTACTAAAACATAATTCCTACAAAATACTGACATCCCATATAAAAAAAATGTTTTATATGCTTCAGAATTCTTTATGAAAATGTTTTTGTAATTTTATGTATATGTATGATGTTTTGTTTGGGATCTATGACATCAGCGTGACAAAAATTTTGTCGACCGACGTTACAGCGAAATCTTTATGTTGATCACATTTGCAGTCAGCATAAAGGTGGTTACTGCCTCCATGTTTTCTTGAGGGCTGTGCCCCTCGCACCCCAATTAAACTAATCAACTCTGAGTTGGAGCAGATTAGGGAGGGTAAGACCCAAAGTGCAGAGGTCCAGGCCAGCAACACTACAGCGACTCGGCGCTGTTGTCACTGTAGTGACGGTTACTGTCGACTTGTCACTGTGGGGGGTATATACCCTTTGTTTGTATTATCTTGCCATGGTGTAATGTCAGTGCAATAAACAATTGATTAATTGAATAGAGAAGCATCTTCAGGAGTCCCGGAAGTGAACTGGAGTTCTAAAGTTCAGAGACCTTGTACTTCGTGAGTAAGGACTTAAAGTGGAATGAGAAGTAAACAGTCCTGCAGTAAATCCACAACCTGCTGGTGATAGAGCAGCATTGGTGAGCTATGTTAAGCCAGTCATCAACCACGGTCTCCATGACATAATGTTTTTTATATCAACATATCCCAAAAGTTACCATAACTCAGAAACAAACGATACAGTGATCTAATCCATGAACAAGTAACAAAAGGTGAACAGAGAAAATGAAATCGGACATGAATAAATAGGGTTAACAATGCTAAAAATTGTGATAAAGGGTAATTTATTTATTTAGTTATTGTATGCCAGGTAAGTGCACTAGACAAAGGAAACTGGCTATCTTCATGCATGACCTGGGAGGTTACAATGAGATAAATAAAGAATCAACTGTCTTCAGCCCCTGGAAGTGTAGTAAAACCAGCACAACCAAAACAAACACTCTAAAAGTTTTAAAAGACATAACACACAGCTAAAAAATGTAGAATAATCCCTCTGCAAATGGTTTTCACCTGTCAGACATCTGTCTTTCTACACATTCAATACGTGGTGTGTTTGTTTATCATGGAATACAAGAATTCAAAATTCTACAGTATTCCAATAGCAGAATGCCCTCCCTCACCCCCACAAATGTGCAGAATGGTAAAAGAATGCATGAATTTAAAATTTTGCAGAATTCTGCTGGCATACATACATAGACACACACACACACACACACACACACACACACACTCACACCCCCGCACATGAAGCCAGAACCTCAGTTTCATCTGTTGCAGGGTAAGGAGCAGGAGTTTTATGGCAAACTGATAAGCATATGAGAGGGAATGTTCATAGTTATTAAAAGAAACAGAAGAAATGGAAACTTCGAACAGTACTTCATTTTTTAAAATTTATGTGTGTAAGAAGGAGCTCATAAGTGGAAAGAATGTACAATAATTTATTTATTTTATTCTACTGAAGAGAGTTTTCTTAGTAGGCCCTATTTGAAGGTTTTTATATATGAATACATGTGGCAGCCATGTTTGTAATGGAAATCAGGACTGAGTGAAGTGGCTCATGAATTCTGTATGTGAGTTGCCCAAATTCCAAATCCCACTGCCTGAACTTGTTTAAACCTGCACAGTTCTGGAAAATTAAGATATGGGTCTTAAAACTTGTTCAGCCAATCAGGAAGCAAGAAATGGCCAATCCATTTTATAAGAACATCTCGAAACTGGTGATGATACAAAATAAAAAAGCAGGCAGGGAGGGATACAATACATTATAATAAAGCAAATCAGTAAAATGAGACAAGGAGACGTTTTCTTCCTAGGCAAAAATCATGGGAAACCCCATTATATGGCATTTGGCGAATATTAGAAATATTTAACCGTTTTCTCTTTGTGCATCAGCAAAACTGAGGCTGAATCATTGTTTTCATGTGGAAACATCCTTGGTTTTCACATGAAAGCCAAGCTTTTCACAAATAGTGGCTATTTTTTTCATGGTGCTTTTTGCTATATACAGTATATAGGTCCCCTGGTGGTCCTCTTACAATTGTAAGAGTACAGTCAATCATGTGTATTCTTAGGGTGTGAGAAAGACAAACCACAGGTGAACAGTTCTGTCACCCTTAGAATGTAAGTGTGTATAAATGTCAACATTTGTATAATTAAAAGCATCCACTGTCCGCACCATCTTTACAACATTATTTGTCAGAGTCATGCAAAACCTCAGACCTAACGATAGTAGTCTCTGTGTGTGTGTGTGTGTGTGGGGCTTTCATTTGACTCTGCAATGAATTTGATTGTTTTCCCACTTTGGCCTGCATCATTTATTGTTTTCTGACTGAGCCTTGATAAAAAGTTCTGTCTTTCCAAATAGGAGGGCTGTCAATTGGATAGTGTAATGGTACTGAATAGAAATCCCTAATCAGATTAATACTGCCAGAAAATAATGGGCTCGGTTTAAAAGGCACTCCGATAAATCTTAAATGTTTGTACCACTAAATGTTTTCAGTGTGTTCTAATTTTCAACGTAGAGATTTTCTCTCTTAAGAGGGAGGAAAGTGTCTCCAGTGTAGCAAGCTCCCCTTTGTTTCCCACCCCTGAGTTGTTGATCCTACCACGTTTACAGCCTAGGCACTTTTTAGACAACTATGGTCCACTGGCCAGAGCTGCTCAAGTTTTGTTTCCAAACTTTGGCTAATTTTAATGAGGAGCTGCCTCAGTTCTTTATTTCAGCCTACAGATGCCACACGCTGGTCCCATAGCTTTCTACATCGCCTCAGGGAGGGCTACTGTGGCCGTGACAGCTACCACTGCTGCTGGTGACCCTGCTCCTGGGTTGCGGGTACAAAGCACAAATGTACCTATTGCCCCCATTCTTCACTGGAGTATCCTCGTCAGAGGATCATGAAGAACCATTAGCTCGATAAGAGTTAGCCTAGTTGCAGTTACTGCTGCAGGGATGTGCTGGTTCACTCCCTGCATGTTATTTTGCGCAGTTTGCATGCTTTAACAAATCAGAAATATAATAAGGCTCTTGATTTACTCATTGATCTGTCTTATACAGAGTGTGTCTCACATTGTTTTGGGGTGCTTATACCAAGATGAGACTGGAAGAGAGCATGTGTTTGTCAACCAAGGACAAGGTAATACAAACAGCACTTATTCTAGCAAAAAAAAAAAAAAACTTTTACAGAGCACCTTAGCTAAATTTTCATCTACAATTTTTATGTGTAGTGCTGTGCCCTTTAACAAGAGCTTTTTATGAGCTTAGGCTGTGAAGAGTCCAAATGTTGATCTCACTCCTCGGCAGCCATCATGGTTATGACTTTCCGGTATCAGAAAATGGCATTTAAAGATGTGGATGGGAATAAGTGGCTATCAATATACTGTATTGCAAAACAAATTGCAGATATGCAACTACCAAGTACCACAAAGGTTTCTATTAATTTCCATTGTAACCTATGACCTTGAAAGGCACCCTGAGCTATGACGGCTTGCTCCCAGGTGCAGCCTGGGAGGGGTTACCTGAATTTGTTTTATTGAGAGGAGGATTGTTTATGGACACTGGGGAAAATCCCCTATTCTTAAGATGACAAGCTGTACTGGTGCAATTACCAAAAAGAAACAGAAGGCATAAAAGGAAAACCATCTAGAAGGAAGGAGTTGTATAGAAAGATGGAACCAGAAGAATTTTTAACCTTTGTTTTTACCAGGAGAGACACACTAAGCTGAAAGCTTGTTTACAGGTGCAACTTGGGAGCACAAGGAAGTTAAGTGACTTGCTTAGGGTCACTCAGTATGCAAGCAGGGCTGTGGGATTCAAACCCAGGTCTCCAGGTTTGCAGCTCAGAGCCTTAAACCACTGCGCTATACTGCCTCCTAGAAAATATAAGAATAAACCACACTGTAACATCGCACAACTTCAAAGGAAGACACAGGTCTTAAATATCTTCCAGTTTCACTTGTCATTATCACAAATTACCCGTCTGGCTAAACAACTATCTTTTGTGACTGCCCCACCTCTGAATGAATTCTCCATACAGGCAGACTATGAGAAACTTTGCAGGAAGAGTCATCTTAAAATGTTTTTGCTGCTAAAACTGCTAATAGATGGACAGAGAGCTTCTACAGTACCACACCACTGAAAGTCAGTCAGATGATTTTGCCACAACATCAGGTGATCACATTTTGACCCAGAATTGGCGCTGCAACTGTACGAGAATCAATTGAATGATGACGATCTGGCACAGGATTCAACAACAATGGAGGAACATCAGATATGCTTCAACCAGCTGTATCAGTGTTTAAACCCAAATCATCATTTTGCCCCATTAAAGGTCTCTCACCAGTAATAACCACTTTAGAAAAACTGGTCAATCGGGAAGTAACCAAACTCCTGCATGAAGAGAGATCTAATAAACACTGTAACCGCACCAAAGAGGGTAGAAAGTACCAGAGACACTTAAAGCATGTGAGCAGATAGAAACCAAACCAGCAGACAAGGGTGGGCAAGCAGTTGCTATGGATTAGAACTACTACTTGGAGGAATTCCTTCATCAACTTAACAACACTAGTAATCACTTGAAACTGAGTACGGATCCACCTCTGGCATTTAAATCCACACTGGACACTTTCTTAGATACTGCTCTCATGTCTAACCAAATTTGAAACAAGAATTTGCATTTGTCAAGCAGGATTTCATGACAATTCCAGCATTTTATACCTTGATTAATATTCATAAGGACCTCCAGTGCCCACTGCCCACCCCAACCCCTGGTCATTCCAGTGTTTCAAGTACTGGTTAATTAACAGAAACTCTGGCTATTTCTGGTGCACTTTTTTCGAAAAGCATGGTGTTTAAATTACCATCAATCCTGAAGTATGTCATAGCGGTAGCGGAAGCTCTATACGATTTCACTCACTATTAATGTAAGTAGGAGAAATTTCAAATGGAATCATCTTTGTCACTAGATTTTATTGTAAAGGCCCTGGATTTGCTTGTATCAACAAATTATTTTTTGTTAGTTTTTCATTCATTCACAGGTCTGTGGCACAGCCTTGGGGTCATTGATAGCCCCATTGTACATCAATCTTTTTATGGGTTGATGGAGGAGCTGGCCATCTTTGACCCTGTTACTAGCCCATTCATTAATAGGATCAAATACTGGGGCTGTTTTATTGATGTACAAAACAAAACAAAACAATGTAAGAAACCACTATGGTTCTCAAAGGAGGTGGCAGGGAAGGTTAGGGAGAAAAAGAGAGCATTCAGGAAGTACAAGGAATCACAGAAGGAGCAGGACAGAGAATTGTATCAGTTAAAGCAAAAGGAAGCAGGAAAGGCAGTCAGAACAGCAAAGGCCCAAACCGAGGAAAAGATAGCCAACTCAATTAAGAAGGAGGATAAAACCTTTATAGATACATCAGGGAGCAAAGGAAGACCAAGGGAGGGATGGTGAGGCTTAATAAAGGTGAGGGGAGTGGGCAGACAGTGACTGTGAAAAGGCAGAGATACTAAACAAATATCTTTGCTCAGTATTCGCAAATGAAATTGGGGTGGTACCTAAACCAAACAATAGAAACACTCTGGATACAGGGGTTGATACCAGCCCATTCACAGAAGAAAGGGTTCTGAAAGAACTCTTAAAATTGAAGGTGGACAAAGCAATGGGGCCTGATGGGATTCATCCCAGAATTCTAAAAGAACTAAGGGTAGAATTGTGACACCACTGACTACCCTCTTTAACAAATCATAGGAGAATGGGGTGGTACCTGAGGACTGGAGGGGGGCATATATTCACTTCACAGAAGTGGGGCATGGCAGAAGCAGAAAACTACAGACCTGTTAGTTTAACCTAAGTGATAGGGAAAATGATGGAATCACTTCTGAAAGAAAGAATTGTTGAGTACCTAGAGGCCAGAGGGGCACAGGACCCAAGGCAGCATGGATTCACAGCAGGAAGGTCATGTCAGACGAATCTAATAGATTTCTTTGACTGGGTGAACAAAATAGTAGATCAGGGAGGGGCTGTGGACATGGCCTGCCTAGACTTTAGCAAGGCATTTGACACAGTCCCACATAAAAGATTAATATAAAAGTTAGCCAGCCTGGGAGTGGGTCCCAAGATGGTAGCCTGGGTAAAGAATTGACTGGAGAACAGGACACAGAGGGTAATGGCAAGCAGAGTCCACTCTGAAGAAAGGGGGGTTACTAGTGGAGTACCGCAAGGTTCAGTACTAGGACTGGTCCTCTTTAATGTCTTTATAAGTGACATTGCAGAGGGACTGGAAGGAAAAGTATGTCTCTTTGCAGAAGACACAAAGATCTGCAACAGAGTTGATACACAAGGTGGGGTGGAAAAGATGAGAAGGGACTTGGCAAGGTTGGAGGAATGGTCAAATGTATGGCAGCTTAGATTCAATGCTAAGAAGTGCAAAGTAATGCACCTGGGAAACAAAAACCCAGGGGGAAGAGTACACAATGGGGGTGAGATACTTACAACAACAAAAATGGAAAGGGACCTGGGGGTGGTCATAGCAGATGACCTAAAGGTGGGCAAGCAATGTGAGAGGGCAGTAAGGAGGGCTGGGGGGATACTGGGATGCATAAGGAGAGGCATCACCAGTAGAAAATGAGAAGTTGTTATCCCTCTGTACAGACAGCTGGTGAGACCCCATCTGGAGTACTGTGTGCAGTTCTGGATACCCAGTCCCAGCAAAGACATAGACAGTATGGAAGCAGTCCAGAGGAGGGCAACTAAAATGGTGCAGGGTCTGCACCAGAAGACATATCAAGAGAGACTTAAGGAGCTTAATATGTATAGCCTCGGGGAGAGGGGGGACATGATAGAAACTTTCAAGTACCTCAAGGGAATCAATAAAGTCCAAGAGGGTAGCATCTTTCAGAAAAGAGGCGTGCAAGAACAAGGGGGCACAATTTGAAGCTAGAGGGGGGACAGCTCAGAGGTAATGTGAGGAAGTATTTTTCATGGAGAGGGTTGTGGATGCATGGAACAGCCTTCCTGAGGAGGTTGTGGAGTCAAAAACAGTGGTGGAATTCAAGAATGCATGGGACAGTCATCAGGCAATTCTAGGGGTCGAGGGTAGGAAGAAGTAGGCTGTTGGTTAGCTAGGATCTGCAGCTTATCCATTAAGTAGGGAAATGGGCAGACTGGGTGGGCCAAGCGATCCTTATCTGCCATCAAATTCTATGTTTCTGTATTTCTATGATGATATTCTTTGCACTTAGAGAGGCAGTGAAAAGGAAGCCCTGGATTTTGTTGAATTAATCAACATTCATGACTGGAATTTGAGAGCTACTTCCTCTCTTGATCCAGTTAAAACTATTTTTCTCCATCTGTCTCTTACAGGTACAGTGGATAGTGGGGTTGAGACTGCCTGCTACATGAAACTGATTGTGGGTAACACTTTACTAAAGGTGTACTGTTCCACCACCACCATGACAATCTTCTCAAAGGGCACCATATGGGCAGTTTCTGAAATTAAGGTGAAATTGTTCAGACAACAAGATTTTTGAAGAACAGTCTTCATATCTCAAATGCAGATGTCTCCAAAGGGGTTATGATTTTGATTTTGAGTGAAAGAGCACTATATCCTATAGTGATAGAACAAAGGATATTGACTGACGGGCACTCCTGAGGCCAAAAAACAAATGAGAGGACATAAAGGATTCGATTATTTTATTGTTGGCTTGAGCTCGTTCACCCCTAGGGTGGCTGAGACTGTTACATCCTTTTGGAATGCCCTTTCTTCTGATCAGGATCTGTCAGATACTGTTGGGGAATGTTCTAAAACATTTTACCGTGAGGGTAGGAACATCTGCGACTCCCTAGCACACAACAATTTTATCACGAAAGCAGAGTTCCATCTTTTCCACCACATAGTTTAGAATTCCACAGATATGGTCATTGCAATGTGTGCTGTTATAGCTCAGAGGGGAGTTCACTCACTGCACCTGGTAATTCCCAAAAGGTATGAGATTCAACAGTTCATCACTGGTCTTACTTCTTTCATGATTTATGCCCTCTGGTTTGACTGTCCTTCCCTCTACGTTACATTGGGCAGCACTATACAGCCTCTTTTTCATAGGTTATACAATGTTGCCCTCTGGTTTGACTGTCCTTCCCTCTACATAGGAAACATTATGCAGTCTATGAAACAGACGATTCCAGAGCACATCATATCGAGCCTCACTAAAAGTAGTGAGGTCCCAGCAGGCATACCTTGGGCTACCGTTCACAGGGCTGACCCCAGAACTTTGAATTTTATGAGTCTGGATCACATTACCTCATATCTTTGTGTTGTAGATAGGGTTAAAACTCTCCTACAAAGAGCAAGTAGGCTCATATATACCTTGGGAGCTTTACAACCTCTGGGACTTGATGATAGCGGGGACATTGTCCCATCTTTGTAGTCATACTTGTGTATTGCTGTTCTATTCGAACTGCTCCTGGTTAGTTTTTCTTTGTATCTTTGCCAGGAGACAAAGGTGATCCAAGGTTTGTTTGTTTATCATGTAATACAAGAATTCAAAATTCTACAGTATTCCAATAGTAGAATGCCCTCCCCTACTCTCACAAACACACAGAATGGTAAAAGAATGCATGAAGTTAAAATTCTGCAGAATTCTGCAGGCATGCACACACAGACACACACACACACACACACACACACCCCACACATGAAGCAAGAACCTCAGTTTCATCTGTTGCAGGGTAAGGAGCAGGAGTTTTATGTCAAACTAATAAGGATATCAGAGGGAATGTTCATAGTTATTAAAAGAAACACAAGAAATGGAAACTCTGTTTCTTTGTATCTTTGCCGGGCACTCCTGAGACTTCCACACGGGCCTTACTGTTTTAGATATTTGATTATCATTCCTTTCACAGATTCCTCCTGGAGAACTTTATCTTGCTGTGCTGCCAGTATTACTGCATTGTATTGATCAACTAATCAGTATTCCTCAGGCTTCAGAATTTTTGTAATGTACTCTCTTTGTATACTGATTTTTGGAGACTTGTGATTGTTATCTATTGTTTTCTAATTTTTTACACTTATTGGGTGTTTTGTTAATATTTTGGGTTTATATGTTTATTTCAGAGGTGTTTTATAGAACTGGTGGGGCGCCTGATATTTTGCTATTCTATTTGTGGGCGCTGTAGGATTAGAAGCACCGGGGTTTTGGCCAGAGCCTGCCTTATCATAGTGCGAACTGTGCATCTGCACAGGGCCCTGGAAGCAGAGGGGCCCCTAAAACACTTCAGCTGTCCTGCTGGCCTCCTTGATTTCTGATCCTCTGTGTCCCTGTCCGAATCTCTCCAGAATTTATTACTTGATGTGTGCATCTTCTCATTTTCCTAGTGAATACAATCTAATTCAAGGAAATCACAAAACTACAGAAAGCAAGGCTGAACTGGAAGATATAAGGAGATCATCGCCGGGATCAGGCTGTTTCTTGGAGCTCCCTAACTCCTAATATGGGCCCCACCAAGGCAGTTTGCACAGGGCCCCAGAACTGCTAGGACCAGCACTGGTTTTGGTTCAGCGTAGTTTCTTATAGTGCTTGCCCAAAGCAAGGACTACCATTTTTATCACTTAGGCTGTAACTTATTTTTTGTGCGCCACTTTGTGTTTTATGCTGTCCATGGGTGTTTGTGGTTGCAGAAATGCTGGTATATTGTACACTTTACAGTTTGCTCATGAACATACTGCAACAGACTACTGTACCAATAGAGTTGGTCTATGCAAAATCACTAGGAGGGTTCAAATATGTAGTACAGACACATGGGACTGGTAAAGATGCCGTCAAAAGGGGAGGGAGGTTAAGGAGAAGTGAAGGGTCACTAGGGCCCTGACAATCACCATTTGTTAGGAAGGGCTGGGCAGACTTGATGAGCCACAAGGCCTCTTTGTGATGAGAATTTCTATGTTTCTGTAACATAGAAACATAGAAGCTGACAGCAGATAAGGACCGCAAGGCCCATCCACTCTGCCCATTTCTTTTTCTACCTTATAAATGTGCCATTGACCTTTACTCTGTCAATGGCCTATCTATTCATACACATCTGTATTGCTCCCTTATGCCTATCCCATGCCTGTTCTATGTTTCTATGTTCTGGATTCAGTTCCCAGAAGGTCACATTATTTCTTTCTAACTACAATTTGCAATTTAAATTGCTTAGCAGTAACTAATACTGCACCAAAAAACATCTAATTGTCATCTTGATTACTCCTAGTTGCAGGATATGCAATACCAGAGAAAGGAAGTGTGTCTGGGAACCCCAGGTCCAACCATGTGAGCCTGTTGCTCAGTGGTTAGAGCATAGGGGCGGTATTCCTGGGGTCTGGGTTCAATTCCCAGGTCACATTATTTCTTTCTCACTACAATTTGTGATTTGTGCTTAGCAGTGGTAAGTACTGCACCAAAAACATCTAATTGGCATCTAGGTTTCTATAATGAAATCCACGGAGAAGAACCACACCTGAGAATCTCAGTAATCTCCAACTGTATGCAAACCTAACTAACCGTATCCTCTAAATTCACAGACCAAACCCCTCCTTCTTGTACATGAAGCTCACAAAGCTATAGAAATGCCAGTCTATTGGCTCGGCAGAAGTGTTACCATCTGCCATGCCATTGACCCAGATTCAGGAGCAGACTCGTGTCACAAGGAGGCCAGTCTGGGGAAGGGGGAATCAAGCATCCTAAGGATCCTTCTCCTCTTTTGAGGAGGGAGGGCTTGCTACTCTATTTATCAACTGCCCCCAAGTGGTGGCTTGGTGGCGGTGCAGCATGAAGGGCACAGAGAGAGGGGCTACTGTCTGGCATGTACGTGCACACACACACACACACACACACACACACATATGCTCTGCCATCCAAGAGTGGTTTGCAGTAGGGGAGAGGGTAAAAAGCAGGGAGAAAAACCCTTGCTGGCAAGATAATCGCCCAACCTGCTGTTAGCCCTGCACTCACCAACTGGGCACCTCCTCCTAACTCTGGATTGTGCTCTGTGGAGGGGGCCTGGTCCCCCCCAGTCCTGCCATGAGGGGTAATTCATTGGGAATTCTCTAGAGGAGTAAAGTAAGACCCAGGGATGGTGGGGTGACAGGGTTGGGTGGGTGAGGGCAGGATGAGAATTGGTCAGCTGTAGCAGAATAAACCAATAATGGCGGGGGGGGGGACCATTGGAATGAAAACAGCTGCAACAGCCATCCCAACTACCTGGACTGTTCCTCCTGACAATTTGAAAAGGCAAGGCTGATGTTTAACTTCCTGACCCTCCCCCCATAACTGCATCCATCTACCAGCATGTCATTCCAGTAAGCCGAATCTTGCATCTCTGCTGTTTCCAACTTACTTCCCCTCCTCCCTCTCCTAAATTATTTTATAAATTAACAGGAGCCTCAGCAAGGCGTCTCTCATTGTATAAGAGACTAAGTGTGAGGTTTAAATCAGAGGACAATGAAGCAAAGCGGGATAGTTCTGGCTGTACAAACCTCATGAGAGGAATTTCTTCACCCTGCAGCACGCTTATTACCTTGCTATGAATCCCTCATGTTAGCTAGAGTGATTTATAATAAACTTTAAGAATTGTTTGTCCTTTGGACACCTCCTGCCTTGGGGAGGGAGGCACCTCCTTCCATTGCACTACTGCCTCCTGGTGACCCAGTGGGAGGGGGATGTCATGCAGGAAGGAAGGAAGGAATAAATGGTCCCTCTGGGGTGACCTCACATTGGCATGCACCCACTCGCCTGGCAAGCACCGTGGAAGTGTCACCTACCCAGAGTGGGGCCAGCAGGTGAGTTCTGAAGGTAGGGGGGCTTACCCATTCTTCTGATGGTCCTAATGGGCAGATGCCGCATCATCTCTTAGCACCATGCCCTGGGGTGGGACAAGGGGAAGGCTTAGCAGGGGATAAAATACCCCCAGCAGCATAGGACAGATGACACCACCCCCCCATGCCACAGTATGGTCACTTTGACTCCTCCCACTTCTCGCCGTCTCCTCCTCATGGGCCCTAACCATCGAGTGAATTATCTCCTCCTGGCTTGTGAGAATCAGGGGTCCTGCCTGCGGGGGATAAGCTATGGTTTACAGTCGGGGTATCTGGGGAATTTTTTCAAGCAAAGTCTAGGGGTAGGCAGGACCACTAAAGGACTCCTGTGGCAGGTATAAGGGCTTAGGTAGGTAGAAGGAGGTTCAGGAAGCTGGTGGTGAAAATGGGGGACAAAAATATAAAGTAAAAAAAAAAAAGTATTAGTGGCTCTGTGCACCGAATGGCTGAAATCATGTACATGATTTATAATTGTAAACGTATGTAAATAGTTTTTCCTAATGAGTGGTGAACCTATGGAACAGTCTACCAGTGGGGACAGTGGACAAACAGACAGTACAGACCATTAGGGTAAGCCTGGACAATTTTTGGTTTGCCAAGGGAATCACTGGGTACCTTGGGTAGTGGGGTGGGTGGGGAATCACCAAATACATTGGGTAGTAGGGTGGGTGTGGAATCACCAAATACCCTGGGTAGTAATAGTAGGGTGGGGAATCACCAGATATCCTGGGTAGTAGTAGTAGGGTGGGGAATCACCAGATAGCGGGTAGTAGTAGGGTGGGAAATCACTGGCTAACCTGGGTAGTAGGGTGGAAATCACTCAGTACCCTGGGTAGTAAGGTGGGTGGGGAATCATAGGCTACCCTGGGTAGTAGGGTGGGCGGGGAATCACTGGGTACCCTGGGTAGTAAGGTGTGTGGGGAATCACTGGATACTCTGGGTAGTAGGATGAGTGGGGAATCACTGGGTACCCTGGGTCGTAAGGTGGATGGAGAATCACTGGATAATCTGGGTAGTAGGGTGGGTGGGTGTTGAATCACCAGATGCCCTGGGCAGTAAGGTGATTGGGGAATCACTGTCACTCTGTAGCAGGGTGGGTGGGTGGGGAAATCACTGGATAACCTGGGTAGTAGGATGGGTGGGGAATCACTGGATACCCTGGGTAGTACGGCGGGTGTTTGGGGAATCACTGGGTACCCTGGATAGTAGGGTGGGTGGGGAATCACCGGATACCCTGGGTAGTAAGGTGGGTGGAGAATCACTGGATACTATAGGTAGTAAAGTGGGTGGGGAAGCACTGGATACTCTGGGTAGTAGAGTCAGTGGGGAATCACTGGGTACCCTGGGTAGTAAGGTGGGTGGGGAATCATAGGGTACCCTGGGTAGTAGGGTGGGTGGGAAATCACTGGGTAACCTGGGTAGTAGGGTGGAATTCCACCAGCACCCTGGGCAGTAAGGTGGGTGGGGAATCATAGGTACCCTGGGTAGTAGGATGGGTAGAAATAACTGGGTACCCTGTGTAGCAGGGGTGGTGGGGAATCATTGGGTAGTAGGGGTGGGTGGGGAATCATGGGGTACCCTGGGTAGTCAGGTGGGTGGGAAATCACTGGGTAACCTGGTAGTAGGGTGGAAATCACTGGGCACCCTGGTAGTAAGGTGGTGGGGAATCACTGGGTAACCTGGGTAGTAGGGTGGGTAAATAACTGGGTACCCTGTGTAGCAGGGGTGGGTGGGGAATCATTGGGTATAGTAGGGTGGGTGGGGGAATCATGGGGTACCCTGGGTAGTAGGGTGGGTGGGAAATCACTGGGTAACCTGGGTGGTAGGGTGGAAATCACTGGGTACCCTGGGTAGTAAAGTGGGTGGGGAATCATAGGGTACCCTGGGTAGTAGGGTGGGTAGGAAACCACTGGGTACCCTGTGTAGCAAGGTGGGTGGGGAATCATGGGGTACCCTGGGTAGTAGGAGTGGGTGAGAATCACTGGGTAACCTGGATAGTAGGGCAGGGAATCACTGGGTGCCCTGGGTAGTACGGGTGGTGGGAAATCACTGGATACCCTGGGTAGTAGGAGTGGGTGGTGGGGGAATTCCTATAAATTGATACGTGTTTGCACAGCATACTTATTTCATTTCATCCCTGCTTAAGAAAAGGAAGGAGCCATAATGGATCTAGAGTCCCTTCTGGCCCTAAAGGAAAACAGTCCTACAGAATAAACCTCCCATCCCCATAAGCTCTACCCCCGATTAAGCTTTTCACATACGAAAAAAAAATTTTTCTTCGTTTACTCACTTAATTTTAATTTTAGAAGTCTCATGGATTACTTAACATGGCGGACACTTCAGTTCCGCTTCCGCTCACTGCAATAAAAAATGTATTGGAGCAAGCAGTGCGGCGCCACGCCATTAGATGAAATGGAACCGCAGTGTCCACCATGTTTGGCAATCGTGGACTTTACAAAATTAAAATTAAGTAAGTTTATAGGAGGAAAAACATTTTTTTCCTATGTGAAAATCTTAATCGGGTGAGGGGGTAGAGCTTTCGGGGATGGGAGATTTACTATAATGACTGTTTTCCTTTGAATGACTTTGTTACTACTGTATGTATAAAATTACACATGAATATCTATACTGTCAACCACGCTTATTTGTTTTTAGGTGGTTAGTTATCAAATGTTAGTGATTTTCTGTTGCTGTAACTTGCCTTCACCTCCACTCCCCACCCCCGGACTGCTTAGAAACTGGGCACACTGCCTGAATGTGGATAACCCAGTGTGCAGAAATCCCTAAATAAATAAAGCACAATACCAAACTAGCCACCGGGTGTCGCCACTGTTCCATGTTTGTTCAAATAACTGAACATTTCCAAGGCGGCAAAGAATTTGCTTCTTAAAGAGGCAGATATGCACCAAACTGCGCGATTGTTTACCTCCAGGGAAAGCAGCAAAAGGTGAGAGTGGAAGCTAGAGAAGGATGCCTCGAGGCAACAGGAGCTCCACGCTAGAGAATAAAGTTTAAAACAAAACGGAAAGTGGCACACTGTCACCCTGAGAGATATCAAAATCCAGCAGGCTACTGCAAAACAAACTTTTTCTTCAAGATCCAGTACAGTTTACGAGCAAAAAGCAGCAAGCTGCTATTACCGCAGTGCCTGCACTAACCACCACAGAAGGGGAGAGACGTACTGGTTGACAAAGAAAATGAAAACAAAATCCCAACATAAATAAAATCCCAGGCCGGTACGGTTTGGGGCAGTATGTTAAGGGGTCAGAACTAGCACTACCCACTAGCCAAATGCTGGGAGATTTTGTACTTGGCCAGTAACATTTTTCTTTCATTGGCCTTTGTCTGCTAGTACAGGAAAAGGTAATGTCAATAAATACACCTGTGTGACCACTGGAAAAGTCTGTAAAGACTGTGTTCTTTCCAGACAAAGCCCTGCTGGTTTATGGCTGCAAAATATAATTTTGACACTTGGTCTGTTGCTTTCACCACCTGAGATGGAAAACTCTGGAGAGGTTTGCGGAGGCAGTACTTTTGACTCGGGGAGGTAACGAGCACCCCACCACAGCATTGCATCTTCCAGCTGGCTCAGAACCTGACTTGGATATTGCGTGTGATCACATGGTATTGCTTCTGCTCCCTTCCACTGGGCATGGCATGGCTGTAGCTTTCCCAGCACTGGATAATGGGAAGAACTAAAGGGAGGGAAAAATTCAAGGAATAGAAAACAGGATGTTATTGGCCTGACCGTCATCTAGTGACCCTCATACTGATCTTGGAAGCCACTGTAATATATGACCCTAGGGAAAACATGGAGGTATAACATACCTTGCTTGTGGGGGGGAATCGCTGGGGTGTTGCTGTGGGATGGTAATCACATAACGGGTAGGCAGTGATGGGGCAGGAGAGGACTGCGGCCAGGGCAGATGGTGGTAGCTGATTTCAGATGGGGTGGCAGCCTCTGTGAAGTGAACAGGGTTTTGTAATACTTGCGAACTTCTCATTAATTGCATTTGGGCCTGCTGTCCGTAGGCCAGCTGGATCCCTTTGGATAGCGCAGGTGGTTTCTTTATGGTGCTCTTGTTTCATACGGAGGGCTAGGATTTGTGTAGCCTGTGGGTCATTTGTGACATACTTCAGCTTTGCTTTTCTGTGGTAGAACTCTGCTGAGTCTCATAAGTTGTTACTGTAAGCTAGCTTAGCTTTAGCGCCGGCCTGCCATACTTCTTCTGTGTTACACATTGCTAGATCTTCTGCTTCGGATATTTCTGCCAGTAACTTTACTCTTTGTTCCATGGCTGCCTTTTTTCTCCCTACCCTCAGAGCTAGCAACATGCCATGAAGGCTGCACTTAAATGCCTCCCAAATATTTGCCCAGGAGGAGTCCTTGGTTTTGTTATGGGCTAGGAAGACTCATATGTGCCATCTCACCTCTTGTTGACATGCTGCTTGGGTGATGGTGAAATTGTTGAGGCGCCACCTTGAGGAGGGTTTTACGGCTGTTTCTAATTTGAGGGTGAAAGGATTCTAAGACAGAATTAAGAGGTCAGGGCAGGCCCGGTGGTGCTGAGGGTTGAGGCACTGGACAAAACACCTCGCACTACGCCGGTGACCCGAGTTCGGGTGTGAGCTCTGGTCATCGGGGGTCAGCAGGGGAGAAGAGGATTGAGCATCTGTAGGACTGCTCTCCTCTCTTGGGAGGGAAGGGGGTCTTTGATCCCAGGCCTTGGGTGACTCCCGGTGCTAACTGGGGGTACGACATCCCTTGGGATCCTCTGTTAGGGGATTGGTTGCCACGGCAACCTGTGTGTGTGCGGAAGCATGCAGGCACATTGCACATCTGAGCCAATGGGGAGGGAGGAACAGAACAAAGAAAAAATGGCCCTGGCATTCACTAGACAAAGGTGGGTCCAGTGGCCAACCCCCACACCCATCACCAGGTCCTCCAGCCTGCCTCTGGTGCTCCGCCCATTCCCCAGTTGCCAACTAGATTCCAGAAAGGTTGACAAGAGGAGTCAGCGGTCCCACACCGGGGAGCTTAGATCCAGGGGGTCAGTGGATTGGAGGAATGGAACAGAGGTCCCCTCCACTGGTAAGGTAAGGTTGGGGACTTCAGGTTTGTGGGATGGGTTGAGCCAAGTGTCCACACCAGAGACAGTCCAAGTGACCAGAGAGGGAGCATAAAGAAAGTAAAAAAAAAAAAAGAACTAAGAGATCAGAGGA
The DNA here is from genome assembly GCA_016271365.2 of Neoceratodus forsteri. Taxonomy (NCBI): domain Eukaryota; kingdom Metazoa; phylum Chordata; order Ceratodontiformes; family Ceratodontidae; genus Neoceratodus; species Neoceratodus forsteri. The sequence goes on along the minus strand of CM028132.1, from coordinate 1,380,365,302 downwards.
AGGCAGTGTAGTCAAGGTGTTAGAGCACAAAACTACAAACAAGGAGATGACAGGTTTTAATCTCATGACAGCCAGTCTCCCTCTGGGTGACTTGACCTCACTGAGTGCCAGCCCTCACAGCTGTATAATGAGATAGCAGGACCACTGGTGTAAATGAGACACTGTACCTCCAATAAGCTATCATGGGTACATAAACTGTGAGATCAATTCTCTTCATTAACTTTCACTTGCACAAGCGATGCAACATGCATGAGCGAGCAGCTGCCTCCTCTTTGGGATATGTGGCAGCTTCAGTTTCCAGGGTTATCAGTTCTCCTTACTGTCCTGGGCTAGCAGTTCCCCTTACTGTCCAGGGCTGGCAGTTCATCTTACCATTCAGGGTTGGCAGTTCACTTTATCGTCTTGGGCTGGCAGTTCCCCTACTGTCCAGGGCTGGCAGTTCACTTTATCGTTTTGGGCTGGCAGTTCCCCTACTGTCCAGGGCTGGCAGTTCATCTTACCATTCAGGGCTGGCAGTTCACTTTATCGTCTTGGGCCGGCAGTTCCCCTACTGTCCAGGGCTGGCAGTTCATCTTACCATTCAGGGTTGGCAGTTCACTTTATCGTCTTGGGCTAGCAGTTCCCCTGCTGTCCAGGGCTGGCAGTTCATCTTACCATTCAGGGTTGGCAGTTCACTTTATTGTCTTGGGCCGGCAGTTCCCCTACTGTCTAGGGCTGGCAGTTCATCTTACCATTCAGGGCTGGCAGTTCACTTTATCATCTTGGGCTGGCAGTTGCCCTACTGTCCGGGGCTGGCAGTTTCCATTACTGTTCTAGGCTGGCAGTTCTTTTTACTGTCCAGATCTGTAAGTTCATCTTACCATTCAGAGCTGGCAGTTCAACTTATCATCTAGGGTTTATACTTCCTGTTACCGTCCAGTGCTAGCAGTTATCCAGACTATTCAGGGCTGTAAGTTCACCTTTCCATCAGGGGCTGAGAGTTCCCCTTACCATTCGGGGTTAGCAACTCCCCGTAATGTCCTGGGCTGGCAGTTTCCCTTACCATCCAGGGCTGGTAGTTCACCTTACCATTAGGAGCTGGCAGTTCCCCTTACCATCTGGGGTTAGCAGTTCCCCTTACTGTCCAAGACTGGCAGCTCTCCTTAGCAACTGGGGCTAGCAGTTCTATTACTGTCCATGGCTGGCAGTTCCCTTTTCCATCAGGGGCTGGCAGTTCACCTTACTGCCTGGGGTAATCAGTTCCGCTTACTCTCTGGGGCTAGCAGTTCCCCTTAGCATCTAGGGCTGGATTTTCCCCTTACTGTCCAGGTCTGGCAGTTTCCCTTACCATCTGGGATAATCAGTCCCCTTACTATCTGGGGCTAGCAGCTCCTCTTACCATCCAGGTCTATTGGTTCCCCTTACCATTAATGGGTGGCAGTTTACCTTACTGCCTGGGGAAAGCAGTTCCCATTATCATCTGTGGCTGGAAGTTCCCCTAATTACCATCCAGGGCTGGCAGTTTCCCTTACCATTCAGGCCTGGCAGTTCTCCTTACTGTCCAGGGCTGGTAGTTCACCTTACTGTTCAGGGCTGGTAGTGCCCTTTACCATTTGGGGTTAGCAGTTCCCCTTACCATTCTAGGTGGAAGTACGGGGCAGTATCGTCAGTGGAAAGGCCTGGCATAGCCTTGCAGTCAGGGGCCCTAATTATTCCACATTTCAAAGCACAGCCTTGACTGTGTCTGGTTGTCGCTGCTCCATGGCTAGCCGTTTGCTTTTCTAATGTCTGACTGCTAATTAATGTTCCCCTGTGCCATGCAAAATAAAAAGGCAGAGACATGCAACAGTTTCCCTGGGGAGCTGCTACCCCCAAAAAAACATTCTCTGATCCCGAAAAAGGGAACCTGTCCAGCAATTTCTTTCTACCCCTGAGGCTCGGGTGTAAGAAATAGCAGCTTGTAAAAACACTGCACTACAAGTCACAGTTACTGGAGGGGGTAATGTTTCCCCTAAAGCATTTGTTTATCCATGGGATGCTGTCCCCCCCTTGCTTTTGTTTTGAGGTTTTATGCTTTGGCCACCAGCACACACATACACGTCCTTCCTCCTTGTTTTGAGCAGAGCCCTGGTCCCAGATATTGTTACAGATACTGCAGCTGGGGGACCTCAGAATGGAAAACAGTAAAGGAATGGAGACACAGAGAGAGACAGAAAAGTGCAGAGGAAAAGAACATTACACCAACCCGGAGGATGAAATGGGAAGAGAAATCATATAAAAGAGGAGCACAGTATACATATACAATATGCCGATGTTGGTCTCATCCACGGTGGCGCTAATCTGGCAGTTGTTCAGTTGGTGTCTGAGGGAAACATTGGGTACTGAATATGCTCTAACATGAGATGCAGCTAGGGGACTTTCCCTCTCTCCAGTTCTCACACATACACACACACACACACACACACACACACACACACTCAAATCACTCTCCTACCCTCACTGCAGTACACATTAAATCTTTCCTTCTTCCTTCAAACAAATGCACAAACACACACACACTCATCCATACACTCACCCTTGCCTTATCTCACTCTTCAATCTTCTTTCCTTTGCACACAAAACATGTCCCCTCTATCCTGCATACATTCTCTCCCTCTCTTTCTCCTTTGTCTCCCTATCTTCCACATTCTCTCTCTCCCTCTCTTGATCTCTCCTCTCATTCTTTTTCTCTCTCTCCCTCTTTCTCTGCTCCCTCTTCTAGCTTCCCTTACAGCAGTTTCTACGTAATTGCAGTAGCTTTTTCCATCACGCTGACAGTTACCTATCTCTGTGCCTGTCCTGAAGGGCCTGTGACCTGCAGTGTCTCAGACTCACTCCAGAGGAGAAGTTGCTGAAGACTGGCAGAGAGATCACCTGCTCAACCATTCACCCCGAGACTATTTGAAATTACTTCAGCCAGGATAACCCCAAGAGATGCAGCATCTCGTTTTCATGGGGTTCCTGGGAGGATAGCAGCAGTCAACAGGTTAACACAGACCAGCAGGAACAATTCCATACAGGCTTAGATATACACAGGAAAAAAACACCAACTGTAAAGTTAAGTACATCTGAACAGTAATTTAAGCAAGTTAACAAAGTGGGGTCACAGCAAATGAGCACTGGTGCAAGGAAATGGTGAAAATTTTGGCCTATACTTTTTTATTCTAATTTAGATTGCCCCTTATCTACTGACTTGTATGACACCCTTCTTTCCACAGTTTGAGTCCGTTTAGTACTTTCTTCAGATTTGAAATCATAAAAGGAGCACTCCTTTTAATATAGCTCAGAACAGTTTTTCATCACTATTGCCAGCTGTTTTTGAACACCTATTGTTCCATAAAGTCAGGGAGCACTGTCTGCTGCATGCTAGTTCATTCTAGTCACAACAGAAGTGATTTTAGACAACTGAAGTACAAAAACAGCCGAGAACATTGATGAAAACCTGCTCCACCCATATTAAAAGGAGAGCTATTTTTATTATTTCAGATGAGAAAAAAAGTACTAAAGCGGCTCAAATTGTGGAGAGAAGGGTAACATATAAGTCAGTAGATAAGGGGCACTCTAAAACAGAATAAAAAAGTGTAGGTCAAAATTGTATTATTTTCTCGCACTGCTGCTTTAAGCAACATGATCATGGCAAGGAGAGTAGGGCACCACAGTATGGAGTCAACTGACGCAGCCCCATCCTAGGTTAAAGGGAATGGAGCTGGTCTCATCCACGGCGGCGCTAATCTGAGCACTTGTTCTAGTTAGCAGCTTAGTTCTAGAAGGTGTCCACCATTGTTCGGAGTAGTTCCTACCCCCTGTAATATAACACAGATCTACTCTTCCCTCCCAACTGTTGACCTTGCCTCCCTTTTGCCTGCTTTTGTAACATCCCAATTAAGTTACTGACTTACACAGATCTCTCATGGGGACAGAGCAGCTTCGTGCAGTGAGTGCAAAACCTTGCTGCAAGAGTCCTTATATTGGTCACATCTTTCTGCTCTATCCCCCGTTTTAAAGGGACACATTTATGCCCAGAGGCCATTATGGTTTGAAAGCCCATGAAAAACTTGTTCAAATGAGGTAAGAGCATGGCTGTAGCTGGAAGCATTCTAGAGAAATAGGCGGCTGAGTCTGTTCAACATTAATACTACACTGCAGCCATTTTTAGAACATTGTGATATCATCAAGGAACAAGCTATGCTTGACTCAATGACTACCGGGTCATAATGTCGTATGCTTAATAGCGTACAACATTATAGCTAACCCGAAACAGCGCTGTCTATGACAGCGAATGGTGCAATACAGCGTATACTGCTGTACGCGGTATTGCACCATTCACACAATCCCAGGCAGAGGATAAGACCTCTGCCGGTAGTGGGTTCAGCCGAGCAGCTGCCATGGCTCTCTGGACTGAGCCACAGCAGCAGGAACTCAGGCGACGTCTGGGACCAGGTTGATTCGGTCCCAGACTTTTATTTTTTCACACATTGTGTGCTCCCGAGTAACCCCGAAGTTGACCTCCTTAGTGGGGGTCATCAAGTACAGCCCCCCATAATGGAGGGTGTGGAGGCAGAGCCCCCACAGAAAAAAGTCTTATGCTGCATGGCAGTAATCATGCTGTATTGGCAGTGCGATTTTGCCATGCGGCATAATGTCTTGTGAAATTACGACCCTTGTGCTGACTCAATGTAGTTAGGCACAGCTTGTTCCTCAATGACATCACAGTGTTCTACAAATGGCTACAATGTGGTATTAATATTGATCCCACTTGATCGCCTATATCTCTAGAGCACGTCCAGCTGCAGGTGAGCCCAATACCTCATTTGAAAGCGGTTTTCATGACTTTTCAACCTACGCCAGCCCCTGTACATGACAGTTTCCCTTTAAACAGGCTGAACAGGCTGCCAATTCAGCAGCGGATCACCTTCAAGGTACTGTCACTGGTGACGGAGACCTTGAATGGCCAGGGCCTCACCTAGTTCAAGGATTACCTCTAGCATTACACCCCGCCAGGACCTCTGCGGCCGACACATTTATTTATTTAGCTTGTTATTATTATTCATATGGGAATGTAGGCAGAGACAAATTCCAATTTTTCAGCTTTGTCTCAGGCAAAATGGACAACAACAGTGGCAAAAGTTACCACCATTAAACAGAACATAGACATTGTTTTTCTAAATGTTTGCTATAGTTAGAAATGTAGGCATATGTGAAGTCTTTTAATATGCCCATTCATTGTTTTGTTTGTACATCTTCGTTTGTACATTTTGAAATAGTCCTATCAGGTCCTTATATAGGGCCCCCTGTTTATGTTGCCTTTTTCCCCAGTTAATACTCCTTTCTTTCATTGCTTTAGTTCTTCGAAACTGGTGACGTCAATTGAGCATAAGCCCCTGCATGGAAAGTTTCAATCTAATCTTCTGCTCAGCTTATGACACCGGGTTCTGTAACTCACAAATAATAGAAAAATGGAATATTGGGTGGGGGGAAAAGGTTGCATTGATAAAGGACCCTAAATGAGGAGAAAATAGGACTATTTCAAAATATACACACAAAACAATACACTGGATGTATTACAGAGACTTCACACACGCCCAACATTCTAATAAAATTACAAAATGTAAAAACCAAAAAAAAAAAACAAGGTTTTGTTCCCTTTAATTACAAGCAAAATGACAACAACGTTTGCATAGTCCATGTTTACCAACATATTTACAGGTGTTGTGTAGACACAAGAACACCATCTTATAATAAAAAGTAGCCAGATAGCACGACACAAGTTACAGAAACATATAAAGGCTGCACAAGGTCTGTGTTGAGATATGCCATTTATTTCCAGGGTGAGGGGGTGGGACCATAACTCACGACTGGCAAAGCCATGAGTGAGTTATGAAAGTCCCGCTCCCTCACAAATGGGAATAAATGGCATATTTTAACACAGAACATTGCATGTTCTGTGAATATTAGGTACATTTTCTGACAGTTTGCCATGGCATTACATGTCAGCCAACACAAACTGTATGTGCTTCTAAACAGGCTGTATTCCTTCCTTCACTGAATATACTGTGCAGTTTTAAACCCACCAGCCACCCACCCACCCAAAAATACAGTGCAGGCTTAACCCCCTAGTCACCAGCCCGAAAGTATAGTCTTACTACCCTCACCTCCCACCAATGAAAGTGCTGTGGTTTTCTTTGTGTTTTCAAGTATTGTTTACGGATTACTTTGCACTGCGTGCTTTTTTCATCTGCATGTGAGGGTAAGGCATACATCTGAACATATGAACAAGTCAGCAGAGGAAGGCCATTTGGTCTATCAAGTCTGCTCGTATTGCAGGGTCCACAGCTTGAGCAAATGTCCCTGCCCTCCCTCCCCACTCCTCCCATCCTCCCTACCCATGACCCTTACCTTCCCCCATGCCTATCCCAGCCTCTCTTAAAGCTGCTCACTGTCTTTAACGAGATGACCTCTTCAGGCAGCGCATTCCAAGTGTCCACCACCCTTTCTGTGAAGAAGTGCTTCTTGACATCCCTCCTAAACCTCCCACACTCCAGCTTAAGACTGTGCCCCCTCATGATATGGTTGCCGCTCAGCTTAAAGAGACTTTCCTTATCAACATTATTTATCCCTTTCAAGTACTTGAATGTCCCGATCATGTCCCCCCTCTCTCTCCTGTCTTCAAGGGAGTACATGTTCAGTGCCCTCAACCTCTCCTCGTATGCCTTGCCCTGCTGACCGGCTATCATCTTTGTAGCCCTCCTCTGAACCTTCTCCAGCAGGTTAATGTCCTTTATGAGGTGTGGGCACCGTACTGAACTCCATACTCTAGATGCAGCCTTACCAGAGACCTGTACAAGGGCAGTATAACCTCCTCTCTCCTACTACTGATCCCCATAGCTATGCATCCCAGCATCTTGTTTGCCTTTGCTGCTGCTTTCTTGCACTGCGTGGAGTGCTTCGGTCACCAGTGATCATCACTCCCAGGTCCTTCTCCTCCTCTGATACAGCTACTTGGACTCCACCCAGGTAATACTCTGTCCTGGGATTCTTAGCTCCAATATGCATAACTTTGCATTTGTTGGCATTAAAGCCAACTGCCAGATCCTGGACCATCTCCCCAGCTTTTCCAGATCTTCCTGTAAGTCCCGTATCCCTTCAGCTGTGTCCACTCTCCCACAGAGCTTGGTGTCATCTGCGAATAGGCACATTTTGCCTTTAATGCCATCCCCAATGTCATTGATGAAGACATTGAACAACACTGGCCCCAGCACGGAGCCTTGTGGGACCCCACTGGTTACATCTCTGGTGCCAGATAACTCTCCCCCCACCACCACCCTCTGGGTTCTGTCCCTCAGCCAGTTTTCCACCCATCTGGCCATCTTCTCCCCAACTCCAAGATCCACCAGCTCCTGGTCAACCTTTTGTGGGGCACAGAGTCGAAGGCCTTACTGAAATCAAGATAGAGGATGTCTATTGCTTGGCCTCTGTCTACTGTCTTAGTGACACAGTCAAAGAAGTCAATCAGATTTATTTGACACGATCTACCCCCCACCATGAACCCATGCTGCCTCTCATCCTGGAGACCATGCTCCTGCACCAACCTTTCCTTTAGTATGGTCTCCATGAGCTTTCCCACAATGGAGGTCAGACCGACTGGTCTGTAATTCCCTGGATCATCCTTGGGACCACTTTTGTGAAGGGGCACTACATATGCTGTTCTCCAGTCCTGTGGTACCATGCCTGACTCTAGTGAACTATTAAATAGGTCTGCTAGTGGCCCTGCCAGCTCCTCAGCCAGTTCCTTTAGTAGCCTTGGATGTACTCTGTCCGGGCCTGGTGATTTGTCCACTTTCAATGTCAGCAGACCCTCCCTCACTCTATCCTCCTCTATCACTATGTCTGTGTTTCCCTCCCCCCCTGCTCCTCTTTTCCCTCCTGAAGGCACTGGTCCATCCTTCTCCATGGTGAAGACAGACCAGAAGTATTCATTTAGTATCTCTGCTTTTCCTCCATTATCCTCCACCCACTCCACCCCTTTCTTAAGCCTAACAATCCCTTCCTTCTTGTCCCTTTTCTCACTTATATAGTGAAATAAAGCCTTCTTCCTCTTCTTAATTCCTTCAGCAATTTGCAGCTCCTTCTGTGCCTTTGCTCGCTGGACTTCTTTACTTGCCTCACTAGCCAACCTTGGGTAATTTTCCCTATCCACCTCTCTCTTGGTCTTCCTGAATTTTCTACTGGCCAACCACTTTTCCCTTACTGCCTTGGCAACCCCAGAACTGAACCAGTTGGGCGCTTTGGCCCTTTTGTTCTTCCCCCTGAGCCTAACACACTCATCTGTGGCAACCAGTATTCCTTCCTTAATGATGGACCACTTTTGGTCCACCCCCATGTCTTCTCTGATGCCCACCAGATGGCTCCTTAGAACCTCACCCATTTTCCTGAAGTCCACCCTCCTGAAATCCAAGATTTTGGTCTTAGTCGCGAGGCTTTCCCTGCCCATATCCAAATGGAATCACACTGTGCAATGGTCACTTCCACCCAGTGGCTCCCTAACCTTTATTTCCTGTACATGCTCCCCATTTGTGAGCACCAGATCAAGAATTGCATTAGCTGTTGTTGGTTCAGTGATGCCCTGAGTCAGGAACCCACTCTGCAGTCCTTCCAGGATCACCTGACTCTTAGCACATGTTGTGGATGGTACCCTCCAGTCCATCTTGGGCAGGTTGAATTCCCCCACAATTACCAACTCTCCTTTCCCCACAGCTTCCAATATTTGTGAGATCAGTTCCCTGTCTCTCTCCTCATCTTGACTGGGTGGTCTGTAAACCACCCCCAACCTCACCTTTCTCCCTCTGTTGGACCTTAATTGAATCCATAATGCCTCCACCTCCCCTTCCTTAGACTCTTCCCTCATACAAGTTATTCCTTTGCTGATATAAACTGCCACCCCTCCCTCCTTCCTGACTACTCTGTCCCTCCTGTATAGTTTATATCCAGGGATAACAAGGTCCCAGTCATGGTGTGATGTTGCCCAAGTCTCGGTTACTGCAGCTATGTCCACCCTCCTATCTGCTAATAGTGCCTGCAGGTCATCCATCTTGTTTCCAAGACTCTGTGCACTCAGAGACACCACCTTCCACCTAGAGTCTGACCTTCCTTCTCTTCCCTCTTTTCTTCTATTCACATTTATCCCCTCTGTGTGCACCCCTCCACATACCCTTGTTATGTGTTCCTCACCCCTTCACCCTTTGCTAACTGTGTATTATCCCCTCCTACCTCCTCCCTCCAGACCTCTTCCATTACTGTGGGGGGGAGGTTCACTGACCACCTCCTCTCGGAGTCTGTGGGCCTGCTCACCCACTGCCCCCATCCAGTAGTTTAAATTAACTGTAGTGGTTATGTATTCCCCCAGTTTGTCCCTGAGTACCCTAAAACCCTCCCTACTGAGGTGTAGCCTGTCTGGTGAAATGAGTGCTTTGTTTGACCAGGTCTCCTCCCAGTCCCCAATACAAATGAACCTCTCCTCCCTGCACCATTTCCTCAGCCAGTCATTAAAATCCTGTATTCGTCTTTTCCTAGCTGTGCTGGCCCTTGGTGCTGAACATGTACTCCCTGGAAGACAGGAGAGAGAAAGAGAGGACATGATTGGGACCTTCAAGTACTTGAAAGGGATAAATAAGGTTGATAAGGAGAGTCTCTTTAAGCTGAGTGACAACCATAACATGAGGGGGCACAGTCTTAAGTTGGAGGGTGAGAGGTTTAGGAGGGTGGTCAGGAAGCATTTCTTCACAGAGAGGGTGGTGGACACTTGGAATGTACTGCTGGAAAAGAGGTCATCTCATTGAAGACAGTGGGCAGCTTTAAGAGAGGCTGGGATAGGCATAGGAGGAAGGTAAGGATCATGGGTAAGGAGGATGGAAAGAGTGGGGAGGGAGGGTAGGAGGAGTGGGGAGGGAGGGCAGGAACATCAGCTCAAGCTGTGGACCCTGCAATATGAGCAGATTTGATAAACCAAATGGCATTCTTCTGCTGGGTTCTTCGTATGTTTGTGTGTGTCACTGTCATCCGCCTGGGGCCAAGTCTCGGAGTGAGATCGCGTGAGGAATCACAATGCGCTACTGGCCTGGAGGATGGACGGTTGGCTGTATCCCAGAAAAAAAATCATTTTTAAGGAAGACTGACAGTACTGCCTCTTTTTAATGTGATAGTTTTAGTTTAGATGTGAAATGTGCATGTTTCTGATAAGGCTGGACAGAAATGGAGAAGCAATATGGTGGCGGGAGCGGTGTTTTCAGTTTAAACAGCAAACTTCTATAGACTACAATAGTGACTAGATTTGTTGCAGGATTAGCCAGAAGAGGCTGTCAATCAACTTGATTGGCATTTTTGGGTCACAGTATGACGCAGGCAAATGAAAACAAAATGGTGTTTTTTACCCATTGGGTAAAAACAGCATTTATTTTTCACTTGGGTCAGAGCCTCAGCAAAATACGTCCTTTATTCGGATACTTGAATGGCTACATACATTGTACACACACATATATATATAAATCTCACACTCCTGGCTTTGCAAGACTCACACTCAGAGTTTCTCTTTCCCTCTTCTGCTCTATAATTAACACCCTTCGCATAAACTTGCAATTTTGTGGTTTTTCCCTCTTCCTATATTATACTCCTCCTCTGTTTCAAATGCTCACACTTGCTCTCTCTCTCTCTCTCTCTCCTCTCGCTCACTTGCCCTCTCTCTTTCTCTCTCTCTCTCCCTCTGCCTCTCTCAAACTCCACAACTCATTCTCCTCTCTCATGCAGATATTTCTCTCAATACTGTATACTACAAGATTTCTTTATTGCAACAAGAACAGTTAAAGTTTAAACAAACAGAAATGACTGTTTTAGATCTAATGGTGCCCCAAGCTGAAATGTGGTGCTCCCTTTACCTCTGCCCTCTTTCCTCCATTCTGCCCCAACCAGCATCCAAAGAGTGGTAAAAAAAAAATCTATAAATACAAGGGTGACAGCAACAATTTTAGTTTTCATGTTAACAGTGTTTCAAGCTGATCTCTGTTTATGCTTTCTACTCTAGTGCACTCCATCTGTGCTGGCACCCCAAGGGACCGCTTAGTTCGCTTGTGCCTATCACCGCCTCTGCAAACAGTAGACTTAATAAGTCATAATTACACTACTGAATCAAGAATGTGATAAAAATATCAGTGAAAACACAGACTGAGCGAGCCCAGACATTACACGCTGACTAGACACAGCACATGAACAGTGCAAGGACATAACATTACTTGTACAAGCATCCAGCGTAAATCAGAAATATAGTTACACGCCGTTTCTCTCTCACTAAAATTCACGCTCATCTTACATAGACTCGATTTAGCACATAGACATTCACAGTCCCAGCCTCTCCTCTGTAGTTTACAAACTTCATCCATATTTTCACCTACACCAAAATATTGTATACCATCTGTCTCTCTCTACCTCTCTCTCTCTATGTCTGTCTCTCACACATGCACACACTCTCTTTCTGCCTCTCACTCTCACTTTCTCTCTCAGAATAATGTTATTAATTGGCATGACAAGACTTACAGGTATTGCCAACGTTTAGATATCAAACTATTCATAAAGCATACACATACTGCAATATATACACTAGGTAACAACTATTTCCTGGTTTACAAAAAAAAAAAAAAGAAAACTCCCTTCATTTTCTGATAATGCTGCCCCACAAAGTGATTATACTAACCTGCCTACTTCACTAGTGTGGTTATACCAACCTACCAGCATCACCAATATGATTATACTAACCTGCCGACATCAACATTGTGATTATATTAAGCATCCTACATCACCAAGGTGATTATACTAAGCAGCCCTCATCACCAAAATAATTATACTAACCTGCCTACATCACCCATGTGATTGTACTAACCTGTGCACATCACCAACATGATAATACCAACCTGCATATCTCACCAATGTGATTATACTAACCTGCCTACATCACCAGTGTGATCATACTAACCTGCCTATATCATCAATAAGATTATACTAACCTGCCTATATCACCAATGTGATCATACTAACCTGCCTATATCACCAATGTGATCATACTAACCTGCTTATATCATCAATAAGATTATACTAACCAGCATACATCACCAATTTGATTCTACTAACCTGCACACATTACTAGTGTGATTATACTACACTGCTTACATCACCAATGGGATTATACTAGCCTGCCTATGTCACCAATGCGATTATACTAACCTGCTTATGTCACCAGTGTGATTACACTAACCTGCCTACGCAATCAATGTTATTATACTAAGCTGCCTACATCACCAATATGACTCTACTACCTTGCCTACAGTACGTCACACAGCTGCACATGGTCAGTTATGGCCGGAGAAATAGCAGCATTTATGCTTGGGCCACGGTAAAAAAAAAACATCTATTAACCACAACTTTCTCTCATGGTCAGTTCCAAAACTTTTTTTTATTAAAAATAATCTTTCCCTATACATCATAAACAACAACATCCAGGGAAGTGTGCATTACTAGGCAACTTGGTATCTGGGGCTTTTGCAGACATTGGCAAATCATTTTCTTACTTCAGCTGAACCTCTCAATACTGAATATAGGCCCATAATTCCCTGTTTCCTTTCTGTTTGGATTTTCCTGTGTCTACTTGTTCCAACCTGTATTATAATCTGCATACTACTGTAACAGTTTTCATTATCATTTTTTTGTGGAAGCTATTGTCTCTCCCTATCCTAAGTATTGTTATTCCCTCTGAACTGTGCTGCTTTCATGTGCTGCGTCACGTGTATCTTGTATGTATTTAAACTGTTTTCTCCTGGGTCGTGCCTGAAAATAGGCATTCTTATGCCTAGTGCACCCACCCGGTTACCAAAAGCAAATAAATAAATAAATAAATAAAGCCCCATGAAATTCTTTTTATTTTTTATAATTTTTCTTTTTCTTTGTCTGGAATGTTGTGTTATTTCTTTTTACTCGTTGAAAATGTAGTTTTATTTCTTATTATACTTACATTCATAAAATACCTCAAAACGACCTTATACACACTAGAAATGACATTCCTAGTACACCACGTCATATTAAGCAGCGTTATGTTATGGTCTTGAAAGGTTTTGTGAATAAGACAATTCCGTTACCTCTTCCTTGTGGACCATCTCCGCGTAGCAACGGAGCCTAAACAACAACTGCTGCAAGCATTTATTTAGTTTTTGCCAAAAACGAAAATTCTTTTTTTTTACTTTTTTCATGTGTTTGTTATCATTTTATTTCATCTTATACCTAGATTTTCTTTTTATTTCTTGTTATTTCTTATTTAAGAAAAACATGGGGCTCTACCCATAATGCATGCACACCCCCTACACAGAACATTATCCTTTTTACAATGCACTTAGAGTTATATACCATGTGGCATTTATTTATTTTTCTTTCAATCAATATTTTATCTCCTGAGCTGCCCAGATCACCCCCATCTGACCAATCCACCAGCCCTGTCAACCAGATGCTCCTGGGCTTACCCTCCTCTGTAATCTTCTGACACACTTTGCGAAGGTGCAGGGTCGCTAGTATGGGGCCTGCGAGGGACTGGGCCGCCATCCTGTGGTTGGGGTGGAGATGCTCCCTGATGTCTGCTATCGGGCTCCCTTCCCTGCATGGTCTCGCTGCGCTGACACCCAGATTCCTCCAGCTGGCAGACAAGCTGCAGGACATGTTCGCCCCCTCCTCAAGGAATGACAGCTGTCTTAGAGGCATTCAGTCCTTCCACCCACAGCCAGCCACCAAGTGGCCCTGATCCATTCCCACCCAAACCAGGACACCAGAATGGCAGGAGGTGAGGCGGTCAGTTCCTCTGCCCTCCCTGCCACTGGGCCAGCTCATCATGTGGCAGTTAGAAGGTGGTGGCAGGATGCTATATAGTTTGCAGTCACTATGTTTCTGCTACATCTCCCCAGTATACAAATGTCAGCACTCAGGAGCTCTTTCTTTTGCGCGCACTTTCTCCCCTCTCGATTATATATATTAAAATGGATAGGAACTTTTCCTCATAGAAAAGACAATAATTTATTTCCCTGTATACTGGTGACTAATCTGTCAATTAAAAGTATTTAGTTGCACTAATTAAGCAATTACAGCTATATACCTACAATAATTAAAGCTATAATATACCTACACTAATCAAACAATCAAAAGTATATACCTACACTAATAAAAAGTATATATGTACACTACATTAAATCCCATGGGACAATACTAATAACACAATAAACACATCCTTAGAAAGCTAAGCTAGCCAAACCAATTAACAAGCTGCAAAAGAACCTGGAAAAAAAAGACACACAAAACCCTCCCAAACCCAGAAATCTCCCAGATTCCTACCTGCACTCACTACACACCATTCCCTCCTTGTTGTAAGATACCTTCAGGTGCCATAACATGATCACAAATGCAACTCTCCATAACAATAACTATCCCAATGTATTATATTCAACAATTTATTTATTTATTTATTTAGATTTTGGTAAGCGGGTAAGCCCACTGAGACCAGAGATCCCTTTTTCAGGGGCGACCTGGGATTAGATACATACAGCATAAATTACATACAGTGGACAGTAATGCAGAGGTTAGAATTGGGACAGTATCAATGGAGAGACAGTAATTACAGGTTAAAAATCCAGAATATATATTTGCACAATGCAAGAGATTAACAGGGGTCACAGACTGTCACAAAAACAATGAGTAAGGATGGAACACTTGGGATCATACCCATCTCAGGGGCTAATTAGGGCATTAAAGACACTCATTAGCCCCCTCCAATGGATATACATCCTGGTATGTTATCCTTACCCATTATTTATTCTATATGTATTTATTAATTCTTTATCCGGTTAATACCTTTGAGCAAAAGCTCTTTACATAGGTTCTACGTCCACAATCACGACAATAACAATAACACGAACAAAGCAATGAAAACAATAGATTGGCAATACAGCGATTAGAATGACACTATTAAACTGCTACAAATTTACATAAGAGCAAGAGTCATTACATACAGTGAAAATGTGCGGTGGCTTAAGGGCATTGTAAAAAGTATGTTCATTAAAGAAGTGCAATTACGGAGAGTGAGAATATTGGGTAATGACAGAGAGAGCAGTGGTGGCTGTGATAGATGATCTGGTGCAGGGGAGAAAGTAAGTTAGCCAAGGGGCCTCATCAGGTTGCTTAATTGCATGGGAGAGTAGACATAAGTCACAGGGGCTATGCCAAGGTGACCTGGGGCAAGTTGGCACGAGCAGTTAATGGGTGCAGTCACATGAAGAGTCAGAGACAAGTCAGAGTTTAAGCTTCCATTTGAAGGCTCCTAAGGTAACAGCAGTATACAACAGGCATGGGTTAAAACTGCTCAGGGCATCACTACTATCTCACTGCCTGCTGTGAAGATAGTAGTGCTATCTTACAAGATGAAAGGTCACAATGAAATAATGGAATACTGAACCAATCAGAGAGCAGCTTTAACAATGCTGATGATACCACAATAGTCATGTGCAGCAATGAAACTAACAGATATGAGATGCTTTGAGGGGCATAGTCTAAATTTTGCACTTTTTTTGTTTTGTAATTATTTCATAATTTGTATTACAAAACCACCTAAACACCTGCTGTGCAAATCAAACTGACATGGATGAATGTGACATGCTTTGAGTGGCCCAGTTTATATTTTGAACTATTTTTCTATTTTTAACTTCGTATCATTTTTATCACAAAACCACCTAAACACATGTTGTATAAATCAAATATGACATAAATGAGTGTGAGATAGTAGAAATATCTTCACTCACTATACTTGACCTCTTCTGCCCTCACTCGTGGCTTCGCCACTCATGAGGTCAGGAGGGGTCAAGTATAGCTTGTGAAGACATTTCTACTATAGCACTCTCACCCATGTCATATCATACATATATATATATATATATATATATATAAACTTTTCCTTGTTCTATATGCCCTAATACTCTCCTGTTACAGACACATAGTAAGCACTTTCTTGTGCTATATAAGCTTTTTTGCTTTCCCAAACACAGACACACAATCTCTTGTCTTTCCTTGTTACATGACCTCACACTCACTCACTCTCCCTGTCTTGCTGTTCAGTCTAAGTTTCAGAAAATCATTATCTCAGTCTGATAACGATTTTCTTTTCCTTTTAGTAAAACAATCAATTTGTTTTCGTGTTGGCACAGGTTAAGGTTGGGCTGAGTTGCCCTACAGATCTAACTGATAGCAGAAAGCAACTGAGACGAGGGAGGGGAGGGAGGGAGGGGTGGAATGAGATGTGAAGGGAAGGAGGAGAGCTGTATCCTTAGCGTAAAGCTAACAGATAAATCAGCAGAGACCAAAAAATGCACACAATCAAATCAACTTACTTACCATCAAACGTGGTAACTGATTAACTGCGGCGTGCCAGTATCTGCCACTCTTCCTTCTCAATTGTTTTAGCTAGGAAGGTCAATAAGTAGGACTGACACATCAGAATAAATCATCACACTTCTCCTATGTCCGAAAGGGAACAGGAACCTTGCTTGACCCTTGGACATTTGTAAAGGAGTGTTGTCACCTTAATCTCCCTGGTGCTTTTTCTCTTGTAGCCTTTGAAGTAATTTTTTTTTTATTTTATTGGTTTTCTATTTTTTGCCCCATTTCTCCTCCCCAGCTGCCAGTTCCTCCTTTCACCAGCCCAAGCACTGCTTCCCACCATAGGAGTCCTCCAATTGACCAACACACCACCACTCATTGCTAGAAATCTTCTGTGGAATCGCAACCATAACCTACAGCTTGTCCCCCATGGGTGGGACCTCCCAGTTCCAGGGAGAAAGATACTTTGCTTGACAGTTGAGGGTTGGGAGAAGGAACCAGCTAAGGGTGGGAAGAGTCGATACGGCCCTTCTGTGGCACGGGGCGATGGGGCAGCTTCATTTGCCAATGGCATGCTAGAGTATTTTTTTCCCCACTAAGTCCTCCTTTACCCTTCACAAGGGTGTGGTCCTAAGCATCAACTTGGCTGAATGTTTATCATGACCATCGGAAGGGTGGGTGAGCCCCGCTCTACCTTCGGCATCCACCGCCGGCCTCACTCTGGGTGTGTAACCCACTGGCATCAATCACCACGCGAGAGGGTGCTTTGCAATGTAAGGCTGCTCCATTTGGACCACTTATTCCTTCCCGTACAACACACCCTCCCCCTTGACCACCAGGGGCAGTCATGCAGCAGACGGTGATGCCATTCCCTCACCTAGGCAGGAGGTGTCCAAGAGGGACTCCAACATTATGCCTCGCCAGTCGGCACCAGACCTACTGGGCTTAGGGCATTAAATCATACCAGCTGGGTGGCAAGCAGTAGTGCTACTTTGGTACTTGCCGGCCATGTGATACTCATTTCTATCACTAAGGGACACCATCAGACATGAGCTTCTGTGCAGTGGTCTATGTACCTCACATCCTTAATAAACTTCTTATAGTTACTGATCAGTTCGGGAGCTGGGGGACATCCACTGAGTGGAGGCACTGCAGTAAAAAATCATACTGTGAGCTACCGCTCACCTTAAGTCTCCAGGTTAAGGAACTGATCAGTGATTAATGAATATAGGGATGTCTGATGGCCCCAAGGCATCATTACGCACTGTTGTGTCAGTGAGCAAGATTCGTGAGTGAACTCGGGATGCCAGTACTCACATAGCCAGGAAGATACACTCCAGATGGCAGTGTGTCCCAGCAGTGGAGGGTCAGGGGGTGCATTCTACCACCACACAACCCTCGATGGTGGGCTGGGGAGCTTGTTCTGATCTCACCAGGTCTAGTATGTCACCATGGGGTTATGGGAAGGAAAGGAGGGTGAAAATGGAAAAACCTCAGCGCTGAGAATAGGACTGGCACCAGCATTCTCAGCCCATGTGGGGTGCAAAGACCCCTGCTGGTACCAACAGCTGAGATAGTGGCAGACAAGGCTGAGAGGTTACTGGAGGAAGTCAACCTGAAGGATGGTGGTGGCACTGGATGACAGAGTGTGAATTCCCCCCCTCACCCCCAAAGTGTGGGCTTACCTTTGGCCCCATGGAGTCCAGCTGCTGCCGTTGTTCTTGCTCTGTCTGACCCTAGGGACTTGTCCTGCTGTGCAAGGGCCAGAGCGGGAGTAGGAGAGGAAGATGGGAGTTTTTGCTCACATACTTTCCAGTATAAAAAATAAAACTGAAAATGAACTGAAACTGAAAGAGAAGCCCCAGGATTTCTTAGGTGCTTTCTGTGACACTACTGCCTCCCACCAGCAGAGGAGAACATTGGTGTTCATGATGATCAGTGATTTGCCCCCATCCCTGTCTTGACTTGTCTGGACTACAAAACAATACCTCGATAGCACAACCTGGTCACAAATTAATGTTTTCAGGGCAGAAGATCTTAGAACAGACTTTTGGAACAAATTGTCCTTTGGACTACAAATATGTCAGCAATCTTAACAATCACTAACCCTTTCACTACTGGACTGGGGTCAGAGGCCATCAGGTCAGCCAATCAAGTTTAAGAAATCTGCTAAGGCATCATAGAGGACTCGACTTTGGAAGACTTCATATTCACCAAGAAGTGGGCCAACCAATCAACTACTGAGTGACACTGAGTGACAGCTAGACAGATCTCCCAGAAGACTGACAGGAGGTTTGGACCAGTCAGGAGGCTGGCTGTCTGAGTTTTCACAGAGGAATCTTCCAGCACATCCTCAGTCAATCGCAGTCTGCTGTGGTGTGTGGAGAGAAGGGCAACTCTGCACAAGTGAGAAGGCAGCTGCACAGAGACTTTGAAGGGAGAATTGTGCTTCTGCAACCACTGAGGTGGAGACTGCGGCTTGCAGCACAGAAGGAAAGAGACAGTGAAGTCTGCAACTGAAGGCATCCACCTGCATGGGTAAGCCACCTTAAAGCTGAGCCTAAGTCTGCAGTTAAGGAGACTTTCCCAGAGGCAGATCAGAAGTGTCTGAGCAAAGAAGGAACTGGCAGGGCCTAAAGCCACCATGCTATCTGCTACAGCAAGGTAAGCAGCAGAGGCCTGGGGTTCTCAAAACACATGAAAGAAGAATCCGGCAGAGAAAGAACCTAGCTGAACCTGCGAGAGGCACCAAAGGGGGTGACCAGCAGAGGAGAGCTTGGGGAGCATCTTAGGTGACCTTGAAAAGCTGAATGAAGCGCATGTGGGTATCCAGTTATGTCTTCAGCTAGAAACAGAGGCCTTTCAGCCTCAGGGTAACTGTGAGTAATCAAACTGGTCCCCTTGGGGAATCATGCACATAATTCTGCCAGTCTCCAAGTAATACTTAGTTCTGAAACTAGGCTAGCAGGCCAGGACTGCATTTTGGGTTGTTTACGTGCACTAACGCTAGCTGACCCCTGCAATATTATAAGGGCTATGCCGATCCAAAACCTGGACACCCAAACTTTACCACAGGGCTCCCTAAGAATAGTGGTAATTCACTGGTACCAGTTGGGATTGGGGTAGGGGCCCAACAGTACAGCTAGCTACGGGTGCTGTGTGTCAGTTGGTTGGGGACTGTCTTATTATTTTGGGCTGTGCCTGAGAGAGCACTGGAGGATCAGCCATATAAGTCAGTGATACTATATTTGATTTAACCCTTTCCTTCCCTTGAACTTCATTCCTGACCCCAGTAAATTCCCTTGTTATTGGTCTGAAACTGGTGTTGTGTGCATGTTATTAGTAGCATTCTAGTAATTATAATTTGGATAAACTGTTGTTACATTGTGTTAGAGTGGGGTGAACTGTGCCTGTGGGGACAACAGTGGACTAGTATTGTTTCCCAAGGGGCAGTATTAGTAACCTGCCTAGCCTTTGTGTGGAGGCACTGTGCAATTTACTATCTGAATTTTAACTTAACTTATAAAATGGGCCACAAAAATCCTATAACCTCATTGGTTGAAGCACATCACATGACCATTCATTAGTTCCTTACAACTGCACAGATCATCTGAACAACATATTTTTTTGTACATGGCAAAGCCCACTTTATATGTTGGATAACATACTCCAGGGTGTGTGGTTATAAAGAAATAATGCACTTATCGGGTGGTTTTGGCACTCAGCTATACCTTGTGCCTAACGACCACCTGAGGCGTGCATTGTTTCCTTATAATCAAACACTCTGTCATGTCTTATCTCTTACATCTTTGGGTAAAGAATCCCCACAGGAGTTATTGATATATGCACCTCAACCTTATTTGAGCCCAAAAGACAGAGTAGTGTGCTGACATCTATGGCGATTCCGGTACAAGAAGATAGGGGGAAAAATGAATAACAAGCTGGAAAATGGCACCATCTACAAGGTGCTCTAAAAAAGGGTAAAACCTAAGATCATTTATTTATGTATTTCTTTTTTTGTTAAACGGTAAATGCGCTATGCAGAAACTGCCTATTTTCCGGCACGGCCTTGGAGACTACAAAGTTACAGCCATACAACTAAAAAAGTTTGAATTTCAAAGAACAAATGAAAAAGCAATTGTCTACTATCATACTTCATGTGGACCTTCTCCAATCAGAAGGCAGCATAACAAACAGTTTATCCTACTGCAAATTCACAACTCTGCATTTATTGTCAATAAAATTACAGTAGTAGCATCATCTTACGTTGTATTCTAATTGTGGGACAGGGCAGAAAAAAAGGACAAAAATGCTTTTAAAAACATGTAGCATATTAGCATTAATAGGAGAGTGGTGTCAGTATCCTCAGCAAAAATTTGTTTGTCTCATGAAAATAAAATACTCAATCTTCAGCGTCATACTTTAGCCACACCACGATCTGATTACTGCCTCATATAGTGAATCCATTACCATATCATCGCTTAATTACAGATGATATTTAAGCAACAATACATGACAAGGAGAGGTGCATCATGGGATATACTGGTGCCTTGGGTGCATTGTAAGGCATAATGCAAAGCCAAGTGCCTTCGACTACACAAAAAGTGAGAATATCCATAATATATACCGCATCCTTGGAGAAAATTATTGGTATTACAAAAGGAGCTGGCATTCAGAAACAAAGGACAATAGAAAAGACACTCTGGCCATTGGTATATCATGGGCTATACCATGGTCATGTGGTGAGATTCCAACAATCACTGTACAGGGTTGTTCTAACCCATTATGCCCCACCTGGAGTGCTGTGCCAAGTTTGGGAGCCCTCATTTGAGGCAAGACAGAGACAGGCTGAGGACAGTGCAATGCAGAGTAACAAAAATGATTCAGGGCCTGCAGACCAGATCCACTGAGGATCAGTGTAGGGCACTGAACATGTACTCGCTGAAGGCCAGAAGGGAGAGGGGTGATATGAGAGACACCTTCAGGTTCCTGAACGGAATGAACAAGGTAAACTATGAGGAACTTTTCACCAGGAATAGCGAATGTACAACACAGAGACATGAGTGGAAGCTGGCACGTGGGAATTTCAGGATGGACGTGAAGAAGTTCTTTTTTAGAGAGACAGTGGTGAGCCATGGAACAGCCTGCCAGCTGAGGTAGTGGGCGCCAAAACCATCAACAGCTTCAAACATGGTTGGGACAGGGTTACGGGATTCATAGTCACTCGGGGTAGCAGCAAGGCAGGGAATATGGGGTTGGGTACCATGGGCATAAATCCTGCATAGACACTAGCTCTAGGGGTTAGGATAGAGTATGACTGGCAGACTAGATGGACCAATGGTCTTTTTCTGCTGTCAGCTTCCAAGTTTCTATGTTTGTATTTCTTCACTGGAACTAAACAAGTGCATGTTCGTATTGTCGTCTCTACCCTTTGCCTAATTAGAATGCAAGGTAAGAATATGCTATTACTACTGTCATTTTATTGACAATAAAAGGACAGCTGTGAGTCTCCCAGGTGTTTGATGTGATCCGGAGTGGCATCTGACACCTGAAGAATATCACTGGATTGTGTCCCTTCCTTGTTCAAGATGATCTGGTCACACCAGTGCAGGCAGTCATCATCATCTCCCATCTGCACTACTGGAATGCATGTTACTGGGGCCTTCCTGCCAAGTCCATCCACCATCTCCAACTGGTGCAGAAAGCTGCAGCCAGGGTATTTTAACTTCTATTATAGATCAAGGAAGCACTCCTGACCAATCAGAGAACTAATCCTTTCCCCTGCACATTAGATGTGCTTATGCTGTAAAGAGAGTCTTGTGTGCAGCTATCCTGGAAACAGGCATGTTTGGGGAAGGTTTTTTTAAATTATAATAAATTACTGATTGATTTCAGTCAATAATATATTAACACCACTACTGAGACCACTTACAGTTGTAAGAGTGGTCTCACTTACATTGTTAGGGTATCTGAAGTCTAATACACACGCAAATCACGGATTCATGTATTGCAGTGCACAGTAATGGGCAAACATAACCACATATAGTGACTGCACATACTGTAGGTATTCAATGTGGCCTGCCTATTTATCCCGCTTGCATGATATCATCACACAGGACATGGGTGCCATTTTTGGTGTACATTGTGATGCAAAGTTTGGCTATGAGAAACTGTTTGTTTTCATTTTTAAAATGTGACAAAACCACACTGAATCTCTGATTTTGAGATAAGGTGCCATTTTATTACCATGACCGAACAGTTTTCTAAAGGTTTATGGGATCGGTCTGTGGGACTCAGAGAAAATCACGATGCAGGTATCCTTTAACATTAGCTCTGTATGTAGTCCCATATTGCCCCATTCCACAGTAGTTGCCTCCAACCAGTGACATCATCGGCTATAATCAGTCAGGGGCTCCCACTACTGATACCGCTACATGCATGGGCTGCTACAGTGCAGCCTGCCAAGATGCAACTCAGTGTCCCAGGTTACTGCATGACAAAAGGGATTAACTGCCTTTGAAATTGCCTTGTTTACTATAGTACTACCAACGGGTGACTTTACGCCCCAGGCATGCAGTTGTCACTGTATCACCAATGCCCTGTCATAACTACTTGCTTACATCAGAAATGCTGCAGAGTGTTCTTTCCCTTTTAATACTTGTCCTTGTAACAAGTGCGCTTTTAGCATAACCTTCTGGCCAAATATGTATTTGGTATAAAAAGACAAAGAAGCTCAGCACAAAAGCATTGAAGCAGGGGTTATCCGAAAAGGGCATTGGCAACAGAGCCAAGGGCAAAAATCACACATACCCCAATGATGCAATGCATCATGGGATGTATATGCACATCACCATTAACATCTAGGTTTGTTCTACTTTAAGCAGGAGAGCACCACGTCAAATGGCCTCTGTCACAAATTGCAAAGGCTGGGGCAGAAGATGTGTCTGTGTCTTCTGTTCTCAGCCTCTGCAGTTTGCGTGAGAGGCAATGTGGCACTATGCACCATACACGTCAGCTTAAAGCAGAACCAGTCTAAATTTTTATGGTGATTTGCATAAACATTTCACAATGCTTTGCGTTATTGGGATGTTTGCGATTGTGTATGTGTTTGGTATAGTTGCTGCTGTGCTGCTGGAGGGGGGACAAGATGGAACCCAAGTTCCTTCCGTCATCCTAATACTATGTTAATGTGTTGAACTACTAAAGGGGGGAACACCTCTGACTTACAGACTTCTGCAGTATCTAATCTCCCAGTGTGCGATCAAAGATCACGGAAAACTAGAGCATATGCCATTAACCTTCTTCCTGGATTTCTGCAATATACCGTCAGCACACAGTCACTTTAACGCTCTATTTTTATCCCATGTCTCTGATAGCTGTACTTTCTAGTCATTCTAATTAAGGATTTGCCTTCTCTTTCTTGTACTTCATGTCTTGTTTTGTATAGTGTGAACGATCAGGTACCATCTCAGGACACCTGGGGAAATGAGACACTTTTGCCATCTCACTCGGCTTTCCTGACTAATAGTTTTTAATTATGTAAATAAATATCCTCTCAGAGGTCTGGCATCTGCGCTTGTCACAGTACAGTTACTGCCACTACCAAAGCAGTAAATGACATCAGCAAAGTCATAGATGACAGACAACCTAGTGGCATGGAGGGCTAAAACATGAATACGTTACCTCCTGCCACGCCAGTGGCCCATGTTCGGGAACAAGCATGGGTTGTCAGAGGTGGGAGAGGATCGAGCATCCCAAGGACTGCTCTCCCTACTGCTTTCTATCTTTTTTATTTTATTCTTTTTTGGTAACCGGGTAAGGCCCACTAGGCACAATGCCTGTTTTCAGGGGCAACCTGGAAGCACTGAAGAGGTTAAGTGACTTGTTCAGAGTCATACAGAATCCAAATGAAGACTGTGGGAATCAAACCCACATCTGCTGGATGTACCAAGCTCATTCAGAGCTCTTTACTCTGCTCTACGCTATACTGCCAGACCTATCTGTTTCTTTTTCCTTTTTTACAGTTCTGTGTTGATGCTGCCTATTTCTCTCTTGATATTCACTTTTAAATTACCAATCAAGAGTTAGTGACATCAGTTGACCAGAATAATCCTGCAGTGAATCTTTCACTCTAGGCTTCCGCTCAACTAATGTCACCGGATTCTGGAGCTGCCCAGTAATTAAAAAATGAATATTAGGCCAGCCTGGTGGTGTAGAGGGCTGAGGCACTGTGCCTCACCTGCCGACACACTGGCAACCTGGGTTCAGGAACGGACTCGGGTCGCTGGGGGTTGGCCAGAGAGCAGAGGACTGAGCATCCAGCGGACTGCTCTCCTCCTCTGGGGAGGGAGGAATGCAGATCCTGGCACATGCCTGGCCTCTAACTGAGGTTAGGGGCTAGGCAGCCAGGGACTACAACTCGGAGAATGGTGGAATGCAGCCAGTGACATCCCATGCATAGGAGCATGCGTTGGTACGTATGGATGGCATTGCATGTCCATTCCTCTAGGGGAGAAAAAGCAAAGTAAAAATGGCTGTGTGCAGTGCAAGATGACACCGACCCCTCACAGGCTCTGCACCGAGCTACAGGGCCCTCTCCCAGAGGCAGAACCATTCCCTTGACAGTACACAGCCAATGCTCCACAATGGAAGGGAAGCACCAGGACTGAGGTAAGTCCCTGTGACACTGGGTGGGCTGGTGAGAAGGACAGCCTGCACTGGCCGTGGAGAAGGAAAAATAGATTAACACACCAAAAAAAAAAAAGAAGAATATTGAGCTGGTCCATCAGTGCAGTGGTAGTGCTACAGCTTGCGACACCAGTGATCCGGGTTCAGGAATCATCATAGGTCACTTGGGCCGTCCAGGGGAGCGAGTCTTGAGCATCCCAGGGGAAGCTCTCCTCCCTCAGGGATGGGGATCCTGGTTCTTATCATATGGCTGCCACGTGGGGAAGCCAGGCAGTGGCGCAGGTGAGAGCAGCAGTATGGGGTATGGCTGTCTACAGACACTGGCACGCAGATGACCTCAGGGAGTTAACTGGGCCCCAGCCCCCTTGGAATCCCCAACAGACATGGCACGACTGACATGGCAGGTAATCCACCTAACAGGTCCTGTGCAAGTGGTGGAGAACCATCAAGTTCAGAAGAAGGTCAGTGATGGGGCTGGGAGGATGGTGCCGGGACGAGAGAATGAAGGAGGGATAAAATGTACATTACAAAATGAATATCAGGCAGAGGGAGGTGGTGGGGGCAGTAAAACACAACACGTTGTGTGTGAACTGTATTAGCACACAGGCATGTGATGGGATTCTACAAACCATAGTGCAGGATTACTCATATCCATTGTTATAAAGCTGCATTGACAAGGAACCATAGAAAAGAGGGGGAAACATACGTTCAATGCATTCACAAGCAGTTCAATAGGGAAATTAAACAGACTGCAGCCATGCCCACATTTTCAATTCTACTACAGAAAAATCTAGGTTTACCTTCCCTTCTTAATCTATAAATAATCCATAACAAGTAAATATCTGCATCTTGAATCATTCTCTTTTAAATCGATTGATTTTATTTATTTATGAATTAGTGAAAAGGAACAGCACACTAAGCCAAGGCTTGTTTCCATCTGTGACTGCGGGATCGGGAGGGGGATCACGGGGGGGGGGGGTCACAGAGGTGGCAGAGTAACAAAACTGTTAGCATCAAACACTGAAATCAGCAGTACACATTGGAACAGATCAACTCAGGCATGTTAATACATCCTAAGAGACCAGTAATGATTGTAAAAGTGATCTCATGTGCTCTCTTAGGACAGCAGAACAGGATCTTACACCTTGAGGACCTGATGCACACAAGCTCAGCACCACCTTCTTCTGCTCTTGGTTCACGGTGCACAGACATCCCATTCCACACATGCGTGGACCACTGCACATCCACGAACATGGGCTGCTGGCTCCATCCACATCCGTTCTCTGCCCATGCATGTTGCTACATGCATCAGTGGGATGAGGTAGGCCAGGGGGGTGTGAGTGGATATGTGCCCAATCCTTCTAACATTCTCTACAGTACAGTGTGCCTGTTGAGGGAGCAGAGGTTACACAGCCTTAGTGGCTGCATTTGCAGCTACACCCCCCCCCCAACTACAACTATCTCTTCTTGGAAGGTTAACCCCCCCACAACCACCACCAGCCTTAGGAGCTTCTACGATGACCAGAGGGTAGTACTGGAACCGGATTTCAACGTTCCAGTAACTTTACATTTTTCAGCACCCTGTCGGGGATATGGCAGCCCTTGGAGGACTGCTGTATCTTGTCATCCCCATCACTCTGTGCAGGCAGGGATCCACTGGGAGTCTGGCACAGGCATCCATTTCTATAACTGTAGTACACATTAGGGAGAGTACCCCCCCCCCACCCCTGGCCACACCTGCCCAAACACCCAGGTCTGCACCAGCTGAGCCCTGCAGGTGGGGCCTGTGAATGCCATCAAGAGTGGCCTGGCATCGGGTTGTGCAGAGCTGCATCACGGATATGCTCAGTTCGAGTCTATCCCAGACACCTATGTGAACTTGGCCCTGCAAATGTAAGTGAGACTACTCTTACAACCATAAGAGTGGTCTCCTAAGTTGTATTAATATATAGTGCAAACTGAATCATTACAGTTCTAGAAAATACAAGATTTTGCTTCCTTATTATTTACAGGAAAGATGCCTTAACGTTAGGTAATAAAATCAATCAGCTACAGTCTGCGCACACATACCTTGTTACACAGCACAAGCCTCTAGTCTTAATGGTTAACCTGGTAGATATCGATTGGGTCATTCTGGCAGCCAGGAGTTCCAGAAGTCAGGCCCTGCTGCATATGTTGTAGGACTGCCTGCTAGTGCAGCTAGTTAAGGAGCCCACTAGGCAGGCTGCCGTTCCCAATGTGGTGCTCACAATTTGCAAAGCAGTAGGGGAGTCACTAGGGTCCAGTGACCATAACACTAAATGGTTTAATCTGGTCCTTGAGACAAATAAGCCCTGAACAAAAGCTGAAGTCCTAGATTTCAGAAGGGCAGACTTCAACTGGATGAGGGAAGTTGATCTGGGACAAGTCCGTCAGAGTGGACAGCATCAGGGATGCGGAGGAAAGACGGGGAGTAACCAAAGGGGCCATTCTCGAGGCAACAAAGTCTTGCTTGAGAACGGTAATCAAAAGAAACAAGTACAAGTGATCAATACAGTTCTTTGGAAAGGTCAGGGAAGCAGTGAGAGCCAAAAAGAAGGCCTTCACCAGGTACAAGGGAAAACAAGGGAAGGAAGGATAGAGAGAGTACAAAATGAGAACAAGGGAAACCAAAAGGGTGGTCTTAGAAACAAAGGCAGACACAGAGCTGTGTATTGCAGACGGTGTCAATGGTGAGAAAAAGCAGTTCTTCAGATATTTTAGATGAAAAAGAAAAAAGGGAAGGAGAAATTGTTAGGCTAACGGAGGTGGGGTAACTTAGGAAGATAGGGAAAATGCAGCCATTCTTAATGACTACTTTTTCTCTGTATTCACAAGGGAAGATAGGGGCCTCTGCCAGAGATTGGCATTAAGGCAGCTATAAGGGGGAATCCCTGAGATGAGGAAGCAAGTATTTACCAGTGAAAGGGTTTGGAAAGGGCTAACAGCCCTAAAGACAGATAAGGATCCAGGGCCAGATGGGATGCATCCGAGGGTGCTCAAGGAATTGGCAATAGAACTAACTGAACCCCTGATGGGGCTATTCAATAGCTCAATTCAGGCAGGAGTAGTTCCAAATGACTGGAGGGTAGTAGATGTAGTCCCACCCCATAAGGAGGGGTCAAGGAGCAACTGGGTAACTACAGACCTGTCAGTCTTACCTCTATTGTGCGTAAACCACCTGGTACCAGCACTACTGGTGTCGAGCAATTAATCACCTCCTTAGAGCAGTATAAACAAAATTGGAAACACATCACTGTCAGAGACTTCAACATCAATTGGCAGTCTAATGATGCATCCGCTGTCTGGGATCAGATCACAGGCAACTAGCTCTCACAGCTGATAATGAAACCCACCAGATACAATTACAAAACAGGCACAAGCATGCTAATAGATTGGCTCCTAACTACCTACCTGGAACACATATCTGAGGTCTCAGTCCTAGCAGACACCCTTAGTGACCACTCCCCAATCATGTGCATCTGGACGAATAAATTATCCAGAAGTACTTCTCAGGTCTCTAGAAATAGATCACTGAGGACGGGTCAGCTGAGCGCCTTTAGGCAATATCTTAACCTGATGGATTGGACACCGCTGGACAGGGTGCAGGATGAAAACATAGCCCTTGACTACTTCCTCAAAACATTCAGCAAGGCTTGCGACATATTTGCCCCCTACAAACTAAAAAAATAAGAGGTACTACCAACCCATGGCTCTTTGGCCCCCTCATTGAGCTCATGCGCCACAGGAACAATTTGTGACATAAAGCCAAAGCTACAGGTAAACACCTGGACATCATTGCCTACAAAATAGCCAGGAACAAATGCACAAAGTTTATTAGTTTGGCTAAGGCCTCCTACTACAATGACCTCCTGAAGAAGAGCTGGGGTTGTGGTAGAGAGTTTTGGGACTCTGTAAAGTCCCTTACAAGAAAAGCATCCAGAGCTCCTCCTGAACTAATCGTCACTACAACCGGGACTCTTCAGGACTCTAGTGATATCGCAAATGCTTTCAACAAGGCATTTACAGACCTTAGTACAGTTCTACCTAGAGACTACCTATTGTCCTCTACCTGCAATCCACCATCAAGCATGTCAACACATTCCACTCCTTCAAGTGCCCCCCCCTTTCTATTTTAGGCAGCTCCATAAACATGAAACCGTCAAATATGTTAAACGGTTTACTAGGGAAGACTTGGTTGGGTAGTGACCTCATTGATATGAAGCTGATAGGTCTGGTACTAAATGAGGTAGCTGAACCTACAGTATAACTAAAGTGTTCAATGCCTCTCTAAGGTCAGGTGTCTCCCCTGACAAGAGTTAGGCGGCTCAAGTCACCCCTGTCTTCCCAAAAGTCCTTGTACGAGCGATCTCGGACCAGCTTACAGAATATCTATTCAAGCACAACCTACTCAGTTCTCAGCAGCACGGGTTCAGGAGAGACCACGCCACTGTCCCTGCCCTAGTTGATTATACCTCCCAAATATACAGTGCCTTTAATGATGGATTGGTGGCAGGGTCTATCTTTATAGACCTCACAAAGGCATTCAACACTGTCAACCATCAACTCCTACTGCAAAACCTCCTCTCTATAGGCCTGTTCAGTGATGTGGTGTCATGGTTTAACAGTTATCTCTCATGCAGAACCCAACGAGTCAAAATCAAAGATAATTTCTCAGAGCCTAGAGTAGTGAGCCTAAGTGTCCCCCAAGGGTCTATATTAGGGCAACTTCTCTTCAGTCTCTTTATAAACCCATTACCCACAGAATGCCCAGAGCACATTGTGCTCTGTGCCGATGATGCAGTCATCTCGGCCAAAGGAAAAAAATCAGGCCACGATCTCCACTGAGCTACAAAGCACCTTCCACAGACTTTAAAAAATGGTTCTCCAATAAACTTTTGCTAAACTACAAAAAAACTAAGAGCATGATCTTCTCTGTGCAACAGAACAGGAAGAAGTTGGGGCCCCTGCAGATCCAAAGCCTAAAAGGTGACACACTGGAGCAGGTGAGCACCTTTAACTATCTCGGGGTCCATCTTGATGACACCCTATCATTTGGAACACATGTTGACCATGTGGTTAAAACAGCTGATGCAAAACTAGGAGTCCTCTATCACCACCAGCATTCTATGAACTCAGAAGCACTGAAACTGGTCACAAGTTGCTCGGTGTTATCCACCATAGACTACGACCTTATCACTGACACTGCCCTCAAAAGGGTAAAAACTTTACTTAACAAAGCATGTCGCCTGGTCCTGGGGGTGGACCTCTGAACACATACCTGTGCCCTTTATCATGACACAGGATGACTCCCTCTTCAACACCGGATTGAATATCGGACGTGCCTACTTGCTAAGAAGTCCTTATTTGGGCTCACCTCTAGCTCTACTTCTAGTCTATTCATTACATGACAACCTACTATGAGGCCGGTGGTACCATTTAAGAGAACAACCCAAGCCCAGAGAACCCTTTCCTTCCATGGCCCCAGGAAGTTCAACAAGCTCCCCAAGGACCTGATTGACTGTAGTAAGATTAGTCAATTCAAACAAGGCTTGAGAGTCTACTTGGCCCAGGAAAATGCCTGCAAATGTTTCCTCAAATCATAACCTCTTTCCTGCACTTGCCTAAACAGGGATCCTTGGCTCCTTCTGTACCTCTGTCTTCCATCACTAAGTGTATCATGCTAACATTCTCCCCCTATTTATTGTTGCCCGCGCCTCATATCTCTCCCCTTGATACACCCCCACACCACTCCCCTCCCCCCTTGTCCACCCAACTCCCCACATGCACCTCGATCCACCCTACCCCCACATGCTCCTTCCCTCACTTCTCCCAGCCCACACGCTGGTTCTTCCCTCCCCCACCTAAATCCCCACCCGGACTCTCTCTCCCCAGTTCACGTCCACACTTCTCCTCCACTTCACACCCTATTCCCTACGCCTTGAGCTGACAAAGCCTTCTCTGGCTGCTCCTCTTCACCTAGCAAGTTCTATTGATGTCATCCTTAGTGTACTCTGCACTTACCCTGTTAAGGCCCTCTGGGTCAACCTGCATCTGTTATGTAAACAGCTCTCTCTATGTAGGCACTGATTCCATATCTAGCTATGCTGTGTTCCTGGGTGACCAGGTTTAAGTATTGGCCACTGAAACCTTGCATTAAAGTGGACCTTACATTATTTAGCAATGTATTTTATCATGCAATGTACCTTTCTATGTAAACTATGTAACCTATGTTAACCTATGTTTTTGTCTGTGCGTCTTATGTTATCTGTATGACTTGGAACCTTTGTAAACGAATCCATGACTCAAAGATATTAATCCCAAACTGAAATAAATAAACTAATGGAAACACAAGTCAAAGAGAACCTCGTGAACTACCTGGACAGCAATGGACTCCAGTATAGTAAACAGCATGAGTTCATGGCAGGAAGGTCTTGTCAGACCAACCTGATAGCATTCTTTGACAGGGTAATGAGGGTAGTGTATAACGACTATGCTGTGGATTTACTCTACTTCAGTTTCAGCAAGGCTTTCGACTCAGTGACTCACAGAAGACTGCTGAAAAAGCTAGAGGATGTGGGTACAGCAAAAGACACAGTTAAATGGGTAAGAAACTGGTTGGAAGGGAGACAGCAGAGGATTGCGGTTAACTAAGTCAAATCAGAAGAGAGGGAGGTCACCACTGGGGTGCCACAGAGATCAGTCCTAGATCCAGTCCTTTTCAATATATTCATAAGCGACATGGAAGAAGGAATCCAGGGCAAGAAGTGTTTCTTTGCAGACGACACTAAGCTCTGTGGCAAGGTGGACAGCAAGGATGGGATTAGGGAAATGCAGAGAGACTTGCAAAAGCTAGATAGGTGGTCAAAGGTTTGGCAGTTGAAATTCAATGCCAAAAAGTGGAAGGTGATGCACATATGGGAACAAGAACACAAGGGAGAGTGCTGGATGGGTTGGGGGTTAAAACTGTGCACGACTTCTGAGGACAGAGACTTTGGGGTCATCATCAGTGACTCCCTAACACAATCAAACCAGCGTAACAATGCCCACTGTAAGACAAACAGGATATTGGGGTGTATAGTACTTAAGGAAAGATAACGACTGGCTGGAGACAGTGCAATGTAGAGTGACCAAAATGACTCGGGGCCAGCAGGGCAGATCTTACAAAGATCAGCTCAAGGCACTGAACATGTACTTACTGGAGGCCAGGTGAGAGGAAGGGATATGATAGAAACCTTCAAGTTCCTGAAAAGAATGAACAAGATAAACTTTGAGGAACTGTTTAGCATAAGTAGCAGATCTAGAACATGGGGGCATGAGCGGAAACTGCCGGGGGGAGATTCAAGAGGGAAGTAAGGAAGTTTTATTTTACTGAAAGGGTGGTGGACCGTGGAACAATCTGCCAGCTGATGTGGTGGGTGCCAAACCTGTCAATGGTTTCAAACACTGCCGAGACAGAGTAAAGGGCTTATTGTTGCTCAGGGTGATGGTGATGGGGGGGGAGCGTGAGGGTGGATATTGTGGGTTAAAACCCTGTATGGGCAATAGATACTAAGTCTGTTAGGCTTTATGAACAGACAGGATGGACCAGTGATTGTTTTCTGCCATCAGTGTCTACGTTTCTATGTTAACGTTTTCCTAAATGACTCATGGAGACATATGACCTTCACCTACAAAAACACAGGTAAGATTTTGTTTTCAAAGCTATACATTTCATTCCAAAAAATATTATCAAATGAAATATATTGTGAATGCAAACAAAAAAGAACTTCAATTTTCACTTTAAAGCCTACACTTCCAAACCCATCATGGCGCCAGTGTTTCCACCACGTTAAAGTATACACATCTCCCTTCTCTGAAGGGGTATATGTGATTTTGTAGTTCTTGCCTCAGTGCTTGCGCACTAAGGTTCTTTGTGTTTTAGCTTGTTTTTTGTTTTTATTGGGCTCACCACAACCCAGATAGACCAACTTAGGGTAGCTGGTTCATTCCACTGGGGTGTCATACAGACGAGGCACACTGATGAGTCCTGGTAAGACGAAACACGTGTCTGTGTCTTCTGTTAGCACCCTTTGCAGACTGTGTGAGAGGCCTTTTGGCATCATGCATTTCTGCTTAAAGCTGAACCAGCATAATATTTTGTGGTGATTTGCATATACAGCCCATGATGCTTTGCATTATGGGGGTATGTGTAATTTTGTATTTCTCCCTTCTCTGTTCTCTCTGGTCTCCTTCAAAGCCATCCACACTCACAAATTACTCCACACACACTACCTCGAAGCTGTTATCACCTCTAATGTTTCCACAAATCCTCTGACACAAGTGTTTCATCAAACTTCTCACTAACTGTAAAAACAGTCAAAAGTCTCTTTCACTCCTCTTCAGTACCATATCAATATTCCAAAAAGCCATCCTACCAGGCTTGTCACATTCCCCGCCTCCCTCCCAAAGGGTGACACACTCTAACACAGACTTCATTTTAAAATTTAACATACAGGATCTTTTGAATCCTGTATCAAGCCTCAATGCACGCAAAGTCACTGGAATAGCACCTCCACTACCCATGATCATAAGATACTACTGAACTTTATATAGTGCATGCCCGCTGACCCCACAAAACAAACTGTAAAGTGCCATTCATGATAAAACTACCCGACTCTCTCTTACCTAACAATTAAAACAAATCACAAACACAACTTACAAATCACCCAGGAAAGTGTTCATCTAACAGAAGTTTAAAGCACAGATACCAGTGTCCTTCTAATCCCTGTATTTGTTTACCTTTGATAGTAGCATTCCTACTTTGTAATTCAAAATGTAACATATTATACAATGGCAAGAACATTTCCTGGACTCCGATTGGTCAGTCTGGGGCTGGCCCCGTGCTGTTATCCCAGCATAACATTACGGATCTAGTCTCAGCCTCACTGTGAACCTATATGGATAAGCTCCAGCATGATGAGGATGATCTCTTTTTTTGCAACTCCTGTTAAGAAACTAAAATATTTTTCCACACTAATAAAAACGTTCTTTAAAATTATTTTTTTATTTTATATATAACAATGAGCCATTGTATAATAGGAATAATGCACTCCAGGGTGTGTGTCGTGCTGGGATAACGTCACTTCTGGGTGATAGTCGACGTGCTCATGGCCTGCTTAATCACCCCAGGTGTGACGTTATCCCAGCACGACACACACACCCTGGAGTGCATTATTCCTCTAATAAACCACATCCAGCTGTATGCAGAATAAGGGTGTAGAGCTATTTTGGGATTAGGGTGACAAACATAAACAGGCACGGCCTCATGGTTTATAAATATCACAAGAACACCACAACAGTTTAACACTTTTATTATGTATTATTGGGTGTATTTTATGCCTTATATTATTAATTATGGGCAATGGGTAAATTAAGCATTGCACACCCCTTTCTCACTTTTTTCATAATGTTCTTTAAGCAGCAGTGCACAACAGCGGGGGAAATTTTGACCTATACTTTTTTTTTCCGTTTCAGTCTTCGCCTTTTCTTAACATAACAACATAGAATTTGACAACAGATAAGGACCGCTTGGCCCATACAATCTGCTCATTTCTCCGTACCTACATTATTACTGCAGATCATGCCTAATCTACAGCTCTTCCTCCCCCCTCCCTCTCTCTCCCCCTTCCTGTCCACTATGATTCCCTTGTGCTTATCCCATGTATTCTAGAACCCTACCACTGACGTGTATGATACCTTTTTTCCCATTCTGAGTCTGCTTTATCACTTCTTTTTTAAATAATAAAAGGAGCACTCTTTTTAATAAGATTCATTCCAGGTTTTCATCAGTATTCTCAGCTGTTTTTGAAAACCCACTGTTTACCATCACTTATCTTGTGACTAAGGTTACCAGATGTCCTCTTTTACAGGACATGTCCTCTTTTCAAGCTACCAAATATTCTTCATGTACCTTCTCTAGCCAGTTGTATTATTGTTATTTTTTATCATTTTTTTACTCTTTCCTACCCATAACCTCTTGTAAATGAGCTGGGAAGGCAATGGAGACTTTAAACATATGTACTCTGGGTCTGACACAAGGGCTCATCGAGGGAGGGACTAAGTGTCCTCTTTTTGGCATCCCAAAATCTGGTACCCCTACTTGTGACGAAAATGAACTAGCATGCAACAGACTGTGCTCTCTGCCCTTATGGGACAATAGGTTAAAAAAACAGCTCAGAATAATGATGAAATCCTATTTTTAAAGCCATATAAAAGGAACATGCCTTTTATTATTTCAAACATGAGAAAAAGCGCTGAAGCAGACTCAAAATGGGGAAAGAAGGGTATCGTACAAACCAGGAGATTCGGTGTAATCTAAAATAGAATGAAAATGTGGGTCACGATTGTCATCATTATCATGCACAGTTACGTTAACAAATTTAAAATCCTCCCCAAACAAGACTGATTCCGGAGCACTAGCAGGTGAGACACTCTTTACAGAATAAGGATGTCTCACACTCAGGAAAAAGAAGTGCTCTGATTGGTCAAGAGTGTTGCTTGAGCTACAGAAGTAAATGCAACTGTGCAACAATGAATCTGTGCAAAGTGCAAATGGTAACTACAATAATACAGAATACAATAATATTATAAAAAGATAACACCTCCCACTGAATTAGAACAGTAAGAAGGGAGTTCATTTTCTTTCATATAAGCTGTTAGCATTTTGATATGGCTCTCCTTATAGGAACTTGACTTTTGCTATGCTAAATATAAAGTTGTTCTAGAAATATCGAAATACTTTAATCCACGAGGAATATGGCTTCTTTTTTTTCTCCGTACTTTAATGCAATGTATCAGTAAGGACGCTGCTTTAATGTTGTCTGCCAATACAGATTATGTTGAAAAATGAATAAATAAGAAGTAAAAAAAAAAAATACAAGTGTTAGCAGAGCAGCAGTACAATAAGTCCAGAAAAATGCATCAAGGACCAGAATGCTTTTATTTATTTTTCCATATATCTCCAGCCCCCCCCCCCACCTCCTGAGGTGGTCATTCTCCCTGCTTTGAGCTGGGATGACCACCCAGCCCCACTAACTCCTAGCACACAAGCAGCTGATGGATGGTGGTGTCCATGGCATAAAGCCTTCGTGTATCCACATCCATCACTCTGACAGTCCCAGGGATTTTTTTTCTTTGCTTGGTCCCTGCACATCCTCCACCAACTCAATGATGCTGTCAGTGCTATTGGTGGCCTCGGATGTTGCAGTGGAGCCTCTGGGGTGGATAAAACTCCCTGTTTGCCAGTGAGGTTGGTGGGGTTCTGGAAGCGATACCTTCCCCGGCTGTGAATCCCAACTGAGGCCACCTGCCCATCCACCTGTACGTGTATCTCGAGTCCATTCCTGCATCCGGGTCACCGGCACGGCAGTGAGCTAGGCCAATGGGTGGCCCGGACTGGAATATTTTCATCTTTGTGTGTTCTAGTCCATGTGTGTTTTGTTCCTGGAACCTTTGTGTTACCCCTGCCCTGCAGCTCTGTGAGCCTGTTGGACAGGTAACCACTGAGAGAATGTCTCATTGTTTTTCATCTCACTTGGTTAAATAAAAAACTGAACTGAAAATCAATCTAATAAACAGTGGCACACTGTTCAGCAACTCGACCTTTCTAAGTATCGACATGGCCATGAACATGTTTTTCGACAATCATGAGATATTCCTCAGAAAGCAGAACCCCCCACTTGCATAGACAGTAAGCATAAGTCCCACTCAAACCAATTGCCTCATCATGGGTATTTTTTGCATGTCCCAAACAACAGAACTAGGTAGTGATTACTGACTGAGGGAAAGCTTGTTGAGGATAGTCACAGAGCAGGTAGCTACTCTGATATACAGTATTATAAACATACTCTTTATAGTGGCATCCCCAAAGTAGGAGTAGGAGTAGGGCTCAAAGCTGCAATATTTGTTAGTCTGCAAACAAATTCCATCATATGGTCCTTTTACCAATATATTTCTGACAATTAGATTCATCATCAATATATTTTTTATTTCTCTCTGATGTTTGTAAAACAATTTGTATTACTAATTGTATAATTTTTGACTCAATTCATTAAAGATGGCCACCACAAATAATTGCTCAGTTGCTTCCCTCGAGACTACTTTTTGACTTAACATGCTGGATTCATGGTGAGGATGAATGTAACCCTGTTTGCCTCTGTGGACGATAGCTACCCTATGTATAATAGCGCTTGTCCATTACGTACGTTGTTGCTGTGTTTGTTGA
Source organism: Neoceratodus forsteri (assembly GCA_016271365.2). Classification (NCBI taxonomy): domain Eukaryota; kingdom Metazoa; phylum Chordata; order Ceratodontiformes; family Ceratodontidae; genus Neoceratodus; species Neoceratodus forsteri. Next base: position 1,380,327,867 of record CM028132.1, on the reverse strand, counting down.
TGTGGAACCTCTGTACACAAGCTATCTTGCTCAAAGGTCATTATACAAACAGATAAATAAATAAGTTAGGATGGTGCTAATGTACATTTCATGCGCGTGCATGCCTGGAGCCCTTTCTGATCAGCATCCTGGGCACTGGGATGGAGACAAAAAAAAGAAAATTAGTTTGTGCCACCACTTGTTACATGCCAGTGGTGATTCAATGTCTTATTTATTCAAGCTATGTATTTATTATATGTAACCCCCCTACAAATGGGGGTTCCCAAAAAGTCTTCCTTGAGCTTGCCTAAATGCTCACTGCCAGGCTGGTGTTCTGCGTTTTAGCAGTTTAAATGTGATTACCAGAGCTTGTATAGCCTCTGTGTACAGTCTCTTTAAGAGCTGCCTAATTGCAGCTTAAGTAGTCTGAGAGGGAGCTCTGTTGAAAGATGTAACTATTTACTGAAAATCATTTAGAGTGATAATGATAATGTAGTTTGTCTAACCTGCTTTCTTTGTAGCAAGGACTGTTTTGTTTGTCTCCACTATCTTGGTCCTGGACTGCAAATTGGACTAAACAGTACTGGTGGGACCTAAAATATAGCCGGACTACAGGAGCTGTCTGAATTCAAAATCTGTAGGAACTTTAGTTTGGAGCTTTTTGTGCCTTTTTTGCAACTGAAGGGGGAGCTCTTGCTTTGACTGACAGCCAAATCAGCCAACCAAATCTTTTGGATCTTGGGGAAGTCCCAGGCTGCTTGCAGTTTTCAGTTAGAACTAAGCTGGAAGCTGAGCAAGAAGGAGCTGAAGTAATTCTGAGCAGAAATCCTGAGTGGATTCGCATGGGAGAACTGGGAAAAGGCTGAGTGTTTGACCTGTATGTCTGCCTGCTGCTCCTGAGAGGGAGAGAAGAGAATTATTTTGGACTAAATCCAAGTTTGCGTGACTAAAGTAAGCTACTGAAGTGAGCTGGGCTCAACCTGAAGAAGACTGAATACTTTTGCTGAATGCGATCGGCCTATCAGGAGTTCCAGCTACTCCTAAACTCCCAATGTGTGGAGAGACTTTGCGATTGTGCCCGGGGAGCGCTTTGCCTGGTACAGTAGAATTCCCGTACATGTAAATGTGCTATGAGATGCTAGTGGGTTGTGAGTTAGTTCCCCACTGTGTGAACTGTGTTCTGCTTGCTGGAAGCTGTATCCAGCCCAAAACGGACTGCTTCTGAACTTGTCTTCACGCGGTCTGGGCTTTGCCAGATTGGCCCAGCCAGACTACCCACTGCACAGAGAAGCCATCAACGAGAGACCTGTCTGGGGATCAGCCCCCTGCTCTACGCTTGAACAGGAACGATGCCTCTGCGACTTGTGTCGGCCCTACTTCTCCTGGCATTCCAGATCAACCACCTGCAGTCTCGATTTTCATCCAGCCTGTGCCCAGTCTTGGGTATCGTGAGTAAATACCAGGGTAGCTCCCTACAACAACAGCTTAATCTGTGTGTCATCTGATTGTCTTGTGGTTTAGTTTCCTTTACGAACTGAGCCCTCTGGCTCCGGATTATAAATATTGTGTACTGTGCATGTTGTGTTTTCCATCACAGGGCCCCAACCAGCTGCAACCCCAGGCAACTGTCCTGGCTAGCCCATTTCTTCTCTACCTGGGTACCCAGAGGTGGACTGTGTGGGGGGATTCAAAGCGCATGCATAACTGCTTGATTGATATAACCTTTAAGCTAATTAACCTGATTTTGCCCCTCCCTTGTTCAAGTCCCCTGAATAAATCAGATCTAACTTTTTCTGCATGTAATCTGACTTTGGTTCCAGTTTGTGTTCAAAGTACTGTACTGTTGCTATCTGCTGTGCTTAACCTTGTTTTACAGGGGGTCCCCAGGGTCGAGCCAGAGGAACCAGCCCTGATGGTAAGGGCAAATAGTGTGGGAACTTGTGTGGTGTACCAGGGGTATTGTAAAAGTGATTATTGTACAGTGTTCAGGCCACTAGAGGGGAAAGAGGGGGCTTACAGTGTCCCGGAGGGCTGTGCCCAGGTTAGCTTGACCACTACCAACCCTGACCTCCGGGTGGAGGCACCCATTTCAGAACTCAGGCCCCTTAACCTGCTACTAGCCAAGCAGGCAGGGGTAGTAACCCTTGGGATAGTGCCACCTAGGGGTTACATAGATATTTCATATATTTTACTATGATGCTGTAACTGAATCTTGAATTCGTAGTATGCAGTTGAAAATGAGTATCTAGCTCATATGATGTGTCATCATCTTGTTTATAATTTAACAAAAATACATTTTTGATTGATTTATTGAGTGATGAGTGATGCAAAGAACTGCAAAATAATGCACCTGGATAGAGGGAACCCTGGGGAGTGCTACAGGTTTGGTGGGGGAGCTGACTGTCACCAAAGAGGACAGGGACCTAGAGGTTATCATTTCTGATGACCTTAAGGTATCAAAGCAGTGCACAAAGGTGACAGGGTGGGCCAGTGGCATGCTGGGGTACATAGGCAGGAGTATCACTAGCAGGAGGCGTGAGGTGGTGATGCCATTGTATAAAACATTGGTATGGCCTCACCTGGAGTACTGCATGCAGTTCTGGAGGCCACACCTGCACAAGGACATAGATAAGGTGGAGGCTATCCAGAGAAGGGCAAGAAAGATGGTGCAGGGCTTGCACCACAAAACATATGAGGAGAGACTAAGGGACCTCAACATGTACTCACTGGAGGAGAGAAGACAGCAGGGGGACATAATTGAAACTTTCAAGTACCTCAAGGGCATAAAGAAGGTGCAGGTGGGGGACCTTTTCCAATGTAGAAAAAGTACTAGAACAAGGGGGTACAATATGAAATTGGAAGGGGGTAGATTAAGAGGTAATGTAAGGAAGTTTTTCTACACAGAAAGGGTAGTTGACGCTTGGAATAGTCTGCCACAGGAGGTAGTGGGGGCAAGCACAGTGGAGGGGTTTAAGCACACCTGGGACAGGTACAAGGGAAGCTTGAGAGGGGAGGGAGGGAGTGATGAAAAGCCATTGATCACATAGGGTCAGTGGCCACATACAATGTATAGGGCTTACGGGCAGACTGGATGGGCCTAGCTGTCCTTATCTGCTGACAATGTCTATGTTTCTATGATGGTAAACAGCACCACACCACACCAAGACATTTAATTTATTCGTAGTGGGTATGGCCAGAGAGCAGGGAGTTTTAAAAACTTCAAAGCCTAGCGCTACATGAGCTGGTGTCCAGCCTGGCACAAATAGCCTCACTGGACCATCTCTCTTACCTAGCTACTGGTATTTTGGAGGCAGTATAGCGCTGTGGTTTAGAGCTCTGAGCTGCAAACCTGGCAACCTGGGTTTGAATCCTACAGCCCCCACTTGCATACTGTGCGACCCTGAGCAAGTTGTTTAATTTCCTTGGGCTCCCAGATCACTCCTGGAAACAAGCTTCGGCTTAGTGTGCCTCTCCTGGTTAAACAATTTCCCCTTCCCCTTTGAAAAACTATTATATATGCTGGCTACCATTTCTCGTATACCGCTCTCCCAAGACAGGTGTGGGCTAAACTTGGTGCATAATATTCCCTCTGTTCCATTATAGGCTGGGATATTCTTATATAATGTATGTGATTACCAGATCATCCACCTCTGGATATTTAGCTATCGCTACATACTTTGTATTGTTTATGCTATGGTTAAATAGGTTTCACTTGTAAAAAAAAAGGGGGGGGGGCATATTTATTGCTTTGTCCTACACTCATTTAGGAGACCTTCATTGCCTGTAAGCTTTATGTATGAACTGTGTTCTTCATAATTCAGAAATCCAATGGTTTAGGAATTGTTCATTCTGTATTAATGCTGCACATGTTCTTGTGCTGTACTGTGAAAACTGGAATATGCCAATAAGAAGATTAATTGCAAAAAACTTCAAAGCGTAATACCTCAGTTCAGTAATTACACGCAATGAAAAGAAAAAATGGGTATATTGATGTTTTACTAGAAATACAATATTGCTAACCAAAAAAAAAAAACCCTGTATGCTGAAATGTTTTTTTCACTAATAAATACTGCTTCTTTAAAGATCATTCGAAACTTGCTGCCCCGTCAGTGCAGTAGCGAAGCTGCCCATAGCAATGCTGTTGACTTGGGTTTATATCCAGAGCTCGGGACAGGAGGACTGGGCATTCCAGAGAACACTCCCCTCCTTCGAGGAGAGGTGGTTCTGATCTTCATTGAAGCGCGGTAACTTGGGTGACCACAGGGGGAAGTGCACGACTGAGGTACAGCGGGGGCGCAGGAAGTGTCTGGGCTCTGCGCTGGCACACCTGCATGTGTATGTCTGCAGCCCCTTGCATGCAGGTATCCTGAGGGCTGGGATGGAGGGAAAATGGAAAACACCTGTTCCTGCAGGATGGCACTTGCTAAACGCGGAACCCGCACAGCCACCTGTCACATCCACCTGCAAGTATTCCGAAGCAGGCAGCCCCTGCAATGCCCCCTCCATGAAAATAGCTAAACATCTGAAGTGGTGCGGTGTGGTGCTGCCTAGCATCAGAAACATGTTCTAGCATCATCATTGTATATCTATAGTATAAATCCAGCATTCACAGTCCAAAGGTAACCCCAATGGAAAAGATTTTTAAATATTGCTAGTGGCATCTATCTTTAATAACATGCATCATTAATTACATAAATAGTTATAAAACTGGTTTGTTTAAATATTTAAGAGAGTTAGAAATATACCAATTATAAATCTAAGGGTATCAGAAATACATTTTTTGCCAAAAAATAATATAGTGAAAAATTCTCCCAATTAACAAAGATTGCTGCCTTAACATACTAGACGCCAGCAGAGTAAGCCTGCTGGTCTATCAAGTCTGCTCGTGCTTCAGCCCCTGATTGGGTACCGTAGCCCTCTATCTGTCTCCTTCCACTGTTACTCCATCCCCGAGTCCTGCCCCCACCCGGGCAAACCAGCCTCTGCTTCACCCCTTGCCTATACCTGCCCCATCCTCTCTTGAATCCCTCCACCAAGTTGCCTGTACCAGCTGCCCGGGCAGCGCATTCCATGGTTCCACCACTCTTTCAGTGAAGTACCTCCTCCTCCTTTCCCCCCTAATCCTACCACCCTCAATCTTCCCGCTGTGTCCTCTGGTGATTCCACCCTCCTTCAGTTGAAAGATCCTATCTCGGCTTACCTTGTTTACTCCCCTGAGGTACTTGAAGGCCTCGATCATGTCCCCCCGTCCCTCCTCTCCTCCAGCGATAACAGGTTGAGCTCCCCTAGTTGTTCCTCATATGCCATGTCCCCAGGCCCCGGATCATTCTGGTTCCTCTTCTCTGAACCATCTCCAGGAGTTGGATGTCCCTCCTTAGGTGCAGCCTCCAGAACTGCACACAGTACTCAAGATGTGGTCTAACCAGGCTATTGTGCAGTGGCAAAATCATCTCCCTGTTCCTTGAGGTAATCCCCCTAGCGATGCATCCCAGCATCCTATTTGCCCTGACCGCAGCCCTTCTGCACTGCTCTGAATTATTCATGTTAACATCCACCAAGACTCCTAGGTCTCTTTCCTCTGCCATGGCCTGCAACTCATCCCCCCCCCCCAGGGTGTACACATAGTTGGGGTTTTCCTGCCCTAGGTGTAGCACCTTGCACTTGGAGGAGTTAAATTTCAATTTCCAGGTGCAGAACCACCTATCCAGAGTATCCAGGTCCTCATGCAGGGCCAATCTCCCCCCCCTCCCCTTCTACCACTGTCCCCAGCTTAGAGTCATCCGCAAAGAGACTCATTTCACACCCGTTACCTTCCCTGACATCGGAGATATAGGCATTAAACAGGAGTGGCCCCAGGACTGATCCCTGTGGGATGCCACTTATGACCTCCCTAGGAGATGAGACCGCCCCTCCGACCACCACCCGCTGAGTGTGACCTGAAAGACAATTTCCAATCCACCTAACCGTCAATGGGCCTACCCCCATCCCCCCCCCCAGCTTCTCCTTCAGGCCAATGTGAGGGACCGAATCAAATGCCTTGCTGAAGTCCAGGAACAGTACATCCACTGGTCTCCCTCTGTCGAGTGCTGATGTCACCCACTCAGAACTCTACAAGGTTTGTTTGACATGATCTACCTGGCACAAACCCATGCTGCCGGTCATCCAGGTAACCCATCTCCTCCAAGAAGCCTTCCAGCCTTTCCTTAAGTATGCTCTCCATTACCTTCCCCACCACTGACGTCAAACTGATGGGTCTATAGTTTCCTGGCTCTTCTCTCGATCCCCCTTTATGGACGGGCACAACATGTGCCAACTTCCAGTCCTTTGGCACACTCCCTGTCTGGAGTGACAAGTTAAAGAGATCCACCATTGGCGCAGCCAAAATATCTGCCAACTCCCTCAGTACTCTGGGATTAATAGCATCAGGCCCTGGAGATTTATCCTTTTTTAGGGACTAGAGGGCTTCCCACACCCAACCGATAGAATATCAGCATCTGCCCCCCCCCCCATTCAGCAGAACCAGCCTGATATCTCACCCCTGGCCTACCTCCCCCAGCAGCTTGTTCTTCAGCAGGTACCCCAATAGTCAGGTCTGCTGCACCTTCTGTGTCCTTCAACCCCATTTTTGGAAGTTCCCCAGCCTCCTTCCTAGTGAACACTGAGACAAAGTAGTCATTCAATACCTCCACCTGCTCTCCAGACCCTTCCACCCACCCCCCCAGCTATCCTCAACCTACTGAGCTGGCCCTTGACCTTCCTCTGCTCACCAATATACCTAAAGACCCCCTTTTCCTCACCCTGTATCCCCTGCGCCAGCCTCTGCTCTTTCCAGGCCTTTGCCCCCTCACCACTCTGGTGACTTTCCTGGTTGCAAGGCAATAGTTCTCTCTATCCCTCTCTCCTCTCATTTTTTTGTACCTACTGTAGGCAGCCTTCTTCTCCTCCCTTACCACCTCCTGGACCTCCTTGGTCCACCAGCATGGTTTATGAGACCTACCGCCCTTGCGCTTCACTCTTGCACAGGTCCTGGTGGCCTCCAGTAGCCCCTGCTTTATGATCTCTCACCTACCTTCCACGTCCAAACCTGGTTTTATCTCCCACAAATGCCCCTGGAGAATTTTCCCCATGTTCTGAAAGTCCGCCCCCTAAAATCAAGCTATCATTGTCCTTGAATGATCCCCTTCCCCCCAGTTTAAGCCAAAACCAGACTGTGTTGTGGTCGCTCCCAGCCAGGGGTTCTTCCACAACCAGATCTCTTACAAGATCCCCATCTGCTAAAACCACATCCAGGATATGACCCTCCCTCATTGGGTCCATCATCTGCTGATTGAAGAACGCATCCAGGAAGCAATCCAGCAGCTTCTGCTCCCTGGTTACAGTGGACGTCATAGTACTCCAAACAGTAGCTGGCATATTAAGGTCCTCTATCAACACCACTCCTTCCCCTTCCAGTCCACACTGCCCCTTAATGTTAGTCAACAGGCAATCCTCCTGGTCCACTGCTAGTCCTGGGGGCCTATATACCACCCCCAACTTGATCTTCCTCCCACGGGGGTTTGCAAGGTGACCCATAGGGCCTCCACATTGCCCTCTGCTTCCTCCATTCTCATAATCTCGATGTTATCCCTAATGAACATTGATACTCCACCCCCTCTGCCCACCTTTCTGTCCTTTCTTAGCACAAGGTACCCACTCAGATTATGGTCCTAGTCATGGCCAGGGGTGGCCCAAGTTTCAGTGACTGCTGCTACATCCACCCCACCCTCAAAACAGCGTGGCCTGGAATGCAGGCATTTTATTCCCCAGGCTCCTGGCATTTATTAAAGCCACCTTCCAACCCTTGGCCCTACCCCTCTTTACCATATCCTCCCCAGATCCTTCATACGTCCATCTACACTTCTCCCCTAGGGTACCATCTGTCCCCCCTCTATTGGGTTGCAGGCCAGTCCTACCGGCGGTATGGATGGCAGGATCAGCTGGCAGTGCCCCTTTCACAAGTTTAAACCCCATCTAGCCTGAATGAAATCCGTCATCCCCCATTTGAGAACTTCCTTCCCTACCAGATTTAGGTGAAGCATATCCCAGGCATACAGTCCCTTGTCTTCCCAAACCCTCCCCCAGTCTCCCAACACCCCAATCCCCTGTGTTTCACCCCACTGCCCGAGCCAGACATTAATCTCCCTGATCTTCTGTTTGTTCTCCACAGTGGCTTTTGGTACTGACAGGATTTCTGAGAAGGAGACTGTGCATCCATTGTCAAGACAGACCCTGGCCAGTTCTCATAACCTTGCCTGAATTTCCAGCACACTGTTCCCCTCAATATCATTTGTTCCCAGATGCATTAGGAAGTCCGGTGATCCTCCACAGTCCCTCACCAGCTCATACACCATGAACGTCACCCTACGCACAATCAGACAGGAAATACCCACTACCTTAACTGGACTGGATTTTCCCTCACCCTGCCCCACCCAGTGAATACCCCTGATCATGAAGTCCCCCAGCACGAGAACCTTAGTGTCCCCCTTGATCTTTTGTGCACCTCCTTTTTGGACTCCCCCACCAGCCCCCTTTACCTCACCCCCTCCTCGAGACCACTTCCCATGGCTTCTCTGGACCCTCTACAAAGAGAACCCCTAGCTGCCCCTACCCTCTTGTCGCGCCTTTTATAACTGAGTTCCCCAGCTCCCCAGTTTAGCCTCCACCCCACTCCCTACCCCAGTTGAACCTTTTTCTCCGACTCCCACCCCTTCCAGCTCCCACCTCTCCAGTCCCCCAACACGGCATTCCCATCACCATCACCCCTCCACCTCCTCCCTTTCCTCTTGCCCCTTCCATGCCCACCTGCAGGTCCCCTTATCTTTGGGCCTTCTCTGGTATGATCCTCCCCGGTGAAGGACGCCCTCCCTCGTCTCAATCTCTCCTTCTTTGTCACCGAATTGACTCCGCAGCCTCCACACCTTCCCTCTGCTGGTTCCCCCTCCCTTCTTTGACACTTGATTTTCCCTCCTGCTAGCATACTTATTTGAATTACCAATGCCCACCCTTGGCGATTCACCGTATCCCTCTCTCCTCCACCTCCTTTTCTTCCTCTACCCCCCTCACCACGTCCTCTCCAACCAACTTACTCAATGGTTCAAATTTATTACAGCATTCAAAGCCAACCTCCTTTTTTTGTTCTGATTTCCCGCTATCCACTCCTTCAGTAGGCCCCCTGTCAGTCCCAACCCACCTGTTCCCCCTGCCTCCTATGATTTAGCCTGTTTCCTCTACTGGCTGCCTCCCAGGCAGCTACCCTCTTTGCTACTAGCCCACGCCCCATAGGTTCTCCACTCCTGGCTGATAAAATGGATCCAGGTCACACTCTTTCACTGCTCCCCACAGGCCCTCCCAGACATGTTTTCTCCCCCAACAACTCAGTTTCCTCCATACCCAGTCAAGCTCCCTGATCTGCAATAACTGCCTATAGACTGGGCAACCACCCTCCCTCCAGGCCCAGTTTAGGACCATGGCTGCCCCGCACCCAGTGCACCCTACAATCCTGCCAAAGATGCCTGCCCTGGGGGCTGGGGGTCACCCCCAGAGGCCCTCTCCAAACATTCTTGGACATTCACCCTTGACCAGGTCCCCACCCCCAGGTAGACCTACCCGCAACCCTCTACAGCCAGCCATATGGAGAGATGTAGCCCGTGAAATTAAAAACACAGCTTTTGGACCAAGCTACTAAGCAGAATAAAAGAGCATGAACAGAGTTACATCCCCTAACAGTTCCAAGAATAGTTACTGTCACAACTGGAGAAAACCCCAGTATAGCCACCCAACCAATCAGTGACCTACCTCTACCTGGCCCCTCCTCCTCCAAGCATTTAATAGAGAATCGGGCTGGGGTGGGTGGGTGGCAACTAGATCCCAAGAGTGTCTGGGCTTGTCCCTAAAAGGCCCAGCCACGAGTCCCGAAAATGGCGCACTGGCTTTTTATTGGGCGCTCCAACTCAGACCACTGAACTCCTCTTAGCCACAAATGTGGCCGTCCCTGGCTCCAAATTTGCTCCTGGTACAGCACCTGCAACAGCTCTTTCACCACTGATGTGGCCTGCACCGTCCCTCAGGACCTCTGGACCCCCAAAAAGCAGCCCGCCAATGCAGCCTGCGCAGTCCCCCTGCTCCTCTGCGAGTAAGTCCCAAGTATCCCAAGAGCGGCTGGGCTCATCCCTTAAAAGGCCCAGCCACAAGTCCTGAAAATGGCACCCTGGCTTTCTACTGGGCTCTCGACTCAGATCACTGAATTTCTCCTAGCCACCGATGTGACTGCGCCTGGCTCCAAATTTGCTCCTGATACAGCTGCTACAACAGCGCTTTCACTGCCAATGCAGCCTGCGCCATCCCACAGGACCTCTGAACGCCGAGAAGCAGCCCACCAATGCAGCTCGTGCAGTCCCCCTGCTCCTCTGTGAGTAAGTCCCAAGGTTCCCAAGAGCGGCTGGGCTTGTCCCTTAAAAGGCTCAGCCACGAGTCCCAAAAATGGTGCCCTGGTTTCCTAATGGGCGCTCCGACTCAGACCATTGAACTCATCCTAGCCACCAATGTGGCCTGCGTAGTCACCTTGCTCCTCTACAATTGCAATTTGCAGAACAACTTTTCGAAATTTTCCTTATTCTCCCATGTTTTGCAGTATGATTGCCAATTTAGCTATGATGCCTGTATGAAAAATTTTAGAGTCCTAGCCAGGCTATTATACTCACTAATTGTGAGGTCTCAGGCCACATTTCTTAGCAACAGAATTGCCATGGGGCTTATTGGTGGCATACACTAACCTCTGGATGACTGCTATGACCTTGCGGAGCTCCTCAATAGAAGGTGAACGGCCAGGGAGGAGAAACTGTGCCGGACACCACATGACTCCTCAGAGGTCAGGCCCAGTCACCAAGTGAGTGGATCCCTGCAACAGGCATGCAGGGGATCATGGGCTATTGCCGTCCACAGGGGTACTGTCATATCCCCTTCACATGGACATAATTAAAAAAAGAAAAGTCCACCAATTGATGGCCCTGTGCCCCTAGCCTGCAATAGCACAGAAGACAGATTCAGGCCAACATTTCACCAATGGTGGAAATTCTTGGTAATGCAATGTGTGCCACACCAGCAGACACATGGAGATTTATGGCTGGTGTTCCCCCGTGCATAATTTATGCAGTCCCTCCAGCCAGCAAAAGCCATGCACAAGAGGCTTGAAGACAGGCACAAATGTACCACACTAAGCCCCTTCCAACTACCTGACAGTTTAGCTCTGTAAAATGGTTGGGGCTGAGTGGGAGATGGTATCACGCAGGGCTGGCACATTTTATATGATCTAACATTTTGTTGCAAACAACACAATTGTGGTAAAACAACACAGTTTTGGAAATCCAGCCCATCCTCGTAATTTAGTAGATATCGGCTCTTTAAAACAGTCGAAAGCCTAAGAGAGAGATCTAGTTCTGTTTTCTGTTGTCCTTTTTTTTTTTTTTTTTGACTTTCTGTTTTGGCCCCTATTTTTCCTTGCCAGCTTCCACCTGCCCAATCCCTTCTGTCCAGCACAAGAGTTCTACGATGGTCCAACCCGCTAGCTCGACAACCTCTGTAGAGTCCTGACCGTAACCCACAGCTTTTCCCCTGCCTTGGGATGCCTTAGTTTCCCAAGCTGGGAGGAGGATATACTTCGATGTCGAGGTAATAAGGGAGGAGCCAGAGGCACAGGAAGAGTCGGTAGGGGCTTCTACTGTGGGTGTGGGGGCAGGGCAGTTTCATCTGCCTGGGGACTGCTGGTTTTTTTTCTCACTGAGCCCTCCCTTATCTCTCCCCAGGGTATGATCCTCAGGAACAACATGGCAAAATGCCTATTAGGGCTGTCAGAAAGAAGGATCTAGTTCAAGCAAGTTTTTTCAAATAATTCCAAACAGGGATGAGAACGCCTCTCTTTTTGTTGCCTTCCACCAGTCCCTCAACACAAACACACACACAGGGTAGCATTCAGGGTTTCTTTTCCACCTATTTCTGACTAGATTGGTGAATGGTAATTCCTAAAGGACAACCAGCATAAGGTGTGCTTGATTGTAAGGTCACTAAATAGCAAAAGTGAACCTGTGCTTCACAGTCTGACCACAATGGCTTGTAAAAACTGAAAAATGGGAAGCGGCACACTCATGTCTCTAGAATTCCTGAGTGATTCCAGACTACATACTCTTTCGAGGATCCCCCCTCCCATCTCCCGCAGGCCGAGGTGCAGTGAAATGCCAGTTACCAGTTAAAATCTCAGACCCTTGGACTCTCCTTTACATGTTTGATGTCAGCCGTGGCTCCTCTCTGTCGTTTGTCAACAAACAAAGAACTGCCCATGTTTGGCAATGAGTTACAGTTTAGCAGATACTGTCAGACGTTAGCAGCTCTGGTGAAACATTAAATATGGGGGGGGGGTGGAAGGTGTTGTAACTGTGTCCTCCTATATATATCAGATATATACAGCCAAAGAGAGATTTTATTATTACAATTTCATATCAGTGAGAGTCGGGGACTATAGTATCCTTCTATTGCAAAGCAGCAGTATTTTAGTCACCAAAAAATGTCACCATATAGTTTTTTAGATCCATCCTCACTGTATTTTTAATTTTCTCAGATTTTTTAAAAACAGCTTTTATAGCAGATTTTGTAATTAATTGCTCATGTCATTAAATATGCCTGCTACTCACAATTTTTAAAAATGTCTTCCACTGAGGCTACCTGTTGAATGTAAATACTGGCGTCATACTGTGTGGATAAGCAGTATTAGGATGGTGTTACCACATGCTTCTGATGGTACGCAGCACAGCACTGCACCAAGCCCTTTAACTTATTCATGGCATGGGAGTGGAAACATTTAAAAACTTAAAAATCCTGTACCTTCGTTTAGGAATGAAAAGAAAAAGAAGAAAAATATGTATGTTGAAAAAAATACACAGGTAACTATAACAAATACTGCTGTTTTAAAGGGAACTGCTTTAAAGAGCACAACCTGATTTTCAGGATTATTACTGTCATACACATGGGGCGGAAAAAGTTGTCTGTGAGCGTGTGTGTGATCTTATGCAACCACAATTTCTGCCATGTGGGCAGAATTTTCGAAACGGTTGCCTTTTTAGGACATTTTTTTCCTATTTGCAGAAGCTTGTACAAATTGTTCTGTGTAGTATTGCCACGCGTAACATTAACGCAAATATTGGAATAGAAACAAAAAATGTAAATCACACATATATTTGTAACCACAAAGGTGGGAGCTTACCTTATACAGAAACATAGAATTTGCCAGCAGATAAGGACCACTTAGTCCACCCAGTCTGCCCATTTATTCCTACTTATAGTATATGCGGAGACCCTACTTGATCTCCAGTTCTTCCTCTTGCCCCTCGTTCTTTTTCCCCTAAGATTCTCTTATACCTATCCCAAGCTTTCTTGAACCCTCCCACTGTTTTTACCCTAACTACTTCTGCTGACAACTGTTCCAGCAATCCACCACCCTTTCCATGAAGAACTTTCTTACATCTTTCCTGAATTTACCCCCTTTCAACTTGATATTGTTCTTGACCTCATTTTCCTCTGAAATATACTCCCCTCCCATACCTTATTTACCCACTTTAAGTATTTATATGGCTTTATCATACCCCCGGTGTACATATTGAGTTCCTTCAGTGTCTCCTCACACGTCTTTTGTTGACAACCCTCAGCATTTCAGCTGCTCTCCTCTGGACCGCCTCCACTCTGTCTATGTCCTTTCATAGATGTGGTCTCCAGAACTGGACATAGTATTCTAGAAGAGGTCTCAAGCATGTCCTATACAGAGGCAACACCATCTCCCTACTTCAGCTGGTCGTACCTACCCCTATGCAACCCAGCATCCCACTAGCCTTTCCAATTGCCTTGTCATGTTGCCTGGCTACCTCTAGATCATTTGAGATAATTACTCCAAGATCCCTCGCCTGCTTGGTTGATGTCAATATTATTCTTGCCATTTTGTAGTCAGGCTCCATAGAGTCACTGCTGCCAGCCTTGTTGATCTCTGGTCCCCAGGAACCAGAGGAGAAGCAGAGAAGGAGGGACAGCAGTTCTTAGGCACCAACCACACCATTCATTCAGCCACTGCTCCCTGTCACACATCAAATAGCAGCTGCCTCCCACTGAGGAAGAGTGTGATCTGCATGCCTTCCATACTCCTGGAATTCTCTGAATGCTCCCTGAACTGACCAGAATCTAATGCACATCTGCAGAAAACTCAAAAAGGGGTACACATATGTTTTAAGGGCTGGAGCCCTTCAAAATGATGACTGTGGGGCCAGTGCCCCTTGGACTACAAAAGGTAGTGACCATCTTGCCAAACCTCAGACCCCTGACAACATAGCAACAGTGTCAGAGGGTGACTGCACAGCCAGTCAGGCTCCAGAATAAGGCTGCTCAGAATCCACTGAATGGAACAGGATTCATCTGATTCCAGACCAGTTTTTGGATTTAAGATTTTCGGAACTGAAGTCCGAAAATCCTAAATCCTAAACTAAATCCTGAAACCTAATTTTGCATGGAAATTTAGGATTTAGGATTCCAAACTTGAATCCAATTCCAATTTTTAGGTCCCTTTAGGATTTGAATTGGACTCGGATTAGGTATTGGAATTTCCTAAAATCCTAAACCCAACAATTGGATCAGAGTCAGTCAATTCCGAGCAGCCCTCCTACGGAAGCCTGCCAAGAAGACCTAGAGGTCTGCAGGGATGCAGAAGGACTTCATTATTCACCAGAAAGCAATGTTACCGATCCATTATCAAGAATTAGTCAGACAGATCCTTCTCAGTGATTGACAGAGGGGCTCAACCAATCCAAAGGCTGGATCCACAAGTGAACAGTAAGAGCTCTTCCAGAAATTTTCAGTTCTGCATCAGAGAAATCTTAGGGGCAAAACTGCTGCTGAGCCTGCCAGAGTTCAAGGCCTACCTGGGTCTTCTACATCCAGAAGCCAGGAGGAACCCACAGGGTTTGAACAGTCACACGGCAGGAGAAGACTACATCATGGCAGAGACAAAGAGATGGAGAGAGAGACACACACACATATTCAGATCTAAAGCTGAAAGCATCAGCCAGTAAAGGGTAAGCCACCATACAGTTGAGCCTTAGCATGCACCCAGAAAGACTTTTCTTCCAGAGTCAGAATGGAGCGATCCGGATGGTGACAGAACCAGCTCAGGCCTAGAGTCACTGTGTTGATCACCACAGCCAGGTGAGCTACAGAGGCCTGGGATCCTGAAGACACCCTGAGCGACTCACAGTGACAACCCAGATGAACCTGGTGCCAGAAGACAGACTGGACTGCAGAGACAGGTGATAACCGTTGCCACCGAGGGTGAACTGTGAGTAACCCTTCAGAGCACTGAGTTCCTGTAGCCCGCCATATTTTGTAAATAGTACAGATACGGCCACAGAGGTGAGTGACCACTGATGGACTAGGCCAGCTAGCAAGGAGTACAACATTTGCGTGGAAACTTGAAATACTGTTGTTTGTACCAACATCAACCAACCATGTGCAACCGCTATGGACCTACAGCGATTCAACAGCTGAGTAACAACGCTTCCCCAGGAGCATCCTAAGGCCCTGTTAAGACCAGGGTATTTAAAATGGTTTAAGGAGCTTAAACCATTTAAAGTGCCCTAGCATGGTTCACGACCACACTTAACACGCTTTATAGTCTGTTTTTTTAAAACCATGTTTAAACCCTGATAAGACCTAGGCTTACACATGGTTTTAAAAACATTTCAAGAGTTAAACCGGGCTTACCTGCAGTGCAGATGGTCAAGCATGGTTCCCCTTCATGCAGCAGGATGTCTGCGCATGGGAACTAGTTGCTAGTTAATTTGGTCCAGAGTCAGCAGTGCAGACACTATATATAGAATAATGCATATGCAGGTGGTTGATATGGAGTTTTTAACACACCCAAGATGTGTGATAATAAAAAAACCACGAGAGCGTAGCTCGAGAAGATTTTTTTATTATCACACATCGAGGGTGTGTAAAAAAACTCCATGTTAACCACCCTTCTTATGTTTTATTTTATATAATAACAGGCTATGATTACTATCCGGCTATAGTGCTAAAAAACCTATCACATCAGTACAACAAAACACACACTGCCCCACATAACTTCAAATGCAGCGTTTATTACTTCAGGACATAGCCTTCTAAGCGACACTAGAACAGAATTGTATAACATTTAAATTCGGTACCTTTTTTTTATCTTCGTTTCTAGGTTTCATCTAGCAGAAGTATCGGAATTTTTTTAAATACGAGGGAAAGGTCACAGTTCATTACACTGCTAAACATTAATAAACCCTACAAGATTAGCAGGGAAAACTTACTACTTTTAACTGATTTATGTTGTATTCTTTAACTAAAAATAACTTGCCTTGTGGAAATACTCGACCGTTGCTTCTTCAGTTCAGAGGTGAAAGGTCTTGCCTGTTACGGAACGATCTCGCGCTGCCTGTCAGCTGATTTTTCAATGATTCTCGCCGCGAGGATGTGGAAGTCGTATCAACTCGCAGGTTGATATGACTTTTTTCGTATCAACCTTCGAGTTGATACGACTTTTTAAGAAGCGAGAAAACAAGTTGATATTGGCCATAGCCAGTTATTGTAAACTGTTTCTAATAATGGTTTACAACATGCTGCTGGCAGTGCAGATACTACAGCATGGATACTACAGCATAGTAATTAATCCATTTTTCAAAACGTTTTCAGTTACCAATATGTAATGTGAGTAGGGCCTAAGACTAGGGTAGTAGCACTGGTACTGGGGTGGTGTGGGTTGTGCCTAGCAGTATAGTTGGGCAGAGCAATGTGTTGGGGGTGAGTTGTGCTTTAAGAGCAACTATGTACTTCAGCATGTACTTTCATAGATAAAATGTTTAAGTTATTATACAATAGATCAAGGGAACGCTCCCAACCATTCAGAGCACGCCTTTCCTCTGCATGTGCGACGCTCTTATTCTGTGAGGAGTGTCTCACATGCAGATGCCCTGGAAACAGGCATATTCTGGTATTTCTTTTTTAAATTAATATTTTATTGATTAAACTCAATCAATAATATATTAATACCACTGCGGAGACAACTATTACGGTTGAAAGAGTGGTCTCACTTACATTCTTAGGGTATCAGAAGCACTCACCTTTGGTTCATGGTTCTTGTACCCTGAGAAAATGCGTGTGACCACCCTTACAACCGTAAGAGTGGTCTTGGCAGTGGTACTAACATGCATTATAAATCATGACATCATTCCAAGCCAGTCAGTACTGTTTATTTCTAAACATTCCAGGTACTGTTATAACCATAAGAGGGTGTCTCATGCACAAAGTTCTAAAATTCTGAAGTTCTAAGTTCAGTTAGCATAGTCCATTCCACTCACAGGGATAATTATTACTTTCCATAAGGTAAAACACTTGATTTTGAGTTCAAGTTCCATTTTTTTTTTTAAACAGCAATCTTTAATATGATTTATATATAGAAAAATGCATGGGGTAGTGTGTATTATGAGGATCTTATGCACGTGGAGGTGTGTGTTACCCCATAAACCCCGAGGGCAAAGCCCGAGGGGTTTATTAGGGCATCGCACATTGAGGGTGTGCATAAAATCAGAATTTTAACACTTCCTCACGTTTTCTTTTTTATATTTACTGGTTGTTGCATGAAAGTAGGAACTGTTGTCCCAGTGGAGCCTCTGTAACTGTGCTGAGGTCATTGTCATAGTTACCTCCCCACCCCCATGAGTATGGGTTGGATAATTACTTTGCTTTCCCGGAGAACCAGAGTGAGTTTGTTTTATTTATTTATTTTCTTGTTCTTTCAATTTCTTTTAATTTTGTTTTAAATGGAAGGAAAACATGACATGATATGGTTACTGTGAAATGGACCTGGAACGGCACATCGGGCATTATGAATGGTGGGAGTTTGAGCCAGGAACAAAAGGAAAAAAATAGAGATATTAAAAAAAATGGGGTGGTTGGTTTTTTTGGTTTTGTTTTTGTGTGTGTGTGTGGTGAGTAGGAAGAGAGACGCAGAGTACAGACTTCGCTCGAGTGTGGTGGGAGGAGGCTGTCTCGCTCGGTCCTTCGTTCCTTCATACTGGCGGTTTTCCTGAAAGCAAAAGCCAATGGCCAGCACAAGGACAGACAGTGGCACAGGTGCACAGCTGGAGTGAGAGTTTTTTTTTTTTTAATTCTCCCAAAATGTAGTTTACGGAATTTTGTAATTCACACATGTGAATTACAGAGTTTGCAAAGTTCTACCGGCGGTAGTTTATGACCAGTAACCAGTAAATATCATATGTTTATATGTACAGTTACGACATCGCTGATAGTTAATTACAGTTTATTAGAGAATACTTTTGTTAGAGAATTCTTTTTCATTTTCATGTTCCTTTCCAAGTTTACAGCACATCTTTTGTTAGTCTATCCAGAAAGTCTGTATAGAAAGCATTTGCCTGTCACCAGTTAACCTTGCAGCGCTTTTGTGTATGACAGCACAATGCTCACCATGGCAACAGACTGTGATGTCACAAGCAGCAACTGTGAGGTCAGCAGGGGAGAGTCAGATACATTCAAGACTCAGTGAAATAAATGCTGCATTATCTACAATATTTAGTTGACCAACAGCACGGGACAGTAAAAAATAAAATGACAAAAACCTAGAAAACACAAAAGTTGAACCGTAACTGGTGTAAATCTAGTGGTTTTAAGTTTTTTATTATAGTAGAGAGTTGCTCTTTAAAAGGGACTTTAAAGAGCAACTTTCATGGTCCTTTTGACTTTCATGCATAAATTACCCCTTCTTGCATTGATTCTGGAATTGTATTTCATTACTGTTTGCTGCAGTTAGTTTTTGAATTCTGAGGTGCTAAAAACTGCAGGGTGTACCAGAGCTTCTACAGCAAGCCTGGTGTTGCTCTGGATCCAGGGTTGTACTGCTGACATCACTATTGGGCAGAGTCAATTTAACAGAAAAGAAACAAACTAACAATGCATTTAGATTTTGGCATAATGCATTGTTTGGGTAAGGAGGAACACAGTATGTACACGGAGTACTGGTAGTTTTCCCTTGCAACACTGTTGCAACTGCACGATACCGCACAGTGTGAGTTACTCCTCTGCCGTATAGTAATGTCATCAGGAGATAGCGGCCCAGCAGCTGAACAGCAAAGGCAAGCGCTGCAGGGCTCCAAAACAAATCCAAATTACGAAAGGCAGAGTAAATCTTGGCCAAAAATAACTGCATATAATGACTACAAGCTGAAATTTTTGGACCATCAGGAAATTTGCTCTTTAAGGACAGACTAACAAGAATTACCACTGGTTGTTACCCACTGTGTTCACTTCATTCACCAGTTCTCTCTCGAGTACTGCTGTTATGTTGCCAGCTACACTGCGGTTTTATTCTTATTTCCACTGATGTTCTCCTTGCTAATTTTTTTCTCTGTATTTGTTGTCTTTTACTTATTGAGGATACTGTTGTTGTTTCTGAATGTTGCTCACACATTAACGATGCTGTAAATTTTGTCTTTGACAGCTGCTGTAACTTTTCCAGACTGAGCCTGAATGTAGGTAAAAGCATATTTAGAGTATCTTACCACAAAGAGAGAAATAACTCTTTAACTATAGATTTCTATTACTTAATCTTTTTTTCCGGAACCCTGATCCTGCTTACTTGTAATACACACTTTGTTATTTTATTTATTTTTTTTTTGTTGTTCATTTTGTTGACCGGGAAAGGAGGACTAGGCAATTCTGCCTATTTCCAGCCTCATCCTGGGGGAGAGGGGGAAGATAGTGAAGCAAACTGATGTACAGAACCAGATTAAGCTGTTGGTGGTATTTTAGTGAATGGGGGGAAAGTTGGCCTGGACACCAAGGAAATTTGAGAAATCCCATGGGATCTTTAATGTCTACCTGAACAGCCACCAGAACAGGCAGATGAGACGTCAGTTAAATATCTCATCCGAAAGACAGCAGCTCAGAAATGCAGCAACCCCCCCCCATGCACTACAGTGTCAGTATTGGGATTGGGATTATCCCAAGTTCCCAGTTTGCATCCTTTGTGTCATGAGCATATTATTAGTGGAACACTAAGTTTTATATTTTGTTACAACTGCTGATTACATTGTATGGGGGTTGGGTGGGTTGTGCCAGCAGGGATCGCAGGGGGTTAGTATTGGTTCCCTGGTGTAGGACTGGCTAATTACTTGTCTGCTTAATACAGCAGTGCAACGAAAAGTGTTTGTTGCAAAAAACTAGTTTCAGCTACAATTAATAAAATAATTAGCATATCTGTCAAATCTACTTATGTAGGTACCTACTATTCTGCACACCGTGAGTTTTTATGATTTGCTTGCCCCCTAACCGTTGTCAAATCTACAGTGCTATTTCTAAGCCAAATGTGGCAGCCATCTTTTTTCTTGAGAAAAAAATTACATTCAAACATTTATAAAATCCTCATATTTTGGTGGGGCTAGAAAATGTTACTACCAAATGAGACTGGCAGATGCCTGGAAACTTTTAAAGTGAAAGAAAGATAGGGCCAATTTTTTTGCCCAATTTTGTTGCACTGTTGCTTTAATATTTCCTTGGCTGGAGGCACCATGCAACTGATCACTTAAAAGAACAACATTTCTGGCTAACAAATCCCCACAGAAGTTATCAATCCAGACCCCTCAACCTTAATTCAGCCCATAAGGCAGGGTAGAGTACTGACATCTATCGCTACCTTATACATATTGAAAGAAAATCGCAACTAACATTACTTTTGGGGTTAACATTTACAAAGTAAGTTGCAACAGAAAAATTTCAATCGTGTGTTTTAATATATATGCGCAATTAAAAATTGCTGTTTGTTTTGTGAAACACATAAGAACTGAAAACAAAAACATAAATTCTTAGCGCAGCTTACTTTGTTCACAATTCACAATGTTCTTTTCCCGAACATATTTGCAAACTAACAAAATTTAGATTACACGTATATAGAAAAACCTGTCTCAACTAACATTACTTCTGTAGTTAAAATTTACAAAGCACGTTGCCACAGAAAATGTTATTACTATTTGCAATATACATGTCTGACAAAAAATAACTATCCGTGACACGCGTAAACCGAAAAGCCCTTGTAAATTCTGACAACAACTTATTTTGTTCGCAATTTGCGAGGGTTTTTTTCATACATCATGTATTTGCAAACTATTAAAATTTAGCTGGCACATATATAGAAAAAATAATCACAACTAACATTATTTTTGTGGTTACATTTTGCAGAGTTAGTTGCAACAGAAAAAGGCACTAGGTTTTTCTTTTTTTTTTTTTTTTTCAATTTAAATCTGCAATGAAAAACAGCAGTCAGAAAATTTCTACAGTGGGTTTCTGCACATTCACCTACAATGAACTTTTTAATTTTAATGTTTTGGAAAATAAAAATCCGTTCTCTAATAAACCACCAAAAGGCCCTATTTTGGCCCAAACACTAACACAGAAATATAGAATCTGTCGGCAGAAAAAGATGAGTAGTTGGCATCAACAGTACTCACATCAAAAAATGTTGACTGTCCTGACATTCTGTTCATTACTGCTAAAGAAATTGAAAGGAAATAAAGCTCTTTCCCCCTTAGACTTCACCTTTTACTGCTGCTTTTCCTGCCCTGAAGTCATAATCCTCTGCTGTGACATCACGACGTGTTGCCACAGAAAAGAGTCTGATGTAGCAAGCGGAAGATTGTGACATCAATGTAGAAAACACAGCTGGAGCAGATAAAGTATAAATGACCAAGAATCTGTTTTCATGTAAAATGTCTTCCATAATAAAAAACTGAATGTTCAGAAATTTAAATTTGCGGGGAATTTTGTGTAACTGAGTTATGGTGTTGCCAACTGTGATTTTTTTTTTTGTCTTGGAAATATGAACATACGAACATACAAAGAAGTCAGCAGAAGAAGGCCATTTGGTCTATCAAGTCTGCCCATACTGCAGGATCCACAGCTTGAGCTAATGCCCTGCCCTCCCTCCCCATGCCTCGCATCCTCGCTACCCATGATCCTTACCTTCCCCCATGCCTATCCCAGCCTCTCTTAAAGCTGCCCACTGTCTTCAATGAAATAACCTTTTCCAGCAGCGTATTGTAAGTGTCCACCACCCTCTCTGTGAAGAAGTGCTTCCTGACCTCCCTCCTAAACCTCCCACCCTCCAACTTAAAACTGTGCTCTTTGTGTTATGGTTGCCACTCAGCTTAAAGAGATTCTCCTTATCAACCTTATTTATCCCTTTCAAGTACCTGAAGGTCCCAATTATGTCCCCTCTCTCTTTCCTGTCTTCCAGGGAGTACATGTTCAGTGCCCTCAACCTCTCCTTGTATGCCTTACCCTGCTGACCCGCTATCATCTTTTTAACCCTCCTCTGGACCTTCTACAGCAGGTTAATGTCCATTTTGAGGTGTGGGCACCAATATTGAACTCCATACTCTAGATGCAGCCTTTACAGTGATCTGTACAAGGGTAGTATAAACTCTTCTCTCCTACTACTGAGCCTCCTAGATATGCATCCCAGAGTTCAATGTAAAAATGTCTACTCCACCTAAACATAGTTCATATTCTATACATTATGCAAACTTCATAAATACATAACAAATATTATGACTTTCCAACTCAACCCGTTAGCCAACAAATCAGAGTATACATGTAAAAAAACACAGAAATATGAACACAGGAAGCTGCAAAACAACTGACTGTAAAAAATAAATTGGGAGGTGGGGGTAAATCTTTTTACTATCGTCTCCTTCAAGTCTCCACTATCCCCAAATCCAGTCTCTTGAGCCCAGTACAGTCCACCACTGAACCTCCTCTCCCTTGCCCCCCATAGTCAGGCTGGCTGCTTGACCTAGTCTGCCAGAAGAATGAATCCATCTGGAGAGGGAAGGGGGAGGCTGGGCTCCAAGCTACATGGGCAGACTAGGTGGGCCAAGCGGTCCTTATCTGCTGTCAAAGTCTATGTTTCTATGTCAGGTGGTGGGATAAGAAGCCCTCCCTCTGTAGTGGAGGTGAGCACTTGGGTGGTGTGCTCAGTCCTCCTCCTGCCAGTCGTTTTCTTGCATCCCTGTCTCAGGAAGCAAATGAAGGTTACCAGCATGCCAGGCAAAAAAAAACAAGATTGTTTTCAAGGACAAGTAGGTTGTTTCATTAAATTGATTTTATAGTTTCCAGCAAAGAGTGCCTGGTTGGGTTGATATCAGCAGGACCCACTTACACAAGGCACGGGGTCATGTCACTGCAAACAAAAAATGCGTGGCAATAAATGCCACAAGGAAAGCAGCTGCCTCCCAAACAACGTTGGGTACAACAGTGACCCAGCAGAAAAAGTGCAGCCCCGTAGAAAACAATGGGACTTCTTTGTTTTTGAGGGGGGCACTGCCCACCACCCCACCTCCACCCCCAACATGGGGGACTTCATCCCCTACACCCCCCAGTCTTAAAATTATCAGCTCCGGGAGGTTGTGGACTTTGGGGATGGGGAGAAAATTGGGAGGGGAGGAAGTTCTTGTTTTTTTTTTTTTAAGTTTCAGCAGAAGGAGACCTAGCCGGAACAGAGCCACAGTCCCAGGTCTCCTGCTTCGCTGTGTGCTGGTGCCCTAGCCAGTCCACCACGGGAGTGGCTCAGCCAGGTACCCCAGCACACAGCAACTTGATCCCTTCCAGCTGAAGTGCAGCACGATAGGGGTAATGGTAATTCCCTACAGATATTCTACCTGTTCCTCTAAATCCTTTCGCACTTCACACAGCATGGTTCCTGCAGCAATGTTCCTGGTGCGCTGTTTTGACCCCGTATCTTTACACAAAACTCATCCAGATTTTGAATTTCAAGACCTTTTATTTTCCATGACTGAAAACATTTTTATTAAAACAGGATCTTTTTCCCTTAGCATCCATCAGTTCCTGTCACTTACTTCTGCTGCAGTGTCATAATCGACAACACAACTCCACGCCAGGGAACTTAGGTCAGTGTTACAAGTAGTGGATTATGAAGCCAGGGCAGTTATAAGCAGCAGGGACAGAAGAAGTCTGAGGGGCAAAGAGCCTGATTTCATGCCACTATCTTCAGTAATAAAGAATGGAATGTAGCTGGCCTGCCGATGCAGCGCTAGCATTACTGATTGTGACGCTGATGATCGGGGTTCAGAAACGTGCCCAGAATTCAGAGGAGCAGCTGGGAGGAGGTAGGATTAGCATCCCTTGGACAGCTCTCTTCCTTCAAGAGAATGGTTGCAGACTCCCAGCATGTGAGTGACACCCAGCGGAGACTGTGTGTACACCGGCCAGGATCACACGCTGAGAGGCAGAGGTGACAACGGACATCTGTGGGACGTGTGCAGGAGTGCACATGTCCCACTGTGTGCTGACTTTACTGCATGTCCACACCTCAAGGGGAAACCAGGAAGCAACACCTCTTGGGTCTGGCAGCATGGTGATGCCCCTGGACCTCCACCTGAATGACATCCCAGGTGTAAGCCTCACATGGGGTCTCAGGTGGATCTCGGACTCTCTCATCAAGGAGCCCTGCCTCAGGGGGCAAACTGCAGGCCTCTCATACTGGGCCAGTGGGGGTATGCTAGGAGGAAGGTCCAGGCACAGATAGAGAGGTAGATCTCTGCCCAAACCCAAGAGTATAAAGAAAGTTGTAGAAAAAAAAAAGAAAGAATGGAATGTCCTGAAATTCACATTTTGGTTGTATGTTATGAAATTTGAGTCCGACTGTTGCCAACTGACACTTTTCTGCAAGAAACCAACAATTCACTTCAAGGTCGGAAAGCACTGTATGTTTCTAAAACCTGACTACAGGAACAAACACATCAAGTTACAGAGGGACAGAGGGCAGTTCTGATGCAAAACCTGAGACACCCCTAAGAATGAGGGACCAATCAGAGGTACACTTATGAATATGGACTGGGGATGGCAGGATTAGCAGTTTTGCATCCCAATTTATAATTTAATTATTACATTGCTAAATTGATTTATACTGGACCAACGAGATGGAGCATTTCATTTGCAGGGATGTCCTGGCACTGGTGACAGCTACAGTTTAAAACTCTGTTTATTCACCACCATCCTTTACCGAGGATGCTTGTGCCCAAAATAAATGGCAGAGACATAAGACTACCCTCTAAATCACTACTCTCTGAAGCCCACTGATCCAGTGCCATGAATTAAAAAGTCGTCTCACTATCTGCCCGCAAACTAGGAATAGCCTACCCTTTCAAATGACTCACAGACCCAACCACTTGAACTTCAAAATGGGCCTAAGAGACCAGGGCTGTCACGATAATAACATTTCCATGATACAATAACTGTGAAAAAATTATCGCGATAAACGTTATACCACAATATAACATAAGTAATTTTTGTACCAAGCATCTGGGAGAGTAGGTGTGGAAGGGAGAGTTTTCCCTGAAAATACAAAAGAAATTAGTTGAAAGGTCTTAATACCATGGTATACCATGAATACCATGGTATACTATGAACCACAGTTATATTAGCAGTATCGGATATTGCCCACGGTATCAATACTGTGACTTCTGATACCATAAAACTTGTATACCATGACATCCCTATAAGAGACTATTTAACCAGTCTGTATGCAGCTGCAGGATATGCCTTTCTGCTCATCTAGCTTCATTGCAATTGCCAACATGTCTTTGGCTTACATTGCACTTACCTAGTTATCGCATGAGTCCTGCTTATGACCTGTAATGTAGCCTACTTATTGTATGTTATTTTGCTGCCTGATTTGGCCTAAGCCAGTACCCTATTTGCAAGCTTATGTAATACTCTTCTTCAGAATTGTCTCATTAGGTTATGTTTTGCATAACTATTGTTATAGGATATTAATATCGAAGGCATGCCTCTCCTGATTACGTCGCTCCACTAACTTCAGTAGGCAAAACTGACTTTTTTCATTGCTTACAAGTTTTATCACATGATTATAAGTCTAATTAATTATTCATGAGCTAAAGGAGTTCAATGATTGGCTGCCATGCTGGTCTGAAATCTCTTAGAAATGCCCAGCATGGGAGCTTCTCAGCTGTTCCTGCTACTGACACTGTTTACTCTTACCTTGTCGTCAAGTAGTGAATCATAAAAAAAGTCTGACAGGATGGTTTGAATACAGAACATCGGAATACAAACTGTAGTAAATCGGACTAAAAATGGCAGTACCTGAGATACAGTTTAAACTTCCCATATTGGACAAAAGCACTGTGTTTGCTCCCTTACTTTGTTTTGATTCCTTACCCATGTTCCATCCCGTAAATATTAAGATCACTGTGTCCCTTTTCTCTCACTGGTTACACATGTAATCGTGCATCTCATTAGCGTAAATGTCAATGAATATTCATCAGCCCAGGCCGCCATTACACGCATGGCGCCAGAGAAACAATTTTAAAAATAATAGAAATGAACTGCAAAGAAATCATTACTTATAACTTATAATAGCAATAATGACCTCAGAGCCGGTCATTTCCTGTCAATTAATGACTGGCTGGGTGGGGGTGGCCCAAGGCACGTAGCTGCACCTCGGGCCTCCCCCCCCTAGCCAGTTGTTAATCTCCAGGAAACGACCTGCTCTTCAGTCATTATTGCTTAATTAGCAGTCTAATTTTTTATGTCTATAGTGGCACAGTACAGACAAACTGCACGTCCTTCCAATCTGCTTCCCCAGGTATTTATCCATTGGCATGCATGTTTGGAAACACAATATGCGCTCATGAGTCAGCTACCATTTGCATGGGATGACTGAATAACTTTTTTGCAAGAATGCATAGAATTCCAGATTTAGCACTTGACTGAGGATTTTTCTGACCCCACAGTGCACATACGAATGACATTACCAAACCTTCCATGACAGCAGAGTGTGACATCAAAAACACAGCACCTGTAATATCTGTTGTGGGACAGCAGGATCCTTTTCTGCAGTGCAACCATGGCCAGGCGCTAAAGTATTTAACAATCTAATAAAGAGGCGAGGCTAAGAGCATAGACAAGTTGATATTATTTTACCTTACATTCACCTGTTGTAAACAAGGGTTAATGCTTTCCTACTGTTACTGTTACTTCTCAAAACCTAGCAGCACACAGATGCACGGACCTCTTGTATATCCTGTGTTTTCGGTCTTTCTTACCTAAAGAGAACTACTCTCCATATCAGAGACACTGTGCAAGGTCAAAACAAAACCAAAGGGCTCCTCATGCAATTGCCAACCACTGTTTCACACTCAAGGAAGAAACTGACATTGAAAGCAGTGAAAATCCTGAGTGTGTGGAAGAACTTTATCACCAACATGGAACAAATACATTTTTAAATGGAGTTTAATGCAACCTCCCACAGCACGGACTATTGCAGACAAAAAGACATACACAAACATTCACATCCGGGACAGAGACACACACAGGGACAGAAACACACGTGTACCCGTACATGCACACACACACATACACACACACACACACACACACACACACAGCCAGCATAGACACACCCACAGCATAGACAGATGCACATACAGCAAAGACACACACTCACAACACTATGACAGACAAATATAACAGTAAGACACTCACCCATCTATAAAACACACACACTGGCACACGCACACAACATAGAGACACAAACACACAGCAAAGAGACATGCACCCACAGAATAGAGATAAACAAACACACACACACACACACACACACATTCTACGTTTTTCAAACAGAATCACTAAAAAGTGACTAACAATCAAGTCTGGCATGGGCTGGCAGCTGTGCTGTGATCCACAGGGCTAGACAGAGTAACACTGTACACAGAGAAACAGGAATCAAGAACCTCATCAGTAGTGATGTGACATTGACTCTGAGCTGAGTTGTGATCCCCAGGGACAGACAGGGTAACACACTGTTTGCAGGGATACAGGAATTGGGGACCTTCTCAGTAGTGACAGGACATGGGCTCTGAGCTGTGCTCTGATCCACGGAGACAGGCAGGGTAACACACTGTACACAGGGATACAGGAATTGGGGACCTTCTCAGTAGTGACAGGACATGGGCTCTGAGCTGTGCTCTAATCCATGGGGATAGGCAGGGTAACACGCTGTACACAGGGATACAGGAATCAGTGTCCTCTTCAGCAGTGACAGAACATGGGCTCTGAGCTGTGCTGTGATCCCCAGGGACTGACAGGGCAACACACTGTACACAGGGATACAGGAATCAAGAACCTGTAAGTAGTGACGTGACATGGACTCTGAGCTGTGCTGTGATCCCCAGCAGTAGACAGGATAACGCACTGTAGACAGAGATACAGGAATCAGTGCCCTCATCTGCAGTGACAGTACATGGGCTCTGAGCTGTGATCCCCAGGGACAGACAGGGCAACACACTATACACAGGGATACAGGAATCAAGAACCTCGTAAGTAGTGACGTGACATGGACTCTAAGCTGTGCTGTGATCCCCAGCAGTAGACAGGATAACACACTGTAGACAGAGAAACAGGAATCAGTGCCCTCATCTTCAGTGACAGGGCATGGGCTCTGAGCTGTGATCCCCAGGGACAGACAGGGCAACACACTGTACACAGGGATACAGGAATCAGTGCCTTCATCAGCAGTGACAGGACCTGGGCTATAAGCTGTGCTCTGAACCACGGGGACAGACAAGGTAACACACTGTACACAGAAATACAGGAATCAGTGCCCTCATCATCAGGAGAGACAGGGTACCACACTGTACACAGGGATACAGAAATTAGCGTGCTCATCAGTAGTGACAGGGCATGGGCTCTGAGCTGTGATCCCCTGGGACAGACAGGGTAACACACTGTACATAGGGATACAGGAATCGTGGATCTCATCAGTAGTGACAGTGCATGGGCTCTGAGCTGTGTCTTGATCCCCATGGACAGACAGGGTCACACACTGTACACAGGGATACAGGAATTGGGAACCTCCTCAACAGTGACAGGGCATGTGCTCTGAGATGTGCTCTGATCGCCAGGGACAGACAGGGTCACACACTGTACACAGGGATACAAGAAATAGGAACCTCCTCAACAGTGACTGGGCATGGGCTCTGAGCTGTGTCTTGATCCCCATGGACAGACAGGGTCACACACTGTACACAGGGATGCAGGAATTGGGGACCTCCTCAACAGTGACAGGACATGTGCTCTGAGATGTGCTCTGATCCCCAGGGACAGACAGGGTAACACACTGTATACAGGGATACAGGAATTGTGGATCTCATCAGTAGTGACAGTGCATGGGCTCTGAGCTGTGCTGTGATCCCCAGGGATAGACAGGGTAACACACTGTACACAGGGATACAGAAATTGGGGACCTAGTCAGTAGTAATAGGACATGGGCTCTGAGCTGTGCTGTGATCCACAGGACAGACAGGGTAACACACTGTGTACAGGAATACAGGAATCAGTGACCTTATCAGTAGGGAAAGGACATGGGGTCTGAGTTGTGATCCCCAGGGACAGACACAGGAACACATTGTATGCAGGGAAACAGAAATTGGGGACCTCATCAGTAGTGCCAGGACATGAGGTCTGATCTGTACTGTGATTCCCAGGGACAGACAGGGTCACACACTGTACATAGGGAAACAGGGATCAGGGTCCTCATCAGTAGTGACAGGACATGGGGTCTGAGATGTGATTCCCAGAGACAGACATGAACACATTGTACATAGGAAAACAGAAATTGGGGACATCATCAGTAGGGACAGGACACGAGATCTAATCTGAGCTGTGCTGTGATTCCCAGGGAAAGACAGGGTCACACACTGTACACAGGGAAACAGGAATCAGGGATCTCATCAGTAGTGACAGGATATGGACTGTGAGCTGTGCTCTGATTCATAGGGAGAGACAGGGTAATCCACTGCACAAAAGGATACAATCATCAGCTGTGACAGGACACGGGCACTGAGCTGTGCTGTGGTCCACAAGGGGCAGACAGTGTAACACTCTGTACATAGGAATACAGGAATCAGTGACCTCGACAGCAGTGACAGGGCATGGGATCTGAGCTGTGATCCCCAGGGACAGACAGGGTCCTACACTGTGCACAGGGAAAAATAAAACAGCCTCCTCATCAGTAGTGACGTGACATGAGATTTTAGCTGTGCTGTTATCCACGGGAATAGACATGGTAAGACACTGTACACAGGGATACAGGAATCAGGGACCGCATCAGTAGTAACAGGAGATGGGGTCTGAGCTTTCATCCCTAGGGACAGACAGGGTAATATGCTGTATTCTGGGAAACAAGAATTGGGGATTTCATCAGTAGTGACAGAACATGGGCTCTAAGTTGTGGTGTGATCTCCAGGGACATACAGGGGGGGGTCACGCACTGTATACAGGGATACAGGAATCAATGCCCTCATCAGTAGTGACAGAACACAGGGTCAGAACTCAGCTTGATCCCTGGGGACAGAAAGGGTAACACACTGTACACAGAAATAAGGGAATCAGATACCTCATCTGTAGTGACAGACAGGACATGGGATCTGATCTGATCTGAGCTGTGCTTTGATGCACAGGGATAGACAGTGTCACGCAGTGCACACAGATACAGGAATTGGAACCTCATCAGTAGTGACAGGGCATACAATCTGAGCTGTGCTGTGATCCACAGTGACAGACAGGGTAACACACTGTACACAGGGATACAGGAATCAGTGATCTCATCAACAGTGACAGAACATGTGCTCTGAGCTGTGATCCCCAGGGACAGACCGGGTAACACACTGTACACAGGGATACAGGAATCAGTGTCGTCACTAGCAGTGACAGGGCATGGGCTCTGAGCTGTGATCCCCAGGGACAGATAGGGTAACACGCTGTACATAGGGAAACAGGAAATGGGGATCTCATCAGTAGTGACAGGACACCGGCTCTGAGCTGTGCACTGATTCATAGGGAGAGACAGGGTGACACACTGCACAAAAGGATACAGTAGGCAGGGACATCATCAGCTGTGACAGGAAATGGGCACTGAGCTGTGCCATGATCCCCAGAAGCAGACAGGGTAACACACTGCACAAAAGGATACAGTAGGCAGGGACATCATCAGCTGTGACAGGACATGGGCACTGAGCTGTGCCATTATCCCCAGGGGCAGACAGGGTAACACACTGCACAAAAGGATACAGTAGGCAGGGACATCATCAGCTGTGAAAGGACATGGGCACTGAACTGTGCCGTGATCCCCAGGGACAAGCAGGGTAACACACTGCACAAAAGGATACAGTACACAGAGACATCATCAGCTGTGACAGGACACGGGCTCTGAGCTGTGCACTGATTCATAGGGAGAAACAGGGTAACACACTGCACAAAAGGATACAGTAGGCAGGGACATCATCAGCTGTGACAGGACATGGGCACTGAGCTGTGCCGTGATCCCCAGGAGCAGACAGGGTAACACACTTTACACAGGAATACAGGAATCAGTGACCTCATTAGCAGTGACTGGGCATGGGATCTGAGCTGTGTTCTGATCCACAGGGGCAGACATGGTAACACTCTGTACACAGAAATACAGGAATCAGTTTCCTCGTCAGTAGTGACAGGACACAGGCTCTGAGCTGTGCTCTAATTCATAGGGACAGACAGGGTGACACACTGCACAGAAGGATACAGTAGGCAGGGACATCATCAGCTGGGACAGGACATGGGCACTGAGCTGTGATCCCCAGGGACAGACAGGGTAGCACACTGTACACTGAGATACAGGAATCAGTGATTTTAGCAGTGACAGGACACAGGCTCTGACTCTTTCGTGATCCATAGGGACAGACAGGGTCACACACTGCACACAGGCATAAAGGAATCAATGATAACATCAGCAGTGACAGGACATGGTCTCTGATCCATGGGGACAGACCAGGTAATACACATATACAGGGATACAGAAACTGGGGATCTCATCAGTAGTGGCAGAATATGCGCTCTGATCTGTGCTGTGATCCCCAGGGACATACAGGGTTCACACGCTGTACACAGGGATACAGGCTACACGAGTCAGTGTGCTCCTCAGTCATGACAGGACACAGAGTCTGAGCTGTGCTGTGATCCCCAGGGACAGACAGGGTAACACACTGTACACAGGGATACAGGAAATGGGGATCTCATCAGGAGTGACAGGATATGGGCTCTGAGATGTGCTGTGATCCCCAGGGACATACAGGGTTCACACTCTGTATACAGGGATACAGGAGTCAGTGTGTTCATGCGGCCATTACAGGACACAGGGTCTGAGCAGTGGTGTAATCTCCAGGGACAGACAGGGTAACACACTATACACAGGGATACAGGAACTAGGGATCATCCAGTAGTGACAGGACACAGGGTCTGAGCTGTACTACGATCCCCAGCGACAGACAGGAGGTAACACACTGTACACTAGGATACAGGAATCTGAGGATTTCATCAGTAGTGACAGGATATGGGCGTCTGAGCTGTGTGTGATCCCCAGGGACATACAGGGTTCACACACTGTATACAGGGATACAGGAGTCAGTGTGTTCAGCGGCCATTACAGGACACAGGGTCTGAGCAGTGGTGTAATCCCCAGGGACAGACAGGGTAACACACTATACACAGGGATACAGGAACTGGGGATCTCATCAGTAGTGACAGGACACAGGGTCTGAGCTGTACTGCGATCCCCAACGACAGACAGGGTAACACACTGTACACTGGGATACAGGAATCAGGGATTTCATCATTAGTGACAGGATATGGGGTCTGAGCTGTGTTGTGATCCCCAGGGACATACAGGGTTCACACACTGTATACAGGGATACAGGAGTCAGTGTTTTCATCAGTCATGACAGGATACAGGGTCTGAGCTGTACTGTGATCCCCAATGACAGACGGCTAACACACTATACACAGGGATATAGGAACTGGGGACCTCATCAGTAGTGACAGGATATGGGGTCTGAGCTGTGCTGTGATCCTCAGGGACATACAGGGCTCACACACTATATACAAAGATACAGGAGTCAGTGGGTTCATCAGTCATGGTGGGACACAGGATCTGAGCTGTGCTGTGATCCCCGGGGACAGATAGGGTAACACACTGTACATAGGAATACAGGAATCAGTGACCTCGACAGCAGTGACAGGGCATGGGATCTGAGCTGTGATCCCCAGGGACATATAGGGTTCACACACTGTATACAGGGATACAGGAGTCAGTGTCCTCATCAGTAGTGACAGGACACAGGGTCTGAGTTGTACTGTGATCCCCAATGACAGACAGGTTAACACACTATACACAGGGATACAGGAATCAGGGACCTCATCAGTAGTGACAGGACATGGGATCTGAGCTATGCTCTGATTCACGGGAACAGACAGGGTAACACACTGCACAAAAGGATACAACAGGCAAGGACATCATCAGCTGTGACAAGACATGGACTCTGAGCTGTTCTTTCATCCATGTAGATATACAGGGTAACATATCATACACAGGGATATAGTAATCAGTTACCTCATCTGTAGTGACATAACATGGGGTCTGAGCTTTGTTGTGATCCATGGGGACAGATAGGGTCACACATTGTAGACAGGAATATAGAAATCGGGGACATCATCAGTAGTGACAGGACCTAAGCTCTGAGATGTCATCCCCAGGGACAGACAGGGTCACACACCATACATAGGGATACACGAATCTGGGACCTCATCAATAGTGACAGGAAATGGGGTCTGAGCTGTGCTATGATCCGCGGGGACAAACAGGGTCATACACTGTACACAGGGATACAAAAATCAGAGTCCTCATCAGTAGTGACTGGACATGGGGGTCTGTGCTTCACTGTGGTCTCCAGGGACTGATAGGGTAACACATTGTACACTGGGATACAGGGATGGGGATCTCAACTGTAATGACAGGGCATGGTCTATGAGCTGTGCTCTGAATTATAGGGGCAGAGAGGGTCACACACTGTACACTGGGATATGGGAATCAGAGTCCTCATCAGTAGTGACAGGATATGGGGTCTGTGCTTTGCTGTGACACCCAGGGACAGACAGGGTCACACACACTACACAGAGAAACAGGAGTCAATGTCCTCATCATTAGTGACAGAACACTGGATATGTGCTTTGCTGTAATCTCCAGGGACAGACAGGGTAACACACTGTACAAGAGATATGGGAATCAGAGATCTCATCAGTACTGATAGGATATGGGCTCAGAACTGTGCCCCAATACATGGAGACAGACAGGGTAACACACTGTACACAGGGATGCAGGAATCAGCACCATAGCACTAGACAAGAAACAAAAGTCAGCCAAGTTGAATCGAGGAGAGGGGATATTATCATTGTGTTCTCTAAACTCTAACATTCCCAGAGGGAAATAAATAGTCACTTGGAACACCCTTTCCTGTAGATCATTTAAAAAAAAAAGTTTACTTTTGCAGATATTCAGAAACTGAGCTAGGTGTAACCTCTCGCTCCGTTTATTTTCCTTTTCAAGTTACCCAGCTTTGGCCAGCTCTCACGCATCATGCCTGTTCCTATGTTCTGCAGCTAGCGAGAGGTATTTTCTAAACTGCTATGAAAAGTTTCCGTCCTATTTTTATGTTGTTTTTAACTGAATGAGATGTGTTTTCTTTTTGAGGGGGAGGATGGCAGGTGTGCCAAGTTTAAGCATATCTCAGGCTGAGTTAGTAAACTGTAAGAGTAGAAAAAATTCTACATCCCAAAATAGATCAACTACTACAATCCTGCCTTACCCAGGTTGTGTAGAAAAGTGGTGCAAAGGGGGGGGGGTGTGATATGATTGTTCAGCAGACACTCAGAGTCCTATTCTCTTGATCATACACTTGCAGCCCCCGCTATCCAACTCACAGCTCCTTTCCATAATTAGTCACTCATCACCCACTCTCCTGATCAGACACTTTAAGCCCCATCACCACCCCCCAGTGAGACCCTTAAAGCATTTTTCCAATACCCAAGAAAATGTTTTAAAATAAGAGTATTCAAGAGAGTGCATATGTATATTTGACTAATTCTGTATTAGTGTCCCTCATTTTTTATTTTATTTTGGCTTTACCAGGTCTCCCTGTGGAGGCTTTTAAAAGGGTTCTTAAGACTCATCTGTTCTCCATCATTTGAGGGCTATTTTAATGTGCTAGAAGGGGAAGGGACTCTGCTGTGTTTAATACTGAGATTTTATATATTTTTGTAACTGTTTTAACTAGAAGTTTATGTGCAGAGTTACAAACTATCCAGGTAAAACATTATATAAAATAAAGATTACTTGCTACTTACTTTGTTACTAAAGACATTTTCATGAAAACAAGATCATATTGACTAAAGCTTTTATACATCTTCCTGCTGTGCCTCCCCCCCCCATAACCTTCTGTTGATGAGACCACTGTCACTTTTATTCACATCCAACAGATTGTGATGTCACAAACAGAGCATTATGACTTCAGTTGAGGGAAAAGCAAATGGAAGAGATGAAGTCTGGGGGACAAGGATCCTGTTTTCATGCAAAAGTCCTCACTAATAAACACTGAGGGATGACAAATATATTATGTGTGAATATTCTATTAATATTATATTGTAACACGTTTTCATGGACACTGGAACATTGCTTTGGGGAGGGGTGATTTTCAAAGCCTATGTCTAGATGCAATTATCTATCGTGTACAAATCTGGACATACAGGCAAACTGATCCAATATCCCAGCAAAGTCCAATTTTCAAAATTCTGACTTACTTATGTCCAGTTTGCAAAGTTCCGATATAAAGGTACCTGGATACAACTGCTGTACCAAGTACAACCTGGTCTATCACTTATCTGTATATACCTAGCATTTGTTATAAAAAATTGGATGTGAAGTACCATAAAATAGCCTGAAATGCCGCAGATAAGTCCAGCTTTTATAAACAGATTGAATGGGACAGAACGTGATCTAAACATGCCATGTCTTTCCTGACACTGACCAAGCTAGAAGATGAGTCCAGTTTATGATTTATTTTTACACACACACACACACACACACCACACACCACCACCCCCAACTCTCCCCAGAATAGCAGAATAGGAAGCCTCTGATCCCACTTTACCTGTGTCATCAACCTGTCCGCCCCGGTGCCTTCCTCGTCCTTGAAGATGATGTCCGGATTGTAGTTGCTGGTCAGTTCGTTGAAACGCTCTGACGCCCGGCTGATCTTGCCCTCAGACCTGCCGCTGGCCCCCAGTGTCTTCTCGGGCACGTTGGGGATGAACTGCTTGTAGGCGAGGGGCGGAAGCTTGCGGAAGGGACGGCGGCTCCGACCGTGCCCTTTGCCTGGCCCGCAGCCCCAGACAGCAGGTGAGAAGAGGAGGAGGAGCAGGGCGCAGCCGCTGAGCAGCAGCAGGAGCCGAGCGAGCTTCATGGGTGCAATCAGGTGGGGGATAGAAGGAAGGGGGGTTCAGGGTATTTCCCGGGATGGGGGAGGCAGCACCCTCTGGACACTGATAGGGTCACCACCTCTTACAGAAGCCCAAATCAGGACATTTCAGAGCAAAATAACGTTTTGCCCAGGACAGTTTGTAATTGCTCCCACTCTAGCAGGTGCCTCTCAAGGCAGCCAACACCAAATCTTATTTCAGTTTTTTCTTCACATCAATTTTGAACAATCTTGGCCATATTTTCATTTAAGTTCTCGGACTCTTTTTAATGAAAAGTAGGTTTTGTTTTGTCTCGAATCGGGACAGCTTTCATTTCCCATGCTTTTTGGGGAGGGATGGGGGTGTGTATGTGTGTGTCTTGGGGGGTGACAGGACACCCTGTCCCGTTCTAGGTCAGATCAAGACTGACTGGAGAACCTGAGACAGGGATGGCGTGGAACCCCAGCTCGGCAAGCGATGCGCAGTGCAAAGCTCAGTCCACCTTCCCACGGCTCCCTTCTGGAGCCAGCGGCTGCAGGTGCTCGGACTCGGTGCTCCGCCTTCCGCGTCCAGTTCGATCTCTGTCCCGGGACACCCAGTGATGTTCTCTTCTAAGCCTCTGTGCCCGTGGGACCCGGGACGATGCACCAGCCTCTGTCCGTGTGTGGTACTGCTCCCTGCTACCAAATTTTAGTGCTGGGGCGATGCACCCGATCTATGGTACGGGACACGGAGCGATGCTCCCCGCAGGCTACTTGTCCGATCTCTGTCCTGGGACCCGGCGCGATGCACCAATCTCTGCCCTGGGGTGATGCTGCTCCCTGCTGCCCGACCTCTTTCTCGGGACCCGACGAGATTCACGGATCTCCGTGGCAGGACGATGTGCTCCTTAATGCCCGGTTTCAGCCCCGGAACGATGTTCTGATCTCGGTTGATGATCTGTTCTCAGTCCCGGGGAGAT
Organism: Neoceratodus forsteri; assembly: GCA_016271365.2. NCBI lineage: Eukaryota > Metazoa > Chordata > Ceratodontiformes > Ceratodontidae > Neoceratodus > Neoceratodus forsteri. Next base: position 1,380,290,402 of record CM028132.1, on the reverse strand, counting down.
GGTCCCAGCTGATCCAATCTCAGTCCCAGAGCGATGCTCCCCGCTGCCTGTTCAGTCTGTCCCGGGATCTGAATGGTAATAATCTCTTGAAGTTTCAGCCTTACAGCCCGCACATCCAGCCCGTCGTTGCAAAGCCACGTTTAAGTCCCGAAGTCACTCTCTGAGAGAAGCGACAAGTAGCAGCTGACAGACAGGAGGCATATAAACTTGCCGCTGAGTGCCCGTGTCCGCGTTTGGCTGCCCCTGTCTCTCTGGGCTGTTGCAGGTTGTATTATTTCTAGCTATGTGTAGCGCTGAGCTGCAGCAGGAGGCTGAACCCCGCTGCTGCCGCCGCCTCCGGGGGTAGTGCTGCACACTCGGCTCAACTCTGCCCACTGCTGGCGGTGACGCGACAAGGATGAGACCTCCCTCTGCAGGAGGGTCCGACCGCCAGCTCGCAGCAAAAAGTTTTATAGAACTCTCCACCAGTCCAAGTACTACTGTACGGGAAGCCAAGGGTGTAGGCAGGCATTTGCTGTAAACATCTGTGTACAGTGATTTTTTTTAAATACCAGTTCCAAAATCACACGTTTTTTCCCTAACCATAGGAGGCAGCGTTACAGCATGGTCTAGCGGCTAGACTAGAACACAGGTTTGGGGATCAGGATTCCCAGGTTCAAATCCAAGTCGTGCTACTGATAGATACATTTTATGACCCTAAATAAGTCACTTAACCTCTCAGTGCTTAAATCGCTCCAGTTGAAAAAAATATGGTCAAAAGCTGAGAACCACTTAAAACTAGATATTGCGGTCTTAGCTGGCCATCCTCAGCAAATAAAAGGGTAAAAACATGTTATAATGTACCTTGGAGCTGAGAAGACTATGTCAGTCATAGCTGAACGTGACTACTGATTAGTGGCTGTTTTAAATTCTGTAATTTACGGCAAGGTTATAATCTGTAGACAGAACAGGACTGGATTAACAAGAAAGGTTGAGGGTGCCCATAAATCAATGAGACAAGGAAAGTGGGTGCAGAGCCAAGGTTGCCAGTGGTGATGGTGGTGGTGGGGGGTGACAAAACATTTTGTTGATATTGTTGATACATGTTAGAGCAGCAAAGGTTGGGGGTCTGATAACCCTGTGCCCTCTTTATACATCACTGGTGACAGTGGTGAGGCTGCATCTGTAAACTGTGCCCAGTTCTGGAGTACACACCTGAGAAAAACAAAGACAGGCTACAGAAGGCACGGAATAGGGTAACCAAAATGATTCAGGGCCAGCAGGGCAGATTCTGTGAGAAGCCTCTTGAGGCCCAGAACATGTACTCACTGCAGACCAGAAGGGAGAGGGGGAGATCATATGATAAGAGACCTTCATGTTCCTGAAAGGCATGGACAAGGTACTGTAGATTATGGGGAAATAGTGAATAGAACTGGTGAATCAAGAACACCATGACATGAGTGGAAGCTGGGGAGTTCATGATTCAGGAGGGATGTGAGAACATCTTATTTTACAGAGTGGCTGAGTTGTAAAACAGCTTACCAGAAGTAGTTGGTGAAAGAATCGTTAGTGGTTTCAAATATGGCTGGGATCGAGTGAAAGATTTAACAGTTGCACGAGGGAAGTAATAAAGCAGGTGATAGGGGAGGCAGGTGAGGGCAATAACTCAAACAAGAGCAAGACATTAGGTCCTGGGTAGGTTTGGGTAAAACTGGGCAGATCAGATGGACCAATGGCCTGTTTCTGCTTACATTTACTATGGTTCAGTGGGTTGGGCTCATGAAGGGCAGGGGTGGGAAAGGAGAGAGGGGGAAGACAATCTTACTTAAAGTCATTTTCCGACATTTGTCATAAATGGGAATAGTAACCTGTAGGAGTTGTGAATCAGTATCCTACCATTCAAACAGCCAAAAAGTGCTGTTTTCCGTGAAAAAATGCTTTTTATTTCTGTGCTCTGCTTCATTTGCATAACCGCCCCTTTTTTCTCAGTGCTGCAACCCCCAACTGTGACATCATGCCAGGGAAACTAAGTTATTAAAGGGACACTGTCAGTTTTTAGTTTTAAATAGAACAAGTATTTGTCAATGCCGAATGCTGTCTCGCTGGCATTGGCATTGGCAGTGCCAGAATTAGAGATGCATAATAGGAATGGCAGTGAAGTACTGAAGTGATGCCAACCCCACCATCACCACCCTGTAGAGACTGACAGGCATTGGGGTGTGCCTTTGGGTTTTCAGCTATAACGCTCATGCCATTGTACCTCACCGTACCCTGTAGACACTGACAAGTGTTGTGGTGTGCTTTGGGGTCTTTGGGCATTATACTTACCCCATTACATAAGGAAATATGTGGAGGTGGGTGCAGTATAGGAGAATGGGGTGAACTTTGTGGCTGAACACTGCAAGGCACACCTCAGGTGTCAGGGGTGATCCGGGGGTGCAGCCACGGCCAGGGTAATAAGCAATAAATTAAACAAAAAAAGAAAAAAGAAAATGGGTAACCTGGGTGTAAGAGATAAGATAAATGGGCAAGTAAGAAATTTGAGTGGAAGGACCCAGAGGTTAATCCTGAAAGTGGGGCATTCAAAGGTAAGGGAGTTCTCAAGCAGAGTTCCTTGGGGATTGGACTGGTTCTCTTTGACATATTCATTTGTGGTGTGGGAAGGGGGGGGGCAGGGAAAGATATGCCTCTGTGCAGAGGATACTGAAATATGTTGAAGGGTAAACAGTGAAGAGGAAGTAGCAATCATGAGTGGGATCTGGAAAGCATGGAGTCAAGGGCAGAGGAGCTAAAATTTAAAACTGAAAGCCAAATAGTGTGGGTAAATGCACACGGAGACCAAGAACCCAAGAACGGAATTCAGGATGAGTGGGGTGTTAGAGGAGAGGACAACAGAGAAAACAGACCTGGAGGTGTTAATAATGGAGAGCTTGAAAGCATTGTTGTGGTGTGCAAGCCTGTGGGCAGGGCAAGTGGGATGCTGGGTGTATGGAGAGTGAGATCAGTTGTGGGGGAGGTGAGGTGATACTGTGCTTGTGCGGATCCCTAGTACAACTGCACTTGGGGTGCTGTGTGTAGTTTTGGGGACTGCACCTGAAGAGGGACAGAGAAGGGCTGAGGTCTGTGCAGAGGAGGGTGACCAGGATGATCCAGGGACTGCAGAGGAAATCATGTTGAAAGCCATTGTAGTGCCTCAATATATACACATTGTAGGACAGCAGAGAGAGGAGACAAGACAGAGATGTTCAAGAACCTCTGTGGGATAAACAAAGTAGATAGCACAGAGTTGTTCGCACTGAGTGGGAGCCCAGGCACCAGTGGAAACTTCTTGAAGCTGGTCGGGGAGGTTCCAAAAGGACATGAGGAAGTGCTTCTTCATGGAAACAGTGCTAGAAAATGGAACAAGCTCCCAGAGGAGGTTGTCTGCACTGAATTAGTAGTAGGGTTCAACTAGGGGTGGGACTGGTACATGGGAAGAGTTCAGGTGGGTGAGCGGGGGGAGGAAGGAAGGAAGGGGAATTACTGCTTGGGGCATGTCTCAATACTAGGTAGGTGCTGACAAGATTGGATGGGCTATAAGGCCTTTATCTGTCAGCAGTATTTATGTTTCTATGTACAATATATAGCATTTTTGAGACTAGACAAATCATCATTGTTCTTTCAATATCCAGCTGTGGTAAGCTCCAACTTAGCAGTTTCCCGATTCAAGTCTGGCAGAGCCATTATGGTTCATTTCACATAGGTATTAACACCCACAGTCCCACTCACAGTAATCAGCCCCACATATCTATAGAAAAACTGCTCAATCCTCAAAAAGGGATTTGAAATTCTTCAGTCAAATCAACAGATGCCATCAGTCAAGCAATCCATCAATCAGCCTGTTAATACATTATTCCATCAATTAGCTCATCAATCTATCCGTTAGACAATGAATCAATCCAACAATCCATCAATCAATCAATCAATCAGTCCATCAATCCATCAATCCATCAGTCAATCCATCAATCAATCCATCATGCAGTCAGTCCACAAATCCATAACTACATCAGTCCCTCAGTCAATCCATCCATCATCCGTCCATCAATCACTTAAGCCATAAATCAGTCCATCAGTCAGTCCATTAATCAATCAATTCATCAATCTATCACTCAAACAATCCATCACTCAATCAGTTATTGAATCCATCAATCTATCAATAATCAATTGATCAACCAAATCAATTAATCCTTCATCAGTTATGCCATCAATCCATTAATCAGTCAATTAATCTATCCATCCGTCTATCAGTTTTATTGTGTTAATGTCATTGGCCAAGACAATACAAAATCATGTAATAAATTACGGTATACATTTCAATACAGTATCAACAGTGATATACACTGCAATTTTCAAATGTATAGGTTGACTCCTGCAATCTGATTGGTTAAAGAACATTGCAAGTTGATCTTATGATAAAACCATAGCTTGGAAGATGATCCAACCCATGGTTTATTATCAACCAGTAATCCAGCAGTGAAACAAGCAAGTGGGATGGGTAAAGTTGACAGGCAAGAACTAAGAGGATCCCTATATAAAGTAAACACATAAACTGATACTCTCGGGGGGGGGAGGGCTTCAGCTGTACCAGAGAGAGGAGGAGGGTCCTGACAGTGAGAAAAAAGGTTTCCTTCTACCTCTAGTGAAAGTCAGTTCATGTATTGCATTCAACACTGTCTCTTTATGTAACACTTGCACTTCTGAGTCAGTTCAGTGCAAACTGCAGATATAATGAATATTAATTAGGCTCCTTGTTCAAACTGGCTTTATTTAAATACTTAAATATGTATCTAGCCCCTTACTATGCCCTGGGGCTGCTTCTCAGTGCCCATCCCCTTTCTTTTTTCAATGGGCTGCTTCTTTCTTTAAATGGGCATCTGTGCCCATGCATAAACTCCCAGGAGTGGTTTAGAAATGTATTTCCCCATCCCAGGCAAATGGGCCTCTGTGCCCTCGTGCCACCCCAAGGGGTGGTCTTTCCAGGGGGCATGACATACCCTAATGCTGATATGATGATGGTCACATTCCCAGGTGCCTGCTGATGCAGACTAAAGTAATAAAAAGAACTGTTAACATTTCTTTAGGCACATAGCCCATGCACCACCGTAACCTGACTCTTACTGCTGCCGTCATTGTTTGGGATGGCCGGTCTGTTTAGGGGGATGCTGCTCCTCTACTGTTATTGTTGCTGCTGTGAGGTGGGGCGGGTAGACCACCAAACTAATGATTCAACTGTAGCTATGCCAATTAGAACAGCATGCTATTTCAAAGACTGAGAGGCAGACAATCACACCAGGAGCTTACAGGGACCATGACTGTATTGGTAAGCCTCACCTATATGCTGTCACTCTATGCATCCTCCTTCTCCTCCTCTCACAGTCACACACCAACTGCCACATCAATAGGGAGATAAGGGGGCTACTGACTTCCCCAACCAGCCAAACATCAGGACGGTCTGGGAGACAAAGACAAGTCTCATTTTACCTTGTCACAGCCAGTCAGTTGGTGTACTCTCACACAGCCTCTTTCCTCTTCATTGTTCAGGTTCCATGTGTAACCCCCCTGTTACCCGGGGTTACTAGACTCCCAGTAAGACCTAGTGGTAGGCAGGGAAGGCAGCTTGTGAAACTCCAGTTAAATGGATTTCACACTGTCTCACTCTGTTCTCAGTCTCAGCTGACACTGAGGGATGACATCATTTTAGAACTGTCACAGCTGCATAAGCCACACTGGAATGATGCAGTTGGAGGTCAGAGAAGAACGTTGGGGAATTTGAAGCCAGTCTGTGTGCAGTCTTAGAGGGAGACTGTAGTGCAGCAGAGTGTGTGCAGACTCTCAGAGCTTTAAGCTCTGTTTAAGAGCTACTTTTGGTAAGGTGTGTGTTTCCACCTGAAGAGGAATACAGGAGCTGGTAATTGAAGTGGTGGAGACCGCTTTCAATGGTTCAGTAGCCCCATCCCTGAGGGGATGGGAGGAAGGTGTTTGCCTGTTTTCCAGGGGCAACCCCCGGTCTGGCTAAGGGAAAGAAGCTGCCTGTTCAAGTTGTGCTGAGGCACCAGAAACTCTGAGAATAAGATTTCTTGTGGAGGAAACACCTGTGGGGCACTTGCAACCAAAGGGTGAGTTCACTCTGAAAAAGAGCTAAGTGTTTTCCCCTGAACAGAAGCAAACTAAAGGGACTGTTACTGTGGGGTCAGGAAAAGACAGCCAAGTACAGTTGGAAGATGTGGGGATTGGACTGCTTAGCTCAGTGTGGGGTCTAGAGTAATGGACAATGCCACTTATAAGTATGTTCAAGTCCAGCACAAAGGGAAAGAAACAGATGTGTGGAATGGACTGCTTAACTTTGTGGGGGGTCTAGAGTAATGGACAAAGCCACGTATAAGTATGTTCAAGTCCAGCACAAATGGGAAGCAAGATAAGTAGATGGAGTGTGAAATACATTTAGCAAGATTCTACACAGCAAAGTGCTAAAGGATGAGGTGTTTACTGTCCAGAGAAATGGCCGGGTATGAATTGTGGGAGCGAGAGGTGGGAGACCCCCCATCAGTAGTAACCAAATTCACCTCTATGGATTTGCTCTGAGACACCTTTTACTTTCTCTCAGGTACTTGGCCAGTGCCTGAGGAAAGCACCCAGACATGAGATTGAAAGGAAGATTCCCTGATGTAGCCATGGTGCTCTTAGGTGGTTTAGGGAGTCACCAGAAAATGTTTCCATTAAGTATGGAAGGTGTCCAAGTGGCTGGCAAGGTAGCTGAGCCAGGAAAAACCCAGAACAGTGTGCAAGTTCGGGCTGTGTAACCCAAAGCAGCATACAAGTCCGGGCTGTGTGCCCAGTGTGTGGTAGAGCGTGAGGGCTAAAGTGATGAGGATGTGTTCTGGTCTCTTTTAATCTGCATTACCAGGAGTGTAGCCCCGTGGGGGTCCATCTGTGCTTTGTTTATTCTGTTTGGATGGGAATAAAAGCCACACTTTAGAATCCCACTTCTGGTATTGGACATTACAGTTATTGCTTCCTGTGTTCGGAGCTACTTGGGTGCCCCTGTGCAGAGTAGCCAAACCTAGCCTTTGTGCCGAGTGACCTATTCCTCCCTGAACCCAGCCCACCTGGTATTGTTGTCAGATACAAATGGCATACCAGCCTGGGGTTACACATGTAACTGCTAATTTTCAAACTTGGACTCCAGGTTCCATATAAAATCTTCCTTGTAAGTCAGTCTGGAATCTTGGGAGAAAAAGGCTCACATGCTGGACAACCACATGCCAGGGTTCCCAGTGCATGGCCAAAGTTCCATTACTTGTTTGTTTTGCAGCTGGGGAATTTATTGAAGAGAAACATTCTGAGATATTTTTTAAAATAGGCAGGGCCCACACAGCATTTCTTGACAATACCGATGTCCCCTTTTTCTGTAAAGAACCAGGAGGCGGTAGCTCTTGGGTACTACACTATGATGGGCCCGTTAACCATAATGGAAACATAGGCAACAGTAAACAATGATTGGGATCTTGCAGTATGGTGCAACTCCCTGTACAGGTGAGCTAGACAGACAAAATGCAGGGGGGGGGGGCATAGCACTATCTGTTGACAAGGCACAAAGAACACAGAGGATACTACTGTAGGGGGCATGCAGTAGAGATAGTTTGGGAACAACTGAAAAAGGAAGGGAGAGACAGAGTTGAAGTGATGTACAGATCACTGAACCAGAAGGGTGAAGGGGTCAGGTAACTGGGGGGAGAAATCAAAAGGCATCAGCCAAAGGGGGAAGTGGTACTGGTGGAAGACTTAAAATATGCCAGATGTGGACTGGGAAATGCTGGCAGCCAGCAGTGTATGAAGTCAGGTACTGCTGGTTGATATGATGCAGGACTGCTTCCTTGTGAAGTGGGTCAGGGAACCAACTAGAGAGGGGGCCACCTTTGACCTGGTTCTGGCAAACACTGAGATAATGGGAGAGGTAGAAATGAGGGAGCCACTGGGGTCCAATGATCCTAACACAGTGTGGTTCAACAGAACCACAGGAACACATCACTTTAGTTCAAAACCTGTGGTCCCTGACTTCAGCAGGGCAGAATTCGGCAAAATGGGGGAAATGCTGAATGAGAAGCTTGTAGTGGTAGCGGGAGTGTAATGGCCACAAGCCAAATGGAATGTCATAAAGAAGAGTATACAGAAAGTGACAGCAGTATGCATGAGATAGGTTGTGAAGAACGAAAAACGAAAGAAGTCAGTCTAGTTTTTAGAAGGATGGCAGAGACAGTAAGAGCATAAGTGGCACCATTCTGAAAATTCGGGGGGGGGGGGAGACACAAAATGACGTCAACTAGGAATACTGTATTATCTGCAAAAGCTGAAAGAGGCCAGAATCATGGTTAAAAAAAGTAAAGGAAAGATGGAATTGAGAATAGCAGTGGGGATCACGGAGCAGAGAAAACCTTCTTTAGGTACGTTAGAGAAAAATGGAAAACTAAGGAGGCATTAACAGATTAAAAAAGAAAAAGACATGAGTGGAGGAGGATGGGAAAAAGGCTTATATACCGAACCAATATTGTTGTTAGGTAGTCATCCTGGAGGAGAGCCATTGCCAGAGTGTGGGGCACAGGCCAAAAAGAAGTGGTGAGTGGACTGGCATTAAGACCAATCTTGGAACAAAGAGTGCCCAGGGGTCTCAGATCCCTCAAGGTGGATAAAGTGTTTGGTCCTGCTGGGTAGCACCCCAAAATGCCAAAGGAGATGGGCAGACACCGGCAGCCCCATTGGCAGATCTATTTATAGTACCTGTTCCCTAGAGACAGGGGACTCCAGTAGACTGGAGGATACCAATGAGGTCCTGTTTCACAAGAGGGGGAACATGGATGATCCAAGAAACTACAGTCCAGTCAGTCTGACTTTGACTGTGGATCATTAAGGAACAGATGGTGGAATTCTTGGAAGCAAGTGGATTGCTAGATATGAGGCAGTATGGGTTTGTAGGAGGATGGTCTTGCCAAACTAAGGAAGAAAAGACATAGAAACATAGAGTGTGATGGCAGAAAAAGACCAATGCTCCATCCAGTTTGCCTGAGTTCCCAATTCATCCCTAGAACCCACTGTCCCTCCAGGGTCGTAGCCCTCCCCATACTTCCCTCCATACCCCTCCCAGCTTCTGCAGCTCTGAGCGACCACTATATCCTTCATTTTGTCTCAACTGTGCTTGAACCAACCAACAGTTTTAGCACCCACCACTTCAATAGGCAGACTGTTCCACAGCTCCATCACTCTTGTTGTAAAATAATTCTTCCTCATGACCCTTCCAAGCCTCCCTCCTGTCAGTTTCACTCATGTCCACATGACTGTGAACTAGTATTCAAGCTAAATATTGCCCCGCAGTTCAGCTTATTAATTCCTTCTAAGAACTTTAAGATCTCTATATTTTCCCTCTGCCTTCTGGTCTCCAGCGAGTACATGTTCAGTGCTTTGAGGTGCTTCTCATAGTATCTGCCCTGTTGGGCACTGTATCATTTTTGTTACCATGCGCTGCTCAGTCTCTATCCTTCCTGAGGTGAGGACACCAGAACTTAACGTAGTACTCCAGGTGTGGCCTCACTTAGGAATCTACAGTACGTAAGGGAAGTATTATCTCTTTCCTTCTGCTATCAATATACCTCCCGATACATGCCAGCATACTACTCCCTTTGCTATATGCCTTGTTGCACTGATTCAATTATGTGAGAGAGTCGCTGATGATAACTCCAAGGTCCTGTTCCTCAGCTGTAATGCTAAGTCTCAACCCACCCATCCAGTACTCTGCCCTGGGGTTCTTGTTCTCTAGATGCCATTACCTTACACTTTTTGGCATTGAATTTCAACTGCCAAACCTTAGACCACCCCTTCAGCTTGCATATGTCACTCTGCATTTCCCTGATTCCCTTGTCACTATCCACCCTCTACAGAGCTTAGTGTCATCTGCAAAGAGACGGAACCTGCCCAGAAACCCTCACCAATGTCACTAATGAACATATTGAAGAGGACCAGTCCCAGAATAGATCCCTGTGGTACCCTGCTCCCTCTCTGCTGACTTAACCCCATTAACTACAATCCTCTGCTGCCTCCCTTTTAACCGGTTATGTACACACTTTACTATGACCTTAGCTGCACCCGGATCTTCCATCTTCTTCAGCAAGTGTCTCTGAGGCACTGAGTTGAAAGTGTTGCTGAAGTCAAAGTAGAGCAAATCCACAGTGTGGCCCCTATCCAATTCCCTCATCACCCAGTCAAAGAAAACTATAAGCTTAGTCTGACAAGATGGCCCTGCTGTGAATCCATGCTGTTTACTATCCTGGAGCCCACTGCTCTTCAAGTAGTCCATGAGGTCATCTTTGACCAGTGAGTCCATCAACTTCCCTACAATAGCGGTAAGGCTAATATATGTCTGTAGTTCCTCACATTTTCCTTCCCACCCCCACCCCCCTTATGGAGTGGAACTACATCCACCCCACTCCAATACTTCAGAACTGCCCCATCCTTAGCTGTTGAATAGACCTACCCGGGGTTCAGCCAGTTCTGCTGCCAGCTCCATGAGTAACCTTAGATGCAACCCATCTGATCCCAGGGCCTTATCTATTTTTAGTGCTGCCAGCCCTTTCTGGATCCTTTCACTTGTAAATATTGCTGCTTCATCTCTGCAACCCCATCAGTGGCCACACTGACACCACTCTGTTGCAAGTGTCCACTATTCTCCTTAGTGAAAACTGAACTAAAGTAATCATTAAGGATGGCAGCCTTTTGCCTGTCCTCCTTGATCACCTTGCCCCCTCTGCTAATGTTATGATTCCCTCTCCTTTCCTCCTTTTTTCCCTAATATATTGGAAGAACTGTTTCTCTCTGCTCTTGACCCCCTCTGCAATATGCAGCTGTGTGTCTGCTTTTGCCTCCATAACCACTCCCTTTGCCTCCCTATTTTTCATTAAGTATTCTCCCATTCCTCCTCTCCCTGATTTTCTTTATAGTTGTAGAAGGCCTTTTTCTTTGCTCTTACCACTTCCTGGACTCTTGACAAGAACTATGATGGTCTCTTGAACCTGTTCTTTTTGGTTACCATTCTCATGCATAACTTGAATTCCTCAAGAATGGCTCCCTTAATTGCCCCCATCTCTCTTCAGCCTCCCCATGCTGTCCACCCTTACTAACATTTCCCTGACCAGCACCCTCAGCCTGTTGAAGTCCACGCTTCTGATATCCAGGTCTTCAGCTCGATTGGGTTTTTTGGACCCAAGGGCACATTCAAACTATCACATTGAAAATGGGTTGACTAGATGAGCCAAGTGGCCCTTATCTGCTATCAGTTTCTATGTTAAACCAAATGGAGTTATGGTCACTATTCCCAGTGGTTCCCCTATTCTCACAGCACCAATCACCTCCGAGTTGGTGAGCACCACATCGAGAATTGTTGTCTGCCTTTTGGGTTCCTTAACTAGCTGTACCAGCTGACAGTCCTGGAAGGCACCCACTAAAGCTTGACTTCTGGTGCTCCGGGCACCTGGAATATCCCAGTTGATGTCTGGCAAGTTCAGGTCACCCACCACCATTACTTCCCCCTTTGACAACCCTCTTACAAGTTCTTCCCTGAGCTCTCTGTCTCTCTTCCCTTTGCCCAGAGGTTTATAGAACACCCCAGGCACAGCTTCCTGCCTGAGGCTGCCATAAGTTGCACCCACAATGACTCAGTCTCTTCATTACTACCTCTGATGCACCCATCTTCTGCCACCTCGATGGCCTTCTTGACAAAAAAGGCTGCTCCTCCCTCTCTGTCTGTTCCTCTATCCCTCCTAGACAAAGAGTACCCAGGGAATGTCAGGTTCCAGTCATTATTTTCTGAAGCCCATGTTTCTGTGATGGTCACTAGGTCCACCTCAGTGTCCACCATTAGTGCCTCGAGCTCACTGATACTGTTACTCAGGCTCCTGGCATTAAGGCATAACCCCTTCCTTCTGACCCCTAATCCTCCATTGCTACTACCCTTGGGCTTTCCTTGTCCTCTCGTCCTTTAGTTTTTCTTGTTGACTGCACACTTTGCATTACCCGCCCCCAACGTCTCCTCACCTAGTCCAGTTGGAGCCACAACCGGCTTTGCCCCTACTGTTTAGCTGCAAGCCCCCACATGTGGGGGAGTACTAGCTAGAATTCCTTTCCTCTCACCTGCCATCTTGGTTCTCCTAGTTCCAGTCTCCCCTTCAGTCAGTTTAAATATGGGGGGATGATATTAACATATGGGGCAGTCAGGAATGCACAACTATTAGAGACACTGAATTTAAAAGAGAACTATTCTAAGAATGGTATGATAGGACATATGCTAAAACTCACTCTGGATAAATGTGAGACCAACAAAAAAAAGGGTTGGTTCACTCAGTGGTTGCTAGATGGAATAGATTACCAGACGGAGTTGTATACAACAAGAACCTAGAAACATTCATAATCAGACTAGACCAATACATGGGAAATAACACGGTCAGGTCCATTTAGTGAGAACTAAGAGACAGTTAAAGTAGGCATATTGTCTCCTTTTGCCTGTAAACTTTCTTATGTTCTTATGTGATCTGACTGATTTCTTTCACTGGAGAACAGAGGTAGTGGACGGGGCCAAGGAGTAGATGTGTTGTACCTCAGCTTTAGCAAGGCTTTCGATTCCATTCCACACAGAAGACTCATAAACAATCTCTGTAACCCAGGGATAGGAGACAGACTGATCGAGTGGATAGGGAAGTGGCTGGAGGGCAGGATGAAGAGGGTGGCCATCAATGCGGCACACTCAGAGCCCAGGGAGTCGTGAGTGGGGTACCACAGGGATCAGTTCAGGGTGCTTTTTAATATCTTCCTGTGTGATGTATGAGAGGGAATCCTGGATAAGGTTTGCCTCTTTACTGTTGACACTAAGATCTGCAGCAGAGTGGGTACTGCGGAGGGAGTCAGAGAAATGAACACAGACCTGGAAATATCAGAAAAGTAGTCTAGCTTATGGCAGCCAAAGGTCATCCCAAAAATAGTTCAGAGTGTTGCACCTCAATAGAAAGGGTCCTAAAACAGATTACTGGTAGGAGGGGATAAGGGTGTTTCCGACAACTGAGGAGAGAGACCTAGGGATAATCATTACTGACAGCCCCAAGTTCACCGCTCAATGCAAAAAGGTGTACAGGTAGGAAAACAAGATGCTGGGTGTATAGGACAGGGATTTGAAAGTAGGAGAACAGAGGTGACACTGCCCCTGTATAGGTGCCTGGTATGGCCACACCTGGAGTACTGAGCACAATTTAGAATCCACACCTCAAGAAGTATAGTGACCACATAGATCCGATACATAGGAGGACCATAAAGAGGACCGGGGTAGCAGGGGAGGTCATATGAGGAAATGCTGACAGAAAAGGAAAACTATACTCTCATATCATGTAAATTGTATTTGTTTCCTTGTCAACCAACAACTCTTTTCCTGTAGCTGTTAGGACCATACATTTTTGCTTTAGTTTGTTTTCACTGCTCATGGTAGCCCCTTGTGACTACCCTGGGGGTCTCTGTTTTATGTTTGTTGAAATCTCATTGTCCATGAGAGCTGTATTTGCATATGAGAACATGATGTCACATCACCCATTTGTACCATGTATCCCTATGCTGAAAGAATAATAACCCTGCAAAAACTCTCGGGAAACACATTCACTGAATGCAGTTTAAAGGGAAAACTCTGCCTTACAACTCAACCAGTTTGCAAAGCTAACTGAAGGTAAATGTGGTATTTCACATCTTCCTGCAACTTTTTTCTTTGAAGTCTAATTAAAGAGGGGCTCCCACCAAAAGTGCTACAGTACATTGCAGAATTAGAATAAGCATACCTCCAATAAATCTCATAGAAAACAGTAAGTTTCTACGTTACTTCATTTTAAACTTATGAACTATTTTGTAACCCTGATTTCACTACCTATTCAAAAAAGTCAGTTTCAGTGATGAGCCACTGATGATGTCATCTCCTGAACTCACACTCTAGCCCTCTCTGTCAGCAGCCTTATAGGACCTGCTTCTCCAAAATTTAAGAAACTGTAGCTTTAGTAATCCTTAAAAAAATGTATATATAGTTGGCTGCAATGCTTGCATTTCCAGACTGTTCAGATAGATGGCACTGTACTTTAGAACATGTCAGAAGGTGGTTTTGGAATGCAGCACTGAACCAAGGCGTAAAATATCAAGGTAGTGCATAGGGTTGCCACCTGTCAGGTTTTTTACCTGGTGATCAGGTTTTCAGGGTCCCTATCAGGTAATCTGGTTTTGCTCACTGCTGGTCAGGTTTTTGAACCATCTTGAGTGTTCGCATAGTTTTGAAACAGATTTTGTCATTATCATTCATTGTTTCAGCTGCACGTCCAGGTTACAGACAAGTTTTGTTGTTAATATAGCCCTTTGTTTGTGAAAGCAGTCAACCTGGGAGGTGTAAAGTATATCCATTGCCACCATTAGCACTTACTGTACTTAACCTAATCTTTTCCACTACATCTTAAAGTGGCATAGCAGCAAAGCTGCCCCCACCTTTTGTAACAGTAACACAGCCAGTTGTCTTCTACTTTTATTTGCTGGTAAACATTTTCATCTCTAACAGAATTTAGGCATTTTTACATGTTTTTAAATTTTTTTTCCCTCAAGAAAAAAGTATGGTCACTTCTTTGGCTTTGAAATAGTACTGTGGACATGAAAAGGAAATGGAGCCATAAAAAGATATGAAGTACACATTACAGGAAACAGTTTCTTTATTGTGTATTATATTGTATGCTATTACATAGATGCATAGTCAGTGTCGGCAGATAAGGCCCTATGGCCCACCCAGTCTGCCCATTTGAGCTTGTAAGTTCAGTTTGTTTTCCTAGAAGTCTGTTGCCTCTAACCCCGACCTCCAGAATTCCTTTATGTTTATCCCGTGCATTCTTAAATCTCGTGATTGTTTCAGCCCCCACCACTTCCTCTGGCAGGGTGTTCCACTTGTCTACCACCCGTTTCTGTGAAGAAATTCTTCCTCATGTTTCCTCTGAATCATCCTCCCTCCAACTTCATCCCATGCCCTCTAGTCCTGGTACATCTTTTTCACTTAAAAATAGTGTATTCCTGCACCCTGTTCCTCCCTGTGAGATACTTGTATGTCTATCATATCCCCTCT
Source organism: Neoceratodus forsteri (assembly GCA_016271365.2). Classification (NCBI taxonomy): domain Eukaryota; kingdom Metazoa; phylum Chordata; order Ceratodontiformes; family Ceratodontidae; genus Neoceratodus; species Neoceratodus forsteri. Next base: position 1,380,275,218 of record CM028132.1, on the reverse strand, counting down.
CTTCCTCCTCTCTTCCAGGGAGTACATGTTCAGTTCCTTCAACCTGTCTTCATAGGACGTGATGCAATCCATGCACCGTCTTTGTTGCCCTCCTCTGAACCTTCTCTACCCTGTCTATGTCCTTACGTAGGTATGGTCTCCAGAACTGTACACTGTACTCCAGGTGGGGCCTCACTAGTGTCTTGTGTAGCGGAATTATGACCTCCCTTTTCCTGCTGGTGATGCCCCTGCCTATACATCCCAGCATCCTATTTGCTTTACCTACTGCCTTGTCACACTGTTTCCCTACCTTGAGGTCATCAGTGATGATAACCCCAAGATCCCTTTCCTGTTTGGTGCATGCCATATCCTCACCCCCCAACTGATATATTGTGCCAGGGTTTTTGTGCCCCATATGCATTATCTTAAATCTCGTGATTGTTTCAGCCCCCACCACTTCCTCTGGCAGGGTGTTCCACTTGTCTACCACCTGTTCTGTGAAGAAATTCTTCCTCATGTTTCCTCTGAATCATCCTCCCTCCAACTTCATCCCATGCCCTCTAGTCCTGGTACATCTTTTTCACTTAAAAATAGTGTATTCCATTATCTTGCACTTCTTTGCATTGAATTTCAACTGCCAAACCCCTGACCATTCTTCAAGTTTCTGCAGGTCCCTTCTCATTCTGTCTACACCCTCTGGTGTGTCTACTCTGTTACAGAGTTTTGTGTCATCAGCGAACAGTGAAATTCTGCCTTCTAGGTCCTGCGCAATGTCAATGATGAAGATGTTGAATAGGACCGGTCCCAGCACTGATCCCTGTGGTACCCCACTGGTCACTCTTCCCTCTGTGGAGTGACAGCCACTTGCCACCACCCTCTGTGTCCTGACACCCAGCCAGTTACCTACCCACCACACTACTGTCCTGCCCACACCCATATTCCCCAGTTTGTGCAGTAGTCTTCTATGTGGCACAGTGTCAAAGGCCTTGCTGAATTCCAGATAAGCCATGTCCACTGCCCTCCCCAATCCACCTCCCTAGTCACCCAGTCAAAAAATTCAACGAGGTTGGTCTGACATGACCTCCCCCTGGTGAAACCATGCTGCGTTGGGTTCTGTAGTCCATTGACAACCAGATGTTCCACCAATTTCTCCTTCAGTAGTGCTTCCATGATCTTCCCCACTACCGAGGTGAGGCTGATTGGTCTGTAGTTCCCTGCTTCCTCTTTGTTCCGCTTTTGTATAAGGGGACTACATCTGCTGTCCTCCAGTCTTTGGGTACCTCCCTGTTTCCAGTGATCGGCTAAACAGGATAGCCAGAGGTTCAGCCACCACCTCTCTTAGTTCTTTAAGGACCCTGGGGTGCACCCCATCTGGCCCCATTGCTTTATCAACTCTTATTACTTCCAGTTCCTTCAGGACCCTTTCTCGTGTAAAGGGACTTGTGTCCATTTCTGCACCATTCTCACCCCTTGTACTCCCTTCAGACCCATTACCCTCCTCTTCCTCAGTAAAGACTATTTACAGTGTTTCCCTTGTCGCACCTCAGGTCATATCTGTAATGACATTTCTTTTATCTCTGTATGTTTATCTGGTAAACCAATGTCAATAAATAAATAATTAAAGACATAAATAAATAACTAGGAAGAACCTAGTAAAGTAACTTTAACAGGTGCAGTATCATAACATTTTTGTTAAACTGCTGCTTTAAGTGTTGTCCTTTACTGATATAAATAAATGGCTTTGGAGGAGGAGCAATGCATGATGAGTCATGAAAAGGGGTGGGGCTAGGGGTGGAGCTTAGGATCTTGTTTTTGCCTCATTCAAAGGTGGCAACCCTAGTAGTGCACAATTTTAAAATGTTGGGGGCACACGCAATCTCAGAATGTGAGAGGGATGTGCCATCTCAAAATGTGGTGGGACAATCAGTCTCGGAATGCGACAGGGACACACATCGAGGAATTTGGTGGGGACTGGCAATTTTGGAATATAGTAGGGATGCATGCTGTCAGAATGTAACAGGACACATCATTTATTCTGAAATTGCTTGTCCCTGCCACATTCCAGAATTGTACGTACCCACCATATTTCAAAACTGTGCATCACATCCCCACCACATTCCAATATTATGCATCCCAGCCACATTCTAAAATTATGCATCCCTGCTACATTCTGAAATTGCACCTCTCTTCTCCATTCCCAAACTGCACATCCCCTGCCACATTCTGAAATGGTGCAACCCTGCCAAATTGTGTTTCAATGCCACATTCCAAAATTGTCACTGCCACGGTTCCCAAATTGTGCATCACACCACATTCTAAAATTATGCATCACCACCACATTCCAAAATTGTGCATTACCGCCACATTCCGAAATTGTGCATCACCACCACATTCCAAAATTGTGCGTCACTGCCACATTCTGAACCCGTGTGTTACCACTGCATTCAGAAATTGTGCATCACCACTGCATTCCGAAATTCTGCATCACCGCTGTGTTCCAAACCTGTACATCTCTGCCACATTCCGAACCTGTACATCACCACTACATTCCAAACCTGTGCATCACCGCTGCATTCCAAAACTGTGCGTCACCACTGCATTCCGAAATTGCTCGTCACCACTGCATTCTGAGATTGTGTGTGTCCACCTACAGTAATTCTGCAATTGTGCGTCACTGCCACATTCCAAAATTGAGCGTCACTCCCACATTCTGAAATTATGTGTTCCAGCTATTTTCTGAGACTGTGTCATTGCTGCATTCTACAATTGCAACCTGGTGACATTTCAAAATATTATACCTGTAGTATTTTAAAAAATGCACACAACTTTGTCATTCTAAAGCCATGTTTGCCACTGTATTCCAACCCCCTGTCACATTCTGAAGTACTGTACCTTGCATCTACACATTGTGGAAGTGCATGTGCTGAATCCCGTGTCAGTTTTCCTTTTTCAGATGTTTACTACAACTGCAGTTTTAAGTAACATAGGAGAAATAAGTCATATAAGGCAGCTTGCAGGAAGGACTAGATTATGAGTTCAGGAGATGACATTATTAGCAGCTCTTCACTGAAACTAGCTTTTTTGAACAGGCAGTGAATTAAGGGTTACAAAATGACATGTAACTTTTTAATGAAGTAACTTACAGATCTGATTTTTGGCATGAGGCTGATTGAGGATATGCTGATCCAAATTCAGAATTTATTGATGCCAAAACGTTTGGCCTCAGTCCCTTTTTAAGCAGACAGGCATACTGCAGAGCCTAAAGGGTGATTACACATCATGTTCTCATAAGCTAATGCAGCTCTCAAGGACAATAAGATTTCAACAATCACATACAGTAAAAATAATGCTGACATAGCAAGTATAGTATCTACTTATTCACATTGAGGGTGCCACTCCTTTTAATACAATAATTGGGTGTTTCCTATGTCATTAAGATGTGGTCCCCTACCTCCTCCCGAGGGCTGGTGGGAGAGGAGCAGACCCAGCTTACCCGATTCCTCAGTTGGGGAAGAGGTTCAGGTGGGCAGAGAAGGCAAAGGTCGAGTGGACCCACCAGAGAGATGCCTCAGCGCTGGCGTCCGGAGAGGTAGAATAGAGTTTAAAAACAAGCATTTGTCAATGCCAAATGTTTGCTTGCTGGCATTAGCATAGAAATTGCAGGAGTTAGATGCAGAATAGGAATGGCAGTGAAATATTGAACTGATGCACACCCCACCCCCACCCTGCAGAGATGGACTGGCATTGGGGTGTGCCTTTGGGTCATCGCCCATATCGCTCACGCCATTTCACCTCAACCTATCCTGCAGACACCGACAAGTGTCGAGGTGTGCCTTGGGGTGTTCGGGCTTTACACTCACCCCATTACATAAGGAAATACACTGAAATGGGTGTAGTATAGGAGAATAGGGTGAACTTTGGGGTCGAAGAATCCAAGGCACACCTCGATGCCTGTCACTGGCTGCAGGGTGGGGGTTGGGGGTAGAATGGCGTGAACATTACTGTCGACAATCCCAAGTCACACCCCTGATGCCTGTCAGTCCCTAAAGGGTAGGGCATTATGGTCAGAAACCTTAACGCCATGGACTTTCTTGGTATTTTCACTCCAAGTTTTCAACATGGGCTTTTTGTGACCACACCACATGAACAGTCAGTGACACTATCAGTTCATGAGCCGAAAGGTGATTTTGCATAGCTACTGCGCCATTTGGCGCCACAGGTGCGAAAATACATTTCGAACAGGATGTGAAAAATGACAGCTGTACTGTTCATGAGGAGGTGTAAAAAATGGTAATGTTGAAAATCTGGAGTAAAAATATAACAACAAATTGGTGAAGTCATGAGCATGCGTAGAAACTGTGCAATGCACACCTGTAATGAAATTATCTGGGAGATTTTTTACACCATATTTTCAACATAGGCATTTTGGGACCTCCGCTCATGAACAGTGGCACTGTGATTTTCTTAATCTGTCCCAAACGTTGATTTCCCACTGTGACCGCACTATTATGTGCCGGAAGTGCAAAAACACATTTCGGCCAGGATGTGAAAAATGACAGCTGTACTGTTCATACGGAGATGTGGAAAATGTCAATGTTGAAAATCTGGAGTGAAAATATTACAAATTCACAAAGTTATGAGGGTGCATGGAAACTGCGCAATGCACGCTCGTAACACAGTCATTTTTTGGAGTTTTTCCACCAAATTTGCAACATAGGCTTTTTTGAGAGCCCACCTCATGAACAGTGACACTGCTGTTTTGTTAATCGGTCCCAAAAGGTGATTCCATGCAGTGACCGTGAAATCACCTTTCGGGACCAAATGGCCAGATGACAGTCACTGAATTCATGAGATGAGCTCCCAAGAACCCCAAATTGAAAATTTGGTGCACAAATTCAAAAAAATGACCGAGATATGCACCAAAGTTGAAAAAAAAAACATTTATGCCATTACCGTATACAGCTTACCGGCATTTCTTCAGTTCACGGTCAGCTTTGAAGAGTGCAGACGTGTTCCAGGTCCACCAAAGATCATCGCGCCAGCCTCCAGAGGTAAGTATGGGGTGGGAGTGTGGGGAGGTGGGGTAAGCAGAGGGTGGGTGGGTTGGGGAGGGAGCAAGAGAATCAACGAGGGACCATTTTCTTTTGTTAGTTTTTTTTTTTTTTACAAAGATGACGCGGGACTTTTGCCATGCTGCAGTGGGCTCTCAACATGGCACCTGGAAGTTTGTTGGGGAGGGCAGTGAAGCCGACGGGGGATTGGGCACCCTTGTCGGCCATACTGTGTGCTGGGGAGGAGCACATGAGCACGCTGGGGTGGGCTCCCAGCATGTTTGTTGGGGGGGAAGACAGGGCTTGCCACGCCATTCAAGGGGCCACCCGCTGGTGAGGCGCTGTCATACCAGAGCTGCTGCAGCTGAGTGCAGCTCATTGGGCAATGGGCAGCTTTGGTGCAAACATCGCCACAGGTCACAGAGAGCGACCGTAACAAGGTGCAGCACAGGAATTCTCTTGTTTGGAGCAAGATGCAGTTTTAAAATAAACAAGCTCCTTATTCGGAGCAGGACGATGCTGCAGAGCAGAGAGATGCTCTGAAGTGTAGGCATATGCCGCAAGCAACCGGCAAGGAGAAACCAGACAATGCAGCTGTAATTGGCTGCTGCAGTCAGGGATCGCCCTCAAACACAGCTGATTGTGACAGGGCGCTCCCTGATTGCAGTGATCAAGTTTCTTTGATCATAGTGGCATGCTCATTAACTGCCGCTACTGAATTAATGTGTTTCTTGCACGTGCGCGCAAGCAAACACAAAAAAGATACATCATGATGAGGAGTAATTGAAAATTATTTTATAAAATACGGTCCCCATGCATATTTAATGATGTACAATATATTACATGCTCTATATTGCAAGTAATGTGAAACTTAATTGGAAATTCTTTACCATTGTTACAATTTCTGAAGAGCTCCAGTGTATATTTTTTTGTTTTATCAATCTAAATATTTTGACCAGGAAGGCACACTGAGCCAATGACTCATTTTCAGATGCATCCTGGCAAAGGGGATAACAGTAGGGAAGATGTAAACATAGAGAAAAACACATGGGTGGGTGTGTGTAACCGGAATTTCTTTACACACCTGAAGTGTGGGATGCTGCATAAATTCCAAGAGTGCAGCTCAAGGGGTTTATAAAAGCTTATGAAATGGACATCAGAATTCAGCCATCCTGATTGGTGCTTACCTGTGTGATATTCCTTCTAACGCACAGGAAAAAGTGCCAGCAGTGCCCTGTGGGCACCGATACTAGTAAACATGCCAATTAGAATGTTGGCAAATCTGAAATCAGCCATCTTGTTTAACCAGCTGAAATTGGCACTACCAGTCTATACAATGGCATCTCCTCACTCTTCAATGTAAAAACAGAACAGCTGTGCTCTCTTTCTCCCACCTGCTCGCTCTAAATATTTTAATTTTCATTAAATCTACCTATCTCCTCATCGGTGCAGCATTTACTAAACGAGAAAAAAAAGAAACGAATAGCCACGCTCTCTCTCCCAGCCCACACACTCGCTCTTCAATGTAAAAAACAGAACAGTTGTGCTCTCTTTCTCCCCATCTGCTCACTCTTAAATGTTTAAATTTTCATAACATCTACCTATCTCCTCATCGGTGCAGCATTTACTGAACGAGAAAAAAAAAAAAGAAACGAATAGCCGTGATCTCTGTCTCTCAGCTCGCCCGCTTGTTCAGAATGAACTTCTTCGGGGAAAAAAATAAATGAACTGCCGCGATCTGTCTCCCAGCCACCCACTCATTTAGAATCCACCCAGTCATTCAGAATCAACTTCTTTTACAAATAATGAAAAAAAAAAAAGACATTTTTAATCTTCGTTGTCTCCACACACCATGGGGGTGACTACTGCCATGACAACCAGACCTAAACTAGAGGCTTTTGTAGACAAAATCCTTCACTCAAAGAAAAACAAAACAAAACACAAACACACTTAGGCGGAGGAACTATTTTATTAAAAGTGACACAATCATTTATGTTTTTCCTACTTAAAATTGGGAATTTTACCTACAAAATGCAGTTGCATTACAGATGACCATTTAAGTAAGCGCAATAAGCCACTCCAGTGTGTCGTTAGACGCTAACACTATGACTGAGAGGCTGGACGCTTTTCGGCGGTGGCCTCGTGCCTCACTACGCCTCCTAGCCGTGTGTTAAAGTGTCTAACGCACACCCTGTCGTGTCTTATTGCTTACATCCCACACTGAGGGTGCGTATGAAATTCTGAGTTACATACACCAACCCATGTTTTGTTTGCTATAATTACTGACAAACATTTTTATAAAAATAATCTGTTTCGGTGTTTAGCTTGGAATTAATAAAAACAAGAAAAATCATGTTTTAAACTTGTTTGTTTTACTAGCTGAACTCAGGAACATAAACAAAAACAGCAAAATGATTCTTTTTAGCTTAATTTTTTTTTTTGCTTTTGTTCCCCCCCCCCTCCTTCTTGGCTGCCCCTTCCACCTTGCTATTCCCCCTAGCCTTGTCACCTGTCATCTCTGGGGCTTACAGCCCCACCGCCTTGCAGTGTCCTACAGATTCCAAACCCCATGGCTGAGCGTTCCAGGTTCCCCAGGCCTGGGAGAAGGCTAGGTTTTAGATACGGCGGTGGGCATCCCGGTAGGCGGAGCAGAGCCTGAAGGGGAGTGTGGTGTCATTCTGCAGTGGTGGAGGCTTTTTACTTCATTCTTTCTCTCTTCCCTCAGATACATCATGGGCAAGGACTCTGCGAATATACATACGTGTGTGTGTGTGTGTCTCAGTCAGGAGGCGCCCACTCTTCTCTTTTATGGCTCCAGTTGCACTGCCACCCCGTTGTCACCCAGGTGGCAGTATTGCAGCAGAGCTAGCAGGCCTCCCTTCCTGTGGAACATTCAAGCCTCCTCCACCTTGGTGACTCCAGAGTGACCCTGGTCCATTCCCAAACCTGGGTCACCAGAGTGATGGCAGGTGAGGTGCAAGTGCCACAGCCCTCTATGCCACTGAGCCAGCTAACTTCAATTTTTCAGACAGGCAGCAGCTATGGGACTGCTGTACAAGATGTTATTAGAGTGCACTTAATTGACAGCTCACAGTTACAACCACCCAGTTGTAATGCAAAATTACAACCTGGTTATCCAAGCATTAAAAACCGTTTAAATCAGCACTCAAATCCCACCTGTCTACCCAACAGAAATGCCCCTGCTTCCCCTGACCTCCTCCCCCTGTGACCCGTAATCGCCTACCCCAACACCTGCACTTACCTTGCTGTCCCACCCGCAACTCCATCTGTCCCTGCCCCATCTTCTTCCCTGTTCTCCCCTTTACCACCTCACCTAGTCTTCATCCCACCCCACTAACCAGTCTCCTCACCTTGCCCCACACCCTCCCCGCCCACCAACCCCCCCTGACAAAGTAACCCCGAGCCTGAGGTTACTGCCATACTTTTACACCCACCTCTTCTTCTATCTATTCCCCCATCCTCTCATTAAGGCCTACTGTGCTGCTTAATAACCTTCTTCACCTATACAAACTCCTTGTAATCGCCAAAAACAAGTATAGTAACTGTAACAATTGTTCTACTCATTGTGATTTGTTTCCCTATAGCTCGCTCTGTGTTTTCCCGTTCTATTAATGTACTGTGAATTTTATTCTTTCCCTTCTGCCTGACGTGGAACCTTTGGAAATGAGCTTGAAACTCAAAGGTTGTAATCCTAGATTTCAATAAACAATAAACTATAAAAAAATGCTTGTCAGTGATTATATAGAGAATAATACAGGGGTGGGTGCGTGTAACCAGAATTTTACACACACCCAAGGTATGGGAATGCTACATAAACCCCCAAGAGCAAAGCTCAAAGGGCTTATACAAGGATCCCACGCCAAGGGTGTGTGTAAAGTTCTGGTTCGACACACACCCACCCGTGCTTTATTTTTTATAATTACTGGTGATCATTTGTAATCAGTGTGGGTTCGCACATTTGAGAAAATGAAAGCAGCAGTTGTTTTGGTAGCGCTTGGGTCTATGTGAACACACAAGTGATTGACTGCCGATGGTTACAACTGCCTGGTCATAATGCAAAATAACAACAGGGCAATTGTAACGCAATTTTAAGCTCTGGTTATCCAGATATTAAAAATGATCTCCAGTAATTATTAGAACAATAATTCCACAGTATATGCAAGTCATATCATTTATACAAGATTACATAAAACCATAAAAGGTCATGCAAAAAGCATTCAAGTACAGTGCAAGGATATGAACTGGGCAGGTACATACAGAAAATATTAATGTGAAGTTCGTAGCAGAAATAGTTGTTTGCAGTTCAAAGAACAAATAGTGGGGCCAGCCAGGATGCAGTGACTACCTCGCAGTAAATGACATGTCATAAAATGCGGCATGACAAAAGGGCATAATTTGCCACTAAATTGTGTTGTTCTCTGCAGCATTCTGCAGTCATATTGCAGGGTACTGCCTAGCAACCTGGTTGGCTCCGCTGTATACAGTCTAATAGCACAAAACTACAGCACAGTGTGTCTGACTCAACTCAGGTCAAGAACTAGTAGAGATTAACAACATCAGTAAAGGCTGGCAGCCATACCTGTGTAATACAGCAGTCTCTTCTAAGATGCAACACTGTACCTCGCAGTAAATGACATGCCACAAAATACTGCATGGCAAAATGCCTTAATTGCCATTGAATTGCACTGCTCCCTGCAGCATACTGCACCATTTTGCAGTAATACAGCGAGATATTGCCTTGTATCCCGGTGGCACCTCTGTACTTGGCCTTTTCCCTGTGGTTAACCCCTGTGGCATTGTATTCTGACTGGCCGTGCTGTACTTAGAGACTGTTTTGCACTACTTGGGCAACTTGTCCATTTATGTCACCGTAACTATCATGAAACCACTCTGCTGCTGTGTTCGTTCTCCCAGGACCCTCTTAAAGCAGCACTACAACAAAAAATGTTTCTCCAAAAAGCTAGTTTCAGTTACAGTTAATATAAATATCAGCATACCTCTCAAATCCACTTTTCTAGGTACCTCCTGTGCTGTGCATCATAAGTGTTTTTTTTTTTATTTTCTTGATCCTAACCCTTTCCAGGTTTAGAATGGTATTTACAAGCCAAATGTGGTGGTCAACTTTTTTTCCTAAAAACTAAGTTAAATCATTTATAAAATACTAAACATTTTGGTGGGACTAAAACATTTTACCACCAAATAAAACCAGAAGATGCCTGGATTGTTTTATAGTGGCAAAAAGGTAGGGTCAAATGTTTTGCTCCAGTTCCATTGCACAGCTGCTCCTGGTTACTGGAGAAAAAAGCAGGTGTTCCACATGCAGTAAAGGGGGCCTTCCTGATACACAACATTTCAAATAGATAAATGGTTTACAATTATCAAAGAGACCATTTGCCAGCCCAGTGGCGCTGAGGGTTGAGGCACTGGATGACACACCTCGCACCACGTCAGCGACCCGGGTTTGGGAGCGAGCTCAGGTTGTCAGGGGTCGGCAGGGGTGGGAGAGGATTGAGCATCCATAGGACAGCTCTCCTCTCCCAGGGAGGGATGGGGCACACTGACCGGCGTAGCCTGACACCTAGCGGAGGCTAGGTGTTGACACGCCTGGTCCCGAAAGATCGGGGTCGGAGGCCGGACAGCTGGAAGGTGTGCTGCATGGCATGCCCTTTGCTGGCATTGCACGCTCCACCTCTGTAGGAAGAAAATGATAAAAGGGGCACCCCGGTCATAGTAGCTTGATGGCCATCTGAGCATACCCGTGCCACTCCAGGAGGGGACCACCAGTATGGATCCGGACTTGGTGGGGGAGCTGGTTGCCCCCTGCCACCCTGCCACAGGGGGTAAGCTGTGGGGTAATGGCTCATCGCCCTCAGTGGGTGACTGATGCGGGTCGGACGGCAGCCAGAGATAAGGATGAGAGGACACCAGGGCCGACCGGGGGCCCCAAGGGGAAAAAAGTAGTAGGGGGAGAAAAAAACAGCGAGACCATTTAAGACAAAACTCAGAAAATATTTTTGTACCCATCTTGTTGCTGGTGTTCGGAACAGTTTGCTGAAATCCCTTGTGCAGAGTGATATTTTCAATAGTTTTAAAACAAAGCTTAATAAATACATGAAGGGGGAGGGACTAACCGAATATTACCATTGAGAAATGGGGGTGGGGTCTAACAGGCATAAGCCTTCTATCAGCCCTTACAACTTTAGTATGAACCTTAGTATCCATGTGTTCCCAGATTGAGAGCATGAACCACATGAGAAGTTTCCATTGGGGGAAGGCACATAAGGCTGCTGGGGCAAAAACATATGATTTAGTAGATTTAAATGAGGACAGTATGGCAGAATAGTCTCAGACGTGGTTAGCATTAAAGTTAATGTAGTTAGAGATTCTGTATTTAGAAAGGACTCTAGCATGATGGGTACAGATAGGGCATTAAAAGAAAACCGTTTTTTATACCACAGAATACTACAAATGCACCCATGACATCAAAGGAGTAATCGCCAAAAAAGAAGGCCTTTATTCCAGTGTGACAAAACAGGAAAGAGACTGTTTAACAACCCTCCTCTGTGTGTATCAAGGTGCAAACAAAATGGGACAGATTTGTCTGAACGGAGCGTTGACTTCCAGAGCCACCAACAAAGGCCCTTCATCCTGTGACCCCTCAAAAGCGGGCACTTCCCATGTGGCTCTTGCCCTCAATTCTTCCTTGATTCTGTTGGTTAAGAATGTATAAGGAGGTTGCTGATTATTTTGCCTCCCATCCCGAGTGCCAGATGGTTGACCCAAGGGACACAGTGAAAGCCCCATTAGTTCCTATACCATTAGTGGATACCTCCTTTGAGAGGCATGCAGGCAGCTGCCATAGCCTGGTGGCTAAGGTACTAAACTGTGATTCAGGAGATCTGGGTGTGAATCCATATGTCCCACCCATAAGTGAATATGTTAATTGTTTATGGTAGGAGGCCCTTCTCCAAGGGAGTGGTGAACCTGTGGAACAGCCTACTAGCAGAGAGATAGAGTGAAGATGGAGACAGTACAGGCCTTCAAGATAAGCATGAAAAAAAATGTGTTTACCAAGGGAGGAGCAGAATACTCTGGCTACTCGAGTGAGTAGAGAATGCCTTATACATTAGTAAATATCCAGGCAATATTTAAAGGGAGAGGAAAGTGTGCTAACTGGCAGCAGTTAGTAAAGTTCCTGTTTGCAGCAATGAAATTCATATCTCAAAATGGTCCACGTTTGACTGTACCTTTATAAATACTGCTATGAAAAATGGTGCATTCAATTGTTTTCATTTCATGGACAACCTGCTGCACAGTTCTTCTCACAGAACCGGTAGTTTGGAGTTTTACTATGTCATGAGTTCTGTACAGAATGCAGTTGACCGATCAGAACCTTGTTCAGAGTTCTGCGCACAAACCGTGACATAGTTAAAACTCCAGATCACAGGTTCCAGGAAGAGAGATGTAATAGAATGCTACCCATAAAAACAAAACAATGCAAAATACAGTTTTTTCATGTCACTTTTTATTCAGGTACAATGAAATATGGGTAATTTAAGGGAATGAGTATCATTTCTGAAAATAAGACTTTTAGAACCAGCTGCCAATTAGGAATTATTTCCTGTCCTCTTAAATCCTCCCTACGTATTAAGCAGGGTAAGGGGACAGACATGATAGACCTAGGGTCCCTTCTGACCTTAAATTACTTTGTTATTATTAGAGAATAGGAGTAGCATTGGTACGGCCCCTGGTGAAATGGTAAGAACTCTGTGGAAAGTCTGTTGTCAAACACATAAATAAACACAAAATTACGCATAACCCAGTGACACAAGGCATCGTGGAAAATAAATACAAATTACCATGAAGGAACCTTGGCTAGCTTGGCTTTAAACAGGACTGTAATGTGTTGAAAGACCTCACAAACAATTTACAAAGACAAAAACAAGAAATCACAGACATGTGTTTTGTCCTCGTAAGAACTCATCAGTGCACTACAACTGTTGTCTCAGCCCAAGGCACAGAATTAGCCAAATACATGATGGGACTGGTTAGGGTCACGGTGAGCCCAAAAGAACAAAGAAATCTGAAGTGACAAGGACCTCACTGCAAAAGCTCTAGAGGAAGGTTGCCCTAAAAAATGCATTGGCTGTGATGCCAAGTGTTAAAGAAATGCAAAATTAAACATACCCTCATAGTGAAAGGCATCATGGATACTATATGTAAATCACCAAGAAGCAATGTAGGCTGGCTAGACATTAAACAGGATCATAATTCCTGTCTAAGGCGCAGGAGCTAGCCCCTCCAATGTTACTTACTTTAACATAGCAAGCAGCCCAGAGTGCACCGCAAACTTAGTAAGTTTCCTGATGGGTCCGTTGAGGCTTTGTACATTGTAAAAAGAAGAATTAGCATTTATATAGCACTTTTCATGCAACATGTATACTAAAGCACTTTACAAGCAATGGGAGACTGGTAGTGGAATGACTGTAAACATGTAGTGGCAGCCATTTCACACATCAACACCCACACACAGCCTTAGGGAACTGCATGAACCAGTTTTATTGGAAGGGGAGTGTTGGCCAGAACACCAGGAAAATTCCTTACTTTTGCAAAAAGTGCCATGGGTTATTTTACTTCTACCTGGACACACACCAGGATAGCAACAGAGAAGGGATGTTGGTTTAATGACTTACTTTATCTGAAGGACATCACACCCTGACAATCCAGCATCCCCCTAGTACTGCACTTGGGTGCCAGCCTTTAGGGTATTGGCCCAGTCCCTGCATGGGACCAGAGCCAACAGCTTCCGGGCCCAGAGCTGGATGTGCTACCAAGTGAGCCACACTGACTCCTAAGGATTCTTCTCTAATATGATCACACCTTAGAGTAGCAAACGTACGAATTCAACATGATACCACTGAGAGGCCGTGATAAAGTGGGGAATGTGCCCCGTGAATCATCGCCTGGCATTGAGGTGGACTGTACAGAAATAAAGAAGAGTCATATCAACTAGGAGTTGAACTCGCTTGTCTCCTTTTTGTAAACATTTGCTTGCTTGGTGAGAAGTTCCACTGGAACCATATTATTTTCATTTTTCCTCTGTGGAGTCTGAGCACCCTGGAACCCTCCTTCAGCAGGATCACAAGGTGTCAAATGCCCAAACAATCAATCTGCAAAAGCTGAGAACAGCAAACTACAGACAGGTATTCTGTCTCTATTAGGACTCGTTAGTGTGCCAAAACTATTTGCCTCAGTCCAGGGACCTGAATGGACCAGTCATGTGCTGGGAATGGTTTAGGTAATGTTGACCCCAAAGCTGTCTGGCCAGCACAGCAGTAGGTCTACTGCTTGTGGAGTAAACAACCCGTGTTTGGGAGTGAACTCTGGAAGTCAGAGGGTAAGCCTGGGAAGAAGGATTGAGTGTTTGTTGACTGTTGTGCTCCTCCAGGGAGGGAGGGAGGGAGGATGGTGCCTGCTTAGGCCCAGCCACTAGCGACAGCTAGTGACGAGGCAGCTTGGGACCACACACAAAGGGGAGAGAAGGAGCAGTGGTTGCCGATGTACTGCATGCAGGAGCTTGCGCAGGAGCATCTGGTGTGATATTGCATGCCCACCCATGGGGAGGTCAAAAACCAGAGGGTGAAATACCAGACAGGCATGAATGAGGGGACACCTTCGCAGGCTCTGCACCAGTGACAGGGCCCTCTCCAGCACTCCACATCCGTGCATTGGTGGAATGGGGAGGCTGCCAGCCCTGCCATAGGGGATGGATGTGGAGAAACAGCTGGCTTGAAGTAAGTCCCTGAGGAGCCAGGTGTCGGGCTGGGGGGGTCAGACCCAGAGATAAACCTGTACCAGACAGGAAGAAAGTACTGACAAAAAAAAATGTTGAGCCCAAAAGAAAAAAGACATTTAAAAGGACAAGAACCATCACGCATTTAAAATAAATGACTGCCAACTGTGAGTTACAAGGGGGAAATGGAATCGAGGAGTTCTGATATTGTAAACCATGAGAAAGATGCTCATGTGATTTGTTTGCTAGCTGACGCAGACCCCAAGACTGAGTTATATCCTTGTAATTAACTTAGCATTTTTTTATTTTGCATAATTTATGCAGCAGCATCTGTACAAAGTAGACCATGTAGCAGGAACACAGTGGGAGTCAGCTGATATTTAACAGCTGAAAAACTCTTTTTTTTTACTTCCATCATAAGCACACCGAATACTGTGTGAATGAGATTGTGCTAGCTCAATTTGATACACTGATTAAATACGTCCATAAGATCACCAACAAAGTAAATACAAGGGTCCTGATTCCCAAAGGTTTCGGAATGTCGGAAGCCCCCGGTGCACCAAACAGATAGCACATGGGACTTGCGGCATTCCCTGGCTGGCATTCAGGATTCTCGATCCCGTGCTCCACATGCTGCGAGTTAGACCAGTTTTTGCTGGTCTAACTTTGCATCAGTCATGGGACCTTTTTACAGTGTTTGCGCCAAATATCTGGCACAAGCTATAATAAAAAGCGTAAAGTGCTGCAAGTAAACTTAGAAAAGATTGTTGTGTTACTCCATTCATACGTCAACAAGACCTAAGAACCCACAATAAACAATTTGAGGTGCCATGAACATCTACATAAAAAGCGACAACTATTTCACAGAGTCCCAATGAAATGGAACAGACTACCTCAACACTTAGTAAATATTACTAGTTTTGATTTATTTAAACGGCAACTAGATAGATTCTTGGGGTATTAGGAACACTGATCCACATTGAGTGGGAGACAGTCACAATGGGTAACCAGCTACTTCTGTCTACACATCACCAAGTTACCAAGTTACAAATGCATGCAACCTATGAGAATCATGCACAAGGTGCGGCAATGTATTGGGCACAGCGCTGGGTTCAATGCAGGGTTTGTCACAAGCCTGCGTCTTCCTTTGAGAATCAGACCCAAGGTGTAAAATCTGATTTTATGAAAGGGTAGCACCCTGTGAGAAAAGCACAGTATGGACCCTATGTTCTAAGGGGTCTGATAAGTGCTGGTACGGGCATGTACTGGGCTGATAAATACTGATACAGGCATGTACCGAGCTGTGCAACTACACAGAGCATAACTGGCTCTGCTGGATGTGCGGGTCCAGGATACACAACTCCCAGCTAGTTCAGTGTGCAGCCGCATAGATCTGCACATGGGACTGGGCCAGTGGGGGTGGAGCATGGCCAGACCATGGGCTACCAATCAGAAGCCTCAACCGGCCCCACAATGTATCCTCTGCTCCACAGGAGTAAGTTATCATGGGACATGGCGGTCCACATAAGGACTGTCATATCCCCTACAGCTTCCAGGGTTTTCCTTATATTCACTACCTGGTGCCCAGCAGTCATCATGCTCCCCCCCAGCTCTCCATGGCATGGAGGAGGGCTGGGTTCCATGACTGCAGGATGTCATGTGGGCACAATACTGTTTAAAGCTAAAGCAGGAGGAGTTAGTACTTTGTCGTCTGACATATTGATAAAATCCATCAGCGGGACAATGATAGACCAGGTTATATCCTACAAATACCTGGGAATGTGGATTGACCTGGTACTAAACTTTGACACTCATATAGATTACATTTGTGTCGAAGTCTCCCAAAAGTTAGGGGCTTTCCATAGTCATAAAAATTGTATGTCTCATGAGACTAAAGAAAAATTGGTCAGTACCGTTATAATTCCTTTGGTTGACTATGGAAGTATTATTTATTGATCAGCAAACAAAGGAAATCTGCAGAAGTTAGACTACAGTACCGATTGACAAGATTTATCTAGGTTTAACAGTTACTGGTTAAAAAAGCGCGGCCTGAACCATGCAGTCTAAACCGCGTCAGGAAGGAAAAGCGATAGGGGTAGAATAGCATTCAGCAGCTACCTCTGTCGCTATTCAGCTGGATTAGAGAAGGTGGGAAAGAAGTAAAAAAGTGCAGTTGCTGGCTGAGTTGCCCCCATGGTAGAGTGGGTTAAGGTAGCAGCTCAGCCAGCACAAACCGAGACCAGGGTTCTAATCCTGGTCTCCCGACTCAGCAATTTTAATTTTCCATGTGGGGAAGTTACATTTTGTTACCAAAGAGCAGTGGAAACAATAATTCCACAGCCCGACAAATTTCATATTTTCCCTGTGATCCGCTCCCCCTCAGAGTAGGATATATTAGTTATGGGGGGTGCAGAGGCAGAGCCCCCCACGTTGGGCTGTGGGGGGTAAACATATGAATATATTTATTTTACAATGGTGGCAGTCATCGCTGTGGTGTCCAGCCACTACCATTGGCACTGTGTTTTCTGGCGGTATAAATTCCTGGCGCTGTATTGGGCAGCGCTGTTAATACAGTGCTGTTATGGACAAACACTGTTATGGACAGGGCTGTTCAAACTTAGTGCCCCAGGGGATGCTTACACTTTCCCCCCACAAAAAATGTTTTTCACCTCCTGGTGAATGCCGACCAGGCAGCACCACGGCCCCCCAGAGGAGAGATATTCTGCACTCTCCCCCAAGTGTCAGAGCACTATTTCACACACCACTGCCGAAACAAAGGAAATTCATTTACTCCAACCCAGAGCTCTATCTTAACCAACACTGAACTATCCTACGGGGCATTCTGGCGATCCATTCACTGGTTTCCATGGATGGATTGCCAGGTACTGCAGCAAGGGCATCCCTCCCTCCACTACTATCACTTATCAACCAAAACTGACTAAACTTTGCTGCTGCCAGGAATGGGTACTGAAGATGCACACCCCAACCACTGAAATATCCCAAAATATTGATGACAATAACAGTTTGTAAACTCTCATTTTCTGCAAACACGAATATCTATACTGCTACAGAAATACATAGCACTTAGAAACACATTGTTTTCCTCCCCCCACAACAGGTCTATGGCAATTAGCTAACCATTCACCCACAGATTCACACTCAACCACACATAACCTTCAACTACCATACTCGCCCCACTCATACCAGTCGTACATACCTTCCATCCTAGATTAAAGTAGCATTACTGTAACATCTGAAAGACGGTGAAATGGATAAAGAATTGGTTAAGCAGTAGGCAGCAGAGGGTGGTAGTGGGAGGGGAACTCTCAGCACCGAGGGCAATGATGAGCGGAGTGCCACAGGGATCAGTGCTGGAGCCAGCGTTGTTCGGGTTATTCATAGTTGATATCTCACATGGGATCCGAAGTAAGATCAGCCTGTTTGTAGATGACACCAAAATGGGGCTGTGGTTGATGACATTGAGGTATGGAAGTGGCTACAGGATGACCTAACTAAGCTGCAGGAATGGTCAGAAACATGGCAGCTGGGGTTCAATGCTAAGAAGTGCAAAGTAATGCACTTCAGAGCAAAGAACCAGGGGAGGGACTATCATCTGGGTGGGGTACAGTTGGGTAGCACCGTGGAGGAAAAGGACCTAGGGGTACTTATAATGGGGAGCATGAACAACTCTGCTTAGTGTAGGAAGGCAGCAGCGAAGGCCAACAAGATGCAGGGGTGCATAGCGAGGGGACTCTCCTTCAGACGTAGGGAGGAAGTCCTCCCCCTGCACAGGTCACTGGTCAGGCCGCACCTGGAGTACTGCGTGCAGTTCTGGCATCCATACCTGAGGAAGGATGTCAGATTGTTGGAGGGAGTGCAGCACAGAGCAGCAAAGATGATCCAGGGATTGGAGGGCAAGCCCTACGAGGAAAGGCTGAGCAAGCTAGGTATGTATTCATTGGAGGAGAGGAGGGATGGGGGGGCATGATTGAGACCTTTAAATACTTGAAAGGGATGAACAAAGCTCAAACAGAGGGGATCTTCCAATTAAGAAGAGGAAGGAACACGAGAGGGCACAGTCTCAGACTAGAGGGGGAAGATTCAGGAGGGAGGTGAGACAGTTCTTCACAGAAAGGGTGGTGGGCAAGTGGAACACTCTACCACAGGAGGTGGTGGCCTCTAAGATAGTGGGCAGTTTCAAGAAGGGATGGGAGAGGGTGAGGGTGAGGGTAAATCTGAGGAGGGGAGGAGTGGAAGGGGCAGCTGTGAGATGAGGGGCTAGCTGTTCAATCAAGCAGACTCGACAAACCATAAGGCCTGTTTCTGCTGGCATTTTCGGATGTTCGTATATGATCACTTGGAAACATCCTATAAAATCACTAAACTGGTGCAAACAATTTTAGCAGATTAACTCCACTTTCATAGAACCATTTACTGAAACTCCCCTAAATAAAATATCCCCACACTGTTTTGTAGAGCACAATTTATATTCACACGGCATCAAAAGTGCAAAATTAAGACAATTAAATGCGCACTAAATCAATAGTGCATAAAGTTATTCAGCTACACATTTTTTTTTTCTTGTCAAAGGCATTTTTCCCACAAAAGCCCATTGTCCACAAACAGTGCCCCTCTCCCGGGCACACACAGCTCCCCTCGGCCAGTGGGAGGAAGCCACCAGTCGGATCCGCCTCCTCACAAGATCCACAGAGGACTTGTTGAATCCCAGCCCCAGGAGGAGCCCCTCTCCTGGGCACACACAGCTCCCCTCGGCCAGCGAGAAGAAGCCGCTGGTCAGACCCGCCTCTACCTCCCCATCCACGAAGGACTTTGGCTGAATCCCAGCCCCAGGTATGGCACCTAGGAACCAGCTTCAACACCGGACAAACCATTGGTCTACAGTCACTGGTACAGAACGCCTATTGGCTGTGCATTGCATCAGCCAGGCTCTGATTGGCTGCAGCACAGGTTGGCTTTCCAGGGTAGATTTTTGAATGGCTTCTCAACCGAAAGGAAAGATCCAGCCAGCGTTGCTCTCTTAGCCACCCTTCTGCTCGAGAGGTTTTTCGGCCTGTGTAACTGCTTGAATAAGTTTTTACTTAGTGGGGCTGCAAAGGAAATCTGAAACATAATCTTTGTTAACTGCTTGAATCTCCAACAGTATTGATGTTTATGTTCACGTTTCTAACCTAAGTGCAACTATCTGCTGGGCTGTATTTTATGGGGACTGCATGCTTTCTCAATTTCTGCCTTACTACCTACCAGAACTAAACTCTAATTCCCTAGGACTTTAATGATTTTCTTCTATGAACTCCTGAAGTTTTTACTGAGCACTTCCTCCCTCCTAGCTGCTCTCAGGGGCTCCCTAACTATTTAACTTCTCCTACTCTACTTTCTTGCTCTGCTGCCCGATATTCTTTTTGTGAATTTAAAACTGGTCTAAATTTGGTCTGTACCTCTACCCCTATAGCTAAAAGTTAAGTTTTGCATGTGTTAATTTTAATTGCTGGTTTAAACCTGTCCTATACCTCTACCCCCTACAGCTAACAGAGAAGTTAAGTTTAAGTTACATTAATGTCTGGTTAAAACCTGCCCTGTATCTCTACCTCTGTAGCTAATTAAGCCCTGAATTGCAGATGAGCTTGGCGCCAAAACAACGGTCACCTGTTGTGCAATTCTGAAGCTCTCCACCCCCCCCCCCGGTCTGCATCTCGCATATCCCCTTCAGTAATCCCTTTTTCGCTAATCCCTTTTTCCCCTCCCAGCACTTCAGTGCCCAGCCAAGCCTTTTATTCCCATGCTATAATAGTAATCATGCTGTGTCTCTTCCTCCCCAGGTGAAGCCCCTCTCCGAGTCGCACACAGATCCCCTCGGCTGGAGGGAAGAAGCCGCCAGTCAGACCCGCCTCTACTGCCGCATCCACGGAGGACTTTGACTGAATCCCAGCCCCAGGTACGGCACCTAGGAACTGACTTCAACACTGGAGAAACCATTGGTCTACAGTCGCTGGTACAGGATGCCTATTGGCTATGCATTGCAGCAGCCAGGCTCTGATTGGCTGCAGCACAAGTTGGCTTTCCAGAGTGGATTTTTGAACAGCTTCTCGGCTGAAAGGAAAGATCCAGCCAGTGTTGCTGTCTTAGCCACCCTTCTACTCTAGGGTTTTTTCAGCCCACCCTCCACCCCTCCCTAGGCCACCTTAAATACACGTATGCCCCGCCCACCTCTGTTGAAAGGCATCTCCATTGGACTGGTCTCTGGCTGCTTGCTACACAATACCAACAAACATTTCTTCCTCATCCAGCTCCCCTCCAATGGGAGCACCATATTAATCTCTTGTCCATAATACTTATGTATCCAGGCTGCTCTTACCTAGGACTAGCACTCCCAACTTGAAAGATTAAACTTAATAAAAGCACACCTTTCATACATCAATGAGGGCCATTCTTAGCATCTCCTTTTGCCTTCCCCATACTCCTATCAAACAACCATGCCCTTCCCTATGACCACTAGTCTGTTGCTGTTCTACTCTCTCCTGATCTGTCCCCTGCTTGATCGAGACCTCAAGGATAAGGCAACTGCCTCCACCTTCTCCTCCTGGTCCCCTTTCTCACCCCCATGTCACACTGCACATCACACTCCAAGCACATCCACCCTTAACTACAGATATCCAGCAATTATCCTGCATGCAAAAACAACCATATGTGTGCAATGGTCTCGGAATCAACATAAGTCTCAGTTTATACGAACACCTGCTATTCAGTCTCAACTATGCCTTCTCATGCTCTCTGGCAACATCAGATTAAACCCCGGACCTGGTAAGAAGGTCCTGCACCACCCCCAGTCTCCTTGTCCTACATGGATGGAGATAAGAGGATTCAAGTTAGCCCACATGAACATCAAAAGTGTCAGAAGGCTGAACTTGAAGGCTGGGCTCAGCTATACAAGCCAGATGTTCTCTGCCTAACAGAGTCCTGGCTAAAACCCTCTATACATTCCCATGAAGTTGCTCTCCCAGGCTACTCCTCTTACCGCAGTGATAGACCCAGAAAGAAAGGAAGAGGTGTACTGATATACACCAGGACTGGACTGGTTGTCAGTGAACTCACTGACATACCCATTGACCCAACAATCCATCATCTATTCATCACAGTCACCCTTGGTCAAACCATAAGGTTGAACATTAGGTGTATCTACCTACCCACCAAACTTGCACCTACCTCCTACACTGAACTTTTCTCCAGTCTAGACACCCTTCATCAAACTGACACTATAATCGGTGGTGACTTCAGTCTTGACTGGCAGGGCCCTAAAAATGCCCTCTACCTATCGGCTACATTGGTTGCTAAATTAGAACAACTTGTCGACCAACCAACCAGACTAAATATGAAATCTGGGAACCACACACTCCTCGACTGGATGTTAACAAACAACAGGGCATCCTCCCTGATGTACTGAACGATCACTCCCCAACTTTCTGTATCTGGAAAAATTACTTCCCCCACCCTCCCCACAGAATTTTCAAAACCAGAAACCTAACTTATTTCAACACCTCTGAATTTATACATAGCCCTGCATCCTCTGATTGGTCACCTATCATCACCCTTCCTGACATCAGTTTGGCCCTAGACTAATTAATTAACACTTTCACCGCCATCCTTGACCTCCATGCCCCCTTCAAGCTGAGAAGGGCTAAAGGAATTCATTCTCCATGGCTCTCCCAGGAGCTCCGGCTCCTAATGCACTCCAGAGACAAAGCATGGCACTCTTATAAAAAGTCTGGATTCCTTACTGACTGGAATTTCTACCGGCAATTGCGTAACGTTTGCAAAGCTAAAGTAACTAAATCCAAGTGGCTCTATCTCCAGTCTCTACAAATTAGCAACCTTGGCAACCCTAAACACTTCTGGAAGCAAATTAACACCCTCCTAAAGGGCCATGATCAGACAAACCCTCAGACCATGACCCTGAAGAGCTTTGAACTTTCCTCACCTCCTGAGATCGCTGCAGGAATAAATTCTTTCTTCACCGACCTCGATGTCTACAAAGTAGGTCTCCTGAACGCCAGCCCCATGATGAAATTCCCTTATACTGAAACTCACCACCCCCCTTTCACCTAAAACTTACCTCCCGTAAGGAAGTCCTTAAGCTCCTTATGGGCCTTAATCCGGATAGCTCCCCTGGCTTAGACACCCTGCATCCCAGATTCCTTAGGCATGGCACCCCTGTGTTGGCACACCCAATTGCCCTGTTGATTAATAGGTCTTTCACTACTCACACTATCCCAGACAAATGGAAAACTGCCACTGTTGTCCCTGTTCACAAATCGGGCCCAACTAACCTTGTCGAAAACTACCGACCTATTTCCATCTTGTGCCCTACAGCAAAAAGAAAGAATCCTATATAATCACCTGTACTCCTTCCTTGAACAGACAAATGCCCTAAGAAAACATCAACATGGCTTCAGGAAATCACACGGCACTGAATCGGCTCTACTCAGGGTCACCTCTGACATTTTTCATGCCTTGGACCATGGCAATGCCACAGTAGCTGTCTTCATTGACCTCACAAAGGCCTTTGGCCTCATTAATCACACCCTCTTAATCTCAAAGCTACAGTCATTAGGCCTTGATTCCAACTCCCTCTCCTGGATCTCAAACTACCTATCCAACTGTTTCCAGTGTGCCAAATGGGCTGGGGCCCTCTCCTCACTATTCCCAATCAACAGAGGGGGTCCCCCAAGGATCTATTCTTGGGCCCCTATTCTTCGCCATCTTCATAAACGATCTGCCCCAAAACTGTAGGGGAGGATCTATCCAGCTATATGCTGACGATGCCATCTTATACTGACATAGCTCAGACGTCTCCTCCATTAATGCCAATGACTTCCTGCAGTTGGAAGACTGGTTCAAAGAGAACCAGCTGGTGCTCCATATGAAGAAAACTAAGTCCATGCTGTTCCACCACACATCTTTTAATGTAACATCTCTGCCTTCTTTGTTCTTCAATACATCCTCGGATAAACCTCTCGAAGGAGTGGAATCTTTCAAATACCTGGGTATGAGTCTCGATGAACACTTATCCTTCTACACTCATGTTAACAACATTATCAAAGCTACTAATCTGAAACTCTGCCTCCTTCATTGTACCTCCCTCTACCTCACCCTTTGTGCTAGGAAGATTATCTCCTCGGCTACATTGCTCCCTGCCTTATTCTATGGTGCACCCATAATTCATTCAGCCAGAACCACCATGCTGGCCAAAATCAAGCAGGCCTACCATAGGATTGCTTGCTTCACTGACGCTGCTCCAGCTCGGGTACACCACTGCAGTGTTCTCAGATCCTTAGGCTGGTCATCCTTTGAGCTAAGAATGGACTTCCCTGTACACTGTGCCATGTTCAAACTTACCTACCTTCCTCCCCCCACCTATTCTCTCTGGGCTGCTCACCCAGAAATCCTTCTCCAGGACCCTTCGTCATTCCCACCTCCCATTGCTGACACTTCCAAAGATTCACCTAGCCATTGGCAGGCGATCTTTCACTTTGTCTGCTCCCCAAAAATGGAATACCCACCCACATAGTCTACTCTCCTGTGCGTCTCTTACCTTGTTTAAAAGAATCTACAAGGAAATCTTCTTTCCTCCCCGTACCTGCTGTGGCAACTGTACCTAACATCCTCTGTCTACCTCTACACACCACTCACCAGCACTCAGAAGCTCTCCTATCTCTCCACCCATCCCCTTCTCTATAGCCCTTGTACTCTCCCTATCTCTATATCTGCTATCTGCCACACACACCCCTCACTGGTTCTCCTATTCTTCTACTAATACCCCTCCTCTCCACTGCTTCCTCTGTCTACCCTCTATCTCTCACACTCCCCACTCTGGCTTTTCTATCCCTCCCCTGCTCCTCCTTTGACCCTCTAATATATTCTTGTAAATATGTAATTATGTAAACATTTTTAGTACTAGCTCTGTTGTATTTTATATTGTTGCAATGATGTACACTAGACATAGGTGACATGATGTTCTGTTGATGGTGCAAAAACACTGCATGCTCTTAGCGGTCTCCAGCTTCCATCACAGTGGTCCCAAGCCCCATCGAAGACCTATCAACCCTGGACATTATCAAAAACCTATCATCCTTGGACATTCCCAGACCACCCAGGTGTCACCGGACTGAAATTGCGGACACTGTATGCCTGCTTATGATTTGCAACTGTAGCTTCATATGCAACTACGTGTATTGCTCTCCTGCCACTATACTCATTCTATTTAATTGTTGTTCCTAATTGTATAATGTATCTAGTTTGGAATAGCTTTATTCCCAGGGGCGCCGCTGAAAAAGGGACCTGCTTGTCTCAGTGTGCTCACCCAGTTATCAAAATTCAAATGAAAAGTAAACAAGCTTATTAGTTTCTGAAATCAAGCAGCATTTTCAGTTTATAAAGATGGGGCACTGAATATTCATAGGGTAGACCACTCTCATACCTCGGCCCTAGGTAACCCAGGTAACACAAGGGGCATCTCCCACAGTTCAGTCTCTGCTCCCACAAAGTCCATTCTTGCTCTAATCCTCGGCCACAGACAGAAACAAGGCAGTGCAGCTTTCAAAGAAAAGGGCATGAAAATGTCCCAGTCCCACATGCCATTTTGTTTGCACAAAAGTCCAGCAAAAAGGGGGACTTCCACAGCTTGTCCAGCACCCAATTATAAGTCCACCATAGCTGGGACACCCCAAAATCAATCCCGGATGAGCCCCCACGTTGTAAGCCTCCCTTCCCTCATCTAGGGGTATCCAGATGGTAAATGTCCTTGAGGGCACAGTGACTAGAGAACACAGGTGGAGACTGATGGGGAATACAGGAGGAATGAGAAGAAGCTCTTCTTTGTGGGGTGGGTGGTATACAAATGGAATAAACTTCCCAAAGAGGTAGTTTAAGACAAGATTGTGAGGAGGTTTAAAGTTGGGTGGGACAGGTATAAGGGAATGGTGGGATCCACAGGAAGAAGAGGGTAAGAGGTACCTGGGGAAGGGGGTGACAATCAGCAATTAGGACTATATGATCTCTAATCACAGCCCAGCATTATTGCAAGCATGGAGCTAGGCAGAGAAATTGGAGGACTACATAAACCTCTGAGTCCCTCTCCAATGACATAATTTATGTTTCTATGTAAGCAATAAGACACAATGAGGTGTGGGTTATAGCCTTATAACAGCATGCCCCAGGTGCATTATGAAGCATGATGCACTTGCGCCGAGGGACTTTATCACCTGGGAAATGCTCTTATCAGGCCATAACCCGCACCTTGGAGTGTCTTATTGCACTTATAAAATGTTATTTATTGAAGAGTTTCACCAGAAAAGCACACTGAACAATAAGTTGCTCATCTCCCAGTGCATCCAGGGGGAGAGGGTGGTGGGAGGTACATAACAGCAACACAATTACAAGTTACAATGACAAAATACAGTAGATGACAAGTTGTACAATAGTAGTATACAAGGGAAGTGCTTTAGTAGTGAAAAAATCACATACAGCTGAAAAAAGTGCTCGCCTTTGGTATAAGTTACATAAGCCTAAAAGAGACAAGTGCCGAGAGAGCCAAATGGATAGAAAAATCATTATGAGGGGGAGATATGTAGATGCCATGTGGTATAAATTATGTAGTTATAGATGCAGTGCCCAAGGGAGCACAGGCAGGAAAGGAGCTGGTGAGCTAAAAGCAAGTACAATTTACAGAGAGAAAATTATGAAGGGCTCAGGAGATGGAAGGAGGGCAAGAGAAGTGACGTATTTGGTAGGGAAGAGCATTCCAAAGTTTGGGGAAATTGTGTGAGAATACAGCCTGGCCTATAGTGGTGGAGTGGTGAAGGACTGCCAAGGTGCAGAGATCATGTGAAATGAGGGAATGAGCAGGAGGTGGAGGGACTGATAGTGTAGAGGAGGGGTAGAATGGGAGAGACTTGAACCAAAATTTTGAGATGAATTTAGCACAGTAGAGGAGGCATCTATTTTTGAGAGAGGGGAAAGCCAGAGAGTGGTAGAGGTCACAGTGATAAGTGAGGGGGGGGAGTCCAGAGCGAAGCAACAGAAGGAGTTGAAGAGTGTTGAAAAGTATTGAAAATGGGCCCCCATAAACCCCCATTAAAAAAATATATATATATATATTTAAAAAAACTGCTAAAAAATGGTAAATATGTAGAAAATAGAAAAATAGTCCATCAGTGCTGCAGACCCTATGTATCATTCAGTGTGTGTCTCTCTCTCTCTCTCTCTCCCCTCTCTCCCCAGCTCTGTCCCCCAAGAGACAAACACTACTTCTTCTTTTCTTTTTCTTAATTTAATTTGTATTTGTTAAGTCTTTGTTTTACAGTTGCAGCCACCAGCCTGACTGACTGTGAATCAACATGTCTCTTAGCAGACATAGAGAGAGAGCGGTTTCAGCTGTAGTGTCTGCCTTTCTCCTGTCAACTCTGTCTCTCCCGCAACACAGTGTGTGTGTGTGTGTGTGTGTGTGTGTGTGTGTGTGTGTGTGTGTGTGTGTGTGTGTGTGTGTGTGTTTGCTTTATTTTAGCTTTGTTTAGGCTTTCTGTTTCACTTGCAGCTACCGGCTCAGTTGACTGTGAGTGACCGTGTCCTTCACCGGCCTCGATACAGAGCAGTTTCTGCTTAGCACTTTTAAAAGCATAACTTATGCTCCATGTTGTGTTACTAATCACTTCAGGTATGTCTTATCATGGATGGAGAGGGGTGGCTGGGAGGGTTGGAGAATGGAGACACTAGGTGCTGGAAGTGGACAGAGACTACACATTGTGGTAATGGTCACTGCCTGGTTCATCTTGTTTGGTGGATCGGAAAGGGAGGATTGCTGCTTTGGATCTGTACCGGGATTTTAGACCCACGGCTAATGCTTTGCTCTCTTCATTGACATCAGGTTTAAGTACAGCAGAGGTCAGACTTTACAATATGTATATAAACTGGGCAAAAGAAATCCTGAACTTGCCTGTGTAGTTATGTTTGTAACAGACAGTGTGTATGTGTGTGTGTGTGTGTGTGCGCGTGCGCGCGCAGAGTGTTTTGCACCTCATCTATGCTGTTCATGCTGCCATGACTATGGCTGAGGGTGACACACTAATATGTGTGTGTTATGGAGCGCAGGTTGGCAAAAGTAGTGCCAGTTGTAAGGTTAATGTCCTGGTAAGGACACATCTGAAAACCTGTTTCAGTCAATCAGGATTCAGGGTTTCTTTTGCCCATTTTATAAGTTATAATTAAAAATTAATTTATTGAAATCTTCCTGTCCTGCGTACCCTGGTTCCTTTTGGTTTTTAAGCTTTTCTCTGCCTCAAAAATAAAATAAAAAAAAATCTTTCCTTCCCCCATCACTTAGTGTATTTTCTTAGCTAGTACAAAAAAAGGTACCTCTCTGCTTTCAGTAAATCCCAAATCAACATCAGTCATCCATAATAACTCTCTAATTTGTTAGCAAAAAAAAAAAACTGAAGTGTTGCAGAACTGCAGAGTGGTTTGGCAGGAATGGGGATCAGTGAGAATGTGGAGTCCTGATTGGCTCGAGGTAATTGCAAGAATCAACTTTAACAATAGCTTGCTGATTGCAGCATAGGGAAAAAGACATTACTCATCAAGGGGAGATGCCCCTGCAGGGGGTGAATCAGCTTGAACGTCTGCTGCTTTGAAATAAATACATACATGAGATGCACTGACAGAGAGCAAGGAAAGCCTTCTGAACAAAAAAAGGGGAGAAAATTGCATTGGTTTCAAAGCAGGACTAGACAGATTCCAGAGGGAGCATGGCATTAAGGGTTACCTTGCATGAATAGCAGTAGCATTTGTGCAAGTGTCAGTACTCATGTAAAGGCTCGGAAACTCCCTGTGTCAAGTCAGATGGGCACCCACCCTACGCCATGAAACACTGTACCTCTGTCCTTCCTTTTCCCACCACAGGTTGGCTGTGGTGGCTGTACACCATGGCACGTGCGGTGGTAAACAAATGCTGTGCCCTGGTTGGTGCCCTGTAAGGCACAGAGCTACCCCCATAGTAACAGTATATCAGTGCCCTGGCTGCAGTCTGTTATGCCCCACTTGTGCGGTGGTAATAGTGGCTACAGCTGCTACTGCAGGTCAGGGCAAATGGGGATCACGGACACCATAACACTCATACAGGGCACCATTAACTTGAGAACACACACAGACATAATGTCTATACTAGGCCCTGGGGTGCTGTACTGGTGGTGCACAGCATCTAAGGGCATTACCCTCTCAAATCCATTACAAATGTCACAACTTCAATATTCTTGGGCATGCTCAGTACCTTTACTATTACTTTAATCACTGCTGCTGTACATTTATTCTGCCCCATTGCTCTGACTGGACATCTGATTGCTGCTTTACTACAATTATCCTATCTCCCATTTTCGAGGTCCCTTTGGCATTACACCCAGAAGACCATTTGTGCAGTGACACCATCCTAGGCATGGTAAGAACTACCCTGGGGCAGCTGTGCCTGCACATGTCTGCTGTGCCAGTTAGCGGCATCACATGAAGTAGCTACCAGCCTTATGGTAGACTCCTAAAGAATTGATAGTTGGTCCAGCCATGCATGTCTCCCTTCAACATTACACTGATAGTCATACTGGCCTAAAGCAATGGGCTCCCATGCCCAGCCCAACTTCATGGCACTTCATTGACCCAAGTTCTTACCAGGCCCCATATCCTGGTGAACATCTGCTACCAATATTCTACATTACTGAGGGGATAAATATGCTAAGGGTGCCCTTTCCTCCTATGGCGCTCTACCGTGTAAGTTCTTCTTACAGCTCACTCTCTCCCTTGTGTTCTCCTAGTGGGAGCAGATCTGCAAGGATGCCAGCAGGCTACTCTGAGAAGGGGCCCACCACTGCTCCCTTGTACCTTTCAGACTGCAGATCTTCCTTTCCCCAGGCATTTATGTGTAATCCTGAGGTGCCCCTCCCCACTGCCGGAGGGATGAGGAAAGGCTGGGCTCCCACTGCTCTGCTCCTCCTGTGTCTAAACTCTGTAGTCTTTACTCTAGGACTGAAACTGGAACTCCTTTCTGTATCTTTTCTGTGGAACTCCCTGTCTCTCAGCTAGCCTTCCCTTCTTAAACTGTAAATGGGGAAGTACAGGGCCATGAATATTCATATCTGAGGTTATCACTTCTGGCTTTGTCAGGAAGCAGAGAGCACAAACTCCAAACACCCTGGGTTTGATTTGCAGTCAGCCCTTAGACTGATGCAATGTATGCCAATCTATGGCTATAGCAAACTCCATGTGCATCAGGGACCCTGCCCCCTATTTTATAAAAGTGTGGGTCCCTGCACCAAAGTGCTGAGAGCTGCCACAGCCACAGGGTTGCGCCAAACATTTGGCACACCTGAGTGGTTTGATGGCGGGTCTCATCAAGCCCTCCTGCATGGCGCAACCCTTTCTGAGGTGTGAAGATGGGGGAAGTGAAGATGCCTGCAAGGTGGGTACCAGGTGCAGAGGAAGCAGTGGGGTTGCCATGGGGGGGCAACTACAGCACAGCGACAATGTGAGGGTATTAAGGAGGCACCCGACAGAGGTGCCATTCACTGTGAGACAGAGCCAATCGATTAGGGCAGAGGAGGGTGGGCAGGGACACACCATCACATGGACCACATGTAGACACAGCCCTGGCATCTGTCCCAGAAAACTCACAGACCCTGGCAGTGTAGTCAGGCATCCACCTTCTGCCACACAAGGGGCTGTGTACCAGGGGAATGTCACTGTGCCCAGGCAACATACCCGTCCACTAACTGCACCTCTCAACCCGGTGCCAGTACCACCCGCCACATGTAGGGGTCTGTTGGTCCTCTGGGGCAGGTTCCAAGGCTGTGCCCACCTGGCGTTTGGGTCATGGTCCATCCCTGCCCACCCTCCTCAACCCAGGCTAATCAGCTTTGTCTCATGGAGCATGGCACCTCTGCCAGGTGCCTCCTCAATACCCTCACACTGCTGCCATGTCCCTGTTGCCCCTATGGAACCCCCACTGCTCCCTCTGACCTCAGTCCCAAGCTTCTTGCCCCCCTCCCATCACCTCCCTGCCTGGCAGTGGCACAGGCCCATTAGACCAGCTCCTGGCTGGTCTAAATTCAGTCCCCTGTTGCAACCATGGTGGAGCTTCTAAAATTCCAAAAAAGGGGATGGTGCAGCCCAGCCATGGTACAAGCCCCCTTGTGACCTGGTGTAAGGGTGCTTCTACCACAAGGTAGGTGCAGAGTGGCTCTGGCATAAGGCATCCTGATTTCAGTGCAGCCTGCGTTCAAAAATTGGGATTGCTGTAAACTTTGATGCAAGGTGTCACTTGAACCAAAGCTATTTGACACAGGTACCTTGCATCAGCGTTTGTCTTTTGAAAAATGAGCCCTCTATCTCCTCTCTGAGGCCCACTAGAGAACATCTGTAAGGATCTACGTTTGTGCTTTGAGTTCTAGTAACCTGCCTTAAGCTTGAAAGAAGAGAGATGCTAGTTACAGTCAAACTGGGTTGAAGTCACTGCTGTGCAGGAGACATGGCAAACAAGATGGACCCCTTAGCTCCTTCCATTACCTAATACTTTCATATATCCAGACTGTAAGCCCCCAGAACTTTCTTACAAATGAACCTTGGCTGAACTGAAACTCTCCAGGTGAAGTAACCAACTAAATGTAGCACCCGGCCACCATGTCCCAACGGGCTACTACCCCTGCCTGGGTGGCTACTAACCAGGTTGAGGGGCCTGAGTTCCTATTGTGATATTAAAATGGTTCTTCCCCAAGATAACATTATTTGTGCAGTGCCTCAACCCGGAGTATACTTTTAGGGGGTCTAAACATAACCTGGTACAACCTCCTGGGATGCTGTACCAACCCACATTACCCCATAGGCACCCTACACATGGATTGATAACCAAAACCCCACATTTCACATTTTGGAATGAAAGTCTCTCTCAAATAATATGCTGACACACAAGATTTATAAAAATGGTTGACCAACATTTATTTACAATGGGGTGAGGGTTAGGATAGGGTGAAATGGATGAAGAAGTTAAAGAACAGTATATATTGATTTGTTTGGCATCAGGTAAATTAGAGTGGATCAGGCTCAGATAATCTGTAATAAAAATAATTATTCTGCATTTTAAATTCAAGAAGTAATCAACACTGGCCACCCACCAACCTTCCGATGTATTCAGGCTATTTTCTAGCTAGCTAGCAGCACTAGATGGTAAAACACATTTACCCAAACTGGTACCAGTCCCCTGTCCAGATAAGGACCTCGCAATCCCATCTTTAAACCTGGATGCCCAGTACTAAATGTAAGTTGCAGGCCTGATGCAGTTGCAGTTGAGTTGGCTGGCGTTGGGGCCCTTAAATGAAAATCAGATTAGTATCCTTTCTTTTGATCATCTTTAAATCAAACTCTGTAATAGACAATACAAAATCACACGTGCCCATACAATGCAAAGCATCATGGGCTGCATATGCAAATCACCACAGAATGTTATGCTGGTTCAACTTTAAGCAGAATTGCATGGTGCCAAAAGGCCTCTCACACAGTTTGCAAAGGGTGCTAACAGATGACATAGACACGTGTTTCATCCTACCAGGACTCATCAGTATGCCTCGTCTGTTTGACACCCCAGTGGAATGAACCAGCTACCCTAAGACAGTGTGTCTTGGTTATGTTGTGGTGAACCCATTAAAATAAAAAAACTATTTAAAAGACAAAGAACCTCTGTGCGCAAACAGTGAGGCAAGGGTTACCCCAAAGGGCATTTGGCTGGGAAGCCAAGTTTCAAGAAAATACAAAATCACACATGCCCACACAATGCAAAGCATCATGGGTAATAGACAGGTAACTCCCACACTTAAGAAGCTTGGGCTTTCAATACTGAAACTTGGATGACACCACTTTAACTATTTAGAGTCCCCTTCATTGCAGAGATACCTCTGCTTACTCATGGTATTAGAAGTCATCATCAGGTGTAGAAAAGTAGTCGCCATTTGTGTAGTAGCTTTAGCTGAGGTGCAGGCAGGAGCTTGGGCTGACCCCTCTTTTACCAGGCTCTTAAAAGCTTATTTGAGGTAAACTTGTCATGTATTATTTCCAGGATGGATTTCTGAACTTTGCAAGGGCTAGCAGTGTTTTGTGATGTATGCTGTAAGGATGTCTGGTAATTCTTTGGGTAAAACTCTGTTTTGACTTCCCCTATTGAGCTGCCCATGGCCTGCAATATTAGTACAAGGCTGCCATAGGACTGTCCATAGCCAGTAAGCCATTCTGCAGCCTGCTAGCTCACAATACCATTCTTGATGGATACTAATGATCTGGTGAATCAGCTTACTGAGATGGTGAATCATAACTTTTGAAGGCTGTTGGACAGATTGAAGGCATACTTGGTTTCTCTGGCCTTTTCTGAGGTTCTCCCAATGTAGAAGAGGGGGGAAGGAAAACGGTAGAATGAGGAAGGAGGAAACTAAGGATTTTAATGGGTGGCAGAAGGGATGGTGTCAGGAGGATGGGTACCAGTTTGTGGGAGACTGGGAGGCCTCTGGAACAGGAAGCTGATCAAAGGTGATGGCCTAAAACTAACAAGAGATGGGGCTTATGATCATGGGCAGAATTTTGATGTCTGCATTGGTGGATATTTAAACTGATTTGAAGGTTGGGACCACAGAAGAAGGAGAACAAAAGGAGAACCTAGCTACTCCACCTGAAATGTCTGTACACAACCTTTGTCTACTCAACGAAGGCCCCCTTGGTTTGATGGGGAGCTTAAGGAGTTAAAGACCAAGGGTCAGAGGTTGGAGTGGCACTTGGGGAGATCAGGACTGATGGAGGAGTGGGAGGACAAATTGGCCCTGAGGTCACATTATGGTGACTATCAGGGGGCAGTCTCCCGAAAGAAGACAGACTTTTTGTCAAGGGAGATTGCTGTGGCAAGGAACAGACCAGCTCAGCTCTTCTGCATGGTGGATGGGCTACTACATCCTCCTGTTTCCAGGCAGGAGGAGCAGGTTCAAGCATAAGGTGTGAAGAGTTTGCTCTGTTCTTTTCCAACAAAGTGTCCTCTATCAGGACCAAGATCTCTTCCAACACCACTCAAAGGGATTGTGGGGTTCTACCTGAGACAAGCAGGGGTGTCCCTCTTTTACGGGCTTAGTTCAATCCAGTTGGAGTGGAGGAGGGGGTCCAATTGGGGAAGAGATAGGTCATGCTTGGGGTACCACAGTGGTCAGCCCTGGAACCAGTCCTTTTCAATATGTTCATCAGCCCCATACAAGAAGGATTACAATGCAAGATTTGTCACTTTGCAGATGATACTAAGCTTTGAGCAGAGTAGACAGTGAGAAGGGGGTAAGAGAGTTACAGAGGGACTTGCAAAGGCTAGAGAGGTGTTCCAAGGTTTGGCAGTTGAAATCCAATGCCAAAAAGTGCACAGTGATACACTTAGGGGACAAGAACACCAGGATGGAATACTGAATGGGTGGGGCTATGCTGGGCACTACTTCTGAGGAATGGGACCAGGCATTCATCATAACAAATCCACTAAAGCACACTGGCCAATGCAACAAGGCCTACAGCAAGGCAACCAGGGTATTGGGAGGGGTTTGAATAGCAGGAGGAAACAGGTAATAGTGCCTTTCTATAGCTCACTGGTGAGACCCTACCTGTAATACTGTTACAAGGGCCGGGCACCCCCCCCCCGTGTCTAAAGGTAGGGGCTGTAACAACTTGCAATATATTTTTACTGTTATCAGTTAGGCCTCTGTAGGCATTTCAGCTGAGGGAGGAGAGGTGTGACTCTGAAATTACGCTCCTGGATTCTCACAGAGGTTGGGTGGGGGCAGCTACTGTTTCTAGCCTGGAAACAGTTCTTTTGTTCTATTTAAACTTCAAGGGGCTGAATTTCTTTCATTATCAAGGGATATATTTGAACGTAAATAAGGCCCAGGCAGAGAAGATAGAACTCTCATAGCTTGAACCAGCCGGGAGAACAAAAGGGCTAAAGCTACAATCCATAACCGAGCTAGAAATAACAAATCCAGTTTAGACTGGTTCTCAAAAAGGACAGTCCACAGAAAACCAAGACATAGTAAAACCTCTGATGTCAGAGAAGCATGTATGATGATATGGCTAAAGTGGTCCAGACTGCAAAATGTACTTCTGTTTTGTCTTACTCTGAGAAAGGTCAGTTATGCTGGGATTCTAAATGAGCAATATTATGGGTTTGAGCCTGCCATAACTCACCTAGTTCTCAAATGGGGTAAGCTTCTACTCTACTTAAGATTTAGATAGATGTGAGTTAAATTTTTCCTGTGTGATCACTATCTTTTTCAAAAGTCTTTCATTTTACCACTGTAGAAATACCATATTCCCCAAAGACTTAGTGTGTATTACCCTGTCACATATGTAAATACCTTGGAGTATCAGATAGAGAATAATGCATGGGTTACTGTGTTATGAAGTTTTTTACACACCCGATGTTTGTGATGACCCATAGACATCAAGAGTGAAGCTCAAGATGTTTATGTGGTTATCACACACTGAGGGTGTGTAAAAAGACTTCATAATCACATAGTCACTTATGTTTCATTTTTTTTATAATAACTGTTGCAGGGACATGAACACAAAAATCAAGTTTTCCAACAGGGATAGTGAAGTGTGAGTGCTCTGAATGCCATAATACCTGGGTATGACATCATACCTCGTTATTACAACATTTGATCACACTAATAATCAATGTGATAAAGGGGGTCACCAGCTATTATATATTCTTTTTATATACTTCATGCTTAGTCTGACCAAGTCATTTCAGGTATAGATAACTGGGGTAAACTGACAAATATGTGATTCATCTTCGAAGAAGCAGGCTGCAGTTATGATATCTACATACATATCTATATACAGGTACCATATACTACCACCAAAGTGGTCTTCCTGCTCTTTGACTACATGGATGTTGTCTATGGCACTGCCCCATCTAGTTCATTGGCTCAACTGGACACACTCTACAACTCCTTCTGCCAATTTGTTGCTATCTCTCCATCTCGCACCCACCACTGCTCCCTTTATTCCTCCTTATCCATTCTTCCACTCCTCACACATCACCAGCTCCATTGTGCCACCCTCATTTATAAATACTGGCTTGGGTCCCTCCACTCCTACTTATACCATCTCATCTCCCATCCCCTCCTCCTCCTATGCTTTGTGCTCCAAGGACCCCCATACTTTCTCTCTTCCCCACTCGCACTCCTCAGCTATAAAATCTGCTTTCTCATACCATCTTTCCTCGCTCTGGAATCAACTGCTGTCCTTCTTCCCTGATCAGCTCCCTGAACTAGTGGCCTTGATGGAAGAGGGAAGCCTGGATATTGTGGCAGTCACAGAAACATGGTACACAGAGAACCATGACTGGGATGTCAACATACCAGGGTACACAATCTACAGGAGAGACAGGGAGGGAAGAAGAGGAGGAGGAGTAGCTCTCTACATAAGGGAAGGGAGCAAAGCAATGGAACTAAAGGGTAAACAGGAGGAGAGGAGAGGAGAGGAGACACTGTGGGTCACCCTGGAGACAAGAAATGGCACCACAATCTGCATGGGGGTGTATACAGACCCCCGTCTCAGGCAGAGAAAATGGACAAGGAAATGACAGAAGGCATCTGTAGGATGGCAGAAAAAGGGGAGATATTGTTGATGGGAGACCTGAATATGCCAGATGTTAACTGGAGTATCTTTGCTGCAGCCACATGTAAGAGCAGGGTTATTCTTGATGTCCTACAGGGGGCATGCCTCAGACAGCTAGTGTTGGAACCCACTTGGGAGGGAGCAATCTTAGACCTGGTACTCTCAAATGGGGATGGAGAGAGTATCTCAGATATAGAAGTGGGTAGCCATCTGGGAACAAGTGACCACCAAACAGTGTGGTTCACAATGAACACAGCCGTAGAGTCAAGCCGTACAAATGTGAGGGTACTGGACTTTAGGAGGGCTGACTTTTGCAAAATAAGAGAGTGCTTCAGAAAAGCACTAGCAAATGGGCAAGAAGGAGTGGTGGAGGAACGATGGGAAAACATCAAAACTGCCATCACAGAGGCAACATGCTTTTGTGTGAAGCAAACAAATCAAAATGAAGGAAAAAACCACTAGGGTTCTCAAAAGAGGTGGCGGGGATGGTTAGGTAGAAAAAGATAGCATTCAGGAAGTATAAGGAAACACAGAAGGAGCAGGACAGAGAACTGTACCAGTTAAAGCAGAAAGAAGTGGGAAGGTGGTCTGGATAGCAAAGTCCCAAACTGAGGAAAAGATAGCCAACTCAGTTAAGAAGGGGTTAAAACCTTTTATAGGTGTAACCCCCTACAAAAGGGGGTTCCCAAAAAGTCTTCCTTGAGCTTGCCTAAATGCTCACTGCCAGGCTGGTGTCCTGTGTTTTAGCAGTTTAAATGTGATTACCAGAGCCTGTATAGCTTCTGCGTACTGTCTCTTTAAGAGCTGCCTGATTGCAGCTTAAGTAATCTGAGAGGGAGCTCTGCTGAAAGATGTAACTATTTACTGAAAATCATTTAGAGTGGTAAAGAAAATGTAGTTTGTCTAACCTGCTTTCTTTGTAGCAAGGACTGTTTTGTTTGTCTCCTCTATCTTGGTCCTGGACTGCATATTGGACCAAACAGTACTGGTGGGACCTAAAATGTAGTTGGACTACAGGAGCTGTCTGAATTCAAAATCTGTAGGAACTTTAGTTTGGAGCTTTTTTGCACCTTTTTTGCAACTAAAGAGGGAGCTCTTGCTTTGACTGACAGCCAAATCAGCCAACCAAATCTTTTGGATCTTGGGGAAGTCCCGGGCTGCTTGCAGTTTTCAGTTAGTTCTGAGCTGGGAAGTGAAATGCGTAGAGCTCAAGTGTATTTTGGGCAGCAATCCTGAGTGGATTCGCATGGGAAAACTGTGAAATGGCTGAGTTTGGCTTGCATGTCTGCCTGCTGCTCCTGAGAGGGAGAGAAGAGAATTATTGTGGAATAAATCCAAGTTTGCGGGACTAAAGTAAGCTACTGAAGTGGGCCAGGCTCAACCTGAAGAAGTCCAAAGATTTTGCTGAATGCAATCAGCTTATCAGGAGTTCCAGCTACCCCTAAGCTCCCGGTGTGTGCAGAGACTTTGCGATTGTGACCGGGGAGCGCCTTGCCTGGTACAGTAGAATTTCTGTACATGTAAATGTGCTATGAGCTGCTAGTGGGTTGTGAGTTAGTTTCCCACTGTGTGAACTGTGTTCTGCTTGCTGGAAGCTGTATCCAGCCCAAAACGGACTGCATCCGAATTTGTCTCTATGCAGTCTGGGCCTTGCCAGACTGGCCCAGCCAGACTACCCACTGCACAGAGAAGCCATCGACGAGAGACCTGCCTGGGGATCAGCCCCCTGCTCCACGCTTGAACAGGAATGACGCCTCTGAGACTCGTGTGGGCCCTGCTTCTCCTGGCATTCCAGATCAACCACCTGCAGTCTCGATTTTCGTCCAGCCTGTGTCCAGTCTTGGGTATCGTGAGTAAATACCAGGGTAGCTCCCTGCAACAACAGCTTAATCTGAGTGTGTCATCTGATTGTCTTGTTGTTTCATTTCCTTTACAAACTGAGCCCTCTGGCTCTGGATTACAAATATTGTGTACTGTGAATGTTATGTTTTCCATCACAGGGCCCCAATCAGCTGTGACGCCGGCCAACCCCAGGCAACAGTCCTGGCTAGCCTCCACCTGGGTACCCAGAGGTGTGACTGTGTGGGGGGACTCAAAGCGCATGCATAACTGCTTGATTGATATAACCTTTAAGCTAATTAACCTGATCTTGCCCCTCCCTTGTTCAAGTCCCCTGAATAAATCAGATCTAACTTTTTCTGCATGTAATCTGACTGTGGCTCCAGTTTGTGCTCAAAGTTCTGTACTGTTGCTATTTGCTGTGCATAACCTTGTTTTACAGGGGTCCCCAGGGTGAAGCCAGAGAAACCAGCCCTGGTGGTAAGTGAAAACAGTGTGGTACTGTGTGGTGTACCAGGGTATTGTGAAAGTGATTATTGTACAGTGTTCAGGCCACTAGAGGGGAAAGAGGGGGGGTTACAGTGTCCCGGAGGGCTGTGCCCAGGTTAGCTTGACTACTACCAACCCTGACCTCCGGGTGGAGGCACCCGTTTCAGAACTCAGGCCTCTTAACCTGCTACTAGCCAAGCAGGCATGGGTAGTAGCCCTTGGGTTAGCGCCACCTAAGGGTTATGTCTTGGAGGCTCACTGCTGGAATTAGTGTCCCCTAGTGGCCAAATTTGTGAATTGCTGTTAAAAATAAATGGCTATCCCAACAGAAGTGACTGTACGCCAGTTGGTGGGGTGGTGTACTGGGCAGGAGCTCGACCCCCAAAATGCTATACTTATCCTGGATATTCCCCTGGGTACCAATAAGGACACTGTAGAGGAAGTACTTTCCAAGGTTGAATGTTTACAAAATCCTGTGGTGGTGGGTCAACAGGCTAACCTGCTCTCCCAAACTTTCATGGCGTTAGTAGAGTGTAAAGACCCAGCAGACAGTTCCAAAGTGCCACGGACTATCACCCCCAAAGGAGCCCTCACTGTCTGGACAGTGATAAGATAACTAAAGACAGTAAAGACCCCTGGAAGAATGAGCCCCCCCACCACTATCTGAGACTTTTGAGCAGAAATTTGCTAAGTTGCTGCTGGAAGAAGGGAAAACTGTGGAGGACTTAAATAAACTATTCCTGCCACCTGGAGGTGTTCCTCCCCCAACACCCCCTCCCACTCCAGCACCCGTTATTGCCCCTCCTTCTGTGCCTATGCCAATGCTGGCTCCTATGTCTGTATCTGCCATTAGTCATAACTCTTACCGAAGGCTGAGAATCTTCTCCGGCACCCTCCCAACCCCCCAAGGGGAGGATGATTGGGAGACCTGGATAGACTGTGTTGCCCCTTTGGTACCTGAATGGCAGTGTGCGGAGGCTGAGAAATGGAAAAGGATCATAGAAAGTTTGAGGGGTCCTGCCTTAGAGGGTATTAAATTTCTGAGGTCCACAAACCCTGATGCATCTGCCCAGGCATACCAATCTGCACTCGAAGGCAATTTTGAGAGCATTGAGTCAGGGGAGAACTTGATGTGGAAATTTCGAGGTACAAAACAATGTCCAGGGGAAAGTTTGTCTGCATATGTTACTCGTCTGTAAAGAGCACTGCAGAAGGCTTACCAAAAAGGTGGGGTAGCCGCCAGTGACTTAAACCATGTGAGGTTGGGGCACATACTGCAACATGCAAAGCATTCTAAATTGCAGCTCCTTCAATTAAGGCTCCCAAATAGAAGGGGCAACCCACCAGACTATTGTGACTTGATAAAAAGAACTCTGGGAGGTTGAAGATGAAGAGGGGGATTGTAATTCTAGGGTGAGCACAGCCCAAGTGATCACGGCATCGGAAGGCCCTTCCGAAGTGGGGACCAATGAGGGTATGCTACCATGGGATGAACTTCTGAGGGAGTTCAGGGAAACAAAAAACAGTCTTTTTATGAAGGCCGCTCCTGCAAGTACAGGCACCGACCCTTATCCAACTGCATCTGCTATGGGAGTGGGGGTGTCCACCCAGGCATCTCTTGCTGACAGCAGCTCGAAACTCGATGTCTTGACTATGGAAGTAAGAGAATTGATGAGATGCCTCCAAATGCTCACCACACAGCAGACAGAGATGGCACCAAGGTTTTCAGTTGGTAGTACCACCACCCCAGCTCCTAGTGTGATGCCTTGGCCACCCAAAATCCCAGAAAACATATTTTGCCATAATTGTGGGAAGGATGGGCACATGAAGAGAGAATGCCGGTCCACAAAAGACCTAAATAAAGTTGTATATAGGCTTCAAGGAGAGCTCCGGAGAACAAATCAGCAGTTGAGGAGTGCCCAAAATGACCTCAGTGAGGGTTCAAGAAGTAGTAACTCAAATCTCTATGTGGCTAAATCATCTGTCCAGGCCCCTGCTGCTGTCCCTCCAGACTGGTCCAAAATAGTGGGCCCTTCAATGGAGACTACCATGGCTGTGAATGGTATTCCTACTCAGGCTGTGCTGGACAGTGGGTCTCAAGTGACCATTGTATTTAAGGACTGGTATGACAAACACTTATCTGCTGTGCCCTTACAATCCCTGGAAGGCCTACATGTGTGGGGACTGAGCGACAAGTCTTATCCCTACCTAGGATATGTCTGCCTCTGGTTGTCATTTCCTGCAGCTGTAACTGGTGTAGAGGAGCAAGTCGAAACACTGGCCTTAGTGTGTCCCCCTACTGGACTGTATGATGGGGTTCCCCTGTTAATTGAGACCAGCGCCCATATGTTTGGGAGACTGGCACAACTCTGTCACGAGAAACAAGGGCAACGGACTGGGAGGGCCCTAAGAATTCCAGCTCTGATCAAGAGGGCCTACGATTTGCAACAGAACCCCAAGGGAGTGGACCAAGATGAACCGGTAGGGGTCGTGTGGAAGAAGGATCCCAATTCCATGGTACCAGCCCCTAACGCCCAGTGTACTGTTCAAGGGGAGGTCTGCCTCCGCAAACATGTCAAGAACAAAATACTGATGTTGGACCTGCCAGACAATGGAAAATTTGCCGGAAGGATTATTGGTTAAACCCAGCATCTTGCCAGCTCGTGCTCATGCCTATGCACGATGAGTGATGGTCCAGATTCATAATGTGTCAGATCGGGAGATCCGGGTGAACAGAGGATACACCCTATCTATAGTACACTGCGCAGACACTGCAGTGTTGCCCAGCAACAAACCCTCTGGAAAGACAGGTAGAGTGACTCCTGACTTGTTTGATTTTGGTGACTCCCCTTTGCCAGCTGAATGGAAGACTAGAATTAGCCAAAAACTCGCCCAAAGAGATCAAGTGTTTTCGTTGAAGGAATGGGACATGGGATGTGTCCAAGGTGCGGAGCATCACATACGCCTGCATGATGAACTGCCATTTCAAGAGAGGTCTCGACGCCTAGCCCCTGCAGACATAGATGATGTGAGAAGACACTTGCAGGAAATGCTCACAGCTGGTGTGATGCAAGAATCCAGGAGCACATATGCTTCTCCCATTGTGGATGTGCATAAGAAGAATGGAACAGTATGGATGTGTGTGGATTATCGGACCCTCAACAGGTGGACCATCCCTGATCAATACACCATGCCCGTATACAAGATGCTCTGGATTGTTTGAATGGGAGCAAATGGTTCTCGGTGTTGTATCTTCGCAGTGGATATTACCAGAGTCCAATGGCTCCAGAGGACCGTGAGAAGACAGCCTTCATCTGTCCTTTGGGGTTCTACGAATTCTTGAGAGTGCCACAGGGGATATTAGGTGCCCCAGCCACCTTCCAGCGACTGATGGAATGAGCGGTGGGAGACATGAATTTGCTGGAATGCCTGGTATACTTGGACAATGTCATTATGTTTGGGAGCTCCCTAGAGGAACATGAGAGTCGACTGTTCAAAGTACCAGACCGACTGGAAGATTTTGGCCTCAAGCTGTCCACTGACAAGTGCCAGTTTTTCCAAACCTCTGTGAAGTATGTGGGGCACACAGTGTCTACAGAGGGGATAGAGATTGATCCTAGTAAAGTTGAATCCTTGACTACTTGGCCCCAGCCCCACAATTTGAAAGAACTACAATGTTTCCTGGGATTCTGTGGCTACTACCACCGGTTCATAAAAGACTATTCCAAAGTGATTCGGCCACTCTTGAATCTTACCCAGGGTTACCCTCCTACCAATCAAAAATACAAAAGAGGGCCATCAAAGAACCAGACAAAGCATATTTCCACCCAGGTGAACTTTTCGGGTCCCGTTGGACGCCTGACTGTGAAGCAGCTTTCCATAAAGTCATATACCAGCTCACCCATGCCTCCATCCTCGCTTATGCTGATCCCACCAAACCCTATGTGCTGCATACTGATGCCAGTCTGCAGGGTCTAGGAGCTGTACTGTATCAAGACCATGAAGATGGTTTGCGACCAGTGTCATTTTCCAGTAGGAGCTTGAACCCATCAGAGCGAAACTACCCTGTGCACAAGTTGGAGTTCCTTGCGTTAAAATGGGCCATTATCGACCAGTTACATGATTACCTCTATGGGGCGAAAATATTGGTGAGGACTGACAATAACCCGTTGACCTATGTACAGACTTCAGCTAAGTTAGACGCCATGGGGCACCGGTGGCTTTCTGCATTGTCAACATATGATTATGCTGTCGAATACAGACTGGGCCTGAATCATATTGATGCTGACGCCCTATCCCGGAGGCCCATTTCCAAGAGCGGCTGGGTTAGGCTGTCTGAACCTGACATCCAAGCATTGTGCCAAAAGTTTGATAGAAATGAACAGATGTCTACGGACACAGCGGGCTGCTTAGCAGATTGCTTGGGCCCCTCTGACACCTGCACACCGGCTACAGATTGCCACTTTTCTGCTCTAGATATTAGTGCACTACCTCAGTTTGACAATGACAGCATTCAATGGGCTCAATCCTGAGATCCTATGATTCAGCCAGCACTTGACGCCCTTCGTGCAGGAAAAGATGTGTCCAAGTTGCGTTCCTCTGATCTGCGAACCACTTTATTGTTTAAAGAAGGCCCCAGGTTGAAGCTGCTTAATTAGTTGTTGTATAGAGAGACAGTAGATCGAGGTGGCCAAATAGACAAGCAACAATTGATCCTGCCCACAGCCTTCAAAGATTTGGTACTGAGGTCCCTCCACAATCATATGGGCCACCTCGGTATCCACCAGACCCTTGACCTAGTACGATCTCAATTCTACTGGCCCAAGATGGGGCCAA
This sequence comes from Neoceratodus forsteri, assembly GCA_016271365.2. Classification (NCBI taxonomy): domain Eukaryota; kingdom Metazoa; phylum Chordata; order Ceratodontiformes; family Ceratodontidae; genus Neoceratodus; species Neoceratodus forsteri. The sequence continues at coordinate 1,380,231,472 of CM028132.1, read as the reverse complement.
TGTTGAACACCATGTAAGGACTTGTAGTCGCTGCCTGCAGAGAAAAGCCCTGCCTCAGAGGGCTTCCCCCTTGTCAACATTACTACCAGCACCCAAGTGGAACTAGTCTGCATAGACTTCTTGAGTTTAGAGACTGATCAGCGAAACATTGGCAATGTGTTAGTGGTTACGGACCATTTCACATGGTATGCACAAGCTTTTCCCACCAAAGATCAAAAAGCATCTACCGTGGCCAAGGTGCTAGTGGACAATTTCTTCGTCCACTATGGTTCCCCCCAGCGAATTCACTCTGATCAGGGTCGGGACTTTGAGAGTCTGCTAATCAAAGAAATGCTCTCTCAATGGGGGGTGCGAAAGTCAAGAACCAACCCTTATCACCCACAGGGGGATCCTCAGTCAGCACACTTTAACCGCACCCTGCTAGACATGCTAGGCACCCTCCACCCAAAAGATAAGCATAAATGGAGCCAGCAGATTAGCACCTTGGTACACGCATACAATTGCATGAAGAATGATGCTACCGGGTTCTCTCCCTACCGCCTCATGTTCAGGAGAGAGGCCCGGTTGCCTGTTGATGTCTGTTTTGGGGTTTCTCCAGAAGGGGTCCAAGCCAAAGATTACCTGCAATATGTACAAAAACTGAAAGCTCAATTGAACCATGCCTATCAACTCGCCAGACAATGGCCACCAAAAGAAATCTAGCCAACAAAGAGAGACATGGAAGAAAAGTAAAGGCTCAAGAGCTTAGGTCTGGAGACCGTGTGTTATTGCAAAATTTAGGATTGCATGGTAAACACAAAATTGCTGATCGATGGCACCATCTTCCCCATGTCGCAGTTGGAAAGTTGGATGATTTGCCAGTGTACAAAGTGCGCCCAGAGAATAACTCCAAAGCTGTCAAGACCATGCACAGTAACCACTTACTACCTATTGGTCAAGTTATAATTGAGGCTGAACCCGCCGAGATTGATTCCCTTGGACCAGTGATTCATGCTGCTGCAAGAAAGAAACAGAGTCAGTCTGACCCCGTGGTTGCCGATTTAAGACTTCCCCTGCAGCAGGCCCAGAATGATAGCGACTGCCAGTCTAACTCAGATGACAGTGAGTGTGATAATGCCTATTACCCCTCATATGAACTGATTCAGTTGTTTTGTGGAAATCCTATGTTGAATTATGGGGATGAAGCTGGGTCTTCTGGACTGCCTAGCCCCCCGGCATCATCCTTGGAGCCAATGCTCCCTGAAGTTGAAGTGCAAAGTATCACATCTGAGGATGCCGAGTCTTTGTATATCGTGGAACTGTATGATTTGCCTGAAGGAGAGGCTGATGGTATGAGTCTTTCTGGTGACATGCCAGAACTTGAGGAACACTATGAGAGTGCTGACAACCCTGCTTCAGTGCCAGAGTGTCTTCAAAATGAGCCAAGTGTTATAGAAACAGAGACTACAGAGCAAGGGGCTGACAGTGCTCCCAGCTTGGACATTCCCCTTCATGCAGAGGCACCCCTCACAAGTGATGAAAGCTCCAAGACCATTGCTGAAAGTACAGAGACTGTGGTTGTTACCCCAGAAAGACTGGCCGAACTGTCAAGCCAGTGGTGCACTTCAGTTACGATTCCCATGGGAGGCCAATGGATTTGCCTCTCAATGTAGTCCACAAAGGTGTTTATGTCTCTCGGAGCTCACTGCCCAAATTGAGCTTGGCGGCCCATTCCAGGTTACTTGTTCTGCCCTCCCACCATGGTGCCCCTGCCCTATCCAGCCCCAAGTTAGTTGATAGGGAAAGGGCCCCTCTTGCATTGTTTAGAGTACAAGAAGCTATTACATGATTCTGTATAGTAATGTTCAATTTACCTGTGAGAAATATGCATAATATATTGTCAGAATGGAAATGATATAGTGGAGTACATTGAAATGTATAGTAAAGTGACAAGTTATGCCAATGGATGAATCAGATAGCACTTGTATAGCATGCTAATGGTATAAATGTCTTGTATATGTTGTGTTTTCAATGTTATGATGGTACAGACTTGACGCGGACGTCAAATTTTCCCAGACAGGGAAGGGTGTAACCCCCCCTACAAATGGAGGTTCCCAAAAAGTCTTCCTTGAGCTTGCCTAAATGCTCACTGCCAGGCTGGTGTCCTGCGTTTTAGCAGTTTAAATGTGATTACCAGAGCCTATATAGCCTCTGTGTACTGTCTCTTTAAAAGCTGCCTGATTGCAGCTTAAGTAATCTGAGAGGGAGCTCTGTTGAAAGATGTAACTATTTACTGAAAATCATTTAGAGTGATAATGATAATGTAGTTTGTCTAATCTGCTTTCTTTGTAGCAAGGACTGTTTTGTTTGTCTCACTATCTTGGTCCTGGACTGCAAATTGGACCAAACAGTACTGGTGGGACCTAAAATGTAGCTGGACTACAGGAACTGTCTGAATTCAAAATCTGTAGGACCTTTAGATTGAAGCTTTTTTGTGCCTTTTTTGCAACTGAAGGGGGAGCTCTTGCTTTGACTGACAGCCAACTCAGCCAACCAAATCTTTTGGATCTTGGGAAAGTCCGGGGCTGCTTGCAGTTTTCAGTTATTTCTGAACTGGGAAGTGAAATGATTAGAGCTCAAGTGTATTTTGGGCAGCGATCCTGAGTGGATTTGCATGGGAAAACTGTGAAAGGGCTGAGTTTGGCTTGCATGTCTGCCTGCTGCTCCTGAGAGAGATAGAAGAGAATTATTGTGGACTAAATCCAAGTTTGTGGGACTAAAGTAAGCTACTGAAGTGGGCCAGGCTCAACCTGAAGAAGTCCGAAGATTTTGCTGAATGCGGTCGGCCTATCAGGAGTTCCAGCTATCCTTAAGCTCCCAGTGTGTGCAGAGACTTTGCGATTGTGACCGGGGAGCGCTTTGCCTAGTACAGTAGAATTCCCATACATGTAAATGTGCTATGAGCTGCTAGTGGGTTGTGAGTTAGTTCCCCACTGTGTGAACTGTGTTCTGCTTGCTGGAAGCTGTATCCAGCCCAAAACGGACTGCATCCGAATTTGTCTCCATGCAGTCTGGGCCTTGCCAGACTGGCCCAGCCAGACTACCCACTGCACAGAAGAAGCCATCGATGAGAGACCTACCTGGGGATCAGCCCCCTGCTCCACGCTTGAACAGGAACGACGCCTCTGAGACTCGTGTGGGCCCTGCTTCTCCTGGCATTCCAGATCAACCACCTGCAGTCTCAATTTTCGTCCAGCCTGTGTCCAGTCTTGGGTATCGTGAGTAAATACCAGGGTAGCTCCCTGCAACAACAGCTTAATCTGAGTGTGTCATCTGATTGTCTTGTTGTTTCGTTTCCTTTACGAACTGAGCCCTCTGGCTCCGGATTACAAATATTGTATACTGTGCATGTTGTGTTTTCCATCACAGGGCCCCAATCAGCTGCCACACCGGCCAACCCCAGGCAACAGTCCTGGCTAGCCCATCTCTTCTCCACCTGGGTACCCAGAGGTGTGACTGTGTGGGGGGACTCAAAGTGCATGCATAACTGCTTGACTGATATAACCTTTAAGCTAATTAACCTGATTTTGTCCTCTCTTGTTCAAGTCCCTGAATAAATCAGATCTAACTTTTTTCTGCATGTAATCTGACTGTGGTTCCAGTTTGTGCTCAAAGTACTGTACTGTTGCTATTTGCTGTGCATAACCTTGTTTACAGGGTCCCCAGGGTCGAGCCAGAGGAACCAGCCCTGGTGGTAAGTGCAAACAGTGTGGGTACTTGTGGTGTACCAGGATTGTGTGAAAGTGATTATTGTACAGTGTTCAGGCCACTAGAGGGGAAAGAGGGGGGGTTACAGTGTCCCGGAGGGCTGTGCCCAGGTTAGCTTGACCACTACCAACCCTGACCTCCGGGTGGAGGCACCCATTTCAGAACTCAATCCCCTTAACCTGCTGCTAGCCAAGCAGGCAGGGGTAGTAGCCCTTGGGATAGCGCCACCTAGGGGTTACATAGGTACATTAGGGAATGAAGAAAGACCAAGGAGAATAGTGAGGCTTAATAAAGGGAGGGTGGGTGGGTGGGCAAAGGTGACAGTGAAAAGCAGGGATACTGAATGAATACTTCTGCTCAGTATTCACAAAAGAAGAGGAGGGGGAGGTATCTAATCCAATCAATAGAAGCACTCTGGATAGGGGGTCAATACAAGTCCATTCACAGAAGAAAAGGTTCTGAAAGAATTCCGAAACTGAAGGTGAACAGGGCAATGGGACCTGTCGGGATTCACCCCAGAATTCTGGAAGAACTAAGGGGAGAACTAGTGACACCACTGACTACCCTTTTAAACAAATCATGGGAGGATGGTGTGGTACCTGAGGACTGGAGGAGGGCGGATGTGATTCCCCTTCACAAAAGTGGGAGCAAAGCAGGGGCAGGAAACTACAGACCTGTTAGTTTGACCTCAGTGGTAGGGAAAATGATGGAATCACTTCTGAAAGAAAGAAAGAAAGAAAGAAAGAAAGAAAGAAAGAAAGAAAGAAAGAAAGAAAGAAAGAAAGAAAGAAAGAAAGAATTGTTGAGTACCTAAAGTCCAGCGGGGCACAGGACCCAAAGCAGTATGGATTCACAGCAGGAAGGTCATGTCAAATGAATGTAATAGATTTCTTTGATTGGGTGACCAAAATAGTAAACCAGGGAGGGGCTGTGGACATGGTCTACCTAGACTTTATCAAGGAGTTTGGTACAGTCCCACACAAAAGATTAACAAACGAGTTAGCCAGCCTGGGAGTGGGTCCTAGGGTGGTATCCCGGTTAAAAAATTGGCTGGACAACAGGACGCAGAGGGTAAAAGTAAACGGAGTCCACTCTGAAGAAAGGGGGGTTACTAGTGGGGTACCGCAGGGTGCAGTACTGGGACCAGTCTTTTTTAATGTCTTTATAAGTGACATTGCAGAGGGACTGGAAGAAAAGTACTGTATGCCTCTTTGCAGATGACACAAAGATCTGCAACAGGGTTGATACACAAGAAGGTGTGGAAAGGATGAGAAGGGACTTGGCAAGGTTGGAGGAATGGTCGAAAGTATGGCAGCTTAAATTCAATGCAAAGAAGTGCAAAGTAATGCACCTGGGAAACAAAAGCCCAGGAGAAGAGTACACAATGGGAAGGGGGAGGTACTAACAACAACAAAAATGGAAAGAGACATGATTATAGTCATATCAGATGACCTAAAGGTAAGCAGGCATTGTGAGAAGGCAGTAAGGAGGGCTGGTGGGATACTGAGATGTATAGCGAGCAGCATCACCAGTAGAAAATAGGAAGTTGTTATCCCTCTGTACAGGCAGTTGATGAGAGCCCATCTGGAATACTGTGTGCAGTTCTGGAGACCTCATCTCCACAAGGACATAGACAGGATGGAGGCAGTCCAGAGGAAGGCAACTAAAATGGTGCAGGGTCTGCACCAGAAGCCATTCGAAGAGAGAGTAAAGGAGCTTAATATGTATAACCTCGAGGAAAGGAAAGAGAGCGGGGACATGATAGAAACTTTCAAGTACCACAAGGGAATCAACAAAGTCCAAGAGGGCAGCATCTTTCAGAAAAAGAGATATGCAAGAATAAGGGGCCACAATTCGAAGATAGAGGGGGACGGCTCAGGGGCAACATAAGGAAGAACTTTTTCATGGAGAGGGTGGTGGACACATGGAACGGCCTTCCTGAGGAGGTCATGGGGTCAAAAACAGTGGGGGAATTCAAGAATGCATGGGACAGACATAAGGCAATTCTGGTGGGGGTTAGGAAGAAGTAAGCTGTGGGTTAACTAGGATCTGCAGCTTATTCAATATGTAGGGAAATGGGCAGTCTATGTGGGCCAAGTGGTCCTTATCTGCTGTCAAATTCTATGTTTCTATGTTTCCATCCATCCGTCTTCCTCCCTTCCCTCCCTTAGACATCAACAAAAACATCTCTCTCCTCCCCCTTGTTCCTGCCTACCATCTTCTTAAACCCTTCCTTACCTTAACCAGCCCCACCTATGAGTACTGGTTCAGCATGCCATCAACCACTTTCTTCCACACTTTTGAATTTACCTTATCTGCACACTTGTTTTGTTTCAGCACGCTATTTATTAGACAGCCTGTTGCAATTTTTGGCACTACTGTCTGTATTTGCACTTCGACTTATACACTTAATGTCATTGTTTTGTAATTATCATTATCAGCCTGGTTTGTATCTCTTTGTAACTGTGATTTCCCTTTCCCAGGGTTGCACCTGGAAACGGGTCTCGGCTCAGTTTGCCTCTCCTGATCAACAATTTTCAAATCAATAAATAAATATCTAAAGCAAAAAGTGTTCTCAGCTGTAACAGAAGGGGGGTGGCATTTGCCCTTTGGTAAGGAGCAGTGTACTATGTGAGCAGTAGCTCTGGCTGGATTCAGTAATAAGAGATACCCATAGTGAGGTTGTAGTTGAGTGATGGCAGAATACCAAGGTAACCCTTTGAGACATCTGAGGGATTGTGAAACTGGCAACAGCCATCGCAGGCTGAGTTCTGGGAGTGAACCAGTCTATGACAAGGGCACCCAACTTGTGCCATGAAACCAGCACCTCTCCCCATACCAAGCTACTATGGGTCAGGGCAGATGGAGACCCGGGGGCACCATAACACATTTAAACAGAGGCACCATTAACCTGAGACCATACATATAACCATTGTCCATACTGGGAGTTGGTGTCAAGGAAGCAGGCTTGCATGTTTATGTACTGCACTGGTAGTACACAGCATCTATAGGCATTGCCATCAACACGTCATTTAATCACTGTTCCATAACTTCATTATTTCAGGCATGTTCAATATCACTGTAGTCTCTATAATCACTGCTGCTGTACATACTGTATCATACAACTCTGTACTACTAGTCAAAACACTGACTGCCAGTAGCTCTGACTGGGCACACTACTGCTACTTCACGCGATCACCCTATCTCACATATTCAGGGTCCCTTGGGCATTTGCACCCACAACTCTATGTGCACAGTGGCACCCTTTCAGGCAGAGCAAGCATTAGCCTGGGGGCAGCTGTGCCTCTGCATATTTAACATGCCAGGGGGTGACATCACACAAAATAGCGACAAGCTTTATGGCCTACTCCTAAATAACCAATAGCTGATCTGGCCGTGCATGTCTCCCTTCTGACACTACACTGACACAGTTTCAGCAACTGACATGGTCAGATAGTTTCAGTTATTTGAGGATATTTCTAGAGATTCTCTCTGGTGATCCTATGGTGGTACTATAAGCAAGCAGGGAATTTCTCTATGGATATCACAGACATTTCAGGAAATATCTGACAATGTCAATTGCTGCAACTATAGGCCTATTGGCCCAAAGCAACGGGCTCCCATGCCCGGCCCAGCACTGTGGGACTTGACCAACCCCAACTCTACCCAGGCCGCCTTATCCTGGCAAACATCTACTATAAGTTTATAGGAATGCTAGGAGGGCCTCTTGTGGATATAAGAGTGCTGCTTTCCGTGTTCTTCGAGCCAGAGAACTGCAAACCGGAAGGTGAACAGTTCTGACATCCTAGAGATGCAAGAGGCAACACTCTTATAGCCATGAGAGGCCCTCCTAGCACCCCTATAAACGTTTTATGGATTGTGCATTAATTGTTTTAATTACCATTTTTCCTATACAACAGTTCCCAAATGTGTAGCGTGCACAGCACTACTAGAAGCCCATTTGTTCCGCACAGCACGTGAGATACTCTTATGGAAATAAAAGTATCTTACACGCAACTGAAAAATGCACTGTGATTGGACGAGGGGCACCACATGAGGCTCCCATGATCTAGAATACAAATACACTACAAAAATTAGGAGATGAATCTACTCTGGGTGCCGTTTCTCCTATGGAGCTCTACCAGGTAAGATGTAATCACAAATTGCTCCCTCCCTTTTGTTCTCCTTGTGGGAGTGGATCTGAAAGGATCCCAGTCACCTCTTTTGAGAGGGGGGCCCACAACTACGCCCTGGTACCAGTCAAGTTCTGGATGGTTCTTCTCCTCGAGGCAGAACACTTCTTTCAGGTCTCTCTCCTATGCTGGTAATCCAGAGCTGCCCTTCCCCTCCCCCAAAAGGGGACAAGGAGAGAGCACGCTACCACTCCTTGGGTGTTCCTGTATTCAGAATCTCCAGGTGCCCCAAACTACTTGAGATCTGGAAGAAATCTGCTGGTATCTCCCCTTGGAACTCCTTGATTCCCCGCTTGGCTCTCAGCTAGCCCCCTGTAGTATAAAGAGAGGAGGGCAGGGTCATGAATATTCATGTCAAGGCTCTTCAGGTTTAACCCTTCGAATGCATTCTAGTAACCTGCTTTGAGCTTTGAAGAAGAGACAGGCTGGTAACTCTGTGCCCAGTTCTGGAATCCCCACCTAAGTAAAGACTAAAACAGGCTGGGGATAGTGTAACATAGAGTCACCAGAACGATTCAGGGCCAACAAGTCAGACCCCACGAGGAACTGCTTAGAGCTCTGAACACATGCTGGCTGGAGGCCGGGAAGGGAGAGGGGCAACATGATAGAGACCTCCAAGTTCCTGAAAGGACTGAACAAGGCAAACTGTGAGGAACTGCTCAGCAGGACTGGAGAGTCAAGAACTAGAAGACATGAGTGGAAACTGGCGGGAGGGGGGGATTCACGAGTGGTGTGAGGAAGTTTTACTTTACAGAGAGAGAGTGAGAGAGCCATGGAACTGCCTACCAGCAGAGGTGATGTGTACAAAATCCATGAATGGATTCAAGCTCGGCTGGGACAGAGTTAAGGTTAATAGTTACTCGGGGGGGGGGTTGAAGTATTGCAGGGAGCAAGAGGGGAAGGCAAGGACAAAAACCCTATCTAGACAATTGGTCTCGGGGCAGGATCGGGTAAAACAGGGCAGACTGGATGGACGAATGGTCTTTTTCTGCTAACATTGTCTGCTTCTGTGCAGTTTTGTTTTGTAACTTCTTTGTAATAGGAGTCACAAACCTTTACTGCAACTTGACTGGATGCAAAAGAGGAAGGCACAGCTGTGGAGAGCACACCAGGGGAACGTTTTATTGCCATTTACATCTTTTTTGGAATTCCCCTAGTGCTCCTTGGTTACATAAAGTCACTCAGGTTGGGAAGACCTCATTTCATTCTGGAGATCTGGGGCCCTGATGGAACATCAAACAGATACATTTCAATGTGGTCCAGTTCTTGCTCCCATATACGCCCCGGTTTGGGCAGGGGATGATTCCAGCAGATTTGTACCACCCGAGAGGAATACAGACTCTGGAACTGAGGCTAACATAGGACTTGAAATGATTACAGGTAGCTGAGACTGACATAGGACTTGTTATGATTACAGGTTCAAGTCTGGCTGGACTGGAACTTATATGGATCTGGCGGCAATCAGATTAGACTCTTTTCTCACTTTCAGAGTGCAATGAACTCTTACTTTATAGGCTGGTTGTAAGTTAAATGTTGCTTGTTTTATGCCAATGTTCTCTTCTAAGACGGTCTTTGTTATCTGTTCAAATATTGGCTCTGATAAGAAATACACCTGCTGTTTCTAGACAGCAGTGTATGGGAAATTCAAGGGTGCCTCAGTTTAGATTGCCATTACTCACGAAGGGCACAGGCCACAACTGGCAACAGGAACATGGGAGCGGTTCTAGGTTTTGAATGTAATTCATTAGGTAATTCCCACATGTAATTACAAGAGTTGAGCCCCCCTAGAGTTCTTTGGCTACAGCCTAATTTGCCTGATGAACTCGTGAGGTAAGGTGGGGTCTTGAACGCACCACTTAAAGCTTGTTCTTCACTTACATCTTGGGAATGGGAAGCATCCATATTAGGGTATGATAGTTTTATTTTATTTGAATTTTGATGACCGGGTAGGTCCACTGAGACAAGACAGTCCCTTTTTAAGTGGCGACCCGGGGAATCTAAGCATTCCAAAAATGATAGACATTAAACATAGTACCAACAGTGTTACAAACAGTAGTAACATTAACAAGTAGAAATATTCAACAATTTGATTCAGTGATAGCCCCAACTATACCATTAGTGGGGTAGGGGGTAGCTCACAGGAGGAAGTCTAACCAGGAGACTTACATGCTGTACACTCAGATTTATTTACGCAATCATTCATCGGCAGAGATCTCATAATTATTGTTTTGGCTTTTGTTCATATTTTGATATTATGGCTTGCTTTCTGACTACACCTCTATAGAACAGTTTTACAACAGTCACAGATGTATGTTTGGTCAGTTACCTACCATATTGATCCTAAATAGTCCTTTAACGGGAACTGAGCCCCATGGGGTGGGGTGTCCAGGAGTGCTGTTTCACACCTCCAAAGGTAGTATTCCAATGTCAGCCCACCAGCGCAGTGGTAGGGCTACCGCTCGTAGCATCAGTGACCCGGGTTTGGGAATGGACCCAGGTGGCTGGAGGGCCGACCAGGGAGAGGAGGATTGGGTGCCCACAGGCCGCTCTCCTCCTCCTCTGGGGAGGGTGGGTTGGAAGTCCCGTTGCTCTACCGCCACCTGGGTGACCATGGGTGGAGGTGCAATGAGACAGGCAGAACAGGGAGGGAGGACATCGGCCGGGAGCTGGAGTGTCTGCATATTGCTACGTGCACCGCCCCTTGGCTCCCCTAGCATGCCGACGTCCAGAGGGGCGGCACCAGAACACAGGAAAATACCACGTCACAGTGGTCGTAGATGGGATCCAGCTGCTCCAGATCCTACAACTGGGCTCCTGGCAAAGATCACCAAGGACCGCCTGATGCAGATTATAATGGACTGGAGTGGGGAAGTGGGGACCCCCCACCTCCCCGCCCGGGGGGTAGGCCAAGGCTTGAAGGAGGTAGGTCCTGTGGCTTCATACGGGAGGTACCAGGAGGACTAGAGACCCACAGCCTAGAAAATCGGAAAGAAATCACTGCGATGGAGAGAAGGGGGCAAAAACACAATGAATAAAAAAAAAAGGTGGTATTCCTGATGGAAAAGGGAAGTGAAAATAGATATCTCCAAAATAGGGTGAGATGAGTAGACCAGCAATATATAAATATGTCTCCTGGAACATAAACACGATGGACAGCCCAGTGAAAAGGAAAAAGGCACTAGCACACCTCAGTAAACTACAAGCTTATATTGCAATGTTGCATGAGCTCCACCTATTAGCAAAAGAGATGGCAAGACTTCATCGAGGATGGGGTGGAACCGATATTCTTTGACGCCTTTAATTCTAAGAGCGGGGGCTATGGATTCCTATGTGGAAAATGATCAGTTTTAAACCAGAACTGGCAGGTAGATACGTCCCAGCAATGGGACTGCAAGATGGGGGAAAAACAATGCTGGGCTCCATTTATGTACCACAAATATCAGATCGTGCCTTCTACCACTGTCTGGTGAGGTACATAGAAACATAGAAACATAGACTTTGATGGCAGATAAGGACCGCTAGGCCCATCTAGTCTGCCCATTTCCCTACCTACAGGATAGGCCGCAGATCCTAGTTAACAAACAGCCTATATCTTCCTGCCCCCCACAAGAATTGCCTTATGTCTGTCCCATGCATTCTTGAATTCTCCCACAGTTTTAGACCCCACAACTTCCTCAGGAAGGCTGTTCCATGCATCCACTACCCTCTCTGTGAAATAATACTTCCTCACATTGCCCTGAACCGCCCTCCTTCTATCTTTAAATTGTGTCCTCTTGTTCTTGCAAGTCTCTTTTCTGAAAGATGCTACCCTCTTGGACTTTGTTGATTCCCTTGAGGTACTTGAAAGTTTCTATCATGTCCCCCTCTCCTTCTTTCCTCAAGGGTATACATATTAAGCTCCTTTAGTCTCTCCTCATATGGCTTCTCTTGCAGACCCTGCACCATTTTAATTGCCCTCCTCTGGACTGCCTCTATCCTGTCTATGTCCTTGCGAGATGGGGTCTCCAGAACTGGACACAGTATTCCAGATGGGGTCTCACCAACTGTCTGTACAGAGGGATAACAACTTCCTGTTTTCTGCTGCTGATGCCTCTCCCTATACATCCCAGTATACCCCCGGCCCTCCCTACTGCCTTCTCACATTGCTTGCTAACCTTAAGGTCATCTGATATGATTACCCCCAGGTCCCTTTCCTGTTTTGTTGTTGTTACTACCTCCCCACCCATTGTGTATTCTTCCCCTGGGTTCTTGTTTCCCAGGTACATTATTTTGCACTTTTTTGCATTGAATCCTAGCTGCCATACGTCTGACCATTCCTCCAACCTTGCCAAGTCCCTTTTCATCCTTTCCACGCCTCCTTGTGTATCAAATACCAAGTATAGGATCTAACTGGAGGGGATTTTAACACCACTTTTGACCCCACCCTGTATTTAGTTTATTCATTCACTCATTCATTCATTTATGTTTTTGATAACTGGGTGAGCAAAGTGAAGCAAAGGAGCATTTTCAATTGCGACCCGGGCTGTACAGGTTATAATACAGTAGGTACATATAACACAGTGAGTACAGTGGTATCAGAAACAGTGATACATAAACATCATATCTTAAAAATAGGGGTTAAGGACATAAAAAACAAGTTCATGACAAATAAAGCGATGCTTCTCTGCTTGCAGAGAACTAGGACATACACTTACAGCAAATCAAGACATTATTCAGCCAGTCCAAGGTTTACAAATAAAGTGCATAAGGGATTACTCTACAGCAATCAACATTTTTTTTTCTGCTGTACTTTTTCCCTCCTTGGTAAACCTGTCTGCTCCCTTTCTTCCTGGCAACTCCACCGGGATTCCAGCCGCTGTCCATTCTCCTACACTCCAGTTAGGGTCTGCAGCTTACCTCCTGCAGCGGGGTGGTGGGGAGTCCCAACTCACCCACCTGATTCAGATCCAGATCAGGCGTGCCTCCAGAGCTGGAGATCTTCGAAAGGCCATCAAGCCGCTCGATGAGGATGCCATCTTTTTCCCCTGTTTATTTCCCTGAAGCTGGGGGTGTTGCAATGACGCTGGCGTAGGGGACCATGCACACGTCTGCATGCGCTTCCTCCAGGCGTCTACACCCAGCTCCTCCCCTAGCAACTGCATGGCACTCTGTCCCCCAGCCTCCACCAGGGGGCAAACAGGCGCCAACAATAGAGGACCCCCCTACCCGGAGAAGGAGAGCAGTCCAACGGACGCTTAGTCGTTCTCCTCCCCTGCCGACCTCTGATGACTCATGCTCGTTCCCGAACACGAGTCACCAGCGTGGCACGAGGTAAGATGTCCAGCGCCTCAGCCCTCAGCACCATCAGGCCAGGATAGCAATCAACATTTCCACAATGGAGTCAAAAATGTGTCAATTACATATGTAGTAGCTAGTACTTAGGAAGTAAGGCAAATGGTACACTGGGCCCCTAAGGCAGATTTCTGGTGAGGGTGTTTCCAAGGGAGCGGGCACAGGTGGCCTGAGACATGAGCCAATCTCATAGCTTCAATATGAAGGACTGATGGGAGGGTAACATATGGATAGCAGGTGGTATTCTGTTCCAGAGGCAGGGGGCAGAGACAGAGAAAGCCTTGCTCCCCATGACAGTAGGTACACAGGGGACTACCGGGGGGAATGGAAGAGACCCTGAGGCATCGAGTTATCACCCTGTCGGTGAGAAGCGAGGAGTATGGGGACTTACGTGAGTTCCTGAGAGAGGTGTCGACTAGACAGCCCATAGCATATTCAAAACGGCCCTGCAGAGAGAGCCAGCCTAAGGACTGCTGTAGAGAGCAGTGATGAGTGGAGGAAGGGACCTGAAGGGCAAAGTGACAGATAGAGTTGTATGTGATATTTAGATGAGAAAAAAGTGAGGAGGACATGGAGGAGAACACTGGGGAGCAATAGTCAAGTAGGGCCAGTAGATTTCCCTGGGCAATTGCAAGACAAGCCTCTGGGGTCAGGAGGTGGTTAACACGGTAGGCTGCCCCAGCTTCTGGTGGACTCTCTTTATAGTGTTAGAAATGTAGTCATTGTAGGTAAGCAAAGGATGTTAATCTGATGTCATCCACAAGGTCAGATTGTAACTCAGAGACCCTCTACTGGCTAATTTCACACTGAAGGCTACAGGATATATGGCGGTTGTGATCCCAAGGCAGAAGGAGGATACGTTTTATTCTGCCCCTTACAAGAGACATTACTGATTTGATTTATTTTCTCCTTTCCTAGTAGCTGGACGGAAGGGGTAGGAGATTATTTGATTTCATGTCATATTGCTTTCTTTGGAGGACACAAGGTTGCCGGATATGGAGAATTAATATAGACTTATTCCGGAGTGATAAATCCAAACAGCATCTACAAGAGAGGGTCAGGCAATACATAGAGGAGAATAAGCACTCAGTTGCTTCACAATGAATTTTCTGGGAGGCTATTAAGTGTACACTGAGGGGGGACTTGTGGCACACGACAGTCCTCAAAAGAGGCAGAGGGAGGCTGACATAACCAACGGGAGACACAGCTAGAGTGCTTAGAGCAGCAGTATGGTCAGGCGCACTGAGAGGACATTCTGCACAATACTAATAAATGCAAATGGGACATAACTGAACTTTTGTAATCCAAAATAAAGTTTGCAGTGTTTCAAACCAGATTTATTTGTAAGGGGTGACAAGCTGGTAGCCACGAGGGTTCGAGTCGCCTGCCCTCCCAGCAAGAGAAGCTGGGAGTCGCGGTGTGGACTGGACACATTGATCGACTTCAAACTCAGACAAATCAAGAATCAGCAGCAAGCTGGTAGCACGTAGGGTTTCGAGTCGCCTGCCTCCCAGCAAGAGAAGCCGGGTCGGAGGGTCGCTGACTGCATACATTGACGACTTCTCAGAACATTACAATCAAGAATCAGCAAGGCAAGCTGGTAGCCACGAGGGTTTCGAGTCGCCTGCCCTCCCAGCAAGAGAAGCTGGGTCATGAGGGTCGCCTTGCACTGCATACATTGACGACCCTCAAACTGCATAACCACAACTGCAAGCAGCAAGCTGGTAGCCACGAGGGTTTCGAGTCGCCTGCCCTCCCAGCAAGAGAAGCTGGGGTCGCGAGGGTCGCTGGACTGCATACATTGACGACCCCCAAACCGCACAACCGCAACTGCAAGCAGCAAGGTACGGGATCACAGAGCAAAGATTGCTGAGCCCGCTGATCTTGGTCGGCGCGAGGTCTTGGCCCCGCTGGCGCCGGCGTCCTAGTTTGAATTTTGGTGCCTCAAAGGCCACAGCCTACAGCACAGCATAATTTGGACCCAGTTTGCTAGTTGCAGGGCTAGTTTTTCTAGTTGTTTACTCCTGCTGTAGTGCTACTAATTCAGTTTACCTACTTCAGACCTGTACTGCAAATTCAGCCTCAGTATTTTATCGTACTGCTCTTTAACTTCTAATTGCCATGTTACACTAGAGCTTCTAGCAATTAGATCGTGTACTGCTTTTACCATCCTCCATTTTACTGCTTAATGCTTGCAATTAAGCTTAATCTGTCTGTGCCTCATTCTACTTACCTGCTTTTCGCCACGCCTTCCTCCCAGTCCTTATTTAACCCGCTGCTCTTCCCTTTGTTCCACAGCTGGTAGCCACGAGGGTTTCGAGTCGCCTGCCCTCCCAGCAAGAGAAGCCGGGGTCGCGAGGGTCGCTGGACTGCATACATTGACGACCCCCCCCCCGAAACCGCACAACCGCAACTGCAAGCAGCAAGGTACGGGATCACAGAGCAAAGACTGCTGAGCCCGCTGATCTTGGTCAGCGCGAGGTCTTGGCCCCGCTGGCGCCGGCGTCCTAGTTTGAATTTTGGTGCCTCAAAGGCCACAGCCTACAGCACAGCATAATTTGGACCCAGTTTGCTAGTTGCAGGGCTAGTTTTTCTAGTTGTTTACTCCTGCTGTAGTGCTACTAATTCAGTTTACCTACTTCAGACCTGTACTGCAATTCAGCCTCAGTATTTTATCGTACTGCTCTTTAACTTCTAATTGCCATGTTACACTAGAGCTTCTAGCAATTAGATCGTGTACTGCTTTTACCATCCTCCATTTTACTGCTTAATGCTTGCAATTAGCTTAATCTGTCTGTGCCTCATTCTACTTACCTGCTTTTCGCCACGCCTTCCCTCCCAGTCCTTATTTAACCCGCGTTCTCTCCCTTTGTTCCACAGCTGGTAGCCATGAGGGTTTCGAGTCGCCTGCCCTCCCAGCAAGAGAAGCCGGGGTCGCGAGGGTCGCTGGACTGCATACATTGACGACCCCCCCCCGAAACCGCACAACCGCAACTGCAAGCAGCAAGGTACGGGATCACAGAGCAAAGATTGCTGAGCCCGCTGATCTTGGTCGGCGCGAGGTCATGGCCCCGCTGGCGCTTTGCGCCAGCTCCCCACCGCCCCCACCACCACCCTTGGTCGACTCTTACTTTATAGTGCTAATCACGTGACACGGACACTAAAAAACAATCTGCTCACTTTCCCACTAGCAGGTTATCTCCTCTCACCACTAGTGGCCGCTATAAATAGCTTGTCTATTTACACTGCAAACACTGGTACACATAGCCTGAGCGCCCACATACACTGTATATACTGTTACACACAGCAGTATTAAAATGATGCTCCCTCTCTCTCTGCCTGTTTACTTTCCCACTAGCCTCCCTCCCCCTGCCTCCGCCCGCTCAGGAAACCACTGCCCCAGCATCACTACATGGTCACAAATGCTAATCCAACTCGCTTTCCACCTCCCTATGTTAGCCATTTCCAGCCCCCTCAACTGGGCTATCAGGCGACCATTCTTCCCCTTCTCATACCCTTGGTCTATCTGCTCTGAGCAGCCTCAAGGCTGAAGTTCCCAGTACAAACCCTAGCTATCACAACTCCAAACGTAGAGCCTGGGCTACCCGTCACATGCTTGCCCATCTCTTTACTCTCCTTCTTCTCCTAGCCGGGACGTAGAAGCCAACCCCGGTCCGGCCCCTCCCATGACCCCAGCACCCCTAGCCCTTCCAAAGGGACTGAAAATCCTTCACCAAAACATCTGCAGCATTCTTAGCAAAACCCATATGCTTCATTTCTCACTCCAAACACTTTGCCCTGATATCCTGATACTCTCGGAAACTTGGCTCAAACCCCACCATCCTGACTCCTCTGTTGCTATCCCCGGGTACTCCCTAACTCGGCAGGACCGCCTGGGAAAAAAAAGGGGCGGAGGCATAGCCATGTTCATTTCTTCCAAACACCGATTCACCCCTGTTCACTTCCCCCCACCCTCCCCTTTAATTGAGTCCCTCACTGTTAAACTCTCTGCCTTACACCGCCCCAATCTTCATTGCTGGTATCTACTGTGCCCCAATACCCTGCACCTAGTATTTTAGACCATCTGGCCAAACTAAAATCCACCGCCACAGGTGAGCTATACGTCCTAGGTGACTTCAATCACAACTGGCTGGCTACAGATTGCGCCAAGCTACGCACCAATGTTAATGCCCTGAATTTCACACAACAAATTTCCCAACCCACCAGAATGAACCTAAAAACCCTCAACCACTCCCTCTTGGACTGGGCCCTGACCACTCACCCCCATAGAGCGATAGGAGCAGGACTTCTCCCTGACTCCCTAAGTGATCACCATATGGTCTATGTGGTTCGGAAAGTACACAAGCCCCCCAAACCTCCCTCACGGACCCTGCTAGCCAGATCCTTCAAGTCACTAGCACTCGCACCGCTCCTGCGGGATCTGTCTATGGCTGACTGGTCCCTCATCCCTCAGGCTCCCTCAATCGATGCTGCACTAGAAAGCTTCACAAACATGTTCCTGAGGGTCTGGGATCAACATCGCCACTAATAAAACCAGAGTTAGGGGCTCACACCTACCCTGGATATCCTCCAAATCATATGTCAAAGCCGCTCCAGGGACCTGGCCTGGAAAAAACACAAAACTACCAGCACCCTCCAAGACCTACAAACTTACCGTGCCCTACGTAACTCCTGTACCAAGGCAATTCGACTAGCCAAACAGAAATACTTTGCATCGGCCCTATGCAAATCAGAACCACCCTCCCGCTCTGAAAACCATAAAATCTCTTCTAACCCCGCCTAACCCAATCACCTGCCCGGCCCTGACAATCAGTGGCCGGGCCATCACTAACCCACTTGATGTAGCCACAGCCTTCAATATTCACTTTACCAATAGTGCAGCTTCCTGTAAATAGTCTCCCCCTCCCCACCCCTGAGAACTCCCTCCCGCCCACCGCCCTCCTCTCACCTCTCCTTCCCTTCCGACCTGTCACTCCGGCCGAAGTCTACCAAGCACTGTGCAACCTTAACCCTAAGAAGGGCTCTTGCTCCAATGGCTTGAACTCCAGACTACTCCAGCTGTCAGCGCCGGCAATAGCCGTTCCTCTAGCCGACTTGTTCAACCTCTCCTTCTCGACCTCCACAATACCCTCTGCCTGGAAAATGGCTACTATCATTCCTCTTCCGAAGGGGGGTGACCCTGCATTGCCTGGGAATTACCGCCCCATCTCCCTCCTCCCAACGCTGGCTAAGATACACGAACAACTTGCCCTGGCCCAATTCTCCCAGTACCTAGCTAATACTGCTTTCTTCACCCCATACCAATCTGGATTCCGTAAATCTCACTCCACCACTACCTCCCTACTAAGAGTAACTAACGACATCCTCTCAGGTATGGATAAAGGGCATATCACGACGGCTATATTTATTGATCTGGCCAAAGCCTTTGATACCGCCTCACACTCTCTCCTTATAGATAAGCTAAAGGCCTCCGGCCTCTCCACCCATGCCACAAACTGGTTTCGAGCTTACTTGTGATAGACATCAAGCGGTGAAAATTGCTCCCAACCATCTGCCCCTCTCCCCACCTCCACAGGTGTCCTCAAGGGTCAGTCCTGGGCCCAATCCTATTCTCAGTTTTCCTTAACGAACTCCCACAAGCCTGCTCCCACTCATCTATCCAAATGTACGCAGAGACGATACAGTAATATACAACACTGGCCCCTCCATAGCAACAGTACATGGCCACCTTCAACATGACTTCAATGCTGTACAACTCTGCCTCTACAACCAGCTGTTCCTAAATGCAAAAAAAAGACTGTCTCGCTTAACTTTCGGCTCAAGCCTCGCTCTCCCGGCTCTCTGAGCACCCCTTCGTAACCCTGGACCACTTCCATTAGAATCCAGTACCTCCTTCCGTTACCTGGTGTTTGGCTCAACAAAACCTAGATTTCTCTACCACGTGGAATCCTTGCACAAAACTTAATCCCAAACTGGGGCCTCTACCGCAACAAAGGCTGCCTGTCCACCACGGTCAGGTGGGAACTTACAAAAAATGATTCTGCCGATCTTTGACTACGGGGATGTGATCTATGGCATCACGCATCGGGCCCACTCTGTCCAGCCTGGACACCCTTTTCCACTCCTTCTGCCGTTTATACTGGACTGTCCAAAACTAACACACCACTGCGACCTTTACAGCACCCTGTCCCTCCCCTCACTTGCTGACCGCGGCTAATCCACGGCTCCAAAATTGCCGCCAAATTCTGGTCCCACCTCTCCCCATACCTGTCTGCATCCTTAACTTCTCAGCTCCCCAAGCGCACTCCGCTCGGCACTCAGATGCTAGACTATTCCACATCCCTCTTATCGCACCTCCATGGGCCAAGCAGCACTTAAGCTACCGTGATACCAAAACTCTGGAATGACTTACCAGCAGATATCCGCCATTACTACAATCTCAGACACCTCAACACTCGCTCTCAGAGCACTTCCTCTCGGTCTGCTCTTGCTCCGGCCCTGCCCCCCAAGAGGCTTCAACTGCCTACCTTAACTCTCCTGATGGCCCACCAACCAGCCTAAAATTGCATCTAATAACTAACCGGCTAATTAGCTACACTTCCACTTAGGCTCCCTTCCTCCTAATCCAGCTAAATAATCTATTGTTGGCACTCTTCTCCCTTACACCAAAGCTCTATCTTCCTGTTTGTACTTCATCTGGATATAAGAACAAGCCTACCTTAGCTACCTACTGTATAGGCTCACAACATTGCCTCCTCATGTGTAATTGAATGTCTGTATAATTACTGCTCCTTCCCTCATGTACCCCACCTTGTTTCCCCCAGGTCGCATCTGGAAACGAGTGGTCTTCCGCTCAGTATGCCTGCCTGGTTAAACTCTTGAATAAATAAATAAATAAAAAGCTGGCAAACAGGCTGAGGAAGTCAGCTGAGGACAGAATAAAATCAGGGAACAATGAAGTAGACAATAAACAGTCAGACACTGCCAAAACTTTGGAGTTTTTATGGACAATTATAAATCTCTGAGTCATCAGCATCCATAGAACAGATTGAAGAGGTGCTTATGTGAATTGGACAACCTTGGACTCTCCTAAGATGGCTGATCTATAGGTCAAAGCACTACGGTACACAAGACAGTTTAAGCAATATGGGAACCCGGCTTACCAGGAAAGCCCCTGGCATGGATGGATGCCTGACTGAATGTTATAAATAGCACTGTGCAGAGCTAGCCACCATTTTAGTCAATGTATACCAGGAAGCAAAGACATCAGGTGAACTGACACAGCCCAGAAGAGAGGCAGAGATAACATTTCTTCTCAAAAAGAGTAAGCACCCCATAGATCCAGGGAACTACAGACCAGTTTGTTTACTCTCCACAGATTATAAGATATTGTCAAAGTTGCTAGCCATTCCACTGGTTCCATGGCACCCAGTGATGGGGGATCACCTGGCACACTGGTGACTCGGGTTCATGCCGAACCTGGGGCAACAAAACGAAGACTGGTGGGGAGGAATAGAAGCATCCACCCAGATGTCCTCCTCCCATGGGGGGAACGCTAGCCTGGCTGCTGTAGAATGACTCCTGGAGTCCCTTTGTGGCATCGCACTTGATGGAGTGGGTGAACACGGGACGCCATGCCTTCCCCCAGGATGTTGTGGATGATAGGCAGTATCTGTGGGAGAGAAGTGGAGGAGAAAAGTGGAAATATGCCTGCTCACCCAGCCGGATAATGGCTGCTGGGTCCCCACCACACCAAAAAGCCCTGGCGGGTAGGCCAGAGCCAAACCCTTGCCATGAGCCTGGAAGTGGAATGGTACCTATCTTCTCTCCTGTGGGCCCAAGGTGCCCCCCCCCCCAGTGAAGGGATAATCTGGATCACAGCAAGATCAGGGGATAGTGGATGGCTGCGGTGGGGATGAGTGAGGCAGGCTGGAGGTCCCTTGTCGGCCTAAAGTAGTGGCCAGACAAGAGGCTGAGAGGCACAAAAGAAAAGCTGCTATCCTCAATGTTAAGGGTACAGATGCTAAAATGAGTTAATAAAGATCAGGTGGGTTTCATAAGCAGTCACCTGGCAACAGTTAATTATAAGAGATTGGTTGATGTTCAGCATGGGTCTAGATCCTCTGCCCCACACATGACAGCTATCTCTCTTGACGCCGAAAAGGTTTTTGTTTGGGTGAAATGGGGAAATTACTTCATATTCTGTGACTATTTGGATTGGGGGATGAAGTTACTAAATAGGATGGGGTATGCCACCAGTGGGGTTCCACAAGACTCTGTTTTCTGTCCATTCATTTTCCATATATTCATTTCAAACATGACAAAAAACATCACCAGCTATGGGGTCAGCTGGAGACAATGTGGGTGTAGACTTGCTACCCACTCCCATGTGTTTTGGTCATGCACTGGGTTAAAAACATATTGGACAAACCTGGCTGCCCAATTTGAAGAATTATCTATTTCACAGGATTGGATGAACCAGGTCACAGTGTTACTGTAGCCCCCTGAGAGATACACATATACAAGGGGGTCTCTAATTCAGATATATTTGCTAGCGGCAAAAAAAACCATAACCAGAAGACGGATGGCACTGGTCTCGCCAATGATTGGTTTATGGCAGAAAATAGTTATTGACATACACATAAAGGAAAAATGAACGGATACAATACATAGTAAACTAACAAACTTCCTAAGCAAATGGTAGTGCTGGATATTAATATTACTAGCAAATAGATCCAGATGTCATCCCTTAGATGAGACTAGTTAGATTATTGTGTGGCTCACATCAAAGGGAGTGCGGTTGGTGTTCGAGAGGGGAGTTTTTTTTTTTTCCTCTATTTTTTTTTTACATGCACAAGTATGTGGAGGTAAAATCTCTTTGGAGAAGACTTTTTTTCTTTTTTTTGTTGTACTCCAGCAGTAAGGGGGACACATCTCACCTAATGAGCTCCCTGAAGAATCAACTTTGAAGAATCTTTTCTTTTCTTTAAAAAGTATTTCAGGAGAAAAAATGTATGTATTTTTCTAACAACAGACTAAATGGTATCTCCCAATATATCCTTTCAGTCCATACCAGTATTAATGTTTGATTAATCTGTATGTTGTCTATGTTTTGCCTCACTAAAAATGCAATTTAAAAAACAAAATCACCAACTGGTCAACCAAATACGTAGGTGATTTAGAACTGGGAGGTCCATGCTCATCTGACGACCAGACTGCATATAACAATCAGACTTAAACAAAATCTTTGTGTGGGCTGAAGCGTGGGAAATGAGGTTTAATTTAAAGAGCTAGTGTACTGATTAAAACTAATACTAGTTTTTAAAAGCAGCCAACCATTACCTTTTATATCTGAGGTACATTTTCTGTTCCCTTGGTTATTTATTTATTTATTCATTCAATTTTGGTGACCAGGTTGGCCCACTGGGCCTCGAAAGTCCCTTTTCAGGGGCGACCTGGGTTGGTTTACAGAGAAGGTTGAACCATACATAGGCATTTACATGCATTCAAGTTTACAGTATACAGACTTCCGACATGTTTTGAGACATACACAGTGGTAAGCTAAGAAGCAGTGCTATACATACTTGTTGACATTAATTCTTCTGTTAGTTAACAGTTCAGTGCAGATAATGATTATTACGTTGAGCACAGTTTTCATAGGAATCATAGGAAATATTCAAGCAATTGCAGATTTATATCCTTATAGCTTGCCTTAAACTAATTTAGATTATCAAAAATCATTTACACTTAATCAAAATTCCATGTCCAATCTTGTTTTAAATGTTTCCATGTCTGGACTATCTATTGTTGTTTTTGATAAATTGTTCCAGGATGTCACCACCCTTTGAGTGCACCATTTTTTACATAGATTTAAGTTCCACCTCGGCTGGAAAAGTTGTTTAGAGTACTTTTTGTACTTACACGATCATTACTAAATTGAATGCTTAACTCATCCTGCAGATTATAATCACTTAGTATTCTATAAAGCATGCATCTCCTCTAAATGTTCGATATGCAAGAAAGTACATTCCTAAGATTTTTAGCCTATCATTATAGGATTTATTATGTGTCCAGTAATAGCTTTTGTCATTCTTCTTTGTATACCCTTAATCCTGTTTATGTCTTCATGTTTATAAGGTGACCACACCTGTACACAATATTCAAGATGTGTCCTGACAAGAGAATTAAACAGTGGTATTAGAATTTTAGCTTCCCTACTGGATATGTGTCTGAGAATACAATTTAAATTCTGGTTTGCCTTTCTTATCTGAAGGGAACAGTGATGACTAAACAAGAAATCTCGGGTAATACCAATTCCCGAATCTCTTTCCCGAGTAGTGTCTAACAGATTAACTAGCCCAATGTTATATGTTTCTTTTGGATTATTTTACCCAAGTGCATAATTTTGCATTTAGCTAAATTTAGTTCTAATCTGTTAATTTCAGTCCAGGACGCTACCTAACATACTAACATACTATTTGCCAGCAGATTAGGCCTTATGGTGTATCGAGTCTGCTCGAACCTTAGATCCTTAGTTGGGTGCCGAGACCCTCCCATCCCTTGTGCTCCAGAAACCCGTATCATCCATCCCCACCCCCTTGGGACAGGCCATCATCTGATACAACCACTTTCTGTGTCTGTCCCACCCTCTCTTGAAGCCCTCCACTGTGGATCTCTGAACCAGCTCACCAGGCAGTGCATTCCAAGGGTCCACCACCCTCTAGAAACATAGAAACATAGAATTTGACGGCAGATAAGGACCGCTTGGCCCACCCAGTCTGCCCATTTCCCTACCTACTGGATAAGCTGCAGATCCTAGTTAACCAGCAGCCTACTTCTTCTTACCCCAACCCCCCAGAATTGCCTTATGACTGTCCCATGCATGCTTGAATTCCACCACTGATTTTGACTCCACAACTTCCTCCGGAAGGCTGCTCCATGCATCCACAACCCTCTCTGTGAAAAAATATGTCCTTAAATTACCTCTAAGCCGCCCCCAGCTTCAAATTGTGCTCTCTTGTTCTTGCACACCTCTTTTTTTGAAAGATGCTACCCTCTTGGACTTTGTTGATTCCCTTGAGGTACTTGAAAGTTTCTATCATGTCCCCCCTTTCCTCGAGGCAATACATATTAAGCTCCTTAAGTCTCTCTTTATATGTCTTCCGGTGCAGACCCTGCACCATTTTAGTTGCCCTCCTCTGACAGCTTCCATCCTGTCTATGTCTTTGAGAGATTGGGTCTCAGAACTGCACAAGTACTCCAGATGGGGTCTCACCAACTGTCTGTACAGAGGATAATAACTTCCTGTTTTCTACTGGTGATGCCTCTCCTATGCATCCCAGTAACCCCCAGCCTTCCTTGCTGCCTCTCACATTGCTTGCCCACCTTTAGGTCATCTGATATGACTACCCCAGGTCCCTTTCCATTTTTGTTGTTGTTAGTATCTCACCCCCATTGTGTACTCTTCCCGGGTTTTGTTTCCCAGGTGCATTACCTTGCACTTCTTAGCATTGAATCTAAGCTGCCATACATTTGACCATTCCTCTAACCTTGCCAAGTCCCTTCTCATCCTTTCCACCCCACCCTGTGCATCAACTCTGTTGCAGATCTTAGTGTCATCTGCAAAGAAACATACTTTTCCTTCCAGTCCTTCAGCAATGTCACTTATAAAGACATTGAAGAGGACCAGTCCTAATACTGAACCCTGCGGTACCCCACTAGTAACCCTCCTTTCTTCTGAGTGGACTCCATTTACTATTACTCTCTGTGTCCTATTCTCCAGCCAAATCTTTACCCAGGCTGTCATCTTGGGACCCACTCCCAGGCTGGCTAACTTGTATATTAATCTTTTGCATGGGACTGTGTCAAATGCCTTCCTAAAGTCTAGATAGGCTCTCCTCTTTTCCCCCCTCACCCTTCCACCTTTAAACCATGCCCTCTGGTGATACCTCCCTGCTTTAGTCTAAAGTTCCCCTCCATGTTTACCCTATTTATTCCCTTGAGGTACTTGAAGACCTCAATCATGTCCCCCCTGTCTCTCCTCTCCTCCAATGAAAACAGGCAGAGCTCAAGTCTGTCCTCATACGTCAAATCCCCTAGCCCTCATATCATCTTTGTTGCCCTCCTCTGTACCCTCTCCAGGAGCTGTATGTCCCTCTTCAAGTGTGGTCTCCAGTACTGTACACAGTACTCAAGGTGTGGTCTAACCAGTCCATTGTACAGCGCAGAATCACTACCTTGCTCCTAGAGGTGATCCCCTTCACGATGCATCCCAACATCCTGTTTGCCTTGTACGCTCTCCTGCACTGCTCAGAGTTATTCATACATGCATCCACCATGACCCCTAGGTCTTTTTTCCCCTACTGAGGCCTCCAGCGCCTCCTCCCAGGGTGCACCTGTGTTTGGGTTTCCGACCAAGATGCTTGACTTGCACTTGGTGATATTGAAATTTAATTTCCATGTGTGAGCCCAGCTTTCCATGGTGTCCAGGTCTCCTTGCAGGGCCAACCTCCCCTCTTCTCCCTCAACTACTGCTCCCATTTTGGAGTCATCTGCAAAGAGACTCATTTCACACCCTATACCCTCCCTGATGTCCGATATGTATGCATTAAACAGGATCGGACCCAGGACCGAGCCCTGCAGTACCCCACTACCAACCTCTCTAGGGTTCGAGAGCTCCCCACAGACCACTACTGTCTGAGTGCATCCAGCTAGCCAGTTTTCAATCCATCTGACCATCAAAGGGCCTACTCCTAACCCCATCAGTTTCTTCACCAGACCATTGTTGGGGACAGAGTCAAACGCCTTGCTGAAGTCCAAGAATAATACATCCACAGGCTTACCCCTGTCCAGTTCTGATGTTGCCCATTCATAGAACTCCACAAGGTTGGTTTGACATGATCTACCTGGCACAAACCCATGTTGCTGACAATCCAGACCTCCCACCTCCTCCAAGTACACCCCCAATCATTCCTTTAGTATACTGTCCATTAATTTTCCCACCACCGAGGTCAGACTGATGGGTCTATAGTTACCTGGTACTTCCATCGACCCCCCTTTATGGATTGGTACCACATGCCTCTCGCCAATCCTAGGTACCCTCCCCTGTTTCAAGTGACCTGCTGAAAAAGCTCCGCTAGTGCAGCCAGTATGTCCGGCCAAATGCCATAGTACTCTCGGATGATACCATCCAGCCCAGGAGATTTGTCTTTCTTTAGGGCCTTGAGGGCTAACCACCCTTTTGGTGGAGATAGCATCATCCCCTCCACCTTACTGGCCTTTTTATCCTTACCCAGATGTGACACCCTGGGGTACCTCTCCCTCCTCTTGCTCCATTTCTGTTGCTCCTGATCCCACTTACTGACGCTTCTATTCCCTTCGTGTCCTTGCTTTGTAGATAATCCCATCCCCTCTCTAGTGAACAAAGAGGCAAAGTACTCAATTAAATACCTCTGCCTGGTCCCTCACCTTCCACCCCACCTCCTTCTGATCTCAATCTGCTGAGATGGCCTTAGTTTTCTCCGCCCCCCAATGTACCAGTAGAACCCTTTTCCTCCATGTATCCCTGTGCCAGCCGCTGCTCTTTACTGGACTTTGCTCCTCCCACCATACGGGTGACTTTTCTAGATGCAAGCTGGTACATTTCTATCCCTATTCCTCTTGTTGTTTTATATTTTTGTAGGCCTTCTTTCTCTGACTGCTACCTGTACCTCACTGGACCACCAGCATGGTTTATGTGACCTTGTTCCCTTACGTTTCAACTTAGCGCAGATCCTGGCTGCCTCATGAAGTCCCTGTTTTATGACCTCCATCTCCTTTCCACACTTGTCATTGAGGTAATCCTTCAAGTGATCCTTGAGAATATTTCCATGCCCATAAAGTCTGCCC
Source organism: Neoceratodus forsteri (assembly GCA_016271365.2). Classification (NCBI taxonomy): domain Eukaryota; kingdom Metazoa; phylum Chordata; order Ceratodontiformes; family Ceratodontidae; genus Neoceratodus; species Neoceratodus forsteri. The sequence continues at coordinate 1,380,204,293 of CM028132.1, read as the reverse complement.
CTGAGGTCCACTGCCAGTGTCCTAGATCTCCCCCTCCCCCATGCTTATTTGAAACCAGACAGTGTTGTGGTCGCTCCCAGTCAGGGGTCTTGTACAACCATGTCCCTTACCAGATCCCCATCTGCAGAACCACATCCAGGACATGCCCTCCCTTGTGGGCTCCATCACATGCTGTGTTAAGAACACATCCTGGAAGCCATCCAGCAGTCTCTGCTCCTTGGCCACCTTAGAGAACATGGTTCCCCAGTTTGTACCTGGCATATTAAGGTCCCCCATCAACACCACTCCTTCCCTTTTTGGTCCACACTGGGCAATGATGTTGTCCAGCAACCATCCTCTAGAACATCACTCATCCCGGAGGGCCTATATGCTACACCCAGCTTGAACTTATCTCCTGATGGGGATCGTAAGGTGACCCATAAGGCCTCCACGTTTCCCTCTGCCTCTTCTACCCTAGCAATTTCTATGTCATCTCTAATGAACATAGCCACTCCACCCCCCTGCCCTCCTTTCTATCCTTCCTAAGCATAGTGTACCCCTGTACATTTAGGTCCTAGTCATGGTTTTTGTTGGCCCATGTTTCCGTGACCGCTGCCACATCCACCCCGAATAGCATGACCTGGAACTCTGGCAACTTGTTTCCCAAGCTCCTGGCATTTACTAACACCAACCCCCATCCCTGATCCCTTTGCCAACCCACACAGATTCCTTATACTTCCATCCTCCTCTGCTCCTCCTGAAACCTTCACCCCAGTCTGTTTCCCCTCCACCCTTGGGCAGAAGCTACTCCCTCATCTGGAGGAGAGGGCTCTGGTCAGCCCTCCTTATCCCTTCCCCTCACAAGTTTAAACCCCACCTTTCTTGTATGTAGTCAGCCCCCTGTTTAAGGACTTCCTTCCCTAATGGGGCAAGATGAAACCTGTCCTTGGCATATAGTCCCTTATCCTCCCAAACTCCATTCCAGTTCCCTAACACCCCAATCCTCTCTTCACCCCACTTCCTGAACCAGTCATTAACCTCTGTAGCTTCATTTTTCTCCACTGAGGCCTTTGGTACTGGCAATATCTCGAAAGAAATGTTGTATCCATTATCCCGACAGACTCTGGCAAGTTCTTGGAACCTGTTGGATTTCCAATGCTATTTCCTCTAGATCATTAGTTCCAAATGCACCAGAAATCGGTTTCCCTCCACAATCCCTAACCATTTCATACACCATGTACTTTGTTCTGTGCACTGTCAGCCCAGAGATACTCACTACCTTCACTTGGCTATGCATCCACCCCTGTCCTCCACTGGATATCCCTAATCATCAGGTCTCCCCAACAGAACCCAACACCACCATCATCCTTATGGTTACCTCCACTATGCCCTCTCAGCCCCTTCCCTTTATTCATTATTCACCTCATGGGAGTCTCCTGCCTTATTAGAGACCCCTTGTCACCCTCCCTTTCTGCCTCTCTTGCTATTTTGCTCACTTAACTCAAACCCCCTCTGAATAGGTGTCCCCTTAACCCTCTCTTATCAGACCATTTATCCTGGCCCTGATGGTTTCCTTCCCCCACCACCATCCTCCCCTTGTAATAGTACCCTGCCTCCAGAGGCTCTCTGTGGTCCCCTTTAGCTAGGGCCCCATCCTTGCTACTGACCCCCTGCTGAAGGGGGCTCCTCCACCTCCTTGTCTCCCAGTTTCTCTCAATCATGCTCTCCTCCTCATGTCTGGAATATGTTGCATCTCCCCATTTGCTTAACATATATTTCCCTTCTCCCTCTGGGACTATTTCTATCCTTTCCATAGCGGTCTGTGATGCCCTATGGGTATCCGACTCCCTCCCCCCGGCCTCTGTATAAGTTTCCTCATTTCCACCAACCCCTTCCTCCCCCTCTAGGTTGCTTAGTAGCTCAAATTTATTGTGACACTCTATGTCAGCCTCCATCAAGTAACCCGAGTTTCCACTGACTGCACCTTTAAACTGCCCCTCTTCTTCCCCTCTTGCTCTGTTCACCTTAGGAGCTCCCTTCCCACAGTCTGCTGTTTTAGGCTTCCGCACAACAGCCCCTCCTCTCTCCTTGTATTCAGAATGTTCACCCCGTACACTTTCCCCTTAGCATCAACTTCCCTATCTAAGGGTCCTCTGTCCCTAATATCCCCCTCCTGCTTGCTGTAACATAACGTCCTGTAATTTCAGAGCATTGCCCCAGCCTCCCTCAGCCCAACCTTCTGCTGCCCATATCCACACCCTTATCCTTGGACACCCCCAGCTCCCCAGCTTACTCCTTAACCAATATACCTCCTCCTGATACAAGATAGCTGTCTACAGAGTGGGCAGCCTCCTCTCTCAGGCCCAATTTGAATTATTGCCATCCCACAGCCTGTGCAGCCTACAACCTTCCAAGATGCCTGCCATGGTGGAATATGGCCACCTGTTTATCCCCTCTGTTTATAATGGCACACCCCCCTTTTCTCAGTACCTTTCCCCTGGAATACAGTTTCTCTCTATACTGACTGTAGTTATTTACAAACCCAATTTCAACCCCATCAATAAAGTTCCCAAGTCTCACAAACACATACAGTCCAGTGTGTGTTCGGTCCCACTAACAGTGTGTGTAAGCAGACATCAGGTACCGTATGATGTCACAGGCCCACCAGCTCCTGTTGCTTTGAATTTCAGTCCCAAAACAGAAATACTCAGCCCTTCAATACCAACCCCCAGTGGCTTTTCAGTATTTAAGAAAGCCTACAAAACAGGGTGGATGGGACGGCTCTTACCAAACACCAGGCAAACAACACATTTAAATTTCCCTCTAATTAACCCTGACAAACAACAGTCCCCAAGCCTCCAAAGTTACAATATCACAGCCCAAGTAACAACTCTAATTCAAGGTAATAATTTTTAACACATAGAGCTAATTTCACTTACAAACTATTCAAATATTTCAGTTAAAACAGAATATAACCCCAAACCTCTGTCCTACCAGCCTGCTGCTTGAGTTCCCAAGTGAACAATGGAGACCAGGGTAATTCCTGTTTAAAGACAAGGTAATTGCAGCTAATGTCCCTTCCCCCTAACACCAGGCAAACAACGCATTTAAATTTCCCTCTAATTAACCCTGACAAACAACAGTCCCCAAGCCTCCAAAGTTACAATATCACAGCCCAAGTAACAGTTCTAATTCAAGGTAATAATTTTTAACACATAGAGCTAATTTCACTTACAAACTATTCAAATATTTCAGTTAAAACAGAATATAACCCCAAACCTCTGTCCTACCAGCCTGCTGCTTGAGTTCCCAAGTGAACAATGGAGGCCAGGGTAATTCCTGTTTAAAGACAAGGTAATTGCAGCTAATGTCCCTTCCCCCTAACACCAGGCACAACACACTTAAATTTCCTCTAATTAACCCTGACAAACAACAGTCCCCAAGCCTCCAAAGTTACAATATCACAGCCCAAGTAACAGTTCTAATTCAAGGTAATAATTTTTAACACATAGAGCTAATTTCACTTACAAACTATTCAAATATTTCAGTTAAAACAAAATATAACCCCAAACCTCTGTCCTACCAGCCTGCTGCTTGAGTTCCCAAGTGAACAATGGAGGCCAGGGTAATTCCTGTTTAAAGACAAGGTAATTGCAGCTAATGTCCCTTCCCCCTAACACCAGGCAAACAACACATTTAAATTTCCCTCTAATTAACCCTGACAAACAACAGTCCCCAAGCCTCCAAAGTTACAATATCACAGCCCAAGTAACAGTTCTAATTCAAGGTAATAATTTTTAACACATAGAGCTAATTTCACTTACAAACTATTCAAATATTTCAGTTAAAACAGAATATAACCCCAAACATCTGTCCTACCAGCCTGCTGCTTGAGTTCCCAAGTGAACAATTACCTTACTGATTGCTACTTGTAAAGCTAACACATCAGATGAGTTGCTTACAGTAGTTCCCAGTCTGCAATCATCTGCAAATTTGGATAACCAGATATTCGGAATATTCATTTTTAAGGTTGATATATAGGCGTTAAATAAGCTTGGCTCCAACACCGAACCCTGAGGCACCCCACTAGTCACCAAACCCAATTCTGAATATATACCCTTAACCACCACTCACTGCCTCCTATCACTCAACCAATCCATAATCCAACATATCACATTTGTCGCTATCCCTAGGTTTTTTAGGACGACTATTCTCTATGCGGTAATTTGTCAAAGGCCTTTGAAAAATCCATAAAAACGACATCGACCGGATTACCTTGGTCGAGTGCTCTATTAACCTTCTCATAGAAGGTTAAAAGATTTGTTTGACAAGACCTTGACCTGGTGAAGCCACGCTGAGATATATCTGTCATGCCTTTTTCATACAGGGAAACTGTTATCTTTTCCTTTAGTATATTCTCCAATATTTTCCCCAAACGTGATGTCAGACTTATTGGTCTAAAATTTGAAGGTACTGTTTTAGTGCCCTTTTTGAAAATAGGAATTACAGTAGCCTCCTTCCATCCTTTTGGAACCACTCCTTTGTCTAAAGATGTCTGGAAAATATATGTAAGTGGGTGCACCAATAAATCAGCTATTTCCCTTATAACTCTAGGAGGTGTTTGCTCAGGGCCAGGAGACTTATTGATGTCAATAAACTTAAGTTTGTCTAATACTTCACCTGGATCAATAACAACTCATCCTGGAATTGGAATATCTTGATATTCTTCTTGAATTAAGTGTTTAGTATTGAATACTGAACAAAAATAATTACTTTGTATATCGACCATTTCCTTAATTGACAAAGGCTGTTGAAATTTGTCTTTGAAGGGACCTATCGTGTGAGAATTTCTCCTTTTACTATTTATGTAAGAATAAAGTTTTTTTTATTATCGCTAACTTTAGAGACTAATGATAATTCCATATCAGCTTTTGCATTCCTGATTTTTTTTTTAATTTTAGACGAAATGTTTTTAAGTGCAGACCTATTTGTCAAATTGGGATCTTTTTTAAATTTTTTATAATTTTTTTTTTATTCATCAATTTCTTTATATTAGAGGAGAACCACTGAGGTTTTAGTTTCCCATTATTATTTTTTTACTAATCGGTATATATTTTAACATTAAATTCTTCAGACATCGTAATAGTAGTTTCCACCTCTCATCAACTGCTATATTATGAAACACTTTGTTCCAGTCCCAATCAGAAAATTCTTGTCTAAGTTTATTAAAATTTGCTTTTCCAAAATTCAGTCTGGTTGTTACAGCAAAATCATTTGTAACTTGAGATTTTATCATTTTAAATAGTATAGTACTATGATCGCTGTTAACCAATGGAGGGTTTACAGTTACATCAGATAAGCAGTCTCCCATATTAGTTACTATAATATCCAGAATGTTGTTTTCCCTGGTGTTATCCACAACTTGACTAAGGCCTAGTTAGTCGAACACATCTAAAAAAAGATCTTTCTAACTTAGAGGTTCCTTGCCACGATGCCCACTTAATATTAGGTAGATTCAAATCACCCATGATTAAAATGTTATCATTGGGGTCAATAGTTTGAAGTTGTTTTATTAAGTCTAGGTCCTGATCTAATAAGTAGGAAGGTGGTCAGTATATTAAACCCAAAATTTGAGAGTAATTTAACCCATAGGGATTCAAGATTGGATTCCTCTTTTGTTATTTCTTCACTATTAATAGATTTGTGGATATAAATAGCCACACCGCCCCCCTGTTCTATGATCTCTGCATTTAGAGTATAATATATAGCCTTCGACTTGATAAACAAATATATCATTATTATCCCACCATGTTTCGGTAATTAGAGGGATTTGAATATGCTGGATGGATAAAAGGATTTTAAAGTTGTGAATAGTGGGGGGTGAAAGGGAAGTTGAGGGGTTGCTCATTTCCCATGGCAATGGCATGAGCTGGCCTCTAGCTGGTAGGCCTTGAGTCTTGTGCAGGATGTTTTAATAGATGGGGCTTCCTGTACAGGAGGAGGGAGTTTGTTCCAAACTGAGAGGGCAGTGCTGGAAAAGGACTTACCACCCATTTTAGTCCTCACTCTGAGTTCCTCGAGTAGGATTCAGCCAGATGTCTGGAGGGTCCACCTGTTATGCTTTGGGGTTCTGAGCCCAGAGAAGCTGATTGGGGGGAAGGGCTTAGCAGTTTGTAAGTTTGACAAAGTAGGGGTAGTAAAGGCGATGGTCCAATGTCAGCCAGTTTAGAAGTGCTAAGGCTTCGTAGTGGTGGCTTCTAGCATGAGACTGTATGGCAAAGCATGCCACCTTGTTGTAAAGCACCTGCAGTCAGTTGATATCATGTGTGGCCAAACCCTGCAGAACTGGTGCTGCGTAGATCAGGGTGGGGAGCAGGACACTAGTGGTGATAGTGATCCTGACCTCAGGGATCAGCTGCCCCTTTAGTCTATAAAGGGTTCCTAGTTTAGAGAGAGTGGTTTTGGTTACATGGTCGATATGATTCTTTAAGGTGAGGCCTTGGTCCAGCATAAGACCGAGGTATTTGAGGGAAGCCACAACTTCAGTGCGATTCCCTGAGGCCGAAGAGAGTGACAGTGCTTGGGATCTATCATGGTCAAGGGATTTAGGACCAAACAGCACGGCCTTGGTTTTCCCAGTGTTAAGGACCATTCTGTTCTCTATCAGCCAGGTCTCTAGCCTCGCAAAGTCAGCTTGGAGATGTGGGCCCAGTTTGGTCAGATTGTCAAGGGATCAGTATATTATGGTGTTGTCTGTGTATTGGACCACTGAGCTGCCCCCACAGTGGTTACTTAGATCATTAGTGAACAGGGAGAAGAGGAGGGGGCCCAATATTGACCCTTGTGGTACACCCTCCTTGAGAGGAAGTGGATCAGATAATGCTCCTTTCCACTTGACTCTCTGTGTCTGACCAGATAAGTAACTTCCAAGCCATGTGAGGGAGTGGGGGTCCAGGCCTAGTGTGCTCAGCTTAGTCAGCAGGAGTTGATGATTGACTAGGTCAAAGGCCTTGGGTAGGTCTTTGAAGACCACCCCAGTTGGAGCCCATGGCACTCAGTACATCTGCCAAGAGTTTTATCAGGGCAGTGTCAGTCCCCTGATTTGTTCTGAAGCCATGTTGGGAGGGGGCTAGTAGTTGGTGTAGCTCTAGGCAGTCATGAATTTTTCCGTAGATTAGCCTTTCCTGTATTTTTGCGAGTATGCAGAGCAAGGAGATAGGCCTATAGTTGCCAATAGGTTCTCTGTGGCCACCTTTGTGGATAGGGACCACATGGGTCTGCTTCCACATATCAGGGATGACTCCCTCGAGTATGGATCTGTTAATGAGCCTGTTTGTGGTCCAGTGATGGCTAGGGCTGCAGCCTTGAGTAGCCTCAGGTTGATCCCATCTGGTCAACCGGATCCCTTAGGCTTCAGGAACTTTAGGAGGTTGAAGACCTCTGTCCCCTTGACCAGGCACAGGTGGAAGGGAGGTCTGTCGAGGCAGGGGGTCTCATCTGTTATGGACTCAGCATTTGGAGGCAGTAGCCCGGTCCTGTATGCATCAATATTAGTGAAATGTAGATTGAGGGATGTGGCAATTTGATGGCAGTCATTTAGAAGCTGGCCATTGACCTCAATGGGATCTGGTTGGAACTTGCCGTTGCCCTTCAGCAGTTTGTTGATGTGGGACTAGAATAACCTAGGGTTCCCTAAGTTGGTTTTCTGGAGGTACACCCTTTTGGCCAGTTTAGTGTCACTCTTACATTGATTCCTAAGAGTTTTGTATGTCACTAAGTCGCCTGGGAGCGAAGTATACTTATACTTCTTCCAGGTCTTGTCGCGGCTCACCATTAGGGTCTTAAGTTCTGGGGTGACCCACTTATAACAGCTGCCTTTTGCACGCAGTATTTTGGGGGGCTGTAAAGAGGTTAGCCACAGACATGAATGAATTCTGGAAGTATTCCTGCGCCTTGTCGAGTGTGGGAAGGAGTCATGGGGGCTCCAGTCTATGTTGCTGAGGTATTAATTGAATTGATCAGCAACGAATTTAGAGTACTGTAGTAATGTGTAGTGAGTATTCTGGGGGGGGGACTCTGGGGGCTCTGCTCTTCCAGGTGCAGTAGATTGGAGAGTGATCACTGAAAGCATCTGCCATGGTGCCAGCAAGCTGGATGCTGGTTGGGTTGGACACCAGTGCCCAGTTAGTGGTGGTACAGTTGCTTGTTTTGTAGTTAATTCTACTTGAGTCAGTTATGACTTGCACTAGATTGCCTTTTTGGATCAGTGACTTGATGGCGAAGTTTGATTCCTGGGCCCAGTCGAGATTAAATTCGCCAAGAATTAGTAGCTCGGTTGAGATCTCCTCAATCATTGCTTTGGTGAGAAACTGTAAGGCTTGATGGGCTATCCTAGAGGGGTTGTAAGCACACCCAATGGTGAGTTGTTTAGAGATGGCCAGGGTGATCCGTATGAATAACGTTTCACTATCAATACATTCCTCATGTTGGAGGTTGATGAATGATGCCGCCAGAGTATCCTTTGTGTAGATGAGCATGCCTCCCCCTCTTTTGTTAACCCTGTCCCTGCAGAAGGTGTTATAGCCTGCAGCATCAACCTCATGCATGAGGATTTGGGGCTTTAGCCAGGTCTCAGACACAGCAAGCATGTCAGGCTTATAGAGAGCCAGCCAGGCGTGTACTTCATGGATCTTGGGGCGTAGGCTGCAGACATTCATGTGCACAATCTTGAGCCCCTTGGAGGATGTCTAGTGTGGGTCCTGTGGGGAGGATATAGGTAGACTGGCAACTGGGGGGCCTGGGTTGGGTTGAATGTTGCCTGCCAGTAGCAGTAGTGCAGCAAGGATACACAGAGTCTTAGGGTTGGGAGTAGGGAGTTGCGCATGGCAGAGAAGTCTTCTGGAGTATCAGAAGATCCCGTTTTAGCAATTTTGTGGGCAACCAGAAGCAAGTTTGAGCCTGAGGAGGAAGGGCCGATGTTAAAGTTTGGGAGATGCATATTTTGGTGCAAGGTCCCTGTGTAATCTGTGTCCCAGATGTGCATAAGTCTGTCTACCCAAAAGAGTGACAAGATGTGTATTGTTGCCAGGAGGAGTCCCCTATTAGGCCGATATGGGGGAATCTTGTCAGGCCTAGTGGAAGAGCGATGGCCTGGGCTAGGGTTCAGGGCCACCATGCTCAGGGTGTATTTGTAGCTTATTTGGGTGCTGATACAACAGCTGGGGGGAAGTCTAGGCTAGCCTACCTTCCAATGAGTGACCCCTGGGAGGTAGTAGCTGGGTGTCAATTAACCACCTGAATGACAGGTAACAAATGATAAAGTGGGGAACAATTAACTTAAGGCAGAGCAGGTAGTGCTGTGAATGGCCACAGTAAGCTTAAGCAACTATGGATAGTCTACGATACAATTTGGTCTGGGGAACAATTAATTTAAACAACAGCAGGTGATTCTGATTGACATCAGTGAACTTCAGAAATGACTAGCAGACTATTAAACACAGTTAGGCTAGTAGACAGCTTTTGAGCAAATGCTAGGCAGCAGTTGGCTAGGTGATCACAAACAACGAATATCATGGGAACCCATTAATTTAAGCAACTACAGGATTAGCAGTGAGCAGTTTCAATGAATCTTATATAGCATCAGGTAGATTATGGAACCCTAATAGGTTAGCATGCAGTTTGAATACGAACTCTCAGACTCAGTAGATTGTCATATATAGTGCAGGCAATGGGGTTCACTGCTCTTTTTATCATGCCACTTGCAACTGGTTCACAGGAGCTGGTGGGAGGTATCAAGAAGCATTTAAGGGGAGGAGGGAATGGGGCGGGTAGATGGGAAAATCTTCTGCTTGGGTCCCGGTCTGGAGAGCCTTTGGGGAGGTCTGCCTGGCTCCGGACAACATGCCAGCATCTCCACCCCGAAGGAAAGAAGAAAGTTTTGAAGCAAGTCCTCCTGGTCCATTGCAGGGGGAGGGGACCCGCAGCAGTGGGTCTCCCTCGCAACCCCTGGAGTAAAGCTGGTAGTCCTTAGTGAGCTGTGGCGTCTCAGTTGCTGTCTTTATTGAAGCCAACCAAGCATCACAGCAGGTTAAGTCCAATCAGGCTGAGGTGCCTTTTTTGAAATTTGTGCCTGAATTCCTGCTCTGGAGACTACCGCAGATAAGAGTCGCAAGGTCTAGCAGCTTGGGTCCCAGTCTGGAGAGCCTTCTGGGGAGGTCTGCCTGGCTCCAGACAACATGCCAGTGCCTCCACCCTGAAGGAAAGAAGAAAGTTTTGAAGCAAGTCCTGGTCCATTGCAGGGGGAGTAGACCTGCAGCAGTGAGTCTCTCTCACAACCCCTGGAGTAAAGCTGATAGTCCTATTAGAAGATGGTTTTCCCAATGTTAGTAGGTTTGATGTGTGGAACAGCTCATACCCTGGCAGCTGACATATCTTGCTCTACTGCCCCACACTACATCATCAGCATTGTGACCTCACTGACCATGACACCACTGCTACTTAGGAACAGCAAGTTAGTAACTGCCAGGTCATTCACCTGTGATGTCACTGTCAGTGAGATCATAATGCTGATGATGTAGTGTGGGGCAGTAGAGTTAGACATGTCAGCTGCCAGGCTATGAGCTGTTCCACACATCCAACAGAATGGGGCCTATGCTCACTTGTGTGGAGTGGCTACACTTCGTGCATCCCCGGTGCATAGCCACGTAGCACCCATTGCACCCTCCACACGGAATGCACAAAACAGGGCACGCAGCGCCTCCACACCCGATCCCCCACCCACACGGACTGCAATGCACAGGGGGACAGGTGCCAGCATTGCGCGCAATGCACAACAGCACATAATGCTGGTCATGGGGGTGTGGAGGCAGCCGCAGGTTATGCCACGGCAAACCCTGCCATAAGCCCCCTGCACGCCCCACACATCCTTCTCACACCAAGGGGACCACAGCATCCACAGGCCACTCAGGGCCACCGACACCAGCACCCAGCCAAACCCCCTACCATCCCCATGTATGCCAACCTTCCCCCACATACACACACACACACATGCACACACACCACTCTCATGGGGCACCGGCCCTGGACCACAGAAACCCCACCCACCCACCCACTTCTGCGGCTCCCCATGCTCTAGATAGTGTGGTGGGCTATGTCAATCACACACACACACACACACACACACACACACACACACACACCGCACACACACACACACATACACACCCCAGCACCACCCCCCACCCTGTACCTCCCTGTCAGATCGGGGGGCATGACACTGCCGGTGGCACATCCCACCTCTTACCTCCATGGCCACCAGTAGTGTGGACAGCCACGTGGGAGCACAGCCAACGCACCCCCCACCACATAAGGGATCCACTGAGGGATCCAGGATTGGCATCCCATTGGATGCCTGCCCAGGTGCGCAGCTCTGCCCATGGCTGCCCCGCGTGGACCCACATGCCAGGGGGGCTTGACCACGGACAGGTGCCCGGTGGTTCTGATTGTTGCCAGTGCGCAGCTGTCCACAGGTGCTGAGCTCCACAGGTGGGATATGCTCATATCTTTGATGTGTAATTCCCGCCTGTTAGAGCGCAGTCTCCATTATTATCACATACAAGACTTTCTGATGAGCAAAAGGAAAAAGAAAAATACTTCAGAAATAAAAGGATACAACTGACTACTACTTAAAATTTATATTATTTTCCTGTCTGCCTGTTTTGGCTCCACTACCTCTTTAAATGAGTGCTGAGTAATGCATCTAGGACAAAAAAAACATCAATACACAGTACTTGATTCCAACAACAGTATTTGGCTCCTAAGCCCAATTATCTGTGCAGCACCACACTGTGCATCAGGGAAAGAGAAAGGTGCCTCGAAACATCTCAGTTTCCAGTTGCACTGGTGACGTAGCTGCTATCACAACTGGAGCGGTATTCCCAGTGGACTGGGTTCAAGTTCCAGCTAAGGCACTTGGTTCTTTCTCTCTTCTGTTTGTATGGGTTCCATAAATTGTGCCCTGGGCTACACTGCCGGCCCTCCCACCTAGTCCTCTTCAATGTCTTTATAAGCGACATTGCAGAAGGACTGGAAGGAAAAGTATGTCTCTTTGCAGATGACACTAAGATCTGCAACAGAGTTGATGCACAGGGTGGGGTGGAAAGGATGAGAAGGGACTTGGCAAGGTTAGAGGAATGGTCAAATGTATGGCAGCTTAGATTCAATGCTAAGAAGTGCAAGGTAATGCACCTGGGAAACAAAAACCCAGGGGAAGAGTACACAATGGGAGGTGAGATACTAATAACAACAACAAAATGGAAAGGGACCTGGGGGTAGTCATATCAGATGACCTAAAGGTGGGCAAGCAATGTGAGAAGGCAGCAAGGAGGGCTGGGGGGATACTGGGATGCATAGGGAGAGGCATCACCAGTAGAAAACAGGAAGTTATTATCCTCTGTACAGACAGCTGGTGAGACCCCATCTGGAGTACTATGTGCAGTTCTGGAGACCCAATCTCCAAGAAGACATAGACAGGATGGAAGCTGTCCAGAGGAGGCAACTAAAATGGTGCAGGGTCTGCACCGGAGGACATATGAAGAGAGACTTAAGGAGCTTAATATGTATAGCCTCGAGGAAAGGAGGGAGGGGGACATGATAGAAACTTTCAAGTACCTCAAGGAATCAACAAAGTCCAAGAGGTAGCATCTTTCAAAAAGAGGTGTGCAAGAACAAGAGGGCACAATTTGAAGATAGAGGGGCGGCTCAGAGGTAATTTAAGGAAGTATTTTTTCACAGAGAGGGTTGTGGATGCATGGAATGGCCTTCCGGAGGAGGTTGTGGAGTCAAAATCAGTGGTGGAATTCAAGCATGCATGGGATAGTCATAAGGCAATTCTGGGGGGTGGGGGTAGGAAGAAGTAGGCTGCTGGTTAACTAGGATCTGCAGCTTATCCAGTAGGTAGGGAAATGGGCAGACTGGGTGGGCTAAGCGGTCCTTATCTGCCGTCACATTCTATGTTTCTATGTATGTTTCTATGTTTCTATGTTTCTATGTTTCTATGCTACCTACTGGCCTTCCACCCGGTGGAATTGGAACTATGGCAGGGACCACCCCGAGAGATGAAAATTGCCTTTCGGCTGCCCAACTGCTCCCTCCTCCCCCATGCCACAGCTCTCTGGACAACCTGAGGTCATTCCCCAATCCGGTAACCGACATGGCATGACATAAGGCATCCAGCACCTCAACCCTCAGCGCCACTGGGCCAGTGCTTCATACTGCACTCTTGTACACGTTAAGATCCCTCAGTCTCTCCTCATATGGCTTCTCATGCAACCCCTGCATCATTTTAGTTGCCGCCTTCTGGACTGCCTCTACCCTGTCTGTCTTTTCTGTGATGCTGTTTCCAGAACGTTGCACAATATTCTAGGTGTAGTCTCACCAATGATCTGTACAATGGTAATATCATCTCCCTCCTTTTGCTGGTGATACCTCTCCCTGTGCACCCCAGCATCCCACCGGCCTTGCCGACTGCTTTGTCACACTGTCCTGCATTTTTAAGGTCATTAGATATTATAAACTCACGGTCCCTTTCCTGCTTAGTGAGTGACAGTACCCCTTCCCCCAATACTCAGGTCAAAGGTCTGTATTCCCCAGGTATATGATTTTGCACTTTTTGGCATTGAACCCCATCTGTTACACCCTAGACCACTACTCAAGTTTTCTAACGTCCCTACTCATTTTCTCCTCCCTCTCCTGAGGGTCCACCCTACTACAGATCTTGGTGTCATTAGCAAAAAAGCATACCTTCCCTTCAAGTTCTTCTGCAATGTCACTTACGAAGACATTGAACAAGACTAGTCCCCGTACTGAACCATGTGCACCCCACTGGCCACTCTCCCCTCATTAGAGTGAGCACCATTTACCACCACCATCTGCCACCTATCCATTAATCAGTTTTTTACCCAGTTTACAACTTTGGGTCTCATGCCTAGATGATTCAGTGTCTTTATCAGTTTTCTATGTGGCACACTGTCAAAGCTTTGCTGAAGTCCAAGGAGGCCATGTACACTGTTCTACCTTGATCTATTTCACTGGTCACCCATTCAAAGAAAACTATCAGATTTGTCTGGCATGACCTCCCCCTCATGTATCCATGCTGCCTTTGGTGTTGCAACCCACTGTATTCAAAATATTCCAGTAGCCTTTCTTTTAACAGAGGTTCCATTAATTTCCCCACCACTGATGTGAGACTGACTGGTCTATAGTTGCTAGCCTCCTTCCTGCTGCCGCTGTTATGGAGCAGAACTACATCAGATCTCCCCCAGTCTCCTGGACTGCTATTATTCTGCCAGTTAGGACCAGATAAAATTAATTCCTAGGCATTTCTGTGCAATTTTTATACAAAGCCAGTTTCTAGAACTGCAACAGCCAGGAGCAACTAACATTTGTGTTTGAATAATTTGGGATCCGAAACCACTAGCCTTCAATCAGTTCTGTACCATTGTCCAATGTCAGGCCTGCAACTGCCTGCTGTGTGCACACAGTTATGAACTGCTTTGGGAGCTCTTAAGCAACTCCGGGGTACTGGTGCATCGGCAAAGGGGGGGGGAGTCATCAGTATCGTGTGAATACTCACCAGACTGTGGTGGAATATGTGGGGCGTGATCTCTGAAATATTTTAATGTTACATTAAGTCCATTCCTTTCCCAGTGCAGGTCCTGTCCCTGTGCCACTAATAAATATCCTTTGTTTTGAATTGAAATTTGTTGCATTCTGCATATTATTGTGTTTACTTACATTGCGTGCTAAGAGTATAAGTTGGGGGTTTGTAAAAGCAAAAAGGTTCCCTGGGATGAGGGTGGGGGTTACATTCATTTCCTGTTGGGAGGCACCCTGGCAGCCACCAGTCAAAAGGATCTCATTAAATAGAAGTGCTGCACCACTTTATAATTACCTTAAATAGCAACTGAGCCAGACGCCATTTACAGGAAGGCATTATAGACTGTGCCCAGCTTCCACTGGACAGGTGTAGTCTTACACCACATGGGCATGGGTGGTTACAGTTACAATTGGGGGTTTCATGGGGGAGGGATCTAAGGGGACAGGATCCCAAATATGAAAGGGGAAACTTAAGGTTTTTATGCATATTTCTGAACCATCAAACTACTGGCTCCTTCAAATCAGCCCACAAGGAGCACCTCCTCACTTTAGCCAAGTATAACTGCTGACATGCTTCTGCTGTTGATGTATACTAGTCTCAGAGTCAACCATACCTTATGCAACAGAACTATGTCTGTTACTGCCCCTCCCTATTGTATTTTTTATTTTATTAGGAAAGTCGGAAGTATATCCTTTGAGCTAAAAGCTCCTTTACGAAGCATCCTCGTCATACAATAAAAAAAAGGAGGGGAAGATAAGACAGGTGGGAACATATGCAGCTGTGAGGCATTATCAAAATAAACAATATTAAATACACAGAGTATACAGTATCACGGTAATGTCAAGAATATTACAGAGTTCACAAAAATGTGGAACACCGGATTATAAGGGATCTCACCCATGAGGAGGAGGAAAAGTGCAAAGTCAGAAAGGTACAGGAACTGAATAATAGTGAGTAGGTAGTGGCAGCAGCACTAGGAATGAGCCTGGATCTAACTAGGGTGTGCCACAGAAGAAAGGTGGGAGAGAGTGACAAGATCCAGCAGGTTAGCTAGTTGTGGATGCGGTGTTAGAGGGTTAAGGGAGGTAAATAGTGGAGGGGGCTTAAAGAGGGGTGGAGAGACAGTAGAGACAATAGGGGAGGAAGTGGGGAAGGGGGCATAGGCAACGGAATAGAGCATGCAATCTGGGCTGAGACAGGCTTTCAGGGAGCTAGTGCCCGTACTTGGCTAGAGGTGGCAGAAGCACTGCTCAGAGAGCATGATGAATCTTCTTAGTTCAGTTTTGAAGTGGCTAAGACTTATGTGGCTCTTAGAGAAAGGGAGTGCACTGAGCCAGGAGGGAGCCCTTACCACAAACGCTCGCTTTCCCAAGGCTGTTTTTCTAAAAGGCACAGCTAGTGCATGTTTAGCTATGCTTCTAGTGGCATGCTCAGCCGGGGTTGGTTGGAACAAGGCCTGTAGAGAAGGAGGTGCAAGACCAAGGAGGGCCTTCTTCCCTAGGTGCCAGAGGAGATCACGCTGTCGCATCATGGTGAGTAGTTGAGGGGTGACCCAGTCCATGCTATCGCCTTTTATCTTCTTCCTGTGATAGGGGGCAAATTTGTCCACTGCTGCATTAAAGAGGGTGAGGAAGAGTTGAAAGGCTATGTCGACCAAAGGGCATTTAGCTAAGATGCTCCAGTCTTGGTTTGCAAGATGGTTCCTGAACTTGACCGTGGAGCTGGCTCTGATGACTCTATTTCATACTAGTCGAGGAGGGGGGTTGTTCTTTTTAGCTGACCACTCACATTGGGTGGGTGAGTGGTCACTCAGGGTGTCAGGTAGTACCTGAACATTGGTAAGTCTTTCTGGGTGCGTGGTAAGTACCCAGTCAATTAAGGTACTAGTCCCCTTAAGATAGTTAGTTCTGGTGCTGCTGTAACCTCCCTTTATGATTGGTTTCCCTTGCATTGTATGTCTAGTAATTAACTGTTAACTCCGGTGGAGCCATTGTGTATCTAGTCTCCTGTTCCTAGCTTGTGCACAATGTTTTTGCACACCTTCGTATTGCAGGATGTCTCATTGGTGTGTGTGATAGCTGTGTGTACTGTTCTTTGAAACTAATTCTGGCTAACTCTTTGGTTCCAGTGGGCCTACGCAGTAGAAGGTTATGTTACCCTGGAGACCTGTATGCTCCCTTGTGGTTGTACAGTATATTGAATGTCATGTACAGAACCTCAATGAAAACTTTGATTACAAAAAAAATATCAGACAGTAAATACAGGAATTATCTGCATTATTCATTGATTTCAGTCTTAATATGTATCTTTGTGGGATATGACCTAACTTATATGCTATTTATCTTCATGACTAAAGGGGGCAGGAAAATAATTTAAGTGTGTCAGAGTCATGAGTGAGTTATGAAAGTCCTGCCCCCTCACAAATGATGATAAATGTCATAGTCTAAGTGAGGCTAGCACGTGTCCAATTTATATAATGTGTTTTAAATTGTAGAGCTTTCAGACTAGCTCTTCTAATGAAGATTTAACAGTTTCTGTTTGACTTCACTGCTCTGGTTCTGAGTGCAGCAAAGGCCACTGTAATATCACCAGTCATTGTGCAACCTGCTTTCCCTTTCAGAATGCCTTTGTGACCTACCTAAAGTGGAAAGAAACAATGATGGCCCACCTTATCTTAGAGGTGGGCAAGTCAGAGCAGACTCAAGCCTAGCTCGGGCTTAGCATCTGACGTGGCTTGACTCGACCTCTATAAGCAGTTGAGAGCCAGAGTCAAGCCGAGCCAGTTACGGTCAAAGGAAGCATTTTTGTCAGCCTGAGCAGTTAGTGTAGTGACTGAAACATTCAACTCCTATGTAACGAACAGCCTACAGTAGCCAGGGCTGGGCTCGTCTTTTGGCTCCTAGAGTCAAGCCAGATCCCTGGCTCGGCTCTGGCTTGGCTCTAGGTGAAAAATTACTGGCTTTCCTACCTCTACCTAATATTGAAAAAAATATTTACTTTCATTTGGAATGCTTCAGTGGTTAAAGTAAATCATTTATCTGTAAAGTTTGACTCTTTACTTATATTGCATAATTCATGCATTTATTCAGTTATTAAAATAGTTTAGCCAAAAGGATACACCGAGTTGAGAACAGCTCAGCTTATTTCCAGGTGCATCCTGGGAGAAGAAGACACTGGGATGCATACAGTAATAACATAAAAAAAGAATATAAAATATATTGTTTGCAAAAAAACTACATTAATTCATCAGTTATGGTTCAGGGTAAAGTGATAAAAGTAGGAAAATATGATGTTAGAGTTTCAAACCCTAAAACTCCTGCCCCACCCCTGAAGTGAATGAGGGGTGGAGTCTTCCTTGGGGTTGTCAACCCTACCACTCACCCCATGGTATGCACTCATAAAACATACACATCTGTCTCCAGCACATCTTAGCTTTTCTGTTACTGCAATGGGGTGAGCATTAGGGTTGACAATCCCAAGGAAGACTCCACCCCTCATTCACTTCAGGGGTGGGGTAGGGGTTTTTGGGTTTGAAACCCTAAAGTCATATTTCCCTACTTTTGTCACTTTATCCTAAACCATAACTGATGCATTAATGTAGTTTTTTGCAAAGAATTTCCCTCACTTTTTGAGATGTGTAATTGTAGCTTTATTTGCCTCTGGGCCCTGCAATCCCACCCATCTATAGTTTTTGACAGAGTAATCATATCCTTATTTGCCTGTGGGAGCGCTGGGCCCTAAGAGTGCCCTGTGCTCCCATGCCTCTATAGATGCGTATCTGTATGTCGCTGTGGAAGGGCCCTGTGCTTCCATTTATAGTACAAAACCTAACACATTTTCAGCATAGCCATCTTATTACCCCACCTGATATACCCAGTGCAGAAAATTTGTGTATCCCCGCCAAAATGTAATTCTGCGTAACTGCAATGCCATTCTGTGACATAGGTGCGAAAACACATTTTGGACAGGAGCTGAAAAATGACAGCTATGACATACATGAGGTGGGGTAATGAGAAGGCTCTGTTGAAAATTTGGGGTCAAAATAATTACAATTTCCAAAGTTACAAGCATGAGTAGCAAAACTGCAACAAATGGGTATAACTTTGCCATTTTTACATATTTTGACCCCCAATTTTCAACATAGCCTTCTTATGAATCCATCTCATGAACAAGGGCAGACAAATTTTCTAAATCCTGCCCAAAACATGAATTGCAAATGACTGCAAAATCACCTTTTGGGCAGGAGTTGCATAATGTCAGTAATATTGTTCATGAGGTGGGGTCCCCAAAAGGCCATGTTGAAAATCTGGTGTCAAAATTTAAAAAAATGGCTGAGTTATGCATACAAGTTGAAACCCCCGTTGAAATACTTCGAACCACATTTACCTTAGTTTCTCATATTGCAATGACCGGTTCCAGCAGCAAGCCGTGTCTTCGATTGGAGTGTGAATCTCGAACCTGGGACCTGTCCAGGTGAGTGAGGGTGTGTGGGGTTGTACTGGGGGATGTGGGGTGGTGGGTGCTGAGTGAGAGGTAGGGGTGAGGGGTGCAGATCGTCAAGGTGCAGTTTTTTTTAGGGGGAAAAAAGGATGGTTTTCTTTATTTCATGGATAGAGACACCATCGGGGGGGGGTGCCACTAGACACCAGGGACATAAGACAGCACAGGGAGGGCCATCAGAGAATGGGGAGGATGGAGGGACCACTAGACTACCAATGAAATATATATAACATGGGAACAACGATCAGAAAACAGGGAAGGGGGGAAGGACCACTGGACTACCAGAGAAATTATTTTTGGCTATGGGGAAGGTGACTAAACATTGGAGAGGGGGGAGGGACCACTGGACTACCAGAGACATTTTTATTTAATACTGGGGCAGCAATCAGAGAACAGGGGAGGGATCACTAGACTACCAAGGAATGTAGAAAACACATATGGGACAGCAATCAGGGAATGATGAGGGAGGAGGGACCACTGGATTATATCAGGGAGTTTAAAATAAACATCGGGGATGGCTATCGGAGAACGGAGGAGGGGGGAGGGACCACTAGACTACCAGAGAATATAAAAACAAAGATACGGGATGGTGATCGGAGAACAGGGGAGGTGGGGGGACTAATAGATTACCAGGGAATATTATATTATTTTATTCAGGGGCTGGAAATTAATGGGTAGGGGGTGCAACTAGATGCCAGGGAGCTTTGACAGTATGAACAGCCATGGACCTTTACTGTTTGCTATCTTTACAGTCTGAACAGCAAAGTTAAAACTATAAAGAACTGTGAATGGTTATTTTCTGATCGACTGATCCTTAACTAAGTGAATGATGGGCGATATGATTTTCACCCCAAAAAGACATACTTGCCCTCAACATTTTCAAATCATAGTACAATAATGGAACTAAGCATGTGACTGAGACCTAAATACAGGTCTTGGTCATTCCTTACCAAGTAGGATTTCTTTGGAAATCAATTTTTAAAAGGAAAAAAAACAAGATGGCAGAAGCACAAACAGTATTTCACTGCGTACGAACAGTAAATCCTTAACAATTAACAGTTCAAACTGTTTTCATTTACCTGCCTGTCTAGCGGCTATCACAAAAATGTTATAATTAAAAATGGTGAGATATTTTCTCACCACACTATCCAAAGGCACACCCTTGGCACAGACCCCATCATCCCTGAAAATGTCAAGAAAAAATGTAATTCCATCTGGGCTGTACATGAGGGCAAAAAATCCCATGTTAACCAATGGGAAAAATTTGTTTTTCCCGTCTTTTCAATTCCATATCTCGACAAGCATTTGTCAATGCCGAGTGTTGTCTTGCTCATGTTGGCATTGTTAGTGCATGAGTTAAGAGAGATGCATAATAGGAATAGCAGTGAAGTATAGAACTGGCATCAACCCAGCTGGCAGTATAGCCTAGAGGTTAGAGGAATGAGGTGTGAACGAGCTTGATACATCCAGCAGACCAGACCTGGGTTTGATTCTCACAACCTCCACTTGCATACTGTGTGACTCTGAGCAAGTCACTTAACCGCCCAGTGCTCCCAGGTCACCCCTGAAAACAGGCACTTGTACCTAGTGGGCCTTACCAGGTTACCAAAGACTGAAAACAAAAAATAAAAAATAAAACCCCACCCCACCATGCAGAGAGTGACAGGCATTGGGGTGTCCGTTTGGGTCGCTGGCATTAACGCTCATGCTATTTCACCTCACCCTACCCTGCAGAGTCTGACAAATGTCGCGTTGTGCCTTGGGGTCATCTGGCCTTATGCTCACCCCATTTCATAAGAATGTACGTTGAGATGGGTGCAGCATAGGAGAATGGGTTGAACTTTGGGGCTGAAGAGTCCAAGGCACACCTTCATTCCTGTCAGTGGCTGCAGGGTGGGGATGGAGGACCAATGGCATGAACAGTACAGCAGACAATCCAAAGACACACCCCTGATGCCTGTTATTCTGTACAGGGTGGAACGTAATGGTTAGAAACCATAATGTCCTGGGCATGTGTTGGTATTTGCACTCCAGATTTTAAAACATGGCCTTTTTGTGACCCCACCTCATGAAAGCATTTGGGACCTCTGCTCATGAACAGTGTCCCTGTGATTTTGTTAATCTGTCTCGAACATTGATGTCCCACAGTGACCACGTCATTCTGCACCACATTAAAATGTCAGCAGCACCATTGATAAGGAGGTGTGAAGAGATGCCAATGTTGAAAATCTGGAGTGAAAATATTAAACATTCTTGAAGTTACAAGTGTGTGTGAAAACTGCGCATCGCACGCTCGTAACACTGTCATTTAGTGGAATTATTTCACCAAATTTTTAACATAGCCATTTTGGGACCTCTGCTCATGAACAGTGGCACTATGATTATCTTAATCTGCCCCGAACGTTGATTTCTCACAGTGACTGTGCAATTGTGCGCCACATGTGCGAAACTACATTTCAGGCAGGATGTGACAAATGACAGCTGTATTGTTCATAAGAAGGTATGCAAAAATGACAATGTTGAAAATCTGCAGTGAAAATATTACAAATTCTCGGTGTTACGACTGTGCATGGACACTACGCAACGCACACTTGTAACAGTCATTTTATGGATATTTTTCACCAAATTTTCAACATAGGCATTTTGAGACCTCTGCTCGTGAACAGTGTTACTGTGATTTTCTTATACTCTGTTCTGAACATTGTTTTCCTACAGCGACTGCTCCACTGCGCGCCGGATGTGCGAAAATACAGTTTGGGTAGGATGTGGAAAATGAAAGCTCTACTGTTCATAAGGAGGAGTGAAAAAATGGCAATGGTGAAAATCTGGAGTAAAAATATTAAAAGTTATCAAAGTTACGAGCGTGCATGAAAACTGCACAATGCATGCTTGTAACAGTCACTTTATGGACGTTTGTCACCTAATTTTCAACATAGGCATTTTAGGACCTCTGCTCATGAACAGAGTCACTGTGATTTTCTTAATCTTTCCCAAACACTGATTTCCCACAGCGACCACGCTATTCTGCATGGGAAGTACGAAAACACAGTTCAGCCAGGATATGAAAAATGACAGCTATACTGTTCGTAAGGATGTGTGAAAAAATGCCAGTGTTGAAAATCTGGAGTGAAAATGTTACAAATTTGCGAAGTTACGAGGGTGTGTGGCAATTGCGCAACGCACATTCATAGCACAGTCATTTAATGGACTTTTCACACCAAATTTTCAACATAGGCGTTCTGCTCATGAACAGTGTCACTGTGAGTTTTTAATCTGGCTCCAACACTGATTTCCCCAAAGCGACCGCGCTTATTCTGGCGCCAGAAGTGCGAAAACACATTTTGGACAGGATGTGAAAATGACAGCTGTACTGTTCATAAGGAGGTGTGGAAAAATGCCAATGTTGAAAATCTGAAGTGAAAATATTACAGATTTATGAAGTTATGGCGTGCATGGAAACGCGCATCACACGCTCATAAAACAGTCATTTTTGACTGTTTTCACCAATTTGCAACATAGGCTTTTTGAGTGCCCACCTCATGAACAGTGGCATTGTCGTTTTGTTAATCAGTCCCTAAAGGTGATTTCCCACAGTGACCACGGAATCACATTTCGCGACCGAATAACGCCATGACAGTGACTGACTTCATGAGGAGGGGTCCCAATAACCCCATATTGAAAATTTGGTGCCAAAATTCCCCAAAATGCCCGAGATATGCACCAAAGTTGAAAAAACCCTATTTATGCCATTATACAGCTTACCGGCATTTCTTCAGTTCGCGGTCGGCTTTGAAGAGTGCAGACGTGTTCCCAGTCCACCAAAGATCGTCGCACCGGGCTCCGGAGGTAAGTATGGGATGAGAGGGGTGTCGGAGGTGGGGTATGCAGTGGGTGGCGCGGGTTGGGGAGGGGCCGCAGACAGCAAGGGACCATTTTCTATTTTACAGGGTTAAAAAAAATAATAATAAACATCGAGGGAAGGTTTTTTTTCTTTTAACAGGTACTTTTGGCACTCTGGGGTAGGCTCCCAGCATGCCACCTGCGTATTTTGGGATGGGGGACTGGAGCCGTTAGGGATTGGGCACCCTATCAGCAAATAAAAGGTGTTGGGGAGGTGATGCAGAGGGGGATTGGGCACCCCCCTCAGCAAACAACTGGCATGGGATATGATGCAGACGGGGATTGGGCTATCTGTTGGCAAATGAACTCAGGAGGGGGGTATGATGATGCCGACAGAGGGATTGGGCACCCTCGACGTTGGCTTTTCTAGGGACTGTGCGAGGCGGACGGCACAGCCGCCGCCATGTCTGATTGAAATGTTACACCAAGAGAGGCATGCCCTGCAATGAGGTGGAGCTCCCTCATTGCAGCGGCTAAAACGTTTTAAGTTGGTGGCACGCTTTTGCACTGCTGTCATAGGCAGAGTGCAGTATAATTTGTGCCACGGAGCCCAG
The DNA here is from genome assembly GCA_016271365.2 of Neoceratodus forsteri. NCBI lineage: Eukaryota > Metazoa > Chordata > Ceratodontiformes > Ceratodontidae > Neoceratodus > Neoceratodus forsteri. Next base: position 1,380,180,704 of record CM028132.1, on the reverse strand, counting down.
TCCCAAAAAGCAGTGGCACCACTGGCCACAACATGACCCCGCCTCCAAAACCCGCTATTCTAAAGTTACCTCAACATGTTTCTTGTGCATGCGCAAGACAACATAAAAACCACACAAGATGCCATCACAAAATGTTCCAGCTCTTGAGACACAGGCAGAATAACTGTGCATGCCAAAATTTGGGCTAGTTTGTCAAAAATACCAACATTATTAAGGTACAAATGTTTGAATTTAACATAGAAGTGCTGGTACAATCCTAACTATAGAATTTATAAGTATAGAATAAATGATTGAAAAAAAAAAGACAAAGTAGTATGGAGAACAGGAGCAAAGCTACATGATTACACAACAGAATTGTACAGTCAGTAAAAGTAATTTAATTACTGGCCATCATTTTTTATACATGGATAACCGTACTTTTATTCTGCGTTACAACTGCCTGGTTGATATTTTGCATTATAACCGTGACGTTATAATCACTTGCTGTCAGTCTAGCTCACACTACACTCAGTGCCAGGTCACAAAAATGTTCGCAATACCATCATTTCAGCTCCCAAAGTAAAAAAAAAATTGTAACAAAAGTGCCTTAAGAGGAAAAAATGGAATCGCAGATGACTGTGAGCTCACACTAGTTGTAGCCAAAAAACGAAGGTCAGTAATTGAATAAAACAGGTGGGTGGGTGTGTATAAAACCATAATTTTACATACACCCTTGGTGTGGGATGCTTTTACAAACCCCTTGGGCTTTGCCCTCAGGGTTTATGTAGCATCCCACACCTTGGGTGTGTGTAAAAGTCTAGTTACACCCATCTAGCAATGTATTATTCTGTATTTAACACTGTACAACTAGCAGGGCAGTTGGTGAAATTCAACAGTATGCCAGACAGAAATTAGTCTCCAGTAAAACGAGTTGTGCAGCTGGAGAGCAAACTCTTCCTGCGGGGAACAGGGAACAGGAGGTAAGGGGGTGACCAAAGATGAGAGGAGAGTAGGGAGGGGTGAAGTCTATTTGCTGCACTTTGTAGTCTTTGTGTTGAATTAAATAAACTATTCTTTTTTTGTTATACCTTTTTCTCCCTGGCCCCGGTCTTCCTTACCTTGTTCTTGTCTTGGCATCCTCATAGGTCTTCCGGCCACCGCCCAAGGACCCCTCTGCTTCTAATCAGGCCCACTTGGCTTCTGGCTTGCCCCGCAGTGGGGAGGTATTGGAGAGCCCCCCCATGCCCTCCACCCGAACAGGATCCAGTATGCACCGCGTACCCTCAAAGCCAGGTGCCCCTTCCCAGAGATGGCCATCATGCCGCCATAACCAGTGCCTTTTCCCTGTTCTAATTCCCCTTGATGTGTGTGGCGTGCAATGACGCCAAGGGACTGGAGCGCGCATGCTACTGCATGCACTCCTTCCCGGCGTCTGCCCCAGCATGTCTCTTCAGACTGTTAGTGCCACTGCATCACCCCCAGCCAACGCTAGAGGTCACCAGTGCAACGACAGCAACACACACCCCTCCCCAGAGAAAGAGAGCAGTCCAACAGATGCTCAATCCTTCTTCTCCCCTGCCTACCCCCAACGACTTGGGCTCGTTCCCAAACCTGAGTCGCCGGCATGGCGCGAGGTGTGGCATACAGTGCCTCAACCCTTAATGCCACCGGGACAAACTTTTCTGTTTCTGGGGCATAGTCTATGCCATGAAGCATGGAGGGGGCAGTTTACATGTAACCCCCTTGTTACCCAGGGTTACTAGAATCCCAGTAAGACCTAGTGGTAGGCAGGGAAGGCAGCTAGTGAAACTCCAGTTAAATGGGTTTCACACTGTCTCACTCTGTTCTCAGTCACAGCTGAGACTTGAGAGATGACATCACCATAGAACTGTCGCAGCTGCATAAGCCACATTGGAATCTGCAGCTCAGGGAGTGAGTTTAGAACTTTGGGAGTTTTCAAAGGCAGTTTTCTGTTTACCTTTTGTTGGAGAAGGAGGTGTGATCCTGTTTACCTTTTGAAAGTGGTGGAAACCGCTGTCCAGGTCTCAGTGCCCCCTCCCTCTGCGGGGGGTGGAAGAAAAGTCCCTCTGTGGATGCCAGGGGCAATCCCCTATTTCCACTATGGAAGAAAGCTGCCTGTTTTCAGTTCTGTTCTTGTATAACAGTAAAAGATGTGATACTTCGCCTGTGGGGCATCTGCAATGAATGGGTGACTGTTTTGCCCCATTTGAAGGGGCAAACCAATTGTTTCATTAGTTTGGAAATATAAAGGAAGTTGGAATGTGGACTGCAATTTGGGAGGACTATTTCAACTAGGACAAACAAATGGAGCAGTCAAAAAAGTCTAACATTTTAAAGGATTTCAAGTAATGCTGTAAAGGGGGTGCTTCAGGTCATCCACCGATTAATCTACATTTTCACAGTTTAAGTTTGTAGAGGGGGTGCTTCAGGTCATCCACCGTTTAATCTACATGTCAAAGTTTGAAGTTTATGTTTGTCCAGAGAAATGGCCAGGTATGGGCTATGGGAGCTGGAGGTGGGAACACCCCCCATCTTTAGTGACCAGGTCCACCTCTACGGATTTCTTCTGTGATTTGCTATTTGCCTCTTGTGCCTGGCCAGTGATGAGGTGGGTACCCAGACGTAGGTCGCAACTTGAAAATCTCTCTAGGAGTCGCAGACTCTATGTGGTGTGGGGAGCCACAGCTTGGGAAAATATACTCCTTGTGTGATGGGAGTCTCTCCAAGTAAAGTTTGGGTTCATTCTCAAATGGACCGTCAGTCAAGTGGCCGGCAGGGGAGCCGGGCCAGTCGGGCTGTGTATCCAAAGCGCATGCAAAGTCCGGGCTGAGTGCCTGGTGGGTCCAGAGCCAGAAAGTAGTAAAAATGCGTTCATTCTTCAAATGGACCGCCTTTAGTCTCTATCTGCATATACAGTGAACGTATCCCCTTGGGGGACCATCAATGCTTTGTCATGTGTCAGCTAGTTTTGAATAAAGCCACACTGAAAAATCCCAATCCTGGTTCTGGACATTACAGTTATTGCTTCCTGTAGTTGGATTTACTTGGGTGCTCCTGTGGAGAGTAGCCAAACCTAGGTCCCTTGTGCCAGGTAACCTCATCCTCCCCGAACCCAGGTCCCCACCAGGTATTGCTGCCAACGCCAACAGCATGCCACCTGTCGTTTTAGTAAAAAGGCAGGGGTGAGGGGTTACATACGTATCTATCAATGGTGAAATTTTCCCAGCAAAGTTCAGTATACTTTGCAAAGTGTGTGGCCACACTGTGAAGCATGGCGAGAGCAGTTTATGTATCTAGCAATGGTGAAACTTCCCCAGCAAAGTTCAGTGTACTTTGTAAAGTGTGTGGCCATGACATAAAGCATGCTGGGGGGGGACAGTTTATGTATCTAGCAATGGTGAAACTTCCCCAGCAAAGTTCAGTATACTTTGCAAAGTGCATGGTCACGCCCTTAAGCATGGTGGGAGCAGTTTATGTATCTAGTAATGGTGAAACTTCCTCAGCAAAGTTTAGTATACTTTGTAAAGTGCATGGCCATGGTGTGAAGCATGGGTGGGGCAGTTTATGTATCTAACAATGATGAAACTTCCCTAGCAAAGTTCGGTATGCTTTGTAAAGTGCGTGGCCACGGTGTGAAGTATGGGGGGAGCAGTTTATTTATCTAGCAATGGTGAAACTTCCTCAGCAAAGTTCGGTATACTTTGTAAAGTGCATGGCCATGGCGTGAAGCATGGGTGGGGCGGTTTATGTATCTAGCAATGGTGAAACTTCCCCAGCAAAGTTCAGTATGCTTTGCAAAGTATGTGGCCAAGCTCTAGAGATGTTACAAAGCTTTAATTCACTTGTGAAGTCCCAGCAAACTCATCAGATTTGCAAATGTTTGCCATTTGCTAGTAAATTTGCTGCTTGTAACTTTGCCTTTGGGGTGAATTTGGTCAAAGGAAGTGCCTGTAGATCTCATGGAAACAGCTCCTTCAGGTCACATGTTACTTCTCTGGGAACAAACTGAGCCTTAACTTTGTTTTGCAGTCTGACTCAGTTAGTGGAAGAGGGCAGATCTGCTGCTTTCAGAGGCTTTAAAAAGCCAACCAAAAAACTTCTTTTCCAGCTTTTTTTTTTTGCTTTTTTTGTCATCTTCTCTTTACTTAACAGTTTGCATGTATTAATTTAGTTGTTGTTTAGGTGTATTTTCTTCATATTCCCCACTTTTATTTTCTAGTTTTCTTCCTTTTACTCTGTTCTTTTATCTCTGTTTTTCTTAACTTAAAATGAGTGGAACTGGCAAAGAGAAGACTGGGACAATTGAGATTGGGACCAGTCACAGCAAGGAGAGAGGGGGATACAGTCCATGGATGGGACACACCATGTCATCTGTCTAAAGAGGCTAGCTTCAGTAGAAGGAGCACTGGGAAGCAAAACAGTCAACACCCTGACCCACCCACCCACAGTGCAGCAGCACCACCAGTTAACCCCACTCCAGTACATCCTGTATCTGCTGCAACAACAGCACCCTGTGGTTGTACCGCCACCTGAGTCCCATATGGAGGAGACCTACCCAGGACCATCTGGCTCCTCCCCTCAACAGTAGCATAAGTCCCTTGCTTGGGACTTCTTTGTGATTGACCCCACTGAAAACAGTGTGGTAACATGCACCTTCTGTCACACCATTGTTTGGCGTGGAAAATGGGGTAGCTGCTTGGGTAAAGGTAGGCAGCACATCCCCCTTAAAGTAAAGCACCATCAGAGGTGGGAGGAGCATGTGAGAAGGACACAGACCAAGACAGCTGAGAGGTGTGAAGGCTGTGGCACCCTTAGTGGTCCTTCCACACTATATGGTGGACAGTACACAAAGAAGGATGTAGTGGGTTATCACGCAGTGCTCAGATCCTGGAGGGGGACACAGAGGGAACTAGAAGAGGGACTTACAGCCAGATGCAGGTGCTGTGGGGGTCACTTGAAAGACCAGCCTTAGACCCTCCTCCGACACCCATCTGTACTGAAGTGGCACAGCTGTGCGGGGCGATAGGGAAGCTATCCTGCCAAGTTATGGCCATGAAAGACATTTTGAAGGTGTTGCTCCAAAACCAATGGAGCTTTCCTGAGGAGCTGGCGGAACTCCGTGGTGGTGGATGTGGTACACCCTTTGTCTCCAGGCCGTAGCCCTATTCTCTCCACACTCCTTGATTCAAGACTCAACATCATACGTTATCTATTTCACTGTCTTCTTTATTCTTCACTTGCTGTAAAAAAACAAATTCAAAAGTTAAAAAATGTAAAAATTAAAAAAAAAAAAATGTACATCTTAATCCCTCTCTGTTCTGATTTCTGTTACTGCCTCATTCTATTTAAATTCTGCTATCAGCTATCCTCCCCAGCTTAATGAAATAAAATATTCTGATTTCTTCTCTGTTGTTCTCTTCTCTTGCAACTGTGCAGTACTTACCCTATCACTGTCTTTTTTTCTCACTATTTTTCTCAACTAACAGAATAAATGCGTCATGCTGCTACAGTTAGTCCCCCTGCCACGGTTCTTGTAATGCACTTTAGGGGAAACTGTGAGAAAAGCACAACACACATAAATTCTGTGATCCCAGAATGTTTCTTAACTACCAGAATAAATATATCAGTCTGCTGCATGCTGCTACAAGTTGCTGCACTAGCTGTCAGCACCCCCACCACTTTTCTTGTAATGCACTTTAGGGGACATTGACGGAAAAGCACAACAAACATCAATTCTGAACTTCCAGAATTTCGCTCAGTTACCAGAATAAACACGCCAGGCTGCTGCAGGCTGCTATAAGGTGCTGTGCTGTGTGTCAGTCACTCACCACAGTTCTTTTCACACACTTTAGGGGAAACTGTGCGAAAAGCACAATATACATAAATTCTTTGCTCCAGCAGTGTTCTCAGTTACCAGTTCAGTTCAGTTTATTAGTTTGATCAGTTTTTGAAAACCATTACAAATGTTACTGAACATTAAAATACATACTAAAGAAATCAATTAAATCCTCTTTTATTTTAAAGTGCAATTACAGATTAATAAAATAATACAATATACTAAACGCTGTGGGAAGTTGTAAATAGGTCAAAAGTCTTAACAGCTTTACTATAAAACTGTCCTTTTACAACATGCCCATGATGAAAAACATATTTATAATCTGACATAATCTTCTCCATAACCATTGGGCATAGTTTACCAGGACGGCAAGTTTTGTTTTAAATGCAGGAAAGTAATACCCCAATTTAATTTATTACAGCCATTTTTAAATTTTCCTTTTGCCATCAATTCAATTTTTTTTATCTCTAAAGCTACGTTTATCACTATACAAAACAATGCATTGTTATATATTAATAACTTTGTAATGTACCGATATAAGGAACTAACTAAGACAATATGGGTTTAGTAAATTGAGACCCAACATGAGCAAAGTTGTGCTGTTATCCAGGAATGGACTATCTGGCACCTCCTGGGGTGCAAAGTGCTACATTAGTTGCTCCTCACCTCAATTGGTAGCCTATCCCAGTACCCTTTATGAGGATAGAACAGAGTCATGGCAATAAGATCACCTGACCAGAAACCTAAGGTCAATACACAAGACTACTTTGACCCAGACAGACTTAGAAATGGTCGTCAGCTAGTCCTGAATTGAGCCAACCACTGCCATCCAGTAGAACTTGCCAGCTTCCGGGAAGTACCAAGGGGCACCATGCAACACAACTCACTCTGTGTCCCCATTGGCAACCCTACTGGCCTCATTCCTGCTGATCACACATTAGGCATCAAATATGGGACCCTGCTGACTAAGCAAATTCCCTCACATCGGTTCAGTTTGTCACATACCAGGACCCCAGGGGAGATTGGGCGTGTCCCCAGATCTCTTCATGGAGGTACCAAATATGAAATTTGCAGGTCCTGTAATGTAATGTCATTTAACGACAGATCCTTAAATACACTTAATATGCTAGACCTGGAAGCTCAATTTTCCCTCTTAGATCTAAGTATTATTATTGCTGTCACCAAAACATGGTGGGACCCTGCTTCAGTGTGGCATAGAGAAATCCCCAATTTTAAACTTTACTATAAAAATAGGGAAAATAGGTCTGGAGGGGGTGTATGTTTATGTATCAGAAATGGCATCCCCTCACACAAGATTACATTAGACACAAATACTGAATCTCTTTGGGTCTCGGTCCAGTTAAAGGGCCAAACTAAACTTACCCTGGGTGTTTGTTACAGACCATCATCAGTCGACTTAAACTATACTGAAGATTTTATTAATAGCATCTCTGACATTGTTCAAAAAGGAGAAAGCCTTATTATGGGAGACTTTAATATGCCTGGTATTGATTGGGACACTCTTACAGCAAAAACTGAACAAGAAAAACTATTTCTATCATTAATTAGAGCTCTTGGTTTGGAGCAACTTGTGCACCAACCAATTAGGGGAATGAATATACTCAACCTAATTATTACAAATATTGAAAACAAACTCACAGATACAATTATTGCACCTCCACTTGGTAGTAATGATCACAATTCAGTGAGATTTGGTATCAATATTAAAATTCCAACATTCTCTGGCATTGCAACATATAAAGATTATAATAAAGCTAATTTTGCAGAAATAAACCTAGCAATAAATAATGTTGACTGGGAAAAATCATTCCACAACAAGTCAATAAATAAGGCCAATAAATAAGGCATATGAAACATTTTTACATTTTCTGTGCCAGCTAGAAGACCAATATGTTCCAAATAAAATTAAATATAACAAAAAAGGTAAAGCACTAATTTGGTTTATGAAGTCTATAGGTAAACAAATTAAAAGAAAGGAATGTTTGTTTAGGAAACTTAAAACATATTCTAACCCCATAACCAGGCATAAATATAAACAAGCTTTATCAGTATTAAATAAATCTATAAAACAGGCCAAACTCAAATTCAAATTTAAATTAGCACACTCTAAAACTAATCACAAATATCTTTATTCTTACATAAATAGTAAAAAATGTAATACCAGGATTGTTGGACCACTTCAGGAAAATGGTAACATGATTAAAACTGATCAAGAAACAGCCAACAAATTTAATAAATACTTTTGTTCGGTTTTGAGAAACAGGCTTAAATACCACTGTACATAAAAAATAATTCCCCTTTTCCACCTCTAGACACCACTGAAATAACAAATGCCCTATTACCGTATCTCTCAAAAAATCCACAAGTCCAGGACCTGATAATATACACTCTAGATTCTTGATTGAGATAGCTACTTCAATAGTCCCTCCACTTATCTTACTTTTTAATAAATCATTACTAGAAAATAAAATCCCAGAAGACTAGCGAAAAGCTATAGCGACCCCGATTCATAAAAAGGGAAACAAATCAAATGTGCAGAATTATCGCCCTATTAGTTTAACTTCCATTATTGGGAAAATATTGGAACGCATAATTAAATCGAGGCTTGAAAAAGAAATACGTCAGCTTTCCATACAAGATACATCTCAACATGGATTTAAACCAGGGCATTCATGTACTACTAATTTAATCTCATTCTACAATATAATAAGTAGTAATTTAGATCAAAGTATTTCTTAAGATGTTGTTTTACTTGACTACAGTAAGGCGTTTGATAAGGTGTCACATACATAACTGATTGACAAATTCCGTAGTTTGGGCTTTTCACCTTACTTAGCAAACTGGATATCAAGGTGGCTTCATAATAGGACACAGAAGGTCAGTAAATGGTGTCTTGTCTAACATAGGAAGAGTTACTAGTGGCATACCTCAGGGATCAGTTCTTGGCCCTATTTTGTTTAATGTTTTCATATCTGATATGAATATTTCTTTGAGCAACATTCCTCTGTACAGACAGTTGGTGAGACCCCATCAGGAGTTCTGCATCCAGTTCTGGAGACCCCATCTCTGCAAGGCCATAGACAGGATGGAGGCTGTCCAGATGAGGGCAACTAAAATGGTGCAGGGTCTGCACCAAAAGACATACAAAGAGAGATTAAAGAAGCTTAATATGTATACAGTCGAGGAGAGGGGGGACATGATAGAAACTTTCAAGTACATCAAGGGAATCAACAGAGTCCAAGAGGGTAGCATCTTTCAGAAAAAGAGATGTGCAAGAACAAGGGGGCACAATTTGAAGATAAGAGGGGATGGCTCAAAGGTAATGTGAGGAAGTATTTTTTCATGGAGAGGGTTGTGGATACATGGAACAGCCTTTCTGAGGAGGTAGTGGACTCAAAAACAGTGGGGGAATTCAAGAATGCACGGGACAGACATGAGGCAATTCTAGTGGGGGTAAGAGGAAATAGGCTGTTGTTTAACTAGGATCTGTAGCCTATGCATTAGGTAGAGAAATGAGCAGACTAGGTGGGGCAAGCGGTCCTTACTTGCCATCAAATTTTATGTTTCTATCTCAAAATTTGCAGATGATGCAAAACTCAGGGCAGAGTCGATTCAACAACTAACATGTTATTATTACAACAGGATCTAGAACATATTGAACACTGGGCTAAAATAAATCAAATGAACTTTAATACTGAAAAATGCATACTTCATTTTGGAAAAAACAACTTAAAGAATAACTATTATTTAAATAATACATGTCTTCAATCAACATCCTGCGAAAAAGACTTAGGTATTTTGATAGATAACAAATTATCTTCCAGTAGTCACTGTAATAAAATAGCCAGAACTTCTAATATAATCATTAAACAGATCAAGAGAACATTTATTAATAAATCTGAATACTACCTGATACCCCTATATAGGGCATATGTAAGACCTCATTTAGACTATGGATCCTCTTCTGGAACCCTTACCTGAAAGGCGATATCAACCTACTGGAACAAGTTCAGAGACGATTTACAAAAACAATTCCTAGACTGAAAACAAAACACTATGACACTAGACTTAGGGAAACAGGACTCTGTCCCCTTTACTTAAGGAGGCAATGGGGTAATATTCTGCTAACATATAAGCTCATCAAATCTCCACTACTAATGAAACAATGTGGGCTAACATTAGCCAATAAACGTACTGTGGTCAGAATGCATAATCAGCAGCTCAATGTTCATTGGGCAAATACAAACAGACATAAAAATGTTTTTAACATAAGAGCTGCCAAATAATGGAATACACTACCACAGGGATTGATTAATCCTACATCGTTTGACATATTCAAGTCTAAACTTGATAAATGGCTAAATTTAACCTGCAATCATCAGTGACTCAATGTTGTGGGGGACACTCATGATGGGCCTTGAGCCTTCTTTTGTCCTACAAAATCCAGTAAATAATGAGCATAAGCCACAACTCCTATACCACACCTCAATATGAGTCCATAGATATCCACCTTTACAGGTAACATATCAGCCACATTGCACATTCTCCACCAGGCTCTCCCTAAGATCCTCCCTGAACCCATTGCCCACAGTCTCTTAAATGGATCCCCATTAGACCAACCCATTATGGCAAGAATAAATCACTAAAGCATACCACATTAAATATTAAACACTCAATGTATGAGGCTGGATAGAGTCATATTAGGTTCAAGAGTTGGGAATCAGAAGAAAATACTTAGGCTTGAAGCAATCTGGATCTTCAAGTAAAAAAAAACTATTTACTTACGGTACTTTCCACAGTAAAAGCAATTAACACTATTCAATGCTAGTTTTCAGAAATGTGAGGGTCTTGAAGGAGCAGATATTTATGAATGAGGTTAAATAAAATCTTAGAGATTATCAAGGACAGACATTTTGAACCTTGGTGCATGTAGGCTGCCTCTGTTGTTGCAGCGATTTGAATAAGCTCACTGATGTTCCCATAATATGGATTCTAAATATGTCAGTGCAGGTCTGATATCTGGGGCTAAACACCCAGAAAAATTAAAAATAATAAAAAAGCCTCTAATTATTTGTATTTTTAGAGATAAGATTAACAAGTGAACCCTGCTATACAAAGATTTAGAACAAAGCAACAAAGTTAATACACTATCAGCTAAACTTAGCAACATCTGGAAAGTGATTTTAAACAAGAATCAGAGTCAATCCAACATTTTACACATGATTTAAAAGGTATTTTTGCTTATTTTTTACTTTCTTGATCTATTTCAAGCAGGCCCTGAAAACCTTTTTGTAGCGCCAAGCCTACCCAAATTGATTTTATTCATATCTGCATCGTTTTTATTATTTTATCCTGTTTTTATTGTTTTATTGAAATTTGTATGTTAAAGCGCCTTGGCAACTTGAAAGGCGCTCTATAAATAAAGTTATTATTATTATTTATTATTATTTCATACACAGAAAGGTACTATGATGCTTTATTTCAGCTCATACTGTTATATTTGTTTTCAATAAGAAAAATTTCTTGGAGCTCCAGTTTCGAGTGTTCTCCAGTTTTTATTCCATGATCAGAGGTGTCCAGCTTGACAATGGTTGCCAGTCCAACAGTCCCTTTTTTCTAAAGTTGATCTGCCATACAAATAGCTAGGCAGACTTTCCCCGGACTACTCCTCCAGCTCTCCCTTCCTCTACCTCTTGTTATCGTCCTGGGTCCCCAGTCTCCCACTCTATCCAATATTTAATTCTTATTGGCTTTATTCTGCATAATTTCTCTTTTCTCACCTCTCCACTCTCTCCAGTTTAGTGCAGCATATCAATGCTTTAGGTAGTCAGTTCTCTCTAAAAAAACAAATATCAAACTCAAGGTATCTCAGTTCAATGCACCTGAAAATATGTATATCAAGATTTCCATTGACGAAGATGGCATTAAAACATTTAGCTTAAATTTTGTCAGAAACATCAGCAGTGTGTCACCATCTTTCCTCTTCTGAACTACAGTACTAGAATAAATGTCAGACTCCCACATGCTGCTACAAGGTGCTGGGCTGTATGTCAGTCCCCCCTCCCACCACCACCACCACCACCACAGTTCTTCTAACACATTTTAGGGGGAATTGTGAGAAAAGTGCAACATACATAAATTCTGCATTCCCAGAATTTATTGCAGTGACCAGGAAAAAATATTTTAGACTTCTGCCTGCTGCCACAGCACATGGTGATATGCTGTGTGTCAGTCCCACTGTCACAATTCTTGTAATGCACTTTAGGGAAAATGGTGCAAAAAGCACAACATACATACTTTCTGTGCTCCCAGAATTTATCTTAGTAACCAGGAAAAATCTGTCAGGCTCCTGCATGCTGCTATGTGGTGCTACACTGTACATCAATCCCTCCACCACAGTTCTTGTCCTGATGAACTTTAGTGCCCATGAATTCTCAGTCTAATAAATTCTCAATAAAGTTACTACAAAACTTAAAATAAATGTTTGATAAGAACTGGGTTAAATACCAAATGACTTATGTAGGCCTTCAGATCACCAATCGTCTAGAAACTATGATGAATATTAATTTCCTCCCACTGCTTCAAGATACAGAATCAGATCTAACTAAGTGGAGTCATTATAATTTTTCACATTTGGGAAAACTAGACTCTATCAAAATGATTATAGCTCCCAAAATATTTTATATTTTCCAAAATATCCCTCTCTTACTAAATAATAAATTGACTCATATATCAGATAATATCATATGGAAGTTCTTATGGAACTCCGGACCTCCTAGACAGAGTATCAAAATCTAAGGACCCCACATGAAGTGGGGGTGTGGCTCTCCGACACTGGGTAAGATATTAGTGGGCTTTTATTTTCAAGCAAATATCATTGCACTTGCAAAGCAAGGCATGTAATTCTGAACCAGAACCTATATGGTTCCAGACGGAGAAAACCTTCCTGGCCCCCATTCCTTATAAGATATTTTTAACATATCCCCATCCATTTAACAATTAAAGGTAACCCCTGCTTAACAGATGCTGTCAAAGTGCTTAAGAAGATCAATCTGCTGGCCCGGTAGTGCAGAGGGCTGAGGTGCTGGATGATCTCAGGTCATTGGGGTGCTGGCACGGGGGGAGGGCAGAGCAGGATCGAGCAGTCTTACGGCAGCTCTCCTCTCTGGGGGGGGAGGTGGTCACCCTCCTGTACTCGTGCCACCACTGGGTGGAGGTCCAGTGTCAGTGCAGACAGAGGGGGCAACACAAAGGGAGGGCATCTTGATGCATGGCATGCACATGCCTCCACACATGCCCGCATGCCAGAGACAGGGGGTGGGAGAAAAATGGAGGTAAAAGCATACAAAATACTTAAGGGAAAGAAGATCTGATAATCAGGCCTAATCTCCTGCCTTTAAGATCTAGATCCATTTGGTCTAATCCCTGTATATCTATAAGTAACATCAACCTAACGAATGCGGAAAGGTCTTGAGCAGGTATCAACAGAATAAGTGACATTATATCTGAAAACTCAAATACCCTAATGTCCTTTACTGAAATCAGGGAGAAGTTTAAGTTACATAAATTTCAGTTCCACTACTTTCTGCAACTAATGGATATGCTTAAAAGCTCCATACCCCTTCCTGATTATACTCTCCCCACAAGTGATGAATGGGATCAAACGATTTAAGTAGGCCCCCTAAAAACAAGGCGCTAGCTTTATTTATAAAATGCTGTCTAACTCTTCTTCATCTCAATCCCTGACCTTCTCAGCAAAAAGAAAATGGGAAACTGAACTCTGCACAACTATATCCAACCAGGAGTGGAATTCAGTCTAGAAACACACCTACCATGGAAACAGTGAACTGCAAGGTAAGCTTATTCAGTATAAGATTTTACTTCAATTTTATCTGTCTCCTAGCAAACTTTTTGAACTAGGTCTATCATCCAATGATAAATGCTGGAAAGGTAACCAATCAGGAGCTACCCTCTCACACGTGCTTTGAAGCTGTCCCACCCTAGCTAATTTTTGGGGAAATGTACGTCTTGCATGTAGAAACAGTATAACAACTGACCTACCCCTCTCCCCTGTCATTTACATTCTGGGAATCTTTCCTCCCTTCACCTCTCTCTATTACCATCAGAAATTATGTCCTTTAGCTGCAGCACTTGCAACTAAATGTCTAATCTTAAAACAGCGGAAAGATTCACAAGTGCCCTCACTGGCTGAATGGTATAACCAAATGGGATACACAGTTAATAACAAGATAATTAGTTATTTACTCTTTGACGAGATGGATAAATTTATTAATGTTTGGGGTCCATTTCTTCGTTTAGATAATTGTTGAATCCCTCATGTTATCCTTCATTTCCTGCTGCAACGTCCCATTCTTTAATTGTTCAATTTGTTTAATAGTAATACTGTAGCTTCCCATTCTATGCAAATTGTATAGGTCTATTAGATATACTTCTGTTGCACTAATAATTTACTAGCCCAATGTAATTTTTAGTTTTGGTTTTCAAATGTTATGTGATGCTGTCTTAAGCATTTACGCTGCTTATTGTAATCTATGCTTCATGTTTTATCAATAAAAACTTTTATAAAAAAATAAATACATTCTCATGCCTGGAAATTTTCACATGAGAAAACAAAATGAGATGTGCTCCTTGAATTAATATGTTGCTTCTGCACTGTGTGAGTCTCCCACCACAGCACCTGTCCTGATGAACTGTAGTGACCAGAAATTCTGGAACATTTCTCTAGAAATTATAAGGCCTATTTGGGGTGCATATCTGGATGATTACCTTCGAGTATCACTGTGCGTATTACCAGCAAAGGTAAATATTCCTTTTTTGTTGGCTGTGGGCAGGGATGGAAAAATGTCTTTCTAACCATCTTTGTTCCTGATTTCTCTTTTCAGGTATTTATCACTAGAGTGATGAAATCCTGTTGGCGCATGTGTCTGGCCTGGATCCAGTTATTTAACTGAGCAATGTGTCCTACCAGGGAAGATAAGCATTTCATTGTTTTCCTTTTTTATTTTTAAATTCTTAAATGTTATTGGTATATCCTTCTCTAACTGTTTTCTGCTCCTGTTTTTACTGTTTTAGGAATTTTTCAGCTGTGTGATGATGTAGAATCAGGCAGCAGCACCAGGCTGATGATTGATATCCATGCTGGATACAGAGGGTGGGTTGACTTTAATAAAACCACACACAGGGTGGAAGAGCTGGAGAAGGAGGAGGTGGGAGCATAAGGCTGCAATGTTGACCACATCAATAACCTGGTGGAGAAGATGGCAATGGCTTGCTTAGTGAAGGAGGAGGCATTCATGATAGAATAGAAAGAAACCTGTGAATACAAGATAGAAATTATTTAGACTTGTAACTGGGTAATAAAATTACCTTTCTCAGGTTCTTGTTGGAATTTCACAAAAGTGAAGAAACAACAGACAAGTGGTGTCCAGCACATAAAGTGATTTATTTCTGGTATATGAAGCAGGCTTACAACCAAATCACAGTGATAAACAACAGGGAGAACACCTCCAATCTTTCTTACCTATAGGCAATAGCAAGTCTCTTCTTCTCAGAGAAAAAGGTACAATGCAAAGGGTCTTATACCCCTGATAATAAGCATAGCAACTACTAAAAAGATATATAAAAGTCTCATCATTGGATAATGGCAAATAACCTGATTCCTTACTAGCCTGGGAAAGCATACTGAGCTAGCAGGAAGACAAGATAACTAAACAAAGGACCTGTATTCGTGAAGGCCACTTGTGGTTACACACATCATTGCATAGGTAATTGCTGTTCTGCACTAGAACTAAAGATGGCAGTATTGTCTAACTAATGCTCATACAATGGTATAAACAGAGGTATCTCCCAAGTGGTACAATTAGACTGATGGAAAATGCATTGTGATTCTCAGTAGAAATATAGTAGAACTCAGATCCTGATCCTTGTGCTTGTACAATAAGCATCTGTGCCCTAAATATTACTGTCTGTGCGGTAGGGGGCCAATTGGGGTACTGGTCCATGGATAACAGACTTTAATACACTCCCGGTTGTGTTGCAACTGTGAAAGGAAACAAAAAAGTAAGCAAAAAAATAACTTTTGGAAATTAGACTTACCATCACACTGGTGATGGCTGTGCCATGAAATGGCATGATGGTTTCCCAGACAGAGGAGGTGGAAGAGAAGAAGTCTTGCTTGCTGGATAACAAGGCAGCAGGATAGGAGGTCTGTGAAGACAAGTGAAAATTATTTAGACGCTAACCACAGTTGGTGACCGCGTGGACAGTATATCCATTGTTCACTTCCACTACAAGTCTTTCTATACTTGTTACCTGTGAAGAAAAAAGATAAATTATTTAGCCTCACTCGGCCACTGTGGTGACCACACTTTATATCTGTGATCCACTCCCAGTCTTATTATACATGTCACCTGTGAAGAAAAAAGAAAAACTTATTTAGCCTCACTCGATCACTGTGGTGGCCACATGATATATCTATTATTCACTCCCAGTCTTATTATACCTGTCACCTGTGAAGAGAAAAAAAGGAATTATTAAGCCTCACTTGGTCACCGTGCACCTGTGAAAGGAAAACTTAAAATTCAAATTAATAAAAGGAAAAATCATATGATGATACTTACCATCAAATTAGTGAGGGCCATGCCCTGTACAGGCACGATGGTGCCACAGAAAGCTATGATATAGGAAGAGGCAACTTAAGTCTGTGCCTTTCAGGCTGTCTGGCTTTGCGACTGGCTTGCCTGTCATCCCTGTGAATGATCAAATCTACAATGAGAAGGAGGCAAACGGAAAGAAACAAACACATTTTAATGTCTTGCATAAAAGTAGAAGCCCTCCTGTGTGAGGATGGAGTCACCACCACAAGTGAGAAAGAGGAGTGTGAACAACAGTGAAAGTAACTTACCATCACAGCAGACAAAGACAGGCCTTGCTGGACTTCAGGTCTTTCTCCCTTGATGGGCTGGCTGGCTGAAGGCTTGGTTTGAGGGCTGGCTGACTGGTTGACTGGAGGACTGCCTGACAATGGCACTTACGCTGGTATAAGGGTCCGGGTTTTCGGGATGTATGTTGTGGAGATAGTAGTGGCTCATGTTGTTAATGGATATGAAAGACACAAACAGGCCAGAAGAGGAGGAGGAAGTGATGTCTTGATTGTTGGAGGAAGCATGGTTTTCATGGCTGGCAATGGCATTTACGCTAGCTTAAGGTTCTGGGATTCAGAGTCTGGATGCAGGTGGGGTGGCAACAGTGGCTCACATTGTTTGTGGATGTGGAGGACACAAGCATGCCAGAAGAGGAAGAAGTGGTGTCTTGATATTTTCTGGGAAGTGGAGGACGTGTGTGTGGATATTTTTTGGGAGGTGCAGTAGTTTTGTACAGATGGGAAGTCCTTAAAACATCTGAATCAGTGAAGCTGTGACAGCCTCTGAAGCTTCCTAATTTTCTTGGATAATCTATTGATTGCTGCTGTAGTGAGAGTATAGCAGTTTTTGGACATATATTTCATAGGCCAATGGTGAGGGTGAGAGCCCCATCTTTGACATATTTCAACATTTGAAGTCTTGGCGTGCTTCAGCCTTTTTCCTGTCCGCAGACTGCTGATCATTAGTGAACCTGGACTTTGCATTATTTAAGGAATTGGTTTTCTTTTGGGAGGCCGAGGGTATTGCTTTTGTTTTTGTCTTGTAATTGTTTTATATTGAATTGTTTTATTTTGTTTGATATTTATTTAGGAGAGTTTCTTGTATGACTGTTGTTGTTAGCATTTAGCTATGTGTTGGCAGAGGTCTCTCAAGGGTCAGGCGCTACTCTCCCTCTGAGCTCCAGGGCCTCCATCCCTTTAACTGTCTCCCTTTGTCCGCCGAAGTATATGGACGATGTCATGCTCTGGAGATAATAGGGCGGAGGCGAAGGGGTGGGGGTCCTGGACCTGGAGGGAGAGTGGAGCTGAGTGGGCAGATTGGGGTTGTGGGGACTAGAAGTCACCCTGGGGTAAAATGGGTTCCAGAGAGGGATTCTCCCTGCCTGGTCCCCATACCAAAGGGCTCCACGTCGAGTGGGCAGATAACACGGTCGGCCTCAGTGTCCCATCCTACTCAGGTGGTGTTATGTAATACCAGGTCTATTAAAAACAAGACTGCATTAATTGCTGATCTTGTTGGTTCATCTGACCTGGCCTGCATCACCAAGACCTGGCTGGATGTTAATGCTGGCCCTGTTTTGGACTCAGCAATTTCGGCTGGGTTCTCGGTGGTACACCACCCGAGGATGGATCGTAAGGGCTGGGTGTAGCCATATGTTTTAAAATGGAACTGGGCCTTGTAGATGTGCCAATGGGGGAGACCAAATCCTTTGAGTGTATCATGGGTGCAGGGATGGGTTGCAGGAGTCTTCTCATCTACCGTCCACCCAGGAGCAAGAAGCAATTCCTGCAGGAAGTCGCGGACTTCGTCGTCAACATGGTGTTGGAGTCCCCCAGATGGTTGGTTCTGGGGGACTTTAGTGCCTGGGTTGATGATGAACTCTCACAATTTGGTCAGGACTTCCTCCAACTTATGAACTCATTGGGCTTGACACAGGTTATTACCTCTGTGACCCATAGTCATGGTCACTCGCTGGATTTCGTTTTCCTACTGGATATGGAGACCTCTGGCTTGGTGGTGGAGCCGGTCAGGTGGTCTGACCATCACACTATAAGGTTCAATTTCCAGGCTTCCCCCCATGGACCTGCCCCTACAGAGATGGTCTGGTACTGCCCTTTAAGGGGTTTGACCCCAGATGACCTGGCAGTGGTGCTGGACCTATAAGGTCTCCTGAGTGCAAGCTGGGATCCAGACAATCTGTTATTGGCCTACAATATGGCTGTGACCATGGCTCTGGATTCAACAGCTCCTGTCTGTGTTTGCCACTTCACCCTTCGCCCTCGATCCCTTTGGTTTGATGGGACCTTGAGGGAGCTGAGGCGAGTGGGGCGAAGGATGGTGCAATGCTGGTGGAAATCAGGCCTTGATGCTGACAGACTTAGACTGATGGCCCATTATATGGACTATCAATCAGCTGTCTCATGCAAG
This sequence comes from Neoceratodus forsteri, assembly GCA_016271365.2. Classification (NCBI taxonomy): domain Eukaryota; kingdom Metazoa; phylum Chordata; order Ceratodontiformes; family Ceratodontidae; genus Neoceratodus; species Neoceratodus forsteri. The sequence goes on along the minus strand of CM028132.1, from coordinate 1,380,161,756 downwards.
GAGGCAGTGTTCTTGCCCAGGGAGATTGCCGTTGCACAGAATCAACCAGCTCTTCTGAACTGTTGACAGACTGTGCAGTCCAGCCTGTCTGCAGTCTCGGAGAACATTGTCACGACAGAAGTGTGATGAGTTTGCTCAATTCTTTGCAGATAAAGATCTGTGCAGCTCACTCCAATGGCTGTGGCAGTGGTCAGTGGGAGGTTGCAGACCCTCGGTTTGTCTGATCCAACTTCGACCATTTGGCGATCACAGATATCATGAGGATCATCCAAAGTATGCAGCCAACCTACTGTAGTTTGGACTCGAGCCCAGTTCACCTTCTTGTGGGGTGCATTGATGTTATTGGCCCATTCCTAGCTGAGATTGTCTATTGTTCATTAGAGACAAGTGTGTTTCCGGACACCCTAAAGGAGGTGGTGGTGACACCCCTCCTTAAGAAATCTTCTCTTGACCCGGACTGTCTCACCAACTACAGACCTGTCTCTAACCTGCCCTTTGTGAGTAAGGTTATTGAGAAAGTGGTAGCACTACAACTGGATGATCATCTTTCCATCCATGATATCTATGATCCTCTCCAGTCAGGATTTTGGAAGAGGCATAGTACTGAGACGGCCCTTGTTCGGGTGCTCAGTGACCTCCTGATAGTGAGAGATCAGAAAAGCTGGTCCATCTTGGTTCTGTTTGATCTCTGTGCAGCATATGACACCGTGGACCATGGTGTGTTAATGGAGCACTTGTGGCTGATCTGCCGACTGTCTGGTACAGTCTTCAGATGGTTCCATTCTTTCCTCACTGGCAGGTTACAGAGAGTGGTGTCGGGAATTTATTCCTCTGATTCAGTCTCCTTGTCTTGTGGGGAGCTGCTGAGCTCCGTTTTTTCACCCATGTTGCTCGCGGTGTATATGCTGCCATTGGGAGACACTGTAAGACAGTATGGGCTGAGTTTTCACTGCTATGCAGATGATACTCAGCTATACATGTCTTTTGTGTCCAATCAGGAAGGAGCTGTCTCAATTTTTAACAACTGCCTCGCTGAGATCCGGGACTGGATGAGTGCCAACTGGTTGAGGTTGAACCCTGACAAGACTGAGGTGTTGGTTGTGGACCTAGGTCATTGGGTAGAGGGGCTGTCGGCTGGGCCGCCTTCTGGGCTTTGGCTCGGTGGCAGCCAGCTGGTGACCTCTGACTGGGTGCAAAATTTGGGCATTATTTTTCACGAGGGGTTAACACTGAGATCTCAGGTGTCATCCGTTGTCAAGACCTCATTCTACCATCTGAGGAATGTCACCTGGATTAAGCACCTTGTTCTGCCTGACAACCTTCCAACTTTGGTCCACGCCTTTGTGAACTCCTGCCTTGACTACTGCAACTCCTTGTACCTAGGGCTACTGGGGGTCGATGTCCGCCACTTGCATCTGGTGCAGAATGTGGCTGCCAAGTTGTTGACTGGCTTACCTCGATCATGCCATGTCATGCTGTGCTCTGCGGCCTGTACTGGCTGCCTATCCAGTAGCGGATCACCTTCAAGGTCGGTTTGCAGACCTATAAGGCCCTACCTGAACAAGAACCATGCTATCTGCAAGATCTTCTTTGCCCCTTCTGCCCTTCCCACTCACTCCACTCCACTGATGAGGTATTGCTGGAGGTTCCCAGGGTCTGTTTGAAGACCTTGGGTGCCCAGGCATTTGTGTTTATGGCCCCAACCCTGTGGAACTCTCTACCTCATTAGATAAGAGAGTGCCTGACCATGGAGAGTTTTAAATCTGCATTAAAGAAGCACCTGTTTAATCTTGCCTTTTCTGAGTATTGACTAACTAAGAGATGAAGTTGATATGTATTCTAATATTTATTGATATTTTAATTCTGTGTTTATGGCTATTGTACAAGCACTCTGATCTTTCTCGAATAGCACTTTTTTATAAATAAATGTTGATTTGATTTGATTTCTAGAGGTTACAAAATCTGCATGACTGGCAATGGCATCTAAGAGTCCGGGTTTCTCAGTCTGGATGCATCGGTGGCCCAAGTTTTTGTTACAAACTTGGCGTTTAATGATGCAATAGTCAGTGATTTTCTAGTGTGTTTGCAGGCATCACATAGGAGAGGGCAGAGGCAGGAAATGGGATGGATGTAGGCAACAGCAGCACAATTTGAAAAAAAAATAAAATGACAGGGAAAAAATACTGAATCACAAAGAAAAGGATTCAACTGATGATGATGAAAGGATGGGCAGATTACATTACTTTTGTACTCATCAAGGAAGCAGCCCTCAGTCTTTCAGACTGGAGTTGTCCACACATGGGTATTCTTTCTCCATGTATGCGCTTCATCTACCTCACTAGAAGGCAATTTGTCAGTGCCGATAACCTCATGCTTTTTTGTTCATCTTCATTACTACTGCATGACTGTGTTGCGTGGAATGGGCCAGGCACTTGTTTTAATAAATGTTAGCATGCCAACATTTCTAGGGGACAGATTTGTACACCTGTCCTGCACAGTGGCCCCTACCGAACTGAATGCCCACTCTATACTGATACTCGAGCGTGGACAGCTCAGGTATTTGATTGCTACTAAGGACTGTGCTGGCCAATAACCTTTCACACATGTTGTTTTATTCCCGGAATATTAAACATTTCTTCATGGAGAAGGAATTCCAATTGCATAGAGCAAAGGACACACTGATAAAAAACATCGAATGAGTTGCTAAATGTCATGTTTATCTGTCTGTCTGTCCTTTGCTCTCAAAGAAGGCAGTGGTGATGAAAATAAAGGGATGGCAAAGATCACTGCTGATCATGACGTTCAGGGTTGCCTCACCCTACAGATAAAATATTTGCAAGGCTGAGATTTGAACTGCTGCTACTGGTGGAGTTAATTTTCAGGGTCTCTCCATGAGGGAGGATAGGTGAAGCAGCTAACAAAGTCTATGGGCCCAGTGATTAGAATATCTGTTGGCCATTTGTGATCAAAGATGGCTCATACAGCATGCGTGAATGCTGAACATGCACACTTTCCATAATGACCTGGCCAAGAAGGCTCACAGAGCTGTAAGATGCTGTAACAGCTTAGTGTCAGTGGCTTAGTAGGTAACACACTTGCCTCTCAGGCCCGGAAGAGCAGAAGGTCTTGGGTCCTAGCCCTATACCCAGGTACTTGGAGTAATACCCATAACTGGCACTGTAGTGCACTACAAGGGGAGCATTGGTGTCCTGGTTTTTAGACAAACTTGGAGCAAGATAACCATGAAGGCTCTTCAGCTGGAGAGGATGACTGCGGCAGTTTGTGTTTTGGGGTGAGATTGCCAAAGACTGAGGGCTCAGGCTGCATCCTTACACCACAGAACTGAACTTCATTTATTTTTTTCATTAAATGACTCAATAGTGCGCAGCCCAGCAGTGGGGTCATTTGCATGAAGCATGCATTGTTCTTCTTTTCGGACATTTGGGGCTCTGGACATTCTCATACAAGATGCTCTTTGTTTCTGATTGGGTAAGTTTGAGCTGTAGCTCATTTCATGAACGTTAGGTGTGTGGGGTTTGTTTGGGAGGCCTGGTGGAGGGATGGTGGTTTGTGCATGACTGTCCACATACTCCCTCAATAAATATAAAATCTGTATATGCTGCATCATACAGTTTTTCCTACTCAGCGGGGCATGGTGGCAGCGATAGTTGTGAGTTCACACCATTTGATGTTTTATGAAATGCAAAGGGATGGATGAGATTGGGGCTGGCAGTACAGCCTAGAGATTAGTGAGCTGAGAATGAGCATGGTACCTCCAGCAGACCTGGGTTTGATACCCACTACCTCCACTTGCGTACTGTGTGACCCTGAGCAAGTCACTTAACCTCCTCCAGTGCTCCAGGCTTGCCCCTGAAAACAGACACTTGTGACTAGTGGGCCATACCTGGTTACCACAACGAATAACAAAAGAAAATGGAGATACAAGCTGTTTTGATGGCATACTGAGAGATGTGGGTCATTATGTTTCCCTCGTCCCAAGGCATTGATTGGGGTTGCATTCTTTTATGAGGATGGGGGACCAAAAAGGTTGCTGTACAGTATAACATTTATTACCTCCCTTTTGTGTGTTTTTTCTGTGTCCGTTGATTTCTCCTGAGGGTTTCACTTGGATATGCAAGACCGAGAGTGTGTCCATTGTCTTTTGTGGTATCAGCCAGGAGGGAAGGGGTGCCTTCCTGCAGAAGAATGATCTATGAGGAGTAGGATGCATGCATGGGCCATGGCACACTACCAGTTCAGACACTAAGTGCTCATCCCAAAGTTTACACTGTTAGCTGTCTGACTGCACAAGAAGGAATTGGCTGTTTAGAAGCTAGAAAGAAATATTGGAACTTTTCTATAAGGTAATGTTTACAAATAGAGGCTTTAGTGGCCAGTTCAGTTACTGATTTATGATCTGCTGTTTTAACTAGTTGTAATATTGGCTGCGTATTAGCCAAAACTGACAATTTTGGTCCTCTCCTACTTGACTCCCTCCACCAACTTGGCTTCTCCCCTGGCCCACTGGCTTGGTTCACCAGTTACCTCTCTGCCAGGTCACAGCGCGTGAAGGTAAATGGCACCGTGTCCAATACCCTGCCTGTTCGCTCGGGGGTCCCCCAGGGTTCCATCCTGGGCCACATTCTGTTCAGCCTATTTCTCAATACCCTCCCCAGCTCCTGCTCAGGCAATATGGTACCCTATGCCGATGATGCGGTTCTTCTTGCATCCCACCCTGACCCCGCATCTCTACAAGAATCCCTGCAGCACACATTCAACCAAGCCAAAAAGTGGTTCCTTGATCACCGGCTGGTCATTAACCTCAAAAAAACCCAAATCCATGCTTTTTTTGAATCACCAGAATAAGGCCAAAAATGCCCCCCTCTGCATTCTCCCCAGTAATGGTCACCCTCTCGAGCAGGTGTCGTCCTACAAGTACCTGGGCATCACCTTCGACTCGGCTTTTACATTCCACACCCACCTCAATACCCTGTCCTCAGCCATAAACTCTTGGATTGGCCTTCTCTATCACCACAGAGATTGCCTCCCCCAAACCACTCTCCGACTGGCCATCAACTCTTCCATCCTGTCCCTAGTGGACTACGGCCTACCTATCTACGCTGTGGCTGACAATACTGCCCTCACCAGAATCCAGACCTCGATAAACAAGGCCTGCAGGCTCCTGACCGGTGCATCCCTCCGCACCCATACTTGCCTACTCTATTCCACCACCAACCTGCTCACCTTGGAGGAGTGCCTGCGCTACCAAACCTGCTTACTTGCCAAAAAAATCCCTGCTAGGACTCTCCCCCCCAGGGGTCACCATGTCTCTGCAGCTTGCATCCCCATCCGTTGCCACCCGTAGCTCAGTTAAGGCCACCTTTCTGGTGCCCCATACCAAGACCTCCCTAGCCCAAAGGTCCTTCCACTACCGTGCCCCCATATGGTTCAACTCCCTCCCGCTCTCTGTCACTAAGTCTACCAAAATTGGTCCCTTTAAAGTCACTCTCTGTAACCACCTCTTTGGCGCCCGAGGTTGTAGTTGCCCTTAATCAACCTAATGTTGGGGTCCCTCTCCATTTCTTGCCCATAGCCTTGACAATGTCCGTTGGACTGTTCCCCCCCCCTTCTTTCTTTTTATTTTTATACGATTGCTATTTACTGCATGTAACTTTATTCCATAAACCACTGTTATATTGTGTTCTTTTTGTTATCTGTATTGCACCTGTATGTTACCACTGTTGTATCTCACACTGTAACCATGTCTACCCTCCCTGCGACAAGGTGCCTTTGTAAATGAGTCCCTGACTCAAAGGTTGTAAATCCAACTTTCAAAATAAATAAATAAACAATATGGTATATGGGCTTGATTACAGTACAGTGACCTCAAAAGTGTGACACATTTTCTGTCCAAAATAATGTCCAAACCATTACTAATTAACTTAATTACATTGCTATAACAATAAGAATTTTATGAGTTCAGAAAAATTGTAGCAAATAAGTAAACAAAGCTGCAGATTCATAAAACAAAGTTTGTTTGCAATTTATCAAAAGTATTTGTGTTTTATGCTGTGTTATGTTGAGACAGACTGTGCTTACAGGGTGCCTATGTCTTATTAAATTACACAGTGTGCATGGGTATCATTTGAGAATGTAGGGTTTTTCTTTTTGTTTACTATAATTTTTCTGACTATGAATAATTTTGTTTGCTACTCATTCTTCTTCCTGGTGAAAAGTAACTTTAATTAAAGGGAAACAATGGATACTAGCCAAGTCACAGCAGTTGCTGCGAAAACACCTGATAAGGGCTTTTAGCATGAAAGTAAATTTTTTATTTACCTCTGTGACATATTATTTCATCACTAAAGTCCAGCACCGATCATCGTGTTGGCCGAGCCACCCGCAACCATCTTGCGCACACCAGGTGGCTCCCACCACGCTGAGTATGCTAATGAGGACTGGCAACTAATGGAAAAGTTGGTAGCCCTCATTTGCATACCCCACGTGGCAGCAGCTGCCTGGTGTTCACGAGATGGCTGAGGGCGGCTCACCCGACATGATGGTCGACATTGGACATTAGAGATGAAATAATATATCACAAAAGTAAATAAAAATGTTACTTTCATGCTAAAAACCCTAATTGGGCATTTCTGCAGCAATGGCTGCGATTTGGCTAGCATCCAGTGTTTTTTATCTTTAATTAACAGTGTTTCAACATTATTTTGGACAGAAACATTTGTGGTCACTATACTGTGATGAGACGCATATACTTTTGTATTATATTAATTTTCAAGAGAATCCCCCCTATGTCTTGTATCATTAGACTATTAACTTGAATTTGCTTACTTGTTTCTTATGTAATAACCTGGGGGATTGTCTTTATTTGGGTTCAATCAATCAATCAATCTTTATTTAACCAGGCAGAACACCATTGAGCGACCTCATTTCCGAGGTGGACCTGGGCAAGTTCACAATGAATAATTAACAGGTAATTGAATAACTGACAGGGTTATTGATGTAATGTTTTGCATTAAATCATGTAAATAAAAAGTAAAAAAAAAAAGATTAAGTGGAAGCTGACTGCAAAGTACACAGTTGATCAGGAGCTGATTTGAAAGGGGGAACCTTGCTCTCTGCATGGAAGGTGCTGTAAAGCTCTAAAGTCAAGGGGGGGCACTAGAGAGCAGTGACAGGACCATTTAATGCAATAGTGGAAAAGTGAGAGCCACGCTGTTTCTATCCCTAGAGAAGAGAGCCTGAAAGAGAGTAAACAGTTAGCAGTAAGGTCCCAAAGAGACAATAGATTATGAGGAGATATTTCTCAGAATTCAGTGCCTTCTTAGCAGGGCATTAAGGATGTAGGGTGACTAGACCAGAGGCTGCCGCACTGATGAAGCAACTCCGGTTCTGTAACATTTGCGGTTTACTGCAGGTGAGGCCGATATCCTTATATTTATCAATAAAACAATAGATACTACATTTGGCAGAGTGGGTTCTTCGGTCCATTCCTATCGGTGGATCATATAGGAACAGAATGAATTGCTGTCTCTTTATACATTACAGGTCTGGGTGCCATGAGTTAATACATGTTTGGGGCCTCCAGCCATTGGGTCTGCCCTGTTGGTACTGGATCATCTTGGTGACCCTTTACCATACTGACTCTAGTCTGGAGATGTCCTTCCTCAAGTGAGGGTTCCTGAACTGGGCACAGTACTCCAGATGAGGCCTCACCAGGGATCTGTACAGTGGCATTATCACCTCAGTTCTCCTACTGTTAGAAACTCTCCCAATACAATCCAGCATCCTCAATGCCTTGCTGTAGGTTCACCTATGCCAAATCAACAACACTGTTGTCGACGTTCGGCATAGCAAGATCCCAATGTCGGCAGTAGAAATTTCGCCTGCTCTGACAGTGGTCAATGTTATCTGATTTCGCCCCCACCTCTATAGATTACCAACTCTGAGTCTGAGCTGATTTGAAGGGGGGCAAAAGTGGTGAAAGGGCAAAATTACGTCCCGGGGTCCTTCACAGCGACAATCTCGAAACCTGTCGCGATTGCCGCTGTAAGGGATTTCACTGTGAAAGTGTTGCTGTTCAGTCAGCACACTCTTGCAGTATGCCTTGTTGCAGTGACTTGTTTCCTTGAGGAAGTCAATGACCCCAGATTTCTCTCCTCCGCTGAAGTGTCTGGCCTCACTTCATCTCCTATCCAGTATTCTTGGTGTGGATTCCATCTACCTAAGTGCATTACTTTGCACTTCTTGGCATTGAACTTCAGCTGCCAGACCTTAGACCATTTCTCTAGTTTCTCTAGGTCCTTCTGGAGCTTTTGCACCCCTTTTTCATGATCCACCCTGCCATATAGCTTTATGACATCAGCAAATAGACATAACTTTCCCTGGATACCCTCCCAAATGTCATGTATGAATGTATTAAATAGGACAGATCTTGTAACCAATCCCTGTGGCAGCCCGCTCTCTGTCCCCTGGTTTTCTGTTGCCTCCCTCTTAGTCAATTTCCTACCCACCTAACTAAACCCTGCTCCACTCCCAAGTCCTCCAACTTCTTCAGCAATATCCTGTGTGGTACCGAAGCAAAGGCCTTGCTCAGTACGATCAGATCTACTGCCTGTCCCTAGTCCATCGCCTTGGTGACCCAAGCAAAAAACAGTATCTGGTTGGTCTGGCAAGACATGCTGGTTTTCATCCTGTAGTCCACTGTCTTGTAGGTAGGCCACTAAACACTCCTTCATGGTTCCATGTCATAATACCAACCGCAAAACAGCGATCGCTATTATGACGAGTATATATCACTGAAAAACAAATCAGCAATATACACTTTAAGGTGATCCGACATCCGGATGTACAAAAGGTGTTTTTCCCCTGCACCCCATGAATTAGGATTATTAAATCCCGGGGGTGCATGTCAGGGAGGAGGCAAAATCCGGATGTCGGCAAAAATTAAAGTGCCGCAGCTGCAAGCTGTGGCAAATGTAGCTCCAACACAGTCCTGAACCCAGTTCCTGCTGTTAGAGCTAGCTATCACACCACCACGCCATGGCTAGCTGGCAGAGCAGCAGGTATTCCAGTCCCTCTCAACCTCTTCTCTGTTTCCTCCCACTTCCTCGCTATTCCCCCTCTGTTCTCCCTTCCCTATATTTGCCATCCCATACCCTCGCTATTCTGCAGGGTAGCCCAGAATAATAGCACCCAAAATGAGTCACTCATTTTGGGTATCTGTTATTACACAATGGTCTCCATCAGCTTACCTATAATGGAGGTAAGGCTGACAGGCCTGTAGTTGTCTGGAACCTCCTTGTCCCATCCCCTCCGCTCTTGTAGAGGGGTTCTACACTGGTGGACCTGCAATCTACTGGCATGATTCCTCCAATCAGGAGGGACATGTGGGAGTACTTCTTCACAGAAATGGTGGTGGATGCCTGGAACAGTCTCCCACCGGAGTTAGTGGGGGCAAAAACAGTGGTGGGGTTCAAAAATGACTGGGACAGGCACAATGGTATCATAAAAATAAGGAAGGGGGCCAGAGATTGCACCATAGATCAAGTAGATTCTGCAGCAAAAAAATGAACATTAAAAAAATAGGTAGTCTGGGTGGGTACAGCAGCCCTTATTTGCCATGACATTCCATGTTTCTGTGACTCTGGACTGTAGTGAAGCATTTAAAAGATGGGTGAAGTCTATTGCCAATGTAACCAGGTCATCATGAAACTTATGGTAGCTACCCCTACCTAGCATGCTCAGGCCAGGTTTTGGGGCCTGGGCTCTGTTGTTCTAGATGGGGAAGGGGGTAAAACCAGGTGTAAAACAAGTAGCGCGGTGCCTCCACACAGAGTATTAGATAACTGGACCTGATGGTAAATGGGTACAACCCCCTGGGATGCTGTACCTACCACCTCCCTTCACAGTCACCCCACACATGGAATACCAGTTTGAGCTGTAACGCTTTAAAACACATGCAATTCAAGGCAATCTTTAATAATATGTTTATGGACAGCATTGACAACAATGGTAAAAGATTTATTAAATAAAGAGGGGAAGAAATGGGGATGCAGAAATAAATAAAAATATGAGAAGAGTTCATATAGCAGGTAAAACATGCAAGCAACAATAGCATACACCCTGCCCAGCCCCAGTAACCACACCCCCACAGAGCTTGCCCACCTCCCCACTGGTACCAGTGCCCCCCAAACTGAGTCTGGGTACCCAGGTGATATACAGTAGTTACAGGCCTGAATGGTGCAGCTAGATGGCCTCTGTTGGTGAACTTTTTAAGCAGAACAGAAACTTTTGAATAAAATCTTATTTAACTCCCCTGGTCAAGGAAGGCCCTGTGTTTACTCATGGCTCTGTTGCACAGTCCCACAGGGTCTGAGAACCAACATCGGGTCCAGTCAGTCGAGCTGGGGCCTGAAGCTGTATAAACAGGTCGGCAGGTTACTTGGCTGTGGCAGAATTCTGGCAGCTTATCACCATCATGGCAGCTTGTCACCTTCTGCAAGGACTGATCACAGATGCTGGAACAGGGCGGTACTGGGGACCAGGGCCACACGCCTACCCCTCACATCCTGGCTTCTAACTCCCAAGGGAAGATGTTGGGTAATGTCTGGCTGTAACACTCCCTGGCTGAGTCCCCAGACCATCCTCGGCTGGCAGTGATTCTCGTTCTGGAGCTCAGGAATCACACAGCCTTTTCTTCTCTGTGGCCAGCAGATGTTAATGTCTCTGGAAGACACGTCCAGCTCACCCCTCAAGGCTAGAGGTGGCAAACAGTCTTTCAGGGGGGGTTCTCAAACTGCAGGTTCAAACTGCAAAGCAGATTTTCTTGCCTCAAACTGGATTCCCCAGACAATGGGAACTTTCTGTATTCATCTCTGGGATCTGGTTGTTTAACCTAGACAACCCTTCAGGTGGTTTTCAGGATACTGTCCAACCCTCCACACAGACTGAAGGCTTCTCTCAGACAATGCAGGGCTTTAGCTACAAACAGCTCTTCACACATACACCCTGTCTCTCCAGATGATAGAAAGCTTTAGGCAAGTCTTCTGGAGTTCCGCTGTGGAAGTCGTAGGCCGACTTCATACACTGTGCTCCCCTCTTCACTCGGAGAGCCTCAGGCAGAACTGCCTTGAGCAGAATTCTCCCCCACAGTCTGAGGAGAAAAAATGGCAGTATCTATTGGCTGATACAGCTGTCCATATCTGTAAGATTAATATACATGAGGTCCAGGCGACACCCGACTGGATGCTGCTAAAGGTGTCAAGGACATTGTCCAGCCCCTTTACTTCTCAAATCCTGACTGGGCAAAGAAAGGTCAGGGGTTACCAAGATGCCTTCCATCAAAACAGTTTACACAAAGTCCCAAGTTTAAAGTATTTTTATGGGCTTCTATGCCATTTCACAAGTTAATGTCTACATGTCCCAATAGGTGTCCCTCTGTTCTGTTGTCCGGTTGTGGAGGGGGGCACCAAAAGAGTCTTTCTCTGCCAGTTGCTAGCACTGTAGCACTAAGTCTCCAGGCGACAGGTAGAAACACAAATTCACAGGGCAGCCTCGGCTGATCATAAAGTAGCAGTGCACAATAAGCATTTATACATCTGTACAAATTTTGCTTTCTTTTACTACCCCCTCCCCAAAGTGTGTCTCTGAACCCCCACTTGTGTTCTGGGATCCCAGACGTCAGCACACACCGGAAAAACACTTGTCTTGAACTAAAAGTGCAGGCTGAACATGGGCGTCATAGCGCTAACAGGATCTGTGTGCAGACCACCAGCTCGCATGTTCAAACAGGAGTCGGCTCGAATGTGCGTACACTGAGCTGTGCGGCAGCACTTCACCGCTTGCCCAGCTCTAACTCCACTGTACCGCCGGGCTGGTGGTTTCAACTGTTTACACACAACTCCTCCAGACCCCCAGCAATCAGGCACACAGGCGCTGGCAGAAGCAATAAAAGGCAACCACTGGACCTGGGACTGGTAAGACTAGACAGCTGGGAGGCAGATCAGGTAAGCCCCACCCGTGGAGGGGTTACACCAATAATGTGGCTTATTCTCTTAGCACTCATGGGTGCAGGCCAACTAATGAATACTGCTCGTTTAACCTGTCAGCATTTCAGTCCACCCTGCTGTGGTAATGGGCAAGCAGGACTGCACTGAAAATGAGATGCTGAATAAATAAATTGAAACATTTTTTTTTTTTGCAAATATAATCTTTATTATTCATCTGGAAGGTAAACCTAACAGTTTCAGATACCAGTACATAAAAATGCCCCAAGCAGAGGATGATAGCTTCCCAACAGATAAACAATCTGAATAGATGAAAACTCAGGAAAAAAGATTCAGTTCTGATGAAAATGTCTTCAGCAATAAAATACAGATGGCCCTGAAATTCAAATTATTAAGGTGGTTGTGTAACTGAGTCCTGCTGATAAACTATCAACTGGGAATTTTTGTCTGGAAACAAAAAAAACATTTAACTGAGAGGGAAAAGTTCCAGGAGGAGGAAGGCTGCATTGAAATAGTTATTATGAATTTTTTTTTTTACTATGTACTGAAAGAACAATTCATTTACAGACGTTTTATCATGGGAGCAAGTCGAATCATGTTGTTTATGTATTGTGTCTGACTATATCTGCAAGGTGAAACTATTTAGCTATTATACCTCGAAGAAAACCACATAACTACGACAGAACCATCAGGATAGCAGGAAAGTAGACTGCATGGACCTGCATGGTCTTTTCCAGCCTTTTACGTTTCTCTGTTTCCAGGAAGAGATCTAATCAAAGTGATAAAATCCCAAAGGGACAGGAGAATTGAACCATAAAGTGTTGTCGATAGAAACATTAGAAACCTGCCTACAGTAATTAATAGACCCCAGGGAGTGTTGTGTCAGGAATTTCAACTACATAGCAGCCACGCTCGGTTGAAATCTGCCTCTTCATTTACAGATAAATGGCAATACAGTACCGATCCCAGCAGCATTTGATGTCTCATTCTGATGTTGGGTCCCTCGCAAAGAAATGGCAAAACCAAGATAAAGACTCACCTATAAGGGGATGTTAGTTCTATTCATACAGGTGTATGATGTGGTCCAGTTTTGTTGCTGTTCTCCAATGTGACCTGGGCTTCTGCAATCTGGTTTAGTCACCATATCCTGTGTGATGTTATGTCTCCAGACCACCCCTAGGGGAGCACAGCATTTGAACATTAAACTTGACTGGCTGACAATATTATCACAAGAGGTGAGAGGTGGGTAAATGCCAGTTTTAGGACTTGTACATTTGATTTTAATATAGCATCTTTCTTACACAAGGTTACTCAAACCATCAATCTGTCGGTACGGTGGTAGCGCTACCGCTCATGACGCCTGCGACCCAAGTTATTGAATGAGTCTGGGTCGTCGGGGACTAGTTGGGGGGGGATCGAGCATCCCAAGGAACGCTCTCCTCCTCTGGGTTGAGTGGATTACCATCCTCACTGCAATACTGCCACCTGGGTGATTGCACATGGCAGTGCTGCCAAGGATACTGTGGGAAGGTGAAACGCAGGCTGAGGTCTGGAGCAGCAGCATGCAATAGCATGCATATGCTCCTTGGATGTCCCATGTATGCCTGCGTCTCTGGGAACTGAGAGAAAAAGGAAGTAACTCAGCTGCCAAAGCTGATGACAGCCCCGGTGGATCAAACATGGACCGCACCAGGAACCCTCAGAAACTGCCTGATAAAGACTACATACAGGTAGAAGGTGATCCTGCCCCTTCTTCCCTGACTGGGGGGGGTTGATGCTGGGAACACATGGATGCTTGAAGCTAAAGGGGAGCAAGTACAGGCAGAACCAGGCACCTTGTGGACCCTGAGGGAGAGCAGAGGCAGCAGCACTGAGTCAGTAGGTAAGAAACTGTTGCACCGCCGAGTGTGCCAGCTCATTTACCAAGTCCTACAATCAATCAGAGCAGCACCACTCCAGCCATAAAACATCAATACTCTACACCATAGCGCTTAGTTGTGAATTCATTACGCACATTTTTAAATGAACAAAGCTTTTACAATGTGTGAACCCCGCACAGAGGTTTATTTATTTATTTAAAATTTTGGTAACTGGGAAAGGCACACTGAGCTGGAGCTCATTTCCAGGTACAACCTGGGAGGGGGAAGTGGAGAAAATGCAACAATAGAGAGGTGCACACACGGCAAAAGGTATAGTAACATACAGGATGTTTTACAAAATATACACAATACAATACAAGAAATATTGCAAATGTATACCATATATAGAGAAAATACAATGTTATACAATCAAGCAACAGTATTAGCTGTGAAGTGCAGGGAGTCGCAAATGAGAGGCTAGAGAGTTGGGGGAGAGGTAGGAGGGGCAGAGGGTGTCAGGGGGGATAGGGAGGGACAGAGATGCCGGTAGCCATTGGAGAGAAACCAATTCATAGTTTCAATTGCGCTTACACAACTGGATGAGATGTATGCTTATGTGACTTTGACACATTTGTGGCTATTCGCCTCTCTATCCATGGGATATACTACTCCGTATAACAGTATGACACAAGGTACCCTAGAAGGGCCCCCCACAGGTGCTGTGGGGAAATTCTTTTGACAAAAGGTAGCTTAGGAAGAAGTCCGCAGGAAAGAGAGATGAGCCGCTGGAGCAGGAGGGGTGGATGGTGGGGCAACGAAGAGACGAATCCTGGAACAGTCCAGAAGGAGTGGCCTTTTAAGGCCTGATGGGGAAGTGACATCATTGCTCCACCCATTGAACCTCAGGCTTAAAGCCTTCCCACTATTCACATATAAATTCTATGTTGGCTTAAACAGTACAAAAGTTAAACATGTGCAATACAATATATACTGCAACATAACATTTCATAATTCTGGTTTCACTCTAGTGGTTACTTTTTAATTCACTTTTACAATAAATGCACTATACCATGTTAAATGTATCGAATAAAGGTGGCATCACTCAAGCTAGACACTTTCCCTGGTGATGCACTAGCGGTACAAAACCAGTCAGAGGTTTTCTCTGCTCCTGCTAGCGTCTTTGTGTGGGGCCAACACACTGTAAGTGTTTTTTTTCATTTCACTATGCACAGTAAATGCGTAACTAAGCCATATGGCGTAGGCTGTCGATATTTTGTGGCTGGAGTGGCACTATTCTTATTGACTGCAGGACTTGGATATTGAACTGGCACATTTGGCGGTGGAACATTATTTTACCGACTGGTTGGGTTGCTCCTTGAAAACCAGCTCACTGCACAGCAACTGTGTAAACTGACCAATGTGAGCACAAACATCCCCAGTTCTTCCATGTTTGCCAGTTTAAGTAGCTGACATGTCCTTACAGATTGGAGACATTATTTTGGGAGATGCCGCCAGAGCACTGTCGGTGGCCATTTTTAGTAATACAGAGAAGACCATCCACAAGAAGCAGCTAATTCTGAGTCCATCAAGGCCAGTGATGAAACATGGAAACATATCATTTGTCAGCAGAAAAGGACCGCTTGGCCCATCAAGTCTGCCCAGATAGTCCTTTCCAAGTCTGTCTCTGCAGACCTTAACTGGTCTCCTGGAACAGATTTCTGACATTTTTTTTTTTTTGGGGTGGGGTGCATTTCAGCAGCTTTAAAATCAGCAGAAAAAGCATACACAAATTATTGTCATTGACTTCTTTGGTAAGGTAAGGTAAAATGTATTTATATAAGGCGCCCTTCCACAGCTCAGGGCATCTTTACAAAGTTTCAACATAACAATAAATGTAAAATCCATAATAATTAAAACACATTTAAACATCACTTAGCATTAAGTTCCCAAAAATGCTTTTTCAAACAAGAATCTTTTCAGTTTTTTTAAAAACCTTCTACAGTCAGATTATCACGTATCTGACGAGGCAGAGAATTCCACAGGGTAGGTGCTACAAAGGCAAAAGTTCTTCCACCAGATGTTTTCAAGGTTACCCTGGGAATCTCTAGCAATCCCTCTTCAGAGGTTTGGAGGGAGTGGGAGGGGCAGTAAGAAAACAGGAGTTCTTTCAGGTAGTGGGGTCCCAAGCCGTGTAGGGCCTTATAGGTCAGCAACACGACCTTGAAGGTGATCAGCCACTGTGCAGGCAGCCAGTGCAGTTCATGCAGCACAGGTGTTATATGACTCAGTCTAGGGCTTCCAGTCAACAACCTGGCTGCCGTGTTCTGCACCAGCTGCAAGCAGTGGATATCTACACCCATCAGTCCTAGATAGAGGGCATTGCAGTAATCGAGACGACTGGTAACTAAGGCGTGGACCAGGGTAGGAAGATCTTCAAGTGGGACCAGGTGTTTCACCCGTGCTATATTCCTTAGATGAAAAAAGGAAGATTTGACTACAGCCAACACCTGTGCCCTCAGGGTCAGGCTCCCATCCAACATAACACCAAGGTTACGCACCTGGCCAGAGGCCATAAGTGGGGTTCCCCCAAAAAACCTGAGGGTTTCCCCGCCCATGAACCTAACATCCTCACCCCTGGATCCACCACCAATACCTCTGTTTTACTTGAGTTCAACGTAAGCCAACTGGTACTCGTCCATGTTCTGTATCTCCAGCAGGCAGTTGTTAAACACTGTGATTGCATCAGACTCCTGCCTGGTCACTAAAGACAAGTAGAGCAGAGAATCATCAACATATGGAAGCTTATCTTAAGGTTGGCCTAGTACTATGCAGTCTAAGGGTGTCAAAATGGCCAAACTATGTTCAGAACCATGAACAATTCTTGTCAAGCTGGAAACAGGCTAGTCAGAAGGCCTCTCTAGTATTCGTTGAATATATTTTCATTGGCTGGCTGTTGCAAATGGAGGAACTGCCAGCTGACCTTACTGAAAAGAAGAATACTGTTGCACACTTCAAAGATCAGCCTGATTTCCAAACTGAGCAACAAGAATTGAAACCGACAAAGGCAGCTGAGTATGTCAAACTTAAAGCACATAAGCTTTTGAAATTTGAATAGGATCGCCAGGACTACTTGGCTGACTGATCCGTTACCTGGAAAAAGGATACTAGTAACTGGAAGAGATCCCAAAGTTCCAGACAACAGAAAATTTCAACTCCAAGATCCAGTGTTAAAAAATGCAAACCAGGATCATTTTTCCACAAGCGATTCCAGAACTGATTCGGCAGATGATTGTTTAGAAATTGCAATATCAGCAAAACCACCAGTGCCCGGTAGAAGTGACGGAACTGTACAGTTCAAATCAAGCATACGCACACCAAGAGGGGGGCCAGAAAATGTGGAGGCAAAGCCATGCAAACACAGAACACTCAGATGCCTGAGAAGAAAGCAGGTAAAACTTACAAGACCAGGAAGCAAATGTGATAAACCTTTCTTCTTTTGGCTTACAGAATCACAACTGAGTATGCCGGATAAAGGACTGAGCTTTGTTCCCATGTGTGATGTTTATCATTTTGATCACCGAATGGAACTAGAAACGCTTACTGGGGAGTTCAATGCATTTTTTTTCCAAAAGACAAACAAGAGGATAAGCAACAAAAATGACTACAACACAGACTGCTCAGTCACAAGAGATTATTGAGCCATAATAGTACCATGTTTAAACCAACTTCCACATTTACTCCACGATACTCCCCTGCTGTTGCTCTGTTTGAAAAAGCTTCTGCACAAGGTTCGACTGAACTTTTTGTAACAGAAACTGAGCCAAAATATGTCAACATCTCTAGGAAGGAGTGTACCACCCTGAAGGAAGTACAGGGAGATGTGCTGCTTACAATTAAACCAGCAGACAAGGGTGCCTTGATTGGTTTAATGGACACTAAGAAATAGTTGCAGGAGATCTTCGGGCAACTAGCCAACGCCACAGTTTATGTGAGCTTAAAGTTGGACTTAACACTGAACTTTAAACAATCAGATTGATGAGTGCCTTACAAAGTAACTTAATTTCTGAACAAACTTTTGATTTCCTGCCTCTACAATGCCCTGTGAGACCCATTTACTTCCATAAAAAAACTGGACCCCCCCCCCGGACATCCAGATATCTCTTTAATAAACTCATTAACCAGGATGCATCTCCAATACGGGATGCTCTCTCAGCTATCCACTTCTCATAGCTTGTTGAGACCCTTACTAGGGTGAACTACTGAACTGAGTCAAGCACACTGTTGGACTGGGTACTAACTAACTGTCCTAAACATATTATGGATACTACTGTTCTCCCTGACAGTATTAGTGACCACTCCCCCGTAAAGTGTCACTGGTCCATTAAATTCTGTAAACCCCCCGCAAGGACTATCACAAATGGGGTTCTCACCCATGGGTACCGTGAGCAAATGAAATCTGACCTTCAATATCAAGACTGGTCAACTCTATATGCTGCAAACGACATTGACACAGCTCTTGACCACTTCATTAACCCATTTAATGCTGTATGCAACAAGCATGCTCCCTTAAAAAAATGGAAAATCAAAGGTAATCGCAACCCCTGGATTACACCTGAACTTATCGAGCTCTTCAAAATGAGGGACCACCTATGGTATAAGGCTCAGGCTTCAGGTACACAATTCAACATTCAATGCTACAAAAAAATAAGAAATGAATGCACAAGGGCAGTCTGGTCTGCCAAAAGTCAATATTTCAAACATGCCCTTACTAGCTCCTGGAATAATTGCAGATCATTCTGGAAAAATATTAAGGATATTACTGGGCAAGACTCCAAAACTACTACTAACATGCTCAACATAGAATATTACCCTTCTCTGGACCCAAAAATCATCGTCGACACCTTCAATAAAGCTTTCTCAGACATGAGCAATGTTCTCCCCCCTGACTATTTTAACATTGCCCCCACATATGATGGCCCTGGGAGTGCAGTCCTACCCTTTGACCACACACCATTTTATTTCAAGACAGTCTCAGAAGGTGAAGTTAGGTGTTATCTCAAGAAGGTACTTGGTAAATCTAGAGACAGTGGGGACACATTGGATCTCAAATTTGTCAGCCTTTCATTAGAGGAAATCCTTTCACCTATTGCTAAGATATTCAACCTGTCACTCAGCCTCTCACAATTCCCACAAAGATGGAAATCTGAGATGGTGACTCCTGTGCATAAGAGTCGAGACCGGGCACTACACGGGAACTATCGATCGATCTCCATTCTCCCACCACTCTCAAAAGCCCTCAAGCATATCATAGCAAACCAGCTTGTCGAGTATCTGTATAAGTATCGTTTACAATGTCCCCAATAGCACGGCTTCAGGCATAGGTAAAGAACCACCACTGCATTACTGGAATTCACAGGATATAGTCATAACTCCCTAGATCAAGGTCTTCTGGTTGGTGCAACATTTATTGACTTAACCAAGGCCTTTTGATATTGTGAATCATTCCATCCTTATCAACCAGCTAACCAATGCTGGACTTTCCATGGACACTACTAGATGGTTCTCTAGTTATCTCTTCAACCAGTGCCAGCAGGTAAAAATTGGAAATGTCTTCTCAGATTCGCGACCAGTCCCTTCGGGTATCCCACAAGGCTCCATCCTGGGGCCACTGCTATTTAGTATTTTCCTAAATAAGCTCTCAGATTCCTGTTGTGGACGCATCCCACTATATGCCAATGATGCCGTGATCTATACTAATCACTCCCACCCAAGGTACTAGAGGAACAACTTCAGATAGGTTTTGATATGGCTGAGAAATGGTTCAGAGACCACAGACTACTCATGAACTACAAAAAGATAAAGACCATGTTGTTTACCAGCAAACAGAGCAAACATAAGGCCTTCCCCCCAACCATCAACAACGATGCGGGCTCTCCTCTGGAACTTGTACAGCATTTTAAATACTTGGGCATCACTATCGACTCCACCCTGTCCTACTCCTAGCACATAGACAACATTGCCAAAGTAATCAACATGTACATAGGGATGCTGTACAGACATAAACACAACCTGACCCCGGAAGCATTGAACCTGGCTAGACAAAGCTCCGTCGTATTGCTTGCTGACTATGGTTTGGCTATCTATGGCTCAGTCACTGACATGGCCCTTTGCCACATCAAAACAGCTCTAAACAAAGCATTTTGCCTTCTTACCAAGGCAGGGTGACTGACTCACACATGTGACCTATACGTCCAGGCTGGTTGGCTGCAGTTCAGCAGCAGACTTAGATATCAAACATGCCTGCTTGCCAAAAAAGTCAGCTTAGGACCGATGCCTCTTGGAGTACAAAACCTTCTTACTTCATCTCTAAACTCACGTAGTACAAGAAGTTCCGGTATCCTGGTTTTCTGTACTCCCCAGTGCCGCATTGCCCTTGGCCAATGAGCCGTCACCTACAGAGGTCCTCTCTGGCTCAGCTCGTTGCCTACTGAAATCTCAAATGCAACTACACTGGGTACTTTCAAAAGTAAATTTCAACAACAATTAGTAGCATTAGTGATCTGTGACTGCTACCTCTAGGCCCCATTTGTTTTACTCTTGTCTTAGCCACAAGTCAGCCCTGGTCTCCTGTGACTCTACCTACCTACCTACCTACGGTCAGCACTTTACTGCACTTTTTTGCACTTCTCTTCTTCTTCTCCTCCCTTCCCCTACCCTCTGCTCCCTCAGTTAGTGACCCCCCTTCCTCCCCATACTTACCTCTTTTGTTTCTCCTGCCCTTGCCTCCCAGGCTCTTCCTGCCTTATCCTTGTCTTCTGTTGATCCAAAGGAGCACCTTGCCCAGGAGCAACTCATAACAGAAGTATCAGGCTCCCATCCCTAAGCCTCGGCTACAGGAGGGAGCACCTTGCCCAGGAGCAACTCATAACAGAAGTTTCAGGCACCCATCCCTAAGGTAATTGGCTGATTTCTAGCAAGGATCTCGAAGCACCCCGTTTTGCCTTTGTCTGATGATTTGAATTTTGGCGCTCTTTTACATGAGCTCTAGCCGCTGAACATGCCAAGGAATTCTCTAAACTGGATAAATATCCCAATGTGTGAACAACTTGTTCAACTGTTTAGAATATCCTAGTGTGTGATCACCAGCAGGGAACCTTAAGGGATTCTCTCTTTAAGGCCAACTTTAAACTGCACAGCTGCCTACTCTGAAAGAATCTGGTGCCACTTTCAAAACTTGATCTCTGCTAGTTAATGTATTTTGCTGATTCTAGATATGCGCTGAAGTCAGTATTCCAGTAATCCTAGCAACTGGATGTATACTAGTCCCTTAAATTTAGCTGCACAGACCTGAGATTTAATTCTGCTATTTCTTCGGAGTTTAATTCAGTGCAGTGTCTGAACTGCTATTGGACCTTTTGACTTGCCCACCCGGGAAACATTTATAGTAATTTACAGCCTGAGAGCTGCACGGCCGTGATCCTGCTAATTTAACTCTGTAGCAGACGTGGAGGCAAGTTACCCTGAGCTTAAAAATAATCCAATAGCAGTTCAGTAATTCACCTTGCCGCCAGGGATTTGGGCACAGAAACTGCAGCCAAAAGCACCTCCTCACAAGTACAGGTCCTCCCGCTTGCTGTGATTAGATTGCGCCCTATACTTTTACCTTTTGGAGCCAGAGTATTTCTCTGTTTTGAAATGTGTGGATTTTACTGTGTAGGTCACTTTCCAACAGAATATTGCTTGATACCTGCAACTTATATGTTATGCATAGAAACGTAATGTTTTATTTAGGTGCTTTCTCCCTGTACTCTAATTTCATGCCAAGTTAGGCCACTGCAAATTCTCTCTCTATCTCTCTCCCCCCCCACTCCTCCTCTCTCCTTCCCCTCCCCATAGCACCTCAAATTATTGCTTTCTGCATCTACCAAACCGTATTTAACTAGCTTGCTCACCTTCTCCTTTCTCCTCAGCTTCAGCTACAAGAGGGAGCACCTTGTCCAGGAGCAATTCGTAACAGAAGTTTCAGGCACCCATCCCTAAGGTAATTGGCTGATTTCTAGCAAGGATCTCGAAGCACCCCGTTTTGCCTTTGTCTGCTGATTTGAATTTTGGTGCCCTTTTACATGCGCTCTAGCTGCCGAACATGCCAAGGAATTCCCTAAACTGGATAAACTGGATAAATATCCCAGTGCGTGCTCAACTTGTTTAACTGTTTAAAATATCCTAGTGTGTGATCACCAGATGGGAACCTTAAGGGATTCTCTCTTTAAGGCCAACTTTAAACTGCACAACTGCCTACTCTGTGAGAATCTGGGGCCACTTTCAAAACTTGATCTCCCCTAGTTAATGTGTTTTGCTGATTCTAGATTTGCGCTGGAGTCAGTATTTCAATAATCCTAGCAACTGGATGTATACTAGTCCCTTAAATTTAGCTGCACAGACCTGCGATTTAATTCTGCTATTTCCTCAGAATTTAATTCAGTGCAGTGTCTGAACTGCCATTGGACCTTTTGGCTTGCCCACCCGGGAAACATTTATAGTAATTTGCAGCCTGAGAGCTGCACGGCCGTGATCTTGCTAATTTAACTCTGTAGCAGACGTGGAGGCAAGTTACCCTGAGCTTAAAAATAATCCAAAACCAGTTCAGTAATTCACCTTGCTGCTAGGGGTTTGGGCACGGAAACTGCAGCCAAAAGCACCTCCTCACATGTACAGGTACTCCCGCTTGCTGTGATTAGATTGTGCCCATAGCGCTCTGTCCAGCAGCCGCTTCGCACTCTTCCCACCCGCCGCCCCCACTCTTAGCCGCATTTGTTATATAGTGTAGGCAGCTCTGGTGACACCCAGTGGGCGTGGACATTTTACCTATCTCCTCGCTTTTTAATTTGCAGTCTGTATTCCATCACCACCAGAGGGAGTCTGTACACTTGTCCTTATCCTGCTGCCTCCTCCCATAAGCTGCTAAATCCCATATTTACAGTGTCTCTACCTAGTTCTCTTGACCAACCACAAACTGTCCACTCAAGTATCAGCCCATACCTGCTACACACCTATCTTATACTAATGGCATTCACACTTAACAACCCACTCACCATTGATCCACATGTAGTACTCCTTCTATGCTTCGCTCTTGCTCCTCTCACTGGGCTCTTTTTGTTATATTGCACACCTTCTCGAAATCCTCACCACCCACATCCTAAGGATTTTTTCCACTCTAGTATGGATACACAATCTCACTTGCCCCCAGCAATCTCACCACTCTTTGTTCCCAATAGGCTCATCTATCATGTAGCCTTCTTTCTACATAAATCCCTGTCCTGCAACCCCACCCTACCGACCCCCTTCATCCATCATAAGCTGTAGTATCTGCTTCTACTAGCACTAATGTTAGCAGGGCATATTGAATTAAATCCAGTACCTGTAGGAAATATAACAAACTCTGATGCAACCTGGAATGACACCAAGGGCCTCTGCATTGCTCACCTCAATATCAGGAGCCTGCCTCACAATCACATTGAACTTGAGGTATGGGTTGCCCTGACATTATCTGTCTGTCTGAAACCTGGTTGAAACCATCCCCCCCGATCCCCTATGCTCATTACCCAATTATAAGCTCATAAGGCAAGACAGGGCCCTATCTAAGCAGGGTGGTGATGTTGCTGTCTTCTATAAATCTTATCTATCTCTATCATGGAATGACTCATCCCCCCTCTCTCGCTGTGAATTGATTCATGCAACCTTACAACTTGGCTCAAAGAAGCTGCACATAGTGTGTGCCTATAACTCTCCCAGCGGTGGCATCATTGGTCTTGAGGAACCCCTCTCCAAGGTGGACACAATGGGTGGACATAATGAGGTACTTATACTGGGGGACTTCAACTTGAACTGGGCTGGTAAAACAAACCAGCCCTTCCACACCTTGGTGCAGAGCCATAACCTCCACCAACTAATCACAGACCCAACTAGGGTCATGGGTCCCCCTCAGTCCAGTTCACTGACTGACTGGGTCCTCACGAACTGTCCTGACAGTATAGCCTCTGCAGGTATCCTCACAGACGCAATAAGTGATCACTCCCCACTCTTCTGCATTTGGTGCTCCACCAGTCAACCATCTCCTCCCCCAAAGCTTATCACCTCCCACAACCTGAGTAACTGTAATCAGGTACAGTTTATGCAGGATCTCTCTGTGATTGACTGGTCACCCATTTTCTCCACCCTGATGCTCAGACAGCCCTTGACTACTACTTCTTAGCCAGATCTGGGCTTCTCCAGGATATCCACACTCTCCACGTCACATGCCGTATACACGGAATTCAAACAAAGTGGTTACCTAAGGACCTTCTCTCTCAAATGAGGACTAGGGACAACAGCGGGCTGCATTTCAAAGCCTCAGGGCTTCAGTCTGATTATAATGCATACAGATCACTGAGAAACACCTGCAAAAGGAATATTCGACTAGCTAAAAGCTCTTTTTGCAAAGAATTATTAATAAAAGCCACTGGGGACTCAAATAAATTCTGGTCAATCATAAAAACCCTCCTGGGAACTGATCACGCAGCCACTTCAAATGACATGCTGCTGAACGGCATTCATTGTAACAATCCAGTGACCATCGCCAGTTCCTTCAACCATCACTTCTCTGACTTATCAAGTTACATGGCCTCCTTCCTCTTCAGTCGTACTATGTCCACCCCCATAGATACTGAATCCCTGCCCACCCAACCACCATTTTGTTTTAGGACTGTTACAAGAACTAAAGTTCTAAAGTTACTACTTGCCATCCCAGACAGCACCAGCCCTGGGTCCGATAGGCTGAAACCCAGGCTCCTGAAAGTAGCTGCCTCTCACTTTGCCTCCCCCTTAACCACAGTCTTTAACCTGTCACTGTGCCATGGCAAAGTTCCTAATATCTGGAAAAAAGTTAGAATAACACCTACTCTTAAAAAGGTGATCCTAAAGAAATTGCAAACTATCAACCCATAGCTATCTTCTCTCTGTGCTCAGCAAAATCCTGGAAAAATTAGTGGCTCCCCAAACCACAGCGTATCTTCAGATGCATAACCTCCTCTCTGGTGCTCAGCATGGCTTCTGCAAAGGCCACAGTGCCTCCACTGCCCTACTAAAACTCACAAACGACATCTATGCTGCCATGGATACTGCCCTCTTGACAGGTGCAGTTTTTGTCGACCTGACCAAGGCTTTTGACCTGGTCAACCACACCCTTCTCCTCACAAAACTACACTCCCTTGGTTTCTCTGCCGATGTGGTGGCATGGTTTAATAGCTACCTGTCAAACAGGAAACAGGCTGTAGCTTTCAGTTCATCTATATGGGATCTCTCCTCTATCCAAGTTGGTGTTCCCCAGGCCTCTATACTGGGCCCCCTGCTTTTTTTATCTTCATTAACGACCTTCCGCTGCTCGCACCAACCTGCTCATCTCTCCTCTATGTGGATGACCTCGTCATCTACTATAGTGCCAAAAATGTCTCAAACATAAACCACTCTCTTGGCTCTGACTTCCTAAGCATACAGTCCTGGCTGACAGACCAACCTGGTTCTCAATATCAGCAAAACACACTCTGTGCTCTTTGGATCTTCTGCCAGACTTAAAGCAAATCATAACTCCCTCAAAATCTCATGTGCAGATGGCCCACCACTAGTCAGCACCAGCTCCTTCAAATACCTGGGCATTCTCCTGAACGTATCCCTGGATTTTGATCTGCACATTACTGCCACCTGTAAATCTCTCAACGCTAAAATTGGAGGGGCCTACTGCACTAGCTATGCCCTTACCCCATCTGCCAGACTTGCCATTGCACAAGGCCTTTTGCTCCCGGCCCTGGCCTATGGCATGGTCACCTACCTAGGTGCCACAGAGTCCTCCCTCCACAAATGGGTACCGCCTATAATAACATCTGTTGCTACGCCTCTGCATTACCTCGGTATAAACACCATTGCCAGCTCTATGCGGACTTAAACTGGCCCTCTCCCACTGCTCATCGACATCAGTCCTTCGGTTCCCTAATTGATGGGATAGTCAGATCAGGTCTCCCACAATCCCTTACCTCCTTATTTCACTCCCAATCCCCCTCTTATGGGCTCCAATCTACAGACCTAGCCCCATTCTATATTCCTAGCTGTAAAACCTCTATGGGTGCACAAGCCTTCTCTCACACAGCTCCTACGTATTGGAACTCCATTCCTCAATCTGCCAAGCTCCCACCCATGCTGGTTTCAAGAAACTTCACCATGACCATCTACATGCTTCAAACCCCTGCACTTGCTTCTACCCACCTTAGATCATTTGTTCCCCATCCCTCCTTACCACTCGGCATTTACTTCCCCTCCTGCCTCTTCCTCACCTCTCTCTAATGACCCTCCCCTTATATGCTTTCATTCACCTATCCTCTCTTTCTCCTCTACTTCTACCACCCCTCCTCCCTCTTCTCTCTGTCTTTACTCTCTCAAAGCTTAATTACCTCTAAGGGCACTTATTGTATATTGTATATAACATGTCCATTTATCCATTTTTGTATTTTATATTCATTTGTTTTGCACATATCTATGCTTTTTTTACCTTGTCTAATATGGTATTGCCTGTATCCTGACTTTGTTCTAAACTGTATTTCTCCCAATCCCTATGTTGATTGTATTTGACCTCTTCTCACTGTTGTTATCTCTTTCGTGTGCTGCGTCACATGGTGTGTTTATGTATTTTAACTTGTATTCTCCCGGGTCTTGCCTGAAAATAAGCATTTCTATGCCTAGTGCACCCACCTGGTTACCAAAAGCAAATAAATAAATTAATAAACCCACTCCCCTTACCCCCTTTCCCTGTGACAAAGCCTTATGGGCTGCTATTTCCCCCCTCCCCCTCCCCTTGACCTCCAGCTTACCTAACTGTCTGCAGTTACTAGAATTCCTCTGACACTGGCAAACATTGTTCTATGTCTAATATCTTGCTCATTATCTACCCTTTGTTAGTCGTAAAAGGTCTTGTCTGTAATTAATACTTATTCATCCACCTACTCCCAATGTTTTATGTGACTTCTGTTTTGAACCGTTTACCTGTTCCTGTACACATACTATTTTTTGCCTGGTGACACTTGCATGGTATCTAACACTACATTGTTATCCTGACTATGTATAATCTTCTGATGTGGAACCTATGTAAAGAGCCCTGCTCAAAGGTGTTAATCCAAGATATCAAAAAAAAAGGCTCATTAACAGAATCATTGTCACAATATGTGAATGGACACATATGTGACATAGGAGGCAGTGTAGCACAGTGGTTTAAGGATCTGAGTTGCAAACCTAAAGACCTGGGTTTGAATACCACAGCCCCCACTTACATACTGTGTGACCCTAAGCAAGTCACTTAACTTCCTTGTGCTCCCAGGTCACACCTGGAAACAAGCTTTGGCTTAGTGTGCCTTTCCTGGTTAAACAATTTCCTCTTTCCTTTTCTATACTGTGAAAATTACCATCATATATTAGAGATACCACTCAAATATTGGACGTCCTGGGGGATCTGCATGTGACTGCATTGGATGTTTGTAGCATTAGATGTGGAACCATTGTACACCAACGTTCCACTTGATGGCAGTTTATTAGCTCTGAAAGAGATGCAGGATAGCCATACAGATTACACTGTCAACTGTAAAACCTTCTTGGTGGATATCTCAGAATCTGTACTTAAATGTAACAGCTTTTTGCTCCAAGGTCAGTACTTCTTGCAGATCAAAGGTACAGCAACGTGGGCAATGTTTACCCCCAATTAATTTATGCCAACTCATATGTAGGCAGTTGGGAGAAAGTGTTCATTTATGAGCAGGAGAAAAATCCATACTATGATCTTACCGACCTCTGGCGTTGCTTCATTGACATCATGTTGATGGTGTGGCATGGAAGTGCTGAGGAACTGTTTTCAATTTGTGCAATATTTGGAAAAATCTAATCCAAATTTGAAATTTGCAGTGAATTACTATCCAAATAATATCTAGTTTTTGGATTTGGAAAATTTGCAAAATGGAGTAAGGTCTGTTGGCAAAAGACCTCTGAGTCTTTATCTAATTATAATACCTTATACATTAGTAATCATTGTACATTAGTAATATAAACTTATTGATAAAGTTGCATATAATAATTTTTGATGACTTCCCTTTTTATGTTGGTGCGTGTGCGCAGCCAACATCTTGCGACAATTGGGGATTTGGGGCGAGTGCTGTTGAGCGTAATGCAGGGGCATGCACCAGTAGGTAAGGCCCCTCATTCTCCAATCAGCCTGCATGCCAATGCCACACCATGCATACTAAGCTGGCGAGCACATCTAAGGAGAGTCCGCTGCAATCCGAGCAAAGCTTGTCATACGTAAGCGGACCACTTCCTCGTTCTACGCCAGCCCCTAGTAGCATGGCGGCACAGTGGCCACTACACCTGCCGACAGCGCCGACTTCGGGTGCCCAATCCCTGGTCGCTTGCCCTGCCCCATGAGGTATCGTGCCAATGGGGAGCTCCACTCGTCAGGTAGAATGTGCCCCCACCTCGTTGTTTGCCGACAGGGGTGCCCAATCCCCATCGGCATCCGTCCCCCCTTCCTGTTGTACTGTGCCAACGGGGGAGCCCACTTCCCATCGGCATCATGTCCCCACCTTCTTCTGTGCTGATGGGGGTGCCCAATCCCCCATCAGCTACTGTACCCCCCCAAACAAAAGAAACGACCTGTAAAAAAGAAAACCATCCATGTTTTTTTTTTCTCCCTCGGTACCTGTAAACTGAAAATGGTCCCTTGTAGTCTCCCTACCCACTACCCCCGCACTCCACCCACTGTGCACCCTGCCTCCCCATGCCCTCCCACCCATACTTACCTCCGAGTCCCGCGCGACGATCTTCTCTGGACCGGGAACACGTCTGCACTCTTCAAAGCCAACCGCGAACTGAGGAAATGCCAGTAAGCTGCATAATGGACTAAATAGGTTTTTTTCAACTTTGCTCCATATCTTGGGCATTTTTTGGAATTTATGCACTAAATTTTCAGCATGGGGTTTTGGGACCCCTCCTCATGAATTATGTCACAGTTTTGACATTAATCGGTCCCGAAAGGTGATTTTGCAGTCACTGCATGAAATCACCTTTTGGGACTGATTAACACAAGGACAGTGGCAGTGTTCATGAGGTGGGCTCTCAAAAAGTCTATGTTGCAAATTTGGTGGAAAAAATCAAACAAATGGCTGTTTTACGAGCATGTATTGCGCAGTTGCTACGCAAGCTCATAACTTCGCAAATTCATAATATTTTCAAGCCAAATTATCAATATTGTCATTTTTCTACACCTCCTTGTGAACAGTACAGCTGTCATTTTTCACAACCTGCCAAACATGTGTTTCCACAATGCACTACCAAAGGCAATGCCAGCGCAACAACATTCGGCATTGACAAATGCCTTGTTTATAGCCATGTTTGCATTGTAAATGATTGGACTAGTGTTCATCTAGTGTGACATAATACACCCTTAAAGATACCAAGTCCCCCATTAATAAAGTAGTCCATGCTGAACATAGGGCCATTCATTAATGAGAGGAACAGCAGAATTATGAACTGCTACGTCGTTATGCACATATTGCCCATGTTTAGAATTTTGTACTATTTAATTTAACATGCAGTTTATATGTGAATAAAATATGAATTGATTTCACTCCATTGATTATGTTTTATTTTACTTTTACAGTAAATGCACTATATCTGTACTGAATAAAGGTGACCTTACTGATGCTAGCTGCACTCCTTGATGTTGCGCTAACTGTGCAAAACCAGTCAGAGGTTTTCTTTGCTCCTGCTGGTGTCTCTGTTCAGGGCGTACACACCGTAAGTGCTTTTTTCATTTGAATATGCACAACAAATGCATAACTAAGATGTATTTTGTGGACTACTGATGCTTTGTGTCTGGAGTGGTGCCGATCTTATTGACTGCAGGAGGGAGCCAGCCTGCCAACTGCTACAGCACATATATATATATATATATATATATATATATACTGCATATATATATTTTTATATATATATTTTTTTTTTGTTAACTAGTTAGGTACATTGGACCCCTTGACCCCTTTACAAGCACAACCTGGGACATACAAAAGAAGAGATTATAAAAAACATCAAATTAAAAGCATGTAATAAATACAACAGGCTGTTTTCACATTTCAAGTACAAACAGTTATACACAGAGTACATGTACAAGAAGCAATTATAACTGAAATTAAACATCAGGTGGGTTTTGTACTCCGTTTTAAATTGGCTGATAGTATTTAAATTTCTGATTTCTGAACTAAAGGTAATCCAACTTTTAGCTGCAATATGCATGAATGATTTCTGACCTTTTAAAGGTTTTAAACTGGGGTGCAGATAAGGTTGTATTATCATCAGAATGCAGGCATAGCGGATTATTGTTGGATATGAGAATACCAGACAGAGGACCTTCACCACCTTTCTTTAGTGTCTTGGAGCTCATGCAGTTTAAGTAAAACTCATCCCTGTGTTCCAGTGGCAAACAGGCTAGCCTCTTGTAGAGAGCACAATGGTGCTGTCTGTGTTTTTCCCTCAGGCCAAATCTACAAACTGTGTTGTATGTACAGATTCTTTTAGCTCTCACTTTCTTAGTCGCATGCCCCAGATTACATTCCCATAATCAATGGCTAGTAAACAGCAAGCTTGTGATAGTGTCTTTTGAGTCCTATTAGTTAGTAAAACTTATAGTGTATACAGGGGATCTCATTTTCTATGTAACTGACTACAGACCAACTCCGTAGATATTTCAAAGTTTAATTGGGGGTCTGAAGTTGCTCCCAAATATTTGAAGTGGCTCATGACTTCCAAAAAGACTATCATTACTACAATTTGCAACTACATTGTCCATGTTTCTACAAGATTTTTGTGCAGTACAAAATAACATTGCTTTTGTTTTCTTATTATTCGTCAAAAATCTGTTTAAATAGAACTATCTCTTTAGTTTGCCAAATTCAATGTTCAAATTCTCATTTAACAAGCTCATGTCTTTATGCTTCAAGTATAGCACTGTGTCATCACCATGAAGTATTATTTTTGACATGTTAAACATATGGGGTAAGTCATACCATGGCTCATGTGGTGCCCCTCCACAAGAGTGGCCCCAAGAATGAACCGGGAAACTACATACCAGTGAGCCTCACATCCATCATGGGTAAGCTAATGGAGTCTATCCTGAAGGAGAGGCTGGTGGCCCTCCTAGAGACAAAGGACTACAGGACAGCAGACAGCATGGCTTTATACGTGGCAGATCCTGCCAAACCAACCTGGTTGAGTTCTATGACTGGGTAACTAGGCAACTGGACAGGGGCCATGCAGTGGATGTCCTGTATCTGGACTTCAGTAAGGCATTCGACTCAGTGCCACATGGAAGCTGGGAAGGAAGCTAACAGGGCGGGTGCAAAGCTGGTGAGATGGGTAGGAAACTGGCTGCAGGGAAGGCAACAGAGGGTGGTGGTGGGTGGGGAGTCTCACACCCAAGGGCAGTGATGAGTGGTGTTCCACAGGGCTCACTGTTGGGACCAGTGTTGTTTGGGATATTCATTGCAGACATATCATGGGACATCAAGAGCAAGATCAGTCTGTTTGCTGATGATACCAAGGTAGGCGCGGTGGTGGATGACCTAGGGGGATGGCAGGGGTTGCAGGATGATCTGGCAAAGCTTGAAATCTGATCAGACACCTGGCAACTGGACTTTAATGCCAAAAAGTGCAAGGTGCTGCATTTTAGAATGAAGAACCCAAGAAGGAGATACCAGCTAGGGGGAGTGCAGCTAGCCCAGACAGAGGAGGAAGAGAAGGATCTGGGTGTGCTCATTACAGGGTCAATGAACAACTCGGCACAATGTAGGAAGGCAGCTGCAAAGGCCAACAAAATGTTGGGTTGTATTGCAAGGGGTATATCCTCAGGAGGGACGAGGTGATTCTGCCGCTGTATAGGTCATTAGTTAGACCACACCTGGAGTACTGCGTGCAGTACTGGCATCCGTATCTGAAGAGGGACATTAAGTTACTGGAGGGGGTGCAGCACAGAGTGACAAAGATGATCAAGGGGCTGGGGGACTTATCATACGAGAGGAGGTTGAAGGAGTTCAGAAGAAGCCAGAAGGGGAATGAAGGAAACATATTCAATTCAGTGCTTTAGAGTAACTGGTAATTGCTATTTTTCTTTTAAACTTAGATTGTGGGCTTTTAGTGACACTATACTTTCTTTGTTGTCTTTACTTATAATTGTTTTTGGGCTGTTGAGAATTTAAAACATAGTGGTGGTGTAATTCTGTGCTGTCTTTAATTGCTGCAAATTTTATCTTGGCTTGTCTGACTGCCCTGTAGTTGGGTGAAGGGTGTTAATTGTCTGGCCTCTGACCTCAGCTATGTGATAACTGGAGGTGGGGCTTAGTCAGAGTTAAAGTAGCAAGCAGATTTTTATTTTCTCAGAAGAAGCCAGAAGGGGAAGGAAGGAAACATATTCAATTCAGTGCTTTAGAGTAACTGGTAATTGCTATTTTTCTTTTAAACTTAGATTGTGGGCTTTTAGTGACACTATACTTTCTTTGTTGTCTTTACTTATAATTGTTTTTGGGCTGTTGAGAATTTAAAACATAGTGGTGGTGTAATTCTGTGCTGTCTTTAATTTCTGCAAATTTTATCTTGGCTTGTCTGACTGCCCTGTAGTTGGGTGAAGGGTGTTAATTGTCTGGCCTCTGACCTCAGCTACGTGATAACTGGAGGTGGGGCTTAGTCAGAGTTAAAGTAGCAAGCAGATTTTTATTTTCTCAGAAGAAGCCAGAAGGGGAAGGAAGGAAACATATTCAATTCAGTGCTTTAGAGTAACTGGTAATTGCTATTTTTCTTTTAAACTTAGATTGTGGGCTTTTAGTGACACTATACTTTCTTTGTTGTCTTTACTTATAATTGTTTTTGGGCTGTTGAGAATTTAAAACATAGTGGTGGTGTAATTCTGTGCTGTCTTTAATTTCTGCAAATTTTATCTTGGCTTGTCTGACTGCCCTGTAGTTGGGTAAATGGTGTTAATTGTCTGGCCTCTGACCTCAGCTACATGATAACTGGAGGTGGGGCTTAGTCAGAGTTAAAGTAGCAAGCAGATTTTTATTTTCTCAGAAGAAGCCAGAAGCAGATGGAAGGAAACATATTCAATTCAGTGCTTTAGAGTAACTGGTAATTGCTATTTTTCTTTTAAACTTAGGTTGTGGGCTTTTAGTGACACTATACTTTCTTTGTTGTCTTTACTTATAATTGTTTTTGGGCTGTTGAGAATTTAAAACATAGTGGTGGTGTAATTCTGTGCTGTCTTTAATTTCTGCAAATTTTATCTTGGCTTGTCTGACTGCCCTGTAGTTGGGTGAAGGGTGTTAATTGTCTGGCCTCTGACCTCAGCTACGTGATAACTGGAGGTGGGGCTTAGTCAGAGTTAAAGTAGCAAGCAGATTTTTATTTTCTCAGAAGAAGCCAGAAGGGGAAGGAAGGAAACATATTCAATTCAGTGCTTTAGAGTAACTGGTAATTGCTATTTTTCTTTTAAACTTAGATTGTGGGCTTTTAGTGACACTATACTTTCTTTGTTGTCTTTACTTATAATTGTTTTTGGGCTGTTGAGAATTTAAAACATAGTGGTGGTGTAATTCTGTGCTGTCTTTAATTTCTGCAAATTTTCATCCCCCTTCCCTCCCCTTCCCCCAACTCCTAATTATATGCCCTGTTAAATCTGATTGACAGGAGCTAAACACAGGGTATAGTAAGGGGTGTGAAGTAGGAGGGGCATAAGGAGGAAGAAGCCCACCCCTCAGCAATCAGTGTTTTAACTCATTTATTTATTTATTGGTTTCTTTTTCTTTTAAAAAAATTATCTTAGGATCAGTGGCAGGATTTTTGTACAGTAAATTAATAAAAAGGGAACTAGGAGAGCTTCAGTAAGCAGACAAGTAGTGGAATTGCAGTATAATGTGGGGGGGTGCAATGTAGTGGCTGTGGGGCAGCCATATTCAGGCAGACCTTCTGGACACTGAGGTGCTGCCCTATCTGCATGCATCTCTGACTGCGGGATGAGGTAGCCAGACTCAGAGCGGAAGTAAACTGGGTCAGAGTACCATCACCCCTATCCAGGGACCACCCAGTCCAATGCAACTGCCTCAAAGGATGCCGAGAATGAGGAGCACTTGGATGACAGTGGGCTCAGGGGGTTAGAGCAGTCAGGCAGAGGCACATCCCAGATCCTATTCCACTAAGAACTCATATGCCACACTGGCAGATGAGGACAACCAAATAGAGGTACCCAAAGAATGGAAGGAAAGGATGTGGGTTAGCCAAGGAGGTGACCTCAGCGGGGAAAGCAGTGGACCCCAGAGGAGGAGGAAGCAAATCCTGGTGGGGGACTCCATCATAAGAGGGATCCAGCTAGGAACACAGGAGGGGGAGGACAGGGAGGTGAGGTGCCTACCAGGTGCCACGGCATGGAGAGATGGAAGGAAGATCCTGGGGCTCACTGGGAAGGCAAGACGGGAGGGTGAGCTAGATGTCATTATCCACCTAGGTACTAATGACCTGGCAAATGGGGAGCCAAAGGAAGTTCAGGAAGAGTTTAGGAAACTGGGAGGGTCTCAAGCAAGTAGCTACTTGTCACTTTCTGAAAGTACTACCCAGAGGCAAGGAGAGCATAGGAGTGCATGCACCAGGAACTTTAACTCATGATTGAAGAACTGGTGCTGTGAGGAAGGGTTTGATTCATTGGTGACTTGGGACCCACCTGGAGGATGGAGGTTTTCAAGCCTGACAGCCTGCATCCATCCTGGAGGGAATCCAAGCACTCAATGATAAGTTTAAATGGTACATTGATAAGCATTTAAACTAGCAAAGGGGTGGCAGGCCAGCAAAGAGGGTACCTACTTGCTCACCCCCACAGCTAGCAGTGGAACCAGTGAACCAGAGGAGGGCTATCTCTGCAAAGCAGTGTGCAGAAGATGGAGATTAGTGCCCAAGAGGTGGATAAGCAAAAGGGCAAAATTCAGCAGAAGGGCAGACAGCAAGGAGAACCAGGGATAAATGACAACCAAGGAAGGGGCTGGAGTAGAACAGTGAAACAGTCTAGGAGGTCAAATCATGGAAAGTCATGTGTGCAAATGCCAGGAGCCTTAGCAACAAGATGGAAGATCTGGAGGCTGTCATGGTACAGCCAGACCTGGACATTGTGCCATCACTGAAACCTGGTGTAATGATAACCATGACTGGGAGATGGCCATACCTGGCTACAACATATTCAGAAGAGACAGAGCAGACAGGAAGGGAGGAGGAGTGGCACTGTATGTGAAATGACATAAGGGTCACAGTGATCCAGGAGGAACAAAATGGGGAGAGATACTGTGGGTTAGCTGGAAAGGAAAATGGGGACAGCCATCCGCACAGGTGTGGTCTATAGACCACCAGCCCAGAGGAAGAAACAGATAGGAGTTGATGCTAGCCATCCAAAGGATGGCAGACAAGGGTGAGGTAGTACTGGTTGGAGACTTCAATATTCCAGACGTGGACTGGAGCATCCCAGCAGCAGCATCATCTAGGAGCAGATTTATCCTGGACTCCTTCAGGGTGCCTTCCAGCAACTGGTCATGGAACCAACTCGGCAGAAGGCAATACTGGACCTTGTGCTCACAAACAGGGACAGTGTGATGGGGGAACAGTGGGGAGCACCTGGGAAACAGTGACCACCAGTCATTGTGGTTTGAAATCACAGAAAGAGCAGAACCAAACCACACAAAGGGGTTGAGGAACAGTGGTAGTATTTAAAATGGGGATTACAAGAACAACAGAATTATGCATTAAGCAGGTTAGCAAGAGGAAAAGGAAGAGGAGACCATTATGGTTTTCCAAAGAGGTAGCAAAGAAAGTGAAAGCCAAAAAGATTGCATTCAGGCAATACAAAAGACACAGGCAGAAGGGGATAGGGAGAAGTACCAGGAGAAGCAAAGGAGGCAGGAGGTCAGTAGGAAGCCAAAGCTCAGACAGAAGAACACATTGCAAAATCAGTGGGTAGAGGGACAAACCTTTTAGAGGTACATAAATGAAAAAGAAAGACAAAGGGAGGGATAGTGAGACTGAAGGGGGAGGATGGGGGCTGCGTGGAGGATGACAACAGTAAAGCTGACATATTGAACAGGTATTTCTGCTCAGTCTTTACTGAAGAGGAGGAGGGTAATGGGTCTGAAGGGAGTACAAGGGGTGAGAATGGTGCAGAAATGGACACAAGTCCCTTTACACGAGAAAGGGTCCTGAAGGAACTGGAAGTAATAAGAGTTGATAAAGCAATGGGGCCAGATGGAGTGCACCCCAGGGTCCTTAAAGAACTAAGAGAGGTGGTGGCTGAACCTCTGGCTATCCTGTTTAGCCGATCACTGGAAACAGGGGAGGTACCCAAAGACTGGAGGACAGCAGATGTAGTCCCCTTATACAAAAGTGGGAACAAAGAGGAAGCAGGAACTACAGACCAATCAGCCTCACCTCGGTAGTGAGAAGATCATGGAAGCACTACTGAAGGGGAGATTGGTGGAACATCTGGCTGTGTACGGACACAGGACCCAGCAGCATGGTTTCACCAGGGGAAGTCATGTCAGACCAACCTCGTTGAATTTTTGACTGGGTGACTAGGGAGGTGGATCAGGGAGGGCAGTGGACATGGCCTATCTGGACTTCAGCAAGGCCTTGACACTGTGCCACATAGAAGACTATTACACAAACTGGGGAATATGGGTGTGGGCAGGACAGTAGTGTGGTGGGTAGATAACTGGCTGGGTGGCAGGACACAGAGGGTGGTGGTAAATGGCTGTCACCCACAAGAGGAAGAGTGACCAGTGGGTACCACAGGGATCAGTGCTGGGACCGGTCCTATTCAACATCTTCATCAGTGACATTGGGGACCTAGAAGGCAGAATTTCACTGTTCGCTGATGACACAAAGCTCTGTAATAGAGTAGACACACCAGAGGGTGTAGACAGAATGAGAAGCGACCTGCAGAAACTTGAAGAATGGTCAGGGTTTGGCAGTTGAAATTAAATGCAAAGAAGTGCAAGATAATGCATATAGGGCACAAAAACCCTGGCACAATATATCAGTTGGGGGTGAGGATATAGCATGCACCAAGCAGGAAAGGGATCTTGGGTTGTCATCTCTGATGACCTCAAGGTGGGGAAACAGTGTGACAAGGCAGCAGGTAAGCAAATAGGATGCTGGGATGTATAGGCAGGGCATCACCAGCAGGAAAAGGGAGGTCATAATTCCACTATACAAGACACTAGTGAGGCCCCACCTGGAGTACAGTGTACAGTTCTGGAGACCATACCACGTAAGGACATAGACAGGGTAGAGAAGGTTCAGAGGAGGGCAACAAAGATGGTGCATGGATTGCATCACAAGTCCTATGAAGACAGGTTGAAGGAACTGAACATGTACTCCTCTGGAGGAGAGGAGGGAGAGGATATGACAGAGACATACAAGTATCTTACAGGGAGGAACAGGTGCAGGAAAACACTATTTTTAAGCGAAAAGATGTTCCAGGACTAGAGGGCATGGGATGAAGTTGGAGGAGGACAATTCAGAGGAAACATGAGAAAGAATTTCTTCACAGAGCAGGTGGTGGACAAGTGGAACACCCTGCCAGAGGAAGTGGTGGGGGCTGAAACAATCACGGGATTTAAGAATGCATGGGATAGACATAAAGGAATTCTGGAGGTCAGAGGTAAGGGGCAACAGACTTCTAGGAAAACAAACTGAACTTACAAGCTCAAATGGGCAGACTGGGTGGGCCATAGGCCCTTATCTGCCAACACTGTCTATGTATCTATGTATCTATGTATCTATGAGTTGAACATGTACTCACTGGAGGAGAGGAGAGACAGGGGTGACATGATTGAAACCTTTAAATACATGAAAGGAATAAACAAGACGGATACGGAGGGGCTGTTCAGAGTAAGGGAGGGGAGGGCCACCAGGGGCCACGATATGAGTCTGGAGCGAGGAAGGTTCAGGGGGGAGATGAGGAAACACTTTTTTACAGAGAGGGTGGTGGCTGGTGGAATGCGTTACCTGCTGAAGTGGTATGCAGTAGAACAGTGGACTGCTTCAACTGAGGATGGGACAGGACAAGGGGGAGGGTTAATGAAGGGGAAGGGTGGAAGGGAGGGGCAGCTGCAGAATAAGGGGTGCTAGCTGCACATTTGAGCAGACTTGATAGACCTCTAGGCCTTTATCTGCTGGCAAATTTTGTATGTTCGTATACCGGCCCAGTGGTGTGGAGGGCTGAGGCATCCATACTCTACCTCCTGCCATGCCAGCGACCTGTGTTTGTGGTGCGAGCGGGCCGCCGGGAGTCAGCTGAGGAGGGAGAGAATTGAGCATCCAGAGGACTGCTCTCCTCTCCCGGGGCGGGAGGGTTGGCACTCCTGCCGGATGACTGCCCCCTGGTGGAGGCCTGAGAGTAATGCAGGTCTGCAGGGCATCTTGGAAGGAGGGTGCTGCGGGACTTCAGGGACGCAGCAATGGGGTTACAAGGAAAAGGAGAAAATACCTGGCTGCAGATGATGACTGACTCTCCGCAGGCTCCACACCCGGCGACTGGGCAGCCAAAAGGAATCTGTATGAGCAAGTCCCAGTGATACTGGGGTCACGGGGCTGGGGGGTCAGTCAAAGGGGGGCAGCCGGGGGGAAGGTGATAAAGACAATATAAAAAAAATATGGGATAAGTTGTTTATGAATAAGGAAAACAACAGAGGTCCAAGGATGGACCCCTGGGGTACACCATGAGTTATCATTCTTAAGTCAGACATGCTTTCTGCTTTCCAAATTGATAGAGATCCAGTTCATAACAAGAGTACTCATTCCCAGCTTGTCAAGCTTTATTTTAAGGTGGGAGTGCTCCACTAGTTCAAATGCCTTGGTTATATCCGAGAACACTGCCCACATGATCATGCCCCCATCCATGTTCACATGCAGGTCATTTGTGAACCTGACTAAGGCAGTCGCCATGCTCCAGTCCTTCTTGAAACCATTCTGTGCACTTGTTAGAACATTGTACAGTACTTTTCCAAATATTCCATTAGCTGTATATAGATAGCTGTAGATAGATTAATAGTATGCTCCCAGTTGAATTTATATATATATATATATATATATATAGAGAGAGAGAGAGAGAGAGCGAGTAGGATTTTAAATAATTGTACTGTTGTTGGTTTGTACAGTGCCCAGAGTCTCCCGAAATGGGTGCTTTTATAAATAAAATATCTATCTATCTATCTAAGGTAACTTTTCTTGTGTTTTATCTAATGGGATACGATTGAAATTGGTCTTTAGTTGCCCAGCTCAGTTTTTGAGCCACTTTTATGTATTGGCACCATGTATGCTTTCTTCCAGAGGTCAAGAACCTTCACTGTAGTTAGAGACAAGTTTAAAATGTTTTGTATTGGCAAGGGGCAAATTTGCTACAGCAGCCTTCAGAAATCTAACCTCAATCCCATCAATTCCTGTCCCTTTTGTTAAATCTAACTGTGATAACTGTTTGTAAACCTCATTTTTGGTGATTTTTTTAAAATAAAAAACTTGGTCTGTTGAATTGTATTTCATTGACAACATCCTCTGTGTCTAAAGAATTATCTGCATATCTTGTTAGTCAGTGAACAATTTGTTGTCCCCTGAACCCCTCCCAAAAACGATTTCACACCACAACTTACTATTTATTTTGGCACAAAGATAATATTTACATCCCAAATGATCCCGGTTTGATCGTAATACAACATAACAATGTCACAACGTCTCTTCTTCAGTCCGGCCTTTCCTTCATCCTTGATGCTTCTCGCTTTTCTGTGCTTCCGGGTCCGGACACTCTGAATCTAGCCTCCTTCTCCATCACCAGAACCAGGCCAGATCAACCTTTTCCTGGACCTCAGCCCTCCAGGCCTGGACCCTGTGAGTCTGGCACATAGATCTATGCCCCTCCCCACCTTAATACCACGTCTGAGTTCCTTGTACCCAGCCCATGCTGCCTACCCCCCCTTTTTCTGCCCCCCCTCCCCTTCCTCTTATCCTCATAATGCTGGGCACCACTGCCCCCTGCCAAGCTTCTTTCCAGCCTCCGGGACCACCAGCTGCCTCACCGCAGTGCCAAACCATTGCCCCCTTCATGGGGCCCATGGGGCATCCTTCCTAGCCCCGCTTACATTATCAGTGTGCCATCACCTGCCCCCAGAGCCTGCCTTACCAGAGTGGGTGGGTGGGGAAATTCTCAGCAAAAGAGGGCTGATTTGGGGCGGACAGCCCTGATATACCCCTAATGAACCCCTGTTAGCTCCGCCCCTTGGCCAATGGCCTTAGCTCTAACCCTCCCCTTGTCAACTGACACTGTCTGACATCACTGCTGACATCACCAGTCCCTTCCCCTTCCCCCCTCACCACCCCTCCTTTGTCTCCTCTCTGGCAGGGGCCATAAGACAACCCGGCCTGCCTTTTAGTGGCAAGCCTAATTGTCCCCGAACCCCTCCCAGAGAAGATTTCACGCCACAACTTATTAAGTTTTGGTTGCTCGTTGGCAAATATTTATTTTGGCACAAAGATAATATTTACATCCCAAATTATCCCAGTTCAATCATAGAAACATAGAATTTGATGGCAGATAAGGACCGCCTGGCCCACCTATTCTGCCTGTTTCCCTACCTAACGGATAAGCTGCAGATCCTAGTTAACCAGCAGCCTACTTCCTCCTACCCCACACTAGAATTTTCTTATGTCTGTCCCATGCATTCTTGAATTCCCCCACTGCTTTTGACTCTACATCCTCCTCAGGAAGTCCATTCCATGCATCTACAACCCGCTCTGTGAAGAAATACTTCCTCACATTACCTCTGTGCCGTTCCCCCCTCTATCTTCAAATTGTGCCCCCTTGTTCTTGCACGTCTCTTTTTCTGAAAGATGCTACCCTCTTGAACTTTGTTGATTCCCTTGAGGAATTTGAAAGTTTCTGTCATGTTCCCCCTCTCCCTCTTTTCCTCGAGGCTATACATCTTAAGCTCCTTTAGTCTTTCTTCATATGTCTTCTGGGTGCAGATCCTGCACCATTTTGGTTGCCCTCCTCTGGACAGCCTCCACCCTGTCTATGTCTTTGTGGAGATGGGGTCTTCAGAACCGTACACAGTACTCCAGATATGGTTTTACCAACTCTCTGTACAGAGGACCAACAACTTCCTGTTTTCTACTTGTGATGCCTCTCCCTATGCATCCCAGTATCCCACCAGCCCTCCTTACTGCCTTCTCACATTGCTTGCCCACCTTTAGGTCGTCTGATATGACTACCCCCAGGTCCCTTTCCATTTTTGCTGTTGTCAGTATCTCACCCCCCATTGTGTACTCTTCTCCTGGGTTTTTGTTTCCCAGGTGTATTACTTTGCACTTCTTTGCATTGAATCTAAGCTACCATACCTTTGACCATTCCTCCAACCTTGC
Organism: Neoceratodus forsteri; assembly: GCA_016271365.2. Lineage (NCBI taxonomy): Eukaryota > Metazoa > Chordata > Ceratodontiformes > Ceratodontidae > Neoceratodus > Neoceratodus forsteri. The sequence continues at coordinate 1,380,120,319 of CM028132.1, read as the reverse complement.
CAAGTCCCTTTTCATCCTTTTCACCCCACCTTGTGTATCAAGTCTGTTCCAGATCTTTGTGTCCCCTGTAAAGAGACATACTTGCCCTTCCAGTCCCTCTGCAATGTCACTTATAAAGACACTAAAAAGGACCAGCCCCAGTACTGAACCCTGCAGTACCTCACTAGTACCCCACCTTTCTTCACTCTGGACTCCGTTTAATATTACCCGCTGTGCCCTGTTGTGCAGCCAGTGTTTTACCCAGGCTACCACCCTGGGACCCACTCCCAGGCTGGCTAATTTGTTTATTAATCTTTTGTGCAGGACTGTGTCAAATGCCTTGCTAAAGTCTAGGTAGACCATGTCCACAGCCCATCCCTGGTCTATTGCTTTGGTCATCCAGTCAAAGAAATCAATTAGATATGCCCTTCCACTGCACCCTTGTGTGCTCCATACTGCTGTGCGACTGTGTCCCTCTGTTCGTGGTGGCCTCAAACCATTCTGCCCAATATATGAAGGAATGCCCCACTATCCATACCTCCCGCTTGGAATCTGCCATGGAAAAACAAAATGGGGTGAGTTGCTGTGTATCATTACCTGATATATCTCTCGTAACAGTTGGACCTTCATCTTCCAATTCTTTTTATCCCCTCCACTGCCACCCCCCTCTCGGCTGCCTCTGAAGCAGACCCGATCCGGAAAGAGTGTGGGGCAAAATCCCTCAGATCCTCCCCTAGTAACTCCAAGGTCTTCCGGAGCACTGCCCCTACTGAAAACCGGTGACCAGGGAGCCATTCCCATGACAGAACAAAGCCCCCCCCGGTCACTCCCTGGTTGCTTCTGTAATCCTCCATAGCTGCCACAGCACAGCTTACCTTCTGCGGCTGTTGCAGCAGCATCGCCAATGTCCCCCGCCCCCCCTTGGTCCATTCTGAACCTGTCCAGTGCTATCACCATCCGGTCTGCTCCATACTCCATGCTCTCAAATTGTATGGCCATGCCGGCTGCTGCCTTCCTCAGGGCAACCACCTCCCCCACCTGAAAAGCTCCTGCTGCCATTACTGAAAAAACTGTTCTGAACAAAACAGCCTCTTGTGTGGAGGTGCACACGTGCTGTGTTGCCCCCAACACCTTATTCAACAACTGTCCCCTAAAGGGCCACCTCCGATCTTTCCTCTGTGCTTGTCCTCTCTACCACCCTGACACCATTCTCTTGACCATCCTGCCAGTAGCGGCATCTGGCCACCTCTTATGCTGGCACACCCAGCTTATGCCTGCTAATTGCACTACCATTGTGGTATGTGCCATCCCCATCTCCCATTTCTCCACTATGAACCACCTCACCTGCTCCTCCTGGGCTGGCTCCTCCCTATCCCATCTGTGCCTCTGCCTAAACTCCTGGAAACTTGCCCAGCCACCTTCATAAGCCTGCAGGGTGCATGCTACCCAAGCTTCCTGCTACAGAGCCCTGGCTGTATCCCTTCAATCTCCCACAACATTCCGGGACCCTGGTCCCGTGCGAAGCCACCCAAGGCGCAAGCTCCCAAAACCTTCCAATCTGTAAATGGGAAAGACTGTCAGCCACTTCATTCCTGCTCCCTTCAATATGTTGTGCTTTGAAAGACAAGTTTAGTTGCAGCCCCAACAGCACCATGCACTGCAGCAATCTACCCACTGTCTCTGTCTTCCCTCTCTGTCTGTTAATCACCTCCACCACCCCTTTATTATCACACCAGAACCGCATGCGCTCCCCCCTCATCTCACTCCTCCACACCTCCAGGGCCACCCAAATTGGAAATATTTCCAGAAACATGATGTCCTTTAGCACCCCCTTTTCTTTCCAATGTGTTGGCCATTCTTCCGACATCCATCTCCCTTGGAAGTACACCCCCATTCCTAGGGCCCCCAAGGTGTCGGTATACAACTCCAAATCAGTGTTGTATTCCCACTCATCCTGCCAAAGTGTTACCCTGTTGTAGTTTTCTAAAAACTCCTCTCATACCTTAAAGTCCTCTCGCACCCCTTTGGTAATATCCACCCAGTGATGTGGCTGCTTAGCCTTCCCAGTAGCACATCCCAGCCTTCTGGTGAATGCCCTACCTAGACTGATGACCTTGCAGGCAAAATTAAGATGCCCCAGCAGTTGCTGTACCTGTACCAGTGGCACCCTCCCCCTACCCATTACCTGTGCCAGCAGCCCCCTGAGCCGAGATACTTTGTCCTCAGGTAGGCGGAAGCATCCTTGCTCCTTATCCACTTCTATACTGAGAAACTCCAACTTGCATGCCAGACCCTCCATCTTCCCCTGTGCCAGGGGTATCCCTATATGTCCGCACATCTCCTTGAAATCCTCCAACATCCCCTGTGCTTCTACTCGGGTTTCCCCTTTTAGGAGGAAGTCATCCAAGTAGTGCACTACCCTCCTATGCCCATACCTTACTCCAAATACCCACTGTACCCATGAATTGAATGTCTCGAAAGTCGAGCAGGCCAATGAACAACCCATCGGCATTGCCTTGTTGAAATAAAGACTGCCCTCGAACTGGAAACCCAACAGGTCCCAATCCACAGGGCTGACGGGCAGGAGCTGGAATGTCGACTTGATGTCCGTCTTCACCAGCCATGCCCCATCCACCACCTTGATCAGTACTATAGCCTGCTCTAATGTGGCATAGGATACTGCCCTGAGGTGCTCAGGTATACCCTCATTCACAGAGTTCCCCTCGGGGTATGAGAGGTGGTGGATTAGGCGAAACTCCCCTTTCTGTTTCCTGGGCACCACCCCCAACAGTGATACCCTGAAGTTGGGGCAAGGCAATGCCGCCAGCAGCCCTTCCACCTGCCCTGCCTTAACGTCCTTCTGAATCTTCAACCTCACCACCTCTTTTCCTTTTACTGACCCGAAAGTTCCTGGCCCTCATCCCCGTCCTCCCCCCTTGGAAACCCAGTGGAAATCCTTTCCAGAAACCTTCTCGAAGTATTTCTTCCCTCTTTTTATTCGGGTAGTCCCAAGTCCATGTTTCTACCACTTCTAGGGCTATGGGCATGCATGCCAGCGCATGTCCCACCGCCCCTCTCCATTGCCCCTGTTAGTTCCATCCGTAGTTGGAATTATATCCTTCCCTGCTGTGCCCCTCTGCCCTTTCCTGACCCCCCTCCCTGACCCCCCTGAAAGGGCTGGTTCTGATACTATGCCCCGCCCTGGCCCCCCCTTGTCCCCTCCCTGTCTACAGTTGGAGCTGCATGTGTTCCCCACATTTGAACAAACATGCTTGAATTTACAATTCATCCAGGTTCAGGGTGCCTTGTTGAACCACCAGCAGGTCTTGGTTCTGGGACTACAGGGCTCTTTTTCACCTGATCAACCCTCCCCATCCCCCCACTTGACCAGACAGAGTCCTCACCCACAGCTCTGGGTGGATGCAGTCCCACCTCAAATCCTCGTTCGCTGCCATCCACTTTCAGAAATCCTCATCATATTTTAACCACCCATATCCTATCTTAGCCTTGTAAGCATCCATTATGGTCGCTGTGTATGTCAGCAAAGGAATAACCAGGTCTGGCTGCTTTTCCAACACCAAAGCACTGTAGATGATAAAACCTGCTTGCCAATTATCAATGTTCTTGCCCGTATATTTTGCCTCCTCTGCCTTGTGGCCCACCACCGCCAGCGCCACTGCCATTTCTGACTTTCCCACAGATTTCTTCTGTTTGCATTTTGTGGCCGTGTCTTTGTCCACCAGACCAAGATGTCCACGTATTCTCCCTTACAGATCTTCTTTTAGAGCAAGGCTGGGACGTAGTCTCACAATGTAAAACTAGGGGCCCCTCGTACAGCTTCTTGCCCCCTGGTTTGCCCCTGGCCCCCCTTTGTCCCCTTTTCCCTTTATGGCCTGCAGAGCCCACTCCATCTTCTTTATCCCCACCTCCCCCATATCCCCCAGCAGCCTCTCTAAATACTCTTTCAGGTCCCCTTCATTGGAGATATCAGCACCATCCTTACCCCCGTCCGGGCCTTCATCCTCCTGTTCAGTCTTCGGCACCGGGGCTGGAACGGAGTGTTGGGCTGAGTTCCACTTGTCGGTCTCTTCCAGTCTTCCCTCTCCCAGGATGCTCATCCTGCTCCTTCTGCTTCTTCAGCTCCTCTTCTTCAACCTCTCTCTAATTTGCCACTGCCACCAGATTGGTCATCTGTCCCATCAGCTTTGCTGCCTCCTCCATCATCTTTTCGATGGACATCTGGGTCTTCCTTGGTGCCATTGTCTTGTGTCGCGATCCTACTGGTGGAAAAAGCAACAAGCCATGAGTGCCCCATTGCCGCTCCCTGGCAAGCCCCTGCTGCCCATATACCATCCTGGGGGGGTCTGGCTATCCGTGCCCCACTCCCATATGTCTGCAGACAGTCACCTGCCCCCCAACCCCTTGGGGAGGGGCGGGGCTGCCATGTCCTTCCGCTACACACAACTTCCCATGGAGAGGCCCCACATCACCTACCCCCATGCTGCTGGGTGGGGCACCCACCTACTTGCCCCTGTTGTTGGAAGGCACCCCTGCCAGGCCCACCTCATGACTCCTGAAGAGCATCAGAGCAAACCACCCTCTAACACATCACCCCACCAAGAAACATCCTGCAACTCAGAGGATGGAAGAAAAAGCATCAAAGCCAACCCCCCTCTAACAAAACTTCACAGCCAAGAACATACTGCTGGGTCACCTCAAAAGGTACCGCTAGTAAAGCAGCATCAGTTCTCTCCAACTCCATAGCCAAAACATGTTTCTTGAAAACACCATAGCTCCTGCTAGCTACTAATATGTGGGATAAGCAGGCAAATGAGTCCATTCCAACAAGCCCAATTTCAGAGTACCTAACTATCTTTGAATAATCCTGTTCCTCCATATATTTATGGCATGATCCCTTTCCAACCGCTAAAGGATTTAATTCAAAAGAACCAGAAAATGCAATCCTGTGCAGCAATATCCATGACCCTCCCTCGTGGGCCCTCCCCCCCACACAGCCCACCTGAGGCCTACTTGGCCGCATGCTCCCGAGAAAGGGGGGATCTGTTCCATTTCCACTTGCCCTGCAATGCTCTCCTGGTCTCCCTGGCCTTCCTCACCTGTCGGGGCACCACACCTCCAACTTGGCTCGGCCTGTTTCCTTTTTTCTTTATATTCTTTTATAACCCTGTCCTTTCCGAAATGTCCCCTTCTGTCCATCTCCCTTTTGCAGCATTTTGTGCATCTGGCTAATGCACACCTTCCTGCTTCATTAGGATGTCCTGGTCCAGAATGACCCCTCTCCCCACCAGGGTCTCTTACTCCTTTGTGCCTGCCTCACCTCCTGCACCTATCTCCTCCAGCCAACAGCAACACCCGCCTCCACGTGGCCAGTACCTCTCCAGGTTTCTCCACTCATCTCTGTGCCCCTTTCTGCCTTCCTCACCCCCTCGCCCACTTACCGGGCCTACCTTGTGCTTGCACTCACTCCGTCCCCTGCCCCCAGACACAGCATCGAGGCCTTCATCCAAAAGGCACCATGCTACCGGAGCACCTCTCTTCTCTCCTGCACTCACCTCCAGGCTCCCACTTGTACCCCCTGAACCTTCCGAGGATTCCACCACCTAGCACCCTTCCCTTCATGCTCCAGTCAGCCAACCAATTGCCGCCACATGGCCCGCCTAGCAGGTCTTGTCACAACTTTCCCAAGCATGCTCCAGACCACCTCCCTGCTCCAATTGTAAGGCATCACCTTGCTGTGCCTGCACCATCCCTTCGCCTCGCAGTCAGCCCCAGCTACCAACGCCAGCCTACCTGACCCCAAATGCACTGTCACAACCTGGAACACCTCTTTCCAAGCCACTCCATTCAGCCGCCTCACAAATCGTGCCAATCGCTTCTCTCTCTCTCAAGTCTTCACCACTTTTTATATATATATTTTTTTTCCGTTAAAGCCACACAACAACTCCAACACTGCTGATCAAACAAACCACAATGTGGCCGTTCCAGCAGTTAAACTAAGCCTACTCGCAGTGCTCCACTTTGTGAGATCCTGCCTACCATGAACCCTGGCTGCAGCTACCACTGCACCAACAGTCTCTGCATTAAACTCCTGCCATACAACCACAGCTTTTTGAAATTAATCCCCTCACTCTTCCCTAACCAAGCAGCATTTCTACTGTTACCATGTAAACCAAGCTGTAACCTTATTCTTACACCACCATTTTAAAGCAGCTAAACACACTGGGCCACATGGCCTGCAATGGCCTAGCTGCCCCATGTGCCTTACCTAGATATTGCCAAATGATGTGCTGAGCTCCAAGTTCAGGTCTCAGAAATTCTCAGCAAAAGAGGGCCGATTTGGGGTGGACAGTCCTGATATACCCCTAATGGCCCCCGTTAGCTGCGCTGTCAATGGCCTTAGCCCTAACCCCCCCTTGTCAGTTGACACTGTCTGACCTCACTGCTGACATCACCAGTCCCCTCCCTCACTAATTCTCTCGTTTCCCTTTCTGGCTAGCCATGAGACAACCTGGCCTGCCTTTTAGTAGCAAGCCTAATTTCAATAGTTAGCTATATCTACACTATCATTTAAAATTTGAGTTTTTTCACTTAAGACTATCAATATCTTCCATTTTGAGGGATTTACTAAGTTGTTAATTCCTTCCCAGAAGTTTTTTTATTACTAAAATTATTTTCCTGTTCTCTTATAATCTACTTTTGCCTTTTTTATTTGCTTTTTACAGCTGTTTCTTAGTTCCCTAAATTTGTTTCTATCTGCCTTATTATATGGTGGGAGTGGCGGTGGAACTGGAATTGTGGGTGGCCACATGGCATTGGTCATTGATTGCATGGTGGGAGCGGCGGTGGAACTGGAACTGTGGGTGGCCACATGACACTGGTCATTGATTGCATGGTGGGAGCGGCGGTGGAACTGGAATTGTGGGTGGCCACATGACATTGGTCATTGATTGCATGGTGGGATGGATTATGAGGGCTGAAAAAGATGCCTGCATTAGTGTCAGTGATGCCACCCCCACTCACTTCAGTGGTACAGAATGACCCACTGCCCCTTTTCTCCACCAACTGTCTGTCAGAAAAGCCGCAGAGCACCAGTGGAGTGGTGGAGGATCTGGTCTGGTGGTTGTCTGATCTAGTGCATGTGCAAGAGTGGCAGCTGGGATATGCCATTATGCAGAGGAAGAGAGGGAAGAAGGAAGGAAGGAAGGAAGGAAGGAAAGAGAGAGAATATAGATATGCAGGATAGAGCAGAAACAGTAAAATATACAAAAGGGGCCCTGCCTCAGTAAACAATCTGAGGGTTGCAGCATGCAGTGCAGTAAGTGTGGACCAAAAGTGTTCATGAAGTGAGTAGTGGAGTCTCGAGCAGGTAACTGGCAAGCATCAGAGGACCAAATGGAAGCCCAAGGGAGGATCTAAATAGAAGAAAAACAGAATACTAGATAGGTGTGTATTACAAGGCAGTAATACCATCGAGAGGTTTTGGGGACTTGGAACCTCAAGAGTGAAGTTTGAGAGGTTCCCAAAGTGGCCAAAACATTGAGATGGTATTACTGCCTTGTAACACACTTATCAATTTGTTATTTTGTATAATATATGGATCCAAGGCAGGTTTTTTCTTACCTAGTGTTGCTGGGTGTGTCTGAGATGGTTGCGGAGTACCTGCGAGCGGCGAGCCAGCTTTCTGCCAGAAAACAGTTTGAGTGAAAAGCCGGCTTGCGCTCAGCATGTGCTGGTAGCTGCTCTTGTGCTGCTGAAGTTCATTGCTAATACTACAGTTGGGGATGACCTTTGAACTGTAGTATTATCAACGAAAACGATAGTACTATCACTTCTCAGGATAGCAGTATTGAGAGAGCAGTAGTGTATTATCGGGAAATTTTTGTATGACTTAGTATACTATTATTGAGGCTTATCCATACATTACAATGCTTATACAATATGGAAAAGTTATCAGCAAAGTTAAACAATACCACTGCAGACTGGCAGAGATGGATAACGTATATGTTAAATTCTAAACTGGGTGTTGTACCATGGTATCCCATCATCAGGTCAACGCAATTAGGATGACGTGATCAGGGCATTGCAACTAGTTCGCCTGATTTAGTGGTGAACTGGTTGTTGGAGCACCCTACAAGTAGAGTGCCACATAGGTATTGCATCCCTTCCCTGATAAACCTCCACCATGGAAGTGATTACAATAACTTTCAAGGGGTACGGGTGCCAGATATGCCAGATAAAGCCTAGTGCCAGATGTGCCCCGGTATGTTCCAAGCACTCAGGATCGGGCAGCACAATGCCTGGTGCCGCATTCGTGGTCAGCATTGTGCTGTCGCACTAATGTATGGCAACACTTTTCATATCAAACCATATGGGGTGAACCATGTATCATGAATATTTTGAGGTCAGACAGAATACTAACTGTATAAGCCAGCTCACCATTTCATCTCACAGGAGGTAGTATCTCATCTGACACTTCTATTTCTGAATGTTACTTGTTTGTTATAGCATGCAAAATCTTTAATATAAAGAAATAAAAAAAAAGAAAGCAAATGCTTTTCAACAGACTGTAGTGCAGTGGCAATATGCAAACAAACCCAGTAGATGTTATACACTCAATGGTATTCATACTCAGCCATGTTCAAATATGTTATTTTAATACATTTCATTTATTAATAGGTACATGTATGGGAAGCAGGAGAGTGGTAAACTGCAATAGTTGTGGGGCAGCAGTCTTTCTGGGGGTGATGTGAAGTAAAGAGGGATGTCCTGTGTGTAAGAGCCTGGAGCTGTTAAGGGTTGAAATAAGGCTGCTCAGACGGGAGCTGGGGAGGATGGTGTGGGAAGTCAGAGGAACAGACCAGTGGAGGGAAAGGCAGAGGGGTGATGCCCAGGGGAGTGACGGCATCATGCAGGGGATGTTAGTGGGGAGGAGCACCCAGTATATAGGAGTATCTCTTCCTCAGAGGAATAGGGAGCCCAGGGTGGAGGAATGGCAAGTGGTAAGAGGAAGGGGTGAGAATGTGAGAGTAGCATCAGGGGTCAGAAATTCTAAGGGGGTGCCTTTATTGAATAGATTTACACCACTCTCTGGAAGGAGGGAGAGGGCAGCAGGAGGTCAGGTAGGAGATCAGGCTGAGCAAGGGTTGAAAGTAAGGAGTCGGGGAGCTAATCCGGGTGGGCAGGGAAGAGGAGGCAGGCAAAATGGAGTGGAGGAAGCGGGGGAGAGAAAAGGAAAGGAAGAGGGAAGGGAAAACTGAAAGCAGATAGAGATAGACAAAAGGGGAGGAGCAGATTGGGAGATGATAAAACAGTTAAGGGGATAAATTGTGGATGTGGAGATAAGTTCACCAGGGTGCAGAGGGAGCAGTTAGGTGGGGGAAGCAGCTAGTACCGAAGGTAAGAAAGAAAGGACGGGGAGCACGGATGCAGAGGATGGAAGGGTGGCAAAAATAGGGGACTCCATAATTAGGAGTATTCACTGGGGAAGGAAAGGGGGCCCAAATGCAAGCAGGACGGTGGTTTGTATGCCAGGGATGACAGCTGGGAAGGTGGGTCCAAGAATAAGGGAAATAGTAAGGGAGGTGGGAGGAAAACCTAATTTAGTTGTACATTTGGGAACTAACGACCTAGCTCGGGAGGAGGTGAAGGTAGTGCAAAGTAGGTTCAGGGCATTAGGGAAGATCTGCAGGGAGGAAGGAAGTTTGCTGGCCTTCTCAGAAGTGATACCAGTACCAAGGGCCAGCACAGCCAGGAAAAGAAGAATAGAGGATTTCAATGACTGGCTGAGGAATGGTGCAGGAAGGAGATGTTCGTCTGTATTGAGGACTGGGAGGAGACCTGGTCAAACAAAGCACTCTTTTCAGCAGACAGGCTACACCTCAGTAGGGAGGGTTTGAGGGTACTTGGGGACAAACCGGGGGAATACATAACCACGACACTTAATTTAAACTACTGAGGGGGGGACAGTGGGCATGCAGGTCCACAGACCCTGACAGGAGGTGGTCAGTGAACCTCCCCCCTCCCACAGTGATGGAAGAGGTCTGGAGGGAGGAAGTAGAAGGGGCAAGAAAACAATTAGCAAAGGGTGGAGAGGGTGAGGAACACATAAAAAGGGGACGTGGAAGGGTGCACACAGAGGGGATAAATGTAAACAGAAGAATAGAGGGAAGAGAAGGAAGGTCAGATTCTAGGTGGAGGATGGTGTCTCTGAATGCACGGAGTCTTGGAAACAAGATGGAAGACCTGCAGGCACTATTAGCAGACAGGAGAGTGGACATAGCTGCAGTAACCAAGACTTGGGCAACATCACACCATGACTGGGACCTTGCAATCCCTGGATATAAACTATACAGGAGGAACAGGGTAGCTGGGAAGTGGGGAGGGGTGGCAATTTATATCAGGGAGGGAATAACTTGCACGAGGGAGCAGTCGGAAGAAGGGGAGGTGGAGGCATTATGGGTTAAGTTAAGGTCCAACAGAGGGAGAAAGGTGCGGTTGGGGGTGGCTTGCAGACCACCCAATCAGGATGAGGAGAGGAACAGGAAACTGAGTTCACAAATATCAGAAGCTGCGGGGAAAGGAGAGGTGGTAATTGTGGGGGATTTCAACCTGCCCAAGGTGGACTGAAGCATACCATCCGCGACATGTGCTAGGAGTCAGGTGATCCTGGAAGGACTGCAGAGTGGGCTTCTGACTCAGGGCATCATTGAACCAACAAGAGCTGAGGAAATTCTTGATCTGGTGCTCACAAATGGGGAGCATGCACAGGAAATAATGGTCAGAGAGCCACTGGGTGGTAATGACCATTGCACAGTGTGGTTCCAGTTGGACATGGGCAGGGAAAGCATCTCAACTAAGACCAAAATCTTGGATTTCAGGAGGGCGGACTTCAGGAAAATGGGCGAAGTGCTAAGGAGCCATCTGGTGGGCATCAGAGCAGATAAGGGGGTGGAACAAAGGTGGTCCATCATTAAGGAAGGAATACTGGTTGCCACATATGAGTGCGTTAGGCTCAGGAGAAAGAACACAAGGGCCAAAGCGCCCAGCTGGTTCAGTTCTGGGGTTGCCCAGGCAGTAAGGGAAAAGAGGTTGGCCTATAGAAAATTCAGGAAGACCAAGAAAGAGGTGGATAGGGAAAATTACCTAAGGTTGGCTAGTGAGACAAGTAAGAAAGTCAGGCGAGCAAAGGCACAGAAGGAGCCGCAGATAGCTGAAGGAATTAAAAAGGGGGAGAAGGCTTTCTTTTGCTATATAAGTGAGAAAAGGGACAAGAAGGAAGGGATTGTTAGGCTTAGGAAAGGGGTGGAGTGGGTGGAGGATAATGGGGGGAAAGCAGAGATATTAATTTAATACTTCTGTTCCATCTTCACCAGGGAGAAGGACTGACCAGTACCTTCAGGAGGGAAAAGAGGAGCAGAGGGAGGGGAACACAGAAGTAGTGATAGAGGAGGATAGAGTGAGGGAGGGGCTGATGGCATTGAAGGTGGACAAATTACTAGGCCCAGACAGAGTACATCCAAGGGTAATTAAGGAACTGGCTGAGGAGCTGGCAGGGCCACTGGCAGGCTTATTTAATAGTTCGCTAGAGACAGGCATAGTACCACAGGACTGGAGAACAGCACATGTAGTGCTGCTCCACAAAAGCAGTCCCAAGGATGACCCAGGGAATTACAGACCAGTCAGTCTGACTTCCATTGTTGGCAAGCTCATGGAGACCTTACTAAAGGAGAGGTTGGTGGAATATCTAGAGGAGCATGGTCTCCAGGATGCGAGGCAGCATGGGTTCATGGGGGGAGATCATGTTAAACAAATCTGATTAACTTCTTTGACTGTCACTAAGACAGTAGTCAGGGGCCAAGTGGTAGACATCCTCTATCTTGATTTCAGCAAGGCCTTTGACTCAGTGCCCCACAAAAGGTTGATCAGGAAGTTGGTGGATCTCGGGGTTAGGGAAAAGATGGCCAGATGGGTGGAAAACTGGATGAAGGACAGAACCCGGAGGTTGACTGTGGGGGGAGAGTTATCTGGCACCAGACGGGTAGCCAGTGGGGTCCCACAGGGCTCGGTGCTGAGGCCGGTGTTGTTCAATGTCTTCATCAATGACATTGGAGATGGCATTAAGGGCAAAATGGCCTATTTGCAGATGACACCAAACTCTGTGGGAGAGTGAACACAGCTGAAGGGATACAGGACCTACAGGAAGATCTGGAAAAGTTAGGGAGGTGGTCCAGGATATGGCAGCTTGGCTTCAATGCCAAGAAATGCAAAGTTATGCTTACTGGCGCCAAGCATCCTAGGACAGAGTACTACCTGGATGGAGACCGAGTATCCGCATCAGAGGAGGAAAAGGACCTGGGAGTGATGATCACTAGTAACCTGAAGCACTCCGTGCAGTGCAAGAAAGCAGCAGCAAAGGCAAACAAGATGCTGGGATGTATATCTAGGGGGATCAGTAGTAGGAGAGCGGAGGTTATACTGCCCTTGTACAGGTCACTGGTAAGGCTGCATCTAGAGTATGGAGTTCAGTACTGGTGACCACACCTCAAATAGGACATTAACCTGCTGGAGAAGGTCCAGAGGAGGGCTACAAAGATGATAGCAGGTCAGCAGGGAAAGGCATATGAGGAGAGGTTGAGGGCACTGAACATGTACTCCCTGGAAGACAGGAGAGAGAGAGAGAGAGGGGACATGATTGGGAACTTCAAGTACTAGAAAGGGATAAATAAGATTGGGGTACATGACAATTCGCTCCCGATTTCTTGCCCCCCGTCAATTCGCTCCCGACATTACACTCCGCTCCTATAATGATCCACTCTCAGGCAATTTGCTCCCTCAGAAAATTATTTTTATTATGGTATTACGGGGGAAATCATTGATAAAAACCTAAAACACACAATTCAACATGTGCGTGTCCATGGAGCACTACCTAATCCTAAGTATCTATCTGCACTGCAAATCCCTGACAGTTATACAACTTACAAGCCCAACTCAGATGGTGATGCAGTCAGGTTTTTATTGCATGACAGTAGGCCTGGCAGCAACAGAATTCTAATTTTTGGCACAGAGCATAATTTGAAATTCCTCGAACGAAGCAAGCTGTGGCATGCCGATGGTACATTTAGCGTGATACACCCTCTTTTTAAACAGTTGTACATTATCATGGAAGAGTGGTTTGGTAATGTACAGCCAGCGATATATGCACTCTTACCAGGTAAAAGTAGAGAATGCTATGAACGCATGTTCACCAAGCTTAAGGAACTGAACCCGAACCTTAGTCCAGAAGTCATAATGACTAATTTTGAGCATGCATGCATTTCTGCTTTTCAATCAGTATTGTCCAAAGTTAAACCAGTTGAGTGCTTTTTCCATTTTACCCAATGCTTATACAGAAGAATTCAAGCTGAATGATTGGCAACACGCTACGTGTAAGATGCAGAGTTCACTCTCAAATGCAAGAATCTCCCAGCCATCGCTTTCTATCTGTCAGAGCAAGTAATCTCAAGATTTGAGGAGATTATGGAAGAAAGCTTGTGCATTTTTCCAGAAGAGCTAGTCCCATTAGTTGATTATTTTGAAGATGTGTGGGTTGGGAGGAGGAACAGAAGGGGCACAGGGAGAAGGCAGCCACATTTCCCGATAGAACTCTGGAACCATTCGCAAAGTGTGTCTGAGGGAAGAGCCAAAACTAACAATATCATTGAGGCTTTTCATCAGGGGATGCAAAGCATTTTGTGCATGGCGCATCCGACTGTCTGGAAATTTATTGAAGGGCTACGAGGGGTTCAGAGAAAGCAGGATTCTGAAGTAAAACAAATTATTGCAGGAAACCCACCAGCAGGGTCCGTCACATTTACCGAGACAATGTTACCATACTTGCATGTATCCTAGAGAAGTGTGCTGATCACACCACAGGGGAATTTCTGCAAGAGGTGGCCCACAGCTTTGAATATTAACTTATAGCCTGAGACTGAGATGTTTTTAATCAGTTATTTGAATAAAAGAATGTTTTTAACTCACATATGCACCAAGTCTCTATTGCGATGTGGATATGGTAACTATGGTAACATGGACCGGCTCATGCTGTGTCCGACCGACTAACTTTCCTGTTGTGACTTGAGGGAATACTAAATCATTACACTGCACTACACTTCCAGAGTGGACTACACATTCATACTAGGATTCATACTAGGATTTGTAGAGAGCCATGGAGCGGTGAAGCTCATAATTGCTCTCAAATTAATAATATGCGAAAGAAGGGTGTTTTATCATATGTGAGTCCAACCTATTCTTAAAGGATTGCTTAGTATTACTAATGATGACTTCGATAGGTAATGAATTCCATGGTTTAACCACTCTCACTGTGTAAAAATATTTCCGTTTTGTATGAATAAAACTTTTATATTGTAGTTGTAAGGGATGACCTCTAAGATTATATGTATCTTCCTTAAATACTAATCCCAGATTTACCATCAATAGAGGATCATTGCCTACATCATATAACATGAGGAGATTACCTCTTAACTGGTGAGTAGATAAAGACATCATATTTAAAGACTGAAGTCTAGAATCATATGATGCATCCTGTAGTCCCTTAATAAGTTTGGTGTATCTCCTTTGTACTCTCTCTACTTTCACAATATTTTGTTTTTTATGTGGCCATCAAAGCTGAGACAAATAGTCCAAATGTGGTCGAACATATGCCCGATATAATGGTACTAAAACTTCCTGTTCTCTAGATTTTATGTTCCTTTTTATAGCCCAAACAACAGAGTTTGCTTTGCATATGATTGAGTTCATATGATGGTCAGGGACAAAATTGTTAGTTATAACAACCCCCAAATCCTTTTCCACATCGGATACCGTCAATAACTGATTATTTAAAGTATATTGGTAACCAGGGCTGTTATTTCCAAAATGCAAGATCTTACACTTAGCATTATTTAATTTCATTCCCCATTCTGAGATCCATTCTGTAATATTATTCAGATCACTTTGGATAATGCTAAATTGAGCAAGTGTATTACGTGCCCCCCCAATCTTCAAGTCATCTGCATATTTAGTAATATTTGATGTACATTTATTTGTCCCCCAGTCCCCCAAGGTTCTATCCTGGGTCCTATCCTTTTTGCCATCTATATAAATAATATTGATTCAACCCTCACCAAATCCTCTGTACACCTCTTTGCTGATGACACTGTTTTGTATGTCAGCAACCCTTCTTCTGCAGCTGCCCGTGAAATCCTACAAACAGAATTCTCCTTGTTACAATATCAGCTACTTGAGAAAAAGCTTCTGTTAAATGCAAAGAAAACTAAAGCAATGATGTTCACAAATCAAAGCTCCACCAGCACCTCCTCTTCAATCATTCTCCCCCAGCTATGCACTATACTTGGAGAAAATCTGGAGTATGTAGAAAAATTCAGATATTTAGGTGTGTGGATTGACAGCAGACTCTACTTCACTCATCATTTAGAAGAACTGCTAAAAAAGCTTCGCCAAAGGCTTGGCCTTTTCTATAGATCAAAACCCTTCCTAAACAGAAATTCAAAGATGAGGTTGGTCCAGGCCATTTTTTCTCTCAGTTGTTGACTATGCAGACTTCCTTTATAGTCACTGCCCCATCTCCTACCTACACAAGTTGGATACCTTATACCATAGAGCAATAAGATTCATAACAGATCTGCCATCTAATACCCATCATTGCTCCCTTTATGCTGCAGTTGGGTGGGTTTCCCTACACCTCAGAAGGAACAGAAATGCAGCTCTATGGATTTACAGAGTGTTATCAAAAAAACTTCCAAACTATATTCTGGACTGCTTCACTCAGACCATTCCTAGCTCCTATGCCCTAAGAAGCAACAACATCATCCTGTTCAAATTGCCCAGATTCAACACCCGGCTAGGGAGGGCAGCAATCAGCTATTCTCTAGCTATAGCATGGAACACCCTACAAAAATCCCTAAAACTGTCCAATATTATTCCAATTGCATCCTTTAAACAGCGTTGTACAGTTTTCTTCACAGAGAAATGCAGTTGCTACCGCTAGAGCTAGCTTTGTCATCTCACAATCTCCCTCCCAAAAATTCACCATATATGGCATAATCCTTGTTCTTCAGTTCTCCCTCCCAGGCAGACACCCCATCTTATGGCACCCAGTAATACCTTCCACCATCCTAGTATTACATTATGCTGTGTGTTTGCCATGGTCCCTCCACTGGGATATGTATACACTGTATATACTGTAAATATTAGCTCAACTTTCCTATAACCCACTTTATCATGTGAATTTTATTGTACATCACTGTGTTTATAAATGTTTTTTTCCCCCTGTATGTATAACTGTTTTATATAAGTGTATTAATGTATCTGTTGTGTATCAACTGTTGAACCTTGGCCTTATCAGGTCCATCTTGTAAATGAGTCTTGCTCAATGATGCTCACCTGAATAAATAAAGATTTGATGATGATGATGATTTGAAATATCAGATATGAATATTTGAAACAGGCAGGGTCCCAGTACTGATCCCTGAGGTACCCCACTAGTAATAGACCCTTGATGAGAAATATGGCCATTAATGAGGACCTTCTGAGTTTGGTTAGTTAACCAGTTAATTATCCATAATATTAAATTTGTGTTAATGTTTAACTTATAAAGTTTTTTTGATAGGGCCCAGTGCGGAAGTAAATCAAATTCTTTTCTGAAATCTAAATAGATCATATCATATGCCTGTCTTTTGTCTAAATGAAGGCGGACCGCCTCATAAAAGCAGAGCATATTAGTCAAACAACTTCTGCCTCTTTTAAAACCATGTTCATGATTAATTTCCTGCAATAATGGATTCAGCATATCCTTAATTAGTCATTCTAATATTTTACACATAGAAGAGATTAGACTAATAGGTCTATAGTTTTCACCATGGTATCTGGACACATTTTTATAGATAGGGATAACCAAAGCTGTTTTCCATAATTCTGGCACATAATTCAAATTTAAGCAATTGACATAGACAACCTGTAATGGTAATGCCAGTTCATTGGCCAGTAAATATAATAAGTGTCCAGGAATACTGTCTAGAGATACACTTGTTTTACCTTTTTGTCCTAATAATTTAGAGTGTACATCAGAAATGGAAATAGGTATGTAGGACACCTTAATGTCTTGAATATTGATAGTAGTTAAGTCTTTTTGATAACTATTACAATATAATCTGTTGAGATGGTTAGCCATCTCAATAGGGTTTTGAGTTAAACACTCATTTATTAAGAGTGGACCCACCTACCCTGTAGGTTTTTTTAAAGAATTAATATATGCAAAAAATGATTTGCTATTATCCCTACAGGCGTTTGCTGCCAATCTATGCTCCCAATCTTTTTTAGAATTCCTAATTCCCTTAGTACACTTCTTTTGAATGTTCAAATACAAGTTCCAATTTTTTGTTGTTTTATTTTTTAAATAATTGTCATAACATTTTTTCTTCTTTCTAATTAATTTTTCCAATTGTTTCGTCAGCCATTTCAGTTTGGAATTGGTTTTGAGTATTTACATATGACTGCTAGAAAGCTTTCCCTTAAAGTGTAGATCTTATTGCATAGAAACAAGAAGTATTCTTCAATGCCAACTTCGTTCAATATGGAGCCCCAGTATATATTAGCAAATCCCACTTTCAAATCATTAGTGTCAGCTTTATCATATAAATAAACTTTAGTACTGTTACGAGTGGGGAGGACAGGTTTACAGATTTCAAAAGTAATAGAGCAGTGATCACTACTGCCTATTGGGGGGCAAACCAGCAAGTTGTTTAAAGAAACAGACTTACTATACAGAACCAGATTGAGGATATTATTACCTCGAGTAGGTTGAAGTATGCCCTGATTAAGGTTACATTGCTGACGGACGTCAATTAATAATTTTGCAGCTTTGGAATGACCTATTAGTGTAGTCCAATCAATATTACTCAGATTAAAGTCACCTGTAAGTACCACATCCCCAAGGCAACAGGCAGAATTAATTTCTTTTATTATGCACTCTAAATAGCTAGTAGATATACACGGTGGTCAATAACAAATGCCTAAAATCAACTGCTGGATGGCATTTAACATAACTTTAAGCCATAAGGTTTTGAGGTTATCAATATTATTTTTGATATTGGCCGATATGTCAATCACCTGAAGTGTCTTTTTAACAAAAATAGCAACACCTCCAACTTTCCCTGAATGTCTATTGAGTAGAAAGGATGTATAACCTGGTAAGGCTACCTCCCAACTACATTTGGAATCACCCCATGTTTCTGTGATAAATATAATGTCAATACTACAATTCAAGACAGTGATTAACTCATCTATTTTGTTAGTAAGACTTCTAGCATTAAAATAAAGGCATTTAATATCATCAGGAGAAAAATTGTTATGCTTCTTACAATATTTATTTAATTTATTATGGAACTGTATATTTTTATTCCCTTTTCCTATTTTGTGAGGGAGAGTCATCTCTCCCAAGTCAATCAGTTTAAATGTTCATTGATGTACCGAAGTAGATGATGTCCTAGCAGCTTGTTTCCCCTATAATTTAAATGCAAAGCATCCCTACTATATAATTCAGATCTAAAAATAAAGTCCTCCCAATGAGAAATGCAGCCCAGGTTTTGTTTAAAGCACCAATTTTGTAACCAGTTGTTAAATATACGTATATTATCACTAAACTGTTTAGGTGCTCTGGGTACAGGTAAGACTTTGGAAAATGCAGTCTCACATCCCATCTCTATAAGGATATTAGTAAGGGCAACTATATCCTGCTTGATGGTTAGTATATCATTATACAATAAGTCATTAGTTCCAGCATGGATTATAACTAGGGGCTCCATACCACCTTGGACCAAAATATTATGGGACATACTAGTAATATGTGCAATCCTGGCACCTCTAAAAGAGGAACAAGTTCGATTTGCTTTGTCCATGTTACAAATAATTATGTCCAAGTTTTTTATCATGGAGTCACCAATAACAAATATCTGATTTTTTTGTGTCCCTTTGAGTTGTAGAGATTTCCATCTCGGGACAGTCCACAGTAGAAAAAATGTCCTCTACAGGTTGGGAAGTAACTATAGGTAAAATTGGGATGTTAGAAGGAAAAGGATATGAACCACATGGTACAGTCTCACCCATTACCTCACCCGGAGTAACTCTGTCACTCTTCAGATTACATTTCTGTACACTTATAGTGAGTGAAGTCTCAGCTGGGGTAACATGATTAGGAATAAGATGATTAACAGAATTACCCTCCTGTGCTAAACTCCCTACATCAGTCCATGTGTTTTTATCTGGTGTACATATGACAACATTATTAACATGAGTGTCATATTCAATCAGTGGGGAATAACTATTATTAAGTGATAAAGTGAAGTGGGTAGCTTTTCGACCTTTCTTATAACACATTTTACTTTGTACCTCATACCAAAGGCTATCAGGGTGGATTGAATTTGGGAGTGAAGGTAAGGAACTACTGTTATTGAATTATTTGGGAGTGAATTTGGGAGTGAATAGTCTTAGGAGCGAGTTGTTGTAGGAGTGAATTTACTCTGGAGCATAATGACGGGAGTGAAATGTAGCGGGCAGAGTTGTTGGGAGCAAATTGTCGTGTTCCCATAAGATTGATAAGGAGAGTCTCCTTAAGCTGAGTGGCAACCATAACACCGGGAGGCACAGTCTTCAGCTTGAGGGTGGGAGGTTTAGGAGGGAAGTCAGGAAGCACTTCTTCACAGAAAGGTTGGTGGACACTTGGAATGCGCTGCCAGAAGAGGTAATGTCATTGAAGACAGAGGGCAGCTTTAAGAGAGGCTGGGACAGGCATAGGGGGAAGAGAAGGGTAAGGGTCATGGGTAGGGAGGATTGGGGAGGGAGGGTGGGAGGAGGGATGGGAGGACAGGGACATTAGCTCAAGCTATGGACCCTGCAATATGAGCAGACTTGATAGACCAAATGGCCTTCTCCTGCTGGCTTCTTCATATGAGACAGAAAATATTGGCTGTGACACCAGTTATCAGTTAGTCTTTCATATTGTGCCATGTGATCTTTTTCTTCCACCTGTATAGCCACTAGCGATGGGTAGATGATGCCAAGAGCCCTTTTAGCACACCCTTCTCACAGCCAGCCTGTGGTGTATGGCTGCCAGCCTGTTGAAGATTTGTAACCACATGTTGTCCTTTTGATCTCCTACAGTATTCTAGTAGAGTGTCTCTCCTGGAGGTGGAAGCACAGTCCTGTTAAAATAATCCTCATGCAAATAGTTACAAATAAAAATAGCTTCTTAATAAGAGGTAAGACTACATCAAGTAAATGTTCAAAGTCCCAAACACCGAGCTTGAGACAGTTCTGTAACATAGCAGGTAATCCAAATTTATTGTTTTTATCAATTGATTGATTTATTATTTCATTTTTTCCCCAGGAAAATAGACTGGATCTGAAGGTGCAAAGAAATGTAGTTCCATCTGGACAAGCCAGCCCCATGTGTTTTTAAAATTCAACGGCAAGCACACCAGTGGGGACCCACTACATAACAACTGGGAGAAAGACACTGGTGGCATCTCTTCTTTTTCTAATCTGTTTAAAGCTTCTTCCAGGCTGTGGAGTCCTTCCTCTTGTTGTATGAATATGTACAAGTCTTTAACATCCATACTGCAGAGGATCACATTGTCCGATAGTGGGGTCTCATTCAGAGTTTCAGTAATGCTGAGTACATTAGTAGTATTCCGTACATAGCTTTCATAAATGGCTGGGCATAGTAGTTACTAAAACAGGAAAGGGGCTGGAGAATAAAACCTAAGCCTGAGACTACTGGTCTGGCTGGTGGGGTAGTGGCATTCGTGTGGGCTTTCGATCATCCATAAAACACCGGGTTCTTTGTGTATTTGGTTAATAACAAGTCCTTCTGCCATTCTTGTATCTGACCTAAGTTCTCAATTTCAGTAAGCACTGCACTTATACTTTTTTAGATATTATTCATGGTGCTCCCTGTTAGTCAAGTTCTCGTCACAGTTAAGTAGAAGGTTACATATGCTTGAATATTGTTCAGTTCCCATAATTACTATGCTCCACCCTTGTCTGCCAGTTTGATTATGATTGTCTTATAATTCTCAAGATTAAGAGCCCCTGTTTCACTGTTTGAGAGAGTGTATCTATCCCTCTGTTTCTCTTATTAACATCAGCGAGCATCAGTCCTACAAATGTTTCTATGTACTGGCTGCATCCCTTCGGTGGATTGTAAGATGATTTGTGTTTTACAGCCTGCTTTATATTTCTAACTTCCATATGTGTTTCCAGGACTCCAAAGAATTGTTCCTTGAGTCTTAATGATCTGAAAAAAATATATGCAAATCTGCCATGCCAGTGTCAGTGGCTCAGTAGATAGCACACTCACCTCTGAGGCTGGGAGATCAGAGGGCTGTGGGTTCAGTTCCCACATCTGGTACTTGGGTTAATATCCCAATACTGACACTGTAGTGCAGCATGAGGGGGGTGCTGCACTTTTGAGGTGCTGTCTTCCGGATGGGACATTAAACCGAGGTCCCACCTGCCTGGATTGGTGGTAGTTCAAGTGGATGCTAAAGATCCCATGGCACTTATCGAAAAAGAGTAGGGGAAATTTTTATTAGATAACCAAAAACAGAATACAATAAGAAAGCACTAATCAGGAATACAGGCAGAACAAAAGCATGACATATGCAGTATTTTGAAAGGAACTAAATACATGCACTTAATAATGAGCAAAAACATAAATAGGACCATAAACTAACGAAACACAGTAACAATTACTGAAAATAACATAGACAACAACAGCTATCCACATTACTGGCAAAATACACACGCTAACCCACCCAACATTATGCCATAAAAGTAGTCCCATTTCAGACCCCAAGGTGTGAAACTCATACTCATATAATTTATCTAGGTCACTCTGAATTTGAAAGAAAATTTCCTGCAATTGAACATTCTTATTCTGAAGACTTCTCAAACATCTTGCTTGCCAGATAGCCAATTTAATACATGCTAAAAACACAAAAACTGTACTCCGATTCCATTTATGCCATTCTTTTGGAAGCTGTCCTAAAATCAAGATATCATATGTCATAAATTGAAAAATAGGCTCACTCCACCAATTAGCCAATGCAGACCAGAATCTCTTCACATGAATGCATTCAAAATATAGATGCTGTATAGTTTCCAGGCACACCTGACAGGATAGCTTATAACAATACCTATCTCCCCACTGTTTGTGTTTCTGATTATTTTTCACATTAAGCTTCTGATGCCCACAGAGCCAGATCATATCTTGCATCTTTTTTGGAATTCTATGCTCGGTAATACTGGCAAGCAATAATTCAGGTTTCACAGTATCAGGGACCAAAAACAGGGGATCTTCAAGATAACAAATGTCAACAATATGTATATAAAATTATTTTTTCTCATGTAAAATGAACCAGAGAAGCTCAATCTTCCACATTCTTATATATTTAAGTGTTATTCTAACATAAATAGGGAGTAACTTTTCTGATGGATGTCATTTACCTCTACCCTAGGCCATCAAGAATTATTTTCCCCATAGTCTCATGCACAGAGACCCCATATCCTCAGTAGCTAATAACATTGGCCTAATGGTACTTTAAAGAAATGACCAAATAAGTACACTAAAGGTTGAATCATATTAAGACCTCCAGATTTCCAGGCTCTGTAGGTATGGGCCTATTTCACCGGGTTTAGCCAGCTTCCCCATAAGAATGAGAAGAAAAAGCCCATAATTTTAGCATGCATACTGTAAGGGAGAGGAAACACAAGTGAAACATATAGAAAGATTGGGGTTATATATGTCCGAAGAAGGAATACCCTTTTCTTCCACGACATCTTCCAAGATTGCCATTTAGCAACTTTCTGTTGGGCTATGTCAAAAACCACATCCCAATTACATGGTAAAGCAGTCGATGTGCCATAATATATACCCAATAACTTTACATTATCTGTAACAATCGGTATGACAACATTTTCTGGAACCAAAGCCAAGCCTAGAACCAACATCCGACTCTTTGTAGGATTAATCCTTATACCTGTATAGGGCTGCAACTCCTGAAGGACTTGAAGAACCCTTTTCCCTGAATCCAAATTCGCCACTGTAAAGATACAATCATCTGTGTACGCTAGTACCTTTCGGAAGGTACAACCTTCTGTAGTAGTAATAGGTAGCACCTGAGGATCCATATCTATCTTTCTTAAAATAGGATCAAGACCAAAAACAAACAACAGAGGACTTAAAGGACACCCCTGTCGAACCTCAATTTTAAGGTTGACAGGAATGCCCATATGTCCATTTACTAAGGGAATAATTTGTGCTGCAGAATACATAGTTTTCAATAAGTTGAACAATGATTCTGGAATACCATATAAACGTAAAACAGCCCAGATATGGTCATGTCAGATAGCATCAAATGTTGTTTCCTGATCTAGAGACAAAAGATAACCAGACAAAGTATTGGACAAGCCTTGCTCCACCAGTTCTCTGAGATAATTCAAATTATGCACAATATTTCTGCCAGAAACTGCACACATTTGGGTCAAAAGGAGCAAACTCCTTGCCACCTTTGAAAGCCTATTTGTTAAAATAGTGGCCAAGATCTTGTAATCTGAGATCAATAGGCTTAAAGGTCTCCAGTTTTTCAACTGTTTTGAATCCCCTTTTTTAAAGTGAAATATCATTATTCCATTACACATAGTAGGTGTGAGTTTATTTTCTGACCAAAGAGTTGCAGAAAGAGCATGCAACCATGGAAGCACACTTTCCGAATAAACTTTATAAAATTCATTGGGAATACCACAAATGCCAGGGGTAGTACATGCTGATAATTTACTGATAGCTAAATTTATTTCATAATCATTAATAGGGGCCACCAAATCCTCCAGTTCTTCAGGTAATAAATTGGGAATAAATACATTTTGAAAAAATTTACTAGGCAAGGCTGGGGTGACATCCTGAAATGTAGACCTTACATGAGATTGTACAACTTGACAAATTCCCCTGACATCCTGCACCACTGTGCCATCACTATCTTGCAAAGCAGTCATCCCAAATTGTTCTGGACCCTGTAACGGGAGATCATACGGGTTCACTTGCTGCCTAGTACCTTTAATCAAGTATTTTTGCTGCTAGTAACATCTTTCTTCTTTGATTTTAAGAAAATCATACATTTTAGTTTTAATGTCCTGAAGTTTGGTTAAAGCCACACCATCTGACTCAGGCACCCTGGTCAGCAGTTTCAGATATTGTGCTCTATAACCCAAATGCATCAAATAAAGATTTATGGCTTTACATTTTGAAATTTGTAGAAATAAACAATTTCAAATCTAACTTAGTATCTTCCCACCATTCAATAGGGCTGTCATACAAAAAACGAAGATTTGCCCGAGCAGCAAGTAAAGCTTTCACCTGGTCAGCAGAAACAGCATCGTGCAATAGTTCAACATTCAGCTTCCAACAGGCACGGCCCATAGCAAGTCTTGATATGGACCTATCCGGATCCTTACCACCACATGATCTGAAGTTTCCATAGGTAATATCATCACCTCCAAACAAGTAAGTCTCCCTGATAAAAACCAGAAATCTATTCGAGAAGACAGGACCCCCTTAAAATAAGTATGCTGAGGGGAGATTTTTAAAATATCATATACATCTACAAGATTATTGTTTGCAAGTACCTCATAAAACATATTAGTATCACAAAAAATCTTCTGTGTTTTCCTTCCCCAGTCCCTTGGGGCTAGGCCACAATTAAAATCCCCCCCCACAACACTAGTTTTGAAGCATGCAGGTATGGGGCAATCCTTTTAAACAATGCTGCCCTATCTGCCTTTTGCTGAGCAGCATATATATACATTATACGATATGCACAATTAGGAAGAACAGTATCAATCATCATAGCTCTACCTTGCAAAACATCAAGAACTTTCAAAATTTTAACATCAATACCAGCAAACAAGATACCTAACCCATCACATGTATCCTCCCCTAAGGACCACAAAGAAACACCCCACCTCCAGTCTCTTTCTGCTTCTTTCAACTGTAATAAAGAATGTATCCTGGTATCTTGTAGTAACATAATATTACCACTGCTTTCTCATAAACTAGCAAAGGTAACCTATTGTCTACAGGACGATTTAATACTATTCACATTAATAGTTAGAAAAACAACATCATTTTCCATTTGAGACATACGAGGAATGAGAAAGGACTAGAGAAAAAATGGACCAAATAATATAAGAGAGTAACATGTCATTTTCTTTTCTTTCTCTTTTTCAGCTTTGGTTTATCACAAACTCCTACATCCAGGACCGTCTCAGCATGTGAGGAGGTCACAGAAGAGATGACTGATTCCAAACCATCCTCCTCTCCGTCCTGTTCAAATAAAAGCGCATAGGTATTTTGTAAGGGGAGTGAGTCAGATTCAACTTGGCTGTCCAGGTTGGTTTTACTGGACTTAGATCGAGTCACCCTATGAAAAATCACCTTCTGTTGTATTTCTGGAGGAGGCATACAAGGCATTTCCATGGATACTGTGGGAGCAGCAAGTACAGCCAGGCCCATTCCATGAACAGTGGAGTCTTCTAATGTAGAGGCCACAGGCACTGAAGGGATGTCCTGCGTGGAAAGAACTGAATCCTGTACTGTCTCTATCATAGGGACCAAATCTGAATGTACAGGCTCCGAAGGAGCTGTATTGGCCTTATGCAGAGCTGGGAGCTGTGGAGGAGGGACCGAGGGGGAGGCCTGGGGGTGGGTAAGCAGGTCATGTACTTTTTGACTTTCTCTCTGGGAAGTTGCCACTTAGACATCTTGTTCTGCTCAAATGGCTAGGTCTGCATTATTATGAGAAGCCCAGGAACATGTCCGAAACATATGGCTAAGTTCATCACATAGATTACATTTTGGAGGATTCCTACAATACACACCCACATGTCCCAAATTTCCACAGAGTCCACACTTCTGCTGGTCACAGACATTACTATGGTGACCTAATGCACCGCACTTATAGCAGGCCCGTGGCTGCCTCAGGTAAAATATTACTCCCCTATCCCTCCCTAGGAAAAAACAATTGGGTAAATGTTTTGTTAAACCATTTTCCAATCGTAAATCCACAGAAATCTCCAACCCCCAGTCCAAAGACTTTCTTCATCCAGAATAGGTTCTGGTTGTCCCTTAACAATACAATGCTGTTGCAGCCAGTAGGTGATGTCTGCAACATTAACCCCCTCATTACGGAATAGTACAGTGATTTTCTTTGAGACCGGTTTTGTTACGGGAATCACTATAAAGGAGTTCCACAGAGAAGTATGCTTAAGAAGCTGGATTTGTTTCCAGAACCTATCTAGACCAGCTGAATGTTTAAAACTAATATCAAATACAGAATCCCCAGGCATATGGATCAGAGCATAAATCTCATAAGCATAGAATTTCATACTTCCTTTCAGCAACTCTCTCTCTCCCAACAAACCTTCTATTGGGGACCTCAGACAAAGGGCCCCTGTATTTTAAATGCACTGCATTCCACCATGCCGCAGGTTCTGTTAAAAGTCCAAAAGTAGCAGGAAACAATTGTTCCTTAATTCCAGCATGCCAAACAGAAGGAGTAATGTCTTGTGCAGGTTCAGTCTCCAAAGACATCTGTACTGGAACAGAAGATGGAGACTGCTGTGCAATATCCTGAAGACCCCGGAGTGTGATGTGGATGGAGGGGGGGAAGGTGACGGAGCCTCTCCCTCTAAACATTTTATAGCATCTAGAAAAGTATCTGAAGCCATAGCTGGAGAGGGCTGAGGCTCTACTACAGGGGAGCCTTGTCCCAGTGGAATAGAAGTACATGAAATTGGTACATGTGCAGAGTCAAATACCAGAAAGTCAGTGGGCAATGATTCAATATTCGCATCCCACCCCTTCCCATCCAGAGATTTCACCCACCCTGCAGCCTCCAATGCCTGGGAAACCCAAACCGCTGGGGCCGAGACCTCACCATCAGGGAGATCACTGTTTGTGGGACCCTGTGAGGGAGAAGAGTTAGGCCTTACAGCAGGAGGAATATGAGAGTTCTCCTGTCCTGGGTTCTCTAAATCAACATCATTCTGGGTGGGGGGCATTGCACAGACAGTTTCAGATAAGGGGGAACCCGAACTAACAGTCGAGGGGGGGCAAGAAAGGCTGTCTCTTCCGCTAGACTGCTGAAGAGACCCATGAGAAGGACACAGTTCTCGGTGTTCACAAGATGTGAAACTGGAGTAACAGATCCAGTTTTACTCAGTGTTTGTCCCTGTGAAACTGGGGAGGAGACTGCCACCGTAGCCATAACAGTCGGTACATCTGTAGTCCTTGTGGGTGATTCAACCGGCGCCCAATCCTCGTCCGGGGAAGCCTTGCAACCTTCTGTTCCTGCACCTCCATACAATTCTCCCATGCACAGTTCAATTCCTGCAATAATCAGTTCCACAGGGTAAGAAACCGACGCTCTTCCATAGCAATCTGTTGCTGTATCGTTTCTATGTTACTGGATTCATCTATTTCTACAGTCTCCGACCGATTGTCGGTAAGACCTGTGTGTGCACAAACCTGGACCATCAGGGCATTAAGTTTCCCTGTCATAAATTCCTCTGATGCCATACCAATCACAGGGAGTTGAAGGAGGGCCAAGGAGGTGATCAGCACCTCAGCCTCCCACATGTTCACACTCTTCGGTGTCTCAATGCACACTGAACAAGTCGCTCAGAATCACAGTGCCCTCTACCTCAGAGTAGGGGAGATTTTTATTAAATGAAACATAGTCAATAACACTACACAGATTTATACATTTTAAACAAGATACAGCCAAAATATTAGAAAAACTGCTACTTAAACTTTGTCACTCTGTGAAAACCTTTCCACCACCACGTTACTGCTGTTGTAGTGATCATTTGAACATCTTTTAAATATATTTTTGTTAATTCCTTCGAAACAATCAGACTATAACCTTCAAGGGATATTCTTTTCTGGTAAATTACCCATTGACAACGTGCCTGCCATAAGTAAAATCTAAGGCAACTGAAAAAGAGAGATAATGTGTCTTGGTGAAAGTGGGCTAATCCCAAAGGATAAATTCCTAAGACTAAAATATCATAAGTGAGGTAATGTAACCAAGGTAAGTTCTATTTTGTACCTAAAAAGCCCCACAATGATTTTGCATAAGAACAATTAACCAAAAAATGTTCCATTGTTTCTTCCAGGTTGATACATCCAGGATATGGACATTTCCTTTCTAACTGTGCTTTATATTTTGCATTGCCCCTTATATTTAACGTCCCATACATAACTAACCACTGCGTTTCCCACATATAGGCGGGGAGTCTTTTATTATTCAATTGTGTTAATACAAAAGAATTTTGTTTTGTAGGGCAGTTTTTAAAGTTAGGTTAGGTAGGGTAAATTGTGGAAATAATAGTTTCATATAAAGTGCGTACTGTAGTGGTTTGCACAAGTGTCTTTGTAATTTGCCATTTATATAATTTTGAAACAGCAACTCGAAAATACGAAGGAACATGAACATGACTGGTTAATTTTGGGACCATATTATGCCAAATATGAAAATATCTGTTTAAAGCTTTGTAAACCCATGCTTGACCTTCTCCTTGTTTAGATCTTAGGCCAAATTTAATAGTTTGAGAAAAAAATAAAGCGTGAAAAAATACAACAGGGTCAATCATACCCAGTCCTCCTTATTTTTTTGTCAGACATGTAAAACAATGCTTAATAGGGTTCAGTCTATTCCCCCATAACATCTGGAAAAAGGAACTGTAGATCCTGGTTTCAAACTGTTGAGGCAAAGGAAAAATCATTGCTATATATTGCAAGCAAGGAACAATGTATTGTTTTAAAATCAATATCCTTTTTTGTTTAGATAGTTACCACTGTTTCCATCTAGAAATTAAAATTTCAATTTTTTTCAATGCCAGGTCCCAATTTTCATTTGGTAAATTCTGTGGCCCAAAAAGAACCCCTAATATTAAAAGTGGAGTAGATGAAATAAAGATATCCCTAAAATAAAAATATTTCTGTATACCAGACCCAACCATTAAACCTTTCTTTCTGGAAATGTTCAATTTTGCAATAGTTTAGTTTAGTTTATTGTTCTAGGAATTACTACCTTTGAGCCAATGGCTCTTTTACAAAGGTTCCATGTCAATTAAGTACAGACAAAAGGTTACATAGAATGGCACTACAATTGTGTTGTGTCAATAGCTAGAAAACATAGACAATAAATATCAAAATTTGTGCAAGGACAGGTAATACCAATAAACACTTATCATACAAAAAATCAAGCCAGTTGAGGGAAAATCAAGTTAGGGAAGTGTACAGATAGAGATGGTAAAAGAAAGGTGAGGGGAGCAGACAATAGCAAGAGAAAAGATTCTCTAACATGCCTTTGTCAAGTAATGGACCAGAGTGGGTAACTGATAGATAAAGATTTAATCAAGGCAGTCACAGGAGTTGGAGGCGGCAAGGTGAGAGTATAGCCTAGATTTGAAAGCACCTAGGGAGGTGGAGGAGGTAATAGGAGTGCTGAGGTCATTTAGCCAGCTGGGGGCACGATAGACAAATAATCTTTGACCCTGAGTAGTCCGGCATCGGGGGATCTGAAGAGGCTGATGTTCTGATCTTCTGGTGAAATGGATACTAGTGTTCTGGCATAACAGGTCTTGGATACATGGAGGAGTGAGGCCCATGGTGGATTTTTTCGCCATAAGGCAGGTAAGGTACTGCAAGTGGTTTGAGAGTTGCAACCACCCTGTTTCAGCGTAGAGCTCACATGTGTGAGTACGTCGATGAGCACCAGTGAGCAGTCGACAGGCCTTGTTTAGGGATGTTGTAATGTGACTAAATGCGGTAGTAGAGGCAGACCCATAGATAATTAAGCCATAGTCAATGATTGAGATGATTGAGGATTGAATAGCAATCCTCAGTGCAGGTTGGGTAAGGAGCTGTTGGTTCCGGTACAGGATCCCAATCCGCTGATTAATAGTTTTCGCCGTAGTATCAATATGGGTTGTAGAGGTTAGGCCTTGATCAAAGGTGATTCCAAAATATTTGAAAATTGCCTCTTGTTCAAGGGTATTTCCCAGGTACGTATTGATAGTGAGTGGTACTTGCCTTTTCTTGTTTTGCGGGCTAGAGAAGAGCATGGATTTAGTTTTTTTGTGGTTTAGAACCAGCTTATGTTGAAGGAACCACATCTCGACCTTGGCAAAAGCATGCTGAAGGCTAAGGCATAAGGGGTTCAGATCTTTATGAGTGGAAAGAATCACGGCATCATCGGCATAGAGGATAATTTGTTCGGGGCAGGATTTAGGAAGGGAGTTTAGGAAAAGGCTGAAAAGGAGAGGGCCTAAGATGGATCCCTGCGGAACTCCTGAGGCATATGCCTGTAAAAGTAATTGTTTCCCTGTGTCTGTATTAAGAATTCCTGGCCATTTTGGTACTTCTGTAATAGAACGCAGGAAGGGATCTAATGAAAAAATATATAATAAAGGGCTTAGGGGGCATCCTTGTCTGACTCCTGTTTGTAAAAAAAAAACCTTTACTGTCATACCTTTTATTATAGGATAAACTTTAGCAGATTTATATAGAAGTTGAATTAAGTTCAATAATGGGTCTGGAACCCCATATTTAAGTAACACCTGAAATAAATATGGCAGATGGACCCTGTCAAATGCTTTTTCTAAATCTGCTATAATTATATAACCTGTTGATCCTTGAAGTGTTAGATATTCTATCACATCTCTTATAATCATTAATGCTGTCTGGATTTTCTTATCTGTTAGACCACAGAATTGGTAGGGAGAAATGACTCTTAAAGCATAAGCTTCAAGCCTATTATTTATCAAGATTGTAAGGATCTTGTAATCCAAATTCAAAAGTGTAATAGGCCTCCAATTTTTTATATCTTGTCTATCACCTGATTTAAATAAATGTATCATAAGTCCTTCAGTAAAAGCTGGGGACATTATCTGAGATTCCATGAAAAATTGAAAAACCAATTGAAGGCAAGTTATTAACAATGTAGAATAAGTTTTGTAAAACTTATTAGGAAGCCTATCTGGGCCAGGTGATGTGTTAAGTTTAAGCTGCTATACTGCAAATTTTATTTCTAGTTTTGTAATGGGGTGTTGTAAAGACAGGGTATCCAAAGGAAAGGATGGCACCGTCACTGAGGCTAGATATGTTTTTATGCAAGAAGGAGAAATAAAGGCCTGTAGAGATAAAGAACAAAAATGTTGTTTCATCAAGGCTTCAATATCAACGTTGGTAGTTAGAATATTACCTGCTTCATCCTTTAAAGAGTCTATTGCATGGACTCTTTAATATGTTTACATACTTCAAAAGGATCTCCCCAGGGTGATTTTTTTGTATGATTGGCTAACATTGCCTGTATGGTATTTGCTCTATTATATTGGTATTTCTGCATCTCTTTCCTAATGTTATTAATCTGAGATGTATAATCTATCTGAGATGTATTTGATAACGTATAAAGTTTCCTTAATTGATTTCTAAGCCTAAGATACTTACGAAAATTATTCCTACTGTTATTTTTCCCCAATTTTTTAAACCAGGCACTAATATCCATTTTGGTGTCCAACCACAAATCCCCTAAATCAGTATATAAAAAAGCTACAGAAATCCTTGCTGTAAGTATTGATTGTATTGTATTAACTACCATTTGTTGAGACAGGATGGAAGTATTTAGTTTCCATCTGTGAGCTTGTCCAGGTATTGCCAAGGTGGATACTAGAGAAAAAGTTTAAAACAAATGATCAGAAAATTCTGAGGGATGTGCAGTGAATTTTCCAGCAGGAACATTTGAAGATATAAATAAATAATCTATTGTAGATTGATATTTACCCCTTTTATATGTAAAATCAGGTCCCTGTTTTTGAAATTTGGAACAATTAAGTAAACTTGCCACTTTAACAATTTTCTGAAGAGAATTAGAATCGCAGTAAATCTTTTTTGAATCACTAGTTTAATGCTTTGGGAGACTGCAATTGAAGTCCCCCCCCACAAATTTTTTTTTGAGGAAACTAAATAAGGTTGTACCGCCTGCATGCATGTCACTCTTTCAGCTTTAGATTGAGAATTATAAATATTGATAAATCTACAGGCCTTAGTTCCCCAATTACCATCCAGAATTAATAATCTTCCCAGAATGAGGTCTATCAGATTATATAAAGTAAAAGCATAAGAATTAAATAGAATTCCTATCCCATCTGCACTGTCAGGTCCGAAAGACCAAAAGGATGGACCCCAAGGCCAATCCCTTTTGAAAGAAGCTATCTGATCAAATATATACATCCAGGTTTCCTGTAAAAAACATACTTGGATTTTTTTCATCATGAATATATTGAAAATTGCTTGCCTTTTATCATTTTTTAATAGACTATGAGTATTTAAAGAACCCCAGGCCAATGTAGGAGAACTCATATAAACATGCCTTTATTTTTTCCTTCTTTTTCCTTTTTTTCTTTATATTTCTCCACAATCACCATTGAAGGGTCTTGTGAGGATTTTTGTGCATCTGTATCTCCTACCTCCATTTCTGAGTCTCCCCAAAAAAGTACTGCATAGGAATTCTGAGACTCAAAGTTAACTTCTTGTGAGGAAACAGAAACAGGGGATTGTGGGGGAGGGTTCACTTTAGAAATTCTTGTAGATCATCTGCGAGTCTGAGGAGAGGAAGGAGGGGGAACTGTCACTTCTTTATTCTTTATTTCTGTTTCTTTGTAACAGACAGGAATCAGCAAGGAAGGAATGGGTCCCACAGTTGTGTCCCTTTCCAGTTTTAGTTTCACCGCCAAAATTTCTTCCTTCAAAGAGGGAGAAGAAGGGACATTACCTTTAGGGGTCTGGGAGGGTTCTGGAGGTTTATCCTCTGATTTTGGAGGGGGAGGAGGGCAGCAGCTTCCTGTGCTTGTTGAATTAGTAAGTCAGGGCAAATACAGGAGGCCTTATTTTTTGCTGCCCAAGGACATTCCTGAAAAATGTGCCCAAATTCTTCACATAAATCACAATGTGTGTGATTAGCGCACTGCATTGTAACATGCCCAATTTCTCCACAATTGTCACAGCGAGATCTGTCACAAACGCTAGATAGATGAGTTCTTGAACCACATTTATAACAGTCCCTTGGTTGACCCCCATAAAAACAAACCCCCCTGTCATGACCCAACAAGAAGGAATTTGGGATATGCTCTATACCAGAATCTGTTTGTCTTAACTTCACTTTGTATTTCCATCCCCCAGTCCAAAATAGTTCAGTGTCCAGAATGGGTTCAGGTATCCTCTACATGGACCCCCTCATTCCTAAACATAACTGTGACATTCTTAATCAAAGGTTTGGTAAGAGGAATCACCAAAAAGGGGGTCCATGTAGGGGAAAACTTTACCTGTCTGTATCTCTCCCAGAAAAGATCCAGTAAATATGTAGAGTGGAAGCTAACGTCAAAATTGTCCTCTCCGGAGATGTTAATAAATGTGAAGACTTCTTTGGGTGACAAATGTAACGAGTCTTTTAGTAATATCTTCCCCACATGATATCTATCCGGTCTGTCTGCTAGGCCCCCGGAATACACACTGCATTTCTTCTGGGAGCAGGTTCTTTCTTAGCTTTGGAAAACAGTTCGGACATTGGGGGTTTTTTGTTCAGTTCCTGAAGAATGCTCCAGTGAAGGGAGTGAAATGTATGATAATTCAGCTTCCGGGGTTGAAATGGAAGGGACCTGTTTAGAGTCCGTAATAGAGATTGATACGTCCTGTAAAACTGGTGCCTCAGCATTTTTTAAATCCCTATCAGCTGATTTTAAGTCCTTTTCAATAACCACCTCCTGTTTTTCTTCTGGTTTCCAAGTCGGGTTTGATTGAGAAAGTGAGAATGAAGAGTCCCAGAAGGGATAAGGTAACCAAATGCCCTTGGGTGATTGCATCCATCCTGATCCCCAAAAAGCATTTTTGGTGTCCATATCTCTTTTAGGGTAGCTTCTTCTAACAGTTTTGGAGCTGCAGTCTCTGTTGAAATCTGAGCTGAATGACATGGTACTGTTGCTTTAAGAGAGGCTGGCTCTGCCGGTTGTTTCAATGACTCAGTTTGCCGTTTGTTATTAAATGAAAAAGTAATTGCTCCCCCTTGTGACAAGGGAGATTTTCAATATATTGTAGCCTCAAGTGCTGAATCTGCTACAGCAATAGAGTCGGGAGCTTTAAAAACAAATCCCGATGTTTTTGAGAGCTGGAGTTGCAACTGAGTAGGAGCTTTGTTAAGGATTGAAACAGCTACCAGTTTGTCTGCTGAGAGTTTACTAGGTAAATGTGAAACTTCCCCATTTATAACTTTTCCATGACCCTCCAAAATAATAGCAGGCTTTTGGCACTCGCTCATTGTAGCGACCATACTGCCAGCCTTTTCATGCACATTATTTGTATTAGAGGTAGTTGTGTTTGCAAATGAAATTGACAATGACTCACCGAGCTCCATCCGGGCCTTTGATGCTAGTACATCATTCTTCAATTTGAC
The DNA here is from genome assembly GCA_016271365.2 of Neoceratodus forsteri. Lineage (NCBI taxonomy): Eukaryota > Metazoa > Chordata > Ceratodontiformes > Ceratodontidae > Neoceratodus > Neoceratodus forsteri. The sequence continues at coordinate 1,380,085,700 of CM028132.1, read as the reverse complement.
ATCCAAATCAGGGTGTTTGACAGGGGGTGTTTCTGAAGTTGTTTCCATGTCATGGTGCTTCAAGGAATCCATTAATAAAGGTACTGGTTAACTCAAGGAAGTAGTCGAGATTGTAGAGTCAGTCAGTGTTTCAATTTCTGCTGTTTTAGGCAAAGTTAGATCCTCAGTAGAGAAAAAAAGCTCAGAAACATCTTTTTTCAAATCCAAATTCACTGACAACGATGAAAAATACTCAGAATCAGCAACAGTGAGAAATTTTGTAGGCCTTGAAACCAGGCCTCCTTTCAGCACATCGTGCTCCTCTGCCACATCAGCACTTCCTCCTCCTCCTCCTGTGTCCGGCTGCAAACTGTGCCCCTCCATCCTGTCCATAGGAAGTCAAGCCCCCTGCTGGCAGGTGAGTAGGGGAATTTCCCTGGTGTCCTGGCCAAATTTCTCCCATTCACTAAAAATACCACCAACAGCTTAATCTGGTTCAGTTTCAGTTGCTTACCATCTGTATCCTCTCGGTCGCCCCTGAAAAAGAGATTTCTAGGACCAGTGGGCTTACCGGTCAACAAAATTCAATAAATAAATTATATTAAAGTGCTTAAGTTGTTTTGTTGATGAAAATTATAGGCCCTCACTTATTAAAGGAAAACTGCACCCTCATATCTTCTAAATGTCATTTGCTTCCATGTCAGACAACTCTTTTCATATAGCTGTTAAAGATGTATGCAACTGCTTCTGTTAGATTTCACACTTCATACTAGGCACTGTCACTCTCCTGGGAGTGTCCATTTCATGGTTGTTGAAATCTCATTGTCCCTGAGAGCTGCATTAGCATATGAGAATGTGATGCATAATCAACCTTTAAACTCCCCAGTATGCCTGTCTGCTTAAGTAGTTTTAAAAGAACCAAGCTGCAAGAAGGTGTGAATTACCACATTTACCTTCAGTGAGTTTTACAAGCTATCCGAGTTGTAATGCAGTTTTTTCCCCCTTTAAACTCCATTCGGTTTATAAGTTTACAGAGAATTTTTGCAGGGTATTTGTTATTGTAGCATAGAGATACATGATATAAATGGTTGATCTGACATCATGTTCTCATATGCTAATGCAGCTCTCCGGGGCAATGAGATTTCAACAACCACAAAATGGATGCTCCCAGGAGAGTGACAGGGCCTAGTATGAAGTGTGAAAACAAGCAGAAGCAGTTGCATACATCTTTAACAGCTACATGAAAAGAGTGATCTGTTGACATGTAAACAAATAACAGAAAATATGAGGGTGCAGTTTTCCTTTAAGGCAGCATGGGCATAGCCATGCTGTCTTATTTCTATGAAGTAGAAGGGGAAAGAGGACAGGAATGCTATCATGTGTCCCTCCACAGTGCTACGGTCATGCTTTCAGCATTGGTTTCCAATGGCCCTCCCATCCACAGACCTGACAACCTCCTCTCCTCCCCCTCCTGCTGGGACACTGAAGAAATAGTTCTATACAGTTTTTAAAAACACAGGATTTGATCACCCTTTCCAAGCATAATCTGCTGTCAGTTTCTTATCAGGTTGGCACTAGGACCTTGAGGAATTTGAGTCTCACAAGCTGAATGGATTGTACCTCCTGAGTCAAAATGCAACCGACTACAGTGGAACTTAAGCAGAAAGTGAACAGAACTGCAGGATTTTTAAAAACACATCTAGGTAAGGAAAGCTGCTATTGGTAGACAGCACCCGAGAGACTGTAAATGCTTCTTCTTTAAAACCCCTTAGTTAAACAACAGTGACATTATACATTACAGAAGCCTGTTTAACAAACAATTTAAGATCAATGGTGGCAACTGGTTTGTAGTGTTTTGCTGAGAACACTTTATTTTCTCTTCCTGGAGTTTTAGACAGAAAGGAAGTCAAAAGGAAGTCTGTTCTATGTTCAGCTTCTTTCTGCCTGGTCAAACAGTGCTGTGAGGACATCATAGGGGTGCTACCATTTGTCCCCCACAGAAACTCTGAGTAGCATTCGAGCAGGTTAGTTCAGTAAACAAAGTATGCCTGCAACTTGTTCAGAGCTGAACAGCACCATAACTGTCATGTGGCCCAGACAAGCACACCAAAGGTTAAACAGTTATCAGCCGCCTCATAAAATACTAATACACTACTACCATGCAGCAGGACCTTTCTGAGCTGTTCAGCAGATAGACGCAGGCTCCCAGAATGACACAGAACATGACATCATTAGTACAGTAGCCTTAGATTGCAGCACAATTGAGACGACCAGACACAGTGCTTTGGGTAAACTCACAATAATAGGTGACAAACTATTGTTTCAAAACTAGTTTTAATAAAACAGCACAAGTGCCAAGTGGAACTATGTGGTTAATGCAGCAGATTCAGAAGTCTGCTTTTTAAATTGCAGACATTTTATTTATTTATTCAATGGAATTTCAGAAACAGACATTGAGTAAGAACTCTTTTACAAAGGGTCCATGTCAATTAATCGGTACAAAGACGGATATCATTTAATTCACAGTACAAATACAGACATAGCTGAATTATCAATACAGGAAGTAAAATAACACAAAACAGCTAAGTTTCTTATGAGTTTAATAAAGGGTATACTAAGTGTTGTGTGGCATAAGGAAGTACATGAGAGATAGAAAAACAGAAAATAGGGAGAGAGTGGTGTGGGGAAAGAGCAGCCCAGTAGGAGCCTTGTCATACTGCATTACAGCTTTGGAGCTGAGGAACTGGGGAGGGTGCATGTGAGACAGTGTGGTAAGGTGGGAGGATGTGGAGAGGGGGGGAGGGAGAGGGGAAGGAGGTAGAGACCAAGCAGTAGAGGGGTGGTATCATGAGAGTGGAGATTGATGGAGAAAAGGAGAGATGGGGAGAGGGGGAGAGACTGGAAGAGAGAGGCAATGAGGCATGAAACAAATGAGAGAGCACAGCCACTAGTGGAATAAAAGCTACGGAGCATGCTATCCATTGAGCACCATGCACCAGGGTCAACTGAATGTGGCCCCTGTCTTATCCTGGCATACTATGCCAGAATAGTATGCCACTATTCATGTTAGCAATGTGTTCACCTTCTGAACATTTGGGCACTCATCTTTTATCTCTGGTTACTGGTAGTCCTCCCATATGTCAGCTGTACCTCTCGGGCATCCTCCTGATGAATCCCCCCTGGGTCACCACATGGCCCAAGTTATGTGTCCCCCCTCCCCAGGTTCCCCAGGCAGCCCTGTTATTTCATTTGAGCCCTGCTGGGCTCCTGGAGCACATTCTGTGAGTAGCCAGCATTTCAGCCGTGCAGTCGCTGCTCGCACTTTCGAGAGGTACACTGTTTGACCTGCTGGCTGTGATCTGTGGATCCTGGTGCACAGTATTTAGTTAAAAAGGCACCAGGGACTTAGAGCAAGGGCAGGGAAAGTGTTTTTAAATAAGTATAAGGCAAGCACCCATAGCACTGCCTCCAGGACACCAGTTTCACAGGTCAAATGTCAGGGCAGTGACGCATGAATGAATATTATTGAGCTGCTGCCAGTTATAGAGGGGCACTGTATTTACAAGGCAGTGACACAGAAACTAGGCACATATGAGAGAGATTAATAAATGTGTTTAAAAGAGAAATGCTGGGGACAATGTAACAGTGGGGAATTTATGTAAGAATAGTGTTTATTCTGGCTGCACCAGGACAGCGATGTTGGGACTGCAATAAAATGTGCGTTTGGGACTATGCAGCAACCACCATTGTGCAGCAAAATAACCAGTCAAGAGCCTGGACCTTTGGCCACAGACTTATTGGAATTAATGAAGACTTGTGAGGAAAAAAGGAGAACCTTTTCTAGGCACCAGAAGCAAGCCAATTAAGAGACTGGGACCGTTTGGGATAGTTTTGACAGTCAATGAGATTTCTGGACCATAGCCTCATATAAAAGGGGGTAACTGCTGAAACAGTGGAGGTTTGCCAGATCTACCCAGGAGTTCAGAGTGTCAGCCTCTGAGGAGCCAGCCATCTTTCAGAGGTTGGGCCTGGTGGGCCTAGACTTTTCTCAATGATTCAGTCCGCGGGGTCCAAGGTGCATCAGTCGTTGCAAGCTGCAGCATGCAACAGCAGTGGATTCATGCAGCAAAAGGCAGTATTGCAGATCAGCCTGCAGGCCTACTGGAAGGATCAGAGAGGAACCAGCAGCACCCTTATGTATAGATGTGTAAAAGTTGCCGAAGTGTTAGTGCAGCTGGCCAATTCAAGATATCCAGTTCACGGTTTTGACTCATTGACTCCGCTAAGCCATAAGCCAAGCTATGTGAAATCAGCCCAAGTCGATTCCTCCTGCATCACCAGACCAGCTGCTGTACGAGGACCACGAGGGGACCTCCCCCCACTTCAAGAAACATCTTCACAGGTCTTATTTTCTCAGCTCATCTCCAGTGTCTGGGTACAATGAGTAGAAATCAGGGTAGCTCCCAGAGACAAGCTTCAATAATCATTGTGGTACCACCTAATCTCCATTCCACTGCTAGTTTAATGGTTCAAGAGACTGGGCCATCTGGTCACCGGACACAAATAAAACCGCATGCCAAATCATCATGTCTTCTTTCATCTATGGTCCCAACAACAGCTGCAACCCTGGGCACCATTCAGGCTAGCTTGTTTTCCATCTGGGTACCCAGTATATTTATAGGACTGCAAATTGGAACTAAATGCATGCCAGTATCCTGGCTCAAACCAGTAAGTATAAAATCATTTGACCAGATTTGCCCCTTCCTTGTTATGCTCCCCCTAAATAAACCTGATTGGTGTTGCAATGTTGTATTTCCTCACACATGTTTACTGGTGGTCTGTTACTGTGTTTGGAATATTCCTGAACATGCATGCCCGATAACCATTGTTTGCACGGGGTTCCAGGTGGTCACACTGAAGCCCAGATCACGGTAAGTGGGAAACCCATGAGCATATCATTAATGTCCGCTGACAAATGTGTTGTGAATGTTGTGAGAGATTACTGCTTGCTCCAAGGTCCAGGGCCACTAGATGGGCTAGTGGGTAGTTATAGCTTCCCAGAGGGCTGTAACAAATTTAATAACTACCCACTGAAACCTTACTCTGAGTGGAGGCACCAAAACTTGGTGTTTACCATGGTTGGGAAAACCCTGGTACTAGCTAGTTATGAACTCAGGCCCCTCAACTTGTGGATAATAATACAGGCAGGGGTTGTAACCCTAGAAGCAGTGCTACAAGCCTGTTTAGTGGGTAATGTAAAGTTGAATATATAGAGTTGCACTGGTACTAGAAGAGTGGTCCTGTTGGCGGGGGGGGACTGAGATGTAGGTTTTCCTACTCTAAGCAGGGTGCTCAGCTTTAGGGCTGGTCACTGGGCAGGAATGTCTAGAGGCAAGGCAAAGAAAATTTAATTTTTCAGGCTCCCAATCCTGGAAGCTCTGGGTGCCGCACAACAGCAACAAATCTATCATAATGCGACAAAGGAACATAACACATTTTCCAATTTACGAATTATCACTTTCATAAATTAAAATCAGTAAAACCAGAAGAGGGTAAGGGGGGAGTGGGCCATCTTGAGGATGGTAGGACCTACTCCAGGGTTCTGAGTTAAGTTTTGCAGCCACTAGCCCACAAGTCTAGTGACTGGGAAAATTTACTAGCCACACAGACTCTTCCACTAGCCAAGCTGAAGTACTGTACTTTCTGGTTACATTCTACAGTACAAACCTACAGAGCTAGTTAAAGGAAAACCTTACTAACCTAGCACAAAATCCACCAGAATTTGGCTAGTTGGCCTGAAAGTTTTGACAGCTGCACTCTCTGTGATGGGTTACAGTACTTAAATATCTTATTTTTAAAATGTAATGACTGAGGTGTGGTCAGTTCTGGGACTGCCAGTGGCTGGTTGTCAGTGCTATGACTGTTGGGGGCATTGCTGTAAGGGGACAGGTAAGTACTACAACTGTTGAGGGAGGTTCAGAGGCAGTGTTGTGTTAATGGTGGGAGTCAGTACTTTGATTGTTGTGGTTGAGGGTATCAGTGCTTTAATGGTTGAGTTAGGGGAGACAGTGCAGTTATTGTCAAGGGGTGGGTGGTCAGTGCCATGACTGTCAGGTGGGACGCAGAACTGCCACTTTTGGCAGTGGGGGGGAGTGTTGTGACTGTGGGGGTGGAGATTACTGCTGTGACTGTCTGTTGAGGATATCAGCTCTGTGATTGTTGCAGATGTTGGGGGACAGTGCTTTGACTGTGGTAATGGGTAGTGCTGTGACTGCTGGTGTTAGATGTAAGTGCTGTCACTGTTGGGGGATGAGGATCAGCACTGTGACTGTCGGGTAGGTGGTCACTGTGACTGATGGTGGAAGGTGTTATTTCTGTGACTATTGAAGAGTGATACAGTTCTGTGACTGTCGGGGGGGTGGTAGTCCTGTGACCGTTGTGGGTGAGGAGGCAGTGCTGTGGCCGTTGTGGATGGGGGTCAGTGTGGTGACCATTAGGAGTAGCAGGTCAGTGCTTCATTGTCAGGGGATGGGAATTAGTGCAGTGACTGATGGTAGGGGTGTCAGTTCTGTGACTTTCGGGGTGAGGTGGCTGTTGTGTGACTGTTGGGGATTGACGATCAGTTCTGTAAGATGGGATGGGGTGCAGTTCTGTGACTAGTGCTGTTACTATGGAAGAATGGAGATCAGTGCTGTGACTCTGAGGGGTATATGGTCATTGCTGTGACTGCCAAGTTGGGGGGATAGAACAGCAGTTCTGTGACTATTGGGAATACCGAGAAAGTGTTGTGACTCTCAGGGATGTGGATCAGTGCTGTGACTGCCAGAGGTGGGTAGTCATTGTCAAGATTGTCAATGGAGGGTGTTAGTCCTGTGATTGTCAGTGGGGTGATACAGTCCTGTGATGGGGGGTCAATCCCATGCTTCTGGATAAGGGGGTGATATAGTCCTGTTACTGTGGGAGGGTTCAGTCCTGTGACTGTGGGGGGTAAAACAGTCCTGTGACTGGGGGACAGTCCTGTGTCTGTGGGGGGTCCAATCCAATGACCGTTGGGGGAGTTGGTCATTGCTAGGACTGATGGTGAATGGTGTCAGTACTGTAACTGTTAGAGTGGTGGTACAGTCCAGTGATTGTTGGGAGGAGGGTCTGTTATGTGACTGTCAGTGTCATTTATGTGACTAACAGGGTGAGGGTCATTCCGTTGACTTTTGGGAGGTCTGCTTCTGTGCAGTTCTACAACTTTGAGGAACAGAAGCAATTACAGGAAGTTGTACATGCAGCAGGGAGGTTATATAAGGCGCCAAACTAAGTGACTATTCGAGGGAAGGGGGTGTTGCGGTCCCAACTGTGTGGGGTGATCATCAACGCTGTGCTGTACAGTGTTGTGACTAGTGGGGGGGATTACTGCAGTGACTGTCTGTGGAAAGTGTCATCCATGTGACTGTCGGGGATATGGGTATAGTGATGTCACGGTGGTGGGGTGTAGTGCTGTGACTGTCTGTGGAAAGTGTCATCCGTGTGACTGTCTTGGATATGGGTATAGTGATGTCATGGTGGTGGGGTGTAGTGCTGTGACTGTCTGTGGAAAGTGTCATCCGTGTGACTGTCGGGGATATGGGTATAGTGATGTCATGGTGGTGGGGTGTAGCGCTGTGACTGCTGGGAATGGGGATCAGTTCTGTGACTGTCAGGCATGGGTGCCCAGTTCTGTGACTGACAGTGGAGGGTGTCAGTACTGTGACTGTCTGAGGGGGTACAGTCCTGCGACTGTCAGGGGTGGGATAGTCAGTCCTGTGATGGTCAGGGGTCAGTGCTGTGGCTATTGTGTAAGTAGTGTGGAGTGGTGCACAAGTAAAGGAAAAGGCGGTGCATAAGCAAAGCAGTCAGCTTGTAATAACAAAAGAAAAAAATGCTCAGCATTCCTAGATTCAGTTTTACAAGCAAAGTGCAAGATTTATTTTCCAGCAACATGCCTTGCATGCACCCACTTAGGCCAGCCCTTCAAGCCTTCAGTGGCCCTTCTGCAAAGGACAAGTCTGAGGATTAAAAAATGGTGCACCTCATGTATACAGAAATGTCAAAGTGATATACACCACACACTAAAAACAACATGCAAATCAAGGTGAAAACACAGAAACAGCTTTTCCAATGGTAACAAACATTTCATTATTCTGTTTTCCGGTGTTTTGTTTTTGACACTCATGGTAAATAGTTGCTGATCTTAGCATAATACTTAAATTAGCTTGTCTCTGCATCTTTTACTTCATTTAATTGTATACCTTTCCCTCTACGGCGATATTTTTTTACCTCTTACACTGTACTATACTCATTTCGTCTCTCTCCTCTCTATTGTTCCCACTACGGTATTTACTCCATATTATACAATGGCAAGAAAATTTCCTGGACTCTGATTGGTCAGTGTGTCTCTGGCACAGTGAGGTTATCCCAGCGCAACCTCACTGTACTGATTAGTTGGATGATTGTTTCCCTTTTCTCTTAAGAAACAAAGATATATTGCCACACCAAAAATCTAATAAAAACATTTTTTTTTTTTTTTTAATTTTTTGTATAACAACGAGCCATTGTATAATAGCAATAATGCACTCCCAGGCGTGGGTCGTGCTGGGATAACCTCACTTCTGGGACATTGGATGCACTCAGCCTGCGGCCTTGTGCTCAACCACCCAGGCGTGAGGTTATCGCAGCACAACCCACACCCTCTCGTGCATTACTGCTTAATTAACCTTCTTCTCTTTACTTTTGCAGGTCTCACAGGATGTGAACTCCTCCCCGATCAGATAAGTATTACAGTATGTCTAACCTGTCTTATCCTTCCTAGTAACTCTCTAAGAACTGAGGATCCTTTGTGACCCCTTTCCTCTATTTTATTCTACAGGTTTAAGAAATGTCATCCCTTTATGACTCCTACCTCTGGCTCTGTAGTACTCTGGTAAGAGACCCTGTACATATTATACTTGATAGGTTTACTGTAACAGTGCAGCTGCACCCATTATGGGAGGGTTATGTATACTGTATGTGTTAATGTCATACATACTGCAGCATTTTCCCCCTCCATAAAACATTTTGCTTTGCCAATTGACTTGGGTAGGCTCTCAGCCCTATCCCTACCTCCCCTGTCCATCACTCCTCTGTCCCAAACCACAGAGCCCAAAGTTCCCATGGATTGCCTCCCTCAACCATGATAGGGTGGCCAGAAAAGGGAGAGCCATCCTTATCCCCACCCAGTCACTTACATCCACAACTGAGCCAGTCATCCAGGTGGTCATGTGGGACAGAGGTAGCTGGGTAGGGCTTTATGGAACCTGTGCTAGCCATTTCTGCATTTTTCCCTTTCTTGAGTTCCTGCCTTCACCTGAGGAAGGCCAAAGGTCAAGTCAGCATGCCTTTCCATTCAGGGACAGGACAGCTATGTGATGAACGTTCATTCTGCTTTCCAACCCCTGGCAATCTGGTATATTCCTGAACTTGGGTCACTGATTTGGCAGGCAATAATAATAATAAATAATAAAATGTATTTAAGCACAGTATCAAAATATCAAAGCGCTGTACAATCAACAAGTTCTAAAATAAACACAAATAAATAAAAACAAATGAATGCTATTAAATATTTAAATATCCAATACTAAAAATCAGGGAAAGCACATGCAAATAGATATGGTTTTAGAGCAATTTTGAAGCTCTCCACTGTCTGGCACTTTCTTATTGACGAGGTAGAGAATTCCACAGGGAGGGAGCGGCAAAAACAAAAGCTTGAGCTCCTGAGGACTTCAAACGCACCCCGGGAATCTCTAGCAATCCCTTGTCGGTTGAGCAAAGTGGTCTGAGGGGGCAGTAGGGACTCAGAAGCACTTGCAGGTAACTCAGACCCAAGCCATGGAGGGCTCTAAAAGTCAGCAAGCCAACTCTAAAGGTGATCCGCCACTGAACAGGCAACCAGTGCAGAATGCGCAGCATAGGTGAAATATGACTGGATCGAGAAGACCCAGACAGTAATCTGGCTGCAGCATTCTGCACTAGCTGCAGGCGGCGGATATTAACCCCAGGAAGCTCTAGGTATAGGGAGTTACACTAGTCAAGGGGCGAGGTCACGAATGTGTGCACCAGGGTTGAAAGATCGCCGGACAGAGCAAGGTGCTTAATCCAGGCGATGTTCCTCAGATGGTAAAAAGAGGACTTGACCACAGCTGACACCTGTGAACGAAGTGTCAGCCCGTCATCAAATAACACCCCCAGATGCTGCACCCGGTGGTATGGAGGGATGAGGCACCAGGCACCTCATCCCTCCATACCACTGGCTCAGACAGGCCTTATACTGCAGCAAAATAATTATTTGTTACTATTAGGACAGGCAACTGGACAACAATGGTGCCACAGCACACCAGGAAATGATTTTTTTTATTAACAGGCCCAGCGGTAAGAGAGTGGGTTGTACATGTTTACACCAGAGAATGTGTTAACTTTAACAGGGCCAGCAATCACTGTTACTAGCTGCCAGTTTTAAATAAAATATTGAGCTGCTTGAGGATATATATATATATATATATATATATATATATATATATATATATCTATATAGGATATGTGGGGGTGCCTGTGGGATAACCCAGTTATTTGTATAGTGGCCTGTGATCTCGAGTAACCTCACGAGTGGCCACAGGCTACTGTACAACTAACTTTGTTATCTCACAGGCGTCCCACGCATATTTGATTTATGCAACATGATTTTTTTGGTTCAGTTTTGTTATATTTTATTTTTTTCATAAATTCCTTTTCATGTTTTTTCTCTGTGCCTGGTTGCCATGTGTAACCCCTATGTGGCGCTATCCCAAGGGCTACTACCCCTGTCTGCTTGGCTAGTAGCAGGTTAAGGGGCCTGAGTTCTGAAACGGGTGCCTCCATCCAGAGGTCAGGGTTGGTAGTGGTCAAGCTAACCTGGGCACAGCCCTCCGGGATGCTGTAACCCCCCTCTTTCCCCTCTAGTGGCCTGAACACTGTACAATAATCACTTTCACAATACCCCTGGTACACCACACAAGTACCCACATTGTTTGCACTTACCACCATGGCTTGTTTCTCTGGCTCGACCCTGGGGACCCCCTATAAAACAAGGTTAAGCACAGCAAATAGCAACAGTACAGTACTTTGAGCACAAACTGGAACCACAGTCAGATTACATGCACAAAAAGTTAGATCTGATTTATTCAGGGGACTTGAACAAGGGAGGGGCAAAATCAGGTTAATTAGCTTAAAGGTTATATCAATCAAGCAGTTATGCATGTGCTTTGAGTCCCCCCCCACACAGTCCACCTCTGGGTACCCAGGTAGAGAAGAGATGGGCTAGCCAGGACAGTTGCCCGAGGTTGCAGCTGGTTGGGGCCCTGTGATGGAAAACACAACATGCACAGTACACAATATTTGTAATCCAGAGCCAGAGGGCTCAGTTCGTAAAGGAAACAAAACAACAAGACAATCAGATGACACACTCAGATTAAGCTGTTGTTGTAGGGAGCTACCCTGGTATTTATTCACGATACCCAAGACTGGACATAGGCTAGACGAAAATCAAGACTGCAGGTGGTTGATCTGGAATGCCAGGAGAAGCAGGACCCACACAAGTCGCAGAGGCGTCGTTTCTGTTCAAGCGTGGAGCAGGGGGGGCTGATCCCCAGGCAGGTCTGTCGTCGATGGCTTCTCTGTGCAGTGAGTAGTCTGGCTGGGGCAGTCTGGCAAAGCCCAGACCACATGGAGACAAGTTCGGAAGCAGTCCATTTTGGGCTGGATACAGCTTCCAGCAAGCAGAACACAGTTCACATAGTGGGGAACTAATTCACAACCCACGAGTAGCTCATAGCACATTTACATGTATGGGAATTGTACTGTACCAGGCAAAGCACTCCCAGGGCACAATCGCAAAGTCTCTGCACACACCGGGAGCTTAGGGGTAGCTGGAACTCCTGACAGGCTGATCGCATTCAGCAACATCTTTGGTATTCTTAGTTTGAGCCTGGCCCACTTCAGTAGCTTACTTTAGTCACACAAACTTGGATTTAGTCCCAAAATAATTCTCTTCTCTCCCTTTCAGGAACAGCAGGCAAACATGGAGGCCAAACTCTCAGCCTTTTCATAGTTCTCCCATGCGAATCCACTCAGGATTGCTCTCAGAATCACTTCAAAATCGCTTCAGCTCCTATCCTTTTACTTCCCAGCTCAGAAACTAACTGAAAACTGCCAGTAGCCTGGGACTTCCCCAAGATCCAAAAGATTTGGTTGGCTGATTTGGCTGTCAGTCAAAGCAAGAGCTCCCCCTTCAGTTGCAAAAAAGGTGCAAAAACTCAAACCACAGTTCCTATAGATTTTGAATTCAGACAGCTCCTGTAGTCCGGCTACATTTTAGGTCCCACCAGAACTGATTGGTCCAATTTGCAGTCCAGGACCAAGACAGTGGAGACAAACAAAACAGTCCTTGCTACAAAGAAAGCAGGTTAGACAAATTACATTATCATTATCATTCTAAATGATTTTCAGCAAATAGTTACATCTTTCAACAGAGCTCCATCTCAGATTACTTATGCCTCAATCAAGCAGCTCTTAAAGAGATAGTACACAGAGGCTATACAGACTCTGGTAATCACATTTAAACTGCTAAAATGCAGGACACCAGCCTGGCAGTGAGCATTTAGGCAAGCTCAAGGAAGACTTTTTGGGAACCCCCATTTGTAGGGGGTTACACCCTTCCCTGCCTGGGCAAACTTGGCGTCCGCGTCAAGTCTGTACCATCATAACATTGAAAATGCAACATATACAAGACATTTATACCATTAGCATGCTCTACAAGTTCTATCTGATTCATCACTTGGCATAACTTGTCACTTTACTATACATTTCAATGATTCCACTATATCATTTCCATTCTGACAATACATTATGCATATTTCACACAGGTAAATTGAACATTACTATACAGAATCATGTAATAACTTCTTGTACTCTAACCAATGCAAGATGGGGCCCTTCCCTATCAGCTAACTTGGGGCTGGATGGGGCAGGGGCACCATGGTGAGAGGGCAAAACAAGTAACCTGGAATGGGCCGTCAAGCTCAATTTGGGCAGTGAGCTCTGAGTGACATAAACACCTTTGTGGACTACATTGAGAGGCAAATCCACTGGCCACCCGGGGCAATTGTAACTGAAGCACACCACTGGCTTGACAGCTTGGCCAGCCTTTCTGGGGTGAACAACCACAGTCTCTGTACTTTCAGCAATGGTCTTGGAGCTTTCATCACTTATGAGGGGTGCCTCTGCATGAAGGGGAATGTCCAAGCTGGGAGCACTGTCAGTCCCTTGCTCTGTAGTCTGTTTCTACAACACTTGGCTCATTTTGAAGACACTCTGGCACTGAAGGGGGGTCGTAAGCACTCTCATAGTGTTCCTCAAGTTCTGGCATGTCACCAGAAAAACTCATACCATCACCCTCTCCTTCAGGCAAATCAAACAGTTCCATGATACACAAAGGCTCAGCATCCTCAGACGTGATACTTTGCACTTCACCTTCAGGGAGCATTGGCTCCAAGGATGATGCCAGGGCACTAGGCAGTCCAGAAGGCCCAGTTTCAACCCCATAATTCAACATAGGGTTTCCACAAAACAACTGACTCAGCTCATATGAGGGGTAATAGGCATTATTACACTCACTGTCATCCAAGTTAGACTGGTAGTCACTGTCAATCTGAGCCTGCTGCGGGGAAAGTCTTAAATCGGCAACCACGGGGACAGGCTGACTATTTCTTTCTTGCAGCAGCACGAGTCACTGGTCCAGGGGAATCAATCTCAGTGGGTTCAGCCTTAATTATAACTTGACCAATAGGTAGCAAGTGGTTACAGTGCATGGTCTTGATAGCTTTGGAGACAGTTATTCTCTGGGCGCACTTTGTACACTGGCAAATCATCCAGCTTTCCAACTATGACATGGGGAAGACGGTACCATTGATCAACAATTTTGTGTTTACCATGCAGTCCTAAATTTCCCAATGACACACGGTCTCCAGGCCTAAGTTCTTGAGCCTTTACTTTTCTATCATGTCTCTCTTTGTTGACTAGATTTCTTTTGGCGGCCATTGTCTGGGCCAGTTGATAGGCATGGTTCAATTGAGCTTTAAGTTTTTGTACATATTGCAGGTAATCTTCAGCTCAGACCCCATCAGCAGAAACCCCAAAACAGACATCAACAGGCAGCTGGGCCTCTCTCCCGAATATGAGGCAGTAGGGAGAGAACCCGGTAGCATCATTCTTTGTGCAATTGTATGCGTGTACCAAGGTGCTAATCTGCTGGCTCCATTTATGCTTATCTTTTGGGTGGAGGGTGCCTAGCATGTCTAGTAGGGTGCAGTTAAAGCGTTCAGGTTGAGGATCCCTGCGGGTGATAAGGGGTGGTTCTTGACTTTCGCACCCCCTATAGAGAGAGCATTTCTTTGATTAGCCAACTCTCAAAGTCCCAGCCCTGATCAGAGTGAATTCACTGGGGGCACCATAGTAGATGAAAAAATTTTCCATCAGCACCTTGGCCACGGTAGATGCTTTTTGATCTTTGGTGGGAAAAGCTTGTGCATACCGTGTGAAATGGTCCGTAACCACTAACACATTGCCAATGTTTCGCTGATCAGGCTCTAAATTCAAGAAGTCTATGCAGACTAGTTCCATTGGGGTGCTGGTAGTAATGTTGACAAGGGGGGCAGCCCTCTGAGGCAGGACTTTTCTCTGCAGGCAGTGACTACAAGTCCTTACATGGTGCTCAACATCGGCCCCCATCTTGGGCCAGTAGAATCGAGATCACACTAGGTCAAGGGTCCGGTCGATACCAAGGTGGCCCATATGATTGTGGAGGGACCTCAGTACCAAATCTTTGAAGGCTGTGGGCAGGACCAATTGTTGCTTGTCTATTTGGCCACCCTGATCTACAGTCTCTCTATACAACAACTGATTAAGCAGCTTCAACCTGGGCCTTCTTTAAACAATAAAGCGGTTCTCAGATCAGAGGAACACAACTTGGACATATCTTTCCTGCACGAAGGGCATCAAGTGCTGGCTGAATCATAGGATCTCGGGATTGAGCCCATTGAATGCTGTCATTGTCAAACTGAGGTAGTGCACTAATATCTAGAGCAGAGAAGTGGCAATACGCAGCCGGTATGCAGGTGTCAGAGGGCCCAAGCAATCTACTAAGCAGTCCGCTGTGTCCATAGACATCTGTTCATTTCTATCAAACTTTGGCACAATGCTCGGATGTCAGGTTCAGACAGCCTGACCCAGTCGCTCTTGGAAATGGGCCTCCGAGATAGGGCATCAGCATCAATATGATTCAGGCCTGGTCTGTATTAGACAACATAATCATATGTTGACAATGCAAAAGCCACCGGTGCTTCGGCGTCTAACTAGCTGAATTCTGCACATAGGTCAACGGGTTATTGTCAGTCCTCACCAATATTTTTGCCCCATAGAGGTAGTCATGAAACTGGTCGACAATGGCCCATTTTAACGCAAGGAATTCCAACTTGTGCACAGGGTAGTTTCGCTCTGATGGGGTCAAGCTCCTACTGGCGAATGCCACTGGTCTCAAACCATCCTCATGGTCTTGAAACAGTACAGCTCCTAGACCCTGCAGACTGGCATCAGTATGCAGCACATAGGGTTTGGTGGAATCAGCATAAGCGAGGATGGGGGTGTGGGTGAGCTGGTATATGATTTAGTGGAAAGCTGCTTCACAGTCAGGCATCCAACGGGACCTAAAAAGTTCACCTGGGTGGAAATATGCTTTGTCTGGTTCTTTGATGGGCCCTTTTTTGTATTTCCGATTGGTAGGAGGGTAACCCTGGGTAAGATTCAAGAGTGGACGAATCACTTTGGAATCGTCCTTTATGAACTGGCGGTAATAGCCACAGAATCCCAGGAAACATTGTAGTTCTTTCAAATTGTGGGGCTGGGGCCAAGTAGTCAAGGCTTCAGCTTTACTAGGATCAGTCTCTATCACCTCTGTAGACACTATGTGCCCCACATACTTCACAGAGGTTTGGAAAAACTGGCACTTGTCGATGGACAGCTTGAGGCTGAAATCTTCCAGTCGGTCTAGTACTTTGAACAGTCGACTCTCATGTTCCTCTAGGGAGCTCCCAAACACAATGCCATCGTCCAAGTACACCAGGCATTCCAGCAAATTCACGTCTCCCAACGCTCGTTCCATCAGTCGCTGGAAGGTGGCTGGGGCACCCGATATCCCCTGTGGCATTCTCAGGAATTCGTAGAACCCCAAATGACAGATGAAGGCTGTCTTCTCACGGTCCTTCAGGGCCATCGGAATCTGGTAATATCCACTGCGAAGATCCAACACTAAGAACCATTTGCTCCCATTCAAACAATCCAGAGCATCTTGTATGGTGTATTGATCGGGGATGGTCCACTGAGTCAGAGTTCAATAATCAACACACATTCTCACAGATCCGTTCTTCTTATGCACAACCACAATGGTAGAAGCATATGGGCTCCTGGATTCTTGTATCACACCAGCCGCAAGCATTTCCTGCAAGTGTCTTCTCACATCGTCTATGTCTGCTGGGGCTAGGCAACGAGACCTCTCAAAATGGCCGTTCATCGTGCAGGCGTATGTGATGCTTCACACCCTGGACACATCCCACGTCCCACTCCTTCAACGAAAACACTTGATCTCTCTGGGCAAGTTTCTGTCTAATTCTAGTCTTCCATTCAGCTGGCAATGGGGAGTCACCAAAATCAAACAAGTCGGAAGTCACTCTACCTGTCTTGCCAGGGTGCTTATTGCTGGGCAACACTGCAGTGTCTGCACAGTGTACCATGGCTAGGGTGCATCCTCTGTTTACCCGGATCTCTCAATCTGACACATTATGAATCTGGACCATCACTCGTTGTGCATAGGCATGAGCATGAGCTGGCAAGATGCTGGGCTTAACCAATAATCCTTCCGGTAATTTTCCATCGCCTGGCATATCCAACATCACTATTTTGTTCTTGACATCTTTTCGGAGGCAGACCTCCCCTTGAACTGTACACTGGGCATTAGGGGCCAGTACCATTGAATCAGGATCCTTCTTCCACACGATCCCTACCGGTTCATCCTGATCCACTCCCTTGAGGTTCTGTTGCAAATCATAGGCCTCCTTGATCAGAGTGGGAATTCTTAGGGCCCTCCCAGTCCATCATCCTTGTTTCTCGTGACAGAGTTGTGCCAGTCTCCCAAACATATAGGTGTTGTACCCAATTAACAGGGGAATCCCATCATACAGTCCAGTAGGGGGACACACTAAGGCCAGTGTCTCAACTTGCTCATCTACACCAGTTACAGCTGCAGGAAATGACAACCAGAGGCGGACATATCCTAGGTAGGGATAAGACTTGTCGCTCAGCCCCCACACATGTAAGCCTTCCAGGTATTGTAAGGACACAGTAGATAAGTGTTTGTCATACCAGTCCTTAAATACAATGGTCACTTGTGACCCACTGTCAAGCACAGCCCAAGTAGGAATACCATTCACAGCCACCGTAGTCTCCATTGAAGGACCCACTATTTTGGACCAGTCTGGAGGGACAGCAGCAGGGGCCTGGAGAGATGATTTAGCCACATAGGGATTTGAGTTGCTACTTCTTGAACCCTCACTGCAGTCATTTTGGGTGCTCCTTGACCACTGATTCATTCTCCGAAGCTCTCCTTGAAGTCTGTATACAACTTTATCTACGTCTTTTGTGGACCGGCATTCCCTCTTTATGTGCCTATCCTTCCCACAATTATGGCAAAATATGTTTTCTGGGATTTGGGGTGGCCGAGGCATCACACTGGGAGCTGGGGTGGTGGTACTACCAACTGAAAACCTTGGTGCTATCCCTGTCTGCTGTGTGGTGAACATTTAGAGACATCTCATCAATTCCCTTACTTCCATAGTCAAGGCATCGAGTTTCGAGCTGCTGTCAGCAGGAGATGCTTGAGTGGACACCCCAACCCCCATAGCAGATGCAGTTGGATAAAGGTCAGTGCCTGTACTTGCAGGAGCGGTCTTCATAAACAGACTGTTTTTTGTTTCCCTGAACTCCCTCAGCAGTTCATCCCATGGCGGCACACCCTCATTGGTCCCCACTTCTGAAGGGCCTTCTGATGCCTTGATCACTTGGGCTGCGCTCACCCTAGAATTACAATCCCCCTCTTCATCTTCAACCTCACGGAGTTCTTTTGTCAAGTCACAATAGTCCGGTGGGTTACCCCTTCTATCTGGGAGCCTTAATTGAAGAAGCTGCAATTTAGAATGCTTTGCATGTTGCAGTATGTGCCCCAACCTCACATGGTGTAAGTCACTGGCGGCTAACCCACCTTTTCGGTAAACCTTTTGCAGCGCTCTTTCCAGATGAGTAACATATGCAGACAAACTTTCCCCCATTGTTTTGTACCTCGAAATTTCCACATCAAGTTCTCCCCTAATTCAATGCTCCGAAAATTGCCTTCGAGTGCAGATAGGTACTTCTGGGCAGATGCATCAGGGTTTGTGGACCTCAGAAATTTAATGGCCTCTAGGGCAGGACCCCTCAAACTTTCTATGATCCTTTTCCATTTCTCAGCCTCTGCACACTGCCATTCAGGTACCAAAGGGGCAACACAATCTATCCAGGTCTCCCAATCATCCTCCCTTGGGGGTGGGGAGAGTGCGGAGAAGATTCTCAACCTTGATGAAGTCGTGACTAATGCAGGTACAGACATAGGAGCCAGCATTGGCATGGGCACAGAAGGAGGGGCAATAACGTGGTGCTGGAGGCGGCAGGGGTGTTGGGGAGGAACACCCCAGGTGGCAGGAATAGTTTCTTTAAGTCCTCCACAGTTTTCCTTCCTCCAGCAACAACTTAGCAAATTTCTCCTCAAAAGTCTCAGACAGTGGGGGAGGCTCATTCTTCCCGGGGTCTTTACTGTCTTTAGTTATCACTCTCCAGGCAGTGAGGGCTCCTTCGGGGGTGATAGTCTGTGGCACTTTGGAACTGTCTACTGGGTCCTTACACTCTACTAATGCCATGAAACTTTGTGCGAGCAGATTAGCCTGTCGACCCACCACCATAGGGTTCTGTAAACATTCAACCTAGGAAAGTACTCCCTCTACAGTGTCCTTATTGGTACCCAGGGAAATATCCAGGATAAGTATAGCATTTTGGGGGTCGATCTCCTGCCCAGTACACCACCCCACCAACTGGTGTACAGCCACTTCTGTTGGGGTAGCCATTTATGTTTGACAATAATTCGTAGTTTCGGCCACTAGAAGACACAAAATCCCAGCAGTGAGCCTCCAAGATGTAACCCCTAGGTGGTGCTATCCCAGGGTTACTACCCCTGCCTGCTTGGCTAGTAGCAGGTTAAGGGGCCTGAGTTCTGAAATGGGTGCCTCCACCTGGAGGTCAGGGTTGGTAGTGGTCAAGCTAACCTGGGCACAGCCCTCCGGAATGCTGTAACCCCCTTCCCCTTCTTTCCCCTCTAGTGGCCTGAACACTGTACAATAATCACTTTCACAATACCCCTGGTACACCACACAAGTACCCACACTGTTTGCACTTACCACCAGGGCTGGTTCCTCTGGCTCGACCCTGGGGACCCCCTGTAAAACAAGGTTAAGCACAGCAAATAGCAAAGTACAGTACTTTGAGCACAAACTGGAACCACAGTCAAATTACATGCAGAAAAAGTTAGATCTAATTTATTCTGGGGACTTGAACAAGGGAGGGGCAAAATCAGGTTAATTAGCTTAAAGGTTATATCAATAAGCAGTTATGCATGCGCTTTGAGTCCCCCCCCCCCACACAGTCCACCTCTGGGTACCAAGGCAGAGAAAAGATGGGCTAGCCAGGACAGTTGCCCGGGGTTGCAGCTGGTTGGGGCCCTGTGATGGAAAACACAACGTGCACAGTACACAATATTTGTAATCCGGAGCCAGAGGGCTGAGTTCGTAAAGGAAACAAAACAACAAGACAATCAGATGACACACTCAGATTAAGCTGTTTTTGTAGGGAGCTACCCTGGTATTTACTCACGATACCCAAGACTGGACATAGGCTGGACGAAAATCGAGACTTCAGGTGGTTGATCTGGAATGCCAAGAGAAGCAGGGCCCACACAAGTCGCAGAGGCATCGTTCCTGCTCAAGCATGGAGCAGGGGGGCTGTTCCCCAGGCAGGTCTGTAGCCGATGGTTTCTCTGTGCAGTGGGTAGTCTGGCTGGGGCAGTCTGGCAAAGCCCAGACCGCATGGAGACAAGTTCGGAAGCAGTCTGTTTTGGGCTAGATACAGCTTCCAGCAAGCAGAACACAGTTCACACAGTGGGGAACTAACTCACAACCCACTAACAGCTCATAGCACATTTACATGTACGTGAATTCTACTGTACCAGGCAAAGCGCTCCCCAGGCACAATCACAAAGTCTCTGCACAGACCAGGAGCTTAGGGGTAGCTGTAACTCCTGACGGGCCGATCGCATTCAGCAAAATCTTCGGTCTTCTTAGGTTGAGCCTGGCCCACTTCAGTAGCTTACTTTAGTCACACAAACTTGGATTTAGTCCAAAATAATTCTCTTCTCTCCCTCTCAGGAGCAGCAGGCAGACATGGAGGCCAAACTCTCAGCCTTTTCATAGTTCTCCCATGCAAATCCACTCAGGATTGCTCTCAGAATCACTTCAACTCCTATCCTTTTACTTCCCAGCTCAGAAACTAACTGAAAACTGCCAGCAGCCTGGGACTTCCCCAAGATCCAAAAGATTTGGTTGGCTGATTTGGCTGTCAGTCAAAGCAAGAGCTCCCCCTTCAGTTGCAAAAAAGGCGCAAAAATTCAAACCATAGTTCCTATAGATTTTGAATTCAGACAGCTCCTGTAGTCCAGCTACATTTCAGGTCCCACCAGAACTGATTGGTCCAATTTGCAGTCCAGGACCAAGATAGTGGAGACAAACAAAACAGTCCTTGCTACAAAGAAGGCAGGTTAGACAAACTACATTATCATTATCATTCTAAATGGTTTTCAGCAAATAGTTACATCTTTCAACAGAGCTCCATCTCAGATTACTTATGCCACAATCAAGCAGCTGTTAAAGAGACAGTACACAGTGGCTATACAGACTCTGGTAATCACATTTAAACTGCTAAAATGCAGGACACCAGCCTGACAGTGAGCATTTAGGCAAGCTCAAGGAAGAGTTTTTGGGAACCCCCATTTGTAGGGGGGTTACACGTGTTTGGCTTGCAGGGTTGCTGTGCTGAGAATGAGGAAAAAGTAGCTTTTTATTCTTAAGAGTGTTTCCATTTAAAATGTGTTTTCGGTTTTGGGGGGTTTGGTTAGGGTGTGTATTTTGTGAGTCTTTGGGACTGTGATAGCTTGGGTTGTAAAGAGCACTGTGAGAAGGTGAAAGTGAAACTGGGAGGCAGTACTGCTAAGCAGGCAGCACAGGCGGTGGTGGTTAGTGATGCAGTCACTGTGTGGATAAATGGGTGATGATGTAATCACTATGTGGATAACGAAGTTATCACATGGTGGTCATCACCATTCTCCACCAATGACTCGAGATAATAGTTGTGTCACTTTTTATCTTGACACCTGTTGCATATATAAGGGATATCGTGGGACGCCTGTGGGATAACCAAGTTATTTGTACAGTAGCCTGTGACCTCGAGTAACCTCACAAGTGACGAAGCCATGAGTGAGGTTTACGAAAGGTCACAGGCTACTGTACAAATAACTTGGTTACAGTATTCCACAGGCGCCCCACACATATTTAATTTATGCAACAGGATTTTTGGGGTTCAGTTTTGTTATATATTATTTTTTTCTTAAGTTTCTGTCCATGTTTTTTTCTCTGTGCCTAGTTGCTGTGTTTGGTTTGCAGGGTTGCTGTGCTGAGAAAGAAGAAAAAATGGCTTTTTTGTTAAGAGTGTTTTCATTTAAAATGTGGTTCTGGTTTGGGGGGGGATTTGGTTAGGGTGTGCATTTTGTGAGTCTTTGGGACTGTGATAGCTTTGCTTGTAAAGAGCACTGTGAGAAGGTGAAAGTGAAACTGGGAGGCAGTACTGCTGAGCAGTCAGCACAGGTGGTGGTGGTTAGTGATGTAGTCACTGTCTGGATAAATGGGTGATGATGTAATCACTATGTGGATAACTTGAAGTTATCTGTATAGTGATTACATCACCACCCACTTATCCACACAGTGACTCAGATAACTGAAGTTGTGTGTCAGTTTTTATCTTGACACCTGTTGCATAAACATATATATATATATATATATATATATATAAAAATATGTGTGCATTTCTTTGTAGATCGCGCCTTACCACTGTAAAATGTATGTTATTTTCTTGATGACTTTTGTTGACCAGGTAGGACCACTGAAACTAGAAGTCCCTTTTACAGGGGTGACCTGGGTTGAGTACAGATGGTAACCAACTGAAATTGAACCCGATAAAGCTGTTGGTGGTATTTTACTAAATGGGGGAAACTGGCCAGGACACCAGCAAAATGCCCCTGTTCTTTTCAAGAAGTGCCATAGTGTAACCCTTCTGCAAATGGGGGTTCCTAAAATGCCTGCCTGGGCTTACCTTAGCCCTGCACCTTCTGTCCTCTTTTTACTGTCTCCTGAGCTTCACCCGAATTCCTGCCACCAAGTTTTCTGGTCCCTCAGATCTGCTTTGCCCCTCTGGGTGCCCCAGCCTGCAGCCTGATTAAAATCCAGCCCCTCGAGGCTTAAAAACACCACTCGCGAGTGCCATGTTAAATATGCTGCCCCAGGGCAGCAGGAATTGCATTGGCGTGAAAAGTGCCTTCAAAGTGAACCGCTTCATTTCGCGGTCGCCTCAGCGACTGTGCCGTGGGTCCTGGGATCCCTTTCACCTAACTGGGACCCGGTGACCATGGACAGCCTGCTGGGGGGCCGCTCAAATGAAAACTTGAAGAGTTTGACTGGGGCTCCTTGAAATATGCCTGAGCCAGGCCCCAGTCAGCTGAATTAATAAATATGTGTGTCTGGCTGCCCCAAGGGTAGCTATAATTGGCTGCTGCCGATCGGAGGAGAAAATAAATGTTTTTACAATAGTGAATTGTTGCTGCATGTATGGAACCGAGCTATCAATGGGGGGAAAGTACTTTAAATTAAAATATATGCTTTTTTCCTGGATTCACCAGTACTTTGGGACTGTAAGTGTCAGCCTGTCAGCTGCTGCAGAGGGAGCTTGTATAAATATATGCAGTAGTGACAGGAAAACCAAAGGACCCACACCCTTCATCTGTGCAGCGACTGCAAGTACACCCTCTGGGCTACTGAGCTGTGGGGCACTGGGGCAAATGATTATTTCTTTCTGGCTGCACCAGGACATTATTCCAGACTGTATCTGAGCTGCTATGAGGTACAGTGGGTTAAGCAGCCATTGCAAGCAGCCACAGCCAATTGAAAAGCCAGAAATAGAAGGCCAGGACTTGTGGGACATTCACTACACTTCATGAGTACACACTCAAGTACTCATGGGGATTTACAGGGACATCATTTTAGGTACCATTTCACCCAACCAACTGTGCCTTGAGTATTCTGATTGACAGGTCCCTCAACCATTTGGAGATCTGTCACCCCATTTTTTTTTTGACAATCAGGAGTCGAAACAGAGCCCTATAAGGGACAGTGTCTGTCAGCGTTTTGCCAGATCTGCCAGAGTGAGAAGAGGAGAGCAGGCTCCAGCCTGCTGGGAGCCCCCCACAGGGGAGGGGGCTCAGGCCCCTGCCATGCTTCCAGGCCTGAGCCACTTAGCTAAGCCACTCCAGTCATCAGGGGGTGTTTGTTATTTTCTAGTTACAGTTCAAAAGTTTAAGTAAATGTTGTGTTCTGCAACTGCTAGTCTGGAGGTTGCCAGAAATGTCCTCCAGAGGCTAGCCCTCCCTCCCACATCAGGGAAAGATGTGGAAAGAAGACCATCTAGCCATGCCTCAGTTGTGAGAGAGCTGAAGAAGAACACGAGGATGCCTTCGATTGTGGATGCGACCCATGGAGGACCTGAGTAAGTACCCTTGTACCCCCTGGTGCAAGGGAGAAGTTTCTGAAGTAATCTTAGTGGCCTCAAGCCCTGCTACCAGAAATTTTCTGCTGTGAGATGAGATCTTAGAGTTATCAGTCTGGGACAATAAGCCCCTACAGAGACTGCCTTGTTCAAAATTAGTGTGGATGTATCTTGCCTGCCGTCCAATTGGCTCATATGCAGGTGCATCGAGATGGCTTGATAGTGAATCATGAATGTGCTGTAATTTGTCGTTGCCCTGTGGGTTAGTGTCCAACCTTCGTGGAGCTGAAAACCAAGCTACATTTGCCTCTTCATGGGGTGGGAAGCCCTAGAGCTTATTTGATCCTGAATTATTCTGAAGATAGCTGTTTCTGTCTTAGCCAGATTTTGTCTGAGAGCACTTGCCAAAAGTGTGTGATATCTAGACGTTCCGGAAGAGACTTTGTCTATAGATGGTTTACTTGGCACCAGTCTAAATGCTACCCAGCTAGACCTTCTGCCCCTCAATGAATCAGTGAATGAGATATTATTCATAAAATTGCTCCTAGGTGACACTAAACCTCTTTACATTGGTTGTGTCTACCTGCCGCCTCCACAGGCAGCCTCCTCCCTTGAATCGCTTACCCAGGTGCTGGCACAGCATACCCCGGTGGGGGGTTGATACTCCTAGGGGACTTTAATCAAAATTGGAGTACTATGGGAGCTGCTAGTGCTCTATCCTTGACACCAGCCTGACCCAAGTCATAGAGTTACCCACCAGGCAAAAATCTGGCAACCACACCCTGCTTGATTGGGATCTTGTCTCGAACCCAGAAAGGATAATAGCAGCTGGAATTATGGCTGACTCATTGAGTGACCACTCGCCGATCTTCTGCACGTGGTCAAATAAGCCCCCGAAATTGCCAGCCAGGGTATTTGAAGCCAGAAACTATGCCAGGCTGGTCTCGGCTGATTTCTGCTCTGATTTAAGTGCAACTAACTGGGAGCCAATAGCTACCCTCCTAACACTGGATGAGGCACTGGACTATTTTACCAACATATTTATGTCCATGGCCAATGTACATGCCCCTCACAAGAAGCTAAGGGTACAGGGCAAGTGCCACAAGTGAATTAACGCAGACCTCAAACAGAGCATGCTACTCAGGGATAGGGCCTGGGGGCACTTCAAGTCCACAAGCCTCAGATCAGACTGGGAGAAATACAGGGCATTGAGAAACAAGTGCAAGAAAGCTCCCAAAAACGTGAAATCTAAATGTCTGCGTGATCTCCAGTCTCGACACCTTAGGGATCCAAAGAATTCCTGGGCCAAATCAACCTACTTCTGAAGGGTGCCACTAGTGCCCAGGATGGAGCTCTTCTGATTGGGAATAACTTGACCAATGACCCCTCAATGGTAGCTGAGGCCTTTAATGTCTTTCTTTCAAACCCTAGCACTACTAAGCCTCCTGCCCCCCACCCCGGGTGCCCCCCCAGCAGTGGAACTGGATGGGAACACACTAGGCCTCAATTTCATCTGAAACTGGTCAAACCGTCTGAGGTGCTACCCCTTTTGAATCAGATTAACCCCGACTCCTCCCCTGGACACAACCAACTAGAACCTAGGTTGCTGCGGCCTGCTGCCCCAGCTATCACCCTTCCTGTCTCCATGCTCGTTAACCAATCCCTACTTGAGGGAATAGTCCCTAGCAAATGGAAAGTTGTGATCATTGTCCCTGTACACAAAAAGGGGCCTTGGGTAAATGTGGGAAACTACAGGCCCATCTCCATTCTCTGCCCTCTTGCGAAGGTGCAGGAGAGATTGATGTACAACCAGTTGCAGACTACTTTGAGCAGCACCTACTCCTAGCCGATATTCAACATGGTTTTAGGAAAGGCCATGGAACTGACACAGCCCTAATCCGGCTTGTGTCTGACATTCTTGATTCCATGGACAGAGGCTCCCCAACTGGAGCTTTATTCATCGACCTGTCTAAGGCACTCAATCTGGTTAGTCATGAATTGCTCCTCTCCAAGCTCCAACCTCTGGGACTGGATGGCCTCTTGGTTACCTGGTTTGAGAGCTATTTGCTCAACAGGACCCAAAAAGTTCAGTGGAGAGGAGTTCAATTGGGCGCCAAACCTGTTACCTTCAGAGTACCCCAGGGCTCGATCCTGGGTCCTCTACTATTTACCCTCTTTGTCAATGACATTGAGCAGGAATGTGGTCTGGACAAACTAATCCTGTATGCCGATGATACAGTGGCACACTGCAGTGATCCGCAACCTAGCGCTATCTCTGCTAAACTTCAGGCCAGTCTCACTGCATTTGAGGCCTGGTTCACTGCTAACTCGCTTGTACTGAATAAGGAGAAAATGAAGGCTGTCCTCTTTGGGATCAGGCATCTGGGAGTTGACAGTCGCAACCAACTCCAGCTCCACACAGCCCAAGGGAAGCAAGCTGAAGTCTTTGACAAGATCAAATACCTAGGAATCTTCCTTGACCAGGATATGTCCTATAAACCGCACATTGACTTCTTAGCCAAGACCACTCATCAAGAGATTGGCCTACTCTACAGGCTGGGTAACTCCCTCTTGGATGAGGTGAGGCAAGCAATTGCAAATTGCACCCTGCTTCCTACCCTCCTTTACGGTGCTCCCCTTCTTCAGTTTCTCAGGGAGAGTGAAATAAGAAAGCTCTTTGTACTCTATAACAGGGTTGCAAGCTTAACTACCCACTACCCCCCAGGAGGCACCATTGCGAGGTCCTTGCAGACCTTAACTGGCCTGCTGTAGGGCATAAACTGGCCTACCCTTTGCTATGTCTGACTTACAAATTCACTACTGTGGGTCCTTCTCCCCATCTGCACAGCTTGCTTAACTCCAAGATCCAGTGCTGTGACCTGGGGTCATCGACTGGACACCCCCTTGAAATCCCCCAAGTGCGGACGAACCTGGGCAAGAGGTCCTATAGGTATGCTGCTCCTAATCAGTGTAATCTCTGTCAGAGAACCTGATGGGCTGTCCCACTCTTCATGACTTAAAGTCCGCCTCGAATGTGTACCTGATGGGGTTGAGTCTCTGTGGATGTTATCATTAGTCCCTGTCCACTGGGCCTGCAATCCCCCCCATGCTAATCAGGGCTCACAGGCTCCTGGCCTACTCAACCACCATATGACCTCTCCCCACCTGCCTTCATCATCCCTGATGGGTGGGGGATCCCTAACGGAGGTAGTACCGCTGGCCTTGCCTTGTATATTTCTCTATGTAAGATTTCCCAATCAATTTATGTCACATCAGTTATAACTGACCTTGCATACCATGAGCTACCTTACTGTCTAATTACCTCCTATTTTCAATGTGTATTGTGTATAATTAACAAACCTACTGTTTGCAAGCTGCTCTACCTCTGTATGTATTAATTATCTGTACCACTGTATTTATTAATGTATGTAATTAGCTCCAGGTCGCCCCTGAGAAAGGGACCTTTGGTCTCAGTGGGCTTACCCAGTTACCAAAATGAAATAAATAAATGGTATTTAAGTGTACTGGATGTGACTTCATGCAAAATGAATATGGATGCTTGATAAAAGTGTCGCCTTCTGCTGTTACTGTATAGATGCCAGTTTGGTATTTAAATGTACTGGATGTGACTTCGTTTCAAGAGAATTCGAATGCTTGATAAAAGTATCACTTTTCTAACTATTCTGGATGGGACTTTGAATTATTGTGCTGAATGTTTGGGACGTAAAATCCAAGATCTAGCCATGTAGCTTGTCCTGAAATATTCCGTTTCTGTAATGTGCAGGGCAATCCCTGTGTTCTGTGATGTGCAGGGCAATCCCTGTGTTCTGTGATGTGTGGGGCAATCCCTGTGCTCTGTGATGTGCGGGGCAATCTCTGTGTTCTGTGATGTGTGGGGCAATCCCTGTGCTCTGTGATGTGCGGGGCAATCTCTGTGTTCTGTGATGTGCGGGGCAATCCCTGTGCTCTGTGATGTGCGGGGCAATCTCTGTGTTCTGTGATGTGCGGGGCAATCTTTGTGTTCTGTGATGTGCGGGGCAATCCCTGTGTTCTGTGATGTGCGGCAATCCCTGTGTTCTGTGATGTGCGGGGCAATCCCTGTGCTCTGTGATGTGCGGGGCAATCCCTGTGTTCTGTGATGTGCGAGGCAATCCCTGTGCTCCGTGATGTGTGGGGCAATCC
Source organism: Neoceratodus forsteri (assembly GCA_016271365.2). Classification (NCBI taxonomy): domain Eukaryota; kingdom Metazoa; phylum Chordata; order Ceratodontiformes; family Ceratodontidae; genus Neoceratodus; species Neoceratodus forsteri. The sequence goes on along the minus strand of CM028132.1, from coordinate 1,380,057,443 downwards.
CTGTGTTCTGTGATGTGCGAGGCAATCCCTGTGCTCCGTGATGTGCGGGGCAATCCCTGTGCTCCGTGATGTGCGGGGCAATCCCTGTGCTCCGTGATGTGCGGGGCAATCCCAGTGCTCCGTGATGTGCGGGGCAATCCCTGTGCTCCGTGATGTGCGGGGCAATCCCTGTGTTCTGTGATGTGCGGGGCAATCCCTGTGTTCCGTGATGTGCGGGGCAATCCCTGTGTTCTGTGATGTGCGGGGCAATCCCTGTGTTCCGTGATGTGCGGGGCAATCCCTGTGCTCCGTGATGTGTGGGGCAATCCCTGTGTTCTGTGATGTGCGGGGCAATCTTTGTGTTCCGTGATGTGCGGGGCAATCCCTGTGTTCTGTGATGTGCGGGGCAATCTTTGTGTTCCGTGATGTGCGGGGCAATCCCTGTGTTCTGTGATGTGCGGGGCAATCCCTGTGTTCCGTGATGTGCGGGGCAATCCCTGTGCTCCGTGATGTGCGGGGCAATCCCTGTGTTCTGTGATGTGCGGCAATCCCTGTGTTCTGTGATATGTGGAGCAATCCCTGTGCTCCCGTGATGTGCGAGGCAATCCCTGTGTTCTGTGATGTGCGGGGCAATCCTGTGCTCCGTGATGTGAGACAATCCTGTGTTCTGTGATGTGGGGGCAATCCCTGTGCTCTGTGATGTGCGGGGCAATCCCTGTGTTCCGTGATGTGCGGGGCAATCCCTGCACTCTGTGATGTGCGGGGCAATCCCTGCGTTCTGTGATGTGCAGGGCAATTCCTGCGTTCTGTGATGTGCGGGGCAATCCCTGTGTCCTGTGATGTGCGGAGCAATCCCTGTGTTCTGTGATGTACGGGGCAATCCCTGTGTCCTGTGATGTGCGGGGCAATCCCTGTGTTCTGTGATGTGCGGGGCAATCCCTGCGCTCTGTGATGTGGGCAATCCCTGCGTTCTGTGATGTGCGGGGCAATCCCTGCGCTCTGTGATGTGTGGGGCAATCCCTGCGTTCTGTGATGTGCGGGGCAATCCCTGCGTTCTGTGATGTGCGGGGCAATCCCTGTGTCCTGTGATGTGCAGGGCAATCCCTGGCACTTTGTGACCAGCAGGGTCAATTCCTGCTAATTCTGCTAAATGCAGGGCAATCCCTGCCTTCATTGTACCCAATAATGTACAGCCATTGTAGTAATAGTTCTCCAAGTTTGCCCCTCCCTTCAAATCAATAGCCGGCCAACTCGACCAGCTGCAATGTCCACCAGGCCTGCAACATCTAGGACTGTGGTAGCTGGGTGTCCAGTATGGTATGAGATTGCAGGGTTTCTGTTATATCTGGGGCTGGTACCAGTGTGGGTAATCAAAAATGATTTATGTAACATCGGATTAGTCAGCAGCTAAATAGCCAGGGCTCTGGGTATCGTGTGTCGAATTGAGAAATGTGATTGACTGTAGTCTATTAATATGTGCCACCCAGCTGGAGGGTTCACCAGCAAAACACCAATCAAACCTCTAGATATGTATATAGTAATCAGATAACCTCTACTCCACATCCCCGTTCCTAACTCCTTGTCCCCTAAATAAATTGATTGCTACTGTTTTTTGAAATTCTGAGTGTGATATTATTATGAGAGAGTCATTAAATGCAAAGTACGGAAATGTGGGGAAATGTTTATTGGGGCATGTCTGGGTAAGGTAACTGGTTATCATGGGTGGTAGAGCACCTCAGCGGGCTATATCTGTTACCAGCTCACCCACATAAAACACCCGGAGTGGGGGCACTGCTCAAAGGTTTTAAAATGGTTATCTGTTAGTGAACCCAAACCCCTCAGCCTAGCTTGTAGGTAGGCAGGGGTGTAACTCTGGGGATAGTGCCACCCAGGGGTTACAATAGGATCTTTAATGTCCACCTGAACAACCTCCAGACTATGCAGAAGGGACCTCATTTTAACATCTCATCTGAAAGACGGCACCTCAGGAGTGCAGCAATCCCCTCATGCTGCGCTACAGTGCAAGTATTGGGATTTACTCCAAGTGCCTGGTGTGGGAATAAGACCTACAGCCTTCTCATCATCTAGCCTCAGAGGTGAGTGTACAACCTGTTGAGCCACTGATACTGAAAATAGCAGTATGCTGCCTTGTTGGCTCTGACCAGAGTTTGTTTGTTCTGTTATTGTATGGTTACTTCAGCTCAAAACCAGTATTTCCATCTGCCCCTGTACTCTCTACCTCGCCCTCCTCTGCCTCAGGTATCCACTTCTTCCTTTCCCTCTGTCTCCTCCTCCTCTCCCTTCTCCTTCTGGTGGACAGTAAAACTCATCCTCTATTTCATGCATTGGTCCCTGTGCTCGGGTATAGAGATGCAGCAAATTTAAATTCTGCCAGCAAAGTGCCTGCGAAGTGGGCACTTCGCATTGTCACTCCGCTGCGTGGAGTGGCCAGTAAAAAGCTCACTTGCCTAGATAATTATTACTTGGCGTGTCACTCCACCTTAATGTGAAGTGAGGCGAAGTGACAACAATATTTTCGCAGCCCTTCACACACACAGTCACCAGAATTTATGTGCATCCTCAAAATGCTCATGTCTTGTGTCCAGAAAACTCCCCAGTGCTGACGAAGTGTAATGAGAGCACAAGAAATGCAAAGTCTCCCAAAATTAATTGCGCACTCAGACATCATGCATGCAGTAGTCACACATGGTCATCAGAAACAATGTGCATCCTCAAAATGCTACTGTCTTGTGTCCAGAAAACTCCCCAGTGCTGACGAAGTGAAATGAGAGCGTAATAAGAAATGCGAAGTCTCCCAGAATTAATGGCACACTCAGTCATGTGCACAGTGATCACACACAGCCACCAGAATTAATGTGCATCCCCAAAATACTACTGTCTTGTGTCCAGAAAATTCCCTAGTGCTGACGAAGTGAAATGAGAAGGTAACAAGAAATCCGAAGTCTCCCAGAATTAATGTTGCACTCCGTCATGTGTGCAGTGGTCACACACAGTCACCAGAATTAATGTGCATCCCAAAAATGCTACTGTCTTATGTCCAGAAAATTCTCCAGTGCTGACGAAGTGAAATGAGAGCATAACAAGAAATGCAAAGTCTCCCAGAATTAATGGTATACTACAAACGCACAGACAGATTAAGATTGCACTGTGCACTCAAGAGATGCAGACGCAAAGGGACAACAACCAGGGGTGTAGCCGGGGATCTCAGATCTGTACACCAAGTGGACTCAATGCTACACCCCCTTGTTAGGGTGAGCTACCCTGCCCCCCAGGGTGTAGCCAGACAATATACAAATGTACACCAGGACCTTGTTTGTTGCCTTATTTGGCACAATAAATACAACTTTTGTATCTCATGACAGTGGTTGTTGCCATGCATGGGTAAATACAAATGCCATGCATTGTTCCCTAAGACACCCACATACCAGCCCAAAGCCTGTAAAGTTGTATTCTCCTTGGGATGCAAAGAGAGTATTAGTCACCAGTGTGACATAGACAGCCAGCTCTGAGTGCTCGAGTGCTGTATTAATTTTTTTTTATTACATATAAAATATGTGATGGGAAGGTCAGCTCAAGGAAATTACTGTTTTACTGGAACTGACACATCAAGACCCCCCAGGGATAAGTTCAAAGGACAGGAGGTATTTTAAACTGCAGAGATCTGGGGTGCAATTACCTTGTCAATTTGCTTTCAGCCCAGGAAATAAGATTAGCCATTCATAATGCCCTCAGGGAGATCCTTTGACTTGCATAGTTACCAGAATGGACATTGAAGAGGTTTGATGTCTGAGCCAGAGAGGACCCAGACGGATTTGGAAGGTCCAATATACATTTCACGGGGAACCCTTGAATTACATCAGAAAGACCTGAGGTGTAGATTCCAAGGTCCAGACGGGATTAAAGAGGCAAATAAACTTTTGTTTTGAATACAGTGACTTAGATCAAATAAACTTTTGAGATGTATTATGGCAGAGCAAAAACCAGTTCTGACCAGTTACCTTGAGGAGAGGAAAGTCAGTGAGGTCCTCACATATTTTTTTAAATATTTTATTTGGAGACCCTGTATTGTAAAATATAGATTTTGATACACCAAGGCAGAGTTAGTGACCTCATGAGAAGGCTGGCTCAGAAGTGTGTTTAACTGCTGACAGAACATGACAGAGGGACACAAGAAAATATTTCTGACTGAGAGAAGAGAGACCCTAAAAGCACTGAAAAAAGTAAGCATTAGCTTAGATTAGTCTGAAGTTATAAACTGTATGAACTGTACTTTTTTACCTGGTTGTTTTAGGGCTGTATGTGTTGGGATATATATTTGTTCTGTAATTATTGTTCTGTTTTGATATTTTTAATGTAAAGATATTTTTTTATAAACGAAACTGCTGGAGTGCCTTGACATTTCTTTTTATTTTAAGTGGAGATTTTAAAGGTTATGAGTACACTGTGTATGGGCTTATTGTACACCAAACTGGGAAATGGATGGAGTTCTCTAAAGTCTTGCATAGAGTTCTAAGGGTTCATTTGAAAGACCTGGTTGAGTGCCCATGGGCAAAGATATCTGGCCCCCCGAAGACAGAATTATCTGAACCTGATGATTGGGTATGCTAACAATAGGTTATCAGTTTGAATCCTTCCAGAGCTTGAGACTAAGGCATCTTGAACCCACAAAACAGACAAGAGGGCTACCTTGTTCTGTTCACTGTACACAAATCATACGCTCAGAGGTTGGCACTTTGGGAGTAGAGGGCTGACTGGCTGAGCGAGTTTGTGACAGATTGGTGGGCAGTGGTAGCAAAAAAGTTTGGTGGTATAAGCTTTATTGTTCAGTGTGTTAGCTTGAAACCGTTTAGCTCACTTGGAAAAAAAAAAGAAAGGCAGTGTTTTTGTTGTTTATTTTTTTTCAAAAGGAAACAGAACTATATCCCTTGACTTACAGTTAAGTTCCCACCCATTTTTTTTTCTGAAGTGCCAGTCAGTATAGTATTAGTAGTGAGAGAAGAAGAAAATGGCTTCCGACTACAGCAAGCACACTGTAGATTTCTTAAAGCAGTTGTGCGGGGACAGGGGAGTCCCGTTTGGGGTGAAAGCCAGTAAGCAGAACCTCATCGAGGCCCTGATGGTAGCAAATACCCAGAGCAGCGAGTCACCAACTGTGACTGAAAGAGACAAAACCTCAAGTGTGGAAGGGCTAGCGGCCAGTGAGGGGTCCCGAGCCAATGAGGCGGACAGCAGGGCCACTGTCAATGAAGGGCCACAGCAGCAGGGACAAGTCACCAGTATCCTGAATCCGGAAGTTCTGAGGTTGCAACTTGAGTTGCACAGGATGGAGCTGGAGTCCTAGGAGAGGAGAGAAAGGGAACAGAGGGAGGCAGACCGTGAGGAACATGAGCGGCAGCAAGAGGCAGAGGAGAAGAGAGAGCAAGAATGCAGAGCTGCAGAGGAGAGGAGAGAGGAGCACCAGTGGCAACACACGAACTGAAGAAGCTATGACTCCAACCAGCGGCACCAGGGCAGGTAAGTGGCTTGGGTTTAACTGGAACTGCAAGACTGGGTTATAAATTGAACTCTAAATTAATAGCTGAGTTTAAGGATGGGGAGGATATAGACGCCTTTTTAAGTTCTTTTGAAAAGGTTTGTATTCAGGCTAAAATTCCTAGAGAGTCCTGGAGCTTCCAGCTATCCCCGCTACTTACCAGAAAAGCTCAGGATGCATTGGGTCACATGGACAATAAAGACAGTGATGATTACAGCAAGTTAAAAGCTGCACTACTAAAAAAGTTTGAATTAACAGAAGCCCCGATATGAGCTGAGAAGCTAGTCATGAAACAACGTCAGTTTTTAAAACATTGGTGGGAAGGAATTGAGGCAAACACTGCTGATAAAATTGAAAATGTGATTTTATTAGAACAGTTTTATTAGGCATGCCCAGCAGAGTTAAAAACCTGGCTAGAGGACCGAGATCCAAAAACAGTGCAAGAGGCTGCTGAACTCTCGGACCGCTATGCCAAAAGTAGACCTGCTCTGAGAGCGAATGGGGAGAAGTGGCAGCGCCAGAGAAAGGGAAAAGCGTGCCTTCAGGGCAGCTAAAACCCTCACTGCCTCCACCGAAACCAGTTAGCCCCAGGTTTCAAAGAAAGGATTTCTCTGAAGTAAGAAATGTTTGTTGGTTATGTAAAGAAACTGGGCACATTGCCAGACAGTGTCCAAGAAGGGCAAGCAATAATACGCAAAGTAGTACCAGAAAGGAAGTGGGTTGTTTGTGTGTCCCTGGAAGCATGCCAGTGAACATGAGGGAACACATGCACCCAGTCATGGTAAATGGCGTACAGACGAAGGGGTTAAGGGACACAGTGGCATCCCTGACATTGGTGAAAGGGGATCTAGTACAGCCTGGTCAGTTTATCCCAAATAAATACGTAACTATACAAGGGTTTACTGGTGAAGAGAAAACATTGCCCCTGGCCAGTGTTCTCCTGGACTGGGGTAAAACAGGGGGAACTGTGCAACAGGTGGCTGTAGCTAACACATTAGCAGTGGATGTGATCCTGGGTAACAATCTCCAGCAGGGGGTGGTATGTGCAGTTACCCATAGTCAAGCAGCCAGAGAAAACTGTAGTTCCCTGAGCCCTCCAGAAGCCATTGGGGAAGATACTGAGAGGCTGGTTCCCCAGCCTGTATCTCCAGAGGGGAAGACTGAGAAAAAGAAGGTAGAAATTTCCTCAGTAGCAAATAACCACATAGCTACAGAGGGTTACTCCAAAGAGTGAGGGGTGACCCCTTGTCGGAGGGTATGGATTGACAGTGATCCTGAGGGCCCTGACGCTAGTGCTGGGAACCCTAGTTTAGTGACTGAAGGGGACCTGTCCCATGCCTTGGGAAGGTGTGAGGGGTTCGCAGCTGCTCAGAGAAATGACCCTAGTTTAGAGAAGTTAAGGGCTTGGGCAGACTCGGACAGTGCACAGGGAGGTGACGGCAGACATAAGGTTTATTGGGAAAATGGACTTATGTATACACAGGCAGTACAGACAGAGGGAGGGATGCTAGGCAGGCAGCTTGTCATTCTCAGGGATATATCGTGAGCAGTTGCTCAGGTTGCCCATGATATTCCCTTGTCTGGTCATCTGAATCATGGCATACAATGAAGCAGTTAGCCAGAATTTCTACTGGCCTAACTTCACCCAGCAGGTGAAGGAGTATTGCAGGTCTTGTCACTGGTGCCAAGAAATAGGGAAGGTGGGCAAGAAAACCCAAGCCGCCCTGATCCCCTTGCCCATAGTGGAGGAGCCATTCCAGAGGGTGGGAATGGATATTGCAGGGCCTTTAAATACCCCCAGCTCCTCAGGGAAGAGATTCATCCTGATGGTGGTGGATTATGCCACCCGGTACACAGAGGCAGTCACCTTTTCCTCACTGAGGACAGACAAAGTGGCAGATGTCTTGCTTGGTATTTTCTCCCATGTTGGATTTCCGCAGGAGGTAATCACCGATTGAGGGGGTTCCTTCATGTCGGACCTAATGAAATGTCTATGGAACAAGTGTGAAGCGGTGCAGAGATGCACAACACTGTATCACCACAAGCCAATGGGCTTGTGGAATGCTTCAATGGTACACTAAAGTCAATGCTCTGGGCATTTGCTGAACAGCATGGGAGGGACTGAGAGAAATGCCTTCCCCACCTGTTGTTCACATACAGGGAGGTGCCCCAAGAGTCGACAGGATTTTCCCTCTTCGAACTCTTGTATGGACGCCGGGTACGTGGGCCCCTAGACTTGATCCGGGAGGACTGGGAAGGCAAGCACGCCACCCAGGGAATGCCAATTGTGGATTACGTCCTAAGGTTTAGGGAAAGGCTGAAGGAGCTTATGGGGACAGCCCAGAACAACGTGGCAGCTGCCCAATGAAACAAAAAGTATGATACGACCACAGAGCCAGAGCTCACTCGTACATGGTGGGTCAGGAAGTCATGGTCCTTATTCCGGTCCGGAAAGACAAGCTGCAAGCTGAGTGGGCAGGACCATACAAAGTGGTTAGGAAGGTAAATGACGTAAACTACATTGTGGAGTTACTTGACTGTAGACAGACAGAAAGGATGTACCATGTCAACATAATGAAGCCATATACAAATAGGGCTGACATGGTGTTCGCAGTGTGTAGCCATGGGGAGGGGACGGACGAAGGAGACCCCCTTCTGGACTTGCTAGAACAGAGTAAGCGGGAGTCCTCTGTGGAGGCAGTAAAATTGTCTCCCCAGCTGACCCTGGGCCAGATCCAGAAAGTGAGGAAGGTTTTAGCAGACTTTGCCCCCTTGTTTAGCGCCAAGCCTGGACTAACCCCCTTAGCAACACACAATGTGGAGACAAGGACACAGATGCCCATACAGCGGACAGCATATCAGGTGTCGGAGGCTGTCCAAAAGGACATTAGGAGGGAAGTGGAGGAGATGCTGGATTTAGGGGTAATCCAGAGATCCCACAGTCCCTGGGCCTCACCCGCAGTCCTTGTACCCAAGCCAGATGGCTCGACTAATTTCTGAGTAGACTATCATGGACTGAATGCAGTCACGAAGTCAGACGCCCACCCGATGCCCCGGACGGACGAACTCCTGGACAAGTTGGGGGGGGCGACCTACCTTACGACCATTGATCTGACAAAGGGGTATTGGCAGGTAGAGTTGACGGACAGAACTAGGGAGAGGTCGGCCTTCATCACTCCGATAGGCTTATTTGAGTTCAAAGTAATGCCTTTTGGAATGAAGAACACCCCGGCCACTTTCCAAAGGTTGGTGAACCAGGTGTTAAATGGAGCTGAGGAGTACGCCATGGCGTACCTGGATGACATTGCCATCTTCAGTACCAGCTGGGAGGAACACCTGTCACACCTTAGGGAAGTGCTGGGCAGAATACAGAGGGCCGGGCTCACTGTCAAAGCCGAGAAGTGGCATACCTTGGGCATGTGGTAGGCCGGGGACAGCTCCGTCCTAACCAAATCAAGATAGAGGTGATCCAGGCGTGGCCCAGACCAGAACCCCAGAAGCAGGTCAGGAGTTTTCTTGGGACAGCAGGGTACTACAGAAAGGTTGTACCCAATTACCGTGCCCTGGCTGCTCCCCTATCTGACCTGACAAAGAAAAAAATGCCAAGGAAAATTACCTGGGGTCCAGCCTGTGAGGAAGCCTTTACCAAACTGAAGGAGGCACTGTGCAGTGCTCCTGTTTTGACAAGTCCGGACTACAGCAAAACTTTCATAGTTCAGAAGGACGCCTCAGACGTGGGTATTGGGGCAGAACTAAGCCAGACATCCAGCGAAGGGAGGGACCACCCGATAGCCTACCTGAGCCGAACGCTGCTCTCCAGGGAACAAGCATACTCCACGCTGGAAAAGAAGTGTCTTGCCCTAGTGTGGGCCCTAAAGAAATTGAAGCCATGCTTGTATGGGCAGCCTTTTGTGGTGCAGACTGACCACAATCCCCTGGTTTGATTGTCACAGACAGGGAAAAACAATGGCAGACTACTAAGATAGAGTCTTGCTTTACAAGGGTATGATTTGAAAATCGTACATAAGGCCGGAGCCAAGAATAAGAACTCAGATGGACTGTCTAGGGTCTATGAGGAGCAAACTGATTTGGGAAGCTCATCCCATGTAGGGGATGGATCCTCCAAATTCAGTCTAGGTGGGGAGGAGTGTGACGTAGACAGCCAGCTCTGAGTGCTCGAGTGATGTATTAATTTTTTTTTATTACATATAAAATAGGTGATGGGAAGGTCAGCTCAAGGAAATTTCTGTTTTACTGGAACTGACACATCAAGACCCCCCCAGGGATAAGTTCAAAGGACAGGAGGTATTTTAAACTGCAGCGATCTGGGGTGCAATTACCTTGTCAATTTGCTTTCAGCCCAGGAAATAAGATTAGTCATTCATAATGCCCTCAGGGAGATCCTTTGACTTGCATAGTTACCAGAATGGACATTGAAGAGGTTTGATGTCTGAGCCAGGGAGGACCTAGACGGATTTGAAAGGTCCAATATACATTTCCCGGGTAACCCTTGAATTACATGAGAGAGACCTGAGGTGTAGATTCCAAGGTCCAGACAGGATTAAAGAGGCAAATACACTTTTGTTTTGAATACAGTGACTTAGATCAAAGAAACTTTTAAGATGTATTGTGGCAGAGCAAAAACCAGTTCTGACCAGTAACCCTGAGGAGAGGAAAGTCAGTGAGGTCCTCACATGTTTTTTTAAATATTTTATTTGGAGACCCTGTATTGTAAAATATAGATTTTGATACACCAAGGCAGAGTTAGTGACCTCATGAGAAGGCTGGCTCAGAAGTGTGTTTAACTGCTGACAGAACATAACAGAGGGACACAAGAAAATATTTCTGACTGAGAGAAGAGAGACCCTAAAAGCACTGAAGAAAGTAAGCATTAGCTTAGATTAGTCTGAAGTTATAAATTGTAGGAACTGTACTTTTTTACCTGTTTGTTTTAAGGCTGTATGTGTTGGGATATATATTTGTTCTGTAATTATTGTTCTGTTTTGATATTTTTAAAGTAAAGATATTTTTTACAAATGAAACTGCTGGAGTGCCTTGACATTTCTTTTATTTTAAGTGGAGCTTTTAAAGGTTATAAGTACACTGTGTATGGGCTTATTGTATACCAAACTGGGAAATGGATAAAGTTCTCTAAAGTCTTGCATAGAGTTCTAAGGGTTCATTTGAAAGACCTGGTTGGGTGCCCGTAGGCAAAGATATCTGGCCCCACGAAAACAGAATTATCTGAGCCTGATAATTGGGTATGCTAACAATAGGTTATCAGTTTGAATCCTTCCAGAGCTTGAGACTAAGGTGACTTGAACCCACAAAACAGACAAGAGGGCTACCTTGTTCTGTTCACTGTACACAAATCATACGCTCAGAGGTTGGCACTTTGGAAGTAGAGGGCTGACCGGCTGAGCGAGTTTGTGACAACCAGTACCTCTAGTTTCGACTTCTATAAATAAAATTACAGAAAGGTTCAATATTTTCTTTGTAAGTTTTCATGGAAAAAGGAAGCAGTTCAGAGCTTATTTTTGCTACCCCTCTTAAATGAAAGTGCACACCATGGAGTGCTTGGAGTATGCCTGCCTACACCCATGACAACAACACCTAATCAGTGCTCATCAGTCACAAATCCAAATCTGGAAAATAATATATTTTGCCAGTTTGGGGTGGGGAGTGGTAGTGCACAGCAGTAACAGTCCACTACCAGTAAAGATACCACAAAGCAGTATAAAAAATTCATGCAGGTGCGGTGGATAGCAGGTTCACACTGCTGCAGTTACTCTGTGACACAGTAAAAGGTGTCTGATTTAATGGCATGCATCGCATACACACTCACACACACTACAAGTAATGCGTAGCAAATTGAAAACCTTTAGTAATATAACCAAATGTTTTAAACAAACTAAAATTATACACTGCTGCACCACAACAATCAGAAAAAAAATGTCAAGAATTACTGAAAATATTACTGTGCGTACATTAACACAGTTATACAAGAAAAATATAACCAAAACAGAAAGACTGCCTTTTTCTCCCAGTTAATCTACCTACACCACAGATACGCCCTTCCCACAAAGCACACTTCACAGTACACAGACTGACTGTTCTCAATTAACATTCAAAATCCACACACAAACAATAAACACACAATAATATGAGCACAGGAGGGTTTCCTATACTCGATGTACTAAATTGTGAGCAAAAAAATAGCTCAAAAATACTTTTTTAACAGCTTTTAGAGGATTTGAATTGCAGAGCTCTGAAAGGAAACTTTCTCCATCTTCCACTACACACACACTACACAGAAATGAGGCTGTGCAGAACAATCTAGAGCCCATGTGATCTGCAATCCCATAAAGCACTGCAAAGTTAGCCTTTGGAGCTCAAGAACAAGGCCAAGTGAGGCGAAGTACATTGATTTCAATGTATTCCGCCTTAAAATTGGTGGATAAGTGGTTTGGGGAAGGCGGAATAACGCAAAGTCATTGTTTCCAATTGACTTCACCTTCCTCATTATAACACGAAGTACCCCGCTTCGCGTTGCAGAGCACTTCACAGATTCCGCGTTACTCTGTGAATCACTTCTCGGAGCGAATTTCAGCCACTTTGCCCACCACTACTCGGGTATGACACTGAAAAGTGAAATTAAAATAGATTTAAAAAGTAAGATGAATAATACTGATTAGTAGTTAGAATATTTATTGATCAGTCATAGGCCATTGCAGTGTTATAAATGAGCACACACATACAACACAAAATACAAAAAGATACAATCAATTCAGTATCAAGAGACAATATTACATATACATAAACACCCTCATTACAAGAGCGGTTTAAAAGGGAATCTGTGCAATTCTGAACAAGTAAGCAATAAGACACGACGGGGTGTGCATTACGGTGTGATAACCGCACTCCTAGGGGCGTAGTTAAGCCGAGGCCATAGGCAGTGCGGGTCCCTAAGTGCGGATATCTATCTACACCAAATCAATCTTATTTCTACTTATAAAATGGCCCTTTTGTTCAGAAGCAGTTGTTTTTTTGGAAGCACATTTTTAAATAAGTAAACTGTAAAGGAGTATGTGGTTTTAACATAAAATAGTCCTTCCGCCAACTTGGACTACATTTATTTTACTGCTTAGGTTTCGACCTAATTCAGATTCCATAATTTTAGTTTTGTAGTTTCCCTGCACCCCCCCCCACTACCCCACCTTCCAACAGAACACTTGTAAGCCCTGTGCCTCTTAACAACTGTGATCGAGTGTCTCCTAATTTTTTTTAAACTCAGTAGATGATATCTGTGTAGAGTGAGACCGGGCAGGACCTATTACAGATGGCAGGAAAATGAATAGGAGATCAAAAGTTTTATGGGAAAACATACAGTACCAAGCTTAACACAGCTCATCTCCAGACATTTCTATGGATTGTCTTGTTTAGCAACCACCAACTATTTGCTTTCTCTTTCCTCGATTTATCAGCTGCTTGCTTGACACCCCCGCCACACACTACACTCCTTCACTGAAGTTCGGCTGTATAGATGAGCACATTTATTTAGTTGTTTCAAAAGTTTCATGGGAAAAACATATCGAACTTAACACAGCTCCTTTCCAGAAGTTGCTAACTATTGTGTTGTTTGAGTAGCACGCCACTGGCTGGCTAGCTTCTCCGTCCCTACGCTTTATCAGCTGTTGCAGAACTCTCCCCACGCTTGCTCTTTCACTGATGTTAGGGGTAAGTCACAGTACTTCAAAAAAAAATTGCTTTTTTATTTGAAAAAATGATTCATGGGCAATTTGTCAAGAGCATCGCAAGAGAGTGAGAGAGTAAGAGATTTATAACGGTTTAGGGTGACATCGCGAGAAAAGTGAAAGCAAGAGCATCATGACAGGCTATCACTATGGTCCTGTCTCCTGTTGGAAGCACTGTTTTTTGTTTTGTTTAAACAGTTATTCAGTTAACTTAGGGAAGATGTAGCGACTGCGGTGAGCAGTGATTTAGCAGTGAGAGGGAGAAACAGGAGGAAGGCGCTACTGAAGCAGGTTTGGCATGTCCGTGGAGTGAACTGAGATGACAGGACAGCAATTTGGTGTTTATGTGTTCCTTTCTACTGTTGGAGCATTTGTATCAGGTCGAGTGCTATTTATGTCTTTTTTAACTAGTTTTTTTTTTTTAAACTAGATTGGTTATTTACATTGTTAATAGAGAATGTGTGTGTATGTATGAACTTCACTCGGTTTTTACCGAGAGTAAAAAAAATGGCAACTTAAAAATACTACTACATTCTAAATAGAATGCATAAAAAATGAATCAGTGAGCCATTGGATTCTGTGCTGTGGCTGTTTTACTGTGACTAGTTATTTATAGTGCGACATTGTCCCATGTTGCACTATAAATAACCAATCAGATTTCTCCATTGTTCTACGCCATTTTATAATAAATAAAACAGTACTTGGAACAGTGCATTTGTAAGCCTTCTCTATCAAAATTCTTTAGCACCCTAGTCTTGCAAGCATTAGGTCTGAAAGCAGCAAACACAGTAACCTGTTATTAAATGGGTTTCAGAGAAAGTTTATTTTTGTTTAACTTTAATTCTTGAAATTGCCCCTAAATACCCTGCAATGTTTTGAATTATATATTCATCATTTGTAATAAAGAAGATATTCAGTAAAAGAGTCAAGTTAGCTGTCGCAATATTATTCCAGATTGTCGTGAACCAAACTTTCCTTGTTTTTTTTAATCATTCAAACTTTATTGAACATTTCAAAATACATAAATTTGCATATATTAGAATAAATATGAGTTATATACAATAGCACTCTATTAAACAATATAATAACTATATCTAATGAAGTGCAATAAATAAATTAGTCTAACTATAAAACGACCTTGGTTTTTCATACCAGGGATAGCTCATAATTACATGATACAGATCTTCTTTGCAATCACTGGTACATGAACAGTAAGTAGAACTGACATTCCAAGCTTTGTTGTATCTAGCCGTAAGGACATTGCTTGGAAACATTTCCAGTCTATACCTGGTGAAAAACTGTCTTAGATCAGTCAGTACATCCAAGTACTCTCTGTACTGAAATAGAACATCATTAGAGTGAACCCATGGGGCAATTTTTAAGTTTGAAATAGATTGTAGGTCCAAAGTTTTATAATAATTTATAACTTTCTTTGTGATATATGATTTATATTTAAGACTAATGGCTATATTTTTAACCATGTATTTCCTGTAGTTTCCAGGATAGCATTAAGCCCTAGGATCAATTTAGGATTCATACATCCCATTTCTTCTGGTCGGGGTGGCCACCCAGATTCCCAGGACAGTTCAAGGTGGGTCCCACTCGCTCAGGTACCAGTCACTGTCTAAACTCTGACATCCCTTACATGGAAACATAGAAACATAGACTGACGGCAGATAAGGACCGCCTGGCCCACCTAGTCTGCCCATTTCCCTACCTACAGGATAAGCTGCAGATCCTAGTTAACCAACAGCCTATTTCTTCCTAACCCCCCCCCCACCAAAATTGCCTTATGTCTGTCCTTTGCATTCATGAATTCTCCCACAGTTTTAGACCCCACAACCTTCTCAGGAAGGCTGTTCCATGAGTCCACCACCCTCTCTGTGAAAAAATACTTCCTCACATTGCCCTGAACTGCCCCCATCTTCAAATTGTGTCCCCTTGTTCTTGACATCTCTTTTCTCAAGATGCTACCCTCTTGGACTTTGTTGATTCCACTGAGGTACTTAAAGTTTCTATCATGTCCCCTCTCCCTCCTTTCCTCAAGGGTATACATATTAAGCTCCTTTAGTCTCTCCTCGTATGGCTTCTCTTGCAGACCCTGTACCATTTTAGTTGCCCTTCTCTGGACTGCCTCTATCCTGTCTATGTCCTTGCGGAGATGGGGTCGCCAGAACTGGATGCAGTAATCCAGATGGGATCTCACCAACTGTCTGTACAGAGGGATAACAACTTCCTGTTTTCTGCTGGTGATGTCCTCCCTATACATCCCAGTATCCCCCCAAGCCTTCCCTACTGCCTTCTCACATTGCTTGCTAACCTTAAGGTCATCTGATATGATTACCCCCAGGTCCCTTTCCATTTTTGTTGTTGTTACTATCTCCCCCCATTGTGTAATCTTCCCCTGGGTATTTGTTTCCCAGGTGCATTATTTTGCACTTCTTTGCATTGAATCCAAGCTGCCATACTTCTAACCATTCCTCCAACCTTGCCAAGTCCCTGCTCATCCTTTCCACGCCTCCTTGTGTATCAACCCAATTGCAGATCTTTGTGTCATCTGCAAAGAGGCATACTTTTCCTTCCAGTCCCTCTGCAATGTCACTTATAAAGACATTAAAAAAGACTGTACCCAGTATTGAACCCTGCAGTACCCCACTAGTAACCCCTCTTTCTTCAGAGTGGATTCCATTTACAGTTACCTTCTGTGTCCTGTTGTCCAGTCAATGTTTAACCCAGGCTGCCACCCTGGGACCCACTCCCAGGCTGGTTAATTTAACTATTAATCTTTTGTGTGGGACTGTGTCAAATGCCTTACTAAAGTCTAGGTAGACCATGTCCACAGCCCCTCCCTGGTCTACTACTTTGGTCACCCAGTCAAAGAAATCAATTAGATTCATCTGACATGACCGTCCCTCTGTGAACCCATGCTGCCTTGGGTCCTGTGCCCCACTGGCCTCTAGGTACTCAACAATTCTTCCCTTCAGAAGTGATTCCATCACTTTCCCTACCACAGAAGTCAAACTGACAGGTCTGTAGTTTCCTACCTCTGTCTTGGTTCCACTTTTGTGAGGGAATCACATCCGCCTTCCTCCAGTCCTCAGGTACCACACTATCCTCCATGATTTGTTAAAAGGGTAGTCAGTGGTTTCACTAGTTTCTCCTTAATTCTTTTAGAATTCTGGGGTGAATTCCATCAGGCCCATTGCTTTGTCCGCCTTCAGTTTAAGAGTTCTTTCAGAACCCTTTCTTCTGTGAAAGGACTGGGATTGACCCCCATCCAGAGTGCTTCTGTTACTTGGATTAGGCACCTCCCCCTCCTCCTCCTTTGTGAATACTGAGCAGAAATATTCGTTCAGTATCCTTGCTTTTTCATTGTCCCTCTCTGCCCACCCACCGTCCATTCTATTCAGCCTCACTATCCCTTGCTTTGTCTTTCTACGCTCCCTGATGTACCTATAAAAGGTTTTATCCCCCTTCTTAACTGAGTTGGCTATCTTTTCCTCAGTTTGGGCCTTTGCTATTCTGACTTCCCTCCCTGCTTCCTTCTGCTTTAACTGGTACAGCTGTCTGTCCTGCTCCTTCTGTGTTTCCTTATACTTCTTGAATGCTATCTTTTTCTCCCTGACCTTCCCCACCACCTCTTTTGAGAACCATAGTGGCTTTTTCTTTCATTTTGATTTGTTTATTTGCTTCACACAAAGGCTTGTTGCCTCTGTGATGGCAGATTTGATGTTTCCCCATTGTTGTTCCACCCCTCCTCCTAGCCTGTTTGCTAGTGCTTTTCTAAGGCACTCTCCCATCTTGTCACAGTCAGCCCTCCTGAAGTCCAGTACTCTCACTTCTGTATGGCTTGACTCTGTAACTGAGTTTATCGTGAACCACACTGTTTCATGGTCACTTGTTCCCAGATGGCTACCCACTTCTAGATCTGAGATCCTCTCACTGTCCCCATTTGAGAATATGAGGTCCCTTGCCTTTCTCATCCGTTATCCATTATACTGGGGTATGTGGGGCACTGTGGGTGAATGTAAGAGGCATACAGGGCTAGTGTATCACATTCATGTGGCATCCAATAATCAGATTACGTCCCCCTGGGCCCTACACTATTGGTCATCTGGGGGCTCCTGTGGCCACTGTCCAAGTGGGCCCCCTGTACCCCAGTCAGACCCTGTACATGGTCATGGGTGACAGTACTATATGCAGGCCACTGCAGTCCACCCACACACATACCTTCACACCAGCCTGCTGTGCTACAGCACCTCCTGTTCACCTTTGTGGACTTGTGAGGCTGCCTGCAAAGCTGGATCTGTGCATGCCACAGGTATGCAAATTCCCTGAATACATTCCAGTAACGAGATGCAAATGTGTGGCTTGGGCTCGAACTGTGCAATGAGGCTATTTGCATATCATGGCTGAATACTGCAATTCTGCGTACCGCGCAAGTGGCCACCCATTGTACATTTCTATATGCCCCACACAGGTCTCAGGACATATGCTGCACTATGCATCTCCCACTGTGTGATCACGCATGTTCGGGATATTCAGCCAGACTTGTGCGATCACATTGTATGGCGCATCATCTGAATATACCACTGTTT
The DNA here is from genome assembly GCA_016271365.2 of Neoceratodus forsteri. NCBI lineage: Eukaryota > Metazoa > Chordata > Ceratodontiformes > Ceratodontidae > Neoceratodus > Neoceratodus forsteri. Next base: position 1,380,039,558 of record CM028132.1, on the reverse strand, counting down.
TGTGCTGGTGCATCTGAGATGAGCAGAATACGGACTTGCGCGATGCGGCCTGCCACTTTTGAATATAGGGCCCTAAAATTGCACCTTCTTTAGGCTACATGAGCAGCATAAATGAAGCTGGTCACTGAGCATGCTCAGAAATGTATTTAACTCATTTTAGCCACACTGGGCATGCTCAGAAATTTATCCTCACATGTTAGATGCCATTTATTTTTTGACTAAATATGAATGGTCTCATCACGGTAGCACAAGCTTAATTTTAAATTACTATAAGCACTTTGTTATACTGTTTACCCTTCATTAACTACTAGGTTGCACAACTGTAATGTGTTGTATATTGTTCCTTTCTTAATTTGCTGTATTGCTTGCATTTATTATTTTTGAATCTCTGTTATTATACTATTACATTTTTTTCTTATTATTTATTTATTTTTTTGTATCCTGTGTTTTTCCTCCATGGCAGGCTGCATTTATGTCAGCCAACCTTACCGACTCCTGGGTCATTTGGGAACTTGTGTGCTATGCGTGTCCTGGCAGATCCCCGGGGCCGGCCTGGAGGCATCATCCAATACCTCTGTACTTTCCTCTTTTTCACCCCATTACTCGAGGCAGCAGAATGCGGATGTGCATGTGTGTGGAGGTGCACATGTGCTCTGCGGCTCTGGTAATGGCCCCTCCACCCCTCCACCCTCCCCCGGCCTAGTACCAGGGCTCTTCAGGCATGACACTGCCACCTAACCTCCACCAGGAGGCAGCCAAGCACTGAGGAAACTCTCAGGTCCTGCCCGAGGAGGAGAGCTGCCAGTTGGAAGCTTAATCAGGTCCTCACCCTCCCCCCTGGCTGATCCCCAGTGTCCCGAGTCTATGCCCGAACTCGGGTTGCCGGTGTGGCGTCCAGCGCCTCAACCCTCTGTGCCACCGGGCCAGTCCTTTTTCTTCTTATTTTATTCCTCATCCTCCAGGGCACATCCAGAAACTAGCTATTATCAGCTCAGTATGTCTTTCCCGAGAAAACTTTTGAAATAAATAAATAATTGATTACACTTAATGCGAGTCACTGAACAGAGAGGCACAGTTTACATTTTATACTTCTGTATCTTTCACAACTTTTCACCATTTGTATCACAAAATCAACTAAACATTTTTGTATCTATGATAACTATGACACAGGCTGACTTGAGATATTCTTATCTTCATTTGAGGGTATTGTTCTATTGCTATAGGGGCGCGGTCACACCCCTATAGTTAGGGTTCAATGGTCACTTCTATGTTAAATGCAACATTTTGCACTTTAATAACAGTGCAGCCATTCAACTGTGTCACATGAAATTGTGCACGCATCATCAGGGAACAAAGATTTCTGGACTTTGCAAGTTTTGTTCTGGTTGGTTACGTGGGTGTGGAGATACGGAGTGTCAAAGATATGAAAATTACCACTTTCTGTCAAATTCTTTGTCACCATTTTTCTCAGAAATGGTTTGGACGTTTGGTCTGAAATGTTTAGGGCATATGGGTCTTGGGTCATAGATGTGCCTTTTGAAGGTTTGGTGTAAAAACATGAATCCATTCAAAAGTTATTAAATTTCAACGTTTCCCATTATTTCCTATGAGAAAATTTAGATGTGAGGCTCGAAAAAGGATTATTGATCACGAAACAGGATTCTTGATCACAATTTGCATTTTGATAACTTCACAGCCATTCTAGCAACATGCATGAAATCTGGCATGCCCCATCAGGAACTAAAGATCTCTTAATGTGGCAAGTTTTGTTCTGGTTGGATGTGCGATGCAGAGATATGGAGTCTTAAAATAATGTGTAAATTACTATTTTTTTGCCAAATTCTTTCTTCACTTCTATGTTAAACTGAACATTTTACACTTTAATAACTTTGCAACCATTCAAACAATTTGCATGAAATGTGGCATGTGCCATCAGGAATAAAAGATCTCTTGATGTGGCAAGTTTCGTTCCACTTGGATGTGTGGTTGTGGAGATGTAGAGTCTCGCAAAAAATGTAAATTACCATTTTTGTCAAATTCTTTGTCACCACATTGTGCAAAAATGGTGTGAAATTTTGTTCTGAAATGTTTAGGGTATATAGATCTTGTATCACAGCGGTGCCTTTTGAAGGTTTGGTGAAAAAATATTAATCCATTCCAAAGTTATTAAATTTTAAAGTTTCCCATTGTTTCCTATGGGTAAAGTTAGATGTGAAGCTCCAAACAGGATTCTTGATCGCGAAACAGAATTCTTGATCACAATTTGTGCTTTAATAACTTTGCAGCTGTTCATGTGATTCACATGAAATTTGGCATACACATATGTCTTGATGTGGCAAGCTTTGTTCCAGCTGAATGTGCAGGAGCAGAGATATGGAGTCTCAAAAAATGTGTAAATTACCATTCTTTGTCAAATTATTTGTCACTGCATTGTACAAAAATGGTGTGGGATTTTGGTCTGAAATGTTTAGGGTATATAGGTCTTGGGTCACAGTGGTGCTTTTCGAAGGTTTGGTGAAAAATACTAATCTGTTCCAAAGTTATTAAATGCTAAAGTTTCCCATTATTTCCTATGGGAAAAGTTAGATGTGAGGCTCAAATCAGGATTCTTTTTTTTGTATAATATTTTTATCAGACTTTATGCAAGGACCAGCTTACAAAAGTAACAAGCACAGGTATCACCATAAAACATATAATGAGACATCAGTATAACTGCAAACAGTCCAACATAGATGGAGATACCACAGGTAACACATCATAGGGGGAAATACCCATAGGAGATATATAAAGTTTAACTAATGCATGCAGCCTAAGGAGAAGCCTGGAGGGATAAAAACCAACAGGCCCACTAGAACCTGCTGGCCAGTGGGTAATACGCCCACATTTCCCTCTACAGCACACAACCCACAAATAATTCACAGAGACTCCATATTTTAAAGCATCAGAAAAATTACATTATGGTATCTCTAGTAGTGCGGACCCAGAGGTGGTGTCTTTGGCAACAGTGAATGCCACATTGCAGAAAATTCACAGAGCTTCCAAAAGATGTTGCTTTCTGCCAGGTTGCTCAGCAGCGCCCCCCTCGAAACAAGATTCTTGATCACAAAGCAAGATTCTTAATCACAAATGTGGAATTCTAGCTTGTTCTGCCACCATCTTGTTTTCCATTAGCAAGGGAAACAAACTTAAATTTAAAAACTAATACAGGGCTCTGGTAAACACCCACAGTTGTGTTTACCTAATCGGGGAGTATAGAATGGCATTCTAGGGTTAGTTTTTTGAATACTTTGTGAGAAATGCATGTTTTTTTCCCCGTGGAAATCCAGTTTCTCAAATTTCAGAAAACTTTTACAGCAAAGCAGGATCTTTTCTGCAATTTGCAAAAAAGGATTTTCTTTTACCACAAACTGCAAAAAAGGATCTGTGAAACAGGATTCTGTTTCGCAATTTGTGAAAAAAGAAATTTTATATAGTGGTTTCTTTGTCACTTCATAGAAAGGGAACGGTTTGGAATTTTGGACTGAAAGTTTCAGGATAGAATGGGCTTGCTCTACAGATGTGCCTTTTACTGGTTTGGTGAAAATATATTACTTTGGCTAGGGGTTCTGCAGATTTGAATTTTGGTTGATTTCCCATAGGATAATATTGTACTGGAAGGTTTACAGAGCTGAGTCTTTGTCATTGTGGTGTTAGGAAATGGTTTGCAATTTTGCTCTGAACTTATCAGGGTAGAAGGAGCTTGTGCTACTGATGTGCTTTTTGGTGGTTTCAGGAAAATATTGTAATTTTGTGTCAAGTTACACAGCTTTCAAATTTTGCTGTGTTTTCTATAGGATAAGATTGCAATATGAGGTGTTTTTGATGTTCCCACAGGCAAATAAGGATACCACTACTGTAGCTGAAAAAGTATGCATGGATGGGAGTGCAGGATATCATTATGGACTGGGCCCTGCGCTCCCACATGCAAATAAGGATATGATTATGGAGTGATGGAGCACAGGGCCCTTATGTTCTCTCAAAAAGTAAGGAAATTCTTTGCAAAAAAAACTTTGTTAATGCACTAATTAGGGTTAAAACCACAAAAGATGGGGAATATGTTATTAGGGCTTTCAACAGTAACACCCCATCCCCACCTTGCAGGCAGCAGTAGGTGTGGGATGTGCCTTGCCACTGTCAGCCCTAACACTCACTCCATTCTCATATACTGTACCCACCTCAGCTTACTTACTCATGGAATGAAGTGAGCATTAGGACCGACAATGGCAAGGCACACCCGACGCCTGCTGCTGCCTGCAGAGTGGGGTGGGGTATTAGGGTTGGAAACCCTAATGCTACATTTCCTTATTTTTGTCACTTTAACCCTAACTAGTGCACTAACAAAGTTTTTTTGCAAAGAATATATATACAATATATATATATATATTTATAAAATGGGTAGTAAGAATTATCTCTGCTTGTTGGTTGAAACACATCACACGACCATGCATATATCAGAGCGTGACTGCACACCTGCACTTTCACCCCACTCCAAAACAATTTTGCCATTTTATAAGATAGATAACCCACTCTAGGGCTCTAGAGTGTGAAGTCATGCTCTGATATATGCACACCTTGGTGGTAGGCCTTGTACGATATCAGAGCGTGACTACACACCTTTGAGTGGGTTATATATATATATATATATATATATATATATACACACACACACCCTATACACACACACATATACTGTATATTCTTTTCAAGAAACTGCATTACTGCACAGTTAGGGTTCAGATTAAAGTAACAAAAGCAGGGAAATGTGGCATTGGGGTTCAAACTCTAACTCCCCACCCCCTCAAGCAACAAAAGGAAAAAACATTATGGTTTTCTTTGTCCTGAGTTCTGGCAAATCAGAGGTGGGGTCTTCCTTGGGGTTTTCAACCCTAACCCTCACCCCATTGTTTTATAACCTTAAAATGTACAGAATGGAGTCTCCCCTGTCTAGCACACTGCACTGACAATATAAGCATACACATTATATAAATACATATATTTCTATATAACGCACCAATCACACACACACACACAAAAAAAAAAAAAGGTAGACAGTTATGTGGGGAGTAGTACAATGTAATGGCTGTGGGGCAGCAGTCTTCCGGGAGTCTTTCTGGAGGCTGAGATGCTGCCCTGTTTGCAGACAACTATCTGCCCTGAGGAGGAAGTTGTCCGTCTTCAGGCCACATTGGACAGTGGCAGGAACCTCCCCATCCAGGGAGCACCAGAGCCACCACCACTACCTCAGAGGTTGCAAAAGCACAGCAGTTGGACCACAGTGGGCTCAGGAGGGTAAGGGTGGTGGAACAGAGGCACACCCAGTCAGTTGTTCCACTCACAATCCATACACCATTCTGGGGAGCATAGTTTCCCTATGGATGCACCATAGAGGAGACTAAGGAGGGTGCAGACAACTGTCACAAGGGAGGCCCTCGGGAAGGAGGCAGAGGGCACCACAGGGAAAGAAAGCAGCTCCTCTTGGGGGACTCAATTATTAGGGGGATAGAACTGGGGGGAGCAGAGAAAACTGAAGTAAGGTGCCTGCCTGGTGCCATGGCTTGGAGGGACAGGAAGTGCATCCTTAGGATCACGAGAACAGTTGCACGGGAATCTGAGCTGGACGTCATTGTCCACCTAGGGACAAATGACTTGGCTCATCATGAGATTAGAGCAGTGCAGAAGGACTTTGTAGAGTTGGGAGGGCTTAAGACAAGTAGCACACACAGTATCCTTCTCAGAGGTGCTGCCTGTCAGTGGCATGGGTGAGGCGAGGGTACTTTGCACCATGCAGTTTAACAAATGGTTGAAAAATGGTGTGGAGCACAGGGTTTGGCTTCATTGGGACTGGGGTTCCACCTGAGGGACACCAGCCTATACTGGCAGGACGGTCTGCATCTGTCAGGAAGGGAAAGTCTTTTGGGCAATCGGTTTAAATGCTTCATTGGCAAGCCTTTAAACTAGTCAAGGGGAGGCACTGATAAGCAGCAGGAAAATCCCAGCCTCCCCCTACAAAACAGGGTACTAAATGCGAAAAAGACCAAGGTAGAAAGGTCAGTGGGGGATGCCGCTACAGAAGGTAAAGCCATCAAAAAATGGACAGCAATGAGTACCAATGCCCGTAGTCTGGGTAACAAGCTTCCTGAATTAGTGGCCTTGATGGAGGAGGAAGATCTGGATATCGTGGCAGTCACAGAAACATGGTACACACAGAACCATGACTGGGACGTAAACACACAGGACACACTATCTACAGGAGGGACAGGGAGGGTAAGAGGAGGAGAAGTAGCTCTCTACATAAGAAAAGAAATCAAAGCAACAGAACAAAAGGGTAAACAGGGAGGAGGAAGAAGCACTGTGGGTCAATTTGGAGGCAGGAAATGGCACCACAGTCCGCACAGAGGTTGATACAGACCTCTCTCAGGGGAGGAAATGGACAAGGAAATGATAGAAAGTATACTTAGAATGGCAGATAAAGGGAGATATTTCTGATGGGTGATCTGAATATGCCAGATGTTAACTGGAGTGCAGTTGCAGCAGCCACTTCTAAGAGTGGGGTTATTCTAGATGCCTACAGGGGCATGCCTTAGACAACTAGTATTGGAGCCCACTCGAGAGGAGAAATCTTAGACCTGGTTCTCTCAAATGGAGATGAAAAGAGGATCACAGATGTAGAGTGGGTAGCCATCTAGGAACTAGCGACCATCGAACAGTATGGTTCACAATAAACAGCAATAGAGTCAAGCCATACAAAGACAAAGGTACTGGATTTAGGAGGGCTGACTTTGCCAAAATGGGTGAGTGCTAAGGAATGCACTAGCAAATGGGCAGGAAGGAGGGTGGAAGAACAATGGGGAATAATAAAACTGCCATCACAGAGGTAACAAGCCTTTGTGTAAAACAAATAAACAAAATGAAGCGAGGTAAAACCACTATGGTTCTCAAGGAAGTGGCAGTGAAGGTTCAAGAGAAAAGAAAGCATTCAGGAAGTACAAGGAATCACAGAAGGAACAGGACAGAGAACTGTATCAGTTAAAGCAAAGGAAGCTGGAAAGGCAGTCAGAACAGCAAAGGCCCAAACTGAGGAAAAGATAGCCAACTCCAGTTAAGAAGGGATAAAACCTTTTATAGGTTCATCAGGAAGCGAAGGAAGACCAAGGGAGGATAGTGAGGCTTAATAAAGGGGTGGGAGGGTGGGCAGAGGGTGACTGTGAAAAGGCAGAGATACTAAAATATTTTTGCTCAGTATTTACAAAGGAAGAGGGGGAGGTACCTAAAACAAACAGTAGAAACACTCTGGATACAGAAGTTGATACCAGCCCATTTATAGAACAAAGGGTTCTGAAAGAGCTCTTAAAACTGAAGGTAGACAAAGCAATGGGGCCTGATGGGATTCATCCCAGAATTCTAAAAGAACTAAGGGTAGAACTAGTGACACCACTGACTACCCTCTTTAACAAATCATGGGAGGATGGGGTGGTACCCGAGGACTGGAGAAGGGCAGATGTGATTCCCCTTTACAAAAGTGGGAGCAAGGCAGAAGCAGGAAACTACAGACCTGTTAGTTTAACCTCAGTGGTAGGGAAAATGATGGAATCACTTCTGAAGGAAAGAAGTGTTGAGTATCTAGAGGTCAGAGGGGCACAGGACCCAAGGCAGCATGGATTCACAGTGGGAAGGTCATGCCAGACAAATCTGATAGATTTCTTTGACTGGGTGACCAAAGTAGTTGATCAGGGAGGAGCTATGGACATGGCCTACCTAGACTTTAGCAAGGCATTTGACACAGTCCCACACAAAAGATTAATATACAAGTTAGCCAGCCTGGGGTGGGTCCCAAGATGACAGCCTGGGTAAAGAATTGGTTGGAGAATAGGACACCTGAAGGTAATAGTAAATAGAGTCCCTCTGAAAAAGGGGTTAATGATGAGGTCCCGCAGGAATTCAGTATTAAGATGGTCTCTTCAATGTCTTTATGGCGACATTGCAGAGGACTGGAAGAAAAAGTATGTCTCTTTGCAGATGACACAAAGATCTGCAACAGAGTTGATGCTGGGTGGGGTGGAAAGGATGAGAAGGGACTTGGCAAGTGTTAGAGGAATGTCAAACGTATGGCAGCTTAGATTCAATGCTAAGAAGTGCAAGGTAATGCACCTGGGAAACAAAACCCAGGGAAGAGTACACAATGGGGTGAGATACTAACAACAACAAAATGGAAAGGGACCTGGGGTAGTCATATCAGATGACCTAAAGGTGGGCAAGCAATGTGAGAGGGCAGCAAGGAGGGCTGGGGGATACTGGGATGCATAGGGAGGCATCACCAGTAGAAAACAAAGTTATTATCCCTGTACAGACAGCTGGTGAGACCACATCTGGAGTACTGCATGCAGTTCTGGAGACCCAATCTCCACAAAGACATAGACAGGATGGAAGCTGTCCAGAGGAGAGCAACTAAATGGTTCAGGGTCTGCACGGAAGACATATGAAGAGACTTAGGAGCTTATATGTATAGCCTTGAGGAAAGGAGGGAGAGGGGACATGATAGAAACTTTCAAGTACCTCAAGGGAATCAACAAAGTCCAAGAGGGTAGCATCTTTCAAAAAAGAGGTGTGCAAGAACAAGGGGCACAATTTGAGGATAGAAGGGGCAGCTCAGAGGTAATTTAAGGAAGTATTTTTTCACAGAGAGGGTTGTGGATGTATGGAACAGTCTTCCAGAGGAGGTTGTGGAGTCAAAAACAGTGGTGGAATTCAAGCATGCATGGGACAGTCATAAGGCAATTCTAGGGGGTGGGGCTAGGAAGAACTAGGCTGCTGTTAACTAGGATCTGCAGCTTATCCATCAGGTAGGGAAATGGGCAGACTGGGTGGGCCAAGCGGTCCTTATCTGCCGTGAAATTCTATGTTTCTATGTTTCTATGTTCCCCACATGTCGCTAACAGCCTGTAGGCCCTGCCTGAAGAAAACAGATCACATCTGACTTTTTTTGGTCATGGTATGGGACGAGCATTAGGGTTGAGAACCCCAAGGAAGACCCCACCCCTGATTTGCCAAGACTCAGGACAGTAAAAACACAGTGTTTTTTTTTTTGCTGTTTGGGGTGGGGTGGGAGTTAGGGTTGAAACCTAACACCAAATTTCCCTACTATTGTTGCTTTAATCTGAACCCTAACTGGTGCATTAATGCAATTTGTTGTAAGAATTTTGTAACTTTCTGAGATAATAGAATTGTAGCCTCATTTATGCAGGTTCCTTCAAGACCTGCAAGAACACATCCATCTGATTTCGCTTCTATGCCTCCAAAAATGTATGCATTTATTTGGGTGTGCAGCTCAGGGCCTAGAGGGCCTGCATGCCCATTCCTCAAGGAAAGCAATTTATCTGCTTCACTGCAATTTGTTTGTGGCAATCATTTCAAAGAAAAAAATATACCAAGGGTGACACTTAACTAACTCCCAAAAAATGTGTTTTGGGTATTTTAGCCACTACTCAGTAAATTTTTGTTGTTTTGGTCTCAAAGTTGCTATGTCTGTAGTCCATGAGGAGATACACCCATGGTGCATTTTTTCCTGATAATTGGAGTTAAATTGTGGATTTGACACCATGGTGCTGAGGGAGGTAATTTTTGGGTGATGTATTTTTTCTGCCCATGAATTTTGGGGGGACTATTATGTGTTACTCTTGCACTACTCATTGAGACCTTTCTTTATATAGATTATCCCTTAACTCCAAACATTGACAGAGCTACAGCTTCTTAAAGTTGCAATGTTATCCTATGGCAATTTTTGTTTTTTAATTGTTTTTGTTTTTATGTGGCCTTTGAACATTTTTAGGGGGTATTATCTGTTACTCTTGTAGTACTCATTGAGACCTTTTTAATAGAGATAGACAGATGGATAGATAGACAGACAGATAGATAGAGATAGATTTCCCTTAACTCCAAGTATTGACAGAGTTCTGGCTTGTTAAAATCCAAATTCTTCTTTCATATGAGCTGATCCTCTTTTGTGAGATTTTCATGATCTCACAAAAGAGGATTGGTTGATATAAAAGAAGAATGTGAAAAAAACGTTAACTGAAACTTCTTATTTCATATAAACCAATCCTCTTTCCCAATATTGACGGAGTTATAGCTTGTTAATGTTCAAATGTGCAAAAAAAACTAAGTCCAACTTCTTTCATATGGCACAATCCACCTTCATGAGGACTGGTTCATACAGAAGGAGAATGTGAAAAAAACTAAGTCCAACTTCTTTTTTCACACGAATCCATCCTCTTTAATTGGATTGGTTCATATGAAAAAAAATTTCAAAAATCTAAGTCCAACTTCTTCTTTCATATGAAAAGATCCTCTTTCATGAGATTTTGATGATCTCATGAAATAGGATTGGTTCATACAAAAGCAAAATATGAAAAAAACGACATCCAATTCTTCTTTCATATGAACCTAAGCTCTCATTTGGTCCTATTCCTGTTTCAGGAGGCCATATGTAAAAAGAAAATTGTCTTACGAAAGAGGATGTTAAAACTGTTTTAAAAACACATTTCTGGGTCCTTTTTCCAAAAACGAACTGCAGAATCCAGCTAATGGGGTCCTGTTTAGCAAGATATATGTGTTGGTGTCTCTGTAGGATAGCATTTTTAAAGGGTTTTCAAAACATTTTGGGGGAAACAAGATGGGAAACAAGATGGCTGCTATATGAAAGGAGAATTTTTTCTCACAGTAGAGGATTACCCCCCTCATGAAAGAGAATCCTCTTTGGTATGACCAAATTCTTCTTTAGTATCAAACAGCTATCCAAAAGACTATACTGAGCATGCTCAGAGAAGAAATTTCAAATCCTTATAATTCTGGAATGGCTTAATATTTATTCAACAAACCAATGAAAGGTCCCACTGTGGGCAAGCCCTTTCTACTCTGAACATTTCTGAACATTCCAAACCACCTGGATGTTAAAGGATGCAAAAAAAAAAGCCAAAAAAACAGATTGCTTTAACTTTTTTCACTATCTGACTTCGGAATAGAGATGCAGCGAAGTTCAAATTCGCTGGTGAAGTTCCAGAAAACTCAGGAAATTCACCTCTGTGGAGCAATCTGTGAAGTTTTGCTAATAGACTAAAAATTTACCTATCTGACTTTACAATTTTTGGGGCAGAATTTCGCCATGAAGTGCAGAATTTCACCTGTGAATGGTGGAGTCTCGTCAGTGAATGGTGGAATTTCACCCGCGAATAGCAAAATTCCACCATTTGTGGTAAAATTCTGCCATTCGTGGGTGAAATTCCGCACTTAATGGGTGTAGCTTTGCAATTCACATCCACAAATTAATATGCAAATTGTGCTAAATTCACAGATTAATTCACGGAACGAAGTTTACCAGCTTCACCCATCTCTATCTCAGAATCTACACATCCAACCAGAACAAAACTTAGCACATCAAGAGACCTTGCCTCCCAGACCAAGCATACAAAGTTTTGTGCAAATCCATTGAAGGGGCTGAAGCTATTAAAGTGCAAAATTAGGGGTTTAACATTAAACAGCCTACTCAGCTCTAACTATAGTGACACTAACGAACCACTGTAATACATGTAACAGATGTAACACCCAGGAAAGTTTTTTTTTATCTCACTATCTATGTTAACTGCTTCATATGTCAGTTGTGTGAGCCTTACTGGGTTCTCACAGTGGTTGGATGTAAACAGCAGCTGTTCCTGTCTTGCAAAGGCTCTTTTGTTTGACTTACACATCAAGAACTGAGCACCCTTTTTCATTTAAAATGCTTTCTGTATTGTGTTAAACATCAAGGGGCTGCTTCCTTTCATAACCAAGAGACATGGTGTTTAGTGTAAACAAGGCCAGGGTAGAGGCGGCTGGACTCCACTGATTGAGCCAGCCAGGAGAATGAAAGGACCAGGCTCAAATAAAAAAAAAGGTCTAAATAACAACTCCTGTTTGGGGCCTGTTTTCAAAAAGGATGGTATACAGATATCAAAGAAATATTTCAATTTATGATATCAAAGAAGCATGTATGATGATGCAGGTGTAGTGGGCCAGCCAGCCGGAGGCATTTCTAGTGCGTATTTGCTCTGAGAGCTCAGTTATATTTTAAGACTTCAAACTAGGAAATCATGGATTTGAGTATGCCAAAACTCAATGAGTTCCCAGTTAGGGGTAAGCTTCCTGTACTCTACATAGGATTTAGATAGATGTGAGTTAGATGTCTTCTGTGTGATCCCTGTCTTTTTAATTGGGTTTCTTGTTGCCTCTGTAGAAATACTGGATTCCCCATGGTGTTTAGTGTGCAGTATCCTGTAACACATTTAAATATCTTGGAGTATTAAGTATTATGTTAATATACTTCATGCTTCCTGTGACCGAGTCATTTCAGGTATACATAGACAGGAGTAAACTGTCAAGTCTGTGATTCATTTCTGAAGAGGCACACTACAGTCATTAGAAGCCTTTACCAGGATGGATTATGAGGACTGTATGGTCTACAAAAAAGTGAAAAATGCCTTGTTAAAACATTTTGAATTGACTCCCAAGGCCTATTGACAAAAATTTAGATGTTTAAGGAAGGCATTGGGAGACAGATATTCTGAACTGTGTACAACTAGGCAGTCTGCTGGAACAATGGTTAAAGGATGCAAAGGTAAGCTCTGTGGAACAGAAAAAAGATTTGTTCCTCATAGAGTAGTCCATAAAGACTGTACCAGAAGGGGCCAGCCCCAGTGGCGCTGAGGGTTGAGGCGCTGGATGCCACACCTTGCGCCACGCTGGTGATCCGGGTTCGGGAACGAGCCTGGGTCATCGGGGGTCGGCAGGGAGGGGAATGGATTGAGCATCCCCAGGACTGCTCTCCTTCCTTGGGGAGGGGGGGATCCACCAGCCAATGCACTGGGACCTCTAGTGGAGGCTGGAGGCACTACAGTGCTCGGCCGCAATATGCTGGGGATTGGAGCTGCAGCAAACTTCATTCAAGGGTGCACGGGAGCCTGCATCAGCCGAGCTGGACGTCATTGCATGTCCGAGCTCCAGGAACACACTAGAACAGGGAAAACAACGGCGCCATGGATAGGCGATGGCACCAGTCCTCCATGCCCATCGCTGGGCCAACCCTGACTACCCTTCCAGGTCCTCTACAGCCAATCCTACCCTGTAGCTGGAGTCTGTCTGTAAGAGCACCCAAGAGGAGTAGGGCGACCCACCCTGGGAGGGTTAAACCAGGGGTACCAGCTGCAGGGAGGAGGGGGAGTGAGGAGGTACAGCTCGGGGGGGCCTCTGGCAGGCAAGACATGAACCTGGATGCCTGAGAGAGGTCCATGGGGCCGTGACCTGAGGGAAATAAAGTTGAAAAAAAAAAAAAGACTGTACCAGAGGAGTTGAGAATATGATTGCTACATAAGACTATGAGCTCCACGAAGGAAATGGTCGAAAGGACTAATCAATTCATACCCAGCCAACCATATTTTCAGTGAAACAAAAATGGTGGAGAGACATCAGGAGGTTTTAAGGGAACCCCGGGGAAGGGGGGGTGCACACTAAGGGAAGCCAGCCTGTGCCCAAACAAAAAAGGAAGCCAAACGGTTTCAAAAGTAAGGAGTCAGGGGATCACAAGTGCTATATTAGTAAAAAAAAAACAGGACACATGTCTTATGACTGTCTGAAAAACATAGCAAAAGGTGCACGTGTAGCTGGAGGGGTTAGCTCTGGAAGCTCCCAGCAGCTAGTGGTCTGTACCCATAGTGCAGGTCCCACTAACTCCACTGCACATGTTTACCCTGTGCTGGGAAATGGGATGGTAACCCAAGGACTGTGGGAACCTGGGGCCTCCGTTTCAATGGTAAAACAGAATTTGATTCATGTGGAACAGATCTTGCCAGGCCAGTTTTCCAGAATTAGAGGAGTGATAGGTCCCACAGCCTCAGTGCCAATGGCCTGGATCTTTCTGAGCTGGGGAAGGTGGCCAGGGCATACAGGAGGTGGGTGTTGTACCAGACCTGCCCATAGATGTAATAATGGGTAATGACTTTGACAGTCAGGCAACCAATGTGTTTCACTATCTGTAGAAAGGCTAGGGAATTGGCTCTTGAGGTCGCAGAGAGGATAGTGCAGCTGGAAGCAACTCCTCTCTCAGCAGCAGCAGCAGAAGTTGTAGCTGAAGAATGATCTGGGAGCAGCAGTTCTGAGATACAGCTACAGACTCAGGAGAACCCAGCCGTGGGTGGCTTCCCCACAGGACGGCATGTTTTAGGGAATGTCAGGCATGTGGAGCTGGGGATAGCTCAGCAAACTGATCCCTAAAGAAATTAAGGGAGTTAGCAACTACTGTATGGTGGAAGGTGACTCTCAGGGTTCAGAGAAAAGGGAGGTATATTGGGAGAGTAGGCTCCTATATTGTTAGAGGGTTCCAAAGGAGGAACGGGAGAAGGGGTACTCCAGCAGATAGTAGTTCCTAAGGAGTATAAGAAGCGGCTTCTGGCTTTAGCCCACAATATACCCTTTTACAGATACTGAGGAGTCAGCCGTACAAAATGGTGGTTGAATAACAGTTTTTACTGGCCCAGTATCTTTAAGGATGTAGCAAAATACTGCCAGTCTTGTTCACAGTACCAGGGGTTGGGAAAGGTTGTGGACAAGGCTAAGACAGGTTTGGTTCCCCTGCCTATAACTGAAGAGCCATTTTAGCAAGTTGCTGTGGACATTGTGAGGCCACTCAGTCCCCAAATCACACAGGAAAGAGGTACATTTTGGTGGTCATGGATTATGCCTTGAGGTACCCAGAGGCCATGCCCTTGTCCTCCATTAAGGTGGAAAAAGTGACTGATGAACTGCAGGGTATATTTATCCCAGTGGGTTTTCCCCAGAAGATTCTGTCAGACCAGGGCATCAATTTCATGACTGCCCTAATAGCTAGTCTTTGGAAGAAGTGTGGGGTAATGCAGCTAGGGCATCCCCCATAACAGCCCCAGATTAATGATCTGATCGAGTGATTTAATGCATCACTTAAGACTATGTTAAGGGCATTTGCCATTTGGCATATGAGAGAGTGGGATAAAAGTTTACCTCATCTCTTATTTGCATATAGGGAAGTCACTCAGGAGTCCACAGAATTCTCACCCTTTGAGTTCCTGTTTGGCCATAGAATAAGGGGTCCCTTGAGTTGGTATGGGATGGATGGGAGGTGAAAATGCCCCACAAGAGGACTCTGTTGTGATGTGTGTCTTGAATTTCAGGTCCAGGTTCAAGAAGCTCATGGGGTTTGCCCAGGAAAACCTAGCCACTGCATAACAGAGACAGAAGACGTGGTATGACTGTGGGGCCAGAGGCCAAGAGTACTAAGTTGGGAAACGGGTGATGGTACTCGTCCCCGTCAGACAGAATAAATTACAGGTGGCTTGGGAGGGTCCATACTGGGTGGTCAGGAGGGTGAATGATGTTAATTACGTGGTGGACCTACCCGACAGAAGGCACAAGCAGCAAATCTACCACGTAAATATGATGAAGATACACAGTCCCCTATGTTTTATTTTTTGTTATATATGAATCCATGGAGCCATTGTTTTGGCCTTTGTAGTCAGCAGTGAGCCACTTTTCACTCTATATAGCAGTTACAGTAAAAGCCAGCTTGCACTGACCACAAGGATTTGTGTTGCTCTTGCTTGGGACAGAGTTTTGCGTCAAGTGGGAAGTGCAGAGAAAAAAAAACATAACAGCGCTAGCTTGGAGAATGGTTCACACTGCACAGTGCACCAGGAAGTTGCCAGCAGTAGGACAGAAGCCAGTGTAACCCTCCCCCCAGCTTTTACTATACTTGATGGTTATAGTAAATGCCGGCTTATGCCCAATTGTGGTGATTGTGCATGGCACGAGGAAAGCCTGTTGTCTCATAGCACTGTCTTAGAAAATCCATTGATAGTATTACAAGATCTCGTAATACTATCATTGTATATCCAATGATACTGTGACAAGATTTCACAATCCTGCTGCTGGATTTCTACAACAGTATTACCAGGAATTTTTTGTATGAGTTTTGATGGCATTATTAGGGATATCCATATATTACATATAGAATAATACATGAGTGGGAGGGTGTAACCAGAATTTTACACACACTGAGGTGTGGAATGCTACATAAACCCCGAGAGTGAAGCCTTAGGGGTTTATAAAAGCATCTCACACTGAGGGTGTGTGTAAAATTCTGATTGTGCACACACACACACGTATTATTTTATTTTATTACTGGTCCTCATTTTTATGTTTGCTTGCGCGTGCAATGCACAAGAAACATACTGAGGTAGTAGAGCATTGCAGAGGTGTGACAGTGTTGTGGCCAGTGCAGTGGGTGCTTTAATGGGCATGTCCCTCGGCTACCAATTAATGCTGAAGCTGCCGATGACGGCAGTTTCAGAACGAGCACTGCACTTGAAAGAAATCTGTCATTGCAATCAGGAGCAGTTTCATCATTGTAGTGGCAGTCCCCCTCCCTCCCAACCAGGCACACAGCAGGACAACACATTTAAATGTTAGCTCCCTCCCACTGCTGCTGCCCACTCTGCACCCTCCGCTCTCCGTCCCCTGCTGACATCGGGGTGCCCAATCCCCATGTCAGCATATGTCCCCCCTTCCCCCATTAATGTGGTATATTGGGAGCCCACCCCAGTGTGCCAAAAATACTTGTTTGATGTTTCCAACACCGGGATGCCCACTCCCGGTGTTGGATGCACCGTCCCCCCATGCCCCTGTCTTCTCAGCCAACATTGGGGTGCCCAATCCCCGAGTCAGCATTGATCCCCCCCTCCAGTACTCTGGCACACTGGAAGCCCACCCCAGTGTGCTGAAATCCATTTTGTTCATATTTCATCTGTAAAAAAGAAAACAGTTCCACGACGTCTTTTTTTTTTAAACCTGAAAAAAAAAAAAAACAGTCCCTCATCGTTCCCGCTGGCCCCTTCCCCCAACCTGCACCCTCCCTCTGTGCACCCCATCTTCCCGCACCCCCTCACCCATACTTACCTCCAGAGGTTGACAGCAGTGATCTTCCATGGATCAGGAACACGTTGCACTCTTCAAAGACCAACCGGGAACTGAAGAAATGACATTAAGAACTATAATGGCAGTCAATGGGGGGGTTCAACTTAGGTTGATATCTCAGACAATTTGTGAAGTTTTGGTCAGAAATTTTCAACATGGGGTTCTTGGAACCCCACCTCATGAACGCTGGCACTGTCATTTTGTTTCTCAGTCCTGAAAGGTAATCTCTCGGTCACTGCGTGGAATCACCTTTTAGGACCAACTAAAGAAACAACAGTACCACTGTTCATGAGGTGGGGTCCCAAAAAGCCCTTGTTGCAAATTTAGTGAAAAAATTCCAAAAATGACTGCATTACACACGTCCGTTGTGCAGGTTCTACGCACGCTCGTAAATTCATCAATTTTTAATATTTTCACTCCAAATTTTCAACATTGCCATTTTTTCACACACCCTTATGAACAGTACAACTGTCATTTTTTGCATCCTTCCAAAAATATGTTTTTGTACCTGTGGTGCAGAATGGTGCGGTTGCTGTGCGAAATCAACTCTTGGGACAGATTAAAGAAATTACAGTGCCACTGTTCATGAGGGAAGGTCCCAGAAAGGCCATGTTGAAAATTTGGTGAAAACATGCCAAAAAATGACTGCGTTATTAGCGTGTCTTGCACAGTTTCTTCGCACACTCATAACGTTGCCACTTTTTCAGATTTTCACTCCAGATTTTCAACATTGCCATTTCTGCATGCCTCCTCATGAACAGTATAGCTGTCATTTTTCTCATCTTGCCCGAAATGTGTTTTCGCACCTGTGGCACCGAATGGCACACTCGCTGTGTGAAATCACCTTTTGGGATTGAGTAACAAAATGATACTGCCACTGTTCATGAGGTGGGGTCCTAAAAAGCCCATGTTGAAAATCTGGAGCAAAAATACCAACCAACACCCAGGGTGTTAGGGTTTCCAACCATAACGCCCACCCTGTACAGACTGACAGGCATCGTTGGTGTGACCTGGTGTCATCGACTGTAAAGTTCAAGCCATTCCACCCCACCCCACCCACCCCACCCTGCAGCCACTGACAGGCATTGAGGTGTGCCTTGGGGTCTTCGACCCTAATGTTCACCCCATTCTCCTATACTGCACCCATCTCAGCTTATTTCCTTATGGAATGGGGTGAGCATAAGAGCTAAGGCACACTGCGACACCTGTCAGTGTCTGCAGGGTGGTGTGAGGTGGAATGGAATGAGTGTTATGGCCAACGACCCTAAGGCACACCCCCAACACATGTCAGTCTCTGCAGGGAGGGGGTGGGGGTTGGCATTACTTCAATACTTCACTGCCATTCTTATTATGCATCTTTTTAACTCCTGCACTACCAATGCCAATACCAGCAAGCACACATTCGGCATTAATAAGTGCTTGTTTATTTAGCTGCCCTGGTGCTCTCTGTCTATCTCACAGCCGCGGCTCCACTCTCACATCTCCCCTTCTAACCACAGTAGCTGTATCACATCACCACAGTGGGACTGAACTTAACTTTATAACAAAAAAAAAACATATGGGCCAAACAAGAGCCCACATCGTGGCCGCTGATACCGACCAGAACTGTCACCTCCTACCGCTGACACCACTGTTTCTAGAAGCCAAGGAGGAGTTGCTGCAGTTTACTTGCTCTTTCTGTCGTGCAAGCTTGATTGACCGGCACTGATTACAACCACCTGGTTGTAATGCAAAATGTCAACTGGATGGTTGTAACGTGATTTAAACATCTGGTTATCCAGGTATTAAAAACAAGGACCAGTAATTAAAATACAATAACTTCTACACCTGTATTGTTAGGATCACATAACAAAACCTAAAAACAATGCATGACTACATTCCTAATAAATTGCACGTTAATTATAATAAAAGGGAATGAAAATACGTGGATACATGCTGTATAGCATATTTATCTGTGAGGTGGGAGTGAGGAGGATGGCCTGCCTGCAGCTGGATTACTCTAATTTAACAGAGCAAATAAATTAAAGGCATTAGAATTGGGTATGGGTTCAGTTAAGCTCATTGAGCAGACCAGAAGTGGTGATGGAGCGTGAATCCTATAACAACCCCTACAGAAACACAAATGCACAGTATGCATGTAGCATGCATGCCACATGCATAATAAGCATGCGCCATGTATGCTATACACATACTGCACATTTGTACTTCTGTAAGGGAAAATAGAAAAAGGGAAGTCAAGATTACATTTATTCAGGAACCACCATGTTTTTTGGCATGACTAGCCATGAAACATCAAAAGGTGTACTTGGTGGAAATAAATATTATATAAATCACATGGTGCAGGAGTTGATCCTTTTTTCATCTCATTTTCAGCTAAAATTTAATGACAAAAAGTGAAAAGTAATGTATATAGGAGCCAGAAACCCGAGAAAAGAATATAGGATTGGGGGTGATAACAACAGAAGAAAGAGACTTGAGAGGGTTAATAATAGAGAATTTGAAAGTTGTCCTGTGATTTGAGCAACCCGCAAGTTGGCACCTGCTGAAACGGTGACTCACTTGCGGCGACTGCTCCGACGGTGAGGGTGTGGGGTTGGCGAGCGGATAGGGAGGGTCACGAAAAGGCAACAGGATGTTGCGCATATATAAGTGCAAGTGCAGGGGGGAGCGAGCCCGCCAAATGAGGGGTGGTGCCGTGGGTTGTCAGTGAGCTGGCATCATGGCATGGTGGGGTGGGTGCTAGCCTGGGGTGACGGGGATGTTGCCAACTTCTGACTCTATATGAGTAGCAGCATGAACATTATGACCCAGTCTCAAATAAAAGAAATATTACTGTATATACCCAGCGCTTGCATAATTCAGTGTCATATAGAATACAGCTGCAATCACAGTAAGTACAATTGTTCCCTTTGTATCTCAAACTCCGCCACACAAGGGCAATTCTCATGTGACAAGGAAAATGGAGGAGACACACAGGCATGCACAGAAGTCAAATAGTAACTAGGGTCAGGTCCAGTGTTATTTTTGTTTTAAATCAAGCCTTTTCTTGTTCCCCAGCTCACCCAATGGCAACCCACCATCCCCATCTCACTGGCTATCCACCACTTGCCCAAGACAACAGCAGTGGTGGGTGCCCTGGCTTGTCAGTAATGTATGGGTCTGTGGAGAGTGCTGGCACAGTGGTGGACCAGGGATGTTTTCTCCAGCTCCTGGTTTTCTCCCCAAGGCTGCTGGCATGCAGTAACGTGTACACATGCACACAGAGGCACATCTGGCAGTAAATGGGGAGTACTTGGGCAAGACAGATGTCACAAACGGGGTGCTGCATGGGTCACTGCTGGGGCTGGTGCTGTTTAATGTATCCATTAGGGATATCAGGGATGGCATCAAGGGCAGAATCTCCATTTTTACCGACGATGCCAAGTTCTGCAGCAGGGTGGATAGTGAGGAGGGGGACAGAAGCGTGAAGAAGGACTTGGAGAAACTAGTCAGATTGTCTACAATCTTGCAGCTGGGCCTCAGTGCCAAAGAGTTCTAGGTTATACACACTGGGAAGAAAAATCTGAGGGCTAAGGACAGGTTGGGGGGGTAGCCATCACAGTGTCAGGTAGGGAAAAGGACTTGGGGGTAACAATCCTGAGCAGCATCCAGTCATTTGCACCATGTGGCAAGGCAGTGGGGAAAGCAAAAAGAATGCTGGGATGCATTAGTAGCAGGGTCAGTAGCAGAAGAAAGGATGCTGGGATGCATTAGTAGCAGGGTCAGTAGCAGAAGAAAGGATGCTGGGATGCATTAGTAGCGGGGTCAGTAGCAGAAGAAATGATGTTGGGATGCATTAGTAGCGGGGTCAGTAGCAGAAGAAAGGATGCTGGGATGCATTAGTAGCGGGGTCAGTAGCAGATCAAAGGATGCTGGGATGCATTAGTAGCGGGGTCAGTAGCAGATCAAAGGATGCTGGGATGCATTAGTAGCGGGGTCAGTAGCAGAAGAAAGGATGCTGGGATGCATTAGTAGCGGGATCAGTAGCAGAAGAAAGGATGCTGGGATGCATTAGTAGCGGGGTCAGTAGCAGAAGAAAGGATGCTGGGATGCATTAGTAGCGGGGTCAGTAGCAGAAGAAAGGATGCTGGGATGCATTAGTAGCGAGGTCAGTAGCAGAAGAAAGGATGTTGGGATGCA
The DNA here is from genome assembly GCA_016271365.2 of Neoceratodus forsteri. Lineage (NCBI taxonomy): Eukaryota > Metazoa > Chordata > Ceratodontiformes > Ceratodontidae > Neoceratodus > Neoceratodus forsteri. Next base: position 1,380,018,312 of record CM028132.1, on the reverse strand, counting down.
TTAGTAGTGGGGTCAGTAGCAGAAGAAAGGATGCTGGGATGCACTAGTAGTGGGGTCAGTAGCAGATCAAAGGATGCTGGGATGCATTAGTAGCGGGGTCAGTAGCAGAAGAAAGGATGCTGGGATGCATTAGTAGCGAGGTCAGTAGCAGAAGAAAGGATGCTGGGATGCATTAGTAGCGAGGTCAGTAGCAGAAGAAAGGATGTCGGGATGCATTAGTAGCGGGGTCAGTAGCAGAAGAAAGGATGTTGGGATGCATTAGTAGCGGGGTCAGTAGCAGAAGAAAGGATGTTGGGATGCATTAGTAGCGGGGTCAGTAGCAGAAGAAAGGATGTTGGGATGCATTAGTAGTGGGGTCAGTAGCAGATGAAAGGATGCTGGGATGCATTAGGGTGGGATGCATTAGTAGTGGGGACAGTATTTGACACAGTCCCACACAAAAGTTTAATAGTCAAATTAACCAGCCTGGGAGTGGGTCCCAGGGTGGTAGCCTGGGTAAAACATTGGCTGCACAACAGGACACAGAAGGTAATTGTAAATGGAGTCCACTCTGAAGAAAGAGGGGTTACTAGTGGGGTACTGCAGGGTTCAGTATTGGGTCCAGTCCTTTTAATGTCTCTATTAGTGACATTGCAGAGGGCCTGAAGGAGAGTATGCCTTTTGCAGATGACACAAAGATCTGCAACAGGGTTGATACACAAGGGAGCATGGAGAGATGAAAAGGGACTTGGCAAGGTTAGAGGAATGGTCAGAAGTATGGCAGCTAGGATTCAATGCAAAGAAGTGCAAATAATGCACCTGGGAAACAAGAACCCAGGGAAGAATACACAATGGGTGGGAGGTAGTAACAACAACAAAAAGGAAAGGGACCTGGGGTAATCATATCAGATGATCTTAGGTTAGCAAGCAATGTGAGAAGGCAATAGGGAGGGCTGGGGTATACTGGGATGTATAGGAGAGGCATCAGCAGAAAACAGAAGTTGTTATCCTCTGTACAGACAGTTGGTGAGACCTCATCTGGAGTACTATGTCCAGTTCTGGAGACCCCATCTCCGCAAGGACATAGACAGGATAGAGGCAGTCCAGAGGAGGGCAACAAAATGGTGCAGGGTCTGCAGAGAAGCCGTATGAGGAGAGAGTAAAGGAGCTTAATATGTATACCCTTGAGGAAAGAAGGGAGGGGGACATGATAGAAACTTTAAGCACCTCAGTGGAATCAACAAAGTCCAAGAGGGTAGCATCTTTCAGAAAAAGAGACGTGCAAGAACAAGGGACACAATTTAAAGATAGAAGGAGGGTGGTTCAGGGGCAATGTGAGGAAGTATTATTTCACAGAGAGGGTAGTGGATGCATGGAACAGCCTTCCTGAGGAGGTTGTGGGGTCTAAATCTGTGGGAGAATTCAAGAATGCATGGGACAGACATAAGGCAATTTTTGTGGGGGGTAGGAAGAAATAGGCTGTTGGTTAACTAAGATCTGCGGCCTATCCTGTAGGTAGGGAAATCGGCAGACTAGATAGGCCAAGCGGTCCTTATCTGCTATCAAAGTCTATGTTTCTATGTTTCTAAGTGGCAGAAGAAAGGATGCTGGGATGCATTAGTAGCGGGGTCAGTAGCAGAAGAAAGGATGCTGGGATGTGTTAGTAGCGGGGACAGTAGCAGAAGAAAGGATGCTGGGATGTGTTAGTAGTGGGGTCAGTAGCAGAAAAAAGGATGCTGGGATGCATTAGTAGCAGGGTCAGTAGCAGAAGAAAGGATGCTGGGATGCATTAGTAGTGGGGTCAGTAGCAGATAGAGGGATGCTGGGATGCATTAGTAGTGGGGTCTGTAGCAAATGAAAGGATGCTGGGATGATTTAGTAGCGGCATCAGTAGCAGAAGAAAGGATGCTGAGATGCATTAGTATTGGGGTCAGTGACAGAAGAAAGGATGCTGGGATGCATTAGTAGCGGAGTCCATAGCAGATGACAGGATGCTGGGATGCTTTAGTAGTGGGGTCAGTAGCAGACGAGAGGATGCTGGGATGCATTAGTAATGGGGTCGGTATCAGACGAAAGGATGCTGGGATACATTAGTAGCGGGGTCAGTAGCAGACGAAAGGATGTTGGGATGCATTAGTAGCACAGTTAGTATCAGACGAAAGGATGCTGGGATGCATTAGTAGCGGAATCAGTAGCAGATGACAGGATGCTGGGATGAATTAGTAGTGGGGTCAGTAGCAGATGACAGGATGCTGGGTTGCTTTAGTAGTGGGGTCAGTAGCAGACGAGAGGATGCTGGGATGCATTAGTAGTGGGGTCAGTATCAGACGAAAGGATGCTGGGATACATTAGTAGCGGGGTCAGTAGCAGACGAAAGGATGTTGGGATGCATTAGTAGTGGGGTCAGTAGCAGATGAAAGGATGCTGAGATGCATTAGTAGTGGGGTCAGTAGCAGACGAAAGGATGTTGGGATGCATTAGTCGTGGGGTCAGTAGCAGACAGAAGGATGCTGGGATGCATTGGTAGTGGGGTCAGTAGCAGATGAAAGGATGCTGGGATACATTAGTTGCAGAGTCAGTAGTAGATGAAAGGATGCTGGGATGCATTTGTTGGGGGGTCAGTAGCAGACGAGAGGATGCTGGGATGCATGAGTAGCACAGTTAGTATCAGACGAAAGGATGCTGGGATGCATTAGTAGCGGAATCAGTAGCAGATGACAGGATGCTGGGATGAATTAGTAGTGGGGTCAGTAGCAGACGAAAGGATCTGGGATGCATTAGTAGCGGGGTCAGTAGCAGACGAAAAGATGCTGGGATGCCTGAGTAGTGGGGTCAGTAAGATGAAAAGGATGCTGGGATGCATCTTGGGGGCAATTTCTGATTTTGAGCCCTAAAGGAGTGGGAAAGTGCAGCAATTTGTAAAAGTTTTCCCTGCACTTACAAGTAGGACACTGCAGCTGCCTTTGAATTGCAAAGTAGCGCGATCAGAAAGCCAAAGTAATATTTGTAAAAATTAGTGAGTTTAAATCGGCTGCTCTCTGGTTGCCTATCTGTTAACATATATGCCAATTGCAGCCAAACTGTTTACAATTTTGGGGGCGATTCTCAGCTTTAGAGCCCTATAGGAGAGGGAAAGTGTATCATTGCAAAAGACCCTCCCTGCATGTACGAGTGGGACTCAGCAGCAGTTACAGTAACTTTAAGAACTTACACAGCCCCTGCACTGCTGAAACAACCGGGAGAACTGCCCAAACACTCAATCCTGGCCCCTAAAGCAGCACTCGCTCCCTGGCAGGCCACGTTTTGCAGCCCCCATATTTCCCCTCGATATTTCTAAACCACAAAACTTCACCCTGCACAGACACCAAAGCTTTCTCCCGAAGTTAGGCTCGCTACAGGGATTAAATTCTATCTGCTGTGTGCTGAAAGGCTCGCAAAAGGGACTGAATCCAACCGCCTCTGGCTGTAAATGCACATGCCACAAAGCCGTTGTTTAGGGTCTCTCCCATGCGGTTTTCCTGGGCCCCCAACCCCCCAGCCATTTTGCCCAACAGATTAATAAGGGATCCAAGAAACGAAACTCAAAAACCATTTAGCTCTAGAATTTCTGCACCAATAACAGGGTTTACTTACCTCACAGGTCCTCCTACTGTTCTGCCTATAAATACCCTCTTTCTCTCCTCAGACATCGGGATTAAAGGGTTGCGAGGGCCCCTGGAATGAAGACAGCCCTCCCCTCCAGCTCTCCAAGAAAGGACCCCGAAGCACACAGGTGCACAGTCGAATGCCAGGAAGCACATCAGAAGATACTGGCGCCATTTTTAAATCCGGCTGCTGCCTCATAAGCAAGCACAGTGCTTTCCAGTAGCTGTGTGCTTCTGCTCCAGCGGCGCTGTGCGCCGGCTCCCCACCACCCCTCTTGGTGAGCTCCTCCTTTTATAGGCTGTGTCACATGACTCTCCAAAACCTATCAGCCTATTTCTCCATTTGCAGCTTATCAGCTGCTACCACCAGAGGGCACCAAACCAAAATCTTCGTCCACCTATTTAAAATTCAGGCCAGGATGCTGCTGCCTATATCTTTTATTCTCCTCCAACTGGCAAGTCTATCCTCCCTGCCCCCCAGCCGTCCTCCCAAACAGATTACCCTCGCCATTTTTGCCCCCAAGGCTAATCCCACAGCCTTGCTACGTTGCCCATTCATACATGCCTGCACAAGATATGACCCATGACCATTATGGTCACATTAGTGCCACTATCCTACCACCTTTCTTTCACTTGGGACTCTTGGTTTTACACACCCCAGCTCTCCGCTACCCCCCAATTCCCACTACCTCTCATCCCACCACATCTTGCCCAAAACTTCCTTGGGTAAATTTTAAGCATCTCATCACATTTCTCCTGCTCCTGTCCAGGGACATAGAGGCAAACCCCGGACCCAACACCGCAAATTCAAACACCCACTCCCCCTTCTCCTTCCCCAAAGGCCTCCGTATCCTGCACCTAAACACCTGCAGCTTATTATCAAAATTCTCTCTGCTGCAACCAATTGCCTTAACACTGCACCCTGACATCCTAGTCATCTCTGAAACCTGGCTAAAACCTCATAATACCAATGCGGAAGTATCCTTACCAGGGTACACAATAATCAGGCGTGACCGCCCAGGAAAAAAGAGAGGCAGAGGCATGGCTATGTACATCGCCAATAGTCGCCAGTTCATAATAGTGGACATCCCTTTATTCCCTGGAAACATAGACTCCTTACTCATCAAACTCTCACTCCCTAGTTCCAACCCCATATATGTGGCAGGCTCATACTGCCCCCCCAACACACTCCCCCGAAGACATCCTTTCCCACCTGGTCACCTTACAGTCGCTAGCAGCTGGGGGTGAGCTCCACGTCACCGGCGATTTTAACATAAACTGGCTAGGACCAGAAAAAGCCCACCTGATGACCAAAATTAAGGCCCAGAACCTCACTCAACTCATTACTGATCCCGCCAGACTAAATCACAAAACTAAACCACACCTTACTGGACTGGGCTCTCACCTCCCACCCCTACAGGATTCTAAGCGCAGGCCTCCTACCCGATTCCATAAGCGATCATCATATGATCTTCATGATCAGGAAGGTGCACAGCCCCACTGCCCCCCACAAAGACACTGAGCACCAGGTCCTATAACTCCCTCAATTTAGCTTCCTTCCTGTCGGATATAGGTCGGATAAACTGGTCTTTTATCTCTGAGGCACCCTCCATTGACATAGCCTTCGAGGCTTTCAAAATCAGCTTCCTTAAAGTCTGGGACAAACATGCCCCTCTACGAACGAAAAGAGTCAGAGGAGCACATCTCCCCTGGGTCTCGGAAGACATAATCAGAAAATGCCACTCCAGGGACCACGCCTGGAAAGCCTACAAGAAGATAGGCACACAGGCTACCCCCACTACATATAGATCCCTTTGTAACGCATGCACAAACAGCATCCACCAAGGAAAAAAGAGTTACTTCCTATCGGCCTTCAGCAAAAACATAAATCATCCAAGTGATTTCTGGAAATCTCTCAAATCCCTGCTCTCCCCCCCCCCACCCAACCTGCACCCCCTACACTATCAGTCCAGGGCACCCTCATCTCCAACCCCATCTGTGTAGCTGAAGCTTTTAACACCCACTTCTCCAGCTGTGCAGAAAAGCTCCTGTCCTCCCTCCTGTATTCTCACCCCGGTTCCCCCCACCGTACATGCCCCCTCAAACTGCCCCTCCAGCCCTACCATTCTCCTTCCACCCAGTATCCCAAGCAGAAGTCTTCCACTTGCTATGGGCTTTAAACCCAAATAAAGGTAAATGCCCAACATCCATGGACTCTAAGATGTTTTACCTCTCTGCCCCGGCCATAGCCACCCCTCTAGCCAACCTTTTCAATCTATCCTTCTCTTTGGGCAAGCTACCTATGGCCTGGAAGCTGGCCACCGTTATACCTCTACCAAAAGCTGGAGACCTCTCCTCCCCAGGAAATTATCGACCCATCTCCCTACTCCCTCTCCTGGCCAAATTACAGGAACGACTGGTCCTGTCCCAACTCACTCCGTACCTAGACGCCTCCTCCTTTTTCATACCTTTCTAATCAGGCTTCCAAAAATCCCACTCAACCATCACCTCCCTGCTTCGTGTCACTGGTGACATTCTCACGAGCATGGACAAAGGAAATATCACCTCTGCCATCTTCATTGACCTAGCCAAGGCCTTTGATATCGTCTTCCACTCCCTACTCCTCTCCAAACTCACTGACGCAGGGTTCTCTACACCGGCCACTGAATGGTTCCATGACTACCTAGTGGGCAGGAAACAAGCAGTCAAACTAGCCTCTCACACCTCTCACCCCTTGCCAGTCTCTGCAGGGGTCCCTCAAGGTTCAGTTCTAGGTCCTCTACTCTTCTCCGTCTTTCTAAATGACCTCCCAGCAGCGTGCTCCCGTTCATCTATCCAGATGTACACGGATGACACTGTCCTATACGCCTCTGGTCCCACAACACGCAGCATAGCAACCCTCCTCCAGGAAGATTTCAACGCCATCCAGAACTGGTTTAGGTCAAACCAGTTATTTTTTAACTCTAAAAAAAGTACCGCTAACATTTGGCTCCCCACAAAGACTCTCCCGCCAAGCCCCCTGCCCCCCTTTCAACACTTTGGATGGGACCCCCCTGGAGAATTGTACTAGCTTCAGATATCTAGGCATCTGGCTAGACCAGCACCTAGATTTCACATCTCACATTAACTCTTTACACAAGAGGCTACTCCCAAACTTGGCGCACTATACGTAACAAAAGCTGCCTCTCCACACAGACAAGGCACCATTGTCCAAAAATGATCCTTCCCGTGCACTAAACTACGGTGATAGTATCTCCATTGCCCCCCGGGTCCACTCTGGCCAGCCTAGACACCCTGTTCCACTCCTTCTGTCGTTTTATCCTCGACTGCCTGCAATCAACACACCATTGCAACCTTTACAGCTCTTTAACCCTGCCGTCCCTCCATGACTGCAGACAAACTAACTGTGCTAGGTTCGCAGCCAAATATTGGTCCCTCTCCCTTCCCCCCACCTGTCCTCTGCCCTCTCCCAACAACCTCCACCTGCGTACTCCCTTAGGAGTACGGACCCAAGACTACTACACATCCGGTTTATGCGCACATCCAAAGGCCAGGCCGCTTTTAACTACCGAATCCCACAGACCTGGAATGCCCTACCTGCCCCCATAAGACACGCACCAAACCCCTACCTACGCAACCGATTGCTCAGAGCACACTTCTCCTCCAGCTGCTCCTGCTTCAATTAACAATTTTGATGTCATGCTGTTATAACCTAAAATGTATTGCAAAGTACTCTACCCTCTGATTTGTTACACTGTATGTATTCTACCCGTCTGTAATTTTTCTCCCAAATTGTTAAGGTGCAAGCCTTTGTTTATCATTTTGTACTGTCTATGCATTTCTAGCTATGTATTTGGGTCTCAGCCCCCAGGTCGCATCTGGAATCGAGCATGTTGCTCAGTATGCTTTCCTGGTAAAACACGTAAATAAATAAATTAGTAGCGGAGTCAGTAGCAGATGACAGGATGCTGGGATGCATTAATAGCGGGATCAGTAGCAGATGAAAGGATGCTGGGATGCACTGGTTCTGGGGTCAGTAGCAGATGAGAGGATGCTGGGATGCATTAGTTGCGGAGTCAGCAGCAGATGAAAGGATGCTGGGATGCATTAGTCGCGGAGTCAGCAGCAGATGAGAGGATGCTGGGATGCATTAGTAGCGGGATCAGTAGCAGATGAGAGGATGCTGGGATGCATTAGTCACGCAGTCAGCAGCAGATGAAAGGATGCTGGGATGCACTGGTTCTGGGGTCAGTAGCAGATGAGAGGATGCTGGGATGCATTAGTCGCGGAGTCAGCAGCAGATGAAAGGATGCTGGGATGCATTAGTAGTGTGGTCAGTAGCAAATGAAAGGAGGTCATACTGCCTTTATACAGAGCCCTAGTGTAACCGCACATCAGGTATTTTGTCCAGTTCTGGAGTCCCGTCTGCAGAAGGACACAAGCTGGAAGCTGTGCAGAGAGGAGCAACAATAATGATACATGGGCAGAATGGTAATTATATGAGCAGCGATTGGCGATCCTGACCTGTACTCACTGGAGACAAGGAAGGAATGAAGGGGATATGATGGAAACCTTAAATACATGACTGGCATAAATAAGGTGGACTCTAGCAAATTGTTTAGATCCAGTAAGATCACATGTACCAGGGGAAATGGAAGAAAGTTGGTGGGTGTTAGGTTTAGGAGGGAAGCCAGGAAGTACTATTTCACCAAAAGGGTAGTAGAGGGCTGGAACAAGCTGCCAAAGTAAATGATTAATGCAGAACAGCTATGGTGTATGACATGCACCCAATGGTTAAAGACTGTGGCCGAGATTTTGAGTGAGATTTGATGTGCGTGTCCATGGCAACCATTAGACACTACTGATGTAATCGGGAGGGTTCCACCGCCACAACCACATTTAACTCTAACCTTGCCCTAACCTAAACCCTAACCCCTCCAAGTATGCTACAACTAAGCCACTACTGTTGGGAAGTGAAGTCACCGTGCGATGTTACAACTAACCCGTTACTAGCCAGTGAGGGACACTTAACGGATTACGTGATTATGGTCTTGAGAATGTAATCGCGTAAGCTCATCGAAAATCTTGTCAATGAGTAGCATGTCAGACAATGTACTCTATCCATTAATACAAAGACCATAGGTGGCTTCCAGATGGGATGGAATAGGCATAAAAGGAAGATCAGGTGGGCAAGGGTGGTAGAGCAGGAGCTGAGACCTATAAAGAGCAAGCACCCCCACATTCAGGTAGACGTGACAGACCACAAGGCTTTCTTCGGGCATTTTCTTATGTTTATATATGTGCCAGCAGCTGCCCTTCTTCCCGTTTTGTATGCTGCCACCTAGCCCTACCAGGTAGCAGTCTTGTAGCAAGATACTGGGTCTCCTTTTCCCTAAGGAGGAGAACTGTCCTTGGGACGATCAGTCCTCCCTCATCTGGCCAGCCGCCAGGTGACCCGATTCCCCCAAAGCCAGGTCACCTGTGTAGCAGAAACACAACTGCAGTGCTACCATGGCAGCTCGGCACAGTGTTTATTACACAGCAAGAGCAAAGCCTATTTTTCAGGGAAAAAGGTGTTCAAGGACAAGGGGCACAATAAGAAGCTGGAGGGGAGTAGATTCAGGAGAGATGTGAGGAAGGAATTCTTCACAGAAAGAGCGGTGGATTCCTGAGACAGCCTTCCAGCAGAGGTGGTGGGGGAAAAAACAGTGGGGGAGTTTAAGAATGCATGGGATAGCCATAAGGGACTCTTAGGCGAAGGGGGGCGGGGGTTGGTGAATAGTCTGGAACTCAAGTAGGCTCTGTGATGGTACTATAAGCAGGGTCATTTGGCAGACTAGGAGGGCTAAGCAGTCCTTATCTGCTGGCAAATTCTATGCTTCTATGTTTGCGCTCCAACAGTATTTTATTAGGCCATGTAGCCATCTTGAGAAGGGGAGTTGAAAAAATGAGGGATGATTTGAAAAAGTTGGAAGAATGGTCAGGGGTTTGTCAGCTAGGTTTCAATACACAAAAGTACAAAACCATGCACTTGGGGCACAGAAACCTGGGGGCTACGTACCAATTGTATTGGGAAGTACTGGCAACCACTAAACAGGAAGGGGACTGGGGGGGGTAATCATTTCTGATGACCTGAGGATAGTCAAGCAGCGTGATAAGGCAATAGGGAAGGCTAGCAGGATGCTCAGGTGCATAGGAAGGGGTGTCCCCTGTGGGAAGCAGGAAGTAACATTATCCCTGTACAGATCACTGGTAAGACCCCACCTCGAGTACTGTGTCCAGTTCTAAAGGCCCCACCTCTGCAAGGACATTGATAAGGTGGAGGTGGTACAAAAAAGAGCTACCAAAATGGTGCAGGGCCCACATCAAAAGCACTACAAGGAGAGACTCAAGGAACTGAATATGTACTCTTTGGAGGAGAAAGGGTACATAGGATAGAAACATTCAAATACCTAACAGGTATTCATAAGGTAGAGGAAGGTACTATTTTCCATAGAAAAAGAAGGTCAAGGACCAGGAGTCATGCTATGAAGTTGGAGGAGGGAGGCTTGGAGGAAATACTTCATGGAGAGGGTGGTGGACGCCTGGAACAGCCTTCCAGCAGAAGTGGTGGGTGTCAAAATGGTGACAGGATTCAAGCATGCATGGGACAGATACAAGGGGACCCTGGTAGTAAGGGAAGGGGAGGAAACGACCAGAGATCGAGTAGGGTCTGCGGTGGCCCAGTAGGCAGGGAAAACTGGGCAGACTAGGTGGGCCAAGACCACTTCTATGCTTCTAAAGTGCCAGTGTGTACTTTTTGACTTAATCTCTCATGTGAAGGGAGGGGGGGGATGCAACAGACTGTTGAACGCCTTACCAGATAAGAATGGACAGGAACCCCAAACTCTGTGGCAATCAGGAATGTGACGCATGTGAGGATGGCTGTGAGCACAGCACCAGCCCCGCAGATCAATATCAGTAGCTGCTTCTAAAGTCTCCCTGCAAAGATGCGAGAGGGTGTGTGCTGCCCATGTAAAGCAGAGGAGGAAACCATGGGCAGTAAATTAAAATATGTCTCATACATTGCGGATTAGCTGGGAGAGGTATGGACAACCCCCCCCTTTAGAAATACATACCAAACCATCAGCCCAAACTCAAATGTCTCATTCTTGCAACTATTTAGCCAGACCAGTTAGCAGCAGCAGCATCAGGTCTCATATGAATGATGGCAGTGAGATGGTGCCTGTGTTTAGTTTAAATTCATTACTACTTTTGTTTCTAAAAAAAGAAAGAAAAAAAGGATAGGCTTCAGCTTCTTCTGAGATTTATCTGCAGCTGATCATCTCCTTAACCAGCAGGGGGCTCTGTGGGGGCATGAACCATGGGCAATTGAGGGTTTAGCTAGTCAGGGAGAGAGAACAGTGCATTGCAATCCTGTTCGAAGAAAATCTGTCTCGCTACAGAATCTCTACTGTAAATATTGAGTCTTACTTATTAACGGAGACTGAAACAATTTGGGAAGTGTCTTATTTGTAATAAGGAGCCTGAGTAAGTAATGTCACTGTGGTTTGCCAAGTAGTCAGGAGGGGGAACATATTGGCTTCACTGCATAACTTTTCCTGTCGACTAGTTTGAACAGTTCCGTACATGTTATTAAAGCAGTAATACATGTTACAGTGAAGCCTAATGCCTTTTCTATTCCAGGTTACATCAGCCTATTTCTAAAGCATTTTCCTCTCATGTGTTGTACAATGTCCTTTCATCTGCATGTGGACTCTGCTTTAGCATTCTGTTTAGATTTTAAATAATAAAAAGGAGCGCTCCTTTTAAGCTGGCTAGCTTGAGCTTACCATCAGTATTCTCAGCTGTGTTTTTAACAAGAATTGTTCCGTAAGCACGGGGAGCATAATGTCTGTTGCACACTAGTTCATCTTACTCACAGTGAAAGTGAGGCTAAACTATTGGTGTTCAAAAGCAGCTGAAAATAGTGATTAAAAACCTGGACATTGCCATGTTAAAAGGAGTGCTCCCTTTATTATTTCCGATCAAAACAAGCGTTGACTATTGCCAACCATGTTCACATGCTGGTATTAGCTGCGTAGTTGTTTGTTATAGATGGCGCTGCAGTTACATATGTAACCCCCCTGAAAATGGGGGTTCCCAAAAGACTTCCAGGAGCTTGCTTGAATGCTCCAAGCCTGAATGGTGTTTGGCATTTAAGCCATTTATCAGTGAGTGTTTTTAGAGCCTCTGGTACTGTCTCTTTAAGAGCTGTCTGCTTGCAGACATAATTATATGGGGGGACTGTGTGCTTCTCTGAGTACCACTCGAGCTGCTGCCAATTCACTTAATTTTTGCAGTCACTAGAGTGCAAAGGAACCTATCTGAAAGATGTAACTGTTTACCAGAAATTATTTAGAGTAATAATGAAATTACAGTTTGTCTAACCTGCTTTCTTTGCAGTCAGAACTGTGTCTGCTAGTTCCCATTCTAGTTTTGAACTGCTGAACTGGACCAATCAGTGTGGGGTAAGCTAGCTCTAAAATGGTGCCTTGACGAATCAGAACTTGGACTCATAATCTGAGCCAGCCACAAGAGGATTGTATGGGCAGTGACTCTGGGAGATGTAGTTTAGACTTCAGTGCCTTTTGGACCAACAGCAGCAGTCTATTGTGAGTGACAGCCAATCCAGTCAAGAACTGGGAGGAACTCAAAGGAAGTGCCCGGTTTTTGTCGGTTGGAGTTCAGTTGAGCTTTGGCAGTGAAGAAGGAAGGAGCCCTGTGCTTTTTCAGTGTGCAGTTTTAGTCAAAAAACGTGTGTAAGGCCCAGAGTTCCGGTCTGCAGCTTGTGTAACAGCTTGTTAGGACTGAATCCGTCCTGTGAAAAGAATCAAAGGATCTCTGAAGAGTAGAAACCAGGCTCACCCTGTAGAAGACTGGAAGAATTGCTGAAAATTGCACTCGGTCTGTCAGGAACTGAATCTGCTGTGTGTTCTCCGGTATTGTGCAGTAATTGCGATCGGGATACAGATGCAGCCTGCCTGGTATAGTACTTTCTTTTATATGGATGTGTGAAGAGGTTTGTGTACCTCAAGTGAGCTCTGCTGACATTGAAGGACCCTATCTTATTTGGAGGTCGTGAGTACTAATTCAGGGTTGCTCCTGTTGAATTGCCACATTAAATCCAAATGGAATTACTGTACTGCTGACTGTTTAATTCTCCTTTCTCTGTGTGAAAGGGCCCCTACCAGCTGCCACGGTTTGGACTAGCCACTAGGGCTTGGGTACCCAGGGACAGTAACTGATAGGGATAGGCCTGTGCACAGAGCCATAGGTAGATTATTAGAGTGATAAGCTAATTAACCTGATTTCCGTCCTTGTTATATCCCCTAAATAAATCAGAGCTGCTTGTTTCAGCAAAGTTATACTGCCTGAGGTATTTGTCTATGTTAAAGTACTGTACTGTGATTGTTGCACTGTATCTCATTTCACAGGAGGTCCCAGTGCCGGAACCAGACCTGGGGGTAAGTGTATACTGTGAAGGTAATTCTGATATATTGTGTGGGCCACTAGTGGAAGAAAGGGGTTGCAGTGTCCCAGAGGGCTGTGACCAAGTTAGTTTAACTATTGCAAACCCTGACCTCTGGGTGGAGGCACCGCCATTGGATCCAGCCCCTCAACCTGTTAGTGGCAAATCAGGCAGGGTAGTGCCCTGGGATAGCGCCATCTAGGGGTTGCATCTTGGAAGCTCACCGCTGGGATTGTGTGTCCTCTAGTGGCCATATTTACGAACCACTGTTAAGAAAAAAATGGGTACCCCGACAGAAGTGGCTGTGCACCGGCTGGTGGAGTGGTGTACTGGGGAGGAGATCGACCCCCAAAATGCTATGCTTATCCTGGACATCCCCCTGGGTATCAATACGGACACTGTGCAGGGAGTACTTTCCAAGGTGGAAGGTTTACAAAACCCTGTGGTGGTGGGTCGGCATGCTAATCTGCTCACCCACACTTTCCTGGCCCTAGTAGAGTTTAAGGATCCCATAGATAGCTCCAAAGTGCCACAGACCATTACCCCAGAGGGAGCCTCACTGCTTGGAGAGTGATAACTAAGGACAGTAAAGACCCGGGGAATCAGCCCCACCACTATCTGAAACTTTGAGGAGAAATTTGCTGAATGGTTGCTGGGAGAGGGAAAACTGTGGAGGACTTGAAGAAACTATTCTTGCCACCTGGGTGTTCCTCCCCAACACCCTCTCCTGCTCCAGTGCCCGTAATGGTGGCTGAACCAATGCAGACTCCTATTTCTGCACCTGCCATTAGTCATGACTCTTACCAAGGTTGAGGATCTTCTCTGGCACCCTCCCACCCCCAAGGGGAGGATGACTGGGAGACCTGGATAGACTATGTTGCCCCAAGTGCTAGAATGGCAATGCTCGGAAGGTGAAGCGAAAGAGGGTTAGTGAGAGCCTCCGAGGTCCTGCCCTGGCTACCATCCGTGCTAAACGGGCCAGTAACCCTGAAGCGACTGCACAGGCCTATCTTGAGGCCTTGGAGAATGTGTATGGAGCCCAGATTCTGATGAGGACCTATGGTGGAGAGTAAGAGATGCACAACAGTACCAAGGGAGTTGTTGTCTGTGTATGTATCTCGGCTGGAAAAATTGTTGCAAGAATGCCTCAGAAAAGGTAGTTTGCCAGCGATTGAACTGGACCGAACCAGGCTGGACAGGATCCTTAAGTCTGCCCCCTTCTCAGAACTGCTGTTGCTTCAGTTACACCTGGCAGATCGACTGGAATCCCCACCCTCCTATGATGAGTTAATGAGAGAAATTCGAGGAGTTGAGAAAAGACGACCTCGGGAGGGACCTGCACCAATAGCTGCGGCTACGACCCGAGTGACTGAGGGTGACCCATCAAGTGAAGTTCAGGGGCAGAGGTTGGCAGTCAATGAGTGCTCTGACAAGGAAAAAGATATGTCACAATGGGGCGAACTGTTGAGAGAGTCCGGAATTCAAAAACAGTCCCTTTATGAAGGCCACGCCTGCAAATGCAGGCCCTGACCTATATCCGACTGCATCTGCTATGGGGTGGGGTACCCACCATGTATCTCCTGCTGATAACAGCTCGAACTCGATTCCTTGACCATGGAAGTGGAGAAACTGACGAGATGTCTCCAAATGCTTATCACGCCGCAGACAGAGATGGCACCAAGGTTTCCAGTTAGTAATACCCCGCCCTGGCTCCCAGTGTGGCGCCTCGGCCAGCTCAAACTCCAGAAAGTATGTTTTGCTATAATTGTGGGAAAGATGGGCACATGAAAGGGAATGCCAGTCCCCAAAGACACTGACAAAGTTGCATATAGGCTACAAGGAGAGCTTGGGAGAAGAAATCAGTGGTTAAGAGGTGCCGACATGATCCCAGTGAGGGCACCAAAATGCTAATTCACGTCCTTTTGTGGCAAGGTCAGTTGCCCAGGCCCCCACTACCGCCTCTCAGACTGGTCCAGAATAGTGGGTCCCTCCATGGAGACCACTGTAAAGGTGAGCGAGTGTCTACAAAAGCTATATTAGACAGTGGCTCCCAAGTGACAATTATGTTCCAAGATTGGTATCAGAAGCATTTGTCAGATGTACCCTTACAACCATTAGAAGGACTGCATGTATGGGGTTAAGTGAGAAGGCCTACCCCTATTCGGGTATATCCGAATTTGGCTGTCTTTCCCCACCTCCGTGGCTGGAGTGGCCGAACAAGTAGAGACCCTAGCCTTAGTGTGTCCCCACTGGACTGTATGATGGTGTCCCTTTGTTGATTGGAACAAATGCCCATATGTTCGAAGGCTGGCACAGTTGTGTTATGAAAAACAGGGGTCAAAGACTAGTAGAGCTTTAAGAGTTCGGCTTTAATTAAGAAGGCCTATGAGGCACAGAGAGATGCTGAAAAAACAGAACCAGAGGAACGGTCGGAATTGTATGGAAGAAGGATCCTGAGTCTCTGATCCTGGCGCCAAATGCCCAGTGTACCTTACAGGAGAGGTCCGTATCAGAAAGGATGTTAAGAATAAAATATTAATGTTGGATGCACAGGCGATGGAAAATTGCCAGAGGGACTGCTGGTCAAGCCTAGTATTTTGCCCGCTAGAGCCCATGCTTATGCCAGAAGGGTAATGGTCCAAGTTCATAATGTGTCTGAAAGAGACATTCGAGTAAACAGAGGTTGCATCCTGGCTAATGTGCATTGTGCAGACACTGCAGTGCTACCAGCAGCAAGAGTTCAAGGAAGAATGACAGAGTAACGCCTGACTTGTTTGATTTGGCGACTCCCGCTGCCAGCTGAATGGAAAGTGAAGATCAGTGAGAAGCTTGCCCAGAGAGACCAGGTGTTTTCTTTAAAGGAATGGGATGTAGGATGCGTGCAAGGAGCTGAGCACAATATCCGGCTGCATGACGGAAGACCATTTCGTGAGAGGTCTCGACGCCTGGCACCTGCTGACATAGATGATGTGAGGCGGCATCTGCAAGAGATGTTAGCTGCTGGTGTAATACAAGAATCCAGAAGCCCATATGCTTCCCCATTGTGGTAGTGAGGAAAAAGAATGGAACAGTAAGGATGTGTGTGGATTATCGCACCTTAAACGGCGGACTATCCTGATCAGTACACAATGCCCCGCATTCAGGATGCTTTGGACTGCCTAAAGGGAGCAAGTGGTTCTCTGTGCTGGATCTCCGCAGTGGGTACTATCAGATCGATGGCCCCAGAGGACCGTGAAAAGACAGCCTTTATCTGTCCGCTTGGCTTCTATGAATTCATGAGGATGCCTCAAGGGATTTCAGGTGCCCCAGCCACTTTTCAACGATTGATGGAGCGTGCAGTGGGGACATGAACTTACTAGAGTGCCTGGTATACCTAGATGATGTTATTGTGTTTGGCAGCTCACTGGAGGAACATGAGCAGATTATTTAAGGTATTGGACCGACTGGAGGACTTTGGCCTTAAACTGTCCATTGATAAGTGTCAATTTTTTCAAACATCAGTAAAGTATGTGGGACACATAGTATCCACGAGGGAATAGAGACCGACCCAAGTAAAGTTGAGGCCTTGACCACCTGGCCACAGCCCAAAAATCTAAAGAACTGCAAAGATTCCTGGGATTCTGTGGTTATTATCGCGCTTTATCAAGGACTATTCAAGAGTGATCCGCCTTTACTTAACCTTACTCAAGGGTATCCCCAACCCACAAAAAATACCAAAAGTCAGCGTCCCTCAAGACTGAAAGAGTGTATTTTCATCCGGTGAAGTATTTGGGGCCCGCTGGACTCTGATTGTGAGACTGCTTTTCATGAGATCTATATCAACTTACCCATGCTCCAGTGCTGGCCTATGCCGATCCAAGAAAACCTTCGTCCTGCACACTGATGCTAGCTTGCAAGGGTTGGGGCTGTGTTGTACCAAAAGCACGAAAATGGCCTGAGACCAGTGGCCTTTGCCAGTAGAAGCCTGACCCCATCCGAAAAGAACTATCCTGTACATAAGTTAGAGTTCCTAGCTTTGAAGTGGGCTATTGTTGACCAATTCCATGAGTACTTGTATGGGGCTAAAATACTAGTAAAACTGACAATAATCCTTTGACCTATGTGCAAACCTCAGCTAAGTTGGATGCCACTGGCCATAGGTGGCTTTCTGCATTATCTACATATGACTATGCTCTCGAATACCGAGCAGGTCTGAACCACATAGATGCTGATGCTCTCTCCGGAGGCCTGTTCCCCAGAATGATTGGGTCCGATTGGCAGAACCTGACATTTGGGCACTCTGCGGAAGTTTGACAGGGAGGAACAAATGTCACAGACATGAGTGGACTGCATGGTGGATTGCTTGGGAGCCTCTGAGAATTGCATACCTGCTGCTTATTGCCACTTTTCTGCAATAGACATTGGTGCACTGCCTCAGCTGGACAATGACAGTGATCGGGGGCTCAATCCGCGATCCCATGATCAAAGCAGCTTTAGAAGCCCTCTATGCAGGAAAAGATGTGTCCAAATTACGCCCACTGATTTGAGAACTGCACTGTTATACAAGAAGGTCCTAAGTTGAAACTGATCAATAAACTGTTATACAGAGAAACAGTAGACAGAGGGGACAAGTAGACAAACAACAACTAGTGCTGCCCTGCCTTTCGAGACTCAGTACTGAGGTCCTTGCACAACCACATGGGGCACCTTGGTATAGACAGAACACTTGACTTGGTGAGATCCAGATTCTATTGGCCTAAGATGGGGGCTGATGTGGAGCAACACATTCGAACTTGTAGTCGCTGCTTACAGAGAAAGCTTTGCCCCAGAGGGCTGCCCCTTGTTAACATCACCACCAGTGCACCCATGGAGCTGGTCTGTATTGATTTTCTAAGTTTGGAGTCAGATCAAAGAAATATCAGTAATGTGCTGGTGGTCACTGACCATTTCACGAGATATGCCCAAGCTTTCCCCACCAAAGACCAGAAAGCATCCACTGTGGCCAAAGTACTTGTGAAAACTTTTTGTTCACTATGGGGCTCCACAAAGAATCCATTCTGATCAAGGGAGACTTTGAGAGTCGTCTGATCAAAGAGATGCTTTCTCTGTGGGAGTGCGAAAGTCCAGAACCACTCCTTACCACCCCCAGGGGACCCACAGCCTGAACGTTTCAACCGCACTTTGCTAGATATGCTAGGCACCCTGCACCCAAAGGACAAGCCTAGATGGAGCCAACAAATTAGCACCCTGGTACATGCTTATAACTGCACCAAAAGTGATGCCACTGGATTCTCCCCTACCGCCTGATGTTTGGAAGAGAAGCTCGACTACCAGTAGATGTGTGTTTGGGGTCTCTCCTGATGGGGTTCAGGCTGACAACTATTTACAGTATGTGCAAAAGTTAAAGGCCCAGCTAACTCATGCGTACCAACTGGCTCAAACCATGGCTGCCAAAAGAAATCTGGCCAACAAAGAAAGGTATGATAAAAGGTGAAAGCACAGGAACTCCGGGAGGGAGATCGGTATTGCTAAGAAATCTGGGATTGCATGGCAAGCACAAGATTGCTGACAGATGCACCATCTCCCTCACATTGTAGTGGGCAAACTAGATGATCTGCCAGTGTACAAAGTAAGGCCTGAGAATAATTCAAAAGATGTAAAACAATGCATAGAAATCATTTACTGCCCATTGGACAAATCTTAATTGAGTCTGAGCCCCTAGAAGATGCCCCTCTGGACCAGTGACTAGAGCTGCTGCTAAGAAAAGATCAAGAAAGTCTGCACCTACAGAAGCAAAGTTAAAGTGTTCCCTCCACAAGTCCCAGTTGAGCATGACTGTCAGTCCATATCGGAAGAAAGTGAGAGTGACTTTGAATATTATCCTTCTTACGAACTGAGTCAATTGTTTGAGGCAATCCCCTAGTCAATACTGGAGACAAAGCTGGGCCTTCTGGACTGTTTAAGCCCCCAGCTTCATCCCTGGAGCCAATGCTCCCAGAAAGTGAAGTAAAGCATCAGATCAGATGAAATTGAATCATTGTGCATGGTTGAACTGTTTGAGCTTTCAGGGAGGAAAATGATAGATTGGGCAGACTGGTGATACACCCGAACAAGAAGAGTATTTTGAGTGCCCTGACAGTCCACTGCCAGTGTCAGAAACTCTCCATGCGAGCCAAATGTTGTGGACTCAGAAACTGTAACTCCTGGAGCTGAAAGTGCCCCAAGTTCTAGCCTCTACCCCATGGAGACTCCCTGACAAGTGTGGACAATGCTGAAAATGAGGCTCAGAGTGCAGAGACTGTAACAGTTCCCCTAGAAAGACTGGTCGAGCTGTAAAGCCTGTGGTGCACCTCAGTTATGATTCCTTGGGAGGCCTGTGGATTTGCCTCTCAATGTTGTCCATAAAGGAGTGTATGTGTCCCCAGCTCACTGCCCAAACTGAGCATCAGTGCTAACTCCAAGTTACTTGTGTTGCCCTCTAAGTATGGTGCCCTTGCCCCATCCAGCCCCAAGGTAACTGATAGGGAAGGGCC
Organism: Neoceratodus forsteri; assembly: GCA_016271365.2. Taxonomy (NCBI): domain Eukaryota; kingdom Metazoa; phylum Chordata; order Ceratodontiformes; family Ceratodontidae; genus Neoceratodus; species Neoceratodus forsteri. Next base: position 1,379,998,666 of record CM028132.1, on the reverse strand, counting down.
CCTCTCTTCAGGTTTCATGTACAAGAGGTAATAACTTGAGTTATGGTACAATGTGTATGTAATACTGTGTAAAGAGGACGATACTGCAATGTTTCAGAAATGTGTTCTTGGTAAAATGATATATTGACTGATGATTACATGTATGCGAGCCTAATGCAAATGTATATGGTTGCAGTTGAAACTTATAGGTACTTGCTTGTGTCGGACGTCAAGCTTTCCCAAGCCAGGAAGGGTGTAACCCCCTGAAAATGGGGTTCCAAAAGACTTCCAGGAGCTTGCTTGAATGCTCCAAGCCTGAATGGTGTTTGGCATTTAAGCCATTTATCAGTGAGTGTTTTTAGAGCCTCTGGTACTGTCTCTTTAAGAGCTGTCTGCTTGCAGACATAATTAGTTGTATGGGGGACTGTGTGCTTCTCTGAGTACCACTCGAGCTGCTGCCAATTCACTTAATTTTGCAGTCACTAGGGTGCAAGGAACCTATCTGAAAGATGTAACTGTTTACCAGAAATTATTTAGAGTAATAATGAAATTACAGTTTGTCTAACCTGCTTTCTTTGCAGTCAGAACTGTGTCTGCTAGTTCCCCATTCTAGTTTTGAACTGCTGAACTGGACCAATCAGTGTGGGGTAAGCTAGCTCTAAAATGGTGCCTTGGACGAATCAGAACTTGGACTCATAATCTGAGCCAGCCACAAGAGGATTGTATGGGCAGTGACTCTGGGAGATGTAGTTTAGACTTCAGTGCCTTTTGGACCAACAGCAGCAGTCTATTGTGAGTGACAGCCAATCCAGTCAAGAACTGGGAGGAACTCAAAGGAAGTGCCGGTTTTGTCGGTTGGAGTTCAGTTGAGCTTTGGCAGTGAAGAAGGAAGGAGCCCTGTGCTTTTTCAGTGTGCAGTTTTAGTCAAAAACGTGTGTAAGGCCCAGAGTTCCGGTCTGCAGCTTGTGTAACAGCTTGTTAGGACTGAATCCGTCCTGTGAAAAGAATCAAAGGATCTCTGAAGAGTAGAAACCAGGCTCACCCTGTAGAAGACTGGAAGAATTGCTGAAAATTGCACTTCGGTCTGTCAGGAACTGAATCTGCTGTGTGTTCTCCCGGTATTGTGCAGTAATTGCGATCGGGATACAGATGCAGCCTGCCTGGTATAGTACTTTCTTTTATATGGATGTGTGAAGAGGTTTGTGTACCTCAAGTGAGCCCTGCTGACATTGAAGGACCCTATCTTATTTGGAGGTCGTGAGTACTAATTCAGGGTTGCTCCTGTTGAATTGCCACATTAAATCCAAATGGAATTACTGTACTGCTGACTGTTTAATTCTCCTTTTCTCTGTGTGAAAGGGCCCTACCAGCTGCCACGGTTTGGACTAGCCACTAGGGCTTGGGTACCCAGGGACAGTAACTGATAGGGATAGGCCTGTGCACAGAGCCATAGGTAGATTATTAGAGTGATAAGCTAATTAACCTGATTTCCCGTCCTTGTTATATCCCCTAAATAAATCAGAGCTGCTTGTTTCAGCAAAGTTATACTGCCTGAGGTATTTGTCTATGTTAAAGTACTGTACTGTGATTGTTGCACTGTATCTCATTTCACAGGAGGTCCCAGTGCGGAACCAGACCTGGGGGTAAGTGTATACTGTGAAGGTAATTCTGATATATTGTGTGGGCCACTAGTGGGAAGAAAGGGGGGTTGCAGTGTCCCAGAGGGCTGTGACCAAGTTAGTTTAACTATTGCAAACCCTGACCTCTGGGTGGAGGCACCCGCCATTGGATCCAGGCCCCTCAACCTGTTAGTGGCAAATCAGGCAGGGGTAGTAGCCCCTGGGATAGCGCCATCTAGGGGTTGCACATATACATTCTGAATGTGTGGTATGGCAATGGGACTTGGTGTATATAGATACGTTTAGCAGGTACCGGGTCATAACCGCGCAGAGCAGGAAGCGTTACAGAGTAGTGCGTGGGGATTAAACAACAGGGAATATCAGCGGTGCGATACTATCGCTATCCCCTGTTGCTCACCAGGAAGGAGGAAGTTTATGTAGGCACCGCCGGTCAGGTGCTTGGTTGAGCCATTGCCATGGTGGCATGGCTAGAACACCTGACCCTGCAGTGTGTGGGTTGGGGGAATCGCAGTTTGATTCCCTGCTAGGGAATCTCTTAGGTTTCTTTTTTTCCCCTTGCCCCAGTGTCCACACCCCCTCGGAGTTGATTATTTTAGTTCCGGGGTGTGTGGGGGGCAAAGCCCCCCACAAAACAAAAGAACAGTTATCTGTTATTGCTGGACTAGTTTCTTTCTGCTCGGCGGTCATATGTGCAGTATCATCTGCGACATTATGACCCCGTGCCCTTTTAGCATCGTCTCTTATTTTAATTTTTCAGGTAAAGTGAGGTTGAAATATGCATATAACATTATTGTGTTTTTAAACCAAAATTACTGAAGCAGAAAAAGTGTTGTTTTTTTTTGTTTTGGGGGGCTATATTTTCTGTTCACTTTGGGACACTGCCATCTTTTAGTATTTGTTTTTGGTTATAGGGAACCATGCACATGTCAAAGATTACATCCTTGCTGACTGTAACAAGGCTGCCCATTTTGCCTAATTCATTAGGTTATCATTATTTAATTCAATTGTGATTTTACTTGGCTTCTTACCTCATAGCTCATCTGAAGTTCTGTCCGCCCAATGCCTCTTCACGTTCCTGAGGATAAGAGGACGTGCGTCTCAGCAACGTGTTTCCAAACTGGCATGAAGTCATGCATGCATGAGTTATACCTACAGTATTTTAAGCACTCAAAGATAAACAAATGGCCTGAAAATAGGCTTTGTCTTGAACATGTGGTAATATGTTTTATATTGAGAAACATGCACGGGAACTCTGAAAACTTGCTTTGCAAACCGGAACTGTAACTCGGGGCATGCGCATTAGCCTTGCTGTGGTGAGAAGCTCGAGTTGAGTAAAATCACATTTTGATTTAAAAATAGCAATAAACTAATGAATAACACAATGTGAGCAATCCAGATACAGTCAGCAAGCATGTAATCTTTGACAGGCACACTGGTCCCATAGGACGAAAAATAAATGTTAAAGGCTGACAGTGCCTGGGACGGAGTGTATAGCCATCCTGTTCCTTTCACTCGTAAACCCCTTCACAACCCTGCAACACCGGCAATTCAGGTTCTGACAGGGGCTGTGGGGGGATTTGTACCATACCCCTCTTGCTTTAAAGTTGGCCCTTTAAGACCTCACTGCACTGCATGCTGTACTGTACCTGTTGACTGTCCCTCAGGGGAAGGGTTAGCAAGTAACACCTGAGTCCAATAAACAGGGAGGATGAACAAGGGGAGGAAATGAGTTCTCATTTCTGTTGGGGGAGACAACTAGAGACAGAACTGCAAGAACCTTTTTTGTAAAGCTGAATACAAGCCCTTTTTTTTGCATGTTGCCAAACGTAAAGCAGTTTTCCTTTACTTTAAGGCAATGGAGTGTTGCATGCTCAGAAGTGTGTGGGTTCGGGTGCTTAGCAGGGGCGCCCACCCCATATCTTCAGGAACAGCAAAATAAGCAAGCACTCAATAGCAATTATGTCCATAAGGATGCTCACAAGACAGTGTGCAAAATCCAGTTTGATTACAGCACAGTTGCTCGGGTCAGAACATCCAAGGACAAACAGAGCTACCTGCACATTCAGAATGCCCCAGCACTTCAGTAAGTAGAGTTCTGTCAGGGGGCCAGCTGTGTAAAAGCAGAGCAGCAGAACAAAAGGTGTGAAACAGGTTTCAAGCATAGGAATTAGGAGTCGTGCAAGAAACCTTTGCAGCTTGCATTTTCCAGCCTTGTGATTGGACAAGGACTTCAAAGACAAAAGGGGCAGCAAGAGGGAGAGTGGGCAGAACGAAGGAGATTTGGTGTTCTGAAGCTGTGATGGGTGGCGGAGGGGCATGCCTTCAAAAGCCCTCTTGCAGGTCAGACCAATACCAGTATGTCTGCATGCTTTGCAAGGGGACATAAAAAAATGCTAAAACAGAGAAAGGGGCATCTTACAAGTCTGGAGAAAAAGGAAGATTTAAAATGAAATAAAAGGTATATATGTGATAGCCCCCACAACACTGGGTCCCTACCTGATGTGGCTCCTTGCCACTACTAAGCTGGATCCTGACGCAGTAGTTACCACCACCACCCCCCACTCACACAGGACTGCAACAAAGTAGGGACCAGCAGGGCAGCAACAGCCTTGCTGGTAGAAGCCCAGTTTAGGAATCGAGCCCTGTCTCCTAGACTATCTTTGCCGCTGTAGCTGCAGACAGACCTCCCAAGTTACTGGTCTCAGGACTTTGCAGAGGGGCTGGGGCCAGGAGGAAAAGGCCATTGGGCACACTGGCATGTGTTCTTGCCTTCTGGACTGTGTAGAGGGGCAGGAAGCAGGAGCATCTCAGTGCCGAGTCCTATTAACCAACCCATGCATGCACAGCAATGCGAAAGCACCAAATGGGAATCGAGTGGTGCGCCTGCAGCATCCTGGGTCTCAGACTCAAGGGCAGGCAGTAGAGCTAGGACCAGACATCAGACAGCCAATCAGGAGCATGCATTCATTCATTTACTTACTTGCTTGCTTATTTATTTGAAAATTGGTGACCAGGAAATGTATACTGAGCCGAAGCTCGTTTTCGGGTGTGACCCGGGGGAAGGGACCAAAGGATACATAATACACAGCCCAGACACTGTTTTCCAGTTACAATAAAGTTCACTCCGACACATGTTTAAATACACGAGTAAGTGCAAAACTTAGCTCAAAATAAGCAAGCAAGGCATAAGCAGCAAATGAATGGTCCAGCAACACATCCGCCTAGGTATGAACATACGAACATATGAATGTGCCAGCAGAAACAGACCACCTGGTCTATCTAAGTCTGCTCGAGTGTGCAGCCAGCTTCCCTAGTTTGCAGCTGCCCCACCCTCCCTCCTCTCTGTCATCCCACTGCCACCCCCACCTCCCACCCTCACCCTCCCCGTTCCCTGTCCCATGCCCTTTGAAGCTGTTCACAGATTTACATGATACCACCATTCTGGTAGAGCATTCCAATTTGCTACCACCCTCTCTGTGAAATAGTGCCTCCTCATTTCCTTCCTAAATCTTCCTCCCTCTATTCTTAGCCTGTGCCCCCTGTGACCCTCCCCCTCCTTAACTTAAAGACCCCATCTGCCCCATCCTTATTGATTCCCCTCAGATACTTGAATGTCTCTATCATGTCCCCTCTGTCCCTTCTATCCTTCAGGGTGTACATATTCAGGTCTCCCAGCCTGCTCTCATGGTCTCTCCCCTCCACATATCATCTTTGTTGCCCTCCTCTGCACCCTCTCCAGTAGGCTGATATCACGATTTAGGTATGGCCTCCAAAACTGCACACAATACTTTAAGTGAGGCCTTACCAGCGACCTGTAGAGGGGCAAGATCACCTCTCTTCACCTGGATGAAAACCCCCTCGCTATGCACCCCAGCATTTTGTTCACTTTTGCAGCCGCTCTCCTGCACTGGGCAGTGTTGTTCATGGTCTCTGTTATAATTACCCCTAGGTCCTTCTCCTCAGTGATCCCCAGCTTAACCCCCCCCAGCCAGTATTCTCTCCTTGAGTTCTTCACCCCAAAGTGCATAACCTTACACTTCTTTGTATTGAACCCCAGCTGCCACCTCTCTGACCACTCCTCTAGCTTGCTTAGGTTCCCCTGCAGCTGCTTCCATCCCTCCTCTCCATTCACCACTGCTCCGATTTTGGTGTCATCAGCGAACAGACTTACCTTGCTCACCACCCCATGTGCAATGTCTGACATGAAAAGCCCGAACAATACTGGCCCCAACACAGAGCCCTGTGGCACCCCACTCATCACCAGCCTTGGAGCTGAGAGCTCCCCTCTCACCACCACCCGTTGCAGCCTGCCACTCAGCCAGCTTGTAATCCAGTTCATCATTTTTGCCCCTACCCCTACACCACTTAGCTTCTCCCCAAGCTGCCCATGAGGCATCGAATCGAAGGCCTTGCTGAAGTCCAAGTAAAGAACATCCACCGCATGACCCTTATCCAGCTCACCTGTCACCCAGTCATAATATTGTATCAGGTTGGTTTGACAAAACTTCCCTGAAACAAACCCATGATGCCTCACATCCTGGAAGCCATTGTCCTCCAGGTATGACACCAGTCTTTCCTTTAGTATCGTTTCCATGAGTTTGCACACTATGGAGGCGAGACTTACCGGATGATAATTACCCAGTTCATCCCTTGGCCCGCTCTTGTGTAATGGTACTACATGTGCCATCCTCCAGTCCAGTGGCACACATCCCGACTCCAGTGAGGTGCTGTACAGATCCACCAGTGGCTCAGCCAACACCTCTGCCATCTCCCTCAGCACCCTGGGGTGGATACCATCTGGCCCTGGTGCCTTGTTTACCTTCAGTGCCCTCAGTCCCTCTAGGAATCTATTTGCCTCAATTCTTCCATCTGTCACCTCCTGTCCCCACTCTCCCAGCCCATGCTGGTAGCGGTCCCCCCCCCCTTCTTCTGTGAACACTGAACAAAAGTATTCATTCAGTGCTTCTGCCTGCTCCTTCCCCTTTTCCATCCACTCCCCGCTCCTTTTTATCCTCACTATTGTCTCCTTTCCCTTCCTTTTCTCCCTGATGTATCTGAAAAGTATCCCCCCCATAAATTCCCTGTGTTAATCTCAGCTCCCTCTGGGCCTTGGCTTCTCTCACTTTTCTGGTCACCTCCCTGGACCATCTTGCATATTCCTCCCTGTCCACTTCCTTCCCCATCCTCCGATACCTCTGCTGCGCCTCTCATTTTGTCCTCACCACCTCCACAACCTCTCTGTTCAACCAGCATGGTTTCCTTGCTCTGCTCCTCTTACTCTGTGCCTTGGTGTAGGCTTCTGTTGCCTCTGTAATCCCCGTTTAATAATATCCCATTTCTGCTCCGCATCCATCTCCTGCCTTATGCCCTCCAGTTTCCCTTTCAGTACTTCCTGCATCCTCCCAAAGTCTGCCCCCCTGAAGTTTACCACCCAAGTAACTGATTTCTCTGGCTCCCCATGCATCATGATATTAAACCACACCGTTTGGTGATCGCTGTCGGCTAGTGGGTCCTCTACCTTTATTTCCCTCACTGCCTCCCCATTCGACAATACCAGATCTAAAGTGTTCTTTAGCCTAGTAGGTACAGTAATCAACTGTGCCAGAAGACCCTCCTGGATTGCATCCAGGAGCACTTGCTCCCTAGCACTGGAGGTGACCGGAATGCTCCAGTCAATCCCTGGCAAGTTGAAATCCCCCACGATGACCACCTTCCCTTTTCTACATACCTTTTTGATTTGTCCCAATAACTCCCTGTCAAGCTCCTCAGACTGGGACGATGGCCTGTATACAACACCAAACCTCAATTTCATGTCCGTTGAGTCTAGGCGCTGCAGCCAGATTGCCTCTGTTCTCCTTTCTTCCCCCTCATCCCTTGTGCATTTGATCCCATCCCTCACATAGACTGCCACCCCACCCCACCACCCCCACCCCCACCCTTACGGTCCTTCCTGTATAATTTGTATCCTGGGATTGCCAGATCCCAGTCCTGGTGCTCAGTTGCCCATGTTTCTGTGACAGCTGCAATATCCACCCTCCACACTGCTAAGAGTGCCTGTAGCTCAGCGGATTTGTTTCCTAGGCTTCTTGCATTCAATGAGACCTCCCTCCATAATGCCCCCTTCCCTTCACTAGCCTCCATCTCCTTCTTTCTACTCCCTCCTTTTTTGGCCACCCTGAGTCCTTCCCTGCTAGCCCGGGGGTAAACTCTGACTCCACTCTATCGGATCCCTGCCTACCTGCTCTCCACTTGCCACCCCCCCATCTAGTTTAAATCCACCCTTGTTGCAATATATATAATGCAAGAGGAGCAGTCAGGGAGATTTAAAATTAAATAAAAAGGCTCAGTATATGTAAGTCCCCCAGCTTTGTTGGGCTTACCTTGCTGGCCTCCCTGCTGCCCCGAACAGCTCACCGCCACCTTGTCCCGAGTTTCCCTGGTGTTCCAGGGCACTAAATCGGGCCCCTGCCACGTTCTTTACAGTTTGCGGCTGGAGGAGCAAAAGATGTAGAACCACCACGCTGCAGCCACACGGATCTGCGAGCGGTTGTCCACACATGCGCAGTAGTGGTGCAGTGATTTTATCGCCATTGTTGCGGCCAAATGAGAGCCTCTTCAGTGGTCCCAGACCCCAAGATAAGCAAAACAGGGTCCGGAAGCATGGAGGAGGCACAGGAGGAGCAGCAAAACATTTTATTTTAAAAGCGCAAATGAGTGCTAAGGGGGGCTATCATAAATATTAATATGTAGGGGTCATGAATATTAACGAGCCTGCCTGCTGCCTTTGGTGACAGTGCAAAATGGCAGCAGCGCCAGGCAGGGTATTGACTTAAAATATTAAACTCTGCAATGGCTGAACAGGATAAAGGGACTGCATCAAGACTGAGAGGCAGTTATTTATTAAAAGTGTTTATTCTGGCTGAAGCAGGATTTTAAAGTTGAGACTTTACCTGGGACTGCATTTAAACTTTTTGTCAACAGCCATTTTTGCAGCATTTAACCCCTGTCACAGCCAATCAGAAGGCAGGGACTTTGCGCAGAGACTCCTGGGACTGGCAAAGGACTTTTAAGAGAAAAAGCAGGGACAAGTCTTGGCACCCAAATGAGGAACCAATAGGGTATCAGGTGTGCCAGATGAGTAATAATTTGTTCTGTGGGACAGGTGCTGCAGCCAATCATGAAAGGGCAGGAAAACTGGGATAAATTAGAATGTGGTACTTGCCAGTGGAAGATTCAACGAGTATCCCAAAGTGAGCAGATTGCAACAGCCATGACTGCAGGGTCTTCAGCCCAAGGTCTGCATCTGGGACTTCACAACCAGCTCGGTTCCAGTAACTCACCAGCATTTTAGACCCTGCTGCTGAGTGAAGCAACTGCAGAGTGCATACAGCAAGAGAGTAGTCGGGGGCTGAGAGAGCAGCAGAGAGAGAGAGGGAGAAAGCAGCTAACAGCCCAGTGTGAGAGCAAGTGGTAGGTCTACAGCAGCATGTAAGGGACTATATACTGAGTTCCACCCCCTCGGCTGGGCAGACTTGAAGCCTGTGCTGCTGAAATCCAGGTACCTATGAGAGAGTGCTGGGGTCAGAGACTGAGAACATCCCAGCCTTCACCCGAGTCCTGTGGGGTGTGCAACAGAAGGGTCTGGGGACCACACTGCTTAGTCCCCTGACTGAAGAGGACAGAGGGAGATGTCAAGAGGCCTGCCTGGTGAACACGGCCTATAAAGGCCCCAGCAGTGAAGACTGGAAAGGCCAGGCAGGTGAAGACTCCAGCATCTCTGAAGTCCTTCAGTCAGCTCTGCTTCTGCATTGGTGCACCAAATACCGGACACCTTCATGGTACAGAAAAAAAATCAAATCCTTTACCCCCCCCCCCCCGGATTGCTAAACTGTAAGTACCCCAAGCTGCGGCTTTGGGGAGTCTTTATTTAGCTAGCTAGCTAGGTGGAAATTAAAGGGGGTAATTCCGGGGCAGGACTATGCTAGAAAACTGCGCCCAGGCCTGAACGTTCTGAACATTACAGCTAAGCTTTGTGAATTTAAAGTTTGGGCCCCAACGAAAGATCCCCATAATGATTTCTGCAATGCAGTGAGGTACCCACTGAAAAGACTATATAGACTTTCTTGGCAGCTGCCAAGGGAAAAACAGGTGCACTCGCAGGTGGAAGGTGGGGATTGTTGGGGTACAATTGTTAGCCGGTTGTTATTGTTGTTACCATTTTATCTCCCTTTTCCCCTTCCCTTACAATAAAGTACAGTTGTTGCTCATGTTAATTGCTGCCACAGACTGTTTCTGCAAAGAAGGGGGGTATTGTCAGTGTGTGGGGGGAACTGTTTGGGGCGCTGCTAGTGTATTTTCCTGGGGGGTGGTAACCTGATATTTACCCACAGGTATTCCCTACCACTCCATCAGGTGGAGGCACCATGCCATTTGACGTCCACCTATCCTGACCTCGCCAGCTCCTCAGAGGCGAAGGCTGTGAGGACCTTGAGGGCCAGGAACAGTCAAAAGTGAGTCAAATGGCAGTTACATATATGTATGGTGAGCCTCCTCCAAACACTGGGGCCTGGATTTTCAAACGCCCCCCAATGCCGAAAGCCTCGGGTGCACGTAACATATGGCGTGTGGGATGTGTGACATTCTCCCAGCTGACGATTGGGATTTTCCTTCCCATGTGCCGATTGCCACAAGTTAGACCAACTTTTTCTGGTCTAGCCTGTGGCAATCCCAGGTACCCATTTTACAGGGCTTGTATCAAACATTTGGCGCAAAGTGCCATAAACTGGGCAAAATGTTGCAACGGAGCCCGACCTATGAACATCGAGTGCAGTTTGCAGCCAAGGTGTTGGCACAGCTGTGCCAACAAAACATTTGATGCAGGCTCTGCGTCGCCCTATGAAAATCCGACCCTGGGTGCTTACCTGATGTGCAGCATGTTCATAGCAGGAGGGAGCTGCTAAATGCTGAGGGGCTGACACACAAAAAAATGTAAGCAAATACGGTTCCTACAAAGCAGACAGAAGCCCTCTGGTCCCCCAATAATGCTGAGAAAAGAACAGAGGTTCTAAAGTCTTCATGCTCATGAATTTCCACGAATGATGAGCTCAAGTTTTACAGAATATGATCATACTGAACAGATTCATGTTAACTGTCTTTTAATGAGGTGTTAAGTTCAATACTCTGTAAAAGAGATTGCCGGACTGAAATCTGGGCTTAGACAATCCTGAAGCTGGGGAAGGGGACTGTGCGAGTGTGAGTCAGGCATTGACAGACTGCTACCACCAGGACTCAGGAGACCCTGCTACGACGAAAGGTGTACCTTGAAGGAACTCTGCCAACTGAGAGACTGAATGGGCTTTCTGCAATACACCAGCCAGAGAGGCCTTTCAGAGCAGAATAATATCCGTTTTGCTGTTTCCTTGGAGTTTCTGACTCCAGCAGGCCTAGTTATGTTCACCATACATGCATGCGCAGTGAACATTTTGTTAGGAGAGTGGCTTTTGATGGGTGACATTGTCAATTCAATGCAGACTGGTCTGCCAGGGCCTTTTCAGGGTCACACCAGTCATCAGCCAGGCTGATCATGGCACTGTTCTGGCTCGCTGGGTGGAAACTTCAGATAGTTCAAAGGACAGAGCTGACCCAATCATAGGTCGGCTCTTTCCTTTGATCTGCATAACCGTTGCACAGCAAGCACAGCTGATCTGTCATGATTAGCCTGCTGAGGTTGAATTACACCCTGCAAGAAAGAAAAGCATCCATTGATGTCTGTTGCTGCTGCCACCCTTACTGTCATCCCCGACCCTCCGGCTCGGCGTCTACCACCCCACCCAACCCACCCCACAAATATTACACAGACACAGGGCATGCCCTATCCCCAGTGTCGCCATTTGAAATAAAGAAAACCACCCCTTGTAGTTTTTTTTAACAATATAACCTATAAAAAGGAAAAACGTCCATCGATTTCTGTTGCTGGTGCCGCTGTTAGTTCCTCCACCTGACCCTTCCACTCAGCACCCACCACCCTACCCCCACAAAAATAACACTGACTCTGGGGGTGCCCAGTCCCCAGTGTCTCCACCTGAAATAAAGAAAACCATCCCTAATAGTTTGTTTTTTTTAAACAATATAACCTGTAAAAAAAAAGAAAATCATCCATCGATGTCTATTGCTGCCACCGCTGTTAGTCCCCCCACCCAACCCTCTCACTCAGCACCCACCACCCCAAGCTCTTTCTTACCTACTGGGGGTCCAACCCCGTAATCCTCTCTGCACTGCAGACACGTCTTCACTCTTCAGCACCGGACCATGAACTGAGGAAATCAGGTATGCGGTTCTATGTATGTCAATGGGGTTTTTGAACTTAGTAGCATAACTTGGTCATTTTTGAATATTTTTACCGTAAATTTTCAACATGCTTTTTTTGGGATCACACTTCATGAACAATGGCAGTGAAATTAGGCAATCTGTCCTGAAAGATGATTTTGCGGTCACTGCGCACCTTTCTGGCAGGAGCTGAACATTTTCTCCGTCCTTGTTCATGATGGTGGGGTCATAAGAAGGCTATGTTGCACATTTGGGGTAAAAATATAAAAAAAAAAAAAAAGTTATGAGCATTCGTTGAAATTTATGAACACAGGCTTGGAATCTAGATTTAGTAGTTGCCGTATTGGTCCTTGCAAGAATAGATCCAGAAGCAAATGATTTGATACCTTTTAGGCTTGTAATTTTAAATATTATGACCCATCATTTTTATGTTGGCTTGCCGCGCTTGCGCGCAGGTCAACAATTGGGAGAGTGGAGATTTGAAGGCGCGGCTGCTGTTGGACGAATGCAGGGCACGCATCAGTAGGTGCGTCCCTCATTCCCTAATAAACCAGCCTTCTAGCGCTGACACCAACATTATGTAAAGTGGACATAACCGTAAACAAAGTGCCGCTGCAATCAGAGACAAGCTCGTCATGCAGCGGCATAAAGCATACCTCCCATACGTGCTTTTCAAGTGAAACATTTCCAATAAACATGGCGCGGAAATCGCCGCATAGGTGAAGCTATGGCTCCTTATGTGACATGCCGGCGGGGAGCCACTCCCCGTCAGCATCACTCAACTGTTGAATGTCAAGGGGTGCCCAATCCCTCGGCTCGCCTCCCCGACTTTGTTTGCCGGGCGGGTGCCAATCCAGCATTATCCCCCCATGTAGGTGCCCACGAGGTGCCCAATCCCCATCGGCTAGTGACCCCCAAACCCACTTAGGTGGCATGCTGGGAGCCCACCCAGCATGCCAAAACAATCCAGCGTCTTTGTTTGCGTGAGGGTGCCCAATCCCCAGCGGCATTAAGCCCCCAGTGTTGTGTGCCGACAAGGGTGCCCAATCCCCCATCGCTACTAACCCCCAAACCCACTTAGGTGGCACGCTTAGAGCCCACCCCAGCATGCCAAAACTGTCCCGCGACGCTTTCTGTACCTAGAATATGAAACGGTCCCTGGTAGTCTAGGGTCTGCCCTCCCCCACCCGCACGCCACCCACGCTACCCTGCATCCCTCACCCTCACCTCACCCCATACTTACCTCCGGAGTCCGGTGCGACAATCTTCAGTGGACCAGGAACACATCTGCACTCTTCAAAGCGGACCACGAACTGAGGAAATGCCGGTAAGCTGTATAATGGAGTGACTAGGGTTTTTTCAACTTTGTTGCATATCTCAGGCATTTCTTTGGACTTTTTGCACCAAATTTTCAACATGGGGTTTTTGGGGCCCCTCCTCATGAATTCTGTCACTGTCATGGCGTTTATCAGCCTCAAAAGGTGATTTCGCAGTCACTGCACAAAATCACCTTTCAGGGTCCATTAACAAAATGACAGTGGCGGTGTTCATGAGGTGCCCTCTTAAAAAGCCTAAGTTCCAAATTTGGTGGAAAAAAATCCAACAAATGCCTGTTTTACGAGCGTGCGTTACGCAGTAGCTATACAGGCTCGTAACTTCGCGCATTCACAATATTTTACTGACAGATTTTCAGCATTCTCATTTTTGTACACCTCCTTGTGAACAGTACAGCTGTCATTTTCCACATCCTGCCCGAAATGTGTTTCCGCACTTCCGGCGCACAATGCGCAGTCGCTGTGGGAAATCAGTGTTTGGGCCAGACTATGAAAATGACAGTGACACAGTTCATGAGCAGAGGACTTAAAATGCCTATGTTGAAAATTTGGTGATGATACTCCACAAAATAACTGTGTTACGAGCATGCGTTGGCAGATTGCACGCACATTCGTACCGTTGTGCATTTGTGATATTTTCAGTCTGGATTTTCACCATTGCCATTTTTCCACACCTCTTGATGAACAGTACAGCCGTCATTTGACATATCATGCCCAAAATGTGTTTTCGCACTTCCAGCGCAGAATAGCGTGGTCGCTGTGCGAAATCACTTCTTGGGACACTTTGAGGAAATAACAGTAACACTGTACATGAGCACAGGTGCTAAAATGTCTGTGTTGAAAATTTGGTGCCAAACGCCCATAAAATGGCAGTGTTGGAAGCGTGCATTGCATATTTCCCACGCACCCTAGTAGCTTCGCAAATGTGGTATATTTACATGCCACATTTTCAACACTGGCATTTTTTCCACCTCCTTATGAACTGTGCAGCTGTCATTTCTCACATCCTGCCTGACATGTTTTCCCGCACTGCACTACCAAACACCCAAAGGGACACCCTAATGCTTGTCACTCTCTGCAGGGTGGGGTGGGTTGGCATCAGTTCAATACTTCACTGCCATTCCTATGATGCATCTGTCTAACTCCTGCACTACCAATGCCAATGCCAGCAAGCCAACATTCAGCATTGACAAATGCGTGTTAATACAGCCATGTCTTCACAGCCCCTCATGAATGTGACAGCTGTCATTTTTCAAATCCTGGCCAAAACGTGTTTTTGCAGTTGTGACACAAAATCATCTTTTGGGCAGGATTTGACAATTGTCCCCACCCTTGGTTATGAGGTGGGCTCATAGGAAGGTTATGTGGGTCATAAGAGGGTTATGTTGAAAATTTGGGTAAAAATTTGAAAAAACAACAAAGTTATGAGTCTACAGAGCAATTTTTCAATGCACACTCATAAAGCAATTTTCAATATTCTGACCCCAGCTTTTCAACATAGCCATTTTTCACACCACCTCATGAATGTGACAGCTGTCATTTGTCAAGTCCTACCCAACATGTGTTTTAACACTTGTGGCGTAAAATGATATTTCAGACATTTTTTTTATAAAGGACACCTGTCATGCTCAGAAGGAGTGGTCATAAAAAGATTATGTTGAAAATTTTGGGTAAAATATGAAAAGCCAACTAAGTTATGTGAAAAAGTGAATTGTTCCATTATTTACTCATAACTTTTTTTTTGCAGATTTTGGCTCCTAATGTTCAACATATCCCTTGTGTTGTCCCACCTCCTGAATGTGGCAGGTGTCATTTTTCAAATCTCCTCTGAAACTTGTTCCCACAGTCGCACAGTGAAATCCCCTTTCAGATGGAATTTAAAAGTTCCACCTCTCTTGATAACTTCAGGTCATAAAAAGACTGTTGGATATTTGGGGACAAAATGTGGGAGCCCACTTAAAAGTATATATTGCCTCTCAGCTGCCCTTTCTTAGGTAGTTACAGTCTAAGAATGTCTTAAAGCAGGACACCACTGAAAATGAGACATTGCAGCTCATTTGCTCTATCCTGGGTAAATATATAGTAAAACTTTGTACAAGCAAGACCTGGTACAACAGCAATACCAGTGGTGAACATTCGGCATTGACAAATGCTTGTTATCCTGAAGCCAATTCCGCAACCTAGTTAGGGATCTGAGGCAAGCTATTCTTGCCGCTCACCCCAACTGTGTTCCATCAGCAGGCCAATCCAGCTGCCCTCTTGCAAGAGCAGTGGAACATCTATAGCAGAAATCTAACAGCCGCTAAAGAAAAGATGTGGATGCAGCCACAATTGCTGGATTCTCACCTGCAGTGCCCAAGAGTACCTTGCTGACTAACGCACCTCTGTTGTAGTTACTATCTCTACCGAAAAATATTTTCACATTGCAATGAACGCACCTCTATTGAACAGTAGATTTTCATATAGCCAGCACCACCAGGTTAACAAAATGGGGTTACCGCAGGGTCAAGGATCTGAGGTGCTTGTTGACTTTTGGTTAGGAGAGCCGGCCTGTCAGCACAGCGGTAGTGGTACTGTTCACGATGTCGTTGACCCATGTTCAGAAACAGGCAGGGGTCATCAAGAGCCAGCCAGGGGAGAGAGGATGAGCGTCCCAGGGACAGAGCTCCTCCACTGGGGTGGGTGGATCCTGCTTTTTGCCACACAACTGCCATGTGATGGAAACCAGGTGGCAGCCTCGGCGAAAGCAGCAGCAAGAAGCAGGGCTGTCAGTGCATGCTGGCACAAAGGTATGATGATTTGTGCATGCATGTGTGTCACTGCAAGCTGCTGCCCTGACAGAGGCCAGGTGGTAGCCTCAAGCGATAGCAGCAGTGAGGAGCAGGACTGTCAGCAGATGCTGGCAGACAGGCATGGCAACTCAAGCATGCATGTGTGTCGCTGCAAGCTGCTGCCCTGGCAGAGGCCAGGTGGTAGCCTCAGCAAGTGCAGCAACGAGAGGTAGGGCAGTCAGCAGATGCTGGCACGTAGACACGGCAATTCAAGCATGCATGTGTGTCACTGCAAGCTGCTGCCTTGCCATAGGCCAGGTGGTAGCCCCAGCGAGAGCAACAAGGGGCAAGGCTGTCAGGGGATTCTGGCACACAGGCATGGTGATTTCAGCATGCATGTTGTCACTGCAAGCTGCTGCCCTGGCAGAGACCAGGTGGCAGCCACAGCAAGAGTAGCAACAAGAGGCAGGGTTGTCAGCAGATGCTGGCACACAGGCACGGCAATGCATGCATACATGAGTGTCACTGCAAGCTGCTGCCTTGGGGGAGGAAACCAAAGAGGAAAATGCCTCGGCTTGCTCTTGCACCCCCTACAGGCACTGGACAAGTGACATGGCAGGCCACCCCTCCCCACCATAGCATCCTCTGCAAGTGGTGGTTAACCATTAAGTTCACAAAAAGGTTGGTGATGGGCTGGAGGGGTGTCACCGAACCAGTGTAATTTGTGAAGATGTGTGTGTGTGTGTGTGTGTGTGTGTGTGTGTGTGTGTGTGTGTGTGTGTGTGTGTGTGTGTGTGTGTGTGTTTTGCTCTTTGGCAACCAGATAAGGTCCATTAGACCCAAGGCCTGTTTTCAGGGGTGACGTGAGTGTTGTGGAGGTTACAAGACTTGTTCAGGGTCACATAGTATGCAAGTGGAGGCTGTGGGAATTAAACCCACCTCTGCTGGATGTACCAAGCTGATTCACAGCTCATTACTCTAACTTCTAGGCTATACTGCTAGCTACCAGGTTGCATGCCAGTGGGCTGTAACTCTACCCTAGGCAATGCCTGCACAGCGAGATACCCACTGCAACTAGAAGAAAATTCTCTCTGCGTGTTTTTTAGAGAGAAAGCCGGGTGCACCCACTTGTCAGAGAGTTAAAGGACTGACAGAAGGAGGGCCCTGTGGACTTGTTATAGAAAACATCTGCAAAAGGGAAGGAGGACAGCCTCACACCCAAACAATGTCATATACACCTAAACACATTCTGTATTATTAGCAAGCCACCATATTCAGATACCACCAATGTTTTGCAGCCCGTGGCCACTTTCTCAGGGCTCACGGTGGTCTCTAATTGTCTTGAGCAATCCTCATTTATTATCATCAGTCAAGCTAGGGGGAACTATCAGGTCTGCTTTCTCATTAATAACTGAGGGCTCATGAAGTGTATAAACAGTCTGAGGCTACATCGCCCGCTAGCCTACACACGTCACAAGATGATGTTGGGAGCACTCAATTACCAGTAAGAACGCAGATCTGACAGTATGCCTGAGCTTTTCTAAGATGAAAACAATCAGCAACCACCTCGAGCCCTGAGGAAGTACTAGCCTAGGGCTGCAAAACGTTGGTGGTAACTGAATATGGTGACTTGCTAATAACAAAGAACATTATTACATGTATATGACATTGTTTGGTATGAGTCTGTCATCCCTCCCTTTTGCAAATGTTTTCTGATTAGCGTCTTTGGGGACAACTCCCCTCTTACAGTTTAACTATGGGCCTTACTACATGCCCAGGCATCCGGAACCACAACCCCTCACACAGACATGTTATAGAAAGCCATAGCATTATATCAACTGCTTAGACTATGTCCACTGGATCTCATTCTTTCCTTTGCTACCCCTTATTCTTCCCTTCCCCCTAAAACAAATTCTAATCAGAACGGATACGGCTGCTCAGAGCAATGGTGGTGATGTGTGGTGAGAGCAAGTAAAAGCATTGTTAGAGCTCTTGCCGTACTGAAGCCGCCATGCCGTGCCTTGTGCAAGCTCCAATAGACCTGCACATGCATCATACTTGCACATGCGTAGTTTAAATCAGAGCCACCTGCTATGCACAAGATGGTGGCTCTGACAGATCTCCGCATGCGCAGTTGCAGTTGGAGAGTCACTTCCGCAGTTTCAGAAAGTAGTGCGCTGGGGGAGGGGCGAGCAACACAGAGGGGAGCTCTGTCTGCAGAGGTGACAGAAGGAGGAGACACCACAGACAAACAGTGACTTCAGCGCTGTGACAGCAGACTGCATCACTGTAGGAGAAGACAGCGATGAGTTCCGCTTTTCTCCTACAGTGATGTGATCTCAAAACGACTGCAGGGCTGTGCCCACACAGGCATAAAAAAATTTCTGGTTTAATGTATTTTATATTGGGTGTACTTACAATTTCTTTATAGTGCCACAGTTATTCTTTGGGGGTGGGGGAACTGTATAACTTCCTAGAGAGTAATAAGTACAGTGTCCAGGGACCCTTATTTTTACCCATGGTGGAGGCATCACATCATCTCATACTTATACCTAGGTTGTCTGCAACCAAAAGAACACAGGCAATCCCCCTTGGAGAAGTAAAAGAAAAAGGAAAGGTAGGACCCCCAAGGGCCCCATGCTTACATATACAGTAGGTTAAAAATGTGTCACCATATAAGCACAGCTGCTTTAATATTTCTGTTTGTATTACTCACTGCATTGTTCAGAGCAACCTCTGTGTGTTGGGGAAGAGGATGGCAGAATTGCCTTGCAGGGCAGTTTAAAAAAAAAATGAATAAGGTGCTGAAGAAACCACCAGATGCTCCAATTGCAAGCAGTGCGGCTTACCATTCTGACACCCCGGATCTGAGTCCCCAGCCAGGGTTGGTACACATCGGGCTGAGGAGGCAGCACTGAGCAGCCATCTGGGATGCCTTCTGCCCCACGCTGGGTGATTTCATTTATTTTTATTTGTAACTCCCCAGAGCGCTGTCCTAAGGGCTACTACCCCTGCCTGCCCTAACTGTAGCAGGGTGAGGGGCCCAGGTCCGGTGGCGCGTGCCTCCACCCAGAGGTCGGGGTTAGAACAGTCGAAGGTGACTCAGTCACAGCCCTCTGGGTTGCTGCAACCCCCCTTTCTTCCAACTAGTGGCCCATGCAGTTCACTTTCAGTGGTCCTTACCATATACACTTACCCTTCGACTCGAACCAGTCAGCTCACTCCGGGGATCCCCTGGAAAGTAAGGTACAGTTACACCCATTCACTGGGCAATACTTCACCATTAATACACAGACTAGCCAGTGTACTTTTGCAAAACAAACAATCTGATTTATTTGAGGGGAGATAACAAGGTTCGGAGGAAATCAGGTTGATTAGCTTACCACTACAGTATATGAAAATCTACCTATGGCTCTGTGCACAGGCCTAACCTATTAATTACTGTCTATGGGTACCCAAGCCCTAATGGCTAGTTCCTCGATGCAGCTGGTTGGGGCCCTGACACAAGCGAGCATTCAATTACTACACAGATCAGATGGAGCCAGAAAGCTCAATTAGTGCAGTAAGCAATACAGCAAATAATTCTTGCCTTTGCTTATAAGCTTTAATAGGGAGCTACTCTGATCCAGTACTCTCAACTCCAGCAAAGAACCACTCTTTCACCACTTCCAGGGCTGAGCCTGAACTTCAACAGCCGCCTCACACATTTATATGGAAAATAACAGAGGGGTACCATACCAGGCAGCTACTTCCCAGACCCGACCGAACTCACAACAAATATGAGCATTTCACTGCAGCTTCAAAACGTCCTGACAGACCGAGCGCGATTCAGCAGATTCTCCAGTCCTCCTCAGGTGAAGCCTGGTAGGTAGCTGTGCTTATACACAGCCTCCTCTGACCACAAGCCTGCGGATTTGATTTCCGGCGCCTGGCAATAAAATGGCCGCTTCAGGGCCTTCACGCCGCTCCCCACGCCGAACACCAACGGCGCAGAAGCTCAGAGCTCCCCTCTCTTCCACAGTCACAGCGCATCTGCCCCTAACAACATGGGGCAATCTTTACAGCTCGGGCGCTACCCGATTCCATTGGCGAGTTACACATGCCAGTCACTTAATCTGGCCCTCAGTGGTGCGAAAAGGCGCCATGGCCCATAATGCCAATTCCAAAACCACAAACAGTGTCTCCATTGGTCATCTGGCTCCATCGAGAGTCCTGATTCCGGGTTGGTCACCTCCACACCATTTCCAGTGCCCCTTGGCTGCTATTGGACCCCCTTCCACACAGTCCGGGTCCAGTATGGAGGGGAACAGCACACAAAGCCCCATCTGCAACAAAAGGAGGTTAATCAAAACTGCATTTTCACTATCCTCTAATTGACTTCAGGCAAATAATTACATCTGTCGAGGGGGCTCCCCTAGCACTTTCAGCGACCACACAGAGGGGCAATTACAGGACATCTCGGGTGGGACTCGAGCAGGGAAACACACAGTCTCCCCCATAAACAATGATTTTGCCTGCAAGCAGACGGCTCTTAAAGAGACAGTACGTGGAGGCTTTAAAAGCACTCATACCCCCCACATTTAGCGGCCTTATGCCGAGCACCAGCCAGGCATGGAGCATCCAAGCAAGCTCCGGGGAGGCTTTCTGGAACCCCCATTTGTAGGGGGGTTACATATTTAAAATGTAATCGCACAAGGAGACCCACAGAGATGCGAGATCTTGTTCTCAAGGACAACCTGGTTGGTTCCTACCATTACAAGACAAGCCCACCAGTCACTGAGGAAGGGGATTAGACGAGCAACTACATGCAGCTCCAGATGGTGGCAAAAACTCTGTTATTTACATTATGCGGGATGCTAAAATGTGATGTAGCATTTGTATATCTTGCCACTGGCATAATATGTGACCAAGCAGTGTTTTATGCCTTGACACTGATGTGATGCAGGGTGCTGATATGTGGTATTGTATATACAGTAGTATTGTATGTCCTGCTACTGATATGATATGTGATGAGGCAGTATTTCATGTCTTGTCAATGACATGATATAGGGTGCTGACATGTCAGGTGGCAGTACTGCATATCCTCTCAGCAATGTGCTGATGTTTGAAGTGGCAGTACTGTATGTCCTGTCACTGACGTGATATGTGATGAGGCAGTGTTTTATGTCTTCCCACTGATGTGATACAGGGTGCTATGTGATGTGACAGAGTTGTATATCCTACCTCTCCTCTCTCCTCTCCCAACTACCTCCTGTTCCCTCTGTTCCAGGGACCATTACACTTTCTCCACTCCTCACCCCCCTTCTCTGCTGGGCAATCTGCTTTCTCCAATCAACTCCCCTCACTATGGCACCTGCTCCCCACCTCCATTCACCTTTCCTCCTGCCTTGGCTCCCTTGGGCACCAGTTGAAACTCCAGCAACATGCCACCTGCTCTTGTTACCTTTCCTACTGATCCCCCCCAAGCCTTGCCTCAAACATTCTTGTCTGGCCGTCTGGCTGGGCCTCCTCTACCTGTCTACTGGCTACACTTCCTCACCACCACTGCTCTTCCATCTACCACAGGGTTAGGCATAAGCACATTTTCTGGTCTCGCGCTTGTTGCCAGTAACTGCACACGGTAGATTGTTGTTTTCCCTTGCCCTTGAATCTGGCATCTCATTTTGAGCTGTGACCCCACTATATTTTTGTACCTATTCATTTTTGTACCAACATTTTTACCAAATGCTCTACTGACTTGCTTCATGTATTGTACTGTGCTTCTCCATTTCACCTCCCCCGGGTCACACCTAGAAATAAGCCTCGGCTCAGTGCGCCTCACCTGGTTACCAATTTTCAAATAAAGAAATATGTCCTGTCACTCATGTGATATGTCATGTGGTAGTATTGTATGCCCTATCAGTGATGGGGTATATGAAGTGGCAGTATTGTATGCCCTGCCACTGATGAGATACAGGGTGCTATGTGATGTGACAGAATTGTGTGTCCTATCACTCGTGGTACATGTCACGTGGCAGAATTGGATTATGTCTTGTCTCTTTTATGACTTAATGTACCTGTAATCACTGTATGTAACTAATTCCATGTCGCCCCTGAAAAAGGGACCTCTGGTCTCAGCGGGCTCACCCGGTTACCAAAATTCCATGAATAAATAAATAAATAGTACTCTATGTCCTGCCACTGACTTAATATGTAATATGGCAGTACTGCATGTCCTGTCACTGATGTGATCTTGCAACACAATTCTTGCACTCCTCCACCTGCATGCCTCAGATAAAGTGATCCACAGCAGAAAAATCAAACCTAGGCACAACAGAGAACACGAGGAGAATAACAGCTCAAAATACTTTTATTCCATTAAAAAACAGGATCGCACACAGCTCTGGGCAGCTCCCCTCGACCAGTTTTGCACCCTGTACATCATCAGGAGGTGGGGCCACATTGTGTGACACCACAATTTATGTGTTATGTTTAAAGTGACAGTGCATAAAACTCTTAATTAAAACAACTCAGTGTGTATATATATATATATATATATATATATATATAAATATATATATATTCTATGCAAAAAAAACTTTATTAATGCATCAGTTAGGGTTATTGTACAACGACAAAAGTGAGGAAATTCGACATTAAGGTTCCCACCCCTTGCACCCTACCTCCACCAACAGGCATCAGGGTGTGCGTTGGGGTCATTGGCCCTAACTCTCACTCCATCCCATGTGTAAACAAGCTGAGGTGCTGCAGTGTAGGAGAATGGGGTTAGAGTTAGACTGATGACCCCAACACACACCCCAATGCCTGTTGATGAAGGGGTGGGGTGGGGTGCAAGGGGTGGGGAAAGCTAATATCGAATTTCATAACTTTTGTTGCTGTAGAATAACCCTAACTGATGCATTAACAAAGTTTTTTGCATAGAATTTCCTTACTTTTTAAGAAAGACTAGAAAAGTAGAAAGTTGCACTAGTTGGTGGGAGCATGGGGCCCCACCAACTTGTAAGTATCAGGCCACATTACACACCTAATGACTAAAAAGTACATTGACAACACCACAGTCAGCCACCAAACAAATGTTAATGTAGTAGAACAATAGAAAATGCTGTCCGCAAAATGTAAACTGTGCCACACAATATCTCCCAAAAAGATATATTGTCCAACACGTAAACACCGTAATTCACATCTACAGGACATGCCATCAACACCCTCCAAATTTCAAGTGAAAAGACCAATCCATGTCTGAGATATAACATGTCAAAGTTTGACATTTTCATTCATCAGAGTGGTACAGTTCCACACCTGTTGACATTTTACACACAATGACTGAAAACTACGTCCTTGACACTAAGGCTAGGTATCCTATCAATTTCAAGCCACCACCACAAGCAAAACGCTGTCTGCAGAATGTAAACTGCGCCAAACCATATCTCTGCCAAAAAATATTTTCTGACATGTAAACACTGTAATTTACATCCAGAGGATATGCCGTAAATACCCTCCAAATTTCAAGTGAAAAGACCAAACCATGTCCGAGATATAACATGTTAAAGTTTGAAATTTTCATTCGTCAGAGTGGCACAGTTCTGAACCTATTGACATTTAATACACACAAGGACTTTAAACTACATCCATGATAGTAAGGCTAGGTATCCTATCAATTCCAAGCCACAACCTAAAGCAAAACGCTGTCCGCAGAACGTAAACTGTGCCATGCCATATCTCCACCCAAAAAATTTTTCCGACACATAAACACTGTAATTAACATCCACAGGACATGCCATAAACACCCTCCAGATTTCAAGTAAAAATACCAAACTGTTTCTGAGATATTCAATGTCAAAGATTAGTAAAATTTCCCTATCTATTCCATTATAAAAAAATCTGGCCATCTTGTCCCTATTTTGCGATCAAAGAATCTCACGATCAAAGAATTTGCAGGCGCACGAACTAATGTCGAATTTCCTCGCTTTTGTGCTGTAGAATAACCCTAACTGATGCATTAATGAAGTTTTTTTGCATAGAATTTCCTTACTTTTAAGAAAGAATAGAAAAGTAGAAAGTTGCACAAGTTGGTGGGAGCATGGGGCCCCACCAACTTGTAAGTGTCAGGCTACATTACACACCTAATGACTAAAAAGTACATTGACAACACCACGGTCAGCCACCAAACAAATGTTAATGTAGTAGAATGATAGAAAACGCCGTCCGCAAAAGGTAAACTGCGCCACATAATATCTCCCCAAAAAATATATTGTCCAACATGTAAACACCACAATTCACATCTACAGGACATGCCGTCAACACCCTCCATATTTCAAGTGAAAAAACCAAACCATGTCTGAGATATAACATGTCAAAGTTTGAAATTTTCATTCGTCAGAGTGGCACAGTTCCACACCTGATGACATTTAACACACACAACAACTGAAAACTACATCCATGACACTAAGGCTAAGTATCCTATCAATTTCAAGCCACCACCACAAGCAAAACGCTGTCCACAGAACGTAAACTGCCCCACACCACATCTCTGCCAAAAAATATTTTCTGACAAGTAAACACAGTAATTTACATCCACAGGACATGCCGTAAATACCCTCCAAATTTCAAGTAAAAAGACCAAACCATGTCCGAGATATAACTTGTCAAAGTTTGAAATTTTCATTCATCAGAGTGGCACAGTTCCGAACCTGTTGACATTTAACACACGCAAGGACTGTAAACTACATCCATGACAGTAAGGCTAGGTATCCTATCAATTTCAAGCCACCACCACAAGCAAAACGCTGTCCACAGAACGTAAACTGCGCCATGCCATATCTCCACCAAAACATACTTTCTGACACATAAACATTGTATTTAAAATCCACAGGACATGCTGTAAACACCCTCCAAATTTCAGGTAAAAAGACCAAACCATTTCCAAGATATTCAATGTCAAAGATTAGTAAAATTTCCCTATCTGTTCCATTATAAAAAATCTGGCCATCATGGTTCGACAGAACGAAGCACCCTGAGTAAAACCCATCTTCATTTGACTTCCTAGGACACCCCTGGGCTGAGAAAAAAAGATTTTTAAATTGGGCCATCTCGTCCCTAACTCACAATGCACGATCGCAATCAAAGAATCTCACGATCAAAGAATTTGCAGGCTCACGATCAAAGAATTTGCAGGCTCACGAACAAAGAATTAAAAACATTATAAATCGAATAATTTAAGGAATTGCAGTAAACCACCACCATGGTTCAAAAGAACGAAGCCTCCTGAGTAAAACCCACCCTCATTTGACTTCCTAGGGCACCCCTGGGCTAAGAAAATAGATTTTTTAATCTGGCCATCTTGTCCCTCGCTCACGATGCACGATCGCGTTCAAAGAATCTCACGATCAAAGAGCTTGCAGGCTCGCATCAAAGAAATTGCATGCTCGCGATCAGAGAATAAAAAATGGTGAAACGCGTTATTTTCACCGATTTGAAGCAAACCAACGCCATGCCTCGATAGAACGAAGCCTCCTGAGCAAAACCCACCCTCATTTGTGTCCCTAGCCCACCCCGAGCCGAGATATTAGTGTTTTTAGGTCGCAACGCAAGATCGCGATCAAAGAATCTCACGATCAAAGAATTTGCAGGCTCGCGATCAAAGATCGTTAGTGAGCCACGAAATAAGAATTTAAAAGCTTATAACTCTATTTTTTGACCAATTTGGATGAAACCAAAGGTATGGCTCGATAGATCAGAGCCCCTGAGTAAAACCCATCCAAGTTTTACTTCAAAAGTGACCCCTGTACCGAGATATTTGTGTTTTTCTGATTGGAAATTAAAAAACAAGATGGTGGACCTCACGATCAAAGAATCTTGAAAATTCTCGGGGACAAAGATTCTTGAACCGTGAGGCTGCAAATTCTTTGATCACCAGGCGGGATGAGATGGCCAGAACCCCATTCTTTGTTCGCAAAACATACATATAAATTTTCCCATTGACTTATAATGGGAATTTAAAAGTGACATAACTTTTGAATGCCTTAATATTTTTTCACCAAAGGAAAAGCGACATGTTCAGCCACCAAAGCTCTTTCAAATGAGCTATCTCTCAGAGTGGCATACTACACAATGGCCGTGCAGGGCCACATCCAAGATCCCAAAAGCTGCCTCCAAAAATGGATAATTTTGCATTTTTCAGCATTTTTGTACACAAAGACCGTAAGCCCGATCGAAACTCAATTTGGCAGATCAAAATATCTACCATGCCCCACCATGCATTCCAAATTTCAGGCAAATCTGTTGAATGGATCCAAAGTTATTAATGCCCAAACCTTTCACTTTAGTATGTAAGTGACCGCTGAACCCTAACTATAGTGGCGCGACCACGCCACTATAATATACTTGTGAAATGCAATTATTGCAATCTATACAAATGACTACCACATAACAAAAAGGTGTAGCAGATGATTATAAAAGCCATTCAATATGCAAATGTTAAAATGTATATAAATACATATAATAAATAAATCGGAATATATCCTACCTATAAACAATCAATGATTATCATATTAAAAGCCATCTATCTAGCCACATTTCAAGATCTAATCATTTTTATATATCAGTGACTAAATATGTCAATCAAAAGTATAGTTAAATGGTTAATAATTCCTATCCACCACTATTGCACAAAGCATTATCCAGTGGATAATAAGCCATACGTGACAGTGTATGGCTACAGTAGATATAGATGTACATCTCATAAACACTAAAGCCCACACACATATGGCATGGCGACTTCCACTAGGGGCTGGAAAATGTTTTAATTCAATCACATATATATTTTTGATATTATGTCACGGCAGCCACCACCATTCAGCACAGCAGGCCGTAATGCTTTCAAACAAGTAAAGATTGTACGGCAGAAACCAAAAGTACCAAAATGTTATGCCCCTTATTAAAAGTAAATAGAATTTGTGTGGTATACTTTTTGGGATACTCCGTTATATGCTATTCTGTTGAATGAGATATGGGACTTTTCATTTACAATTAATTTTTCTTCTAGGTGTACTATTAAGGTATTAGACCAGGCCTTGCTGGCTCGAAGCAGTCCCTTGATTCATGGAAGTGTATACTTCTGGATTAATTGGATAATAAATAAATATCTAGAGTGATTGAGAGGCTAGTCATTTATACAGACATCTGGTTTCTGCCGCACAATCTTTATTTACTTGTTTGAAAGCATTACAGTGTGCTGTGCTGAATGGTGGTGGTTGCCATGACATAATATCAAAACTATATATGTGATTGAACTAAAATAAAAGGTTTTCCAGCCCCTAGTGGAAGTCGCCATGCCATACATGTGTGGGCTTTAGTGTTTATGAGATGTACATCTATATCTACTGTAGCCATACACTGTCACGTATGGCTTATTACCCACTGGATAATGCTTTGTGCAATAGTGGTGGATAGGAATTATTAACCATTTAACTATACTTTTGATTGACATATTTAGTCACTGATATATAAAAATTATTAGATCTAGAAGTGTGGCTAGATACAGTGGATGGCTTTTAATATGATAATCATTGATTGTTTATTGGTAGGATATATTCCGGTTTATTTATTATATGTATTTATATACATTTTAAGCATTTGCACATCGAATGGTTGTTATAATCATCTGCTACACCTTTCTGTCATGTGGTAGTCATTTGTATAGATTGCAATAATTGCACTTCACAAGTATTTATGTATATATACTGAGTTGTTATAATTTAGAGTTTTATGCACTGTCACTTTAAACTTTATCACATAAATTGCGGTGTCACACAATGTGGCCCCACCTCCTGATGATGTGCAGGGTGCGAAACCGGTCGAGGGGAGCTGCTCAGAGCTGTGTGTGATCCTATTTTTAATGGAATAAATGTATTTTGAGCTATTATTCTCCTCGTGTTCTCTGTGGTGCCCAAGTTTAATTTTTCTAATGTGATATATCATGTGGCAGTACTGGAAGTCCTGTCACTGATGTGATATGTCAGGTGGCAGTACTGGATGTCCTGTCACTGATGTAATATGTCATGTGGCAGTACTGGATGTCCTGTCTCTGATTTGATATGTCATGTGGCAGTACTGGATGTCCTGTCACTGATGTGATATGTCATGTGGCAGTACTGGATGTCCTGTCACTGATGTGATATGTCATGTGGCAGTACTGGATGTCCTGTCACTGATTTGATATGTCATGTGGCAGTACTGGATGTCCTGTCACTGATGTGATATGTGATGTGGCAGTCATGTACACAGTGTGTGCTGCCACTGATGTGATGCAGGGTACTGATATGTGACATAGCAGTACTGCATGTCCTGTCTCTGATGGGATAGGTGATGTGGCAATATTGTACATTATGTCTTGCCATAAATGTGATGCAGGGCACAGATATGTGATGTGGCAGTGCTGTATGTCACATCACTGACGTGATGTAGACCATTAATATGTGATGAGGCAGTACTGCATTCCTTGTCACTGCGGTGATACTGACATGGCAGTATAGCCATGCCACTGAAATGATGCAGGGTGCGGATATGTGACACGGAAGTATTGCATGTCCTGCCACCAAGGTCTTGATATGTGATGTGGCAGTATTATATGTCCTGTCACTGACATGATATCGGATGTGGCAGTATTGAATATCCTGTCACTGAGATGAGATGTGATGTGGTAGTATTGTATGTCCTGTCATGTGACAGCGAATGACAATCTGAGTGTTTTGGGTGTTTGGGTCCCTTCTGAGCAGCCTGAAAGGTCTCCCTACATTCGTGGCACCACAGTGGGGTAGGATTAGGATAGGGTGGGGAAAAATAGATAGAAACAAGGTGATGCACAGGGAGATAATGCCACTGCGCACTCCCCACTTATTCGTGTTCCAGACCTCTGGATCTCCTGCCCTCATAGAAGGAACCTTGGTTTAATATCTCAGCCAAAGCAAAGCACCTCTTCACCCCACCCCTCAGATAGGAAAGTTGCGACAGGCTAGCCCCACCAGAGTGGGACGTCAAGGCCAGACAGTGGACATATCTGGCAGCAGTGACCCTTTCAGTAGGTGTGGGCTGAAGAGCTTGTGAACTGGCTACAGAAGAACCTGATCTGCCTGGCAAGGATAGAAAAATAGTAAGGTAAATCACAGGGCTGAAAATACAGTATTTTCTGGCACCTTTCTGCTCAGTTTCAGCAACAATGTAAACAAATTAAAACAGTTTAGTTTTTTTATTCTTTTTCTCTTGATTTTACCCCTAGTTCACACTGTTTCCAACCCCCACAACTGCAACCCCATAGCTGCCCTTGTACTCCATCTGGGAGCATGGATGAGCAACTGCCTTCACAGTTCACTCCAATGCAACACTGAAATCAACCAGCAGGGGATGTGTGAAAGACATGCGACCCATGCCCTTCCATCACCGAAAGCTGAGCACCAGAACTCCAGGAAGAGCTAGGCCCTCAACCAACTGTCATGGGATTCCATGGTTCAAATTGGGACCCCAGACTCCCAGCTAGTAGTAAATTGCACTGTCACCAAGCCAGCAGGCCAATCTTTAAAAGACGAGGTCCCCTCCACGAGCAACCCGCCTGCCTAGGACAGGCCGAGAAGGCGCCTGCTGCCCACGCTCCTCCTTGGCCCATAAGGTAACATCTGGTCCTGGACCCAGAACAAGGGAAAGATGATTTTTGAGCCTTCCTCCCAATGGGAACTGAAAGGTTCCAGGTGGCCCAGAGCGCTGACATTGGTTTCCTGCTCAACGCTGCAGCCAGTGCTGAAATCATTGGACTAGGGCATAAGACTGCAAAGAAACACTGACCTTTGACGTTTCTTCCTCTAGCAGCTGTGTGGTGAAGTCCTGATCTTTTTGCTTGCCAATTCACTCAGTTGCACACTTCTGTGAGCAGTCCAGTGCAGGGCAGCATTTGTGCAATCTGCACTGGCCTGTCAGTGATTTGTTGCTCTTTTTTTGTGTCTAATTTTCCATTTGCAAATTATACTGTAAAGCCACTAGAGGGCAACAACACGTGTAGGTTGCAATCCTCTACCCACTGCTCTCCCCTAACACTTCTAGTCCTGGGTCATTCATACCTAAAGCAACTTATCAGTGTCCTAACATTCAGTGGTGTGGTCTGAACCTGTAAGCCTATACAAAACCTCTACTACCCTACCCAGAATGGTTTCCATCTCCCTCCTATTCACACCCTTCCTGGTTTATAACCCTTATCCTAGTCTCCCCCTCTACACCTATTGCCACTTCTCTCTCCCCTTCCCTTCCAGATACCTCTTTCATTCTATCAATCACCCCCACAGCTCCCCTTGTAAGCAGAACCCACTTTCCCTACTACCCTCCAGCATCTGTTTTCCCTTCCTAGTCACTTTGCCTTTCTTCATTTCCTTATCTCCTTCTGTCCACCCCTCCCTCCCTCTTCCCCTCCCTCATGTATTTCCTACTCCAATTACAAAAGTCCTAAACTTCACTATTTCATCCTTGCCCTCCTCCTTCTTTCATCAGGGAACATCCACCCCAACCCTGGCCCTATTTCTTCTCCTACCCTGGCTTCTTACCCAAATGACATGTCTCCAAACCCCACTTCCACTACAACCCTCCCTAATGGGTTGAAGCTCCTCCACCTGAACATCTGCAGCCTGCTACCTAAAATCGACCTCCTACAAACTTATCATTTCACACACCCCTGACATCCTAATTATTACTGAGACATGGCTCAAAAAAAGCTCCCCTGACAGTGCCATTGCTATCCCTGGGTATTCCATCTCCAGACAAGATCAATCGGGTCGTGGAGGGGCAGTGGCCATGTATATCCTGTCCTCACTGCAGTTTACTGCCACCCTATTTACCTCCATCCCAGCTACCTATGAAGCCCTTGCCACCTGCATTACCCATCCTTTCTCAATCCCAATCTTTGTGGATGGCATCTATAGCCACCCAAGCAGTCAATCCTCAGTCACGACTGAACTCTTAGCCAATATCACCTCCCTCTCACAATCTGCTGAACTTTTCATAATGGTTGACGTGAATCTAAATTGGTCGTCTCCCAAGTTAAACAAGCTATGCAATGATGTCACTGCTCTAAACCTCACTCAGCTTATACTTGAGCCCACACGCCCTAATCCCAAAAAACAAAACCACACCCTGCTTGACTGGACACTCACAACCCACCACACCGCGTCATTAAATCTGGTCTCCTCCCCGATGCCTGTAGTGTCCACAACCCCATTTTCATTGTACGTAAGGTTCATCGCCCCAAACCTCCCCTTAAAATCATACAGCTCTGGTCCTTTAAATCCTTAGATCTTACCCCAATTAGCTCTCCACTCACTTCCACTGACTGGGCCCCCCTCTCCACTGCCATTTCTGTCGACCAAGTACTTGACTATTTTTAGGATAAATTCATTGCCACCTGGAATGCCTTTGCTCCTTTCAGACGGACCAGAGTCCGTGGGCTTCACATCCCCTGGATCACCCCTGAACTACTGGCCTGCTTCAGGGAGCATGATCAGGCCTGGAGAAAACACAAATCTACTAAACATCCAAACGACTAAGCCTAGTACAAAATGCTATGCAATTCATGTACTAAAGCTACTAGACTGGCTAAGTCTGATTATTTCAACTTCTTATTCCTGACTAACACGAACTCTCCATCTAAATTCTGGAGGGTAGTTCATGCCCTATTCTCTCCCTCCTCTCCCCTTCCCCCTCCAGTTCTCAAAATAAATAACTCCATAGTTTCTGACCCTGGCTCTGTGGCCAATGATTTTAATGCCTACTACATCTCACGCGCCATGTCTCTTCTGAATTCCCCCTCCCCATTGTCACATACTAACTTCAGCCCTTCTGCTCAGCCAGTGCCTACCCTTCCCCCATTTTCCTTTTCTACTATCTCCTCTGACAAAGCTCTTAATGCTCTCCTATCCCTCAACCCCTCTAAAGGCTCCTCACCACATGAGCTCAATCCTAAACTTCTCTACCTTTCTGCTCCTGCAATTGCTTATCCTATCTCCCTAATCCTTAACCTGTCCTTTATTTCTGCCCAAGTACCCTCATCCTGGAAACACGCTGTAGTCCTTCCTCTCCCCAAGGGTGGTGACACATCCACTCCTGGCAACTATCGCCCCATTTCCCTCCTTCCTACCCTTGCCAAACTTCAAGACCATTTACTTCTCTCTCAACTATCACCCTTCCTCTCTGATTCCTCCTTCTTCACCCCCTTCCAATCTGGTTTTTGGAAGAACCACTCAACAACCACCTCCATCCTCAGGCTTACTGACTCCATCCTTTCAGGGATGGACGATGGCCTGATCACCTCAGCCATCTTTCTTGACCTAGTCAAAGCTTTTGACACTGTTTTCCATCCCCTGCATCTTGATTCACTCTTCTCAGCTGGCCTTTCTCCGTCAGCCACCAACTGGTTTAAATCCTACCTCATTGGCAGGACCCAGTCAGTGAGAATCCTTGATTCCATCTCCCCTCCACTCCCCATCAACACTGGTGTCCCTCAGGGCTCAGTGCTTGGTCCCCTACTCTTCTGCATTTTCCTTAATGATCTTCCCACAGCCTGCTCATCCTCTTCTATCCACATGTACGCTGACGATACTGTTTTGTACAGTTCCGGCAAAAACCCTGCTGCTGTGCAAACCAGCTTACAGCATGACTTCAACCAAGTTCAGCTCTGGTTTGCTTCTCACCAGCTTTTTCTAAATGCCAAGAAGACAGTCTCAATGACCTTTGGCACCAGGCAGAGACTCTCTAGGCTCCTGGCCCTACCCACCTTCCACACCCTTGATGGGACCATCTTGGAGTACACCTCCTCATTTAGATATCTGGGAGTTTGGCTGGACCAGCACCTCAACTTCTCTGTGCATATCGATGCTATCCTGAAGAAACTGCACCCCAAGCTTGGTGCTCTATACAGGAATCATAGTTGCATCCCGTTGACTGCGTGGCACAAAATTGTCCAGAAGATGATACTCCCAATTTTTGACTACTGTGACGTAGTCTATGGTGCTGATCCCAAATCTTCCCTGACCAAGTTGGACACTCTCTTTAACTCCTTCTGCCACTTTGCTATCAACTCCCCTTCCCACTCCCACCACTGTGAACTCTATCGCTCTCTAACCTTAATTCCACTACCTCACAGATGCATCTCTCACTGTGCCAAACTAACATCCAAATTCTGGTTTGGGGGGCTCCCCTCCTATCTCTCATCCTCTCTGTTTCCACTCCACCTCCCCCCACCCACTCTGTTAGATCAAATGACGCCCGCACCTTGACGGTCCCTAGCCGCTCCGCCCTCATCGGTCAGACTGGTTTTAGCCCATCATTTCCCTAAAATCTGGAATTCCTTCCCCCCTGAAATACGACACTCCCCCTCCAACTACTCCCTTACCTCTGCCCTACACAATTACCTTTCCCTCAGCTGTTCCTGCTTTAACCCACCTTAATATCTATCCCAAGTTTCTGCCTTCCTACCATGTCTCCCCCCCCCCCAGCAGGGTTCTCAACATCCTGAAGGGGGAAATCAGGAAATGGCTACCCTTCTCCTCATATTCAGTTCTTGCCTCTCCCCCCTCTCTTCTCCACCTGCCCTTCTGGGTCACCAGAGTGCACAACCTAACCCTGACCTTTTTACTCCAACAGCACTTGCGTACTACCTCGAGCCTGCTCCTGGTACACTCATGCTCTATAAATGGTTCTATCGCATTATTACTGTTTTGTACGTTTATATGTTCTTTTGTATGATTTTGGACATGTATTGTAATTTACCCAATGTTCCACTACTGTTTATCGTACAATACCTTGTGTTCCAACTGTTGCACAATCTTACAATGTTGTATTGTTTGTACTACCCACATACTATTGTAACTGATCATCCTTCACAACCCTATGTAACCCCTGCCCCCAGGTCGCACCTTGAGACGAGTAACTTGTTGTTCAGTGTGCCCTCCTGGTGAAACATTTCAATAAATAAATAAATAACTAGGGTGCATGCCTATAAGCCAAGTTTCTATAGATGCCATTTTTCCACAACCAGTGTCTTTATTGGTTCAATACTTTGATAACCAGAGTCCCTGTAGAATAAGACATGTGGACCATTGGTATTTTTCTGCCTTCACTGTCTGTGTTTCTATGTAAGCAATAACATAACAGCATGTGGATTATGCTGTAATAACCCATAACACTGGATGTGCTGTGATGCCCGAAGAGTAGCTGAAAGCTTGCAACTGTCCAGAGTGTAGGTTATTACATCAGTAAATCACAAACCCTGGAGTGTGCTATTGTGCTTATCAAATGGGTACATTAGGAATGAAAAAATTAAAGCAAACTAAAATAAATACTACCATGTGTGTTGTGCTCCAATAAACGAGGGTCATGTGATCAGATTCCACCAATCACACTACAGCATTTTCCCAACCCATCTTATAAATTGTTCATATGTTGACTTTCATACATAACAGCTCTCACACCATATCACAAAGTGGTGTACTAGATACTGGCAGCGCAGGGACTGTATGGAGACAGTTACAAGTACAAAGGCTGCTCCACCGTTGGTGTGCTCAGTGTAAAACAAGTTTACATCTGAGCAAAGAAACACAGGAACTGCCACTAGATACATTGTCAAAATGTTTTCATTAATAAAAAAATACAAAGGACAACTTACATACTGTACTTGGTGCAAAATCACAGTGACACTGGGATGTTCAACAGGTGAAGAAGCACGCATGCGCAAAACCGGGCACCTGTTGAGCATCACAGCGTCATCGCTATTTTATATCAAGTATGTAAGCTGCCCTTTGCATCTTTTATTAACTAAAGCATTTTGATAATGTGTCTAGTGGCAGCTGCAGTGAATTAGAACCTGTTTGCTGTAAAGGGACATTGACCAGGACATCAAGGTATTCACCTGCTATTATACAATGTATCATGGGACTGTTAAACCCCACCTGGACAAGTAGCCTCTGTTTAACCTCTGTTTGTTTCATGCTCCTGCCCTGATTTACATTGACATCCCACCCACGAACCCTAACTTACACACCCCAGTTGGAATTGTTTCGCTACTCCTATCTCAGTACAACTGTATCTGCAGCAGGCACCTTGTGCTTTGTTACACCGGGTTGAATATTAATACGCACATCTGTAATGTATGGCACTTTGCTCCCATATTGATGCACTGTATTGTTTGTCATTTACTTAAATAATGTATTCTGTTAATATACCTTTTATTCTCACCCCCTCACCACCCAGAATGCATCTGAAAATGAGTTGTTGTAAGCTCAGTATGTCTTTCGTGGTTAAACTTTTGAAATAAATACATTTAATACCTCAGCCAATGAATGGCACCTCCATCTGTACATCACTACACTAGCAGCACTGGGTAAAACATGAGACCAGGCTCTGGTGTGGGAAAAGTAAGTCTCTCATGGGTGATATACTCGCATAACTATAGTGTTCCTATTATGGGTGCTATGCTTTCATAACCAGTGCTCCTATTATGGGTGCTATGCTTTCATAACCAGTGCTCTTATTATGGTTTATATGCACTCATAAACAGTGTTCCTGGTAAGAGTGATATTTAGGTAATAATGACTGAGATGCCGGTCATTTTCGAAGGATTAATGACCGGTTGGGGGGATGGGTGGCCTGAGGTGACCTCCCTCCAGCTGGACAGTAATAATAGGAAATGACAGGTTTCGAGGTTGTTATTGCAATTAAAAGTCTAATCACAATAACAACGTTCTTTATTCCCCATTTATTTTTACCTCAGTTAAGATTTCAAGCAGCGTGGCATGAGCCATGTGTGCCACACAGCATCAGTTGGCAGCTGGATTGGTCATTTCTAAGACATTAATGACCAATCTGGTAGCCAATCAGGAGCCTTGTTAGGCTCATGAATAATTAATTAGACTTATAACCTCTCATAACCACTGTTCCTATTATGGGTGATATGTTCACATAACCAGTGTTCCTATTATAGGCAACATGCTTTCATTCCCAGTCTTCCAAGTACAGGTGATATGCTCTCATGCCCAGTGTTCCTAGTGTAACCCCCCCCATAGGTGGGGCTTACCTTAGTTTCCCTCTCAGCCTCCTGGTCCCACCAGCATCAGTCCTGTTTGAGTTCCTAAAGTACTCCTGCTGGCCCTGTGTTCCTGCATTCCTGTGGGGGACCGGAGGAGCGAGAGTTAAATGTTTAGGGCTGCCAGCTCAGCAGTACAGCTAGTGGAAGCACCACACAGCTGTGTGTGTGCACGTTTAAGCCTGACCCTGCTCGAACATGTGAGCTGCAGAAGAAGGCTCGCAGATTCTGCTAGCGCCATGGCTCTCAGTGTTTCAAAGCTGCTCCAGCAGCTTAGGTCAAGCCTTCTCTGTATGTGTTTTGAACCCAGAGACATAAGTGGGGTTCCAGAGGCACACTGGGGGAGAAAGAAATGAACTTTCTAAAAGCATTCTTAAGCACACTATGGGTTCGATTCTAGAAGCCCCCAGCGCAGCACAAGGGGCTTGCACCACAAAGAAAACAAAGTGCCCCTTGCACCAAATGATGCACCAGGAGTAATTCTCAATAGCAGCCTGCATCTACCTGAGGCTGCCTGCCCCCAAACAGGAATTGCGCTGTCCACACACCCAAAAATGGGCTGCTACATGGTGCTATAGGACATGTCGCAGACGCAAGCTGCCACATCCCCGAAAATGAGATTCTCAGAACTCTCCCAGAGGGAGAAATTCTAAGTACACTTAGACCAGCCAGGGCTGGTCTAAGGGAACTTAGAAAATTCTCTTCTGGGAAAGTTGATCTGTTTGAGGCAATATGCCATGGTTCCCACTCCCCAGCCCCGATGTTGCTGGTATTCATAATTAATACAATAACCCTTCCTGTTGGTCTAGCGCCCCTCTCACTGATCCCCGATGTTGTCCATATTCTCATTATTAAAATTACCCCCTTCTCTGGTGGTATAATGGCCCCCCTCCCCAATCCCCGATGTCGCCTGTATTCATAATATTAAAATATCCCCCTTCCCTGGTGGTATCAGCTTTCTCATGCTGTTTCCCTAAACTCTGGAACCAACTGCCTCCTCAAATTAGGCACTCCTCCACCCCACGCTCTCTCTCCTCCTCTCTGTTCAACTTCTTTTCCCCAAACTGTTCCTGTTTCTAATTTGTTCAATCTTCCTCCCATCTTCCAGTTCCTTCTTTTTCTGCTTGGAGTCTGTCCTCTCCTCCATCTCCTGACTACAAATTTACATACTGGCTGTGTATTCCTCTTATCGCAATTTTTAAAATCATGCTGTTTGTCAGTGTACTCATACCCTTAATTTGCTTGCTAAATCTGTTATTGTAATTGTCGTACTGCTCTGTTATGCATTTTTATTGTCTTTTGTCCCTGCTATCCCTTCCCC
The DNA here is from genome assembly GCA_016271365.2 of Neoceratodus forsteri. Lineage (NCBI taxonomy): Eukaryota > Metazoa > Chordata > Ceratodontiformes > Ceratodontidae > Neoceratodus > Neoceratodus forsteri. Next base: position 1,379,961,182 of record CM028132.1, on the reverse strand, counting down.
CCAGGATGCCCTGGGAGACGAGCAATTGTATTTGCTCAGTGTGCCTTTCCTGGTGAAACCTTTCAATAAATATATAAACAAATAAATATAGTTGTCCCTCCTTGATACCCGATGTTGCCTGTATTCATAATAATAAAAATGTCCCCCTTCCCTGGTGGTCTAGTGGACCCCCACCCCAGCAGATAGTGCCCACCTCCCCACTCTCCCCACACCGAAACACAGGCGGCGACTGCCACAGCCCACCTCTCACCTCCATGGCTGGCCGATGAATGAACTGTCACTGAGCCCCTACTGTGTATTGTACATGCTCACTGTGAACGTGTAAACTATACAGTAGGCGCTCAGTGACAGTTCATTTGGTGGCTGGCCGCAGAGGTGAGAGGTGGGCTGTGCTGGTGGTGGCTGTGTTTCAGTGTGGGGGGGAGCAGGGAGGTGGGCACTACCTGCTGCAGTGGGGGTCCACTAGACCACCAGGGAAGGGGGTAATTTTAATAATATGAATACGGGCGACATCAGGGATCAAGGAGGGGGGCCACTATACCACCAGGGAAGGGGGATATTTTAATATTAAGAATACTGGCGACATTGGGCATTGGGGAGAGGGGCCACTATACCACCAGAGAAGGGGGATATTTTAATATGAGGGGGCCACCATACCACCAGAGAAGGGGGATATTTTAATATTATGAATACAGGTGGCATTGTGGATTGGGGAGGGGGCCACGATACCACCAGAGAAGGGGGACATTTTAACTTTATGAATATGGGGGACATCGGGGATTGGGTGGCTATTACACCACCAGGGAAGGTGAATATTTTAATATTATGAATACGGGTGACATCAGGGATCAGGGAGGGGGCCACTATACCACTAGGAAGGGTTTTTATTTATTTTACATGGGGATCGGGGATGGGGAACCACTAGCCTTAGCCACACAGAGCCTGCAGCAAACATCACCCATGTTCCACATGTTTGTTGCATAGGAGAAGTTGTGGCAAGTATGGGGACTTAGGTGCCGGGACCCCTCATGTACCAGAATCTTGTAAAACAGTGAAATCAAAAAACAGTTGGGCAATTTAAGAATGCATGGGACAGACATAAGGCAATTCTAGTGGGAGGTAGGAGGAAGTAGGCTGTTAGATAAACTAGGATCTGCAGCTTATCTGCTAGGTAGGGAAAGGGGCAGACTGGGCGAGCCAAGCAGTCCTTATCTGCCATCAAAGTCTGTTTCTATGGTGCAGGGTCCCTGGCACACAGGGCTTTGGTGCAAGCTGATGTTTGCTGCAGCTTGCGCCGATCTAAGCCCTCTTTGAGAATAGAGCCCTATAATTTTAAGAGCAGCCAAGGCTGCTACTGTATGTACTGAATAGCCCTGTCTGCTGCCTGGGGGAAGAGTGCTACAGTGCTTGCAACTCTTCAAAGCCCAACTTTGTCATCAGGCAACAGGGCAGGGGGTAGCTACCTGACCATGGGGGCAGTTGAACTGAAAACAATACAAAAGCCCTCTAAAAATAAAGCTAAAGTTGGAACTCTGTTTAAACTGTTTTGATGCAGTCATCTTTGTCACCCCTGACCCTTAAATAGCCAATGGGAGATCAAAGCGCCAAGAGAACTACAGCAAGGAGGCTCCGGGGAAAAGAACACGACTGTCTCTTGGCCCCTTTACATTCAGCCAATCAGGCACTGAGTGAACATTCTACATATTAATTTTATGGATTGACAGCTTGATGGACCAATGGGATGCTGCATCTGATCTCCTCAGTCGTGGGGGGCAGATTCAGCTTGGGCAGTCTACCTTGAGTTCTTCACAAGTAAGGAGGGCTTGGACTGTGTGCCCACTAAAAGCTTGGAGGTCTGTTTGTGGTTTCCTCAGCTGTGTTCCAAGAGGCCTCTCAGACGCTTTCCACAAACTGGAAAGCCAAAGTCTAAAGTGTGAAGTGCTGTTTTGTTGAACAGAGCCCGGACACTTGCCAAATCTCTGAGAGACTGAATCCTGCCTACAGACAGTGGGGGTGATCCAGTTTGTTGGCCTAATTGATCCAGAGCTGTTCACCTGCAGAGTGGGGAAGACTGGTTCCTGAGCTCCAGGAGGAGGTGATAAGCCAGCGGACAGTCTGGGGAATCAGCCAGGCAGTGTCACAGCTAAGCACTGTCTATCATCTCACCCTGAGGGCTGGATGCCTGGATGGGTGGGTGAGCTGTGTGGCCCTGGCCCTTAGACTTGTCCATTCTAAGCTGCAAAAGAAGCAGAGAGAGCTGCAAGAGAAGCAGAGAGAGCTACAGAAGAAGCAGAGAGAGCTACAGAAGAAGCAGAAAGATCTGCAAGAGAAGCAGAAAGAGCTGCAAGCAAAGCAGAAAAAGCTAAAAGAGAAGCAGAAAGAGCTGCAAGAGAAGCAGAAAAAACGGCAAGAGAAGCAGAGAGAGCTGCAAGAGGAGCAGAGAGAGCTGCAAGAGAAGCAGAAGGAGCTGCAAGAGAAGCAGAAAGAGGTGACAAGCATGCCAAGAGAGTCTGCCATCTATCCAGACTGTCAAAATCTGCATCTTTCAGACCACCCCAGAGCTGCGGCTTGAGAGACACACCTGTTGCCTGACCTTGTAAAAACTGTGTCTTCAGAACTGTGAGTAAACTCAGGGTCTGCCCTGCACCTGGGGTGTTGTACATAGTTTCTTAAAAGTTACTGTTTGGCCATCCAGCCAGGAGCTGCACGTTTCTACCTAAAATAGTCCTCTACATCAACTTGAAAGTGCTTGTGTTTAACCAGTGGTTTTATAAGCACACGAACGCCAGCCAACCAACTGCACCAATGACGGGCCTGCTACGTTTCACTGGCTGGGTGCCCAGCGATGACTAGTGAGAGCTTCTAATTTAAATGACTGGGGGGAGACTGTTTCTAGTCGGGGAGTGGGGAGTGCCCCCCAGTACAGCTGGGCAGGGGAAGAAGGTATTAAATTGTACTGCTACATATGCTGGTGGGAGGTGGGCACTGTGCCTGTTTCTTTACTACAGACAAAGTGATTGCTTGTTGTTTTAAATCATTTTTTTTTATTGCAGATTTTATCCCCCAACCACTTGCATGCAACTCCTTTAGGAGTCACCATGGCATCCAATCGAGCTCTCGTCTCCTCCTTACCTGATGTCCAGTGCTCAGGCCTTCCCCCATGGAACCTTAATTTCAAGTATGGGACATGGTGGAGGCAGACCTCTGGCTATAACGGCTCCCCAACCCCGAAGAAGTTTGTCACTTTGTCTGGAAGCTGTCACCGTGGAACAGGCAGGGGGAGATCCTGGACAGTGCCGGGTGCTCTGTCATCTATGCATGCAAGGGCCATATTTTTGTGCAAATGGGGTCCAAGGGGTGTGCTCATGCATAGGCATGCTGCTGCCAGACCTGGCAGACATCCATCCCTCCACTGGCATCCCCAATCTACACCGCCACCCTTGTGCACCCAGGTGGCAGTATAGCAGTGAGGACAGCAACCCTCCCTCCCTGGAGGAGGGGAGCATCCAATGGGATGCTGATTCCTCCCCCCCCCCGGCCAGCCCCCATGGACCCAGGGCTTGCTACTGAATCTCGGTCACTGGCATCACGAGTGGTAGTGCAACCACTGAGCTGATGTGCTGGCCCCGTTTCAAATTATTTTAAATAGTTTAAAGTTGTTTATCCTCTGCATCCTTCTCCCCTTTTCCCCATACCTACCCCATGTAAATAAATTGCTGGTTATCCTTTTTACAACTGTCTCATCAACATAGTATTAGTGAGCATACCATTAGAGGTAACTCATAATTGCACGTGTTTAAAATCTTACAGCAGTGCTTGGTATTCTGTGTGTGGGGTGACTGTGAGGGACAGTGGGAAGGTACGCATCCCAGGGGGCTGTACCAGTTTTTTTTTTTTTGTATTGTCTGTTTACCTTTCTACGTGCTCTGGAACTGCCTCTCCTTTGAGCTGCCATGACCCACAGACATTCCACCTACTATCTCCCCTTTGGCCACCTATCTCAAATCTGTAGCCTCCACGGGGTAGCCAGTGTAACCCTTCACCGGGTGGGTCTCCCTCCACCTCCTGAGGAAGGCACAGGCGGGGACAAGCACACTATTCTTTCTTCAATCCCTGGTGCTGCTAAGGCATTTCTGTGGCTTCAAGGAGTCTTCGGAGGTGCCCAGGGTCGGCAGCCGTCATCCGGCAGTCTGCAGAGCGGTTTCCGTTTTTTCTAGTTCCCCAGCGCGCCACTCATGTAATGCCTCCCAGTCTCCACTGGGGGCCTCTACCGAGCGAGGCCATCCCCGATCCCACCTCAGGATAGGAAAGCAGTCCATCAGACGTTCTATCCTATTCTCCCCCTGCCGAACCCCAGCGACCCGAGTCTGTTCCCAAACCCGGGTCACCAGCGTGGGTCGAGGTAGGGCACCAGCGCCTCAGCCCTCTATGCCACCAGGCCAGCTGGTTGTACCATTTTGTCAGCAAACCCACTGAACTTTATCTCTAGGTGGAGACACCACACTATGTAATCTTTTACTGGAAATGAACCCCTTCCCCCAACCAGGAAAAACAGAGCCCAGGCCTCTCAACCTTGTTTCAGCCCACAAGGCAAGGGTACTAACCACAACATCTATGGTGACCCGGTTATATCTGTAGAGGCACCGCTGGGATCTCCTGTTTATCAGTTGGACCCCACACATGGAGGCAGTTGCTCACAAGGACAGTGTTTTAGCCCCCAAATCCTGAATTCTTGCTGACACTATGGCCTACAATAGACTAACTGGTTGGTGAGAAGGCAAGAAGATGGATCCTCAGGAAGCTTTCTTGCTCCTAGGGTTCCCACCCATGACAGACAAAGAGAAGATAGAGGAGGTTCCAAACAGACCCAGCACTCGTCGTCCCAAAACTCAGATGAAAGAACTTAGAGGCTTCATATGGCTAAATATCGTCTTTTATTCAGTTTCATCCAAGAGTGTAGTGAGAAAATAACAATACAGACACCACTCCAACACCCCAGTACTTTGTCAAAAGTCTTCATCAGTGGTGTCTGTATTCCTTGTCTGCCAGCAGGACGCCACAAATATGTATCCTCTAAATAGTCCACTAACAGTGCTAGAAGTTCATAATTTTCTGTAAAAAAAATTTGGCAGACCTGAGTGTTTCAAATGCTGCTAGCATATCATTGGTAGGAACATACACTAGTGCTCGTATCATTCGCACGTTTAGGGCAAATTGTTCATCAACTGTGTCTGATTTGTGCACCTCTGGCAGGTCCTGAATTTTTCGCCATATAGCTTGACAGAGGTAGAAGAAGTAACCTCTTGTTTCTGCCCCAGGGAATCCTGTGCTGAATGCTTTAATCGCAGCCAATTCGAAGTCTGTCATGATAGACTGTGGACAGAGGTTTCTGCACAATTCTTTCAAAGCTGACGGAACTCTAACATAACATGCGACTGATCTGCTACACATTAAGATAAATACACTCAGCAGTACTGCAGTGTACTGCACACCATGGATTGTGTAGAGTTGGGAGAACAGTGGGGGAGCTGATTTAAATGTCCCATCAGCAAACCAATGTTTGCTTTCCTTCATATATTGAAGGTTTTTCCTTGTACCAAAAATTAGGAAGCGATCTATGTCCTCTTCCCCGCTGTCAAATAGTAGAAAGTCCTCCCCACGGTCAGTAAAACGGTATTCAAGGGGAATTTTTAGCTGTGCAACAGAAGTCAGCTGTACTGGTGAGACAGATGCTGTTTTCCTTGCATGCTGTGTAGTGCGTTTTAAACAAGGGAAAGAAGGACGTTTTCCAGCGGTCGCTGGGTCCAGTTGGCTAGTTGCCCCCTCAACAAGTTCTTGTGTGGCCTCCTGAGAGCACTGCACCTTTGTTTTAATGTCATGTACTACCTTACGCACAGTAATTGCACCAGCATCAGGTACATGACTGTGCTCATACAGAAACTTTGATATCGCATCATTCTCTGTGTGCACTTGAGCTGGACATCATGCACGATCATACTGGCAGCACTTCCAGTATGTCTTACTGCCATATGTTTGTTCCTTGCAATACAAGAAACCGTCATGAAACAAAAGCTGCTGCCCACGCTAACTCTGAACAAATTCCAGTGGCATCCTGACTCCTGACTACTTGGTAAGTCAAATGCTAATATAACCTCCCCCCACCCCACCCCCCTTTGTTTCTGTTGGCAGGGCTGCTCCTCTCACATCTAGGTGCCACCAAGAGGGGTGGGGTAGTCACTAATAAATTTATCTTTTTCAGAAACTCTGTGGACCCATGACTTTTACTACGGAGCCTGCCATCTTCAGATAGGCAAACCAAGTGTGGCATCTACCTGGTTCACACCTGGGGGGGAACATTTAGCATGGCCATACAACCTGGGTCCCTGGGAGGAAACTTTTATTCACATAACACAGAGAATAACAAAGCAAAGATGGACCCCCACAGGGCTACTCTCACTGGTAGTGCAGATTACAGAGGTACAGAGCACACTTCCTCACAACGAAACCCTCAGGTTCTGAATGGATCTGGGCATACACGGCCCAAACTGGTACACTTCTCTTCTATTCCTTTGACTTGGCACCCCAACCAGTACTAGGACTCTTTTCTATATAGCATGGAGGTTGATGGTGGCTCCCTAAACCACCCATAAGCACTTTCTAGCTCTAAGGGAAAATACACAATCCCACATCTGGGTGCTTTCTTCAGACACTGGTGAAGTGCCTGAGAGAAAACCATAGGTGCCCAAACTGAACCCGGAGAGGTAAACCTGGTTACTCCAGATGGGGGGTCTCCCACCTCTTGTTCCCAAATCTATACTCGGCCATTCATTTGGTAAGAACACCTTTCTTCGAACACTAGTTGTAGATGCTATCTTGAAATGTTTGGCACATTTAACATTCTACATTTCACTCTGGAGGTGTCCTGACTTTAAAAGTTCTGTAAGTGTCTATGTCTTTACCCTAGACCCCACTGTTGCAGATGCTTCTAAGCCATACACAAACTAAAAGTTCTGTACTTGGCAAGTCTTCCTTTGACACCACAGTAGGCAGATACTTTTGCACTAAACTCTGTCTCAGTGAACAGAGTCTCTTTATCAGAGAAGCACTCACCACAGTATGCAGGTGCCCCAGGGCTTCTTCCCACAAACGATTCTCTGGTACTCACAGAACAAACTTGATTCTCAGGCAATTTCTCCCTCTCCAGGCAGGACCAGGAGATTGCCCCTGAAATCCTGAAGTTCCACCCCCATCCCTCCGGGGATGGGGCACTGGAACAACTCTAGGAATGGTCTCTACCACTTCCTCTGGTCTCTTCTGTGTTCCTCTCTAGGGTGAGAACACACAACCCCTGCTTCTCTCTGGTAGCTCTATATCAGAGCTAGGCTCAGAGGAGCTGCACTCAGCAGCACTCCTCTCTCTCTGGAGTCTCCACACAGACTGCTCTCTGAAGACTGACTTGAATCTCCCAATGTTCTACAGCGAACCCTTGCAGCTAGCATTCCATTGTGGCTTATGCTGCCACAAGAATTCTATGGTGACATCAGCACTCCAGCTCAGCTGAAACTGAAAACAGAGTGAGACAGTGTGAAACCCATTTAACTGGCATCTCACAAGCTGCCTTTCCCCTGCCTGCCACTGGTTCTAAGTGGGATTCTAGTAACCCCTGGGAACAAGAGGGTTACACTAAATAACATCAGTTGTAAGCCAGATGTAATTACACATAATTTGGCAACAGCTTGCACGCAGACACATTGAGGTGAAATTACATAGCGCATATTTGCCTTGCCTCGGAATGATTGCGATGTTATTTACAGCGCTGTTTTTTTGTGCTGATTTGACATGGAACCCCTAATGTTCGGCCAGGAAGTCAGACTCCCTGTAGATCTATGTTTCAGTGTCCCTGCTGATGGAGCTAGGCCAGAGACCTATTTGTAATATGTTCAAAGACTGAAAGACCAATTGAATTCTGCTTACAGGTTGGCCGCAGGTGCCACAGCCAAATGAAACAAAGCTAACAAAGAGAGGTTTGACAGGTGGGTAAAGGCACACAAACTGCTGCCAGGAAAACATGTGCTGTTACGAAATTTAGGAGTGCCTGGGAAGCAAAAAATTGCTGACGGATGGGGCAGCGCCCCCCTATGTTATGGTCAAAAAGGTGCATGATATGCCTGTGTATAAAATTCATCCTGAAAGAGAGTCAAGTGGGTTCCAGACTATCCACCGCAATCACCTGCTGCCTATTGGACAAACGGCTATTAGTGTTGACAAAGATCCTGTACAATCCCCCGAAGTTCTTAAAACCAAATCTGCTACATGCAGACACCAGGCTAAACAAAGGGCAAAGCAATTTGAAACTGTTCCGGCAAACCTTTATGAGCAAGCGGGGCAACAGAGTTTAGACTCTTAGTCAGAGGGAGAAGTTTATTATCCCACCCTGGACCTTGGCTGTTAGTTTCAAAGGTTAAGTGGAACAACAAATAATATGACAGATATGCCTACCACAGAGACCCCAGCACCAATAGTGGATGCTCTGCCAACCAACTGTAAATATACCCTTGGATAACCGTCTGGAATCCATGGAACTGCCAGCGGAAGAAAGTGTAAAACCAGTAGAGCCAGATGAAGTTGTGGTGCCCACTTTGACTGAGAATGCTTCATTACTGGTCGATGAACTAGGGAGAGCTTACCTGGATGCCGAAGAACAAGTGTTGCTCTGAAAGAGCCATCAAGCCACTGTTAAAGCTCAAGTATGAGTCTCCAGGAGTTCCAACTGACTTGTCCATGCACGTGATACAGAAGGGCATATATAAGATGTTTACCCATGTTGTATGCCTACCCAAAGCCAAACCCCCTAGAGTGGGTAATGCCTTAAAAAGTAAAAGGGGAGGCTGAGAAAATGTCAGTAAGTATTTTTTAACGCTGCATTTTCTATAGTCATATAAAGTACTTGCTCTTATGGTATACCATTTATTGTTATGACTTCTGTCTATAAATTTAAAAGGTCTTTCAATATTCTTGTTCTGTGCCACTGTCTACATACTTGCATTTCTCTAGTCTAGAACATACTGAATGCTTTTGCCGGTCAAGAATCAATTGTCTAGCTAGACTATGTCTCTTAAAATGTTGGTTAATGTTATTGGTATCAGGTCCCTGTTATGGACTTGGCATGGATGGCAAGTGTTTTGGCTGGGAGGGAGTATAACCACACACACACACACACACACACATATGCACACATGCACGCACACACACACACATACACACACACACACACACACACGTGGTGCTTACCTTAGTTTGTCTTTTGGCTGCCTGGTCCTGTTTGGGTCCATAAAGTGCTCCTGCTGGCCCCAAGTGCCTGCATTCCTGTGGAGGACCGGATGAGCAAAAGTTAAATGTTTAGGGCTGCCAGCTCAGCGGTATAGCTAGTGGGAGCACCAGGCAGCTCTGGGTGTGCATATTTAAGCCTGCACCAGCTCGAACATGCGAGCTGCGCGGTCAGCTCGCAGATTCTGCTAGCACTATGGTGCTCAGTGTTTCAAAGCCACTCTGGCAGCTCAAATCAAGCCTTCTCTGTGTGTGTTCCAGCCCCAGGGACTCCAGAGACATAAGTGGGGTCCAGAGGCACAGTGGGGAAGAAAGCAAAGAACTTTGTAAAAGTACTCTTAAGGGAACTACAACTTTAATAGCAGCCGAGGCTTCTTTGTACTGAATAGCCCTGCCTGCCACCTGAGAGGAGAGCATTATGGAACTGATGACAGACAGGGGGAGGCTCTTTAAAGCCCCACTTTGCCACTGGACAACAGGGCAGAGGGGCAGCTACCAGACCATGGGGGCAGCTGAACTGAAAATAATACAAGAGCCCTCTAAAAGTAAAGCTAAAGTTGGGACTCTGTTCAAACTGTTTTTTTTGTTTTTTTTTGTCATGTTACTACTCCTTTGCCCCATGGTCCTCACACTCAGGGGGAGTGTCAGTCCTGTCACCCCAATGTCTACCAGCTGGTGCCAGCTATATCCCCAGGGCTTGCCCACCCCCACCGAGAGCAGATCCAGTGTGTCGGTGGCATAGCTAGTTGGAGGCGGGACCTGTGAACTCCCCCTTCATCTGCCGCAAGCAGTTTTTCCTCCAGTTTCCTCCCCCCTTCAGGAGCAGAGTGTGCAATGACACCAGTGATGGCGCCACACATGCTCCCATGCACGCACCCCATTAAGCGTCTTTCCTTCATTCCTGACCCACATTAGACTACATCGGTGTGAGCCCCCTGCCTCTGCTAGAGGCCAGGTGTGCACCGACAGCTGGTCACCCCCTCCCCGGAGAAGGAGAGAAATCCTTAGGACACTCAATCCTTCTCCTCCCCTGCCGACCACCAGTGGCCCATGCACTTTCCTGAACATGGGTCACCGGCGTGGCGTCCAGCACCTCAACCCTCAGCACCACCAGGCCAGCTGTTCAAACAGTTTTGATGCATCCATCTTTGTCACCCCGACCCTTAAATAGCCAATGGGAGATTATGGAGCCCTGAGGACTACAGCAAGGGGGCTCCTAGGAAAAGGACAGGACTGTCTCTTGGTGCTTTTCCATCCAGCTAATCAGGCATCAAGTAAACATTCTACATACTAATTTTATGGATTAATAGCCTGATGGACCAATGGGATGCTGCATCTGATCTCCTCAGACCTGGGGGGGGGTAGATTCAGCTCAAGGCAGTCTGCCTTGAGCTCTTCACAAGTAAGGAGGTCTTGGACTGTGTGCCTGCTGAAAGCTTGGAGGTCTGCTTGAGGTTTCCTCAGCTGCATTCCAAGAGGCCTCTCAGATGTTTTCCACAATCTGGAAAGCCAGAGTCTAAAGTGCAAAGTGCTGTTTTGTTGAACAGAGCCAGACACCTACCAAACTGCTGAGGGACTGACTCCTACCTACAGACAGAGGGTGTGATCCAGCTTGTTGGACTAAGTGAGCCACAGCTGTTAGCCTGCAGAGTGAAAAAGACTGCATTCCTGAGCTCCAGTAGGAGGTGATAAGCCAGCAGACAGTCTGGGAAATTGGCCAGGCAGTGTCACAGCTAGGCACTGTCTATTATTTTACCATGGGGGCTAGATGCCTGGACAGGCGGGTGAGGTGTGCGGCCCTGACCCTTAGACTGGTCCATTCTGAGCTGCAAGAGAAGCAGAGAGAGCTGCAAGGGAAGCAGAAAGAGCTGCAAGAGAAGCAGAGAGAGAGCTGCAAGAGAAGCAGAGAGGGCTGCAAGAGAAGCAGAAAGAGCAGCAGGAGAAGCAAAAGGAGGTGACAAGCATGCCAAGAAAGTCTACCATCTATCCAGACTGTCACAATCATCACAATCTGCATCCTTGTTCAGAGCACTCCAGAGCTGCGGCTTGAGAGACATGCCTGTTGCCCAGACCTTGATAGAACTGTATCTCTAGAACCGTGAGTAAACTCAGGGTCTGCTCTGCACCTGGAGGGTGTTGTACATAGTTTCTTCAAATTTACTGTTTGGCCATCCAGCCAGGAGTTGCAAGGTTCTACATAAAACAGTCATGTACATCAGTTCAAAGGGATTTGTGTTTAACCAGTGGTTTTAAAGTGCACCAGTCAACTGGCTGCACCGACGACGAGCCTGCCATGTTTCACCAACTGGGTACCCAGTGAAGACAAGTGAGAGCTCCAAATTTTAATAACTGGGGGAGATTGGTACCAGTCAGGGAGTGGGTTGTGCCCACAGTACAGGGGGTGCTAAGGAAGAAGTTATTAAATTGTACTGCTATTTATGCTGGTGGGAGGTAGGCACTGTGCCTGTTTCTTTGCAACAGACAATGTGATTGCTTGTTTTTTTTAAATCAATTAAAATCATTTAAAGTTGTTCATCCTCTCCACCCTTTCCCCATACCTACCCCATGTAAATAAATTGTTGTTTAACCTTTCTACAACTGTCTTGTGAGCTTATTATTAGAGACAGCTCATAATTGCATACGTTCTAAAATCTTACAACAGTGCTTGGTATCCTGTGTGTGGGATGACTGTGAAGGAAAGTGCATAGGTATAGCATCCAAGGGCGTTGTACCATTCTGTTACCAAGCGCACTTAACTTTATCTCTGGGTGGAGGCACCATGCTATTTAATCTTTTACTGGAAACAACCTCCCCCACCACCACCACCCATCCAGGAAAAACAGAGCCCATGCCTCTCGACCTTGTTTAAGTCCGCAAGGCAGGGGTAGTGACCACAACATCTGCAGCGACCCTGTTACACTATTTTGGGTGATATTCTCTCATAATTGTCTTCCAAGTTTAAGTGATATGCTCTCACACCCAGTGTTCCTATTATAGGTGATATGCTCTCATACCCAGTCTTCCAAGTTTAGGTGATGTGCTCTCATACCCAGTGTTCCTACTTATTTATTTAGTTTTTGTTTACTGGGTAAGTGTACTAGACAGAAACTGCCCATTTTCAGGCACGACCCAGGAGAAATACAACAACTTCGGATAACACAGGACAGTGCAGTGCAATAGGAGAGTAGGACACAACATAACTTCAAAAGAAGATACAACAGCATCAGGTTACAAGGAATAGTGCAGTGTATACAGTCAGTAGGACACTACGCAATTACCATAAGCAGTGTTGTAGTAGGAAGCAGTTGATTATGCAACCTTATAGCTAAAGCAAGTGACAAAGTGCTAAGGTTTAAGTGGATGGGTTGCCTAAAAGTATAAGGGAGACTCGGGGCATGGCACAGGAGCATTTGTCATTAGCTTGTAGGAACAAGTGGAGCACTTTTTTAAAAGTCAGGTGAGACTGAGATCTCCTGATGTGATCCAGGAGGGCATTCCAGAGCCTTGGTGCAGCTGCAACAAAAGTACGTTCCCCCATTTTCATTGTACTTCGAGGGATGTGGAGCAACGGTCTACCAGCAGATCTCAGTGAGTACGGTTGAGAGCTACGGTGTGCACCTATTATAGGTGATATGCTCTCACGTCCAATGTTCTTATTATAGGTGATATGCCCTCATACCCAGTCTTCCAAGTTTAAGTGATATGCTCTCACACCTAGTGTTCCTATTATAGGTGATATGCTCTCATACCAAGTCCTCCAAGTTTAGGTGATATGCTCTCACACCTAGTGTTGCTATTATGGGTGATATGCTCTCATACCCAGTCTTCCAAGTTTAGGTTTATTTGATATGCTGTCATACCCACTGTTCCTATTATGGGTGATATGCTCTAATACCCAGTCTTCCAAGTTTAGGTGATATGCTCTCGCACCTGGTGTTCCTGTTATGGGTGATATGCTCTCATACCCAGTCTTCCAAGTTTAGGTGATATGCTCTCGCACCCACTGTTCCTATTATAGTAAATATGCTCTAATACCCAGTCTTCCAAGTTTAGGTGATATGCTCTCACACCCAGTGTTCCTATTACACGTGCTATGCTCTCATACCCAGTCTTCCAAGTTTAGGTGATATGATCTCATGTCCAGTGTTCCTATTATGGGTGATGTGTTCTTATAACTGTCTTTCAAGTTTAGGTGATATGCTCTCTCACCCAGTCTTCTTGTTATGGGTGATACGCTTACAAAACTAGAGCTTTATTATGGGGGATATGTTCACATAACAAGTGTTCCTATTATGGCTGATACACTTTTGTAACCAGTGCCCTTTTTATGGGTTAGCACTCACAATCAGTGTTCCTGTTATGGGTGATATCCTCTTATAACCACTGTTCCTATTATGGATAATGTGCACTCATACCTAGTGTTTCTATTTTATTTATTTATTTATTTATAATGTTGATATCCGGGAAATGCACACTGAGCCGAGGCTCGTTTCCAGGTGCGACCCAGGAGAAAGGGTATTGGGAGTTACAACATGCAAATTTGATAACCATCATGAAATATTTTTGACATTGTAGATCAAAAAGAACATATTTACAGTTCAAATAATTAGAGCAGATTTACATGTAAAGTGCATCAGACAGTTTTACATAGTATTTGTTTCTATTATAGGTGACATGCTCTCATTCCCTGTCTTTCAAGTATAGGTGATAGGCTCTTATACCCAGTGTTCGTATTACAGGTGATATGCACTCATACCATCTTCCAGGTTTAGGTGATATGCTCTGATACCCAGTGTTTCTATTATAGATGATATGGTGTCATACCCAGTCTTCAAAGTTTAGGTGATATGCTCTCATATCCAGTGCTTCTATTTTTCCCCCTCTCTGCTCTGGCCTGCCCCTTTCTGCAGGTGACCCATAATCCACTGTGTCTGGGTGCTTACTCCCTTCCCTCCATTGCCTCACACCTAACCCCCTATGGTGGGGCGCTCGGGATTCCCCAAGTCCTTTCTGATGTCTTGCTAGGTTGAGGGGTGCCCAGTAGGTGGTGTGAAACCTGCCGATGTTCCCCACATCCTGCTGCTGTGATCATGGTGTTGTTTCTGCTTTTCTGTCCCTTGGCCACCACTGACGTCTCGTGAGTGAGGATAGCAAAGGTGCATGCATGCAAGCATGCTCACACTGCCCTTAGAAGGCACCAACGCTCCCTGTGCAGCTCCAGCTTGCACCGCCAGCTGTTGTCACCCAGGTGGTAGTATTGCAGAGTAGCATGCTGCCCTCCATCCCTGGTGTAAAGCATCCTCTGGGATATTCAGTCCTCTGCCCACCCCCAATAGCATAAGCTCATTCACGAACCCAGGTTGCCAGACTCTCGAGGGACATCCCTGCTACTGTGTTGATGGGCTAGCTATCAGTGGTCCTATTATATGTAATATGCTTTCACATGCAGTGTTCCTATTAGAGGTGATATGCTCCCTTATCCAGTATTCCTTTTATAGGTGTGCTCTCATAACCCATGTTCCTATTACATATGACATGCGCTCCCAACCAGTCTTCCTATTATAGGTGATATGCACTCATAACACTGGTTATGAGTGCATATCACATATAGTGTATTAGGAAATCTGGTTGCAAGTGCATATCATGCATAATGGGAACACATGTTATGAGAGCATATCAGCTACAACAGGAACATTGGCTGTGAACACATATCACTTACAGTGTGAACAATGGATGTGAGAGCCTTTCACCACTAATAGGAACACTGATTATAAGGGAATGGGGAAATTGTTTAATCAGAAGAGGCACACTAAGCCAGAGCTTGTTTTCAGGTGTGCTCTGGGAGCACAAGGAAGTTAAGTGACTTGCTCAGGGTCACACAGTATGCAGGTAGGGGCTGATGGGATTCAAACCCAGCTTTCCAGGTTTGCAGCTCAGTGCCCTTAACCACTACAGTTATGAGTGCAAATCACATATATTAGGAAATCTGGTTCTTTCTGGTTCTTTCTCTCAGGCTCCACTCCTCTTCAGAAGCCCCTGACCAGGGCTGCTCCCCCGAGCCATGGGCTCACAAGCCCGACCTAGAAGCTGCTGAATCGCAGGAGGTACGGCGACGCTGAACAGCTCCAGCTACCAACTTTTAATCTTGGCACCTTTTCTGATCATAGGCAGCCTTAACCTTCTAACTTTTACTGTCATCAGTAATGGAATTATTTAATCGCTGAAAATGTTTCACCTGAAACTGATTTCGGGAAAAAGTTATAGGGACTTAGTGAATTAATTGCTGAAAACTGTTAAACCTGTAGATGAGTTGGTGAACTGTGTAGTGGGGTTTGCTTTTCTTAAAGCTAGCAGTTAGTGTTTCTCCTCAGCCCTCAGCTAATCTCTCCTCCCCCCACCCCCTCTGAGCATGACAGATAGTGACCCTCTCGGTTTTCAAACCCTCCCTCCATTTTGATTAATAGCTCCCCTGCCTGCTTAAATTTCCCCTGCTTACACTAAGTTTTTCTCTTCCTCTCAGGCTCCACTCCACTTCAGAAGCCCCTGGCCAGGGCTGCTCCCCCGAGCCACAGGCTCCGAAGCCCGGCGTAGGAGACACTGAATTTTACAGGTCCAGTCAGTGCTTCGTGCCGGCTCCCCACCCACCCACCACCTTATTCGATGATTATCTTTATAGACTTCAGTTGTCACATGACACCTTAAGTGGTTAGGCTGACCTTTAGTGTAAGTGCCCATTTTTTCATTAGCATGTTATATCACACAGCCACTAGGGGGACTAACACTCAGCCAAGTGAATCCTGCCTTGCCACAATTTTGTCCCCCTTTAGTTACCCATAACATATCTCTGTGGCTGCCTGGAATTAATCATTTCAAGTGATACCAAACCTAGCTGATTTTATTTCCCTACTGACTCTGTCACCTATATTGTTTCCCTGAGCTGACTCTCACTCTGTTCCATCAAGTTCCTAAGACTATATTTACTACTGACTGCCCAAGCTGCATCTAACCATCATAACACATTACTGGCTGTCCTCGTTGCAGTCCACCCCTTATACTAATACTAGTTACTCTCCCAAAAGGTATATGTTGTTCCCCACGGCAAGCAGTGCTCTGTTCTGATGTGTTATCCTTGGACCAGCACCCCTGATTGGCCCCCTACCTTGCAAACATCAATACTTATAAGTATATGTACTAATCTTAGGGCACAGGCACTTATCGTATAAGTATCAGGATCTGAGTTCTATTGTATTTTTACCGAGAATCATAATGCTTTTGCTATTATTCTAATTGTAACACTTGGGAGATGCTTCTATTTATATTGCTGTATAATGATTAGTTAGGCATTACTGCCATCTTTAGTGCTAGTACAGAACTACAATTATGTATGTAACCACAAGTGTCCTTCAGAACATACAAGACCATTGTTTTACCTATCTGTTATTTTTGCTAGCTCAGCATGCTTTCTCAGGCTAGTAAGCAGTCAGGCTATTTGCCATGGACCAGTTGCAAGGTTTTTATATATCTTTATACCTGTTATGATGATTATCAGTGGTATAAGACCCTTTGCATTGCACCTTTTTCTCTGAGAAGAAGAAGAGACATATTGCTGTCTATAGGTAAGACAGAAAAATTGGAAGTATTCTCCCATTGATCACACTATTTTGGTTGTAAGCCTGCTTTATATACCATAAATAAATCATTTTATATGCTGGGCACCACTTGTCTGTCATTTCTTTACTTTTGTGCAGTTCCACAAGAACCTGAGAAAGGTAATTTTATTACCCAGTGACATTTAGCGACCATGTGCAGGTTAGAATGTACAAAGTGAGGATTCCATTTGAGTTCCTTGAACTGAATGTCAAGTAGTGTGGTGCATTTTTTGCCCACTTGGACCTAGTCAAACTTACAGTGGTTGTTCTTTTACGGACTTGTTCCATCTCAGTTTTGGGCATGGCAGACCCACACAGGACCACTGGTATACTCCCTTTGTGAGTAGCAGCGTACCGCCTTGGCACCACCATTTGCCCATGGGGGACGAGAAAGCCGTTGGGTGATGGCACCAAAGATTTAACTCCAGTCTTTCGACTGCTTTCTTTCTTTATCTGTTTACCCCTTTGTTTGTTATGCCTGAATTGTGCACAGAATTGAGACTTGATGTCTCAAACTATCTTGCCTCCCATGGAGGTTGGACTTATTTTGCGCTGGACGCGAAGTCGTCAGAAGGCCCTCTGCTTACGACCTCTGATCAATATCTAGAGTAAAAGCAAAAAGCCAAGAAATACCACACCAAAGGTCTCTTGGTCGCGGCTTTACATACAGCCATCGAAAGTTTACTAACACGATGTGCCTCCCTTGAACTGCAAAACGCTTCTCTAAAAAAAGAGTTAATGAAAAAGGAGCAGATACTCATGGAGGAGACATAGTCACTCCGTGATCACAATAACAGACTGTTGCACTGTACTGCTCAAGACTCTGAGCGTGAATTGTGTATGTTAAGAGACGACAGTGAGAGGTTGAAATGTGATAAGAAATGGCTATCTTATTTGAATGACATTCTGAGTGACACGATTGAGAGTTTGAGACAGGATAATGTTGAACTGAAGGAAGAGAATGTGAGGCTGATGCATGAGCTAGACAAAGAGCGCAGGGAAAATCCTGAATTGGGCACTGCATGCCAAATATTGCAGCGTGAGGTTGAGAAGGGTATTGAGCAGGGCACTGCAAAAGTTTGTCACAAGAAATGTAGAGACAAAATGGCAAGAATGTGCCATCAGCAAGAAATTCTCGCTGGCTATGTAAAAGCCATGAATGGTTTTCAGTACACACCCACTGACATTACCTCATCAGGTGATGACGACTCTATGAGGACATAGGATGCCTCATCACATCCAAGACCACACCTCACAGGGCGGTGGCCTTTACCAGCCATTCCCAAGATGGTGGCCATTACAGCCCGCCCCCTTGTCATGTTGGTACGCTTTCTATGCTGCCACGTCAAAACAAACATGGCGGCCCCCATGATATGGGAGGCTGACTGCCTCCAAGTAGAAGCCTGCTTCCACTGGCTCCCCTTCCCCGGGAGGATGGTGTAGAAGTGCAAGGCATTGTACAGGATGTCTCAACTAGACTAACAACCTTTGAGGGACACTCCTCCATGCAGGAGCAGATCGGACGCATGTTCAAAAATGCTGTAACCCAGGAAAATGCATTCAAAGCAGTCACTGATGTGGCGGCAGAAGCTGCCATTTGTGGTGCTTTGGGTCATGGGGATCTAAACACCGCTTTCCGCTCACCCACCTCCAATCTCCTACAGGTAGCTCATTCTGTTCAGCAAATTACCCAAGGCATCGGACAGATGGGCCCAACCAACAACCTCAGCTGTCATTTGGAGAATGTGCGCTCCCTTTGTGAGAAGCTTTCTCTCCAACCTGAGTACCAGGTCCAAGTCCTGAGACAAACCATCAAGCCTACCCTCTGGGCCAAACTCCCAGAGGCCGTCTGCAGTTGTGAGATGCTCGACTGCAACGATATCACACAGGCACTTCTTGCTGCCAACTCCCCAGGTATCGTTGGAACCTGTTTGGCCTATAAAATCAAGCAAAATGTGAAGGAAAGCCCAGCAGCTTACCATCGATGGTTGTGGCTCGCCTATGAAGCCAGCAAAAGTCTAGCGGGTGAGAGCGCTGACAAAAACCAAGCTGAGTACCAGGATTTGTACATCCGGAACATGACTCTGGCTCTCCAGGAAAAGTTGAACTCAGCGCCTACCCACAGACTGATACCTTTACCGACATCCTTACCAAGACAGAGCATGCCTTCCAGGTCTACCTCCATAACCTAGTTTCCAGTAAAAACATCAACTAGGCCACTGCCATCCAAACTCCAGTGGCCCAGACCACCCCAGCCCAAGTCACCACGGTAGGCCCTGCCCCAACCCACTATATAGTGGAAGGCAACAACAATAAACAGGAAGCCCCTTCTGACGACCGACAGTCACACAAGGGGGGAACTGGAACTATAAGAATAACCAGAACAATAATAACTATAACAGAAATGGGAAATACTCAAATTCCAATGGCAAGCAACGTAACAGGCCTAGCTATCTAGACCTAAAAGATGAGAACGAGACCCTCTGAAAACAACTGGAGGAGGTCCAAGCTGCAAAGGAAGCTGATCCACACATTCTGTGGTGGCCCTGGCACCATCTAGTAACAGCACCAACCTTTTCTGGCCTTCGGCTACCGAACAATTGAGCAGCCAAGGAAAAAACCCTTTCATGGCATTGGGCACTGGCCAGGCCAATGTGGTGATTCGGGAACCACCAATTGAACAGTTCGAGATTGCAGCCCTGACATCAGAGGAACAGTACTCATGTCCTGTAAACCGCAATAGAGAGGCCCAACTGGCTACCTTTGGCCTCAGGTCACAGAAACGAGAAGAAAAAGCCGAGAGCAGCACTGATTGACAATTACAGGCCCCAGTCTGGATTGTGAGTGACCTGCTTGTCGACACAAACAGATGGCCTTGTGTAAGGGCCATGCTTGGGGGCCGCCAACTGGACATGCTTCTGGATACAGGAGCAGCTATGTCTGTTCTCCATGATGAGGACCCAGCCATGTCTGCCTGGTCTACTGGCTGGAAGACCAGTGCACAAGGGGTAGATGGTACCCAACTACAAACTTATTGATTTGTCTCTCTCTACCTGTGCAGGTAGGCCACTTTAAGACTGATTTTGTCTTTGACCTCATGGTATTACATCATCACCCCAGCATACTGGGAATTGATTTTCCTGCACAGCATGGCTGTGTGGTGGACCTGGCTAACAGGTTATTGCTACAGATCAAGGGACAATGTCATGCTGTCACCATACCAGACTCCCATGCGGTGGCAGCCATCTCCCATAACAACAAGGAGTATGACATCATGGCTCTGTTTGCAAGTCATGATTTGTTTCCTGAACTTGAACCCTTGCTACAGGAAAATATTGATGTGTCTGCTACCAACAAGCACGATTGTGGTAGGATGCATACCACTATTGAGATGCCAGGACCCAATCCTGTGAGGCAGAAGCAGTACCCATTTCCTGCTGAAGCCTTACCCTCATTGAGGGAGACCATCCAATCACTGCTACAACAAGGAGTGATTAGGACTTGTTTTTTCCACTGTGAATTCACCCATTTGACCTGTGAAAAAGCCAAATGGAGCTTGGAGACTTACAACAGACTACAGGAAACTTAACCAAGTTACCCCCAGCTGTGCCCCAACTGTGGCATCAGCTCCTGATGTGCTCAAGCTGCTGACACCTGACAAAAAGTGGTTCTCAGCTCTTGATATATCTAATGGGTTTTGGTCACTCCCATTAGCACAAAAAAGCCAATATAAATTTGCCATCACCTTTGATGGATGCCAGTACACCTGGACCTGTCTGCCCCAGGGCTTCCATAACAGCCCTTCCCTCATTCACCTACACATGATGGGTGCTCTGCAGGGGTTTTCCACACACCAGTATCTCCTGCAGTAGGTGGATGACTTGCTCTTAGTAACTGCCACCAAAGAAGAACATCTGACCCTGCTAGATGAACTACTGACTCTCCTCAAGAGAGCAGGCCTCAAGTGCAACCCCTCTAAAGGACAACTGTGTGAGAAAGAGATCATTTTCCTTGGCCTACATATCATGGACCAAGGGAGAAGCAAAATTGTGCAAAAACAAGGGGGCACAATTTGAAGATAGAAGGGGGCGGCTCAGAGGTAATGTGAGGAAGTATTTCTTCACAGAGAGGGTTGTGAGTGTGACCTAGACAGCCAGATCTGAGTGCTGTATCATTTTTTATATAAAATGCATGACTGACTGTCTGTGCTAAAAAAAAAATTGATGCTCTTAGAATGACCTCACTCATCCCCCCCCCCCAGATTTCAGCTCAAAGATGCAAGCCATAAGAAAAATGCTGACAGCATGTGAGTTCACACACACACTCAGTTTTTAGAGACCATATGTTACATGTAAGGCCTTAATTAAGGATCCTGTCTGTCTGAGTTAATTACAACCATAGTTGCTAGAACATATCCATTTTATGACGCTTGAAGGAAAACCCAGGTTATTACATAGAAGTGCGTAATCATAAAGATGCTTTCATGTCCTGGAAGGAGGAAGCTTATTATGAGATCAAAAGAAGTGTCATTTGAAGGACATGAATTATGCTGAAGCTGCAGAATGTAATAGTTTTGTATAAGATATAAATTTTTTTTATACATATTGTGACAGAGGAGGAGCTAGCTGACCTCACCCAAAAATGGGTTGTCCCATACAGTTGTTTAAGGAATATTCTGTTTTACTACACAGAGACACACTTTTACCTAGACTCTGACTGAAGAAAGATCTTTGGAGCACTTATAAACAAGTATTTAGAAATATTTCAAATCTAAGTACTGTAAGTAGGAATTTGCACTGTTTAAACCTTGTTCTTTTAAAAGATTTGTATGTCTGGTGATATAACAGTTCTGTATGTTGTGCTTTACATATTTTTAACTATTTTAGTAAAATTCTTTTTAGAACTTACTTGGTCTGTCTTTGAATTTCTTTTAGTTGTAAGAAAAGTATTTATGGTTGTAGCAGACAGCAGACATAAGCTTGAATGGTGGTACCAAACTGGAAAGAGAAGCATTTTAAATCTGAGGTCTTTATTAAAGTTTTTAAGGGTTTATCTCTGTATATCTGGTTAGGTGCCTGTAGGAAAAGATATCTGGCCCCCCGAAGACAGAAATATCTGAGCCTGTGCATTGGGTATGCTAGCAAGAGGTTCACAGTTTGAATCCCTCCAAGACTTGAGACCAAATGTTGATCCGAACTCACAAAAACAGACAAGAGGGTTACCTTGTCTGTTACACTGTTCACAAGACTGCACTCAGAGGTTGGCTCTTTGGGAGTAGAGGGCCTGACTTGCTGAGTGGGTTTGTGACAGATTGGTTGGCAGCGGTGGCATAATTTTGGTATCACAAGCTTGTATTGTTCTGTGTCAGCTGAGACCGTAAGCTCTCTTGCAAAGAAAGAAAAAAACACAGAGTTTTATTTTTAAAAGGAAACAGAACTATATATCACTTGGTGTACAGTCCAGTTCCTACACATTTTATTTTTTTTCTGTAAAGTGCAAGTCAGACTAGCCGTAGTCAGAGAAGAAGAAGATGGCTTCCGACTACAGCAGGCACACTGTAGATTACTTGAAGCAGTTGTGCGGAGACAGGGGTGTCCCGTTCAAGGTGATAGCTAAAAAGCAGAACCTCATAGAGGCCCTGATGGTAGCAGATACCCAAAACAGCGAGTCACCGACCGTGACTGAAAAGGACAGCAGGGCCACTGTCAGTGAAGGGTCACAGCAGCAGGGAATGGCCACCAGTATCCTGAATCCAGAGGTACTCAAACTGCAAATTGAGTTGCGCAGGACGGAACTGGAGGCAGAGCGAGAACAGAGGGCGGTAGACCATGAGGGGCGTGAGTGCCAGCGAGCTGCAGAAGAGAAGGCAGAGCAAGAACGCAGAGAGGCAGAGAGAGAACAGAGGGAGGCAGACCATGAGGAGCATGAGTGCCAGAGAGCTGCAGAGGAGAAGAGAGAATGCAAACACCGAGAGGCAGAGCGAGAACAGAGAGACGCAGACCATGAGGAGAAGGAGCGCCAGAGGCAACACGAACTGGAGAAGATACAACTCTGACCAGCGGCACCAGAGCAGGTAAGTGGTTTGGGTTTAACTGGGACTGCAGGACTGGGTTATAAATTGAACTCCAAATTAAAAGCTGAGTTTAAGGAAAGGGAGGACATGGATGCCTTTTTAACTTCTTTTGAAAAAGTTTGTATTCAGGATAAAATTCCTAGAGAGTCCTGGAGTTTCCAGCTATCCCGCTACTTACCGGGAAAGCTCGGGATGCATTGGGTCAAATGGACAACGAGAACAGCAATGATTACAGCAAGCTAAAAGCTGCACTGTTAAAAAAAAGTTTGAATTAACTGCTGAATCATACAGAGCTAAATTCCGTAAGCTCAGGAGAAGCCCTGATATGAGCTATGAGGAGCTAGCCATGAAATACATCAGTTTTTAAAACGTTGGTGGGAAGGAATTGAGGCAAACTCTGTTGACAAAATTGAAAATGTGATTTTATTAGAACAGTTTTATTGGGCTTGCCCAGCCAAGCTAAAAACCTGGCTAGAGGACCGAGATCCAAAACAGTGCAGAGGCTGCTGAACTCGGGACCCGCTATGCCAAGAGCAGACCTGCTCTGAGAGTGAATGGGGTGGGTGTGGCAGTGCAGAAAGGGAAAAGCGCGCCTTCAGGGCAGCTAAAACCCTCACTGCCTCCACCAAAACCAGTTAGCCCCAGGTTTCAAAGAAAAGATTTCTCTGAAGTAAGAAATGCATGTTGGCTGTGTAAAGAGACTGGGCATATTGTCAGACAGTGTCTCAAAAAGGCGAGCAATAATACACAACAGGGTGCTAGAAAAGAAGTGGGTTGTTTGTGTGTCCCTGGAAGCATGCCAGTGAACATGAGGGAACACATGCACCCAGTCATGGTGGATGGTGTACAGATACAGGGGTTAAGGGGCACAGGGGAATCCCTGACATTAGTGAAAGGGGATCTGGTACAACCTAGTCAGCTTATACCCAATAAATATGTTACTCTCCAAGGGTTCACTGGTGAAGAGAAAACATTGCCCCTTGCTAGTGTTCTCTTAGACTGGGGTGAAACAGGGGGAACTGTGCAACAGGTGGCTGTAGCCAAAACATTAGCAGTGGATGTGATCATGGGTAACAATCTCCAACAGGGGATGGTATGTGCAGTTACCCGTAGCCAAGTGGCAAGGGAAAATTGTAGCTCCCTGAACCGCACAGAAGCCATTGTGGAAACCACTGAGAGGCTGGTTCCCCAGCCTGTGTCTCCAGATGGGGAGACTGATAAAAAGGGGGTAGAAATTTCCCCAGTAGCAAGTGACCACACAGCTATGGAAGGTTACTCTGAAGAGGGAGGGGTGATCCATTGTCCGAGGGTTGGGATTGACAGTGACCCTGAGGACCCTGACGCTAGTGCTAGGAACCCTAGTTTAGTGACTGAAGGGGACTTTTCCCATGCCTTGGGAATGTGTGAGGGGTTTGCAGCTGCTCAGAGGGGTGACCCTAGTTTAGAGAAGCTGAGGGCTTGGTCAGACTCAGACGGCACACAGCGAGGTGACGGCAAACATAAGGTTTATTGGGAAAATGGACTTATGTATACTCAGACAGTGCAGACAGAGGGAGGGATGCTAGGCAGGCAGCTTGTCATTCCCCAGGGGTATCGTGAGCAGTTGCTCAAGATTGCACATGATATTCCCTTGTCTGGTCATCTGGGAATCGCACGCACAACACAGTGGTTGGCTCAGAATTTCTACTGGCCTAACTTCACCCAGCGGGTGAAGGACTATTGCAGGTCTTGTCACCGGTGCCAAGAAATAGGGAAAGTGGGCAAGAAAACCCAAGTAGCCCTGATTCCATTGTCCATAGTGGAGGAGCCATTCCAGAGGGTGGGAATGGATATTGTGGGGCCTTTAAATACACCCAGCTCCTCAGGGAAGAGATTCATCCTGACTGTGGTGGATTATGCCACTCGGTACCCAGAGGCAGTCACCCTATCCTCACTGAGGACGGACAAGGTGGCAGATGCCTTACTTGGGATTTTCTCCCTTGTTGGGTTTCCACAGGAGGTAATCACCGATTGAGGGGGTTCCTTCATGTCGGACCTGATGAAATGTTTATGGGAGAAGTGTGGGGCGGTGCAAAGATGCACAACACTGTATCACCCACAAGCTAATGGGCTTGTGGAATGATTCAATGGTACCCTAAAGTCAATGCTCCGGGTGTTTGCTGAACAGCATGTGAGGGACTGGGAGAAATACCTTCCCCACCTGTTGCTTGCATACAGGGAGGTGCCCCAAGAATCGAAAGGATTTTCCCCCTTCAAACTCTTATATGGATGCCGGGTACATGGGCCCCTAGACTTGATCTGGGAGGACTGGGAAGGCAAGCACGCCACCTAGGGAACTCCCATTGTGGATTATGTCCTTAGGTTTAGAGAAAGGCTGAAGGAGCTTATGGGGACAGCCCAGAGCAATCTGGCAGCTGCCCAACAGAAACAAAACATGTGGTACGACCCAGAGCCAGAGCTCGCTCATACATTGTGGGTCAGGAAGTCATGGTCCTTATTCCGGTCCGGAAAGACAAGCTGCAAGCTGAGTGGACAGGACCGTACAAAGTGGTTAGGAAGGTAAATGACATGAACTACATTGTAGAGTTACCTGACGGAAGACAGACTGAAAGGGTGTACCATGTCAACATGATGAAGCCATATGCAAATAGGGTTGACATGGTGTTTGCAGTGTGTAGTCATGGGGAGGGGACGGACGAAGGAGACCCCCTTCTGGATTTGCTGGAAGAAAGCAAGTGGGAGTCCTCTGTGGAGGCAGTAAAATTGTCTCCCCAGCTGGCCTCGGACCAGATCCAGAAAGTAAGGGAGGTTTTAGCAGACTTTGCCCCCTTGTTTAGCGCCAAGTCTGGACTAACGCCCCTAGCGACACACAATGTGGAGACAGAGATACAGATGCCCATACAGTGAACAGCATATCGGGTGTCAGAGGCTGTCCAAAAGGACATTAGGAGGGAAGTGGAGGAGATGCTGGATTTAGGGGTAATCCAGAGATCCCACAGCCCTGGGCCTCACCCGTAGTCCTTGTGCCCAAGCCAGATGGTGCAACTCGTTTCTGTGTGGACTATCGTGGACTGAATGTAGTCACAAAGTCCGACGCCCACCCAATGCCCCGGATGGATGAACCCCTGGACAAGTTGGGAGGGGTGACCTCCCTTATGACTATTGACCTGACCAAGGGGTACTGGCAGGTAGAACTGACAGACAGAGCTAGGGAGAGGTCGATCTTCATCACTCCGATAGGCTTATTTGAGTTTAAAGTAATGGTTTTCGGAATGAAGAACGCCCGGCCA
The DNA here is from genome assembly GCA_016271365.2 of Neoceratodus forsteri. NCBI lineage: Eukaryota > Metazoa > Chordata > Ceratodontiformes > Ceratodontidae > Neoceratodus > Neoceratodus forsteri. Next base: position 1,379,934,843 of record CM028132.1, on the reverse strand, counting down.
CTTTCCAAACGTTGGTGAACCAGGTGTTAAATGGTGCTGAGGAGTATGCCATGGCATACCTGGATGACATTGCCATCTTTTGTACCAGCTAGGAGGAACACCTATCCCACCTTAGGGAAGTTCTGGGCAGGATACAGAGGGCCAGGCTCACTGTCAAAGCTGAGAAGTGCCAGGTGGCCATGGGGGAAGTGGCATACCTCAGGCATGTGGTAGGCTGGGGACAGCTCCATCCTAACCAAATAAAGATAGAGGTGATCCAGGCATGGCACAGACCAGAAACCCAGAAGCAGGTCAGGAGCTTTCTAGGGACAGCAGGGTCCTACAGGAAATTTGTACCCAATTACAGTGCTCTGGCTGCTCCCCTATCTGACCTGACAAAGAAAAAGATACCAAAGAAAATTACCTGGGGCCCAGCCTGTCAGGAAACCTTTACCAGACTGAAGGAGGCACTGTGCATGGCTCCTGTTCTGACAAGTTCTGACTATAGAAAAACCTTTATAGTTCAGACGGATGCCTCAGACGTGGGTATTGGGGCAGTACTGAGCCAGACGTCCAGCCAAGGGACAGATCACCCAGTAGTGTACCTGAGCAGAAAACTGCTTCCCAGGGAGCAAACGTACTCCACGGTGGAAAAGGAGTGTCTTGCCTAGTGTGGGCCCTAAAGAAGCTAGAGCCATACTTGTATGGGCAGCATTTTGTGGTGCAGACTGACCACAACCCCCTGTTTGGCTGATGCGGATGGGAAAGAACAATGGAAGACTACTAAGATGGAGTCTTGCTTTACAAGAGTATGATCTAAATATCGTACATAGGGCGGGAGCAAAGAACCAGAACTCAGATGGGCTGTCTAGGGTCTATGAGGAGTGAACTGATTTGGGAAGCTCATCCCGTGTAGGGGATAGATTCCTCCAAATTCAGTCTAGGTGGGGAGGAGTGTGACGTAGACAGCCAGCTCTGAGTGCTGTATCATTTTTTTTTATATATATAAAATATATGACTGACTATCTCTGCTAAAAAAAAAATCTGATGCTCTTAGAATGACCTCACTCATCACACCCCCAGATTTCAGCTCAAAGATGCAAGCTATAAGAAAAATGCTGACAGCATGTGAGTTCACACACACTCAGTTTTTAGAGACCATGTGTGACATGTGAGGCCTTAATTAAGGATCCTGTCTGTCTGAGTTAATTACAACCATAGTTGCTAGAACATATCCATTTTATGACGCTTGAAGGAAAACCCAGGTTATTACATAGAAGTGCGAAATCATAAAGATGCTTTCATGTCCTGGAAGGAGGAAGCTTATTATGAGATCAAAAGAAGTGTCATTTGAAGGACGTGAATTATGCTGAAGCTGCAGAATGTAATACTTTTGTATAAGATATACATTTTTTTATACATAATGTGACAGAGGAGGAGCTAGCTGACCTCACCCAAAAATGGGTTGTCCCATACAGTTGTTTAAGGAATATTCTGTTTTACTACACAGAGACACACTTTTACCTAGACTCTGACTGAGGAAAGATCTTTGGAGCACTTGTAAACAAGTATTCAGAAATATTTCAAATCTAAGTACTGTAAGTAGGAATTTGCACTGTTCAAACCTTGTCCTTTTAAAAGATTTGTATGTCTGGTGATATAACAGTTCTGTATGTTGTGCTTTACATATTTTTAACTATTTTAGTAAATTCTTTTTAGAACTTACTTGGTCTGTCTTTGAATTTCTTTTAGTTGTAAGAAAAGTATTTATGGTTATAGCAGACAGCAGGCATAAGCTTTAATGGTGGTACCAAACTGGAAAGAGAAGCGTTTTAAATCTGAGGTCTTTATTAACGTTTTTAAGGGTTCATCTCTGTATACCTGGTTAGGTGCCCGTAGGAAAAGATATCTGGCCCCCCGAAGACAGAAATATCTGAGCCTGTGCATTGGGTACGCTAGCAAGAGGCTCACAGTTTGAATCCCTCCAAGACTTGAGACCAAAGGTTGATCTGAACTAACAAAAACAGACAAGAGGGTTACCTTGTCTGTTACACTGTTCATAAGACTGCGCTCAGAGGTTGGCACTTTTGGAGTAGAGGGCCTGACCTTCTGAGTGGGTTTGTGACAGTGGATACATGGAACAGCCTTCCTGAGGAGGGCGTAGCGTCAAAGACAGTGGGGGAATTCAAGAATGCATGGGACAGACATAAGGCAATTCTAGTGGGGGGTAGGAGGAAGTAGGCTGTTGGTTAACTAGGATCTGCAGCTTATCCGTTAGGTAGGGAAATGGGCAGACTAGGTGGGCCAAGCGGTCCTTATCTGCCGTCAAATTTATTGTTTCTATGTTAAGCCCAGCTATCAAAAAGATCCAGGGCTTGAAAGATCTTCCACTTCCCACTAGCATGGCAACACTTAGATGCTTTTTGGGAGTGGTAAACTACTCCAGGAATTTTATTCCTGACTTTGCCTTGAAGGCCGCTCCCATGTGAACTTCTGAAGAAGGAAGTCCCATGGACATGGGGCCCCACACACACTGAAGCTGTGGTACAGCTTAAACAGGCATTAGCCTCAACTCCAGCACTAGTCAACCCTAATCCAAGATTACCTTTCCATTTGGAAACTGCCACCTCTGATGTGGCCATGTCTGCAGTGCTGGCACAAAAGTACAATGGGTACTACAGGCCCACTGCTTATGCATCTCAGATGCTATCCCCAGTAGAGAGAAAATATAGTCTCTGCGAAAGGATACTCTTGGCAACCTCCTGGACTGTCAAACACTTTCTGTACATCATCGGGTATGCGCCCATCATTTTGTATACCTGCCATACCCCAACTAACTTTTTGCTTTCAGACAAAGTGAAGGATGGATCAGTCTCTAACACCAGACTGACCCATTGGTCTCTGCTTTTGCAGGATAGGGATATCAAAGTACTACCTGCTAAAATGCTTTCAATTTTGGCCCATGGCCTACTCTACACAGGCACACCTCATGATTATGCCCTCCAACCACCTGACCTACCTGACCCAGGGCCATTCTTACCAGCTACATCTCAGGTCCTGGAAGATGACACCATGTTTTGCATCTTTACAGATGACTCTGCCTGTTATGTAGATGAAGAGCAGGTAGTGTGGCTTAGAGTGCTTATTAGGGATCATGAGGGTGATTTCAGGCACATTGCTAGGAAATGCACTGTTATCTCTTCACAGTATGCCAAACTTGCTGCTGTGGCCTGTGCACTGGAGATCATGCCACATGGTGACAAGGATGCCATCGTCTTTGCTGATTCCAATTGGGTGTGTTCACCACTCACTGAGTTCTTTCCATTCTGGCAAAAGAACAACTTTACCTCATCTGATGGCACTCCCGTCAAGTATAGGGAACTGTTTGTGTATATACATACCCTGACACAAATGTTCACTCATAAGTTGTACATTCTCAAGGTAAAGGCTCACTGCAAATCTGACCCTTACCTTGAATTCAATGAACGAGCAGACTCTCTTGCAAAAGCAGGCACTTGGGGGAAGGGGAGACATGGACAATGACTCACCCACAATTTATAGCAGCTATTGCGACATCTATAATTGCTGCCAGCAAGAAACTAGTACCAGAACCTCCACTGGACCTCTCTGCTGCACAAAAAGCAGATCCAGAGATCAGAGATGTGTTCAAATTCCTAGATAAAGGAACTGAACACCCACTTCCAGTTGGTAGTCCATACAAGAGGCACATGGACAACATACATCTGCCTAGTGATCAGAAACTCATCTGGTATCACAAACAAGATACAGGTGACAAATTGTGGGCTGCACCACAATCTTTGCAAACCAAATTTATTTATATGCTTCATGACACTCCCACTGGTGGACACCAGGGGACAGAAAACACCCTCCAGAAGCTCAAGACAGTCATCTGGTGGCCTGGAATGGCCAAAGATGTAGAACACTATATAGACAACTGCATAGTGTGCATTCAGAACAACCCCATTTCAGTAAAAAGAAATGCCAAGTTGCTGCCCCAAAGGCAATCTGGACCATAGAATGCAATACAGATTGATTTCATTGGTCCTCTTACTGTACCAATTCTAGTAGAAACAAGTATGCACTTGTTGTCACTGATTTGTTCTCCAAGTGGGCAGTAGCATTTCCCAGTAAGAAAAATATAGCAAAGACCACTGCCAAGATCTTGGTAGATCAGTTGTTCTCCAGATGGGGTCTGCCTTCAGAAGTAGACTGAGACCAAGGCACTAACTTTACAGCCAAGCTAATGCATCAGACACTCCAACTTCTTGGAGTTGATAAAAAAAAAATTCACATTCCTTACCACCCTCAATCCTCAGGCCAGGTGGAAAGAGCTAACAGACGCATAAAACAGATGTTACGCAGATTCATTGATGACAGTCCCAAAGATTGGGATTCCCTCTTGCCACTGCTGCTAATGGCAATTAGGGGCAGCCCTGCAGCTACTACTCAGTGCACACCCTATGAGGTTATGACTGGTAGAGCTATGAGACTACCTGAACACCTGTTGATTGATCTCCACACCCCCACTGCAGACAGAGTATCTGTAGACAAGTATGTAGAAAAGCTTCATGATAACATCATGAAAACACACCTGTTCACTGCCAAGCAAATGGGCAAGGCTCAACAACAAGCTGAAGCTCATTTTGACAAGCATATCAAAGAAGTCAACTGGCAAGTTGGAGACCAAGTTATGCTTCTCCAATACAGACAACCCACTCATTCTTTTGCCAGCAAATGGGAAGGCCCCTATCCCATTGTCAGCAAGCTCAGCCCTGCTGTGTATTAGATCAGAGTACAACAGCAGAAAAAGACAGCTGACAAGTGGTTCCATGCTAACCAACTTAAATTGTATAAAGGTGACTAAATTTACTTTTCCTAACCCCTTTGGGTGGAATAGTACCCACACTTAACCAATCCTTTTTGTTTTCTTACAGGTATCAGCGAGATGGCTATCTTGCACCCCTTCCTCCTACTGGGGGGACTACTGACTTTGACTATGACTCTACTCCCATATTCAGCCCCACTGACACACAAGGAATGCTTGCAACACTTCCTTGATAAACTTGAACATTCAGCCCCTACTGGTGTATGGACTAATGTTCCCAACAAAATGATTAAAGTAACACAGGGCTCAGATGCCTTTCTTGATGTTGTAGTGGTTGCCCCAGATAAATCTTCACTCTCCATACAGTGGCAAACTGATGCTATGGGCTACACAATTGCTGTAGCTCGCCTGTCCAAAGGAACATTCCATGGCTGGCCTAATACTGACATTTCTAAAAATGGTACGCTTTCTATCAGACAGACCACATTCAGACATACTGGTCAGTACAATCTAACTGCTCTCATAGATCCTGCCTATTGTGACTGCCTCTCTCCAAAGGAGACCCGTGATTTCTGTCTTCAAAACTATCAAGCTTCTGAAGCTCTTTATCCTTCTGTAGTCCCACCCAGTCAAGATGACCTGACTGCTTGCCCTCCTCAAAAGGATGGCCCTGCTAGTGGTTTGACAGCCACATCACTACCCGGAGCCCTAAATAACAATGTGCAATGTATGCATGTCTCTGTTATATTTAATCTTACACATTGGAACATGGCTGAATTTGGTTTCTGTTCTACAACAGATACCTCCAAATTTTACAGTATGATGCTCACTGATCTTGTTGCTGCTTATCAAACATGCACAAATGACCCTACAGGTGGACCTCACACCACTGATCATGTTGGAGTCTTTAGACCTGCCGCTAAAGACTATGTTAAATCAAAATCATGTGTACGCACCAAGCGGGATGCAACTGACATAGCTGATGCGGCTGGTTCTGTTTGTGGCATAACTGGAGCAGCTGGCACCATTACTGGCCTCTTTGGCTCAGGAATATCCATTTGGAATAGAGCAGACATTGCTTCTATTAAAGCTCAAACCCTTAAATTTCAACAAACTATTAACAATGATGTTATGCCTCCTATTTTACGAGGTGTAAATTCTCTCAGTAATGAAGAACGTTATACTGTGTACAACATGCAGGAGATTGCTCAAGGGTTCAATGATACTAAACGTAAAATTAATGATCCTATTTTTCAGAATAAGCGTGAGGCAGACACGCAATATACTGGGCATGAAATTTTATGTTCTGCTTATGGTTCTTATGTTATATCTACTGTTAACGCTCTCTTCAGGGACTTGGAGTCAGGCAAAATTCTGGATTTGATACATGATCTCAGATTGGGTAAATGGTATTGCCCTCATTGCAGATCTACAGGTTGCATAACTATGTGTTTAAAGGCTACTCTAAATATTTCCATAGCCACTGTTAGAATATTAGTTATGTTTCTAGGTTTCCTAACCAAGCACCTTGTTATTTTATTAAATCTTGCTCCATTAAGGAGAACATGTTCATTACCTTTACTGTGTCTTTACCACATCTTGACCCAGCTACATCTGTCCTTGACAAGCTAGCTAGAATTCATTTCACAGGTCATCTTGAGAACGACATCTTTCATGAAAGAACTGAATTTCCCTCAGTGCTGGTTTATCATTCAGTCCTCCAAGCTTGGGTTGCCCCACATATGAACTGTTGTGCCAAGAAAGGATATTACTCCTTGTGCCGATGTGACGTTTTTGACATTGTAAAACCAGTATGTGGCTACGTGCCTGAACACCTTGACTGGGCATTGACACTGGGTGAAGATCTGCCATCCAATCTTACTGATATTGAGCCAGATGATGACATCCCTCCTGCTGCATCTTCAGCGCAAGACACCAAAACAGCACAATTTTGAAGCTACCTTGAAGAGGTACATCGCTTCACTACATGGCTCACCAATCAAACATTCTCATGTCCAGTACATCTACATCACTGGCAGATACCCTCTGTCAGAGTCTCTTATACATCTGACGGCCAGTATTGCATAGTTACTAATTATCCCACGTTTTCCTATGGGACCAAAACCTGTCAAGTTGCTAAACCTAACTTTTGTTTTACTCCACAGGAGAAAACTGTTATCGGTCACATTGTAATCATGCCCGTTCCTCTCCCTGAACCAGACATTATTGATACTGATCCCCAATACTTGCTTGCCCTATCTCAATATTTGCCTAGTTTTAATGTGCACATTGATCCCTTGACACTCTCTTTGCAGTCTCTTTTAGCTACAAAAGATGCATATTTGATTTATATTAGTAATAATATATCTAAAGCTACTAATGCACTCAATGATCTTATGCATGATGGTGAGTTGAGCCTTGCTGTAGGCAGTATGTGGGTAGAACTCACTTTCAAAGTTTTTGTTGTGATTCAAGCATTTTTGATTATCTTTCTGATATTCACTCTGTGCTGCCTGCGACATACCCTCAAACAACATCAAGAACAACTCAAATTTCTTTACAAGGCTCATGCGTTGGGCCTGTAAATGACTTTTTTAGCTCCATCCCTTCCGAGACAACAAGGGAGGGAATGTCATCCATGGACCAGCACCCCTGATTGGTCCCCTACCTCACAGTCAACAATACAAATAAGTATATGTACTAATCTTAGGGCACAGGCACTTATCGTACAAGTATAGGTGTCAGGATCTGAGTTCTACCATATTTTTACTAAAAATCATAATGCTTTTGCTATTATTATAACTGTAACACTTGGGAGATGCTTCTATTTATATTATTGTATAATGATTAGTTAGGCATTACTGCCATACTCTGTGCTAGTGCAGAACTACAATTATGTATGTAACTGCAAGTGTCCTTCAGAACATACAAGACCACTGTTTTACCTACGTGTTATTTTTGCTGGTTCAGCATGCTTTCCCAGGCTAGTAAGCAGTCAGGCTATTTGCCACTGACCAATTGCAAGGTTTTTATATATATTTATACCTGCTGTCATGACGATTATCAGGGGTATAAGACACTTTGCATTGCACCTTTTTCTCTGAGAAGAAGAGACATATTGCTGCCTATAGGTAAGATAGAGAGAATGGAGGTAGTCTCCCAGTGATCACATTGTTTTGGTTGTAATCCTGCTTTATATACCAGAAATAAATCACTTTTTGTGCTGGACACCAATTGTCTGTCATTTCTTCACTTTTGTGCAGTTCCAACAAGACCCTGAGAAAGGTAATGTTATTACCCAGTTACAGATGCTTCCTCCTGATTACTACCCTTTATATCACCACAGACACTGGACTGGCAGCGTCAAGGACACCCCTGCTACTTCTCTAGGCTCACCCACACTAATGTCCCTATATTGTCCCACTGGCATGGATTCTCAAGGACTTACAATGCACCTTCTACACCCTACACCAAGCCCCAGCCTCCAAGCACCGATAATTATTTTCATCAAAATGGCATTATATGCATTGTCAATCTTTAATCACCACTCTGCCCCCTGCCTACCCTTCCTCAAATCGCAGCTCCCTAAGTGACAATGAATATTGCTCATCACGGGACTAATAAATGGGCTAAGAAGACTTATTTTTCTCCTATTGTTATGCCCTAGGAACATAGAGTTAAACCCAGCCCCCCATGCCCATAAATGCCCCTTCAGACTTACACCAGCTTAGAGGTATAAGCTGCCTACATATAAATGCTTGCAGCCTACTAAAAAAACAGGACAAGATTCAAACTTGGGTACTTCATACTAGACCTGATGTGCTGATGAAACTTGGCTCAGAGGCTCCACCCCTGATCACAACATCAATATGCCCTCATATAATGTATTTGGAGCCAATAAACTTTCCTGGGGAGGTTTGCAATCTATATACAGGATACATTTTCTGCATCTGTTACAGACTCCTCCATAGCCCTAAAGAAATTTGAAAGCCTCACCCTAAGGGTGTTCTCATCCTCCAAGGAGTCAATATCTATAACTGGTTGTTACAGACCTCCATCAGGGGGCCTTGGGATACTATCTCATCTCTGTAAATTATTGGAGACTGCCAATTCAGAATGCATTATTATAGGTGATTTTAATCTCAATTGGAACTCCAACTCTTTCAAACAGCTGAAAGAATTTTGTGATACTCACGGCCTCTCACAAATTACCCCTGACATTTACTCGTCCCAATACCAAAAACCCTACTTGCAGTTCTCTCCTTGACTTAATACCTGTTAACAAGCCTTATAATATTCCCACTGAGGGGTGTTTCGTAATGACATCAGTGATCATAGAGCAGTAGCATATGTAAAATACACACCTAAGCTTCTCTCCACTTCCACCTACAGACTAAAAATAAACCTTAGAAAGTTCAGTCAACCTGCATTCCTGGCAGATCAAAACCAGATCAGGTAGCAAGAGTTTTATTTGGCATCTTCAGCCTCTGAGGCTTACAGCATCTTCCAGAACCTTGTCCTGAGGGTGGATGATAAACATGCTCTCCTTGTAAAAACCGTGACTAGAAAAAGATCCTGCCCTTGGTTCATGCCTGCACTAAAAACATCTTTAAAAGACAGAGACAGGTTATGCAAAAGGGTACATAAAACAAAATTAAACTTAGACTGGGTGGTCTTCAGAACCTCCAGAAATCTTTACACCAAACTCATAAGAGCTGAAAAAGCTAAATATTTTCAAACCTCGCTTGAAGCATCCCAAAACAATATTGCCAAGTTCTGACACATTCTTAGGGAAACAGAAGGCCATACGCCATCATCACCACTGCCTTCCACGATTATCTCTGGAAGCAATATCTACACAGACAAGGTCAGCATCCTGGACCAACTCAACAAACACTTCACCACAGCAGGTTTAGCTTTTGATTCCTCTCCAGCAAGAAAGCTCTGTGGTGATCTACCCCACTGCTAGTCCTTATTTGTAAATATTATCCTGTTGTATATATGTTTTTTTATTGTAATTCTATATACATGCCAGTGTCAGCAAAGGGGACATAGAGAAAAGGCCAAACTTTTTTTTAAAGGTTTTGACCTTTCTCTGACCTACTAGGCCAGCCTTGCTTGCAGGAATCTGACTAGTTTCTGTCAAAGGCTTTGGGGGTAGCCGATCAAAGAGTATGTTCCTGGTTAACTAATTGAGGGAAGCCAAGGTAATAAAACTCTTAAGGATATGGAGAAAAGCTATTCTCTGTTGTAAAGTTCAAAAGCCCAGGATGTGTCAAACAGGATTTTGGGAAGTAGCCATTCTTTACTGGACATTGTGAATTAGCTTACAGGGTGCCATACTAAAACATCAAAGTTTTAACTCTGAAGTCATGTTTGTGGTATTAATACCTGCCAGGGAGTTGTGGTGTCAGAACCTTAGTAAAACTTTTGGGGAGTGCAAGAGTGACACCCAGTGGCCTAAAATGGAATGGTCAGCCTCTATCTACGAACTGAGACTAATTTTCCTTATAACTGGAAAATTGATGACCCTGCAGATTTCAGAAGGGTATTTAAGCCCTTCAGCCCAGACACTCAGGGTCATTTTGCACAGTTTGCCTGGATCCTCACTCCTGACCACAAAGAGCACCTGTCAGCACAGAGACTGCCTAGAGCAAAAGGCTGCTACTGAAAGACTGTAATATTTTGCAAACCAATGATTATGTGGACTTTGAAAATCATGCTATTTAAGGTAGGGACTTAGTTAACCAGTTCTAGCGCATTTTATTCTATATAACCATTTTCATTTGTTTTATGCTGTAACAAAAACATTTTCTAACGCCCTTTGAGCTATAACTGTATTTATCTAAGTATTTTAGTAAAACCTTTGTTTTCCTAAAAAAAGTCTGCCTGCAGGAGAGTCCTTATATTGTATGTGTGACTGTGGAAGGTTTATTAATAATCTGCAACAACTGTTACTTGCTTAGAGAGGCCACCTTAAGCAACCAAATTAAGAAAAGGGTCTGTAAAAGGGACATCTGGAAGGATAGTGAGAATACCAGCATCTCATATGAGTCTGCAGGGATTTTGAACTAGGCTGTTGCATGTCCTGTAGGGAGAAGGCCAAATCAGGTTTTTACCATGCTACCCCAAAGAGAGTGTGATACCTGCATCTTCCTCCTGTGTGTAATAGCCAAAGAAGGGTTCATATTTGGCCACAAGACTCGAGACTGGTATTGTGCCCTTATCCAGAGTTAGAGAGATGCTTGGGATCCTCATGGCAGAGGTGCAGTAGTAACCTTGGCAAGCATTCAAAAAGGATGAGGAGGGTATCCCTGTCCCCCCTTGTCACAGATTGCACTTAAGAGTGGGTACTGTACACTCAGTGGACCTGATCCCAGGAGTGGGTCTGTGACAGATCTGGTGCGTAGCGGTGGGATCCGAGAGAGTTGGTTGCATAATGTTGTGATTTAAGAGATTGGTAACATTGGCATAACAGTGGATTCTAGCCCAGTGTATCAGATTGATAAACTGTAAACAGTCCACACACAATCAAGGCAGAGATTAAAAAAATACATAATTTGGTTACAGTATAAAGTTACCTACCTTTTTTTTCCTCCTCAGGCGCAAGCTAGTGTAGCAGTAGTTAGGGAAGAAGATGGCTTCCATTTACAGCGAATACACTGCAGAATACCAAAAGCAGTTGTGTCAGAAAAGAGGAGTCCAGTGCGAGGGGAGAACCAAAAAGCACCTTGTGGAGGCTCTTGTGCCAGCCGATCAGCAAGCGACTGCCCAGGACTTCGAGTCACAGTCAGTGACTGAAAGGGACCAGACCTTGGGTGTGGCAGTGCCAAAGGATGTCGCAGTGTCCAGTCCCAGGGAGGAGGACAGCGAGACCAGAGGGATCCCAGAGCCACAGTGCCAGGGGAGGGTCACCACAATGCTGGAGCCAGAAGGGATCAGGCTGCAGCTAGAGTTAAGGAGATTTAAGCTGGAATTCAACTAGAAACAGTTTGAAGCCCAGCAGCAAAGAGAATTCAAGCAGGAAAAGTTTGAAGCCCAGCAGCAAAGGAGGATACATATAGAATGAGAGGCAGTGTAGTGCAGTGGTTTAAGGCCCTGAGCTGCAAATCTGGAGACCTGGGTTTGAAGCCCACAGCCCCCACTTGCATACCGTGTGACCCTGAGCAAGTCACTTAACTTCCCTGTGCTCCCAGGTTGGACCTGTAAACAAGCTTTCAGCTTAGTGTGCCACTCCTGGTTAAACAATTGAAAAAAAAAAAAGAATTTGAGCAGAAAAGGTCTGAAGCCCAGCAGCAAATGGAATTCAAGCAGAAGAAATTCCAGATGGAGCTGAAGATATGGGAAAAAGAAAACCAGTGTCATAGAGAGTTTGAACTGGAGAAGCTAAAACTCCAACGATAAACGCCAGAGGAGGTAAGTGGCAGGGGTGAACCTGGAACTCCAGGACTGGGGTACAAATTAAATTCTAAATTAATAGCTAACTTTAGAAAGGGGGAGGATATAGATGCATTTTTGAATATATTTGAAAAGGTCTGTATCCAGGCTAAAATACCCAGGGAGTCCTGGAGCTTCCAGCTATCCCTGCTGCTTACTGTGAAAAGGCATGAAGTGCTAGATCAAGTGGACAATCAGGGCAGTAGTAATTATGAGAAAATTAAAGCTGCATTGCTTAAAAAGTATGAATTAACACCTGAAGCATACAGGGTTAAGTTCCATAAGCTCCGGAGATGCCCTGACATGAGCTATGAGGAACTCGTCACAAAGCAACGTCAGTTTTTAAAACGTTGGTGGGAGGGAGTGGAAGTAAACTCTGTAGAGAAAATTGAGGAGGTTGTACTTCTGAAGCAATTCTTTTGGGCTTGCCCAGCAGAGCTAAAAATCTAGTTAGAGGACTGAGACTCCAAAACAGCACAGCAGGCTGCAGAGCTCTCAGACCGCTATGCCAGAAACCGGACTGCTCTGAAAGCGAATGGGGAAGGCATAGCAGTGCAGAAGGGAAAAAGCACACTTTCAGGGCAGCTAAAACCCCCACTGCCTCCACAGAAAGGGGGAAGCCCCAGGTTACAAAAAATGGATGTCTCAGATAAAAGAAATGATGATTGTTGGTTTTGCAAACAGCCAGGGCATCTTGCCAGACAGTGTCCTAAAAAGGCACAGAGTGGACAAAGTGGTGCTCGAACAAAGTTGGGTGCACTTTGTATCCCTGAAAGCATGCCTATAAACATGAGGGAGCACATACACCTGGTTACTGTAAATGTGGTGTAAACCTATCAATTAAGGGACATGAGGGTAAAAGGGGATTTGGTTGAGCCTGAACACCTTATACCTAATTAGTTTGCAGCAGTGAGGGGATTCACTGGGGAGGAGAAAACTCTGCCACTTTCTAGTGTTCTTCTGGACTGGGGTGAGACAGGAGAGATGGTAAAAAAAGGTGGCAGTAGCAGACAACCTCACCCTGGATATGATTATAGGGAACAATCTCCAGAAGGGGGTGGTGTGTGTGGTTACCAACAGTCAGATGGCAAAGGCCGATTGCAGTTCCCTGGATCCCATAGAAGCCCCTGTGGAAAACAATGGGAGGCTGGTTCCCCAGCCTGTGTCTTCTGACATGGAGAGTAGTGAAAGGGAGGTAGAACTTCCGCAAGTAGCAATTCACAACACAGCTACAGAAGGTTACTCTGAGGAGGGAGGGGTAACTAATGGTTAGAAGGTTAGGGATGGCAGTGACCCTGAATGCTCTGACGCTAGAGCTATGGGACCCAGTTTAGGAACTGAAGGGGACATGTCCCATGCCTTGGGAAAATGTGAAGAATTTGCAGCTGCTCAGTGTACTGGTCCTAGTTTGGAGAGGCTAAGGGCTTGTGCAGAATCCAATGGGAAACAGGGAAGTGACATGAGACAGAGTGCTGTAAAACTGTTAATTTATATTGATATTAATTCTCGCTATGTTCGTGCTACTTCTTCATGCAAAAACAATCATTTGCAGCAAAATAAAACTTAAGTGGTATTTTATATATTCACAATTTTATTTGTTTCAACAATGCTTTCACTGTTGCTTTCAATGTTCAATGTTCATCCATGAGCACTTCGTTCAGCAAGCAAAGCCTACGAAAAAAAAAGAAACACAGCTTGGTGTCTGCAATTGCCATAACAAATAAGCATGATAATACAAGATAAGAGAGGCTTACTTTAAAACTACTGTGTTCCTTTTAAGTCCCTCGCTGTGCTTCTAGTCACTGTCAGTGGAAAAAGAACAAAGTAAGAACATTGAAAGGAGAGAATACAGTATGCTGTTGTCAGTAAATCAGTGAACAGTCTGCTAACCTCTTCTTTCCATTTCAGTAGGCACTATCTCTCTTGGTTCTTCGATCACAGGTACTGGTGCTGTCGTTTCCTGTTCGTCTAGTTCTGTCTCAGTGAACACCAAGTTCTCTAGGACCCCAGAAACTTCAGATACCTAAAAAGAAAGTACAGGTGTTATTTTAGAATAAAAACAGTTTCATTTACTTTACTGTTACAGATACTATACTCACAATACTCTCCAAGCAGGTATCATGGGCAGTTTTTATCCCTGCTTCAGTGAACCCACGGAGACAATCTTCTGTTCGCAGCTCCTGGAATGATTTTAATAACCATCTGGCATGCTGAATTTTTATGGTGATCATGCGGAGATCAACGTTCATTTTTTCTATTGGTCTGCCCAGATTTAGCTCGTCCATAATCTTAGCGGCATACCATTCTGTAAAGCATGCCTTTAGATTGTCCTTAAAGATTTTATTGATGGAGATGTTGAGGGGTTGTAACAAGTCCGTACATGATGCTGGGATAAATATGGGTATGATCACTGCATTCTCCAGTTTGTCAAGTACAGGTCTTGTGGTGTGCGCTCTGTAAAGATCCAGGATGAGGATGGATCTTTGCTCAACAGGTAGATCGTTATTTTTTATTACTGATGAAATGTATGGAATCAGAATGGCATCAATATACTGCAGCATTGTGTCAGTATTTGCCCAGTGGTTGTTGGAATGAGTTATGTGCCATTCTGCAGGAAACTCAAAGGTGGGATGGCTATGGTTGGTTTTGCCCTGGTATATCACCTGGGGGGGGCAGGTACTCTCCTGCCAGAGTACATCACTGTAACATAGAGACCTGACGCTTGTCTCCCAGGCCAGTTACCTCAACCTGCTTTGCTTCCACTGTCTCCATTGTCCACTGGGAGCATGGGACAAGATTGACACTAGTTTCATCAATATTAATGATGAGTTCTGTAGGAATTAGCTCCTGCATACTGGCAGTGCTGATGCATTTTAGGAAGGTCTCCTTCAATTGTGGAAAATCAATGGGTGTTTTTCTACCAGATTTGGTGCCCTTCCTCTTGCAAAACCCAAGTCTATTAAGGAATTGCCAAGCCCACTGCCTAGAAAATAAAAGCGGGCCACCATTCTCACAACAGCATTTTGAGAATATGGGATTTCATAACACCCACTGCAACTGCGACAACAATGCGGGCATTGACAACTGCCCCCTCAGCTCTCAAGCTTTTAATTATCATTTTTAGCTGTTTCCACGTCCTCCATCAACAGTGTAGGATGACCTCTGGGTTTGGTGGGCAATACAGAGGGAAGAAGGAATGGATCAAGAACTGTTTTTAGTTTGTCAATGTAGTCTTTCTTAAATTTACGTATAGTGGGGTTTAATAGGGGTCTTATAATGGGGTTGTTGTACTTGCCCTGATAATACCTAACTGCATTCATAACCCCATAAGTGGCTGCATATTTCCCTAGCTCAAACCATACCTCAGGAGAGTAAGTAGTGTACTCTGTTCTTCTTCACTTTACTGGGGGTGTTGCATTTTGAATTTCTTTTACAGCACTGTCCGCAGTTTTATACAACACCCCAGCACAGTCACTAAGTGTGTCTGCCGTTAATTCCTCCAGCACTGAGCAGTCACGCTTCTGAGGTCTGCTCCGTTGTAACCACTGAATCAGTGACATTGCAAAAATCACTGCAGCAAAATGGTAAAAAATGGTATCGCTAGGTAGGTAGGCTAAAGAAAGCACAGCAAAGTAATAAGCAACCGTAACAACACTACACTAGGAGCAGAAGTGAACCAACACCGTAACCACTCCCGCTGCATGTTATAAAGGAATGTCATCAGAATGTTAATCCTGGGAGAGGCGGCTAATTGAAAGCATACAAGGGTTACTAGAGGTTGATGCACGATTTCTATTTGGCGCTCAAATTTACAGGAATGTCTACCCGTGAAATTTGCTTAGCGTTTCATTTAACAGTTTTACAGTATTTTGGGACAATGGACTATTGTATATGCAAGATATAAGGATGGGGGGTGATGGGCAGGCGGCTTGTCGTTCCCCAGGGGTATCGTGAGCAGTTGCTCAAGATCACTCATGATATCCCCATGTCCGGACATCTGGGAATTGCCACCACCCCTCAGTGACTGGCCCAGAATTTCTATTAGCCCAACTTCACCCAGCAGGTGAAGAAATATTGCAGATCTTGTTACCACTGCCAACAAATAGGGAAGGCAGGTAGTAAAACCAAAGCCACCCTCATTCCCTTGCTTACTGTAGAGGAACCATTCCATAGAGTAGGAATGGATATTGTGGGTCCTTTGAATATCCCAAGCTCCTCTGGGAAGAGGTTTATCCTGACATTGGTGGGTTATGCCACCTGATACCCAGAGGTGGTCACTCTTTCCTCACCTAAGACAAACAAAGTGGCAGATGCCTTGCTAGGGATTTTCTCCCATGTCGGGTTCCTGCAGGTGGTTATCACTAATTGAGGGGGTACCTTCATGTCAGACCTGATGAAGTGTTTCTGGGAGAAGTGTGGGGTGATGCAGAGATGCACAACACCTTATTACGCACAAACCAATGGGCTTATGGAAAGGTTTAATGGTACCCTAAAATCAATGCTCCAAGCGTTTGCTGAACAGCATGGGAGGGAGTGGAAGAAATACCTTCCCCACCTGTTGTTTGCATACATGGAAGTGCCCCAAGAATTGACAGGGTTTTTACCCATTCAAAGTCTTGTATGGACGTAGGGTGCGCAGGCCCCTAGACCTGATCTGGGAAGACTGGGAAGGCAAGCACGCCTCCCAGGGAACTCCCATAGTGGTGTACATCCCAAAGTTTCAAGAAAAGCTGAAGGAGCTTATGGGAGTGACCCAAAGCAACCTGTCAGCTGCCCAACAGAACCAAAAGGTCTGGTACAACAGCAGAGTCAGAGCTCACTCGTACATCGTAGGTCAGGAAGTCATGCTCCTAATCCCAGTCTGAAAGGACAAACTGCAAGCCAAGTGGGCGGGACCATACAAGGTAGTCTGACAGGTTAATGACGTGAACTATATTGTAGAACTGCCTCACTGGAGACATACCCATAGAATGTATCATGTCAACATGATGAAGCCATATGCAAATAGGACACACATGGTATTTGCAGTGTGTAGTCCTGGGGAGGGGATGGACAAAGAAGACCCCCTACTGGACTTGCTGGAGGAAAGCAAGTAGGAGTCCTATGTGAAAACAATCAAACTGTTGCCCCAGTTGACCCTGGAACAGTCCCAGGAACTGAGGGAGGTTTTAGCAGACTTTGCCCCTTTGTTTACAGCCACGCCTGGACTAACACCCTTAGCGACACACGATGTAGACACAGGGGCACAAGTGCCCATATGGTGGACAGTCTACCGGGTGTCTGAGGCCATCCTAAAGGACATTACAAGGGAGGTGGAAGAAATGCTGGATTTAGGGGTAATCCAGAAATCTCATAGCCCCTGGACCTCACCTGTAGTCCTTGTTCCCAAGCCGGATTGCGCTACTCACTTTTGTGTGGACTATTATGGACTCAACACAGTCATGAAGTCTGACACCTACCCAATGCCATGGACAGACAAACTGCTGGAGAGTTGGGAGGGGTGACATACCTTACCATAATTGACTTAACAAAAGGGTATTTGCAGTTGGAGTTAACTGCAAGAGCTAGGGAGAGGTCAGTCTTCATCACTCCAATAGTATTATTCAAGTTCAAGGTAATGCCTTTTGGAATGAAGAACACCCCTGCCACCTTCCAAAGGTTGGTCAACCAGGTGTTACATGGAACTGAAGAGTACACAATGGCATATCTGAATGATATTGCTATCTTCAGTACCAGTTGGAAGGAACACTTGTCCCACCTGAGGGAAGTGTTGGGCAGGATAGAGAGGGCTGGGCTCACTGTCAAGGCTGAAAAGTACCGGGTGGCCATAGTGGAGGTGGCATATCTAGGACATGTAATGGGGCAGGGGAAGCTTGACCCTAATCAAGCCAAGATTGAGGTGATAGAGGCATGGCAAACCCAGAAGCAGGGCTGGGGTTTCCTAGGGACCCCAAGGTACTATTGAAAGTTTGTACCAAATTACAGTACCCTGGCAGCTCCCCTCTCTGGCCTGCTAAAGAAGAAAATGCCCAAAAAGGTAAAATGAGAACCAGACTGTGAATGAGCCTTCACACAGCTAAAGGAGGCACTGCGCAGTGCCCCTGTGTTGGCCAGTCCAGACTACAGTAAGCCATTTGTAGTCCAGACAGATGCCTCAGATGTGGGGATTGGAGCAGTCCTCAGTCAGACCTCTAACCAAGGGAAAAATCATCCAATTGTGTACCTTAGCAAAAAGTTGCTTCCCCAGAGCAGGCCTATTCAACAGCCAAAAAGGATTGCCTTGCCCTGGTATGGGCCCTGAAGAAATTAGAGCCGTACCTCTACAGGAGGCACTTTGAGGTACAGACTGATCATAACCCCCTGGTGTGGCTGACGCAGATGTGGAAAATGAATGGTCATCTTTTAAGATGGAGCATTGCCTTACAGGGCTACGATATGACCATTACCCACAGGGCCAGATCAGCTAATGCCAATGCAGATGGGTTATCTCGCCAGTTAGAGCAATGAACAGAATTTGTGAAACTCATATCGTGCCTAGGGATGAAGTCCCACAAATTCAGTCTAGGAGGGGGGACTGTTGCAATCTACCCCACTGCTAGTCCTTATTTGTATATATTATTCTGTTGTATATATGTTTTTTAATAGTAATTCTATAAACATGCCTGCGTATGCAAAGCGGACATAGAGAAAAGACCAGATTTTTTTTAAACAGTTTTGACCTTCCTCTGACCTACTAGGCCAGCCTTGCTTGCAGGAATCTGACAAGTTCCTGTCAAAGGTTTTGTGGTAGCTGATCAAAGACTATTTTCCTGGTTAACTAATTGAGGGAAGTCAAGGTAAGAAAACTCTTAAGGATATGGATAGAAGCTATTCCCTGTTGTAAAGTGAATTAGCTTACAGGGTGTCATTCTAAAACATCAAAGTTTTAACTCTGAAGTCACGATCATGGTTATTAATATCTGCCAGGAAGTTGTGGTGTCAGAACCTTAGTAAAACTTTTGGGGAAGTGCAAGAGTAACACCCGGTGGCCTAAAATGGAAAGGTCAACCTCTATCCACAAACTGAGACTAGTTTTTCTCATAATTGGAAAATTGATTACACTGCAGATTTCAGAAGGGTATTTAAGCTCTTCAGCCCAGAAACTCAGGGTCATTTTGTACAGTTTGCCTGGGTTCTCTCTCCTGACCACAGAGAGCACCTGTCAGTAAAGAGACTGCTTAGAGCCAAAGGCTGCTACTGAAAGATTGCAACATTTTGCAAACCAATGATTCTCTGGACTTAAAAATCTGGATATTTAAAGTAGAGACTCAGTTAACCAGTTCTAGTGTATTTTATTCTATATATCCATTTACATTTGTTTTATGCTGTAACCAAGAACTTTTCTAACACCCGTTGAGCTGTAACTGTATTTATTTAAGTAGTTTAGTAAAACTTTTCTTTTCCTAAAGAAATTCTGCCTCTGTGAGAGTTCTTATATTGTATGTGTGACTGTGGAAGGTTTATTAATAATTTGCGACAAATGTTACTTGCTTAGAGGGGCCACTGTAATAAACCAAATTGAGAAAAAAGGGTATGTAAAATGAACATTTGGAAGGATAGTGAGAATACTGGAGTCTCATACAAGTCTGCAGGGATTTTGAACCAGGCTGTTGCATGTCCCATAGGGAGAAGGCCAAATCAGGTTTTCCTGCTGCTTCCCCGAAGAGAGTGTGATACCTGAGTCTTACTCCCTGTGTGTAATAGCCAAGAAAGGGTTCATATTTGGCCACAAGACTCAAGACTGGTATTGTGTCCTTATCCAGAGTTAGAGGGATGCTTAGGATCCTCGTGGCAGAGGTGCAGTAGTGACATTGGCGAGCATTCAAAAAGGACGAGGAGTGTATCCCTGTTCCCTCGCCCTCTCACAGATTGCACTTAAGGTTGGGCACTGTGAGCTCAGTGGGCCTGATCCCAGGAGTGTGTCTGTGACAAGCTCCTCACCCAGTCCTGTAGTAAGGACTCTTCTAACCCCGACCTCATGAACAACCAACACCCTCCCATATTCAGTTTCAGTCCCATATCCTTTAAACAGGTCAAGGACCTCCTAATTACCATGGACACCATAAAAAGCACTGGTGCTGATTTCTTAGAACCCCTTTTCCTAAAAGTAGGATACCACCACCTAACTGCCCCCATCACTCATCTCTTCAATCTATCCTTATCCCTAGGTGACCGTTCAGCTATCTGGAAAATAGCACTTATCATTCCTTTAAATCAAGTGACACTTGTGACCTCAACAATTACTGGCCCATTTCCCTGCTACATATCCTGTCAAAATTGCTGGAAAAATTAGTTTACTACCAACTGAGAGAGTACTTGCAGTCCAAAAACTTGCTAAACCCTATCCAGTCTGGCTTTAGAACTAAACACGGTATGGTCTCTGCCCTCACCAAGGAGATCAATAATTGACAAAATGCTCTTGATTCAAAGAAGCATGTCTGTGTGCTCTTCCTAGACCTAAGCAAGGCCTTCTACACCATCGACCATGACCTGCTTCTGTCCATGGTGTGCTGTCTCGGCCTAGACTACATTGCTATGAAGTGGTTCAACTGCTATCTTATTAACAGAAAGCAACAAGTCAAAGCACAAAGGGATCTTTTCCTGCTCAAAATTCTCCCAAGAGGGGTTCCACAAGGGTCAGTCCTGGGACCTCTTCTCTTTGCAATCTACATAAATAACATAGACTAGAAAATCAGTTTGGCAAACATGCATCTTTCTACAGATGACACAGTACTCTACACTGCCAGACCTGCTCCTGAGCTCGCTTGCACAGAGCTGCAGAGAGAATCTGAAGTCCTACAACATAACCTTGTACAGCTGAAACTACTGCTTAATGCCAAAAAACAAAAGTTATGTTCATCTCCTCTTCTACACAAATAACAAAAAACTTACGGAACTCCAAATTACAGATCAGGACCTTGCTTGGTGAGCCTCTGGAAATAGTAGATAAATTTAAATACCTGGGCTTTTGGCTCGACAGTAAGCTCTCCTTTCTATCACACAATGATGAGCTAGCCAAAAAATGATGACAGAGATTGGGCATTTTCTATTGTATCAGACACCTTCTCAACTATGAGGCTAAAATAAAATTGATGCAGTCTACTTTTCTCCTATTCATTGACTATACTGACATTCTCCATAGCCACTATCCAAAAAACATCCCAACAAAACATGACACACTTTATCATCATGCATGCACTGAGATTCACTACCAATGGCCCTTTTACCACACACTACTGCACACTGTATGCAGTGTTAGGCTGGCCCTCACTCAGTACTAGGAGGTTGAGGAATGCCTCACTCTGGATCCATAGAGCTAACACAAATAAACTCCTCCTATACAGTATATAACCTAGCTCTTCACACATACACACTCTCTTGTCTTGTTTGAGGTCCCTGAGGTAAGAACACGTTATGGTGCCGCAGCCATAAGCTGCACACTCCCCCCTCTATGGAATGCCCTTCAGAAATCACTAAGACTTACTCAAGTACCTGGGATTTCCATCTTTAAATTCCTGCTAAATCACTCTCTGAATGAAACATGCACCTGTTACTCCTAACTACCTACAGTCTCAGTACAGTAACTACATGTAATCTGCCTTTATATCCCTAGCATCTTGCACTCCCCCCCTTTTAATACCTTCTTTGCCTCCTAGTTCACCTATCTTCCCACTGTCCCCTCTCCCTCCCCTGTCACTAATCATAATGTATTGCCCCTCTTCTTTTCATCACTCTTCCCCTCTCCCACCCCCTACCCTTTTTTCCTCCCCACCCCTTGCCTGCCTTCTAATTGTCTTCCCTTCCTTCTACTCTCATTGATCTCCTTAACCAATCACACCACTCATACCCACTTACTTCCCTGTCTACTCACATCCCAGAGCACTTGAGTACCCTTACCTTATCTACCTTGTCTCCCTCCTAGCGTATCCTGTGAAAAGATGTGATGTAGCTTATGATATTGGTTACACCTAGGTATCATGTCCACTTCTTGTAGTAATGTACTTGAACCCTATGCAATCCTCTGTAAAAAAAAAAAAAAAAACATTGTTCTCACACATCTTTTCTTATCTGTATCAATATGAGGCACTTCTTGTGCGTATTGCCGCCGTTTATTACATATGTACTATCAATGTATGTTCTTCTGAAATTCTTTGCTGATCAATGTACTGTCTATTGTGTCCTCTCAGGACCATCTTGTAAATGAGTTTGCTCAATGATGTTCTGCCTGGTTAAATAAAAATTGAATTGAATTGGTTGTGAGTGTATATCATAAACAGCAGGAACACAGGTTATGAGAGCATATCAGCTATAATAAGAATACTGGCTGTGAGTGCGTATCACATTGGGAACACTGGTCATGAGTGCAAATCACACACAGTATATTAGAAAATCTGGTTGTGAGTGCATATCATGTATAATAGGAACACAGGTTATAAGAGCATATCAGCTATATCTTGTCAAATTGTAATTTGGATTTAGTTGATTGCTATTAGCTCTTATACATCTTATTGTTGTTTGCCTTTGGCACTTACCTTGAACCTGTACTATTTCTTGACTGCTAGGCGTTTATGGTTGTCTGCCTTATCAACTATTTTGTACCATGTTTCACTGTCAAAAGCTGCATCCTGCTATTGTAATCCAATTGTTTTCACTGTCAAAAGCTGTATCCTGCTATTGTAATCCAATTGTTTTCACTGTCAAAAGCTGTATCCTGCTATTGTA
This sequence comes from Neoceratodus forsteri, assembly GCA_016271365.2. NCBI lineage: Eukaryota > Metazoa > Chordata > Ceratodontiformes > Ceratodontidae > Neoceratodus > Neoceratodus forsteri. The sequence goes on along the minus strand of CM028132.1, from coordinate 1,379,911,820 downwards.
ATCCAATTGTTTCACTGTCAAAAGCTGTATCCTGGTATTGTAATCCAATTGTTTCACTGTCAAAAGCTGTATCCTGCTATTGTAATCCAATTGTTTCACTGTCAAAAGCTGTATCCTGCTATTGTAATCCAATTGTTTCAATGTCAAAAGCTGTATCCTGCTATTGTAATCCATTACTTGTACCATGCTTTCACTGTCAAAAGCTGTATACTGCTATTATAATCCTACCCTGTACTTTGTTGCTGTACTGTCTTGCTTGTAACCTCCCAGGTTGTGTCTGAAAATAGTCATTTCTACGGCTAGCACACCCACCCGGTAAACAAAAACTAAATAAATAAATAATAGGAACAGTAGCTGTGAATGTGTATCACTTACAGTGGGAACATTGGATGTAAGAGCAACTGCCTTGCTGAGATTCAAGACTGGATGAGTGCCAACTGGTTGAGACTTGAACCCGGATAAGACTGAGGTGTTGGTGGTCGACCCAGGTTGTCGGGGAGAGGGATTACCTCCTGGTCAGCCATCCAGACTTATACTAGGGGGCATCCACTTGAAGACCTCAGAACAGGGGTGTGGAATCTGGGCACTGTACTTTTTTTTTCTCCTGGCTCCTGGTCGGCACCTTCCGTCTGCGCTTCCTGTCTCCAGCCACCGTCCGGTCTGCCCCCAGCATCTTTAGGGCCCTTACTTCATCCCCCATGGCTTGCCCCATGCAGCAGAGTGGCAGGGAGCCCCCAACTCTCCCGCTAAATCTGGATCCAGTTCCGGCGATGACCCTGAAACTGGGGCACCCATTGGACAACCATCAAGCCGCCACGACCTAGGATGCCTTTTTCCATTTTCCCCTCTGTGGGACACGGCATGCAATGATGCCTGCAATGTGGTCGCACACGCTCCTGTGTGTGTCATGTCTGGCATCTGCCATGCTCCCACCCCTCCTTGTAGTTGTGACTCCATGTCACCAACCCCCAGCCTCCGCTAGGGGTCAGGTGTGCAACGGTCACAGGTTCCCCCCTCCCCGGAGATGGAGAGCAGTCCGTCGGATGCTCGATTCATCTCCTCCCTTCCCCTCCAACCCATGGCAACCTATGCTCACTCCCAAACTGGTCACCGGTGTGGTGTGAGGTGTGGTGATCAGCACCTTAACCCTCAGTGCCACTGGGACACATGGTTATTGTACTTGATGGCAGACTAACACTTGAGTTTCAGGTGTCAGATGTCATCAGGACCTCGTTTTACCATCTGAGGAACATCGCCCAGATCAAACATCCTGTTCCACCCGAGGATCTTCCAACACTGGTCCATGCCTTTGTGGCCGTGCGCCATGACTATTGCAATGCTCTATACCTAGGGCTCCCGGGGGTGGACATCTGCCGCCTGCAGCTGGTGCAGAATGTGGCAGCCAGGTTGTTAACTGGCCTGTTAAGATCTAGCCATATCACACCTGTGCTTCACGAACTGCACTGCCGCTGGTGCAGTGGAGGGTCACCTTCAAGATCACTTTGCTGTCCTATAAGGTCCTACACAAACAGGGACCACGTTATTTGCAAGACTTCCTTTGTCTCTACTGTCCCCCACTCCATTCCGCCAACGAGGGATTGCTGGAGGTTCCCAGGGTCTGTTTGAAGACCTTGGGGGCCAGAGCCTTTGCTTTTGTGGCCCCGACCCTGTGGAATTCTCTACCTCATCAGGTGAGAGATTGCCTGTTCAACGAGACATTTATGTCGGCATTGAAGACCAAATTTATTATGTTTGCTTGCATGCATGTGCAAGAAACATAGTGCCACCATACGAGTTTTTGTAGGTGTGCCACCTCGCTTCCACTTCCCTGCTCCTTCTTGCAGGCGCGGCCTCACCGCACCAATAAATGTTTGAGCTGTCTATGATAGCAGTTCAGATGCAGTGGCATACAGTTGAAAGCAAAACACCGCTACAATGAGCGGCGGTAACGTGTAGGCAATTTGCATACTGCCATCGGCAGTACTACAACTTACCTCGCCTATCAATTTTGCTGAGGCCACAGGTCTCAAAATGATGATGGTCAACATTTTAAGCCTGCCTAAAAAACTTGTACAGCTGCAAGCCTGGGCTGCACACGTTAACCCAGACCTTATCATAATTACTGAGTCGTGATTAAAAAGACGAACACTGATCAACAAATATCACTGCAGGGCTACAATTTATTTAGAGCAGATAGAGAGTCTAGAGGCGGTGTGTGGTTATCTACGCCAAATCTAAGTACTTGGTCACCAATATTAGTTGCAAATCTCTAGCCAAGGAATTTGAGTTAGTTTCTGAGCCTTCATCTCCTCCTCGAACGTATCACTATCCTAGGTGGCTATAGACCCCGTCTGGTGGTGATGAAGTCCTTAATCTTTTGAAATCCATGTTCGTAGATGCAAAAACTGAAACAATATTTCTAGGAGATCTAAATGTGGACTGGCTGTCACTTAAATCACACGGCCTCAAATCCCTTTGTGACAAGCTAGGTCTTGGGCAATTAGTCAGTGAACCTAGGAAACTGGGAAGGGGTCTCAAGCAGTTTAGGAAACTGGGAAGGGGTCTCAAGCAAGTAGCTACTTCTGTCACTTTCTCAGAGTTTAGGAAACTGGGAAGGGGTCTCAACCAAGCAGCTACTTCTGACACTTTCTCAGAAGTACTACCTGTGAGAGGCAAGGGAGAGCACAGGAGTGCATGCACCAGGAACTTTAACTCATGGTTGAAGAACTGGTGCTATGAGGAAGGGTTTGGATTCATTGGTGACTGGGGACCCACCTGGAGGGATGGAGGTTTGTTCAAGCCTGACGGCCTGCATCCATCCTGGAGGGGGATCCAAGCACTCAATGATAAGTTTAAATGCTACATTGACAAGCATTTAAACTAGCAAAGGGGGGTGGCAGGCCAGCAAGGAGGGTACCTACTTGCTCACCCCCCACAGCTAGCAGTGGAACCAGTGAACCAGAGGAGTGGCTATCTCTGCAAAGCAGTGTACAAAAGATGGAGATTAGTGCCCAAGAGGTGGATAAGCAGAAAAGGGGCAAAATTCAGCAGAAGGGCAGACAGCAAGGAGAACCAGGGATAAATGACAACCAAGGAAGGGGCTGAAGTAGAACAGTGAAACAGTCTAGGGAGGTCAAATCATGGAAAGCCATGTGTGCAAATGACAGGAGCCTTAGCAACAAGATGGAAGATCTGGAGGCTGTCATGATACAGTCAGACCTGGACATTGTGGCCGTCACTGAAACCTGGTGTAATGATAACCACGACTGGGAGATGGCCATACCTCACACAACATATCTAGAAGAGACAGAGCAGGCAGGAAGGGAGGAGGAGTGGCACTGTATGTGAAAATGACATAAGGGCCACAGAGATCCAGGAGGAACAAAATGGGGGAGAGATACTGTGGGTTAAGCTGGAAAGGAAAATGGGGACAGCCATCCACACAGGTGTGGTCTATAGACCACCAGCCCAGGAGGAAGAAACAGATAGGGAACTGATGCTAGCCATCCAAAGGATGGCAGACAAGGGTGAGGTAGTACTGGTTGGAGACTTCAATATTCCAGACGTGGACTGGAGCATCCCAGCAGCAGCATCAACTAGGAGCAGATTTATCCTGGACTCCCTTCAGGGTGCCTTCCTCAAGCAACTGGTCATGGAACCAACTCGGCAGAAGGCAATACTGGACCTTGTGCTCACAAACAGGGACAGTGTGATGGGGGTAACAGTGGGGGAGCACCTGGGAAACAGTGACCACCAGTCATTGTGGTTTGAAATCACAGAAAGAGCAGAACCAAACCACACAAAAACACGTATCCTGGATTTTAGGGGGCAGACTTTGGGAAAATGGGGAGATACTTGAAAGAGGCATTAAGGGGAATGGGACAGGAATCAGGGGTTGAGGAACAGTGGGCAGTATTTAAAATGGGGATTACAAGAACAACAGAAGTATGCATTAAGCAGGTTAGCAAGAGGAAAAGGAAGAGGAGACCATTATGGTTTTCCAAAGAGGTAGCAAAGAAAGTGAAAGCCAAAAAGATTGCATTCAGGCAATACAAAAAGACACAGGCGGAAGGGGATAGGGAGAAGTACCAGGAGAAGCAAAGGGAGGCAGGGAGGTCAGTAAGGGAAGCCAAAGCTCAGACAGAAGAACACATTGCAAAATCAGTGGGCAGAGGGGACAAAACCTTTTACAGGTACATAAGTGAAAAAAGAAAGACAAAGGGAGGGATAGTGAGACTGAAGGGGGAGGATGGGGGCACGTGGAGGATGACAAGAGTAAAGCTGACATATTGAACAGGTATTTCTGCTCAGTCTTTACTGAGGAAGAGGAGGGTAATGGGTCTGAAGGGAGTACAAGGGGTGAGAATGGTGCAGAAAGGGACACAAGTCCCTTTACACGAGAAAGGGTCCTGAAGGAACTAGAAGTAATAAGAGTTGATAAAGCAATGGGTCCAGATGGGGTGCACCCCAGGGTCCTTAAAGAACTAAGAGAGGTGGTGGCTGAACCTCTGGCTATCCTGTTTAGCCGATCACTGGAAACAGGGGAGGTACCCAAAGACTGGAGGACTGCAGATGTAGTCCCCTTATACAAAAGTGGGAACAAAGAGGAAGCAGGGAACTACAGACCAGTCAGCCTCACCTCGGTAGTGGGGAAGATCATGGAAGCACTACTGAAGGAGAGATTGGTGGAACATCTGGTTGTCAATGGACAACAGGACCCAAGACATGGTTTCACCAGGGGAGGTCATGTCAGACCAACCTCGTTGAATTTTTGACTGGGTGACTAGGGAGGTGGATCAGGGGGGCAGTGGACATGGCCTATCTGGACTTCAGCAAGGCCTTTGACACTGTGCCACATAGAAGACTATTACACAAACTGGGGAATATGGGTGTGGGCAGGACAGTAGTGTGGTGGGTAGATAGCTGGCTGGGTGGCAGGACACAGAGGGTGGTGGTAAATGGCTGTCACTCCACAGAGGAAGAGTGACCAGTGGGGTACCACAGGGATCAGTGCTGGGACCGGTCCTATTCAACATCTTCATCAGTGACATTGAGCAGGACCTAGAAGGCAGAATTTCACTGTTCGCTGATGACACAAAGCTCTGTAACAGAGTAGACACACCAGAGGGTGTAGACAGAATGAGAAGCGACCTGCAGAAACTTGAAGAATGGTCAGGGGTTTGGCAGTTGAAATTCAATGCAAAGAAGTGCAAGATAATGCATATGGGGCACAAAACCCTGGCATCAATATATCAGTTGGGGGTGAGGCTATAGCATGCACCAAGCAGGAAAGGGATCTTGGGGTTGTCATCTCTGATGACCTCAAGGTAGGGAAACAGTGTGACAAGGCATCAGGTAAAGCAAATAGGATGCTGGGATGTATAGGCAGGGGCATCACCAGCAGGAAAAGGGAGGTCATAATTCCGCTATACAAGACACTAGTGAGGTCCCACCTGGAGTACAGTGTACAGTTCTGGAGACCATACTTACGTAAGGACATAGGGTAGAGAAGGTTCAGAGGAGGGCAACAAAGATGGTGCATGGATTGCATCACAAGTCCTATGAAGACAGGTTGAAGGAACTGAACACGTACTCCCTGGAGGAGAGGAGGGAGAGAGGGGATATGATAGAGACCTACAAGTGTCTTACAGGGAGGAACAGGGTGCAGGAAAACACTATTTTTAAGTGAAAAAGATGTTCCAGGACTAGAGGGCATGGGATGAAGTTGGAGGAGGACAATTCAGAGGAAACATGAGAAAGAATTTCTTCACAGAACGGTGGTGGACAAGCAGAACACCCTGCCAGAGGAAGTGGTGGGGGCTGAAACAATCACGGGATTTAAGAATGCATGGGATAGACATAAAGGAATTCTGGAGGTCAGGGGTAAGGGGCAACAGACTTCTAGGAAAACAAACTGAACTTACAAGCTCAAATGGGCAGACTGGGTGGGCCAAAGGCCCTTATCTGCCGACACTGTCTATGTATCTATGTAACCTACTAGGAACAACACTCTAAATACTGCCAACAGTTCCATTCTAGATGTGGTACTAACCACCCATCCACACAAAATATCTCATTTGGCAGTGTTTCACAATGACATGAGCGATCATGGAATTGTTGCTTGCATAAGATCTCAAATTAAGGCCCGTCCGCAACCCATCTTTATAACAAAAAGATCCTTTCGCAAATTCAGTGCAGTAAACTTCCTATCTGACCTGAGCATGATCAGATGGCAAGATCTTTACCTAACCAAAGATGTCAACAAGGCAGCTTGCATCCTTAATGACAAACTCACTACAATAATAAATAAGCATGCCCCTTTCATCAAAGTAAGGGTACGGAACAATTCCAACCCCTGGTTCACCTCGGATCTCAAGGCAGCCCCTATAGCTCGAGATAAGCTCTGGGCTAAAGCTAGACATTCCAAAGAATCTTCGGATTAGCAGGCCTTTAGAACAGCCAGGAGTAACTTGTGAAAAAACTTCGCTCTGCCGAAGCTAACTATTATATTTCTGCTCTCGAACAAGCTAAAGGTAACCCTCATAAAATATGGAAGACTATCAAAGCTATAGAAGGACGGCCCATGGCCCCCTCTGTCCCAACAAAGATAGTTGCAAGTGGCAAGATTGTGGAAAACAAGTCCCTAATCCTGGAGGAATTTAACTCCACTTTGCCACAGCTGGATTAGCTTTTGACTCGTCACCTATGCTGGTGCTGTGGTGAGCCAGCATACCCTCCCGCCACATCTAGTCCTGCACCCAGCCCCTTCCAACTGCGCGAGATAACTTATAAAGAAGTAGAAGATTCTCTTCTTAACTTAGACACAAAAAAAGGCATGAGGGGCGATGGCTTGGAATCCTTTTCCTAAGGTCAGGCTACGCCCATCTCACTGCCCCAATTCTCCACATCTTCAATCTTTCCATTACATCTGCTACTGTGCCGTCCTGCTGGAAATCAGCACATATCCTCCTCTATTTAAATCTGGTGACCCATGCGATGTAAACAACTATAGGCCTATCTCCATATTGCCTATCCTTTCTAAAGTTCTCGAAAAACTGATCCATATTCAGCTAAAATCTCACTTGAAACCTCTCTCATTAACCCAGCTCAATCTGGCTTCCGGCTAATCATAGCACAATCACTGCACTAGCAAAAGTAACCAATGATTGGATCTCTGCTATAGATGCTAAGAAGGTAACTGGTGCAGTCTTTTTGGACCTCAGCAAAGCTTTTGATACTGTTGATCACAAACTGTTAGTCAATTGCCTTGCAAAGTTGGGTGCCACATACCATACCACCCAGCGGTTCTCTAGCTACCTAACTGGAAGATTCCAAAAAGTAAAGACGGAAGGCTTTTTTTCTACTGCCTTGCCAGTTGCAAGAGGAGTCCCCCAAGGATCCATCTAAGGCCCTATCTTGTTTTCTCTGTACATTAATGACTTAGATGCTAACATATCTACGTACAATCTGCACTTTTTAGCAGATGATACTATGTTGTATACTTCTGGCTCATCATTATCTGAAGTCAAGGGAGTGCTTCAAGCGGACTTCGCACAACTTGAGCATAATCTAATGAAGGCAAAGCTTCTGCTCAATGCTAAGAAGACTAAACGATGATATTCTCCAGTAGTGCTGTCTCAGGCCACCCCAATACCCTAGCCTAAGACTTCATTGTCACCACGCTAAACGAGCCTCTGGAAGTTGTAACCAAATTTAAATATCTAGGTATCTGATCATAATAAATTATCTTTCAGTGACCACGTCGAAGATGTCTCTAGAGTTTAAAAGCAAGGTTAGGTTTCTTCTACAGAAATAGGCCCTTTACCCCTTGAAACTCAAACAAGCTTGCACAGGCCACTTTTCTCCCCACTCGACTATGGCGTATGTAATCTATCCTCCACCACTCTTGCAAATCTAAGTAAACTGGACATCCTTTATCACTGCAGTTACGGTCCATTACCAACTCCTTACTGCTCGCACCACTGTGACTTATATGCAGCTGTTGGTTGGACATCCTTACTACTAGACGCCTGCTCCATGCTGAGCTATGGACTCCTAAACTGCTCCTGCAGAAATTGCCAAGCTATCTCTCTTCCCTTATTAGTATCTCACATAGTGCATACTTGGTAAGAAAATCTGACTTTATTATGCTTGACATACCAAGACGCTGGACTTCCTTTGGTAAACGTGATATTGCATATGCCCTTCCTCCATTTGGAACCAATTACAAAACCGTACTGAAACTAACTAGCACAGTTTCAATAAACTTCTACAAATCGCTAAGTTCAGCCAAAATAAAAGACACCTGTAACTGTCATTAAGTCTCTTCCTTCCCATGTGTGCCATATTTATCCACTGGTAAGGTACAATTGATTTGTCATATTAACTGCTTTCCTTCCCTTCTACTCCTGGCTTTATCTTTGCTAACGCTCCACTGCTACTCTATCAAATCACCTCCCCCATATCAGTTGTAGACTGTTGTTTGTTCTAGCTGCCAAAATACTGTATATGTATTGACACACCAGTCATCATGTTTCATTTATCAGTATGCAACCTGTAAGTCGCTTCCCTGTCTCATATCAATGTTTACCACCTGCGGTCACCCTATGTGGTACCCTTGTATGTATATCCAGCCTGTATCATGTAACGTGCATTTCATGTATATACTGTTATTACCTATCTGTGTTTGTACTTTAAGTGTTTATGTCACAGGACCTCCTTGTGAATGAGCTTGCTCAATGGAGTTTTCCTGCAATAAACTTGAACTTAAAGCTGACCGCAAACTGAAGAAATGCCGGTAAGCTGTGTAAGGGCATAAATGTTTTTTTTTCAACTTTGTTGCATATCTGGGTCATTTTAGGGAATTGTTTCACCAAATTTTCAACATGGGGTTCTTGGGGCCCCACCTCATGGACTCAGTCACTGCCATTTTGTTATTTAGTCATGAAAGGTGATTTTACAGTCATTGCGCGGAACCACCTTTTGGGACTGAGTAACGAAATGACAGTGTCACAGTTCATGAGGTAGGCCCCTCAAAACCCTATGTTGAAAATTTGGTGAAAAAATTCACAAAAATGACTGTTTTACGAGCCTGCATTACGCAGTTCCTACGCACTCTGGTAACGTTGAGAATTTTTTATATTTTCACTCCAGATTTTCAACATTGCCATTTTACCACACCTCCTTATGAGCAGTACAGCTGTTTTTCACATCTCGCCAAAAATGTGTTTTTGGGCATGTAGTGCACATTGGCACAGTCGGTGTGCGAAATCAATGTTTGGGACAGATTAAGAAAATCACAGTGACACTATTCATGAGCAGAGGTCTTAAAATGGCTATGTTGAAAATTTGGTGACAAAAATCCATAAAATGACTGTGTTACGAGCGTGCATTGCGCAATTTCCACGCACCCTCGTAAGTTCACAAATTTGTAATATTTTCAGTCCAGATTTTCAACACTGGCATTTTTCCATACCTCCTTATGAACAGTACAGCTGTCATTTTTCACACCCTGGCCGAAATGTGTTTTCGCACTTCCGGCGCGGAATAGCTTGGTCGCTGTGGGAAATTAGTGTTCAGGACAGTTTATGAAAATAACAGTGACCCTATTCATGAGCGGAGGTCCCAAAATACCTGTGTTGAAAATCTGCTGTAAAAAATCCCAAAACTTATTACATTATGGGCATATGTTGCACAGTTTCTACGCACGCTCGTGACTTCACCAGTTTTTGTATATTTTCACTCCAGATTTTCAACAATGCCTTTTTTACATCTCCTCATGAACAGTACACCTGTCACTTTTCATTACTTGTTTGAAATGTGTTTTCGCACCTGTGGTGCCAAATGGTGCAGTCGCTGTGCAGAATCACCTTTCAACTAACGAACTGATAGTGTTACTGTTCATGTGGTGGGGTCACACAAAGCCCATGTGGAAAACCTGGAGTAAAAACACCAAGAAAGGCCCAGGGCATTAGGGTTTTTGACCATAACACCCTACCCTGTAGGGACTGACAGGCGTCAGGGGTGTGACTTGGGATTGTTGACAGTAATGCTCATGCCATTCCACCCCCACCCCCACCCTGCAGCAAGTGACAGGCATCAAGGTGCGCCTTGGACCCTTTGCCCCAGAGTTCACCCCGTTCTCCTGTACTGTGCCCATTTCAGCGTATTTCCTTGTGGAATGAGGTGAATGTAAAGGCAAAACTCCCCAAGGCACACCTCGACACTTGTCAGTGTCTGAAGGGTAGGGTGAGGTGAAATGTGACCGTCATGGGCAATGATCCAAAGGCACACCCCAATGCCTGTCCATCTCTGCAGGGTGAGGGTGGAGTTAGCGTCAGTTCAATACTTCAATGCCATTCCTATACTGCATCTGTCTAACTCCTGCACTTCCACTGCTAATGCCAGCAAGCAAACATTCGGCATTGACAAATGCTTGTTTGAGTTGGCATTCCCTGATGCTATTTAATCTGTTTGAATTATGTTTTATGGTCTGGGATTTTAATTGCATGAAACTGTTTTTATGATTGTATGTTGTACAGGCTCTTTGGTATTTGAAAAGCACCTTTTTATGAACAAAGCATGACTTGACTTAACTTGAATGTAGCCCCAGATGAGATGTAATATGTAATTTGCAAGGGGGTTCTGATTTTACAGTTTTATACTGCATTTACCCAGGCTGGTAGCGGTGAGATGCAATATCTTGATTTTAGGTTGTCCTGCTTTTATAATATATTATTCTAGGACAGATAATTTTAGATGTAACATCTCCTTTTCAGTGGGGTTCTGCTGCAGGGTTCTGTTTTTCCATATTGTTGCAATATATTTACCCAAGATAACCCAGCTGAGATACAATATCTCATTTTCAGTTGGGTGCTGCTTTAAAACATTTTTGGACTGTATTTATTTATTAACAAGATTTACCAGATAAGCATACTGAGCGGTGAAAAAGAAGGTGGTATCAAGGAATTGTGTGAGTTGTGCTAGGGCTATTTTTTCCTGCAGCTTGGCCAGGGTGGGGAGGAGTGAGATAGGGTGGTAGTTCCCGGGCTCGGCTGCGTTGCCCCCTTTGGCAATGGTATAACTATAGCCTCCTTCCAGGATGTAGGAATTTGTGCAGAGGAGAAGGAGCGGTTTAGGAGGTCAGCAAGGGGAGCTGCGAAGGCAGGGGCAGATAGGTATAGGAGTTTAGCGTCCAGGCCGAGTGGGCATTTTCCCTTATTGTGGTCTAGGGAATTTAGGGCGGCTAGAACTTCAGGCGGGGAGACCAGTTTGAAGGAGAAATAGGTGGATGGGGGGGTGATGCAGGTGGTGCATGTGGGGTACTGGCTCGGGTGAGAGGCTTGCTGTATTTGGCAGTAGAGATTTAGCGCAGTTGGTAAAAAAGTGATTGAAAGTTGAGGCAACTGCACTTGGTTTGGATACATTTCTGCCCTGGATGGTAAGGGTAGGGGTAGGTGGCTGTATAGGGGGAGTGAGCAGGGTTTTAATTGATTTCCGGAAGTTGGAAGGGTGGTTAAGATTTGATGAGAGGGCCTCGCGGAAGAAATTCTTTTTGGCCTGTCTTATGGCATTGGTGCAATTGTTACGGAGGGTGTGGTACTGTTGCCAAGAAACCGTGGAGCCTGTTTTCCTATGTATTTTCCAAGCCTGGTCCCTGGCACGACACCTGGAGACAATGTCTGCTGAGACCCAGGGGAGATGGGTTTCCCTTACCCTTTTGTTTCTCAAAGGGGCGTGATAGTCCCACACACAGTCCCACATTTACCCATGACAGCACAGCTCAGATGCTATCTCGTTTTCAGTGGGATCCAGCTTTTCCCAATTTTTACTCTGTATTTACCCAGCATAGCACAGCCAAGATGCAATATATTGTTTTCAATGGGATCCTGCTTTTGCCCATTTTTATAATATAGTTACCAAGGATAGCCCAGAAGGCAAGTTACATTTTCAGTGAGGTCCAGCTTTTACAATGTATTTTTCCCAGGACAGAGCAGCATAGATGCACAGTTCATTTAGGGCTCTGATGTACTGGGGTCCAGTTTTTACACATTTTTACTAAATATTTACCCAAGATAAACTAGATGAGTTGCAGTATCTCGGTTTCAGTAGTGCCCCGCCTTCACACAATTTTAGATTGTATTTACCCAGGATAGGCCAGCTGACAGGCAATATCTAATTTTCAGTGGGTTCCCACATTTTTACCCAAAATTTCCAACAGACTTCTTATAGGAAATGGAAAGGGGAAATTGTTTAACCAGGAAAGGCATGCTAAGCCAAAGCTTGTTTCCAGGTGCAACCTGGCAGCACAAGGAAGTTAGGTGACTTGCTCAGAGTCACACAGTATGCAAGTGGGGGCTGTGGGATTCAAACCTAAGTCTCCAGGTTTGCAGCTCAGTGCCCTAAACCACTGCACTGTATTGTCTTCTTATGACCTGATGTTATGATCAACATAAGAACGTAAAAAAAGTGTTGGCAGATGGGGACCATGTGGTCGATCTAGTCTGCCCAAGGTGGCTACCCCCGATTATATTTTTTTCCTAAGTTGCCCACATTGCCTGTCCCAAGCAAATTTGAATTTCCTTACTGTCTTTGATGCCACCACTTCTGGTAGCAGGCTGTTCCAGGGGTCTATCTCTCTCTTGGTGAAAAAGTACTTTCTAGAGTTGCTTTTAAATGTGCCTCCCACCAGACGCAAGTTGTCCCCTCTTGTATACACCATCCTATTTTCCTGGAAGAGGTTTTCCTTCTGAGTTGTATTAATTCCCTTGATGTACATAAATGTTTCTATCATGTCCCATTTCTTCTGTGTTCCACAGAGAATAAATTTAACTCTTTGTCTTGTCTCGTATGACTCATGATGCAATCTCTGCACCACCTTTGTGGCCCTTCTCTGCACTGTCTCCAGATGGTCAATGTCCTTTTTTAAAGACAGGTGGAATTTTTTTAAATTTCCATCCAAAAGGTGATTTCGCAGTGCAACTGTAAAAGCATATTGTGAAGGGGATTTGAAAAATGACACCTGTCATGTTTAGGAGGTGCGGTAACACAAGAGACATACTGAACAGTAGGGACCAAAATCTGCAAAAACAAAGTTATGAGTAAACACTGGAACAAGTCAACATGTCTTCATAACTTAGTTTGTTTTTCATGTTCTGACCCCAAATTTTAAGCATAGCCTTTTTATGACCCATTCTTCTGAACATGATAAGTGTCATTTATAAAATACTGGCTAAAATGTCATTTGGCACTGCAAGTATGAAAACACATTTTGGCCATGGTTTGAAAAATGACAACTGCTTCATGCATGAGGTGGTGTGAAAAAAATGGCAGCGTTGAAAATTTGGGGTCAAAATATTGAAAATTACCAAAGTTATGAGTGAACATTGAAAAGTTTCAACGTACCTTTATAACTGTGTTGTTTTTTTTTTTAATATTTTAACCCAAAATTTTCAACATAGTCTTTTCATGGTCCCGCCAAACCCAGTAGGAGAAAATTTTCAAATCCTGCCTGAAAGGTGATTTCACAGAATAACTGTGACGTTAGCTTTCAGGCTGGATTTGAAGGATTCCAACACCCATGTTCATGAGCTGTGGTACCAAAAAGGCCATGTTGAAAATCTGGGGAAAACATATTTAAAAATGACCAAGTTATGGGTACAAGTTCAAAATGCATTAAAATAAATTGACGTTCTTGCCTGATGCCCTCAGTTCCTGGTCTGGCATTGAAGAGTGAAGGCATGTCTCCAGTGTAGAGAGGATTACGGTGTTGGACCCCTGGTAGGTAAGTAATGGGTAGGGGGTGTGAGATGGTGGGTGTAACAGACATAGACGGACCATTTTTTTTTTACTGGGCATATAAAAATACAAAAAGACTACGAGGGACGGTTTTCTTTATTTTAAGTTCCAACACTGGGGATTGGGCACCCCAGTGTTGGTTTAACCTCTATGAGTACAGGAAGCAATAGGGAGGGGGAAGTATACTTGGCAGAGGGTGTAATTACAGAATTAAAAAATAAAAAAGGCTACAAGGGAAGGTTTTCTTTATTACAGGTACTGACACTGGGGAGTGGGCACCCCAGTGTCAGTGTTATGTTTGGCAGCACCTGGAGTGGACTCCCCATTGCTGCACAGTGAAAACAGTCAGGGGGGGGTACTAGCTGGCACTGGAGACTGGGCATCCCCGTGTCAGAAAATTAAAAAGGAAGGGGGAAGCAATGTAAGGTGGGAGAAATGTTTGGCAGAGGGTGGGAGGGATTGTTTTTACACTGGGGGAGGATGACAAAAGACTAATTATGCCATTAATCAGCTCTGCTTGCTGGATGGCATTATTCAGATCAAAGGAAAGAGCCATCCTATGATTTGGGTGGCTCTTTTCTTTGAACTTCACACAGTTTCCACCTGGCAAGCCTGGAAGAGTGTCATGATCAGCCTGGCTGATGACTGGTCTGACACTGTCAAGCCCCTTGCAGACTGCCCTGCATTGGACCAACAGTGTCACACCTCTCAAAACAGATTATCATAGCAACATGTTTGCTTTGTACAAGTGCAAGGGTAAACATAAAAAGGAATAAGAAAGGATTGCGTCAGGTAGTTACACAGCCAGAAGAGGAGAAGTGATTTGGCGGAGCTTGGGGACAGAGATACAGATTGTGATTATATACCCAATAAAAGTGATAGCAGCAGCAGCAGCTATTCTGGGGAGCAGGATGAGGTGGAACAGGTGGGAGTTTGACTTGGGGCAGGTGCACATAAGATATCAGTTTCAGTTTATTTGTTCAACCAAAGTCTTTTTTTTAACTCTTTTGTTTATCTGCCTCCCACGCCAGAGCTCCACTTCTTCAGGAGACACCTAGTGCTATCCCACATCTCTGCCTTACCTGAATCCCAGAAGGTTCCCCCATGACGCCATGGTTATACGCCCCAGGTGGGTACGGGTGGGACCCTTACACCCCAATATCTCTGGATTTTGTCAGGTCCCCCGGTGGTCAGGCAGGCAGGTGCAATTAGGGTCAGCACTGGTGCTCAATTTACCCATTGCTCCGGCTGTGTTTTTTCCTCTCTTTTTCTCCCTGCATGGTATTGTGCCCTGACGTCAAGGTGCTAGGCACCGATGTCCACCACACAGCTCCCCCAGCCCTCCTCTACTACCAGTGGGACTTGCTGTACCTTGGGCCTCCACCCGGGGTCAGGCAAGCTACCGGCCTTGAACCTCTCCCTCCCTTCCTCCCTCCCCACCGGAGAAGGTGAGCAGTCCCTGGGATGCTCAAGCCTTCTCCCCCGGCCAGCCTTCCAGTGACCCAAGTCTGCTCCTGAACCCAGGTCGCCGGCGTCACAAGCAGAAATCCAACCGCTGCACCGACAGGCCAGCCTCAACCAAAGTCTTTACAGTTAAAAACTAAAATCACAGTTAAAATGTAAATATAAACAAAAAATATAAATATGATATACAAAGAAAAATACAATCATATTGCACTTCCACATATCACATCTTCCTTACTATATTACATCTACGTACATATAATCTTTATCCTATTTACTCAATTAACTCATCCAAAGAAAGAATAAGCTAGTTCATACCTTTCCTTATAAGAGATTAAAAAAGACCAAAAGTGGTGGTACAACAAAAACAAACTCTGGTCAGAGCCAATACGGCTGAAAATAATGTTATTAATGAAAGAAATTATTGTAATTATTGCGGAAACATTTACTTTTACAGTATCACTTCAGTCTTTGTTGGGTGATCACCAAACAAGGGCACTGTTTTTTTATAGTTACCGTACACTTTAAAGTAAAGAAGTGGTGCGTGTGTGATTCCAAGATCCCACAGAATGCTGAGCTGATAGGCATCACAGAAAGGGGGAAAACACGATTGGAGCAACTTCTCACAGAATGTCAAAGTGATAAGCATTGGGGAAATTTCAGATTTCTTGGAAATTGTATATGTGACACCCAGCTTTAGTTATGGGGTTGTAACATTTATATGTACAGCGAATGTATATGACACTGAGGACCTCGCATTTGTGCAGCATGTTTAATTACTGTGTCACTTGAAAATGTTTTTTAAGTGGCTCCGTGCACCAAGCGATGGGGCACTGCTCTAGCACACTGGTGACCCAGGTTCATTCCCTGAGCCTGGTTGTCAGGAGCAGAGGCTAGCAAGGAGGGAGTTATGGGCATCCCTTGGATGCTTCCCTCCTGGGGGGGGTTGGTGTGAATCGCTTCTGGAGCAGCACCTGATGGCGGCATGGGGACATGCTCTAGGCAGCATGGGTGACCACCTCAGCCAAGCATCCCCAGGATGCTACTGCAGCCACACACGTGGGAAGCAAGTGGGGCTCTGAAAAGTGAAAAAGCCAGACCGATGCAGGATGCCACCCGTTCTGTACTGCAGACCCACGCAGCCTATACTGAGGCACTCCCCATAGAAATTGAGTAGAATACATCTTCTGGGGTTGTGCCCCCGGCCTCAGGGGCCCTGCCTTGGGGAGCAAGCCAGGGAGGAACATAATGGTGGAGGTAAGTCCTGGGAGGATGGGACAGGAGTGTATGGCAGTGTCGAAGGGGGCCGGTCCAGATGGGAATAAAAAAGAAGAAAATTTTAATTTACTTAAAGAACAGAACTTATTGTTGACTTATGATGTGCAGGTGCACTAATTAATTGATAATGAATGAAAACTTGATACAAAAATGACATATAAGCACACCCAAGGTAGTGTTTAAACTTTAAAAGAATTCTCAAATTTTAAACATAAAATTATACTTCTAAGACATCGATATTTATCATACAAGCATGTGAAATTGCAAAATTGCTGGCAGAAAAAGGCTCACAGGTCTGTTAAGTCTGCCTGGCTGTGCAGCTCTCAGTTTAATACCACTGCAGCTGCCCCCAATCCCCTCCCTCCTTCCCTTCTCTCGGTCCTTCCCCCTATTGTCTTCTTGTCTGTATTAACCCTGTCCCTGACTCTATCCCAACCTCGCTTAAAGCTATTTACTGTCTTCAGTTCAATTAACTCCTCCAGAAGTGCGTTCCATCCTGCCACCACTCTCTCTGTGAAGTAGTGCCTCCTCACTTCCCTCCTGAACCTTCCCCTTTCCAACTTCAGACTGCGCTCCCTAGTAACCCTATCCCCTTTGAAGAGAACAATCCTCCCTCTCTGACTTTACTTATGCCTTTCAAGTACTTGAAGGTCTCTATCATGTCCCCCCTTTCCCTTCTCTTCTCCAGTGAGTACATGTTGAGCTCCTTCAATCTTTCCTCATAAGGTAACTCCCCAAGTCCCATGATCATTTTTGTAGCCCTATGCTGCACCCCCTCCAGTAATCTTATATCCTTCTTGAGGTATGGGCACCAGAACTGTACACAGTACTCCAAGTGTGGCCTCGCCAGTGATCTATACAAGGGCAGGATGACTTCCACCTTTCTAGAGGTGATCCCTCTGGCAATGCACCCCAACATCTGATTTGCCCTTGCTGCCACCCTCCTACTCTGTGCTATCTTCATGCCTCCTGTGACTATTACTCCTAAGTCGCTTTCCTCCTCTGAAGCTGCTGCCTGCACTCCCCCCAGCCAGTAGCTAGTCCTGGGATTTCTGGTTCCGAGGTGCATGACCTTGCACTTCTTAGCATTAAACCACAATTGCCACTCCTTTGACCAGTGTTCAAGCTTAGCTAGATCCTCCCTAAGTGCCCACCTCCCTCCCTTCCTCGCTGTCCACTTTTGCACAAATCTTAGAGTCATCGACGAACAGGCTAATCTTACTCTTGACCACCTCTGCAATGTCTCATATCATTTTTATTATATTTGTTTCAGAAAAATAAATAAACAATTCCCTTGAGAGGCCAGAGAGATACAGGTGAAATGTTGGGATGTGATTTAAGAATTGATTCCGAAAATGAATAAAGCATTGAAATTGATCTTCTGAGTGTCATCAGTTTTTTGAGAAGGTATCGCCTTGGCTCATGATCTCACACATTATCTAAGTGTCTATTTTGCCTCCAGTGAGTAAACAAGAAATCTGGCCATTTCCCGTGGACACATATGTAAGCCACTCCCTCCCTCCCCACTGTGTCTAGGGGCCTGGTGTTAAACCAGGGAAAAGGGTGCCAACTGGAAGAGAACCATCCAGAGAAAAGTAAAGCTGGCACATACCTGGTAGTAGCTCAAAGGTTCTGTATCAGTTGCTAGACGCAGACAAAACAAAAGAAGACAGTAACCTGACGACGTAGCTGTGGGGGCAAGCTGGAGTTAGCGGGCAGCAACTAAATTAATGAAAACATTAGCAGGAGGCCACACACTGATGAAAAAGGTAAAGCAACAAATTAATTTATTTCTGGCCAAAACAAACAGCTTCTGGGGGGTGCTGTGGAGCAGCAAACTGGCAAGACGCACTTACATGCAGCTCTGCACATCTATCAATTTAATTCATTAAAAATCACAATTTGCTGTGGAGAAAAGTGAAATCTAATTGCAGAAGTGAACAGTTCAAGTTATCTGGTGTCTTGGGATATCAGATAGTCAGGGGTTGCAATCAAAAAGCTACAGGCAATGGACCTAAACATATGGTGGCAATGACTGAACAGGCCGTGAATTCCCCAATGACTATCGCCGGTGGAGAGCCCCCGTGAAGCGCTTTACAGACCTCTATGCAAGCTATTGACTCTAAAATAGAGTCGATCGTCCAACATTTTGCTGAGCAAGATGTAAAATTGGAGGCAGTTACTCAAACGGCTACAACTGCAGAAAAAATGGCTGTACAAGCTCTAACAGCAACAACTAAGCTCGTACAAGAAAATGCTCAACCTCGCTACAGATTAGAGGCACTGGAGAACTCTAATACAGCATCGCACATATGCCTAACTGGTCTCCCAGGGGGTAGCGAAGAGGAAGATCTCCTTACCTTTCTATATTCGTGGCTACCTGCAGCACTTAAACTTCCCCAGGGAACTCTGGAGGGTCAACTCCTTAAAGCATTCTGGATTACACCTCGAGCTGTAGGGCCACATAGTGAGGCTCCAAGAGTGGTGCTGCTGGTGACCATAAGCTCCAACATCAGGGATCATCTTCTACAGGTGGCAAGGTCTTCAGCAGGGCTAGCCTTTAATGGATCCACTGTCCATTTGTTTCCAGACCTTTCTTTTGCAACACGCACCAGCAGACAGAAGAAGTTTTTTTTTTTAACCCTGTGTTTATGCACCTAATCCTCCTCCTCCCTCCACTCTCTCAGACATCCTCTGTCTGTGGTACCCTCCAATCCCCACTGTAGTCTGCCCCTAGAGTGCCTCACCTCCACACACACTCTCCCCTGAAGACCCCAGGTATACCTCCCGGGTAGGGGTGGAGAGAAAACCCCCGTGCTCACCTCTCCAAACCAGCATACTGTGTGTGTGTGCATACAGCCGGCACAGCGGAGTTTGCCTGATGAGCCCAGAGATGTCCCCAGGAAGGTGTCGTTGCCTAGGAGGGACTGAGGTGTTTTTCTGGTTTCTTCCTCCTCCCCCTGATGTCGTCGTGCAATGAGGGGCTATGAGCTAGGAGGCACCCTGAAATGCACCTCCTGCTCCACTCCTCTGCCAACATCCACCCAATCCTCTTACTGCTCTCCACCATACCGTACCCTCCACCTGGGCTTCCCTAGGTGGCAGCATTGCAGCAGGAGCCTGCAGTTAACCCCACCGGAGAAGGAGAGCTGCCATCGGGCACTCTATCCATCTCTGCCCCGGTCGACCCTCGGTGACCCGTGCTCGCTCCCGAACCCGGTCACGGGCGCAGTGCAGGTGTGGGCGCCCAGCACCAACCTCTGCCCCACCGGGCCGGGCAAGACAGAAGAAGTTTGACACAGTGAGAGCTCGGCTTCGTGGGTTAGGAGTGTCGCACTGTCTCCTGATGCCGGCCCGGCTACGCATCCACTATGGTGGTAAGACTTTCCAGTATACTGACCTTCCGGAAGCAGGTAAAAAAGTGGAATTAATAGCCCAGGAGTTCCAATCATCTGAAGGCTGTAATATTAGTGACTCAGACTCTGACCAAGAAACTTGACTGTTAACTGTAACACCTTTTTGAAACTGCTCATAATTATACTAGCTCTTGAGATTACTGTCTTATTTTGCTGGCATATGCAGGGTGAATCATTTGGCTTTTCTTGTAGCTAAAGAAGAATAGTGAATTGATGGGTGGAATACTGCATTTTTAGTGCTGCTTATTTTAGGAGTACCTTTTATTACAAGGAATGGGGGACATATCAGCACTGGATGTTGAGTTACAATCTTTGGACTCTGAACATTTTGCACTTGACCCCAAAAGCCTTAGTTAGCTGTAGCTTATTTAGATATATTATCTGAGTAAATGTTTTATTTTGTCTTTCCCCCTTATCCTAAATCCAAACTGTCTAGGCTCTGTTTATCCTACTTTACACTGGATGTATCTGTTAAAACAAGGTTAATAACTGACAGATGATTGTACAATATGCAAATGTTTATTGTAAAAGCAATAAAAGAAAGTTTAAAAAACAAACAAACAGCTCCCAGGAGCTGGGGTCACAGCTTAAAGGGAGAACAGATTACACAGTGGCACAGAGCCATGGCACACTAACTTAGGGCCTAAAAGGCCATGGAGCTAGATTCCGATGGAGCCGAGGGGCTCGAATTCAGGCAGCAACTTTGCTAGGCTGCAATACAGTTAACGCCTCAGCCTGATCCCAAAGCAGTTCTACTCCTGCCCACCGCTCAGACTCAAAACTCTGCGGAGGCTCAAACAGATTGCAGACCTCACAATTCTTGGCTCTCTCTCATCCTGCAACTCAGGGCACAGAGCCCAGGCCCCCGGCATCCCAGGACCTAAACAAAACATGGACAATCCGAGGGACTCACCGGGCTCTCTTCTGTCTTCTCGCAGGCTGTCAACTAGCAGAAATGGAGTGTCACACAGATACAGGGCAGGTGGGCTGCCACCACTGCCAGGCCCCACAATGCAGGCTGCTACCACTGTGCTGACCCCACCATTCCTTCAAACCAAGGCCTTCACACAGGGACTAGGCCCCATCCTGCCCTGGTGCCATGGTGCATGCAGTCGGGCCACAGACTGTACACCAGACCATGGTTCCCTAAACAGACGCAGTGCCCATACTGGCTGCAGAACCCTAGGCCACCCTCCTTCCTGAGTGGACTACCAGATGCCAAGTCACCAAGGCCTGAATCTCGAGCCAGGGCAGGAGCCCCAAACCACTGTTTACAACTCGAGTCTCTCTCCCACCAGTCTACACCAAAGCCCAAAACTGGCCCAATAAATAACCATAGGGACAGACTGGCTCTGCCCAACCAGCAAGTGGCCAGCCCACCAACCAAACATGGAAAGAGTGGGAGGAGAAGGTCACTCTAGTAAACACACCCCAAAGGGGGTGCTTACACTCTAACCCCCTCTTTAAACCATTCACCTCCTGGTAAATGGGGCACCTGGTTACCCCACTGGGTGAAAGGAAGGCAAGATATGTGCACTCTCCTGCCCCGGAGACACACCAGAAAAGCACAATAAAAAGGGACCCAAAATCCCAGTTCCCCACCAACGGTCATGCTGCTGCCAGAAGATGATACCCAGCGTCCAGTTACACTAAACCCAAACCAGCACTAATACCACCAAACACAGTTAATTAACAAACAGCAATGTAAAGCAATGATAACATGCCACAGGACATTTAATATATTAAGACAATTAGTCAGAAACCTTGTCTCAGTCACACCACCTGTCAGTCCCAAGTACACACACAAACGCATACCAGAAACACCTATTAAGAGTTACCCATTGATGAGCAGACACACACACGCACGCACACATGTACGCACACACACACACACACACACACACACCCCTTACACCATCCACACACTACCATTTCCTCTTCCCATGCACTATCACCAACAAGGTCATATTTAATTTATAGTCCATATGGATGGCAAAGTCCATACTACCAGTCCGATGTAAAGTCCAGAATAGGAACTTGCTTTTAGGGCACAGGCCACATAAACAGGACAATATTTGTTTTTCTTTTTCCACCATAAAAAGAAATATCTCTTTGACAAGAATATTAGCATTTTAAACATTGCAAAAGATGTCACCCAGCATATAGCACTCCAAGAAAATTCAAACAGGGGAATCAAAACACAGTCCTGTGCATGTTCTTATTAAGTTCATGCAAACCTCACCCTTCACAGGGTGGGGTCCTCCGCCTCAGGGGTAATAAAACTGTGGATCTAGCTTAGTTGTTTTGCCACCAAATAAATCTGTTGCCACGATGTAATACTTTGTGCATCTTCCTGTAACATCCTGGATGAGGGCGAAGTGTTTAAACAGAATCAGTCCTATCTAAACCGAGGAGTTACAAAGGAATCTGACCTTTGTGATGTAGCAGCTGCAGGGGGTCCAGACTGATGGTTCCTCAGCTGGAGCTTGTTCACTGCACCACGGAAAACCCAATCAGATCACTTTTCTTCCATTACATCCCAAATCCTCTCAGGGACATAGGAGTAATCCTCTTTAGGGTATTCTGCATGAATCCTCTGATGAACCCACCTTTCAGCCTGTGACCACTTAGAGATATTTCTTACACTGGATCACCGGGCCATCCCATTCTCTAGCCACACCCCAGAGCAGTAACGGATGTCGAGAGGGTCATTAGGTAGCAGGCCATCCATTTTTTTCCCAAAGGAGGATACACAGCTGAGGCAGCCTCTGAGTGTTATCAGGCAAGGCCAGCTGTGGACACCGATAAGGCTGGGATATGGCTTTCTCCACCTCTTGATCCTGGAATACCAATGGTGAGGATAGCTGACCAGGGGGCATCATGGGGGGGGGTCTACATACACCAAACCACAGGGGCTGACCTTCTCTACCTGGACATCCGGTAACTCCTTTCCTGAGGCATCACCCTTCTTTCCAGATAAGCTAAAGGTCCCGGTGGGCAGAGAAGCAAGATCTGACTCCATGGGCCTAGGGAGTCTACAGGTTTTTATAGGCTTCCCATGCTGTCTCCCTCTGCCACGGAGAGGCTCAGGTGCCTTGGGCAGAGAAGGGCTGGGCAGTCAGCTGTGCCCTTCTTTGACATAAAGATCTTCTTTCTTCTCTGCAGGGACATCAGGAGCAGAGAGCTCCAACAGGTGTAGCAGCTGATCTGATCTCATCCCAATTGTCCAGACTGCCCGTTGACAAAATAGTGGACATTCCCAGGGACACTGAAGGTGACCGTGTCCACTTTGGCATATAGGGTGGCAACAAATATACGTAAGCCATAGGAGGTACTCCTCATGTGCACAAGGAGCACAGAGGCAAACAAACCACTCTCCTGGTAACTACGGCACACACACCAGTCTGTAGGAGCCTCCATTCCAGCATTGCTCCAGAACCAGGACAGAAGTGAGGCTGGCACCATTGCAGGTGGATTTTCTGCATTTTTTCCTAGATTTCACAGCTACAGTGGTCTCCACTCCTTCTTCATAAATGACGCTCACAGCCACAAACTCCCACACTCATGGGCCCATGCCTCAGCCAGTCAGTGACCACACAGTACTATTTTTATTTTTTATTTTTAGTCTTTGGTAACCGGGTAAGGCCCACTAGGCACAAGTGTCTGTTTTCAGGGGCAACCTGGGAGCACTGGGCAGTTAAGTGATTTGCTCAGAGTCACACAGTATGCAAGTGGAGGTAGTGAGAATCAAACCCAGGTCTGGTCTGCTGGATGTACCAAGCTTGTTCACACCTCATTACTCTAACATCTAGGCTATACTGCCAGCCCCACTACTGCATATTTGCATAGTATTGCCTATGCAATACCGTCCCCATGATGGCGCTGAGCAGGAAAAGTGCAAAACCACAAAAGATGGCACAATACATTAATGGTACAATCCGAAACAGCCAGAAGCTACAACGATGCTGCAGCTGCCCACAGAAGCCCCAAGTACAGTCCAAATATGCCAAAAGGTAGATCCCAGATGAGCCTCCACATTGTAAGTCACCCACTCCCCACAGTGTTTAGGGGCCTGGTGTTAAAACAGGGAAGGGGGTGCCAACTTGAAGAGAACCATCCAGAGAAAAATAAAGATGGTTCATACCTGATAGTAGCTCAAAGGTTCTGCATCGGTTGCTAGACGCAGCCAAAACAGGAGGAGACTGTAACCTGATCACTTAGCTGTGGAGGCAAGCTGGAGTTAGCGGGCGACATCTAAATTCATGAAAACAACAGCACGAGGCCACACACTGATGAAAAGATAAAGCAACAAATTAATTTATTACTGACCAAAACAAACAGCTCCCAGGAGCTGGAGGTACAGCTTAGAGGGAGAACAGATTACACAGTGGCACAGAGCCATGGCACACTGACTTAGATCTGAAAAAGCCATGGAGCTGGATTCCAATAGAGCTGAGGGCTTGAATTTGGGCAGCAGGCTTACCAGGCCGCAATACAGTTAAGACCTTGGCCTGATCCCAAAGCAGCTCAACTCCTGCCCACCACTCAGACCAAAAACTATGTGGTGCTTCAAACAGACTGTAGACCTTACAATTCTCAACTCTCCCTCATCCTGCAACTCAAGGCATGGAGCCCGGGCCCCGGCATCTTGTGACATTTCTTGGCCTGTCACCAGTACTGCAGAACTTATCAGTGTACATGAGGAGGAGGTGCACTCATCCGGATCTGAGTACTTTCCACCAGGAGATGAATTGCCCACTGATACATCATCTGAGGAAGCTAAGCTAAGCAGCTTTTATGATTAGGTAGCATATGGGGAGTATCTCGAGAGCTGTAAAGCAAGCAAGCAAGACAGGTGGCAAAAAAAAACCCTCATCCTCTCAAGGTTGCACTGGCAGAAGAAAAGAGGACATGGCTCCTCCCCAAAAAAATACCTCTGCAAGCTACCGTTCAGCACTGTGTTCAGTAGGCTCCACTGCAGCCCAAACAGTCAACTAGAGCAGATGCAGGGGCACCAGTGGTGCCGGGGAAAACCTGCAAACGCAGGTCCAAACAAGAAAGGCTAGCGGGGCCAAAAGAGTGGTGGTGGTGGTCATGGTACTGGTGACACTAGCCAAATGAGTGGTGTCACAAGCAGTAAGAGCATGGTATGACTGCATTTCATGTTACTAAAAGAAGAAAAAAGAAAGGGCAGTGTGCACGTTGTGTAGTACAACTATCAGCAGGGGGAAATCTCTGGAAAATTTAGTAACCACCTTCTTAAAGACCACCTAAAGGCAAAGCATCCCCAGGTTTTTAAAGCATCAGGATCTGTGCCTGTGGTTCCATCAGACCCATCTTCCAGTAATGACGCAGGCAGTAGTGCTGGTAATGCCACAAACCATTTTGCCTCTGAAAAAAATGTTGCTGCTATCATCCCTTCCCCCTCAACACCAAAGAGTCTTCCATGCACTCCAAGTACTCCACCAGGCACCAGTCCCCTGCTATTTCCACACCATCTTGCAAGCATGGAACCCCCCCATCCACATTCAGTGCCAACAGCGGAAGTGTTCCAGGCCAGAACTAAGTACAAGTTATCCTATCCAACAGTTCAGCACATCACACAACTCATAGGTCAAATGATGGTGTTGGATCTGCAACCCTTTTCACTTGTGGAAGACACTGGCTTTCAGAGACATCTACAACACTTGCAGCTAAGGTCCCAGCTCCCATCCCATTCCAGAGTTTCATGGACTGTGGTGCTAAAGATATGTGAAGGTTTAAGAATGAAAGTTTCCACACTACTTTTAGAGGCTGTGTAGGGAGTTTTCCACGGCGCCTTAGACATCTAAAGCAGTACAAACTCCATGCATGTATATCTCTCCTTGACCGCACATTGGTGTGTGCAAAAGCCTAAGTCTCCTGTTGCCGATTCCTCCTCCTTCTCTCCCTGCGTCACTGGCTCTCCCTTCACACCTCCACAATCTGGCAGTCACTCCAGGTCTGCTCTTCCAAATGTGGGGCTAACGGAGAAAGATTACATGTCATTAAACATCTTGGCAATAATTCAAGACATGCTGCAGTCAGGGACAGTTGATATACCAATCTACATGTTGTTGTTTTTTTGTGACACAGATAATGGAGAAAATATGGTGAAAGCAGACAGTGATAGGAATTTTATCAGCATTCATTGCTTTGTCCACACCTTGAATCAAGTGGTCACGTCTGCATTGCGTCGCAGTTCTAAGGCCAGAAAGACTGTCTCCACAGCGTGCTCCATTTGTGCTCATTTTCATTGCTCTCTAAAGGCATCTAACCAACTAAGAGAAGTGCAACAATGCCTTGGTCTGTCTCAGCATCACTAGATATGGGATGCGAGTACCAGATGGAATTCATTATACCTGATACTGTCTAGACTGCTAGACGAGAAGGGCACACTTCATGACATGTTACTGGAGTGTGACACTGGGGGAGTCCTAGGCCACCATGAGTGGTCACTGTCTGATGCCATAGTTAGAGTACTTGGGACATCAGTAGGGAGCACCCATGATCTAAGTGCATCTACTGCTACTCTGAGTCAGGTGGTGCCAGCGGTGTATATCCTAAAAACATCCATGAAGGGATATGTAGAGGAACATAAGGAGATTTCAGATGGGGCAGCTGTGCTCATTGAGCACCTGCAAGCTGAACTGGATGCACGGTTTGCGAAAGTGCTGGATAGTCACAGCCACATTTTTGCAGTCATGCTGGATCCTTGGTACAAAATGTAAGATCCTTCACATAGCTACGGATAGCCACAGAGTGACTCACTTTCACCAAGAGCTGATTGCTTGCATGCAGAAACCGGTGTAGACACCAGCTGGTGAGGAAGGTCATGCTAGAGAGGGAATGCCATCTGGCAGGTCTGGTTCCACTGGTGGAGAGGGGGAAGAAATGCCTGGTACTGACAGCAGCACTGGTGGACTGAGCGGGCACTGTTCAGCACATCCTTATGTCAAGAGCAACAGAAGAGGACACAGTCACCGCCTTTTCTACAGAAAATACTGTACAGAAGATTATTTTCATTATCCATTTATTTTCGCTATATTCGCTATTGCTGACAATCAGCAAAAATAAATGGATAGTGAAAAATAATATATAGCTGATTGTCAGTAGTACTGTATTGAAATGTAAGCCATCTGCACTAATTCTATAGGATGTAAATATGTATACAGTAGCAGTTTGACTCACGCTAAATATAACAGACGCTAATTCAACCTGCTATACAGTATCTTTAATAGCTATTTTGTGGAGTCTCTTCATCTGTTTCAGGTTGACTCATTGGGCTACCAGGCACAGTAGATGCATTCACCTCTTCGCCTGGCACAACTGACTGTGAGATATGTGACAGGGTTGAATAATGCCCTACCCCATTTGTTATGCAGAAAGAGAGAGAGTGAACACAAGGGTCTATTCTAGCCTCTCCTTTTCTGTCTCTTCTCTGTCTGGTTGTGCAACCAATTTCCTTGTGAGACCTAGGAACTGATCACTCCATCGGTTTCACAATTCTCTGCCTCTCGCTATCTCTCTGCATTCCCTTGCTATTTCTGTCTTTTCTCCCTCCTTGCATATCTGCGGGTATAAAAATATATGTGAATCTTTATGTGGAAATGTCACTGATGCTGGGATCCCTTTGTTTAAAACTGTATATAATTACACTGTTGAAATTATTGCAACAATCTATTTGGAACTCAAGGTGTTAACCTGAGATGCATTTTTTAAGCCTTTTGCAGAGCTGTTAATGAGGTCATTGTTGGGTTGCTATGTTCTGTTTTCTGCACCTGCAAGGAATGAAACTTACAAGAACATTCTGTAAACTTACAAGAACATTCTGAGAGAAGCAGAACATCTCTTAACAAGGTTCCCAGGCAAAGACATAAAAAGAGAAGCGATGCTTTTGCTAGAGAGACTAGGAGAGTGAAAGACTGGGAGACTGAAACTTTGAATTAAAATATATCCTCAGATGAAGGACTTTTACCAATTTTTTTTTTTTACCAATTATTTTACCAGGTGAGACACACTAAGCTGAAAGCTTGTTTGCAGATGCAACCTGGGAGCTCAAGGAAGTTAAGTGACTTGCTCAGGGTCTCAGAGCATGCACCTAGGGGCCTGTGGGATTCAAACCCAGGTCTCCAGATTTGCAGCTCAGAGCCTTAACCCACTGCGCCATACTGCCATACTTTGTTTTCTGTGTTTGTACTGCCTTTGTAAATAATTATACTGAATAATTTTAATTTTTATTTTGCTGTTATTGAGAAAAATAAAATGCTATTTGCACATTTTGAAACTGTTCCTGGTCATCCTGTGCTTCCTGACCTGTGCCTCGATGACAGATTGTGTCAACCTAAGTGGGATTTATGCCGTGCATACTATAAGCCAGGAGTTTTGTGCGTGGGTACTAGACCTGGTACCAGGGAAGCATAAAAGAAAGGTATGGATTCTGCAGCAGCCAGTCCAAGAGTGATTACCAGAAGAATGGCAGCCAAACTAGAAGCAGAAACAAAGTCCAAACTGAGACTGTACAGCCAGCACAAGTCATGGAAAAAAAGGAACAGGCAGTGACAGAACCTGACAGCCTGACTGCCTTTTTCAAATGATTGGCTATACAACAAACAGTGATAGGAGCAGCAGAGAGGGGAAGAGATGCAGTGGCAGGAGCAGCAGAGAGGAGGAGAGGTGCGGTGACTGGAGCAGCAAAGGCTGGATGCCTTCTAGGCTGTCAAAGCTGGAGGATCTGGCACAGGTCCAGCAGAGCAACAAAACCCCAATGATTTAAGGGACCTTGGGCTTGCAGGGTTGTGTCCTTCAGATGATGTTGAGGCATACCTGACGACTTTTGGGAGGGTTGCTACATCCTGCCAGTGGCCAAAGCAGCAATGGGCAATCAGACTGGTACCTTACCTGACAGGTAAAGCCCAACTTGCCTACAGCAATATAGACACTGCACAGTCAGAAAACTATGACCTGGTGAAAAGAGAGGTCCTTAAAAGATATGACATCTCAGGAGAGACCTACAGGTAGAGATTTCGGTCTCTGAAGTACAACTCAGTTGACAATCCTAGAGAAGCCTTCACCTGACTCAAAGAACTCCTTATGAAATTACTCAAACCAGAGCGCAAAACACTCCTACAGATTTATTTATTTAGAGAGATGAGGGAGGGAAGCAAGACAAGCCGAGAACAACTTCCCTTCAGGATGCTTCAGGATGTCCTGCAACGGGACATGGACCCAGCAAAGAGGGTGGAGGGGAAGGTGGGAAGGGAGACATGCTGAGAGCAATGCCTCTTCAGGATACTGAGAATCCGGTAAGGGGGTAGGGAACCAGAGAGGATGGATGAAGGGAGAGGAAGGGGGAAGGGGGTGGAGGGAGGAGAGAGAAAGAGAGAGAGAGAATGCCGAGGGAGAGAAACATTCTGAGAACAAGCACCCATTAGGATGCTGAAACCCTGTAAGGGAAGAGGACCCAATGATGGTGGGGAAGGAGGGGAGGGCAGATGGAGAGATATGCCAAGGGAGGGGGGACAGCCGAGAACAAACAACCCTTCTGAATGCGGAGAACCCTTCAAGGAGACGAGAACCCTACAAATAAGGAGGGGAGGAAGATGGGGGGAGCAGGGGGGTTCATGAGGGGAGAAGGGAAGGGAGATTAAGGGGAAGCAGCAGAGCAAAGAGTAAGTCATGAATTTGGGGGTGCAGAAAGGAGATGGTGGGGAAAAGGTAACTAGGCAGGCAGGGAAAATTAGGCGCAGTTACAACAGTGAACTGAGTGCTTCCAGAGGAAGAGAGAGAGAGAGAGTGAGTGTCGGGGGCTGGCGGACCAAATACCCAGTGGGAGGGAGTTCCAGATGCTATGGAACTTGTACGAGAATGCGGCAGGACTGGATGCAGTACAGCGCGGAACAGTGCAAGAGTTTGATATGTGGATGCATGAAGGGTGTAGCAGGAGGGGGGAGGGCTTGATAAGAGGGAGGATAGGCAAGGAGGTAGGGATCTGACCCAGAACTTCCCTATAAAATTAGCACCATGTGAGAGGTGCCTGGTGCTTGGGGAGGGAAAAGAGAGTGAGGTATAGAGATCACAGTGGTGAGTAAGTGGGGGGAAGCCAAGTACAAAGCATCAGAAGGAATTGAGGAGTGTGTCCAGTCTGGAGAGGGTGGTTTTGGGGTCAGAACTGTAAACAATATCCCCAAAGTCGAGGACAGAGAGTATCATCTTTTGGGCGATTTCTCACCTGGCTTGCAGAGGTAGGCAGCTCCAGTGCCTGAACAGAGCACCTAGCTTACGGGGTAGTTTTTTTGTGGATAGCGTCATCAAATCATCGAAACATTTGTAATGGAGCAGTTCATCAACATCCTACCCACAGACGTACAGCTTTGGGTAAAAGGACACCAACCAAAAAGTGGGGAAAAGGCTGTTTCTTTGGCTGAAGACTACCAAATGGCCAGATAGACGCTGCAGCAACGAGATAACAGCCAAGCACCAGTAAGACCTTCTTTTTCACATTTAAACTCCAAGTCTGATAAGAGTACAGGAGGGAGAGAGGTGATATGATCAAAATATTCAAACATCTTAAGGGCATTAACAAAGTGGAAGAGTCTAACATGTTTCAATATAAGAAAAATAGCAGGACAAGAGGCACAGCATGAGATTAGACGGAGGCCGATTAAGGGGTAATGTGAGGAAGTTCTTTTTCACAGAAAGGGTGGTGGATGCATGGAATAGCCTACCTCAGGAAGTGTTGGATATGAATACAGTGCAGGGCTTCCAACAGGCATGGGATAAGCATAAGGGAGCAATACAGATGAGTATGACAAGATAGACCATTGACAGAGCAAAGGCCGATGGCACATTTATAAGGTAGAAAAAGAAATGGGCAGACTGGATGGGCCTTGTGGTCCTTATGTGCCATCAACTTCTATGTTTCTATGTAACTCTGGTGGGGGTAACAAATCTGCATGCATAGACTTTTTGCTATAACTGTAATAAGCCAGGTTATATTGCAACAAACCGTCATAGTAAGACAAGTGACACTGGAGCAGATTTGTCCTTAGCAAATTGGGGCAAGTACTTAACAGATGTGAAGGTGAGAGATAAGACTGTGAAGGGACTTATAGATTCAGGAAGCAGACAGACCCTAGTACATATTGAAGTGCTGTGAAAATAATGTCTAAAAGGACCAGATACTGGAGTCATTTGCATCCACAGGGACACTCGATACTATCCCACCACCCAAGTGACTCTGAATATTAAGGGTGTGTTGCACCAAATAAAAGTGGGGGTAGCACCTAAGTTACCTGTACCTGTGATTATTGGAAATGACTTTCCAGGATTTACTGAGTTAATCAAAGAGGGAATAAATCCTGATGTTTCAGCAGCTGTGGTGACAAAAGTTCAGATAAAAAAAATCTCAGATGGTGGGGTCTCTTTTCCTTTCGCTGATTTTGATTCGGACTTGTCTGAGCAGAGTTCCAAGATCTGGAAATCCAGAAAAGAAAGGCAACCCCTGAAGAAAGAGTGGCAACAAAAGACTGATGGACCCAAGGGGTTAACATATGAAAATGCTGAAACTAAACTGACAACTGACTGTGATTTTCTTTCAGAGCCAGCTAATGATGTTTCTCTCCAGGGTTATTTTAAGCAGCTGGGGGGAAACCAAAACAGGATGAACCCATGTTTAAAAAAGGTAATGGGCTACTGTTCAGAGTTTGGGTTAAACCTCAGACACAGCACCAGATAGAACAATTGGTTTTACCACAAAGTATAGATCGGAGTTGTTACAGATAGCACACGATAGTCCTATGGCTGGTCACTTAGGGAGGAACTGCACCCTTACCAGATTGCTGTACAGATTTTACTGGCCTGGAATTCATGAAGATGTTGCTACCTATTGCAGTTCTTGTGCTGTGTGTCAGAAAGTAGCCCCAGTCACTAAAAAAGACAAGGTGCCCCTGGTGCCCCTACCCTTGATAGATGTGCCTTTTGAGAGAATTGCAATGGATGTGGTCGGCCCCTTAGACAAAGTAAAAAGGGTAAGCAATTCATTTTGGTAGTATGTGACTATACTACTTGATACCCAGAGTTCGCTCCAGTGCGTACTGTCACAGCCCCAAAAGTGGGAGCAGAGCTTGCCAAAATTTTCAGCAGGGTGAGCATACCTAAAGAGATTATTACTGATCAAGGTAGTAATTTTGGTGCTGCATTACTGAAGGACTACTAGGTATCACTGCCATAAGAACCTCCCCTTGTCACCTTCAGGGAGACGGTCTTGTTGAGCGTTTTAATCCCACCCTAAAACACATGTTAAAAAGGTTTGTAAAAGGGGAAGGGAAAGACTGGGACCAATATTTACCTTACCTGCTTTTTGCTTACAGAGAAGTGCCACAGGTATCAACAGGTTTTTCACCATTTGAAATGTTGTATGGTAGACATCCTAGAGGGCCACTAGATATAATAAAAGAAACATGGGAAGATAGCCACCATCAGAAACAATCTATTTCATCTTATATGTGTTCCCATTGAAAGAAGCTGGCAAAATATGTTGAAATCATCCATAGTAATCAGGAAGAGGCCCAAAACATGCAGAAGGTGTATTATGACATGGGGTAAAAGAAAATGTTCTTAAGCCAGGTGAAAAGGTCTTGCTACTGTTACCCACTACAGAAAATAAACTGTTAATGAAGTGGCAAGGGCCTTAAAAAGCGCTTAGATGTACTGGCACCATTAACTATGAGATTGAGACCCGTGATAGGAAAAATCCTACTAAGATATACCATGCTAACCTCCTCAAGAAATTGGTTGAAAAAACACCAAAAGCTGTTTTGCTAGTTTTACCAGAAACTGATAAAGAAGATATTGATGTAGCTTATGATAGACTGGAACAAACTATAACTACTGATGCTGTAAAGGTGAATGTTTCCTTAACCTCCGAGCAAACCGCAGAAATTTGTAACTTGCTAAACATATTTAATAGCACTTTTACCACAGTACCAGGCCAAGCAAAAGGGTCAAGCATGTAATAGTGACAAGAAATGCTCGCCCTATTAGACAAAAGACATACAGATTACTGGAGAGGTTAAGAACTGACATGGTTAAGGAAATACACAAAATGAAAGAATTAGGTATCTTAGAAGAGTCAAGAAGTGCTTGGTCATCACCAATGGAGATTGTAAACAAAAAAGAAGGGGGTGTAAGAATCTGCCTTGATTTTGGGAAACTTAATCAAGTGTCAGAATTTGACAGTTATCCTATGCCCAGAATAGATGATTTGGTGGACAGACTGGGAGGTGCCAAGTATATCGGTACCCTCGATCTCACAGACGGTTACTGGCAAATCCCCCTAGCTAAAGAATCCAGGGACAAGACTGCATTTGCCACTCCTATAGGATGCTATCAGTTCACCGCCACCATGCTTTTTGGTTTACATGGCGCACCCACTATATTCCAACAGTATATGGGTGTTATTTTATCCCCTTACACTGGTTAGTAGACAAAGCAATGGGACCTGATGGAATCTATCCTAGGATTCTAAAGGAGTTACAAGAAGAAATTGCAACACCACTCACTGACCTTTTAATAAGTCACTGGAAAGTGGCACAATACAACTAGACTGGAAAAAGGCTGTGGTGGTACCCTTACATAAAAGTGGAAGCAGGGAAGAGCTTGGGAACTACTGCCCAGTCAGTCTGTCCTCAGTGGTAGGCAAATTTATGGAAACCCTGCTGAAAGATAGACTAGTGCATCATCTAAAAGAATCCGGAAAGCTTGTCTCCAAGCAACATGGATTTACGGCAGGAAAATCATGCCTAACAAGCATGACAGAATTCTTCGACTGGGTAACCAGAACAGTGTATCAGGGAGGGGTAGAAGACGTGGTGTACCTAGACTTCAGCAAGGCCTTCGACACCGTACCCCATAGAAGGCTTATGAATAAGCTAGAGAATACAGGACTTAGTCAGAAGACAGTCAGCTGGATTGCAAACTGGCTCAAGGATAGGACACAGAGGGTCTTAGTTAATGGAGCTCAGTCAGGAGAGGGCAAGGTGACCAGTGGAGTGCCACAGGGGTCAGTATTAGGCCCCATCCTCTTCAACATTTTCATCAGCGACATCACTGATGAGCTGAAGGGGAAAGTGTGCCTGCTTGCAGACAATACGAAACTCTGCAACCAGGTGGACACCCAAGAGGGAGTCTTGAAGATGGAAAAGAATCTGAACAGGCTGGAAGGATGGTCCAAAAATTGGTAATTGAAGTTCAATGCCAAAAAATGCAAGGTTATGCATCTGGGTAAAAGAAACCCCTGGAAGGAATACATGCTGCTAGGACACCAGCTTGAAGTAACACAGGTGGAGAGGGATCATGGCGTAATCATTACAGATGACCTTTGGATGAGCAAGCAATGTAAAAGGGCAGCGCAGAAAGCAAATGGTATCCTGGGATGCATTAGAAGGGTTATAACTAGCAGAAAAAGAAAGGTGATAATGCCACTCTACATATCACTGGTCAGGCCGCACATGGAATATTGCATCCAGTTTTGGAGGCAGCGCCTGAAGAAGGCTATCAACAGACTGGAGGCAGAGCAGAGAAGGGCTACAAAGATGGTGCAGGGTTTGCACCAGGAGCAATATGAAATGAGACTGCCTGACTTACAGCTGTACTCATTTAAACAGAGAAGAGACAGGGGGGACATGATCAAAATGTTTAAGTATATGAAGGGAACTAACATGCTGCAGAAGGAAAACCTGTTTCAGATGAAATCAGAGAGTCATACAAGAAGCCACAATCTACTACTGTCAGGAGGTAAATTTAGGGAAACATCAGGAAGTACTTTTTTTCTGAGAGGGTGGTCGGCCCTTGGAATAGCCTACTGCAAGAGGTAGCAGACTCAAAAAATGTAAGAGAATTCAAACTTGCGTGGGATAAACACTACGCGCAAAAAAGGAAATAGTCTAAGAGGAGTATGCTAGGTATTCTGGGCAAACTAGGTGGATCAAGAGGTCCCCTTCTGCTGGCAAATTCTTACATTCTTATATTGTGCTGCGTACCTGAATGATGTTGTGGTGTACAGTCCAGACTGGAAAAGCCACCTGGAACACCTATGGCAGTTATCCAATCAATCAAAAAGGCAGGTCTGACAATTAATACTACCAAGTGTGCATTGGACATGCAGGAAACCAGATATTTGGGCTATGTGTTGGGAAATGTAGGCGTCACACCAGAGGTTTCCAAGACAGAAGCTGTAGCTAACAGCCCTGTCCCCAAAACCAAGAAACATGTCAGGTCATTTTTAGGGCTGGCTGGTTATTATCAGAAATTTGTTCCCAGCTTTGCAGAGTTAGCTGCCCCCCTCACTGAACTCACAAAGAAATGGTTCCTGAATAATGTGAAATGGGCCTGGACTACCTGAAAGAGCTTCTGGTCCCTTACTGCCCCAGGTGATCGCTCCGCTCAGCCAACAAGGGGTTGCTAGAGAATCCAAGAGTATGTTTGAAATCTTCTGGGGCACAGGCATTTATGTACTCAGCCCCAACCCTTTGGAATTCTCTACCCCATTGGTTACGGGAGTGCACAACCATGGAGGGATTTAAGCAGGCTTTGAAAACCTTTTTATGGCAACAGGCATTTGATGACTGATGAAATGATGATACTACTGATCTTATATGATGTGTTATTGATGTCTGATTTGTGATTTTAATTTGTAAGGCACCTTGGTATTTGAAAGGCACCTAAAAAATAAAGCTGTATTATTATTATTTATTATTACCCCAGCTTGTGATGAGGCTTTTCAGGCCATTAAGGCTGCATTATGTTCTGCTCCTGTTTTAAAAAGCCCAGACTCTGAGAAACAGTTTTTGTTACAGACTGATACATCAGAGGTAGGCCTAGGTGCAGTCTTGAGTCAGCATATAGATGGGAAAGAACATCCTATTCTATACATAAGTAGAGCATTGCATGACAGAGAGAAAAGGTACTCCACCATTGAAAAGGAATGCCTTGCAGCAAAGTGGGCCATAGAGTCCCTTAACTTTTACTTTCTAGAAGCTGACTTTGTACTTGTAACAGGTCACAGTCCTCTCTGTTAGCTTAACCAAATGAAGGATAAAAATTCTAGAATCACACGGTGGTACCTGGTACTATAGCCATTTAAATGTAAAATGATGCACAAATCTGGGAAAGAGAATGTCAATGCTGATTTTGTGTCAAGATATGGATTAGGAATTGAGAATTCCAAAGGTTGTAAAAATGTGAGTTGAAACTTCTATGTTTGCTATGCTGCATATGCACTGAACTGTAAAGGTTAGACGCTAATGTTAGGAATTTAATAGACTGTTTTGGAAACCTGTTTTTATAAAACAGGCTCCCTCTTAAAGAGGGGGTATGTGACAGGGTTGAATAAGGCCCTGCCCCATTTGTTATGCAGAAAAAGTTTGAACGTAAGGGTCTGTTCTCTCCTTTCCTTTTCTGTCTCTTATCTGTCTGGTTGTGCAACCAAATTTTCTTGTGAGACCTAGGAACTGATCACTCCGAAGGTTTCACAGTTATTCACCTCTCGCTATCTCTCTGCCTTCCCTTGCTATTTCTGTCTTTTCTCCCCACTTGCATATCTGTGGGTATAAAAATATATATGAATCTTTATGTGGAAATGTCACAGATGCTGGGATCCCTTTGTTTAAAACTATATATGGTTATACTGTTGAAATTATTGCAAAAAGCTATTTGGAACACAAGGGGTTAACCTGAGATGCAGTTTTTTAAGCCTTTTGCAGAGCTGTAAGCAAGAGGTCAGTTCTAGGTTGCTATGTTCTGTTTTCTGCACCTGCAAGGAATGAAGCTTACAGGAACATTCTGTAAACTTACAAAAACATTCTGTGAGAAGCATCTCTTAACGAGGTTCCCAGGCAAAGACTTATAAAAAGAGAAGCAATGTTTTTGCTAGAGAGACAAGGAGAGTGAGAGACTGGGAGACTGAGACCTGGAATTAACAGATATCCTCAGATGAAGGACTTTGTTTCCTGTGATTGTACTGCCTTTGTAAATAGTTATACGGAATGATTTTTATTTTTTTATTTTGCTGTTATTGAGAAAAATAAAATGCTATTTGAGAATTTTGAAACTGCTCCTGGTTTTCCTATGCTTTCTGACCTGTGCCTCGACAACAAGATACATCAGTTGCCCCCCCCCCCGTGAGATGCCATTCGAGATGCTGTTTAGCACAGCTGGTGATGTTGTTGAACTTCATTGTTCAGTGCCAGACCATCAACATGTCCAACAGCTTGCTTTCATCAAACTTATCTTGATGCCAGCTCCATGGTACCAGCAATAGGGGATCACCTGGCACACTGGTGACCTGGGTTCATGCTCGAGCCCGGGCATCAGGAGCAGAGGCTGGCAAGAGGAAGGGTTCAAGTTGTCCCTTGGATGGTCTCCTCCCGGGAGAGGGTTGTGGATGCACTGCCCTTCAGCAGTTCCTTGTGGCTGGATTTGGCCCTGCACTTTTTTGGCATGGCTGACCAGATGCTGCCTGTGCAAGGTAACGAGGACATCGCAGTCTACATCCAGTAGGGTTGGGGGAAACAAGAACAAGGAAAATGCCCACCCATGCTGGCCAGATGATGGCAGCCTGCCTCCCCTGGCCAGGAAGCCTCCGAAGGTGCACAATGCCATCCAACTAAGATGCAAAGGGATGCCAAAAGGTACCTCAACCTCCTCTCCATGGGCAGGGGGTCTCCCCGGTGAAGGGATATGCCTGGACAGTTGGGTGGCAGGGCAAAGGACAGCAGAACGGTGGAGTAGCGGAAGGTGAGATTTGGCCGCCCAAAGGAGTGGGCAGCTGGGTTGGAAGGAGTAAAAAATTTATCTTGCCATTACTTGGGTACAAATATGACTTACCTTCATGAAATAGAAATAGTCTACGTTTGCTGACTGTTTTTCTCCATAATGTTTACCTGCATATTCCCAACATGCTTCCTTCCTGCAGTGCTGCACACACCTTCACTATAATATAAATACATTCACTTTTTCTGAACCAGATATAACTCCTCTTCTTGTTGTTTTAATACGTGTTATCATCATGTATGCTAGAAACAGCAAGGATGGCAAACAAAAACAGCTGTAACAGACCCAAGATAAATCAGACTCTAGCGGGTGCTTGCTTCTCTGGTTATGAGTTCCTAACAATGGGGTTGGGAAACTAGGCGCATTGCACAGTGCACTGTAACAATTCAACAAAAAAAAGTGTTTCAAGAACAACGGCGGGTGCAACTGCTGAAACTGCAGGACTAAATCCCAAAAATGCAATATACTCAGGGACACAACTAATATTTGGAATTATATGATCAAATCAAACCAATCACTACATAAGGAGCAAATTTCATGAAGTCACTTTTATTCAGCTAGACAAGGGCCATGGCTGAGACCCCGGTACTTCGATTCCAACATGAGTCTTTATCAAGGGGAATAACTGCCATGCCAATTTACTTAAATTTATAGTATTTACAACAGATGTACATCGTTAAGCATGACGTCACAAGTAAGTAGAAAAATCATGCGAAAGATACAGTGGTGTGCTGAGGCCACCACAAACACCAATAGATATTACCCATAGAACTGCACACAACTACAGAGATCAACTGAACATCAATTAGAAAAATAAACACCAAAGCCAACAATCACAATCACCTCAGGGAGTACTAACAACAACAAAAAAAAGAGACAAGGGATATGTGTATAAAGGACTGGAACTAATTAATTAAATAAATAGGCCTGAGCTGAATTAGCTCTAATATGAAATGAAACACTAAATAAAAAGGAAAAAAAACAAGGCAAACTAAAAAATGTTGAACTTAAAACTGAAGCCCAGTACACATAAACAAGAAAAATAAAAAGCGTAAGAAAGGCAACGCGGAGCCTACCTGCCTGATTATTTTATTTTATTGTGGAAGTATAGTATTATAGTGTATGGCGGAAGCTTGTTCTGCATGGATTTGCATCCTAAGCAGAATGCTGTTGTTCTACAGTGCAAAGGTCTCGGAATGCGGTTGTACCCTTCTGTGGTACAATACTATTCTACACAGGTAAACACAGTCTCTACGCGATCGGCTCTAATGAAAGCAGAGCTGAAAAAATACACCTCATTCCCAAGGGATACCGCAAAACAGAAGACAATGTGGACCTCTGGTAGCCTGCTCTGTTTTCAACAACATTTTATAAAATTTAACTTTTATATGAATGTTAACTTACTAAGCATCTATTATCTGTCCTATTGGATATAAAACTTTAATATTGCAAGTCCAGTATGATTCTTTTTGAAGTAGAGTGTTCACATGATCACCTCCTTTGGGAGATAATCTTGCAGCTTTATATCCAGTCAGACTTAATGATTGTATCGATGGATATCATGCCTTTTTTTGTAAATTTCTGGATTATTTTTTTTTCTGAGCCTGACCATAGTCTTATACTTGGCCCTGTGATAATATATTGTTTCTTTATGTTAACTATATATTGTTTTGTTCAGGGAATTTTTGAAGGTATACTTCTGTCTATTAGAATTCTTGCCCTTGCAGGTGTTCTATTTGGTCCCTTGTTTTTGGGGTTTCCCTTTATTGTATTTTATTTATGATGGTCCCTATTTGCTGTATAAATGTAATATACACCTTAAAGCTAGCTTCCATCAACATCTGTAGTTTGGTGGCCAAATTTGATGCACGCCAGGTCTGGGTCACCCAACATAAACCAGGTGTACTTTTGGTGGTAGAGACCTGGCTAACACCTAAAGTGCCAGACACATCAATCACCCTGAACAGCTACTGCCTTTTCAGGTGAGACAGAGTTGGCAAACGGGGTGGGGGATGAGCAGTTTACCTCAGGGACGTCCTATAGGGCCATGCCCTACCCCAAGTGGAAACTGGGAAAAATGTTCAAAGTGTCACTATCAAGATACTACTTGAACCCCGTGGTAAATCGTTCACTGCTGTCTCAGTTTATATCCCCCCACAGGAACAGGCACTGGGTTTCAATAGGAATATTGAATACATAACCAGTATGTGCTAAAACCATGAAGTGGTACTGTTAGGCGACTTCAGTGTCAACTGGTTGGGCTCAGAAGCTGCTCCCTTTAAGGATGCAATCTCCACCATCAATGTGTCACAACTGGTCAAGTTACCCACTAGGGTGAATTACAGGATTGGCGCAAGCTCCCTGCTGGACTGGATTCTAACCAACCGCCCAGAAAGACTCTCCTACACCTCTTTCATGCCCAACTCAATGAGCGAACACTCCCCCATCCTCTGTCTATGGTCACATAGAACTCTGAAGCTACCTGCTAAAACAGTTACGCATAGGGTTCTGAAAATAGGACATCTCGAACCCCTAAAGACACAACTCAGACAAACTGATTGGTCTCCTATTGACACAGCCCATACTGTGGACCAAGCCCTTGCATACTTCATTTCTCAGTTTAACACAGCTTGCATTATCCATGCCCCCCCAGGACATGAAAGATTAAGGGAGCAAACACCACTTGAATAACACCCTCCCTGTTTAACCTTATGGCCACCAGGGACAACCTATGGCATTGTGCCTGGGCTACCGGAAAACAGGCAGATTGCCAACAGTACAAAACCACCAGGAATGCCTGTACCAGGGAGATTCATTCTGCCAAGATCTACCACTTCCAAGAGGAACTCTCTAACTCCCGGGGGGATGGCAAAAACATTTTGGGAAATATGAGAGATCCCATGGGCATGACCAGCAAGTCATCCCCATCTATCCTCTCTGTAAATGGAGAAATCACCCAGGACTCCAAGATGATCACTGACACTTTTAACTTGGCCTTCAAGGATCTAAGTGGCATACTACCATTTGATTTCTTTGATGTGCCAGCACCTCCTGCCATGGAGCACAAAGAAGGCACACATCAAGCCCACCCGCACCCCCTTCTATTTCAGGATGGTCTCTAAGCAAGAGGCTAGAAAATATTTGCAGCAGATGCTTGGGAAGTCAAGATTTAACAGTGACTCCCTTGACCTGAAGATTTTAAACCTCACTCTTGAAGAAGTCCTAACTCCCTTAACTAAACTCCTCACTCTCTTTCGCTGCCAAAGTCAGTTCCCCGAGAAATGGAAGGCAGCTATAGTCACCCATCTTTAAAAATGGTGACTGTGACCTCCATACAAACTACCGCCCAATCTCAATCCACCCCCCCCCCTTTTGAATGCATTGGAAAGGATTGTGTCAGACCAGCTTACTGAGCATGTAGAGAAATACAAGATCCAGTGCCCACAACAGCATGGTTTCCCTAAAGCACACAGTAT
Organism: Neoceratodus forsteri; assembly: GCA_016271365.2. Taxonomy (NCBI): domain Eukaryota; kingdom Metazoa; phylum Chordata; order Ceratodontiformes; family Ceratodontidae; genus Neoceratodus; species Neoceratodus forsteri. Next base: position 1,379,870,539 of record CM028132.1, on the reverse strand, counting down.
CACCACTGCCCTGCTCGAATTCACCAGCTACATTCATAATGCAATTGATTGATGCCACTTAGTGGGGGCATTTTACATTGACCCCACTAAAGCTTTCAACACAGTAAACCACACCATTCTGCTAAACTCACTCTCTGCCATTAGACTTTCACCTGAAACCGTAGCCTGGTTCAGTAACTATCTGGAGGGCAGATCCCAACAAGTCAAAATAAATGGTGTTCTCTCTGACAGACACCAAGTTTGCTTTGGTGTTCCTCAAGGCTCGATACTAGGTCCATTACTCTTTAGCCTATTCCTTAATAACCTCCCTGAGGCAAGCTCCACCAATATCTTACTCTATGCGGATGATGCAGTTATTTTCTCCAGCCAACCAGACCTGCATCTCCTGGAGACCCAGCTCCAACTTGGTTTTGCATTTGTTAAGGACTGTTTCTCAAAACACAAACTCCTTATGAACTACAAAAAAACAAAAACTATGCTTTTCAGTAACACCCAAAACAAAGACAAGTTGCACAAGCTTACCATCCGGAATAGTTTGGGGGACAAACTTGAGTCAGTCCCATATTTCAAATACCTAGGTATAACCCTTAATACTGTAGTTCACTGTCCTACGCTGCCCATATAGATTAAGCTGCTAAAGCAGTAAATGCTAGGATCAGTCTGCTATTCCAGCACAGACATCGTCTAACCTCTGATGCCCTCCAACTTGCAGCCAACAGCTCCATAGTCTCCATTATTGACTATGAACTAGTTATATACAGTGCGGCAACAGACACTGTGCTCAAAAGGATCAACCTAGTCCTTGATAAAGCTTGCAGGTTAATCACGGGCGCACACCGTCTCACCGATACCTGTGACCTATACGAACAAACAAATTGGTTGAACCTCATGGGATGAGTAAAATACCAGACCTGCCTCCTTGCCAAAAAGCCTGTCTTGACTAACCCCCCACCCCCAGTAATACAATATCTTCTTAAACAATCGATCAACCCACATACAACCCAAGGTATGCCAAGACAAGCACTTCTCGTTCCTTTCTGCCACACTATGCAGGCACAATGCTGCTTTACTTTCCGGGCGCCCTCCTGGCTAATTTATGACCTACCAGTGGTTGTCCTGTCAGTACCCAAGTTGGGCCCTTTCAAATATAAACTCCGCCTACACCTTACTGCACTTAGCAGATGTGATTGTCCAATCATGGGGGAAATCTCACCCTGTTGCCTCTATTGCCTAAGGCCACCCTCTATTTCTCTGTACCCCCACCCCTCCCTGTATGCTACTGCAGCCCCACAGCCTATCTCCCTACCACTTGTTCAAATAGACCTGTATCCTGTCCACCATCCCACCTCCTTGTAAACATAGACCTGTATCCTGTCCACCATACCCATCCCTCCCCCGTTCTCATTTCTCCCCCCCTCCACTGTCCACGCCTCCCTAGACCAGTCATCTCCCATGGCCCTCTCCCACCTCCTGTCCTTTTTGCCTGATCCTCCCTGACATTCCCCCTCCACCATTCCTTTTTCTCCCCCTCACTCTCAAACAACAAGGTCATTGTTGGCTGCTCTATGTTCACCTATTTTATACTTATTCCAAAATGTATTTTTATTGTCTACCCTTTGGTGCCTGTCAGAACATTGTACTCTTGTTATTGTATTGGTGCTAATCATTGTATTATATTGTATAATGTTATTTATTTATTTGGTAATTTGGATACAACCTTTGAGTATACACTCTTTACAAAGGTTCCACGTCAGGATGTAAAACAGCAGAGATATAACAAAAAACTTGATAGTTAACACAAAAGATTGCTGTGTAAGACAGAATATGGATAAATAATACATTTGAGTTACCTAGACAACTGAAATTAAACAGCGGGAGGAGATTCCCATTTAGCAACATATGGCATAGCTGCCCCAGGGAGGCCTGTCAAGGTAGAATATCGGAAAGGGTAGGAGAAGGAAAGGGGGGAAGAGTGCAAACGAGGGGCAGATTAGAGACAGAGAGAGAAAGAGAGGAGGAGAGAGGGGGAAGAGAGAGAGAGAAAGGGACTGGGAGAAGGAGAATATTTAGGGGAGAGTGGTGAAAGGGGAGGTGTTGGGGTACAGAGGGAGGGAGTTGGAGGGAGCTGAGAGGGGGGGTGGCAAGGGATGGCATGTGGGGGTCCAGGGTAGGTAAAACAGTAGAGAAGATCAGACAGATGAGGGGGGTATCCGGGTTGAGGATAAGGACTCAGGTAAGGGAGTCAGAGGTGTTTAAGAGCAGGTATCCTGGTTGAAGATATGGATTCAGGTAAGGCAGTCGCAGGCATTTGAGTTCAGCAGATATTGCTTCAGTTCTCTTTTACAGGGCCGAACAATTTTTGTATTGAGAGCTGCAGCAAGGATCTCATTTAGCCATAGTGGAGCTCAGTACATGAAGGATCTTTGTCCTAGGGAAGTTCTATGAAATGGGGCATCAAGCTGTGTTGTCACTGTTCTTCATGTGTTGTATTTGGAGCTTGCTTCCTTTATCAGGTCTGCAATGCAGGTAGGGGTTAGGAAGAGCATGGCCTTTCTCCCTAGCAGGCAAGTTTGGTATCTGATTCTGGATTGAAGCGGTAGTATGTGGGCCATACCATGGACGTACAAGTGTGTGTAAAGCGGTCAGCATTTAGCAATAGTCTGCAAGCCTTGTTAAGGGCAGTGGCAACCCCTTTGAGGGCTGTATCAGTGGCAACGCCATAAACCACCAGCCCGTATTCGACCAGGGAGAGGGCAGAGCTGGAGACTGAGAGCCGGAGGGCTTCAGCAGTTAGGCTTTTCTTGTGCCTAAACAGGATCCCTAATTTAGTGTTCACAGCTTTCACCACCATGTCAATGTGCTGAACATACCAGAGGGTATCATCCACAATGACACCCAGGTACTTGAAGGAGTAAACCTGTTCCAATGGGGCAGTCAGGTGATTTGTGATTGTTAGTTCTGTTATAATATGTTATATTTTATTGTATTTCTCTTTCGATATGGAACCTCTGTAAAAGAACCTCAGGCTCAAACGTATTGTAATCCGAAAACAAATAAATAAATAAAATATATCAGTCATGGAGATAACTGGAAATTATTTTTTTCCCCACAGTATCTTTAATACCATTTTGGAAGTAACTTTGTATGATCATGTATTTTAGGGGGCTTACATTATAATACCTTCATGTTGTTCTGATTTCCAGTTCATGATTTTTTTCTATAAGGTTTGCCCTGTCTCTTTCTTACCTTCTAGTTTCACAATACATTGATCCTCCCCTTCTTTCACCCACCCACTTCTTATTTTCAAAAGAATTGATAGTACACTGTTTTGGTATTTTGCATAATTATAATTTTGACTCTGGGCTTCCCATTGGTTATATCTTTGAATAGTATACATATACATTAAGACAACTGAGCTGTTTTGCTCTGGGTTCAGTCAATCAAGAAGTTTATTGTTCGACAAGTTTTGTCATTACAAATTAAAATATATATAAAACAGTATGGAATGTCAAATATAAGAATAAAAAAGTCTAACATTAAATGTAATATTCATTAATGAATGGAGTTGTAAAAGTGCAAAACAAAATCTTACATTAATAAATTTAGTTTTATTTTATTTATTTATTCATTCTTGGATTACAATACATCTGAGCACAGACAGCTCATTTACAAAGATTCCATGTCAGTGGGGAGGGGAGGCAAAACATACAAAGGGGTAAAAGTACGATGTATCCAAAACGGTAAAATAAAGTGAGCAAATATATATATGTATTGTGGTAAACTCAGGTACTGGAGGAGAAGGGGTTTCCCTGAGTAAGATAGTCAGGGTACACATGCAGCTGATTTGGCTGAATAGCTGCAGCTGTACAGACAGGAGAGCTTTAAAAACAGGAAGGAAAAGCCAGCAGGCAGTCGCTGCAGGGGTACAGGGCTGACAAACTGCTTGGATGTGTTCCAGAACAGGAGTCCCTTAAGCAACCCTCAGGAGATTGGTCTCCTGAATTAGGCCAAAAAGAAAAAAGTTATTTCCATTGTGAGTTTTCCGTTTTACTGTTTGTGTTCTTCCAGAAGGTCTAGCCTTCTGGAAAAGGGGGGTTTCTAGTTAGGGTCAGGGATTGTTTAGTCAGCGCTCCCACCCAGAGCTAGGCCTCTTTATTTCTGTTTTTGTTTCATTTTCCCCGATGGAGCTTAAAGAGGAAAAGGGCAGAAGCCCAAACTTCTGTGTCACGAACCATATTAAGAAAATAAAAATATACCTGGTTGGTTTGATGTTAACAAACTGGTCTTCCTGAGACTCCTTAACCACCGCAAAGCTAATTCTGAATCCCGTGGCGAGGTTGCGCCTTGTCACAGTATCTATATGCAGTTTTATCATTCTAATAGGAGGAAAGCATAGATGAGATGGGGAAGGAGAAAGAAAGAAAGAAAGAAAGAAAGAAAGAAAGAAAGAAAGAAAGAAAGAAAGAAAGAAAGAAAGGTAGGAAGTGGCAGCCATAGGCCTTGTCAAGCTGATGTGGGGGGGTTAGGGACAGGGGGTGAGGTGGGCAGGGGGTAAGAAAGGTAGGAGGTGGCAACCACAGGCCTTGTCAATAGTTCTAAATAACGCAGATTAATATTATCCAGTAGAACAGATGAGGGAAATGTTGTTTCTGAGATTACAGGTATCCCATTAGTTCTCAGTACCCTTGTTTACTAAATGCAGTTTTTTTCTGCAAAATTATTTTAAGGAGGGAGACCACCAGTCCTAGTATTCCTCTAGATGCAGAATTAAACAACAGAGTGGTGATGTGCTGGGGCTCCAAGGTCAGGATATTGCCAAGCAATGTTTCTCTACATTTATTATACAGTGGGAATAAAATCACCAAATGTATTAAATCACCAGTACCACGCCACTTTTACATGTGCCATTTGTGTAGTCTGATTTAAAAATCGTCCTTATTCTTTCACTATCGGGATATTCAAACCTATACTTAGTGCATGTCTTCCTTCTTTGTGGGTTCCTTAAAATGTTTAAGTAGGGTTCAAACCCAAAGAAGCATTTGTTTTTGAGAGCCATTTGTTTGTTTTGCATTGGGCCTAGGCCTAATTCTCTTTGTTTAGATATATCTCTAATTCTTGTTTTTATCTGAGAAGAAAAGTTCAGCTGGGGGGGGTCTCCTCAGTATGTCTGTTATGCAATGGAGTAATCCATATGATTTCAGGATTGATTCCAGAGCTGATATGCTGAAGAAGGATATACCTTGTTGCATATAGCTTATAGTTTCTTCAGTGCATTTTCTAGGTAATCTGTCTTGATTTTGTGAGAAAGCCTTTAACCAGTATATGGATAAGCTCTCTTTTACAAAGCATTTCAGTGGCAGCTGAACCAGTTCTCCTCTAGTCAGTGTTGATGGTGCCCATTTTGGTAGGCCCAGTAGCCTCTCATAGTTAATGTTTAGAATTTTTCTATATTTTATTTTTATGAGTGCCCCAAATTTCAGCTCCAAATAGGATTTGGGTTTTGATTTTAGCATTGAGGACCTTAAAGAGCCGCTGACACCTCAAAGAAACCTTCTAAAAACATAATATTTAGGTACAATTCAGCATGCATTCCATATATATTCTATAGATTTCTCCTCCACATTATTTATTACTGAGGTAGTTTGCATGAATACGTGATCTTTATACTTTAGAGTTCATTAGAGTTCATCTGGCTCTATAGCTTACTCCCTTACTTCGAAATCATGATCCTCTGTTGTGACATCACGCTCTGTTGCCATAGGAGTAACTGTGATGTCACAAGCAATGCTTTATGACTTCAGTAGGGAGAAAGCAATGGGAATAGATGAACTTTTCAGGAGCAATGATCCTGTTTTCATGCAGATCATATCAGTAATAAACAATGGGAAGGGGGAATACAGAACTAATGTGAAATACAAGCCAACTGTGTCTAAATATTATGTTTTGTCTAAGTTCTCCTGAAGGCATCAGCTGCTCTTTAAAGCATCCATTTAGGGAGCTACCACCGAATTCATAAGAAAAATTATCCATTACTGGGAGGAACTTTCTTAGATTCAACTTCCTTTAGGTGTTTCTCCCAGGTTAAATTTTCTGAGAAAGTTATCCCTAGGTAACAGAAATGCTTTACCACTTCCAGTTCGTGTCCCTCTAGCTTATATTTGTAATTTCTATTGTTTCCACCACATACTAACACTTTCTTTTTTTCGTAGTTAATCTCTAAGTCTACCTTTTCACATTCTGTATAAAATATTTGGATCAGTCTTTTAATTCCAAGGTAGCTGGTTGAAAGAAGGACCACATTATCAGCGTAAGCTAAATATGGGCAGGGATGATTACCAGTTTTGGACATATGGAAGTTGCTGTCATACAATTTGGACAGGATCTCATTGAAAAAATATTAAACAGAAGAGGGGAAAGGGAGCATCCCTGCTTTACTCCTCGGTTTGTTAAAAAGAGATTACTTTTCCCCCTGTGTGAGTTGCACCTTACTTGTGACACGTTGTCCTGGTACAGTAGTTGGATTAAGCTGATAAATGCTTTATCTAGCCCTTGTTTTTCCAAGGCATTCTATAATAGGTTCCTGTTTATTCTGTCAAATACCTCCTTTAGGTCTATGAATACACAATACAGTTTCTGTTTTTTGATATTTCTGTATTTGTGCATAAGATGGCTTAGAACAAAGTATTGATCAATCATAGAGTGTTCTGGCACAAAACCAGCCTATACTTCATGTATTGTTTCATTCTCCCCGACCCATTTTCAAAGTCTGTTATTGATAGTTCTGGTGCAGATTTTTTGTATGCAGTCTATTAGACTAATAAGCCTATAGAAACCGGGGTCATTTTTGTTGCCCTTCTTAAAAAATAGGTACCAGGATATTTATTTTCCAAGAATTTGGGATTTTCGCAGTCACGTTTATATGCTGGAATAGCTTATGTAAGCACGGGACCCATATACTGTATCCATGGTGTTAGCTATCATATCTGTAGGGACCCCATCTGGTCCTGGTGCTTTGTGTTTTGAAAAAGAGTCTATAGCTTTATATATTTCCTCTCTTGAGAATTCCTTCTCAAGTCTAGTCCAATTATTTAAATTTATTTGGACAGCTTCTGATTCTGCTTCTGCCTCAAAAAATAATGTTTTAAAATGCTTTCAGGTTCAGCTAGTGACTCTACAGTATGTCTTCTGAATAGTTCCCTGTGCCTTTTGCCACTAGTTTCCAAAATTTCTTACTGTTCTTATCTAGAACTGCTTTCTCGAGTTTTGTTTTGTTTTTTTGCACAGGAGTTTCCTGTAGTAATCTCCATTTTTTTGCCAGTGTCTTGTAGTATTTATTCCTTAATTTGTTCAAGTCTTTTCTGTTATTTCTGTTATTTCTGTTAGGTCCTTTTTTTTACTTTTCTCAATTGAGCGTTTAGCTTTCTTTTTTCCTTTTTGCAGTTTTCCAATTCTGGTTAAACCAGGTAGATTCTCTTTTTCTGCCAGTGCTGTCAGTATATCATGTCCCATTTTACTCTTTGTATTTGGTTTGCTCTGACCATAGTCCTTTTCTCTTTTTATATAAAATTTTAACACATCCTTATTATTATTTGGCCCCTTCCCCCCCCCCTTTTTCATTTGTAGCTTTGGTTGGCTTCCCGTTATTAATTCTAATACTGTACTTCCACAATAAAATAAAATAATCAGGCAGGTAGGCTCTGCGTTGCCTTTCTTATGTTTTTTATTTTTCTTGTTTATGTGTACTGGGCTTCAGTTTTAAGTTCAACATTTTCTAGTTTGCCCTGTTTTTTTTCTTTTTTATTTAGTGTTTCATTTCATATTAGAGCTAATTCAGCTCAGGGCTATTTATTTAATTAATTAGTTCCAGTCCTTTATACATATATCCCTTGTCTCTTTTTGTTGTTGTTAGTACTCGCTGAGGTGATTGTGATTGTTGGCTTTGATATTTATTTTTCTAATTGATGTTCAGTTGATCTCTGTAATTATATGCAGTCCTATGGATAATATCTATTGGTGTTTGTTGTAGCCTCAGCACACCATTGTATCTTTCACATGATTTTTCTACTCAATTACAACATCATGCTTAACGATGTATATCTCTTGTGAATACTATAAATTTAACTACTTTGACATGGCAGTTATTCCCCCTTGGTAAAGACTTGAGCCGGAATCAAAGCACTGGGGTCTCAGTCATGGCTCTTGTCTAGCTGAATAAAAGTGACTTCATGAAACTGGCTCCTGCTACAGTGATATTTTTTTTTAATCAATTTTTTTTAATCATATAATTCCTACTAGTTTGGTTCCTGAGTGCATTGCATTTAAGCAATATACCACAACAGGGTGTGGGTTATGCTGGGATTCACCCATGCCTGGTGTAGTGCGGTCAAGAGGTCACAGGCTGAGTGAGTAAACCACACCAAAAGTGGGTAAATCCCAGCATAACTCACACCATGGAGTGGTGTATTGTGATTATACAATATCCTCTGGTATTTTTTTTTTTTTTGGTAAAAAAAAAAAATAAAGAAAACCTTTTATTTATTTTAAATTATTTTGTTGAATTTGTTATTGTGCCAGAAAAAAAAAATAGTCCCAGGTTGCTAGGGCTGTGAGCTGCAGTAATATTGGCATCTGTACTTAGTATGAATATATTTTAAATGGTAACAGTGGCTGCTTTTGACATACGGGAGGCAGTACAATACACTGATATTGTGGCATGCCTCCCTTTTTTTTTTCTTAATTCAAGTCAAGAGACAATGTGTTGCAGTCCTCCATAGCTGTCTGCATTGTGCCTGGTCTGACATGAACTGACAGAATGTGATGCGCACACTGACTGGCTGCTGTAAGATTCCCAAAATCTTCTTGCTTCCCACATACTCCCAGCATTTCACTGATACGGCTTGTCTAGGGGACCATTTTTGCTGCCTTCATCATTTTGCTGTCCTTTTCTTGCTTTCAGTTATTCATCTCACAAATAAAAAAGGCTGATTGCTTTTATTGCTTTTTTAAAACCCTTTCATTTAAGCCAGTGCACTGGTGCAGTGGTAGCACTGCCACTTGCAATGCTGACAACACGGGTTCATACTAGGATTCACACTAGGAAAGAATAGATATACAGAAGGCATTAGCCCATATATGTACATCTCCCATGAATGAGATTAGGTCCATCCTATTTCATGACTCAAGTACCCATCTAGATTTGTTTTAAACACTGTTAGAGATCCTACCTCCACATCTCTGGGCAGAGCATTCCAGAGTGGTATAATTCTCTGGGTGAAATAACTTCTTCTGTTGTTCCTCTTTGGGTTAGTTAGCATAAGATGAAAATTGTGGCTTTTAAGTAAAATTCCCTTTCTGTTAAATATAAGTCCCAGATCAGTAATTAACTGATTATCCTTTGAAATTTTAACCCTTGCTGTGCCGTGGACTGATATATCAGTCAAGAATTTAAATACATTATAATTCTGCTGGCAGACCAAGGGTTAAACATCAGCAACAGATCACCAGCTTGTTCTTCTTAGTTCCAGAGAATAGAGGTTTAGTTCCCTCATCCTATCATCATAGTTTATGTCTTGCAGGCCATTAATCATTCTTGTGATTCTCCTCTGAACCCCCTCCAGTTTTTAACTGTTTCTATGTAGGGGTGGATTCCATAGAGAACAGCAGTAGTCCAGGTGTGGCCAGACATAAGCTCTGTATAATGGCATGATACAGGCCCTATTTCTAGTGGTAATTGACCCCTTTATGCAGCTAATGATCCTGTTGGCTTTTGTTGTTACTGTACCCCTATAAAGTGCTTACTAAACTTAAGGTCTTTAATGATTAGAATGCCCAAGTCTTTTTCGCTGTCCACTGATTTAAGGTCTATACCAGCCAGTGAGTAAGTACAATTTGGATTTGTCTCTCCTAAGTGCATTACAATGCATTTACTGTCACTGAAAGTCATACCATTTTTGTCCACCCAGTGTTCTAGTTCTGCAACATCCTTCTTGAGGCTAGGAATCCCTTAATAAGTATTGACATCTGCTACTAGTTTTGTATCGTCAGTGAATTTGATGGCAAAATTATTTACATTTCTACTGAGGTCTGAAATGAAAATTGAAAATAGTGCAGGGCCCAATACAGACCCCTGTGGTACCCCGCTCATCACATGGCCTCTATCAGAGGTGTGGCCCTTTATTCTTAGAACTTGGACTCTTTCGCTCAGCCAAGAGTCGACCCAATTGATAAGTGTGTTAGTTATGCCCAACATCCGCATCTTATCAAGCAATGTATCATGGGGGACCTTGTCAAAAGCTCTACAGAGGTTCAAGTAGATAATATCTATGGGCCTTTTGTCATCCAAGAGAGCACTTACTTTCTCATAGAACACCAGGTTTGCAGTCAAACAAGACCTCTGATGTTTAAATCCATGTTGAGTGTAGTCTCGACCGTTTATTATTATATGATTGTTATCTAATCTGTCCTTAATGATGGACTCCATGACTTTCCCCAGAATGCTGGTCAGACCAATGGTTCTGTAATTTGCAGAGTTACCATGGCCCCCCCTTTTTATTATATATTGGCACCACTATGGCTAGTCTCCAATCACAAGACACCTCCCCAGTATTAAGGGACATATTAAATAGTTTGTGTAGAGGTTTGATTAATAATGTTTCAATTTCTTTCAAGAAACAGGGGTGTAGATTATCAGGTCCAGCAGATGTGTTGACTTTAATTTTCCTCAATTTAGATTTAATTTCCTCTCTGTTAATTTCCAGAGGCTGACAATTATTATTTCCTGTATTCGGGGTAAATTTAATGATCTCGTAGGTCCATATACAGTACACAAATAGTTATTGAACTCCTGGGCCATTGCCAAAGGTTAACTAATTTCTGTGTTATTTGACTTGAGGGGCCCTGCTGTACTTGTAGTACCTTTTTTATTATTTATGTTAGGGTAAAACCTTTTGCTCCCATCATTGACGTGGACCAGTTTGAACTCAGTTTTATGCTTCCCCTTGATTGTATTTGTCTTACAGTTTTTTGAGACCTCCTTATATTTGAGTTTGTTATATTCATTGCTGTCCCTTTTTACAGCCCTATAAGCCCTTCTTTTAACCGATATACTGTAGATTTTTTAACCTTCACTGTAAACCACATTGGGACTTTACTACAGAGATTTTTATTGGGAATGTATTTGTCAGATAATTCCAGTAGTTTAGTTTTAATTTTTAACCATAATTGTTCAACAGTAGTATAGTCCCTATTCTAATCCCACTTGTTTAACTTCTGCAGTATGGGTTTGAAGTTAGCCTTCCTAAAGTCTTCAACCACTGTAATGCCAACATCACTAGCAAAGCTAGTATTGGTACAGAAGGTAATAATGTTGTGATCGTTATTTATAAGGAGCACATCAATACAAATGTTACCAGTTTAATCAGGGAGATCTGTAGTAATAAGGTCCAGAATGTTTCTCCCTCTAGTGGGTTTATTAATTAGCTGATGTAGCCCATTACTAATGCAGAAATCTAACAATGTCTGTTCTTGGGCTGTAGATGCAGTAGTTTCTGTCCAATTAATTCCCAGAGTGTTAAAATCACCCAGAATACTAATATCTTTTTTATTCAAGTTATCTTTTATGTTAGATAATAGGTTTCCATGTACCAGATAACTGGTATCCGGTGGTCTATAGCATAATCCTAATAGTAGGTTATTGTCATTCCTCCTATGAATTTCTACCCATATGATTTCAAGATTTTCGTTTCCTGTGACCTTGTTCCTTTGAGAGAACTTAATATCGTCCTTTAAGTATAAAGCCACACCTCCCCCTAGCTTCCCAGTTCTGTCTTTGTGCACAAGGTTATAGACTGGGATATTTTTATTCCATCTAGAGGATTCACCCCACCACATCTCAGTTATAGCAGCTACATCAATATAGGGTAGGAAAGTTGCCTGTGCTCGGGTGACCCCATGCAGCAACTAGGGGTTCGGCAGCCAGGACTGTTTCAGTATGGGAGACATGTCAAACATACAACATGCCGCCCCAACGTCATTGCACAACATGCCTCCCGGGGAGAAAACGGAGGTCTGCCACTGCAGGATGACATCTGCCCCCACTTTGCAGACCTCGCACTGCTGTCTGGGCTCCTGCTCCCATTCTATCGACCAGTTTCTGTCGGGGGTTCCCCCCTGGCAGCACCATCCTTAGAGGGCAAGCTGGGGGTGTTCAGGAGTGAGGTTAGTCCTGGGGTGTGTGGATGGCTGAGCATGCTTCGACTGATGGAAGCCGGCAAACGAGGAGGTATAAAAAAAAATCCCTTGATTTAATTTTCTTTTTTCACACATCTACTTTGCTGCCACACAGCCTATGGTAAGTGCCACAGCAGTCCTATGGAGACACTGGCTGTGCCCCCATTTCCCAAAAGGAGAGGAGAGCCATCCATGGGATACTCAATCTTCCCTCCCCCGGCAGGCCCCCAAGTGACCAAGGTCCACATGGGAACTCAGGTTTTTGGAGTAGTTAGCAGTACTGATGGTACTGCAGCACTATGGGGTTGGCTCTTTCTTTTCATGTTACAAACCAAAACATTTGTTTTCTATATTATTTTCCTCTCCATGCTGTCCAGCAGGGGTACACCCTGTAATAAAATAGGGATGTACCCTCAAATCAGACAGGGATATACCCTACTCTGTAATCAGACAGGGAATGGAATATGCCCTTTTCAGGCTCCATGAACCATCACCAAGACAGCAGGGAGTTGATGTTTTTTCAGTCAGGTGATTCCCTGACATGACACCCACCTAGTTCTGTTCTGAACCTGGCCCATTAAGGTGGCCACACAACCAAAATATCCTGACAGCACCGTGGTGGTCTTCTAGTGGGTTAGGTATCCCTGCAAGGAGACCAACACGGTGCTTTATAAATAAGCATTTGTCAATGCTGAATGCTTTTTTGCTTGTACTGAATGTGCAGTTGTTGGGCATAGATAGCACAGAGGCCACAATTTGCAAAGTAATAAGGCAAGTTGATACAAGTGCAACTTTGCATGTTTCAATGCATTTTTATTTTGTGAATCAGAATACATCATGCCTGGTGATGGAAATTTCTATAAGTGGTACCCATGCTTATCTTCACTTTTCAGAAATACCCCCTTTCCTTGTTTTTGCTAAAAAAAATGCACACCTCTTTAATACAAATTCCAAGACACAACTGTGGTACAACTCACCCTTTTTCAGCATAAAGTAAGGCACCAGATTATAGGCCAGGGTTATAGGTTTTCAGCAGATGGGCATACAGCATTAAGAATACAGCTGAATATAAGTAAATAACCAATAAACCCCTGACTGACCTGGAGGCACATGGTTCATGGTGGGGGCCCCAGTGGAGGTACACAGCCAGTACTGACTGCCTACTACCAACCCCACCTTCACAGGTGCAGGGTTGCAGTGCTGCCTGACTTAATGCCAGTTATCTGTGATTATCAAAAGCAACAGATCCTTTCCCCATGCACACACCATCACACCAAAGTCCATTTAAAGCAGCAGTGCAACAAAAAGTTGTCATTTTGTCAGCTGTACTTTTAATTTAGTAACAAGCCGATTTATGTCCGTTTTAAGTAGCTCAAAGGGTTTCTTTTGGTTCTTTTATATTTTGTGATTGATTCTCACAGTATGTTTATTCTCTTCATGTAACCTGATGGGCAGCACATTAATTCGCGCAAATTAAGTACTGTTTTTAAAGAACTAATTAGAAACCCTAGGGAACCGAAAGAAACCATTAGAGTAACCTAAAACGAACATTAAGTGGCATTTTATCAAACATAAATTGCAGATGACTCTAAATTTACATCCTTTCCTTGCTCTGATGCTTTAAAGCAGTAACATTTGCTAGTGGAAAAATATTTCATCACATAATTTGTTTGGTAATATGGCACTTCTGATAAAATATCAATACACCATTTTTCTTTTCATTATTTTCTGTCCTGAAATTAGATATGGATTTTGTGCACAAATAAGAAGTGGAACCCTAGCTGAAAATCTGACAGTAACACCCCCATGCCCACAACTTTCTCCTGCAAAGCTTAAGTTGCCCTGGAGTTGCCCCCAATAAAGATATAAACATTTAGTGAAACTTAAAGAGCTAGTAGAGACAAAACAGGCAGACAGGAAAATAATACAAATTTTTAGTAGTCACTTGTAACTTTTTATTTCTGAAGTATTTTTCTTTTTCCTTTTGTTCATAAGAAAGTCTTCTATGTGATAATATTGTGTTGGATGTGTGGAACAGCTCTTAGCCTGGCAGTTGACATATCTTGCTCTACTGCCCCACACTACGTCATCAGCATTATGATCTCACTGACAGTGACATCACAGGTGAATGATCGGGCAGTCAGTGACTTGCTGTTCCTAACTAACAGTGATGTCATAGTCAGTGAGGTTGCAATGCTGATGATGTAGTGTGGGGCAGTAGAGCAAGATATGTCAGCTGCCAGTCTAAGAGCTGTTCCACACATCACACCTACTAACATCAAGTAAACAATCTTCTAATTAAACAACGGGAAAATAAAAAGTACCTCAGATAATAATAGTTGGCTGATTTTAAAATCTATCATTAGTTTTAGGCAGTACACTAGCTCTTTAAACCATTATCCTATCAATGGTCTCCTTATGCATTAGGAATGCAGTTTTGCTACTGGTAGATTTTTAAAAGCAATAAGCCTAGCTTTACGAAAGTGTGAGACCTGATTGCTTGCAAGGGGTTCACCCTGATATAATCATGAATATACCATGCATTTCTGGCAAAAAACTGTATTAGTCATAAAAACTGGGGCTTATTCATGATTATAAAATTCCAAGAAGGTTGACTAAAAATATTTAGGTTGTTTATAGAACGGATCCCAACTCTTTTACATGCACTTCACTCCCACAACTGAAGTTATAAACCGCAGAAACTTGTTCTGCATGCCAATTATTGTAGGCAGTTATTGGCAATTATTGGAGGCAGTATAGTGCAGTGGGTTAAGGCTCTGAGTTGCAGATCTGGAGACCTGGGTTTGAATCCCACAGCTGCCTTCATGCATACTGTGTGATCCTGAGCTCCCAGGTCGCATCTGGATACAAACTTCGGTTTAATGTGCTACTCCTGGTTCAACAATATTCCCTTTCCCTTCTTATATAAAAAATGTATTATCTTGAATGATGGTATGCCTTGAATCTCATTGTATTACTCCTTACACTGTGTCTTCCATCCTATCATTTTGCTGTTGGTTATTTTGTACTGAACGCTGTTTGTGTTGAATATTTGTCATAACTCTTCTTTACTTTTGACCACCCATGTTGTATTCTCTTGGATCCTGTCTGAAAATAGGGAACGCATCTGTCTAGTGCACCTACCTGGTACATAAAAAGTAAATAAATAAAGTATTCAAGAAGGCAACTGTTGTTCTAGTGTCCAAGGATGAAATGTTGTACAGCTCTGACCTGTACAATTCTAATAACTGTACTTATGCCTTACAACCTTTTATCACTTAAATGTGAGACAAAAACACTTGAAATGAGGCACATTGATGGACTCAGGCCCTCATAATGAGGGACACATCATAAAACACTGAGATACAAGCTCAAACAGGGGATGGTGTAGAATGTTTTCAAGTGGTAACAGTTGTTTCCAGAGGTAGCACTGACCTCCCAGAAACTGTTAAATGGCCCCTTTTAAAGGTTAGATTAGGAGAAAAGAGCTACTGTTTGCTGGTCTAAGTGAGTAGCGGGCACTGCTTGGCTACACGTAGTGGGGCCCACTAGTGAGCTCAGAACACTGTGGAAGTCTATACCTTAATTTGTGCAGTTTAATTTTGATTTAACAAATTACAATATTACACATCTCTAGTTTAAAAGTCTGTGTTTACAGTACCTACTCTGTGTGGGCATCACCTTTCTCATGTGGACTGATGAGGGACGTAGTAATCGGGGGGAGATAATGAGGGTCTGTTAAGAGGTATGACTCCATTGTTAGTGTGCTCCACCACTGCTGATAACCAGTCAATAGTATCAATTTCACTGCAGACTGCTTCATTTCCCTGCAATAAACAAGGATCCCTGCATCGTCTCTAAGCCTACAGTGACTGAGGAGGCTTCACCCACAGAGTACAGCACACACTAGGCTCCAAGTAGGAAACAGTATGGAGATGCCAGGTACTCATGTGGTTGAGCACTATTAAAACCTGCACCTGAAATGCCACTCTGGGGGAGGAAGAGGGGGTGGCTGTTTTGAACAGGACCATGTCGGACATAAAGTACCAGTGCAAGACAGGCCAATCTTTATTTCCCTGATGGGGGGCACATCAGCATGGACTCAAAATGCCACATTTTTAATCTCCGAAGCACCGGACGCCCCAGTACTTCACCCAAATGAAAAGACATGCTGCTTTGGTGTGTTTTCTAGCTGTACTGTTATGTACACTGTGTACGTGTTTGCCCACCCTGGTGCATCAAAACCTGATGAAAGGGTTCTTCTTTCACATGTCCCAATGAGCCTCTAAAACAGACATACTTGATTTAAGATACGCAACTGCCAGTATTACAAATGTCAATAAAATGAAAAAAAAAAACTCAGTCTAGCTACCAACTTGCAGTCAGTTACCATGGCTGTCACCTCAAATTGCCATTGCCCCTCACGGACAGACCAGAAATA
Source organism: Neoceratodus forsteri (assembly GCA_016271365.2). Taxonomy (NCBI): domain Eukaryota; kingdom Metazoa; phylum Chordata; order Ceratodontiformes; family Ceratodontidae; genus Neoceratodus; species Neoceratodus forsteri. Next base: position 1,379,853,870 of record CM028132.1, on the reverse strand, counting down.
ATTTTAAATGATTAAAAAAATGTACATTCTTCATAAGCAGACAGAAATGGCATAAATAATAAGGGATGTCTCAAAAAAATGAACAGGCTATTTGATGGTCCCCCGAGTCCCATACTGTCGGATACACAGCGTTTATATTTAACACCCGGAACTGGGAAAGGGAAAATTCAGGATCATAATAAGAAAAAAAAGTTTTTAATTCATAAAATTACACAAGACTATTTTTGAACTTGTATGCAGTACTAGGCTAGGAAAATCCAAACTCTAGTCATTGCGTAGGCATATGCAGTTTCTCACATCAGCACTGTGTATACACAATATCAAACATGTATCAGTCTGATTTTATTGTTTTTAATAATCAATTATAATCAAAATGTATTTTTTAAGATGCATCTCATACACACAGATGTATAACTAGACAATCACAAACAACACAAAAAACATAAACTAGAGCTAACAACAATTGCAATTTGCAATCCACTTGTTTCCTTATATTCACTCATGTTCATTTGAAGATGCAATCCAGCATATAATCAGATTTTTGTGGAGCACAATGCAGGCCTTACTGAATGGGCATATTACTTTTTAGCTTCATGCCTCTCAAATTCATCTTATGTACTAGAGATTGTTAATTCTCTTATTGAACAAAATCGGGGTCTCTGGTCATAACAAACATTAGTCACCTATTCCATCCATTTCTTCCCCCGTCCTCCTGTTAATGGATGGGGTATGTAAGCATTTCCATTGTATAATGCTTTATTTATTTATTTAGCTTTTGTTTACCAGGTAAGCATGCTAGACAGTCAAGTGCCTATTTTCAGGTGCGACCCTGGAGAATTACAAGGTACAGGCAATAACAGCTCAGAGTCAAGGTACAGCAATCAACAAGGTACAATCAGGTACAGGCAGAACAAGCACAGTGGTAAGTACAGGGTCAAGGCATGGCAGCAACACGAGGCAGTCAAGAAGGGAAGAAATATATCTACAAGGCAAAATCACTAGACACATGCAGCAAATGCACATAGACATTGGGACACAAGCCCACCATTTATGGTGGGGCAGCTAAGAGCAAGGACAGGGGGATACTCGTTATTAGGTGACCCCAGAGCTAAGAGCAAGGGCAGGAGGATGCTTGTTTTAAGTGGCCCCGAGGGAGGATCTAAAGCAGGTGTGGGAGGGGGCAGACCTTTGAAATGCTGGCTGTTGTGCTGAAAAGCATATGATGCTATTATCAGCATTTTGAGAGATGCTCTCTGATTGGGGAGAAGAAGGGGGCCATTATACTCCCTGGTCTGCTAATGAGGGGATCAGTGAGAGTGAGGAGGCTGCTATACATCCGGGATTGTTAGTAGTGCCCTCCCTGCCTCTGCCTTATACACAGTCTTATTCCATTGGCTAGTGGCTGACCACAAGTGATTCCACCCTGGTGCTGCCACTGTGTATAATTGCCACACAGGTGGCCTTTTTAGATGGACTAACATTGTCTGTTTACTTGTCCTTTAAAAAGATTTCCTTCCATTTCTCAATTTGTTGCATTCAAAACACAGACCTGCACCTCCCTCCCTCTATACAGTGAGAACAGTACAACACATATTAACTCAAGAATCAGTTGCTCAGGGGACTTCCGTGATGTCACCAATAGCATGGCTGCCTAACCGCAGAGCTCTTGTCTCTCCTTAGCAAAAGAAAACTCTCCACACAGTCTTTATCGAGTAGAAGTGAACAAATAATGCATAAATCGCACAGTGGAGTTGCCTCGGTGAAGAAAACCCGAACGAAAAACTTAAAGTTAAAGGACAACCATCCTGTTTTGAGCCCTACGACTTCAGCCAGTGGAGGATCGCCGACAAGCATGGCAGAAGGAGACACAGAATCGGAAATGGAAACCCTCTCTCGTTCAAGGTTTGAAACTCTGCTTTCAGAAATTAAGCAATTTAGAAATGAAAGTAAGCAAGAATTTAACAAGTTACACACAGATCTTAACAAATTAGAGGCAAGGGTATCTATGACGGAAGATCGTATCTCAACTGCAGAAGATGACTTAGTTCACATTTCCAGAGCGGTTGAAATTTCGGCCTAACAACAGGAGTCTACACATGCCAAATGCTTAGATCTGGAGGCCTGCTCACACCAGGACAATTTAAGAATCTATGGCCTACCTGAAACAAGCAAAACGGGAGAAATGGCTGATTTCCTGGGGGATCCTCTGCGCCATACTCTCGATCTGCCACAGGCCTCTTCATTTAAAATCGAGAGGGCACAGTGAACTCTCGTGCCTAGGCCTACATCAAAATCTGCCAGGCCCAGATCAATTGTGGCCATATTCTTCAGCTACTGCGACAAGGAAACAATACTGCGAACTGCATGGAGGCAGGGGAAAATAGAGTATAACGGTTCGAGATTATTTTTCGATCAGAATTACCCTCCACCCATTCAACAGCAACGTTTAGCATATGCACCTCTCCTCCGTAAGCTGAAAGAGCTGGGCACTAAATTCCAGACGCCATATCCCTCATGACTGAGAGTTCATTGGGACACAGGCACTGAGCTATACCATACGTATGAAGAAGCCCTACAAGCCATAGAGAAAAAAGGACATGAAGTTTCATTACCAGCTTATCGATCGGATCAACCCTCTAAGCTCCAGAATACATGGCGTTCTGCAGCACTCCAGAATACCAGACGATCGGGAAAGAAATCGGCGAACACCACTCTACAGGATATTAAATCTATGCTGCACAAGCTTACCCATCACCAGAGCATGGAGAGGATGACAGATGAGCAGGAAAACGACACCTGAGTGAGAGCAAGATCACCTTGGGTTTTAAACTAGGTCTACACCTCTCCCTCAACTCGGAGGACTGTCCCGGCTGATACCCTGCTCATCTTTAATATGATCTATTACTACCGCACAATTTAAAGATTGAATTTTGGGGATATTGTTCATTTTAAACAGCGGTAGTTATTTTATATTTTTTGTCTTGGGAGATGTACGGGGGGGGGGGAGACAGGGAGAGAAAGGCACCTTAGTTTCTCGGAGGTCAAACTTATAATTACCTTTGGCACCTTTTTTGTTCATTAGTGCTGCATGGTCTCGAACTTGTTCTGACTGTGGACCTTTTAAATTCACATGCAGCAACACTTTAAGTACTCAGAGAAAGAGTTATGCCATGGACGTTCTGACTCTCCTGCTTGTTGTTTTTTCCTCATCTCTGGCCCTGTCATTTTGGAGAGCACAATTAAATACCAGCTCTGTAGATTAACAACTCCTTCTGTATACATGAATAAGCACATGCAGAACTTACACTGCTGGGTCACTAGAGGGGCAATCTGAACAGGATACAACCAATAAGTTCAGGTTTTATGGTTTTAATTGGTATACAATTGCGGGGAAGGGGGGAGAATGCTCCTTTTCTTTCTTTATTTGGAAATGCAGCAACGAGTGATACAGCCATGGCTTGAGTTGGCTATCCTTATAGCAGTGTTTTTAGTGCCCTTCTCCCAAATTTTTACAAAAGGAGCACTTTCAAAACTCATTACACTGGAGGCATGCCACTTGTGACAATAGGCCACTCCATCTGGTCACGACCCGTTTATTTAAGGGTCAAGGAAGAACGAGCCATTAATTTGGCCCCCCTGTCCTCCTCCCTGATACTCATTTATTCAGGGGATTAGGGAACACGATATGATGTTCCCCTACCTTGGGGGTCACCTTGCACATAGTTTGTTACCTGGAACGAGGCATGCTCTGTTAGCGCCCACCCAGAGAAAGTTGTTTTTTAAATGTTATAGATGTTGTTATGTTTTTGTTTGGTTATAAATATTTTCACTTTCATTATGAGACTTTTATGGCATTGCAACCTGTGGCAACATTGGGAAGGATATAGATTTATGAGCTATAATTGGAATATTTGGAACAATAAGGGAAAGAGGGGATTAAGGTACCAGAGAGATTATAGAAGAGAAAGAGGATTAGGCAGGGTCCGAGTAATACAATATGAGTGTATCTCCCTTATAGTCTAGATGGCTGATAGGATGAGTATAAAAATTATTTCTCATAATATTAATGGGCTAAATAACCCAGTAAAAAGACATAAAGTCTTGTCAAGCATTAAGAGGCAAAAGTCATCCTTTGTCCTACTACAGGAAACCCATCTTACGAGGGCTGAGCACCAGAAATTGGGGAAATTCAGATTTAGCCAAGTAGTTTCTGCATCTTATGGGAAAGGGAAGAGAAGGGGAACGGCGATTTTGGTCTCACGTGGAACACATTGCCAATCAATATCAACGTATGCTGATCCCGGGGGCCGGTTGGCTGTTCTGACTGGTAATCTGGAGGGTTCCCCTATTACCTTGGCATAACTATACCTCCCACCAGGCTCCACAAAAGAGGTTGTTTGGTCCCTACTGCAAAAAGTTACAGAACTTCAAATAGAGATGTTAATCCTGAGGGGAGAGTGTAACCAACTATGGGAACACTTAGATACTTCCAGAGTTGTGACATTTAGGCAAAAACCAGCCAGTAAAGTGATCAGAGAACATCTGAAAGGGCCTTTTGGGTAGATGCATGGAGAATGCAGAATCCAGGTAGGACAGAGTATACACACTACTTTTATCCCCACGGCTCCTATGCACGAATTGATTTTTTTTTTATATATCTGGAGAGCATCAAGGTCAGGTGATGGACTGCCAGCAGATGCCATCGGCACTCTCTGATCACTCAACTGCTCTTAAAAGTGAATTGGAACATGACTAGGGGACAGACTCTTTGGAAGTTTAATAAGTTTTTGTTGAACTTGGAGGAGTTTACAACCATGGCCAAAACAGAATTGCACAAATAATACAGGAAAACGATGCACCGGACATTTCTAGAACCACTTTATGGGACACCATAAAGACAGTCTTTGGGGGGGGAATTGCATTAAGTATGCAGCCCGTTTTAAACGTCAGCAAACCCAGTGGCTGGATAACCTCCAGAAACAACTGCAAGATTTGCAGAGCCAGCATTCCAGTGGGGATACCTCAGTTCAGGCTAATCTGCAGGCACCTAGACAACAGATCCGAAAATTGTTAGAGATTAAGACAGAGCAGGCGCTGCAGCGTTGACGCCTGAGGTACTATGAAAATGGGCCTAGGGCAACTCATTTGTTAGCACATCGACTGAGACAATTAACATCTCAGACTACCGTTACCCAAATTCGGGACCACAAATCAGGTCGACTGGTTAGATCTCCAGGAAAAAATATTAACTAGTTTTCGGGAGTTTTATCAGACTCTTTACACCCCAGAACACACCCCAAATGCTCCACAAATAGAGGCACACCTGGCAAAACTTAAATTCCCAAAGTTGACATAGGACCTAAGGGATTTCATAGATGCACCCATTACCTCATCAGAAATGGATACCGCAATTAAAAACTTAAAAACAAACAAAACTCGAGGACCGGATGGGTACACTTCAGAATTTTATAGTTTTTTTTAAAAAAGAACTTAAACCCTCTTTATTAGAGGCATGTATAACAGCACAATCGGGAAAAACATTTCTGGATACCTTGAACTACGCAGTAATTTCAAGCATACCTAAACCAGGCAGGGACATCACACATTGTAAATCTTTTCACCCTATATCTGTCCTTAATGTCGACTATAAACGATATGCATCAATACTGGGGAAACGATTAGAGACGGTGCTCCCTGATCTAATTGATTGCGACCAGACAGGTTTTGTCCCAGGTAGGCAGACCCAAGATAATATTAAGAGAACTTTACATATATTGCGCCATGCTGCCCGGTCGGGGTCTTCCTTTCTGCTTTTAAGCCTGGACGCAGAGAAGGCCTTCGACCGGGTAGCATGGGAATTTTTGGGATCGACCCTGAGTGGGTTTGGCTTCTCGGAATCCTTCATCAAAATTATAAATAATATATATTCTAATCCCAAAGCGTATGTAAAAGTGAATGGGAGAATATCACCACCAATATCTCTGGAACGTGGTACCAGGCAGGGATGCCCCCTCTCCCCTCTTCTTTTTGCTTTATATCTTGAGCCTCTGGCTCAGGCAATAAGAAAATCGGAGACAATACAGGGTTGGGAATGGGGTGGAGAAGTTCACAAACTAGCTTTATATGCGGATGACTTGCTAATTTACCTTAAAAATGCAGAACAGTCTCTGACATCTTTATGGGCATGTTTAACAGAGTTTGGTTATGTGTCAGGATATCAAATAAATAAAGCTAAGACGGAGGTTTTGCAACTCCAACATGAACCTTCTGAGAGGATTCGGCAGACTTATCCCTTCAGATGGAATTTATCTCATATAAAATATTTTGGGGTCCTTTTAAGCCCCTGATCTGACCAACTTTACCCCTTAATTTTACCCCAATACTAGCTAAAATTAAGCTGGAATTGGATAGCTGGGCACCGGTTCCTATCCCCTTGACACAGAGAGTAGAGGCGGTTAAGATGATACTTCTCCCAAAATTTTTATATCTAGTACAAACCATCCCCTTATCCCTTCCAGATTCATATTTTAATTCACTCAACAGGGGAGTTTCCCCTTTTTTGTGGGGCAAGCAGAGACCAAGAGTCCATCTTTCAGACCTCCAGATTCCAAAGGAGGAGGGAGGTTTATCCCTGCCCAATTTTAAATGATACCATTATGCAGCTCAGCTACATACAGCCTTTTATTGGGTAGATTCTTCATGTCAGGGTAAATGGAACATTTTGGAATTAAAGGAGGAAACTCTTACAAACTTAAACAAAACTCTTCTTGGGCAGATGATAAAGCCATCCTCACACTGGGAGGGAAATCCTTATACAGTATCTACTTTGGCCATATGGCTTAGGATTCTTTCAGATAAGGAGGCAAAGGGTTGGAGACATCTCGTCTGGTCTGTTCTGTATATAGAATCATTTACCCCTGCTAGGTGGGACTCAGGTTTTAGGAACTGGGAGGGAAAAAACCTGTATTTGATATGACATTTCCTTGAAGGGAATGAACTACGGTCATTTCAAACTCTGGTTACCAAATTTGGTATACCTTGGCAGGACAGATTTAGATACTTTCAAGTCAGAAATCTTATTAGATCTATCCAAGCCCAATTAAAAGATGGAATTTTTTCTCCCCCACCAATTGCTAATCTCTTTAGGATGGCCGTGGAGGGGAAACCTCGTACAACTCATATTATCTCTGTTCTTTATAAAGCCCTGCAATCATGTTAGGGAGACTCCACTCTTTCTATAAGGATGGCATGGGAGAAAGACCTGGGCATTCAGATTCCAAATGAGTTATGAACCTTGACCCAGTCCAAGATACATTGGAGTTTATCATCTGTAAGTTGGCAGGAATTTTCATGGAAAATCTTCATTAGATTTTTCCGCGAACTCCAGCAATACAAATTAAGTACCAAAGGGAAACCACCTCAACCTGTTGGAGGAATTGCGGATATGCCCCAGCAGCACTGGCCCACATAATGTGGGGTTGCCCACTCCTGGTCCCCTTTTTCGGGGAACTACAGCAGGCATTACGGGCTATAATAGATACAGATATACTCTTAACATCTTCCCTCTATTTTTTTCTGGAGTTACCAAAAAAATACAGGGATGCCCCTACAAGTAAATTTTTAAGGACAGCCTGTTTGGCCACACAAAAGGTTATAACAAAGAACTGGCTTTCCCCGACAGGCCCCTACCCTATCGATATGGCATGATAGTATGATAAATATTTATAGAATGGAAGCTTTAACAGCTAAGCTCAATAAGAGAACTGCTCAATGTGAGATACTTTGGGGAAGATGGGTCTTATATATGGACAAGGAGAGACCAGATTTTATTCCATGATTTGATCAACAGAGGCTACTGCCCTGAACTCCTTATGTAATATTACCCTTTTAGTGTTGAGTAGATCACTATTTGGAACTAGATGCCTGACTGTTACCACCCTTTGGTGGAAGGGGGAATGATGTGAGTCATTAGAAATTCCATAATGGAATTCAGAGGTTTCCCAAATGGAAAATATGATTGTAAAACGTAATTCTTTTATGCAATAATGTATTTTCTATTGGTGATAATACTCCTATTCTTTATAACACTTATATGTTATTTATTATTTTGTAACCAGCCAAGTGGACAGCAGTTTGTGAACTAAGTGATACCTGTATCTATGTACCCTATCCCTATGTCTGTTTTGTCTGTACGCAATGAAAAAATTATAAATAAAGAAAGTTTAAAAAAAAAAAGAATCAATTACTCATCTCCTAATGCTGTTGATGCCTTTTATTTGTGGTGTGTCTGTGTCTGGTTTGGACAACACCGCACCAGACCACCGGTTCATACTCTGCCTTCTGGGACCCGAGAGTGACTCTAGTCTCCTGTCTTCTTTCTCCTGAGATTAATGGTCTTCATCAATGGTCTCATCCAGTCAGTCTGCCACCTGCCCTTCTGCTGGTTGCACCTGGCCTGACTTACTGCCTGTAGGGTCTAGTTGCTCTTTTCTCTGTATATGTCGTGTGTGCTGTTATTTGGTCAAATAGAGTTAATTTTCTGTCTGTCCAGACAGTGCAGCTGCCCACCAGTGATAAGAACAGATGGCCTACTGCATCAAAGGTCGACCACCCTACTTGTCCTTGACTCCTTCAGGCAGTGCACAGTCAGGCAGTTGGCACAGTAGCACACTGTGCAGCTTTGGATTTTAGAAAAAATGTAATATGGACTCCTATTGGAGTTCAGAATGGAATGGACCACACAGCCAACTAAAGTCCCATTAAACAGAGTCAGCTGTTGGACACAGCCATCAGCCTGCAGGCCCTCCCACTTCTTCTTTCTCAATTTCCCACTCAGCAACCACATCACTACTCATCCCCGCAGGCGTCCAATGCAGCGAAAACTGTCTACCTCCTCCTACTATGGCTGTAGTATATCTGCCGACTGACTGAAAACCATTAGGCTGTTAAGGCGGGAGGAAGTGGGGGTGCAGAGGTACACTCACTGACACTGTGCCAAATGTAAATGCTGAATTGGTATTGGCTGCTGCTGAATGTTATTGGCTGCTGCTGAATTGTTATTGGCTGCTGCTGAATGTCATTGGCTGCTGCTGAATGTTATTGGCTGTGGCTGAATTGTTATTGGCTCCTGCTGAATGTTATTGGCTGCTGCTGAATGTTATTGGCTGCTGCTGAATTGTTAATGGCTGCTGCTGAATGTTATTGGCAGCTGCTGAATTGTTATTGGCTGCTGCTGAATGTTATTGGCTGCTGCTGAATTGTTATTGGCTGCTGCCTAATGTCATTGGCTGCTGCTGAATGTTATTGGCTGTGGCTAAATTGTTATTGGCTGCTGCTGAATGTTATTGGCTGCTGCTGAATGTTACTGGCTCCTGCTGAATGTTATTGGCTGCTGCTGAATTGTTAATGGCTGCTGCTGAATGTTATTGGCAGCTGCTGAATTGTTATTGGCTGCTGCTGAATGTTATTGGCAGCTGCTGAATTGTTATTGGCTGCTGCTGAATGTTATTGGCTGCTGCTGAATTGTTATTGGCTGCTGCTGAATGTCATTGGCTGCTACTGAATGTTACTGGCTGCTGCTGAATGTCATTGGCTGCTGCTGAATGTTATTGGCTGCTGCTGCTAAATTGTTATTGGCTGCTGCTGAATGTTACTGGCTGCTGCTGAATGTCATTGGCTGCTGCTGAATGTTACTGGCTGCTGCTGAATGTTATTGGCTGCTGCTGAATGTATACAGGTCAACAGTCAGACAGCAGTGCCAGATCCAATAGGAAGGACAGATCACTGAGATTTTCAATTCATCCTGGGGAAAAAAGTGTAAGACACAGGCTCAGCCAAGCCACGCAAGGAGTGGGACCAGCAAAATCAATGGCAGTATAGCCTAGAGGTTAGAGTAACAAGTTGTGAATGAGTTTGGTACATTCAGCAGACCTGGGTTTGATTCCTACAACCTCCACTTGCATACTGTGTCACCCTGAGCAAGTTACTTACAACAAAAGGTTTGCCCTCCCGGAAATGGCACCCTTCATAATTGCGATACTACCCCTTTTACTAAAACCAGCTCCAACAAATTAGTATGTACAACCAAGCAAACTTTGAATATTTTATTGATTAATGCTTGTAGTCTGTCTAATAAAATTGATGAATTAAAATATATCTTAAGAAAGATAATGTTGCAATTTGTGGGGTAACAGAGACGTGGTTTTCAGATCAAGAATGGGATTTTTAAATCCCTGGTTATACCCTCTATTTTAAAAATAGAAATAATAAAAGAGGTGGAGGTGGAGGTGTAGGACTATGTATCTCCTGTAATCTTATATCTCATAATATTACTCCAGATTATATTATTAGTAGTAAAATTGAAGCTGTCTGGGCCCAGATGCATTTACAGTATATAATAATCCTTTAGTTATTGGGCTTTGCTATAGACCCCCTAACTCTGACTTAGTTGATAATAAAGAATTTATAGCAACATTACAAAAAATGGAAACTTCACACAATTACATTCTAATGGGTAATTTCAATTTTCCCAGAATTGGCTGGTGAACACTTATAGGCCATGGTTATACGGAATCAGCGTTTATTGCTTTAACTATAAATCAAAACCTCTCTCAAATTGTTACTAAGTGTAGAAGAGAAAACTCTATACTTGATTTGATCTTAACTAATATAGAAGAAAAATTTTCTGTGCCAATTACTGACATCCCACTGGGAGATAAAGACCATAAAATGGTGAAAACCAATATTGATCTAAATTATGATTTAATAAATGGAGTAACCAGTATAAAAGATTTTGCTAATGCAGATTATAAAAAAATTATAAAATACTTATCTAACTGGGATTGGTAAACAGAACTCCAATGCCTTAATTTAGATCCAATATGGGAACATCTACGGACTAAGATTGAATACTGTATGGATACATGGGTCCCAATTAGACAGAAATACAAAAAAGGTCTTAGAACACCAACATGGTGGAACAAACATATAAAAAGGGGTATAAATAATAAAAATAAATATTTTAGAAAATATAAAAAGAATCCTACAGTAATTAATTGGAACTTATATAAAGTAAAAACCAAAAGTGTTAAAAGTAGAATAAGAAAAGCTAAAAAAGAATTTGAATTAAATTCAGCTAATAGAACTACTGACAACCACAAAATCTTCTACAATTATATTGGTTCTTTAAGAAGTACTTCCAATGTAGTTGGTCCACTTGAAACAACTGAGGGGATAGTAAGTAATGAATTAGAAATGACCAATGAATTCAATAAATTCTTCTCTAGCATATTTATGTCATCAGAAGCTAATGAAAACAAAATACCTTACTTACAAAATAATCAACACTCTCAAATTAGTTCTAATGAGGTAAAAAAATTAATACTTAATCTAAAAATTCATTCTTCCCCTGATCCAGATAATATTCACCTGAGATTTCTTAAAGAAACAGTTAATGCTATAAGTGGACCATTAATCTATTTGTTTAATGCATCTTTAAATCAGGGTTCAACCATTAAAACATGGAATGAGGCACATGTTACTCCAATCCATAAAAATGGTAGTAAAGAAGATGTAACTAATTATCGACCGATTAGTCTTACATCTGTAATTGGAAAAATATTTGAAAGATTACTATTGGTAAGAATAGAAAGTCATATTTCAAATAATAATCTGCAGGATTTAACACAGCATGGTTTCTCCCAGGGAAGATCTTGCTTAACTAATTTGTTGAACTTTTTTGAAAATGTCAGTACAGCCCTTGACAATGGGCTTCCTGTGGATATAGTTTTGTTTGATTTTTCCAAGGCATTTGATAAGGTTTCACATCAAGTTTTAATAAAACAATTGATGAGTTTAAATTTCCCTCAAACATCATAAATTGGGTTATATCTTGGCTACACAACAGACGTCAACAAGTGGTCATTAGAGGCCATCATTCACATTGGGAGGCTGTCAGTAGTGGGGTACCACAGGGATCTGTTTTGGGTCATGCTCTCTTTAATATTCTGATATCGTCAATGCAGCCATCTAGCAATATTTGGATATCCAAGTATGCTGATGGCTGCAAAATGGGATGTATAATCAATAATATACAGGCAGCTAATGTTTTTCTGTCTGAATTAAATAGGATTAGTGATTGGGCTACTGAAACAAAAATGTTCTTTAATGAACAAAAATGTAAAATTATACTAACATACTAACATACTATTTGCCAGCAGATTAGGCCTTATGGTCTATCAAGTCTGCTCGAACCTAGATCCTTAGTTGGGTGCAGAGACCCTCCCATCCCTTGTGCTCCAGAAACCCCTATCATCCATCCCCACCCCGGGACAGGCTATCATCTGATACATCCACTTTCTGTGTCTGTCCCACCCTCCTTAAAGCCTCCACTGTGGATCTCTGAACCAGCTCACCAGGCAGAGCATTCCAAGGGTCCACCACCCTCTCAGTGAAAAACCTCCTCCTTTTCCCCTCACCCTTCCACCTTCCAACTTCAAACCATGCCCTCTGGTGATGCCTCCTGCTTTAGTCTAAAGATCCCTCCATGTTTACCCTATTTATTCCCTTGAGGTACTTGGAAGACCTCAATCATGTCCCCTGTCTCTCCTCTCCTCCAATGAAAACAGGCAGAGCTCCTCAAGTCTGTCCTCGTAAGTCAAATCCCCTAGCCCTCGTGATCATCTTTGTTGCCCTCCTCTGTACCCTCTCCAGGAGCTGTATGTCCTCTTCAAGTGTGGTCTCCAGTACTGTACACAGTACTCAAGGTGTGTCTAACCAGTCCATTGTACAGCTGCAGAATCACTTCCTTGCTCCTAGAGGTGATCCCCTTGCGATGCATCCCAACATCCTGTTTGCCTTGCTAGCTGCTCTCCTGCACTGCTCAGAGTTATTCATACATGTATCCACCATGACCCCGAGGTCTTTTTCCCTGTTGAGGCTTCCAGCACCTCCTCCTCAGGGTGTACCTGTGTTTAGGTTTCTCTGACCAAGATGCAACACCTGCACTGGTGATATTGAAATTTACTCCATGTGTGAGCCCAGCTTTCCAGGGTGTCCAGGTCCCCTTGCAGAGCCAACCTCCCCTCTTCTCCCTCAACTACTGCTCCCATCTTGGAGTCATCCGCGAAGAGACTCATTTCACACCCTATACCATCCCTGATGTCTGATATGTATGCATTAACCAGGATTGGACCCAGGACCGAGCCCTGTGGTACCCCACTACCAACCTCTGTAGGGTTCGAGAGCTCCCCACAGACCACTACTCTCTGAGTGACTCCAGCTATCCAGTTTTCAATCCATCTGACCATCAAAGGGCCTACTTCTAACCCCATCAGTTTCTCCACCAGACCATTGTGGGGACAGAGTCAACGCCTGCTGAAGTCCAAGAATAATACATCCACAGGCTTACCCTGTCCAGTTCTGATGTTACCCATTCATAGAACTCCACAAGGTTGGTTTGACATGATCTACCTGGCACAAACCCATGCTGCCGACTATCCAGACCTCCCACCTCCTCCAAGTAAACCCCCAATCGTTCCTTTAGTATACTCTCCATTAATTTTCCCAGCACCGAGGTTAAACTGATGGGTCTATAGTTTCCTGGTACTTCCTTCGACCCCCCTTTATGGATTGGTACCACATGTGCCTCTCGCCAATCCCTAGGTACCCTCCCTGTCTCAAGTGACCTGTTGAAAAGCTCGCCAGGTGCAGCCAGTATGTCCGCCATTCCCATAGTACTCCGGATGAATGCCATCCGCCCAGGAGATTGTCTTTTTAGGGCCTTGAGGGCAAACCACACCCTTTTGGTGGGGATGGCATCATCTGTCCCTCCACCTTACTGGTCTTTTATCCTTATCCAGATGTGACACCCTGGGGGTACCTTTCTCTCCTTTTGCTCCATTTCTGTTGCTCCCCTGATCCCACTCCCCGCCGCTTCTATCCCCTTTGTGCCTTGCTTTGTAGATATCCCATCCCCCTCCCTAGTGAACACAGAGGCAAAGTACTCGTTAAATACCTCTGCCTGGTCCCTCGCCTCTTCCACCTACCCTTCTTCTGATCTCAATCTGCTGAGATGGCCCTTAGTTTTTCTCCGCTCCCCAATGTACCGGAAGAACCCCTTTTCCCCTCCATGTATCCCCTGTGCCAGCCGTTGCTCTTTACTGGACTTTGCTCCCTCACCATACGGGTGACTTTTCTAGATGCAAGCTGGTACATTTCCTTATCCCTATCCCCTCTTGTTGTTTTATATTTTTTGTAAGCCGCCTTCTTTTCTCTGACTGCTACCTGGACCTCACAGGATCACCAGCATGGTTTATGTGACCTTGCTCCCTTACGTTTCAACTTAGCGCAGATCCTGACTGCCTCATGAAGTCCCCGTTTTATGACCTCCCATCTCCTTTCCACACTTGTCGTTGAGGTAATCCCCTTCAAGTGATCCTTGAGAATATTTCCCATGCCCATAAAGTCTGCCCCCCTAAAGTCCACTGCCAGTGTCCTAGATCTCACCCCCACTCCCCAATGCTTATTTGAAACCAGACAGTATTGCAGGTCACTCCCAGTCAGGGGTCCTGTACAACCATGTCCCTTACCAGATCCCCATCTGCCAGAACCACATCCAGGACATGCCCTCCCTTCTGGGCTCCATCACATGCTGTGTTAAGAACACATCCTGGAAGCCATCCAGCAGCTCTGCCCTTGGCCACCTTAGAGGACATGGTTCCCAGTTTGTACCTGGCATAATAAGGTCCCCATCAACACCACCCTTCCCCTTTTGGACCACACTGGGCAATGATGTTGTCCAGCAAACCATCCTCTAGAACATCACTCATCCCGGGGCCTATATGCTACTCCCAGCTTGACCTTATCTCCTGCTGGGGATCGTGGCAGACCCATAAGGCCTCCATGTTTCCCTCTGCCTCTTCTACCATAGCAATTTCTATGTCATCTCTAATGAACATAGCCACTCCACCCCTCTGCCCTCCTTTCTATCCTTCCTAAGCATAGTGTACCCCTGCACATTTGGGTCCCAGTCATGGTTTTTGTTGCCTTACGCTTCCGTGACTGCCGCCACATCCACCCTCGAACAGCATGGCTCTGGAACTCTGGCAACTTGTTTCCCAAGCCTCGGCATTACTAACACTAACCCCACCCTTATCCCTGATCCTTTTGTCGAACCCCACCCAGATTCCTTATACTTCCATCCTCCCCTGCTCCTCCTGAACCTCCACCCAGTCTGTTTCCCTCCCCTTGGGCTTGAAGGCTACTCCCTCATCTGGAGGGAGGGTGATCAGCCCTCCTTATCCCTTCCCCCTTACAAGTTTAAACCCCACCTTTCTTGTATGTAGTCAGCCATCCCCTGTTTAAGGACTTCCTTCCCTAATGGGGCAAGATGAAACCTGTCCTTGGCATATAGTCCATATCCTCCCAAACTCCATTCCATTTCCCCTAACACCCCAACCCATTCTCTTCACTTTCCTGAGCCATTTATTAACCTCTGTGAGTTTCATTTTTTCTCCACTGAGGCCTTTGGTACTAGTAATATCTCCGAAAAGGAAATGTTGCATCCATTATCCCGACAGACTCTGGCAAGTTCTTGGAACCTTGCTTGGATTTCCATAATGCTATTTCCCTCTAGATCATTAGTTCCCAAATGCACCAGGAAATCTGGTTTCTCTCCACAATCCCTAACCATTTCATACACCATGAACTTTGCTCTGTGCACTGTCAGCCCAGAGATACTCACTACCTTCACCTGGCTATGGCATCCATCCCCCTGTCCCTCCCAATGGATACCCTTAATCATCGAGTCTCCCAATAACAGAACCTTACACCGCCATCATCCTTATGGTTACCCACTATGCCCTCTCAGCCCCTCCCCACTTTATTCATGATCGCAAATTTCATGGGAGTCTTCCTGCCTTATTAGAGACCCCTTGTCACCCTCCCTTTCTGCCTCCCTTGCTATTTTGCCCACTTAACTCAAACCCTTCTGAATAGGTGTCCTTTAACCCTCTCTTATCTGAACCATTTATCCTGGCCCTGATGGTTTCCTTCCTCGCACCCCATCCCCCTTGTAATAGTACCCTGTCTCCAGAGGCTCTCTGTGGGTCCCCTTAGTAGGGCCCCATCCTTGGTACTCGACCTTCCTGCTGAAGGGGGCCCTCTCCCACCTCCTTGTCTCCCAGTTTCCTTCCAATCATGCTCTCCTCCCTCATGTCTGGAATATGTTGCATCTCCCCATTTGCTTAACATATATGTTTCCCCTTCTCCTCTGGGACTATGTCTATCCTTTCCATAGCTGTTCTGTGATGCCCTATGGGTATCTGACTCCTCCCCTGGCCTCTGTATAAGTTTCCTCATTTCCACCAACCCTCTTCCTCCCCTCTAGGATGCTTAGTATCTCAAATTTATTGTGACACTCTATGTCAGCCTCCATCAAGTAATCGAGTTTCCCTGACTGCATCTCTAAACTGACCTCTTCTTCCTCTCTTGCACTGTTCACCTTAGAGCTCCTTCCCACAGTCTGCTGTTTTAGGCTTCCACAACAGCCCCTCCTGACTCTTCCCTCCAGTCTCCTTGAGACCAGAATTTTTCACCCTGTACGCTTTCCCTTAGCATCAACTTCCCTATCTAAGGGTCCTCTGTCCCTATTATCCCCCTTCTGCTTGCTGTAGCATAATGTCCTGTAATTTCAGAGCGCTGCCCCAGCCTCCCTCAGCCCCACCCTTCTGCTGCCCATATCCACACCCCTTATCCTTGGACACCCCAGCTCCCACAGCTTACTCCTTAACCAATATACCTACCCTGGATACAAGATAGCTGTCTACAGAGTGGCAGCCCTCTCTCCAGGCCCAATTTAGAATTATTAGCATCCCACAGCCTGTGCAGCCTACAACCCTTCCAAGATGCCTGCCATGGTGGAATATGGCCACCCTGATTATCCCCTCTGTTTATAATAGCACACCCTTTCTCAGTCCCTTTCCTGAGTACAGTTTCTCTCTATACTGACTGTAGTTATTTACAAACCCACTCTAATCCCACCAACAAAGTTCCAAGTCTCACAAACACATACAGTCCAGTATGTGTTCAGTCCCACTAACAGTGTGTGTAAGCAGACACCAGGTACCGTATGATGTCACAGGCCCACTAACTCCTGTTGCTTCAAATTTCAGTCCCAAACAGAAATACTCAGCCCTTCAATCCCAACCCCCAGTGGCTTTTCAGTATTTAAGAAACACCAGGCAAACAACACATTTAAATTACCTTCTAATTTTCCTGCCAAACATCTACCCTCAAACCTACAATATCACAGCCCAAGTATCAGTTCAAATTCAAGGTAATAATTTTAACACATAGAACTAATTTCACTTACAACTATTCAAATATTTCAGTTTAAAACAAAATATAACTCCTGGCCTCTTTTCTACCAACCTGTTGCTTAAGCTCCCAAGTGAACAATGAAAGCCACAGTAATTCCTGTTTAAAGACAAGTTAATTGCAGCTAATGTCCCCTCCTCCAAACACCAGGCAAACAACACATTTAAATTACCTTCTAATTTTCCCTGCCAAACATCTACCCCCAAACCTACAATATCACAGCCCAAGTATCAGTTCAAATTCAAGGTAATAATTTTTAACACATAGAACTAATTTCACTTACAACTATTCAAATATTTCAGTTTAAAACAAAATATAACTCCTGGCCTCTTTTCTACCAACCTGTTGCTTAAGCTCCCAAGTGAACAATGAAAGCCACAGTAATTCCTGTTTAAAGACAAGTTAATTGCAGCTAATGTCCCCTCCTCCAAACACCAGGCAAACAACACATTTAAATTACCTTCTAATTTTCCCTGCCAAACATCTACCCCCAAACCTACAATATCACAGCCCAAGTATCAGTTCAAATTCAAGGTAATAATTTTTAACACATAGAACTAATTTCACTTACAACTATTCAAATATTTCAGTTTAAAACAAAATATAACTCCTGGCCTCTTTCTACCAACCTGTTGCTTAAGCTCCCAAGTGAACAATGAAAGCCACAGTAATTCCTGTTTAAAGACAAGTTATTGCAGCTAATGTCCCTCCTCCAAACACCAGGCAAACAATACATTTAAATTACCTTCTAATTTTCCCTGCCAAACATCTACCCCCAAACCTACAATATCACAGCCCAAGTATCAGTTCAAATTCAAGGTAATAATTTTTAACACATAGAACTAATTTCACTTACAACTATTCAAATATTTCAGTTTAAAACAAAATATAACTCCTGGCCTCTTTTCTACCAACCTGTTGCTTAAGCTCCCAAGTGAACAATGAAAGCCACAGTAATTCCTGTTTAAAGACAAGTTAATTGCAGCTAATGTCCCCTCCTCCAAACACCAGGCAAACAACACATTTAAATTACCTTCTAATTTTCCCTGCCAAACATCTACCCCCAAACCTACAATATCACAGCCCAAGTATCAGTTCAAATTCAAGGTAATAATTTTTAACACATAGAACTAATTTCACTTACAACTATTCAAATATTTCAGTTTAAAACAAAATATAACTCCTGGCCTCTTTTCTACCAACCTGTTGCTTAAGCTCCCAAGTGAACAATGAAAGCCACAGTAATTCCTGTTTAAAGACAAGTTAATTGCAGCTAATGTCCCCCTCCTCCAAACACCAGGCAAACAATACATTTAAATTACCTTCTAATTTTCCCTGCCAAACATCTATCCCCAAACCTACAATATCACAGCCCAAGTATCAGTTCAAATTCAAGGTAATAATTTTTAACACATAGAACTAATTTCACTTACAACTATTCAAATATTTCGTTTAAAACAAAATATAACTCCTGGCCTCTTTTCTACCAACCTGTTGCTTAAGCTCCCAAGGAACAATGAAAGCCACAGTAATTCTTGTTTAAAGACAAGTTAATTGCAGCTAATGTCCCTCCTCCAAACACCAGGCAAACAACACATTTAAATTACCTTCTAATTTTCCCTGACAAACATCTACCCCCAAACCTACAATATCACAGCCCAAGTATCAGTTCAAATTCAAGGTAATAATTTTAACACATAGAACTAATTTCACTTACAACTATTCAAATATTTCAGTTTAAAACAAAATATAACTCCTGGCCTCTTTTCTACCAACCTGTTGCTTAAGCTCCCAAGTGAACAATGAAAGCCACAGTAATTCCTGTTTAAAGACAAGTTAATTGCAGCTAATGTCCCCTCCTCCAAACACCAGGCAAACAATACATTTAAATTACCTTCTAATTTTCCCTGCCAAACATCTACCCCAAACCTACAATATCACAGCCCAAGTATCAGTTCAAATTCAAGGTAATAATTTTTAACACATAGAACTAATTTCACTTACAACTATTCAAATATTTCAGTTTAAAACAAAATATAACTCCTGGCCTCTTTTCTACCAACCTGTTGCTTAAGCTCCCAAGAAGACAATGAAAGCCACAGTAATTCCTGTTTAAAGACAAGTTAATTGCAGCTAATGTCCCTCCTCCAAACACCAGGCAAACAACACATTTAAATTACCTTCTAATTTTCCCTGCCAAACATCTACCCCAAACCTACAATATCACAGCCCAAGTATCAGTTCAAATTCAAGGTAATAATTTTTAACACATAGAACTAATTTCACTTACAACTATTCAAATATTTCAGTTTAAAACAAAATATAACTCCTGGCCTCTTTTCTACCAACCTGTTGCTTAAGCTCCCAAGTGAACAATGAAAGCCACAGTAATTCCTGTTTAAAGACAAGTTAATTGCAGCTAATGTCCCCTCCTCCAAACACCAGGCAAACAACACATTTAAATTACCTTCTAATTTTCCCACAAACATCTACCCCAAACCTACAATATCACAGCCCAAGTATCAGTTCAAATTCAAGGTAATAATTTTTAACACATAGAACT
Organism: Neoceratodus forsteri; assembly: GCA_016271365.2. NCBI lineage: Eukaryota > Metazoa > Chordata > Ceratodontiformes > Ceratodontidae > Neoceratodus > Neoceratodus forsteri. The sequence goes on along the minus strand of CM028132.1, from coordinate 1,379,833,931 downwards.
AATTTCACTTACAACTATTCAAATATTTCAGTTTAAAACAAAATATAACTCCTGGCCTCTTTTCTACCAACCTGTTGCTTAAGCTCCCAAGTGAACAATGCACCTGGGATACAATAATTTGAACTTTAAATACAAGCTAAATAATGTACAACTTATTGAAACAACAAATGAAAAAGATCTGGGAGTGCTAGTAAACAATAAGTTGACTTTTGATACACATACCCTATTAAAAGTAAAAAAAATGCCAAAAACTACTTGGGTGTATTTTTAAACATATAAAAAGTAGAGATTCAAAGGTGATTATTCCTCTATATACAACCTTAGTGAGATCACAATTGGATTACTGTTCACAATTTTGTATGCCTACTACAAACCATGGAAAGAAACTAATAGAAGGAATACAGAGAAAGGCAGCTAAATGAATAAAATCAATGAATAATCTCAAATACAAGGATAGACTAAAAGCTATGAACCTCTATTCTATGGAATATAGACAATTGAGAGGGGATCTGTGTTTAACATATAAAGCCTTTCAATTCCCTTACTGTTTGAAACACTGGGCTTAAAAAGAAATACATCCACCACTATTACTAGAACGCATAACTTAAAATTAAGAGGAGACAATTATAAAACACATAAAAGAGGGCTTTGGTTCTCTCAGAGGGTTGCATCCCATTGGAACTCACTACCTAGGGAGATAGTCATGGTAATACTATGGACATGTTTAAAACTAAACTGGACATATACATGGGAGTTAAGAAAGTATCATACTTAGGATAGATATTTAACCCACCTATTTGGTGGCGAGCTATATTAGGGCAACTCTGCCTCCTGAGCTCGTTGTAGACTATGAAACTTACCTCCCCATTGCTCCCAGTCCACCCTTGAAAACAGGCACTGTGCCTAGTGGGCCTTACCTGGTTACCAAAGAATAAAATAAAATTAAAAAATCCCGATTCACGAGTCTGACCACCTGCCCCTCCCCACAAAACACCAGTTTTTTCCTGGGGAAGAGACAAACAGAATGTGGGTTGGGAGAGGTGGCAACTGGGTGGAGAAAGGACATACTCAGGAGTGGGAGCAGTGACTACACAGGGTGATGAACCCTTCTCAGAAACAGTGACCAGAGGAAGGGACAAACAGAATGGAGAAGTTCTTTCTGGGGTCAACACCGCACTGATCCTTGCTATCCCCGCCCCACAAACTCTGCATGTGGAGCCAGGGTGTGCAACAGCTCTACTGTTCTTTTCAGCAACACCAATTATCACAATATCCCTGCAGGATGGAATGGGGTGGGAGAAGCAGCACCTGGGTGGGGGAGGGACATGTTCAGGAGCGGGAGCAGTGATCAGACAGGGGGAGGGACACCTTCATGAACAGTAGCTGGGGAAGTGGGGGACAAAAGGAACCAGGAAGTTGTTTCTGTGGCCAGCACTGCATTGATCTTTGCTCTCCTGGCCCCACAAACTCATCAAGTGGGGCCGGGGAGCGCAGCAGCCCACAGTTCTTTTCAGCATCGCTGATTGTCACAGTATAACTGACCAGAGCTGCACATTCACTCCATCCCCCAGGCTTAGACCAGAGCCGCGATGGAGGGGGACAGAGAGTCTCCATAGCATGCCCTACCCTTTTGCTGTTGCTGCTACAACTGGGTGGGTTTATGCATATGAAAGGAACCCGTCACACTGTAAATGGAGGGGTTGGCTTCCTTCAGCTATGAGAAGTTTCTTCCCTGAAAGCAGAAAACCACATCAGTATTGGGCTGTCACTGCCGAGCCCACTTCTGCTTGAGATGCACTGGACTTGACAATGACACACATCTGAAATGCAGTCCTGTATAACAAAACATTTGCTGCACACGCATGCATGTGCAAACAGAAATGTTCTGTGAGGCCTTGCCCTTGGGCCCTCCTTGAAAATGAAATGAAAGGATGTAAAAGGAGCCATAAAAGCAGGCAGCCTTATTTATTTGTGTGATAAATAATTCTAACCAAGAAAGGGATAGCAAAATTATAACAGTAAAAACACTCCCCTAAACAAACCCTACTTGTGAAACGTTGGGGTTAATATGTGTGCTTTTAATGGAAAAAAATTAACAACTTGATATTGGAAATGTTCTGTATTTTTTAGCTACGAGCAAACTGCAGCTTAACTGCTGAATGAAAATCCAAAAAAATGCCTGGCGATCAGCAAACTAAATGCAGCACCTGGAAACAGCAGACCAAGGAAATGCAAGGAGGTGCGCAAGGAGAAAAAAGCAGTTCAAATCCAGAGCTTAATGCAAAGTGGCTTCTATTGTGTGAAACACACACAAAATGGACAAGCCGACAAGAGCCCCAGCACTTTGAACCACTGTGGGTTCTTCATCAGGGGGAGGGGCGACACAGGCACTAGTGCTCACTCAAATAAGGAGCAATTTAAAGTTACAGAGCTACATTTTAAATGCACCAAATCTATATAATCTACAATTGCAAAAACCAGTGACAACTAAAAACGATATAAAAATACTAGCTAATATCAACAAGAGGATCAATCTATGGTCCAGGGCTCCATGTTTACTGGTCCAACAAATGGATCGACTCCCGTCTGTCTGTTTTTCATGTGTTTCACACAGTAAAAGCCACTTCACATTGAGCTCTGGATTTGACATTCTTTTTTCTTCGTATGCACCTTCTTGCATGTCCTTTAACTGCTAAGTGAGTGGCTTCTCTGCACTGCTACGCCTAATGAGATCTTCTCTGTCATTATTTGTCTTTGGAAGTAGTTTCTTCCACTTCAATGCACGAAGCTTCCTTCCTACGATAGACTACCTCAAAGTATGGGCCTCACAATACTGCTCCGGCATCCTTTGTATTTCTGAAAGCTGGCTCTCCTCTAGCGTTGTAGAGATGGTGGCTCAAAGCACTCACACAGGAGCCAAGTAATAGCGTACTGCAGCAAAATGAAGAAAAAAACACCTTGGCTCACTGGTAGGACACGTATCCACAGTGTTAGGAAACAATAAATGCTATTTATCGAACATAAAGATTGGACATACCAACAGACTACACGGAAGTTAGCAAGTGCACCCCCTCACAACAAACTGGACGTGGTCAACGTTTCTCGTCACTCTGACACTTTTTCCAGACATAGGGGCTAAGAACCAGCCCCCCCCCCCTTTTATAATGCCCATGCTGCTTAAGCGGCTGCTACTTAAAGTGACAATGCAAATAAAAATCACCATCAAAAAAATTATATGAATCATTAAGTGAATTGACATTCAGATAATAGAAATCATAATTAACATAGACAGAATTCATAAGAATGCTGCGAGAAGTCATACACAGCCAACATATTTTCTCCCATATGTGCTCTAAAAAGTTGTTATTAAATAAGGGGAAAGAAAGTGTTATGCCCTCAAATCCCCCTATGTTGCATATTTACAGTGCTCAATCTTCTTTATGTGCTTTCATCATTTTGAATGTACCTGTATTCCAGCAGGGGTAATTCAACCCCAGAATGGAAACAGCTTCTGTTTGGTGTTTCTGTATGGTGTCAGGGTCTAATTAACAAAGGGAGAAATTTAGGTATTGAAAAATCCCTTTCTCAGTGGTGTAATCTTGAGATTTGAGTTTTATATATACATATATATATATATATATATATATATATACACACACACAGTATATATATTGATGTCCCAAAATGGTATTAATCTGACGCCAGAGACATTTACTTATGTATGAGCCCAATGATAACTTCTGTTTGTCCACTCTTTTCCATTGCTACTATTTGTAGCTTTAATCCTAATGTGGAATATAGAATGTTTACTAACCTTCCTTCCCTTTATATAACCTACATATCTATAAATATATATATATATATATATATACACATATTTTATGATGATGCCTTTAGTTTCCCCACACCCAATCCTTTCCTCTCTTTGCCTTTTCTCTCCCCTCTTTTCCTTCCCTCTCCCCCAACAATTTTGAGATGAAGGCACAAAATGTATCCAGCCAGTAAAAATGTCTTCATTCTGGGGTTGATGAAACATTTTAGAGGACATATGGGAGAAAAAATGTTGGCTGTGTATGACTTCTCGCAGTTTGCTCTGAGGGGGTTCATTTGCTAACTTCCGTGTGGTCTGTTGGTATGTCCGATCTTTATGTTCAATAAACAGGTTTTATTGTTTCCTAAAATTGTGGATACATGTCCTACCAGTGAGCTGAGGTGTTTTTTCTTCATTCTCCTTTAGAGTCCCAGACTCACACCTCGCCCTCCCTGATTTCCACCTTTTCCGCCAAGACAGAGGTAAGCGAGGCAGAGGTGTTGCCATATACATTCAACAAAACATCTCCTGTTCAATCTCCCCCAAAGAAGTTCTCCCCACCTCCCATGTGCTCCTGCTACTCAAACTTTCCCTCCCTTCCACCTTCCTTATCTTTGTTGACATACTTTATACCTCACCCAAGATCCCTCCCTCCTCTCTCCTCAACTCCCTCTCCTCACTCTTCTCCCTCTCTGCCTCTGATGAACGTATCGTACTGAGGGACTTCAATCTAAACTGGCTCTCCCCTGCCTCTAAGCCTATCCTACACTCTGTCAAAACCTTGAATATCACCCAGCTAATCTCTGACCTAAACCCACCAGGCTCATCCCCCACTCCTCAAACCATTTTCTCCAGGACTGGGTACTGTGCTTCCATTCCCATCGCATCTCAGCTGCAGGCATTCTCCCTAATGTGTTCAGTGATCACTGCCTCTTCTATTGCGTTAGGAAAGCCTGCCCCCCTCAATCCATCCCTAAATACATCTGGCACAGGCCTCTTAGGTCACTTGACACAGATGCCCTCTTAAGTGACCTGGCCTCTTCTGACTGGTCTCCTGTATACTCTGCCCAAAACATCAACACAGCCCTCTCACACTTCATTGCAATCCTCACTAACTTCTGGAACACCCATGCTCCCTCAAAATATCCAAGGGAAAATGCTCCTAGCACCCCTGGATCATACCCAGCCTCACTGAGCTATGCAAATCTAGGGACCTTGCATGGGCATACTTCAAGACCTCCCACTCTAATTCTGACCACCAGCACTACAGGTCCTTTAGGAACTCCTGCACCAAAGCAATTCAAGCAGCCAAGGCCCACTACTTCAAATCCAACCTACAGGTTAACCTAAATTCTCCCTCCAGTTTCTGGAAAGTAATCCACTCCCTTTTCGACCCACCTCCCCAACCTGTCCTCCCAAGCAGATGGCTCCTTGGTCTCCAACCACCTTGCTGTTGCTTCGCTTTTTAACAAATGCATCACAACTTGTGCAGTTCCCAGCCAGTCCTGTAATGCTTCCCCACCCCTATCCGCCTCTTCTGCAGGTTTCTATTTCCCTTCTATCTCCCTACAGGAAGTTTTCTTTGCCCTCAAGTCTCTCAACCCCTCGATATACAGCCCTGATGGCCTGGACCCCCAAACTCCTCCAAATATCTACTCCTACTATCCTTCACCCACTCAACCACCTCTGAACCTTTTCTTTTCCCTTTGTGTTGTCCCACTCACTTGAAAACTGCCAAGGAATTCCCTCTCCATAAAAGGAGTGATCTATCTTTCCCAGATAACTACAGACCTATCTCTCTCTCTTCCTTCCCTTGATAAACTACAAGAGAGTCTAGTTCACTCCAGACTAGTCAACTTCCTAGACTCTTCTTCCTTCCTCTCTACATTCTAGTCTGGTTTCAGAAAAAAACATTCCACCATCTCCTCCCTTCTTTGCACTACCGACTCTATCCTTACAGGAATGGAACAGGGACATGTCACAACATCCATTTTTATAGATCTTGCAAAGGCTTTCTATTCAGTATATCTAAACATACAAACATTACAAAGGTATGGTGGGAAATGGAGCAATGTTCTTCTAAGAACTTCTTCAGCCCCCCCCCCCGAGGCTCTGTAAAACACATGCACAAATGAGGGATGGGGCCCCTTGAAATAAAGCTAAAAAGACTTCAAGTCACTTCAAATATTTTATTTATTTATTCCCCCTATGTTTCACCCCTGTATGGGGCTTGTTCATGGGGTGTATAGTCTTTATTTTCTTCAATGTCCTTATTTTTCTGTTAAAATATAGCGTAAGTTTTAATCTTTCATTTAAATGCATAATCAGTTAAAATAAGTTTTTTGTACTGTTTGTCCTACCTTATAAAGCTGTACAGAACATGTTTTTGCTCAGAACAGAGTTCATTTTACTTTTTGTCAGCATTTGTGTGATATTGCACTCACAAAAATCGCCTGCAATGACGTAATGATAGGTACACAATCTGTGGTAATCCGTCATTTCCCCACAGTATGAAATTCTTGTGCCACTGCTTAAATGGAGCAGTAACCTACCTGACTGTTTTCAAATTTTCGCTTAGGTTTCTGGTTCTGTAAACACATAATGTGAATAATTGTTTTTAGTTAGACTTCAAAGTCACTGTTGGTTTTAAATAGCTTGTAAGTTTATCTGCTGATTTTGTATTATAAAGTACTTACAAGGCTCAAATTTGTCAAAATTCTGACAAGTGATCTGTTGATGCGCCACACAAAATGGCTGAAAGACTGCTGCTAGGTAGGATGTGCTCCCAAAGCCTCTTGTGCCTGTCTTGCTAATTCCTGCGATAGGACATCCGAAACTGATGACGTCACGATCGTGCTATCGCACATGCACGGACAGACTGCCGAGGCAGGGAACCAGGTTGCAAGACAGACACTTGTAGGATTACTGCAGTTTGCTCCTTTTTTAACAAATATCAGTTCTTTAATCAGATTACTCAGAAGAACTTTCTACTGGATTGTTAATATATCTATAATTATTCACTAATACAATGTGCCAAACACAATACACTACAAGGAGAAGGGAAAACTGAGTTATGGACCATAATAGTAATATAAAACTTGGATCTAGCACAAATGAAGAAAGCCAATGGGCTTTATATACTTCTAGTGTTGTTATTGTATAGTGATGCATATGTGGGAGGTCAAAAGGTCAACACATTATTTAGAAAAGGATATGCATCGCTATACAATAACAATACTAGAAGTATAAAAAGCCCATTGGCTTACAATAAATCTCATTACCATAATGAACATTAGTTTACCTTTTTATATAGAATTTATTTACAATAAGAACACTTATATACATGAAGCAGTAATTATGATGGTCTTTTTTGACCTCTTGACCTCTCTATTCATTACCAGTAGAAGAAAATGGTATAATTTAGATGTGCAACAAGTCAATATGAATTACTTAGCTAAATGGTGTAGTTGCTTTCATTTACAATTTCTTCATTTGTGTTAGTTTAATATTATTATTATTTTATATTATTATTATGGTCCATAACTCATTTTTCCTTTCTTCTTGTAGTGTATTCTGTTTGGCACATTGTGGGAGTGAATAATTATAGATATGTTAACAGTCCAGTAGAAAGTTCTTCTGAGTAATTTGATTAAAGAACTGATGTTTGTAAACTGTAATGGGATTTCAGAAGGCATGGGATAGGTATAAGAGAACCTTAGAAGCGAGGAAAGGGGCAGAAAAGCCAGAGATCAAGTAGCAAAAAAATGTTGTAGGTGCCGTATTGGTCCTTTTAAAAAACAGATCCAGAAACAAATGATTTGATACCTTTTATTGGACCAACATGGATGTTACAGAAAAGAACAAAGTGCTTTAGCTTTCGAACCAACCAGGTCCTTCTTCAGAAGCTTTGTGGCAGTTTTTTCAAATATCCCATACTATTAACACCAGATTATATAGAAAAAGCAGAAATAATTCTCATTGGTTTAACATATACATTTAAAACATAATAGAAGATTACGTCAGAGAAGCTAATTAACACCAGTATGCCTTAAACTGAGGAGCCTCAGAAGGCAAAGGTTATCAAGAATTCTCTACAGCCAGAGAGTTCTTGTCACATAAATTTTAAATGTCTCAGTATGCCAAGAAAGCATTCTAGTGATAAAAAAAAACCTTGGAATGGCATTCTCCCTAATACATGTAAGATGAGCTTACAACTTACATTCCAATTGTCCTGGTATATTAAAGGACAGATAATGAGAGACAAAATCCTGAAATTAGGTATAACTGCAAGTTGAAATCAAGCCTCAAATTAACCTACACATATAAACTTGATACATGAAAGTATCACTTGTAAGTGTAAGTGCAAAAAAAAAAAAATCCTTGTCAAGGACCCCCAAGAAAACGAGACCATGAGCCTGATAAATGCAGATTTCAACACAGAGTCTGTGTATAACAAAAATGCACAGAATCAGTCTAAGCAATCTAAATGAAACCCAAAGGAATTACACCTTTAATGACCCCCCAAGTAAATGAGATATGCATCTTAATATGAGCAGTTGAAAATGTGACAGTGTGAAATCCACCCACTGACAACTAATAGAAGGAAATAAATGCACACTATATGTGAAAACTAAGTGTTCTAGCCACATAACAACTGCCCCATGCCACGCTCCACCCACATATGTGTGTACATACACCATACCACACCCCCATACACACACACACACACACCTGCACACCCCACACAACCACAACAAACAACAAATATAGCAAACACATTCTGCACACACCACAGCACACCACGCACAACAAACAAAACACACATACACACCATACCCACAACACATAAAAACACAACACACACCAAACACACACATACATACATCAGTATACACACACACACACACTCAAACGCACTCACCACAGTGTTAAGGTGAAAAGTCAACAATGTAGATAACCATAAACTTACAAAATCAAAGGCCCGCTGAAGAACTAAACTGTTTATGTCCATCTTTTAAAGTAAAGGTCTGTGTAAGTTTAAGTGGAATAATGTGTCATGTACCCAACATCAATGTTCAATCCATCCGCCACCATATTGAGAAGTAAAATAAGTCTAATTTCAGAAGCCCGTCTCTGTTGCGTACTGTTGAAATCACAAACAGTAAAACTACTATGGATAAGAAAAAGAAACCATATGAGTTTACCCCATCAAGTGGCCGTAACAAGAAACTGGACAAATACATTAATTGCTTTCGCCAGAGAGTTACTGGTGAGATTCTTAATAGGCAGAAACAGGCCTGCTACAACCTCTCTCCATTGGAACGGAGGGCTATACAAACACTAAAATCAAACCATAACATTGTCATAAAAAGCTGATAAAGGCTCCGGCAGTGGTGATATTGAATCGGAAGATTACATTACGGAAGCCAACCGCAGCTAGTGACCTTACTTACTACAAAGTACTGGGAAGTGACCCAACTACAGAATATAAAACAGAACTACAGAAGTTAATTGAAAGATTTCAGAGCATGTCCAAGACAAACTAAAGGACCTCGTCCCCAGTGAACCTAAGCCAGGGACATTCTATATGCTTCCTAAATACATAAGCCTGGTAATCCTGGTAGACCCATAGTCTCTGGTACTGGCACCCTGACAGAGGGGATATCAGGGTTTGTAGAAGCTATTTTCAAACCACTGGTTATACAAAGGGATAGTTACATCAAGGACACTACTCACTTCCTACATAAACTTTCTGGTTTTAAGGACTTACCACCTGATACCCTTTTAGCCACGATGGATGTAACCTCCCTCTACACTAATATTCCACACACAGATGGCATTTCAGCCTGCCTCAAATACCTGCATGACAAAGAATTGGACCCCAACATTGACCCTGGAGTTGTGGGTAAACTCACTGAATTCATTTTGACACATAACAACTTCAGCTTTAATGGTAAACATTATGTTCAAACTATGGGAACTGCAATGGGAACCAGGATGGCTCCTCAGTATGCTAATCTTTTATGGCTAATTTGGAGGAGGATTTTCTAAGGCACTGTACACATAAACCACTCGCTTATTTCCGTTACATTGATGATTTGTTTATAATTTGGACAGAGGGCACTGACACACTTAAAGATTTTCACCAAGAACTTAATAACTCCACCCAACTATAAAGCTTTCCCTAGAATATTCTGCCACAAGTGTACATTTTCTGGATACCACTGTCACTATTAAGGATGGTACCTACATACCTGTCTTTACAGGAAACCAACAGACAGACAGAGATACTTACACAAGAAAAGTAATCACCGAGCCACACAAATAAATCTGTTATATATAGTCAAGCACTTCGGTATCACCGCCTCTGTTCAAATGAGGAAGACAGAGACACACATCTGGCGATGTTGAAAAACATATTTATTGAGCAGGGACACTCATCCAGGGAAATTGACAGAGCAGTGGAACGTGCAACACAGGTCCCAAGAGAACAGCTACTGCAATATAAGGAACGGATGACTACCAACAGAATACCCTTAGTAGTCACATACCATCCTGACCTTGAACTCCTACGTAAGATTACTAAGGATCTCCATCCAATAATTAGTGAGGATGAAACCCTTAACTGTATTTTTCAAGAACTACCACTACTATCTTTTAAACAACCACCTAATTTAGCCAACCTGATTATTAGGAGTCAACTTGAACCGAACAGAATACCATGACATCATATGGTACACGACCCTGGTCATCAACGCACATGTAAGACATGTAACCTCATTTCCACTTCAGACTGTGTGGTTACATCACAAAACAGACTATTCAGGATACAGGGGAATTATACATGTACATCAAGTAATGTGGTCTATTTTATCCAATGCAAGAAATGTCCTCGCACAGGTTATGTGGGGGAGACAAGCCAACAATTCCGCACTAGAATGAATTCACACAGACATTCTATTAATCACAAGATGATTGAGAAACCAGTAGCCCGGCACTTCTCTCAGGATGACCACTCAATCTCAGATATGTCTGTGATGGTCTTAAAAGGACATTTCAACAGTATAACAGAGACGGGCTTCTGAAATTAGACTTATTTTACTTCTCAATATGGTGGCAGATGGATTGAACATTGATGTTGGGTACATGACACATTATTCCACTTAAACTTACACAGACCTTTACTTTAAAAGATGGACATAAACAGTTTAGTTCTTCAGCGGGCCTTTGATTTTGTAAGTTTATGGTTATCTACATTGTTGACTTTTCACCTTAACACTGTGGTGAGTGCGTTTGAGTGTGTGTGTGTGTGTATACTGATGTATGTATGTGTGTGTTTGGTGTGTGTTGTTTTTATGTGTTGTGGGTATGGTGTATGTGTGTTTTGTTTGTTGTGCGTGGTGTGCTGTGGTGTGTGCAGAATGTGTTTGCTATATTTGTTGTGTGTTGTGGTTGTGGTGGGTGTGTGTGTGTGTGTGTGTGTATGGGGGTGTGGTATGGTGTATGTACACATATGTGTGGGTGGAGCGTGGCATGGGCAGTTGTTATGTGGCTAGAACACTTAGTTTTCACATATAGTGTGCATTTATTTCCTTCTATTAGTTGTCAGTGGGTGGATTTCACACTGTCACATTTTCAACTGCTCATATTAAGATGCATATCTCATTTACTTGGGGGTCATTAAAGGTGTAATTCCTTTGGTTTTCATTTAGATTGCTTTACACTGATTCTGTGCATTTTGTTATACACAGACTCTGTGTTGAAATCTGCATTTATCAGGCTCATGGTCTCGTTTTCTTGGGGGTCCTTGACAAGGATTTTTTTTTTTTTTTTTTTGCACTTACACTTACAAGTGATACTTTCATGTATCAAGTTTATATGTGTAGGTTAATTTGAGGCTTGATTTCAACTTGCAGTTATACCTAATTTCAGGATTTTGTCTCTCATTATCTGTCCTTTAATATACCAGGACAATTGGAATGTAAGTTGTAAGCTCATCTTACATGTATTAGGGAGAATGCCACTCCAAGGTTTTTTTTATCACTAGAATGCTTTCTTGGCATACTGAGACATTTTAAAATTTATGTGACAAGAACTCTCTGGCTGTAGAGAATTCTTGATAACCTTTGCCCTTCTGAGGCTCCTCAGTTTAAGGCATACTGGTGTTAATTAGCTTCTCTGACGTAATCTTCTATTATGTTTTAAATGTATATGTTAAACCAATGAGAATTATTTCTGCTTTTTCTATATAATCTGGTGTTAATAGTATGGGATATTTGAAAAAACTGCCACAAAGCTTCTGAAGAAGGACCTGGTTGGTTCGAAAGCTAAAGCACTTTGTTCTTTTCTGTAACATCCATGTTGGTCCAATAAAAGGTATCAAATCATTTGTTTCTGGATCAGAGATCAAGTAGGGTATATGATGTGACTGTAGGTAGGGAACATGGTAACATGCAGGGAACATGGGCAGACTAGGTGGGCCAAGCTGTCCATATCTAGTCAAGTCAATTTTATTTTTTAGAAAGCACTTTTCAAAATACCAAATGCTTGTACATAAATGGTAAAAACAGATGATCAGTATCTAGTAAATAAAAATAACAATAATATTAATAATAACAGGCCAGCCAAATTTAGCAAGCATCAGGAAATGCTAGACTAAATAAATATGTTTTCAGCGCAGATTTAAAAGCCTCACTGGTCCTGCACTCTCTAACCCAATAAGGCAGAGATTTCCACAGGGTTGGGGCCACAAATGTAAATGTTCTGGCCCCCAAGGTCTTTAAATGGGCCCTGGGAACCGCTAGCAATCTCTCGTCGGTAGAATGGAGCGGATGGAGGGGGCGGTAGCGATGAAGGAGATCTTGCAAATAATGTGGTCCCTGTCCGTGTAGGGCCTTGTACAGTAGGTCAGCAAACTGACCTTGAAGGTGATCCTCCACTGCACTGGCAGTCATTGCAGTCTGCAGAGCACAGGTGAGACATGGCTAGATCTAGATAAACCAGTCAACAACTGGCAGCCACATTCTGCACCAGCTGCAGGCAGCAGATGTCCACCCCTGGTAGCACTAGGTACAGAACATTGCAGTAATCAAGGCGAGAGGTCACAAAGGCATGGTCCAGCATTGGAAGATCATCAGGTGGAATGAGGTATTTTATCAGGGCGATATTCTTCAGATGGTAAAATGAGGTCTTGACGATAGCCAACACCTGAGATTTAAGCATCAGCCAGCCATCAAGAATAACGCTCAGATTCCACACACGCTCAGAGGTCATTGTGAAGGGGTTGTGGAATATCAGATGGACCAGACATCGAACCTCAGCTTCAATACACAATCTCTGTGTGATGTTTATCCAAAATACAGGAAATAACCTTCAACAATGGCATATTCCTTCTTCAATACATCAGTTTGCAGCAACAGACTATGTATGTCCTTTCTCTATACTTGTCAGCACCTACTGACTCACTGATCTCTGATCTAACTTTTCAGTTGCGATTCAGCCTTCCCTATGTGGGCCTTGTTTGCTTGGGTGGTAGGGGCTCAAATAAAAAAAAAACTAAAGACAAAGAACTTCAGTACTGAAGCAAGGGTTACGTCAAAAGGCATTGGCAATAACACCAAGTTGCAAAGAAACACATCACACATACTCCCAAAATGCAAAGCATCATGGGATATATGCAAATCGCCATGACATTTTAGACTGATTCAGTTTACAGCAATTTACATGCATTTTAAATAGCACAACTAACTTCATTTTTATAATACAGTTCCCCTAGTAACTTTTTACCTTAATCAAAAACATCTAGTGCCAAGGTATTTTCAACATTTACAGGTTTCATACACATAAGGTACAGTATATACATCAATGTATTTTATGACATAGTGCCATTCCATGCTAAATTCAACAATGAGGAACACAGCCTGTTGTTTTACATCAGCTCAGAGGTCACCATAATAACCTCCCTGTACGAGGACCTGAGAGGGAAAAGGAAAATTAAACAGACACTATAGCATAGTCAAGAAAGGGAAGGGGGAGCCCATAGGTGGCCAACCTTATGGACTAGAAATTATAAAGAATAGATTAGGCTAAGAAATAGAACAGATTTAAGAAAAGGTCGGTCCTCAAGAGTGGCAGGAGCTCCCTGTCACATATCTCCCACTTTAAGAGGGGAAGCAGTTATTGCAGACTGCTTACCACCTTCCTGTTCCAGGAAGAGATGGAGCTTCCACCCATCCATCTTCAGAAGCTCTGTCTCAGGGTCCCTATTAACAATAAACATTCCATCATAAACATAGTGGATATCATCATTCTTTACCCTGAGGCATTAACACATTTCTCAACAGAGACTAACGGTACCAGTCTCATGTTAGGGAAAGTCCATCATACGTCTTAATCAAAAATCTGGATGGCTGTAAAGTCCAGTACCATAGAAAGACTTCCTCTGGGGTGAGTAATTACCTGCTCCAACCCCATCAGACATGGTTTTAAGCAAGGGCCCAGTCCCAGGTTCAACCCCCTCTACATTAACATACTATGTCTCTTGATTCATTCATTTGCTACAGATACAGACACCTGAGGGTAGACATTATTTTGGTGTTACCCCAACACAGGTTCCAATCCATTTTCCACCCATCTCCTCATTGGTAGGTTTTCCCTCAGAAAACAGTAAAACACATGTACCACCTCAGACTCCTTGTCTGCCCTTGGGTACCTCTTTTTTTGACATCAGGCCTGCCCCCTGACCAAACATGCGACACTTGCCTACAGAAAGGGACCATTGCAGAGCCACATCTGGCTTTGTGCCTGCAGCTACCTTGACCCCTCTGTCTTACACAAAGTGTCTGTGGGAAATGAAAGGAGCAACAGTAGCTTCTATTCTCCATTTTCAACCTATGATAACCTAAGACCCCAAACCTTTGGTCATAGAAACATACACTTTGACAGCAGATAAGGACCGTTTGGCCCACCTAGTCTGCCCATTTCCCTACCTAAGCTGCAGATCCTAGTTAACCAACAGTCTGTTTCTTCCTACCCCCCACAAGAATTGCCTGTCTGTCCCATGCATTTTTGAATTCTCCCACAGTTTTAGACCCCACAACCTCCTCAGGAAGGCTGTTCCATGTGTCCACCACCCTCTCTGTGAAAAAATACTACTTCACATTGCCCCTGAGCCGTCTCCCCTCTATCCTCAAAATGTGTCCCCTTGTTCTTGCACATCTCTTTTTCTGAAAGATGTTACCCTCTTGGACTTTGTTGATTCCACTGAGGTACTTAAAAGTTTCTATTATGTCCCCCCTCTCCCTCTTTTCCTCAAGTGTATACATATTAAGCTCCTTTAGTCTCTCCTCATATGGCTTCTCTTGCAGACCCTGCATTATTTTAGTTGCCCTCCTCTGGACTGCCTCCTTCCTGTCCATGTCCTTGCGGAGATGGGGTCTCCAGAACTGGACACAGTACTCCAGATGGGGTCTCACCAACTGTGTGTACAGAGGGATAACTTCCTGTTTTCTGTTGGTGATGCCTCTCCCTATACATCCCAGTATCCCCCCAACCCTCCCTACTGCCTTCTCACATTGCTTGCTAACTTTAAGGTCATCTGATATGATTACCCCCAGGTTCCTTTCCATTTTGTTGTTTCTACCTCCCCATGTGTAATCTTCCCTGGTTTTGTTTCCCAGGTGCATTATTTTGCACTTCTTTGCATTGAATCTAAGCTGCCATACTTCTTACCATTCCTCCAACCTTGCCAAGTCCCTTATCATCCTTTCCGCACCTCCTTGTGTATCAACCTTGTTGCAGATCTTTATAGTCCCTCTGCAATGTCACTCATAAAGACAATAAAAAGAACTGGACCCAGTACTGAACCCTGCGGTACCCCACTAGTAACCCCCTCTTTCTTCAGAGTGGACTCCATTTACAGTTACCTTCTGTGTCCTGTTGTCCAGTCAATGTTTTACCCAGGCTACCACCCTGGGACCCACTCCCAGGCTGGTTAATTTGATTATTAATCTTTTGTGTGGGACTGTGTCAAATGCCTTGCTAAAGTCTAGGTAGACCATGTCCACAGCCCTTCCCTGGTCTACTACTTTGGTCACCCAGTCAAAGAAATTAATTAGAATTGTTTGACATGACCTTCCCGCTGTGAACCCATGCTGCCTTGGGTCCTGCGCCCCCACTGGCCTCTAGGTACTCAACGGTTCTTTCCTTCAGAAGTGATTCCATCACTTTCCCTACCACAGAGGTCAAACTGACAGGTCTGTAGTTTCCTGCCTGTGTCTTACTCCCACTTTTGTGAAGGGGAAACACATCTGCCTTCCTCCAGTCCTCAGGTACCATACTATCCTCCCATGACTTGTTAAAAAGGGTAGTCAGTGGTGTCACTAATTCTCCCCTTAATTCTTTTAGAATTCTGGGGTGAATGCCATCAGGCCCCATTGCTTTGTCCACTTTCAGTTTTAGGAGTTCTTTCAGAACCCTTTCTTCTGTGAAAGGACTGGGATCGACCCCCCTATCTAGAGTGTTTCTCATCATCCTTTCCGCACCTCCTTGTGTATCAACCTTGTTGCAGATCTTTGTGTCATCTGCAAAGAGGCATACTTTTCCTTCCAGTCCCTCTGCAATGTCACTTATAAAGACAATAAAAAGAACTGGACCCAGTACTGAACCCTGCAGTACCCCACTAGTAACCCCCTTTTCTTCAGAGTGGACTCCATTTACAGTTATCTTCTGTGTCCTGTTGTCCAGCCAATGTTTTACCCAGGCTACCACCCTGGGACCCACTCCCAGGCTGATTAATTTGATTATTAATCTTTTGTGTGGGATTGTGTCAAATGCCTTGCTAAAGTCTAGGTAGGCCACGTCCACAGCCCTTCCCTGGTCTACTACTTTGGTCACCCAGTCAAAGAAATTAATTAGAATCGTCTGACATGACCTTCCCGCTGTGAACCCATGCTGCCTTGGGTCCTGTGCCCCCACTGGCCTCTAGGTACTTAACGGTTCTTTCCTTCAGAAGTGATTCCATCACTTTCCCTACCACAGAGGTCAAACTGACAGGTCTGTAGTTTCCTACCTCTGTCTTGCTCCCACTTTTGTGAAGGAGAAACACATCTACCTTCCTCCAGTCCTCAGGTACCATACTATCCTCCCATGACTTGTTAAAAAGGGTAGTCAGTGGTGTCACTAGTTCTCCCCTTGATTCTTTTAGAATTCTGGGGTGAATTCCATCAGGCCCCATTGCTTTGTCCACTTTCAGTTTTAGGAGTTCTTTCAGAACCCTTTCTTCTGTGAAAGGACTGGGATCGACCCCCCGATCTAGAGTGTTTCTCATCATCCTTTCGCACCTCCTTGTGTATCAACCTTGTTGCAGATCTTTGTGTCATCTGCAAAGAGGCATACTTTTCCTTCCAGTCCTCTGCAATGTCACTTATAAAGACAATAAAAGAACTGGACCCAGTACTGAACCCTGCAGTACCCACTAGTAACCCCTTTTCTTCAGAGTGGACTCCATTTACAGTTATCTTCTGTGTCCTGTTGTCCAGCCAATGTTTTACCCAGGCTACCACCCTGGGACCCACTCCCAGGCTGATTAATTTGATTATTAATCTTTTGTGTGGGATTGTGTCAAATGCCTTGCTAAAGTCTAGGTAGGCCACGTCCACAGCCCTTCCCTGGTCTACTACTTTGGTCACCCAGTCAAAGAAATTAATTAGAATCGTCTGAGCAGACCTTCCGCTGTGAACCCATGCTGCCTTGGGTCCTGTGCCCCACTGGCCTCTAGGTACTTAACTGTTCTTTCCTTCAGAAGTGATTCCATCACTTTCCCTACCACAGAGGTCAAACTGACAGGTCTGTAGTTTCCTACCTCTGTCTTGCTCCCACTTTTGTGAAGGAGAAACATCTACCTTCCTCCAGTCCTCAGGTACCATACTATCCTCCCATGACTTGTTAAAAAGGGTAGTCAGTGGTGTCACTAGTTCTCCCCTTAATTCTTTTAGAATTCTGGGGTGAATTCCATCAGGCCCCATTGCTTTGTCCACCTTCAGTTTTAGGAGTTCTTTCAGAACCCTTTCTTTTGTGAAAGGACTGGGATCGCCCCCATCCAGAGTGTTTCTGTTAATTGAATTAGGCACCTCCCCTCCTCCTCTTTTGTGAATACTGAGCAGAAGTATTCATTCAGTATCCCTGCCTTTTCACTGTCCCTCTCTGCCCACCCACTGTCCATTCTATTCAGCCTCACTATCCCTCCCTTTGTCTTTCTACACTCTCTGATGTACCTATAAAAGGTTTTATCCCCCTTCTTATCTGAGTTGGCTATCTTCTATCCCTCCCTTTGTCTTTCTATGCTCTCTGAGGTACCTATAAAAGGTGTTATCCCCCTTCTTAACCGAGTTGGCTATCTTTTCCTCAGTTTGGGCCTTCGCTATTCTGACTTCCCTCCCTGCTTCCTTCTGCCTTAAGTGATACAGTTCTCTGTCCTGCTCCTTCTGTGTTTCCTTATACTTTCTAAATGCTATCTTTTTCTCCTTAACCTTCCCTGCCACCTCTTTTGAGAACCATAGTGGCTTTTTCTTTCATTTTGATTTGTTTATTTGCTTCACACAAAGGCTCATTGCCTCGGTGATGGCAGTTTTGATGTTTCCCCATTGTTGCTCCACCCCTCCTTCTTGCCTTTTTGCTAGTGCTTTTCTAAGGCACTCTCCCATCTTGCCAAAGTCAGCCCTCCTGAAGTCTAGTACCCTCACTTTTGTATACCTTGTCTCTGTCGTTGAGTTTATCGTAAACCACACTGTGTGGTAGTCACCTATCCCTAGGCGGGTTTCTACAGAAACCTACAGGAAACCCTCCCCAGCTGACTTCCATCCAATGTTAAACAGCAGGTTCCTAAATCCTATACACTCTGGGGTGTTTTGGGGAACATTAACATTTTAATCATTGTGCTTATATCCAGCTGTCAGTTACCATCTGGTACCTTGTGACCTGTGTAGGAGTTTTCCCTTTTTCCAAGGGTGCCATTTTTTTCTTTAATGACCTCTATCCTTTGGGACACTCTTTCCACACCCCGGGTACTAGTTCCTCTGCTGTCACCAGCAGGTACCTCTATCTGGTTGCACATAAGACAGGTCTTAAGATAGGCTGTCATCTGTCTATACATTCCTGGCCAGTAATAATACAGGGTTAATTGAGCTAAGACCCCACCATGGCTCAGATGCCCAGAGGGACTAAAGTGAGCAGCTTCCATCACTTGTTGCTGGTACACCTCAGGTACCACTGCCTGGGCATCCACACTTTATGTACAGGGGTTGGGGCCTCATGTGGTACCGAACACCCTTCTTTAGTTCATACCACCAACATTGCTTTGCCCCCACATCATCATTAATCTGCATACTCTCCTTGACCTTAACATACTGTAACAGTTTGGCAACATTAGCATCTTTAGCCTGCAGTATACCCCAGTCAATACTGTTAAAAGATTTAGCTGTATCAATACAAGAAAAAGTCCCTTCAACCTCATAGGCTTTTTCTTGCTTGCTTGGAGTCTTCAACCCCAGCACAATATCACTTGGCACAGTCTTATCTGAGGTCTCATATTCAAGTTCCATACTTGCGTCTCCGACCTCCAACAGGTAACATCCGGAGATCAAAGGCAACAAAGAAATATCCTGTTCGGTCAGGGGGTCCTCCTCAAACTGAGCCCATGAAAAATCCTCCTCTAACTCTTTATCCAAACTCTCCGGTAGGAACCTCTCAAGCACCTGTCACCGGTGTTCCACCTCTCTGTGTAGTTGGTCTGCCTCCAGCCATTGCCCACTCATCCAGTGGATCATCCTCATCAGGTTCTCCACCTCCTGGGTGTTGTTTCTCACACCTCCAGTCTGCCTTGACCTGCATCTCTTCATCATCTTCAGGCTTGGCCTTCCTCTGAGCTCCCAGGTCCAGTCCAGGCAGCAGCAGATTCTCTCCGTCTGTCAGCCATGGTTCTGGTCAGAACTCATGGACTTTCTTCTCCAGGTTCTCCTCTGGCAACTCCTGGTGCAATGGTCCACCTGGGATACCCAGGTCATACCTGAAAATAGGCACTTGGCTGTCTAGTGTGCTTACCCGGTTAACAAAAGCAAATAAATAAATATCTGGCCAATATCCACAGGAAAACATCCCTCTTAGGCCAGTCCAGACATTTCCAGCAAGTTAGCCTACTTCTGATACCAAGTCTGTAGAGGAGTTGTGGGATATCAGATGGACCAGACACCAAACATCAGGTTCAACACACTATCTCTGTGTGATGTTTATTCAAAATACAGAAAAATACCCTTCAAC
Source organism: Neoceratodus forsteri (assembly GCA_016271365.2). Lineage (NCBI taxonomy): Eukaryota > Metazoa > Chordata > Ceratodontiformes > Ceratodontidae > Neoceratodus > Neoceratodus forsteri. The sequence goes on along the minus strand of CM028132.1, from coordinate 1,379,813,806 downwards.
AATGGCATATTCCTTCTTCAATACATCAGTTTGCAGCAACAGACTATGTATGTCCTTCCTCTGCACTTGTCAGCACCTACTGACTCACTGATCTCTGATCTAACTTTTCAGATGAGATTCAGCCTCCCCTATGTGGGCCTTGTTTGCTTGGGTAGTGGGGGCTCAAATAAAAAATTAAAAAAAAAACACGCCAAAGACAAAGAACCTCAGTGCAGAAGCACTGAAACAAGGGTTACCCCAAAGGGGATTGTCAATAAAGCCAAGTTTCAAAGAAACACGGCATCACACATACTTCCAAAATGCAAAGCATCATGGAATATATGCAAATCACCATGACATTTTAGACTGATTCAGTTTACAGCAATTTACATGCATTTTAAATAGCACAACTACATTAATTTTTATAATACAGTCCCCTAGTAACTTCTTACCTTTATCAAAAACACCTAGTGCCATGGTATTTTCAACATTTACAGGTTTCATACACATAAAGTATATACATCAATGTACATGTCATGACATAGTGCCATTGCATACTAAATCCAACAACAAGGAACACAGCCTGTAGTTTTACATCAGCTCAGAGGCCACCACAATAATCTCCCTATACGAGGACTTGAGAAGGAAAAGGAAAATTAAATAGGACACTATAGCATAGTCAAGAAAGGGAAGGGGACCCCATAGGTGGCCAACCTTATGGACTAGAAATTGTAAAGAATAGATTAGGCTAAGTAATAGAAGAACTGTTGCAAAAGATTTAAGAAAAGGTCGGTCCTCAAAAGTGGCAGGAGCTCTCTGTCACAGTGATCAACTGGCTGCCCCTCCAGCCAAAGCCCGGATGGCTGACCAGACGAAGATCTCCCTACCTGATGGCCTCGGTCCACAACCAACTACTCAGTCTTGTCCAGATTCAACCTCAACCAGTTGGAACTCATCCAGTCTTGAATCTCAGTGAGGCAGTTGTTAAAGACCAAGAAGGCTTCGTACTGTTCAGGCACAAAGAACATGTACAGCTGAGTATCATCTGCATAACAGTGAAAACTCAGCCCATATTACCTTATAATGTCCCCCAATGGCAGCATATACACCACGAACAACATGGGTAACAAAACAGAGCCCTGCGGTACTCCACAGGCGGGGGGAAAGGGACAGAGGAAAGAATCCCCGACACCACTCTCTGGTTCCAGCCCATGAGGAAAGAATGGAACCACCAGAGGACTATACCAGACAGTCCACAGATCATCCGCAGGCACTCTAATAATACCCTGTGGTCCATGGTGTCAAACACTGCAGAGAGATCAAGAAGAACCAAGATCAAACTGCTCTTCCAGTCTCTTGCTATTAGGAGATCATTAGGTACCCAAGCAAGTGTCGTCTCGGTACTATGCCCCTTCCTGAATCCAGACTGGAGAGGATTATAGACATCATGGGTGGTAAGATGATCCTCCAGTTGCAACGCGACTACCTTCTCAATAACCTTGCCCACAAAAGGCAGGTTAGAGACTGGTCTGTAGTTAGTAAGACAGTCTGGGTCAAGGGAATATTTTTTCACTAGAGATGTCATCACCGCCTCCTTCAAGGTGTCAGGGAACACCCCTGTCTCCAATGAGCACCAGACTATCTCTGCTAGGACTGGTCTGATGACCTCTACACACCCCATAAGGAGGTGGGTAGGACCAGGGTCCAAACTACAGTAAGTCGGTCGCATACCCTGGATAATCTTCACAATGTCCATGATCAGCAGCTGGTCGAAGTCAGACCAGACAAACTGATTGCTTGTCACCTCCCACCAGCTGCCGCAACACTCATTAGAGCACACTGTATGGATTTCCGACCTGACAGTAGCAGGTCACCTGGTTTCAAGCTTTCCCTCATCCTACTAGATGGGTCCAGCACCGCCATAAGACCATAAAGGGTCAAACCCCTTAAAGGGCGGTACCGGACCATCTCCATGGGGGGCAGGCATATTGGCGGGAGCCATAAAACTGAGCCCTATAGTGTGATAATCAGACCAACTGACCGGCTCCACCACCAGGTCAGAGATATCCAGCCCTAGGAGGAACATCAAATCCAGAGAGTGACTGCAATTATGGGTTGCAGAGGTAACTACCTGCGTGAAGCCCAACAAAATCATCAGTTGGAGGAAGTCTTGACCAAATTGCGAGAGTTCGTTGTTGACCCAGGCATTGAAATCCCCCAGAACATACCATCTGGGGATTCCAAAACCATGTCAGTAACAAAGTCCGCAATTTCCCACAGGAATTCATTTTCGCCCCCAGGTGGATGGTAGATGAGAAGTATCCTACAACCCACACCTGTACCCATGATACACTCAAAGGATCTGGTGGTCCCCACTGGCACATCTACAAGACCCAGTTCTGACTTAAAACAAATGACTACACCCCCGCCCCTACGATCCAATCTCGGGTGGTGTATCACTAAGTACCCAGCCAGAACTGCTGACTCCAACACAGGACCAGCATTCTCGTCCAGCCAGATCTTGGTAATGCATGCCAGTTCTGATGTTCCAACAAGATCAGTAATCAAAGTCTATGTTCCTATGTTTATATTTAGTGTTTGGGAGTGAGACAGGGACTGGGAGAGTCCCGGAATAGAGTTACAGGTTAAGCTACGGCAATGCAGTTCATTGAATATTCACTGAAGTAATGTAATTGATTAGAACCATTCTGATTTGGGCCCCTGTGACTAGAAAATTAATTCAGCCATCATACCCTGTAACCATTGTGCCTCAGCAAAGGGAGAGCCAAAAACAACCACTGTGCCCATGTGATCATTTCCCATCCAAGTCTAAACCTGTCATAGCAGTACCTGAGGAAGACAAAGTGTGATTATTTGCAAGGGGCTCCAAGGAGGTGAATCGGGGGGGGGTGGCTAAAGCCCTCCTAAAATTCTACTTTTCATTACCTCAGGCTGCTGTTATTGACCAAAACTGACTTTTTTTTTTTTTATTATTTTTCCCTCCTGTTGTGATCTATGGGGCCTCTCTCAGGCACCCTGCCTGGTGGGGCCGCCCCTCCTTTTCGGGCGTTCTTGCGCACGTAGACTCCGACTGTGGGTGAGGCCTCCGGGCAGAGGAACCTGGAAGGCCAGGCAGGATGGTACCCAGCTGTGGGCATAGGGGCAGGTGCCATTGCCTACCCTGCAGACCAGGCTTTTCCATTGTTCTGGTGCTCACCCCCCTCCCCGCGTGGCGCACACCCTGATGCAAATGACACACAGCAACCCTGTCATGCATCAGCCACGCTGAGTAAGTGCTGCCCTATGTGCTGCAGTGCCCCTGGTCTCCACCAGGAGCCACTGGCATGCCGGGCAATCCCCAGCCCTCACCCACAGGGAGCAGAGCAGCCTGCAGGTGCTCAATCCTCGACCCGCCCCTCCCGACCCCCGGTGTCCGAGCTCACTCCCGGACTTGGGTCTCCAGCGTGGTGTGAGGTGTGGCGCCCAGCGCCTCAACCCTCAGCGCCACCGGGCTGGCCAAAACTGACTTTTTTATGAATTAAGTCCCCACACACACACAGTCTTTAGGTCTAGACCCTCCTCTGGGTTCCTGGCAAGCACAGATTCTGTCAAATACCCTTAGACAAAGGAGTTCCCTTGGTCATACCCCCCCCCATTGGGTGCAGTGAGTCAGGTTAGATGTAAAAGGGAGGTTGCATACATGAAAGTAAATTACTATACGAAGAATACTGCATGGACAGTAGTGTATTATGAGTTTTGTTACACACCCAACGTGAGTGATGCCACATAAGCCACGAGTGTCCAGTGCTTTATACATAAGGGTGCCTGAAATAAAAAAATTTCTGATGCTACCAATATCTTAAATTTTTTTTTTTTTTACAATTACCTGTTTTAGACACTGACTTGCACAGTGCTGCAATGTGGTGCAGTGTGAATCAGTGCCAGAAAACAAAAGTAGAAAAATCTCATTATTTTCATTCTTTTTTTTTTATGGAAAAAACATTAAGCCGTGGCTCATTTATAATGGTGTCAACACAGCAAAAAAATAAATTAAATAATTAATAAAATAAATAACATTCATAACAACAGCCAAGATACAAAATTGGGTGTGGCTGCAGTTTGTGAGGGACAAATATGGTGGCCGAGACTTGGATATATGTGAGCCAACCATTGCTAAGCAACAGTCAACCGTATAGCAGTCTTGTGCACTGAGTGTAATAGATACGATCGGGACTGTGCCCCACGCCCCAACACACACACACAGAGGATTTTTTATTTCAGGGGCAAAGCCCCAACACCCCTTCCGGAGCAATGTGTAACTACTGCCATTCCAAAAAGCTACCGAATATAAAGACTGAGGTCAAGAAATGAGAATCTTGGCCGCCATCTTCTCTGTTCCTCACAAACTGCAGCCGGGTCCAAAATTGTACTTATACAATATAAAACAACTAATAGAAGAAAAAATACAGTAAAGCAGCAGCTGGCAGCAGTAGCAGTCAAATACCAACAGTCACAGAATATTCCCCAGGTGGCAGTGGGATCTACAAACACTGCACCAGTTTGTTTCCCTTCATCCATATTCCTCAGCACATGGTTGATGAAGAGGTCAAGAGCCGTGGTAGTACTGTGCCCCTTCCGGAAACCATGTTGCTGAGGGCAAAGGAGATTATACTTGGAGACGTGCTCTGTAATTTGGTAGTTTACTACCTTCTCTAGGAGCTTACCAAGATGGGGCAGAATGGAGATGGGACAGTAGTTGTCCATAAGATCAAGCTCACTTGATTTATGAATGGGAACAATTTTGGCCTGCTTCCAGACAGAGAGAACAGAGGCTGTTGTAAGGGAGAGGTTAAAGATGAAGGTGAGTGGATGAGCAATGTTCTGGGCCGCTATTTTTTTTATCACAACATTATTTATTACCACCTCTGTGGACCTGCCAGGGGTTATGCCCCCCCCCCCGGAGGGGTACGTCCTCTGGCCCATCAGGGCCATCATGGGTCCTGCTGGGTCCCAGCATTTTCCTCCGTTTTTCTCCCTCGCACCCACACTCATGCAATGGTTGCAGCAGCCGTCTCCACCTTCGCAGAGGCAGCCAAGCACCCTGGGCAAGGGCCAAACCCCTCTTATTGTGCTGATGCACACAGCTCAAGTCTTCCCACCCAAGGAAGGAGAGTAGTCCTGTGGATGCTCAATCCTTACCTCCCCGGCTGACCCCCGAATGACCCAAGCCCATTCCCGAACCCGGGTCACCAGCATGGTGCTAGGTGTGGCATCCAGCGCCTCAACCCTCAGCACCACCAGGCCGCCTTCTGGGCCACTAGTTTTAAGAAGTGGGAGAACAGATCGTCACTACCAGCACTCCCTTGAGATGGTAGGCTGAGAAGGAGCTTAACAGTCCCAGGAGGAGACTTAAAATAAAAATGGGGCTAGTAGAAGGGGAAGGTGGAGGAGGGGACAAGGGGATGGAGGAGGGAGCTTAGCCAGGTAGCTGCAAAGGTTTGAGAACTGTGCATTGAGTGCATTTGTGATGTCAGTAGGGTCAGTGAGGGAGCCTTGTTGTGTGTTTAGGGGGAAGGTGAAGCTTGGTCATATTGGAATTATAAAACTAATTACATAGTTTAGAATGCAGTAGTGGAAAAAGTAAAAGATGACCTTAGGTAAGGAGGAAGGACATTTCGGGAGACAGGACAGGATTAGCTAAAGGTTTGCTTAATTTTCTTAGTTTTCACATGAGGCACCACAAGTTCAACAAAATCTGCACATCACAGAGTTGAAACAGGAGTCTTAAGCACAACTGATGATGCCAAGTAAACAGAAAATATATTATACTGTATAGAGGAAGCTTGTTCTGTGTGTATTTTTATTCTAAGCAGAGCGCTGTTGTACCACAGGCAAAGGCCATGGAACACAGTTGTACCCTTCTGTGGTACAATAGCATTCTACACAGGTGAACACAATATCTGCATGACCAGCTCTAACAAAACCAGAGTTGGAAAAAAAAAAAAGTGCTCCCAATATATAACCACAAACAGAAAATGATAATATGAACCTTGACTAGTTTGCTCTGTTTTCAATGAAAGTCTAAAAAAAATCAAACCTTTATATTAACATAAACGTAATCTTATTTTTTTTAAAAGCATTTGTTTCTCTGGATTAGCTGTAACTTTGACAATGACGGAACATGAAAATGGTAGAATGATCGAGAACAGGACACAATAGTTTAAGCAGTTTAAAAAAAAAAGTTTTACTTGTTTGGTCCATATACACTATAAAAATATTGGTTGGGCAAAACCATGCCCAACCAACCTGTGCTGCCACCTCAAGGTTCAGATTATATCAGACCTCTCGAGCTTCGCTGTTAAGGTCTGCTGTAATCTGAACCTCTCGGTCGCAACACAGTCTGGTTGTGCATGGTTGCCCAACCGGTATTCTGTATATACATGGTTGTGATGTCACATTACAGGATTTTTAGATTACTGGTTTCAGGTAGTTATAGAACCTAAACAGTAATTAAGTAAGGCAGAACGTTCCAGCTGACTGGGTCTTTATCACCAACAGTTTTGGATCTGCTAATTAAATAAATGCTAAAATTATCTGGTTTGTCAACATAGCTCCAGCGTTGCCACTGGCAACTTGGGTTCATGTCCTGAGCCAGGGGTGTACCACAGCCAATGGGATGAGGACTAACAGACCTAGAAGATGCTCTACTCCAGAGAGAGTAGATCACTGCCTCCGTTATCTCACCGTTACCTGATGGATAATCATGGGTGGCAGTGCATTGGAAGCAAAGAGGGAGGAAGGATGTCAGCTAGGGTCTCTGTCAGCACACTGGTCTGTACATACTTGAAGCCCCCAGCATGCCGGCATCATGAGACCCTGAAGAAAAGTGAGAAAAACTCCCCAACACATACGGGTGGATACCAGAGGCACTTTTAGGCCCAGTGCCTCCAACTGCCCATCTATCCACTGGACTCTGATGGGTTTCCTTCATTCCGACCTTCTAGTCCTGCCATTGGGATGAGAAGAAAACTGCAGGATGTTTAAGTGGCAGAGATGGCAGGTGACAGGGTTAGCAGGTCACCTCTAAGGCTGATAGGGGCTGCATTGGTGGCAGGGGGCCAAAAACTGTCAATTATAGAAATAATATAGGCTGAGTTCCATTGCATGCTTTAAAGCATGACATGCTTTCCAAGATCCTGGAAAATACACAGTAATATCTCCCCCCTCCCCATTTTCCTTATTCTCTCCTCATCCTCCCTCCTTCTGTCTTCTGCCACTGCCTCCCTTCTCCTCTTTGTCCTTCCCTTCCCTTCCTCTGCCCCTCTGGACTCAAACTCCTGATGGTTATCAGCATTGCCTGTATTTAACTGCATTGCTTGCTTGTATATCATATGTATATTATATGTCTAGTTGCCTCGTATCCTGCATTGTCTGTTTGTAAATTACATGCATTCTGTATTGTATCCTGCACCTTGTTAATTGTTGTATTATGCTGTGAACTACATGACGTGGAGCCTTTGTAAAGGAGTCACTGACTCAAAGGTTGTAATTTTATTTATTTAGTTTTTGTTGACCGGGTAAGTGCACTAGACAAATCCTGCCTATTTCCAGGCACAACCCGGGGGAGGGGGATACAGATGAATGTCAACTGACCTTGAATCAGATTAAGCTGTTGGTGGTGTTTTTAGTGAATGAGGGAAATTTGGCCAGGACACCGGGGAAATTCCCCTACTCTTTTCGATAAATGCCATGGGATCTTTAACATCCTCCTGAACTACCACCAATCCAGGCAGATGGGACCTCGGTTTAACGTCTCATCTGAAAGATGGCATCTCAGAAGTGCAGCACCCCTCTCATGCTGCACTACAGTGTCAGTACTGGGATATTAACCCAAGTGCCAGATGTGGGAACTGAACCCACATTCCTCTGATCTCCCGGCCTCAGAGGCAGGTGTGCTACCTACTGAGCCTACTGAGACTTTAATAAATAAATAAATACTCTTTAAAGAGTAGTATAAACAAGCTTTCCTATGGTTTTGCAATGAAGTCCTGTGAAGGTCTGCTGTGGCAATGAACTCTAGTTCAAGAAGGGGAGAGGACATGGGGCATCAGTCCTCCCAGACAGGGTGTTCCTCAGTCAGCCCCAGGCCACGAAAATCTGATGGAGTCTGATACCAAGGAAATCAGACTCCATGGCTCCTGAAACAAAAACAAAGCAAAACAAACTTTTTAAGACATAAAGAAAAAAGTTGAAAAAAAGCCCTAAACAAACCGCAAAATCAAAACAAACTCAACTGTGGCTTGCTCCTGGCCCAGTCTGGGTGGAGAGAATATGACATGATTCGTCTATAATCCTTCATGAGTCTAGTGGTCAGTTTTGAAGGGATTACTATGCTAATTACTGTTGTATCAATAAAGGTTACAGAAACTGCAAGGCACTGCTTGACAATTTTGTAGTAATGCCATGACATTTACTACCAGGTTACATCATGCCACTGTGGTACCTAGTACCCACAGTATTAACTATTTATACCACTGTGCTAAACTAGGGAGCAGTGGTTTATTTTATTGATAAACCACCAAATCCGGTGTGCATGTTTGTTTTGGAACAGAATGAATTGGATACAGAGCTTTCAGTCAGAAGTTTCTTGTCAAAAAGATCTCTTTGTGAGCCAGTGACAGCTCACTGTTGCCACTGACCTGGTCAGCCCTGTCCGCAGCAAACACATCTCCATAAACACACAGGGGAGGGCAGGAATTCAACTGCCTAAAACCCCACTGTCCACAATCCATTACTAAAGCGTCATAACAGGCATGCAGGAGAACCAGGGATTCCACCCATCTACAGAACACTGTCCAGTAATACAGCATTATTCATCACAGACACACAGGGGGGAAACAATGATTCAAACCTAGATACTGAGTACTGTCCAGTACTATAGTATCATCACAGACACACAGTAACCAGGGCTTCAAACCCAGCAACTGAGCACTATCCAGTACTATATCATCACCACAGACAAACAGGGGAACCAGAGATTCAAACCCAGCAACTGAGCACTGTTCAGTGCTACAGCATTATCATAAACACATAGGGGAACCAGGGATTCATACCCAGCAACTGAGCACTATTACTATAGCATCATCACAGACACACAGTACCCAGGGCTTCAAACCCAGCAACTGAGCACTGTCTAGTACTATATCATCACCACAGACAAACAGGGGAACCAGAGATTCAAACCTGGCTACCAAGCACTGTCCAGTACAACAGCATCATCACAGACACACAGGAGATCCAAGGATTCAAACCCAGCTACTGAGCACTGTCCAGTACTACAGTATCATCACAGACACACAGGGGAACCAATGATTCAAACATGGCTACTGAGCAATGTCTAGTACTACAGCCTCATCAGAGAAACACAGGGGAACCAGAGACTCAGACCCAGCTTCTGAACACTACACAGTACTACAGCTTCATCACAGACACACAGGGGTGCCAGGGATTCCAAAGCAGCAACTGAACACTGACTAGTTCTACAGTATCACCTCAGACACACAGGGGAACCAGGGATTCAAACCCAGCTACTGAGCAATGTCCAGTACTATAGTATCATCATAGACACACAGGGGAACCAGAGATTCAAACCCACCTACTGAGCACTGTCCAGTACTATAGCATCATCACAGATACACAGGGGAACCAAGGATTCAATCCCAGCTGCTGAGCACTGTTCTCTACTACAGCATCATCACAGACATACAGGGGAATCAGGGATTCAGATCCAGCTACTGAACACTGCCCAGTACTACAGCATCATCACAGACATACAGGGGAACTAGGGATTCAGATCCAGCTACTGAGCACTGCCCAGTACTACAGCATCTTCACAGACATACAGGGGAACTAGAGATTCAGATCCAGCTACTGAGCACTGTCCAGTACTACAGCATCTTCACAGACATACAGGGGAACCAGGGATTCAAACCCACCTACTGAGCGCTGTCCAGTACTACAGCATCATCACAGACATACAGGGGAAGCAGGGATTCAACCCCAGCTGCTGAGCGCTGTCCTGTACTACAGCATCTTCACAGACACATAGGGGAACCAGGGATTCAGATCCAGCTACAGAGCACTGTCCTGTACTACAGAATCATCACAGACAAACAGGGGAACCAGGGATTCAGATCCAGCTACTGAGCACTGTCCAGTACTACAGCATCTTCACTGACATTCAGGGGAACCAGGGATTCAGACCCAGCTACTGAGCACTGTCCAATACTACAGCATTATCAACAGATAAATAGGGGAACCAGAGATTCAAACCCAGTTACTGAGCATTGTCCAGTACTCTGCTAGGCTTGCCATAGCCCATGGTATACTCCTTCCGTCGCTTACCTATGGGGTTGCTACCTATACCTAAGTGGGTAAATCAAGTCTTCGAAAGAGGGATGTCACCTACAACATCTGTCGCTATGCATCTTCCTCTCATAGACTAAAACACCACTGTCTCCTCTACTCCAACCTTGGATGGCTTCCTCCTCACGCATCAATGTCTTATACACTCGGCTCCACTATTGACAACATTATCAGATCTCAGATACCCAAGCCCCTAGCAGGGCTTTTTCAAACTCAGGCATCTTGCAATGCCTACGCTCAGCCGGCAATGCCCCTGTCTGCATCCCTAGACATGCCACCTCCAAAGGTGCTAGTGCCTTTGCCTGTCATTCCCCCAATACTGGAACTCCCTCCTCTAACTATTTGTGAGGCCCCATCCCACTCCTTTATGATAGAACTGTAACCATCTCCTCTTGTCCTCTACTTGCTGCTGTTTCAAACCACCCTAGCCACTTTTCCTATACATTTTAACTCTTTTTGCCATGATCAGTCTTGTCCTTCTCAACGTTTCAGCACTTCTGCAGCCTGCTGGCTTACCGCTGCACCCTGCTGTTCTCATACCTCCTATGCTTGTTCCTATCCTCAAATTTTCTGTCCTTATTTTAGCTACCGTGCTCCCATTCCTTCTTGTTACTCTCTCCTATATTTATTTTCTGGTTGATTACAATTGTGTTCACTGTTCATTGTGGTATTTATCTCCTCTTATCAACATGTGCCCAAACTTTTGCAATGGATTTGATACTGTATAATACTCTTGACGGTTGTCAGTTTTCCTGCTTGTATGTACAAATTTCTTTGACAGATCCCAAAATGTAATGTTATTCTTTCTGATGTTTTGTTTCTGTACCCTCACTGGTCATGCCTGAAAATAGTCATTGTTATGGCTAGTGCGCCTACCCAGTAAACAAAAACTAAAATAAATAAATTAATAAAATCATCACAGATACCCAGGGGAACCAGGGATTCAAACCAGGCAACTAAGCACAGTCTGATACTACAGCATCATCACACACAGGAGAACCAGGGATTCCAATCCAGCTACTGAGCACTGCCCAGTACTACAGCATCTTCACAGACATACAGGGGAACCAGGGATTCAGATAAAGCTACTGAGCACTGCCCAGTACTACAGCATCTTCACAGACATACAGGAGAACCAGGGATTTAGATCCAGCTACTGAGCACTGCCCAGTACCACAGCATCTTCACAGACACACAGGGGAATCAGGGATTCAGATCCAGCTACTGAGCACTGCCCAGTACCACAGCATCATCACAGACACACAGGGGAACCAGGGATTCAGATGCAGCTAGAGCACTGTCCTGTACTACAGCATCTTCACAGACACACAGGGGAACCAGGGATTCAGATCCAGCTACTGAGCACTGTCCTGTACTACAGCATCTTCACAGACACAGTGGAACCAGGGATTCAGATCTAGCTACTGAGTACTGCCCAATACTACAGCATCTTCACAGACACACAGGGGAACCAGGGATTCAGATCCAGCTACTGAGCACTGCCCAGTACTACAGCATCATCAGAGAGACACAGGGGAACCTGGAATTCAGATCCAGCTACTGACCACTGTCCAGTACTACAGCATCATCACAGACATACAGGGGAACCAGGGATTCAGATCCAGCTACTGAGCACTGTCCAGTACTACAGCATCATCACAGACATAAAGGGGAACCAGGGATTCAACCCCAGCTACTGAGCACTGCCCAATACTACAGCATCATCACAGACATACAGGGAAACTAGGGATTCAACCCCAGCTACTGAGCACTGCCCAGTACCACAGCATCTTCACAGACACACAGGGGAATCAGGGATTCAGATCCAGCTACTGAGCACTGCCCAATACTACAGCATCCTCACAGACACACAGGGGAATCAGGGATTCAGATTCAGCTACTGAGCACTGCCCAGTACTACAGCATCCTCACAGACATACAGGGGAACCAGGGATTCAGATACAGCTACTGAGCACTGCCCAGTACTACAGCAGCTTCACAGACATACAGGGGAACCAGGGATTCAGATGCAGCTAGAGCACTGTCCTGTACTACAGCATCTTCACAGACACACAGGGGAACCAGGGATTCAGATCCAGCTACTGAGCACTGCCCACAACTACAGCATCTTCACAGACATACAGGGGGAACCAGGGATTCAGATCCAGCTACTGAGCACTGCCCAGTACTACAGCATCATCACAGACACACAGGGGAACCAGGGATTCAGATCCAGCTACTGAGCACTGACCTGTACTACAGCATCATCACGGACATACAGGGGAACCAGGAATTCAGATCCAGCTACTGAGCACTGTCCTGTACTACAGCATCTTCACAGACACACAGGGGAACCAGGGATTCAGATCCAGCTACTGAGCACTGCCCAGTACTACAGCATCTTCACAGACACACAGGTGAACCAGGGATTCAGATCCAGCTACTGAGCACTGTCCAGTACTACAGCATCATCACAGATATACAGGGGAACCAGGGATTCAAGATCCAGCTACTGAGCACTGCCCAGTACTACAGCATCATCACAGACATACAGGGAACCAGGATTCAGATGCAGCTAGAGCACTTTCCAGTACTACAGCATCTTCACAGACACACAGCGGAACCAGGGATTCAGATCCAGCTACTGAGCACTGTCCAGTACTACAGCATCTTCACAGACATACAGGGGAACCAGGGATTCAGATCTAGCTACTGAGTACTGCCCAATACTACAGCATCTTCACAGACACACAGGGAACCAGGGATTCAGATCCAGCTACTGAGCACTGCCCAGTACTACAGCATCATCATAGAGACACAGGGGAACCTGGAATTCAGATCCAGCTACTGACCACTGTCCAGTACTACAGCATCCTCACAGACACACAGGGAACCAGGATTCAGATCCAGCTACTGAGCACTGTCCAGTACTACAGCATCATCACAGACACAAGGGGAACCAGGGATTCAGATCCAGCTACTGAGCACTGCCCAGTACTACAGCATCATCACAGACATACAGGGAAACCAGGGATTCAGCCTCAGCTACTGAGCACTGCCCAGTACTACAGCATCTTCACAGACATACAGGGAACCAGGGATTCAGATCCAGCTACTGGAGCACTGCCCAGTACTACAGCATCTTCACAGACATACAGGGAACCAGGGATTCAGATCCAGCTACTGAGCACTGCCCGGAACTACAGCATCTTCACAGACATACAGGGGAACCAGGGATTCAGATCCAGCCACTGAGCACTGCCCAGTACTACAGCATCCTCACAGACACACAGGGAACCAGGGATTCAGATCCAGCTACTGAGCACTGCCCAATACTACAGCATCTTCACAGACATACAGGGAACCAGGGATTCAGATCCAGCTACTGAGCACTGCCCAGTACTACAGCATCTTCACAGACATACAGGGGAACCAGGGATTCAGATCCAGCTACTGAGCACTGCCCAGTACTACAGCATCCTCACAGACATACAGGGGAACCAGGTATTCAGATCCGGCTACTGAGCACTACCCAGTACTACAGCATCCTCACAGACATACAGGGGAACCAGGGATTCGGAGATACAGGAGAACCAGGGACTCAGATACATCTACTGAGCACTGCCCAGTACTACAGCAGCTTCACAGACATACAGGGGAACCAGGGATTCAGATCCAGCTACTGAGCACTGTCCTGTACCACAGCATCTTCAAGGACACACAGGGGAACCAGGGATTCAGATCCAGCTACTGAGCACTGTCCAGTACTACAGCATCATCACAGACATACAGGGGAACCAGGGATTCAACCCCAGCTACTGAGCACTGCCGAGTACTACAGCATCATCACAGACATACAGGGAAACCAGGTATTCAACCCCAGCTACTGAGCACTGCCCAGTACCACAGCATCTTCACAGACACACAGGGGAATCAGGGATTCAGATCCAGCTACTGAGCACTGCCCAGTACTACAGCATCCTCACAGACACAGGGAATCAGGATTCAGATCCAGCTACTGAGCACTGCCCAGTACTACAGCATCCTCACAGACATACAGGGGAACCAGGGATTCAGATACAGCTACTGAGCACTGCCCAGTACTACAGCATCATCACAGAGACACAGGGAACCAGGAATTCAAATCCAGCTACGAGCACTGTCCAGTACTACAGCATCTCACAGACATACAGGGAACCAGGATTCAGATCCAGCCACTGAGCACTGCCCAGTACTACAGCATCTTCACAGACATACAGGGGGAACCAGGGATTCAGATCCAGCTACTGAGCACTGCCCAGTACTACAGCATCATCACAGACACACAGGGGAACCAGGGATTCAGATCCAGCTACTGAGCACTGTCCTGTACTACAGCATCTTCACAGAAACACAGGGGAACCAGGGATTCAGATCCAGCTACTGAGCACTGCCCAGTACCACAGCATCTTCACAGACACACAGGGGAATCAGGGATTCAGATCCAGCTACTGAGCACTGCCCAGTACTACAGCATCCTCACAGACACACAGGGGAATCAGGGATTCAGATCCAGCTACTGAGCACTGCCCAGTACTACAGCATCCTCACAGACATACGGGGGAACCAGGGATTCAGATACAGCTACTGAGCACTGCCCAGTACTACAGCAGCTTCACAGACATACAGGGGAACCAGGGATTCAGATGCAGCTAGAGCACTGTCCTGTACTACAGCATCTTCACAGACACACAGGGGAACCAGGGATTCAGATCCAGCTACTGAGCACTGCCCAGTACTACAGCATCTTCACAGACATACAGGGGGAACCAGGGATTCAGATCCAGCTACTGAGCACTGCCCAGTACTACAGCATCATCACAGACACACAGGGGAACCAGGGATTCAGATCCAGCTACTGAGCACTGTCCTGTACTACAGCATCTTCACAGACACACAGGGGAACCAGGGATTCAGATCCAGCTACTGAGCACTGTCCTGTACTACAGCATCTTCACAGACACACAGGGGAACCAGGGATTCAGATCCAGCTACTGAGCACTGACCAGTATTACAGCATCTTCACAGACACACAGGGGAACCAGGGATTCAGATCCAGCTACTGAGCACTGTCCAGTACTACAGCATCATCACAGACATACAGAGGAACCAGGGATTCAGATCCAGCTACTGAGTACTGCCCAGTACTACAGCATCATCACAGACATACAGGAGAACCAGGGATTCAGATCCAGCTACTGAGCACTGACCAGTACTACAGCATCTTCACAGACATACAGGAACCAGGGATTCAGATCCAGCTAATGAGCACTGCCCAGTACTACAGCATCCTCACGGACACACAGGAAACCAGGAATTCAGATCCAGCTACCGAGCACTGCCCAGTACTACAGCATCATCATATAGACAGGGGAACCAGGATCCAAACCCAGCTACTGAGCACTGTCCATACTACTGCATCATCACAGGCAGAAGGAACCAGGGATTCAATCCAGCTACTGAGCACTGTCCAGTACTACAGCATCTTCACAGACATACAGGGCAGCAGGGATTCAGATCCAGCTACTGAGCACTGTCCAGTACTACAGCATCATCACAGACATACAGGGAACCAGGGATTCAAATCCAGCTACTGAGCACTGCCCAGTACTACAGCATCATCACAGACATACAGGAACCAGGATTCAGATCCAGCTACTGAGCACTGCCCAGTACTACAGCATCTTCAAAGACATACAGGTGAACCAGGGATTCAGATCCAGCTACTGAGCACTGTCCAGTATTACAGCATCTTCACAGACATACAGGGGAACCAGGGATTCAGATCTAGCTACTGAGCACTGCCCAGTACTACAGCATCTTCACAGACACACAGGGGAACCAGGGATTCAGATCCAGCTACTGAGCACTGCCCAGTACTACAGCATCATCACAGACATACAGGGGAACCAGGGATTCAGATCCAGCTACTGAGCACTGCCCAGTACTACAGCATCATCACAGACATACAGGGGAACCAGGGATTCAGATCCAGCTACTGAGCACTGCCCAGTACTACAGCATCTTCACAGACACACAGGGGAACCAGGGATTCAGATCCAGCTACTGAGCACTGCCCAGTACTACAGCATCTTCACAGACATACAGGGGAACCAGGGATTCAGATCCAGCTACTGAGCACTGCCCAGTACTACAGCATCATCACAGACATACAGGGGAACCAGGGATTCAGATCCAGCTACTGAGCACTGTCCTGTACTACAGCATCTTCACAGACACACAGGGGAACCAGGGATTCAGATCCAGCTACTGAGCACTGTCCAGTACTACAGCATCATCACAGACACACAGGGGAACCAGGGATTCAGATCCAGCTACTGAGCACTGTCCAGTACTACAGCATCATCACAGACATACAGGAAACCAGGGATTCAATCCCAGCTACTGAGCACTGTCCAGTACTACAGCATCCTCACAGACACACAGGGAACAGGGATTCAGATCCAGCTACTGAGCACTGCCCAGTACTACAGCATCATCACAGACATACAGGGAACCAGGGATTCAGATCCAGCTACTGAGCACTGCCCAGTACTACAGCATCTTCACAGACATACAGGGAACCAGGATTCAGATCCAGCTACTGAGCACTGTCCTGTACTACAGCATTATCACAGGACAGGGGAACCAGAGATTCAAATCCAGCTACTGAGCACTGTCCAGTACTACAGCATCTATCACAGACATACAGGGAACCAGGATTCAAACCCAGCTACTGAGCACTGCCCAGTACTACAGCATCTTCACAGACACAGGGAACCAGGATTCAGATCCAGCTACTGAGCACTGTCCAGTATTACAGCATCTTCACAGACACACAGGGAACCAGGATTCAGATCCAGCTACTGAGCACTGTCCAGTACTCACAGCATCATCACAGACATGCAGGAACCAGGGATTCAGATCCAGCTACTGAGCACTGCCCAGTACTACAGCATCTTCACAGACATACAGGGGAACCAGGGATTCAGATCCAGCTACTGAGCACTGACCAGTACTACAGCATCTTCACAGACACACAGGGGAACCAGGGATTCAGATCCAGCTACTGAGCACTGTCCAGTACTACAGCATCATCACAGACATACGGGAACCAGGATTCAGATCCAGCTACTGAGCACTGCCCAGTACTACAGCATCATCATAGACATACAGGGGAACCAGGGATTCAGATCCAGCTACTGAGCACTGTCCCAGTACTACAGCATCATCACAGCACAGGGGAACCAGGGATTCAGATCCAGCTACTGAGCACTGTCCTGTACTACAGCATCTCACAGACACACAGGGGAACCAGGATTCAGATCCAGCTACTGAGCACTGTCCAGTAATACAGCATCATCACGGACACACAGGGGAACCAGGGATTCAGATCCAGCTACTGAGCACTGTCCAGTACTACAGCATCATCACAGACATACAGGGAACCAGGGATTCAGACCCAGCTACTGAGCACTGCCCAGTACTCACAGCATCTTCAAAGACATACAGGGAACCAGGGATTCAGATCCAGCTACTGAGCACTGTCCAGTACTACAGCATCTTCACAGACATACAGGGGAACCAGGATTCAGATCCAGCTACTGAGCACTGCCCAGTACTACAGCATCATCACAGACATACAGGGAACCAGGAATTCAGATCCAGCTACTGAGCACTGCCCAGTACTACAGCATCACTCACAGACATACAGGGGAACCAGGATTCAACACCAGCTACTGAGCACTGCCCAGTACTACAGCACTCACAGACATACAGGGCAACCAGGGATTCAGATCCAGCTACTGAGCACTGTCCAGTACTACAGCATCTTTCACAGACACACAGGGGAACCAGGGATTCAGATCCAGCTACTGAGCACTGTCCAGTACTACAGCATCTTTCACAGACATGGGGAACCAGGGATCAGATCTAGCTACTGAGCACTGTCCTGTACTACAGCATCTTCACAAGACAGGGGAACCAGGGATTCAGATCTGGCTACTGAGCACTGCCCAGTACTACAGCATCTTCACAGACATACAGGGGAACCAGGGATTCAGATCCAGCTACTGAGCACTGTCCAGTACTACAGCATCATCACAGACATACAGGGGAACCAGGGATTCAGATCCAGCTACTGAGCACTGCCCAGTACTGCAGCATCTTCACAGACACACAGGGGAACCAGGGATTCAGATCCAGCTACTGAGCACTGTCCAGTACTACAGTATCATCACAGACACACAGGGGAACCAATGATTCAGACCTCAGCTACTGAGCACTGTCCAGTACTACAGCATCATCACAGACACAGGGGAAACCAGGATTCAGCTCCAGCTACTGAGCACTGCCCAGTACTACAGCATCTTCACAGACATACAGGGGAACCAGGGATCCAAACCAGCTACTGAGCACTGTCCTATACTGCAGCATCTTCACAGACAAGAGGGAACCAGGGATTCAGATCCAGCTACTGAGCACTGTCCAGTACTACAGCATTATCACAGATACACGGAACCAGAGATTCAACCCAGCTACTGAGCACTGTCCTGTACTACAGCATCATCACAGACACACAGGGAACCAGGATTCAGATCCAGCTACTGAGCACTGTCCAGTACTACAGCATCATCACAGACATACAGGGAGCCAGGATTCAGATCCAGCTACTGAGCACTGCCCAGTACTACAGCATCTCACAGACATACAGGGGAACCAGGGATTCAGATCCAGCTACTGAGCACTGTCCAGTACTACAGCATCTTCACAGACATACAGGGGAACTGAGGGATTCAGATCCAGCTACTGAGCACTGCCCAGTACTACAGCATCTCCACAGACATGCAGGGGACCAGGGATCCAGACCTGGCTACTGAGCACCGCCCAGTACTACAGCATCATCACAGATACACAGGGAACCATGGATTCAACACCAGCTACTGAGCACTGCCCAGTACTACAGCATCTTCACAGACATACAGGTCAACCAGGATTCAGATCCAGCTACAGAGCACTGTCCAGTACTACAGCATCTTTACAGACATAACAGGGGAACCAGGGATTCAGATCCAGCTACTGAGCACTGTCCAGTACTACAGCATCTTTACAGACATACAGGGGAACCAGGGATTCAGATCTAGCTACTGAGCACTGTCCTGTACTACAGCATCTTCACAGACACAGTGGAACCAGGGATTCAGATCTGGCTACTGAGTACTGCCTAATACTACAGCATCTTCACAGACACACAGGGGAACCAGGGATTCAGATCCAGCTACTGAGCACTACCCAGTACTACAGCATCATCATAGAGACACAGGGGAACCTGAATTCAGATCCAGCTACTGGACCACCGTCCAGTACTACCAGCATCCCCACAGACATACAGGGGAACCAGGATTCAGATCCAGCTACTGAGCACTGTCCAGTACTACAGCATCATCACAGACATAAGGGAACCAGTTGATCTAACTCTCAGCCACTGAGCACCGCCCAGTACTACAGCATCATCACAGACATACAGGAAACCAGGATTCAACCCAGCCACTGAGCACCGCCCAGTACTACAGCATCTTCACAGACATACAGGGGGGAACCAGGGATCAGATCCAGCTACTGAGCACTGCCCAGTACTACAGCATCATCACAGACACACAGGGGAACTAGGATTCAGATCCAGCTACTGAGCACTGTCCTGTACTACAGCATCTTCACAGACACACAGGGGAACTTAGGAATTCAGATCCAGCTACTGAGCACTGCCCAGTACCACAGCATCTTCACAGACACACAGGGAATCAGGGATTCAGATCCAGCTACTGAGCACTGCCCAGTACTACAGCATCCTCACAGAGACACACAGGGAATCAGGATTCAGATCCAGCCACTGAGCACTCGCCCAGTACTACAGCATCCCTCACAGACATACTGGGAACTAGGGATTCAGATACAGCTACTGAGCACCGCCCAGTACTACAGCAGCTTCACAGACATACAGGGAACCAGGGATTCAGATGCAGCCAGAGCTGTCCCATCCTACAGCATCTTCACAGAGACACACAGGGGAACCAGGGATTCAGATCCAGCTACTGAGCACTGCCCAGTACTACAGCATCTTCACAGACATACAGGGGAAACTGGTGATCTAGATCCAGCTACTGAGCACTGCCCAGCACTACAGCATCATCACAGACCACAGGAACCAGATTCAGATCCAGCTACTGAGCACCGTCCTGTACTACAGCATCTTCACAGACACACAGGGGAACCAGGATTCAGATCCAGCTACTGAGCACCGTCCGTACTCCTACAGCATCTTCACAGACACACAGGGGAACCAGGATTCAGATCCAGCTACTGGAGCACTGACCAGCATTACAGCATCTTCACAGACACACAGGGAACCAGGATTCAGGATCCAGCTACTGAGCACTGTCCAGTACTACGAGCATCACAGAGACATAGAGAGGAACCAGGGATTGTGATCCAGCTACTGGAGTACCGCCCAGTACTACAGCATCACTCACAGACATGCAGGAGAACCAGGGATTCAGATCCAGCTACTGAGCACCGACAAGTACTACAGCATCTTCACGGACATACAGGGGAACCAGGGATTCAGATCCAGCTAATGAGCACCTCGTCCAGTACTACAGCATCACGGACACACAGGGAAACCAGGAATTCAGATCCAGCTACCCAGCACTGCCCAGTACTACAGCATCATCATAGACATGCAGGGAACCATGATCCAAACCCAGCTACTGAGCACTGTCCCATACTACTGCATCACATCTAGGCAGGAGAACCAGGGATTCCAATCCAGCTACTGAGCACTGTCCAGTACTACAGCATTATCACAGTTACACAGGGGAACCAGAGATTCAAACCCAGCTACTGAGCACCGTCCTGTACTCAGCATTACTACAGATACAGATAGGGAACCAGAGATTCAAACCCAGCCACAGAGCACTGTCCAGTACTACAGCATCATCACAGACATTCAGGGGAACTAGGATTTCAACCCAGCTACTGAGCACCGCCCAGTACTACAGCATCTTCAAAGACATACAGGTGAACTAGGATTCGTGATCCAGCTACTGAGCACTGTCCAGTATTACAGCATCTTCACAGACATGATAGGGGAACCAGGGATTCAGATCTAGCTACTGAGCACCGCCCAGTACCACAGCATCTTCACAGACACACAGGGAACCAGGATTCAGGATCCAGCTACTGAGCACCGCCCAGTACTACAGCATCATCACAGATACACAGGGAACCAGGATTCAGGATCCAGCTACTGAGCACCGCCCAGTACTACAGCATCATCACAGACATACAGGGGGAACCAGGATTCAGATCCAGATACTGAGCACTGCCCAGTACCACAGCATCTCTCACAGACACACAGGGGAACCAGGATCTTGATCCAGCTACTGAGCACTTTCCTGTACCACAGCATCTCACAGACACACGGGGAACCAGGGATTCAGATCCAACTACTGAGCACCGTCCAGTAAAAACAGCATCATCACGGACATACAGGAGAACCAGGATTCATAGATCCAGCTACTGAGCACTGATCAGTACTAAGGCATCTTCACGGACATAAAGGGAGCCATGGATTCAGATCCAGCTACTGAGCACCGTCCAGTACTACGCATCATCACAGACATACAGGGGAACCAGGGATTAACTCCAGCTACTGAGCACCGCCGAGTACCACAGCATCATCACAGACATACAGGAAACCAGGATTCAACCTCAGCTATTGAGCACCGCCCAGTACCACAGCATCCCTCACAGACACAGGAACTCAGGATTCAGATCCAGCTACTGAGCACCGCCCAGTACTACAGCATCCTCACAGACATACAGGGAACCTAGGGATTCAGATACAGCTACTTGAGCACTGCCCAGTACTCAGCAGCTCACAGACATAGTGGGAACCAGGATTCAGATGCAGCGACAGCACTGTCTCATACTACAGCATCTTCACAGACACACAGGGAACCAGGGATTCAGATCCAGCTACTGAGCACTGCCCAGTACTACAGCACCCTTCACAGACATACAGGGGAACCAAATATTCAGATCCAGCTACTGAGCACTGCCCAGTACTATCATCATCACAGACACAGGGGAACTAGGGATTCAGATCCAGCTGCTGAGCACTGACCAGTATTACAGCATCTTCACAGACACACAGGGAACCAGGATTAGATCCAGCTACTGAGCATCTCGTCCAGTACTACAGCATCATGACAGATACAGGGAATTAGGATTCAGATCCAGCTACTGAGTACGCCCACCACAGCATCACAGATATACAGGAGGAACTAGGATTAGATCCAGCTACTGAGCATTGACCAGTACTACAGTACTTTCACAGACATACAGGGAACCAGGGATCTGATCCAGCTATGATACTGTCCAGTACTACAGCATCATCACGGGCGGGGAACCAGGATTCTGATCCAGCTACTGAGCACTGCCCAGTACTACAGCATGGCTATAGACATGTAGGAACCATGATCCAAACCCAGCTACTGAGCACTGTCCTATACTACTGCATCATCACAGGCAGGAGAACCAGGATTCCAATCCAGCTACTGAGCACTGTCCAGTACTACAGCATTATCACAGATATTAGTGAACCAGAGATTGAACTCAGCTACTGAGCACTGTCCTACTACAGCATTATCACAGATACACAGGGGAACCAGAGATTCAAACCTAGCCACAGAGCACTGTCCAGTACCACATCATCATCACATACAGGGAGCTAGGATTCAACCAGCTACTGAGCACTGCCTAGTACTACAGCATCTTCAAAGACATACAGGTGAACTAGGATTCAGATCCAGCTACTGAGCACTGTCCAGTATTACATCTTCACAGACACAGGGAACCAGGATTCAGATCCAGCTACTGAGCACCTCGCCCAGTACTGCTACAGCATCTTCACAGCATTACGCAGGGGAACCAGGAATTCAGATCTGGTTACCAAGCACCGCCCAGTACTACAGCATCATCACAGACATACAGGGGAACCATGGATTCAACACTAGCTACTGAGCACCGCCCAGCACTACAGCATCTCACAGACACAGGGCAAAGGGGATTAGATCCAGCTACTGAGCACTGTCCAGTACTAATTACATACATACAGGGGAACCAGGATTCAGATCCAGCTACTGAGCACTGTCCAGTACTGTTCTTTAAGACATACAGGGAACCAGGGATTCAGATCAGCTACTGAGCACTGTCCTGTACTACATCTTCACAGACACAGTGGAACCGGGATTGTGATCTGCCACTGAGTACTGCCTAATACACGCATCTTCACAGACACATGGGGAACCAGGGATTCAGATTCAGCTACTGACATCACCCAGTACTACAGCATCATCATAGAGACATAGGGAACTAATTCAGATCCAGGCCACTGTTCTGTCCAGTACTACAGCATCCTCACAGACATACAGGGAACCAGGATTAGATCCAGCTACTGACATCCAGTACTACAGCATCATCACAGACATAAAGGGGAACCAGCGATTCAACCTCAGCTACTGAGCACCCAGTACTACAGCATCACATATACAGGGAAACCAGGATTCAACCCTGGCTACTTGAGCAGCCCCGCCCAGCATCTGGGAGGTGGGAACCAGGATTCAGATCCAGCTACAGCACTGCCCAGTACTACAGGATCTCTACATACAAGGGAGAACTAGATTCAGATTCAGCTACTGAGCACTGCCCGGTACTACAGCATCTTTAGTAGACATAGGGAACTAGATTCAGATCCAGCTCTGAGCACTGCCCAGTACAACATCTTCACAGACACAGGGAACCAGGGTTCAGATCCAGCTACTGAGCACTTTCCTGTACTACAGCATCTCCACAGACACACAGGGAACCAGGGATTGTGATCCGTTACTGAGCACTGCCCAGTACTGCGGCATCCCCGCAGACACAGGGAACCAGGGTTCAGATTCAGCTACTGAGTACCGCCCAGTACCACAGCAGCTCACAGACATAGAGGGAACCAGGATTCAGATCCAGCTACTACACCGCCCAGCACCACAGCATCCCCACAGACATACAGGAACCAGGGATCTGGACACAGGGAACTAGATTCAGATACAGCTACTGAGCACTGCCCAGTACTACAGCAGCTCTATATACAGGGAACCAGGATTCGGATCCAGCCACTGAGCACGCCCAGTACTACAGCATCTTCACAGACACACAGGGAACCAGGGATTCAGATCCAGCTATTGAGCACTGCCCAGTACTACAGCATCATCACAGACATACAGGGAACTAGGATTAGATCCAGTTACTGACACCCAGTCCTGTACAGCATCATCGCGATATACAGGGAACCAGGGATTCAGATCCAGCTACTGAGTACTGCCCAGTACTGCAGCATCTTCACAGACACACAGGGAACCAGGATCAGATCTAGCTACTGAGCACCGCCCAGTACTACAGCATCTCACACACAGGGGAACCAGGGATTCAGATCCAGTTACTGAGCACCGTCCTGTACCACAGCATCTTCACGACACACAGGGGAACCAGGTCTAGATCCAGCTACTACACCGTCCAGTACTACAGCATCATCACAGACACAGGGGAACCAGGGATTCAACCTCAGCTACTGAGCACTGCCGTACTACAGCATCAACAGACATACAGGAAACCAGGATTCAACCCCAGCTACTGAGCACTGCCAGTACCACACATCTTCACAGACACACAGGGGAATCAGGATCAGATCCAGCTACCGGAGCACGCCCAGTACTAAAGCATCCTCACAGACACACAGGGGAATCAGTATTCGATCGTGCTATGAGCACGTCCAGTACCACAGCATCCTTACGGACATACAGGGAAACCAGGGATTCAGATCCAGCACCTTCCAGTACTACAGCAGCTCAGACATGCAGGAACTGTGGATCTAAATGCTAGAGTAATCAGTCCTGTACCAGCATCTTCACAGACACACAGGGGAACCAGGGATTCAGATCCAGCTACTGGAGCACTGCCCAGTACTACAGCATCTTTCATGACATACAGGGGGAACCGGGATCTGATCCGGCTACTGGAGCACCGCCCAGTACTACAGCATCATCACAGATGCACAGGGAACCAGGGATTAGATCCAGCTACTGAGCACTGTCCTGTACTACAGCACTTCACAGACACACAGGGAACTAGGATCAGATAGCTACGAGCACTGCCCAGCCCATCTTCACAGAGACACAGGAATCAGGATTCAGATCCAGCTACTGAGCACCGCCCAGTACTACAGCATCCCCACAGACACAGGGGAATCGGGATTAGATCCAGCTACTGAGCACCGCCCAGCACTCAAGGTTAGTCCTCACAGACATACGGGGAACCAGGATTCAGATACAGCCACTGAGCACTGCCCAGCATACTACAGTAGCCTGGGTTGCACATGTGCCAGGGAACTAGATTCAGATGTGTGCTAGAGCACTGTCCTGTACTACAGCATCTCACAGACACAGGGGAACCAGATTCAGATCCAGCTACTGAGCACCGCCCAGTAAGATAGGACATACAGGGGAACCAGGATTCAGATCCAGCTACTGAGCACCGCCCAGTACTGCAGCATCATTACAGAATATGGGAACCAGGATTAGATCGTGCTACTGAGCACCGTCCTACCACAGCATCTTCACAGACACAAGGGAACCAGGGATTCAGATCCAGCTACTGAGCATTGTCCTGTACTACAGCATCTTCACAGACAATAAACCAGGGATCTGATCCAGCTACTGAGCACCAGCATTACAGCATCTCACAGACAATACAGGAACCAGGGTTCTGGATCCAGCTACTGTTCACCGTCCAGTACTATGCATCATCACAGACATACAGGGGAACCAGGGATTCAGATCCAGCTACGAGCACTGCCCAGTACTACAGCATCATCACAGACATACAGGAGAACCAGGGATTAGATCCAGCTACTGAGCACTGACCAGTACTACAGCATCTCACTGACATACAGGGAACCAGGGATTAGATCCAGCTACTGAGCACTGTCCAGTACTACAGCATCATCACGGACATAGGAAACCAGGAATTCAGATCCAGCTACCGAGCACCGCCCAGTACTGCAGCATCATCATGGACACCATGGGAACCCATGATCCAAACCCAGCTACTGTTCACGTCCCATACTACGTATCACAGGCAGGAGAACCAGATTTAATCCAGTTACTGAGCACTGTCCAGTACTACAGCATCACAGATACAGGAACCAGATCCCAGCTACTGAGTACTGTCCTGTACCAGCATTATCACAGATACACAGGGTTCAGAGATTCAAACCCAGCCACAGAGCACTGTCCAGCATCACCACAGCATATACAGGGAACCAGGGATTCAATACTTAGCTACTGAGCACGCCCAGCTCAGTATCTTCACAGACATACAGGGCAACCAGGTTCAGATCCAGCTACTGAGCACTTGTCCAGTACTACAGCATCGTCACATACATGGGGAACCAGGATTAGATCCAGCTACTGAGCACTGCCCAGTACTGCAGCATCTTCACAGACACACAGGGGAACTAGGATTAGATCTAGCTACGAGCACTGTCCAGTACTATGTATCATCACAGACACACAGGGGAATCAATGATTCAAACATGCACTTACAATGTCTTAGTACTACAGCCTCATCGAGAAACACAGGGGAACTGAGACTCAGACCCAGCTCTGGAACACCACAGCACACAGCTTCACTATGACACACAGGTGCCAGGATTCCACAGCAACGAACACTGCCTGTTCTGGTATCACCTCAGACACAGGGGTAACCAGGGATCAAACCCAGCATTGAGCAATGTCCAGTACTATAGTATCATTATGGACAATAGGGGTGCCAGAGATTAAACCCACCTATTGAGCACTGTCCAGTACTATAGCATCATACAGATACACAGGGGAACCAACATGATCTCAATCCCAGCTGCTTACACTGTTCTCTACTGCATCACCACAGACATGTAACCAGGGATTCAGATCCAGCTACCGGAACACCGCCCAGTACTAAGGATCACACAGACATGTAGGGAACTAGGGATTCAGATCCAGCTACTGGAGCACGCCCAGTACTACAGACCACAGACATACAGGGGAACTGAGATTCAGATCCAGCTACTGAGCACTGTCCAGTACTACAGCATCTTCACAGACATACAGGGAACCAGGGATTCAACCTCACCTACTGAGCGCCGTCCAGTACTACAGCATCATCACATACATGGGAAGCTGGGATTCAACCTCAGCTGCTGAGCTCCGTCCTGTACTTCTTACATCTTCACAGACACAGGGGAACCAGGGATTCATCCAGCTACAGAGCACCGTCCTGCCATAGAATCATCACACAAACAGGGGAACCAGGGATTCAGATCCAGCTACTGAGCACTGTCCAGTACTACAGCATCTTCACTGACATTCAGGGAACCAGGATTCAGACTCAGTTACTAGCACGTAATACTAACTTTCTCAATTGATTAGCCCATGGTATACTCCTTCCGTCAGCTTACCTATGGGGTTGCTACCTATACCTAAGTGGGTAAATCAAGTCTTGAAGAGGGATGTCACCTACAACATCTGTAGCTATGCATCTTCCTCTCATAGACTAAAACACCACTGTCTCCTCTACTCCAACCTTGGATGGCTTCCTCCTCACGCATCAATGTCTTATACACTCGGCTCCACTATTGACAACATTATCAGATCTCAGATACCCAAGCCCCTAGCAGGGCTTTTTCAAACTCAGGCATCTTGCAATGCCCACGCTCAGCCGGCAATGCCCTGTCTGCATCCCTAGACATGCCACCTCCAAAGGTGCTAGTGCCTTTGCCTGTCATTCCCCAATACTGGAACTCCCTCCCTCTAACTATTTGTGAGGCCCCATCACGCCTCCTTTATGATAGAACTCGTAACCATCTCCTCTTGTCCTCTACTTGCTGCTGTTTCAAACCACCTAGCCACTTTTCCTTATACATTTTAACTCTTTTTGCCATGATCAGTCTTGTCCTTCTCAACGTTTCAGCACTTCTCGCAGCCTGCTGGCTTACCGCTGCACCCTGCTGTTCTCATACCTCCTATGCTTGTTCCTATCCCCTCAAATTTTCTGTCCTTATTTTAGCTACCCGTCTCCCATTCCTTCTTGTTACTCTCTCCTATATTTATTTTCTGGTTGATTACAATTGTGTTCACTGTTCATTGTGGTATTTATCCTCCTCTTATCAACATGTGCCCAAACTTTTGCAATGGATTTGATACTGTATAATACTCTTGACGGTTGTCAGTTTTCCTGCTTGTATGTACAAATTTCTTTGACAGATCCCAAAATGTAATGTTATTCTTTCTGATGTTTTGTTTCTGTACCCTCACTGGTCATGCCTGAAAATAGTCATTGTTATGGCTAGTGCGCCTACCCAGTAAACAAAAACTAAAATAAATAAATTAATAAAATCATCACAGATACCCAGGGAACCAGGAGTTCAAACCAGGCAACTAAGCACAGTCTGATACTACAGCATCATCACACAGGAGAACCAGGATTCCAATCCAGCTACTGAGCACTGCCCAGTACTACAGCATCTTCACAGACATACAGGGAACCAGGGATTCAGATAAAGCTACTGAGCACTGCCCAGTACTACAGCATCTTCACAGACATACAGGAGAACCAGGGATTTAGATCCAGCTACTGAGCACTGCCCAGTACCACAGCATCTTCACAGACACACAGGGAATCAGGGATTCAGATCCAGCTACTGAGCACTGCCCAGTACCACAGCATCATCACAGACACACAAGGGAACCAGGGATTCAGATGCAGCTAGAGCACTGTCCTGTACTACAGCATCTTCACAGACACACAGGGGAACCAGGGATTCAGATCCAGCTACTGAGCACTGTCCTGTACTACAGCATCTTCACAGACACAGTGGAACCAGGGATTCAGATCTAGCTACTGAGTACTGCCCAATACTACAGCATCTTCACAGACACACAGGGGAACCAGGGATTCAGATCCAGCTACTGAGCACTGCCCAGTACTACAGCATCATCAGAGAGACACAGGGGAACCTGGAATTCAGATCCAGCTACTGACCACTGTCCAGTACTACAGCATCATCACAGACATACAGGGGAACCAGGGATTCAGATCCAGCTACTGAGCACTGTCCAGTACTACAGCATCATCACAGACATAAAGGGGAACCAGGGATTCAACCCCAGCTACTGAGCACTGCCCAGTACTACAGCATCATCACAGACATACAGAGAAACCAGAGTTCAACCCCAGCTACTGAGCACTGCCCAGTACCACAGCATCTTCACAGACACACAGGGGAATCAGGTTCAGATCCAGCTACTGAGCACTGCCCAATACTACAGCATCTTCACAGACACACAGGGGAACCAGGATTCAGATTCAGCTACTGAGCACTGCCCAGTACTACAGCATCCTCACAGACATACAGGGAACCAGGGATTCAGATACAGCTACTGAGCACTGCCCAGTACTACAGCAGCTTCACAGACATACAGGGGAACCAGGGATTCAGATGCAGCTAGAGCACTGTCCTGTAATACAGCATCTTCACAGACACACAGGGGAACCAGGGATTCAGATCCAGCTACTGAGCACTGCCCACAACTACAGCATCTTCACAGACATACAGGAGGAACCAGAGTTCAGATCCAGCTACTGAGCACTGCCCAGTACTACAGCATCATCACAGACACACAGGGAACCAGGGATTCAGATCCAGCTACTGAGCACTGTCATGTACTACAGCATCATCACGGACATACAGGGAACCAGGAATTCAGATCCAGCTACTGAGCACTGCCTGTACTACAGCATCTTCACAGACACACAGGAACCAGGATTCAGATCCAGCTACTGAGCACTGCCCAGTACTACAGCATCTTCACAGACACACAGGGGAACCAGGGTTCAGATCCAGCTACTGAGCACTGTCCAGTACTACAGCATCTTCACAGACATACAGGGAACCAGGGATTCAGATCCAGCTACTGAGCACTGCCCAGTACTACAGCATCATCACAGACATACAGGGAACCAGGGATTCAGATGCAGCTCAGAGCACTTTCAGTACCACAGCATCT
Organism: Neoceratodus forsteri; assembly: GCA_016271365.2. NCBI lineage: Eukaryota > Metazoa > Chordata > Ceratodontiformes > Ceratodontidae > Neoceratodus > Neoceratodus forsteri. Next base: position 1,379,783,156 of record CM028132.1, on the reverse strand, counting down.
TCACAGACACACAGCGGAACCAGGAGTTCAGATCCAGCTACTGAGCACTGTCCAGTACTACAGCATCATCACAGACATACAGGAGGAACCAGGATTTCAGATCCAGCTACTGAGCACTGCCAGATACTACAGCATCTTCACAGACACACAGGAACCAGGGATTCAGATCCAGCTACTGAGCACTGCCCAGTACTACAGCATCATCATAGAGACACAGGGGAACCTGGAATTCAGATCCAGCTACTGACCACTGTCCAGTACTACAGCATCCTCACAGACATACAGAGAACCAGGATTCAGATCCAGCTACTGAGCACTGTCCAGTACTACAGCATCATCACAGACAAAGGGAACCAGCGATTCAACCCAGCTACTGAGCACTGCCCAGTACTACAGCATCATCACAGACATACAGGGAAACCAGGGATTCAACCCCAGCTACTGAGCACTGCCCAGTACTACAGCATCTTCACAGACATACAGGGGAACCAGGGATTCAGATCCAGCTACTGAGCACTGCCCAGTACTACAGCATCTTCACAGACACACAGGGGAACCAGGGATTCAGATCCAGCTACTGAGCACTGCCCACAACTACAGCATCTTCACAGACATACAGGAGAACCAGGTTCAGATCCAGCTACTGAGCACTGCCCAGTACTACAGCATCTCACAGACACACAGGGAACCAGGGATTCAGATCCAGCTACTGAGCACTGCCCAATACTACAGCATCCTCACAGACATACAGAGGAACCAGGGATTCAGATCCACCTACTGAGTACTGCCCAGTACTGCAGCATCTTCACAGACATACAGGGGAACCGGGGATTCAGATCCAGCTACTGAGCACTGTCCTGTACTACAGCATCATCACAGACATACAGGAGAACCAGGGATTCAGATCCAGCTACTGAGCACTGACCTGTACTACAGCATCGTCACGGACATACAGGGGAACCAGGAGTTCAGATCCAGCTACTGAGCACTGTCCTGTACTACAGCATCTTCACAGACACACAGGGGAACCAGGGATTCAGATCCAGCTACTGAGCACTGCCCAGTACTACAGCATCTTCACAGACACACAGGGGAACCAGGATTCAGATCCAGCTACTGAGCACCGCCAGTACTACAGCATCATCACAGACATACAGGGAACCAGGATTCAACCCCAGCTACTGAGCACTGCCCAGTACTACAGCATCATCACAGACATACAGGGGAACCAGGGATTCAGATGCAGCTGAGCACTGCCAGTACTACAGCATCTTCACAGACACACAGCGGATCAGAGTTCAGATCCAGCTACTGAGCACTGTCCTGTACTACAGCATCTCACAGACACAGAGAACCAGGATTCAGATCCAGCTACTGAGCACTGCCCAGTACTACAGCATCTTCACAGACACACAGGGGAACCAGGGTTCAGATCCAGCTACTGAGCACTGCCCAGTACTACAGCATCATCAAGAGACACAGGGGAACCTAGAATTCAGATCCAGCTACTGACCACTGTCCAGTACTACAGCATCCTCACAGACATACAGGGAACCAAGGATTCAGATCCAGCTACTGAGCACTGTCCAGTACTACAGCATCTTCACAGACATAAGGGAACCAGGGATTCAGATCCAGCTACTGAGCACTGCCCAGTACTACAGCATCATCACAGACATACAGGAAACCAGGGTTCAGATCCAGCTACTGAGCACTGCCCAGTACTACAGCATCTTCACAGACATACAGGGGAACCAGGTTCAGATCCAGCTACTGAGCACTGCCCAGTACTACAGCATCTTCACAGACACACAGGGAACCAGGGATTCAGATCCAGCTACTGAGCACTGCCCAGTACTACAGCATCCTCACAGACACACAGGGATCAGGGATTCAGATCCAGCTACTGAGCACTGCCCAGTACTACAGCATCCTCACAGACATACAGGGAACCAGGGATTCAGATCCAGCTACTGAGCACTGCCCAGTACTACAGCATCCTCACAGACATACAGGGAACCAGATTCAGATCCAGCTACTGAGCACTGCCCTGTACTACAGCATCTTCACAGACACACAGGAACCAGGGTTCAGATCCAGCTACTGAGCACTGCCCAGTACTACAGCATCTTCACAGACATACAGGAACCAGGATTCAGATCCAGCTACTGAGCACTGCCCAGTACTACAGCATCATCACAGACACACAGGGAACCAGAGGATTCAGATCCAGCTACTGAGCACTGTCAGTACTACAGCATCATCACAGACATACAGGGGAACCAGGGATTCAGATCCAGCTACTGAGCACTGTCCAGTACTACAGCATCTTCACAGACACACAGGAGACCAGGGATTCAGATCCAGCTACTGAGCACTGACCAGTACTACAGCATCTTCACAGACACACAGGGAACCAGGGATTCAGATCCAGCTACTGAGCACTGTCCAGTACTACAGCATCATCACAGACATACAGAAACCAGGGATTCAGATCCAGCTACTGAGCACTGCCCAGTACTACAGCATCATCACAGACATACAGGAGAACCAGGGATTCAGATCCAGCTACTGAGCACTGCCCAGTACTACAGCATCTTCACAGACACACAGGGAACCAGGATTCAGATCCAGCTACTGAGCACTGCCCAGTACTACAGCATCATCACAGACACACAGAACCAGGATTCAGATCCAGCTACTGAGCACTGCCAGTACTACAGCATCATCACAGACACACAGGGAACCAGGGATTCAAACCCAGCTACTGAGCACTGTCCAGTACTACAGCATCATCACAGACACAGGGAACCAGGGATTCAGATCCAGCTACTGAGCACTGCCCAGTACTACAGCATCTTCACAGACATACAGGGAACCAGGGATTCAGATCCAGCTACTGAGCACTGCCCAGTACTACAGCATCATCACAGACACACAGGGGAACCAGGATTCAGATCCAGCTACTGAGCACTGCCAGTACTACAGCATCTTCACAGACACACAGGGAACCAGAGTTCAGATCCAGCTACTGAGCACTGTCCAGTACTACAGCATCTTCACAGACACACAGGGAACAGGATTCAGATCCAGCTACTGAGCACTGCCAGTACTACAGCATCTCCACAGACACACAGGGAATCCAGGGATTCAGATCCAGCTACTGAGCACTGCCCAGTACTACAGCATCCTCACAGACACACGGGGAATCAGGGATTCAGATCCAGCTACTGAGCACTGCCCAGTACTACAGCATCCTCACAGACATACAGGGGAACCAGGAGTTCAGATCCAGCTACTGAGCACTGCCCAGTACTACAGCATCATCACAGACATACAGGGGAACCAGGGATTCAGATCCAGCTACTGAGCACTGCCCAGTACTACAGCATCTTCACAGACACACAGGGGAACCGAGGATTCAGATCCAGCTACTGAGCACTGCCCAGCACTACAGCATCATCACACAGACACACAGGAACCAGGGTTCAGATCCAGCTACTGAGCACTGTCCAGTACTACAGCATCATCACAGACACACAGGGGAACCAGGGATTCAGATCCAGCTACTGAGCACTGTCCTGTACTACAGCATCTTCACAGACACACAGGGGAACCAGGGATTCAGATCCAGCTACTGAGCACTGTCCAGTACACAGCATCTTCACAGACATACAGAGAACCAGGGATTCAGATCCAGCTACTGAGCACTGTCCAGTACTACAGCATCATCACAGACACACAGGGAACCAGGATTCAGATCCAGCTACTGAGCACTGCCAGTACTACAGCATCATCACAGACACACAGAGGAACCAGGGATTCAGATCCAGCTACTGAGCACTGCCCAGTACTACAGCATCATCCACAGACATACAGGGAACCAGGATTCAGATCCAGCTAATGAGCACTGTCCAGTACTACAGCATCATCACGGACACACAGAAACCAGGAATTCCAGATCCAGCTACGAGCACTGCCAGTACTACTGCATCATCATAGACACAGGGAACCAGGATCCAAACCCAGCTACTGAGCACTGTCCTGTATACTACGCATCATCACAGGCAGGGAGACCAGAGATTCAATCCAGCTACTGAGCACTGTCCAGTACTACAGCATTATCCACAGATACAGGGGAACCAGAGATTCAAACCCAGCTACTAGAGCACTGTCCTGTACTACAGCATTATCACAGATACACAGGGAACCGAGAGATTCAAACCCAGCTACAGAGCACTGTCCAGTACTACAGCATCATCACAGACATACAGGAACTAGGATTTCAAACCCAGCTACTGAGCACTGCCCAGTACTACAGCATCTTCAAAGACATACAGGTGAACCAGGGATTCAGATCCAGCTACTGAGCACTGTCAGTATTACAGCATCTTCACAGACATACAGGGACCAGGATTCAGATCCAGCTACTGAGCACTGCCCAGTACTACAGCATCTTCACAGACACACAGGAACCAGTTAGATCCAGCTACTGAGCACTGCCCAGTACTACAGCATCATCACAGACATACAGGGGAACCAGGGATTCAGATCCAGCTACTGAGCACTGCCCAGTACTACAGCATCATCACAGACATACAGGGGAACCAGGGATTCAGATCCAGATACTGAGCACTGCCCAGTACCACAGCATCTTCACAGACACACAGGGGAACCAGGGATTCAGATCCAGCTACTGAGCACTTTCCTGTACCACAGCATCTTCACAGACACACGGGGGAACCAGGGATTCAGATCCAACTACTGAGCACTGTCCAGTAAAACAGCATCATCACGGACACACAGGAGAACCAGGGATTCAGATCCAGCTACAGGAGCACTGATCGGTACTACAGCATCTTCCACGGACATAAAGGGGCCAGGGATTCAGATCCAGCTAGAGCACTGTCCGGTACTACAGCATCATCACAGACATACAGAGACCAGGGATTCAACTCCAGCTACTGAGCACTGCCGAGTACTACAGCATCATCACAGACATACAGGAAACCAGAGATTCAACCTCAGCTATTGAGCACTGCCCAGTACCACAGCATCCTCCACAGACACACAGGGGAATCGAGGTTCAGATCCAGCTACTGAGCACTGCCAGTACTACAGCATCCTCACAGACATACAGGGAACCAGGGATTCAGATACAGCTACTGGCACTGCCCAGTACTACAGCAGCTTCACAGACACACAGAGACCAGGGTTCCAGATGCAGCTACAGCACTGTCTATACTACAGCATCTTCACAGACACACAGGGAACCAGGGTTCAGATCCAGCTACTGAGCACTGCCCAGCTACCATCACCTTCACAGACATACAGGGGAACCAGCGGTTCAGATCCAGCTACTGAGCACTGCCCAGTACTACAGCATCATCACAGACACACAGGGGAACCAGGGATTCCAGATCAGCTGCTGAGCACTGACCAGTATTACAGCATCTTCACAGACACACAGGGGAACCAGGATTCAGATCCAGCTACTGAGCACTGTCCAGTACCACAGCATCATCACAGACACAGGAACCAGAGTTCCAGATCCAGCTACTAGGTACTGCCCAGTACCACAGCATCATCACAGACATACAGGAGAACCAAGGATCCAGATCCAGCTACTGAGCATTGACAGTACTACAGCATCTTCACAGACAGGAGGAACCAGAGATTCAGATCCAGCTACTGAGCACTGTCCGGTACTACAGCATCATCACGGACACAGAAACCAGGAATTCAGATCAGCTACTGAGGCACTGCCAGTACTACAGCATCGTCATAGACATGCGGGAACCAAGGATCAAACCCAGCTACTGAGCACTGTCCTATACTACTGCATCATCACGGGCAGGAGGAGACCAGGGATTCAATCCAGCTACTGAGCACTGTCCAGTACTACAGCATTATCACAGATACACAGGGAACCAGAATTCAACCCCAGCTACTGAGCACTGTCCTGTACTACAGCATTATCACAGATACACAGGGAACCAGAGATTCAAACCCAGCTACAGAGCACTGTCCAGTACTACAGCATCATCACAGACATACAGGGAGCTTAGGATTTCAAACCCAGCTACTGAGCACTGCCCAGTACTACAGCATCTTCCAAAGACATACAGGGAACCAGGGATTCTAGATCCAGCTACTGAGCACTGTCCAGTATTACAGCATCTTCACAGACATACAGGAACCAGGTTCAGATCCAGCTACTGAGCACTGCCCAGTACTACAGCATCTTCACAGACATGCAGGGGAACCAGAATTCAGATCTGGCTACTAAGCACTGCCAGTACTACAGCATCATCACAGACATACAGGGAACCATGGATTCAACACCAGCTACTGAGCACTGCCCAGTACTACAGCATCTTCACAGACATACCAGGTCAACAGGGATTCAGATCCAGCTACTGAGCACTGTCAGTACTACAGCATCTTTACAGACATGCAGAACCAGAGGATTCAGATCCAGCTACTGAGCACTGTCCAGTACCAGCATCTTTACAGACATACAGGGGAACCAAGGGATTCAGATCTAGCTACTGAGCACTGTCCTACTACAGCATCTTCACAGACACAGTGGAACCAGGGATTCAGATCTGGCTACTGAGTACTGCCTAATACTACAGCATCTTCACAGACACACGAGGAACCAGGGATTCAGATCCAGCTACAGGCACTACCCAGTACTACAGCATCATCATAGAGACACAGGGAACCTGAATTCAGATCCAGCTACTGACCACTGTCCAGTACTACAGCATCCTCACAGACATACAGAGACCAGGAGTTCAGATCCAGCTACTGAGCACTGTCAGTACTACAGCATCATCACAGACATAAAGGGAACCAGCGATTCAACCTCAGCTACTGAGCACTGCCCAGTACTACAGCATCATCACAGACATACAGAAACCAGGGATTCAACCCAGCTACTGAGCACTGCCCAGTACTACAGCATCTTCACAGACATACAGGGGGAACCAGGGATTCAGATCCAGCTACTGAGCACTGCCCAGTACTACAGCATCATCACAGACACACAGGGGAACCAGGGATTCAGATCCAGCTACTGAGCACTGTCCTGTACTACAGCATCTTCACAGACACACAGGGGAACCAGGAATTCAGATCCAGCTACTGAGCACTGCCCAGTACCACAGCATCTTCACAGACACACAGGGGAATCAGGGATTCAGATCCAGCTACTGAGCACTGCCCAGTACTACAGCATCCTCCACAGACACAGGGAATCAGGGATTCAGATCCAGCCACTGAGCACTGCCCAGTACTACAGCATCCTCACAGACATACGGGGAACCAGGGATTCAGATACAGCTACTGAGCACCTGCCCAGTACTACAGCAGCTTCACAGACACATACAGGGAACCAGGGATTCAGATGCAGCTAGGAGCTGTCCTGTACTACAGCATCTTCACAGACACACAGGAGACCAAGGTTCAGATCCAGCTACTGAGCACTGCCCAGTACTACAGCATCTTCACAGACATACAGGGGGAACCAGGGATTCAGATCCAGCTACTGAGCACTGCCCAGCACTACAGCATCATCACAGACACACAGGGGAACCAGGGATTCAGATCCAGCTACTGAGCACTGTCCTGTACTACAGCATCTTCACAGACACACAGGGGAACCAGGGATTCAGATCCAGCTACTGAGCACTGTCCTGTACTACAGCATCTTCACAGACACTACAGGGGAACCAGGATTCAGATCCAGCTACTGAGCACTGACCAGTATTACAGCATCTTCACAGACACACAGGGAACAGAGTTCAGATCCAGCTACTGAGCACTGTCCAGTACTACAGCATCATCACGACATACAGAGGAACCAGGGTTCAGATCCAGCTACTGGAGTACTGCCCAGTACTACAGCATCATCACAGACATACAGGAGAGACCAGGGTTCAGATCCAGCTACTGAGCACTGACAAGTACTACAGCATCTTCACGGACATACAGGGAACCAGGGTTCAGATCCAGCTAATGAGCACTGTCCAGTACTACAGCATCATCCGGACACACAGGGAAACCAGGAATTCAGATCCAGCTACCGAGCACTGCCCGGTACTACAGCATCATCATAGACATGCAGAGAACCAAGGATCCAAACCCAGCTACTGAGCACTGTCCTGCTACTGCATCATCACAGGCAGGAGAACCAGGGATTCCAATCCAGCTACTGAGCACTGTCCAGTACACAGCATTATCCACAGATACACAGGGGAACCAGAGATTCAAACCCAGCTACTGAGCACTGTCCTGTACTACAGCATTATCACAGATACACAGAACCAGAGATTCAAACCCAGCTACAGAGCACTGTCCAGTACTACAGCATCATCACAGACATACAGAGACTGAGGTTCAAACCCAGCTACTGAGCACTGCCCAGTACTACAGCATCTTCAAAGACATACAAGGTGAACCGAGTTCAGATCCAGCTACTGAGCACTGTCAGTATTACAGCATCTTCACAGACATACAGGGGAACCAGGGTTCAGATCTAGCTACTGAGCACTGCCCAGTACTACAGCATCTTCACAGACACACAGGGGAACCAGGGATTCAGATCCAGCTACTGAGCACTGCCCAGTACTACAGCATCATCACAGACATACAGGGGAACCAGGGATTCAGATCCAGCTACTGAGCACTGCCCAGTACTACAGCATCATCACAGACATACAGGGGAACCAGGGATTCAGATCCAGATACTGAGCACTGCCCAGTACCACAGCATCTTCACAGACACACAGGGGAACCAGGGATTCAGATCCAGCTACTGAGCACTTTCCTGTACCACAGCATCTTCACAGACACACAGGGAACCAAGGATTCAGATCCAACTACTGAGCACTGTCCAGTAACAACAGCATCATCACGGACATACAGGAGAACCAGGGATTCAGATCCAGCTACTGAGCACTGATCAGTACTACAGCATCTTCACGGACATAAAGGGAGCCAGGATTCAGATCCAATACATGAGCACTGTCCAGTACTACAGCAGCATCATCCACAGACATACAGGGAACCAGGGATTCAACTCCAGCTACGAGCACTGCAGGTACTACAGCATCATCACAGACATACAGGAAACCAGGGATTCAACCTCAGCTATTGAGCACTGCCCAGTACCACAGCATCCCCTCACAGACACACAGGGAATCAGGTTCAGATCCAGCTACTGAGCACTGCCCAGTACTACAGCATCCTCACAGACATACAGGGGAACCAGGGATTCAGATACAGCTACTGAGCACTGCCCAGTACTACAGCAACCACACAGACATACAGGGGAACCAGGGATTCAGATGCAGCTACAGCACTGTCCTATACTACAGCATCTTCACAGACACACAGGGGAACCAGGGATTCAGATCCAGCTACTGAGCACTGCCCAGTACTACAGCACCTTCACAGACATACAGGGGAACCAGCGATTCAGATCCAGCTACTGGGCTATGCCCAGTACTACAGCATCATCCACAGACACACAGGGAACCAGGGATTCAGATCCAGCTGCTGAGCACTGACCAGTATTACAGCATCTTCACAGACACACAGGGAACCAGGGTTCAGATCCAGCTACTGAGCACTGTCCAGTACTACAGCATCATCACAGACATACAGGGAACCAGGGATTCAGATCCAGCTACGGAGTACTGCCCAGTACCACAGCATCATCACAGACATACAGGAGAACCAGAGTTCAGATCCAGCTACTGAGCATTGACCAGTACTACAGCATCTTCACAGACATACAGGGAACCAAGGAATCAGATCCAGCTACTGAGCACTGTCCAGTACTACAGCATCATCACGGACACAGGGAAACCAGGAATTCAGATCCAGCTACTGAGCACTGCCCAGTACTACAGCATCGTCATAGACATGCAGGGGAACCAAGGATCCAAACCCAGCTACTGAGCACTGTCCTATACTACTGCATCATCACAGGCAGGAGAACCAGGGATTCAATCCAGCTACTGAGCACTGCCCAGTACTACAGCATTATCACAGACATGCACAGGGAACCAGAGATTCAGAATCCAGCTACTGAGCACTGCCCATGTACTACAGCATCATCACAGACTCAGGGGAACCAGAATTCAAATCCAGCTACAGAGCACTGTCCAGTACTACAGCATCATCACAGACATACAGGGGAGCTAGGATTTCAAACCCAGCTACTGAGCACTGCCCAGTACTACAGCATCTTCAAAGACATACAGGTGAACCAGGGATTCAGATCCAGCTACTGAGCACTGTCCAGTATTACAGCATCTTCACAGACATACAGGGGAACCAGGGATTCAGATCCAGCTACTGAGCACTGCCCAGTACTACAGCATCTTCACAGACATGCAGGGGAACCAGGAATTCAGATCTGGCTACTAAGCACTGCCCAGTACTACAGCATCATCACAGACATACAGGGGAACCATGGATTCAACACCAGCTACTGAGCACTGCCCAGTACTACAGCATCTTCACAGACATACAGGGCAACCAGGGATTCAGATCCAGCTACTGAGCACTGTCCAGTACTACAGCATCTTTACAGACATACAGGGGAACCAGGGATTCAGATCCAGCTACTGAGCACTGTCCAGTACTACAGCATCTTTACAGACATACAGGGGAACCAGGGATTCAGATCTAGCTACTGAGCACTGTCCTGTACTACAGCATCTTCACAGACACAGTGGAACCAGGGATTCAGATCTGGCTACTGAGTACTGCCTAATACTACAGCATCTTCACAGACACACAGGGGAACCAGGGATTCAGATCCAGCTACTGAGCACTACCAGTACAGCATCATCATAGAGACACAGGGAACCAGATTCAGATCCAGCTACTGACCACTGTCCAGTACTACAGCATCCTCACAGACATACAGGGAACCAGGTTCAGATCCAGCTACTGAGCACTGTCCAGTACTACAGCATCATCACAGACATAAAGGGAACCAGCGATTCAGATCTCAGCTACTGAGCACTGCCCAGTACTACAGCATCATCCCACAGACATACAGAGACCAGGAGTTCAGACCCAGCTACTGAGCACTGCCCAGTACTACAGCATCTTCACAGACATACAGGGGAACCAGGATTCAGATCCAGCTACTGAGCACTGCCCAGTACTACAGCATCTTCACAGACATACAGGAGAACCAGGGAGTTCAGATACAGCTACTCAGGCACTGCCCGTACTACAGCAGCTTCACAGACATACAGCGGAACCAGGGATTCAGATCCAGCTACTGAGCACTGCCCAGTACTACAGCATCCTCACAGACACACAGGGAACCAGGAATTCAGATCCAGCTACTGAGCACTTGCCAATACTACAGCATCCTCACAGACACACAGGAGAACCAGGGTTCAGATCCAGCTACTGAGCACTGCCCAGTACTACAGCATCCTCACAGACATACAGGGGAACCAGGGATTCAGATCCAGCTACTGAGCACTGCCCAGTACTACAGCAGCTTCACAGACATACAGGGGAACCAGGGATTCAGATCCAGCTACTGAGCACTGCCCAGTACTACAGCATCCTCACAGACATACAGGGGAACCAGGGATTCGGACATACAGGGGAACTAGGGATTCAGATACAGCTACTGAGCACTGCCCAGTACTACAGCAGCTTCACAGACATACAGGGGAACCAGGGATTCAGATCCAGCTACTGAGCACTGCCCAGTACTACAGCATCTTCACAGACACACAGGGGAACCAGGGATTCAGATCCAGCTACTGAGCACTGCCCAGTACTACAGCATCATCACAGACATACAGGGAACCAGGGATTCAGATCCAGCTACTGAGCACTGTCCAGTACTACAGCATCATCACAGACATACAGGGGAACCAGGGATTCAGATCCAGCTACTGAGCACTGCCCAGTACTGCAGCATCTTCACAGACACACAGGGGAACCAGGGATTCAGATCCAGCTACTGAGCACTGCCCAGTACTACAGCATCTTCACAGACATACAGGGGAACCAGCGATTCAGATCCAGCTACTGAGCACTGCCCAGTACTACAGCATCATCACAGACACACAGGGGAACCAGGGATTCAGATCCAGCTGCTGAGCACTGACCAGTATTACAGCATCTTCACAGACACACAGGGGAACCAGGGATTCAACCCCAGCTACTGAGCACTGCCGAGTACTACAGCATCATCACAGACATACGGAAACCAGGGATTCAACCCCAGCTACTGAGCACTGCCAGTACCACAGCATCTTCACAGACACACAGGGGAATCAGGGATTCAGATCCAGCTACTGAGCACTGCCCAGTACTAAAGCATCCTCACAGACACACAGGGGAACCAGGGATTCAGATCCAGCTACTGAGCACTGTCCAGTACTACAGCATCATCACGGACACAGGGAAACCAGGAATTCAGATCCAGCTACTGAGCACTGCCCAGTACTACAGCATCAGTCATAGACATGCAGGGGAACCAAGGATCCAAACCCAGCTACTGAGCACTGTCCTATACTACTGCATCATCACAGGCAGGAGAACCAGGGATTCCAATCCAGCTACTGAGCACTGTCCAGTACTACAGCATTATCACAGATACACAGGGGAACCAGAGATTCAACCCCAGCTACTGAGCACTGTCCTGTACTACAGCATCATCACAGACACACAGGGAACCAGAGATTCAGATCCAGCTACGAGCACTGTCCAGTACTACAGCATCATCACAGACACACAGGGAACTAGGATTCAGATACAGCTACTGAGCACTGCCCAGTACCACAGCATCTTCACAGACACACAGGGAATCAGGGATTCAGATCCAGCTACTGAGCACTGCCCAGTACTACAGCATCCTCACAGACATACAGGGAATCAGGTTCAGATCCAGCTACTGAGCACTGCCCAGTACTACAGCATCCTCACAGACATGCAGGGAACCAGGGTTCAGATACAGCTACTGAGCACTGCCCAGTACTACAGCAGCTTCACAGACATACAGGGGAACCAGGGATTCAGATGCAGCTAGAGCACTGTCCTGTACTACAGCATCTTCACAGACACACAGGGGGAGTTCAGATCCAGCTACTGAGCACTGCCCAGTACTACAGCATCTTCACAGACATACAGGGGGAACCAGGATTCAGATCCAGCTACTGAGCACTGCCCAGTACTACAGCATCATCACAGACACACAGGGGAACCAGGGATTCAGATCCAGCTACTGAGCACTGTCCTGTACTACAGCATCTTCACAGACACACAGGGGAACCAGGGATTCAGATCCAGCTACTGAGCACTGTCCTGTACTACAGCATCTTCACAGACACACAGGGGAACCAGGGATTCAGATCCAGCTACTGAGCACTGACCAGTATTACAGCATCTTCACAGACACACAGGGGAACCAGGGATTCAGATCCAGCTACTGAGCACTGTCCAGTACTACAGCATCATCACAGACATACAGGGGAACCAGGGATTCAGATCCAGCTACTGAGTACTGCCCAGTACTACAGCATCATCACAGACATACAGGAGAACCAGGGATTCAGATCCAGCTACTGAGCACTGACCAGTACTACAGCATCTTCACGGACATACAGGGGAACCAGGGATTCAGATCCAGCTACTGAGCACTGTCCAGTACTACAGCATCATCACGGACACAAGGAAACCAGGAATTCAGATCCAGCTACTGAGCACTGCCCAGTACTACAGCATCATCATGAACACGCATGGGAACCAAGGATCCAAACCCAGCTACTGAGCACTGTCCTATACTACTGCATCATCACAGGCAGGAGAACCAGGGATTCCAATCCAGCTACTGAGCACTGTCCAGTACTACAGCATTATCACAGATACACAGGGGAACCAGAGATTCAATCCCAGCTACTGAGTACTGTCCTGTACTACAGCATTATCACAGATACACAGGGGAACCAGAGATTCAAACCCAGCTACAGAGCACTGTCCAGTACTACAGCATCATCACAGACATACAGGGGAACCAGGGATTCAACACCAGCTACTGAGCACTGCCCAGTACTACAGCATCTTCACAGACATACAGGGCAACCAGGGATTCAGATCCAGCTACTGAGCACTGTCAGTACTAAGCATCATCACAGACATACAGGAACCAGGTTCAGATCAGCTACAGAGCACTGCCCAGTACTGCAGCATCTTCACAGACACACAGGGGAACCAGGGATTCAGATCCAGCTACTGAGCACTGTCCAGTACTACAGTATCATCACAGACACACAGGGGAACCAATGATTCAAACATGGCTACTGAGCAATGTCTAGTACTACAGCCTCATCAGAGAAACACAGGGAACCAGAGACTCAGACCCAGCTTCTGAACACTACACAGTACTACAGCTTCATCACAGACACACAGGGTGCCAGGATTCCAAAGCAGCAACTGAACACTGACTAGTTCTACAGTATCACCTCAGACACACAGGGAACCAGAGTTCAAACCCAGCTACTGAGCAATGTCCAGTACTATAGTATCATCATAGACACACAGGGAACCAGAGATTCAAACCCACCTACTGAGCACTGTCCAGTACTATAGCATCATCACAGATACACAGGGGAACCAAGGATTCAATCCCAGCTGCTGAGCACTGTTCTCTACTACAGCATCATCACAGACATACAGGGGAATCAGGGTTCAGATCCAGCTACTGAACACTGCCCAGTACTACAGCATCATCACAGACATACAGGGGAACTAGGAGTTCAGATCCAGCTACTGAGCACTGCCCAGTACTACAGCATCTTCACAGACATACAGGGAACTAGAGATTCAGATCCAGCTACTGAGCACTGTCCAGTACTACAGCATCTTCACAGACATACAGGGAACCAGGATTCAAACCCACCTACTGGCGCTGTCAGTACTACAGCATCATCACAGACATACAGGAAGCAGGGATTCAACCCCAGCTGCTGGCGCTGTCCTGTACTACAGCATCTTCACAGACACATAGGGGAACCAGGTTCAGATCCAGCTACAGAGCACTGTCCTGTACTACAGAATCATCACAGACAAACAGGGAACCAGATTCAGATCCAGCTACTGAGCACTGTCCAGTACTACAGCATCTTCACTGACATTCAGAGACCAGGGTTCAGACCCAGCTACTGAGCACTGTCCAATACTACAGCATTATCAACAGATAAATAGGGAACCAGAGATTCAAACCCAGTTACTGAGCATTGTCCAGTACTCTGCTAGGCTTGCCATAGCCCATGGTATACTCCTTCAGTAGCTTACCTATGGGGTTGCTACCTATACCTAAGTGGGTAAATCAAGTCTTGAAGAGGATGTCACCTACAACATCTGTCGCTATCATCTTCCTCTCATAGACTAAAACACCACTGTCTCCTCTACTCCAACCTTGGATGGCTTCCTCCTCACGCATCAATGTCTTATACACTCGGCTCCACTATTGACAACATTATCAGATCTCAGATACCCAAGCCCCTAGCAGGGCTTTTTCAAACTCAGGCATCTTGCAATGCCTACGCTCAGCCGGCAATGCCCCTGTCTGCATCCCTAGACATGCCACCTCCAAAGGTGCTAGTGCCTTTGCCTGTCATTCCCCCCAATACTGGAACTCCCTCCCTCTAACTATTTGTGAGGCCCCATCCCACGCCTCCTTTATGATAGAACTTCGTAACCATCTCCTCTTGTCCTCTACTTGCTGCTGTTTCAAACCACCCTAGCCACTTTTCCTTATACATTTTAACTCTTTTTGCCATGATCATCTTGTCCTTCTCAACGTTTCAGCACTTCGCAGCCTGCTGGCTTACCGCTGCACCCTGCTGTTCTCATACCTCCTATGCTTGTTCCTATCCCTCAAATTTTCTGTCCTTATTTTAGCTACCGTCTCCCATTCCTTCTTGTTACTCTCTCCTATATTTATTTTCTGGTTGATTACAATTGTGTTCACTGTTCATTGTGGTATTTATCCTCCTCTTATCAACATGTGCCCAAACTTTTGCAATGGATTTGATACTGTATAATACTCTTTTGAGTTGTCAGTTTTCCTGCTTGTATGTACAAATTTCTTTGACAGATCCCAAAATGTAATGTTATTCTTTCTGATGTTTTGTTTCTGTACCCTCACTGGTCATGCCTGAAAATAGTCATTGTTATGGCTAGTGCCTACCAGTAAACAAAAACTAAAATAAATAAATTAATAAAATCATCACAGATACCCAGGGAACCAGGAGTTCAAACCAGGCAACTAAGCACAGTCTGATACTACAGCATCATCACACACAGGAGAACCAGGGATTCCAATCCAGCTACTGAGCACTGCCCAGTACTACAGCATCTTCACAGACATACAGGGGAACCAGGGATTCAGATAAAGCTACTGAGCACTGCCCAGTACTACAGCATCTTCACAGACATACAGGAGAACCAGGGATTTAGATCCAGCTACTGAGCACTGCCCAGTACCACAGCATCTTCACAGACACACAGGAGATCAGGATTCAGATCCAGCTACTGAGCACTGCCCAGTACCACAGCATCATCACAGACACACAGGAACCAGGGATTCAGATGCAGCTAGAGCACTGTCCTGTACTACAGCATCTTCACAGACACACAGGGAACCAGGGATTCAGATCCAGCTACTGAGCACTGTCCTGTACTACAGCATCTTCACAGACACAGTGGAACCAGGGATTCAGATCTAGCTACTGAGTACTGCCCAATACTACAGCATCTTCACAGACACACAGGGGAACCAGGGATTCAGATCCAGCTACTGAGCACTGCCCAGTACTACAGCATCATCAGAGAGACACAGGGGAACCTGAATTCAGATCCAGCTACTGACCACTGTCCAGTACTACAGCATCATCACAGACATACAGAGACCAGGGATTCAGATCCAGCTACTGAGCACTGTCCAGTACTACAGCATCATCACAGACATAAAGGGAACCAGGATTCAACCCCAGCTACTGAGCACTGCCCAATACTACAGCATCATCACAGACATACAGGAAACTGAGTTCAACCCCAGCTACTGAGCACTGCCCAGTACCACAGCATCTTCACAGACACACAGGGGAATCAGGTTCAGATCCAGCTACTGAGCACTGCCCAATACTACAGCATCCTCCACAGACACACAGGGAATCAGGATTCAGATTCAGCTACTGAGCACTGCCCAGTACTACAGCATCCTCACAGACATACAGGGAACCAGAGTTCAGATACAGCTACTGAGCACTGCCCAGTACTACAGCAGCTTCACAGACATACAGGGGAACCAGGGTTCAGATGCAGCTAGAGCACTGTCCTGTAATACAGCATCTTCACAGACACACAGGGAACCAGGGTTCAGATCCAGCTACTGAGCACTGCCCACAACTACAGCATCTTCACAGACATACAGGAGAACCAGGATTCAGATCCAGCTACTGAGCACTGCCCAGTACTACAGCATCATCACAGACACACAGGGAACCAGGGATTCAGATCCAGCTACTGAGCACTGACCTGTACTACAGCATCATCACGGACATACAGGGGAACCAGGAATTCAGATCCAGCTACTGAGCACTGTCCTGTACTACAGCATCTTCACAGACACACAGGGGAACCAGGGATTCAGATCCAGCTACTGAGCACTGCCCAGTACTACAGCATCTTCACAGACACACAGGGGAACCAGGGATTCAGATCCAGCTACTGAGCACTGTCCAGTACTACAGCATCATCACAGATATACAGGGGAACCAGGGATTCAACCCCAGCTACTGAGCACTGCCCAGTACTACAGCATCATCACAGACATACAGGGGAACCAGGGATTCAGATGCAGCTAGAGCACTTTCCAGTACTACAGCATCTTCACAGACACACAGCGGAACCAGGGATTCAGATCCAGCTACTGAGCACTGTCCTGTACTACAGCATCTTCACAGACACAGTGGAACCAGGGATTCAGATCTAGCTACTGAGTACTGCCCAATACTACAGCATCTTCACAGACACACAGAGACCAGAGTTCAGATCCAGCTACTGAGCACTGCCCAGTACTACAGCATCATCATAGAGACACAGGGGAACCTGGAATTCAGATCCAGCTACTGACCACTGTCCAGTACTACAGCATCCTCACAGACATACAGGAGACCAGAGTTCAGATCCAGCTACTGAGCACTGTCCAGTACTACAGCATCATCACAGACATAAAGGGAACCAGCGATCAACCCCAGCTACTGAGCACTGCCCAGTACTACAGCATCATCACAGACATACAGGAAACCAGGGATTCAACCCCAGCTACTGAGCACTGCCCAGTACTACAGCATCTTCACAGACATACAGGGAACCAGGGATTCAGATCCAGCTACTGAGCACTGCCCAGTACTACAGCATCTTCACAGACATACAGGGGAACCAGGGATTCAGATACAGCTACTGAGCACTGCCCGGTACTACAGCAGCTTCACAGACATACAGCGGAACCAGGGATTCAGATCCAGCTACTGAGCACTGCCCAGTACTACAGCATCCTCACAGACATACAGGGGAACCAGGGATTCAGATCCAGCTACTGAGCACTGCCCAATACTACAGCATCCTCACAGACATACAGGGGAACCAGGGATTCAGATCCAGCTACTGAGCACTGCCCAGTACTACAGCATCCTCACAGACATACAGGGGAACCAGGGATTCAGATCCAGCTACTGAGCACTGCCCAGTACTACAGCATCCTCACAGACATACAGGGGAACCAGGTATTCAGATCCGGCTACTGAGCACTACCCAGTACTACAGCATCCTCACAGACATACAGGGGAACCAGGGATTCGGAGATACAGGGGAACCAGGGATTCAGATACATCTACTGAGCACTGCCCAGTACTACAGCAGCTTCACAGACATACAGGGGAACCAGGGATTCAGATCCAGCTACTGAGCACTGTCCTGTACCACAGCATCTTCAAGGACACACAGGGAACCAGAGTTCAGATCCAGCTACTGAGCACTGTCAGTACTACAGCATCATCACAGACATACAGGGAACAGAGTTCAACCCAGCTACTGAGCACTGCCGAGTACTACAGCATCATCACAGACATACAGGAAACCAGGTATTCAACCCCAGCTACTGAGCACTGCCCAGTACCACAGCATCTTCACAGACACACAGGGGAATCAGGATTCAGATCCAGCTACTGAGCACTGCCCAGTACTACAGCATCCTCACAGACACACAGGGGAATCAGGGATTCAGATCCAGCTACTGAGCACTGCCCAGTACTACAGCATCCTCACAGACATACAGGGGAACCAGGGATTCAGATACAGCTACTGAGCACTGCCCAGTACTACAGCAGCTTCACAGACATACAGGGGAACCAGGGATTCAAATGCAGCTAGAGCACTGTCCTGTACTACAGCATCTTCACAGACACACAGGGGAACCAGGGATTCAGATCCAGCCACTGAGCACTGCCCAGTACTACAGCATCTTCACAGACATACAGGGGGAACCAGGGATTCAGATCCAGCTACTGAGCACTGCCCAGTACTACAGCATCATCACAGACACACAGGGGAACCAGGGATTCAGATCCAGCTACTGAGCACTGTCCTGTACTACAGCATCTTCACAGAAACACAGGGAACCAGGGTTCAGATCCAGCTACTGAGCACTGCCCAGTACCACAGCATCTTCACAGACACACAGGGGAATCAGAGTTCAGATCCAGCTACTGAGCACTGCCCAGTACTACAGCATCCTCACAGACACACAGGGAATCAGGGATTCAGATCCAGCTACTGAGCACTGCCCAGTACCAGCACACTCACAGACATACGGGGAACCAGGGATTCAGATACAGCTACTGAGCACTGCCCAGTACTACAGCAGCTTCACAGACATACAGGGAACCAGGGATTCAGATGCAGCTAGACGCTGTCCTGTACTACAGCATCTTCACAGACACAGGGAACCAGGGATTCAGATCCAGCTACTGAGCACTGCCCAGTACTACAGCATCTTCACATACATACAGGGGGAACCAGGGATTCAGATCCAGCTACTGAGCACTGCCCAGTACTACAGCATCATCACAGACACACAGGGGAACCAGGGATTCAGATCCAGCTACTGAGCACTGTCCTGTACTACAGCATCTTCACAGACACACAGGGGAACCAGGGATTCAGATCCAGCTACTGAGCACTGTCCTGTACTACAGCATCTTCACAGACACACAGGAACCAGGGATTCAGATCCAGCTACTGAGCACTGACCAGTATTACAGCATCTTCACAGACACACAGGGAACCAGGGTTCAGATCCAGCTACTGAGCACTGTCAGTACTACAGCATCATCACAGACATACAGAGGAACCAGGGACTCAGATCCAGCTACTGAGTACTGCCCAGTACTACAGCATCATCACAGACATACAGGAGAACCAGGGATTCAGATCCAGCTACTGAGCACTGACCAGTACTACAGCATCTTCACGGACATACAGGGGAACCAGGGATTCAGATCCAGCTAATGAGCACTGTCCAGTACTACAGCATCATCACGGACACACAGGGAAACCAGGAATTCAGATCCAGCTACCGAGCACTGCCCAGTACTACAGCATCATCATAGACACGCAGGGGAACCAAGGATCCAAACCCAGCTACTGAGCACTGTCCTATACTACTGCATCATCACAGGCAGGAGAACCAGGGATTCCAATCCAGCTACTGAGCACTGTCCAGTACTACAGCATTATCACAGATACACAGGGGAACCAGAGATTCAAACCCAGCTACTGAGCACTGTCCTGTACTACAGCATTATCACAGATACACAGGGGAACCAGAGATTCAACTCCAGCTACTGAGCACTGCAGTACTACAGCATCATCACAGACATACAGGAAACCAGAGTTCACCCCAGCTACTGAGCACTGCCCAGTACCACAGCATCCCACAGACACACAGGGAATCAGGATTCAGATCCAGCTACTGAGCACTGCCCAGTACTACAGCATCCTCACAGACATACAGGGGAACCAGGGATTCAGATACAGCTACTGAGCACTGCCCAGTACTACAGCAGCTTCACAGACATACAGGGGAACCAGGGATTCAGATGCAGCTACAGTACTGTCCTATACTACAGCATCTTCACAGACACACAGGGGAACCAGGGATTCAGATCCAGCTACTGAGCACTGCCCAGTACTACAGCATCTTCACAGACATACAGGGGGAACCAGCGATTCAGATCCAGCTACTGAGCACTGCCCAGTACTACAGCATCATCACAGACACACAGGGGAACCAGGGATTCAGATCCAGCTGCTGAGCACTGACCAGTATTACAGCATCTTCACAGACACACAGGGGAACCAGGGATTCAGACCAGCTACTGAGCACTGCGCAGTACTACAGCATCATCACAGACATACAGGGAAACCAGGGATTCAACCCAGCTACTGAGCACTGCCCAGTACCACAGCTTCATCACAGACATACAGGAGAACCAGGATTCAGATCCAGCTACTGAGCACTGACCAGTACTACAGCATCTTCACAGACATACACAGAACCAGGGATTCAGATCCAGCTACTGAGCACTGTCCAGTACTACAGCATCATCACGGACACGGAAACCAGGGTTCAGATCCAGCTACTGAGCACTGCCCAGTACTACAGCATCATCATAGACATGCAGGGGAACCAAGGATCCAAACCCAGCTACTGAGCACTGTCCTATACTACTGCATCATCACAGGCAGGAGAACCAGGGATTCCAATCCAGCTACTGAGCACTGTCCAGTACTACAGCATTATCACAGATACACAGGGGAACCAGAGATTCAACCCCAGCTACTGAGCACTGTCCTGTACTACAGCATTATCACAGATACACAGGGGAACCAGAGATTCAAACCCAGCTACAGAGCACTGTCCAGTACTACAGCATCATCACAGACATACAGGGGAACTAGGATTTCAAACCCAGCTACTGAGCACTGCCCAGTACTACAGCATCTTCAAAGACATACAGGTGAACCAGGGATTCAGATCCAGCTACTGAGCACTGTCCAGTATTACAGCATCTTCACAGACATACAGGGGAATCAGGGATTCAGATCCAGCTACTGAGCACTGCCCAGTACTACAGCATCCTCACAGACATACGGGGGAACCAGGGATTCAGATACAGCTACTGAGCACTGCCCAGTACTACATCAGCTTCACAGACATACAGGGGAACCAGGGATTCAGATGCAGCTAGAGCACTGTCCTGTACTACAGCATCTTCACAGACACACAGGGGAACCAGGGATTCAGATCCAGCTACTGAGCACTGCCCAGTACTACAGCATCTTCACAGACATACAGGGAGAACCAGAGTTCAGATCCAGCTACTGAGCACTGCCCAGTACTACAGCATCATCACAGACACACAGGGGAACCAGGGATTCAGATCCAGCTACTGAGCACTGTCCTGTACTACAGCATCTTCACAGACACACAGGGGAACCAGGGATTCAGATCCAGCTACTGAGCACTGTCCTGTACTACAGCATCTTCACAGACACACAGGGGAACCAGGGATTCAGATCCAGCTACTGAGCACTGACCAGTATTACAGCATCTTCACAGACACACAGGGGAACCAGGGATTCAGATCCAGCTACTGAGCACTGTCCAGTACTACAGCATCATCACAGACATACAGGGGAACCAGGGATTCAGATCCAGCTACTGAGTACTGCCCAGTACTACAGCATCATCACAGACATACAGGAGAACCAGGGATTCAGATCCAGCTACTGAGCACTGACCAGTACTACAGCATCTTCACGGACATACAGGGGAACCAGGGATTCAGATCCAGCTACTGAGCACTGTCCAGTACTACAGCATCATCACGGACACACGGAAACCAGGAATTCAGATCCAGCTACTGAGCACTGCCCAGTACTACAGCATCATCATAGACACGCATGGGAACCAAGGATCCAAACCCAGCTACTGAGCACTGTCCTATACTACTGCATCATCACAGGCAGGAGAACCAGGGATTCCAATCCAGCTACTGAGCACTGTCCAGTACTACAGCATTATCACAGATACACAGGGGAACCAGAGATTCAATCCCAGCTACTGAGTACTGTCCTGTACTACAGCATTATCACAGATACACAGGGGAACCAGAGATTCAAACCCAGCTACAGAGCACTGTCCAGTACTACAGCATCATCACAGACATACAGAGAACCAGAGTTCAACACCAGCTACTGAGCACTGCCCAGTACTACAGCATCTTCACAGACATACAGGGCAACCAGGGATTCAGATCCAGCTACTGAGCACTGTCCAGTACTACAGCATCATCACAGACATACAGGGGAACCAGGGATTCAGATCCAGCTACTGAGCACTGCCCAGTACTGCAGCATCTTCACAGACACACAGGGGAACCAGGGATTCAGATCCAGCTACTGAGCACTGTCCAGTACTACAGTATCATCACAGACACACAGGGGAACCAATGATTCAAACATGGCTACTGAGCAATGTCTAGTACTACAGCCTCATCAGAGAAACACAGGGGAACCAGAGACTCAGACCCAGCTTCTGAACACTACACAGTACTACAGCTTCATCACAGACACACAGGGGTGCCAGGGATTCCAAAGCAGCAACTGAACACTGACTAGTTCTACAGTATCACCTCAGACACACAGGGGAACCAGGGATTCAAACCCAGCTACTGAGCAATGTCCAGTACTATAGTATCATCATAGACACACAGGGAACCAGAGATTCAAACCCACCTACTGAGCACTGTCCAGTACTATAGCATCATCACAGATACACACGGGAACCAAGGATTCAATCCCAGCTGCTGAGCACTGTTCTCTACTACAGCATCATCACAGACATACAGGGAATCAGGGATTCAGATCCAGCTACTGAACACTGCCCAGTACTACAGCATCATCACAGACATACAGGGAACTAGGAGTTCAGATCCAGCTACTGAGCACTGCCCAGTACTACAGCATCTTCACAGACATACAGGGAACTAGAGATTCAGATCCAGCTACTGAGCACTGTCCAGTACTACAGCATCTTCACAGACATACAGGGAACCAGGGATTCAAACCCACCTACTGGCGCTGTCCAGTACTACAGCATCATCACAGACATACAGGGAAGCAGGGATTCAACCCCAGCTGCTGGCGCTGTCCTGTACTACAGCATCTTCACAGACACATAGGGAACCAGGGATTCAGATCCAGCTACAGAGCACTGTCCTGTACTACAGAATCATCACAGACAAACAGGGGAACCAGGTTCAGATCCAGCTACTGAGCACTGTCCAGTACTACAGCATCTTCACTGACATTCAGAGACCAGGTTCAGACCCAGCTACTGAGCACTGTCCAATACTACAGCATTATCAACAGATAAATAGGGGAACCAGAGATTCAAACCCAGTTACTGAGCATTGTCCAGTACTCTGCTAAATTGCCATAGCCCATGGTATACTCCTTCCGTCGCTTACCTATGGGGTTGCTACCTATACCTAAGTGGGTAAATCAAGTCTTCGAAAGAGGGATGTCACCTACAACATCTGTCGCTATGCATCTTCCTCTCATAGACTAAAACACCACTGTCTCCTCTACTCCAACCTTGGATGGCTTCCTCCTCACGCATCAATGTCTTATACACTCGGCTCCACTATTGACAACATTATCAGATCTCAGATACCCAAGCCCCTAGCAGGGCTTTTTCAAACTCAGGCATCTTGCAATGCCTACGCTCAGCCGGCAATGCCCCTGTCTGCATCCCTAGACATGCCACCTCCAAAGGTGCTAGTGCCTTTGCCTGTCATTCCCCCCAATACTGGAACTCCCTCCCTCTAACTATTTGTGAGGCCCCATCCCACGCCTCCTTTATGATAGAACTTCGTAACCATCTCCTCTTGTCCTCTACTTGCTGCTGTTTCAAACCACCCTAGCCACTTTTTCCTTATACATTTTAACTCTTTTTGCCATGATCAGTCTTGTCCTTCTCAACGTTTCAGCACTTCTCGCAGCCTGCTGGCTTACCGCTGCACCCTGCTGTTCTCATACCTCCTATGCTTGTTCCTATCCCCTCAAATTTTCTGTCCTTATTTTAGCTACCCGTCTCCCATTCCTTCTTGTTACTCTCTCCTATATTTATTTTCTGGTTGATTACAATTGTGTTCACTGTTCATTGTGGTATTTATCCTCCTCTTATCAACATGTGCCAAACTTTTGCAATGGATTTGATACTGTATAATACTCTTGATGGTTGTCAGTTTTCCTGCTTGTATGTACAAATTTCTTTGACAGATCCCAAAATGTAATGTTATTCTTTCTGATGTTTTGTTTCTGTACCCTCACTGGTCATGCCTGAAAATAGTCATTGTTATGGCTAGTCGCCTACCAGTAAACAAAACTAAAATAAATAAATTAATAAAATCATCACAGATACCCAGGGAACCAGGGAGTTCAAACCAGGCAACTAAGCACAGTCTGATACTACAGCATCATCACACAGGAGAACCAGGGATTCCAATCCAGCTACTGAGCACTGCCCAGTACTACAGCATCTTCACAGACATACAGGGAACCAGGGATTCAGATAAAGCTACTGGCACTGCCCAGTACTACAGCATCTTCACAGACATACAGGAGAACCAGGGATTTAGATCCAGCTACAGGCACTGCCCAGTACCACAGCATCTTCACAGACACACGGGAATCAGGATTCAGATCCAGCTACTGAGCACTGCCCAGTACCACAGCATCATCACAGACACACAGGGAACCAGGGATTCAGATGCAGCTAGAGCACTGTCCTGTACTACAGCATCTTCACAGACACACAGGGAACCAGAGTTCAGATCCAGCTACTGAGCACTGTCCTGTACTACAGCATCTTCACAGACACAGTGGAACCAGGGTTCAGATCTAGCTACTGAGTACTGCCCAATACTACAGCATCTTCACAGACACACAGGGGAACCAGGGTTCAGATCCAGCTACTGAGCACTGCCCAGTACTACAGCATCATCAGAGACACAGGGAACCTGGAATTCAGATCCAGCTACTGACCACTGTCAGTACTACAGCATCATCACAGACATACAGGGACCAGGGTTCAGATCCAGCTACTGAGCACTGTCCAGTACTACAGCATCATCACAGACATAAGGGGAACCAGGAGTTCAACCCCAGCTACTGAGCACTGCCCAATACTACAGCATCATCACAGACATACAGAAACTGAGTTCAACCCCAGCTACTGAGCACTGCCCAGTACCACAGCATCTTCACAGACACACAGGGGAATCAGGTTCAGATCCAGCTACTGAGCACTGCCCAATACTACAGCATCCTCCACAGACACACAGGGAATCAGGATTCAGATTCAGCTACTGAGCACTGCCAGTACTACAGCATCCTCACAGACATACAGGAACCAGGGATTCAGATACAGCTACTGAGCACTGCCCAGTACTACAGCAGCTTCACAGACATACAGGAACCAGGGTTCAGATGCAGCTAGAGCACTGTCCTGTAATACAGCATCTTCACAGACACACAGGGGAACCAGGGTTCAGATCCAGCTACTGAGCACTGCCCACAACTACAGCATCTTCACAGACATACAGGGGAACCAGGGATTCAGATCCAGCTACTGAGCACTGCCCAGTACTACAGCATCATCACAGACACACAGGGAACCAGGGATTCAGATCCAGCTACTGAGCACTGACCTGTACTACAGCATCATCACCGGACATACAGGGAACCAGGAATTCAGATCCAGCTACTGAGCACTGTCCTGTACTACAGCATCTTCACAGACACACAGGGAACCAGGGATTCAGATCCAGCTACTGAGCACTGCCCAGTACTACAGCATCTTCACAGACACACAGGGGAACCAGGTTCAGATCCAGCTACTGAGCACTGTCCAGTACTACAGCATCATCACAGATATACAGGGAACCAGGATTCAACCCCAGCTACTGAGCACTGCCCAGTACTACAGCATCATCACAGACATACAGGGAACCAGGGATTCAGATGCAGCTAGAGCACTTTCTAGTACTACAGCATCTTCACAGCACACAGCGGAACCAGGATTCAGATCCAGCTACTGAGCACTGTCCTGTACTACAGCATCTTCACAGACACAGTGGAACCAGGGATTCAGATCTAGCTACTGAGTACTGCCCAATACTACAGCATCTTCACAGACACACAGGGGAACCAGGGATTCAGATCCAGCTACTGAGCACTGCCCAGTACTACAGCATCATCATAGAGACACAGGGGAACCTGGAATTCAGATCCAGCTACTGACCACTGTCCAGTACTACAGCATCCTCACAGACATACAGGGGAACCAAGGATTCAGATCCAGCTACTGAGCACTGTCCAGTACTACAGCATCATCACAGACATAAAGGGGAACCAGCGATTCAACCCCAGCTACTGAGCACTGCCCAGTACTACAGCATCATCACAGACATACAGGGAAACCAGGGATTCAACCCCAGCTACTGAGCACTGCCCAGTACTACAGCATCTTCACAGACATACAGGGGAACCAGGGATTCAGATCCAGCTACTGAGCACTGCCCAGTACTACAGCATCTTCACAGACATACAGGGGAACCAGGGATTCAGATACAGCTACTGAGCACTGCCCGGTACTACAGCAGCTTCACAGACATACAGCGGAACCAGGGATTCAGATCCAGCTACTGAGCACTGCCCAGTACTACAGCATCCTCACAGACATACAGGGGAACCAGGGATTCAGATCCAGCTACTGAGCACTGCCCAATACTACAGCATCCTCACAGACATACAGGGGAACCAGGGATTCAGATCCAGCTACTGAGCACTGCCCAGTACTACAGCATCCTCACAGACATACAGGGGAACCAGGGATTCAGATCCAGCTACTGAGCACTGCCCAGTACTACAGCATCTCATCACAGACATACAGGGGAACCAGGTATTCAGATCCGGCTACTGAGCACCCAGTACTACAGCATCTTCACAGACATACAGGGGAACCAGGGATTCAGATCCAGCTACTGAGCACTGTCCAGTACTACAGCATCATCACAGACATACAGGGGACCAGGGATTCAGATCCAGCTACTGAGCACTGCCCAGTACACAGCTTCATCACAGACATACAGGAGAACCAGGATTCAGATCCAGCTACTGAGCACTGACCAGTACTACAGCATCTTCACAGACATACAGGGGAACCAGAGTTCAGATCCCAGCTACTGAGCACTGTCCAGTACTACAGCATCATCACGGACACAGGAAACCAGGTATTCAGATCCCCTGCTACTGAGCACTGCCCAGTACCACAGCATCTTCACAGACACACAGGAATCAAGGATTCAGATCCAGCTACTGAGCACTGCCCAATACTACAGCATCATCACAGACACACGGAAACCAGGATTCAGATCCAGCTACTGAGCACTGCCCAGTACTACAGCATACCACAGACATACAGAGAACCAGATTCAGATACAGCTACTGAGCACTGCCCAGTACTACAGCAGCTTCACAGACATACAGAGAACCAGAGATTCAAATCCAGCTACGAGGCACTGTCCAGTACTACAGCATCTTCACAGACACACAGAACCAGGATTCAGATCCAGCCACTGAGCACTGCCCAGTACTACAGCATCTTCACAGACATACAGGAGACCAAGGATTCAGATCCAGCTACTGAGCACTGTCCCAGTACTACAGCATCATCACAGACACAGAGAACCAGGGTTCCAGATCCAGCTACTGAGGCACTGTCCTGTACTACAGCATCTTCACAGAACACAGGGAACCAGGTTCAGATCCAGCTACTGAGCACTGCCAGTACCACAGCATCTTCACAGACACACAGGAATCAGGGATTCCAGATCCAGCTACTGACACTGCCAGTACTACAGCATCCTTCACAGACACACAGGAATCAAGTTCAGATCCAGCTACTGAGCACTGCCCAGTACTACAGCATCCTCACAGACATACAGGGAACCAGGGTTCAGATACAGCTACTGAGCACTGCAGTACTACAGCAGCTTCACAGACACACAGGGAACCAGAGTTCAGATGCAGCTAGAGCACTGTCCAGTACTACAGCATCTTCACAGACACACAGGGGAACAGGGTTCAGATCCAGCTACTGAGCACTGCCAGTACTACAGCATCTTCACAGACACACAGGGAGACCAGGGATTCAGATCCAGCTACTGAGCACTGCCCAGTACTACAGCATCATCACAGACACACAGGGAACCAGGGTTCAGATCCAGCTACTGAGCACTGTCCTGTACTACAGCATCTTCACAGACACACAGGGAACCAGGGTTCAGATCCAGCTACTGAGGCACTGTCCTGTACAACAGCATCTTCACAGACACACAGGAACCAGGGTTCAGATCCAGCTACTGAGCACTGACCAGTACTACAGCATCTTCACAGACATACAGGGAACCAGGGATTCAGATCCAGCTACTGAGCACTGCCGGTACTACAGCATCATCACAGACAACAGGAAACCAGGGTTCAGATCCAGCTACTGAGCACTGCCCAGTACTACAGCATCATCACAGACATACAGGAGAACCAGGGATTCCAGATCCAGCTACTGAGCACTGACCAGTACTACAGCATCTTCAGGGACATACAGAACCAGGATTCAGATCCAGCTAATGAGCACTGTCCAGTACTACAGCATCATCACAGACACACAGGAAACCAGGAATTCAGATCCAGCTACCGAGCACTGCCAGTACTACAGCATCATCACAGAACACCGGGGAACCAAGGATCAAACCCAGCTACTGAGCACTGTCCTATACTACTGCATCATCACAGGCAGGAGAACCAGGGATTCAATCCAGCTACTGAGCACTGCCAGTACTACAGCATCATCACAGACATACAGGGAACCAGGATTCAGACCCAGCTACTGAGCACTGTCAGTACTACAGCATCATCACAGACATACAGGGAACCAGGGATTCAAATCCAGCTACTGAGCACTGCCAGTACTGCACATCTTCACAGACACACAGGGAAACCAGGATTCAGATCCAGCTACTGAGCACTGCCAGTATACAGCATCTTCACAGACATACAGGGAACCAGGGATTCAGATCCAGCTACTGAGCACTGTCCAGTACTACAACATCTTCACAGACATACAGGGAACCAGAGATTCAGATCAGCTACTGAGCACTGCCCAGTACTACAGCATCTTCACAGACACACACAGGGAACCAGGATTCAGATCCAGCTACTGAGCACTGCCCAGTACTACAGCATCATCACAGACACACGGGAACAGGGTTCAGATCAGCTACTGAGCACAGCCAGTACCACAGCATCATCACAGACACACAGGGAACCAAGAGGTTCAAAAGCCAGCTGCTGAGCACTGACCCAGTACTACAGCATCTTCACAGACACACAGGGGAACCAGGGATTCAAACCCAGCTACTGAGCACTGTCGAGTACTACAGCATCATCACAGACACACGGGGAACCAGGGATTCCAAACCCAACTACTGAGCACTGTCAGTACAACAGCATCATCCACACATACAAGAGAACCAGAGATTCCAGATCCAGCTACTGAGCACTGATCAGTACTACACAGCATCTTCCACAGACATAAAGGGGCCAGAGTTCAGATCCAGCTACTGGGCACTGTCCAGTACTACAGCATCATCCCACAGACATACAGGGAACCAGAGTTCAACTCCAGCTACTGAGCACTGCCCATACTACAGCATCATCACAGACATACAGAAACCAGAGGTTCAACCCCAGCTATTGAGCACTGCAGTACCACAGCACCTCCACAGACACACAGGGGAATCAGGGATTCAGATCCAGCTACTGAGCACTGCCCAGTACTACAGCATCCTCACAGACATACACAGGGAACCAGGGTTCAGATACAGCTACTGAGCACTGTCAGTACTACAGCAGCTTCACAGACATACAGGGGAACCAGGAGTTCAGATGCAGCTACAGTCTGCTATACTACAGCATCTTCACAGACACACAGGGAACCAGGATTCAGATCCAGCTACTGAGCACTGCCCAGTACTACAGTATCTCACAGACATACAGAGGAACCAGCGATTCAGATCCAGCTACTGAGCACTGCCCAGTACTACAGCATCATCACAGACACACAGGGAACCAGGGATTCAGATCCAGCTACTGAGCACTGACCAGTACTACAGCATCTTCACAGACACACAGGAACCAGGGTTCAGATCCAGCTACTGAGCACTGTCCAGTACTACAGCATCATCACAGACATGTAGGGAACCAGGGTTCAGATCCAGCTACTGAGTACTGCCCCGTACCACAGCATCATCACAGACATACAGGAGAACCAAGGATTCAGATCCAGCTACTGAGCACTGACCAGTACTACAGCATCTTCACAGACATACAGGGAACCAGGGTTCAGATCCAGCTACTGAGCACTGTCCAGTACTACAGCATCATCACGGACACAGGAAACCAGGAGTTCAGATCCAGCTACTGAGCACTGCCCAGTACTACAGCATCATCATAGACATGCAGGGGAACCAAGGATCCAAACCCAGCTACTGAGCACTGTCCTATACTACTGCATCATCACAGGCAGGAGAACCAGGGATTCCAATCCAGCTACTGAGCACTGTCCAGTACTACAGCATTATCACAGACACACAGGGAACCAGAGATTCAACCCAGCCACAGGCACTGTCCCGTACTACAGCATTATCACAGATACACAGGGGAACCAGAGATTCAAACCCAGCTACAGAGCACTGTCCAGTACTACAGCATCATCACAGACATACAGGAGAACTAGGATTTCAAACCCAGCTACTAGCACTGCCAGTACTACAGCATCTTCAAAGACATACAGGTGAACCAGGAGTTCAGGTCCAGCTACTGAGCACTGTCCAGTATTACAGCATCTTCACAGACATACAGAGGAACCAGGGTTCAGATCCAGCTACTGAGCACTGCCCAGTACTACAACATCTTCACAGACATGCAAGGGAACCAGGAATTCAGATCTGGCTACTAAGCACTGCCCAGTACTACAGCATCATCACAGACATACAGAGAACCATGGATTCAACACCAGCTACTGAGCACTGCCCAGTACTACAGCATCTTCACAGACATACAGGGCAACCAGGATTCAGATCGCTACTGAGCACTGTCCAGTACTACAGCATCTTCTACAGACATACAGGAACCAGAGTTCAGATCCAGCTCGAGCACTGTCAGTACTACAGCATCTTTACAGACATACAGGGGAACCAGAGTTCAGATCTAGCTACTGAGCACTGTCTGTACTACAGCATCTTCACAGACACAGTGGAACCAGGGATTCAGATCTGGCTACTGAGTACTGCCTAATACTACAGCATCTTCACAGACACAGGAGACCAGGGATTCAGATCCAGCTACTGAGCACTACCCAGTACTACAGCATCATCATAGAGACACAGGGGAACCTGGAATTCAGATCCAGCTACTGACCACTGTCCAGTACTACAGCATCCTCACAGACATACAGGGGAACCAGGGATTCAGATCCAGCTACTGAGCACTGTCCAGTACTACAGCATCATCACAGACATAAAGGGGAACCAGCGATTCAACCTCAGCTACTGAGCACTGCCCAGTACTACAGCATCATCGCAGACATACAGGGAAACCAGGGTTCAACCCCAGCCACTGAGCACTGCCCAGTACTACAGCATCTTCACAGACATACAGAACCAGGGATTCAGATCCAGCTACTGAGCACTGCCCAGTACTACAGCATCTTCACAGACATACAGGGAACCAGGGATTCAGATACAGCTACTGAGCACTGCCCGTACTACAGCAGCTTCACAGACATACAAGCGGAACCAGGGATTCAGATCCAGCTACTGAGCACTGCCCAGTACTACGCATCCTCACAGACATACGGGGAACCAGAGATTCAGATCCAGCTACTGAGCACTGCCCAATACTACAGCATCCCACAGACATACAGGGAACCAGGATTCAGATCCAGCTACTGAGCACCGCCCAGTACTACAGCATCCTCACAGACATACAGGGAAACCAGGGATCAGATCCAGCTACTGAGCACTGCCCAGTACTACAGCTTCCACAGACATACAGGGAACCAGGAGTTCAGATCCAGCTACTGAGCACTGCCCAGTACTACAGCATCCTCACAGACATACAGGGAACCAGGGTTCGGACATACAGGGAACTAGGATTCAGATACAGCTACTGAGCACTGCCCAGTACTACAGCAGCTTCACAGACATACAGGGGAACCAGGGATTCAGATCCAGCTACTGAGCACTGCCCAGTACTACAGCATCTTCACAGACTCACAGGGGAACCAGGGATTCAGATCCAGCTACTGGCACTGCCCAGTACAGCATCATCACAGACATACAGAAACCAGGATTCAGATCCAGCTACTGAGCACTGTCCAGTACTACAGCATCATCACAGACATACAGGGGAACCAGGGATTCAGATCCAGCTACTGAGCACTGCCCAGTACTGCAGCATCTTCACAGACACACAGGGGAACCAGGGATTCAGATCCAGCTACTGAGCACTGCCCAGTACTACAGCATCTTCACAGACACACAGGGAACAAGGATTCAGATCCAGCTACTGAGCACTGCCCAGTACTACAGCATCTTCACAGACAGCCACAGGGAACCAGGGATTCAGATCCAGCTACTGAGCACTGCCCAGTACTACAGCATCATCACAGACATACAGGGGAACCAGGGATTCAGATCCAGCTACTGAGCACTGCCCAGTACCACAGCATCTTCACGGACACACAGGGGAACCAGGGATTCAGATCCAGCTACTGAGCACTGTCCTGTACCACAGCATCTTCACGGACACACAGGGGAACCAGGGATTCAGATCCAGCTACTGAGCACTGTCCAGTACTACAGCATCATCACAGACACACAGGGGAACCAGGGATTCAACCCCAGCTACTGAGCACTGCCGGGTACTACAGCATCATCACAGACATACAGGGAAACCAGGGATTCAACCCCAGCTACTGAGCACTGCCCAGTACCACAGCATCTTCACAGACACACAGGGGAATCAGGGATTCAGATCCAGCTACTGAGCACTGCCCAGTACTAAAGCATCCTCACAGACACACAGGGGAATCAGGGATTCAGATCCAGCTACTGAGCACTGCCCAGTACTACAGCATCCCCACAGACATACAGGGGAACCAGGGATTCAGATACAGCTACTGAGCACTGCCCAGTACTACAGCAGCTTCACAGACATACAGGGGAACCAGGGATTCAAATGCAGCTAGAGCACTGTCCTGTACTACAGCATCTTCACAGACACACAGGGGAACCAGGGATTCAGATCCAGCTACTGAGCACTGCCCAGTACTACAGCATCTTCACAGACATACAGGGGGAACCAGGGATTCAGATCCAGCTACTGAGCACTGCCCAGTACTACAGTATCATCACAGACACACAGGAGAACAGGGTTCAGATCCAGCTACTGAGCACTGTCCTGTACTACAGCATCTTCACAGACACACAGGGAACCAGGGATTCAGATACAGCTACTGAGCACTGCCCAGTACCACAGCATCTTCACAGACACACAGGGGAATCAGGGATTCAGATCCAGCTACTGAGCACTGCCCAGTACTACAGCATCCTCACAGACACACCGGGGAATCAGGGATTCAGATCCAGCTACTGAGCACTGCCCAGTACTACAGCATCCTCACAGACATACGGGGGAACCAGGGATTCAGATACAGCTACTGAGCACTGCCCAGTACTACATCAGCTTCACAGACATACAGGGGAACCAGGGATTCAGATGCAGCTAGAGCACTGTCCTGTACTACAGCATCTTCACAGACACACAGGGGAACCAGGGATTCAGATCCAGCTACTGAGCACTGCCCAGTACTACAGCATCTTCACAGACATACAGGGGGAACCAGGGATTCAGATCCAGCTACTGAGCACTGCCCAGTACTACAGCATCATCACAGACACACAGGGGAACCAGGGATTCAGATCCAGCTACTGAGCACTGTCCTGTACTACAGCATCTTCACAGACACACAGGGGAACCAGAGTTCAGATCCAGCTACTGGCACTGTCCTGTACTAGCATCTTCACAGACACACAGGGAACCAGGGTTCAGATCCAGCTACTGAGCACTGACCAGTATTACAGCATCTTCACAGACACACAGGGGAACCAGGGATTCAGATCCAGCTACTGAGCACTGTCCAGTACTACAGCATCATCACAGACATACAGGGGAACCAGGGATTCAGATCCAGCTACTGAGTACTGCCCAGTACTACAGCATCATCACAGACATACAGGAGAACCAGGGATTCAGATCCAGCTACTGAGCACTGTCCAGTACTACAGCATCATCATGGACACACAGGGAAACCAGGAATTCAGATCCAGCTACCGAGCACTGCCCAGTACTACAGCATCATCATAGACACGCAGGGGAACCAAGGATCCAAACCCAGCTACTGAGCACTGTCCTATACTACTGCATCATCACAGGCAGGAGAACCAGGGATTCCAATCCAGCTACTGAGCACTGTCCAGTACTACAGCATTGTCACAGATACACAGGGGAACCAGAGATTCAAACCCAGCTACTGAGTACTGTCCTGTACTACAGCATTATCACAGATACACAGGGGAACCAGAGATTCAAACCCAGCTACAGAGCACTGTCCAGTACTACAGCATCATCACAGACATACAGGGGAACCAGGGATTCAACACCAGCTACTGAGCACTGCCCAGTACTACAGCATCTTCACAGACATACAGGGCAACCAGGGATTCAGATCCAGCTACTGAGCACTGTCCAGTACTACAGCATCATCACAGACATACAGGGGAACCAGGGATTCAGATCCAGCTACTGAGCACTGCCCAGTACTGCAGTATCTTCACAGACACACAGGGGAACCAGGGATTCAGATCCAGCTACTGAGCACTGCCCAGTACTACAGCATCATCACAGACAGACACAGGGGAACCAGGGATTCAGATCCAGCTACTGAGCACTGCCCAGTACTACAGCATCATCACAGACATACAGGGGAACCAGGGATTCAGATCCAGCTACTGAGCACTGCCCAGTACCACAGCATCTTCACAGACACACAGGGGAACCAGGGATTCAGATCCAGCTACTGAGCACTGTCCTGTACCACAGCATCTTCACAGACACACAGGGGAACCAGGGATTCAGATCCAGCTACTGAGCACTGTCCAGTAAAACAGCATCATCACGGACATACAGGAGAACCAGGGATTCAGATCCAGCTACTGAGCACTGATCAGTACTACAGCATCTTCACGGACATAAAGGGGAGCCAGGGATTCAGATCCAGCTACTGAGCACTGTCCAGTACTACAGCATCATCACAGACATACAGGGGAACCAGGGATTCAACTCCAGCTACTGAGCACTGCCGAGTACTACAGCATCATCACAGACATACAGGGAAACCAGGGATTCAACCCCAGCTATTGAGCACTGCCCAGTACCACAGCATCCTCACAGACACACAGGGGAATCAGGGATTCAGATCCAGCTACTGAGCACTGCCCAGTACTACAGCATCCTCACAGACATACAGGGGAACCAGGGATTCAGATACAGCTACTGAGCACTGCCCAGTACTACAGCAGCTTCACAGACATACAGGGGAACCAGGGATTCAGATGCAGCTACAGCACTGTCCTGTACTACAGCATCTTCACAGACACACAGGGGAACCAGGGATTCAGATCCAGCTACTGAGCACTGCCCAGTACTACAGCATCTTCTGAGACATACAGGGGGAACCAGGGATTCAGATCCAGCTACTGAGCACTGCCCAGTACTACAGCATCATCACAGACACACAGGGGAATCAGGGATTCAGATCCAGCTACTGAGCACTGACCAGTATTACAGCATCTTCACAGACACACAGGGGAACCAGGGATTCAGATCCAGCTACTGAGCACTGTCCAGTACTACAGCATCATCACAGACATACAGGGGAACCAGGATTCAGATCCAGCTCACAGAGTGCCCAGTACCACAGCATCATCACAGACATACAGGAGAACCAGGGATTCAGATCCAGCTACTGAGCACTGACCAGTACTACAGCATCTTCACAGACATACAGGGAACCAGGGTTCAGATCCAGCTACTGGCACTGTCCAGTACTACAGCATCATCACGGACACAGGAAACCAGAATTCAGATCCAGCTACTGAGCACTGCCCAGTACTACAGCATCGTCATAGACATGCAGGGGAACCAAGGATCCAAACCCAGCTACTGAGCACTGTCCTATACTACTGCATCATCACAGGCAGGAGAACCAGGGATTCCAATCCAGCTACTGAGCACTGTCCAGTACTACAGCATTATCACAGATACACAGGGGAACCAGAGATTCAAACCCAGCTACTGAGCACTGTCCTGTACTACAGCATTATCACAGATACACAGGGGAACCAGAGATTCAAACCCAGCTACAGAGCACTGTCCAGTACTACAGCATCATCACAGACATACAGGGGAACTAGGATTTCAAACCCAGCTACTGAGCACTGCCCAGTACTACAGCATCTTCAAAGACATATAGGTGAACCAGGGTTCAGATCCAGCTACTGAGCACTGTCCAGTATTACAGCATCTTCACAGACATACAGGGAACCAGGTTCAGATCCAGCTACTGAGCACTGCCCAGTACTACAGCATCTTCACAGACATGCAGGGAACCAGGGATTCAGATCTGGCTACTAAGCACTGCCCAGTACTACAGCATCATCACAGACATACAGGGGAACCAGGGATTCAACACCAGCTACTGAGCACTGCCCAGTACTACAGCATCTTCACAGACATACAGGGCAACCAGGGATTCAGATCCAGCTACTGAGCACTGTCCAGTACTACAGCATCTTTACAGACATACAGGGGAACCAGGGATTCAGATCCAGCTACTGAGCACTGTCCAGTACTACAGCATCTTTACAGACATACAGGGGAACCAGGGATTCAGATCTAGCTACTGAGCACTGTCCAGTACTACAGCATCTTCACAGACATGCAGGGGAACCAGGGATTCGGATCCAGCTATTGAGCACTGTCCAGTACTACAGCATCATCACAGACACACAAGGGAACCAGGGATTCCAACTGAGCTACTGAGCACTGTCCTGTGCTACAGCATTATCACAGACACACAGGGGAACTAGGGATTCAAACCCAGCTACTGAGCACTGTCCTGTACTAAAGCAGCATCATAGACATACAGGGAAACAAAGGATTCCAATGCAACAATTGAATTCAGTCCAGGTCTACAGTATCACCACAAATACACAGGTGAACCAGGGAATCAAACCCAGCTACTGACCAATGTCCAATACTACAGCATCGTCACAGACACTCAGGTAAATGGGGGTGATTTACACTAATCTACTGAGTACTGTCCAGTACTATAGCATCATCACAGACACAAAGAGGAGCCAGGGATTCAAACCCAGATACTGAGCCTGTCCAATACTACAGCATCATCAGAGACACAGAGGGGGATCAAGGATTTAGGCCCAGCTACTGAGCATTGTCCAGTACTATAGTATCATCTCAAATACACACGGGGACTGGGGATTCAAACCCAGTTACTGAGCCCATCAAGTAACAGCATCATCAGAGACACAGACTGGAATCAGGGATTCATACCCAGCTACTGAGCATTGTCCAGTACTACAGCATCATCTCAGATACACATGGGAACCAGGGATTCATCGCCACCTACTGAGCACTGTCCAGTACTACAGCATCATCTCAGATACACATGGGAACCAGGGATTCATTGCCACCTACTGAGCATTGTCCAGTACTACCGCATCATCTCAGATACACATGGGAACCAGGGATTCATCGCCACCTAATGAGCACTGTCCAGTACTACAGCAGCATCATGGGCACACAAGGGAACTGGGATTCAACTCACCTACTGAGCACTAGAGATGTGCGAAGTGGGGAAAATTTGCTCCACAGAAAATTTTGCAGATTTTCTTAATTTTGTGGCATGGATGAGGGGTGCAAAGCTCCCCCCACCCAAAAAAAAAATTCCACAAAATGCAGGTTTGTAAACTCCGCTGGCAGAGTTCAAACTCCATATTTTTGTAGCTTTTTTTACAACAAACCCCCACTGATTGTCAGCCCATTGCACTGACATTAGATCCCCGATTGCAGGCACCAGATTGACTGTCATTTATAACTTCCTGGTATATACTGGTCCCACTCCATCCCCTCTGGCTGATCACCAGCCTGATATGAAAAATTAAGTTCCCCCCCAATCGCCAGGCACCAGCCTGACTGTCATTGTCATTATAATATCCCTGGTGTCTAGTGGTCCCACTTCTCCCCCCAGCAAATCACTAGCCCATCATAATCTGAGCCAGACTGTCCTTCTCTGGTGTCTAGTAGCCCCTCTAGCCAATTGCTGGCCATTGTAAAATTAAATCTGATTCCCAAAAGGTCCCCAAACTAAATCCCAAGATCCACCCCCACCAATCATTGGGCACTGGCCCAACTTTAGAAATACTTTCCCTGGCATCTAGTGGATCCCTCACCCCTCCACCCCTGCATGTACTGCCCACCACCCTGTTTCCCCCCACCACAACCCCATATGGGTGACCAGCACAGCTGTCCACTCTTCTCCATGGCCAGCCACCTGATTGAGCTCTCAGTGAATGAGTGCATGCTTGTACAAGCTTGTGCTCATTCGCTGACAGTCAGGCCAGCTTGCAGTGACTGTTGAAGGTTTTTCAGGGGTACAGAGAAGGGGAAGCTGTTCTGGTTGCTGGCAGGGGGGTGGGATGGGGGAATGGCATTGTGGACCCCAGTAGGGGTCCACAACACCGTTTTCCTATACCATACCCTGCTGGTGAGGCAGGCAGCCCCCTTCTGTGTGCTCCCGAGAAACCTCAAACAATGACCACGAACTGGCAATGAATGAGCACGTAGCTTGGCCTGGCATGCACTCGTGGGTGAGGCTCAGTCAGGCAGCCAGCCATGGAGGAGGTGGAGGGCTGTGCCAGTTGCCCTTGAGGTTGGGGGTGGGGTGTTGGGAAGTACATGCAGAGGTGAGGAGGAGTCCACTAGACACCACCAGGAAATTATTTCTAAAGGTTGGCCAGTGCCTGACGATCAGGGTGGACCATAGCATTAATTTGGGAACCTTTTGGGATGGACAGTTGAGAGCTCAGATTATACTGGGCAGGGTGATCGGCCGAGGTGGGACCATTAGACACCAAGAATATTATAATGACAGTCAGGTTGGTGCTCGGTGATTGGCAGGAGATTTCATTTTCATATCGTCCGGCGATCGGTAGAGGACCACTAGACACCAGGGAAGTTATGATAGGCTGGCAGCAATCAGCGGGGGTGGAGACCACACTATTTCATTCATTATTATTTCAAGGGGCCAATGATCAGCTGGGGACCACTAGACACCAAGGATGTGTGCGCGATCTTTTCTAACTTCTCTTCTCTTTGCTTTGTGTTTTTTTTTGCTTTTTAAGTGCAATTTTCACTTTAGAAACTCCAAAACAATGCTAAGTTATACGTGGCAACTTTGGTGAATTTGTCACTGCAGGGGCAACCTTGTGAAATGACATACAGATGCAGAGTTGGCGGATTTGTGGGGAATTTGCCCATGAATTAAAACTTTGCTGCAT
This sequence comes from Neoceratodus forsteri, assembly GCA_016271365.2. Taxonomy (NCBI): domain Eukaryota; kingdom Metazoa; phylum Chordata; order Ceratodontiformes; family Ceratodontidae; genus Neoceratodus; species Neoceratodus forsteri. The sequence goes on along the minus strand of CM028132.1, from coordinate 1,379,742,150 downwards.
CTCTACTGAGCACTGTCCAGTACTACATCATTATAACAGATACACAAAGGACTAGAGATTCAAACTTGCCTACTGAGCACTGCCCAGTACTATAGCATTGTAACAGACACATATAGGGGAACCAGGTATTTCAGTAGAGCTAATGAACACTTCCCAGTGCTACAGCATCATCACAGACACAATGGGGAATTTTCTTGTGGGAACTAGGAACTGATCACTCTGAATGGTCTCCGATTCCCTCCCTTTGCTATTTCCTGCCTTCACTTGCTGTTTCTATATTTTCTTCCCTTGCTTATCTGTGGTTTTAAAATTTATGTGGATCTTTATGTGAAACTGGTTCTCTGGTTTGAAAATGTTATAGTTTATATTGTTGAAGTGCTTGCAAAAGCTAGTTAGAACTCATGGGGTTGACACTGAGATGCAGTTTGACCTCCACAAACTCTTTTGCAGAGTTGTCAACAGGAGATTAATTCTCGGACACACTGTTCTAATCAGCTGCACCTGCAAAAAATAAACTGACAAAGTTTTGAGACATGTATCTTCTGAGCTCAGGATACAGAAGTTAATTGCCAGGCACAGACTTCTTATAAAAAAGCAACAATGTTTTAGCTGGAGAAAGAGAAAGACTGAAAGTCAGAATTAGAAAACCCTTAGATGAATGACTTTGTTTTCTTTGTACTGCCTTTGTAAATAGCTATCCTGAACAATTGTTTTTTACTTTACTGTTATTGATAATAATAAAATGCTACTTCAAATTTTATAACTGCTCCTGGTTTTCCTATGCTTCCTGACCTTTGCCTCAGCACCAGCCTCCATCTGAATGATAGGGACCGAGCATGTGTGCATAATGTGTTTCTACTGAAAAATCAGTTTGGAATCACAACACTGGGGTTAAATCTGCTGTAGTCTTTTTGTGTAACCCATGGGTGGCGCCACCCCTAGTATTACACCTGCCTACTACCCTGGACATAGGCTGAGGAGGTTGGGTTCGCTAACTTATAATATTTTTAAAACCTTTGCGCAGTGCCTCCACTCAGGGTGCCTTTACTGGGTGAGATGGTACTGGGTGTAGCCCCTGAGCTGCTACACCACCCACGGTGACCAGTTACCTTCCCCAGACATGCCCCAATACACAGTTCCCCACATTTCAACATTTTGAATTAAAGGCTTTCTCTAATAATATGCTCACACAGGATTTCAAACAACGAATAACAAGATATTTATTTCAGGGTAATAAAGGAGCTAGGAAAGGAAACAGGAGAAGTAGAGGATATCTTACAGTATTTACACATGTACAGAGATCATTTTGATTTTGCTGGTGAACCTCCAGCTGGGTGGCTACAAATTAAAGGCAGACATAAATCACATTTTACCATTCGACTTAAGACATCCAGCTCCCTGCCTATCTAGCTGCTGATAAATCAGATGTTAAACATAATTATTAATAATACCCACACTGGTACCAGTCCCAGATACAGCAGAAACCCCGCAATCTCATACCATACTGGTTAAACAGATACCACAGTCCAAGATGTTGCAGGCCTGATGGAGTTCAATCTCAATCTCAATCTCAATCTTTATTTATTTGTTTAAGGCGCCTTTCTATAACCAAGGCACCTGTACAATACTAGATAAAACAATTTCAATAAAATACAATACTAAACAAACAATTACAAGTACAACAAACACCAATTTAAAAATCATTGTATGCTTTCTTAAAAAGGTGAGTCTTCAAAGATTCTTTAAAACTATGGACAGTAGGGCTTTCCTACACCTGATGAGGTAGAAATTCACAGGGTTGGAGCCAAAAACCAAAAGATCTAGCTCCTGAGGTTTTAAACGAACCCTGAATCTCTAGCAATCCCTTGTCAGTGGATCGAGAGAGCGGGGGACAATAGGGATGAAGGAGATCTTTCAGGTAAACGGTCCCTGATCATGTAGGGCCTTATAGGTCAACAAGGCGCTTAAGGTGATTCGCCAGTAAACTGGCAACCAGTGCAGACCACGGAGCACTGGCGTTATATGACTGGCCCTGGAAGAGCCAGTCAACAGCCTAACTGCCGCATTCTGCACTAGCTGCAGACAGCGAATCTCAACCCAGGAAGCCCTAGGTAGGCAGTTGCAATAGTCAAGGCGGGAGTAGCGAAAAAGCGTGAACCAAAGTTGGCAGATGGCGGGGAACCAGGTGTTTCACCGAGGCGATGTTCCTCAGATGGTAAAGAGGTTTTGACAACTGCTGACACCTGGAATTTAAATGTCAAGCGGTCGTCAAATACAACGCCCAGATTCCGCACCGGTCTGAGGTATTTAGCGGAGTATCCCGAGCCATAAACCGAGGGTGATCCAACCAATAAACCCTCCTCCGGCGATCCTGGCCCACAACCAACACCTCAGTTTTAACAGAATTCAACCTCAGCCAACTCACATTCATCAGTCCTGGATTTCAGCAAGACAGTTATTAAAACCGACAAGGCAGTATCATGACGGGCGCCAAAGGACATGTACAGCTGAGTATCATCTGCATAGCAGTGAAAACTCAGACCATACTGCCTAATAATCGCTCTAAAGGCAACATATATACTGCAAACAACATGGGTGCCAAAATGGAACCCTACGGTACAGGATAGGGAGACTGATGCTGAGGAAAAATCCCAGACACCACTCTCGTCCTACTCTCGAGTAAGATCGAAACCAACTGAGGACTGTACCAGACAGTCCACAGATGAACCATAGGCGTTCAGTAGCACACCATGGTCTACAGTATCAAATGCTGCAGAGATCAAGAAGGACCAGAATGGAACGTGATCTTCGATCTCTCGCTATTAGGAGGTCATTTAGCACCCGAATCAACACTGTCTCGGTACTATGTCTTTTCCGGAATCCGGACTGGAGAGAGTCGTAGAGATTGTGGCTGGTCAAATGATCATTCAACTGCAGAGCAACCACCTTCTCAATAACTTTACCAACAAAGGGTAAGTTAGAGACAGGCCTGTAGTTTGCCAGACAGTCCGGGTCCAAGGAGGATTTCTTAAGGATAGGCTGAACCACCGCCTCCTTTAGAGGATTTGGAAAAATCCCCATCTCCAAGGACCTACAGACTATCTCAGCTAGGATGGGGCCAATTTTATCCACACACCCCACTAAGAGACATGTGGGGCCTGGATCCAAACTACAGTTGGTCGGACGCAACAATTGTATGATCATCACAATTTCCTCAACTGTAGGAAGGCTGAAGTCAGACCACTCAAACTGGGTGTCCGACATCTCCTGCCGACCATCACCACTCCCGTTGGAGAGAGTTTGATGGATGTCTGATCTAATTGTGGCAACCTTATCTGAAAAGAATAGAGCAAACTCCTCACACCGTTCTTGAGAAAACACTCTTCTGGACTGCAGACAGATTGGATTGCACAATCTGTCCACAGTCCTAAAGAGCTGAGCTGGTCTATTCTGTGCAGCAGCAATCTCTCTGGACAGGAATTCTGCCTTCTTACGAGAGATTGCTGATTGATAAGACATGTAGTGATCCATCAATCTAAGTTTGTCACAATCCTGGCCCGACCTCTGCCAGCACCTCTCCAGCCTTCATCCAACTCTCCTCAACTCCCTCAAAGTCTCATCAAACCAAGGAGACTTAGGTCGAAGGGTGAGAGGATGAACACGAACAGGAGCAATGGAATCCAGGGCCCCTGCCACCGCCTCATTATAGGCAAGTACCAGCTCACCTGGATCCATGCGATCTCTCAGTAAACTCGATAGGTCTAGCACCGCCATCAGACCATCAGGGAGACACCCCTTAAAGGCGATGCGGACCATCTCCAGGGGCCGACCTAGAGTGGCCCCAAAACTGAACCAATGGAGTGATGGTCAGACCATCCGACCGGTTCCACCACCAAATCGGATATCTCCATCCCCAGAAGGAACACCAAATCCAATGAATGACCACCAATATGGGTCGAGGAGAAATAACCTGTGTGAAGCCCAGTGACATCATTAACTGGAGGAAGTCTTGACCAAACTGCGAAACCTCATCGTCAACCCAGGCATTGAAGTCCCCCAACACCAACCATCTGGGTGATCCCAATGTCAAGTCGACAACGAGGTCCGCCACTTCCCACAGGAAAACATTCCCGTCACCTGGTGGACGGTATACGAGAAGTATCCTGCACCCCACACCCTCGGCCAGGATACATTCAAAGGATTTGGTAGTTCCCACTGGTACCTCCACTAGCTGGTCGAGGTGGACGGCTATTAATTTGAGGGTGGGGGCAACTTGGAACCAGATTTTTGTAAAGCAGCAAATTACTATTTACAACCACAGCAGGGATTGCCCTGCACTTTAGCAGACAAAGCAGGGTTTGCCCTGCACTTGCAGACAAATCAGGGATTGCCCTGCATTCACAGACTTCTGAACATTCCAGAACAAACTATGTGGATCTTACATCCAGAACATTCAGCACAATATCTGAAAGTCCCATCCAATGCAGTGAGAGTGATGCTTCTGTTTTGAATCCTAAACGCAGTTTAAACATGGTCACATCCAGTACTTCATATACCAAAAGGCAACCATCCAGAGTAAGTTGGCAATGACACTTTTATCAAGCATCCCATACTTTAGTCACAGGCAGTCACATCCAGTACATTCTATATACCAAGAACATTATCCACAAGCGGAGTCCTATCCAGCACATTTAACATTTAACACTTATACCAAGCGCTCTTTGACGAAATTCTGTGCAGTGTGTGTGGTACATTCTCTTTAAGATATCTTAGACATTAATATGCTCTAGGGCCTCCTGTCTCATGAAGTGGCAAGCGCGTCTTGGCAGACAGCTCCACAATGGCAGGACTCTAACCCATAGCTACACATTTATATGATTCACTAAGCCCAGCATCTTGCTGCACCTGCAACTTAGCCATTTGGGCCACAGACAAGATGCATCCATTACTTGAACTAGGCAGTCTCTTATGGGGTTAGTAGCCCAGACTGATGACTTCAATACTTCACACTTAATCGCACACATTTCTTAATGGGGCATGGATCCCCGAAGATTACTTGCTTAGCTTCTCCCTCGCACCTGGGGGTATAAGGGTACTCACTCAGGTCCTCCACGGGTCTCATCCGCAATCAAAGGCATCCTGAAGACTTCTTCAGCTCTCTCACCGCTGAGGTACTTGGTCAGCGCTCTCACCACTGCATGATGTCATCTGGCCTGGTCAGCGCTCTCCGCTGCTGGACATCTGATTCTTCAGTCCACATCTTTCCCCGATGTGGGAGGGAAGGCTAGCCTCTGGAGGACAGTACTGGCAACCTCCAGACTAGCAGTTGCAGAAAGCACAATTACTGTAACTAGTTAACTGAAGAAAATAACAAATGCCCTCTGAAGACTGAAAGGGCTTGAATTAAGCGGCCCAGGCCTGATGGAAAGGCTGGAGCCTGAGCCCCTCCCCCATGGGGGGCTCCCAGCAGGCTGGAGCCTGCTCTGCTGCTCTCTCTCCAAATCTCTCTCTGAAACCTCTGAATCTCCAGACAAACTGGCAACGTTGTCTCTTTATAGAGCTCCTAGCTCGACTCCTGATTGGTAGCAGGGATGGGGTGACATGTCTCCAAGTTGCTGAAGGACCTGTCAATCAGAACACTCGAGGCACAATTGGGTTGTGGAATTTGCACCTAAAATAATGTCCCTGTAAGCCCCCATAAGCACATGGGTGCTTACCCATAAGATGCAGTGAATGTCCCACAAGTCCTGGCTTTCTATTGCTGCAATTCCAATCGGCTGTACTGCTGGCAATGGCTGCTTAACCCACTGTCCCTTATAGCAGATTAGATACAGTCCTGAATAATGTCCTGGTGCAGCCAGAAATAAGTAATTATTTGCCTCAAATGCCCCACAGTTCTATAGCTTAAAGGCTGTACTTGCAGTCGCTGCACAGATGAAAAACATGGCTCTTTTCCTTTTCCTGTCGCTACTGCACTTATGCAAGCTCCCCTTGCAGCAGCTGACAGGCTGACACACAGAGTCCCAGATACCGGAATTGCCAGGGAAACAGTACTCATTTTAACTTTAAACACTTTTCTGCACATGCACAGTACATTCCCAACAAGCAGCAACAGTTCCATTATGTAAAACACTTTAATTCTTTACTTTTCAGCTGGAGCTGAACATAACTACCCTGGAGGCAGCCAGACACACTGTTATGCATTATTCAGGTGACCGGGGCCCTGCACAGGCATACTCAAATGAGCCCCGGTCAGAACTCCTTTAATTCCCATCTGACCGGTCCCCCAGCAGGCTGTCCGTGGTCACCGGGTCCCAAATAGGTGAAAGGGATCCTGGGACTCACAGCACAGTCCCCAAGGTGACCGCAAAACAAGTGGCTCCACATCAAATGAGCTTTACGTGCCAACATGACTCCCGCTGCCCTGGAGGCAGCACTTTTGCAGCGGGAGCTCGCGGACAGCAGTTTAAGCCCAGAGGGGCTAGATTTTCATTTGACTGCAAGCTGGGGCACACACGAGGGCAAACAGGACCTGGGAAGCCAGAAAAATTAGAGGTCAAGTCAGGAGAAGCCCAAGAGGCAGCGGGAGAAGGACAGAACAAAACGGGCTAAGGTAAACCCAGACTGGCATTTCTAGGAACCCCCATTTGCTAGGAGGTTACATTTGTTTCACTTGCCACAATAAACACCTGTTATTTGATATCCAGCTTGAGTTATATTGTTATGCACACCGCAGTTTTCTGTATGTGTGTCCCTGTTCTGCTCTGCTGCTAAAAGTCCACTTTTGTAGATTTTTTTTTATATTTCCTAATTTTGGATTCTAAAAAACACAGACTTGCTTGCTGATATCATTTGTGCAATAATTATATTTCTTTTATAAACAGAATCTTCTTTTTAGACAACTGTAGACAAACATTTACAACACCTGAGGAACTACTGTTAACTAGTACACACATTTTAAACAACTTAAAGTTGTGTGTGTCAGAAAAATATAGAATTTCATGGACATCAAATCTGACACAGAACCCTTAATGCATGAAAATAATTGGGGTGTACATAATCATGTTCTAGAAAATGGGTAAGAAATTTCCCGGCCTCTGATTGGCTGAGACCACTGGCAAGGGGTATATTTATGTGCCAACAGTGACTAGAAAATAACAAGTTCCACTGCAAACCGGGCCTCTCAACAACAAAAATCACTGCCCACATAAAAGTTTTCAAATGAATGTCTGCCATTTTTTCCCTCGCTTAACAAACGAGAGAAAGCCAGCCTGCACAATTCAAAAATATATAACCGTTATTAACAAACAGCAATTACTGGCACAAAGAAAACTTTTTAGTTTTTTTAATACATAATCTAGTAGTGCCTCAGATCATTCTTTACGCTGAGCGCTAGTCACGGCCCCCTCCTCCAGCCAGCCATCCACATGCTTTACTGCCAGTAACCGACAGCAAATCACCATCTGAGGGAAATAAAATCACAAAAGTACCTCTTTTCTCACACACAAGCATTCATGTCCTCTCACTCGTCTCTTGCTTCTCCCAGAGTTACTACCAGCACACAAGTCCTCAGTTCCCTCGTTCTGCTCTCACTAAACATGTCTCGCCTTCATTTTCACCCACTTCCCAGACAACCTAAAAACAAGGGATCTTGTTGGACAAAAAGGAAAAAAGTAAATACTACCATCACTCATGTTCTGTCTGCTGTGCTGTCCCCAATGATGGCATTCCCTGCCATCCATGACTGCGCTCACTCACACTCACTCTGCCATACCAACCCAGTGCCGTATTCACCAACTGTGCTTCCATTGGTATGCCAATCCCGGTCACCACATACAAACAAAACATTACTACTAAAACCAGTGAACTAAAATACAAAGAATGCTGTCACCAAAAATCTGAACAGCGCACTAACAGCACTGCCCACTAGCCCCAGCATCCTCTACTAGCAATTCTACCAGTGGATGGACTACTTTACAATAATTTCTTTAATTCATTTTCTACTTTTTCTTATTTTTTTTTATATTTTTTTTTTATTAAATGTATTGTACATGTGGCCCATTTTCTAAACACAATAATACCCTCTAGGGTGGGTAGTATTGGCTATAGTGGACTGCCCAGGAGCTATAAGGTCCTCTGCCTGTGGTATCAGGCCTCAGTACGCCAATGGGGCAGTCCAATATAGTCCGATACCGCCCACCAGTCAGGTATTACATTACTGCAAGCTAATTTTCCCATTGGGACTTTATATGAACTGTACTTGTATTTTGTATGACACCATATCCTGTTTAAATTTTCTTTTGCTAGTAGCATTTTATTGTCTCTTTACTAGTCAAGAATGAAATGGAAGTGAAATTACTTACTGTATTTAAAGAATATAATTTAAAGCTGTGCAGGCACTAACAGCAACTGCTGGACATCACTGGATAGAATTTTATTACTAAGTACTCACTGTTTAATCTTGAGCCACTTAGTTAAGCTCCCAGTGCTCTAGTTCACCAAGCTACAGAAATGGCTAGAAGCAGGGCCCACTGAAAAAGAGATGTGTCATTCCGGCTGGACTATCCTGGGTACTATACATGTATTGTAAAATGGGTAAAAGCAGGAGCCCAATGAAAGTGCAATATTGCATCTTAGTTTGAGTATCCTGAGCAAGTACATTGTACGAGTGGGTAAAAGCAGGACCCCATTGGAAACAAAATGCTGCAGATCAGTTGGGCTATCCTGGGTAAGTAAACTGTAAACAAAACAGCCCAGTGACGCTGAGGGCTGAGGCGCTGGTGCCTTACCTCACGCTGTGCCGGCGACCCGTGTTCGGGAACGAGCATGGGCCGTCGGGGGTCGGAAGGGGAGGAGAAGGATTGAGCGTCCGATGGACTGCTCTCCTTCTCCAGGAAGAGGGGTTCCTGATGGTCAGTGCTTGCTCGCCCCCCCGGCAGAGGCTGGAGGACAGGGCGCTGTACCACAAGCTGGAGGAGTCGGGCCAGATGCCTGGAGGAAGCGCATGTGGAAGCGTCCGCACCCCCCTCCGCTGGCAACATTGCACGGTCCCAACTCCTAGGGAGAAAAAACTGGAGGAAAATAGACTGCCGTGCAGGATGACGGAGGGCGCCTCACAGGCTCCGCCCCTGGCTAGCCACAGCGCTGGCCAACTATATCCGGACCTCGGTGGGGGAGTTGGGGCCCCCCCCGCCAACCTCACCAGGGGGGGCAAGCCCTGGGGTCCGGTCAGCGTTGGCTGGTAGACACCGGGGGACGGGGCTGGGGATGCCCTCCTGAGATAGCCGGCAGTGGGGAGAGAAAACTCATAACAAAAAAAAAAAAAAAACTGTAAACAAAAAAAGTATTGCCAGCAGTCACTGGCACTTTCTGACAGAGTAGGCAGAGTGATTTAATGTTCAGAGTACTGCTGAGAATTGCGAGACCGCAAATTCAAACCTTGCTGCAGCCACATACTCACTGTGTAACCCGGAGCTAGTCCCTGAACTTCCCAGTGCAGCAGCACACCCACCCACCCACCTATGGAAATGGGTAGAAGCAGAACCCTACTGAAAATGAGATACTGCATCTCAGCTGGCCTATTCTGGGGACATACAGTGAACCTCGCCAGGATGAAGCCCAACTATGCAAAATTCTGCAGTAGAGTTACTGCAGCAAACAATGCAGTTTTAGTGGGAGTTTAACCCTTATGTCATGCAGTAAACCTGTGACATGGGTGCTTCATCCTAGTGGATGTCATTGTACCTCATAAGAAAACAATTACTGTATAAAAAATACTGTCAGAAATTGCAGAAGCAGTAGTGTCTAATGGCAAGATCACTGTTAGGAACCAGAAAATTGCAGGTGCAAGCACTGCTGCTGAGACATATTCCCAGTGTATCCCTAAGCAAATCACTTAACCTCCCAGTGCCCAGAAAGCCTAGCTGCCAAATGGGTAGGATCAGGACCTCACACTGGAAATGGGACGTTGCAGAGCCAAGGTGCCCATAGAGTGTAGGAAGGTACATGTTCCCCCTCAATTCACATCCAAGTAGTGCTTTTAGAACTAGAGACACCTGTAAAAGTGCCATTTAGTGTTCTCCTTAGATTAATGTTGAATTGTGTCCCCCACCCCCGAAATTTTCATGACATGACATCCCTGGAATGATGCATCTCAGCTGCACTATCCTGGGCAAATGCACTGCATTATGAGTACAAGCAGGCCCCACTGAAAAGGAAATGTTACATCTTCATCGGGCCACTCCTGGTAAATAAATTGTAAAAAAAAAAAAAACATTACTGGCAGCCACTGGCTTTTCCCAGTGACCTACCCACCCCCAACAGTAAGGTTTAGTGGGTAGAGCATTGTTGGCAACCAGTAAACTGCAAGTTTAAGCCCTGCTACCGCTAAATACTGTGGGACAATGAGTAAGTTACTGAAAATCAGATGTTGCATCTAAGCTGGACTATCCTGGGAAAATACGGTGTAAAAATGAGGAACAGCAGGACACCAATGGAATCACAATGTTGCACTGTAGCTTCGTAAATAAACTGTAAAACATGCAATATTGCCGAGAGTTACCCTCCTTCACTTACTATGCATAACAGTTTCTGTTATATAACATAAATTATAATGAGAACAAAAAATGTGACCTAACAGAAATTGAACCCAGGCCCCCAGAATACTGTCATGGTGCTCTACCACCGAGGTATACGCTCACATTGTTGGAGCTGGGGATTCTGCCTTTGTGTCCCAGTTGTCAGACACTTTAAACCTCCCATCCAATGAAATAGAAATGGACATAGAAGAAGCTGAATTCACATGGATGTTGGGGCTGACATTATCAGGGAAGATGCTGGGTCAGGGCTGACATTATTAAAGAAAATGCCGGGTCCCATACACAAGTTAATGGAAAAAGGCAACTGCTAGAGTGTTGGCCAGACCTCGCTCTGCATTAGTCATCTACAAAATGGTAACGAAAAGATACCAAGAGCAGAGGGTTGGGTCAGAATATGTGTATACCCATCCTGACCATGAGGTGGTGGTTCAAGCTGCTCCATATGAGAAATCAAAGGTCCCCCTGGCATTGGTTCTCCTTGAGAAAGATTCCAGGAAATAGGACAATATACCACTGCTACCTTGCAGCTCAGGCTGGCGGCATAGCTGTCGTATACAGCACACTATTAGCAGGTTCTATGGAATACAGTCCTGCCACTGTCGGACAGTCTTACCCCTGAGGAGCAGCCCATCTGGCCTACTCACTGAGGGACAGCAGCAGCTAGGTATCAGTGTTAGATGGCCATAGATGCAAATAACATAGCATCTAGGACATTGGCATTTTGTGGCACTGAGGTTTGTCTGGGTTAGAGTAACCACCCCTAATCCAGGATACCTTGGGTAAAGCAATGGATTTTCCCTTTGAAGGCCCTTCCCTGTTTGAGACAGGGCAGAAGCCTATAGGAAGAAACTGGATGAGCAGAAGTCCACTTTCAAAAATCTGGCAAAGAGAAAGATGGCCACGACTTCTTATAGGCCACATGAAAGGGAGATAATGGTAGGGCCTACCGCAGCAGGCCCTACATCCATCATGACTACCCTGTACAGAGAGGTGCGGGAGAGGTGCGGGTAGGAGGAGCAAGACATAAGACTGCTCCTGACTCTTTTGTCCAGGTTGCCATAAACTCATTGCCAGTAGGAGAGTATTGGATTACTTTTTAATGGAATGGCAGAAAATTACCACAGACAGGTGAGTTTTTGGAAATAGTGGGCCAGGCCTTAATCCACAAGTTTGCTAAAGAGCAACTCTGTATTATAATAAAACACCTAAAAACATTAGATTTACACCAATCATATCCTGAGCTTATTTTTTTTTAGTTATTTGTTTTCCTTGCTTTCCCTGTTGTTGGTCTGCTAAGTATTGTAGATAATGCAGCGCTTATTTCACTGAGTCTTTCAAAATGTATCTGACTCTCCCCTGCTAACCACACAATTAGTGTTTGTGACATCACAGTCTGTTGTCATGGCAAGTGTGACAAGGTTGAATAAGGCCCTGTCCCATTTGTTATGCAGAAAGAGTTTAAACGCAAGGACCTGTTCTATCCTCTCCTTTTCTGTCTCTTCTCTGTCTGGTTGCACAACCAAATTTTCTTGTGAGACCTAGGAACTGATCACTCTGACGGTTTTGTACTTCTCCACCTCTTGCTATCTCTCTGCCTTCACTTGCTGTTCTGTCTTTTCTTCCCCCTTGCATATCTGTAGTTATAAAAAATTTATATATGAATCTCTGTGTAAAACTGTATGTGAAACTGGGATCTCTTTGTTTAAAACTGTATATAGTTATAATGTTGAAATGATTGCAAAGCTATTTCAACAGGGTGAGGGTGGTGGAACAGAAATGCATCCCTCTAGTTGTACCTCTCCACAATTCGTATGCCATTCTGGCAGAGTGTAGTTCCTCTATGGAGGCACCCACAGTGGAAACCAAGGAGGATGCTGGGAACCTCCACAAAGGAGACCCACAGGAGGGTGGCATGGGACCCCCACAGGGGAAGGAAACAACTCCTGGTGGGGGACTCCATTGTTAGGAGGGTAGAACTGGGGGAGGGGGGAGAGGGAAGTAAGATGCCTACCTGGCGCCATGGCTTGGAGGGACAGGGAGTAAATCCTCAGGATCATGGGAGCAGCTGCACGGGGGAGGGAGTTGGATGTCATTGTGTAACCCCCAGGTGGCGCTATCCCAAGGACTACTACCCCTGCCAGAATGACTACTGACAGGTTGAGGGGCCTAGGTCCAATGGCGAGTGCCTCCACCCAGAGGTCAGGGTTTGCAGTAGTTAAACTAACTTGGTCACAGCCCTCTGGGACACTGTAATCCCCCTTTCTTCCCACTAGTGCCCCACACAATGCATCAGGAATATCTTCACAATGTACACTTACCCCCAGGACTGGCTCTGTCGCCTGGACGCTGGGGACCCCCTGTTAAACAAGATGATACAATGCAAAAGCCACAGTACAATACTTTAACATAAACAAATACCTCAGACAGTGTAACTTTGCTGAAACAAACAGATCTGATTTATTTAAGGAGCTGTAACAAGGAAGGGGGAAATCAGGTTAATTAGGTTAAACACATTAATAATCACAGTACTGTGTGCATATTCAGAGTCCCAAATTGTCACTTGCACTGGGTACCCAGGATGGGGAAGGGGCTAGCCAGGATCGGTGCAGCTGGTTGGGGCCCTGTGATGGAAAAAACACTGGCACAATACCCAAATTGTAATCCGGAGCCGGTTGGCTCAGTTCGAGAAGAAATTAAAAAAAAAAAACAACAATTAGATGATACACTTGCAATCTGATAAACAGATGGCAGGGAGCTACCTGCTTGTACTCACAAACTCAATGCTGGGAACTGGATGGAAGGCAGATTGTCCTGGATTGCCAGGAGAAGCAGATCATGGACAAGGTCCTTGTGACTGGACCCCACTGCAGTTTAGAGCAAATGGATGTAGTCTGATTAGCTGGGGTTTACTCAGCTCATGCACTCAATTCACTGTACAGGGATTTGAAACGCGACCCCACAAGCACTAACACATTTATATGTAAAAAGGAAAGCACTATACCAGGCAGGCTGCTTCTCATCCAGATCGCAATTACTGCACAATACCCGGAGAACACACAGCAGATTCAGTTCCTGACAGACCGAAGCGTGATTCAGCAGTTTCTCCAGTCTTCTACAGGGTAAGCCTGGTTTCTACTCTTCAGATCTCCTTGATTCTCTTCACAGGTCAGATTCGGTCCAAACAGGTGCTTGCACAAGCTGCAGACCAAAACTTAGGGCCTTACATGCAATTCCCACGCTAAAACTACACACTGAAGAAGCACACAGCTCCTTGTCTCTTCACTGCCCCAACTCATCTGATCTTTCCAGTAGACAGAGCTGGGCATTTCCTTTGAGTTCCTCCCAGTTCAGTTGGCTGGTTTGGCTGTCACTCACAGTAAACAACCCCTGTTGGTGGAAAAAAGGCGCTGAAGTCCAAACTACAATTCCCAGAAGCATTGGCCATACAGTACATAGGTGGCTGGCTCCACAATGAGAGTCCAAGTTCTGATTTGCCAGCAGCAGGCTCCATTTCAAAGGTCCCCCCACACTGATTGGTCCAGTTCAAAACTAGAATGGGGGACTAGGCAAACACAGTTCTGACTGCAAAGAAAAGCAGGTTAGACAAACTGTATTTTTGTTATTACTCTAAATGACATCTGGCAAACAGTTACATCTTTGAAAAGTGCTCACTCTGCCCACTTAGTGACGGCAGAAACGGAGCGATTTGGCAGCAGCTCGAGTGGGACTCAAACAGGGAAACACACAGAACCCCATCCAAATTAATTATGTCTGCAGTCAGACAGCTCTTAAAGAGACAGTAACAGAGGCTCCAAAAGCACTCACAGATAAACGGCTTAGATGCTGAACACCATCCAGGCTTGGAGCACTCAAGCAAGCTCCTGGAAGACTTTTGGGAACCCCCATTTGCAGGGGGGTTACAATTGTCCACCTAGGGACAAAAGACCTGGCTGGAAAAGGGATCAGAGCAGTGCAGGAGGAGTTTGTGGAGTTGGGGAGGGGCCTTAGACAAGTAGCATGCACGGTAACCTTCTCAGAGGTGTTGCCTGTCTATGGCATGGGTGAGGCTAGGGTGCTTCACACCATGAGATTCAAATAAATGGTTGAAAATGGGTGTGGAGCTCAGGGTTTTGGCTTCATTGGGGACTGGGGGACCACCTAGAGGGATACAGGCCTATAATGGTCTGCATCTGTCCAGGAGGGGAACCAGAATCCTAGGTGACAGGTTTAAATGCTTCATTGGTAAGCATTTAAACTAGCCAAGGGAGGAGGCACTGAAAAGGAGGAGGGAAATCCTAGCCCCCCCCCCAAAAAAAAATCAGGGTAGTTAGTGAGGTAAACACCAAGATAGAGAAGTCGATAGTGAGGAGGGCAGGGTTAAATGGAGAAAAAGGCAAAGGCAGTAAGGACAGGGATAGGGCAAAAAGGAGTAAGGCCATCAAAAGGGGAGGTCAGAGATCATGTATTAGGTGGTCCATTCTGCAGCTTCCTAAGGCAAGAGGGGGCCTGGCTCTCCCTAATCTGCTTAAATATGCCCAGGCCACTGTATTGGTGAGGATCATGGACTGGAGCAACCCAGCATATATTCTCCCATGGAAAACTTTAGATCAAACCCTCAATCGAATTCAAGATTTCATACAGGTCCTCTTTTCCGCAAATTCTTCCCTGGCAGGCACCCATATATACTTTCAAGGTATGCGTGCTAATCTAGAAATTTGGTATAGCTGAAGACCTCGGGAGACTGGCATTTAGTTTCCTATTTCTTAAAGCTTATCAAGTCAGAAATGTCACCTTTTCTCCCACAAGCATTGCAGACTCTAGAACAATGGGATGGGAGGGGCTTAAGGTTTTTGTACCAAGTGATGGATTCAGAAGGGATCCTTCCTTTCCAGAAGATTCATGAGATATATGGGATCTCCTTGGCAGACTGCCAGATGTACTCCTCGTTAAGGGCTTGTCTCACGCAGAGGGGCTCTCATAGAGATGCACTGCCTAACCCACTCCCTCTACTCCTACAGCTTTTTATTGCCACTCTTAGAGGACAACAATGGCCACACCTTATTGGAGTGATCTATGGGGGGTTGCAGGAACTTTCACTAGAATCCATGGCTTCCATACTGATGGCCTGGAATTGGGAATTGGAGACCCCTGTTTTTGAAGAGGATTGGTATAACTATACTAAACTTTCTATGAGGGTTTCATTGGCCCCTTACTGGAGAGAATTCTCTTGGAAAACAAGAAATAGATTTTTTAATACCCCTGCCAAGGTAGCCAAAATATTAGGTGACACTCATGGGGAATACTGGAGGAAATGTGGAGAGAGGAAGATGAGTCACTGCCACATTTTTTGGTCATGTCCTGCCCTCAGGAGTTTTTGGCTGGATATAGCATCAGCACTGGCTGAATTGATAAAAGAGGAAGTGGTGCTCACCCCCGAAGTGGTTCTCTTGACGATCCCACCTGAGGGTCTCCACATCCAAAGGGGCTCTCTCTTAGTAACATATCTTTTGGCAGCTAAAAAGGCGATTACTCACCTCTGGGGTAGTCAAACCCTCCCAGACTCAGTGATTGGTTTAAAATAATGAAGAACTTGTATATATTAGAAAAGCTGTGCTCGAGAGGTCCCAAACCAGATGCAGCATTTGAAATGAGATGGAGAAAATGGGTTCTCTATGCACGTGGACAAGACCCCTTTTTCCCGGTATGATGTATAGTCTATTGTATAAATATACATATAAAGTAGACTTAGAGGATGTATTAAATAGGCTAACCTTTCAACATAACATATGCTCAGTTAGTTACAGATTGGATACCCTAAATATCTTAATGTATGCTCTAACACAGAGCCTAAG
Organism: Neoceratodus forsteri; assembly: GCA_016271365.2. Taxonomy (NCBI): domain Eukaryota; kingdom Metazoa; phylum Chordata; order Ceratodontiformes; family Ceratodontidae; genus Neoceratodus; species Neoceratodus forsteri. The sequence continues at coordinate 1,379,725,700 of CM028132.1, read as the reverse complement.
CATCACAATTTACTTTTGTATTTGGACTCCCTATACCTCAGAATGTATCAGTAATATATTGGCTGTATCCTATGTATTCTTATGTGAACAACCCTGTACTGTATCAAATATGTCTCACCTGTCAAATTGTAAAGATATATATTAGAAATGAAAAAGCAATAAAAATTAAAGTTTAAAATAAAAACAAATGGAAAGGGACCTGGGGTAGTTGTATTGGATGACCTAAAGGTAAGCAAGCAATATAAGAAGGCAGTAGAGATGGCTGGGGGGGGGGTACTGGGATGTATAGGGAGAGGCATCACCAGTAGAAAACAGGAAGTTGTTATCCCTCTGTACAGACAGTTGGTGAGACCCCATCTGGGAGTACTATGTGCAGTTCTGGAGATTCCATCTCTGCAAGGACATAGACAGGATGGTGGCAGTCCAGAGGAGGGCAACTAAAAATGGTGCACGATCTGCAACAGAAGCCATATGAAGAGAGATTAAAGGAGCTTAATATGTATACCCTTGAGGAAAGGAGGGAGAGGGGAGACATGATAGAAACTTTCAAGTACCTCAGTGGAATCAACAAAGTCCAAGAGGGTAGCATCTTTCAGAAAAAGAGATGTGCAAGAACAAGGGGACACAATTTGAAGATAGAGGGGGGACGGATCAGGGACAATGTGAGGAAAGGCTTTTTCACAGAGAGGGTGGTGGACACATGGAACAGCCTTCCTGAGGAGGTCATGGGGTCAAAAACAGTGGGGGAATTCAAGAATGCATGGTACAGACATAAGGCAATTCTGGTGGGGGTAGGAAGAAGTAGGCTGTTGGTTAACTAGGATCTGTAGCTTATCCAATAGGTAGGGAAATGGGCAGACTAGGTGGGCCAAGTGGTCCTTATCTGCCATCAAAGTCTATGTTTCTATGTTTCTAACTCAAGGAATAACCCGAGAATGCTGGCTGCCAAATCCCTGCAGAGCTAGCTAGAAGAGGTCAGTTCTGGGTCATTATGTTCTTTTTGCTGCACCTGCAAGAACACTGGAAACTGACAAGAACATTCTGTGAAAAATACTGTCTCCTTAACAAGCTCCCTGCAAATATTGGTTGTAAAAAGAGCAGCAATGTTTTGCATGAGAGAGAGACTGAGATTGGAAACTAACAAGAAACACTCAGAAGGAGGACTGTTTTCTCTGGACTACCTTTGTAAATAGTTATACTGAACAAATTGTTCTTTTTATTTTGCTATTATTAATACTAAAACACTATTTGACAATTTTGAAACTGCTCCTGGTTTTCCTATGCTTCCTAACCTGTGCCTTGACGACAGCGAGCACTATGATGTCAAAAACCAAGGCACTGTGAGATTAACAGGGGAGAGGCAAATATTTTCAGATGTTTTCTATACAGACTTTTTAGATGGTCTACCGAGATATGCTGTAAATTTTGGAGAAAGAACACTGAAAATGAAAAACTGTATTTTCTAGTAAATTGTAACAGTGGAGACATTTTGTTTATGAAAGCACATGTTGAAGTGCAGAGTTGCTCTTTAAATTTCCAAGGTTAAGCAGACAAAGAGTTTTCCCAACTCACATTCAGGAACAAAATGTTTTTCTGCAGCTGGAGGTGACAGTGTTAATGCTGCTGCAAGCAGTGGAAAAGGTCCCCAATTCACAGCTGGGAAAAGGGCTCTTTTCTAGATACTTTCTCACCCAAAAGAAAAATTGGGAATGGCAAAAGAAGAGATGAGACAAAGGGGGGAAAATGACAGAGACCTACAAGTACCTCACATGGTGAACAGGGTACAGGAGGGGAGTCTATTTCCAATGAGGAAGTGCACGAGGACAAAAGGACATGCAATGAAGCTGGAGGGGGGAAGTTTAAGAGGGATTTGAAGAAGTACTACTTCACTGAAACAGTGGTAGACGCCAGGAACAATCTGCCATTAGAGTTGGTCGGAGTAAAAACAGTGGGGGGCTTCAAACATGCATGGGATAGGCATAAGGGAATATTGGTAAATGGGCAGGGAGGGTCGATGGAGACCAGGTAGGGTCTGCAGAGATAGAACAGTCAGGGAAAATCTGGGCAGACTGGGTTGGCCAAGCGATCCTTTTCTGCTGACAGTTTCTGTTTCTAGCCCTTTCTGGAGCTAAGGTTCCTGAAATGCCACCTGAAAAAGGAAACATTAAGGATGGTGACACTGGGAGCTGTTATTCCATCCATACAAGAGGGAGAATAGCTGGGGTCTCTGGATCTGAAAGCTGCCTACTTTCATATTCCGATAAGACCTAGTCACAGAAAGTACTTGATGTTCAGGTTAGGCACTGACCACAACCAGTTCTCAGAAATGCCTTCCGGCCTTGCTTCTGTACCAAGAATGTTCACAAAATGCTTAGCAGTAGTGGCAGCACATCTGTGAAAAAAAGAATACAATGCTGTTTCCCTACCCGGACAAATGGCTAGTAAGTGGGAACACAAAGGACGAACACCTCACTCAATACAATTGGTAAAGAGTACATTGGAAAGATTGGGTTTCCTCCTAAATTTAGAACAATCTCACCTAGAACCCAGACAGGACCTGGAGTTCATAGGTGCAGAGCTGTTCACAATACCGGGGAGGGCATTCTTGCCAATGCACAGGGCAAAAGCCCTCATACACTGTGCAAGCTCATTCCTGGCAAGCCACAAGAAATCCACACAGGAATTCCTTCTGATATAATGCCATGTGGCCTCTACCAAAGCAATGATTCCATGGGCTCAGTTACAAATGAGAGATGCTCAGAAACACGAAAGAAGGCGCTGGGATCAAAGAACTGCACCTCTGGAACAGCTGGTTCCAGTCACTCACAGTTTGGTACAAGCTTTAGCAAGGTGGAAAGGTATAAGTAATCTCAGGGAGGGTATTCCTTTCCTGCATACGTCTCCCACAACAGATGCCTCACCATTAGGGTGGGTAGGCCATCTAGAAGACAGGACACTCACTGGTGTTTGGAACTTGCAAGAGCACAAAAACCTGTTAGGGGTCCGAACACTGCTCCTATCAGAGATCTGAACACTGCTCCTATCAGAAGTCCGAACGCTGCTCCTATCAGAGGTCTTAACACTGTTCCTATCAATGCAGATGTCCCCCTTTTTGATTTATTGAATTTTGTTGACCAGGTAGGCCCACTAAGACTAGATGTCTCCTTTTCAGGGGTGGCCCTGCTGCAGGGGATACAGATGGAAGCCAGCTGAAATTTAACCAGATTAAGCTGTTAGTGGTATTTTTAGTGAATGGGGGAAATTTGGCCCGGACACCGGGGAAATTCTCCTACTCACAGGTAGGGGAACCTCCAAACATCCTGGCATTCCACCAAGATGGCTGCTCCTGCTGCACCTGGAGATGAGATGAGATAAGATGGATGTTGTGGAGGCAGGAGAACAGGTCTCTTCTCCTGGCCTGCCTAGTTCTGAGACCGAGCAGTTCTTTGATGACGCTAATACAGTGGACACTATAGTATCTGCAACAGTTGAGGTATTCTCTACTGAAATACAAATGGTTTCTAAGGAGGATCTAACGACTATTGAAGTGATCTCTAAACTGACTACGGAGCTGCTGACGAGAGTGGTGGTCCAACCTGATGCAGTACAACTGCCTGAGTTTGTTCTTCAAATGAATGACACAGAGATTCTGCAAGCGCAACTCCAGAGCGAGGAGCAGCGCTTTAAGGCAAGACAGACTGAGCTCACTCAAGTGATTGCTGCCAGTCGTAGTAATAGTGCTACGGCTCCACAAGACCGAGGTCCCTACAGTTATGGACTTGACTCACCCTGCACCTCCAGATGTTGGTTCTCAGCGAGGTTCTGTTGCAGATGCTACGCCAAGGGAGAAAGCAGCTGATCATTTACCAAAGGACACGGTCTTTTCCTTTAAACCAGGTATCTCTTTTCCTTGTTTTGTTTTCAAAGGACAGAAGTTGCACTTACTGGTAGAGGGCCCATTGGGAATGGCAACAGCAGACCAAAGTAGGTCTGACCTAAAACAAGCCCCCAGTTCAACTTCTCCAGCTAAACTGACCAAAGGTCAATTGATTCCGCTCTTCAGGCAGCAGGTCGGGAAAAATCAGAACAATCTGGCAGATGGACTTCGGTCTCTTCCCTGATCCAGATACCAGGAAGATCTCCAGTCTCGTTTCGCAAGTTACAAGCTATGGATTGTCCAAATCCCCCTAACAATATGACTGGGCCATTTTCTCAAGCAGATTGCTGGTCTCCTTCTGTTTCACCTTTACATCTTCCACTGGATTTAACCTTTACACAGAATCCTTGTTTGGTATTGCCAAATGCACCCTCCACCCCCCCCCCCAGTGAAGGTCACTACTGTTGCTGACCCACCTGTTGAACTGACAGACACTGGGATAACACTGAGCCCTGCTACCTCTCCAATACCTGGCTCTAGACAGAAGGGGGCTCCCTTACTTGGTGATGGGCCATCACCTAGACCTAGACAAGATAGGTTGTGTGCCTCCTTTTTTAGACAACCTACTTACCCTGCAAAGTGACACAATGCAGTAAGGCTCCTTTACAAAGGTGGCCTAGACGTCTTCCCAGACAGAATGTATGTGGCCAGAACTTTACTTAAAGAATCAATGCAATTTACTGCCACTGAAATATATGCATTGATTTCATGTGTCAGGGGAAAGTACATTTGATGTTAGCTTCAACCTGGGTAGAGGGCTGCATAAGTTTTGGGCACTCCATCAAGACTTAAAAGATACTCCTCTATGGACACCATTTCAGGTCATACCGCTGACTATGCCAGCTAACAGAACCATCACTGTTCTTTTCAGGAACAAAGGGGTCAGCATCTCTGACCTTTTGTTCTGGCTCCGTCAGCAGTGTTTGGTTTTGGGGTCCCCTGATGCTATATTTGATGAAGAACTGATTTGGACTGGTGGATGGCACATACGGGTGGTTTTAAACACCAATGAGGATGGTCTCCAGCATCTTCCTAACTGTTTTTTTTTAGGTCGAGACAGAGGAGTACTATTCTACACTGGGCAGCCCAAAGCATGTTACTGTTGTGGAGAGACTGGACACATCAGCAGTCTTTGTGACAAACTTAAATGTACATTATGTAATGAATTGGGGCACACCAGTGACAGATGTGTGAAAGATTTGTTGTGTTATCTGTGTAATGAGCGTGGGCATTCCTATCACTCGTGTCCTAAGGCTGCACATAATCACCCAGGCCAGACCGATAGTGAAGAGCAAAGGCTTTTGATTGCAGTTGCTCAAAGGGGACACTCTAGAGTACCCCCTTTCTGACCCCAGACTGTGCTGACAGAACAGGAAAATGGCACTACTGTATCCTTTCCTAAAGCAATGGATAGAAAGGAACAGTAGCCACAGCGTACGCACAGCCCCCCTTCCAGCCAGAACCTAGGCTTCTGGAACAAACTCTCCCTCCTCTCCCTGCACAAGATAGTGCTGAGCTTGTCATGTTAACTGAGGATGCTCTCTCCCCCCTTCCTCAGCGATTACAGACATTCTACCCCCACACCCAGGACCTATTTCCAAGTTGGTGGTGGGCAAAACTGGGACTAGGAGGCAACGTGTTTGGGCACAGCCCCCTTATAAAGTCTTAAAGAAGACATCAATCCCAACCTCTAACCGCTACGACCCTTTGCTTGATTTACCTGATGTTTCTGGCAATGACTCGGATGATCCTTCAGTAAGTCGTCTGTATCGAAAATGGGTTCAGATGTTGAAGCCCCCCTACCTTCTCCCATTCCTCTACCCAAGACCACATCTGGTTCTGCCACAATTTCTACCACATCTCAGGCAAAGCTGAAACACTCCAGAACAATTGGGAGTAGTTCTGCTAAGCCCCCTTGAAGGCTTTGCTCAGTTCTTTTGAATTTGTTCCCACATCTACTTTAGTTAAGTGGCATCTTCAATCCCCATATATAATACTAACGTTAATAGTATAAAAGTTCCCAGGAAAAAGCTTGCTGTTTTTTCTTATCTTAGGCAATTTCAAACCAGTATCTTCTTTTTACAAGATACCAGAATACATACAACCCATGAAATATGACAAGCTGTACACTGCTGGCATGCAGGTCCCTCATATTGGTCTCTGGGGGATGATTCTTGATCAGGAGTGGCCATCATATTTTTGAATGTCAAGTTTACTTTACTTGAATTAATTTATTTGGTTCCCGGGAGGGCACTCATTTTAGACGTTACAGTTAATAATGTTTTATTTCGTTTGTTGAATATTTATGCTCCACAACCTAAGGTGGACAAAGTAGTATTGTTTCAGATGTTGCAACCCTTTCTATATTCTGCCCAAAATGTTATTCTAGGAGGGGTCTTTTATTGTGGTCTTACACTTCAAGACCGCAGAAAAAGGTCTACTACAAAAAAAAATATTCTGTGACATGGCCTTTTTAAAGAAAATGATTCACAACATGAATCTTGTGGATGCTTATCTACAGGTAATAGGTACACATGACCCAACTTTGTATAAGGGACCCTTAGCCACACGTATAGATCTTTTTTTCATCACCACCTCATTAAAGATTCAGGAAGCCCAGGCTCTTGTAGCCGAGTTCTCTGATCGTGGGATGGTGTATGTCAGATTAAGTGATGCATCCCAGCCCCCACAAGGACCTGGAACATGGAAATTAAATTCCTCTTTGCTAGAAAAACCAGACACTAAACAGTTAGTTTTAGCTCTTATAACAGCTAGGAAATCTGTCCTGCTTACGTATGACGACCCAGTATTACGGTGGGAAGACACTATTCATGACATTTCAAGCCTCCTTAAAGGTCATAGTAAAACTGTACATAATGCTTCTTATTCATTATATCTACAATACAGGACTCAATTTCTCAGAAGAAGCCAGAAGGGGAAGGAAGGAAACATATTCAATTCAGTGCTTTAGAGTAACTGGTAATTGCTATTTTTCTTTTAAACTTAGATTGTGGGCTTTTAGTGACACTGTACTTTCTTTGTTGTCTTTACTTATAATTGTTTTTGGGCTGTTGAAAATTTAAAACATAGTGGTGGTGTAATTCTGTGCTGTCTTTAATTGCTGCAAATTTTGCCCCCCTTCCTCCCCTTCCCCAACTCTTAATTATATGCCCTGTTAAATCTGATTGACAGGAGCTAAACACAGGGTATAGTAAGGGGTGTGAAGTAGGAGGGGCATAAGGGGAAGAAGCCCACCCTCAGCACGACAAGTGTTTTGACTCATTTATTTATTTATTGGTTTCTTTTTTTTTTTAAAGAAAATTATCTGAGGATCAGTGGCAGGATTTTTAGGACAGTAAATTAATAAAAAGGGAACTAGGAGAGCTTCAGTAGCAGACAGGTAGTGGAATTGCAGTATAATGTGGGGAGTGGTGCAATGCAGTGGTTGTGGGGCAGCCATATTCAGGCAGACCTTCTGGACACTGAGGTGCTGCCCTATCTGCATGCATCTCTCTGGACTGTGGGATGAGGTAGCCAGACTCAGAGCGGAAGTAAACTGGGTCAGGAGCACCATCACCCCTATCCAGAGACCACCCAGTCCAATGCAACTGCCTCAAAGGATGCCGAGAACGAGGAGCACTTGGATGACAGTGGGCTCAGGGAGGGTTAGAGTGGTCAGGCAGAGGCACATCCCAGATCCTATTCCACTAAGAACTCATATGCCACACTGGCAAACGAGGACAACCAAATAGAGGTACCCAGAGAAGTGGAAGGAAAGGATGTGGAGGTTAGCCAAGGAGGTGACCTCAGCGGGAAAGCAGTGGACCCCAGAGGAGGAGGAAGTGAATCCTGGTGGGGACTCCATCATAAGAGGGATAAGCTAGGAACACAGGAGGGGGGAGGACAGGAGGGTGAGGTACTCACCAGGTGCCACGGCATGGAGGGATGGAAGGAAGATCCTGGGGATCACTGGGAAGGCAAGACGGGAGGGTGAGCTGGATGTCATTATCCACCTAGGTACTAATGACCTGGCAAATGAGGAGCCAAAGGAAGTTCAGGAAGAGTTTAGGAAATTGGGGAGGGGTCTCAAGCAAGTAGCTACTTCTGTCATTTTCTCAGAAGTAATACCTGCGAGAGGCAAGGGAGAGCATAGGAGTGCATGCACCAGGAACTTTAACTCATGGTTGAAGAAATGGTGCTGTGAGAAAGGGTTTGGATTCATTGGTGACTGGGGACCCACCTGGAGGGATGGAGGTTTGTTCAAGCCTGATGGCCTACATCCATCCTGGAGGGGAATCCAAGCACTCAATGATAAGTTTAAATGCTACATTGACAAGAATTTAAACTAGCAAAGGGGGGTGGCAGGCCAGCAAGGTGGGTACCTACTTGCTCACCCCCCACAGCTAGCAGTGGAACCAGTGAACCAGAGAAGTGGCTATCTCTGCAAAGCAGTGTGCAAAATATGGAGATTAGTGCCCAAGGGGTGGATAGACAGAAAAGGGGCAAAATTCAGCAGAACGGCAGACAGCAAGGAGAACCAGGGATAAAGGACAACCAAGGAAGGGGCTGGAGTAGAACAGTGAAACAGTCTAGGGAGGTCAAATCATGGAAAGCCATGTGTGCAAATGCCAGGAGCCTTAGCAACAAGATGGAAGATCTGGAGACTGTCATGGTGCAGTCAGACCTGGACATTGTGGCCATCACTGAAACCTGGTGTAATGATAACCACGACTGGGAGCTGGCCATACCTGGCTACAACATATTCAGAAGAGACAGAGCAGGCAGGAAGGGAGGAGGAGTGGCACTGTATGTGAAAAATGACATAAGGGCCACAGAGATCCAGGAGGAACAAAATGGGAGAGATACTGTGGGTTAAGCTGGAAAGGAAAAATGGGAACAGCCATCCGCACAGGTGTGGTCTATAGACCACCAAGCCAGGAGGAAGAAACAGATAGGGAGCTGATGCTGCATCCAAAGGATGGCAGACAAGGGTGAGGTAGTACTGGTTGGAGACTTCAATATTCCAGATGTGGACTAGAGCATCCCAGCAGCAGCATCAACTAGGAGCAGATTTATCCTGGACTCCCTTCAGGGTGCCTTCCTCAAGCAACTGGTCATGGAACCAACTCAGCAGAAGGCAATACTGGACCTTGTGCTCACAAACAGGGACAGTGTGATGGGGGTAACAGTGGGGGAGCACCTGGGGAACAGTGACCACCAGTCATTGTGGTTTGAAATCACAGAAAGAGCAGAACCAAACCACACAAAAACACGTATCCTGGATTTTAGGGGGGCAGACTTTGGGAAAATGGGGAGATACTTGAAAGAGGCATTAAGGGGAATGGGACAGGAATCAGGGGTTGAGGAACAGTGGGCAGTATTTAAAATGGGGATTACAAGAACAACAGAATTATGCATTAAGCAGGTTAGCAAAGAAAAAGGAAGAGGAGACCATTATGGTTTTCCAAAGAGGTAGCAAAGAAAGTGAAAGCCAAAAGATTGCATTCAGGCAATACAAAAAGACACAGGCAGAAGGGATAGGGAGAAGTACCAGGAGAAGCAAAGGGAGGCAGGGAGGTCAGTAAGAAGCCAAAGCTCAGACAGAAGAACACATTGCAAAATCAGTGGGTAGAGGGACAAAACCTTTACAGGTACATAGTGAAAAAGAAAGACAAAGGGAGGGATAGTGAGACCGAAGGGGAGGACGGGGTCAATGGGAGGATGACAACAGTAAAGCTGACATACTGAACAGGTATTTCTGCTCAGTCTTTACTGAGGAAGAGGAGGGTAATGGGTCTGAAGGGAGTACAAGGGGTGAGAATGGTGCAGAAATGGACACAAGTCCCTTTACACGAGAAAGGGTCCTGAAGGAACTGGAAGTAATAAGAGTTGATAAAGTAATGGGGCCAGATGGGGTGCACCCCAGGGTCCTTAAAGAACTCAGAGAGGTGGTGGCTGAACCTCTGGCTATCCTGTTTAGCCGATCACTGGAAACAGGGGAGGTACCCAAAGACTGGAGGACAGCAGATGTAGTCCCCTTATACAAAAGCGGGAACAAAGAGGAAGCAGGGAACTACAGACCAGTCAGCCTCACCTCGGTAGTGGGGAAGATCATGGAAGCACTACTGAAGGAGAGATTGGTGCAACATCTGGTTGTCAATGGACTACAGGACCCAAGGCAACATGGTTTCACCAGGGGGAGGTCATGTCAGACCAACCTTGTTGAATTTTTTGACTGGGTGACTAGGGAGGTGGATCAGGGGAGGGCAGTGGACATGGCCTATCTGGACTTCAGCAAGGCCTTTGACACTGTGCCACATAGAAGACTATTACACAAACTGGGTAATATGGGTGTGGGCAGGACAGTAGTGTGGTGTGTAGGTAACTGGCTGGGTGGCAGGACACAGAGGGTGGTGGTAAATGGCTGTCACTCCACAGAGGGAAGAGTGACCAGTGGGGTACCACAGGGATCAGTGCTGGGACCGGTCCTATTCAACATCTTCATCAGTGACATTGCACAGGACCTAGAAGGCAGAATTTCACTGTTCGCTGATGACACAAAGCTCTGTAACAGAGTAGACACACCGGAGGGTGTAGACAGAATGAGAAGGGACCTGCAGAAACTTGAAGAATGGTCAGGGGTTTGGCAGTTGAAATTCAATGCAAAGAAGTGCAAGATAATGCATATGGGGCACAAAAACCCTGGCACAATATATCAGTTGGGGGTGAGGATATAGCATGCACCAAGCAGGAAAGGGATCTTGGGGTTATCATCTCTGATGACCTCAAAGTAGGGAAACAGTGTGACAAGGCAGCAGGTAAAGCAAATAGGATGCTGGGATGTATAGGCAGGGGCATCACCAGCAGGAAAAGGGAGGTCATAATTCCGCTATACAAGACACTAGTGAGGCCCCACCTGGAGTACAGTGTACAGTTCTGGAGACCATACCTACGTAAGGACATAGACAGGGTAGAGAAGGTTCAGAGGAGGGCAACAAAGATGGTGCATGGATTGCATCACAAGTCCTATGAAGACAGGTTGAAGGAACTGAACATGTACTCCCTGGAGGAGAGGAGGGAGAGAGGGGATATGATAGAGACATACAAGTATCTCACAGGGAGGAACAAGGTGCAGGAATACACTATTTTTATGTGAAAAAGATGTTCCAGGACTAGAGGGCATGGGATGAAGTTGGAGGGAGGACGATTCAGAGGAAACATGAGGAAGAATTTCTTCACAGAACGGGTGGTGGACAAGTGGAACACCCTGCCAGAGGAAGTGGTGGTGGCTGAAACAATCACGGGATTTAAGAATGCATGAGATAGGCATAAAGGAATGCTGGAGGTCAGGGGTAAGGGGCAACAGACTTCTAGGAAAACATAAACTGAACTTACAAGCTCAAATGGGCAGACTGGGTGGGCCATAGGCCCTTATCTGCCGACACTGTCTATGTATCTATGTAATTGCAAAAACGTCTCACTCTCTCTCACACAACAGGTCATGATTTTAGTACACAAATTGTGAATTTAAAAGGACAAATGACCACTTTCCATGTACAACAGGCTGAGCGTTTAAAATTTTAACAACAATTTAACACACAAGGGAATAAAGGACAAATCTGTCCCTATGAATCTTGTCATACAGGCAATCAGCACAAGCACAGGGTGGGGCTATGGGACAATACTCATTCCCTGTGTACAGACATCAGAGGGATTGCAGACATAGTTACACAGCATATCATGCAGCTTTATCAAGCACCTGTTTCTTGACCCCCTAACCCGGGGAATTTCCTTCTGGATAGACCTCACTGTGTGTGTTCCCCTGAGGAGGCCTTAATGCTAACGATTGATATTTCCCCTGCCCAAGGTGACGCCGCCATTAAGGCATTGCCAGTAGGTAAAGTGCCGGGATCTGATGGACTAACATCTGAACTATATAAGCTAATAGGACCCGTATTACTAGTGGAACTGGCTCAAGTCCTTTCTTGTCTCCTTAATTCCAGGTCTCCATCTATCAGAATTTTGAATGGCCAGCTGATTTATATTTATAAGAAAGGTGACAAATTTGACATTAATAATTGGCATCCGATCAGTTTATTAAATACTGATTTTAAGATTTAATGAAAATTCTGGATACCCGGCTTTTGCTGGTGGCAAAATATACTCTCCTTGGCCCAAACATGCACTCTGTTCAGCAGAAAAATTACAGACCACTTGTTATTGTTAAGAGAGTTTTTTGAACATGGAGGTAAGGGCAGATTGTCCGGGTATGTTATTTCTTTGGACCAGCACAAAGCTTTTGACTCTGTCACACATGATTTTTTATGGTCTGTGCTCAATTCATATGGGATCCCACAACAATTTTTTTCCTGGGTACAATGTTTGTATAATGTAGCCACAGTGACGCCAGTCACAAATGTGTGGAAAGGTCCTATGGTCCTGATGGGCCGTGGTGTAAGATAGAGTTGCCTGTTAAGCCCCTTGCTCTACACATTTTGTCTTGATCCTTTGTTCAGATTAATAAATTCCTCCCCCACTATACATAGTATACATTTGACGGACATATCCATTCCACATGCTGCAATTGCCTATGTGGATGACATCTGTTTATTAGTAGCAGACAGGTATTCTGTTGATCTTGCCTTTCGACTCTGTGCCTTGTATGGGGAGTATTCTGGAGCTGTCCTTAATTTGATTAAAAGTTCTGGCAGATGTTTGGGTTTTCAGGATCTTAGTTGTCCTGATATAGCTGCTATCTCCATAACAACTGAGCCTCTATGCATCCTGGGCATTATTTTTGATGTTAATAATTCAGCTTTTTTGAATTGGGAACCTAAATTACAACAGGGTAAACTTCTGGTGGCTAAGTGGAATAAGAACCCACTTGGCAGGCAGAAGAGAGTTCATTTAGTTAAATCTTTTATTTGATACCCCATTTTTTTATATATATGCTCGGTTTTCCCCCACCTAAGGCTTTAGAAACCTCGATTTTAAGTTTGTTTTTCCAAGCAATTTGGGGAAGTAGGTTGAACCCCATAAAGAGAAACATTACCTATCTGCCTAGACACTTAGGAGGTCTGGGAATGGTTAATCCCATTGCCTTTTTTTCAGTTTTTTCTTTGCTTCCAATTTTAAACCATTGGTTTTTTTTGCGGCAGGCATGGGTCCCTTTCCTTTTAGCCTCCTGTAAAATCTGGTTCAGACAGTGGGAACAGGGTATGATAGGACTATTGAGAAGGTCAGCTGATACTCCAGAATTCCTTAGGGAGGTATTTCTGAAATTTAAACAGTGGAAAGTTCCATACCAAATCATTCTGACAAAATCCAGAAACGAGATTTACTTTTGGATACAGTTACATAATTTCCAGGAAGCCGTTACCGTTCCCTTATGCCCCGCTCATTGCCTTTCATCTTTATTAATTCCTATGAAAGAACAAAGAATTCCGGATAAAATCTGGGACTTTCACTGGTTGATTTGTCACTTGAAAATTAATATTAAAAATAACCAGAAGCATAAACAGCTGTCTGAGAGAATGTGCATTAGGCCTCTTTGCTTCCAGGAATTAGAGACAATTGATCATCTCTTTTTTCAGTGTAGTTATATTGTAGGTTTTTGGAATACTCTTTCAATGGTTTGGCAAGAACCTTGGTTTACTACGGTCTCTAATGAGATGCTGATGTTTGGCCATTATGATAGGTACACCATTAAATGGTACCAGAGCACACTGAATCTGGTCATTACAGTTATAAAATTAAGCAATAATGCCCAACAAGGTGTGTGTCATGCTGGGATAACATCACGCCTCAGGTGGTTGGGCACGAGGCCGCAGGTCAAGTGCGTCCAACAACTGAGGCGTGACGTTATCCCAAACAACACACACCCTGGAGGGTATTATTGCTATTATACAATGGCTCGTTGTTATATATAAAATAAAAAAAATAATTTTAAAGAATGTTTTTTAGTGTGGAAAAATATTTTGGTTTCTTAAGAGGAGATGCAAAAAAAGAGGTAATCTAGCTCATCATATAGCTCATCTCCAGGTTCACAGTGAGGCTGAGACTACACCCGTGATGTTGTACTGTGATAACAGCATGCATCCAGCCTAAGATTGACCAATCAGAGACCAGGAAATCTTCTTGCCATTGTACAATGGTACATCTGGAATACCAGATGTTTTTTTACATTGCAACAAAAATGGATTGATCGTACTGAGCTGATTGCCAAAATTATGACTGAGTAACAATGTATTTATTATTCTTAAACCACTAACATGCAAAGTAGATGGATTGGTATGGCATGGAGGGACATGCCATGGGTCACCGACTCTGATGTCCCCATTACATGAGTGTACAGATTTTTTTTTCTTCTCTTCTTGTTTTGACTTTAAAAAGAGTACTCTCTGCAAATATGGTTATGTACTAACTATCTAATGACATTTGTTCCCTTTTTTTGTTTTTCTTTTCCTTTGGTTTGATTTGTCTCTCTGTGAGTTAACAGTTTGTACATCAATATCACTTTTTTTGTTTCTCCCTTCATCTGTTTGATTCATTTCCCTTTTTGTTTCCTTTGGGTAAATGACAGTGCCCTTGTATTTTGATTTGCTTCTAGTTTGTATTTCTTATGACTGTTCATTTGCTGTATTAGTGATACACTTATTGTTTGATGTTCTACCCTAATAAACACCCCTACTCTTTTCACAAGGGGGCACTGTTCCTTTGTGGAGGAGTGTGTGTGTGTCTCAGTGTAATGGCAGACACTAGCGGAGGAGGAGGAGGTGATGTTGCTCTACGAGCAACAGTAAGAGACATGGAAGAGACTGCTGGAATGCACCGAGGAGGTGGCCAGCAAAGAGTTTCTACACCAACCAGGACAGAAACGCCAGATGTCGGTGACAACGCATGTGGGGAAATAACAGAGGCAACCCCAACAAGGCAGAAAACAGTGAAATCAGTTTGGCACATGGAAACCAGATAGAAAACCAGCAGGAACCACAGGAACTGGCAGATATACAATGACATTTTATAACTGCAGAAAAGGAATACTCGATGTCAAAACAAAGGATCAAAGAGGATAAAAAAAAATGGGTTGCACATACCTCACCAGAACAGACGCTGGAGAACGCAGCAAAAGTATTTGTATTTTCAGGGAATGCAGCCAACCTGGAAGTGGATCATCACACGCAGGAGACTCATGGGACACAAACCACACACGATAGAGAATCATGGTCACTGGAGACTGCTCTATTGGGAGCAGGTTGGATTATTACAGAGGTCGGGGAATGGGTTCCAGACCCTGCTATTCCATTGCCTGGAGCACCTGAACAGCACTGCAAGGATCAAACAAATGTTTCCCAAGAGACGGGACCAGGGCAAAACAAGCAGCCTGACAGCGCAGAGCAAATGGAGACAGCTGAATGTATACCAGACCAAGCCCCTTCCAGTACAGATTCAGGTAACATTCCATTCTCCCCGATAGTTACTCTGGCTCAAGAGGAATTTTTCGATGCCCCTATGGGACTGCAGCTCACCCAGGGAGGGAGGGATGGTACTGTTGAGGAAACCCTTAGTAAGATCAATGTTGAATCCCAGCAGATAGGAGAGGCTCTGTTCCTAACCCACAAGAATCAACAGAGAATGTGCAGCATGATGCCCCAACCTATGCTAGTCTCTTCAAAAAACCTGTCAAACTGGCTAAATGGTGTAATGCAGTGCACCTTAGGTTTTCAGGTAGAACTGAAGACATGCCGGATAGATTCTATGTTGGGAAGGTGTTGTTAAAACAATCTTTGGGTTTTTGCCCATCCGAGGTATATGCTTTGATACATACTCCTGGAGAAATGACTTTTGATGTCAGTTTCAGGACACTGGATATCTTGGATAGATTCTGATTACAATATACAATACTGAAAACAAACCCAGCATGGTGTCACTTCCATGACATTCCTTTGACAAAGCAAACTTTTAAAGTAATTACTGTCCCCTTTCATAATGAGGGAGTGAATATTTCCGACATTTTGTATTGGCTGGAGAAAAGGTGTAAGATCCAAATGAACCCAGAACCCATTTTAGATGATGAAAGGCTCTGGAATGGAGGATGGCGGGTAAAGATTAATTTGTTTCAAGATGATTCTGGTCTGCAACATCTCCCCAATTGTTTTTATCTCGGATGAGATAAGGGGTTTATATTCTACCCAGGTCAACCGTGCCACTGTTATAAATGTGGCTCCCCTAGACACCTTAGCCGGACTTGTGAAGTGACTAAATGTGCATAATGTGGCAAAGTAGGACACTCTATGTTCCATTGCAGAGGTCCTGTTAAATGTAGCTTATGTGATGAAAACCATTCCTTCAAGGAATGTCCATGGGCAGCACATAATACAGATGGGGACCATGATATACAGGACTTCTACATTAACTCTGCAGTAAAAACTGCTAGTAGGTTTAACCCCCAGGCATTGGCACCCTTACGTCAGACAGTAACAGGGAGTCAGGAGAACCATACTTTACCTCAGGATGAGCAGGTCATTGCAGGGTATGTTCATGAAAATGGTGTACCAAAGCGTGACATGAAGGTAAACTTTTTAAATTCAGAATATATCAAGTTTTAAATGTATTTTGAGATACCATGATCAAACCAGTGAAAACTGGCCATGTGGCAAGATAACTGCCTTGATGGCTCCTGTGAACAAGACAGCTCACCGTGGTGTATGTACAGCAGACACTGTGGAGTATGTACGTGGACACAAAATGGTTGTGATGTGTGTACATGGACACCAATCAGCTGCTGTAATTGGAAACAAATGTTACTAGTAAGAAGCACATCGATACATTTCAATGTGTTTTAAGATACCACGATAAAACTGGTTAAAAGTCGGCATGTGGTAAGATAACTGACTTAAAGATGCCTGGTAACAGGACTGCTCACTGTGGTGTATGTACAGCAGACACCGTGGTGTGTGTACTTGGACATTGTGGTGTATGTACGTGGACACCAAACATTTCAAAATAAACATTTCTGTAAAAAACAAGAGACAAACAGTACAATCCAGCCCTTGGCACTCCTGGTCCTCCAGTCCAGCAGTATGATTGAGAAACTCCCTGAAAAAATGTGGTGTTTGTATGCTAAAGGCAAGACCGTGGTGTTCGTATGGTGGATGCTGGCAGTGGACGCCAAGCACTTTCGGTGCAATAGTCCAGTGGCAAGAAGGGCTAAGAACTCTGGAGTGGAACCTTTTAAGCAGTGTTCTGAGCACTCCCTACCACATCACTGTGAGGGTTCCATAGGCTACTAAGGCCAGTTCCCAACTCCTGACCATGGTGTATGTACATCTTCAAGAGCTGGACACCATGGTTGGGGTGTGCGAAAGTCATTCGGGAGGAGATGGGGGTTAGGATATTAAAGCCACAGGGAGGGTGTTTACACAGTATGGGGTGGGGGGAAGGATGGAGAGAATTGAAAAAACTGTAATTTTAGAACAATCAGCTGCAAACTAAATCAGAACCATGCCTGTCCTTGTGGACACCATCAGTACGTTCACCACGGGGAGTTTGGCTGCAAAACATTAATATCCCTGTGAACGCCACTGGGCTGTAAACTAAAATAAATAAATAAAACACAAGACACCTTTGATTTCAGCACTGATTTATTTTCAAATAATGATTATTCGTAGGAGTACAGTACAAATGTCATAGGTTTTAATGTCACATTTCAGCCTAAAAATACATGACACCTTTTGGATATTACATATAAACAATGAAAAAAGCTGTTGTGCTAGGATTTTCATTTTATCTTTTTTTTTATCTCTGCTCAGTATCAGCAACAACCCAATATACAAATGTTTGCTACTAACCACTAGTTGTGCCAGTTATAGGCTGAAGAAGTTAATCTCTAAGTTGTTACTCTGTTTCCATAAACATACCCAGCAACAACTTCTGTAAATAAAACAAACATTGACATGGTTGCCCCTACACCAGAGCAGTCCACAAGGCCTCTGAGCAATGAGGCATCATCATCTACGCCCCCCTTACCTGAGGAAGAATCTTATCAAGTGGTTAAAGAAGAGGAGGGTTACAGAAAATGGGTCAGATAAAGGGAAAGCTCCTGTTGGACAGGTACTGCTCCAGAACAAGTATGATATTTTGAAAGATGAGGAAGTGGATCCAGGGACAGAGTCGAACTCTGCTTCCTTTCATTTCTCACAACTGGAAGGGGGATCAGAGGGAGAACTGATGCAGGAAGACCCTGACCCTAAAACTGTAAAAAAAAGAATGGTTACCAGAGCATGGGCTCGGAAACAACAATAGGGACTTGATATGATTTCTCCCTTCCACAATTTAGCTGTAGCTTCATTGAATGTAAACAATATTAAGTCTGAAAGAAAATGTGTTCTTACATATGCACAGTTTGAAACAACTTATTTTGATATAATCTACCTTCAAGACACCAGATTACATTCAGTGGCAGAAATGCAAGCAGCCAATGCAGCCTGGGTAGGGGGGAGGTGGTTTGGCCTATGGGGGATGTACCATGTAGCAGGGTAGGGGTATGTGTTAATAGTTCCTTTGCAAAAATCATACGCCAGGTAGATATCTTACCAGCCAGAGCTTTACTGTTGGACTTAAAAATTCAGGATATGGATTTCCAGTGCATTAATGTGTATGCCCCGCAGACAAAGAAAGCTAGAATTGAGCTATTACAAGCCATTCTACCCTTTTTGTTTACCTCTCAGTATGTATTGTTGTGGGGGGACTTTAACTGTAGTAGATACAATACAGATCGGGGATTTAAAACTAGTAAAGTATATTGTGATACCACTTATTTAAACCACTTACTAACACAGTCTGGTTTGGTAGATGCCTTTGGCGCCCAGGGAGGGATACCACAGAAAACTTACTTTAGGGGCAGTCACACAATCAGAATTGATTATTGGTTCATTTCAGATAACCTGGAAATTAAGAACACAAAATTCACGCATGTAGCATCATCAGATCATGCGATGTTGAGCTTGAGTCTTTCCAATTATGAGAAGATGGTCATTGGAGGATGAATTTAAGTTTATTGGAGATTCTCCAGGTGTTTCAAGGTTTTGAGAATGTGCTAGAAACAAGAAAATCTGTTTGTATGATGACCTTCAAGAATGGTGGGAAGACTCAAAACAAGATAGACAACATTATTTTAAACAAACAGGGAAATTGAATGGGAAGAATAAAAAACGATCACTATAACGACCTTAAGAATCAGCTGTACAATTTATTATCCCGGAATAATCAGCAGGGGATAGATCTATCTTCCCAAATTACAGAATTAAAGCAGAAAATGGCAGACATCCAATATAATAGATACAAATCCCTGGAAGTAGAACAGCGGTTTGGGACACAGGGTAGACAGGATTACATTAACACATTTCAATTTGGCATGACTCAGAAACAAAAAAAAAATCTATTCATGAAATAACATCAGAGGGGAAGACAGTAACCCAGAAATCGGACTTAATAACTGAGATTGAGAAACACGTACATCAATTGTTCCAAGCACTTCGGGACACTATTCGAGATGGGAACCAGTGACTGGCAGAGGGTAGACTCCCCTCCTTGTCGTTACAAAGTTGGAAGGCAATAATACAACCAATAACTAGACAAGAAGTATTAGGGATAATCAGTAACCTGAAAGCTGGCTCTGCCCCAGGTCAGGATGGACTCCCATATGTGATGTACAAATATATTGCATCCACATTGATAGGTGAAATGGTATCATTATTTAATGCTATGCTTGACTCTGGTATATTTCCATCTAGTATGTATGTGGGCCTAGTGGTCTTAATGTATAAGACAGGTGATAAAGCCTTATCGACCAGCTGGAGAACGATAACATTACTGAATGCAGATTTTAAAATCTTTACAAAAATATTAACAAATAGACTGTCATTAGTGGCTGAAGAGCTCATTCATCAATCACAGACTTGTGCATTCCAGGTAGGACAATATATGATAGCCTTATATTAATTTGGGAAGTTTTAGAGAGAGAGCGGATAAGGAGGGGAATTATCAGGTTATTTACTGACCTTGAATCAAAGCAAAGCATTTGATAGGGTTAGGCATATATATCTATGGGAAAGTTTGAAAGCACATGGGATTCCTAGTACTTTTATAACCTGGATTCAGGCCTGTTACCAAAATGCTATAGTTAAACCAGTTTGTAATGGATGGATAGGAAAAGGGAGTCAGATAGGTAGAGGAGTTCGACAGGGGGTGCCCTCTTAGCCCCATGTTGTACATATTTTCTTTAGACCCACTTATAAGGAACTTAAGAATTCCCCAATTATTACAGGATTGACTTTTTCTTAGCTCAGATCCGGAGATTAGAACAGTATATGCGGATGATGTCTGTCTTATAATGGCAGATAAGAACTCCTGTACAGAAGCAGGGAAAATCTTGTCACACTTTTCTAAGGTGTCAGATTCAAAAATTAATCTTAACAAAAGCAAATGCATTCCTATAGGAGAGGTAACACAGAGTGAAGAGAACATTATTGGTGTCTCCGTGACTCGGGAGCCATGCTCAATTCTGGGAGTCACCTTTGGACAGGAGGACATGGCAGTAGTAAATTGTCAAACCAAAATACAACAAGCACAGGACAAAGTTACATTATGAAACAAATGGAAAATGTTCAAATTAAAAAGGGCCTATAGGGCCAAAACCTTTTTAGTGACACTTTTCTACTCATAAGTGGTATTTATGCTCTGCCGACACAATTAGAAACAAAACTCTATAGCTGTTTCTTTAAGTGTATATGGGCAGTAGGCTTAATCCCATTAAATGTGGAATTCTATTTCTGGATAAATCACATGGAGGACTGAAGATGATAAACCCTATACCCTTCTTCTTTTCAATATTTATAAATGTTAGCTTCAAACCAGTATTACTGAGTAAGGATGCACTATGGATTCCCTGGGTTAGAGATCGCTTAGAATCACTTCTGCAAGTATGGGACCGACACAGTGTACTTCCCAAACAAAGGTCGATTCACAGCATACCTAATCATTTCCGAATGACTTTTGGGAAAATTAAAATGTGGTTGTTGACCAAAAATCACATCCTCACATTACCTAGGAAGGCTCTGTATGATCTTCTTTTGAGCAGATATTATAAGGAAACTACCATTTTTTTGAGATATGGCCCAGAAAAGATAGAGATAACATAGGCAGAATGTTAACATGTTCACGTATACCCCCCCCCCAAGATGTGGGATGTTACAAGGCTAACTGTACTTGGTAAGTTAAACGTTAAAGGCAATTTAAAACATAAGAGACTAGAAGAAAGATACTGTCCTAGACAATCATGTATAATGTCAATTGAAACCACGGGTCATCTCTTTTTTGAATGCCCTTTTATACAGCAATTTTGGGAATTTGTACAGTACAAATGGCCAACCTTGCCTTTTAGGGATATGACACCTGAGATATTAAATTGGGGCATTATACCATCTAGATGGATTAAATATAATACACAGACCATGTGGGTGTGATTAGCCTGTTTTAAGTTTTACTGTATATTTGGCATGTTAGATGTAGATTGTCTATCCAACAAATAGAATTCTCTAAAGAACAATTGTTTCACATGATCGAGACAGCAATAATTAAACCAAAGACTCAAGAAAAATCCCTTTTTTCCATACAGATTTTTCATAAATGGTGGGGAAGTGTTAACTGGATACAATAGATGTCTGAAAGGCTACTGGAAGTAACCGAACCCCGTGTTGCCTTGGAAACAGATGGTATTGGTACTGTAGTCCTGACAATCCCATGTACACCAGCAGAGTAAGAGGTGTATAGTGGAAAGAAAGTTATAGACAGAGTTGCGGGCATGCTGATATTTTTGTATTGCATACTTTATTTTTGTGAATTAACATTGTTTGTGTATTTTTTTGAAGTTATACTAAACATTCCCCCACTCCTTTAAGTTGGGGGGGTCTGTTTTCAGTATTGTTTGAGCAGTTTTGAGACTATAAATATGACAGTTGTTAGGACTATATGATGAAATACTTAGCTATGTTTTCTCTGACTTTTCCATGTTGATTTATCTCTATTTTTCTATACGATCTGGTGTGAAGTAACATTATTAGGTATATAATTTACTTTCAAGTTTGCATATACAATTCCCCTACTCCTCTTTGGGTAGTGGGAAGTTATTTTAGTGGTATGAAGTAATATGTAAGTGTTTTCATTTAAAGTTATGTTGCTATCTAGAACAATAGAAGATTTCCAGGGGATATGTATGCATACTTATTTTCTTTGCTTTTGCTTTATGGTATTGTTTATGTTTTACACAGATTATTTGGGTTTAATTTTTCATTTAGTGAGGAAACCTATGAATATATGATTGACATACTTATTTTTAATGTTCTTTTCACAATTTATTTGAAGTTTTTATTGTTGTATGACATAATACTGTTGGTATGATTTGCTTTTGATGTTCAAATAAAAAATTCCCCTACTCTTTTTGAGAAGTGCCATGGGATCTTTATTTATGTATTTGAATTTTGATGAACGGGTAGGTCCACTGAGACAAACATGTCCCTTTTTCGGTGGCAGCCCGTGGAACAGAAACATTCCACAGATACATCACTATACAAATATAGAAGTCTACAAAGTTAGCCAGGTTCAACAGCACAAGTACAATGGATAACAATAAGTCAATTGGGTAAGGATAGTGAATTACAAACAGTATATCATCAACTTCATAGCAATCAACCATAGGGAGAAGTAAATAGGTTTGTGTACATGTCCTGAAAAATATGGACGTAGGCAAGGCCACTGGTGCGGTATTCGTTGACCTATCAAAGGCCTTTGACTTTGTTGACCATCACCTCCTTCACTCCACCCTGCACCACTTTGGTTGTTCACCTGACACTGCTGCGTGGTTCCACAACTACCTGCCCTATAGGTCCTAATGTGTTTTCATAGGAAGGGTGCCCTCTGCCTCACTACTCACACGCACTGGAGTCCCACAGGGCTCCATACTCAGCCCTCTACTTTTCTCTATGTTCATAAATGATCTCTCCACTGAAAGCCTAAACTGTGAGGCACTCCTCTACGCTGATGATTTGGTACTGTACCACAGCGACAAATCTCTTGAGTCAATCTTGTCCACTCTTACTACTAACTACGGCACGGCCCATGACTGGTTCCTATTCAGGAAGCTACTTGTTAATGAGAAAAAAAACAAGGCCATGCTATTTGGCTCCAAGCCTTTTCTAGCCAAGATCGCAAAAGCAAACACATCCCTACTGATACACTCCCTAGCTGGCCCCCAGCTTGACACAGTTTCCTCTTCCAAATACCTAAGGGTGACTCTTGATCCCTCCTTAACATCCACTCAACACATAACACATGTGATAAGTAAAATACACCAAAAACTTGGTGCAGCCTACAGAACCAAACTATTTCTGTCCCCGGATGCCCGCCTCGCCATAGCGCAAGGTAACCGCCTCCCTCTGCTTGACTACTGCTCCCCTGTTTACTCCTTTACTGGCACCCCCTCGCTTCACTCTCGCCTTAACACTACTTAAACTCAATCTACCACTTTGTCCACCAAGCACCCTACTTAACTCACCACTGCACACTATACAAAATCCTAGGGTGGCCCAACCTTCAGGGACATTTTGACTATGCCATGGGCAGCCTAATTGATTACTCACTTAGGAATCACCATCTGTCCCGTTTCTCCTCCCTACTTATACAGAAGGTAGCACCTAGAACCCTCAGATCTTCCTCCATTCCTCCCCTTGAAGTCCCACACACCCATTCTGTCATAGGTAGTAAGGCCTTCTCTGTGTCTGCCACCTCCCTCTGGAACAGGCTCCCATCATCGATCCGCTCCTCCCCGTCCCACATGGCCCTCAAAAACAACCTACGAGCCTGGTTCCTGACTGAATCTTCCTGTAACTGTTCCCCAGGCCATGTTATGGCCCAAGATCCACCCTAGCCTCCGTAGTCTTCTATGTTTCTGCCTGCCTCTATCCCTGACCCTTACCTTGCCAGCCTCCATCTCTTACTCTCTAGTCCTGACTTGCTCACACTTTCTTATTTCTCCTGGCTGATCAGGACTGTCCATGACCGTACAACTGCTATACCTTTGTACATAGTTAGCACTTTCTGATGTGATCATATACAGCAATAAGTTCACATTTCTAATCAATAGCTTGATGATACAACTCTGATCGTGTATATAATCCCCTTTGCTGTTGTGCTTGTATATACTGTTGCTCTGTATAGCATAAAATCCATTAGCTGTGTATCTGTACATACTGCTGCTCTGTGTAGTATAAAATCCATTAGCTGTGTATCTGCACATAATGTTGCTCTGTATAGTTAGATCCTTATGTTTGTTACCCTGCTTCAATATCCTACAATGCACTGTATTACTGCTTGGATATGTATTATGTATAACTATTCTTGTACGCTTTGCTGCCATCTTGTTTGGCCTGGGTTGTGGCTGAAATTGATCCTTTTGGATCAGTCCATTCACCCGGTTATCAAAGACATAAATAAATAAATAAATAAATAAATACATACATACATACATACATACATACATACATAGCTAAAATTAATAAGGTAGTAGTTTCAATGAAAGATATTTACATAAAGTACTGTACATATATTACATAAGGATATACACTGGGGTGGAGAGTAGGTGGAATCAATAGGACCTCTGATAGGAGCAGTGTTCGGACCTCTGACTTAATGTCCACCTGAACAACCACCAGAACAGGCAGATGGGACCTCAGTTTAATGTCCCATCTGAAAAACAGTACCTCAGGAGTGCAGCACCCCCCACATGATGCTCTACAGTGTCAGTATTGAGATTTACCCCAAGTGCCTAGTGTGGGGCTAGAACACATAACCTTTCAATCTTCCAGCCTCAGAGGTGAGTGTACAATCTGCTGACTGAGCCACTGACATTGCAAGAACAAGCTGTCCAGATAAAGGCAGACAATACAACATCATACGAACATACGAAATTTGCCAGCAGATAAAGGCCTAGAGGTCTATCAAGTCTGCTCGAATGTGCAGCTAACACCATCCTTCAATGTATAATATGAAGAAGAATCAGTTTATTGTATAACAAGTTATGTTGTTACAATTTATAAAAAAATTACATACTTTAGATATAAAAAAAAATCATCATATACATTTAAGACATATATTAATCTAGTATCATAATGACCTATTCATTATGCAATTATTACTCATTTTCTTAGTCTCAATATTTTATACAAAAAATTCCCTAAGATTAAAAATCTACAATTTCTTCAATTTTTTTCCTTAAATATAATTTCTGCTTCTCAACCACATTAAAAAATGGGATAATATTCTTCAATATTTTAACAGAGTTAGAAATTAGAAGGCATGTTGTTAATTCATAGAAACATAGAACTTGCAGGCAAAAAAGGACTGCCAGGCCCACCCAGTCTCCCCAGTTTGCCTAGCAAGCGGCTAGGACTTCCCTTCTGCCCACCCCCTTCCTGGAACTACCAGTCCCTTGTGTCTGTCCCACGCTCTCTTGAACTCCCTCCCCGAGTTCCTGCCTCCACCACATTCCCTGGGAGTCTGTTCCCACTGTCTACCACCTTCTGTAAAGCAGAATTTTCTGATGTTCTCTCTGAATCTCCCCCCTACTATCTGCATATTGTGTCCTCTTGTTTTTGATTTTTTCTTTAGTTGGAAGATATCCCCTGCTGGTACCTTGTTGAAATCCTTGATATACTTGAAGGTTTCATTCATGTCCCCCCCCCCTTCCCTCCTCTGTTCAAGGGAGTACATGGTGAGGTCCTTCAGCTGTTCCTCGTATGACAGATGCCAGAGTCCCCCTACCATTTTTGTTGCCCTTCTCTGGACATGCTCCACACTCTCCACATCCTTCCTAAGGTATGGCCTCCAGAACTGGACTCCATACTCAAGGTGTGGCCTCATAAGCTGTCCGTACAAGGGCATTACAACCTCCCTCCTCCTGCTAGTTATTCCCCTGCCGATACAACCCAGCATCCTACTGGCTCTTGCCACTGCCTTTTCACATTGCCACATTGCTTTGCCACTTTCAGGTCCCGTGAGATGCTGATACCAAGGTCTCTTTCCAGCTCAGTAACTTCTAGGGCTTACCCTTCTATGCTGTATTCCGTGCCCTGATTATTTTTTGCCTAAATGCATGATTTTGCATTTTTTGGTGTTGAAGGTCAACTACCATTCCCTGGACCATTCCTCCAGCTTCTCTAGATCCCTGTGCATGCTATTGACCCCCTCAGGTGTATCTACTCTATTGCAGACCTTCGTGTCATCCACGAACAGACAGACTCTTCCCTTTAGCCCCTCTGCTTTGCCCCTTATAAATATATCGAAAAGGAGTGGCCCCAGCACTGAACCCTAAGGTACCCCACTGGTACCCTTCTAACAGTTGCCCTCTGCCTTCTGCCCCCAGCCAGTTTTGCACCCACCTAACCACTAGCAGCCCCAGCCCAAGGCATCTCATTTTATGCAGTAGTCTCCTGTGCAGCACAGAATCAAATGACTTATTGAAGTCGAGATACTTAACGTCTATAGATCCCCCCTAATCCAGTACCCTGGTGACCCAGTCAAAGAACTTTATCAAGTTCATTTGACATGACCTTCCCTCAGTGAAACCAAGTTGCCACAGGTCCAGAAGACCATTGGTCTCCAGGTAGCTTGAGATTCTCTTCTTAAGCAGTTTCTCCATGAGCTTGCCCACCACCAATGTTAAGCTCACTGGCCTATAGTCGCCTGGCTCCCCTTGTCCCCCCTTATGAAGGGAGGGCCACATCTGCCCTTCTCTAGTCATCTGGGATCCCCACCGTCTCCTAGGACCTGTTGAAGAGGCTGGTCAGAGGTTCTGGTAGCACTTTGCTGATCTCCCTCAGTACCCTGGGGTGCACCCTATCTGGCCCCATTGCCTTATCCACCTTCAAACCCTCAAGCTCCCTCAGGACCTCCTCTACCTGAAATGGACTGTAGTCCACCCCCCATCACCTCATATTCCCTGGTTTTCTTGATCTCTTTTCAATCATGAACACCAAGCAAAAGTAGCTATTGAGTATTTCCACCTTCCCACAATCCTCCTCCACCAACTTCCCTTCCCCAATTTTTAGCCTGATTATCCCTGCCCTTGACCTTCTCCTTTCGGTCACATACCAGAAGAAGGTTTTATCCCCCACCTTGACTGTGTCAGCTATTTTCCCTTCCATTCAAGCCTTTGCTCTCCTGATCTCCTTACCTGCTTCCCTCTGCTTCTCCTGGTATATAGCCTTTTCCTTCTCCTGCTGTGTCCTCTTATACCTCCTAAACACCTTTCTCTTTTCCCTTACCTTCTCTGACATCTCTTTATTGAACCAAATGGGCTTCCTCCTTTTTCTATTTTTAGTTATCCTCCTGACATAGAGGTTAATGGCCTCCACTATTGCCCCTTTTATTTTACCCCACATTTCCTCCACCCCCCCCTTAGTTTTACCACGCCAGCCAGTGCTTGATGAACACTTTCCACCATTTTTTGAAAGTCTGTATGCCTAAAGTCTAGCACCTTCACTCTTGGCTGATGTACCTCTGCAGCAGACTTTTTAACAGTGAACCAGACAGTGCTATGGTCACTTGAGCCTAGGTTCTCTCCAACAGATATCTCACCCACCCATTCCCCGATCATAAGTATTAAATCAAGGATTGCCCCCTCCCTGGTCAGTTCTCTTACGAGCTGTTTCATGAGTGCCCCCTGTAGGGAGTCCATGATCTCCCTGCTGCTGGTGGATGGTACTGATGGGGCACCCCAATCCATGCCTGGCAAGCTGAAGTCCCCCATCAGCAGCACCTCCCCTCTGTCCGCCATCCTCTGGATCTCCTCCATCATTTCCCTATCCACCACCCCCTGCTGCACTGGTGGCCTGTAAATCACCCTGGTATGTATTACCTCTCCCTTCTCTGAGTCCAGTGATACCCATAAGGCCTCTACCCCCCAACTGACCCATTACATCCATAGCCTTAATGTTTTCTTTCACATATAGGGCAACCCCTTCCCCTCTCCTATCCACCCTGTCCTTCCTAAAAAGTACATACCTCAGTACTGCCACGTCCCAGTCCTGGCCCTCATGACCCCATGTCTCCATGATTCCCACAATATTCAGGTCCACCTCAGCCATGATCGCCACTAAGTCTGGGATCTTGTTTCCCAGGCTTCTGGTGTTGGTGCACATGGCTCTCCATATGATTTACCCATTTAGCTGCCCCCCCCCCATTGTTTGTAGTCTTCCCTACTCCTCTAACCTTGTTCTTTCCATCCTGGGGGAAGGCTGGTAGCATCCCATTTCTCCCAGCCTGTGGTGTGGGATTTTTCCTAACCCCCTTCCCGATTCAGTTTAAATTATAGTTCTGTTCTATAAAATCTCCCAATTTGCACCTTAGCACTGCTGTGCCCTTCCTGTTCGGGTGCAACCTATCTGGGGCAAATAGGCTGTCATCCCTGCATGTTGTCCCCAGTCCACTATTAACCCATACCCCATCTGTACACACCATCCTGCCAACCACCTATTAAATTCCTCAATCCTCAGACTCCTCTCAGTGCTTGCTCTAGGTATGGGCAACACTTACAAAAAAACTAAAGATCTGAACTCCAGGTTGCTGCAGTACCTCGCAAGTGCCTTAAACCTTGCCTGCACTTCCAACAGACTATGTCCTGCCAGGTCATTTGTTCCGAGGTGGAACACTAGGTGAGTCCTTCCATCCTGCTGCCACCCCTTTGAGGGCATATAATGGAGGAGTTCTGCTGCTGTCATATCTGGTAGGCACTCAGCCCATATTGTACTTTTTTTTGTCCCCCCTGCCCACCTAACGAATTCCTTTTATTATCAAGTCCCCAACAATTAAGACCCTTCCCTCTACTGCCTCCTGCTTGTATTTTTCCTCTGTCATTTTCCCAGTCCCTTGCATTTCCTTAATTTCACTCTTCCAGCTTCCCCTATTCCCCCCTTTTCCCCTTCGCACTTAACTCCTCCTTCTCTGTCTCTATGCACTCCCTGCCCCCGCAAGCATTGTCCACTGAACCACCTCCCCTCTTTCCGCCATCCATTAGCTCTATCTCCCCCTCCCCCTGTCTCCTCCTTTCCCTTGCCCTGACTGAAGTTTCTGGTGCCTGTGTAGCTTCCCCATTACTGTCCTGTTTAGGGCCCCAAGGCCTTCTCTCACCAACTCCTTCCTCTCATGGGTTTGCCCTGTTTGGGGTGTGACAGCCCAAGCTACCTTATCCTTTTTTGTGACCTCCTCTGTGCTCTTCCCCGAGGAGACAACCCCCCTCCTCTCGTCTACTGAGTTTTCCATTTTGTCTGACACTCCTGCCCCCCTGCAGTCCTCCACTGTCCCAAGTTCTTTGGTCTCATCCCCCTTCAGTGCAACTAGTGGAGCAAATCTGTTTTCATGTTTTATGCCTGCTGCCTTAGTTGCTCCTGCTGGTGCCCCCCCCTTCTCTTTCCTTAAGTTCAGGCTTGGGATGCTTGTACCTTACCTCCTGCCAGTACCCTCTGCCCTTGTCACTGCCTTTACCTGAGCCCACAAGAGCTCCCCAATGCCCACCATACCCCCTTCTCTGCTAGCTTCCTGACTCCTGCCCATTTCAGCTTCTGCTCCTAGGCCCCCTACAGCTCCACCATTCCTTCCTCTACTGCCCCTGCCCCATCTTACTCCCTCTACAGATCTCCCATCCTCCCCCCCACCCTTCTCATCATCCACCTCAACCACTTGACCTCCTCCCTTATCTGTGCCAGCTGCCAACACACCATGCAGCCCCCCATCTTCCAACCCATATCCGGCACTATGGCCGATCCACACCCAGTACACCCACCCACCAGTCCAAATATACCTCCTGCCCTTGTTGTCTTGGTACCTTGCCCTAGCCCTGTCCCCAGTCCTCCTCAATTTCCCTGCCAGATTGGTTTCATCTCCATTCACCACAGTCCTACTCCAAGTACAGCAACAGCTCTATATGTTTGTACTCTTAAACTGACACCTTGGATGCCTATTACCCAATCACTAAACAAAAATGCACAAGGCTCCTTGATCAATATTATTCCTGCTAAGCGAAAAAAAGGTGAAACAGTCAAGTCAGAACATTTTCATTTCTATATTAGTACTGTTAAAACATCCTGGGGCCTTTTATCCAATGACCAAATAAAAATGCACAAGGCTCCTTGACCAATAGCCCCTACTGTCACAATGGAATGTAGCTCCTCCCAGAGCCCCTCCTCTTTTCTGAACATCCTGTTCCTGGGCTCTGCCTTCCTTGCTGCTCCTCCTACTATGAGGATTTAATAGAAGTCGGGGATGGGGTGGGTGGGACAGAAACTCTCCCTGTAATTACAGCTCCTTGGAGGTGCCTTTCCACAGTGGCTGGGCCTGCTTCTTTTATAGCCCAGGCTACCCAGTTGAACTGCCTGCCCTTTATTCTAGTTGGCTCCCTTTTTCTTCACCTCTGAATGGCTGAACACCACAGTCCATTTTAGTCCCAACCTTAAAAGTGCACAGTTCCTTTTGCCAGTCCACTAGTCCCTTTGCCGCTGGTGCAGCCGATGATCTCCTGGTGCTGTTTAGCCACTGATGCAGCTGTCCAGATGTTGCCACCAACCTCCACTCCTTCGCCACCGATGTGACCGCTACCTCTGGTATGAGAATTGTCAGAGGACACCAGGACAAGGAGCTGCTGTTGTGACTGGACTTCTCTACTGGGACTATATTGCCCTCCTTCCCTCCCTTCCACTCCCCCACCCAAAGCCAGTTCTACTTTTATAGGCACAAGATTTGACTGACAACAGGAACTTCCTGTTTGGGAGCAGGAAGTGAGTGATCACAGAGCCACCAAAACTCACCATCCTAGAAGGACAAGCGTAGCTCTCCACCCCACCCTCCCGCTGCTGGAGGTCTGCCTCTGCGAAAGTAAGTGGTCTACTGAGAAATATAGGATCTTCTTGTCTCACAACAGGAAGATCAGGTGCTTAAAGGGCACAGAGGCAGCAACTAAGTAGAGAGAAAAAATAAATAAATAAATAAACAGAGGAAAGAGTAAGTATTCCAAACAACAGTGAAGGGGCCAGAAATAAGACATGATGGGAGTGGTGCAGTGCAGTGGCTGTAGAGCAGCAGTCTTCCGGGAGATGTTCTGGAGGTTGCGGTGTTGTCCCATCTGCAGGCACCTCTCTGGGCTAAGGAAGGAGGTTGCTCATCTCCAGGCTGAGTTGGCCAGGGTTTGGTGGACCTCTTCTCCCATCCAGGGACCACCAGGGCCACTGCCATTGCCTCACAGGTTGCCAAGAAATAGGAGCAGTTGGACCATAGCGGGCTGAGGTGAGTGAGGGTGGTGGAACAGAGGCATATCCCTCCAGTTGTACCTCTCCACAATTCATATGCTGTTCTGGCAAAGTGTGGTTTCTCTATGCAGGCACCCACAATGGAGACCAAGGAGGAGGATGCTGGGAACCTCCACAAAAGAGACCCACAGGAGGGTGGCATGCGACCCCACAGAGGAAGGAAACAACTCCTGGTGGGGGACTCCATTGTTAGGAAGCTAGAACTGGGGGAGGAAGGGGAGAGGGAGGTAAGGTGCCTGCCTGGCACCATGGCTTGGAGGGACAGGGAGCGAATCCTCAGGATCACCAGAGCAGCTGCACAGGGGAGGGAGCTGAATGTCATTGTCCACCTAGGGACAAATGACCTTGCTAAGAAAGGGATCAGAGCAGTGCAGGAAGAGTTTGTGGAGTTGGGGAGGGGCCTTAGACAAGTAGCACGCACGGGAACCTTCACGGAGGTGCTGCCTGTCTATGGCATAGGTGAGGCTAGGGTGCTCCACACCATGGGATTCAATCACCGGTTGAAAAACTGGTGCAGAGCTCAGGGATTTGGCTTCATTGGGGACTGAGGGTCCACCTGGAGTGATGCAGGCCTATACTGGAGTGATGGTCTGCATCTGTCCAGGAGGGGAACCAGGATCCTAGGTGATAGGTTTAAATGCTTCACTGGCAAGCATTTAAACTAGCCAAGGGGGGGGGCACTGGAAAGGAGCAGGGAAATCCTAGCCCCCCAAAAAAATCAGGGTAGTAAGTGAGGTAAACATCAAGTTAGAGATGTTGATAGGGAGAAGGGCAGGGTAAATGGAGAACGTGACAAAGGCAATAAGGTCAGGGATGGGGCAAAAATGGGTAAGGCCATCAGGAAATGGAGGGTAATGAGTACTAATGCCCGTAGTCTGGGCAACAAGCTCCCTAAACTGGTGACCTTGATGGAAGAGGGATGCCTGTATATCACAGCAGTCACAGAAACATGATACACAGAGAACTATGACTGGGATGTTAACATGCCAGGGTGCACAACCTACAGGAGAGACAGGGAGGGGAGAAGAGGGGGAGCAGTAGCTCTCTATATAAGGGAAGGGATAAAAGCAACTGAACAAGAGTAAACAGGGAGGAGAGGAGGCACTGTGGGTCACCTTAGAGACTGGAAATGGCACCACAGTCTGCACAGGGATTGTATACAGACCCCCTTGTCAGGGGAAGGAACAGACAAGGATATGATAGAAGGCATTCTTAGGATGGCAGAGAAAGTGGAGCTACTCTTGATGGGAGACCTGAATATGCCAGATGTTAACTGAAGCACATCTGCTGTAGCCACATCCAAGAGCAGGGCCATTCTCGATGACCTACAGGTGGCATGCCTCAGACAGCTAGTTTTGGAACCCACTCGTGAGGGAGCAATCTGAGACCTCGTACTCTCAAATGGGGACAGTGAGAGGATCTCAGATCTAGAAGTGGATAGCCATCTGGGAACAAGTGACCACCAAACAGTGTGGTTCATGATAAACTCAGCTACAGAGTCAAGCCATACAAAAGTGAGGGTACTAGACTTCAGGAGGGCTGACTTTGGCAAGATGGGAGAGTGCCTTAGAAAAGCACTAGCAAATAGGCTAGAAGGAGGGGTGGAGCAACAATGGGAAAACATCAAAACTGACATCACAGAGGCAACAAGCCTTTGTGTGAAGCAAATAAACAAATCAAAATGAAAGAAAAAGCCACTATGGTTCTCAAAAGAGGTGGCGGGGAAGGTCCGGTAGAAAAAAATAGCATTCAGGAAGTATAAGGAAACACAGAAGAAGCAGGACAGAGAGCTGTACCAGTTAAGGCAGAAGGAAGCAGGGAGGGAAGTCAGAATAGCAAAGGCCCAAACTTAGGAAAAGATAGACAACTCGGTTAAGAAGGGGGATAAAACCTTTTATAGGTACATCAGGGAGCACAGAAAGACAAAGGGAGGGATAGTGAGGCTGAATAGAATGAATGGTGAGTAGGCAGAGAGGGACAGTAAAAAAAGCAGGGATACTGAACTAATATTTCTGCTCAGTATTCACAAAAGAGGAGGAGAGGGAGGCACCTAATCCAATTAACAGAAGCACTCTGGATAGGGGGGTTGATCCCAGTCCTTTCACAGAAGAAAGGGTTCTGAAAGAACTACTAAAACTGAAAGTGGACAAAGCAATGGGGCCTGATGGAATTCACCCCAGAATTCTAAAAGAATTAAGGGGAGAACTAGTGAAACCACTGACTACCCTTTTTAACAAATCATGGGAGGATAGTGTGGTACCTGAGGACTGGAGGAAGGCGGATGTGATTCCCCTTCACAAAAGTGGGAGCAGGACAGAGGCAGGAAACTACAGACCTGTCAGTCTGACCTCTGTGGTAGGGAAAGTGATGGAATCACTTCTAAAAGAAAGAAAGAATTGTGAGTACCTAGAGGCCAGTGGGGCACAGGACCCAAGGCAGCGTGGGTTCACAGCAGGAAGGTCATGTCAGATGAATCTAATTGATTTCTTTGACTGGATGACAAAACTAGTAGACCAGGGAGGGTCTGTGGACATGGCCTACCTAGACTTTAGCAAGGCATCTGACACAGTCCCACACAAAAAGATTAATAGTCAAATTAACCAGCCTGGGAGTGGGTCCCAGGGTGGTAGTCTGGATAAAACATTGGCTGGACAACAGCACACAGAAGGTAATTGTAAATGGAGTCCACTCTGAAGAAAGAGGGGTTACTAGTGGGGTACCGCAGGGTTCAGTACTGGGTCCCAGTCCTTTTTAAAGTCTTTATAAGTGACATTGCAGAGGGACTGGAAGGAACAGTATGCCTCTTTGCAGATGGCATAAAGATCTGCAACAGGGTTGATACACAAGGAGGTGTGGAAAGGATGAGAAGGGACTTGGCAAGGTTGGAGGAATGGTCAGAAATATGGCAGCTTGGATTCAATGCAAAAAAAGTGCAAAGTAATGCACCTGGGAAACAAAAACCCAGGGGAAGATTACACAATGGGGGGAGGTAGTAACAACAACAAAATGGAAGGGACCTGGGGGTAATCATATCAGATAACCTTAAGGTTAGCAAGCAATGTGAGAAGGCAGTAGGGAGGGCTGGGGGTGGATACTAGGATGTATGGGAGAGGCATCATCAGCAGAAAACAGGAAGTTGTTATGCCTCTGTACAGACAGTTGGTGAGACCCATCTAGAGTACTGCATCCAGTTCTGGAGACCCTATCACGCAAGAACATAGACAGGATAGAGGCAGTCCAGAGGAGGGCAACTAAAATGGTGCAGGGTCTGCAAGAGAAGCCATACGAGGAGAGACTAAATGAGCTTAATATGTATACCCTTGAGGAAAGGGGGGGGGGACATGATAGAAACTTTTAAGTACCTCAGTGTAATCAACAAAGTCCAAGATGGTAGCATCTTTCAGAAAAAGAGATGTGCAAGAACAAGGGGACACAATTTGAAGATAGAGGGAGGGAGGTTCAGGGGCAATGTGAGGAAGTATTTTTTCACAGAGAGGGTGGTGGATGCATGGAACAGCCTTCCTGTGGAGGCTGTGGGGTCTAAAACTGTGGGAGAATTCAAGAATGCACGGGACAGACATCAGGCAATTTTTGTGGGAGGTAGGAATAAATAGGCTGTTGGTTAACTAGGATCTGCAGCTTATCCTGTAGGTATGGACATGGGCAGACTAGGTGAGCCAAGCGGTCCTTATCTGCCATCAAAGTCTATGTTTCTATGTTTCTCCCAGCTTTCTTGCCGCCTATGCGGCCGATGCTCCCTGTTCCCCAGCCACCGATGCAATCGCTGCCTCTGGAACCCTCCCAGCTTCCTTGCCATAGAAACATAACACAGAAACATAGACTTTGACGGCAGATAAGGACCGCTTGGCCCATCTAGTCTGCCTATTTTCCTACCTACAGTATAGGCCGCAGATCTTAGTTGCCACCAATGCAGCCTCTGCTCGCTGCTTCCCGGTCCCCGATGCGGCTACTCCAACACCACCCTATGATTACAGCTGCTTGGGGGTGTTTTGTGGGTTCCCCTTTATTTGCACCAGGATATCCACTAGTATTATCTTTCTGTGATCATTATATAGTGGGCACAGGAAATGTACTATGTCATCAGCTCCTAAATTGCACTTACATCTTCCACTGGAAGTTATCCCATTCTTATTTATGATGTATTCAAAGCATTCACTTTTGTAATATTCAAATCTATATTTAATAAAAAGATTTCTACGATACGGGTGCTTAATGAGTAATAAATATGTTTCCAATCCAAAATATTGTTTATTTATAGCTAGCAATTGGCTTAATTTATTTATTTAGTTTTTGTTGACTGGGTAAGTGCACTTGACAAATTCTGCCTCTTTTAAGGCATGACCCGGGGAGAGGGATACAGATGAATGCCAACTGACCTTTGCACACCTTTCTATATTTTATTTGGCAAAAGATGTCTCTTATTCTTTAGAAGCTTCTTTTCTTAATACGTCTGGAATACACTGTAGCAAACCATATGGCTCGATATAATTTTCTGCCACTCTGATTATTGGGAACACAAATTTCCTTTCTTGGTATTTGAGTGCTTCTTCGAGGCACCTTCTCAGAAATCAATGATCTTGCATGCTATATATTTTTGTCAATTATTGTATCATTCATTCTTGAATGAAACACTCCAAAGGAAGCTGACCCAGTTCTGCCCAAATTAACGCTGCAGGGGCACCTGGCGGAAGCACCATCAATCTTCTGTAGAATGTGTTAATCAATTTTTCTGTTATTTTTGTGATTACTTTCTCCAAACTTCTGTCCCATACAATATTTGGGATCTATTTTTTTGTGTTAATCACCTTTATAGAGCCTTTACTTGAACTTCCTCCATGCTTATACGCAAAGCTTGATACTACCGGTAAACTTTTTTTTTTTAAATTTAAACAACTTTATTGAATTTTATATAAAAGACAGCACACACAATACATTGTCATGTAAACAGAAACTGAGCATGACAAAACAACCTATCACCCCCATCTACCCCCATTTCCCCCCACCCGGAGTGTGCCTATGAGTATCTAGGAATACATTATATGCAAAACCAATCCATAAATTAACACCATAGAGTCAAAGGAACCAGGAATATATTAGTGCAAATACAAAACTTACAATTTGCCCCATTTTTTATCAAAATGTTTAAGCCTGTTACTAGTGCTGGCAATTAGGCATTCTGTCCAGAAACAAAAGGAGAGCTCATTTAACCATTCATTATAAAAGATGTTTAGTTGGTCCATCCAGTGTTTAAGGACCAGCTTTTTGATGGCCACTAAAATTAGAGCCATATGGTATCTTCTTTCCTTGATACTAATCTTTGTGTGGACATCTATAATGCAAATTTCCAAAGTGAAGAGGTTGTCTAGCTCCAACATGGGATCAATCTTGGATAGAATCAGCTGCCACAAAGGAGAAACTTTTTCACAATGCCAAAAGATATGCAAAATATTATCTTCCTCTTTACTATACCTGGTGCATGTGGGAGAGGGGAGACGACCCATCCTGGCCAATTTGATGAGTATGTAGTACCTATTATTTAGAATGTGGTATTGAGTGAGTCTGAGTCTATCCTGTGTATTGTATAAATAGAGGTCTTTCCAGATATGTGCCCAATTTAATGAGGAGTGGGTATCAAAGCCTCCCAAACCTTGGAATCAATTAGGGAGTCAGGGTGGAGGGTGGACAGGAGACAAGAATACAGAAGTGAGTTTTCATGTGGCATGATTGCTAAATCCTTAATCTGAGTCAGGAGAGGTTGTAAGCCAGAGGGCTTTGGGGTTGGGCCAAAAAGTTGTCTGAGCAGGTGTCTTAAATGGAAAATCTTAAAAATGTGCAACTGACCCAGATTGAATTTTGACAGGATCTCAGGAGATGGGAGAAGAGAATCTTGTGAATAGAAGTCAGCAGCCTTATCATTCTCTATCTGGGGTAACCACCCTGATGAGAGAACTGTACCACCAATCTTAATATTGGGATTTGCAAGAATAGGCTGAGAGAAATCTTTGGAGGGAGAGATCTTGAGAGAGGTACAGAACTGGAAAAAAACTCTGATCGAGGTGCCAATTGAGGAATCTCGAAGGGGTGCCGGTAGAGCTTTCCAGGGTAGGAAAAAACAGAAGAGGCAGGGAAGTTATATGAATGTAGAAGTTGGCATTCAACTTACAATCGGGGGTATGTAATCTCCTCCAGCAATAGAGAGCGTTTTTTCCTGGAGGCGAGCTTAATAAATTCGCCATGCAGGAAGCATGTAAGTGTATACCATTCATGATCACCCCTGGGCACTGAATCTCGATTAGAATCAGTGAAGGTATGAATGAGGGACTTTACCCTAGAGATGGTGGAATTATCTTTGAGAAGTTGTGTATTTAACTTCCAAGCCATATCTCTTTGTAACTGTGAGTCAGGGACAAGTGATACCCATGCCACAGAGTGATCGGATATGACAACTGGCTCAATTCCAGCATGACATAGACCAGATAGGAGGGGGCAAGCTGATCAGGATGTAGTCCAGGTGAGACCAGGTCTGGTGGATGGAGGAGTAAAAAGAGTAGAGACGGTGGGAGGGGATGAGAATTCGCCATGGGTCACATAATTCCAGCAAGTCTGTAAGATTACCTAGAGCTCTTTTGGGGGGGGGGAGATTTGAGCGGTAGGTAAGACCTATCCAGATCTTGCATGCGGGGGACGTTCCAATCCCCTCCCAGGATCAAGGGAATGGGTAGGAAGGGGGCGATTCTATCAGCAAGGTCCATGAAGAAGGTTACATCACCCCCTATTGGACCGTAAAATGCTGCCCAGGATCACCACCTTGCGATCTAAGATGCTTTTGACCAGGATAAATCTTCCTCCCAGATCTGAGATGGTTTGGTCAGCTTGGAAAGAGACATTCTTCATTAACAGAATGGCAATCCCCCCCCCCCGACTAGAGGTTCAGTCACCTGAAGCAAGGACTTAGTGGCCAAGTGGCCTCATAGACTAGGAGATGGGTTTCTTGTAGAAAAATGATGGGTGCTTGGAGCAGGGCACAATGTTTCAGTGTCTGATACCTTTTGGTGGGGTTCCTCACTTCTTTAACATTCCATGTTATGAATTTAACAATGTTGTTCACCATATTTAGTGACCAATGAAGCTGATAAACAATACAGATAGTAAAACCAGGTATCCCTAATAAGGCATACTTCAACCCTCTCCCCACCCCACCCCCCGCACAACCAGCCAACAAGTCCCAAACATAAGCTGGGATGGAAAAACATCAGCAATTGTCCATAGCAGAGTAGACCAGGGTATATGATAAACATCACATGGGGCCTGATTCCCAGCTATCAAACACAAAAGGAAAAAACCCACCCCACCACCCCATACCTCTGTCCATCACTGTATGTGATAAGTAACTCCCTCCCTTTAGACCTTAACATACCCCAAATAAACAAACAATTTACAATAAGCACTCCCTTAGAGTAAACCCAGTGCTTTGCATGGCAGACAAACCATAAGGGAGAGCTAGTCCCATACAGCCCGGTTCTACTCTCACTTGGAGAGTGGTATTTAAAGAAATAGTAACAATGAATAGTACACAGCTCAAGGAGAAGCAGCTCAAGGAGAAGCAGGCTCAGCCCCCCAATAAACCAGCACGCAATGTTGGTCAGCATAGTAAGCAAGCCGACATTCTTCCCCCCTCACTCCCCATCAAGTCAGTGTGATTGTAAAAAATAAAGAAGGCGGTTGAGAGGTGGCTTGCCCAACAGACCAGTAACGTGATGTAGTATCAGCCGCCCTGCATTTCTGATGCTCGAGTACACCATTTCCCTTCTACCTAATGGCCTAGTTACCTCTCAGTAGACTCATCAGCTGGACAGCAAGATGGAATGGTTCATTTGTGACTTAGTGGCAGGGGAGAGGAAACAGGAGAGAACCAGAGGCATTCAACGGGTAAAAGGGGTTCCCTGGGATAGACAAATGACCTGATAGGCCAGTGAGGGGGGAAATTAAATGGACGTAGCACTTGTGAAATAAAATAAAACCTTCCAACCAGGTATCTGTGTCCGCTCAAGTGGCCAGGATAGTGGAAGATCCTTCCATTCTGTGCTCATATCCAGAATAGTAGGTCCAAATAAGAGGAGTATTATCAAGTCCGGACCTGCGCACCCAAAAACACGGTCCCTAGGGAAAACAAATCCCCAATGCGTGGTCCTATTCTAGGGCAGGACAATAGGGCTAGCATCTTGGAGGAATACTTCCTTACGAATGACGCTTAGTACAGGAACCTGGAGCTGGTGTTAGGATAGGAAATCTGGAAGATTGACCACAGGCCTATGAACTATCTGAAGGCCTCCCACCCCCGATACCAGCAGAATGAGGAAAGAAATCAGAATCCAACAATACAGCAATACAGATATTTAACACAAACAGTAACTGAACCCATAGTGTTGCAGTGTAACTGTTTAAGTATCTACAAATAGACTAGGTAGGCACTGGTTTAGCTCTTTTTGGCAGCATCAGGGCTATCGAAGGAGATCCAGGACTCATTCAGAAAATCCTGAAGGCGAGCAGGGTAAGACATCCTGAACTTGATGCCAGCTGCAATCAATTTAGAAACTGTCGGATGGAATGCTGTGCACTTATCTCTGGTCTCTAGTGGCTTCCCATCCCATTGGATTGACTGCAGCTCACGGGTCTTAGAGAGAACATGCTCTTTCTCGAGATAGTGCTGAAATTTTAATATGATAGGTCTTGGAGAAGCGTTTGCAGGGGGGTCTTGGGCGTAGCAACCAATGCGCCCTCTCTATTTGGTATCCCTCATTGAAGGGAAAGGGCCCTACTACTTTAACCAACAGTTTCTGCATAAAAGCGATGAGGTTGGAGCCTTCTTCAGATTCAGGCAGGCCAAAGATAAGGATGTTATTTCTGCGGCTCTGACCTTCAACGTCTTCGGTTTTAGCCTGCAATTTTGCTAGTTGTTGCCGTATTTTGATGATCTCCAGGTCACCAGCGACACAGTTCGAGCATCCACATCTCCTATCTTGCAGCTCAGGTCTCCCATGTCAGCATGCAAAGATTTGATTTCCGAGGAAATATCTGCCAGTGTTTCCCGAAAGGGAAGCAATTCTTGAAGAAAGCGATCCTTGGTAAGGAGCCATGTGGAGGATGGCTGTGTGGTGCGAGCATTAATTGGGCCCCCTGAGCTTCATTTTTTTTTCGGGGCCTTCATAGGCGAGGTCGG
Organism: Neoceratodus forsteri; assembly: GCA_016271365.2. Lineage (NCBI taxonomy): Eukaryota > Metazoa > Chordata > Ceratodontiformes > Ceratodontidae > Neoceratodus > Neoceratodus forsteri. The sequence goes on along the minus strand of CM028132.1, from coordinate 1,379,685,109 downwards.
TGGAGTGTGGTGTGGCGGGGCCTACCGCATATCAGCATCCATTGCAGTGATCCTTTGCCAATAGTGAGGTAAAAGCTTCAAATTAGGCTATAGCAGGCAGGCACCGGTATATGGCTGTTGAGGTTGAATTCAGAAAAATTTGCAGAAGATTGAGCTAGATGAAGGAGAGGGGAGCAAAGAGCTCCACCAGAAGGCTGCTACCAGGCTGCAGACATCACATGATCTGACAGTTTTTGGTTTTAATTTCCAGTTCTTTTCTTAAATGGTTGTTCCACAAGGGTTGTTCAGTCATAGTTATTCCCACACATTTAAAATTTTTAACCTGTTCTAGTACAGACTTCCCAATTTTCAGAGTGTATTTCCTACTATTGTTTCCGAACACCATTGATTTATTTTTTTCATAATTTATTTGAAAAAGAAACCCGTAGCATTCATGTTGAAACATCTCCACTAATCTCTTTATTCCTAGGAAACTTGTTGAAATAAGGACCACGTCGTCAGCAAATGCCAGATACGGGGAACTACGTTCTCCTATCCTGGGCATATGACATTCTAGTTTGTAAAGTCTAATCAAGATTTGATTCAAAAATAAATTGAATAAAATGGGTGACAGGATGCAGCCCTGTCTTACTCCTTTATTTCACAACTGCAAACAGAAAAACTGCCCCAATGACAGGATGTGCAGGGAAAATTGAGAAGTCCAACTATAAGCAAAAACCCTACACCATCCACCAACCTCAAAATAAGCAGACACAGAAAACATTTGGACTTAAATGCTTTTTATTTATAAAGTGTCAGTAAACCACAAACCTCTCAATGAGGACGCCAGCAGGAGTCCCTTACACCAAACCTCCAAATGGTTTCGCTTAACGCATCATCAGGGAGTGACATAGGTAAGTCATTACACCCTTATTAAAGTGCTGCCTTAAACAGTCATACCATTATTGTTGCAATAAATAACAAAGTGCTAATATAACAACCCAAAAGAGGAGTACATATAATAAAAAAATGATATACAAAAATGTATAAACAAATAAAGGGTTGAAACAAAAACCTTACCTATATATTTGATCACCTAAATACACTAAATAAACTAAACAATTATAATACGTAATTACAGTATATATACAGTATATTTGTGCTAATGCAGCAGTCAATGTAGGCACGATCCATGTTATAGAGACTTAAATATAATCAGCATAATACATTAATACTTAAAATGTAAATACATAATTATGTCTGCATCATTGTATCTATATAAATTAACAGACTGAAGATCGGTTATCTACAATCAAACAGACTTATGAAGAATTGGTGGGGGGGGGAAGAACACAAAAGAAAAATATGAAATATATTTTGTTTGTTTGGATTATAAATTAACATGGATTAGTAGTCTTTATTGTTTTCAGTTGTTGTTATTATTTATATATGGACAAGAAGGTGGGATGGGTCTCTATGTTTTCCTGAAAAATATGGAAATGTTTATACCAGCATTGAGACCTGGAGTCCTTAACCCTCCCAACTCATAAATCCAAAAAAGCTTTTCTTTTACACAACAAAAAATTCAAATCCACACCTCTAGGCCCAATAGTAACTTTTACTATTCTCTGGAATTGAAATGTATGAATCCCAGTAAGGTTGCTCTGCTGTAAACGCTGTGAGAGGATATTGTGTGGATCTGTTAGTCAAATAGAGCTCAAATGTTCCGCTATTCTGTTTTTAAAGGGGCATCTCGTCTTTCCCACCTTTCCCACATAAAATGCTTGACAACTGCAAGTTGCAAGGTATGTCACTCCAGGGGTATTGCAGCTAATAAATTGTTTAATGTTGTACTCTCTATTGTTATTAACTGCACAAAAACCTTTGTTTTTGTAATGTACTGATAATAAACACATCTTCCACAGGGAAAGCAGCCACTGGGTTGTGGTGGAAGCCAATTATGTATTTGTGGCTTCTCCATGGGTATAAAACTACATACTAATAAATTCTTGACATTGGGACTCCTTCTGTAGGTGACTCTAGGTGGTGACTGTGCAATCATGGGCAGGGCTGGTTCGGTTTCTCAAATGTGCCATCATTTACTCAGATAATCCCTAATGATGCTACTTTTCTTGGTAATGAATAACACATGATCATTTAACTGTTCTCTATCAGTTCTGTATCTCGGTAACTAAGACCTGGGGATGTTGTCAACTATCCCTTGTGCCTGTTTAATCAAAGATCCAGCATACCCTCTATTTAGAAAGTGTTGACTAAGTTCATTACTTCTCTGAGCACATGTATGAGGCTGAGAGCAATTTCTTCTTACTTGCATAGACTGCAGTTTTGGGATGTTGCTGCTGGTGCAGCGGGGGTGGCAGCTGCTTGCCAAATGTAAACTATTACAGTCTGTGGCCTGCCTATATAGATCTGTTTCAATTGAACCATCAGGCATACCGAGTACGTCTAATTCCGAAAAATGTACATGATCCTTATCACAATGCACAGTAAATTTCGAGTTCAGGTGTGACACCTCCAGGCATTATTTTTTATTTGTTTGTTTTTTGGATTACAATAACTTCTAGCCTGAGGCTGTTTTACAGACTTTACATGTTGAAAGTGACATACAATAAAATATAGCATTATATAATATAATACAATGATTAGCACCAATACAATAACAAGAGTACAATGTTCTGACAGGCACTAAAGTGTAGATAATAAAAATACATTTTGGAATAAGTATGAAACAGGTGAACACAGAGCAGCCAACAATGGCCTTGTTGTTTGAGAGCGAGGGGGAGAAAAAGGAATGGGGAGGGGGAATGTCAGGGGGGGATTGGGGAAAAAGGACAGGAGGTGGGAGTGGGACCATGGAAGAGGGCTGGCCTAGGGAGGCATAGACAGTGGAGGGGGGGAGAAATGAGAGAGGGGGAGGGATGGAAGGAGGGACAGGATACAGATCTATGTTTACAAGAGGGTGGGATGGTGAACAGTATACAGGTCTATGTTAACAAGTGGTAGGGAGACAGGCGGTGGGGCCGCAATACCATAGAGGGAGGGGTATGGGGTACAGAGAAATAGAGGGCAGCCTTAGGTAATAGAGGCAATGGGGTGAGATTTCCCCATGATTGGGACAATCACATCTGCTAAGTGCAGTAAGGTGTAGGCAGAGTTTATATTTTAAAGGACCCAACTTGGGTACTGACAGGATAGCAGCTGGTAGGTCATAAATTAGCCAGGAGGGTGCCCAAAAGGCAAAACAGTGTTGTGCCTTGGTAGTGCAGCAGAAAGGTAGGAGAAGCACTTGTCTTGACATACCTCGGTATGTCAAGTATGTGATATGCTATGAATTCAAAAAGTTCTGTCACATTACCCCACCACATCGTCAGCATATCATCAATAAATCGCCACCATGAGTCAATTTTTTTCACAAAAAGGGTTTACATTTTCATCATAAATGGCATGCATCTCCCACAGGCTGAGGTATAATCAGACTTAGGTGGGAGGCAAAAGTAGCCCCCCATTGCCTTCCCCTTTACCTATCAGAAATGCTGTCTTTGAAAAATGAACACATTCATAGTTAGGACGAACCTAGATAGAATACAGAGTAATTCAAAAAAGAACAGTGAATAAGAAGTGGCAGATTCCATCCAGTAGATAAGTGCCTCCAATCCCCCATCATGTGGCACATTTGTGTAGAGATGTGGAATTATGGCAAAATGTTGCATGAAAGCAAACCGTTGAAGGAAAAAGGACTGTAAGATAACAGGAAAGTGTTAAATGAAAAAGGTACTAGAAAATAAAGGGTTGAAAGGCACATGCCTTGCTCAAGGCAAAAATTGCAACCGTTAACAAAATGTTTTTTTTTTTGCTAGCAAAGTGTTATTGTGTATGGACAGGATGTCATACCAGACTTGAAGTGATCAAAAGAAGGTTATTCTTAACTACAGCAAAACCAAATCAATGCTGTTCCATGGTGCCCACAGCAACATAAAAACAGGGACCTCTCTATCTCAAGCAGCAAAGGGGCCACCCTTGAGCAAGTACATCTATTTAAATATCTTGGGGTGATTCTTGACCCAACACTTGGATACTCTGAACATATCAACTACGTAGCAAAAACTGTGAATACCCGCATAGGCCTGCTCTATAGACATAAGAACTGCCTCACGGATGAAGCCCTAAGCACTGCCATTCACAGTTCAGTAATCTCTATAATAGACTATGGGCTTGTGATCTATGGGTCTGCCACTGACGCAGCTCTCCGACGCATTGCCACAGCACTAAACAAGGCATGTCATCTCCAAACATCTGCAAACTGCCTTATGCACACTTGCGAGATATAAAAATTACATACCGACCGTAATTATGATCTTTCTGTGTATCTTCACCATTCATCACAGATGGGTACTGGCCGGATATCAGGACCCCGTGGGAGCCTTTTTTTTTTTTAAAAAAGGATAGGCGGAGTCGATGCAGCATCGGCGCCGCCCTCGAGGCCGACGTACTATGTGGCACTCGAGGATTAGCCGTTAGGCTGCATCGACTCCGCCTGCCTACCAGTTGTGAGTCGCCGGAGAGGTAAGAGGAAGGGATGGAGGGTGGGACAAGAGAGTCCAAGGGACAGAAAAAGGAAGAGAAAAACTGAACTAAAAGGAGAAATAACGACTGAGAGGACAGCATAGAGGAAGGAAGACTAAGGGGATTGGGTAGGGGCCCCAATCTCTGGAAAAGGAAGAAGGGAAGGAAGGGAGGGAGAGAGAATTTAGGAGAGAGTGAGAGGTAACAAGGATCCAGGACCCTTGTCCGTCACCAGACTGTAGAGGAACTGCAGGGTAACAAAGCTCATTTGCCAGAATTCAAGGCACAGAATAACTAGCAATACCCCAAAAGCAGAGTCGGCTATTCTGGAGAAGGACAGGATACAGGGACTCAGTACTCTCTCTGTAAAGATATTTGGTGAAAAAAAGGGAAGTTCTTTTTTTTTTTTTTTTGAATTAGATGGATAACAGAAGGAGGGCAACCACCAGCTCTCACCCCGTAGGAGTGAAGATATGTAGTAGAGAAGGAGTGCCACTCGAACTGTACCCCTTAGGGAAGAAACTACCCTCCTGTGTGTCCCAACTTTACCCCGCTCAAAAAGAGGGGTAGGCACAGAGGGAGGAGGATCCAGAGGCTGAAGCCCCAGGGGGATGGCGGGCGGGATTGTGATGAATGGTGAAGATACACAGAAAGATCATAATTACGGTAGGTATGTAATTTTTATATCTTATCTGTGTCAATCTTCACCATTCATCACAGATGGGTGAGTACCAAGCCCCTCGAAGGGGGTTGATTCATTGCACCCTAAGGGACATGGTCCCTTAGCCCTCAGTGGGTGACACACTAAGGGGAACCTTCTGGACCTGAAGAGGCCGAGGTGGGGAGGCGAGGCAGGGGTTCCCCGGAGAGGAAGGGAAGTTGCCCCGACAAACGTCGTCTCGCCCTACGGGAAAAGAGATAGGTTCCCTGGTGAGCGGAGCACATCACCCTATGCCGGGCCAATTGTGACAACTGGGAAAGACAAAGCCACGCTGATCTCCTGGTGCAGATCGCTGTCCCTACAACCCTGGTAGCTACCTCATTGGCATCGTAAGATGCTCTTGCTTGGTGCCCTGCTAGCTCCAGGCCATGTGCAGAGAGTGCGATGGCTTGCCTGGTTTGCTCCGAGTCAGGCAAAGCAGCTAGGAACTGACCTAGCGCTGACCACAAGAACCTGTTGTAGGCTGCATAGTGGGCCTGATGAGCAGAGATGGAGAGAAGCAACCGTGCCGAGTAGAAAGTCCTCCTCCCCCAGAAATCAAAATCCAAAGAGTCCTGATCTGGGGGCCAGTCACGGTGGAGGGCACGAAGCCTGTCAGGGGTGTCCAGGTGTGTCAAACCAGACTGCAGATGAGGCATAGAACCTGGAGACTCCGGGGGAGCACAATACCTCTGGCTGAGGTCCCTAGGGGCAGGAACACTGGAGAAGAGCCTCTGCCAGAAACGCATGGATGCCTCCCGGAAGGGAGCAGGCCAGGGTGGCACCACAAGGGTGGCCACACCAAAATCACCTAGAAAGGCATGCGCCGCATGCTCAGGATTGCTGACCAACAGGGAGAAAGGTGAAGGTCCTCCATCATCCTCACGAGGCGCTGATACTCGGAGAGATCAGCAGCAGGAGATATGGACAGATGGTTCCTCTCCCCAGAAGAGGGGATGAGGAGCTGGAGGTCACCATCGTTCCGAGGGTGGCTGCTCGGGGAGGTTGAAAACCTGGCTGTCCATGGCCCTAACGTGGGCAGGGAACCGAGGCAGCCACCGCTCTGAACTGCTCCCAGGTGAGAGGGCCACTAGGACCAAGAATGCCTGGGAGTGCCGGAGAATGCGGAAGAGGGATAGGGGCAGAGCTCGAGAGAAGAAGTCGGCTGACCTCTGCCAGGGCTAGGGAGCGGACCATGGACACCCGAGGAGGGTGTCCCGGAAGACTCCGCAGCCGACAGCTGTACAACCACGTTGGTACTGCCTAGGCTGAGCCCAGAAGAATCCTCCCAGTGAGGTGACTGGGGCTGTATAGATCCAGAAGGACGGTCCCCTGCTTCCAAAGAATGGGAACCCCTCAAGGAACTGGAAGGGGAAGGGCAGAAGTCCGCACTTCGGCTTCGTCCAGGGCCGGGGTGGACCCCAGCAAAAGGCTGATGCGCCAACCCCACACCCCTCGACCCCTCAGAGTCCGAGAGGGTCCTGGTCCTCGAGAGGGCCAACCTAGGTGGCTGGCAGCTCTGGGCTGCCCCCGAAGGGGAGACCCAGGGAGCAGCACCCTCCCCTCCTGTAGACTTCCTGATGGGCCCCAAAGTTGGGCGATCGAGACACACTACGGGAGGGGGTACCAGCACCGAGGGGTCAAGGAACCCTCCAAGGCCAAGTTGCATGGCAATGGTGGCACGCAACATGGCCTGCTGGTCAGTACCACTGACCCCAACCTCGGGGAGAACCTGACGCTCCTCAGAAGGGGGCTGGCTGTAACTCATCGTCGAGACCACCGGCTCACCCTCCTCTGCAGACAACCCCGGAAGGTGTGACTGCCCGTCTGACTCCGAGCCCGACTCCGACTCCAAAGAGGTAGAGTCTGAGACCCTAAGCCAAATGGTAGGAGGGTGAGGAAAGGCAACCTTACCAAGGAGCCCAGTAGCCAAAGCAGTGGCCGAGGCAGCACCCGTGCCCTCCACAACCCCGCAAGTGGGGCTGACAGAAGGTGGCAGGGCAGCTCGGGCCAAAGGTCCTGAGCCAGGGCCAGCCATGGCACCGTCAAGTCCACTGGCACGAGGGGCGGTACCAGGAACAGAGATGGCACTGACAGCAACCCCAGCAACAGCCTCGGTGCTGACGACACCACCAGGCCCCTCGGCACCGCGAACGGCACCGAGGACCGGAGCGGCACCGACAGCTCCGAAAGCGGACTCGGCACCGAACACAGCACCGCTAGGTTCCTCGGTGCCATGAGTGGCACTGAGAGCACCAATGGCGGCACCGACAGATGACTCAGAAGACCCCATGGCACCGTGCTCAACCTCGGCACAGAGGACAGCGCCGAGGCAAGACATGGCGAAAGGCGACACCGAATCCAGGGTCACGGCGTCATGAGCAGCGTCGGCGCTGTGAACAGTGCCGACAAAGCCCACGGTGCTGAGAGATGAGTCAGCACCATCGTTGGCACCGACAGGAGCCACAGCACCGCGAACAGTGCCGAGGGTCCCGACGGCATCGAGGACAGCATTGACCCGGGCCTTCGGACCACGGGAGCAACACTGGGGAGCCTTCACCCCAAGGCGGTGCGATTGCCACAGCAGCGCCCTCGCCGCACCCCGGAGGAAGCGGACGGGCCTCCGCGCCGCGGGAGGAGCCTCGGCCAAGGCTAGGCTACAAGAAGCCGAGGCTCCCTCCTCTCGGTCCGTATAGAACTGGAAGGGACCTGGAGGAAAGGCCGAAGCAGCGGCTAGCCTGGCCGTCACAGAACCCTACCCTGAAAGTCGGCAGAGCTCGCTTTACTTTAAACGCGCGCTGTTCTAGGACGCGGCGGTCCATGGAGAAGCAGGCGTCACATGAATCCATGTCATGAAGCGGGCCAAGACACGCGAGACACCGGTCATGCTGGTCGGTAATGGAGTACTTGCAGCCGCACGGGCACCGACGCATAGGGGGCCGCCCCGCCTTAGAAGGTTTCTTGCCCTCCGACCGCGACATGACCTGCAGAAAAAAACACCAAAAATAGACTCGACGTCGCTATACTTTAAAATAAATGGAAAGATCTTACTGGCGACGTCGAGTGGAGGCAGAACCCAGAACTAGCAGGAGACCGACGGACTGTCGAATGCACAATGCAAAAGGCTAAGGCCTAAAACTATTAAACTATCAAAACTTCTTCAGTTGGCTTCCCAAGAGGTGACCTCGATGGTGGGAGATGAAGAACTGGTAGGCAGGCGGAGTCGACGCAGCCTAACGGCTAATCTTCGAAGCCACGTAGTCCGTTGGCCTGGTGAGCGCCGATGCTGCGTCGACTCCACCTATCCTTTTAAAAAAAGCTCCCGCGGGGTTCTGATCTCTGGCCAGTACCCATCTGTGATGAATGGTGAAGATTGACACAGATAAGATCTACGAATACTCAAACTAGCTCCAACTATCTGGCAGAATTAAATATCAAACCTGCATCCTAGCAAAAAAGCAAACATTGGACCTACTACCCCCTGGATCACAGGCACTGCTAAGACCATATAGCGGCCCATGACAAACCAGGAATTCAAACAACCTCTCCTTCACTGTTCCCCTTTGCAGGACTACCCAAGGCCAACAATCCTTCTTTTTCAGAGCCTCCTCCTGGTTTAACACCTTGCCAGCAGAAGTTACCAGCAAAGCAACCCTAGGTGCCTTTAAGCTCAGCCTGCATCAATACCTCATCTCCTGTGCCTCCTATGACTGCTACACCTAAATGGTTTATTCCCCCACCCCCACCTCTCATACTCCACCCTTCCCTCCTCCTCTACTCCCTCCACACACCTCCTCGCTGACCCTGCTCCTGACCCACCCCCACTCCCTCTCTTTCTCCCTCTTTACACCAGTCTCTGACCTCACCTCCTTCTGTCAGATGGCTACCTATATGAAACTATATTGTTTAAATTGTTATAGAAGTGATTTGCACAATTGTGATATTTTGGTAATTGACAAAGCCCTCCGGCAGCTATGTTTATTTCTCTTTTGCACAATACCACTGTCTGTCCTAATGTTTCAAGTAACCTGACTTGGAACCTTTGTAAAAGAGCCCCTGGCTCAAAGGTGTATCTGATTCCCTTAAATAAATAAATAAAATAGAAGGAATTGGATAAATAAAAATAGAGTGATACATGTAAGGAGACAAAAGTACTAAAGAGAGACAGTCTATCTTGTTTAAAAAAAAACTATCTTGCAAAACTTCCTCTTTTTGCCTTTGTTGTCATGAACAACTGTTGTATATAAGAAGCTTAGATTGTGAGCCTCAGTGAATTTTGAGAAAGGAGCAAACCACACACCAACACTATCCAGTAGTGCTTGAATTTCCTGGAGGACAGGGTAATATCAATTCTGATCATCTCTGTATTCTCTGTATGCTTGTAGCTCTAGCAGTAGTGGGCTGTTAGCTGTTTTAGTTTTGTTTGTATTAGGGACTTTTTACTCTGCTGCAATAAAAGCATAGAGTTTATAACAACTAAAGTGTAGTCTGTGTGACTTTCTGGGCCCCCGGCCACAGGCCAAGCTGAATCTGGTCCAAAAAACTCTACATTTTCTGGTGACTGCAGGCAGGACATGGTTGGGTTCTGGTCCGGCTCAGTCCAGTAAGTAAAATAGGTAAAACTAGATAGGGTATATGCAGATAAGGGTCATAACCTAACTGCTGTACCAAGAAAAGGGTTCTATTAGACACTGAGAGTTCAAAAAGTATTTCGAATCTACAAGTAAAGGTCCATGGATAAATTAAGGACAAAGTTGGGTAAATGTGAACATGCTGAGGAGCTGGTTAAATGTATATGGGAGTGATAGATCCCTGGGGCCAGGCTCAAGGACATGTTGAATGTTGTGTTAAGGAAAAAAGTATGTCCAGTAAAGAGGGCACACAGGCCCTCGTGTTCTGTGCCTGCTGGATAACAGGACAGTGGAAAACTGAAAAAGAAAAGTTTCTAACAGAACTAGAACAGTGTAAACAACAAATTAGAATGTTACAAGGACACCAGCAATTTCTTACTACAGCTGCTCAAACAGCATCAGTCAGGAAAGCCGCTGCCTCCCGAGCCCAAATAGACAACCAACACCTAGAAAAAGAAAATCGCAGCCTAACCAAGTGTTTGGAAGAGGCGCAGGGAGCCAATAGGTGCCTCTCATAAAACTCCTCCAAACCTAGTGTGGACCACCGTAAATGTGAGCAGTGTATTCAAGAACTAAAAAATCAATTAGGAAAACACTGAGTAGTGGTTGCCATCTATAACGGTGCCTCTCTAAATAATGATTCAGATGAGGATGAGGTAGATTGGGAAAACATAGAAGATGCTGACTCTCAGTCACCTGAATACATTGAAATAACCAGGGACAAACCATCACCCGGCACAACCTTAGTGGGCAGACTTAGCAGCTTTAAGCCGAGAACTAGGTCCCATAAATCCTGGGGATAGTGCAGCTGATGTTTTTAGCTGAGTTACTACTTTCAAAAGGCAGCATAATTCTCTAGAAGACGAGGACATAAGAGATGCCGTTCTCCATTGCCTCCATTCAGAGTTACATGCAGGACTCCCTGCCAATGCCCTACAGGGAAACAATTGGACTACTGATGGGTTCCTGGTGCAAGTGGCCCAATTGGTGGCCAGGGACATAGACTTCCACCAAACCTTTGCAATGGCTCATCAGAGAAAGGGGGAGCCAGTTGAGGGGTATGCTGAGCGCCTATACACATACTACTCAATCAATCAATCAGACTTTATTTAACCGGGTGAAGCACCATTGAGTAAACTCATTTACAAGGTGGGCCTGGGCAGCAATACAATACTAGTGCATAACACTGGATACAATGTACAGATAGAAGGCTTCCACCTCCACCTGGGTTTAACTCCAATAGGTGTCATGGCTTCTCTTCAGGCAGCCACCATCTCAGCATCCACACGGGTTGCCCCAAAAACTATCTGGACGGTGCCTACGGTCAGGACCACCCTGGTCCAGCAATCCTTCCTTCTTAGAGCTCCATCCTGGTACAATGCCCTCCCACCTGCTGTCATATCAATCACCAATCTATGTCCTTTTAAAGCTGCCTTAAGGGCCCATATCCTCTCCTCACATCAATGCCAGTGTAACCGGTAACCTGTGGATCCTGCACCATGCTGCTAGGCCACACACCCGCCCTTGGCCAGGCAGTGGACAGCCCTCACTATTTCTAGCCTACAGGCTCCTCACCTTCCTCGGTTACCATATAGTTGCACTGGACTATGAATGCATTGTATTATGTATAAGACAAGGCCTCCCTGAGGCAGCTTACTATCAACTCATATCATGCATTGCTTTAGCTACCAATTGTATAGGTCTTAACCGCTTAGGTAAATATGTCGATAGCTCTGCCCTGTTTTAGCTACCAAATGTATAGGCATTAACCCGTGCTCATTGTATTTATACTCTGTATGATTGCTCACCCACATTTATTCTATGTATGTACTGTATGAATGTCTATGTTTTATTCTGACGTGGAGCCTTTGGAAATGAGTCTATGATTCAGAGGGTTGTAATTCCGATTTCCTAAATAAATAAACTTAGCCATCACACATACAGAGCATATACAGTAACATCATTACACATCTTCTGCACAGAAGAGAAGAACAAGACAGTAACTTACAAGCGAGTAGTATGAAATAAATCGTCATACTAAACTACTGCCTCACCTCCCCCCCACCGACAGTGGCAGGCGCCCTGCATACAATGATAAAACCTTTAAAAAGAGGTTGTTGTCAAGCATCCTACCAGAGCTTAGGTCACTCATTGGCGTATCGGTTACTGAAAGTACGCAGTACCTCAGTCTATGGCTAAGTTACAAAAAGCAGAAGCTCTTGCCCGTTCCCAGGACAGGACTAGAAAAGGACCCATAGCCGCAGTGGAAGGACCACAAAAGCAAACGGCTACTTACTCCCAGACAGCTAAAATACCTGTGATTTGTTATCATTGTCAACAGCCAGGATATATCAAGCCCAAACGCCTTGTGTTACAGGCATTGGCACCATCTGAGCCAATGCAAGTCCCAGGAGTCATGGTGCCCACTCATGGGGAACTCCAACAGGAGTTACATAACATGAAGTTAAAAATGGAGTGGTTAGAAAGCTGTCCAAGCAATGGGAGAAGTAACTCACTCACCTCCCCAATAGGGAAGCGTAGCCTCCCTACAGCCAGTGGCAAGGTTCAGGCATGATGCATGAAATCGCCCGGTTATATCAGCAGCTGTGAATGGAGGCCCACAGCAGTCCATATTAATTAACACAGGGACTTCTATGTCCATCATACATACCTTGCAACCAGAAAAACACCCGCTTGTTACTCGAGAGTCGATGCGACTCTGCATTTCAGGGCTCAAGGGCAACTGCCATTAAAACAAAACCAACCAAAATCAAAATAAATGGATGTACCTTTTTTCTACTAGCACATCTTATGAATCTGCCTGAAGAAAAAAGTATTTTAGGATCTGAATTCCTCCGGTCTTCCGGGGCAATAATTGACTACACCAACAACAGGGTGTGGCTCAAATCCAACTTGTTGTTAGCACCAGAGGGGGTCCCATATACTGAGGAACTGGTTACTATTTCTGATGTACATGCTGTTTTTGCTATTAAAAAACCTGAGACTCTGCCACTCCCTACTCATAGCTCCCTGGCTGTTGTACAAATTGTTACACAGCATGCTGAGGCATTTGCCAAGCACAAACATGACTACAATTGGTTAGACCGAGAGGAAGTCATCACAGGAAAGGCTCATGCTGCCCAAAACCAGTACAAAATCCCCACAGAATTAGAAAATGATGTACCCTGTAGATGCTATTATCCAATCATTATTACAGCAAGGGGTATAGAGAGAGTACGAGTCCATGACTAACTCCCCAATTTGGCCAGTGAGAAAACCCGACAGTAGCTGGAGACTGACTATAGACTACTGAAGGCTAAATTCAGTCACCCCAGCATGTGCTCCAGTAGTCAGAGAAACCCCCTGCATCCTGTTCCACATCCCCACGCCATGCAAAGGTATTCACTACTCTGGACATTGCAAATGGATTTTGGAGTGCGCCAGTCCATGAAGACTCACAATACAAGTAAAGACTATTCAAAGACTAGACCTTCCAGTCACAAAGACTGCCCTGCACTCATTTCTAGGGTTCACAAACGATCACAGAGACTTCATACCTTTATTATGCAGAACTGGTATGGCCACTGTATGACCTGCTAAAAGCTCCCGTAGATGACACCCGAGCAGATAGGCTCAAGAATACACTACAGCTGTGAGCAAACTCAAAGAAGCAGTATCGGCAGCCACATTGGTAATCCAGTCCAACCCAGCACTGCCGTTTCATCTAGAGGTATCCACCTCTACAACTGCCATCGCTGCAGTCCTGTGCCAAGAACAGCAAAACAAGCTGAGACCAGTTGCCTACGCCTCCAGAGTGCTGAGGTAGAAAATAACTTCTCTGCCTGTGAGAAGCATCTACTAGCAACATTTTGGGCTGTGCAGCACTTCATGTACATCACCAGACTGCAAAAGACTGTCCTGCACACCCCTCACACTCCACTAAACTACCTGCTCAAAGCGGGGGAGACAGCAGTGTCTTCTCAGTGACCATCACAGTGGACTTTAATGCTCTTGCAGAGAGACCTGGACATTACTCCAAAGAAAGCATCCTTGTTGCAGGCACACCTCCTATTCATGGGAGAACTACATGACTGCCCTCTGACTTATACTGTGCACCTACATAAACCCCTTGCCACCCCATTATCTACAGCTAAAACTGGTATACAGATGGTTCCTCATACTATGCAGAAGGTAAGCCATATACAGGATTTGCGGTGATAACCCCACAGCAGATTACCTCCCACTTGTGTACTCTGCACTCCTCTCAGTATGCCGAGCTAGCTGTTATTATTTGTGCTTTAGAAAATGCTACTGAAAAATCAGTTAATGTTTATACCAACAGTGCTTATGTTGTAAATACTGTTGCAATGTTACCATTGTACCTAACAATTATCTAGCCTCCAATGGTAAGCCTTTGTCCCATGTGAATTTTTTGCAGTACAGTATATTATGCATTTGTTACAAGCATGCAACACCCCAATTGCAATTTTAAAAATTAAGGGACACTCAACTGGCACCCTGCAGACAGAGGGCAACCAGGCAGCCCATCATGCGGCGCAGGCAGAAGCCATGCAGGGCTCCGCCTGGCATTCACCCCAGAGCTACATGCCACCGTCCATAATGGTGGTGACATATGCAACCCCACCCAGATCTCAAATCATTAAAACAGACATACCCTCCTTAAAAGTTGGTGGTTAACTGGCACCTACTGCAGTGCCCCCTTCCTGCCCCACCCCATGGGCAACAAAGACACATCTGGCAGGGGCAGACCCCACCACGCTGGTCCTCCTATACCAAGAATCTGACCAAGCTTTTCTGGTCACCTGTGTGCCCCCAGACCTAGCAGATGAGGTCTTTCATTTGTTCCACGCCCACCCCACAGGAGGACAGTATGCTGTCCCCAAGATAATTGAAAAAGTAAAAGCCTCCATGTGGTGGCCACAAATGGAAGAGCACCTCCAAGAGAGGTACAATCGCTGCTTACCATGCTTACAAACCAACCCCCCCCATAACTCCAACAAAGTGCTCTTGCTTTCAACTAAGGCCCCCAGTAGCCCCTGGGCCCACAAACAGATAGATTTTATCAGAGGATTGCCCCACACACCAGGTAATTTTACTCTATGCCTAGTTGTTATCGACATGTTTTCTAAATGGATAAAAGCTTTTCCCACAAAAAACATGGAGGCCCAAACAGCTGCACGTATTTTGCTCTTTGAGCTATTTTCTAGGTGGGGACTGCCACGGGTAGTCTCATCAGACAAAGGAAGATCTTTTACAGGCAACATTTTGAAACAGTTGCAAGCTATGCTAAATAATAAAACAAGAACTACACGTAGCATTCTGCCCACACTCATCAGGGGTAGTAGAATGGTGAAATATAACTTTAAAAACTATATTAACAAAATGTTGTTCTGCCAAAACAATGGACTAAAATTTTACCTCTGTGCTTGATGGCAATACACCACACAGAACTACCGGTATTAGTCCATATCAGGCTATGACCAGAAGATTAATGAGAAACCCCCGGGCATGTGCTGCTACCCACAGCATCCCCCTTGTTGCAAAGGGCTGTAACAGACAATTGGATCAAACAAATGGAAGCATACATTGTAGAATGTAATACGTTTGTGGCTACAAACATTGATAAATCTAAGAAACAGATGAAAAACTATTTTAACAAAAAAGTACATCCATTTGAATATCAAACTGGAGATTCGGTAATGGTTAGAAATTATGCTAAAAAGGAACATGCTTTCTTGCCCATTGTTGACAACGTGAGCCCTGCAGTGTATGGGATCCGTACTAATTCCTGACTGTCAAAATCCCGACATGGATTTGCCTGACTCAAAAATCATGACTGGGTTGCATTCCCAACTTCTGTCTGTCCTCATGTTATTTGCCCAACATATACATCCCTGAATGTCATAATCCCGACTATGCTTCTGCCTCACAGACAAACACTGCACAGTACGTGTATATTGCTGTTTGCCACTGCAGCACCTGAAACTCCACTGAAGCCAAGCGGAGTGACCAGCAACAATTTACAGTACTGTATTTGAAAGCCGAAAATAAAACTCTTTGGGTGGCTCATACTTTGTAGTGAACACAATCTATTCATTGGATAAGAGACGAGGAATGCCAGCATTTGTGACCAGCAACAAAAGCTTCATTTTGTTTTAAGTGTATACAGCAGCTTTTGGTAGTGAGCTACATGACATTTGTGAGCAGCAACAGTTTAACGTACAGTATTTTAAAGCCACAATCTGTCTGGTGGGGTTGGGAAGACGTGGCATATACTGTATGGCATTTATGGCTTTCTGAACAGGAAACATTTTTTAAAACCTAACACTGAGCAGCATGCTGGTCGAAATTAAGAAAGAGCGAATAAACAGTTCTACAGTATCGCAATGCAGCACCTGACAGTAGAGACAACAAACAGTTCGTAGGACTCCCAATTTGGTTCCACCACTCACGGCTTTTTCAAGGGACATCGGGTCACGACTCTGAGTCCAACAATTTGCCTGAGTATTTAAGAACATTTAACTTTTGTTCAACTTCCT
Source organism: Neoceratodus forsteri (assembly GCA_016271365.2). NCBI lineage: Eukaryota > Metazoa > Chordata > Ceratodontiformes > Ceratodontidae > Neoceratodus > Neoceratodus forsteri. The sequence goes on along the minus strand of CM028132.1, from coordinate 1,379,668,655 downwards.
TGGGATCTTCTAGTTTTCCCTTGCTTTTTGGGGGTTGGGGGTGGGGAGGAGGCATGAGTCCAGGGGTCTGAAGCGGTGCCTCCAATGGTATAGCAGCCATTTGGATGATGGCTGTTCTGGGCTGTTGCTGTTTCCAATGTGCTTTTTTGGTGTGTTGCCACATGCCACTGCTGGTATGCTGCTAGCCTACTTTGCTGCTGTAAGTAAAACTTGGGAAGTAAGTAGTAGTCACCCCAACTGACCTGATTGAAATGCAAGCAAGCCTCATCACGTTCCAGACCCTCAGCACTAAGCCCGACAAAACCCAGCACTGCAAATGTTGGGATTTCAACTCATGGGTTTTCGAACTTGTTGGCATTCTGGTTTTGGGGATTTTGGTGTAGGGCAATAGTGCGGCGGGATTTAGTGTGTCAGGAAATCGTAGCTAACCCCAGTGTACTTGTTAAAAATCCCAAGCAAGAAAAACCAGCCTGTGCTCAAATGATACCATGTCAACAGTTAAAAAGCATTAAACAGGAACAGTTGCTAACCTTGATCTTTCTTTTGTACACAGAGGGACCAAGAATAGAAGCCTGAAATGAGGCCCCTCACCATGCAACAGGCTAAAAAGATGCTGATCGTAATCTTCACCCTGTGCCTTAAAGAGATGCAAGGCATCGACGTAAAATACGGAGACTGGACCTACAGCATTAATGGGGACATCATAGAACAGGTAGAGTGGTACCGCAATGTAAACATGTATCCCACAGGGAAACCAGGGCTCTGTGATGACAAACCTCCATGCAAGAAGGAAAGAGTGTTCCTCAAACAACTTAAGTATGCCCCCAAACATTAGGTAACAGCTTTTCAATCTCCATGGCTGATCATTTTGGGATATGACCCTCAGGGGTGCAGTGTAAAGAACCCAAACACATACATGGTTGGGGCGTTCGACCCTGAGATCAATGGTCAGATGGGTATGTGACTGATGCAGCCTACTACAAGGGAAGGGTATCCGTAAAACGCATAAGTAAGCATCTCATTGTGTTTACAGTAAAGGACATCAAACAGCATGACTTTGGACAGTGGTGTTGTATATACCTTGCCTGGGCAGACTGGGTCAGTGCTGAACGTGCTGATTATAGAACCCCTATCATGTACCACAAGTGTGTTCAAGTGGTGGGCATCCTGTCCCAAACTTCCAAAACCTTGGGTCCAACCAACTACTACCAAACCATCTCTCCTGCCTACTCCAACCGAAGAAGACTAGTACCCCATATCCACTAAAGGACCCCTCCAGTCACCCACACAATGCGTACAGCTGCATCTAGTACCCAAAAGTGGACTGACAGCCACCTCAGTACTAAATTTCACACTGGAACATGGCAGAATTTGGACACTGTACACAAAGTAATGTTTCTTTGTTTGATGCAACATTATTAGTTGATATAATAGCTTCTTACCAACAGAGAGCACAGGATCAGTTAGGAGGACATGAGATTATTAGAGATGTTGCAAATTATGGTACTTACCATACCAGGAGACTTAATGCACTAGGTCTAGGAGAAATGGGAGGCATTGCAGGTACAGCCACTGGTCAATTTGGCTCAGGCATGTCCATTTGGAACAGAGCAGACATAGGTAAAATTAGAAACCACATGGAATACTTCAAAAACAATGAAGCCCAGGTAATAGACAAAGCAGAATTACATGGTATTGAGGGCATCACCCAGGAGGAATGGCTTACAATCTTTAACATGCACGATATTGCCAGGCTATTTAATGAAACACAATCTAAGGTAAATTAAATGATTCAGGCCAGCAATAATGAGGCACAAGAGAAAAAGGTAGGAAGAGAAATAATCTGCACTGCTTATGGAGGATATGTTTTAACTATTATAACCAAGTTACTGCAAAGTGTAGAAAATGGCCGCATCCCTGACCTTATAAAAGATGCCCGTCTTGCCAAATGGTATTGCCCTCAATGCCTGTCTAAAAAGGAGAAGATTAATTGGGACTGCGTAAGCAGTTGCAGGTCCCCCTCCTCAGGCACCATCAGGAACTTAGGATCTATAACTCCCCATCCCAGTCGTGGCTCCTGTTATGGGGAAGGGTCCTGCTCCCTAAAGGATGTCATGTACATCTCCTTTACAGGGTTCCTCCCTGTATTTGATCCTGATACCTCACTATTTGACAAACTGGCTACCCTTCACTTCATAGGCTACCTAGAAAATGAAATATACATGGAACACTTAGACAACCCCCCTTTATATTAGTGTATGTCCCAGAAGTCTAAAGATGGGTAATCCCTCAGCTGGACTGTTGCTCTGTAAAAGGATACAGATATCTATGCAGGTGTAATGTGTTTGATGTCACCACCCCAGTGTGTGGGTACACCATATTGGATGACATAGCTAAGTATCAGGCTAACCTAACCACCTCATGCCCTGTCAAGTTAACCAAGTGATGTAGGTCAATGGTTAAAGTGGCGTACAATGAACAAGGCCAGTATTTTGCAGTAACCAACCACAAAACCTTCTCCTGTGGACATCTTACCTGTAATGTCACTGCTTCAAACTTTTGCTTTACTCCTGCAGAGCACACTGCCCTAGGCCAGACAGTCATCAAGCCCATCCCCAACTTTGGAGAGGACATTATACAAACTGACCCAGACAACCCCGACATTCACCAATACTTACCCACCTTCAATGTCCCTATTGAGACTTTAACCTTGGCCCTCCAAGCCCTACTGGCCAGAAAGGATACACACTTAGTGGAGGTCAGTAATAAAATGTATAACACCAAGCAAGTTATGAATGACATGATCCACCAGGGGGACCCAGATCTCATGCTGACAGCAGGCTGGAATCAGCTTTTAAAGCTTTCATAGTCTTACAAGCAATTCTCATTGCAGTTCTCATAATCATGTCATGCTGCCTCAGGTGTACCATTAAGAACCATAACAAGCAAATTCACAATCTATGAATTGCCCAATTAACAATGCTCTAAGACATGGCCTGCATTATAAAAGCTTTTAGGCAAAAGGCTCGCACTTGATTTACATTGCTAGACAGCTATAAAGGTTTAAGAGGTAGCTAATAATGTAACACATAATGCAAGTACTCAGCTAACATGCTTATGCTTAGGACTAACCTCATGACTAGAGGGTTCTTTTGGTAGCATTGCAAGCTACCACTGTTATTATACTTACTTGTTGTGTAAAACATTTAACAGCAAATAAATCTCATCGTAACTGCTTTACAAGGCGGGGAGTCAGATACCCCCTTTTAGGGTCTCCTCATCCCCATGGTGAGGACTGTGGAATTATGACAAAATGTTGGATGAAAGCAAAATGTTGAAGGAAAAAGGACTGTAAGATAGTAGCAAAGTGTTTAATGACAAAGTACTAGAAAATAAAGGGTTAAAAGGCACATGCCTTGCTCAAGGCAAAAATTGCTACTGTTAGCAAAATGTTTTTTTTTTTGTTTGTTTGTTTTTTGCTACCAAAGTGTTTTTGTGTAAGGACAGGATGTCATACCAGACTTGACTTGATCAAAAGAAGGAACTGGATAAGTCAAAAATAGAGTGGTACGTGTAAGGAGACAAAGTGCTGATGAGAGACAATCTGTCATGTTTAAAAATCTCTGTCTTGCAAAATTTCCTATTTTTTTGCCTTTCTTGTCATAAAAACTGCAGTATATAAGAAGCTTAGACTGTGAGCCTCAGTTAATTTCAAGAGGGGAGCAGAAGACCTCATGCCATCACTATCCAGTAGTACTCAAATTTCCTGGAGGACAGTGTAATATCAATTCTGATTATCTCTGTATTCTCTGTATGCTTGTAGCTCTAACAGTAGTGGGCTGCTAGCTGTTTTAGTTTTGTTTGTATTAGGGACTTTTTACTCTGCTACAATAAAAGCATAGAGTTTAAAACAACTAAAGTGTAGTCTGTGTGACTTTCTGGGTCCCCAGCCACAGGCCAAGCTGAACCTGGTCCAAAAAACTCTACAGAGAGACTGGATGTCAAGAGTAACTAACATCCAGTCAGTCTCCATTTGTAGATTCTCTAGGACACCCAATATCTGAGTGAGTAATAATAATAATAAACTTTATTTCTAGGGCACAATTCCAAAAACCAAAGCGCTGTACAGAATTATAGATAAAAACACATTAAAACAAATAAAAAGTAGAACAGTCCAATTTCAGATTACATAAAAATAAAAACAGATTTAATCAGTAAAATCCCCATGAGCCAGGCAAAACAGATGAGTCTTTAAGGCTGTCTTGAAGCTCTCCACAGTCCGGCACTCTCAAATCTGATGGGTAGAGAATTCCACAGGGTAGGGGCTGCATACATAAAAGCTCGGGACCCAGAGGTTTTCAGCTGTACCCTGGGAATCTCTAACAACCCCTTGTCAGCTGAACAGAGTGGTCGGTTGGGACAGTAAGGGTTCAGGAGCTCTTGCAGGTAGCCCAGACCCTGTCCATGCAGGACCTTATAGATCAGAAGACCAACTTTGAAGGTGATCCGGCACTGTACAGGCAGCCAGTGCAGTCCACACAGCACAGGAGTGATGTGGCTCAAACAAAGAGTCCCCATCAGCAGCTGTGCTGCAGCATTCTGCACCAGCTGCAGGTGGCAGATATCAACCCCCGGAAGCCTTAGGTAGAGGGTGTTGCAGTAGTACTGGTGTGAGGTCACAAAGACATGGATCAGTGTTGGAAGATTGCTGGACGGAACAAGTTGCTTGACCCGGGCGATGTCCCTCAGATGATAAAACGAGGACCTGACTATTGCCAACACTTTCAAACGCAGTGTCAGTCCATCATCAAGAATCACCCCCAGGTTTCACATCCATTCGAAAGAAGGCAGCTGGTGACCCTCTAACCAAAGTCCAGAGGGTGACCCTGCCACCGACCCCTCTATCCGGTGACCTGGACCCACCACCAAACACCTTAGTCTTATCAGAATTCAACTTCAACCAGCTGGATTTCATCCAGTCCTGGATTTCCACAAGGCAGTTATTAAAGACTGAGACCACACTATCCTGGTCAGGTACAAAAAGACAGGTAGAGCTGGGTGTGATGCTTGGCCAGCTGGTTATGATTGCTCTATGATATCTGTATACAGAATGTGCTATTGAGTGTCTCAGCAGAACTCTGTAATGTGCTTAACTTACAAGAAGTTGCATTTTATGGCATTGTTGATGATCTGTCCTTCTTTGAAGCTGGGAAACTAAAATATACATTTTATGACGTCTTCAGAGGAAGAACAGTTAATTTCAACTGGTGTTAAAAAGCTATATGGCATCTAGGTGAGAAAACTGCAGAGTTGTAAAAGGTCTTTTGATATGGGCTGGGAACAGGAACTGCTCAAAGATCACAGAGAAGGAACTAGGAAATCACAGACTTATAATTTGGGAAATTTGTTTTTGCTGATGTCACCTTATTTAATATACCTCCTGATAGGACATCCTGTGTGTATTATCTTTTTTTTATATTTAACAAGGAGGAGCTAGGTGACATCATGGAAGAGGTGGGTATAGAGACAGTTTAAACTATTCTGTGTCTGATCTTTGGTGACACATTTCTTTTTGGTCTCTTAGAAACAACATCTAAGCACTGTAAGAAGGTATACATTAGATAGGAAAGTCTAATTGTATTGTGGTAGGAGTTTATGTTTGTACTTTAACCTTGTTCTTTTAAGTGATTGTATGCTTTGTGATATAGTGTTCTGTGTTTACATTTTACATATTTCTATCCATTTTTAAGTAAACGTCTTATTTTAAAGACTGCCTGATGTGCCTTCAAAATTCTTTCTTTTGCATGTGAAGTATAGATGGCTAAAGATGACAACTGTTCCGAAGCTTAATGGTGTTACTGAACTGGAAAAAAGTAAGAAACACCCAAGGTCTTTCATAGAGTTTTAAGGGTTCATTTTGGATACCTGGTTAGGTGCCCTTAGGCGAAAGATATCTGGCATTCCCTGAAGAGCAGAATTATCTGAGCCTGTACATTTGGGTACACCAGCATAAGGTTCACAGTTTGACTCTCCCAGAACTTGAGACCAAAGGTGATTCGGACCCACAAGCAGACAGGAGGGTTACCCTGTTCTGTTACCTGTTCACAATTCTGCACTCAGAAGTTGGCATTGTGGGAGCTGAGGGCCTGACCTGCTGAGTGGGGTTGTGACAGACTGGTTGGCAGTGGTGTGCTTACATTTGTTAACACAAGCTTTAAATTGTTTAGTGTGTCAGCTTGATACTGTACAGCTCACTTGCAAAAAAAAAGGCAGTGATTTATTTTTAAAAAGGAAACAGAACTATGTCATTTGGCTTACAGTCAAGTTCCTACCTGTTTTATTTTTTTTTCTAAAGTGCAAGTTAGAGTAGCCGCAGTTAGGGAAGAAGATGGCTTCCAACTACAGCGGGCACACTGTAGACCACTTGAGGGAGGCAGTTTTGCAAGGACAGAGGAGTCCTGTACGAGGTAAGAGCCACCAAGCAGAACCTCGTGGATGCCCTGATGACAGTAGATACCCAGAGCATCGAGTCACAGACTGTGACTGTAAAGGACCAAACCTTGAGCGTGAAAGGGCTAGTGGCCAGTGCAGTGGTCAGATCTGATGAGGATGAGAGCAGGGCCAGCAAAGGGCCACAGCAGCAGGGGAAGGTCACCAACATTCTGGAGCCAGAAGTACTAAAGCTGCAGATTGAGTTGTGCAGAATGGAGCTGGAGATCCAGGAAAAGAGAGACTGGGAACGGCGAGAGGTGGACCGTGAACAGCGAGAGGCAGACCATGAGGAGCGTGAGCGCCAGAGGTGACATGAACTGGAGAAGCTACGACTCCAACCACCCGCACCAGAGCAGGTAAGTGGCTTGGGTTTAACTGGAACTACAGGACTGGGTTATAAATTGAATTCCAAATTGATAGCTGAATTTAAAGAGGGGAAGGATATGGATGCCTTTTTAAATTCCTTTGAAAAAGTTTGTATTCAGGCTAAAATTCCTAGAGAGTCCTGGAGCTTCCAGCTATCCCCGCTACTTACTGGGAAAGCTCGGGATGCATTGGGTCAAATGGACAATGAGGACAGTAATGATTACAGCAAACTTTAATGCTGCACTTTTAAAAAAGTTTGATCTAACTGCTGAATCATACAGAGCTAAATTCTGTAAGCTCAGGAGAAGCCCTGACATAAGCTATGAGGAGCTAGCCACGAAACAACATCAGTTTTTAAAGCATTGGTGGGAAGGAATTGAAGCAAACTCTGTAGATAAAATTGAAAATGCTATTCTGTTAGAACAGTTTTTTTGGGCACGCCTAGCAGAGTTGAAAACCTGGCTGGAGGCCCAATATCCCAAAACAGTGCAAGAGGCTGCTGAACTCTCGGACCACTATGCCAAGAGCAGACCTGAATGGGCCGGCGTGGCAGTGCAGAAAGGGAAAAGCGTGCCTTCAGGGCAGCTAAAACCCTCACTGCCTCTACTGAAACCAGTTAGCCCCAGGTTTCAGAGAAAAGATTTCTCTGAAAAAAAAATGAATGTTGGGTCCGTAGAGAAACTGGACATATTGCCAGACAGTGTCCCACAAGGGCAAGCAATACGCAACAGGGGGCTAGGAAAGAAGTGGGTTGTTTGTGTGTCCCTGGAAGCATGCCTGTGAACATGAGGGAACATATGAACCCAGTCACGGTGAATGGTGTACAGACACAAGGGTTAAGGGACAAAGGGGCATCCCTGACATTGGTAAAAGAGGATCTAGTACAGCCTGATCAGCTTACACCCAATAAATATGCCACTGTACTAGGGTTCACTGGTGAAGAGAAAATATTGCCACTCGCCAGTGTTCTCCTGGACTGGGGTGAAACAGGGGAAACTGTGCAACAGGTGGCTGTAACCAAAACATTAGCAGTTGACATCATCCTTGGCAACAATCTCAAACAGGGGATGGTGTGTGCAGTTACCCGTAGCTAAGCAGCAAGGGAAAATTGTAGTTCCCTGAACCCTACAGAAGCCATTGTGGAAACCACTGGGAGGCTGGTTCTCCAGTCTGTGTCTCCTGATATGGAGACTAATGAAAAGGGGGTAGAAATTTCCCCAGCAGCAGTTAACCACACAGCTACAGAGGGTTACTCTGAAGAGGGAGGGGTGACCCATTGTCAGAGGGTTAGGGATGACAGTGATCCTGACTGCCCTGACACTAGTGCTAGGGACCCTAGTTTAGAGACAGAAGGGGACCTGCCCCATGCCTTGGGAATGTGTGAGGAATCTGCAGCTGCTCAGAGAAGTGACCATAGTCTAGAGAAGCTGAGGGCTTGGCCAGACTCTGATGGTGCACAAGGAGGTCATGGTAAACATAAGGTTTGTTGGAAAAATGGACTGATGTATACTCAGGCTGTGCAGACAGAGGGAGGGCTGATAGGTGAGCAGCTTGTCATTCCCCAGGGGTATCGTGAGCAGTTGCTCAAGATGGCACATGATATTCCCTTGTCTGGTCATCTGGGAATCACACGCACTATGCAGCAGTTGGCCCAGAATTTCTATTGGCCCAACTTCACCCAGCAGGTGAAGGAGTTTTGCAGATCTTGTCACCGGTGCCAAGAAATAGGGAAGGCTGGCAAGAAAACCCAAGCCACCCTGATTCCATTGCCCATAGTGGAGGAGCCATTCCAGAAGGTGGGAATGGATACTGTGGGGCCTTTAAATACCCCCATCTCCTCAGGGAAGAGATTTATCCTGACTGTGGTGGATTATGCCACCCAGTACCCAGAGGCAGTTGCCCTGTCCTCATTGAGGACACACAAAGTGGCAGATGTCTTACTTGGGATTTTCTCCCATGTTGGGTTTTCCACAGGAGGTAATCACCAATCGAGGGGGTTCCTTCATGTTGGACCTGATGAAATGTTTATGGGAGAAGTGTGGGGTGGTGCAGAGATGCACAACACCGTATCACCCACAAGCCAATGGACTTGTGGAACGATTCAGTGATACTCTAAAGGCAATGTTCTGGGTGTTTGCTGAACAGCATGGGAGGGACTGGGAGAAATACCTTCCCCACCTGTTGTTTACATACAGGGAGGTGCCCCAAAAGTAGACAGGATTTTCCCCCTTTGAGCTCTTATATGGATGCCGGGTACGTGGGCCCCTAGCCTTGATCTGGGAGGACTGGAAAGGCAAGCATGCCAACCAGGGAACTCCCATAGTGGATTACATCCTTAGGTTTAGAGAAAGGCTGAAGGAGCTTATGGGGACAGCTCAGAGCAACCTGGCAGCTGCCCAACAGAAACAAAAAGTGTGGTATGATCACAGAGCCAGAGCTCGCTCGTACATGGTGGGTCAGGAAGTCATGGTCCTTATTCCAGTCAGGAAAGACAAGCTGCAGGCTGAGTGAGCAGGACCGTACAAAGTAGTTAGGAAGGCAAATGACATGAACTATATTATAGTTACCTGACAGAAGACAGACAGAAAGGATGTACCATGTCAACATGATGATGCCATATGCTAATAGGGCTGACATGGTGTTCGCAGTATATAGTCCTGGGGAGGGGACAGACAAAGGAGACACCCTTCTGGATTTGCTGGAAGAAAGCAAGTGGGAGTCCTCTGTAGAGGCAGTTAAACTGTCACCCCAGCTAGCCCTGGACAAGATCCAGGAAGTAAGGGAGGTTTTAGTAGACTTTGCCCCACTGATTAGCGCCAAGCCTGGACTAACCCCCTTAGTGACGCATGATGTGGAGACAGGGATACAAATGTCCATACAGCGGACAGCATATCGGGTGTCAGAGGCTGTCTAAAAGGACATTAGGACGGAGGTGGAGGAAATGCTGGATTTAGGGGTAATCCAGAGATCCCACAGCTCCTGAGCCTCACCTGTAGTCCTTGTGCCCAAGCCAGATGGCTCAACTCACTTCTGTGTGGACTATCATGGACTGAATGCGGTCAAGAAGTCAGACGCCCACCCGATGCCCCGGACGGATGAACTCCTGGACAAGTTGGGAGGGCCAACCTATTTTACGACTATTGACCTGACCAAGGGGTATTGGCAGGTAGAGTTAACAGACAGAGTTAGGGAGAGGTCAGCCTTCATCACTCCAATAGGCTTATTTCAATTTAAAGTAATGCCTTTCTGAAGGAAGAATGCCCCAGCCATTTTCCAAAGGTTGGTGAACCAGATATTAAATGGTGCTGAGGAGTACGCCGTGGTGTACCTGGATGACATTGCCATCTTTAGTACCAGCTGGGAGGAACACCTGTCCCACCTTAGGGAAGTGCTGATAGAGAGGGCTGGGCTCACTGTCAAAGCTGAGAAGTGCCAGGTTGACATGGGGGAAATGACATACCCCAGGCATGTTGTAAGCCGGGGACAGCTCCGTCCTAACCAAGCAAAAATAGAGGTGATCAAGGTGTGGCCAAGACCAGAAATGCAGAAGCAGGTCAGGAGTTTCCTCGGGCAGCAGGGTACTATAGAAAATGTGTACCCAATTACAGTGCCCTGATTGCTCCCCTATCTGACCTGGTAAGGAAAAGGATGCCTAAGAAAATTACCTGGGAACCAGCCTGTGAAAAAGCCTTTATCAGACTGCAGGAGGCACTGTGCAGTGCTCCTGTACTGACAAGTCCTGACTATAGCAGACCCTTTATAGTTCAGACTGACACCTCAGATGTGGGTATTGGGGCAGTACTGAGTCAGACATCCAACCAAGGGAAAGATCATCTGGTAGTGTACCTGAGTAAAAAGTTACTTCCCAAGGAGCAGGCATACTCTACTGTGGAAAAAGAGTGTCCTGCCATAGTGTGGGCCATAAAGAAGTTACAGCCATACTTATATGGGCAGCATTTTGTGGTACAAACTGACCACAACCCCCTGGTTTGGCTGATGCAAATGGGAAAAAGTAATGGTAGATTGTTAAGATGAAGTCTTGCCTTAAAAGGGTGTGACATGATAATCTTACATGGGGCTGGAGCGACCAATCAGAACAGCGATGGGCTTTCACATCTTTATGAGGAGTGAACTGATTTGGGAAGCTCATCCCATGCAGGGGATAGAGCCCCCAAATTCAGTCTAAGTAGGGAAGACTGTAACACTTGGCCAGCTGGTTATGATTGCTCTATGATATTTGTATAGAGAATGTGTTATTGAGTGTCTCTCATGAGACAGCCTGAGGAATGACCCCCTCCAAGGTTTCAGTTAAAATGACAAGATATATGTTAAACTGCAGAACTCTGTAATGCGATTAATTTCCAAGAAGTTGCATTTTATGGCATTGTTGATGATCTGTGCTTCTTTGAAGCTGGGAAACTAAAATATACATTTTATAATGTCTTCAGAGGAAGAACAGTTAATTTCAACTGGTGTTATATGGCATCTAGGTAAGAAAACTGCAGAGTTGTAAAAGGTCTTTTGATATGGGCTGGGAACAGGAACTGCTCAAAGATCACAGAGAAGGAACTGGGAAATCACAGATATAATTTGGGAAATTAGGTTTTGCTGATGTCACCTTATTTAATATACCTCCTAATAGGACATCCTGTGTGTATTATTTTTTTATATTTAACAAGGAGGAGCTAGGTGACATCATGGAAGAGGTGGGTATAGAGACAGTTCAAATTATTCTGTGTCTGATCTTTAGTGACACTTTTCTTTGTGGGCTCTTAGAAACAACATCTAACTATACGCACTGTAAGAAGGTATACATTAGGTAGGAAAGTCTAATTGTATTGTGGTAGGAGTTTATGTTTGTACTTTAACCTTGTTCTTTTAAGTGATTGTATGCTTTGTGATATAGTGTTCTGTGTTTACATTTTACATATTTCTATCCATTTTTAAGTAAACTTCTTATTTTAAAGAGACTGCCTGGTGTGCCTTCGAAATTCTTTATTTTGCATGTGAAGTATAGATGGTTAAAGTTGACAACTGTTCTGAAGTTGAATGGTGTTACTGAACTGGAAAAAGATAAGAAATACCCAAGGTCTTTCATAGAGTTTTAAGGGTTCATTTTGGATACCTGGTTAGGTGCCCTTAGGAAAAATATATATGGCATTCCCCAAAGAGCAGAATTATCTGATCCTGTACATTTGGGTATGCTAGCATAAGGTTCACAGCTTGAATCCCCCCAGAATTTGAGACCAAAGGTGATTCAGATGCACAAGCAGACAGGAGGGTTACCCTGTTCTGTTACCTGTTCACAATACCGCGCTCGGAGGTTGGCACTGTGGGAGCAGAAGGCCTGACCTGCTGAGTGGGGTTGTGACACTGGGTATCAGCTGCATAACAGTGAAACTCAGCCCATACTGTCTCACAATGTCTCCCAAAGACAGCATATACACCGCAAACAACACTGGGGACAGCACCGAGCCCTGAGGGATCCCACATGGTAAAAAGAATGAGTCCGAGGAAAACATCCCCAATACCACCCTCTGAAATCTGCCAGTAAGGAATGACTGAAACCACCTGAGGACCAAACCAGCCAGGCCACAGATGACCCTCAGGCACTTGAGCAGCACCCCATGGTCCACGGTGTTGAAAGCTGAAGAGAGATCAAGAAGCACCAAGATGGAATGGCGCTTCTGATCCCTTGCCATCAGGAGATCATTGAGCACCTGAACCAGAGCAATCTCAGTACTATGCCTCTTCCGAAATCCAGACTGGAGAGGATCATAGATATCATGGGTGGTAAGATGGTTCTCCAGCTGCAACGCCTGCTTTTTCAATCACCTTCCCTACAAAGGGAAGGTTAGAAATAGGTCTGTTGTTAGCAAAGCAGTTTGGGTCCAGAGAAGCTTTCTTAAGGAGTGGTGTCACCACCACTTCCTTCAGGAAGATAGGGAACTCACCCGTCTCTACAGAGCACCAGACAATCTTAGCAAGGACAGGGCCGATGGAATCAATACACCCCATTATAAGGCACGTTGGTCCAGGTCCAAACTACAGCATGTTGACCGCATACTCTGGACAATCTGCATGATATCAGTGATCTCCAGCCAGTTGAAGGATCTCCAAGAAAACCAAGGAAAGGTGACCAAGCACCGATCACCACCAACCCCCATACAGTGAGCTGGTTGGATCTCAGCCCTAATGTTGGCCACCTTATCAGCAAAGAATCAAGCAAACTCATCACACTTGACCTGTGAAAACACACTTCAAACCTGCAAACAGGTTGGGTTACACAACCTGTCCACGGTACGAAAGAGCTGAGGTGGTTGATTCTGAGCTGCAGCAATCTCCCCAGACAGGAACTCTGCCTTCTTATGGGTGATTGCTGATTGATAGACTCAGTAATGTTCCATCAATCTAAGGTGGTCAGCATCCAGGGCTAATTTCCACCAGCATCGTTCTAACCTTCATCCAACTCATCTCAACTCCCTCAAGGTCCCATCAAATCAGGGGGACCAAGGACGAAGAGAGAGAGAGAGAGGGCGGACAGGAGCGATAGGGTCCAGAGCTTCTGTCATGGCATTATTATAAGCCTAAACCAAAATCTCTGGACCCCCACTTGCACCTGAAATCCCTGATAGGTCTAATACCGCCAATAGGACATCAGAGGTCACATCTCTCAAAGAGCAGTATTGGATCATCTCCACAGGGGCAGGCCTATAGGAGGGAGCCTAGAGATTGAACCATATGGTGTGGTGATCGGACCACCCAACTGGTTCCACCACCAAGTCGGAGGTCTCCATCCCCAGGAGGAAAACCAGGTCGAGTGAGTGACCATGATTATGGGTTGCAGAGGCAACTACCTGTGTGAAGCCCAACAAATTCATAAGTTGGAGGAAGTCCTGGCCAAACTGTGAGAATTCATCGTTGATCCAGGCATTGAAGTCACCCGGGACCATCAACCTAGGTGACTCGAACGCCATGTAGACACCGAAGTCTGCAGCTTCCTGTAGGAACAATTTCTCATCCCCGGGTGGACGGTAGATGAGAATGATCCTACACACACCTGCAACCACAGTGCACTCAAATGATCTGGATTCCTCAACTGGCACACCCACAAGGCCCAATTCCGATCTAAAACAAATGGCTACACCCCTGCCCCCGTGGTCCAATCTCGAGCGGTGTATCACCAAAAACCTGGCTGGAAGAGCTGCCTCCAGAATGGGGCCAGCATTATCATCCAGCCGGGTCTCAGTGATGCAAGCCAGGTCTGTTGATCCAACAAGATCAGCGATAATAGCCATCTTGTTCCTAACATACCTGGCATTGCACAACACCATTCGAGTCGGACAGGATTCAGAAATGCTAGAGCCCTTGGGTATGGAGACCAGATAAGAAGGACCATGTTCTGGAATCTATTTCACCTCAGGGCATCTCCTGGTCCTAACTACCCCAATCCGACCACCCAGCTCACCACCCCCGAGGTTCGGGACCCCCGGACCCTCTCTGCCTCCTGCCTAATATTCACAGTGCCTTGCAGTGCCTATACACTGCTACCAGCAAAGGAGGACAATTAAAGGGGCGAAGGTCCCGGAGCTCGGAAGGGGAGTAGTGCCTGACCGGAAGAGCTACCTGCCAGCATCTCATCAATTCAACAAAAGCTGCTAACAAATAAAAAAAACACAATCTAATCTATAAACCAATATGATCTAAATGCCCTCACACACCCACATACAAACACCTCATGCACTCCTCAACCAGACTCAACACACTCCTAAAAATAGAATAAAATAAAAAATGTTCAAAATTATCAGTCCAAATATAGCTGTCCAGGATAGCTAGATAACCAGGGGAAGACCAGTCTCGTTGATAGAATACAGCTTGTGTTCTGAGATCAGAGAGCTCTCACCACTCTGGTAAAAAGTCCAGAATAATTAGACCCCAATACCACCTCTCAAGTAGTGGGGGAAGAATCAACAGTAAGTCACAGGAGATGGAAACAGTATATTAACCACAGAACATTAATTCAGTTTGAGTACTGAAAACTTGGCTGTCTCCCACAGTCAAAATGATAATTTAGCCCCAGCCCCACCTCTCACATAATGGGGGGGGGATCCACAGTAAATCCACAGCAGCTCAAAAATTAAACCAGATAACTCAAAATATTAAAAGAAAAAGACCAGTGTACTTAAACTCTCACCGCTCATGTACCAGGATAACAAGAACCATGGGGGGAGGTAGGTCAGCTTTCAGGAGCACAGTTCACTACTGGAGAGAATGGTCGATGTCACCGACGGGTAATCCAACTTAAAGGAAGGTATAGAGGAAAACAGAGTTCACAGACAAATCGAAAGACTTCTCACAAACGTCCTCGGTTGCAGCTCAACACTCGCTCCAAAAAGTCCACTTTGGTCACTTCAATGGGGCTAGAGACGAAGCGGCACAACATTCTGCTGACTGACACCTCAGCCTGCAGGAAGAAGACCGTAAATAGATGGTATGAAGAGTGCAATAACAGGAGGAAAATACCCCCCCGACTGCACTACCCGGCACAAGCCGTCCCCCACCCACCTGCAACCTGTGGCTTCAGGTGCTCTAGTGAGTCAGCCACCCAGCCAACCCCCAAGGCAGCTCAGGAGAAGCCCCAGTTCCTCTTAGGTTCCCCAGAGATCAGACGAGGCAACTTCTGCCCGGTCCCAGACAGAACAACGAGACGGCAGCCCTCGGAAGCACAGGGGGTCCCTCACCCAGCACAGCTCACCAGCATTCACTATCCCCAATGCTCCCAAATGAAAGCATCATCATCACAATTCAGGCACTCCTCGAACAAAGTCTGACTACAACAAGTCTCGGCAATAATCCCTAGTCTTCAGCCCTTCCCGGCCAAGTCCTCCAATAAAGTTGACTACAAGTTGCGGGAAAAGCAAAAGCAGAAGCTCACGACCAGTCCAAACAAATCATGGGCAGAATCCCCCAATACTTCAAACTCGAAAGGCAGGTTGGAAGAGTAATGGTGCAACAATAACATAAACGGGTGCAAAATTCACTAAAATGAAAACAACTAACGTTGAATGGAATGTACTTGTTACAAAAATTAAAACAAAAACTAAACTAAAGAAAAAACAACTACAGCTTTAGTTACAGCTTCCTGACAACTGGCCCAGCATAGCTGCCATCTTACTGCAGATTGGGGAGCTCCCCCTCCAAGTAGTGTATTTTATGTATGACCGTAAAGTTGGAACAATCTGGTTGATATGTTTATCGATAAATTTGGATAATGGCTCCATCAACGAGCTAAATAGCAGACACTATTGGGCATCCCGGGAGACCAACCAATGTTTTATGTACCTTCTGCAGGACATATATGGTCTGTCTTAACAGATGATGTACAGTCAAAAAATCCAAAGTGCTATTGGAAATCAATCCCTTCTCATGCACATGTAACAGATAGCCATCAATTTCTTGTTTGAATTTCAATGTTGGGTCTACTTTTAGCCCAGAATATAAATTAGTACAAGTCAACTGTTTGAATATTTCCCTCTTGTAATCCTTCATATTAAGAATGACCATGGAGCCACCCTTATCCACAGATTTAATAATTATCTGTGAATTATCACCCAACTCCCTCAAAGCCATTCGTTCTGCTGAGTTAATACTTGAATACTTCAAAGGGAATAATTCACTCTCACATTTACTTAACTCATTTAACAATTCAGTCTGAGGGAAGGAGAAACAAGCATCCATAGAATGCGCTCCTTCTTTGTGTGGGGGGGGTAATGCATGCAGCTGCTTCACTGCCACCCAGAGGAGGCTAGGTGGCATGACATGCAGCTGCCTCTCTAAGGGATGGGCGCAGGTATTCGAGTGTGTGCAGCGTCTTCACAACGCACCCCCATGCCACTGTACGCATGCCTACCCAAGGGGTGGAGACCAGAAAATTAGAAAAGTAAGGACTGTACAATGAGGAAGCCCCACTTACCTGCCTCAACCTGTGCCATTGCCCCAGGCCCTGCCAAACTGAATCCGGACATTGATGGGATGATAGCCCTCCCTTCCCAGCCCTGTCATGAGGGGTACACTGTGACAGAACAAAACGCAGGTAAGTCCTGGGGGAAGATAGTGGCCAGTCAATGGGGGAGTAGGGGCTGAAGAGCCAGCCAGTGCCTTGGAGCATGAAAAGGCATATAGAAAAGAAAAATAAGGACATTTTGGGAGGATTGCCTGTGAACTACAAATTCAGCAGCCATCTTCATCACCTCTGATGGGAGATGGCATGGCAACAGGGTCAGAGGGTTACTGAAACAAAAGGAAAAAACGCAGAGTGTCCAGAGGAGAGGAGCCAGTGCTGAACTGGATGGCCATGCCATGTCCTGCCTTGTCTGATGCTCACAATAAATTTGGATGGTACACAATACTTGTTGCCGTGGATTTTTATTAACACGTTCCTCAAATGCTACCTTTATTTTGCTGTCAGATGGTTACCAGGCAGCCAATCAGGCTTGGAAACCTTTGGAGAGAGCCACAGGGGCTCATGGAATGTAGTGGACTTCATTAATTTGAGCACCTTCACAATGTCCAATCCCACAGAAGCTCATGGAATGTAGTGGACTTCATTAATTCAGGAGTCATCCCAATATCCAATCACCTGTTTAGTGACAGACCTCCAAACCAGCTGGATTTTGTGTGACACTGTAACCTTAACAGCCAATCAGAAGTTGCGGTTCCCTAGTAACCGGCAGGGGGTGGTACAGAATTCAGGAAGATCTGTGCAGGTCCCTGGAGGGAGCAGAGAAGCTGTGCTGTTGAGAGAGACACCCAAGAAGATGCTGTGCTGCTGGAAGAGACAGACCCCACATCTGCCAGAGTAGATGTGGGGAAAGAGAAAAAAAGGAGGTAATCATGTGGTAGCTTAGCGAGGAGAGAAGGTGAAGGCTGCAGCTGTAACTTCAGAGACTTTCCTGTGCTGCAGTTATAGACTGTAACAATGATTACAGCTCTGTGTCTGGGAAGCTGCCCCACCAGTACAGTATCACTGCTCAGTGCCGTTCATTACAATACACTAGGGATTGGATGTCAGGAAGAGGTCTGTTAGTCAGACATGGTTCGAGTTTTACAGGTGGAGTTGTACTGTACAAGAAGATCATCTGTTGACTGCAGAGATCAGGAGAGGCTCAACTGCAACTGTAGAAAACAGCCATTTCATCAGCTGGCACCAGAGCCCTCAAGCGAGGGGGGGGGAGCGAGACAAGTGACACCAGCCAAACAGGGACTTGCTGCAACTGTGCCTTCAGCTCTGTGCACTGAGGGAGATCCACAGCACTCGGAGAATCATGAGTAAGTCAGGGCTTGCCCTGCAACACCACTGTAGCATACAGTGCTAAGTCCAGCTGACTGGTTTGAGCAGTGCTTGTGTGTGCTGTTAACTTTGGCCTTTCTTCAGTGTCATCTCCGTCCTCGAAGAGGTGCCCATGAGGGATTAGACAAAAGGACATGAGAGGGCCCACCAGGAGAAGAAGACTTCCAGAGAAGGGGCGGGAGGAGGATAAACAAAACACCTAGTGCTGGAAGGCAGGGGGCTGCTGGGTCATTACAGGAGTGGGGTGTGTGGTCAGTCTACCTCAGAACCACAGACATTACCCTTTCAATAGTTGCTGGAAATTAAACTAATGGGCTAAGTCATCCAGCCAGGAATTACAAATACCCAGTTGGGTTTAAGAGCAAAGCTTAGCCTGTTTAATTTGTTAAGTGCACTGCCAACCAAACATATGTAACCTCATCAGGCCTGCAAGGTTTCCATGGCTGGTAACCCAGTGAAGCACAGAGAGATCCCTAGTAATAACTTACAGGTTTATACACTGGTACCAGTGCAGAGAGGTTAATGCCCACCACTACAACTGGGCAAAGCAGCAGTTGCTGTGCAAAGTGTGGTTTGTGGTGGGCTATCATATTTTGGGTTGTGGCTAGAAGGGCACTGGAAGCTCAGTCTAGATTGTATATCTGTCTGTGCCTGGAAGAGCAACCGAAAAGCAGCCCTGTGTTAATGTGGGCTGGGTCAGGATGGGCAAGGAAGAACCATACTAGATTGCTAACCCCTTTTTTATTCCCTTTTAGGACATGATCCTGACCTGAAAT
Source organism: Neoceratodus forsteri (assembly GCA_016271365.2). Classification (NCBI taxonomy): domain Eukaryota; kingdom Metazoa; phylum Chordata; order Ceratodontiformes; family Ceratodontidae; genus Neoceratodus; species Neoceratodus forsteri. The sequence continues at coordinate 1,379,649,671 of CM028132.1, read as the reverse complement.
AGAACCCTAATCATACCTCTCAAGTGTCCTTCATTACGAAGGGCATCCCTCCTTTTTTGCCCCTAATAATTCCTCTGTCCCTCATCCATCCCTCACTGAAAAGATGCCAACCACAAAGTGAATGTGATATAAATTCAGACTTTAAAGTGGACAGTCACAATATTCTAAGATGATATATGAAAAATAAACATTGCACAAGTGAAACACAATGGTTCTGGAAAAGATACTACAAGGATGTGGAATCCGGTTAGCATCATAGTTAGTAAACCAGATCTACACGGTCAATGGTAGAAAAGTTTATCGGCTTTATTATGCACATACTGTATAAGCAACAACAAATTGTAGGCTTAACCTTATTTAGAACACACAAAGTGGAAGTTGCTGTCCAGTGTTGGAGCAAACGAGGATTACATCCGTTGCAAGGTTTTTGAATCAAAGCTAAAAAACAACCCAGACGCCTCTCCCAACCAAAAGACCAGCAAAGGTTAAGAGGTATGCTAATTTTGTTTGCAATTATCAAGTGCTTATTATGTTTCATAGGTTTCATAGGTTATACACAGCCAAAAAGACCAAAGGTCCATATTGCTCGCCATTTTTTAATTATAACCCTTAATTAAATTTGAGCTCAAATAAACATCCAATCGGTTTTTGAATAAATGCATACTCTCACTGGCAACCACTTCAAGTGGCAAGCCATTCCATATTCTAGAAACTCTAACTGAGAACCATGAGCTTCTCTGTTTTGTTCTACAGCATTCTACCATCAATTGTAATGGATGAGCTCTGGTTTCATAAACCACCTCTCTGAACACCAACCCCAAGATTTCCCACAAACTATCATCATGTAAGGCATGGTACACCATTCATAAATCTCCCCTCAGTCTGTGATATTCCAAACTATAAAGTCTGAGTTTTTGGAGTCTGTCATCATAGTCTAATCCCCTTACTTCATCAATTCTTTTAGTTGGCCTTTTCTGCACTTGCTCCAGGGCATTTATAGAACCCTTATCTCCTGGTGCCCAAAACTGAGCACAGTACTCAAGGTGTGGCCTAACAAGGGAGGAATACAATGGGAGCAGAACCTTACTGCTTTTACTTTTTATATGTTTATTAATACAATGGAGTATTCCCCCAGCCTTTTTGATAACTTGTTGGCAGTGTAGTCCAAAATTTAGATAATTTTCACCCTAATTCCCAGATCACGTTCATCTTCAACTACTTCAAGCAATCTACCAACTATTTTATAATTTGCTTTTGGATTTCTCTTTCCGAAATGCATCACAGTACATTTATCTATATTAAACATAAGTTTCTTTACCTTAGCCCAACTTTCTAGTTCACTCAAGGAGTATTTTAAGGTATTTACGTCTTCAGATTTATTAACTGTGAAACCAATGCGGGTATCATCAGCGAATTTGGTTAACCAAACATTCATTGATGTAGTTAATGAAGAAATGTAAATATTAAAGAGACAAGGGCTCAGAACAGATCCCTGAGGGACCCCACTAGTCACTTGTTCACAATCAGAATAATAACCCTTTATACAGACACGTTGAGTTCTCCCAGTCAACCAGGATTCAATCCATTTGGTAATATTCCCCTCTAGACCCATTTTTATAGCTGCATCAATTAATTCACCATGTGGGACCTTGTCAAAGGCCTCAGAAAATCCAGGAGAATAACATCTACAGCTTCACCTTTATTTAGTGCCTCACTGACACCACCATAAAAATGTAACAAGTTTGTCATACATGATCTTGATTTCACAAAACCATGTTGTGCAGTATCAGGCTGCATAATTTTCCTTGTAACATGGCATTAATAGTATGCAGGGAATCCGGATCAGCCATAGGTGGAAGAGGGTCACGAGACAACAGCTGAAGCAGGCATTAACCCAGCTTATATGCCCGTGCCCGCTTCAGCAGTACCGTCAGCAGCCAGACCCCCAGCCTAGCAGCACTGGGTCCTCTGGGGAAGTGAGAGGAGGAGCAGAATGATCGGCGCTTCTGGAGCTCTACTAGGAATGCGAGGTGGGAAGCAGAGCGGGGGGGGACCCGAGGTGCACACTGTGATGAGAGGCGATCGTTCCGGGAGTGCAGCACCGACTCACCAGGATGCCATTGCCACACGTTCACCGTCCATGGCACGGTGAACTTCCTCTATGGGACCGTCCTGCCGGCGATGCAAAGCAGAAGCGCCTGGTCACAGCAGTACAGCGTAGAGCACCCCGTGCAGCATCATCCAGAGAGCACCTGGAGGACGACTCCGCCGGATGACTATCCCGGAGGCAGCAGGAAGGGAGAGCGACCGAGATGCACAGCGCGAGTCCAGCGCTGCTCAGAGTGGCGGAACCCTGCACGGCAGACCTCCCACTGCAGGCATAATGACAATACTCGCATGGAACTTTCCACAAGAGGACAGGACTGTTGGCTGGCCCCCTCCGCGCCCACTCTACAGACACTCTGTGTTGACCACATCAGTATGTATCTAATGTGTTACAGCGTTCTGTGAAAGTCCATTAAAATTGTCAAAAGTTCTCACCTCCTCCGCCTGCTATTGTGTACCTGTCACAGTGGGCCCCCTCAACATCCCTCCACCGATCCGCGGCCCATGTTACAAGCGCATTAAGCCACTCCGTCGGTGGCATCTAATGCGATTGATGCATGGTGGGGCGGAGGCCCACACCAACCACACCCCCCATGCATCAATCCAGCATTAGATACCACCTCCGTTCTGGCTTAATGCTTACATATATGATTTTTAACTATGCCCTCAAGAATCTTACCCGGGACGGATGTTAAGCTAATGGGTCTATAATTAGCTACATTCTGTTAGGATCCTTTTTTTAAAAATGGGAATCACTGTGGCCTGTCTCCATGCTTCTATAACTACTCCTTCTGTAATAGATTTTGCAAAGAGTGTCGCAACGGGACCTGATAAGGGAATTGTCAATTCTTTCATAATACAAGGGTGGAGTCCATCGGGACCAGCTGATTTATTTGGGTCTAGTCTCAGAAGCAATTTTTTGACTTCCATTTTTTCTACTGTATATTGTTCATTTGTTATTTGGTCGCTATGACTTTCATTTGGGCTAGTTTTTTTATTAAAAACTGAAGAAAAATAGTTATTACATGCTGTAGCCATTTGGGATTTGTCAGTTAGTAAATCACCATTTTGATTCTTTAATGGGCCAATAATAGGTGTACCACACCTCTTTTTGTTTATGTATGTATAAAATGTTTTATAATTATCTTTTACATTTACAGCGAACCTGTACTCATAATCACATTTGGCTTTTCTAATACTGTTTTTTGATGACCTTAATTGGTCTTTATATTTAGCCCAGTTTTTTGAGGAACCACGTAATTTAGCCTTCCTAAATGCCTTGTTCTTATTTTTACGTGCTTTTTATGTTGCTTGCACGCATGTGCAAGAAACATAGTGCCATCATCGGAGATTTCGGAGGTGTGTCACCTCCTCCTCCAATTCAGTCAGTGATCTGGCAGGGGCGGCCCCTGTAAACCAATGCATTTTGGAGCTGTCTATGACACGCTCCAAAATGCAGTGGCATCCGTTGAAAGGGGGCTTACGCTGGTGAGCAGCGATAAGAGGCTGGTCGCGCGCAGCTCCCCACCCACAGAGCGTCGCGCGCCCCGCGCGCACTGTGAGCCGACGGGTGCCCAATCCCCGTCAGCTGAGCTGCGTCGTCTCCCCCAGTAGTTGGTGCCACACTGGGAGCCCACCCAGTGTGGCAATCAGTCCTTTGCCGGCGAGGTGCCCAATCCCTGTCGGCTGAGCTGGGTGTCTCTCTCCCCCAGTAGTTGGTGCCACGCTGGGAGCCCCACCCAGCGTGGCAATCAGATCCTTTGCCGCCGAGGGTGCCCAATCCCCGTCGGCTGAACGCCCCCCAACATCCTTGTGCCATGCGGGAGCCCACCCCAGCGTGGCAAACGGTCCCAGCAAGTCTTTTTTTTTTGTTTTGTACCTGTAGAGACAAAAAACAGTCCCACGAACGGCCTCCCGACCCCCTCCCACAACCTGCACCCACCCACTGTGCACCCAGCCTCCCCACCCCCCTCACCCCATACTTACCTCCGGACTCTGGCTGCGATCTTGGTGGACCGGGAACCGTCTGCACTCTTCAAAGCCGACCCTTGAACCGGGGAAATGCCGGTAAGCTGTATAATGGCCTAGATGGGGGGTTCAGCTGTGCATATCTCAGGCATTTTGGGAATTTTTGCACCAAATTTTCAACATGGGGTTTTGGGACCCCTTCTCATGAATGATGTCACTGTCCTGGCATTATTCGGGCCGAAGAAGGTGATTTCGACGCAGTGACTGCAAAATCACCGCCGGGCCTGACACCGCCATGACAGTGACATCGTATGAAGATCAACTATGTTGAATCTAATTAAAATTCAAAATGACTGTTTTCTGGCGTGCGTTGCGCGGTTCTCGCGGGCTCGTAAGTTTGTCAATTTTCAAAATTTCCACTCCAGATTTCTCCACTTACCATTTTACCACACCTCCTTATGAGCAGTACAGCTGTCATTTTCACATCCTGCCCAAAACATGTTTCCACCCATATGGCGCTGGCGCAGTCGGGTGTGCAAACTCAATGTATGGGACACATTAACAAAATCACAGTGACACTGTTCATGAGCAGAGGTCTTAAAATGGCTATGTTGAGGTGGTGAAAAAATCTAAAGCCAAACATTTCACGGCGTGTGTTGCGCGAGTTCCTACGCTCGCTCATAAGTTCGCAAATTTTCAATATTTGCACTCCAATAACTTCCAAATACCTAAACAGCACATAGAAGCAAGCAACATTCGGCATTGACAAATGCTTGTTAACTATTGCATTCATCCAGGGTCATTCAGTTTTTTTGTTTTCTGTTTTCATCATTTGGGGTATGTATTTTTTGGTGGCAATAGAAAGTTTAGTGTTTAAAATCTGCCACATTTCCGAAAGTGATTTATATTTGAAATCTAATTTCCAGTCCCAATTTGCCATTTCATTCCGAAAATCCAAAAAGTTAGCCTTTTTAAAATTATGTATTATAGTACTACTAGTATCATATCCTATATTTATTTTATAAGTAAAACTAACCTTGAAATGATCACTGGAGCTGGGGGGGGGGATAACCTTACAGTTCATAATATTAGTGCCCAGATTATTCAACACTAAATCTAAGATGTTTTCACCCTTAGTATTTAATTTAACTATTTGTTCCATATTAGTCTCTAGGAATGTTTCCAAATAAATGCTTTCAGCAGGGGTATTTGTTTGCAGTGTATTCCAGTTTATACCCGGTAAATTTAAATCCCCCATGAGTATGGCGCTATTTGTTGACAAAAACTTGTTTATAAATTCTAATAATTGGGAATCGTCACTATGGGTGATAGATGGGGGCCTGTAAACAACTCCTAGATTAATACATTCGCAAGTCTTAGGAAAAATTTTAATCCATAAAGCTTCTATACTAGGCCATTGGGTTATTTCTTTTTTTGCATGTTATGTTTTACCACCTCTCCCAAGCCACACTGGCCCCCACTCCTTCGGGCTCCACAAGCTCCTCGACCCCACTGGCCTTTATCCAGCCCCCCTTAGGTCCTCATATCGCAGCCGATCCCCCGGGATATCCCGTTGTATACCTGTCACCAGGCGGGTCCCCCTCCTCTGAGGGGGAAGGGCACCGGGGACGGAAGGGAAGACCCCGGCACACACTACCTTAGGGCCCGGGGGATGCTGCTGAGGAGCAGGAGGCCCTGGACAGGCACTGGAGGTGCTCGAGAGAGCGGGGAGCCATCATCTAGGCAGCTAGTGGGCGATATTCCGATTTTCTGTGTGGGGGCAGCGTGGTGACGTCAAGGCATATGCCGACGCCCGCTCCTCCCCCAGGTAACTGGGCCGTACAGCCTGCCATGCTCCCAGCCTCTGCTAGGAGCCAGCAGGTACCAGACCTGTCCCCTGCCCACCCTCCAGAGAAGGAGAGCTGTCGCGGGATGCCGATCCTTCCCTCCCCGGCCCGGCCCTCCAGTGACCGGGTCCGTTTCGAACCGGGTCCACATGGCGTGTAATGAGAATCCAACCGCTGCGCCGGCAAGCCGGCCTAGGCCATTGGGTTATTTCAATGTTTTCAGTTATATACTGTCTGAAACATAAAGTGCTACCCCCCCAGCACCAATTCTATCCCTATGGAACAGTGTGTAGCCCATAATATCCTTATCCCATGTATCAGTTTCCTGCCACCACGTCTCTGTTACTGCACATACTTGGATATTCAATTGAATAAGGGTACACATTAACTCATCAAACTTGTTGTTAAGGCTCCTAGCATTTATAAGAAAAAATTCCAATCTAGCGAACTCATTGAAACAGTGCTAGTCTTACTGTCTACAGGAGAAAATTCCCCCCCCCCCCATTTTTTTAGTTTAAACTATAATCAATTTGTTTTCTTAGTCTGTTTGCAAATATCTATTTTCCATGTTTATTCAGGTGCAAACAATCCCTGGCAAACAAGTTCTGTTTTAGAAACCCATCATAATTTTCAAGGAATGTAAACCCTTCTCTCAAACACCATCGTTTAAACCACCCATTTAGATAAATAATATCTTTCCTTTTAGAGGGGCGAGCTCTAGGGACGGGTGGTAATCCTGAAATAATTAAATCACCCCCTTGATTTTTGATTGTGTTCCCTACAGATTCAAAATCCCTTTAAATGTCAATAATAGGCCGTCTACCCAAAGTCATTTACCCCCACATGTATAAGTGTAAGCGGATTATGTATGTGTTCTTGTAACCCTGGAAAACGTTTTTAATATTATCTATACCTGTTCCAGGTAAGGCACTTAGAGTGGTGTACATATTTCTATTCCTACATATGGTCTGGTCTGTGTAGCGCAACATTGAGTCACCTATTACCAGAACATCTCTTGGTGTGTCTGTACATCTTGCCTCACTAATACTACGTGTCACATCAACTGGGCTTCATTTTAATATTTTATCTGTAGGTGAATTTATTTCACATGGATTTTCATTGCAAGGTTTATCTTCCAAAACATTGTACCTATTGGTGAGTGCAATGTTTGAACCTCCCCCAATGTTTCTCCTCCCCTTTTTACCAGCAGTTTTTGAGACTTGGCACCACTCCTCTTCCACAGTATAGTTACTATCATGAAGGGTAGATTGTTTAACTGGATCAGTAACCATGGTGTCTACTACAGAGTCAATATAGTCCTCTAGACTACTTATTTCTAGTTGGACCTGTAGCCGTTGCTCTAGTCTAACAATTTGTGCTCTCAAACCCTCAATCACTTTACAGTTATCACATTTATAATCTGGGCATATGTCTCTATCTGTATACATACCGCATACAAAACAGCGTTTAAACTCACTTCCTGGATTTGTGGTCATTTTTTAATCAACTGCACTAAATTTCAGGGCCCAATGCCCAGTGTCCCAGAGGACACAGCAGACACGCACTGACGCGCGTGTCTCTGCGCGCGTCTCCACGCACTTTGACGTGCGCCCTGCTCGCTGCAGAGCCGAGAGTTAAGCGCTAGAAAGACCCGGAAGTGACTCTAAGGGTCATAGAGTGCTTGAGAACTGAAGTTCTCAAAAACAGTGGCAAAATGTTCCAAACACTAAAACAATCATTTTACCATCCCCCAAATGCTGCACAGTTGAAAAGTTTTAAATTCTGGGGTAGTTTTAGTGCCTTTGTAGTTCAGTAATGGACCTTAAGAACTACAGGCACTCTCTTTCTACTTCCTGTTAAACAGTGGGTAGGGCTTTCAATACAATATATTTAGCTGGCAGAATCACAAGTTGTTTTAAAATGGTATATCACACACACACACTAAAAGACTTAAGTTACTATGACTCCCAGCAAAAAGAAGCCCGTTTGCTTTGCACTAGATAATCACTGTAAACCCCAGTGATAAGTTACATGCTTGTGGCTACATTGTGTTGAGTCATGAGTAGGTTGATTCTTTGGGGATGTGGGTAGGTACTGCGTCCCAGGAGGTAGTATTATACTTATGCCAGACTCACATAAACCATTTTCTGTCCAGAGGCAACACACAATTTATTTCTAACTTTACATATGAACCCCCCACTAGGAATTTAATGGACCCAGGCCTCTCAACCTTGTTGAGTCCACAAGGCAGGAGTAGATACCACAACATCAATGTGACAGTGGCATTAGTGGAGGCAGATTGTCAGGCTCTCCTGTTTACCATCTGGTTACCTATGTCATACCCAAGTGTGGCTGAAAACAAATTATTTGAAATTACAATGGCCTGCCAGAAGGGCAAAGGACAGTGTTGGACCGAGGGGCTGGATGCCAAAAAGATGTTTCTGGTTGCTTGTGTGGGCTTGTCCTTTTGCTGCTGGGGGGGGGGAGGTTAGGGTTGGAAACCCTAACACCACATTTCCCTACTTTTGTGGCATTAACCTGAACCCTAACTGATACATTAACAAAGTTTTTTGCAACAAATATTATAAGGGCGCGACAGCGCCCTTATATAGTTAGTTAGGTTTGGTACAGCCTTTCAATATTAAATCTTAATTTTTGCACCTTAATAACTTTGTCATTTTGCAACCAAATAACCCAAAAATTGGTATGTGTTGTCGTATTGTCAGTGTCACAAGATGTAGAAATTTCCTGATGGCAGTTCTTATGGTTTTGGAGAAATAAAGTGGTCAAAAATGCAAAAAGAAACGTTTTTATTCCATAGGATAACATGGGATTTTTTGCTGTCATGTACTGGACACACAGAGTTAAATTTGCCTCTGATACTTTCAGGGATAATGGGGTATATGCTAAGGGTGTGCCTTTGGATGGTTTGGTGAAAACATATATTACCATTTTTGAATTATAATGATTTTTGTGACAGATGCAAGACAGGTAGTGCGAACTATATTTTGAAATACAGTTTGAATGGTAATTAGAAAAAACATTCACACTGTATTCTAAAATACAGTTTGAATGGTAATTAGAGCAACCATTCGAACTGTATTTTGCAAATACAGTTCAAACAGTAATTAGAAAAAACATTCAAAATCTATTTTGCAAATACAGTTCGAATGGTATTTTTAATTGCCTTTCAGTTTAAAATGTTTTCCTCGCCGGCTCGGTGGTACTGAGGGTTGAAGGGCTGGATGGCACACCTCGTACCACACCAACAACCTGGGTTCAGGAGCGAACTTGGGCCATTAGGTGTCAGCAGCGGTAGGAAAGTATTGAGCAATGAAGGACTGCTCTCCTTTCCTGGGGTGGGTGGGTACGCTTGCCATGGTGCTGGTGGCTCCTGGTGGTGACTGGGGGTGGTGCAACTTGCAGCATGCCCGTCTGGGGTTGGAGTGGCTGCAGACACCTTACGCGCAGGTGTGTGCCCGTTGTGTGCAGGGCATCATTGCACATCCGTGCTCCGGGAACACACACCAACAGAAAAACCCAGTCCCACAAATCGGCGATGGCATCCTCCAGTGCCTGCTGCCACACACCTAGCAACCCTCAGGTGTCAGCAGGGGCAGGAAGGGACTGAGCATCTGGAGGACTGCTCTCCTTTCCTGGGGTGGGTGGGTACACTTACCACAGTGCTGGTGGATTCTAGTGGTGACTGGGGGTGGTGCACCTTGCAATATGTCCATCTGGGCTGGGCAGCTGCAGATGCCTAACACACAGGTGCAAGCCCATTGTCTGCAGGGTGTCATTTAGCGTCCGTGCTCAGGAACACACACCAACAGATAAACCCTGGTCCCACAGATAGACGATGGCAACCTCCAGTGTCCACCGCCACACACCCAAAGGCAGACTCATCTCACAGGCTCTCTCGATTCCCTGCCTTGCCTTGTGTCCTGTGCACTAAGTGGGGGTCATCGGATCGGGGTTGGATGGAGGAGTGTCTGTCCCCGATTTCCTGGTGAGGCAAAGACCAGGTGGGTGGTAGAGCAGTTGAGGTGATTGAGGTCTGCCCGAGAGAGTTCCATGGGGACAGTGATAAAGAAAGTCCGAAAAAAAATAGAATAAATAAAATGTTCTGTGGTGCAGGACAGGCAGTGCAAACTGCATTTTTACAGTGTGAATGTTTTTTCCAATTACTGTTCACACTGCATTTGCAAAACACAGTTCGAATGCTTTTTCTAATTACTGTTTGCACTGTATTTTCAAAATACATTGCAAATGGTTTTTCTAATTACCATTCGAACTGTATTTCAAAATACAGTGTGAATGGTTTTTCTAATTACCGTTCAAACTGTAGTTACAAAATACAGTTCACACTGCCTGTCCTACATCTATCACAAAACTTTTTTTGCCGCCTCACTGCCACTATACGGTTTGAACTTCTGGGCTGAAATTTTGCAGGGTGGCAAGCCCTTGCACCACAGATGTGCCTTTTTGCTGGTTTGCTGAAAAAAATTATACCAGTTCCAGAGTTACAACACTCCAAAATTGTGAATTTTCCCATAGGATGACACTACGGTGCCCGCGGCGCTTTTCGGAAGATACAGATTTTTCGCTCTGAGCAGCTTAGTCCACCTTTAGGTGCACTAAGCCTACATGGAGGTTTCAAAGTCATGATTACAACTGCAGTGGAATTTTTTGCACAGTTGCTATGGTTACTGAGATATTGGCAAATTAGTGTTACAAGGATTCCTTTTCAACACTATAGGGCTCCTATATAGCTCCATAGTTATTTGTAAGCAGAAGTGCAGGGCCCAGAGGGCCCGTGCTTCCACATATGCATACCATTATACAAAACTGGGCAACGTGAAGGGAGCGCAGGGCCCAGAGCACCCGCGCTTCCACAAACACATACAATGAACCACTTACATTACACTTTCTCAAAAAGAAGGGAAATTCATTGCAAAAAAACTCCATTGATGCATCAGTTAGGGTGGAAATTTTTTGTTAGGGTTACCATCCCTACCACCCCACCCTCATCCTACACACACACCAACAGGCACTGGGATGTGCCATGGGGTCATCAGATCTAACTCTCACCCCATTCTCCTATACTGTAGCATGTCAGCTTGTTTACACATGGAATAGGGTGAGAGTTGGGCCTGATGACTCCATGGCATGCCCCAATGCCTGTTGGTGCATGTAGAGTGGGGGTAGAGGAGATGGGGTGGTAACCCTAACATCGAATTTCCAAATCTTTGTCGCTGTGACATCAACCCTAACTGATAGATTAATGGAGTTTTTTCCAATGAATATATATATATATATAGATAGATAGACAGATAGATAGATAGAAAGATAGATAGACAGATATTCATTGCAAAAAAACTACATTTACTGCAGACATTAGGATTAAAGAATGCAAATCGCATAAAGTAGGGAAATTCCAAACCATTAGGGTTTTGTGTTCCCAGAGTCTTGGCGAATCAGTGGTGGGGTGTTCCTTGGGATTGTCAACCTTAATGCCTACCTCATTCCCCCCAGCCTGTAGCCTCCTATCCAAAGTACAATACAGAGTTCCAAACTAGTGCCTTACAGTGATGCACTCTTCAGAGACAGAGAAGTATGGCTTGCCACATGCTGCCAACATAACCAGTCGTAGCTTTCTTCATGCAGGGCACAGCATCAAGACAAGAGATCATGTCTGACCTGTTTACTCTGGGGAAGGGGTGAGAATTAGGGTTGACAACCCCAAAGAACACCCCACCTCTAATCTGCCAAGACTCCGGAGACCCAAAACCCTAATGCTTTTTCATTTCCCTACTTTATTTATTTATCTATGTCTTTGGTGACCGGGTAGGTGCACTGATCCAGAGGACCATTTTCAGTCATGACCCAGGCCACACGGTGGCAAAAAATAGGTACAGGTAAAAACAGTCAATTACAAGATACAATACGTGTACGCCCAACAGCTGGCGGTGAAGGTGGAGAGATAACAGTGGTAATGCAATGACAATGTGCAGACAGGGTAGACAGTAATGCTATAATATATTAGTATGTATATAAGCATAGCCAAAATACAGACGGTGCAAGACACAAGCAGTAATGGTATACAGGTACAAGGTCCCATTCAATATGAGTGAGAAAAAACAGTTGCTGTAATAAAAATTCAAATAGAAAAACAATCACAGTTCATAACATCAAAGGGGCAAGACAGGAGGAAAGGGGGGCAGGGATAGGCTTAGGGGTTGGGGCAGAAAGGAGAGAGGTGGGAAAAGAGTTAGGCTAGTGGAGGCAGGAGGGGGAATATAAGTACTGTAGGGCATTAGGTGAAAGTCTTTGTGCTATTAGAGCATAGTAGAATTGTACACCCCAGCATTGCTGTACGGAACAGTGACATTGTGCGCTTTGCATTCTTCAGCCCTAATGTCTGCATTAATGTAGTTTTTTTGCAATAAATATTCCTTCATTTTGTGATAGTGGCATCGTATCCTCATTTGCACAGGTCCCTTCCAAATCTGAGCAAAATGGAATAAGCAGAATAGTGGAAATATTTCAAGACCCCATTTTTTTTTCATGTCAATCCACTTTTCCTGATACAGTACATGGCCCTGTCAGAACATGACGCGCACATCAACCCCTTGTGAGGGAAGACTCCTCAGCCTGCCACAAGGTGTCGTTTCTGCAACAGAACACTGTGCAAACCCTTTCCAGGATTGCAGCGGTGGTGAGCAACAGCAACAGCCCCCACCCTCGTGCTGCACTTGTCCCCAAACTCAAGTCACCAGCACAGGAACATGACATGCTACCTAATGGGTCAGCAGCCAGCCCTGCATACAACGTTTCTTCAGAACGTTTTCCTTTTTTGACATCGTGGTCCCACATTTTCAACATAGCCTTTTTATGACAGCCCCTCTTCTGAACGGTTCCATGTCAAAAGGGTGAGTACAAAAGGGCAAATACAAAAAAGGGGACCCCAAAACAGCATGGACACAAAGAGGGACCAGGAAATAACAGCAACTGCTGAAACAGTACCAACACTGCTGTGGTGGGTTTCTGTGGGGGGGGGACTTTACCCCCTGCACCCCTCTTTGCTGGGAGGGGCTTTCCCCATACCCCCTTCACCATAGATAACCAACTCCGGGGGGGACACAACTTGGGAAGGGGGAGAAAATCGGAGGTTGCTGTTTATGTTTTTCCCGGTCACGCTTTGTGCAGCGCTGTTTTGCTGTCACTGTCTTTGCATTCGTGATTTCGAGCTCGCCCTTATCATGGGATACCCTTCTGAATATGATAGATGTCACTTATAAAATACTGGTCAAAACACTGTTTCACACTACAAGTGTAAAAACACATTTTTGGCAGGATTTGAAAATCAACGTCTGTTATATTCATCAGGTGGGGTGAAAAAAATTGAAATGTTGAAAATTTGGGGTCAAAATTTTTAAAATTACCAACATTATGAGCGAGTGTTGGAAAAATGTCAACATACCTTCTTAACTTTGTTGTTTAGTTTTTAATATTTTGACACCAAATTTTCAACATAGTCTTCTTATGATCCCATCTCATGAACCTAGTAGGCAAAATTTTTCAAATCCTGCCCTAAAGGTGATTTTGCAGAGGAACTGCAAAAAATCCTTTTGGGGCACATTTGAAAATTTTCACCTGCCTTGTTCACGAGGAGCAGTCCCAAAAAGGCCATGTTGAGAATCTGGGGCAAAAATATTAAAAATTACCAAGTTACAAGTAAGAGTTCAAAATACATTGGAACCACATTAACCACACTTACCTTATTTCCTCAGTTCACAGTCATGGTTTCAGGAAGAGGGTGTCTTTCTTGTCAGACACTGGATCTAGGATGGTGGACCATTTTTAGGTGAATGAGGGGTGTAAGGTGGTGTGTGTCAAGGGGGGTCAGTGTGGGGTGGGTGGGAAGAGGACAGTGACAGCGGAGGGGAATGGCACAACAGACATTGTTGGATTTTTTTATTACAGGTTAAAAAAATAAAAAATAGAGACAATGAAGAATTGTTTTTATTTTAAAGGTACAGACACTAGGGATTAGGCACCACAGTGTCAGCTTGATGATTCACAGCACCGGGGATGGGCACCCGGTGTCGCACACTGTCAGGGGAAGGGTGGTCTGAGCCAGCTCTAGGGATTGGGCACCCCAGTGTTGGGATCTTAGTGTGGCGGGCAGGGAGACAATTAAATAATAACAGACAATAAGGACTTTATTGGCACCAGGTGGTAAGCATTCAGTGTCTGAATATTTTATCAGTTAGCTAGCATCGGGAATTGGGCACCTCAGTTTCCAGTGTAAAAAAATTTGCTTGCAGATGCAGCTAATGGCTGCCAAAGGCCATTTTCAAACATAGGCTCGCACAGCTCCATTGAGCGAGGGCGGGGCTATGCACTGGCACATAGCCTTGCCCCCACTGGACAGACACTGTTAAAACTCATATGGATCCTGTATACAGTGTCAGGCTAGCCCCGGCCCCACAGACACACATGCATTTCCACCAAACGACAGCATTTAGAAATGCGGTATTAAAAGCAAAATGAGTTATCCTTATAATGTTCTGTTTTTAAACTGAGCATGTGTGCAGTTTTTTCTTAATGTATCAAAACAGGGCAAGTTAGGGACTTAAAAAGCACAAATGGACACACCTTGAGACAAACTGTATCAAAGCTGCAAGTTTCAGCATTATATCCTCTTAGTTTTTTAGTTATAGGGGAGCTAACAAAGGTCTTAATTTTGGCCAATTTAACATTTTGTGCACCTCTGTAACTTTGCCCCTGCTTAGCGGACTGCCATGAAAGTTTCAGGATCTGGACAGGCTGGCACCCACTCAGTGACTGCCAAACATCATGTTACTCAGTTGAATGGGGGTAATGATATTAAGGTGCAAAAATTGGGGTTTAACAAGTAACCCAGACATCGTGCCCCAGTGGGTTACTTACCCCTGCCTGGCTGACCACACCAAGGTTGAGAAGCCTGAGTTCCTATTTTGAACTTTAAACTGGTTCTTTCCCAAGATCACATTATTGCGCAGTGCCTCCACCCAGAGTATTACTTTTCAGTGGACTAGATAAAACCCAGTACAACCCCCTGGGATGCTGTACCCACCCACAATGCCACTATGTTACCCCACACATGGAAACAATAACCAAAACCCCACATTTCAACATTTCAAGAATTAAAGGCTCACTCTAACAACAGGCTCATGACACAACGTTTATAAAAAAAAAGGTTAACCAACATTTATTTACAAGGGGTGAGGATTAGGATAGGGTAACTGGAATCAGAAGTTAAGCAAACAATTCTGATTGGCATTACTGGCATTGCAATTGGCATCAAAGTAATCATTTTGCATTTTTTTAGATCTAGACATTAATCACAGTGGCCGCCCACCAATCTACTGATGGATTCAGGTTTATCTTGCTGTCTAACTAGCTACACTAGATGGTAAGACACATATTACATGCCCACACTGGTACCAGTTCCCAGTCTGTGTTAGAAACCCACAATTCTGAACCTTATCTGGGTACCCAGTACTAAATTATTAAGTTGCAGGCCTGATGCAGTTGCAGCTGAGTTGGCAAGCATTGGAGCCCTTAAAAGAAAGTCAGATTAACCTTTAGATGCATTTTTTTTAACTTTAACTCTGTAAGTAAACAACTTTCCTGCTCTTTAGTGGCTTTTAACTTTAGATTCTGAACTTGGCAAACACAAAACAACTATTTACATGTAGAGATGTGCGAAATTAGCAGATTTCATTCTGAGAAATATTTCACGAAATTCACACATTTCACAAAATATTTTTTGGGTGTGAAATGCAAAATTTGGCGGGCAAAGTGAAAAATTTTGCCACAAAATGCAAAATTTAACCCACGAAATGAACATTTGGGTGAAATTTGGAAAATTCTGGTAAAATTTGGTGAAATTACACACTGCGTGGTGAAATTTTGCAATTTCACACCCGGTGAAAAATTTTGCGGAATAGTGGAATTTCGCAGAATGTTTCACATGGCAAAATTGCTGGCTTTGAAGCAATTTCACCAGCAAAATTTAATTTCACAACATCTCTATTTACATGTTCCCTTTGGTTGGCAGAGATGGCTCTACCTATTCATGATTTGGATGTCATTATGAGATGCAAAGAAGCTTTAGCTGAAGTGCCGGCAGGAGCTTTGGTTGACTCCTCTTTACCAGGCTCTTGCAGCTTGCAAGCTGGAACTTTCTCAGCATCTTTGATGGTTGCCCCTTCTCTCTGGGCTTGAAGTCACATTCTGAAATACACCTGGCTGGGACCAGGGCAACATGCCTCAACCCCCACGTCTAGGCTATGCCCCTCAGGGGGGGGAAGCGCATATGGCAGTGCATAGCTGGTGCACTACCAGATTGTCTTCCAGACCAGTCTTAAATACAGTCTCTTACAGTTTCAGGCAATTCAGATACTTTTGGACACTCTTGCACTTCAACCACAACTGCTGTTATACCAGCCATGGTCCTTTTACATTTAGGATAGTCTCAAATGTGGGTGCATCCCCTAGGGCTAGGGAGGACCCAGATCCAGCGCAGTCTCTTTCTTTCCACATATTACAGCACATTCATTTAACTTGGCTTTTTCAGCCAGACGATTAGCACAACTGTTGTTGCTTTTCAAAAGGCACAGTCTTTTAGGCAAATGTCTTTCTCCTTCCAAACAAACAGGAGCTTAAGGTATGACTCCTAACAGAGTTAGCAAGCAGAGCTTAAGGCATGGCTCCCAAGCACTTTAAGCACTTGACATGTCAGCAAATCTTGTTCACCATAGCTTCTCACAAGCTCAGATCACAATATCAAAAGTCCCTCTTGGCCATGCTGGCATTTGCAGCTCCAACTGGACATTTACAATCCTCACAGGCAATGTTAGGAAAAGCTCCTACCTCAGAATACTCCCCATCCATTCCTGTGGGCACTCTTAAACAGTCACATCAGGCATTTCACAAAGCTGAACCGTCCGAGGTCGCTCTTGCAACAGATGCCCACCCTATCCTTGATGCTTGATCAAACACAGGGTGCAGACAGACAAGTAACTTGTACCCTTGGTAGAAGTTTACTCACTCAGAATTAAATGCAAGTTTTCCATCATCTGAAGTCAAGGATTTCGTCAGCTGTCTCACCACTGAGGCAGAAAATTTCATGCAGTCCTCTCACAACTGCAGGCAGACTTCTTGCAGCTCTCATACAGCTAAAGATAGATCAAGTTTCTTGCCCACTCTTTTCCCAAAATGTGGAAAGGCAAAAGCTAGCCCTGGGGAACAGTATCTGGCAACCCCCAGGCCAGCGACTTCAATCCCTTGCAGCCACATTTCTCTTGGCAGAGGACAGAGCCCCCCTCCCTTGCGGAGGGGCTCCTGCTGAACTGACTAGGCCCATTCTCTTAGCAAAGGGCCAGAGCCTACCTCCCTGTGGAGGGGCTTGCACCAAACTAAATTAGCTAGAAAAGTCTCAGGGGTTTTGGGAGCTCTCTGAGGCTCCTGACTGGTGGATTCCCAGTGTCTATCTTGAACATGAATATTCATTAGGCCCCCTCGGCACCTGATAGGCTTTCTATTTTGGCACCTAAATTTAGGCCATGCTTTTCCACCACAAGTCCTTGGCACTGTCCTATAAGTCTCTCTGGCAAAGTCCCAAAAGTTGCTACAGTAAATCCTGGCTTTCCAATTGGCTGCCGGCTGCAAAACATGGCTGCCATTAACCACAGTCCCCATGCAGTTCATTGAAGTTCCAAGAATAGTGTTCTGGTGCAATCAGTGCAATTACTTTTTTTTTTTTATTTTCCTTTTATTAATTAGTGGTGACAAACACATTGAAAATTAATTCACTCACAGACTTTTCTTACATAAGACATTAAAAATTACATGGTTTTCTTTAGACTTATTTCATAATCAAATTATATCTGTATATGTATCGTTCTCAACCAAAACCTTAACAGACTGTCTATGATTGCTTTTCAATTGTAGTGCCATAGTGCTCCCTTAAACCATCAAAATTTTACCCACATCCCCACGGCTCCATTGATGTCACATAGTTCCCTCGATTATCCCATCTCCCCGTGTATAAAAAGATTCAGGGGATGAAGTCTGGATCATGGATAGAAATATACATTACCCATGGTCTCCAAAAAAGCTCAAACTGCCTCTGTTTATTGTGAAGTTTTTTTGTTAGGGATTCCATTTGATAAATGTCTACTACCAATCCCCTCCAGTCATATACTTTTGGAATGATTGTGGAATGCCACCGCCTAGTTATTGCCTTTTTAGCTGCCAAAATAAATATAGGAAGTAGAGTTCGGTGCCACTGAGGATTATGTTGGGGATAAATGGAAATCAGTACTGATGCAACTGTAAGTTTGATTGATTCTCTCATGCAGTCTGAAATTTCTTGTTGAAGAGAACACCAGAATGGGGTTAATAGGAGACAAGACCAAAAAATATGACCATGGTCTGCTACTTTACAAGAACATTTTCTCCAGCATGCCCCAAATGAGGACAGGGGATATTTAATTAATGTTGCAGGAGAGCGGAAAAAACGGCTCCTGCACTTCCACGGAAATTCACGCCATCTAGTGGCATGGGTAATTTTATGTGCCTGTACTGAAGCCATTTCTGTTCCCGTATCTCTATCTCAAGATCCCTATTCCAGCCTTTCATAATAGAAATTGCAGAGTCTCCCATTCCCTCTCGCAGTATTCTATAGAGAAAGCCTACCTGGTGTGGCCACACATTCCCCTGAATATTGTCTTCCAAGCCAGAGGCAAAGGGTCTGGCAGTCTAGTATCCGTGTCTTTTTGGCGTAGTAGGTAATTTCTTACCTGGTTGTATCTGAAATGGTCATTATTCGATAGGCCAAATTTAGTTTGTAGAGATTCAAATGGGATAATCCCTGAAGGGGAAAGAAACTGTTTAAAAAACTGAAGGCCCACTTGTCTCCACCTGGAGAAAGTGTGATCTAAAGATGCTGGAAGAAACCTATCATCTTCTGAAATGAGCGTGTGATGAAAAAATAAACTCCTGAAGGCTTTTTGTATTTTAATTCTATACCACAACTTTCATACTTGGGCTGTGAATGAGGAGAAATCCCTGAAGGGGGGGCAACCTAGTTTCAGAAACTAATGTCACTTTTATGATATCATAAAGGTAATTGATGGCAAATTCTAAATCCTTCCAGGGAGAATGATATGTCGGTGATAGCCAAAGAGATAAAATTTTAAAGAAAGATGCCATCGAGTAAAACTTGAAATTTGGTAGGTTGGCCCCTCCCAGGGAGAGTAGTAATTGAAGAAGGGACATTCTAATTCTAAGCTTTTGACCAGTACAAATAAAATATGAGATAAGCCTGTCCCAGGATTTAAAATAAAAATTAGAGAGGAAGCTGGGAATATTTTGGAATAAGTACAGTAATTTTGGAAGGATTATCATGTGGATAGTCTCAATCTTCTGAAAAAAGGACAGTGATAACCGAGTCCAAACACCTAAGTCTTTTTGAATCTGGATGGATAAAGGTTCATAATTTAGCAACTCTAATAAATCAAATTCTTTGGGGATCGTAATGCCAAGATATTTAATTTTAGTTTTATACCATTTGATCAGGTATTTCTCCTTAAGATCCTGGGAAGGGGTTAAAATAATGGGAGCAAATCTGTTTTTGCTATATTTAACTGAAAGTCCGAAATCATTTTAAAGTCCCCTAGTAGTTGCCATAATGCTGGAAGAGATGTATCAGGGGAGAGGGCCGTTATCAAAATGCCATCCGCGAATAACACTATTTTATATTCCCTTTGGCCCACAGGAATCCCTTACACATCAATGTTCCCCCTAATGATTTTGGCCAACAGTTTGATATATAACACAAATAACAGGGGGGACAATGGGCACCCCTGTCTTATGCCTCTTTGAATATGAATTGGTTGAGTAAGGGAATCATTGACCCATATGTAGGCACAAGGTTGAGCATACAGGCTTTTTATGCAGGTAATAAAAGATTGCAGAAAAGAAAACTTTGACAAGGTAGCCCATAGATACTCCCAGCTTACCTTGTCAAATGCTTTGTCAGCATCCAGACTGATTATAATAGATGGAATCATCCTGGTCTGGATATAGTCTAGGAGGAGAGTAAGTCGACGGACATTATCAAAGGTATTTTGTTTAATAAAACCTGATTGATCCCGGTGGATTAGAGTAATAAGAATAGGTTCTAATCTTTTTGCCCAAATGGCCATAAATATTTTATAATCCACATTTAATATCAAGATTGGACAATATGAAGATGGGAGAGTGGGATTTTTATCTGGTTTAAGTAAAGGGGAGAACATTGCATAGTTCCAAGAGGGGAGTGGGATCTCTCCCTCTTTTACCGCATGACAGACCGACAGCAGACCAGGGAGAAGCTGTGGAATAAAGGCCTTATACCATGTTGGAGTAAATCCGTCAGGGCCCAGGCATTTCAGAGGCTTTAATTGCTTAACCTGAAGAAAGATCTCTTTGGGTCTAATTGGTCTTTATAAAATTTCTTTTTGAGAATCAGTTTGAGTGAGTAATAACATATTTTAAAGGAGGCAGCTATAAGTTCCCCTTGATTCTGAGGTAAGGGAGGGGCCGCACACAGTGCTTCATAGAATTGGTAGAACACCTGTTTTATATTCTCTTCTTTATAAGTGAGGGTGCCCGAGGGCGTAGATTTTATAGTAGAAGCCCGTCTAGGCTCTTAGTTTCCGAGCCAGTGCTCTGGCACCTCTGGCTCCTCCCTCATAGTTGTAATGTCGTAAATAATTTAAGCTCTGTAGTGTCTTGTAATCTATTATCTTTTGAATTTCTTGTTTTAATTCTTTTATGTAGCAGAGTAGTGTTTTATCACCCACTCTGTATAGCATTTGATATGAAGCTAAAAGATCTATTAAATAGTTTAATCTTGCTTGTGTTTCTTTATTTTTATAGGATGAATATGATAACATTTCTCCTCGAAGTACCGCCTTCAATTTATCCCACTGTATTGGAGTTGAGACCTCTGGAGATGAATTATCGTGAATTATTTGAGGAATGCACTCCCTGAAATGTTCTAAAAATGTCTGATCCTTCAATAAAGAATTATTGAATCTCAAAAGTTTGAGCTTCTTTTGTTTACCAAGGTCAATTTTAAGGGTTAAAGAGTTATAGTCGGACAAGATTCTAGGCTGTATTATATCTTGATTTAAGGAGAGGTGCTCACCTGTGGTGAAAAAATAATCAAGACGTGAATATGTATTGTGCCTCCCAGAAAAAAAGGTATAATCAGGGGTGGAAGGAAAAATCCTTCACCAAGCATCCTCTATACCTAAATAGGACATATTCCCCTTTAAATATTTAGTCGCTTTGGAAAGCCTCTGTGGTTTTGAGTTTGAGGAATTGAGATGAGGGTGCAGAGAAACATTAAAATCACCACCCATTATCAGTATACCATGGAGCCTTTCCATCACCCTCTGTAAGAAAGTTCTGATGATAGGGAGTGAAGTCTGTGGGGGCAGGTATGTATTTACCAAGGTCACTGTTTGTGAATAAAGCTTGCCTGTCAAAATTACGTATCGATCTTGAGGGTCAAAATAAGAGTCTTGAATTTCTAGAGGTGTTGCGGTGGGGATTAGAATTGCAACTCCCCTTTTGCGTCCACTCGGATGAGAGGGAGCTAAAACCTGGTATCGGGCCCCCCCCCCCAGTGGTGGACAAGTGAGATTGTTGCAAAAAGTATAACTCGGCTCTCTGTTTGCTTAGGTGTTGCATTATTTTGTATCGTTTAATGGGGGAGTGTAGGCCATTCACATTATAAGAGAACATTTTTACAGGTATATTAACCATTGTCTCGGGGAAACACCATCACTCTCAAAAATCTGGCCAGCCCACTGAGATTCGACAGGACGTCTAATAAGTAATCTAGGAATAAGACATCCCGTTTTCCATCCAAGGGTCCACAGAGACTAATTACAGCAACCTGGATGGTAACATACATCCTTCCTAAGTCCCACCGGTCCCAGAAGACTATGGCCAGAGAAGGGTGCACCAGTCTATACTTGTATATAATGTCACCAACATGTTTCACTATTAACAAGAAAAACAGATATAACATTAACATTTTATGTTCAAACCTAACACAGTTCTTAACCCCAACTCTCCCAAGTGGGAGAACTATATACATGAGAAATTCCACTGTGGGGGGAGATATATCCATCTCTGACCCCAATCCTAGGGAGAGAGAACTCTTTCTCCTAGATAAATGGGGGGATAATCCACAAATGTGGATTAAGCCCACTTGAGAGGGAACTCCCTCTCAAGGAACCAGTTCTATAGGAGACTAGTCCTGTGGTGGTGGGACGTGGGTTTAACCCGGTATCAAACCATTAGGAGGCTCTCCTAGTTAAGGGGAAGAGCTCCTCGCTCACCTGTGAATTAAAACCTAGCCTCTATGGACATTTAACTGGGTCAATTACATAGAGAATAATGTATAGGCAGGTGGTTATTATGAGAATTTTACACACACTTGAGGTGTGGGATGCCCCATAAACCCCGAGGCGAAGCCCGAGGGGTTTATAGGCATCCCACACCGAGGGTTTGTAAAATTTCTACAAATAACCACCTGCCTATTACTTTATTTTTATAATTGCTGGTCAGCAATTTTTCCCACATTGATGCTGCTTGTCTGTGATTCACTGACACACACACACACACACACACACACTGTCACACACACACACACACACACACACACAGCATCTTTATTAGGAAAAACAGATTGTTCTTTGTTAGGCATCTTTTCTTTTTACAACTGTTTCTTCATGCTTTGCTTGTTTACTTTGACTTGGTACAACAGCGCTTCACCTCCGTTAGCGCTTGAACCCGTTCCAGTGCGGTGCTCTGTTTCGGAGGAATTGCTCAGGCTGTACAGGTTATGGGCAGCAGGATCAAGCAGATAAAGCTTTAGGAAATAAAAAAACGATATCTGGTGGCAGCGGCTCGTCTGCTGCTGGCAGCTCCTCTGTAAAGCGGAGACGTGACGAGCCGCCATGTTTGTTGAGTGTTTAGCCCGCCCATGAGAAGAGGAGAGCCAATCAGGATATGGCTCTAGTTTGATTGAAGTGGCGCGTGTTTGAAATTATAACTGGTTCAGCCTATGGAAAGAATTGCTGACCAGTCTAGACAGAGGTGACGCGTGTTTGCCGTTATAACTAGCTGAGGTAGTTATAACGGCAAATTACAACTCGGTTTCTCTATGAGAAAAAATTGTGACCAGTAATTATTTTGATTTATTAAAGGGAGAGGAGGCCTAGAAGGCCTCGTGTACTATGTGTAAACTATGCTTGATAGAGCCTCCCTTCTGTTTACTTTAAATCTAATATATTTTATACTGTGGGAGGTATTCAAGCACTATCCTCTTTGTCACGGTTGTAAAATAAATATAATCTCATAGCATTACACTAATTCTTGAGAATCAGGGCTGGTAAATTTAATAACATATTATTTCAAAGAGAAGGAATCATCATTTCATATCCTAATTGGGGGGGTCTAGATCTATCCATGAATTGTACAATATATGATTGTATCTGCTCTGATAGGAGTGTACAAAGGGGAAGGGGAGGAAAGGCCCTGTCAGAGCCACACCTGCCCCAACCTTGTTGAAGTACCAAAAAAATCTGTCTAGAATCGTAGCTGTCATATGACCCAGGCAAAATTTGTGGACCCCCAACTGTTTCCACAAATCCACTTCCTAGCTGTTTTAAGCCCAACAAATATTTGTATAGAGAGGAGTGTTATCACACCACCTCCTAGTGTTATTTTTGTAGAATGGAGTAAAATAAAAATCTCTGCTATTACATAGATTCCTTTGGAAATGCTCTTGGTGCTACCATCTATTGTTGTCAGGATTTATGACCATACTGGCCGACACTGCGGTTCGTTACATTTCTGAGGCTTGTAGATGATTGTAGAAGATGTCTCAAATTAACAAATCCAAATGTCTTAGTCCTGTAACTGCTCCTCTGGGAGCCCAACCAGACATACAATTAGCAGCAGTCGATTTATTCATTTAATAGACTAGTGTGGGGCCAGATCTAATCGACTCCCAAAGCAGTTCCTCAGTTCCTCGTTCAAATAGGTTGTTTCCTTCTGGCTGAGATTTTCCACCAGAAAGATTTGCAGAAGGAAAGGGTCACTGGTACAGGGGTTGAGGCCCAGGAGAAGCGAGAGGGGACACCAGCACACCCTGCATACCAAAGAGGGGAAGATGAGCACCCCAAATGGCTAAACATAGGGCCTAATATGAAGTTTTTGTCCTAGATGTAAAACTGTGGTTGCCGTTAGAGGGGCTATAGCTCGCTCTCAATCCTCAAAGCACACAAGCGGCGGTAATCATCCCTCCCGGTACCCGACCCCCAGCATAAAACTGTAACCTTATAATGTACTAACCTTTCACACTGGTTAAATAGTGGGATTTCTGAGGGATTTCATATCATATCAAATTACCTAAAGGTGGGCAAGAAATGTGAGAGGGCAGTAAGGAGGGCTGGGGGGATACTGGGATGCATCACCAGTAGAAAACAGAAAGTTGTTATCCCCTCTATACAGACAGCTGGTGAGACCCCATCTGGAGTACTTCGTGCAGTTCTGGAGACCCAGTCTCCACAAAGACATAAACAGGATGGAGGCAGTCCAGAGGAGGGCAACTAAAATGGTGCAGGGTCTGCACCGGAAGACATACGAAGAGAGACTTAATGAGCTTAATATGTATAGCCTCAAGGAAAGGATTGGGGGGGAGGACATGATAGAAACTTTCAAGTACCTCAAGGGAATCAACAAAGTCCAAGAGGGTAGCATCCTTCAGAAAAGAGGTGTACAAGAACAAGGGGCACAATTTGAAGATAGAGGCGGCTCAGAGGTAATGTAAGGAAGTATGTTTTCACAGAGAGGGTTGTGGATGCATGGAGCGCCTTCCGGAGGAGGCTGTGTCGTCAAAAACAGTGGTGGAATTCAAGCATGCATGGGACAGTCATAAGGCAATTCTAGGGGGTTGGGGTAGGAAGAAGTAGGCTGTTGGTTAACTAGGATCTGCAGCTTATCCATTAGGAAGGGAAATGGGCAGACTGGGTGGGCCAAGCGATCCTTATCTGCAGTCAAATTCTATGTTTCTATGTTTCTATTTCATTCTGTCCAACAGATTCTGTAGTCTCTGTTCTCCCGTATTTGCTCGCTCTGCATCCTGAGTGGCAGAAACTGAAGACGCCCGCTCTGCCCTGGACATCAGTTTAGAATCTTTGCTGGAGATTAATACACGATGCAAAAGATCTGTTCTGGCCTCTGCTGCAGAGTTATAAGTGATCGGGCCAGTAGGAAGGATGACTATCATCTTTGCAGGATAAGGGGTCTGGAATTTCAAGTTTTTCGCTCGTAAGAGGGGAAACGGGGGAATATTCCCTTCTTTGACATTGAGTTGTTGGAGCGTAATCATTATCGAATAGAATGCAACATTACTTTTTGTTTGCACCATGCTTTAGATAAGATTTGTTCTTTTTGGTAGAAACTATTAAAGCGAATAACAAAAGATCATGGTCTAGAGTCTGGTTTCGAGGGACAAAGTCCCAATGCCCAATGGGCCCTCTCTACGTCTATTTGAAACTCAGAGCCTCGATCCAGAGTAAGGCAGAGGAAATAATCTGCAAAAGCGTTAGGGTCATTTCCCTCCTCGCCTTCTGGGATATCATAAAGTCTAATATTTTTTTGCCGCCCCCTATTCTCCGTGTCTTCTTGTCTTAAGGCAAGATGTATTTGTTCTTCGGCTAGGGATTGAAGTACTTGCTCAAATAAAGTAATTTTGGTGGTATTCTCTGAAATTTGGGCATCTGCTTCAGTGACTCGTGTTTGCAGGTCTCCCAGATCCGCTCGTATCTCCCATAGTGCATCTCTCATTTTGGACCTGAATTCAGATATCGCTAGGAGAATGGCCTCTGAGGATGAGTTCTCTAATACAGGTTTTCTTTTATCACCTCTTTTCCCCCTTTTAGTGTCTGGTTGGGAGGTTGTTAGAGAGGGTGTACCAATGTCTGATAGGCCACTTTCATCAGCCTGAGGAAGGTCATGCAGGAGCTGGTAGCGATTTCTTTCAGGACGAGCCATTTCTTCTTTAGTGAGTTTTTTTAATACTGGTGTCTGTCCCACGGTACCCGAAGGTAATCGGTCCAGTTTGGAAGTTGTTTTAGTTCCCCTTTTTATGTTTATCGGGAGAGAGATGATATTTTGAGGAGGTGATGTGGAGGAGCTCAAATCCCTGTGTGTTCATGCCATCATGTCTCCACCGTAAGTTCAGTGCAATTACTTTTAATAAATCATAGCCCCACAGTATTGAAGTACTCTTTGTGCCCTGTTAAGCACTTACATTATTTTTTATATCGAGCCCCACTCCTGTCGCTGCTGCCGAAATACACAGTCCCTAGGCAGCAGGCAGACTCCCTCACTAACACTAATGCGGCCCTCATTAATATTTATGAGGGGGCCCAGCACTTCTCGGCACTCTTTATTTAAAATACTAAGCAGCTCCTCCTGTGGTTGCTGAATGGTCTCTGATCCCCTTGCTGCCACCAGGAACCGGGATCCCCACACAAGGCTACTGCTCTACCGCAACCTGTGGTAGAATTTTGGAGTGCCCTTTGCACATGCATGGGCCACCTACCAGCTCCAAAGAGCAGAAGAAAGGTGACTGCTCATGATTTACCATCCTCCAGCCCCCCACTGAAGCCAGGGAACATGCAGGGGCCAGGGGGAAACTTAAGGGCACTACAGGGCTCCGGCATGTGGCGGTGCAGACTATGGAGGGAGATCGAGGGACACCAGGGGACACCACACAAGCAATGGGAGGCAATCGGGAGAACCAAGAGAATGGGGCAAAACTAAGGTAAGCTCCATTGGGGGGGGTTTACAAACATTAAAGTGCTTGCTCAACCCTAATATGCAGGTCCTATTATGTCTGTATAATGGAATACATGGTTGCCTGACCCAAAATATGCCATTTATTATTCATTAGTGAAGACATATGATAATAACTCATGCGTGGCAGAGCCCCAAGTGAGTTATTTAAGTCCTAGCCCCTCACAAGTTATGATAAGTGGTATATAATGAATCAGACCATTTTGTACCCAGTTTATTCAATGTGTTTTAAACTGTAAAGCTCTTAAATCTGTTCTTTTATGAAATTTTAACTCCTTCTGTTTGATTTCCCTGTCTGCTTTAAGTGGAGCAGAGAACATTTTGATGTCATAAGGCATGGTTTATACTGCTCTCCCCTTAGATAACAGTTCCTTTGTAACCTGTCTAAAGGAACTATAAATGCCCACAAAGACAGAAATTGTAGCTTATTTAGGATGCTTCAATGACTAAAATGAGTTATTTAACTGTAAGGTTTGACTCTTGCCTACATTGCATAAATATATTATTAGAATGTAGGCGAGAATGCAACCTTACAGTGAAATTAGTTATGTCTGTGGTCCCAAAACCTAAAATGATGATAAATCATTTATCATCATTCTCGATGAGTCATCACCATTTATGATAGGAGGCCTGTTGGAGAGGGACAGGAGCATGAAGTACCAGGTCTGCCTGGCCCAGTCTGGCGCTATGAGAACCATTTGTGACTATAGCATCCTCTGGGACCTAACCCACTGCTGGGGGTCAGCAACAAAAGAGTGGAAGCTTACTGTTCTCCCAGGAAATAAAGAGATCTATTTCTGGTGCGCCCCACCATCTGAACACTGATGCCAGCATCTGTTGGCTCAGGGTCCATTCGTGAGTTCCCGAGCTGATCCTACTCAGGATGTCCCCCAGCACATTTTCATTCTCTGGCAGATGTACTGCAGATAGCTGAACTTCCAGGGAGTAGGCTAGGCTCCAGATCTTCATGGCTTCTGTGCACAACTTTGAAGCACTTGTTCCTCCTTGTTTATTTATGTACAGTAATACATTGTTGTGGTGTTATCTGTTCTGATCTGGACAGACTGACCCTGAATATGGAAGGAATATGGAAGGAGAAACCCTGCATTGCCAGGTACACTGCCCTAAGTTCCAGAAGATTTATGTGCTCTAAAGTCTCCTGTGTGCCCTAGGTACCATTCATAGCAAGGGCCTGTAGGTTGGCACCCCATCCTAGAAGGGAGGCATCTGTTGTATAACTGGGGGGTTGCTGGAGGAAACAAATTATTTCTCTGAGGTTGTCTTCATTCTTTCCACCATTCCAGTGTCCTTAACAAAGTTTTTTGTAATGGGCACCAGTTGGGAAAAATCCCACCTCTGGGTCCCCTAGGTGATACTGAATGTCCCTCATTTGGAAACTGGCCCCTGGTACCACTACAGTGGCTGAAGCCGTGTGACCCAGTAACCATAGAAAGTCCCTTGCCGGTGTTGGCTGACCTACCAAAGGATTCTAAGAATCATACTGGGAATGGTAGAGGCTTGCTCAGGAGGCCAAATCCCATTAGTAGCTTTGAAAACAAAACAAAACCCTTAATTATTTTCCATTATGTAACTGTCCAGTCTTTTCTTGAATTCCTCTTTTGTAATCCTCATAATTACATGTTCTGGTAACTGATTCCACAAATCAATAACCCTCTGAGTATAAAAAAAGCTTTCTAGCTGTGGTCTTAAAAAACTGACCTCTTAACTGTAATGGATGACTCCTGGTTTGTTTATTGCTTTGTTTAAAAGTGAGATTCAGCTCTGACATGTGATACTGTATGTGTCATAAATGATGTCATACAGTGCAGGCAGGTCTCCCCTTAGTCATCCCACATGTAAAGGCATCAGTTTGAGAGAATCCAGCCTTTCAGAGTAGGTGAAATTACCTAATCCCTTAACACTTTTAGTTATCCTATGCCGAATTTTCTCAATTGCATTATTAAATTCTGCAGTTGAAATCAGATTTGCTAGCTTTGCTTGAGGAAGAAATGAATTGCCCTTCAGTGTGTCTGGCTCTGTCTGCACTGATGAAGTTCAGAATTTGAATTGGTTCTCTTTGAGACTTTTGAAGGTTTTTGAGGAAGCCCAAGACATCCAATGTGTCCAGTGTCAGCAACATAGAGGCTTGGGATTCCTGCTGAGTTATTCCTGAGATCAGCCTGCCACCCTAGTAGGGAATAAACACCACCCCTTTCCTTCTGAAGTGTGCTGCCACCATAGTCAGGCACTTTGTGAATACCCTTGGAGCAGAGGTGAGGTTGAAGGGAAGGACTGCGAACGGGTATAGACAGTTCCTGGCCTAACCCGAACCTGCAGTATTTTCTGTGACTTGGCCTGACTGGTATGTGAAAGTACGTGTTTTTCAAATCCAGTGAAGTCCAGTGATCCAGACATCTTTCAGCCCGTCTCCTATTTACTGAGATGGAATCACTGAGCCCAGTGTTACCATCTTGAATTTTTCTTTCTTTTAAAGTTTGTTCAGATATCTCAGATCAGAAATGGGTCGCCACTCCCCATTTTTCTTCTGGCTCAGGAAGTATCTGGAATAAAGTCCCTTGCTCCATTGTGAGGCAGGTACTTTATTCACTACATTTGCTTGCAACACATTTCTCACCTCCATCTCCAACAGAATGGTTTCTGTTGGTGCGTGAGGCTGGATAACCTTTGGGTTCTGCAGTTTGGGGAATTCTTTGAACAGCAGGGACAAACCTTGGCTCATGAATTCCAAGACCTACTTGTCTGTGGTGATTTTTGTCTATTCCTGGAAGTGGTAAGCTTTCCACCACCAAGCAATGGATGGGCGATCTGGGCAGACTTGTCAGGGGTTTTGCCTTGTCTGGGGTTTGGGAAATGGTGTTGCAGCGGCACGCCTAGTGCCCCCTCTACCTCTGCCACTACAGGAGCCCCTCTGCGGAGAGTATACATAGGGAACGTAAGCACTAGGGTACAGTTACAGCCAAAGACATGGTCAGCTATTTTCTGAAATTTCTGTGATATTTCTAGAGAAATATCCTGCTTTCTGCATTTCCACAGTATGGGCAGCAAAGAGAAACTCTTTAGAAATTTTGTGAAATATCTGGAAATATCAGACCATGACTGTGGCTACTACTGTAGTATCCCTTACCTCCCCTTCCATAAGGCCTCTAGGAAGTGGAGGCCTTTTCTTTCTCAGTTTTGCTGTTGTAGATGGTTTTGTAGTTGTCCACCTTTTTTTCATGTAATCCTGTCTTTTCACAATATAAGCGAAGTAAACTGAACTAAGTTGTACCAATAGCCCAGGTGGAACAGAAAGAAACTGGACTGTGCATTCCTGTGTTTGTTAGCTGTGCCAGCAGCAGGGGAGCGGGTCGCTGTCGGCGACCAGAGAAAGGAGAGTGGAGAGCTGCGTGGAGCTGTGGCTGCAGTCGGCAGTGGGGTCGAGGTTGGTGATCAGAGGAAGGAGAGCTGAGCTGTTTGGAGCTGAACTAGCAAGGGGCACAGGTGGCAGTCCGGCAACTGAAGCAGGGACGGATGGCCGGCCAACCGCAGACAGTGGTGTAGGATCAGGCCAATCAGGGAGAGAGGTGCCAAGGTGGTAGGCTTTAAAAATAGCCAGCCAGACCGATAGAAGGACTAAAAGTGGGAGCAAGGAGCATCCTGAGCTAAAGAAATCACTGTGAGGAGCTGGTTTACAGCAAAGAAACTGGGTTCTGCATTTCTCCACAGGGGACTTGGACTTCAACCTCGGTGGATATGGGAAATTGACACAGACACTAAGAAATCCTTCACGAAAGAGCTGAAATTGAGGTTAAATGGACTGGGTCAAGATTACTAACACTGGAGGTGCTGGGAACTTGATCTTGGACTACTGACGCTGGAGGTGCTGGGGATTTGGACTTGATTTGAGGTGAAATAAACTGGGTCGGGACTACTGACACTGGAGGTGCTGGAAACTTGATCTTGGACTCCTGACACTGGAGATGCTGGGGATTTGGACTTGAACTTGATGACTTGGACTTGAACGTGGTGGCTATGATTATTAATTCTTGATGCCTATGGTTTACACATGCTTTATTATTTCTAAAAAGTCTTGACTGTGGGTTGGGACTGAGGAGGGGATGAGGGTCGGGGGCCCAAAAAATACATAAGGGTGATTTTAGGACTGTATCTAAGTATCACAGAAGAAATGGTAGGGCAGCACAGAGGGAGGAGCGACCAAGGGAAGGGGATCTTTGGCAAGGTGGTGGGGTGCAGTGGCTGTGGAATGGCTATGATCCTAAAATGGGCTTGGAGGATGGGGGTTGTATGATGTTTAAGCAGCTCACTCAGCTGAGAGAGGAAGTGGTGGGGCTAAGGTGGGGGTTAAATGGGGGGAAGCTGGGAAAAGAGGGTAGAGAGACCGGGACGGTATAAGCCAAGGAAGGAGTGGGAAGGGCTGAGTGGATTCACTGGAGGATCAGATACACTGTTCTGGAAGTCAAAGGCTTGGGAGGGAGAGGATGGCAGGAGATCCAGAGGGGATAGACCAGAGGTGGTAACAGACAACAGCAAGTCCAGATTTGGGACAGTAACGCCCAAGACAGGAGGAAAGGGTCGTGGGAACTGAGCAGGAAGTCTACAGGCACAAAAATGATGCCTGTAGCTACAGAAAAGGGTCAGTCAGGGATCAGGAGGAATGGAAGACAGTAGGCTCAGGAAAAGGCAGACAGATGCCCAGTATGAAGGATAACGTGAGCATAGGTGAAATGGGCCAGGGGGTGGAAGTAACAAATGGTTTTGCCTTCCTAAGTATTCTAGTCGAGGACACTGGAGAGGAAGGGGTCCAGCAGGGGCCATCAGAGGGGGTGCAGAGCGGCTGGGGGACATGGGGGGAAAGATCTCAGGTGCAGTGGAAGGGGGGGAGGAGGGGGCAGGCACATTGCATGCAGGAGAAGGGGTGGAGGAGGGGATGGGCACATTAGGGACACACCAAAATGTGGCACTAGGGGAACTGTGGCATAAGAAAAGGGTCAGGAAGGAAGCACTGGAAGAGCTGGAGTTGAGCTCCTGGGAGGCTGAAAATGAACTGGAGGAAACCCTGCAGGGTAGGAGCTTCAGTAGTAGCCTGGGGCATGCACCGGGCAGGGTGCAGGAGAGAAGAAATATGCAGACAGGGCAGGTGGTAAGGAGGAAGACTTTCCTATGTGGGGTATGGAGCTCAAAACCTTCTACAAAGATAGGCAGGACAGGAACAGTTGGAGGGGGATCAAGCACAGTTGGCACAATCTCGCACAGTGATGCAGACGAGGGAAGGCCAGGAGCAGTTAGATGGGGGTTAGGTGAAACTGGATCATGCTCAAGCAGTGAAGCAGGAGGGGTCTGCAGGGATGAAGGAAGCCAGGCGGAAGTACAAGGGATGAAGAGGTACAGGAGGGGGGAGTCTGATGAAAGGCTAAAGGGAGAGGGTGAAGAGGTACAGATGCTGGGTGTGGTTAAAAATCAGGATAGGTTAGGTGATGGGGAACAAAAGATGAGCAGGGGCAGAAACCAAGTCAGGATGGAACATGAGGAGGAGTCCAAAGGGAGCCAAACCCCGCGACACAAAGCTAGAGTCCAAAAGGACACCCAGGAAGCAGGGGCAGTAGAGTGGCATTCTTGGGGGACTCAATAATTAAGGGGATAAAATGGGGAAGGAAGGGAGCAAAAAATGCAGTATGGGTACAGTGCATGCCAGGGATGATGGTGCTGGAGGTGAGGCATCATATTCCTTCCTGGGGTAAGCAGCCCGATGAAAGGACACATCTGGTGTTTTACCTGGGCACAAATGACTTGGAAGGGAACAGTCTGATGGAGCTACAGGCAAGGTTCAAGGAACTTGCTAGGTTCTGTAGGAGCAACACTGTTTTTCCTTCCATTTCCTTCTCTGAGGTGTTGCCAGTACCAAAAGCGAGCACATCCAGAAAGGAGAAGATAAGGGCATTCAACAATTGGCTACAAGATTGGTGCAGTCAGATGGGGTTCGGCTGGATAAGTGACTGGGGCTCTACATGGGAGAAGGAGGGGCTGTATGCCCAAGACAGGCTGCACCTGAGCTCTTCAAAGGCAGCTGCACTAAAGAGTAAACTGGGGGACTTCATGGCAGGGAAGTTCAACTTAAACTAAATAAGGGGGGTGGCTAAGGAGATGGCCAGCCTTACGTGAGGCAGAGCAGAAAGGCTATCAGCCTCCCCCCCAAGTCACAACACTCATCAAGGGAACACTTAGCAGCAGGGAAGGACGGGATGGGGCTACATGTTGGAGGGCTTTGGTTGCAAATGCCAGGAGCCTGGGGAACAAAATGGGAGAACTGGAGGCCACCATGATGGAGGAGAACCTAGACATTGTAGCAGTGAGTGAGACTTGGTGGAATGAGCACTACACCTGGGAGACAGTGATCCCAGGGTATTGGTTGTTTAGGAAAGATCGGGAGAGGAAGGGGGAGGTGGCATTATATATCAGGGAAGGGATTAGGGCCATGGAAGGGCAGGATGAGGAGGAAACAGAGATAATGAGGGTCACCTAGACAGGGGACGGGGAAAACCTGCGTTTGGGGTGGGTCTACAGGCCTTCTATGCGGGGGAGTAAGGGATAGACACTTTGTAGAATCAGTAGCGAGGGATGGCATGGAAAGGGAAATCATGCTAGTTGGGGACTTAAACCTTCCGGACATAAACTGGGAGGCCCAGACAGCAATCCCCGCAAGGAGCAGGGGCATCTTAGAAGCTCTTCAGGGCATATTCCTGCAACAAAGGGTCAGTGAGCCCTCTAGGGGTGTAAACCTGTTGGATGTGGTCCTCACAAATGGGGACCGTGTGGAGGAGGTGGAGGTGGGGGAAGAGCTTGGCACCAGTGACCACAGGGCTGTCAGGTTCAGGGTGAGAGCGGGCAGGGAGAGGGTTAGGACAAGAACCAAGGTAATGGACTTCAGAAAAGCTGACTTTCATGGAATGAGGAAGGTAGTTGGGGAAGAAATGTTGAGGATAGGGGATGTGCAGGGGGTGGAGGAATTATGGGCAGCCATCAAGAGAGGGGTATTTAAAGCCATGGACTCATGTATAAGAAGGGTAGGAAAGAATAGAAGACAGAAAAGACCTCTATGGTTCACTAGAGAGGTGGCGTTAGGGGTCAAGGAGAAGATTAGAGCATTCAAGAAGTACAGGAGGACACAAAAGGATGAGGACAGGGAAACCTACAGGGAAAAAAGAAAGGAGGCTGGGCAAAAGATAAGGAGGGCTAAGGAGGCCACTGAGGAGAGGATAGCGAAGCAGGCAAGGAGGGGGAACAAAATCTTCTTTAGGTACGTTGGAGAAAGGAGGAGGGCACAACATGGGATTGGAAGGATAAGGGGGGAAAATGGAACAATACTGGAAGAGGACTTTGAAAAAGCAGAGGCATTAAACAGCTATTTTGCCTCAATCTTCACAGAGGAAAGGGAGGGTAGGAGGCCAGGAAGGGGTGGGGAGGGTGACAGCCACAGGCAGGTGGCTGTGGCAGAATTCACTGCTGAAGGAGTAAGGGAAGAGCTGGGTAGACTTAGGGTAGACAAGGCAATGGGGCCTGATGGAATACACCCAAGGGTTCTCAAGGAGGTGAAGAATGAACTGGCACCACATCTAGTGAGGCTGTTTAACTTGTCCTTGGTCACAGGGGTGGACTGGAAGAGGGCAGAGGTGGTGACACTACATAAGGGGGTGCAGAAGGAAGAGGTCAAAAACTACCATCCTATTAGTCTTACCTCGGTGGTGGGGAAGGTAATGGAAACACTACTTAAGATCAGGTTGATAGAATACTTGGAGATGAATAGCATGCAGGATGACAGGCAGCATGGCTTCACCAAGATAAGGTCCTGTCAGACTAACCTGATAGAGTTTTTCGATGGGGTGACACAGATAGTGGACCAGGGAGGAGCAGTGGACGTGGTCTATCTGGATTTCAATAAGGCCTTCGACACCGTTCCGCATGGTGGAATGGTACATAAGCTGGACAGACTAGGGGTGGACAACAGGATCACCAGGTGGGAGGAAAACTGGTTGAAGGGAAGGAGTCAGACGGTGGTGGTAAATGGGACACATTCCAGGGAACGGGCGGTGACCAGTGGGGTGCCACAGGGGTCAGTGCTAAGACCAATAGCCTTCAACATCTATGTTAGTGACCTAGCAGAGGGTCTGAAGGGATGGGTGTGCCTGTTCGCAGATGATACAAAAGTCTGCAATAGGGTGGATTCACCTAGTGGGGTACAAGCCATGAGGCGGGACCTGGAGAGGCTGGAGAGGTGGTTTGACACCTGTAAATTGAAGTTTAATACACAAAAGTGCTCGCTGATGCACCTGGGGAGGAAGAATAGGAGGGAAACTTACTCTCCTGGGGGGTTGGTGATTAAGGAGAAAGAAACAGAAAGGGATCTGGGGATTATGGTATCACATGACCTCAAGGTGGGCAGCCAGTGTAGCAGGGTGGTGGGAAAGGCAAATGGAATGTTGGCCTGCATTGCGAGGGATTTTAATAGCAGGAAGAGAGAGGTGCTAATGCCATTATACAGAACCATGGTTAGGCCGCATCTGGAGTATGGGGTGCAGTTCTGGAGGCCTCAGCTATGAAGAGATGTTGAGCTGATGGAGAGGGTGCAGAGAAGGGCAACCAAAATGGTACAAGGGATGCAAAATGTACCCTATGAGAGAAGATAAAAAGGGCTGAATTTGTACCCTCTGGAGACTAGGAGGGAGAGGGGGGACATGATTGAGGCCTTTAAGTATCTGAAGGGAATAAATAAGGTAGAGGGTAACAGCTTGTTCAAATTGATGAAGGGAGTGAACAAGAGGGGACATATCCTCAAACTGGAAGGTAGGCAATACAGAGGTAATGTCAGGGGGTAGTTTTTCATGGAGAGGGTGGTGGAGGCCTGGAACAAGCTGCCAGAGGAGGTAGTGGCAGCTGAAATGGTGGAGGGGTTCAAGAGGGCTTGGGATAGATTTAAGGGGTCGGGAGAAGAGGTTGGAAGCATAACAGAAGGGGGGAGGTAGGGTGTTGGGCAGACTAGATGGGCCGTGGTGTCTTTCTCTGCCATCACATTTCTGTGTAAGTCACAGGACTGATAATTATAAAATGCAATAGAAATGGATGGAGCCAGGGCCAGCCCGCTGGCATGGGGGCATAGCGCCAACCTGCAGCACCGACAACCTGGGTTCAGGAATGGATCCGGGATGTTGGAGGGCCAGCCAGGGGAGAAGGATCGAGCATCCTGCGACTGCTTTCCTTTTCCAGGGGGAGTGGTAGAGTGTCCAGTGCGCTACGGACACCCAGTGGAGGCTGGGTGTACCGCAAGCCATGGCACCAGCACATCGGGGGCAGGGTGGATGCTGGCCGTTACTGCATGTCCCTGCCCCAGTATAGGAGAAAAACTTATCTGCCTGCTGCGTCTATGAAGCCAGACCCTCTGCCTTAATCTGCTTCCATGGCCGGCTCCCTGTCCTAATACAGTGGTTGCGGCACTTAGAGCCAGTGCCGCAACCCCCATCCTGGGAAGTAAGCCAGGGGGCTTCGTGGACATCACAGCTAAAGTTTGAGGTGGAGGACAGAGGGGTCCATGACCGGGCTGATGCAAGGAGGAAAAGGTAAGCACCAAAAAAAAAATTAAAAAAAATGGATGGAGCCAGAGTCCAGTAATCAGAACAAAAAAGGTGTGGGGGTGGAGAGAAGGGAAGGGGGGGTAATTAGTTAAGAAAAACGTTACATTATTAGTTTCAAAGGCAAGTTACAATCATTTTTATAGCAATTAATCAGATTTTAATAATATTATATAATTATCATTCCTGTGGCTTCAATTTACTTTGTTTATATTGTGATAAGACTGTTTAGTGGGATATTTGTCAAGCATAAAATAGATAAATTATAAAGGCCTTGAAAGTTATTGCAATTCATTAGCCCTGACATTCTAAACAATGCTTAGTTATAAATCTAAGAAGTGTGCCTTCATTTATCTACAAAAGTTTTATTCAAGTGTGTTTCACAAAATGGGTGTATGTCACTTTAATTAATTTCCTTTAAATGACCCACCCTCTTAGGAAGGTCCTGTGTGGGGCTAAAGCACTGTGGACGTAGAGTGTTTGGACTTTTGGGCAACTTTGCCTCTAATAAATTCACATTGTATTTGGACTACTTGGAATCTGTGCTTTTCTTCAGAGTGCTGAACTCCTTTTTTGTTTGTATTTTGGACTGGCAGGCCATTTCTAGCACCACAGAGCTTCTCGTGTGTGCACCTCCACAACTTCTCAGATTTACTTTGCCAGTTGTTTGGTGCAGCCATAGAGCACTATTTAGTGCTACCTTCAGTCTGAAGAAATTCCAGCACTGCAACTGTGTGGCAAATCATTTATGTATCCTCACATCTCGCTGAGTAGCAAAAGAATAGTTTCTTGTTTGGTTACAGTTGCAAACAAGAAACCTTTACAAAACAGATAACAGAATGTGCAATCTCAGTGCTACCCCTGTTTTACCAATTTATGATACTGCAGACAGCAGTCCTGCTAACAGCACAGATGAGGAGGAGGACATTTTTTGACTGCACAGAAGATCCAGGGGAAGTCGACAAATGTCGACAGAATCAAAGGCACAATATCCTTGATGAGGCCAAACAGCAGACTGAGGAATCTACACCTAAGGAACTTTTTGTTAAATTGGAACGCCAGAAAATCATTGAACTTAATAATTACTATAATGGCTTAAGTTGTGAAAAGTATGTAGAACTGGATATTTCACTGAGGGGATTGAGAATCAAAAAAACGCCGTTATCAGGATTCAATGGGGAATAGGCATTAAAGAAGGACTGGGAGGAGGCTACAACTGAATGCACAAACAAGTTTATGCGTGCGTTGATCAAGAGAGATAAATGACTACAGGAAGCTGCTAAAGCAAAGATCAAGATCATTCAAGCTCAACTCGCACAACATAAAGGTAAAAAATATTTTGATAATTTAAATAAATCATTATCTAAGAAGAAAAAAAATATGAAAATGAACTGATAGCTAGAAAGAAAACTAAGCTGAACAGAGATATAGGAGATTACGAAAGAAAAAAAGTTTTCTGTTGAGAATGTAGGAGCCGTTCGTGGAGCCAAGAAAGGTCACGCTTACTATATGAAGAAATAGAAAAATAAAAACAAATAAATAAAATGGATACCTTTGTCCACAAACTTCAGAAGAACAAGTAAATAGTGATCAAGCTAAGCCAGGTACAGCTAAGGAAGTTTTTTTAGACAAAACGAGGTTAACTGCACAATCAGATCAAGTCAAACAGGTCACAACACTCACAAAAAAACAAGGAAGAACAGGAAACAAAAAACAAGGAGAAGTAAAAGAGGGAAACAAAAATCCAAACTAGAGAACTTTGAGAAACAAGGACAAGGACAAAACATCATAAATGTAACCAATTTAGCACTCACTGATCCACAAAAGGCTGTTTTCTGCAAAGGGTTAACATTCGTTCCAACACAGAAACCAGGTTATTTTAAATTCCGAGTTGACATTTACAAGCTTGTCAAAAAGGTGAAACTCAAATATTTCTTTGGGAAACAGAGGAAGAACACTGGTCACTTAGAGGAAGAAACTAACATGGGACATACTGCAACAGCATCAGGAGAACAGACAATGCATGACATGGGACTTAATTTCCCAAGGGCCCCAGAATGTGATACGAGCAATGACGAAATACAAATGGAGTTTTGGGATGTCCAGATTGGGATTACAACATTATTGACAGAATAGATGTCACTGCCCTTTTGGAGGAAATAGAAACCCACATGGATGGAACCATAACTCCAGCATTTGAAACACAGAAATTTAAACAAAAGTCACTGTTCGGCCCTCAAGTACATTGCTCAGCTATTTCCACATTCGAACAGATGCTCATTATTGAAACTGAGAAGATGTTCCAGGTATCACCTAAATATCACAACAACTTGAATAAAGCATAAATCACTGCCCTCAATGAGCTAGAAAACATTAAGGGCATTGTAATAAAGAAATCAGATAAGGGTGGTAATTTTGTTATAATGATAGAAGAAATGTACCTTAGAAAATGTAATGACTTACTTAATGATCATAATAACTACACCAGATTAAAAGGGAATCCAACTGTTCGCTTTCAGGCAAAACTATTTAAATTCATTGAGTTAGCACAACATTGTGGGTGAGTTACAAAAAATGAAGCAGATTTTATGAAAGTAGATTATCCTGTTATTCCAACTTTCTATATCATACCAAAAACATAAAAATACTCACAATCCACTGGGAAGACCCATTGTTGCAGGAGTTGGGTCACTAACCCAAAATCTGGATACATTTGTGGATAACCTTCTCCAACCTATGGTTCACACTTTGAAATCACACATAAAGGATAGCATGGACTTGCTGGGCAAATTGGAAGGTAAAATCTGGGACCAGAATTGGAGCTGGCTGACTATGAACAACAGCAGCTTATATACACCTATTTACATGATGTAGGGATATACACGGCTGAAAGTTTCATGCATTTTAACACAGACATTCCTGCACACTTTGTTGTAAGCACATAAGGTTTGCACTCACTCACAACTGTTTTTTCCAAAATGAATTTTTCATACAAACTTGTGGGACGGCTATGGGGATGGTTTTTGCCCCCTCATATGCCAACTTGGTCACAGATCTGTTTAAAAACAGATTGCAAGAAAGCACAGTATAAATATTTCAAACAAATTGTCCTATGGTACAGGTTTATTGACATTACTGTTGTGTGGTCAGGCAGTACAGAAAACATCTTAGACTGTATCATGTACCTTAACAACGATCTGGGGCTCCATTTTACTTATGCGACCAATAAACAGACAATCAAATTCTTAGATTTGAAACTTACAACATACCAGGTAAGCCAATTACAAGAGCAGGTTATAGAAAGGAGACTGTGGGAAACATATTACATGCCAAAAGTGCTCACCGTAGCAAACTGAATTTATCGATCCCCTATGGGGAGGTGAAAAGACTTAGAAGAAATTGTTCTGACTAAGCAGAATTCACTTCACAGGTACAAGTTCTTAAAAACAGACTGTCCAAAAGGGGTTACACACATGAAATACTGGAGGAAGCTCACTTTAAAGCTTCACAACTGAACAGAAATGACCTCCTGACCCCCGAAAAAACTAAGAGAAGCACCCATGTAGGTACATATGATGACAAAGGATAAGCTTTCTTGGTCTCTGCCCCCCACCCTATGGAACAGGCTACTGTTGTCTATTCGCTTGTCCCCCTCCCACCTGTCCTTCAAAATGAACCTAAGAGCCTGGCTCCTATCTGAATCCACCTGCAACTGTGTCCTGAACAACAAGTAGTGCCCACAAACTGCCCCATATAGTGATTTCTTCCTTGTGCTCCCGCTGTCCCGTACCTCTCTATTTCCTCTGCTTCTCACCCAAGTATTGCTATGTATCTTTGTGTTCTATCCCATCTTGACCTCCTAGCAGTCTCTGGTTTCCTTTGCCCTTGACCTACAAAGTCTGCTTATCAAGTCTGTCGGCTAGTTCAGGTGTAATGGACATTTTGCTTTAATTATAAAGTTACTGCTTGTTATTTTGTACCATTTATCCTTCTGTAACTGAGTTGTTACCACTGCCTCAGCTCAATTTTACATTGTACCTCTACTGACCTCATATTGTGGTTTTTGTACAGACATGTTTGACTCATGTTTTGACCTTTGTCTATTGTTCATCACTGTGTAATAGTTACTACTGTCTATGTAAATTTATGGCCGTTGAACTATGCTGGTGCCACCTTGTAGCCCAGGTCATGTCTGAATATGGTCCACTGGAGCAGCACATTTACCTGGTTAATGAAGACATACATAAATAAATAAATAAACAAACTCCAACAAATTTGTTACTTTTGTCACTGAATTTAACCAACTGACAGGAAGCATGGGCAGCTTAATTCATAAGCTATGGTGCACACTACTTAGTGAGCCCATACTTAAAGAGGAAATAGCGCCAACACCTTAAAGTTTCCTTCAGGAAAGGAACTAGCATAGGTGACACACAAGTTCACAGTTACTTTACGTCCACTTTAAATGAACAACATAAAAAACTATGGTTAGGCATTAAACCAAAGGGACTGCACAAATGTGGTAGGTACAACATTTATAATATTGTATACATTTTAATGTCTTTATAAGTGACATTGCAGAGGAACTGGAAGGAAAAGTATGTCTCTTTGCAGATGACACAAAGATCTGCAACAGGGTTGATACACAAGATGGAGTGGAAAGGATGAGAAGGGACTTGGCAAGGTTGGAGGAATGGTCAAATGTATGGCAGCTCAGATTCAATGCAAAGAAGTGCAAGGTAATGCACATGGGAAACAAAAACCCAAGGGAAGAGTACACAATGGGGGGTGAGATACTGACAACAGTAAAAATGGAAAGGGACCTGGTGGTAATTATATCAGATGACCTAAAGGTGGGCAAGCAATGTGAGAAGGCAGTAAGGAAGGCTGGGGGGATACTGGGATGCATAGGGAGAGGCATCAATAGTAGAAAACAGGAAGTTGTTATCCCTCTGTACAGACAGTTGGTGAGACCCCATTAGGAGTACTGTGTGCAGTTCTGGAGACCCCATCTCCACAAGGACATAGACAGAGTGGAGGCTGTCCAGAGGAGGACAACCAAAATGGTGCAGGGTCTGCACCAGAAGACATACGAAGAAAGACTAAAGGAGTTTAATATGTATACCCTTGAGGAAAGAAGGGAGAGTGAGGACATGATAGAAACTTTCAAGTATCTCAAGAGAATCAACAAAGTCCAAGAGGGTAGCATCTTTCAGAAAAAGAGATGTGCAAGAACAAGGGGGCACAATTTGAAGATGGGGATGCGGCTCAGAGGTAATGTGAGGAAGTATTTTTTCATGGAGAGGGTTGTGGATGCGTGGAACAGCCTCCCTGAGATGGTTGTGGAGTCAAGAACAGCGGGGGAATTCAAGAATGCATGGGACAGACATAAGGCAGTCCTAGTGGGGGGGGTAGGAGGAAGTAAACTGTTGGTCAACTAGGATCTGCAGCTTATCTGTTAGGTAGGAAAATGGGCAGACTAGGTGGGCCAAGCGGTCCTTATTTGCCATCAAATTCTATGTTTCTATAAATATGCACAAACTGGGAATACATTCAAAAAAGATGGTAAAGTGTTTAAATTACAGGAGTTTGTAACCTGTACAACACCATTTGTAACTTACATCTGCTGGTGCCGTTGCAATTGCTATTACATAGGCAAAGACACCAGACCTGCCAAACTGAGAATTCAAGAACACATCAGAACAATAATCAATGGGAACATGTTTAATGCAATAGGGGAACACACAATGGGAAACCTGACCGTCTTAAGTTCAGTATCTTAAAACATGTTAAAAGAAACCCCAGAAGGGGTAACAGGAGTCAGACACTGTCTCAGAAAGAGACAACATGGATTATGAACCTAAGGACAGCAGTACCAACAGGACTTAATGATAAGTTTTTTGTTTTTTTTTAATTTTTTTTATTAACTTTTCCATATTATAATACATTGAACATACAGAAATCATATACATACAGATAAACAAACATATAAATAACTAAAAGCTGGTGCAATTAAAATCCATCCACAATTCATATATCATCTGTTTGCTCGTCTAGGTCCATTTCCATCTCTACAATATACGAAGGTGCATTCATTCTTGAGTGGTCAGAATAAATCCTGAATACTTAATTGGTTAAGACATCTGGCTATATGCTACTCCCCTTGTTCATCTCAATCGCCATTCCCATCTTATTGAGGAATGTGTGAAGGGTGTATACCAAAATTATTTAATTTACCCTATATTCAGATTTATGGCTCCCTATTATTTTCCTTTCTCAGATAAGGTCACAGTGTTCGTACTTCCCTCCCTTGGTATACTATATATACCCCTTTAGATCTCCTCTCTCCCCACATTCTCTCTCCCTAGGGTCATTGCCCTTGTTCGGCCAAAACCTCAACCACATTTCTCTGATCCCTTTCGGCCACATAGTGAAAGTAAGGGAGCCATCTAGCCACATGTCTTTCTTTCTTTCTGTAGCTTAAGCCTTGCTGTCAAGTGTTCCATCTCCATCAGTTTATCAGTATTATCCCACCAGGCCTTTTTATCTGGAATCCGTGGTGTCAACCATCTTTGAGTTATCGCTTTCAATGCAGCTGCAATTAAGATATTAAATAAATATCTAATTACTTTAGTTCTCACCTCTGCTGGTGGCAACCCCAATACCCATGTAGAAGGTGCAAATGGCAACCCCACCTCCAGAATCCGACCACTTTCTTTAGTGATCTCCACCCAATATGAATACAGTTTCGGACATGACCAAAAAATGTGTGTATGATCACCCGCTTCTCCACATCCTCTCCAGCACAAATTTGTGAAATGATCCCTGAAGTGTTGAGTTATAACTGGGGTTCTAAAGTGGCGCTGCACCACCCTCCACATGAAGTCTCTCCAGGCAGGAGATGCTGTGGTCGTGAAAATTCCCTTCCAAATCTGGCCCCATTCATCCTCAGTTCTGTTCCCATTTCTTTATGCCAGTTTGTTTTAATCTTACTTATGGGTTCTGTTTGTAGTGTTGAAAGTAGGTGTACTATCTGGGCCACTCTCCCTCTATATTGTGCTGAGGCCACCAGATCCACCAGCAACTGTGATATCGGGTTCTCATTTGGTTGTAATTGAGTTCTGCCCACTCTACTAAGCAGATAATGCTTGAATTGTAAAAATCTAAAATGTTCCCTTTGAGGTAATTTAAATTCCTGGGCTATGTCTTGAAATGATTTTAGAGATCCCTCCTTAAAAAATTGTCCTATTTTAGTTAAGCCTAACCTTTCCCATATTCAGCGCCCCCCCCCCAATTTAAAAGGCATGAAATCTATACATGCTCTTATAGGGGTGTCCAAAGACTGTTTCATATGAAGTTCATATTTTCTACATACAGTATCTCTGTCCACGTCAGAATCAGATTATGCGCCCAAACATTGCTATAATAGAATCTTTGAATATTTTGATGATCCATCACCAGTATATTCTCCATCAAGGACACATCTTACCTCCCTCCCATCTCTATCCATGCCGGAGTTTCTGCCTTATTCATGTATGAAATAAAATTTTGTATCTGGGCTGCCCAGAAATGTCTTCTAAATTCAGGCAGAGCCAAACCTCCTTTTTCTTTTGAGGCCACCAAGATCGACCATTTAATCCTTGGTCTTCTGCCATTCCAAATGAACTTGGATATCATATTATGTATTAGTTTCCAAAATCTTTCTGGAGGCCTTACAGGCAAAACTGTAAATAAAAATAAAAATCTTGGTAATAGATTCATGCGGACTGTCTTAATTTTGCCCATCAAAGTGAGAAACAGTTCCTTCCATCTCATACAGTCTTTCTGTGCTTCTAATAATAATCTATAATGATTTTTAACATATAGTAAATCTAGATCTCTGGGTATCCAAACACCCAGATATTTTAATCCAGTTGAGGCCCATTTCAGTCCATGTGGAAGCAGTGGGAGTGGGTCTCTAGATCTGCCAATGGGCAATAACTCTGTCTTTAGTTCATTTACTTTGTAGCCAGAGAAAGAGCCAAACATCTTGATCTTA
Organism: Neoceratodus forsteri; assembly: GCA_016271365.2. NCBI lineage: Eukaryota > Metazoa > Chordata > Ceratodontiformes > Ceratodontidae > Neoceratodus > Neoceratodus forsteri. The sequence goes on along the minus strand of CM028132.1, from coordinate 1,379,605,089 downwards.
TTTATTATCTTCTGCACATCCTTTACTGGGTCATTTACATATATTAAAGTATCATCCGCATATAATGATATGCGAATATCTTCCCCAACCAATCTAATTCCTTGAAAATCTGGTGATTGTCTAAAATATGATGCCAGGGGCTCTATACTTAATGCAAATAGTAATGGTGATAGAGGGCACCCTTGTCATGTGCCCCTAACTATCTCCAGGAAGTCTGAGATCAGGCCATTCGCCTTAATCTGTGCCCTAGGATTCTCATATAAATTAGCTATCCACGCTCTAAAGCGGGAACCAAAACCAAAGCCTACCAATACCCTTTGTAAATATTTCCAGTTTAGCCTGTCGAATGCCTTTTCGGCATCGACCGACATTACTGCTTGTAATGTTCTCTTCGGAAGTTTCTCTTCCTCTGCTATTGTGTTTAAAAGTGAGTGGATATTATCCTGTATATGCCACCCTGGCATAAACCCTGTTTGGTCCGGATGTATCAAATCACAAATTAGGGACTGTAATCTTACACTTATGGCCTTGGTAAAAATCTTGGCATCTACATTAAGCAATGATATTGGGCGATAGTTCGAGCACATAGCTGGGTCTCTGTCAGGTTTGGGAAGAATTGTTATCAGGGCTCTACTCCATGATTCAGGCATCTGCCCCTTCTCATGGACTGTGTTGCATTCCCTAGTCAAAATTGGGGTCAACTCCTTGGCAAACTTTCTATAGAACTCAACTGGAAGACCATCCGGTCCTGGTGTCTTACCACTTTTAAATGATCTTAAGGCTGCATTTATTTGTGTATTTGATAAAGGGGCTTCTAACTGTTCCCTGTGATCTGCAGATAAAGAGGGGAGTTTCAGCTCTTTAAAAAAATGTCTCCATTACACCGCTTTGATCTAAACTATTTTCCTCTCTGTACAACTCAGTATTAAATTTTTTGAATACATGTAGAATTTCTTCTGGAAGAACTGTTGGGTTCCCCAGGTTAGAACCTTTATTTATTTTAATTAAGTGTTTTTCTGCTTCTTGTTTCTTAAGGTGCATGGCTAAGAGGCGACCCGCCTTTTCCCTTCCCTCATAGTATCTTTGTCGTGTAAAACGTCATGTAGTCTCCACCTGCCGTAATGACAAAGCGTTAACCCTCTCTCTGGTTTGTTTTATTTTAGGTTGTAAATCAGCTCTTCTGGTTGCTTCATGTTCCGTTTCCAGTTGTTTTAAAGCTTCCTCTGCTTTAAAATAGGCTGCCCTATGCTGTTTTCTTTTTGTAAGATGCAGAAGATATTACATGACCTCTGATAACTGCTTTTAAGCAGTCCCATATATATTTTAATTGTGTTCCCATCTTATCATTGTCTTGTAAAACATTTTTAATCACCTCTTTAGTTTTGTCAACAAATTCTTTGTCATTCAATAGACTTGGATTCAACCTCCATATCCCTTTCATTTTGGGGCTCCCCCACTGTAGATGATATACCACCAGAGAGTGGTCTGAGAGGGCCATGGGATAAAAGCTTATATCTTTAAATATATGTGCCCACTTCCTCTGTATACAGTATATATTCTGTCCAACCTTGAGTATGAGTTGTTGGCAGATGAAAAAAATGTATATTCTTTACCCAAGGGGTTAAACAATCTCCACGGGTCGGTCAGCCCCATCTCCTCCCTCGATGTGGACAGTAGTTTGGAGCACGTCCCATGACCCCTCTCACGTGGTGGCGTACAATCCAACAACCCATCCTCTACACAATTCCAGTCCCCTGCACATATTACCTGTCCTTCTGGTAGTTTAGCTATTATTTGGAATACCCATCTTATAAATTCCCCTGTAGGGGGTGTTGGAGCATAAATTGAAAGAATATGCACAGTCTTGCCCTGAAATTGGCCTGTGACTTGTACTAACCTTCCAGAGGACTCAGAAAAGGTGCTGGTGATTGGGAAAGGGGTTCCTCTTCTAATCAATATCGACACCCCTGCCTTTTTAGTCTGTGGGTTAGAATCCCCAACTACCCGTCCCACCCAGGAGCATCTTAATTTCATATGCTCCACATTGGACAACCTGGTTTCTTGGAGACATATTATATCACATTTGGCTTTGTGGATCTCTTGTAGTACTTTGGCCCTTTTAATTACACTGTTTATGCCCTTCACATTCCAAGTTCCTATTTTTAAACTACCCATTTTCTTTTCCATTGAAATTTCTTCCACCTCTTTTGCCTTCTGTCTACACTCTCCCCTATCACATCTTATACATTTGCACCAGATAACAAAAAAATAACATAGCAACAAACAGTTCAGAACATTAAACATCAACATATGAACTTTTTCAACATTATTTGAACACTCCTCCCCTCTCAACTAACCCAAGGGTGGAGCATAATACACATATTTTATACCAGTGATCAGAGAAAACCTAACATTATAGAAGACAGACGTTTTCTGGCAGTGTGGAGTCTGTAGCTCCACTAATGGGAGTGAGGCTACACTCATAGCAGGGTAAGGAGAGCTCATCCGCTGGATTCGCTTCTCCTCCCTCACTTATTTGTGAACTTCCGGGATTCCCGGCGCTCCCGTGCCCGGCGATCTCTTTATCATGAAGAAATAAAAGAAGGAACAAAATCCCCTGTCTGACCAGCTCTTTGTTTCCTCTCCAGTTATTACTCATTGTAGGAGAGTCACCCTTCTTGTAATATCTTCCCTACTAAGTTGCAGTGTGATTACCCATTTTATTTTACTCTACTCTTACCTATGTACACCTTTCCCCTTCTACATTCAACCTCTGAGACTTCAGTATTGATTTTCAGTTCCTGTTATTGTACCTCACCCATCTGTTCTCTTTAATCTTCTTAACTGTCCTTATACTACCCCCTTCTCTTTTACCCCTTTTTATTTATATGTTATTCAAGTATTGCATTATGTATCTACTATAACTCTCATATATTTTCTGTTTGTCTGGGCCAGCCGTTGGGGAGGAACTTCATTCACATATCTTTACTGTTTATTTGACCTGCCCCCACTTATTCCTTTAAAAAGTTACCCACCTTGGTGTTTTATCGAAAAAACTGCAAAGAAGATACTTGCCCCTCTACACCGATACTCCATGAGAGATTTCTTTTTCCCATCCCTCAGCATAACGCTGCTCGACCACTTCCCTACATATTTAAAAATTAGTTGTGCATAGGAACCTATTTTCTGTCAGACCGGTTTCCTTTCCTTCCCCTCCCCTTGAAACCTGACCTCATTCCTTGGTTCCCCCATTATTAACAAATATTCTCTTCGATCAGAAACCAGAAAAAATATTATTCCTCCTGTATCCGCCCTTTACTGGACAGCACTCAATCATTTTTAATGTTCACTTCTGCGGATTCTCTCCTAGGATATCCCATCTCTGTATTCTCGATCCTTGCCTCCCATTACTGCATCATTTGCTCGGTTCTGCTGTCTTCAGCCATTTAGAGAGCTCTTCATGTAGTGAGATCAAGTCTTTAGGTTTGCGTTTGCCCCACAATACAGGGCCTGGAACCACCCTCCACAAGAGACCTTCGATCTGAGCCTCTGCCTCCTCCTCTCGCATGTCTGGGATTGGTATGTCCATTGACTTCAAGAATGGAGTTGCCGCCAGTAAATTATCGAATGTTTTGATGTCATCTTTCGTCTGGATCCAGAGGCACGCTGGGTATCTAATCTGTGCTTTGAGACCTTTACCCTTCAGCAATTTGACTATCTGCAAAACTTTCTTCCTTTTGGCTAGCAGCATCGGTGGATAGTCTTGATCCACATAAACTCGATGGCCATCTAAATTCAGTTTTTTTTTTGGCCCATGCCATTTTGAGTACTTTGTCTTTCACTGCATAGCTCAGAAATTTTATGATTATTGACCTCAGAGGTGCATCCGGTTGTGGTTTCAGGCTGAGACTCTATGTGCCTCTCAATCCCAACTCTGAATCTGCAGATAGATCCAGTTCTTTCTGTATGCTGACATACATGCTGCAGTGTCTGCTTGTTAAGACCCTCCGGGACCCCAAACACTCGTATATTATTTTGTCTTGATCTTGCTTCTGAATCCTCAGCTTTATTTGTAAGATCTCTTTCTCTTCTGTACAGGTAAATCAGGGATCTCCCGAAGGCCATATGCTCCATTTGTAAGCTTTCTAAATGTCCTTCGTTTTCTGTGGTGCGTCTTTCCAATTTTTGGAGGTCTTGTCTAATGCCGGTTACTTTGGTATCTATCCTGTGCAGCATATGCATGATTGCTCGTGAATCAGCCCTTCCCAGCTGTTGTTGCCCCCTCTCTGAGCCATACTTGTCTTCATCTTCTCCAGAGCCCGCCGTCTGAACTGAGGCAATCGAGCTCGCTGGACACAAGAGATCCCTAGGCCTCTGGGAGTACTGCCTTTTATTCTTTTAGGCGACACATTTTTAACGATTTTTCACATTTGCCATCACTCCAACACTCAGCAACACGCTGGTCTCTACACAATACCGACAGAATTTCTTGATCGATTAACACCGATTAAATCGGCCGGGCCTACGAGCAACAGAATCAGGCTGTCATGCCGACGCTGACGTCACCGGAAGTCCAATGAGGTTGGTTTTAATCCATACCTGTGATTTTGTGATTTGAGAAAGTCTTTAATGTTACACTTGCTTACGTACCTAATTCACTTTTTCTTACTCGCCTTTTTTACAGCCTAGAATAACTTCCTGATAAAGAGTGAATGATCGGGGGACCCTTGATCAAATAATGCAGAGGAGAGATGATGATGAGCATGCTTACCAGCACAGATCTAGTTCCATACTTGTGCACTTGGGCTTGGTAATTCTTATAAGGCAACTGAAATAATACATACATAAAATAGAAAATGGGGAATACGTCATTTTGAATTTGATGTCTGCACTTTTGAATTGATCACAAAGTCAGTAATTGGTATACTTTAACCATTGTCTATGTGCGTCTGATTTTTTCTGACCTTTTGCAGTCTCCCATGACCTCCCATCTAAAAGCTTCAGAGATTCATTTCTAGTCAAAACTCTAATTACCAATTTTTCATGGATTAATGAATAACTGAAAATAGCAAAACTACGTGACCTTTTACAGCTTCACCTAACCCCCTACTATTGATTTGGGTTTAGTTACTAATTTTGGTGTTAACTTTTGAACACTTCAGCAGTGATATTGGGGACGTATAATGTTAATGCAGAAGATATCCCCTTAAGAAAACTAGCCCCAAAAGCAGACTTTGCACTTAATTCTTTTTGTAGCTCTTAGGAATTTTTAGACAAAAGACCGGTGGCTCAGATAATAAGGTTTATTATAAATCATGATTTGATTACTCAAGACTTGTGTGATACTGTAAACTCTTTCTTTTATTTGCAGTCAGGACTTTGTGTTAAACCATATGACCTCCTACTTAAGAACACAAGAACATTTATCTAAATGCATTTTTCTTTTAGATCTTTATGTTCTACTTAATGATTTTGCCTCTGATTAATTGCTAGAAAAATGATTGTAAATTGCCTTTGAAACTAATAACGTAACTTTTTTCTTAACTAATTACCCCCCGTTATTTTCTTCTCTCCCCCTCCCCCCCCCCTTTTTTTTATTCTGATTACTGGACTCTGGCTCCATCCATTTCTATTGCACTTTATAATTATCAGTCCTGTGGCTTCAATTTACTTTGCTTATACTGTGATAAGAATATTTAGTGGGGTATTTTTCAAGCATGAAATAGATAAATTATAAGGGCCTTAGAACCTTGAAAACTACTACAATTCATTAGCCCTAACATTCTAAACAATGCTTAGTTATAAATCTAAGAAGTGTGCCTTCGTTTTTATACAAAGGTTTTTTCAAGTGTGTTTCACAAAATGTGTGCATGTCACTTTAATTAATTTCCTTTAAATGGTCACAATGTTTGTATTCCTCAGACACCCCCCAAGGAAGGCCCTGTGTGGGGTTGAAGCGCTGGGGACGTAGGGTGTTTGGACTTTTGGACAACTTTGCCACTAATATATTCACATTGTATTTGGACTACCTGGAATCTTTTCTTCAGAGTGCTGAACTCCTTTTTTGTTTGTATTTTGCACAGCAGCCCGTTTCTAGCACTGCAGCGCTTCTCGTATGTGCACCTTCACAGCTTCTCAAACTTGTTTACTTTTCTACCTACTGTACTTAATCTAAGATGGCATCAACCACAAGGCACCTGAGCAGTGCAGTGCATTCACTTCTAGATGGTGCATGCTGTTTTGGGGAAGAGCTAGCACAGAGGCTTGATTACCATTCAGTTCACTGATTATTTATACCTGTCTACAATAATGAATTGTTGTACTAAGACATAGGCAGAGGAGGTACAGTTTGGAAGTTACCTGTTTTCATAGCTTTAGTGAGGCTAGAATGAAAGGAATGGTGGTCGCCTGGGGCAACAAGACCAGGGAGGAGAATAGGGATAGGACGGGAAGGGCTAGTACCCCTGGAGGAACAATAGGTTCCAGGGAAGATTCCAGGGATTATAGGAAATAGAAGAAACATAGAATTTGATGGCAGATAAGGACCGCTTGGCCCACCCAGTCTGCCCATTTCCCTACCTACTGGATAAGCTGCAGATCCTAGTTAACCAGCAGCCTACTTCTTCCTACCCGCACCCCCTAGAATGGCCTTATGACTGTCCCATGCATGCTTGAATTCCACCACTGTTTTTGACTCCACAACCTCCTCCTGAAGGCTGTTCCATGCATCCACAACCCTCTCTGTGAAAAAATACTTCCTTATAGAAACATAGAATTTGACGGCAAATATGCTGGATGGACCTCTGGTCTTTTTCTGCCATCATGGTCTATGTTTCTCTTTCTTTTTTGGGCTCATTACAACAACAGATCTCCTAAGCCAAAGCAAGCATCCCACAAGTGATGTAGTTTGCTAATGGAATCAACTATTTCTGATGCTAGCATATGTATTACTGTTTGTATAGACCTGTGGGAGAGGGGGAACATGATAGAAACTTTCAAGTACCTCAAGGGAATCAACAAAGCCCAAGATGAGAGCAGCTTTCAGGAAAAAAGATGTGGAAGAACAAGGGGGCACAATCTGAAGATAGAGTGGGGACAGCTCAGGGGCAACGTGAGGAAGTATTTTTTCACAGAGAGGGTGGTGGATGCATGGAACCGACTTCCTGAGGAGGTTGTGGGATCAAAAACAGTGGGGGAATTCAATAATGCATGGGACAGACATAAGGCAATCCCTGGAACCTTCCCTGGAACCTATGGTTCTTCCAGGGTACTAGCCCTTCCCATCCTATAATGTTGCCCCAGGTGACCAAAACATATAAGGCAACCGGCACCCTGGAGGCACACCAACTTTACCCACACTCAATAACTCCTGCACTAGGCTTCTCCGTCAGACCAAAGCAAACTACTTCAAGGCCTCCCTTCACTAATATAAATCACCCTGCCAAATTCTGGAAAACAATCAAATCACTATTCTACCCACCCCCCCGCCTAGCCCCCATCCCAAGCCCTTAATGTAGTAGGCTCCATTGTCACTGAACCAGGTGCACTGGCCTCTGTTTTTAACACCTTCTTCACTAGCTGTGCATCCTCTTCTATCCTCTCTCCTCACCACCACATGAGCCCCTCCTCCCATTCCACCCACCTCCAGGCCTCCTGCTTCTCCTTCACCTGGTTACCCCCAACTGAGGTGCTAAACCCTCCAAAGGTAAATGCCCCTCAGGTCTGGACTCCAAAATGCTCCACCTATCTGCCCTGCCATCGCCACCAGACTGGCCACTCTCTTCAATCTCTCTTTCTCGCTCTCTGCAATCCCATCTGACTGGAAAATGTGCCACAGTCATCCCCCTCCCTAAAGGTGGCGTCCCCTCCTCACTGGGCAATTACCGCCCTATCTCCCCATCCTTGCCAAACTACAGGAGCACATTGTTCTCTCCCTGCTCTCCTCATTTCTTGACTTTTCCTCCTTCTTCACACCCTACCAGTCTGGATTTAGGAAGTCGCACTCCACCATTACCTCCCTTCTCAGGCTCACCGACTCCATCCTCACTGGGATGGATCACAGGCACACCACCTCAGCTATCTTTGTCAACCTTGCCAAGGCTTTTGACACCATCTCCCATGCCTGCTAATATCCAAACTCTCCCATGCTAGACTCTCAGGTGCAACCACCAGCTGGTTCCACTCCTATCTGGCAGGCAGGACACAATCTGTAAGAATTGGCTCTCACACTTCTGTCCTCCTCCCTGTAAATACTGGGATCCCACAAGGCTCGGTACTCAGTCCAATTCTGTTCTCAATTTTCCTGAATGACCTGCCCTTGGTATGCCCACTCACATCCATTCACTTGTACGCTGATGACACTGTACTGTATGCATCAGGTCCCTCCCCATCTGAAGTGGCCACTAGACACCATGAGTGCTTCAGTGCTGCTCAGTGCTGGTTTCCTCAAACCAGCTCTTTCTTAACCCCAAGAAAACTGTCTCCCTTACCTTCGGCACAAGGGAGAAACTCTTCCAACTACCCTCTACCTCATTTTCCATAACACTGATGGGACTCCCTTGGAGGCTTGCACCTCTTTCAGATACCTCGGTGTCTGGCTTGACCAGCACCTCAACTTCTCAGTTCACATCGACTCAATCCACAAGAAACTTCATCCCAAGCTCGGCGCCACATATCGCAACAGGGGCTGCTTCCCTCTGGGAACACGCAAGGCAATCGTCCAGAAAATGATCTTCCCTATATTTGACTAGGGAGATGAAGTATACAGTGCTGCACCCAAGTCCTCCTTAGCCAGATTAGATCCCCTCTTCCATTTCTTCTATCGTTTTTCCCTGGACTGCCCTCCCATGGCTCATCACTGTGACCTCTACAAGTATCTAGACCTGTCTTCACTCCAGGATTGGAGACAGGCTCACTGCACCAGGACTACAGCGAAATTCTGGACACAGTCCCTTCCCCCCTACCTCGAGTCCATTTTCCCAGTTCAACCCCTCTCTGCTTACTCACTCAGGAACACAGACTCTTGGTTTCTACATGTCCCACACATGGCCACATCCAAAGGCCAAGCTACCTTCAACTACCATATGCCTAAACAATGAAACTCCTTGCCGGCAGACATTCGACACACAGACAACACTCAGCATCTAAACCAGCTCCTCAAGTGGCATTTCTCCCCCCACCTGCATGTGCACTCAGCCCCACTGAGGAGATTAGTGTCCTCCATTTGCATTTGACTAGTACCCTGGCTCATTTCTAATCACTCACTAACCTGGGCCCTCAGCCTAACACATGATTTATAACCTGTCCAGCAGCTGATCTTAACTATATGTAGCTATTGTACTCTCGGTACTGATCCACTAAAGCATACACTCTCTACTTACTTTTAGGCATAGCATAATGCAATTACCTTTGAACATGATGCTAGTACTAATTCCCCTCTGCATTCCTGTATTGCAGTATCGGCATTGAGAGCTTATTAGGTTAATTTACTGTATTGTATATTAAATTGTATATATTGAATTCGCTGTATATTGTACTTATCTCATATTCCCCCTACCCCCAGGATGCACCTGGAATCGAGCGGTACTCCACTCAGTGTGCCTTCCTAGTAAAACTTTTAAATAAATAAATAAACAGTGGGGGGAATGAGGAAGTAGGCTGTTGGTTAACTAGAATCTGCATCTTATCCAATAGGTAGGGAAATGGGCAGACTAGGTGGGCCAAGTGGTCCTTATCTACCGTCAAAGTCTGTTTCTATGTTTCTCTTAGGAACGCTGTACAATCCCTCGTTGCCATTAACTGTATTGACTATGGTTTGTTCAAGTTTTAAAATGAATAAACCTTAATTTTAAAAAGCAATTTATTCCGCATTTATTAAAATTAAATTTAATATACTTCCAACCTCCGTCTTGTTTAGTCAATATCAGAAAATACCACTGTCTTCATGCACATGCGCTTCCAATACAGACATAGAAGATATGCATCATTTCTTGCTAGTCTATCTTTATATCTGTTTTTTAGGAAAATATTTCTAGGTGATATATTATTAACAAATATTTATATCATATTTCCCAGGTTTCCTAGAGACTTGTTGGGCATCGGGGTTCTGAGGGCAGGGTAGGATTTCATATGTCTGTCCTCCCCTGCAACGGATCTACTGTCTACTTGTTGTGGACCCTATCTTCACTGCCGCAGCATCGAGAATCTGAAGCAGCTGTTCGGGACACAAAACTTTGCTGCAGCAGCATCGGGGCGCTTGCTGTGCAATTTAAAAGTTTACAATTGTACTGTCGGCAGGAGGAACTGTGGACTCAAGGAGCTGTGGTTTGAATTTGGCCACACACACACGCCCCCAGCCACCTCCTATTATTAAATACTTCATTTTTGAACTCCACCCAGAGTGAGCTGACCCATAAAGTTACAGGGGAGGTGGAATAAATTTGCAAAGTGATGCCCATCAAAGCTATACGGTCATGATTGTAGATTCCATCTGCTTGCTAGCATACTGTCAGTAGTTGAGTGGTGTTTTTTTTTTTGTTCTGGGTGTAATCTATTAAAATGGCTATAGTTTCTCCTTCCCAGGCGCATGTTGAATATTGGAGTGTCTGCCTCTAGATGAGTTACTCCTCTCCTGTTATGGGTTGCATCATGATATTTGAGGAATTTTCCACACTGTTTGGCTTGTATGACTTTGGTTACTTCTCAATTCTTTTGGGTTGCATTCTGGTAGTCTAGGGCTTTCTCACACTGTAGGCTTCTATGACATAGGTATTTTTAGTGCTTTTTGTCTCTCTTTTCCCTGACTGGTCTTAGCAACACAAGCTATGATGAGGCTCTATGGTGTTGCTGTGTCACTTTCCTATATTCTAATTAGGTTATTTATGGACCTGGTACTGCTGGGGTCTGATTTGCCCTGCCCAGGGGAAGGGTCTTCCCATCCTCCTCATTACTCTTATCCTCGTATGGGTGGGTACACCTATGATCCCTTGCTCCTGGTAGCTTGTGGACTACCTTGACAGGGCAACTGTTACAATTTACTCTATACCTGCATAGCCAAAATCTCCTTTTATCATGCATGCTATGTGACCAAACTTCAAAGGTACCTGGCAAAACTAAATGTGGGGCTATCGTGCTGAACCCTGGTCCTGCCCCCCCAAAACTACACCATCAGTCTATCTACCGACCCTGGCTGGGCTCAAACCTATGAACTAAAGCTGGTTCACATGAAGATCAGTAGTCTGAGGCCAAAAATGGAAGACCCAGAGAGCTGGGTTGCTATTTACAAACCAGACGTGATTGCAATTACTGAAATATGGCTCAAGCCTCAGGTACTACTACATGAGGTAGATCTGTCAGATTTCAGTGCCTTTAGAAAGGATAGGAGTGGAAAAAAGGGGGTGGTATCCTCATTTATGTCAATTCTAAGTTGAGTGCCACCCCTGTTGACATCCATCCCTCAAATGGGCTCCTCTGTGAATGAGTTTGTATTTGTCAAACTGCTTCCAGGCAACACTAAGCCGCTATATGTAGGATGTATCAACATGCCCCCCCGCGCCGAGATGCTGCCTCCTCCCTTGAGTCCCTCACTCAAGTTTTAGCAGAGCACTCACCTGGGGAAATGGTGATACTTGGTGATTTTAATCAAAACTGGGCATCAAATCCAGGCTACAGGTTGCAAGCCATTCTCCTTGATGCAAATCTCACGCAAGTGATAACAGAGTTTACTAGATCAACACCAAGTCTGGGAACCATGCTCTGCTCGACTGGGCAATAGTCTCTGACCCCACGAGAATACATGCAGCGGGAATCTTCTCTGACACCCTCAGCGACCATTCACCTATATTCTATATATTGTCAAATAAGACACCTAAACTACTCCCTAGAACATTAACAACAAGGGACTACACCCAACTTCTCACCAGGATTCTTCATTGCTAATCTCTCTAACATCAACTGGGGCCCTATCCAATATCTACCTAGCCTGGAGGAAGCTCTTGCTTAGCTTGTAAATGAAACATTTGAGTGAAGGGTAAGTGCCACAAGTGGGTTAACAGTAATATCAAGAAGCTAAAGATCCTTGGGGACAAGGCCTGGGGGCCTTTAAAGAAAACTAACCTTCAAACCAACTGGGAATAATACAGGGAGCTAAGAAACAAATGCAAAAAAGGAACCAAGGTGGCAAAAAGTCAATACCTGCAGAATCTCCAAAATAAGCACCTATGTGATCCCCAAAAATTCTGGAGTCACCTAAACTTCCTGTTAAAGGGTAAATTAAATTCCTCAGAGGGGACAGTCATAAGCAATGGACAAACCATCGATGACCCCTACGTGGTGGCAGAAACCTTTAACAGCTGTTTCACAAGCCTGGACAAATACAAACATGATGCACCAGATTCAAACTTACCTCCCTGTGCACAATGCCCAACCAACAAAAAACCTCACACTCCCAATTCCACCTTCGCTTGGTCAGGAAAACAGAGGTATTAGCCCTATTAAAGCATCTACAAACAGACTCTTCCACTGGGTTTGACCAACTCGAGCCAAGGCTACTAAAGGCAGCTGCACCAGCAATTGCTCTCCCAGTAACTATGCTAATAAACAGGTCTCTTAGAGAAGAGTCTGTTCCTTCTAAATGGAAGGTGGCCATGGTGGTCCCTATACACAAGGGAGAATCACAAGGGCGGGTGAGGGGTTGTTCACTCTACATAAAAGAGTCATTTATAGGGTAAGCCCCACCCGTTCCGGCAAGCCTTACCCCTCCCGGCGACTGAAAGCAAAACCCAAATTCTACCTACCAGAATTTTACTTGGCAGTAATGGCAAGTCAATTACAGTACTTTCCATCTACATTCCACCTCGAGAACAACCAGAGGGCTTTCAACGGGTCATTGACTACATAGCTGAATAGCCCGCTAGCAATGAGATACTGATCCTAGGAGATTTCAACACAAACTGGCTGGCCCCTGAGGTGGATCAGTCCAAGGATGCCATTACTGCTGTCCACGTTACACAGCTCATAACTACCCCCACTAGGATCAATTACAGAACTGGCACTAGCTCGCTCCTGGATCTTGTCCTGACCACTCACCCAGACAGGATAATCTACTCCAAAGTATTACCAGATTCACTGAGTGACAACTGCCCTGTCATCTGCCACTGGACTAACAAAATCCCCAAAGCTCCAGCAAAGGTCAAATCACAACGTATACTCAAGAATGGGCACCTCAAACACCTGCAGCACCTCTTGCATGCACTGCCTGGTCCCCTATGTATAACACCCACTGTGTAGACACTGCGCTTGACTACTTTATCTGCAATTTCAACAAGGCGTGCAATACCCACGCACCCCTCCGGAAAAGGAAGATAAAGGGGGTAAATAACCCTTGGATCACCAGAAACCTACTAAAAAAGATGCGAGACAGGAATAATCTGTGGCACCTTGCAATTGCCTTAAGTAGACAAGCAGACATGCAATGGTACAAGGCCACAAGGAACTCCTGTAGTATTGAAATACAGCATGCAAAAAGGGACCACCATAAGCTAGAACTCTCAAAATCTTGGGGTAATGGATGGCAACTCTGGGACAACATAAAAAATCTCACTGGGAAACCTTCTAAATCACCCCCAAACTTGATCAATGTAAATGGGGTCCTCTCACAAGACCTCAGTACTATAGCAGACACACTAAACAAGGCTTTCTCTGACCTGTCTGGTATACTCCCCCCCGACTACCTTATGGGGAGCCCCATTCCTCCAAACACCTATGTCTCCCCTTCCTCTGGCAGACCCCCATTCTATTTTAAAAGAGTCCCCATGTTAGCAGTGAAAAACTACCTTCAAAAGGCTCTGAAGAATGTCAGATACAGCAGTGACTCCCTGGACCTCAAATTTCTCAGACTAATCATTGACTATATCCCCAGACCCCTTACTGCACTTATCAACCTCCCCCTCTCTTACCAATATGTCCCCCAGCATTGGAAATCTGCCTCTGTTGTACCTGTCTTCAAAAGCGGTGACAGGACACTTCCCCAAAACTATCGTCCCATATCTATCCTCCCCCCCTCCAAGGCACTAGAATATATTGTCGCAGACCAACTCACGGAACACCTGACCAAATATAACCTCCTATGCGCGGAACAGCATGGATTCCAGAAAGCACATAGCACTGCTACTGCCTTGCTGGAATACACTAACTTCCTACACAGCACACTTGATCGTGGCCAACTGGTGGGGTCAGTCTACATTGAGTTCACCAAGGTCTTTGACACTGTGAACCACTTGCTACTACTCAACTTGCTCCAGGCCATTGGCCTATCCAATGAGGTCAACAAATGGTTTGCAAGTTATCTTAGTACCAGGTTGCAGCAAATCAGAATTAACAACACACTCTCCAGCAGCCGCCCCGTAAACTCTGGAGTTCCCCAAGGCTCTATCCTTGGACCCTTACTGTTCAGTTTCTTCCTAAACTCACTCCCAAAAGCATGTCCTACCAACATCATTCTGTACGCAACTGATGCTGTCCTCTTCTTGGCCCACACTGACTCCAAACATCTCACTAGGGATCTCCAAACTGCTTTCAAGGAGGTTGAATGCTGGTTTGAGGGCATAAACTACTGACGAACTACAAAAAAACAAAAGTGATGCTTTTCAATACCCCACACAGCCACTACAAATCTACCTGCCTTTCCATACTAAACAAACAAAACCTTCCCCTCAAGCAAGTGAAGGATTTCAAATATCTAGGCATAACTCTAGACAGCACCCTGTCCTACGCAGCCCACATCAGCCAAATAGCTAGGGCAATAAACTCCCGTATTGGCACACTTTATAGACACCACTACTGCTTCACCCCTGAGGTACTCAAACTTGCAGTATCCAGTTCAGTAATTTCCATTGTTGACTACGGGCTGATATTCTATGTCGCAGCCTCCGATACAACCCTGAAGAGAATCTCTGTCGCTCTTAACAAGGCATGTCAACTGGTAATGGGAGCCCACAGGTACACCCACACCTGGAAATCTTTATATGCAAGCACAGTGAATGAATCTCAAAAGTAGGATTACCTACCAAACTTGCCTCTTTGCGAAAAAAAATCAGCCTTGGCATAGCTCCACCAAGCACCCTGCCTCTGGTGATAACAGCTCCTGACCCTTGCAACACATGCAGAGCCTCTTCAACAAACTACTTGGTTCCCTACTGCCAGATTGCCCAAGGCCAGAGAGCATTCCACTACAGAGCCCCAAACTGACTAAATAGTCTCCCCCCCCCGAGATACTTAACATCCCCTCCACTGGCACCTTCAAACACAACCTGCAACAGCACCTCACCTAACAAAGCAGTTGTGACTGTCCCCCTAACACCTAGACACTGCCCAGTCCTAGGAAATGAATGCTCCTAGCCCTACCTAACTACCCACCCCCAGTACCACCTACCTACCCCACCCCCCGACCACCAACCCTTCCCTCCCCAACTTATCAAAATTAACAAGAGCTCCTCCTGCCTGCTCCCTCCCGCTTCCTAAACTGTTTTCCTCTAACTCCTGTTAGCGCACTTTACTGTTACATATGTAACCTGTATGTCTTATAACATATGTACCCTGAATGTCTATGTATCTTACTCGCCTTGGCAAATGTCCTAGCTTCATGCCTATAATGTAACGTCTTAAATACTGCCTCTATTATGCTCTGTATTTTGTACCTGACATGAAACCTTTGTAAAAGAACCACTGGTTCAAAGGTCTTTAATCTTAGTGATGAATAAATAAATTCAATATTGAGAACTATAGATCCATCTCTATCCCCTGTCCCCTGGCTAAAATACTGGAAAGGTTAGTCTTTAATCAGCTGTTGGACTATCTCAAACAACATCTCCTTCTTTCAGATCAACAACATGGCTTTAGGAAGTGTCATGGCACAGACACAACACTTGTAAAATTAACAAGCAATGTCCTGGGTGCAATGGACAAAGGGCTGCTGACAAGGGCCATATCCACAGACTTAACCAAGGCATTCAGTCTACCACAGATTACTCCTCAGTAAGCTGGCGGTGTTAGGTCTGGATAAGCACTCACTGATTTGGTTCTCGAACTACCTAGCTGACAGATCTCAAAAGGTCAAATGGAGAGGAGTTCACTCCAGCTGCCTTGCAGTTACTGATGGAGTCCCCCAGGGCTCCATATTAGGTCCCCTATTATTCTCGTTGTTCATTAATGATACTGGCCAACAGTGTGGACGTGGGAAGTTGATTTCATATGCTGATGATACCGTAGTTTACTGGAGTGACACGGCTCCCAGCTCAGTTGCTGCTAAACTCTCTTTAACAGCTTGACTACACTTGAAAAGTGGTTTGCCTCCAATATGTTGATCATGACTAACAAGAAAACCAATTCTGTCTTATTTGGACCAAGGCATTTGGGAGCAAACAGACAAAATCTCCTCCCACTATTCACTATGGCCAGGTCTCAGACTGGTGTTGTAGACAAGGTAAAGTACCTTGGTGTCTACCTTGATCAAGCTATGACGTACAAGCCACATATTGATCACATCACCAAGGACATGCACCAGAAATTGGGCCTCCTATACAGATTAGGTGACTTGCTAGCTGCAGACTCAAAGAGTGCCATTGCAAAAAGTACCTTGCTCACTACACTGGTCTATGGTGCCCAAGTATTGCAAATCCTTAGGAAAACAGAAGCCCACAAACTAAACATCCTTTACAATACGATTAGTCACTTTACATCTGGTTCACTGCCCAGGAGGCACCACTGTGAGGTACTCTCTGAGTTGAATTGGCCTACACTGGAATACAGGCTCCAACATCCACTTCTCTACCTCACCTTTAAACTCACAAAAGTCTATACCCCTTCCCACATAACAGGTCTACTGACCCCAAAGCCCCTGAGGCGCCCCCTCCATTCATCAAGCTCCAACTTACTTGAATTACTCAGGGTACAGTCTAACCTGGGGAAAATGTATTTTGCATATTCTGCCCCTCACCCATGGAACTCCCTTCCTGATAACCTAACCAATGTTACTGTACTTCCATTGAAGGGTTCAAGGCAGGGTTTAAGGTTTATACATTGGAATGCTGCCACTGTAGCTACTATTGCTGAACCCTCCTCCTACAACAGAGTCCCTATATAACCCCTGCACCTGACGTATGGTTGCTACTTGAAGCTGAATGTGAACTTTTAACTATATGTAAGCCTATGAATTTCACCATCCATTGTCTATGACTCTCTGCATTGCTCTATCTGTGAAACTGCTAATGTGTAACTAATTTTCCTGTGTACTTGTCTTCAATCTTATGCCTTCCTCAACGTCTTTGCTTCTGTATTTGCATAATTTACTATGTCTTAAACTGTCTGTAGCACTGTATGTAACTAATTCCGGGTCGCCCCTGAAGAAGGGACCTTAGGTCTCAGTGGGCTTACCCGGTTACCAAAATGCCATCAATGAATAAATAAAAGTGGTAGTAATAAAATAATAACAGCTACTACTAGTTTTGTCCACAATGCTGTCCAAGTAAGAAAAACTGATTGTACTCTGCTCAAGTCTGGGATATATCTTTATACATGATTATTTTAAATATTATAGCTATTAACAGAGTAATTGAATTTAGTAAAATACATGCATGCATTTTAATTTTTTACTGATTTGTGATTTTTTTATAAGCATAAACAGACTTGAATTTGTGAGACCTTTTTAACATCTTACAATTCTGCGTGAAGCCTGGCCAGCTTTAATTCCTTCATGGTGATTTGCATACATTACCCATGATGCCACGCAGTAAGGGGTATGTGCAGTTTTCTGCACTTTTAACACTTAACTTCACAGCCAATGTGCTTTTAGCAAAACCCTTGCTTCAGTGCATTTACATTGAGGTTCTTGCCCTCTAAAATCACCACATGACAGTGACACCACTTATAGACTAATATCAACAACTCCGTCGAGCCAAGGCTTATTTACAGTTGCATCCCAAATACTGCGGTTAATACTACTGCAGTCTACAGGCAGAAGAAATCCATGAGGTCTATCTGGGCTGCCCCCCACTTCCTAGTGGTGGAGTTTTAACTAACATAGTGTTCACAGTGCTCACCGGTGCAGGGCTGGGTGCAAATGAAGGGCTGTACTGGACCCTAATCTTCAGACAAACAACCAAAATATCAAATGCACTCCAGGAACATATGTTGATGCTCTTATGGAAGAAGTCTCAAGAAACTTCAGATTTGATTCCAGATTGTTATTTATTGACAAAATCACATTCAGATTGCAAACAAATGTGGGGAACAATACAGTAGAAGCCGCTTAATCAGGACGCCCTGGTGGCAGGCTTTTTATCCCCATTAAGTGGCCATCCTGTTTATCAGAAGCCATTGAATATGGCTTATGTCACATACATTTAAGCTGCTCCTTATTCCTGTTTTAGTCTGTAGTCTTCCATTGCTGTAAAAGTATGCCCCAACCACCACCACCACCACCACCACTTTGCAGGCTTGCATCTCATTCTGTTTTAACAGCATGGTGAAAAAGAAAGTTTTCACCTCTCCTCTCTCTCTCTCTCTGCCACAAATTTATGCTCTCTGGTGAGGATTTGTTTGAGCTTTCCAAGCAGGTCAGCACTGAGGTACAGATGAGAAGCAGTCCCATGCTTGCCCCATGGTGCTTGCTCTTCAGCCAATCAAATCAATCAATCAAAATCTTTATTTTACCAGGCGGACACCGTTGAGCAAGGCTCATTTTCAAGATGGACCTGGAGAGAATACATAGTTGTAATATAGCACAATGTTTACAACAACCAAACATATAAAGAAGTTTGAGCCATGGCAGTTACAATGAACAAAGTGATAACAACAGCAGGGCCTAGACAATAGTGTTTACAGAATATATAAGGAATGTCAGTGATTGATGTAAAAATGTACACAATGAACATAATTGCCTGGGAGTGAAGGAAGACCAAAGAAGGGATAGTGAGGCTTAATAAAGGGAGGGAGGGTGGGCAGAGGGTGACTGTGAAAAGGCAGAGATACTAAACAAATATTTTTGCTCAGTATTTACACAGGAAGAGGGGTAGGTACCTAAAACAAACAGTAGAAATACTCTGGATACAGAAGTTGATACCAGCCCATTCACAGAAGAAAGGGTTCTGAAAGAACTCTTAAAACTGAAGGTGGACAAAGCAAATGGGGCTTGATGGGATTCATCCCAGAATTCTAAAAGAACTAAGGGTAGAACTAGTGACACCACTGACTACCCTCTTTAACAAATCATGGGAGGATGGGGTGGTACCCTGAGGACTGGAGGAGGGCAGATGTGATTCCCCTTCGCAAAAGTGGGAGCAAGGCAGAAGCAGAAAACTACAGACCTGTTAGTTTAACTTCAGTGGTAGGGAAAATGATGGAATCACTTCTGAAGGAAAGAATTGTCGAGTATCTAGAGGCCAGAGGGGCACAGGACCCAAGGCAGCATGGATTCACAGTAGGAAGGTCATGCCAGACAAATCTGATAGATTTCTTTGACTGGGTGACCAAAGTAGTAGATCAGGGAGGGGCTGTGGACATGGCCTACCTAGACTTTAGCAAGGCATTTGACACAGTCCCACACAAAAGATTAGTATACAAGTTAGCCAGCCTGGGAGTGGGTCCGAAGATGACAGCCTGGGTAAAGAATTGGCTGGAGAATAGGACACAGACAGTAATAGTAAATGGAGTCCACTCTGAAGAAAGTGGAGTTACTAGTGGGGTACCGCAGGGATCAGTATTAGGACCGGTCCTCTTCAATGCCTTTTATGTTTACATTGCAGAGGGACTGGAAGGAAAAGTATGTCTCTTTGCAGATGACACAAAGATCTGCAACAGAGTTGATGCACAAGGTGGGGTGGAAAGGATGAGAAGGGACTTGGCAAGGTTAGAGGAATGGTCAAATGTATGGCAGCTTAGATTCGATGCTAAGAAGTGCAAGGTAATGCACCTGGGAAACAAAAACCCAAGGGAAGAGTACACAATGGGGGCGAGATACTAACAACAAAAAAATGGAAAGGTACCTGGGGGTAGTCATATCAGATGACCTAAAGGTGGGCAAGCAATGTGAGAGGGCAGCAAGGAGGGCTGGGGGGATACTGGGATGCATAGGGAGAGGCATCACCAGTAGAAAACAGGAAGTTATTATCCCTCTGTACAGACAGCTGGTGAGACCCCATCTGGAGTACTGCGTGCAGTTCTGGAGACCCAATCTCCCCAAAGACATAAACAGGATGGAAGCTGTCCAGAGGAGGGCAACTAAAATGGTGCAGGGTCTGCACCGGAAGACATCTGAAGAGAGACTTAAGGAGCTTAATATGTATAGCCTCAAGGAAAGGAGGGAGAGGGGGGACATGATAGAAACTTTCAAGTACCTCAAGGAATCAACAAAGTCCAAGAGGGTAGCATCTTTCAAAAAGAGATGTGCAAGAACAAGGGCACAATTTGAAGATGGGGGCAGCTCAGGGTAATTTAAGAGTATTTTTCACAGAGAGGGTTGTGGATGCATGGAGCGGCCTTCCAGCGGAGGTTGTGGAGTCAAAAACAGTGGCGGAATTCAAGCATGCATGGGACAGTCATAATAAGGCAATTTAGGGTGAGGGTAGGAAGAAGTAGGCTGCTGGTTAACTAGGATCTGCAGCTTATCCATTAGGTAGGGAAATGGGCAGACTGGGTGGGCCATGCGGTCCTTATCTGCCGTCAAATTCTATGTTTCTATGTTTCTATGGAGGGTACCAGAGGAAGGAAGAGGAAATTGTGGATACAGAAACAGAGTAAAAGGATGAAATCGATAGGGGGAAGAGAGGAGGAGGGTGATAGCAGTGGGAAGGATGAAAAGGAGAGGAAGAAGGGGAGCCCAAGGAAGCCATGGGAAACTGCAGACTGGTGCAACCAATTCAATTGAATACAGGCGCCAAGTTTGTGGTAGTGGAGGGGGTCATTAACACCTAACAGGTACGTCTTGTCTTGAACAGCTCTTGTCGTCATAATGGGAAGACCCATTCAGTCGTTCAAGTAGGGAAATAGCACACAGTCAGATGGAGTCTTAAAAATGATAAACCTTCTCCTCTGCCTCTTTCTCTCCTAACCTGTTCAGTCATTTCAAAAAGTCATCTTGCGGCAGAAGCGGCCTGGATGGGAATTCCATCATGTGACCTCTCTTTGGGATCCTCTGGATTGGATATGGGCTTTCGAAGGTGGTTTAGTCAAGGCCTAACCCACACATATCATTTTTATTTGAATGGCATATTTAAAACATTTTCCACAATTATAGACTGAATTTAATCTTCCCTAGACAGACTTCTATACACACCTTCAAATGCGCCACTTCTTGACTACCACAATAGGCTTAGATATTACCAAAATGGTCATTCCTCCTCTGTGCCAATTATTAACTCAGATACAGAGAGAATCATCCTCCCAACACTTATCATGCTTTGTTAAGGCCATAACAAATACCCCATCAACTCTGTTGGAGAACCTCCAAAATACTTGAGAATCAGACCTACTGATAGAACTTTCTCAAGAAGATTGGTGTAAAATCTGGCAAAGACAACATAAGATCACCGGCTCCTATCACTGGCACGGGTTTGGGTGGAAGGTGGTCTTGCATTTTTTTTGCACTCCCCAGATTACAGCCAAATATTCTATGGCCGGAGATTCCACTTGCTGGAGACAATGTGGATTTGAGGTTGCCACATTGGCCCATGTCCTTTGGTTTTGTTCAGTCCTAGATGATTTATGGCAGGGGGTGAGGGTAGGACCTTGAAGCAACTACAGTATACCCAGATTTAGGCCAAATGACCCCGGCAACGGCCCTTCTATTACATTTTTTTGAGACAAATCAAACACAAAAAATCAAATACCTATACTTCATATTCTCCTTTCAGCAGGCAAAAAGGTCATAACCAGGCTATGGTTTCAGCTGTCCCCTCCATCCCTCAAAGACTGGGAGGATACGGTTTACGATATCTATAAAATGGAGAGTATGACGGCCTCCCTCCAAGACAGAACTTCCACGCTGTTCAGCAAATGAACTATCTGGTTTCTTCACATAGGCCACTCCAGACCAGACTTCATTCCCTAGAGGGGGTTGACGTGAGTGGGTGGCTTTGAGGGGTCCAGCCAATGCTTCTCATCGTTGGAAAGTAGCATAACAGTTTGAAGTAAAATAACTTTGATCTCTTCTTGAATACAAGTGATAGAACTCCATATCCCTATCTCTTGGAAAGACATAGTTAATATATGGCTTTGATATAGGTGCCTACTACTACAGACTATTGTATTCTGCTAATGGTTTATTTTTAACACTACTGTGATGAATTGCTGTGAATCAATTATACCCAAACTTACCAATATAAACTGCATCTCTCAAAAGAAAAATACATAAAAGGAAAGTTTAAAAAAAAATAATCTTAAAAAAAGGAAAACTAAAACCAGGAGACCTTCTCCTTCATCTTTCTAGCTAAAAATAGAGCCAACAACAGAAGGCAAAAATAAAAGTTCAGTTGGGGTTCAAGTTTGTGTCTGGCAAAATGGCATAACAGGAGGCAGAGATGAAAGTTTGGGGGGGGAGTGTGAAGGAGGGAGGGAGTGCGTCTGCAACAAACATGTTTAGGAATGCAATTCACACCTGTTCAGGTATGACCGAAGGATTAGTGAATAAGTAAGGGATTCGATTGGGGGACAAATCAGGGCATGTATGTCAAGGAGAAACTCAACCTAATAAAATGGAAAGAATGTCTCATTTAACCAGTCACATCATCCTTGGATAACACAAATAGCCACTTAATCGGTGCCTGGCAGGATGCCCCAATAAAGCGGACATCCCGATTATTCACATCCAGATTTATTTATTTATATTTTTGGTAACCAGGTAAATGCATTGATCCAGAGGACAATTTTCAGTCACAACCTGTGCCACAACCTGGCGACACAGTAACATAGTAGTAGACACAATATATACATTGATTATACTGTACAAACACCAATGGATGATGGAAAAAAAACAGCCATTGTTTACATATGGTATACAAGCATGGCAAAATAAGGTACCATGAGAAATATAGGTGGTATTACAAAAGGAGAGAGAGAGAGGGAGAGAGTTTGCATTTGTACAATTTGATGAGCAGTTTTAAGCCTAACAGACAGATTAACATCTAGTCTAGGTGCCACGCCAGAGGACCTGAGAGAGTTTAAAAATCCCTGCTTTCTCACCACACCTACTGTGCAAAAAATTAAACATTTAGGTGTGCTGCTGTACCTTTTACTATCAGAAATGTATGCTAGAACCCTCCCAGTAAATCCGTAATATGATTCTAGCATAAAAAGTCAAAACTTAAACCTCAAGGGAATATTTTTTTTTTAAAGTGCTAGTGGTGGCCATCTTTCATGGCTTGAGTCAATATTTATAACATTTGTAATAAAGGCTGTTTAAGAAAGATTTAAGAGAAATAAAAATGTTCTGATGGTGCATCCAATTATGTCGGAAATATACTGTAGCAATGCTAAACACCTACATGGCAAAATTGTTTGCCAACTAACCAGTATTACTGCTTTAACTGGCCAAGGAGACACTTCCATATATGCGCTCTCAAGGTTTAAATGATCACCATAGCGACCTCTTGATGGCTATACACACTTGTTATAGACTGTGGACCATACATTATCCTCTATGTTATGCTTCCAAGAGTGATACTTCTATTTTTGTGAGCACTATAAATTCCAGAAAAAAAGTGACATTAAGCATAGGATTGCAGAACCACCTTTGTCACATATGCTCTGTGGTGTTACTGCCCCGTCCTCCACATCGGACGGATGATTGGTCCTGTGCAGGAACCAATCCAACAGCATGGTCCATAACCAATAAAACGTGTGGAACGTTGGTGGGCATACACTGGTCAACAGTGCAAAGTTCAATCTTGTGGTCATCCATTTTATAGGATTAGTCCATATCACCCCACAGCCGGTTCCATATTGTTGCTTAACTATTTCTGTGTCCATCACAGCTGACTCCATAATCACAGGTCTGTCCACAGCTCAACAGTAATTTCTCCTGACCTATTGCCTTCACTTAAATACTCTGCTTGTTATAGCTCTGCTGTATGGATCTCTGGTCCTAGCCAAAAACCATAGGTGCTGCTTTCTCCCTAACTGGATCAAATAGTATTTTGTGGTTACATACTCTTGACTTACAAGTTGGTTGCTCAGTTTAGCTGCTGCTGTATATTACTTGTTGCCATATCCAGTGCTCTCCTCACTGTCTTACTGCTACTGTTTAAGCCCCCCTGGTTGCAGAGTGCTCTGCCTGTTGAGGTCCAATGTACTCACCTGCTGCATTAGTCTGGGCTGTTTAATTCACATGCCACAAGTCTAGGATCCTGCACCTCTCATTACCATGCTTCATACTCTCCTCTTCCATCTGACCCTCTTCTCCCTCCAATCCCTATCTCCTCTCTCCCCCCCTTCAGGTCTACTCACACTTCTTCAACCCTCTCTCCCTTCTCTCTCACTCACTCACTCCCCCCCATCCACCCTCACCCTCACTGTATTCCCTCCTCACCTCTAGCCAATAACCCTCTCCTCTTTTCCTCCCTACTCTTCCCTGCTATACACCCTGATCTAATTCACTCCCCCTCCCTTAACCTTGAACTACTCCACCATATCTGTCCCTCCTTTCCACTATCTCCCCCCCCCCCATTCAGGAGGGCGGAAATCTTACTACACTCTCCTCCTCCTTACTCTTCTCCTCCTTGCTGGCGATGTTGAACGTAACCACAGACCTTCATCTCCTTCCTCCCTCTCTACCCTTCCCAAAGGCCTCAGCATCTATCACCTTAATGCTAGGAGCCTTTTCCCCCAAGCTCAACTCCCTTAAAGTCTGGATCTTCCTACATTCTCCTGACCTCCTGTCATCTCCAAATACTGGCTTTCCTCTAGACTCTTGTAACTGACACTGCCCTCACCACGATGGATCAGGGACATATTACTGTAGCCATATTCATCGATTTGGCCAAGGCCTTTCACTCGGTGTCCCACCCATTCCTCCTAAACAAGCTGAGCTCTGCTGACCTTTCAGCTCCCATTGTGGACTGGTTCCATTCATGTCTCATGGACCATCAACAGATTGTTCAGGTTGGTGGCATCCAGTTCTCCACTTTCTCCATCCTTGCAGGGGACCCTCAGGGCTCTATCCTGGGTTTGATCATCTTCGCAATTTTCCTAAATGATCTCCCTTCAGCCTGCATCTCTACATATGTCCACATGTATACAGACAATACGGTCAGCTACACCTCTGGCCAATCCGTTTCCTCAGTGGAAGTACTGCTCCAAAAAGCTTCCACAATGTGATGTGCTGGTTCCATGCCAACCAGTTCAGGGTCGAGACTAAGAAAACTGTGTCTATGACCTTCAGCACCAGCCAGAAATTGGCTAGGCTGTCACCTGCCCCAGTTTACTTTATAGTGGATGGTACTCCCCTGGAGGTTGTCCCTGCCTTCAAGTACCTTGGCACGTGGCTGTATAGTAACCTCAACTTCTCTAACACTGATGCCATCCATGCCAAGTTTCACCCCAGACTTGGTGCCTTGTACCACAGCAAGGATTGCCCCTCTCCCCAAGCCTCAAGGGAGCTGGTTACCAAAATGGTTCTCCTGGTCTTTGACTATGCAGATGTGGTCGATGGCACTGCCCCCCCCTTCCCTTGCCAGACTGGGCACCCTCTGTAATGCCTTCTGCTGCTTCGCTACCAGCTCTCCACCCTTGAGTCATCACTGCTCCCTCTACTCCTCCCCCCTACCTTCAAGTCACCAATCTCACTCTGCCTCCTTTATAGCCAAATACTGGTTTAGGTTCCTTCCCTCCTACCTTTCTTCACTCCTCTCCCATGTCCTATTCTTTTCATACTCACTGTGCTCCAGGGATTCTGGACAAGCTGCTTTCTCTACTGCTTGCTGTCCCTTTGGAATGTGCTACCTTCCTCCCTCCGACTCTCTACCTCACTCTCTGCCTTGCTTCAGATGCCTGCTAAGGCTTACTCCTGCACCCACCTGTACCTGTCACTCTCCCTCTTGACCCCTCCTAACCTGCTTGTCCTACCTCTCCTTACCTCCTCAACAAGACCTCCCTAAATTAGGGCAGTTTCCACATGGCACTACGTACGTGTTACACCCGTGCACATATTGTGCCATATTCTCCTATTGCGAGTGCAACTGATTCATCGCAGCCGATATCCTTGGCTGTGACTTGCTTTTCTATTTTGCACTTCTGTATGCCCTGCTATAGTATTACTCTGTGTCTAACTCACTTTCCACTCTCCCATATCACACCTGGAAATGAGCCTCTGCTCAGTGTGTCTTTCCCGGTTACCAATTTTAAAATAAATGAATCTCTGTCAGGGTGATAGATTATGCACCCTGATCCAAAGGGAGAATACACTCATAGAAACATAGACACTGAAAGCAGAAAAAGACCACTGGTCCATCCAGTCTGCCTGTAATTCCCTATCAAACCCTGAGACCTACTGTCTGTACAGGGTTCTAGCCCACACTATACACCCCCATGCTCCCCCGCCCTACCGCAACCACCCTGAGCAACCACTAAGCCCTTCACTCTATCCCAGCCATGTTTGAAACCATTGATGCTTTTGGCACCCACCACATCAGCTAGCAGACTGTTCGATGGCTCAAGCACCCTCTCTGTAAATTAAAACTTTCTTATGTCCCACTGGAACCTTCTCTGTAACAGTTTCCACTCATGCCCGTGTTCTTGATCCACTACTCATGCTAAATAATTCCCTGCAGTTTCACTTTGTTTATTCCTTTCAGGAACTTGAAGGTCTCTGTCATATTACCCCTCTCTCGTCTGGCCTCCTATAAGTACATGTTCAGTGCCTTGAGACGATCCTCATAAGATCTGCCCTGCTGGTCCTGAATCATTTTGGTCACCCTACGTTGCACCGTCTCCACCCTGTCCTTATCTTTCCTCAGGGGAGGACTCCAGAACTGGGCACAGTACTCCAGCTGCAGCCTCACCAGTTATCTTCAGAGAGGTAACACCTCTTTTCTTCTGCTGTCAATACCCTCTCCAGGTGCATCCCAACATCCTATTTTCATTACAGTCGGCCTTCTTACTGGCTTGATTGTTTTAGGGAGTTAATAATGATGACCCCTAGGTCTCTTGCCCGGGGGTGTAGCCAGGAATTTTAAACTTGTACTCAAGAGTTGAAGGAACTGTTGCCCCCTTCCCCATAAACACAAACCAAAAGATGTGCTGCCCCGCCACACAAACATTGCCCCCCCATGTCAGTCAACAATATGTAGTAAGCCAATGATCCTAATAGATTTACGTATTATTGTATCTAGCACACACACTGCCAATCAGACAGAAGTTGACTGGCTTTCTGTTACAATGTTTAGGATACATTGTGATAAGCCTCTGTACCACACCAAAGTAGCCAGCCTTACAGAAGTTCATTCACACCTGCACTCATGCATACATACTTGATCGGGTCACTCATACAATCACGGCATGGCCTTTAAGTTTGGCACCCACACATTTTCCAAAGATCATTCACAAACTCACACTAAAGAATCCAAGGAGGGGAAAAACAGTTCTTCAGATGCATCAGACTGTCTGTTGCCCTGGACTGAGTCTCAACTTTGCCCCTGAATTTTCCAGATTTTACTGTACTCAGCAAAGTACACTAAGTATGCCTGCTGGCACCCATGCTCTTGCCTCAGATGTAGTGCCCAGCTTTTACCCCTGCCCTTCAGTACTCTGTCCAGGGGCTCTTGTGTCCTATGTGCATCACCTTGCATGTTTTGCGTTAATTTCATCTATGCACAGGGAGCATTGGCCCCCTGTGGACTGAATGATGGGTTGGGCATTTTTCCCTTCCTTTTGTCTAATGTACTTTTCTAGTGGTATTGATTTATTCATGTGCTCTATTCGTCATTCCAGGGACTGTTCTGAAGTAACCACATATGGATTTCTCATCCAGTAACTGTCAGGTTGAGTTAAATAATTATAAATTAACTAATGTTAGTCTTTCATTATTTGAACTACTTTACAATCTGCAGAATTGATGCAAGGCAGTCTCCTGCTTGATCCTTATTGTCTGTTTTTTATAGTTCACTATATAGAATTCTGATTATTATTTAGAACTAGTCACCTCTGGGTGTTCATGTCTATAGGTTTTGTAATTTTTCAATCCTGGGTACTTTGGGCTTCTCTGAGAGAGACCTGCGCGGGGACTCTCCACACCATTACCACCTTAAACAACTGGACTTCTTTAACTTAAGGACTAGAAGCACAGTAATGCCGGGGGTGGGGGGTACTACCCTCTTTAAGAAAACTCTGTAAGGAACTGAATGTAATGCCACAAAGTTGGGCATCCCAGAAAGTTTAAAAATAAATAAATAAATAAAGGGTTCACAGGTGCTCAGGGTAGCTGCTGCAGGTGTAGGCAGCAGTATACTATGGTAAGGGGCCCCTGAGAATAAAAGATTCACCTCCTTGTAATGGAAAAAAATGTAAAATAATGCAGAGAAGTACCCTGTGCACTTACAGTATGGTCAAAAGGCAGATTTAAAAGCAATAGATGTCACAATGGCCTGGATGGAATGTTGTGCTGAGTGGCTCATGCACAGCATTCCACTCCAGCCGATCTAGAACCCAGGCAGGTTTAAGTTTAAAAAATAATTGTTCTGTTAGTCAGTTGTTGCTGGGCTGTGGAGTAGAGAGGATCACAGAAGTGTAACAGGGACTTGTGGCTTACCTGGAGTTGTGAAGCTGGTCCTGTTGACTCCGTGGTGATTCCCCTCCTCCAGTCCACTGAAGACTCCCTGCTCTGCTGTGTCCTGCAGTTGGTGGTACCATTGGGGCACCACGAAGACGAAAAAAACATGTCCGTTTCCCGCAGTTTTGGGCTGAATAGCCCCGCCGTTTATTTATTTTAGCCCCCCCTCCGAGTATTTCCTCAGTTTATTTAGTCCCCCGTCGGCAGCTCTGCCAGCCGCATCACGCCTGTATCACCGACAGCTGTCTGAGGCCCCCAGTTGTCCCCCCAGCTGCCTGAAACTGTCCTTCCCTCAGCCAGCATACCTCCCACCTCCCGGTCGCCTCCCGACGCTCCTTCCTACAGCGGAGTGGTGAGTCGACGGCAGCACGAGAAGAGTGCTGACCGCCTTTTTGAAAAGGAGACTGCTTTTATTTAGAAAAGTGCAGTATAGAGGAGCGGCCAAGCGCCGCAGGGGCATCGGGTCTCTAGGACCCTTAGTTTTAATATTAAATAGGAGGCGGGACTTAGCGACGCCCACGGGGGGGGGCCAGAAACACAAGGCCAGTTCAAGGCCTTATAAATATTGATGTGGAGGTGGGATTTGGGGTGGAGATTTGAGATTAAATTTAAAGGGGCCACGTAATTTAAAAGGGCAAGTCAGGCCCAAAAGCAAAGTGGGGCACCAGGCCCAGTATTTAGAGGGGCACCAGGCCCAGTATTTAGAGGGGCACCAGACCCAAAGTAAAGAGGGGCATTAGGCCCATTATAAAGATGGGCACCAGGCCCAATTTGAAGAGGGGCACCAGGCCCATTATCAAGTGGGGCACCAGGCCCAGTATTACGAGGGGCACCAGGCCCAATAGGAAGTGGGGCATCAGTCCCAATTTAAAGTGGGGCACCAGGCCCAAGTTTTGGTAGGGCGTCAGGCCCGAGGTAAAAGTAGGGCATTAGGCCCGAGGTAAAGCTTGGTACTAAAGGGAAGCTCCGGCCTAGTGGAATAGGGCAAGCCAGCCTAGTGGTATTAAAGGGAGGCCCTGGCCTAGCAGAATAGGGCAAGCCAGCCTAGTGGTTCTAAAAGGAGGCCCCGGCCTAGCGGAATAGGGCAAGCCAGCCTAGTGGTACTAAGGGAGGCCCCGGCCTAGCGGAATAGGGCAAGCCGGCCTAGTGGTACTAAAGGGAGGCCCTAGCCTAGCGTAATAGGGCAAGCCAGCCTAGTGGTACTATAAGGAGGCCCCGGTCTAGCGGAATAGGGCAAGCCAGCCTAGTGGTACTAAAGGGAGGCCTTAGCCATGACGTTTAGAAAGAGATCCTATTCCAGAAGACCCTACATTTAGAAACAGGGGTTCATTTAAGAGTGTTCAATTTGCCTATACTGTGAAACTACTGTAATTACTGTACTGCTTATGCCGAACTATTGCCCTAAGTACCTGAACTACTGTCCTAAGTACCTGAACTATTGTCCTAAGTACCTGAACTATTGCCCTAAGTACCTGAACTATTGCTCTAAGTACCTGGACATTGACCCTTATCAGTAATAATTACCCCTGAAGTTATAATTTGCCCTCCTCCGGCAAATTATTGTATCATTCCACAGTTCTTTGGGCATTCTTCAGTTATATGTTTACTACCGTATGAAGACAGTCTCAATCTTCTACCACACTGCAGTCCCATAGTGTGTTCTGTAACACCACGTACTCAGAATCAGTCTCTGCTCAGAAGAAGACATCCTCTCAGCATTCTTCACTTCTGGGAGATCCTACATTAAAACATCACAGCAATAGCGGCTCCAGTACAGGTTGTGCCAGTGTAAAGGATAAGATAGCAGCCAAAAGAAACACAGCACCAACACTTCTTTGAAAATATATATAGCTGTATTAAAACTCACATACAATAGATGAATAACAAACACAGTGGCGCCATGCAAGGTAACAACAGCTCCCAGACAAAAGAACAGCCCAACCGGTTTCGCGCCAAAAGCGCCTCTTCAGGGACGGTCTCTACTCAGAAGAAGACGTCCTCTCAGTATTCTTCACTTCTGGGAGATCCTCCATCAGCTCATCATGTCCGTCTGTGTCGTACGCCGAAGTCGAGTCCATTGCCAGTCGTACAAGTCGTACCTGCCGTTTTCTTGTTTTCACAGCTTGAAAGTACATCCACCGAAACGCATCACGACAGCCGTGCCAGTGTCGTTCCGTGTGGTTCCTGTTCCAGATGTCCTGAAGTTGGTTGCCCTCTACAGAAGAGTGAGCTCATCCTGAAGAACCTAGTCTGCGCCCCTCCTGGTTGTTCGCCGAAAGTCGAGTCCGTCGAAGCCCAGTACGGGACGCCATCCACCATTTCTTTGTTTTGTGTTAGTTCCTGATCCTAGGATTGCAGAGTCAACCATCATCTCTTCAGATTCTTATGGTTCCTGGTCCTGTCAGAGTTCCTTCCGAGTTCAGCTGGCCCTTGGAGTGCTGCAGCATCAGTCAGGTCATGGTAGTCCTCCATTGGATTCATCGCCACGCAGATCTTGATCTATCTTCATCCTTGGCAACCCTGGAAGTGGGTTTTGGCCAAGGAACCCTTTGTTTTCAGTGTGTTATCTCAGGAACCAGTTGCTCTGGTTCTACATTCCGGCAGCCTTGGAGAGAGTGGGCTTTTGAGGAAGAAGTGTAGAATAATTTCAGAATAAGAGTGGCAGTAGGCCTAAAGTTTATTCTTGTGGTAATAACCTTAGTAGTGGTAGATAAAGGTATTTCCCTGTTTATTGCCCTATTGTTCTCGGGCAACCCCTCTTCCCTCTTGTGACTGTGTCTCTCTACCCTTGGTACAAAATAAATGTCCTGCAGGCATTGAAGCACTAAGTTGACTCCTGCCTTTCCTTGTCTGGGTAACGGTTATCCTATCCACATAATTCGGACCTTGGTGCCTCTCTCATCTCTTTTCACCACCTTTAGAGTAGAGCACACTTAACAGAGCACCTCCAGCTCATCACATCACGAGCATCACATGAAGCAACAGGGTGTTTTGTGCAGTCCATTTTTCAAATGCCACAATAAACACTTGCCTCATTTAACCTGCAGTGCTTGTCCGTCTATCATTTTTGTACGTGATCTGATGCCTTTTACTGCACTGTGACAGGGTAGCGAACCAGGCATCTTCTCGGGGAACACTCACAAAGAGAACACTCTGGACAGCAGCTTAAATCAAAGGAAAACTGCTCTACTTTCAGTAACAGAAAAAGAAACAAACAGCTTGTAGTCATCTTAACAAAAACATGCTTGCAGTTCAGTCCCTTGCTGTCTCCACATAGCAGAAACAGAAACCGCTCCCTCTCTTGGCCCAGGTGGTGCTTGTTAAAGGAAAGCAGTCATTATTTGTAGAAAATACAAAATCACACATGCCCACACAATGCAAAGCATCATGGGCTGCATATGCAAATCACCACAGAATGTTATGCTGGTTCGACTTTAAGAAGAATTGCATGGTGCCGAAAGGCCTCTCACACAGTTTGCAAAGGGTGCTAACAGATGACATAGACACATGTTTCGTCCTACCAGGACTCATCAGTATGCCTCATCTGTTTGACACCCCAGTGGAATGAACCAGCTACCCTAAGATGGTCTGTCTGGGTTATGTTGTGGTGAACCCACTAAAATAAAAAACAATTTAAAAGACAAAGAATCTCTGTGTGCAAACACTGAGGCAGGGATTACCCCAAAGGGCATTTGGCTGGGAAGCTAAGTTTCAAGAAAATACAAAAATCACACATGCCCACACAATGCAAAGCATCATGGGCTGCATATGCAAATCACCACAGAATGTTATGCTGGTTCAACTTTAAGCAGAATTGCATGGTGCATTATTTGTAGCTTCCCACCCCACCCTCTAAAAAAGCTTTACCCTGAGATTAGGCTTTTGTTAAGAAAAAAAAATGTACTTCCCAGTTTTTACTTACCTTATTTTACTTTTGTAAAGTCCGTTTTTCCAAAACGTGGTGGATGCTGTGCGGTTACATTTCATCTGAAAGTGTGGCGCCACATTGCTCGCCTCAATACAAATGTATTGATGCAAGTGGTGCAGCGCCACACTTTCAGATGAAATAGAACCACGCTACATCTGCCATGTTGTGCAATACCGGACTTCAAAAAAGTAAAATAAAGAAAGTAAAAACACAGAAAAAAACATTTCTTTCTCAGCGAAAAGCCTAATTGGGTACAAATAATGACGGCTTTCCTTTAACACCACCCCGAGGTACACCCAGCGCACAGAACAGGAAGTGAATTGAGGCATTAAAGTGCCAACCTTACAGCAAAAAAGTGTTTGTTACAAATGCTACAACAGCTCTCCCACCCACCTGTGTTGCAGGGCTGCCAATTGGTTTATGGGTGAAAGAAGAGTGATGGGCATACACTCCGTCACACGCACCAAGACATTTCCAGCACACAAGCTTTCAGGCATATGCATAGCCTTTCTTCAGAGCTTTCACTAAGTTTCTGAAGAGCCCTGTGTAAGCCTAAAAACTGGTGCAATAAAAGATATTAAATCACCTGATTTGTTCACTTGTTTGCACGAGGACCAATAAGGATGCAAATAATATTCTTGTAGATTTGATATGATTAAAAGGAGTTCCCTTTTTAGTATGGTAATCCCCAAGATTTTGCTAGTATTATCAGCTGTTATTGAACACTGATTGTACCATAAGGTCAGTGGCAGTGTCTGTTGAATGCTAGTTCACCTTAGTCACAGGAAATTTGACACTGAACAAGAGGTGTACAAAAACAGTTGAAAATGTTGTTGAAATCCTGAGGGTAGCCATACTAAATGGAGTGCTCCTTTAAATTATTTCAAATCTAAAACAAATGCTAACAAAGCTTCAAAGTGGAGAAAAGAGCGTATTAAAAAACTGGAGAAAAAGGAAAATCCTAAATAGAATAAAACAGTACGCATTCAAATAACATGCACTACTCCTTTAAGACATCGGTTATTTATTGAACACAGTCACACAATCCGCCAAAAAATGTCTTCGTCATAGATTCTGTGATGCTGTA
Organism: Neoceratodus forsteri; assembly: GCA_016271365.2. Lineage (NCBI taxonomy): Eukaryota > Metazoa > Chordata > Ceratodontiformes > Ceratodontidae > Neoceratodus > Neoceratodus forsteri. Next base: position 1,379,571,261 of record CM028132.1, on the reverse strand, counting down.
CTCACTGGCCACACCCTCACCACTTCATTCTTCAGCCACCTGTTCACAACATTAATTACCGTATTTATTGGACACAATTATGCAACCGTAACCAGAAAATATTTCTGTCACAGCTACTGCCTTGCCATGGGCCCCACACCAAGCCTTGTATTCTTCAGTTGCCTGTTCAAAACAATATTTTATTGCATACATTAATGTGCCCACAGCCAGGAAATTTCTCATCATCAACGTGGCCAATTTTTCATCATCAACATGGCGACACTATACTTCGCCGGGTCCCACTACCATCATTACATTAAGTCGCCAGTTTCAGATGTCAGTAGGACACATTCACATGACCAAGCCTCTCTAGATGGATGCTCCGAGCCCTGCCAGCCTCTGCTCTTGCCTTCCTGAGCTAGAACCCCAAACCCAAGAGGCTGGCATGCCAGGTGGTGCCACAGACTGAGCATACATTTGGGAGCTGGTGATGAAACCTGTGTTCTTGAATGGCTGGTGATGGTGTGCAGATTGCAAGTGTAGGAAACAAACTGCCTGTCAATTCTAAGACTGCGCAAGGCTCAGGCTGGGAACAATGCTAGTTTCTCGCACCGACATACAATATGCCCCCTACACCTCGATGCTGACCTGGAAGACCAGCACTATCTGTTTGTGTAATGCATTGGACTTATTCCATCCTGGGCCCTTTCAAGTTGAAAACTACTAACTTTGTGTATCAACACTGTGGCATGGATCATTATCCTCTGTGGGTTGAGTGAAAACTGTTAGTCTTAAGAAAGTCAGGGATCAGGTGAGGATGGAATCCAGGTCTTCAAAGGTGGAAAAGCCTGTGCTGTCTCCCACTGTCCCCTCTGCCCCCTATCCCCACACAGTAAATAATCTGACCACTTGGAAGTGTTTACTAGCCATACTAACCCTTGTACAGGCCAGTAAAGTATAGCAATAACACCATCGTGGTCTGGGATTACGAGGTAATAACCAGACAAGGGGCAATAAACACCAAGCCTGAAGTCTAGTAATTACACAGAAAACCCACACCACTATTGGTATTATCACTATTAGGGCCAGATATTCAAAACTTTGCCCTGGGGCTAAATTAGCACTGCCCGGTGGGCAAACTTAGCCCGGAGCACAAAGCAAGCCATATTCAAAAGGAATAGCCCAGGGCAAACAGCCTCTGAATATAGCATGGGAATGAGGCCGGGCAAACTGGGCTGGGAGTGCAGGGCAAACTTAGCCCTGGAATAAGACAGCTCTGAATATGGCAATCAGGAAGTGCAAACCACAACAGCAACACAGTGTACAGCGTGTGAAGGTAGGTAGAGTTGAACTATGTGGCCAATGTGTGCCAGCAAATCGTGGACTGAGTACAGCTGCAGGCAGCAGTGTATGTGAAAGTACAGTGTGCAAAACTGTAAAATATTCCCCAAACTGTTTGTGCAGCGCTAACATCGCTTTGTAACGGGTTTAGCGCAGGGCTAAACTGCTAGCCCGGTGCAAACACGTTTGCCCAGCGCTAAACTTTGCCATATTCAAAAGTGACATGCAAATGAGCCTACTTAGGTAGTCTGTGGGCAAACATCCAGATTAGCATCTCATTATGCCTTGATTTGCATGCAGTTTGCACCAGGCTAACTGTTTAGCCCTGCGCTAAACCCACGCAAACATGTTAGCGCTGCGCAAACAGCTTAGGGAATATTATACAATTTTGAACACTACTTCCACATGCGCTGCTGCCTGCAGCTGTACTGGGACAACACAGCATAGGCACAGATGGTGGTGGTGCTGCATGCAACTGTCACGTTGTAGGTCATGCTACAGTGCACAGCAGACATTACGGTAGCAAGGGGGGCCAGTAGTGTGTGGACACAGCAATGCCAATGGTGTGTAGGGCAGTGATGATGACTGCACTATACACAGTGAGAGGCCCTACCTGCAGGTGTTTACTGACAGTGGACATTACTGTTATGCTGTTGTGTGACCCACAGATGCTGCACCTCTGGCATGGGATGCTCATAGTGACATATACATGTCCAGCTTTGTGTGCTGTGGCAGTTGTACAGCTATGTGGTATGTGGCCGGGGGGGGCATATATCATCCGAAAGGCACATTGGTGTTGGGGTATTCCCAATACTGGCCCACATGCACTGCATGATGTGTCCCAGCCTTGTGACCATACCTGGTCTGTGGCACAGCCTGGCCACCCACACACTCTCCTCTCTACATCCTCCATGCCCACAGTGCTGCATGTGTGTGCTGGCATCTGTTGGTGTCCACAGAAGTGTGGTCCGCAGGTGTGTGCTGTATGGCCACACTGCCATACTGTCCACTGGCGGCAGGGCCACCACTTACTGCCTGGCATGGCTGGGACTGGTGGCAGATAATGGCATCATTGTGATGCCATCAGTTAGCAGCATGTTTCCTCTATGTTTGGCTTTGTCTATGTGTCATATTAATTTGTTAGGGTCGCGCAAAACCCGCGCGAAGCCATAGTGTCGTGCAAAGCTGATTGCCCAGAGTTAAGACAAGCTTTTCCTGGGCAGTAATGTGCACTGTGCTAAGTGTCGCGCTAAGTCGCGCAAAACCACTTTGCATGGCGCTAGTCGCTGAATATAGCATTGCGCCTGTATTCATGTCAGTTTGCCCCTTGCATACATTATGATTTTGCCCAGTGCTAATGCAGTTTGCCTGCGCTATTTGGCCTTTTGAATATAGCAGACCCACACTAATCCCGCGCTAAACCTGTGCAAATGGTTTTTGCCCGACACAAAGTTTTGAATATCTGGCCCTTAGACTGAAAACATATAAACTGCCAAAATCTGCTTGTCATGTTATAGCGCATTTGCGAGAAAGCAGGAATTCTCTCTCACAGATGCGTTGTAGCATTGCTAGAAGTCTCTGATTGGCTGCTGCGTGTTGAAGTTGGAGGGCAAACTGGACTTGCTCTCTAATTGGCAAAGTACACACGCAGCAGCCAATTAGAATGCAGATCCACTGTCCCATTATTCAGTCTACTATCCACTTATCACAGAATAAGCAGGCCATAACTCTGTATTCTGGTGGGCCAAGAACAATTTTTTTTCCAGTATTTATGATATAAGAACCAGAGAATATTCAGCCAATGAGCTTGCTTGATTGGCTGGACATTCTAAGACCTATTATATAAGTTTATTGGTACAGCTGGATGCCCCCTTATAGATATACGAGTGTTGCATCGTGTGCTCTTAGGACGCGAGAACTGTGAACCGGTGAGCAGTTGTGGCATCCTGAGAACGCAAGAGGTGACTCTCATATCTATAAGACAGCCTCCAGCTGTACCAATAAACTTATAGATTATAGTTTTGTTTTTGTTGCATAAGCTTAAAAGTATGTTCAAATTATTAAATTTTTTTTTTTTTTTACTGTTTATCACAGGATGCAGTGCCATCGCTACGGCAACCACAGACTTTAAAAAAGACATTCAGCATGTGGGTGAAAGCTGGCATCTAGTATGCAAGTGAAGTACTCTTATAGATTTGAGTGCTTCACGCAATCCTAAATCCTGCTGTCTGATTTGTTATTACAGTCTAGATGATCTATAAAAAAAATTCTGCGTACAATGTGCTATCATGCAGTGGAATGGCAATGGACTGTTCAACTGCACTAGGTCAGGGCACTTTGATTCCCCTAAGAAATTTAAATTTAAAAACAAAAAGATTATAACTATCTAAGAATGTGAGATTTGTAGGTGCTTTAAATTAGTTAATTGGTTCTGTGAGTGATGACTCTTATGGTATAAGAGACGTCATCTCGTGCTGGTTGCGGCAGGCTCTCGCACAGGTTAGGGCAGACTCTTGCCATGGTTCGGATAGACTCTCTTGCTGGTTGGGACAGACTCTCACTATGGTTGTGACAGACTAGCACACTGATTGGGGCAGATTCTCGAGCTGGTTGGGTCAGATTCTGCACTGATTGGAGCAGACTCTCTCCCTGGTTGGGATGGACTCTCGCGATGGCTGGGGAAGACTTTTGTGTTGTCTAGAGCAGACTCTCGTGTGGCTGGAGAAGACTTCTGTGCTGGTTGGGGCAGACTCTTGCCCTGGTAGGGGTGGACTCTCACCCTGGCTGGGACAAACTCTCGCGCTGGTTGGAAAAGACTTCCACGCCGGTTGGGGCAGACTCTCACAATGGTTGGAGTGGTCTCTCATCCAGTTAGGGATGGACTCTCATGCTGACTTGAGGTGGACTCTCGAACTGATTGGGATGGACTCTTGCCCTTAGTGGGGCAGATGCTTGCAATGGTTGGGTCAGACACTTGCGCTGGTTGGGGCAGACCCTCACTCTCATTAGAGCAGACTCTCGGGCTGATTGGGGCAGATGCTTGTGATAGTTGGGGCAGATCCTCACTCTGGTTGGGGCATACTCTCGCCCTGGTTGGGGCAGACTCTTGCCCTGGTTGGGGCAGACTCTCAATCTGGTTGGGGTAGCCTCTCACCCTGGTGGGACAGACGCTCACCCTAGTTGAGGCAGACTCTCACTCTGGCTAGGGCAGACTCTTGCCCTTGTTGGGGCAGACTCTCACTCTGGTTGGGGGTTGGGGAACACTCTCACTCTGGTTAGGGCAGACTCTCACTCTGGTTGGGGCAGATTCTCACCCTGGTTGGGGCAGACTCACCCAGCAAGAACAGACATCAACTGCAGCACCCGTCACCTTACAGAAAATGTCCTGACAGCTTTGGTTAGACCAATGTAAGTATTAGTATGCCAGCTTTCGGGTCGATGCAGTATCCTTTTCTCAGATGACAACAGTTTACCACAGAAAGCAGAGATTGGATAAAGTGAGCTGCTCTTCCTTGTTTTGAGTTGATAGTAGTTACCGTACAAATGCACTGTTGAGTTTTTCTTCCTTCCTCCTGATGCCATAAAGCTATTGCAATCCCCTTATTTATGGTCTTCGCAGAAATCTGCTTGCTAAACGTCAGTATATCCAAAGGACGGCTGCCACCTTCTTACTGATTTGAGAACATGGGATGTACAATATTATTCCCATTCTCAAAGATTTTCATTAGTTACCTCTGTACTTTAGAATACTCCACAATTGGTTTTAAAATTGCAGCAACAGACTATGCACGTCCTTCCTCTGCACTTGGTTAGCACCTGCTAACTCACTGATCTTACTTTCCTGTGGAAATGAACTATCCCCTATGTTGGCCTTCTGTATTTGGGTGATAACAATAGTCTTGACTGTCAGACTTGATAGACGGTGAGGCCCGTTTCTGCTGACAAGTTTCGTATGTTCGTAAAATTCTACATGGAAGAGCCCTAATCTACCATTCAAACTCATTATCTTGTGTTCTCCGACAAGACCTCTTTTCTCTTGTAATACTCGACTTCAAAGTTATTAATTACAGAATTTACAGCTCTGGCTTTGTGATACCCTCAAATCTACTTTGTAACCCCTCTCTCCTAAGCAGTTACTGATGTTCCTTTTCAGGTTTCCAAGACTTTCCACGACATCAGTTGCACCATTCCACAGCATTCATCTAAATTATTTGTTTTTTATTATTTTATTTCCTTTTATTTGTAATTTTTGATCAGGAAAGGCACATTGAGTTCTTACAGCCTTTTCCAGGTGCGTCGGGGGAGGGGTTACGTGGCCCTGTTTTATTGACATGGAGGATGTTGACCATGAAACTGGGAAACTCCCCTACTCTTCTCTAAAAAAATGACATGTGATCTTTAACTTCACCTGGACAGTGACCACAGATGAGCAGAAGGGACTTCGGTTTAACATCTCATCTGAAGAATGGACAGCTTGACAATGTAGTATTTTCCCTCCCCTCAATACTGCACTACAGTATCAGTTACAGGTATTACCCCAGCCACCTGGTATGGGACTAGAACCCACAACCTACTGATCGTCCAACTCCAGAGGCCACCGTGCTACTTACTGAGCCACACTGACACTTTAAATGACTCCAAACAGTGTAACTGATGTCAGAATGTTCGGGTAGTATGAAAAAAGAGAGCAGTAGCTGTGAACGAGTAAGTCAATGCAGGCTAATAATAATAAAAATATAATCATGTGTTCACCAGAAAAGTCCAACATATCACAATAAATGTTACTGTGATGTTTGACCCTTTGACAGATTAAATTTTGAATAAAGGACACATACTAACAAAAGACCAGGAGGGCACTGAAAGATATAAAAACAGTGTCTTATTACCTTTTTTTTTTCTAAAAAACTGTTTACCTCCTTCAGAACCCTGACTGCCCCCCATTGGGACTAGCCCCCCTTGTCATGTCATCCAAAATCTCTGGGACTTACCTTCTCCATTGTGGTCCTGCCACAGGACCCTGGCTTGAGGTGCTCAGCTGTCAGTGTGGGGCCTGCGAAGGACTGGGCACTCACCACGCATTGGTCAGAGGGGTTTTCCTCCTATTTTCTCCCTTACTAGGCACAGGCACGTGCAATAATGCACAAGCACACTGTGTCTCTGTGGAGATGCCCCCAGCATCCGGGCATGGGGTCCTTTTTTGTGTTGTCCTACAGTGCTGCCACCTAGATTCCATTAGCTGGCAGGAAAGCCGTGAGACTTGCAGTCGCGCCTCTCCAGAAGAGGAAAGCTGTCCTATGGATGCTCAATCCTCTCTCCCCGGCCAGTCCCCAAATTTTTTTTTTTTTCCAATTGTTTAACCAGATGAGACACACTAAGCTGAAAGGTTATTTACAGGTGCAACCTGGGAGCACAGGGAAGTTAAGTGACTTGCTCAGGGTCACACAGTATGCAAGTGGGGGCTGTGGGATTCAAACCCAGGTCTCCAGATTTGCAGCTCAGAGCCTTAAACCACTGCGCTATACTCCCTCCCATTACCCTAGGTCTGTTCCTAAACGTGGGTTGGCAGCATGGCGGGAGGTAAGGCACCCAATGCCTCAGCACTCCATGCCACAAGGCTGGCTCCTCCTATAGCCTTTAACCTAATTTCTCTTTCCATCTTAATTTCACATTCCTCTTTTTATTTATTTGTTAGCTTGGTGCCCACCTAAGACTAAGTTTGTCATTTTTAGCATATTTTACATCTGTGAAGCATTTTGGGATACTTCCACTATAAAGGGTGCTGTATAAAAATGAAATAAATTGTATTATATTTACTGGTGTCCCCCTTTATCAATCTAAAACTAGCATTCTACAAATGCCATAATGCACAGTGTTGACATCACAGCCATGTATTACAGCATTTTCATAACACCCTGCTCAAGCTATGTGAATTGTCGCTGAACCCTCCAACCACCCACAACCCACTTTGTTTGTATATATTTTATGAATCTGGTTTGATCCTGACATTTCTAGCATCGAGTTTAAAATTAAACACGAACCTACACTGCATTGCAACACACGCACCTTTTTGTCTGGCTATGTCTTTATTCAAGCTGGTGAAAAACGACATGCTGCGAGTCTTATTTTAAAAGAAAAAGTATCACATAAATGGCAGGATCAACCAGACTGCCTTCAACTCTATAATTAATGACGTTCTGGACAGGTTTATTCCCGTATAAAAAGTCATCATAGTATACGATAAAAATCCACCATGGTTCAACAATAAGATTAGGAAATTAACAAATAAAGGAAACGTTTTGCACTATTCCACTGCATGATGACACATTATATGCAGAATTTTTTCTAGATCATCTACTGTAATAGCAAATTAGATGGCAGGATTTAAGATCGCATGAAGCACTCATATATATGAGTACTTCACGTGCACAGAAGATGCCAACTTTCACTTTCCTTGTAAATGTCTTTTTATTTTAAAGTCTGTGGTGGCGTAGCAATGGCAGTGCATCCTTGCTGTAATAAACAGCAAAAAAAAAAAAGAAAGGTAAAATTGTCATTTGAACATAATTTTAATCTTATGCAACAAAAACAAAACTATAATCTATAAGTTTATTGGTACAGTTGGAGGACGTCTTATAAATATGAGTGTCACCTCTTGGCATTATCTGGATGCCACAACTGCTCACCAGTTCACAGTTCTCACATCCTAAGATTGCATGAGGCAACACTCCTATATCTATAAGAGGGCCTCCAGCTGTACCAATAAACTTATATAATTGGTCTTAGAATGTCCAGCCAATCAAGTGAGCTCATTGGCTGAATACTCTCTGGTTCTTATATAATAAACACCGAAAACAAAAATTGTTCTTGGCCAGTCAGAATACAGAGTTACTGCATTGTTGTTCTGCAATAATGGGACAGTAGACTGAATAATGGGACAGTGGATCTGCATCCTGATTGACTGCTAACAATCCTATTGGCTAGCTGGTACCTCCAAACCATGGTAAATTGTAGCACTACCAATGGGAAGGAGTGCCAGCCAGCCGCACAGTCAGGAGCCCCCAAAAGCAGTATTGCTCTGAACCCCCGAAAACCACAGGTAAAGCCACCATTTTGTAACATGGATAACAGAGCCCTCGGTAATCCCCGACAGCACAGTGCAAATCTCACTGCTCCACAAGTGACAAACCCTGCCTACTACAACAGTTAGTGCATTTAAATGCATACCTGTGAGTTAGAACTGCACCAAAAACTCTGCCTACTGAAAGTGTACAATCGCGCAAAGTGACTGTGCCTGCCACCACAGCTCAGTCACCAGGATACACGCATCGCACCAACCCCCTTCTGCTAAACAAATATTTGAATAGTCTGAACAATGCTGAAGTGGGAGAAGTGTTTTTGAGTTAAAAATGAGGGCTGGAAGTTATGGAAATCACGGCCCAAAAGCGTAGCCGTGATACTGGGTATGCCCCTATGCATATACGCATATATGCATAGTCGCATGCCCAGTATCACGGCTCATTTTGTGTCTGTGATTTCCTTATGTTCTAGCTCTCGTTTTTAGTTCAAAAAACACTTCTCCCAGTTCAGCATTGTTTAAATTATTCATGTACTTGTTTAGCTGAAAGTCTCATCCATCAGAGACCAACACACACCATTACAGGTGTGCTCTTAGGACTGCCAAAAGAGCAATTAGGCTAGCAGGGAGGAACTTAAAATTCAGGTTAGCCCATACTAAGGGCAACTAGAAGACGTTTTACTCATATATTAATTTGACCAAAGGTAACTCTAGAGTGATAGGCCCAGTAGTGACTGATAATGTTAGGGTTAGTGATCCCCAAGACATGGCCAATCAGTTCAATACATTTTCCTGCTCAGTATTCAGTAAAGGAGAAGTGGTCATCAGACACCGAACTATGACACATTACAGAATACCACTAAGCAACACTTACTAGTTACTAATACTATTTACAATAGACTCTCTACCCAAAATCCTAACAAGTCAGCTGGCCCTGATGGACTCTACCCAAGATTTCTGAGGGAACTCAGCTCTGAATTGGCACCAGTCTTGACAATAATATAAAACAAATGCCTGAATGAAGATACTGTTCCACTGCATTGGCGCCAAGCCATAACACCAGGATTTAAAAAGGCAAGAAATGACTACCTGGTAACCACAGACTAATCAGCTTAGCATCTATTGCCAGTGAAATTATGGAGGGAGTTATAGAAGATAGGCTCACCGAGGACATGTTAAACTTGGGTCATCGTGATAATACTCAGCACTGCTTTGTAAAAGGGAGGTCATGCAATACCACCCTGGTTTCTTCTATGAAACAATCAGTAGCCAAGTGGATACTGATAATAATGCAGATGTTATTTATTTGGACTTCAGAAAGACATTTAACAGCCAGCCCAGTGGCACTGAGGGTTGAGGCGCTGGACGCAACACCTCGCGTCACGCCGGCGACCCGGGTTTGGGAACGAGCCCGGTCCACTGCAGGTCGGCGGGGGGGAGAGAGAGAGGATTGAGTGTCCGGAAGACTGCTTTCCTCTCTTGGGGAGGGATCCAGGGTATGTTCAAGCGCAGCAGCTGCCCCGCGGAAGCCGGAGGCACTGCAGCACACAAGGGCTCTCAAACAGGGTAGACACTGGGTGGCTGTCTTCCGGATGTGGGTGGGAGCACTCACATCGTGGGCTGTAGAGCATTGCACGTCCCACATCTGGGGCGTAACTAAGAAACCCCCCACCTCGTGGATAGGCGATGGCACCTCCACTCTCCTGACCACACTCCACCGCCAGTTGCACTCCTCTCCTGGGCAGAGCCCAGCCCGGCCCAAATTCTAGATAGAGCGACCTGGGTGAATAGGGTGGCTCTACCTCAGGGGGCTCAGAGCCGGGGGGATAGCCAGACTGGTGCCAGGAACTAGGAGGCCTCTCAGGCATGGAGGTAGAGTTGGGGGCATTGGAGGATGCCTGAGAGAGTTCCACAAGATGGGGTATAAACAGAGTTAAAAAAAAAAAGAAAGGCATTTAACATGGTTTCCCATGAACTAGTAGTAGCAAAAATGATAACCTTAGGTATTAATAAACAACCTGTAAGATTAGTTCAAGCTTGGTTATCAGATAGAGGACAATCAGTTAGAATAAGTAGATTCGTGTCTGATGAGGGCAGAGTGACTAGTGGCATCCCCAGGGGTCAGTTCTTGAACCACTGTTATTTAACATCTACATTCAAGACTTGAAAATTAACAGTGGAAACTGTTTAATGAAATGTGCCGATGACACTTAATTGGGCAGAATAGTAACATATAACTAAGATAGATTAAGGATGTATTCTGATATTTCGTTTATAGTGGGGTGGGTTAAGAAGAACCAATTACAATTTAACATCGACAAATGCGCAGTTATGCACTTCAGTCATTCTAATATTTCCCAGGAATATTATATTGATGACATTAAGATTAGATCAGCTAACGGGGTGGTAGATCTTGGAATCCTTTCTAGTTGATAGAAAAAAACACCTACTAGAGATATTTAAGCAATAAACCACGACAGGGTGTGCGTGATGCTGGGTTTACCCATGGTTGGCAGAGTTTTTGGTGTAGTTCTAATTCACAGGTATGCATTTAAATGCACTAACTGTTGTAGTAGGCAGGGTTTGTCACTTGTGGAGTGGTGAGATTTGTGCTGTGCCATTGGGGATTACAGAGGACCCTGTTACCCATGTTAAAAAATGGTGGCTTGACCAGCAGTTTGGGGGGGGGTCGGAGTGATACTGCTTTTGGGGCTCCTGACTGTGCGGCTGGCTGGCTGGCACCTCTTCCCATGGGTAATGCTAGGATTTACTATGGTTGGAGGTGCTAGTTAGCCAATAGGATGGTTAGATTTCTTTAGCCATTGTATAATAGAAAATATACTTCTGTCCCAAGGGCAATTAAATTATGAACAAGCTTCTTCATGATATGGTGTAATCCAATAGTTTATTCAATTTTAAAAATAAGCTGGGTACTTTTATAAAGAATTGCTGCTTGCCTAGCCAAGACCACTGAACAGTGGGAGGCAATTCTTTATGGGCTATATGCCTTCTATTGCTCTTAAACCCAACTATAAGTTAAAATAAATGAAACATTAAGTGATCATGAGAGCTGGAAGGTTTAGCAGCAACAGAGGGAACACAATTCCAATAGTGCTTTTTTTCTATTTAACTTAGTGGAGTCAGAGTGTAAAGTTCAGAGTTGAGACAAAAAAGCAGCAATTCTAAAAAATAAAACAGGGAGTTCATTTTTTTTTACACACCTTCAAGTGTGTGTTATCTAAATAAACATCTGAAGCTTCACTCTTGAAGTTCTTAAGGTTTATGGGTCACTGCACGCCCTTTCAGTTTAGTTTTAGGAAATCTCACTCCACTTCTGCTTCTCTCCTACAGCTCACGGACTTCGTACTCTCAGGTATGGATCAGAGTCTAATCACGTCTGCCATTTTTATTGATCTTGCTAAAGCTTTTGACATAGTGTCACACCCCCTTCTTCAGGACAAGCTTAAAGCAGCAGGTCTTTCTAACTCTGCAGTCAGCTGGTTCCATTTTTACCTTGAGAGTAAGTCTCAAGCTGTCCGGATAGGTAGCTCAATTTAATCTCCGCTTCCTATCTGCTCAGGTGTCCCTCAAAGGTCTGTCCTGGGACCTAGTCTACAGAAACATAGAAGCTGACAGCAGATAAGGACCACAAGACCCATTCAGTCTGCCCATTTCTTTTTCTACCTTATAAATGTGCCATTGGCGTTTGCCCTGTCAATGGCCTATTTATTCATACTTATCTGTATTGCTCCCTTATGCCTGTTTGAAGCCCTGCACTGTATTCATAACCACCACTTCCTGAGGTAGGCTGTTCCATGCATCCACCACCCTTTCTGTGAAAAAGAACTTCCTCACATTACCCCTTAATTGGCCTCCCTCTAATCTCATACTGTGTCCTCTTGTCCTGCTATTTTTCTTATATTGAAACATGTTAGACTCTTTCACCTTGTTAATGCCCTTAAGGTGTTTGAATGTTTCGATAATATCACCTCTCTCCCTCCTTTGCTCTAGGGTATACATATTGAGCTCAGTTAATCTGTTCTCATATGTTTTCTGATGCAGTCCCTGTACCATTTTGGTTGCCCTTCTCTGGACTGCCTCAATTTGGCTAATGTCCTTGTGAAGGTGTGGCCTCCAGTACTGCATACAGTATTCCAGATTGGGCCTAACCAGTGTCTTGTAAAGAGGGATTATTACCTCCCTCTTCCGACTTGTGATATTCCTACTAATACACCCCAACATCCCCCTAGCCTTACCTACTGCTTCAGTGGTCTGCTTCGATGATTTCAGGTCATCGGCGATGATGATGCCCAAGTCTCTTTCTTCCCTTGTGACTGCCAGCAACTCTCCTCCCAGCCTATAGGTGGCTTCAGGGTTTCTCTATCTATGTGCATGACCTTGCACTTCTTTGCATTAAACCCCAGTTGCCACTCTTACAACCATTTTGCTAGTTTATCCAGATCTCTTCGCATTCTGCCCACCCCGTCTGGATCATCTACTCTGTTGCAGATCTTGGTGTCATCTACAAACAGACAAACCTTACCCTCCAGTCCATCTGCAATGTCACTGATGAAGATATTGAAGAGGACTGGCCCCAGGACTGAACCCTGAGGTACCCCACTTGTGACTTGCATCTCTTCTGACTGTATACCGTTTACCACCACTCTCTGTTTTCTGCCCGTCAACCAGTTTGCCACCCAGTTGACCAACTTCTGACCCACCCCAAGCCTACCCAGCTTATTAATCAATCTTCTATGTGGAACAGTATCGAAAGCTTTGCTGAAGTCAAAGTAGGCAATATCAGCTGTTCCCCCTTGGTCCACCACTCTGGTTACCCAGTCAAAGAAATCTATGAGATTAGTTTGACCTATGACCTTCCCTCTGTCTGTTCTTCTGCGTCCATTCATAGGTATGCTTTCTGCATCTGGCTCCTCTTCTTCAGATCTTACCTCACAATTGTAGCTGGACTTTTACAATATTCAGCAGTGGCTCCAGTCTAACTAGTTAACAATCAATGCCAAAAAGACAGTTTTCATGACTTTTGGCACCCATCAAAAGGCTTTCCAGACTCACCCCTGTCCCTGTATTTCACACCTTGGATGGTGCTATGATTGAGGGTGTACCTCTTTTAAGTATGTCAGAAGCTGGCTTGACTGTCATCTTGATTTCTCAGTTCGTACTGATACCATTCACCAAAAGCTTCACTCAAAGCTTGGTGCACTATACAGGAATAAAGAGAATATCCTGCTTCCTGTCTGCTGTGGGATTGTTTCTTCTCCTCGTCTTTGATTATGGTGACATGGTCTGTAGGGGTGCATCCAAATCCTCCCTTGCCAGACTGGACCCCCTCTTTCACGCCTTTGCTTTAGACTGTTACCCTCCTACCCACTACTGTTCAGTCTACTCTGCCGTTTCTCTCCCCTCTCTTAATGTCTAGTGCCTTTCCCATTGTGTTTCCTCTATTTCTAAATTTTGGTTTGGTGCTCTTCCCTCCTACCTTACATCCTTCTTATCCTCTTCCCCGTTTCCAGCTACTCTCTCCACAGCAGTACTTCTTAATCCCTCTTTATGCGTTCTAGAAAAACTTCTGCTGGTCAGTCTGCTTTCTCTCATCAGTTCCCTAAGCTCTGGTCCTCTCTTCCCCCGTCATATTGTTCTGCTTTTTCTGCTTTCTCCTTAAAGTCTCTTCTTCATTATTTTTTCTCCTTCCTGCAACTGTCTATGACTCTCTAACTCTTACACTGTACTCACCCCCCCCACCCAGTTCCATTAGTCTTTTCGTTACTTGAAATCTACAGTGGCGTCCCCCAAGATGAAACCCACTTTTAAAGCACTCTGCAGTATTCTGCAGCAGACCTACTGAATAAAGTAATATAATTTCAATGGCAATTAGTCCCCTTTGTCATGCAGAAAACTGTGGCATTCATTTCATCCTGGCAGTGTCACATTTTCCTGAATGACAATAGGGACTAATTGCCATTTAAATTACATTGCTTTATTCAGTAGGTCTGTTGCAGCATTCTGCAGAGTGCTGCAAAATGCTGCAGAATTGGGTTTCATCTTGTGGGACACCACTGTATTACCCTCACCACCAGGTCTCAATTTTTCCCTTAAGTTCATATCTTTTATACTGCTGATTATGCTTCTGGTTTATTGTATTGTATATTTATTTATTTATTTAGCTTTTGTTTACCAGGTAAGTAGACTAGACAAGTATTATGCCTATTTTCAGGAACTACCCAGGAGAGTACAACATGAGGAACAACAGTCAAGGAGACATGGCAAAGAGAGTACAGTTTTTTGTCACAGTAAACAAACGTGGGAAATACATCATTTGACGCTAGGGAAAACATATAGTAGTAAGCGCATTTTCAGATTATACACTCTAGACTAGCTAGTTCAACTGACAGATATATACAGGTCATCATACATAGGAGTGGAGCATAGCTCAAGGACTGGATTGGTCATAATATAACTTATAACATTGTCGTATACACCCCCTAGGCTAGTTGGATAGCGGACAGGTATATACAGCTCATCACATTTTTCTAAATATGCACATGTTAGACAGAACAGAAACACTTGGTAGTACAAGTTTCTACCAAGTGACCAAGGTCAATATGTCATGGTTAGCCTATGACCGTGGAGCAATAATGGGTGTAAAATGCCCAAGGCTTTTAGGCAGGAGTAGTCAGAAGTCATTGATACAGTGGGAAAATATCTCCAGGAATTCAATGGAGACACCCTGGGAAGGTTCAGACAAAACAATTTGACACTTTACTCTAGGGAGGTTTGGGGCAGTCACACTCTGATGCTAGTTTTAGGAAACCCCACAGGGAATTTCGAAAACTCAGATAGGAGGGGCCAGCTCGGATATCCACAGGCAGCGAATTCCAGAGTCTGGGCACACTTATGGCAAAGTCCCGATCCCCATGAGGGTCCGGGTAGGAGGGAATTTGAGCATCCCTGATGTGAGAGACCTAAGTTGGTAGGGGGTGGGATTCAGTTTAGGCAGAAGCCAGGCCAGTGCTAGTTCTGATCACTTTCCCAGAGAGGCATCCCAAACCAAAATCAAGGTATTTAGCTGGTGAGAGCCAGCAGAGTTCCTTATATAGCTCACAATGGTGGGTGAGTCGGGGGGCAGCCAAGGCAAAATGACAAATGTTATTGTAAGCAGTGTACCACCGGGTGAGATTTGTCTTTGGAGAGTGAGCAAATAGGTGCAGCCCATAGCTGAGGGAGGGAAGGAGCACACCCTTTGCTAGGGCAAGCCTGGCTGCCAATGTAAGGTTATACTTGGCCCTATTGGCCAGACCCAGTTTGCCACCCTGCAGATGTTAAGGATATGATTACCCATGCCATGTTGGGGGTCAAGTGTTACCCCCAGATATTTGATATATGATTTTCCACATCCCCTTCCTGTCAGGACACTTCTGGAACTGAGGTGTTATTAGCTCAGTATGTCTTTCTTTGTAAATCTTTTGAAAAAAAAATAAATCAATAGATGAGTAAAACAAACTAATATTTACCTAGCTAAATGGGAACAAAATGTCATCAGGGATCCTGACAAAAACCCATTCTTTGAATATATTGACCTTTATAGACGGTACATATATGATTTATTATTGGTTTGGAAAGGTACAAGAGATAGTCTGGATGAATCTGTGAAATATCTAGAATCAACAAATGGTAACCTCAAGTTTTCTGCTACAGCTAGTCAACAGTGTACTGATTTTTTGGACTTAAGAATCCACAAGGATGGAACAGCAGAGATGGGGGTTACAACTGAACTGTTTCGTAAATCAACAAATATTGCATTTTACAGGTTGCCACCCAAAGCACCTCATAGACAATATTCCCTATAGTCAATCCATGAGACTGAAAAGGAATACATCAGTGGAAACAGCTCTACAGTCCGGTTTGTTGGATATGACTACCAGATTTCAGGAACAAGACTATAATGAAGGGGTTCTGGAAAATGTTTTGCATAAGATAAACAACATACCTAGGGAGAGCCTCTTAAAACAAACTGGGACTCAAAAATACAACAAAAAGAAACAACTGAACTTTATTGCAACTTATTGCTTTATTGCTCAGAGGTAATTTAAGGAAGTATTTTTTCACAGAGAGGGTTGTGGATGCATGGAACGGCCTTCCAGAGGAGGTTGTGGAGTCAAAATCAGTGGTGGAATTCAAGCATGCATGGGACAGTCATAAGGCCATTCTAGGGGGTTGGGGTAGGAAGAAGTAGGCTGCTGGTTAACTAGGATCTGCAGCTTATCCATTAGGTAGGGAAATGGGCAGACTGGGTGGGCCAAGCGGTCCTTATCTGCCGTCAAATTCTATGTTTCTATGTTTCTATGTTACTCTGCAGGCATTTGCAATAAGAGATATTTTATGTAAACATTGGCATATATTTATTTACTAGCTTTTGGTAACCGGGTAAGTACACCAGGCAAAAAACTACCTATTTTCAGGTACGACCTGGGAGAGTACAATCTGCAAAATACAGCAATGACAACAGTAAGGTATCACAGTGACAATCAACTGGAACATAATAAGGATAACTGGGAGGACAACAATAAGTCAGCATTATAGATCACAGAATACCAGACATGGATAACAGTAAAAAAACAGTTAGAGTAAAATGACAATTACAGCATGAATAAGCGGATTACACGTCAAACAGCCTAGCTAGGGGAGAGAAAAACGTACAGGTAATACAATATACTTAAGTTATACATTACAGTCATGGGCATCTACACATCTGGCAACAAACACAGAAAGTTAAGCGCAGTCGCAGTTACCAAGAGCATAGAGGTGAGAAAACAGTGAATGCTTAAAATTAAGGTGAGATGAGGAGTTCTTAACATGTAGGGGGAGTGAGTTCCAGAACCTAGGTGCAAAGTAGGAGAAGGCTTGCTTGCTCACTGTCGATGAGCCAGGCCGAACGGAGAGCAACGGGAAGGAGGAGGACCTAAGGGAGCGGGAGTGTGAGACGGGGGTAAGCATGTCACCCAGAGTGGTGGGGTGAGGGGTTCTAGCCAGTGAGTCAACAAAACAACCTAGGGCATAAGAATGGAGAGCACTGGGAGACAGCAGGTTTAAGGCAGAATAGAGTAGGCAGTGATGGGTTAGGTAAGGATCAGATAAGGTGAATCTACAGATATTGTTATAAGACATGTCCCACTTGTGAAGAACCCCAACACTGGCATGAGAATGTACAGGGAGGGCACAGAGTAGTTGTGGGAGGAGAACACCTCTTGCTGCAGAGATTCTAGCCCCCGGGGTGAGTGAGTGGCGCACTCTATAGGCCGCACCTATCTTGGCATTGACTGAGCGACAGACTTCATTGACATGAGCAGCAAAATCCAGTACCAGGTCTAGGGTAACTCCAAGATATTTGAAAGATAAAGTGTTAGAGACAGCAGTCCCATCGTGGCAGTGGACCTGGGGCTTATGGGACTCCGTGAGTACTTTTATAGTGGACCCAAAAAGCATGGCCTGGGTCTTAGCAATGTTTAGGATTTGATAGTTAGACAAAAACCAGGATTGTAGAGACTGAAAGTCCTGAGACAAATTTAGATTAATGTCCACAATAGACTTGGAGGCAGAGTAAAGCACCAAGTCGTCCGCATACATGATTATGCTGCTGTGTGGAGAAAGGATAGGAATGTCATTAAGAAAGAGAGAGAGAAGAGCAGGGACCAAGGAGAGAACCATGTGGAACTCCACAGGAGATAGATGATGGGGAGGAGAGAACCTTACAGAAAGAGACAGCCTGAGAACGATTATCAAGGTAGCTTCCAAACCAGGATAGAGTAGAGTCAGAGGCACCAAGAGATTGCATCTTGGCCAGCAGTAAGGGGTGATGTACCATGTCAAATACTTTAGAGAGGTCTATGAACAAAGCTCCAGTTAGTAAGCTGGTAAACTGTGTAAGAGCGGTGGTTGTGTTGTGCCCCACCCTGAAGCAAGGGACTGAAGGTTAAAATTGCAAAGGTGCTTAGAGACCTGACAATGAACTAGTTTCTCAAGAAGTTTACTGAGTGTAGGCAGAAGTGAAATGGGGTGGTAGTTAGACAGGATTCTGGCATCACCTTTCTTAAACACAAGTATAGTTCTGGCTGTTTTCCAGACCGCGGGTACTGAGGCAGTACAGATAGAGAGGTTGAACAGCCTGGTGACAGGCGCCACAAGACAAGAGGCAAATTGCCTAAGAATTCCCAGATGAATGCCACCAGGGCTGGCACTACCACTAGCAGGAATGGCCTTTAGTAACCTGAGAACGCGTGACCAGTGACAGCTCAAGAGTGGGGGGGGGCAGTGGACAGCGGTGAAGTGGCAGCCTGTGCAGAGAGGGATGTGGTGGAGTGGGAAGTGTGGAAAAGAGTGAGTTGAAGGCATTCACTTTGGTGAGAGGGTGGTTACAGTGGGCATCATTTATATACATATCATTTGGGGTCACTGGCTTATTGTTCCCTAGAATCTCCTTAATTTGAGACCAGTAACATTTAGGGTTAGAGGCGGAGGCACTGAGCAGGTTCGTGTAGTATGTGTTCTTTGCCAATCGAGTCTCCTTTTTACAGGTGTTCCAAAGGGCCCTGTAGGCCTCAAAATCAGAAAGATGAGAGGAGGACTTCCATGTTGACCAGAGTTTATCCCATTGTTTCAGAAGCTGGAATAGGGGACACTTGAGCCATTTGGTAACTTTCCCTTTTACCCTGCGCATGGTAACCAGAATGTGTACGTTTTGTAGGGAGAGTATGGTAGTGTTGAAATAATCCGGTGCTATGCTGATATCATTGGTGATGTAGAGGGGAGATCAATCAACCCGGGTAAGGTCATGAAGGAATGCACCAATATTAAGCTTAGAGAGGTTGGAAAAAGATAAGACTTTAGAAGGGAAGGATGGAGGGGAGGTGTCCCAAACGCAGTAAACTGGGCAGTGATCGCTTATGGTGTCATGTAGAAAACCAGCAGAGGGGAAATACTCCTTCCTATTTGTCAGTATCCAATCTAGGTTGCAGGCACCACGATGGGAGATTCTAGTGGGGTCCTGTATGAGCTGAGTGAGGTTGGCCTTGCTAGTCACGGAGGATAGAAGAGAGGAGTTGGGTCCTGCCCAGTACAGATTAAAATCCCCCAAGCAGATATCATCATTTTTCCCTGTCATGGCCAGCACATGTTCCATAAATTCTTTAAGACCTAGTCTGGAATTTCTGGGTGGTATATAAACGCAAAAAATATGGAGTTTTTTAACATCCCCAAGCAGTAGGAGGGAATGAAGAACCTCACAGTTAGTGAGAGGGGGATCATATATAATAGATACATTGAGATAGGCCTTGCAGTAAAGTGCCAAGCCTACACCTCTTTTAGTATTGGAGTGATCCATCCAATGTAAATTATAGCCCTGGAGGTGGCTTCCTTGATGGAAGGTTTAAGCCAAGTTTCAGACAAGGCAAGGATATCAGGGTTGTTAGCGCACACCCAAACCTCAAGTTCATTACAGATGGAACTGAAATTAAAAGAATGGACTAAGGATTTTCCTAATATGACATACTGTAGGGGTAAAAATATAGGCGATGAAGTGGTGAAAAACAATTATCAAAAAAAAAGACTACTCAGGTTAAGTTTTTACCTAGTGGCACTTTTAAGTGTAATAACTGTTTAATTTGCAGACATACAGAGGTGGGAGATACTTTTTTTGACCCCCACAATGGACGCATACCTCTCAAGTGTCCCTCATTACGAGGGACATCCTTCATTTTGCTCCTTAAAATTGCTCTGTCCCTCATGGAAGAGGTGCTGCCCACATAGAGAATGTGCTGCAAATTTAGACTTTAAAGCAGAAACTCTTAATATTCTAAAATACTAAATCTAAAATAAACTCTGTACAAGTAAACACTATAGTTTTCACAGTGTTCTGAGCTTGTATCTCCATGTTTAGGGATGTGTCCCTCATTCTGAAGGTCAGCATCTCTCATGGTCCCTCATTTTGAGTGTCCAAAAATGTCCATGTCCTTCATTTCAGTGACAAGACGTTGAGAGGTATGAATGGTAGTGTTTTTCATATCAATACATTTATTGACTGTAATAGTGAATATGTGGTTTACAAAGTTACTTGTAAATGTCAGAGTTTCTACACTGGGAAAAGTACCAGCAAATTAAAACGAAGGGTAGGAGAGCATTTAAGAGCAACAGAAAATTATGATGAAAGAAATGCTTTAGCTCAACATGTTAAAGAGATGGGTACTGATCATGTATTTACTTTTAAGGCATTGACAACGTTTGGCAAACTAGAGGTGGTGATTTGGATAACCGCCTGTTACAGTAGGAGAGTTTTTGGCAATACAAGTTGGATGCAATATACAAATATGGCTTTGGTTTAAATGAGAGGTTTCAGTTACAACCCTTTTTAAAAAAACAATAGATTAATATTTATTTAATACACTATTTGGCTCCACTTAGATATTTAAAAAATATCTAAAAACTATCTAAAAATTATAGAAAAACTATTTAAAAACTTTTCATGGTCACAGAAGTGGTATTTACTTATTTTGGTGTGCATACTATCTTTGTTCCCCCCCTCCCTTTGACTTGTAGTGCAATATTGTGTATCTTGTTTCTGGTTTATATTTATAACAGCTTTTTATAAGAATGCAACACTTACCAATTCACCCCCTTCCCATACCCTTCCCTCTCATCCTCTTTTTCCCCCCTCTTCTATCACAGAGTCCTTTTTATAATGGATATTATATTATTTTCATGGGTTTTGGATTTTATGCTAGCTACGGTCATATACATATTTCATGGCATGAATTTTCATTAAATGTGTACCATCACTTTAAATCTGGATGTACTTAAGGACAGGTATGTCTGTTGTTGGCCACACCTTGAAAAAGAGCAGTTGTGCTCGAAAATGTTTGGTGGTGTGAGGTGTTGTTTGGCTCCGTTTTTCAACTTTATAATAAAGTGCATTCTTGGAATAAGACACCTTAACTTGCAAGGTTTTTTTTTTTTGTCTCCAGTACAGTCTGAGCTCTTCTCTGTGGACTTGTGGATTTTTTAGCTCATTATGTTGTAGCTCGGCTATACAGGTTCAGCAGCCTCCTGTTAAGGGTTTGTTCATAAGAAAAATCTATTCATCCATTGGTGCAAACAAATCATATGCCTATGCATTATTTTCCAATGACCTAGCACCTGAATCATTTTCATGTTTTCCCTGTGTTTTAATTTTGTGCCCATTTTTTGTGGGATAATAAATTTCAAGGTGTACAATCGCACTCTGATATACTCACTTTTCAGTAGCTGAAGGTACTTGGCTTCACCTCAAGCCCCCCAGATGTGCATATACTGGAGCATGATTGCACACACTGCCGTATTATTGCTTACTTGTAATGCCCTGAAAATAAAGTTCAAATAGAAGCCACACAGTGAAGAAAGTGGTTTAAAAAAACTTTTTATTTTTCTTCTCTCTTATTTATTTGTTTATTTATTTATTTCAAAAGTTTTGTCAGGAAAGACATATTGAGTTGATAGAGGTTAGTTTCCATATGTGACAGGGGGGTAGTGGAGGGACACGAGTAGCAACAGATAGATACAATTTTGTTACATACAATATATGGTAATTTTTTATACAGAAATATACATTTGGAAAAGCAAAATTAACAAGAATAAACAGCAGTCTATATAAATATTATATACAATTTGGAAAGGACATTGCAGAGATACATCTAGGAGTGTAGCATCAGAGATCAATTAAGGTGCAGTGTTCAATACATGTTTGCGAGAGGAAGCTATGGGGGAGTCAGGGATGAGGTGTAGGGAGCAACAGTAAGAGAAGAAACAGCAGTGGGATTGGGTACAGTTGCAGGAGTAAGGAGAGAAGTTTAGGAGGAGCGAGGACAGAGACCGTAGTGAAGAGGCAGAGTGGACAGGAAGTGAAGAGAATTCCTAAGTTTGGGGAAATGATAGGAGAAGGCAGCCTGTCCAGCACAGGATGACCTAGACAGTAGTGCCAGGGAACAAAAGCAAGAGTTGCACAGGGAGTAAGGAGAAGGAAGGGGGAGGGAAAGGAGAGAGGTGAGATAGGAAGGGAAACCAAGTATCTGGCTAAAAGGAGGAACAGGGAGCGAGGCGCCTGGTTTCAAGGGAGGGAAGTGAGAGAGAGGTGTAAAGAGAGCAATGGTGGGTGTTGGGTGGGCAGTCCAGAGCAAAATGGCAGAAGGAGTGGAAGAGAGAATTCAGTCTGGTCAGGGTGGACTTAGGAGCAGTGCTGTAGACAATGTCTCCATAGTTGAGAATAGGGAGAATAATTTTTTGGATGACGGCTCTATGAGCCTGCAGGGGGATAGAAACATGGTTCCTGTAAACGGACCCTAGTTTAGGGTGCAGTTTTTTGTGGATGGCATCCATGTGACCAGAAAAGTTGAGGAGCCAGTCAAGCCATACCCAGAGGTACTTAAAGGAGGGCTCATCTTTAAGTATTGACCCATCAATGGTGTGGAAAGATAGGAAGGCAGCAAGCCAGGAGAGCTTTTGGCTCGGGCCAAAGGTCATGGAGACCATCTTTTTGGCATTAAGGGACAAGTGATTTGAATGGAACCAGTGCTGGACGTTATCAAAGTCTGACTGGAGCTTGGCCATCAAATCAATGGGGGTGGAACCAGAAGCAAAAAGAACTATATTGTCTGTGTACATATGTATGGATACAGAGGTACAGGTAGCAGGGAGGTCATTCAGGAAGGTAGAGGAGAGAATAGGGCCAAGGACGTAACCTTAGGGTACACCAGTATGGATGAGGAGAGGATATGGACTCACCAATTTTAACCGAGTCCTACCCTCAAGGTAGGAGTAGAACCAGCTAGAAGTGAAGATAGAAAGCCCCAATACTTTTAGTTTGTCAAGTATGAGAGGGTGGGCAACAGTGTCAAAGAATTTGGCTGAGTCAACAAAGATGGCTGAGGTGATAAGGCCCCAATCCATGCCTGAGAGAATGCAGTCAGTAAGCCAGAGGAAGAGGTTGACTGGGATTTATGGAACTCAGTACAATGGGCTCCTGCATTTTAGCAAGGGTAGGAAGTAGATAAATAAGGAAGTAGTTGCCAGCACAGGAGGGGTTGCCACCTCTTGGAAGGGGGAAAATGGTAGCATGTTTCCAAGTGTCAGGGACAGAGGCCAGGGAGAAGAAAAGATTAAGGAGGGGGGGTGATAGACAGAGAAATGACTGGGAAGACAGATGGAGAAGTTTTGGGTCAAGCCTGTCAGGACTCAAGCCCTTGAGGGGGGTTTCGGGTTAAGAGGGACTTGAGAGTGTCAGCTGGAGAAATAGGAGAGAAGGAGAATGGGGGAGATGCACTGGGTGATTGGGGGATGAAGGAGAAAAGGGAGGTGGCACAGGAAGTGAGCAAGTGTTGAATTCAGAGGCAAAAGATAAGGGGTCAGATACGGTGACATCACCAACCTTGAGAAGCAGGGTGGGAGGCTGGAATGGGGGGTTGGATAACCTTCCAGAACTTGGAGGGGTGATTAATATTGTTCTGAAAGATGGAGGCAAATTATTTGGCCTTGGCAAGCCTAGCAGTTTTGGTACAGGTGTTGTGCAAGGCACGATAATGGAGCAGTTCAACAGGGGAGCCAGAGGACTTGTGGGCCTTCCAGGCAACATCCCGCACTCGCAAGCAAGGCAGCAATTCGGGTGAGATCCAGGGGGTGGTGTGTGCCATGGATTCTTATGAAGACCCCACACCATCAGAGCCCAATGCTTCACCTGTGTGGGCTTCTTCAGGCAGAAAGGGCCTATAAAAAGTTGAAATATATACACACAGATATACATAAATATATAAATGACCTGGTCTTATCTGACATACACATACCCTTCACTCACTGTAAACTGTGATCATCTGTTTCTTTGTTGACATACCGTTACTCTCAGTCAATTTTAGTGCTAGCATGAATTAAAAATAAAAATACAGCATGTTTCTATGTTCATAATTATTTCTGGCTCACATGCTATCAACTCAGCCAGTTATTCTATACTTTTGTATTTTGTTATAGTGACTTGAGGAGATATATAACATTTTTATGCTCATCTTATGTTTGCATCTTATACAACTCTGTATTAATTTCTCATGAATAAAACAATATTGTACAATGTATATCTAGCTCTGCATTTTATTATTAAACTTGTATTAATCTCATACCCATTATTAGTCTAAATAGTTCAAAGTACTTAATTTCTTATTCAATTGGGTGCTTTTACCTGAATGTGTTTTCATACCTGTGCACCATTTATCTTCTGACATCTCATATTTTTTTAATGACTGTTGAACACATCATTTCTGTTTCCAAAAAATGTACACATATATATATATTATATAGAAAACACAAATTGCACATACCCCCAATAATGCGAAGCATATGCAAATGCCCATGAATAAATTTGCTCTGGGGTTCTTTTGTAGTTTTCTTCTCCTTCTCTCACTCTCTCTCTCTCTCTATATATATATATATATATATATATATATATATATATATATATATATATATATATATAAAACTGTTATTAGAAAGTTGCTCAGTGACCTTGAGTAACCTCACGAATGTCGAAGCCATGAGTGAGGTTCATGAGAGGTCACAGGCAACTGTGCAAATAACTTGATTATCCCTCAGGTACCCCCCGTATATTGGATTTATGCAAGAGGGCAAGGGCTTTTGTGATGTGTAACTATTGAGCAAAGGTTTATTTTTACTTTTTTAAATTATTGAAAATGTGGGTCTTTTTCATGTCTTGGTGTTGCTTCGTGTTTTCTGTGCCTGTTGCTATGGACGTTGCTGGGGAGCGCCGTTATGACACCTCCTCAATTCAGCTGCATAGGAGCTGATTGGTGAGTAAGCCCAGGAGCTGTTTTTTTTTTTTTTTTTGTCATGGAAAAATGGCAGAGCCGCTTAGTGAGACTGGGTAGGGATAGTGTCAAGTGCCTGTTTGCAAAGCTTTGATTTATTCATTTAAGAAAACAGTTTTTAGTTGTGGCCAGCTTTGCAGTTTCAGAAGAGTGAGCGCAGGGAGTCCATAACAGATGAAGCCAGTGAGACTAGCAGGAGTGAAATCAGGTTAGTGTCCACAGTGTACAGGGCTAGTACAGACGAGAGCGCACAGAACAGAGAACAGAAGTGCAAGACAGTGTAGATGCTTGGCATATTGTGAAACTTTTTTTTAAATCTTCTGCTGAGAATAAGGGTATAATGTGGAGTTAATGGCAATGTTTCAGTTGGATGGGCGGGTGGACAGCAGTGATGAGGAAGGGCAATGAGCAGAGGGTGACTACTGTCCAAACTTAGAAGAGCAGAGATTAAAACAAAAACACAAAAACAAAACGGAGGCAACTCAGGAGAAATGGCAGAGTTTTACAAAACTTTTGGCAATGTGGATGTAGAAAGTAGAGGTGGATATCGAGATGTTTAGAAACATAAACTTTGATGGCAGATAACGACCGTTTGGTCCACCTAACCTGCTCATTTCCCTACCTACTGGATAAGTTGCAGATCCTAGTTAACCAATAGCCTACTTCTTCCTAACCCCCACTAGAATTGCCTTATGTCTGTCCCATGCATTCTTGAATTCCACCGCTGTTTTTGACCCCCACGACCTCCTTAGGAATGCCATTCCATGTGTCCACCACCCTCTCCATGAAAAAATACTTCCTCACATTGCCCCTGAGCAGTCCCCCATCTATCTTCAAATTGTGCCCCCTTGTTCTTGCATATCTCTTTTTTTGAAAGATGCTACCCTTTTGGACTTTGTTGATTCCTACGAGGTGTTTGAAAGTTTCTATCATGTTCCCCCTCTCCCTCCTTTCCTCGAGGGTATACAAATTAAGCTCTTTTAGTCACTCTTCATATGGCTTCTGGTGTAGACCCTGCACCATTTTAGTTGCCCTCCTCTGGACTGCCTCCATCCTGTCTATGTCCTTGTGGAAATAGGGTCTCCAGAACTGCACACAGGGTATGCATTGTGAAAGTCATTATAATTCCTCAGTTTCCCCTTGTTAATTACTTTGGGAACTTGAAGGTCCCTATCATGACTCCCTCTCTCTCCTCTGACCTCCAGCAAAGTACATGTTCAGTGCTCTTAACCAATCCTCATAGGATCTGCCCTCTTGGCCCGGAATCATTTTGATTACTCTACATTACACTGTCTCCAGCCTGTCTCTGTCTTTTCTCAGATAAGGACTCCAGAACTGGGCACCATACTCCAGAAAAGGTCTCACAAGTGATCTACACAGAGGCAGTGTTACCTCTTTCCTCCTGCTATGGAAACCTCTTCCAAGACATAGAAAGAAGTTTTATAGACTGGTTTTGAAGGAGCTGCTGTGTGTCTGCATAAGGTAAAATGGAGCTGTGGGAAAGTGCAAGGATGTGGAAGTAGTGCCAGTGGGTGGGGTGGGGGGAGGAGAGTGAGGTAGTCACTGTGTGGATAAATGGGCGATGATGTGATCACTATGGGAATATCACCAATTTATCCACACTATGACTTGTGCCCCTGTAGTTAGGGTTGAGTAGGCAGTTTAATGTTAAACCCCAAATTTTGCACGTTAATAACTTTGCAACCGTTCAATGGCTTTGCACAAATTTGGAATTCGCTGTCCTGTGGTGTAGATCTCGATATGCCAAGTTGCATTTTGATCAGATTTGCGGTTTTCATGCAGAAAAGCGCCAAAAATTTGTTTTTTGCCCATTTTTGCTGATTTTTGACCATCACACTGAAATTTTCAGGGTAGAAAGAGGCTGCCCCAAAGAACAATCCAGCATTGGTTTGGTGAAAAAATATTAATCCATTCCAAAGTTATTTAATTTTGAATTTTCGGGTTCTGAGTATGCTCAGTTCAGTCTCTGGAATAGGTGTATGTTTTGTGAAAGAGGATTTGCCTTACAATCAAGGACTTTGTCACCTCGCGAATAGGGATTTATAAAATCCCCATTCGTGAGGAAAAATTCCCTTTTCGCAAGCCGCCATCTTGTTTTCATTTTTTCCCACAAATAAAACATTGTAACTTGCCCCACAGATGTGTTCTGAGGCAACTGATGTATGGGTTTTTTTCAAGGCAATGCCCTATACAAACCCATGGCTTTGGTTTTATTAAAAAACGGCTGTTTTTTTACTTTAAAAATCGTTGTTCGTCACTTGCTTCCAATCCTTGTTCGCGAGGTGACAAAATCCTTGTTTGTGAGCCGATCCTTGTTCGCGAGCTGTCAAAATCCTTGATCACGAAATCCGGACCAGATGGCCCTATCTCGCGAACAAGGATTGGCTCGCGAATAGGGATTCTGTCAGCTCATGAATGGGGATCGGCTCATGAAAGAGTTTTGACGGCTAGCGAAATGGGATTGGTTTCCAAGTCACTTTAGCGAGCTGTCAATATCCTTCCGTCATGAAGTCAAAATGCCTTTCACGAGCCTATTTCTGCTCACGAGCGGTCAAAATCCTAGTTTGGGAGATCAGGACCAGATGGCCAAACTCTCATGAACAAGGAATTCTCACGAACAGGGATTTTGACAGCTCATAAATGGGGATTCACCTCGTGAAAGGGGATTTTGACACCTAATGAACAAGGAATTTAAAAACTTTCCCAGTGTACTGCTAATAAACAGTTTGATCTTTTGGGTTGAAATCTGCAGGGTACAAAGGAAGTGTCCCACAGATGTGAATTATGATATTTACATGCAGAAATTTTCATCAGTTCCATAGCTATGCCATTACAAAGTTGAGAAATTTCCCATTGGGATAACATTGTGGCGAACACAGTGCCTTTTGGTGCCTATATCTTGAAAACGCTTTGAGATGCAGATTTTTTGCTAAACGCAGCTTAGCACACATTTACGTGTACTAAGCACGTGTGCAGTTTACCAGTCCATGATTACAACTGCAAATGGCGCATTTGCAGCACAGGGGTTACCTGGAATGCATCTAGGCCTGCTCTATGTCTCTATAATTATAGGTAGGTGGGTGGGCCCTGCGCTCCCACATATGGTTAACATTATGCAGTAGTATAATTTACTGCATTTCCACCTTCCTCCTAATGCGCACCTAGATATCGGAGCTCCGACCCCCAGGTTACTACATTTGACTGTTTCTAGCACCAATCGATCCCTCCCCACGTAGCAGATCGAAAGAATTAAATAAACAGCCTTTAAAAATCAACTGAAAAGCCGCTCGAAGGAAAATCTGTATGAATATTTAAAGCCGACTCCGGCACCGGACTCACGAGGCATTAGGCAAATGGGAAAGAACAAGGCCCCAGACCCGCCTGCCTCACCAGTTAATTGCTCAGAGGATGAAACAGAGGAGGAATTCACTATCACATCTCAGAGGCTATGTTGGGAGCTTCAAAAAATAAATGGGAGTATGCAAAAGATGGAGAAAACAGTATTGGAAACCAAAGCGGAGGTAGCAGCGGTGGCCCAAAGAATGGGGGAGCTCAAGGTGGGCCTATCGGAGACAAATATCGAGGTACAAGAGCATGAAGAAGTACTTCGATACCTTTTAAAGAGGGACAGAGAATGGATGGAAAAACTGGACGATCTAGAATTAAGATCACGCAGGGACAATATTCGGATCTACGGAGTCCCCGAGGATACTGAATAAGGGGGATGGAGGCCTTCCTAGAGAGCTTTCTGAAGACTACCTAAGGATCAACCTCTCAATATAGTTCGTGCCCACACAGCATTGGCAAAAAAAACAGCGAGTCTGAAGGCTACTCCCTGATCCACTGTATTAAAGTTCCTCGACTACCGCAGCAAGACATTGGTGCTACAGGCAGCCTGGGCCAAAAAGACAGTGCTGTTTGGTGATACATGCCTGTTTTTCGACCATGACGTCATCCCTTACACACAGCAGAAGCGGAGAGTTCTTCTTGAAACTAAAAAATATTTGGCAGCAAAGACCATTAAAATGCAACTTATTGCTCCAGCTCAATTGAAAATGTTTCTGCCTAAGGGCCCAGTGTTTTTTCGATCACTTGCAGTAGCTCACCCCACCCTGTTGGAGTTGAAGGTGACTGGTGATCTTCTAGGCAGGCCAGATTCCCTTTTGCTGGAGGCCAGATGGAGGGAGAAAGAGCCGTGGAAGCGGAGGAGAAATTCTAGACAAGGGGAAGCCGTCGGTGACCCCGCAGCGACTGAATGGAAAGGAATCGAACCTGAACATGGAGGCGGATCCACCAGCGGGACTCTCTGGGGACGGTGATGATGTCGCAGGGACCTGAGCAGACATTTTGATATCCTTTTCTGCTTGGCTTTATTACTCCTTTCTCAATTAGAGAGGAGCCTGCTTACTGACTGGTATATCTGTGAGGGCTTGGGGGGGGATTGCTGGGTGTCAGACAGCCGACACATAGTGGGGGAAAAGTTCACTGTGTGTTTTTTTTTTGTTTGTTTTGTTTTGGGGGTAGGGTGCATCTATGCCAATGGGAGGCAAGGGGGGGGGGCTCTTGGATGGGGACCACACTTTCTTGATCAATGTCCAGCCCTGATATCAGGAGGGACGAGTTGAGGGTAACTAGGGGGGCTTGGACCTGGTCCTATGCTCCATTGAGTGGTGGCCTGTGCTAAGCTGGATGGCTGCCTTTGGGCCTGTAGAAAAATCTTTTTGATAGGCCTTAACAGACGGGAACACTATATGACCGTGCCTCTTGGTACCGTCCTTCGCTCCCTTGGATAGAGGGATGCTGTGGTATATCAACACCGACCCCTGAGGAAGGGGGGAAGGGGGGGAAGGGGAAAAAAGGTGGCATGAATGCACAGAAATAAAAATTACGTACCTACCGTAATTATGATCTTTCTGTGTATCTTCACCATTCATCACAGATGGGTACTGGCCGGAGATCAGGACCCCGCGGAAGCCTTTTTTTTTTTTAAAGGATGGCGGAGCTGCGCCTTGTCGGCGCCGCCCTCGAGGCCGGCGTGCTACATGGCACTTTCCGGTATTGGCAGATTAGGCTGCGTCGACTCCACCTGCCTACCAGTTCTTCGTCTCCCGCCGTCGAGGTCGCCTCGTGGGAAGCCAGCTGAAGAAACTTGAAGAAATTTTTACGCCTTCGCCTTCGTTCGTTCGACAGTCCGTCGGTTACCTGCTAGTTCTGGGTTCTGCCTCCACTCGACGTCGCCGGTAAGATCTTTCCTTTTATTTTAAAGTTTGCGATGTCGAGTCTGTTTTTGGTGTTTTTTTCTGTAGGTCATGTCTCGGTCGGAGGGCAAGAAGTTTTCCAAGGCTGGTCGGCCCCCTATGCGTCGGTGCCAGTGCAGCTGCAAGTACTCCGTTACCGACCAGCATGACTGGTGTCTCGCATGTCTTGGCCCGCTTCATGACATGGATTCATGCGACGCCTGCTTCTCCATGGACCGCCGCGCCCTCGAACAGCACGCGCTAGTAGGGGCGAGCTCCGCCGACTTTCGGGGTAGGGTTCGCACTGCCGGGCCAAGCCGCTGCTCAGCCTTTCCTCCGGTCCCCTCCCAGTTCTATACGGACCGAGGAGGAGGGAGTCTCGGCTTGTAGCCTAGCCTTGCCGAGGCCTCCTGCTGCCAGGAGGCCGTCCCCGCTTCCTCCCGGGAGCGGGTGGGAGGCGCCGCTACGGCAATCGCCCCTTCGGGGGTGAAGGCTCCCCCGGTGTTGCTCCCGCGGTCCGGAAGGCCCAGGTCAACACCATCCTCGAAGCCGTCAGTCGGTGCCATCGGGGCCTTCAGTGCCGTTCACGGTGCTGTAGGCCCTGTCGGCGCCGACTGGTCTCTCGGAGCCGTGGGCCCCGTCAGCACCATTTGCGGCACTGACGCTGCTCACAGCACCATGACCCTGGATTCGCATCGCTTTTGCCATGTCTCGCCTCAGCGCCGCCTCGGCGCCGAGGTTGAGCACACGCCATGGGGCCTTTGAGTCGCCTGTCGGTGCCATCCTCGGCACCGTTGGTTTCTGCGCGCCGAGCGCCAAGAGCCTAGCGTGCCGTATTCGCGCCGAGTCCGCCAGAGCCATCGTGCCGCTTCAGTCCTCAGTGCCACCGCGGCGCCGAGGGGCCTGGCGGTGTCGCTGGCGCCGAGGCTGTTGCTGGGCTGCCGCTACGCCTGCCTCTGTCCCTGGTACCACCCCGTGCCAGTGGACTTGACGGCGCTGCTGGCCTCGGCTCAGGACCTGTGGCCCCGAGCTGCCCTGCCGCCTCTGTCAGCCTCGCTGCGAGGCTGTGGAGGGCATGGGTGCCGCCTCAGCCACTGCTTTGACTGCTAGGCCCTTTGGTTAGGTCGCCTTCTCTCGACCTCCTACCGTTTGGCTTAGCGCCTCACACTCTACCTCTTTGGAGTCGGGCTCGGAGTCAGATGGGCAGTCACACCCTTCGGGGTTGTCTGCAGAGGAGGGTGAGCCGGTGGTCTCGATGACGAGTCACAGCCAGCCCCCTTCTGAGGAGCGTCAGGTTCTCCCCAAGGTTGGGGTCAGTGGTACTGACCAGCAGGCTAAGGTGCATGCCACCATTGCCATGCAACCTGGCCTTGGAGGGTTCCTTGACCCCTCGGCGGTGGTACCCCTCCAGTAGTGTATCTCGATCGCCCAACTTTGGGGCCCATCGGGAAGTCTACAGGAGGGGAGGGTGCTGCTCCCTGGGCAGCCCAGAGCTGCCAGCTACCTAGGCTGGCCCTCTCGAGGACCAGGACCCTCTCGGACTCTGAGGGGCTGAGGGTGGTAATGGAAAGGCCGGGCCTTCTTTAGGGTCCACCCAGCCCTGGACGGCCAAGTGCTGACCTCCGCCTTCCCTTCCGGGTTCCTTGAGGGGTCCCATTCTTGGAGGCAGGGGACCGTCCTTCTGGATCTATACGGCCCTGGTCACCTCACTGGGGGGATTCTTGGGCGCAGCCTCGGCAGTACCAACGTGGCTGTACAGCTGCTGGCTGTGGAGTATTCTGGGACACCCTCCTCGGGTGTCCATGGTCCGCTCCCTAGCCCTGGCAGAGGTCAGCCAACTTCTTCTCTTGGCTCTGCCCCTATCCCTCTGCCACATTCTCCAGCGCTCCCAGGCATTCTTGGTCCTAGCGGCCCTCTCACCTGGGAGCAGTTCACAGCGGTGGATGCTTGGTTCCCTGCCTACGTTAGGGCCATGGACAGCCAGGTTTTTCAACCTCCCCCCAAGCAGCCACCCTCGGAACACATGGTGACCTCCAGCTCCTCATCCCCCTCATCTGGGGGAGAGGAACCATCTGTCCATATCTCTCCTGCCGCTGATCTCTCAGAGTATCAGCGTTTCCTCGTGAGGATGATGGAGGCCCTTCACCTTTCTCCCCTGTCTGTGAGCAATCCTGAGCATGCAGTGCACGCCTTTCTAGGCGATTTCGGTGTGGCCACCCTTGTGGTGCCGCCCTGGCCTGCTCTCTTTTGGAAGGCGTCCATGCGTTTCTGGCAGAGGCCCTTCTCTGGAGTTCCTGCCCCTAGGGACCTCAGCCAGAGGTATTGCGCTCCCCCGGAGTCTCCAGGTTCTATGCCTCATCCGGAGTCTGGATTGACGCACCTGGACAACCCCGACGGGCTTCGCGCCCTCCACCGTGACCGGCCCCCAGATCAAGACTCCTTGGATTTTGACTTCTGGGGGAGGAGGACTTTCTACTCGGCACGGTTGCTTCTCTCCATCTCTGCTTATCAGGCCCACTATGCAGCCTACAACAGGTTCTTGTGGTCAGCGCTAGGTCAGATCCTAGCTGCTTTGCCTGACTCTGAGCAAACCAGGCAAGCCATCGCACTCTCTGCACATGGCCTGGAGCTAGCAAGGCACCAAGCAAGGGCATCTTACGACGCCAATGAGGTAGCTACCAGGGTCGTAGGGACAGCGATCTGCACCAGGAGATCGGCGTGGCTTCGCCTTTCTCGGTTATCACCCTTGGCCTTGCGTAGGGTGATTTGCTACGCTCAGCAGGGAACCTATCTCTTTTCCCGTAGGGTGAGACGACATTTGTCGGGGCAACTTCCTTCCTCCTCCGGGGGGAACCCGTCTTGCTCTCCCCACTCTCGGCCGCTCCAGGTCCAGAAGGTTCCCCCCCTTAGTGTGTCACCCACTGAGGGCTAAGGGACTCTGTCCCTTAGGGTGCAATGAATCAACCCCCCTTCGGGGGGGCTTGGTACTCACCCATCTGTGATGAATGGTGAAGACTGACACAGATAAGATATAAAAATTACGTACCTACCGTAATTATGATCTTTCTGTGTATCTTCACCATTCATCACAATCCCACCCGTCATCCCCCTGAGGCTTCAGTCTCTGGATCCTCCTCCCTCTGTGCCTACCCCTCTTTTTGAGCGGGATAAAGTTGGGACACACGGGGGGGTAGTTTTCTTCCCTAAGGGGTACAGTTCAAGTGGCACTCCTTCTCTACTACATATCTTCACCCCTACGGGGTGGGAGCTGGTGGTTGCCCTCCTGCTGTTATCCATCTAACTGTTTAAAAAAAAAACAAAAAAAAAAACATTTCCCTTTTTTTCACTAAATATCTTTACAGAGAGAGTACTGAGTCCCTGTACCCTGTCCTTCTCCAGAATAGCCGACTCTGCTTTTGGGGTAATGCCAGTTATTCTGTGCCTTGAATTCTGGCAAGAGAGCTTTGCTACTCCTTGCAGTTCCTATACAGTCTGGTGACGGACAAAGGTCCTGGACCCTTGTTACCTCTCACTCTCTCTCCTAAATTTTCTCTCCCCCCTTCCCTCCCTTCTTCCGTTTCCAGAGATTGGGGCCCCTACCCAATCCCCTTAGTCTCACTTCTTCTATGCTGTCCTCTCAGTCGTTATTTCTCCTTTTAGTTCAGTTTTTCTCTTCCTTTTTCTGTCCCTTGGACTCTCTTGTCCCACCCTCCATCCCTTCCTCTTACCTCTCCGGCGACTCAGAACTGGTAGGCAGGTGGAGTCGACGCAGCCTAACGGCTAATCCTCGAGTGTCACGTAGTATGTCGGCCTCGAGGGCGGCGCCGATGCTGCGTCGGCTCCGGCTATCCTTTAAAAAAAAAAAAAAAAACCAGCGGTCCTGATCTCCGGCCAGTACCCATCTGTGATGAATGGTGAAGATACACAGAAAGATCATAATTACGGTAGGTACGTAATTTTTATTTCTGTGCATTCATGCCACCTTTTCCCCCTTCCCCCCTTCCTCAGGGGTCGGTGTTGATATACCACAGCATCCCTCTATCCAAGGGCTCCCGCGGGGTCCTGATCTCCGGCCAGTACCCATCTGTGATGAATGGTGAAGACTGACACAGATAAGATCAACTCTTTTTATGTCTCTAGTAATAATTGGAAGGGTGTCTCTTATCTTCCCCCAACATATCTTTTCTGGGGGGGGGGGCAATGGAAATGACCATAACGGCCTATATAGTAACTGGAAAGACGAAAAAATAAACGATTGGTGGTGAGGTATCAACAGGAGGGAGGCAGTTAATTAACATGGGTTTGGCAGAAAGTAAAAGCCAATTCCCTCAAAGCGTAGGATGTGCGCATGGCCCACACTGGCAGGGCCATACCCAGCTGGCTTAATAACATCAACAAAGTGGGCAGGGTGCAAAGAACATGTTGGAAGCATTGTATATATGTTACATAAAGTTAATTTCCATTTAAGTTACTGTTATTCAAGAAAAAATGGAGTGACTCCGTGGCATGAATGTAGGAGATGGAGGTATGGTCAAAATGATGGAAGGAGTAGTCATAACTTATAAAGTTCGAGGGATGGGCAGTCCAGTTAAGAGGAAAAGAGTTTTAAATGAACTCAAGCAGGCAGGGGTAGAGATAGCTCTCTTATAAGAGACTCATCTGGACCTCAAGGAGAGTGCCAAGTTGAAGAAAGCATGGGTGGGCCAGGTTTTTGCGGCCCCTTATTTACCACATCCTCATAGAAAAGGAGTAGTTATCCTAATGCATAAGGAATGTCCCTTTTAAATGGAGAGCTGTGACACTGACGAAGATGGTAGATGCATTATAGTAAGAGGCAGATACAGGGATCAACCCTGTACAATATTAAATGTTTATGCCCCTAACTCAGAGATAGAGAATCATGCCTTTCTGAAGAAAGTATTGCTCAGGGCGGTCCCTTCACCGGGAGAGTTATTAATGGTAGGCGGAGATTTTAATTTAATGTTGAACCCCTCACTTGATTGGTCTGGCCTTAACCGAGGGCCACCCTCTAGAGCAACAAGAACTTTGGGTAGACTCAGGAGAGACCTGGGTCTTTTAGACTTTTGGCATTACTTACACCCAAGAGTTAGGGATTATCTTGTTGGTCAGCCCCTTATGACACCTACTCCAGGATTGATCTGGTACTTATGCCAAAAGAATGGGCACACAGAGTAGAGGAGGCCAAAATCCAGGCTTGGACACTCTCCGACCATGGTATGGTCTTGATAAGGCTTCACATGACCCCAGAAGTGAAAAATTCCACATGGAGACTAAATGTCTCTTTACTAAATAAAGTTGAATTTAAAGAGTGGGTGCAGGGGGCAGTTGAGGAATACGCTCACCATAACCTGACACATGAGACTATAGCAGCTAAATGGTGGGAAGGACTTAAGGCCTACTTGACTGGGAAAATTATACAATATGCCTCTCAATTGAAAAAAAAGGCAACAAGAAGAGATCACAGAGCTGGAAGCCAAATTATGGGATCTAGAAACACAACATAAAACAGCCTAGAATCCAGAGATCAAACAAGAACAAGATGTCACTAGACAAAAGTTAAACAAGATATTAGATGGGAAAATAGAGGGACAGCTCAGATATTCCCGTCAGAGGTTTTACGAATCGGGGGGAGGGCAGGCAAATTACTTGCCTGGCAGACCCGGAAGGAAGCTGCTTCAAGGAATATTCACACAGGGAGGATGGGCCTCCAATCCCGAAGATACAGCTAACCAGTTTAAAAAGTTTTATAAAGTTTTATATTCCCAGGAACTGGTAGAAGGTTTTAACCATCATTTAGACAGCTTCTTTGAGGGGACCAGACTTCAAAGGTTATCCCAAGAGGAGAGAGATTTCCTGCATTCTCCGCTGGGGAATGAGGAGGTTCTAGCAAGCCTGCAGGCATTGCGGGTAAGTAAGGCCCCTGGCCCAGACGTCATGCCAGCAGAGCTTTATAAACCTACCGGGCCCACTGCTGGGCAGTGTGTGCAGAGAGGTTCAGCAGAATGGTATAACACCACCAAGCTGGCAATAAGCACAGCTCACAGTGATACACAAGGAGAGCAAAGATCCGGGGGAACGTGGGTCCTACAGACCTATCACCTTGTTAAATGTTGATCAAAAGATTTATACTTCGATTTTAGCTAAGAGGCTGCAAGGGGTGGTGGGACGTCTGGTTCACCCAGATCAAACGGGGTTCATCAATGGAAGACTTTTGCACGACAATATTAGGTGCCTTTTGAACCTGATTACCCATCAACAATCAGTCAATGAATGCACTCTGGCCATTTTTATGGACATAGAAAAGGACCTCGACAGGGTCAATTGGAGTTTTCTCCATCGTACCCTGTTGGAGATGGGATTTGAGCAGAAGTTCAGAGAGAGTGTGGGGGGCCCTCTATACTGCCCCAAATGCCACGGTTCGGTAAACGGGTTCTCAATAGTGAGGTTTCACCTTATGAGGGGGATGAGGCAGGAATGCCCTTTGTCACCTCTATTATTTGCCCTGTGCATTGAACCACTGGCAGTGAGAATTAGAGCAGCACAAGATATCAAGGGTATTAGAGTGGGGGTTAGAGAACACAAAATCTCTCTCTATGCTGATGATTCCCTTTTCTTTATCACCTCTCCGGAAACATCTCTCTTGGCATTAAAGCAGGAATTAGAGACCTATGGATGGGTATGGGGATACAAAATAAATTATGACAAATCTGAGGCCATACGGTTTGGAGGGATGATCCCCAGGAGGGTGATGGAGGATTTCCCTTACAAATGGGCCAGGGCCAATACTGTGAGATATTTAGGTATCAAAATTACCCCATGCCTGTCCGCCCTGTTTGAGCTGAATTATGGGAAGCTCTGGGGAGAGACCTCTGCTGATTTTATCAGATGGAGGCTTCTTCCACTTTCCTTAGGAGGCAGAGTGGAAATAATAAAAATGAAAATTTTACCCCGGCTTATGTTTCTATTCCAGGCACTCTCAATAGGTGTCCCGAGGAGATTTTGGACTGGGGTCTTAGGGGATCTATCTCGGTTTGTTTGGCAGGGTGGTCGATGCTGAATTAGTATGGAGCTTCTCTCCCAGCCTAAAGAGAGGGGAGGCCTCACTTATCCGGATTTTAAACTGTATTACTTAGCAGCCCAGATAGCTCCAATCATTTCATGGTTAAAGCAAGAGGGGGAAGAGGGTTGGCAGGGTATAGAAAGATTTAATTCCAACCGGCTCTCTCTGGCCTCCCTGCCCCACGTACCGATTACCAATCTTGTCTGGCAGTCAATTAAAAGTCCCTGGACTAGACATACACTTAAGATTCTGATTAAGGACAGAAAAGTCACTCAAACACCAGAGGGGATAGGCCCATTAACTTCTATCTTGGGTGACCTGAACTTCACCCTGGCACAGGTGGACCTGGGATTTAGGACATGGAACAACAAAGCCCCGATCAGGTTCCGTAATTTACTACAGGGAGATGTTATGATGTCCTTTGTGCAAGTACAAAAAAATATCATCTCCATAAGTCTAACTTGTATCGATACCTTCAAGTAAGACATTATTTAAACACACATAGATTGACTCCTAAAATTACAAGGGATCTGACAGGGTTGGAGGAATTCATGTACTGGTCAGCTAAATTAACTGGTCAGAGGAAAACAATATCAATGGGATCTAGGGTACTGCAAGGGGAGATCAAGGACTGCTTCTGGACCCTGAGAGATAGATGGGAAAAAGAAATAGGACACCAAATTTCAGATGTTCACTGGCAGGAAGCCTGGAGAAAAGGATGGCGCATAACGGCATCCCCAACATGGAGGGAATTTCGTTGGAAATGTCTCTCCAGGTTCTTCCACACAGCCTCGGTCATGAGGTATTTCCAGGTGGGGAATACAGATCTATGCTGGAGAGGGTGTGGTCAGGTGGGTACACATGCCCACATCTTTTGGACATATCCAGGGGTGAAGACTTTTTGGCAAGGGATATCTCAGACCCTTGGTCTGCTATGGGGAGTGGTTGTCCCGTGTTCCTTTGACTCCCTTGTCCTGGGATTGGATGTTGGGGGCATTAGGGGGCATGGGCAACAGTCGTTTAGGCTGCTCTGCCTGGCTGCACTTAAAGAAATCACAGCTAGATGGCTCACTGCGACCCCGCCAGATCTGACATCCTGGAGACACAGAGTAGAAGAATTAAAGCGCATGGAAGGCCTCACAGCTATACTGCGACAGACAGAAAAGAAATGCAGAGAGCAGTGGAGAATATGGGACAGAGGGGCAGTGGGGGAGAGCACTGAGATACCAGAATCCAGTGGATCCCTGTATTAGATCCTTGGACTTCTGGGGGGTTCTATTGTTGGGTTTTTCTAAGAAGGGGTATCATTAGAGCCGAGTCAAAGTAATGAGAACTGGTCATAAACGATATCTTAGACTCCTGGAGGGGGTTGGGTGGAGAGAAGGGGACTGATCCATTCCTTTCCTCCCCCTCGGATTGCTACTAGGGTTAGTAACCATAAATGCCTAATGAGTCTCCCTGTAAAGTTAAGAGACTCCTGTTGAGTCTATGTTTGAAGGGCAGTTATCCCCAGAGTTTATTTTCTTCCTCTTAAAAAAAAAAAAAAAGATAAACATGAGAATTTTTTCTGTGTAAAATGATCTGCTTAGCTTGGTACACCAATGTAACATCAAATAACTGCCTGATAATAGGGCATGTTGCCTCATCTCTTTTTCGAAGACACACAGATACCTAAGAGTAACGTACAGCTCATGAGATTTACTAAATAGAGTATATCTTGTTTGAGACTGATCTTCAGGAGGGATAGAGCGATTATAGAAACATAAGGTGGTATAGCTTTGCCTCAAATAAGTAGAATAAGGGTGCTGTTAGAAACAAAAATGACTGTGCATATAACTAATGGAAACTGATGCATTTTCTGTGCTACAACGTGTATGTGAGCTGTACATTTGATTCTGGAAATAACCTTTGAGTTTAAAAAAAAAAAACATTATGCAAGTAATGGGACTGCTGGGCCAGCTGTGACGCAATAATGCTCCCAAATGGAGATGACAGTTCATTATAATGTCTGTGCACTTATGGGTCCTCCGCTCCCAAAAGTATATAAGGGTAAGATTACACTTTCTCAAAAAGTAAGGAAATTCATTGCAAAAAATGTCG
Source organism: Neoceratodus forsteri (assembly GCA_016271365.2). NCBI lineage: Eukaryota > Metazoa > Chordata > Ceratodontiformes > Ceratodontidae > Neoceratodus > Neoceratodus forsteri. The sequence continues at coordinate 1,379,531,520 of CM028132.1, read as the reverse complement.
TCAATACATCAGTTAGGGTTGAAGTGACAAAAGTAAGGAAATGGGGCATTAGGGTCAACACCCTAACACCCCCCTGACACACCCTAACCCACCCCCACCTACCACAGACCAACAGGTGACTGGGTGTGCTTTGGGGTCATCAGGCCTCTTACCCCATTCTCCTATACTGTATCATGTGTGCTTTGTTACACATGGAATGGGGTGAGAGTTAGGGCTGACTACTCCAAGGCACACCCTGTCAGCTGTTGTTCTGTAGTGGGTGGGGGTTGAGTGTTAGGGTGTCAATCCTAACGCCTCATTTCCCTACTTTTGTCGCTTCAACCCTAACTGATGCATTAACTAAGTTTTTTGCAATTATATATATATATATATATACACACATATATACAGTATGTAAATTATAGGGGTGCGATCGTGCCCCTATAGTTAGGGTTAGTACAGCACTTCAATGTAAAAATCTAAATTTTTGCACCTTAATAACATTGGCCTTTTTTCGACAAAATAGTCCAAAATTTGGAATGTGCTGTTATTTTGTCAGTGTTTCAAGATCTGGAAAGTTTCCTGACAGCAGTATTTATGGTTATTGAGATATAAAGTGCTCAAACATGCAAAAATGGATGTTTTCTTTCTATAGGATAACATGAGATTTTTTTGCCAACATCTGCAGACCACACGGAATGAAAGCTTCCTCTGTAATTCTCATGGCAGATGGGGTGTGTGCCAAGGGTGTGCCTTTGGATGGTCTGGTGACAAAACATATTAACATTTTTAAATTAGAATGACTTTTGTGATAGCTGCAGGACAGGCAGGCGAAGAAAAAAATGTTTGAATGGTAATTAACTATTCAAACAGTTAATTTACTGTTGGATCCTCAGAGAAAATACTGTTCGTGATTACAGCCATCTTGTTTTTCTAACAATTTTCACAATTGTGTTGTATTCAACTACTGCACCCTAAGGACAGCACAACTGCACTTAGGTCTCAATTATATGCTTAGTGCCATGTTTGTCTTAAAATTAGTATAGCTCCATGGCAAATATGAGTTTTTTAACGGAAATCCATGACCACCATCCCTCACTAAGTAAATGCCCTTTGGTTGGTTATTTACCATTGGAACAGTTCAAACTGTAAATAACCAGTTGCACTATTTACAGTTCGAACAGTAAAGGTCCCACAGCTAAAAAAAAAAAAAAGAAAGAACGGTAATTACTTAGCGAGTGATGGGGGACCCGATTTTTAGTGAAATAACACATTTGCCATCTGCGTATACTAATTTTATAGCAGGAGAACAGGTGCCCAAAACCTTTCTGAGCGAAAATGGACTTTGAGGTAATTGCTTCTATGCTTGCTTTTCTGAGCACCTCCTAGTATGCTACATGGTTGAGGAAGAGGAGAGAGCGTTTCTGCTATTAGCAATTCCATCTGCCCAAAAGGCACTTGCCAGCTAAGTGGGTCCATAACCAGACTTTCCATATAAGCAGGAGCCAAGTCGACTCAGTCACCAGTTCAGCAGTCCCCTCACTGACTGAATCTACCAACTCCCAGGAGGCTGGCTAGCTGATCTGCAGCGGGGTGGTTATCTTCCATGTTCCCTTTTAGGTGCCCCTTTATCCCATGAAGCACTGGCACAGTGCTTTGGTGCTAGAGCACGAAACAGCTAAGAAAGCATCACTGCCCAAGCAAGGGTACATGTCAGCCGATCAGGCACATCACCCCCAATGCCAGCACCACAAGTCAGAAAGAAGACAATAGTGTAACCCACCCCAAATGTATTAAAATTATTTGCCGACAATGGAGTGCCCAATCCCTGTGTCGGCATTAGGCCCAACCCCCACCAGTGTGAGACACTGGGGAGCCCACTCCCAGTGTTCCCAGTTCTGTCCTGCCCCCCAGTACTGTGGAACACTTGGGAGCCCACCCCCAGTGTCCCAAAATATTTAAAAGACTGTCCCTGTAAAAAAGAAAACAGTCCCCCAATGTCGGTTTTTTTTTTCCTTTTACATCCTGAAAAAAAGAAAACGGTCCCTCGTCCTCTCCCATCCTGACCCTCCCACTGAGCAACCCACCACCCCACACCCCCCTTGCCCTATACTTACCACTGGAGATTGTCAGCTGTCATCTTCTGTGGACCGGTACATGTCTGCCCTCTTCAAAGCCGAACCGCAAACTGAAGAATCAAGGTATGTGTTGTATAATGGCTGTCAATGGTGTTTTGAACTTATGTTGATATCTCGGCCATTTTTAGGTATTTTTTCACCAAATTTTCAACATGGGCTTTTTGGGTCAGCACTTCATGAACACTGTCACTGTGGACCTGTAAGGTGATTTCGTGGTCACTGCGCGAAACCACCTTCGGGACTAATGAAATGACAGTGCCAGTGTTTATGAAGTGGGGTCCCAAAAAGTCCATGTTGAAAATTTGGTGCAAGAATACCCAAAATGCCTGGGTTATGCACGGTCGTTGAAACTTTTCTACACACATGCGTAACTTTGGCAATTTTTAATATTTTCACTCCAAATTTTCAACATAGCCATTTTTTCACACCACCTCATGAATAGTGCAGCAGTCATTTCTCACATCCTGCCAAAAATATGTTTCTGCACCTGTGGCATGGAATGACATTTTGTCACAGATTACGAAATTTTCACCTATGGGGTTTATGAGATGGGGTGAAAAGAAGACTATGTTGAAATTTTGGGGTCAAAATATGAAAAAATGACAGTCATGACTATTCTTTGCAATTTTGCTACACACGCTCGTAGCTATGGAAATGTTCAATATTTTGACCCCAGATTTACAACATAGCCTTCTTATTATCCCACCTCATGTATGTCACAGCTGTTATTTTTCAAACCCTGCCCACAATATGTTTTTGCACCTGTGGCGCAGAATGGCATTGAGGTTGCATATAATTGTGTTTTGGCTTGCATTTTACTATTTCCCTGTACCAGGGTACATGAGGTGGGGTAATAAGATAGCTATGCTTACAATTTGGTCATTGTTGTTCTACACATGGAAGTGCAGGGCCCTCTGCCACACCTACATACATATGCACATCTATGGCGGGATTGAAGCGCAGGGTCAGAAGGACCCTACGCTCCTACAATAAAATGGAGATACTATTAAACAATCTCAAAAAGTAAGGAAATTCATTGCACAACACTTCATTAATGCATCAGTTAGGGTTCATATTAAAGCGACAAAAGTATGGGAATGTGGTATTAGGGTTCCCAACCCTAACACCCAACCTCACCCCCTCACACACACACAACCCTACCAGCTCACCCCACCGTCCACACACCAACAGGTGTTGGGGTGTGCCGTGGGGTCATCAACCCTAATGCTCACACCATTCTTTTATACTGTACCATCTTACCTTCCTTACAGATGGAATGGGGTGAGCATTAGGGCTGATGACCCCAAGGCACACCCTGACACCTGTTGGTGTGTGGACGGTGGGGGTGGGTTGGTAGGGTTGTGTGGGTGTGGAGTGGAGGGTGTTAGGGATGGGAACGCTAACACCACATTTCCATACTTCTGTCACTTTAATATGAACCCTAACTGATGTATTAACAACGTTTTTTGCAATGAATGTATATATATGGGGTGACAGCCTTGCTGCCTCTTGGTAGGAGCCCATTTATTGACTGCTGTCCTGTCTAGTCCCGGAGTCGTTTTGAATGAACTGCAGGCTGAGAGGAGCGGTCCTCCTGAGACCCAGACTGTTTTGTAACCACCTGAAATTCTGCCTGTGGTGTCTCTGAGGAAGGTAAGAGACTTCATCTGGCCTGGAGGAAGTGACTCTGTGCGACTGAGCTGGCTGGAGGGGCAGTGGTAGAGCAGCGGGGGGTAACCAATGTGGTGTGAGGGTGAGAACCTCGCTGCCCCTTGGGAGGACCCCATCTAGTCCTGGAGTCATTTGTGTGATCTGCGGGTTGTGAGGAGTGACCCGCCAGCAATTCAGACTTTCCTGCAACTGTCTGAAGTGTGGCTCGGCCATTTTAGACCTGTTTCGGCTGGAAAAACACCTTCTCCTCTACCCTCTTGTCTAGACTGGTATGCGGCATCCGTTTTGACCTAACAGTCCATGCATACATCTCTAAGCCCGGTGAGAGCGTTGGCTGTTTGAGACTGTTTATCCGGTCAGATTTTTATCCCAATTTTATCTGGTTGCTACTCGTGAGAGGAGTAATATACACTGGGACTGATTTTGCACTTTGTGAAGAATTTACAACTTGAACTTAGTAAAGTTCTTCGCTGGAAATCTAGCTATCTGAGTGCTCTGCTCATTGCTATCTTGAGGCTTTGGGCTGGTGTTTTCTGGCCCACCTATTTGGACCTGTGCTAGTTGTTACAGCTTTTGTTACATCTATTCGTTTTAGCAGTTCTTTTCTGTTGGCAACAGCATTTCACATACAGCACATTGCACCTCTGAGATGCTCCACTATTTTATTTGTTTTAGGATTGCTTGGGGGGGGGAGACGTGTGGGAAGGTGGTTTATTAGTGGGTGGGGGTGAGTGTTGTGGAGTGTGAAAGTTAAGTACTTTAGGATAATTAAAAGTTTGAGTAGTTAATAGGGTGTGACCGGTTCAGAATTGTGAGGGTTGTATTTATTTTGTGGGTTATTCAGGGTTGGGTGTTAGTGGACGTTTTTGAGGATTGGGTTTTTTGAGCTGGGAGTGACTGAAAATGTGTTTGGGACAGAAACGCTTAAGGCATAGCTACTTGGGGGGGGGGGCTTCCTCCATGACCTCCAGCACTCCCAGCTGAAGCCTATAGGAGGTGTAGGGCCTTGGGGATAGTCTGGAGGGGGTTGTACCTGGGTGGCTGCTGGAGTGTCTGTGTTTCGGGTGGTGAAGGCAAGGAGATGCCCTGGTATGAAATGGAAACTTGAAATGGAGCTGCCATATTTAGTTCCCATACCCAAGGGCTCCACCTTAGAGAGCGGGCAGATGACCATCCCAGCTGCCACACCCCATCCTACTTGGGTTGTGTTATGCAATGCCAGGTCGATGAGGAACAAGACTGCCATAATGGTGGACTTGATATCCTCGGCTGACCTGGCTTGTATCACAGAGATCTGGCTGGATCAAAATGCTGCTCCTATTTAGGAGGCAGCGGTACCAGCCGGGTATGTCATGATACACACCCTGAGAGAGGATCGCAGGGACGGAGGGGTGGCCATTTGTTTTAAATCTAGCCTGAACCTCACGGTGCTAACTGTAGGTCCTATGTGGTCATTTGAATGTGTGGCCACCCGGGGAAGTGTGGATGCGGGCTTCAGGGTACTCCTGCTCTATCGTTCCCCGGGAATCAATAGGGAGTTTTTGAGGGAGATCGAGGAGCTTGTCGCTGGCCTGGTAGTGGGAGTCCACCAGGTGGTTGATTCTGGGGGACTTCAATGCCTGGGTCAACAGCAGGCTCTCGAAATTTGGAAGCAATCTCCTTATGAGCATGGAGGCCCTGGACCTGACACAAAATGTAATATCGGCTATGCACTCGGGTGGCCACATATTGGACTTAGTTTTTTCAGTAGGTTTAAATATTACTGACCTCTGTGTTGATCCGATGGTTAGGTAGGATCACAGCACCTTGGGGTTCATGTTTAGGGCCCCCAATGGTCCTGCCCCTGTGGGGATGGTGTGGTACTGCTTGATAAGAGGAGTTTCCTCTATGGAACTGTCGGTGGTGCTGAACCTATCGAGTGTTGGGGCAGCTTGTGTGATTGGGATGGAGGACACAGTGGCAGCCTATAATGGGGCTATGTCTGCGGCCTTTGACTCAATCGCACCCATTCATGTCCACCCCTTGTCTACTTGTTGGAGACCTCCTTGGTATGATGAGGATCTCTGGAGTTTAAAGACTAAGGGGCAGAGGTTAGAGAGGTGCTGGAGGAGATCTGGCCAGATGGAGAACAAACTGGCCCTGAGGTCACATTATGCTGACTATCAGGGCGCAATCTCCCGAAAGAAGGCAGAGTTTCTCTCTGGGGAGATTGCTGCGGCGAGGAGCAGGTCAGCTCAGCTCTTTTGGATGATAAATAGGCTTCAAACAACATGAAGTCTTGCTATATTATGACATATGCAGTATAACCCCAAGTTAGAACTGCTCCGGAGGTGAAAGAGTTAACTTTCCATGCAGGGCATGGAACCTTGAGCACGAGCTCGGTTGAACACTCTGTCTGTTGTAGCTCAAACTTAAACTATCAGATTCTTTACTCCGCCTCACTGAACAGTCGCTCTGGAGATTTCTCCTGCTGCTCGGTTCGTTTGTCAGTTAAAAAGTGTAATTCTCGGTTTATTTTACCGAAATTAAACGCAATCGGTTGGTTCAAGCTCTGTCTGTGGTATTGTAAGTAATAGATAGGCTTATTTTATTTTCTTCTGTGTGGAACTTGTAAACGTCTTTTTCGGTTCGGTTTGAACCGAGCAGATGGGTTTTAAATTAACTTTCTAGTCCTTTAGAGTGCAGTTCCCAGTTCTTATCGGTTCTAGAAAAAACGGATTTTATTACGTTTTTTTTCCACGACCCGTGACACGGTTGGGAACCGATAAGAGAGTCTTGCTTGGCGGATTGCCACTAACGGGCAAGTTTTGGTTAGGCTGGCACTATGACTGAGAAACCCAAAAGAAAAACCGGACCCACTGGGTTTCAGCACTGTGGCCTCTGTGGGGAAGCCTTTGCTAAGGCTGACCCACACACCACCTGTGTATACTGTCTGGGGTTTGACCACCTCAATGCAGACTGCCAGATTTGTAAGAATTTTCCTGCTGCCACCGTGGAAAAGAGAGTTGGTAGGCTCAGGGAAAGGGAGGCCAAAAAGTCCGCTGACCCGGATGGCCAGCCCGGTTCGGTTCCAACCGAACCTGAGGGAGTGCCTGCTGACCAGGGCGAAACTTCCTCGGGAAAACGAAGAGCCAGCTCTGAGGAGCCAGTTCCAACTAAAAGGGCTAGAAAGTCAGCTAGTGTGGAGCCAAAAGTTTTTTCTCCAACTGCTGAGGAAATAGCTAAAGCTATTCAAATTGTCCAGTCTCTTTTCCCGGTTCCGTCTGAACCGACACCATCAGGGAAGCGCTCGGTTCGGACGGTTCCACCGGTTCAAGATTATGATTTTGAGGATTTTTATGAACCGGAGGAAGGGGAAGAGGGGTATGAGGAGAGTGAATGTGATTTTGAAAGTCTGGATGTGCCCATTGAACCGAACATCTCTCCAGACAGACCTTCAGGGCCCCCCACAGGCTATCTGAGTCCCCTTCTCATTTTATGTTCTATAAGAAAGTTGCTGAAACCCTCCAACTCCCTGTTGAGGAAGCTGTTGATGACCAAGAAGAGCCTGATTATGTAGAAATGATGGATATTCCAGAGTCTAGGAGACTGTCTATTCCCTTGCACAAGTCCTTTAGGAAACAGACAGTAAAAATTCTAAAAACTCCTCACTCTATCCTTCCTGTTGATAAAAGGATGGACAAAAGGTATACATTATCAGGCTCTGATACGGAGTTCCTCTCTCAGCAATGCAGCCATGTGGGAGTTGTGCAGGCTGCAGCCTGTGACAAAGCTAATATTCCTCTAGCCTCTCACCCTCCTGAAAAGAATTCCAGGAGGATGGATGCCATGGCAAAGAAACAGTACATGGCAGCATCTTTAGGACTCAGACAGGCGAATTATGTGGCTTATGCAGCTAGGTACCAGAAATCCAGATGGGATACTGTGCTGGCATCTAGCAAACAGGCCCTGACCAGCTTGCCAGGGAGCTGGAGCAGATGGCTCATGATGGTATTGAGGCATCCAAGGTGCAATTTCATGCTGCAGTAGACTCTAATGATGTTTCATCAAGAGTCATGGCTACATCTGTGTCTCTTCGCAGAATGGCCTGGCTCAGATGTACTGCCCTGTCACAGGATACCCAGTCTAAGGCTATGCATTTTCCTGTTGAGGGCAATTCTCTGTTTGGGGAGCAGACAGAGAATTATATGAAGAAAATGAATGAGTATAGGACCACTTATAGGAGTGCACAGGCCAAAGAAAGGCAAGCCACTCCTCAAAGACAGCATGTCAGGGGCAGGGGCAGGCCTTTTCATAGGCCTTTTTACCAAGCCCAGGCCTCCTCTTCTGCTTATGCCCAGAGGGGGTTCTTTAGAGGAAGAGGCAGAAGGGGTCTAGTAAGCCTGCTTCTACCCCTCAACCCAAAGCCCTGCAAAACAGGCTCCTGATGGGGTGGCCAGGGCGATTCTCCACTACCGGTGGGGCAGGCTGGCTTACTTTGTCCAGGACTGGAAGTCTGTAACATCAGACAAGTGGGTCCTGGAAGTAGTAAGCCAGGGACTAGTTCTCAGCTTCAAAAAATTTCTGAAGATGAGAACCAGGTCCTTTCCACCTGCAAATCCATCAGAGGCACTTGCCCTAGAAACAGAAGTTTCTTTCCTCCTGGCTCTCAGAGCTGTGGAAAGGGTTCCACCCCTACACCAGGGCAAAGGGTTGTACTCCAGGTACTTCCTTACCCCAAAAAAGACAGGAGAATGGCGGCCCATCCTGGATCTCAGGTATCTAAACAAGCACCTTTTAAAACCAAAGTTCAAAATGGTGACTCTGGGAATTATTTTACCCTCTCTAAGGCCAGGGGACTGGTTGGCCTCCCTGGACCTCAAGGATGCCTACTTCCATGTTCTCATCAGAAGCTCCCATCGAAAGTACCTCAGATTGAACAGCCCTCAGGCCATTACCAGTTCAGAGCAATGCCCTTCGGCCTCACCTCGGCCCTGAGGGTGTTCTCAAAATGCCTGGCAGTAGTAGTTGCCCACTTAAGAAGGCAAAAGATTGCCATCTTTCCTTATCTGGACGACTGGCTCATTGTAGGCCAGTCTCCAGACCAGGTCAAACTACACCTACAAGTAACTCAGCAACGTCTTACATCTTTAGGTTTCCTTCTCAGTCTTCCAAAGTCAGTTCTGGAGCCTGTCCAGCTTCTTACCTTCATAGGCGCAGAACTGAACACAAAGAAGCCAGAGCCTTCCCCTCTGGAAAGAGCAAGGACTTTGGTCTCTCTGGCCTCTTCTTTTCACCCCTGCAGGTCTCTCGACCAGCAAGGCATTTTCTACAGCTCCTGGGGCACATGGCTGCTTCTACAGCAGTAGTGCAGGGAGCAAGGTTTCAGATGAGGGACATTCAGTTCGATTTGAGAGCCTTTTGGTCTCAAAGGACAGATCCTCTAACCAAATTGATCCCAGTGACTCGAACTCTGATCCAGGCCCTCCAGTGGTGGCAGGACCAGAGCAATTTGAGACAGGGGGTTCCCTTCATTCCCCAGTCTCATTCCTTGACCCTTACTACAGATGCATCCCTCTTGGGGTGGGGAGCTCACATGGGCTACCTTACTACCCAGGGGTTGTGGTCCCCTCAGGAATCTCTGCTCCACATCAATTTGTTGGAACTCAGAGCAGTTTTTCTAGCACTCCAGGTTTTTTCCACATCTGTTCAGAACAAGGTTGTTCAGGTCAGAACAGACAATACCACTACAATGTGGTACATCATCAGCAAGGGGCACTCTGGTCTACAGCCTTGTGCACCGAGTTGTGGTCTGGCTTATTCTCTGAACGCCTTCCTTACGGCAGTTCACCTCCCAGGCAAGGACAATGTCCTAGCGGATGCTCTCAGCAGGATTTCCCAGGCCATCACAATGGCACTGGATCCCTAGTACTGGAGGTAGTATCTGCCAGATGGGGCACCCTCAGATAGATCTCTTTGCAGCCCCAGACAATCACCAACTTCCCTTTTTGCTGCAGGCCCCAGTGTTGGGCTCAGTCCCTCTGGATGCCTTCCTACTCAGTTGGGAAGGAAGTTTTCTATGCTTTTCCCTTCCTCTTCTTTTCAAGGTGCTAGTAAAATCAGGTCTCAACCCTGCAGGATGATCCTGATTGCTCCAGATTGGGCCAGGCAGCCCTGGTACCCACTCCTCATGTCCTTAGCAGTCCACCTTCCCTGTGTCTTCCCAGGAATCACAACCTGTTAACCTGTGCCCAGGGAGAATTTGGTATCCGAACTCAAATCTCTCAATCTCAAGGCATGGCTCTTGAAGAGTTAGAATTTGCTGACCTACACCTTTCCCAAGGTGTATTGGAAATCTTGAAGGCCTCTAGGAAGCCTTTCACCAGGGCTACTTATAATTCAAAATGGAAAAGATTTTCCATATGGTGTGCTGGTAAGATATTTCCCAGAATCGGCTGAGCGTACCACGATTCTGGATTATTAGTGCATTTGAATTCTTTGGGGCTAAGACCAGCTACCCTAAAAGTGCACTTGGCAGCTGTGTCTGTCTTTTTATCAGCAGGTAAGCCCTCTTCTTTTTCAGCTCACCCTGTGTTCTCCAAGTTTTTTAAAGGGTTGCTTCACACCAACCCTCCGTTCAGGGACCCTGCCCCTGCTTGGGATCTTAGTATTTGCATTGCCCAGCTTATGCAACCCCCTTTTGAGCCACTGTCTTCAGCAGAGCTTAAGTACTTGACTTGGAAAACTGTGTTTCTGGTAGCCATCACCTCTGCCAGGTGCATAAGTGAGCTACAAGCATTGTCAGTGGAGCCTGATTTTATCTCCTTTCACAGAGATAAGGTGGTCCTCAGGACTAACAGAAAGTTTTTGCCTAAGGTGGTTTCAGACTTCCACCTTAATCAATCCATGTCTCTTCCTGTGTACTTCACTGACCATTCCTCCTCTGGCGAGAGGAGATTACACAGTTTAGATGTCAAAAGAGCCCTTAGTTACTATATAGAATGTACCAAGGGTCATAGGTTTGAATCCCTCCAATTGTTCCTCACTTATGGTGAGGTTGGTAAAGGCAAACCTGCCACTAAAAGATCCATTGCCAGGTGGATTGTCTCTTGTATCCAATTTTGCTATGAAAAACTGGGTAAGATTCCTCCCTCAGGCCTGAGGGCTCATTCTACCAGAGGTACAGCTGCGTCTCTGGCTGCTGCCAGGGACATCCCTATCCTAGAGATGTGTCAAGCAGCTACCTGGAAAACAGTTCACACTTTTACTAAGCATTACTCCCTGGATATCCAGGCTAGGAGTGATGCTCGATTTGGCACAGCTGTGCTTCAGAGCCTATTTCCTAAGTAGGTTCTGTCCCTCCTCCATGGAGGTACTGCTGTGTATCAGATATGATCATAATATAGCAAGACTTCATGTTGTTTGAAGAAAAAATTACTCACCTTAGTAATGTTGTTTCTTCTAATGGAGTCTTGCTATATTATGACCTCCCCCCCAGCCTGCCCCTCTCAGAACCTCTACTTTTGGGATGTGGGTGGGCAGTGCAATGTTGGCACGTCATAGATGCCCACTTTATTTTCACCCTTTCTTAGGGTGCTTAGGTGTTATGTTTTATTTTTCTTTCTTGAATCCCCTGACTTGAGTCTTTATTTTGGGATCAAGAACAAATATGTGTTTTTGTAGTTAGTAGCCAGTGGGCTAGTGTAGGTTTACGGCTTCCACACAGAATCTTAGTGAGTTTTGTTCGTAAAGATCTGACAGTTTAAGTTTGAGCTACAACAGACAGAGTGTTCAACCGAGCTCCCGCTCAAGGTTCCATGCCCTGCATGGAAAGTTAACTCTTTCACCTCCGGAGCAGTTCTAACCTGGGGTTATACTGCATATGTCATAATATAGCAAGACTCCATTAGAAGAAACAACATTACTAAGGTGAGTAATTTTTTCTTTTATCCTGTCTGTCTCCATGTAGGAGAAGCAGGTTCTAGCACTAGGTGCGAGGAGCTGGCTCTGTTTTTCGCCGACAAGGTGTCCTCTATCATGGCTGAGGTCTCCTCGAGTATCTCTTAAAAGGGATGTAGTGTCCAGCCTGAGTTGTGCCAAAATACTCCTGTCTGGGATGAGTTTGAGTTGGTTGGGGTTGAGAAGGTGACAGGGATAATCTCAAAGCTGTGGCCTACACATTGTGATCTGGACCCAGGTCCGACCCGCCTTTTGGTTGGATGTTCACACTTGATAGGACCTGTGGTTGCTGAGGTTGTCTGGAATTCCTTGAGGAGTAAGGTATTCCCAGTGTGCTTGAAAGAGGCTCTGGTTATACCCCTTTTAAAGAAGTACTCTTTGGACCTGAACTGCCTCAGCAACTACAGGCCGGTCTCAAACTTTCTGTTTTTAGGGAAGGTTATAGAGAAGGTGGTGCATTCAGCTTGAGAGACATCTCATATCTTCTTCTACCTATGAGCCTTTCCAGTCTGGGTTATGGCCGGGACATAGTACAAAGACTGCCCTGGTAAGGGTACTTAATGATCTCCTGATGGCAAGAGACAAGAGAGCCCATACCATCTTAGTTCTCCTGGACCTCTCTGCGGCCTTTGACACCGTGGACCATGAGGTGCTTCTTGACTGCCTGCGGTTCTGGTGTGGTCTGTCCAGTAATGTCATCAACTGGTTCAGGTCATACCTGACAGAGTGCAGAGGGTAAAAAATGGGACTTGTCTCATCTAACCCGAAGCCTCTGAGCTGTGAGGTCCTGCAGGAGTCGGTCTTGTCGCCCTTATTGTTCACAGTGTACAAGCTACCATTGGGGGACATTATCAGGCAGTACAGGCCGGGTTTACACTGCTACGCAGATGATACCCGGCTGTACTTGTCCTGTGCACCCGATGCTCAGGTGTCAGACTCTGTATTTAACAGCTACCTCAAGGAAATCAAGTCATGGATGACTCATAACTGGCTTAGGCTCAACCCAGACAAAACTGAGGTACAGGTGGTGGAACCGAGTCATCATGGAGGAGGGGGGGATGGGGGGTTGCCCCCTAACCTAGTGTTGTGGGGTGTTCCCCTTGTCCCCTCTAGACAGGTGAAGGATTTGGGTGTGATCCTAGATGATGGCTTGACACTTGATGCTCAGGCATTGGTTGTGGTCAAAAGTGGATTTTATCATCTTAGGAAAAGCACCCAAATCAGAGCCCTGATCCCTCCTGAGGACCTGCCCACACTGGTGCATGCTTTCATCACTTCCAGGCTGGATTACTGTAATGCCCTGTACCTTGAGTTATCTGGAGGCAACCTCTGCAGGCTGCAGCTGGTGCAGAATGCGGCAGTGAGACTTCTGACTGGGGTAAGGAGATGTGAGCATATTACCCCGGTTCTCTGCGGACTGCACTGGCTGTCGGTCAGGTGGAAGAATGTCTTCAAGACAGGGTTCCTTACCCATAAGACCCTGCATGAAGGGGGTCCTGTCTATCTGCAGGATCTCCTTGTCCCTCACCATCTGACCAGGGCACTTCGGTCAGCCGAGGGAGGCCTCCTTGGGGATCCCAGGGTTAGGCTGTGGCATTCGGGAAACAGAGCATTTGCACCGGCCATGCCAACCCTGTGGAACTCCTTACCTGACTATTTGAGGGGGGCTCCATCGGTGGAAGCCTTTAAAAGGGGGTTAAAAACATACCTGTTCCAACCAGTCTTTATTGACTGATGCTACTATGAAATTACAGATAGATGGTTGTCTACTGATTATATTTATAATGATTTTATATGTGTGCATCTTTGCTTGATTTATATAGTTGTATTTGTATTATTGTTTATATTGTACAGCACCGAGTCCCAGGAAATGGGCACATCATAAATAAAATCTCTCTCTCTCTCTCTCTCTATATATGTATATATACTGTATATATATATATATATATATATATGGCTCTCTACTACACGGTATTCACAGCTCAGGTCTACCTAGATCTCTCTTCTTACTTCTGTACTCCCAAACCTCTGCCTATGGTCTCCGATCGAATGACGACACCCCTCTCTTCATCCCCAGATGCAAAACCTCTATGGGTACATGTGCTTTCTCCTACCTGGCACCTAAGATCTGGAACGCTATTCCACAATATATTCGCCAAGCCCCCATCCATGCCCACTTTAAGAATCTCCACCGTCAACATCTACTGGCTTCTAACCCCTGTACATGTTTCCAGCCACCATAGTCCACTCCACGCACCTCTACCTTCTACCCTACTTACCCTCCCTCTCCTACCCCTCACCCCTGTCTTCTACCTTATCTCTCTCTCCCAAAACCTCATGTCACTTGATGGCACTTGCTATTTACTTTGAACCTGTTAGCACTAACTTTGTATATATGGTCTGGGTAGCTGTACTGCTCTAGTTTAACTGGCAATATTTGTTGAATACGCTTAAACAATCTACTTGTCTCACACTGTTTGAGTTGTTATTGTCCTACTGTCTACCTCTTCCTTGTGCTGCGTCACATTGTACTGGTCATGTGTTTCACTTGTATACTCCCGGGACGTGCCTGAAAATAGGCATCGCTATGTCTAGTGCACCCACCCGGTCACCAAAAGCAAAATAAATAAATAAATATACACACACACACACACACACACACACACACACACACACACCCCTATACATATATACATTACTTTCTTATATAGTAAATCTTTGTATCTTACTATATCTATATTTACAGAGAATTTACCTTCAGTCATTTGCTTTTTCACTTTTTTTAATATATATTTTGAAATGCTGTCACCCTGTTCATTTAAATATACATCCATTAGTGCCTATAACTGTGGTACTTTCCATTATAGTAATTCTCTGTGTAGTTTACAGAGCACGGCTACATACTGCAGGTGCTTCAAAAAGCATTCACCGTGGACCACCCTAGTGATGTGGAAGGCTTCACCTTCTGCCACGCCAGCGACCTGGGTTTGGAAATGGATGTGGGTCCCTCGGAGGTCGGAAGGGTGAGGCGGGACTAAGCATCCATAGGACTGCTCTCCTCCCTCGGAGGGGGAGGGGGGCCCATGACTCACTGCTTACTGCCACCTGGAGGTATCTGGGTGGCAGTGTAAGCGAGTCACACAGTGGGAAGGGATCTCACGTACAGAGCATCAGGGGCATCACCGTAGATGCAGAGCATGCATATCGTGTTCACTGCACATCCGTGGGCTCAAGAGAAGAAAAAGTGGAAACAAGTAGGCCGGGACTTTGTGATGTCTTTGTCTTGACAGTCTGCTGTACCACTCTGGTCTCAAGGACCCAATGGATTATATGCCGGGGGGGGGTGACGGCCCTCCCTCTCCTGCCCCATAGCTGGGGAATCCGTGGGGGTACCTATTTCTGAACCTGGTGGAAGTTAAGTAGACGACTGTCAGGAACAGGACTGATAAGCAGCCCAGACCTGCCTAAGGAGGATAAAAGCCATTGTGGCTAACAAAATGCACAGCAGCATTTCACCCAGCAGGAGGGTTCTCCTTACATGTGCTATCTTTAAAACTTGTTTTGTACCTGGAGTAGGAGGGCTTTTCTTGAGTGAGTACTTATAATGTACCACTGTCTATGCATTATTCTACATGTACTGTATAAAGCTGCAGTATGATACAGCAAAACATGCTATACTATTTTACACATTTCACAGCAGTGACTAGTCACATTGGTTCTTGTACATGCAGACTAAACAGGTCCAGTGTAGACCAGGCTTATATACACCGAAATGAAGTTTTTTCCCAGTTTTATTTATCCCTCCATAGTGGTTTGGACTTTAGCTACCACCACACTTGTTTCATGTCCAGTGAGCTCTCTGATCCCACATCACCAGCCACTTGGAATGTGTCTCTGACCATTGCGATGTTGCCCCTTCTGTCCCCACCCAGAGGGGTTTCTGCTTATCAGTCTCCTGGCATGTTCCTCTTCATCTTATTCAGCTGCCTGTGAGGAGGAGGAACACAGAAACAGAGAAATTGACGGCAGATAAGGACTGCTAGGCCCATTTAGTCTGCCCATTTTCCTGCCTACTGTAAAAGCCATACATAATACCAGAAGCAAAAGAAGGAACTCTCAAGGGTGGGGGTGAGGCACCATCCTATAGGTCAGGGACTCTTTTTCACACATTTCTTACTCCTGTTAACTCCTCCCACCAAGAAAACAAAAGTTGTTATTTTTTTTTTTTGTTACTTTTTTCTTAACGCTTAACCAGAATAGCCTAGTGGAGATAAAACATTTCATTTTCAGTAGGGTTATGCTACTACCCCAGTTTTTCAGCTAATGCTGAAGCACTGTGAGTTTAAGTGACTTGCTCAGGGTCACATGGGGTAAGTAGCTCTAGTGGGGTTTGAACCTTGGTCTACAGATTATCATCTATGTTGTAGCCACCTGACCATGCGTGATAAGCAAACTGTCCTACACACCCAACATAAGTCCTTCTATCTGCACCGCCATCTCTTATCTCCCCAGGTGGCAGTAAAGCAGCGGAAGCCACTGCTCTCTCTGCCAGTCAGCATCCTCTAGGACACTAAATCCTCCTGGTGTCGGACTACAGCATATTTTTGGGGCACACACCCGAGTTGCCAGCAGGGAATGACTTCCCAGTCGCTGCGCAACTGGCACAGCTTGAGGGTGCATGTTGCTGCAACAAAAAGTATCGCGTACTTTGTCTGCATGATCACATTTCTCCATGAACGTTGCTGTGGAGCAGAGGGAGCTGAACAATCCTATGCATTGCAGTAAATTAAATAATAAAGACGGCTTCCCAGCATACAAGTACTGGGCTGCCATTTTCAGACAGTTCAGGCAGGGTTACATCTGCTGCAGAGGCTGATCAATACGGCCTAAATCAGCGGCGTTCCCTTCAGACAAGAAGTTTGGAAAAAAAAACACAGAACGGAAAACAAAACTGAGCCAGCTTGTCAAGTACAGACACAGCTCGTAAAAATGCTTTATTTTTAAAAACTAATTCAGGAAAAACATAACAGCAACTTCTTTAAAAATAGCATGCATCACAGATAAAAGCATAAAAAGTCACATAAAACAGATGATACAGTAGGTGTGCTGCACAGGACTGTGCCATCTCCAACTATCCAACTAACGCAGCATCAATATGAGGTTTTATGTATCGCAGCTAAGTGCTGCGGCATGAGTTTCAATTATGGACACTTTGACTATCCCTGGAGGGCAACACTCCACAAGTGAATCCCCCCCCCCCCAACCACGGTGGGATCAACCCATCCGCTGTTTTAATTTTTCCTCCAGTGCACTTTGTGCAACTTCAGTTAAGGCAAAGCCGTTTTCCTGGGAGACGGTTGTGCCCAGCTGATGTGCCACTGGTGTCTCACTCTGGCAGCTGCTGTCCCACCTGAAGAAGCTCGTAGTACAGTAGGCGGTGGGGGAAGGGGGAATTACGTGAATGAAAATTAATTAAAATATAATTTGAATAAGAAATGGGGTACCTGAGAAACAGATTATTCCAAGGGTACAGCATGTCCTGTATTTTCAGCTTGAGTACTGTATCTAACTGAAGATGTCCATAACAGCCATTTGAATATATATATATAGATAGATATATATGTATATTTTTTTTCAAGCACACTATCTTTATACATTTAATATACAGGTAAGTTTCATCATCCCTCAATTAACCTGTTAAAGACAACTGAATTAAAAAGACATGTTTAACCAAAAAGCCCCTTGGCCTTCTTCTTCTTCTGTTTCAGGGTCACCCGCTCAGCAGGGAGGCTGCTCTGGGTAGCTGGAACTGAAGATGCAGCAGCAAAAGCAGAGGGAGTCTATAAAGAGAGAACAGGAAGGAACACAAATTACTATCAGTGTGCCGATGTGGCCCACTGCAATGTCATCAAGCAACTGTACTGTGAGGATGGAAGGGAATTTGGGTCCATCCTGTGATATAGCTAGAAAAATAACATTTGTAAGCCAAAATCTTTTGCGCCCCCACAACACCACCACTGCAGACGTGCCTATATTTGTTACCTAAAGCCCTTGTACATCCAGTATCTGCACAGTAAGAGAAAAACATACTATGTTTTATTTTATGCATTAACATTGTGTTTATTACAAATAGAGCACAACATTCATGTTATAACACCATTCTGGATGGATATCAGACAGTAGGAGTAACCACCATTAGTGGTCAGGGCCCAGATTACCACCCCCTCTCTAATCAACTTGTAAACCGTGGGTGGCTTACTTGGAGTATGCGTTCCTACACGAGTGATTCTGTCCTGCCTGTCATTACTGCTGCACAATAACTAGACCCAGTCTGAGTATGATTACACAGCTGAGCTTTTTATGTTTTATTTATTTATTTAGATGTTCGGAAACAACCTTTAAGCAAGAGCTCTTTTACAAAGGTTCCACGTCTTGAAGCAGATACAATGATACAGACACAAAGTCTGGAAACAGTTACAATGAAGACAATACAAGTGATAACACATAAAGCATCAAGTTAATAACTTCCGGCTGGGGTATAAGGGCAGCCATTACATACCAATGCATATTAGATAATATTTACAAATCGAAACTTAGAAAACCAGAACAGTTGAAATGAGGAAAACTTCAGCTGAGCTCCAGAGGGCCAGCAAAGTGGGGGAGGTAGAATAGGTGCTTGGGAGCCGCCGAAATGGGCCTTGATGAACGGAGAGGAGAGTTGGGGGGGCTCGAGGGGGTAAGACTGGAGTAATCCAGGGGAGATGTGGGGTAGGGAGGAGCGATTGGAAGGTGGGGAAGGAACACAGCGGGTGGGGGGGCCAGGGGAAACATCCCGAACAGTGTGACACGATGGGAGGACAGAGACAGAGGTTGGGAGGAACAGGAGCAGGGAGGGACATCAGATGCCCAATTGACACTCACACATGTTCCTAGAGGTAAGGTGACGTTTGAGTTCAGTCTTGAAGGCATCGAGAGTTGAGGTGTTGAGCAGGGCGTACAGAATCTCACTGAGCCAGAGGGGGGCTCTGTAGGAGCGTTGGCCTAGCTGTTGTTCTCTGGGGACACTGAGAGCTGCCATGCTCTACCTCTAATTATATACTTGGTATCAACCAAAGAGAAAATTTCAGAGATGCACGGGGCTTTGCCCAGTAGAGCCTTCTTAGGAGACAAGTAAGGAACTTGATCCTGTTTCCAAGGGAGACCCTATTAGTCTAAGTATACAGTTAGTAAGTGTGTATGAAGTGATCGGCAGCAAGGACGAGCCTACATGCCTTGTTGAGGGTGATGTTAACCTGCTTAAATGCAGTATGCAAGGCTACCCCCATAGACCATGAGCACATAGTCTACAGTGGATAGTATAGAGCTGGTGATGGAGAAACAGAGGGCAGCTGGAGTTAAGTTCCTCCTGTGCCTACACAGCACTCCAAGCTTGGTGTTGACAGCCTTGACCACCATGTCTATGAGCTGAGCAAAGGAAAGGGTGACGTTGATGGTGACCCCCGGGTACTTAAAAGAGTGGACCTGCTCCAATGAGGCCTTGACAGTGTGACGCTTGGCCAGCTGGTTATGAATGTTCTATGATATCTGTAATATAAAAATATAGTAGGAGAGTCTGTGCTCCATGGGTGCACCCCCCCCCCCCAGCTTTTAGTTACAGGAACTGAACAGGAGATCTCTGTAATGTAATTAACCTACTTGAGAAATTGCATTTTATGGCCATTTTATGGTGTGTTGCTGCCTCTGAAGTTGGGAAGCTAAATATGTATTTTATTACGGTACAGGACATGGTTATATCGCATCTAGGTGACAAACTGCAGAGTTTTAGAAACCTTTGATGTTCCTTGGGAAAACAGGAAACCAGTTCAAAGGAAAGGCTTGATTAAAGACTGTCATAATTTGTGAACTGAGTTTTTGCTGATGCTACATTATTTAATATACCTCCTGATAGGACATCATGTTTGTACTTTTTTAATTCTAAAAAGGAGGAGCTAGATGACTCACAGAAGGGGTGTGGAGAGACACAGTTTAAACTAATACTGGTGTCTGATCTTTGAGACATATCACTTTTGGACTCATGAGAGACAGAACTCTCTGCTCTGATATAACTTAAGCATTAAAGAGGTAATACATTAGATAGAAAAAGTCTAACTGTATTGTGGTAGGAGTTTTTGTTTTGCATTTTGCCCTTGTTATTTTAAGTGACCGTGTGCTCTGTAATATAGTGTTCGGTTTTTACATTTTACATATTTGTATCCATTTTTAGTAAACCTTTTATTCAAGAGACTGCCTGTGTGTCTTCCAAGTTCTTTTTTTGCATGTGATGTATAGATGGTTAAGTTTGACAACTGTTCAAAAGCTTGATGGTGTTACTAAACTGGGAAAAGGTAAGAATATACCTAAGGTCTTCTATAGAGTTTTAAAGGGTTCATTTTGGATACCTAGTTAGGTGCCCTTAGGAGAAAGATATATTGCATCCCCCCAAAGAGAATGTTATCTGAGCCTGTACAGTTGGGTATGCTAGCATAAGGTTCACAGTTTGAATCCCCCCAGAACTTGAGACGGAAAGTGATTCAGACCCACAAGCAGACAGGAGGGTTACCCTGTCTGTTACCTGTTCACATTACTGCGCTCGGAGGTTGGCACTGTGGGAGCAGAGGGCCTGACTTGCTGAGTGCGTTTGTGACAGACATTACTTAAGACGGTGTGGATGGGGTACCTCCTCTTGAGCTGGGGGCTCGACAGGAGCATAGTTTTAGTTTTTTTTTATAATTGAGCAGGGGTTTGTGAGTGCTGAACCACCCCTCAAGCTGATAGAAGGAAGACTGCAATCCACTCTGTAGTGGGATGAGTTGAGAAATGCTGTTAAGAATGACTGTGTCATCGGCATATAGAATGATTTTGCTATCACAGGCCTTCAGCATTCAGTGCTTATCAGTTGGAATGCCAGAGTGGGTTGTTGCAGCTGTATAAGGTTGGTAGTGCAGACCACATGTGGGATATGATGAAGAAGGGGCTTAAAGTAGCAACAGAGGTCTGCTCCTCTGTGGACAATAAGGGGAAAGGGCCACGAAGTGACCCCGCTGGCTCAACAGGGGCCTAAGGGAACTGATCCTGAACAAAAGGCAGGTCTGTGATTGCAAGAAAGAGATAGGTTGCCTCCAGGCAGTAGGGGAGAACAGAGCGTCTGCAAGACTAGAATTAAAGGGGAACAGTCACCACCAGGGGCCCCCACACTGAAGTGTGGATCTGGTCCCAATGTGCACTCTGTGAAAAACATTTTGGTTTACTTACAGTTTAATCTAGTTTAGCAGATTATATCAGACAAATGTTGCTTAGTTATAGGCCGACATCTTCTGTTACTGCAAATCCTAGAATCCCCTGCAGCTAACATCAGAGCAGTAGACAGCAGTGAGAAGTTTCAAAAGTATGCAGGGCATGTTAGAATTTATATAAACTCTGATCTTTTGTTTGCTGGTCCTACTGTCCTCCATGGGCTATGTGCTGGGACAGAGGACTGTACTTAGCCCCAGGAGAAAAGCAGACCCAAAAAATATCTGATTCAACATTATAAAAGCTCTAACATGCACTGCAGGCTATCAAATCTCCCACAGCCAGGGGTGATGGCTGAGATACTGGATGGATGTGTCACTTCAATATTCACCAAAGGGCCCCCAGGCATGAGAGGGGGCTCAGTGGGAGGGTCTTGACATCAGGGGCAGCCAGGATGCATCCTGCTGACATTACACTTGCACCAATAACTGACTACCTGGCAAAGACCTACACAAAAGTCCCACAGGGTAGACAGAATACACCCCCCTCCCAAGTCATAGTGGAGCCGTGGGAACTGGCATGGCCATTTACAGTAATCTTTCATTAATCTGTCCGGATGGGCATGGTGCCCCAAGATTGGGATGTGGCCAGTGTGGTCCCCATCTTCAAGATGGAGGTAAGGTTGGTCGTGGCTAATTAGAGACACGTGAAATTTGTCAGTAGAAAAGGACTGCTTGGCCCACACAGTCTGCCAAGATGGTCCCTGCCTAGTCTATCTCCATGGACTCTAACTGTTCTCCGGTGACCCTTCCTCCTCCCTATTTATTTCCAGATGTCTATCCCACACATGCTTGAAGCCCCCTACTGTTTTCACTTCCACCACTTACGCTGGCAGTCTGTTCCAGCTGTCTACAACTCTTTCAGTTTTTATTTATTTATTAAAATGTTTCACCAGGAGGGCACACTGAATGACAGGTTACTTGTCTCACGGTGTGACCTGAGGGGAGGGGTTAGGTAGGGTTGTGAAGGATGATCAGTTACAATAGTATGTGGGTAGTACAAACAATACAACATTTCAGTGAAATAGTAAACATAGAAACATAGAATTTGACGGCAGATAAGGACCGCTTGGCCCACCCAGTCTGCTCATTTCCCTACCTTCTGGATAAGCTGCAGATCCTAGTTAACCAGCAGCCTACTTCTTCCTACCCCCTTCCCCTAAAATGGCCTTATGACTGTCCCATGCATGCTTGAATTCCACCACTGATTTTGACTCCACAACCTCCTCCGGAAGGCCGTTCCATGCATCCACAACCCTCTGTGAAAAATACTGTAAGTGCTGGAGCAGCCCCCCACCTCTATCTTCAAATTGTGCCCTCTTGTTCTTGCACACCTCTTTTTTGAAAGATGCTACCCTCTTGGACTTTGTTGATTCCTTGAGGTACTTGAGACGTTTCTATCATGTCCCCCTCTCCCTCCTTTCCTCGAGGCTATACATATTAAGCTCCTTTCGTCCTCTCTTCATATGTCTTCCAATGCAGACCCTGCACCATTTTGATTGCCCTCCTCTGGACAGCTTCCATCCTGTCTATGTCTTTTGTGAGATTGGGTCTCCAGAACTGCACAGTACTCAGATGGGGTCTCACCAGCTGTCTGTACAGAGGGATAATAACTTCCTGTTTTCTACTGGTGATGCCTCTCCCTATGCATCCCAGTATCCCCCCAGCCCTCCTTGCTGCCCTCTCACATTGCTTGCCCACCTTTAGGTCATCTGATATGACTACCCCCAGGTCCCTTTCCATTTTTGTTGTTGTAGTATCTCACCCCCCATTGTGTACTCTTCCCCTGGGTTTTTCCCAGGTGCATTACCTTGCACTTCTTAGCATTGAATCTAAGCTGCCATACATTTGACCATTCCTCTAACCTTGCCAAGTCCCTTCTCATCCTTTCCACCACACCCTGTGCATCAACTCTGTTGCAGATCTTTGTGTCATCTGCAAAGAGACATACTTTTCCTTCCAGTCCCTCTGCAATGTCGCTTATAAAGACATTGAAGAGGACCGGTCCTAATACTGAACCCTGCGGTACCCCACTAGTAACCCTCCTTTCTTCTGAGTGGACTCCATTTACTATTACTCTCTGTGTCCTATTCTCCAGCCAATTCTTTACCCAGGATGTCATCTTGGGACCCACTCCCAGGCTGGCTAACTTGTATATTAATCTCTTGTGTGGGACTGTGTCAAATGCCTTGCTAAAGTCTAGGTAGGCCATGTCCACAGCCCCTCCCTGATCTACTACTTTGGTCACCCAGTCAAAGAAATCTATCAGATTCGTCTGGCATGACCTTCCCGCTGTGAATCCATGCTGCCTAGGGTCCTGTGCCCCTCTCGCATCTAGATACCGGACAATTCTTTCCTTCAGAAGTGATTCCATCATTTTCCCTATCACTGAGGTTAAACTAACAGGTCTGTAGTTTCCTGCTTCTGCCTTGCTCCCACTTTTGTGAAGGGGAATCACTTCTACTTCACTAGTACTTCTTCACATCCCCCTTAAATTCCCCCTCCTGCTTCGTCGCATGCCCTCTGGTGCTAGTACTCCTCATTTGGAAGAGACTCCCCACCTGAACCCGGTTTACCCCTGTGAAGTACAGTACATGTAGGTCTCTATCATGTCCCTTCTTGATTTTCTCGCTTCTAGGGTGTACATGTTGAGATCCCTCAGTCTCTCCTCATAGGGTTTTTGGTGCAACCCCTGCAGCATTTTATTTGCCCTCTTCTGGACTACCTCCACCCTGTCAACATCCCTTCTTAGGTGCGGCCTTCAGAAATACACAAAATACTCTAGGTGGGGTCTCGCCAATGAGTGTTACAGTGGCAGCACCGCCTCCCTCCTCCTGCTAGAGATACCTCTTCCTATGTATCCAACCATCCCACAAGCCTTGCACACTGCTTTGTTCAACTGCCCTGCCACATTGAGGTCACCAGATATGATAACCCCAAGGTCCCTTTCCTGCTTAGTGACCATAAGTACCTTCTTCCACATCCTGCTGTAGCTGAGACAAAGAGCAGCCACCAGCTTCCCTAAAACAAGGAGGTAATTTAATAGAGTACAATGGATTTAATTCTTAATTTGGGGGCCTGTGTAAGTAAGTAGAAGTCAGTGTTTTGTTTCTCTGTTTTTGGGGTTGACTTTTCTTAGTATAACTTTTATTTGCCAGGGAGGAAATCTAGTTGGGAGAATATCTGCAGACATTTGTGACAAGACCTGTTACTTAAACTCTGTGAAATAGGTGTCTGAAAGGAAAGAAAGCACTTACCAGGGTG
The DNA here is from genome assembly GCA_016271365.2 of Neoceratodus forsteri. Classification (NCBI taxonomy): domain Eukaryota; kingdom Metazoa; phylum Chordata; order Ceratodontiformes; family Ceratodontidae; genus Neoceratodus; species Neoceratodus forsteri. The sequence goes on along the minus strand of CM028132.1, from coordinate 1,379,507,201 downwards.
GTGGGTCAGAGTTGTAGTTGACTGTTTCTGGAGGGCAGGGGCTTAGTCCCACCCACCTTACCCCTCACCCCACCCACCCCAAGTGCACCATTTCCTTTATATCAGAGGTTCTGACATCACTTCCTCAAAAGTGCAAAAGACATACACCTGTTCATAGCCTTAATAGCACAGCACACTGAATACGGGGAAAACAACTTAAACAAGAAGGGAGGCACACATGTGGGGAGTGGTGGAATCCACTGGCTGAGAAGCAGCAGTCTTCCAGGAGACATTCTGAAGCTGTGTTGCTGCCCTATTTGCAGGCACCTCTCTGGTCTGAGGGAGGAGGTTGCCCGTCTCCATGCTGACCTGGCCAGGATTTGGGAAACCTCCTCTCCCCCACCCAGGGACTATGCAGGCCACCACCTCTGCCTCAGAGGTTGCCAAGAAAGAGAAGCAGTTGGACCACGATGGGCTCAGGGAGGGCGAGGGTGGTGGAACAGAGGCGCATCCCTCCAGTTGTGCCTCTCCACAATTCATTCGCCATTCTGGCGAAGCATGGTTCCTCTATGGAGGCACCCACAGTGGAGACCAAGGAGGATGCTGGAAACCTCCACAAAAGAGACCCACAGGAGGGTGGCACAGGACCCAACAGGGGAATGAAACAACTACTGGTGGGTGACTCAATTGTTAGGGGGTTAGAACTGGGGGAGGAAGGGGAGAAGGAGGTAAGGTGCCTACCCAGCACCATGGCTTGGAGGGACAGGAAGCGAATCCTCAGGATCGAGGGAGAAGCTGCACGGGGGAGGGAGCTGGATGTCACTGACCACCTAGGGACAAATGACTTGGCTGGGAATGGGATCAGAGCAGTGTAGCAGGAGTTTGTGGAGCTGGGGAGGGGCCTTAGACAAGTAGCATGCACTGTAACTGTCTCAGAAGTGCTGCCTGTCTATGGCATGGGTGAGGCTAGGGTACTCTGCACAATGGGAGTCAATGACTCGTTGAAAAACTGGTGCGGAGCTCAGGGATTTGGCTTCATTGGAGACTGGGGGTCCACCTAGAGGGATAAAGGCCTATATTGGCGTGATGGTCTGCATCTGTCCGGGAGGGGAACCAGGATCCTAGGTTATATGTTTAAATGCTTCATTGGCAAGCACTTAAACTAGCCAAGGGAGGAGGCACTGAAGAGAAGCAGGGAAATCCCAGTCCCCCCCAACAAAACAGGGTAGTTAGCAAAGTAGACACAAAGGTAGGGAAGTTGATAGGGAGCAGAACAGGGGTAAATCCAGAAAAAGGCAAAGGCAGTAAGGACAGGGATAGGCCTAAAAGGGTTAAGGCCATCAAAAACTGGAGGGCGATAAGTACCAATGCCCACAGTCTGGGTAACAAGATCCCTGAACTAGTGGCCTTGATGGAAGAGGGACGCCCGGATATCGTGGCAGTCACAGAAACACGGTACACAGAGAAACATGCCTGGGATGTCAACATACCAGGGTACACAATCTACAGTAGGGACAGGGAAGGTAAGAGAGGAGGAGTAGCTCTCTACATAAGGGAAGGAATCAAAGCAACAGAACTAAAGGGTAAACAGGGAGGGGAGAAGGCACTGTGGGTCACCCTGGAGACAGGAAATGGCACCACAATCCGCACAAGGGTTGTTTACAGAACCCTGTCTCAGTGGAAGGCAATGGACAAGGAAATGATAGACTGAATCCTTAGAATGGCAGAAAAAGGAGAGATATTGTTGATGGGGGACATAAATATGCCAGATGTTAACTGGAGCACCTTTACTGCAGCCACATCCAAAAGCAGGGTCATTCTCGATGCCCTACAGGGGGCATGCCTTAGACAGCTAGTATTGGAACCCACTTGGGAGGGAGCAATCTTATACCTGGTATTCTCAAATGTGGATGGAGAAAGGATCTCAGATTTAGAAGTGGGTAGCCATCTGGGAACAAGCGACCACTAAACAGTGTGGTTCACAATAAACACAGCTGTAGAGTCAAGCCATACAAAAGCAAGGGTGTAGGACTTTAGGAGGGCTGACTTTGGCAAAATGGGAGAGTGCCTCAGAAAAGCCCTAGCAAACAGGCAAGAAGGAGGGGTGGAAGAATTATGGGGAAAATTCAGAACTGCCATCACAGAGGCAACAAGCCCTTGTGTAAAGCAAATCAACAAGACAACATGAAGGACAAAGCCACTATGGTTCTCAAAAGAAATGGCAGGGAAGATTAAGGAGAAAAGGCAAGGCAAGGCAAATTTATTTGAATGGCGCCCAATCCCGGAGGCTCTGGGCACCTCACAGTACAATAAAATAAGAATTAAAACATACATATAAAATAGTATAAATACAATTAACACATAAAACAAATAAAACCAAATTCATTGGGACCAGGCATCATAATAAATTTCAGGACTCGTTAAATGCCAGGCCGAAGAGGTGTGCTTTCAGCCTCCGCTTAAAAGCCTCCACCGAGGGGGCCTCTCAGACTGTGGATGGTAAAAAGTTCCACAGGGACGGCCCGGAAATACTGAAAGCACGATCCCCAGAAGTCTTGAGCCGTACTTTGGGAACAGCCAGGAGGCCCCTCGAGGTGGCACGGAGGGAGCGGACAGAGGTCACTGGTGTGAGGAGCTCAGACAGATAGCCAGGGCCCAGTCCATTTAGGGCCTTATAGGTGAGAAGCCCCACCTTGAAAAGGACCCTCCATCTGACCGTCAGCCAGTGCAGAGCACACAGGACCGGGGTCACATGACTAAGCCTAGAAAGGCCAATCAGGCCAAGCCGTCAGATTCTCAGCTGGCTGTGGGTCATGACATGGGTCCCTTCCTGTGACCTCAAGTAAAGAGCGCTGCAGTAGTCAACCTGGAGGAGACAAAGACATGTATCAGCGTCAGCAGGTCCTCGAGAGGAACGAGGGGCTTAATCTAGGCAATGTTTCACACATGGTAAAAAACACTACTGACAACAGATGACACCTGATCTTCAAACGTCAGCCTGCTGTCAAGGATCACGCCCAGATTCTGCACCCTCGTGGAAACTGTCAATGGAGTAGATCCCAGCACAAGGCCGGAAGCCGCCCCGGACAGCAATCCATCATGCCCACGACCTGGCTCGATCACCAGTACCTCCACCTTAGCTGGGTTGAGTCTCAGCCAGCTGGAGGCCATCCAGCCATTGATTTTAGCCAGACAAATGTTAAGGACATCCACAGCTCCTGATGTTCCAGGAGCAAATGACAAATACAGTTGGGTATCATCCGCATAGCAGTGTAACTCCACACTGTATTGTCAAATGATCTCACCCAGGGGCAGCATATACACTGCGAACAACATTGGTGACAGGATCAAGTCCTGTGGTACTCCACATGACAGAGGCATTGGGGAGGAGGAGAAATTCCCCATCACCACCCGCTGTACCCTGTCCGAGAGATAGGACTCAAACCACCTGATGACAGTACTGGTGAGTCCACAAAACTCACAGAGCCGATCCAATAACACAACATGGTCCACAGTGCCAAAAGCTGAGGAGAGATCGAGGAGTACAAGAATTAACCTGTCTCCTCTATCTCTAGCCCTGGAGGCTGACGGATGGAATTTTTCTCCGAGGAATGGAAAAGTGCTAAAATTATCCCGATCTATAAGGGAGGGGGAGACATCCTTGAGCCAACTAACTATACACCTATAGCACTATTATCTGGGACTTCTAAGATATTTGAACGTCTAGTGCAGACCCAAATTATTGAGTATTTGGAAAAGTATTCCCTATTAACTGGGTACCAGTCTGGATTTTGAAAAGGATACTCCACGGGCACCGCACTCACCGACATGGTAGATATAATAGCCTCGAAGAAGGAGGATGGCCTGTCGGTGGGTGCGGTGTTTGTGGATTTATCCAAAGCTTTCAATACTGTGTCTCATGAGATTCTGGGAGAGCGATTAATGGACATTGGTTTATCAAAGGAATCATGTGCTTGGTTCAATTCTTACTTGCAGGGTAGAACCCAACAGGTGTTTATTGACGGATTTTTGTCTGATAAAGCAATGGTTCTAAGAAGGGTACCTCAAGGATCAATTTTGGGGCCTACACTGTTTTTAATACATATAAATCATCTGGTGGATGTGGCGAAATATTCTGATATACGTTTGTATGCAGATGACACTTTATTGATTGCTAGTAGGAAAAATCCCCAGAGTATGGAAGTAAAATTACAGGCAGATTTTGGAAAACTGTGTGAATGGCTGTCAAACTCAAGACTGGTATTAAATAGTAAAAAAACAAAACTCATGGTATTTAATAAAAGTGGTAAAAAAACAGGGAAAAATTAATATGTAGTAGAAATAAAAGACACAAAAAATGAAATCTTATCCCAAGTATCGGAATACAAATACTTAGGGGTACAGGTGGATCAAAAGTCAAGATTCGACCACCATATAACCAATACAATTTCAAGAATAAATAAAAGACTAGGGGCGTTTAGACGCTCAAGTTTTTGTATGAATAATTACATGAGAAAAATGATAGTAAATCAACTTTTGGTACCAGTTCTTGAGTATGGGAACCATGTATATGGTTTTGCCACAAAAAATATGTTGACAAAAGTTGATACAATGTATAATTGCTTGGCTCAATTTATCCTTAGAAAGGATTTTCATGCTCATCGATGTGACATTTATGAGGAACTAGGGTGGTTTCCACAAGATATCAAGAGGAAATTAGTTTGGGCAACACAGACTTATAAAGTTCTAAATTTAAAGCAGCCACGTTATCTTTATGATAAACTAGAAAAGAAATCATACAATCAAAATTTGCGAAGTATAAATTTGAGAAACTTTGCTCGTCCTAATTTTAAAAATAAATATAGTGACATGAGATTTGCACAAATTGCTATTGGACTTTGGAATTCATTGAAGTCTGTGACTCATAAAACTCATAGAGATGTAAAATCCTTCCTAACTGATATAAAACTTGAATTAGCTGTTCGTTGTAAATGTTACAGTTAGATATGTGAGGCTGTAATATTGGATTCTTGGGTACTATAAATTAGGATTTGGGTTTCAAATAAAAAATTGTATGTATCAAGTGGAACTTGAGGATATTTATATATATGCTGTAAAAGCACCTTATGAATGTTGTACGTAAAGTATTGCTGATTATCTGTATTGTTGAGTATTTGCAATAATTAATGTTAAATGTGTAAGATGTAAAACTGTTTGTCTTAGTATGTAAAGTTTTATGATGAATATTTTTGGAATTACTTTCTACAGGACCATCTTGTAAATAGGACTTTGTCCTAATGATGTGTCAATCCATCAAATTTCCTGTATAAAAATAAAGATTTTTACTACTACTACTACAGATCATTATGCACCCTCACTAGAGCTGTTTCCGTGCTGTGTCTGGCCCAAAAACCTGACTGAAATGGCTCAAGAATGTCAGGGGACACCAGGTGATCCTCGAGCTGTTGAGCCACCAACTTCTCAACAACCTTGCTCAAAAAGCGCAGGTTGGAGGCAGGACAGTAATTCGCCAGGACATCAGGGTCAAGGGAAGATTTCTTCAGGAGGGGCCTAACCTGTCCCTTTTTCAAGGCAACTGGGAGAACACCTTTCCGGCATTGAGCACCTGACAATCCTGGTGAACACCAGACCAACAACCTCAACACATCCCATTATGAACCGTGTTGGGGCTGGGTCCAGTTCACAAAACGTGTACTTCAGCTCTACGATCACCTTAGTCACTTTGGATACCTCAACTGACCTAAACTCTTCCCAGATAGGCAGAGAGCTTCTATTCCCCCCAGCCCGGCCACTGCTAGGTGAATGCCTAACTGGTGGAATCCCCGGCCAGATGGCTGACACTCTGTCGGAGAAGAACAGAGCAAACTCTTCACATAAAGCGATTGAAAAAGCTTTTTTCAGCTGCAGGCAGACTGGATGTAAAAGCCTGTCTACAGTTTGAAACAGCTGAGCCGGTCTGTTCTTCCCTGCAGCAATCTCCCTGGACAGAAATTCTGCTGTCTTACAGGAAACTGCCCCCTGGTATTCCCCATAGTGGGCACGTAGGGCCAGCTTGTCAGCCTCCAGCCGGGTCTTCCACCAGCGATGCTCCAACTTCCAACCCCTGATCTTCAACACTCTGAGATCCCTGTCAAACCAAGGGGATCTCATGTGCGAAGATCTGGGTCGTAAGCGGACTGGTGCGATGGCATTGAGAGCATTGGAAACCACAATGTTATAGGTAGCAACTGTCTTCCCAATGTTAATCGCACATGCCGCGTGAACCCTAGAAAGATCAGCTACCACCAACAATCCCGCCAGGTCCAAACCCCTTAAAGGGAGATAGCTGACCATTTCGGCAGGGGAGGGACTCTCAGAGGGGCCCCAAACGTGAACTCCACAGTGTAATGATCAGACCAAATGACCTGATCAATCCTGAGGTTATGAACCTCAAGACCCAGCTGGAACAACTGATCGAGTGTGTGGCCAAGCTGGTGAGTAACAGAAGCAACTGCCTGTGACAGGCCCAGAGACTGCATCAACTGGAGGAGGACGTAGCCGAAACACGAGGATTCATCGTCGACCCATGCATTGAAGTCCCCCAGGATTAAACATCTGGGGGACTCCAACACCTGCTCGACGATGAAGTCCGCTACCTCCTGCAAGAAATCTCCCCCGCCCCAAGGGGGCGATAAATAAGGAGAATCCTGCAGCCTGCACCTGTACCCCCATGAATGGCAATGCACTCAACGGTTCAGGTGCTACCAACTGGGTACACCGAGAAGCCCAGGCTGGCTCGAAAAACAATGGCCACTCCCCTACCCCTGTGATCCTTCCTCGGGCAGTGCACAATGGAATACTTGGGGGGACGGCGGCCGCAAGAACTGGGCCAGCATCATCACCCAACCAGGTCTCTATAATGCAAGCCAGGTCGACAAAGGAAATCAAGTCAGAAAAAATAGCGGTCTTGTTCCTGATTGACCTGGCATTGCATAGCACTGCCCGAAGAGGATTAGAGGATGCGACTGATCCTCTAGCTACCTGTCCACTCAGTTCGGTGGGAACCCTGGGCACGGAAATCAAACACGTTTGGCCTCTCCCCAAGCACCGTTTATGTCCAGGGTGTTTCCTGCACCGGATGACCTCGATATCACTAACCACCCCCTCCTCTGCGGCCCGAACCCCACAACACCTCCACCACCTGGTTATCCTGACCTCCCTGCAGCACCTTGCTGCAGTAGCTGGAACTGGGAGGTCGACAAAGGGGCAAAGGTACTCTAGCAGGGCAGCATTATAACAAATGTGGACTGGAACACAGACCCAGCACATCCTGCCCGGCAACATAGATCTTCACAAAGCCCAAATCCCCAAAGAAGTACCACAAACTGTATAATCTATAAACAACTTAACACTCAATCAAAAACCAAACCCCCCAATAACCAATTCTTGACCCCCCAACCCCAAAGTACAATACGACAAGCACTCACCCAACAACCACTCACCTTTCACTCACACATACAGACCCACAATCACACAAAATCCAGTACTATAACAAAAACATTTCTATAAAATATATAATCCTCAGGAATCCACAGAAGAAAAGACAGAATATAGAATTACTGCCACAAGGTATTAATATAATTCAAATCAGTTTTTGCCCATATAAAAGTAATGGCTAATAATTTGTCCAAAGTGTCTCAGTAAACGCTGAGGAGCTCTCACCTCCACAGCCCAGACAATGAAGATATTAGGGGCTCTCACCCCTTACTTTTCACTGTTCCTTCCCACCAAACACCTTGCTCGAAAACACAATCTTCACAAGGAGAGTTATTAAAGCAGGATCACTCACATAGTCTAACCTCCAGGGAGCAGATTTTCCAAGGAGCAGTTAGGTCGCCACTCGGTTCATGCAGTGAACCCCATGTTCCCACACCCAGCAACCTTCCACTAGGCTGTCTTTACCAGTTTTCACCCCCACCAAACCGCAAGGCAACCCGTAGACTCCCCAATGGCGGCTGCCACCCTCCAATGGCAACCTCGCTGGTTCTCTCCTTCAGAGAGCAGTCCCCCTCCAGTGACCACCTCCGTGGATACTCCACAAATTGCCTCTGCAGTTCAGTTGGGCTCCACCTGGACCAAAAAAGCCTTCTGAGTGCGCAGTCCATCACCTTCTGGCGTCGTTTCCTCACTTTCTTCCTGGACGGCATCCCACTTCTTCACTGCTCCTCCGTGCTCTCCTAATCCCCTTCTGCAGAGCCACTCCATGAACTCCTGAGACTCTTCTGCAGAGCTGCTCCCCCGAGCCCACTGCTGAAGAATCAACTAGGTCCTGCCTCCTTCACTCCCCAGCAGTACTAGCCTTGCTCCAAAGCACTCTCCAAGTAAGGGGCCCTTGTTTATTCATGCAAAGGACTGCTAGAGATTGCAGTTTTAGCAATTAGCAAAAGGATAGCATTCAAGAAATATAAGGAAACACAGAAGGAGCAGGACAGAGAACTATATCAGTTAAAGCAGAAGGAGGCAGGGAAGGCAGTCAGAACAGCAAAGGCCCAAACTGAGGAAAAGATAGCCAACTCTGTTAAGAAGGGGGATGAAGCCCTTTATAGGTACTTGGGGAGTGAAGAAAGACCAAGGGAGGGATACTGAGGCTTAATAAAGTGGAGGGAACATGGGCAGAGAGTGACAGTGAAAAATCAGGGATATTGAACGAATACTTCTGCTCAGTATTCACAAAAGAAGAGGAGGGGGAGGTACCTAAACCAAAAATAGAAACACTCTGGATAGGGGGGTTGATAACAGTCCATTCACAGAAGGGTTCTGAAAGGACTCTTAAAACTGAAGGTGGACAAAGCAATGGGGCCTGATGGGATTCACCCCAGAATTCTAAAAGAACTAAGGGGAGAACTAGTGACATGGCTGACTACCCTCTTTAACAAATCAAGGGAGGATGGGGTGGTACCTGAGGACTGGAGGAGGGCAGATGTGATTCCACTTCACAAAAGTAGGAGCAAGGCAGACGCAGGAAACTACAGATCTGTTAGTTTGACCTCAGTGGTAGGGAAAATGATGGAATCACTTCTGAAGGAATAAATTGTTGAGTACTGTACCTAGAGGACAGTGGGGCACAGAACCCAAGGCAGAATGGATTCACAGTGGGAAGGTCATGTCAGACGAATCTATTAGATTTCTTTGACTGAGTGACCAAAGAAGTAGACCAGGGAGGGGCTGTGGACATGGCCTACCTAGACTTTAGCAAGGCATTTGACACAGTCCCACACAAAAGATTAATATACAAGTAAGCCAGCCTTGGAGTGGGTCCCAAGGTGGTAGCCTGGGTAAAAAATTGGTTGGACAAGAGAACGCAGAGGGTAATAGTAAACGGAGTCCACTCTGAAGAAATGGGGGTTACTAGCGGGGTACCACAGGGTTCAGTACTGGGACTGGTCCTCTTTAATGTCTTTATAAGTGACATTGCGGAGGGACAGGAAGGAAAAGCATGTCTCTTTGCAAACGACACAAAGATCTGCGACAGGGTTGATACACATGGTGGGGTGGAAAGGATGAGAAGGGACTTGGCAAGGTTGGAGGAATGGTCAAATGTATGGCTGCTCAGATTCAACGCAAAGAAGTACAAAGTAATGCACCTGGGAAACAAAAACCCAGGGGAAGAGTACACAATGGGGGTGAGATACTAACAACAACAAACATGGAAAGGGACCTGGGGTAGTCATATCAGATGACCTAAAGGTGGGCAAGCAATGTGAGAAGGCAGTAAGGAGGGCTGGGGGGGATACTGGGATGCATAGGAGAGGCATCACCAGTAGAAAACAGGAAGTTGTTATCCCTCTGTACAGATAGTTGGTGAGACCCCATCTGGAGTACTGCGTGCAGTTCTGGAGACCCCATCTCCACAAAGACATAGACAGGATGGAAGCTGTCCAGAGGAGAGCAACTAAAATGGTGCAGGGTCTGCACCAGAAGCCACATGAAGAGAGACTAAAGGAGCTTAATATGTATACCATCGAGGACAGGAGGGAGAGGGGGGACATGACAGAAACTTTCAAGTACCTCAAGGGAATCAACAAAGTCCAAGAGGGTAGAATCTTTCAGAAAAAGAGATGTGCAAGAACAAGGGGGCACAATTTGAAGATAGAAGGGGGACGGCTCAGAGTTAATGTGAGGAAGTATTTTTTCACAGAGAGGGTTGTGGATGCATGGAACGGCCTTCCTGAGGAGGTCGTGGAGTCAAAAACAGTGGGGGAATTCAAGAATGCATGGGACAGACATAAGGCAATTCTTGTGGGAGTAGGAGGAAGTAGGCTATTGGTTAACTAGGATCTGAAGCTTATCCATTAGGTAAAGAAATGAGCAGACTAGGTGGGCCAAGCGGTCCTTATCTGCCATCAGATTCTATATTTCTATACTCAGCTCCTGGGTTCCCATACCTAGGTGCGTGATTTTGCCCTTGAACCCCAACTGCCATGCTCTTGACCACTCCTCGAGTTTCCCAAAGTCCCCACACATTTTCTCTAACCCTCTCCTGAGTGTACACTCAATTGCAGATGTTGGTGTCATCTGCAAAAACCATACCGTCCCTTCCAGTTCATTGAAGAGGACTGGTCCTAGTAATGAGCCCTGCAGAACCCCACTTGTCACTCTCCCATCACTATAGTGAGTGCCATTAACCACCACTTCTGTTGTCTTTTTCATTAACCAGTTTCTAACCCAGTTCACCACTGGAGCCCACCCTAGGCTGCTCAGTTTCTTTGTCAGTCTCCTATCTGATACAGTGCCAAAGACCTTCCTAAAGTCAAGTTAGGCCATGTCCACTGCCCTCCCCTGATCTATTTCCCTAATCACCCAGTCAAAGAAATCTACAAGATTCATTTGGCATGACCCCCCCCTCCATGAATCCATGCTGCCTGTGGTACTGTAGCCCACTGGATTCAAGATACTCTACCAGTGTTTCCTTTAACAGGGTTTCCATTAATTTCCCCACCACCCACGTGAGAATGACTGTCATATAGTTGCTAGCCTCCTCCTCCTTGCAGCTGCTCTTCTGTAGACAGGGCAAGTCTGCTCTCCTCCAGCCTTCCAGAGCCGTGCCTGTTTTTAGAGAATTGTTGAATAAGACTAATAGAGGATGTCAAGATCCTGGAAGTCATTATCAAGGAAGAGAAAGAAGGGTAGAGGGGTAGTTAAAATCAGGGATGGGGATAAGACAGTGGAAGAGGACAGGCAGATGGCCACTATTATGAACAAATACTTCTGTTCAGTGTACACCAAAGAACACAGTGGCCCAATGCCTGACTGCGACATTACAGCACATGACAGGGGAGTGCCAAAAATGGAAAAAAACAAGTATCTCCGCAGGCAGGGTTAGAGAGGTGCTAGAGCATTTAAAGATCGACAGATCTCCTGGTCCAGAAGGAATACATCTGAGGATAATTAAAGAGTTAGCAAGTGAGTTAGCAGACCACTTAGTGCACCTGTTTAACCATTCTCTCCATACAGCAGTCATACCTAATGACTGGAAAAGAGCCGATGTGGTGCCTCTGAATAAGGGTGGTAGCAGAGAAGAGGCCGGTAGCTACAGGCCGGTCAGCCTCACATCAGTGCTAGGAAGGCAAATGGAGGCCCTGATTAAACAATACGTAGTAGACTACTTGGATAAGCATGGCCTACAGGAGACAAACAACACGGTTTTGTTACAGGCAGGTCATGCCAGACAAACCCGATTACTTTCTTTGATTGGGTATCTAGGGAAGTGGATAGTGGCTGGCCAGGGGACCTCTTCTATTTTGACTTTTGCAAAGCCTTTGATTCAGTACCACACAAACACTTGCTGAAGAAGCTAGAGGATCTTGGTATAGCAAACTGCATTGTTATGTGGGTGGGAAACTGGTTGGACAGGAGGAGGCAAAGTGTGGTGGCCAATGGGGAGATGTCAGAGGAGAAAGAAGTGATGAGTAGGGTCCCGCAGGGCTCGGTCTTAGGCCCAATCCTGTTTAATGTGTTCATCAGTGACATAGGAGTAGGTATCCAGGGCAATATTGCACTGTTCGCGGACAACACTAAATTAGGGGGAAGGGTGGACAGCGAAGAAGCAGTGAGAATCGTACAAAATGATCTGAAAAGGTTAGAACAATTGTCTAGTATCTGGCAGCTGAAATTTACTGCCAATAAATGTAAAGTGAGGCATATTGGCAGGAATAACCCTAAAACAAACTATTGGCTAAACGGAGTTAAACTCAGCGACTCAAAAGAGGAAAGGGATCTAGCAGTTATTATTAGGGACACCTTTAAACAGACCAGTCAATGCAACACAACATATAGCAGGGCCAACAAAATGCTAGAATGCAGAGGGATAGGATTTGACAGTAAGCACAGGGAGGTGATACTTCCGCTGTACAGATCTATGGTGAGACCCCATTTGGAATACTGCGTACAGTTTTGGAGACCATACCTTAAGAAGGATAGGAACAGGATACAGACCATTCAGAGAAGGGCAACCAAAATGATACAAGGGCTGCAGTACGAGGGGTGGCTGGAGGCGTTAAACATGTACTCACTTGAATCTAGGAGAGAAAGGGGGGGATATGACAGAAACCTTTATGTACATGAGGGGTTTAAATTCAGTACCCTACACTGAACTATTCACCAAGGCTCCCAACTCAAACACGAGGGGGGCAAGGATGGAAACTGAGGGGTGGGAGTTTCAGGGGGATCTTAGGAAGCACTATTTCTTAGAAAGGATTGTGGAGCTGTGGAACAAATTACCTGTAGAGGTGGTAGGAGCTAGGACCATATCAGCATTCAAATGGGGTTGGGATAAGGAGTACACTAGAATCAAAATCGCCAGGGAATCTACTAGCTACGACCCAGGACCACAGAGTATCTTGGGATCTCAAGGGCAGACTTGATGAACCTTTGGTCTCCTTCTGCCATCACCTTTCTATGTTTCTTTGTTTCAAGGAGAGAATAATGAAGTGCTTGCTTGAGACCAACATTCTTACCCCCCACTTGGCATGATTTTATGAGAGGCAGATCACGACAAACCAACCTGGTCACCTTCTTCAAGGCGGAGACCAGTGAGGCTAACAGGGCCATGGACGTAGTGTCGACTTCAGGAAGGCCTTTGAAACTGAGGTGCATGACAAGTTTCTGGGCAAAGTACACCAGTGCTGTATACATGAGGTGTACACAGGGTGGACTGCTAACTGACTAGGTTACAGGAAGCCAAGGATTTGATAGTCAATACTCTGAGTAGAGAGGGATGCTCAGCAACGTACCTCAGGATCGGTGCTGGGGTAATTAATGTTCAACATTGTCATCAACAATCTGGAAGCTGGGGTATCCAGCAGTGTAATTTAAAATGTGTTTTTTCCCCAAAAAGCCAGTTTCAGTTGCAGTTTCTAGAAATGTTATCATGCCCAGCAAATCTACTTCCTTAGGTACGTCCCATGCTGTGCAACACAATTTATTTTTTTTATTTTCTCAGCCCTTACCCTTGCCAGATTTACAAAGCCAAATGTGGTGGCCATCTTTTCTCTTGAGAAAAAAAAATAAATTTAAGTATTTTATAAAAGTTTTTATTTATTGTCTTGGATAACAATCAGTAACAGAAAATCATAACAAATGCACAAAGACAAGTGCTATATACAGAAGGAATACAAAGTGGCTAGTTTAAATAAATACAGAATAAATTACAGAGCATTTATAAGCTAGCATAATTTTTCTAACTGGAATTATCAGATATACTTAGGGAGAAATAAAAATCTATAGGCACAGAGGTGAATTGTAGAGTGCAGCCAGGAGTTAGCATCGTTAGGAGGTAGTTGGGAGGAGTTAGGAGCAGTAAAGGAGTTGTGTAGGAGGAGGGGTGTGTGGAAGGCAGGTTGGAAGAGTAGCTGTGGTTGACAGCAGAGGATAATTGCCAGGAAGGGGAGAGGTAGAGGAGGGGCAGTATGGAGGACTGGGTTGGAGGGGGAGTTATGGTGACGATCTAGGGGGTTGGGGGTGGTGATGTGTAGGAATGAAGGGGATAACAGGAATTAGTCCGAGCAGTCACATACACATAGGCTAGTCAGGTATTGTATTAGCTCTTTTTTTAAATGGCCCAAGCTTTGGGATGGTGGCTATGGCAGTGTGGAGTTCATTGAGCCATAGTGGAGCGTTGTAGGAGAAAGACCATTGGGCTAGTGCTGCATGATGAAAGTGAATCTGTAGGGCATTTCTCACCTTTCCTCTGGTCCAATGTGAGTTTAAGGCAGGTTTGAGGAGCTTCTGTAAGGCTATTGGGGTTAAGACCAGAAGGGTTTTTTTTTTTTTTACCTTGGAGGCAGAACTGATACTTTATCCTCCTCTGCAGGTTAAGTTACTTGGTCTGATTTTGGTGTAACTAGAAAATGTTACCACCAAATAAAACTGCAAGGCACCTGAAATCTTTTATAGTGAAAAACAAAGTTAGGGTCACATTTTGCTTTGCCCAGTTTCATTGCACAGCTGTATTAAGTTCAGCGATGACACTAAGCTAACCAGGGTGGTGGACTGCCATGAGGATGGGGACAAACTTTAGAAGAACCTGAACAAGCTGGACAAGTGGGCAATCAGTCGTGGTCCTGAAGCTGCAGACTCAGTGCGGCCAAATTCAGGGTGCTCCACCTGAGGAGAAAAACAGAGGTAGACATATACACTGTGTGGGACTCTTGTCGCTGCAATGAAGGAGGAAAAGGGCCTGGGGGAAATAACAGAGCAGTGTACAACTACTGTCAAAAGGCCAGCACAGCCGGCCCGATGGCGCTGAGGGTTGAGGTGCTGGACGCCACACCTCGCACCACACCGGTGACCTGGGTTCGAGAATGAGCCCGGGCCATCAGGGGTTGGCAGGGGAGGACTGGGATTGAGCGTCCGCAGACTGCTCTCCTAGTCCTGGGGTGGGCTGGGGAATTCGCCATGCTGTAGCTGCCCCTGGGGATGCCTAGGGGCACAGCAGGCATTGGAGACAGTAGAGGGGGAGTGCGGCGGACGTCAGCACATTGTGCCTGGACATCATTGCACATCCGCACTCCAAGGGGCCAAGTAAAGAGGAAAATGGCTGGGCGCGACCGTGCAGCTTGATGGCCGCGCTCCGAGCCACTCGGAGGACTTTGGTGGAGTCCCGTCCGGGAGGGTCTGGGGCTGTCCTGGCTGGCAGAGGCAGAGGGGAGCCCTCCAACAGGACAGCAAGACGGCCGTCCTGGATCCTCCTGGGAGCAGTTCGAGCTACCCACCTCTCCGGGTGGGTGGAGCCGGCGGCTGGATGACCCAAGCTGGAGTGTGCCGCAGCAAGGCGAATAAATACATAATAAAAAAGGCCAGCACAGTGCTGGGGTGCATGGGGAGGGGGACAGAAGGGTAGGGAGAAGCAATCCTCCCACTTCACAAGACCCTGGTCAGGTCCCACCTACAATACTGTGTGTCAGCAATACACCCTGACAGAGTGTGTAGTGCTGAGGGATATTTGCACACCTAGGAGAGTAATGAGACCTGACGCTTCAGGCAGCATTGTTACGACAGGGCACTAGCACTGTCATTAGAGGGAGCTAGTGTTTTCTGTGATTGTGTGTGGCGCTATTGTATTAACTTTTTTGTGTGTGCTGCTGGTGGACACTAGTTCTTTTTCAGAGGAGAGATTCCTAAAGGGACTCGCAAATCTGGAAGTGGACAAAGCAATGGAACCAGATGGAGTACATCCTAGGGTACTGAGGGAGCTCAGGGAGGTACTGGCTGCACCTCTTACAGTCCTGTTTAACAGCTCACTGGAAACTGGAGTGGTTCCAGAGACTGGAGGAGGACAGATGTAATGATTGCACAGTGTGGTTCCAGTTGGACAAGGGCAGGGAAAAGGCCACCTCCCTAACTAAGACTAAAAACCTGGATTTTAGAGAGGCAAACTTCACAAAGATGGGCCAGTTGCTAGGGACTCGCATGGCAAGCATCCAAATGGATACAGGGGTGGACCAAAGGTGGTCCATCATCAAGGAGGGGATAATGACTGCCACAGAAGAATGTGTTAGGCTCAATGGGAAAAACTCGAGGGCCAAAGCACCCAGCTCACTTAGTACTGAGGTCACCCAGGCAGTAAGGGACAAGAGATCAGCCTACAAGAAATTCAGGAGGACTGAAAGAGTAAGACCGGGAAGATTACCTGAAGATGGCTAGTGTAGCAGGTAAGGTAGTCTGGCAGGCTAAAGCTCAGAAGGAACTGTAGCTAACTGAGGGAATTAAGATGGGGGAAGAGCAGGAGAAGGCCTTTTATAGCTATATGAGTGAGAAAAGGGACAAGAAAGATGGGATAGTTAGGCTCAGGAAAGGGGATGGGTGGGTGGTGGAGAATAGGGGCAAGGCAGAGGAACTGAATGAGTACTTCTGTTCCATCTTCAGGGAGAGAGATGGACCAGTGCCACTAGGGGGAAGGAGAGAAACAGGGGGGCAGGGAGCACAGATATGCGGACAGAGGTGGATAGGGTGAGGACAAGGCTGCTAGCATTGAAGGTTGACAGATCCCCAGGCCTGGATGGCATACATCCTAGAGTGTTGAGGAAAAGTACAATTACGTAAGAACTTATCGTAACAGTAGATCTTTGAGAGAAACTCCTGCAGCAGGCCAGCACCAGTAGGACTAAGCCACCAGGTACCAGGACCAAATGGAAAACTTTTTAGCTAGTAGTCTAGCTTGGGGGACCGCCCACCACCAACATCAGCCACTGACGTCAGCCTATCCTATAAAGGCAGGCAGTCCCCCACACCCTCCGCAGTTTTCCCACCAGAGACCAAAAGTGGGCAGTGAATGAAGAATTGAAGAGGTTCCCAAGAGCCAAGGAAAAAAAGGCAGAAGTAGAGCGAAAGAAGCAAGGAACAGCAGGGGGAAGGAGGGAGGGAAAGCAGGGCCTGCTGCAAGAGTTTCTCTCAAAGATGTATTATTACGGTAAGTTCTTACATAACTGTTTTATCTTACTTCAAGGAAGGCTCTTGCAGCAGGCCAACACCGGTAGGACCGAGTCTCAAGCAGTTCTGAGCATGACCAGGATAACAGTGCCAGGAGGAAGACAGATTAGCAGCCAAGAGCTCAGGACAGAAGGCCCTGAAGTATTGTTAGGCCGAAAATGGACCGGCATCGAGAGGCGATGTTCAGACCGTAATGCTTGGTGAGGGTATGGACAGAACTCCAGGTGGTAGTTGCACAAATGTCCGCATCAGACACATTTCTTTTTTTTTTTTTTTTTGAAACTATATTTTTATTTAGAGTTTTAACAAACTTTGGATCACATAACATACATATAGTAATATATCGTATTGTACATGTAAAGGCAGTGAGCTCTAATAAAAATTAGCGGACTCCACTAAATAGGATGGAAAACAGAGGATAATACAGTGAGAAATGATAGAAATTGCATACACATAATTAATGTTTGCATGTCTTACATACAATAATAAATCTCTAAATTTATGCCCGGGCTTGGAATTATCTTTTGCAGGCAGGTGCTCTGAGCCCAGTTTATACAATTTAAATCGATTTACTGGAATATATGATTAGATACAAAAACAAAACTGAGAAGTAAACAGACAAGGGGGGGCCCCGACCCGGAAGAGGGAGACCCTCCCCAATAGAGAGACACCCGAAGGCAACCACAGGCATTCCGTCTGAATAGGGACTGTTGGAGAATGGACAAAGTTTAGGACTGGCTCGGCCCCATCCGAACGGCCACCCGACCACCCCCCACCCAACCACTATTTCTAAGATATCTGATCTAATCTGAACTGGGTAATAGAGAGAAACCATGGATTCCATCTGTTCTGTAACTCGGGGACCTTGTTATGAATCCTGGCAGTCATGTGCTCCAGTTTGTATATGTTGTATACTGTATCTTCCCAGGCTGAGATTGAGGGTGGATCCCGGGGCAGCTAAAGCCTAGTTATGCATTTCTTGGCAGCTCCTAGTAAGATGTTGATGAGGTATATGTGATGTTTGGTTTTAAAATCACGTGGGTAGTGGAGCAGCAGCCCCATTGCTGGAGATAACTCCCCTAGTGCTGGGAAAAGGAGGTTTATTCTATCCCCTATTGTCCCCCAATATACGGATAAGACCGGGCAAGACCACAGGATGTGTGTATGCGTGGCTACCTCACATCCACAGTGCCTCCAACATGTGGAGTCGCCTCCCATCAAGAACTTGGCAGTGATCTGTGGTGTTCGAAAATATCTGGAGACTGTTCTCCAAGAAAACTCTCTCCATGTGTAGGAACTGGACGTTTTGTGCTGTCTTCTCCATATCCAGAGCCAATCCTCCTCAGTCAAGACTATCTGGAGTTCGGCCTCCCAGTGAAATTGCACAAGGTCCATTATCCGCGTTGGAACTCCCTGCAGGGCTTTATAAAATCGGGAGACCAGGTGGGCCAGGGCCCCACTCCCCTCCAGCTGGATTAGAAGAGAATAAAGAGAGGGAATATCCCGGTCCGAAATCTCCAGTCCAATCTTTGAGCTTAAAAAGTGTCGAATTTGTAAATACCTAAAGAAGTTGTTCCTGTCCAAGGAGAATTCTTGTTTAAGTTGGTCAAATGTTTTAAAGATTGCTTTAGAGTAAAATTGGTATGCAAATCGGAGTCCCCTACGAGCCCAGGCCCCAAAGGAGGAGTCTAACCCTGCCGGCACCCACGTCAGATCCTCTGCCGGAATCCCCAACCAGGTGGAAAGGAACCTACAGGTCGGGCGTGCCAAGAACCGTGACCAAGCATGCAACATCTCTCTAGTAAATCTGGAGGCATACTGTAACTGAATTTTGTTATTTGGCTGAAATATCTGGGAGGAGCCCAGGGGATGAGATGCCATAGTCTGCTCTATTGTAACCCAAGTTGGCGCCTGAGCTCAAGGGGGCAACCAAGTAGTTAAATGAGCGAGTAAGGAGGCCGTTGAGTAAAATAATATGTTTGGTAAAGATAAACCCCCTCTCTCCTTGGGACATTGCAATTTTGCCAGGGCCAGTCTGGGTTGTTGGTTTGCCCATGAAAATTTACCGATGGATTTATCCCAAATCCAGATGTCCCTCGGCCGGAGGGGCAAAGGAATGTTTTGCAAGAGGTATAAAATCTTCGGAAGGGAATTCATTTGGATTGACTGTACCCTAGCCATTAATGATAGTGGGAGAGGGGACCATCTCTGAAGGTCTGATTGTATTTGAGAGAGAGTGGAGTAGTAGTTCAGGCCATAGAGATCTGCTAGATTTGGAGGAATCTTAATTCCTAGGTAAGCTAAATATGCTTTGTCCCATTTAAGGGGGAATTTCCGAGACAAGTCTGAGGGAGGGGAGGATTGTATAATCAGGGCTTCTGATTTATTTGTATTTATAGTATAACCCATGAGGGACTCAAATCTCCTTTAAAATTTTGATTAAGGTAGGTAAAGATTCCTCAGGTTGTGTGATGTATAGTAACAGGTCATCTACGTAATATGCTATTTTATTATATGATTGGTCTGAGGCTTTATAACCTGCAGGTTAGAGACTGCCTAAGAATTGGCTATAGGCTCCACAAAACAGCGAACAAATATGGAGAGGGGGACAACCCTGCCGGGTGCCTCTGTGCAAGGGAAAGAAGTCTGAGTGGGAACCGTTCAGCTTCACCTCCACCTCTGGTCCCTCATACAATCCCCAGATTGCATCCAGGAAAAGGGTCGGGAAATTAAACCTTAGTAAGGCTGCCTGAAGAAAGTCCCAGGAGACCATATCAAAAGCCTTTCGGGCATCTAGGCTGATTAAAAAGAGGGGGGATTTTGTAGACTGGGCATGATCAATAAGATATAGTGTTCTTTTTATATTATCTGTTGTCTGTCTACCTTTGATAAATCCTGATTGATCTAGGTGTATCAAAGAGGGAAGAATATGGTCTAGTCTCTGTGCCAATATACTCGTGTATATTTTGTAATCTTGACTGAGTACCGAGATAGGGTGGTATGAATCGCAAAGGTGCGGGGGTTTTTGTGGCTTCAAGATCACAGAGATAGTGGCCTGTCTCCAAGATATAGGGAAAGAAGAGGAGGAGTGAGCAGATGTCAGTGCCCGGAGAAGTGGATTTTTCAAAAGTTCCCATGCGTTTTTATAGAATTCGGCTCCAAAACTGTCTGGGCCCGGAGATTTCCCACTCTTAAGGCTTTGGATTGTATTCTGAAGCTCTAATTCTGTGATCGGGGCTACTATCTGATTCTGTTGTTCCACTGAAAGTACAGGAAGATGCAACTGGGTTAAGAAAGCGGAGATTTTATGTGGTTCGGGCAGGAAGGGAGTATACAGTCTGATAGTAGTTCTTAAATGCATCTAATATTTGTGGTGTTGAGTATTTGGTTTGGCCAGATATTGGATCCTTTTATTTTAGTAACTGTATGCTGCTGTATTTGATTTCTAAGACGATAGGCCAGGAGTCTGGAAGCCCTGGCTCCTCCCTCACAGTAGCGTTGCCGCAGCCACGCCAGATCCTGTTCGGTTTTAGCTGTCAATAACTGTTGAATTCTTAATTGAGTTTTGTGTAATCAGGGGATAGAGATCGGTGTCTCCTTGCATGTGGGCTTCCTGGAGAAATTTAAGTTTTTCTTGTAGATTTAATAAATTGGGCTGTCTGTTTCTTTTTATAGGAGGCATAAGCTATTATATCACCTCTAAGTATTACCTTGAGAGTATCCCAAAGAGTTTGAGGGGTAGTCTGAGAAGAAGTGTTATCACCGATAATTTCTGGAATCCTTTTATCTAGTAAGTCCCGAAATTCTTTATCTCGGAGAAGGGATGGGTTGAATCTCCAATGTGTATGTATTTTGTCCTTTTTGATATTAAGATCTAGGGAGATGGAGGCATGATCCGATAGGCAGATATTATTAATCTCCACTGTCCGAATTAGGTCAATATGTTCTTTCCCTATACAAAAGTAATCTAGCCTGGAATAGTGCTTAAAGGCATTAGAGTAGAAGGTACATTTCCGCTGAGTAGGATGCAACTGTCTCCAGGCATCAACCAAGCCCATATCCTTAATAAGGTGTCGAAGATGTTTTTGACCCGACGACTGTGCGGGTGGACGTAACGAGTCCAGAGAAGGACTAAGTAGGCTATTAAAGTCCCCCCCAAGAATCAATATTCCCTGCTGCCTAGTTAAGATGGCATCCATTAATTGCTGTATTGTAGATGCGTCGGAGCCCGGAGGAATATAGAGACTACATACTGTTAAAATCTGATGATTTAATCTAACTATCGCCAGTGCCAGTCTGCCCTCCCTGTCTGCATATTGGTCAAGTAATTGTAATTTGGAATGTTTTGGTATTAATATCAACGATCCTCTCCTTCTACCCCTCCGGAAAGAGGATTCGATTATCTGTGAGAACCCAAATTTAAGTAATTTTTGGTGTTCAGTGGAGGAAAGGTGGGTCTCCTGCAAGAGAAGGATGTCAGGGTTAAGTTTTATAAGGGCTCTAAGTGTACGGTCCCTCTTGATGGGGCCAGCCAGCCCGTTTACATTATGAGATACAAGTTTAAAGGGGTGCTGCACTGCTATAAATGCTTAGCTTGCTTGAAATGCCCTGGATCGCCCCCGCCCCGTGCCAGAGACCCCCCCATCATCACTCCCAGCAATCCCAGACGTATACAACCAACCAAATCTATACCAGAGGCATTGAACTGATGTTAAGTGATCCATAAAAAAAGAAAAAGAACATAACAGCTGGATAACAGCTATAGTAAATCGTGCATGCCAACTGGGCATATTTACTAAGGTGAACAAGGTAAACACTATATACAAACCCCTATTATGGGGGGAATGTGTGACTTCAGCAATGCGTGCTCTAAATGAGCAGGCATTAGAAGGCGGTCCCTTGACCGTCTCAGAGTGGGTTCCCACTCCACAGTTTGGTGGGAGGTCCTGAGGAAACTCTTGCCCCTAACTTCGGGAGGGGAAAAGGGAAGGATCGGGATAACGAAAATCAGGGGTAGGAAGTAAAAAATAACTAGTGGGGGGCAATAGGATAATTCTGGAAGGAAAAAAGGTGCAGAACCTTCGTTCCCAGAGGCCTAACTCGGGTGATGGTCTCCGGACCGCTCCCCATTATGTGGGGTCAAGTCTAGAGGGGAACTATACTGTTTAGAGGTACAATGCTGGTTCCACCAGGGGGATGGCCTGTGTCAGGGTCGGAGGTCTCAGCCATATGTGTAAGGCTGTGACCCCTTAAGTATGTGGGAAGGTTTACGTAAACCACCCCTTCAAGTCCTTGTTATCTTCTGAATCTGATACTATATATTCTAACTCACCTTAGTATATTCCAAAAAGGGGGACCCTAAACTGCAGAACCCTCCCTTGCCCAGTCCTACACAGCCATAAATAAAGTAAACACAGCAGTACCACTTTAAGGTCAGACCAAATATCTGATCATACAAAATGTTTGGAAAGTTCTGTGTTGTAGCCGAGGACTCAACCGTCTGTCACCTCTCATTATGAAGTCAATTGAATCAACTACAGCTGAAAGTTCCCCAGAGTATCTGGCCAACCAAAGTTAAGCTGCACTGGCAGAGAGATATCACTGCGGGAGACTCGAGAGGGACCCCACCTATCAGTCCCCTACTAATTCGAAGGGGCCAGGTCCCGCGCTGAGCAGAGACAGAGGTAGGACCCTGGGGAAGTCAGGGCGAACAATCAGCTGGAACCTGTTCCTGCCAAGAAGCCTTCGGTGATCAGGGCGCTGAGAAGAGTCCACCCCCACTCCAGCCCTGAGCGCCAGCCCAGCTACATGTCCCGGGGAAAAAAACAGGGAATGAGTCCACTAGCCACCATGCTTCCCAGGATTTCCTGGGCAGAGACCTGATTCAAAGCACTGCTTTACTTCAGCAGGTAAAAAACTCCCTCAGAAGCTGTTGGATCTCACCAGGCCAAGATAACCCTGTGGCTCCACTCTATCTAGCGAGCAAATGCAGCCCATTCAAAGGAGCCCTTTCTCATACAATTTCCCCCTCCCAGCAAGTACCTGGGTCCGAGCAGGCTATTCGACCAGTCGAGGTCCTTCTGCCCCGCAACGGGAGTGGGAGATCCAGTGCATCCCTCATTTAGCCAAAAAATTGCCGAGGGATAAACTCTTAGTCATTTCTGAGCGGGTCCATAATCTCCCGCCTGGATCCATCCGGCAGCAAAGCATCAGGTTGTCAGGTGTATCAATGAGGAGGCCAAATGCGACAGATCAATCTGGGACCATCCCCTGCTTCCCTCCTAAGGCCAAAGAACCACATGGGTGGAGCAGAGAGACCCCCACCACCACCCACGTGACTCAATCGGGCATACCCTCTGCATGACCATAACAAAGGAATCCCCGGCGCCCCCCCCCACCTGGCGCCAGGAATCGCACCCCAATGGTTAAGTTGCATAATATCCAAAAGCTCTACAGGGAGACAATCTGCAATTAAATTATATGTGAACCTGCTAGACATGGGTCCCCTGTGGGGTCGTCCCCCGAGTCCCCCATCTCCCGCCAAACTACTCACTGTGTTTATGGATTCTGAGGCCAGGAGGGCTCAGTCCGACTGTCTAGAAAATTGTGCCAGCATTTTCTTAATGGAACAAATAGTAGCCCGCTGGTCTGGTAGTTGCCTGGCTGAAATCCTTCCCTGAGATAATCTTTCTGTGTTCACCTCCCCTGTTTGCCAGGTGGAGAGAGGCAAAGTAAAGCAGCGCTTCTTAAGGTCCTTACATGCATCTTCATAGGAGTCATACGATTGCGGTCCCGACGGGAATTGGATGACCAGTCTGCTACAAAATGGGGTTCTGAATTTAAGCTGCTGTTGCCTGAGGAATGTGAACAAAGGTATATATGCCCTCCTCCATTGCATTGTGGCGGAGGCATAATCACTGTTGACAAAAACACATCGTTCCCCACAGTAGAGGCGAGATTTAGCCTAACCCAGCTTCAAAATATGCTTTTTAGCTTGGAAGCATAGAAATCGAACAATAATGGATCTGGGATGTGCAGATGGCTGGGTGGGTTTCGGGCCCAGAGCTCGATGCAGCCTTTCAATTCTGAAATTGTAGTCCTGAGGTAACTCAAGGGCCTCCCGCAGAAAAGTCTCCACGTAACTGAGTAGATTTGTGCCTTCGCTGTTTTCAGGGATCCTATAGATTCGGAGATTCCACCGACGACTACGATTTTCAGCATCCTCCTGTCTGTCTTCTGTGAGCTGACAGAGGTGGGCTACTTGATTAAGGGTATCTTGCAATTGGGATGATATAGCTGTCTGGTCTTGCATCTGGGTATTGAGTGCTATGACTTTAGAATGCAGATCAGTTAGGTCCCTTTGAAAGGCTTCTTGAGTTTGTTTAAATTTATGGAAATCTGATTTGAACTCTTGAAGTTCCTGCAGAATTCTGTCAAGTTTGCTTTCCATTTTGAGTGGCTGATTTGGTTTTGACCTATTCCGTCATTGTGGAGGCCCCGCAGTCCGTCGTGTCTCCGTCTGAGTTCTCTGTGTCTGGGTGAAGTAGAGCTAATCTGTTAGGTCCCCCTCGTAGATTGATTGCAGCCATAAGACACTGAAGCGATTGTCACCGATTTTTACCGGGTTGTGACTGATTTGCAACTTTATAAGCGGAGCGGCCGTGAGCTCGATGTCTATGTTGCCATCTGGGCTGAAGCTGCACCAGAAGTCCATCAGACACATTTCTGAAACAGGCCATGAAGGCAGCCATACCCCTGGTGGAATGGCCTTTAACCACTCCCTGAAGGCCCTTATTGTACTTCCAGCAACAACAAACAATGCAATTGGCTAACCACTTAGACAAACACTGTTTGGAAACAGGAGTGCCCTCTCTCTTGGGGGCGAATGAAACAAACAACTGTTCAGACTTCCCTGAAGCCTTGGTCTGGTGTGTATAATACCACAAGATTCTATGTACAAAGTATGGATCAAAGTCTTCCCCTTATTAGAGTACTCAGGAAAATAAACTGGACGGTGGATGGATTGGTTCAATGTGAACTCCGACACCACCTTGGGAAGAAACTTAGGATTAGTATGCAAAGACATCCTGTATTTGTGAAAAAACAAATAAGGCTCCTTACACATAAGAGCCTGAAGCTTCGAAATCCTTCAAGCAGAAATAACAGCAGCTAAAAAGAGTGCTTTCTACGACAGAAAGTGCAGCTTGCAACTCATGGATGGTTCAAAGGGAGGTAAAGTGAGTTTCTCCAACATGAAACTGAGGTCCCATGGTGGGACCAGGTCCTGAATGGGAGGTTTTAGATGCAAAATACCCCACAGGAAGGTGCAGGACACCTCAAGCTGAGCCACAGCCCTGCCCTCGACAGGGGCATGGTAAACAGAGATGGCAGAAAGATGTACCTAGAGGGAGGAGTACCTCTAGCTTGAGTCCTAAAGGGAAAGAAGATGCTCCAACACCTGATTCACCAGGCTGGTGAAAGGGTTCAGGTGGCGTGAAGCAACAAAAAGGGTGAAACGCTTCCATTACATGGCATAAGTGGCCATGGTGGAGGGTTTCCTAGCAGCCACCAGGATGTCCATGACCCTAGAGGACACCCCGAAGTGAGCAACAAGTAGGTTTGCAGGAGCCACATATGGAGATGCAGGGACTTTATATCTGGATGGACTAGGGTGCCCTGTTTCTGTGACAGCAAGCCGGTGCACAGGGGCAAGGGCAATGGAGGTTCTACTGCCAGCTGTTGCAGCAAGGGGAACCAAATCTGATGCGGCCAGAAAGGAGCTATGAGAATCATCTCTGCCCCTTCCAACTGGAGCTTAAGCAGAATCCTTTGTAGGAGCGGGAAGGAGGAAAGGCATACAGAAACCTCCCCTTCCAGGAGAGGGACAATGTGTCTCACTAGAAAACTCCAGGCCCAGGATCAAGCAAGCAGAAAAGCAGCAGTTTTGTGTTCAGTGCAGATGCAAAAAGGTCCAACTCTGGATGACCCCACCTGTCGAAGAGATCTTCAACCACCGTGGTCAGAAGCTCCCACTCATGCGCCCGTTATCAGAAGTGGCTGAGACTGTCAGTCAGGATGTTTTGGATGCCTGAAACATGTACGGCCTGAATTTTCTTTCCAGACCAGAGGCAGGTGGGCCAGGGGGTAGGAAGAGTTTACTGTATTATTTTTTGGAGACCACTCTAAGAATTCTAGAGTGTGACCGCGCTCTATGATCTGAAGCACCCAGTTGTCTGTGGTTAGGTCCCACCATCCATCTAGGTGGAGGGAGAACCAATCCCCGACAGCCTCTCCTGGACCCCTGTCCGGAAAGGGGGTCAGTTAAGGAGACAGGAGTTGGGGGCAGGCACTGGGAGGGTGGCCATGGGAGCCCCAGGAGTGTGACAGGGTGGAATAGGACCCTGTCCCAGTTGTTATGGAAAGAGTTTGAAAGCAGGGATCTGTTCTGTTCTCCCCTTTCCTGTCTCTTGTGTCTCTGGTTGCACAACCAGCATTTTCCTGTGAGACCTAGGAATCTGATCACCCCGACAGTCTCGCAGTTCTCAGCCTCTCACTGTCTCTTAGTCTTCTCCTGCTGTCTGTCTTTTCCTCCCTTGCATATCTGCTGAAATAAAAATATATGCAAATCATCATGTGGAAATGTAACTGATATCGGGATCCCTTTGTTTAGAAAATATATAGTGTTACTGTTGAAATGCATATAATTATAGTTTGAGATGATTGCAAAAAGTTATTGGGAGGTTACCTGAGCACAAATTTTTAAGCCTTTTGCAGAAGAGCTGTGGAAAAAGGGGCCTCAGCTCAGGCACACTGTGTTCCTGCCTTGCACCTGCCTGAAACATACAAGAACAGGATGCTTGTTAAGAATTGGGTCTGGAAGGACTTATAAGAGAGCTCAGCTGCAATTGCTCGAGAGAGAGAAAAGGGACACAGAGATTGAAGAAAAACTCAGTCTGATCTTCTGTTTATTTGGCCTTTGTAAACAGTTATACCGAACAAGTTTTTTTTTTTTTGATGTTACTGCTAGTGTAAATAAATATTTTTGGTGAATTCTACAACTGCTCCTGGTATTCCTATGCTTCCTGACCTGTGCCTCAACGACAAGGAACTCTGGTGGCAGCAGCTGTGGGGGCCGTCACGGCCTTGCACTTACCATGACCTTTGGCGGGCTGACGAGATTGTTTATGAGAGGAGTGATAAAAGGAAGGATGCTGACCTGCTCTAGGCTGCATATGGTACAGCGAATGAACCATCGTAAGGGCTCGACCTGACTCCTGAAGGATGAAGACGATGTCCTGAACATCCCCCAAAAAGAGGACAGAGCCCCAAAAAGGGATGTCCAAAATGCTGGACTGCACATCTGAGGCAAAGCCAGATAACTGAAGCCAGGAATGACACTGGAGGCAAATACCAGCAGCTGCTCCCCTGCCTGAGGCATCCACAGCATCGCAGGCAGCTCAGAGAACACAGTTGCCAACATCAGAACCCAACTTTAGGAGCTGGGCTAGTTGCGTCTTAGTGGGATCTTCAGGTAAAGCCTGCACAAGGTCCCTGACTTGGTCCCAGAGGACATCCTGATATTGGACCATATGGGCCAGGTAGTTAATGACCCAGATAGCCAGGGAAGTGGACACGAAAGCGCATTTACGCAGGTGGTCCAACTGCCTGGATTCCCTGTCTGGAGGAAGGTCACTAAGGAGCTTGGGCTTCTCAGCACGGTCATGCACCACAATGATAATCACCAAATCAGCCTTAGGGTGGCCCCCTATAAAAGATTTACCAGCAGGAGCATGGTAAAGATGGCCCACCTTCTTAGGCAATGGAGAGGTAGAAGAGGGGTGATTCCATGCCGCCCTAGTGACATCTTCATAGGAGTCGATCAGGGGTGGCACTAGCACCAGAAAGGCATCCTGCTGCCTTAAATAAACAGCCAGGTGACGCCTCTCTGGGTCCTGTTCTTCTGTTTCCCAGCCCATAATGGACTGGATATGGCGCATGACGTCCATAAAACATAGATTGTCAGGAGGGGACAAGAATCACTCTAGCGGGCTCTTCACCATCCAAAGATTCCACTGGTGAGGAGGAAGACCCCGAGCAATCTGAGCTATTCTCATTCATCTTGCTTTCGTGGTCACTTTCCAATGGCAGGTGCTCATCCTGTAGAGAGCAAGTGCACACGTTGGGTCGAGACCCAGAGGACCCCAGCATCTGGAGTTCACTGGTGCCAGACTGGCCCGCATCCTGGGGTGGCAGGTCCTGGGAGGGACACCGTGAGGACGCTGGAAGCAGGCCCTGAGGAGCGGGGGTCTGCCTCTGAACGAAGGACCACCACACTGAAAAGAGGACATTGTAGTCCACTGGAGGTGGGAAATTATAGACCAGCGGGTATGGATAAGTCAATGCCAGATAAGGGTATGATGGCAGCAGGGCTGACGTTAGGTACCCTGGTAAAGGACCTCCTGGTGCTGGGTGAAGATCTGGAGGCAGTCCAGCAGGAGTCGCCATGGCGTAGGCCCTGGAAGAGGCAAATGCCGGCACTGGGACCACAGGTTGGGGTAGCAGCAGTGCTGGCAGTGGCCCTGCAGGTGTTGGCTGGGAGCGCCCGGGAGAGCTGGAGAAGCAGGGGCCTGGGGGGAAGGAGACCTCCCAGGTGAAGGCAAAGGTGACGCCAGGGTAGTAGGAGCAGTGGTAGCCTGCTGTGAGCACTGCCTTGAAGGCTGATGTCAGGTCCAGTGGAGAGGACTAATGTAGGCAGTGCCTTGGCCTGGAGGGCAACAGTGGAGGAACCAATGCCTGAGACACCAACACTGGCTGAGAACTCATGGAAAAAATGGGCCAGAGTGTCAGGGGCTGGGAGACAGGAGATGAAGTCCCCTGCCTCCAGGAGCCACCACCCGAAATGCCAATGAGGGTGGGTGGCTGTGCCACCAACAGCCTGGTAGAGGAAAGGGCTGGTGGGGCCGAGGGAGCCAACCTCTCACAGGAGGATGACCCCAACGCAGTTGAGGGTTTGTGAGGCGACCGCGAGCAGGAAGCAGACTGGTCCCAGTGTTGGTTCCAGTGTTTATGCTTCCCACCTGATTTTTGAGAAGATGAAGAAGCCCCGGAGGACTGTGCTGGTGAGGCCAAAGAGTTCCTGGCATGCAGCTCCTTTTCCATTGTAACCAGCTTCTGCTTAATAAGATGGTTCTCCAGAATCTTAAGATGATGTCTCCAAGTGGCCTGGTTAAATTTCTGGCAAATCTCTCAGGCTTCGGTGTTGTGGCTGGGGCCTAGGCAAATGATGCACACAGAGAGGCCATCTTTTTCAGGAATCTGTTTGCTGTAGGCACACTCTGTGGAGCGATCGGAAGACAAGGCTAGTGGAGAAGACATAAACTTGACGGCTGAAATACCGAAAATTCGATGTTAGACTACTCAAAGAAAAGAAAAGAAAAAAGCACAGGAAACACAGAAACATAGAATTTGACAGCAGATAAGGGCTGCTTGGCCCACCTAGTCTGCCCATTTCCCTACTGATGGATAAACTGCATATTCTAGTTAATCAACAACTTACTTCCTCCTACCCCCCACTAGAATTGCCTTATGCCTGTCCCATGCATTCTTGAATTCTCCCACTGTTCCTGACTCCTATACCTCCTCAGAAAGGCTGTTCCATGCATCCACAACCCTCTCTGTGAAAAAATACTTTCTAACATTACCTCTGAGACGTCCCCTCCTCTATCTTCAAATTGTGCCCCCTTGTTCTTGCACATCTCTTCTTCTGAAAGATGCTACCCTCTTGTACTTTGTGAATTCCCTTGAGATACTTGAAAGTTTCTATCATGTCCCTCCTTTCCTCAAGGGTATACATATTAAGCTGCTTTAGTCTCTCCTCGTATGTCTTCTGGTGCAGACCCTGCACCATTCTGGTTGCCCTCCTCTGAACAGCCTCCACTCTGTCTATGTCTTTGTGGAGATGGAGTTTCCAGAATTGCACGCAGTACTCCAGATGGGGTCTCACCAACTGTCTGTACAGAGGGAGAACAACTTCCTGTTTTCTACTATTGATGCCTCTCCCTATGCATCCCAGTATCCCCCAGCCCTCCTTACTGCCTTCTCACATTGCTTGCCCACCTTTAGGTCATCTGATATAATTACTCCTAGGTTTCTTTCGATTTTAGTTGTTGTTATTAACTCTTCCCCCACTGTGTACTCTTCACCTGGGTTTTTGTTTCCCAGAGGCATTGCCTTGCACTTCTTGGCATTGAATCTGAGCTGCCACATATTTGACCATTCCTCCAACCTTGCCAAGTCCCTTTTCATCCTTTCCACCCCACCTTGTGCATCAACTCTGTTGCAGATCTTTGTATCATCTGCAAAGAGACATACCTTTCCTTCCAGGTGCTCTCCAATGTCGCTTATAAAGACATTAGAGAGGACCAGTCCCAGTACTGAACCCTGCGGTACCCCGCTAGTTACCCTCCTTTTTTCACTGTGGATTCCGTTTACTATTACCCTTTGCGTCCTGTTGTCCAGCCAGGTTTTTATCCAGGAAATCTCTGGTCCTGTCCACAGATAACCCAGTTTTGGATCAAGGTCCTTGAGGAGCTGAGAGCAATATATGACATTGCTGACCTGTTCATACCCACATTCATCTTGACCTTTATTAAACCAGAAGGACTCCGAATTGACAAAAAAAACACAAACAAATCACCAAATTTACAATAGCAGTCCATAAAACCATAACCAGATTGTGGTATACAAATAAACTGTCCACTAAAGAAGCCTGGTTATCCTTGACTAAGGAGATATATGCCCTTGAGCGACTCTCAGACAAAACGATGGACAAAACGGAGAAATCTGACACAGAGTGGCGAAAATGGGTATCTTTCCAATTAGACCATTATGTTGATTTTGTACCCTAGGAAGCTGGTTGCAACCAACTACTCTTCTCCTTTTGTCAGTAAGACACTCTGGAGTTCATTCCTTGGACATATTTAAAGCTATCTCTTTGTGAGACATTTGGGAGAGGGGAGATAACTTCATGCCATATATATGTATATATATATTTAATTTTAACACTTTGGGATGTATTCCTCAACAAATGTACTATGTATCTCTGCCATATTGATGGAACTAGCAGATAATGTACTTTCTTACCTCTCTGTCTGCAAATGTCTGTATGAGAAATTTGGAGATATGCTTACCTTGTATTAACTTATGCTGTCAAGGCAAAGGTGCCAATGTCTTTATAAGTGACATTGGAGAGCACCTGGAAGGAAATGTATGTCTCTTTGCAAATGACACAAAGATCTGCAACAGGGTTGATACTCAAGGTGGGGTGGAAAGGATGAAAAGGGACTTGGCAGAGTTTTAAACCAAAATACTAAATAAAAAGTGAAATTAAAAAAAAAGTGCAGGAAGCACAAATAAAGGTGGTCGACTGTAGCTGCGGTGTCCGCTAAGGTCCAATGGGCATGGGTCGATGGCAGGAAAAGTACTGGGGAGGGTGTGGGGGACTGCCCACCTTTATAAGACAGGCTAACATCAATGGCTAATGTCGACATGGGTGATCCCCTGAGGCAAACTGCCAGCTAGAAAGTTTTCCGTGTGGTCCTGGCGCCTGGCGGCTTAGTCCTACCAGTGTTGGCCTGCTGCAAGAGCCTTCCTCCAAGTAAGATCTGGCGGAGGAGGAGCTTGCAGATCCACTGGCTGTCCTGTTCAATAGTTCACTGGAATCGGGTGCTGTACCGCAGGACTGGAAAATGGCACATGTAGTTCCCCTCCATAATAGCGGTTTCAAGGATGACCCAGGGAATTACAGGCTGGTCACTCTGATCTCAATTGTGTGCAAGCTCAGGGAGACCATACTTAAGGAAAGGTTGGTAGAGCATCTTGACGAGCATAGTCTCCAGGATGAGAGGCAACATGGGTTTATGGGAGGGAGGTTGTGTCAAATGAATCTGATTCACTTCCATTTTATCGCTACTTTGTTTCTCCTTGCTCCATGTGGCCCCCATCGACTAACTCCCCCAGCTCCGTCCCCTGGAATTACCGGGGCTTACCTTACGCCCGGTCCGGGAGTGGTGCCTGTGGAGAGTCGGTCGCCATCCTGCCGCGGGTTGCCTTTTTCCGTTTTTCTCCCCTTACTTCCCGAGGACCCCAGGAGAAGAACGCATGTGTGTGGAGGCATGCATGCGCCTTACAGTCCCAGTAGCGGCCCTCCTCCGCCTGTCTATATACCCTATCGCCGACATCCTTGCTTGCGAGCCTCAGCCTCCACCCAGGGTAGCCGCGAGCAGGGATGCCACCCCACCTCCCCAGAGAGGAGCTGCCCTTACGGCAGCTTCCATCCTGCTCCACCCTCCCCGTGCCGACCTCCAACGACCCAGGCTCACTCCCGAACCTGGGTCGCCGGCGTGCCGTGAGGTGAGACATCCAGTGCCTCAGCCCTCTGCGCCACCAGGTCGGCTAATCTGATTCACTTCTTTGACTGAGTCACTAAATCATGGACAGGGGCCAAGCGGTGGGCATCCGCTACCTGGACGTCAGCAAGACCTTTGACTTTGTACCTCACAAGAGATTGATCAGGAAGTTGGCGGATCTTGGGGTTGGAGAGAAGTTGACCAGATAGGTGGAAAATGGGCTGAGGGGTGGGACCCAAAAAATTGGTGGTGGTGGGGGGTGAGCT
The DNA here is from genome assembly GCA_016271365.2 of Neoceratodus forsteri. NCBI lineage: Eukaryota > Metazoa > Chordata > Ceratodontiformes > Ceratodontidae > Neoceratodus > Neoceratodus forsteri. The sequence continues at coordinate 1,379,474,560 of CM028132.1, read as the reverse complement.
ATCTAGCACCAGGGAGGTCACCAGTGGGGTCCCGGAGGGCTCGGTGTTCGGACCAGTGCTATTCAATGTCTTCATCAATGACACTGGGGATGGCATTAAGGTCAAAATTTGCCTATTCGTGGATGACACAAAACTCTGTGGGAGGGTGAACGCAGCAGAAGGAATACAAGACCTAAAGGAGGATCTGGAGAAATTGGAGAGGTGGTCTGGGATTTGGCAGCTTGGTTTCCATGCAAAGAAATACAATGTTATGCACATTGGAGCCAAGAACCCCAGGAATGAGTACAGCCTGGGAGGGATCCAGGTATCTGCAAGAAAGGAGGAGAGGGATCTGGGAGTGAAAATGACTAGTGACCTGAAGCACACCATGCAGTGTAGGAAAGCAGCAGCAAAGGCAAACAGAATGCTGGGCTGCATTGCCAGAGGGATCAGCAGGCAAGAGGAGGTAATGCTGCCCTTGAACATGTCATTAGTGATGCCGCATCTGGAGTACAGTGTACAGAACTAGTGCTCATACCTTAAAAAGGACATTAACCGGGGGTGTGGCTAGCCAGCAAAGATGGCAGACGCTTTCTAGCGTGGCTCCTCTGGGCACCAGCGTTAAAACTGTCTCAACAGCTATTTGAATGCAAATACAACAATTTACTTTGCTACTTACTGTAGAGCTTGTGGAATGGCGTCGGGCAAGCACAAAAACAAGCAGGAAAAACTGTCTTTCAATTCCTGAGACTCGTCTAAACCGAGCGTGACGGAGGTGCGCAGTCCTGGGCCATGGGAGTCGAAGCAGAAGAACGCGGGAGATCACCAGGCATTAGACATGGAGACCCTCACAAAATCTCTGTCTGGAGTGCTTTTCACTTTGCTACAAATGCAACAGGAGATGAAGGCTGGATTTGTTAACGTCATAGCTCAGCTGTCTCATCTCCAGACCATGGTCACTGCTCTCATCAAAACTTCAGCAAAGCATGCTGCGTAAATCTAGGAGCCTTAATGCCATGTGGGGGAGCTGGAAGATTCATATGCGGGAGTTTCTACTGAAAGAAATGGGCTCCTTTCCACGTTGGCAGAGCTGAGGGATCATATTGATGAGCAAGAGAACCGCTCTAGGAGGTCCAACATACGAATCATCTGCCTCCCGGAGGGCACTGAGGGCCATAACCAAGTCAAAAGGCTGCAACACTGGTTGGTGGAACACCTAGGCCTCCTGCCTTCGAGGCTGAGAGAGCACATCATGTGGGCCCTCCTCTGAAGCTGGATGACAGGCCCCGTGCCACTGTTTACTTAAATACCTTCGGTTTCCCAACAAGGAGGTGGTGCTACAGCAGGCCAAGAAAGTGGGCCTGATTTCATTTGGGAAAGGAAAAGTGTACATTTATCAAGATTATAGTAGGGACCTGCAAGCCCGAAGACAAAAATTTAATCAAGTGAAAAACAAGCTGTACCAGCTTGGGTGGTCCTTTTCTTTTCTCTATCCTGCCTGCTTACGAGTGGATAGACCAGGCCAGAACACACGATACTTTGTATGTCCCAAAGCCACAGAGAAGTGGATCGGGGAGGAGGAGTCCAGGAGAGATGTGGGGCAACCTAATCCACCTTCAGGGCGATGCTTCCAACAGTAAGTGAACGATTTCATCATTTTATTTACTTTCTAATCCTGGGGCTCTTATGTCCTCCTACTGGGGAAGCTACACACGGCTGTAAAGTGAAACCTTCTCAGAGTGGAATATAATGGTTTTGCGTTTGGAACTCAGTATGCTCCGGTTTCTTGGAGGAATGCAGAGACTGTATTTTTTGTGTCTGCCTTTTTTTTTCCCTGCGACCTCCTGACTGTGTCTAAGGGGCACGGGTAGCAGTGGGGAGGGGGGGAGGAGGGCCTATGACTGTATGCACTATGTCTGCATGCGCCACATAACACGGCGGCCGGGACTGCTGGTCTAAATTAGTGTCCACTTCTTCATCCTCGATATGAGTGTACTATTCCTATACTCAGACACTAAAGTACAGTCACATTCGTATCTGTATGCTCTTTTGCAGGCTCTTAAACTGTGGAGCCAGCTCAGTCTACAGTTGCGCATATGTAAGGCTCCTTGTCCCTTTAATCGAATGGACTGGCTTTGCTTTGCTGCTTGAGAATTGGAATTTACAGCACCACCCAACCGTGCCTGGGGGCATGGGTACCAGCGGGTTTCTGAGAGTTGGCCTTGGCTGGCATGTAGGCCAGGGATGAGTCAACTGCCCTGCTCGCTGAAAGGACATGTTTTGGCTGCAATGCCCCACTACCCTTTTGAGTTCTTTTGTTGGGTGTGTAGAGCCCTGGACCTGCCTTTATACTTCAGCTTAAAGACGTCTGAAGCTATGCCTGATTGCATATGGCTGTACTGTCTCAGTACTTCTCAGAGCTCTTTTTGTGTGTGCTATCGGAGCTCCTCTTCTGCTTATACTCTTAACTATAGCTTTTAGCTGTTAAATTCTTTGTTTATGTAACCCCCCCTCTTACCCGGGGTTACAAGAATCCCAGTTAGACCTAGTGGTAGGCAGGGAAGGCAGCTTGTGAAACTCCAGTTAAATGGATTTCACACTGTCTCACTCTGTTCTCAGTCTCAGCTGAGACTGAGGGATGACATCATTTTAGAACTGCCACAGCTGCATAAGCCACACTGGAATGCTGCATCTAGGGAAGTTAGGATAGAATGTTGTGGAATTTGAAGTCAGTCTGTTGCAGTCTGTAGTAGAGGAAGGAGGTGCACTGCTGTAAGCAGGCCCTCAGAGTCCTAAGCTCTGTCAAAGAGCTATTTTTTTGTATAGGTGTGTGTTCTCACCTGAAGAGGAACACAAGAAGAGCCAAGTGAAGTGGTAGAGACCACTTTCAGTGGTTCAGGGACCCATTCCTGCGGGGATGGGGGAGGAATCAGCCTGTTTCCAGGGGCAACTCCCCTGGTCCGGCTAGGAAAAAAGAAGCTGTCTGAGTTAAGTTCATGCTGAGGCACCAGAGGTTCTGGACGAGATTCCTTTGAAGAGAAAACGCCTGTGGAGCACCTGCAACCAAGGGGTGAGTTTCACTCTGCTAAAGAGCCAATGTGTTTTCACCTGAATCAAGATGAAACTGAAGTGACTGTGACTGTGGGGTCAGGAAAAGACAGCCAAGTACAGTTTGGAAGATGTGGGGATTGGACTGCTTAACCCTGTGGGGGGTCTAGAGTAATGAACACAGCCACTTATTAAGTATGTTCAAGTTCAGCACAAATGGGATGTAAAGACAGTAGATTGCATATAATACATTTAAAGCGAATCTACATAGCAAAGTGTTTTCAAGGATGAGGTGTTACAGTCCAGAGAAATGGCCGGGTATGAATTATGGGAGCGAGAGGTGGGAGAACCCCCATCAGTATTAACCAAATTCACCTGTATGGATTTGCTTTGGGGCACCTGTTGCTTTCTCTCAGGTACTTTGCCAGTGCCTGAGGAAAGTACCCAGATGTGGGATTGATGAGGAAGATTCTCTGATGGATACAGAAGTGCTCATAGGTGGTTTAGGGAGCCACCAGTAAATGCTTCCATGCTATATGGAAAGTGTCAAAAGGGCTGGCATGATAGCCGAGCCATGGAAGGAAGGTAGTCCAAGTGACTGGCAAGGGAGCTGAGCCAGGGAAACCCAGAGCAGAGTACAAGTTCGGGCTATGTGCCCAGTGTGTTTCAGAGCCTGAAGGCTAAAGTGAATGAGGATGTGTTCTGATCTCCATAAATCTGCATTATCAGTAGCTCCGTGGAGGTCCATCTATGCTTTGTTTTTCTGTTGGATGTGAATAAAAGCCACACTTTAGAATCCCACTTCTGGTATTGGACATTTCAGTTATTGCTTCCTGTGTCTGGAGTTACTTGGGTGCCCCTGTTCCTCAGTAGCCAAACCTAGCCAATGTGCCGAGTGACATATTTCTCCCCGAACCCAGCCCACCAGGTAGTGCTGACAAGATGGAAATGGCATACCTGGGTGGGGGTTACAAAAATGGAGGCACCGCTGAGGATTTGGATTTGGAATTTAGGGAGGAATGTAAGACAGGTCGCTCGGACAATGGCTAGCATTTTGGCTATCTGGCAGTGGGTAGCCCAAAACAACTGAAGCAACGTTTAACTAACGTGCCACTGTGTGCTGTTATCCATGTGCTGCTATTAAAATGCCAACTGTTTACCAAGCAGCAGTGAAGCCTGAGAGTGGATGTCCTTGTCCTGCATCAAATTAAAGCATTTTCCAGCTTTTAAAAGTGTTTGTGACAAAGAAAAGTGTGGAAAACTGTGGGTAACAAAAGGAAAATTGTGCCCTAGACGTTGGAAATGCTTTCTGTGTGGACTGAGAGACTTGTGCTTAATGGCCATGAAAAACAGTTAAAATGGTGCTCCTGCCGTGGAGTCAGTTGAAAAAAAAAACGTGTGGTTTGCAGTTTAAATTTGCCTGCTCGACGATCGCCGTGAGGAGAAGAGCATTCAAGAGGAAAGAGGCTCATTTGCATGGCGCCGAGTGATTGGTGAGACTGCAATCAGTCCGCCCTAAGCCAGCTCTCAGAGCGACTGCACAGCATCGAGAGGAGAGGAGTGGAGTGCGAACTGGCTTACCAGGAGGAGCGTCTGGTGATTGAAAGCGCTGTAAAAAGTTTAAAAACTGACTTTTCTGTTTGAATTCGGGCTCAACCCGCATCTGGATCGATTGGACTGTGAGTGTGGTGTTCAGAAGGACAATCTGCAGGACTGCCAACCCGCTTCCTTCCAGAGGCCTCCAAGACTGGCTGCAGGCCGTTTTTCCATTGCAGCAAACAACTACTGATAACAGCGAGTACCAACAGAAATATTTGCTCAAACTGTGTGATTTCACCAAAAGCCAGCTGAATCTGTGTGTAGCAGTGTAATCGCTTTGCAAAGAAGGACTGTGTTAAGTTTTACCAGCAAAAGCAAGAATTCTAAGCAATCGACTGTGGGCATAATTATAGGTTCAGCGTCAATATAATTTTCAAAGCCATGTGAGAGACTGTGAGTTTTATCAGATATGCAGCAAAGAAATACAAGCAATCCTGTGCTATGAAATATTGAGGCTTTAAGGGACTGTAAGCTAGAGCAATGTCTTCAGCGAGTAAAAAGTCTGTGGTAAATCATATAAATGTGCTAGGAAAAAGAACAGTGCAAGTTTGTGCAGTTTGAGCAAAGTTATCAGTAGAGTACGTAAATCGGATGCACAGTGGCTTGACCCAATTACAGAATGTTGATGCGTAAGAGTGCTGCCGCCACCATTACAGGGTGGGGTAGTAATGTAAACACAGCAGCAGAGGAGCCATTTTGAAAGAGAAAGAAAGTTTTCAGTGATGTTGGACTTGAAATAACAGTGAGCATTGTTTGTTTTTCTCTGCAGTCATGGCTTCAGGACCAGCTCGTTACCCGGATCATGCCCGGGCTGTGATAGCAGTAGAAGTTAACAAGTTAAGGGACATTGAGAGATGTTACTATGGGGGACGATTGCCTCCTCATGTGGCGATTCCTGGATATCCAGTGCGAGTATGTGTGATGTGCTTAAATGCTGGAAGGGACGTCTTCATGGTACCTAACTGTTCTGGGTGCCTAGAGAAATATGGTTTGTTTAAAGCGCCCAAGATTTGTTTGGCTCCCACATGGACAAAAGTTCAAGAATCTGCAGTTGGCAGCACACAGCACCAGGTGGAGCCTGTTGGAGAAGGCTCCTCAGAGTGTGGCACAAAGCAAGAGGGTGCAGATTTACAGAAAGAACAATGTGCTGATGTCTCAGAGTCTGAGTCACAGAGAGACATTTCGGGAACAGCATCAGTAGACCCTTGGAGAGAGGGGCCTAGCCCAAGTCTCAGAGGTGAAGACGAGATAAGGGAGGCCTTTGAATGGGAGGTTTCGACCTCCACGTCCAGCGAAGAGTGGACAGTCTCTGGAGTAAGGACGCCTGCTCACTCCTGGGCACAGATTCTCAGTGAGGAACAAGAAGCGGGGGAACCTATGTGGCCTTGTGAAAAAGGAACTGGTACACAACCTCAAGCTCTTGTCTCAGGGGAACACATGGAAGAGAGTGGTGATTCCATTGCCCTGGCTGTGCAAGAAGAAGCCAGGGATCCATTTTTTGTGTCATTAAGAATGCGTAGCTGGCAGAACCAGGACTGGCCACCCCCAAGCCAGGCCAGAGGTCGCAAGTTGACCAAAGCTAGTAAGGAGGAAAGACTGGTTCGTAGGAAAGCGAATGAAATCTATGACATGTCCTTTCCTACCTTTCCTCGGAGAGTCTGGGAGGAGATTGAAAAAAGCAGAAAATCCTGGATTTGGGAAGAAGCAATGAAATATGTGCATCCTGGTGCAAACAAGCATGTCAAGAACAGAATGTTTCAAGAAAAATACAGCCAGTGGAAAAGAGGCAGGACACTGTTTGTTGACACTGTTCGAATTGTGGATGGAGAGGGACACGAAGCCTTTCACAGTGTGAATTATGAGCGCCCACACGGGGTAATAATTCCAGCACCTGACCTGTTGTGCTATTGGCTACAATGCAAAGACCTTCCTGCGAATGTGCCGATGCCTACCAAATGGAAAGCAGAGCAGTGGTAACCAGTGCTGCCATCTAGCAGTTGCCGTACCTATGTTGTTCAGCCAGACTGGTGTTCTAGGAACCAGGTGCCCCACATTCATCAGTTCTACAGTGTACTGGCTTTCTAGAATCCATCGACTGGCCCACCAGATGACTTCAGATCCAGAGAGGACACCAGCCCAGCTGTATCCTGATTCATCACCTGGGTATTGGATGACTTCAAACCAGCTGTTGTCCTTTTTGTTCCTGTTCCAAGGGTCCATCTCCAGAGATGACATCAGCTCAGCAGTTTCCAGATGTGCCCTCCTGTCATTTCCCAGAAGATGTCCGCCCAGCTTTATTGGAAGAATGCTGCCAGAGAGAGTCTTCAGACGAGGACCAGGTGTGGTATCATGTTGTTCTACAAGGGACTGGTAAGTCCAGACTTTTCTATTCTTATGATATTGCAGTACACACCCTATACTAGCAGACTCCAGATGTTTGAACTCTCTTCAAAGACACTCCTCTTTGGGACTTTGGCCTGCTAGAACTGTGCTTCACTGGGCTCCGGCCCAGGAGAGACTCTTTAATGGACTTGCATTCGGGCACTGTGGTCACTAGATGGGAGGGACTTTTAGGCCACTCCATCCCCCAAATATTGTGTATTGTAAATAATGTCATTGTTTTCTACTGTTTTCTAATGTTTATACTGTTTTTTCTACTTTTCTAAAAAAATATTTTTTGGGATTCTTCAGTGTTCAGATGATAGGGGTTTAGATAGACTGTGTATGCAGATTAGGAGTATGTGTTGTCTTTCTTTTTCTTGCAGGTGTTCCTGAAGAAGATATAAGAGAAGACAAGAAGAGGAGGAGGGACTCAGCGGAGTTCCTCAGTAGTACTTTAGAGTGTAGTGTTTAAAGTACTGTTGTTGTTACTGTGTGTAACTTTTTCTTCCACAGGTATGGTTGTGGGGGAGTGTGGGAGTAATGCATAGTGTATGGTATTAGCTCCTAGTGTGTGGTTGCATGGTGTCCCGGGTTGGGGGGAGGTCCCCTGTTTGTTTTGTTTTGGGAGTTTTGAGTTAGAGGCAGACAGGTTTTCCCTAGAGGGCTAGGGGGGATAGACAGGCTGTGGTCCTGAACGGCTGTACAGGCTGCAGTACTGATCTATTAGGGCTGTGCTCTGGACAATTCTACCACAGCCACTAGGTACCCATAGTCAGCGGGTAGAGTAGAGGCTGATGAGTCAGTCAAAGGCCTCTAGGCCCTTAGTGTTGTCTGCCTGTGCTAGCACATGGTAGGAGAAAAGATAGCGCTACCTCCCCGTAGTCAACACATGGGGTGAGATGGCCTAAGCCACGTGGCTAATGACTGCGGACAAGCATTTTCCTGTCCCAGGCTGAGTGTAACCTCCCCCATTACCTGGAGTTACAAGAATCCCAGTTAGACCTAGTGGTAGGCAGGGAAGGCAGCTTGTCAAACTCCAGTTAAATGGATTTCACACCGTCTCACTCTGTTCTCAATCTCAGCTGAGACTAGGGGATGACATAATTTTAGAGCTGTCGCAGCTGCATAAGCCACATTGGAATGTTGCAGCTAGGGAAGTTAGGATAGAATGTTGTGGAATTTTAAGTCAGTCTGTTGCAGTCTGTAGTAGAGGAAGGAGGTGCTCTGCTGTACACAGGCCCTCAGAGTCCTAAGCTCTGTCAAAGAGCTATGTTTTGTATAGGTGTGTGTTCTCACCTGAAGAGGAACACAAGAAGAGCCAAGTGAAGTGGTAGAGACCACTTTCAGTGGTTCAGAGTCCCATCCCTGGGGGGGATGGGGGGAAGGAATCAGACAGTTTCCAAGGGCAACTCCCCTGGTCCTACTAGGGGAAAAGAAGCTACCTGAGTTAAGTGCGTGCTGTGGCACCAGAGGTTCTGGACGAGATTTATTTGAAGAGAAAACGCCTGTGGGGCACCTGCAACCAAGGGGTGAGTTTCGCTCTGCTAAAGGGCCAATGTGTTTTCACCTGAATCAAGATGAAACTAAAGTGACTGTTACTGTGGGGTCAGGAAAAGACAGCCAAGTGCAGTTTGGAAGATGTGGGGATTGGACTGCTTAACTCTGTGGGAGGTCTAGAGCAATGGACACAGCCACGTATTAAATATGTTCAAGTTCAGCACAAATGGAATGTAAAGACAGTAGACTGAATGTAATACATTTAAAGAGAATCTACACAGCAAAGTGTTGTCAAGGATGAGGTGTTACAGTCCAGAGAAATGGCCGGGTATGAATTATGGGAGTGAGAGGTGGGAGACCCCCTCATCAGTATTAACCAAATTCACCTCTACGGGTTTGCTTTGGGACACCTGTTGCTTTGTCTCAGGTACTTGGCCAGTGCCTGAGGAAAGTACCCAGATGTGGGATTGATGAGGAAGATTCCCTGATGGAGCCAGAAGTGCTCATAGGTGGTTTAGGGAGCCACCAGTAAATGTTTCCATGCTATATGGAAAGTGTCAAAAGGGCTGGCATGATAGCCGAGCCATGGAAGGAAGGTAGTCCAAGTGACTGGCAAGGGAGCCGAGTCAAGGAAACCCAGAGCAGAGTACAAGTTCGGGCTGTGCGCCCAGTGCATTTCAGAGCTTGAAGGCTAAAGTGAATGAGGATGTGTTCTGATCTCCATAAATCTGCATTACCAGGAGTGTAGCCCCGTGGGGGTCCATCTATGCTTTGTTTTTCTGTTGGATGTGAATAAAAGCCACACTTTAGAATCCCACTTCTGGTATTGGACATTTCAGTTATTGCTTCCTGTGTCCGGAGTTATTTGGGTGCCCCTGTTGCAGAGTAGCCAAACCTAGCCAATGTGCCGAGTGACATATTTCTCCCTGAACCCAGCCCACCAGGTAGTGCTGTCAAGATGGAAACGGCATACTTGGGTGGGGGTTACATTTAAATTGCACTTGGTGTCCTACTGATGATTACCTTGTGGTGGGCCTTTTGTACACCTTCTGCCTGCTGTTTGCAGTGGGAACTCTGGCAGGTTTCGGCCTGTCCATGGGGGGAGGGTTTCTGTTGTCCATGCTGGACCCGGTTTACTTGGGAGCAGTCAGTGCTGTTACTGACATTTTGGGGGCTGGAACGGTTATTTACTTGGTTTACTAGGACAAAAGGCAGGCAGTAGAGCGCAGTGGTCTAAGGCTCTGAGCTGCAAATCTGGTGACATCCAGCAGACCAGACCTGGGTTTGAATCCCACAGCTTCCACTTGCATACTGTGTGACCCTGAGCAAGTCACTTAACCTCCTTGTGCTCCCAGGTCGCTCCTGTAAAAAAGCTTTCAGCTTAGTGTGCTATACCTGGTTAAACAACTAAATAAAAAAAAAAAAAAAGAAGGCCAAAGCCCATCGAGATTGTCCCCCACCACTGTGGTGGGAATAATATAAATTTTATCCACTTAATTCATATAGTTATTTAACTTAAACCACTGATCCAAGTTTCTTTTGAATGAAACAATGGAATCACAATCTACCAAGTCTTGAGGAAGACTAGTCCATAGTCTTGGAGATCTTAGAGTAAAATAATTGAATCTTTTATTTGTTCTTGCTATAGCTACCACAAGTTGTTTATTGTGCAGCTGAGATGAGGTCCTTCTATCGGTGAACATTAGGCAAAACTGGTCCATTAATTCTGGACACGTTAAAATTTTATATAGAAATAACAGATCGCCTCTGGAACATCTACTCTGAAGGGTAAATAATCCCGTTTCCTGTAATCCATCAGAATATTCCATATGGGCCAGTCTTGGAACTAATTCAGTGGCCCTTCTCTGGATTTTCTCAATTCTATCAACATCACGTTTAAGATATGGGTTCCAAAAAGGAGACCCATAGTCAGAGTGTGGCCTAACATGTATTCTAAACAAGGGGATAATACATTCCTGAGTTCTGGAAATAAATATTCTTTTAATGTGAGTCAAAAGTGCATTCGACGTTTTTAGCCACTTTAGTACAGTGGTTAATAGAGGTTCATTTATTAATAATAATTCCAAGGTCCCTCTCTGATGTTGAAACTTTAAGGGGAGAGTTATTTAAAAAATAACTCTGATTTAGATTGTTTTTCCCATAAACAAGCACCATGCACTTAGCATTCAGTCATTTTATTGTTAATCACCCATTGTTCGATGGTTTTAAGATCGTTAGTGAAAATGGACCTTGCAGAAGGTGAGGAAACTTTCCCGCCTAGCTTGGTACCATCGGCAAATTTAAGTAATATATTATCGGGACTAATCTGCAGATCACTGATACATATATTAAACAATATGGGTCCCAGGACAGAGCCCTGTGGGACCCCACTGGTAACACTCCCGATATCAGATAAAGATCCATTAACTCTGACATGTTGGGTTCTATTAGTTAACCAACTAAAAATCCATCTGACCAGAATATGTGAAAATCCCATACTCAGCATTTTGTCCACCAGTTTACCATGGGGTACCTTATCAAAGGCCTTACTAAAATCGAGCAAGATAACGTCCATTGTTTCCCCCTTATCTAATCCCTCACTTACATGGTTATAAAAAGAAACCAAGTTTGTAGTACATGAATATTGAGATCTAAACCCATGTGGAGTATAATCAGTTAACTTTTTAGAAATAATTTCTTGTTCCAAAAAAAGTTTGATATTTTTGTCTATTAATTTACTTATAATGGATGTTAGACTGATAGGATGATAGTTAGCAGGTTTGCTATAATCACCTTTTTTAAATATAGGAATTACTATAGCAGTAGCCCAGTCAAGAGGAATGCAACCTTGCTGAAGAGACTTGTTAAATATAATGGTCAGTGGTATAGCTATGGCCTCGGCTGTCTTCAATAAGACTATTGAGTTAATGTCGTCAGGGCCAGGACTTGATGTTTTTTTAAGGATAACAGAATCTCTAAAGTTTCATGAACTGTAATGTTGTAGGCTGTGGAAGACTCTCCCATGGGAATAATACTTATAGGATTATCTTTTTTTGAAAATGTTGAACAAAACTGTTCGTTAAAGGCACTGGCAATCTCCTTATCCTTGGTTAGTAAAACATTATTAACTGTAATAGGGCCCAAATGCCTTTTATTAATTTTTTTATTATTTAAATATGAGTGAAGGGATTTATGACTATCTTTACAATGTGCCAAATGGAATTCAAGATTCCTTTTAGACTGAATTATGCTATGTTTTACCTGTTTTAATGCATTATTACATTTAAGGAGTGCTTGATCTTTATTAATCCCCTCACTCTTTTTTAAAGCCGTAAACAGCCTCTGTTTTCTTTTTATCAATTTACGAATAGTGTTGTTAAACCATGATGGGATCTTCCCTTTTTTATTATATTTCTTCTTAGTGGGTACATCTAGGGACTCCAAATCATAAATTGCTGATTTTAAATATTTCCAGGACTCATCAACTGGAAGTGGGCCTAGAGTTTCTTCCCATGGAACATTGAAAAGATGTTCATTAATTGAGACAAAGTCAGCCTTATCATAGTTCTTAAATTCATAAACCCTTGAGATATATCTAGAGTCAAAGTGAAGTTGAAATGAAAGGGAATAATATTCACTTGAACCTAAGGGGTCACCTGTACTAACATTATGAATTGTATTCCCTATATTAGTTATTACCAGATCCAGAATATTCTCTCCCCGAGATGGTTCAGTAACGAGTTGCTCAAGACCCAAATCAACCATGAGGGAAATAAACTCGTTATCTACTATGGCTGTCCCTGTCAGCATTTCCCAATTAATAGAGGCCATGATAAAATCTCCTAGAACTAAAATATTGCCCTTAGAAGCCATGTCTGTAATCTCTTTTATTAATGTATGGGTGTATTCAATATTGGCTGAGGGGGGTCTATAGAAAGTACCAACTAAAACTTGAGGTTGTCCCTTTATTTGAACATTAACCCAAAGGGATTCAATGTCACTGGATGAGGGAAGTTGATAGGGTGTTATATCATCCCTAATATAAAGGCAGACACCTCTACCTTTTTGACCTACACGATTCTTTATGAAATAACCTATATCCAGGAAGTTGTTTAGTCCATGCGGAATCACGATCCCACCATGTTTCTGTTATGGATACAATTCCATAATTAGATAGTAGGCATTTGGACAGGTTATGCTGGGAGGGAAGGGAGTTCTTGGGTTGGAGGGGGATACTTAGTCTATTGTGGATGTCACGGGAAGTCAACATTGGGATCTGCCTTGGGGGTGCCTTTAACTGCTGTCTATGGTATCCATCCTGAGTGTTTCCACAGCATGGCATTGGTTTTTTGTGACAAAGGTAACAGGCTGGGAATCCTGATCCGGGATTATGTTGGAAATGCTGATGGAGGGAAGGTGAGGGGTTGTTTGGGAGGTTGTTCCTTAAATAAAGAGGAAAAAATGGTTCTAGATGTGCAACATTTCCATACCGATAGTATAATGGGTGTCTATGTGATAGTTATGGCTGCTGATATTAAGTGTGTGTCCTGGAACGTAAATGGCCTTAAGTCTATCTTAAAAAGAAGGAATGTTATGGCTGAAATACGTAAGGTAAGGGGGCAAATTTTTCTGATACAGGAGATCCATTTCTCCCCATGAAGGCTCAAAAGTTGGCTAAGTTCATGGAAGGTACATGGATTTCAGCTACTTTCTCTTTAAAGGCTCAAGGAGCTTCGATATGGATCCCACGGGGGCTCCCGGTCAAGAATGTATAGAAATTGGTTGACCAGGCCGGGAGATACGCCCTAGTGAAAATCAATATCATCGGTAAAGGTGTGTTCCTGGTGGGCTCAGTATATGCTCCAAACACTGAATGCCCAGGTTTCTTCCAAAAACTAGCCCTGGATATGTCCAGTTGGATAGGCCCTGGATCCTGGGAAGGATTACAATTGTGTCCTCGACACTGTCATGGACTGTTCCAATAGATCCCCAGTGCCCAAATTGCAGAATGCTAAGACCTTAGAAGAGTTGCAAACAGGGTTGGATTTGATGGATGCATGGCAGCATGAGAATCCCACTGGGCGGGACTATGGCTTTTTTCCACATGTACACCATTCATATGCCAGGACTGACCAAATTCTGGTCTCTAGGCCCTTGCTGGTGGGAGTGGGGGAGGCGACCTACCTTCCGATCTTAGTTTCAGATCATGCCATCCACTATGTCACCTTTAGAGGTGCAGGGGAACCCTGAGCATCGAGAAACTGGAAGCTAGACCCTCTGCTTCTGAAGGATCAGGAATATATACAATTAATGAATGGATGTATTCAAGAATACCTACAGTTAAATGGCTTGGGAGAGACTTCCCATGGAATTACAGTAGATGGGAGGCGCTGAAATCTTACATTAGAGGCCAAACCATTTCTTTTGCCTCACATAGGAGGGGGACTGGGGTGCAGGAGCTGTCCTTCCTGAGGGCCCAAGATTGAGACCTACAAGGAGGCACATAAGTTAAACCCCTCCGCTTCCCTCTACAATGTACTCCAGAAATTAAAATGGAAATTTAATACCCTCTCGAGCACCCAGCTCTAGCGTTCCATTTTGTTTAATGCCGGGGTGTATTTTGATGGGGACTGGGCGGGCAAGCTATTAGCGTGGCAGCTGAAATGTGGGGAATCAGAATGCACAGTGAGACAGATTTGTAATGCAAGTGGGGACCTTGTGCAACACTCTGATGAACTTGGGAAGGCTTTTAGTGAATTTTATAACCACCTCTATACCTCTGAGTGCAATCCCAGACAGGAGGACTTTGATTCCTTCTTTGAAGGGATCCCTCTCCATAAAATCCCTGAGACTGTGGGTGTGGAACTGGACACCCCCCTGTCCAAACAAGAGATACTGGTATCCCTTAAGGCTCTTAAAAGTGGAAAGGCCCCTGGCCAGATGGGCTTCCCATTGACTTTTTTTTAAATGTTTCAGACTCTCCTTCTGGACCCTTTCTTTGATATGGTTGAGGAAGGCTTGGCCAAGGGTGAATTACCTCCCTCCACGCGATCCGCCACAATCACAGTGTTGCCAAAACCTGGCAAAGATCCCACTAAATGTGCCTCTTATAGGCCAATTTCACTGTAAACAGCTGACTATAAAATTGTGGCTAAAGCCCTTGCTACCTGTCTAGATCCTTTGCTGCCCACTGTAATCCACCAGGATCAGTCAGGTTTTGTTAAAGGGAGAATAGGGAAACATAATATCAGACGCACCCTGAATATAATTTATAGGTGGGGAAGGAGTAAGCGTGTCCATGGAGCAGCTGTGGTGGCACTGGACGCTGAAAAAGCATTCGACCGCATGGAGTGGGGGTATCTATTTGATACCCTGCAGAGAATGGGGGTGGGACCAGTTTATAGTTCACGGGTACATACACTATACACCCACCCACAAGCTCAGATTCTTGTTAATTGATTGCTCACTGCGCCATTTGGCCTTGGCAGGGGCACCCAGCAGGGATGCCCTTTGTCTCCACTCTTGTATGTGCTTTCCCTAGAGCCTCTGGGGGCAGTCTTGAGAGTCCATCCAGGAATAAGGGGGTTTTGTAGGGGGTGGTTGGGAACACAAAATTGCTATGTATGCTGATGATCAGCTCCTCTACTTACAAAACCCGGCCCAGGACCTCCCCACGGTCCACGACCTTATGCAATCCTTTGGTCAGATCTCAGGCCACCGCGTTCATTGGTCCAAGAGCTAACTGCTCCCAGTGGGCCTCCTGCATAGGGCCCAACTGATAGCCAACCTTGGGGGATTACAAATGGTTTCAAGCTTAAAGTATTTAGGGATACAGTTATTGGCGTCTGTGGGCCGCCTATACACCCTGAACTTTGGACCTCTCCTCACTAAAATAACTGAGGTGGTCTGCTTTGCCTTTTCCTTGTTGAGTAGGATCGGGGTGGTCAAGATGACCGTCCTACCAAGGCTCCTCTATCTATATCAATCGTTCCCTACCAGGGTCCCTCAAATGCATTTCAAACAACTCAATGCTATCATAAATACATTTATTTGGTGGGGGGAGGGCAAAAATAAAACGAACAACCCTACAGCTCTCCCCTTGGGAGGGAGGAACTGGTCTGCCAAACTTCAGAGCCTACTACTGGGTGGCACAGCTGGCTTTCTTACCATCAGGTAACACTGATCAGGGGTGTTCCTTGCTGGGATTGGAGGAGGACATGTTGAGAGGGAATCTCTGAAATGACACCCTGGCAGACTCCCTGGGAATCCTTGAGGGGGCATGGTGACTAATCCCTTCACAGTTACCGCACTGCAAATATGGACATGGGTTCATTGGTGCACCAGGTACGTAGGTAATATGTCTCCTAATATCCGTTTGGTAATGGCCATGCGTAACAGGGGCAGCCTTTCTCCCGCCCTGATACAGCGACTCTGGGCCTGGAGGAAACTGGGGCTTATAGTAGTTAGTCAATTATATGTGGGGGTGAGGAGGAGGTTCTGAAAAGGTTTGCAACACTCTGTAATGAATGGGGAATACAGCCAGGGAACTACACTCTGTAATGAATGGGGAATACAGCCAGGGAACTACACTCTGTAATGAATGGGGAATACAGACAGGGGACTTTTTCTCATAACCTAAGGATACACAAAAATGTGGGGACTCCTTGTCATTGGAGTATGGTTGGTCTGAGCCCTCTCCTTTGGAGAAGGAGCTCTTTAGGTCCCAACCAGGGCAAAAGCCTCTCTCAGTATACTATCGTATCATTCAGGGACACCTACAACAACAAGAGACCAGTCAAAATAGGCGGAGCACTGATCTGCTACTTCCGATAGACCGGCACACCTGGAAGCTGGCCTGTGCACATTATGTGAATTGCTCTTGTAGCAACAAGCTATGCCAAATTCAGCTTAACTTCTTACACTGGGCATATATGACACCTATGAGACTGCATGAATTGGATGCTTCAAGGTCCGAACTTTGTCCTAAGTGTATGGTTGCTGAGGCTGGTTTTATGCACTTGGCCCTAACCTGCCCTAAAATAGCCACTTTCTGGCACTCTATGCATGAAATAGTGAGTGGTGTGCTTGGCTACACCCCCTCCAGATTTCCCCTAGAGTTACTACTTAGAGTGGATCCGACCAATCCTGGTCGAGGGTCTCATAACCCTCTGTGGTCCTTAGCACTTATAAATGCAAGGAGGACTATCACCCAGGGATGGCTGTCCTCCTCCCATAACCAGATGGGCACAGAACTTGAAAACTCGTATGTCTACTGAGAGAGCTCAGTTGAGCACACAGGGCAAACTCTTTGAATTCCTTGCCACCTGACGTCCGTTGCTTGATGCAGTGGAAACCGGGGCTTTCCCCATCTGAATCCTCTCCCTGTAGTGGATTTCTTTTGGGGTAAACTTTGGCTCTGTTTTCAGTGTCAGGCCCTTATTGGGATACCCCTTGTTGAACCTATTGTACTTTATAACAATAAAAACCAGACTGTTTTAAGCGACCAGATTGTCATAAAGACCTCTGTATAGTTCAACTTTGTTTTAACACTTTGTACACTACTCTGTATGGAAAGATACAATAATGAGTATGTCTTTTATTGCTTATACTGTATGCACATCCACTTCCTAATAAACCATTTTTTTTTTTTTTTTTTAAAGGACATTAACCTGCTGGAGACAGTCCAAAGGAGGGCAATGAAGATGATCAGAGGACAGCAGGGTAGAACATATGAGAAGTTGGCGGCCCTGAAAATGTACTCCCTGAAGGAAAGGAGACAGAGAGAGGGGGACATGACTGAGACCATAGTGTTGGAGGATTTCAAACAAATCTGATAGATTTCTTTGACTGGGTAATGAAGGAGTTGGAGCAGTGCATGTGGACTACCAAGAGTTCAGTAAAGCATTCAATACCATTCCACAAAGGAGACTATTTAAAAAGCTGGGTAGCATAGGAGTGTCCAAAGGCGGTAAACTAAGTAAGAAATTGGTTATGTGATAGGGGACAGAGGGTGTTGGTAAACAAAGTTCACTGTGAAGAAGGGAGGGTGACCAGTGGGGTGCTTTAGGGATCAGTGCTGGGACCAGCTCTCTTTAATGCCTTTATAAGTGAGATTGCAGAGGAGCAGGAAAGGAAGGTCTGTCTCTTTGCAGATGACACCAAGATCTTCAATAGGGTGAACATTTCAGGGTGTGGAAAGGATGAGTAGAGACCTAAGAAAACTCAAGCAGTGCTCAAGGGTATGGCAGCTGGGTTTCAATGTGAAAATGTGAAAAATAATGCACTTGGGCCACAGAAACCCAGGGACAGAGTACAGAATGGAGAGCATTATGGACAAACCCCAAGTAGGAGAAAGACCTGGTGGTAATCATTTCTGATTACCTAAAGTTGGCCAGGCAGTGTGACAAGGCAGTTGGGAGGGCTAATGAGATGCTGGTGTGCACAGGGAGAGGTATTACCAGCAGAAAGAGGGAGGTGGGGCTGCCTCTGTATAGATCACAGGTAAGACCTCACCTAGAATACTGTGTGCAGTTCTGGAGGCCACATCTCCAGGACACAGACAGAGCGGAACAACCTGGAGTAGGACAACTAAAATGGGGAGGGGTCTGCATCAAAAGTCCTATGAGGAGAGACTAAAGGAGCTCAATATGTACACCACAGGTGGGAGAGGGGGGGATATGATAGAAAAAATTAAATGTCTCATGAGGTAAATAAGGTACAGGAGGAAAGAATTTTTCAGAAAAAAGGTGCTCAGGAATAATGGGATATGCTATGCAATTGGAGGGGGGGGGCTAGATTCAGGAGTAATGTAAGTACTTCTTCACAGAAAGAGTGGTGGATGTATGGAGCAGCCTACCAGATGAGGTGATGGGGATGAAAACAGTAATCAGGTTCAAGACTGCATGGGAGAGGCATGAGGGAATCTTAGTGGAACAAAAATTGGGGACAGAGAAAGAGAGAGATTAAGCAGGGTCTGCAGTGATACTGTAGGTAGGGAAAAATGGGCAGACTGGGTGGGCCAAGCAGTCCTTATCCGAAGACAAATTCTATGCCATCCACCTGCCAACCATCCGCTTTGCTGCCGGTCTGCCAGGTACAGCGTCAATGTAATGTTACAAACATCTGGTGAGCCTCACACCTAACTCCAGCCATGCGATCCTTGTAATAAGAGAACACCCTCCGCAGGTCCAGGGTATGAAGCCTATGACTGGCCTCCAAGGTTGGTTTAGTAAAGTATACTGGTAAGGTAATCACCAATATGACCTTCGGGAGGAACTTTGGGTTGGGGGGGTGGACAACCTAGTCCTTCTAGATGATCAGATAAGGAGACTCCACCAACAGCATCTAGAGCTCACTAATCACTCTGGCTGATGTAATGGCCAACAAGAAGGCCACACCCATGCCTAGGCTCCAGTGGCTTGCCCATGAGTATTGCCAGCACCAGCAGTATTTATTTATTGAAATGTTTCACCAGGAAAGCACGCTGAGCAACAAGTTGCTCATCTCCTGGTGCGACCTTGGGGGGTAGGGAACAATGGGCTATGATACAGAGAAATGTTACAATGCTAGAATACAATTTGCTTATTTGCATACAATGAGAGCAGAAGGGATTACAGGTGGATAACATTGGCTGACAATGCAAGTTAAGTATAGTAGATATGAAGATACATAGCAAACTGGCAACAGCTGGTGACAGTTGGTAACACTAGAACACAAATAATAACTTGACAACAGTATGTAGCACTAGATGGTAAGGTGACCCAATAGTAATTGGCAGCCATTAGTGTAACACAGATCTTCAATATTTACAGTGATTGGAGTAAAGAGAGGAAGAATGGAAGGGGGGAATGAAAAATTGTGGAGGGTAAAATGGAAGAAGGGAAAGGAAATTTTATGGAGAGACACAAACAGAACACAATTTTCGAGGCAAACAGAGATGACAGGGTGGACTAAAGTGCATATAAGAGGGACATGGGGTAAGTTATAAGTGCTTAATTGAGTGTAGAAGTAGGCCAGTGTTAGGCTATGTTAAGCAGAAGAGGGGTAGGAGGAGAGGCGAGGTAGAGTGTGGCAGAGTGATGAGAGAGATGTATTGTAGGTGGGGGGTATCGGGGGGGAAGAGTTGAAATTCAACAGTGTCCTGTTATCCCTATCTGGGCCGGATGGTGGACAGCCCTACTGGTAGGACACCGGTTATAGGCGAAGAGTTATTAATATATAGTGATGTGAGAGAGGGGGGTGTTGGGGAAAGGAAGTTGTGGGAGGGGATAACAGAGGTCAACTATAGTAGTGGGGGTAGTACCCCACCAGTGTGCTGGGTGATCCTGCCTGCACAAGACAGTGATCTAGCAGTGACTGAGAGGGTGCAGTAAAAGCAGAAATAGGGGAAAGGGGGTAAAGTTGTTGCCTTCTGTGTGCTGTGGATCCTGCCTGCACAAGGTAGTGATTGAGCTCACAGGAGGGAGATAGATTAAGGGTAGAGAAAAAAGGGGGAGGAGCACTTTAGGAGGGGGGACAGCAGTGGACAAGGAGGAGCATGGTTAGAGGGAAATAGGAGTGGTGGAGAGTAGGCATATTGTAATATGGGCTTAGGGGAGATGGCAGGGGGATTAGGGAGGGTCATGGCAGGCACAAGAAGGGGCAAGGAAGATCTGAGGGCAGAGTTAATGGAGTAGCAAGAGATGAGTGGCGAATTTGAGAGGGAAGTGAATTCCAGATTTGTGGGAGGAAAGAAGAATAACCCAATTGGCCAATAAGGGTGGAGCGGTGTGAGATCACCAGGGTTCATGAGTCAGTAGATCTTAGGGAGTGGGGGTGGGGGGTGTAAAGGCAGGGGAAAGATAGGAGGGAAGTTCACCCAGCCAGTGCTTGGAGGTGAATTTTTCGCAGTGAGAGAGACATCAGTTTGTCAGGGAAGGGAAGGATAGGGCATGATGGAGATCACACTGATGAGTGCGGAGGGGGGCATCAAGGGCAAAACAGCAAAAGGAGTCAAAGAGGGTATCTAGTCTGGCCAGGGAGGACTTATGGGCAGCACCGTAGATTATGTCATAGTAGTCGAAGATAGGTAGGATCATCTTCTGGACAATCTCACGCCTAGCCATGGGTGGGATGCAGGCACGGTTCCTGAATAAGGCACCGAGCTTGGGACGCAATTTTTTCTGAATTATGTCGATATGACCAGAGAAGTTCAGGTGTTGGTCCCATGATGGTGGTGGTTCACACACCAGAGAGGTCAGATGGTACAGGCCCAATAAAAAGTGACCAACGATCTTCTCCTGGACCACTGTCGGCATACTAGCCTGTGCCCTGTATGCAGAGATGGCTGCCAGGTGCACCTTGAGGGTCGCCACTTGTAGTCCCAACTGAAAGAGAGACCAGAGGCTCTCCAGAATGCTTGCCACAGTGCAGGCAAGCGGATCAAGCTTCTTGCCCTGGAACCAAATGGAAAACCTCTTCCATTTGAAGGAGTAGCACCGGCGAGTCGACTCTTTTCAGGAGGCCTCCACAGTGTGGAGCACAGCTTCCAAAAGACCCAAGGCCTGAAACACTAGCTGCTCAGGAGCCAGGCCATGAGGTGCAGGACCTTCCCTTGCTGTCTGATCAGCAAGGTTCCAGGTGAAACTGCAACCACCTCAGAGGCTTGCTGCTGAAGCTCAGTAGATCCAGATACCAGAACTGTTTAGGCCAGTCTGGAGCAACCAGGATCATCTGTGCCTTGTCTTTCCGGGCCTTAACCACCACTTTGTGGATCAAGAGAAGAGAGAGAAGACATACATAAGACCCGGGTCCCAGGGCCTTGTAAAGGTATCCCTCAGCAGTATCCCAGGCTGCGGTGGGGTGTACATGAAACAGCCTCAGCTTTCTGTTCTCTCAGGAGGCAAAAGATCCACCAGAGGGGTGCCCCACTACAAGAACAGGTGGGTTACCACCTCCTGAGTCAGGGAACTCTCATGCAACATCTCTCCCACCTGACTCAGAGAGTCTGCCAGCTGACTGTTCACTCCCACAGCATGGATCACCAGGAGATCTGAACCCTGCCCATGCACAAGACTAAGGAGTGGAGGGCCTCCTGACACAGAGGAAGGGAATGAACTACACCCTGCCTGTTCAGGTAGAACGTGGCCATGGTATCATCTGTCTGGACCTGCACGACCTGACCAGAGGAGCAAATTCCATGAGAGCCAGCCGTACTGCACAGAGCTCCAGCAGGCTGATGTGGTGAAGGGACTCCCTAGGTGACCAGAACCTGTTGGCTCTGTGGTCCCCCAAGTGTGTTCCCCACCCCACCAGAAATATAACCATCATGAGCATGATCGCCTGCTCAGGGCAGACAAATGTGATTCCTTCCTCCAGATGTTGAGGGACCAGCCATGACTGGATGGCGTCTCACATCAGTTGGGTCCTGGTCCAGATGACCTAGGCACTGGGACCACTGTCAGCTCAACTCTTGCTGCGGGTGGTGCATCCACCAGTTTGACGAAGGGACCATGATGGTGGTGGATGCCATGTACCCCAGCAGCCACAGAAAAGCCCAGGCAGGGTGTGAGCACCTAGCCTGAAATGATCAGGCAAAGGAGGGAAGGTCCTGTGCAAAACCCCACAAGGAAATGGGCCCTGGCCCACAGGAAGTCTAGTTTTGCCCCGATGAACTTGATACCCTGTGAGGGTATCAGTTTGGACTTGCCTGGTTGACCAGCAGACTCAAGTCCTTGCAGGTCTGGTGGGTCATATCCCTGGACTGCTCCATGTCCTTCCAGGATGGCCAGGCAATCAGCCAATCATCCAGGTAGGGACAGACACTGATGCCTGGACACCGCAGGAAGGCTGCCACCACTGCCATGCCCTTGGTGAAGACTCTGGGCATGGACAAGAGGCCAAAGAGCATGACCTGGAATTGATAGAGAACCTCTTCTGTGCAGAACTAAAGGTAACACCAGTGGGATGGACAGACTGGGATGTGGAAAAATATGTCCTGGAGATCCAGGGAGCACAACCGCATGCTCTGCTTCAGAGACAGTATAATGTGACTGAAAGTGATCATCCAGAACTTGGGTTCTGCTTGAACTGGTTCAGCTCGTGCGTAATAATGATACCGGGTAAATATAACACAAGAACAGCGTAAGAACAACCGTGCTGTGAAAAGCACGAATCCTTTCAGAGAGAGAGGGGTATAATAGAATAGCGGTAGGAAATAACCGCTACCCCTGTCGCTGTATAGAGGAATGGGGAAGGGATGAAAAGACTGCAGGTCTGGAGCCTGGTCAAGCCATTCCCATGGCTGAGTGGCTAAGGCACTAGACTGTGCAGTGGGGATGACCAGGAGATCAGGGTTTGATTCCCTGTCTCCCGACATTTTATCTTTTTCTCTTTCGCCAAGAAACAAAGTTTTTCCCCTCCTGAGTTGCAACATACCCCCGAGGTTCACACCTCCTTGGAGTTCATTATAATCATTCCGGGGGGACACAGACCCCCATGAAACAAGAAAGCTGTTCTGTCACCCCTATTGTTTGAATGGATGGATGGCACTTCTGTGATAGTCGGTGTTTTGACCAATGTTTTTTGTGCAGGCGGTGTTTTGCCTACGAGGTTATGTGCTGCACTGTTATTATGTGCAACAGCTTGACCCTGTGCCCAGATCTAGGATGGGGCACGAGCCCCTGCTTCATTTTGGGACCAGAAAGTACCTGGACATGTACCCCTGACTTGCCAGAGCGTCTGCAACATGGGCTATGGCTCCTTTTGCCAGAAGCAGAGCAATGTCCTCCGTTAGGGTGAGTAATGTGTCCTACAACACTGAAGACTCCTGAGGAGCGCGGAGTTGGTAATACAGGAGAGCCTTGAAGTTGAGAGGCAGCCCTCTGCCTACTGCCTTCAGTACCCACTTGTCCATAGCAATGATGGACTAATGTGGCCAGAAGTGATGTAACAGTGGTGAGGCCGGAAGATTAGAAGGCTGCGGGTTCTATCCCCACTCCAGGAAATTGGGTTAAAATCCTAGTACTGACACTGTAGTGCAGCATGAGGGGGGTGCTGCACACCTGAGGTGCCATCTTTCAGATGAGCCGTTAAACCAAGGTCTCATCTGCCTGTTCTGGTGGTTGTTCAGCTGGACGTTAAAAATCCCATGGCACTTCTTGAAAAGAAATGGGGAATTGTCCCGGTGTCCTGGCCAAATTTCCCCATTCACTAAAAATACTACCAACATCTTAAAATCTGGTTCAATTTCAGTTGGCATCCATCTGTATCCCTCTGCCCCAGGACAAGGCTGAAAACAGGCAAAAAAATTGTCTAGTCCTCCTTCCTGGTCAACAAAAATTAAATAAATGAAACTAAATAAACCAACCCCCCACAGGGAGCTGGGTCAGGGACTGCATAGGAAGGAGGATGATACCCTCGAACTGTCACTGGGCAGCTATAGAAGGAGCACAGGCCACTGGGGCCAGGGGTGCACCAGTTCCCCTATAACCACCTCTTTTCAGCCCCTGGCCACTGAACTTGGCCTGAAGGCACCAAGATTGGTATCGCCCCTGCTGGGGCTGATGCTGAGGCTGCTATGGCTGGGGGAAAAAAAACAACGGTAAAGGAAGGCCTTCCTTTCAGGCTTCTAAGCCTAAGAGTCCTTTTGGTGGAATGCAGCCATAAAAGCCAGGGTGGTACTGGACTTCTCTGTTCTGGTAACATATCCTTCCACCCCTGGGCCAAAGAGGTCAGTGTCAAAGAAGGGGACATCTGCCTTGAAGGTGGACCGCCTCAGTCAGGCCTTGCAATGCATCGCGACAACCACTGCCATGGCACGGCACAGGAGTCATCCATGTCCAAGGCCATCTGCTGCTGCTGTTTTGCCAGCACTTGACCCTCATCCCTGACCAACTTCACCAGCAACTGCTCATCAGCAAAGAGGTGAGGATTTCTTCCAGTACTCTCAACAGGGAGTGACCAAAGTTGGACATGAGGATAGCATAGCTGGCCTGACATAAACCCAAAGAGGAGGTGTTGTAGACCTCCTTGATGGCATGGTCAAGCTTCTTTGACTCCTTCTCTGGGGGGCTTGCCAACATCCTCTTGACCCCAAGACTTCCAGAAGGCCACATCCGAGATCAATCCCTTGGCTGAGAAGTGGTCTGAGAACCCCAAAAGGGATCTTGTAGGGACCACATACTTGTGAACCATAAGCTTTAAGCTAAATTCCAAAAACACAGCTATAGAAACCTTTAAGCTAAATTCTAAAAACACAGCCACAGAAACCTTTAAGCTAAATAAAAAAAAAAAAAAAAAAAAAACAATAGCAAAACTTACAAAAGTACTCTCCACAGCAAGTAGAATTAACTTACTGGACAGGAAAACTCCCTAGGTGCCTCTTGAGTCTTTTCACACCAGCTACAGACTGCTCTTATTCCCTCAGGTCCGAGGATGGTTGCCATTTCCAGATCCCACATTGCAGGAGAAACTCAAGGCAAGCCCCAGTCCTCTGTAGGCTTCCCTTTGTCTGGAATAGTCTGCCTGCCAAAATTACCTCTGCCAATTCCTTTCCATCATGTAAGTGGCAAGTCAAAGATCATCATGCCTCCATTGCCCCAGTTACACCCCCTCTGGTATCAATCGCCAAAGACCTGACACTACATAGTGGGTCTGCTGGTCCACCAAATACTCTATTCTGCAAGCCAAGCCTATGTGGCACACTTCCTGTTTTATACCACTCATGTAACATGCTCTGTAGACAAAATGAGCCTCTACTGTACAGACTCCAGTTTTATCCTACTAATTATTGCAACACTTTATGTATTTGAGTTGTAACATATGTACTGCTGCTGTTTTTATAAGATCCTGTGTGGGAAAGTATATTCCTATATTTATGCATCTTTGTCACTTGTACTAATGCTACTCTGAAGACCCCCTGTGGATGACTGTATACTTCCCTATAACCTTCCAACCTCCTACTCTTCATCGATAACTGCCAAAGGATCTTTTACTTACACCTGGACAGGGGCCAGAGATGGGCAGAAATTACCTTGGTTTAATGTACCATCCGAAAGAATGCACCTCAACAGTGCACCCCCCACTGCACTACTGTGTCAGTTATGGGTATTATCCCAAGTACATGGTGTAGGGAGAGAACTCACAACCATCTGATCTTCTGACTCCAGAGGTGGGCGTGCTACCTATTGAGGAACTGAATCCTCCCTGCTGGCTGGTGCTGATATCATGGGCTGAGGGGTAAACCTGAGTCACAAGTGCACCGTGCCAGGATGATGCCTCACTGCTAAGCACCATAGAGACAGCTACAGTGACTGGGCTTTTAACCCCTCTGATGCTATATACTCCTGCTACCAGGGGCCAGCATGTATGAGCCACCCATACTTGCCAAGGCATGAGGCATCCAACACGGATCTGTAGCACTGCCTCTGCTGCCCGATGTGAAATAAGCAAGGCGCAGGCCTCAAATCCGGATATTCAGAATGGTATGCTGTACCGCTTACGAGCTGGCCATCCAAAAGCTCCAAACATTTCATTGTTTTTTTTTTCATTCCTACATCTATCCACTTTGCTGTTGACCTGTCCTAATCTGGTCAGAGTCCCCCATTACTCACGTTCCCTAGGTACCTACCCTCAGCCTTCTGTTCTCCTACAGCATGGCCCCCATAGCAGGATCCCTGGAGAGCATAAATTCCAGGGTCAGGATAAGGTGTGGAGGTGAGTACCTAGATGGCAGTGTTGGACCTGCAAGAAGCTGGATGCCATCACACTGATCAAGGTTTTTCCACCATTTTAATCCTCAATGAGGGTTGCAGGCGTACAGTGTTGCATGTGCTACTGGCATGCGTGACTGCCCCTCCCCCGAAGTGTCTCCCCATTGGGCTACCACCCGGCTTCTGCCAAGTGGCTGACAGCGTGGAGGACACACTCCCCCATCCCCAGAGAGTTGTCCATGAAACTCTCATCCTGATTTCCCTCAGCTGGACCCCAGCACTCAGAGCCCCTTCCCAAAGCCAGGTTGCTGGAGTAGCAAGTAGGATTGTTGTGGCTGCGCTAACTTGCCAGCAAAACAAAACTTTTGTCTTTTTTGGTACATCATTATTTAATGATTATATGTTACTAATAGTAACATATTGATATGTTTCCGTACTGTTACTCTGCCTTTTATGGTACAAGTCTGTCTCCCTGTGTAAATCCTTGACATGAGTCATACTACAAATATACAAGGCATCACCTATCCAGTATGCTGTGTCAGATCTGCTAGCGTGCGAGGTTTAAACATCGGGGACATCTGAATCAGGTAAAGGAAAGGAGTCAAAGATAAACACGACAGTAGAAGTGTGAACAAAGGTGTCTCTTGGTGAGAGGGACTGGCAGGGAAGCAGAGCCCTCCCTTCCAGGCTCAGGTTAATGTACAACCCGGTCTCTGCTTGTTCTTGCTTTCGATTTCAAGAAGACGTTCTTGAACCCAGTGCTGTGTCAATCAATGATCTCACTGTGGCTTGGTGTTTCTTCTTTTAATTGATCAGTTGAATCTTATCTCAGTGTCAGTTAGGTAATATTTTTTCCATTCATCTCAGCGGCCAGCATTCCAAGGCCAAAGGGGACTATTTTGTTTCTATATTATTGCTTTCTGCACTCAAGATATATTTCCTCTTACATATTTTTTTTTACTTTGTTTAAGCCACCTTTCTGTCTCCAACACGCCTCTCCCTCAAGAGTTCCCAAGGCAGAGTGGAACCCCTGCCCCCCCATGCCAGAGGTCACAGTCCTACACTGAGCCCTGGTTCAGGCTGGGACAGGGTAGGGTAGATTTACCCCCTGAGTCTCTATGTCTCGTCAGGAGCAGCTGTGGTGGTTGTGTGTGGCCCGGATATACTGGGATCCATCACAGGTGCTGGGGCCATTCTCCTGTTTTCTTTCAGCCTACTAGGATGTTGGCACACTAGGGGTACCGTGCAGGGGGGGTGGCACAGGATGGCACACCAGTCGTATGCCCAACCAACATCCTCCCTCCCAATCTGCCTTCAGCTGCACCATCTCCTTTGGTCACCCAGAAAGCATCAACCCTCCCCTCCTTTAAGAAGAAGCGCTTCCTCTGGGAGGCTCAATCCTCCCCCCGCAGGCCCTCCAATGACCCCAGCTTGTTCCTGATCCCGCGATTGCCTGTGTGGCAATAAATAGCCCAACCACTGCACCAACTGGGCAGTTTCTGCTTCCATTTTAAAAGTTTTTTTTATTGGCTGCTAGTTCCCCCTGGCCCCAACCAATGTTTGGGCCATGGGGGCTGCGCCCTTCCTCTGGCTGGCATGGCAGGCATGCCGCTGTCTTCACAGTTGTCACCAATGCTGTTCCTTGGTCAGCTGCCCAGGAAGGGTTCCTAAATGCCAGAAAGCTCAAACCTCTCTTCTGGGAACTGAGTGCTTCAAATGCACAATATGCCTGCCCCTACTGCTTGCTTCAGAACGGGATTCTGGGGCTTGAACCCCACTTTCCCAGGTGACAGCACTGACACCACGCCTCCTGAGACAGCAGTTGTTATTTTTCTGGTTATTGTGGAGAGCGATGGGACATTCTCTCAGCATTCACAGGACATGGGTTTGCACCCCCGAACTTGGAAGGACTGGAGTGGAGCCTAACAGGTGGGTGAAGGACCATCTGCGCTGACACTCTCATCCCCAGTGGGTGGGTCCCATGATTGCTGCTCCTGTAGCAGCTCCTGGCCGTGGTCTGATGGCGTGGGTGACCACGTGCTGCCAAGCATCACTTCTGCAGAATGCAATGATGCACTTATGGAAGTGAGAGGAGGGAGGGAGGAAAGTGAACCGGGACAGCAGTCACTGGCTGGGCAGATGATGCCCCACACCCACGTGCACTTGGGGCCACAAATCCCAGGAACTGTACTGGTTGGGGGGGGGGAGTGCAGTTATCCAATTCATCTGAGAAGAAGTATCTGGGAGTTTTAATGACAGGGGAAATGAACCATTCAGCCCAATGCAAGAGAGCAGTGGAAAAGGCCAACAGAATGCTAGGGTGCATTGCTAGAGGAATCACATGTAGGAGAGAGGAAGTCATCATACGAGTATGCAAATCCCTGGTGAGGCCACACTTGGAGTACTGCGTGCAGTACTAGTGCCCCTACTTGAAAAAAGGACATCAAGCTACTGGAAGGGGTACAGCATAGGGCAACAAAAATGATCCTGGGAATGGGAGATAAAACGTATGAGAAGAGGCTGATGGAGCTCAGTATGTATTTCCTTGAGGATAGAAGGATGGGGGGATATGACGGAGTCCTTCAAGTACCAAAAGGGCCAAAACAGGGTAAACATCGAGAGTTTGTTCAAATTAAAAGATGGGAGGGAAACCAGGGGACGCAGTCTGAAATTGGAAGGAGGAAGATTCAAGGGGAAAATGATGAGGCACTATTTTACAGAAAGGGTGGTTACAGGGTGGAATGAGTTGCCGGAGGAGGTGGTATCTTTGAAGTCAGTGAACAGCTTCAAGAGGGGTTGGGACAGGTTTAAAGGGAAGGCCCAAACTGAGGGTGGAAGGGGTGTGTGTGTGTGAAGGAGGTAGGAGTAAATACAAAGTGGGGGGGAAGGGAGCTGCAGTACTGCACACTCTAACAGACTATACAGACCGTAAGGCCTGTACCTGCTGGCAATTTTCCGTATGTTCATATGTCCATTCCGGGGTCCTGCCTCCCAGTCATAGGGGAAGTGTGGTTTGGGAAGCTCCATGGTTGGCTAGGTATGTGGGAAAGAGGCAGCTGAGGCACTGATAGGTAGCAGTCCCTCCCAGGGAAGAGGGAACCAGAGGTGGCAATGCAGCAGTGTGTTGTGGGTGCCCAATGTTCCAAGAGGTCTGACCAGGATGAGTTCTGCTGGTGGCATGGCAAATAGCTGATGGAGGTCCTGACTGGCAGACCAATGAAGGAGGTAAATAAAAAAAGTTACAGTCTGACATTTACCTAGGAATCAAGTGGGCAAAGACTACAGCTTCTATGACCAATCATAAGCTTCATCACTTTGTAGAATCCCCTGAAATTCTGTTGCAAATGTGTCTCAATTCCAGTAATTAAAAAAAGGGAGAGGGTGGCGTGGATGGTACACTGCACATAGTTAAACCAGCCAAAATGAATTTTATCAAACTGTTTTAGTAGGTTGCAGGGCTTGTCAAACTTAAGGGTGTATGCATTTTTAGACTTCGGTCTCTTGCCAGTTCCTAGAAACCTGTATAAACATCTAAAAATCAGTCATGGTGGGGAGTGGGGACCACAGTAAATCCTTCTTGGGAAAAGGCCAAAGGAGATGGTCCACTGTGCTCATGTTCTGCCATCCAGGCAGCTGCAGCACTGAACAGGAAGAAAAACAGCTGTAGCCACTATTAATGAGAAGGACTTACAGTACATTTTAAGGACTGGGGTTTGGGCTGGCCACCCGGCACAGCAGTAGGGTGTCCGCCTGTGATGCCAACGTCTCACATCTCGGGTTTGAGAACAGACCTAGGTATCGGAGGGCCGGCTGGGGAAAGGAGGATTATGCATCCTTGAGACTGCTCTCCTCCACCGGGGGTGGTGGTGGGTGAGCCTTTGGTGCATGTCTCGACTTCCTGGGCGGAGGGCCAGGATCAGCAGCTCAGCCAGGATGTTGTGGGGGTGCTGACACTGCACTTGTGCCTTACGCCATTGCATACCACGCCCGTGGAGTCTTACCAGAAAATGCTCATGGTCACCATCAATGATGCCCTGCTCCTTTGGCCCCGATCGCCACTGTGGCACTCTCCAGTGACCTAGTACCAGTATCTGTTCAGGTTGGCCTGGCTTCCACTCCGCCCTAGGGGGCAAGCCAGGGAGGTAATGCTGGTTGGTGCTCCCTGCTGGCATCCTTGTACTGGCATTGTGTGGGTCCATGCTGCTCGATGGCCTCGTCCTGGGAGGTAAGCCATGGGGAATCGCAGGAAGACGTTAAGTTCCGGGGTGAGGAAGGGATCTGGGGAGAAGCAGCAATTGAGCTGCCGGTGGAGCTGTGACTTAAAACATACTAAATAAAATAAAAAAGGATTGGGGTTTGGGGTGGGGCATCCTTACTACATGGGGGCTCCAGTCACCCAACAGTACAGCTGGGGGCTTGGGTAGTGTTGCTCAGACAGTATCTGATGGAATCAGATACCACTGATTTTCCAGATACCGGATGTCATCTGATACCATAGGCATTCTTCTACTGGACATTGTCACTTAGGATCCAACCAGATACCAGCTATACGATGTGGCTACCCGGGATCCAAGGAATCCCAAGCAGGCATCTGACTTCAGATCCCACTATCCACCCTTGGATCCAAAACCCAAATAGTGCAGGATAGGATCACAGATCCGGAGGCAGAAAGATGGAATATCCATCAGATTTAATTAGGGTCGACAGAAGCACTATCTGAGCATGATTAGGCCTCGGGGAAAACAGAGTTGAAGCATCAACAGCATTGTTGATAGATTATCCTAGTGTTTATGTTCACCATGCATGTATGCAAGCAGCTAACATCTTACTATGATAGTTGGGTTTTGAGAGGTGCGACACTGTCCATCCAATGCAGAGCAGTGTTGAAGGGGCACGTCAGTGCCACACCAATCATAAGCAAAGCTGATCATGACAGAGTTTTGGCTTACTGGGTGTAGACATCCTGTACTTGAAAAGAAAAAGCCAATCCAATCATGGGTCGGCTCTCTCCTTTGATCTACAGCGCCCTGCAAGCAGAGTTGATCTGTCATGATCAGCTTGGAATTTCAAAAATCCAGTGGCTCATGCCAACTATAACAGAGAAAAACATTAATTGATATCTGTTACTGCTGTCCCCGTAAGTGTCCCCCATACCCGACCTTCCCTCTCAACACCCCCCCCCCCCACAAACATAACACTGACACTGGAGGTGCCCAATCCCCCAGGGTCGCCACATCATCAGTAAAATGCCCGCAGTCCGTGCGGGTCTATTGTGCCTTTCCCAAATGCTCGGTCATATCTTCAAATAGTGCTGAAGCACCACAAGCCTTGTTCATGTTGCTGCCAGCCCTGTAACTCTCCCGCCCACATGACCCTCCCTCTCACCACCCCACATTCCCCTCCCACAAGCATAACACTGACAATGGGGGTGCCCAATCCCTCAGTGTCGCTGTTGGCACAGAAGCACCAGAAGGCTTGTTCATGCTGCTGCTGGTCCTGTACCTGTCCTGCCCACCTGACCCTCCCTCTCAGCACCCACTACCCCACACCTCCTCCCCCACAAACATATCCCTCAGTGTCGCTGCTGGCACTGATGCGCCAAAAGGCTCGTTGATGTTGCTGCTGGTCCTGTAACTGTCCTGCTTACCTGACCCTCCTTCTCAGCATCCACCACCCATTCCCACCCCAAAAACATAACACTGATACTGGGGATGCCCAATCCCCCAGTGTCACTGTCACCACGTGAAATAAAGGAAAGCTCCCTTGTCATTTCTGTTCCAGTTTTTTTAACCCTGTAAAACTAAAAACGCCCATCAATGTCTGTTGCGCCATTATTCCCTCACACCCAGCCTTACTACTCATCATTCCCCCAGCCCTTACTTACCTCAACAAGGGTCCAACGCTGCAATTGTCTGTGGCAGGGATCGACAAATTTCAAATTTCATGATGCTAGTCCAGGACAACTGGCCTAGCCAAAATGGTAGTCCCAGTGTTAGGAGTGGTAGTCCATGGTCGGAAGGCTATATTTTAAGGAAAATGTAAAAAAAATTACATAACAAGAAAGTAAATGGTGTGGGGGTTGCATTATTAATACTATGTAGAGTAGAAGTATGCTATTGAAAACAGTAAACATTATGTATTTGTAAATGTTACTGTTAATTCAATATAGGTTAACTGACAGTCCCAGAGCAAAGCAGGGAATAATGAGAAGGGCAATGAGAATGAGAGCTTGGAAAAACTGTCATCAACATCCAATGTAGGGCAGGGATGTCAGTCAAGGCAGGGTACAAGGCAGTCTGGGTGGCTTATATTTTTTGGTAAATATTTATTGTGGTACAGAGGGACACTGGGACTACACTTCGGTTTGTACTGTACAATAGAGATTTTTTTAGTCTGTACAGTAAACCCTGACCTGACAATTAGTTCCTCTTCCTGCCCCCGGCCCACACCCTTTTGCTGTGTGTATGTGTTTACAAAAGAACAAAATAAAAAAACAATCCACAGCACAACAGTTCATACACGTGGTCACCTGCCCCCCAGTCAGCCAGAATAGAGTACTTTTTTGAATTAGCTTTTTGTTATATTACACTTTTGTTTAAGTATACACAACAAGAACTTTCTTTTTTTTTCTTTAATCTTCTTTCTCTGACTTAAATTAACAGAACACACCTCAGTCCTCTCCCCAACTGCCCAAGATAAGAGTCCCACACTAGATCACACAAGACCCCCACACAAGTCCAGTTAGTTACTGTGTGCTGTTTCTATCCTCTAAGACTAGATACAGTACTCCTGTGTCACCCCGGGCCCAAACTGCCCAGCTCAGCTCCCCTCATACTACAAAACCCAGTCCCACTTCCTACTGAACTGTCAATATCCCCCCTACCCCCACTTTTTTTTTGCTAAATTACAAGCAATCACTTATGAATCTTTTTGGTTCCCTGCCTGGTTGTTGACTCAGGGTCCTCAGTCAGTGACTGTGTGTATATTCTTTTATTTCTTTTTTTTTTTTCTCTCTCACAAGCACTCCTTTTAAACTATATGCCCAAAGAACATATTATTTCCTGACTGTGATCCTGTGTGCCCAACCGACTCACTACTTAGGCGGTGATCATCCATCACCCAACTGGCGTGCCTTTCCCCACCTCCTCCCTTCTCCATTTCAGTCTCACATTTTTTTTCACAAAAATTCGTTTCTAGCAGTGCACTCCCCCAAATGCCACAGTGACAGTAGGAGCACACAGCTCAGGAGTAGCTGCACTGAAGACTTCACCGAGGTGGCCCTAACTAAATTAATTTGCACCGCTTATGACACAAACTGCATCTGCACCTCTCTTCGATCTAGTAGCTGAAATGGTGCCTCTCCGTGAACGCCCTCCTCGCCCACCAAATACCCCCAAAACCAATATCATGCCAGGACTTACACAGGCACAGATCAGCAAACCTACTGGTGGTGTTACCTGTCAGTCCCTGGTGGGTACACTGGCAGTGGGTGCTGATGTTCCATAGGCTGGGCGGGTTGCAAGGAGGTCCCGATGCTGCAGGCGCTCCAGACATAACAGGGCACAGCAAACGGTGCAAGCAGGACAGACGGTCATGACGGGCACTCCGTTGCCTCTCCAAGCGAGAGACAGAACGAGCCGCGGGACATCTAGTGGCGGAAATAATGAAGAGCTGCCAAAAAAAGGCAGCAATGATGTGGTTGTCCGTGGACAACTGAGTGCTGTGAAACTGATTGTCCGATGGCTGAAAGTTGTAGCCCGGGACGTCGGGCTATGGGATTTGTCGATCCCTGGTCTGTGGGCCACAGACACGTCTTCAATCTTCAAAGCCGGACCACAAACTGAGGAAATCAGGTATGCTGTTCAATGTATTTTAATGGCATTTTGAACTTAGTGGCATAACTTGATTTTTCCTTTTTGCATATTTTTGCCCTCAATTTTCAACGTGCCTTTTTTGGGACCCCCGTCTCATGAACAACTGCAGTGAAATTAGGCTAATCTGTCCCAAAAGGTGATTTATTTCGGTCGCTCTGCGAAATCACATTTTGGGCAGGAGTTGGAAATTTTCTCTGCTCTTGTTCATGAGGAGGAGTCATAAGAAGGCTATGTTGAAAATCTGGTGTAAAAATATTAAAAAATAACAAAGTTATGAGCCTACCTTGAATTTTGTGAACGCAGGCTCGTCATTTTCAATATTTTTACCCTATATTTTCAACATATTTATTAACAGCACCTCATGAATGTGACAGCTGTCATTTTTCAAATCCTGGCCAAAATGTGTTTTTGCATCCTGAAAGGTGATTTTGCATTCGCTGCATGAAATCACCTTTCAGGCAGGAGTTGAAACTTTTCTCTGCACTTGTTCATGAGGTGGGGTCATAAGGAGGCTACGTTGACAGTCTGGGGCAAAAATATTACAAAACATCACAGTTACAAGCCTGCGTTAAAATTTACAAATGCAGGCTCCTAACTTTGGTAATGCATAACATACAAAGTGCACCACAACGCATCTAGTACCCCAGGCCTTCTATACCAGTGGCGAACATCCGACATTGACAAATGCTTGTTTATTTAGGTGCAACCATTCTGAAAGAGGGACTTACCACTGAGGTGCTGATGGGCTCTGCCATCACGTGCGACATTGCATTCCTTTCCTGCTTCATTTCAACCACAGCCAAGGAAGGTCCCTCAGTTCTGTCCTTCGCAAGAGAAGAATGGCTGTCGGAGTCTACCTTCTTTTCATCTCCTAAAAATTGGAAAAAAATATAGTCAACACCCTATTTTCAGTAGAGAAAGCATGTATCCTGCCAATCTTGCCCTCCCCAGCAGATAGCAAAGCATGAAAACGAAGCATGGGGAGTATGCTTACCACTTCTCCCAGGGTTGGTACCATATACAAAGGTCTTCTATAAAAATACAACCCTGGCGCAGAGTGTGCTGAAAAGGTGGGAAGCCCAGCATGGACACAAGCTAGCAAAGGATGAATGGGAATGACACTGGGCAAATGCTTTTGAAGCTTGCAGAGACACCAGTGGAAGGCTAATGCAGTTGAAAATGCTTTAGTTATGGTACCACACCCCAGCATTGTTGAAGAAAATGAACTTACTACCTACCTCAGAGTGCTGGCAGTGTAAAACAGAGGGAGGGAGGGTCTCTGCTACATATATTATGGCAATGCTCCAAGAGCCAGAACTGGGGGCATTTAAGAGTGGTGCAAGTACTGTGGTTGTCATTTCCGCAGGATGCCTCACTCATTATATCGGGCAACACAACTAGGCTCCCCAAAACTTATGGACCCCCCAGATTAGGTGGTTCGTGGCAGCTATAACAGAGGCAGAACTCCTGCTGCTCAGGAGATTGTGCGTTGGAAAGCTATCCCGGGTTATAGAACATGCATAAGCTGGCTGGTTATGAGAGGCTTACTTTCCTAGGAGAAGGAAGCCCATGAAGTTTCAAAATATCCGAGGAGCTTACTTGAGACTCTGATAAGTAATTTTTCTTTGTCTGCACTGACCGTGGCGGGTGAGCGGTTATTCTCTTACCCGGGCAGTCTGACCAATATACACCACCCACAACTGTAACCTGAAGCATAGGTGGCAGAGTCGGGGGGGGGGACAGCTCCTCACTTTTGTAGCTGAAAGGTCAGAAACTGAATTGAACAGTACCCTGGGCTGAGGTGTTCTATGCAGTTCTGACCCCCCCCCACTTTTTGATACACTCCTCTACCACTAACCTGAAGCATGCATGTTCTCGTACCTTACTTCTGTCCTTCACCACCAAGAGCATACAACCCTGCGGGGAGGCAATGATCTTACGAAAGAGAGGAGCTGGTGCTGCTGTCAGTATGTTGTTTGCCATAAAGCTTTTTCTACCTTCGGGTAAAAGGGTGGATCTTCAGCCCTGTCCCCGTGTCCTGTAGCCGGTTTCTGTCTCCTCTGATGTCCAGGTAGGCATTCTCCCATGAATTCCTTCCCATGGCAGGGCTAGGACAGGGAGGGCCATCCTCCCCCGACAGACATATCCAGAAGTCCCCGGCTCTCGGCTGATGAAACAGGCCACAGGGAGACAGGCAGGGCTTCATGTAGCCAGTCCTCCATTTTCTTCCCTCCCCGATGTTGGGGCACGTACGTCCGAGTGTACATGTGGAGGCATGCACGCTCAGCAGAACTCCTGCAGCTCCCTCCCTTCTGCCTCATTCACTGTCCTGTCCTACCGCCAGGCCTCCACCTGGTGGCAGTCATGCAGTGGAGTCAGCACCCACCCTCCCATGGGACAGGAGAGCTGTCCCTTGGATGCTCAATCCTCTCACACCCCGACTAATCCCTGGCAACCCGAGTCTGTTCCTCAACCCAGGTCGCCAGTGTGGCAAGAAGTAAGGTGCCAGCACCTCAGCCCTGTAGGCCATTGTGCCAGCTTTGCTGTTAGTATGTTTGTCTGTTTTTAATTGTTGTTACACTGTTAATTTATTGGAACTGTTAAATGATTTTGTTGGACCCTGTATCTATCCAGGTTACATGAACTGAGCTGTGTGATAAGTTGTTACAGTAGTGGAATACCATGGTTTGAGGCTACAATGAAGGGACCGCTGTAACACAAATTGGTGCATAAATCCTTTCTGAATGGATCTGCCTGTAATCCAAGCCAGAAAATAAGCTGTGTAAGCTCTGGCCTAGTATGGAGGTTGATAAAGATGTATGAAATGCTGTCATGAAGTTATGAGAAAATGAGTAAAAATAGGAGCGGAGTATAGACCGCCCACTCTGGCGGAGGAGCTGGAGGAGAGTCTGGTGGCAGATGTGGGGAGACACTGCAGTTTGGGTAGGGGAAGGGTGGTGGTGTTGGGGGACTTAAACATGCCAGGAATAGACTGGGAGACTATGACATCCTCGGTGGCCAGGGAACAGAGGTTGTTGTATGTCTTTCAGGATGCGTTCCTAACTCAGCAGGTGGGGGAACCGTCCAGGGAGGCACGGATACTGGATGTGGTCCTGGCAGACAGTGACCAGATTGGGGGCCTGGAGGTAAGGGACCTGTTGGCAGGGAGCGACCATGCCACAGTCTGGTTCTGCCTGGACCTAGGAGGGGTAGAAAGCTGCACAAAGATGGAGGTAACTGACTTCAGGGGGGTGGATTTCAAGGAAATGGGAAGGATCCTTAAGAAGCATTTGGATGGGATTGGGCCAGACATGGACGCTGACAGTAGGTGGGAAATCATCAGAAGGGGGTGCAGGATGCTACCTGAATTGTACAAGAATAAGACAAAAATGTGGTAGGGCCCGTAAACCCTGCTGGTGGACCAGGGAGGTTCAGGTGGTGAGGGGAAAGAAGGCAGCTTAGAGGCATTTCAAGTTCTCAAGGAGTGAAAGGGATCGAGGGGAGTATGAGCTGATGGCCAGAAGGCCACTAGGGTGGTGAGGACGGCTAAGGCAAGGAAGGAGCAGAACCTGGCCAGGGAAATTAGTAGAGGGAACAAGGAGTCCTTTAGCTACATTGGGGAAAAACAGAGGGTGAAGGGGCAGATTAGCAGGATTAAAACAGGGGAGGGATGGGCACAAGACCCGGGGGAGCAGGCTGAGGTACTAAATGAGTACTTCACCTCAGTTTTCATGAAGGAAAATGGGGGGGCTGCATCATACATGGCAGGAGATGGTGAAACTGGGGGAGGGCCTTACTGATCGGTGGGTCTGGGGAGAGGGGGGCCATCACTGGCAGGAGGGGGAAGGCAAAGCAGGGGACGAGGTAGCAGAGGTGGAAATCATGGCAGAGAGAGAGAGGAGGAAGCTCTCAGGTCCCGTAAGACAGAGAAAGCACCGGGGCAGGATAAATTACATACCAGAGTGGCGAAGGAACTGGCGGATGTCCTGGCAAAACCCCTGGCGGAGCTTTTCAGCATCTCTCTGAGGACAGGGTGGGTGCCCCAGGTCTGGAAGGTGGCGCATATAGTGCCTATCCACAAGGTGGGATCAAGGGAGGTGGCAGGGAACTACAGGTCCGTCAGCCTGACATCGGTGGTCGGCAAGGTGATGGAGGGCATTGTCAAGGAGAGACTAGGGGGGGAATCTGGAAAAGTTGAGGTGCCTGGACGATAGGCAGCATGGATTCATCCCGGGGAAATCGTGTCAGACAAACCTAGTGGAGTTCTATGACTGGATGACAAGTGCCTTGGACCTGGGTAGACTGGTAGACGTCCTCTTTCTTGACTTCAGCAAGGCGTTTGACTCTGTTCTTCACGGGGGCCTGTTGGATACGCTGGGAGAAATGGGGGGTGAGGAACCAGATGATCAGATGGATAGGAAATTGGCTCCAGGACCGGACCCAGAGGGTCGTGGTTGGCTGGATAGTCTCATCCCCAAGGAGAGTCATTAGTGGGGTCCCTCAGGGATCAGTCCTTGGGCCCTTCCTGTTCAACGCCTACGTCTCTGACATAAGGAAGTGTATCAGGAGTGAGATGAGTCTCTTTTCAGATGACGCAAAACTGGGGGCAGTGGTGGATGGGGAGGAGGGAGGGTGGCCCTACAGGGGGACCTGGAGGCTCTAGAAAGGTGGTCTAGAAAGTGGAAGCTGAGGTTCATTACAGGGAAATGCAAGGTACTGCACCTGGGAGCCAGAAACCCGGGACAAGTGTACACCTGGGGTGGGGAATGCTACAAGTCTCAATGGCTGAGGGACCTGGGGGTGGTGGTGGATGTCAAGATAAACAACTGTGAGACTTGTAGGAGGGCAGCGGCCAAGGCCAACAGGATGCTGAGATGCATCGCTAGGGGGTTCACCTCCAGAAGGAGGGAAGTGATACTCCCTCTGTATAACTGCTTGGTAAGGCCGCACCTCGAGTACTGCATGCAGTTTTGGAGGCCACACTTAAAGAGGGACATCAAACTCCTGGAGAGGGTCCAGAGAGGGCAAACAAAATGATCTGGGCTTGGGGACAGGACCTATGGGGAGAGGCTCAAGAGCTAAATATACACATTGGAAGAGAGAGGGACATGGTAGAGGTCTTCAGGTACATGAAGGGGTAAATAGGGAGGAGCAGTCAGGGTGCTCTGAAGGAAAAGGGGAGGGCAACTAGAGGGCATGGGTGGAAGCTGGGGGGGGAGAAAGGAGGAGGTGCTACTTCACTGAGAGGGTGGTGGAGCCATGGAATGTGCTGTCCAGGGAGCTGGTGGAGGCAGAGACGGTAGAGGGGTTCAAGAGGGGGTGGGACAGGTACAGGGGAGGGATTCCGGAAGCAAAGTTCTGTGCAGCGAGAATATCTGGGACTGGGAAGGAAGAAGCCAGAGAGGGCAAGGGGGACAGCAAGGTCAGCTCCCAGGGTAGGGGCTGACCAAATGAGCTGACACGAAAGACCATTAGGCCTATTCTGCTGGCATTTTAGTATGTTAGTATAAATTAAAAAAAAAAAACAATATTACTAGTAGTCCAGTGGGACCCCCCACCCCCAATCTTCCCGATCCCTGATTAAAATATTAAAATCTTCCCTCCTGGGGAATTAAAATATTAAGACCTCCAGCACAGGGGGAGGAGATGGACAAGATTCTGGTAGAAACCATCCAAAAGATGGCTAATAAAGGGGAGGTGCTGCTGGTGGGGGACTTCAATATGCCTGATGTAGAATGAAGCATCCCAGCTGCAGCTTCAGGTAAGAGCAGGGACTTCCTGGATTCACTGAAGGGGGTGTTCCTCAGGCAACTAGTAGAGGAGCTCACTCATGAGGGAACAATATTGGTCCTTGTGTTCAGCAACAGGGACAGTATTGTAGATGTCAAGGTGGGTGGCCACCTGGGGAGCAGTGATCACCATATGGTGTGGTTCAATATAAGAACTATGTCAGAAGTGAACTACACAAAGGCAAGGGTCCTGGATTTCAGGAGGGCCTATTATGCAATGATGGAAAAATGCCTCTAAGATGCCTTGGCAGGGTGGGAGGACTTGTGGGGAGTGGAGGAACAGTGGGCGTAGCTAGAAGGGGCCATATTGAAGGCAACAATCCTCTGGTGGAGAAACCAGCGGGGCTGGATGTGGGCCCACTGATGGGCAGATGGATAGGAAACTGGCTAACAACACACTCAGAGAGTAGTGGTCGGCGGGGAGCTCTTGAACCCTAGAGGAGTCAGTAGTGGGGTAGCACAAGGCTCGGTCCTGGGTCCAAACCTGTTTAATGAATACATATCTAACATCAGAGAAGGACTAGTGTGTGAAATTAGTCTCTTCGCTGATGACTCCAAGATGGGAGCAGTAGTTGAGGGCGAACAAGGGAGGTTGGCCCTGCAGGGGGACCTGGAGACTCTGGTCAGGTGGGCTCACACCTGGAAATTAAATTAAAATTCCTCCAAGTTCAAGGTGTTACATCTTCGACGGGAGAACCCCAAACACAAGTACACCTTGGGAGGGGAGGCACTGGAGGCCTCATCAGGGGAAAAAGATCTAGGGGTCATGGTGGATGCAAGTATGAATAACTCTGAGCAGTGCAGGAGAGCGGCTGTCAAAGCAAACAGGATGTTGAGATGCATCGTAAGGGGGATCACCTCGAGGAGTAGGGAAGCGATTCTGCCGCTGTAAAATGGTGTGGTTAGGCCCCACCTTGAGTACTGTGTGCAGTACTGGAGACTGCACTTGAAGAGGGACATACAGCTCCTTTAGAGGGTCCAGAGGAGGGCTACCAAGATTATACGAGGACTAGGGGAATTGGTGTATGAGGAAAGACTTGAGGAGCACGGCCTGTTTTCATTGGAGGAGAGGAGAGATTGGGGGGGGGGCATGACTGAGGTCTTCAGATACCTCAAGAGAATAAATAGGGTAAACATGGTGGGGATATTCAGACTAAAAAAGGGAAGTATCAGCCGAGGGCATGTTTTGAAGTTGGAAGGATGAGGGGGGAAAAGAGGAGGAGGTTTTTCACTGTGTGGGTGGTGGAACCTTGGAACATGCTGCCTGGCAAGCTGGTTCAGGCTTCTATGGTGGAGGGCTTTAAGAAAGGGTGGGACAGATATAGAACGGGAAAGTTTCAGGGGAAAGCCTGGCCCAGGAGGGTGGGGATGGATGATAGAGCTTCTGGAAAGCAAAGGGAGGGCCTCGGTACCCAATTAGGGATCTGAGGTTCGAGCAGACTTGATAGACCGTAAGGCCTAATCTGCTGCCAATTATTATGTTAGCATGTTAGGTAGCACACTCCGAACAGTGCAAGCTGCCTGTCTGAATATGGGAGCTCTGGAAGGATAGCTTACGCTAACTATGAGCTGTGTTGTCATAGTCCCCTGCATGACAGCGGCTCAAAGGAGTAAAGGGGGGGGTATCCCATCCCAATGTACCACTTAGAGCTGTGCATGAGAGAGTGCATGGCCAGACTGGGGTATATATTCAGACAGGTAGTACACTCCAAACAGTGCAAGCTGACTGTCTGAATATGGGAGCTGTGGAAGCACAGCATACGTTGACTATGCGCTGCGCTGTCATAGTCCCCTGCATGACAGTGACTCACAGGAGTAAGGGGGATATCCCATTCCAAACGTGATGGCTTCTTTGCCCCTGTGAGTTGTACTCAGTCACTGGCATACTAGTAAGTACATACTATGGCATACAAGGTGCAATGGGACCATTTGAATAGAAACATGGAAACTGTCGGCAGATAAGGGCCTTCGGCCCACCTAGTCTGCCATATTACCACTAACAATTGGGCTCTATCATGCACTGCTGGCATCAGGTTGTACCAATGCCATTATGTACTTGTTAACAGCTCAGTACAATGCACCCCACACGACTGTGTTGAGGCAATACGCGGTCCTACCTCCCCAATTGCTCATCCAATCCCTCATAACCCTATTGTTTAATGATCTCTGGTGTCTAGTAGTCCATCACCCCAACCGCCATTTCAATGCCCCCCAACAATGTAGTTTAATTATTCCTGGCATGTAGTGGTCCCCTTGATCACCATTCTGATGCCGCAAACAATGTCGATTAATGATCCTTGGTGTCTAGTTGTTCCCCCACCCCAGTCACCATTCTAATGCCCCTGAACATGTATAATAACAGTATCCCTGTGCTCAGTGGTAACCCACCCCTGATTGCTATTGTGATGCTCCTGAACTATGTGGTTTAATGATATCTGGCATCTAGTTGTCCCCCCACCCCTAGTCACCATTATGATGACCCCTAACATGTATAATAATAGTATACTTAGCGGCAAGTTGTAACCCACCCCTCTGACTGCCATTCACT
The DNA here is from genome assembly GCA_016271365.2 of Neoceratodus forsteri. NCBI lineage: Eukaryota > Metazoa > Chordata > Ceratodontiformes > Ceratodontidae > Neoceratodus > Neoceratodus forsteri. The sequence continues at coordinate 1,379,432,154 of CM028132.1, read as the reverse complement.
TTTTTTTTTGGCCCAGGCCCCAAATTCCCATTTTGGGAGCTCAGCCCTGCCCACACCGCCCCACCATGCCCAGGCTTACCCCAGTGGGACTGCCGGGCGAATCCTCCTCCCATCGGACACATGGACTCGAGCTCTGCCTTACACCCCAGGGTGGGGCCACAGGAGCGCCCCCAGCAAACCATCAGGGCATCGGAGCTGGTGGAGGAGCAGGGCATCATGCCTGGGGACTGGGATTTTGGATGCTCTCTTGTTCCCCTTGAGGCAGGGCATGCAGTGACGTCTGGTGTCTGTCCTTCCTCTGACATAACCTGGTGCCTGGTCATTGTGGATCCCCCAGCCTCCGCCAGGGGCCGCTGACACACCAGACGAACACCCTCCCCCCCAAGAAGGAGAGCTGCCCTCAGGTTCTCAGTCCTTCTCCACCCAGTTGGCCCTCCGACTCCCAGGTCTGTTCCAGAACCCAGATTGTCAGTGTTGCATATGGACACCTTGCCGCTGAGCCAGCAGGCCAGCCTGACTGCCATTCTCATTCCCCCTAACATGTATAATAATAGTATCTCTGACCCCTAGTGGTCATCCCACCCTACCCTGTTGGCCGTCCATAATATTAAACAAATTCTTTGGAGATCTACTGGTCCCCCAACCCAGATCGCAAATCCCTATAATAAAACATTCACTGGCAGTCTAGTGGCCCTCCACCATCTGTTGGCAAGTCTGAAACCCCCCCTTCCTGTCCCATCTACTCAGGTCCTTCCACCCCTCTTTCTTGTGAGCCCAGGCATATCCAAGCTAGCAGCCTCCTCCTTGTGACAGTGACTGGAACAGCCTCTCTGTTCACCACTTCGGCTAGCCACTGCTTAAGTGACAGGGAGACAGCGTGCCTACTGCAGAAACAGCTGGCATGAAGACCAAAGTGGTTGCCACCAGAGAATCTGAGTGGAATACTGAAGTGCTCATAAATGGTCCTTCACTTCTCTCAGTCCTAACAGTAGGCAGCAGGAACAGGGTGAATAATGGCCAGATGCCACAGCAAGGATGGACTGTTAAAAAATAATAAAGATGTCTCAAAGAGACAGGGGCACACCATACTGAATACATCTAACCCTGTGGGATAGGCAATAGGGTCACAGTTTATCCACAAAGCCCATTTTTGGCAGACCAATCAAGAGACTGTCAGAGCCTCACATGTCACAAATGGGACATATGAAGCTTCGTTCAAGGAATCAGGAGACATGTGGTCCCCAAGCAATGGGCATGAATGAAAAAACAATGGGAGGGCAGGGCCAAGTGTAGACCCTTCCATCAATCAATCAATCAGAGACGAAGAGTGTGTGTGTGTGCGCGCGCGCGCCGTGCATCTCTGCTGCAGTTTGTTAGCATGACAAGATTGTATTGGAGACCTAAAGGTGAGAGGCAGCTCAGTCATAAACCTTCTGAATGTATTTGAACTGTGACTTTGATTGCTAGCCTGCATTCTCAATAGACTCAGAGTAGGTTGCCAGTCTATTCAGTGACACATTAACTTGAAGATCTGCTTGGTGCCAGCCTGGTGGCACTGAGGGTTGAGGCGCTGGACGCCACACCTCGCGCTATGCCGCAACCGGATTCGGGAACGAGCCTGCCATCAGTCACCGGGAGGGGGAGAGAGAGAGAGAGAGAGAGAGAGAGAGAGAGAGGACTGAGCATCCAGAGGACAGTTCTCTCTCTCGGGGAGGGATCCAGGGGTAGCCTGGCCGAACGGCCTCAGGCGGAAGCCGGAGGCACTGCCACACTACAGGGCACAGAAAAGGATGGGCTGAGCCATGGCGGACGTCGCTAGGATGTCATTGCACGTCCAGGCTCAGAGGGAGGGTGGGAGAGGTGGAAACAACACAGAAAAAAACTCCTCCCAGTGATAGGTGAGGCGCCTCCTGCCTCCAACGCCTCCGTCTGGAGCTCAACACTATAGAAAGAGCCCTGGGCGAATAGGGTGCCCTTCCTCGGAGGGTTCAGACCCGGGTGATGTGCCATGCCGGGAGTGCAAAGAAGGCATAAGCCATGACGGGAGGCAGAAATAAGGCAGGGGGTCTAGGAGGACGCCTGAGAGAGTTTGCTGGGGTCAGGAGGAGATAAAAAGAATTTCAAAAAAAAAAAAGATCTGCTTAGTGGTATACAAGGCCCTACATGGTTTGGGTGTTAGGTATCTAAAAGTTCTCCTGACTCCACTTTAGCTCTGTCCACCCTCGCAGCTCCACCGGTGCTATCCTACTGTCTGTCCCATGGTCCAGGTTTAAGCCCTCCGAGGACAGGTCTTTTTTGGCAGCTTTGCCGACACTATGGAATGCTTTGCTAGTCCATATTAGATCTGCCAGCAAAGTAGAGGCCTTTAAAGGGGCCCTGAAATACCATCTTTTTAGACTTGCCTACTGCCAGATTGAATCGAAAATGTATACTCTGTGATGGAACCATGGCTAGCTGGAATATTGTTTTGCTCCTTGGCGCAATTTATTTGTTATGCAAACTGCTCTGTTTGTTTTACTGTATTTTCGTTTTTAATGCGTTTGCATTGTACAGTGCCCTGCGCTCCAGAGAAAAGAGGCCAAATACATACAAATGCCTTGCCAATGAGTCTGAGTGAAAAATATTCAGAGAACTGGGTTGCTTGATAGCTCTGGGGGAGAGTAACGCCAGTTCTCCTGGATCCCAGCTGTGGGGATTCATCCCAGTAAGTGGCTTCTAGCCAATTAGCCCTGAGTGTTTGCTTCCTTTTGAGGAAGTGAAGACCCCGTGAGGTGAAGTCAACAGTGAGGGACAGATTAGAGGGTGATCCACGTCAACTTTCATCCAACTGGAAGTAAGGACACAGAGAGCTGCAAACAGGACGAGACCCATCAAGCTAATCCTGCCAGAGACGGCTGAAATAATGCAGACAGGGCTGACCCATTGGTGCAATGGTAGGAGTACTGCTCATGATCCCGTGACTCGAGTTTGGGAACGAGGTAGGGTCACTGGGGGCTACTCAGGGAAGGATGATCTAGCATCCCAGAAGATGCTCTCTTTCTTCAGGGGAGGGTGAGCAGGGTGCACCACTGCCACATAAGTGATTCACAGGTGGAGAAGAAGTCTGAAGCCATAATGGGATGGGCAGGAACACCAGTAGTTCCATGCCAGGAAGCCACGCAGCTCTTCCTCTGTGGCATCTCTGAGGGCTGGGAACAGAAAAATAGCTGTACAAAAACTGAAAGCTCAATTGAATCATGCCTACCAACTGGCCCAGACAATGGCTGCCAAGAGAAATTTAGCCAACAAAGAGAGGCATGACAAAAGAGTAAGGGCTCAAGAACTTCGACCTGGAGATCGTGTGTTGTTGCGAAATTTGGGACTGCATGGTAAACATAAAATTGCTGACTGATGGCACCATCTTCCCCATATAGTAGTAGGCAAGTTGGGTGATTTACCCGTGTGCGAAGTGCGCCCTGAAAACAACTCCAAAGCTGTCAAGCCCATGCACTGTAACCACTTACTACCTATTGGCCAAGTCATGATTGAGACTGAGCCATCCGAGATTGTTCCCCCTGGACCGGTGACTTGTGCAGCTGCAAAACAAAGATAGAGTCAACCTACCCCAGTGGTCACAGACTTAAGGTTTTCTCCACAGCAGGCCCAGAATGATAGTGACTGTCAGTCCATTTCTGATGAGAGTGAGTGCAACTATGCCTATTATCCCTCTTATGAACTGAGTCAGCTGTTTCAAGGTAACCCCATGATCAACTGTGGGGATGAAGCTGGGCCTTCTGGACTGCCTAACTCCCCAGCTTTGTCCTTGGAGCCAATGCTCCCTGAAAGTGAAGTGCAAAGTATCACGTCTGAAGATGCTGAGTCTCTGTATATGGTTGAACTGTATGATTTGCCTGAGGAGGGGGCTAATGATATGAGTCAGTCTGGTGACATACCAGAACTTGAAGACTGCCATGAGAGTGCTGACAGTTCTCTTTCAGTGCCAGAGTGCCTTCCAAGTGAGCAAAGTGTTGTAGAAACGGAACTTACAGAGCCAGGGGCTGACAGTGCTCCACGTTTGGACATCTCTACCCAGGCAGAGGCACCTCTCAGAAGTGATGAAAGCCCCAAGAATGTTGCTGAAAGTACAGAGACTGTGGTTGTTCCCCCCAGAAAGACTGGCCGAGCTGTCAAACCAGCAGTACGCTTCAGCTATGATTCCCCTGGGAGGCCAGCAGATTTGCCTCTCAGTGTGGTCCACAAAGGGGTATATGTTTCTCAGAGCTCACTGCCCAAACCGAGCCTAAGTAACAATTCCAGGTTAATTGTCCTGCCCTCTAGGTATGGTGCCCTTGCCCCCTCTAGCCCCAGGTTAGCTGATAGGGAAGGGCCCCCTCTCACATTGTTCAATGTACAAGAAGTTGTTACATGAGTTTGCATAGTAATGTGTAAATTACCTGTATGGAATATGCATGAAGTAATTCAGAATGGATATAGTATAGTTAAATATACAGAATATGTATAGTAAAAGTAAGTATGTTAACTGATGCATCTGAAGTTACTTGCCTAACATGCTAAGGGTATAGATGTATAGCGTAATTTGTATTTGCAATTATTATGATGGTACAGACTTGACGCGGACGCCACGTTTTCTCCAGGCAGGGAAGGGTGTAACCCCCTACAAATGGGGGTTCCTGAAAAGTCTTCCTTGAGCTTGCCTAAATGCTAACTGCCAGTCTGGTGTCCTGCGTTTAGCGTTTAAATGTTATTGCTAGAGAGTGCCTGTAAAGCCTCTGTGTACTGTCGCTTTAAGAGCTGCTTAGTCTGTAGTAATAATTAATATGGTGGGGGGGCTGAGTGTTGTCATGCTTGAGTCCTGCCTGGGCTGCCTGATAATCGCTCCGTTTTTGCCATCACTAATTGTGCAGAGGGAGCCCTGCTAAAAGATGTAACTGTTTGCTGAATATTTCTTAGAGTGGTAAAGAAAATGTAGTTTGTCTAACCAGCCTTCTTTACAGCAAAGACTGTTTTGTTTGTCTACACCATTTTAGCCCGGGACAGCCGAATTGGGCCATTCAGTACTGGTGGGACCTAAAATGGAGCCGGACTACAGGAGCTCTCTGGAGTCAAAATCTGTAGGAATTGTAGTTTTGAGCTGTTGGCGCCTTTTTGTAACTGAAGGGGGAGCACTTGCTTTGACTGACAGCAGAATCAGCCAACCGAACCTTTTGGATCTTGGGGAAAGCCCCGAGCTGCCTGCTATAAAAGCCAGATCTAAGTTGAAAGCTGAGAGAGCAACAGCTTGTGTTAGTTCGAGCAGCCATCTGCGTAGTAGTAGTTTGCGCGGGAGAACTGTGGAAATGCCTGAAATTCGGCCTGCATGTCTGTCTACTGCCCTGAAAGGGAGAAGAAAATTGTTTTGGACTGAATCCGAGTTGTGTGACCGAAGTGAGCTACTGAAGTGTAACCAGGCTTCACCTGTAGAAAACCGAAGATTTTGCTGAATGCGATCGGCCTGTCAGGAACTCCAGCTACTTCTGAGCTCCTGGTCTGAGCAGGGATTTTGCGATTGTGACCGGGGAGCATTTTGCCTGGTATAGTAGAACTTCCTTACATATAAATGTGCTGTGTACTAAAAGGGGGTCGCGATTTGGTTCCCCCTCATTGTGAACTGTGTTCTGCTTGCTGGAAGTTGTATCCAGCCCAAACGGACTGAATCTGCGTTTAGCTCCATGCGGCTGGGCCTTGCCACGAGGGCCCTGCCAGACTACCCTACTGCACAGAGAAGAGCCATTGACAAGAGACCTGCCTGGGGATCAGCCCCTGCTCCACGCTTGAACAGGAACGACACCTTGATGAATCGTGTGGGCCCTGCTTCTCCTGGCACTCCAGAGAGTTCACCTGCTGTCTCAATTTTCGTCCATCCTGTGTCCAGTCTTGGGTACCGTGAGTGACTGTCAGGGTAGCTCCCTGCACCTACAATTTAATCTAAATGTGTCATCTGATTTCTTGGTCAGTTCTCTTGAGCCATCAGGCTCCGGATTACAAATAGTGTGTTGTGCATGTTGTTTTTCCATCGCAGGGCCCCAACCAGCTGCAACGCCGGCCTACCCCGGGCAACGATCCTGGCTAGCCCATCTGCCTACTACCTGGGTACCCAGAGTGTGTGACTGTGGGGGGTTCTGAACTGCATGCATAACTGTTTGATTTATGTAGCTTGTAAGCCAATCATCCTGATTACGCCCCTTCCTTGTTCACGTCCCTAGAATAAATCAGATCTTACTTTTTCTGCATTTAAACTGACTGTGGTTCCAGTTTGTGTTAAAAGTACTATACTGTTGCTGTCTGCTCTGTTTAACCTTGTTTTACAGGGGGTCCCTAGGGTCGAACCAGAGGAACTAGTCCTGGAGGTAAGTGCAACCAGTGTGGGTACTTGCAAAGTGTATCAGGGGTATTGTGAAAGTAATTATTGTGTATTGTTTTGGTCACTAGTGGGAAACAAGGGGGGCTACAGTGTCCTGAAGGGCTGTGCCCAGGCTAGATTGACCACTACCAACCCTGACCTTTGGGTGGAGGCACCCGTTACAGAACCTAGGCCCCCTTAACCTGTTATTAGCCAAGCAGACAGGGGTAGAAGCCCTTGGGATAGCGCCACCTAGGGGCTACATAGGAAAAAAAGTTGTATAGGATAATGCAGAGCTCCTTCTGCAGGCCGCACACCGTTGACTGTGGCACCTCCCTCAGCCACACAAGGAAGTCCAGGGGACTAGGAAGTGAGCCTAAATGGCCCCACCATTGGGGGCAAACTATTGGGTCCAAGAGGCAGGGGTAAGTTGCCAGGAAAGATGGGTATGGGGGCTGGGGAGAAGCCAGCAGAAGTGAGCTAGCCAAAGAAGCAGGTAGAAAAAACAGACAATAAAAAGAATCCTTTGAGAATACTTATTTCAACCCCTCAGTGCAGACTATACCCAAGTACAGTATTTTGGGACTTCGGGGCTTTGTACTCTTTTTGGTTTACCCCATTCTCAAAGCGGCATCCCAGGGTTGCAACTTGCCAGCTCAGTAGTGTGCAAGCATGAACTGTCTGAGATCGCCCTGAGGGACTGAATAATGGTTCACCAGTGGGTGTCAGTACTGCGGGAATGAGGGGAAGGTTAGGGCTGCAAGGTGGTGGGATCCGTGGATATTATGTGCGTTCCTAATCCACGTGCATAATATTTGTAATTCATCATATTTTACATTTCTGTTCCTGACACCTTCCCTTTCCCTCAGTACCCACCTAGTCCTTCATCCTACCCTTTAATAAAACCTTAAATTATGTTTATACTGCAAATATTGTTGCCTTTGCTTTTACTGCCCATTTTATATTTATTGTGACTTGTTACAGAATATAACAAAACTACTAATTGTGGGGTTACTATTTACTGAGTTAGTCACCCGGCTTCAAGCACGGCTGGGATAGAGCTAAGGGTATCATAGCTACTCAGCGGGACAAGGGAGGCGGAAACACAGAGAACAAAAGGAGGACCAGGCTAAGCATAGACCTCACAGAAACAATAGGTCCCGGGGTATAACAGGGTTATGGGGCAGACAGGATGGACCACCTGTGTTTTTTTACCGCCATTGTCTATATTTCTACTGAGTTGGGTGGGAGACACTTTTTTATAGTTTCCTGGTAGGAAGCATTCTGGCATCAAGCCCGTCTACTAGCTCCTGCCAGGTGGAGGTATTGACTCCAATTAGCACTCCATGACTCCAGGTCTACCTGTCCCAAAGCTTAAGGGCTCCAGCCTACTATGAGATATAATTGGCAGCATCACACATGGGGGACTAAGGTCACACTGTTGTATGTAAGAACAGGGTAACCTGTGCACAATGCAACCTACTACTAAAAGTTGTAACAAACAGTCCAGTCGGTGTTAAGTAATTTTAAACAGCTACTGACATCTAGTGCTGGTCCATGGCATAGCAAGCATGAAAGTAAATAAAACATTGTAATCCCCCAGCTAGGGGGACTTTCCCTTCAGCTGAACTGTTACTTCGGGACCCAAGTCTCCAGTTTGATTCTCAGCATGGGCTAAAAGTACCTTTGCCTGAAGTAGAGGGAACAGCCCTAAAACATACAATCTTTTCAAAAGCCAAATAAGCAATTTATGAATGAAACTTGGTTGCAGAGTCTATTTCTAACCTGACATTGTTAGATGATAGATTTCATAAACTTAGAATAAGGTTTCACGAAGGCAATAATTGTTCATGACTTCTTTCCCAAACCTGTTCTGAGATAATTGAGAACATGCCGAATCCCTTGCCAGGAATTTTAAATTGAATTTTAATGTTAGCAGCCAGCCGATTAGCACAGTAGTTTTGCTACCACTTGCTGTGCCAGCGCCCTGGGTACGGAAATTAGCTTGGGTTGCTCGGGGCTATCTGAGGAGGAAGAATTGAGTATCCCAGAGGCAGCTCTCCTCCCTTGGGGAGGGGGTACACAGCATTCCGCTGTCTACCTACCTGTCTGCCTACCACCTGCCAGAGGCCAGGAGACTGCGCAGTAGGACCACAGCAAGGGGAAGGGCTGCTGCGGGATGTTGGCATGCAACTGCACCACCATGCACGTGTGAATGCGCATCGCTGCAGGCTGACACCCCTGGGGAAGAAAACCAGGAGCTGGAAGAAAAAGCCCTAGTCTGCCACTGCACTGGCGGCCCTGTGAGGCCCACTCGTGACTGACACGGCATGTCAACTGCCACTGTCATGGTCCTGGGAATGTTAAGGATAATCAGCAAGTCTATGATAAGGTCAGTGACAGGGCTGGGTAGGTGCAGTCGGGTGAGTCAGGGACCGGGAAACAGCAGGAATTTTAAAAAAAAATTCAATATTCACTCTGGGTTTTCCCAAGGCAGAAGAGTCCACGAGGTAAGTGGCACAGGTGTTCAGATCTGGATAACTATCCCTGTTCCAAAGTGATACGATCCAAAGGCAGGACTCGGGGTGTAGGTGTACAGAGTGGTGGCACCTTAGGTGTACAGAGTGGTGGCACCTTCTCAGCATGCTAAGCCCAACCAGGATATGCATCGGCAATGTGCATGTGGGATATGGCGGCACACAGACGTTTGATCTGTCAGGAATGTGAAGCTTGGTCACGTACATACATGCTCATTCCAGCAGCCAAAAGTTAAGTGGCTTTATGGTGGTGTGTTTATCACCCTCTAGCTAATAATGACTTTTATCAAGGTTTACGGGTCTTTCAAACACTCAGCCACCTGCACACAAGATCATTACAGGGATCTGATTATAAATCAAAGTCTGCGCTGTATGTTTGTGTGGTTTTGGTGGTGGTAAAGTGGGGGGACACTTCACCGCCTGTTAAACAAAAGGTGTTTGTTTTATCAGCTGACACAGTACTTTAAATCACCTGCCAAAAGATAATATTTTAACAATGAAACGGATTCCGTATAAAATTATTTACCCAAAAAAAAAAAAAATACCTTGACCATTGTCTCTTTGTTAAGGACTGTTGGTCCCAATATCTATGCTGTTATGAATTCGGTGCTTTTGAAAGGAGAGGGACCAACAGCATATGAGACAAATCTCTGTTTATTCACAGAGATTAGTGTGGTGCAGGCTTTCCCAGACTAGTACCAATGTAGTATGGTGAGTGGTGCAGAACCGGTGGTGCAGGAGGTTGAAGCTGTCTCCACAATCCAGGCATAGTAAGGGCTTTTGTCAGTGGGAAGATGGCTGGTCCAGGACAAGCCTGCTATAATTCTTTTTAAACACAGAGTGCGAGCAAAATTAATTTGGAGTTACCCAGGAGGTCATGTAAACAGGGGAAAAATCTAAGATAGAAGCCAGAATATTTTTCCAGGAAATTAAAATAAGCAAGAAATATCAGAATACCACCTACCTGAGGAAGTGTTATATCCACGAAACATATTTAAGGTGGAAGATAAAATAAAGAAAATTAAGCAAGACTTAAGATTTGAACTTTCAATGACTTTGACAGTGAGGGCTTTCCACAGAGTAATGAATTTTGTGTGGTGAGAGGTAAATGACTGACACTAAGGTCCTCCACTCATCTAGTGAGACAGGTACAGTACAGGCTTCCCCGTACTGTGATAAATTTAGTGTTCATGAAAGATGAGTGGATGACTGGTTGGTAGTATTGCAGAGGGAAGCCCTTTGCTTATCCACAGCACACAGATTTCCCCATGCTCGCTAATTTGATACTTGTTACATGTAAGGGACCGACTGCACTGAAGTCCGGTTCATCCACAGGGTCAGGGGCAGTGTGGGCAGACACAGTGCCGGCTTTTCCAAGGCTGTGACGAACTTCCTGCTGGTGGGGTGTAAGGAAGCTGACAGCCATAGGCCAGGTGGAGTGCAGGGAGGATGGAAACTAGAAGCTAGAATGGGGGAAATTTAATAACGATGCAAAGAAATACTATTTCACTGAAAGAATGGTGGATGCCTGGAACAGCCTGCCACAAAAGGTAGCAGAGGCAAAAAGTGTAGGGGGTTTCAAACATGCATGAGATAGATTTAGGGGAATACTAGTAAATAAAAAAAGGGTGAGAGGGTCACCGGAGACCAAGTAGGGTTTACAAGGACAGAATAAGCAGGAGGAAAAAACTGATAAACTGGGTGGGCCAAGCGGTCCTTTTCTGCCGACAAATTCTATGTTTCTATGAAACCTAAGGCCTCCTCAAAGCCAAGCCTTTTGACTCTGGTGATTTTGTGGGCAAGCAAGTTAATAATTTTTTTATAACTGAGCTACAACATAATATTTTAATGACAGAAAGGGCTTAGGGTCCATCTTGTCCATCTGTCCTGCCGCACGGCAGTGACTATACCAAATGTGAGTGTGACCACATGTCCAAAGCTTATCAGCTGGAATCCTACCCCTAGTCACACTGTGTAACCCTCAATGTCATTGTCCCTCAGGAATCTGCTTAGTCCTGTTATGAAAGCCTGAACAGTGCTAGCTCCCACAACTTCACTGGGTAGGGTATGCAACATGTTAACCACCCTCTGTGTGAAGAAATAGTTTCTGATGCCCCCACTTTGAGTGCATGTCCTCTGGTTCTGCTTATACTCATCAGCTCAAACATCTGTGAACACTCCACCCTTCAGATCCCCTTTAGTGTTCAGAACACCGTGACCATGTCCCCTCTCAGCCTTCAGTTCTCTAGGCTCAATTACTGGAGTATTTTCAATCTCTCCTTGTGAATCCTGCTGAGCTGAGACAATCATGTTTATTTTGTATTTTTGTTTTTTTCTTCATCTGTTATTTACGCTCCTGTCAATGTTGTCCCCATTGGGATACCCCTCTGTGCGCCACTCGGTGATCTACCAACCCTGTCACCCCACCAAGGGAGGGGAATGCAGGGGTGCAGGGTCCAAGTGTCTCATTATTTATGTATGTACAGTATGTATTCATTTGTTTATTAATGTATGTATGTATGTACGTACAGCATGAGTGCATTTCAAAATATATACTAAGAAAGACATACTCAGCAAAAATGGCTCATTTCCAGACACGTCGGGTGGGGCAGGGGGAGTACAGCAGTAAGTTACAAAAGGCAGTTATAAAAATCAAAAATTAAACATATAAGTTAACAATTGAGTAGCAATGAAATAAACAAGATGAGCTAGGGAGAGCACCTGAGGAGCATGGGACGCAACTGGGAGTATGAACAAGGTACTGTTATATATGGTAATAAAGTGCAGATGGCAGCAATTTGAAAGATGAATGAAGCGCTTTTGGCACATTGTTCAGCAAGGAAAGTTGGAGATGACTAGGGAGCAGGAGGAAATGAATTACTGCAGGAGCAGGGGCAGTGGGAGGGAGGGAACTGTAGGGTGGCAAAATGCAGCACAAGATCAAAAGACAGCTGCAGAAGGGAGTAGTGAATTCGTGGAGCAGAGATTTGAGTGAGTGGGAGGAAGGAGCATTATGTATGGTAATGGGAAAAGTCCCATAGTTTGGGGAAGCGGAAGGAGAAGGCTGCTTGGCCTGCAGAGGATTTTACAGAGGGGAGCACAAGACAGTGAGGACCAGAGCTGCGAAGGAAGCAGGAGGTAGGAGGGGGAGTTGGTAACTGAGAAGGGAGGAAAGATAAGGGGAAGGGAAAGGACAGGGAGGAGTAAAGGGAACTGTGGTGGGTTCCATGGGGCAATCATAGGCAGAGCAGTAACAGGAGTGAAATAGTGGGTTCAGTCTGGCTAGAGTAAGTTTGGAAGCAGCACTGTAAACAATGTCACCGTAGTCGAAGACAGGGAGGCTCATCTTTAAGACAGTCTCTCTGTGGGCAGGAAGCAAGATACTCGCTTTATTCCTGTTAACAGCACCCACTTTGGGGTGAAGCTTCTGATGGATGGCATCTACATGAACAGAGAAATTAAGGTGACGGTCCAATCAGACCCCAAGGTATTTAAAGAAGTAAAATCTTCAACTGCAACACCATCAAGGGAATGGAAGGGAGGGGGTGAGTCCAGCTAGCCTCTGCCTTATGCCAAACGTCATGGAAATCATTTTCTTGGCATTGAGGGATAGCTGATTAGCATGAGATCAGTGCTGGATGTTGGTGAAGTTCAGCTGGAGTCGGGCCATGAGGACGCAAGTAAAGGATCCAGAAGCATAGAGAAACATGTCATCTGCATACATGTGAATGGACGCAAAGGAACAGGCAAAGGGAAGGTGACAGAGGACTATAGAGAATAGAATAAGGCTAAGGACAGAGCCCAGAGCAGAGTGGGAGAGAAGGGGATAAGGTGTCTCCTCCAATACAGATAGTTTGAGACCGGCCTTCAAGGTAGGAGCAGAATCCATCAACTGAGAAAGCAGAGAGCCCCACTGTCTTTAGTTTGTCCAGAAAGACAGTGTGGGCAACACTGTAGAATGCTTTGCTCAAGTCAAAAAAAATAGCTGAGGTGACCAAGCCCTGATCCATACTAGATAAGATGGAGTCAGTTGAGTAGCCAGAGGGAGGTGGAGTGGGACTTCCTAGAGCAGCAAGAGAACAAGGTATTCCTGGAGTTTAGCCAGGGTGGTGATTACAAGAGGAGGAGGGTGTCACTACCTTGGGAAAGGGGATTATCGTAGCCTGCTTCCATGTATCAGGGACTGAGGCTGGAGTGAAGGAGAAGTTTAGAAGCTAGATGACAGGGTAATCAATGGCAGCAGGAAAGAGCGACAGGAGTTTGGGGTCAAGATCATCAGGCTCCCACCTCTGTGAGGGTTCAGTGTCATGAGGGCTTTGAGAAAAGCAGAGCATGTGGTGGGGGAAGGGGAGAAGGGGGGTGGTAGTTGGAGGGGAGCTGAGGTGGGAAAAGGGTGAGGGGTGGAGAAAATGGGTGAGAAAAGGAAGGAAAGGATGCAAGAAATAAAAAAAGGAGTTGAAAGATCAGGTGACAGTGGCAGAACTTAGAGAGGCAGTTAAAGTTGTTCGTTAGTGTGGATGCAAAGAAATCAGTGTCGGCAAGCCTAGTAGCCCTGGTACAGGCATTGCGAAGGGCCCTATAACTATTAACATAAAAGGGGGAAGCAGCAGACTTGTAAGTCCACCAGGCAAGGTCACGTGCCCAAGGACAGGCCAGTTACTCAGTTGAGATCCAGGGTAAGTAAGAACAATGGACCCAAGCTTTTCTCGGGGGCATGGTGATCCCAGACAGACAAGAAAGAACAGTTACGTAAAAACTTACCGTAACAGTAGATCTTCGAGGGGGATCTCAGTCATCAGGTCACACCGTAGGAACCTCACCATTGATGAAGCAGGATCCAGATGGATGATTTTCAGCAGTACAACTGGGGCCACCCATGTCGACATCATGTGACGACATTACCAACACTATAGAGGCATGAGAGGCCCCAATCCCTCCTCAGTTCTTTTTCTCCCAGAGATAAAGGGAGCATAGCTCTAGCTATGGGGGACCGAGGAGAGAAAGAGGTGCCCAGGCCTATACAAAAGGCTGGATACACCAGACAGCCAGTCTGAGACAAGAACCCCAAACAGGGAGATGGTGGGAGAGAAGGCAGACCTGATGACTGAGACCCCCTCAAAGATCTACTGTTACGGCAAGTTCTTATGTAACTGTTCTATCTCCTTTGAGTTTATCTCAGTCATCAGGTCACACCACAGGAAAGAGTCCCAAGCAGTTACAGGTGCAACAGAACAGTCTGGGAGGAAGGCCAACCTTAAGCTTAAGACAAGCGGTCCTGCAACACAGCCCTTTCAAATCCAGCATGGGCTCTTGAGGCAATATCTAGACTGTAGTGCTTGGTGAAAGTACGGACAGTACTCTAGGTGGCAGCCATGCAGATGTCAACGGCTGAGGCCCCCCACCCCGAAAAAAAACACAGAGGTAGCCATACCCCTTGTGGAATGAAGCTTTACAGCTCCAGGCAATTCTTTGCCATAATTATTGTAGCAGAACACAATACAATTAGCCAACCATTTAGATAAACACTGTTTAGAAACCTGAATGCCCTCTCTACCCAGGCTGAAAAAAGTAAACAGCTGTGGGCTCTACTTTCCTTGGTGTGAAGCAGGTAGCACTTCAGAGTTCTACACACATCAGCATCTGGCAGTGCTTTCACCTGGATTGGTATATTTAGAATAAACAGGAAGGTGGATGGACTGATTGAGGGTAAACTTAAGACACCACCTTGGGGAGAAACTTAGATTTGTGCTAAAGACATCCTGTCTTTGTGGAAATTCAAATGCGGCTCCTCGCACTAGAGTGCCTGAAGCTCTGAAATTCTTTGAGTGGAAGTAATAGCAACTAAAAATAATGCTTTCAAGGAAATAAAGTGTAGCTCACAAGTTGTGGCTGGCTCAAAAGGAGATGGGGTCAACTTCTCCAAAACGAAATTCAGATCCCAAGTTGGGACAGGAAAATGGACTGGAGGTTTCAGATGCAGGATGCCCCTCAAAAAGGTATGGGAAACATCCAGCTGAGCTATGGTGTGCTCACTCACTGGCTCATGGATGGCTGAGATAGCAGAATGGTGTACCTTGAGGGAGGAGTACTGGAGTTCTGAGTCAGACAAAGTGATCAGGTTAGTCTAAGATCTGGTTCATTGGACAGGTGAAAGGGTCCATATTATGCTTGGCAGCCCATATGGCGAACCGCTTCCACTTCATGGCATAAGTGGCTCGAGTGGAAGACTTCCTAGTGGCCACTAGGATGTCTGCCACTCTGCTGGAAACCCCAAATCTGGCGATGGCTACATCCTCAGGAGCCAAGCATGCAGATGGAGGGACCTGAGGTTGGGATGAACCTAGATCCCTTGAGCCTGGGTCAGCAGGTTCCTGTGGAGGGGGACAGGGGCTGGAGGTTCCTCTGCCAGCTCCTGTAGTAAAGGAAACCATACCTGGTGAGGTCGGAATGGAGCTACCAAGATCATGATGGCCCCCTCCATCTGCAGTTTGATTAGGACCCTCTGAATCAACGGAAACAGAGGGAAGGTGTAAAGGAACCTCCTGCTCCAGGACAGGGACATGTTTCACCAGAAAACTCCAGGCTCTGGATCTAGCGAGCAGAAATTGGACAGTTTTGTGTTGAGTGGGGCTGCAAAAAGGTCCATCTCTGGATGACCCCATCTGTTAAATAGATCTTCTGCGACAGATGAGAGAAGTTCGTACTTGTGCATGCTGGACTGAGTCCAGCTGAGGCAATCTGCTAGAGTGTTTAGCACTCCTGGAACGTGAACTACCAAGAGGGTCAGGCCGTGGTCTAATGCCCAATACCACACCCTCATGGCCTCCCTGCATAGGGGGTACAAATGCATTCCTCCCTGCTTGTTGATGTATAGTATACTATGTCACAAACTCGCTCAGCCAGTCAGTCCTCTACTCCCATGGTGCCAACCTCTGAGCATATGATTTGTGTACAGTGAACAGAACAAGGTAACCCTCTTGTCTGTTTTGTGGGTTCAAGTCACCTTAGTCTCAAGCTCTGGAGGGATTCAAACTGATAACCTCTTGTTAGCATACCCAAATATCAGGCTCAGATAATTCTGTCTTCGGGGAGCCAGATATCTTTGCCTACGGGCACCCAACCAGGTCTTTCAAATGAACCCTTAGAACTCTATGCAAGACTTTAGAGAACTCTATCCATTTCCTAGTTTGGTATACAATAAGCTCATACACAGTGTTACTTATAACCTTTAAAAGCTCCACTTAAAATAATAAGAAATGTCAAGGCACTCCAGACAGTTTCCGTTGTAAAATATATCTTTACTTTAAAATATCACAACAGAACAATAATTACAGAACAATATATATCCCAACACATACAAACTTAAAACAAACAGGTAAAAGTGCAGTTCCTACAATACATACATTCAGACTGGTCTAATCTAATGCTTACTTTCTTTCAGTGCTTTGAGGGTCTCTCTTCTCTCAGTCAGAAATATTGTCTTGTGTGTCTCTGTCAGGGTTCTCTCAGCAATTAAACACAGTTCTGAGCCGGCCCTTTCAGAGGTCACATAACTCTGCCTTGGTGTAGCAACATCTATATTTTATCTCACAGGATGTCCAAATAAAATATTTAAAAAAACATAATAGGTGACCTCACTGCCTTTCCTCACTCAGGTTAACTAGACCAAACCGATTTGTGCTGTGCTGCACATACATCTCAAAAGTTTCTTTGATCTAAGTCACTGCATTCAAGCAAACGTGTATTTGCCTCTTTAATCCCATCTGGGCCTTGGAATCTACACCTCAAAGGTCTCTCTGATGTAACTCAAGGGTTCCCCAGGAAAGTATACTGGACCTTCCAAATGCGTCTGAGTCATCCTTGGCCCAGCCATCAACCTCTCTTCAATGTCCATTCTGGCTTCTCTCTGACACCCCTCCCTCTCAAGTTCTTCCTGACAACTATTGTAAATCAAAGGATTTTCCCTGAGGGAATTATGAATGGCTAATCTTATTTTCTGGGATGAAAGCAAATTGATAAGGTAATTGCACCCCAGATATCTGCAGTTTAGCTATGTCCTGTCCTTTTAACTTATCCCTGGGGGGGTCTTGATGTGTCAGTTTCAGTAAGGCAGTAGTTTCCTCAAACTGACCTTCCCATCACATATTTTATATGTAATAAAAAATTTGATACAGCACTCAGATCTGGCTGTCTCCGTCACACTCCTCCCCACCTAGACTGAATTTGCGGGATCTATCCCCTACATGGGATGAGCTTCTCAAATCAGTTCACTCCTCATAGACCCTAGACAGTCCATCTGAGTTCTGATTCTTGGCTCCGGCCCTATGTACAGTTTCCAAATCATACTCTTGTAAAGCAAGACTCCATCTGAGCAGTCTGCCATTCTTTTTCCCTATCTGCGTCAACCAAACCAGGGGGTTGTGGTCAGTCTGCACCACAAAAGGCTGCCCATACAAGTATGGCTCTAATTTCTTTAGGGCCCACACTAGGGCAAGACACTCCTTTTCCACCGTGGAGTATGCTTGTTCCCTGGGGAGCAGCTTTCGGCTCAGGTAGGCTATGGGGTGGTCCCTCCCTTCGCTGGATGTCTGGCTGAGTACTGCCCCAATATCCACGTCTGAGGCATCCATCTGAACTATAAAGGTTTTACTATAATTCGGATTTGTCAAAACAGGAGCACTGCACAGTGCCTCGTTCAATTTGGTAAAGGCTTCCTCACAGGCTGAGCTCCAGGTGATTTTCTTGGGCATCCATTTCTTTGTCAGGTCAGATAGGGGAGCAGCCAGGGCACTGTAATTTGGTATAAATTGTTGATAGTACCCTGCTGTACCGAGAAAACGCCTGACCTGCTTCTGAGTTTCTGGTCTGGGCCATGCCTGAATTACCTCTATCTTGATTTGATTAGGATGGAGCTGTCCCCGGCCTGCCACATTCCCGATTTATGACACTTCTCCCATGGCCACCTGGCACTTCTCGGCTTTGACAGTGAGCCCGGCCCTCTGTATTCTGCCCAGCACTTCCCTAAGGTGTGACAGGTGTTCCTCCCAGCTGGTACTGAAGATGGCAATGTCATCCAGGTACGACACGGCATACTCCTCAGCATCATTTAACACCTGGTTCACCAAGCTTTGGAGAGTGGCCGGGGCATTCTTCATTCCAAAGGCATTACTTTGAACTCAAACAAGTCTATCGGAGTGATGAAGGCTGACCTCTCCCTAGCTCTGTCTGTCAACTCTACCTGCCAATACCCCTTTGTCACGTCAATGGTCGTAAGGTAGGTCGCCCCCCCCCAACTTGTCCAGGAGTTCGTCCGTCTGGGGCATCGGGTGGGCGTCTGACTGAGTGACTGCATTCAGTCCACAACAGTCTACACAGAAATGAGTCGAGCCATCTGGCTTGGGTACCAGGACTACGGGTGAGGCCCAGGGACTGTGGGATCTCTGGATTACCCCTAAATCCAGCATCTCCACCACTTCCCTCCTAATGTCCTTTTGGACAGCCTCTGACACCCGATATGTTGTCCGCTGTATGGGCGTCTGTGTCCCTGTCTCTACATCGTGTGTTGCTAAGGGGGTTAGTCCAGGCTTGGCGCTAAACAAGGGGGCAAAGTCTGCTAAAACCTCCCTCACTTTCTGGATCTGGCCCGGGGTCAGCTGGGGAGACAATTTTACTGCCTCCACAGAGGACTCCCGCTTACTCTCTTCCAGCAAGTCCAGAAGGGGGTCTCCTTCGTCCGTCCCCTCCCCAAGACTATATACTGCGAACACCATGTCAGCCCTATTTGCATATGGCTTCATCATGTTGACATGGTACATCCTTTCTGTCTGTCTACGGTCAGGTAACTCCACAATGTAATTTACGTCATTTACCTTCCTAACCACTTTGTACAGTCCTGCCTACTCAGCTAGCAGCTTGCCTTTCCGGACCGGCATAAGGACCATGACTTCCTGACCCACCATGTATGGGTGAGCTCTGGCTCTGCGGTCATACCATACTTTTTGTTTCTATTGGGCAGCTGCCAGGTTGCTCTAGGCTGTCCCCATAAGCTCCTTCAGCCTTTCCCTAAACCTTAGGACGTAATCCACAATGGGAGTTCCCTGGGTGGTGTGCTTGCCTTCCCAGTCCTCCTGGATCAAGTCTAGGGGCCCAGGTACCCGGTGTCCATACAAGAGCTCGAAGGGGGAAAATCCTGTCGACTCTTGGGGAACCTCCCTGTATGCAAACAACAGGTGGGGAAGGTATTTATCCCAGTCCCTCCCATGCTGTTCAGCAAACACCCGGAGCATTGACTTTAGGGTACCATTGAAGCATTCCACAAGCCCATTGGCTTGTGGGTGATACGGTGTCGTGCATCTCTGCACCACCCTACACTTCTTCCATAGACATTTCATTAGGTCTGACACGAAGAAACCCCCTCGATTGGTGATTACCTCCTGCAGAAACCCAACACGGGAGAAAATTCCAAGCAAGGCATCTGCCACTTTGTCTTTCCTCAGAGAGGATAGGGCGACTGCCTCTGGGTACCGGGTGGCATAATCCACCACAGTCAGGATGAACCTTTTCCCTGAGGAGCTGGGGGTATTTAAAGGCCCCACAATATTTTTATTTTATTTTATTGAGATATTCAGAAGACCTTTGAGTCAGAGACTCATTTACAAAGGTTCCACGTCATACATAGGACAGAGACGGGGACAATATTTTTACAGGGTACTGTACATAACATTAAATTACAGTTCACTAACATGGTTTACTCATTTGTTCAGTGGATGCACTATTCGTCCAGGACACATGCTTTACAAGAGATTAGCACAGCCATAAGGTAGCTAGGAGGTGTTGAAGCGGGGCTGCTTGTCCAGAAAAAAGGATTGCTCGTGTAGGCCATTGGAAAGGAGGACTCAGAGCTGCTCTGGGTCAATTGCAGTCACAAAGGTTGGAGGCCAGTGGGTGATTTCTTAGCCTAGTTTTGAAAGAGACCAGCCTAGCTTCATCAGTTATTAGGCAGAGGTGCGTTAGTCAGGAAAGGGGCTCTGTAGCTGAAAGTTAACTGGAATTGGGATGTCCGGCCACGGGGTACACATAGCAGAAGTTTGTTTGTGCTATGGGTAGTTTTGCCAGGTGGTGTTGGGCGGATAATTTGGTCTGGGGCAGGGGGGGTAAGGCCTAGGATTACCTTTTTGGACATTATGCAGGTGTGATACCTGATTCTGTTGTCCAAGTTTAGCCAGTTTGTGGTGCTGTAGAGGGAGCAGGTGTGAGTGAAACGGTCACATCCAAGGATGAGATGGCAGGCTTTGTTAAGCACAAGCCAAAGTCTGTTAAGGGCACGGCACTGTAGACTAGAATGCCATAGTCTAGCAGGGAGAGGATAGAGGAGTTTATGGTAAGTTTTAAAGCTTCAGGGGTGAGGCAATGTTTGTACAGTGAGTATACTAGCCTGGAGCTAGGGGCTGCTGATAGGTGCAAGATATAGGTGATTAAAGTTGAGGGCAGGGTCCAGCATGATCCCTAGATATTTAAAGTTGCTAACTTGTTAAGAGAGAGGTATGATTAGCAGTGTGAAGTGGGGGCAGAAGGTTTTAGTGGGTTCTGGGGATGGAAAATCATAACTTTAGTCTTGTGTAGTTAATAAGAAAGAGGCTGGGCGGTGAGCCAGTGTTCGATTTCACGGAAAAGTGTTGGAGGATTTGGTGGAGTTTAAGGGTGCAGGGTCAGAGGTGATCAGGTCCACCCATCTGCATACAGGAGCAGGTTCACGGGCAGGCCGGTGAGGGAGGGAGTTAAGGTATAGGCTGAAAGTAAGGGTCAAATGGAGCCCTGTGGGACAACAGAGTGGATAGGGTGGCAGGGGACAGGTCAGGGCCAGCGGACAACCTGAGATCTATCAGAGATAGCTGGTGAAACAGTTTATGGCATCATTGGAGAACCCCGTGTAAGCCAGGAATGTTCAGTAAGTAGAGAACATGGTTTACGGTATCAAATACCTTGGAATGGGTCCACAAAGATGGCGCCAGTAGGGTAGCCATGGTCTAGGGCACAGTGGACATGGGAGATAAATTCAAGGAGAGCGGTGGTGGTACTATGACCCATCTGAAGCCATGCTGCTGTCTAGATAGGGGATTGTATGTTGAAGGTGGTCAGTAAGTTGGTGGCGACTATAGCGTTCTAGTGCTTTAGAAAGGGAGGTAGAATAGAAAGACCGGAGTTGTTTGTGGATGTGCAGTCCCCACTTTTATGGATGGGTGTGATGTAGGCCACTTTCCAGCAGGTAGAATTTCCCTTGACAGGGAGGCGGTTGAGGCATGTGGGTGAGTGCGTGGGACTTCCAGGAGAGTGAGGCGAAGGTCTGAGGTCAGGGAATCATGACTATAGTGATGGTGGCTAATGGCTTTAGTAAGTAGGGCTTAGCAGCCTCCAGGGTGTGGACTAAATGCGTGAAAGGTGGAGCAAAGGCGGATGGGGAAGACAGGCAGGCTGGTGGGGATCAAAAGGTTAGAGGAGCACCTAGGAGATCAGTGAAAGTGGAGTTTAGGGCCGAGAGCTATATTGAGGAGGTCAGTAGAGGGTTTCCATCAACACCATTAGGTCTGGTGGCAGGTTTGGGGCTTTTCCATAGCTCATAATGTTTTCCCAGAACTTGCATCCAGTGCCCCAGGTGGAGGGCTCAAAAGGTAGCTTTGTAGTAGTTAAACTTTGGCCGGTGTGCCATAGCCCAAGTGCATTTGTTTAGGACACTCCCTATATGATTACCTGTCTAGAGGCCATTGGGTCTCATTGGCAAGGTGCCATAGAGGCGTCACGGTGTCGTAAGTTGGCCAACAGAGGTGGTCTGAGAACCAGGAGGCCTGATTTCCCTTGGACATTGTTTTGGTGAGGGAACTGGTCACAGGCTGCGTTTAAAGTGGTTATAAAAGTTCAAGGCGTGGTCTGGATCGAGGGGTGTTTGTTAAGGTGTCCAGTCCCAGTCTCTGAGGGTGGGCCTTGAGCTGGAAACAATTTACCAGGCCCTAGTTTGTTGTATGAAGTAATTTTAGGAGGAGGGGTTTTTAGAAGTACCAGTCCAGTTGCATAGTACTGGTGAGTGGTCACTAAGGCGTCAGGAGTTCAGGTACTGGTTATTTTGTAGGGGCGGTTGGTGAATACTAGGTCTAGTAAGGAGGATGTCTCTGTGCGGGCGTGTAGCCATGTGGGGGTTTGATGATCTGTGAGAGGTCGAGAGCCGCAGCCTCGCTGATGTAAGGGGCGGCTGTTTTGGCCAATCCAGTTTAATGTTGAAATCCTCAATATAATTACTTTTTTTCATGCTTTGGGAGAAGGTGTGAAGTAGGACAGTATGGCCGGAAGACTAGCTTCTGGTCTCGGGAGGACATAAGCAGTGGTGATGAGAGGGAGGTTGACTTACTTAGCGTTAAGGTGAAGAAGGCCTGAGCCTGGAAGTTAGTTGGGGCAGGAGGTAGGTGGCCAGTGAGCAAGTCCTTGAGGTAGATAGCGCAGCCTCCTTGCTTGCCCACTCAGTCGGGCGATGGGAGGTATCAGGAGGTTAACTGCCGAGTCAGGACAGAGGAGAACCAGGTTTCCTCAAACAACCATATCAGGTGATGCTGGAGTACCCACCCCGAAAGGAGTCCCTTTTTTTTTTGAAGGCTGCAGATGTTTAGTGAGGCAATGCGTAGCCCATCTCCTGGGGATGGTAGGGGATTTATTGGGCCAGGGTTTGGGTGGACATTTCCCCATCAGAAGCAGAAGTAGTATGAGTGACCTGAGGCGGTAGCATCTAGCTCGCGGAGATTGTCTACGGCATTTATGCAGCGTGTGTCCTATGGTGGGTATAGAGAGTTTCAGGGTAAGAGGGGCAGCTAGGAGGAGTAAGTGTGGAAAGGGGGGGATTCGATGTGGTGAGGGTGTGGACGGGGGTTGGCTGGAGAAGGAGGGGCCCCAGAGGGTTTCTTTCCGTGGGAGACAGAAACCAGGGGTGAGGGTGTAGATGTTGAAATGTCTGTGTAAGAATGTGGTGTATTGGGGGGTTGCTGCGAATGTTTTTCAACCTGGGTTTGTAAAGGCTGGTAGCTCATGTGTAGTGTGGGGAGGGTGGGGTAGGAGGCACCAGGCTGCACGAGGATTCATATCCATTCCCACCCTCTGGAATGGCTCCTCCACTATGGGCAAAGGGATCAGGGCGGCTTGGGTTTTCTTGCCCGCCTTCCCTATTTCTTGGCACCGGTGACAAGACCTGCAATACTCCTTCACCTGCTGGGTGAAGTTAGGCCAGTAGAAATTCTGGGCCAACCGCTGCGTTGTGTGCGTGATTCCCAGATGACCAGACAAGGGAATATCATGGGTAACCTTGAGCAACTGCTCATGATATCCCTGGGGAACGACAAGCTGCCTGCCTAGCATCCCTCCCTCTGTCTGTACTGCCTGTGTATACATAAGTCCATTTTCCCAATAAACCTTATGTCTGTTGTCACCTCCCTGTGCACCATCAGAGTCTGCCCAAGCCCTCAGCTTCTCTAAACTAGGGTCACTTCACTGAGCAGCTGCGAACCCCTCACACCTTCCCAAGGCATGGGACAGGTCCCCTTCCGTCACTAAACTAGTGTCCCTAGCACTAGCGTCAGGGCCCTCAGGATCACTGTCAATCCCAACCCTCTGACAAGAGGTCACCCCTCCCTCTTCGGAGTAACCCTCTGTTTTATCAGTCTCCCCCTCTGGAGACACAGGCTGGAGAATCAGCCTCTCAGTATCTTCCCCAATGGCTTCTGGGGGGCTCAGGGAACTACAATTTTCCCTGGCCGGTTGGCTATGGGTAACTGCACATACCACCCCCTGCTGGAGATTGTTACCCAGGATCACATCCACTGCTAATGTGTTAGCTAGAGCCACCTGTTGCACAGTTCCCCCTGTTTCACCCCAGTCCAGGAGAACACTGCCCAGTGGCAATGTTTTCTCTTCACCCGTAAAGTCCTGTACAGTCATGTATTTACTGGGTATAAGCTGACCAGGCTGTATCAGATCCTTCTTTACCAATGTCAGGGATGCCCCTGTGTCCCTTAACCCCTGTGTCTGTATGCCATTTACCATGACTGGGTGCATGTGTTCCCTCATGTTCACTGGCATGCTTCCAGGGACACACAAACAACCCACTTCCTTTCTGGTACAACTTTGCGTATTATTGCTTGCCCTTCTTGGACACTGTCTGGCAATGTGCCCAGTTTCTTTACATAACCAACAAACATTTCTTACTTCAGAGAAATCTTTCTTTGAAACCTGGGGCTAACTGGTTTCGGTGGAGGCAGTGAGGGTTTTAGCTGCCCTGAAGGCGCGCTTTTCCCTTTCTGCGCTGCCACACTCGCCCCATTCGCTCTCAGAGCAGGTCTGCTCTTGGCACAGCAGTCCGAGAGTTCAGCAGCCTCTTGCACTGTTTTTGGATCTCGGTCCTCTAGCCAGGTTTTTAACTCTGCTGGGCATGCCCAATAAAACTATTCGAATAAAATCACGTTTTCAGTTTTATCAACAGTGTTTGCCTCAATTCCTTCCCACCAACGTTTTAAAAATTGACGTTGTTTCGTGGCTAGCTCCTCATAACTCATATCAGGGCTTCTCCTGAGCTTACGGAATTTAGCTCTGTATGATTCAGCAGTTAATTCAAACTTTTTTAACAGTGCAGTTTTTAACTTGCTGTAATCATCACTGTCCTCTTTGTTCATTTGACCCAATGCATCCCGAGCTTTTCCAGTAAGTAGCGGGGATAGCTGGAAGCTCCAGGACTCTATAGGAATTTTAGCCTGAATACAAGCTTTTTCAAAAGAATTTAAAAAGGCGTCCATGTCCTCCTCGTCCTTAAACTCGGCTATTAATTTGGAGTTCAATTTGTAACTCAGTCCTGTAGTCCCAGTTAAACCCAAGCCACTTACCTGCCCTGGTGCCGCTGGTTGGAGTCATAGCTTCTCCAGTTCGTGTTGCCACTGGCGCTCCTCTCTCCTCTCCTCTCCTCTGCAGGTCGCTGTTCTCGTTCTGCCTCTCTGTGTTCTCGCTCTCTCTTCTCTTCTGCCTCTCGCTGTCGCCCACACTCCAAACAGTCAGCCTCACGCTGTTCCCTTTCTCTCCTCTCCTGGGACTCCAGCTCCATCCTGCGCAACTCAAGTTGCAACCTGAGAACTTCTGGATTCAGGATACTGGTGACTTGTCCCTGCTGCTGTGGCCCTTCACTGACAGTGGCTCTGCTGTCCACCTCATCGGCTCGGGACCCCTCACTGGCTGCTAGCCCTTCCAGACTTGAGGTTTGGTCCCTTTCAGTCATGGTCTGTGGCTCGCTGCTCTGGGTATCTGCTACCATCAGGGCCTCTATGAGGTTCTGCTTACTGGCTTTCACCCCAAACGGGACTCCCCTGTACCCACACAACTGCTTTAAGAAATCTACAGTGTGCCTGTTGTAGTCGGAAGCCATTTTCTTCTTCCCTCACTACTAATACTATTCTGACTGGCACTTCAGAGAAAAAAAATAAAATGGGTGGGAACTTAACTGTAAGTCAAGGGATATAGTTCTGTTTCCTTTTGAAATAAAACACTGCCTTTCTTTCTTCCAAGTGAGCTAAACGGTCTCAAGCTGACACACTGAACAATGAAGCTTATACCACCAAACTTTTTATGCCACCACTGCCAACCAATCTGTCACAAACTCGTTCAGCCAGTCAGTCCTCTACTCCCAAAGTGCCAACCTCTGAGCATATGATTTGTGTACAGTGAACAGAACAAGGTAACCCTCTTGTCTGTTTTGTGGGTTCAAGTCACTTTAGTCTCAAGCTCTGGAGGGATTCAAACCGATAACCTCTTGTTAGCGTACCCAAATATCAGGCTCAGATAATTCTGTCTTCGGGAGGCCAGATATCTTTGCCTACGGGCAGCCAACCAGGTCTTTCAAATGAACCCTTAGAACTCTATGCAAGATTTTAGAGAACTCTATCCATTTCTCAGTTTGGTATACAATAAGCTCATACACAGTGTTACTTATAACCTTTAAAAGCTCCACTTAAAATAAAAAGAAATGTCAAGGCACTCCAGACAGTTTCCATTGTAAAATATATCTTTACTTTAAAATATCAAAACAGAACAATAATTACAGAACAATATATATCCCAACACATACAGCCTTAAAACAAACAGGTAAAAGTGCAGTTCCTACAATACATACATTCAGACTGGTCTAATCTAATGTGTACTTTCTTTCAGTGCTTTGAGAGTCTCTCATCTCTGTCAGAAATAGTGTCGTGTGTGTCTCTGTCAGGGTTCTCTCAGCAATTAAACACAGTTCTGAGCTGGCCCTTTCTGAGGTCAAATAACTCCGCCTTGGTGTAACAACATCTATATTTTATCTCACAGGATGTCCAAATAAAATATTTAAAAAAACATAATAGGTGACCTCACTGCCTTTCCTCCCTCAGGTTAACCAGACCAAATCGGTTTGTGCTCTGCTACACATACATCTCAAAAGTTTCTTTGATCTAAGTCACTGTATTCAAGCAAAAGTGTATTTGCCTCTTTAATCCTGTCTGGGCCTTGGAATCTACACCTCAAAGGTCTCTCTGATCTAATTCAAGGGTTCCCCGGGAAAGTATATTGGACCTTCCAAATTCATCTGGATCCTCCCTGGCTCAGCCATCAACCTCTCTTCAATGTCCATTCTGGCTTCTCTCTGACACCTCTCCCTCTCAAGTTCTTCCTGACAACTACTGTAAGTCACAGGAGTTTCACTGAGGGAATTATGAATGGCTAATCTTATTTCCTGGGGTGAAAGCAAATTGACAAGGTAATTGCACCCCATATATCTGCAGTTTAGCTATGTCCTGTCCTTTGAACTTATCCCTGGGGTGTCTTGATGTGTCAGTTCCAGTAAGATAGTAGTTTCCTCAAACTGATCTTCCCATCACTATTTTATATGTAATAAAAAATTTGATACAGCACTCAGATCTGGCTGTCTACATCACATACTACACTGAGGTTGTCTGATTGAATCAGCAACTGGCCCGGAATGAGATGGCTCTGAAAAGCCTGCATAGCATACAGAACTGCCCGCATCTCGATGGCCTTACCACACTTGATTTATGTTATTCAAAACGTTGTTGGCTCGCTTAACGGAGAAATGGTTTAGTGAAGTGAAATACATGTTTTTGAAATTACTGTGGAGAGGGGGTAAGCCAAGGATCCCATGGAAACAATTAATTATTCATAGGAAAGAAGGAGGATATAGTTGTCCTGATCCAAAAAGTTATGCAGTCTCTCACCAACTTAAAACACTATAGGACTGGGCATTTCTTGGTGATGCTGACAATAATGTATGGAACAGATCCTTTTGGGAGGGTTTAAACTCAGACGAATGTGATAATTGGTTAAATGAAATAACATCAAAGAAATTGAAGTTCCCCACCATTCTTGCCACTACATGGAACGAAATTATAAAGGCTGTGAAATGACTAAAAAAAATTCTAATCTTTTTCCATGGTTATATTTGAATGATTTGGGAAATAGTGCTTTGAAACGAAACAGATTAGTAATTAAAGTTAAAAGGGAGTGTCAATTAAGCACATTACAATGGATATATTTTTTAGACGAAAAAGGGTTTCTATCTAAAGTATACTTTCAAGAATTATTTTCTTGGTTGGGAAAACAAAGTACTTATTTGTATTTAACATTTAAAAGCGTATATTTAAGGGATATCTGTCAGAATAATGGACATTCTATACGCACACAGAATGAACATCAAAAATGTGTATATGAAAAAAATAAGAAAACCTTTCAAAAAATATATTCGCTTCTTACTAGTACGGAGAATGATCCATGGAGACAGGTAAATAATAAATGGGAACAGGAAGGTCGGGTAAAGTTAACAGAACAGCAGTGGAGGAACTTAAGAATACAAATAAATAAAGATTATGGCCCAGATATTCAAAGGGGTTGTGCCTGGCGCAACAGAAATGCGCCGGGCAACCCCCGCATTGCGCTCCGGTGAGATACTAAA
The DNA here is from genome assembly GCA_016271365.2 of Neoceratodus forsteri. Taxonomy (NCBI): domain Eukaryota; kingdom Metazoa; phylum Chordata; order Ceratodontiformes; family Ceratodontidae; genus Neoceratodus; species Neoceratodus forsteri. Next base: position 1,379,404,226 of record CM028132.1, on the reverse strand, counting down.
AAGGCTGCAACTCCCGATATGCCAGGGTGCAATGTAATGGTATGCAGCGCAGATGCAGGAGGCGTGCCCATGCATATGCGGCACATCCCGATATTCAGCCCAGGATGTGCAGCGCATATGCTGGCGCAACCCTGCAGTCTTGCCGCACAGAGGGCTCAAAGTTATTCCCTCAGAGTAGGAGTAACCCCAGCCACTCAAAGGTGGGCTGCAGTACTGCAGGGCACACTACAGCAGCCCAGCCTTGGGTGGCCACCACCACAAGCAATTACTGTACCCGCCTCAGAAGCCGTGATTATGCCGGTATACATATAAATGAAACCCTGGTAGTCTAGTGGTCCCCCCAGTCCCTGATTCCGATGAATAGAACATATGACCATCCCTGGTGGTCTAGTGGTCCCCCTCCCACCAGAGTCCCCGATGCCCCATAACATGTAATGATGCTGTCCCTGTTGACTAGTGGAACCCCTCATGCCCGTTGCTGCGATCACGTAAATGCGTATCACTGCTGTCCCTGGTAGTCTAGTGGACCCCCCGAGTCCTGATCGCAGTAAAATGTACACACGTCATTCCCTGGTGATCCAGTAGCACCCCCACCCACCCACCCAGGACTCCTTGCCCACCCTGCTCCCCCATCATCGACAATGCTGCTGCATCCGCCTACATCCGACCATGCCACGAATGACAGATACAGTATGGCCTGTAAGCCCATTAGTCCCCTGTGTGGACCAATGGACTGCAGGGCATACTGTACTAGACAGTCCCAAATATGCGAATGATTCAGTTAAAGCAGAAGGAGGCAGGGAAGGCAGTCAGAATAGCAAAGGCATAAACTGAGGAAAAGATAGCCAGCTCTGTTAAGAAGGGGGATAAAACCTTTTATAGGTACATTAGGGAGCGAAAAATGACCAAGGGAGGGATATAGAGAATTAATAAAGGGGAGGGAATGTGGGCAGAGGGTGACACTGAAAAAGCAGGGATACTGAACAAATAATTCTGCTCAGTATTCACAAAGGAAGATGAGGGGGAGATACCTAAACCAAACAAGACAGAAACTCTGAATAGGGGGGTCGATAACAGTCCATTCACAGAAGAAAGGGTTTTGAAAGAACTCTTGAAACTGAGGGTAGACAAAGCAATGGGGCCTGATGGGATTCACCCAAGAATTCTAAAAGAACTAAGGGTAGAACAAGTAACACCACTGACTACTCTCTTTAACAAATCATGAGAGGATGGGGTGGTACCTGAGGACTGGAGGTGGGCAAATGTGATTCCACTTCACAAAAGTGGGAAAAGGGCAGAGGCAGGAAACTACAGACCAGTTAGTTTGACTTCAGTGGTAGGGAAAATGATGGAATCACTTCTGAAGGAAAGAACTGTTGAGTACCTAGAGGCCAGTGGGCCACATGACCCAAGGCAGCATGGTTTCACAACAGGAAGGTCATGTCAGACGAACTTAATAGATTTCTTTGACTGGGTGACCAAGGTAGTAGACCAGGAGAGGCTATGGATATGGTCTACCTAGATTTTAACAAGGCATTTGACACAGTCTCACACAAAAGATTAATATACAAGTTAGCCATCCTTGGGGTGGGTCCCAAGGTGGTAGCCTGGATAAAAAACTGGCTGGACAACAGGACGCAAAGGATAATAGTAAACGGAGTCCACAGTGAAGAAAGGAGGGTAACTAGAGGGGTACCGCAGGGTTCGGTACTGGGACCAGTCCTCTTTAATGTCTTTGTAAGTGACATTGGAGAGCACCTGGATGGAAAGATATGTCTCTTTGCAGATGACACAAAGATCTGCAACAGGGTTGATACACAAGGTGTGGTGGAAAGGATGAAAAGGGACTTGGCAAGGTTGGAGGAATGGTCAAATATGTGGCAGCTCAGATTCAATGCAAAGAAGTGCAAGGTAATGCAACTGGGAAACAAAAACCCAGGGGAAGAGTACACAATATGGGGTGAGTTAATAACAACAACAAAAATCGAAAGAGACCTAGGAGTAATTATATCAGATGACCTAAAGGTGGGCAAGCAATGTGAGAAGGCATTAAGGAGGGCTGGGGGGGGATACTGGGATGCACAGGGAGAAGCATCAACAGTAGAAAACAGGAAGTTGATATCCCTCTGTACAGACAGTTGGTGAGACTCCATCTGGAGTACTGTGTGCAATTCTGGAGACCCCATCTCCGCAAAGACATAGACAGAGTGGAGGCTGTTCGGAGGAGGGCAACCAAAATGGTGCAGAGTCTGCACCAGAAGATATACGAGGAGAGACTTAAGCAGCTTAATATGTATATCCTTGAGGAAAGGAGGGAGAGGGGGGACATGATAGAAACTTTCAAGTATCTCATGAGAATTAACAAAGTACAAGAGGGTGGCATCTTTCATAAAAAAATCTGCGCAAGAACAAGGGGGCACAATTTGAAGATAGAGGGGGGGACGGCTCAGAGGTAATGTTAGAAAGTATTTTTTCACAGAGAGGGTTGTAGATGTGTGGAACGGCCTTTCTGAGGAGGTTGTGGAGTCAGGAACAGTGGGAGAATTCAAGAATGCATGGGACAGGCATAAGGCAATTCTACTGGGGGGGGGTAGGAGGAAGTAAGCTGTTGATTAACTAGAATCTGCAGCTTATCCATCAGGTAGGGAAATGGGCAGGCTAGGTGGGCCAAGCAGTCCTTATCTGCCGTCAAATTCTATGTTTCTAATACGCATTTACCGCGATCGCGGCAACGGGCAGGGGGTTCCACTAGTCCTCCAGGGACAGGCATCATTACATGTTATGGGGCATCGGGGACTCAAGTGGGAGGGGGGACCACTAGACTACCAGGGATGGTCAGATGCTCTATTCATCGGGGAATCGGGGACTTTGGGGGGGCCACTAGACTACCAGGGATGTCTTTTACACTTCTGCTGCGCGATGGTGGCTACAGGGCAGGGGATGCCCCAGGATCCCCACAGCACATGTCATGCTGTGCAGGGCACCAGGCACAAGTCGCCGGGCTCTGCCCTGCGCAAGGCATGCAAATGGGGCCATAATGACATGCAAATGGCCCCATTTGTGCCTTGCATATATTATGGCCTCATTTGCATGCCCCCTGCTGAATATCGCGGATGATGCGCCTAGCGCAACTGCACTTGCGCTGGTGCATCCCCATGCTCCCTAGCTGTGGCTTGTGCCGGTGCAGTGCCACTGCGCCATGCGCAATATGTGCGCCGGCCCTGCCATATTCAACGGTGCTGCGCCATGGCGCATCCCCATTGAATATCACCTGGACCTGGCCCCAGAGCATCACAGTTGGCTGTGCCCAGGCTTGTGCCACTGCCTGGTGCAGTCTGAATATCCGGCCCAGCATCTTTGCAAAAAATAAAATGATTCAGAAAAAAATTATAGACAGAGCTTATTTTACACCCCAGATATTAAGGAACATAACAAAGACAAGACAAAAAAACTGTTGGCATTCATGTAGGAAAATTGGTAATTTATACCACTGTTGGTGGGACTGTTGTTATATACAAGAATGGTAGAGTGAAATAAATAATTTACTTGAAAGAATATTGGGGAAAAAATGCAATTTAATTTTGAACAAATGATTTTTAATTATTTCCCCCCAAAAATAGAGGAGAGAGACAGGAGACTTTTTTGTATTGGAACAATGGTAACTAAAAGGTTAATTTTGGAAAACTGGAATGCCCCGAAGTTAGACAGATTGAATACAGAGAAGTGGTGGTGCGTGCTGAAAGAAGCTGCTCAATTTGAAGCATTATGGGAATAAACTGAACAGGATCAAGGAGATCAGAACTGGACGTGGAGAAGAATAACTGAATCATTACCACCTTTAGGTGTAATAATAGATTAGTAACCACAGAGTAAGGGGGGGGGGTATAAATGAACTAAGAAGTAGTATGTATTAATCAAAGAGTTGTTTTTTACGGAAGTTTATTAGAAGTTTCACTAGAGTATAGCAGAAATGTATTAAAATTATATTTATGGCGTATTTGTACTGATATAAAGAATCAATCTGTCGGATGTATTCATGGAATAATTCATAAAAATATATATATATATATTTGGGGGGACTGCCCGCATCTCCATGACATTGATATGCAGGAGGTTTCGATCCAGAACCAACAGCCCTGAGCTTTAAAGGACCCAGATGGGCCCTCAGCCCAAGCCAGAGGCATCCATGTTGAGGATTTGCTGTGGAGAGGAAATCTGGAATGGGACTGCTCGTGACAGGTTCAGTGGGTCCTTCTACCACTGCAGCACTTTGCAGACAGGGGAAGAGACCAGCACTAACTGGTCTAAGTCATCCATTCGCTGGTCCCACTGTACACGGAGAGTCCACTGGTTTAATAGCTATCTTTCAGGCCAAAACTGAATGGAGTGCTCTCAGACTCCATGCCTGTCACGGTAGGTGTGCCTCAAAGCTCCATACTAGGGCTCCTTCTGTTTAGTCTATTTATAAACCAGCTACCAGAATCTTGCCCAACCTCTAACGTTTTAATGTATGTAGATGACACAGTTCTTTACTCTAGCCACCCCTGCCAGGACTTCCTCACAAAAAAACTGCAACAAAACTTTAACAAGCTAGGTAAATGGTTCACACACAATAAGTTCATTCTCAACTGTAAAAAGACAAAAACTATGCTCTTCGTCAGTTCCCAACTGAGAAAAAAGAAATGCCCCTTTACAATAAACAATGATAACATGCCTCTTGGGGGGAAAAGTCCCCACTTGGCCTCACCCCACCATCTCTACAAGCCCTTTACTGCCCCTGTAAAAACCTTTGCGCCACAACAAGTACGGCCAGACAGGATGTTGCAGTACCCTTTTGGAAAACCAGCTCAGCCTGTCGGTGCTTTGCTGTCCGAGCGCCCAAATAGTTAAACCAACTGCCAATGCATGTGCTAAACATAATTATGAACCGGCGATCGTAATTCGAGCAACCTGATTGGCCGAGAGGGTTTCGAAGCCGTGATGATATCGGGCTACATCATCACGGCTTCGGAAAACCTCCGGCCACCAGCCTGCTCACTCCCAGTGCAATCTTCTCCACTTCCCCACAAGCGAAGCAAGTCAGACCTCCACTACAACTAACAGGCCAAAAAAAAACAAAACACATCCTCACAATTGCCCCCCCCCATCATACAGGTCGCCGAAACCAGACGCGCTACAAACACAAAAAAAAAATCTCCCTTTCATTACCTACTGGCCAAAACATGAAATACACGAACTTTTTTTTTTAAATGTCTACCTACACTCATATAAAAACAATATTAAAATATTTAAAAACTTTACTTTTTTGCATTAAAGGCATAAAATATCAATTAATCCAGTTCATAATAGCAATAATGCACTCCAGGGTGTGGTATATCGTGGGATATCATCACTTCTCGGGTCGTTGGACGACTCGCCAACCACCCGAGGCGTGACGATATCCCACGATATACCACACCCTGTCGTGCATTATTGCTTAATTATACAATGGCAAGAAAATTTGCTGGACTCTGATTGGTCAATGTGTGCCTGAGACAGTGATGTTATTACACAGTAACATCACTGTATTGATTTTTTGGATGACCCTGATAATCCTTATGAGCCACTTTTTTTTTTTCAGAAACAGTGATACACTGCCTCACTAAAAATCTACTAAAAACATTTTTATTTTTATTTTTTGTTTTCTATAACATCGGGCCATTTATAGATTACAATACAGTCTCTTACGTGGTTATTGTGTATTAATTGCCCTCCCAGGAGAAGCACTCATCATTGCTTAAACCCACCCCAGGAGTGATGTTATTACACGATAACACACCTTGTCGTGCCTTATTGCTTAAACAATATTGCACAGTTCAAGAGGGAGCTTCTCAAATTCCTTAACCCAGCAAGACACTGCAACTGCCCAGGGTGACAGTCGGGGTGAATCCCTCGATCACCACCCTCTGCACTTCCCCCATCCACTCTCCCCTTCCTTGACAAGGCTGTTTTGCTGCTATCCACCTTCCTGTCTCACCTACTTGCTACCTCACCTATCAGAAACAGCACCGAATACTGAGTTTGCCCTACCACTATACAGCCTGCTTGCTAATAGTGTAAATACAGTGTATAGCTCTGTTCTGATCCTTGTATGGCGCTGACAAAGCACTGTCGTGCGGCAATGACTTACAATTGATGTAAATGCTGTATGTATTTCCTTGCTTCTCCTGTTTGATAGTTTGTAACGTTTCTGGTTTCCCCTGCTATGCTCTGATGCCTGTACAATTTCTGTTGACGTGGAACCTTTGTAAATGAGCGTGCAGCTCAAAGGTGTACTCCGAAATAATAATAAATAAATAAAGCAACAAGGTGACAAGGAGCTTGAAGGAGCCCATGAGATGCTTTGGGGGGGGGGGTAGGAGAGGAGGGAGATGAGGTGGAAGTCCCCGAGTGCTTCAGGGTAAATCCAGTGGGAAGTAAGGAGGCTTCACTCATGAAAGAAAGTCAAGGGGACTGGGGAGGGAGACAAGAGGAAGGAGGAAGGGAGATGGAGGGGATGGGCAGTAAAGGATGGAAGGGGAGGAGAGAGAAGAGGCACGTCTCACAAGCAGCATAATGGAGAGCAAAGAAGCAACTGCATTGACTCTCAGCCGCATCTCAAGGGTTGGGCTACCGGGAACAATCACAAGCTTGGAGAAAAATTGCCCTCCAGCCCCCTAGACGGAAGTTCTCTGGAGCCACTTTCAGCATCAGCCAACCAAGGGCAGATCCCCGCTGTGCATGCTCGCTGCAGAGGACAAGAGGAGAGGTAAAGGGGAGATCTCTCCTCGTTCCGCCCAGGGGGTAATCCGGTACATCTAATAGATCCCGATAGCAGCGAGGCACTCTAGGGGCAGACCCAGATGGCCGGGATGGATGTGGAGGGCGTCACTCCTTGAGCACGGAAGGAGAGGGGGCTGAGGGGACGTAAGGCATGGAAAAATAATAAGTAGAGAAAAAAAAGCGGTGGTACTATAAAGCAGCTACATAGACAATTACAGATTAATAAAAGATATGATGCTATGAGGCAACTCTATAGATAGGTAATATAGGGGAGTGGGCTTAGCACTTGTCGCAAGATGTGACAGTCACCCAGGGCAAACACTGTCCCTTATGCTGCAGCTTGTTACTACTAACATACTAAAATGCCAGCAGAATAGGCCTAACGGTCTTTCGAGTCTGCTCGTTTGGTCAGCCCCCACCCTGGGAGCTGACCTTGCTGCCCCCCTCACCTTCTCTGGCTTCTCCCTTCCCACTTCCGGATATTCTTGCTGCATTGGATTTTGCTTCCAGAACCCTTCCCCTGTACCTGTCCCACCCCCTCTTGAACCCCTCCACCAGCCCCTCAGGCAGCACATTCCATGGCTCCACTCCTTTCTCCCATGAATCTTCCCTTCCAGTTTCCACCCATGCCCTCTAGTGGCCCCCTCCTCCTTCCTTTGAAGCACCCTGACTGTTCCTCCCCTATTTACCCCCTTCATGTACCTGAAGACCTGTATCATGTCCCCCCGGTCCCTTCTCTCTTCCAATGTGTACATATTTAGCTCTTCGAGCCTCTCCTCAATGGTCCTGTCCCCCAAGCCCCAAATCATTTTGGTTGCCCTCCTCTGGACCCTCTCCAGGAGTGTAATGTCCCTCTTTAAGTGTGGCCTCCAAAACTGCATGCAGTACTCGAGGTGCGGCCTCACCAAGCAGTTATACAGAGGGAGTATCACTTCCCTCCTTCTGGAGGTGATCCCCCTAGCGATGCATCCCAGCATCCTGTTGGCCTTGGCTGCTGCCCTCCTACAAGTCTCCGAGTTGTTCATCTTGACATCCACCACCACCCCCAGGTCCCTCTCAGCCATCGAGACTTGTAGCATTTCCCCCCTCAGGGTGTACACTTGGCCCGGGTTTCTGGCCCCCAGGTGCAGTACCTTGCATTTCCCTGCATTGAACATCAGCTTCCACTTTCTAGACCATCTTTCCAGAGCCTGCAGGTCCCCCTGTAGGGCCACCCTCCCCTCCTCACTATCCACCACCGCCCCCAGTTTTGAGTCATCTGCAAAGAGACTCATCTCACTCCTGATACCTGTCCTTATGTCAGAGATGTAGGCGTTGAACAGGAGGGGCCCAAGGACTGATCCCTGTGGGACCCCACTAATGACCCTCCTTGGGGATGAGACTACCCCGCCAACTACGACCCTCTGGGTCCGGTCCCGGAGCCAATTGCCTATCCATTTGATCATCTGGTTCCCCACCCCCATTACTCCCAGCTTATCCAACAGGCCCACGTGAGGAACAGAGTCAAATGCCTTGCTGAAGTCTAGAAAGAGGACATCCACTGGTCTACCCAGGTCCAAGGCACTCATCACCCAGTCATAGAACTCCACAAGGTTTGTCTGACACGATTTCCCCGGGACGAATCCATACTGTTTATCGTCCAGGCACCCTGACTTTTCCAGGTCCCCCCTAGCCTCTCCCTGACAATGCCCTCCATCACCTTGCCCACCACTGATGTCAGGCTGACAGGCCTGTAGTTCTCTGCCACCTCCCTTGATCCTCCCTTGTGGATAGGCACTATATGCATCATCTTCCAGTCCTGGGGCACCCACCCTGTCCTCAGAGAGATGGCGAAAAGCTCCGCCAGGGGTTTCGCCAGGACATCCACAAGTTCCTTCAGCACTCTGGGATGTAATTTATCTGGCCCCGGTGCTTTCTCCATCTTGAGGGACCTGAGGGCTTCCCTCACTCTCTCTGCTGTGATTTCCACTTCCACTACCTCTTCTCCTTGCTTAGCCTTCCCCCCTCCTGCCAGTGATGCCTCCCCTTCTCCCCCGACCCGCCGATCGGTAAGGGTCCCCCCTTCCTCAGTATCACTGTCTCCTCCCATGTATGATGCAGCACCCCCATTTCCCTTAGTGAAAACTGAGGTGAAGTACTCATTTAGTACCTCAGCCTGCTCCCCCGGGTCTTGTGCCCATCTCTCCCCTGTTTTAATCCTGTTTAAAACTACGCTTGAGGTCATTAGACCTAGGAGTCCATATATAAGTACAGCTATGGGAGTCTTGGCATGAAAGGCTTGGAGAATGTAGACTGATCACTTGACCATTCAAGTGTGATGTTGGACGGTGGCTGGGTGGATGGGGGCTCCTCTTAAGTGCCTGCACCCCAAAGGACCTTGCTGCGGAAAGTCCAAGATGGAAAGTGCAGTCCAACAGAACCAGTATACTATAAAAAGCCAAACAGAGGTGCTGCCGTGACAACAGACAGAGAAGAGCAGCAGACCAGTATCAGTACCAGGCAACTCCAAGTTGTCTCAGTCCATGGGTAACTGGGTCTGCAGGGGTATCCTGTTACTCCAACTCAGTTAATAGAAGGGGGAAGCACTCTTCCCCCCACTACAGCCCAAGGTAACCCCAATTAAGACCCCCAAGTGCAATCTGGTGAGGCAGGTAAATACTGGAACCAGAACTGTCAACAGAGGTACCAAGGCAAATTATCCAACAGTACCTGACAAAAATAATTTTGAATTATATTAGATGCAGTTCTGTCTTCCAAACAGTCCAAAAGAGAACTGGTTCGTAAAAATATCCAAGAAAGGGACTCCTCAGAAAACTCAGAGGAGCAACAGATAGATTACTAAGCAAATGAGAACCCTTTCGAGCGTCAAGGAGGTGCTAATCGCTACCCTCGGACAGGAGCATCCTAACCCTTCGCCCAGAGTTCCTTGACGTTCCAAGCAGCAGACAAGTTTGTGTATTTAGTGTTAACGGCCCTTGCGGTAGCTGAAGTTTCAGTAGGTCAATGTGCTGAATTATGTTTTTTCCAAGAGATACTCCAATGTTGATTTCAAACTGATTTTACACAGAAAGCAGCCGCTCAATGATAAAAAAATTTGTAAGCAGTTCTGTACTGAAAGCTTTCTTAGATAATATGTGTAAAAATGGTGAAGGTTACCAAAACTCAAATACTGTAAGTAAATAATCCAGGCAGAAGCAGATGAAAAAGAAGAAAACTAAATCTACAAGAAACAAACTGCTATGGTGGCCATCTTGAAGTGCATTTCTCATGGGGTCCCTCATGCTGCTCACCAGCCTATATATTACCTGAGTTGTGTTCCCTTCCTTACAAATGCTGGTGCCAGGGACTTCAGATTATCTGCATACAAAAAGCATGCTACCAGACCGGTCTGTCTGTGCAGTGTTGGCATTAATGCACACAACGCTGGTGACCGGATTTGTATGCAAACCCAAGCCATCGAGGGCCAGCCGGGGGGGAGGAAGGTCAAGCGTCCCAAAGGATGCTTTCCCCTGCAGGGAAGGGCAGTCTGTGAGCTCAGCTGCAGTAATGCCAGCTGGGTGACCACAGGAGGCAGTGTAAAGGGAGGCATGATGGGTGTGTTGGCACCTCCTGACTTGGATATCGGCACACTTGCACGCAGACGTCCACTCTGTCCCTACCTGCCTGTGAGGTGCCTGGGAGAAGGGGAATGGAAAAAAGGGAAACAATCCATTGGCTACAGTAGGATGACACAGCCTCTCTTCTCACAGGTCCCACACTGCTCACTGAGCTGCCGGTCAGAATCGAAGCTAAACTCTCTCCAGGCTTGGGGAACCCAGGAGACTCTGCCATGAAGGCAAACCATGGGGTACTGTTAGGTTGGAGGTAAGTCCCAGGGACAGTGGGTGACGGGGCTTCAGGTGAGGGTGAGAGACAGAGATGGGCTGCTGGCACAGGTCTAATGTGTGGGCCAAAAGGTACGGTAACCTTGGGACTGGTCTGCCGGCACAGCGATTGGATTTCGACTTGCAACGCCGGCGACCCGGGTTTGGGAGCGGACTTGGGTCGCTAGAGGGCCAGCCAGGGGAGAAAGGCTTGAGTGTCCCATGACAGCTCGCCTTTTCGGGGGGGGGGGGGCAAGGCCCATAACTTGACTGACCCAGAGTGGAGGCTCAGGGCACAGCAAGTCCTGCATGCAGGAGGGGCCGGCCAAGACGCATGGTGGATGTCGGCGTGTAGTGCCTTGACGTCAGGGAACACACCACGTGAGAGAGGAAAAGAGGAAAATGTCCTTTCATCTTCGGGAAGACGGGGCATCAGGAGCATGTTCTCGATGTGCCACCACCCACCAGGACCGCCTTGCCCAACGAAACCAGATGTGTATGGGCTCTACCGCGGCTCAGTGGGGCGCAGGGTTGGCTCTGAGTAGGGTGGTTGGCAGAGGGATGAGTCCCCCGAAGGGTCAGAGATGGAGGGAAGGGAGAAGGGGAAAAATAGAAAGTAAAAAAAAAAAAAAAGGTACAGTAACCTTTCTGACTGCAAGCTGCACCTCTGTCTGTGGGCTCCCAGGTGGCAGTAGTGTATCAGGAGCCTGATGCCCACCCACCCTGGTGGACAGCACCCACTGGGCTAATCGATCCTCCTGCCTAAGGCCAAACCTCTTATGGCTCAGACTCTTTCCCAAACCAAGGTCATCAGATTTGAGCGCGCCAGCCCTTCAGCAGTGCCAGTGGGCTTACTCCATCACACTCATTTCACAGAGACCCACAACCCACACATAGACCTGGCAATATGGTGTTGAAAACTTGCACCCAGCGCTCCCACACTGCACTCCTCACCTGATTCCTGCCGTTTCCGCTTCTGATCCACCTCCTGCTTGACGACTGCCGAGTACAGTTCCCGCAGTTCCAATGTAAATGCTTTCCCATCTTTGCCACTGCAGCTCTCTGGAAGCTTCTGTCGGAGTAAAGAAAAAAAATTACTCAAATTATTTATTTTTTATCTATTGGATTTTGTTAACTTGCTTGGCTCACTAAGACATGCTGCATCCCTTTTCCAGGTGTGATCCAGATTAACTACATTCAGCACAGAAACTGGACATAATAACAAGGTCTTGTGCACAACAGTAAGCATCTTACGAAGCAAAGAACAGCGGTAGTAACCAATGCATAGTCTTAAGAACCAAGACTCAGAAACACAACATACATTATCAATTTGCATGGTACAGTTCAGTGGAAAGGAACAGGACAAGGCTCACAGACAACATATGATGACTTACAGCATCATTTTTTTAAACTTTATATTTATTTTCATAAACAAACATGCAGTTCTATTCACAAGCAAAGACTTTGCATTTAAAGAATAATACAGGATGAGGGCACCACTCCTCTGAAAATAGTTAAACATATCTTTCTTTGCCTTTTGGTACGTCTGGGTACCTTGATAAAGCAAACAAAATTGTACAGATTTATTGCTGTGTTTATGATACCCATGAGCTTGCATGGTTAAGATTCCATTAAAGTTCAAATGAACCAGTCCCAGTGTCCAGGTGATGAAGAATTAACAGGAATCAGCAGATGAAGGTACTGCTTTGTTTAGGAGGGGGACACTCTTTTTGCTGCTTTTTGAAGCACAAGAGTGACGTGCTTTCCTGAATGGGAAGATGGAGCTCATTCCAGAGCTGGGAGGCTTTGTGTGAGAAGCAGCACTGACCCGCTGTAGTCAGGGCCTAGGGACCTCTAGTTGAGGAAGAGAGGAGGAGCGGAGGTGCCTCCTTTTAGGCTTATGGACCAGACCTCTCCGAGATTAGGAAAGTAGCCATTTAGCAACTCATAGGCCAAACACAGGGTAGGGTAATTAAGTCTCTCTTCCAGAGGGGGCCAGTTGAAGGAGGCAAGGACATTGCAGTGGTGTTCTCTATTACCAGCGCCCAGAGCAAATCTTCTGGTTCTGTGGTACAACAACTTAGTAATGATGTTTCTTCTAGAGGGCATATTTGAGAGTCATACAAAGAGCAGAAAATCAGCCCTGAGGTGTTGCCCCAGAGGCAAAACTTTAGAATGTTACACTTCATATTCTGCACTTCGTCCCACTCCCCCGACATACCAACAGCAGATTTATAGATGTAACCCCTAGATGGCGCTATCCCAGGGGCTACTACCCCTGCCTGATTTGCCACTAACAGGTTGAGGGGCCTGGATCCGATGGCGGGTGCCTCCACCCAGAGGTCAGGGTTTGCAATAGTTAAACTAACTTGGTCACAGCCCTCTGGGACACTGCAACCCCCCTTTCTTCCCACTAGTGGCCCACACAGTATATCAGAATTACCTTCACAGTATACACTTACCCCCAGGACTGGTTCAGGCACTGGGACCTCCTGTAAAATAAGAAAATACAGGGCAACAATCACAGTACAATACTTTAACATAGACAAATACCTTAGGCAGTATAACTTTGCTGAAACAAGCAGCTCTGATTTATTTAGGGGGATATAACAAGGACAGGGAGAAATCAGGTTAATTAGCTTATCACTTTACTCATCTACCTATGGCTCTGTGCACAGGCCTATCCCTACCAGTTACTGTCCCTGGGTACCCAAGCCCTAGTGGCTAGTCCAAACCGTGGCAGCTGGTAGGGGCCCTCACAGAGAAAAGAAAAATTAGTTAAACAGTCAGCAGTACAGTAATTCCATTTGGATTCAATGTGGCAATTCAACAGGGAGCGACCGAATTAGTACTCACCACTCAAACAAGATAGGGTCCTTCAACGTCAGCAGGGCTACTCTTTAGCTCCACGAGACTCCTCACATTTATATGACAAACTGCAACAGGCAAAAGTCCTTTAATGGCAGCAGGATTCACTTGAGCTACACAAGCCTCCTCACACATTTATATGGTAAACAGTAACAGGCAAAAGTCCTTTAATGGCAGCAGGATTCACTTGAGCTACACAAGCCTCCTCACACATTTATATGGTAAAAGAAAGTACTATACCAGGCAGGCTGCTTCTCTATCCGATCGCAATTACTGCACAATACCGGAGAACACACAGCAGATTCAGTTCTGACAGACCGAGGCATTCTCAGCAATTTCTCCAGTCTTCTACAGGGTGAGCCTGGTTTCTACTCTTCAGATATCCTTTGATTCTCTTCACAGGACGGATTCAGTCCTAACAAGCAGTTACACAAGCTGCAGACCAGAACTGGGCCTTACACACGCTTCCCGACTAAAACTGCACACCGAAAAGCACAGGGCCCTTCCTCTTCACTGCCAGAGCTCAACTGAAACTCCAGCAGACAAAACTGGCACTTCCTTTGAGTTCCTCCCAGTTCTTGGCTGGATTGGCTGTCACCACAATAGACTGCCCCGTTGGTCCAAAAGGCAATCAAGTCCAAACTACATTTCAGAGTCTGCCCATACAATCCTCTTGTGGCTGGCTCAGATTACGAGTCCAAGTTCTGATTCGTCCAAGGCACCATTTTAGAGCTACCTTAACCCACACTGATTGGTCCAGTTCAGCAGTTCAAAACTAGAATGGGGAACTAGGCAAACACAGTTCTGACTGCAAAGAAAGCAGGTTAGACAAACTGTATTTTCATTATTACTCTAAATGATTTCTGGCAAACAGTTACATCTTTCAGATAGGTTCCCTTTGCACTCCTAGTGACTGCAAAAATGGAGTGAATTGGCAGCAGCTCGAGTGGTACTCAAGCAGAGAAACACACAGTCCCCCCATACAAACTAATTATGTCTGCAAGCAGACATCTCTTAAAGAGGCAGTACCAGAGGCTCTAAAAACACTCACACATAAATGGCTTAAACGCCAAACACCAGTAACTGGTAATTGATATTTTTCTTTTAAACTTAGATTGTGGGCTTTTAGTGACACTATACTTTCTTTGTCTTTACTTATAATTGTTTTTGGGCTGTTGAGAATTTAAAACATAGTGGTGGTGTAATTCTGCGCTGTCTTTAATTGCTGCAAATTTTATCTTGGCTTGTCTGACTGCCCTGTAGTTGGGTGAAGGGTGTTAATTGTCTGGCCTCTGACCTCAGCTACGTGATAACTGGAGGTGGGGCTTAGTCAGAGTTAAAGTAGCAAGCAGATTTTTATTTTCTCAGAAGAAGCCAGAAGGGAAAGGAAGGAAACGTATTCAATTCAGTGCTTTAGAGTAACTGGTAAATGCTATTTTTCTTTTAAACTTAGATTGTGGGCTTTTAGTGACACTATACTTTCTTTGTTGTCTTTACTTATAATTGTTTTTGGGCTGTTGAGAATTTAAAACATAGTGGTGGTGTAATTCTGTGCTGTCTTTAATATGCCCTGTTAAATCTGATTGACAGGAGCTAAACACAGGGTATAATAAGGGGTGTGAAGTAGGAGGGGCATAAGGAGAAAGAAGCCCACCCTCAGCACAAGTGTTTTGACTCATTTATTTATTTATTGGTTTCTTTTTCTTTAAAAAAAAAATATCTGAGGATCAGTGGCAGGATTTTTAGTACAGTAAATTAATAAAAAGGGAACTAGGAGAGCTTGAGTAGCAGACAAGTAGTGAAATTGCAGTATAATGTGGGGAGTGGTGCAATGCAGTGGCTGTGGGGCAGCCATATTCAGGCAGACCTTCTGGACACTGAGGTGCTGCCCTATCTGTGCAGCATCTCTCTGACTGCGGGATGAGGTAGCCAGACTCAGAGCGAAGTAAACTGGGTCAGGAGTACTATCACCCCATCCAGGGACCACCCAGTCCAATGCAACTGCCTCAAAGGATGCCGAGACGAGGAGCACTTGGATGACAGTGGGCTCAGGGAGGGTTAAAGCAGTCAGGCAGAGGCACATCCCAGATCCTATTCCACTCAAGAACTCATATGCCACACTGGCAAATGAGGACAACCAAACAGAGGTACCCAAAGAAGTGGAAGGAAAGGATGTGGAGGTTAGCCAAGGAGGTGACCTCAGCGGGGAAAGCAGTGGACCCCAGAGGAGGAGGAAGCGAATCCTGGTGGGGGACTCCATCATAAGAGGGATCCAGCTAGGAACACAAGAGGGGGAGGACAGGGAGGTGAGGTGCCTACCAGGTGCCATGGCATGGAGAGATGGAAGGAAGATCCTGGGGCTCACTGGGAAGGCAAGACGGGAGGGTGAGCTGGATGTCATTATCCACCTAGGTACTAATGACCTGGCAAATGGGGAGCCAAAGGAAGTTCAGGAAGAGTTTAGGAAACTGGGAGGGTCTCAAACAAGTAGCTACTTCTGTCACTTTCTCAGAAGTACTACATGTGAGAGGCAAGGAGAGCATAGAGTGCATGCACCAGGAACTTTAACTCATGGTTGAAGAACTGGTGCTGTGAGGAAGGGTTTGGATTCATTGGTGACTGGGGACCCACTTGGAGGAATGGAGGTTTGTTCAAGCCTGACGGCCTGCATCCATCCTGAAGGGGAATCCAAGCACTCAATGATAAGTTTAAATGCTACATTGACAAGCATTTAAACTAGCAAAAGGGGGTGGCAGGCCAGCAAGGAGGGTACCTACTTGCTCACCCCCCACAGCTAGCAGTGGAACCAGTGAACCAGAGGAGTGGCTATCTCTGCAAAGCAGTGTGCAGAAGATGGAGATTAGTGCCCAAGAGGTGGATAAGCAGAAAAGGGGCAAAATTCAGCAGAAGGGCAGACAGCAAGTAGAACCAGGGATAAATGACAACCAAGGGAGGGGCTGGAGTAGAACAGTGAAACAGTCTAGGGAGGTCAAATCATGGAAGCATGTGTGCAAATGCCAGGAGCCTTAGCAACAAGATGGAAGATCTGGAGGCTGTCATGGTACAGTCAGACCTGGACATTGTGCATCACTGAAACCTGGTGTAATGATAACCACGATTGGGAGATGGCCATACCTGGCTACAACATATTCAGAAGAGACAGAGCAGGCAGGAAGGGAGAAGGAGTGGCACTGTATGTGAAAAATGACATAAGGGCCACAGAGATCCAGGAGGAACAAAATGGGGAGAGATACTGTGGGTTAAGCTGGAAAGGAAAATGGGGACAGCCATCCGCACAGGTGTGGTCTATAGACCACCAGCCCAGGAGGAAGAAACAGATAGGGAGCTGATGCTAGCCATCCAAAGTTGGCAGACAAGGGTGAGGTAGTACTGGTTGGAGACTTCAATATTCCAGACGTGGACTGGAGCATCCCAGCAGCAGCATCAACTAGGAGCAGATTTATCCTGGACTCCCTTCAGGGTGCCTTCCTCAAGCAACTGGTCATGGAACCAACTCGGCAGAAGGCAATACTGGACCTTGTGCTCACAAACAGGGACAGTGTGATGGGGGTAACAGTGGGAAACAGTGACCACCAGTCATTGTGGTTTGGAATCACAGAAAGAGCAGAACCAAACCACACAAAAACACGTATCCTGGATTTTAGGGGGTGACCTGGGAAAATGGGGAGATACTTGAAAGAGGCATTAAGGGAATGGGACAGGAATCAGGGGTTGAGGAACAGTGGGCAGTATTTAAAATGGGGATTACAAGAACAATAGAATTATGCATTCAGCAGGTTAGCAAGAGGAAAAGGAAGAGGAGACCATTATGGTTTTCCAAAGAGGTAGCAAAGAAGAAAGCCAAAAGATTGCATTCAGGCAATACAAAAGACACAGGCAGAAGGGGATAGGGAGAAGTACCAGGAGAAGCAAAGGGAGGCAGGAGGTCAGTAAGGGAAGCCAAAGCTCAGACAGAAGAACACATTGCAAAATCAGTGGGTAGAGGGACAAACTCTTTACAGGTACATAAGTGAAAAAGAAAGACAAAGGAGGATAGTGAGACTGAAGGGGAGGATGGGGCTGCGTGGAGGATGACAACAGTAAAGCTGACATGTTGAACAGGTATTTCTGCTCAGTCTTTACTGAAGAGGAGGAGGGTAATGGGTCTGAAGGGAGTACAAGGGGTGAGAATGGTGCAGAAATGGACACAAGTCCCTTTACACGAGAAAGGGTCCTGAAGGAACTGGAAGTAATAAGAGTTGATAAAGCAATGGGGCCAGATGGGGTGCACCCCAGGGTCCTTAAAGAACTAAGAGAGGTGGTGGCTGATCCTCTGGCTATCCTGTTTAGCCGATCACTGGAAACAGGGGAGGTACCCAAAGACTGGAGGACAGCAGATGTAGTCCCCTTATACAAAAGTGGGAACAAAGAGGAAGCAGGGAACTACAGACCAGTCAGCCTCACCTCGGTAGTGGGGAAGATCATGGAAGCACTACTGAAGGAGAGATTGGTGGAACATCTGGTTGTCAATGGACTACAGGACCCAAGGCAGCATGGTTTCACCAGGGGAGGTCATGTCAGACCAACCTCGTTGAATTTTTGACTGGGTGACTAGGAGGTGGATCGGGAGGGCAGTGGACATGGCCTATCTGGACTTCAGCAAGGCCTTTGACACTGTGCCACATAGAAGACTATTACACAAACTGGGGAATATGGTGTGGGCAGGACAGTAGTGTGGTGGGTAGGTAACTGGCTGGGTGGCAGGACACAGAGGTGGTGGTAAATGGCTGTCACTCCACAGAGGAAGAGTGACCAGTGGGGTACCACAGGGATCAGTGCTAGGACCGTCCTATTCAACATCTTCATCAGTGACATTACATGAGACCTAGAAGGCAGAATTTCACTGTTCGCTGATGACACAAAGCTCTGTAACAGAGTAGACACACCAGAGGGTGTAGACAGAATGAGAAGGGACCTGCAGAAACTTGAAGAATGGTCAGGGGTTTGGCAGTTGAAATTCAATGCAAAGAAGTGCAAGATAATGCATATGGGGCACAAAAACCCTGGCACAATATATCAGTTGGGGGGTGAGGATATAGAGTGCACCAAGCAGGAAAGGGATCTTGGGGTTGTCATCTCTGATGACCTCAAGGTAGGGAAACAGTGTGACAAGGCAGCAGGTAAAGCAAATAGGATGCTGGGATGTATAGGCAGGGGCATCACCATCAGGAAAAGGGAGGTCATAATTCCGCTATACAAGACACTAGTGAGGCCCCACCTGGAGTACAGTGTACAGTTCTGGAGACCATACCTACGTAAGGACATAGACAGGGTAGAGAAGGTTCAGAGGAGGGCAACAAAGATGGTGCATGGATTGCATCACAAGTCCTATGAAGACAGGTTGAAGGAACTGAACATGTACTCCTGGAGGAGAGGAGGAGGAGAGGGGATATGATAGAGACATACAAGTATCTTACAGGGAGGAACAAGGTGCAGGAAAACACTATTTTTAAGCGAAAAAGATGTTCCAGGACTAGAGGGCATGGGATGAAGTTGGAGGGAGGACGATTCAGAGGAAACATGAGAAAGAATTTCTTCACAGAACGGGTGGTGGACAAGTGGAATACCCTGCCAGAGGAAGTGGTGGGGGCTGAAACAATCACGGGATTTAAGAATGCATGGGATAGACATAAAGGAATTCTGGAGGTCAGGGGTAAGGGGCAACAGACTTCTAGGAAAACAAACTGAACTTACAAGCTCAAATGGGCAGACTGGGTGGGCCATAGGCCCTTATCTGCCGACACTGTCTATGTATCTATGTATCTATGTATTCAGGCTTGGAGCATTCAAGCAAGCTCCTGGAAGTCTTTTGGGAACCCCTATTTGCAGGGGGGTTACATAGATAAAAGCAGAAGGCAGCAGTGTGGCGGAGTAAGGCTACAACCTCGGCTGTGACTGATGGACCACTTTTCTATCTCCTTATTTCCTAGCTACCAGAGTTTCTTTTTTTTTTTCTACTTTCTATTTTTCCCACCTCTCTCCCCTTAACTCCAGTCTCCTTGGGAGTACTTAGGAGTCATCCCACTACGGTTCGCTCCTACCTGGTCAATCCTCCGTCGCCCATATAGCCTCGGTTTCCCCGTGGTGACAGGGTGGGCTCCAACACTCCGGAATTCTTTGGCAGCATTGGTCAGAAGGATGTCAGGAGGGCGTTGCAGAAACGTGAGAGCAAGCTCTGGTTCTCTGTCTCCGCCAAAGCTGAAGTTTTTTTTTTCCTTTTCCCCTGGGAGTGGCCAGTGCCTTGACGTCAAGGCCTCACCGACATCTGCCACTCCCTGCCCCTTCACTACGCTTCTCTGGCGCTTGCTGTATCTCCGGCTTCTGCCACAGGTTAGTCGAGCGCCGAATAGGGACCCCTGTCCCTCCCGGGAGAGGAGAGCCGTCCTCTAGATGCTAGATCCTCTCCCTCCCCTGCTGACCCCCAGCAACCTGGGCTCGTTCTCGAACCCAGGTCACCGGCGTGGTGCGAGGTGTGGTGTCCAGTGCTTCAACCCTCAGCGCCACCGGGCCGGCTTCAGAATTTCTATTGTGCAACAGTTAACGCTTTTCTCTTTGCTTTTCTTCTTTCTCCCCAACCCTAGGTTGGCCACCTAGCGTAGCTCTTTACTGTCCTTACTAAACCTCTTACTAATTATCTCTTTTCATTCTTTTTCCATTTCCATCCATCCAGTCCCTGGAATGATACCAAACACCGGGAGAGGCATTGTGTAAACTGCATAAGTGCACTTTGTGTGCAAAAAGCATGAAGGCTATTTTAAATACCAATAAATGCAGTTAATAAAGCCTTTTTAAAGAAAAAGGATTCAGAAGTCATATGAAACAATAATAATGTCATGATTAGTACAGTTAGAAGAAATCCTTAAGGTATTCACATTACAGACCTCTTGCTGTATAAGGTTCAATGTATGAGAATGTGGTACACTTTATAAAAGTGCTTAGTGATTGTGGATCAGAGATATAGAGTCAGTGTCTGTGAAGATATACACTGTACCTTTAACTGAATCAGGAAATCCCCCGACACAAGCCCCTCCCCCTTTTTTTTTTTTTACTCTTTCTTTATCCTCCTACTGCTGCCACTGATCACTCTCTCAGAGCTCCCCTCATAGGTCCCAATCTGCAACACCCCCCCAAGGAGTCTGCCCCTAGAGTGCTAACGCTACCCATGTACCTTCAGGGCCTCAGATTACCCTCCGGGCAGGGCAGCAGAGATCCCCCATATCTCCCCTGAGCATTGTTTGGGGCCTTTGCTGAGGTCTGCTTCTTGGGTGCTGCCTTGGGAAGCAACGCTGAGGCTTAATCACCTAGACCAGGGCAGGTTATTTTCTGGTGGATCCCCTCCCCTAACGTTGGCGTGCAATGGGGACAAGGCTGCCAGCGTGCGTAGAGACGCATGCCGAAGCTGGTCCCCTACCAATGTCTACCCTTGCGTAGAGCGTCTCCCCAGCTGCATCGACCACCCTGAGATTCCCCCAACAGGTGGCGGTATCACAGCAGAGAGTACTCTTCCCCCTTCCCGGAGAAGGACAGCTGCCATTGGGCACTCAATCCTTCTCCCTCCTGGCCGACCCCCGTCGACTCGAGTCTGCTCCCGAACCCGGGTCGCCGGTGTGGTACGAGGTGTGGCGTCCAGCGCCTCAACCCTCAGCGCCACCAGGCCGACCCTTCCCTTTTGGTTTTGAAATAACATGTCCAGACTTGTAAATAGAAAGGGCTTAGTCAGGTGCCCCCCCCCCCCACTAAAATATATAAATACCTCTTCACTGAGTTCACTTCAGTTCAGCCCAGTGGGGCTCGGTCCTGAAAGAGGAGGAGATGTTCTACAGCTACTGTAGACAAGCTGTTGAATGCAGATGAGGAGGGTCTTAGGAGCTCTAGAATCCAGGACTGTATCGTGTGATAAACTACTGATGTTAAGTAGTGATTTTCTTTGCAATTTATGTGTTTTCATTTATTTTTTAAACCTTTAAAAAATAAATATCACACCAAGGTGTGTTTTAAACCTGTAAATTTGCCTCGTCTGAAGTTTATTACCACATGCTGTGACAAACCTGGTGTCAGTGGGATAGTATTGGTTTTCCAGAGAAATAAGGGGGAGACCAGTTCACAGAAACTAGCCCTGGTATCCAGACATGGGGGGGGGGGCCAAGAGCAGGATGGCATACCCACAAGATGTCGTGGATGCCAAGGATCTGTTGGAGGAGGAGTGGCTTACCAGTGTGCATACCGAAGCCCAGGTGAGGAGGACCGGAAGGGAACTACTAACCAGACTGGAGTTCGATGGAACGCGGAGGCAGACCAGCACCGGAGAGAGGCAGAGCACCACTGCCAGGTGCTGATGGAGGGTTCCCAACCGGAGGATTTCGTGGCAGAGGACCAGGATCCATGTGTTCTAGAGGAGGAGGACCCCCTGATGGAATCTTTGTTGTCAGTTACTTTTGAAATCCTGTTGTTGCCCATTTTTCTGGGCTGTTGCTGCTTGGAGGATGATGTGATGAAGGCCCCAAGTAAGACTGTTTCAGGGCATTTGCATACTGGGGTGAAGACTACAAGCAACAGGGAACACACCATGGTGGCTGAATGGACTTTCCCATGTTTTGAATCCCCTGTGATATGGTATGAAATGTATGAAACAAGTAATGTTTAAAATGAATATAACATTAAGGCTGTTGCAAAGTACAGTCAGTTGAGGGTACCAGAACGGTGTAAGGGTTGAAAGGAAACCCCTGGTATGTTACAAATAAGGGTTGAAAGGAAACACCAAAGGTTTTGGAGTTAGGAACTGGCTGGTTGATGTTCAGCATGAGAAGATTCCTTATCTACTAGAAAATATTTGAAAGGAAAATGGATAAATGAAATGTATGAAATGATTACAAGAAATGTGTAACATAAGAGAAATGTCTATACTGTATGATATAAAATGAGGAACCTAGAGTCATGGAAGATCTAGGTATGGGTTGGAACCTATGATTGGGCCCCTGAGTGGAAACAATGTGTTAGAATGGGGTTAGAGCTGGGTACAACTCATCTTGGAGAAAGTTGTGGTATAGGCCTGTACGACCACCTTGATAGCTAGATGGAGGAAGCTAGAAGTCAGCATAAAGCTGCTGTGCATTTGTAACCCCCCCTACAAATGGGAGTTCCCGAAAAGTCTTCCTTGAGCATGCATAAATGCTCACTGCCAGGCTGGTGTCCTGTGTTTTAGCAGTTTAAATGTGATTACCAGAGAGTACCTGTATAGTCTCTGTGCACTGTCTCTTTAAGAGCTGCCTGGATTGCAGTAATAAGTAGTCTGAGAGGGAGCTCTGTTGAAAGATGTAACTATTTGCTGAAAATCATTTAGAGTGATAATGATAAAGTAGTTTGTCTAACCTACCTTTTTTGCAGCAAGGACTGTCTTGTTTAGCCCCACTACTTGGCTTGGGACTGCGAATTGGACCAATCAATTGTGGTGGGACCTAAAATGGAGCCGGATTACAGGAGCTGTCTGGAGTCAAAATCTGTAGGAAATGTAGTTTTGGGCTTTTGGAGCCTTTTTGCACCTGAAGGGGGAGCCTTTGTTGTGACTGATAGACAGATCAACGAACCAAACCTTTTGGATCTTGGGGGATTTCCCAGACTGCTTTCAATTTTCAGTTAGTTCTGGGCTGAGAAGTGAAGAAGTAACAGCTCAAGTAATTTGGGCAAGAGTTCTGTGTAGTTTTGCATGGGAGAACTGTGAAAGGCCCTAGTTGTGGCCTGCATGTCTGCCTGCTGCCCCTGAGAGGGAGAGAAGAGAATAATTTTGGACTAAATCCAAGTTTGTGAGAACGAAGTAAGCCACTGATTTTTTTCACCAGGCTCGTACCTGAAGAAGACCAAAGATTTTGCAAAATGCGATCAGCCTGTCAGGATTTCCAGCCACTTTTGAATCCCCGGTTTGTGCAGAGACTTTGCGATCGTGACCGGAGAGCGGTTTGCCTGGTACAGTAGAATTTCCTTACATGTAAATGTGCTGTGAGTTGTTAGTGGATCGTGATTTGGTTCCCCATTGTGTGAACTGTGTTCTGCTTGCTGGAAGCTGTATCCAGCCCAAAACAGACTGTATCCGAATTTGTCTCCATTTGACTGGGGTCTTGCCACACTGGCCCAGACAGACTACCCGCTGCACAGAGAAAGCCATCAACGAGAGACCTGCCTGGGGATCAGCCCTCTGCTCCACGCTTGAACAGGAATGACGCCGCGGCGATTTATGTGGGCCCTGCTTCTCCTGGCACTCCAGATTAACCACCTGCTGTCTCGATTTTCGTTCAGCCTATGTCCAGTCTTGCGTATCGTGAGTAATCATCAGGGTAGCTCCCTGCAACAACAGCCTAATCTAAAAGTGTGTCATCTGACTGTCTTGTTGCTTTCTTTTCATGAACTGAGCCCTCCAGCTCCGGATTACAAATAGTGTGTGTTGTGCATGTTGTTTTCTTCCATCACAGGGCCCCAACCAGCTGCAACGTTCCTGGCTAGCCCACCATTCTCCATCTGGGTACCCAGAGTGTGTAACTGTTTATGGACACTGAAGTGCATGCATAACTGTTTGATTGATACAACCTTTAAGCAAATTAACCTGATTACGCCCCTCCCTTGTTCAAGTCCCTTAAATAAATCAGATCAAACTCTTTTTTTGCATTTACCCTGACTGTGGTTCCAGTTTGTGCAAGAATACTGTACTGCTGTTATTGGCTGTGTATAACCTTGTTTTACAGGGGGTCCCAAGGGCCAGGCCAGAGGAAAGCCCTGGTGGTAAGTGTAAACAGCATGTGTACTTTTGTGGTGTATCGGGGTATTGTGAAAGTGATTATTGTGTATTGTTCCGGCCACTAGTAAGGAAAGAAGGGGGTTACAGTGTCCCGGAGGGCTGTGCCCAGGTTATCTTGACCACTACCAACCCTGACCTCCAGGTGGAGGCACCCATTTCTGAACTCAGGCCCCTTAACCTGCTACTAGCCAAGCAGGCAGGGGCAATAGCACTTGGGATAGCACCACCTAGGGGTTACATATTACTTCCTCTTTTTATGTTGCTTGCATGTGCAAGAAACATAGTGCCATCATCGGAGATTTCGGAGGTGTGTCATCTCCTCCTCCAATTCAGTCAGTGAGCTGGCAGGCGCGCCTGGCCAAGCCATTTTGGAGCTGTCTGACACGCTCCAAAATGCAGTGGCATCAGTTGAGAGGGGAGCTACGCTCAGTGAGCACCGATAAGAAGCATAGCTCCCCACACGCAGGCGCATGCCCCGCACGCATGTGCAGCCGACGGGGCCCAATGCCCGCCGGCTGAGCTGCGCCGTCCCTCCAGAGCTGGTGCCACGCTGGGAGCCCACCCCAGCGTGGCAACCAGTTCTTTGGCCGACGGGGTGCCCAATCCCCTGGCCGGGCTGAACAGCCCTCGTCCCTGTGCCACACTGGAAGCCCACCCCAGCGTGGCAAACGGTCCCATGGCGTCTTTTTTTTTTTAAACCTGTAAAACAAAAATGGTCCCTTGGCCAGCGTCTCGACTCCCCTCCCACAACCCGCACCCACCCACTGCGCTTTTAGCCTCCCCACCCTCACCCCATACTTACCTCTGACTCTGAAGCGATGATCTTTGGTGGACTGGAACACGTCTGCACTCTTCAAAGCCAACCTACGAACTGAGGAAATGCGGTAAGCTGTATAATGGGCTAGATGGGGAGTCAACTTTATTGCATATCTCAAGCATTTTGCACAAATTTTCAACATGGGGTTTTAGGACCCCTTCTCATGAATGATGTCACTGTCATGGCGTTATTCGGGCCCGAAGGGTGATTTGGCGCAGTGACTGCGAAATCACCCTTAGCCGGATACCTCATGACAGTGACATCACTCATGAGAAGGGTCCCAAAACCCATATTGAAAATTTGGTCCAAAATTCCAAAATGACTGTTTTATTTGGTACGTGCTATGCAGTTCCTACGTAGGTTCGTAAGTTCGTAATTTCAATATTTTCACTCCAGATTTTCAACATTGCCATTTTACCACACCTTCTTATGAGTAGTACAGCTGTCATTTTCACATCTCACCCAAAATGTGTTTCCGCCCTTGTGAGCGTAGAATGGCACCGTCGTGTGTGAAATCAATGTACGGGACAAATTAAGAAAATCACAGTGACAATGTTCATGAGCAGAGGTCTTAAATGGCTATGTTGAAAATTTGGTGAAAAAATTTCTAAAAATGACTGTTTTACGTGCGTGCGTTGCGCAGTTCCTATGCAGGCTCGTAAGTTCGCAAATTTTCAATATTTGCACTCCAATGACTTCCAAATACCTAAACAGCACATAGAAGCAAGCAACATTCGGCATTGACAAATGCTTGTTTTAATGTAATGATGAAGTTACAATTGTTGGTGCACAGGGCTAAAACAATGCCAAGTGATGGGTATGGAGGAAGCTGGAAGTCAGCATAAAATTGCTGTGTATTGCTTCCTCTTTTTTTTAATGTACTGATGAAGGTACAATAGTTGGTGCACAGCGTTTTGAAACGATGCCAAGTGATGAGTTCTGAAAAGGTGCCAAGAGATGGATGCTGAAATGATGCCTATTGATGGGTGCCTGATATTGCAAATGAAGTGTCTGAGTTATAGTAACCAGAGTGAAATAGTTAGGGGGTAGACAGTCACTACAGAGTGAAGTTCTCTGAGAGCACAGATGGGAACTGTATGACAGCCCCAGGGCAATGTTGTGAAAATATTGTCATATTGCAGTAACTTGGTATGGTGGACAGTACTAAAAATAGCTGAATTAAGGGACCCTGGGGTGAAGCTCTCATAGTGGGTGAGAGAAAGTTTCAACCAACCCCCATTCTACTATTTTGGAAGAATATTTATGACTGAGAGGAGGTTCTTGAAAAAAAAAACAGTATAGTTAAATCTAACTTCTATAGACATTTGCAAGTGAGACATTATTTAAACACTAATAGTTTAATTCCAAAAACTGCAAGAGACCTGACAGGGTTGGAGGAATTTATGTATTGGTCAGCTAAGTTAGCTGGTCAGAGGAAAATAATAGCTATAGGTTATAGGGCTCTCCAAGGGGAAATAAACGAATATTTCTGGACCCTGAGAGATAAATGGGAGAAGGAAATAGGGCACCAAATCCCTGACCACCGATGGCAAGAGGCCTGGACAAAAGGATGGCACATTACAGCATCCCGACATGGAGAGAGTTTCCCTGGAAATGCCTCTCCAGGTTTTTCCACACACCTTCGGTTACAAAATATTTCCAGACTGGGAACTCGGATCTTTGCTGGAGAGGATGCGGTCAGGTGGGTATGCATGCTCACATCTTCTGGCTATGTCCAGAGGTTAAGAGGTTCTGGCAGGAGTTATCTCAGACTCTCGGTCGGCTCTGGGGAGTGGCTGTTCCCTGCACCTTTGATTCCCTCTTTCTGGGACTGGATCTTAGAGGCCTCAGAGGGGAAGGACAGAGGTCTCTATTCAGGCTGCTCTGCCTGGCTGCGCTTAAGGAGATCACGTCCAGATGGCTCACTGCTGTCCCACCGAATCTGGATTCCTGGCGTCGCAGGGTAGAGGAGCTCAAGCGAATGGAAGGCCTGACGGCTAAACTAAGATTGACAGATGAGAAAAATAAGGAGCGGTGGGGAACATGGGAAGGAGGGGTAACAGGGGAGCGTTCCGTTCAGAGACACCATCTCTTATCTGCCTCTGGCTCACCACCTTTGGTCCCGGGTGGGTCTTGAGGTTTCGGTGGGGGGGTGGAGTGCCAGAATTGGGCGAGGAGAGACGAGCAGATCACAATCAAGACCATGGGTCCTTGTAGAAGTTGAGGAAACAAGAAGTGGACTGACTCATTTCCCTTCCCTCCCCTCCCCTGGACTGCCATGAGGTTTAGCATTCATGTTTGGCAAGTGAGTCTCCTTATATAGTTAAAAGGACTCCTGTTGAACCCTCGGTTAATAGGGGTCGCCTCTAAAGTCCAGAGTGTAATTTTCTATTGTATTTCTCTTTCTAAACAAATATGCAAAAGAATAATAATAGCATCTCTATGTAACAAGGTTATGTGCTCAACTTGTAACAGCACTGCTATAATATTTCAGTGGCCTGGTAGTAGGGACATGCAGTTTTATTTATCCTGAGAAGACACATGGTTACCTCAGAATGAAGTCTAGCTGATAAGTATCAGAAAATTAATGTCTAGAAAATAAAATACCTAAGATGGCTGTTTCATAAAATATGATAATTGTGTAAATAACTGATAGAAACTGATGTATCTCTTGTGATAAAATGCATATATGAACTGTACACCTGAATCTGGAAATAAACTTTGAGTTCAAAAAAAAAAAAAAAACTATCGTTTTGAGAACTGTATTTTTCTTAAGGAGGGAGGTGTGTGGCGGAGTTAGGCTACACCCTCGGCTGTGACTGATGGACCACTTTTCTATCTCCTTATTTCCTAGCTACCAAAACTTCTGTTGCACAACAGTCAACGCTTGTCTCTTTGCTTTTCTTCTTTTCCCCCTACCCTAGGTTGGCCACCTAGCATAGCTCTTTACTGTCCCAAATAAACTTCCCACTAGTTCTCTCCTTTCATTCTTTTTCCTTTTCCATCCATCCAGTCCCTGGAATGGTGCCAAACACCTGGAGAGGTGTTGTGTAAAGTGCATAAGTGCATTTTGTGTGCAAAAAGCATGAAGGCTATTTTAAATACGAATAAATACAGTTAATAAAGCCTTTTTAAAGAAAAAGGAGTCAGAAGTCATATGAAACAATAATAATGTCATGATTAGTACAGTTAGAAGAAATCCCTAAGGTATTCACATTATAGACCTCTTGCTGTATAAGGTTCTATGTATGAGAATGTGGTACACTTTATAAAAGTGCTTAGTCTCTGTGGATCAGAGATATAGAGTCAGTATCTGTGAAGATATACACTGTACCTTTAACTGAACCAGGAAATCCCCTGACACAGTCCCCTCCCCCCTTTGGTTTTGAAACATGTTCAGACATGAAACAGCATGAAACAGGGCAGAGAACTGTATCAGTTAAAGCAACAGGAAGCAGGGAAGGCAGTCAGAACAGCAAAGGCCTAAACTGAGGAGGAAAAGATAGCCAACTCAGTTAAGAAGGGGGATAAAACCTTTTATAGGTACATCAGGGAACGAAGGAAGACCAAGGGAGGGATAGTGAGGCTTAATAAAGGGGAGGGGGGTAGTGGTCAGAGGGTGACTGTGAAAAGGCAGAGATACTAAACAGATATTTTTGTTCAGTATTCACACATGATGAGGGGGAGGTACCTAAACCAAACAATTGAAATACTCTGGATATAGGGGTTGATACCAGCCCATTCACAGAAGAAAGAGTTCTGAAAGAACTCTTAAAACTGAAGGTGGACAAAGCAATGGGGCCTGATGGGATTCATCCCAGAATTCTAAAAGAACTACGGGTAGAACTAGTGACACCACTGACTACCCTCTTTAACAAATCATGGGAGGATAGGGTGGTAACTGAGGACTGGAGGAGGGCAGATGTTATCCCACTTCACAAAAGTGGGAGCAGGGCAGATGCAGGAAACTACAGACCTGTTAGTTTAACCTCAGTGATAGGGAAAATGATGGAATCACTTCTGAAGGAAAGAATTGTTGAGTACCTAGAGGCCAGAGAGGCACAGGACCCAAGGCAGCATGGATTCACAGCGGGAAGGTCATGTCAGATGAATCTAATAGATTTCTTTGACTGGGTGACCAAGGTAGTAGATCAGGGCAGGGCTGTGGACACGGCCTACCTAGATTTTAGCAAGTCATTTAACACAGTCCCACACAAAAGATTAATATACAAGTTAGCCAGCCTTGGAGTGGGTCCCAAGATGGTAGCCTGGGTAAAGAATTGGCTGGAGAACAGGACACAGAGGGTAATAGTAAACGGAGTCCACTCTGAAGAAAGGGGGGTTACTAGTGGGGTACCGCAGGGTTCAGTTCTAGGACCGGTCCTCTTTATTGTCTTTATA
Source organism: Neoceratodus forsteri (assembly GCA_016271365.2). NCBI lineage: Eukaryota > Metazoa > Chordata > Ceratodontiformes > Ceratodontidae > Neoceratodus > Neoceratodus forsteri. The sequence continues at coordinate 1,379,374,630 of CM028132.1, read as the reverse complement.
AGTGACATTGCAGAGGGAGTGGAAGGAAAAGTATGTCTCCTTGCAGATGACACAAAGATCTGCAACAACAGAGTTGATACACAAGGTGGGGTGGATAGGATGAGAAGGGTCTTGGAAAGGTTGGAGGAATGGTCAAATGTATGGCAGCTTAGATTCAATGCTAAGAAGTGCACAGTAATGCACCTGGGAAACAAAACCCAGGGGAAGAGTACACAATGGGGGGTGAGATACTAGCAACAACAAAAATGGAAAGGGACCCTGGGGTAGTCATATCAGATGACCTAAAGATGGGCAAGCAATGTGAGAGGGCAGCAAGGAGGGCTGGGGGATACTGGGATGCGTAGGGAGAGGCATCACCAGTAGAAAACAGGAAGTTGTTATGCCTCTGTACAGACAGCTGGTGAGACCCCATCTGGAGTACTGCGTGCAGTTCTGAAGACCCAGTCTCTGTAAAGACATAGACAGGATGGAGGCAGTCCAGAGGAGGGCAACTAAAACGGTGCAGGGGCTGCATCAGAAGACATATGAAGAGAGACTTAAGGAGCTTAATAAGTATAGCCTCGAGGAAAGGAGGGAAGGGGGACATGATAGAAACCTTCAAGTACCTCAAGGGAATCAACAAAGTCCAAGAGGGTAGCATCTTTCAGGAAAAGAGGTGTGCAAGAACAAGGGGGCACAATTTGAAGATAGAGGGGGGACGGCTCAGAGGTAATGTGAGGAAGTATTTTTTCACAGAGAGGGTTGTGGATGCATAGAACAGCCTTCCTGAGGAGGTTGTGGAGTCAAAAACAGTGGTGGAATTCAAGAATGCATGGGGCAATCATAAGGCAATTCTAGGGGGTGGGGGTAGGAGGAAGTAGGCTGTTGGTTAACTAGGATCTGCAGCTTATCCATTAGGTAGGGAAATGGGCAGACTGGGTGGGCCAAGCGGTCCTTATCTGCCATCAAATTCTATGTTTCTATGTAGCATGTCCAGACTTGTAAATAGAAAGGGCTTAGTCAGGTGACACCCACCAAAATAATATAAATACCTCTTCACTGAGTTCACTTCAGTTCAGTCCAGTGGGGCTTGGCATTGAAAGAGGAGGAGATGTTCTACTGCTACTGTAGACAAGCTGTTGAATGCAGATGAGAAGGGTCTTAGGAGCTCTAGAATCCAGGACTGTATTATGTGAGGAACTACTGATGTTAAGTAGTGACTTTCTTTGCAATTTTTTTGTTTTGATTTATTATTTTTTGAACTTTTGAAAAATAAATATCACACCAAGAGTGTTTTAAACCTGTAAATTTGCCTCGTCTGAAGTTTATTACCACATGCTGTGACAAGCAGTGATGATTCAACTAAAAGATGCACTGTATTAAGAAATGTAAATGCAGGGGTGCCCACTGGCCCAGTGGAAGCATGTTATGCTTCTGTGCTGACAACCCGAGTTCGGAAGCAGACTTGGGTCTCACAGAATGTGCAATCAGGCTGGGAAAGAGTGCTGTTGAGGACAGCGCTTCCCAGCTCTGGGGGAGATGGCACTGCAAAAAGAGTCAAACTGACCCACGGAGCTTTCTACCCCCCACCCCCAGATAGCTGCAATGTCTGAGGCCGCTAGGAAGGTAGTTCGCACCATTGATTGTGTAGGTGGAGGGTGGGGGGAGGGAAAAACAGGAGGAGACAGAGCTTGGCTGAAGCACAAGGCCCACCGCAGACCCTGCTCACAGATGATGGCTCCCCTTTCACTCCTAGGATCCAGACTCTGGAGGAGAATGAAGGATAAAAGCTGCTGCCGAGGGGAGGCTGCAACAATGCTGAGACAGCCGCAGTAAGTCCTGAAGAAGGCAGGTGTTGAGAATGGGGGAGCAAGTTCAAAAGAAGCAAGGCTGACGGAGGACCAAAATCTTTTATATATGTTGCAATAGGAAATGAATAATAATGTAAAACATTACAAATACTGCAAAGTTTGAAACTGTAAAATGATCAAAAAAGACATTTTTTTTGTTGATCTTTTTTGTCTCCTCTGGTGCAGCCCTTACAGGTACAAACCTCAGCCCTGTCACCTGGCTCCTATGGAGCTTAGCTCCATCTGGCTCGTCCTCCAGGGCTTACATCCTGTGGTGGGAGTCAGTGCCCCCGATGAATGCACTGTGCCAGAGAGAGCCATGCCACCGGTGTGGGGCCTGCAAGTGTTAGATCCCTCGCCTTTGAGCTGCTTAGTGTTTTTCCTCTTGATTGCCTCCCCTAGGTGGAGCGGGCATGCAATGCTGCACAAGATGCGCCTGTGCATGCAGGACATCAACAGCCGCTGCTCCACCTCTTCCAGCATTGTGCAGACCCAGCTGCTGTGTCTCTAGCAGCTGCCAATAGCCAGGCAAGCACTGGGCTCCACATCCCTCCTGCCCTGGAGGAGAGATTTCCTACATGTACTTAATCTTTCTCCACTGGCTGACCCATCAACATTCTGAGACTGCTTCCAAATACGAGTCGGTGCTGCACGTGATACCCCTAAAGCAGTGTCGGCGGACCGGCTCAAGCAAGAACATTTTTAAAACATTTGAGCTAGCTTGAACTGGCGAACACTTTGTATGCAGGTTTACTGAGGTGAAGGTAGGAAGCGCTTGTGTGACTCACAAATATACCCTATAAAAGAAACATCATTACTATGGTATTTTTTTCTTCCAGTAATGAAAGTGCATTTGTAATATCATACATACACTGTAATACATGTAATATCATGCACTTAAAGTTAGGCAGAAAAAAACGAGAAAGCAGAGTACTGGATGAGGGGTAGGTCCCTTGAGGTAACAGAAGAAGAAACGGATCTTGGCATCACCATTTTACAGGACCTGAAGATGGCAAAGCAATCTGGAAGGGCAGTGGCAAGAGCCAGCAGGAAGTTGGGATGCACAGGGAGGGGAATCACCAGCAGGAGGAGAGAGGTCATAATCCCCTTGTACACCCAGCTGGTTAGGCCTCACCTGGAGTATGGGGTCCAGTTCTGGAGGCCATACCTCAAGAAGGACATGGAGAGGGTGGAGCGAGTTCAGAGAAGGGCAACAAAGATGGTAAGGTGGCTAGACCACTTACCATACAAGGAGAGACTGATGGACCTAAGCAAGTACTCACTGGAGCAGAGGAGGAAGAGGGGTGACATAATTGAGACATTCAGATACTTAAAGGGTATCAATAATGTGCCAGTGGGGAGTCTATTCCAATTAAAGGAGTGACCTAGGATGAGGGGACATGAATTCCAAATCAAGGGGGGGAAGATTCAGAGGAAACATTAGAAAATACTTCTTCACTGAAAGGGTGGTGGACAACTGGAATGTGCTACCAAGGTAAGTGGTGGGGGAGAGGATGGTAGAAGGTTTGAAGAGGGCATGAGATAAGCACAGGGTGCTGTTGGTACGGGAGGGGGGAGACTACAAGAAAGGCCTAGTGGATATCTAGGCAAACTGGGCAGACTAGGTGGGCCTTGCAGTCCTTTTTCTGCCATCACATTCCTATGTTCCTGTACAAATTGCATACTCCAAGTAGTACTCGGGAGGCGGGATCTACAATCTATTTAGGAAGAGGTTTTGAAGCACAGACGTACCAAACTTAGTATCCCTTCTTGTTTGGATGCCCAGACAGTAGAACCCTCCCTTTGCACCGCACAGTGCACCACAGCAGTCCCAGTTAATTCTCCGCGTCACCCCGTGCCCGCCATAAAATATAAGGAACACCCCAAGATGCTCATCGTTGGAGACGCTCTATTATCCCAGTCAGTGATATCATTTTTGCCCTAATCACAGCAACCACATTAGGATGCCCTATTTCCCGCACCCTAGCAATGAGATACCGACCTTAAACCCTTTGGTGGCTCCTTGCCAGCCTTACCATAATCACAACAGACAATCCAAAAACAGATTTTTTGTTCATAGCAGGTTTGTCTTTTCCTGCTTTGACATAAATGATGAACAGTTGCCTGTCTTCAGTTCTGGAGTTTTCTGTCCAAAAACATTAGAGGCTGTGCATTACAGAAAGAGTAAGGTACTTCTGGAAGTCGCAGGTTTCCAGTTGCCTTGGTGATACAGCTGTTAGCACAACCAGAATGGTATTCTGGGCAGCATGTGTTCAAATCCCAGCTAAGGCATTTCTTTTTTTTCTCTCTATTTGTTTAGGTTTCATATATGTGCACACCGCACCACTGTGTATGAAAGTACCATTGACTCTCTAACTTAAACCTTGACAGCCAGCAGAGGTGGGTAGAAGGGACCTCAGTCTAATACTACATCTGAAGGATGGCACCTCCGCAGTACAGCATCCACCCCCATGGCTGCACTACAGTGACAGTATGGGGTATTAGCTGACGTTCCTGGTGTTGGACTACAACCAATGGCTTTCTGATTTTACTGCAAAGAGGCACATGTGCAACCTACAGAGCAACCAATAATACCACTTGACAATATTAAAAGCAGACATTCATGGTAGTGTATAATTTCAAATCATAAGTGCACTTTGTTCCACTACTGAATTAAAAGCTACTGGAGAACACCTTTTTATTCTTTTAATTTTGTTGCTCCCAGGTTTTGCTGTATTTTTTTAAAATCAAGGTTGCTCAGTCCTGGTTGTCTGCCGGCACCCCTATGCTCCCCAGCCTCGTCACCCACCTTCTCTGTAACTTACCCCTCACTCTGGTATATCCCCCATGGATTACCCCCATGGTGGGGTCACTGGGGCTGGGTGGGCCCCTCTGAAGCACAGTCCATTATCTGGCGGAGGGGGACCAGTCAGTGGTGCAGGACCTGTGAAGGACCAGAGTGCCATTCTGTCAGGTAGGTGTTCACCACCTATTTTCTTGTGTGGCTGCAGAGTGTACAATGACGCACTCTGCATGCATGGGTATATCAGTGACTGCCCGTAGCCCTCCCCAAGTTGCCACTCCTGTCACCCAGCTTCCGCCAGATGGTAGCCAACTAGAGAAGTGACCCCCCCCCCACCAAGAGAAGGGAGCAGACGACCAGAGTCGCTCCCGAACCCAAGTTGCTGGTGTCCAGCTGGTAGCTGTACCACTGTGGTACCAGACCAGTTTGCTGCATGTTTTTTCCTTAATTATTTTTTTTTTTTTTTTTTAAATCTCCCCCCTCTGGCTGGCTCTTCATTGGTCCTAGGGCTTCCACCCCATCCAATCACCTGCCTTCCCCAGGACTTATGCAACGGCGAGTCATCCCTGGACTGTGCTGCCAGAGGGGACCTCAATTCCTCCAGTGACATTAATGTTCAGTTGGCGCTGTCAATCAGTCGATGGAGCAGGACTTGCGAGTGAATGGAGGACAGCATGCTGCAGCAACCGGCATTTTCACTGTCTTCCTTCATGTCGCCAGAGTGCCTCCACATGCCCTTCTCTGTTCCAGCGTCTCCACTTGCACAAGCCATTTGGGGACACACAGTAGCAGTGATGCCCCCGAGGAGGCGTGCCTCCCAGGGACACTCCATCATCCTCCCCCCAGCCATCCCTCTGATGAGTCAGGCTTGTTCCCAAACCCAGGTCATTGGCATCAAGAGCAGTAACACTACTGCTGTGCCAGACAGCTGGTTGTTTGTTGCCTATTTTTCAAAGATGTTTGTTACAAAAAAAATTTCCTCAGGATTTTCTGATTTCAGAGTGCACTTGTTATGGCACTGTGGTACTAATGTTGGCAACAGACTGCGACACCACAAACACAACAGTTGTTCAGTTAGTTGAAGCCAGCCAAATGATTTTTGAAACTGACAATGGAATAGGTATTCATTAATATATGTTTATACAGCCAGTGCTGCGCTTCTCTTACTAAACAAAACGTTATCGCAAGCTGTTTAGGTGAGAGGACCACGAAGGGTATCCTGCAATAAGGGCATCCGCTATTGAGCACTTACAAAAAGGGTGACTCAATAGCGGCGCCTGTTCACAGGGCTACTGGCCCGGGGGGGGGCCAAATATGAATATAGTGACATCTTAGCACTATACATACATGTGCGTGGGGAGGTGGGTGCGAGCAAGCCGTGCACCGGGCGGAAGGGGAGGACGGTTTTGTGAGGTGTAGTGCGGCGGTGGGCTGCCGAGCTGGCTGTGTGGTGTGGTGGGTTCGTGGCAGGCTAGGGTTGGAAGGGTGCCGGATTCGATTCTGGGTACATCTGTATTTTTCCGCTAGTCTGAGATTAAAATTTTTTTTGTTTTCACCCTCCCCCCGACATGCACCCCCTTGGAGTTGAGAATCCTTTAGTTGGGGGGGGGGCAGCCTCCTGCATAAACAAAAAAGATGTGCTTTCAGTGTCCTTTTGGTCTGCACGAAGTGTACCTCCTTGTGCTTTTAAGCGATGTACACTAAAACCTAATAGCGATCGACTTTCTGCAATCGCCGTTATCACATAGAACCACCATGAAGCTAAGTAGTTCTGTCAACTCTAAACAGTAGAGAAAAACGTTTTTCTTCAGTAAGAGAGAGAGACGGCATTAGCCATATAAACATATTATGATTCAATTAGGTCAACAAAGATTTGAAAAAGGATAGTGCAGCACAATACATTTTTATTTCTGGCTTCATTTTATTATGTTCCCCCATAGTACTGGTACAGTCCAGTTGTACTGACCCATTAGTATCACTGTTAGTACTGTACTCGCACACGGTCGTTCCGCTGAGCGTGTTCATTTTGAGGCATGACTTTGTGCTCAAGATAAACACAAGAAGTTTTGAAAGCTTCATTTTTAAAAGCACGCTGTGGCTGATGGAAGGAGCAGTAATGGGAACAGAGGTAACAACTGTTAGGACTCGGGAGCAGCAGGAGAGAGCAACTGTACACAGGATAAGAGTTAGGGATTCTGAAATCTGACTGGATCATAGAGGTCCATTGATTTATAATGTGAAACATTTACTAGAAAAATTGATTATGGGGTGAAGCCAAAGACTTTGAAACCATTAAAGTTAAATGATATGGCTATTAAATCAACATTATGATTTTTACACAGTTATTTTTTTAGTACGGAAGATATCAACTTTATCACCAGTGTGTACACCTTTAAACCTAAATTCTAGTTCATAACCCCATCACCCTCTTCAAGCTCCCAAATCACCCTGTTAGGGCAGCCAAATATGATTTAATTATAGTTTAAAAATCTAGGTGTAATCCCTAGGTGGTGCTATCCCAAGGGCTACTACCCCTGCCTACTTGGCTAGTAGCAGGTTACGGGGCCTAGGGTCTGTAACGGGTGCCTTCACCCGGAGATCAGGGTGGGTAGTGGTCAAGCTAACCAGGGCACAGACCTCCGGGACACTGTAACCCCTCTCTTTCCCTGCTAGTGGCCTAAACGCTGCACAATAATTACGTTCACAATACCCCTTGTACACCACACAAGTACCCACACTGTTTACACTTACCACCAGGGCAATTTCCTCTAACTCGACCCTGGGGACCCCCTGTAAAACAAGGTTAGGCAAAGCAACTAGCAACAGTACAGTACTCTTAGCACAAACAAGAACCACAGTCAGATTAAATGCAGAAAAGGTTAGATCTGATTTATTCAGGGGACTTGAACAAGGGAGAGGCGTAATCAGGTTGATTTGCTTAAAAGCTCTATCAATCAAACAGTTATGCATGCACTTCAGAGTCCCTAAACAGTCACACCCTCTGGGTACCCAGGTGGAGAAGAGATGGGCTAGCCAGGACCATTGCCTCGGGTAGGCCGGCGTTGCAGCTAGTTGGGGATGTGATGGAAAAGACAACATGCACCGTACACACTATTTGTAATTCGGAGCCAGAAGGCTCAGTTCGTGAAGAAAAAGAAACAAACGAGACAATCAGATGACACACTTAGATTAAGCTGTCGTTGCAGGGAGCTACCCTGATATTTACTCACAATACCCAAGACTGGACACAGGAGGGACGAAAATTGAGACAGCAGGTGGTTGATCTGGGCTGCCAGGAGAAGCAGGGCCCACACGATTCACCAAGACGTCGTTTCTGTTCAAGCGTGGAGCAGGGGGCTAATCCCCAGGCAGGTCTCTCATCAGTGACTTTCTCTGTGCAGTGGGGTAGTCTGGCAGGGCCAGTGTGGTATGGCCCAGGCCAAATGGAGATGAACGTGGATTCAGTCTGATTAGGCTGGATAAACCTTCCAGCAAGCAGAACACAGTTCTCACAGTGGGGAACCAAATCACAACCCACTTTCGACACACAGCACATTTACATGTAAAGGATTCTATGGTACCAGCAAGCAGAACACAGTTCACACAGTGTGGAACCAAATCAAGACCCACTTTCAATACAGAGCACATTTACATGTAAAGGACTCTACGGTACTAGCAAGCAGAACACAGTTCACACAGTGGGCAACCAAATCACGACCCACTTTCAATACACAACACATTTACATGTAAGGAAATTCTACCTTACCAGGCAAACCGTTCTCCGGTCACGATCGCAAAGTCTTTGCACAAACTGGGGATTCAAAAGCAGCTGGAAATCCTGACAGGCCGATCACATTCAGGAAAATCTTCGGTCTTCTTCAGGTATGAGCCTGGTAAAAAAATCAGTGGCTTACTTCGTTATCACAAACTTGGATTTAGTCTGAAATAATTATCTTCTCTCACAACAAAGACTCCCCCTTCATTCAGCTGGCAAAGGGAAGTCACCAAAGTCAAATAAGTCTGGAGTCACTCTCTCCTTTTTGCCAGGGTGCTTGTTGCTGGGCAACACTGCAGTGTCGGTGCAGTGTACCATAGCTAGGGTGCACCCTCTGTTCACCCAGATCTCCTGATCTGACACACTGTGAATCTGGACCATCACTCGTTGTGCGTAGGCATGGGCATGAGCAGGCAAGATGCTGGGCTTGATCAATAATCCTGGCAATTTTCCATCACCTGGCACATCCAAGATCAGTATTTTGTTCTTGACATCTTTCCGGAGGCAGACCTCCCCTTGAATGGTACACTGGGCATTAGGGGCCAGTACCACTGAATCAGGATCCTTCTTCCACATGATCCCCACTGCTTCATCCTGGTCTACTTCCTCGGGTTTCTGTTGCAAGTCATAGGCCCTTTTGATCGGAGCCGGAATTCTTAGAGTCCTTCCAGTCCATCGCCCTTGTATCTCATGACAGAGTTGTGCTAGCCTCCCAAATGTGGGTGTTTGTTCCAATTAACAGGGGAACCCCATCGTACAGTCTGGTGGGGGGACACACTAGGGCCAATGTCTCAACTTGCTCCTCCACACCAGTTACAGTTGCAGGAAAAGACAACCAAAGGCGGACATATCCTAAGTAGGGATAAGACTTGTCACTCAGCCCCCACACGTGTAGGCCTTCCAGGGATTGTAATGGCATATCAGATAAGTATTTGTCATACCAGTCCAATACAATAGTCACTTGCAACCCACTGTCAAGCACAGCCCGAGTAGGAATACCATTCACAGCCACAGTAGTCTCCATTGAAGGGACCACTACTTCGGACCAGTCGGAAGGGACAGCAGCAGGGGTCTGGACAGACGATTTAGCCACAAAGAGGTTTGAGTTAGGATGTCTAAAGCCTTCACTGCGATTATTTCGTGCACCCCTTGACCACTGATTCAGTTTCCAAAACTCCCCTTGAAGCCAGTTCACCACTCTCCCCAAGTCCCTCTGAGAACAGCATTCCCTCTTCATGTGACCATCCTTGCTGCAGTTGTGACAAATGACAGGCTCTCAGGGGCATCCCTGGAGAAAGCATTGCAGGTGATGCTGGAGCACCGATGGGAGATTGTGATATGGCTCCTGCTAAAAGAGTGCCATATCTCAAAAGTTCCTTTAGGGTGGCAGTCAATTCCTTGAGCTCAGCCGAAAAGCCACCCTCAGTAGCGGATGCCTGAGGATGCACCCCCATGGCAGTCACATCCTGACAGGGGCCAGGATCTTTGTCAACAGGAGCTACCTCAGTGGGAACATCCTGTTGTACCTTTCTGACTTCCTTCACCAACTCCTCTCCCCACCGTTTAGCCCATGGTGGGACAACCTTAGTGGTCTCCATTTTGGAAGGGCCTTCTGGTGCCACGATCACTTGAGCTGCACTCACCCCATAATTACAATCTCCCTCTTCCCCTTCAACCTCCCGGAGTTCTTTTATCAAGTCATAGTAGTCAGGTGGGTTACCTTTCCTATCCTGGAGCCTTAACTGGCGGATCTGCAATTTAGAATGCTTTGCATGTTGCAGTATGTGCCCCAATCTCACATGGTTCAAGTCACTGGTGGCTACCCCACCTTTCCGGTAAGTTTTCTGCAAAGCTCTTTCTAGACGAGTAACATACGCAGACAAACTTTCCCCTTTCCATTGTTTGGTACCTCAGAATTTCCACATCAAATTCTCCCCTGACTCAATGCTCAGATGACACACTTAGATTAAGCTGTTATTGCAGGGAGCTACTCTGATATTTACTCACGATACCCAAGACTGGACATGGGTGGCACGAAATTCGAGACAGCAGGTGGTTGATCTGGAGTGCCAGGAGAAGCAGGGCACACACGATTCGCCGAGGCGTCATTCCTGTTCAAGCATGGGGCAGGGGGCTGATCCCCAGGCAGGTCTCTCATCAGTGGCTTTCTCTGTGCAGTGGGGTAGTCTGGCAGGGCCAGCATGGCATGGCCCAGGCTGAATGGAGATGAACACGGATTCAGTCCGATTAGGTTGGATAAAGCTTCCAGCAAGCAGAACACAGTTCACACAGTGGGGAACCAAATCACGACCCACTTTCAATACACAGCACATTTATATGTAACGAAATTCTACTGTACCAGGCAAACCGCTCTCCGGTCATGATCGCAAAGTCTCTGTACAAACCGGGAATTCAAAAGCAGCTGGAAATCCTGACAGGCTGATTGCATTCAGCAAAATCTTCGGTCTTCTTCAGGTATGAGCCTGGTAAAAAATCAGTGGCTTACTTCGTTCTCACAAACTTGGATTTAGTCTGAAATAATTCTCTTCTCTCCCTCTCAGGGGCAGCAGGCAGAAATGCAGGCCACAACTCATGCCTTTCCACAGTTCTCCCACGTGAAACTACTCAGACGGCTGCTTGACTGTCTCAAGCTGTTGCTTCTTCAGCTCCCAACTTAGATCTGACTCAACTGCCAGCAAGCCTGGGACTTTCCCCAGAATCCAAAGGGTTTGGTTGGCTGATCTGTCTGCCAGTCACAACAAAGGCTCCCCCTTCAGGTGCAAAAAGGCACCAAAAGCCCCAAACTACAATTCCTACAGATTTTGACTCCAGACAGCTCCTGTAGTCCGGCTCCACTTTAGGTCCCACCAGATGACTATGACTATGGGATGCATAGGCAGGGGCATCACCAGCAGGAAAAGGGAGGTCATAATTCCACTATACAAGACACTAGTGAGGCCGCACCTGGAGTACACTGTGCAGTTCTGGAGACCTTACCTACGTAAGGACATAGACAGGGTAGAGAAGGTTCAGAGGAGGGCAACAAAGATGGTGCATGGATTGCATCACAAGTCCTATGAGGACAGGTTGAAGGCACTGAACATGTACTCCTGGAGGAGAGGAGGAGAGGGATATGATAGAGACATACAAGTATCTTACAGGGAGGAACAGGGTGCAGGAATGCACTATTTTTAAGCGAAAAGATGTTCCAGGACTAGAGGGCATGGGATGAAGTTGAGGAGGACGATTCAGAGGAAACGTGAGGAAGAATTTCTTCACAGAGCGGGTGGTGGACAAGTGGCACACCCTGCCAGAGGAAGTGGTGGGGGCTGAAACAATCACGGGATTTAAGAATGCGTGGGATAGACATAAAGGAATTCTGGAGGTCAGGGGTAAGGGGCAACAGACTTCCTGGAAAACATAAACTGAGCTTGCAGGCTTAGACGGGCGGACTGGGTGGGCCGTGGGCCCTTGTCTGCCGACACTGTCTATGTATCTATGTAACTGATTGGTCCAATTTGCAGTCCCAGGCCAAATGGTGGGGATAAACAAGACAGTCCTTACTGTAAAGAAGGCAGGTTAGACAAACTACATTATCATTATCACTCTAAAAGGTTTTCAGCAAACAGTTACATATTCTAACAGAGCTCCCTCTGCACAATTAGCGATGGCAGAAACGAAGAGACTACCAGGCAGCCCGGGTGGGACTCGAGCATGACAACACTCAGCCCCCTCCCAGATTAATCACCACTGCAAAGCTAGGCAGCCCTTAAAGAGGAAGTACACAGGAACTCTCTGGCAATAACATTTAACTGCTAAAACGCAGGACACCAGCCTGGCAGTGAGCATTTAGGCAAGCTCAAGGAATCCTTTTTGGAACCCCCATTCGTAGGTGGGTTACACTTGTATTGGAGCTTCTTGTAGATAATTGTTTGAGGAGTCTTGGACCCCCACCCCCACATACACCTTACAGATTTATCAGGGTTCTCACCCCAGTTGTTAAGGAATCTCAGTACAGAAAAATACTTTACAGGGGTCACACGTAATTTTTATTTTGGACTGCTGAGCAGGGAAAGTAGGATAAAAGTGCTGCTGACCCATTGATGACTGCCCTCGCTAGTGACAACAGGAATTCTTTTCCGAGGGATCGCAGCACTTTAAAGTTTCTTACAGTGCAGTGGCCCATGCTTTGGTACTTGAGCCACTAAAACGAAACAAGGGAAAAAAAAAAAGGGAACTGGCAAATACTTGGTAACTCAGAGGCGAGTCACACAGTTCCAAGATAATCTGGACTATGCCCCTGGTCAGCACAACAGTGCTAGCATCAACCCCTGCTTTATCTGTACGGATGGGATGGCTATGAAAGTAAGTTAAAAATGGTGGAGTGAAAAGAATGGTACATTACTGGACCCTTGCTCTCCTGGAAACCTTACTAAGGGTTTAACAGAAGCTAGGAGAGTGTTCAGTTCCATGCTCAGGCTGGAAAGTACCATTCATATTTTTTCACTCCTCGCTTTCCTTTCCCTCTGTCTCTTCTTTGGGCCCTGACTCCCAAGTGTGGTACTGTGTCATTCATGGCTTAGTCTCTGGATCACTGAAAGGTTCACACTGCCCCCCCATTACTGCTCTGTGTCTGTCCCTAATTGGGGAGGGGGGGGTCCCTCCCTCACACACAGAATATGACATTCAAGAACAAAGGAAACACAGCATTTGGACAGGTGTGACTAGGATGTGGATGGCCCTGCTTAGTATAGATGCAATTATGTGGTTGGCTGTGAGATCATGACCTGACACAAGACCAGCATATTTATGGTCTATATGTCCCTCACATTTCCTGGGATTCAGGACCATGATGTCACCATGCTCCCTGGGCATTAGTTATCTCTACACAATGACGGGAGACAGCCATGTAGCAAAGTGAGTGAACCCTCCCAGTCTGCACAGTCCTTGGGCAGTTTGTATGGCAGCCTCCCAGATCCAAATACTATTGATGATGTGGGGTCAAGTCACAGGGACCCACATGGCATGGGGCCTGAGAATGCCAGCAGCCATAATCTAGATGGCCTAATGGTTCCCTCTCCTCATTTTCACCTCTTGCCCTCTGACCCTCCCACCTCAGCATCGCACAGGTACCGTCTTCGTCAACCTCACACACGCACAATGTGCTCTGTGCAGAGCAGCACGCTCCTCCCAACTCGCGCAGGGGTCGCCGTGGTAATGGAACCTGGCACCAACCCTGACTGGGTTGGAATGCCCTGCCTGTGGCAGAGCTGCTCTAGCCATGGCCACCATATCTCTTAATTGTCACTGATTATGGGGTACGTCCTCATTTTACCACTCATAATCGCTCTGTCCCATATCCACGCCTCACAGAAAAAGTGCAGCCCACACAGGGAAGGTACCATAAATCCAGACATTAAAGCAGAAATTCACAATCTCAAAAATAAACTTTGTACAAGTAAAGGCAATAGTTTCCATGGTGTTCTGACCTTGTATAGTAAAGTTACGCAAAAACTTACCGTAACAGTATATCTTCAAAAGGAGCTCTTGCATCAGGTAACACCTTTAAGACTGAGGCCGGCAGGCACCAGGACCCCATGGAAAACTTCTAGCTAGCAGTCTATAGCAGGGGACTGCCCCTGACATTGGCCCAACCCTGATGTCACTTATGGCATAAAAGGGGCGGTCCCCCGGCTCAATCTCAGTTCTCCCATTGGAGACCCCAGCAAAAAAGAGTAAATTTTGGAGAACCAAGGAAGTGCCTCACAATGAGGAAAGGCAAAGGTAACCATGATGGAGAAGCAGCTACCAGGGCAAGGCGGGAAGGAAAATAGCACTTGCTGCAAGTGCTCCTCTTGAAGATCTACTGTCACTGTAAGTTCTTACGTAACTGTACTATCTTTCTTCGAGGGGGCTCATGCAGCAGGTAACACTTTTAGGAGTAAGTCCCAAGCAGCAATGAAGAGACCCCGGTCAAATGGGTGGAGGCAGAAGTCTCCCAAAGAGGTTTAAGAGAGAAGGTCTTGTGGGACTGCCAGACCATAGCCTACTCTGTGTTCAGATGCAATGTCCAAACTGTAGTGCTTGACAAAGGTGTGGACAGAATTCCAAGTAGCAGCTGCACAAATGTCAGTGGCTGATGCATTCTTCAAAGAGGCAGCCATGCCCCTGGTGGAGTAGCCTTTAACCGAGCCCGGTAAAGGCTTGTCATACTTGTAGCAGACAACAATGCAATTAACCAACCATTTGGATAAACACTGCTTAGAAACAGGAGCTCCTTCCATTCTGGGGGCCAAAACCACAAACAACTGGTCAGACTTTCTAGTAGCTCGGGTGCACTCCAAGTAATAACACAGTACCCTATAAACATCTGGAGTATGAAGTAGTGCCTCCCCTCGGTTGGAGTACTCTAGATAGTAGACAGGAAGGTGGATGCCTGATTCAATGTAAACTCTGATACCACCTTGGGAAGAAACTCAGGACTGGTCCACATGGACACGCTGTCCTTGTGGAAAACCAAATAAGGCTCTTCACACATCAGAGCCTGAGGATCGTAAATCCTTTGAGAAGTAATGGCAACTAAAAATAATGCTTTCCATGACAGAAAGCACAGCTCACAACTTGAGGCAGGTTTGACAGGAGGCAGGGTAAGCTTTTCCAAAACAAACAAAAGGTCCCATGGTGGGACTGGGTCGCTAATGGGAGGCTTCAAATACAGAATGCCCTATAGGAACATATGGGGAAGATCTGTCTGGGCGAGAGTTTTGCCCTCAATAGGTGCATGGTAGGCAGAGATGGCAGACAGATGCACCTTTAGAGAGGAGTAGCTCAGACCAGAATTCAATAAGGAGAGAAGATACTCCAGTACTGAATTCCCCTTGCAGGTGAAAGGGTCCAAATACTGAACGGTGGCCCAGATGCAGAACAGCTTCCATTTCATTGCATAAATCGCCCTGGTTAAAGGTTTCCTTGTGGCCACCAAGACATCTGCTACCCTGGGGGGAAACCCCAAATCAGGATACAGCTTCCTGTAGGTCTGCAGGAGCCACACATGGAGATGCAGAGACTTGAGATCTGGATGGACCAGGGTTCCCTGCTCCTGGGAGAGTAAGTCTGAGTGCAGGGGCAGGGAGAACATAGGTTCCACTGCTGCTCACTCTGACTGCAGCTTAAGAAGAACTCTGCAGTAAAGGGAAGGCGTAAAGGAACCTTCCCGTCCAGGAGAGGGATGACACATCTCGCCATAAAACACCAGGCTGTGGATCTAGCAAGCAAAAACTAGGCAGTTTTGTGTTGGATGAAGAGGCAAATAGATATGATTCTGGACATCTCCATCTGGTGAAGAGGTCTTTGATCACTGATGGAAGAAGTTCTCACTCATGACCTGTGGATTGAGATCGGCTTAGGCTGTCGGCTAGGGTGTTTTGTACACCTGGAACATGGACTGCTGTTAAGTCCAGGTGATGATCCACTACCCATGACCAGACTCTCATGTCCTCCCTGCAGAGAGGATAAGAATGAGTGCCCCCCCCGCTTGTTTTTGTAGAAGACCACTGACATGTTGTCCATCTGGATCAACAGAGGGATGAGCAGCAACACTGTCTGGAAGGCCTGAAGAGCGTACAGGATCACCCGCATCTCCAGGACATTGATGTGGAGATGGAGCTCGTGCTGGGCCCAGGTCCCTTGTGTCTGATCCTCTTCCAAGTAGGCTCCCTAGCCATGGCTAGATGCATCTGCAGTCAGAATCTGACTGGGAGATTTGTTCAGCAGACAAACCCCCTTGAAAAGATGGGAGGGATTTAACCACCATGCTAGGGCCTTTCATACAGGGTTCGACAGCAAGACAGGCTGCTCTAGGACATCTGAACGCTGGTCCCATTGGACTCTTAGGTTCCAGTGGACCACCCTCATATAAAGCCGAGCCAGGGGGACTGTGACAATGGCAGCTGCCATGTGTCCCGAGAGTCTTAGGACAGACCTGGCCAGAACCTGTCGAGAGGAGGAGGAGACCTACTGAGCGTGTGTCTGAAGGTACTCTGCTCTGTGTAGAGGTAGAAAGGCTTTGCTTTGTGCCGTATCTAAGATCGCCCCTATATACTGCAGCTTCTGACCTGGCCAAGGAGAGGATTTGGGGAGGTTTAAAGTAATCCCTAGGTCTTGAAACAGGGTGAAGGTGGCCTTCATAGTGTGTAAGAGCCGGTCCCTGGTGGGAGCAGTCAACAACTAGTTGTCTAAGTAAGGGAAGACATAATGGCCCCATCTCCTTAAGGCTGCAGTCACTACTGCGAGGCATTTGGTGAAACCTCTTGGGGCCGAGGACATGTTGAAAGGCAGAGCTCGAAACTGGTAGTGACTTCCCTGGAAGCAGAAGCGAGGGAACTTCCTGTGGGGTTGGAAAACCAGAATGTGGAGGGATGCGTCCTGCATGTCCAGAGAGCATAACCAATCCCCTTGATGGAGGAGAAGAAGAACATCTAGCAGAGTGACCATCCTGAATGTTTTGTACTCTATGTACTAGTTCAGGTGGCTGACAGTAAGGATAAGACGCAGGTCCCCTGTTTTCTTTGGCACCAGGAAGAAGTGGAAATAAAACCCTTTCCCCCTTTGTGCAGGAGGGACAGGTTCTATGGCCTGCTTCTGCAGAAGGGCCTGAATTTCCTCTTTGATGAGGGACGACGTGAGCCTGAGGGTAATGTAAGGGGACAGGAGGGTTGTCTGGGGACAATTCTGTGAGTTCCAGAGTGTGCCCCTTTTCCACCAGCTGAAGGACCCACAGGTCTGAGATTATCCGGTGACAGCCTTCTATGCACATGGAGAATCGACCCCTCCACTGACTCTCCTAAGGCTTCAGCCGGAAAAGGGGGTTCAGGCAGTGAGTCAGGCTGAGGAACTGGGGTGGGGCAGTGCGGCCTGGGAGGTCCTAGGAGCCTGAGGGGCAGAACCTCTGGAAACAGGGGTGGAAGCTTGATGCTTGAGTCCTGCTTTATACTACTGTCCTCTAGATTGCTGTCTGGCATTCCTCCGAAAGGACAGCTTGGGATTTTGTTTACACTGAGATTTGTACATAGTATGTACAGATCTGATAGACTTTTCTGATTCCTGCAGGCTGGTAATTATATTTTGTGAGTCCTTGCCGAACAGGATGGGACCCCTAAAGGGGGCATCCATTATTTTGGATTGTACATCTAACGCGAAGCTGGACACTGTCCTCAGCCATGAGTATCGACAAATACCGATTGTGGAGGCTACAGCCCGTCCCGCGGAATCCACCGTATCATAAGAGGCTCGGAGGACATGGTTGCCCACGTCCGAGCCTGACTTCAGGATGGCCTTAATCTCCGCACTACCAGGGCAGTCATATATGGCCTGAGCCACCTCCAGAGCCTTGTCTCACAGGGCATTAGGGTACTGGACCATGTGGGTGAGAAAATTCTGAGTTCATATAGCACATGTGTTGGCCCGGTGGCGCTGAGGGTTGAGATGCTGGACACCACATCTCACGCCATGCCGGCGACCTGGGTTCGGGAACGAGCCCAGGGAGCCAGGGGTCAGTTGGGGAGGAGAGGATTGAGTGTCCGTCAGACTGCTCTCCTCTCCAGGGAAGGGAGGAGGGGTCCTTGTTCTGCAACACCAGTGGTGCCCAGTGGAGACTGGAGGCACAGCAGTTGGGGACTGTGTATGTGGGGCGGCATCAGGCGGCTGACCTGTGATGTGGGTGAGAACGTGAACATCTCGCACTGGACAGCACTGCACATCCTGCATTGGGGAGGGACCGAACAAGGAAAATTCCCTGGTGACGGGGAGGCAAAGGTGGATGCCCAGTGGCCATGCCCACATGCCCAATGCCGGTCCGAACCCCGATTCAGCTCTCCGTGATCCCCTGCCTCTCTTCATGGGTTGGTGGGGGAAGGGCGGACCCAGCATACCCGACTTCCTGGTCGGGCAAGGATTCAGGTGGGAGGTGGATTCATGGACTGAGCGGGTCTACTGGAGAGATGCCCTGGAGCCAGAGTGAGGAAGGTATAAACAGAGTCCACAAAAAAAAAAAAAAAAATAGCACATGTGGCCAAGGAATAAACCTTTCTAACCAACTGCTCAATTTGCTTGGAGTCTTTATCTGGAGGCTGAGAACTTAGGTGTCTAGGGCACTAGGAGTGATCGTGGGCAGCATTAATAACAACAGAGTCCATTTCAGGGTGCTCCCTATAAAAGGGATCATCTCTGGGAGCACAATACAGCTGGTCTGACTTTTTGGAGACTGCAGGCATCGAAAAAGGGTACTTCCAGGCTGTCCTGTTGATATCTTTATAGGAGTCAATAAGCGGAGGAACAACCATGGGCAGGGTGGTGTTCTTTCTGAGAAAGAAGGCTCACCGACATCGCTCCGGATCCAATTTCTCTGAGTCCCACCCATTCAGCTGCTGGATATGCCGCATGACATCTAAGAAAGTTGAAATGACTGGGAGGCAGTACAGCGCAGTGGTTTAGGGCTCTGAGCTGCAAATCTGGAGACCTGGGTTTGAATCCCACAGCCCTCACTTGCATTCTGTGCGACTCTGAGCAAGTCACTTAACTTCCCTGTGCTCCCAGGTTGCACCTGTAAACAAGTTTTCAGCTTTGTGCCACTCCTGGTTAAACAATTGGAAAAAAAAAAAAAAGTGTGGGGTGTCTTTAGTCCCCTCCAGCTCTGATGGAAGGTTGGAGTCACCGCAGCCTGAAGAGGAGGAGGCGTACCCATCCGAATCCCCGGAATCTGGGGAGGGCGAAGGGGAGTGGGGTTGTTTGCATGGCCTCCCTTTTGGCTAGGCAGTCCCAGCAACATCCAGGTGGAGAGGTAGGTGGGGGAACTGGACGCTTGCCAAAAGGTAGACCCTGAGAAGTAGGGTTGGGGGAAGGGAAATATTTGCCAGGATGCCAGGGAAAATCCCCTCCCTACATAACCTTGCACTTTTTTGCACTGAACACTTCGCTGTGTCTTCTCTCAGATCCCTGACCCCCCCTTTATTGTGTCCACCATTCCACAGACCTTGGTGTTATCTGCAAACAGGCAGGTTTTGGACCTTTATGCTGTCCCCAGTCTCATTAATGAACATGCTGAACAGCACTGATCCAAGCACCGTCCCCTGTGGAACCCTGCTGGTGACCTCCCTCCTCCTCAGTACTCTCTCCTGACCGTCACTCTTTGGATTCTGCCCCCTGGCCAGTTTGCTAACCATTCAGTCTTCTTGTCCTCCACTCCCAGATCCTCGAACTTTCTGATCAATCTCTTATGGGGGACCAAGTCAAAGGCCTTGCTGGAATCCAGGTACAGTATGTCCACTGTCTGGCCCCTGTCCACCACGGTTCACTCAGTACGGTTCCACATGAAAAATGTCATAGTACATTAGGATGACAGCACAATGCCAACCACGATTGTGGCGCCAGGCATTGTGACACCTGACCCCAAGTGCGTGGAATGTACTGAGGCATGTCTGTGGTCTTTGTAGGGGATGCCGATTACGATCGAGACGCCAGACATTGTGGTGCCCAACCCTAAGTGCACAGAATGCACCGGGGCACATCTGTGGTCTCCCCCAAATGACTATGATCACCTCCATGGTGAAGGTTTATCGAGGATGGGGTGCAACACCCATGCAACGCTCTCACCCTGCTGGGCACTCCGACAACCAATTTGCCACTGTGACAGGCAAATTGGTTGCGGTGCCCTGATCACGTTGCTCTAACTGCATCGACCCAATGATGGGATACCATCCACCACCTTTGTAACCCAGTCAAACAATGCCAGGCAGCACTGTAAGTTCGAAGTACCAATACTTAATACCAAATAACAGAGACGTGCACCCACCAGCAGAGTCCCTGCAAGTCCCTGTTTGGACCATCATTATTAAGCAATCAGTGCTTGAACTATTCCAGGACCATCTCACAGGTACTCAGGTGTGTGCAGATCTCTGTTGATTGGTATACACAGTGTAAACCTTGGGAACTGACCGTACATAGCACAGTGGGCTACTCGAAGCACAGGACCAAATCTGATTCTCGAAGTTCCAATAGTTGCCTCAACCTGAACTAACTCCTGTCTGTCTTTCATACGGCTCCCCCTTCCCTGAACCAGTGACCTACTCCTTTTGTTCAAGTCAGACACACCTTTGGCCACTGGGTTGAGACTTTATTTAATAACAGTTCCCCAAAGAACCTTTTGATCTCTGGTTTGTCCCTGTGCATCTCAGCTTCTCTGTTCATTCCATTAGGCATACGCAAACAGGGCACACTAGACTTCAGATTGTAGTGCAACAAGAAAAGGTGTATTTCAAGATTAGTACACAGGCCACAAGTGCAATCACACATCTCCGATAGTAAAGATAATCGATAAACAATTGTAAGGATACCCTCGTTCATTAAAGGAGAGAGTATGTTAAAACCAGTAGCACTGGGCTTGCTTGAGGAACCTGGTCTCTCCACACTTTTAGGCTACATGCTGCAGCACAGCGGCTAACAACAAGGGTCTGCAGCAGGACTCTAGTATAACACACTAGTAGAGCTTTCTTCTGTTAGCTTGGACTGTTAATCATGCACTAACGGGAGACTGGGGGAATGGATACATTTTGGTTTTGTTTTTTTGCACCTCCCATGCACCCCTGACCGGCCTCTCCTTCAGGTCACCAGGATGCACCCTGCCACCTCTCCCCGACACCAACTACCACTCCATATTGCAGCCCCCCCCCCCGGAAACCCAATGTTTCCCTTCGCCGGATGGGTCTACCCCGTTCCGGGGAGAAAGTGTCAGTAGGCGCATCTTTATTGACCCGGGTGCTGCTGGGGTTGGTCTGGGCTGTCCAGGGCTTTGTGGCAGCAAGGGACTGGTGACCATCATCCAGTTGATCAGGGGGCCATTTTTCCCTGTTTTTCTTGGGGAGTGTGACGTGCCACATGACATCAAGGTGTGAGTCGATGTCCGCCACGCTCCCTCCCATGGTGAGGCCTGACATGTTGCAGTGCCCCCAGCCTCTACCAGGGGCCAGCAAACGCCAGGCCACAAACCCCCCCCCCCAAGGAGAAGGCGAGCGATTGTTGGATGCTCAAGCCATCTCTCCCTAGCTGGCCTTCTGACACCCGGGTCCATTCCCGAACCCAGGTCGTTGGTGTCACAGGTGGAAATCCAACTGCTGCACCAGCGGGCCAACCACTTTGGGTTTTAATGGATTCTGGGTGCATTTCTTTTCAGTTGCCCTACTCTGACTGGGTAGTCTAGCTCGCTACCCCTACCTGTAGCCCAGGTGGGCAGCTGCATGACACCAGCTCCAGATGGAGGAGCTTCCCATGGGTACTACAACACCCAGTACCTCCTGACCTTCCCAGTTCACACACTCACTCACTCACCACTCGGGTGTCTGGTTCCAAAGAGCTTATCTCACCACTTTTGCTTATCAGGTAGGCAAACATTTATCAAGATTAAGAGGCTCTGATGGACACCTACCCCTGGTCAGCACAGCAAAATGATTCTGCTTATTTGTATCTATGAACAGACTGCTGGATTATAATAGAATGTATATATTCAGCACTGGCACGTCTCAAGAGCAGACTTCAGCCTCCTGTCTTCACATCTTCCTTAAAGGGACACTGTCAACCTTTTTTGCATCATATTATTTTTAGGTAAAAACTCACATTTTATGATTGCTTACTGTCTCTAAAATTCATTGATGTTGCTGGTTGTTTTGTCTGCCTCTTTGCTTAATAGAACTAAAGTGCATGGTAATATATAGCTATGCCCAGCTTTGTTTTGCTTCAGATCATTTAACTACTCTTGGTGAAATCCTCCTGAACATGAAAATCACCATCAAACAGTGCAACCACTCACAATACAATAGTCTGCTCTACTCCCACTGCACAATGAGTGGCTAGATTGTGTTGGGGGTGTTCCTGAGTCGAGGAAAGATGCAGTGGGAGCTGGTCAACAAATGTAAACAAACAAGCTTGGGTGTGGTAACACCAGTATGGTGGACAGTCTGTTTTTCCCTTTTTAAAGGAAACATTGGATCTGAATCAAACTACCAACTGCATCAACAGTCTCTATACAATGTGAATAATCATAAAATGTGTTTTGTAAACTAGGGATACTTTGAGGCCTAAGGGGGCTTGATAGTGTCCCTTTAATTGGGGGACCTAGACTGGATAACGGTGTGGCCATCCAAGAGCACTAGAGATCTGAGCCACCCCAATGGGCCCCCCCCCCACCCTCATTTACCAAGGTGCTGCCCTGGACCAAAATAGGACTCTGAGGCCAGGACAGTCAATGATCCAGGTTCAGGCCTGCTGATTGTTTGCTCCAGGAGTACATTAGGACCCGGAGCAATCCAAAGGCATACTGGAACATGCCTCGTCACTTTGCAAGTGCTAAAGGCATGTTCCAATATACCAACCAGCCAGGCACTGCCCTAAATGCACTTGCAAACCCCAGCCCCCTACTGGTTACAGGAGGTATGTGACAAATGAGGTGCTATGGGGATTCTTGGAGCAATCCAGCTGTTAGGGCCCACTAATGGTGACTGCTTAATCTGTCAAATTCGTACCCTAAAATGCAAATGACCCCATAGTACCAGCAAAGCACTATGGGGTCATCTGAATCCCATTAGAGCCTTATTACAGGCCCGGAGCAAACTATGTATGCACCCCCCCCCACACACACAGTGCCTGTTAGGGCTGCCTGTAGGCTGTGCCTGGTGGTCCAGTGTTATCCCAAGCCCCTGCATGTATCCACAGTGAACTTCCCTGGTGTAAAGTGGTCCCCCCCAGCCCCCAAGCACCCCTTTGTTAGATGTATTTACTTTCTGTAGTTTCCAATGGTCTCCGCAAACCCTTGAGGATCCCACCAGTATAAGTATTACTTTCCTGGAGTCCAGTGGTCACTCAGCCACCCTGATCACCCCACCGATATATGTATTTACCTTCCCTGGTGTCCAGGGACTGAGGGGATGTGGTGGCAGCGGAGGGGACAGGATGGGTTTGGGGGTTTCAGACATACAAATGTCAGGGAGACCACTGGGCACCACGGAAAGTAGATACATATACCAGTGGGGTGCTCGGGGGGGGGCAAGAGTAGAGGGCGCAGGCCATAAGACCTGGTGCGGGGAAGCGGTAATTTGTACCACATTTAGGGCTAGTTACTGCCTCTCTGAACCTACTAGCATGCTGGTGTTCCTATATGCAAGGTGCTATCAGCTGCTTTGCACAGGCACACCAGCAAGTATTAGGGCAGTTGCAAATGAGTCAGTGACTCACTTACCATGCCGTCCAATATGGCATTCTGCGATACTCCTCTGCTTTGGGGGAGCAAAGTGGGGTTAGCGAGTTGCTAACCTGTTTTGCGATCGCAAATGGCCTTTCAATATCCTGGGCTATGTGAGATAAGGGCCACCCTTTTGCCTGCTGCTTTCACAGGCCATTGTATAAACAAAGCTGGTGACATGATTATACTTCTCCAAAACATCTTCCCCAGTTCCCTCCCCAAAAACTGATTACCTGTTGTCCTTGTATGTGAACAGCTGCTGGAGTCTACAGACTGATTCGATCTGACTGAGTACGAGTAATACTCACTACATAATTGTATCAGCTAACATGTCCCGTGAGGCCACTCCAAGCTCGTTCTCACCACTGTGTGACAAACACCAAGAAAAGCATGAGTGTTACCCCTAGTCATGCTATGTAACTTCTCGGTGCCATTTTCCCTCAGTAATCTGACTAGTCCTGCTTTGAAAAACCTGAACAGTACTAGCTTCCACTACTTCAATGGATTGGCTCTTGCTCCCCTAAGCTGTTTATTAGTTAGGAGGCCTGTCTGGTGTCTCTCTACCACTTCAATGTCCTCTCTGTGGTGTGCTAGCTAGTACTGTACTGGGCACAGTACTCCAGGTGTCCAATAGTCTAACCAAGGTATTGTACGGGGGGGGGGGGGAGATAGCCTCCCCTGACCTGCTCCTTAATCGCTCTGGATGCATCCCAGCATTGTGCCTGCCCGCTTCACTGCAGCAGTACAATGCCATCTGAACTTCAACTTAGTGTCTCCAATAACCTCCAAATCTTCTTCCTCTGTTATGCTGTCCACTGTTGCAACACATAGGTTGGGTGTATGTGTGACCCAGATCCCTCACACCTAAGTTGTCTACTGCACACTTCCCAAATTAAGCCTAAAACCCATTTCTTGGCACCTGCCCCCAAGGTGTGCAGGTCCCCGTGCAATTCATTCCCCCAGCTAAGTCTCCTCTTTTGGCCAATTTCTTGTCAGCAGACCTTAGCAGCCTGTGTTCTCTCTCATCCAGCTCTTTTGTGTTCCACAGATAAAACAGAGACTAATCCCTGTGTTAAACAGAAGACGCAAAACATACTGTTGTCTGCCCTCCCACGTGCTTGGTGCAGACGGTATTACTCAAATGCTGCGTCATCAAACCAGGAGCCCTAGAGGTTTGAGACATGTCAATGGGCCTGCCACCTACACCCCCAATTATCATGGTGCAGCCCTGCACCTAAATAAGATTCCATGTGGGATAAGGGCCACCCTTTGGCTCGATGCTTTCACAGACAGTTCTGTAAACAAGGCTGGGTACACGATGACACTTCTCCAGACCATCCCCCCCAAAACGAACAATCTGCTGTCCTTGTATATAAAGAGCTCATGATGTCAACAGACAGATTCGATCTGACTGAGTGTGATTAACTTTCACTGCATCATTATATTAGCTAACGTGTCCCTCGTGGCCACTTCAAGCTCACTCTCACTGCTGTATGACGAAGACTATGAAAAGCATTTGACAGTACTAAGGCTGGGGTTAAGGGAGGCCATGAGCAATGTGTGACGCAGTCTTATTGTTTACGAGAACTAAACAATAACAAACAAACGACCGGGTGACATCAGTCTAGCTCGCCCAACTGCTAATCAACTGAGTCACACTGGCTAAAAGGAAACAGTTGTTTATTTCTCATAAGCAATTAGGCACCATCCCAGCTCCAATCTGAAATGTCTGTGTTGTGCTTTTGGAGAGGGGGTATGTTGTGCTTCACAAAGGTGAAGGGCTGACAGCACTGGAAAGTGAAGCTCACTGCACATCCACAGACAAGGTGCAGTGCAAGTTTTACCATGATCTGATGAATCTAAGTGCCAATGAAAGATGAGGGACTGACAGAACGGAGCCTGAAGCCCTCTGTTTATCCCCAGGACAGCTACAGTGAAGACTTCTCTCTACTGTAATAACTTCAGTACTGGCAAAACTTGAGTGAGTGACAGCACTGGAGACTGCAGCCCCCTGTTTCCCACAAGTTACGTAAAGTATAGTAGGAGGTTGGCACAGTGCAGACTTCTTTATACTATGATCAGTACAATGTAGGTGAAAGGTATTACATTTCAGCACTTATTACACCTGTGTCAGATCAACACTAATGGCACCGGTTCTAGTTTAACATTTATTACACCTGTGTCAAGTCAACGCTTATCACACCAGGTTTAGAACATATATTACACCTATGTGAGTTAACATTTACTACATCCAAGTTAGTTATTTTTTTTTATCGACTCTATTCTTCTCGGAGCAACGGGGGATACACGCCACACTGGTCTGCTGGGTCCCTGCATGGATCCCAGACTTCATGCTGCTTGTCACCCAAGGTTTTTTCAGAGTGTGGTTTCCCCTTTGGCCCCCTGCTAGATGCAGATGTGCATGCAATGACCTCAGCGCACAGTCGGGCGCACTCCTGCCCCCAATGTGCAGACATTATGCCACCTCCACCAGTCTGGCCTCAGCACTGGTCCCAAGCTCACCTACCCCCTGCCATCGCTAGGGGTCAGTAGATGCCAGGTGCCAGATAACCTCCCTCCACAGAGAAGGTGGGCAGTCCAATGGATGCTCAGCCCTCTCCCCCCCAGCCAGACCTCCGACAGCTTGGGGTCCACTCCCGAACCGTCAGCATTGCAGATGGTACACTACCACTGTGCTGATGGGCCTGCCCACCTGAGTCAGTTATTTATGTTGAAGATGGAAACACGAACAAGGTAAATGGATCCTTAATGGGATGCAGCCCAAAATCCAGAGAAAGCTAGCCAAGTAACTATCGATCCCTGCAACCTACTTTGGACAATCGTGAGAAACAGAACTACGGGGCATTTATAGATAACTAACTTTAACTTAGGCTCAATACAGACTTTGCAAGGGGAAATCATGTCTGACCAATCTTGTAATTTTTTTCTTTTCATCTGCCCCTTGCCCTCCAGTACAAAAGTCATGGAACACTTTGTTTTGGTCTCTTCCGGATATTTACCTTGCTGCCGTCATTCCAGGAGCATAACATAGGTAGCAGCAATTGTGAGCTTCTGCCCCTAGAAACTCTTGCACTGGGCCCTACAGTACCTTGCTGAAGTCATTCCAGGGATGTAACATAGGTAGCAGTAACGGTGAACTTCTGTCCCTATACCCCCCACACTGGGCTTTTATGTAAACATAAATGCCTTCTATGTTGTACACTGTACTCAGAACTATTTATGGCTGTAACATGATTGCTTGTCATCAGAAGTTTTGCCTTAAGAGGACACCACTGTAAACAAGGTCTGTACAATGGTTTTCATGCTGAGTAAAATCGACTGAACTGAATTTGTGATACAATACAGCCAAAATGTGTTAAGAGAGGCAAATGCACAGTACAGGAACACCAGAGTACATCTATGTAAGGGAATCCTTTCACATTCCTTCACGGTACAGCTTGAGGGGTAAGCACCGTTACATAAAGCAAAAAACTATTAAACATCACATATGGAGCCCTTCCTGCAGCGAGTATATTTGTTGCAATCGTTAATGTCCCAAATTAACAGTAACCAGACTACTCGGCTTTAGTTAGATTATACTGGAAAAGCTCTTCCACAAACTGGGTCGTTCACAGTACTCCAGCACACTGCTAACCTACCCAAACCCCCAACAGGAGAGGAGGCCCAGGGAGGATGAGTAGATAAACTAAGAGAGAGAGAGAGAGAGAGAGAGAGAAAGGTAAGGCAGGAAGGGGAGGGGGTCCCATAGCATCTCCAGGATTACTGGTACAGAACAGATTTCCACTGGACCATTGGGGAGGAGGGGAAAGTGGTGATAAGGAAAGAGGCAGTGAGAGGGGAGGGTAGGAGGAGGGGGGGATGTCAGGGAAAGTATGGAGGCCGGAAGGGTGCGAGTTCAGAGGAGAGAGGGCAGGTGGTGGTGCAGGGCAGAGGGTGGTGGGCATGCAAGAATGAGGAGATAGGTGGGGAGCACAAGGGTAGGGGACAGATGGGGGAGAAAAGAGAAGTTAGGGAGGTGCCAATGGGGGGGAGAGTTTCAGGAGGAGGGGAACGGGAAAGGAGTGTAAAGGGCTGGGAGGTAGTACAAGAGGGAAAGGAAGAGACAGGTGGAAATGGGCAGCAGTATGGACAGAAGGGAGGGGGGCCCAGGATGGGGGGAGGGTGGTGATCTTGGGGGATTCAATTGTGAAGGGGGTGAGATGGGGCAAAGGGCCAAACCAGAAGAGGGTAGAAAGCATCCCAGGGATGAGTAAGGCCTTCATCTGCTAGCATGTTCGTATGTAAAGAATGAAAGTAACATAATCAAACACACTGCTGTAAACTGAAGTAATAAAACTGAGCAATGGAGAAGCCATGATTTACCTTGGTAATGGGAATGCCAGGGTCAAAGCTAAGAGGCTAGTAGAGCAACTTTGAACAATGGCACGCTGATAAAATACTTCTGCATGCAAAAAGTTCTCCTCAGCTGCCGAGCTTCCTCAGACTCCAAGGAAAGGAGCACTCATGTCATCTTAAGAAAGTATGTGGGGCTCTTACTTTCCCCCCTAGAAGGTAATAGTCAATGTACTCTCTTAAAGGAAAACTACACCCAAAACTTGAAAAAATATATGTTGTGCAGAGTGTTTTAATTTGTATGTGAAGTTCTAGGGTTTCCTTCCCTCTGACTGGTATTAGGAGTTTTTCCCAACTTAGCCTGCTAGCTTTATGCTAGTTTTACGACCCCTGGGGATCTTCATACCTGATAGCTTAATTGTATTTCTGGTCTCTACAGTGCATCTTGTCTCATGTGACTGTGATGTAAGAGAGACCCAACATTCAGCACACACATGCCAAACAAACTAAATATCTTGGAAGCTTTACAAGCTGCACAAAAATTACCAGCAGCAAAGTTTTTCAGGACAGTAAAACCTTTAGGATGAGGGTGGTCACCAAGCTGGAGTCTACAGATTTTAAAATATAGCCATCTCTGTTGTTGTGAACTGACTGTAATGCAATGCTTTCTGCTGGATTTATGGGTTCTGCTACATCACCATCACATGAAACAAGGTGCATTGTAGGACAAAGAAATACAATAAAGTTATTTGATATGGAGATCTCCAGGGGTCGAAAAACTACCCTAAATCTAGCAGGCTAATTTAGGAAAAACTCCTAATACCAGTCAGAGGGAAGGAAACACTAGAACTTCACATACAAATTAAAACACTCTGCACAACATATATTTTTTCAAGTTTTGGGTGTAGTTTTCCTTTAAGGTGGCATGAGACTGCATGGCTCCTACCGTCCCCCTAGAAGGATCCAGCTAGTACAGGAACTCTGTTGCACAGAGAATAAAAATGAATCTTCCATACAGATACCTTAGTTCTGAATGGTTTTAATGAGGAAATCGACAGAGCCCATTCTTATAGCAGTGTCTGTGTTTAGGGTAACTGGATGGTGTTTCTACTTTTTGTATTCTCTGTTTCTCATTTAGACGGATCAGAAAGGATTCGACAAGAACTTAGCTGTGGATATCCTTGGATATTTCATGTTAGTTCTTGCGGTCTCCTTGTTAAGTACCTTCATTAATATCAGCACTTTGTATGCTACTTAAAATGAAGATTTACGTGCACATAGAGTATTATTTATACTGCCTGATCTCTACAGCAGATGCTTCCCTGACTGAATCCAGCAAGTGCTGTGCTTTGCTGTTTTTCAGGGATACATGGATTCCCTACTGGCAATGATAAGCTGTCACCACTGCTAGAACTCTGGTGAAAACATGGGGTCTTGTTGAGAGACTGAATGGCATCACACATGGAATGGGAAGGAATGTACATACTGGGGCAGAGTGGGTGTTAGAAGATGGGATAGACAGGAACTTTCACACTGGGGTATAGTGTGTTTCAGCAGATGGAAAGGGCAGGACTGCACATACTGGGGTACAGTGGGTGTCATAAGACAGTGGGGGCAGTTACATACATACTGGTGTAGAGTGGGTGTCAGTAGATGGAAGGGACAGGGATGAACATTTTGGGGTAGAGTGTACTGAGGTCACACAAGCAACAAAAACTGTCACTGACCACCAAAATAATGGATAAGCCTTTATTACAAGATGATAAGACCAGACGGGATTCACCCCAGGGTACTTATAGAACTCGGGGAGGTGTTAGCTGCCCCACTGACTGCCTTGTTCAACAACTCACTAGAAACAGAAAGGTTCTGGAGGACAGAAAAAGGGCTGATGTTGTCCTTCCACATAAGAGTAGCAGCAGGGAGATGGTTAGTAGCTATAGGTCAGTCAGTCTCACTTCAGTGGTGGGGAAATCAAGGGAAACACTACTGGAAGAAAAGACTGATAGAGTATCTGGAATCCAATGAGCTGCAAGACCACAGACAAGATGAATTCATGGTGGGGGGAGGTCATGTCAAACAAATTTAATATATTTCTATGACTGGGTAACCAGGGAAATTGATCAGGGGAGGACAGCAGATGTGACCTTTTATTTATTTATTTATTTAGTCAATCATAGGAATTACAACCCTTTGAGTCATAGGCTCATTTACAAAGGCTCCACGTCAGCATAGACCGACTTGGACTTTAGCAAGGCCTTTGACATGGTGCTGCATACAAGGCTTATTAGGAAGTTGACCAAGCTAGGAGTGGGACCCATAGTGGAAAACTGGGTTACAAACTGGTTAAAGGGTAGGAGACAGAGGGTAGTGATTACAGGAAGGAGATTGTGACCGGAAGGGTACCAGAGGGCTCAGCAATGGGATCAGTCCTCTTCGGTATCTTCATAGCAGACACCGCAAAAGAGCTGGAAGGGCAGGAATGTCAGTTTACAAATTACACCAAAATCTGCAACTGGGTGGACACTAAGAAAGGGGCGGAAAAATGTGCACGGATCTTCTGGAAACTCAAGGAATGGTCAAAAAACATGGCAAATGGGGTTCAATGTCAAAAAGTGCAAAATAGTGCACCTAGGGCATAGCAACCCCAGTGCTGAGCATAGGATGAGGGGAGGTACCAACAGTCAGTAGGCAGGAAAGGGATCTTGGACTTACATCTGAAGACCTCAAGGTAGCAGGGCAATGTGACAAGGCAGCGGGTAGGGCTAGTGAGATGCTGGGTTGCATAGGGAGGAACATCTCCAGCAGGAGGAGGGAGGTGGTGTTGCCATTATATCACGCGCTGGAGTACTTTCTTCAGTTATAAAGGCCGCACCTCAGAAAGGACATAGACAGGGTAGAGGCAGTCCAGACGAGGGCAACTAAAATGGTGCATGGTTTACATGAGAAGCCATATGAGGAGAGATTGGGGGACCTCAATATGTACACTCTGGAAGAGAAGAGAGAGAGGTGACATGACAGACACCTGCAAGTATCTCAAAGAGCTGAACAGGGTATAGGTGGGGAGTATCTTTCAAATGAGAAGCACCACCAGGACTAAGGGGTATACAATGAAGCCGGGGGAATATTTCTTCACTAAAAGGGCTGGCAGTATAGCCTAGTGGTTACAGTAACGAGCTATGAATGAGCTTGGTACATCCAGCAGACCAAACCTGGGTTGGATTCTCACAACCTCCACTTGCATGCTGTGTGACTCTGAGCAAGTCACTTACCCGCCCTGTGCTCCCAAGTTGCCCCTGAAAACAGGCACTTGTGCCCAGTGGGCCTTACCCCGTTACCAAAGACTAAAATAAAATAAAAATAAATGAAAGGGTAGTGGATGCCTGGAACAGACTGCCAGCAGAAATAGTGGAGGCTATAACAGTGGGGGGCTTCAAGCATGCATGGGATAGAGATAGGGGTATATTAGATAGGATGGTGAGAGGGTTAACAGAGACCAGATAGGGTCTGTGAGACATAATAGGTAGGGAACATCTGGGCAGACTGGGTGGGCCAAGTGCTCTTTTTCCACTGTCGAATTCTATGTTTCTCTCTGTTACAAAACAATAAACAAACAGAGCATATTCACAGACTGCCTGGGTGCAGACAGGATCAGAATCACACAGGCCCTGACTGGTTTCACACAGGCGTGCTTCCTCAGGGTGTACATCAGTAATGGAGCAACATTTACTGCTGTGTTTTTTTCATAGTGTGGGTCAGCAGATTGGAAGGGCGGGGACGTACATACTAGGGTACAGTAGCTGTCAACAATGGGAGGGCCAGGAATGTACATATTGGAGTAGAGTGGCTGCCAGAAGAGAGAAGGGAAAGGGATGTACACACTGGGGTATGGCGTGTAAGTGTCAGATCAGGGACACACATACTATAACTACTGTAACTAAGGTAACACAATGTTTAGACAGGATAAAGGGATAGGTAAGGTGGGGTGTAGTCCTATAGGTCAGGGAGGGCACAGAGGCTGTGGACAAAGGACACATCAGGTGAAGCAAAGGGGAAACAGAGTCATTGTGGGTTCACCTTATGACACCTTTAGGCAAGAAAATACACATAGGCAAGTTCTATAGCCCTCCAGGACAAGGGCAAGAGACAGCGAAAGGGAGCTCCAGGAAAGCTGGCAAGGGGAGTGAGGAAAGGTGAGGTGGTGGTGGTGGTGGTGCATGATCGGAACCAGCTGGATATCAATTGGCACATTACAGTGGCCAGGTGCACCAGACCTCAGGCCCTATTAGTTACATTGCAGGACTGCCTGCTGGTGCAGCTGGTTATGAAATCCACTAGACAGGTGGCCTCTCTTGATTTGGTGCTCACCAACTCAAAAATGGTGGGTGTAGTGAAGGTAGTGGAGCCACTGGGGTCTAGCGACCAGAACCCTATTTGGTTCAGGCTCAGAATACCCCTATCAAAAACTGAAGTCCTAGATTTTGGAAGGGCAGACCTCAGCCAGATGAGGCAGCTGGTCTGAGAAAAACTGACCAGGATGGACAGCATCAGAGGTGTAGAGAAAAGAGGGGAGGCAATCAAGGGGACCATTCTCGAGGCAACAAAGTCATGCATGAGAATCGAAACAAAGCAAGTACAAGAGACCAATACGGGTCTCAGAAAGGGTCAAGGAAATTGTGAGGGCCAAGAAAAAGGCTTTCGTCAGGTACGAGGAAA
This sequence comes from Neoceratodus forsteri, assembly GCA_016271365.2. Classification (NCBI taxonomy): domain Eukaryota; kingdom Metazoa; phylum Chordata; order Ceratodontiformes; family Ceratodontidae; genus Neoceratodus; species Neoceratodus forsteri. The sequence continues at coordinate 1,379,341,871 of CM028132.1, read as the reverse complement.
AGAAGGGAGAGGAGGAACAGGGAGAGTACCAAATAAAAACAAGGGAAGCAAAGAGGACAGTCAGAGAGGCAAAGGCAGACAAGAAGCTACACACTGTGGAGTGGGTCAAGTGTGGGAAAAACAATTCTTCAGATATATTAAGAAAGAAGGAAGAAAGGAGAGTATATTGCTAGGCTACAGGGGGAAGGGGTACTAGAGGAAGATGAACAAAAAGCAGCCCTCCTTAACTATTGCTTCTGCTCTGTCTTCACAAGGAAATGTGACAGGGTTGAATAAGGCCCTGTCACGTTTGTTATGTAGAGAGAGTTAAATGTAAGGATTGGCTCTAGCTTCTCCTTCAGTCTCATCTGTCTGGTTGTGCAACTGAATGTTCTCGTGAGACCTAGGAACTGATCACTCTGACGGTCTCACAATTCTCCACCTCTCGCTATCTATCTGAGGCAGTATAGTGCAGTGGGTCATGGCTCTGAGCTGCAGATCTGGAGACCTGGGTTTGAATCCCATAGCCACCTAGATGCATACTGTGTGATCCTGAGCAAGTCACTTTGGCTTAGTGTGCCACTCCTGGTTAAACAATGTTCCTTTTCTCCTTTCTCTACCTTCACGTGCTGTTTCTGTCTTTTCTTCCCCCTTACATGTCTGCGGTTATATAAAATATATGTGAATCTTTATGTGAGACTGGGGTCCCTTGGTGTGAAAAGGGTATATAGTTATATTGTTGAAATGATTGCAAAAAGCTATTTGGAACTTAAAGGGGTAAATTTGCCATGCAGCACAAACTTTTGCAGAGCTGTCAGCAGGGGCCAGCTTGGGGCATTGTTCTATTTGTTGTACCTGCAAGGAAACTGACAAAAACATTCTGAGAAAAAACAGGATGTCTCTTAACGTGTTCCCAGGCAAAGACTTATAAAAAGAGCAACAATACTCTTTTTTTTTTTTTTTAATTGTTTTCTCCCCCCCGGCTGCCCACATTCCGGTGGCACTACAGCCCCGTCCCCTGATGTCCACTGGCACCAGCTGTGACCCCCAGAGTTCGCAGGGGGAGTGTTCATCCCCGCTTCAGCATGGATCCGCTCCGCTGGTCTGACTGGCCGGGTGCGGGATCTATGAATGTCACCATCATCCAGCCACTGGCATTTTCCCTTTCCTCCCCTGCAGAGACATGCAAAGACTCCAATATCAGTGCTGTGCATGCTCCTGTACACTGCCCCACCTCTGCCCCTCTTTAGTGTCAGTGTGCCAGCCCCTAGCCTCTGCTAAGGGCCTGGCTAACACCGACTGCTGCAACCCCCCCTCCCCAGAGGAGAGCTGTCCTGGGGATGCTCAATCTTCCTCCTCCCAGCTAACCCCCAGTGATCCACTCGCACTGTGAACACAGGTTGCCACCGTGGCACGAGGTGTGGCATCCAGTGCCTCAACCTTCAGTGCCGCTGAGCTGGCTCACAGCAATACGTTTGCTAGAGAGACAGAGACAGAGGCTGAGATTTGGAATTGAAAAGAAACCCTCAGATGAAGGACTCTGTTTTCTCTGTTTGTAATGCCTTGAAAATAGTTATACTAAACACTTTTTTTTTTTAATTTACTGTTATTGGTAATAATAAAAAGTTAGCCAGTGAATTTTACAACTGCTCTTTATTTTCCTATGCTTCTTGACCTGTGCCTCGATGACAGGGAAGACAGAGGGCCTCTGCTTTAAAATGGGATCAAGGCAGTGGTCAGAGGCATTCCAGAAATGGGGCAGCCAGTATTTACCATCAGAAAGGTCTAGAAGGGGCTTCAAGCCCTAAAAGTAGATAATGGGCCGGGGCTGGATGGGATGCACCCAAGAGAGCTCAAGTAATTGTGTGCAGAAAGAGCAGTTACACAAGAACTTAACATAACAGTAGATCTGCGAGGTGATCTCAGCCATCAGGTAACACTGTAGGAACTTCGCCGTCGTGGAAGAGGAATCCACATGGAAAATTTTCAGCAGTACAATTGGAGCTGTCCACACCATTGATGTATGCCATCATCAATCCTATAAAGGCATGAGCAGTCCTGCTCCCACCCCGGAGACTAAAGAAGCCAGGCACGTGCCATAGGAGACCAAGGAGAGAGAGAGAGAGAGAGAGAGAGAGAGAGGTGCCCAGGCCCATATGAAAGGCTGGATACACCAATCAATCAATCAATCAATCAAAGTCTTTATTTAACCAGACGATCACCATTGAGCAAGCTCATTTTCGAGGTGGACCTGGGTTTGTTAACAAGGAACAAGGGACAATATATATGGGATGCAACACACAAGAAAATAGTAATAATACAAATAAAGTGAGATACAATAATACAGTATATACAAAGTATCAGCAGGTAGTATTGACAGTAGTATATGTTTGGAACAGAAGATACAGCTAGTTTTGGGTAGGACACAATTTTTCATAAAAGTAAATAAATATACATAGCAGGTGCACTGAACACAAATAAAACCTAATGTAAAAAGATATAATAACTGGTCAGCAGTTTATCTCAATGTACTGACCAGGTTGATATTTTCCATAACAACCAGCTGGTTGTTATGACATTCATGAGCCATGCCAGTCAAACTATGCTGCTGCCTCATTGGCCAACATTCTATATGTGGGCAGGGCCAAACAGTCTCACAAACAGCTGGAGAAAAATTGCTGGCCTGTTATTATAAAAAATAAAAGATGGGGGAGGGTGTTTCATATGAGAATTTAATGCACACCCTTGTTGTGGGATGCTTTGATAAACCCCTCGGGGTTTATGTAGCATCCCACAACTCGGGTGTGCATTAAATTCTCATATCAAACCCTTCCCCATCCATTATTCTCTATATATAGTGATACGGTATGGAGAATTCAGAGCTGGAACCAGGGTCAAAGGAACGTGGAAGGGACAGATATGGGGGCAGAAAAAAGGGGAGAGGGAAGAGTCCATTATAGATGTGATCAGTGTTCTAACAGTAGTAATCAGAGTGTGCTTGGACTTATAGGAGTCACTATTTAGGGTAGACAGGCACAGGACTTCTTATTATGATGTAGCTATAGAGATTTAAAAGCTGCTAGGCTGATGGGGTGAGCTAATTTAAAAGTTTTTTGCAGCTTGTTCCACAGTTGAGGGAGCACAAAGCTGAGGGCTGCTCTGCCAATGTGAGATTTTGCTTTGTAAACATAAAGGTATACATATGAGGCGCTTCTCAGGGCATACTTCCCCAGAGTGCACAAAGGTAAACAGAGATATACTGGGGCAGTTTATTTGAGATAGCTTTGTATGTCCAAACCGCAGCATTTTTTTGCCATCTGTAAGCAAGGGATGACCATCCCACTGACGTGTACAATGCACAGTGGTGGGTTGAGTATGGAAGACCCGTGATAAATCTTATCGAGTTTGGCTAGGGTACCTGCAGGTCCCTGACTATATAGAAAGTCTGCGTAATCCAATAGGGAAAGAAAGTAGTTTGAACCAGTTTTACTTTAGCGTCTCTTGTGAGGAGATCATTAATCCTAAAGAACTGATCAAGTCTTTGTCTAAGTTTCTTTGTCAGTTCTTCTAAGTGATCTGTGAAAGTAAGTCTATGGTCTAACCAGACCCCCAGGTACTTAAACTTTGGTACGTAGTCCAACCACTCACCTAGAATGGTAGTGATCTGTGGGATTGTCCCAGTAATTGCAGGATGTATTGCATTTTGAAGGGGCGAGAGGAACATTGCTTTGGGTTTTTTTGGGATTTAAGAGCAGTTTCTGGTTTATAAACTGATGTTGCAGCAGATTTTATTCATTTTGAAGGGCTTTACAGGCCACTTCAGGTGTGGGGCTACTAGCATAGAGTACCGTATCATCCACGAATAGGTGTATTTGTGCTTCTTTGATGCGGGCATCTACATTGTTAATATAAATGGTGAAGAGCAAGGGACCAAAAATGGAACCTTGCGGTACACCCCTCGATAGGAGTTTTGGTGGAGAAACTTCCCCTTCAGCCTTTACTTGTTGAAGTCGTCCTGAGAGGTAGTTGGAGAACCATTTAAGGGATAGGGAATCCAAACCAATATTCCAGAGGGACGACAGAAGCAGTCTGTGATCAACGGTATCAAACGCCTTACTTAGGTCCAAGAAAACTGCACAGACAACATTTTTTTTTGTCTAATTCAAGCTGCCAGTCGTTTGTCACCTTGGCTAGAGCAGAGATTGAACTGTGCTGTGCTCTAAAACTGGATTGCAATGGGTTGAGCAATTTTTCTGTTTCCAGGTACTTCCCAAGCTGGGAGTTCACTATTTTCTCCAGCATCTTTGACAGGATTGGAAGTAGGGAGATTGGCCTGTAGATATTGAGGTCACTAGGATCTCCTGACTTAAACAAAGGGACCACAAGTGCATTTTTCCAAATGGGTGGTAGGTCACCCTGGGACAAGGATAAGTTGAAGAGATGAGTAATTGGGACTGCGAGGACATGGTAGCTGACCTTTAAGAAGTATGGGTCAATGAGGTCAGCCCCAGCACTTTTCCTAGTGTCCAGCTGAAGGAGAAGATCTTCGTCTTCTTTCAGGGAGGTAGGCTGCAGAGAGAGAAGGATGGACTGGGGTGGGCTTTTCTTGTGTATCCAATCTAAGTTGTTGGCGGAGGATATTTGCGGGAGAGGAGTCAAAGGCTAGCCCTGCAGTGGCAAAAGGATTATTGAGAGCATCGAGGATAGACAGTCTGTCGGAGATGACAGTATTGTCGATCAATAATTTAGCAGGTAGGGAATTTACAGTGGTGTGACCTTCAATGTCTTTGATAGTCCTCCAGAATTTGAATGCACCAGATAGCCAGTTCCAGTAAGGAGCCCCAAGAAGGGGGATGGTGGGAGGGAAAGCATACCCGATGACTGAGATCCCCTCAAAGATCTACTATTATGGTAGGTTCTTACATAACTGTTCTATCTTCTTTGGGGGTATCTCAGTCATCAGGTAACACTGTAGGAATGAGTCCCATGCAGTTACAGGTGCAAACGGATAGTCTGGTTGGAGGGCTCTCCATAAACTTAAGACAGGAGGCCTTGCAGCACAGCCATGCCAAAACTTGCACGGGCTCTTGAGGCAATGTCCAGACTGTAGTGTTTGGTGAAAGTATGGACAGTACTCCAGGTGGCAGCCACACAAATGTCAGCAGCTGAAACCCCTCTGAAACAAGCCACAGAGGTAGCCATGCCCCTTGTGGAATGAGCTTTGACAGCATCAGGCAGTTCTTTGCCGTACTTATTGTAGCAGAACACAATGCAGTTTGCCAACCATTTGGATAAACATTGCTTAGAAACTGAAACATCCTCTCTACCTGGGGCAAAGGAACAAACAGCTGCTTCGACTTTCTACATTCTTTGGTCCGAAATAGGTACTGTAGTACTTCAAAAGTCTGCGCACATCTAACATATGGAGAAGTGCTTCCCCTGGATTGGCATGCTCTGGGAAAATAAACAGTAAGGTGGATAGACTGGTTGAGTATAAATTCTGAGACCACCTTAGGAGGAAACTTAGGATTTGTGCGCAGACACCCTGTCTTTGTGAAAAATCAAATAAGGCCCCTCAGATCAGAGGGCCTGAAGCTCCGAAATTCTTTAAGCAGAAGTAATGGCAACTGAAAACAACGCTTTCTAAGAGAGAAAAACATAACTCGCAAGTTGCAATTGGCTCAAAAGGAGACAGGGCCAACTTCTCCAAAATAAAATTCAAATTCCAAGCCAGGACAGGAGAACGGATTGGGAGTTTCAGGTGCAGGATGCCCAAGAAAGGTATGGGAGACATCTAGCTGAGCAATCGCGAAGTCACCCACGGGCTCATGAAAAGCAGAAACAGCTGAAAGGTGCACCTTGTGGGAGGAGTACTGGAGACCCAAGTCAGACAGAGAGACATGGTAGTCCAGGATGTGGTTCACCGAACACGTGAAAGTGTCCAGATTATGTTTGGCAGCCCAGATGGCAAACCACTTCCACTTCAAGGCATATGTGGCTCGAATGGAAGGCTTCCAGGTGGCCACAGGACATCCAGCACTCTGTTCAAGACCTCGAACCTAGCAATGGCCATGTCTTCAGGAGCCAGGCATGAAGATGGAGGGACCTGAGGTTGGGATGGACCAGAGTCCCTTAATCCTGGGTCAGCAGATTCCGGCATAGAGTGAGGGGGACCAGAGGTTCCTCCGCGAGCTGCTGTAGCAGAGGAAACCATGTCTGCTGAGGCCAGAATGGAGCTACTAAGATCATGCTGGCCCCCTCCATCTGTAACTTGATTAGCACCCTCTGGATCAGAGGAAACGAAGGGAATGCATAAAGAAACCTCCCACTCCAGGATAGGGACAGTGTGTCTCACCAGAAAACTCCAGGCCCTGGATCTAGCGAGCAGAAATTAGGCAGTCTTGCATTGAGTGGGGACACAAAAAGGTCCAACTCTGGATGACCCCATTTTTCAAACAAGTGTCCTGCGACAGATGAGAGAAGCTCCCATTCATGTATGCTGGACTGAGTCCTGCTGACTGTCTGCCAGACTGTTTAATATGCCTTGCACATGGACTGCAGAGTGTGTCAGACTGTGATCCAGTGCCCAGTACCACAGTCTCATGGTCTCCCTGCATAGGGGGTACGAATAAGTTCCCCCTTCCCCGCTTGTTGATGTAGTATACTACACTTAAATTGTCTGACTGACCTGGAGCAAGGTAGTCCTGAAAAGCCTGCATGGCATAGAGCACTGCCCTCATCTCCAGGACATTGATATGCAGGAAGGTTTCCAGCTGGGACCAAGAGCTTTGGGTCTGGAAGGGACCCAGGTGTGCTCCCCAGCCCAGACCTGAGGCATCCGTGGTTAAGATCTGCTGCATGGAGGAGATCTAGAATGGGACACCCTGAAGCAAGTTCAAGGAGTCCATCCACCACTGCAACATCTTGGAGACTGGGGACGAGACCAGGACTGGTTGATCTAACTTGTCCATGCCCTGGTCCCACTGTACCCGGAAGGTCCACTGGAGAGTGCGCATATGAATGCCAGTGGGTATGGCAGCCACCATCAGGCCCAGTAATCTGAGGTACACCTTTGCAGGAATGTAGCGGCTTTGAGCAACTTCCTGAGCTTGGGCTATAAGACACTCTGCCCTGTTTTGGGGCAGGAAGGCCTTCTCTTGTGCTGAGTCCAGAACTGCCCCTCTATATTGCAGCGTTTGGGATGGTACCAGAACTGACTTGGGCAGACTGACCGTGATGAGCGGGGAGTGGAAGAGCTGGAGAGTCTGCTCCAGAATCAGTAAAAGCTGTTCCTTGGATGGGGCCTTTAGGAGCCAACAGTCTAGATAAGAGAAAACATACAGTTCCTCCCTTCTGAGAGCTGCTGCGACTGCTGCTAAGTACTTGGTAAAGACTCGCAACGCAGAGGACAAGCCAAAGAGTAACACCTTGAACTGATGATGCTCACTCTGAAAGGCAAAACAGAGAAACTTCCTGTGAGGAGGAAAGACCGAGATGTGCAGGTAGGCATCCTGTATGTCCAGTGAGCAGAGTCAGTCACCCGTTTTGAGAAAGGGCATCAGGCCTGGCAAAGTTATCATCCAGAACGTTTTGTACTAGATACACAGATTGAGGTCCTTAAAGTCTAGAATGGGTCTCAGACCGCCAGTCTTTTTGGGGACCAGGAAATATTTGGAATAAAACCCCTCGTTTCTCTGGTGTCTGGGCACTGGCTCAAAGCCTACTTGCGCAAAATCAATAAATCAACGCTTTATTTTTATAGCGCCTTTCAAAAACCAAAGCGCTGACCACTTTAAATACACAAATATAATAAAACTGACTAAAACAATAATACAGAATAGTTAAAATTAGTCTGGGAAGGCTAATTTAAATAAACATGTTTTTAACACAGATTTAAAACTACTGACAGTCAGGCATTTCTCTTAACCAATGAGGTAGAGAATTCCACAGGGTTGGTGCTGCAAATGAAAAACCAAGGGCGCCATAAGTTTTTAAGCGGACCCTGGGAATCTCTAGCAATCCCTTGTCGGCAGATCAGAGAGGACAAGTGGGGGAGTAGAGAGTCAGGGGATCTTTCAGGTAGTTGGGTTCCCATTCATGTAGGGCTTTGAAGGTAAGCAAGCCTACCTTATAGGTGATCCGCCACTGAACCGGCAGCCAGTGTAGTCCGCGCAGCACAGGGGTAATGTGGCTGGTCCTTGAAGTACCAGTCAACAACCTAGCCGCAGAGTTCTGCACTAGCTACAAGCAGCAGATATCAACCCCAGACAGCTCTAGGTAGAGGGCATTGCAGTAATCAAGACGGGTGGTATTGAAGACATGGACCAGTGTTGGAAGGTCATCCGGCAGAACCAGGTGTTTCACCCAAGTAATATTCCTCAGATGGTAGAATTAAGCAATAAGCCACGAGGGGGTGTGGGTTATCGGGGGATTTACCATGGCTGGCGTGGTTTGCCCATGAGGCACAGCCAAGTGGGTAAATCCTTGCCAGCCATGGTAAATTCCCCGATAACCCACACACCCTGAGTGGCTTACTGCCATTATGCCATGTTCTTTTAATTTTTTGTGAAAAAAAAAATAAAGTAAAAATGCAGGGTTTCCCAGTTTTTATTATTTTTATTTAGTTTCTTATTACGCCAGAAAATGAGTTCCTTGTTGCTAGGTGAATGTAGTAATCCCCCAAGTTGCGTAGGGCTTGTTTTATTGCACCATTTCCCGTGCTGAATAAACACACAAACTGTTCAGGAATTAATAGTAACAGTTCACCTTTGTCATGCTGATTGCCATCGAACAGTGTATGCTTTTGTGCTGGATTTCTGGTGCATATTGGGAACTGCTTCTGGGTTCTAGGCAACAGTAAAAAGTGTTTCGTGTTTTTAAAAAAAAATTTTTTATGTATATTAAAATGGACGAGTGAAAGCAGGTCAGCGAAGAAACAGAATGTAAAATTAATGGAGAGAGTGCCGGAGATAGTGAGGGGGGAAGTGAGAGCTATAGTCGGATTGTACTAAGAGAGTGGGAATGGAGCGCAGACAGAGCGGGAGCAGAGACTAAGCATGATGTGAGCTGGGTGCAGTCTGCGCTCTTACGGGTAAATACTTTAAGTCTGTTATGCAAGTTTTTTTCCCAGTACAGTTCCAGTTTCTTGGGCGGGTTTGAGCGCTTTGGTGAGTGGGATTTGATGGCAGCCGGACACCGCTGCTTGGCGAGCATTTCAATATGGCGGTTCTCTGGTTTGAATTTTGCGAGTCGGATGAATTTTTGAGATGGGGCTGACTGGCATCTTTGCCATGGGTATATCATAGGATTCACCATGGCAGAAAGGTGCCAGCCAGCCAATGACAGTACAGTAGTTTGTATGTATGTTTGTGTCCATGGTATAATGAGGATTTGACCACGGCCGACACCTGAGATTTCAGGGTCAGGCTGTCGTCAAAAATAACGCCCAGGTTACGCACCCAATCTGAGGTAGTGAGCTGGACACCATCAAGCCATAGGCCCAATGCATGCCCAGCCCCCAAACCCGCGCCCAGGCAACCCAGGTCCAATAACAACACTTCAGTCTTATCCGGATTCAGTCTCAGTCAGCTAGTGCTCATCCAGTCTTTGATCTCAGAGAAGCAGTTGTTTAGCACGGAATCGCATCAACCTGTCCGGGCATAAAGGACATATACAGCTGAGTATCATCTGCACTGCAGTGAAAACTCAAGCTGTATCGCCTAATGATATCTCCTAATGGCAGCATATACACTGTGAACAACAAGGGTGCTAATTTGGAGCCCTGCAGGACAGGGGGAGGGCATCAGAGGAATAAATTCTGGTGACCACCCTCTGAGACCTGCCCACGAGGAAGGATTGAAACCATTTGAGGACTGTACCCGACAGTTCACAAAGGATTCGCAGGGACTCCAACAGCACACCATGGTCCACAGTGTCAAAAGCTGCTGAGAGACTGAGAAGGACAAAGATAGTACAAGCCTTTCGATCTCTCACCATTAGGAGATCATTTAATTCCTGGACAAAGGCGGTCTCCATGCTGTGTCTCTTCCTAAATCCAGACTGGGGAGCATCATAGACATTGTGGGTCAAGAGACTGTACTTCCTCCCAGAGAACAGAGAGGTGAGGCGGGGATGACAGGAGGGCGGGGTGAGATTTCTGGAGGTTGCTCAATGAGCTCCAGGGTATGCCCCCTTTCTATGATCTGCAGAATCCATACATCCAAAGCTCTGGTTCTCCATTGATTCAAATAGAGAGAAAACCAATCTCCAACCACCGCCTCCTGGTCCGGGACCAGAAGAGGGGGGTCTTGGAAGGAGTCAAGCAGAAGTGGAGCCAGCTACAGGGGCTACACCCTCACTTCTGGGGTGCTTGGCCTCCACCCTGGCACTGAAGGGGATGGGCAAGGCAGCCTGGGATCTGCACTTCCCTTGGGGCCAGGGAGTTGCACCAGGCCTATTGTTCGGTTTACGAAAGGGAAGGCACCCTCTACCCCTTGGTTCGGTGTGGTAGAGGGAATGGACAGACCTGAGGGCCCTGCCTGAGGCTTGCAGATCATTGATAATGTCCTGGACATCAGGGCCAAACAGCATAATGCCATTAAACACAGAAACATAGACTTTGATGGCAGATAAGGACTGCTTGGCCCACCTAGTCTGCCCATTTCCCTACCTAACGGATAAGCTGCAGATCCTAGTTAACCAACAGTCTACTTCTTCCTACTCCCCACCAGAATTTGCCTTATGTCTGTCCCATGCATTCTTGAATTCACCCACTGTTTTTGATCCCACGACCGCCTCAGGAAGGCTGTTCCATGCGTCCACCACCGTCTCTGTGAAAAAATACTTCCTCACATTGCCCTTGAGCTATCCCCTCTCTATCTTCAGATTGTGCCCCCTTGTTCTTGCACATCTCTTTTTCTGAACGATGCTACCCTCTTGGACTTTGTTGATTCCCTTGAGGTACTTGAAAGTTTCTATCATGATCCCCCCCTTTCCTTTCCTAAAGGGTATACATATTAAGCTCCTTTAGTCTTTCTTCATATAGCTTCTGTTGCAGACCGTACACCATTTTAGTTGCCCTACTCTGGGACTGCCTCCATCCTGTCTATGTCCTTGCGAAGATGGGGTCTCCATAACTGCACGCTGTACTCCAGATGGGGTCTCACCAGCTGTCTGTACAGAGGGATAATAAATTCCTGTTTTCTACTGGTGATGCCTCAGTCTATACGTCCCAGTATCCCACCAGCCATCCTTACTGCCTTCTCACATTGCTTACTTACCTTTAGGGCATCTGATATGACTATCCCCTGGTCCCTTTCCATTTTTGTGGTTGTTAATACCCCATTGTGTACTCTTCCCCTTGGTTTTTGTTTCCCAGGTGCATTACTTTGCACATCTTTGCACTGAATCTAAGCTGCCATACTTTTAACCATTCTTCCAACCTTGCCAAGTCCCTTCTCATCCTTTTCACCCCCCCTTGTGTATCAACCCTGTTACAGATCTTTGTGTCGTCTGCAAAGAGGCATACTTTTCCGTCCAGTCCCTCTGCAATGTCACTAATAAAGACATTGACAAGCATTTGTCAATGCCGAATGTTGTCGCGCTGGCACAGGCAGTGGGAGTGTCGTAAATGAGGAGCATAGATGCTGTGATTTTGTGAATGTGTATCAAAGGTGGTTTTTACGCCAGCACACCATTGTGTGCCACAGCTGCGGAAACACGTTTTGGGCAGGCTGTGAAAAATGGCAGCTGGACTGTTGATAAGGAGATGTGCACAAATGCCAGTGGTGAAAATGTGGCATGAAAATATTGCAGATTGACGAAGTTACAAGGGTGCGTGGAAACTGCGCAATGCACGCCTGTAACACAGTCACTGTATGGAGTTTTGGCACCACATTTTCAACATAGGCATTTTAGGACCTCTGCTCATGAATAGTGTCACCGTCATTTCCTCAAACTGTCCCAAAAACTGATTTCGCATAGCGGCCGTGCAATTCTGTGCCGGACATGTGAAACACATTTCAGGCAGCTGCAGTGTTCATAGGAGGTATGGAAAAATGGCAATGATGAACAGCTGGGTGAAAGTATTACAAATTCACTGAAGTCATGAGCGTGCGTTAAACTGTACAGCAACGCTCATAAAACACTCATTTTATTGACTTTGTCTCCAAATTTTAAAACATAGGCATTTTAGGGTATCTGCTAATGAACAGTGTCACTGTCATTTTCATCACGTGTCTCGAACACAGACTTTCCACAGCGACCATGCTATTCTGCGTCGGAACTGCGAAAACAGATTTTGGTCAGGATATGAAAAATGACAGCTGTACTGTTCATTAGGAGGTGCAGAACAATGGCACTGTAGAAAATCTGGAGTGAGAATATTAGAAGTTTGCGAACGTACTAGCGTGCGTGCAAACTAGGCAACACACGCTCGTAACACAGTCATTTTATGGAGTATTGCCACCAAATTTTCAACACAGGTATTTTAGGACCTCTGCTCATGAACAGAGTCACTCTCATTTTCGTAATGTGTCCCGAACACTGATTTCACACAGCTATTCTGCGCTGAAAGTGCGAAAACACATTTCGGCAAGGATGTGAAAAATGACAGCTGTACAGTTCACAAGAAGGTGTAGTAAAATGCCAAACTTGAGAATCTGGCATGAAAATATTGTGAATGTGCTAAGTTATGAGCGTGCGTTACGCAGTTGCTATGCACCTCGTAAAACAGTCAGGAGTATTATCACCAAATTTTCAACGAAGGCATTTTAGGACCTCTGCTCATGAACAGTATTACTGTCATTTTCGTAATGTGTCCCAAACACTGATTTCGCATAGCGACCGCGCTATTCTGCGCTGAACGTGCGAAAACATATTTGGGCAGGATGTGCAAAATGACAGCTGTACGGTTCACAAGAAGGTGTGGTAAAATGCCAATGTTGAGGATCTGGAGTGAAAATAATTTAAATTCGCTAACTTATGAGCGTGCATTGTGCAGTTGCCTCGCACGCTCATAAAACAGTCATGTTTTGGATTTTTCCCACCAAATTTGCAACATAGGGTTTTGAGAGCCCCCTTCATGAACAGTGGCACTGTCATTTCCTTACGCAGTCCCGAAAGGTGATTCTGCGCAGTGACTGCAAAATCATCTTTCGGGACCGAATAACGCCATGACCGTGCAAGAATTCATGAGAAGGGGTCCCAAAAACCCCATATTGAAACTTTGGGGCCAAAATTCGCACAAATACCTGAGATATGCACTAAAGTTGAAAAAACCCTATCTATCCCATTATACAGCTTACCGGCATTTCCTCAGTTCGCAGTCGGCTTTGAAGAGTGCAGAGCGTGTTCCCAGTCCACCGATGTTCGTCGGCCGAGCTCGGAGGTAAGTATGGGGTGAGGTGGGGAGGCAGGTGCGAGTGGGTGGGTGCAGGTGGGGCACGGAGACTACAAGGGACCGCTTTTCCTTTACAGGGTGAAAACAAAAAAGAAACATCGCAGGACAGTTTTTTTTTCCAGGGATTTGGGACGCTGGGTGTGGCCCCAGCGTGCCACCTAACTGTTTGGTGTCTGTAGCTGACAGGGATTGGGCACCCTCGCCAGCAAACAACACTGGGGCTGAATTTATGTCGACGGGAGGCTACCCCACAGCACACAAAGAAAAGGGGAGGCGAGAACCGATGGGGATTGGGTACCCTCGGCATTAAACAATTGAGGGGTTATTTTGCTGACAGGGAGGGCTCTATCGGCACACAAGGAAAGAGGGGCGGGTAAGAGCCGAGGGGATTGGGTACCCCTTGGTATTAAACAATTGGGGTGCTTTATGCAGACGGAGAGTGGCCTCTGCCGGCACATTCACAGGGGCAGCCGACAGGGGATTGGGCACCCCCAAAGTTGGCAGTTCTACCGCCGTGTCCCGCCATGTACATAATGGCGGCGAGCACGGCAAGAAAAGGACGCTGTGTCTGATGAGCTTTGCTTGGATTGCAGTGGACCTTTTCTTAGATGTGCTCACCCCATTATGTATGCATGGTGTGGCGCCGGCATGCAGGCTGATTGGGGAATGCGGGACGCACCTACTGGTGCGTGCTCTGCATTCGCCCAACAGCGACTGCGCCTCTAAAGCTGCACTGTTCCACTATGTTGGCTGCACAAGCACGCCAACATAAAAAGGACCGGACCCAATGCTGAACCCCGCGGTACCCCACTAGTAACCCCCTTTTCTTCAGAGTGGACTCCATTTACTATTACCCTCTGTGTCCTGTTGCTCAGCTAATTTTTTACCCAGGCTACCACACTGGGACCCACTCCCAGGCTGGCTAATTTGTTTATTAATCTTTTGTGTGGGACTGTGTCAAATGTCTTGCTAAAGTCTAGGTAGGCCATGTCCACAGCCCCTCCCTGGTCTACTACTTTGGTCACCCAGTCAAAAAAATCTATTAGATTCATTTGACATGACCTTCCCGCTGTGAATCCACGCTGCCTTGGGTCCTGTGCCCCACTGGCCTCTAGGTACTCAACAATTCTTTCCTTCAGAAGTGATTCCATCATTTTCCTAGCCAGTGATGCAGAGTGCTGAGGCACTGCAAAGTGCCTTACTTCTCACCATGCCTGTGACCCAAGTTTGGGAACAAGCTTAGGTTGCCATGGGCTGGCAGGGAGGAGTGTTGGGAAAGGACTGAATGGCCGTCAGGCAGCTCTACTCTCCCAGATGGGGGTGTAAGCCTTCCTGGCTCCTGGTTGCCACCAGGTAGAGGCCTGGTGGCAGTGCCAAAGCTCACAGGACAGACGGACTTCAGAGAGGGCGGAAGGAGGCCATGGTTCTGGAGTGTATGCATGCCTCCATGTGCATGCACTTCTGTGTGCGCTGCAGCTCAAGGCTGAGAGAGAGAAAAAAATCAGTTAGAAAAAGAGGGGATCAGGGCTCCACAATGCCTTGCCTAAGGTACCATGACCACTCTGCAGCTACAAGTTGGGGGACTTCTGGATGAGAAGCACCAGGGGAGAGGATGGACCTTCCTCTCCAAACCCGACCGCAGGGAGAAATCTATGGAGGAATTCCACTTGATGAGGAGAGAGAGAGGCAAGGGACAGTCGATGGCACCCAAGGACAAGGCCAAACAGCTGCCCGGTCAGCCCTGGAGAGAGAAAAACCTTTATATAAAAGAAAAAAATGGGTGGGGGGTATGTGCCCCAGCACTCATATACAAAGTCTGCAAGTAGCCTGCTGCATGTAGAGCTAGTGACTTCAGCATCTTGTTACTAGTGAGCAGCAACATTTGCCTGTAAGTCTACAAGGAGAGTTTTCAGTAAGTGAAGTGTAGGAAACCAATGTTGGCTGTAAGTCTACAACGAGCATTTTAGTCAATGTAGTACAGGAACCCAATGTAAAGATCGAGCTGATGTCAGCTAACACAGTAACATCGGGAGCCACATAGGGTGAATTTGAAACTAGTGATTTGCGTGGATCAGTTGAACAGAAAAAGCAGGCTGGTAATGACACCACTTGGCTGCTTGCTGGGCAGTGTCATGCAGATGAAATGAGCCAGCCACTCTGTGATAGGAGCGGCTGGCTCATTTCAACTACATGAAGTTTCCACACAGAAGCAGCAGAACACCATCATGATCAGTGTCGCTCATCATAGGCCTGTCACTGTTGAGCCCCCTGCAGCCTGAGCTGCACTGTGTCCGACCGTGACATGTCTCTGAAGACTTTTTTTTTTTTTTTTTTTTTTTAAGTCTTTTGATAACTTGGTAAAGCCCACTAGGCACAAGTGACTATTTTCAGGGGCGACCTGGGAGCACTTGGCAGTTAAGTGGCTCAGATTCGCACAGTATGCAAGTGGAGGTTTTGAGAATCAAACCCAGGTCTGGTCTGCTGGATGTACCAAGCTCGGTCACAGCTTGTTACTCTAACCTCTAGGCTATACTGCCAGCACTTTATTGTAACAATTTGCTTTGTGTATGCACGTGCAAGCAAACATGCTCTACTGCATCATAACCATATAATCATGATTGTATTTGTATTTAACGCCTGTGCTTCTCTGACAATGCTCCAAATGTGCTGATAATTTCTCTGTAACTCACTGACATGGAACCTCTGCAAATCAGCACTTGTGCTCAAAGGTTATATACGATTCCTTCCAATAACTAAATAAATAGGTAACTGGAAAAAAAACTTGTCGCATGACCACATTCATTTTAAAGGGACACTAGGAAGGCCTCTTATGATATAAAAGTACCACCTCTTCCGTCCTTAGGGCATTAGAACTGCTCACTTTCGGTTCGCAATTCTCTTGCCCTAAGAAAGCATGTGGCAATACTCTCATCCACAAAAGGTCCCCCTAGTGTCCCTATAAAATTATATTACTGATCTGTTCAGTTTTATGTGATAATGGCAACTCCGTTACAGCGCCAATCACATAAAGCGACGAACTAAGCGCCTAACATCAAAAGGGCGAACCGAACAACACCGACCATCGAAAACAGCAACGGTCACTTCATAAGTCACAAATATCACTAAAAAACAAGTATTTTTATGTGGGCCCCCACACCCCCCCAATAAAAGATGACCAACTCCAGGGGGAGCGGACATAGACGAAATAGTAAACCCACAGAAAGCAAAACAATTACCTGCACCAGGATCTGAACCTGGCACCTCAGGTTCCAGGGGCAGTGGCTCAAACCACTACACCACACGGCCAGCTCAGCAGGACCTGGTCAAACTGATCTCCATATACCCTCTCTAGCGAGTGTAGCAACTGTAGCTCACCGCTACACTCGCTATAACCATTCCTTGCTCTTTTCCTCCACTCGCTCTAAATGCGAGCAGTATTACTGAGTCACTCATATTGAGCTGCTCAATAATACTCGCTCACATTACATGCTACCATCTGATCTGGAACCCAGTGTCATCAGCTGAGAGGGTGGCCCTGCAGTGACAAGGCTACTGTGAGTTTCTGCTCAGCTGAAGTCTCACCGAGTTCCAGAAGGAACTAAAAGAGTCTAGGCATCCAGACAGAAGCAGCACAGAAGTGCAATAAATAAAACACTAAGCATTAGCTAGTTTGAGTGTTACATAAAACAGATAATTGGAAACGATAAATTACAAGCCTGTAATTGCACTGAGGGCTTTGATGATGTCATAACCATAGAAGCTAATCTCAAGTAGTTTATATAATCTCATTAAACCCTCAAGATGGAATTATGGGCTTGTTCACAGTTTTTTTAATTTTTTTTAATAATATATGGCTCTGGATATATTTCAGTGTTCAAAGAATACAATGAAATTAAATTGGGAAGATCATGTTTTATAAATAGATACCAATTCATTGTAGACTGTCAAAACTATTACAACTGGTTTTCCTTTTGGAAAAAAGTCTTCGTTTTTTTAGGTATCTGGCTAATGCTTAAGGTAAGGCTCAAAGCATTTTAAAAAAGTCATGTTGCTGCCTTGGTGGCTGTGAGCAGTGAGGCACACTCTTGAAAAGCTGGTAACACACATTTGCATCCTAAGCATGGGATAACTTGAGCAGAGGTCAGCAGTAGGGTCAAAATATGACTGTGTGCCAGATCTGTGGTGCCAAGCGGTGGAGGCACCCATCTGGCACATAAGTGACCCGGGTTCGAGACCGGGACATCAGAAGGGAGGCCAGAACGGAAAGTGACAAAGTGTCTGTGCAGACACTTTCCTCCCAGGGTAGAGTGCCGCAAACTACTGTTCGAAGGGCGACACCTGGGGTGTGCAGGGCCTTGCTGGCGTGGGTGACCACACATCAGCTGGCTACGCTTACAGGGCGTTGCGGCAGTGTGAGCCATTGGGGTGTGGGGAGGGGCCAAGAAAACAGAAACTAGCACCCATCTCGGCCTGCCAGAAGATGGCCACCTAACCCCCCCACGCCACAGTTCCCCAAGCACACCACTCCTGCCCTCCCAGCCCTGCATACCTCAAAATGCTACCACCCTCCTCTCTCCCTGGGAGGAAGCCCCCAGCAGGGATAAGCTGGACCCTGCGAAGACAAGAAGACAGCCTGAGCAATCAGGTGGCAGAATGAACAGTGAGTAGCCAGAGGTTCAGGAAGTGCATGGGGGGCAGCGACTGTGTGGCCGGCCCGACAGAGCAGCAGTAGAGCTACCACTCACGATGCTGGTGACCTGGGTTAAGGAACGGACAGGGGTTGTGAGGGGGGCAAGCTGGGGGGGGGTGTCCCTGGTGCAGGGCTCCTGGGTGACCACAGCATATCCTGCCATTGGCAACCTAGCAAGAGCTAGTAGATGATGGGGCATGCCGAACGCATGTCGTGTTCATGCCACAACGTCACTGCATGCCACGCCTCCCACAATTTCTTGGAAAAACCCCCGCTGGACGAGCTTGATGCCGCCCACCTCGTGTCACTGCCACCGCATAGCTGACCCAGGGCTGCCTACCCGGACACTTAACATGGCATCGAAAGGGGTAACAGGGAAGGCCCCAGAGGCCCAGCTTTGGGGGGGGGGGGTAAGCCAGGGAGGAAAACCAGTTAAGATGAGTCATGGTGTCACTAAAGACGGTAGACGCGCATGTGAGGTTCAGGCTGATGGGAGCCAATCTGACCTTAAAAATAGGAAAATAAAATGGGACTGTGTCAACAATCCCCTCCTAGGAAATAGGCCTGATGAGCAAGGTTTCTACAGTGACTCCTGGTGGCAGGGGATCTCCATCTAAATGTTGTTTTGTCTCACAAACTACTTTGATGCTGTCATATCAGATAAGTAGAGACCCACGCCTATGTTGGTACAAATCAAAGCCAAGGTTCAGCTTACAAGAACCTTGCTAACTTAACCTTGGATTTGATTTGTTTTTCTACCAACAATTGGTACAAAGTCGGAACAAAAGCTTTGAAAAGGCATTCCATAGACATGCGTGGAACGTGCCCCTGTGCCCTCCATATAGTGACATCATATGACACTGAAACATGGTGCTGAACCAGTGAATAAGGAAGTGGAAGGGATTGTGAGGCCAGCCTCCGGGGACAAATTATGATCCCTTCACTTTCTTGGGGGCCATAAACCAAAAATTTACAACAGCCCTGGAAGGACTCCCATACACATAAGGGAGCTTCATGTTTGAGGAGCGGAGACAGCATAAAAGGTGTTCGTTTCTTTAATCTGTGCCGTGATGGAATGGTTACGTCAGAAAGAAATTCCAGTGACTGGACCGGTGGCGCTGAGGGTTGAGGCGCTGGACGCCACACCTTGCACCATGCCGGCGACCTGGGTTCGGAAGTGGACTTGGGCCATCGGGGGTTGGCGGGGTGGGGAAGGATTGAGCATCCGGAGGACTATTCTCCTTCCCTGGCAGAGAGGGGGGACACAACCTCACCATTCTGGCAAACCCCAGTGGAGACTGGAGGTCCTATCCAGCAGTCGGAGTTCAGTCAATGGGAAGATTGGCTGCAGCGGCTTTCCTATGGACGTGCACGGCAGCACACATGTACCGCACTGGAGAGCACTGCACAGCCGGGCCGGTGTGGGGGGGGGGTAACACCAGGAAAAAGCCTCTGGTCCGCCGGTGAGATGACGGTGGCCCCAGTGGAGCATCTACATCCCAATGCTGGCCCAGCATGTCCAGGTCTCCACACCACCGACCTGACAACGGAGGTAGGGCACCTCACACTTAAGAGTTGACCGCCAGGGGGAGGGTGGAACCAGCCCTGGTGGTGATCCAGGGATCGGGCCTCCCTTGGTTGCTCGGGGGGAGAGCCTGGGAGAAGCGGGGGTTCAGGCCAGGAGTTAGGGTAGCATCCATGCGGGTACTCCTGAAGGAAGCCTGGGGGTCCGGAAGAATAAATAAAGTGAAAAAAAAAAATTCCAGTTACATGACAATGTAATTTATTTTATATATTGGGACAAAACAGTATGACCCAGATATTCAAAGGAGACGTGCCCAGCACAACTGAGTTGTGCCAATGCATCTCCAAATTGTGCCCCTGAGCCATATTAGAAAGGAGAAGATGCAGCGCGCAATTCAGGATGTGCCACAGCGCAAAGATCATGTATGCGGCGCATCCAGAGGGGGCGTTCCCTTGCATGTGCGGTACATCACAATATTCAGCTGAGATGTGTGGCGCAGCTGCCCCCACATCTCGGAGATGTGCTGTGCAAAGATAGGCATGGAAGAACCATGCCTAAGTCATAGTCACCCACAGGTGGGCTGCTGTACTGCACTGCGCAACACAGCAGTCATCAGCCCCTGGGTGGCTATGGCCCCCAGCACTGATGGTAGGCAACATTTGTGCTCATCACATCCCTGGTAGTGTAGCGGTTCCCCCCCACCCATCCCCAATTATAAAATAAATAGAATCATACTCCTGTCCCTGGTAGTCTAGCACCCCCCTCCTGCCCCGAACCCCGTCCTTAGGCAAAAGAGAAATCACATTCCCTGGTGGTCTAGTGGACCCCCATCCACTGAGGCACCCACACTCACCCCCATTCCAGGATGGCCCTTGAGTCGGTGGGCAGACCTACCCACCCGCACAGTGCCACGGCTGTCCTCCGGCTAAGCTACCACAGAATGACAGCTTACAGTATGCACACCAATACCATTGGTCGACACTGTTGACCAATGGGCTTGCAGTGTGCACTGTAAGCTTTCATTCTAAAACGAAAACTTTGTGAATGAAAGCTTACAATACACTGTAAGCCCATTGGTGCGACAGTGTTGACCGATGTAGTGATAGTACGTACTGTAAGCTGTCATTTGAGACAACTCACGGGCGGCGGGCCGGTGGCAGTGTGTGGGTCGGTTGTGCTGTCCGCTGGCTCAATGGGCCATCCTGGAATGGGTGGAGCAGGGTGGGTGTGGGTGCCTCAGTGGGTGGGAGGGTTGAGGTCCACTAGACCACCAGGGAGGGTCGAGAGTTCTTTAGCATAAAGACAGAGTTCAGGACTGGACGGGGGCCGCTAGACTACCAGGAATGGGGTATGATTTTATCTATTTTGCAATCGGGGACAGACAGGGGGGAAGGGATGACACTAGACTACCAAGGACATTGTGCTTGTGTGAGGTATGGCACGCCATTTGCAAGGCGTCTGGTGCATTATGCTGGGCACATCCCTGCCCAAGACATGCAAGTGGGGCCGTAATGACATGCAAATGGCCCCATTTGCACCTTGCATGCATAATGGCTCCATTTGTATGTGTCAGTCTGAATATCTGGAATGTGCGCCTGGCGCATCCCCATTCCAGGTATTCAGACCGAACAGAGGGATGCGCCGGCGCATTCTTGGCGGCCACCATTTGCACCACTCACTTTTTTTGATATTTTCAGACAGGATGCGCAATTGCACATCTCGTTTAAATATATCGCTTTTTTGCTCTGGCGCAACTCAGTTGTGTGGAGCAACCATTTGTGCCCTTTCCATAGATACATAGACAGTGTCGGCTAAGGGCCTATGGCCCACCCAGTCTGCCCATTTGAGCTTGTAAGTTCAGTTTGTTTTCCTAGAAGTCTGTTGCCCCTTACCCCTGACCTCCAGAATTCCTTTATGTCTATCCCATGCATTCTTAATCCCGCGTGATTGTTTCAGCCCCCACCACTTCCTCTGGCAGGGTGTTCCACTTGTCTACCACCCGTTCTGTGAAGAAATTCTTTCTCATGTTTCCTCGGAATCGTCCTCCATCCAACGTCATCCCATGCCCTCTTGTCCTGGAACATCTTTTTCGCTTAAAAACAGTGTTTTCCTGCACCCTGTTCCTCCCTGTAAGATACTTGTATGTCTCTATCATATCCCCTCTCGCCCTCCTCTCCTCCAGGGAGTACATGTTCAGTTCCTTCAACCTGTCTTCATAGGACTTGTGATGCAATCCATGCACCATATTTGTTGCCCTCCTCTGAATCTTCTCTACTCTGTCTATGTCCTTGCGTAGGTATGGTCTCCAGAACTGTACACTGTACTCCAGGTGGGGCCTCACTAGTGTCTTGTATGGCAGATTATGACCTCCCTTTTCCTGCTGGTGATGCCCCTGCCTATACATCCTAGCATCCTATTTGCTTTACCTGCTGCCTTGTCACACTGTTTCCATACCTTGAGGTCATCAGAGATGACAACCCCAAGATCCCTTCCTGCTTGGTGCATGCTATATCCTCACCCCTAACTGATATATTGTGCCAGAGTTTTGTGCCCCATATGCATTATCTTGCACTTTTGCATTGAATTTCAACTGCCAACCCCTGACCATTCTTCAAGTTTCTGCAGGTCGCTTCTCATTCTGTCTACACCCTCTGGTGTGTCTACTCTGTTACAGAGCTTTGTGTCATCAGCGAACAGTGAAATTCTGCCTTCTAGGTCCTGCGCAATGTCACTGATGAAGATGTTGAATAGGACCGGTCCCAGCACTGATCCCTGTGGTATCCCACTGGTCACTCTTCCCTCTGTGGAGTGACAGCCATTTACCACCACCCTCTGTGTCTTGCCACCCAGACAGGACGCAGTTTGAATACCCTGGCCCATGAATTTAAAAAAAACATAAACATTTCATGAAAATGAAACATTTAGTACATTCCACTATACATTCAAGAGTTGTTCATTATCATAATTTTACACCTGATGATAACTGACACATTCCCTTCTGGTGAAATATATGTTATTATGCCTAACAGATTCTGTGAACAGTGCATCCAGCATGTACATCTACGAACTAAAGTTCTGATCCTAATTAGAAACATTAATAGATGGACACACATTGTGCATGGTTTATTGGTGTCTGTGACATTATGTGCACTGCTTGTGTGTCACACGTGCGGGTATGATTTAATGTCATTGTTCTAGTGAGATTTGCTGACGTTGACTATGCATTTGTCACAGCTGTACCTACAGACTTGATGATTACTGACACTGCATCACACCTGAAAAGGCTGCACAGAGGGTTTTTTTAGCATATATTTCTATATTCTTGCGGTGTTGCACATAAAAAAGAAAAATCAAAAAAGTTATGAAATGTTTAATAAAATTGCAAGATTAGACTGTGGGCTTCACAGCCCACTACCCTCGGGCAGTGATTGCCACTCAGTGCTAAAAGTATAAATTTTAACATGCTCTGTAAAGTTTGGGAAGGGATCGTAACTCTGGCTGAGCTGCCAGCCAGCCAATCCCTTCCCACTTCCTAGTCTGCCTGCTCCGCCCTCGCGCTCCTCCATATTGTGACGTTTAACCAGGAAAAGTACGGGGACATGCCCCATGCAAGTTTATGGGGCTAATTTTCATAGCAATTTTACAAACTTTCGACTACCTGTTGAGAAAAAGGAAAGCCACCGCTCAACTAATAGGATTCCTATTGACTTACAGGCTCAGCACTGTTTTTTAAGCAGTGTTAGCATCGGGGTAACTAAGATAACTTTGATGCGAAATACCTTTGAACTTTTTGTATTAACAATGCACGAAGGAGGAAAATAAATATCAATGGGCAGCATGTTTTCCATTGCTGAAGCGCCACCTCCTGACAGCATTAACTTTGGCGAGTGAGGGTGAGTATGACAATATGTCATATATTTTCAGGCATACACAGATTTACATTCATTACTTGTAAACCCTTGGCTCAATCTGTATTACATCTTTGTCTCACTTTTATGCAGGTATAAGCTGTCTTGTGCCAGCATAGCAGCCGGTATCAACCAAAGAAGCAAGATCTCCAGCAACCTGGACTCTTGTACGGACACCACCAGAAACACCTTCTCCAGCAACCCAGACTCTTGTGCCAGTGTAGAGCTCGGTAGCAGTCAGCCAACTTCAATAAACAGCCAGGACCTCCTCCAGCAAGACCTTCCTTTGTCTCCTGTGATGGTAAGTGTTCTTGCTCTGCTAACTAGCTTGTTCTTCTCATGGGACATAAAGGCTGATTCTAAGACTGAGACCACTGACACACTAAAACACGCTTTCTTCTTCTCTTTTGTCTCCCACTTGCTGCATGTATTGCCAATCATCACAAGGATGACTGGCAAGCCAGTCACAGAGTCAGACAATGGACCAGCCAGTCAGCAAGCTAGCCTTAAGCCAACCACAAGCCAGCCAACCGAAAAAGCTTTTTCCACCTCCAGAAAATCCTTCCTTTTTCTGCTGCGATGGTAAGTATTACTCCATCTGCTTTAAGTGTTGCTTGCTCTGCTAATTTGCTTGTTCCTCCTACAGGACATCGAGGCTGACTTTAATGCTGCCACTACCAGGATACTGAAACACACTTTCTACAAATGCGCTTTCTACTTCCTTTTTGTCTACATGCTACTGCAGGTGTGGACTACCATCACAGGGATGATTCGCAAGCCAGACACAGAGTTTGGCACAACACCAATAAGCCAGCCCTTTAGTCTGCCAGCCGCAAGCCAGCAAACCTTCCAGCCATTCAGCCTACAGCCAGCCAAAAAAAGCATCCTCCTCCTCCTCCAGCAAGGCCTGCCTTTGTGTACTGTGATGGTAAGTGATACTCTGTCTGCTGTCCAACTACTGCCTGCACTACTAACTTGCTTGTACTTCCCTCAGGAGTGGACATCAGCCTGGCAAACCAACACTACAACCAGCCCTCCAGCCGGCTAGCAAGTTCGGAAGCCAGCCAACCAGCCAGAATATCATGTCAGGTTTACTCTTCTTCCCTTCTGTCTCTCTGTTATTGCAGGTATGACCAACCACCACACAGGCAAGTGGCATAACAGTTGCATGGACCAAACAAACACAACTCCAGTCTTCTAGCCTGCCAGGCAGCAGTCTAGCCAGCCAGCCATCCTGCCAAGCAAGCAAGCAAATCTCAAGCCAGTCAAAGAACCTCCTCCTGCACCAGCAACGAATAGACAGACACCGGCATGCAAGACATATGGTCACTTGCACAGCTGGTGCGTTAGCAGGCCCAAGAGGCAAGAATAAACAGCATAGCTTCAACAACTGTCTTCGTTTCACAAGCAACTGGAAGACTTCATGCAAAAAAGGCAAGAGCCAATTCATGTCTGAAAGTGTATGCATTCCTGGAGACATGAAACTTGGCTCTTGCCTTTTTTGGATGTGCATTCACCTGATACTGTGGTCTGCTTCCATATAACATCCATCAGTGTTACACATACTCTGTTTGTTGTATGGAAGATGACCTCTGGCTGCCAATCTAGTTGTCCGCTCACTCCAAAAACATTTGTACTAAGGTCTGAAAATAATATACTGTATATGTCTACGGTTGGAGGGATGCATAAGGTTGGTCAGTATTTGAAGTAATGAAAAGGTAGGGAACATAATTCTGTCTGCAATCGTATTTGAGGTTGCTTCTCTTGCATTTCATTACTCATGATTCACTGCAGTATGTCCTTTTAGGATGTTAGGATAGTCAAATGTTAGGATAATCTATCTCAGAATCCGATGACATCCTACCATATACTCGGATATCGGATTCAGAAACAGATTATCCTAATATCTGACTATCCTACCTCAGATCGAATTTTGGGGCATCTGAATAACTGTACAGCATAGCAACATGACCTGATATTTCTATGATACTTCTGAAAGCGGGCCCAAGTCTGGGGAAGGGGATGGTCGAGTGAAAAATCATGCCAATAATTCATCTGTTCAGTTAGAACGACCGAACCAAATACGGGAGAAAACAAAATCCTGTTCTGTTAGTGCCAGGAAACCCATAATAGTCCTCCAATACACAGGTTGCCATCAACTGGAAGAGATACAATTGTTTTGAAGCAATAGAAGCAGCTAGAGCCTGCTGCCATATGAGGAGCTCGACTACGGCTGTCCTTCTGTCAAAGGCTGCTGACCCGTCTTAAACTTCATATCTTTCAAAATCTAATAACGTTCTGGACCAAACTGCCTGCTGCTGAAGAGGAGAATTCCTCAAATGCTTCTTGGAAGCCTAATCCACAGAACAAGGGCATAGCCTGAACTGCTCTCAGTACAGCAGCAGCCACAGCACAGATCCTAGCTAAAAGCCACCACATTTCTAGAGGAAAATTCTCCTGAGAACAGATGTTGTCTTGGACCATGTCCAGACTACAACATGGGAAGTTATAACATTTTATAAAACGTTTTATCGCTTACCATGTTGCTGCATCCTGATTGGGCTTAGCAATGTTTTAGCATGGATAAAGCATCTATGCTGCAGGGTCTGCACTTGCTGCTGTGATTGTGCTCAGTGGGGCTTGCCGAACATGCTTTCTGGGGGACTGAAGCAGAGCTGCTGTTTTAGGCATCCTACACAGTTAGAAGCCAGTCAGTCTGACTTTTGATTTGTCTGAAAATGAGAACCTTGCAACACTGCAAAGAACAAACTATAACTTCATTTAGGAGCTGGAAACTTGGTAAGGCATAAATATTGTAAAACAGGGGAGCTACGCTTTCTACAAAGAGTTTCATTTTTTGTTTTTCTTATTGGCATTAAGCAGAGAATTGCAGGATTCCATTAAAAGTGTAGTAATTTTATAACCAGAGGGCATGAGATACAACTGAATTTGCTTGATTGTTGGGGTTGAGACCTAGGATTTAGAGGGATATTTTTGCAACATTTTAAAAGGGTCCTGCTGGCTGAGTAGTTAAGTTTCTATCCCTGGTTTCACTGAAATATTTTGTGTATTGGAATCAGACAGCAGCCTGCCTACATTGAAAGGCCTGCTTACATCACAGGTGTCACTAGTCAATCAGTTGGCTTAATTCTTAAGATTTTCAGTGCAGGAAGAGTGTAATGCACAGCTGACTTATTTTGGGGCTGACCGCTTTCAGAGCACAAACCACCAGGCTGTTTTGGAGCTGGGGAGGGTTACCTGTGTCTGAGTTGGATGTCTGGATTTTTCTCTGTTTGATTAGCTGGGTATTTTCTCTGTCAAATTGTTGTGCAGGGCATCTTGCTGACAGGAAGGCACTCATCGCAGTGCTGGGTCAGAGCTTTTAGCGGATTGTTTTGCGAGGGCACTGTTTAGGCCCAACCCCTTCCCACCCCTCACCCACCCACCCTGGAAATAGTTCCTTTATACCTGGGGTTCTGACATCATTTCCTTAAGAGTGCAAGGTGGATGTCACTGTCATATCCTCTCTCGCACACTGCACTGACAATATAAGCATACACATTGTATAATATAAATATTTCTATATAACAAACCAATCACACACACACAAAGAGAAAGTAGATAAACATGTGGGGAGTAGTTCTATGTAATGGCTGTGGGGCAGCAGTCTTCCGGGAGTCTTTCTGGAGGCTGAGATGCTGCCCTATTTGCAGACAACTCTCTGCCCTGAGGGAGGAAGTTGCCCATCTTCAGGCCATGCTGGACAGTAGTAAGGGAACCTTCCCCTAGGCCACACTGGACGGTAGGAAGGGAACCTCCCCCATCCAGGGAGCACCAGAGCCACCACCACTACCTCAGAGGTTGCGAAGAAAACACAGCAGTTGGACCACAGTGGGCTTAGGAAGGGTGAGGATGGTGGAACAGAGGCACACCCAGTCAGTTGTTCCACTCCACAATCCATACACCATTCTGGGGGAGCATAGCTCCCCTATGGATGCACCCACAGAGGAGACTAAGGAGGCTGAGGACAGCTGTCACAAGGGAGGCCCACAGGAAGGAGACAGAGGACACCACAAGGAAAGGAAGCAGCTCCTGGTGGGGGACTCAATTATTAGGGGGATAGAACTGGGGGAGCAGGGAAAACTGAAGTAAGGTGCCTGCCTGGTGCCATGGCTTGGAGGGACAGGAAGCGCATCCTCAGGATCACGGGAACAGCTGCACGGGAGTCTGAGCTGGACGTCATTGTCCACCTAGGGACAAATGACTTGGCCCATCATGAGATTACAGCAGTGCAGAAGGACTTTGTAGAATAGGGGAAGGGCCTAAAACAAGTAGCACACACAGTATCCTTCTCAGAGGTGCTGCCTGTCAATGGCATGAGTGAGGCGAGGGTACTTTGCACCATGCAGTTTAATGAATGGTTGAAAAAATGGTGTGGAGCACAGGGGTTTGGCTTCACTGGGGACTGGGTTCCACCTGGAGGGACACCAGCCTATACTGGCAGGATGGTCTGCATCTGTCCAGGAAGGGAACAAGTCTTTTGAGCAATCGGTTTAAATGCTTCATTGGCAAGCTTTTAAACTAGTCAAGGGGGGAGGCACTGATAAGCAGCAGGAAAATCCCAGCCTCCCCCTACAAAACAGGGTACTAAATGAGCAAAAGACCAAGGTAGAAAGGTCAGTGGGGGATGCTGCAACAGAAGGTAAAGCCATCAAAAAATGGAGAGCAATGAGTACCAATGCCCGTAGTCTGAGTAACAAGCTTCCTGAATTAGTGGCCTTGATGGAGGAGGAACATCTGGATATCATGGCAGTCACAGAAACATGGTACACAAAAAACCATGACTGGGATGTAAACATACCAGGATACACTATCTACAGGAGGGACAGGGAGGGTAAAGAGGAGAAGGAGTAGCTCTTTACATAAGGGAAGGAATCAAAGCAACAGAACAAAAGGTAAACAGGGAGGAGAAGAAGCACTGTGGGTAAATTTGAAGACCGGCAATGGCACCTGTCACTTTGAGGGTGTATACAGACCCCCTTCTCAGGGAGGAAATGGACAAGGAAATGATAGAAAGTATACTTAGAATGGCAGAAAAGGGAGATATTGCTGATGGGTGATCTGAATATGCCAGATGTTAACTGGAGTGCAGTTGCAGCAGCCACTTCTAAGAGTGGGGTTATTCTAGATGCCCTACAGGGGCATGCCCTGAGACAATTAGTATTGGAGCCCACTCCAAGAGGGAGCAATCTTAGAACCTGGTTCTCTCAAATGGAGATGAAGAAAGATCACAGATGTAGAAGTGGGTAGCCATCTGGGAACTAGCGACCATCGAACTGTATGGTTTCACAATAAACACAGCAACAGAGTCAAGCCATACAAAGACAAAGTTGCTGGATTTTTAGGATGGCTGACTTTGTCAAAACGGTGAGTGCCTAAGGAATGCACTAGCAAATGGGCAGGAAGGAGGAGTGGAAGAACAATGGGGAATAATAAAAACTGCCATCACAGAGGTATCAAGCCTTTGTGTAAAGCAAATAAACAAAACAAAACGAGGTAAGAAACCACTATGGTTCTCAAAGGAAGTGGCAGTGAAGGTTCAAGAGAAAAAGAAAGCATTCAGGAAGTACAAGGAACACAGAAGGAACAGGACAGAGAACTGTATCAGTTAAAGCAAAAGGAAGCTGGGAAGGCAGTCAGAATAGCAAAGGCCCAAACCGAGGAAAGATAGCCAACTCAGTTAAGAAGGGATAAAACCTTTTATAGGTACATCAGGGGCCGAAGGAAGACCAAGGGAGGGATAGTGAGGCATAATAAAGGGAGGGAGGAGGGTGGTCAGAGGGTGACTGTGAAAAGCCAGATACACTAAACAAATATTTTTGCTCCAGTATTTACAAAGGAAGAGGGAGGTACCTAAAACAAACAGTAGAAACACTCTGGATACAGAAGTTGATACCAGCCCATTTACAGAAGAAAGGGTTCTGAAAGAACTCTTAAAACTGAAGGTGGACAAAGCAATGGGGCCTGATGTGATTCATCCCAGAATTCTAAAAGAACTAAGGGTAGAACTAGTGACACCATTGACTACCCTCTTTAACAAATCATGGGAGGATGGGGTGGTACCCGAGGACTGGAGGAGGGCAGATGTGATTCCCCTTCACAAAAGTGGGAGCAAGGCAGAAGCAGGAAACTACAGACCTGTTAGTTTAACCTCAGTGGTACGGAAAATGATGGAATCACTTCTGAAGGAAAGAATTGTTAAATATCTAGAGGCCAGAGGGGCACAGGACCCAAGGCAGCATGGATTCACAGCGGGAAGGTCATGTCAGACAAATCTGATAGATTTCTTTGACTGGGTGACCAAAGTAGTTGATCAGGGAGGGGCTGTGGACATGGCCTACCTAGACTTTAGCAAGGCATTTGACACAGTCCCACACAAAAGATTAATATACAAGTTAGCCAGCCTGGGAGTGGGTCCCAAGATGACAGCCTGGGTAAGAATTGGATGGAGAATAGGACACAGAGTAATAGTAAATGAGTCCATTCTGAAAAGGGGGTTAGTAGTGGGGTACCGCAGGGTTCAGTACTAGGACCAGTCCTCTTCAATGTCTTTATAAATGACATTGCAGAGGGACTGGAAGGAAAAGTATGTCTCTTTGCAGATGACACAAAGATCTGCAACGGAGTTGATGCACAAGGTGGAGTGGAAAGGATGAGAAGGGATTTGGCAAGGTTAGAGGAATGGTCAAATGTATGGCAGCTTAGATTCAATGCTAAGAAGTGCAAGGTAATGCACCTGGGAAACAAAAACCCAGAGGAAGAGTACACAATGGGGTGGGGGTGAGATACTAACAACAACAAAAATGGAAAGGGACCTGGGGGTAGTCATATCAGATGACCTAAAGGTGGGCAAGCAATGTGAGAGGGCAGCAAGGAGGGCTGGGGGGATACTGGGATGCATAGGGAGAGGCATCACCAGTAGAAAACAGGAAGTTATTATCCCTCTGTACAGACAGCTAGTGAGAACCCATCTGGAGTACTGCGTGCAGTTCTGGAGACCCAATCTCCGCAAAGACATAGACAGGATGGAAGCTGTCCAGAGGAGGGCAACTAAAATGGTGCAGGGTCTGCACCGGAAGACATATGAAGAGAGACTTAAGGAGCTTAATATGTATAGCCTCGAGGAAAGGAGGGAGAGGGGACATGATAGAAACTTTCAAGTACCTCAAGGGAATCAACAAAGTCCAAGAGGGTAGCATCTTTCAAAAAAAGAGGTGTGCAAGAATAAGGGGGCACAATTTGAAGATAGAAGGGGGGCGGCACAGAGGTAATTTAAGAAAGTATTTTTTCACAGAGAGGGTGGTGGATGTATGGAATGGCCTACCAGAGGAGGTTGTGGAGTCACAAACAGTGGTGGACTTCAAGCATGCATGGGACAGTCATAAGGCAATTCTAGGGGGTGGGGGTAAGAAGAAGTAGGCTGCTGGTTAACTAGGATCTACAGCTTATCCATCAGGTAGGGAAATGGGCAGACTGGGTGGGCCAAGCGGTCCTTATCTGCCATCAAATTCTATGTTTCTATGTTTCTGGAACCGTGCCTGCATTTCCAGACTTGCAGGTAACATTTGTTTTTCTTTTCTATAGGTTTTTATCCTCTTTGGCAGGACAGGTGGCTTCTCAGCTGTGTCATGTGGCCATCTCTTACCTCCTCTCAGTTGGGGGTCCTATCCCCTGTGGATTTTCCCCCATGGCAGGGCCAGGGTGGGAGAGCCATCCTCCCCGGGGTCACTCATCCAGATTCATCCCAGACTGGAGCAGCACAGCAGGACACTGTACGATGGGCAGGGCTTCACTAAGCTCTTCCTTCAATTTTCCTCCTGTTTTCTCCCTGGACCCATGGACATGGAATGAGCGTGATGTGCATGCCCCGCCTTCCTGGAGACGCTTCCGGTGCTCTGTACATGGGATCCCATCCCACACTATGCAACCCACCTGCACTGCCACCCAGACACCTCCAAGTGGCAGTCAACAGCAAGCCATAAAAAAAAAAAAAACTCAATAGTCTCTCACTCAGCCAGCCCCGGGGTGACCTGTGTCCATTCCTGAACCCGGGTCGATGGAGTGGTAAGAAAAGTAACACAGTTAGTTATTGTAATCCATTTTAAAAACATGTTAAAGGCTAGGTCTTATCAAGACTTTAACATAGTTTTTGAGCCCTTGGGAGGGAGGGGCAGCTGCAGTGTAAGGGTTGTTAGCTGCACATTCAAGCAGACTTGATGGACAGAGTGGCCTGTATCTGCTGGCAGATTCGTATGTTTGTAACCCTTGTTTAAACCCACTCGTAGCATGGACACGATCCATGTTACATGGACTTAAAATGGTTAAAGTGACTTAAACCATTTTAAGCCATGTAGTCTGGATAGGGCCTTAGCGTAGGAGAAATCAGGTTTGTTAACTATAGACCCCTCAGGAAAACCATACTTCAGAGTGGTTATCTGGTCACAGAGGGCTGAGCCCCCAAACTTGAAGGGGAAACGGCCCTAACAGCTGACCCCACAGTGCTGTAAGCTCACAGGTAGGGGATGTCTTTACTCTCAACTCAATCCCGTCTGAAAAAGTGATAGCTGCCTTAGCTGGGATTTCTTCCATACTGGAGGCTGCAACATCCAAGATTGTCCCAGTTTACTATACTACAAGCAAAGTTTCCTAGGGGGAAGAGAATTTGACCTGATTTTAGAGAAAATGAACCCCTTAGGCCATGGAATAGTCACTTTTATCTGACCAACTGTTCAGAATGCAGAAAAAAAATTGTCCATAATGCTTTTGAGTTTTATAGGATGACGTTCACGGACAGTGGACAGCAAGTAGATCTTCTGTCGGCTACACAATTTTGCATGTTACTTCAGTCAGGAAGGTAATAAGCTGTATATCACATAAACAAATGGCACTGAAGAGGTCCTTGCACCCCCGGACATTCTGCTTCCACTCTGTCAGACACTTCTTCACTTGCAGAACCCTTTGAAGAGCAGGGGCTTTATCACCAGGAAAAGAATCGCTGTTTTCTGGCTGCATGACATCATTGAGCCCTGCAACAAACTGGAGTGGGGAGATAATCTGAAAGAGCACCCTTCGCATGCTCCAGTACATCAGCATGTGCCTACTGCAAACCCTCTCGGCTTCAGGGACCCACCCGAGGTTTGGGTGTCTTTGCATGTCCTGCAAAAGATTTAATTCTGGAGCTAAACAAGGGGGATGTTATAACCCAGACAGGTCACAGCCAACCAATGAGCTAGATGTACCTTCCCCCACGACACCAGCGGACTGGTTTTTGGGAGCCAAAATGTTTGCATTTGATACTCTGGAGAAGGGCACATGCACAGAAAGTAGACTGCTTTGTGTCTAAGAACCCATACTTTACACCCGAGAAAGATAGTCTATAAAAAATTATAGTGCCAAAAATCAAATACATTTGCACCAATAATGGTCCTCCCAACAACATGAACTACTGAGTTTTCAACTGGGTTAAAAAACAGATTTGAGACTGAGGGTGATTACTTTCTGACTGCAAAACCTACAGCAAAAATGTCATCCTCTCTGCGTCACTAAATCCAGTGCAAGTGGTCTGCAGAATTATGAAAGCAGACAGCCCTACAAATAAAAATGACTGCACCCACAATACTGCATCAAATGCTATCTGCAAAAGAAGGGCAGAGGGCGCAAAAGAGGTTATTGTCATCAGCAAAAAACACAGAAACTGCAGTTGTGGAAGAAAAAACGATGCAAACAGTGCAGGTGCACGTGTCTGGGTAGCATTAGCAAATGATGCATATGGGTGGCGCTAGTTCCATTTAGCTACAAAGAGTGTGAAAATGGTTCTCACACTCACAAAAAGTTCCAACAGCCTCTAGAAACTTAAAAGTTGCAAAAAATGATACAGAAATCTAAACCTAATCACCCCATATGTCCTCGAGGCACGGGTCAGGAAGCACTGGAAAACCAGGAGCAGTTGTAAAATTCGCACTGAGTGTTTTGTTAATATTAATAACAGCTACATGAAAAATAAAAACTTGTTCAGTAGAACTATTTACAAGGCAGTACAAACAGAGAAAACTAAGTCCATCTTCTGAGGGTATCTATCAATTCCAAGTTTCAGTCTCTCACTCTCCTTGTCTCTCTAGCAGAAGCATTGCTGCTCTTTTTACAAGTCTTTGTCTGGGAACTCGTTAAGAGAGTCTGCTTCTCAAAGAATGTTCTTGCTCGTTTCATTCCTTGCAGGTGCAGTAAAACAGTACATGGTGTCCCAGAACTGACCTCTTGTTGACAACTCTGCAAAGGGCTTAAAAGCTGCATCTCAGGTTAACCCCTTGAGTTCCAAATAGCTTTTTGCAATCATTTCAACAGTATAACTACATACAGTTTTAAACAAAGGGACCCCAGTATCAGTTACATCTCCACATAAAGATTCACATACATTTTTATACCCGCAAATATGCAAGGGGGAAGGAAAGACAGAAATAGCAAGGGAAGGCAGAGGGATAGCGAGAGGTGGAGAATTGCGAAACCATCAGAGTGATCAGTTCCTAGGTCTCACAAGAAAATTTGGTTGCAGTTCGAGACAGAAAAGGAGAGGATAGAACAGATCCTTGCGTTTAAACTCTTTCTGCATAACAAATGGGACAGGACTTTATTCAACCCTATCACACCACAGAAAAACACTGAACCACCCTAAAAACACAACACCAAGCTGGATTTAACAGTAAGATGCCAAGATGCAGTTCAGCATAGAGAGAGGAAAACCAACTATCAAAAGGAAAAAATTATGGGCTACCACTCGGGATGCTGACGACCCGGGTTCAGGAATGAGCCTGGGTGGATGGGCTGGCCAGGATGGGGAGGAGGATCGAGTATCCCAGAGGACACTCTCCTCTTCTGGGGAGGGTGAGTTGCCATCTTCGCTACAATATAGCTACCTGGGTGACCACAGGTGGCAGTGCAGTTGAAGGTGCTGTGAGAGGGATGGACACAGGCTGGAGGTGCAGCACACTCGATGTGTACATGAGCCTTGGAGCTCCCTAGCATGTCTGTGTCAGAGGATTGGGAAAAACAAAGAAAATGGTCCCACTGCCCAAAGGACGACAGACCCCAGTGGGCCAGAGAGAAATGGTCTTGGACCCCACAGCTAGCTGTCTGATGAGGACGATGTAGTTGGAGGGGTATATCCTCTCTACCCCACCAAGGAAGCACAACCAAGGCAGCATAGAGGTAAGGCAGCTGATGGAGGGACAGGGTCCAGAAGAGCCAGGCACCTTGGGATTCCAGAGCGAGTTCAGGCAGTGGTATGCAGGAGGCATGAACAAAGAATGAATAACAAAACCAAAAAAAGGAAAATGTTCAGCTGGCCCAGTGCCATGGCATGGGCCACCCTTTACCTACCACACTGGCAACCTGGTGTCAGGAACAGAGTAGGCTTGCTCGGTGGCCGGCCGGGGGAAGGAGGACTGAGCATCTATAGACAGCTCTCCTCCTTCGGGGAGGGGGAGACAGCGCATACCGCTGCTTGGCTACCGTCTAGCAGAGGTCAGGTGGCGCAGCAGCAGTTACCTTGTTCGAAGGCTGGGTGCAGGCATTGCAATTGGCACTGTCTTTAATGCTGCAGATGTGAACCATGGTGCGCATGGCCCCCAGTCAAGGGATAACAGATCCTCTGGTGGCAGGATGATGCCAGACGACCCTGTAGGCCCCGCACCACCCACCAGGCACCCACTCACCTGGTGAGATGTATCCAACTGGGTAAGTCCAGGGGTTGGGACTGTGGAATCACAGGCAGAAGGGCGCTACCAGAGAGGGAGAAACATCAAGATGAAAAAAAAAAAAAGTAAAACATTTCCTAGACTTGCCTTGTTTTTTTTTTGTTACAGCTGTTGGCTCGGAAAGGCACACAGAACCGAAGCTTGTTTCCAGATGTGTCCTGGGAGCACAGGGAGGTTAAGTGACTTGCTTAGAGTCACACGGCATGGCTAGTGGTCCTTCACACAGATCTTCACCCACAAAACAGTTTGTTCCCAGGTGGGAACTGGAGTAGAGGTGGATCTCCCCCAGATTCTTGATTGTCATCGGGAGATGTCACTGGTTGTGTAGGGGGACCAGGATGTACTGTACTGCAGTACAATATCCACCTCACTGGGTCCCATTTTTCTGTTTCTGCTTCCTGCTCCTGGATGTTAGCACACACAGAGATACATATGACCACATACCGACTGAGAGTCCAGCTGACATCCACCCACACACCCACTCAGCCTGCCACCTGCACTATCACCTGTCATCACCAGGTGGCAGCACAGCAGTGAAGGCAATGATCCCCCCGACACCTTCCCAGAGGAGAGCGTGCTGTGGGACACTCAGTCCTCTGATTTCCGAAGGCTCATTTCTAAACCTCCCTAAGTGACAACATCCATAAAGCTAAACTGCATTTCTTTGCAGATGACACCATCCTTTACTTGTCAAACCTTCCCTGTCTGATGCCTGCACCAAACTCTAAGCAGATTTTAACCAGCTTCAAATTAACCTAGTAAGATCTAAACTATTGTTAAACACACACACACACAAAAAACAACCAAAAGCAATGTTCTTTTTACCCTCAACCTCGTCAAACTTGGCCCGGTGGCGCTGAGGGTTAGGCCCGGTGGCGCGGAGGGTTGAAGCGCTGGATGCCACACCTCGTGCTATGCCGGCAACCCGAGTTCGGGAGTGAGCTTGGGCGCCGGGGGTTGGCAGGGGTGGGTGAGGATTGAGCGCCTGATGGGCTGTTTCTTCTCTCGGGGTTGGGATCGCCTGGCGTCAAGCGGTTCCTGGTGGACCGGGGCACTGCAGCATGCTCAGCTGCACGTAATCAGCGTGCCCTGATGCAGGCAAAGGTTGCCGTGCTCCTAGCGTCAGGGATGTGCACACGCATGGGGGGGGGGGGAGATCACTAGAACAAAGGAAAAACCCGGTCTGAGGGGGCAGGCAACAGCACCTGCCCCCATGCTCATGACCGAGTCCATCCTGCCTGGCTTTCCAGGTTCCTCCACCCGGGTCCTCTCCCACATCGGAGTCTGTTTCTAAGTCCGCCCAAGAAGGAGGGGCAGCCCCACTCCGGAGGGGTGAAGCCAGGGGTGCCGATCGTGGACAGAGGAGGAGGAAGAGAGAAGGCACAGGTAGGAGGAGTTCAGGCAGGGCAGGAGCAGGCAGGATGCCTGAGAGAGGCCCCCCAGACCGTGACCAGAGGGAAAAACAGATTGAAAAAGAAAACAAAAAACTTGTCAAACTCACGTTCTAAGTATGACCCTACTCTACCCATTACAACTTTACTAGGGGACTCGCTAGAGGCTGTAGATAAATTTGAATACCTTGGCTTTTGGCTACATAGCAACTTATCCTTCATCAGCCCCACTGAAACCCACCAAAAAGCTAAAAACAAGACTGGGCCATCTTCTATAGGAATAAAGCCCTGCTCCCCAGCGACGTCAGAAAAAAGCTAGTCCAAGCCATCTTCCTCCTCCCCTCCTCAACCATGCAGACATTATCTATAACTGCTGTGCAGCCTCTAGCCTGCATAAACTGGATGTTCTTCCTCACCAAGCTATTTGTTTTGTATTAAATACCCCATCCAGAACCCACCACTGCGACCTTTATTTGGCAGCAGGCTGGTCATCCCTCACTACCCGAAGGCTGATCCACAGCTGTACCTGGGCCTATAAAACGCTACTGAACAAAAGCCCCTTATATATTTCATCTCTATTCCACCGCTCACAGAGTTGTTATTCGCTTCAGAAGAATTCTATTATCCTACTAGATGTTCCTAAAATCTGCACCAGATTTGGTAAAGCCATCATTAGCTATGCTATTCCTTTTGCCTGGAACAAACTGCAATCCTTCCTCAGACTCTCCGAACTAGTCTCACTGGTGTATACAAAACCCTAATTACTAAATCCATGAAAGACGCTTACCACTGCCACACCAACTAAACTGTCAGATATTCTATATGATTTTTTTTTTTTTAGCCAACTGTTGGTACGTTTGTATAGCACTTTCGTTCCCTTAAATGATTTTGTATTATTGGTTCTGCACTGTGTATTCTTTTTATGTAATCTGTCATACTTGATCTTTTGTTTTTATGCCACTGTTTTGGTTTTTGTATACACTCTCCTCTTATTTTGTACACCTGTGTTCATTTTTTTTCCTTGTTACAAATGTTTGCACTGTACCTTGTGTTGTACTGCATTGTCCTTAGCAGGATCACCTTGTGAATGAGCTTGCTCAATGGAGCTTTCCTGGTGAAATAAACTTGAACTTGAAACCCGGGTTGCTGGCACTACCAGCAGTAGCCCCACTGCTTCACTGTCATACACTGAGATGTTAAAGCAAATGTGCATATTACAAAATGGGTCATTAAAATCCTACAACCTCACTGGTCAAAACAAGTCACATGACCGTAAGTAAAAACTGCAGCAGACAACTGGTACGGATCCTGCTGATAAAATGTTTACTTTCTTTGAACCTACTGTTTTTGTACAGATTCATTTCGTAATCACAATAATGCACTTCAGGGTACGTGTAGTAGTGGGATTTATTTACCCACTACTTGTGTGGTGAAGGTCACTCGGCTGCGCCCTGCAACAAACCACTCACTGCGCGGGTAACTCCCACGACAACACACATCCAGCTGTGCATTACTGATTAATCAATCCTCGCTGATTATTTAACATAAATCACTAAGAACATAAGGGCACGTATTACTGCCATGCTCTGAATTTCTATCTCCACTGCATGGTGCTGTGTGGTACTGGGTGAAATACTTCACAGAATAAGTTGGGGACACTGGATTCCCCCTCATGGGGGGGAGGGTTACTCCCGACAGTCACTGTTCGTCAAATAGCAGTGCTTCGATAGGGCAGGGGCCTAGATGTTCTGGGGCCTATCATCTACAGCTGTCAGGGCTATTTTCTCTATTCTTCAGTCCCCCATAGGATGCTGGCCCGGAGAAGATAAGCATGGGCTTACATGCCAGGGCGTTCTACCATCTGGTGTCAGCCAGCATCTCCATTTCTCTCTCAAGGCAAGTAACTCACAGTTCCATCTGTGATCATGCAGGCAGTGACGCACCCCGAAGGAGTGTGTCCTCTGGGCTGCTAAACTCTTCTCCCTCCAACCAGACCCCAATGATCGAAACTTGTTCCTGAACCCAAGTCACTGACTGTGCAAGCAGTAGCTCTACTGCTGTGCCAGCAGGCCAGTGCCTACAGCGGCTTGCAGGGATGGATGGAGGATCCTAAGGATCGCCAGGAGGGAGAGTTAGATGCAGTTCAGGAAGGGCTCGGGAAGCTGGGAAGGAGTGAGGCACAATCTATTACTTTTTCAGAGGTGCTACCTGTCCATTACAAGGGGATGACAGGAGGCTCTGCATCAGAGACTTCATCTTATGACTGAGGATGTGGTGCAGAGTAGAGGGATTCAGTTTCATTGGGGACTGGGGCTCCACTTGGAGGAATAGAGACCTGTGCAGGGGCAACAGACTGCACCCTACCAGGATGGGACCCGAGATCTTTAATGAACAGTTTAAAAGCTACATTATTAAGCTTGTAAACTAGCTGGGGGGGTGGAATAAGGCAGGAAGACATAGTTTGCCCCCCCCCATGTAAACAGGGTCAGAACTGGGAATCCTTAGAGTGGGAAGCCCCATGGGGAACAAGCACAAACAGGAAACCAGGAGGATGAGGAAAGGGGGAAGAGGCAAAGATAATAGGGGAGGAAAAGGTGTGGGGCAAGAAGAGGGGAGATGGCAGTATGAAATGGAGAGCCATGTGTGCAAATATTGGAAGTCTGGGCAACAAGATGGCAAACCTAGAAGCCACCATGGCAACAGGGGACATTAACATAGTAGGAATTATGGAGACATGGTGCGGTGAAAACCAGGACTGGGAGGTAGTCATACTAGTGTAACCCCCCTGCAAATGGGGGTTCCCAAAAGACTTCCAGGAGCTTGCTTGAATGCTCCAAGCCTGAATGGTGTTTGGCGTTTAAGCCATTTATCAGTGAGTGTTTTAGAACCTCTGGTACTGTCTCTTTAAGAGCTGTCTGCTTGCAGACATAATTAGTTTGTATGGGGGACTGTGTGCTTCTCTGTTTGAGTACCACTCGAGCTGCTGCCAATTCACTCCATTTTTGCAGTCACTAGGAGTGCAAAGGGAACCTATCTGAAAGATGTAACTGTTTGCCAGAAATCATTTACAGTAATAATGAAATTACAGTTTGTCTAACCTGCTTTCTTTGCAGTCAGAACTGTCTGCCTAGTTCCCCATTCTGGTTTTGAACTGCTGAACTGGACCAATCAGTGTGGGTAGCTAGCTCTAAAATGGTGCCTTAGACGAATCAGAACTTGGACTCATAATCTGAGCCAGCCACAAGAGGATTGTATGGGCAGTGACTCTGGGAGATGTAGTTTAGACTTGCGCCCTTTTGGACCAACAGCAGCAGTCTATTGTGAGTGACAGCCAATCCAGTCAAGAACTGGAGGAACTCAAAGGAAGTGCCGGTTTTGTCTGTTGGGAGTTTCAGTTGAGCTTTGGCAGTGAAGGGGAAAGGAACCCTGTGCTCCTTCAGTGCACAGTTTTAGTCAAAAACATGTGTAGGTCAGAGTTCCGGTCTGCAGCTTGTTAGGACTGAATCCGTCCTGTGAAGAGAATCAAAGGATATCTGAAGAGTAGAAACCAGGCTCACCCTGTAGAAGACTGGAGGAATTGCTGAAAATTGCCTTCGGTCTGTCAGGAACTGAATATGCTGTGTGTTCTCGGGTATTGTGCAGTAATTGCGATCGGATACAGATGCAGCCTGCCTGGTATAGTGCTTTCTTTTTACCATATAAATGTGTGAAGAGGTTTGTGTACCTCAAGTGAATCCTGCTGCCATTAAGTGACTTTTGCCTGTGACTGTTTACCATATAAATGTGTGAGGAGTCTCTTGGAGCTCAAGAGTAGCCCTGCTGACATTGAAGGACCCTATCTTATTTGGAGGTCGTGAGTACTAATTCAGGATTGCTCCCTGTTGAATTGCCACATTAAATCCAAATGGAATTACTGTACTGCTGACTGTTTAATTCTCCTTTTCTCTGTGTGAAAGGGCCCCTACCAGCTGCCACGGTTTGGACTAGCCACTAGGGCTTGGGTACCCAGGGACAGTAACTGATAGGGATAGGCCTGTGACAACAGAGCCATAGATAGATGAGTAGAGTGATAAGCTAATTAACCTGATTTCCCCTGTCCTTGTTATATCCCTAAATAAATCAGAGCTGCTTGTTTCAGCAAAGTTATACTGCCTGAGTATTTGTCTATGTTAAAGTACTGTACTGTGATTGTTGCACTGTATCTCATTTCACAGGAGGTCCCAGTGCTGGAACCAGTCCTGGGGGAAAGTGTATACTGTAAAGGTAATTCTGATGTATTGTGTGGGCCACTAGTGGGAAGAAAGGGGTTGCAGTGTCCCAGAGGGCTGTGACCAAGTTAGTTTAACTATTGCAAACCCTGACCTCTGGATCCAGGCCCCTCAACCTGTTAGTGGCAAATCAGGCAGGGGTAGTAGCCCCTGGGATAGCGCCATCTAGGGGTTACACTAGGGTATGCGATATTCAGGAGGGGCAGGGTACGTAAAAAGGGAGGAGGGCTGGCTCTTTATATGCGAGAGAACATAAAGGCTACAGAAATACAAGGACGACAGAGTAAAGTAGAGGTACTGTGGGTCACCCTGGAGACAGAGAGGGGGGCCACTATTAGGATAGGGGTGATCTACAGACCTCCAGACCAGGGAGAGGAAGAGGATAAGGATATAATGGATGAAATACAAGGGATAGCTAACAAGGACGAGGTACTGCTAGGGGGAGACTCCAATCTACCACATGTGCATTGGAGTCTCCCTGTGGCAGCATCAGTTAGAAGCAGGGAAATCCTACACTCCCTGCAGGGGGCATTCCTCAGGCAAGTAGTTAAAGAACCCACTCCGGAGGGGGAGTTACTGGA
Organism: Neoceratodus forsteri; assembly: GCA_016271365.2. Classification (NCBI taxonomy): domain Eukaryota; kingdom Metazoa; phylum Chordata; order Ceratodontiformes; family Ceratodontidae; genus Neoceratodus; species Neoceratodus forsteri. The sequence continues at coordinate 1,379,300,320 of CM028132.1, read as the reverse complement.
CCTCATACTGTCAAACAGGGACAGTATTACTGATGTCACAGTGGGAAGCCATCTGGGGACCAGTGATCATCATACGGTGTGGTTCAGCATAAGTGTAGGGCCAGAACCAAACCACACCATAACGAAGGTCTTGGACTTCAGGAGGGCCGATTTCAAGAAAGTGGGAGAGTGCCTCAGGGAAGCCCTAGCAGGAATAGGAAATAAGGGTGAGGTAGAGGAAAAGTGGCCAAGAATAAGCAGGCCACTGAGAAGGCAACAAACCTCTGTATTCATCAGGTTACAAAGAGCAAGAAAAGAAAGAGACTACTATGGTTCTCTAAGGAAGTAGAGGAGAAGGGTTAAGGAAAGAAGCAGGCTTTCAAAGGGTACTAGATGACACAGAAGGAAGAGGATAGGGAGAGTTATCAGGAGAAACAAAGTGAAGCAGGGAAGGCACTTGAGAGAGCTAAAGCACAAAGGAAAACATTGCCAAAGCAGCAAGAAAGGGGGACAAAACTTCTTTCAGGTACTTAAGCTAAAAAAAGAAAAGCAAGACAGGGATAGTGGGGGGGACTGTGGAAGAGGACCAGAAGTAAGCTGACATACTGAATAAATACTTTTCGTCAGTACTCCCAAAAGAAGGGGTAGGAGACGGGCCACAGATAGTGGAGAAGGGCATTAATGGAAGGGGGTGGACACTAGTCCTTTTACAGAGGAGAGAGAGTCCTCAGGGAATTAGCAAAACTAAAAGTAGACAAGGCTATGGGGCTGGATGGGGTTCACCCTAGGATACTGAAGGAACTAAAAGAGGAACTGTCTGCGCCTCTGACTGCCCTGTTCAGTCTATCACTGGGTACGGGGGACATTCCTGGGGACTGGAGGAGGGGGATGTGATCCCAATACACAAAAGCAGGAATAGGGAGGAGGCAGAAAACTACCGACCTGCAAGCCTAACTTCGGTGGTGGGCAAGGTTATGGAAACTCTACTTAAAGAAAGGATTGAGGAACACCTTAACACCAGTAGATTGCAGGATACAAGGCAGCATGGCTTCACAGGGGAGTAAATCTTGCCAAACAAACCTGATAAGCATTTTTTGACTGGGTTACCAGGGAGGTGGATCAGGGAGGAGCAGTGGATGTGGCCTACCTGGATTTCAGTAAGGCCTTTAACACCATTCCACACATAAGACTGGTAAAGCTAGACAGCATGGGGGTAGGTCAAAAGACAGTAAAACAGGTACAAAGTTGGCTAAGTAACGGAACTCAGAGGGTGCTGGTAAATGGAGTTCACTCGGAGGAAGGTAAGGTAACCAATGGGGTGCCACAGGGGTCAGTACTGGGATCGGTCCTCTTCAATATCCTTATTACTGGCATCGCAGAGGGACTGGAAGGAAGGGTAGACCTGTCTGTGGATGACTCAAAAATCTGCAACACACAAGGGGTGGAGAAAATGAAGAAAGATCTAAAATAACTGGAAGACTGATCAAGATCTGACAACTGGGCTTCAACGCCAAAAAATGTTAAATGATGCACATGAGGCACAGAAACCCAAGGGGAATCTAGCAATTGGGGTGGGGTGTTAACAACAAAACAGGAAAGGGATCTGGAAGTCATCACATCTGATAACCTAAAGGTAGCAACACAGTGTGATAAGGCAGTAGGAAAGGCTAGTAGAATGCTGGGGTGCACAGAAAGGGGTATCACCAGCAGGGAAAGGGGGGCAGTGTTACCACTGTATAGAGCAATGGTGAGGCCATACCTGGAGTACTGTATCTAGTTCTGGAAGCCCCATCTCAGAAAGAACATAAACCAGGTGGAGGTGGTACAAAGAAGGACAACCAAAATGGTGCACGGCCTGCATCAGAAGCCCTATGAGGAAAGACTCAGGGGAATTAAACATGTACTCACTGGAGGAAAGGAGAGAAATGGGTGACATGATAGAAACATCCGGATACCTCAAGGGTATCAATAAGGTACAGAAGGGTGGCATACTACACAGAAAGAGATGCTCAAGGACAAGGGGGCATGATATGAAGCTGGAAGGGGGAAGACTTAGAGGGGGTGTGAGGAAATATTTCTTCACAGAAAGGGTGGTGGATGCCTGAAACAGCCTTTTAGCAGAAGTGGTAGGCACCAAAATGGTAACAGGTTTCAAACATGCATGGGATAGACACAGGGGGACCTTACTAACAGGGCAGAGGGGGTAAGGTCGGAGATCAATTAGGGTCTACCGTAGTATGGATTTTAGGGTAGGCTAGGTGGGCCAGGAGGTCCTTTTCTGCCCAAAGCATCTATGTTTCTATGTTACAGTATTTCTTTATTCCTCCTTACTGTCTACCGACCCCCCTCTCCTTTGGGCTTCCCAAGGATCCCCGCTACCCACTTTACTCACCATGTACCTCTGGACCATCACTGCCAGATAACTACGAGATTCTCTGCTGATTCTACTGGATCTGGCATTTCCCTGGTTGGGGTGCCTTCCCGCTGCCATTACGGAGGGTGTGATGTCTAGGCCACGGGTGAGGGGGAGTGACACCAGCTCACTGTAGAATTGGGTCACATGGGGAAAGCCCAGGGATTGGTCGTCCCACATGCCAGGGGTGTTTTTCCCTTTTTCTTCCTTTGCCCTCTTCTAATCAGGCTGCCAAGGGTTCCTCCACTACGTTATACTACGATCAGGGGCAACTACTAGAGTGGAGTGACACTGCCCATCTTCCCAGAAGAAGCATGTCCAAGGGGCCTGTTGTAGATGTCCCTGCTTGCTTCTACTACTGATGTCCTGGGCTTGGGTCACTAGCAAGCCAGAATGACCTCTCTCCCACTGCCTGATCTCTACAGAGTTAGTGTGCCAGAATCGCCCCACCCACCACCACCACCACCACCAGTTGATCACTACAATAAACAATAAACAATAAACAAAGTCAGCATACCAGAGGTTCACATTGGAAGCTCAAACCTAAGGCTTTGAACTTAATTGAATGGGTGGGAGATTCCACGCTGCTTTAGCCTCTCCTCTAGAGGGCATGGGGGGCCCCCAGGATGTCACGAGTGACCACATGACACCTGGCCACCTTGCCCCATGGGTCAAGCATGGTCACAGGCGTCTACTGTGATTTGGTGGCGGGTAGAACAGTAATGGGGACAAAAGACCTGACTGGCGTATGACATCGTCTAGTCCCCCAACATCACCAGCCCCTGCATTCCGGACCCCGTCACCACCCGCTGGTTCTCCAAACTAGTGTATAAATATGAGCAGATTGGGGTGCTTGGGGCCCACCATGGGATGGAGGAGGACATGCCCCATGAGGTGAAGAGGTCACTGGGCAGTTCTGGTCCAGGGACGGTGAGCGGGATCTGTGAGGCTGTGGTGCAGGGGTTCGGTTCAGCTGAAGAGTGCAGGATCAAAGAATAGACAAAAAGTGACAAAATAAATTCTCTCTCTCTCTCTCTCTCTCTGTCTCTGTCTCTCTGTCTCTCTCTCCAGTGTAGACTGAAGGGATTTGTAGCTGGTAAAACAAAATGATCAAACACTGCGACCATGGTTACTACCTACGATGTGACTGTCAGGACTGGCACTGAAGGAGTGCAGTAACTGGGCCTCAAGAGAAAAAATCCTTACTGTCATTTCTTTTTTCTCTTTTTATTCATACATTTTCAAATAAGTTACATGGTGAAAAAAGGTTATATTCTAAGATTTATTCGGATACGTAAACAAAATATCAGCACATTGCACTCCAAAAAGGGTAAGTCCAACTTATGTGGGTGGGAGAGCAAGACAATTATTTTCCTTTTTATTATTTTACTTTTTAAACCTATGGATCCCCGTCCCCACCAAAGAATGGGCCATCATGGCAGCTTGCCTCCTATAGGAGGCTACGGGCATGGCTGTCTTCACAGCCAATGCCAGTCCTTGATTGGTCAGTGGGGCTGGGATTCAGCCAAGACCACAGCACCCTCCCTCCCCAAGAGCTGAGCAGATCACCTCTGCAACCACCCAGTCCCCACTGTCAGGCTGGGATTCCAGGCAGTGCACACCAATGCCCCCCCGCGCTACTGCACACAACCTAGAATTTGAGATTCAGACACAGTTTTTTTAAATCTGCAGTTTTGTCCTCCTTCCCAACAAGACTGCCACCATCTGTACCCCTTCTGTGGGTGACCACCCATCTCTGTCACCCCCATCTCTTACATCCATGGCCAACCTCCCATGATGGGGCAGCCGATGGTGAGGGGGCCAAACAATGCAGTTGAGTTGCAAGTTTGGTCTGCTGGTAGGGAGACAAAGTGCCAGAGAGTGCCCTGGGGTCAGCATCCTATTATGCCCGAGTTGCCATTTCTCCGCAGTTTTCTCCCACATGGGGATTCCAGTGCACAAGTGCACGTGCGCGCGCGCACACACACACACACTAAGAAAGTGCACCATGTGGAGTCAAGACAGCACCCTCCCTCACAACGGGCTCACAGGGAGCCAGGCAACCACCCACCCATGACAGTATTTGCTGGAATGCTGAGTCCTCTTCCTGCCTGGCTGAGCCCCCAGGCTTTTGCCACTTTATTGACGGCCCGACTGAGTCACAATTTCTGGCGAAACCCCCTTACTATACAAGATTTATCCAATGACCACTACTGCACTATTGTAAAAGGAAGTTGGAATTTAGAAACACAAAATGAAACAAAAAAAATCTAAGCAAAAAAAAAAAAGAGGACTGCGTGGAACTAAAATAATCATCATCTGGAAAATTATAATAATACAGCAACTAAATAGGAAACAAATTATAAAAAAGCAAAACTACCCGCCCTTAGACTATGTGGAACTGGTCTGTTTTGTCTCTACAATACCATGCCTTTTTAAGGATCTCCACAACATCAGTGTCTTTAATAAAAGGAGTAGTTTGTTTTTCACTTCTCCTATAGAAGGATGAGGTGGGGGAAGGGGTGTTACAGCACTGTTTGATCTTATTTTTCCTGATGCTCCGACCAGCCAAACATGGTCTTTCCGAGGATACAAACAGCAGTTGCCATGCTTTGAGGAGTACCAGGGAAAATTAGAGCCAACTGTGGCATAAACCCACAAGAGAAAACCTACTCCCATATGTGAAGCACTTCCACCAAAATCTTGGAACAAAAATACAAAATAAATAAAAATCCAAAAGAAACTTGCAAACGTGAGGCTGGTGCTTGGGACTAAGGCGTCACCGGGTAGGCTCTTCCACAAGTTAACCACCTTCTGTGGGAAGTAATGCTTTCTATTTTTCTCCCCTGTCCCCCTGGCTTCGGTCCCCCTCAGCTGTTCGACTACCATTCAGTTCTGCTGCCTGGTCTAAACCCCCCAGGGTACTCTAATCTGTTCCACAGCTTACCCAACTCAAAATGGAGCTGTCCACCCCTATCACATTCAAAGTCTGCTGCAGCAGATTCTGTCATGCCTGGCAGACAGACAGTATAGGCACAGACACACTGCAGTGCCATCTGGACAGGTTAATGGTGAGTTCCACCTGGATTTCGTCCACCCGGTTTAACATTCCATGACATACACATGATGAGTGTACACACAGCTTGTCCGAGCATCTCCCACTGCGTACCCATGTTGCCTGCAGCATGTTTGGCCCCGGCACTTGTGCCGAAAACAACAGGACACTCATTCTTCCTCCCCTTCTGACCCTCCTGAATCCTGGAAACTTTTCCAAACCCAGTTAGCTGACATTATAGGTGGCGTTAAACGCTGTGTGACCAGCCAGCCTGTGAAGTACAATTTTTTTTTTAAACTCATTATTCCTCCCCTTTTTGTGGCAGCCTCTATCCACTTCGTTCAGCAACCTCTCAGGCCCACCCATGCCTTCTCTGCCATGTGCCATATCCTCTTTTTTTTTTTTTCCAACTCTCTTTGTGTTCCTACCTCAGTGGCCTCTCTCCGGTGAGGATACTCAGTACTGCTGCATGTCTGAAGCTTCCAACTCTGCACTCCTGACAGGCCTGATCTCCCTCCAGCACCATCCAGCCGCTCACTACCCCCAACTCTGAGCCCCCCAGGGCAGGGCCGCCATCTTCTAACCAGCATTCTATCTATAATCCAGACGAGAGACCGGAAGAAGGAAGGAGAACGGAAGTGCACGGTGGCAAATCCTGACATTGGGCATGGGACTGAGACCCCTGATCCCACCTTCGCCTACCCCTCAGGCAGGGTTTTTTCTACTTAGTTCCCCAGATGAGGGCCGTGCAATGCCGCCCAGCCCATTATGCGCATGCACCCGCACACGTCCAGAGGGTGACTGCCCAACGTCATGTTCCCTTGCTAAGTTCCTGCAACTTGTAGTGCACACTGCCACCAATGGGTGCCACTACATGTGTGGGACATTCCCTGTCCCTCCCCAGGAGATGAGAGCATTCCTATGGACACTCGATCATCTCCTCCCCCGCCGACCCCCAATGGCCTGAGCTTGTTGCCAAACCCGGGTCGCCGGTGTGGCATGAGGTGTGGTGTCCAGTGCCTCAACGCTCAGCACCACCAGGCCGGCCCACCACATCCTCCTCTTACCACAGACTTTCCTCTCTGGGGTGGGATCAGTGAAGAACTGACTGGACCCCCCCCCCAACAACACAGTTTGGGAGCTGGTGAGCAGTCAGCACATCAGTGCAAGAGAGTGCCTTAAGCTTCACTGCATGTGCCTGTGGGGTGTTTTCCATTTTTTCCCATCCCTGTCCCCAGGGATGCCAATGACGGGGACTCAGTGACATACACAAGCTGCTGCATCGCTGTGCCCGTAAGCATCCTCCCTCCTGCACCCCCATCTGTGGTCACCTGAGTGGCGGTGTTACAGTGGAGTCAGTAACCCACCCTCCCCGAGGAGGTTAGCATTATCTGGGATGCTCGATCCGTCTCCCCAGCTGGCCCTCCAACATCTCTTGCTCGTTTCTGAACCTGGATTGCCAACGTTGTGAGCAGCGACCCTGATGTTTCATCGACAGGCTAGCCTAACGTACTGCTTACCAATATTTCTGCTTGACCTGTCTCCCCCCTTTCTTAGTTCGAGTGCCTACTCTCTAGAGGCTGCACACAGCCGCTCAAAGTGTTGTACGTGCTTTACCCTGTGTAAGGACCTTCCCTGTTCTTCAGTCCTTCCCTGCTGTAAAACTGGAAATACTGTAGAATTCACACAGACACACACACGCACAACATACATACACACGTGTACACCCCCCACACACACACTACATACACAAATGTATGCACACACAAACATACACACAGGTACGCATGCACACACAACGCACACACACACACACACACACACACACACAGTTGAATTCCGATTGTTGCTGTGCTGGGTAGGTAACCGGCAAAAGACACACACACACACAGAGTTGCATTCCAGTTGTGCTGTCCTGGGTAAATAAACAGTAAAAAAAATGTAAACTACTAAGCTACAACACTGAATGCAAGCAGAAACATAAAAAAAATCCTCTCAAACTGGGGGACAGGATAAAATGAAACATAAGAAGGTAGATAGAAAAAGTTACAGTACATTTGCTTTGAATCACAGGCATGCTGAATTCCATAACAGGCAGAGCGGGTTAGCGGGTAATGAGGACAGGGAAGAAGCAGTGGACTTTTGGAACCAGGGGGACAAATAAGGAACCATATCCATGATTCTGCAAACAATTCTGAAAGAAAAAAAAAGGACTCCCATTTTCCCATGTTCTCCTCCCCCCCTTCTCTTTTCTGGTGGACCTGGTTATCCTTCATTTAGAAACAAGGCTTCAGGCCAGCCCAGTGGCACCGAGGGTTGAGGCGCTGGACACCACACCTCGCGCTGCACCAGCAACCTGGGTTCGGTGACTAACTTGGGTAGCCGGGGGTCGGCAGGGGAAGGGGAGGATGGAGTGTCCGAAGGACAGCTCTCCTCTCCCTGGGGAGGGTTTCAGGGCCACTTGGTGTTCTTTGAAATTGAACATCTTTATTAATTTTATAGAAAAGTTAACAGAAGTAATATTCCAAGTAGTAGTAAGACAAGATAAAACCCTCCTTCAAAACCAGTGAAAGAAAGAAGATACCAGAAGTTATTGGCACAAATGAACCATAACAAAAAATAACATACTCCTTTCCCAAACCCCCACCCCTGGGGTGTGCCTTATTAGGTTTAAAAACCAACATATTAAAAAAATGACCAGACATGTGATGATCTAGTAATGCCAAACATAAGAAAAGGCAAGGTAAAAGGAAGAAAGGGAATCATGAAAACCCAATCCGGAATAGTCAGAGGCAAACATACAAAACCTAATTCATATATAGTGCATACAGCTTATCCCATTTCAAGTGGAAAGAGGTCATACAGTTCCTGGAGCTGGCTATTAACTTCTCTCGGTATTTAAACAGAGAGACATCTTTTTAATCCACTCAGCATGTGGTATGACCAACTGATCCATCCAATGTTTTAAAACCAGCCTCTTAACTACTATAGAGATTAAAGGCATTGTGGAATCTGCGCTCCCGAACTTTAATATTAGAAAACATACCAAGGATGCATATTTCTATAGTGAACAGCTCACTCAGACCCAAAAGTGGGTTTAGATTGGTCTGAATTGTATTCCATAAAGGAGCCACTTTGTCACAGTGCCAGAGAACATGTATTAGGCTCCCTTCCGCTGCCCCACACCGTGTACAAAAATTTGAGGGCAATCTACCTAGCTTAGCCAATTTAACCGGGGTGTAACAGAGATTATTTAAAATATGATATTGAATTAGTCTATGTCTATCCTGTGTAAGATATCTATGTAGGTCCACCCAAATCTGCTTCCAGATCAGAGGGGTGTCAGGTAGAAAAGACATCCAGATTTTAGCCCCAGTAACGGGCATTAGGGTATTTAGTCTCTAATAAAAGGGAGTAAATCTTAGAAATTCCATGGAACTTATTTGCATATTCATGTATCTGGTCAAAGAAGGGTCTAACCTGGGGTGATCTAAACTTAGTCCCAAAGGTGGAGACTATAAAGTGTCTCAACTGAAACACTCTAAATATATGTTTTTGAGGGATATTCAGTTTATCGCTTATATCAGCAGATGAAAGGAGAGAATCCTGGGAAAACAGGGTTTCTACAGAGAGATCCTGTAGCTGAGGAAGCCAGTCTGGAGCAAGCAGAGCACCCCCAATTTTAATGTTAGGGTTGGAAATGAGAGGTTGCGCCATATCCTTTTTAGAGCGAATACTAAAGAAATTCCAACACTGAGTCAGAACTTTTATGGAGGTCCTTACAACCGAACTTTGTAGAGAGGGAGGTGGTGCAGAAGTGGTGTAATAAAACACTCTAGGTGAATAGAGACTGTACGTATCTAGTAGTTTCCTCTCTAATTGCAGCCAGATGGGCAGATAGGAATCAGGCCCAGCTTCAAACCATCTCCCCAATTTGGACAGGTGGCTCGCCCAGTAACATAACATAAAATTAGGAAGGCGGAGTCCACCTTTCTCCATCGGTAAGTTAAGTTTGAGAAAGGCCCTTCTGGGGTGTTTGCCTTGCCAAATAAATTCAGAAAGGGCAGAGTGTAATTGCTGAAAATAAGATATTGGGAGCCAAATGTTCAATAGATTTAAAGGGTAAAAGATATAGGGCAAAACATTCATTTTTATAATGTTTATTCGGCCCCATAAGGACATTGGAAGAGAGGACCATCTGTGAGGGTCTTGTTGTACCTTCACCAACAGAGCATCCAAATTGAGTTTCCTAAGGGCCTTTGGGTCTCTAGTGAGATGTATTCCTAGGTATTTAAATGAGGATGAGGACCATTTCATACCAAAATGGACAAAGTTAGCATGAAGGGTGAGAGTATTTAATGGGAATATAACAGATTTGGAAATATTCAACTTATAATTAGCTACTTGGCCAAACCTATCAATAATTTGCAGTGCATGTGTTAGAGAGGATTCCGGATTGGCCAAATGCAGAAGAATATCATCTGCGTACGCTGAGAGGGTCAGGGATTGTTGGTATACCGAGCAACCTATGACCTTGGGGGAATGTTTAATACTGATTAACAGAGGTTCTAAATACAGATTAAACAAAAAGGGAAATAGGGGACAGCCTTGTCGAGTGCCGGTAAACAGGGGGGATCGGGAGGAGAAAACCCCATTACAATAGATTCTAGTGGTAGGGGATTTGTATACCGTCTAAATCCAGTGAATGAAAGTTTCCGTGAAGCCCATTCTCCGAAGAGTGGCCCAGAGAAAGTCCCAGTGCACTCTATCAAAGGCTTTTTCTGCGTCTAGTGACATTAAAGCCATAGGTATCTGGGAGTCTTGGACCACTTGAAAAATGTGTGAAAGGGTTCGCAGGTGATCAGCAGGGGATCTGCCTTGAACAAACCCCACAAATTAGACCAGGCCTGTTTAATTCTAAGGGACAACATTTTGGTTAGAATTTTAATGTCACAGTTTAGTAGTGAGATCAGACGGTAACTGGCAGGGTCTTTCTGAGATTTGTCTGGTTTCAGGATCAAAACAATCGTAGCTTCCAGTAAAGTAGAGTTTAGGGAGTCCGAGGTGAACATGTAGTTAAATAACTTCAAGAGAAGGGGAGCAATCTCCTTACAAAAAACTTTATAGAAGTTGGAAGGAAAACCATCAGGTCCTGGGGACTTGTCCAATGCTAATCCATTGACCGCTTCCTCAACTTCCATCAAAGTAATAGGGGCAATTAACATCTCGGCTTGGTGGGCTTGTAGGGAGGGGAGATGTAAATCATCTAAAAATTGCTCAATACGGGTATGGGAAGGCTCAGAAGGGCCCCTACTATATAAGTTCCTATAGAAGGCCTCAAATATTTGAGAGATATCTCGAGGGGAGGTCGCAATAGAGCCATCTGGGGAATACAGGGCGAGAATCAGTCTCAAACTTTCTATTTCCCTTAGTTGAAGTGCTAGCATTCTGCCTGGTTTCTCACCTTGGTCAAAAAAATGGGCTTTGGTTTTAAGGATAGCATATTCTGCCTTTTCCCTTAGCAAGTCCGCGTATTCATTCCAAAGCTTCAACAACGCTTCTAGGTCGGATTGGGAGGAGGAGGAGGAGAGTAAGTTATTTTTGGCCAGCCTAATCTGATTTGACAGCGAGATAGCTCTAACCTCTCTTTATTTTTTCCTTTTGGATGCTAACTTGATAAATTCACCTCTGATGAAACATTTAAAGGAGCACCATATTAGATCCTCCCTAGTTGCAGAACCCACATTAAATTCTACAAAATCACAAATCAGCGACTTAATGTGTGAAATTGTACATTCATCCTTTAGGAGCTGTGAATTTAATTTCCATGAGGTGTCTCTATGAGCATTCGGGTCAGGGAGAATCGATATCCATGCCATGGAGTGGTCAGAGATGACAACAGGTTCAATACCTGTCAGTTGGATGTTCTTGAGAAAAATATTGCTAATAAGTATAAAATCAATTCTGGACCATGAGCGATGGACTTGGGAATAAAATGAGAACAGCTGATCAGAGGGATGAAGCATCCGCCACGGGTCACATAGACCCAGTAGTTCCATAAAGTCCCTCAGAGCAAGTTGTGCAGGGGGAAAGTGGTTTTAATGGCCTGTAGGTTTTATCCAGGTCTTGTGACGGGGCAATGTTCCAGTCACCGCCGAGAATTAACGAGGAGGGCCGTAGACCACTCAACCTGTCAGCCAGTCTCATAAGGAAATCTGGGTCTCCACCCACTGGGCCATAGACTGCACCTAAAACTACACTGACACTATTAAGCAAGCCTTTAACAATAACAGATCTACCTTCTATATCCTTTAAACATTCCTCCGCCAAAAACAGTACATGTCTTTTCACCAAAATAGCTACCCCTCTGCTAGATGATGAGCCACAGGAAGCAAAAATTTGGGAAAAATCCTGCTTGCGTAGCCCTCTGACTTCCGAATCCAGAAGATGGGTTTCTTGTATCAAAAGGATGTCAATATTTAAAAGAGCACAGTGTTTTAGAATCTGATATCTTTTGGGCAATGTCTCTGGCACCTCTGAAATTCCATGTTGCAATTTTGATTGGCACTGTTGTCATGTGATTAATTGTTTGATAACAGAAAACTCATATATCATTGACCAGAAAGACCCCCACAAAAGGCACACCCCCATCCCCAACCATCCCTGAGACTGAGCTTCACTATAACAGGCCCATCTCTCCCAGCACATAACCATAATCGAAAATGCAAATAACATTAACCATGCCATGTCAACTTTAGACCTTGTAACCAGCGAGACAGGTTTTTGATCGGAAAGACCTCCCCACAAACCCATCCAACTATGTACATAAGGTCTCCCAGTGAGTATGAAGGCAGTATTGGGGCCCATCTGAAACTATTACAGAAAACCAAACCCCATGAGCAGCATTTCGGTGAGAGGCAAAGTCTAAACTTGAGAATTTGTACCAAAGTGAGACACTGTGCTTTGACTCTATCAAGATTGATAAGTGAGAACAAAAGTAATTAGAGCTGCTATGCCTCCCATGAAATGCTCCCTTCCCCACCTTCTCTGGTGCACTATGCAGCTCTCCTTGAGCTAGCTCCATCTCGGAGCCCCCCACACATCACCCCACTTGAGAGAGAGAGAGAGAATGTACCCTACTATATTAAGGGAGTTAGCCAGAACACAAAAAAGGAGAGGGGCTCTTAGATTACCTGTACCTGGAGTAATGAAATGGTCATGACAGAGAATTGAATATCCCCACCTACTTTAGAGATAACAGTTACTCTGAGGATCATCCTTCAGATTAACCTGAGGTACTGGCCCGATTGTCCCAAGGATAGAAACCCCACTGCGAACCGTGGGACAACATCCAGACTTGGACACTGCCGGCCTCGTGAGAACACGGAAGTGGCGGGGGGACTGAAAAGTTAAAGGACCAAGAGGTCCAGCCTTGAAAGCAGTCAGCGGAAACACCCACTGAATGAGTGTTCCCCCTATTTACCCACTGGGCCGCATATATACACATGTCCGAGACGAAACCAGGCCTAGGAGACCTCGCTCAGGCCCATCTAACCTGCACAGCCCGTCCCTAGGGGATCAAGGACCCGGGAAAACAAAACCAACCAAGAAGGTAAGAGTTTAACCAGAGCAAACATTGAAAACATTAGAGTTCAGACGGTCCCAATGAGAGTTCATCCAGATTTGAACAGGTTAGGCATTTTAATGGTGAGATCTGTGGTTGTTTGCTCCGGGTAATCATAAGAGTGCCATACGCCGTCAATCATCACTTGCAACTTGGCTGGATAAACCATTTTAAATCGAATACTTGCAGCTATCAACTTGGTAACCGTAGGATGGAAAGCCGCCCGTTTTTGGCGTGTCTCAAAGGGAAGATCCTGGGCTATATGTAGTTTAGCTTCATTCCACAATATAGCTTGAAGCTCCCTTGATTTGGTGAGCACATGCTGTTTCTCCACGTAGCTGAGGAACTTCACAATGATAGGCCTTGGGGAACTCCAGGCAAGGGTTTCGGTCTGAGGGAACGATGGGCCTGCTCTAAGTGATATTGAGGATTAAGGGGAGACGGGCCGACAATCTTGCTGAAGAATTTTTGGAGAAAAGTGATGTTGTCAGCTCCTTCTTCCGTTTCGGGTAAGCCCAGAACCAGCAAGTTATTCCCCCTACTTCGTCCCTCCAAATCCTCCATTTTTAACTGGAGTTTGCTAAGTTGCTGTTTGAGTTGTACCACTTCAGGGTCTATCCTCACTCTCCAATTCTCTAGGGATGAGGTTCTTGCCTCCAAGTCTCCCATTCTGATAGACAATGTGCTGAGGTCGCCTCTGAGAGATTTTAGCTTGGCAGATATGTCCTCTAGTGTTTCTTTAAATGGCATCAGCTCCTGGAGGAAGTGATCCTCGGTTAGGGAAGTCCCTGAGGCACTGGAAGAGCTGATTTTAGTAGTGCTCCCAGAGCTTTGGTGTTTGGACTTCTTGGTGGATTTCTCGGGAGTAGGTGGCGGGGTGTGCTTAATTCCGGCCTGCTTCATCTCCACTTCCATCGTTATTACAGCGCCGTTCTCTAAGTTACCCTCAGGTAGAAAGCTAATCTTTGCCACCAGTAATGTTGAGAGAGCTTAAAACTAAAGTCCGATTAGCGTTATGCCTCAATAGTAGGGGAAAGAAACCTTTTTTTATCGGGTGATATGTGGGAGCTCCGAAGAAGTGCTGCTTCTAGGTGCTCTGCATCACGTGACCCCCCCGCTCGGTGTTCTGATGACCCCTGATGGAGATCGGAGGTACAACAGGTACACCAGCCAACGTAAGGGGTGGAGTGCGGCAGACGCCAGCGGAGCAGCCGTGCGCAGCCATTACTGCACACTGCACTCCGAGGGGATCCAAGACAGAAAAACCCCTGGCAGCTGGGTGAGACAACGGTGTGGTCTCCTGGGATGGAAACCCCCACATGCTCAATGCTGGCCATGATCCTGACCCTACCCCTTGTGGATCCTCAGCCTCCTCCTGTAAGTGGTCAGCAGGAGAGGAGGGGATCCTGATACCAATGTTTTGGTCAGAGGAGTGGTTCAGGTGGCACTAAGGGGTGGAAGCCGAGCGAACCCACCCGAGAGATGCCCCAGATTGCTAAGAGGAGAGAAAAAGAATCTACAAAAAAAAAAAAAAGGAACAAGGCTTGAGGAAGTGGTCGCCAGGCACAATAAGTAGCCACTGAAATCTTCATGTACTGAGTTTTCTGTGATTACACTGTACATATGTAATCAATTTGTAGTCACTGTAATGTAAATTATTACTGCAAATAAAAGAAAGCATTGCATCACACAGAGGGTTGTCAATGAGAGGGTCAGCCTACTTGGTAAGGTTGTGGAAGTCAGTGCCATTTTGAGCTTTCACAGCAGGACTATGCAAAGCAAGGCAATTTTATCAGCATCCTATCTCGGAGGCTCAGGGGGGCGCCTTACATAACACAGCTGTACTAAAATAAATCATACCAGAATGAAATAAAAAGTACTGGGAGCTTTATATCCGTTAAAAGTTTTACAAAATATTTTAATTGGCAAACTCAAATAAATAAATGGGACTACTGGTCCGTGTCTTTTTTGAAGGCCTCCACCGATGGTGCACCACGAACATGGATCGCTAGAGAATTCTAAAATAGTGGGGCAGCTGCTCCAAAGGTTTTGTCTTCCGACAATTTTGGTTTTATTTATTTTGCTTTTGTTTACTGGGTAAACACACTAGACAGTCAGGTGCGACCCGGGAGAATTACAAAGGTACAGGCAATAACATTATACAGACAGGTAACAGTAATTTACAGGGTACATGCAGGTACAGACAGTAGACCTCAAGCAATAACAGATTCAGAGACAAAGTAAACGGCTATCACACAAGATCTTGCCAGGATGGGCAGAGAGCCAGGTACAATCAGACAGCCAACTAATGGCAGTGCAGTGTTAGAGCATGTCGGCTGAGGGAGGCGGTCAAGAAAGCTGGCTGGTAACAACAAGACATTGTTCAGAGGTGCTCTACAGAACTGTGTGTGCTGGCAAACCAGAAGGGGCTTCGGCATGCCAAGGAGCGCGGGTCAGCTAAGAGCAGAGACAGGCAGAGACTTGTTTTAGGTAGTCCTAGAGGAGGACCTGAAGACACCTGTGGGAGGGGTCAGCCCTAACATAGGCCAGGAGTAAGTTCCAGGCTCTATGGGCAAGGGCTGCAAAGGCGTGATCCCCAGCGAGTGAGTGAGTTTTAGGGACCATGAGAGCCTGGCAGTCACTAGACCTCAGCTGACAGCCAGAAGGGGCAGGCTTGAGCAGATCGGCAAGTGCTGGGGGGATGGAAGATCGTATGATGTTGTCAGTGAAGTTGCCCATGACAAAGGATCGGTGGTTAATAGGGGAGAGCCACCCCAGCCTGGCGTAGAGTCGACAGTGATGGGTGAGATGGGGGCAGATAGGGCGAAGCGACATATGTTGTTGTACGTAGAGTGCCATTCTGTGAGCCAGGTTTTTGGGGTATTCACAAAGGAGATGAGCCCATAGCAGAGTGTGGGGAGTAGAACCCCTTTTGCAAAGGCAAGTCGGGCAGCTGGGGTGAGGCAGCTTTTCTGCCCTGTATGCCAGACTCAGCTTACAGTTAGTGGCCTTACAGGAGTTCTGTATGTGTAAGGAGAGGTCCAGCTGAGGGTCGAGGGTTACCCCCAGGTACTTGAACGAGTCGACCAACATCAGAGTGGCGTCATCAGCACCAACTACTTTGAGGTGTGCTGGGCATGTTCTAATCTTGGCAGGGGAGCAGAACAACATGGCCTGCGTCTTGTGAAGGTTGATGACAAGTTTGTTTGCTTTGAGCCAGGACTGAATATGACCAAAATCAGTGTAAAGTCTGGCGTTAACGTCTCTGATATCCTGGGAGCTAGCAAGAAGCATAAGGTCATCTGCATATAAGGTGACATGCCCAGAGGCAGGGCTCGAGGGCCGCTGGTTAATAAAGAGGGAGAACAGCAAGGGGCCAAGGATGGGCCCCTGGGACACCCCACAGGTTACCGGTGCAAGCCCAGATCAGGCTTTTTGGAATGTCGTGTACTGTTGTCTTCCTGAAAGATAGCGTGTAAACCAAGATAGTACAGGTGGGGAAAGGCCAAAGGACCGGAGGGTAGCACCCAGAAGGGTGTGATCAACCAGCTCAGAGGCCTTTGAGAGGTCAATGAAGAGGGCCCCCGTAAGTTTAGCTTGATCAGTCGCCATTCAAATTGCGGAGGAACCTGTGCAATGGCAGTGGAGGTGCTGTGCCTTTTTCAGAACCCATGCTGCTCGGGGGAGAGGAGGCCATGGTTTGGAGGAAGAGAGCAAGCTGGGAGGCTACCACTTTTTTAAGGAGTTTGTTCACTGCAGATAGAATCGCTGGGGCGGTAGTTTTCAAGGATTTTGGGGTCACCACGCTTGAGTACTGGGGTAATGCGAGTCACCTTTCATGTAGCTGGGATCGTCCCAGACAATTGCGAGGAGTTAAGAATATGGGAGATAGGTCGTGACAAGTAGGGGGCCCCCAGACAGAGTAATCTGGGTTCAAGATTATCATGCCCTGCTCTACTGTGCAGGGAGAGTCCCGCTAGAAGCTTCTGTGTCTCTTTGCAAGAGACAGACTTAAAATAGAAGGAAAGGGGGAGGATGGGGCACGGTGCCATCAGTGCAATCTGGCTCACTGGATGCTGAAGACGTAAGGGTATAGTCAGACAGGTTGGTGAACAGGACGTTAAAAGCATTGGCTATGGTCAGGGCATTGTTAC
Source organism: Neoceratodus forsteri (assembly GCA_016271365.2). Taxonomy (NCBI): domain Eukaryota; kingdom Metazoa; phylum Chordata; order Ceratodontiformes; family Ceratodontidae; genus Neoceratodus; species Neoceratodus forsteri. Next base: position 1,379,283,095 of record CM028132.1, on the reverse strand, counting down.
AGCTTGCTCCACCAATTTGCATGTCGGAGACCTGGGGGCAGCAGGGACTACTGACTGTATGTTTAATGATGTGCCAGAAACTCCTAGGGTTCTTAACAGGCGCTTCTAGGGAGGATTGAGGAACTCACTTTCAACAGGCAGACAGACCGTCGCATGAGTTCTGAGCTGCCCGTACTCCTCAAAGTCAGATCTATTCCCGGAGGCCTTAAATTTGTGCCAGCTTTTATCCCTTTTCTTCATCAGAGTGAACAGGCCTCCAAGCAGCCACTTAGTGACCGTGCTCCTCATTCTTCTTTTTATGAGTGGGGCATGTCTGTCTTGTAGAGGGCCAAACAAGGATAGAAAGCAGTCGAGGGCAGCAGAGGGGTCGCTAGTCGCCAGGACGGGGGACCAGTCCATCTGGCTGAGGTCAGCTTGGTAGGTGATGCAATTAAATTTAGAATAGTCCCTCATCTGAATGACTTTAGGGGGACCCTGGGGGCCAGGATGCTCCAGACGCAGTCGGTGGGGGAGTGGTCAGAGATGGAATCTGCAAAGAGGCCAGCAGCAATGATTCTGTCGGGCCTGTTGCTCAGCATCTAGTCAAGGAGAGTGCCTTTAGCCCCCATGGGAGAGGGTCTGGTGGGATTGGAGATGTTTTGAACATCTCTGCATTTATCATCTTTTTCCTCTAATTAAACTGGGTATCTGGGGCACTGTAGGTAAACATAAGATGCAAACACAGAGGAACCTTAGCTACACAGCATTGCAGTAATGCAATCAGGATGTAACAGAGGCATGCAGTACCGCAGACAGGTCCCCTGGCACTAGAGATGTTTTAATCTGGTCAATGTTTTGGACATGATGAAAGCTACTATGGGCTACCACTGACACCTGATGACTGAAAGTCAGCTTTCAGTCCATAATGACCCCCAGATGTTTCACACTATCCACAGCTCCAATTGGTGCATCATTTAAAGATGGCACCATCACTCATCATTGCTGACCCACAGGAACCCGATTTGACCACCAGTATCTCTATCTTACCAGTACTGAGTCAGAGCCAGCTGGAAGCCATACAGTCATTATTTTTCCCTCAGACATTGGCTCAACACAGAAACCGCCTCCTCCCTGTCTGATGTAAAAACAGAGCTGGGTATCATCAACATAGCAATGAAACTTCAAGCCATACCATCTTATGAGCTCATCCAATGGGCAGCATGCACAAAGCAAACAGTACGGGAGTAAGGATCAAGTCCTGCAGCACTCCACAACCAAGCATATCTGTCATGGAGACGGAACTACCAAACGAATTGTCAAATGCAGATGAGAGATTGAGAAGAACAAAGAGGGACTACTGCCCTCTATCTCTCGCCATGAGATCATTAAACACCTTCATGGGGGCAGACTCTGATTTACCGCAGCCTGAAACCTGCCTGAAGAGTCTCATAGATGTCATATTTTTCCAGCTACACATCCAACTGTGGCACCATAATCCTCTTAACTACAACCCCCCCCCCCCAGAAAAAAAGTGAAGGTTTGAGATAAGCTGTAATCTGCAAGAATATCAGGGTTCAAAGAACGCTTCTTTATGTGGGTTCTCACCACTGCCCCTTATACTGCATTTGGAAAAGCTCCCTTCTCTAGAAAACACCTGACACTTTCCATGATAACTGGGTGAAAAGTCTCACGGCAGTTTACCAGCAGCCAAGCAGAACCTGAGAGAAGTATACAGCAAGTAAGAAGCAGGTCTAAGATCCCCTTGAGCACCACATCCACCAAAAACTGGCCCAAACTCCCCCCCAGGATGGCAGATTGCCCACCCTCATCCTCGACTGAACTTTGCTGGCCTATCATAGGCACCTGTGGAGAGCCTGCACCTGATGGAGGATATCTTGTCAAGATAAAATGGTTAAACCCTTCATGCTTATCTGCTGAACACACTCTTCCAGACTGCATTAACAGGGTGGATTTAACAACTGGTGCACAATGAGGAAGCGTTAAGATAGCCAGTTCTTCACTAAAGCAATCATCCTTGACTGGAACTTTCTCTCTTTCAGGGTGACTGCCCACTGATCCTCACTGCAGTAAGTTCTAAGCGTCAATCTAGCCTCCATGAACCCATGCCTCCTCCAGCAATGCTCCAACCTCCATGCCTTAGTCTTTCACCACAACAGCTTGTCACAATACCATGGCACAGATTTGCAATGGAAAATAGCATTTAGGGTTACACACCATGAGTGGGGGTAGCATTTCGGCTGCTAAGCTTGGAGGTGTGTCCATGTATTGGGTAGTCACTGCCATGCAGCAGGTAATGGGCAGAAAAGATAAAGTCCTTTCTGTCAGCACTACATATAGAACAATTAACACCGATTGTTAAGAACAGGCTGATTCCTAACACCGACTAAGTCTTATGACATCATGTGAGTTCGACAGCTCACAATGCCACAGAACCCGGGCAGTGAAAGAATCAGACTGTTCTTAAAGATTGTTTTTTTGTTTGTTTACATTTTGTATAAAGGGAAACTGTATAACCAGGAAAAGCACACGAAGCCAAAGCTTGTTTCTAGGTGCGGCCTGGGAGCACAAGGAAGTTAAGTGACTTGCTCAGGGTCACACAGTATGCAAGTGGTGGCTGTGAGATTCAATCCCAGGTCGCCAGGTTTGCAGTTCAGAGCTTTAAACCACTGTGCCATGTTGCCTCTGCAAGGCAAGTATAACATAAGGGTTACCTCGTTTTGTAGAATAGTGTTTTGGTATCCAGCGAAGATTCACAGTGAATTGGGGCAAATGTAGCCATTGTCACGGAACAGGGAGAAAACATGACTAAAGACAAACTGAGAAGAAAGCTGTTTCAGCTGCGATTTGAAACAGCAGGCATGTGCGCTTGCGCTGTGATGGCAAGGCAATTTTATTTATAAAGTGTCCTTTTCCAAGGGCTTAGGGCACTGTACATAATTTAAAATTATAAGACAAATAAATTCCATAAAAGGTAAAACATAATAAAAAAAAAAGAATACCTAACAACCATTACGATATCTAAGCTATTTTTGATCTAAAAACTCGCTAGCTGAGGAAGGTCCACTTAAACGGGTACATTTTAAGTAATCTTTGAAAGGCCTCCACCATGCCCATAGAGCAGATACTCTGTGGGACGGAGTTCCACAACACTGGAGCCGCTACCCCAAAGGCTGCGTCCCCCGACTGTCTCAAACAGGAGGAGGGAACAACAAGTAGGCCAGCATCGGTGGAGCGGAGGGGTCAGGTGATAGGAGGTTAGACTGAGAGACAGAGATAAAAATGCTTTTCTTTACACCTTTCATGTAGTGATTGACAGATTTGGTTAAAAATACAGTTCTCAACAGTTTGCTGTTAAGAATGACTTTGAAACTGCTGTTAAGATGTGGTAAGCTTATATTATACTGTAATACAGTACTGCACAACAAAAGGGCTTAACTGCCATTGAATGACACTGTTCCCTGCAGCACACTGCAGTAATACTACAAAGTGCTGCGTAGCATTCTGGCTGGTGCTGCTGTATGCTAATATCTGTCACAAATACGCCACAAACTGTCTGAGACAGTCTTCTTACTCAGTATATATTTACCATGCCTTTTACTGTGCATTTTTGGGGAGGATTATTCATTTTGGCACACCCTCCCCCATTCTATTTTGATTACTTCAAAGCTATTATTTATTCTCCTGACATACAGCAACTGCTCATTAGATGGTGAAACAGTAACAGGCCTGGCTGTCTAGGCTGAATCAACCTGTCTGAATCAGAAATGCACAGATTCCTTCCATGAGGGAAAATAAATATATTTTAAAGGGTAACGTTGGACAGGATAGCGAATCTCGTTTCTCAGCACCAAACATTTTTTTTTTTAACTTTTTATTTTATTTTATTTTTCTTTCTCCTTTGATTACAGGACCTTATAAACAATAATAACTTATTTCAAATACAAATGTCAGATTTAATTACATTGACTTCACAGACAGATCCTCAGAAAAAGAGAGAAGAGACAGAAGACTAAGACAGTTTCCTTTCTTTTCTCCCCCTTCCTCCCCATCATCTCCCCCCTACAAGGTACAGGGATCAGGTAAACATTATTTAAGGGAAATTTAGAGTATTCACCTCGTCTTGAAGTTCAGACTTATACATATATTTAATTCTAAATAATTCATTATTTACAGTGTGAGGTCTTTGTTCCTTTCCATATTTCCCTTTCTCGTTCTAGGCCCAGGCTGTGACTTCTCCTTCTACGCTCTTGAGTTTCCCCTTCCCTTCTAATCCTTTTCTTTCCTTTCTCCCCCTTTCCACTCCCCCCCTTCTAATCCTTTCCACCTTCTTCTCCGACTCCTTTCCCTGTTTCCCTTTTCCTACTCCCCTATCCTTTCGTCCCCTTCCTCCACTCCCCCAGTGAATAACTGCAAAGTGCCAAAGGGCTCTCACCCAGTTTGCTCTCAGGGCACAAATGTGGAGTTATGCTTCATTGTGTACATTACCCATTGTCTCCATCTTACTTCAAATTGCTCCCCCTGGTGGCGAGTCCAGGCTGTAATTTTCTCCATCCTATAAATCTCGTTCATCATGTTTTGCCACTCCTTAATTGTTGGGATGTCCACTGACAATCAATGTTTTGTAATCGCTTTTTTTGCAGCTAAGATAGCAACTAACATAATTTTCCTGGATTTTAATTCCCTGTGCCTGTCTGCATAATCATTAAAAAGGAATAACTCCCCAGTGATTGCTGTTGGAGAAGAAAACAGTTCTGTTAAAGCTTCTTGTAATTTATCATGAAAAGGTTTGAGCTGCGGACATGTCCAAAATATATGCCCGTGAGTGGCCGGTGAGCACCAAACATTAAAGGAAAAAACTGACATTCTGGTTGTGAACAAATATAACTGAAAGCACGGAGAGCTCCTGGGTAGCAAATCAAGTGACCTGCTCAGCAGGTGAACCCAAACCTGGGATCACCTCCCCCTCCTCACACACACACACACACACACACACTGTTGCCACTGATCATTTTTTTTTTTTCCCTTTGGTAACAAGGTAAGGGCCAATAGGCACAAGTGTCTGTTTTCAGGGGTGACTCGGAAGCACTGGGTGGTTAAGTGACTTGCTCAAAGTCACACAGTATGTAAGTGGAGGTTGTGGGAATCAAACCCAGGTCTGCAGGATGTACCAAGCTCATTCGCAGCTTGTTACCCTAACCTCTAAGCTACACTGCCAGCCCATCTTGGACATCTGATCTAGGCAGCGCTTGAGTCACTGGGTGAGGATATAGCATGCACCAACCAGGAAATGGATCTTGGGGTTATCATCTCTGATGACCTCAAGGTAGGGAAACAGTGTGACAAGGCAGCAGGTAAAGCAAATAGGATGCTGGGATGCATAGGCAGGGACATCACCAGCAGGAAAAGGGAGGTCATAATTCCACTGTACAAGACACTAGTGAGGCCCCACCTGGAGTACAGTGTACAGTTCTGGAGACTTTACCTACATAAGGACATAGACAGGGTAGAGGAGGTTCAGAGCAGGCAACAAAGATGGTACATGGATTGCATCACAAGTCCTATGAGGACAGGTTGAAGGAATTGAATGTGTACTCCCTGGAGGAGAAGAGGGAGAGAGGGGATATGATAGAGACATGCAAGTATCTTACAGGGAGGAACAGGGTGCAGGAATACACTATTTTTAAGCAAAAAAGATGTTCCAGGACTAGAGGGCATGGGATGAAGTTGGAGGGAGGACGATTCAGAGAAAACATGAGGAAGAATTTCTTCACAGAATGGGTGGTGGACAAGTGGAACACCCTGCCAGAGGAAATGGGGGCAGAAACAATTATGGGATTTAAGAAGCATGGGATAGACATAAAGGAATTCTGGAGGTCATGGTTAAGGGGCAACAGACTTCTAGGAAAACATAAAGTAAACTTACAAGCTCAAATGGGCAGACTGGGTGGGTCATAGGCCCTTATCTACCAACACTGTCTATGTATCAATGTATCTATAGTATAGAGTCTATACTGATCCAGTCTAAATGTAGAATGAAGCGCTTATACCAAAGTATAAATAAAGGATAAAACTCATGGGGGGGGTGCAGCTGCACTGAAATATATACACACCTCAGGTGTGTTCTATAACAACATGTTCCTTACAGTAGGGGAGGTGGTTGTTACTAATGGAGAAAAGCAGGGGAATGATGCCCTGTCGTCATCCTCTATGGGAGAAGTTTGGGGGGGGGGGAGGTAAAGGGAGTATACACATAGGGTGCTGTCATAATGCCAGACAGTTCTAGAATTAGAGGGAGTTAGATGGGGTTCTACAGGTGAGCAGAAGGGAGCATTGATGGTCCAAGTACCCCTGCTGAGTATGCGCTCCAAGGGGGTGCAGGTGAGGGGCCAGCTGGAACACCCTAAGAAATGGGTGCTGGCTGAGACGGGCGACCATGCACAGCTAGCAGGGTGCTGGGGTGACAAAGGTACTTGAGCATGTCCAGAAGGGATGTGCACAAACTATACCCCAAGTGAATGGCTGCAGGATTCAGATCAGGGGCACAGGGCACCCCCACTTGAGGTATGCTCCCATATGGATGTGCAGGTACTGGTCATCCCCTGAGAGTGGCATGAAGTTCTGGACACCTTGCTATGATGAGGGTGTTGGTGCAACATCGAGTGAGATCCAGGAGATGTCCAGGGAAGGGCCACAGGCACTCGAGATGTGTCCCATGCCTATGGAGCTCAGGGACAAGGATTTGGTAAGAGGACCATAATGTGGGAGTTTAGCTGACCTGGTGGCACTGAGGGTTGAGGCATCTGCCTTACCTTGTGCCACGCCGGCGACCCAGGGAGGAGAGGATTGAGGGTCCGATGGACTGCTCTCCTCTCCTGGAAGGGAGGGAGGGGGTTCTCATCCCGCAATGTTAGTGACGTTCAGCGGAGACCAGGCGCACTGCAGTTGGGGACCAACAAGCAGGGGGAATGTCGGGCAGCTGTCCTGCAGGCAGGTATAGATGCACTCACGTCATGCATTGGATGGCACTGCACATCCTATGCTGGGGTGGAACCAGAAAATGTAAAATGCCATGGCTCCTGGAGGGCAAAGGAGGGTCCAGTGGTCGGCCCCCACACCCAATGCCGGCCTTCCAGCCTGCTCCGGTACTCCCTCCCTGCCCTGGCCGCTCCACTAGATTCTAGATAAAGTGCCAGGGAGGAGTCAGCAGTCCCACCGTGGGGGGCTCAAAGCTGGGGGCTCAGGCAGTCAGGTGCAGTGGAGAGGACGTGGGCGATACCGGGCAGGACTGGAGGCTTCAGGTGGGCAGGAGTAAGGCCGGACTGAGTGACCACTCTGGAGAGAGGTCCAGGATCCAGTGAGTGAGGGGGCATAAAGAAAGTAAAAAAAAAATGTGGGAGTTTATAGGGACCACAGTTAGGGCACGGTAACCCCAGGAGGTATCCCCTCAAGGGACATTTCCTGTTGATGGCATCCTGCGTACTGACACCACTGAGCAATGGGGAGCAGGTGAAGCAGGTGGTGCACAGAGACGAAAGGAGTCAGATAGAAGATTTGTCAATCAACATTACGGGTGCCCACGGGCTGCACCACTGGACAGCCATCCTGGCAGGGGGCACAGGGTGCACCTGGGTGTGCAACAAGACAGCAGTGTGGACGATGCCCAGTGAGTCATTCTGGCTGAGGACTATGAGGGAACACCAGAGGATCGGCAAAGGAAATGCCAGCTGGATGGATTTCTAAGCTGAGAGTTCACCCTGATAACTATGGGCACCTTGCCAGTGTGACATGTGCTATTCCAAGTAATGGGCCATGTGTGCAGGCAGTGCCAAGGAACAAAAGGAAAGAGAAGCTAGGATGTAGTATAGGATGGTGACAGGGGATTCCCAGGCACAGCACTGCCACAGAAGTATGGATAGCCCGTCCATAAGTGTGGAAAAATGAAAGAAGATATGTGGCAGGTTGGACAGTGCAAGGAAGGCAAAAGAGAATGAAAGAGGACCACGCAAAGTTAGAGGAATGGTCTGGGACATGGCAGCTGAAACTCAGCTAAAAAGTGCAAAGTTATTGGGGAGAAGGGACCCAGAATTGGACTATAGGATGGGTTGAGCACAGTACATCTGGAGCAAGGATCTAGGATTCATTATCAGTGACAGACTTCAGCACACTGTGATAGGGTGCACAGCGAGGATGGCACGTTTCTGTTGTTTATATGGAGGTGAGAAGTGATTCTGCCCCTGCACAGATAGCTGGTTAGACAGCTCCTGCAGTACTGTGTGTAGTATGGGAGCTGTGGAGGAGTTGTGGGATAACAGATGGACCAAACACCAAACTTCAGGGTCAACACACAATCTCTGTGTGATGTTTATTCAAAATACAGGAAATAAGCTTCAGCAATAGCATATTCTTTCTTCAGTACATCAGTTTGCACCAACAGACTATGAATGTCTTTTCTCTGCACTTAGCCAGCACCTACTGACACTGATCTCTGATCTAACTACTTTCCAGTAAAAACCCTTCATCCCTATGTGGGCCCCCGTTTGTTTGGGTAGTGGGGGCTCAAAAAGAAAAAAACAAAACAAGCTAAAAACAAAGAACCTCAGTGCAGAAACACTGAAATAAGGTTACCCCAAAGGGCGTTGGCAACAAATCAAGTTTCAAAGAAATACAACATCATACATACTTCCATATTGCAAAGCATCATGGAATATATGCAAATTACCATGAAATTTAAGACTTGTTCAGTTTACAGCAATTTACATGCATTTTAAATAGTACAACTAACTTAATTTCTATAATAGTCACCTAGTACTTTTTACCATTATCAAAAACACCTAGTGCCATGGTATTTTCAACATTTACAGGTTTCATAAACATAAGGTATATTATGACATAGTGCTATTACATACTAAATCTAACAACGATAAACACAACCTGTTTTATATACGCTTGGAGGTCACAACAATAACCTCCCTGTATAAAACCTGAGAGGGAAAAGGAAAATTAGAGAGGACACTATAGCACAGTCAAGAAAGGGGAGGGGGGGTGCCCATAGGTGGCCAACCTTATGGACTAGAAATTGTAAAGGATAGATTAGACTAAGAAATAGAAGAACTGTTGCAACAGATTTAAGAAAAGGTTGGTCCTCAAGAGTGGCAGGAGCTCCCTGTCACAGGAGCCTGCATCTAAAAAAAGATAGGAATCGCCTGGGGTACATTCAGAGGAGGGTGACTAGAATGATACAGAGCCAGCAGGGGAGGTCCTAGAGAGAGGCTGGAGGACCTTAACATGCACTAGCTGCAGACAAGGAGAGAGAGTTGGAAAGATGACTGAAAACCTTCAAGTACCTGAAAGGTATCAGTGAAGTGGAAAGCCAAGAGTTTTTTTAGGCGTAACAAGGGCAACATCATGCGAAGACACAATCTGAAACTAGTGCAAGGCAAATTTAGGAGGGACATAAGGAAAATACTTCTTCACTGTGTGGGCGGTGGTGGAATAATGGAACTGTCTACCACAAGCACTCATTAATGTTCATATGGTTGATGTTTTTAAATATGGGTGGGACAGTTTCATGGGCTTGTGGGGCATAGGCTGGGGAGGTGGGGCTGTGAAAAAGAAGGGCTAGCCCCAGTAGAAGTGAATGTTGCTTACACAGAAACATAGATTTTGTTGGCAGAAAAAGACTGCAAGGCCCAACCAGTCTGCCCTACCCCTACCCACCCTATGTGGTGGCAGGCCCTATGCGCCCCAGCCCCCCGCTTGGTTGATTTTTCCTTTTTAATGATACCCATGTGCCTGTCCCATGCAAGACTGAATACTGTTTCTGCTCCCACCATCTCCCTAAGCTTAGGAAGCTTATGATCTGACCAGCGCTCACCTGACACCTGACAAGTGCTAAGACTGGGATCTGACAGAGGTAGGGACTGTTTAGACTTAAGGGGGCTGGGGTAATTTTCTGTCCACAACATTTTATGTTTCTAAAAAAAAGAATAGAGGGTGTCAGAAACCATGTTCTGAGGGACAACTACTGGGAGCTGTAGAATCTGAAAAGCACCACAACAGGCTGTTGCTACTTGACAAGGGTTAAAATGGCCGACAATGTAAAGCAAAATATCATAATGAACTTTGTATGAACTGATGAAATGGGGTCTATAGACCCGTGCTAATTAACTGTGCAAATGAACGTTGATGTGAAGCCCTCCAGTAACGCCAAGTGTTTGAAGTCTAGTGCCACTGTATTTTGTCCCCCTCCCCCCCATTAAGATGCCTACATCCACCACTCCAGCAGTCTGGCAACCCAAAAGGTTGAGTGCAAGAGGTGCTCGTAGCAAGAAGTAGGACCATATACCCCTAGACACAGAAGTTCCCTGGGCCATGCCCCTCCCCATCCAGGGCAGTGATGCAGGTCGCCTTGCACACTAGCACAGGGCTAAAGGCCATGTGCCATCAGCACTCAGGAAGTGTGTATATATCAATGACTGCAATTCCTAGAGTATCTACTAGTATCTTATTCCACTCATCAAGTGAATAACTTCTGTAAGACAAAGGCACATTAATTAAGCAATAATATTGAACAGGTGGGCATTAACACTGGAAGCACTGAGAGCACAAGGCAAAGTCCATAACCATTAACCCTTGGGTGCTCAATCCCCTAAAACTGCCTAATTTATTTATTTAACAGACTTTAGGATTACAACCTTTGAGTCAGGGACTCATTTACAAAGGCTCCGCGTCAGAAAAAACAAATACAAACACTTTACACATAGACGTAGAATAGCAGCTAAAGGTTACAGTTGTTTCAGTTATACAACATTGCAGAATCAAGATCAGCTATACATTGCATTGAACATGTTACCGAGAGCTGTATTTTACAGTTTTCAAGAGAACAATAAGTTTGCTGATAGAGGGAGGGAGTAACAGGTTTGATATTTACAGCAAAGTAGAGAATTAGACAGATATCTTGTGTGTGCTGCCAAAGGAGGCATTGTTAATAGGTAATGTTTGGTAGCCCTATCAGTAGGAGCTCAGTGGCGGGGTGGTCCCGTAGGATGATAGATAGATGACCCGCACTAGCTGGTACATTGGCAGTGCTGTAAAGTGAGAATGTGCTCTTTTAAGGCTGACTTGAAAGGTCCTAATTTGGAGATGGACGGGAGTTTGTTGTACCAGACTGGGGCCCTGTGTGGGAATGACCTTTGGGCTAAGGAGGTTCTAACCCTCGGGATGGACCACACCTGTCGCTTTGCAATGTGGATGTTCACCGAGGTGTGGGAGGATAGGAGAGAGGCAGAAAGCCCCAAGGGTGTAAGCCCCAGGTGTATTTTCTTTGTGAGGAGACATGTTTGATAAAATAGCCTTTCATCCAGGGTGAGGAGATTTGTCAGGCCATATAGGGTACAAATATGGGTACGCTTGTCTGCCCCAGAGGAGTCTGCACACTTTGTTTATGGCCAGGTGGATTTTGTTAAGGGCTGTGTGGTCAGTCGCCGAGTAGATAGTGAGCCCATAATCAACTAGGGGGAGGACTGAGGAGGTGACAGCCAGATTAAGGGCTTCCAGAGGTAGGCAATCCTTGTGCCGATACAATAGGTCTATACGGACATTTATGGCTGATGACAGAGTGTTAATGTGTAAATGAAAGGAGAGGCTGGAATCAAATGTAAGGCCCAAGTATTTACATGTATGGAGCTGTTCTAGAGGAAGGAGAGAGAGTGGGAGAGGATTGCTAGCTGCGTATTCTTGGCCTTTTTCTGTCGGTGGGCAACCAGCATGGTCTTTGTCTTTTTCACATTGACCACAAGTCTTTGGTCTATGAACCAGTTTTCAATCTGGTTAAATGAGTGTTGGAGGGATGACTGCAATACTGTGAGATCTGGGTGTGAGGCAAAAAGAACCGCGCCGTCCGCATAGAGTAGTAGGTTGCCGGAGCAGGAATTGGACAAGGTGTTTAGATAGATGCTGAATAACAGAGGGCCGAGGATGGAGCTCTGGGGAACCCCAGAGCCGACTGGCAGGGTGGCTGAGAGGGTGTTGTTTATTTTGACACATTGTGATCTAGCTGTGAGGTAACTGGTAAACCAGGAGACAGGTCCTTGGGACAGACCTATGTGGCAGAGTGTGCTTAAGAGTAAGGGGTGGAAGACTGTATCAAAGGCCTTTGACAGGTCGATGAAGACAGCTCCAGCTAGCTGTTTTCTATCCAGGGCAGAGTGAATAAAATTAGAGAACTCAGCGAGAGCCGTAGTTGTACTGTGCCCAGATCTGAACCCATGCTGCTCCCTGCAAAGTAGATTATGAGCAAGCAGGTACTCAGTGAGTTGGGTGGCTATAATTTTTTTGAGGGCTTTCGAGATTGGTGGGAGAATGGATATGGGATGGCAGTTATTGGGGGAGGTGCTGTCATCACTCTTCAGTATTGGGGTGACTGTGGCAGTCTTCCAGGCTGCCGAGAACTGCCCCAGATTTAGGGAGCAGTTAATGAGGTCAGCCAGCGGGGAGAGGACTGTATCTAGTACTAGATGTAGGATTCTCATATCAAAAGAATCTTTGCAATAGCAAGAGCCACTGAGTGCTTTAATGAGATAAGGCTTTGCCTCATTCATATGTAACCCCCCTACAAATGGGGGTTCCCAAAAGACTTCCAGGAGCTTGCTTGAATGCTCCAATCCTGAATGGTGTTTGGCGTTTAAGCCATTTATCAGTGAGTGTTTTTAGAACCTCTGGTACTGTCTCTTTAAGAGTTGTTTGCTTGCAGACATAATTAGTTTGTATGGGGGACTGTGTGTTTCTTTGATTGAGTACCACTTGAGCTGCTGCCAATTCACTCCATTTTTGCAGTCACTAGGAGTGCAAAGGAACCTATCTGAAAGATGTAACTGTTTGCCAGAAATCATTTACAGTAATAATGAAATTACAGTTTGTCTAACCTGCTTTCTTTGCAGTCAGAACTGTGTCTGCCTAGTTCCCATTCTGGTTTTGAACTGCTGAACTGGACCAATCAGTGTGGGGTAAGCTAGCTCTAAAATGGTGCCTTGGACGAATCAGAACTTGGACTCATAATCTGAGCCAGCCACAAGAGGATTGTATGGCAGTGACTCTGGGAGATGTAGTTTAGACTTCGGCGCCTTTTTGGACCAACAGCAGCAGTCTATTGTGAGTGACAGCCAATCCAGTCAAGAACTGGGAGGAACTCAAAGGAAGTGCCCGGTTTTGTCTGTTGGAGTTTCAGTTTAGGTCTGGCAGTGAAGGGGAAAGAAACCCTGTGCTCCTTCAGTGCACAGTTTCAGTCAAAAAACGTGTGTAAGGCCCAGAGTTCCGGTCTGCAGCTTGTGTAACTGCTTGTTAGGACTGAATCCGTCCTGTGAAAAGAATCAAAGGATCTCTGAAGAGTAGAAACCAGGCTCACCCTGTAGAAGACTGGAGAAATTGTTGAATTGCACTCGGTCTGTCAGGAACTGAATCTGCTGTGTGTTCTCCCGGTATTGTGCAGTAATTGCGATCGGATAGAGAAGCAGCCTGCCTGGTATAGTACTTTCTTTTTACCATATAAATGTGTGAAGAGTCTCGTGGAGCTCAAGAGTAGCCCTGCTGACGCTGAAGGACCCTATCTTGTTTGGAGGTCGTGAGTACTAACTAGGTCGCCTCCCTGTTGAATTGCCACATTAAATCCAAATGGAATCACTGTACTGCTGACTGTTTAAACTAATTTTTCTTTTCACTGTGTGAAAGGGCCCCTACCAGCTGCCACGGTTTGACTAGCCACTGGGCTTGGGTACCCAGGGACAGTAACTGGTAGGGATAGGCCTGTCACAGAGCCATAGGTAGATAGTAAAGTGATAAGCTAATTAACCTGATTTCCCTGTCCTTGTTATATCCCCAATAAATCAGAGCTGCTTGTTTCAGCAAAGTTATACTGCCTGAGGTATTTGTCTATGTTAAAGTACTGTACTGTGATTGTTGCACTGTATCTTATTTCACAGGAGGTCCCAGTGCCGGAACTAGTCCTGGGGTAAATGTATACGGTGAAGGTAATTCTGATATATTGTGTGGGCCACTAGTGGGAAGAAAGGGGGGTTGCAGTGTCCCAGAGGGCTGTGACCAAGTAAGTTTAACTATTGCAAACCCTGACCTCTGGGTGGAGGCACCCGCCATTGGATCCAGGCCCCTCAACCTGTTAGTGGCAAATCAGGCAGGGGTAGTAGCCCCTGGGATAGCGCCATCTAGGGGTTACACATAGAGATCACCCTGAGATGGAGGAGGGATGCTGGGTGTTGGGGGGCAGGGTTGCAGGAGTGGGGTCGAAGAAGTTATTTGGGAGTACTGCACTAAGGTCAGAGAATGATGAGTTGAGGCAGTTGGCGATGGCCAGTGGGTCGGTGGTAGGGATATTGTTGACAGTTAGTTGGGGGGGGGGGGGCAGGATTTGCCATTGAGTTCCTTGATATTGTCCCAGAACAACCGAGCATTCTTCCACGAGGAGGCAAGGGTCATTTTGTAGTAGCCCGATGTGGCCTGTTTTATGGCCCAAGTGCATCTGTTACGAGCCACTTTATAGGCTTGCCTGTCCGACTGCGTGCTGGATGCGACTACTTTATTTCAATTCAATTCAAACTTTAATTTTATAGCGCCTTTCAAAACCAAGGTGCTTAACCTAAAAACAGACAACCAATATAAATAACATTAAAACATTAAAATTACATTATAAATCACTAGGGAAAGCCAGGGGGGATGGGGATGCATGACAGGCAGTGGCAGTGTAGGTGGCAGTCGGTGATGGTTTGTGGGGGTGGGAGGTGTGGGAAGAAGGCCCTTGAGGGGAGGGCTGAGGGGTCCAAGAAGTAGGATAGTAAGAGCAATCAGTAGGAGCCTGGGTGGTCCGCGTCACAATGGGTGCCCAGCAAGTGGCTATAAGGGGGCAGTGGCCCAGTGTCAGTATAAGGAGGGCACTCTGATACCCATAATTGTGGTGGTCTCTGTGGCACAGCGGTAGGGTGATGGACTACGATTTGTTATGGTGTAGCAATCTGCTTTAGGTATGAAGGACCCAGGACGAGAAGTGTTAGGGGAGAGCAGTGGGAAGAGGATTGCAACCTCTAAGAGTTGTTGCCCTCTAGTGGCTTTACAGTATAATTTGCAAATGAAAAAGTAGACACACAAAAAATAATAAAAAATTAACAATCCTGTTCCACTAAACAGTTGGTACTGGTAAACTCAGCATTAGCAGTTCTTGTATTAAAAAGGAGACAGCTCAGGAAGGGTAGAGTCAAGAGCCAATAAGAGAAGGGGAAAAAGCGTTATGCCTAATCAGAACTCAGGCGCAGTAGTAGTAGCAGTGCAGCCAAATGGCCTGAAAGGCAAAAAGCGCCCAGTTTAATCCCATTGGTAGCTGTGGGCTACTCTTCAAAATGTGTACCTGGTTGTAAGCCGAGAGGCAGATGGGTCAGTGCAGAACAGCCGTTGGGTTCAGAGTAGCTCCTGCGGCTTGCAGGAGGAGGCAGCCACCCGTACCGGGCAGGATGCCTGGTTGTAGGCCGAGAGGCAGGCAGATCAGCGCAGAACAGCCGCTAGGTTCAGAGCAGCTCCTGCGGCTTGCAGGAGGAGGCATTTACCCTTACCGGGCAGGATGCCTGGTTGTAGGCCAAGAGGCAGGCGGGTCAGCGCAGAACAGCTGCTGGGTTCAGTACAGCTCCTGCGGCTTGCAGGAGGAGGCAGTCACCCATACCGGGCAGGATGCCTGGTTGTAGGCCGAGAGGCAGGTGGGTCAGCGCAAAACAGCAGCTGGGTTCAGAGCAGCTCCTGCAGCTTGCAGGAGGAGGCAGTCACCCATACCTGGCAGGATGCCTGGTTGTAGGTCGAGAGGCAGGCGGGTCAGCGCAGAACAGCAGCTGGGTTCAGAGCAGCTACTGTGGCTTGCAGGAGGAGGCAGTCACCCGTACCGGGCAGGATGCCTGGTTGTAGGCCGAGAGGCAGGCAGGCAGGCCAGCGCCGAACAGCCGCTGGGTTCAGAGCAGCTCCTGTGGCTTGCAGGAGGAGGCAGTCACCTGTACCGGGCAGGATGTCTGGTAGTAGGCCGAGAGACAGGCGGGTCAGCGCAGAACAGCCGCTGGGTTCAGAGCAGCTCCTGCGGCTTGCAGGAGGAGGCAGTCACCCATACCGGGCAGGATGCCTGGTTGTAGGCCGAGAGGCAGGCAGTTCAGCGCAGAACTGCCGCTGGGTTCAGAGCAGCTCCTGCGGCTTGCAGAAGTAGGAGGCAGTCACCTGTACAGGGCAGAATGCCTGGTTATAGGCCGAGAGGCAGGTGGGGTCAGCGCAGAACGGCCGCTGGGTTCAGAGCAGCTCCTGTGGCTTGCAGAAGGAGGCAGTTACCCATACCGGGCAGGATGCCTGGTTGTAGGCCGAGAGGCAGGTGGGTCAACACAGAACAGCTGCTGGGTTCAGAGCAGCTCCTGCAGCTTGCAGGAGGAGGCAGTCACCCGTACCTAGCAGGATACCTGGTTATAGGACGAGAGGGAGGTGGGTCAGTGCAGAACAGCAGCTGGGTTCAGAGCAGCTCCTGCGGCTTGCAGGAGGAGGAGGCAGTCACCCGTACCGGGCAGGATGCCTGGTTGTAGGCCGAGAGGCAGGCTGGTCAGCGCAGAACAGCCGCTGGGTTCAGAGCAGCTCCTGCGGCTTGCAGGAGGGGGCAGTCACCCGTACTGGGCAGGATGCTTGGTTGTAGGCCCAGAGGCAGGCCGGTCAGCGCAGAACAGCCCCTGGGTTCAGAGCAGCTCCTGTGGCTTGCAGGAGGAGGCAGTCACCCGTAGCAGGCAGGATGCCTGGTTGTAGGCCAAGAGGCAGGCGGGTCAGCGTAGAACAACCGCTGGATTCAGAGCAGCTCCTGCGGCTTGCAGGAGGAGGAGGCCGACCCCCATACTGGGCAGGATGCCTGGTTGTATATCAAGAGGCAGGTGGGTCAGCGCAGAACAGCCGCTGGGTTCAGAGCAGCTCCTGCGGCTTGCAGGAGGAGGCAGTCACCCGTACCAGGCAGGATGCCTGGTTGTAGGCTGAGAGGGAAGCGGGTCAGTGCAGAAGAGCTGCTGGGTTCAGAGCAGCTCCTGTGGCTTGCAGGAGGAGGCAGTCACCCGTACCGGGCAGGATGCCTGGTTGTAGGCTGAGAGGCAGGCGGGTCAGCGCAGAACAGCCACTGGGTTCAGAGCAGCTCCTGTGGCTTGCAGGAGTCACCCGTACCGGGCAGGATGCCTGGTTGTGAGCCAAGAGGCCGACGGGTCTGCGCAGAACAGCTGCTGGGTTCACAGCAGCTCCTGCGACTTGCAGGAGGAGGCAGTCACCCGTACCGGGCAGGATGCCTGGTTGTAGGCCAAGAGGCAGGCGGGTCAGTGCAGAACAGCTGCTGGGTTCAGAGGAGCTCCTGCAGCTTGCAGGAGGAGGCAGTCACCCGTACTGGGCAGAATTATTGCAATTACTAAGTCAAATCGCTTGTTTTTTTAGGAAAAAAACCAACAGATTAAGAAGAAAGATGTGCTGTACAGAACTGTATTCCATGTTGCTGTGAGCTGTATCGGCCACATTTTAAGATATTAATGTCTGGTGCAGCAGCCAATTAGAGTGCACTGGCCTCATAAATAATTAAGTGTATGTAAGGCCCCCCCAGTAAAGTGGAGGCTAACCTATATGGCTACATGGAGCCTCAGTCAGACTGCAGCCATCTCTTCCTACTCCCTCCAGACCCCTGGGATTGGAACTTTGTGCGGAGGGATCGGAGGAGAGTTGCAGGAGGAGGAGGGGTGTTGCTTCTTTTGCGCCGCCTGCACCTGATGGCGTGGCTCATCAAAGTGACAGCTGTTTGCTGCTGACTGAACAGCATGATCAGCACTTGCAATGAAGTATCTAATTCCCTGATGCAAGCCCCTGACCGAACTAGACTGCCAGCGTGATTCAAACAAATAACACTTTGGGCACCAGAATAAATGTTAAGGGCATGAGCCCTGTTTAAAATAATGACTTAGGATAATTGCCCCTATGGACTACAAACCAGGCAGTAGCCATATTAGTGCACCCTGAGACCCATGACCACAGCAACAGGGGTCAGGGGTCACACATCATCCAATCAGGGTGCACAGCCTGAAAGGAGAGCCACACTGGCACCTGGGACACAGGAGGATTGCAACGATGTGTGAGTTTCTGGCCAGTCACCAACAGAGTGAGAAACCTCCAGCCTAGCCCTACAGTGATTGGCAACTTAGTGGACCAATGGTGAGCTGACACTCCCCCAGTGAGAAGCTGGGGCTGTTTCAGGACCCAGTCAATCTGCATGTGTCTGCAGAGAGAAGCAGAATGTGCATCTGTTACAGACAGAATTAGAGTGAGAGAAGCAGTACTACTGCTACAGTACATGAAAACAGGTAATCTCCTTGTAAGTGCCACATGAAACTGAGGCTGCAGGCTGCAGCAAACTAATAGACTTGCAGCCCGAGATCATGACAGAAACTACCTAGCCACTACCACAGCCAGGTACTGGTTATTGCCACCCCTCTGGACTAGATGCCAGGATGTGCTGGCGTCGGGGCGGGGGGGGCGGGGGTTGGTGGATAAACTCAGAGATCAACAGGAGGAACTGCCCTGTGTAACAGAGATTTGGCTACCAACTGCTGAAGTCAGGAGTGGCCTGACTTGCATCAAAAGGACGGCCGATGTAACCGCCAACAGTTCCACCATGCCGCATCAACAACAAAGTTGTTGAAATGCGGAACAGCGACAGCCACAGTGTCGACAGACAAAATTTCACCTGTCAGACACTGGCTGTTTTTTTTTTTGGGGCTTTGCCTCCCAATCTCTAAAGATCCAACTCCGAGTCAGACATGACTCAGAAGGGGAGTGTTTAAGCGTAAATGGCAAAATTTTGATTATTGGATTACAGGACAATTTCAAATTTCATCAAAATTGTCACTGTAATGACTTTCGCTGTTGAAATGTTGCTGTTTCAATGGGATACGCCCACCAACACCAAACACAATCACAGATGGAAGAAACAGAGAGAAAGGGAGTAAGTGAAACCAGCTGGAGAGGGACTTGGCTGGGAAGTGTGTCATCACCCCTGCGCATCAAGGGAGATCCCCTGGTCTGGGAAACCATGAATAAAGTCAGAGCTTGCCCTGCCACTACAGCAACCGTGTATCATAGTTCAGAAAAGCACTTAATGGACTGGACCAGATGACAGGGATTTACACATACCCCTTGGGGTGAAAGAACATTGAGGCCTGAGGTTTTTAAGTTGCAACGGTATGCCCCCACCTGGAGTACTGTGTCCCATTTTGGAGACCACACCTCAAAAAGGACATGGACACAGTGGAAATAGACAAGAGGAGAGCAACTACAATGGTGTGGGGGTGTTTAAGAAAGCCCTACGAGGAGAGATGGAGGGATCTTAACACGTACACCCTGGAAGAGAGGAGGGAAGAGAGAGTGGTGACATGACTGAGACCTACAAGTGCACCACAGCGGTGAATAGGGTAAAGGTGGGGAGTCTCTTTCAGTAGAGGACAAGCATCAGGACCAGGGGACATGCAATGAAGCTTGGGGGGGGGGGGTGAGTTCAGCAAAGATATGAGGAAATATTTCTTTACTGAAAGGGTGGTAGATTCCCAAAACAAAACTGCAGAGAGAGCAGGGCACCTGCTGGTCCATCCAGGAAACAAGAGACAGTGAACACAATAAACACAACAAAAACACTGCAGTAATAGCAGTAACGAACGCACACTTCCTCACCAACATTTCATGCCAAAAGCAGCGCTTTCTCAAGGCCTTGAAGGAGGTGGAGGTTTGCTACCACTAGAATTTTATCATGTTTGCTGAATCAAAGGATTACTTTAACCAAAGAGATTGTCTCTCATGTTCTGGATGGACCAGCAGCCAGTGCCCCACTCTCTTTGCAATTCTGATACTGTTTATACGCAGTGAGTACTGCCAATGACTCTGTGAGCTGCCTTTTCATTGTGTCTAGATGTCTGGAACAGACTACCAGAAAAAGTGGTGGAGGCTAGAACAATGTGGGGCTTCAAGCATGCATGGGGTACACAGGGTTATATTAGAATTGGGGCAGGGAGGGGAGATAACCAGTGGAGACCAGATAGGGTCTGTGGATGTAGCATAAGCAGGAACACTTGGGCAGGCTCGGTGGGTCAGGTGCTCCATTTTTGCTGACAGATTCTACGTAACTAAGCATTGCTTTTATCTATTTAAAGCAGCAGTACTACGAAAAAAAAACCTGCGATTTTTTGACAGTTTCTTCCCTGTGCCCTGTTAATCATATACCTGGTACTCTTTCTCGCTGGCATTGTACTATCGCCGAGTAATTTGCTCAGTTATTCTCTGCTTTTGTTTACATGTCTGCCACCCAGCATGTTGCACTGGAACCCCCTCTGCTGCCAACTGCACATGTGAATGACTTGCAGGCACATCAGGAATGGTCAGCAGAGGGTCCCTGTGCTGTTGTCAAAAGATGTGGATGCATCTGAAGAAAAAGTAGCTTGAAATTAGTCAGCCGCCATATTTATTAGGCGCTACAACACTTCAAATAAATTGCAAATATCTAAAAACTAAAGACGACTGGAAAAAACATTTACAGGTATGGAAACTGGAACTTTGGCTGCATGCTTACAGCAGAAAAATAGAATTTTGATAGATCACTTCCGGATTTCATAGTACTGCTGCTTTAAGTGCACCACCAACCAACCACCCACATGCACATCATAAGGCTTACATCTTCTCAATGGCAGCTTACCCTTTGAAGCACGGTGAGCTCCCTAGGCAGTAGTGAAAGCATATACTTTGGTGCCAGTGGGAAAGAGTGTAGCGCCCCAGAACAGGTGGCTAGGAAAAGTAACTGCAGTGTGTGTGTGGTGTAGGTGTGGGTACGGTCGTGGGCTGAGCTTAGGAAGGCACGTGAAGCACAACCCTGAGGAATACTATTTGGCTGGCCGAACATGGCAACCAAAGGGAAGAACTGTACATGTAGGCCAGGCCTGGACTGGCACTGAAAAAACAGCTGACATTGTACCATACCACCTCGCTGTCTACTGTAACTCTATTTTCCTTTTAGGGCCTGTATTCTGTCCCTAAATTAAGCCCTTACTGTTTTGTTCATGACTAGTGTCTACAAGTAATTAATTTTAGAGTGGCTAAGTATTTCACTGGAGAGTAACTGTGATTGCACTGTGTGGGTTTGCGAGTGGGGCGATCCCGTGAGGAAGTGGGGAGGTACTGCATGGGTGGAATGGTATTGACTACCACCAAACAGGAAAGAGACCTGGGGGTAATCATATCTGATGACCTAAAGGTGGCCAGACAGTGCAACAAGGCAGTTGGGAAGGTTAGTGGGGTGCTGGGGTGCATAGGGAGAGGTCTCACCAGCAGAAAGAGGGAGAGGGTGTTGCCTCTGTACAGATCACTGGTAAGACCCAACCTAGAGTACTGTGTCCAGTTCTGCAGACCACATCTCCGGAAGGACCCAGACAGAGTGGAGGTGGCTCAGAGGAGGGTAACTAAATTGGTCCCTGCATCAAAAGCCCAACAAGGACAGACTAAAGGACCTCAATATGTACACCCTGGAAGAGGGGGGGAGGGATATGCTAGAGACCTTTAAATACCTCAAGCGGGTAAATAAGGTACAGAAGGGAAGCATTTTTCAGAAAAAAAGGTGTTCAAAAACACGGGGACATGCTGTGAAGTGGGGGGGGGACTCAGGGGAGATGTGAGGAAGTATTTCTTCACAGAAAGAGTGGTGGATTCCTTCCAGCGGAGGTGGAGAGGGCAAAAACAATGGTGGGGTTCGAGAATGCATGGGACAAGCATAAGGAAATCTTAGTGGAATGAAGAAGCGGGGGGGAGAGACGACAACTAAGTAGGGTCTGTGGTGATACCACAGGGAAGAAAAATGGGTAGACTAGGTGGGCCAAGCCATCCTTATCCACCGTCAATTTCTATGTTTCGATCCCAGGGGATTGTACCATACTGACGCCATAAAAACACAGAATTTGCCGACAGGAGGCGTTCAAAGGTCCAGTGAGTCTGCCTTTACTGTACAACCTCACCCCATCAACCTACTGCCCTCGTGAGCTGTATCCACCACACTAGGCCCACTTAAACTTTCTATTGGGTGGAGGCACTGTGTAATTTACTTAAATCTTGGATACGAACAGTCAGGAGTTTAACAGCCTAGGCCTCTACACTTTTTCTGAGCCAATAAGGAAGGGGTAGTAACTGCAACACTGATGGCAAACCAGTTAAATACACTTCAAATAACTGTTTAAACCTAGTTTGTTCTGTTTGTTACAACCTGTGCATTTTTGAGGAGTTAACATATGGGTCTGAGAACTTACTTAGCCAATCAAGTACTAGGAATTTTCCAACCCATTTTATGATAAGTCCTCTGACATCTCATTAGCCAGTCACATAACTCCAATCAGTGCACATTCTATGACCCATTTTATAAGATGGGATATTGTCACTTTGTGAGTTGTTACAGGCCGAGGCAGAAACATACCCAAGGCATGATGGTATGCCATGGTACAGCACACCCTGTTGTGTATTACTGTTTACATATTCAGCATCTCCAAGGGAGACAAAAGGTCTGATGACTTAGTACCCATTCACCCAGGAGCAGGCAAACCTGGTTCTAACTAGGATCCAAAAAGGTTCTAAAAGACTCTTATTTTGGTACTGTTCCATGTAATCTGCGTCCACATTTACTGCATGCTAATGACATGTTAATTACTTGTAACCCCCCTGCAAATGGGGGTTCCCAAAAGACTTCCAGGAGCTTGCTTGAATGCTCCAAGCCTGAATGGTGTTTGGCATTTAAGCCATTTATCAGTGAGTGTTTTTAGAACCTCTGGTACTGTCTCTTTAAGAGCTGTCTGCTTGCAGACATAATTAGTTTGTATGGGGGACTGTGTGTTTCTTTGATTGAGTACCACTCAAGCTGCTGCCAATTCACTTCATTTTTGCAGTCACTAGGAGTGCAAAGGAACCTATCTGAAAGATGTAACTGTTTGCCAGAAATTATTTAGAGTAATAATGAAATTACAGTTTGTCTAACCTGCTTTCTTTGCAGTCAGAACTGTGTCTGCTAGTTCCCATTCTAGTTTTGAACTGCTGAACTGGACCAATCAGTGTGGGGTTTAGCTCTAAAATGGTGCCTTGGACGAATCAGAACTTGGACTCATAATCTGAGCCAGCCACAAGAGCATTGTATGGGCAGTGACTCTGGGAGATGTAGTTTAGACTTCAGTGCCTTTTTGGACCAACAGCAGCAGTCTATTGTGAGTGACAGCCAATCCAGTCAAGAACTGGCAGGAACTCAAAGGAAGTGCCCGGTTTTGTCGGTTGGAGTTTCAGTTGAGCTTTGGCAGTGAAGAAGGAAGGAGCCCTGTGCTTTTTCAGTGTGCAGTTTTAGTCAAAAAACGTGTGTAAGGCCCAGAGTTCCGTCTGCAGCTTGTTAGACTGAATCCGCCCTGTGAAAAGAATCAAAGGATCTCTGAAGAGTAGAAACCAGGCTCACCCTGTAGAAGACTGGAGGAATTGCTGAAAATTGCACTCTGTCTGTCAGAACTGAATCTGCTGTGTGTTCTCCCTGGTATTCTGCAGTAATTGCGATCGGGATACAGATGCAGCCTGCCTGGTATAGTGCTTTCTTTTATATGGATTGTGAAGAGGTTTGTGTACCTCAAGTGAGCCCTGCTGACATTGAAGGACCCTATCTTATTTGGAGGTCGTGAGTACTAATTCAGGGTCGCCCCTGTTGAATTGCCACATTAAATCCAAATGGAATTACTGTACTGCTGACTGTTTAATTCTCCTTTTCTCTGTGTGAAAGGGCCCCACCAGCTGCCACGGTTTGGACTAGCCACTAGGGCTTGGGTACCCAGGGACAGTAACTGATAGGGATTGGCCTTGCACAGAGCCATAGGTAGATTATTAGAGTGATAAGCTAATTAACCTGATTTCCCTGTCCTTGTTATATCCCTAAATAAATCAGAGCTGCTTGTTTCAGCAAAGTTATACTGCCTGAGGTATTTGTCTATGTTAAAGTACTGTACTGTGATTGTTGCACTGTATCTCATTTCACAGGAGGTCCCAGTGCCGGAACCAGACCTGGGGGGAGTGTATACTGTGAAGGTAATTCTGATATATTGTGTGGGCCACTAGTGGAAAGAAAGGGGGGTTGCAGTGTCCCAGAGGGCTGTGACCAAGTTAGTTTAACTATTGCAAACCCTGACCTCTGGGTGGAGGCACCCGCCATTGGATCCAGGCCCCTCAACCTGTTAGTGGCAAATCAGGCAGGGGTAGTAGCCCCTGGGATAGCACCATCTAGGGGTTACATACTGATTTGCATTTCAAACCACTGGCAGGTTCTTTTCAGTTCTAAATTTTCGAACTGGACAAGTCCTTTCTGCTCACTCGTCCTCCAACATGCATGCTGCATTGTTCCGGTTCTGGGGTGCACGCCAGGAACCTCAGCATGGCAAGCAGCGCCCCTAGCTGTTGTACTCTTGGGTCAGACCAGTCTTTTTTTTTTTTTTAGATCTAGTTCTGCTACCCCTATCCTCAAGTTGCAGACAGACAGTATTCTGAATTTATAAAGGTTGCCATTTGCGTTTACTCAGCAGGGTGCTGATAATGCACTGCACCTCCACCTGGGAGAAGGGAGTTTGTATGCAAGCATCATAATCCCACCGCAGACGTAATGAGCTCGATTCACACGGAGGGAGATGTTTGTACCCCATCCCCTGACACTGGTCGACCATGGAGTGGCATGGGGGTTGATTGTGAAGGCAGCTTCCCTGTGCTGACACCACTGCACAACCTCACCTGGCCACTCTACTCCACACGGCCATGGTTGGTTCTTTTTCTTCCTCCCCTCCCACCGATGCCACAGTCCCTGCAGCACCCCTGTGGAGGAGGCGGAGCTTCATGGCTCACTTCGGGGAGGGTGGGGGGTTGCTGCCAGTAGGGAATATGGCGCCACTTCCCCTGGCCATTTAGTACTTCCCTCCTGACCACAGGCTGTACAATCACAGAGGACCAGGCATACCATTCCTGAACCGTCCTCACAGTGTTGTTATGCTCTGCCGCTAAGAAATCTTAAAATGTAGCCACTCGATACTTTTGATTTCTGAATCACTTTATCTCGTCACTTCTGCTAGTTAGAATTTTTTTGGGGCATGACAACGTAAGGTGTGATGCATACAGAACTGCGCCATATGTGAATGCCAACCTGGCCAGAGTTATCCATCATTTATACCTCTTCAGTTCTGTGACATGACAACTGACAGCAGCAACAGCAAAGCAGTTAACTGGTACACCTGGTTCTTAAACAAAACAGCACCCCTCCACAACCTATCTTGTTCTCAAATTTAAAGCAGCAGTACTACGTAAAAAAAATTGCGCTTTTTTGACAGTTTATTTCCTGTGCCCTGCTAATCATATACCTGGTACTCTTTCTTGCCGGCACTGTACTATTGCCGAGTAATTTGCTCAGTTATTCTCTGCTTTTGTTTACATGTCTGCCACCCAGCATGTTGCATTGGAACCCCCTCTGCTGCCAACTGCACATGTGAATGACGTGCAGGCACATCGGGAATGGTCAGCAGAGGGCCCTCTACTGTTGTCAAAAGACGTGACGTGACCTCTAGAAAAAGCACAGCTGAAAATTAAGTCAGCTGCAATATTTGTTATAGCGCTACAACAATTCAAATAAGTTGCAAATATCTAAGAAACTAAAGTTGACTGAAAAAAAAACATTTACAGGTATGGAAACTGGAACTTTGGCCGCATGCTTACAGCCGAAAAACTTAATTTTGATAGCTCACTTCCTGATTTCATAGTACTGCTGCTTTAAAACCCAAAGATTCTTTCTACAAATGCAAATGAACAGGTCTCATGTAATTAACGTATCGTTGATATGCAAAATTACTCAAAACTCCTAGGTTCCTTTTTCGGTTCTAGCACTGGAAAAAGTTCACAGATTTCGAATCTCATCCTGCTGCCTGATTGTCAACTTTTTTTTTTTTGCAGTACCATTTTTTTTAGTGTTGGTGAATGTTATCTGCCAGAACCCAGAGACTATCCACATGACAGTTACAGCACGGGTGACCGCAGTGCAAGTTTCCCCACATTGCCTTGCCGATGCAGCTCAGCCCTTTCATGGAAGGACCACCACGTAGGTGACGCAGTAGTTCAGACTCCATGCCCATTTAATCCTTGGCTTCTCTTGTGAGATTGCCAACGAGGGTGTGTTGATAGTTTTCACGATGTACTGTATGGTAAAGATGTCTATACAATATCCATTAGCATTTTTACGCCAAGATAAAAATGCAATTAAAGGCACAGAACCCTAGCTTAGCTAGATAAATTTTGTATCTTCCTAGTAGGGTACGTCATCTTCATTTATTTTGTTAGTGGCGTATGTCACTCTGTACCTGCACTGAGAATACAGCCTCATGGTCTGCTGAATCGTGTGGCAACCGTGGTTTCTACAATTATAATGTAGATTATTTAAACCGGGCATCTGATGGGTGGCTCTCAGATAGCATTTTTATCTTCTTTCGTGGTCAGTGACCTCTCATACACTCACCCGTGAGGATCAAGAGGTCACTGACCACTCAAGAAAATAAAAACGATATCAGATAGCCACCCATCAGATATCCCCTACATTTCCATACAGGGTCATACACATTAGGCATCTTGGTTCTATTTTCAGGAGTATTCCTGTATAAGATGTGGGCACCTACCCACTAGGAACTGGGCTGAGAACTGATCACAACTCAGTTCACACAGACCACCAAACAGTGATGCTTCCCCTTTAAAACATTTATTCACAGCGGTGCACCTATGCTGTGTATTTTGAGTCCCCATGTTTTTGCAATACCTCCACTGATCTATTTTTATTTTCTGTTTATGCCCTCCTTTCCCCACTGGCACTGCTCCACTTCAGGCCCAATGTGACCTCACAGCCCCCCCCCCCCCCACCTGCAGCACTCCAACTCCCCACAGCTTACTTCCTTACATGAGGCGCATCGAGGCAACAGAAGGCTGTGTGTGTGTGTGGGGGGGGGGCTGGGTGTACCAGGCTTCCACCCTGCAGGCAAGATTACTTTCCATGTTCTCTTGCTGCTATCAAAACACTTGTGCTGTAGGAATTCTAGGTGTATGAGCGCACATAGCATGCCGACACACAGGTTTTAGTGTTGCAGCAGAAGGCAATGACCCCCACTCACCACAGAAACAAAGCATCCTCTGGGGTGCCCAATCATCCCCCCCTTCCCGCCAGCCCTC
The DNA here is from genome assembly GCA_016271365.2 of Neoceratodus forsteri. Classification (NCBI taxonomy): domain Eukaryota; kingdom Metazoa; phylum Chordata; order Ceratodontiformes; family Ceratodontidae; genus Neoceratodus; species Neoceratodus forsteri. Next base: position 1,379,255,765 of record CM028132.1, on the reverse strand, counting down.
CAACACCACTGGCTCATTTCCAAACCCAGGAGACTGGCACTGCAATGGCATGCAGCAGCTGCACCAACAGGTCGGCTTCCACCAACTTATTTATTCAAACATTCTTACCAGGAGAAGCATACTGAGCAGACAGCAGCTCATTTCCAGATACATCCTGAGGGGAGGAGGTACAGCAGAGCAAAAAAATTGTCACTCAAAAACAGGCACATGTGCAAACTGGGATGGTTCAAAAGTGTATTTATTTGAGAGTACTCCAATTGGAATAACCCCAAAAGATGCAACATCTCATTTTCATGGGGGTCCCAGGGAAGACAAGAAGGCAGAACAGCAGTTGCCAACAATATACAAATACTCAGTATAAGGTAGACATTGTTGGCAGAAAAAGACCAGTGATCCATCCAGTCTGCTCAGTTTTATTCTGCTATACCACATGATCTCTCATCTAGACGGGGGTTTGCCCTCACCTCAGTCCCTTGCTCCCTGCCTTACTGCTATCCCCCTGAGTAGCTGTTAAGTCTTTATTCTGTCCCAGTCCTGCTTGAACCCATTAATGACTTTCGTGGCCTTCACCTCTACTGGTAGGCTGTTCCACGGCTCAACCACTCTCTATGTAAAATAAAACTTTTTAACATCCCTCCTGAATTTTCCCACCTGCCTGATTTCAATCATGTGCCTGCGTTTTCAACCCGCCATTCATGCTCCGTAGTACCTCGCAGGTTACCTTATTCACTCCTCCTTTCCGGCCTCCAGCGAGTGCTCAGTAACCTACTGTAAGCAGATCGTCACGGGATCTGCCCTGTTGGCCTCGAATTATTTTGGTTACTCTACACTGCACCATCTCCAGCCTGTCTCCGTCTTTCCTCAGGTGGGGACTCCAGAACTGGGCAGAGTATTCCAGTGAGCATTCCACTAGTGATAAACAGAGAGGTGATATAATCTTTCCTCCTGTTACTGAAAGGAAAGGGAAAGCGGAAATTGTTTAACCAGGAAAGGCACACTAAGTCAAAGCTTGTTTCCAGGTGCGACCTGGGAGCACAAAGAAATTTAAGTGACTTGCTCAGGGTCACACAGTATGCAAGTGGGGGCTGTGAGATTCAAACCCTGGTCTCTAGGTTTGCAGCTCAGAGCCCTAAACCACTGCACTATACTGCCTCCAACCCCTTCTAATATACCCCAACATTCTGGTTGCCTTGCTGTAGGCCTTGTTACACTAGCTAGTTGTTTTGGGGAGTCACTTTTGATGACTCCTAGGTCCATTTCCTCTTAAATAGTACCCAGCTTAAACCCTCCCTGGGGTCCTTGTTCCCTAGGTGAATCACCTTACACTTTTTGGCACTGAATTTTAACTGACAAACCTTCGACTACCTCTCTAACCTTTGCATGTCCCTCCACAACTCTCTTTCCCTTTCCATGCTGTCTATCCTGTCACAGAACTTAGTGTCATCTACAAAGAGATATGTTCTGCCCTATACACCTTCTGCTACGTCAAATATATCACATCATATCATATCAGAATCTAGTATCTTCTCATATTTCACATCATATTATGTCACACTGTATTATCTTCTCTTACATTAAGTAAGGCATAAGGCATAATGGCGGGGATTATGATATTTTAATGTACCAAGAGGTAGGTTGCAGTCCTGAGGCCGAAAGAAAAGGGACTTCAACCACCTCGAGGTACACTGACATAGCATAATCCCCCGGATGGAATTGCCCCATTCCATTTATAAAATGTTTAGTTACATACTAACATACTATTTGCCAGCAGATTAGGCCTTACGGTCTATCGAGTCTGCTCGAACCTCAGATCCCTAGTTGGGTGCCGAGGCCCCCCCCTTGTGTTCCAGAAACCCCTATCATCCATTCCCACCCCCCTGGGCCAGGCCATCATCTGATACATCAACTTTCTGTGTCTGTCCCACCCTCTCTTGAAGCCCTCCACTGTCGATCTCTGAACCAGCTCGAGGCAGTGCATTCCAAGGGTCCATCACCCTCTCAGTGAAAACCTCCTCCTCTTCCCCCTTCACCCTTCCACCTTCCAACTTCAAACCATGCCCTCTGGTGATACCTCCTCTGCTTTAGTCTAAAGATCCCCTCCATGTTTACCCTATTTATTCCCTTGAGGTACTTGAAGACCTCAATCATGTCCCCTCTCCTCTCCTCCAATGAAAACAGGCAGAGCTCCTCAAGTCTGTCTTCATACGTCAAATCCCCTAGCCCTCATATCATCTTAGTTGCCCTCCTCTGTACTCTCTCTCCAGGAGCTGTATGTCCCTCTTCAAGTGTGGTCTCCAGTACTGTACACAGTACTCAAGGTGTGGTCTAACCAGTCCATTGTACAGCTGGCAGAATCACTTCCTTGCTCCTAGGGTGATCCCCTCACGATGCATCCCAACATCCTGTTTGCCTTGCTAGCTGCTCTCCTGCACTGCTCAGAGTTATTCATACATGCATCCACCATGACCCCTAGGTCTTTTTCCCCTATTGAGGCCTTCAGCGCCTTCCCTCCCAGAGTGTATCTGTGTTTAGGGTTTCCTTGCCCAAGATGCAACACCTTGCACTTGGTGATATTGAAATTTAATTTCCATGTGTGAGCCCAGCTTTCCAGGGTGTCCAGGTCCTTGCAGGGCCAACCTCCCCTTTTCTCCCTCAACTACTGCTCCCATCTTGGAGTCATCAGCGAAGAGACTCATTTCACACCCTATACCCTCCCTGATGTCTGATATGTATGCATTAAACAGGACCGGACCCAGGACCGAGCCCAGCGGAACCCCACTACCAACTCTCTAGGGTTCGGAGCTCCCCACAGACCACTACTCTCTGGGTGGTCCAGCTAGCCAGTTTTCAATCCATCTGACCATCAAAGGGCCTACTCCTAACCCCATCAGTTTCTCCACCAGACCATTGTGGGGGACAGAGTCAAACGCCTTGCTGAAGTCCAAGAATAATACATCCACAGGCTTTCCCGTCCAGTTCTGATGTTACCCATTCATAGAACTCCACAAAATTGGTTTGACATGATCTACCTGGCACAAACCCATGTTGCTGACTATCCAGACCTCCCACCTCCTCCAAGTACACCCCCAATCATTCCTTTAGTATACCCTCCATTAATTTTCCCACCACCGAGGTCAAACTGATGGGTCTATAGTTACCAGGTACTTCCCTTGACCCCCCTTTATGGATTGGCTAGTTATGTTAGGGTTTTTTTTTAGCAGTGCAGTAATTTGGGGCTGTATCTTTAAATGTTTGTCTGTATGGCATTACTATAAATTAGATACGCAGCAGGGATTAGGTTGCAGCTGGTAAACTGCACTACTATAATTGGGTGCTGCTGCACAGCAAGGAGAGGGTTATTTTGTTGATTTAAATAAGTATTTCTGACTTTTAACTTCCTGTACTTCCCACCTGACCTGTGAAGGTAAGTGGAAAGCCTGGGCTGTGCTTCCTGTACTTCCCTTGTGAATTGAGTCAATCCTGGATGCCTAGGCAGTGGATTAGATCTCATGTGACTTCACACAGGTGGGCTGCATGGCAGTTGATGACATTCAAGCAGGAAGTTTGAGCCGTCCTGTGTTCTCTTCCGTTTCCCAGATAGACAAGTGGATATATTTTTAGTTTTTTTAGAGCAATGCTTGTAGAAGTTTTGCAATGGTTAAGTGATGCATGTATGCATGTTTCTGCTGTTGTGTAGAATCATACAAAACATGCTTCATTACAGGACGAGATAGAGTAGGTAGAACAGCAGCAGTATAGAAAACGGGGCCTTAAATATATCAGGTACTGTGATAAGGTGTGGGTGACACTGGACCAAACCAGGTGAAAAACAAGAGTATAAATGGGCAGAACAGTGTGCAAATGCACATGCAAAATGGGATAGTTCTAAAACAGTGCGAGGACAGAGTAAAACTGCCCCAAAATATCACAGAGGACATACAGAGAGTCTTGTGCAAGGTATTATACAACTGTGGTCACTAACAACACATGAGGAAAGAGACATAGAAGCACAAGGGAGAACGACAGGAAGCTGGAAACTTAGAAAACAAGCAGCAAACAAAACCAGTGGTTGCACAATAAAAATTCAGTTACCACCTCCAAAAAATGCAAGCACCCAACTCATCAGTCCAATAAAGAGTCACAAGGATATTTTTTAAATACAAAAATTGTGACAAAATGTATTAAGTACTTATTAAAAAGTAATTAAAATATGCTGACAGCATGGTCAAAACAGACTTGAAGTTTTGCGCAAATACGTGCACTTTTTAAAGAACACCAGCCGCCAGAATTAACACACCTTAAATGGTGGAAATCATCAAAAACATGTACAAATGTGTAATTACAACTCATGAATGTGTACATGATGTATGGATTTGGAAACAGTTTTGCTATAACATATTCTGTCTTCTGTCTTTTTGTATGTTATGGGTTCTACAACATGTGGTGTACCCCCCCTTTATGCCTGCCTCGAATCCATTTCTTGCTCAGTCTGCTACCCTAAATGGGACAGATGATCTGTAACGCTAATATAAATTGCAAGCAACATTATCTTGATGTAGGGATTGGGACAGTTTGTCTTTCAGCACTGCTAGCTTTTGCATATAATATTATTAAATAAACAATGTGTTTTAGTTCCTATTGTTTTTAATTATTTCTGTTGTTACTTCAGTTTTTCAACGGGTGTTTTTTGTGGGAGTTTGACGTCTGCATTTACTTGATTCATACCAGTATCGTTATTTATACATTAATTCTGTTTACAAATTTGCACTTTTTTTTAAAGATTTTCACTATTTAAACTGTGCTGACGTTGGTATACAGTACTACTGAAAAAGCGCACGTATTTGCGTAAAATGTTGAGTCTGTTTTTTTGTCCATAGTGTCAGCATATTTTAACTGCTGTTTGATACGCATTTAATACCTTTTATCACAATTTTTGTACCTGGAAAGCTAGAATAGAAGGAGGGGAGCGAGTGAGGAAGTGAAGACTGGAATTTAGGAGAGGAGTGAGAGAAGGGATTACGTACAGGAACAGATATATGTGGTGGGGTAACTGAGTGAAGACTATCCATGGTGTATTGGCACAACTGGTCACCTCTGAGGACTTAAAATCTTTTGCTGAACAAAGGTTAGTTAGGTGTGATTTTTTTTCACCAGACTGAAAACTCCGAACATCATTTGCATTCACTATTAAAGTTTATTTTATTTATTTATTTATTGAATTGTTTCACCAGGAAAGATATACTGAGCAACTTAATGCTCGTCTCACGGTACGTCCTGGGGGAAAGGGGAAAGGGATATACAGAGTACAAGTTCAGGTAAATACATACAGATGGTGTAATTATACATACAGTTATAAAACAGGAACATGGCACGAGACAATATAGGCTGTTGTAGAGTTTCTGTGCAAGCAGTTCATAGAAGCAGCATACAAAATAGAATCAGTACAGGTAACGAGCAACAGGATACAAGGTTGACAATGCATAACATACAGACAGTACACTAGTGCAATATGCAGCAGGGTGAACACACAGGAACCAGTCACCCCTATTTAAGAGCTAGTCTATAAGTTTAAGTGCAAGTTGGGGGGGTGAGAAAGAGGAGAGGGAGAGAAAAACAGAGAGGAAGACAGATATGGAAGGGGGGGTAAGGAGCAGGTGCAAGAGGGTGTGAGGTAGTTGTGCAACGCAGTGGTAAGGGAATAGATGGAGGAGGAGTGATGGATTTGTGGAGGGAGAGCATTCCACATTTTAGGCAGGTGGTAGAAGAAGGCTTTTTGACCAGAGATAGTGGTTCTGCAGGGGAGTGAGAGGGTGCGAGTGTCAGCATGGGATCTCAGGGAATAGAGGGAGAGGGCAGGGATGCCAAGAGAGGAGGGGAGATATAAGAGGGGAGAGATCCAAGCCAGAATTTAGAGATGAATTTAGCACCATAAAGCGTGCGCAGGGAGTGTAGGGAAGTAGGCTGAGAGAGCAGTAGAGGTCACAGTGATGGGTGCGGGGGGAGGGGCATCAAGAGCAAAATGACAGAAGGAGTTAAAGAAAGAATCCAGTCTGGATAGGTGGGACTGTGGGGCAGCATCGTAGACTATGTTGCTGTAATGGAAAATGGGCATGATCATCTTCTGTACCACCTCATGCCTGGCGGCGAGCGGGATGCAGCTGCAGTTTCTGTAAAGTGCCCCAAGCTTAGGCCTTAGTTTTTTCAGAACAGCATCAATATGTACAGAGAAGTCAAGGTGTCTGTCCAGCCAGATGCCGAGATGCCTGAAAGAGGAGGAGTCCTCTAGAGCAGTCCCATCAAGGATGTGGAAGGAAGGAAGGAAGGTGAGTTAGCGTAGCAAGCCTCTGCCTTGTGCCAAAGGACATGGAGACCATCTTCTTGGTATTCCAAGCAGGTAGTTAAAAAAAGAAACACCCCTTGGATCTCCCAATCGCTACTTGACCAAATGTATCAGAGGGATAACCTATGGCATAAGGCCCTAGATTCACAGCTCCCACAGGACAGACAACTTTACAGAGAGGCACGAAAAAATTGCACTTGGGCCACTCGGCTTGCCAAAGCTGCATACTATAAACAAACCCTCTCCTCCTCCTGGGGCTCTGGGAAAAAATTCTGGAGCAATATCAAGGAACTCTGTGGGAAATCTGTTTCCCCTACCCCATCCCAGATCACAATAAACAGGGTTACTACACAGGACCCTACTGCTATCTCTGATGCCCTAAACACCTCCTTCTCTGACCTCTCTCACATTCTCCCACCAAACTTCTTTGACCCCACCACCCCCGTCCCCCCGACTCCAACTTCTCCGCACCCTTTAGGCTAAAAGTCATCTCTCTTGTAATGAGGCAAAGCACTACCTCACAAAGCCCTGGCAAACTCTCGCTATAGCAGTGACTCCCTGGACCTCAAACTCATTCGGCTGTCACTGGATGTGACACTACTCCATCTTACCAAAATCCTCAGCCTGTCCTTATGCCTCAGCCAATTCCCCGTAGCCTGGAAGAGAGCAACAATAACCCCTATACTAAAGAGTGGTGACCCCACCGAAGCAAGAAATTATAGACCAATCTCTATGCTGCCATCCCGCTGTAAGGCCCTTGAAAGAATAGTATCAGATCAACTTACTGACTACCTATCCAAACATGACCTGCTCTGCCACGAATAGCACAGTTTCCGAAAGGGCCACAGCACCTCCACCGCCCTCACTGAACTCACTTCTTTTATTCATGAGGCCCTAGAACAAGGATCAATGGTGGGGGCCATCTACGTTGACCTGACCAAGGCATTTGATACCATCAGTCACAAGCTATTACTCCATACCCTTCCATCCCTTAACCTTGCCCCTGAGGTTACCACCTGGTTCAAAGACTACCTCTCAGGTCGGACTCAACAAGTCAAAATTAGTACAACTATCTCCACATGCAAGCCAGTTCGCTCAGGGGTCAATACTTGGCCCCTTACTTTTCACCCTCTTCCTAAACTCCCTCCCTAAATCCTGCAGTGGACGCATGCTGCTTTATGCTGATGACGCAGTAGTATTCTGGAAACACCCTCACCCAAATTCTCTTCAACTAGCCCTGCAGGGCTACTTTAGGGAGCTAGAAACCTGGTTCGGTGACCACCGGCTTATTATCAACTACAAGAAAACTAAGTCCATGATCTTTGCTCACTGCCAAAGCCCCCAACATCATGCACCCCTAGTTGTCAAAAGCACTCATGGCAAAGCGCTGGAGCAGGTCCCATGTTTTAAATACCTCGGCGTCCCCTTAGACTCCTCCCTCACCTACCTCACCTACATACAACAGGTCTCCTCCTCCATTAACACTAGACTAGGGATCCTCTACAGGCATAAGCACTCCCTACCCCCCAGGCCATGCACCTCGCTGTGTCCTCATCTATCCTATCCTTGGTAGACTACGGTATAGTTATATATGGGTCAGCCGATCAAACTGCCCTGCGCAGCATCAACCTTGCCCTTAACAAAGCTTGCCATCTGGTCTCAGGATGTGACAAATTAACTCACACATGCGAGCTCTATATGTATACTGGCTGGCTTAACTTCCAAGGCAGGCTTAAGTACTTTACCTGCCTCCTTGCCAAGAAGATACACCTTAAGCAAGCCCCAATCAGACTCCACCCCCTTATCCGCACAGCCCCCCATAGGTGGACTCAAAGGTACGCAGCTAACCATACCCTTCTTATCCCCCACTGTCTTGGACAAAGATCCTTCCGTTATCGGGACCCCCTATGGCTTAACAGCTTACCATCCTCCATCTCCTTGACCCCTAGTCTCAACCTATTTAAGTTAGGTCTCAAAGCCCTACTACTTGACGCCACCACCTGTGACTGTTACTGAACCACTCTCTCTCTACTCTCTTTTCGCCCCACCCCCTGCCCTCCTTTCCTAGGACAATGTTTTCAAGAATCTAATTTGTCTCAGTAATTTCTTTTCCTGTAGCCCTTGGTTAGATATTTGCTAGACTCCCTCCCCTCGCTCTCCAACATCCCCCTTCCCTGGTATTATGACTCTGGGTCCCTCAAGACCCTATGAAACTCTTCTCTATCTTAGCACTGACCTGGGACCTCCCTTATGTTCCTAGTTAAGGCAACCAACAACATAAACTTAAGCCAAAAATGTCTAACCCTGTATCTTACACTGTTACTGTATGTATATTTTTTTCTGAAGTATGTATATATTTTTTTTTATTTGTACCTTTACTTTTATCTGACATGGAGCCTTTGCAAAAGAGTCTATGACTCAAAGAATTGTAATTCCGATTCTACTCAAATAAATAAAATAAAATTTAGAAAGAGTTGATGAGAACTAAACCAGAGTTGGACTTTGGTGAAGTCAGACTGGAGCCTGGTAGTACATTGGCAACAGTATTGCCAGAGGTAAACAATACTGTATCATCCGCATACATCTGGATGCTAGATGTGGTGCAAACCTGGGGAAGGTTCATTTAAAAAGATGGAGGACAGAATGGGGCTTAGCACAGAGCCCTGAGGGACTCCAGTGGTTATAGGCAGGGGGGGAAGAGATAGCATCAGCAATCTTTACTGATTGTGACTTGCCGGACAGGTGGGCAGTGAACCATCCCGTAGCAGAAGGGGATAGACCAGCAGCTGAAAGGCTGTGAAGGAGAAGGGGTGAGAAACAGTGTCAAAGGCTTTAGCCAGGTCTACAAAGATAGCTGAGGTAATGTGCCCTTTGTCAAAGCCTGAAGAGATGGTGTCAGTTAATCTTAGGAGTGAGGTGGTGGTAGAGTGGAATTTCCTGAAGCCAGACTGGAAGGGGGTGAAAAAAGCAGAGTCGGAGAGAAACAGAGAGAGTTGTTCGAGTGCTACGTGTTCCTGTAATTTAGCTAAGGTTGGCAGTAGGGAGATAGGATGATAGTTACCAGGGGAGGAGGGGTCGCCACCCTTCGGGAGGGGGAGGACAACAGCATGTTTCCAGAGAACACAGTGGCAATCACAAAGGAGAGGTTTAGTAACAGGGAGAGTGGGAAGGCTATGGCAGGAGCAGAGATGTGTAGAAGTGTGGGGTCAAGGCCATCAGGCGAGGAGCCTTTGGTAGGGTTTAGGGCCAGGAGAGCTTGAAAGGTGAGGCAGGGGTGACATGGGAGAAGGAGAAGCGGGGAGGTGTAAGGGTTCGGAGGAGGGACCGGGCACAGGAGCAGAGGGGGGAAGGGATGACATGGGGCGAGGGGAAAAGGAGCAGGGTGGGGGACAGTGTAAGGGGCGCAAGAGGGGGCCAGCAGGGCACGTGATGTGCTAGGGAGGGTGCATAGCAGTGAAGAGGCACAGGTGGCAAAGTGGGAGTTGAAGCAATCAGCAATATAGTAGTTACGTAAGAACTTACCGTAACAGTAGATCTTCGAGAACAGCTCTTGCAGCAGGTTACATCAATAGGACTGAAGCTGGCAGGCGTCAGGACCCCACGGAAAAATTCTAGCTAGCTATCTTCAGTGGGGACTGCCCCCGACGTCAGTCCCACCTCCAACGTCAGGCGTAGTACATAAGGGGGCGGTCTCGCCAGATTCCCCAGTTCTCCCGCCGGAGACTTCCGGCCGCAGGCTGACATCGAAATGGGAGACCGAGGATCCACCGTCAGAAGACAAACAGGGAAAAATTCCTGTTAACAAAGGCTTAAGCCATGCCTCCTCCAAGGGGGAAGGTGGCTGGAAGGTACCTGCTGCAAGAGCTGTTCTCGAAGATCTACTGTTACGGTAAGTTCTTACATAACTGTACTATCTTACTTCGAGACACAGCTCTTGCCAGCTGGTTACACTCATTAGACTGATTCCCAAGCACTAGTGCTTGCAAACACTCCGAGGAGGAGGAAATAGAAAAAACGTTCCAGGTCCTGAATCTAGGACAGGAGACCCTGTAGCACTGCCAGGCGAAGCCTGCTCGCCGTGAAGCGATGTTCAGGCTATAATGCCTGATAAAGGTAGGAACAGAGCTCCAAGTGGCTGCAGCACAAATGGCAGAGGTGGAGACGTTCTGAAGTGCTGCAAAGGATGTGGCCACACCCCTAGTGGAATGGCCCTGGACTGCTCCTGGGAGGGGCTTTCGTTTGATATCATAACAGTAAGAGATGCACTGGACAAGCCAGCGAGACAGGGACTGTTTGGATACTGGTTGGCCCCTCATCCTTTTGGTAAAGGAGACGAAAAGCTGCTCCGGAGTACAAAGCTGCTTAGTTCTGCTCAGGTAGTACCTTAAGCTGCGGTGAACATCCAGGGTGTGAAGCAGCGCCTCTCCTCTGTTAGAGTAATTAGGGAAGTAGACCAGCAGGTCAATATCCTGATTGAGAGTGAGTGTGGAAACCACCTTAGGCAAGAATTTAGGATTCGTCCTCAGGGATACTCTGTCCCGGTGGAAAATTAAATAAGGCTCTTTGCTCTGACGTAACAGCAACCAAAAATAATGTTTTCCACGACACAAAACGCAGCTCGCAATCCGCGGCAGGTTCAAAAGGGGGGTGAGTTGCTCCAGGACAAAGAGCAAGTCCCAAGGAGGCACTGGGTCCTTAATGGGTGGCCTAAGGTGCAACACCCCTCTTAAGAATTCTCGACAGGCATCTAATTGTGCCACTGTGTGCTGTCCCATCGGGAGGTGATAAGCTGAAATGGCACAGAGGTGCACTTTAATCAAGGAGTAGGCGAGACCCGAACGGAAAAGGGAGAGCAGGTACTCTAACACCGCTTTCACCAGACAACCTAAAGGGGAAAGGCCGCGTGCTTGCAACCATAGACAAAAACGGCGCCATTTCATGGCATACGTCGCATGCATTGCCGGCTTTCTGGCTGCAGAAAGGACTTCCGCAACCTCTTGCGAGACCCCGTGACGCAAGATGGCTATGTCTCTAGGAGCCATGCGTGCAGGTTCAGTGAGCGTAAGTCTGGGTGGACCAGTGAACCCTTCTCCTGAGACAAGAGGCGGGAGCTGAATGGCAACGGGAGCGGAGGTTCCTGGGACAGCTGAATTAGCAAAGGGAACCAGATCTGCCTGGGCCAGAATGGGGCCACCAAGATCATTGTTGCATGCTCCCTGCACAGTTTGAGAAGAACTCTCTGGATCAACGGGAAGGGAGGGGAGGGAAAGCGTAGAGGAATCTGTCCACCCAGAAGAGGGACAACGCGTCTTGCCAGAAAACACCAGGCCCTGGATCTAGCGAGCAAAAATTGGGCAGTTTTGCGTTGGATGGGGAGGCGAACAAGTCCAATTCTGGAGTTCCCCATCGAAGAAATAGATCCTCTGCTACCTCCTGGAGAAGTTCCCACTCGTGGACTCTGGCCTGGGAGCGACTCAGGCCGTCTGCAATTATGTTGTCCACCCTGGGAACATGTACTGTGATCAGGTTCGCGCCGTGTTGGATTACCCAATCCCACCCTCATGGCCTCCCTGCAAAGGGGGTAAGAGTGTGCGCCTCCTTGTTTGTTGAGGTAATACATCACCGCTGTGTTGTCTGTCTGAAGCAGGAGAGTACTCGGAGGGATTTCTGACTGAAAGGCCTGCAGGGCATAAAGGACCGCCCTCATCTCTGGGACGTTGATATGGTGGGCCTCAGAGGGTCCACGTACCCTGGGACTTCACCCGTCCAGGTGTGCTCCCCACCCTAGATCTGAGGCGTCTATGGTGAGGATTACCTCCGGGGACGGTGCTATGGATGGGACGGCCATAGAGAGTGTCCCTGGGTCTAGCCACCACTGCCAGTCTCGAATCGCAGTATTCGTGATTCTGACCGGATGATGCATGTGGTCTTGCCTTTGGTCCCATTGCACCTTGAGCATCCACTGAGTTACCCACATGTGGAGCCTTGCGAAAGGGACAGTAGGAATGGCCGCAGCCATGTGTCCGAGCAAGCGAAGGACCGACCTGGCTGGGGCGGTCTTGTTCGATGAAAGCTCCCTGATGAGGGATCTGATGCGCTCCGCTCTGTCGTCTGGAAGAAATGCTCTTCCCTGAACGGTGTCCAGTACTGCGCCTCTGAACTGCAGTTTCTGCGACGGTACCAGGAGGGACTTCTCGTGGTTGATTAGGATACCCAGAGATCGAAACAGGTCCTGGGTGCTCTGGATTGCCCGTAACAACGCCTCTCTGGAGGCAGCCATGAGAAGCCAATCATCCAGGTACGGGAACACATAATGGCCCTGTCTCCTTAGAGACGCTGCCACGACTGCCATGCATTTGGTAAAGACCCTGGGGTGCCGACAACAGCCCGAATGGAAGGGCTCGGAACTGAAGATGATGACCGAGAAAATCAAAGCGCAGGAACCTCTTGTGCGCTTGAGCCATATGGATGTGCAGGTAAGCGTCCTGCATATCTAGAGACGCTAAAAAGGCGTCCTGCTTCAGCATGGGAATAAGACCCGGAAAAGTTACCATGCGGAATCTTTTGTAGGCGACCGACAAATTGAGGTCGTTGAAGTCCAGAATCGGACGGAGGTCCCCTGTCTTCTTTGGAACCAGGAAGAAGTGGGAATAGTATCCGTGTCCTCTCTGGTTCTCTGAGACATACTCTATCGCTCCCTTTTGTAGGAGCGCGAGCACTTCTTGTCTGATCAATGACTTGTGCTGACCCGGGTACCAGGAGAGCGACGGAGGCCTCGAGGGTGGCTTTTTTCCGCGAATTCTATAAAGTGGCCTCTTCCGGCCAACTGTAGAACCCACCTGTCGGTGGTTATAGTCTGCCATCCCGGCAGGAAATTCGCAAAGCGACCCCCAACCATGATGTCCCATTGATCCTGAGGGGCGGGGGCCGGGAAGGAGCCAGGCTGTGGCAGCTGAGGGTCCCGCTGGCTGGACCGGCTTAGGAGTGCGCTGGCTGCAGGTTGTTTTCCCTGGGCTCTGCGAAAACCGGAGCCCCTCTGTCGTGGAATGTGGCGTGACTGTTGTCTCTATGTCCGTCCACGAAATCGGCTTTGGTTCCTACGAAAGGAACTAAGCTTGGGTCGGTACATGGCCTGAACCGACCTCACCGCCTTCCCGGCCTCTTGGAGTTTGGTAATTTTCTTCTCTGAGGATTTACCAAACAAAACTTCTCCCTCGAATGGGGCGTCCATGATGTTTTTCTGGACGTCCGGGGTAAAACCGGAGACATGGAGCCAAGAGTGCCTCCGGAGGCCATACGCCTGAAGCTGCTGCTCGGGCCGAGGAATCCGCGGAGTCGTACACAGCTCGTAGCACCTGGGTTCCCACGTCCGAACCCATACGGAGGAGCTGCAACATCTCCTCCTTCTGCTCACCTTCCGGCAATTTCTCAGCCGCATCCAGACCCTGCTCCCACAGGGCATTTTGGAACTGCACCATGTGGGTCAAATAATTCAGGGATCTGATGGCACAGGTAGCGGAAGCATACGTGCGCCTACCCATGGAGTCCAGCTGCTTGGACTCTGGGTCCGGTGGCAGGGTGCTCAGTTGTTGCGGTCTCTGGGACTGGTCATGAGAGGCTGTTATGACCAGAGAGTCGGCCTGAGGATGCTGGGTCAAGTACTAGTCTTCTCTTGGAGCCTTGTACAAGCGGTCTGCTTTCTTCGGCATCACCGGGAGCGAATGTGGACGCTTCCACGCTGCCTTGGTGACATCCACGAAAGTGTCTACCAAGGGTGGCACCACCACAGGCTTGGGGTCCTTCTGCCGAAGATACTTCACAAGGCGCAGCCTTTCGGGTCTAACTCTTCCGCATCCCATCCCATGTTCTCCTGGATGTGTCTCATGATATTCGAGAACGAAGGGTCATCTGGAGGAGACTTTGGCAGCTCACGTGGGTCCGGAGAAGGGATGGAGAGGGGAGACGGGGATCTGGATGTAGAAAACTCTGATCCCGTGTCCTCCGTCGAAGGCAAACGGCGGCGTCTTCTGAGTCTCTTAGGACTGGGTGACCTAGAAGAGGATCTGGACGGAGGTCTCCTTTTATCGAGTCTCCCCCTTGGAGGGGTCCTGGGCCCCGGGAGGAGGTAACCGGCCTGCAGACCCAGACGGAGACGGGGGCGCAGGCAACCGGAGGAGCAACCGGTGTAGGAGGAGGAGGAAGCGGAGGTGGAGTTGGGACCATGTCCTTTTTGATGGTATCCCACCAGTAAGTGAAAAGCTCCTTCACCTCTGAAAAAGAAAGGCCCAATGACGGTCCGGGCGCCGGTGGATGGTCGTCGGGACCCGGCGTCGGCTCCACAGGGGGCTCGGGTTGCGGCGAGGGTTCCCTTGGAGTCTCAACAGGACTGGGGTCGCCCATCTGGTCCTCGGGCTGGGTTAACTCCTCCTCCTCAGTGACAGTCTCCTGACCGACGTCAATCGGAGGCGTCGGGGTCCTCTTCTCAATTGGAGCGGGCGCCGGTTCCCCTACTGGCGTCCGGTGATGAGTAGGCCTGGCCGGCGATGGTCTTCTGGCAGGCGGCTCTGGGGATCTGTGGCGGTGGCCAGCGTTGGATGAACCGATCGGGTTCAGAGAGAAAAACTGAACTTCGACAATTTCCGTAGGAAAACGCCCTTACCTGCGTCGCTAAGCTAGAAACCGAACCGAAGGGTTGAGACATGCAAGTCAACTGGCGGAAAGAACTGGGGAATCTGGCAGGACTGCCCCCTCATGTACTACGCCTGACATCGGAGGCGGGACCGACATCGGGGGCGGTCCCCGCTGAAGATAGCTAGCTAGAATTTTTCCGTGGGGTCCTGACGCCTGCCGGCTTCAGTCCTAATGGTGTAACCTGCTGCAAGAGCTGTGTCTCGAAGTAAGATCGACAGGTTCTGAGAGAACAGAATGGTTGTGCCTAAGGGAGGGAGATGGAGGGAGGCGGAGGGGTGGAGGAAGACGAGAAGAGGGAGTGAACAACCTTCCAGAATTTAGAAGGGCTATTTGTATTAGTTTGGAAGTTGGATTTGAAATGCTCTGCTTTAGCAAGGCGGATTGCTTTGGTGCAGCCATTCCGCATTTCACGGTAGTGTTGGTGATCTCCAGGGCAGTTGGAGGCTTTGGCTTTGCGCCATGTCAGGTCACGAGCACGTTGGCAGGCCAGAAGCTCAGAAGTGACCCAGGGGAGGTGGCTGCTGCAAACCCTGGTTTTGCGGGGTAGGGCACAGGAGTTCCAAACCTGCAGAAACTTAGAGGTGAAGTGAGTAAGGGCGTTGTCCGCTGAAGCTGCTGTGATAAGGGGGGACCAATCAGTTTGCGTTAAGGTCGTGAAGCAAGAATTGCAGGTCGAGTGATGCGAAGGGACGAATGAGAATAATTTTAGCAGGGAGTTTAGGCCTATGTATTTTTCTGCACTACGAATATCATATGGTGGTCACTGATAGAGTCAGGAAGTAGCTCTGAGGCCACTACTCGATGTGGATGGGAGGTGAGGACCAGGTTCAGCAGGAAGTGGTTTAGTGTTTTATGGTTTAGACGAGTGGGTTCCTGGATCGGCTGATGGAGGTTTAAGGCTTCGATAGTGGAGCGGATGTTAGCCAGTGATGGGGCCAGCCAGTTTAGCGTTAAGTAACCCAAGATGAAAAGTTCACCACTGCGGGCAAGCGAGGAGAGCTTAGAGACCAAGTCAGTGATGTTGGAATGTGGCTGACAAGGGCAACAGTAAACACCTGCAATGAAAATGGGGACTGTGTAAGGAAAGGAGATATTTAAAAGGATAGCCTTTGGGAGGCAGTATAACACAGTTGTTTAAGGCTCTGACCTGCAAATCTGGAGACCTGGGTTTGAATCCCACAGCCCCCACTTGTACACTGTGTGACCCTGAGCAAACACAGAAACATAGAATTTGACGGCAGATAAGGACCGCTTGGCCCACCCAGTCTGCCCATTTCCCTACCTACTGGATAAGCTGCAGATCCTAGTTAACCAGCAGCCTACTTCTTCTTACCCCCACTCCCCAGAATTGCCTTATGACTGTCCCATGCATGCTTGAATTCCACCACTGATTTTGACTCCACAACCTCCTCGGAGGCCGTTCCATGCATCCACACCTCTCTGTGAAAAAATACTTCCTTAAATTACCTCTGAGCCCCCCTCTATCTTCAAATTGTGCCCTCTTGTTCTTGCACACTCTTTTTTGAAAGATGCTACCCTCCTGGACTTTGTTGATTCCCTTGAGGTACTTGAAAGTTTCTATCATGTCCCCCTCTCCCTCCTTTCCTCGAGGCTATACATATTAAGCTCCTTAAGTCTCTCTTCATATGTCTTCGGTGCAGACCCTGCACCATTTTAGTTGCCCTCCTCTGGACAGCTTCCATCCTGTCTATGTCTTTGTGGAGATTGGGTCTCCAGAACTGCACAAGTACTCAGATTGGGTCTCACCAGCTGTCTGTACAGAGGATAACAACTTCCTGTTTTCTACTGGTGATGCCTCTCCCTGTGCATCCCAGTATCCCCCAGCCCTCCTTGCTGCCCTCTCACATTGCTTGCCCACCTTTAGGTCATCTGATATGACTACCCCCAGGTCCCTTTCCATTTTTTTTTGCTAGTATCTCACCCCCATTGTGTACTCTTCCCTGGGTTTTGTTTCCCAGGTGCATTACCTTACACTTCTTAGCATTGAATCTAAGCTGCCATACATTTGACCATTCCTCTAACCTTGCCAAGTCCCTTCTCATCCTTTCCACCCCACTCTGTGCATCAACTCTGTTGCAGATCTTAGTGTCATTTGCAAAGAGACATACTTTTCCTTCCAGTCCTTCCGCAATGTCGCTTATAAAGACATTGAAGAGGACCGGTCCTAATACTGAACCTTGCGGTACCCCACTAGTAACCCTCCTTTCTTCTGAGTGGACTCCATTTACTATTACTCTCTGTGTCCTATTCTCCAGCCAATTCTTTACCCAGGCTGGCTAACTTGTATATTAATCTTTAGCGTGGGACTGTGTCAAATGCCTTGCTAAAGTTAAGTCTAGGTAGGCCATGTCCAAAGCCCCTCCCTGATCTACTACTTTGGTCACCCAGTCCAAGAAATCTATCAGATTTGTCTGGCATGACCTTCACGCTGTGAATCCATGCTGCCTAGGGTCCTGTGCCCCTCTGGCCTCTAGATACTCGACAATTCTTTCCTTCAGAAGTGATTCCATCATTTTCCCTATCACTGAGGTTAAACTAACAGGTCTGTAGTTTCCTGCTTCTGCCTTGCTCCCACTTCTGTGAAGGGGAATCACATCTGCCCTTCTCCAGTCCTTGGGTACCACCCCATCCTCCCATGATTTGTTAAAGGGTAGTCAGTGGTGTCACTAGTTCTACCCTTAGCTCTTTAGAATTCTGGGATGAATCCCATCAGGCCCACTGCTTTGTCCACCTTCAGTTTTAAGAGATTCTTTCAGAACCCTTTCTTCTGTAAATGGGCTGGTATCAACTTCTGTATCCAGAGTGTTACTACTGTTTGTTTTATGTACCTCCCTCTTCATTTGTAAATACTGAGCAAAAATATTTGTTTAGTATCTCTGCCTTTCACAGTCTCCTCTGCCCACCCTCCCTGCCCTTTATTAAGCCTCACTATCCCTCCTTTGGTCTTCTCTTTGCTCCTGATGTACCTATAAAGGTTTTATCCCCTTCTTAACTGAGTTGGCTATCTTTTCCTCGGTTTGGGCCTTTGCTGTTCTGACTGCCTTCCCAGCCTCCTTTGCTTTAACTGATACAGTTCTCTGTCCTGCTCTTCTCGATTCCTTGTACTTCCTGAATGCTTTCTTTTCTCTTGAACCTTCACTGCCACTTCCTTTGAGAACCATAGTGGTTTCTTACATCGTCTTGTTTTGTTTATTTGCTTCACACAAAGGCTCGTTACCTCTGTGATGGCAGTTTTTATTATTCCCCATTGTTCTTCCACCCCTCCTTCCTGCCCATTTGCTACTGCATTCCTTAGGCACTCACCCATTTTGGCGCAGTCAGCCCTCCTAAAGTCCAGTACTTTTGTCACTTAACTTCCCTGTGCTCCCAGGTTGCACCTGTAAACAAGCTTTCAGCTTAGTGTGTCTCACCTGGTTAAACAATTGAGAGGAAGAAAAGCCTCATGTGATGACTGGACAGATGTAGTGAAGGAGGGAGTGATCTGGAGGGTTGAGGAGGTATAAATAGCCACACCGCCACCTCGTCCGGACCTGTCCTGTCTAGATAAAGTAAAGTCAGGGATAGCTATTGCCTGGTCAGGAATGGATTTGGATAGCCAGGATTCAGTGATTACAATATCAGGGGCATAGTCATGGACCAAGGGGTGTAAAAGGGAAATTTTGGGAACAAGACTTCTTATGTTTAGGTGGATGATTTTAAGTCCATTTGGTAGTGAGAATGGATTTGTGCCTGGGTGGGCACCAGCTGGTGGATGGGCAAGTGCAGGGCCAGGGTTTGGGTAGATGTCACCAGATGCTAAAATGAGCAGGAGAATAAGAAGCCTTGGGAGCCTGCATTCCTTGGGAAGGCGATAGAGAAGTCGTTTACTAGTTTTAGGGGGAAAAGTCTGAATGATAGGCGAGGATACTATCTTAAGGAGGGTAATACGCTGAGTGTGCACCGACGTGATCGTGGCACAGGGGAGTATATGGCAGTGCGGTAGGCAAGTAGCTACCGGGTGGGGCATTGTTCTAGTGGGGCATGCCAAATTGTCAACCACCATCAGGGATGCTTGCAGACTAGGTTGGTCTAACGGCAGCTGAGTACAGAGTGACAGAAGTATGAATGGGATGAGTCACAATTTTGAAGTCTGCCAGGACTCCATAGTATACCCAGTGACGGTGAGAGAACACAGGAGGTTGATGACTAGAGAAAGCGAGCAGCAGCTCAAGAGGGGGGAACCACTGCCTGATGCCTCTGGTGGCGGAGAAATATAAGGAGCCAATGGGAAACTGAGTAGATAGAAGAGAGAGGGGGAGAGATTAAGTAAACTGGCCTTATAAGGAGCCAATGGGAAACTGGGTAGATAGAAGAGAGAGGGGGAGAGATTAAGTAAACTGGCCGAGTGCAGGAGGCGCAGACAGCACAGCAGGGAGCCCACTTAGCACAACAAAGGGACCAGATGATTGGGCGCCAAAAAGTCTGGACTTCAATGGAGCAGCACCAATTCCCTAAGAGAACTGTAATCACAGCCCTTTTCAGAATAATTAAACAGCTTAAACTCTAACACAGTTGCAATTTAACATACAAAGTAGCAGTACTATGTAAAAAAAAAAAAAAATTCTGCGCTTTTTCGACAGTTTACTCCCTGTGCTCTGCTGAGCATGTACCTGGTAATCTTTCCCACCGGCATTGTACTATCGCCCGGTAATTTGCTCAGTTGTCCTTTGTTTTTGTTTACATTTCTCCCACCTGCCATGTTGAAAGCAGCAGTACTAAATAACAGCCTCCATATTTATTGTAGCACTACAACTGAAAACGGATCACTTCCTGATTAAGTAGTACTGCTGCTTTAAAACAGAGGAATGCTAGTCAGTGCTCAAAATGTCGTTCTTCTATAGCCTGAGCAATTATTTTTGAAATAATAATTTGTAGTCTTGCTGCTTCTGCAGCTCTTATACTCAAGGACTCATGTCTTGGACAACATTTGTTGAATAACCCAGTGCCAGTTTCATATTGGACTCAAGATATCTGCGCAACAGTCTGTCTTATATACACGTATTAATATATTCCATTGTCTGTGGATAATATGTACGTTTACTTTTGAAAATAATAAAAAAATTTTAAAGAAAGGTGTAAATGGGATGTACATTTGGGTAGAATGGAGAGTATCGAAGGAGTTGTGTGTCTTGGGCAGTAAAACCTTTCACATGAGTACAGCCCTCTGGTGGTGGTTCTCTCAAAGCATAGTCACTGGGCACTACACCTCTTTCCACTTACCGTTAGTATAAATATTTTTATACATGTAAGTGTTGGTGTTCTTCCAGTCTATTAACCTTTTGTAAGAAATTCAACAGAGACCGTGCAGAGACAGTGCGGCGTAGAGTAGCCAAACTGATTCAGAGCCAAAAGGGTAGATCCCAAGAGGATAGGCTTAGGGCCCTGATACTGTACTCGCTGGAGGCCAGAAAGGGAGAGGGACATGACAGAGACCTTCAAGTTCCTGAAAGGAATAAACAAGGCAAACAGCGAGGAACTACTTCGCAGGAGAGGACACGACTGTAAGCTGATGGGAGGATTCAGGAGGAATGCTAGAAAGTTTCGCTTTACCAAGAAAGTGGTTGAGCCGTGGAACAGCCAACCAGCAGAGGTGATGAGCGCAAAAACCAAATGGGTTCAAGCATAGCTGAGACACAGTAAAAGGGCTTAACAGTTTCTCAGGGGAGTAACAGAAAGGCAGGGCGTGGGGGGGGGACAGGAGGCTAAAAACTCCATCTGGACAATAGATCACAAAGTACAGTAGGGTAAAACTAGGTAGACTAGATGGACTAACGGTCTTTTTCTTCAAACACTGCCTATGTTTCTATGTTTAACTTTTGGGTTGCAAAGGGTCCCTACAAATCTGAATCCAACAAAGGGAGAGGAGGAGGAGGAGGAGGATGAGAAGGAGGGGATGTTAGGGGTGGAGCAGCTGTAAAGAGGGGAAGGGAAGAGGAAGAGCAGATATGGAGAGGGGAGGAGGAGGAGGAGCAGATGGGGAGGGAGAGAAGGAAGACATTATGTGGAAGGGGAAGAGAAAGAGCAAATGTGGAGGAAGGAGAGGAAAGGCATGGTAGTGGACGGCGTAGGAAGAGGTGGAGTGGATGTGGAGGGAAGGCAGAGGATGTGGAGGGGGAAGGGAGAAGAGGAGGAGCAGATGTTGCAGGGTCAAGGGTAGGGAAAGGAGATGAAGTAGATGTTGAAGGCACAGGAAAACAGAAGCAGATGTGGAGGGAGGGAGGAGCAATTGTGGAGGGGAGGGTGAAGAGAAATGGAGAAAAAGGAAAGGAGGAGGCGTGGATGTGGAGGGTGAGAAGGAGGTATAGACACGGAAGGGGAAAAGGGGAACAGATGTGGAGGGGGAAGTGGAGGAGGAAGAGCAGATGTAAAGGGGAAGGGTGAGCAGGAGTGGATGTGGAGGGGGTGGGAGAGAAAGAGGAGTGCAACGTGGAGGTGGAGGGAGCTAAGCAGGAGTGACTATAGAGGGAGGATGTGTTAGGAATGGCAGAGGAGGAGCAGCAGCTGTGGAGAGGAGGGTGGGAGAGGAGAAGGAGTGAATGAAAAGAAGGGAAAAGAAGAGGAGCAGATGAGGAGGGAAGGGAGGAGGAAGAGCAGATGTGGAGGAAGGGGAGAGGAGAAGAAGTGGATGTGGATGGTGGAGGAAGAGGAGAAGGAGCATCCTGTGGAGTGAAGAGCATTAGTGGATGTGGAGGGGAGGAAGAGGAGGTGGAGTGGATGTACAGGGTGGAGGGAGAGGAGGAGAAGTGGCGGTGGAGGGAAGGAGAAGAGGAATGGATGGGATGGGAAGGGAAGGGAGAGGAAGACCAGATGCAGAAGGTTGAGGAAAAGGAGATGGGGCAGATGTGGATATGGAGGGAGAGCAGGAGGAGGAGTGGATGTGGAGGGTGAATGGAGAGGAGCAGTAGCAATTGCAGAGGGTGGGGAGAGGAGAAGTGAATGTGGAGGGGGAGCAGATGTGGAGGGAGAAGAGGAGGAGGCAGAGCAGATGTGGAAGGTGGAGGTAGAGGGGCAGCAGATATGAAGGAAGAGAAGGGGAAAAGGAGGAGGAGGAGAAGTGTATGGGGAGAGCGAAAGACTGACCAAAGATGGGGAAGCATACACAAGGAGGCAGTCTGACTGGCAGAGTTTTTAGACTGGGGGGAAGGGGAATGAAAAAGCAAGGTTGGAATTGTTGAGGTTGTGGGAAGGAAGGACAGGGCCAGGAGAGGCCTGAGCCGAGATAAGAGTCTGAGAAGGACCACAAACAGAATCTGGAGATAAGGAGGCACAGTGTGAGATGCCTCGACCCTCAAAATTGGGAGTGAGAGGGAGGAGTAAAAGGGACAGTGATGCATGCAGGAGGGGAATCCAGGCAAAGCAACAGAAGGAATGAAAGAAGGGTGTCCAATTTAGTGCAGGTGGATTGGGGGCAAGACTATGCACGACATTCCCACAGTCAAAGGCTCGGAGGGTCAGACCACCTGAAGGCCCCATGGGCAGCCCATCACGTTCTCGTGCAGGTGACCCAGGTATTTGAGTGGATTCGGGAGCAAGATTGGACAGCTGACCAGCTGGGGTTGTGCTGCTGATTGCGGTGGGCAATGCAGCTTGTCTTCTCTGCAGGGCATTGTCTACATGCTTATGAGGCCTGTTGGGGCACGGCTCAGCATCTAGTAGGTGGTAGAAGGGACTTCAGGACTGGGGTAGAAACACCAGGAAAATCCATGTCCCCTGAGAAACATAAAAACAGAAAGAATCTGTCAGCACAAAAGGACTGCTTGGCCCCCGGTGTCCCCTGCCTATTCTATCTCAGCAGACTCTATCTGGCCTCTGGCAACCCTCCCACTCCCCGCCTCTGTACTAATATACCCCTATGTGTATGCTATTCATGCTTAAAGACCCTCCTGCGTTCTAGCTTCCATCACTTTGGCTGGCAGTCCGTTCCACATGTTTATCACTCTTTCAGCGAAGAAATATTTCCTCACATCCCTCCTGAACTTCCACCATCCAGCTCTGTTGCATGCTCCCAGTTCTGGAGCTTGTCCATATCTGGAAAAGGCTCCCATACTACATTCTGTTCATCCCTGTGAGGTACATGTAGGTCACACTCATGTCATCTCTTACTCTCCTCTCATACAGGGTGTACTTGTTGAGATCCCTCAGTCTCTTCTCATAGGGCTTCCCCTTCAACCCCTGAATCCTTTTGGTTGTCTTTCTCTGGACTGCCTCCACCCTATTTATGTCCTTTGTGAGGCGTGGTCTCTAAAATTGGACACTGTACTCCAAGTGGGGGCATACCAGAGAGCGATATAGCGGTAGAACCACCTCCCTCCTCTTGCTGGTGATGCCCCTACCTATGTACCCCAACACCCCAATAGCTCTGTCTACAGCCTGGACAAAACTGCACTGCCATCTTGGGGTCCTCTAATATAATAATTCAAGGTCCCTTTCCTGTCTAGAGACTACCAATATCTGCTCCATATCCTATACTCAGCACCAGGGTTCCTATTCCCCCAGGTGCGCGATTCTGCACTTTTTGGCAGCGAGTCCCAACTGCCATGTCTTTGACTACTCTGGGTAAGTCAGTCGCTGGCACTCGTGGGCACCACACTGCATGGACCCCATCTACTATGACAGTAGAGTGAGTGGCTGATGGGTCTGGGAGGTTACGGGTCTATAATGTGATGACAGACAAATGGTGATGACCCAGGAGCTAAAAGCTATATTAACAAAAAGGCAGGAGAATCATTTTCACAACAATTTTACCAGTGGGTGGGGAATGGGATACTAGCATTGTTCCTCTATAGTGCACCAAGTTTAGGGTAGAACTTCTTATAGATGACATCAACGTGGCAGAACTGAAGACTAGGGTCCAACCAAACACCAAGGCGTCTACCTTCCAGTTGGATGCCACCCATGATCATGAAGACCAAAGGGGACCAGGTTTTGGTCAGTTTCTGCCTGATGCCAAATGTCATGGAGATAATGTTCCTGACTTCGTAGGTAAAGATGGATGGCAAGCAACTAACACTGGATGTTGTTGAAGTCATGTTGGAGTTGTGCAACCAGTTCTGGGCAGAGTGACCACAGGCACTGTCCACATACTTGTGAATGTACAAGGAGACCCAGACTTTGGGGAGGTCAGAACAGAATGGAGCCAAGGACAGAGTCTGGGAATGAACGTGCCACCTGTCCTCACCCCTATGTTTTAAGCAAAGCCCTGTCCACAATAGTGTTACCGCTACACAATTTGGTGGGAAGGGGGGTAGAAGAATGAAGGAGGGGAGCCAGAGAGAAGAAAAATGAAAAGTTTCAGGATTCAGAGAAAAAAATTGGGAGAAAATCAAAAGAACAGACAATGGGACAGTATCATACCTATGGGGAAACAATAAGATAATTATGGATTCTGGCTACTACCAACCTTGGCCAAGTGCATCTTAACCTGCTACCAACCCTCGTCCCCAACACTGTTCACTTTTAATGCCAACAGTCTGAGACATCCTAGTGGAGGTATGAAAAGCAACAGTGCCAGAGAGGGTCATCCAGGTAAAGTGCTGTTCTACATTCTGCACCTTGTACTGTCAGGCACTGCAGCTGTGGAAGACCTGCTCCAGTGGGACTTCAGCAATGTCCTACACTGGTTCCAATCTAACCAACTTGGAGTTAACAAAACAGACAGTCTCCATGACCACTGTGCCCATCAGAAACTAGCCAGACTCACTGCCCCACCCCACCCCACCCACCCCGTCTTCCCAAACTGGATGGTACCCCACATGAAGTGGTTCAGTCCTTTAAGTACCAGGGGGTGTGGCTAGACAGTAACCTTGACTTCTCAGCCCACACTGATGCCAACCATGCCAAGCTCCATTCCCAAGCTTGGTGCCCTGTATCGTAACAAACCGTGCCATTCTCCACATATCCGCAAGGAGCTGGTTACCAAAATGGTGCTCCCTATCTTTGACTACGCGGATGTGGTCTATGGTTCTGCCCCTTCTTCTTCCCTCGCCAGACTGGATACCCTCCTCCACCCCTTCCACCATTTTGCATCAAACTCTCCATCCCATATGCACCATTGCTCGCTATAGTCCTCCGTCTCCATCCTCGTAGGTTTCATAGGTCATTTTCAGAGCATACGTAGGCAATTTTGCTCCTAGTTGCGCGCCTTTTCTCAAAGGCTGTATCCTCCCAATTTTTTCACTTTACAATATTTATCCAAGATGGTCTTGAACTCCATCATGTTTCAACTGCCAACCACTTTCAATGGCAGACTGTTCCAAACTGTCACCACAATTTGGCTTTGGGAAAAACACATGCCTCTTTTTTTTGTATGATTATTTTCATTATTAAGTTGTAGCAAATGTGATCTAATTTCATATTTCAAATCTCTCATTTCCAACCCTATACAATCCCACAGAGCATGATTATTAACAGCTATATACACCACCCATAAGTCACCCCTCATCCTGCAATATTCCAGCAAATATAGCCTCAGTCTATCCAATCTATCCTCATATCCCAGTGTATGCATACCTATCATCTTTGTTGCTCTTCTCTCAACCCCCGTCCAAGGCCTTAATCCTTGTCCTAGAATATGATGCCCACAATTGGCTACGGTAGTCCAAATGTGGTCTCACCAATGAAGTGTTTAACAACATCACCCCTGCTATTTATATGCCTTATGATACATCCCAGTGTACCACAACACTTGTTTGCTGTCATACTACAATTTTTTTAAAGCTGAAATCATCCATTACAGATATTCCCAAATCCGTCTACTGTAGTGCTTCTGTTACTGCTTCCCTTTTAATACAAATGTGGTTTTTCTGTTATTGTTACCCAGGTGCATTACTGAGTACTTTTCCATGTTAAAGTCCAGCTTATGTTCCTGGGCCCAATGCTCCAGGTGTAGACAGTTATCTCTTTAGATTATCAGTTTCGGTACTATTATTGACTACTGAACCTATTTTAGTGTCATCTGCAAATTCTGCAAGCCAAACTGACTCGTTACTGGCCATGGATTACACATAAATATATAGGCACGGCCCCAACAGGGATCCCTGAGGCACCCCACTAATCACCGCCCTCCACTCTGAATATTCTTCCCTCAGTGAAACCCTTTGTTCTCTGTCAGTTAGCCAGGACTCAGTCCAGTCAACTAAACTTTTGTTTAACCCCATTTCTACCAGCTTGCCTATCAGTTCGGGATGTGACACCATATCAAAGGCCTTACTGTAGACCAGGAAAATTGCATTCACCGGGTTCCTCTTTTCCAGGGCCCACTGCCATCTCATCGTCAGGCCTACTACACTACCCTCATCTCCAAATACTGATTCAACACCCTACCATCCTCCCTCTTCTTGCACCTATCCCATTTCCAACCTGCCTCCTGCTCCCTCCACTCTAGGGACCATCCAAGTTTCCCTACTCCTCAGCTGGGCAATCTGCCTTCTCCTATAGACTTCCCTCAGTCTGGTACAAACACCCCTCCTCCCTCCGTTGCTCCCCATCCCCAGCTCCTTCAGATGCCAGTTGAAGCTTCAGCCCCCCCACTTGCTCCTGTTACCCTGCATCCGGTTACCCTTGAAGGCTGAATCTCAATCATTCTACGTTACTGTTTGCGATTCTATGCACTGGTAAGGTTCCCTGCACTTTATTACCTGTTCATGCAAACTGTTAATTGTTTATTCTATTCCTCACACTATTTGTCTGTTCAGATGTTTGTTACTGTGCAATTGACTGCTGCTTGCCCCCCCTCCCCCCGGGTTGCACCTGGAAATGAGCCTTGGCTCAGTATGCCTTTCCGGATTACCAAATTTAACATACATACATAAATAAATAAAATGTCTTCAAAATGACTGGAAGAAGAAAAGTCAAATTACCCCTTAGGAAAAAAAGAGATCAAAATATTACCAGTGTGAAAAGTAACAACTGGCTGTTTAAACTATGACTATTTTATCAGGCTGAACTTATTCTATCAGGAGTACTGATGACATCATAAACCACAAGAGCAAACCTCCAGTGCTTCATCAAACAAAGTTCAGCCGAGCCCAGGGAGTGATTTACTGCCAGGGCCTTATTCACTGGCATATTCCGTGTCGCTTACACTTTAGAGGAAAAAAAAAGAAAGGAAAAGATAGAAGGCCAAATTACTTTTCTGTGCGAGGTTGTATGATGTATGCTTTCATGGGAGCTAGCAGCCATGCTTCAAAGGGGGTCTGTGTGTGATGTCAAGAAGGGGGGCGGGGGGGTCTTGTCATGTCCATGACAACACCAGAAGGGTATGATTAAATTCTATGTTGTGGACAGAAGGATATTGCTTCGTTTCTTTTTGCTGACATTTACAGGGAATAAGCAGATTAAGTTTCAATTACCACATCTGCAGTACTGTGAACACCCCTTGGGAATGCAACTATGCCCTTAGATATTAAGCTTACTTATTCATTCATTCATTCATTCATGAAATCATGGTGGGGCTCATTAGTTTGTGGGTTGGTGGCCATTTGGCCACAAACTTTCAGAATCTGGAAGCCAAGCCAAATTTGTTAGTGGCCCTCATTTTTAAGATTCTATTCAGCATTACTGAGAAACAGTTTGTGGACAGTTGGCCACTATCTTTCAAGATCTGGTAGTCAAATCATTTTTTTAGTGGCCGCTGGCCATTTGGCTACCAAATTTCAGCCCACCCTGATTGAAATTTCTTTAATCCAGGAAGGCAAGCGGAGATAAATACAAATCTGGTCTCCAGTTGGCACTGCAACTTGGGGCAGGGGAATCAGGTAGCAGAAGGTGAGGGGGACACGTGTATACCAGCAAATGATAAACCTAGGGAATGCAAAGAAACCCAAATAGGAAGGCAGTAGATAACATCACATACTTTGACAGGCAAGTACACATGGCTTACAAGACAGCTACTAGTTAGAAAAAAGAACAGTTACGTATGGGTTTACAGTGACAGAGCCGGCCTGGTGGCACTGGAGGTTGAGGTGCTGGTCGCTACACCTCGTGCCATGGGTTCAGGAACGAATCCGGGCTGCTGGGGTCAGCGGAGGGAGAGAGGATCAAGCAGGCGGAGGACTGCTTTCCTCTACTGGAGGGAGGGAGGGAGACTTGTCGTCCTGCTTGACTGCCCTCTGACAGTGGCTAGAGGGCAGTACGAGTCGGGCAGCATGTGCCGACATCATCACGTTGGTAGGGGAGGAGGGGATGGAGAAAATGAGAAAATGGAGCCCAGCAGGTTCTGTGATGGCCCTGTGTCTCCAAGGGCCACCCCTGTTGTCTGGACTGGATCTCGGGGGCACCCTCCTCTCTGGCTCCACCATGGGGGTAATCCGTGGGGGAATTTCCAGGTGTCGGCAGAGCGGAGGCGCAGGTGACCAGATAGTGAGTTCCTCTATAAGGAGGACCACAGCCACCTGCCAGGGTTTCCATGAGCAAAAATACATAATAGAAAAAAAAGAACTTACAGTAACCGTAGATATTCGAGGGGATCTTAGTCATCAGGTAACACTGCAGGAACTTCACCATCGGTGAAAGGGAATCCACATGGAAGATTTTCGGTAATACAATTGGGGTCACTCACGCTGTCGACATCACCAACCCTATAAGGACATGAGTGGCCCGCTCTCTCCTCAGTTCTTTCCCCTGGAGACTAAGGGAGCTAGGCTCTCACCATGGGGGAACAAGGAGAGAGAGAGCGAGAAAGAGAGAGGTGCTATGGCCTAAATGAAAGACTGGATACACCAGACAGCCAGTTCCTAGACAGAAGCCCCAAGAAGGGAGATGGTGAGAGGGGAAAATATACCTGATGACCGAGATCCCTTGAAGATCTACTGTTACGGTAACTTCTTGTGTAACTGTTTTATCTTCCTTAGGAGTATCTCAGTCATCAGGTAACACCATAGGAACAAATCCCAAGAAGCTGCAGGTGCAAAACAGACAGTCTGGGAGGAGGGCTCCCCATAAACATAAGACAGGAGTGTCTGTAACACAGCCTTGCCAAAACCTGCACGGGCTCTTGAAGCAATGTCCAGACTGTAGTGTTTGGTGAAAGTATGGACGGTACTCCAGGTGGCAGACGCACAAATGTCAGAGATTAAGACCCCTCAGAAACAAGCCACAGAGGCAGACATTCCTCTGGTGGAATAGGCTTTGACAGCACCAGGCAATTCTTTGCCGTACTTGTAACAGAACACAATGCAATTAGCCAATCACTTGGATAAACATTGCTTAGAAACTGAAACGCCCTCTCTGCCTGGGGCGAAAGAAACAAACAACTGCTTTGATTTTCTAGACTGCTTGGTCCTAAGCAGGTAATACTTCAAAGTTCTTTGCACATCTAACGTATGGAGCAGTGCTCTCCCTGGATTGGCATGCTCTGGGAAATAAACAGGAAGGCGGATAGCATGATCTAATGTAAACTCAGAAACCACTTTGGGGAGAAACTTAGGATTTGTGTGCAAAGACACCGTGTCTTTGTGGAAAAATCAAATAAAGCTTCTTCAGGGCCTGAAGCTTTGAAATTCTTCAAGCAGAAGTAATTGCAACTAAAAACGAGGCTTTCCACGAAAGAAATCGCAAGTTGCAATTGGCTCGAAAGGAAACAGGGTCAGTTTTTCCAGAACAAAATTTCAAGTCCCAAGCCAGGACAGGAGAACTGATTTTGGGTTTCAAATGCAGGATGCCCCTTAGAAAAGTATGGGAGACATCCAGCTGAGCAATCATGTGGTCACCCATGGACTCATGAAATGCAGAACTAGCCAAAAGGTGGACCTTGGGGGAAGAGTACTGGAGACCTGAATCGGAGAGTGAGATCAGATAGTCCAGGATATGGTTAACCGGGCAGGTGAAAGGGTCCAAGATATGTTTGGCAGCCCAGATGGCAAACCGTTTCCATTTCACGGCATATGTGGCATGAGTGGAAAGCTTCCAGGTGGCCACAAGGCACCCTGTTAGAGACCCCAAACCTGGTGATGGCTATGTCCTCAGGAGTCAGGCATGCAGATGGAGGGATCTGAGATTGGGATGGACCAGGGTCCCCTGAGCCTGGGTCAGCAGATTCCTGCAAAGAGGAAGACGGACGAGAGGGCCTCCGCCATCTGCTGAAGAAGAGGGAACCAAATCTGTCGAGGCCAGAATGAAACTACTAGGATCATGCTGGCCCCTTCCATCTGTAATTTGATCAGTACCATCCGGATCAGAGGAAACAGGAGGAGAATGCATATAGAAACCTCACACTCCAAGAGAGGGACAACGCATCTTGCTAGAAAACTCCAGGCCCTGGATCTAGCGAGCAGAAACTGGGCAGTTTTGTATTGAGTCGAGACTCAAAAAGGTCCAACTCAGGATGACCCCATCTGTCAAACAAGTCTTCTGCGATGGATGAAACACAGAAACATAGACTTTGACGGCAGATAAGGACCACTTGTCCCTCCCAGCCTGCCCATTTTCCTACCTACTGGATAAGCTGCAGATTCTAGTTAACCAACAGCCTACTTCCTGCAACACCCCACTATAATTGCCTTATGTCTGTCCCATGCACGTTTGAATTCTCCCACTGTTTTAGACCCAACGACCTCCTCAGGAGGGCAGTTCCATGTATCCACCACTCTCTCCGAGAAAATAAAATTTCCTCACATTACCCCTGAGCCGTCCCCCCTCTATCTTTAAATTGTGCCCCCTTGTTCTTACACATCTCTTTTTCTGAAAGATGCTACCCTCCTGGACTTTGTTGATTCCCTTGAGGTACTTGAAAGTTTCTATCATGTCCCCCCGTCCCTCCTTTCATCAAGAGTATACATATTAAGCTCTCTCTCAGTCTCTCTTCATATGGTTTCTGCTGCAGACCCTGCACCATTTTAGTTGCCCTCCTCTGGACTGCTTCCATCCTGTCTATGTCCTTGCATAGATGAGGTCTCCAAAACTGCACACAGTACTCCAGATGGGGTCTCACCAACTGTCTGTATAGAGGGATAACCACTTCCCTTTTTCTACTTGTGATGCCCCTTCCTATGCATACCTGTATCCCTCTGGCTCTCCTTACCGACTTTTTACATTGCTTACCCACCTTTAGGTCATCTGATATGACTACCCCAGGTCCCTTTTCATTTTTTTGTTGTTAGTTCCTCCCCTGCTATTGTGTACTCTTCTCCTGGGTTTTTGTTTCCCAGGTGCACTACTTTGCACTTCTTTGCATTGAATCTAAGTTGCCATATGTCTGACCATTCCTCCAACCTTGCCAAGTCCCTTCTCATCTTTTCTACCCCCTCTTGTGTATCAACTCTGTTACAGAGCTTTGTGTCATCTGCAAAGAGGCATACCTTTCCCTCCAGACCCTCTGCAATGTCACCTGTAAAGATGTTAAAGGGGACTGGACCCAGTAATGAGCCCTGAGGTACTCCACTAGTAACCCCCCTTTCTTCGGAATGTGTTCCATTCACCATTATATTCTGTGTCCTGTTTTGCAGCCAGTTTGCTACCCAGGCTACCACCCTGGGACCCACTCCCAGGCTGGCTAACTTGATTATTAATCTTTTGTGCAGGACTGTGTCAAATGCCTTGCTAAAGTCTAGGTAGGCCATATCCACAGCCCCTCCCTGGTCGATTACTTTGGTCACCCAGTCAAAGAAATCAATTAGATTCGTCTGACATGACCTTCCTGATGTAAATCCTTGCTGCTTTGGGTCCTGTGCCCCGCTGGCCTCTAGGTACTCAACAGTTCTTTCTTTTGGAAATGATTCCATCATTTTCCCTACCACTGAGGTCAAACTTATAGGTCTATAGTTTCCTGCTTCTGCCTTGCTCCCACTTTTGTGAAGAAAAATCACATCTGCCCTCCTCTAGTCCTCAGGTACCACCCCATCCTGCCATGATTTGTTAAAAAGCGTGGTCAGTGGTGTCACTAGGTACTCCCTTAGTCCTTTTAGGATTCTGGAGTGAATCCTGTCAGGCCCCATTGCTTTGTCCACCTTGAGTTTTAGGAGTTCTTTCAGAACTCTTTCTTCGTGAATGGACAGGTGTCAACCCCCCTACCCAGAGTGCTTCTATTGTCTGGTTTAGGTAACTCCTCCTCATCTTCTTTTGTGAATACTGAGCAAAGGTATTCATTCAGTATCTCTGACTTTTCACTGTCTCCCTCTGTCCACCTCCCCTCTCCTTTATTAATCTTCACTACCCCTCCCTTAATCTTTCTATGCTTCCTAATGTACCTATAAAAGGTTTTATCCCCCTTCTTAACTGAGTTTGCTATTTTTTCCTTGGTTTGGGCTTTTGCTATTCTGACTGTCTTCCGCACTTCTTTCTGCTTTAATTGATACAGTTCCCTGTCGTGCTCCTTCTGTGATTCCTTATACTTTTTGAATGCAGCCTTTTTCTCCGGAACCTTCCCTCCTACCTCTTTTGAGAACCATAGTGGTTTTTTACTCTGCTTTGTTTTCTTTACTTGTTTCACACAAAGGCTTGTTGCCTCTATGATGGCAGTTTTGATTTTTCTCCATTGTTCTTCCACCCCTCCTGTTTGGCCATTTGCCAGTGCATTCTTCAGGTATTCACCAATTTTGCCAAAGTCAGCCCTTCTAAAGTCCAGTATCCTTGTTTTTGTATGGCTTATCTCCATGGTTGTGCACACTGTGCAGTGGTCGCTTGTTCCCAGATGTCTACTGACTTCTAAATTTGTGATCCTCTCTCCATTTGAGAGTACCAGGTCTAGTATTGCTCCCTCCCGAGTGGGTTCCAACACTAGCTGTCTAAGGCCTGCCCCCTGCAGGGCATTGAGAATGACCCTGCTCTTGGATATGGCTGCAGTACATGTCATCCAGTTAACACCTGGCATATTCAGGTCCCACATCAACAGTATCTCCCCTTTTTCAGCCATTTTGAGAATGTCCTCTATCGTTTTCTTGTCTATTTCCTCCCCTTGAGATGGGGGTCTGAATACAACCCCTGTGCAGATTGTGATGCCACTCCCTGTCTCCAAGGTGACCCAGAGTGCCTCTTGTCCTCCCCCTTTACTTTTTAGTTCTGTAGCTTTGATCCCTTCCCTTATGTATAGAGCTACTCCACCTCCTCCTTTACATTCCCTGTCCCTTCTGTAGATTGTGTACCCTGGTATGTTGACATCCCAGTCATGGTACTCTGTGCACCATGTTTCCGTGACTGCCACAATATCCAATTGTTCATCTTCCATCAGGGCTACTAGCTCAGGAAGCTTGTTTCCCAGACTACGGGCATTGGTACTCATTGCCCTCCATTTAATGTTGGCTTTATCCTTTTTTCCCCCATCCCTGGGAGAAGCTCCCATTTGTGCATGCTGGACTGAGTCCTGCTGAGCCTGTCTGCTAGAGTGTTTAACATACTTGGCATGTGGACTGCGGAGAATGTCAGACCATTTTCCAATGCC
This sequence comes from Neoceratodus forsteri, assembly GCA_016271365.2. Classification (NCBI taxonomy): domain Eukaryota; kingdom Metazoa; phylum Chordata; order Ceratodontiformes; family Ceratodontidae; genus Neoceratodus; species Neoceratodus forsteri. Next base: position 1,379,222,301 of record CM028132.1, on the reverse strand, counting down.
CAGTACCACACTCTCATGGCCTCCCTGCACAAATGAGTCCCCCCCTCCCCACTTGTTGATCTAGTATACTACACTTAGATTGTCCGACTGCACCAGCAACTGACCTGGAGCAAGGTGTTCCTGAAAAGCCTGCATAGCGTAGAGCACCGCTCTCATCTCCAGGACACTGACATGCAGGGAGGCTTCTCACTGGGGCCAAGAGCCCTGGGTTTGAAAGAGATCCAGATGAGCTCCCCAGTCCAGACCCAATGCATCTGTGGTAAAGATCTGATGTGGGGAGAAGATTTGGAATGGGAAACCTAGAAGCAAATTCAAAGGGTCTATCCACAATTGCAGTACCTTGTGTACTGGGGAAGAGACCAGAACTGGTTGGCAAAACTCGTCCATGCGCTGGTCCCACTGTACCAAGAAGATCTATTGGAGTATATGCATATGGAGTCTGGCCAGCGGAACAGCGAGTATGGCAGCTGCCATCAGGCCCAGCAATCAGAGGTATACCTGGCAGGAATGTATTGACTGTGGGCGACTTTCTGAGCTTGAGCTATGAAGCACTCTGCCCTGTTTTGGGGCAGGAAGGCCTTCCCTTGCACCGAGTCCAGAACCACCCCTATATATTGTAACCTTTGGGATAATGTCAGAACCAACTTGGCCAGATTGACAGTGATGCCCAGGGATTGAAACAATTGGAGAGTTCTCTCCAGAGTTAGCAGAAGCTGTTCTCCGGATGGGGCCTTTAGGAGCCAATCGTCCAGATAAGGGATGACATACAGTCCCTCCCTTCTGAAAGCCACTGCGACCACTGCAATGCAGAGGACAAGTCAAAGGGCAGCACTTTGAACTGATAATGCTCACCCTGTAAGGCAAAACGGAAAAACTTCCTGTGAGGAGGAAAGACCAAGATGTGCAAGTAAGCATCCTGCATGTCCAGTGAATAGAGCTCTGTTCCACACAGGAGACTAGGCAAAAAACTGGAGAACATGTGAGTCGGGCCCGAGGTAATAAACTGGATCAGAAACTGGCTATGTGGGAGAACTCAGAGAGTATTAGTCAAAGGCACTCTGTCAGAAGAGAGGAGTGTGACTAGTCGGGTCCTGCAGAGCTCGGTTCTGGGGCCAGTTCTCTTTAACATATTCATCATCGACATTGCAGATGGACTGAAGGGAAAGGGGTGCCTGTTTGCAGATGACACCAAAATCGGAAACAGGATGGACACGCCAGAAGGACAGCATAGCATGGAAGCTGATCTCCGAAAACTGGAGGAGTGGTCCAGGACCTGGCAACTGAAATTCAATCCCAAAAAATGCAAGGTCATGCACCTGGGAAAACATAACCCAAGGAAACTGTACTCAATGGGAGGAGAGCAGCTGGTGGCTACTAGGCAGGAGCGAGACCTGGGGGTGATCATATCAGATGATCTCATGGTCAGTAAACAATGTGAAAAGGCAGCACTAAAAGCTAGTGGCATCCTGGGATGCATAGGGAGATGCATCACAAGCAGAATGCATGAAGTAATCATGCCTCTGTATCAGTCCCTGGTAAGGCCTCACCTGGAGTACTGTGTCCAGTTCTGGAGGCCACACCTCAGGAAGGACATAGATAGGCTGGAGATGGTACAGAGAAGAGCAACAAAGATGGTGCAGGGCTTGCATCAGAAACCGTACAAGGACAGACTAGATGATCTCAAATTATATTCCCTACAGCAACGCAGGAATCATGGGGATGTGATAGAAACATTTAAATACCTTAAAGGCAAAAACAGGGTGCATGTGCAGAACCTCTTTCAGTTGAAAGATTACAACAGAACTAGGGGGCATGATCTTAGACTTCAGGGAGGAAAGTTCAGGAGCAATATGAGAAAATTCTTCTTCACAGAGCGCACTGTGGAACCACGGAATAGCTTGCCGGAAAGGGTGGTGGGAGCCAAGACAGTGGGGGAATTCAAGCAAGCATGGGACAGACAATGTGGGATACTCAAGCAGGAAGCTAAGTAAGGGAGGGGGGGGCGGCAGACTTGATGGATCATGCGGTTCCCATCTGCCAACAACGACTATATTTCTATGTTTACAGCCACTCCACTGTTCTGAGAGAGGGCATCAGGCCTGGTAAAGTTACCATCCAGAACATTCTGTACTAGATATACAGACTGAGGTCCCTTAGATCCAGAATAGGCCTCAGATCTCCAGTCTTTCTGGGGACCAGGAAAAACCTGGAATAAAACTCCTCGTTTCTCTGATGCCTGGACACTGGCTTGATGGCCTGCTTGAGCAGAAGGGACTGCACTTCCTCCCAGAGGACAGACAGGTGAGCCGGGGGATAACAAGAGGGTGGAGGTGGGGTTTCTGGAGGCTGTGCGATGAGCTTCTGGGGTGAACCCTTTCTATGATCTGAGAACCGACGTCTGACCACCACGTCCTGGTCAGGGACCAGAGAAGGAGGGTCCAGCAAGGAGTCAAGCAGAGGTAGAGCCAGCCACAGGGGCTGGTCCCTCACATCTGGGGCGCTTGGCCACTACTCTAGCACCAGAGGGGGCAGGCAAGGGAGCCTGGGCTCTGCGTTTTTCCTAGAGATTGGGAGCTGTCCTGGGCCTATTGTTCTGTTTATGAAAAGGAGGCTATTCTCTACCCTTTGGTTGGGTATTGTAGAGGGAGTGGACAGACTTGAGGGCCCTGCCCGAGGCTTGCACATCATTTACGATGTCCTGGACATCAGGGCCAAACAGCTTGGTGCCACTGGAGGGGGCATTAAGTACTTTCTGCTGCACATCAGCTGCAAATTCAGATAGTCTGAGCCAGGAGTGCCTTTGGAGGCATATGCCCGTGGCAGCTGCCCTGGCAACTGTGTCAGCCATGTCATACAGGGCCCTAAGGAGATGTTTACTAACATCCTCAGCTGCTTGCAGGCACTGGGGCAGGTCCTGCTTTCGAGTGCCCTCTGGAAGGGCCTGGGTGGCAGCCTTGTCTTCTTCCAATTGGCATTCTGGTATTTCACCACGTGCAACAGATAGTTTGCAATCCTCAAACCAAGAGTAGAGGAGGCATAAACCCTCTTACCCCAGAGGTCAATTCTATGAGACTCTTTGTCTAGGGGAATTGAACTAAGGTACTTAGGTGCATTAGACCTGTCATGAGCGGCCTTGATGACCACTGAGTCTGTCTTGGGCTGGGAAGCATAACAAGAAAGACCTTGTGGTTCGTGATAAAGTCTGTCTGCCCTGTGGGGCATAGTTGGCACCATATCTGGTCTGTGCCAGGCTACCATGGCTGTATTCCTCAAGGCTGGCAGCATGGGAGGAATGATCTTTGGGGAGATTCTGGAATCTCCAGAAAGGCCACCAGTTCTTTTCTGGTGGCATCCTCTTCCTCAGTGTGGAACCCCATGGCTGATGACAGTTGTTTCATCATATTGAAAAATGTGGGTTCCTCAGGAGGAGACCTGGGTGTATGCTTTACAGAGTCCTCACTAACAGAAGAGGCTGTGGATCTGTCAGACAGCATGATCTCATCCTCTACTTCCTTCACATCATCAGGAAGAATGAGGTCTGGGTGATACTCCTCCTCAGTGTCAACCTCTTCAATATCAATATCAGGGTCTGGTGTTGGGTGTATCAATGGTGGCCCATGGGGAGCTTTCCAGGGCTGACAGATAAGAGCCTGAAGGCACCCATGTGCTGTACAATCATGTTACTAAACTTGATCAGTACTTCATTCAAGTCGACGATGGTTGTCGACAGATGGGGGTTCGATGGTACAAGTCCCGACGACCCACCTGCTGTATCCTGAGAACCCGATAAGTCTGTAGCCCAAGAGGGAGAAGAGGCAGGTCTCAATGGGACAGTCATCGATGAAGGAGGGGCCGACGACCCGGAGGTTGATGGCCAACCGCCCTGAGAATTGGGCAGAGGTGCTGTCGGTATGGCTCTGGTGGGCACAGAGACCTGGACAGCAGATATCTTCACCGGTGCAGCCGCAGCCGACTAAGATCCCCAAGATGAAGGAGAGGCCGATAGAGAATGAGATTGACGCCAGGGGAGCAGTCACAATCTCGGTCTTTTTTGTGACTTTTCCTCGAGGACTTGTCTCAGGCCTTGGTGGTCTAGGAGCTCAAAGAACCAGTAGTTGACTGAAAGGCTGGTACTCCTGAGGACCCCTGCCCAGAACTGGCCACCTGTTGATCCATTAGGAAATTTTTGAGAGACTTTCTGCATCACCTATGGGTTGTTTGGTTAAACTTCTGACATAGCTGACAGTCCGAAACTTCATGGTCAGGCCCAAGATGGCAGACACAGAGAGGGTGTTCGTCTGAGGAGGCAATCTTCTTTCCGCAGCAACGGAAGACAGAAGACCAAGGATTAACTCTCAACATAAACAAACTGAAGAAATATCTTTTAAAAAAAGAGATTCTAAAAAGTAAGGTTAGAAAAGCCATAGGTGAAAAACGGCACAAATACTGTGACGGAGCTTCCATGGAGACCCATGCAAGTGAGTCAACGGTGGAAAAGAACTGAAGAGGGAGCAGGGCTGCTCATGCCTTAATAGGGTTGGTGACATCGATGGACGTCGATGGTGTTGGTGGCTCCAGTTGTACTGCTGAAAATCTTCCATGTGGACTCCCCTTCACTGATTTCGAAGGTTCCTATGGTCTTACCTGATGACTGAGATACCCCTGAAGAAGATCAGCACTTTCTGAGCATTAGAAGATAAAATCACCATTGGACATGCAAGTCACCCTTTCACTCGGTTTACTTACTGGAGTGACTGTGCCCCATGACGATGGGCATTACCCAGGGTACTCCTGTGTTTAGGGGTACTGCAGATGGAACACAGTTTGCCAGAAGTCCCGTGCAAACAATCACACACTGGTTCACTATGTTCCTTACTGTAGGAGCTGCTGAGACAGGTTTCACACTCTGCTGTTAAAATGACCACTTGAACAAAGAATCTGTCCTTCATTCTCTTTTTACTGAAGCTTGGAAGTGCCCAGTTCCATTTGCCAGTTGCACCACATCATTTACAGTTTACAACCTCCATTTATTGAACTGACATGTATTTAATAAAGTCTTACATGTTCATAAGAATTCTGTCTACCTGTGGTTATTTCTAAGTAGGTCTTGGTGCCCATTTTTAGTCTGTTTCTTTGGGTGTTGGTAGCATTGGGGGGGGGTGCAAAATTTCCAAGGAAACTGTGCCTCCCCTTAGTAAGATAGTTTTCATCTCCATCTGTTGCTGGCTGTACACCTTATTTGGACATCCAGCCATTGGGCCAAAACAAACCGACATTTTAACCTCAGCCATTTTAAGCCCACTGCCTGTGGCTGAGGATGATGCCACCAAGAACACCATCTTCATTTTTTTTTTTTTTATATTTTATTTTCTCTTTTTCGGCACACCCTGCCACCAGTCCATCCACCCAGGTCACAGCCCCCTCTGCTCCCATTCCCACATAAGCTGTGACTCCTGAGATACCCCCTAAATTACCTCCCAAGTGCTGCCACCAGGATAGGTCCAGTAGTTGGCTTGGGAGCTCATTAGAGTGAAGGGGAAGACATCATCAGATTGCGTGTTTTTTTTTCCCCTGTAGGCAGGGGTGGGGACGTGCAATGACAGCCAGCGTTCGCCCCGCTTCTGAAATTGCCAGGCATCGATGCTTGCAGCGTTACACAGCCTCTGCTGGGTGTCACCCTTGCACCAAACACTCCACCACCTTCCTCCCTGGAGAAGGACAGCAGTCATGGGACGCTCGATCCTTCTCCCCCCTGGCCGGCCCTCCGGTGCCCCGGATCCGTCCCTGAACCCAGGTCGCCGGTGTCGCAAGCGAAAATCCAACCGCTGTCCTGATGGGGCCGGCCCCAAGAACACCATCTTGATGATGACAGTGATACAGTTTTTATCAACACAGAATAAAGCACAGAAAATTTAAATTATACAGGCAGAGAACATTCATTTCCAAAAAGAAAACAACATATAATGTGACATTTGAGGGAAGCAAAGTGATGAAATCTGTGGGAAATGTTTCAGCAGGTCTTGTAGACAAATCACAGCTCTCAGATGCTTACCTCACTCTATATTTACAAAGGGCAGGGTGAATCCAAGGCCAGGGAAGATGTTAATCCCCACCCAAACTGCCCAAATTCAGCCGGAAATAAAATTCTACCCTTCCCTGGCTGGCAAAATCAAGACTGAGGGACGAGGAACTCCTCATATTGGTAAAAGCGACCTCTCCCACCCAAACCAGATCCAGATCCTCCCCCTCAATTAGGCAAAAGGAGTGCTCTGCAACAAGACCAACTAATTCCGGAACAATCCTCCTCTTGGGGGCTTCTCTCACATGTACTTTTCAGTCTCTATTCCCGGGACTCCCACCGGTGAGTGGGGTGCCTGACGAAACAATGCAGTGCACCTGTTTAAAATATCAGTGGTAGGCATACTAAAAATTATCACCAGGAATTAAACAGAACCACAGTGGAAGATCTGATAGCCCTGACAAAAGAAATGTGGGTACTGGAAGACATGGCAAACACATTAGGGCAAATGTCAGTGAAACACATTCAGAGTTGGCTCATTTAGAATTGTCTATTAATCAGTGTGATGCTGCTGGCAATTGCACTGTTTAAAGGAATTCTGAGGAGAACAGAAATACTTTTGTATCAGTACGCTGAACAACTGATTATCTCTGATACAGTACTGTGGGAATTATTCTCTTCTTTCATTTGGTAACCACACTGAGCTAAGGCTTGTTTCCAGGCGCGACCCAGCAGGAAGAGAACAAAGGGCACACAGTAACAATGAAATAACAAGGTAACTAATGCAATACGTAAGAGCAGACAAATTATGAAGTGCCACAGTCATTTAGCTAGTATAAAATTGGAGATGTTTGTAACCCCCGGTGGCGCTATCCCAAGGGCTACTACCCCTGCCTGCTTGAGTACTGACAGGTTGAGGGGCCTAGGTTCTATGGCAGGTGCCTCCGCCCAGAGGTCAGGGTTTGTAGTGGTTAGACTAGCTTGGTCACAGCCCTCTGGGACACTGAGACCCCCTTTTATTCCCTCTAGTGGCTCACCCAATGCACAGAAGTTACAGTCCCAATACCCCACATGTACACACTGTTCAATCATAAAGTACCACTTACCCTCGAGACTGATTCTGAGGTTCATCTCGGAGGACCCCCTGTAAAATAAGGTTAATCAACATACACAATCCAATACAATACTTGATATGTAGGACACTTCATACAGTTTAAAGTTTAGCGACATCAAATCTGGTTTATTTAGGGGGAATAAAACGGGAAGGGGAGATCAGGTTAATTGACAGAATTAAATCACAGTACTGTGCACACATACAGGGTCTGAAAAGTCACACTCTGGGTACCCAGGTTGGGGGGGGGGGCTAGCCAGGTCCGTTGCCCGGGGTTGGCTGGCAGGTGCAGATGGACAGGGCCCTGTAGAAGAAAATATATGCACAACACCCAATTGTAATCTGGAGCCAGATGGCTCAGTCCATGAAGAAGTGAAACAACAATAACTAGATGACACTCTTGTAATTGAAAACAGGCTGCAGGGGATATACCCTGATTTGTACTCACAATACCCAAGCTGAGAACCGGATGGTGGATGTTCTTCTGGAATGGCCAGAAACAACAGGGCATAGAGACAAGGTCCTTGTGACTGGACCCCACTGCGGTTGATAGCAAACGGATTTAGTCCGAGACAACTGGGGTTTGCTTCCAGCTTCAACACACAGCACACAGTACAGGGGATTGGAAACAGCGATTCCCCACAAGCACTACGGACATTCACATGTAAAAGGAAAGTACTATACCAGGCAGGCTGCTCCTTGATCCCGATTGCACTTGCTGCAAAATACCCGGGAGCACACACAGCAGCTTCAGTTCCTGACAGACCGAGCACGACTCAGCAATTTCTCCAGTCTTCTACAGGGTGAGCCTGGTTTCTACTCTTCAGACTTCCTTCTTACTCCTCACAAGCCTGATTCAGTCCAAACTAGCACTTACAACGGCTGCAGGCCGAACCTTAGGGCCTCTGTGCTTCCCGCGCGAAACTATACACCGCAGAAGTACACAGCTCCTTCTCTCTTCACTGTCACAACTGATCTGAGCTTTCCAGTCACAGAGCAGGGCATTTCCTTTAGCTCCACACCATTCTGTTGGTTGGTTCGGTTGTCACTCACAATAAGACTCCCTCTGTTGGTGGAAAAAGGCGCCAAGGTCAAAACTACATTTCCCAGAGTCACTGCCCATACAATCCCCTTGTGGCTGGCTCAAAATTAAGAGTCCATGTTCTGATTCGTCCACAGGCTCCATTTTAGGGCTCCCTTAACCCAATTGGCCCAGCATAGCAGTTTAGGTCCAAAATGGAGGGGTAACACACACACAGAGTCCCAGCAGCAACAAAGGCAGGTTAGACAAACTACAATTTTGCTAATGCTTTAAATGATTACAGACAAACAGTTACAGCTTTCAGATGGGCTCCCTTTGCACTTCCAGCGACAGCAAAATGGAGAGATTACTCTGCAGCTCGGACGGGATTCGAGCATTAAATACAAAGTCCCCCCCATACAAATTAAGTCTGCAAGCAGACAGCTCTTAAAGAGACAGTACGCGGAGGCTCAAATAGCACTCACTTGGAACCACATTTAAACAGCTCAGACGCCGAACACCGTCCAGACTTGGAGCATTCAGGCAAGCTCCTGGAAGACTTTTGGGAACCCCCATTTGCAGGGGGGTTACATGTTATAGACCAATGCAGCCCTAGGGCAAAAATCAATTAAGTATTGGAGATAGGGTGGGGTAAAATAACAGCAGAATATGCAAAAAGGGCAAACAAGTGAAATCATTTAAATATCAAATTGTGTAAGTGAAGTGCACAAAAAGAAGGTTAGAGATTGGTAAGGAGTAGGTTAAAGGAAGAGAAAGTTTCTAAGACAGAATTTAAAAACCAGATAAGAGGGAGAGCGTTGGATAGAGGTTGGAAGATTGTTCCAGACTGATGGAGGATGGAATGAGAATGCAGACTTTCCAGAAGAAGTTCGACAGGCAGGAATGGATAAACTGTGAGATTCAGAGGAATGGAGGGCAATTTTGGAAGGAGGTGTATATGCCAGGAGACAGCTAAGGTTGGGAGGAGAAGAGGAAAACTAGAATTTCAAAAGAAACACAAAGCTGTATAGACACAATGGCAAACACAGCAGTTAAGTTACTGTATGTTGGAGGGGTGGAGCTAGGCACTGGCGGGATCGAACGTGTCTTTGTTGCTCTCCTGACCCAGATTTTTTTATTTTCTTATTTTTATTACATGCTTGGCGGAATAAAGTGGTGTTTTGTACTGTGGATTCCTTCCAGCTCGTTTCTACAGTAGGCAATCCACTTTGGCTATTTCTTGATCATGGGGAACCCAAGAAAAACTGTACCAGAAGGAGGCAGGGAGAAGTGCCCACAGCAGCCTGGGACTAGTGCTAGGGGAAAAAGTGTCCACTACAACGAATGATGATGTGCTTTACGCAGTGTTGTCCTTGGAGACTCGCATGACCACGTTGGATCAGATAGTCACAAACTTCCATGGCGCCTGCAGGTTGCGAGGTGCAATTGGCAGTGGCCGCTCCAGATACAAAAGAGGCAGAGAGTGCTGCGATGAAAGCCTCCATGGCCACGATGGGGCTGCTAAAAGAAAACAGAGCTCCCCAGTATTGACTGGATCCAGTAGAAACTTTCACCAGCGCACATAACATCAGACTGTTGGGACTCCTGGAGTCAGCTGAGGGGGATACTCTATGAGAGTTTGCATTACAATTGTTAGCCCAAAATTTAAAACTCACCCAGCCCCAGACATACATAGGGGCCTATCAAGTTACACCCCACAGGCGGCTGCAGTGGAATAGTGGCCCAAGGGCTCTATTAATCATCTTGGGTGGCAGGCGGGAACAAGATCAGGCAACAGAGGTGGCAAGGTGACCTTTACAAATTGATGATGGCAAGAAGATATCCATCTACCTAGATCTCAGTTTTGCCACTCAAGAAAGAAGAAAATCTTTAGATGCCACACAAGTGTACATACACACACACACACACACACACACATACAGACCAATACACAACCAAAGAAAACATTGCAAATTTGCAGTTTTTCCAGGGCTACGATAAAAGATATTAGCACAATGCTACCAAATATATTGCAGGCAGCAGGGAAACGCAACACGAAGAAGCAAAATGTTGATGAAATAATAGAAGAATATAAACAAATAAGTAAACTAATCAAAGAGGTGGGGAGGTAATTATGTCAGAATCCTTCCAGTACCAAAAGTTGGCTACAAAAGGACTAAGAACATTAAGCACGTAAATAATAAATTGAGGGAGTGATGCTTAGCAGAAAACATTAGTTGTCTTAAGACCTGGGAAGTGTTTGATGGAAATTATGATTTTTTTGCTTATGATGGAATTGCACCTAAGCAGAAAGGGGAGTCGACTATTGGGGAATACTTTCTGTGATGCAATAGCTTGTACAACTAACAAACCAGGGGAAGAGGGGATTGGCCTTTGCCTAAACTGACTCCACAGGTACATACACTAAATCACAGAGTTAATGTTACTGAGTTAAACCATATTAGTAGCGGAGCTAGTACAGCTACTCCTGAAGAAATTAAGGCAATATTAGTCAATGCTAGAAGTCTAGTAAACAAAAAAAATGATTTGTATTTCCTACTACAACAGGAAAACATTCAAGTGTGTGCTGGTACAGAAACGTGGTGGCGGGATGATGACTGGGAGAAAGAGATACTAGGGTTCAAGCTATTTAGTGTAATCAGTCTGAGAACAGAGGTGGGGGCGTAGCCTTATCTATTAAAGGAAAACTCATGCCGGCATGGTGGTGTAGAGGGCTAAGGTGCTGGCACCTTACATCGACCCACGCTGGCAACCCAGCTTTGGGAATGAGCCTGGAGTGTCAAAGGTCGGCATGGGGGGGAGGGCGGAGCTGGACTGAGCTGCCGACAGGCAGGTTCTCCTCTCCGGGGAGGAAGCACGGCGTCCCTCGGCTGATAGGCGACCACCTAGTGGAGGCTGGAGAAAGCTCGGGCCAGAGGGGGCCTAGGCAGTAGGCCAGGGGGTTGGGGAAGATGGCCATTACCAGGGCTGTTCGGCGCATGCGCGCTAACTCCTGGGGTCTCCGGGAGAATAACCAGAGAAAAAGCAGGTCGGCAGGGTGAAGACTGACCCCCCGCAGGCGCCGCTCCCGGGCCAGGCAGGTAAGAGATGGTGATTCCAGGGGACGGGGCTGGAGGGGTCGGTTGGATGGGGTCTGACTGGCAGGGGAGAAAATGTGCCGTGATAAAAAAAAAAAAAAAAAAAAGGAAAACTCTCATTATTCTAAATGTCCCACTCCCGAATGCTTTAGCCCCCGATTTAGCTTTTGGCACAAGAAGGAAATTTTTTTAGCAGCTTTACTTCAAGAATTTTAGTTTTGAAAAGTCCGCGCTTCCCAAACATGGTGGACGGTGTGCGGCTCCATTTTGTCTGAAGTTGCAGTGCTGCACTGCTAGCCCCAATACAGAATGTTTGGGAAGTGTGGACTTTTCAAAACCAAAATTCTTGAAGTAAACCTGCTTAAAAAATTTTCATTTTTTCCCTAGTGTGTAGCAGAACTACTGGCAGGGGAAAAACTAAAGTTAAATACTGGATCAAGGCTAATTATGTAGATATGAGAAACTACCTGGGAAAATGGGACGGGGATAGAGAATTATTGGGGCTGAATGTACAAGAAATATGGAACAACATAAAATGTAAAATCAACTATTGCCCAGCAAAGTATATCCCTGAAAAAAATTAAATATAATTCAAATGGAAAGATCCCTGTCTGGTTTAACAATAGGATCCGAAGATGTGCAAGAAAAAAGAAAAGGGCCTACAGCAAATATAAAAACAACTTATCACTTAGCAAATGGGACAAATTTAAAAAGATTTACCTAAGGATTGTAAAACAGCTATTAAAAGGGCCAAAATGAATGAATAAATAAGAATAACAACTAAGACCACGGATAATAAAAATATTTTTTTTAATTATATAAACAATCAAGAAAAGGGGATGCATAAGATAGGGCCGCTATGCAGAGACACGATTATAACAGAAGAACAAACCATGGCCGATACCTTCAACAAACATTTTCTTAGTAGATAAAAGCAAAAGTCTATGGCATAAAATAGGATATGAACACAAAGAAACCATAAGGAGCCAGTATAGTGCAGTGGTCTAAGGCTCTGAGCTGCAAATCTGGTGACATCCAGCAGACCAGACCGGGAATTGAATCCCATTGCTTCCACTTGCATACTGTGTGACCCTGAGCAAGTCACTTAACTTCCTTGTGCTCCCAGGTCGCTCATGTAAAAAAGCTTTCAGCTTAGTGTGCTAGTCCAGGTTAAACAACTCAAAAAAAAAAAAAAAAAAAAAATAGTGTTTGAGGAGAACAAATTAAAAAAAATTTAAAGGTGGATAAATCACCGGGATCCGATGGGTTACATCCACGGGTCTTGAGAGTTGGCTGCAGAACTGGCTGGCCCAATAACGGTGCTGTTTAGAAAATCATTGGATAAGGGAGAGATTCCAAATGACTAAAATACAGCAAATGTGACACCTATCTTCGAAAAGGGAGCAAGGACATCCTACCAGCATAACAAGTACAGTTTTGGAAAACTATGAAAAAGAATAGCTGGACAAACATATGTAGGTTGAGGGTTATGTGTGTAACCTCCCCTCTGGGGGCTTACCTACAATTGCCCCATTTGTCCTTGGTTTTGTTGGCATTCCTGGTTTCCCTACGTAATTTCCCCTGCCAGCATGCTGTTTTCTGCCCTCCAGGGCGCGAGTCCATAGTTGCGAACTGCCAGTGTGTTGTTTTGGCCAGCATATGCGCCTAGGAGCACTTTAAAGTTACCAACCACCGTTGCGGTCCAGGATCGGGGAGATTGTCTGTGATCCCGGTGCCCCTTACGATGTCCTGGGAGACCAGAGACCTGAAGGGGATAGGGCAGAAGCCCGTAACTGAGGCACACCGGGGGTTCTAACAGCAAGGTCACTCGGGGACTTATGTTATGTATGTTAGTAAGCAGCCCCATGAATATCGATGAGTGCTGTCTGCCGACTAGAGGCATGTGAGAGTGGGGCTATAACCTGGTGGGGTGTTTGTATCAGTAGAGTACCATGATTGGCTGCAGTCATGTAGGGAGCTGGGGGAACTGTATGGACTCCATGGAACTGTGTAAGAGCTGACATGTTTATGACATTTGACCCTGTATTTGCAGCCAATCAGTGATCTAGGTGCCCAAACTGGACACAGAGGGACTCCTGGGGAAAGGACGGGACTAATTCTGGCACCTGGATCATGCCCCACTAAATGAGCAGGAAATACTGATCACTATGGTTACTGATTTTTTTTTTATCTTATTTCTATTTTTCTCTCCTTGCAGCCACTGACCTGCCCTATCTCCAGCCACCACTCCACTTTCCCAGAAGACCACGGAGGCACATCTTCCCGGGCCAGCTAGCATATGCAGCTGTACCCGTGAAAAGGGACCCCCTCCTCGGTCCCCAGACCAGGCGAGGAACTAATACTGGCCCTGGTTCTGTGCCAGCAAGTTCTGCCGGGCTCAGGAAGTGTGGCTATCAAGCTGCCGTGGACAGTGCTGCCATTTTTCCCCCAGATTAATCCCCCAGGAGTGCAGATGTGCAATGACGTCTGAGCACTGATGTGCTGATGTCCACTGCACTCCTCCCTCCATTGCACCGACTCTAGCAGTGCCTCAGGCATCCCCAGGGGCCGCTGCAAAGCGGTGGAGACCCACATCCCTCCCCAGGATAGGAGAGCAGTGCTCTGGATGCTCCCTGAGCTGGTGGCCTTGATGGAAGAGGGATGCCTGGATATCGTAGCAGTCACAGAAACATGGTACACAGAGAACCATGACTGGGATGTTAACATACCAGGGTACATAACCTACCGGGAGAGAGGGCAAAAGGGGGGGGGGGAGTAGCTCTCTATGTAAGGGAAGGGATAAAAGCAACTGAACAAAACAGTAAACAGGGAGGAGAGGAGGCACTGTGGGTCACCTTAGAGACTGGAAATGGCACTACAATCCGCACAGGGGTTGTACACAGACTCCATGTCAGGGGGAGGGAATGGACAAGGATATGATAGAAGGCATACTTAGGATGGCAGAGAAAGGGGAGATACTGTTGATGGGGGACCTTAATATGCCAGATGTTAACTGGAGCACCTTTGCTGAAGCCACATCCAAAAGCAGGGCCATTCTTGATGCCCTTCAGGTGGCATGCCTCAGACAGCTAGTTTTGGAAACTTCTTGTGAGGGAGCAATCTTAGACCTCATACTCTCAAATGGGGACAGTGAGAGGATCTCAGATCTAGAAGTGGGTAGCCATTTGGGAACAAGTGACCACCAAACAGTGTGGTTCACGATAAACTCAGCTACAGAGTCAAGCCACACAAAAGTGAGGGTTCTGGACTTCAGGAGGGCTGACTTTGGCAAGATGGGAGAGTGCCTTAGAAAAGCACTAGCAAACAGGCTAGAAGGAGGGGTGGAGCAACAATGGGGAAATATCCAAACTGCCATCACAGAGGCAATGAGCCTTTGTGTGAAGCAAATAAACAAATAAAAAAAAGAAAAAGCCACTATGGTTCTCAAAAGAAGTGGCGGTGAAGGTTAGGGAGAAAAGACAGCATTTAGGAAGTATAAGGAAACACAGAAGGAGCAGGACAGAGAACTGTACCAGTTAAGGCAGAAGGAAGCAGGAGGGTAGTCAGAATAGCAAAGACACAAACTGAGGAAAAGACAGCCAACTCAGTTAAGAAGGGGGATAAAATCTTTTATAGGTATATCAGGGAGCGAAGAAAGACAAAGGGAGGGACAGTGAGGCTGAATAGAATGGACGGTGGGTGGTCAGAGAGTGACAGTGAAAAAGCAGGGATACTGAATGAATACTTCTGTTCAGTATTCACAAAAGAGGAAGTGGGGGAGGTGCCTAATCCAATTAACAGAAGCACTCTGGAGAGGGGGGTCGATCGCAGTCCTTTCACAGAAGAAAGGGTTCTGAAAGAACTCCTAAAACTGAAGGTGGACAAAGCAATGGGGCCAGATGGAATTCACTCCAGAATTCTAAAGGAATTAAGCAGAGAACTAGTGACACTGACTACCCTTTTTAACAAATCATGGGAGGATGATGTGCTACCTGAGGACTGGAAGAAGGCTGATGAGATTCACCTTCACAAAAGTGGGACCAAGACAGAGGCAGGAAACTACAGACCTGTCAGTTTGACCTCTGTGGTAGGGAAAGTGATGGAATCACTTCTGAAGGAAAGAATTGTTGAGTACCTAGAGGCCAGTGGGGCACAGGACCCAAGGCTGCATGGGTTCACAGCGGGAAGGTCATGTTGGACGAATCTAATTGATTTCTTTGACTTGGTGACCAAAGTAGTAGACCAGGGAGGGGCTGTGGACATGGCCTACCTAGACTTTAGCAAGGCATCTGACACAGTCCCACACACAAGATTAGTAGTCAAATTAACTAGCCTGGGAGTGGGTCCCAGGGTGGTAGCCTGGGTAAAACACTGGCTGAACAACAGGACACAGAAGGTAATTGTAAATGGAGTCCACTCTGAAGAAAGAGGGGTAACTAGTGGGGTACCCCATGGTTCAGTACTGGGTCCAGTCCTTTTTAATGTCTTTATAAGTGACACTGCAGAGGGACTGGAAGGAAAAGTATGCCTCTTTGCAAATGACACAAAAATCTGCAAAAGGGTTGATACACAGGGAGGTGTGGAAAGGATGAAAAGGGACTTGGCAAGGTTGGAGGAATGGTCAGAAGTATGGCAGCTTGGATTCAATGCAAAGAAGTGCAAAGTAATGCACCTGGGAAACAAAAACCCAGGGGAAGATTACACAATGGGGGGGAGGTAGTAACAACAACAAAAATGGAAAAGGACCTGGGGGTAATCATATCAGATGACCTTAAGGTTGGCAAGAAATGTGAGAAGGCAGTAGGGAGGGCGGGGGAGGGGATACTGGGATATACAAGGAGAGACATCACCAGCAGAAAACAGGAAGTTGTTATCCCTTGTACAGACAGTTGGTGAGACCCCATCTGGAGTACTCATCCAGTTCTGAGACCCCATCTCCGCAAGGACGAGACAGGATGGTGGCAGTTCAGGAGGAGGGCAACTAAATGCTGCAGGGTCTGCAAGAGAAGCCATACGAGGAGAGACTAAAGGAGCTTAACATGTATACCCTTGAGGAAAGAAAGGAGAGGGGGGACATGATAGAAACGTTTAAGTACCTCACTGGAATCAACAAAGTCCAAGAAGGTAGCATCTTTCAGAAAAAGAGATGTGCAAGATCAAGGGGACACAATCTGAAGATAGAGGGGGGATGGCTCAGGGGCAATGTGAGGAAGTATTTTTTCATAGAGAGGGTGGTGGACGCATGGAACAGCCTTCCAGAGGAGGTTGTGGGGTCTAAAACTGTGGGAGAATTCAAGAATGCATGGGACAGACATAAAGCAATTTTTATGGGGAGTAGGAAGAAATAGGCTGTTGGTTAAATAGGATCTGCAGCTTATCCTCTAGGTAGGGAAATGGGCAGACTAGGTGGGCCAAGCAGTCCTTATCTGCCGTCAAAGTCTATGTTTCTCTCCTGCTGACCCCTGACAACCCGGGCTTGCATCCAAACCTGGGTCGCCAGCATGACATGAGGTGTGGCATCCAGCGCCTCAACCTTCAGCGCCACCAGGCCTGGTTACTGATTATTGACGGGCTTCAACAGCCAATCAGAACATTGGGTTTTCGGCTGAAACAGTGTGGACTTTCTGGGATTCCTTTAGTCTGTTCCCGGGCTCTGTACGAGTCAGGAATGTTCTGTGAGAGTGGACCTTGAGCTTCAGGGGCTTCCTCTGGCCTCCTGTTAGCAGAAGTGGATTGAGAAGAGGAAAGAGAGAAAGAGACTGAACTGTGATTCCCCAGGTATGGAAAAGTTGCTTGCTATTAATGAGAGAGACTGAATGCTGCAGAAACCCTGCACTGGAAAATCAGGCTTGCTGAGAAGACAGTGCGGATTATTAGAGTGCTACAGTCAGGGCTGAGGAGTTGTTTGCTTGTGTGGGACTGTAAAAGTAATTCTGAAAAGGCAGAGTGTCTCTGGTCATCGGGGTGCTAGCCGAAAGCTGTGTGTGTGTGTGTGTGTGTGTGTGTGTCCTGTGTGAACTGGTTGAAATGGCTGACAGCTGAGGCCTAGTTGCAGCTGAAGGAAAGGTCAGGACACTGCTAACTGGAAAGTGTGGACTGGCATGCAGGGGGTTGTTGTTACGGAGTTTCCCCTACTGAATTGCACTAGCATTTATCGAAATACAGGATAACACCCACTCAGATTGGCACTGGACTTTATTGGAGCGACTGCTTGAAAACTTTTCTTTGCTTAGAACTCAGTGCAGGGACTGCAGGAGGACCTCCACCATTTGGGAGTCCTCACCCAGAGCCAAGGGGGAACCTGCTAACCCCTCCCAAGTTGGACTCACCGTCTCAGGAGGTCACCGGCACTTGCTGGGGTGCTAGGGCACCTCCGACCTGTCGAGGGAGCCAGGCTGTGGATCCACTCCCAGGTCTGGGCCTTCTGGGGCTGGTGCTGTCCTGCCACAGTGTTCTACAACGGGCCATAAGTGGCTGAAGGTGACAAACAGACAGAATTACAATCGAGGTGACCAGCTGCAAGATCCTCGAGCAAGTTCCATCCAGCTGGAGAGATCCTGGCCAGCCTGTTTCTGTTTTGCTGCACTAACCCAAGGAGCTCCATCTTCCCCGGTGCTGAGATCAACAAACTGTGAGCACCAGGACCTGGTTCCTGGGAGGGGAAAGGGGAATTTGTTTGTTTTCAAAACTAAAGTTTCTACAATTTCAGGGCCCCAACAGCCAGCTAACCTGCAGCACCAATCAGGCCTGCACCTAGTGGGTATCCCTAGGAACAGTACAGGGACACTGGTATCAGTGGGGGAGGGCTTGGCCTGCGGGCCCACATCTTGAAGTTACATATTTCACTAACCTTTCTTTTTGCCTTCACAGCTACCTTATGTCCCGGGATCTGCTTCCCTACTCCTTACCCCACGAATAAAGCTGTGAATTTGTTGTTAGAAACTGCTGTGTTAGTGAAATTCATTGCATATGCTTATTACTAAGATATATGGTTTATGGTGGAACAAGGTATTGGGGGACACAGTGTGCAGAGTGGTTAGTTGGTTGGGGAGGTGGGTAGGCACAGCATTCCAGGGGGCTGTGCCAAGCAGATATCTGGCCCACTAATACTTTACTCTGGGTGGAGGCACTGCGTTATCATTATTTCTGGGAACGAACCCCAAATTGTCACTGTAGCAGGACCCAGGCCCCTTGCCTGGTATCAGAGACAGCTGGCAAGGGGGGGGTAGCCCACTGGCATATGGCGTCAGGGCTACATGTGGATATATCGCAACACGGGTTTACAACCCAAAAGGTCAAGTCAAACAAATCTTATCAATTCATTGAACAGGTTAGTAGGGCACTAGAAGTTGGGTTGCTGGACCGCCGGCTGATGTGATATATCTGGATTTCTCAAAAGCGTTCGATTTGGTGCCCTATATGGAACTAATAAAAAAGTTGAAGGAATTAAAGGTGGAGGTAGCTATAATTAGATGGGTCGCAGCATGGTTAAAAAACAGAAAACAATGCATTTGCATTAGGGGTTTTATGTCAGAATGAAGTGAGGTCCCCAGGGCTTGGTTCTGGGTCCTACTTTGTTCAACCTGTTTGTGTCATCACTGCAAACATCTAATAAATCGTGGATAAGTATGTTTGCTGATTATAGCAAGATTGGAGTTATTGTGAATAGTATGCAGAATATCACAAACCGTCAGAAAGACCTACATATAATAGGCAAATGGGCAGCGGAGCATAAAATGAGTTTTAATAGCAGTAAATGCAGTGTTATGCATTTTGGAAGAAATAATATGTTTGCAAAATATACATTAAATGGCAATGAACTTAAGTGCACTGAAAGCAAAAAAGACATGGGTATACTTGTCACAAACGACTCGAAGCACAGGTCAGGAAGCCCAGGAAAAACCAGGAGCAGTTGTAGAACTCGAAAAAAGTGTATATTAGTACTAGCAGTAACATAAAAAATTGTTCAGAATAACGATTTACAAAGGCAGAATAAACAGAGAAGATCCATCTGAGTTTTCCTTCAATCTCTGTGTCTCCCAAAACATTTCAGTGCTCTCTTATAAGTCTTTGCAGCCCCTCTCCTTAACAAGCATCCTGTTTTTTTCTAAAATGTTCTTGTAAATTTCATGCAGGTGCAGTAAGAACACAATGTCCCAAAACTGAGGCCCCTTCTCCACAGCTTCTGAAAAAGGGCTTAACAACTGCTCTCAGGTTAACCTCTTGTGTTCGTAATAGCTTTTTGCAATCATCTCAAACTATAGTTACTGTATATACATTTGAACAGTAACACTATATAATTTCTAAACAAAAGGGATCCCAATATCAGTTGCATTTCCACATAATGATTTACATATATTTTTATATCAGCAGTTATGCAAGGGAAGGAAAAACAAAAACAACAAGAGAAGACTGACAGACAGTGAGAGGCAAGAATTGTGAGACTCTCGGGGTGATCAAGTCCTAGGTCTCACGAGAAAATTTGGTTGCACAGACAGACAACAGACAGGAAAGGAAAGGAAAGAACAGAACAGATCCCTGCATTCAAAATCTCCATAACAACTGGGACAGGGTCCTATTCATCCCTGTCACAACGACCTATTATTCAAGTAGCATAGTACAGAGGTCACAAAGAGAGCAAACAGCATGATGAATTGCATGCTAAGAAATATACGAAGTAGGAACAGTTCTGTACTAATGTCGCTTTCTGGATCCCTGGTTAGGCCACTGGTGGAGTACTGTGCTCAGTTTTTGGAGCCCATACTACAGGGGTGATGTTGGGCACCTGGAGAGTGTCCAGAGAAGAGCCACAAAAAGAATTACCGGGCTTAAACATCTAACCTATGAGGAAAGACTCCAGGATCTGGGATTATATACGTTAGAATATCGCAGATTCAGGAGTGACCTTTGCCTTGTCTATGAAGCATTCAAAAATAGGGACTCATGGGAATGTCTGGGTTTAGACATGAAGGTCTCAACAAAGATCACTAGAGCACATAGTTATCAGCTAAAGTGGTACCACTCATGTCCACCACCGCCGGCCAACAAGCTTTCAATTATCGCATGCCTACTCTGTTGAACTCCCTTCCCGGAGGAGTTAGATACGCCACTTCGACCAAACACCTTAACTGCCTCCTCAACACTCATTTCACCCCCCCACACACCTGCAACTAATCTAGGCGACCATCCCAGAGTCCAGTCCACCCCCCCTTGTTCAAACTGAGCCAGTATTGTATGTTGTCCCAAGTTTTGTAATACTTATGT
Organism: Neoceratodus forsteri; assembly: GCA_016271365.2. Classification (NCBI taxonomy): domain Eukaryota; kingdom Metazoa; phylum Chordata; order Ceratodontiformes; family Ceratodontidae; genus Neoceratodus; species Neoceratodus forsteri. Next base: position 1,379,201,788 of record CM028132.1, on the reverse strand, counting down.
ATTCGCAGCTTAAGCTCCACATGTTGTGCACCTCCGATGCTGAATGGTACCACACTAACTTTATTGTACCAATGTTTTTATTGGACTACTGTAATCTCCACTTGTTTTGTATGTCTACTTCTCTAGCCTGTATTTTTGATGTTTTTGTTGTTTTGATGTTGATGTTTTCCTGTAATCAACTTATGGAATGGTATGTACCCCTTCTCCCCAGGTCGCATCTGGAATCGAGCAGTAGTCTGCTCAGTATGCTTTTCTGGTAAAACTCATAAATAAATAAAGGGAGAAAACTCCAGGATAAATAAGAGAGGGGCTGAATAAACCAAAGGGTGGTGGTCTCTTTGAATGCACTGCCAAACGAGATAGTAGCAAGCAATACAATTACTACTTTTAAAAAGAAATTAGACATACATTTAGGTAGAAACCCCTTCCATTAAAAAATGGAGAGTCCTCTTGGCGAAAGCAATCGATCTGTAAACCAACCTATGAAAGTGCAACTGAGAACTTTTGGGGTTACACACCCTTCACAATACCATGTCTGTTTGCGAGTGGTGTATGGCACTCTTACATTACCCTGTCTGTCTGCGAGTGGTGTATGCTTGCAAGCAGTATATTTTTGGAGACTCGCAGGATGCAAAACAAATTAATGGATACCATGCAGGTAGACTTTAGCACCCAGAATTGTATTTATTTTTTATTTAAAAGTTGATGAAAGGGAAAAGCACCATGAACCAAAGGCTCGTTTCCAGGCACGACCCGGGGAAAGGGATACAGGTGTCAGACAAATATAGCAGAAATTTACAATACACAAATTCAACAGAAATTTACAATAGCAGAGGCTATACATCACTATACAACATAGGTACTATGTACAAAATACACACTAGATGAATATGTACAGTAAAATACAACCTAGGAAACAAAATATATACAGCAGAACACAGTAAGGGGGTAGCACAGCTGTGGTGGGGGGGTTTAGGGTGGGGAACAGGTGCAGGAGGTTGCAGGGGAGGGTCTGAGTAAGCGCTTGAGAGCATAGAAGGAGGGGGAGAGGCGGGTTTGGGAGGGGAGACTGTTCCAAAGGGAAGGAAATCTGTAGGAGAAGGAAAGTTAACCAGCTGAGATGCGGACACAAGGGAGTGAGAAGGTGCGGGCACAGCTTAACCATGAGTTATAGGGTGAGGGGGAAGCGGGAGAGAGGAGGGAGGCAAGGAAGGTTGGAACAGACCCAAACCAGTTTTTAGCTATGAAGGTTAAGCAGTGAGAGGAACGCCTCTGAGTAAGACACTATAAGTAAGGAGAAGAACAGAGGTCGCAATGGTGTGTTAAGGGAGGAGAGTTGGAGGCGAACCTATAGAAGGCATGAAACAGGATGTCCAGTTTGGCGAGGGAGGTAGACGGGGCAGCACTGAAGACTATGTCGGTGTAGTCAAAGGCTGGGAGGTTTCACTTGACTAAGAGGTTGCGTCGTACAGGAAGGGAGAGACTGGCCTTGTGACGATAGAGCAGTCAGAGTTTAGGGCGCAGTTTGGTGTGGAGTGTGCTGAAGTGGGAGGAGAAATTGAGGGAGGGGTTGAGCCAGACACCGAGGTACTTGTAAGTAAGGACACTGTCCAGAGGGGTGTCAGCAGAAGGGAAAAAGACTGGAAATGAGGGAAGCGTTGCGAGTTTTTGTTTGGACCCAAAGGTCATGGCAACAGTATTTTTGTGTTCAGACTGCGTTGAATCAGGCTGTGACAGCTGTAAGGTCATTTTGGAGTGAGGTTTGGACGACTTGTGTAGATGGGCCAGATCGGAATAGGACGGTGTCGTCCACATACATCTGGATACTGGAGCTGGTGCAGACAGTGGGAAGGTCATTTACAAAGAGGGAAAAGAGAACCAGCCCAAGGACAGAGGGAGATGTGACATTGTTGATTAAAACGGACTGTGAGTGTCCAGCTAGATAGGAACTGAACCAGGACACTGAGGCAGGGGAAAGGTCAATGGAGCATAGTTTACAGAGGAGAGGGTAGGAAACTGAATTGAAGGCCTTGGCTAGGTCAATGAAGATAGCCGAGGTGATCTGGCCAAGATCCATGCAAGTGTGGATACCGTCAGTAAAGCAGAGGAGGGAGGAGGTGGTAGAGTGGGATTTCCTGAAACCGGACTGGAATGGGGAGCGTGTGTTAGAGGTGGTAAGGAAATTGTTGAGCCTAGAGAAGATGAGGGATTCTTGAACTTTAGCAAAGGTAGGGAGATGGAGTGGTAGTTATCAGGGGTGGTAGGATTGCCACCTTTGAAAAGAGGGAGAACTGTGGCAGATTTCCAGGCTTTGGGAACAGTGACAGAGAAGAGCAAAAGATTTAGGATGAAACTTAAGGGGGTAGTTATTGAGGAAGCGGAGATTTTAAGGCGCCTAGGGTGCAGGCCATCAGGGCTGGACTTAGAGGGGTTCAGAGAAGTAAGAGCTCACAAGACTTCTGATGGCATGACTGGAGGGAGTTGAAAGCCTGAGAGTTGTGGGGAGGTGGGGGGCGGGGGGAACAGGCGGAACAGCACAGGATGTGAGGTACTTATTTAGGGCATCGGTGACACTGGAGGGAGCGGAGATTAGTGAACCTTCCTTGCAGATTGAGGGGAGGGTCTGATTTGGGGTGCAGGAGCAAGCGGAGATCCTGCCAAAAGGATGAGGGAGTACTGTTAGAGGGGTGCAGATGAGATTTGAAGAATTCAGATTTAGCTCGATGGATGCTAATGGTGCAAGTATTTTGGAGGGTATGAAAGGCTAGGAGGAAGGCCTGGTCTCCTGCAGTTTTAAAATGGCACGAGGCATGATCACGAGCGCTACACTTGGCCAGAATATTGGGGGTATTCCATGGGTGGTGGGAACGTCTTACTCTTGCTGTCCTTAGTGGGGCATGGGCATCCCAGTTCTTAAGGAGATGGACGTGAAATAGGCGAGGGCATTGTCGACCGACGAAGAGCAGATAACAGGAGACCAGTCTGCAAGGTACAGGTCATGAAGAAGTTTATTCACATCGAGGGAGTTGAGGGGGTGATATTGGATGTATTTGAGGGGGATAAGGGGAGGGCAGAACTTCCTGATGCAGAAGGTGGGGCAGTGTTTGCTAAGCACAAGTGGTAAGGTACCAGCAGAGCAGATATGGTGGGGGTGGGATGAGAGCATCCAGTTGAGTAGGGAGTGTGATTGACGTCTAGGGTTAGGTCGTGTAGGTTCTTTAATCAGCTGGGTTAGATTTAACGCTTCGATCTGTTGGCAAGAGAGCAAGTCCAAATTAAAGTCACCAAGAAGGATTAATTCCCCTGAGTTAGCTAAAGCAGAGGTGGCGGTGAAGCAGGAGATGAGGGATGAGGGGTGAAGTTTGGGGGAGGCATATAAGACCCCCACAAAAAGGGATAACAAAGATGGGAGGGCAAGACTGATTAGGAGGAGTTCGTGGGAGCATGGGGTAGCTTAGCAGTGGAGAACAGTGCAGTTTAAGGAGTTGCGGAAGTAGACAGCCACACCACCTCCTTGTTTTCCATGATCTAGCCTAAAAAGGCTGATGTTAGGTAAGGCCAATTGGGAGTCCGGGATACGGGAGGAAAGCCAAGTTTCTGAAATGCAAATGATGTCAGGGGAGTGTAGAGTGACCCACACTTTTAGGTCATCAAGTTTGTTGAGAAGACTGCATACATTCATGTGGGAGATTCATAGGCCTTTAGGGGAGAGCCTGAAGAGGAGAGGAGATAGGGTTAGTGGGGCCTGGATTTGGTTCGATGTCCCCGGCTAGGAGCAGTAAGAGGACCGGGAGGTGGAGGAGTGAGGCATGGGTTTTGCGCTCGATTCGGTATATGGGAAAGGGTACCCACAAAAGGGGTAAAGGTGGAAGGAGTTAACGAATGGTAGCTAGATTTAGGAAGGAGCTGCTGAGTAGCCCATGGTGAATTCTAATGTTGGGAGAGGGAGGTAGTGGGGGGCGTGAAGGGAGAGAGTAGCAGAAGTGGATAGATTGCAGGGTGGGCAGAGGGTGAAGGGAGAGGAATCAAAGTCTGGAAGAGAATAGGCAGGAGGGGCAGGGGGAAGGGAGGAGGAGGACAGGAACGGTACACATGGGGATAATGTGAGGGAGGAAAGATAGGGAGACAAAGGTCAGTATGGGTTAGTAGTGAAGGTTGAAAGGCAGAGAAGGAAGGCTATATTAACATACTAACATAATAAAAGCCAGCAGAATAGGCCAAATTGTCTGTCTTGTCTGCCTGAAAGCCAGCAACCTAATGGCTGCCCGCCTCACCACCCCCCCCCAGCCCCCAAGAGTGTCTTCTCTAGATTCAGTTTCCCCTTGAACCTGTCCTGCCCCTTCTTGAAGCCCTCCACCTTGCCCTCCTCCACCAGTCTTCCGGGAAGCGCATTCCATGGCTCCATCACCCTCTCAGTGAAAAAATGCCTCCTACCTTCCCCCCTTGTAATTTCCTCCCTCCAACTTCCACCCATGGCCCCTGGTCACTCCCCCCCTTCTTCAGTCTAAACAAGTACATTAAGCATAACTGAGCTACCAGTTGAGGAGGAGGTTGCAAATGAGAGATAAGAGGCAGAAAAAGGCACTGCAAATTGAGGCTGCTGCGGTGGTGCAGTGGTAGAGTTGTCGTCTCTGGTGCTAGGAGTCAGAGGTTCAAAGCCAGGGGGTGTCAAGTGTAGCAGAAAGGGGTGGGATGTGGAAAAGCAGGCAAAAAGGGCAGGAGTGGAAGGAAATGGAGAGGAAGAAGAAGGGGATAAGCAGATAAAGGAGTACTCAGCAGTGACCCCTGGTGGTGGCTAGGTCTAACCTTTAAATGGTAAAGTGGGGAGATTGAATTTGGAGGAAGAAAATGCTGAGGACTGAATATGGGACGTGTGGTGTCCTCTTACTATTTCACTGAGGTCTGGTGAGTGGGGTATGGATTTGGGGGGAAGGCAAGTGTCCCAGTCAGACTGACTGGAGGTGCTCAGCTAGTGGGCTACATGCCCTTTCTCTGGGAGAGTGTATCTTTTGGTTATGCTGTAGTATATAGCTCTCATGAAGGTTTGAGACATTGCTGGGTTCCTGTATGGTTGGGCATTTAAGATAGTGCTGCCATGTGTGGACCTGAGTCTCTCCCCCCCCAGCTAAACTGTTCACTTGTTACACATTACCTTCTATGATGCTCGTTCATGTGTTATGATTGACTCAGTATAACAGATGCCTTTCTGTGGTTGAGGTTAACAAGTTGTTTTCACAACTAGTATGTGTATATTTTTAATGGTTCTACACTTTATCAGCACTTTTACGTTTTTTTATGTTATACTGTTGTAAATGTAGTTCAGCCACAGCTAAGAGTGTATGAAGGGTAGCCGGCCTGGTGACGCTGAGGGTTGAGGTGCTGAATGCCACACCTCACACTACGCTGGTGACCCAGGTTCGGAAACAACCTTGGGTCGTTGGGATGCCGGCATGGAGGTGGAGGGTGGAGCAAGATCGAGCATGCCGATAGGTAGCTGTCCTCTCCCGAGGGTGGTGAGGGTGGGTTGGCCCCCCCCCCATAGTTCCGATCCCACCAGCTGGAGGTCTGGTGGGTAGCATAGGCAGAGAGGGGGCGACAAACGGCTATGGGAGGTGGAATGGGCTGAGCTGGCGCCACGGGGTGCATAGCATGCCTCCATACGCTCGCATGGCGTGTGTCAGGAAATAATCAGTGGGGGCAGGGACTTGCAAATAGCCTATGTGTCCCCATTGTCAGTTGGTGGGAGGAGGCGACGGGAACCAAATAGCTATATGGGGGGAAAAAAAAAGCAGTATATGAAGGGGAAACAGGGTGGGTGGTATCTGCTCCCCGGACACCAAGTGTCTGGCTGCATGTTTATATTTCAAGTCTGGTTTGAACAGAGACACAGCTCGACATGTATGTTGACCATTAATATCTTTATTTTCAGGTATGGAACCACACAGCTGTGCATCAGCCTCTAGTGGACTATGCTGTCAATTAGTGTCATAAGGTCCTTGCTATGACATGGGGCATAGGCTATATAGCTGTAACAATGCTCTTACTCAATTACTCTTTTCTCTCTTCCTAAACCACCTCCCTGGCATCTGCCAACAGAGGATACTACTCTATGCAGATGATGTGGTCCTCTTTTCTAGCAACCGGGACTTTGATCTACTTGAGAGTCAACTGCAACATGATTTCAGGCTGGTGGAAAAATGGTTTGGCTCTCACAAACTTGTCTTGAATTACAGCAAGACAAAGGTCATGTCTTTCTGCAGTGCTCGTAGCTTGTATAAACCTCTACCCCTTACCATTAAGAATCAAGGTGGGACCACACTTGAACAGGTTCATGAGTTCAAATACCTCGGCATCACCCTGGGCAGCTCACTCTCCTACTCTCAGCACATTGGGATGGTTGCCAAGTCTGCCAACATATGTCTTGGCCTGCTCCACAAGTACAAACACTGTACAGTATGACCTCTGAAGCCCTATGACTGGCCATCCACAGCTCTGTTACCTCCATTGTCGACTATGGGCTAGTCATCTACGTCTTGGCCTCCTCCACTGCCCTTAGGAGGATATCAATGACACTTAACAAGACCTGTAGGCTTCTCACGGGGGGCTGACCGCCTAACGCACACCTGTGACCTTTACGTCAAGACTGAATGGCTACCTCTCATTAGTAGAATACAATACCAGACCTGTATGATAGCCAAAAAAGCTCTTCTCGGACTCATGCCACCAGGTGTTGCAAGTCTCCTTACTGCCAACAGCAGCACCCAGTCAACACACTTCTCAATACCAGACTTTCCACGTCCCCAGGCGCCGGATCTCGCTGGGTCAGAGATCTTTCATGCACAGGGCTCCGCAGTGGTTCAACACCCTTAACAAAGAAACTCTTGCTGCTGCAACGCTAAGCCACTTTAAAAGGCAACTGCAGCTATTCCTCCCCTCTACCTCACTTTGTGACTGCCTCCCCTAAGCAATGGTCACCAACCTCTATTGTGACTGCCTCCCCTAAGCAATGGTCAACACCCTCTACCCTAGCTGTAGCTATAACCTGACATGCAAGCCTCGCTTTCTTGGCACCAGCCTCCTCCCTCTCGCCCTTCGCCCCCCCTCACCCTCCCATCCCCTCTTCTCTGACTCACTCATTTGTATGGCCACTGAACCCTGTCCCCCTCGCTCTTTTCATCCTTGTCTGACAACGGCACCTATCGGCCGGCTTCCTACTGACTTTTCCTACCAAGTATACTGTTTCACCAGGAACTCTCTTAGAAACTAGCTTGTGGTTGTTCTTCTGCAACCGACTGACTGAACTATTCATGTACTTGTTATCTGTATGTTATGACTGTTACCATGTTTATCATTGTTGCATGTTACCCCCATCCTCTGATGTGGAACCTTTGTAAACGAGCAGTTTCTGCTCAAAGGTACTTGTAATCCTAGAGTTAAATAAATAAATGCTGGATTCATTGCAATACAAAGAACATTTTGGACTGAACCCTATACATGAGTTCTTCACTGGACAATCGGTTATGCATTCCTACTTTAAGAATTGCTATAATTTTACTATATCTGAAAACTGTATTGTTGTGGAAGTCAGTTTTGTAAGGTATTACCTTTAAAAGCTAATAAAATATTTTACATAAACTGACTGAATATCAAACATGTGTGCCTCATAATATGCTGCAGACTGACGGACGTTGTACTCTATCGAGTAAACTGCAAAATGTAAATTAAAAAAAAATAAAAAATTAGGTAAAGGGGACCCTCTCCAAAACCAAATTTATGATGGAAAGAGACCCTCTCCTCACTTAACACATTTACATTTCTGAAATGCTTTAGTTTTAGTAGTGATTCCAAAGGATCATCATCCATTTTGCCACCATAGATAAGCTGATGCACAGTGTATTGTTCTGAAATAATAATGCAGTGGTGCATTCTGGGGCTTGTGCTAGCCTGGCTATGGGAGGAAACTGCTAGGTGTGTTCAATAGCACTTAAAATGGAAGAATCACTGCAGCTCCTTTGGAGCTGACCTGCCCAGTGACGTAGTGGGCTAAATCACTGCCTGCCGTACTGGCGATCTGGGTTTGGGTACAGACCAGGGTTGCTCATGGACCAGCGGGGGGAGGATTGAATGTCCATCGACCGCGGCACAGTATGAGGCCGCCTCTCAGAGGGCTGAGGCAGGCATCCAAGGACATGCGGCATCTTCGTGTTGCACACCCACGACATAGCACACGCACCAACCTTGCGAAATGGGGAGAAAACCATAGCAGAAATGCCCTAGCAGACAGGATGACTCTGGCTGCCCACAGACTCCTCTTCTGATGAATCAGGTGCCACAACCAACCAGAGCCATGCCTCAGCAGAGGCAAGAATCCCCTGCCGACCCCACTAAGGCAACAAGCCCTGGGAAAACAGAGTAGTAAGGTAAGACCTGGGGGAAGTCAGGGTGACAGGGCTGGGTGGCCGGGACAGGAGGAGGATAAACAAAGTATGGCGGAATAAAGTGATCTGCAGCCTGGATAGTTTATACATACAAGTGGAACTGGAGAATGATTTGGGTTATGAGATGGGAACTTTGGGTTACATAAGGTCTCTTAAAGGGCAATTTAGGCTTCCCAGTTGTGAAAGAAAATAGGTTTGATTGCAAGTTCGATTTTTTAAATACAGTAGCAGATCCAAAATGCAGAATGGCAAATTGGGACCCAACTCTGTTACCCCTCCTTGACCCTGCGCGTCATCATATCAACAACTGTTAACCACAGGGATGAAGGACAGCTTGATTTGGATAATGACAATTCCAGTGATGGAGGCTGTGGTATTCTAGCCCTAACACCTGATACTGCCACTATCGAAGGACCCACTAAAAAGTGCTGGTGGGAGAGGTGGCCTACAGAGGGAGTCAAGACTCTCGGGGCCAGAGGTACTCTTGGCACTTGTATCAATGGTTCCGCACCCTCATCCTGGTACTGCAGTTCATGTGGCAGTCAACAAAATACTGTTAGACAGAAAAATAAATAAAAAGTAAACTTTTTATCTCAGCTGGGCTTGATGGGGGGACTGCAACATAAAATAAGTGATTGTACTTCTATCACCTACCTGAGAAGTCACCCATGGAAAGGTTAGAAAAACACTTTATAGAAACTCTGAATAGAGCCTATTGGAACCGAGTAGTAACTAAGCAGTAATGCATGACAGGGTGTGTGTTGTGCTGGGATAATGTTACACCTTGCGTGGTTGGGCACAAGGCTGTAGGCAGAGTGCGTCCAACACCAAGGTGTGACACTATCTCAGCCCCACACATACCCTGCAGTGCATTATTGTGATGATAAAAGAACCTCATTTGTAAAAAAAAAAAAAAATACATACTTGGGGCCGGATATTCAAAAGGGTTGCGCTTGCCCAAGTCCAAAAATGCGCCATTCTGCCATATTCAGCGGGAAGCAGTTGCGCTACCGAACACATGCTGAGCAACAGCGCAATGCAAATGAAGGCATGCGCAACCGAAGGGGTGGATCCATGCATAAAGAGCGCAATGCGATATTGAAAGGCTTGCGTAATGCGCAACAGCGGATCACACCGGAAGGTACACGCGTGGAAATGAGCCAAATAAAAGGCTCAAGGAAGAGGTGCAAGAACGCTACAGGAAGCCACATGAGGCAGGGAGAAGAGAGTGCGACAGTGGCAAACAGTGCAGGCCAGGGAGTGCACAGGAGAGAAGAGGGACAAGGGAGGGTGTGTGGGGCCACAGACTGCAGAGGCCAGTATGTGTACCCGGTGCAGTGGAGGTAGCAGTCAGGACAGCGGGGGTAACAGAGCAACAACAGCCCCCCCGGACCACAAGCCAGGGAAATGGACAGTGCCAGCTTCCTCATGGAAGCTGTAATGAGGGGGGGTGAGAAGGCATGCTGCAGGGGGATGTGGCCGTGGAAGGGCCTGTCGGTGGTATGCCCCCAACAGGCACTACCGTGCCCGCGTCAGCTTTGAGCTGTACACGGATGTAGAGATTGTGGGCCGGTACCGCCTGAACAGGGCAATACTGAGGTGGCTCTGTGAGCTGTGCAGTGATGTGATGCAGGCACCCTCACGACGGAGTCACACTCTGTCAGTGGAGACAAAGGTAACAGCCTGCATGTGCCTGCTCGACACGGGTACCTTCCAGAGGCCGACAGGGGACACCACAGGTATAACACAGTCGGCCATGTCAAGCATCCTCACCCAATTCCTCAGCGCACTGCTGCCACATGCTGCAGAGTACATCCATTTCCGCAGCACCGCGGCAGAGCGTACAGCAAACATGCAGGAGTTCCACAGGGTAGCACGTATGCCTGGCGTGCTAGGGGCGATAGACTGCACCCATGTGGCTATTCGCATGCCACCTGGCCCCGATGGGGCAGCATACGAAACCGGAAGGGTTTCAGGTGTCAACTGCCAGGTGGTGTGTGATGCCAGTGGGCACATCATCAATGTCTGCCACACACACTGGCGGAGCACATGATGCCTTCATATGGTACCAATCTGCACTGTGCCATCGATTCGAGAGTGGGGACATCCCCAGGACATCTAGTGGGTGAGTATGCATTAGAAGTGCAAAGGTTGGGGCAAGGGTGGGAAAGCTACAGGTGCCATGGTAGTGGCACACAGGGATATGGGCAATATGGACCTGAACATGAGACTGATCTCCACTATCTCCACACAGGTGACAGCGGATACCCACTCCGTCCCTGGCTGCTCACACCCTACCAGCGCCCCATGACCCCATCGCAGCAATGCTATAATGAGGCACATGCCGACACACGCAACATCATCAAGCGGGTATTTGGGATGCTTAAGGTACGCTTCCGATGCCTAGACACCTCCGGCGGTGCCCTACAGTACAGCCCCTCAAAGGCCTGTGGGATATTCCTGGCCTGTTGTATCCTGCACAACATGGCCAAAGACTGTGGGATAGCTGTACAGGTCGAGGAGGGGGACAGCGATGGGGCCGCTGGTGATGATGGGGATGAGCAGCCCCCCCTTGGACGGCAGGACCCCCGACTGATCCGGCAGGCCCAGTTGCACCGGGACACCATCACGGAGGAGCATTTTGCACAACACAGGTAAGTCAAGGGGCCATATGCAACCAACACTGTCTAGGCGCAACCCACAGGCACACAGGGTAACACAGCAGGGGTGCATGATGGCAAGGGAGTGTTAGGGTCCAGGCGCACAAACACACCTCAGGGAGGGTGACTAGTCATATGGACACACACACACACACACCAGGCACAAAGCGTACATGGGCAGGTGCACAGCAGAGCAGGAACAGACATGGCAAACACACGGATCAACGGACCACCCCCACCACCTGTACTGTCAAAGTACGTGTGTCAGATGCTGGGCACCCTTGCACCTTGGTGTACAGTAAACTGCAGGCATCATCATGCACACGCACCTGTGGACAGCAGTCGGGCGGGTGTGCAGGTGGTCCGTGTGTCGGCGTGTTGGGCAGGGCACCCACCAGTGCACTGCCCACCATGACACACATTGCACACAGGGCAGCATCAGACAGGGCCCGCACTGGGAGACAGGTCACTCAGATGGCACTGTGCCATGGCCACCTCGGATGTGTGGGCGGCCCCGCCGTGTCCCAGCAGCACTGGCAGGTTGATCATGGGCCACATGGGGTGGCACCGATGGACCACCAGGGGTCCCACTGCGCGATCGCGACCTTGTCTGCACAGGGGTGTGCAGCACGCCAAACATACCTGCACCAGGTGTGCTCGGGATGCCCACAGCAGAACCCGGCATCGACAGTCTGGGTGTCGCACGACGCCGGGAATGGGGTGTGGAAAGCGTACTGTGAGGGGTGTGCGGTACAGGGGCACCTGACTGTGTGCCCAATGCGCCCATGACAGACACCACTGCCTGGGTCAGCCTGTCAATGGCAGCGGTCACATCCATCCGCAGTCTGACCATTTCTGCAAGGATCAATGCATTGTCCCTGCTGTTCCACTCCACAGCCACGCACAGTGCCTCCACGCACGTTGCAACCCGCATCTGCTGCTCTATTGATGCCCACAGCAGGTGGGTGTGCTCGTCCAATGGGTCCTGTGCCACATCGGCATTCTGTCCCCCAGGGTATGGAACGGCCTGATGCTCAACACCCCTTGAGGGTGGGCGCTGTTCACCAGGACCAGGTATGGGCAAGTCAACAGGCGGTGTGCATGTGCCACCGCTGGACCCCTGCCCCCAGATCTGGTGGGTGACTGCTGCTGCCTCCAACTGTTGTGCCCCAGGGACCACTCGCTCCACTGCTGTCGCCGAACAGTGCCAGAGGCCTGCACAGCCACCGGTGCTGCCCACCGGTGCTGACAGGCACAGCCTGGGACTGTGCTGACGTGCTGGCACACATTGGAACCAGCTAGGTCCAAGGGCACGTGCTGCCCTGCTGTGTATCTGTTATGAGACACACCGTGTCACTGCCCATTGCAGTCCTTCATCATCAATGGTGCAGGTTCGGGTAACAGCCACAGTCACAGGCGTGCTGGCATGCTCACATGCCAGACTGCTGAGACACAGAGCTGTGCACCCCACCTGACTCACCGACAACAGAGGTGGCAGCCAGGCGTGCATGCTGGTGCAGTGCATGCCGGCTGGCAGCAGAGGTGGATGGACCCTCCACCAACACTGGCAGGTCTTCCACACTGCACGGTCCCACCACCACCGTCCCCTGCAGACGAACAGGATCTGTAACAGAAAGTGAGAACATGTTGGTACGTGTGATCAACCTCCCCCCTCCCCAATACCACCTCCATGTCATACCGTGCAGTGATGGGCTTCCACCGGTCTGGAATCCACCTCCTGGTATGCCCTCTATAGCACTACACTGCATTGATGCAGCTAGACGGTGTTCCGGCGGGGTCAGCTCTGCCACCTCTGGCTAGCCACCGCCTGTGGCAGTGCGTGCCGCCCTGAGGCTGCCACCTTCTCTTTGACCCGTCTCCGGTCTGTCCCCATCTTTTCTTGCATTCCTGCATGGGCGGCTAGTGGCTTCTGTGCATGTTTACCGCCGGGCTACCCCCTCATGCAGCAGCACGGCCTGAGGGGTGCCCGCCGTCCACTCAGTAGTCTCCTCTTCCAGGTAGGCCTGGAAGAGTGCCTCTGTCTCTGACTTGGTGAAGTTGGGCCTCCTCTTTCGCCCACCATCTTCATCCTCACCTGGTCTTTGCTCGTCATGTCAGTCTGTATGGGTGGAAGTGGACACCTGTCACTGTGCAGTCTACAGCATTATCCCATGACCATTGCCGGAACATCACACAGCTTGCAACTCACCTCTCACCTGCAATTACCAATCTGGCCAGCGCAGTCACTGTTGCATATTTATAGCGCAATGCATGCAAATTAGGGTGGAGCAACTGTAATGAGATACGTCGCACCACTCGCCTTTGAATGGTTGATCAGATGATTTGCATGTGCTGGCTGAATATCGAGCCCGTTGCGAGTTGTGCTGTCTGGTTTAGCCATGAGCCAATAGCTTTTCTGTGACTGCATAGTACACATTGTGCATGCCGTGTAGCTTACGCAGGCATCTGCGCGCTGATGGCGTGCTGTCTTGCGATCAGCAATTCGGACACGGCCACCATTGTGCCAGTGGTGCTACAGCGCTGGTCACCAAATGGCGCTGTGGCACAACTGCGCAATAGTCCACTGTGGCACTGGCACGCAGGTGACCGATCGCGCAGGACGTGTAGAAGTCCGATGGCGCTGTGCGTGGCCTTGCGCCACTGACCCATGACCTTGAGCCTGACCTTTGCCCCTTGGCGCTGCACGTCTGGCATGTGTACGGCTCTATCACGCTGTTCGGTGACAGCGCGATGTGGACCGACGGCGCTGTACGAACAGCGCGATAGGGACTCATGGACTTGTATTGCGCAACATTTCCACGTGGGGTTGCCGGGCTGCAGAGCGCCATATTGCCACTGTATAACTCTGGAATGGCACGCAGGGGAGCTCGACAGTGGGGGGCCTTGGAGCTGGCAAACCTGGTGGCTGTGGCGGAGCCACACTATGGGACACTGTTTGGGGGAGTGCCCCTGCAGATGGCATGCACCCATGTGTGGCAGCAGGTGGCAACTGCCCTAGAGCAGGCCACTGGGCGGAGGACTCCTCCTGAGCAGTGCAGCCACCGCTATAGTGACCTGCAAAGGAGGGAGCGTGCTCTGCTGGAGTGCCTCAGGTCTCGTGCCAGGAGGGGCATTGTGCCTAGGCCAGGTGGGTGTGCTGTGTATGCACCGGTATTGTCCGCATGGGTGACACTGTGTAATGTGACCTGCGCATGGGGGTGGGTTGGGCTATGGTTTGCTGTGATGGTGTTTGCAGGTGTGTGCTGTTTGGGTCTGGTTGTGTTGGCAGGCACACTCAATGGGGCAAGGGGCTGTCTGCTTTGGGATGTCACTGATGTGTTTCTCTTCATTTGTCTCCCACAGGAGTGGAGGCGGGCCCAGGCTGAAGCCTGGGATGGCGGTGCCAGGGTGGCTGGCGGAGGAGGTGTGCCACAGCTGCAGCAGCAGCGGCTTGATGAGGGTGAGTGTCTTTACATCATGGATGCTATTGCATGCTGGGGGGGGGGCACGGCCACCTTCCATGGACGACACTACCATGCACGCAACATGTGACAGTCATCACTGTCCAGTGGCACTGCATGTGTGTGTGTGCGTCACTGGTGGTCCATGCATGCACTGGGCACATGGCTGTGGCACTAGCATCCCACCACGTAGCCACGTCACTGGGCAGCCTTGGTTGTGCTGTGATGGACATGGGTGTGTGTGTGCAGTGGTACACATGGCTGTTGCTGCCTGGTTGGGCATGTCTTGTGCACGGTCACTGTGGGTGGGTGCAGTCCATCACAGGAGCGGGGCACTTGGCTGTCTGCCATGCATGATGGGTGGGATTCAGGGATGTGGACAGTCACAGCCACTGACTCTGATCCCTTGTCCTAGGTATCCGGATCCTGCGCCTGATGGAGCCGGGACTGCGGAGGCTCACTCAGGTGGCCATCGACACCCACACCATACTGCCAGTTTGCAGCAGCATGGGATGCGGCACGGTGAGCCCGGGCACAGCACCAGGCAGGAGGAGGGCAGGCTGCCAGGCGGTAGCTGGACATCAGTGCACCCCACCTTCCCTCTCCTGGTTGTTCACCCCTGCCCCTTACCCACCCCTACCTCATACCTATACCCCACCCCTGCTTTGTAAATATGTGGTTGATTTGTTGTTCTGGTTATTCATCTTCATATTACATTTATATTTTGATATGAATACTGTGGTGGTCTCTGATTTGCAGCTGGCTATAGGTGCTCAGTTGCAGTGGTGTGCATGGCATCTGGGGTGATATGGTCATGGGTATGTGTGTGCGTGTGTGTGGGGTGGTGTCTCTGGTGTGGGTGAGGCTTCCAGTCAGTATTGCCGTGTGCTGCCACCCACTGCTGGGTGCTCATGGTGGGTTTGGCTTGTATGGTTCTGTGGTTCACGAGGTTGCAGTGTGCCGGGTGGGGGGCCTGGGGATTCCTGCAGTGCTGGTCACTGCACATGGGTGGTGTCTTGGGGTCACAGTGCTGGGAGTGCTGTGCACACGGGGGCTGCTGGACACTGGGGTGCTCCGCCCCCTTTGTGTGCCAGTCTCAGCTTGACAGTGGGTGTGCTGCAGTAACACGGCCGGGATGTGCTTTGTTTGCTTGTCCCCATGGTCTGGTGGCTGTTCCGTCCCTCCCCCAGTTATGCTGTGCTTGGGGTGTGGGGGTACATTGTTGGTTCTGCAGTGTGTCCCTGTGCCCATCTGTGGCATGGGTGGTGGGCCCCTGCCTACCTCCTTAGTTGTGCAGTTCCATTGCTATGCTGCTGGGGGTCTCTTTGCTTGCGCTATGGCGCCTCAGGACTGCTCAGCTGGGCCGCCTTTGTTGCGCTTTGGCGCATCATCTCTGCTCAGCTTTCCCTTCCTGGTTGTGCTATGGCGCAGGTTGTGCGATATTCAGACGTTGGCTGGTTGTGCAATTTGTCTTGCTCCATGTTTGAATATCGCGTGTATTGCGCTTGTGCGTAATTGACTTATATATATATATATATATATATATATCAGTTTATTAAAACTAAATGTTTCTGTCATTTTCTCACTGGGAAGGCATACTTAAAAAAATAGTGCTGATAATTTTATTTTGCCTAGTAGGTGAAGCTGCTCTGGTGTTATTGTGGCTCTGCCCCCAAACCTTCTTTCCATTGTTCACACATGTTGTTGTTGTCCTATGTGTGCCCCCATTTCTTAATATTTCTTTTAATCTCTCTCTCTCTCTCTCTCGTTTCTGTGTTTGCCTCTTTCTGTTTTGCTTGCTGTGAAGCTGGAAAGCCGCCCCTTGTCCACTGTAAAGATCACGGTGACATTTGAAATTTGAGTTCCGTGAGGAGAAAAGCCAACTGGCCATCCTGCCCCCAGTTTAAATCACAGTTTACAACTGTCTGCTCCTGTGTAGGAGGGCCGCAAGGTTCCCTAACAATTTAGGGACAGGCCAGACGCATCTGGAAGAAGAGGCAGGAAGCTTACTCAGTGATCAAAATGCAAGAGGTTTATTTACCAGGGATAAATAAAAACAAGATACTGTTTTCTACAATGCTACAGGATAATAAAAATAAACAAAACAATATGATTAGGACCAACAACTGGTCAAACCCAGAACAGAGGGGTATCCCCTTTCAGTCCAAGTCCGGTGTGCACCCAGCTGAGATGATAAAATGACTGATGAACCAAGCTTGGGATTTCCTATGCGTCGGCTGATCCGCACGTGGGCACTGACCCCACAAAGCGCTTGTTACAAACAGGCCATAACAGGGCATCCCCCTGATGAACAAAACACAAAGAGGAACACTGCTAGATGGATGAAGAACTTGGCGATCCTCTGCGGCTCTGGGCAAGATGATGAAGATTTCTGGCTGGTACATGGCTCTCTAGACGATCTGCAGCAATGACCACTAGTAGGTCCCTGGCACCCAGGACACCTCTGAAGAAGAAGACTGCTGGTGATGCGACTCTCTGGTGGCCTCCACGGAGCAACACGGGCATGCGCACACTTGCGGATGGCCAGCAAAATAAGAAAGGGGAATGCACAACGTTAACTGGGGTCCTTCATGCTTGAGCCAGGGTGGCTACTAAGCTGACTCACTACTGGATACCTCACTAGCAGTTCTCTACCACTTACCATCACAGGATTGATGCTGGAACACCTGTGGTGGAACTTCGGAGCAGGCTGATGTCACTGGAGGTGGTCTTGCCGCAGATGGTGGGTGGGCCGGGGCCCTACTTGGGTCAGCGTCAGGCCCTGGTGAAGCTGCTCCAGGCAAAAAAAAGACAAAGCTGGACCATCAAGTACACAAGGATGTAATCTGATGAGGCAGTTTTGTAGCAAGCAAACAGTATGGATTTTTTTTAGACAGACGATTCAGTTTTTTTTTTGCAAAGGGAGCGTGCTAGGCAGGCAACAGCACAGTTCAGTTTGGGTGGGGCCCCAAACACCTACAAATAACCTTTTGGGCCACTTAGACTATAGGGCCATTCCCCTGCCCTCCCCAGAGAGTGATGTACCTTTACGGGTCTCTTGTCAGGCTGTCTTTGCACAGCCAACCCCCTTCCTTAAGACTGATGACCACTTTTGTGACTGGGACACTGGGACTCCCTATTCGGGTGCCACCCTCCCCATAAATAGTGACTAGGGGCCTATCGTCCTGCCATGGGCTGGATCTACCTTGGGTCTCCCCCTTAAGGTATGTAACCCCTAGGTGGTGCTATCCCAAGGGCTACTACCCCTGCCTGATTTGCCACTAACAGGTTGAGGGGCCTGGATCCGATGGCGGGTGCCTCCACCCAGAGGTCGAGGTTAAAACAGTCTGATATGACTTGGTCACAGCCCTCTGGGTCACTGCAACCCCCCTTTCTTCCCACTAGTGGCCCACACAAATCAATCACAGTACCCTTGCAATATACACTTACCCCCAGGATTGGTTCAATCAGCTTGACTCTGGGGAACCCCTGTAAAGTAAAATACAGTTATACAGTAACCACTGTACAGTAATTCAACACAGACACACAGTTCAAGCAGTGTAACTTTACTAAACAACCAAATCTGATTTATTTAGGGGACAGTAACAAGGACAGGGGGAAATCAGGTTAATTGATTCATTCACATTAATAATCACAGTACTGTGCACATATTTCAGAGTCCCAAATGTCACTCTTACTGGGTACCCAGGCAATAAGAGGCTAGCCTATTTGGTGCAGCTGGTTGGGGCCCTGAGGTTGGAAAATGCATGCACAATACCCACTTTGTAATCTGGAGCCGGTAGGCTCAGTTTGTGAAGAAAGAAAGGAAAAGTAATCAGATGGAACACTTGCAATTAGATTATGGCAGGGAGCTACCCTGATTTGTACTCACAAATTCAATGCTGAAACTGAATGGAAAGCAGATTGTCCTGGATTGCCAGGAGGAGCAGACCATGTGGGCAAGGTCCTTGTGACTGGACCCCACTGCAGTTTAGAGCAAATGGATGTAGTCTGGATTAAGCTGGGGTTTACTTCCAGCTTCATGCACTCTATTCACTGCACAGGGGATTTGAAACGCGATTCCCCACAAACACTGCACACATTTATATGTAAAAGGAAACTACTATACCAGGCAGGCTGTTCTCTATCCCGATCGCAATTACTGCACAATACCCGGGAGAACACACAGCGGATTCAGTTCCTGACAGACTGAGTGCGATTCAGCAATTTCTCCAGTCTTCTACAGGGTGAGCCTGGTTTCCTCACAACTCTGATTCAGTCCACACTAGCACTCACAAACAGTTGTAGGCCGAACTTCAGGGAGCCACACGAGCTTCCCATGCGAAAACTCAACAGTGCAGAAGCCCGGAGCTCCTTCCCTCTTCACAGTCACAACTCATCTGATCTTTCCAGTAGACAGAGCCGGGCATTTCCTTTGAGTTCCTCCCAGTCAGTTGGTTGGTTTTGCTGTCACTCACAGTAAACTCCCCTGTTGGTGGAAAAAAGGCGCCGCAGTCCAAATTACAATTCCCAGAGGCATTGGCCATACAGTACATAGGTGGCTGGCTCCACAATGAGAGTCCAAGTTCTGATTTGCCAGCAGCAGGCTCCATTTCAAAGGTCCCCCCACACTGCTTGGTCTAGTTCAGCAGTTCAAAACTAGAATGGGGGACTAAGTAAACACAGTTCTGATTACAAAGAAAAGCAGGTTAGACAAACTGTATTTTCGTTATTACTCTAAATGATTTCTGGCAAACAGTTATATCTTTGAAAAGTGCTCACTCTGCCCACTTAATGATGGCAGAAACAGAGCGATTTGGCAGCAGCTTAAGTGGGACTCAAGCAGGGAAACACACAGACCCCCATCCAAATTAATTATGTCTGCAGGCAGACAGCTTTTAAAGAGACAGTACCAGAGGCTCTAAAAGCACTCACAGATAAACGGCTTAGATGCCAAACACCATCCAGGCTTGAAGCATTCAAGCAAGCTCCTGGAAGACTTTTAGGAACCCCCATTTGCAGGGTGGTTACAGGTATGTTAGTAATAGCTGTGGCCGCCTGGTGCAGAATGGTGCCACAGGGGTCTTTAGTCCCACTGCCCTTATTCCCTCCTTTCAGGGCTTTCAAATCATGGTGCCCCTCTCTCTTTGCCCACCTGAAAGCAAACTATCGGCTTAGCTGCCTCCTCTGGAGTAACTTTTAACTATAATAAGATACAAAAGAGAAAACAAAAAGAAAGAAAAACATTTTTTTTAAATAAAATAACTTAGTGGCCTTTTGCTCCTTCCTTCGGCCATTCGGCACACTGCCTGCTAATTCCCCTTCCCCGTCAGAGCTGGCAACTCCCCTAGAGGTTCCACTGCACCACCCCATCTTGTCTTTATTAGGGCCCTGGCACCTTAATTTTTGCTCTGGGCACTTAAACCCTTTTCCCTTCCCCAGCCCGGCGCCTGTGGCACGAAAGAAATACGGGATCAGGCCACGGCCCACTCACCACCACAGCCCAGGTCTGCTCTGCTGCTGGAGGGGTTGGATAGGGTGGCCGGGGAGCCGTGCTCCCACCAGACTGCTCAGTGCTGCCGCATCTTTTGGGCGGGTGGAACTACAGGTCTGGGGCACGTTTTCCACCTGGACCCATTTCGGTGTGGCACCACTGCCACCTGAAGCTTCCTCCCACGCCACTCGGGGCTCTGGGAGAAGGAAACTGATTGTGTCGGGGAGCCAGGCTCCCACCCGACAGGCCCTGCTGCTGCTGAAACCACCAACCCCAGACTAAAGACAGAGGGGAGCGATGCCGGAGGAGCCACGGACACAACTCAGGTACTCGTGTTTTGTCCATGCCCCTCGCGTCCTCCACCCTCAACGTCTAGCGGCTGACTCCCGTTCTGGCCACTCCCCAGCCCTTTTGTAGGGTAGGGGAGGTCCAGGTATCTGGCCAGGAGAGTGGGCTGCACAAGCCCAGCAGGGAGGGTCTCTTGCTCGCGACCCCCCTTGTCAATGCCAAACAACGCGAAACAGAACAAGGGACCGGGAGGGGTCTGCAGGGTTGAAGGGGACAAAGAAAATGGACAATCCCCTAATTTTGGGGTACTACACCAGTGGTTCTCCCAGTACAGTTGCCATGTGTTTTGTACCAGGAGAAGAAAAACAATGAGGACTCAAATGAAGGAAAAAAAAAAAGGCAAAAACGGTGAGTGACTGAAGTGCTGTGTGCCACTGAACACATGTGCTCATTCTGTTCAAGGTGAGTGGGAAGAGCTGACGCTGATTGCACTGATGGCGTCCTGAAAATGGATCAGGTTACTTATGGAAAAAATGAAGGAATGTCAGTCGAAATGTGTTGTCTCAGGTCACATATTACAATCATGTGTAGTGTATTTTGACTTGTTTTCTGAGAACTGGCAGGCAGAGATTTTTGTTTATAAAAGTGATTTAAGTTTGAGCAGAAGCCACAGCTGCTATGCCAAGTGTGGGCGACGGACATGTCTGTGGACTGATTTTTTCTAACATTTAATCTGGTCACGTATGTGTGCTGGGACTAGAGCTGTGATGTTGTGCTCTAGGATAACATCACAGGTCTAGCCCCAGTCTGCCCAATCAGATCCCAGGGTTTTTTCTTGCCAGTTTAATCATTTTTATTTATTTATTCAATTGTTCACTTGGTAAATTCCATCTTGCCCCCTTTGCTGCTGCCTACAAAATGGTGGTGTTTTTCAGATTTAAGGATCGTGCTGTTCAACATTTAAGTTTAGATTTAAAAATACAACATTCATATGCTGTAACAAGGCACTGATGTTTAAGTTCACCATGTCTAAAACACTCTTGCGCGCTCCTAAAGGTACTGTAAGTAAAAGCAAAGGTCAGTGCCACCCTTATTTCAGGTAATATAAGTATCTTAAAATCTAAATTTCACACAGCGAATCATTAAATCCTAAAAATACTGCAACCAAGCAGGGCAGCGATGCAGAGAATTAGACCGTGACTTGTGTCGGGGACAAAAAACCTAAATAAGTTTAAGCAGCACACTACCTCTCCCAAAGACCAGGTAATCAGACAGACTAGGCACCCACAGGAACATGGGGTACTCACTGAAACATTTGCTGACATGTGTGAGATTTTTTAAGTATAGCTTGTCCTAGAGGAGCAGTTCTTTCTTTATTTTTTTTTTAACATGTCACTATTTACGCTTGCTGCAGCGTCTAACTGGCGGGGGCATCCGGCCACCGGCCCTGCCCGCCAGGAGAGCAGCAGGCTCATTCACATGATGGGGGTAGCGGTATGGCTGTCGCTGACCTGCTGGAGGGCTCCCCTTACCCTACCACGTCAGGCCGGCCCTGGACCCCCCAGCACGATTCCACGACAGTCCTCCCGGCACCACAGGGTGGAGCCATCAGGCTGCTCGGTCGCACACCAGCCACTTTTCCTTCAGGCTTTCTCTCCATTGGGAGCACGGACGGCAATGACGTCCTCACAAGACATATGTGCAGATGTCCGCCGCACTTCGCAGTCACACCAGCATGTGCAGTGCCTCTGGGCATCCCCAGGGGCCGCCGCAACGTGGTGTAGTTTTCCCAGCCCACCGCAGGACTAGGAGAGCTGTTTCCCAATGCTCAATCCTAGTCCTCCCCTGCCGACCCCAACAACTCAAGCTCATTCCTGAACCCGGGTCTCCGGCGTTGCGCGAGATGTGGCATCCAGCGCCTGAACCCTCAGTGCCACCAGACTAGCCTGGAGGAGCAGTTCTTAAGTTCCAAATTCTCATGTCCTTGGACAGACCATCAACAGGGCTACTGCTTGCACCACTGGGGACCCATGTTCAAGACTGAGCCTGGGTCACTGGGGGACAATGGGGGGGAAACAGCTGGCGAATCCCACAGGATGCTCTCCTTCTCTGGGGAAGGAGGCCTGCCAGCTCTGCTTCAACACTGCCTCCTGGCTGACAACAGGTGGCAGTGCCATCAGAGATACACCGTAGGTGGTAGAACACGGGATGGTGCCACACTGTGCATGCCAGCATCCTGGCAGTGGGACAAGAACAGGGAAAATTTCCAACAAGGCAGGATGAACTGCCGACCCCTTGTATGCTTGGCACTGGTGACCCAGGCGGAACCCCACCAGATCTATTTGCAGCAGGTAGAGTGAGCTCCCTGCCGCACCCACCACAGGGGAAATCTGTGGGGAACTGATGAATCAGATAAGCATGGAGAAGCCGGGTAATAGGGCTGGGGGAGGGGCCCGAATGGGGCTCGTTGAGAAAGGAAACATAAAGAGATAAAAACAAACTTTTATGTACTCAAGGCACAGCCAGCAGAACTTAATGATTAATGGCTACCCCAGTAGAAATGGCTGTATACCAGTTGGTGGGGTGGTGTACTGGGCAGGAGATTGACCCCCAAAATGCTCTGCTTATACTGGATATTCCCCTGGGTACCAGTAAGGACACTGTAGAGGGAGCACTCTCCAAAGTTCAATGTTTAAAAAAACCCTGTGGTGGTGGGTTGACAGGCAGATTTGATCACCCAAACTTTCATAGCCTTGGTAGAGTGTAGTGACCTCGTGGACAGCTCTAAAGTGCCACAGACTATTGCCTCAGAAGGGGTCCTAGCTGCCTGGAGAGTGATAACAAAAGACAGTAAAGACCCTGGGGAGGATGAGCTCCCACCATTATCTGAGACTTTTGAGGAGAAATTTGCTAAGTTGTTGCTGGAGGAAGGGAAAACCATAGAGGACTTCAAGAAACTATTCCTGCCACCTGGGGTGTTCCTTCCTCAACACCCCCTCCCACTCTAGCACCTGTTACTGCCCTGCCTTCTGTGCCCGTGCCTATGCTGGCCCCTATGTCTATACCCGCCATTAGTCACGACTCCTATCGAAGGCTGAGAATCTTCTCGGGCACCCTTCCCACCCCCCAAGGGGAGGATGACTGGGAGACCTGGATCGACTCTGTTGCCTACTTGGTACCCGAGTGGCAGTGTGCGGAGGCTGAAAAGCGGAAAATAATCATAGAAAGTTTGAGGGGCCCCGCCCTTGAAGCCATTACATTTTTGAGGTCCACGAACTCTGATGCATCTGTTCAGAAATACCTATCTATACTTGAAGGCAATTTTGGGAGCATTGAGTCAGGGGAGACTTTGATGTGGAAATTCCAAAATACCAAACAATGGAAGGGGGGGAAGTTTGTCTGTGTATGTTACTCGCCTATAAAGAGCTCTGCAGAAAGCTTACCAGAAAGGTGGGGTACCCGCCAGTTATTTGAACCGTGTGAGATTGGGGCACGTACTGCAAAATGCCAAGCATTCTAAACTGCAGATCATCCATTTAAGGCTCCAGGATAGGAGTGGTAACCCACCTGACTACTGTGACTTGATAAAAGAACTCCAGGAGGTAGAAGGTGAAGAGGGAGATTATAATTATGGGGTGAGTGCAGCCCAAGTGATCATGGCACCGGAAGGCCCTTCCAAAATGGAGACCACTAAGAGTGTCCCGCCATGGGCTAAGCGGTGGGAGGAGTTGCTGAAGGAAGTCAGAAAAGTACAACCGGGTACGTTCACTGAGGTATCCCCTGCTGACAGAGACCCTGGCCCCTGTCAGGACGTGACTGTTATGGGGGTGGGGGTGCACCTTCAGGCATCCTCTACTGAGGGTGGCTTCTCGGCTGAGCTCAAGGAATTGACTGCTACCCTAAAGGAACCTTTGAGACATGGTACACTACCAGCAGAAGACAGATCACAATCTCCCATCGATGATCCAGCATCCCCTGCTGTGTTTTCCCCAAGGATGCCCCGACAGCCTGTCATTTGTCACAACGGCAGCAAGGATGGCCATGTGAAGAGCAGGAGTTGACAAATTTAATGGTAGTCCCAGTGTTGCGAGTGGTAGTCCATGTTTGGAAGGCTATAATTTAAGGAAAACTTGGAAAAAAGTATGTAGCAACAAAATACATGTGTAGGGGGTTATATTATGAATACTATGCAGCTGTAGGTACTGCAAAACAGGAAAAAATGATACATTTTCTGTTAAATTAATATAGGTGGATGTGGAAGTGTGAGACAAGTGCCAGACTTAGAACAAAGCTCAACAAACTAACATGCATACTAGTATGTCAGGATAATAATTTAGAACTATGTATGTATTTGCTGTTTTGTGATGCTAATAAAATCTATTCTGCAAAATCACTGTGTGGTGTGTTTATTTTGTGGTGGTATGGGTAGTCTTGAATGGAAGGGAAAGTGAACAGACAGTAATGAAAAATTGTCTTTAAGTAACAGGCTGCTAAACTAAGCAAGACAGGAGGCAGTCAGAGTGGAATGGGACTGGGATAAAGATAAAGATATAGCAACTAGACTTAGTTATGTTGGTAACAGCTGAAGTTGTTAACCTTGTTCTGCAGTTTAGTTCACTCTTCAAATCCCAACCCTGTCTCTTCCCTCCCCTTTCTTAAATATTTATCTCCTTAGAGCAGCCTGTTACTATTTTTTTTTGTTTGCCAAATGCGGAGCTGTGATGGTAACATAGTGCCCCTTACTTTTCTTAGGGTAACACAACAAAACCCAGTCCTTTCTTTCCCTATGTGAATCTCTCCTTCAATTCCCAGTCTTTTTTTTTTTTTTTGGGGGGCAGGGGCAGATTTGCTCTTTTAGTCAGTTATATTTGTTGAGTTGTTGCCTTTTTCTGCACTTAGCTTACTTAGTTTGCAATCCCAACCCTCTCTCTTCTCTCCCTTTTTTTTAATATTTATCCCCTTAGAGCTGCCTGTTATTTTTTTTTTTTTTTTATTTGCTCAGTTCTGAAACTTCTAGCTTTAACCTGGCTCTGTTTTCCTTCTCTCTCCTCCTTTACTGCTGCTCGGTGTCCTTCTCCTCTATATCTGTCCTGACGGTCCCAACCCTTGCCCAATCCAACACCAACAAACTTTCTTCCTTTTTTGGTTAGTCCTTTAGTTATTTATTTATTACATTTTTTTTTTGAGGGGGCAGATTTATTTAAGGTAAAAAACTTAATGGCAGTCTAAGTCTGCACAGTGTGCTCTGCACTAGGCTGACAGATTACCGAGCCCCGTGCCTCCAGCCCTTCCTTCCCCCGGCTCACTACCGTCACTCCAGGCACCCTCTGGCTCCCTGTCAATATTTCTTCCCATGCCATCCTGAAATGCTTTTTTCTCCTGTGTACAAACGTTCCCTTCCCTAGTAAAATGTGCAACAAGTGAAGTGGTTTTTGTTTTGCTTTTCAGCTTTCCTCAGTACACAGTGAAGCACACGATCGGTTGCACGTCCTCTCCCTAGTAGTTAGAACGAAGTGAAAGCGCGCCTCTGACAACCCCAAGTCACTGCTGCGGCCAACAGGTCTCACTTACCCTTGGCGGTATGACCTGCCATTCTCACTACTGTGCACCTTCCTGCTCAGTGCTTGGTGGTCCGATGACTCTGGCTCCTCCTCTGTTTGCCGGCAACTCACTCCCCATATTCCCTGCTTGCGCTGTCTCTCATCTTGGCGCGCAATCTTCTGGTCTCTCGTCATGCGAATCAGTGCCCAGTGATCTGGTGGGTAACATGACCACCAGGACGACTGGACCTCGCAACCCACCAGCGCACCCTGCTGGAAAGGTTAAGCAACTGTTTTTTTTTTTTTTTAAAACCATACTTGTCCGCGGACAAGTAACTTTCATGAAAGTGCTTGTCCCAGAGTTAAAAATGATAGCCCTGGACGTCGGGCTATAGGATTTGTCAAGCCCCGGTGAAGAAGGAATGCCGGTCTCAGAAGAACTTAGAGAAAGTGGTGAACCGGCTTCAAGGAGAGCTTCAGAAAACAAGTCAGTGGTCAAGGGGTGCACGAAATGACCGCAGTGAAGGCTTCAGTCATCCTAACTCAAACCCCTCTGTGGCTAAATCATTTGTGCAGGCCCTTGCTGTTGTCCCTCCTGACTGGTCCAAAATAGTGGGCCCTTCAATGAAGACTACTGTGGCTGTGAATGGTATTCCTACTCGGGCTGTGCTTGACAGTGGGTCATAAGTGACCATTGTATTTCAGGACTGGTATGAAAAACACTTATCTGATATGCCATTACAATCCCTGGAAGGTCTACATGTGTGGGGCACAGCAACAAGTCTTATCCCTACCTAGGATATGTCCACCTCTGGTTGTCTTTTCCTACAACTGTAACTGGTGTAGAGGAGCAAGTAGAGACACTGACCTAGTGTGTCCCCCCCACTGGACTGTATTATGGGGTTCCCTTGTTAATTGGAACAAACGCCCACATGTTTGGGAGACTAGCACAACTCTGCCATGAGAAACAAAGGCAACTAACTGGACGGGCCCTAAGAATTCCAGCCTTAGTAAAAAGGGCATATGACTTACAACAGAAACCAAATGAAGAGGACCCAGATGAGCCAGTGGGGATAGTGTGGAAAAAGGAACCAGACTCCTTGGTATTGGCCCCCAATGCCCAATGCACAATCCATGGAGAAGTCCGCCTAAAGAGAAACGTAAAGAACAAAATATTAATGTTGGATGCACCAGGTGATGGAAAGTTGCCAGAAGGATTATTGGTTAAACCCAGCATCTTGCCTGCCCGTGCTCATGCCTATGCATGATGAGTAATGGTCCAGATTTGAAATGTGTCAGATCGGGAGGTCCGGGTGAACAGAGGGTGCGCTCTAGCTACAGTACACTGTGCAGACATTGCAGTATTACCAAATAACAAGTACTCTGGCCAAAAGGAGAGAGTGACCCTGGACTTATTTGACTTTGGTGATTCCCCACTGCCAGCTGAATGGATGGCTAGGATTAGCAAGAAACTCGTCCAGAGAGAACAAGTGTTTTCGTTAAAAGCATGGGACATGGGGTGTGTCCAGGGTGCAGAGCATCATATATGCCTGCATGATGACCGGCCATTTCGAGAGAGATCCTGACGCCTTGCCCCAGCGGTCATAGATGATGTGAGGAGACACCTGCAGGAAATGCTCGCTGCTGGCGTGATACAGGAATCAAGGAGCCCATATGCCTCTCCCATTGTGGTTGTGCATAAGAAGAATGGGTCAGTGAGGATGTGTGTTGATTATCGAACCCAGAACCAGCGGACCATCCCAGATCAATACACCATGCCCCATATACAAGATGCCCTGGATTGCCTGAATGGGAGCAAATGGTTCTTAGTACTGGATCTTCGCAGCGGATATTACCAGATTCTGATGGCCACGGAGGACCATGAGAAAACTGCCTTCATCTGTCCTTTGGGGTTCTACGAATTCCCGAGAATGCCATAGGGGATTTCGGGTGCCCCAGCCACCCTTCAGTGACTGATGGAACGTGCGGTGGGAGATATAAACTAGCTGGAATGCCTAGTGTACCTAGATGATGTCATTGTGTTCGGACGCACATTAGAGGAGCATGAGACCCGACTGTCTAAAGTCCTAGACTGATTGGAAGACTTCAGCCTCAAGCTGTCCATTGACAAGTGGCAGTTTTTCAAACCTCCATGAAGTATGTGGGGCACACAGTATCTGCAGAAGGGAAAGAGCCCGATCCCAGTAAGGTCGAGTCACTGACTACTTGGCCCCATCCCCATAACTTGAAAGAACTACAATGTTTTCTGGGGTTCCGTGGCTACTACCGCAGGTTCATAAAAGACTATTCCAAGGTGATTCGCCAGCTCTTGAATCTCACCCAGGGTTACCCCCTACCAACCATAAATACAAGAAAGGGGCTGTCGTAGAACCCGAGAAAGTATACTTCCGAACAGGTGAACCTTTTGGGCCCCGCTGGACACCCGAATGTGAAGCAGGCTTCCACAAAGTCATATACCAGCTCACTCATGCCCCCATCCTCGCCTATGCTGACTCTATCAAGCCATATGTGCTGCATACGGACGCTAGTCTGCTGGGCCTAGGAGCTGTGCTGTATCAAGACCATGAGGATTGTTTGAGACCAGTGGCTTTTGCCAGCGGGAGCTTGACCCTGTCAGAATGAAACTACCTGTGCACAAGCTGGAGTTCCTTGCCCTAAAATGGGCCATTGTTGACCAGTTTCATGATTACCTCTATGAAACAATGATATTGGTGAAGACCGACAATAACCAGTTGACCTATGTACAGACTTCAGCTAAGTTGGACCCACTGGGCACCGGTGGCTCTCTGCTTCATCAACCTATGATTATGCTGTCGAATACAGGCCAGGACTAAACCATATTGATGCTGATGCCCCGTCACAAAGGCCAGTTTCAAGAGTGATTGGGTCAGATTGTCTGAACCTGACATCCGAGCATTGTGCTAAAAGTTTGATAGAGATGCACAAATGTCTACGGACACAGTGGACTGTTTAGTAGATTGCTTGGGCCCTCCTGATACCAGCTGCCTATTGCCATTTCTCTGCTCTAGATATTAGTGCACTACCTTCAAGTTTGACAATGACAGCATCCAGTGGGCTCAATCCCAAGATCCTATGATTCAGCCAGCACTTGATGCCCTGCGTGCGGGGAAAGATGTGTCCCAGTTGCGTTCCCCTGACTTGCGAACTGCCCTATTGTTTAAGGAAGGCCTCAGGATGCAGTTACACAACAATCAGTTGTTATACGGAGAGACAGTGGATCGCAGTGGTTGAGCAGACAAGCAGCAATTGGTCCTGCCCATGGCCTTTAAAGATTTGGTACCGAGGTCCCTCCACAATCACATGGGGCATCTCGGTATTGACACAACTCTAGACCTGGTATGATCTCGATTCTACTGGCCCAAGATGGGGGCCGATGTTGAGCACCATGTAATGACCTGTAGTCGTTGCATGCAAAGGAAAGCCCTGCCTCAGATGGCTGCCCCCCTTGTCAATATTACTACCAGCACCCCCATGGAACTGGTCTGCATAGACTTTTTGTGTTCAGAACCCGATCAGCAGAATACTGGCAATGTGTTAGTGGTTACGGATCATTTCACACAGTATGCACAAGCTCTTCCAACTAAAGATCGAAAAGCCTCTACCATGGCCAAGGTGCTAGTGGAATAATTCTTCATCCACTATGGTGCCCCCCAGCGGATCCGCTCTAACCAAGGCAGATACTTTGAAAGTAGGCTAATCAAAGAAATGCTCTCTCTGTGGGGGGGGGGTGCAGAAGTCAAGAACCACCCCTTAGCACCCACACGGGGACCCTCAACCAGAATGTTTTAACCACACCCTTCTAGACATGCTGGGCACCCTCCACCCAAAAGACAAGCATAAGTGGAGTCAGCAGATTAGCACCTTGGTACACGCATACAATTGCACAAAAAATGACGCTACTGGGTTCTCCCCCTATTGCCTCATGTTTGGGAGGGAGGCCTGCCTGCCAGTTGATGTCTGTTTTGGGGTCTCTCCAGATGGGGTCTGGGCTGAAAACTACCTACAGTATGTACAGAAGCTGAAAGTTCAATCGAATCATTCATATCAACTGGCCCAGACAATGGCCGCTAAAAGAAATCTCACCAACAAAGAGAGGCATGACAAGAAAGCAAAGGCTCAAGAGCTACAGCCCAGAAACCGTGTGTTACACAATTTGGGACTACATGGCAAGCACAAAATTGCTGATAGGTGGCACCATCTTCCTCATGTAGTAGTTGGAAAGTTGGATGATCTACCAGTATACAAGGTACGCCCATAGAATAACTCCAATGCTGTCAAGACCATGCACCGTAATCAGTTGCTGCCTATCGGCCAAGTTATTATTGAAGCTGAGCCAGCAGACATTGCCTCCCTGGGCCGGTGTCTCGTGCTGCTGCAAAAAAGAGAGAGAGTCAACCTACCCCAGTAGTTACAGAGCTAAGGTTTCCCCCGCAGCAGGCCCAGAATGATAGTGACTTTCAGTCCACCTCTGACGATAGTGAGTGTTACAATGCCTATTACCCCTCCTATGAATTAAGTCAGCTGTTTCGAGGTAACCCAATGACTAATTGTGGGGATGAAGCTGGACCTTCTGGACTGCCTAATCCCCTAGCTTCATCCTTGGAGCCAATGCTCCCTGAAAGTGAGGTGCAAAGCATCACATCTGAGGTTGCGGACTCTGAATTTTGTGGAACTGTGTGAATTGCCCGAAGAAGGGTCTGATGGTCTGAGTCTCCCTGGTGACACACCAAAACTTGAACAGTATGACAGTGCTGACAGCCCCATTTCAGTGCCACAGAGCCTAATTGTGCTAGAGCCTCCTAAAAATAAGCAACCTGGGCCTTTGTCAGAGGATAATAATGAGCAAAGTGTAGAGAGAGAGCCTACAGAGCAGGGAGCTGATGGTACTCCCGATTTGGACATTCCCATCCATGCAGAGATACCCCTCACAAGTGACAAAAGCTTCAAAGTTAGTACTGAAAGTACAGAGACTGTGGCTGCTCCCCCAGAAAGACAGGCCGAGCTGTCAAGCCAGTACTATGCTTTAGTTACGATTCCTCTGGGAGGCCAGTGGCTTTGCCTCTCAATGTGGTTCACTAAGGGGTTTATGTCTCGCCAAGCTCACTGCCCAAATTGAGCTTGATGGCCAATTCCAGGTTACTTGTTTTTCCCTCTCACCAAGGTGCCCCTGCCCCATCCAGCCCCAAGTTAGCCGATAAGGAAGGGCCCCCTCTTACATTGTTTAATGTGAAAGAAGTTATTACCTGAAGCAGTATTGTGATGTTACTAATGTGTTAATCATAGTGGAATCAGCATTACCTGCATGAAACATGCATATTGCCAAGAACCCTGTTAATGTGGGCTTGCATACGTGAAGGTGCTCCATAGCTAAAATAACAGTACATTGCAGCCAATTCGGATTAAGCGCGTCTTTCAACTCCTCCTCCCATCTACCTGATATTTATTGCTGTTCCTCTCTCCTTTCTCCCCACAGCATTGTAGGTGGTCGTGAGGGCATCTGTGCTCCCTGCCCTTCCCCAAGACGGACCCCCGCTGAAAAATCAAGCAGGTACGCTGCAGAGCCATTCAAGGAGATGCAGCAATTTTTTTTGGTACTGTGTGTGTGAGGCCCTGCCGGCACTACGCGCCGGCTGCCCCACTACCACCCTTGGTGAGCTGAGTACTATATAGGCTGAATCACGTGCAGGATACAACCAATCAGTCCACTTTCCCATCTGCACATTATATGAGCTCACCACTAGTGGCCGCCCTAGCACTTTTCCCTACTACCATTTTTTCTGCGAGCAATATGCTATCCTGGTATCTGTCAATACTGTGTCTGCTAACACCCCTAACCTCCCTTCCACCCTCCATCTACCTTTACCTCAGCCAAACCCCCCATCTCTCTACCCCGGAGCACTGAACAACTGGGTTCTAGGAGCTTCCTTCCTTCCGCCCTCCCCTCACACAGGGCAGATGGCAAATTGGCCCCAACTATTCCTTACCATTCCCTCTCTCCTATCCCTTCCCATCCCGGTCTCGCTCTCCACTACCCCCACCAAGGGTACTGTCTCCAGACGTCACAAGCACATCAGTACTCCTCTCAGGCTGATTGCACTACTCCTCCTTCTATCTGGTAGTGTTCGCCCAAACCCAGGCCCGCTCACCGGGAATCAGCCTCATCCATCAACAACCTCAGGACTCAAAACTGCCTCCGTTAACGTCTGCAGCCTACTAAAAACATTTTCTGGCCTGCAAGTTTGGGTCACCCAGCACCAACCAGATGTGCAGGCGTTAGTCGAAACATGGTTAGCAAAGACAACACCTGACTCATCCATCCCCCCCCTCCCGGGTTACTCGCTTTACAGGGAGGATAGAGTTGGGAAGCGAGGGGGGGCTGTGCATCTACATACGGGACTCTCTCCTATGCCTCCCCCTTGAAAAAACTCTGCTGGAGCATGGTGCCCAGGCTATCTCCCTAAAAGTCACCCTGGGTCCTTCAAGAGCCCCCCTCATCATCACAGTCGCCTACATTCCCCCGCACCACCAGAACCGCGCCCTGCAACCCCTACTAGACTACATCACTCATCAACTCAATAAGATGGAACAAATTATCATGGGGACCTAAATATTAACTGGCTCGCTAATGCTGGGAACAGTGCCAAAGATGCCTTTGCTGCACCCAATCTCATCCCACTTGTCTCCATCCCTACCTGACTACTGGTAGTGCCACGCTATTGGACCTGGTACTCTCAAACAGGCCTCATAAGATCACTGATTTGATAGTACTACCAAATGCCCTCAGTGACCACTGCCCAGTTGTTTTCTTCTGGTCATGTAACCTTGAGAAGCCTAAGCCTGTTCTCATCTCCAGGAGGCACTTGTCCACAGGTAGCCTTGCCTCACTCCGTCGGCACCTTGCCAGCTGTGATTGGTCCCCAGTAAAACTGGCCCCTGATATTGATGCTGCCCTCAACTACTTTATATACTACTTTAACAGGGTCTGTGATGCTTATGCACCCATCTCCAAAACCATGCGAAGGAAACACAACTCTCCCTGGATCACCCCTGCTCTCATAAAGCAAATGCGTCTCAGGGATGATCTTTGGCACAGAGCCCTGGAGTCCAAGAAGCCTGCCGATAGGCAAGCCTATAGAACTGGAGCAACAAATGCACCTGGGCTGTCCGTAGTGCAAAGACGGCATACTACAGGAATACCTTGCATCCACCTGGGGCTCCTACGCAAATTCTGGGACAACCTAAAGGAACTTAACGCAAAACCCATTCCCCCACCTCCAGCTCAATATCAATGGCGCTGTCACCACTGATACATATGGTGTTGCTAATGGACTGAATGATGCCTTCTCAGATCTCTCCTCTACCCACCAACTTTTTTCGATCCAGCCCCTGATCCCCCTACCACCGCTCTCCAATACCCACCCTTCTATTTCTGAGCCCTCTCCCCATCTGCTGCCAAACCCTATCTGATCAAAGCCCTAAAGGGCTCCAGACACAGTAGTGACTCACTCGATCCCTGTCTTCTCTACTGTACCCTAGATGTTGTTCTCACCCCCCTCACTGACCTTCTCAACCTCTCCCTCCAACTTGGCCAATTCCCCAAGCATGGAAAAGAGCTATCATCACCCCCATACACAAGTGCAGTGATGAAATGACCCCAGGCAACTACAGGCTGATCTCCATCCTCCCCCCCTTTCCAAATCCCTACAAAAGATTGTGGCTGACCAGATAACAGACTACCTTACTATGTATGTATCTGTAGGGAATAACGCAGTTTTCACCATGGCTTCAGCACCACAATTGCCCTCATTGAGTTCTCCAATTTCATTCACTCTGCCTTGGACAAAGGGCATCCTGCCGGGGCAGTCTTCATCGATTTGACAAAGGCCTTTGACACGGTCTGCCACCCTCTTCTTATAAACACCCTCACTCAGCTTGGCTTCCCCTCGGGCCTTGTAAAATGGGTTGCAAATTACCTCTCGCTCATACCCAGTGCATAAAATAAATAATATCCTCTAGCCTCGCCAGGTCTGTCTGGGTTCCGCAAGGCTCCATCCTGGGCCACTACTCTTTAGCTTATACCTAAACATGCTACCCAATGTCTCATCAGAAAACATTCTGCTTTACGCAGATGATGCGGTCCTCTTCACATCCCACCCTGACCCCGCCAAACTCCAGCTTGCGCTACAATCCGCTTATACCCAGACTGAGCAGTGGTTCCTCGACCACAGGCTTGTGATCAGTCTGAAAAAAACTAAAACTCTGCTGTTCAGCCACAATAAGAACAAACTCAAGGGCTCTGCACTGTCCATTCAATCCCTCTCCCACCAACTTATTGAATAGGTTACTTCATACAAATACCTACTTATCATCCTTGATTCCTCCCTCACATTCCATGAACACATCCACACCCTCTGCTCTGCCATAAATTCCCACATAGGCTTGCTTTATTGGCATAGAGGCTGTCTCCCCCCTGAAGCACTAAGACTCACCATTGACTCATCTGTCCTGTCCCTAGTGGACTATGGACTCCTAATATACGGCGCAGCGGACAACACTGCCCTGGGCAAAATCAAGCTCTTAATCAACAAGGCCTGTTGGCTACTCATTGGGGCTGACAGGAGAACACATACCTGCACACTTTACGCCTTGTCTAACATACTCTCCCTTCAAGAGCGGCTAATCTACCAGACCTGCCTGCTCACCCAAAAAATCTGTATCGGATTAACCCCGCCCTGGACTGACTAAACTAATCAGCACAGCCACCCCTCCTGTCCACACACATAGCTCCACTAAGACCCTGCTAGTAGTCCCCAGGGTTAGGACGACCCTCGCTCAGAGATCCTTTCCCTACAGGGCACCCTCCTGGTTCAACACCCTTCCTCCCTCCTGATACCTCATCTGAGCTCAGAATTGGACCTTTCAAGTCATCCTTGCGTAGCCACGTTCTAAGCTCCCGTCATTGCAATTGTAAATGTAACCCCCCTGCAAATGGGGGTTCCCAAAAGACTTCCAGGAGCTTGCTTGAATGCTCCAAGCCTGAATGGTGTTTGGCATTTAAGCCATTTATCAGTGAGTGTTTTTAGAACCTCTGGTACTGTCTCTTTAAGAGCTGTCTGCTTGCAGACATAATTAGTTTGTATGGGGGACTGTGTGTTTCTTTGAGTACCACTCAAGCTGCTGCCAATTCACTTCATTTTGCAGTCACTAGGGTGCAAAGGAACCTATCTGAAAGATGTAACTGTTTGCAGAAATTATTTAGAGTAATAATGAAATTACAGTTTGTCTAACCTGCTTTCTTTGCAGTCAGAACTGTGTCTGCTAGTTCCCATTCTAGTTTTGAACTGCTGAACTGGACCAATCAGTGTGGGGTAAGCTAGCTAAAATGGTGCCTGACGAATCAGAACTTGGACTCATAATCTGAGCCAGCCACAAGAGGATTGTATGGGCAGTGACTCTGGGAGATGTAGTTTAGACTTCAGTGCCTTTTTGGACCAACAGCAGCAGTCTATTGTGGTGACAGCCAATCCAGTCAAGAACTGGGAGGAACTCAAAGGAAGTCCCAGTTTTGTCGGTTGGAGTTTCAGTTGAGCTTTGGCAGTGAAGAAGGAAGGAGCCCTGTGCTTTTTCAGTGTGCAGTTTTAGTCAAAAACGTGTGTAAGGCCCAGAGTTCCGGTCTGCAGCTTGTGTAACAGCTTGTTAGGACTGAATCCGTCCTGTGAAAAGAATCAAAGGATCTCTGAAGAGTAGAAACCAGGCTCACCCTGTAGAGACTGGAGGAATTGCTGAAAATTGCATTCGGTCTGTCAGGAACTGAATCTGCTGTGTGTTCTCCCGGTATTGTGCAGTAATTGCGATCGGGATACAGATGCAGCCTGCCTGGTATAGTGCTTTCTTTTATATGGATGTGTGAAGAGGTTTGTGTACCTCAAGTGAGCCCTGCTGACATTGAAGGACCCTATCTTATTTGGAGGTCGTGAGTACTAATTCAGGTTGCTCCCTGTTGAATTGCCACATTAAATCCAAATGGAATTACTGTACTGCTGACTGTTTAATTCTCCTTTTCTCTGTGTGAAAGGGCCCTATCAGCTGCCACGGTTTGGACTAGCCACTAGGGCTTGGGTACCCAGGGACAGTAACTGATAGGGATAGGCCTTGCACAGAGCCATAGGCAGATTATTAGAGTGATAAGCTAATTAACCTGATTTCCTGTCCTTGTTATATCCCCTAAATAAATCAGAGCTGCTTGTTTCAGCAAAGTTATACTGCCTGAGGTATTTGTCTATGTTAAGTACTGTACTGTGATTGTTGCACTGTATCTCATTTCACAGGAGGTCCCAGTGCGGAACCAGACCTGGGGGTAAGTGTATACTGTGAAGGTAATTCTGATATATTGTGTGGGCCACTAGTGGGAAGAAAGGGGGGTTGCAGTGTCCCAGAGGGCTGTGACCAAGTTAGTTTAACTATTGCAAACCCTGACCTCTGGGTGGAGGCACCCGCCATTGGATCCAGGCCCCTCAACCTGTTAGTGGCAAATCAGGCAGGGGTAGTAGCCCCTGGGATAGCGCCATCTAGGGGTTACATAAATAACTGCTCTACCACTGGTCCTCAGCCAGCCACCTAATCCCATACCCCCCACCTTGTTCTTATACCAGTGTACATTTCCCACGATTGCTGAGCTACAATCACATA
The DNA here is from genome assembly GCA_016271365.2 of Neoceratodus forsteri. Taxonomy (NCBI): domain Eukaryota; kingdom Metazoa; phylum Chordata; order Ceratodontiformes; family Ceratodontidae; genus Neoceratodus; species Neoceratodus forsteri. The sequence continues at coordinate 1,379,165,176 of CM028132.1, read as the reverse complement.
CAAACCTCACCTGCAGTCTTGAGCTCAGCACCACACTTCGGCCGTCTACAACTACAGTCCTCAAAGTATATATGCCCATGATCACTCCTTCTTGCTTAGCTACCATCATGTATAGGCCTGTCAGCTGCAAGAAGGGGCCTTTTCTCTTGCTGTTATGGACCTTTCAGCTGTTCTCAACTGTACAAAGTGTAACTGTATATACTTCTGCCATGCTACTGTTCCTATACTACTGTCTGTTCCCCACACAATGTATGTTTTTCGCCTCCCTGTCCTATTCTTTGTATGATGATGAGCCTTTGTAAATGAGTCTCTGACTCAAAGGGTTGTAATTCTGATACTGTAATAAATAAATAAATAAATATTGTTAATATGGATGTAGTAATGCGAAGTATATTGAAAGGTATAGCGATGTAACAAGCTAATGATATATATGTCTCGTTTATATTGCATTTTTGATATTGTGATGGTACAGACTTGACGCGGACGCCAAGTTTTCTCCAAGTAGGGAAGGGTGTAACCCCCCTACAAATGGGTGTTCCCGAAAAGTCTTCCTTGAGCTTGCCTAAATGTTCACTGCCAGACTGGTGTCCTGCATTTTAGCAGTTTAAATGTATTGCCATAGATTGCCTGTATAGCCTCTGTGTATTGTCTCTTTAAGAGCTGTCTGGATTGCAGTCATAATTAATCTGAGAGGGAGCTCTGTTAGAAGATGTACTCGTTTGCTGATCATTTGTTAGAGTAGTAATAATATTGTAGTTTGTTCTAATCTGCCTTCTTTGCAGCATGGACAGTTCTGTTTGTTTCTATCATCTTGGTCCTGGACTGTCAGAATGGACCAATCAGTACATTTGGGACTCTTAAATGGAGCCTGCCTACAGGGGCTTGGTGGGGCCAAAACTTGTAGGAATTGTAGTTTTGGGCTTTTGGCACCTAAAATAAGCTGGAGGGGGAGCCCTTGTTGTGACTGACAGACAGATCAGCCAACTGAATCTTTTGGATCTTGGGGAATGTCCCACACTGCTTTCAGTTTCAGTTAGATCTGAGTTGGGAAGTGAAGAAGTAACAGCTCGAGATAGTTCGAGCAGCAATCCATAGCTGATTCGTGTGGGAGAACTGTGAAAAGGCCTGAGTTTGGCCTGCATGCTTGCCTGCTGTTCCTGAGAGGGAACTTGTGCTTTTTTCAGACTGAATCCAAATCTGGAGAGTGAATTAGGCCACTGAATTGTGACCAGGCTTTAACCTAAAGAAAACCGAAGATTTGCTGAATGCGATCAGCCTGTCAGGACTTCCAGCTACCTCTGAACTCCCGGATTGTGCAGAGACACTGTAATTGTGACCGGAGAGCCATTTGCCTGGTACAGTGGAATTTCCTTACATGTGAATGTGCTGTGTGCTTATAGTGGGTCATGATTTGGTTCCCCACTGTGTGTCTGAACTGTGTTTTGCTTGCTGAAGGCTGTATCCAGTTCCACGGACTGAATCCGTATCCATTTCTGTTTGCCTGGGCCCTGCTACACTGGCCCAGCCAGAATACTTGCTACGGAGAGAAACTCATCGATGAGAGACCGGCCTGGGGATCAGCCCCCTGCTCAACGCCTTGAACAGGAACGACGCCTTGGTGATTCGTGTGGGCTCTGCTTCTCCGGGCACTCCAGCTCAACAGCCTGCAGTCTCGACTTCATCCTGCCTGTGTCCAGTATTGGGTATCATGAGTAAACATCAGGGTAGCTCCCTTCAACAACAGCTAAATCTACAAGTGTTGTCATCTGATTGTCTTGTTGCCTTTTCTTTCACAAACTGAGCCCTCTGGCTCTGGATTACAAATAGTGTGTGTTGTACATGTTGCTTTCTTCCATCACAGGGCTCCAACCAGTTGCAACGTTCCTGGCAAGCCCACCGTTTTCCTACCTGGGTACCCAGAGTGTGTGACTGTGTAGGGACTCTGAACTGCATGCATAACTGTCTGATTACTATAGCTTTTAAGCAAATCAACCTGATTACGCCCCTCCCTTGTTCAAGTCTCCTGAATAAATCAGATTTAACTTTGTTTGCATTTAACCTGACTATGGTTCCAGCTTGTGCCAAAAGTATTGTACTGTTTCTATCTGCTGTGCTTAACCTTGTTTTACAAGGGGTCCCCAGGGTCAAGCTAGAGGAAGCAGCCCTGGTGGTAAGTGGAAACAGTGTGGGTAATTGCCTGGTGAATAAGGGTCATTGTGAAAGTAATTATTGTATATTGTTCAGGCCACTAGAAGGGAAAGAGGGGGGTTACAGTGTCCCGGAGAGCTGTGCCCAGGTTAGCTTGACCATATAACCCTGATCGCCGGGTGAGGTACTGTTTCATTAACCGGGCCTCTTAACCTGCTACTGGCCAAGCAGGCAGGGGTAGTAGCCCTTGGGATAGCGCCACCTAGGGGTTGCAATTATACTTGACCTGGCTGTATTACTAGTTTTATTTTTATGGATACTAAACCTCTTTAATTACAAGTGGCGAAGTCACGAGTGCGTAATTAGACTTGGAGGTACACTACGTATGAAAAGTAATCCAACAATACGCGGCGCAGGGTAAGTGTAGTAGTTGGTTTTTACAGGGCCACATATTTTTGGTTTTCAAAAATGGGCAATTCTGTTTTACAAAATCTTAAAATTCATATTTTTCCCAATAACAGTGCAAATCAGCATGTTTTGCACTAAAAATGTGGCATAGAACATGGGGATTAACACAGATCTGGCACCGTGTATGGGTGGGCTGTAAATGTGGTGCAGACAGGTATTCTATATGACAAACTGATGAAGTGGTATTTAAGAAGGGCAAATTCTGTCTTTAATTCCAGTTCTTCTGTTTTCAAGGAAAACAGTGACCTATTTATACAACACAAATTAATAATATAAATAAACAGCTACTCTTGATTGGCTAAATGATTCATGACATACATGCACAGAAATAAACATTTATTTTGTGGATATACATCAAAAAATGTTTATTTCCGCGTGTGTCTACCTGCAGGCTTACTTGCGTCTGTGTATACCCATGCCAGTGGATGCCTTTTCATTTTAAATTGATCAATATTTTTAAAGGTAAGAAACTGCAACTTCCAGCACATTTATAACTGTGATTCCATAAAGCCCTGTGGGTGCACAAAAACATGCATAGGAACATAGACTTTGACGGCAGATAAGGACCGCTAGGCCCATCTAGTCTGCCCATTTCCCTACCTACAGGATAGGCCGCAGATCCTAGTTAACCAACAGCCTATTTCTTCCTACCCCCCACAAGAATTGCCTTATGTCTGTCCCATGCATTCTTGAAATCTCCCACAGTTTTAGACCCCACAACCTCCTCAGGAAGGCTGTTCCATGCATCCACTACTCTCTGTGAAATAATACTTCCTCACATTGCCCCTGAACCGCCCTCCTTCTATCTTTAAATTGTGTCTCCTTGTTCTTGTAAGTCTCTTTTTCTGAAAGATGCTACCCTCTTGGACTTTGTTGATTCCACTGAGGTACTTAAAGTTTCTATCATGTCCCCTCTCCTTCTTTCCTCAAGGGTATACATATTACGCTCCTTTAGTCTCTCCTCATCAAGGCTTCTCTTGCAGACCCTGCACCATTTTAGTTGCCCTCCTCTGACTGCCTCTATCCTGTCTATGTCCTTGCGGAGATGAGGTCTCCAGAACTGGACACAGTACTCCAGATGGGGTCTCACCAACTGTCTGTACAGAGGGATAACAACTTCCTGTTTTCTGCTGCTGATGCCTCTCCCTATACATTCCAGTATACCCCCAGCCCTCCCTACTGCCTTCTCACATTGATTGCTAACCTTAAGGTCATCTGATATGATTACCCCCAGGTCCCTTTCCTTTTTTGTTGTTGTTACTACCTCCCCACCCATTGTGTATTCTTCCCCTGGGTTCTTGTTTCCCAGGTGCAGATAGCTATGAGGGCTTGGTGGCCTCATTTACAAGACACTGTCCTAGAGCAGAAACTGGAAAGGCTACTGGTTTAAATCCCAGATAGCCACTGTAACATCACACCTTTTGCAGTATCATTATCAACTAAGGGTGAGCGAGTACATTTTTCAGGTAATCAAGATTGTTCATAATCAGCCTCCCCACCCAATACTAAATAAATGAAGCATGTATCCTGCTTCCTGCCAGCAGAGAGATCATTCAAAAGGTGATCCTTCCTATCTGCGATTATGGTGACAATAGCTTGCAGTGCTGCTCCCCAAGTCCACCCTAGACAGACTGGTCCCCCTTCTTTCACTCCTTCTGCTACTTTGCTCTTGACTGCCCCCTAGAACCCACCACTGCTCACTATATTCCTTCCTTTTGTTACCGTTCCTTGATGCCAGATGCCTCGCACATGGTCCTACCTTCATCTCTAAATTCTGGTATGAGACCCCCCCCACACACACACTTTTCCACCCTCCTCAGTCCCCACCCACACACCTCCTACTTCCTTTGCAACCCTGGCCCTCATTCCCTGGCACTCCCTTCAGTAAAATCCTTCACAAGTAAAGTTGCCTTCTCCTTCCCTTTCCTAAACTGTGGGTCTCGCCCTCTCTTGCCATCTGCACCACGTCTTCCTTCAACTCATTCAAGTCTCTCCTCCATGAATTTTCTTCCCACTCCTGCAGCTGCCCCTGACCCTAGCTTGGGCTTTATTTATTTTTGCCATCCCCTAACTGCACATCCCCTGTGCCCCTGCTCCTGCCATAATGGCAGTCCCGTCCCCCCCCAAACTGTCCACTTACTTCCAACTTTCCCCATTACCTGCTGTATTCAGCAGTGTCCTGTTTTGGTACAATTTTGACCTCCATCTGCACTTTTTATTGAACACGCTAGGTGTTGTTCACACTACAGTTTTTGCAGCAATCTGCACTTTCTTGTTGTGTTTGTTCTTATTACTGTTGTACTGTTGTAAATACTGTAACCTACTTGTTGTAACTTATTGTTGTACTCCCCTCCCCCCCCAGGATGCATCTGGAAATGAGATATTGCAGCTCAGTAGGTCTTTGTTGGTAAATCTTTTGAAATAAATAATACTCAGACAACTAGGTAGGCAGTATAGCGCAGTGGTTTAAGGCTCTGAGCTGCAAATCTGGTGACATCCAGCAGACCAGACCTGGCTTTGAATCCCACAGCTTCCACTTGCAGACTGTGTGACCCTGAGCAAGTCACTTAACTTCCTTGTGCTCCCAGGTCGCACCTGTAAAAAAAGCTTTCAGCTTAGTGTGCTAGTCCTGGTTAAACAACTAACAAAAAAAAAAAAAAAATAGGGGTGTTTGGGTATCTTTTTCAGACACTCTGAAAGTATTCATAGTCAACCAACTAAAAGTGACCAAATAATGTTTTTTGAATAAATAAATAAATAATTACAGCACCACAGATACTTAGCCAGCTAGGGGAGCGAGTATCTTTTTTCAAATACTCAGTGAATATTTATGTTAAGCACAGTACAGTTTCGTACTTACCATAACGGCAGATCTTCGGGAGGATCTCTTGCAGCAGGTCATACTCCTGGGTATCTGCCAGAGGGCACTCTCGTTGACGGCAGCTTTCACCAGCGGTGTTGCCTGGGGACCACCCACAATTACGTCACTTCATTCATGTCTATAAATACGTGGGCAGCCCTAGCGGCCTCAGTTCCCAGCTGACGACCAGCTCGCGGAGCAGGACACTGAGGGGAACTGAGGAGTCCAGAGGTACCTCTTATTAGAATAATGAGGATAGATGCAGAAGATAGCTCTCCCTGAGGAGGAGGGGGCAGGAGGATAGGAATGTGACCTGCTGCAATAGATCCTCTCGAAAAGCTACCGTTATAGTAAGTAAAAAACTGTACTATCTTCTTCGAGGGTATCTCCAGCAGCAGGTCATACTCTTGGGATGATTCCCAAGCAGCTGAATATGAAAGGTGGTCAAGACAGAAGGCCTTGCAGAACAGCATGGCCAAAGGCAGTGCAGCGCCTGAAGGCTAAGTCAAGGCTGTAGTGCTTAGTGACGATATGTACAGTTGACCAGGTGGCGGCGTCACAGACGTCCGTTATGGATACACCGTGACAGCAAACAGCAGAAGTGGAAAGAGCCCTTATGGAATGGGCACGTACAGTTCCAGGAAGAGGTTTCTTGTATTTAGTGAAGCAAAATGTTATGCAATGGGCCAGCCAATGGGATAGGGTCTGCTTAGCGACAGGGAAGCCTTCTTTGCCAGGGGTGAAAGGGACAAAGAGCTGTTTGGACTTACAAGAAGATTTGGTGCATGCAAGATAGCAACGCAGGATGTGGTGGACATCCAGAGTGTGAAGGAGAGATTCCCCTAGATTTTAATGATCTGGGTAGAGGACAGGCAAATGAATAGACTGGTTCAGTGTAAACTCTGAAACTACTTAGGGAAGGAATGTTGGATTGGTACGAAGTGAAACTGTCTTTGTGGAAGACCAGGTAGGGCTCAGAAATGCACCAAGCGGAAGTAATGGCCACGAGGAACACTGTTTTCTAGGCTAGGAAGCACATGTCACAGGTGGAAGCCGGTTTGAAAGGCTCCAGAGTTAATTTTTCTAGGACAAAATTAAGGTCCCATGGCAGAACCAGTTTCTGAATGGGTGGTTTAATAAGGAGTATGCCATTAGGCAACATCTTGGGGAGGTCCAACTGGGCTACCTGGTGGTTCCCAATGGGCTCGTAGAAGGCCAAAATTGCTAATAAATGGACTTTTATAGACAAGTAGCCTAGCTCCTGTGAAGAAAGGGTGGAAAGGTATTCAAGGATTGTTGGAATAGGGCATGAAAAGGGGTTAAGGCCCCTGCCAGTTGACCAGATAGAAAAATGTTTCCATTTTGTTTAATATGTTTTTCTGGTTGAAGCTTTCCTCGAGGCCAACAGAATGGCAGCCACTGAGGGAGAGACATTTTGTCAATTTACCAAGGCGTCCTCAGGAGCCAAGCATGCAGGTGAAGGGGACCACAGCCTGGGTTGCAGAAGAGACTCGCGGTTCTAAGTGAGTAGGTCAGGTTGAAGAGGGAGTGGGAAGGGATCCGCCACTGACAATTGCTGGAGTAGAGGAAACCAGATTTGTCAGGGCCAAAACAGGGCTATTAGTATCATGGAAGCATGTTCCAGTTGCAGTTTGAGTAAAACTCACTGGAGCAGCGGGACAGGTGGGAAAGCGTATAAAAACTGCCCGTGCCAGGAGAGGGACAAGTCATCCAGAGAGTGTCCCTGCTTATCCAGGATAATTGAGCAATAGCATGGAAGCCTGTGATTGTCCGGGGAGGCAGACAAGTTCAGCTCCAGAGTGTCCCAGGTATGGAAAATGTCCTGGAGCACTGCCACGTGTAAGGACCATTACTGGCCCTGGGCATGTTGGCTGAGGTGATCGGCTAGGACATTCTGGGCTCCCAGAACGTGGACTGACACTAGATGTAGTTGTTGAGCTAGAGTTTGTTTCCACACCTGGATGGCTTTGTGACAGTCTGGGACTTTGTGCCCCCTTGCTTACTGATGTAGTACACCACACAGGTGTTGTCTGTTTGAACCAGGAGGGGTCCTGGAAGCAGGAATGGCCTGAAGGCTTGCAAGGCTAGAAAGATGGCACGCATCTCCAAGAGACTGATATGGAGGGATGTGGTGTGGGGGGTCCCAAAAACCTTGTGTCTGATGAGGGCTGAGGTGGGTACCCCAGTCGAAGTTGGAGGCGTCCGTCATGAGCATCTGGGACTGGAGAGGGGAGGGGAAAGGCATGCCTGTCCGCAGATTTGTCGGGTCCACCCACCAAGTTAGAGCCCACCTGAGGGAATCCTCGAAATCCCTGGTTTTCTGGTGCCACTGGCGTCTTAGGACCCATTGGATAGGGTGCATGTGCAAGCATGCGTAAGACACAGTGGAAATGGCTGCAGCCTGGCTGCAGCCATGTGACCCAGGAGTCGCATGTACTGTTGTGCTGTGATTTGTTGAGCTGCTTGACACTGTGTTGCCAGGGAGATGAGTTTGTGGCACATGTCTTCAGGCAGAAAGGCGCGACCAGTTTCTGATGGCCCCGATGTACTGGAGGCATTGGGATGGCTCCATGTGGGATTCTGCGATGTTGACTGTGATCCCTACTTCTTGGAATTACTGTAGAATGATGGCAAGGGAATGTTGTAGGCCCTCACGGGTGGATGCTGTGATCAGCCAGTTATCCAGATACAGGAAGATGTAATGGCCCCAGTGGCAGAGGGCAGCAGCCATGACCGCCAGGCACTTGGTGAAGACCCTCGGTGCTGAAGATATGCCAAAGGGCAGGGCACAGAACTGATAATGAAGGCCCAGGAGCTGGAACCAAAGGTACTGATGATGGGTGGAATGGATTTGAATGTGGAGGTATGTGTCCTTCATGTCGAGGGCGTAGAGCCAGTCCATTTGATTTAGAAGTGGAAGGACAGTGGCCAAAGTGACCATCTGGAATCTTTTGTATTGGATGTACCAATTTAGGCTCCTTAGGTCCAGGACAGGGCGAAGATCGCCTGTTCGCTTGGGCACCAGAAAGAAGTGGGTGTAGAATCCCGTGCCCTGGTCTTTCAGAGGCACCGGCTGAACAGTGCGCTTTCGAATCAGCGAGAGCAGGTCTTCCAGGAGGACCAGAATATGTTCCAGTGGGTATGTCAGAAGTTGAGGCAGATAGGGTGGCAGGGTAATGGTCATTTCTAATGTGTGGCCCGTACGTATAATTTTCAGGACCCACTCATCTGTAGTTATGGTTTGTCAGGCCTCCAAGTGTAGTGAAAAATGACCCCCACAGCCTTTGAGGCTGGTGGATGAAGGCTGGGGAGGGACAGAAGAGAGTCAAAAAGACTGAGGGGTGGAGGCTGCCGCAGAAGGGGCGGCCCGGGCACCCTTGGAGGCAGACGCTGTAGGACTACCTGAAGGCTGCGAATGTTGGTGTCCTCTAGCTGGCAGATGAGCAAGTCTACGCTGGCATGAGGCCCATCTGAATTGGAATGATTGGTAGACTGCGGAGTATGATACATACCATGGACAGTCCAAACAGTGTGGCCCCGAGGCCTGTAAAACATTTAAAATGGTTTCTGTGCCTGATCCAAATAATTTATGCCCATTAAAAGAGGCATTTAGTATCGTCTTTTGGACATCTGGGGTAAAGCCAGAGACCCGCAACCAGGCATGATGGCATAGGGTGATACCCAACGCTGATGTACAGACTGAAGTATCCACGGCATCATATCCTGCGCGTAGGAGATGATGAGAAAGGCTCATACCTGTTTTCAGCATGACCAGTAGCTGATCAGTTTCAGCACACTGAGGGAGCTTGGCAGACACCTCAGAAGCACGCAGTCCATAGGGTTTTCTGATATTTTAGCATATGCCCCATGTAGTTGAGGATACGCATACTGAGGGTTGCCCATCAAGTCAAACTTTCTCAATTCCCTGTCCTGCAAAAGGGAGCTGAGGTGTTTCAGATATTTAGTCCAATCATGGGCAGCATTAATGACCACGGAATCTGTCTGTGGTGCAGCAGTGAAAAAAGGGTGGTCAGTGGGAGCCTGGTAGAGGCGGTCTGCTTTCTTCAGAACTGGAGGGACAGTAGAAGGGCAATGCAAGCCACAACCACCACATCTTGGTATGCCTGAATAAGTGGAGGGACCACAATGGCAGGGTCCTCCGGAAGATCCAGGTAATCCGCTAGGCTTTGGCGGTGCCTGTTTTGATCTGTGGTGGTAAATCCCATAACTTGCTGCATTTGGGCCATGATGTCCAAAAACGTAGGATCATCAGGGGCGAAGCAAGGGGTGTACAGTCCAGGGTCCTTGTCTACAGAGGACACAGTGAAGGCACTGGATGGGGTACAAACCCCATCTTCGTCAACAAAATCCTCCTCCTCATCTTCCTTATAATTGACTGGTGCCTTCCCTTGCAAGGAGTGGAAGGAGGGGGAGAAGAAGGGTCCCTGCACAGCCTCTTTCAAGGAGGGGGTGAGGGAGAGGAGGAAGGCTGAGCTGGAGTCTGTTGCATGACCTTTATCACTTCTAATACAGCCTGTACAACAGAAGTCACATTGATTGCAGGGGTCATCGACGGGGATGGGGAAGCAGGAGGAGGTGCCCCCATGGACCCATTAGTGGGGGGGGGGGGCAAGACCGAGGGCTTTGGGTGAGGCTGAGAGTCCAAACCAGGTGTAGTCACATCCGGTGAGGGGACCACCGAACCACTGTATGAAATGGGCTTGGACAGTGGTGGCAAGTCTGGTAACACCGTCAGGGTAAACCCCGGGTCCATGCTGGAGGACTTCTTCAACAGGGCCTGAAACAGTGAAGATTTAGAACGAAGAAAAGCAGCCATTGTTGGCGAGGAGCCCTGATCCATGCTGGAGGACTGGGCTATCGACAAGGAGTGACCAGTCATCAGCAGAGGAGCCGTGGTGGTCAAGACTGATAAGGCCTGAGTGAGCGTTGATGACGACAAAACAGGAAGGGCTGTCATGGACGATACAGCTTGTTCCATGGTGCGGGAGGCCTCCATGCTTTGGGTCACAGCCGCCAGTACCATCTGCATTTTCTCAATAGGAGTCACAGAGGCCCAGTCCATCGACGGACGACCAGAACTTGACACCATCAATGGGTGGGTGTCCTTACCATGGTTCGCAGATGCCTTTTCCTTATCTAAGTGTTTGTGCTTCGAGGTATGTTTGGAGTGCAATGTCTGGGAGGTCATCGACGGTGGATGAGATACAGGACTTCACCTCCTGCTCGAGAAGAGCTACCTTCTGCTCCATATGGAATGTTTCAAGTTCCTGGAGTTGTCAATGACGAGTTGCCTGGTTGAATTTTTGGCAGTGGGCACAGGAAAGCACGTTGTGAGCAGCCCCCAGACAGTGGGCACACATAGTATGGTTATCATATCAATAGATTTTCCAGCCCCAACAGCACTTACAGTACAATGAATCTGAAGTAGACATACAGTTGACAGAAAAACAACAAAACAGGAGTGCTGATTTCCACGTCGATGAACGTGTCAATACACTAGCAGTGAGAGCTACACATGCAGCAAGCTGAGAGATGGCAGGAAAAGAACTGAGGCCGCTAGGGTCCGCCATGTATTTATAGATATGAACAGAGTGACATCATTGTGGGTGGCCCCCAGTCAACACTACTGGTGAAAGCTACCATCAACGAGAGCTCCCTCTGGCAGATACCCAAGAGTACGACCTGCTGCAAGAGATACCCTCAAAGAAGATCCCCAGATACTCAGCCAGCTAAAGGGTAAACAAGTACCTTTTTCAAGAACTCAGCAAGTATTCATACTCAGCTAATTGGGGTGAGCTAGTATCATTTTCCAATACTAATATTCAGCACCCTCAGATACTCAGTCAACGAAGGTATGCGGCTACTTTTCTATTTATTTTTTTTAATTCTCAAAGAGTGCTTCTACTTAGTAACCTCAGATACTCAAGCAACTAGGGGTAAGGGAGTATCTTTTCTGAATACTCCACAAGTATTCATACTCAGCAACCCAGAGACTCTACCAGCAGGATGAATGAGTATCTTTTTCTAAGTATTCAGATTCAGCACCCCAAGGTACCCAGTCAACTAGGGGTGAATGAGTACCTTTTGTGAATTTGCAGCAAAAATCATACTCAACCCCCGATACTCATCTATTTGTTATATGGCACTTGGATTCGGACAAAAATAAATAAAGTTAAAACTAAGAGTGCCTACAGACCTCCACAGGTGGCCACGGCTAGTCCCTTGGCCACCCCATTCCCATCTATCATTTAGTGCCCTCCACCCCTCCCCCATCCACTCAGACACATTTAAAACATTTTTGTTGCATGCTCCTGAAGATGTGCAAGGAGTTCACACCGTATTGAAATTGGGAGGGCAACATTACGCTTCCGTCATTTTGCTCCCGTCATTTCGCTCCCTACAACTCACTCCCGCGCCAATTCGCCCCGCATGTAATTTTGCTCCCGATCATTACGCTCCTGCTTCTCACTGAAACTGAACAAAGCAAGGAGCTGTAATGCAGAATCAGGCAGAAAAACTCTGGTGCAAATCGTCCCCAGTCCAGTCTAATAAATTGTGCTGCACTCTATCCGCCCTGGGAAATTATGCATATTGAGGGGGTGGGGAGAGAGAGAGAGAGAGAGAGAGAAAGTGCCCGGTTTTCTCCTCAGAGTCTTTTTTGTGACCCAACCAGCCCAGCCTGGTGCAAATCGTGCCCAGTCCAGTCTAATAAGTCGTGCTGCACTCTATCCCCCCCCAGAAAATAATGCACATTGAGGGGGTGAGGAAAGAGAGAGAAAGTGCCTGCTTTTCTCCTCAGAGTCTTTTTGTTCACCCCTGTACAAGAAAGAAGTTCCAAGAAGGTGCAATCAGTGGGAGTGTAATGCCCGGGGGTAAATGTGCATTAGGGTGAAATTGTGTGGGAGCGAAATGACGGGAGTGAAATGTCGTAGACCCATTGAAATTCAGTCCTTCCCTCCCATCTCAAAACTGTAATTCAAGTAAAGCCCCTACTGATCCCCTCATTCCATTACTGGGAGGGAGCAGTGGCAGTCCAAACCCCAGCTAGTCAGTCAGGTTAACCCTTCCCAATCCGCAGGGCACCTTCCCAGGTTCAGACAGTCAGCAGACTGCATTAGTGGGTCAGGCATATGATTGTCAGGGATGGGAACGGAGAGGTCTGCATCACTAAGGGCACAGGAAGTCTGGGAGAAGTCACGTGACAGGGCTCGGGAAGTTGGGGTGAATGGCACCCATCAGGTGTCGGAGACTAAAGAAATAACCTACCAAAAAACACTGACAGTGAATGAAAAACTCTACAGACTAGAACTGTACACAGCTATATAATATAAACCATATTTACTGAATTACATGGGCATTTCATAAGTCATCTGCTTTATAGTCCTTCCTGGACACATATTGATATTCTCGGAGTTTCAGGTACTCCACTGTTTTTTTTGGATTTTTTTATACTTTAGTGTGTACCACTCCATTCCTCATCTTTAGAAAACAGTGGCTGGAAATGGACCATTCTGATTGGCTATCAGCACTCTGAGGCCCATACATTAATCTCTGTTACACTGACACGTACAGTCTGATCACCCTGGCACACAGATTCTTCGAGTCAGCATTCCGTCCTCTAGCACTGCTGAATAACTGGAATGATATATTCATTTTCTGATTACAAACCAGTTTACTGAAACAGTTGGTAGATGAACTATTTCATTAAAAATGTCTGTCTCTTAATTAGGAAAACTTTCCAAAGGTATGCTTTTGACACTTTTCCTTTGTTTTTTATAATGCAGTACACCATGACCAGGGGTTATTAACAGTTAGTCATCCCTAGGGGTGATATGACCATCAGCTGCGCCTCGTGTAACATTATGCTCCGACAGAGTAATTAACAGACTGTTAATCTAACCCTTGGTCATGCGTTATTGCTTAATTATAAAAATGGTCTCAGAAATGCCACAATATGTTTGGCTTTCAGCATTCTGACAGCCTTACATTAATCTATAATGTATGGTCGAACATTATCGGCCAAAATCTATTGTTTTACAGGTTTGTTGCATCACTGATGTGATGTCACTATGTTGTTAACCCATCGATGGTATGTCACATTGGTGATACAACAGCTTGTGATGTCTCTGCATATGCATGACAGGCACATCCCCTGATCTGTGAAAAAATAGCCATGCTGGTGAAATCAGTTCAAATCAGATTTGTGCTGAAAAGAAAATTGCCAGAATGGGAAAGGTGCGTGTAACGGGATTTATTTAAAAAAATATTTAGTCTGTGTGTGGAAGCGTGGTCAGAGCGGGGCTTGTTCTTGTGGTGGTGGTGGTGGTGGTGGGGGGGGTTGTGACCATAACAGCAGCGCACATGGACAGATGATAAAACAAAGACAGGCTTCCTGAGAGGGTGAATTTAGTGTAGTTAGGTAACTGGTGTCCATGCACTATTCAAGATAATGGATAGGCATCGGTTAACAAGGACGCTGAATTCCCTTTTAGAGGTTGCAATGACAACAGTAAACCTCTCGAGCTTTAGGCTTGGAGGCAGTATAGCGCAGTGGTCTAAGGCTCTCAACTGCAAATCTGGTGATATCCAGCAAACCAGACCTGGGTTTGAATCCCATAGCTTCTACTTGCATATTGTGTGACCCTGAGCAAATCACTTAACTTCCTTGTGCTCCCAGGTCGCACCTGGAAACAAGCTCTGGCTTAATTTGCCTTTCCTGGTTAAACAATTTCCCCTTTCCCTTTACAGAATTGTAATATATGGATTCTTAAAATAATATCCCCAAAAATCATACAAAAAAATCCTTGTAATAGATTAGTTAGTCCCGTAATACTATACTTCCGGCCCAATAATACTATACTTCTGGTCCCCGTAATACTATCGTTGGGACTACCGGACGCGACTACTGTATGAACCGTGTGTTTTTTTGTTTTTTGGTTTTCTCTCTGAAAGAAGCGGGAATGGATCAGGAGCTGGGGGTGTGTGCAAATGAGAAGCGAGGAACACTGAGTCTGACAAACTCTGCAGACCGCAGCAGCACAAGTAAGAACTTGGAAATTCCTCGCATCCATATATTACAAAAAATAACAAATAGGTTCTGGTGTTTCAAGGCAGAAATTCCATCTCGAGGTTCTGGGGATAAAAGAAACCCCTCGAGCTTCGCTCTCGAGGTTTCGTGTGTTTCCAGAACCTCTCGATGGAATTACTGCCTTGTAATACACCAGAACCTATTATTCTATTTGTTGTTAACTGATGCCCATCCATTATCCACTATGTTACACTGTCACGTACTGCCTGATCACCATGGCGCATCAATTCTTCTGTCAGCATTCCATCCTTTAGCACTGCTGAATGACTGGAATAATGCATTCTCATTCCGAGCCAGCATTCTGAAACAGTTAGTGGATGAACTATTTTATTAAAAATCTCCCTTTTTATGAGAAAAATGTTCAATAGGTGCACTTCTAACACTTTTCTTTTAGCGTAATTTTTGTACTAGCAACAAGGCACTCCCTGGAGTTAGATTATCAGTCCCCAATAGGGGCAATATGACACTTGTCTGTGTCTCGTGCCACATTATGTCCCAGGGGGTTATTAAATAGAGAATAATACATGGGTGGGTGTGTGTAACCAGAATTTTATACACACCCAAGGTGCTGGATGCTATATAAATCCTGAGAACAAAGCTTGAGAGGGTTTGTAAAAGCATCCCACACCAAGGGTGTGTGTAAAATTTGGAGTCACACCCCCCCAATCTATGTCTTGCTTTTTATAATTACAGACCAGCATTTTTAATAAACGTTGAGGACTTATGCATGCGCTGTTACTAGGGTCTGCTTGCCCGACGGCTCGTGGTTACAACTGACCAGCTGTAACACAATGCAAAATTACAACCCATTTATCCGGACATTAAGAATGCCAGCCAATAATTATCAGACTATTAATCTAAGGTCATGCCTTATTGCTTTATTGTTCTTTTGAAAAAAAAAATGCTGATTAAAGAATGTCATTTTAAAAAACAGATTCATAAACTATTCATACGTGTCAAAAACAGTAAAAAAAAATCCCATTTTATAAATTGACACAATCCAGTTTTCAGACTTTGCATGTGAGACCCTCTTGAGATGTCAAGAAGTTCTTGGGTGCAGATAAATCTCAAAGCTGAATGGGTAAATTAGCACTGAAGACCTGTAAGAATCTGAAGCATTAGCAAACGTTCTGATAGAACCAGCATGAGTACCGCCTAGCATGCATCCAATCCTGGCTGTGTAAACAGGGCACAAAGCAGAAGTCCAGAACACAGTACTATATAGGAGGGCCTAGCATAACAATGTCAACCTACTTCATCTGAATCTTACTGCCCAGTGGATGTGCTAACCTCTTGCGGTAGGCTAGACTTCACCCTTAGGGCCTGGAAATTAAAATAGAAAGCAGCGAAATGTATCCATGAGTCACCCATAAAGAACGCAGTCACAAGAGGTTATGAAATGTTCATAAACAATCACAAATAACCCAGAGAACAAAGTATACAAGATAACACACAAGCAGGCCACACCATCGCCTGAGTAAAACTAGGAGCTGGCTCAAATGAAAGAGACAGTAACTCACTTTGGAAAACTAGTTATCAAAAGTCTGATTCAGACATACAGTACAGTAGAAGCATAGTATTGTGGAGACAGAAGGGATTAAGGTCCACCTTGTCTGTCCCCTGGTGCTATGCACTCATCTCTGCCACAGGTTGTTCCAGGGCTTGAAAGTGAAAACTGGTCACACCCTGAAATTTTATACTGAAACCTTCTGTGCAAAGGTTTTAAGGTGAAGGAGTATATTTAGGGATACAGTAGACTCCCCAGACCAGTGGGGGCTAAACAATAGAAGGAGGTGGCAAGCTTAGTCTGGGGAGCGACTATGGGTCTTAAAGTATCCACAGTCAGCCAGTTCATAGATCTACATTATTTAAGGTCCTGAAGGGATAGGATTGTCATGCCCTTGGTGCCTGAAGGATAGTACACGTGCACTGGACGACTGGGCCAGCGGGTAATAGGGAAAAAACATTTTCTGCTTGGTGAGCTGTTTGCCTCAGAAACCAAAGCATTTCATCAAAGTTCCCCAAAGACATAGTTAATGAAAACTGTTGTTACAAGTCTGCTACCAATCCAGGGTTATATCAGTCCATGCACTTCCCTGCAGAACCATCCATGCGTTTCCTAACTAGCGCACCCCGACTTCCCAACTAATACATCCACACTTTTCTAGGCCTAACAGAGATCCTAACTGATCCATCTTGGTCTAGCCACACAGTTTCTAAATGATCCATCTAGATCCATCCACAGATTTCCTAACTAGTCCAGCTACATCAGTTCACAAACTAGTCCATCTAGACGTTTCACAAACATAATCGACAGACTGGTCTACATCGGTCCAAGTATTTCTCACTTGACTATTCTAGATCAGTCTATACATACAGTATAAATCGATCCATGCTTTTCTCACTTGACCAGCTTAGATCATCCCGTTTCTTTACTAATCCATAGAGATTCATTCACATTTCTCAATCGATCTATCTAGATTGGTGCCAACATTCCTAATTGACCTTTCTATGTCGTACCCACCAATGTTTCCCACTTGATCTTCTAGATCAGCCTACACATTTCTCAACTCTTCCATGTAAACTAATCAACACACCACTCAAATGATACAGGATTTATTTGTGTTGACCAGATAAAGACAACTGGGAAGCATTTATGGTTTTCAACCACACCCTGGAAATGGGGAAAATAAATGCTCAAGATTACAAAAATGCATTTTGCAAAGACTTTTACAGGATAATGTTGCAGACAGGGAGCCTGAAACATAACTTACAATTGCATAACAGTATAACATGAGTAAGGACAGGATTATACTCATATTTATTAGGGCTGGGTGGACTGTTCCGCGGGAGATCTGGACCCCTGGATTGAACTCACAATCCACGTACCTGGATTAATATGGACTTCTCTTCAGAAGTCCGGTTCCAGGTCCGTGGAAGTGCTATTTGTGCCATTTTGTGTATTTTTGCCATAGGGATGCCATCGGCATGCTCGCTCCACGTACAGGTGGCCAGCGGCATCCAATCAGGCAACAGACGGTCACGTGACACACTCACGGTATATAACCATGCTGAGTGCACAACACATTCCCAAGACGAGAGGACAACAGTCGGAGAAACACCTTGCTCATTCACTGCATCAGAGAGCCGCCAGAAGAAGTTGCCAAAAAGAAAAAAAACATACAAATACAAAAAAAATATACATTTTTGGAGGGGAAGGAAGAGAAACTAGGAGAGAGAAAGGAGACTTACTAGGGCGAGAAGGGGGAAGAGAGAAACTAATCGTCGAGGGAAGGTGATGGGTTGGGACTAGAGAAAGGAGGAATCTGGAGAGACTAGGGAAATAGTGGTGTCCTGGGTGGCTGCTGGGGGTGGGGGGGGTAAAAGACAGGCAGTGTGGTAGTGTGACTATGTACAAGAACAAGGGCAGGCTGGCAAAATCTTTGACTTGTGCTATTGCAGAAGATCCGGAGGAGAGAGGGAGAGGCTACTGGAGGCCCAAGAGAAATGTTACAGTCACAGAAAATCGCAAATGAAAGTTTTTTTTTTTCCTTTTCTGGCATCAGACAGTGTAGCTGTGTACATGAGCAAGAACAGACAGGCAAAATCTTTGACTTGTGCCATTCCAGATCCAGAGGAGAGAGGGAGAGACTACTGGGGGCCTCAAGAGAAATTTTACAGTTACCGAAAATCCCAAATGAAAGTTTTTTTCTTTTCTTTTCTTGGCCTCAGAAAATGTGGCTGTGCACATGAGCAAGAGCAAGGGCAGGTTGGCAAAATCTTTGACTTGTGCCATTCCAGATCCAAAGGAGAGAGGGAGAGACTACTGGGGGCCCAAGATAAATTTTACAGTTACCGAAAATCCCAAATGAAAGTTTTTTTTTCTTGTCTTCACCTCAGACAGTGTAGCTGTGTACAAGAGCAAGGGCAGACTGGCAAAATCTTTGACTTGTGCCATGCCACATCCTGAGGAGAGAGGAAGACTACTGGGGGCCCAAAAGAAATTTTACAGTTACAGGAAATCCCAAATATTTTTTTCCTGGCTTCAGTGTGGCTGTATGTACAGAGCAAGGACAGCAGGCTGGCAAAATAAATCTCTGACTTGTGCCATCCGGGGAGAGACTGCAGGGAGGCCCACCAGAAATGTAACAGTCCCAGAAATCCCAAGTAAAAATTTATTTCCTGGCTTTTCAGTGTGGCTGTGTGTACAGGGCAAGGGCAGCAGGTTGGCAAAATAAATCTTTGACTTGTGCCACGCAGTCACGAATCACAATCACGTGTTAACGTTCATTCATAATTTCATCTGGGGTGGGGGAGAGAGACTGCAGGGGAGCCCACGAGAAATGTAACCATCCCAGAAATCCCAAATACAGTTTTTTTTTCCTGGCTTCAGTGTGGCTGTGTGTACAGGGCAAGGGCAGCAGGTTGGCAAAATAAATCTTTGACTTGTGCCATCCAATCAAGAATGATGATCATTTGTAAATGTTCATTCATGATTTCATGTATTAAAAAAAAAATACTGTTCGAACAAACAACATACAAGTTGATGCGTCTGTGCTGCTGGCTGTGGATGTCCCAGGGGATAAAATCTGACTTTGTGACTTGTAATAGGCTGTTTACGCTACAACACAAGTACAGTACAACTACACACAAGTGTCATCATCATCATCATCACTCATTCCCCATTATTCCTCCTTATTATCATTAGTTTTAGAGTTTGTTTTTTTAATTTTATTCATTCTCAGATTACAAACACCTTTGAGCCAGTGAAGTTCATTTACAAAGGTTCCATGTCAATGTGGGAGGGGGTAACAAAACAGACAGAGGAAATACATTTCAAAATACAAAGCATGATAATGTTTCACAGTTATAAGCATTTCAGTAACAGCAGTATTTACAAAAGGGTGTCAGCTGACAACAGAGATAATAATTTGATTTAAGTGGGTTTACAGAGAGGGAGGAGTAGCACAGGGAGAGAGGTGGCAAAGAAAAATTAGGTGTAGAGAGTAGAGGTAGTTCAAGAAGGAGGAAGTGATAGCAGCCAAATTGTGTTGTCAGGGGAGGACGAGTGGTAGGAGGGGATGAGGGGTGATGTGCAGAGAGGTGGATAGGGTAGCAAGCGACAGCTGTGAGGAGGTAGGTAGATAGCCAGGGGTACGGTTATAGGAGGCATTCACATGCACTTTCATTCATGATGTGCTGTTTCAGAAGACGCTTAAATTGGAGAAGGTTAATCATTTGATGGCCCAATCCATTAAACCAGTTTGGGGCTCTGTAGAGTTAGGGCTCTGTAGATGAAGGATCGCTGGCATTGAGAGGTCCGTACCCTAGGAACATGAAGAAGTATATCGCGTAACATTATGTATAAGCATTAGCCAACCCCAGTGTGGGACTGTGCTGCGTGCGGCTATGCACCAGAGGTGTCTGCATCTCCAATTCAAATTCTGAGGGACACTTAACAGTTGCTGAATTTGGTCACTCAACAGTAACTGTACTGTAGGAGTCAGTCAGTTAATCTTGGAAGGAAGTGGTGGTGGACTGCTGTGCTGTTGGTGTGCTGTGTACAGTCTCAAGTCATGACAGTAAATTTGTCCCTGGCCTGTGAGTGGGAGTCATCAGAAGGACATTACGTTAGTTAGAGGGATCTTAATTTTTTTACAGGTTAGAATACTAATGATATAGGTATTTGCATCTATCTGTCTGTCTCTCTCTGTCTTTCCCACTACAATCAAGTCATGGACCTGAGCAGGATATGCCACCACTACAGGCCAGCCATGAAGGGGACAGTAGTGAGCGATTGTTTTTTTTTATTTAGCAGTTTTACATTAATTTTTATTTTTTTGTTAATCTATTTCTGCTCTCCTTCTCATCAGACCCCTTTCACTGGCCCCCTAACCCCGTCACCACAGCATCCACCGGACTCACCTCTGTTTCTACTAGGTGCTGGCTGGCCGGTTACAGTGCTTGCGGGGGGGTCGGCATCATCCTGCCAGTTGGAATTTTTCTTTGGCTTTTCTTCCCGACCCCAAGTGCAGAGAGAAGGTGTGCAATGACACCAATGGCCAGGCCACACGTGGCATGCCGGGTGGCCCCTGTGTTATGGGTCCATTACGCCAGCCCCCACCCACCCGCCAGGGGCCAGTCATGCAGCAGACTCCATCCCCACCCCTCCCCTGGAGAGGAGAGCAGTCCTCCAGACGCTCTATCCTCACCCTCCCCGGCCGACCCACTCACACTGTGAACACGGTTCGGCATGGCAGGAGGTAAGGCACAGATGCCTCAGCCCTCCACACCACTGGGACGGCTACATTAATTTTTATACAAATAATCCATTAAATTATTTCCTTTGGGCCTCTGTGTCACATGTGACCGCCCTTGGCCACTTTTATGCATTTTTTTGCATTTTCTCAAATATTTGTCAATAAGTCAGAACTAATCAGAACTTTGCCATGTTCCGGTTCTTATTTAATAGGGGTCAAAACTTCACTGAGTTCTCCAAATCCCTAGTATTTATCCCTGGCCTGGTGGTGCACTGACACACCAATATGGGAGACCCATGTTTATGGGCAGCCAGACTCTCCTGCTCTGAGCCAGTGAAGTTATAGACAGGCTTCAGAGGTAGTGTGTTAAGGCTTTGGAAGGGAAGGCTTCATCCACCTGCTGTTCCATGGGTCTCCTGTGGTCTGCAGGGGGCATTAATGTAATGTGTGGACACTTGATATCTGTTCCCCCTTCCCCGTAGGCTGGTGCAAGTGGGCGGGTAGATGCAATCAAGTCAGGAGCAGAAGGCAGAACTAAGAGAAAATGAGGGAGAAAAAGCAAATGGTTGCACACATGATAACCAGCCCCACAAGCACATCTCTGAGCGCCTCCAGCCTCTGCAGAACAAGTAACATACATTTTGACAGCCAAGTGACAGGAAACCCAAATGAGTAGAAGTTGAGGACAAGTGCAGCTGGAAACATGGAAGCATGAGAGCTTAGTAGACAGAAGGGGGCAAAAAGAAAAAATATAAAAAAAACTGCATTTATAAAACCTTGGGAACAGTAGTGTCAGCTATACTGACACAAGGAAAAATTGATATATAGAGGTCAGAGGGAGCTGGAATTAGGCCTGAAACTAGTATATCTACATCAATCTACACATTCTTCAAGAGGCCCATCTAGAATGATGAATATATTTCCCAACTGGTTTGTCCATACATTTACAAACTAGTCTTTCTGTATTAGCCCACATTTACCCTCCCCCAAGGCTAACTAGCATATCCCTGGATTTGGGGATCATTTGGACCTTGCTGTGCCACATCCCCCGAGACTTAGACTTAGGGCTGGGCTGTATGTACAGTTTGGGTATCGTGGTGCTGTGAACAGCAGTGTGACAGACACTGAGCTATTCATTTTGGATTTCGAGCAAGTACGCAACCATTTCAGCAATTCACTCAGTGTAGAACTCTGGAGCTCAGACAGCTACAATACGAGACCGGAATTCACTCCTGTCTGTATGCCAGCAGCACCAGACGAACATCAGAGCTCAAGATTCAATGAGTCAGCTAGACTGCTGCATAGCCAATCAGCTTAGTCAGTTTTCGTGGCCAGGAGTTTAAGCACAACTGACATGCATATGCCTGCCAACCTATGTTTGGACGTGAAGGAATCAGCCATTGAGATGGCAAGTTCAAGTCAGTCAGATGGGCATAGCATGGGTGATCATCAAATCCAGAAGTGGCACAGGCAAGATTAAAGACTGTTGCACTGTGTGTGTGTGTTTGTGTGTGTGTGGCGGGGGGGGGAGGGGACGCACTTGACAGCATTTTTGATGACACTGAGTTGTTCAAATGTGTGCTCTGGGATCGCCTGTGTAATAGCCAACAGTTCGCTGTGTGTGTGAGGAGAATAAGTCAGTGAACCACGTTGGTTATAGTGTGCAATTGGTACAGCTGTTGCCAAGTGCCTCAAATTGCTAGAGGAGAGTTTGAGCTTTGAGTTTGAGAAAAAGGTCCAGAGTGAAGGAAAGGGAATCCTTCAGACTGTCCTTGGATGGAGCTGAAATCAGCCAGTCATCCAGGTAGGGGAACACGTGGATGCCCTTACGACGCAAGGTCGCCACTACCACCACCAGGCACTTGGTGAAAACTCGAGGTGCAGAGGAAAGGCCAAATGGAAGGGCCTTGAACTGAAAATGCTCCTCCTGGAAGGAGAATCTCAGAAAGCAGTGGTGGGCTGGCAGGATTGGGATATGCAGGTAAGCATCCTGCATATCCAGGAAACACAGCCAATAGTTCAGCTGGAGATGGGGCAAGAGTCCCTGGAGGGTTAACATGTGGAACCTCTTGTATTCTACGAAGAGGTTCAGCATGCTGAGATCTAGGATGGGCCTGAGATCTCCTGTCGTTTTGGGAACTAGGAAGAAGTGGGAGTAAAATCCTCTTCCTATTTGCTCTAGTGGAACCTGCTCTATGGCTGATTTTTGCAGTACAGCTTGGATTTCCTGATGGACAAAACTGTGGTGTCCTGACAAGTAATGAGACCTGCCCAGTGGGTTGCTCGCGGGTCTTTCCACAAACTCTATGAACTGACCTCTTGCAACCAGTTCTAGAACCCACGTGTCTGCGGTTACAGCCTTCCACCCTTCCAGGTGTAGGCCGAATCTTCCCTCCATAGGTTCCTCCACAGTGAGGGGAGGTAATGGGGGTAGCCCCTTAAGTCAGGATGTGGAGGGGAGGGGTCCCTTGCACCCACTGGCTGCCTTTGGAAACTTAGCCTGGGGGGTCTGGGTGCAGGAATCAGTAGCACGATATTTGTTTCCGTGTCTGCCCTGGTTCTGTTTGTTCCATTTCCATTGAGGGCAACGAAAATTCTGCTGGGGTTTCTGACCCGAGCGATACATAGAGCGGACATTCTTCAGGGATTTGCCGCTTTCTTACAGTTCAGTGAGTATGTCTTTGGCGTTGCCCCTGAACAGAACTGGACCCCTGAAGTGGTCCATCTGTTTTGACTCCTTGTCTGGAGGAGAGGCACTAAGATGTTTGGGCTGGGCTGACCTATCGTGAGTGGCAGTGATGACGATTGAGTCAGCCTTAGGTTGTGCCATTAGGTGTGAAACCCCCTTCTGGGAGGTGGTAAGTCCTGTCAGCTTTCTTAGAAACTGCAGGAATAGACGACAGTTGTTGCCAAATTGTGGATATCAGATCTTTATGTGGCCCCGTACAGGGTGGAACAGGGAGGGGTCCGCATTAATGATGTTCAGCTAGTCTTCTGTACTTAGGGTCCAATTCCTGGGATGCCCAACCGCAGGCCCGTTGGATGGACCAGAGGAGTTCCGTGAAAGACAGACCCTCCAGTGGTGATTTTGGCAACTCCTTTGGCTGAGGCTCTGTGGGGGAGTGCAGTTCTGAATGGTCTTCTGAATCAGAATCTCCTTTGGAATTGGAAGACTCCAGCCTGTTTGGCAAAGGAGTGACATCTGGAACTGCCTCCATGACCCTGGCCCCTAGAGTGATCCCAGATGGCAGACCACCTGTGTCCCTGTCGGATACTCTGCTAGAAGGGGCAGGGCTTCCTGGTGGCACCCTATGGGCCGGGGTAGCCCTGACGACTAGCTGGGGCTGTCCCAACTCTTGTAGGAGTTGAGACTTGGTGTCTTTCCACCAAGCCGGTATAGATTCCTGAGGCTCTGGCTGTGGGGGTGGAGGAGGTGGTGGTGATGGGTATCCTGGGAACCCCATAGAATATGAGGGGTAGCCAGGTGGTTGGTACCAGTAGGGGTACTGGTGGTAACCCTGATAAGGATTAGCCTGACCCGGTATTGGGTACCCTGGCGCCGCAGGCAGGTAACCCAGTGTCAGGTAATGGGGAAACAGTGGCGGTGTGGAGCTGGGGTAGTATCCCGAGGGGCCAGATGGAGGAGGGACGAAAGGCCCAGAGGGTGGCGCCACCGAGGGACCACTGGGGTTGGGTCTGTTGGCAGGCCGGGGGTGGGAGGTGGAACCCCAAAAGGGCCAGGAAGATCCTGGTCCATGCTGCCTGGAAGGAGACCCGGCGTCGGGAGCCTGAAGGTGCCTGAGGTGGGACCAAGACTGGCGAGGGAGGTAAGTCCGGGAGGACCCTGTCGACAGGTCTGCTGGTGAGGCAGGAGTCTTGAGGAAGGGAGCCCGACATGAGAGGCTCCTCTAGCTCAGCCCCACTAGAAGCCCAGGAAACCAGGGAGAATGAGGCGTCTGGCTGTGTCAATGGCTCCTGGGAGGGAGAACCCCCACGGGACTCAGGGGAACCTGTGAGCTTGCTCTGCCGGATGTCAGGGACCACACAAGGGAGTCTGACGGGAGAGCAGTTGACACGCGGTCGTCGGGTGAGCCAGCGACTGACTCAGAGGCAACAGTCTGGCGGGCGATGGAGAAGCCGACGTCCAACTTATAGACCGTGGTTGGGCATCAGAAGCTGGGAGGCTTGAGTCAGGCTGATTGCCCAGGGCTATGCGCTTGGTGGAAGAGCTGGAGGGCGACTTAGCGGCCGAGCTAGTGACAGGCTCCAAGATAACTTCCTCTGAAGAGGAGACCCCCGACTGCCCACTGACCTCGGCGGGAGGGAGGCATCCGATCTGCCAGAGCGGAAGAAGGCCCAGGATGTGGGGTACTCACTGGGGTGGAGGCCCTACGCGATGTGACGTTGGCTGTCTGACGGCTTTTCCTCGAGGGAGAATGGCTGCGCTCCTGGTGTTTCTCCTTCTACTTTTTTCTTTTCTCTGGGGCAGGTGAGACACTAGATATTACACGTCTCGAAAAGCATCCAAGTGGAAAAAATACTAGCTCACACAAGGATAAAATAAAATGTTCCCTCAGTAAGACACAAAGAAGACAGAGGTGTTTTACACAAAGGGTCCCTCCGTTATGGAATTCTTTACCATCACATGTTGTTACCAGTGACTGCAGAATCCTTTAAAATACTATTAGACCAGTACATGGGAGAAATGAAATACAAATTCCATCACTGAATATATGGTGGCGAGTTCATAATGGGCCTCAGCCTCACAAACTCATAATTCTACTATGAAACTATGAAAGGTGAAGACGATTGTTCCCGCAACTCCTGGAGATCTTTTTCCATCAATGCCAGTCATTGTTTTAATAAGTGGGCAACGAGGGTCCTCTTTCAATGGGTGCGTGTGTCCTGGTTGAAGGCCTGGCAGATTTAGCACTCTACGACCTTGTGCTTAGGGCCCAGGCAGAGAATGCAGCGGGAGTGGTCGTTCCCGTGCAGGATCTGCACGCTGCACTTGGAGCACTTTTTTTTGGCCGATATGAAGACATGCAACTGGAAAGGACTGATGAAAAATGAATGGTAACCACGTGGAAAAAAGGCAGGCAACTGAAGCTGTTTCACCACAAGGTTTGACGATTCAGGTTGACAGCGGGAAAGAACTGGTGGGCGGGTGGGGGACCGGCCCTATTTATAGTCACGCTGGCATGCCATCACCTGATGCCGGGTGCGGTCCCCCGCTGATGATTGCTAGCTACAAGCTTGCCGTGCAGTCCTGACACCAGGGGGTGAAGTCCTACTTGTGAAGACCTACTGCAGGAACCCTCTCGAAGTAAGATCCATATTTACTGTGTGATGCAAGTCGGCATGAGTGCCATTCGTGCTTATTGAAAACCAGTGGGAAAGCAGTGTTTTACTGGAGAGGGCTAGCAGCTCTCATTCCAAGCCAGTTTCCCGGACCGGTGTCTGTACTATTCATATAACAGATTTGATTGCATCCCTTTTAGCAATAAATGTTAAGACTGTACTTAAATCAGTGGTATATTGCCTTTAGGAACGCCAGTCAGTGCCAATTATTTGTAATTGTTTTCGGCTGAGAAACAGTGCAGTGATCAGGTGCAAAGTTGGTGCAAGTTGTTCCTGTCAGCTGCTCCACTGCTGTGTGATGCGCCAGTGTTTTTAATGGCTGGTCGCTCTTCTGGCAGGACCCTTCCACTGGCAATGGCATGCAACAAGTGCTGGAACCAGCTCTAGCCATGCCATCAGCAGCAGATCACCACCAATAGCCCAGCAACATCACTGCCTGGAGCAGCTGCCTTGCCCCATATGTAGTCATTTACTATAGTCCAGATTGGAAGGGCCTTGAGTACTTAGGATGCACTGGCTCAGGAAAATTAAGAGGTATTGTTGCTTTTGTTTCCAGCTGCCATCCAGCCATCGTTTCCTGGAATTAGAATTTTGGTCCTCAGCTTTTTTTTTTAATTCTGTTTCAGCACCTC
This sequence comes from Neoceratodus forsteri, assembly GCA_016271365.2. NCBI lineage: Eukaryota > Metazoa > Chordata > Ceratodontiformes > Ceratodontidae > Neoceratodus > Neoceratodus forsteri. Next base: position 1,379,138,317 of record CM028132.1, on the reverse strand, counting down.
GACTTGGCACAGGGGATGTACCCCTTCTTTAGCGCCCAGACCTTGCGTCTGGCATTCCCTCTCTGGTTGCCCAGACTGGGAGGCCCATAGCTTCCCCCTTCGTTGTGGCTCCCTGAGGGAAGGGATCAAGATCTATCTGAGGCCCCAGTCGAGGCTTATGCCAGGGGCATCATTTGGGCGGAGGAACAGGGCTTCATGGAGCAGCCAGCCCAGGGGGTTTCCTTGTAAGCTTCCCCAGAGGAGTGAACGTGAAATGATGCCAGCACATGTCAGGCGTGCTTCCACACCCAGCACACCTGACCTACAGACGTCCACCATCGTCTCCACCCTGCAACAGTGGTCCTGGTGGTTGCACACCCAGCCTCCACTGGGTGTTGTCTGATATGCCGGGAAGCCACAACCTTTCCCCCCAGGAGGAGGAGAACTGCCTGTGGGATGCTCATCCTACCTTCCCTAGCTGACCCTCCTGGCGCTTACTGATTTCTCGAATGTGGGTCATCAGCGCGCAGGCAGTATTGCTACCGTTGGCGGTGACCAGCTTGGTCCTCAGCAGTTGGTTTTGCCGTTATTTTATGTCTCTCAGGAGTGGGTAATCATTAGTATTTAATTTTAGTGCACTAGCAGAAACATGGGCAACGACTACAGAAAAAGACCAACAGTCCCTCCAGTCTCCTCGTAACACCCTATCATACCCCAAGACCTTTTGTCAAGAAGTGGTCTTTGTCTACACTGCCCACGCCCTTGCAGCTCGGTGTCTTGCCCAAGGTGAGAGAGAGAGAGACTGGCACACAAGGTACCTCATACTACCCCCCCTGAGTAACCACTAGGCCCATAACTCTGTTCCAGCCGTGCTTGGTTTTGGATCCAACAGTCTCCACTGGCAAACTCTTTCATGGCTCAACCGCTCTCTGTAAAAAAAACACAAGACCCCAGTCATCACGGACATCAGGCCTGCCACATTTCAACCAGAATGTGCTGTAGCAGGGGATGGACCCCAGTTAATACCGAAACATACAGGTGGTGCTGTGGGGTGAAGCAGGTGGCTAGACTGCACAGACAAGCCCATTATACTGGGGGGTGGAGTGAAATAATATAACATCACTGTGCTTGCTTGTTGGTGTCACATAACCAATTTTACTCTCACATTTCTTTTTTTTTAAATAAATGCCCTTGATATTTGTATCATAGCCGTCATTAGTTCGGTGTGCAGAACTGCAGAGTGAGAGGGAGGGAACTGAACTATTGTAGAGTCACATGAGGCAAACGTTTCTTTTATTAAATAAACACTGCAATCGGTCACAAGGGATGGTTGAAGTTCAGTAAATGCTGCTTGGAATGCACCATACTTCTGGCCTGGTCCACTTTAACTTCTCTAGGTGGAGGATCTGTGTTATGTTACTGAGAGTATCAGGATACAAGTACCCCCAAGCAACAAGGATTAAAGACCCAGGCCCCCCTCAACTTTTCTGAATCTTCTAGGCCAGGGTATGTCACCTGTCACCAAGGAAAGTCCACGATGCCTTTGTTATTATTCCATTGATAGGGTCGGAGGATCCTGTACAGGTCCACAACATTGTGAAGAAAAAAATGTATCAACTTCTACTATAGTTGTAGTATAGTTATATAAAAACAGTCTGCTCTTCCCAGGTATTCCTGTAATTATCCCATCCAAAACCCCTTCTACTCTTCTCTTGAAGTCAGCTTTCCCTCTACCTTAACAGCCTCAAATGCCCCTTGCAGGGTCCTCAGCTTCCTGAAGGGGTCCCAAATGAAATTGTCTCTACTTTCCCCCAACCTACTCTCCTTTTCCCCTCATCTTGCCCTCACTTTATGTAATCTAATCCCCCCCCTTTTTTCCTAACCCTCTACAGCCCTCCTGGCCCCCCTGCTGGGTTCCTTACCCCCAGAAGGAGCCCCTGTGGTGCAATCCTCTCCGTCACCTAAAGCCCCCATTACACACCCCTGGTGTGTAATACTAATCACCCATCTCCCTTTCCTGGCACTTCCAATACTCCACTTCTTCTCTCTCCCCTTGTTTATTCCTCCTGGTTCTTCCTTACTCCTTTTCTTCTCTCCCCTCTCCTTTGTCTAGTCCTGCATTGCCCCACTCTTGCAGGGTTCTTAGTCTCCTGGAAGGTCCCTCCACTGGTTGACCCCCCCCCCACCCTCTTGCCCTGCTTATCTCCCTCCCCCATCACTACGGGTACCTTGGGCCTGGCTCACCCTCCTCCCCGTTACAACTTCCCTCACTTCTCACCCAATTTTTGCCTTACCCTCCTCCCCCTACTCTCACTATAATATTTGCCCTGCCCCCTCGCAGGACTCTCTATAGCTGGGAGAGGTCCTTTGGACTCCCTGAGCCCTAATGTATATCCTCTTCGCCCCTCTTCCACTGAAACTACTCTACTGCTGCCTTGCCCTACCTCCTCCCTTCCCAGCACCTTACAAACAGCTTATATCTATGCACTTAAATATTCCTGCTGACCCCCCACCACCCACTCCCTACTACCCCTCTCCTTCCAATTCTGCCTATCATTACACTACCCCATTACCAGTTACTCATTCTGTACTAATTAGGTTCCTGTCTATGGTGATCATCTGCTTTTTCCCTTCTTTGTCAGGAAATTCACAAACTACCATTGCTAAATATGCTGCTTTAATGTTTGTGCACTCCTTGTCACGATTTCACAACTGTAATCCCTAAATGCTTCACTTCAATGTTGTTACCATCCGTTGTCATGAATTAACAAACCGTATAGCTAAATGCTTTGTTCCAATTATGTCATTTTTTGTATTGTAATCTCAGTGTATTCTGTTCATATCCTATGTATCCCTACCCCCCAGGTCACACCGGGAGACGAGCAACTTGTTGCTCAGCGTGCTTATCTGGTGAAACATTTCAATAAATAAGTAAGTTGTATTCTTGCTATATTGTAATAGCCACCTCATATAAGTTAACATTTTATGACCTTATATTTCCTCAGAACACAGGTGGTTACTTCTTCCTAGATGCTTGCCTGGAACCTGAGGTCGAATTTGATTTTTTTATCTCTTGGTTTTCCAACTACCATGAGCATGCGACCACCTGACAACTCAGGGACCCAGTGACACGTGTGATTGATGATCCAGGTAGATATAAAATAGATACTGTTCAACATCACTTGGGGACAAAAAGCCAGTGTTACACTTGGAGGCACTGCTGGGATTTTTTGTTTACCAGATAGGATACCCACGCAACTTTTTTTTTTTTTTTTTTAACTCTATTTCACTCCGGTCGCCGGTGCACTGGGCATCTCTCCAGCAAGGGCTCCCTTGGCATCGCCTCTACCGCCCACCGTGCCCTTCCCACAACTGAGGAATCGGGTGCTGGGTTCCCCCCCTCCCGCAACCCCGAATGGGAGAGGCAGGACCATGGAGAATCAAGTCAAGATCGGGGCCAGCACGGGGCATGTGGGCTTAGTCATTCGAGCGCCGCCATCGCCTCCCAAGTCACCTAGGTTTTTTCCACCTTGGTTACGTCCCCCGAGTTGCGGATATGCAATGACATCTGTGCCGAGGGCGGACCCTCAGCTGATGTCCACCACCACCTCACCCTCTGTAAGCAGCACGCTGCTGTGGTGCCCCTGGTCTCCACCGGGGGCTGCTACAGAGTGGTGCATCCCCAGAACCCACCCCAGAAGAGGAGAGCAGTCCCCCAGATGCTCAATCCTCTCCTCCCCTGCTGACCCCCGATGATCCGAGTCTGCTCCTGAATCTGGGTTGACAGTGTGGTGTCCAGCGCCTCAACCCTCAACACCAATGGGCCAGCCCCACGCAACTTGCATGTCCAAAATTCACAACGTGACATTCTGAGAAATTGATGGATAGTACATGAGTACTGGAGTAGACATAAAATAATGTGTTGTCAGCTGCCAGCATTCCAGAGGGATCCAGCATGGCCAGGAATACTGACATTCCGGAAAAGAGAACCTTGAGGGCTTAGGAAAGAGCAGGGTATATAGAATTACCTACAATGTTACCACCAAAACAGTCAGTGCAATCACTGAGAGAGATACAATGATACAGACCGTAAACCTGCCTAGCAAATTCACACCTAAAGCGATTGAAGTACAGAACTTGTTCAGCAGGGGGGAACCCCTTCAAGGACCTGGCACAGTTCTGCTGGATGAAAGAAGATTAAGGCTGAGAAGAATGTGGATGGCTTGTCACAACTGTTGTGTGCATTTTCCCTGAAGCACAAATTTTAAATTAACTGCACTGTAAAAGCAGTGCTAAGGGAACACACATTTACTCTTGACAATTGGCTTGTATTGGTGCAAAACATCAAGTGTGCAGTTTTTTGTTGCTCTGCTGACCTTTTTGTTTTAGATTATGTAAGTCAGAAATAGATGTTTGCATTCTATTATATACATGTTTTGTGTTTACTGTAATAGAGTACATTTGTGCTGAGGCTTTTTGATAGAACATTTGTGTAAGGGCCTGCAAGGACCAGCACTGGATGCAATTCAGTCATTGAAAGTGACTCGCCCAGATGTGATGCCAAAAAGTAACCTAACCATGCTTGGAAAAATGTTTGGTAGGGTAGAGAACCCTGTAAGATAATGACGCAGTTAACATCAATGATACAGAAAGAAGAAGAACGACTGTCAGACTTTTTGGCATGCCTAGAACTCCTCATAAAAGAAACTCACCATAAATGGTGCCTTGCTCCTTCCAATATGGATTGTGTTCGACTTGAATGAGTACTTAAAGGATCAATATACTCTGATCAGATACTTCTGAACATGTTACTGAATTACCTGCTTAAGGAAAATTAGTTGGACAGGTCGGAGAGCAGGAAGCACATCTCTTGCTACTCTTGTACGCCCATCCCAAGAAGCAGATGATGGAGGCCTCAGTAGCAACCAGTGTTCCCTTAAATGTTCCAGCAAAACCCACCTCCCAAGAACTGATGGAGCAAATCTACAAGCCCACTCAGCTGGTAATGGATAAGACTGGGCCATGATGTCAACCTCCAAATAAACCCCCAACCTGAAGCATCTGCTGCTTAAGTGAGAATAGAACATCATACAGATGAAGACAATGATCACCTAAAGGAACTGTAACTGCCAGGGATCCGCGACCTTAGCAAGACCTAAATACCTATTTTAGAATGACCCTGTAAGAAGTCCGAGGCTGTAGGACCCACGTGAGAGGTTGAAGTTAAAGTGAAAAATATCCCCACTCACACAACGTTCGACAGGGGATCTCAAGTGACCATACTATTTAAGGAATACTATGACCATCACTTCTCTTATCAAATGTTACTGTTGCTGGAATGACTAGATGTACAGTATAGGGACTTAGTGGACTCTGCACGCCTGCTCTCAAGATGTGTCCTGTTCTGGATCCACTTTCTAACTTGTACATTTGGAGTTAATGGACTTGCTGAAGCAGTGGTGATAGTGTGCACCTAAACCAGTGTGTACAGCCACATACCTTTGCAATAAGCACCAACAGCAGCAAGTCTGTCAGCTTGGGACAGCTTTGCCTTGGGACACACACCCAAGTGGGCAGTGATCCAAAACCTCTTCACACTTTTTCAAAGACTGCTTACTGACAGCGCTGTAGGAGTGGTATGGAGACAAGAATCTGATGAGCTCACACTGCCACCTAAGTGCGCTTGGTGCAGTTGTGAGGGCCAGGAGTGTCGGCCCTTTCCCAAAGCTGCAAACTGTGCCTAAGCAGGAAGCAAGCAGGTACGCGGCAAGGAGTGAGGTGCGCAAATGGCCAAGAATTTCAAACCAGTATGTTTTGGCCCCGACACCCCCAACACCACCCTTGGTCATCCATCTTACTAGCTGTGGTCACATGCTTTTGAATGCCTATCAGCCCACTTTCCCATTTGCCACTTATCAGTAGCAACCACTAGAGGCCACAACCTACATTATTAACCACCCCTAGCTAGATGTCCACAATGTGGCTGCAGGTTTGGCAGCAATTTTTCTCCTTGCTCCACTGGCTTCATTACCTCCCTCCTGCTTCCCGGAGGCACAGCCTTGCCAGCCAGGATCACACACCCTAGCCTCCCCATCTCTCCCCTTCCCAACCTCAACTGTCAAGTTATTTCCTGACACCTTACATCTAAATTTGTTGGCAGGTCCCTCTGTCCTCCCACCCTCCTTTCACACTGGATTATTTGAACTGAAATTCAATGCCCAAGTATCCTCAGCTGCCACTGAACAGACAACTTATTCTCTTCGCAAGCTCATATGGACCATGCCCAAAACTAAAATTCTGATAACCTTGCTTCTCCTGCTATCCGGGGACATTGAACCCAACCCTGGCCCAACCTCCCCTTCCCTTGTCCAAATCTCGCCCCCTCTCTCCAACTGCCCCAGGCCTAAAACTCGTTCACCTAAATATATGCAACATTGTAAACAAACTTAGCCAGCTGCAACCAATTGTTCTCTCCCTAACACCGGACATACTGATTATCTCAGAGACATGGCTCAAACCACACAATCCAGATGCTGAATTCACTATTCCTGGCTACTCTATCATCCGCCAAGACCACCCAGGCACCAAAAGAGGTGGTGGCGTGGAAGGAGAAGGGAGGTAATGAAGGGTAGGGTAGGGCCTGGTTGGGATGGTGCAGGTGGGAGGGTTAACCCTCTTTTGTCTGGATATACGGTATAGCATGCTCCTGGCTTTTGCTTATGGTCCCCTCATTTCTTGACATAAATCTGATCTTGGGATTTATGCATTTGATTTATGGATTTTTCCCAGATTGAAATTGAGCAGCTGTAGACTTTTTAATAGTGGAGCCTTGGAGACACAGTTGATTTAACTGAAGATTTGTCCTTCTCGTAAACAATTTTTTGTTGTGGTTTGGATTCACTTCTGCTTTCTGGAAATGTCTGTGAACAACTGAGTTGAATTATTATTCCCGACCTCAGGACATTCGTGCTAGAAGGACATCTTTTGGACCTACTTCTGGATTCATAGTCTATTTTGAGTTACTGGGCTTTTTCTATGTCTTACCCTCACTGTGTGAGAGACACTGTTTGGAGCTGACTCTTTCTGGATTCTTCCCCCCACTCTGTGAGAGAGAGTGGAGGATCAAAGTACTTTGGACCATCTATCCAGAGTGGTGGGAGCACTCTGTTTTCCAAAACCCAAATTGGTTTTGTTAATTTTTTTGTAAACCCCCCCAATGAATGGGGGGTTCCCGAAAAGTCTTCCTTGAGCTTGCCTAAATGCTCATTGTCAGGCTGGTGTCCTGCGTTTTAGCAGTTCAAATGTGATTGCCAGAGAGTGCCTGTATAGCCTCTGTGTATTGTCTCTTTAAGAGCTGCCTGGATTGCAGTCATAAGTTATCTGAGAGGGAGCTCTGTTGAAAGATGTAACTATTTGCTGAAAATCATTTAGAGTGAAAATGAAAATGCAGTTTGTCTAACCTGCCTTCTTTGCAGCAAGGACTATTTTGTTTATCCAGGACTGCAAATTGGACCAATCGGTACTGGTGGGACCTAAAATGCAGCCAGACTACAGGAGCTGTCTGGAGTCAAAATCTGTAGGAATTGTAGTTTTGGGCTTTTTGCACCTGAAGGGGGGGGCCTTTGTTGTGAATGACAGGAGGAGCCAGCCAAACCGTTTGGATCTTGGGGAATCTCCCAGGCTTGCTGGCAGTTGAGTCAGACCTAAGCTGGGAGTTGAGTAAGTAACATACTTGAGACAGTCAAGCAGCCGTCTGAGTAGTTTCGCATGGGAGAACTGTGGAAAGGCCTGAGTTGTGGCCTGCATGTCTGCCTGCTGCCCCCCTGAGAGGGGGGGGAAGAGAATCATTTCGGACTAAATCCAAGTTTGTGAGAACGAAGAAAGCCACTGATTTTTTTTACCAGGCTCATAGCTGAAGAAGACCGAAGATTTTGCTAAATGCATTTGGTCTGTCATGATTTTCTGCTGCTTTTGAATCCCCGCTTTGTGCAGAGACTTTGCGATCATGACTGAAGAGCGGTTTGCCTGGTACAGTAGAGTTTCCTTACATATAAATGTGCTGTGTATTGAAAGTGGGTCGTGATTTGGTTCCCCACTGTGTTCTGCTTGCTGGTACCGTAGAATCCTTTACATATAAATGTGCTGCGTATGCGAGCTGCGAAAGTGGGTCGTGATTTGGTTTCCCACTGTGTGAACTGTGTTCTGCTTGCTGGAAGCTTTATCCAGCCTAATCGGACTGAATCCATGTTCATCTCCATTCGTCCTGAGCTGTGCCACGCTGACCATGCCAAACTACCCCACTGCACAGAGAAAGCCACTGATGAGAGACCTGCCTGGGGGTCAGCCCCCTGCTCCACACTTGAACAGGAACAATGCCACGGCGAATCGTGTGGGTTGCTTCTCCTGGCACTCCAGATTAACCACCTGCTGTCTCGATTTTCGTCCAGCCTGTGTCCAGTCTTGGGTATCGTGAGTAATCATCAGGGTAGCTCCCTGCAACAACAGCCTAATCTAAAAGTGTGTCATCTAATTGTCTTGTTGTTTTCTTTTCACGAACTGAGCCCTCCGGCTCCGGATTACAAATAGTGTGTGTTGTGCATGTTGTTGTTTTTTTTTTTTCATCACAGGGCCCCAACCAGCCGCAACGTTCCTGGCTAGCCCACCGTTCTCCATCTGGGTACCCAAGATGTGTGACTGTTTATGGACCCTGAAGTACATGCATAACTGTTTGATTATTCCATGTCATTCGTGGTGTATATGCTACCCATCGGAGACTTTGTAAGAAGGTATGGGCTGAGGTTTCACTGTTACGCAAATGATACCCAGCTATACCTTTCTTTCGCACCCGACCAGGATTGAGCTTTCTCGGTCTTTAACAACTGTCTGAAAGAAATCCAGGAGTGGATGGACTCTAGCTGGCTGAAGTTGAACTCAGAAAAGACAGAGGTATTGGTTGTGGAACCGGGTCGTCGGATAGGGGGGTCGGGGGTTGGTGCACCTTCTGGAATTATTCTTGGCGGTGTTTCTCTCCCGACCTCCGAACGGGTACATAACCTGGGGGTGGTTCTTGATGATAGACTGACACTGTAGTCACAGGTGTCTGCTGTTGTCAAGACTTCCTTTTACCATCTTAGGAACATCGCCAGGATTAGGCATCTGGTTCCGTCTGACAACCTTCCAACTTTGGTCCACGCCTTTGTGTCCTCGTGCCTGGACTCCTGCAACTCCCTCTATCTAGGGCTTTCAGGGGTTGAAATCCGTCGCCTGCAGCTAGTGCAGAATGCTGCAGCCTGGCTTTTGGTGGGCTCGAGTAGATCCTGCCATATTACTCCGGTGCTGCGCGAACTGAACTAGCTGCCAATACGGTGGCGGATCACCTTTAAAGTCGGTTTACTGACTTTCAAAGCCCTACACGGTCTGGATCCGGTCTATCTGAAAGAACTTCTGGTTCCTTACTGCACTGAGCGGTCACTCTGCTCAGCTGACGAGGGGTTGCTGGAGATTCCCAGGGTGAATTTGAAATCTTTTGGTGTTACAGCTTTTTCATATGCTGCTCCCAACCTTTGGAATTCTCTACCCCATCACTTATGAGAGTGCACTTCTGTGGTGGATTTTAAGAATGGACTGAAAACATTTTTATGGCAAAAGGCCTTCTTAGAGAGTTGATCTGTTTATTTGATTTGATTGTTAACTGTATTAAGTATTATGGAATTTTATAATGATGGTTTTTGACTGTTTTAAATTGTTCGGCGCCTTGAAATTAGAAAGGCGCCTTATAAATAAAAATTATTATTATTATTGATACAGCCTTTAAGCAAATTAATCTGATTATGCCCCTCCCTTGTTCAAGTCCCTTAAATAAATCAGATCTAACTCTTTTTTGCATTTACCCTGAATGTGGTTCCAGTTTGTGCAAGAGTACTGTACTGCTGCTAGTTGTTGTGTATAACCTTGTTTTACAGGGGGTTCCCAGGGCCGAGCTAGAGGAAAGCCCTGATGGTAAGTGCAAACAGTGTGGGTACTTGTGTGGTGTATCAGGGGTATTGTGAACGTAATTATTGTGCAGTGTTTAGACCACTAGCAGGGAAAGAGGGGGGTTACAGTGTCCCGGAGGGCTGTGCCCTGGTTAACTTGACCACTACCACCCCTGACCTCCGGGTGGAGGCACCCATTACAGAACCTAGGCCCCTTAACCTGCTACTAACCAAGCAGGCAGGAGTAGTATCCCTTGGGATAGCGCCACCTAGGGGTTACAGTTTATTAATTTTTTTTAATTTATATTTTAGTGCATTATCATCTATTTACAGTGTGCTTGATTTGGTGTTATAATTTTGTGTATATTAGTTGTTTTGGGTGTGTGTGTTTATTATTTGGGTGCGTATGTGTGGTGAGTTTATTGGTGGTTTATATATTTTTTATTTTACAGTTTTGTTGGGTTGAAGATGTGCTAGCAGGTTGCTCTCCCGGTCCCTCTGAACTTCGGAACCTTCGCCCCTTTAACCCTCCCCCACTGCAGGCTGCAGTATATAGATGCTGCAGTGCACTAGGAATTGTTTGCAGGAGGCGGGGTTGGGTCAGGGGCCCCAAACCTCGAAAGGGGAGTGAGCGTGGCACTCGTATCAGTGTAGTGAGGACCAGGAGACACCCTAGGGCGAAATGGATTACAGAACGTGGTCCTCCATGCCTGGTTTCCATACTCATGGGCTCCAATGTTTCTGGGCTGATAGCTCAGGCGGCACTGGAATCTCGTCTGACTCAAGTGGTGTTATACAATGCCAGGTCTATTAAGAACAAGATGGCAGTAATTGCTGATCTTGTTGGGACAGCAGACCTGGAATGCTTTACCGAGACCTGGTTGGATGATAATGCTGGGCCCATTTTGGAGGCTTCTGTTCCGGCCGGGTTCTTGGTGATACACCGCTCAAGATCAGACCACAGGGGGCGAGATTATAGCCATTTGCTTTAAGACGAAACTGGGCCTTGTAGGTGTTCCAGTTGAGGAATCCAGTTCGTTTGAGTGTACTGCAGTTGCAGGTGTAGGCTGTAGGATCGTTCTCATCTATCATCCACCCGAGGGTAAGAAACTGTTCCTACAGGAAGTAGCGGACTTCATGGTTGATATGGCATTTTAGTCACCCAGGTTGATGGTCATGGGTGACTTCAGTGCCTAGGTCGACGATTAGCTTTTGCAATTCGGTCAGGACTTCCTCCAACTGATGACATAGCTGGGCTTGACACAGGTTGTTGCCTCTGCAACCCACAATTTCGGTCACTCACTCGATCTGGTTTTCCTCATGGGGATCGAAACCTCCGACTTGGTGGTGGAACCGAGTCAGATGGTCAGATCACCACACTATAAGGTTCAGTTTCCAGGCTCCCCCTTATAGGCCTGCCCCTGTGGAGATGGTCAGATACCACTTTTTGCGGGATGTGAGCCCTGATGGTCTATTGGCAGTATTAGACCTATCAGGATCTCCAGGGGCAAGTGAGGGTCCAGAGAGCTTAGTTCAGGCCTATAATAAGGCTGTTACTGAGGCTCTGGATTCTATCGCTCCGATCTGTATTCGTCCTCTCTCTCTCCGCCCTCGGTCTCCGTGACTTGATGGGACCTTGAGGGAGTTGCGACGAGTTGGACGAAGGTTAGAGTGACGCTGGTGGAAATCTGCCCTGGATGCTGACCACCTTAGATCAACAGAACATTATCAAATGTATCAATTAGCAATCACCCGTAAGAAGGCAGAGTTCCTGTCCGGAGAGATTGCTGCCACTCTGAACTGACTTGCTCAGCTCTTTCGAACCGTGGGTAGGCTGTGCAACCCAACCTGTCTGCAGGTTTGAAGAGCTTTTTCACAAGTTGAGTATGATGAGTTTGCTCGATTCTTTGTGGATAAAGTGGTCAACATCAGGGCTGAGATCTAGCCGGCTCACTCTGTGGGAGCTGATGGTGGTCGGTGCTCAGTCACTTCTCCTTGGTTTTCATGGATTTCTTTCTACTGGCCGGAAATCGCAGATATCGTGCTGATTGCCCAGGGTATGCACCCAACATGCTGTAGTTCGGACCTGGTCCCAACATGCCTGATTATGGGGTGTATTGATATCATTGGCCCTGTCCTTGCGATGATAATGTGTTGCTCCTTAAGAGTCAGGTGAGTTTTCTAGCTCCCTGAAGGAGGTGGTGGTGACACCGCTCCTGAAGAAAGCTGCTCTGGACCCAAACTGCTTCGCCAACTACAGACCTATCTCTAACCTTCCCTTTGCAGGGAAGGTGATTGAGAAAGTTGTTGCGCTTCAGCTGGAGAACCACCTTACCATCCACGATATCTACAAACCTCTCCAGTTCAGTTTTCAGAAGAGGCATAGTACCGAGACTGATCTGGTTTGGGTGCTCAATGATCTCCTGATGGCGAGGGATCAAAAACACCATTCCATCCTGGTACTTCTTGATCTCTCCTCAGCCTCTGACACCATGGACCATGGGGTGCTCCTCGAGCATCTGAGGGCCATCTGTGGCTTGTCTGGAACAGTTTCAATCTTTCCTCACTGGCAGATTTCAGAGGGTGGTGTCAGGGATTTTTTCTTCTGGCCCATCCTCTCTGCCATGTGGGGTCCCTCAGGGCTTGGTGCTGTCCCTCATGTTGTTCGCAGTGTATGCTGCCCCTCTGAGACACTGTATGACGGTATGGGCTGAGGTTTCACTGCTATGCTGATGATACCCAGCTCTGTCTTTTGCACCTGACCAGGATAGCGCAATCTCAGTCTTTAATAGCTGCCTCACAGAAATCCAGGACTGGATAAAATATAGCTGGTTGAATTTGAGCTCTGGAAAGACTGAGGTGTTGGTGGTGGATCTGGGTCGCCGGACAGCCTTCTGGACTTTGGCTCGGAGGTGTCCGGCTGCCTTCCTCTGAATGGGTGCAAAACCTGGGGGTGGTTTTTGACGATGGGCCTACACTGCATTCGCAGGTGTCAGTAGTCATCAAGTCCTCATTTTACCACCTTAGGAACATCACCAGGATTAAGCACCTTCTTCCATCCAGCGACCTTCTAACACTGATCCATGCCTTTGTAACCTCATGCCTAGACTACTGCAACTCCCTGTACCTAGGGCTGCAGGGAGTTGATATCCCCCACTTGCAGCTAGTGCAGAATGCTGCGGTGCGCTTGTTGACGGGGACTCCTTGTTTGAGTCACATCACGCCAGTGCTGCGCGAACTGCACTGGCTGCCTATTCAGTGGCGGATCACCTTCAGGGTCGGGCTTCTGACCTTCAATCCCTTCATGGACTGGGTTCGAGCTATCTGCAAGAGCTCCTGAATCCTTACTGCCCATGCTGACCTCCCCGCTCAGCTGACAAGGGTTTGTTAGAGATTCCCAGAGTACGGCTTAAAACATCAGGGGCCTGTACTTTTATGTATGCGGCTCCGACCCTGTGGTATTCTCTACCTCATCAGATCCGTGAGTGCATGACCATGTGTAACCCCCTGCAAATAGGGGTTCCCAGAAGTCTTCCAGGAGCTTGCTTGAAAGCTCCAAGTCTGGAGGTGTTCAGCGTTTACGCTGCTTGAGTGTGAGTGCTTTTAGAGCCTCTGGTACTGTCTCTTTAAGAGCTGCCTGCTTGTGACCATAATTAATTGAGGGGGGCTGTGTGTTCTAATGCTCGAATCCCGCCTGGGCTGCTGCCAATTCACTCCGTTTTTGCAGTCGCTAAGAGTGCAAAGGGAGCCCATCTGAAAGCTGTAACTGTTTGCCTGTAATCATTTAGCAGCATTTGTGAGACTGCAGTTTATCTAACCTGTTTTATTGCAGCTGGGACTCTGTGTGTGTTTCCCCTCTATGTTGGAATTGAACTGCCGAACTGGACCAATCAGTGTGGGGGAACTTTAAAATGGAGCCTGCTGCTGGCAAATCAGAACTTGGACTCTTAAGTTGAGCCAGCCACAATGGGACTGTATGGCAGATGCCTCTGGGAATTGTAGTTTGGACTTCGGCGCCTTTTTGCACCAACAGGGGGAGTCTGATTGTGAGTGACAGCCAAACCAGCCAACTGAACTGGGAGGAACTCAAAGGAAATGCCCGGCTCTGTCTACTGGAAAGATCAGATGAGTTGAGATCAGTTTGGGCAGTGAAGAGACAGGGAGCTGTGTGCTTCTTCGGTGTGTAGTTTTAGCGCGGGAATCGTGTGTAAGGCCCTAAGTTTCAGTTTGCAGCTTGTGCAAGCGCCTGTTCAGACTGAATCCGACCTGTGAAGAGAATCAAGGAGATCTGAAGAGTAGAAACCAGGCTCACCCTGTAGAAGACTAGAGAAATTGCTGAATTGCGTTCGGCCTATCAGGAACTGAATCTGCTGTATGTTCTCCCGGGTATTGTGCAGTAATTGCAATCGGGATAGAGAAGCAACCTGCCTGGTATAGTACTTTCCTTTTACATATAAATGTGTGTAGTGCTTGTGGGGAATCGTGTTTCAAATCCCCTGTACAGTGAATTGAGTGCATGAAGCTGGAAGTAAACCCCAGCTTAATCCAGACTACATCCATTTGCTCTAAACTGCAGTGGGGTCCAGTCACAAGGACCTTGTCCACATGGTCTGCTCCTCCTGGCAATCCAGGACAATCTGCCTTCCATCCAGTTCCCAGCATTGAGTTTGTGAGTACAAAGCAGGGTAGCTCCCTGCCATCTGTTTATCGAATTGCAAGTGTGTCATCTAATTGTTGTTTTTTCATTTCTTCACGAACTGAGCCAACCGGCTCCAGATTACAATTTGGGTATTGTGCCAGTGTTTTTCCATCACAGGGCCCCAACCAGCTGCACCAATCCTGGCTAGCCGGTACCCAGTGAAAATGACAATTTGGGACTCTGACTATGCACACAGTACTGTGATTATTATTGTGTTTAACCTAATTAACCTGATTTCCCCCTTCCTTGTTACAGCTCCTTAAATAAATCAGATCTGTTTGTTTCAGCAAAGCTACACTGTCTGAGGTATTCGTTTATGTTAAAGTATTGTACTGTGGCTTTTGCATTGTGTCATCTTGTTTTACAGGGGTCCCCAGCGTCCAGTCGACAGAGCCAGTCCTGGGGGTAAGTGTACATTGTGAAGATATTCCTGATGCATTGTGTGGGCCACCAATGGGAAAAAAGGGGGTTACAGTGTCCCAGAGGGCTGTGACCAAGTTAGTTTACCTACTGCAAACCCTGACCTCTGGGTGGAGGCACTTTCCATTGGACCCAGGCCCCTCAACCTGTCAGTAGTCAGTCAGGCAGGCAGGGGTAGTACCCCTTGGTATAGTGCCACCTGGGGGTTACACGTGGAAAGCTTCAAGAGGGCCCTGGAGACCCACTTATGGCATCTTGCATATGGTGTTTAAATTGTTATAACTAGACCAGTATTTACTGCCTGCTGCAGTTGAATTTTTATGTTTTTTATTTACTTGATTTTATCTGTTTTTAAGTTGTACAGCGCCTTGATTAAAGAAAGGCACTTTATAAAGTCATTATTATTATTATTATGTATGTCAACTCATCAATTCAGCTTACTCCAGTCCCGCTGCCCAGAACCACGCACACCATCGATGCTTTATTAATTAATCTCCTCATCACTCACACCTGCCCCATATTTACTGTGGGATCCTACTGTTTTCCTGACTCAGCCACGCCCTACATGTCGGAACACCTGAACACCCTTACAACACTGGCATCTGGAGGTGAGTTACATAGCCTAGGTGATTTCAACCTAAACTGGCTCTCTAGTAGTAGCTCCAGGATATGGTACCAGGTGGCAGCCTTAAACCTGTCTCAACTTTGCACCGAGCCCACATGTCTTAACCACAAATCACTTAATCACTCTCTTCTGGACTGGTCCCTTACCTCACACCCACATCACATATTCGCCTCAGGACTGTTACCGGGCTCCCTTAGCGACCACCATGTGCTGTACCCTGTTAGGAAAATCCATTGTCTTAAATGCCCCACCCCCCCAAACCATCCTCACTAGATCCTTCAAATCCTTGGACCTTGCATCTCTCCTATATGACCTGTCTAACATAGATTGGTCTTACATCCCCAGGGCTACTAATATTGACTCCGTATGGAAGCTTTTCAAGGCCAGATTCACCACTGTCTGGAACTCTCATGCCCCTCTCAAACTATCAAAGGTGAGGAGTGCCCACCTGTCATGGATTTATGTAGACATTATGACCCTTCTCAGTGACAGGGATCTGGCTTGGAAGGCTTTCAAGGTCTCCAGCACTCCCATGCAACAACAAACGTATCAGGCCCTACGGAATGCCTGCACTAGACAAATCCGGAGGGCAAAAACAAAATATTTCAGAGACACCTTCAACACCAATTTAAGACGGCCATCAAAATTTTGGAAGGTGGTCAAATCACTCTTCACCCCTTCCTCACAGCACCTCACTCCTTCTCCAAACGTAGGCGGGTCCACGATTACAAACCCACTCAAAGTGGCCTCCCATTTCAATTCCTTCTTTACTGAATGCACCTCGTCACTTTTGGACTCCCGTAATCCGTAGCCTCTAACCTCCTCCTTTAATCCGTATCCACTAACCCCTCCACCTCCCCAAACAAAGTTCCCCCAGCAGGCACTTGTTTCGCCTTATATCTGACCTCCCATGCCGAAGTCTACAAAGCCCTACTTGCCCTAAATCCTGCCAAGGGCAAACGTCCTACTGGCCTGGACTCCAAATTGTTATACTTGTCTGCTCCAGCCATCGCCGTCCCCCTGGCTTCACTCTATAACCTCTTATTCTTGTTAGCCGCTGTACCCACTGAGTGGAAGCACACCACAGTTATCCCTCTTCCTACAGGCGGTGAACTCTCTGCTCCCAGGAATTACCACCCAATTTCCCTCCTACCTATACTGGCTAAAATCCAGGAACAACTAGTCCTATCACAGCTCTCCTCCTATCTTGATTCCTCTTCCTTTTTCACACCCTACCAGTCTGACTTTAGGAAGTCCCACTCCACCACCACCTCTCTCTTAAGACTCATTGATTCCATCCTCACTGGTATGGATAGAGGCCACATTACATCAGCCATTTTTGTCGACCTGGCTAAAGTCTTTAACACTGTCTCTCACTCCCTTCTCCTATCTAAGATCTCTCTCGCGGGGCTCTCAAGCGTGCCCACCAGCTGGTTTCATGCCTACCTGATAGGCAGATTCCAGTCCATCAGAACTGGCACTGCCACCTCTGCCTCCCTCCCTGTTACCTCTGGTGAACCACAAGGCTCAGTCCTTGGCCCACTCCTGTTCTTGATCTTCCTCAATGACCTGCCATCAGCCTGCTCTCACAGATCCATTCACATGTATGCGGATGATACAGTACTGTACACATCCGACCCCTTGACCTCCGATGTAGCGACCACACTCCAGCAGAACTTCAATGCAGTTCAGCGCAGGTTTCACTCTAATCAGCTGTTTCTCAATGCCAAGAAAACTGTCTCCATGACCTT
Organism: Neoceratodus forsteri; assembly: GCA_016271365.2. Lineage (NCBI taxonomy): Eukaryota > Metazoa > Chordata > Ceratodontiformes > Ceratodontidae > Neoceratodus > Neoceratodus forsteri. The sequence goes on along the minus strand of CM028132.1, from coordinate 1,379,120,869 downwards.
CAGCACTAGACAGAGACTTTCAAGGCTTCCCTCCACCCCCTTCCCCCCGGACAGGACTACTCTTGAGACTTGCACCTCCAGCAGATATCTCGGGGTCTGGCTTGATCAGCACCCAGACTTCTCCACACATATTGATGCCATCCACTAAAAGCTTCACCCCAAGCTGGGTGCATTATACCGTAATCATAGATACATCCCACTGCTGGCAATTATGCAGAAGATGATTCACCCCATTTTTGACTACAGGGACATAGTCTACAGTGCCGCCCCTAAGTCCATTCTAGCCAGACTGGACCCCCTTTTCCACTCCTTCTGTCATTTTGCCCTTGACTGTTCTCCAAACACCCACCATTGTGTCCTTTAACGTAACCTAGACTTCCCCTCGTTGCAAGCCCTGCATCACCCTCACAGTGCCAGTCTCATGGCCAAATACTGGACCCAGTCCCTCCCTCCCTCCCTATCTCACCTCTGCTCTCTTGGCCCCCACTCTCCAGGGCTACGCACTGAGGAATAATAATTCGCGTCAACTGTCCGTTTCACTCATGTCAACCTCGACAGGCCAATCAGCATTCACATATCGGATGCCCAAACTTTGGAACTCACTCCCCTCGGTTATCTGGCATGCGTCCCCCGGCCAGCACCTCAACTCCCTCCTCAAAAAACACTTCTCTCTCATCTGCACATGCACTCATGTGAGCACTTGACCCTATAAACAGGACTGTCAAATAATAGGGATGACTCCATGCTGTATTATGCTCCTTCCTTTTTCTTGTCCTTAGCCACTGTTATCTAGCAGGGAACTATATTCCGCTGTCATGTGGCGTGAAAAACGGCTTGTTGAACTGCACTTTACTGATTATCTTGTAGTGTGTCTTATCTTATTTTGTATTGATCCCTTACTTTTAATTCTGTTATATGCCTCGCCACTGTAATCAAACCTGTTACCATATCTTGCTGTCCTATGACTAGTCTTATACAATCTGCCTGTAGTACTTACTGCAATTTACCTTGTATGATTAGCTTGCAATGTGTCTGATCATGTGTATTATGTCTGCATATGTATTACAATATGACCGAACTTGTATAATATGCCTGAACATGTATAACATTCCTGAACATGTATAATTATGAACAGTCTCCCTCTTCCCCTACCCCCAGGGCGCATGTGGGACCAAGCAGTAATCTGCTCAGTATGCTTCTCTGGTAAAACCTTTAAATAAATAAATAAGTCGGAGTGTGCCATCAGTGGCGTGGTGAGACTGAGAAAGCCTGTGAAGAACCAGATCCTTGTAATAAACGTACCAGATGATAGAGTGCTACCCAGTGGAATGACAGTAAAACCCAGTGGCAGCCCATGCATATGTCCAAAGGATCACTAAAGAGACACTGTTAACCCTTCTGGCATATTATTTCTAGCTGAAAACCCTCATTTTATGATTGCGTACCTTCACTACAATTCACTGATGTTGCCGGTTGTTTTATCTGCTTCCTTTTATAGTGAAACACATGCTAATGGTATAATAATTATGCCCAACCACGTTTTGTTTCAAATCTTTGATCTATGCTTATTGCACACTTCATGAACACCAGGAACACTCCCCAGACAGTGGAGTCACTTGTGATGCAAAAGTCTCTTCTTCTCTGGCTGCATTATGAGCAGCTAAACTGTGATGGGGTGTTCCCAGGTCCAGAAAAGATGCAGTGGAAGCTGATCAAGGACTGTAAACAAACACAATTTTTTGTGGTAACACCACTATAGTGGGCAGCCTGTTTCTCACTTTTAATAAGAAAAAGGGGATCAGAATCGTATTTATGTGATTCTTAAAAAAAAAAAGAAAATGAAGAAAATGAAACAGCCCTTCACCCCAGCTCAATTTTTTGTTGTTGTCATAAAGCTTTTTGTCATATGCAGGCCTGGCAGGCAGCTGTTCAGCCACGTCCCCGCCTCCTATGATCGGCTACCGCCTCTCCTGGGGGCTTAAATCCCATGTGGATTCCCCCCTCATGGTGGGGCTAGAGGAGGGAGGGAGGGCGGTCCCTCCCACGGCACAATCTGGAAGTGCCCCAGAGACTGAGCAACAGTGCGGGCCACAGGAGAGCTAGTGGGGCTTCATTAAGCCCACCTGCCTTCCATTCCCTGTTCTTCCCATTCCCCCCACCGCTGGGGCAGGACACAACTGCATGCACTTGGAGATGTGCACACACTGTGGAACTGTAACCCTCTCCTTTTGAAGCCTCTCAGAGCCTTTACTTCCCCGGGCATCCACAGGTGGCAATCAAAGGCCAAGATGGCTTAGCCACCCCTCCCTGGGAGAGAAGAGCAGCCCCATGGCCACTCAATCTTCTCCTCCCACCCCACCCCACAGCCAGCCCAGGCAACATGAGGTTGTTCCTGAACCTCAGTTGCCAGTGGAGTGAACACAAGTGCTTCAGCCCTCCGTGCCACTGGGCCGTCTCCAGCTTAAAAAACACAACCCCCCGTACCCACACCCTCTGCTAGCATTCCAATCCCAGCCTCCTCCACCCCAGCACCCACAATTAGATAATTTATTTATTTTTAAACTATTTATTGATGGTCCAGGGTAAACCAATGACATTTATACATTGAGCAAATACAAGTTAAAAGGAACATCCTGATCGTGGTACAGCAAGGAGAAAAATCTATCTGTTACATAGGTCAACGTTATTCCATCTGATCTAAGTTATAGATATCAGTGTCACAAATTCTTTCTACAATATTCAAATTCTCTATTTAACACTTCTGCTATTCAGGGGATAATATCCTGCCTACGTTCCATAACCCACAAGAGCCATTTATTACAGAAGGTCCTAACACTATCTTGCCTAAGATTAATTGCTGCTGTGATCTTTTCCATTTCATAAATCTGGTGAACTCGGTCTTCCCATTCCCTTATATTGGGGGGAGGGGTCTTCTGAAGCCAACGCCTGGAGACGAATTTCTTGGCAGCAAGTAGCAGAATTGTTATCATTTTTTTTTTGTTTGTTTATTTTTTATTTCTGCGGGGAATCAGTGGAGGAGAGCCAAACCAGGTGTCAAATGCCTAATCTCAGTAAACAGTCTACTATAGCCTTCTCCACCCAGCCCCAGAATTCCCGAAGGATCGGGCAGTTCCGGAATATATGGATATGTGTTGCTAAGTTTTCCCCGCAGTCTCTCCAACACCCTGTCTCCCTCACACCATCACATTTCCCCGTTATTTGGGGGGTCTTAAAGTATTTCACAGTGCATTTCCATCTGTATTCCTTCCATATATAGGCGTTAGTTGCACTATGCTGAGTTAGAAATATCTGGCTCCAGTTGGGTTCAGAGACCCCCACCCCTAGATCAGCTTCCCATGATTTTTGTAACCTTATAAGTGTCCTGTTCTCAGTTGGCTGGAGGGCTCTATATAAGATAGAGATAATATGGTCCGGCATTTGTCGGGTTTTAGTTTCTATTATCAATTGGATTAAGGGATGGGCTTGTCTAGTCTCCCAACTGACCCTGCATTTCTGCTGTATACAGTGCCAGATCTGAAAAAAACGATAGCAGTCTCTCCGATTCAGGTGATATGCTTGTTGGATTTCAGAAAATGTCAAAAACACCCCCCCCAATACCACTGGTATATGTGCCTTAGACCCTTCTTTCTCCAGTTGTAAAAGCGTGATCTATTCTTGCTGGGAGAAATGAATGGTCAAACGCTGGTATTATTATTAAGGCTGTGGCTGAAACCTTAATTCAAGCTTTTTCCAGTTTCATACACCAGATATTCACAGTAATTAACCTGGTGAATCTGGACCGGACAAACTATTTTATTAAATTTCTGCTAGGTGGGGGGGGCTCCTATTATATGTTCAGTTCCTAAGGCTTCTTCCTCCAGCTCAACTGTTATCCAGTGGGTGTTTGTGTTCGCATCCCGCCATTGTAAGGCATGTGCTAATTGCGCCGTATAGTAATATATTTTTAAATGTGGGAGGGTTAACCCTTCCCTTGACTTGGCCAGTTGTAGTAGGCCAAATGCCTTCCTAGGATTCTTACCTTGCCACAGAAAGAGGGAAAGCATTTTATCCCATTTCTTAAAGTCTGCGGGAGGAATAGGGATGGGGAGGTTCTGAAATAGATAGAGGAATCACAGGAGACCAGTCATTTTGATAGAGTCTACTCTTTGTATAAGGGGGATGGGGAGGTGCTGCCATCTCTGCAGCTCAGTTTTCGATTCCTTAATTAGTGGAGGGTAGTCCACCTCTTATAGTTTCACAAGCTCTTGAGGTATCCGAATTCCTAAATATATAATGTTCTGGGTGTTCCATCTTAGTGGGAAATGGTTCTTGATCTCAGTGTCTGGGTCATAGTTCCATTTAAGAACCTCTTTCTGGGAGGTATTTAGTTTATAACCTGCCAAGTCCTCCATCTCTGAAAGCAGATCAAATAACCTGGGTAAAGAGGAGTTGGGATGTATTAATGGAAAACCATGGATTTGTCAAACGATTATGTTTTCATTAGAACAAGCCTGATATAGGACAGATCACCAGTTCACCCCTAATAATTTTATTACTAACAGTTGTATTTTTTCAACTTTATGATCCCATACGTCCAAATTGCCAGGCGCCATCTTCTTTATTTCTTCTCCTCACTGCAATCTGCTTGGGATCACGGCGTGGTTCTCAGAGCATGCTGGTATTTGCGTGTGCACTAAGAACTGGTGAGGAGTGTGCGTTCACTTTTTTGGCCATAAGCTTCTGGTCCCATGTCCCATTCCCATTTCCCAACAATGAAGCAGAGTGTGTAGACAACTATCCTAGTAGTTGTCCTTACCCATGGTGTCTCTGACTTTATTTTGTTCCCCCGTCCTGCCACAGAGAAGCCCTCCAGCTGCACAAAGTGTGTTTTTTTTCTCTGCTTAGTCCCACTGCAATTTACTTTCCACAATGCACCTTTCTTGCTGACCGCCTCCGACGTGCTGACAGAATCACCCTATTCAGCCAATCCGGTTAATGTCTGTGCCTAGCTCTGTCAATCAATTTTTTATCACCTTCTCCCACGTGCACCTGAACATTTGTGTTCCCCCCCTCAGGTCAGTTCACCACACATAAAAGCGGTGTTCTTGTGATTTGGAAGTCGTACTGCCACTGAGAGAAGACTTCCTCGCCACATCCTGTGGGTGAAAGCGCTGATTCAAGTAGGTGAAAGCAGCAGTCAGCGTGGTATTGTTGTTTTGGATGGGCACTGTGCCTTTAAAATTTTTCTTAGCAACGCATGGTAGCTATGGAGTGCACGGCAGGGACGGCTCACTGAAGCGCCCTTCCCGCGTGCACGAGAGGTCAAGCCATGTAAACAAAGGGATGAAAATGGCTCCGTGCATTGAAAGGGATGTGGAGGGTAAACAAATTGATTTTCAACATGCGATAGCAACAGTAAGTTGAAATGAAGGTTTTCAGCTTAGCGACTGGATAAAGGGTGGCATTAGGCAGGACGGGTACTAAAAAGGACATGTAAACCATGCAGGTGGATGCCGTGAGAGGCGTTTTCATCACTTGTGCCTGTGTGTCTCCCACTAGTGGAGTGAAAACATCTCTCACAGCTTAAAAGTAATTTGCATAGCAAGAGCTCACAGTGAGCGGCACTGAGTCTCTGAATGGCGCAGTTCAGGGGAAACAGAAAGACAAAATAAAAAACACTTCAGAGCTAGGATAGAACATAATGACCTAGGTAATGAGACTAAACTGATACAAAGACCAATATATTAATGCAGAACATAGATACCCACGGTTTCCCTTTAAATATATTAACAAGTCATCCACGTAGAATGTGGTTTTATGTTCTGTCCTGCCCACCTCTAAGCCGGTGATATTCTTGTCTTCCCTTATTGCCTGAGGTAGCGATTCCACATACAACACAAAAAGTAATGGAGAAAGAGGGTAGCCCTGTCGGGTACCACAGGCTAGAGGGAAATTTTCCAAGAAAGTTCCATTTGCCTTCACTACCGCTTGAGGGGAAGTGTAAAGAGCCCGCACCCAGTCATTAAATTCTATGGGGAAGTTAAAACAGTTATGGGTATAGTTCAGGAATTTGCAAAATACCCGGTCAAATGCCTTTTGTGCGTCCATGCTTAGCAGTACAAAGGGTGTTGGTGACTTTTCTACTTTTTCTAATAGGTAAAGGATTCTCTTAATATTGTCAGTTGTTCTCCATTTAGGGACAAAACCTGCCTGATCCTTATGGATTATCGTGGGCAATATGATTTCTAATCGATGGGTAAGTATACTGGCATAGAATTTATAGTCCTGATTGAGTACAGAAATAGGTCTGTATGATTCACAATTAAGAGGATCTTTTTCCAGTTTCAAAATTGTTGCAATATTTGCATATTGTCACGGGGCTGTCTCATTTACCTGTAGCTCCTGGAACAGGGTCTGCAATGGAGGGAGGAGTTCCTTTCAGAAGAATTTATAAAATTCAGCAGTTAGACCATCTGGGCCTGGGCTTTTGCCTGATGTAGCCGACTTGATAGTCTCACTTATTTCCTGAGTAATTATAGGCTGCAATAACTGCTCCTTTTGTATGTCTGTTAATTGAGGAAGGGTTATGTTTTGGAAGAAGGAGATATATCTCTCCTCCTCTGGCTCTGGCTCTTGCGAGTATAGGGATTCATAAAAATGCCCGAATCCAGCCAATATCTCTCTGGTTTTAGTGAGAATTTGTCTGGTATGGAGATGCCTTAGTTGTGTTATCAACCCTTGATTCCATTGGGATCACAACCGGAAGGATAGCAATTTCGAGGCTTTAGCCCCTCCCTCATAGTGCCTTTGTTTAATATATAAGAGGGCTTACTCCGTTTTGTAATTTAGGATCTCTTGTAATTTCATTTTGATTGTAATTACCCGGAAACACGACAACTCGCTCCCGACAATTCACCCCAGCACTAATTCACTCCTCCAACTTTCACTTGCCTACGACAATTCGCTCCCAAAATCAATTTAAATTCATACAAGTCTTACAAGGATTGGTATGTGGTGACAAACGTCTGCTGAAGATCGCTTTGATTTCCACTCACCAAAAAGTGCACTTTATTTACAGAGGCTCCTAAAATCAGTTTAAATTCCTATTATGTTATGTTGCAAACTCCGAAGCCTGTGCAGTGAATACAGGTGCAAGGAGCAAGTGGTTTCATGCCTGCACTTGGCGCGTTCTCAAGGGGATATGCCTCCTATCTGAAGGTCTCTCCTTAAATACTATTTCAAGTATCAGCTACCAGTATGATTGGAGTAGGGTAACCAGTGTACTACAAGCTGTGCGTGAACAGAGTGCTCAAAGTGTTTAAGTGCAATACAAATTAACAAAAACCTTTGGAGTTTGCACATCTCGACATCTCAGCATCTCTGGTGTCAAGCAGATGGGGGGGGGGGCAACTATGTAATTCCAAGAGCAAGTGTAACAGCAGAGGCAGTGGAGGAGGGCTTTGACGGAGATGGAATCCGCAGTGCACAATCCTGTTACGAGAAATGTCGATACATTTTTAAATACATTTAGGAAAACAGCACCCATTTTTTAATTTTTATTTAAAACTTCTGGCCAGGAAAGCCATGCTGAGCCCGAAGCTCCTTTCCAGATGTGTCCCAGGAGCATGGAGAGGTATATGACTTGCACAGGATCAGACAGTGTGTAAGTGGAATTTGTGGGAATCAAATCCAGCTCTACTGTGATGTACCAAGCTCGTTCACATTTTAAAAGATAGAGGGAGCGAGTTGGCAAAACAAGAATTGACCTAGGAGCGGGAAGACGGCGGAGTGTATTGTCAGGAGTGAGTAGTCACAATACGAGTTGTCGGGAGTGAATTGTCATGTACCCGTAATTACCTGTTCCTGAGCAGTTTTGTCACCTTGCATGTGTGATACCTGCTAGAACTGAAGTTCTGCTTCCAGATCTTTCTACTCGGTCCCTATTTCTCTTCGCCTCCACTGCGAATTTAATAGTTTTACCCTGTATAATTGCATTTAATGTGTCCCACCCAGATTATTCCAGAGGTAATTCCAGGGGTTTTATTCTGGGCTATTATTGCAGGGATTCGTTGATTTACAAATCTGACATATTCCTGGCTTCTTAAGAGGGAATTATAGAAATGCCACTGACCTGGACTCCTATCTGTTGTCGTGTGGAGTGCTATTAAAAGGGGGGCATGGTCTGAGAGTAGGATAGGGAGTATGGAGATTTGCGTAACCTGGTCCCTATGTTCTGCCGTAATTAGAAAGTAGTCAATGTGGGAATATGTATTGTGGCCTGCTGAATAGTGAGTATAATGTCTATTTCTCCAGTACTTATTGTGCCATACATCTATAAGCCCCATTTCTTTTACCATCCTCCGACCATGTCTCTGACCAGCAGTCATACAAGGTGGATTTGGGTTAGCGGTATCCTTTCCCGGATCCATCAGCAGAGTTAAATCTCCCCCTATCTGCAAAGTCCCTTGGAGTTACTTTTCCTTATTTTATCTAGTCCCCAATTCTAGAGCGCAGGTATTCCATAGTCTACAGAGCCAAACATGTTAAAACTTCCATTGCTGTGGGCTCTAGGCTTCCTATTCAATCCTGTGGAGATCTGGTGCCTACTTGAAGGAAGGCCCGAGAAGGCTCACAAAGAAGGACCCAGTACTGCATCACCTCAGTGCCAGGTGAGGACACGGATACCACCCGCCATCAGGACCCCCCCAGAACAGCAATCGGCCCTCACCCCTCGCCATCCAGCCAGCCCCACCTAATGCACCACATAATGCTTTAGATTTCTGCTCTCGCAGGCTTTTCAGGCCCCAGTACAGATTCAGGCAATCCACCATGAAAATCTAACCTCCCCTCCTCTCTCATTCAAGCATTGGAAGGGGGGACATGGTCCGCTGGGAGAGGCCAAACAGAGCATTCCTATTCCCTATTCCATTAAACATCCTGGGGCATTAGCAGGATGGTCGCTTGTTCATTTGGGTCTAGGCATAGGCAAATAAATGCTTTAAATTTAACTTGAAAGATTCATCAATTTTAAAAGTTTAAGGAAAGTACATTTATGGGGTTACTGGAGGGAGGGAGGGAGACTTCTGCCCCTCCAACTGCAGCACCCGGGCAACTTTTTCATTTGGTGGATAATAACTCCCGTCGAGCCTCCAGCTCCTTCAGGTCTGGGGTCCCGGCGAAGGTCCCATCTCTTACTTGTTCCATCCTAGCTGTGCCAAAATAAGCCCCTGTGATGGGGGGGTTGTCTCCTCGCGGTATTACTAATGCCTAGACTCTTGCACTCCGAAACCATTCAGCTGCTATCGGTGCCACCTGTGAGTGAGGCCTTCCAGGCGGCAAAAGCATCAGGCCGACGCATCTAGGGGGACGGAGACCACGGGCCCTAGTGTGCCCAATCCTCCCACCTACCTACCACAGCAACACAATGGGTCCCCCCCGAAGCCCTCAGCACTCACCTTTCCAACCTGTAAGCAGGAATGCAAGTCTGTTTTACCAAAGTTTAGGAACTGCTTCTGGCAAACTGGCAGAACAGTTGCTTGATAGAGGGCAGGGTTGCCTGCTGTGACTGGGGATCCGGTGACTGAAGCCTCTTCTGCGATCTCCATGGCTGGACTGGGACATTGTGGGAAGGAAACCCTCATCGGAAGCTCATCGTTTCTTCTTTTTGGGTCAGCCAAAGCCTCCCCAGCTATGTCGTAGCTCTGTTGCCTGTATGGGTACTGGACAACAAGCCTGGCTGGGTAAGGCGTGTGGAATTTTAGTTTAAGGCCTTGCAGTATGTGGAACAGAGGTATGAATTCTCTGCATCTTTGCATAGTCATTGGGGCAAAGTCATTATCGAAATAAATTCTGGCGTTGCCGAAAAAGGTTTTTCCCATTGCCCAGGGCTTCCAGAGGATTGTGTCCTTGGTCATATAGAGCAGAAATTGCAGGATCACTGAGCGAGGTCGAGCTCCTTGTGGAGTGGGTCGGTGGCCAAGGGCCCTGTGGACACACTCTATTTCAAATGAAAAATCAGCATTTAAGATCAAAGTGTCATGTATGAGCTGATCTATAAATTTTTCCATATCATCTCCCTCGTTCCCCTCAGGCATCTCATAAATTCTTAGGTTCCTGTGCCGATGCCTGTTTTCTGCATCCTCTTGTCTGTCCCCCAGGGCTTGACAGATGTCCACCAACTGCGATACCGTGGATTGACAATGTGCTGTGGCCTCGGACTGTGTTCCCCGATTCTCCCCCAATATCACCACTTTCTGCTGCAGTTCGTTTATGTTAGCTCGAGCTTGTTCTTGCTCTTGTTTAAATTTCTGGAAGTCCGTTTTAATGTCCTGCAGTTAACTTAGTATTTTGTCGAGTTTATCATCCATTTTTATTACCATTTTGCCTTTTTGCTTTCCAGATTTCTTAGTGGATGTGCAAGAAGAGGAAAGGCGCGAACAGGTGGAAGCGCTGGAGTCTGAGGCTTCCTGATCAGATATCTCCGGTTCGATCGGTAAGCTGGCAAATCTGTTCACTCTGCCTTTTAGTTTGTTGGTAGCCACTCATATTAATATATTTTAACTGACTATTGCTACTTTTTGAGGGCTATGGTTCAGGTTTTCAGGCGAGAGATCCGCGGAGCTCTAGCAGCGTGCCGCCATGCGATCAGGAGCTGCACCTCAAGTCCCACAATTAGATAATTTAAATATAAAAAAAACAAACCTTCCATGATGGGTGACCGGCACAACCTGCCTGCCTCCATGGCCAGCGTCTTTAGCACTCATTTTCTGTACTATAAATCATGACATCGTTCTGAGCCAGTCAGGATCACTTGCACCCTTAATAACTGCTTTCAAATCTCATTCCGAAAGGCTAGCCTGGCTAGGCGCTCCTTCTCCGTTAGATCCCTGTCATGGCTAAATGATCCCCCTTCCTCCTCCATGATGGGGACAATCAACCCCATCCAAATCAAAATGGCCCCGAAAAGCTGTTTTTACTGAGAAATCCACTTGTACCTGCACTTAACTACCTCAAACGCCTCTGTCTGGGACACTTACTCCTCTCTCTCTCTCTCTCTCCCACCTCCCTCTCATCTCCACACAGTCCCACTCCCTACCTCCCTTTCTCTCCCCTCGTCCTCCCCTACCAACAGGACAATGTTTCCATGAAGTGGCCTTTTGTCAGACAAGAATCTACAACCTGCTGCTGTCACCAACGTATTGTGTATTTCTGTCCAAATATTACTATTGACGCTCTGTACGTATCAGGAATTTACTACTTCCTGCTGTAATCCAATGGTCTGTTGATTTGTCCGAACACTTATCTTCTGCAGCACTGTACAATTTTTGACATAGAACCCTTATAAATAAGCTCCACGCAATGGTGTTTCTGAAAAACTAATAAATAAATACAAATATTTCTAAACATTCCAGGGACTCTTACAGCTGCAAGAGGGCATCTCATACACACAGTTCTTTAACCCTGAAGTTCTAAGTTCAGTTGGCATAGCCCATGCCCACTCAAAGAGTTTCTATAATTTTCTATTTAAACATTTTAATTTTGAACTCAAGTTCCATTTAAAAAAAAAAGCAACATTCAACATAATTTATACTAGTTACGTGTACAGTGACTGTATCTGTTATGAGTTTCTTCTTAAGTCCTTTGTGTGCCAGAACTGCTCAACTTTGCAGTTCTCTCACTCAAAATACAAGAGAATGCACTCTTATAACAAAAAGAGACACGGTAACTGAACATATAACTGTCCCCTCCATCTGCTGGTTTAACTACGCGAGCAAGCTCGTGTGCACCTTCGTTCAGTAGAAGGCGGCTGGCCTTGGAGGAGGGTGGGTTGTGTCAGGCACTTTCTTCCTCGCAACTGGCTTCTTTTTTTTTTTTTTTTAGTTACTACTTTTTGGTGCCTCCCACTGCCGGCACCATCTGCCCGGTCATGGACCCCTTGGCTGTAGCTTCCCATATTAGCTGCCCTCCCCGGTGGGGTCGCGGCACCCGACCTCTCTGAAAGGTGCCGCGATTGATGGGATAGGGTCGGTCAGCCTGGGGCCGACTGCAGCGGGGGGTGTCATCAAGGCGGTGGGTGGCAGGCTTTTTTTCTCCCCTGTAAGCGGGGGAAGGAACATGCAATGATGCTAGCGTCCATCCCGCCCCTCAGATCCTTGTTGGTGTCCGTTGCTGTGGTGCCCCCAGCCTCCGCCAAGGGTCCCTCAAGCACCGGTTGCACACTGCACCCTCCCCCCAGAGAAGGAGAGCAGTCTGTGGAACACTCGATCCTTCTCCCCTGGCAGGCCCTCTGATGACCCATGTCTGTTCCCGAACCCGGGTCGCTGACATCGCAAGCGGAACTCCAACCGCTGCGTCGACAGGCCGGCCTATTCTTTTTTTTTTTTTATCTCTTTCTACTCCCCTTCCGGCCCCATTCGGCCCCTCATCCGGCCGCCATCCCATCACTCCATTCCTTCAGGCACTCACCCCCTGCAACTCCCACGGCTTACCCCCCATGGTGGGGCAGCGGGGAACCCCCTTTCTCACCCACTGATTATGGATTCAGTTCAGGGGTGTTACTTCCGGAGATAGCCATTAAGCCACAACAACCAGCCGCCAAGGACTTTTCCTTGGTTACTCCCCATGTGGGAGCACGGCGTGCAATAATGCCTGTGGTGGGCTCGCACACACTCCCGCGTGCGCACCTGCCAAGCATCTGCCGTGCTCCCACCCCACATTCTTGTGGCAACATGCCACCGAGCCCCAGCCTCTGCTAGGGGTCAGGCGTGCGCCGACTGCTAGTCACCCCCCTTCCCGGAGATGAAGAGCAGTCTATCGGATGCTAGATCCATCTCCTCCCTGCCGACCCCCAGTGGCCTGCACTCATTACCAAACGCGGGTCGCCAGCGTGGTATGAGGTGTGGCATCCAGCATCTCAGCCCTCCGCACCACTGGGCCGGCTTCAACTGGCTTCTTTTAAAAATAACTGGGTGACGGGGGAGGAGAAGGGTGCGAGGAGGGTGCTGCTAGGTTAGGGGGGCATATTTATTTTACAAAAATGAATGCTAAAGACAGCAGCCAGCCGTTGAGAGGCAGGCGAGTTGTGTAGTTTGCCCATTGTGGGGGGGGGGGGGGCACGTGTAATTTGTAATATTCAAAATAACAAATTGTGGGTACGGGTGGATTGGGATTCCAGCAGAGGGTGGGGAATGGGAAGTTGTGTCTTTTAAAGGACTGGTCTGAGCAGGAGGGTGAGGGGGCTGTTTCTTTTCTTCTTTTTTTTTTTAAATAGCATTTCCCAAATAGGACTAGGGCATGAATAATGCCTCTATTCATTATTCAGATCTGAATAACGAACAGTGCATTATCCATGGTATTTGAGAAATGCTGTTTGCTCCTTGCACACCTCTTAATGGCTGTGAGCAATCAAACAGTGTATTTCTAAATACAGCAGAGGCACTCGCATGCCTAAGGAGGTGGAAAACGACACTTTAAGCTGTGTGCACCTGCTTCTGTAAATAAATGCTGATGTTCTCTGACAGCAAATGCTGGCTAATATGTCTACACAGTGTTCAAGCGTTTCCTACTAGAGGGTACAGTGAAAATACAAGTGAGCTGCTCGTGCAAAAGTGAAAGCAGCATTCTGTTGCTCACGGTTAAAATGAGTTAAGGCCTACCCCATGTTGCCCTGCTAGGGACGTAACATGTACAGGGTGTGGTACAAGTTAAATATATTTTCTGACCAGCATAGGTGGCTCTGTTTTACTCTGGGGCCAAAAAGGCGACGATGAAGACGGCGAGGTTGTGCTCAGCTGCAGGTATGATCATGGATGCGACACAAGTATGGCACTCCATGAAAACACCATGGTTAGTTCAAACTTGTCTGGGGCAATAAGAGAGGAAGAACAAATGCTCCACTCATGGTACCCAGCCCACAGTAGTGGGCCAGGTGGCAGGGTAGTCATGAGTCCTTCTCTGTGCAGCACAGAGGCCGCAAAAGGAAGAAGGTAAGCGGTTTTCCCACTAAGGAGCACAGGTGGCCAAGACAGCTGAGGAAAGGTCACTTTGGAGTAAAGGGACTTTCGTAGCCATACCACAGTGGGACACACCTCCAGCGAGGTGTTCAAGTGCCTAACCTGGGAACTATACTTTATACAAGGAGTTGCTCCTAGTGAGACGTTTCATACTAACATACTAAAATGCCAGCAGAATAGGCCTAATGGTCTCTCGAGTCTGCTCGATTTTCAGCACCCGCACTGAGGGCCGATTTTGGTGTCTCCCCCTTCCCCCTTGGGTTATACTGTCTCCAGTCCCAGATGTTCCACCTGTATTGGGCTTGGTCAGATTTACCCTCCCCCTGTACCTGTCCCATCCCCTCTTAAACCCATCCACAGTTTCCGCCTCTACCAGCTCCCTGGGCAGTGCATTCCATGGCTCCACCACCCCTTCAGTGAAATAACATCTCCTCCTCTCCCCTCTGAGCCTGCCCCCTTCCAGCTTACACCCATGACCTCTTGTTGCCCCACCCTCCTTCCTTTGGAGCACCCTGACTGGGCCTCATTTATTGATCCCTTTCATGTACTTAAGGACCTCTATCATGTCCCCCCCCATCCCTCCTCTCCTCCAGGGTGTACAGTGGCGTGAAAAAGTATTTGCCCCCTTTCTGATTTTCTCTATTATTGCATATTTGTCACACTGGATGTTTTCAGGTCTTTAGACAAAATGTAATATTAGATAAAGGGAACCTGAGTGAACAAATAACACTTTTTTATTTCACTTATTTAATGAAAAAAGTTAACCAACACCAACTGGCACTGTGTGAAAAGTAATTGCCTACACTTAATAACTGGTTACATACATTTAGCTGCAATGACTGCAACCAAACACTTCCTATAATTCAATATCAGTCTTTCACATCGCTGTGGAGGAATTTTACTCACTCTTCTCTCACAGAACTGCTTTAATTCAGTAACATTTGGTAGGTTTTCGAGCATGAACTGCTCGTTTCAGGTCCTGCCACAGCATCTCTATTGGGTTTAAGTCTGGACTTTGACTAGGCCACTCTAAAACTTTAATTTTACTTCTTTTAGCCATTCTGATGTGGACTTGCTTTTGTGTTTTGGATCATTGTCTTGCTGCATGACCCAACTTCAGCTTCAGCTTCAGCTGACGGAAGGATGACTGGACATTCTCCTTAAGAATTTTCTGGTACAGAGCAGAATTTATGGTTCCTTTAATTATGGCAAGTCATCCAGGTCCTTAGGCAGCAAAGCATCCCCACACCATCACACTACCACCACCATGTTTGACTGTTGGTATGGTGTTCTTACTGTGGAATGCTGTGTTTGCTTTACGCCAGACATTATGGGATCCATGTTGTCCAAAAGTTCCACTTTGGACTCATCTGTCCATAGAACATTTTCCCAAAAGGCTTGTGGATCATCCAGGTGCTTCTTGGCAAATGAGAGCGAGCATTTATGTTCTTCTTGGTTAGCAGTGGTTTCCGCCTTGCTACTCTCACATGAAGCCCATTTTGCCCAGTCTCTTTCTGATTGTGGAGTCATGAACACTGACCTTAGCTGAGGCAAGAGAAGGTGCAGTTCTTTGGATGTTGTTTTAGGATCCTTTGAGACTTCTTGGATGATTTTACACTCGCCCTTGGAGTAATTTTGGCAGGCCGCCCACTCCTGGGAAGGGTCACTACTGTTCCAAGTGTTCTCCATTTGGAGATTATGGCTCTCACTGTGGTTCGATGGAGTCCCAGAGCCTTAGAAATAGCTTTGTAACCCTTTCCAGACTGATAGAGGGCAACAAAATGTTTTCTGATCTTTTCAGGAACTTCCTTTGATCATGGTATAATGTGCTTGTTGAATCTTTGTGCTGGCAATGTGACTCTGATGGTAGGGCCAAAATAAGTGAGGGTTTATATTGAGCAGGGCTGGCTGTAATCAAGCCTGGCTGTGTTCAATCAGCTGACTCTAATTATCCCTTTAATTGGGTTGATTTAACTAGGGGGCAATTACTTTTTCACACAGTGCCAGTTGGTGTTGGTTAACTTTTTTCATTAAATAAATGAAATAAGTAAAAAAAAAAAAGTGTTATTTGTCCACTCAGGTTCCCTTTATCTAATATTATATTTTGTCTAAAGACCTGAAAACATCCAGTGTGACAAATATGCAATAATAGAGAAAATCAGGAAGGGGGCAAATACTTTTTCACGCCACTGTACATGTCGAGCTCCTTGAGCCTCTCCTCATAGGTCCTCTCCCCCAGGCCCCAGATCATTTTGGTTGCCCTCCTTTGGACCCTCTCTAGGAGTGTAATGTCCCTCTTTAAATGTGGTCTCCAAAACTGTACCCAATACTTGAGGTGTGGCCTAACCATGCAGTTGTACAGTGGAAGGATCACTTCCACCTTTCTGGAGGTAATCCCCCTGGCAATGCATCCCAGCATCCTATTTGCCCTTGCCGCTGCCCTCCTACAGGTCTCTGAGTTGTTCATTTTGACATCTACCACTATCCCCAGATCCCTCTCACCCTCTGTGACTTGAATCATGTCTCCTCCCAGGGTATACCCCTGGCCTGGATTTCTGACTCTCAGGTGCAGAACCTTGCACTTCCCCACATTAAATTTTAGTTTCCATTTTCCCGACCACCTTTCCAGAGCCTCCAGGTCCTCCTGCAAGGCCACCCTCCCCTCCTCCTCATCCACCACTACACCCAGCTTTGAGTCATCTGCAAAGAGACTCATCTCACTCCTGATCCCCCTCCTGATGTCTGAGATATAGGCGTTGAACAGGAGTGGCCCTAGCACTGACCCCTGGGGAACCCCACTAGTAACCCACCTTGGGGATGAGGCTAACCCTCCACCCACCACCTTCTGAGTACGCTCAGAGAGCCAATTTCCTATCCATCTTAACAAATGTATCCCTACCCCCATTTCCTTCAGCTTAGTCAGCAGGCCACTGTGGGGTACTGAGTCAAACGCCTTGCTAAAGTCCAGAAAGAGGACGTCCGCTGACCTACCCTGGTCCAGAGCCCTCGTCACCCAGTCATAGAACTCAACAAGGTTTGTCTGGTACGATCTTCCCACGACAAAACCATGCTGCCTATTGTCCAAGTACCCAGTTTGCTCCAGTAACCCTGCTAGCCTTTCCCTGACAATACCCTCCATCACTTTGCTGACCACTGATGTCAGGCTAACGGGCCTGTAATTTCCAGCCTCCTCTCTTAATCCCCCCCCTTGTAGATTGGCACAACATGGGCTACCCTCCAGTCTTGGGGCACCCACCCAGTCCTCAGAGAGATGTTGAAAAGCTCTGCTAGAGGGACTTCCAGGACATCCGCCAGTTTCCTCAGCACCCTGGGATGTATCTCATCTGGCCCAGGTGCTTTCTCCATCCGAAGTGACCTGTGGGCTTCCCTTACTCTCTCTACTGGGATTTCAGCTTCCACTTCCTCCCCTTTTTCACCCTGCACTGCTGGGCCCCCACCTGTCTGTGGTGGCCACTCCCTTTCCCCAGACCCATCAGGGCCCCTGGTCTCTACTGGTCCCACCCCTTGCTCCGGTTTACCCCCGCTCCCCTCGCAAGACATAGCCCCTCCATCCCCCCCTGTTAAAAACTGAGGCAAAGTACTCATTTAGGACTTCTACTTGTTCCTCCGCCTCCTGTGCCCAACCATCCCCTATCCTTATCTTGCTGATCTGCCCCCTTATTTTCCTTTTTTCCCCTATGTATCTAAAGAACCCCTTGTCCCCCCTCTGGATCCATCTTAGCCAAGGACTGCTCCTTTTTTGCCTTAGCTGCTCTCACCACCCTGGTGACTCTCTTGGCTGTCAGCTCATATTCCTCTTGATCTCTTTCACTCTTTGAGCACTTGAAGCGCCTATAGGCTGCCTTCTTTTCCCTCACCACCTCCTGTACCTCCAGGATCCACCAGCAGGGTTTTCTGGCCTTACCGAACTTACGCCTTTCCCTTGCGCAGGATCTGGTAACCTCCTGTATTCCCCTCCTAATGATCCCCC
Source organism: Neoceratodus forsteri (assembly GCA_016271365.2). Taxonomy (NCBI): domain Eukaryota; kingdom Metazoa; phylum Chordata; order Ceratodontiformes; family Ceratodontidae; genus Neoceratodus; species Neoceratodus forsteri. The sequence goes on along the minus strand of CM028132.1, from coordinate 1,379,102,866 downwards.
CACCTGCTGTCAGCATCCATATTCAACCTTATCCTGTCCAGACGATCTTCAAGGATCCTTCCCATCTCCCTGAAGTTTGCACCCCTAAAGTCGGTTATTACCATCCTTGTTCGGCTTTCCTCCCCCCCAGGTCCAGGAAGTACCAGACTGTGGTGTGATCACTCCCCGCTAACGGGTCCCTCACCTCTAGGCCCCTAATCTGATCACTGTCCGCCAGGACCACATCCAGTGTCCGGGCCTCCCTAGTTGGCTCACCCACCTGTTGTGTCAGAAACGCATCCTGGAAGACATCCAGCAGCCTCTGCTCTCTGGCCACTGGTGACATCATAGTCCCCCAATCTGTTCCTGGCATGTTGAGGTCCCCCATTACCACTACCCTTCCCTTTCTCAATCTACAGTGTCTCTCTCGAGATTTGTCATCAAACTTTCTTCCAGGACCTCCGCCAGTGCTGGTGGTCTGTATACCATATCGACCTTTACTCTCTTAACCCCCTGCATCAGCAAGGTGACCAAAATAGCCTCCACATTCCCCTCTGCCTCCTCTACCCCTCCAATACCCATGCCATTTCTGATTAACAGTACTACACCACCACCCTTCCCTCCCCCCCATCTTTTCTGAACATAGTGTAGCCCTCCAGATTTAGATCCCACTCGTGCCCTTGAGTGGCCCAGGTCTCAGTGACTGCTGCCACATCTACCTCCCCCTCAACAAGCATCGCCTAGAGCTCAGGCATTTTATTTCCTAAGCTCTGGCATTTATCAGGACCACTCTCCACCCCTTTTCCCTCTTCTCCTTTCTCTCCCTTGTTTCATCTAATACCTTTAGACACAGGAGTCACCCCTGAGGTTATTGCCCATCCCCTTCCTCCCCAAATGGGCTTTGTGTAGAGAAGGCCTGAAGTGGAGGTTGTGTTACATTTGTATGGCGTGCAACTGATGGTCAAAACGGATGGCTGTCCAATAACCTATGTGACTACAACTGCCAAGCTTGACACTGCAGAACCTCAACGGTTATCGCGCACTTACTTGCAATTACTGTGTTGAGTACCAACCAGGATTGAAGTAAATTTATCGCGTTTACTGAGGTTACCCCGAGATAGTTTCTGAAACAACAGCAAATGATACATGGGTAATCCAATCCAAGGATATGCCCGGCTTTGAGGTTGTTTTGCAATTGTAACCACCTAGTCCCCTTGGGTTATTAGAATCCTATCAATATTAGTGTTAGGCAAGCATGACAGGCAGCTGGTAGGGCGCTCATTAGGGGCTTCTTACATAATAACATCGTTTACTCAGTTAGCGTGAGGGGAGAATGATTATGTCATTTGGAACGTACGCAGCAGCGTAACACTTTCTGACTCAGCTGCTCTGGGGAAGTTTTAGAATGTGCAATTAGTTCATCAGTGACAGTGAGAGTGGCAGGAGCTCTGCCAGTGGGCTCTGTGTCTGGGGCCCTGTGTTTCTCACCCTAGTTTGAATTACAATCACACGCTTCCAGTGAAGTGGTGGAGACCTTTCTTCAGCAGGATTCCTGATTTTCACTCCAGTGGAAGTGGAAGGGACTGCTACTTCAGTGGATCCAAGGGGCAATCCCCTAAAGATCCTTGTGTGTTTACAGCTGCCCTTGAGAAGGATTTGGTGAGAGACTGTTCTGACAAGCTACCAAGGCAAAAGGTGCTTTCTGTGTTATTTCAATGCCTAACAGGAGGAGCAACTAATCTGTGGAAAAGGGTACTTCATGAATTGTTTTCATGCCTAGAGGAAGGAGCAACTATTCTGTGAGCACTCTTTTGGGAGACAAGTTCTCCATTTAGGGTTTTTTGTTTTGTTTTGTTTTGTTTTTTTAACCAGGAGAGACACACTAAGCTGAAAGCTTATTTACAGGTGCAGCCTGGGAGCACAAGGAAGTTAAATGACTTGCTCAGGGTCACACAGTATGCAAGTGGGGGCTGTGGAATTCAAACCCAAGTCTCCAGGTTTGCAGCTCCGAGCCTTAAACCACTGCGCTATACTGCTTCCTGTTCTGGGGTGTGTGTGCCCACAGAGAAGGCTAGATCACATCTGTCAGTGCCCCTTGTTTACCCAAGTGAGTAAAGTAAAGTTGTTCACCCAAGTAAGTGAAGTAAAATAAAGTTCGGAGTCTTTACCATTTCAGTGGGGAAGGAAGGCTTCTGTGGTGTAACCCTGAAGGAATGGCAGAGACTGTCGGTTGGGGCAAAGGGTGGGAGGAATGCCGTCTGGAAGCTTTCAAGGCAGAGCTAACTAATTCATGGAAGGGCACCAGTTTTACCTGAGCAAAGGCCATTGCTGCGAGTTTAGGTGTGTGGCATAGTTCCACAAGCATTGCACCTATTTGGGAAACAGGATGTTCTGAGTGTGTGGCCCAGTTCCACATGCACACACTTTTGGGAAATGGAAGTGTGTTTGGGTGTGTGGCACGGTCCATGAGCATACACCATGGGGAAGAGAAAGAAATTGTTGTTCCTGCGGAGAACTGTACTGCCTAGCAAGGAGAGTTCTGGAAATTGTACTCATTTGCCATGACCGATCTTTGGGGGTCCGCTGATGCTTTGGTAACAACTGTTGAATAAAGCCATACCGCAAAATCCCAGCTACTGCTATGGATATTTTGATCCTTGCTTCGGTGTGGAATTACTGGGGCTCCCTCAGCGGTTAGGTCTAGCATACGCCTAGGCCTAGTATCCTCCCCCCTGGACCTGGTTGTAGTTACAATAGTTCGTTTTTAGTTCTTGTACCCCCACTAGATAATGAGCCTGGTATACATCCTAACGCTAGGGCTGATCCCAATCTTGAATTTCTGCTAAAAGAAATGGTATGCCATATGTGGGTGCTAGTCCTGTTTTATGGGGGTGTCCAACAAAAGTGGCAAGGGGGGATTACACAATTATAAGTCTAACTGCAATAACTTTAATTTTACGGTTTATTTTTTACTTACTTTTAGGTTTTGAGCAGAGTGTGGTGAGCTGTGCGTGCTGCACAGCATGAGTCTGCAGCTGGATTGGTTATTTCTAAGATGTTAATGACCAGTCCAGTAGCCAGTCAGGAGCCACCCTTGTGTGCAATTTTAGCAGTTTTGAAAATGTAGCCCCTGGAACCCGAGCCTGTACTTTAACCACTAGACCACATGGCTTCCAGTTATTTCGCCAAGGATGCCCATCCCCCATCCAAACAATCAAAGCTGCTATGCACCACCCTTCCTCTGGATAGGAGGGGCTGTGACCAGCAGCACTCTGTATGGGCAAGTATTATTGAGCGGCTCAATACGAATGCCTCAATAATACCGCTCATGTTTAGGGCGACTGTTGCAAGAGAGTGAAGGCTCTGGTATAGCTAATGTAGCAGTGAACTACACTCGCTATAACAGGATATAGCAGGTGTGTGGCTGAACCCTGCTGAGCTGGCCGTTTGGTGTAGTGGCTAGAGCCACTGCCTATAGAGCCAGGGGACCTGGGTCCAGGTCCTATAGCAGGATACTGTATTTTCTTTTTTTTTCCTTCAGTCAGCTCCCCCCAAGTTGATTATATTACACTGGCACTTGGGTTAATATACCAGTACTGACACTGTAGTGCAGCATGAGAGGGGTGCTGCACTTCTGAGGTGCCGTCTTTCGGATACAACGTTAAACCGAGGTCCCATCTGCCTGGATTGGTGGTAGTTCAGGTGGATGTTAAAGATCCCATGGCACTTATCGAAAAGAGTAGGGGAATTTCCCTGGTGTCCTGGCCAAACTTCCCTCATTCAACTAAGAAAAAAAAATACCACCAACAGCTTAACTTGATTCAAAGGTCAGTTGGCATTCATCTGTATCCCCTCCCTGGGTGGGTACCTGAAAATGGGCGGTATCTGTAGTTAACTACCCGGTCAACAAAACTAAATAAATAATGATAAATAAATAAATTATTCTGAGAAGTGCAGGCGCAGCCCCCGCAAAAAAGAAGTCTTATTGCTATTGTTTGAGCAGCTGAGGACCATCGCTGTTTGTGGTGGTCGCTGTTTCTTTCGGTCACCCTTTTGCTTTGAGCGATATCTGCATCATAGTTTGTGTGCAGCGCGATAAGGGAATCACCCTTATCACATAAATCACTGTGACCAGCTGCCTTCACAGCCGATACTTGCCATGCCTTGGTCAGACACATGCCAGCCAGCCTATGTTCTCCCCATGAAACCCAAGCATATTACAGTACATTCACGATATGCCTGGTCTACAACCGACACCAGCATGGGATTCCCATCTCCCAGGTGGTAATGCCTTGCACTTCAGCAAGCAAGACACAAAAACAGTGCACAGCAAGTAAATAAGAACTAATTCAAAACCAAGGTGCTAGCCAAAATTGTGCAAAAAAAAAAAGTGAAAATGCCATACTCTCCCCAGTGCTTTGAGTGAGGCACTCTTCGACAGGCAGCATCTTAGTTTTAAATGACTTCTCATTTACTTTTTGCCCTACTGTGCATCGTTTTTTGTGGTCTTTTCCTGGCTGTGTGTTTACAGTGGCGCCCACTCCTGCTAGCGCATACCTCTGTGTGTGCTTCTGCACTGACTGGTGCCATGTCAGCCCTCAGATCTCTAGATGAGTTAAAAAAAAAAAGGGGGCATTTTTTTAAACCAAAAAGGGGCAGATGGTGTCCCTTTAAAAAGGGGATACTCATGCCTTTCTGTTGCCGAGTCACCGGTGTTAGTATTCAGTGTTACCTCAACGAAATGGGTTTACATAACCCTCTATTAGGAACCATTATCAAGAACGCTCTGTTTAATTATTTAATCTTATTATCTTTACTTTGGAATTGTTTGCTGACTGACATCTTAACCCTGCGTTAGTCTGGCCTCGAGCACAGAGTAGGCAATGCTTGCCACAGTATTAGCAGCAGCCGTTTCCCAGTCTACACTTGTGCACTATTTGTCTGTATGTTAATAGTGCTGCTGAGACCACTGTTACGGTTCCAACTGTGGTCTCTGCGGCAGTATTAATATATTGTTGATCATGCTCAATCAATAATATATCAAAATTTTAAAAAGACCTGCCCTGAACATGCCCACTTCCTGGCCAGATGCGCGTGAAACACTCTTCATAGAATAAGTGTGTCTTGTGCCCAGAGTAAAGGAGCACTCTGAATGGTCTGGAGCACTCCATCAATATGTAGAATAACACAATGCAGATATAGTGTTATATCTGTCTATTTCTGTCAGCCAATCATGTCTCTCTGTCTACTGAGCTACCTGTCCATCTTGCCCAATACCCTTCTGAACTCTTTTTAGTTATCTCTGTAAACATTTTAAACAAACTAAATTCATTAAGGTACTTGAGGTGTGCCATTTGGGCTCAGACTCAGTGTTGATACACACTCTGGAATATCCCCTGTAAAACTAAACACTGTATGATATATCCAGTGTGCCACATAAAGTTTTGTTTTCACGTAGCCACTTTGACCACCAGTTAAAAACTAGACAAGCCCAAACCAGATTACAAGTAGCCAAATCCAGTGACAGTGCCAGGGAGTTTAAAACATGGATCAGATTAGACCCACTGGTGTAAAAAATGTGGGTCAAAATGAGAAACAAATGGGCCAAAACCTAATCAAAAGTATAAACTTCACAAGTACAGAAGGCTACAACTTCAGTGAAAATACTTTCCTGTTGTTCACTATTCTATCTTTCAGCCATGTTTACAAACCAGGTACACCGCTATGGACTCACTGTCAAGTGAAAAATGAGTCATTTTGGGTCAGGTTGCAACTTTTTCCCTCTTAGGCCTATTTAGCACTGTCCCTGGCCAAATCTATATTTTGTTTAAAACTGTATATATGCCCGGGAATACCCAATATGAACATATGAAGAAGTCAGAAGAATTAGGTATTTTGGTTTATCTAGTCTGCTAATTGTACAGGGTTCTCAGCTCAGGCTGGTGTCCCTGCTCCCCCCCCCCCACCTTTCCATCCCTTTCCTCCTCCTTCCATGACCTTTATCTCCTCCTTCCGTGACCTTTATCTCCCCCCTATATCTATCCCAGCCTTTCATGAAGCTGCCCACTGTCCTCGATGAGATCACCTCTTCAGGCAAGCGTGTTCCATTGCTCACAACCCTTTCTGTGAAGAGTTGTCTTCTAACCTTGATCTTACACACACACACACACACACACACACACACACACACAGCCTTCCAAATTCAGGCTGTTCCCCCTCATAGTTTTGGTGCAGCTTAACCTGAAGAGACCCTCCCTGTTCACTTTATTGATCCCTTTCAAGTACCTGAAGGTCTCAATCGTGTCTTCCTTTTCCCTCCTGTCCTCCAGGGAGTACATAGGAAAATGCCAGCAGATTGGGCCTTAAAGTCACCAATGTCTGCTCGAGATACAGCTCACAGTACAGTCACTGCTGCTGCCCCCCCCTTCCCCCAAGTTTTTCCACCCTGAGTTCCCCTACTGGTCACTTCCCTCCACTCCTGTACCTTGCCCAAGTAACTATCCCATCCCTTCTTAAAACTTCTTACTGATTCCATTGAAATCACCTCCTCAGGTGGTGCGTTCCAAGGCACCACCACCCTTTCCATGAAGTAATGTTTCCTCAGTTCTCTTCTGTACACCCCACCACCACCAGTTTTAGCATATGATCCCTCGTGATCCCTTCTCCCTTCAATCCGAACAAACCCTCAGTGTTTACTCTGTTGATGCCCTTCAAGTATTTAAAGATCTTGATCATATCCCCTCTGTCCCTTCTATCTTTCAGGGAGTACATGTTCAGCTCCCTAAGTCTCTCCACATAGGGCTCCTCCCCCATTCCCTGGATTATCTTAGACGCCCTCCTCTGGAATCTCTCTCCAGGAGCATGACATCCTTCTTTACGTAAGGATGCCAGAACTGCACACAGTACTCCAAGAGCGGCCTCACTAAGGATTTATACATTGGCAGGATAACCTCCTCCCTCCTCGAAGTGATCCCCCTAGCAATACACCCCTGCATTCTGTTTGCCTTTGCTGCTGCTTTACTGCACTGATCTGAGTGATTTATTTTACCAGTGATCATCACTCTTAGATTGTTTTCTTCCTCTGAGACTGTCAACTGCCACCCCTCCCAAATCGTAGCTGTACCCTGGGTTCCTAGGTCCAAATGCAGCACACTACACTTCAGAGCATTAAAACCGCTGCCATGCGGCTGACCACTGTTTAAGTCTTTCCAGGACTTCCTGGAGAGTCCTCCACCCCTCTTCAATATCCACCACCGCTCCCAGTTTGGAGTCATCGCCGAACAGGCTCATAACTCCGTCTGCAATGAAAGCATTAAATAACAGTGAACCCAGTACAGATCCTTGTGGGACACCACAAACGACTTTCTGGGTGTTGAAAGCCCCACTACCACCACCACCCGCTGCTACCTGTTGCTCAGCCAGTTTCCAAACCCCTTCACCATCTTTACTCACATCCCCAGGTTCCTCAGCTTGCCCAGCAGTCTCCCATGCAGCACCGAGTTAAATGCCTTGCTGAAGTCCAAGTAAAAGACAACAACCGACTGACCACCATCCAGAGACCTTGTCACCCAATCAAAACATTCAACCAGGTTAGTTCGACAAGATCTCCCCTGGATGAATCCGTGTTGCTGGACATCTTGAAGTACATGTTTAGGGCCTTTAGTTTATCCTTGTACAATTTACCCTGCTGCCCCACAGTCATCTTCATAGTCCTCCTCTGGACCGTCTCCATCAGGCTGATGTCCTTTTTAAGCTGATGGTTCCAGAACTGCATTGCATACTCCAGATGCGGTCTCACCAGTGACCAGTGACTAACACAACGGGCAAGAAGGAGGGGTGGAGGAACAATGGGGGAAAATCAAAACAGCCATCACAGAGGCAACAAGCCTTTGTGTGAAATAAATCAACAAAACAAAACAAAGGAAAAAAACACTATGGTTCTCAAAAGAGGTGGCAGAGAAGGTTAGGGGGAAAAAGGTAGCATTCAGGAAGTATAAGAAAGCACAGAAGGAGCAGGACAGAGAACTGCATCAGTTAAAGCAGAAGGAAGCAGGTAGGGCAGTCAGAATAGCAAAGGCCCAAACTGAGGAAAAGACAGCCAACTCAGTTAAGAAGGGGAATACAACCTTTTATATGTACATTGAGGGCAAAAAAGACCAACAGGAGGGCTAGTGAGGAGCAATAAAGGGAAGGAGGGGTGGGCAGAGGTGACAGTGAAAAAGTAGGGATACGAGCGAATACTTCTGCTCAGTATTCACAAAAGAAGAGGAGGAAGTACCTAAACCAAACAACAGAAGCACTCTGGATAGGGGAATCAATACTAGTCCATTCACAGAGGAAAGGGTCCTGAAAGAACTCCTAAAACTGAAGGTGGATAAAGCAATTGGGCCTGATGGGATTCACCCCAGAATTCTAAAAGAACTAAGGAAAGAACTAGTGACACCACTGACTACCCGGTTTAACAAATCATGGGAGGATGGGGTGGTACCTGAGGACTGGAGGATAGATGTGATTCCCCTTCACAAAAGGGGAGCAAGACAGAGGCAGGAAACTACAGACCTGTTAATTTGACCTCAGTGGTAGGGAAAATGATAGAATCACTTCTGAAGGAAAGAACTGTTGAGTATCCAGAGGGAGTGGAGCACTGGACCCAAGGCAGCATGGTTTCACAGCAGGAAGGTCATGTCAGATGAATCCAATTGATTTCTTTGACTGGGAGATCAAAGTAGTAGACCAGGGAGGGGCTGTGGACATGGCCTATCTAGACTTTAGCAAGGCATTTGACACTGTCCCACACAAAAGATTAATAAGCAAGTTAGCCAGCCTGGGAGTGGGTCCCAGGGTTGTAGCCTGGGTAAAACATTGGCTGGACAACAGGATGTAGAGGGTAATAGTAAATGGAGTCCACTCCGAAGAAAGGGAAGTTACTAGTGGGGTACTGCAGGGTTCAGTACTGGGACTGGTCCTCTTTAATGTCTCTGCAGGTGACACCACAGAAGGACTGGAAGGGAAAGTATGCCTCTTTGCAGATGACATAAAGATCTGCAACAGGGTTGATAAATGGGGGGGGGGGGTTGGAAGGATGAGAAGGGACTTGGCAAGATTGGAGGAATGGTCAAAGGTATGGCAGCTTTGACTCAATACAAAGAAGTGCAAAGTACTGCACCTGGGAAACAAAAACCCAGGGGAAGAGTACACCATGTTGGGGGAGGTACTAACAACAACAAAAATGGAAAGGGACCTGGGGGTGGTCATAGCGGATGACCTAAAGGTAGGCAAGCAATGTGAGAAGGCAGTAAGGAGGGGTGGGGGATACTGGGATGCATAGGGAGAGGCATCACCAGTAGAAAACGGGAAGTTGTTATCCCTCTGTACAGACAGTTGGTGAGACCCCATCTGGAATACTGCATGCAGTTCTGGAGACCACATCTCCACAAGGACATAGACAGGATGGAGGTAGTCCAGAGGAGGGCAACTAACATGGCGCAGGGTCTGCACCAGAAGCTGTACGAAGAGAGACTAAAGGAGCTTAATACGTATACCCTCAAAGAAAGGCGGGAGAGGCAGGACATGATAGAAACATTTAAGTACCTCAAGGGAATCAACAAAGTAGAGGGTAGTGTCTTTCGGAAAAAGAGATGTGCAAGAACAAGGGGGCACAATCTGAAGATAGAGGGGGGATAGCTCAGGGGCAATGTGAGGAAGTATTTTTTTCACGGAGAGGGTGGTGGATGCATGGAACAGCCTTCCTGAGGAGGTCGTGGGGTCAAAAACAGTGGGGGAATTCAAGAATTCATGGGACAGACATAAAGCAATTCTAGTGGATGGTAGGAGAAAATAGGCTGTTGGTTAACTAGGATCTGCTGCTTATCGAATAGGTAGGGAAATGGGCAGACTGGGTGGGCCAAGCGGTCCTCATCTGCCGTCAAAGTCTATGTTTATGTACAATTGCAATACCACCTCCTGTCGCCTACTGCTGATCCTCCTGGCTGTGCACCCCAAAATCCTGTTTGCTCTTGCCACTGCCTTCTTGCACTGCATAGAATGCTTCAGGTCACTAGTTATCATCACTCCCAGATCCTTCTCCTCCTCTGCGGGAGATACCCAGACCCCTCCCAGGTGATACTCTGTCCTGGGGTTTTTGGCTCCAATGTGCATAACCTTACACTTCTTGGCATTGAAGCTCAGTTGCCAGAACCACTTTTCAAGTCTCCTTATGTCCTCTTTAATGTTCTGTATCCCCTCGGCCGAGTCCACCCTCCCGCAGAGCTTGGTGTCATCTGTGAACAGACACATTTTGCCCTTGATACCATCCCCAATATCATTAATGAAAACACTGAATAGCACCAGCCCTAGCACTGAGCCATATGGGACGCCACTTGTGACCACCCTGTTGCTAGACAACTCTCCCCCCACCATGACCTTTTGAGTCCTGTTCCTTAGCCAGTTTTCCACCCACCTATCATTCAACCAATCAATGAAAGCTTATTTTTATAGCACCTTTCAAAAAACAAGGCGCTGTACACTTTAAATACACAGGTAAAAACTGAATAAAATAATAATATAAATTAATTAAGAACAATCTAGGAAGGTTAATGTGAATAAATATGTTTTTAACATTGATTTAAACCACTGATGGTCAAGCATTCTCTTAACCGATGAGGTAGAGAATTCCAGAGGGTTGGTGCTACAAATGAAAAAGCACGAGCACCAGAGGTTTTTAAACGAACCCTGGGAATCTCTAGCAATCCCTCGTTGGCGGATCGGAGAGGACGAGTGGGGGAGTAGGGAATAAGGAGATCTTTCAGGTAGTCGGGCCCCTGTTCATGTAGGGCTTTAAAGGTAAGCAAGCCTACCTTATAGGTGATCCGTCACTGAACCGGCAGCCAGTGCAGTCCGCGCAGCACAGGCATAATGTGGTTGGTCCTTGAGGTACCAGTCAACAACCTGGCCGCAGCGTTCTGCACTAGCTGCAAGCGGCGGATATCAATCCCAGACAGCCCTAGGTAGAGGGCATTGCAGTCAAGATGGGTGGTAATGAAGGCATGCACCAGTGTTGGAAGGTCATCCGGTGGAACCAGGTGTTTCACCTGGGTGATATTCCTCACATGGTAAAATGAGGATTTAACCACAGCTGACACCTGAGATTTCAGGGTCAAGCTGTCGTCAAAAATAACGCCCTGGTTAAGCACCCGATCTGAGGTAGTGAGCTGAACACCATCAAGCCATAGGTCCGACATATGCCCAGCCCCAAACCCGCCCCCGGTGACCTGGGTCCACTACCAGCACCTCAATCTTATCCAGATTCAGTCTCAGCCAGCTAGAGCTCATCCAGTCTTTGATCTCGGTGAGGCAGTTGTTTAGTACGGAAATCACATCAACCTGTCTGAGTATAAAGGACATATACAGCTGAGAATCATCTGCACAGCAGTGAAAACTCAAGCTGAATCACCTAATGATATCTCCCAATGGCAGCATATACACTACAAACAGCATGGGTGCCAAAATGGAGCCCTGCGGCACCCCGCAGGACAGGGGAAGGGCGTCAGAGGAATAAATTCCAGTAACCACCCTCTGAGACCTGCCCACGAGGAACGATCAAAACCATTTGAGGACTTGCTGTACCCGACAGTCCACAAAGGATCCGAAGGGACTCCAAAAACCAAGGCGGCCTTAAGGATAGGTGAACTAGGCAGTCGCCAAGGGTGCCATGTTGCAGGGGGCGCCAGTGTGACAGAACAGTTATTTTTTTTTCTGTCCCTTTTTTTGTCAGAGCACTGATGGCCACGATTCTGAAAAGCACCAAACAAATCTGATGTGTTTTTTTTTTTGGGGGGTCATGCGTGTGGCAGAATCGGTGCATTCAGTCTTGTTTGTCTCCAGACAGTCTGACTATTTCCGTTTCGAAGTGGCAGCAAAGCCGGGGCCCAGGCTGCCTAGTAGCATGCAAGGAAGGACCTCATGGACAGTGAACTTCAGGACCCACCCATGCAGCAGCAGCCCCTCCCTACTACAGCACGCCAGCCACTCACACGCCGCACACCACTGCCATTAGAAACTGAGCCAGCCAACTGCTGGGCTTGCCTTGTGCGTGCGCTGATGAGGAATCCTCCTCCTCCTCAGTCACTCACTCAGCACAATAAATGTCTGGCGGCTGCAGGCTGGTGGCTGGGGTCCTCGAACGGAGGCTCGATCTACCGTCAACGAATCTCAATCCCAAACCGCAAATTGGTGGCAGTCTGTTTCAGACTGTCTCCTCCTGATGTGACTGCTGAGTTACGTGGAACTGGAAGGAAGGGAAGGAGCAGCCTGTTGCCCTGCCCGATTGTGGCCTGATTTAAGTAGAATGGGGTTAATTAAATGCATAGGCCAGACAGACAGTCAGAGTTGGGCAGAGGTACAGCCTCGGCCAGGCTAGCCACAGCCAGGGAGTGGATTGTGGATTTTTTGGGAGGCCGGGGGTAAGGTCGACATCGACAGCAGAGGCTCAAAATCATCCACGACAAAGTCCACGGTGCTCCACATTGGATTCGTCACGACGAGTCGACGGCATGGCCGGGAGATGGGCCAGGAGTCACTGGGAGTGACCAGTGATGGACTCCGGTGGGAGAAGCCAAGGAGAGGAGGACTAGCCTGTCCAGGTCCACACCAGACCATGAGGCAGACCGACAACCATCGTCAACAAGGACTGGACTGTCACTGTACACAAACTGAAGGCTGGAGCGAGGCAGGCGAGTAAATAGGTTTTTACCTTTTTTTTTAATTTAATTTCTGAACTGAAGTGTGTGTATTTTATTGGCCATGCCAGTTTTGGCCTCCACCTTAACTGACCTGTAGACACCTGTCACCTTTGTTCACCTGTTGTTGCGTGAAGCTTCATGAAGTTGCCATTTACCAGTGAGACAGCCACAACTAGCCTACTAATATGTTTTTTGTTAAACAGTTACAGTCACAGACAGACCGAAAAATTCATTGTTTGTTTGGTGGGCTCTGTCTGACTGAGTCTCAGGTTCTGGCTCTCTCACTCTCAGACAGCGTCAATACTATAGCACTGACTGTCCCCATGTACATAGTGGTGTGATGTGATGTCTAGTCTGTCTGTCTCCTCCGGGTCTGGGGTCCATCCCACTCCTGGCCGTCTCCCATCCCAGCAGGTAGTCAGAGAGGAGAGGTATCCATCTATCCTCCCAGGCACCACACACATCATGGCAGCGTCCCAGGCCCGGCGGCCAGCCACCCTCACCATTAGTGTTGTCACACAGTACAGACACAGAGGGACTCAGGGGTGTTGTTCCCAATCAACTGGTCTCTTTTTTTGAGTTCTGTGGTGTCAACGCTTGTGCCAGTCAGTAGGATGTTGGGGCAGACAAATCAGGAACCAGGGAAACTAGACTGGCAATGGCAGTGTTTTGTTTAGCTTTTAAATCCAACTTTTGTAGTTAAAAACATAGAAACATAGAATTTGATGGCAGATAAGGACCGCTTGGCCCACCTAGTCTGCCCATTTTCCTACCTGATGTAGTACCAAGTCGCTCCTTTGAAAGGGGCCTGTACTGTTCCACTGAGTCTACCCGGTTATAAATAAATCCTGCTGTTTACTACTGACTTAAACTGCCAAATTTAAGAGGAGTGCATGCCAGGACATTTGTTGGTGAGAAGACAAAAAAATCGGGAGGCTCCGCTGTGGCAAGTTCGCCTAGGGGCACCATATACCCTAAGGCCAGCCCTGCCAAAAACACACCATGGTCCACAGTGTCAAAAGCTGCTGAGAGATCAGGAAGGACCAAGATAGTACAAGCTTTTCGATTTCTTACCATTAGGAGGTCCTCGGTCCTGCAGGTCAGGAGCAGAAGGCTGGGGGCGGGGGCGCAATGCAGCCTCGCTCCTCACAGCAATTTTGAACTTGCTCCGCATTCGTAACTTGAGTTGTACTCGCTGAACGGTGGTATCATTTTGCTCCGGCTTCCTGGACGTATTCACCCCTCCGAAATGGAAGCTTTTACCTGAGGATTGAACTAATGAACAGGTCCAGGTTTTTAGAGCTAGCTGTCACTGTGGATAGCCCCGAATCCTCTGTAAGAGGTTGTCCAAAGTATGGAGTGTGGGAAGAGTTCGACCAAGGCTGCTGGTATGTATTGTTTCTACCTATAACAGGTACGCTAGCTTTGCTTAGGGGGTAGGGAAACTGAAGTTTGAATTTGGCTCCCATTTTATTACACTCAGAGAGCGATTTTTCTAGGTGTGTGTTATCATGTCCGGAGGTTTGGTCGGGGTCTGGACTGCCCTGAACTGCAGCCGTTCAGTGTATCTGCATTTAGAAGTCTGAGAAATCCAAAACGAAACACAGACAGTGGTAACCCCACAGGATCTCGGAGGCCGGCAGAGGTGGAGGTGTTTTACGACTGGAGTACAAAGATTTGGTGTAAAGTCCCCAAAAGAGCTGATAAGAGATAAAAGAGATTTTTACATTGGCAAAACGGAAATAGATACCTTAATTAAGGGAACTTTGTGGCAAGTGGTTTTATTTTAAAGGAGTAGGTGGATATTCCAGCTTAAACAGGCCATTATTTCATCATTTCCATAAATGTGGTGCCTGGATGGTGCCTAGCTAGGGAAGATGGGCCCAGCCTGGGGTTCTTCTCTAATCTCTGCTGGGGCTGGGTGCGGCAGATCTGTGCAAACACTTGTGTCCCAGTCATACATACCTAAACAGAGATTATGAAATGAATGAATGTCTAGTGACCAGGTTTGCATATAAGGGGACAGGACCTTTTCTTGGTTTCCTGTACTTTGTTACTATGGCGTGTTCTTGAGTTTTATTTCTGAAAACTGTTAATTAGAGTCTAAAACAGACAATAAGGTAGACAGTTATGGAGTAAATTTATAGAGCAAATTAATGATATATAATAGGATCCAGGACTCGGTGGAGTCCCTGGAAATGCAATGATTCACTTGACAGAGTATTGATTACAAAAATCTGAATGGTTGTATGATTGGTGACATAAGGTGGGTGAGTGTTATGGAGAGGCCTAGACCTGGATTCTTGGGGATGTTTCTGAAGTTGCCCTGGGGACGGCTTGTTCGACTTGGCTTGGCAACATAGTAGGATACAGGATGGGTAATGGTTCAATAGGAACCTGGCAAGCTATTAGGATAGTTTTTAGACATTTTGTTAGGTGAATTAAAACAAAGACTTATAAGCAAAGTGTATAATATGAATATGAAATTAATTCATCTAGGAAGTAATTATTTTTACTCTGAGTCAGATGGAAAATGAATGTTTATATGTAGAATGTCCAATTGTAACATTCTGTTTTTATATTGTGAATGTGTACATTTGTATACTCTAATGGCTTAATCAGCTGAACAATGAAACCAACTTGACTTTACCATTAGGAGGTCATTTAATACCCAGACAAGGGCGGTCTCCGTGCTGTGCCTCTTCCTAAATGCAGACTGGAGGGCTTCATTGACATTGTGGGTTACAAGGTGATCGTCCAGTTGCAATGCAACCACCTTCTCAATAACGTTACTCACAAAGGGCAGGTTAGAGACAGGCCGGTAGTTAGCTGGGCAGTCGGGGTCCAAGGAGGGCTTTTTAAGGAGTGGTCTTATGACCACCTCCTTTAGGGGATCAGGACAGACACCCCTCTCCAAGGATCTCCGGACAATTTCAGCTAGGATCGGGTAGATAACACCTACACACCCCACTAAAAGGGGGGTAGGGCCTGGATCCAAACTACAACTGGTTGGGCGCAAAGTCTGGACAATCTTCACAATGTCCATGAATTACAGCCGGCTGAAATCCGTCCAGACAAACCGGGTACTCACTACCTCCCATCGACCTCTGCAACCCCTCGTAGGGAGAGCCGGGCCAATTCCAGACCTGATGCTGGCAACCCTATCTGCGAAGAGTCGAGCTAGCTCATCACACTTAACTTGTGAAAAAGCTCTTCTGGTCTGCAGACAGATTGGGTTGCACAATCTGTCAACAATTCGGAAAAGCTGAGCCGGTCAATTCTGCACAGCAAAGATCTAACATCTCTCCTACTCCGAAGTCTGCCAACTTCTTGTTCAGCATCCTCCAAAGTCTGCCAACTTCCTGTTCAGCATCCTGTGGGGTACAGAGTCAAAGGCCTTGCTGAAATCCAGGTAATGGATGTTCACTGATTAGCCCCTGTCCACTGTTTTGGTTACCCGGTCAAATAAGTCAATCAGACTCATTTGACAAGACCTCCCTGACACAATATGGAATGTATATTCATAAGTGAGGGAGCAGGACCAAAGCTCACAAGTGGTAGAGCAAGTGACATCACAAGTGACTGATCTAGCAGCAGGTGATTGGCTTTTCCTGAGCAACTGTGATGTCACAGTCAGTGTGGTAACAGTACTGATGAGGTATGAAGGGGAATAGTACTAGATGTGCCAGCCTCCAGGCAGAGTGCTGTTCCACACACCTGATCATACCTGGTGCTGTCGGGTAAAAGTATGAAGAAAGACTCAGAGACATCAACAGGTACTCCGTTCAGGACAGGAGGGAGAGGGGAGATGCGACTGAAACATTTAAATACATCACCGGTGTAAACGAGGTGAAATCTGTGGGTCTCTTCAGTCTTATCAGTAAAAAAAAATACTACAGGGTACTACCTAAAGTTGGTGGGAGGACGATTAAAGAGGGAAATGAGAAGGCACTTTTTCACTGAGAGGGTGGTAGCTAAGTGAAAAGAGTTGCCAGATGAGGTGATATTCTTAATGACAATGGACAGCTTTAAGAGGTTTGGGGAAAAGTAAAGAGGAGGGTTGCACTTAGAAGTGGAAAGATGAAGGGGGAGCTGCGGGGACTCCTATCAGGGAGGGGGAACTCCTAATAGGGAGGGGGTGGACCCCTCAGTAATCACTGAGAGATCCACATTACGAGCAGACAAGATAGACCTTCTGGACTTTTTCTGCTGGCACTTTTTGTATGTTCATAAAATATTCTGAAGCACGAATACAAAAAGAAAAGTAACTCCAGCATGAATGCAATAGGTGATTACACTTAAAAGTAAATATTCATTTCAGTCAGTACACAAACTTCCACTGCATTTTAACTGCGAAGCTCTAAAACAAGATTGTTTTCATAAAGATGCTCGTTTTTATTTGATTTCACTCTGTTTTTCCACATAAACTTAACTTCCTTGTCGAATGGTCCACATCTGGTCCCACTTGCTACACCTCGGCCTCAAAACAACCTGCTCTGCCTCTCGTCGCATCCACTGCGGCCTGCACCCCATGTCGGCGCCTTCAGGGATGACCCTATAAAGTGGGATCCAGTATGGTCAGGGAGTAGAGTGGGACCTGCCAATAACGGAAAAAAAAATGTGGTGCACTTGAGACCGTGTCTCCTGAAGGTGCTGTCTACAACATGTGGCCATGTACCAGAATGAAACAACACACGCACATACCGAGTAGCTGGTGTTAGGAGATTTAATGTGCCAGACAGGTACATTAAATTTCTTAACACCAGCTACACAGTATGTGCATCTATTGTCGATTCATTCTGGAACCTGACAGCACCTGGGCTATCTTCATATGGCTGGTCTATGTGTTTCCTCCGAGACTCTCCCATCGGATGCTGCCAGCAAGGCTCCGAACACAAACATGTAGTGGCATTCTGATGCGAAGCAAGTTGGCAAGCCTGTCCACCATCAGTAGAGCATCATGCTTGCTGTGTTACCTGGGATCATGGGGGGCGGGAGCAGTGGCAGAGTGGGCAAACCAGCCTTCCTCCCTCCCTTGACCAACCTCCTACTGGCCTGCAGCAGTGACCTGGGATCCAAGTGCAAATGAGGGTCACCAGCATGACAAGCACTGCCCATTGCCTCTACACTAGTGAGCCGGCCTTTAGTATATCTTTTCAAACTTTCACTGCTTAATTTTCAGATAACCTAGCTGGCCACTCACTGATATTTAAGCTGGCAAAACAGAAATGTATTTATTTATTTCCAAAGAGATTTCGGTCCTCCTGCTGGCCACCATCTCTTTAAACCGGCTGCTCCCTAAACTCAACACCCACCTTCTCCAGAATTTACCTCATCTTCACATCATTGCAGCCTCCCCACACCCCCGCAAGGGGTCTTCCCTGCTTTAGAAACATAGACTTTGACGGCAGATAAGGACCGCTTGGCCCACCTAGTCTGCCCATTTCCCTACCTAATAGATAAGCTGCAGATCCTTGTTAACCAACAGCCTACTTCCTCCTACCCCCCACTAGAATTGCTTTATGTCTGTCCCATGAATTCTTGAATTCCCCCACTGTTTCTGACTCCACTACCTCCTCAGGAAGGCTGTTCCATGTATCCACAACCCTCTCCATGAAAAAATACTTCCTCACATTACCTCTGAGCGGTCCCCCCATATCTTCAAATTGTGACCCCTTGTTCTTGCACATCTCTTTTTCTGAAGGATGCTACTCTCTTGGACTTTGTTGATTCCCTTAAGGTACTTGAAAGTTTCTATCATGTCCCCCCTCTCCTTGAGGGTATACAAATTAAGGTCCTTTAATCTTTCTTCATGTGTCTTCTGGTGTAGACCTTGCACCATTTTAGTTGCCCTCCTCTGGACAGCCTCCATCCTGTCTATGTCCTTGCGGAGATGGGGTCTCCAGAACTGGATGCAGTACTCCAGATGGGGTCTCACCAACTGTCTGTACAGAGGGATAACAACTTCCTGTTTTCTACTGGTGATGCCTCTCCTTATGCATCCCAGTATCCCGCCAGCCCTCCATACTGCCTTCTCACATTGTTTGCCTACCATAAGGTCACCTGATATGATTACCCCCAGGTCCCTTTCCATTTTTGTTGTTGTTAGTATCTCACCCCCCATTGTGTACTCTTCCCCTGGGTTTTTGTTTCTCAGGTGCATTACTTTGCACTTCTTTGCATTGAATCTAAGCCGCCATTCCTCCAACCTTGCCAAGTCCCTTTGCATCCTTTCCACCCCACCTTCTGTATCGACCCTGATGCAGATCTTTGTGTCACCTGCAAAGAGACATACTTTTCCTTCCAGTCCGTCTGGAATGTCACTTATAACGACATTAAAGAGGACCGGTCCCAGTACTGAACTCTGCTGTACCACGCTAGTAACCCCCCTTTCTTCAGAGTGGACTCCGTTTATTATTACCCTCTGAGTCCTGTTGTCCAGCTAATTTTTTAACCAGGCTACCACCTTGGGGTCCACTTCAAGGCTGGCTAAGTGTCAAATGCTTTGCTAAAGTCTAGGTAGGCCATGTCCACAGCCCCTTCTTGGTCTACTGCTTTGGTCACCCAGTCAAAGAAATCTATTAGATTCGTCTGACACGACCTTCCTGCTGTGAATCCATGCTGCCATGGGTCCTGTGCCCCATTGACCTCTAGGAACTCAACAATTCTTTCCTTCTGAAGTGATTCCATCATTTTCCCTACCACTGAGGTCAAACTAACCGGTCTATAGTTTCCTGCCCTGTCTTGCTCTCACTTTTGTGAAGGGGAATCACATCTACCCTCCTCTAGTCCTCAGGTACCACACCATCCTCCTATGATTTGTTAAAGAGGGTAGTCAGTGGTGTCACTAGTTCTCCCCTTAGTTCTTTTAGAATTCTGGGGTGAATCCCATCAGGCCCCATTGCTTTGTCTACCTTCAGTTTTAAAAGTTCTTTCAGAACCCTTTCTTCTGTGAATGGACTGGTATTGACCTCCCAATCCAGAGTGCTTCTATTCTTTGATTTAGGTACCTCCCCCCCTCTTCTTCTGTGAATACTGAACAGAAGTATTCGTTCAGTATCCCTGCTTTTTCACTGTCACCCTCTGCTCAACCTCCCTTCCTTTTATTAAGCCTCACATCCCTCCTCTTGGTCTTTCTTCGCTTCCTAATGTTTCTATACTAGGTTTTATCCCCCTTCTTAACCGAGTTGGCTATCTTTTCCTCAGTTTGGGCCTTTGCTATTCTGACTGCCTTCCCTACTTCCTTCTGCTTTAACTGGCACAGTTCTCTGTCCTGCTCCTTCTGTGTTTCCTTATACTTCCTGAATGCTACATTTTTCTCCTTAACCTTCCCTGCCACCTCTTTTGAGAACCATAGTGTTTTTTTCCTTCATTTTGTTTTGTTGATTTGCTTCACACAAAGGCTTGTTGCCTCTGTGATGGCTGTTTTGAGTTCCCCCATGGTTCCTCCACCACTCCTTCTTGCCCATTTGCTAGTGCTTTTCTGAGGCACTCTCCTATTTTCCCAAAGTCAGCCCTCCTAAAGTCCAGTACTCTTGCTTTTGTACGGCTGGACTCTATGGCTGTGTTTATCGTGAACCACACTGTTTGGTGGTCGCGTGTTCCCAGATTGCTACCCACTTCTAAATCTGAGATCCTTTCTCCATCCCCGTTTCACAGTACCAGGTCTAAGATTGCTCCCTCCCGAGTGGGTTCCAGTACTAGCTGTCTGAGGCATGCCCCCTGTAGGGCATCAAGAATGACCCTGCTCTTGGATGTGGCTGCAGCAAAGGGGCTCCAGTTAACATCTGGCATATTCAGGTCCCCCATTAACAATATTTCTCCCTTTTCTGCCATTCTAAGTGTGCCTTCTGTAATTTCCTTGTCCATTGCCTCTCCCTGAGATGGGGGTCTATATACAACCCCCATGTGGATTGTGGTGCCATTGCCTATATCCAGGGTGACCCACAGTGCCTCATCTTCTCCCTGTTTATCATTTAGTTCCGTTGCTTTGATCCCTTCCCTTACAGAGAGAGCTACTCCTCCTCCTCCTCTTTTACCCTCCCTGTCCCTCCTGTAGCTTGTGTACCCTGGTATGTTGACATCCCAGTCATGGTTCTCTGTTTACCATGTTTCTGTGACTGCCACGATATCCAGGTGCCCCTCTTCCATCAAGGCCACTAGTTCAGGGAGCTTGTTACACAGACTATGGGCATTGGTACTCATCCCCTCCATTTTTGATGGCCTTACCCTTTTAGCTCCATCCCTGTCCTTACGCCTTTTCTGGATTTACCGTCCTGCTCCCTATCAACTTCTCTATCTTGGTGTCTACTTCACTTACTACCCTATATTGTGTGGGGGGTGGATTTCCTGTTTCCTTCAGTGCCTTCCCCTTGGCTAGTTTAAATGCTTACCAAAGAAGCATTTAAACCTATCACCCAGGATCCTGGTCCCCCTCCTGGAGAGATGCAGACCATCATACCAGTATAGGCCTGCATCCCTCCAGGTGGACCCCCAGTCCCCAATGAAGCCAAATCCCTGAGCTCCGCACCAGTTTTTCAACCAGTCATTGAATCCCATGGTACGGAGTACCCTAGCCTCATCCATGTCATAGATAGGTAACACTTCCGAGAAAGGTACCGTGTGTGCTACTTGTCTAAGGCCACTCCCCAACTCCACAAACTCCTGCTGCACTGCTCTGATTCCATTCCTAGCCAGGTCATTTGTCCCTAGGTGGATAATGACATCCAGTTCACTCCCCACAGCTGCTCCCACGATCCTGAGGATTCGTTTCCTGTCCCTCCAAGCCATGGCATCGGGCAGGCACCTTATTTCCCTTTCCCCTCCCTCCCCCAGTTCTACCCCACAATGACTGAGTCCCCCACCAGGAGTTGTTTCCTTCCCCCGTGGGGTCCCATTCCACCCTCCTGTGGGTCTCCATTGTGGAGGTTCCCAGCATCCTCCTTGGTCTCCACTACAGGTGCCTCTATAGAGGAACCATGCTCCACCACAATGGTTTATGAATTGTGGAGAGGCACGACTGGAAGGATGCACCTCTGTTCCACCACCCTCACCCTCCCTGAGCCCACTATGGTCCAACCACTCCTCTTTCTTGGCAACCTCTGAGGCAGTGGTGGTGGCCTGGGTTGTCCCTGGGTGAAGGAGGAGGTTTCCCGAATCCCTGCCAGGTCAGCATGGAAACAAGCAACCTCCTCCATAAGTCAGTGTCTGGATCCTAGGACATACTGATTTCTTCATGTGATCATCTGGTTTTACTATGAACAAGAAAACAAGCGCTTTCATTCAGAAGGAGGCTGCTGGCCGTGGAGGAGGGTGGGTTGCGTCAATTCGTTTTCATCCTCTTTATAATTGCAACTCATTGGTTTTTGGGTGCTGGTGGAGGAGTAGGGTGCTGTCAGGGAAGGGGGGTTGGAGACATAATTTAATTTAGCACAAATAAGCGCTGAAAGAGGGCGGCTGGACATGGAGGCAGGTGGGTTGTGCCGACTGCCTATCATGGAAGATATTTTAAATACATTCATTAAATGGAATATTGTGGGTGCCGGGGGGAGGATGGGATGGATTCTAACAGAAGGTGGGGGAGAGAGAGTTGTAGATCTTACAAGATATAGGGTGGGGGGCTGTTTCTTTTTCATCATTACACCCGAATATTTGGGGCCTGAATAGAATATTCAGCCCGAATATTCAGATAAGGTATTTGCACACCCCTACAGAAGACTAAATAAAAGTACAATTTTTTAAAATGCTGGTAATCAGTCTGTACTCAAGTGCTAGGCTACAACCTACAGCTAGTGCTACAACTAGGCAGTGGCCCATGAAACGTGAAAGGTGACAAAAGGACATTGTAGGGGAGGGGTCGCAGGTTCAGTGAACAAATTCGTTGAGTAACATTTGATATCAGTAAGTGAGTCTCTTTGTCCAAGTATTTCTTGTAACCGCTAGCAGCCTTGATTGGAACAGATTGCTCCTGCATGCTTTCATTCTTTCAGGATCCGTTGAGCCACACTGGGCTTTCGCTACTTGGAGAAACAACATTGGGACAAAGATCTTTTATAGTTAGGACTGTGAAACAGTGGAATGATATGACCTACGTACTTGGTAAATGTTCATTTGATTCTGCCTATAAGAACAGCTTAAGACGTTTAATGTTTCACACTAATTTATATAATTTTATATAAAGAATATTGCATTTGTTCTATGTGACAGTGTGCTTTAGCATGCTTTTGTAATTGTTACACAGTCTCTGTAATGAATTGGAGACCTTTGAAAATAGGCATCTCATGCTCAGTCGGTCTTCATGTTGAATGAATAAATAAATAAAAATGAAGGTGTCAGGGATGCCGGAGCAGTGGTAGCGCGACCGCCTGGAGTGTGCCGACCGCCTGCACCAGAGTGTTGGCTGGGGGAGGATGATCGGGCATCTGACGGACTGTTCTCATCTGAGAGGGAGGGTTGCAGTGCCCGGTGCAAGCCTGGCCTCTAGCAGCAGCCAGGGTTAAGACAGCCAGGGACCATAACATCAGAAACATGAGGACCAGCAGCCATCAACGTCCTGTGCACTGGAGCATTCGTTGAGCGGTCATGATAGCACTGCACATCTGCTCCTCTTGGGGGATACCAGGAAGAGAAAACAGTCCGGCTGGGCACAGTAAAGGTTCAGGCCCTACACCAGGCAAAGTGGTGTACTGTCCAACTGCAGATGTGTTCTGTGGCCCTCAGAACCACCCCTGCCACTGACGGGAAGCCTTGGGGAGGAAGGGAGTTGCAGCATAAGTCCACAGGATGCTAGGGTCATGGCGCTGGGAGGGTCAGACCCAACAGGGGCCCAGCCTGACAGGATAAATAAAAATTCAAGGGAAACATTATGAATAGTGTCCCTCATAGCTTAAAGTACACAAAAAAAGCTCTGCTAAATGAGATATTGGGCTTACCTGTAGCTGGCCTGGCAGCAGTCTAGAGATATCCTTGACTACATCCGCCCTATATTGATGCATGCTACACTGCCACTATTTTTAGAACCTCAGGAAGTCACGAAGGGTGAAGCTGTACCTAAGCACTCTCTGTAGTTAGGCATCACTTCACTATGGGTGACATCACACATTTCCATTACATAGAGACAATACAGTATCAATACAGGTACTGGCGGCTCAAGGATGGGGACTGACTGGGGCACAGCCTGAAATCCTAAATGTAGAGCGCACAAACAAATTAACCTTATACCCGCCACCATAGCTTATGCACTGGGGTAGTCTCATACCATGGTGCGCTATCATTACTTCCACTTACAAACAAACACACACACACACACACACACTCATGCACGCACACAGCTGCCTCTGTCCTCCAAACTCCAGAGCAGTCATTCCCCCACCACAGTCATAAGGCGATACCGGTCAATACCACGCCAGAAAGATAGCGCCAGTAATGCTTGGCGCTGTATAGGAACCCATGCCTTTACAGCGACAGAGGGTATAACAGCGGTAGGGGATTACCACTACCCCTGTCTCAGTATGCTTTTGTGGAAAGGGATCAAGTTTCAAGGTGCTGGGTGCCTGGTTGAGCTGCTCCCATGGTGGAGTGGCTAAGGCACTAGCACACGGTGGAATGAGAGACCTGGAACCATGGTTCGGTTCCCAGGTCTTCCTGTGCAGCAACGTTTTGCAGCTTAGTGTGTGTGTGTGTGTGTGTGTGTGTGTGTGTGGTGAAGCCTCCCACGTTGTGGGTTGGGCGACGTCCCCCGTAAACAAACAAGGATGCCCTTTGTTTTAAAGGGCATGTGCTGTCGGTGTCAGGTTGGTGTTTTACCCAATGATATTGCAGTGCATGCCCTTTTGTTTGCGGCGTAGCTTGCTGCGCAGTTTCTGGTTTAGGTGGAATGACCCCGTGCCATCACAGACTGGCTGAGGCCGAAATGCCAATTAATTCTTCCTTGTCCTGCAGCTCACTGGCTAGTCTGATCTTATGCACAGAGCTTCTTAAGTGAATAACATTTTTTTTTTTTGTTAAGTATAAAGTTCTCCTTTGGACAATGAACCACAATCGCTGGATATACAGCACTGCACTGTAGTCACCTGTGCCCACCCTACCTTTTCCCACCATCTCTCACATCCCTGAGAAAACTACAAGCCACTGTTCTCATTTGAACAGCACATACGTGTGATGTGTATTCCCTCCTTCAGCAGATCATGGATCTGACTACTCCATATAAACCACTGAGACTGCTGGGAATCGTTTTATTAAACTCAGTAACTACACTGAGATAGCACAAGCCAAGATATGAGAACATACAGTAGAGAACAGCAACACCTGCTGGTGAATCTATGACTTCAACGGTAAGCTCCAGATTCGAAAATGTATCTCAGATTTATGGGGTTGAGGTTTGAAACTAAATATTTAAAATGACTTTCCCTCCCCACACATGTTTAACTCACTGTTTTTAAAGTCCTCATGACTGAAACTTCTTATGCTGGCTGTTTCCAGTGATGTTACATATTGATTTACAGTAGATAAAGACCCCATGATCCACCCAGTCTACCAGACTCTATCTAATCTGTGAATGATATACTACTGAACACTCACTCATTTCCCATGTTTGACTCCCCAGTCATTTTCACAATACTCACATGTCTGTATCATCTATGCTTAAATTCATTTACAGTTGCTAGCAGTACAGCCTAAAGATTACAGTAACAAGCTGTGAGTGAGCTTGGTATATCCAGCAGACCTGGGTTTGAGTCCCACAGCCTTCACTTCCATACTGTGTGACTCTGAGCAAGTCACTTAACCACACCAGTGCTCCTGGGTCACCCCGGAAAAGAGGCACTTGTATCTAGTGGGTCCTACCTGGTTACCAAAGGAATTATATTTAAAAAAAAAATAAAAAAAGTATTAGAACACACTACTTCCTTTGAAAGCCTGTTCCAAATTTTCACCACCTTCCCAGTTACATTTTATTAATTTTGTTTACACACAAGTAATGTCTTGTATTGTATACAACACTGCTGTATAAATTCAGCTTTGTTACATACCTGACCACCCAGATTAAAGATTCCCACCCGACAACCCTGATCTCAGGCAACCACCTAGTCTCCATGACAAGTTGCTGTTTTTGTGATTCTCCTGTGGCACAGAGGACAAGCCACAAGGATGGGAACGCCAAGGGTCCTGGGTTGAAAACCAGTCTCTCCATATTCTTTTAATGGGCAGACTAGGTGGGCCAAGCGGTCCTTATCTGCCGTCAAATTATTTGTCAAATTCTGTGACCCACTCATACCTTTAGAATTATCTTGCTGCCTGCTTGCTGTCTGTGAGTCTGGGACTTGCCCCCTCCTGGTCATCGTTAACCGAGCACTGGACTGACTGGAGGCCATGAACACTCGTGAGTCTCGCTCAGTCGAAGGACGAGCTGGAGGATGGTCACATGACTGGTAAGTTGTGTGAGAGGACCCATGGGCCTGGACCACAGCTGGGCTGCGTATGGGAGAGAAAACTGTCTGAGAATAGGCTAACCAAGGAGCAGAATACTGAGTGAGCTATGCAGTACAGGCTTATCAGCCCAGAGGTGGACCTGTGTAGGCGAGATGAGCAGCCTACGACTGCACATAACATGCGTGTGCCACTGCCTTGATGAGGACAAAGGGAGGCAGGTGTTTTATGACAAAGCCCGTCTTCCAGAGCAGGGCAGCATGCTTTATGCTAAGTGGTAAATTCAGAGACCAAGCCACACCTACTACAAACTTGGCTGGCTTTTTTTTTTTTAAACACCTGAGTCAGTCATCAAGACACAGAAATTGGACAATCCCCCAGCCCATCACAGCACTGCTCAACATGGTCCTACTGCTTACTAATACCTACTGCTGTTAACACACACACATATGTTGACAGCCCAAACCAGGGCACAGCCAAGGCAAAGTATTATTTTATACGGGGGCAAGTTCACCATCTGGCCCTGGACTGGCACAGCCACTGAAAACAAGGCAGGCTTAGCTGAGGATATCTCAGACTGTTGCCAGCTACAGGTATGCCCAGTACATCAACTGAAAGAGCTTTCCACAGGCTTTTTGAACTGTAATGTAGATAGTTCATCAATGTTTCCTTTTAAGTTTTGTGACATAAAAATGCCACAGAGTTTGATTTTACAGTTCAAAAAGAAACCAAACTTGAATCAAGCTGAAGGCACATCAAGATACTGAATGGCCCAACATCACAATCCCTCAAGATCAGTTAGATGTGGGGCTGCCCAGTCGGCTCAGCAGCAGCACGTCACACTGCCGTACTGGCGACTGGAGTTCGAGATTGCCGCTTCAGATGGCAAGCCATGCTGGAGACAGCTGCCAAAGGACAGTGGGCCTCAGCCGGGGAGGGTTGGGTTCCAGCATGCAACCGCCCTTGCGATTGGGCCAGGGTGCTTTCTCCTTGCCCTAGGGCACGCTGTATGTCAGAGGTGAAAGGGCAGGGCTCATGCGGGGGAGGGGGGGATTTGGGGAAAAAATCCCTGCCGGCTAAATGACTGTGGAATCCCCTAAACAGGGTATAACCCAGATTAACAGGATGTATCACTGGGAGATGGCAGCAGATGGGATAAAACCAATATGAAAGAAGTAAAAAAATAAATATATCAAAATCCACTGAACACATCCAGTAAGTGCAATGCCAGTTACCTTCCCCTTTTACTCACACGCTACCTCTGTTCACCCATAGAAAACTATGAACAACAAACATATGATTGTCTTACTGAGAGCATAGGAGTGGTGCAAAATATATCTAGATTTCTATTTTTAAGAAAAGTACTTCTTTTTTTCTTCTAACTAAAAAGGCATTCTGTTGAGAAAATCTTTGTTGTTTTTGCTGACATGAAAGAGTCCCATGGCTGATCTCTAATATATATATTTCAGATATTCCCACATTACACTGGTGTGGTGTTAGCGGAAAAGCTCTTTCATCTGAACTTTCGCTTTTGAAATGCTGTATTGATTTTTTGTGCAGTTATTAATTAATGCTAAAAAAAGGAACAGAAAAAAAAGAAAAAAGGGAAATGTGTACTTCTAAGGAGATGCCAGCGTGACTCGGGTTTCAGCCCTTTTCATTCAACTGCAGCCGTGGTGGCTGTCTGGAGTGACATCATCTGGAAGTCAAGTTGGTACCAGGGCTTGGATCCTATTCAGACTGGTCTTCAAACAGAAGTTATTCTGGTCAGAAGCTCCACGTGCTGTAGAGTTGCCCTATTTTAGAAGCAGGTTTGGAAGAATTTGGTTGATTACTGGGAAAAAAAGCAAGGGTTGAAAAATCACACTGGGGCAGGAGTGAGGACCTGCTGAGTAAGGGCATGTGGGACTACCCCGAGTCCTCTGGTCAGAAAAGCCATCTAACTTTGCAGCCCACAGCTTTATTTTTATCTTTCTTGGTTAATTGGTTTGGGTCCAGTTAAACAGAAAAGTCCTTCTTTAGATAACTGGGACAGAAGTGAGGACCTGAAGGACACGAGCAGTTGGGGCTGCACCGACTCTTCTAGCCAGAAAAGTGTCTGACTTCTCAGCCAATGCCTCTTTGTCATGCCAGCAAAGGTCACCCAAAGAATAATTATGATAGAAACTGAAGCATAACAACAGCCAACCATACTCAGCAGGGCCATGTTCCCATCAAGGGTCTGTAATGACATCATAATTACATTGCATCGACCTTCAGAGTTTGAGAGGTTTTTATGATGTCATACAAGCTGAAAACAACCAAGCTGTGAAGGTTGCCCGTACACTGTGAAAGTGTAGGCGTACCTGGTGCCGATGATGCCAACATCTCCGTGACCAGATAGCCACTCAGTACTCCACCCCCACCTATCCCACAGACATGGCAGCAGTGGCGGAGCGCCAAAGAAACCAACACAACATCCAATCCTCGCCATGTGAGTAAGCTGTAGCAAAACTATAAGCTAAGCACTAGCACAGCTCGCATGAGGATGTTTGATGTCGGAAAGTCACTGCACCACAATAATGACATCAGAACTCTGTACAACGTTTGAATGTTCTGACATCACTACTTCGGTACAACAGGGTTTTTGAGACCATTGATTTCCATACACTATAGGCCTTTACCATCCACTGTAATACAGTGGCCTGTCCCACTAAATGTGAAAATGAAATGGCAGGTGGCCTGGGTCTCTTTTGCCAGAAACGGAGTGCCTCACCTCTGCTTTGTACTTATCCCCCTAGCCGACCACAGTGTTGGATTCCAAGGCTTGTCCGCAAACCTCAATGCCACTGGGCCAAATCACAGGGCTCTCAATAGGATTTTTGTGTTGAGAGTCTGGGACTGCCTTTAGGAATAAATAGGGGCCCTAGAAAACATTTTGAGAATTACAAAAAAACGTTTTGAGGGGCTCAGTTTTACCAGAGCATCATGCCCCCCCCCTCCGTATTTCTCAGCTGTCCCACTTGTCCCATATCTATCCTACATAGAAAAGGTGCTACCCACACAGAGAAGGATGCGTGGACTTTATGCTAAAAGTATTACCCCCTCACATACTTGGAACTCAGTCATTAAATACAATAGAACCTATCCACACCCATCTGAAATCCACCACCCTTCCCACTGATTCCTTATGCAACTTTTTCACAATTAGTTCCGAGTTTAAATAAATTATTTTCTCTGTGCCATACAGCATGCCAGTCCATATCCTCTTGCGCTCACTGTTGGGCCCAAATGCTGATATTCTTGCACAAAGCGAGAATACCAGCATTCGGGTCTGACGTTGATAGAGGTGTCCCGATTGTGTCAGCAGTTTTGGGAGTCTGGTGGTACAGTATGTACACTATACATTTTCTATGTGTGCATTTCAGAAGAAAATTAAAAACTCTACAACCCACCATGCGATGGGGGATCACACAGCACGCTGATGTCCTGGGTTCACACCCACACTTGGGATGGCAGGAGCAGAGACTGGCGGGGAGGGCTAGGAGCGTCTGCTTGGACACTCTCCTTCCTGGGAGGCACAGTGCGAGCCTGAGCTGCTTCTAGTTATCCCCAGTGGAAGCACACTTGGCAGTGTCGGTGACAATGTGCCGCTATGCATCCTTCCCAGCATGCCATGTGTGTGTGGCCGCAACGTGGGAGAAGGGAGGGATGGAGGAAGAAAACTGGAAAATTGCTCACTCGGCTGACCGGATGACAGCTGCCTGGGTCCACTTGCACCACACAGCCCTGGCAGCAGCCTTCCCGGACCGATACCCTGTCATGCATCCGGTACATAGTTGGACCCTATTTTCCATCTCGTGGGCCCGGGGGGGGGGTCCTGAAGAAGGGATACACCCGGCCGACCGGGGAACGACACAAGGTGGACGGTGACAATGGTGATGGGGTGATGGCTTGGTGGGCAGGGGGTGCATTAGCGACCCGAAGTAGTGGCCGGTTTGGGGGCATGGGAGGCACAAAAATAAAAACTCTGAAATTACTTGAACTCTGTGAGTATCTTATCTTTTCTCACAATGGTTGCTCTCTTCCGTGTGACTGCCCTCACAATTGGTGCAAATTCCAATCCTGCATCGACCAATGGGGGAGACAAATGTTAGGTGACCTGTGTCCTCCCTTCTGCTCCAAGACCTGTGCATGTAACCTCCACGACATAGCTTAACCTGCAGCTGGCCTCAGTACTGGATTGGGGAGGGGGGTAAATTATGACACACCACCATTTCTTTGAACTTCACACGTGTCAGGGCTCTCAGTATACTATACTGCATGGGTGACTTTCAGCATCACAATAAGATACAGGTTTTCAGTGCTTTAAAACACCAGGGATTCTTTCTACTTAAACAATGTACCTTCATTCAGAAATGGAACTTCACCAGTAGAGATAAATGCTGGGCTGGGGCCCAGAAGCTTTGTAGCTTAGCACTAAATTTATCACCAAACACAGTAAAAAATGTTTTTGGAAAAATAAAGCTGGAAACACTAGACGGAAAGTCAATTTTTATGGATTATTCATTTGGGAATTTCAATGAGAAATGCATAGATGCATAAGAGCAAAATGATAGCCTCCCTGTCTAATCCCATAGCTAACTGGATTCCCCCCTACATGCCAGCAACGGCAGGATATAGGTGCCTGCAGTTCAGATTACAGTCTCACAGACTGACCCAGGGCACATGCGATGTTACAGCGGGGGGAAGGGTGAATAACTCAGTTATACTCTTATCTTTTCAGTAAGAACACCCCTTTTTTTTCATTCCGTCAATGCCTCTCACTCCCCTCATGTCCACAAAGTAGGGAAAAGGCTTAAACAAGTCAAAGACAAAGGACTAAAATCAGAGATACCACCATGTCACAAATGACATCATTAACTCGGTTGTCTTTATACCTCTGTACTTCCCCTGACCCCCTTCATCCGTCACTCAAGTTTTCTCTTGTTCCTGGAGCCTATTCCACTGCTCCCCATTCCTGGTTCCCCCTGATATCACTCAAAGCCTCTAAGCCAACTCCCACTGGGTAATCCTCCCCCCCCCCATATTTTTTTACCAAGAGCCCTATGGACAGTAACATCTGGAATCCAGTGGTGACTGAAGGGCGTAGACGCCTGTATGGATGACATTTTTAAGCCGTACAAAATCATTTTAAACGATTAGGGATAAAGGGAAAATATTAAAAGAATACATCTGCTACTCCCCAATTTATGAAAACAAATCACTGATGCTGCCCCAATGGCCCAGTGGTAGGGCGTTACGTTGCCATGTGGACAACCTTGGCTCAGCTGGGTCTCTGCTTGCCAGGCAGTCCAAGAGCTGTGCCTGCTGCCGATGGAAGAACTGTCAGACTCAGTAAGGGATGCACTACTTTCTCCCACCTACAGCAACCTGTCAGGCCAAGATAGACCTCGGTCACATGCAACCCCAACTCCTCCACAGGGTCCTGTGTGCCAGGACACGTCATGGTTCGAGTGGGAGAAGGCGATGAGGGAAGGGTAGTGAAAAACACTGCGATCCAGCCGGTCCACCAGTGCAGCAGCAGAACTACCGCTTGTAGTTCTGATGACCCGGTTCAAGATAAGCCCGAATCATCTGAGTGTCGGGAAGGGGGGACTAAGCATCCCATGGGACATTTTCTGTCTTGGGGGGAGGGTTCGCAGACTGCCCTGCGCTACCACCACCTGGGAGACGGCGGGTGACACTGCAGCTGGTGCACAGGGAGGAAGGCTGCCAACAGGCTCCTATGTGTGCATCACTAAACCCGCTGTCTGTGTTCTATCAGGAATGACAGAAAATATGCCCCCCCCCCCCGGATGTGGCAGCATGAAGCCACCCCCAGCTCCGCAGGATCTGGATTGCACATCTAGGCACCCAACTCCGCACTGAGCTTGGCTTCCATGGGGGGGGACCACTCCCATCCCCCGGCAGCCCTGCTTTGAGAGTAATTTAAGGAGGACCAAGAAGTGGGGTAAGTGCTGGAGAAGGTGGGTGACAGGGCTGAGAGCGTAGGAGAGGCTGAAATAAGGCCCACTGAGTGAATAGGTGAGTACAGTAAATTAAAACAAAAAAAAAATGACCATTAGACAATGGCCCCTGGCACTCTCTGGCCCCACACCACAAGCCCACTGCACTAGTAAGTCATGGGAACTCTCACAAAATAAGCTGCTTTTGGGTCAGGAGGTTGCAGGACATGGGGCAGATGTAGGGGCGGCTCTGTCGAAGGAGCATAAATGGCTTGATAAAATTATTGTAATAACTGCTGAAGTCATTCAACTGCTACATGACTAGCCTAACAGTCATCTCGACAGCTAAGTGAATACGCTCGCTGCCCATAAGTGAATGCCAATGAAGATCTGTAGTGACTCTGGCTCACTGCAGCGGAGTTCCCCAACAGCTTTACTTGGGGAGCTAGAAGGGTTAAAATTGACTGGCAGAGTGTGGGCAGAACCACACTTTGCGGCATCTTCTTTTGGAAGACCCAGCATTGGAGAGGCAGCTCTTGAGTGCTCAGCTGAGCCATGTGCTGCCCCCACCCCAACCCCACTGAAAAATGAGGCTTTTCCCACTGTGTCATGCCAGCTTGATGTGCAAGTCCCCCATCCACTCTCGAACCTTAGCTTGCTGTGCTTGGGTATGGCATACTAGGGAGTAGTGAAGGCTAGTGGGTAATGTTCAGTGCTATGAGTAGAGAGGCTCGGGTTTGAATCCCACCACTTTCACTTACTCACTGTGTGATCTTGAGAAAGTCACTTAACCTCCCTGCACTAAACCTCCTGCCACATTCCCCCTGTACATAACTTCCCTGTGTATAACCACCTGTCTCTCTTCCTCCTCCTGTGCTCAACCTCCCTCAGTTTTGCTTAAAAGGACAACGAGGGTGATTATCTGACCTGGAATTGATGTACCCAGGATAAGGTATACCGCCTCTTGGACAAGTGGTCTGTTCCTCCTTAGCTGCTACATCCCAAGTGGTCTTTTTGGGAAATACCCTGCCACCCCCTGTACAACCAACCCCTACAGCCCTGGTGTTCCCCCAAGGTTCATCCTTGGTCCCCTTCTGTTTGATCTTGCTTAATGACACCCCCAAGGCCTGTGTCTCTTTGTATACTCATCTGTATCGAGATGAACCGGTGCTCTTTGCCTGCAGTTCCTCGGCTTCCAAACTGGTTCCAGTGGTTTGCACTGGGTATGTAATAATCAGCTTTCCCTAAGTGCCAGAATATGGTCTCCATGGCTTTGGCACCAGGAGGCATCTGGCCACACGCCAGTTCACATCTTGACCTTGGTTGGCTCCTAGCTGATAAAGTCCCCTCCTTTAAATACGTAGGTGTCTGGCTGGATTGTCATCTTGACTTCTCATGTCACATAGATGTCATCCCCAGAAAATCCTCCCCAAACTAGGTGCAGTATGTTGAAATGAGGCTTGTATCCCCCTCTCCGCAAGATTGTTGTCGTGATGGTCCTCCTGGCATTTAACTACAGGGACATGGTGTAAAGTGCTGCCCTCAGACCCACACCAGTCAGACTGGATCCCCTCCTTCACTTTCAGTCGCTCGGCCCTTAACTGTCCTCTTTAAACCTACAGCTGCTCTCTGTACTGTGACCTCTCTCCCCTCCCTGGAGGGTAAGTGTCTCTACTGTTTTGATTTTCCCATTGTTATGGATCCTTCGCCCATTACCTCGACTCTCTATCTGCTATCCTGTCTCTACTTACTGTCTCAGAATCCTTTCTCCCTACCCTACCGAATGTCCCCTGCTGAACAGAACACCTTGTCTTAACAGTTCCCCCCTTCTCTGGTTCAACCCCCCCCATTTACTCCTCTAACCCCTCCCACTACTCCATGAAACCCCTGCTCCATGGGCATACTAATCATACCTACTCCTACACCTAATGCTCCCTTCACGACCCTCTTTTCTACTCTCCCCTTCCTCCCTCCTCCCTCCCCCACCTCTTATCCCCGGTCAAACCTGCACCTTAGCGTCTATAACTGATGCCTAAAAGCAGCCAGTTGTATCACTTGTTTTTGTCACCTGCTTTTTTAGTTGCACACTGTATGTTCCTTGCTGACTGCACTACCCTGTTAAAGATGTACCTTGCTCCTGTTTCCCTGTACTATTGTATAATCATCCTCCATTCATACCGCTGTTTACTCTGTACTTAATAATCCAACGTATGTTATATTAACATTGTTATGTGCTTAGGTATCCCAAATTTCCCACTCCCTAAATCACATCTGGAAATGAGCTATTCTCACTTCAGTGTGGTCTCCAGGACAAATATTTAAATCAATGAGTAAATAAATGAATGAATGAATCAATCAATAAACAAGGTATCTGCGGGCTGGCCCAGTGGCACTAAGGGCTGAGGCGCTGGACGCCACACCGGCGACCCAGGTTTGGGAATGGACTCGGGCCAAAGGGAGTTGGCAGGGGAAGGAAGGGTTGGCGTACCAAGGACTGCACTCCTTCCCGGGGCGGACTAGCACTGCTCCTTACGCCCCTGATGGAGATCAGGGGCATGCAAGGAACACGCGTGCAGCGACTCAGGGGTGGAGCAGTGGCAGATGTTGGCATCGATCATGCCAGGATGTCACTGCATGACCGTGTTCCAGGGGGAAACCATAATGCAAAATACCCTGAAGGGCGCTCCAGGGACCTAGCCCACATCCCCAGTGCCAGACCATCCCTCCAACGGTCCCCCTAGGCCCTTGACCAGGACTGAACCTCTAATTACAGAAAGGCCGCCAGGTAGGTGGGGTGAGGGTGATCCTGGGGGGGGGGCTGGAAGGTCTTGGAAGAGGGTCCCGGGGGAAGGAGGTCTCAGACAGGAGAGTAGAGGCAACAGACGAGTGGGGACTTCTGAGAGATGCCCTGGTCCTCCGGAGAGACTAAATAGTCAAAAAAAAAAAAAAAAAAGGGTGTCTGCCAGAGGAAAGGGAAA
This sequence comes from Neoceratodus forsteri, assembly GCA_016271365.2. Classification (NCBI taxonomy): domain Eukaryota; kingdom Metazoa; phylum Chordata; order Ceratodontiformes; family Ceratodontidae; genus Neoceratodus; species Neoceratodus forsteri. Next base: position 1,379,067,757 of record CM028132.1, on the reverse strand, counting down.
GGAAAGGGGAAATTGTTTAACCAGGAAAGGCACACCCAAAGCTTGTTTCCAGGTGCGACCTGGGAGCACACAGAAGTTTTTTGTTAATTCTCTTTTATCTCTGCCACCCCTGGAACTCTCTCAGGCATCTTCGCTCACTACCACCTGCCTGAAGCCCGCCTCACTGGGAAATTGAGGACAGACACTTCCCACCTATCTGGTCCATTGATGCTCCCCTACTCGCCAGAACTAAGGCAGGATGGGGATCGGGAGAGCCAGTGGGTTGAGCCTGGCGTTGGATGTATGGCGGTGGGGCATGGGAGGTGCAGTCGCCTATCCAGGGAGCAGGGCTTTTCCTTGTGTTGCCCCTGGAGCATGGACGTGCAATGACGTCTGCTCACCTAATGTGCTGAAGTCCACCACCGCTCCACTCCTCGATATGGCATCACTCCTGCAATGCCTGCGATCTTCAGCGGGAGCCACTGGTGAGTGATGCAAGGCCCACTACCCATCCCGGGAGAGGACAGCAGTCCTCTGGATACTCGATCCTGTTCCTCCCCAGCCGACCCCCAGTGGCCCAAGTCCGTTCCAGAATCTGGGTTACCGGCATGGCACGAGGTGTGGCATCCAGCACCTCAACCCTCAGTGCCACCAGGCGGCTAAGCACAAGGAAGTTAAGCAACCTGCTCAGGGTCACACAGTATGCAAGTGGGGGCTTGTGGGAATTCAAATCCAGGTCTCCAGGTTTGCAGCTCAGTACTCTTAACCACTACGCTATACTGCCTCTGTGCATAGAATGGCTAAGGCACTATTCAAACAACCGAAGTTTGTACGAGCCTTGGAACAGCAGGTGTAGCTCAGCACTTGGTCTGTGCAGCCTTGCCCTTCTGCCAAACATCTAGCTCGGCTGACAACAATCTTGCTGTTGCCTACTATAAGCAAATCTCCCTCCTGTACATGAGCTGCCACAAGCATGTGTCCCTCCTATAAAGGATGTGTCCCCCCTGACAGTAAGCAGCCACGAGTGTGTGCCCCTCCTGTGAGGAAGCTCCATGAGTGTATCGCTCATGTGAATGAGTTGCCATGAATGTGTCCCTCCTGTGAGTGAACTGCCATAGAAACACAGAATCTGATGGCAGATAAGGACCACTTGGCCCACCTAGTCTGCCCATTTTTCCCTACATGCTTGTCATCGAGGCACAGATCAGGAAGCATAGGAAAACCAGGAGCAGTTGTAGAATTCACCAAAAAGAAAAAATTACTCACTTTAGTAATGTTGTTTCTTCTAATGGAGTCTTGCTATATTATGACATATGCAGTGAGTCCCAACCTTCGAACTGCTCCGGAGGTGAAAGAGTTAACGTTCCATGCCAGGCATGGAACTTTGAGCATGAGCTCGGTTGAAAACGCTGTCTGTTGTTCTTCAAACTCAAACTGTCAGATTTTTACGAGCAAAACTCACTAAGGTTCTGTATGGAAGCCGTAAACCTACACAAGCCAACTGGCTACTAAATATAAGAACACATTTTTCTTGGTCCCAAAACAAAGACTCAAGTCAGGGGATCCAAAAAAATGAAAAACACAACACCCAAACACCCCAAAAAGGAGGGGTGAAAAATAAGGTGGGCATCTACTAAGTGCCAACACTGCACTGCCCACCCACATCCCAAAAGCAGAGGTTTTGAGAGGGGCAGAGGGGTCATAATATAGCAAGACTCCATTAGAAGAAACAACATTACTAAGGTGAGTAATTTTTCTTCAAACAACATGAAGTTTTGCTATATTATGACATATCTGAACACACAGCAGTACCTCCATGGAGGAGGGACAGAACCTACTTAGGAAGCTCAATGGCACAGCTGTGCAAACCGAGCATCACTCCTAGCCTGGATGTCCAGGGAGTAATGCTTGGTAAAGTGTGAACTGTTTTCCAGGTAGCTGCTTGACATATCTCTAGGATAGGGATGTCCCTGGCATGAGTCAGAGGCATGGCTGTACCTCTGGTAGAGTGAGCCCTCAGGCCTGAGGAGGAACCTTACTCAGTTTTCATAGCAAAATTGGATACAAGAGACAATCCACCTGGCAATGGATCTTTTAGTGGCAGGTTTCCCTTTACCCACCTCACCATAAGTGAGGAACAGTTGGAGGGAGTCAAACCTGTGACCCTTGGTATGTTCTATGTAGTAACTAAGGGCTCTTTTGACATCTAAACTGTGCAGTCTCCTCTCGCCAGAGGAGGAATGGTCAGTTATATACATAGGGAGAGACACAGATTGATTAAGGTGGAAGTCTGAAACCACCTTAGGCAAGAACTTTCTGTTAGTCCTGAGGACCACCTTATCTCTATGAAAGGAGATAAAATCAGGCTCCACTGACAATGCTTGTAATTCACTTATGCGCCTGGCAGAAGTGATGGCTACCAAAAACACAATTTTCCAAGTCAAGTACTTAAGCTCTGCTGAAGACAAGGGCTCAAAGGGGTTACATAAGCTGAGCAATGCAAATATTAAGATCCCAGGCAGGGCAGGGTCCCTGAATGGAGGGTTAGTGTGAAGCAACCCCTTGAAAACTTGGAGAATACAGGATGAGCCGAAGAGGGTTTACCTGCTGATAAGAAAGCAGACATGGATGCCAGGTGCACTTTTAGGGTAGCTGGTCTCAGCCAAAGTATTCAAATGCACCATATAATCCAGGACTATGGGTAAGTCAGCAGATTCTGGGGAAATATGCTTGCCAGAGCACCATATGGAAAATCTCTTCTTTGGAATTATAAGTAGCCCTGGTGGAAGGCTTCCCAGAAGCCTTCAATATATCCAATACACCTTGGGAGAGGTGTAGGTCAGCAAACTCTAACTCTTCAAGAGCCAGGCCTTGAGATTGAGAGATTTGAGATTCGGGTACCAAACCCTCCCCTGAGCACAGGTTAACAGGTTGTGATTCCTGGGAAGACACAGGGGAAGGTGGACTGCTAAGGACATAAGGAGTGGGTACCAGGGCTGTCTGGCCCAATCTAGAGCAATCAGGATCATCTTGCAGGGTTGAGATCTGATTTTGACTAGCACCTTGAACAGAAGAGGAAAGGGAAACATAGAGAAACTTCCCTTCCCAACTGAGAAGGAAGGCATCCAGAGGACTGAGCCCAACACTGGGGCCTACAGCAAAAAGGGAAGTTGGTGATTGTCTGGGGCTGCAAAAAGATCTATCTGCGGGGTGCCCCATCTGGCAAATACTACCTCCAATACTAGGGGATCCAGTGACCATTTGTGATGGCCCTGGGAAATCCTGCTGAAAGCATCTGCCAGGACATTGTCCTTGCCTGGGAGGTGAACTGCCGTAAAGGAGGTGTTCAGGGAATAAGCCAGAGACCACAACTTCATTGCTTCGGTGCACAAGGCTGTAGACCGAGTGCCTCCTTGCTTGTTGATGTACCACATTGTAGTGGTGCTGTCTGTTCTGACCTGTACAACTTTGTTCTGAACAGAGGTGGAAAAAACTTGAAGTGCTAGAAAAACCGCTCTGAGTTCCAACAGATTGATGTGGAGCAGAGATTCCTGAGGGGACCACAATCCCTGGGTAGTGAGTTCGGCCATGTGAGCTCCCCACCCCAAGAGGGATGCATCTGTAGTAAGGATTAAGGAGTGAGACTGAGGGGTGAAGGGGACCCCTGTCTCAGATTGCTCTGGTCCTGCCACCACTGAAGGGCTTGGATCAGGGTTCGAGTCACTGGGATCAATTTGGTCAGAGGGTCTCTCCTTTGAGACCAAAAGGCTCTCAAATGGAACTGGATGTCCCTCATCTGAAATCTTGCTCACTGCACTACTGCTGTAGAAGCAGCCATGTGCCCCAGGAGCTGCAGAAAATGCCTTGCTGGTCAAGAGACCTGCAGGGTGAAAGAGGAGGCCAGAGAGACCAGGGTCCTTGCTCTTTCCAGAGGAAGGAAGGCTTTGGCCTCTTTTGTGTTCAGTTCTGCACCTATGAAGGTGAGAAGCTGGACAGGCTCTATAACTGACTTTGGAAGATTGAGAAGGAAACCTAGAGATGTGAGCAGTTGCTGAGTTACCTGAAGGTGTAGTTTGACTTGTTCTGGAGACTGGCCTACTATGAGCCAGTCGTCCAGGCAAGGAAAAATGGCAATCTTTTGCCTTCTTAAGTGGGCAACTGCTATTGCCAGGCATTTTGTGAATACCCTCGGGGCAGAGGTGAGGCCGAAGGGCATTGCTCTGAACTGGTAATGGCCTGAGGGCAGTTGAATCTGAGGTACTTTCAATGGGAGCTTCTGATAAGAACATGGAAGTAGGCATCCTTGAGGTCCAGGGGCGCTAGCCAGTCCCTGGCCTTAGAGAGGTAAAATAATTCCCAGAGTCACCATTTTGAATTTTGGTTTTAAAAGGTGCTTGTTTAGGTATCTGAGATCCAGGATGGGCCGCCATTCTCCTGTCTTTTTTGGGGTAAGGAAGTACCTGGAGTACAACCCTTTGCCTTGGTGTAGGGGTGGAACCTTTCCACAGCTCTGAGAGCCAGGAGGGTAGAAACTTCTGTTTCTAGGGCAAGTGCCTCTGATGGATTTGCAGGTGGAAAGGACCTGGTTCTCATCTTTGGAAATTTTTGAAGCTGAGAACCAGTCCCTGGCTTACTACTTCCAGGACCCACTTGTCTGATGTTAAAGACTTCCAGTCCTGGACAAGTAAGCCAGCCTGCCCCTACAGGTAGTGGAGAATCGGCCCTGGCCACCCCATCAGGGTGCCTGCTTGGCAGGGGCTTTAGGCTGAGGGGTGGAAGCAGATCTGCTTGTACCCCGTCTGCTCTCCATCTAAAGAACCCTCTCTGGGCATAAGCTGAAGAGGAGGCCTGGGCTTGGTAAAAAGGCCTATGAAAAGGTCTGCCCCTGCCCCTGGAGGCTGCCTTTGAGGAGTGGCCTGCCTTTCCTTGGCCTGTGCACTCCTATAGGTGGTCCTATACTCATCCATTTTCTTCATGTAATTCTCTGTCTGCTCCCCAAACAGAGAATTACCCACAACAGGAAAATCCATGGCTTTAGTCTGGGTATCCTGTGACAGGCTAGTACATCTGAGCCAAGCCATTCTGCGAAGTGCCACAGATGTAGCCATGACTCTTGATGACACATCATTAGAGTCCACTGCAGCATGGAATTGCACCTTGGATGCCTCAATACCATCAGCAGCCACCTGCTCCAGCTCCTTGGCAAGCTGGCCAGGGACCTGTTTTGCTAGAGCCATAACAGTATCCCATCTGGATTTCTGATATCTAGCAACATAAGCCATATAATTTGCCTGTCTGAGTCCCAAAGATGCTGCCATGTACTGTTTCTTTGCCATGGCATCAATCCTCCTGGAGTCCTTGTCAGGGGGGGGGTGTGAGGCCAAGGAAATATTTGCCTTGTCACAAGCTGCAGCCTGCATTACCCCAACATGGCTGCATTGTTGTGTAAGGAACTCCGTACCAGAGCCTGACAATGTGTACCTCTTGTCCATTCTTTTATCCACAGGAGGTATAGTGTGAGGAGTTTTTAAAATTTTTACTGTCTGTTTACCAAAATATTTATGCAAAGGAATAGATAGTCTCCTAGACTCTGGGATATCCATCATTTCTACATAGTCAGGCTCCTCTTGATCATCCACAGCTTCCTCCATAGGGAGCTGGAGGGTTTCAGCCACTTTTTTATAAAACATAAAATGAGAAGGGGACTCAGAAAGCCTAGGGGGAGACACTCCTGAAGGTCTGTCTGGGGAGATGTCCGGTTCAATGGGCACATCCAGACTCTCAAATCCACATTCACTCTCCTCATACTCCTCTTCCCCCTCCTCCGGTTCATAAAATTCCTCTAAATCATATTCTTGAACCGGTGGAACCGACCGAACCGTACGCTTACCTGATGGTGCCGGTTCGGTCGGAACCGGGGAAAGCGACTGGACAATTTTAATCGCTTTGGCTATTTCTTCAGCAGTTGGAGATGGAAATTTTGGCTCCACACCTGCTGATTTTCTAGTCCTTTTTGCTGGAACCGACTCCTCCGAGTCGGCTCTCCTTTTGCCCGAGGAAATCTCGCCCTGGTCAGAGGGCACTCCCTCCGGTCAGCGGACTTCTTGGCCTCTCTTCCCTGAGCCTACCAACTCTCTTATCCAGGGTAGCTGCAGGAAAATTTTTACAAATCTGGCAGTCTGCATTGAGGTGGTCAAACCCCAGACAATAAACACAGGTGGTGTGGGGGTCAGCCTTGGCAAAGGCTTCCCCACAAACACTGCAGTGAGTGCCAGCCTAACCAAAACTTGCCCGTTTATGGCAATCCGCCAAGCAAGACCCTCTTATCGGTTCCCAACCGTGTCACAGGTCGTGGAAAAAAACGTAATGAAATCCGTTTTTTTTAGAACCGATAAGAACCGGGAACCGCACTCTAAAAGACAGATTTAATGAATTTTTCAACAACCTGATCGGTTCAAACCGAACCGATAATACCGTTTACAAGTTCCACACAGAAAATAATGTAAAACTTATCTAGTACTTACGGTACCACAGACAGAGCTTGAACCGACCGATTGCGGTTTAAATTCAGTTAAAAAACCGAAAACTTAATACTTTAACCGACAAAATGAACCGAGCAGAAGGAGAAATCTCCGGAGCGACTGTTCAGTGAGGCGGAGTAAAGAATCTGACAGTTTGAGTTTGAAGAACAACAGACAGAGTTTTCAACCGAGCTCGTGCTCAAAGTTCCATGCCTGGCATGGAAAGTTAACTCTTTCACCTCCGGAGCAGTTCGAAGGTTGGGACTCACTGCATATGCCATAATATAGCATATGTCATAATATAGCAAGACTTCATGTTGTTTGAACATTTATTTACACTAGCAGTAACATAAAAAAATGAACTTGTTCAGTATAACTATTTACAAAGGCAAAATAAAATAAAGATCCATCAGAGTTTTCCTTCAAGCTCTGTGCCCATCTTCAAAGCAATTGCAGTTCAGCTCTCTTATAAGTCCTTCCAACCCCCATTCTTAACAAGCATCCTGTTCTTGTACTGTGTCAGGCAGGTGCAAGGCAGGAACACAGCATGTCTGAGCTGAGGCCCCCTTTTTCACAGCTCTTCTGCAAAAGGCTTAACAATTTGCACTCAGGTAACCTCTTGAGTTTACAATAGTTTTTTGCAATCATCTCAAACTATAATTATATACATTTCAAAAATTAACACTATATATTTTCTAAACAAAGGGATCCCAGCATATATGCAAGGGAGGAGAAAAGACAGACAGCAAGAGAAAACAGAGACAGTGAGAGGCAAAGAACTGCAAGACTGTCAGGGTGATCAAATCCTAGGTCTCATGGGAAAATTTGGTTGCGTAACCAGACAGAGGAAAGGAATACAGCAGATCTCTGCATTTAAACTTTCCATAACCACTGGGACAGGGTCCTATTTCACCCTGTCACATACACCCCCCCTCCTTAAGAGGGAAACGGTTTTATCAAACAGGTTTCGAAAACTTTTTATTAATTCTCTGCTAACATTTGTTGCTTTCAGAAATTAAGCACATGTACATTATCTGTTTTTCTATAACAGTAAAGTTCAAACCCATACATTTGGTTTTCAGCCTTCAGAACCCTCAATTCCTGATCCATATCTTGACAGAAAATCAGCATTGCTATTCTCTTTACCAGATTTATGTATCACCTTGAATTTAAATGGCTGTAGTGCCAGGTACCACCTTGTGATTCTGGAATTTTTGTCTTTCATTTGGTTAAGCCAACAGAGAGGATTGTGATCTGTTATAAGTACAAAGTCAGTTTCTAGTAAATAAAACTTAAGGGACCCCATGGCCCACTTTGCTGCTAAACATTCCTTTTCGATGGTGGAGTGCCCTTTCTCTCTGTCATGCAACCTCCTACTTATGTACAGCATAGAATGTTCCATCCCGTCTATACTGTGACTCAGGACTGCACCTAGGCCTACCTCTGGTGCATCTGTTTGTAACAAAAATGGTTTCTCAAAATCTGGGCTTCTTAAAACAGGAGCTGCACATAATGCAGCCTTATTGACTTGAAAAGCTTCACCACACTCTGGGGTCCATTTCACATTATTTGCGTACCATTTTTTCGTGAGTTCAGTGAGGAGAGTAGCTAACTCAGCAAAGTTGGGAACAAATCTCCGATAATAACCAGCCAGCCCTAAAAATGACCCGACATGTCTCTTTGTTTTAGGGACAGGGCTGTTAGCTATAGCTTCTAATTTAGAAATGTCTGGCTTAACTTCTCCATTTCCCAACACAGTCCAGATATCTGGTTTCCTGCATGCCCAATGCACATTTGGTAGGATTAATAGTCAGACCTGCATTTTTGATAGCTTGGATAACTGCTCGTAGGTGTTCCAGGTTGCCTTTCCAGTGTGGACTGTACACCACAACATCATCCAGGTACGCAGCACAATAACCAGTGTGAGGGGATAAAATTACATCCATGTACCGCTGGAATGTAGCTGGCACACCATGTAAACCAAATGGCATGGTGGTGAACTGATAGAATCCAACAGGAGTGGCAAATGCAGTTTTGTCTCTGGATTCTTTAGCTAAAGGTATTTGCCAGTAACCCTTGGTGAGATCGAGGGTACTGATATACTTTGTACTCCTCAGTCTGTCCACCAAATCATCTATTCTGGGCATAGGATAACTGTCAAATTCTAACACTTGAACAAGTTTCCTAAAATCAAGGCAGATTCTAACACCCCCTTCTTTTTTGTTAACAATTACCACTGGAGATGACCAAGCACCCCATAACTCTTCTATGATACCCAATTCTGTCATTTTTTTGTACTTCCTTAACCACTTTAGCTCTTAACCGCTCTGGTAATCTGTATGTCTTTTGCCTAACAGGCCGAGCATTCCTTGTTACTATTGTGTGCTCGATCCCTTTTGCTTGACCTGGTACCATGGTAAAAGTACTGTTAAATGTTTTTAGCACATTACGAATGTCTGCAGTGTGTTCTAAGGTTAAGGAAACATTCACCTTTACAGCATCAGCATGTACAGTTTGTTCCAGTCTATCATAAGCTACATCAATATCTTCCTCATCGGTTTCTGGTAAAACTAGCAAAGTAGCTTTTGGCATTTTTTCAACCCATTTCTTGAGGAGGGTAGCATGGTATATCTTAGTAGGATTTTTCCTGTCAGGGGTCTCAAGCTCGTAGTTAATGGTGCCAGTACGTCTAAGAACCTTATAAGGCCCTTGCCACTTCATTAACAGTTTATTTTCCGTTGTGGGTAAAAGTAGCAAAACCTTTTCACCTGGCTCAAAAACCTTTTCTTTTACCCCATGGTCATAATATATATTCTGCTGGTTTTGGACCTCTTCCTGATTACTATGGGCAATTTCGACATATTTTGCCAGCTTCTTTCTTAGGCACACATATAAGACGTTATAGATTGTTTCTGAGTGGGGTTATCTTTCCACATTTCTTTTATCACATCCAGTGGCCCTCTTGGCTGCCTACCACACAGCATTTCAAATGGTGAAAACCCGGTTGATGCCTGTGGCATTTCTCTGTAAGCAAAAAGCAGGCAAGGCAAGTATTGGTCCCAATCTTTCCCTTCCCCTTTTACAAACCTTTTTAACATGCGTTTTAGGGTTTGGTTGACCGTCCAGGAGTTTAAAACTGCACTCAAGACTTATTTATTTGAGTCTGCATATGGTGATTTTAATGAATTTTAATTTATAATGGATGTTTAATTAAGGCTATATTTTAAATAGTATTTATGTTGCATGTTGTATTAATTATGATATGTACAGGTGCCTTGGTTGAAGAAAGGCGCCTTTTTACAAATAAAAAATTACTTACTTACTTGGTTAAAATGCTCAACAAAACTGTCTGAGGGTGATAGGGGGAGGTTCTTATGGCAGTGATACCTAGTAGTCTGTACAGCTCCTTAAGTAATGCAGCACTAAAATTACTACCCTGATCAGTAATAATTTCTTTCGGTATGCCCACTCTGCTGAAAATGTTTGCAAGCTCTGCTGCCACTTTTGAAGCTGTGACAGTACGCATTGGAACTGTTTCTGGGTATTAAGTAGCATAGTCACATACTACCAGGATAAATCTATTGCCCTTTTCACTTTTTTCTAAAGGACCAACCACATCCATTACAATTCTCTCAAAAGGCACATCTACCAAGGGTAGTGGCACGCACCAGGGGCACCTTGTCTTTTCTAGTGACTGGGGCTACTTTCTGACACTCAGCAAAGGAATTACAATATGTAGCAACATCTTTATGAATTCCAGGCCAGTAAAATCTATACAGCAATCTGGCAAGGGTGTGATCCCTCCCCGAGTGACCAGCCATAGGACTATCATGTGCTATCTCTAACAACTCTGTTCTATACTTATGTGGTATAATCAATTGTTCTGTCTGTTCCTGTGTCTGAGGTTAAACCCAACTCTGTACAGTAACCCATTACATTTTTTAAACATTGGTCCACTCTGTTTTGGTTTCACCCCCAGCTGCTTAAAATAACCCTGGAGAGAAACATCGTTAGCTTACTCTGAAAGAAAATCACAATCAGTTATCAATTTAGTTTTAGCATTTTCATATGTTAACCCCTTATGTCCATCAGTCATTTGTTGCCACAGTTTCTTCAGGCATTGTCTTTCTTTCCTGGATTTCCAGATCTTGGAGCTGTGCTCAAACAAGTCCGAATCAAAATCACTGAAAGGAAAAGTGTCCCCACCGTCTGAAATTTTCTTTGCCTGAGCTCTTGTCACCACTGCTGCTGAAACTGCAGGATTTACTCCCTCTTTGATTAACTCAGAAAATCCTGGAAAGTCATTTCCAATAATCACAGGTACAGGTAAATTAGGTACTACCCCCACTTTCATTTGGTGCAACATCCTTAATGGTCAGAGTCACTTTGGTAGTGGGATAGTATCGCGTGTCCCCATGGATGCAGGTGACACCAGTACCTGATCCCTTTGCAAAGTGTTTTCCCAGTGCTTCAACATGCACTAGGGTCTGTCTGCTTCCTGAATCAGTGAGTCCCTTTACAGTCTTATCCCCCACCTTCACATCCGTTAAGTACCTGCCCCAATTTGTCAAGGATAAATCTGCTCCAGTGCCACTCTCTTTACTACAGCAGTTTCTTGCAAAATGGACTGGCTTATTACAGTTATAGCAAATAACGTCTTTGGGCACAGATTTGTTATGCCCACCAGAGTTCTTATCAGTCTTGGAGTTTAAATGGAAAAAGAATGTCTTACCAATGATTGGCTGTTACCTTGCTGCTGTGGCATCTGTCTGGCCATTTGGTAGTCCTCGTCCAAAGAAACAGCCATTTCCCCACTCTCTGGTCAGTGTTCCTTTACCCAAAGCTGCACATCTGTAGACAAGATGTTGATGAATTGCTCCATGGCAAATGTGTTGATGACCTGTGGGACTGTTTTTCCTTCTGGTTGGAGCCATTTTATCAGGAGTTCTCTGAGTTGGGTGAAGGCTTCTCGAGGATTGTCGACCAAGTTGTACTTCACAGATTGAAATCTTTGCCTGTAGGTCTCTCCCGAGATGTCATACCTTTTCAGGATTTCGCTTTTCACCAGGTCATAGTTTTCTGATTGTGCAGTGTCCATATTGCTGTATGCAAGTTGAGCTTTCCCTGTCTGGTAGGGTACCAGTCCGATTGTCTGAGAATCGAATTACCGGTGGGAAACAGACTGTGCATCCGCACAGTTCTGTCCTGAAACTGACTCCACAGTACCCCAGCAACGGACACACTTTGCAAATTACACAGGCAGGCTGAAAATAAAACAAAATGAACACAATGCATGAATCCCCCGAGAGCCGCTATATCGCTAAGATCCCTGCCTGCCACAGTCTGCTCAATGCACACTTAAGGAACCCCCACAACATCAGGCATTCCATCAATATCCACGGTGTACACTCGTGTACGAAAAATTATCTACAGACGTTAGCCAACAGGTAAGCTACATGTAATAATGTCCTTAAAGTACATTTTAGAAAACCACAGTCCAGGCAGCTGCTGAGAGGTGAGCAATACCTTCGGTCCCTGGTGTGCTTCCGCCGATGAATGCTGGCCTCCTTGCTCTTGCTGCACGCCTGCAGCTATCCTGGGAAGGGGGAGGCTCTGGTGTTTAGGACCTTCTGTCCCTGGTGTGCTCCCGCCAGCTAACGCTGGCCTCCTTGCTCTCGCTGCACACCTGCGGCTATCCTGGAAAGGGAAGGGGGGGACATGATACAGTACATACTGTATGGTTGCAGCCAGTGACACGTTGCATAAACTCCAGATAGAATGTGATGTATCACATGAAATCCCATTCATTTAAATGGATTTTTCTGTGGTATACTGCAGTATATCTGAACCAGAGTCGAACTGGCCCACCAGGATACCTGGAAATTTCCAGGTAGGCCCCCCTCAGCTGGGTACCTGGCCACCTTATAAACTCTGAAATTCTCTGCCTTTATCATCTTTTTTTCCTAATTAAATTGGTTTGTGAGGCACTTTAGGTAAATGTAAGATGCAAACACAGATAGACAGGTGTACCGGCCTAATCTTTCAATTTACGATGCAGAGGTTGGTATCGCTGCAGATTCTTGTGTAGATAGACCTCAACTTTCAGAATTTGCTTGTTACCCTTGAGAAAATTGGTGGATGGCCCCTCAGGAGGCCTATTTCTGATTTTGGATGTTGTGGGCCCTTCGGGCCCCATAGCTTAGCCTAGGAATGCCCGATTTATAATTCTAAGGTGTCATTTTCTACATTTATTGTCATGCCAAATTGGATGGAACAACTTAGAAAATCTAAAATGGCCACCAAAATCCAATATGGCCACCATATCGCTAGTAAATACTTGATTCGCTAATAATTTCCAAATCCTTAGCTTTCAAGATACCGATTATCAATGATTCATGAACATCTATATATTGAACATTTATGACATCTATATATTGCTTTGAGGCTCCCTGTTAGACACAGGACCAAATGCACACATTAATACTACATAAAATAACTGAATTCACGAGGCAATTTACCAATAAAATAGTTTGAAGTACATACAGTAATGCTTAAAATCTAAATGTTGTATGTGCTGATTTGTTGTTTAGAATTAAGTCATTTTATCAACGATTTGACCCAACACTATGAATATTTTGGGTCAACAGTACACCTTGGTTGTAATGTCCAGTTTTTAAGTCATTATATGGAGTCCACTGTGGATCTGAACTGTCACATTCACTCCCGAAGCTTGAAGATTTGTCTGCAGAAGTTTGTTTATTGGCTGCCGATGTGTCGTTTTCAGTGTCATCATCTCCTGTACAATCAGCCATTGGCGTTGTGGTCAAAGGTTTTTGTTTGGTCTTCTGTGTGTGTCTCTGAAGTGTTGACTCACCTTCATCGTCTGCCTCATCTCCGTCAGTTGTACATCATCGGCCGGCTAATCTTCTGCCCTTTCTTCTATGACATAGGATGTCAGGTAACTGAAACCCAGTGAACCACACAGGTTTCAGTGTTTCATCCTCTCATTTCCATTCTGACAAACAAGGGTCAACTTTCAGGGTTTCCAGCTCTGTGCAGTGGCGCCAATAGTAGGCTATGAGATTTGCTTTCATTATGTGCTGACATAGGCTCACTTGGTCTGGTAGAATCGTTTGCACAGTCTTCACTTTCAGGTTACTGTATTGCCTTACTTGTGTCTATCAGATCCTCTCCTCCTGTACTACTGTACACACAGTGTTAAATGAAGGTCTTGATGTTTTGTTCAGTGTCTTGTGAAGCATATGTGCTTTCTCCAAGCCCTGAAAGGAGATTTAGTGTTTCTCTGACACCGTGCAAATGTTGAAAGACTAATTTCTTTGATACCTTGAAGAAGTAACTCGCTGCATCGCATCCAGAGACAACATGGTATGCTGGCAAACTGAGACTTGCACCATGTCCAATGTGATCGTATATAGAGCCTATGTTTACAAATACGTCAGGGTCAATTTGGAGCATCCATGGTGAATCTGGAAGGGTATTTGCAAAAGCATAAACCATCAGGACGAGGATGTCTGTATCTTTGGCTGGGCCTTTTGCAAGAGCACAATTCAGCACTATCCTCGTATCTGCCTCCTCATGGTTGCAGGAAAACAGGAATTCTTCTGAATCTGGGTATATAGTATAAGTGCTTCTGCCATTGCTGATAGTAAGCGGGTATCGTAAGTTTCTTCTGACATCCTCTTGTCTAACATACTCATTGAAGCACTGTATGAGATCTATTTTGTTGTCGTTGAGAACTGCTGATACGCCTTTCCCTGTGGCATCTTTTGTGAATCTGATCCCTTGTGAAGTCACATTCCTCCTGTTCCTACTGCTCGCTCAGCTCGTTCTTGCTGTTTCACTGATAAATCCTGATCATCCTTATAATTATCAAAAATGATGATGAGTTCTGCTGGGTTTGCTGTATATGGAGGTGTGAATGCGACAAGAAGTGCTTTCCAAAGGCTGTCCCATGTATGCTGTGCTGGAACGGCTCTGACCATCGTCATGGCATTGTATATGTACACTGAGCGTAAAGGAGGAGCAGAAGAACTTCGAGCTTCTGCTTCATCGATGAGATAATTTCTTAAGAAATGTTTGGTATTAGGTTTGTAGAGGTTTCTGTCTGTAGTTGCTATTTCAAGAGGATATGTTGTGAGCGGATGGGAAAATGCATACTTCTTGTCAGGGCACTTTGCAACAATTATACCGAGAGCCTGACGGTCTTCTTTCAAGACTGATTCCGCTTTGGGTTTTCTTTTTCTTCTTGTCCATTCCCGTGGAAATTCTACTGTGTTTAATGGGCTTGAAGAAACCAACTTTCCTTGATAGGAGACAGTTGTTTATAAATGCACTCAACATAACTTCCTCTGTAGCCCTTCCCTGCAAAAGACCCGCTACTATTGCCGGCGGTATTTCAATGTCCGTTGCGATGTGTCATGCTACACCCCGACATGGATCTGAATATGCATGGAGTTTCTTCACTAGCTCTTTCACTTGACCATCATGTATCTTCATGGTACCATATGTCAACTCATTGTGTGTGGCTGATGTTTTCAGAAGCATCTTCTTCTTCAGCGACAAACTAATTTTAGCGAGCTTGTGAGAATTCAAAATGAAGTCGCCAGCAGCTTCTTCAGACGTACTGTCACTGCCTCTCATGGGTCCACCCCTCACCTTGACCTCTCTGTTGAGACTTCAGTCACTTGGTCACCAGGTATTGTGGAGAACGCCTCGCCAGACAGACTAGCCCCAATGCCATATTCCTGCAGTTCACTGTATGCGTTCTCATTGATGGTTTTCAGATTGATGAGGTCTACATGGTGCCACATCAAATACAGACAGTAGTTTTGATGGTTGAATGCAAACAGTAAAGGTAGAATATCTCGTTGAGCCTGCAGATACAAGTTCAGATTCTTGTCTCTGTATGCAGCAACCTGGGCGAGAAGAGAGCTGGTGTCACCAATGTAAACTGTCACCCACTGTTCCATGGTGCCAGAGGTTTCCAGCATTCGTGACTGCACTTCAGGGAAAGATTCATCCAAGAGGACAAGATTCAGGGATTCTGCCAATACAGATCTTCTCATGTTGATGAGCTTTTCTCATAGTCCATCAATTAGTGAGCCATGAATCTTGGATCCCATGAATTGTAGAAGAGCCTCGAGGAACTGTTTATGTAACCTCATCGATCTAGAATAGTGGCGTCCTTCCAAGGCCTGGTCAACAGATCCACCCGCTATTATCCCTGCCTGAACCCACCAGTCATGAAGTCCCATAGCACCGTATCGCTTGTAGATGATCTTCTGTCTCACCATCAGTTCATGAAATCCTCCTATTAAATTAAACACTTTTGTATATTTTTCTTCTTTCCACATTATTTGCGCAATCTTGCAGAAAACTGCATGATTGCTATGGCTGAAGATGTGGTTAATTTGTAGGTCATCTGTTAGATCCATGAGAAAGTCAAGGTAATATCTGCAAACTGCATCATCTGGTTCATGTGGTATAATGGGCAGGAAATCAGTTTCGGATTTGAAGGTAGTGGTCGATGTTGCTTTTTTACTGAAAGCTGTCCATGATCCTAGGATTGGAAGAGATTCATCTTCTCTGGAAGATTCTATGCTTGCTGCCAGAGCCCAAATACAATCTTTGCTCAAACAAAGATCAAGCTTGGTCCTTCTTTCATCCTCATCGTAGGATGGGATGATTGGTGTGGGTTTTCTCTTTCCTATTTTATAATCCCCATTGTCATTAGGTTCTGAGCTCTCAAAGGTTTCCTGGACTTCTCTTGTTGAGCTGCTTGGAATGTTCTGTTCTTGTACTGGCAAAATGCAGATGACAGCAGAATGCGAAATTCGGGGTACATAACTCTTTGAGTTAGTGTCATGTGTTGTTGAGGCTCCTATTAATGTCTGTTGCTTACCATCTAAGTTATCAATTGTGACATGAGTTGGCAGTCCAGGTGGAAGCGTGTGCAGTGTTTTTTCTTCCTCAGATTTACTATAATGGGCCAATTTCTTGTTTTGTCTTCTGACATCTGTGTAAGAAATACCAGCCCCCGAACAATGTAGAAGATTGACTGCTTCTTTACTTTTGGTGAGACGATGAATGACCATGGATAGAACTATCGACTTTTGAGAATGTTCTCTGGTAATGAGCTGTTGCCAGTCACTAGCAATGGACCATATCTCGGTAGTTTGAATTTTTGTTGGGATGGTCGCATAACCTAGAGCATTAATCTTCTTAGAAGGGCTTATAGAGAGAGCTATCACATTGAAGATTTCTGGAATGGGTTCATAATTATCAAGTTCAGTAAGCAAGTCTTCGTATGCCATGGAAACTGCAGTGACTCAATTTGTCTATCTTTTTTTTTTTGCATAAAAGAAAGTTTATTGCAACATCGAACTCAAAGCATACATACATACAATCACATTTACTCATCTGCAGTATACATTTCCGTCAAACAATAGATTCATCATTATACATTTCAAACATTATGCCAGTAGTATTAGCTATTCTCCCTTCCCCTTCGAGTACCCCTTCAGCGGTAGTGCTCATCTACTCTCAAATAAGAAAAAGGGGAGGGGGGGACACCAAGTAAAGGGGAAGGAGAGGAAAGTCCCTAATCCACCATTCCATCCCATAAAGATGCCCCTTCAGATTGTGTCAAGTCGGCCAGAAAAGGGGCCCATGCCCTCGCAAATTGTTCACGTTTATCCTGGACAAAGAGAGTAAGTCTCTCCAAGGCTAATGTGTGCAAGGTAAGCGTACGCCAAACCTGTACTGTAGGAGTAATGCAGGACACCCAAGTATTTTGAATGCAGTGTCTAGCTAAGATCAGTAATATACGCACCCATCTGGGAAAAGGATGCCATCCTTCCTCCGCATCTGCTTCAACTCCAAATAAGCATGTTAATGGGTCCAAGGGGATCACTCTACACCACATCCTCCCTATTTCCGCTACCACTGAAGACCAAAAGTGTTGTAGTAGAGGACATGTCCAAAAACAATGCACATACGTGCCCATCTCCTTATTGCACCTACCACAGTAAGGCGAAGTTGCAAGGCGGTACTTATGCACAATCACTGGTGGGCTATATATTCTATGAACAAATTTATAAAATGCTTTTTTAAATCTATTACATAAAAGAAGTCCCATATGCATACCAAGCAGCTCTTCCCAATTCTTAGGATCTATCTGCAGGCCTAAGTCCCTCTCCCACAGCCTACGGGTATTTCCCAATAAATCTGGCAAGCATCGTCTTGTATCTCTTACTTTTCCCATAAACCCTTTAGCCTTCCCTCGTAATGCCTGTATCTGGGCTTCTATTCTCCGTAGTTCCTCCACCCCAATTCCATCCCTCCCAAGCCCCACCTGATATGCCCTGGCCTGAAAATATCGAAATAATTGTCTTTTCCCTAACTGATATCTTTGCTGTAACTCCAAAAATGAGTTCAGCCGGCCCTCCACACATATGACCGCTATATTTCTCACCCCCTGCCTCTCCCATACCCTATATCCAGAGTCTTCCCACCCTGGTATAAAAAAAGGATTCATCACCAGAGGCACCAGAAATGTGTCCGGCTCTTCTGCCCCCCTTTGCTTTAGCAGTCTGGTCCATCCATCTAGAGTTCCTTTCACTAGCGGGTTCCTATATTTCAGCTATCTATAGGTTCCCTTACCCCGTTTCTCCAAATATGCCAAAAGCTACGCTGGACAATCCCTTTGTTCTAAATCTACCCACCTTGCCACTGGGGGTGTGTGGATCCAATCGCCCACCTACCTCATCTGTGCTGCCAAATAATATGTGTTCATATCCGGAAAATTGAATCCCCCTTTACTCACATCAGTCTTGAGATGCTTTAGGCCTATCCGTGGTCTCTTCCCCGCCAGATGAATCCGGAAAGCATTTTCTCCAGCCATCTAAGGTCTGCTCGGGCTAAACTCACACCTAGCATCTACATAATATAAATCAGTCGTGGGAGTATATTCATCTTAATCAGGTTTATTCTCTCCAACCACGAGATTGGGAGTGAAATCCATCGCTTAAGGTCTGCCTCAACTGTTTTAAGTATAGGGTCATAATTCAGTTTATATAGTGTCTCTAAGGACCACCCAATCCTTATCCCCACGTATTTGAAAGATCCTCCCACCCTCTTAAAACCCCAGTCCTGATCCCTTTTTTATATCTTTTGGAAGTCTCATTATTTCAGACTTATCCAAATTTAATTTGTAGTCCGAGAATCCGGCAAACTTCTCGACCAATCGCAAGAGACCAGGCACGGGCCTCTCCAGGTCTTTAATGAACAATAACATATTGTCCGCATACATGGCTATTTTATGTTGCTCTCCCGATATCCCCCTAACCCCCCATATACTTTCCTCCCCCCTAATGGCTACTGCCAGAGCAAAGAGTAACGGGAAAAGCGGGCACCCCTGCCTCGTGCCCCTAACCAAATCGAACCCTGCCGAGAGGGTGCCATTTACCAAGATCCTCACCTTGGGTGATCTATACAAGGCTCGCACCCATTCGCCAAACGGTCCACCCACACCAAACTGGGCCACTGTCTCAAACAAATACTTCCATTCCACTCTGTCGAATGCTTTTTCCGCGTCCATTGAAATAATGCAGGTATCCATGTTCTTTTTTTTTTACCCCCAGATTACATTTAAAAGCCTCCTAACATTATGATATGATAATTGCCCTTTAATATACCTAGTCTGGTCTAGGTGGACCAATCCAGGTAGCACTTCCTCCAACCGACTCGCCAATACCTTTGCAAATATTTTAGCGTCACAGTTAAGTAGCGAAATTGGGCAGAACTACGCACATTCCAGGGTATCTTTCCCTTCCTCGGGGATCAGACATATCACTGCATCTGAGAAAGTCCCTGGCAGGCTCAGGGCTTCACCCTCCCTCTGCTGCAGTGCCTCACACAATGGCTCGGACAGCTGCCCCACCAGGCATCTGTAATACTCTATTGGGAAGCCATCTGGCCCGCTCACTTTCCCCACCTGCAACCTTTGAATTGCTCGCAGAACCTCTTCTTTCTTTATTGGACTATCAACGACTTTCCTTTGCTCTTCTGTTAGGCTAGGCAATTTCAGGGTATCTAAAAAAGCTTTGCCATTCCCCCCAGCCCCCCCCGTACAATTGTTCATAAAAACTACGAAAACATTCTCTAATCTGCTGCTCCGTTTTATCTAAGACCCCGTCTTTATCTTTTATCCCCGATATGTGAGTTTGGCCCTTTCCTCCCCTCATCAATCGTACCAACAAAGGTCCCGGCTTATTCCCCCATTCATACAATCTTTTCCACCCCAAGGTCCATGCCTTCCTAGCTTCATCATTGAGCATAGCATTCAGAGCTTCTCTCGCCACCTTTAAACTGTTTCGAACTGTCTCCTTCCCTCCGCCCGCTGCTCTCCTCTCCAGCTCCCGAACTCTACCTTCCAATTCTAGCCGTCTAGCTTGTTTCAGCTTCTTGTCCCTTGCTACACACTTTATAATCATCCCCCTCATATACGCCTTTTTCACATCCCATATTGTCCCTTTACTAGTAGGTGTATTTGCATTTGCTGCTATATAAATATCCCACTGATCCTTCAAATAATCTTTAAATTTCTTATTTCCTAACATGTATGTCGGGAACTTCCAGGGTGGAGGGCCCTCCCTTGTCCCATTCATCCCGATCATAACTAAGACCATAGCGTGGTCAGAGACGTGAATAGGACTGTGGTCTGTTCTCTGAATTCTTTGATACCATACCCTTGGGAGGAACACGTAATCAATTCTTGACCACGTACCATGTGAGTTCAAGTAAAAAGTATATTCTCTAGCTCCTGGGTTTGCCTCTCTCCATCCATCCACAAGCTCCAGTTCCCCCATGCCCCTGCGCCACTGATGAATTGCCTCGTTTTGCCGCCCCTTTCCCTGGGAGTGATCTAAATACGGAGTACAGTTCAGATCTCCCCCTAGGATCAGCCCTGGGAACTGTTCCTTTATGAGAAGCAAAAGAATTGTACTATAGAACGAGGCCTCAAACACCGCAGGAGCATATATACTTCCAAAAGTTATTGACTCTCCCCAGAGTATTCCTTCCACAAATACATATCGTCCACCCTCGTGGTCCCTTATCACTCGTTTCACGTGAAATGGGAGGTTTTTGTGCAGAAAGACAGCAACCCCTCTTTTATGTGCTTTAAATGATGCCACATAACCCTTCCCCACCCATCCCCTCACAAGCTTCAAGTGCTCTGCAGCTGTGAGATGCGTTTCCTGTAGCAGTGCTACTTGGGTCCCTTGTCTTCTCATAGCCGTGAGGAGCTTTGTGGCTCTTACAGGGTTGCTATCCTTGGACATTCCAAGAACATACCACAAGATCTTGTTTATGACCCATCAGTGAAACAGATATGAAGCCCTTAGACCCCCTCCCACTCCCCCATACTTATTTCCTCCCAAAAAACCTTTCACTCGTGTCTGGCACAGTCTAATCTTTTCTTCGTATGTATGTATGCAACAATAACATTTGAACATAAAAAACATTATACATGAAACATTAACAGAACACTGAACTATCCCCTCAACTTAATCCCATCCCTCTCCCATCTCTCAATCCCCTCAGCCTCTATAGACCAATTGATTCCCATTTTTACACTCTCATAAACATTCTGTCATCACCCCCCACACCACTTGCCAATTATGCTCAAGTGTCATAGAAATCCCCTCAAGGTATTGTGTTCCACCCCCCCAAAGCAAAACTGACACTCTGTCGTGTCCCTTCTCCTAATAAACCTCAGCCCTTACCTATTAAATACCTCACCAATAAGAAACAGCCCCACCCAGAAGCAACCCCCACAAGCAGCTCCCATGAAGAAAAAACCAAATGGACATGGCACCACAAAAAAACTCTAATAACGCATTTTTCAGTGCGAGACCAGTAGATGTCTTAGCAGTATCCCTGATGCATGTTTACCCTAATGGCGGTGCTCTATCATGCCCCATCAAAGTCACCCCAGAAACCAGCTCCCAGTGGCGCTGCCCCCCGCCCATGAGATACATATGAAAATTAAGTACCTACCGTAATTCTTGATCTTTTCTTGTATCTTCACCATTCATTACTTACAGGGTGTAAGCCGGAGGCACGCACCCGTCACGGGAGCTTTTTTTTTTTTAAACTTTGGCTAACGGCACCGCCCTCGAGAGTGACGTCATGCATCATGCACGAGGGGCGGCCGTTAGTAGCGACCGACTCCTCCTCCAACTCAGTTCTGTGAGCCAGAGAGGCAAAAGCGAAAGCAGAGAATAGAGATAGCGAGGCAAGATAGCCAAGGGATAGCAAAGCAAGGAAGAATGAACTGAAAAGGAATAAGCCGATGGAGGAAGGACAGAGGAGATAAGAGTATCCCTAACCTAGGGACTGCAGGGCCTCCTTACTTGGGCGACTCTAGGAGGAGAAAAGGAAGGAAATGAGAAAGATGAAGAAGAAGAAGAGAAGAGAGAGTGGATGTTGAAGGGACCAGAATG
This sequence comes from Neoceratodus forsteri, assembly GCA_016271365.2. Lineage (NCBI taxonomy): Eukaryota > Metazoa > Chordata > Ceratodontiformes > Ceratodontidae > Neoceratodus > Neoceratodus forsteri. The sequence continues at coordinate 1,379,045,730 of CM028132.1, read as the reverse complement.
CCCAATGTAGCATAGTTAGCTTAGCTGAAGGCTCGACTAACAGGAAGCAAGAAACCCGGAGATAGAGCTGAAGAGAAGGTTCACCAAACCGCTAGACAGACTCAGGAGGGCATAGTCCTCATTCTTCAACATGCCATTGTTGTTGATACTCTTCTGGCTCCTGGCCGCAAGGCCTTTAACCGGAGGACACCCGGGAGGGAAGAATAAACCCCAGGCAGCATGAGAGTGCTGCTCAGGGTTTAGAAATGGAAATGTAAGCCTTTCAGGCGTTTTAAGCATAGAAGTGGACTCAGACGGACTCGCTCAAGGCAGGCCAGAGGCTTAGGCTGGCTGGGATTGGCTATGGTCAGCACTGCTCTTCTGTAAAACTGTCCAGGAGGACACTTGAAAGGAAAAACCAATCATCAAAATCTCACGAGAAGGGTTGCCTGCCCTCTCATCTCCCTTCTTGTTTGTTTTCCTTTTTTTTTTTTACAGATAATCATTTGCAGGCTAGGAGCATGACCCCAATACCAAGAATGCCTATAGCAGTCGAAGAGAGTTCCCTCAGCATTTTTTTTTTTTTAGAAAAAAAAAAGAAAAACAGACGTGCCCGTTCCTCCGCTCTGCAAGGCAAGAATTAGAGAAGGGGGAGGGGTTTTTGATTCTAGGGCGCAACAGCTGGAGCACGGGATTGCAGGATCAAAACTGAATAGCCTGAGCCAGGCTAAAACCCCAGAGGTATCTCGCCCGAGGGATGGCAAGACATAGTTGTGCAGTTTGATCACCAATGCAAATCCACGAGATGGCCCAAGAATCTTAGAGTAAATAATTTTTCTGGAGAAATAAGAACCCCCCCAAGATATAGATTTTTTTTTTTTTTTTTTGGAAAATTGAGCAACTCTTCCTATCTTTTATAGTTTTTTTTTTTTTTTTTATTATATTTTGCAGAGAGAGGAAGGAGACGGGAGGTGGAGAAGCCACAGGAAGAGGCCACTGAGGGGATGGTGGGCGGGTGTAAGTAATGAATGGTGAAGATACAAGAGAAGATCAAGAATTACGGTAGGTACATAATTTTCATATCTTCCCTTGTCAATCTTCACCATTCATTACTTCCTGGGTGAGTATCAAGCTCCTCTTCCCCCGGAGGGGGGAAGAGGCCATACCCTGAGGGAACAAGACCCCCAGCCTTCTGCTGGTGAGAAACAGAAGGAGAAGACCCTGGCTTATTCAGAAAGCCTAAGTGGGGGAAGAGCTAGGAGGTGCCTCCCGAGGACGAGGAGACGGAGGGAGCCCCTGTAAAAGTCTCCTAGCTCTAGAGGAGAAAAGACGGGTCCCCCGGAAGGCGGAGCGAATCACCCTACGCCGGGCCAGGGGTGACAACCTGGAAAGATGAAGCCATGCCGTCCGCCTGATGCAGATCGCTGTCCCCGCTAGCCTGGAAGCCACCTCATTGGCGTCATAAGATGCCCTTGCTTGGTGTCTTGCCAGCTCCAGGCCTACCGCGGAGAGGGCAACGGCTTGTCTGGTTTGCTCCGTGTCAGGCATTGATGCCAACAGCTGGGACATCATCGACCACAAATGCCGGTTGTAGGCAGCGTGGTGAGCCTGATGAGATGCAATACAGGCACTGCACACGAAGAAGAGAACACTCTTCGCCCCCCAACGGTCGAACTGGTGAGAGTCCAGATCCGTGGGGCGGTCATGCGCCATGCAGCGGCGCCCAGAAGGAGTATCTAGGTAAACCAAACCAGAGGGCGGGTTGGGAAGGGAACCTAGAGACTCTGAGGGGGCACAATACCTACGCTGACAGTCAGCCGGGGCTGGAGAATAAGCGGCTGGGGACTGCCAGGACCGGATAGACGTCTCCTGGAAGGGGATAGGCCAGGAAGGTACCACTAAATGCTGGGCACTGAATTCACCAAGGAATTCTCGCGTCTCCTGTTGGGTATTGTCTCTCCGAACATAGGAAATCTGAAGATCCCTCACCATCCTCGAGAGGAAACGCTGATATTCTGTGAAATCAGCATTGGAGGAAAGATGAGCAGGGGTTCTCTCCCTCAGAGGAGGGAGACGAGGATGATGGGGAGCTGGAATGTCCAGAGGATTCCTGCGGCGGTGGGGAGAGTCGAAAGACCCGCTCATGCATGTATGTAACATATGAGGGGAAGGCCACCCAGAACCCCTGAACTGCTCCCAGGATAACGGACCTGTAGGACCGACATGGCCTGGGAGCGGGGGTGGTGAAGGCAGAGAGATGGGAGAGGGGCACCTCCGAGGAGGCAACTGCTCTCTGCGAGGGCTCTGGAATCCGGGGAAAGGAGCCCTAGTAGGAGGGATCCCGGATATCAGACCAGGCCGCAGAACGGAACTCTGGGGAAGCGGAGCCTGGAAGAGCCCTGGGGGAGAACCTCCCCTGTGACGACGCCGGGACTGCATGGATCCAGAAGCGCAGTCCGCACAAACGCCGCCGGAGGACACCCTAGAACCCTGGATGGAGGGGCGAGGCTCTGCACTACAGCTCCTGGCCACCCCCCCTGAGGTGGCCAAAGAAGACCGAGTGGCAGACCCCCTGCACCTCAACCCCTCGGACTCAAGAGGCCCTCCTCCCTCGACCACAGCGTCCTCTGTCCCTAGAGGGGCAACAGCACCCGAGGTAGCTGTCACCGGCCTCTCAGAGAGGGGAGCCCCTCCGTCCACCCCACGCCTGCCCCCTGGGCTCCCAGCCACCCCCAGCCGGGGAACCCTCAGGAGACGACGGTAGGGGGACAGAGGGAGGGGCCGCTGGCCGCCCTGGCACCCAGACCTCAAGAGTGGGGGTGCCAGGATGGGTCCACGTCCGAGTCGCCGCCCCCGAGGAGGACGAGACCAGCTGGACCTCGATGCTGGCCACCCCAGGGTCCCGAGGCGACGGGCCGTGAACGCCCCGGTACCAAGGGTGACGCCGCTGCCTCCCCACACGGTAGCAGCCAGGCTTAATTCCACACCCCCACCCGCGCCGGCAGGCTCCTGCACCGCCTGGAGGAAGGACAAGGCCCACGGGCGCCGCCGGCGTTAGGAGAGTGGCGACCGGCCGACGGCGCCGCTGATAACTATCAGCGCCGCAAACGGCGCCGAGGCCTCAAAGCAGCACGCTAACGGCGCCGCTCGATCACCGGCACCGCGAACGGCGCTGGATCCAAATGTGAAGCCGCTAACGGCGCGCTGCCATCACCGGCGCATGAACGGCGCCGATCCAAAACGGTGCTGAACGGCGCCGCTGATCACCGGCACCGCGAACGGTGCCGGATCCAAACGGCGCCGAAGGCGGCGCCGAGGGTCCACTCGAGCCAGGCCCAAAGTCGAGGGCCTCGACACGGGGAGCCTGCACCTCCGAGGTGACTGCCGAGGCGGTGTCCTCGTCGCGGCCCCCGGAGGGACTACGACGCCCCCCAACACCGCAGAAGAGGCCTCCTCCTCGCAAGAATAGACGAGGAGACCCTCCTCCTCGGACCGTATAGGCCGGGAGGGACCAGGGAAGGAGCCTAACGACCTTGCCGAGAATTCCGAGCCTTGCGTCCCGAGGTCGTGAGGCCTGATCTGTGGCGTGGATTTAGAGGATGCGGCGGTCCATCGAGAAACAGGCGTCGCACGAATCCATATCATGGTTGGGTCCCAGGCAACGAAGGCAAACGTCATGCCGGTCCGAGACGGAGAAATGCCGGCCACAGGAGCTCCGACGCATAGGGGCGCGGCCCGTCTTAGAAAAGCGCTTAGCTCCCGAACCGGACACAACGCGAAATTAACAAGACTAAAACACAGTAGGAAACACACCCGGCGCCGTTAGATAGAAAAAGAACAGTCTTACCGGATCGGCGTCGAGTGCTAAGAAAAACCAGGAGTCGGTACACTACCACGCAGTTAAGGACGCTTCACACGCGAGCAGGTGCTGCCTTGATGGCGGGAGAAACAGAACTGAGTTGGAGGAGGAGTCGGTCGCTACTAACGGCCACCCCTCGCGCATGACGTCACTCTCGAGGGCAGTGCCGTTAGCCAAAGTTTAAAAAAAAAAAATCCTGTGACGGTGTGCGCTTCCGGCTTACACCCAGGAAGTAATGAATGGTGAAGATTGACAAGGGAAGATATTACTATTACCGCACACTTTTACCCACTGAGCCGTTTTGTTTTGGCTTACCTGTTAAGGCAGCTTTCCACACTTATGGGAAAATCCCCTCCCCCCATCTCAGATCTCCGGGTTTTAGGCCCTTCTCCTTCAACCCTCAGCCACGTGGAAAGATCTAATATGCCTTACCCCCCCCTTTCCCTTCAGCATCAGTCATGTAGACCTCTATATAGGCTTGCGCTCAGTGTTTCTATATAATTCACTTCACTGTGCTCGTGTCCATCCCCCCCAGGCCGACTCCTTTCACCAGTCATCCATCTGGACCCTGCACCTCTTGCGACCAGAGAGTGGAATAGTAGGAAAAAATAAAAACAAATTTTGTCTCTCAGTTCACAGTCCCCTTCCAAACCCCAGTCCCAAACATGTAGAGCTGGGAGCTCTTCCAGAGTTAATGTACAACGCCACAGAGCCCTCCATCAGTAATCCAAAGACGACCTTCACCCAATTTTCTTACACAGATCTTCTGCAAACATTACTGCCTTCTCTGCCTCCCAGAATGAATAGGTGGCTCCCTCGTGCTTCACCTTCAGGATCGCTGGATAAAGCAAGAAATTTTCCACTTTAAGAGATCGAAGCAGGGCCATTGCATCATTAAATTTCTTTCACTTGTTTAGAATCCTCAAGGAGTAGTCCTGAGATAGGAATATACGGTGACCCTCAAATGACACCTGCCCCTTCTCCCTGAATGCACGTAGGACTCTCTCTCGATCCTGGTAGTTATGAAACCTCATAACAATCTGGCGAGGTGGCTGTCCTGCAGGGGGCCTGAGTATAACAGCCCGATGCACACGGTCCAATTTTAGCCTTCCATTCTTCAATTGCAGATCCAGAAGTTTTGGGAGTGTTCTGCACAGAAGACAATAGCGTTTCCCCCTTCTGCACCTTCTGGCAACCCTCATATACGGAGATTCAGGCAACGGTGGTAGTTCTCCTGGTAATCCATGCTTCTTTCATTTCCTCCAATTCTCTCTGAATGGCCAAGATCTGCTCAGGAACACCCTGTGTCTCGTCTTCCAGTCTGGACACCCGTTCCTCCACCTCCGTAATCCTCGTCCCCTGGGCAGTCTGTTGTGTGAGGACCTCCTGTAGCCTGTCGTCTTCATGAGTCTCCAACACCGCCAATACGTGGCCCGTTAGCTCACGTCCCAAAGCGCTCACCTTGGCGGCTGACAGAGATACTACTTGCTGGCCTTCCGATGGAGTACAGGCCCCACTCTTCTTCGCGGTTTTACCGGAGGCACGCTGATTTCTACCGGGACCCGACGACAGATACTCATCCATTGCGACTTACTTTACTGGCTGGTGCTCAGTTTTACAGCGGGCGTGTACAAATTCTACTTTTAGATGCCTAATTTTGCTCCGACAGGAAGGAGCAAGGCAGAAACACGTCTTTCAGTCTAAGTACTCATTAGCGCCCCCCTTGTCTATCTTTTAATTTCCTACTGATCATCTTTGCAAATGCCTTGGTAATGTCACTATCTCTGAGCCCAACTCCTCTCAAGGTTGCCAAAGAATAATCAAGTGGGTTTACTTTTGTTGAGTGAAGAATGAGAGGATTCCAGTGTGTCCCCTTCCCCGCAGTAAAACCTATCTCATCTCCGAATTCATTGCTGAGAAGATTCAACTGAAATGTGTGATTTATTCCAGCATTTTGTTCACATCCATGGAACTTGTAGATGTTATGAAGATCCTCCAGTAACTCTGGGAGTAAACAGCAACATTTCTGCTCAACAACCTTTCTTCTCACGATTTGAAGAAACTCTGTTTCAGCACTCTTTGTGTGAATGCTTTCCAATCTGCCTGGTGTTTGTCTCTCTCCTTTGCCGACATAGACAAAAGTGTTGTAACAACTTTTATGGTATTTGACGTCCACAGCAAAGACATTAACATTGGCGGTAGCGACCTTCAAACGTTTGGCTGCACCGGACAAAAGAGCATCATTGAAATTTTCATTGCATAACATGTTTTCGTGGAAAGTAATCTTTCCATCTTTAAGTTCAACTCTTTGGAGTTTTTCTTCCGTATTTCCTCTCATTTTCCTTTTCTCATTACAGACGAAGCAGGTTTCATCCTTCTTAAATTCCAACGATTTCCTTTCACATCGAGTTACATGGATTGCTTCACTGCTACTGGACGTCTGTGGGTTGGGAAAATTGATCCGAAGAAAGTTGTTTCATTGAGTTGGTGTTTAATTTTCTTTCACTAGTGAAATTTTGGTGACACCTTGTATGAACAGGTAGGCCTGTTTCTCCAGAGCTGGAGGGAAGTTGGTCACAGATTTTATTCCATACGAGGCTGAAGTTTCTGGCGTACTCGGGAGTTGGTTTTGTGACCGATCGTTTCTCTGCAAAAGCCTTGAATGGTATTCAGATCATTCTCTCCTAATATTTGTTGTAGTTCCATATCTCTAATTTGGTCCTCACAAAGAACACAGGTAGGCAAATCGGATAGATTGACCAATCCAAGAGGTACAGCTAGAGGGCTATCCATGTTTCTGAAGTAGAAACAGAAACTAAAATTGAAAACTAGAAACTAGAAATACAAAACTAAACAGGCATATGACGTACATTAACACACAACGCAATCCCGTGAACAAAGTGGCAAACTCTCACAGAGTGGACGCAATTTTGGGTCAACGGCACAAACAAGCAGATTGATGCATTATGCATAGTTTATTTATATTTATGTTCTATTATATTAATTTGTGTTTATATTAAACATAATAATAATAATAAACTCCCCGTTCATGAATCATTGATAATCGGTATCTTGGAAGCTAGGGATTTGGAAATTATTGGTGAATCAAGTATTTACTAGCGATATGGTGGCCATTTTGGATTTTCTAAGTTGTTCCATCCAACTTGGCATGGCAATAAATGTAGAAAATGACATCTTGGAATTGTAAATTGGGCATTCCTAGGCCGAGCTATGGGGCCCAGAGGGCCCACAACATCCAAAATCAGAAATAGGCCCCCCAAGGGGACATTCACCAATTTTCTCGGGGGTAACAAGCAAATTCTGAAATGTGAGGTCTATCTACGCAGGAATCTGCAGAGATACCAACCTCTGCATCGTAAATCAAAAGATTAGGCCGGTTCACCTGTCTAAGAGCTAGTGTATCAGAGTTTAGTGGAATAATTATATGAGTATGTCACACTGGGCCCTCCCCTATTAATTTTCCAGATGCCCCTCCATCCACTTTCCAGGTGGGTCCCCTGTACCCCAGTCCAACCCGGATCTGAACATACTGTAACCCGTCGCTTGTTGCAGCTGTACTATCTGCTTCTCCATTATTTCCTCAATTCTCAGAGTCTTTATACATTCATGTTTCTTTCTTTGCACTTTTTGTTTTCACTGTGTCCCTTATGTTTATTGCCTTTTTCAAGCTTATTCTCCTCTTTTGTTGGGAATTTACCCCGCTGGTATCCCCATCTATCTCGTCTGCTAGCCCCACCACTCCCACCTATGAGGATCCACGTGGTGCAGGGCTCAAGGACACTGCCAGCTGTCATCCTGAAGGCAGCGTGGTTTTGACCCCCGGTTTTCTTTATCCCCCATGTTGGCTACAGCCTCATGATGGCACTGTGCAGCACAGTACACTGTGCATGTGCACGTGCACAATCCCTTGCGAGGCAGCAAGCTCCCCAGTCCACCATGAGGATTACTGAGTCAGTGTGCCCTGGGTTGACTTGCACTGTAGCCAGCAGCACTTCCCAGCCCCAGCTGCTCCAATCCTGGCTCACTGAGTTTGCTTCCTAACCAGGGTTGCCGGCCCAGAAGCGCTTCCAAAGGGCCGTCGATTGGCCTTCTTGTATTTTTTAACACTTCAGTTTACTCAGGATATTCCCGCTGAAATGCAACACCTTGTTTTTAGTGGCATCCTGCATTTTCCCAGAATTATAGCTGGCAAGTCTGAAGCACTGAGACAGTAAGTGGCTTGCTCAAGGTCACATGAATAAGTGGCACTGGTGGGATTTGAACGTGCTTCTCCTGTGTCTTCTGGTTCCCAAGCCTGTGCTCTAATCATTACATCACGCTGCTTCTATGTGGTTCAAAATATGCAGTAGCTGCAACAATATTGAGAACCAGGGCTATGCTTGGGAGGGAGGGAGGGGGCTAGGAAAGAATGGGAATCTTAAAACAAAGGCACGGGGAGGCAACCTTGTACAAGAATGCTTCAAGAAAAATGCTGGTAGAGGTTACACCACACAAGTGTTCAGGCCACACAGTTCTCTTTGTCAGGACGGTGCCTTGCCTTGGCAGTCAGTGTGCTCCCTCTGTTCAGAATACCAAAGCAGATGGTGAAGGGATGTGTGTTTGTGTGTGTGTCTGTCCCACACAGGAGATGCCCCGCACTGAAATAGCCATGTGCAGTATCTATCCAACAAGCCTCATTTAATAACTAGACAAGTGGAGAGAGAGAGGTAGCAAAGGGACAGGAAGGGAAAGGAATTTTATTTTATACAATGGCTTTCAAACAAACTAAATACCAAAGAGCTTTACAATCCAGGTGAGGAAGACAATGTTGTTTCCATTTCAGGAGCACGAGGAGCTTCAAACTGTGCAGAGACCAATGAGCATGAGAGAGGGATGAACGTAGATTAGTTTAGATATATTATAGTATGTCTTATAGTTTGATGTATAATCTTTTGCAGTACCTGCATATCTTGTCATTGTCAATAAAGTTAATTGAATTGCATGAGAGAGAGATCACATAGAGTTTAAGCAGAGGGGTGTTAAGTGACTTGCGTAGGGTCACACAGTGGGCAAATGGCAGGGGAGGCTCCAAACCTAGGCTTCTAGGTTCACATCTCTGTTCTCTAACCACTAAACTTCCCAAAAAGAGAACTCTAAAGGAGAGATTGTACATCTTTAATGGGCCAGGTTACCAGTCTCAAAAGTTACAGTGTGCGATTCCCAAGGGGACCACGGCACCTGCTATAGCTGGGTTCCATGCCAACATGGAACACAGTCTCTGGCCCACGAACAAAGACTGCAGTTATAATATGCTAACGCATTTAGTTTTGTAAAGAAACATTATAGAGGACCTTTCCGTGCTCTTTAAATGCATGCTATTAATAGAACAACACCGGCCCCTCATTAGAGTGTCCGGAAAATGTCCGCTTTGAGATGCAAGCAAACCTCATTAGGACATTGGTCCACATAAATTACAGGCAGTGTATTAATAGAATCATGATTATATTATGTCAAGGCCCCACTGCGAATAGTAGTGATATTTTTCCAGAGTGTAGCTTGACCTTATGACATCATGAGTGGTGGAGCCATGAGTGATACATAGATACATAGACACTGTCAGCAGATAAGGGACTATGACCCACCCAGTCTGCCCATTTGAGCTTGTTAAGTTTCCTTTACATTTTTCTAGAAGTCTGTTGCCCCTTACCCCTGACCTCCAGAATTCCCTTATGTCTATCCCATGCATTCTTAAAACCCATCATTGTTTCAGCCCCCGCCACTTCCTCCGGCAGGTTGTTCCACTTGTCCACCACCCTTTCTGTGAAGAAATTCTTCCTCCCGTTTCCTTGAATTGCCCTCCCTCCAACTTCATCCCATGCCCTCTAGTCCTGGAACATCTTTTTTGCTGGAAAATATGTATTCCTGCACCTTGTTCCTCCCTGTAAGGTACTTGCATGTCTCCATGATATCCCCTCTCTCCCTCCTCTCCTCCAGGGAGTACATATTCAAGTCCTTCAGCCTATCCTCACAGGACTTGTGATGCAATCCACACACCATCGTTGTTGCCCTCCTCTGAACATTCTCTACTCTATGTCCTTATGTAGGTAAGGTCTTCAGAACTGTATACTGTACTCCAGGTGGGGCCTCACTAGTGTCTCGTATAGTGGAATTATGGCCTCCCTTTTCCTGCTGGTGATGCCCCTGCCTATGCATCCCAGCATCCTATTTGTTTTACCTGCTGCCTTGTCACACTGTTTCCCCACCTTGAGGTCATCACAGATGATAACCCCAAGGTCGCTTTCCTGTTTGGTGCATGCTACATCCTCACCCCCAACTAATATGTTGTTCCAGGGTTTTTGTGCCCCATATGCATTAGCTTGCACTTCTTTGCGTTGAATTTCAACTGCCAAACCCTTGACCATTCTTCAAGCTTCTGCAGGTCCCTCCTCATTCCGTTTACACCCTCTGGCGTGTCCACTCTGTTACAGAGCTTCGCGTCTTCAGCGAACAGGGAAATTCTGCCTTCTAGGTCCTGCGCAATTTCACTGATGAAGACACTGAATAGGATCGGTCCCAGCACTGATCCCTGTGGTACTCCACTGGTCACTCTTCCCTCTGTGGAGTGACAGCCATTTACCACCACCCTCTGTGTCCTGCCACCCAGTCAATTACCCACCCACCACACTACTGTCCTGCCCACTCCCATATTCCCCAGTTTGCTTAATAGCCTTCTATGTGGCACAGTGTCAAAGGCCTTGCTGAAGTCCAGATAGGCCACGTCCACTGCCCTCCCCTGATCCACCTCCTTTATCACCCAGTTGAAAGATTCAATGAGGATGGTCTGGCATGACCTCCCCCTGGTGAAACCATGCTGCCTTGGGTCCTGAAGTATGTTGGCAACCAGATGTTTTACCAATCTCTCCTTCAGTAGTGCTTCCATGATCTTCCCCACTACCAAGTTCAGACTGACTGGTCTGTGGTTCCCTGCATCCTCTTTGTTTCCACTTTTGTATAAATTGACTACAACTGCTGTCCTCCAGTCTTTGGGTACCTCCCCTGTTTCCAGTGATCAGCTAAACAGGATTGCCAGAGGTTCAGCCACCACCTCTCAGTTTCTTTAGGACCCTGGGGTGCACCCCACCTGGCCCCATTGCTTTATCGACTCTTATTCCTTCCAGTTACTTTAGGACCCTTTCCCGTGTAAAGGGACTTGTGTCCATTTCTGCGCCATTCCCAACCCTTATACTCCCTTTAGGCCCAGTACCCTCCTCTTCCTCAGAAAAGACTGAGCACAGATAACTGTTCAGTATGTCAGCTTTACTGTTGTCATTCTCTATGCGGCCCCCGTCCTCCTCTTTCAGTCTCACTAACCCTCCCTTTGCCATTCTTTTTTCTCTTATGTACCTGAAAAAGGTTTTGTCCCCTCCACCAGCTGATTTTGCGATGCGCTCGTCTGTCTGAGCTTTGGCTTCCTCTACTGACCTCCCTGCCTCCCTTTGCTTCTCCTGGTACTTCTCCCTATCCCTTCTGCCTGAGTATTTTTGTATTGCTGGAATGCAATCTTTTTGGCTTTCACTTTCTCTGCTACCTCCTTGGAAAATCATAATGGCTTCTTCTTCCTTTTCCTCTTGTTAACCTGCTGAATGCATAATTCTGTTGCTCTTGTAATCCCCGGTTTAAATATTGCCCACTGTTCCTCCACCCCTGATTCCCTCCCCATTCCCATTAGTGCCTCTTTCAAGCATGTCCCCATTTTTCCAAAGTCTGCCCTCCTAAAATCCAGGATATGTATTTTTGTGCGGTTTGGTTCTGTTCCGTGATATCACTGGTGGTCACTGTTCCCCAGGTGCTCCCCCACTGTTACCTCCATCACACTGCCCTCGCTTGTGAGCATGAGGTCCAATATTGCCTTCTGCCAAGTTGGTTCCATGACCAGTTGCTTAAGGAAGACAGCCTGAAGGGAGTCCAGGATATTTATTTATTTTTTGAAAGAATCGGAATTACAACCCTTGAGTCAAGGACTCCTTTGCAAAGGCTCCACGGCAAATCTGCTCCTGGTTGATGCTGCTGCTGCTGGGAGGTTCCAGTCCATGTCTGGAATACTGATGTCTCCAATCAGCACCACCTACTCTTGTTTGCCATCCTTTGGATGGCTAGCATCAACTCCCTATCTGTTTCTTCCTCCTGGGCTGGTGGTCTGTAGAGCACCCCTGTGTGGATGGCTGACCCCATTTTCCTTTCCAGCTTAACTCACAGTATCTCTCCCCCATTTTGTTCCTCCTGGATCTCTGTGGCCTTTATGCCATCTTTCACATAAACTGCCACTCCTCCTCTCTTCCTGCCTGCCCTGTCTCTTCTGACTATGGTGTAGCCAGGTATGGCCATCTCCCAGCTGTGGTTATCATTACACCAGGTCTCTGTGATGGCCACAATGTCCAGGTCCCACTGCATCATGGCAGCCTCCAGATCCTCCATCTTGTTGCTAAGGCTCTTGGCATTGGCACACATGGCTTTCCATGATGTGAATTCCCTGGACTTTTTAGCTGTTCTACTCCAGCCCCCTTCCTGGTTGTCCTTTATTCCTGGTTCTCCCTGCTGTCTGCCCTTCTGTTGAATTTTGCCCCCTTTCTGCCTATCTCCTTGAGTGCTTCTCTCCATATTTTGCACACTGCTTTGTAGAGATATCCCCTCCTCCTGTTCACTGGTTCCACTACTAGCTGTGGGGTGGGCAATTAAGTACCCTCTTTGCTGCCTGCCACCCCCTCCTTGGCTAGTTTAAATGCTTGTCCATGTAGCATTTAAACGTATCACTTAGTGCTTGGATTCCCCTCCAGGATGGATGCAGGCCGTCAGGCTTGAACAAGCTCCCATCCCTCCAAGTGGGTCCCCAGTCACCAATGAATCCAAACCTTTCCTCACAGCACCAGTTCTTCAACCATGTGTTAAAGTTCCTGGTACGTGTACCCTACGCTCTCCCATGCCTCTCACAGGTAGTACTTCTGAGAAGCTGACAGATGTAGCAACTTGCTTGAGACCCCTTCCCAATTTCCTAAACTCTTCCTGAACTTCTTTAGGCTCCCTGTTTATCAGGTCATTAGTACCTAGATGGATAATGACACCCAGCTCACCCTCCTGTCTTGCCTTCCTGGCAATCCCCAGGATCTTCCTCCCATCCCTTCATGCCGTGGCACCTGGTAGGCACCTCACCTCCCTATCTTCCCCCTTGTGTGTTCCTAGCTGGATCCCTATTACGATAGAGTCCCCCACCAGGATTTTCTTCCTCCTCCTCTGGGGTCCACTACTCTCCCCACTGAGGTCACCTTCTTGGTTGATCTGCACATCCTTCCCTTCCACTTGTCTGGGTAACTTTGTTTGGTTGTCCCCATTTGCCAGTGTAGTATATTAGTTCTGGAGTGGAATAGGATTTGGGATGAGCCTCTGCCCAACTGTCCTAGCCCTCCCCGAGCCCACCACCATCAAAGTGCTCCTTGTTCTTGGCATCCTTTGAGGCAGCGGCATTGGACTGGGTGGTCTCTGGATAGGGGCGAAGGTACTCCTGACCCAGTTTACTTCTGCTCTGAGTCTAGCTATCTCGTCCTGCAGTCCAGCGAGATGCCTGCAGATAGGGCAGCACCTCTGCATCCAGAAGGTCTGCCTGAATACGGCTGCCCCACATCCACTGCATTGCGCCACTCCCCACATTATACTGCACTTATACTGCTATTCCAGGATTTGTGTTACTGAAGCTCTCCTTGTAGTTCCCTCTTTATTAATTTACTGTCCTGAAAATCCCGACACCAATCCTTAGACACTTTTTTTTTAAAGAAGAAAACAACAACAAAAAATGAGTCAAAACACTTGTGCCAAGGGCGGGCTTTCTCCCCTTATGCCCCTCTCACCTCCACAACCCCTGATATTCCCCGTGCTTGGCTCCTGTCAATCAGATTTGACAGGGCATATAAGTAAGAGTGGGGGCGGGAGAGGGAGGGTGGATGAAAATTTGCAGCAAGTAAAGACAGCAAAGGAAAACAGCACCACTAAAAGCACACCAATCTAGGTTTAAAACAAAAACAGCACTGAGCAATTACTGCACTGCACTGAAATGAATATGGATCCTTCCCCTTCTGGCCTCTTCTGAGAAACCAAATCTCAACCTGCTACCTCAAATCTGACTTAGCCCTGCCTCCAGTTGTGACATTGCTGAGGTCAGAGGTCAGACAATTAGCACCCCTCCCCCAAACTACAGGACAAGACAAAATGTGCAGCAAGTAAAGACAGCAAAGGAAAAACTAGGTTTTACATTTTCTACAGACCCAAAACAATTCCAAGTAAAGACAGCGAAGGAATAACAGCACCACTAAAAGCACACTAAACTAGGTTTAAAATTTTCAACAGCCCCAAACAATTCCAAGTAAAGACAGCAAAGGCAAACAGCACCACTAAAAGCACACAAATCTAGGTTTAAAACAAAAACAGCAATGAGCAGTTACTGCACTGCACTGAAATGATTCTGGATCCTTCCCCTTCTGGCCTCTTCAAAGGTCAAGGTGCATGATGGGAACATATTACTGATATTCCCCAGTGGGGCGGGGCCATGGCATATCTCCTTTATGCAAGGCCTTTTTGTTGCGTTTTTGTTTGTGGTCCTTTTTTGCTTTTGAATTTGAATATATGCTGTTGTACAAGTTTTTTTTTCGGATGAGTGAGTGGAATGCTCTGATCGCTCTTGCTAATGTTGTGCATCAGTGCATCTTGGCTTGTTAGTGATCAAGGAGCATCCACAGAGGATGCAGTGGGTAGGCAGAGTAGAGGCTTTTGTGGTATTCGCCCAGAGGATGGCGGCATGTTCGCAGTACTGGTTACAGTAAAGTGCTGGTTGCAGGAGGGGAGGCTGTTGGTCAGGTCTGTAGAGATTTAAACGCAAATCTGTTAAGATTTTGGCTGCAATACAAATATTGTTGATTAAAATTGGCAGTGTGAAGCTGTATGAATATTTTTTTCATGACGAGAGTCAGAGATGTTGTCAGTGTGAGCACTGATCTGCTAGTGAGAGGTTGGGATTCGGAGCTGGTGCTTGAGTCAGCTGGGCAGTGAAAGTGATGCTGAGCTGCTCGCGCTGACGGCTCAAACCAATAAAAACCTATAGGGAGAATATTTTTGCTCAAGGGGACCTAGAGTGAGAATATTGCAATATCCTCACTCTGGGTCTTGAGGGAGCAGAAATATCACTGAAAAGATATATACACATATATGATAATGCCTGAGTAACAGTGGTTAACCACGATGTAATCACCTCAAGCAACTGCCAGGACAACCAAGTAAACCTCGAGAGCGCAGCTCGAGAGGTTTACAGTTGCCATGGCAACCACAAGAGGTGATTATGCCTGTGGTTGACCACCGTTACTCAGGCACTATATTTTATAGTGTATGGAAAAACTAGCCACTGTGGGAAAAAACAATACAGGTTTTTCAATGTGCGGTTGTTCTCCTGCTCGGCTATGAATGCCTCCTGGTTTGAATGTTGAGCAACTGAAGTGCTGAAATTAGCCATTGCGATCTATACTGCAGCAGGTCTGTAACTGTCTGAATGGAATGTGTATGTTTTGAATGAATGTCCAAGCAGCAAATCACCTTTCCTTTCTAAGAATTTTGACAGGTGGTGGCATTCTATCCTGTAATCCCATCATTATGATACTCATCATTAATGTCATAACAGTGGGATTATCAAGTTACAAACTGATTGAAAACAGGAGTTAATAGACACTGTCCGTGCATTATAGATCTGCCAGCCAGGATGCAAATTAATTTGGTAACCAGGAAAGGCACACTGAGCCGAGGCTCACTTCCGGTTCCGACCCGGGAGAGAAGGGTACAAAGAATGGGGAAATTACAAGCATGGTGAAATAACAGTCATTTACACCGAATAATATTGGGCAATACCGGACCACTCAGGGGTGTACTGAGGCCAGATGCCACAGGCAGAGGGCCTTATTGCCCCTGAAAGGTTCCGTATTGCCCAATATCGCCCCCCCCGGAGGGTATTACTGCACTTAGAAAATGGGCTATAAGTAACATTTTTAATAAAATTAAAGATTAAAAACAAATCAAATAAAAGTTGAAAAAGGAATAAAAATGTGTTACTTGTGAAGTATGTGAAGTAGTCCCTCTACTGGTACACATGCCAGGTATGGGCACTGCTGTTTAGGAGAGCCTGTTTCTATCACTGTTTTTTTTTGTTCCTGATTGACTCTTGTTTTCTTCTGTCTTGACTCCCTCACCTAATACTGAGGTGAACTGTCTAGCCCCTCATGATAAAATGGGTGCGATGAGAGGTAACGAATTTTTTAACCGATTTTTTGTGTGTTCAGTTGTGACTCTATGAGCAGGCTATACGTGCTGGGTTCTGTACAGAAGGATGAACGAAAATACTGCTGGACTGGGACAGAGACAGCATGGATGGGTAAGCAGCTGCATTTCAACTGCTGAGATTTTTTCCCCCCGTGGAACTGTTTATAAAGAAGTACAGCGATCGGATGACAGAACCGAGTGGGTGGTGGAGAGGGAGTCGCTCGCTAAGCAGCACAGCGATCAGGTGGCATCTGGAGAATGGGGCACAAGAGCAGGGTCAGGTGACTGCTACCACTGAAACGGAGCGAGGTTGAGGAAACACTCATTTGTTTTTGTTTTTTTTTTTTGCGTGTTTGTTTGTTTTGTGTTTGGTAACTTGGTAAGGCCCACTAGGGACAACTGTTTTCAGGGGCAACCTGGGAGCACTGGGGAGGTTAAGTGACTCGCTCAGAGTCACACAGTATGCAAGTGGAGGTTGTGGGAATCAAACCCAGGTCTGCTGGATGTACGAAGCTCATTCGCAGCTCATTACTCTAACCTCTAGGCTATACTGCCATATTTTTGTTTTTTTCTTTAATAAATATGCTCCGTTTACATTTATTGGGTTTCAGCTGGCAGAGGAGCATGTCAACGCTGACCAAACGTCATCAGAAACAGTGCTGGTGATCAGTGTGGTGTGGTGTAAGATACGTACCACAACTGATTTTTTTTTTTAGAATTTTTTTTTTCTTCCTTCAGTTAAATTAGTGCAATGACTGCCATTTCATGGTGGTGGTGGTGGAACCTACTCACTTACTAATTGATACAACAAAAAATGGCGGCAGTAGTCTGAAATTGTGTGCCCAGTGCTTCAGCCAATGAGGAAACAGGCTGGACACAAGAATACTTGGCTGGGCATGAGACAGGTTTAGAGTAAACAAAAAACCTGGGCACCAGAATAAGCTGCATGAACTGAAACTCTAAAGAAGCCTAAAGCAAAACCGGTCGGGGGGCTTCTTTCCCATCTGCTGCTGTACTAGCATTTTGTGAGTACTTATGTAAATAAATTGTTTACGCAGCTTATTCTGGTGCCCAGGTTTTTTGTTTACTCTGTTGCCTGTTTTCCTGGAGCACAGATAGTCACTTGTGGAGCGTTTTCCCGCTAGCAGTGAGGCAGGTTAAGGTTGGCACTGTTTATCTGCTGGGCTCTCTAGGTAGAGGAGCTCATGTTTTCTAACTATGCTGCACTAAGCTGCCTAGAAAAAAAAGGAAAAAATCAGCAGTAAACAGTATAACCTTTTGTATATCCCGATTTGTTATGATGAACCACCCACCTACTGTATTAACCTCTAGATGAGACCATTTCACACAGAGGTAGGTGACATCAAGGATTCTTTGGTTCCTTCCTCTGTAACAACACTTTCCCAGTTAGGTACTACCCGAGTACAATACCTTACCTCCCCAACTGGGGTAGCTAAGAGCTGCCAAGAGTAGGGAATGCCGCACTGGACTGACCTGGAGACCCGCAGGAATGAGAGACACTGGTACTGCAAGCAAGGAGTCTGACACTTGGGTAGTTGAGCAAAAAGGTAAATGTTTACTGAAACTGTAAAAGGAAATCTTTAAAATCACAGCTACGAATGGCACAGTTTAAATTCAGGCAAAAACAACACTTGCGACACATAAATTAGAATAACTGTACACTGCAGATCCCAGCAGGGCATTTCTACCCCACTAATCACTTTGTAATTACCCCTGGAGACTGCAGGCACTACCACCCACCAGCCCTCCAGATATCACGCTTTACCAGGATAAGTGCCCACCCAGACCTTACTCCTCGAGCTTATTTTACTGTAGAACTAAGGCAATCAGTGACTACTGAGTCCATCTCTGAGCAGTCAGTCCACTGAACCCTTCTGAAAGATACCCACTGGTATCCAATATCTGTGTACGTTCTGGTTAGAACTAAGGCAATTAGTAAGTACTGAGCCATACTTCCGAGCAGTCACTTGTCCTTTGAGGGTGCACAGTGACAACTAGGCCAACCTACCTCAGTCAGCTCACTGACCCCTTCTGCCAGATACCCACCCAGGCATCTAACTACACATTCACCATACAGTATTTCTTATATTCTAAAATCATTCAAATCAGTTGACATTCCATGAAATCATTACTGTAACACATTTGAACTTGAGCAATGGCATTAAACAATGTTGCACAGTAGTGCATTAAAAGTTGTGACAGACTCGGGGCCCCCCCCCCTTCTTTCAGGTTCAGTCCTTCACTTTGGCAACGGTCTCTTAAATTCAGGACTGAGGTAAATTCTCTGTATAACAGTGTCACTGTGGCTTTTAAAATGGTTCTCAAACTGTATCTACAGGTTTTTTTTTTTACTGTGCTGTACCACATTCCTTTTGGATTACTGAGGAAATTCTGTGTAGAGATGTTGCAGCTTGATGTCGTTGGACGGCCCCCTTTTTCTCTTGAGCCGGCAGGATAAAGATGTTCTGAGGAGAAGCATTGGTTTCCTCAGATTTGCAGCTGTATTTTTGTGAGGAAAACGTTTCACACAGGATCATCAGGCACTTGAAATAACAGGCTTTCTGTTCTAGGCTCTGTTCTCGCTTACTGCCCTATCTGACCCTATTCTGGGATACTGAGGTGAGCGCCTATTCCTACACAGTATCTAGGCCTCTTCAGCAAGACACCCCTTGGCATGGGCACCTTCCTCGCTGGTCGCTCTCCCTGCTCAGACTGACTGCGCAGCTCTTTGTACAGCCAACATCTCCTTAGCATATTCAAATCTGTGGTCACTGAGTGGGCACTGACCTGTCCAGCAGCTCAGCGCCAATCAAATGCCTCCCTGCAGCAGCATAAGCCACAATGGAATTCTCAGATTTGAAGCTCAACTGCCCCCCTTCCCGAACATTCTAAGGTTTCCCCTGTTATTTTGTAACTTTTGGTCATTTTTTTTTGCAGTTGATCTTTTTATTGAAGAATATGTAATGGTACAACAGTAGATAACAAATGCATCTATTACATGCATACACGTAACAAGCACTTCGTGTGAGTGCAGGAATACTTTGAACAAGGCGGTTACATAACAAGGACATGCATCTGTATTCACTAACATCAAACCAGTCATATCATTCAAGGCAGTACAGAGTATCAATCATTTCTGCTGATAAGTTCAGGGGTGCTTCAATAAATCTTTGGCATTTGGTACCAGTAAGGTGGTGGGAGATCGGGTGACATGCCCTAGGTATGGGGCCCAGATTTCCACAAAAGCTGTACAGGTATTCCTAGCAAAGTGGGCGAGACAGGTCCGGGAGACTAGGAACTCCATCGCCGACAAGCAGGCTTGGAAGGCTGGGACACCTGATGTCCTCCGTTTCATTAAGGTGAGTCAGAGAAATTCCACTGAGGCTTGGGTGAGCCCTAACAACTGCGTGTTGCTAGTCAGGCATTTGTCTGAGGTTATACCAAGTAGCCAGAAAGAGTGGGAGGGAGGGAGGCAGAGTGCAAGCTAGAGTGATGGAGCAAAATTGGATCACCTTACCCCATACTGCCTGGAGGGGCTTACAGCTCCACAATATGTGAAGTAGATCAACTCTGGGGGACTGACATCTCCAGCATTGGTTATGGGAAAGCAGTCCCATTTTTTGAAGCTGCAGTGGGATTCTGTACCAGAGGTGGATAACTTTATTTTTAATGAGTAGACTTCTCTTGGCTACACATGCTTTATGGGCTCTTTCCAACAGTTACTCCATTCCTGGGGGGTAATTGGGGTTCCCAGAATTTTTTCCCACCTGGCTTTGGCTGGCAAGGAAGGATCTGGTGTGTAATCTCTGGCCCAGCCTTGGATTTTACCTGCTAGCCCTTTAATCTGTCAGGACCAGTGAGATAGTGGGAGTTTCTCTAGGGGGCCCTGTTTTTGCAGAGCAACCCACACATGTGCAGTTGAATCTGGACCAGGTACCACACAAGCTCCGAAAGTTGCAAATACTGCCAAAAACATTCTTTGGGCAGTGAGTATAGGTCTCTCAGATATTGAAAGGAGACAAAGGTTTTATTGTCTTCCTGGACCAGATATACAGGTTACTCACCTGTAACAGGAGTTCTAGGAACGATATATGTTGTTCATCCACACTTACTGGCAGGTTCCTTGCCGCTTTAAATCTTGCCGGAAGGTCTTCAAGCTGGCTCCTCCCACCCACCCAGGTGATAAAACTCTCGGCTCCACCCCATGACGCCAGATCTAGCCCGCTGGAAGCCAGGTTGTGCGTCGAAGCCGGGGAGGTCGGGTGGTTTGTGTGGATGAACAACATATGCCATTCCTAGAACTCCAGTTACAGGTGAGTAACCTGTATTTCTAGGGACATGGATATGTTGTTCAATCCACACTTACTGGCAGACTCCTAGCAGTTCTCCGGGAGGAGGGACGTAAGGCGCACACCCCCTACTTGGGAAATAAGGACTGGAGAACCGAGGTCCCAAAACCAGCATCCTGGCGTGACTCAAGGTCGATGTGGTAGTGGGTAATTAAGGTGTGTACTGACTTCCAAGTAGCAGCCCTGCAGATTTCCCGGATAGGGACGTCCCTGGAAGCAGCCACCGAAGCAGTGGTATGGCGGGTAGAATGAGCTCTTATCCCTTTGGGAGGCTCCATGCCCGCCAACCTATAGCAGAGATCTATGCAGGAGGTGACCCACCTGCCTATCGTCCGCTTGACTGCAGGTCTACCAGGTGCGGCTTAGCGTAGGTGACAAACAGCTGGCAAACCTCTCCCGAACTTCAACCGTCTGCTCCTTATAATAAGAGAGCTTCTTCTAGAGTCCAGAGTATGGAGCCTATATTCGCCTCCGAGGTGTGATTGGGGTAGAACACCGGCAGAGTCAACACCTGGTTAAGGTGAAACTCCGACACCACCTTCGGAAGGAATTTCAGGTGGGGGCGCAGGACAACCTTGTCCCTGTGGAAGACCAGATAAGGAGACTCGATGGAAAGTGCCTGGTGCTCTCCCATCCTTCTGGCTGACGTGATAGCCACCAAGAAGGCACGACAGCTGAGAGATGTCACACCTGTGCATCAGTTCGAATGGCTTGCCCATGAGCTTAGCCAATACCAGCAGTAGATCCCACGGAGGTGGAGGTTCTCGCACCGGAAGGGATATGTGATCAAGGCCTTTGAAAAAGCGCCCGACCACCTTCTCCTGTGCCACCGACTGCTTTCTGGTCCACGCCCGGTAAGCAGAGATGGCTGTCAGGTGCACCCTAAGGGTCGTCGACCGAAGCCCTTGCTGAGAAAGGGACCACAGGTAGTCCAGAATGCTGGCCAAGGAACAGAAGGAAGGGTCCAACCCCTTATCCTGACACCAAATGGAGAATCTCTTCCATCTGAACGCGTAGCATTTTCTGGTCGACTCCTTACGGGATGCCTCAACAACGTTGAGGACCTCGTCAGAAAGACCCAAGGCCTGGAACTCTAGCCGCTCAGGAACCAGGCCGTCAGGTGCAGGGATTGAAGGTCCGGGTGGAGGACCTTCCCCTCATTGACTGAGATCAGGTCTGGGTGGGCTGGAAGCCGCTTCCGGAGCCTAAAGCTGAGGCTGAGGAGATCTGGATACCAGAACTGGCAGGGCCAGTCTGGGGCTACCAGAATCACCTGTGCCTTGTCCCTCCTCGCCTTGAGAAGCACCTTGTGGATCAAGGGAAATGGGGGAAAAGCGTAGAAGAGGCCCGGGGTCCACGGCCTCGAGAAGGCATCCCCCTGCAGCGAGCCCTGCTGAGGGGGGTGGGCATGAAATAGCCTCAGCTTCGCATTCTCCCTGGAGGCAAACAGGTCCACCTGAGGTGTGCCCCAGTGGGAGAACAGATTGTGTACTACCTCCGGCAGGAGAGACCACTCGTGAGATGCAGCACCTATCCGGCTTAGGGCATCGGCCAGAGTGTTGGAGGCTCCTGCCACGTGGATGGCTAGGAGATCCGCCTCCAGTCTGCTCATGAGAGACCAAGTGTGGACAGCTTCCTTGCACAGAGGCAAGGAGCACGTCCCGCCCTGGCGGTTTAGGTAGTACATGGTCGTGATATTGTCCGTCTGGACCTGGACCACTTGACCCCGTACAAACGGAGCGAAGGCGGTGAGGGCTAGTCAGACCGCTCGAAGCTCCAGCAGGTTGATGTGGCATCGAGACTCCTGAGAGGACCAGAGGCCATGCGCTCTGAGCTCCCCCAGATAGGCACCCCAACCCATCAGAGAGGCATTGGTCGTTAGAGTGACCGTCGGCTCTGGGCGGACAAACAGGATATCCTCCTGCAGATGAGCCGGAACGATCCACCACTGGAGAGTGTTCCCCATCTCCTGGGTCACTATCACTGGCTGGTCCAGAGGATCAGAGCGCTGTGACCATTGGCGGGCCAGCCCCCACTGAAGGGGACGCATGTGCCAGCGGGTCCAATGGACCACGCTGGTGCAGGCCGCCAAGAGGCCCAGGAGGAGCAGGAAGTCCCGGGCACGGTGCAATTGCCCAACCAGAAATGATTGGGCAAAGGAGGAAAGAACCTCGGCCCTGTCCGCCAGGAGCCGTGCTTTGGCTCGAAGAGAGTCGAGCTCTGCCCTGATGAATTAAATTACCTGCCTTGGCACGAGTTCCGATTTGGCCTCGCTGATGAGGAGGCCAATATGAGAGCAGACCTGGAGGGCCAGATTCCCGGACCGCTCCACCTCTGGTCTGGAGGGGGCTGCAATCAGCCAGTCATCCAGGTAAGGGTACACCCGTACCCTTCGGCGCCGCAGGAATGCTGTCACCACTGCCATGCATTTGGTGAAGACCCTGGGAGCTGGAGAGAGTCTGAAGGGCATGGCCCAGAACTCGAAAAGGGACCCCTCCGCCCTGAAGCGGAGGAATCGCTGGTGGGATGGATGGATTGGGACGTGAAAGAACGTGTCCTGGCAGTCCAGAGAACAGAACCACATGCCTCGTTCCAAGGATGGAATGATCTAAGCCAGAGTGACCATCCTGCAGGTTCGAGACCTTAGGAACTTTTTCAGGTCACGTAGGTCTAGAATGGGGTGCCAGTCCCCCGTCCGTTTTGGGACCAGGAAATACCTGGACACAAACCCTGGATCTGGTGGAGGATCCGCCACCTCCCTGATCACCTCCTTCTGGAGGAGCAGGGCAATGTCGGCTCGACGAGCTGACAGAGTGGCTGCGGACTCCATAGCCCCCCGTGGGGCGACGGCTCGATAGGGTGGGGTCTGCTCGAATTCCAGAGGCAAACCCTTTCCTACCACTTCCAGCACCCAGTGGTCCATGGTGATATCGGACCAGGCAGAAAGGAAGTGATGGAGCCATCCCCCCACGGGGGGAATCCAGGGAGGAGTGATGAGGTTGGGGGCAACACCCCTCAACCCATCACTGGGCAGGCTTGGAGGAAGGACTGGCCGAGGGGCCTCCTGGACCTTTCCCTCCCGGCTTCCTGCTGGAGGAAGCTGCAGGCTTGGCTTTGGGGTGCCAAGTACGAGCCTGCTGGCCCTGATGCTGGTGTTGCTGGGCTGGGCGTGCCGCAGGGGCAAAAGGCCAAAAGGGCTTACGCTGCTGTTGGCGGCCTTTGTCCTTCTGGGCAGACGTGACCGAGTCCAAGGTGGCATTGGACTTCTTGATCCTCTGCAGATGACCCTCCACCCCGGGACTGAACAAGTCGGTACCCAGGAAGGGAACTTCTGCCAGCTTGTGCTGGGTATCTGCTGTGAAAGTGGAGATCCACAGCCAAGCTCTGCGGTGGATGGCCACTGCGGCCACTACTGACCGGGCACAAGAGTCTCCAATGTCTAAGGCAGTTTGGAGCTGTTGCTTAACCACTGCCCTTCCCTGATCCCACACCTGCTTGACCGTAGTCTGGAGGTCAGCCGGGAGATGAGGAATCACCTCATCCAGGGAGCCCAAAAGGGTGTGGGAACATCAGAACGGCCGAACTGGCCTGACGAAAGCCTAAGGAGTATGCAGCATAGACTTCATGCCCGGAGTAGTGCAGTTTCTTGCACTCTCTATTGGGTGGCCTGTCCATGTCCCGAGCATTTCCAGAGCGCCGGAAAACACTGTCGGTCACCAGCCCCTCTCCGGAGGGGTGCTCTGAGAATCCGGAGAGTAAACTGGTGGGAACGGCATACTTCCGGGCCATCCTGGCCGAAGGTGCTGGACAAGAAGCCGGCTGCTGCCACAGCTCCAGAGCTGGGCCAACAATGGCTTCGGCCACCGGAAAGGCCTCCGTAGGTGAATCCCCTCGGTCCAGTATCTCCGTGAGGGGATACTTGGCCCGCTTTGAAATGGGTTTGAGCTTCATCCCAGGGGATTCTGAGATGAGCCTAAGCATTCCCAGGAACGAGGATGGGCTCTCGTCCACCGACTGACCCCCAGTGGACTCCAGGTTGAGGGGCCTGGAGAACAGTGAGGAATCATTGTCAGACTCTGAGGAGTCTGCAAACAACTGCTGAGGGCCTGAGCCACAGTCCACCAGCCGAGGCCAATCGGGAGTGAGGGTGACCGACAACCGATGGGGCAACCCCTGACCCGACTGAGAATCCTTGGTCGGTGCCTCAGTTTTAGCTTGTGGAGGCGGGGGTTCCACCACAATGGGTGGCGCAGCTGGTTTCGGCCGAACAACCGGCGCCGGCTTCGGTTCCTCGATTACAAAGAGGGGTTGCTTCGGCCGCTCTGGTGACAGACACTTAGTGGCCGAGGAAGGCGACGGAGTCGGCTTGTTCCCGGTCAAAAGGAGCTGCTACCACATCAGATCCTTGTAGCGCCAACGCAATTTGCGCCAGAGCCTATCCTCCGAAGAGGACGAAGATGAGGATGAGTGGTGCTGCTGCTTTCCTCGGTGCCGGGACCGAGACCACCGATATCGGTGGGATCGGCTGGACCGAGAAGAAGTCCGAGACCGAGACCTTCGGTGTTTCCGAGGGTGGGTCTGGAAGGGGGCCGGGGAAACCCGCTCCTCCATCAGTTCGGGGTCCTTAACCGGGGACTCCGGCACAGGCAAGTCCTCGGTTTCCACCGAGGGAACCGGTGAAGAAGGGTTGTTGGCTTCTCCAGTCGACAACCCGTCCAATGGGTCGAGAAAAATCTCGATTGCATCGATGGGTGTCTCGCCGGCTGACCCGACGGGACATCAGAATCCAGCGCCTTAGCCGGCACCTCGACCGGGTCAGTGTCGACTATCCGGGGAAGGGGACCTCTCCCGCTCCCATGAACTTCGACAGTGGGACTTACCCTTGGAGTCCTTCTTCTTGGACCAAGAGGAATGTCCCGAAGGGCCCTCTCTCTCTTGGTGGAGAGGGACTGACAAAGCTCCTTGAATGAAACCATGTAGGAGAAGCCCAAAGAGAGCGGGATAAATGCCGTGACCGAGGAAGAAGTAGATGCAGCCTGGGCCGCCTCCTCCTCGAGGGCGATCATTTGTTCGAGCTGTTCAGCCAAGCCCACAGCCGCGGACAGCGCCCAACAGGCCTCCTTCGACTTTACCGGAGGATAACGTTTCTCGGGGCGCCCATGTTGTAATCTGGCAGCGCGCTCCTCAAGAATCGTGGCCGAGAAGGACTTGCACAATTCGCAGGTCTGTGAACTGTGATCGAGCCCAAGCATGTGGAGTGTGGATCGGTCCGGGACATCTTCTGCCCACAGGGGCACCGCTGAAATCCGTGAGTCGACTTGTCCTTCGCAGCCGCGAAGGAAGAAAAAGACCGAAGTCTAGTAAATTTTAATATAAGTTTCGGTTTAATCGACGAGTTAGGATCCAGGCCTAAAACGCAGAGCACAAAGGAGGGAACCCAAGCTTCCAAGCGGTAAGGAAGATCTGGCGTCATGGGGCGGAGCCGAGAGTTTTAGCACCCAGGTGGGTCCGAGGAGCCAGCTTGAAGACCTTCTGACAAGATTTAACGCAGCAAGGAACCTGCGAGTAAGTGTGGATTGAACAACATATCCATGTCCCTAGAACTTGGAAAGTATTTATCTGACAGTCACTCCACACTGGCCAGTGAAAGGGTTTCTGGTCTATTTTCATGTTAGGGTTATTCCATAATGGGGTATGAAGGCCAGTACTCAGGCATGCCTGCTTTGTTCTGCCCAGGGATTGCCAGACCTGATGGGTAGCCTTAATTGTCGACCAAGCCTGTGCATTTTTTGGGAGGGGGTATCCCAGAAAACAGAAAGGAGACGTGTTTCCCAGAGCTGCGTATTCCATATTCACCCAGGCCGGGGAAGAATGAGGCATCCTACCTATTCCTTTGCACAATTTAGCAACCAGAAATGCATGGGAGTACCTGTTGAAGTCCAGTACGTTCCAGCCTCCCCTGGGCCATGGGGCCCTTAGTTTAGCTCTGCTATAATGTGGCTTTTTGGGACCCCAGAGAAACCTGCTCATTAGAGCATGAAACTTGTGTGCCCACACCTTAGGAAACTTTTGGTCATTTTAAAATACATTTGCTTTGTCACTTTAAAATCACATTTTCCCAAGAGTTAAGCACTATTTAATATAATGGCTGGACAGCTGACTTCATAAGCTTTCTGCTGAATTTTTTTCTGTCCTCAGTAGCCCCCAGGAAAGCCAAGTCGTTAAGGCTATCTTTTTACAATTAAAGCACTTTAATAATCATTTCTAAACACTTCTCTGTCTTTTTCCCAGTCAAACTAGTCTTTTCCCCTTTAACTGTGCTTATTTCAACAGTTTATTTCTCTTAGACATTAAATATTCATTTCCCCTCGCTAAGCCCCACCCCCAGGGTAACTGCCTGCATGGACTAGCTTCACCAAGGACCCACTCTCCCTGTGAAGGTTAGCGACTCCTTTATTTCTTATTTTTCCCAACTGCAACTATTTTTCCCATGTGTAGGACATCATAGGACATGTGTGTGCCAAGTTTGGGCTACTTCAGACAAAAAACAGCTTGGCAACACAGTGCTAAAGGTACCAATGTGTTGTAGCATGTCTGACTTTATTCACTGACAAGTCTCTACAAAAAAGGGCTCCGTTTTAGCTTCTGTGCACTTTCACATGGTTTCACTGTATAAGGGTCGTGCCCAGGACTCCTCAGACCTCCACACATCCGTTTAGATCTGTAATTATTAATTCTACATGTGCTTTTTTGTATGTGCAAAGCCTTGAGCCCCTGTGCCACAATCGCAGTCCAGATGCACAAAATGGCTCCCTTACTGAGCGCTTTGGGTGTGCATTCACTGTACTTCGGCTTCCTGAGCCCCGATTTCCTGACTGTGCCTTTTTATTTTTATTTATTTATGTCTAGGAGCCAGTCCCTATTTCCTTATTCCCTGGTGCATTCCATCCTGCCTCGAGAGGAGCGCATTGTGCTGCAGCCTCTCGGTTATGGGCAGAGTAGGCAAATCCTTCTGTGAGGAGCTTCTGTATGTCTCTCGAGTGAGGCGACTGCCCAGGAGAGCAGCCTAAGGATTCCCAATAGAGTGAGGAGCGCTCCACTGTGGGACAGACTCTTAGTCACTCACACTCACTCTCACACTCTCTCTCGGTGCCTGAAGCGCCCGCAGCTGCCACTCTGCATCTAAACTTGACTCACAGAGCAGCTACAACTATGGAGTGATTGCTTACTTATTAAACATTTACTTTACTACAAAAAATCTCCACAGGCTACTCAGGCAATCCGAATTATTTGCTGGGCTACCCGTACTTGTGCAGCTCAGCCAGGGCACTTAGTTAATAGCCCACTGGCCACCAATATTACAATAAATATTTTACCATTAAATGCTATTTTTTATCACATAAATGATGCCAACCACAATAGTCTATGTAAAACTGCATGTGTGTGAGAAAACCGCAGGGTCAAGAGTCCTTTCCACTTCTCCCCTGTGCTGCATCCCACTGTCCTTAATTAATGATATGCTCACAGCATATTTTACAACCAAACTTATCTACCAATACTATTCTCTACTCTGATATAATTCTGACCACTGAATCTAGTCTTTTTATCACTGCAGGGGCTACTCTATATTTTTCTGACAGCTCCTACCTACATTGGGTCTCGAACCTGCATCCTTGACTGTTTTGTAAATACAGTAAAACTGAGGCTGCCCCTATGTCTTTTATTTTCTTTGCTCCTCCCGTGCTTCTTGACCGGCCACTCCTTCGAGTTACCTAGCACCCCACTGCACTCTGTCCCCACCGCTAACCACCACCCCACATCACAGCCCTCCCTGGGTAGCCTGGCATAACTTTTCGCTGGATGGGTGCCCCCCTCCCGAGGGAGAAGGCACCAGTGGGGGCTGGCCAGCGCATTACTCTTACCTCAGCCCAGGGTGCTGCTGAAGTGGTCCGGGCTGTCCGGGGCTTTGTGGTGACAGGGGCTGGCAACTGTCATCTGGCTGGCCAGGGAGCTCCATTTCCATTTTCTTCCTCTGGCAGTGTGGCGTACCACTGATGTCAAAGCACATGACGACGTCCATCACACTCCCTATGTGGCAGGGGCCTGATGCAGTGTTGTTCCCCGGCCTCCGCCAGAGTCAACAAGTGCTGGGCTGCAACCCCCGGAAGAAGGCGAGCAACTGTTTAACACTTGAGCCTCCTCTCCCCGGCCAGTCCTTCGCTCCAGTCTGTTCCTGAACCCAGGTCAGCGGTGTCGTTGAAAATCCAACTGTTGCGCCAACAGGCCGTGTCCCTATTTCTTGTGGAACAGGCTATCTTAGGCTGTTACATTGTGACTGTTAAGGTTTATTTCTGCTGGCACTCTGTCACCCGTGCTAGGTAAGGCTTTACCTCCCGAGTTTCTGCCTCAGAAGAAAGTACATTGTGCAAAATTCTAGCTTTAAATCTGTGCACTGATCCACACTGCACTGCTCCCAGTTGCAGCAACAATCCCACCACTGCTACCAGTTGTGACTGGAACTGATCCCTCACCCCTGTTACCAGTTATGACAAAAGCTGCCCCTTGGGCCCCTCGCTTACAGGGTAATCCTCTGTCTGGGACTTCTAATTCTTTGCCATCATCTGATTTCCACCAGGAAACAGGAAACCTGTTTTTGCCTCCTGCTCAAGGTCAGGGATGTCACCACAATAGCCATTGGCAGAGTGCCCTACAGAGACGGACTGCAAACAAGGCCCAGCAGAAATTGTGAAATTACCTTTTTAAATAAAACAAGCAGTCACTGATTCTACAAAAAAAAAATAAAATGGAATCTTTAGTAGAAGAACTACAAGTATTTACACACAGGATATATTTACAGTAAAACAAAAGGATTACCAGTTTACTAAGAAATAGAAAATAAAGCAAGTTACACACAGTTGATGTACAGAAAAAACTGAGCTTCCCTCACTCTTAAAATCTATGTACCTGCTGCTAGCTAAAGAAGACACTTTCCTCTATCATGTACTTCTTACCGAGCTGCAGGGCTCTCCCTTCTTCCATATGTTGAGTGTGTCAGAAGCACCACAACTTTATACCCTTCTCACTGTGGGTAGTGGCTTCACCTCTTTGAGTGACAGTTCCTCACCACCACCCCACCAACGTGTGTGTGTGTGTATATGACATCATCCTCCACACCTGGACATTCTCTGTCCAGTTTTATGATCCTGTTTTGCAGGATGTCTGAGGTGTTCAAAATCACACCCTCACATCTGCCAGGATGTTAGATGAGCTCGTGGAAAACCCACACTAAGCAGTAGCCAGTATTTCCCATAAGACCTGCCTGGACATGTGACTTGGAAACCATGTTTTAATCCACTTTCAAATAACAGAACTTATAAAAGAAAAACAGAACTGTACTAACAAAAGAAATGAACAGGTCAGTCTGGTCATATGCCCGTCACAGTACCTTTCCTGGTAGACAATAAAAGCAGATTCGGAATCTGCTACACTGCTTTAATTCTTTGCACCAGTATAAACAACTGGTTGCTGCGGGCAAGATGCCATCAAGTTCCAAACTGGTTTCCAGGCAGCTCTTCTTGTTACAGATGTTACTTTTTAAAGGAGACAGGACATGATTTTTATATAATTAACTCCCTTTCATCTTCTTTTCCATGCCAGGTATGTGTTCTGATAAGTGATGATCAATTTATGATGAATAAATAACCTAGCTTTGGGGTGCCCTCAGCGCTACATGGGGTTCCACTCCCCTCAGTAGCCATTGCCATTTCTTTCCATCTTCTTAAGACATTCTATGACATCAGTGACACCATTTCATGCTATTCATCTGAATGGCCTGGAAAGGTATTATTGATGTCACAGAATGTTCCGGCAGTATGAAAAGACAGAGCAACAAATGCTGAGGAGAGACGGATTCAGAGTAATTATAAAGGAATCAAAATGAGATTATTAATTTACCTAAAAAGGTCAAAAACATATCAGAATACTGGACACAAAAAGGACAACAGGAGGGCATCTAGAGGTGTGAAAATCTATTTCCTATCATCTTTAAAGCAGTAATGTAGCAGAACTGGACAAAAAAAACCTGACACTACCTTTTTTGCACTATAAAAGATTCAAGGTAGCTTCCATTTTTATTTGGTGGTAAAATGTTCTAGTTCTGAAAAAAAAGTTAAATGTTTTATAAATGTTTCAGCTTCGTTTTTTTTTCCCTGAGAAAAAAGATGGCTGCCACATTTGGTTTAGAGATAGCATTTTAGACCTGGCAAGCATTAGGATGCTGAAAAAAAAAAAAAAAACTCATGATGTGTAGCATAGGAGGTATACAGAAAAGTAGATTGGACAGGTATGCCAGTATACTTATTAACTGAAACTAGCTTTTTGTTTTGGAAGAACAGGTTTCCAATGCACTGCCACTTGAAAACACCTTTTAAGAAATGGTATAAACGCAGACAGGCAGATTTGAGACAGATCAACTTCCTGGATTTGAGCATTACTAAATTACAGGATGGGGACTATTAGTACTGACATTTTTTGTAAACCAACAGATAGAAATTCCATTTTACATGCCTCCAGTTGTCATCCCCGCCACACCATCAGCAACATCCCAAAATCACAATTTATGAGGGCTAAACGCAATTGCATGGACCCTGGGATTTTGAAAAGTGCATGATGGACATGGCAGACAGATTTAATAGGAGGGGATATGCAACTGATGTACTGCAGGATGCCAAGACCTCGGTAAGGGATATACCCAGACAAGAATTGTTGAAATATAAGACTACAGTAGAACCAGAAACGGAACACCTTACTTTCATCACAACTTTTGGCAAAATCTCTGTGGAAATTAAAAACATTATTGAGAGACATTGGCCTATTCTTAGTACTGATCCAGCATTGCCCCCCTCCCCCCCAAGTAGTTTTTAAGAGAAAGAGAAACATATCCGATATGCTGGTCCGTTCATACCAACCAGTGATCAGACCCAATGGTAACTGGTTACCCCCACCCCACAGGGCTGTTTTAACTGTGGCCACTGCAAATTTTGTGGGGCCATAGTTAAGAACACTACCTTTGGAACTGTTAACAATAGAAAACAATTTGATGTGAAGCGGTTTATTAACTGCTCCACAACAGGCATGATCTTACTGGCCACCTGTACTTGCCGTGCATTTTATGTAGGTAAAACTACACGAGCGTTTAGATCAAAAGTATGTGAACACTTTAGTGATATTAGATGCCATAATGAGAAAAATGCTTTGGTACGATACTTGAACCAGGTTGACTATAGCACAGAACAAGAGTTTCTGTTCTGTGGTATAGAGAAGGTCAGTGTTGGCCCTAGAGGTGCAGATCTTGATAACAAAATTCTCTGTAGAGAATCTTTTTGGATCTATGTAACCCCTAGATGGCGCTATCCCAGGGGCTACTACCCCTGCCTGATTTGCCACTAACAGGTTGAGGGGCCTGGATCCAATGGCGGGTGCCTCCACCCAGAGGTCAGGGTTTGCAATAGTTAAACTAACTTGGTCACAGCCCTCTGGGACACTGCAACCCCCCTTTCTTCCCACTAGTGGCCCACACAATATATCAGAATTACCTTCACAGTATACACTTACCCACAGGTCTGGTTCCGGCACTGGGACCTCCTGTGAAATGAGATACAGAGCAACAATCACAGTACAGTACTTTAACATAGACAAATACCTCAGACAGTATAACTTGCTGAAACAAGCAGCTCTGATTTATTTAGGGGATATAACAAGGACAGGGGAAATCAGGTTAATTAGCTTATCACTCTAATAATCTATCTATGGCTCTGTGCACAGGCCTATCCCTATCAGTTACTGTCCTGGGTACCCAAGCCCTAGTGGCTAGTCCAAACCGTGGCAGCTGGTAGGGCCCTTTACACAGAGAAAGGAGAATTAAACAGTCAGCAGTACAGTAATTCCATTTGGATTTAATGTGGCAATTCAACAGGGAGCGACCCTGAATTAGTACTCACGACCTCCAAATAAGATAGGGTCCTTCAATGTCAGCAGGGCTCACTTGAGGTACACAAACTCTTCACACATCCATATAAAAGAAAGCACTATACCAGGCAGGCTGCATCTGTATCCCGATCACAATTACTGCACAATACCGGGAGACACACAGCAGATTCAGTTCCTGACAGACCGAGTATAATTCAACAATTTCTCCAGTCTTCTACAGGGTGAGCCTGGTTTCTACTCTTCAGAGATCCTTTGATTCTTTTCACAGGACGGATTCAGTCCTAACAAGCTGTTACACAAGCTGCAGACCGGAACCTGGGTCTTACATACTTTTTTGACTAAAACTGCACACTGAAAAGCACAGGGCCCTTCCTTCTTCACTGCCAAAGCTCAACTGAAACTCCAACTGACAAAACCGGCACTTCCTTTGAGTTCCTCCCAGTTCTTGACTGGATTGGCTGTCACTCACAATAGACTGCTGCTGTTGGTCCAAAAGGCACTGAAGTCTAAACTACATCTCCCAGAGTCACTGCCCATACAATCCTCTTGTGGCTGGCTCAGATTATGAGTCCAAGTTCTGATTCGTCCAAGGCACCATTTTAGAGCTAGCTTACCCCACACTGATTGGTCCAGTTCAGCAGTTCAAAACTAGAATGGGGAACTAGCAGACACTGTTCTGACTGCAAAGAAAGCAGGTTAGACAAACTGTAATTTCATTATTACTCAAATAATTTCTGGCAAACAGTTACATCTTTCAGATAGGTTCCCTTTGCACTCTAGTGACTGCAAAATGAAGTGAATTGGCAGCAGCTCGAGTGGTACTCAGAGAAGCACACAGTCCCCCCATACAAACTAATTATGTCTGCAAGCAGACAGCTCTTAAAGAGACAGTACCAGAGGCTCTAAAAACACTCACTGATAAATGGCTTAAATGCCAAACACCATTCAGGCTTGGAGCATTCAAGCAAGCTCCTAGAAGTCTTTTGGGAACCCCCATTTGTAGGGGGGTTACATCTACACTTTAGGTGCTTTAGAGAACCCAGGATTAAATGATGCCTTTGACATTGCACCTTTTTTAAGGAATACAGAGGATTGTGTATGAACAGTCATACATAACAAGGATATTCTTATATCGAGAGGTTTCCTTGGTAACAGATAACCTCGAGAGCGCAGCTCGAGAGGTTCTCTGTTACCAAGGGAACCTCAAGATACAAGAATTTCCTTGTTTGTGTATGACTGCTCATACACAATCTTTTATAGTGTATGGGCAGTCACAGCACAGAAAATCAACAAAAACAGCTGGCGAAGACAACAGAGAATATACATTTTAACATTTTATTTTTTTTAACTGACCCAGTGTGCTGCAGATGTTTCTGCAAGTTCAAGTTTAAAAAAACAGCAACTTCCAGCTTAACTGGATTGAGGAAAGCAACTATGTGGCAGCATTCCAAGTTGTCATGCTGCAGTAGTGACATAGCTAGTGCAGCATAACAGCTGTGATGACATAGCTACTGCAGCAGAACAACTCCATTCTAGTTATGGATTTCTATCCATAACAACTTTTTACCATACATTATAAATATGTTAGACATTGATTTATTGATGTGATCTGACATGATAATTTTGTCATTCTATCTTCTTTCTCTCCCCATCTTTCTCTTTCTTTCTCCCTTTTTCCCCCCTTCTATATCCATCCTTTCCTTTCTCCCCCCCCCCCCTTTCCTTTGTCTTTTACAGGTTGAATTCTCCCAAGCAGTCCTGGAATTTCACGTTCATTTTACCTATATTTTTAATAGTTCCAATGTGATTGAGCGCAGCTGTTTAGTATATATACTGTGATGTATAGATTGATAGTAACGTATTCAATTAACCATTATTATATTTAGGTCATGGATATCTATGTATTTTTATACATCCATATATACATATTCTGTTGATGCTTGTATGTGCAGGCATTGATATAGTGCAATATACTATAATATTTGTTTTTTCTTTATCACAATTTTATAGTATTTACATTAGTATGGTGCACTGTCACTTTAAGGTTGTTCCACTATTTAAATGGTGTATTGTGAATGGAGAATTAGTCCCTGGCGAAGCGCGCACGTGGTAGGAAGCTGTCATCATCCTGCATGGCACTGATGTTTTGACTCTTCATTGTGACTAAATCTCTTTATATGCTACCAGAGTGTTGGTGCTATGCTTTTTTCGGTTTTGTATGAATGTAGACAAGCCAGGAATCAAACAAAACTGGGCAGCTGTCTACAGACAGGGCTCCTGAGTAGATGAACGCAGCAGGGATACCGAGGCTACAATATAATAGTAAGCATTAAATGATGTTCCAGAGGAAAAAAAAAAACACTTGTTCTTGTCTACCTTTAAAAGTGAATACAAAGTTTTAAAAAAGACCCCTATACCAGCATCTCCACAAACCATGTATACATCCAACTAAATCTTTTGACCACACTCAACCTGTTTCTACCCTTTCACACCAATGTCACTGGGCATGTTCATTGCTCTCTGCTAATCAGTGCACTCTAGCTATCTCCTTCCAGTTCATTCCTACACAAAATATTATTTGGGTTAGTTTGCAAGTCTGTAAATGTTTTCTGCATTTTGTTTCTTTATTCAATTTGTCTTTACATCCTAACTTTTTTACTTACTAGAACTTGGCCATTTATTTCAAAGGTTTCACCAGGTAAAACATACTGAGCTGATAATAGCTTGTTTCCAGACACGTCCTTGGAGGGGACCAGGCAGAGTATACGTAAGCAAGAAGACATGACAGGGCATTGGTTGTCTGGGGTAAATGCATGCCCAGGTATGTAATGAGGCATGAGGTGTTTGCGCCGAGTGCCTTTAGCACCTGGAAGTGCATTAACCCCAGACAACCAACTCCCCTGGAATGTCTTATTGCATGTATAAATGGGGTCCCTTGTAAAAAATATTTTTTTAACATTAAATTTACAAAAAAGATATGAAAATGCATTTTAAAACATTCTGTAAACTAACAAACAGTCCCTGTTATGGGTTTTCCTTTTACAGCTAGCTTATCCTGTTTAGGTTTGTGCCATTTGTGCCACTATGTGGTGTTGTTGTTAGGCACTGTACCATACTGTGCTGTGCTATAGGCCCCCCACGCCCCATTTCCTTTACTGTGACCATTTTTCATTTTAAAACTGTGGCTTTCTATTTTAAATATGTTCCTGTGAGAGGCAAGCAGGGGAACAGAGTATGGTGCAGCAGCCTTCCTGGCAGCAGTGGTTATGGAGATTTATTTATTTATTTGCTTTTGTTAACCGGATAAGTCACACTAGACATCCAAGTGCCTATTTTCAGGTGAGACCCGGGAGGGTTACAAAAACTGGGTTACAGAGAGTTTATATACAATCATGAGTGAAGTTTACATCGAGATGCGGGATGAGCATAAACAGGGTAGAGAAAGTTGAGTGAAACAAACAGTAAGTCTAAAGCTAAGGTTTACAACAGTATACATGACAGCCTGAACAGGGCTGTCATGGAAAGCTAACATGTGGAGACAAAACAGTACAGGAAAACCTACAGTGCAAAATATCAGAGATACAGTACCCCAAGGGGTAAGTAAACCAGGGGAAACAATGTTAGAATATACCACAGTGCATATTGGTGCATAGAGGTGAGAATGCCCTTATGCCAACAGAAAATCTTAAACAGAATACAAGTGCCAACTGGGAGGACCATGACCACCCGGGGGTATAGCAGGCTCAGGTGAGACATGTTGCAGTTACAGGGCCAGGTGCCAGAGGTTAGATAATATTAATAGTACCCCTTAAGATGGGAGGGCCTGTCACAACACGTCAGAGCGCGAGTTAGTGCGAGATGCATAAACAAGTGGAGAGACCCCTCAGGTAACTCCATAGGGAGGATTTGAAGCCTAGATGGGAGGAGGAGGACCGAGTACAGGCCGGGAGCGAATTCCAGATTTTTGGGAAATAGACGGCAAAAGCCCGGTCACCTGCCTGGGTACGGGTTCTAGGAACCAGGCGGTCAGGAGTTGCTCTCGACCGAGGGGTAGGAGGAAGTGTCGGGAGTAGGGGGGAGGGCAAGGGATGCAGGAGTACCAGCCCTGACAATGTTGTCAATGAAGTTCCCAACAACATAGGTACGGTGTTTCTCAGGGGTAGCCACTCTAAACGTGAGTAGAGGTTGCAGTGGTGAGTTGGGGCGGAGCGCAAAGCGGCAGATATTATTGTAAGCTGTATCCCACTTCAAAAGGCTAGATTTGGGCGTAGGGGCAAAGGCGACTAGCCCATAGCAGAGAGACGGGAGAAGGACCCCCTAGCTAGGGCAACACGAACTGGGTTACAGCTGTTTATAGGCGAGCCCAGTTTGCCATTCGTGAGTCTTTACAGACATTTCGATGTGTAGAGAGAGATCCAGTTGAGGATCAAGTGAACCCCCAGGTATTGAAAGCAGCCACCGCCTGCAACGGGAGCCATCAGCCCCGAGGATTCTGAGCAGGGCAGGGCAAGATTTCAATTTGCAGTGGGACCCAAAAAGCATAGCTTGGGTTTTTTCGAGGTTGGTAGTAAGCCTACGTTCAGCCAACCAGGACTGGATCCGCTCGCAGTCGGAGTTAAGTTGTGAGTTACGGGTGGTAATGTCACGGGCGCTTGACAGAACAACCAGGTCGTCTGCATACAGAGTGGTGTGCCCATGGGAGATGATGGACGGCAGCTCGTTGATAAAGAGGGAGAAAAGAGTAGGGCCAAGGACCGACCTCTGGGGAACCCCGCACAGGACATCAGTGAGGTGGGAGGGGGTACGGTTAAAGTTGGTATATTGCTTCCGACCAGAGAGGTAGTTGAGGAACCAGTTGTGAGCGGGGGGAGAGACCAAGTGAGAGAAGGGTGGAGCTAAGAAGAGTGTGGTCAACCCTGTCGAAGGCTTTGGAAAGGTCGACAAAGATGGCACCGGTGAGGTTACCCTGATCAGTGGCAGTTCTAATCATCGAGGATACAACAGCAAGGCGGTAGTCGTGCTGTATCCTTTTCTGAATCCATGTTGGGCAGGAGAGGAGGTTGTGTTCTTGTAGGTACCCAGAGAGCTGAGTGGCCACGACCTTCTCCAGGATCTTCGAGGCGGCCGACAGGATGGCGATGGGACGATAGTTGAGCGGATCTCTGGGGTTACCTTGCTTTAGAACTGGTGTTACCTTGGCAATTTTCCAGAGGTCAGGGATAATGCCAGTGGTTAGGGAGGAGTTGAGGATGTGCGCAAGTGGCCGGGCTAGAAGGGAGGCCCCAAGCCTGAGTAATCTAGGTTCTAGGCAGTCGTGCCCCACCCCACTATGGGGGGAGAGGCGGGCAAGATGCCCCTGTATCTCGGTAGCCGACACAACATGAAGGGAGGAAGGGGTGGGACTAGCCAGGCGGGGAGAAGGACACACGAGTAGTGGGGGGACGGTAGCTGAGTGAACGCAGCATTAAAGGCGTTAGAGACTGTGAGTGGGTTATTACAGCTGACCTCATCTAAGAACAGGTCTGTGGGTTGCACTTTAGCCGAAATCCCAACAGCATTTCTGATGCTCTGCCAGAAACTCCTCGGGTTGCTGGCAGAAGAGAGCAGGGCCGATCGGCAAGCCTCACTTTTCGCTGCCCGGATGGCTTTTTTACAGGAATTTCTGAGCCTTCTGTATGCAAGTAGGTCGGTGTCACTTAGGGAGGCTTTGTAGGCCAACCAGCTTTTATCCCTTTGCTTCATTACGGAGAATAAACCCCCATGAAGCCATTTGGTGATGATACCCTTAACCCTCCTTTTTGTGAGGGGGGCATGCTTGTTCTGAACAGGGATAACCTTTGAGAGAAAAATATCCAGGGGTAGGGGAGTACGACTTTAAGCCAGGGTCCTTACACACGCAGTAGTGTGAGCACCAGGAAAAAACATAAGGGTTTAACAAGGCTACAATATTAGTCCCAGGACACAAGAACAAGGCTATCTCCACCGACAGCAAGAAGCAGGGCAGGGACCTCCCCAAGGTAGGGCGGGCTGTGGAACTTTTGCTGTGGCCTGACTTGCAGGGAGTCTTGTGAAGCAATACAAAAAGGCGTCAGAATTTCCACCGGCCGATTCCTTACGATGGCTGGCTGATTTACCTGTGTGTGCTTTTGTATTCAGGCTGTGGGGGAGGGTGATAGGAGCCCTCGTGACCTCCGCACCTCGGGGGTCTCGCTCTGTGTGTGCTTTTGTATTCAGGCTGTGGGGGAAGGCGATAGGAGCCCTCGCGACCTCCGCACCTCGGGAGTCTCGCTCTGTGTGTGCCTTTGTATTCAGGCTGTGGGGGAGGGCGATAGGAGCCCTCGCGACCTCCGCACTTCGGGGGTCTCGCTCTGAGGAGCAATGTGGCGGACAGAGTGTTACAGCAAGACAGTAGCAGTTGAGAGAGACTGTAGCTATCGAGAGAGACACTGTGGCTATCGTGGAAGTGGTCATCAACTGGAGTGACTGCTGTGGTGTCCGGCAGGGGTCAGGTTACTTTATCAGTGTTGGTGTGGCTAGCTGAGGAGTGAAGTGTCTCACAACTGCTGGGGCCCCATTTACAGTGTCTGTACTGTAGTGTCAGTGGCTCAGCAGGCTGCACACTCACCTCTGAGGCTGGAAGATCAGAAGGCTGTGGGTTCTATCCCCACACCAGGCACTTGGGTTAAATCCCAATACTGACATTGTAGTGCAGCATGGGGGGGTGCTGCACTCCTGAGGTGCCGACTCTCGGATGAGACGTTAAACCAAGATCCCATCTGCCTGTTCTGGTGGTAGTTCAGGTGGACATTAAAGATCCCATGGCACTTCTCAAAAAGTGTAGGAAAATTTCTCCGGTGTCCTGGCTGAATTTCCCACATTCACTAAAAATACCACCAACAGCTTAATCTGGTTCAAAAACAATATTTGTTGATTGATTTTAAAATGTGGGTATGTGTATTGTGGGTGTAGCAGAGTGGGGGCTTACAGAGATATGCTTTTTGGCAGCTCTGTAGACATGATGGCAAATGGGTGTGGGTGGGTTTTGTACTTTACTAACATGGCTGCCAGAAATGTTTTTTTCAGAAATTTCTGGCAGGCATGGATATCTGGGTGTTCTGAGTCTTGCTTGCCAGAAGGATTCCTGACCCAGTGGTTGTCTGTCTGTAAGAGCAAGGGTCTGGGAACCTTTCAACCAATCTTTCACGTAGAATTATTCTTACCCATTTATTAACCGTAATGAGGTGGAAGAGTAAAAATACATTAACAGCTGTGCAGCATCAGTATTCTGTGCCAGTATTACAGTGCAAACAGAATAAGGGGCAAGAGTACAGCACATTAACAGATCTGCAAACACAAAATATTCGAGGCAAGATAATACAGTATATGGAATCTTGTTAGCAGATAAGGGCCGTTTAGTGTACCCAGTTTGTCCCTGTCTATACTGTCACCACAGACCTCACCTAATCTCTGGCTACAATGTGCCCAAGGCAATGGTCCCCACAGTCTGTCCAGTTTGTTCCTGTCTATACTGCCACCACAGGCCTTACCTGATCTCCGGCTACAAGGTGCCCAAGGCAATGGTCCATGCAGTCTGTCCAGCTTGTTCCTGTCTATTCTGTCACCGCAGACCTTACCTGATCTCCGGCTACAAGGTGCCCAAGGCAATGGTCCACGCAATCTGTCCAGCTTGTTCCTGTCTATTCTGTCACCGCAGACCTTACCTGATCTCCGGCTACAAGGTGCCCAAGGCAATGGTCCACGCAGTCTGTCCAGTTTGTTCCTGTCTATACTGTCACCACAGACCTTACCTGATCTCCGGCTACAAGGTGCCCAAGGCAATGGTCCACGCAGTCTGTCCAGTTTGTTCCTGTCTATACTGTCACCACAGACCTTACCTGATCTCCGGCTCCAAGGTGCCTAAGGAAAATAAAACTGCACTTCAACAGGAGCAGAGATCAACCCCATAACTTGGGAGGCAAGGTGTCTGTGTGGTTGGTGTGGGGGGACTCAGAGCAAAACAGGGCTTTAGTGAGCTGTGGGGCAGGTGGGGGTGGAGGATGGCCAGTGAGGTCTGAGTCACGAACAGCTGAAGAAAGGAGCTGTAAAGTTATGAAGGATTAAGGGAGAAGAGGTAAGAGCTTAACATCTGCTCTACCCAGGACTACCTGCCTCAAGAATAGGTGCTATACCTAAATGCATCTCTCCTGCTGTCAGTAATGACAAATAAATCACTGAATGGATGGATAAAAAACAAGTAGTTATTACACTGCCAGTTTCAAAACCATCTGTCCTTCCCCCAACTGACCTCACAATATGTTTGTGAAATCAGTCTGATTTCATGGTAAACATAACAAGAACACTATGGAGTCAAAAAACCCTGACTGCAGCTTTTTATATAGATTTCGTGCATATATAGACAAATTGCACAGCAACAAAACCTGGGAAAGACAAGTGGACATTTAAAAAAGGACTTTCCAGTACACCGCATTAGGGACTTTTACTAGTGCATCACCATATCACGTCAGGTGGGTGGCCACAGTTTGGCAAAAAAAAATTAAAAGAACTGCTAATCATTTGATTAGCAGCATGGTAGCAGTTTGCCATTGTTTTGCCAACCAGTCTGAGGTTACAGTGCATGAGTGTGACAGGCCCTGTAGCTGAACAGTATGTTTTTATAAAAGTCTGTACTGTGGGGGATTCTCGCTTGTCAAAGTAGCAGTGCATAGTAAGAAGAAAATCCGGACCTATATTTTGTATTCTATTCTAGACTGCCCCCTACCTCCTGTCTTCTGTAATATCCTTTTCCCCCATTTTGAGTCTCGTTTTTGCACGTTTACATTTTATATAATAAAAGGAGCCCTCCTTTTTATATGGCTCGGTCTAGGTTTCTCTCAGTATTTTTTGTAACCAACACCCCATCTTGTTTACTGTGACCAGAATGCACAGACCTGCGGCAGGCAGTACTCTCTTACCTTATGCAACAATTAGGTGTGCCAAAACAGCAGAAAATACTGATGAAAACCTGGTTTGTGTCATATTAAAAAGAGTGCTCCTTTTGTTAGTTCAAATGTAATAAAAGTGCTACATCAGACAAAAAATGGGGAAATAAGGGTGTCATACAAGTCAGAAAACAAGGAGCAATTTAACATAGAATAAAAAAAGTATAGGTCAGATTTCTCACTGTAATTTGACTGCTGCTTTTACAAATCACCAAAGAGTTGCGCCTGTAAGGACAGCACTGCAGTATCAGTACTGGGTCTGAGCTCATGTTCCAGCCATGGAACTTGAACCCACAGCTGCCTGGGTCAGAAGTGAGGGAGCTGCCAACTGACCCAGCACACAAGATACTGCTCTGTGCTTATAAATAATCCTAAGAGCCATGAATGGGGATGTCAAGAAAGGTTTATTGAGAGCTCTGTATCCGAGGATGTCTGTGATTTGATTCCCATTCCACTGTTGTTTGGGTGGGGACGACTGGGAGAAGTACAACGCTGCTTTTACTGGACGATGGTGGGGGCAAGGGGGGGACGGCAGCTTCATATTTATTTAAGAAGGAATCAGGGAACAGACGTAATGATGTGGAAAATGGAAGGTAAGTCTGGGGATTTGATGCTGCTCTTTGTGGTGACCATATCTGAAGGAATTCCTCCCCAAGAACGGAGATTCTCTTTCTCAATGATTACACACTGCACAGCTGGAAACACAGAGCGAGGGAGAAATGAAAAGTGAGAGTGCGAGAGGGATACTTGGCATTCCTACCTGCCCGTCTTCACTGATCTCAGTCACAGCTCTGCCCTTCCATCTCTTTCCACTGCTCATTACAGGCTGGTATGGGCAGTCGGTTTGTTTTCTCATCTTCCTCTATAACCTAGCTCATAATTACATGTGCCATTTTCAGTGCTGTATAACAGCATGGCATAAAATAAGTGGGGTACGGATCACAATTAGATTTTTCAAAAAACAATTGCGAATCAACTGCAGCTTGATCTGCAGCAATTTGTTAAAGTCTGTGTAAGAGCAATTTCTTTTTAACCCTGTTTAAAAATAGCAATTGTTTTATTTTCTGATGTGTCTTTAAGTTCTGCCCTCCCACCCCCACCCCTCGCCAGGAGATGCACCATTCTGGGAATTGTTTTGTGATAAGTCATTTGGATTCTCTATAGTGGTCTATTCCCATCCGATCATGTGCACAGGAAGCAGCAGAGATGGACTCCGACGCATGGGAGGAGGAGCAGGTTTGCCGTGCATCACTGATCAAAGAGTGCAGACAGGTGGC
Source organism: Neoceratodus forsteri (assembly GCA_016271365.2). Lineage (NCBI taxonomy): Eukaryota > Metazoa > Chordata > Ceratodontiformes > Ceratodontidae > Neoceratodus > Neoceratodus forsteri. The sequence goes on along the minus strand of CM028132.1, from coordinate 1,379,002,910 downwards.
AGCAGAGTCTGGAGCACCAATGGACATCGCTGAAACGGTGAGCTCGCCTGAGGGAGTCTGTGGGACTGCCACAGTCCTGTTGCTGTGACCTAGCACTCAGAATCCAAATAAAAGCCCTGATCTGCTGTCCTGTCGATGACATGAGTCCAGTGCAAGGAGAAGTCTGAACCAGCTCAACCTTCTAGGTCTAGAATTTAAGGATGGTTGCACTGTAACCTGGGTGAAAGCATAAGAGGGTGGCAGGCCTGAGTAAGGGTATTTTATATGTATCGTCTCCCGTGTTTTTTTTTTTTTTTTTTTAATTTTATTTATTTTAGCTTTTGTTGACCGGGTAAGTGCACTAGACAAATCCTGCCTATTTTCAGGCACGACCCGGGGGAAGGGGGACACAGATGAATGCCAATTGACCTTGAACCAGGTTAAGCTGTTGGTGGTATTTTTAGTGAATGAGGGAAATTTGGCCAGGACAGCAGGGAAATTCCCCTACTCTTTTCGATAAGTGCCATGGGATCTTTAACATCCACCTGAACTACCACCAATCCAGGCAGATGGGACCTCGGTTTAACGTCTCATCCGAAAGACGGCACCTCAGAAATGCAGCACCCCTCTTATGTTGCATTACAGTGTCAGTACTGGGATATTAACCCAAGTGCCAGATGTGGGAACTGAACCCACAGCCCTCCGATCTCCCGGCCTCAGAGACGAGTGTGCTACCTACTGAGCCACTGACACTGCTAAACAGTGTTGCTGACTCTGCCTCCAAGCAACTTATGTTCCCATGTTTAACCACCTGGAATGTGACTGTACCCTGCTGCTGTCGGGTTAAAACAGCCTGACCACTGAATGTGTTTAACTGAAAAAAAATAAAATAGTCATTTGGGCAACATAGACAAGAAAGTGACATGACACATTGCCTTTTGTGTTTATTTTATTGATACACTCAGTTTTGATAGGCTACAGTTAACAATAACCACTTCTAGAAATTGCTAAGCAAAACAGTTATATCAAAAAAGAATTTAATGAGCAGCTTGACTTATGTTTCCAAAAATAATTTATGGCTTATGTTTAAGATTGGGATATAACCAGTTCCTCCTACATTGCCCCTACTGGCTAGGATCACCACTCCCCCTTAACTAGTCCCTTGGTCAGTGTTGCACACCATGGGTGTAGCAAGACACACTCCAGCCTGGATATTCAAAGGGGTTGCGCCAGCGTAATCCCGCACTGCACCCCGGTGGGATATTAAAAGAGCTGCCTGGCACAGCGCAAATACCGATGTGCCGGGGCACAATGTAATCCTATGCGGCGCAGATGCAGGGGTGTGCCCAAGCATATGCAGCACATCCCGATATTCAGCCCGGGATGTACGGTGCATATGCTGATGCAGTCCTGCATTGCGCCACATGGGGGGGCCCCAAAGTTGAGCCTTTGCAGACTAAGGAACATCTCCCAGCCACCCACCCACAGGTGGGCTGCAGAATTGGAGGGTGCAACACAGCAGCCCAGCCGCCCAGAACACCATCCGCAAGCACACACTGATGCCTGGTGGTCAAGTGGACCCCCCCCCCACCCACAGATGCGATTGCATGATATATGTTGAAATATATATCCCTGGTAGTGTAGTGGCCCTTCCCCGATAAAGAAAAACCATGACCATCCCACATATTTGGGACTGTCTAGTACAGTATGCCCTACAAGCCCATTGGTCCACACTAGGGGACCAATGGGCTTACATCCCATACTGTACCTGTCATTCAGTGGGCAGCTGGGTGGTATGTAGGCGGGATGCTGCTGCGCTGATGACCGGTGGGGAGCAGGGTGGGCAAGGGGTTCTGTGTGGGTGGCAGGAGTGGGGGTGCCAATGGATCACCAGGGCATTTCATTACGAGGTTTTACTGCGATCGCGGCAACGGGGGTGTTCCACTAGACCACCAGGGACAGTCATAATGACAGAGATTGGGGAATCATGGACTTGGGTGGGGGGACCACTAGACCCACCAGGGATGATCATGGCTTTTCTTTATCGGGGGCTCGGGGGCGGCACTAGACTACCAGGGATGTATCTTTCAACACATGCGCGATCGCAGCTACGGGGCGGGATGCCCAGGATACCCACTGCCATTTATGCTGTCTCAGGGCTAGGCAAGTCGCAGGGCTGTCACATTAAGGCTTGTAAATGGGCCATAATGACATGCAAATGGCCCCGTTTGTGCCTTGCATATATTATGGCCTCATTTGCATGCCCCCGGCTGAATATCGAGGATGATGTGCCTATCGCAACTGCACTTGCACATCTCCGTGCTCCCTATCTGTGGCTTGCGCCGGCGCAGTGCCACTGCACCATGCACAGTATGTGCACTGACCTTGCCGTATTCAACGGTGCTGTGCCATGGCGCATCACCGTTGAATATCATCTGGCCCTGGCGCATCCCAGTTGCGCTGCGCCCAGGCTTGCGCCACTGCCTGGCGCAGTCTGAATATCTGGGCCTCCATGTACTCCATGGTGTAACAATTTTATTTAGGGGGCAACAACAGGGCTCTGCACTGCCACATTGCTTAATACAATGCAGCACAAGGCCAGCTGATCCCTTTTCCGATATCATACCTGAGAGACACAACTAGAAGGGTTCATCACTGAGACAGTCTTTGTGTCACAGGAACAGCATAATATAGGCTTTGGGGATGGTATGTGGGTGCCTTGAGGAAGCAGTGTATAGCCACTGTATTTGCCCATGCAAGGTTGGGGGCAATGAACAGTACAATGGTGTACAAATGTGTTTTTATTGTGTTGGATGGGCCAACAAACAAGGTCACGGTGTACACATTTTTATTGTCTGGCTACACCCCTGTTCCACACCCCAGAGTGATCCATGCTGGTTAGAATCCCCGGTTCCCTTTAACATGTCCCACTCCCCTCAGTGACCCCTTCTGGTTAGGATCACCGTTCCCCTTTAATCTGTCCTCCTGCAGTATTCCCATGCCCCACAATGACCCGTGCTGGTTAGCATCACTGTATCCTTTACGTTCCACTATGCCCATGCCCCACAGTGACCCTTGCTGGTCAGGATCACCTTTCTCCTTTAACCTGTCCCTCTGCAATATCCCTGTTCTCCACTGTGACCCTTGCTGGTTAGGCTATTCCCTTTAGCCTGCCCCTCTGCAGTATCCCCATTCCTCACAGTGACCCTCGCTGGTTAGGATAATCATTCTCCTTTAACCTGTCTCTCCTAAAGTGTGCCCCATCCCCCATAGTGACCCCCGCTGGTTAGGATAACAGTTTTCTTTTAACCTGCTCCCTCTGAAGCATGACTCAACCCCCACAGTGACCCCCACTGGTTAGGATCACAGTTACCTTTCGCCTGCCCTACGACAGTGTCCCCATGCCCTACAGTGTCCTGACTGGTAAGGACCACTGTTCCCTTCAGCCTTCCCATATGCAGTATTCCAATTCCCCACAGTGACCCTCACCGGTTAGGATAACCATTCTCCTCTAACCTGTCCATCCTAAAGTGTGACCCACCCCCCACAATTACCCCCACTGGTTAGGATCACTGTTCCCTTTAGCCTGGCCCTGTCCAGTATCCCCATGCCCCACAGTGACCCCTGCTGGTCAGGATCACTGTTCTACTTTAACTTGACCCTCCTAAAGTGTGTCCCAGCCCCCACAGTGACCCCCGCTGGTTAGGATCACTGTTCTACTTTAACTTGTCCCATCCTAAAGTGTGTCCCTCCCCCAACAATGACCCCCGCTGGTTAAGATCACTGTTCTACTTTAACTTGTCCCCTCCTAAAGTGTGCCCCAGCCCCCACAATGACCCCCACTGGTTAGGATCACTGTTCTACTTTAACTTGTCCCCTCCTAAAGTGTGTCCCAGCTCTCACAGTGACCCCCGCTGGTTAGGATCACGGTTCCCCTTTAACTTGTCCCCTCCTAAAGTGTGTCCTGTCCCCCACAGTGACTACTGCTGGTTAGGACCACTGCTCTCCTTTACCTTGTCCCCTCCTAAAGTGTGATCACCCCCCATAGTGACCCCCACTGGTTAGGATCACTGTTCTCCTTTACCTTGTCCCTCTGCAGTATCCTCATGCCCCAGAGTGACGCCCACTGATTAGGATCACCAAGGAACAGAAAGGGCATGGGAGAGGTCCAGAGGGTCAAGCACAGGCCCATCAAGCGGATAAGCAGTTTATGATACTGTTTCGCACAAGAGGCTAGTCCATAAGTTAGAGAACCTAGGTACAGTAGAAAGGAGGATGGAAGGGGTGTTAAAATGGGCTCAAAACAGAATGCAGAATAGGACAGACCGAATCAGAATGAAAGGTAACCAATCAACATGGAGATAGGTGACCAATGGGATTCCAAAGGGGTCAGTTCTGGGACCTAAACTGTTCAATATTCATAAGTGACCTGGAGGGTCGGTACCAGTGGCTAGATCACCACGTCTGCTGATGACACCAAGATGGGAGGAGTAGTGACATCACAGTAGGAGACAAATAAAATGCAGGAAGATCTAGACTGATTTGAGAAGTGGGCAGGAAAACAGAAACAAAGATTGTGTTGGCAGAAAAAGTCCCAGAGGTCCATCCAGTCTGTCTATTGCCTTGCCTAGCTCAATGCTACACCTAATGCTGGGCTGGATTTAGAGATATGATAGCCCTAGTGGCCTGATCTTCAGCCTTTTTCACAGCTGGCTCTTTTCCTCTTCTGATTGTGGGCCTCATTATTCCTATGTATCAAGTTTAAAGGGGAACTATCATGAGGTCACGTGTACGCTTGAAGGAAGGTGGCCACCTAAACCTTTTGGTCCCAGCTACCACCAGCAGAATCCACCTTCATCCACTGGAATTAATTAGTTCAGAACAGTGCAAGTCTGAAGATACAGTAGGGGAAACATATGCAAGCAGACCTTTCGGCTTTGGAACACCCTACGACACAACAAAAACTAAAAAAAAGAGCCACAACTTCTCACCTCCTTTAGCGCACCTACCTGCCTCCAACATGGCCATACTCTAGAACGTTACTCCATTCATACCTCTCAACCTCTTGCCTCCTGAATCAGGGACAAGGCTTAAAAAAATTAGGGATGAAGACCCAAAATCAGGGACACATCTTAAGAACTGATACTATTCATTCAGAATGCTGATAGAATAAGATAATTTGTGTTAAGATGCATTTTCTGAAGAAGAACAAGTCTGAATCTTTAATGTTTTACATTATTTTGTGATTTTAATCCCCACTCTTCTGTCTTAAAAACACAAATTTTACGAGGGACAGAGGAAAATTTGGAGGCAAAATCAGGGACATCCCTCAAAATCAGGGACAGTTGAGAGGTATGACTCCATTGACCTCTCCTCCCAGAGATCAGCACACCAGCCTCCTGGAGAAAACAGCCATGACAGTGGAATCGATCTGTGTCATGGTCACGGACACACATGCCAGCCTAGCTTCCTTGACCGGGTGAGTATCAACCATAGATACCCATCTCATCTTTTTAGTGTGCTCTCATAAGGCCCAAGACGAATAACTGGAAGCCATGGAACAGTAAATAGACTGGCTGACTGCAGAGCTGGAAGACTTGGAGGGTCGGGGCTGCAGAAAGAAGCTGAAGATCCTTGGACTGCAGGAAGGGAGTGAGGGGAAAAGGCCCAGTTCAGTCGCTCCACACCCAGCTCCGCATTTGGCTCCAGTTGGACCCTGCTGTATTTGACTCCGAACTGGATCAAGCTCACAGGATCAGTAGGGCAAAACCAGCTTCCAAAGCGGCACCCCCTGATCCCTCATCTTCAAACTCCTGTGGTTTCCAGACAAAGGGATCATCCTGAAAAAAAGCAAGCCAGCTTCAGGACACTGCAGTAGCCGGATCCCGAATCTCCTTTTACACAGACTATCTCAGAGGGGTTTTGCAGCGTCAACAAACCTTTGATAAAATAAAAAGGGAGCTCCAAAACAGGGGAATCATAGCCACTTTTTCCTAGAGCACCTCCAAGACCATCGAGGGCTACAGAAACTGGGTGGTTCACCCCTGGCTGACTGCATTGATGGCACAGAGTGGACACTGTTTGGACTCTGTTTTAAAGTTACTTCCTTTACTGTACTCTGTTTGCAACTATTATATTGCAGGATGGCACAAGGTTTTTAAATGGGATACTGCCTGGGAACACAGCATTTGGCCTGTTTACTTTCACTTTTTACTTGCCAGAATGACTGCCCCACCTAGACTGCCACGAGGACTAGCATACTGCTTCCCCAGTGCTGGAAAGCTGTTGGCACCAATCGAAGGGTTTTGTTACAAAGTGTGAAAATTGGATGACTGCCTCCCTGTAGAAATGGCTCAGAAGTCTCCGGGAAGTCATTCCCAATTTCATTAATTTCACCCCCAACCCTGCCATCTGTATGGTGCAGCAGCCCTTGTTACGGCCAGCAGACGCAAGTCCATGCATTTTGTCATGAGCCGAGGGGCTCTCTACCATACCTCCAGGTTGGCAGAGTGGTGACAGCTCCTTGATTATGCGGACAGCATGTCATAACAGTTCTACACCCCTTCCTTCACTGGCTATTCCCTACCAGACCTTCTCTGGCTCAGACTTTCCTTGTACATAATGTACTGCATTGCCTGGGGAGGTGGAAGAGGGGTGGTGGCTGGAGTACTCTTTCCCCAGACAAACCCTCGTTCTGTGTCAGCATTGACCTAAAGGCCTTCTTTGCTACCACTAGGGTTAGCAGTTGGCATACCCTTGCCAGGTGGACATGCTTGTGTAGTGCTTCATTGTTTTTGGTTGTATTTGGTTTCCTATCTCTTAGGACACTGTACATAGTTACTGCTCATCTCATTACCAAACCTCTTCCCTGACATTAGGGGAAGAATTGCCATAATTACTTTCCAGTAATAGTTGCACTATGTACATACTGTGGGTTTGCATTGTGGATGTTGGTGGGTGTGGATGTGTGTGTGGGGGTGGGTTTGGGGGGTGACAACTGGTGACCCTCTATTATATCATCTTCAGTTGTTACTATGGCTGCAGGTAACAACTTAAAAATAGTCTCATGGAATATTGGAAGCCTGAAACTGAAGCAACTCAACTGTGATGTTTAGCTGATAAAGGAGACGGACTTCTAAGACAAGGAGGCTGTGCGGCTATGTTGTCCCTGGGTAGGCAACATGTACCACTGTGCTTATAACTGCAGAACTGGGAAGTGGCAGTTTTTTTTAATAAGCTTTTTTGTCTCTCATCCGACGCCTGATACTCTTTTTTGGTCTCTATGTGATCCCCAGCTCTGACTGCCGCTCCCCCCACCATCTTGGTGAGAGGGAATCTGCAAAGTGTGGAGTCCAAGGACCCCCGAGACTGTCATACTTTGCAGCTGAGGCACATGGGCTTTTTGTGTGTTTCTCCTGTGTCTCCCCCTCTCACTACCCCTGTGACACTGGGCATAGCCTACTGATTTGGGCGTCAGCAGCCTTTGCTGGGGTACCACCCTGCCACGAGGGAGCTCCCTGGCTTACCGCAGGCCAGTGACCCTGAAGGCAGATGGCTAATCCTTGAGGGCACTGATCAAGGGTTCCCATTACCACACACTCCATTTACGCTCCCAACGTGCCAAAAGCCTCCTTCTTTGATGCCATTTTAGCAGAACTCCCAGGTACCCCTTCCAGCATAATTCCAGGTGGGGATCCTAATATCACCCTGCACCCAGACATTGACAGAACTGGCCCAAGCACTAGGCAGGAAGCACAAGTGACCACCCACGTCTGCATCTCATACTCACAGGCAGGTCTGAGAGACTGCTGGAGGGTGTTAAAACCCCCACAATCAGGACTTTACCTATAATTCCACTACACATGACTCTTACGATCATTTAGATGTGATCTTCCTCTTGGAGCACTTCCCCCAGTCTGGGGAGTACCTCTGGGTAGCATGCTGATTTCAGATCGTGCCCCAGTGATACTATCTCTGGCATAGGGTGCAGCAAGGGGGTCGAGAAATAAGTGGCATATGAATAGCACACCTGCAGTAGACACAATTTAGAGACCGACTCGGACAAAAATTACTTACCTACTTTGCACTTAATGAGGCACCTGACACCACTCATGCCATGCAGTGAAAAGTAATGAAGGCCTTCCTATGAGGCACACAGATTAACTACACCTCCAGAGTTTGAAAACAAATGGATCACGCTCTCCACATCAAAGAGAAAGATCTGCAAATCCTGAAAACATCCATTATGGCCCGAAAGGAATCCCTTTTATCCCACATTAATGTGGTTAAGCGAGAAATTGAGAACATCTACCAGCATATAACCGAACATGACGTTTTTCGGTTGCAGCAAAAGTACTGGGAAGCATGGGATTAACCAGGGAAACTTCTGGTCCAACGACTCCAAGCCAGAGGAGCGGAAGCATATATCCATGCCATCAAAACTGCTACAGGAGACATGGCTACCTCCCCCTCCATTACCAATGAGGAATTCTTGAAATGCTATAAAAAACTCCACTCCTCTGAGGCCTCCCCATCACCAGAGTAGTTTGACAACTTCCATAGGGACACCCACCTCCCTCAACGTATGCCTGACTCCCAAGTACTCCTGACTCACCCCATATCTACCTCAGGGTTAACAGAGGCAATTAGCATTAATGTGGGGGTCCTCCATAGTGGAGACCCCAAGGGGGGTGGCAGAGAACCCCAGAGGAGGAGGAAGCAAATCCTGGTAGGGGACTCAATAGTAAGGAAAATTCAGCTGGGGACAGGTAAGGATGAGGAGAGGGAGGTTAGGTGTCCTCCCAGTGCCACGGCTCGAAGGGATGGAAAGAAGCTCCTTGGGATTGCTGGGGCAGCAAAACCTTCTGCAACTTACTTCTGGATATGAAAAAGTTGCTCATGCTGCAGTAGGCACGTTGTTCACTTACCTTCAGACATGGGCCCCCTACCTCGAACAGACAGGATAGACCCTCCCTGCTCTCTCTCCTAATAGGTAAAGCTCCACTGAACAGCACTGCCCCAGCCAGTTCTGGGAATGTAAGAAGTAGACTTTTTTTTATTATTCCATTGTTTTTACTCCCCCCTTCTCTCCGTTGCAGTGGTTCCCTTCCGGGTGTCCTAGGCTGTGGATCTCCTAATCCCTCCCTGGGTACCTCTCGTATGAAGCCACATGACCTACCTCCATCATGCCTCGGCCTGCCACCCCAGGCGGGGGGGGGGTCTCCACTTCCTCTCTCCAGTCCATTATAGTGTGCGTCAGGAGGTCCTTGGTGGTCTTTGCTGGGAGCCCGGTTGTAGGATCTGGAGCAGCCGGATCCCATCTATGACTGCCACGACGGGGTATTTTCCTGTGTTCTGGTGCTGCCCCTCATGGCGTCATCATGCTAGGGGAGCCAAGGGGCGGTGCACGTTGCAACGTGCAGACGCTCCAGCTCCTGGCTGACGTCCTACCTCCCTCTTCTTCCTTGTCTTGCTGCGCCTCCACCCGTGGTCACCCAGGTGGCGGTAGAGCGGCAGTACCTACAACCCACCCTCCCTGGAGAAGGAGAGCAGCCTGTGGGCACTTGATCCTCCTCTCCCTGCAGGCCCTCCTGCACCAAGTCCGCCTCGTAACCTGGGTCGAGGCATCATGGAGAGGCAGCTCCCACCGCCGTGTCAGCGGCCAGAGAACTAGACTTGACACCTACATTAAGTAGCCAGTAGATACACCTTGAATAATGGATGTCTGTATGAATAACCTGATAACTTTCCAGCTGCCCCCGGACCAGTTTTCCCTCACCCTCCCTGCTACCTTAGAAATTACTGTTCAAGTGCCTTACCCAGCTGACTTTTAACATTTAACTACTCTGGAGTTCTTTTTTTGTATGTAAGTTTTTATTAATTTTTCACATATTCTTAGGTTTTACATATGTTCAGTCCTGGCCAGAGTGGAATTCCACTCTTCGGAGGTACAACTCTATGTCCACATTCACTTCACCTTCCTGTGCACTTCAACTCTGAATTTCTTTATCAAACTTATGTCCAAAACATTTTCTGGAGGCAGAATATTCCTATCAGGTTCCATTATCAATAGGTTTTATCTTAGGCTAACTTTACAGTACTGGCCAATTAGCTCCGAGTCTAAAGACATTTCCACAATTCTCCAAACATGTGAAAAAGAAAACAACACTTTTATTTTACATCAACTAGTCTATAGTCCTGACTGTAATGTCTGTTTTACCACAGTTTCCATTATATTCAGGAATGCCAACTTTTAGGAATCTTTGCGGGTGCTTATTGCCAGTAGATAGTATTTTTCCTGTGACCAGGTTCCCTAATAATCTTTTGTTGCAGGCTGCGTTCGAAATATTGAGGGTGCTTATGTCAACTTTGTGGGTGCTAGAGCACCCAAGCACCCATGGAGTCAGCTCCTATGATTATATTCTAACCTGAGAGGAGACATCAGCGACACATGGGAGACTGTGGTACAGAGCCGGTTTGCGTGACTAAGTTAACGATACGGTAGAAGTTGTTAGCACTAAGTAATTCCACTGACCAGCTGACCACGCCATAGTCCCTGACATGGATAACGAAGGCCCAGACATACACAGTGACTAACACCACTAATAAGGGATTCCACACTGGCCTACTTATGTATCAGATATTTACATGTATGCACCTCAGCATATACCCAGGTGAAATCAAATGTAAACTAGAATGTCTTTTAAATTGAAATGCTATGTATAAATGTACTAATATATTTACATATGTATTGTTACCAGGTGTAGAGCTATTGTTTTTTTTTTTACTCTATTTGTTCTCCGGAGGACCAGGGCTTCTCTCCGGAGTACCCACATGATCTCGGCCTCTACTCCCAGCCTGAAACTGTCCCACTGGTTTCCCTCCCGGTCCCACGGACTCGTCCAACCCCCAGGATCACCCCCGGGGAGGAACAGCTCACCCCCTCTTGGTGGCCTTTCTGAAATTAGAGGGATGGTCGTGGGGTCAGGGTGAGGGATGGGAGATCCGGTGAGGGTAGGTCCGTCAGCGAGATGTGGGCATTGGTCCCCAGGGTCTCCTTCGCCTCCACTGGCCCACCTGGGTTTTTCTGTGTTGCTCCCCTCAGAGCGCGGATATGCAATGACATCCGAGCACAATGTGCAGACGTCTGCCGCCACTCCACCCCCTTGACATCAGCACCAATTCATGCAGGGCCCCTGATCTCCATCGGGGGCTGCTGGTGAGCAATGCGAGCCCCAGTACCCACTCTGGGAGGGAGAGTAGTCCACTGGATGCTCAATCCCCTCCCACCCCTGACAACTCGAGTCTGTTCCCAAACCCGGGTCGCTGGCGTGGCGTCCAGTGCCTCAACTCTCAATGCCACTGGGCCAGCATCAGGTGTAGATCCACTGTACAAACCCTGCAACAGAGACAGAACCATTACGTAAGATCTCATCGTAACAGATCTTCAAGAGAATCTCTTTCATTAGGCCATATCGTCCCTCCCTCCTTCCCCCTTCTGCTTTCAGTGTGGGTTATACAGTATTACATGATGTGCCTAAAACCTACTCCATGTACCCTCTCTCCAGCCCCATGCCTCTCCTAATATGTCTGGTGCTGGTCTCATCTTGTGGTTCCCCATGCTTGGAGGTCTTCCGAGGCTAATCGGCAGGGAAGTGAGGAGTGATGGGGCCACCCACATTTATATACATGCAAACACTGCATGTCATTGTGGGTGGCCCCTGAATAGCAAAAGTTTCCGTGTCGTCCTAACTCAGATGGCTTACAGTTCCAGAGATGTGGCCTAATGGAGGAGATATCCTCGAGGAAGATTGTTCAATTACTGGTGTAAAGTGCTTGCTGTTTGTACTTCTGACTTGTTTTTAGTTGAAAAATCTTTTATGGAAAAAAGGGGAATAGTCATCTTTGCAGTTCCACATCTATTGTGTATGGCCCTGTCCCAAATTAGCAAATTTGATGCCTATAAAAATGTTTTTCTGACTTTACAGATATTACAATTTTAAAAGTATCTGGTCACTCCTGCCTTTACCTACCCGACATGTACAGATCTGTTGGCGCTACCTGCACATCCCATAATCCCTCGTGGATGATGTCAGCCATGGGAGATTCAATCACAGAAAATGTTTAATTGAGCTTAATAAAGCTCCACTTCCTTGGTTACTGGTCCTGTTGTACTCCTGAGGTCAAGTACAGGTTTCGTGACATGGCATGCATTGCTAAAAATGGTAACTAGGAGATGTGACAGGGTGACCCCTGTCATAGTGGACACCCCTGGGATAAGCTGAAACCCCTTCCCCAAGCAGTTTATGTTTTGTATAATGTCCAACATGCTGGTTGGCTGATTATAAATTAAGTGCTGAGTGCTTATAATGCTTTCTGTGCATATTAACCTAAAACAAAACTGTTTTGATATAAGAATAACAAAAGCTTGTGTCGGTTTTTCTATGAAGTTTCCCTGCAGCCCCATACTATTATGCATAAAACTGCCAAGATATCTTTTACAGCAGACAGTATGTTCCTGCAGGACAGTACAGAACGTCCAGACCGCAGGTTTGACCTTTAGCAATATTGTAAATAAGTTATGTAATGTGCTCCAGGTGCCAAATTACTGTTCTCTGTGGTGCAACGGTGGCCCCTAGTGGCTAGTTTTATGTTATGTCTGCTGTTAATCAAACAGCAGGGGAAATTGTTTTTCCAACTTCCAGTGAGCTTATAAAAAGCCCTACCTCAGTGCTGAGAGAGGACAGATAGGGTGGTCAGTTGAATACTGACTGAGGAAGGTGGAAGACCTCCTGGTAATGTGTGCTTTCACACTGTTTGATTCATGCTAGGCTGAAGAAAATCCTCAGAAACTTTTAAAGCTAAGCAGTCGTCTGATTTACCACTTTGCTTTCTGTATATTTTACTTGATGAAAATAAAATGATAAACGCAACCATGCGTTTTTTATGCATCTGATTTGTGATCTGCCTGGAACTGTGTTATCCTAAACCCACGCCTGGTGACAGAAGAGTGTTGCTGTCAGCACCATTTCTGAAAGCAGCATGTACTGGTTAATGTGTTTGAGCAGACCACCCCAAAATCCTCTGTGAAGCAAGTTCGGTGTCTCTCAATAAACTCAAACTATCAGCTGATAGTCTGTTATTAAAAAATTGTGCAAACCCAGGCTGTCACTCACCAGAGGTAGTGCTAACCATCTGTGTTGCATTTATCCTGAATAGAGGAAAGTGGGTGTTTCCTAACATTACATGGTTGCCCCATATGGCTTGGGGAATATCATGTGGAAAAGAAAGCACGGCTCTAGACAGGAGGTTAAATCCTGCTGCTAATATGATACAGGACACTGACCTGGGATGTTATGGCATCCTACATCCAGTCCTGTGCCGTAAAATGCCAGTCAGTATTGAATGAGGCTGGTCCCAGTCCACTGCTTTTTTCCCCCTTGGCTTTGTCATCATCAGGGAAATGCCTTATTCTCCACCCATCCCTCCAGGTCCAGCTGCCATGCAACAGATCCCATGGCTTCCCATCCATGAGTAGGGGCTCCAGAGACCCGACCCCCACCCTAAGGCACTCCACCAGGTGGACAGGATCATCTGTTGATGGCACTAGGACCAAGGGGAGCCAGGAACCCCATATGTCATTTAGATGGTTCATGGGACTTTCTGCCTTGTCCTCCCTGCTCTCTTGGTGTGCAGCAACAGCCTGCAGAAGGAGCAAGCTTCCCCAACCCATTGCAGAAGCCGCTGGGATTTCCCAACCCCGGTGCACTGCCATGCCGCAGCTGCTGTGGTTTGGCCTACCTCCCAATGCACCATACTGAGCTTGCTTTCAAACTCAGGTAGCCTGCACAGCTGCCAGGCCATCAGCGTATCCCCCTGCAGCCCACTTCTGATTAACCAGAAAGTTGTCTGGTCTCTGACCATTTCCCAGTGGGGGGAGGAAAGAGGCTTGACACAGAGGGACCACAAATAAGCAGCAACTGTGGTGGCACTCAGGCAGATGACGCCCCCCCTAACTGCAGCACCCGGGTCGCTACATACCCTTCCCCCAGTTCAGGAAGATCTGGCTAACTTTACTTACAACCAGCTGGCCCCACCCAGATAGGTAAGCCCAGTACAGAATACAGTATGAGGGCTGTACTACCAGCTGACCATAGGGCACCCCTCATTTGCCACCAGCGATAGCACTGACTTCTGTGGCGCCACTCTAATGCCTGGATTAGAGCTACAATCCAGACCTGGATATGGACAGTAAAACATCTTAATTTACAGCGCTGACTCCTGTAGTTATGTGCTATAGCCCATCTATAAATTTCTACCCCCTCAGGTTAGAGTAAGATACCACAGGTGAGCCAGAATGTGCCTAGAATATGTCTTCCAGCTTTCGGAAAATCTTAACATCATGCTTTGGGAATCTTCAGCAGCCAACAGCCTGATTTTTTCAGATTCCTGCAGATCCAAAGCTTACTGCAGGCCAGACTGAGCAGAAAGGAAGATCTTAGCATACCTCCCATACTACAGGACCATATTCCCTTCTTCTATACAAACAATACAGTCCATTTCATTTCTGTTATCTCTACAGAGCCCTGCAGCACTGAAGCAAGAATGACTCGGATTGGTGTCTTTTTAAGAGAGCATGTAACAAGTGCACCAAGTTGGTCAGAGCAGCCAAGGCCGCCTACTATCGTTCGGAGCTAGCCTCTGCCTCAAGAAATCCTACAAAGCTCTGGAAACATTAAAAGACATGTCTGGACAGGCACCAGGTAATTCCATTCCAGCAAAAATTAAGTCCGGTGGCAGCATTATCGCTAACCAATCAGAGATATTGGAAGCCCTCAATAACCATTTTGCAACGGCAGGGCTAGCATTTGATACTTCTCCTGCCAATGACCTCCTCACAGCTCAGTGCCCACCAACCCAGGAGTCCCCCTCTACCAATGAGGCCTTCTCCCTCCTGCCTGTCTCTCTAAAAGAGGTGGAAGACCTACTGCTGCAACTGGACACCAGGAAGGGAGCAAGCTCCGACTTCATAGAGCCATACTATCTGAAATGTGCCTACCATGTGCTTGCGGTGCCAATCACCCACTTATTCAACATGTCACTCTCCCAGGGCAGCCTCCCCACTCAATGGAAAATAGCCCATGTCATCCCTCTATTAAAAGCAGGTGACCCCTACGATCTAAATAATTACAAACGGTCTCCCTCCTCCTCATCCTGTCTAAATTACTAGAAAAAATAGTGTGTGGCCAGCTAGGGCTATACTTAGAATCCAGAAGCCTATTAAACCCAGTTCAGTCAGGATTCAGAGCAAAGCACAGCACCATAACAGCCCTAGCTAAGGTGACCAATGATTGGCTCCTAGACCTTGACAAGAAGAAGCATGTCTGTGCTGTTTTCTTGGCTCTCAGTAAGGCATTCGACACAGTCGATCACAGTCTGCTTCTTTCCTCCCTAAGCACCTTAGGCCTGGACCATAAATCTATGTGCTGGTTTGCAGACTACCTCGGAGAACGGAAACAGCAGGTTAAAGCTGAAGGTGATCTTTCTCCATTAAAACCTATGCTGAGGGGTGTGCCCCAGGGCTCTATCCTTGGTCCCCTCCTCTTTGCAGTCTAAATTAACAACATCAATGACCCCATCAAAAAAGCCAACATCCACTTATTCGTGGACGACACTGTACTGTACTGTACTTGAGTCGTCCCATGCCGGAAGCAGCCTGTGAAGACCTCCAAGCTGAATTTAACCTTCTACAATACCAGCTCATAAACAAAAAGCTTTTGCTCATTGCGAAAAAGACAAAAGCCATGCTCTTCTCCCCCTCCTTGCATGCGGCAATTCCTGCTGGGGGGGAGCTATTCCACAAATTACCACTGTTCTTGGAGAAACACTAGACTATGTAGCTAAATTCAAATGTCTAGGAGTTTGGCTCGATCATAAACTTTCCTTCGCCTACCATCTCAAAGAACTACAGAAGAAACTAAGGCAAAGATTAGGACTATTCTACAGAATTAACCACCTGCTCACAAAGCAGGCCAAGATTCAACTGGTTCAAGCTACCTTCCTATCTTTAATAGATTACGTGGACCTGCTCTACAGCCAATGCACTGGCTAAGTTGGACACCCTCTACCACAGAGCTATCAGGTTCATTACTGGCCTTCCACTTTCCACACACCACTGCTCCCTGTACTCATCGTTAGGCTGGACTTCCCTTCACTATAGAAGGAATAGAAACGCCGCCCTATGGGCCTTCAGAGTGGTGACCAACAAGCTCCCCTCATATGTCTCAGATTGTATTCCCCAGAGTGTGTTAGTCACCTGCGCTCTAAGGAGCTATTCCCTAATTGTCCTCCAAGTTCCAAGGGTCAAAACTCGTCTCGGCAAAGCTGCTCTAAGCTTCTCTTTACCCACATTGTGGAACGGTTTACAAAGGAACTTGAAGCTGAGCTGCCCTGTTAGCCTGAATATTTTCAAGGCGCTCTATGATCGCTACATGAAAGCACCTTGCAAATGTTTTCCCTCACTGCTAGCCCACTAATTCCGCAACTCCCCCTTTCCATCCTGACGCTTGCCATGTTTCTACCCCTGGCTCTCACTCTTTCCCTATTAACTCTTCCTGCTGCACCCACCCTTCATTGTCCACTCCAGCCTGGCTCAAGTCCCACCCCATCCATAGTAGTGTCCCAATTATCTACCCCTCCTCCGTCATTATCATAATAAACAAGTACACGACAGCCATTGTCACTTTCTGTGGTTTTAGCTCAATTTTTCCCCCAGTCATTGGTAATATATCCCTCCTCTTCTTTACCTCTCTAACCTGCCACCCCATACACGGCCTCTTTCCCCTATATGTGTAGTTGCCGGCTGCCTCACTCAAATGATCTCTGCTTATAACCCCTGTATGCCTATGGTTGATTGTACATCTGCTGACTTCTTCAATTGTAAAATAATTGCTTTTTTTTTTATTTCAACCTTGTATTGTACTGTATATACTTTTTCTTCCTTGTATATTATTGCTTTTTGTATACCTGCTTCTGTACTGTACTTTGATGTATATTCATGACCAGGTCCACTTTGCAAATGAGCCTTGCTCAATGGTGCCCGCCTGGATAAATAAAGATTCTGATTGATTGATTGATTGAATCTGAGAGCACCCTCAGATCAACAAATCACTCGGCGATGGAAACTCAGGTTGCAATAGAAGGGAAGGTCTGGTATAAAACCTACATAACTCATTCCTGGATCATTTTATCACACATTCGGTGGGAATACAAATGAAGGCACCTGCTTCGCTACTTCCAAACCCTAATAATAATGGCACATTCTGCTTCTAATGGAAACACCATTAACCAGGCTCCGACTCCATCTTACTGCCTCCAGCTCCTGTGATTGCCTCACCTAATCAGAAATACTTGCCACCACCAACAGCCTTGCCTTGCCACCCCCCTCATAGCTCTTATCTCCTATTTTACCTCTGCTCCCATGACCCCTTCCCCTTCCCTCCTCTCCTCCCCACCCACCCCCTCTCTCCAGCACTTCTCCCGTGATGTCTGACAATGCCTCCTGCTGTTACTGCTCCCATCTTGCCATCCCGTTCCTCCTCCATTGTTCTTTACCCCTCTCCTAGTTGATGCTGCTCTGGGCCATTCTATGTACTGAGCTCACTACTGTGTTGCCTCCTCCCTGAATTAATAACTGTATAATGTACTGTTTACCTGCAATGTTGTTATTTCTGTTGTATCCTCTGTATTGTACTTCAACTGATGTGGAACCTTTGAAAAAGAGCCTTGGCTCAAAGGTATTTGTAATCCTAGAACCAAATAAATAAATAAATAAAACGCCATCTGCTAGCAGAGCGGCACAGGCCATACACATGCATCCCTCCTGAGGGAGGTGGAACAGGAAGTGACAAAAGTAACAGGCAAGGCTTTCACCCCCCCCCCCGTCTCCTACAGTATGTACTGCTCCGATAGCCCCCACTTCTACTGACAGGCACATCAGATACCTACTGCAGACTATACTAGCAGTATGTGTAGAAAAAAAAAAAAAAGTACTAAAAAACAGCTGACACCACACATGCTTACAATCTCAGACTGGAGGGGCACGGTTAATGTTATTTATAAAATGGAACACATTACTTTCACCCTTAACGACAGTGGGGAGCAGTTCCAACCCAAGTGGGTCTCTCGGATCCACTGTATCACGGGCAAGGACCAAGATCTTATAGCATGAAGTAGAAAAACATGAGACCGCCATGGGAGCCGGGGCATGTTGCCCTTCCCTCCCCCAACCAGTCCGGATCCATGAGAGTCGGTCGACAAATTCATTGTCGACCGCCATTACAGCGATACCTTTATGTCGACCGCAATTGTGCTTGGCATAAAGCCGGTCACTGTATAGTGTGTTTTCTTCGAGGGGGCTTTGCCCCCCGAACACCCCATGCTGGGGGCTCTGCCCCCCCGCAACCCCTTTAACTAAAATAATCAACTCTGAGTCAAAGTTGATTCAAGGAGTTCAAGTGGGGAGGGGTGCAAGACCCCTGAAAGCAGTGCCAGGGCCCTGCGCCGACACTACAGTGACCTGGTGCTGTTGTTACTGTACTGTCGGTCGTGGTAATTTTATCGCCATAGTGAGGGTATACCACCCAGACCAGTACAATATAAGGAATAATGTATGCGAGCCCATACACAACAAGCCTGTGTTTCTATTAAGGGTAGAGATAACTGCATATGGACTGCAAGAAAGAAGCTCGAGATGGCCATGCTGTCATCTCACCCCAAGATGGAAGCACAGGGCGCGTTGTGTATGGTCACCCATATTTTATTTTTTATAGTATATATATTTTTTTCTGAGATCATAATGTTGTGTGTGAGACTGGAGCGGAGCGAGTGAATGAGTGGGAGCAGGGAAGCAGTGGCAGTCGGCCCAAGAGAGAAAGTCAGGTGCACTGATTACAGAACGTGCATAATGACATCTTTTGAACCTGCATAACAACTTTTCAACTGCGCACAACAAGCTTTTTGACCTGGCTGAATTCCATACACAATAAGCGCTAACCATATACTGTAGATATCTTGACTGCTCTCTCCCAAAGTTGGGTGGTGCCCTGGGGCTGGGGCAAGTGGACTTCCATAGGGTTTAAGCTTCCAGTGTATGCCTCTGGTGGGGCTTCAGGGGTCTTTCAGCCTGGGCTGGAGGTGCACTGCCCATATAGGGATGGGCACAGATGTAATGACTCAACCCCAAGACAGCAAAATCTGAGAACTGTCTTACCAAACAGCAATACCTATAATATGAAAACTGTTTTACTATGTACTGTTAGGCATGGAAATTGTGTTTCGTCGTCTTCTTGTTTTGATGTGTTGCTAACCATTGTAGCATAATTACTGCTAGTCTAGTAACCACAAATACATTAATTTTACTATGTTTAAAGAGCTACTGACGCCTCAAAGAAAACTGTAAAAAACATAATAATTATGTACAATTCTGCTTCCATTCCATTTAATGTTATATATTTCTCCTCCCCATAATTGATTACTAAGGAAATGTGTATGAATATATGATTGTTGTCCCTTAAGAGTTTTTGAGTTCATCCGCCTCTATAGCTTACTCCCTACTCCAAGTCATAATCCTCTTTTGTGACATAACAGTCTGTTGCCATGGGAGTAACTGTGATATCACAAGCAGTGCTCTGTGACTTCAGGTAGGGAGAAAGCAGCAGGAATAGATGAACTCTTAAGGAGCAAAAATCCTGTTTTCATACAGATGACCTCAGTAATAAATAATGGGGAGGAGAAATACAGAAATAATGGGAAATACCAGCTGGACTGTGTCTGGATATTATGTTTTGTTAAAGTTCACCTGAACATGTCACCACCTCTTTAAAGAAAAGGTAACCCTCAGTACTACAGGGATACAGACCTTCCACTGAGCATGAGGAATGACCCGGCCCAATAGGCACCTTAGTGACAGTAGAAATAGCTATACTCTGGCTGGCCCAGTAGCAAGGAGGACTGAGGCATTATGCCTCATTTCCTGCCACACCAGTGACCCCATGTTTGCGGTGCGAGCGGGTTGCCGGGGAGGAAGAGGACTGAGCATCCGGTGGACAGCTCTTCTCTGCTGGGGAGGGTGGTTTGGCAGTCCCACTAAATGACTGCCCCCAGGTGGAGGCCTGAGGGTAGAATCGGATGGGGACACCAATGAAGGAAGGGTTATGTGGGACTATGCAGCATGCACACACCTCCACGTTTGCGCGCTGACGTGTCGCACCCCAGCAACGGGGCGGGAATATGAGAAAACCAGGAAAAACTCCACAGGTGACAGGATAAAGACTGACCCTCCATAGGCTTTGCACCGGTGGCTGGGCACAGCCACGGTTCTGTGGCAGAGGACACGGTCAAGTAAGTCCCAGAGGAGCCGGGTGACGGGGCTGGGGGGGTCGATCAGATGGGTGCTGCCGGAGTGAACAAGGAGAGAAAAATGAATATATTTAAAATAAAAAACAACGAATTGGCTCTACTCCCAGCTGTGTGTTGTACAACCTGACCCTATGACTTAGCCTGACTAGAAGATGCTGCAGCACTGAGTGGGGTTTTACGTGGTTCACAAATTATGCACCTTCATTGTTACGTGACTATGTTTTGTTTCTGCATTTATGGAAACTTAATAAAATACCATTTATAAAAAAAGGTATACAGTATGAGGGGAACAGGCAGTGTGTATTTGGGGTCCAATAATTCTACAACAGGCCTGGAATTCAGGGCTTGTGGACAGGCTAAAGGGCAGTTTGATACAGCGGGGAAGGAGGGATGAACAGAAAGTAAGAAGAAAACATGGAGGTAGCATAGTGCAGTGGTTGCAGTACTGACGTGGAAACTGGAAGAGTGCAGGTTTAAACCCTGCGATAGCCAAATAGTATCAAGTATTCACTGTGTGACCTTGGGCAAGTCACTTAACTCCTAGCACTCCAGTCGATGTGGCAGAAGAAATGGGTAGAAGCAGGACCCCACTGGAAACAAGATGTTGCATCTCAGCTAGGCTACCACGGGTAAATAAACTATAAACTAAATAAACAAAAAAAAAGGTGGTTGCAACAGAGACTGATGGAAGTCTAAATATATGAGCAGAGAAAACTGAAGTGGCTGTCGTGCGCTGCAGTGTTAACTTGGTTCCCACCAACTCGTCACGGTGGAGTGGGGATATTCATCAGCCACCTGCTGAGTGTGATTTCTAATCAGTGAGAGAGGTAATGGCTGTGCACCATCAGCGTCGTATTGAACACAATCATAAAGCAGACGAGATTCCAACTGACTCAGGCAACGTGCATTTCAAATACAGGACATTTAACTGTTGACAGAACGTTAAGGATTGTGTTATATGAACGGTGAACACAAAACATTAAGTTAAAAATGATGTTGACCAGTCAGCCCGGTGATGAGGAGGGCTGAGACACTGGACGTCTAAGGTTCTGCCACGTCGGTGACCTGGGTTCGGAAATGAATCTGGGTCCCTTGGAGTCCAGCTGGGGAGGGAGGATTACATGTCCTCTGGCTTGCCTGCCACCTAGAGGAATCTAGGTGGCAACACCATGGGACAGCACAGGAAGGGACCCTGGATGACACTTTGACTTGACTCGGGTGACGTGCATTTCAAATGCAGGGAATTTACATGTTGATAGGAATTAAAGGACTGTGTTACATGCATGGTGAACACAGAAAATTAAGTTAAAAATGATGCCGGCCAGCTGGCCTGGTGGCATGGTGGGCTGAGGTGCTGGGCATCTTACCTTCTGCCACGCTGGCAGCCCGGGTTCGGGAACGGACCTGGGTCACTTGGAGGCTAGCCACAGAGGGGGATTAAACATCCTGTGGATTGCCTGCCACCTAGAGGAATCTACGTAGAAGCACAGTGGGACAGCACAGGAAGGGACCCCACGCCCAGACAATGGGGCATCCCCACAGAGGCAGAGTACCCACAGTGCACTATTGCACATGCATTGCCTCAGTGAGGACATAACAGGAGAATAAACCCTCTAACCACAGCACAGTGACGGTCCGGTCTCTTGCAGACTCCACACTGATGACTGCACCTCCAATCCAGGGTCCTGTGGCAAGACAACCAGAGAGGGTAAGCTCCAGAGAAGTCAGTGACAGGGCTGTGGAGACCGGTCCAGAAGGGCTGGTTAGTTAGAGTGTTTAAAGAGATAGTTCTGACTGGCCCAGACGCATTACGCTGTGCCAAGCAAGAGACCCAGGCTTGAGAGTCAAGCCCAACTTTCACACCAGGCTGGTGGAGTCATGGTCATGCCACAGAGGTATTGTAGCATGTTCCAACTCCTGAGGAGGGAGTGAGGCTGCCTGTATATTTCCTAAGGCAACAGGCAAGGAAGCACTGGGACATGGGTGATCTTGCACCATCAACAGGGCTCCGCCAACAGAGTGGCATGCAGGAGTCCTGAAAACTGTCAGTGCTATGCACAATGTGGCTTTCACAGCTAATGCAGCATTTCTGCCTCGGTGTTGGTTAAATACCAATAGGCCACTGACACCTCCCCCACAAAGCTAACATCATACTGAGTTTGCTTTGCTCTTGGTGGCACCAAGGGTCCTGGGAGGGGTTGGCATTTATTTATTTAGTTTCTAGTTACCAGGTAAGTTCACTAGACAAAGAATTGCCTATCGTCTGGCATGACCTGGGAAGTTAGTCAGACTAGCAGTACAATACAGTCACATAACAAGCATTTGTACAGTACAGAAAAATACAAAAGTTATAGCAGCATAGTACAGGAAACAAAATACAGACTATACAATAGATACAAGGTGCAAAACACAAACTATACAATAGTGCATGGAATAAACAACTCTAAGTATGCAGAACAACATAAATTAATGCTCAAATAAAGAGGGTGGCAGTGAACATGACAGATGAGGCAGCCCTGATTACGTGCAGGAACAAGAGAACACATACCGGTAATGTAAAGTAGCAGTTCTACCCAACCAGAAAGTCAGCCGTTACAGCCGCTGTAGTGCCACAGAAAATATGGCGGGCGCTATCTAGTCAATGGAGCGGGCGGCAGAGATGTAAACATAAACAAAGGATAACTGTGCACATATTGGGGTGATAATACATTGCCAGTGGGAAAAGAGTACCAGAGACAAGCTCAGCAGAGCACAGAGAATAAACTGTCAGAAAAGCCCAGATTTTTTTTTACATTGCACTGCTGCTTTAAGCACTCATTGCACTGAGTGAAACTGGGCTCTCCCCCCTGTCACTGACTCAGCAGTAAACCTCTCTGGATATCTCCTCTTTCGTTCCGACCGGGTGGGTAAGCGAGGGGGAGGCTGCGCTCTCTACCTCAAGGGCTCGCTCTCAGGTCACCTACTTCCTCTGCCCCAACTAACATCCAGGGCTCAGTCCCTCACCCTAAAATTAACTCTAGGTAAGTCAACCTCCCCTCTCCTCCTCACTACTGCCTATGTCCCTCCCTGAGACCAGAAGCAAGCCTTCCAAGCCATCCTGTCCTATCTCTCTACTCTTCCCGCACAGCATGAAAAAATACTCATGGGGGACTTCAACATAAATTGGCTGGCCAAGACAGCCGCCCCGTTCATTAACGAGGCTGCTGCCGTCAATCTCGTGCAGGTCGTCACAACCACCACCCAGGTTAACACCCGCACGGGGACATCCTCTCTACTAGACCTAGTATTCACAAACCGCCCCCACAAAATAACCAGCACCCTAGTCCTCCCTGACGCTCTAAGTGACCACTCTCCGGTACTCTGCATCTGGTCTTGTACTCCCCTCAAAACCCCACCTAAAATTACTTCACAACGCAACTTGGGCCTGGTAAACTAGCTCAACTCAAGGCCCACCTCAGAGACTGGGACTGGACACCCCTAGCAAACACCCTCGACCCAGATCATGCTCTTGATCTGTTTATCACCACATTCAATGCTGCTGTGACAAGTTCGCCTCCCTCACCACCTCACCAAAACTATGTCCAAAGGTAACCATGCCCCTTGGTTCTCGGACCACCTCCTAGGACTACTACGACAGCGTGACACCCTATGGCACCTAGCTAATGAGACCCAATGGCCTCCGGACAGACAACAGTATAGGGAGGCCCGACACAAATGCACTTGGGCCATACGCACCACCAAAGCAGACTATTACAAAGCCATCTTAACCTCTACCTGGGGCACTGGGCGCAAATTTTGGAATAATATTAAGGAGCTCTGTGGCAAAGCCCCAAATCTGCCACCAGACCAAATGCTAATAGACGGAAACCTCTCCACCGACCCCCTCAATATAGCTTCAGCCCTAAACTCTGCCTTCATTGATCTCAACCATGTCCTCCCCCCAACTTCTTCGATCCCCCGCCTGCCCAAATCTACCCCCATCCTCCCCTTCCTCCTCCTTTCTATCTACGTGTCCTTACCCCGGAGGCAGCCAAGCCCTTCCTAACCAATGCCATTAGCCACTATCACTATAGTCACAATTCCCTGGACCTGAGACTTCTCCACCTCACCCTCCTGGAAGTCCTAGCCCTGCTCACCCACATTCTCAACCACTCCCTCTGTCAAGGAAAATTCCCCTCCCGCTGGAAATTGGCCTCCATCACACCCATCCATAAAAGTGGGGACCGCACATCCACTAACAACTGCTGCCCCATCTCCATTCTACCACCCCCATCTAAAGCACTAGAACGCATAGTCGCCGATCAACTTACTGACCACCTTACTAAATACAACCTTCCATGCAACCAGCAACACGGCTTCCGAAAGGGTCATAGTACCACCACCGCCCTCCTTGAATTTACCTCCCATGTCCACTCAGCCTTGGACCATGGCCACCTCACAGGCGCCACCTTTGTGGACCTATCTAAGGCATTTGATACCGTCAACCTTGTCCTCTTATTTATTTATTTAGCTTTTGTTTACCGGGTAAGTACACTAGACAAGAATTATGCCTATTTTCAGGAGCGACCCGGGAGAATACAACAAAGGGATACAGGTAACTGTACATAAAGGTTGCAGGTACATCATGACAAATATAACGAGACATATGGGAAATAAGGTACATCAGTGACTAATAAGAGTAACATACAGGAGTAGACCACAATCCAAAGGAATGGTAGGTCATAATATAACTTATAACTTAAACTTATAACTATATAGTTTGGCACCCCAAGGCAAGGAGGTTCATATACAAACTTCCACAAAGTCATCACGCATTAAGACATATAGATTAAGGCAGGACCAGAATGCATGGGAGTGGGCAGTCCTACTTATGACCAAGGCGCAATGCTGTGGACAAAAAAGGTATGCCCAAAAGTCAAAATCCAGGCAACTGAAAGAGTTTAATAGGATCACTGGAGTCCGTAAGAAGTATCAGGCAGCTTCAGCGAAGGCAGCTTGGGGCAAGTATGACAGATAGTTGATGAACACTCTGGCCTACAATGGCTTCTCCAATGATGCCATGAGCTGGTTCACCAGCTATCTCTCCGATAGGACACAGCTGGTCAAGGTTGGCACAGTCCTGTCCCCTAGCCTCCCAATCCACTCCGGTGTCCCACAGGGCTTCATACTTGGCCCCTTGCTATTCAGTCTATACTTTAACTCCATCCCATCGGCCTGCCCCGGCAGCCTGCTCCTATACGCGGACGATGCCGTGCTGTTTGCCTCTGACCCAGCCCTCCCTTAAACTCCACCTAACTCTCAACACTCTTTCCGTGAAATCGAACAATGTCTCACCACCCAGCGTCTAATAATTAATTACAATAAGCAAAAGTCATGATCTTCTCCCATCCCTAGAACCCACTAAAGAGCCTCTGCCCCCAATTTCTCACTGCTAATCAAACCCCCCTAGAACAAGTAAGCACCTTTAAATATCTAGGGATCACACTAGACCCTGCCCTCAACTTTAATCAACATATCCTGCACCTATCAACTGCCCTTAGCTCCAGACTAGGCGTACTTTATCAGTACAAACTCTGCCTCACCCCTGAAGCATTACAAATTACCATAAACTCCTCTATCTTCTCTCTGCTAGACTACGGCATTCTCGTCTACAGTGCTGTGCCCTCCACAGCGCTCAATAGACTCTGGCTTGTGCTTAACAAAGGCTGCCGTCTCATCCTTGGATGTGATTGCTTCACACACACCTGCTCCCTCTACAGTACCCCAAACTGGCTAAACTTAGACACCAGAATCAGGTATCACAGCTGCCTAATGACCAAAAAGATAATCTTAGGCCTCACCCCCGCCCTTGACAAAATTATCCTCCCAACATCTCCTGGTAGAACCACCCGTAGCTCGTACAAACCGTTGCTATGGGTACCCCGTTGCCGGACTTCCCAATTCCAGCTTCAGTTACAAAGCCCTTTCCTGGACAAACTTGCTCTCTAGCCTAATAACTGATGAAACTAGGCTTGGCCCTTTCAAAGCCAGGCTAAGGAATCACCTACAGGCCTCTAACCTATGTGACTGCAACTGCCTCCCCGATGACCTAGAACATCTTTAAGAGCCCTCCATTGCTAATTCTTCTACGAGCTAATTATTTGACAAACAGCCTCCTTCAGAACCTCTCTGCTACCTTATGGCTGTGCGAATCACTGTAAATCATGTTATCTTGGAAGGGCAGTCACTCACTGAACAAATGTGTAACCATGTTAAGTAATGTAAGATAATGTAATGTGCAGCAATCTGTAAAAAATATTGTCCCTGTATCTTCTATGTATGATGTGAACCTTTGTAAATGAGTCTTTGACTCAAAGGTCTTTCTGAATATCTCAATAAATAAAAATAAAAATAAGCACATATGGTAAGCACTGCAGTATGGAAACTCTGAGCAGACTGACAGTTATGAATAAGAGGGGGACTGGAGTCCAAAAGCTTTGGGGCTAGATTCGAGACAACTGTATTCCCAGTGATTTTCCATTTGCAGAACAGAGAAGAGCCTGATCTGAGGAGCTTAAGGGATATATATTACAAGTAGGTAGGAGAAGGGAAACAAGGGACCTAGGAACTTGGTTATGGAGGACATCATATTCAACAGCTCCCAGAGTGAGATCCTTAAGGGACACAGGGGGGAGCCAGTTGAGAGAGCAGTGATGTATATGGCAGTTCGAGGAAAAGGCAGAAGGACATATATTACAGGTTGCATCCCAGTTCCTTTGTTAAAAAAAAAAAAGTGTATTCATGTATTACCTAGATAGTATGGATAACGCTGGGTCCTCCTCGACCAAAAACGATTGTTCTGTATCCCACTTCTGTATGGTTTTGTGTATTGTCTTTCTTCCCTGATCACTATATTTATCATATTATGTGCATCATTCTATTCCTTGTTTTCTCTCTTGTTTCTCTTACCTGAACACTGTACTGCTTAATACTACGTGTATGTCCTTATTGTTGTTTGACGTGGAGCCTTTGTAAAGGAGTCTATGACTCAAAGGGTTGTAATTCCGAATGTTATTAAACAAATAAAATAAATTAGTAAGGCCCTAGCAGCAGATGAGTACACAAACTCGGTACATACATGTATGGAGAAGAATGCCTGTGGCAATGGCTAGTTGAGCCTTTGGGGTGAGCTTTACGAATGACGTTATATGAAAGTCCGCTTCGGATGTTTACAGATCTTCATATGCTAGTTACGTGCAGGGAGAAGTTGAAGGACAGGTCAAGAGTTACCCCAAGGTAGCTGAACAACAGAATCATGACAAAATTGTGTCCACCATCACAAGATCACCGAAGGGGGGTGGGACAGGGGAGTACAATTTCTGAATTTGGATGCACTACCAAAGAATACCACTTGCGTTTCAGATGCGTTCAGCAGCACTTCATATTGTGGCAGCCAATTCTAACCCCCCCGGAGGTCAGAGGAGAGATTACTACTAATGGTATCAATATTATTACAGCTAAGGAGAAGGACAAGTCATCTATATAGAGGACTGGTGCACTGTACGTCAGACAATGGTGAATGTCATTTATGTGTAACAAAAATAGAAGGGGTTCAAGAATTGATCCCTGTGGTACACCAACTGAGGTATCATCAGCGGGATCAGAGAAAGGAGACCCAAATGTAACTCTCTGTTGCCTATTGCTCAGGTACTTATTAAATGAAGGAATGGTAGTGTGGGATATACCGATGTTACTGAGCTTAGTACAGAGCAGAGTGATTTACGACATCAAAGACTTTGGTGAGACTGATGAAAACAGCACCAGTAAAATCACCTTTACCAACTGGTGCGGCAGTATTACTTGTAAGGGTAAGCAGGACAGTGGTGGTGCTATGTCCACTCCAAAAGCCATGCGGGACGGGGATAGCAGATTACATTGTCTGAGGTAGTCAATCAGCTGAGTAGAGACAAGTTTCTCAAGCACCTTCACAGGTAGGGAAGGTGGTCCCCAGAGGACACTGAAGTGTCTTGGTAGGAATAGGGGTTCAGGCAGACTCGAAGGAGTGAGATACCCAGGGCACAATGATGCAAACTACAAAACTGGCACTTCAAATATTTGTTCCTGAACACAATCTGTGAAAGACAAACTAAAACTGGTGGAGAGAGGAGGTAGAAAGTTGGCGCATTTATGTTTCCATAGAAAAAGATGCTCAAGGACAAGGGGTTACACTATGAAGTTTTTTGGGGGGGCCTCAGAGAAAACATGTGGAAATACTTCTTCACGGAGAGGATGGTGGACACCTGAAACAGCCTATCAGGAGAGGTGGTGGGTGCAAAAACAGCGATGGGATTCAAACATGCATGGGACAGATACAAGGGGACTTTGGTAGTAAGGCCAGGGGAGGAGACGGCTGGAGACCGAATAAGCTCTGCGGTGGCACTGTAGGCAGGGAAAACTGGACAGACTAGGTGAGCCAAGAGGTCTTTATCTGCTGACTACTTCTGTGTTTCTTTGTCTGGGGCAGCAGTAAGCCACAAAGCACTTGCACTTTATATTATTCCTGCCTGTGACTCTTCTGTGCGTGGCTGTATGTGCTTTGGAATATCGGTTCCCTTTGTGCCCTATGGAGTCATTAACATTGTGGAACAGTGCAAACTAACTTCACAGAATGTCTAGGACACATAGAAGTATGTACGTTTATTTATACCATGGGAGGGGTAAATAACAGGGCTGAATAAAAATGGTTATTCATCCCTGTTATTAACCCCCAGGGTGATAAACATGTTATTTTCCCCGCAGCCTCATCACAATGGCATTCAGTGTTTAGTGGTTTAAACATGACATTCTATAACGCAGCAAGAACTAAGCCCTTTATTCCTCTGAAATGTTGCAAACAATGCTGAGCTAGAACTCAGGGCTCCGCTTCACTACCCCACTTGTCGCTAGGCATCATTTTTATACAATGCACGTAAGTGCCAACCCTTACAAATAGATGATTAATTTTAGTCAATGAAGCATTTTTTTAATATATTTTTTTAAAGCTAATCTATTTCTTCCAGGTCCCCACCAGTCAGTATTCATCTCAGCCACCCACCCAGCCCTGCACCCGACATCAGGCAGCTGTCCCTGTCTTCCCTCACGGTTTTCCCTCCATGGCAGGAAGGTGAGGAGCCCCCAACTCGACTCGCCTCAAATAGGATCCAGATTCCCGGGGAAGCACCATTCTGAGTCATGGCCTGCAGAGGGTGGCTGTTCATACAGCTCGACCTGGGACCTCTTTTCCTGGTTTCTGATTGTTCCCCCGGGTGGAGCATGCAATGCTGGCAATGGCCGAGCTGTGCACACTTCTGCCCACAGCATGCCAGCCGATGGCTCCACCCCCCCCCCTTGCTTGCATACGGGCTCTATGGTGCACTGGTACCCAGTCTCTGCTCGGTGTCAGAGAAGCGCCGACCCTGTACTGCCCCCCTTCCGGGAGAGGAGAGCTGTCCTACGGATGCTTGATCCTCTCCCTCCTCTGGCGGCCCGCTCGCACCGCGAACATGGGTCGCTGGTGTGGCAGGAGGTAAGGCATGGATGTCTCAGCCCTCCACGCCACTGGGCCAGCTGTCACTGAAGCATTCTAAATGAAAATTAATCATTTATTTGAATGTTAGGTGGGTCATCAGCATTTATTTCCACTTTGGGCTGGTCACAAAGAAGCTCTTGAAGAGCCGTTGTGCGATTTTGCATATCGGGCAGGCAACTCATTCTAGGAAGTTGCCTGCCCGATTAACTAAATGGACCACTTTTAAAAAATTTTCCGATGGTAAACACTACATTTTACCTTAGAATGCCCAGCCCATACTCACGCACGACTTAACGGTCATCTATGCTGCAGCCCCGCCCGAAAACAACTTATTGATGACGAGAGGTATGGGGCTGTGCTGCAGGTGCTCTATACAGGGAGTAACAGGCTGGAAATAGGATCGGAGGAGCAGGGCCATCGAACTGTACTAACATTATCTTTGCTGGCAGTTCTACATGTATGGGTCTACGATAGTCAGTGTCAGTGGCTCAGTAGGTAGCACACTCGCCTCTGATGCTGGGAGATCAGAGGGCTGTGGGTTCAGTTCCCACATCTGGCATTTGGGTTAATATCCCAGTACTGACACTGTAGTGCAGCATGAGAGGGGTGCTGCACTTCTGAGGTGCCGTATTTCGGATGAGACGTTAAACCGAGGTCCCATCTGCCTGGATTGATGGCAGTTCAGGTGGATGTTAAAGATCCCATGGCACTTATCGAAAAGAGTAGGGGAAGTTTTTATTGAGAAAAAACATAACATCACAAGAAGAAGGGCAAATTATAAGTTAGAATACAATATTTAAAAAATAGTTATACAGAGGAAGAACAAAAAGCAATTTTTTTGTTTTTTTTTGTTACATACAATCACAACAAAAAATAAATCTTCAAAAAATAGGAAAATGTTTCCACAAGGTCATCATTTTTTCACTAGAAGAAAACTTCCTATCTGTCACATGAAGAGCAAGTAAATCATTATGAACAGATTCAATTATTACCGAGTGAGATATCTGTTGCTGTTGTAGAACAAATTTACAACGGGCTTGCCATAAAAAAAACTGTAATAAGGCAAAGAAAACATTTAAAGTACTTTTATGATAATTCTTCCAAATCCCTGTATATTCACCCAAAATGAGAGTATTATAAGTTATTAAATTTAAATGTGGCATCTTCCAATATATTGCTGCTTGAGACCAAAAAGCTTTACTGTCTGCGCAATCTATAAAAAAATGCTGTTGGTTTTCTTCAACGTTAATGCATTGTGGTCTCAAACAATATCTTTCATCTAGAGGCTTGTATTTCATATTCCCTCTTACACCTAATCTCCCGTGAGCTGAAATCCAAATAATATCCCAGGTTTTAATTGGAATTCTGTAATCGGTCAATTTATGCAAGGCAAAAATCATTTTTGTGGGAGTACAATGAGGAAATAAAAGCGTAATTTTCTGGACATCATAAACAATATATGTATAAAAAGATTTTCTAGAAAGAGAAAGTAATTTTTGCAATGGTATCTTCCATTGATACAATTTTTTAAGGGTGGGAAGTCCATAGGTAGGTAAAGAATCTGAAGCAATAATTTTTGGAGGGAATAATGACCATTTAAAAAAATATTTATGCCAGACCGATTGGACCCAAAACTGCCATGGTAATGAAGGTTGTGTCCAAATGAATGAAAAAGAAGAAAATAAAAAAGTAGAGTGGAAAAAGATGATGGGATTAATCATTCTCAGACTACCATCTTTCTTTGGAAGGTATGTGTGGTCCCTCTTAACTGGGTTAAGTCTGTTTCCCCAAAGCATCTGAAAAAAGATGCTGTATAGCCTAGTTTCCACAGATGTGGGGGGAGGAAAAATATGACTTATGTATGTGAACAGGGGCAACAGAAATTGTTTAATAATAGCTACCCTTTTAGTTTACTAAAAGTCCAACTTTTCAAAGGTTCACTTTCAATTCACCTATGTCCAACTGATGTTCCCAATTATAGAGGGCCATATCTTCAGCTCCAAACCATACCCTAATATTTTTTGAGGAATCGCGATATGGGTATATCAAAATATTTTGAAACAAGTAAGGAGTAGTGTTGTAAGGTAAAATAAAACTTTTCTCCATATTTAGGGATGCCCCTGAAAAACTCCCAAAAAAAGCAAAAATCTCTAATGCTCGCTGTAGTGATGAAGCATTTGCCAATAATAAAGTAACATCATCTGCAAATGCTGTAACTTTCACTCTTTCCAATAAGGGAGAGGGTGAAAGCCCTATAATCTGATGATCAGAAATGACACTTCTAATGACCGGATCCAAAATAAAAGTATATAAAAGAGGGCTTAGAGGACAACCTTGCCGAACACCCCTACTAATTTTAATTGCAGTCCCCATTAAACCATTTACTATTGGTATGGTAACTGCCTGGCTATATAGTTTGGTTATCCAATTGACAAACATTTCTGGAATACCATAATGAACCAAAGAAAGTACAAATAGGAATGACAAACCGTGTAAAGCTTTAGCTTGATCAAGAGCTACTATCAACCCGAATCTGAAGAATTATGTGCTGAAGTGGAAAAAAGATCTCTTATTAAAAAAAGGTTATGTTGAATAGTTCTAGTTGGTATAGAACAGGTTTGTGCTGGATGAATCAGAATTTCTGCAGCCTTTAGTAAACGATTATGTAAAATTTTGGTTAAAATCTTGTAATCGGTATTTAATAAACTAATTGGTCTCCAATTAGATACAGAGCTTTTATCACCCTTTTTGTGTAAAAAGGTCATAAGAGAAATGGAGAAATCTTTACAAGCGGAAATTGAATTCAAAACAGAATTAAAAACTGGAGGCAGAAAGAATTCCATGTATTTTGAACAGGTTTTATAGAACTCATTAGGGATGCCATCCAGACCTGGAGCAATTCCAGTTTTAACTTTTAATAACCTCTGCAACTTCATGGAAGAAATAGGATTTACTAGGGATTGTAAAAGATCAGCTGGAAGCAAAGGTAGAGCATGAAATTTTTGAGCGGAAATGCCTCAGTAGGCAACAATGTTAGAGACTAAAATATTCTTGTATATGTTGCTGAATAACAGACAACATACCTATATCAGTGGTAATTAATTCTCCTGTGAATTAACAAGTCCTGTCATTAGGGTATTTGTTAGACGAGTTTTACAGGCCTGAAAGGATCAGACATAGGACTTTGTTTGATTCCATATTTAAATTCTAAATCTAAGATTTTGCTCTATCGTATTGAAAGGCTTTCATTAATTTCTTTATGTGTATAATTTGGGAATGGACCAGGAAATGATCCTTAGGTGGTAGGGACATTAATTTGTACAACTGATTCTATATAACAGATATTGTAGGTAATCTGAATTTGCCTTAATTTTACCCCACTTAGTGAACAAAGATTTAATTTCACTCTTCAGTTGTATCCACCAATCATGTGAAGGTCAAATAAATCCATAGTAGAAAATTTGGCGAAAAAATCTTCTAGTTTAGAAAAGAGATTGCATCTCGTAAAGGAGATGTTTAATCTCCAACGGCAAGTTATAGAAGAAAAAATAGGGGGAATATATGTCAGTGAGAGGTTACAAATTAAGATAAAGTGATCAGAAAATTCAGTAGGTTTAACTGAGCAAGATACTGGGAAGAGATATCGGGAGATAAAAACCATATCGATACGAGTTGAAAAAGTATGCCTGAAATAAGTTGCTCCACCTTGCGGGTGAAGACTTCTAAAGACATCTTGGAGACCAGAGTCTTTAATAAGTTTATTAAGAAAGTTAGCATCACAATATATCTTTTTTCCAAGATGTTTACCTAAATTTATATCTAGGGAGCAATTAAAATCTCCACCCCATATTATATGCTTTCTAGTTAACAAAAAAGGTTTAACATCTTCAAAGACCTCTATCTGAGTAAACTTCGTCTGAGGCGCATATAAATTAATCAGACGGAAGGAATATTCCCCAAAGGAAAAATCTAAAATTAACAACCTACCAGGTCTAACATCTATCACTTTGGATATTTTAAAAAACACGTTCCCAAATAATACCCCAAGACCGTCTGCAACATCTGGTCCAAAGGTCCAAAAGGAAGGTCCCCAAATCCATTTTCTTTGCAGTTGTTTAGTTTCAAAAGAGGCGCACCCTAGTCTCTTGTAAAGAATTATATCAAGTTTCAAAGACCCCAGGTACATCAATATGGGCAGTTGTCTTTGAAATGTTTTATACTACAAGTATTGTATGATGCTAGCTTTAAGGTAGTCATGGAATCATAAGGTATCTAGCATCAAGAGCTATGTTTTGGCTAACTTTCCTTTTTTTTCCTTTTTTCCTTTCTTTTCTTTTGCTAATTCTGTTGCTTTGCTATCCTCATCTTCAGTAATGAGTTCTGACACATGAGAAGTATCAGATTCTAGATCTGACTCCCTAGCTTCATCTTGTAGGGGGGAAAAA
The DNA here is from genome assembly GCA_016271365.2 of Neoceratodus forsteri. Taxonomy (NCBI): domain Eukaryota; kingdom Metazoa; phylum Chordata; order Ceratodontiformes; family Ceratodontidae; genus Neoceratodus; species Neoceratodus forsteri. The sequence goes on along the minus strand of CM028132.1, from coordinate 1,378,968,521 downwards.
AAATTTTCTGTAGGTAATGGGATTACAGGAGGCTGTTTTACAGAAGCTCTGGTAAGGCGTCTGCTTTTGACTGTCTCAAAAGGGGGAGGCATGGAAGGACCGGGAGTCTGTGAACTGGAGGCAAGGGGCTTGGGGTTAATATGTTTTTCTGCAAAAGCTTGGGGATCCTTTATGCTGGTCCCTGCTGTCTTGGGAGTAACTGAATGATTTGCAACCTGAGGGGCTGGGGGCATAGGAGCAGTATTATCAGGAGGGCCTTGTTTTTTTGCATGTGCTTTTTTCAGCAAATCATCCTGATCCCATCCCTCAGTACAATTTCTGCGTGCCCAAGGGCACTGATGGAAGCATGACCCTTCTCATCGCAGAGGTTGCACTGAAAGATGTTGGTGCACATATCCAGAGAGTGACCAAAACCTCCACATAAGGGGCATTTTAATACATCGCAGACACTACTAATATGGGTTTTGGCTCCGCACTTGTAGCAAGCTCTGGGTTGACCGCCATAAAAACAGACTCCCCTGTCCTTACCCAAAAAGAAACTATTAGGGAGATGCACAATTTCAGAATTGACTAAGAAAAGTTTCACTTTAAATTTCCAGCCCCCAGTCCAAATTCCTTCAGAATCTAGCAAGGCCTCAGGGGGACTCAGAATGTCACATTTGGACTGTAACCAGTGATAAATATCACTTACATTGACTCCTTCATTACGAAACATGATAGTAATGTAACGGATTTGTGGCCTAGTAAGTGGGACAGCGAAAAAAGGAACCCATATAGGCGTAGTTTTGTAAATGGCATATTTATCCCAGAATTTTTCCAAGTGGAGATTAGTCTGAAAACTGACGTCAAACGAATCCTCACCTGAAATATGTATTAAGGCATAAATATCAGAAGAGGAAAAACCCATAGAATTTTTCAAAAGCTGTTTAAAAACGTAATACCTGTCCGGATGCTCTGGAAGACCTCCTTTATATCGTATCCGAACAGCATTACGTCGAGGGGCCTGCTCTAATTTATTTTTAAACAGCTCTGACATAGGAGGTTTTGATAGGGAACCCTTACCCCTCCTGCAATACCATTTCAATGTTATCACTTTGAGACTCAGTAGAATTAATCAAGGGTATTTGGCTCGATGAAGCCAAAATGTGCTCCCACCCTCAGTAATTACAGCTCTTTCAGATGCAATATTAGAGTGCACTGGAGAATACCTGGGCCCAATATCTCAGAATTGGTGGCATGCATAGAAGATTGTGTTGATGTGAAGGCAGTCCAAGAGGAGTCCGAATCAATGCCCTGATTCAGTTTTTCGCCAGCCTGCTCCTGTTAACGCTGTGTCCTCTGACCAGTCCAGAGAAAATCCTGTTGAGCCTCTTCGTAGTTCAAACTGTCGCCGACAGTCTGCGACGCTCTGAGTCCGCTCATAGTAACGGTCCCTGTTGCTTCATCTCCCGGAAGATTGTTCCATTGAGGCGCTGCTTTAACGATTCGGTACCCCAAAAAGATGCCGAATTGGGATCAGGAACTGCAGAATCTAACGCTTCCTCGCCAAGCAACCCCGAATCATTGGAATATTCCCCAGCCAACTCCGAACACTCAATGTCTTCTCCGTGCTGTTTCCAGTGAGGAACATTCAAGGGCAAACTGGGTAAGTCATTTGGAGCATTGCAAGAACTAATTTCAGAAACCGAGCTTTCACCGACCTCCATCCCCGAATACTGTTGCAAAAACACTGCCATCATGCAGCGTGACGTCAGCGGGAATCCTACTGACGGCAACAAGGCAGTCAGATGGGGAATTTCCCCGGAGTCCTGGCCAAATTTCCCTCATTCACTAAAAATACCACCAACAGCTTAATCTGGTTCAAGGTCAGTTGGCATTCATCTGTATCACCCTCCCCCGGGTTGTGCCTGAAAATAGGCAGGATTTGTCCAGTGCACTTACCCGGTCAACAAAAAATAAATAAATTAGCCCCATGGATGTAGGACCGCCAGCAAAGATAATATTAGTACAGTTAGACAGCCACGCTCCCCTGATCCTATTTCTAGTCTATTACTCCCTACATAGAGTTCCTGCAGCCCGGTCCCGTACCTCTCATCATCAAAGAGCTGTTTTTCAGGACAGGGCTGCAGCGCCTGGATGGCTGCTTGGCTCGTGCACGGAAGATACGAGCCAGGCATTCTAAGGTAACATTTAAGTGTTTACCACTGGAAAAAAGTTTTAAAACTGGTTCATTTAGCTAACTGGGCAGGCAACTTCCCGGAATGAGTTCTCTGCTCAATCATGCCAGCAGCTTTTTAACCAAGGGGAAAGCAGCTTGCACAATCCCAGATAACATACAATGGCCTCACAACTGGCCACATTCCAAGTCAGGGCATTGTGTATCCTATGGGATATATACTAGACCAATAGTTCTCAAACTTTGTCATAGTGAGCCTCCCCCTGAGCCATGGAAAAGATCTTGAGCCTCCCTCAAACTACTGAAATATTTTTGGGCCTCCCCATAGAAAAATAGCCTACTTTTCACAGTACATCAGGAATAAATTGAAACCTCTTTGCATAGCTGGCTCTCATGTTATTAAGCTTATTGTAACCCCCCCAAAACAGGACAACCTACTTGCTCCAATATTTTTGACTCTCGAAGCATTGTTACCCCTTACTGCCATACCTTCATGGGTTAGACTGCGTTTTCTGTTTCCCCCTCTAACTGGAATAACAATCCTGTCAACCTCTGCCTCTCCCCCTCTCCCCCTGCTCTTAAGCAACTTCTCAGGGATCATTTTGCTCCCTAGGTACACCTGAAATAAGCCTTAGCTCAGTGTACAGTACCTTCCCTGGTCATAGACTTGTGAATAAATACATAAATTTACCTGTTATCCTCTTTCAGTTTGCCTTATCCCTTCACACAAAATCTATAAAGTTCAAAATTGAAATATAATACTTTTTCAAGACTTGCTTGAGCCTCCCCTGGAACAGGTTGGGGCCTCCCCAAGGAGGCTGGCCTCACCATTTGAGAACCCCTGTACTAGACATATACAGTATATGTGCTGCAAGAGATTATGGTGTTAGTGTCCTCTCATGCAGTTTGGGCATGTAGACTGCAAAGCAAAGCAAAACTGAGCGGCTGTCTGCCCAAACTATGTGAGAAGACACTCTTATACCAGAACAGACATCCCTCACAGTACTTACATGCTGACTGTAAATCACCCACATTAGCTAGAGTGAATCATGATAGGTTTTAAAAACCAAATTAAATGCTCCTCAGTGGACTCCGAAGTGGAACGCTCCACTGTAACCATGCCATATGAGAAAAAAACTGTAAACAGGATAATCTTTCTTGCGTTTCTAGATGCTGCTGATTGGCTGAAATCAGAAGTGGTTTATAATACATTGTAAAGACTGGAGAGGTAACCTAATAACAACCCATTATAAAGGAAGAAAATACCGCTAGGGCACATTGGCAATATAGAAAGACTGGATTGTTTGGCTACAAATATGTTCAGTGTTTTCCTGTCGTCTTTAAAGGAGAAAGCAAGTGCACTAGGTTCCTCAAATCCTGAAAGCCCAACTGGACTTTCTTGTAGGTATTAGTAGTCCTGAGTCCTGTTTTTTTTTTTTAACCTAGTATTTACGCTCCTAACTACCTCGTCTCTCCCCTCTCTCAGACATCCTCTGAACTGCTCTCCCCATGTCTCGCCACGATCTGCTCCTAGAGTACCACGGATCTGCACAGTAATCAAGGCACCCGGATGACCCCCGGGCGGGGTGAGGAGGCACTCCCCCGTACTCACCTCCCCAAGTCCAACATGCTGAGATGCAGATCCTGTACAGCGGGGTCTGCCGCTGCGGGCCCGAGACGAGCAGGGAGGTGTCGTCACCTGGGAGAGACCGAGGGGTTTTTCCCTTGTTCTCCCTAGACGTTGGCGTTCAATGGGGGCCGATGAGCTGGAAGGCTCCGCCCCCGCCTACATCTGTCCAATGCCCATGCTGCTGCTCCGACTACCACACCTACCAACCAGGCTTCCCTAGATGGCGGTATTGCGACAGGAGCATGCAGTGACCACCCCCCAGAGAGGAGGAGTAGCCATCGGGCGCTTCATTCTTCTCCTCCCCGGCCGACCCCCGGTGCCCCGGGCTCGTTCCCGAACCCGGGTCACCGGCGTGGTGCAAGGTGTGGTGTCCAGCGCCTCAACCCTCAGCGCCACCGGACCAGCAATCCTGTTCGTTATTTATGCAGTTTTTTTTTTTGCCATACAGGTTTTTATCCCCAATCACCTCCAGCGTGCCCCCTTCTGTCTGGTTCCCCCAGCCCCATCACCCAGCTTCCCTGGGACTTACCTTCTTGCCAACACTCTCTGCTTGCAGGACTATGGTGGGTGGTCAGTCACAGGTGTACGGCCTGCGAGGGATGGGATGTCATACTGCAGCCAGAGAGTTTTTTCCTCCTCAGTTTTCTCCCGGAGACCGCACACATGCAATGACGTAATGGACAAGCTTCGCCTCAACAGAGATGTCCTCAAACATCCTTGCATGGTCGTGTCTTCTACATGTCCAACTACACTGCCACCAGGATGCCTCCAGGTGACCGTCAACAACGGGTTGTGGAAACCCTTCTCTCCTAGGGAGGAGAACTGTCCAGGTGGATGCTCAATTCTCCCTCCCCTCGCTAGCCCCCAAACGGCTTGCATCTGTTCCTGAATCTGGGTCGCTGGCATGGTAGGAGGTAAGCTGCAACCACCTTAGCTCTTCATGCCAATGGGTCCACCTTCTTATGGAGGTGTCTATGCTCCTTCTTCAACCAGCCTGCTTGTGGGCTACCTCCCCCAGCCCCATCATCCACCTTCTCCAGGTACCTATCCCATGCTCCATCCCCCACAGTGGGGCTTTCAGGGCTTTATCATAGAACCCCTCCAGGAGTCCCTCTGGGGACCAGGATTTGGTGCAGGCAGGTGCCATTTTGGGTGGTGCGGAAAAGCAAGGGGCACACCTTCATCTGGCTTTGGTGGGTGCTTTCCTCCTTTTACTGCCTTCCTTCCCCCAGATGGCATGCGAGACACCAGCGGAGTGTGATTCAGGCACATGCAGCACGCTTCTGCAGGGAGAGCAAGCTTCCTAGCCCACCAGCAGGAACTGATGCAGCGTTAGAATGTGCCCCCTTCCAACCCCTGCCTGGGATGGCAGCGTGTTCGCTCAGCCTAGCTGCGCAAGCATGGACTCCTGCGGTTACTCCTGAACTCAGGACATCGGCATGGAAGCATGACATGTTTTCACTGGGCCATCTGGTCACCTCAGCCTATACAACCGCCCCATTTTAGATGGCCCCTTATTTTCTGCCTTGTACAATACACGCTTCCTTCCCTATTTCAGTCTCCTTTAGCACTTGTTTTTTCATTATAAAAATAAAAGGAGTGCTACTTTTACTATGGCTCGATCCAGGCTGTCAGCAGTATTCTCAGCTGTTGTTGTACATCTATTGTCCCATAAGGCCAGGGAATAGTGTCTGCTGCATGCTAGTTCACTTTAGTCCCAGGAAAAGTGGTATTAAGCAGTGTGTACAACAGTGAATACTGATGAAAACCCATTCAGAGCAATATAAAATGGAATGTTCCTTTTGTTATTCCAATCGAAAAGAGAAAAGGGCAGCTCACTGATCTGTTATTTCTATTCTCTTATGAATCTACTCAAGAAAAAGAGCGAAAAGGTACCCACCGGGCCCACTCTTGGTGGCAGCTGAAAAACACGTTACTGAAAGATGGTTATCTACAGATCCCCTCACCCTATCAGAATGGCATCAGATGGTAAGTTTTTTTTTTATTATTATTTAGAACTGCTTACATTTTCCCTTAAACAACAGCTGGATAAAGGTACAAACTGCTGGGCATGATGGGTGCCTAATATGGTAGCAGTAGACTTCTCATTTTGTCCCAGATTACACAGGATTTCTCAGGGGGCTGTCTGAGGCCGCATAAACATCACTGGGTAATCTCTGGGAATGAGTACTTAATTTTGAATAATTATTGATGAGACCAGTTTTTATCCCTTAAGCTTATGTATGTACTGTTTAAAAGACAAAGAACCTATGTGCAGAAGCACTGAGGCAATGGTTACCCCAAAGGGCATTTGGCTGGGAAGCTAAGTTTCAAAGAAATACAAAATCACACATGCCCCCACAATGCAAAGCATGATGGGCTGCATATGCAAATCACCAATTCCACTGGGGTGTCAAACAGATGAGGCATACTGATGAGTGCTGGTAGGACGAAACACGTGTCTATGTCTTCTGTCGGAACCCTTTGCAAACTGTGTGAGAGGCCTTTTGGCACCATGCATTTCTGCTTAAAGTTGAACCAGCATAATATTCTGTGGTGATTTGCATATGCAGCCCATGATGCTTTGCAATCTGATTATAAATTCAAAAAAGTAAAGAGAAACATGCTAACACAGACTCAGAAGATAACTGTTGCCTACCAGGCTACTGGTTTCTACAATAATTTGCCTCATTCAATTATCAAAAACATACTGATTCCTATTTTTAAGAAATCACTGCTTCATTTATTGCGGACACATTCAGTATGTAACTGTGTTGCCTAACTGACTGCTTTTTATCTGTACTTTATATTTTTTGTTGGCTGCTCTAATCTGGTCACATGTGAAAAAAGGCAATACCACTCAAACGCTTACCAGTATAATAAATAAAATGAACGGGTGTTGTGTAAGACAGGAAATAAGGGAGGATCTAAGATGGGGAAAAAAAAGTAGCTAGGTCAAAATTTTCACCATGAAAATGCACTGTTGCTTTAAATCAAGACCATTTCATAGAATCCTGTGCTAGAAAGTGACATCACTGAGGGGCAAGCTGTATGTTGCGAAAAGGAAGGTCCATGATTTTAAAAGGGGGGGTTTAATGTTTTTTTTTAATACAATAACCCCTTACCTTATGCTGGCGATAGTCTTGTAATGCAAGAAATGAATGCATTCAGTATGTTCACTATGGGAGGGAAGAGACAGAACATTGTGCTGAATGGATGGCCAGCTGATCCCGTCCACTTCCCAGTCTGACAGCCCCACCCCTGCGCTCAGACGTTTTGTGATGTCTAATCAGGGACAGCGCAAGGGCCCTATCAGTTGAGCGATGGCTTTCATTTATATCACAAGTTGCTTTAACTAACATAAAAGAGCTCTGAAAAATTCCACCATTCACTTGTTTGTGGCGCCCCCACTTGCTCTCCCTGGTTAGACGTCACAAAATGTCAGAGTGCGGGGGTGGGGCCGGCAGACCCGGAAGTGGAAGGGATCAGCTGACTGTCCATTCGGCATGATTTTCAGTCCCTTCCCTTCCCTCCCATAGTAGACATACTGAATACATTTCTTTCTTGCATTACTAGACAATCCCCAGCATAAGGTCAGGGGTTTTTGTATTAAAAACACATTTCTCTAATGTTGGAACTTCTCTTTAATCATAGCTTGCCCATCAGTGAAATCACTTTCTGTCTCAACATTCCACAGAATTGCTACTGCCTTGATTTGATTTCTAGAAGAGTTAGGACCCTATCCACAAAGATGGGCTGATATACACCCAAAGCATGTAACCATGTGCTCGACCTCTATACCCATGAAGGCCGGCACACTGGCTGCTATTCAAACCCCTCCACATCCCCGATCTGCAGAAGAAGAGGAGTACAGAGAGGTGGGGGCAGGGCTGGAATTGACTGGTGCCAGCGTGGCACAGTGGACTGCAGAATACAGCATTCCACCAAAGTACAGCTGTATCCCCTTTAGAAATAAGAAAATAAAAAAAAAATTAAAAGTTATAACACCCCCTTGCCCTTCATGCCAGCTCAAAGAGCAAGAGGTGTGGGCACCACTTCAAACAATTTAAGACCGTTGGTGACAGGGTAGAGGTGGCACATAAGCGCTACTGCATTGTCACCCACGTCGTGTGGCATGCACCCCCCCAGCACTGTAGATTATTCCCAGAATTGCAGGGAGTGGGTGCCCCACTCACTGTTTGCCTGCCCAAACCTAGCTGCATACATAATAGTCTGCGGAGTCGAAAAAGATGTGGAACCCCCCTTTCTGGATTCCGGGCAGCACCCTGCATGTGTGAAGGGGACACACCACAGCAGACCAAGCCTCGCCGCGCCTGCAGAAGGCAACATTTTCTTTTGTGGCTCGGACCTTAGATACTTGCATTGCCAGCTTGCAGACATCTACACCTAACCCCAATACGTTGATCAAAGGATCTTTTCATGGGCTTTCAAAATTTAATGGACCCAGTACGCTTCTCTTCCCTTTTTAATTCGACCAACTCTGCACAGCTGTAGCCTTTTGGCAATGTACCAGGAGCTTAACTCCTGAGAAAACTTTCTTCATTGGGAGTGAGGAAGCAATGAAACCCATTATAATTACATAAAAGGAGAGGAGGGATTCAGGGCAAGACTCAAATTGCTATATTTCTTTGAATTCTTAAGTGGAAGTAACCAGTAACAGAGAAAGAGGGAGAGACTGTGGTAGCCCACAAACTCCTCTACACTGAGTCACTAAGAGTGAATTAAGGGAAAAAAACATGTCTAACAATTTCATCAGAATAATGACAGAAGAACCAGGGCAAAAATAGATAATGGCTCATCACAAGGAGAGGGAAACCCTGATGCTCTCACTTTCCACCTCCCTCACTTCCAAATGCACAGGTACTGTATTACAAATCATTGCATGCAGGATGCCCAGGCCTGGGTGTACCCTATGGTTTGGGACATTACAGGGAGTCCAGGACTGACCGCCACCTGTAGCTCGAAGTATTAGAGGGAACAGCCGCTAACTGTCACCTGCTGTGACTCAAAAAATCACAGGGAACCCAGCGCTGTCACCTGTGGCTTTCAGTAACACAAGGTGCCCAGAGCTGACTGTCAAAAATGGTTCAAAGTGTTAGAGGGTGCTGAGAACTAACTGTCACCTGTGGCTCAGAGTATCACAAGGAGCCCAGAGCTAACTGTCACCTGCTGTAGCTCAGAGTATCACAGAGAGCCCAGGGCTGACTGTTATCTGTGGCTCAGAGTATCAGAAGGTACCCAGAGCTGTCACCTGCTGCGGCTCAGAGTATTACAGGGAGCCCAGGGATGACTGTTACCTGTGTGTCAGAGTATTAGAGGGAACCCAGGGCTGTCACCTGCTGCGGCTCAGAGTATTACAGGGAGCCCAGGGATGACTGTTACCTGTGGGTCAGAGTATTAGAAGGAACCCAGGGCTGTCACCTGCTGTGGCTCAGAGTATTGCAGGGAGCCCAGGGATGACTGTTACCTGTGGCTCAGAGTATCGCAGGGAACCCAGGGCTGTCACCTGCTGCGGCTCAGAGTATTACAGAGAGCCCAGGAATGACTGTTACCTGTGGGTCAGAGTATCGCAGGGAACCCAGAGCTGACTTTTACCTGTGGCATAAAGTATCAGAGGAGTTTAGGGCTGACTGTCACCTGTGGCTCAGAGTATTAGAGGGAACCCAGGGCTAATTGTCACCTGTTGTGGCACAGAGTATCACAAGGTGCCCAGGGCTGACTATCACCTATAGCTCAGAGTTTTAGAGGGAGCGAAGTACTAACTGTCACCTGTGGCTCAGAGTATCACAGGGAGCCAAGGGTTGGCTGTCACCTGTGGCCTAGAGTATCAGAGGGAGCCCAGGGCTGACTGTCACCTGTGGCTCAGAGTATTAGATGGAACCCAAGGCTAACTGTCACCTGCTGCAGCTCAGAGTATCACAGGGAGCCCAGGGCTGACTGTTACCTGTGGCTCAGGGTAACTGAAGGAGACAAGAACTAACTGTCACCTGCGGCTCAAAGTATCACAAGGAGCCTAGGCAGGAATGTCAAGTTTATTTGCAGGAAAACTCCATTGACCACGCTCATTTACAAGGAGGTACTGGTAGGACAACTTGGTACAAAGTATACACAACATTACAATACAATACAATTGTGGTACATTAAGTTCAAACAGTGTTGAGACTGGTAAACAATGTACAGTAAGGAAAGATTAACAAACAACAGAGCATGGGTTTACCAAGCATTAATTTATGCCGGGGAGGCACGAGTCCGCAGGCCAAGTGACTTCTGCCAACCAGGCATGGATCAATGCTCAGTAAATCCACGCTCTGGAGTAGGTTAATCCACTTATAAAATGGGCAACTTTAGTTTAGAGGTTTAAATAAATATTTTAAAAAAACACTAGGGCAGGCCTGTCATTGCAGCGGTTGGATTTTCAATTGTGACGCCAACAACCCGGGTTCGGGAACGGACTCGGGTGCTGGAGGGCCGGTCGGGGAGAGAAGGCTTAAGGATCGGATGACTGCTTGCTTTCTCTCGGGGGCGGGAAGTGTCCTGGAGCTTGCTGACCCCTTGCGGAGGCTGAGGGCATGGCAACGTTAATTAATGGGGCATGGTGAACGTTGGCGTAAGCCTGAAGTTTGTGGAGCACCATGCCCCCGGGGAGCAAATGGGGGAAAAAGAGCCCAGAGGCCGACTGGATAACGGTCGCCAGCTCCCGCGAGACCTCGGGCAGTGCACAGACCATCCCAGCAGCACCCGGGCCAAGAATTGCGCTGGCCACCCCACTGGTGCCTTCCCCTTTGGAGGAGAGGGACACACTGGGTGAAGGGTTACATCCAGGTTACCCAAGGGGCTGCAATATGAGGTGATGGGTAGCTGCACTGAGGCAGTGTGGCAACGAGGGGCACAGGAAGGCCTAAAGGAGAGGCCGTCCCGGAGCTTGGGGGAGCAAAAAAAAAAGAGAAAAAGAAAACACTGTTTAAATGCATTTGTAATAAAATAGTTCTTCTGAGGATGCCGTAGTTGTAGTTCTCCACTAGGTGGATTTGTCCAAATGAGGATCCCATAGTTGTAGTTTTTTACATGTTTCTCTGGTGGAATGATCTAAAAAGGTCACTTTACATTACTGTCACTCAGGATTTTGTAGTGCCGAAAGGCAACTGTGAGTTTACAGGGAATTAATCCATGATCAGGTGACCTGTTTAGACAAATCAGAATACAGGATTTTCAGCACCCATTTTATAATACAGTATAGTACAATTGCGATACATTAAGTTCAAACAGTGTTGAAACAGGTAAACAATGTACAGTAGGAGGGAGTTATGGCTAAATTATATACATTTAACGAATTAAGCTAACAGGCAGTAAAGTAGAAAAGGGGGAAACATGAAAGAAGTTTACATTTAAATGTTTTATGAGACTATAACGGTTTCTCTGCTTGGAGGGCGACTAGGTACTTTGGCAGTGGCAAATTTCCGTAACTGCAGCTCTGAGTAGCACAGGGATCCGAGGACTGACCATCACCTGTCGCTCAGAGTTTTATTTATTTATTTAAAATCTCGGTAACCGGGATAGGCATGCTGAGCCAAGGCTCATTTTCAGGTGCGACCCAGGAGAACTATACAATAAGGATTATATAGTGGAACAACATACAGTACATAAAGTACCAGAGACTTATTCAGTTTCCTAGCGATTATGTAGCTGGCTAGGATGGAGCACGGGGAGAGGAGGCTGCAGTATAGGAGCAGGGGAGAGGAGGGAAGAGTCGGATAAGATGTCTAAAAGAGAGGAGAGTAGGAGAGTTGCGGAGATGTAGGGGGAGGAGGTTCCAGAGGGTAGGGAGCCTGTAAGAGAAAGCAGCCTGAGCAGTACTGATGTGGAGAAGGGGAAGGTAGAAAGAGCGAGGGTCCATGGTCCATAATGCATAGAAGGAAGGGGTAGTTTGTGACAGCTTAGAGGAGAGATATGAGGAAGGAGACCGAACCAATGTTTTGCAATGAGGGTTAGGGAATGAGTAGATTACTTGTGGGAAGGGGGGAAGGGATGACAGAGAGGGGAGAAAATTCCAGTGGTGAGTGTGGCTGGGGCATTAGTAGCAAAACGACAGAATGAGTTCAGGAGTGTGTCTAGTTTGGAGAGTGAGGAAGATGGAGCAGTCCTGTAGACAACATTGGCACATTTCAAATGTTGGTAGAATATTTTTTAGGACCAATTCATGATGAATAGTGAGTGAGAGGCAGCCTTTGTTTCGGTAGAGTAAGCCCAGTTTTGATCGCAGTTTAGAGCAGATTGAGTCGATGTGGATGGAGTAGTCCAGGTGGTTGTCCATCCAGACCCAGAGATATTTAAATTCTGATACATAATCTAGTGGGATGCCATCTAAAGTAGTAAACACAAGTGGGGCTGGGGTTCTCACTAGTTTTTGAGCATTGCCAAAAATCATAACGACGGTCTTTTTTGTGTTGACCTTTAGGTGATTAGCTTGGAACCATGAGAGGACTTTATTAAGGTCTTGCTGATTGAGTCAACCGCATACAGTACATGTGGATGAGGAAGTTGGAGCGAAGTTGGAGCACACCGTAGGGAGATCATTTATAAAAACTGAAAAAAGGATGGGGCCCAAGATGGATCCTTGAGGGACCCCAGCACAGATAGGGAAGGGAGGTGATATGGAGTTTCCCAACTGGATTGTTTGTTGTCTATCATAAAGATAAGAGGATAACCATTCTACTGTAGGAGGGGCCAGCTCTGTGAAGTGCAGCTTGTTGAGCAGTATGGGGTGTGAGACAGAGTCAAATACTTTTGCTAGGTCCACAAAGATCGTAGCTGTTATATGTCCCTGGTCCATAGTGGTTAGAATATGATCTGTGACCTGTAGAAAGGAAGTTACGGTTGAGTGGTGTCTTCTAAACGTGGAAAGGCAGCCGGAGGAAGATATGTACTTGGACAGCCCGATATGTGCAAGGGATTCCTGCAATTTTGCATGGGCAGGGAGGAGGGAGGTAGGTCTGAAGTTACGCGGTACAGAGGGACCTCCTCCTTTATGGAGGGGCAGTACTTTTGCAACCTTCCATGCCTGAGGCACTGTGTAGGAGGAAAAGGAGAGATTTAAAATGTGCGCTAAGGGAGTGGCGATTGCAAGTGCTGAGAGGCGGAGAAGCTTAGGGTGTATACCATCCGAACTAGGTTTATTTGGGTTGAGGGAGTTTAGGGCACAGAGGACCTTGTGAGGGGAAACTGGTGAAAAATGGACTCCATCATGTAATGGTGGAAGGGGGTTGGGGAGGGCACATGTAGTAAACTTGTTAAATGTTTCAGCTGCAGAGGGTGAATCTGAGATTGTTGAGTCATTTAGCTTCAGAGTTGGGGGGAGACTGGACTGGGGGGTTGTTTAGGGAATGGACCACTTTCCAGAAATAGGCAGGAGAGTTCTCATTTAAATGTTTTTTAAAGTATTCAAACTTAGTGAGTCTGATTTTTTTCGTACAGGCGTTTCTAAGAGATTTATACACCTGTCGGTCCTGGGGGAATTAGAAGATTTATATCGAGACCAGGCCTGGTCACGGGATTGCACAGGGCAATTGGTTTCACAGTAATCCAGGGAAGGTGACACCTCCTGACTCTGGTGCAAACCATAGGGGCATGAATATCCCACATCTGACAGAGTGAGGGTGGCTACAAAGTGACTGAGGGCAGAGTCCACATCAGGGGATGTGAAGACAGGTGTCCAGTCAGTGCGGGCAAGATCATGTAAGAGGGCAGCTTCATTTATGGAGCGCAGAGAGCGGAACTTCATATATTTAGGAGAGGTTTGGGGGAGGTGAATCTTTCAAACACAACAAGTGATACAGTGGTCACTTAGGATGTCTGATAAAACTCCGGCCTCGGTTATGCAGTGCGGGTGGGAGGAGAGCACCCAGTCAATGAGAGAGTGGTTGGAGGAATGTGGGTTGAAGCGAGTTGGCTCCTGGACCAACTGGGTGAGGTTGAGAGACTCAATTTTCATGATGGAGGCCTTAGAAGAGGGGTACAGCAGTTCAGGTTGAAATTGCTCATAAGAATTCGCTCCCCAGAGGATGCCGCAGAGACTATCGAAGCGATACACGTGACCAGTGAGTCAGGGGCAGGTTGAGGAGAGGCACAGAGTGCTCCAGTGTAGATGGGGAGTGAGCCAGGGAGAGATAGGAGGGCAGCGGTGAGTCAATGGGAAGAAAGGCAGGATTCGCGCAGAGTGATGGAGAGGGAACCTAGGACTTACTGTCACCTGTGGCTCAGAGTATCACAAGCAGCCCAGGGCTAACTGTCACCTGCAGCTCAGAGTATCTCAAGCAGCCCAGGGCTGACTGTCACCTGCAGCTCAGAGTATCACAAGGAACCCAGGGCTCATTGTTATCTGCAGCTGACATATAACAGGGAATCCCAGGACTAACAGTCACCTGTAGCTCACAGTATCAAAGGAAGCTTAGGGCTGACTGCCACCTGTGGCTCAGAGTATCAGAGGGAGCCCAGGGCTTACAGTCATCTGCAGCAGACGTTCCAACAGGGAGTCTGGGGAGGACTGTCACCTGTAGCTCAGAGTATAACAGGTAGCCCAGGGCTGTCACCTGTAGATCAGAGTATCACAGGGAGCTCTGGGCTGACAGTCACCTGTGGCTTATAGTATCACGAAGCACCTAGGACTGACTACCACATGTGGCTCAGAGTATCAGAGGGAGGTGTTCCTCAGAACCTATGGCTCACAGTATCAGAGGGAGCCTGGGGCTGACTGAGCCACAGAGTATCAGAGGGAACTCAGGGCTGGCCGTCACTTACAGTTCACAGCATCACACAGAACCCAGGGCTGACTGTCACCTGTGGCTCAGAGTATTAGAGGCAGCCCAGGGCTAACTGTCACCTGCAGCTCAGAGAATCACAAGGAGCGCAAGGATGTCTGTCAGCTGCGGCACAGAGTATCACAGGGAGCCCAGGGCTGACTGTCACTTGTGGCTCAGTATATTAGAGGGAACCCATGGGTAACTGTCACCTGTGGCTCAGACTATCGCAAGGAGCCCAGGGATGACTGTCACTTGTAGCAGACATATAACAGGGAGCTCAAGGCAGGCCGGCCCGGTGGCACTGAGTGTTGGACGCCACACCTCGTGCCACACCATTGACTTGGGTTCGGGAATGGAATCTGGTTGCTTGGGGGGATGGTCTGCAGAGGAGGAAGGACTGAGCGTCTGTATACAGCTCTCCTTCCTCGGGGAGGGGGGGCTAGTGTGGAGCACTGCAGATTTACACCCAACAGTGGCTGGGTGTCGGCATAGGCACGTTGTCCAGTAGAGGGAAGGGCACCATCTAGGGCATATGGCTACTTCTGCAGAGGCAGGGGCAGCTGCCTTGCCCACTGCATGGCTTGGGTGCTCAAGGGAGAAAAGCGGGAAAAAGGCCTGGAAGCCAACAGGGTCCATGATGACCTGACACGTTAGGGTCAGAGAATGAGTCCTTCAGAGGGAAGGCCAGAGCTACCTGTCGGCTCTGCGGAGTGGCGCTAAAAAGTATTTAAAAAAAAAAAGGGAGCCCAAGGCAGACTGTCACCTGCAGCTCCAAGTATAACAGGAAGCCCAGGGCTAACTGTCACCATAGCTTAGAGTATGACAGGGAGCCCAGGAATGAATATCACTTGCAGCTCATAGTATCACAAGGAGCCAAGGGCTAACTGTCGTCACCTGTAACTCACAGTATCGCAGGAAGCCCAGGGCTGACTGTCACTTGCAGCTCATAGTATCTCTGGGAGCCCAGAGCTGACAGTCACCTGTGGCTCATAGTATCACAGAGTGCACAGTGCTGCATGTTACCTGTGCCTATTACATGTGTCTCACAGTGTCACAGGGAGCACAGGACTGTCACCCGCAATTCACAGTATCACAGAAAGCCCATTGCAGTGTCAATTGTAGCAAATGTATAACAGGGAATCTGGGGCTGACTGTCACTTTGGCTTAGAGTATCACATACAGATCAGAAATGACTAACCTGTGACTCAAAGTATCACAAGGAGTTTAGAGTTGACTATTAGCTGTGGTTTGGAGTATTACAGGGAGCCCAGAGCAGACTGTCACCAGTGAGACAGAATTCCACAAGGAGCCCACTGTGGCTCACAGGATTACTGAGAGACCAGTGCTACCTGTTGATCAGAGTATCACAAGGACTCTACAGCTGACTGTCAGCTTTAGTTCAGCCAATCACAGGGAGCCCAGGGCTGTCAACTATGGTTCAAAGCATCACAGGGAGCTCAGGATTGACTGTCACCTTTAGCAGGTGTAAAACAGGGAGTCCTGGGCTGACTGTCACTGTGGCTCAGAGTATCACAGGGAGTCCATGGCTACCCATCACCTGCAATTCAGAGCATTACACAGAGCCCAGAACCGACTGTCACGTGTGGCTCAAAGTGTCATAAGGAATCTAGTGCTGTCAAATGTGGCTCAGTGTATCACACAGAGTCCAGCACAGACTGTCACCTGTGGCTCAGCATACCACAGTGAGCCCAAGGCTGTTTCCTGAGGTTCATAGTATTACAGGTAGCCCAAGACTGTCACCTGCATCTCAGAGTATCACAAAGAGACCAAGATTGACTGTCACCTACTGCAGATGTACAACAGGGAGTCCAGGGCTGACTGTCACCAATGGCTGAGAATACAGGGAGTTCAGGGCTATTGGTCACCTGCAGCTCAGAGTATCACAGGGATCCCAGGGCTGACTGTCACTTGTGGCTCAGAGTATTAGAGGGATCCCAGGGATATCACCTGCAGCTCAGAGTATCACAAGGAGCCTGGGGATGACTGTCAGCTGTGGCTCAGAGCATCACATGAAGCTTGGGGCTTATTGCCACCTGTGTCTCAAACTATTGCGGGGAACCCAGGGCGGCTGTTATCTGCAACTCGAGTATCACAAGGAGTCTAGAGCACCTGGCTCAGAGTATCACAGGGAGCCCAGGGCTGACCATCACCTGTGGCTCAAAGTATCACAGGGAGCCCAAAGTGGACTGTCACCTGTGGCTCAGAGTACCACAAGGAGCCCAAGATCGACTGTCACCTGTGACTCAGAGTATTACAGATAGCCAATGGCTTACTGTCATCTGAGGCTCAGAGTATCACTGGGAGCCCAGGACTGACTGTCCCCTGAGGCTCAGTATTAGAGAAAGCCCAGGGCTGTCACCTGTGGCTCACAGTATCAGAGGGAGCCCAGGGCTGACTGTCACTTGTGGCTCAGAGTTTCACATGGAGCCCAGGCCTGACTGTCACCTGTGGCTCAGATTATTACAGGGAGCCCAAGGCCGACTGTCCCAGCAGAAAGTGAAGTCACAAACCAAGTGCAGAGAAGGTGGTTAACACACACACACACACACACACACACACACTACAGCTCAAAGAATGCTTGCACTCACCGGCACCAACAGTGGGGCCTCAAAAGTAGCTGGAAGTTAGTTTATGTAGTGCCACTGCGCTTCAGCTTACTGCATTACAAAAACAGTCCAGCACACATCACTTTAACAGTTGCTACCACCCAGGTGCTCACTCGGTAAATTAAAAGTCCCGCTGTTAGGGATTCCTGTGTATAGCAGCCCTTAGCCCTGGCGCTTCAACTCTATGCCAGAGTTTTCATCCCCTGAAGTGAGTTACTTGGGTGGTAGCAATTGTTAAAATGATGTGTGCTGGACTGTTTTTCTAATGCATTAAGCTGAAGTGCTGTGGCACTAAAAATAAACTAACTTCCAGTTACTTTTGGGTCCCAGATGTTATTGCCGGTGAGTGTGAGTGTTCTTTGAGCCGCAAGGCTGACCGTCACCTGTGGCACAAAGTATCATAAGCAGTCTGCTTGCACTGTTTTTTGTGTGAAATGTGTCAGGCAGCTTTTCCTAGTGGAGCCTGGCTAATTATTTTTTTGTATCCTGACACTGCAAAGACAAAGTTTCCAGCACCAGTAATTAGTGTTGGGTAGCAGGTTGTCTCTGGTGGTGAGGAACACCTGTCAATTCAGCTTGGTAAATTCAGCCCAAGTCAATTCAGCCCCATATCAATTTAGCTCCTATGTCAATTCAGCCCCCGTCAATTTCGCTCGAGTCAATTCAGCTACTATGTTAATTCAGCTCCTTTTGGTTCTGGACTAGAATAAACATAACTAACAACATATATAAACACATTTAAGCTTTACTGAAAGCTGTAAAACATACTTTTTTGCAATTAAGTACACTATACTGAAAATGTTAATTTGCACATACAGTACATGCACCAATTACATACACCAGACAGAAAAACAAAACAGAACACAAATACGCCTAAACATAACCTTCTAATCCACACAACACACAAACCACCCTGACTAACCCACCCCGGCCCTCATCATTCCAACAGCTCCAGGTGTGAATACTAGAATGAAGAGTGACTAAGAATATAACTGCCATTTAGGTTTTTTGCTTAATGGTCAAAGGCACGAGTTCCGACTTGGCCTCATTGATCAGGAGGCCACAATCAAAGCAAGTCTGGAGGGCCAGGTCCCTGGATGCTCCACCTCCTGCCTGGAGGGACCTGCTATGAACCAGTCATCCAGGTAGGGACAGACCTGGACCCCTCAGCACCTCAGGAAAGCTGCAACCACTGCTATGTATTTGGTGAAGACCCTGGGGGCCAATGAAAGGCCCAAGGGCATGGCCTGGAACTCGTAGAGGGTTCCCTCGACTCGGAAGCGGAGGAACCGTCGGTGGGACAGACGGATTGGGATGTGAAAGAACGTGTCTTGAAGATCCAGGGAGCAAAACAACATACCGTGCTCCAGGGATGGTATGATCTGAGCCAGAGTTACCATCCAGAAAGTGCGGGACCTGAGGAACCTGTTCAGGTCGTGCAGAACGAGAATGGAGCACCAGCCCCCCCATCCATTTTGGTACCAGGAAGTACCTGGAAATGAACCCTGGGTCTGAAGGAGGGTCCGCAACTCTGCGCACCTCCTTGCAGGGGAGCTGAGTGATGTCATCTCGGAGAGCTAACTGAGTGACAGCGGACACCAGAGCCTCCCGTGGGGTGCGGGCTCGGCTTGGGGGGGGGACTTGCTCGAATTCCATAGGCAGACCCTGGCCGACCACTTCCAGCACCCAACGGTCTGTGATGATAATGGACCAGGCAGAAAGGAAGTGGTGGAGCCGGCCCCCCACAGGAGGACCCGGGGAGGTGTGCGGGGTATAGGGTGGCCCCTCAACCTGTCACTGGGCAGGCTTAGAAGAGGAAGATCTGGCCGAGGGGCCACCAGGACCCTTCCCTCCAGGTTTTCTGACTGATGAGGCCACTGACTTGGTCTGTGGTCATCAGGTTTGCACCTGCTGGCCCTGCTGCTGGTGCTGCTGGGCTGGGCTGGCCGCAGGAGCAGAAGAGCGAAAGGACTTGTGCTTCTGGTGCTTGGAGCCCATGTCCTTCTGTGCAGATGTTACAGAGTCCAGGATGGCACTGGACTTCTCAATACATTGGAGGTGGCCCTTCACATCGGGCCCGAACAAGTCGATACCCAAAATGAAGACATCTGCCAGCTTGTGTTGAGTGTCCACCATGAAGGTCGAGATCCTCAACCAAGCCCTACGGCACATGGCTACTGCGGCCACTACTGAGCGAGCACAAGAGTCACCAATGTCCAGAGCAGTCTGGAGTTGTTGCTTCACCACTGCCCTTCCCTGGTCCCGGACCTGCTTGACCGTGGTCTGGAGGTCTGCCGGAAGGTGAGGAATAACCTCGTCCGGGGAGCCCAAAAGGACATGGGAAAGGTGTGCTATCAGCATGGCCGAGCTAGCCTGATGAAGGCTGAGTGAGGAAGCAGCGTAGACCTTCTTCGCAGAATGATCCAATTTCTTGGATTCTTTGTCTGGTGGTCTGTCCACATCACCTGTATTGCAGAAATGTCGAAAGACGGAGTCAGCCACCAGACCCTCAGCCGAGGGATGCTCCGAAGGGAGCCGGTTGGGACTGTATATTTGAGGGCCATCCAGGCCGAGGGCGCACGGCAAGATGAAGGACGCTGCCACAGATCCAGAGCCGGGCCAATAATGGCCTCAGCCACAGGGAAGACCTCAGTAGGAGAGTCCCCTTTGTCCAGAATCTCTGTAAGGGGATATCTGGCCTGTTTCTGGACCAGTTCGAGCTCCATCCCCGTGGACTCAGAAATGAGCCGAAGAATACCCATGAACGAGGTGAGTCCCTCGTCCACGGAAAGGCCCCCAGAGGACTCCACATTGATGGGACATTAAAGCAACGTTGGGTCTTCGGACTCCAAGGAGTCCGCGTAAAGTGGGTGTCCACCTGAGTCACCCTCGACCTGCTTTGGGTGATTGGGAGTGCGGGTGACCAACAGCCAATGGGGCAACCCTTTTGCCGACCGAGAATCCTTGGTCAGTGCCCCAGACTTCAGCTGTTCGGGTGGCAGCTCCACCACAATCGACAGAGAAGCCTGCCTCGGCTGGGCCTGAGCCAGCACCTCCACAGGGGTGATGGTGGCAGGAGCCAACATCGGCCATTCGGGCGACAGTCATTTGATAGCCAGGGTAGAAACTGGGGATGGCTTCATACTGGTCAAGACTAACTACTGTCACATCAAATCTTCATAGTGCCGATGCAACTTGCGCCGGAGCTTCTCCTCATCCAAGAAGGACAAAGAAGAGTAGCAGTGCCGCCGCTTACCGTGATGTCAGGAGCAAGATTGCTGGTGACAGCGAGATCTGTCCGACCCGGTAGAGGATGACCGAGACTTCGACCATTGGCAGGGCTGACAGGGGACATTGGAAGGAGCCAGGGATCCCCATGGCTCCTCCAGGTCAGGTTCCTGGGTGGTCGGGTTCGACCCAGCAGGCTGAGCCGATCCGTCCGAAGACACCAGAAGCACTGGAGTCCAAAAGAGAGAACTGTCGGCCTCACCTGGTGACAACCTGCTGATCGGTTCAAGAAAAATCTCTGCCGCATCGGCAGGTGTCTCAGCCAACTGGTCTGATGGGGGCTCCATGAAACCAGCGACTTCAGCCATGATTTCGATCGAAGTCGAAACCGGAGTCTCCTGGGAACAGGATCGCTCCCGATCCCAACAGCGTCGATGTTGAGCCTTTTCCTTCTTTGACTCCTTCCTGCGAGAGCACGAAACATGTGACCAGTTGTCAATCTTGACTTTTTTTTTGCACCAGCCAGCTGGGCTAGTGAACCAGAGATTGCACTAGCCCGCAGAAGTCTGCAGTAGCCTGTAATCAATATGGCTAACAGTGATTTGTTAAACGAAAGGCAAATAAAATCGCATTTGTCCTTCCAACAGTCTGGACACCTACAAACTGATTTTGCACTGTGCCTTTAACTGCAAACCACACATACACTATCTCAGCTTATGTGACTGAAGAGTCAGTGGTTCTTTCACTGATGACTGAAATGAACTTTGTTTCCATAATTTTTTCTTGTAGCGCCATGTGTTCAACCTCAGCTATATAGTGGATAAATTTGCAGGCATATTTGTCCTTCTGAGATGCTGAACTGATATCTAGCCCTTTCATATCATCAAGACTGCACATCCACATAAAGTCTGTGAAAGGACGTCCTTTCTTAGCAATTGCATGGCATGTGCGAAACAGTTTATCTAGACGATTAAGCGTTGCTTCATTCATGTTCTTCAGCATTCCCTCCGCATTACTTGTCCCCGGAGTAGCAGCAAGCGTGTAGGCAGGCATACTCACTGTACACATTTGGGTACAGTTTTGTTGAGTGTCTGTCATAAACCATATGCTTTTCTGTTACTATTTTCATTCAA
This sequence comes from Neoceratodus forsteri, assembly GCA_016271365.2. Taxonomy (NCBI): domain Eukaryota; kingdom Metazoa; phylum Chordata; order Ceratodontiformes; family Ceratodontidae; genus Neoceratodus; species Neoceratodus forsteri. Next base: position 1,378,946,910 of record CM028132.1, on the reverse strand, counting down.
ACCTGTAGCATTTGGTTTAGTGTAGGCCACTGAGGAGTGCCTCTGTTCAAACATCTGTTGTTTAGGAAACAGATACATGTATAACCTCTTTAGAGGTTAGAAGAGTCATCTGACAACAATCTGACTTGTTTGGATGGGGGTACCATTTGGAGAGTATGTGTACATTTTTTATTGGGGGGGGTTAACTGTTGGAGACTGTGTGTACAAACTGGAAATTTCTGGCTTCACCCCTGAGTAGCAGTGCTGGCATCCTCCTTTTCCTTTGCCCTAGCATGAGCTTCACTGATATGGGATGAGACAGAGTCAAGCCAGAAGATATCTGTACCGAAACGAAAATTATTGTTATTGCCCGCCTTATCCAACTGTATTTCATATTTGATACACAAATGGCAGAACATAAGATCTTTTGCACCATTATACCCCAACCAGTCATATTGTTCTAGCCAACATTGCTGGAACCGATGGCTTTGCTTTGTCTTTTTGTACTCATGATCTTTTATTTGTTTGTCTTCATCAGCATGATTTCTATTAATGTCAGCTGGGTTACTGACTTCTTTAATATTATTCCACATTTCCAGATTTATAGTTAATAAAGTTGTGTCGTGAAAGGTGTATGTGTCTTTTTCTTCCCTTTTTCCTTTCTTTTCCCACCCTGGCAACAGATCCCACAAATGCTCGATTGTCCCAGTTCTATTAAAAATGTTCTCCCCCAAAAAAGTAAGGATAAATTCAACAGCATCAACCCATACTGTTATCCATTTATTTTTATTCTTTAGCAACCAGGTAACTCCCATTGGGCACAAGACCCATTTACAGTGGTGGCCCAGGAACACAGGGAGGTTAAATGACTTGACTAGGGTCTCATAGTATGCAAGTGGAGGCTGTGGGAATTTAAACGCAGATCTGCTGGACGTACAAACCCATTCACAACCTGTTGCTCTCTCCAGTTTTCCTTTCCATGACAGCCATGTATTCTGATATGCTTGGTCCACCTTTTTGATAACTGAACTATCAGTACTTGCGGTATCCTCAATACTACATTATGTTCCCTTTACCTCATCAGCTACTGCTGTTTCTTTTCAAATGTCTAAGACATCACATTCCACAATTTCAGACACACCATTCCATGCTATTTATTCCAGTGGCATGTAAAGGTGTAGTTAATATCATGGAATGTTCAGGTTCATAGTATAACAAATGAGAGCAGCAGCTGCTGAGAACTTAGGAGAGAAATATTCAACACAGCGACAAAGGCAATAAAAATGTGAAAATTAATTTGAAAAAGTCGGTCTAAAACATATGAGAATATAGGAAAAACAAAAAGGAACCAATTACAGCATATAAAGGTGTAAAAAATGTTTCCTATCATGGTAGTAAATGACCAAACTTAAAATTCAGAGTTGAGAAGATTAGGTTGATGTACTGCTAATGGTCTTAATGGCCATGCTTTGCACCTCCTAGACAGACTGGTTTACCAAACAAAGGCCTGTGACTAGTGACATCAGAACTTTTTTTGTAACCTGGGCATGCATGCAACAGTGAATTTATTTTATTTATTTAGTTTTTGTTAACCGGGTGAGTGCCATTAGCCAAGACATGACTATTTTCAGGTGCGACCTGGGAGATTACAATACACAGGGAATACAATTTGATTTGGGAAGAGACAAGATACATACACAGCTATAACAAGGTTTCATAAATACATGAGTAGGTAACAAGAGACAGTACATAGTTTATGATCAGAAACAAAAAATTTGGTGAGAAAAAATTACATGCTGCTGACAGCTGCTGGGTTTAGGGTAGCTGAAACATAACAATAAGAAACAAAAGTGCGTAAATGATCTAGCTAGAGGGTCAAGATAAGTGTAGAGCAGTTTGCAGCAGTGGGAAAGTGGGTTTGAGTCAAAAGCAAAACTCGGGGGTTTGAAATAGGCATAGGAGATCTGGCTGAAGAGGAAAGAACGATGGCTGTTTTTGAACTGGGCATGACTGGGGGCTAAGCGTACATCAAGGGGCAGGGAGTTCCAAAGTTTGGCTGCCGAGTAAGAGAAAGCAAGGGTTCCTTTGTTAGATTTACATCTGTGTATTTGCAGCAGCGACTTATCAGCTGATCGTAGGCCGTGAGAGGAGGGCTGCAGAGTTAGTAGTGAGGCCAGCGAGATAGGAATGCCTGCCCTGCTCTAATGATATTATCGGTCAGGGTGCCAAGGGCAAGAGTTCAAGCCGATGCGGGGTAACCAATTTAGGTTGGCGTAAAGTTTGCAATGGTGTTTTGACCAGGGAGAGGCCGAGGCATACCTGCAGATGCTGTTATATGTGGTGTCCCACTCCCCGAGGAGAGTAGTGGATGCATTGAGATAGGTAACTACCCCATAAGACAGCGACGGAAGCAGGATCCCATGGGCTATGGCTAGTCTTGCCAACTGTGTGAGGACATAACTGGTCTTATAGGCTACTCCCATTTTGGCATTTACCGATTTACAGGTGGATGTTATATGCTGACCAAAGTTAAGATTCTTGTCAAGGAGAACTCCAAGATACTTGAAAGAGCACACTGGTGTAAGGGCCTTCCCACCCTGACCAGAGACTTCAAATTTGTCCGGGTTCTTACTTAATTCGACTGCGGAGCCAAACACCATAGTATGCATTTTATCAGCATTAAGGATTAGCTTATGGTGGAGGAGCCAAGACTGGATGGACTTGAAAGCGGTAGTAAGGGTTTGGTTAATGTGGAGAATATTCTTATCACTACAGTACAAGACCAGGTTGTCCGCGTAGAGGATAGCCAAGCAACCGGGGATGTTCGAAGAGATACTACTGATGAAAATTGAGAAGAGAAGGGGTCCTAATATTGATCCCTTGGGGACACCCAGATTAACAGTTCTGGGGCTGGATATAGCTGAGTTGAATCATATGAGCGGAGTCCTATTTGACAAATAGCTTTTAAACCAAGAAACAGAGTTTTGGGAGAAACCAAGGGCTAGGAGACTATCAAGCAGAAGAGGATGATCAACAAGGTCAAAAGCCTTTGTCAGGTCAATAAAAACTGCTCCCGTGAGATGACCATTGTCCATAGCAGTTAAACTGTCATTGGCAAAGTGCAGCAGGTCCGTGGAGGTGCTATGACCCTTCCGGAAGCCATATTGAATTGGCGAGAAAAGGTAATGTATTTTTATATAAATTCAATAACTTGCGTTGACACTAACTTTTCCAGGATTTTACACAGAACTGACAGTATAGCTATCGGCCGATAGTTAGCCATATCTCTTTTATCACCTTTCTTAAAGACTAGAGTAACTCTGGCCATTTTCCAGATATCAGGGACAATACCATTGCAAAGAGAGAGGGTAAAGATCCTTGACGGGGCTGTGCAATAAATGGTGCAGCCAGTTTTAGGAGTTTGGGTTCTATCTCGTCAGAGCCTACACTGGTGTTGTCAGAAATGGTATTAAGCAGGTGTAGGATGTCAGATTTTGATACTGCCTTAAAGTAAAAGTGTGGGGTGAGGACAGGGGTGACAGGAGGGGAAAGTAAAGGCAGACCATTTTGGAAGACAGATACAAAGCTAGACAGGTTAGAGAATTTTGTATCAAACGCCTCTGCAATAGTCCTAGGGTTATTGCAGTGGACCCCATTAATGACCATAACGTTCGCCAGGTGTGTTTTCTTTATTCCTGGGAATGATTTTACATGTGCCCAGAATTTTCTGGAGTCGCCTGTTGCTCCCAGCAGAAGCCCCTTACAGTATGCGCTTTTTGCTTGTCTGATTCACTTTTTGCAATCACTTCTTTGGGTCCTATAAGTGTGGTAGTCATCAGTGAGGTCTGTTTTTCTAAAACGCCTCCAGCTTTTGTCCCTGCCATGTAAAGCTGTCAGGAGATCTTTGTGTAACCACCTAGTCGGTGACCCGCGCACACGTCGGGTCACTAGGGGTGTATGTCTCTCCTGAATTGAACAAAATTGGTCTAAGAAGTAGTTCAGAGCTGTTTGTGCATCTAGGGGCTGATAAAGATAAGACCAGTCAATCAATGAGACTTCATAAAGGAATTTGGCCTGGTTCAGATTAGCATAGTTCCTGAGAGTGATGTAGCGTGGGGGTACAGACTGGGAGCTAGAGTCTTGCCACACACAAAAAATGGGGGAGTGATCTGAAATAGTATCAGGCAGAGTGCCTGCGTTCACAATTCTGTCAACCTGGTTAGTTAACACCCAATCCAGTAACGTGCTAAACGTTGTTTTAGGGGAGAACCTTGTGGGCTCTGTAACGACTTGATGCAGGCTGTAGTTCTGGATTGTAGATAGAAGTTGGCTATGTGTTTGCCCAAGCCAGTTTAGGTTCGTGTCCCCAAGAATAAGCAGTTCATTATGACCTGCTAGTTTTACTGAGTTCTCCAGCAAATTTGTGGAGGCAGACAGTCCTCCCTGGGGCAGGTTACAAGCAACAACAATGTGAAGATTTTTCGCACCCAAGTGGAGTAGTGCATGAAGGGACTCACAAGCAGAGGACTGGGGTATTACATTTTGAGACATTTAGATGAGTTTTGTAAAACACTGCAACTCCCCGCTAGGAGATTGCCTGACATTCCTGATAAGGCTATAGTTCTGTAGCGAGCAGATTGAGTCAGGGTGATACAATCAGTTTTAATACTATCTGAGCACTCAAAATGGCCCAAAAACTGGACTACATTTAATCAAAACCGGATGACCTGATAAGGACCCTGAAAACCGGATTATATGGTCTACAACTGGACAAGAGGCAACCCTAGAACTGTGCTGCTCCTGGACATAGTCACAAATCTGCCTGCCTTGAGTACTGAGCTAAACAAGGAAAGGAAAAAGAGAAAGGATCTTTACCAGCAAAAAATAAACACAGTAGTTAGTATAAAATGAAACAGTTTGTAAATGCACTACACACAGACATCTATTTTTTTTATTTCACTAATGCTAAGGCAGCACATAATTAAACCACCATGAAAAGGACCTGGCTTTAAATTAAATAACAGTTATATTTATGTATTTATTTGTTTGTTTATTTATTTGATACCCGGGTTGAGAATGGAACTGCAGTTTTCCAGAGGAGGAACTGCACTAGCCCAGCTGGGCAAGTAACAGAGATTCTGCACTAGCCCGCGGCAATCTGCACTAGTACTCGGGCTAGTAAATGAATGTTAAGGTTGACCACTGCGTGTGACCCAGAAGGGCCTTCTCCCTTAGTCACGAGAGATTGGCACAGCTGTTTGAAGGAAGCCAAATAAGTGGAGCCCAGTTGGAGCGGAATGAAGGCTGAAGCCGAAGAGGAACTAGCCGCGGCCTGGGCCATCTCCTCCTCGAAGGCCTTGAGTTGTTCAGGCTGCTCTGCAGACCCCATAGCTGCAGAGACCACCCAACGGCATCCTTGGATTTAACCGGCAGGTAACGCTTTTCCGGTCACCCCAGCTGGAGTCGGGCAGCGCGATCTTCTACTACTGACGGGTGAAAAGACCGACAGAGATCGCAAGCCTGTGGATCATGGTCATGTCCTAGGCAGTACATGCACATGGCACAAGGGTCAGTGTGAGACATCTTCTGCCCACAGGGGCACTGACGGTACCCAGGAACAGTTTTCTCTTCCATCGCGGAAGCGATAGAAGAAGCAGTAGACGAAACTGGAACAAGTTTTAAGGTAAGTTTTGGAAGCAAATTCGAAGATTCTAGAGCCAGGGCCTACCACACATGGCAGCACTAAGGAGGGGACCTGAACCTTCCAGTGGAAAGGAAGATCTGGCGTCATGGGGCGGAGCCAAGGGTTTTACCACTCGGGTGGGTGGGAGGAGCCAGCTTGAAGACGTTCCGGCGACCCTTAAAGGGAAAGGCGATCTGCCAACAAGTGTGGCTAGAACAACAATATCCACATCCCTAGAAAACTATTTACAAACGCAGTACAAACACAGAAAACAAAGTCCTTCCTCTGAGGGTATCTCTAATTCCAAGTTTCAGTCTCTCAGTCTCTCTCTCTCTCTAGCAAAAGTATTGCTACTCTTTTTATAAGTCTTTGCTTGGGGACTCATAATGGTAGAAATACAGGAATTGTCAGCAGAAAATTACTGCTTGGGCCTACACAGTCTGTCCATATTTTTGCTGCCTAATCTGTCTCCACAGACTCAAACTGGTCTCTGGCGACTCTCCCTTCCTGCCTATTTACTGACATACCCCTGTGTCTATCCCACACATGCTTGAATCCCCTGATGGTTTTTGCCTCCATCACTTCTGATGGCAGCCTTTCAATTAAGTAGTATTTCCTCATGTCCCTCTTAAACGACCCCCCACCCCCAGCTTTATCACATGCCCTCGGTCCTGGTGCTCTTTCTCTTTATTTATTTATCTATTAAAAGTTGAGTAAAATACTGGATAGGTTTGATGAGATACAAGTCTTGCTTATAGAAAATCCCAAATAATTAAAAACAGTAAGTACATAAAGTAACATAACACTAATTATAAAAAATACATATAAAGACTCCCTGTAACAACAATTTTAAATCACAAATAAATACACAAACAGATTTGAGTAATGTCAGTTGTTGCAAGCACATGTGGATAGTGCCCAAAACACCACTTTTTTTAAGTCATGTTTGAAAATCTAGAGAGATGGAGAGTTTCCTGAGGGGGAAGTTTGTTCCATAAAAATGAAGCGTCATATGAAAACCATTCTATCTCTTGTGACCCCTGTTCACCCCTGTGAGGTATCTGTAGGTCTCTATCATGTCACCTCTCACTGTCCTCTCTTCCAGGGTGTACCTGTTGAGATCCCTCAGTCTCTCCTTGTAGGGCTTGTCATGCAACCCCTGCACCATTTTGGTTGCCCTTCTCTGGACTGCCGCCAGCCAGTCTGTGTCCATTCTGAGGTGCAGCCTCCAAAACCGGATACAGTGCTCCAGGTGGGGTCTCACCAGTGTGCCATACAGTGGCAATACCATCTTCCTCTTCTTGCTGGAGATTCCTCTTCCCTATGTACCCCAGCATCCCATTAGGACTCTCCACTGCTCTGTTATACTGGCCTGCCACTTTGATGTCATTAGTTATGATAACCCCCAGGTTCTTTTCCTGCTTTGTGACTGTCAGTAAACCCCCCCCAATCTTATACTCAGATTCTGGGTTCTGATGCCCTAGGTGCATGATTCAGCACTTTTTGGCACTGAACCCCAATTGCTAAGCCGTTGCCCACTCCTTAACTTTTCCAAAATCACTGCGCATTCTCTTCACCCACTTCTGAGTGTCCACTCTACTGAAGATTTTGGTATCCTCTGCAAAAAGGCATACCTCCCCTTCCAGTTCTTCTGCAGTGTCACTTATTAAGATACTGAAGAGGACCAATCCCAGTACTGCGCCCTGTGGCACCCCACTGGTCATGCGCCCATCATTAGTGTGTGTGCCGTTTACCGCCACCTTCTGTCACCTATCCGTTAACCGTTTCTTAGCCACTTCATCTCTTTGGATCCCACGTTTAGGCTGTCCAACTTTTTTATCGGCCTCCTGTGTTAAAGGTCTTGCTAAAGTCAAGATAGGCCACGTCCACTACCCTCCCCGATCTATTTCCCCACGTCTGCCGACCCAGTCAAAGAAATTGATCAGATTCGTCTGGCGTGACAGCCCCCTCTCCCATGAATACATGCTGCCTATGGCACTACAGTCCACTGGAGTCAAAATACTCTATTAGTCTTTCCTTTAACAGGGTTTCCATTAGTTTCCCCACCATCGAAGTAAGACTGACCGGCTTATCATTGCTCTGAGTCCTACCTGCTGCTGCTCCTATGTAATGGGACCATGTCAGCTGTTCTCCTGTCTTCCAGAACCATGCCTGTTTGCAATGAACTGTTGAAGAAGGCTGTCAGTGGGGTAGTTAGCTCATCCCTGAGTTCTTTTAGTACACCTGTGTGTACTCTGTCTGGTCCCATAGCCTTGCCTACCTTCAGAGCTGTAAATCACTTCAGGACTCTTCCTTCTGAAAGGTTTGCTCCTCCCTGTTTCTACTATTACCTGGTGGTCCATCCAAAGCCCACCCCCCCAAAGTTAGGAAGACTGAGCAGAACAACCTGTTCGGGAAGGCAGCATTTTCAAGGTCCTCTTCTGTGCAGTCTCCCCATTCTGCTCCTCTAATCCTCACTATCCCGACACATGCTCTCCTCTTCTCACTAATGTAGCTGAAGGTCTTATGCTCCAGTGCTTAAATAAAAGTTAACAATGAGCACTGGACTAATATCTAGGCTGTTGTTTTATGGCCCCAGGCCGTTAATGAAGAAGGTCCTTTGGCTTGTTGTACTCACCTGGTAAACAAACATTATATAAATAAATTATCCCTTTCTATGATCCCTTTGACTATCCTATCCTCTGTCGGTGTGTTTGTTCCCCTTCCACTGCCTTTCCTGCTTCCCTTTGTTTTATTTGGTACACCTCCGTCTACTCTCTGCATTTTCTTACAACTCCTGAATGCCACCCTTTTTTCCTTCACCACCTTAGCCCCTTCCCTGAAGAAACATAGAAGTCTCTTTTCGTGTTGGCGCGCTTGTGCAGCCAACATCTTGCGACAGTGGGGATTTGGAGGCGCGGTCGCTGTTGGGCGAATGCAGAGCATGCATCAGTAGGTGCGCCCCTCATTCCGCAATCAGCCTGCATGCCGGCGCCACACCATGCATACTAATGTGGCGAGCACATCTGAGAAAAGGTCCGCTGCAATCCGAGCAAAGCTCATCAGACGCAGCGGACCCTTCCTGCAAGCTCGCCAAACTGTCAGCTTGGCGGGCGGGCGGTCGCCCAACTGCCGACTTTGGGGTGCCCAATCCTCAAGCCATTATGGCGCAGTATCCTACAACGGGGAGCCCACTCCCCGCTGGCATAAAGCAGTCCACCCCCATTTCTTTTATGCTGAGGGGGTGCCAATCCCCAGCTCTTGCCACCCCCACTTTCCTTGTGTGCGATGGGGTGCTCAATCCCCTGTCAGCTGCAGCACCCCGTGGGTGGCATGCTGGGAGCCCACCCCAGTGTGCAAGTCCCTGAAAAAACTGTCCCGTGATGTTAGTTTTTCCCCTGTAACATAAAAGCAGTCCTCGTAGTCTAGAGTCCCTACCACCACCCGCACCCATTCACTGTGTACCTGCTTCCACACCCCCCCATACTTACCTCCAGAGTCGGTAGCGACAATCTTGATTGACGGAACACATCTGCACTCTTCAAAGCCGACCCTTGAATTGAAGAAATGCCAGTAAGCTGTATAATGGGATAGATAGGGGTTTTCAACTTTGCTGCATATCTCAGTCATTTTGGAATTTTGCCAAGTTTTCAACATGGGGTTTTAAGGCTCCTCCTTATGATTCTGTTACAGTTATGGCGTTACTCGGTCCCAAAAGGTGATTTCGCAGTTTGCTGCAGAATCACCTTCGAGACTGATTAACTAAGAACAGTGGCAGTGTTCATGAGTGGGCTGTCAAAGCGCCTATATTGCAAATTTGGTGGAAAAAATCTAAAAATGGCTTTTTATGGCGTCCGTTGTGCAGTTGCTACACAGCTACCAACTCGTGAATCTGTAATATTTTCATGCCAGATTTTAACATTGTCATTTTCTACACCTCCTTGTGAACAGTACAGCTGTCATTTTTCACATCCTGGCCAAAATGTGTTTCCGCACTTCCAGCGCACAATACCGCGGTCGCTGTGAGAAATCAGTGTTTGGGGCAGATTACGAAAATGACAGTTACACTGTTCATGAGCAGAGGTCCTACAATGCCTGTGTTGAAAATTTGGTGACAATACTGCATAACATGACTGTGTTATGAGCGTGTGTTGTGCAGTTTGCATGCACGCTCGTAAGTTCATCAATTTATAATATTTTCACTCCAGATTTTCAACATTGCCATTCTTCTGCACCTCCTTATGAACAGTACAGCTGTCCTTTTTCACATCCTGACCAAAATGTGTTTTCGCAGTTCTGGCACAGAATAGAGCTGTCGCTGTGGAACGTCCATGTTCGATACACATTATGGAAATGACAGTGACACTGTTCATTAGCAGAAGGTCTAAAATGCCTATGTTGAAAATTTGGGGCCGACATTCCATACAATTAATGTTTTACGAGCGAGCGTTGTGCAGTTTGCACGCATGCTTGTGACCATGCATTTGTAATATTTTCACTCCACATGTTCAATATTGGCATTTTTCCACACCTCCTTATGAACAGTACAGCTGTTATTTTACATATCCTGCCTGAAATGTGTTTTCACACGTCCGGCGCAGAATCGCATGGTCAATGTGCGAAATCAGATTTCAGGGCAGTTTGAGAGAATGACGATGACACTGTTCATGAGCAGAGGTCCTAAAATGCCTATATTGAAAATTTGGTGCCAAAAGTCCAGAAAATGACTGTGCTGCAAGTGTACGTTGCGCAGTTTTCACGCAGCTTTGTAACTTCGTACATTTGCAATATTTTCATGCCACATTTTCACCACTGGCATTTGTGCACACCTCCTTATCAACAGTACAGCTGCCAATTTTCACAGCCTGCCCAAAACGCGTTCCTGCAACAGTGGCTTGCTCGCTGTGGGAAATCACCTTTTGGGACACATTAACAAAATCACAGCACCACTGTTCATAAGGGGAGGTCCCAAAATACCTATGTTGAAAATGTGCCTAAAAAACTCCCACAAATAATTGGGTTGCGGATGTCTGCTGTGCAGTTTGTATGCATGTTCATTGCTTCACCAATATTTCATATTGCCACTCCAGATTTTCAACGTTGCCATTTTTTGAGCCTCCTCATGAACAATACAGTTGTCATTCTCCACATCCTGCCCAAAACTGTGTTTTCGTCTCTCTGCCACCAAATGCCACAGCCGCTGTGCAAACCCACCTTTCACCTAACAAAGTGATTGTGCCGCTTTTCACGAGGTGGGCTGACAAGCAGCCCATGTTGAACATGTAGAGTGAAACTACCACTACACGCCTATGGTGTTAGGGTTTCCAATTGCAGCACCCCACCCATTACGGACTGACAGGCGTCAGGGCTGTGACTTGGGATCATCAGATGTAATGCTCATGCCATTCCACCCCCCCACGCCCACTCTGCAGCCACTGACAGGCATTGTGGTGTGTCTTGCACTGTTCAGCCACAAACTTTGCCCCACGCTCCTATACTGCACCCACGTCAGCATATTTCCTTATGGAATGGGGTAAATATAATGCCCAAAGACCCCATAGCACACCATGACACTTGTCAGTGTCTGCAGGGTAGGGTGAGGTACAATGACATGAGCATTATGCCTGACGACCCAAAGGCACACCCCACTGCCTGTCGCTCTCTACAGGGTGGGGGTGGGGTTGGCGCCACTTCAGTACTTCACTGCCATTCCTATTATGCACCTCTAGCTCCGCCACTGCCAATGCCAATGCCAGTGTGACAACATTCAGCATTGACAAATGCTTGTTTACCTTCTGCTCTTACACACTTCCTTCATGCAGTGCCTTCCCTTATTTTTCCACACTGTGCCTGTACCTCTCCGTGGCAATCCCCCATTAGGCAGTTTCCCATGCTTTTAAAATCTGGCCTCACAAAGTTCAGGACTCTTATCCTTGTGTGGTTTGCCTCTGTTCCTGTCCTTATATTATACCATACTCTACAGTGATTGCCGGTGCCTAGGGGATGGTTAGCTATGACGTCTGCAATGCTGTCCCTGTTTGTTAATGCCAAAGTAAAATTAATTCACACTGTGTCATCAGTCAGGAGACTGGGGACCAGTGGCAAGGTCGAGCACACACCGCCAGTCATTAGTATTCCAAAATCAGACAGCAAGGAAGGAAGGGGTACTGGTGGTGGGATTTACACCCACTGCTGGTGACAGTTCAAACTTTGTGGTGATCAGAAGGGAATATGAACCAGAGGCAGAGTTGTGCACCCACCGTCGATCATTATTACTCCTGAATTGGGGAGGGAGGTTACCAATGTGCTGTGAAATCAGCTCCACCACATTCCAGTTCCATAGAACAACTCATTGGGCAGGAGAGGGGATACTGGCTGTGTACCTGGGCACTGCAAAAAAAAAAAGGAAAACAAAAGTAAACCAACTGATCTGGCGGAAGTACCAGTGATAGGATTGGACACCACCGCCAGTAATGCTTTTTAGAAAGCTGGGTCAGAGAGGAGGGGCAGATACCGATAGCAAAACTTATCCCCCACTGCTGGGGGGATTTAGCAGGGTCTGGTGGGTTCTTGTTGTTGCTCAAACTGCTGACAGTTTCGAGTGAAGACAACCAGAAAATACAATTGTCACAAACACCTTATGAACAGAATGTTGAGGTAACATTCTGCGCATGCATGACAACGGTAGTTTCATTATTAAATAATTAAAGAACTAAAACATTTATCAATGTGCCAGTTGAGGGAGTCAGATCCTTCGAGTGTGCCGTGGTCACAGGTGTGGGGTGCAGGATCATGCTCGTCTACCACCAACCCGGAGCCGAGAAGTTGTTCCTAGAGGAAGTCGCTGATTTCGTTGTCGACATGGTATTGGAGTCCCCCAGACTGATGGTTCTGGATGACTTCAATGCCTGGATTGATGACGAACTCTCACCATTTGGTCAGTACTGCCTCCGACTTATTTTGTTGGGCTTCACACAGGCGGTTGCCTCTGCGACTCACAGTCAAGGTCACTCATTGGATCTGATTTTCCTCCTGTGGATGGAGACTTCCAACTTGGTGGTGGAACCAGTCAGGTGGTCCAATCACCACACTATGATGTTCAATCTCCTTGCTCCCCCCCATGGGCCTGCCCCGTGGAGATGGTCCGATACCACCCTTAGCGGGGAGTGACCCCAGGAGGTCTTCTGGCAGAACTGGACCTATCAGGACTGCCGGGTGCAATCGAGGGTCCTGAGTACCTGCTGCAGGCCTATAATCAGGCCGTGGCGGGGGCTTTGGACACCTTGGCTTCTGTCTGCATTTGGCCCCTCACCCTTCACCCTCAGTCCCCTTGGTTTGATGGGGCCTTGAGGGAGCTGAGGCGAGTGGGGTGAAGGTTAGAACGTAGCTGGTGGAGATTTGGCCAGGATGCCGACAGACTTAGACTGATGGAACATTATAGAGACCATCAGTGGGCAATTTCCCATAAGAAGGCAGAATTCCTGTCCAGGGAGATTGCTGCAGCTCAGAACTGACCAGCTCAACTCTTTCGAACTGTGGACAGACTGTGCAATCCAACCTGTCTGCAAGTTCATAGAGCGTTTTCTCATGATAAGTGTGAGGAGTTTGCTCACTTCTTTGCTGATAAGGCTGCTGACATCAGGTCTGAGATCTGCTTAGCTCACTCTACGGGGGGAGGGGGGGGAAGGATGGCGGTTGGCGGGGTGTCACTACTCCTCATTTTTTTGGGATGGAGTTTGAACGGCCAGAGAGCGTGGTTGTCTGTGGATTCTCAGAGGTATGTGCTAGACTTGCTGTAGTTTGGACCCGGGCTCTACTCACCTTTTATTAGGCTGTACTGATGTTCTTGGCCCAGTCTTTGTGGAGATAGTCTGGTGTTTACTGGAGTTGGGTGAGTTTCCTTGCTCCCTGAAGGAAGCGGTGGTAACTCCCTTTCTCAAGAAATCTACGCTTGACCCAGACTGCCCTGCTAACTACAGACTTGTCTCTAATCTTCCCTTTGTGGGAAAGGTTATTGAGAAAGCTGTGGCGGTACAGTTGGAGAACCATTTTACCATCCATGACATTTATGATCCTCTCCAATCCGGTTTTCGTAAAAGGCATAGCACGGAGACTACTCTGGTTCAGGTGTAACCCCTAGATGGCGCTATCCCAGGGGCTACTACCCCTGCCTGATTTGCCACTAACAGGTTGAGGGGCCTGGATCCAATGGCGGGTGCCTCCACCCAGAGGTCAGGGTTTGCAATAGTTAAACTAACTTGGTCACAGCCCTCTGGGACACTGCAACCCCCCTTTCTTCCCACTAGTGGCCCACATAATATATCAGAATTACCTTCACAGTATACACCTTACCCCAGGTCTGGTTCCGCACTGGGACCTCCTGTGAAATGAGATACAGTGCAACAATCACAGTACAGTACTTTAACATAGACAAATACCTCAGGCAGTATAACTTTGCTGAAACAAGCAGCTCTGATTTATTTAGGGATATAACAAGGACAGGGAAATCAGGTTAATTAGCTTATCACTCAATAATGGATTTATGGCTCTGTGCACAGGCCTATCCTCATCTGTTACTGTCCCTGGGTACCCAAGCCCTAGTGGCTAGTCCAAACGTGGCAGCTGGTAGGGGCCCTTTCACACGAGAAAAGGAGAATTAAACAGTCAGCAGTACAGTAATTCCATTTGGATTTAATGTGGCAATTCAACAGGGAGCGACCTGAATTAGTACTCACGACCTCCAAATAAGATAGGTCCTTCAATGTCAGCAGGGCTCACTTGAGGTACACAAACCTCTTCACACATCCATATAAAAGAAAGCACTATACCCGCAGGCTGCATCTGTATCCCGATCGCACTACTGCACAATACCCGAGAACACACAGCAGATTCAGTTCCTGACAGACCGAGTGCAATTTTCAGCAATTCTTCCAGTCTTCACAGGGTGAGCCTGGTTTCTACTCTTCAGAGATCCTTTGATTCTTTTCACAGGACGATTCAGTCCTAACAAGCTGCAGACCGGAACTCTGGGCCTTACACACGCTTTTTGACTAAAACTGCACACGAAAAAGCACAGGGCTCCTTCCTTCTTCACTGCCAAAGCTCAACTGAAACTCCAACCCGACAAAACTGGCACTCTTTGAGTTCCTCCCAGTTCTGACTGATTGGCTGTCACCAATAGACTGCTGCTGTTGGTCCAAAAAGGCACTGAAGTCTAAACTACATCTCCCAGAGTCACTGCCCATACAATCCTCTTGTGGCTGGCTCAGATTATGAGTCCAAGTTCCGATTCGTCCAAGGCACCATTTTAGAGCTAGCTACCCCACACTGATTGGTCCAGTTCAGCAGTTCAAAACTAGAATGGGGAACTAGCAGACACAGTTCTGACTGCAAAGAAAGCAGGTTAGACAAACTGTAATTTCATTATTACTCTAAATAATTTCTGGCAAACAGTTACATCTTTCAGATAGGTTCCCTTTGCACTCCTAGTGACTGCAAAATGAAGTGAATTGCAGCAGCTTGAGTGGTACTCAATCAAAAAACACACAGTCCCCCATACAACTAATTATGTCTGCAAGCAGACAGCTCTTAAAGAGACAGTACCAGAGGTTCTAAAACACTCACTGATAAATGGCTTAAATGCCAAACACCATTCAGGCTTGGAGCATTCAAGCAAGCTCCTGAAGTCTTTTGGGAACCCCCATTTGCAGGGGGTTACACCTTCCTGGTTTGGGAAAGCTTGACGTCCACGCCAAGCAAGTACTCTATAAGTTTCAACTGCAACCATATACATTTGCATTAGGCTCGCATATGTAATCATCAGTCAATATATCATTTTACCAAGAACACATTTCTGAAACATTGCAGTATCGTCACTCTTTACACAGTATTACATACACATTGTACCATAACTCAAGTTATTACCTCTTGTACATGAAACCTGAAGAGAGGGGGCCTTCCTATCAGTTACCTTGGGGCTGGATGGGGCAAGGGCACCATACTATAGAGGGCACACAAGTAACTTGGAGTTAGCACTGATGCTCAGTTTGGGCAATGAGCTCGGGGACACATACACTCCTTTATGGACAACATTGAGAGGCAAGTCCACAGGCCTCCCAAGTGAATCATAACTGAGGTGCACCACAGGCTTTACAGCTCGACCAGTCTTTCTAGTGGGAACTGTTATAGTCTCTGCACTCTGAGCCTCATTTTCAGCATTGTCCTCACTTGTCAGGGGAGTCTCCATGGGGGTAGAGAGGCTAGAACTTGGGGCACTTTCAGCTCCAGGAGTTACAGTTTCTGAGTCCACAACATTTGGCTCGCATGGAGAGCTTTCGGACACTGGCAGTGGACTGTCAGGGCACTCAAAATACTCTTCTTGTTCGGTGTATCACCAGTCTGCCCCAATCTATCATTTTCCTCCCCTGAAAGCTCAAACAGTTCAACCATGCACAATGATTCCATTTCATCTGATCTGATGCTTTGCACTTCACTTTCTGGGAGCATTGGCTCCAGGGATGAAGCTGGGGCTTAGACAGTCCAGAAGGCCCAGCTTCATCTCCAGTATTGACTAGGGATTGCCCCAAACAATTGACTCAGTTCGTAAGAAGGATAGTATTCAAAGTCACTCTCACTTTCTTCCGATATGGACTGACAGTCATGCTCAACTGGGACTTGTGGAGGGGAACACTTAACTTTGCTTCTGTAGGTGCAGACTTTCTTGATCTTTTCTTAGCAGCAGCTCTAGTCACTGGTCCAGAGGGGCATCTTCTAGGGCTCAGACTCAATTAAGATTTGTCCAATGGGCAGTAAATGATTTCTATGCATTGTTTTTACATCTTTTGAATTATTCTCAGGCCTTACTTTGTACACTGGCAGATCATCTAGTTTGCCCACTACAATGTGAGGGAGATGGTGCCATCTGTCAGCAATCTTGTGCTTGCCATGCAGTCCCAGATTTCTTAGCAATACCCGATCTCCCTCCTGAGAGTTCCTGTGCTTTCACCTTTTATCATACCTTTCTTTGTTGGCCAGATTTCTTTTGGCAGCCATGGTTTGAGCCAGTTGGTACGCATGAGTTAGCTGGGCCTTTAATTTGCACATACTGTAAATAGTTGTCAGCTTGAACCCCATCAGGAGAGACCCCAAACACACATCTACTGGTAGTCGAGCTTCTCTTCCAAACATCAGGCGGTAGGGGAGAATCCAGTGGCATCACTTTGGTGCAGTTATAAGCATGTACCAGGGTGCTAATTTGTTGGCTCCATCTAGGCTTGTCCTTTGGGTGCAGGGTGCCCAGCATATCTAGCAAAGTGCGGTTGAAACGCTCAGGCTGTGGGTCCCCCGGGGTGGTAAGGAGTGGTTCTGGACTTTCGCACTCCCCACAGAGAAAGCATCTCTTTGATCAGACGACTCTCAAAGTCTCCCTTGATCAGAATGGATTCTTTGTGGAGCCCCATAGTGAACAAAAAAGTTTTCTACAAGTACTTTGGCCACAGTGGATGCTTTCTGGTCTTTGGTGGGGAAAGCTTAGGCATATCTCGTGAAATGGTCAGTGACCACCAGCACATTACTGATATTTCTTTGATCTGACTCCAAACTCAGAAAATCAATACAGACCAGCTCCATGGGTGCACTGGTGGTGATGTTAACAAGGGGGGCAGCCCTCTGGGGCAAAGCTTTCCTCTGTAAGCAGTGACTACAAGTTCGAATGTGTTGCTCCACATCAGCCCCCATCTTAGGCCAATAGAATCTGGATCTCACCAAGTCAAGTGTTCTGTCTATACCAAGGTGCCCCATGTGGTTGTGCAAGGACCTCAGTACTGAGTCTCGAAAGGCAGTGGGCAGCACTAGTTGTTGTTTGTCTACTTGTCCCCCTCTGTCTACTGTTTCTCTGTATAACAGTTTATTGATCAGTTTCAATTTAGGACCTTCTTTGTATAACAGTGCAGTTCTCAAATCAGTGGAGCGTAATTTGGACACATCTTTTCCTGCATAGAGGGCTTCTAAAGCTGCTTTGATCATGGGATCGCGGATTGAGCCCACCGAATACTGTCATTGTCCAGCTGAGGCAGTGCACCAAATGTCTATTGAGAAAAGTGGCAATAAGCAGCAGGTATGCAATTCTCAGAGGCTCCCAAGCAATCCACCATGCAGTCCACTGCGTCCCGTGGACATTGTTCCTCCCTGTCAAACTTCCGGCGAGTGCCCGAATGTCAGGTTCTGCCAATCGGACCCAATCATTCTGGGGAACAGGCCTCCGGGAGAGAGCATCAGCATCTATGTGGTTCAGACCTGCTCGGTATTCGAGAGCATAGTCATATGTAGATAATGCAGAAAGCCACCTATGGCCAGTGGCATCCAACTTAGCTGAGGTCTGCACATAGGTCAAAGGATTATTGTCAGTTTTTACTAGTATTTTAGCCCCATACAAGTACTCATGGAATTGGTCAACAATAGCCCACTTCAAAGCTAGGAACTCTAACTTATGTACAGGATAGTTCTTTTCGGATGGGGTCAGGCTTCTACTGGCAAAGGCCACTGGTCTCAGGCCATTCTGTGCTCTTGGTACAACACAGCCCCAACCCTTGCAAGCTAGCATCAGTGTGCAGGGACGTAAGGTTTTCTTGGATCGGCATAGGCCAGCACTGGAGCATGGGTAAGTTGATATATGATCTCATGAAAAGCAGTCTCACTAATCAGGAGTCCAGCTGGCCCCAAATACTTCACTCGGATGAAAATACACTCTTTCAGTCTTGAGGACGCTGACTTTTGGTATTTTTGTGGGTTGGGGATACCCTGAGTAAGGTTAAGTAAAGGGCGGATCACTCTTGAATAGTCCTTGATGAAGCACCGATAATAACCACAGAATCCCAGGAATCTTTGCAGTTCTTTTAGATTTTTGGGCTGTGGCCAGGTGGTCAAGGCCTCAACTTTACTTGGGTCGGTCTCTATTCCCTCGGTGGATACTATGTGTCCCACATACTTTACTGATGTTTGAAAGAATTGACACTTATCAATGGACAGTTTAAGGCCAAAGTCCTCCAGTCGGTCCAATACCTTAAATAATCTGCTCTCATGTTCCTCCAGTGAGCTGCCAAACACAATAACATCATCTAGGTATACCAGGCACTCTAGTAAGTTCATGTCCCCACTGCACGCTCCATCAATCGCTGAAAGTGGCTGGGGCACCTGAAATCCCTTGAGGCATCCTCATGAATTCTAGAAGCCAAGCGGACAGATAAAGGCCGGCTCTTCTCACGGTCCTCTGGGGCCATCGATCTGGTAGTACCCACTGCGGAGATCCAGCACAGAGAACCACTTGCTCCCGTTTAGGCAGTCCAAAGCATCCTGAATGCGGGGCATTGTGTACTGATCAGGGATAGTCCGCCGGTTTAAGGTGCGATAATCCACACACATCCTTACTGTTCCATTCTTTTCCTCACTACCACAATGGGGAAGCATAAAGGCTTCTGGATTCTTGTATTACACCAGCAGCTAACATCTCTTGCAGATGCCGCCTCACATCATCTATGTCAGCAGGTGCCAGGCGTCGAGACCTCTCACACGAAATGGTCTTTCGTCATGCAGCCGGATATTGTGCTCAGCTCCTGCACGCATCCTACATCCCATTCCTTTAAAGAAAACACCTGGTCTCTGGGCAAGCTTCTCACTGATCCTCACTTTCCATTCAGCTGGCAGCGGGAGTCGCCAAATCAAACAAGTCAGGCGTACTCTGTCATTCTTCCTTGAACTCTTGCTGCTGGGTAGCATTACAGTGTCTGCACAATGCACATTAGCCAGGATGCAACCTCTGTTTACTCGAATGTCTCTTTCAGACACATTATGAACTTGGACCATTACCCTTCTGGCATAAGCATGGGCTCTAGCGGGCAAAATACTAGGCTTGACCAGCAGTCCCTCTGGCAATTTTCCATCGCCTGGTGCATCCAACATTAATATTTTATTCTTAACATCCTTTCTGATACGGACCTCTCCCTGTAAGGTACACTGGGCATTTGCGCCAGGATCAGAGACTCAGGATCCTTCTTCCATACAATTCCGACCGGTTCCTCTGGTTCTGTTTTTCAGCATCTCTCTGTGCCTCATAGGCCTTCTTAATTAAAGCCGAACTCTTAAAGCTCTACTAGTCTTTGACCCCTGTTTTCATAACACAACTGTGCCAGCCTTCCTAACATATGAGCATTTGTTCCAATCAACAAAGGGACACCATCATACAGTCCAGTGGGGACACACTAAGGCTAGGGTCTCTACTTGTTCGGCCACTCCAGCCACGGAGGTGGGGAAAGACAGCCAAATTCGGATATACCCGAATAGGGTAGCCTTCCCACTTAACCCCCATACATGCAGTCCTTCTAATGGTTGTAAGGGTACGTCTGACAAATGCTTCTGATACCAATCCTGGAACATAATTGTCACTTGGGAGCCACTGTCTAATACAGCTCTTGTAGACACTCCATTCACCTTTACAGTGGTCTCCATGGAGGGACCCACTATTCTGGACCAGTCTGGAGAGGCGGTAGTGGGGGCCTGGGCAACTGACCTTGCCACAAAAGGACGTGAATTAGCATTTTTGGTGCCCTCACTGGGATCATGTCGTGCACCTCTTAACCACTGATTTCTTCTCCAAAGCTCTCCTTGTAGCCTATATGCAACTTTGTCAGTGTCTTTTGGGGACTGGCATTCCCTTTTCATGTGCCCATCTTTCCCACAATTATAGCAAAACATACTTTCTGGAGTTTGAGCTGGCCGAGGCGCCACACTGGGAGCCAGGGCGGGGGTATTACTAACTGGAAACCTGGGTGCCATCTCTGTCTCGTGGCGTGATAAGCATTTGGAGACATCTCGTCAGTTTCTCCACTTCCATGGTCAAGGAATTGAGTTTGAGCTGTTATCAGTTGGAGATACATGGGTGGGTACCCCCACCCCCATAGCAGATGCAGTCGGATATAGGTCAGGGCCCGTACTTGCAGGCGTGGCCTTCATAAAGGGACTGTTTTTGAATTCCGGATCTCTCTCAACAGTTCGCCCCATTGTGGCATATCTTTTTCCTTGTCAGAGCACTCATTGACTGTCAACCTCTGCCCCTGAACTTCACTTGATGAGTCACCTCAGTCACTGGTCGTAGCCACAGCTGTTGGTGCAGGTACCTCCCGAGGTCGCCTTTTCTCAACTCCTCGAACTTCTCTCATTAACTCATCATAGGAGGTGGGGATTCCAGCTCGATTTGCCAGGCGAACTGAAGCAACAGCAGTTCTGAGAAGGGGCAGACTTAGGATTCTGTCCAGTCTGGTTCGGTCCAGTTCAATCGCTGGCAAACTACCCTTTCTGAGGCATTCTTGCAACAATTTTTCCAGCCGAGAGACATACACAGACAACAACTCCCTTGGTACTGTTGTGCATTTTTACTTCCACCATAGGTCCTCATCAGAATCTGGGCTCCCATACACATTCTCCAAGGCCTCAAGATAGGCCTGTGCAGTCGCTCAGGGTTACTGGCCTGCTTAGCACGGATGGTAGCCAGGGCAGGACCTCGAGGCTCTCACAACCCTCTTCGCTCTCGCCCGAGCATTGCCATTCTAGCACTTGGGGGCAAATATAGTCTATCCAGGTCTCCCAGTCATCCTCCCCTTGGGGGGTGGGAGGGTGCCAGAGAAGATCCTCAACCCTCGTAAGAGTCGTGACTAATGGCAGTGCAGAAATAGGAGTCTGCATTGGTTCAGCCACCATTACGGGCACTGGAGCAGGAGAGGGTGTTGGGGAGGAACACCCCAGGTGGCAAGAATAGTTTCTTCCAAGTCCTCCACAGTTTCCCTCTCCCAGCAACCATTCAGCAAATTTCTCCTCAAAAGTTTCAGATAGTGGTGGTGGCTGATTCCCCGGTCTTACTGTCCTTAGTTATCACTCTCAAGCAGTGAGGGCTCCCTCTGGGGTAATGGTCTGTGGCACTTTGGAGCTATCTATGGGATCCTTAAACTCTACTAGGGCCAGGAAAGTGTGGGTGAGCAGATTAGCATGCCGACCCACCACCACAGGGTTTTGTAAACCTTCCACCTTGGAAAGTACTCCCTGCACAGTGTCCGTATTGATACCCAGGGGATGTCCAGGATAAGCATAGCATTTTGGGGTCGATCTCCTCCCAGTACACCACTCCACCAGCGGTGCACAGCCACTTCTGTCGGGTACCCATTTTTTCTTAACAGTGGTTCGTAATATGGCCACTAGAGGACACACAATCCCAGCGGTGAGCCTCCAAGATGTAACCCCTAGATGGCGCTATCCCAGGGGCTACTACCCCTGCCTGATTTGCCACTAACAGGTTGAGGGGCCTGGATCCAATGGCGGGTGCCTCCACCCAGAGGTCAGGGTTTGCAATAGTTAAACTAACTTGGTCACAGCCCTCTGGGACACTGCAACCCCCTTCTTCCCACTAGTGGCCCACACAATATATCAAATTACCTTCACAGTATACACTTACCCCCAGGTCTGGTTCCGCACTGGGACCTCCTGTGAAATGAGATACAGTGCAACAATCACAGTACAGTACTTTAACATAGACAAATACCTCAGGCAGTATAACTTTGCTGAAACAAGCAGCTCTGATTTATTTAGGGGGATATAACAAGGACAGGGGGAAATCAGGTTAATTAGCTTATCACTCTAATAATGTACCTATGGCTCTGTGCACAGGCCTATCCCTATCTGTTACTGTCCCTGGGTACCCAAGCCCTAGTGGCTAGTCCAAACCGTGGCAGCTGGTAGGGGCCCTTTCACACAGAGAAAAGGAGAATTAAACAGTCAGCAGTACAGTAATTCCATTTGGATTTAATGTGGCAATTCAACAGGGAGCGACCCTGAATTAGTACTCACGACCTCCAAATAAGATAGGGTCCTTCAATGTCAGCAGGGCTCACTTGAGGTACACAAACCTCTTCACACATCCATATAAAAGAAAGCACTATACCCGCAGGCTGCATCTGTATCCCGATCGCAATTACTGCACAATACCCGGAGAACACACAGCAGATTCAGTTCCTGACAGACCGAGTGCAATTTTCAGCAATTCTTCCAGTCTTCTACAGGGTGAGCCTGGTTTCTACCTTCAGAGATCCTTTGATTCTTTTCACAGGACGGATTCAGTCTAACAAGCTGCAGACCGAACTCTGGGCCTTACACGTTTTTGACTAAAACTGCACACTGAAAAGCACAGGGCTCCTTCCTTCTTCACTGCCAAAGCTCAACTGAAACTCCAACCGACAAAACCGGCACTTCCTTTGAGTTCCTCCCAGTTCTTGACTGGATTGGCTGTCACTCACAATAGACTGCTGCTGTTGGTCCAAAAGAGGCACTGAAGTCTAAACTACATCTCCCAGAGTCACTGCCCATACAATCCTCTTGTGGCTGGCTCAGATTATGAGTCCAAGTTCGATTCGTCAAGGCACCATTTTAGAGCTAGCTTACCCCACACTGATTGGTCCAGTTCAGCAGTTCAAAACTAGAATGGGGAACTAGCAGACACAGTTCTGACTGCAAAGAAAGCAGGTTAGACAAACTGTAATTTCATTATTACTCTAAATAATTTCTGGCAAACAGTTACATCTTTCAGATAGGTTCCTTTGCACTCCTAGTGACTGCAAAATGAAGTGAATTGGCAGCAGCTTGGTGGTACTCAATCAAAGAAACACACAGTCCCCCATACAAACTAATTATGTCTGCAAGCAGACAGCTCTTAAAGAGACAGTACCAGAGGTTCTAAAAACACTCACTGATAAATGGCTTAAATGCCAAACACCATTCAGGCTTGGAGCATTCAAGCAAGCTCCTGGAAGTCTTTTGGGAACCCCCATTTGCAGGGGGGTTACACAGGTATTGAGGCAGACGCTATTTTTTGTTGGGTCCACGGGGGTTGGGATGTGCAATGACATTCAGCATCAGCCCCCCCTATCCCCAAGCGACAGCGTCAGCTGTAACAGTACCCCCAGCCTCCGTCATGGGTCCAGAAAGCATCAGACACTCTTCCCCCTATCCCCCAGAGAAGGACAGCAGTCTTTAGGACGCTCGATCCTTCTCCCCGGCCCGACCCTCTGACTCTCGGGCCTGTTTAAACCCAGGTCATTACGTCTGGCGGGAATCAACCGCTGCGTGGCAAGCAGCCGGGTTCAAAACATCCCTAAAAAACAGTTATGCAAGAATGTGCCATAACAGTAAATCTTTGACGGGATCTCATAGAAACACAGACTTTGATGGCAGATAAGGACCGCTTGGCCCACATAGTCTGCCCATTTCCCTACCTAGAGGATAAGCTGCAGATCCTATTTAACCAACAGCCTATTTCTTCCTACCCCCCACAAAAATTGCCTTATGTCTGTCCCATGCATTCTTGAATTCTCCCACAGTTTTAGACCCCACAACCTCCTCAGGAAGGCTGTTCCATGCGTCCACCACCCTCTCTGTGAAAAAATACTTCCTCACATTGCCCCTGAGCGTCCCCCCCATCTTCAATTGTGTCCCCTTGTTCTTGCACATCTCTTTTTCTGAAAGATGCTACCCTCTTGGACTTTGTTGATTCCACTGAAGTACTTAAACGTTTCTATTATGTCCACCTCTCCCTCTTTTCCTCAAGGGTATACATATTAAGCTCCTTTAGTCCCTCCTCGTATGGCTTCTCTTGCAGACCCTGCACCATTTTAGTTGCCCTCCTCTGAACTGCCTCCATCCTGTCTATGTCCTTGCGGAGATGGGGTCTCCAGAACTGGGACGAGTACTCAGATGGGGTCTCACCAACTGTCTGTACAGGGGATAACAACTTCCTGTTTTCTGCTGGTGATACCTCTCCCTATACATCCCAGTATCCCCCAGCCCTCCCTACCGCTTTCGCATTGCTTGCCAACCTTAAGGTCATCTGATATGATTACCCTAGTCTCTTTCCATTTTGTTGTTTTTACTACCCCCCATTGTGTAATCTTCCCTGGGTTTTGTTTCCCAGGCATTACTTGCACTTCTCTGTATTGAATCCAAGCTGCCATACTTCTGACCATTCCTCCAACCTTGCCAAGTCCCTACTCATCCTTTCCACGCCTCCTTGTGTATCAACCCTGTTGCAGATCTTTGTGTCATCTGCAAAGAGGCATACTTTTCCTTCCAGTCCCTCTGCAATGTCACTTATAAAGACATTAAAAAGGACTGGACCCAGTACTGAACCCTGCAGTACCCCACTAGTAACCCCTCTTTCTTCAGAGTGGACTCCATTTACAATTACCTTCTGTGTCCTGTTGTTCAGCCAATGTTTTACCCAGACTACCACCTTGGGACCCACTCCCAGGCTGGTTAATCTGACTACTAATCTTTTGTGTGGGACTGTGTCAAATGCCTTGCTAAAGTCTAGGTAGGCCATGTCCACAGCCCCTCCCTGGTCTACTACTTTGGTCACCCAGTCAAAGAAATCAATTAGATTTGTCTGACATGACATTCCGCTGTAAATCCATGCTGCTTGGGTCCCTGTGCCCCACTGGCCTCTAGGTACTCAACAATTCTTTCCTTCAGAAGTGATTCCATCACTTTCCTACCACAGAGGTCAAACTGACAGGTCTGTAGTTTCCTGCCTCCATCTTGGTCCCACTTTGTGAGGGGCATCACATCCGCCTTCTTCCAGTCCTCAGGTACCACACCATCCTCCCATGATTTGTTAAAAGCGTAGTCAGTGGTGTCACTAGTTCTCTGCTTAATTCTTTTAGAATTCTGGGTGAATTCCATCTGGCCCCATTGCTTTGTCCACCTTCAGTTTTAGGAGTTCTTTCAGAACCCTTTCTTCTGTGAAAGGACTGGGATCAACCCCTCCAGAGTGCTTCTGTTAATTGGATTAGGCACCTCCCCACTTCCTCTTTTGTGAATACTGAACAGAAGTATTCATTCAGTATCCCTGCTTTATCACTGTCACTCTCTGCCACCACCATCCATTCTATTCAGCCTCACTATCTCTCATTTGTCTTTCTCGCCCTGATATACCTATAAAAGGTTTTATCCCCTTCTTAACCGAGTTAGCTATCTTTTCCTCAGTTTGTGCCTTTGCTATTCTGACTACCTTTCTGCTTCCTTCTGCCTTAACTGTACAGTTCTCTATCCTGCTCCTTCTGTGTTTCCTTATACTTCCTAAATGCTATCTTTTCTCCTAACCTTCACCGCCACCTCTTTTGAGAACCATAGTGGCTTTTTCTTTTGTTTTGATTTGTTTATTTGCTTCACACAAAGGCTTGTTGCCTCTGTGATGGCAGTTTTGATATTTGCCCATTGTTACTCCACCCCTCCTTCTAGCCTGTTTGCTAGTGCTTTTCTAAGGCACTCTCCCATCTTGCCAAAGTCAGCCCTCCTGAAGTCCAGAACC
This sequence comes from Neoceratodus forsteri, assembly GCA_016271365.2. Taxonomy (NCBI): domain Eukaryota; kingdom Metazoa; phylum Chordata; order Ceratodontiformes; family Ceratodontidae; genus Neoceratodus; species Neoceratodus forsteri. The sequence goes on along the minus strand of CM028132.1, from coordinate 1,378,920,847 downwards.
CTCACTTTTGTATGGCTCGACTCTGCAGCAGAGTTTATCGTGAACCACACCATTTGGTGGTCACTTTTTTCCCCAAATGGCTACCCACTTCTAGATCGGAGATCCTCTCACTGTCCCCATTTGAGAGTACGAGGTCTAAGATTTCTCCCTCACGAGTGGGTTCCAAAACTAGCTGTTTGAGGCATGCCACCTGAAGGGTATCAAGAATGGCCCTGCTTTTGGATGTGGCTGCCGCAAAGGTGCTCCAGTTAACATCTGGCATGTTAAGGTCCCCCATCAACAGTATGTCCCCTTTCTCTGCCATCCTAAGTATGCCTTCCATCATATCCTTGTCCATTCCCTCCCCCTGACATGGGGGTCTATATACAACCCCTGTGCGGATTGTGGTGTCATTTCCAGTCTCTAAGGTGACCCACAGTGCCTCCTCTCCTCCCTGTTTGCTCTTTTGTTCAGTTGCTTTTATCCCTTCTCTTACATAGAGAGCTACTCCCCCCTTCTTCTGCCCTCCCTGTCTCTCCTGTAGGTTGTGTACCCTGGTATGTTAACATCCCAGTCATGGTTCTCTGTGTACCATGTTTCTGTGACTGCTACAATATCCAGGCATCCCTCTTCCATCAAGGCCACCAGTTCAGGGAGCTTGTTGCGCAGACTACAGGTGTTGGTACTCATTACCCTCCATTTCTGATGGCCTTACCTCTTTTTGCCCTGTCCCTGTCCTTATTGCATTTGTCACTTTCTCCATTTACCCCTGCGCTTCTCCCTATTGACATCTCTATGTTGGTGTCTACCTCACTTAGTACCCTGACATTTTTTTTGGGGCTAGGATTTCCCTGATCCTTTCTCAGTTATCAGGTCACACATATGGAACTTCACCATCAGTGAAGCAGGATCCACACAGAAGATTTTCAGCAGTACCACTGGGACCGCCCACGCCAATGTATCTTCCAACATCACCAACCCTATAAAGGCATGAGCACTCCCGCTCCTTCCTCAGTTCTTTTCCCCAGAGACTAAGAGAGCATACACATGCTGTGCCATGGGGTGGGGGGGGGAGAGAGCGAGAGATGCCCAGGTCTAAATAAAAGGCTGGATACACCAGTTAGCCAGTTCTGAGAAGGAGCCCATAAAAGGGGGATGGTGGGAGGGAAGGCAGACCTGATGACTGAGATCCCCTCGAAGATCTACTGTTATGGTAAGTTCTTACATAACCGTTCTATCTTCATCGGGGGTATCAGTCATCAGGTCACACTGTAGGAACGAGTCCTAAGCAGCTACAGATGCAACAGAACACTCAGAGGAAGGTGAGCCAAAGGTTAGAACGAGATGCTCTGCAGGGTAGCCCTGCCAAAACCTGCACGGGCTCTAGAAGCAATGTCCAGAGTGTAGTACTAGGTAAAAGTATGGACAATACTCCAGGTGGCAGCAGTGCAAATATCAGTGGCTGAGACTCCTTTGAAACAGGCCACAGAAGTAGCCTTGCCCCTTGTGGAATGGGCTTTCATGGTCTCTGGCAACTCCTTGCCATGCTTGTTGCAGCAGAACACAACACAATGTGCCAACCATTTGGACAAACATTGTTTAGAAAACTAATTCCCCTCTCTACCAGGGGTGAAAGAAACAAAAAGCTGCTTTGACTTTCTGCATTCCTTAGTTTGGAGCAGATAATACTTCAGAAGTCTGCGCACGTCTAACATATGGAGCAGTGCTTCCCCTGAATTGGCATGCTCCGAAAAATAAACAGATAAGCGGATTGCTTGGTTCAGGGTAAACTCAGACACTCCCTGTGAGGGTCCTAAAGGAGGTCGCGAGGGCCAGCGGACAAGTTGCCCTCCCCCATCCCCGAAATAAACTCTGTAGCAGTCGATCCTGTGAGGGTCCTAAAGGAGGTTGCAAGGGCCAGCGGACAAGTTGCCCTCACCCACCCCCCGAAACAAACTCTGTAGCAGTCGATCCTGCGAGGGTCCTAAAGGAGGTCGTGAGGGCCAGCGGACAAGTTGCCCTCCCCACCCCAGAACAAAGTCTACAGCAGTCAAACCTGCAGGGTCCTAAAGGAGGTTGCAAGGGCCAGCGGACAAGTTGCCCTCCCACACCCCCCCAAAACAAACTCTGCAGCAGGTATGGGAATCAAATCTCTCGGCTAGACAAGGAGCTCCGTCTCCTCGAAGCTTGCAGGAGCTGCGTAGTTGGTGCAGGAGCTGCGTAGTTGGCGCCATTTTCAAACAGTTTTTATTTCAACCCTGTTTCAGTGTTAACTTTTGCCAGCGTACATGTGGAGACAGTTTTTATTTGTTAAGGACAGGCTGTTTCCTAAAGATAGGCTGGCTATATGTAGACACTGTTTTTAATTCATTTCAACAGAACCAGGAGCTTAAAGGAATTATATGTACCACTTACAGCTTAAAGGCATTTTGATGCAATGGATCTCAAGTTATAGTATGCTATATGATTTAATTTAAGAGCAGCCTGTAATTCGAGTCCCCAGTGCAGGTTTTAGTATGCTATGCGATTTAACTAAGATAAGCCTGTAATTCGGGTCCCCAGTAACTGGATGAACGCATAGGACAGGCTACGTTCTAGAAAGGCCCTGTTATTGCAGCTTTACCCCCGCCCACTCCTACTACCTGTTTCTCCTCATTTTTTTTTTCCACAGTCGATCCTGCGGGGGTCCTAAAGGAGGTCACGAGGGCCAGTGGACAAGTTGCCCTCCCCCAACCCCCGAAACAAACTCTGCAGCAGGTACGGGAACCGAATCTCTCGGCTAGAAAAGGAGCTCCATCTCCTTGACGCTTGCAGGAGCTGAGCATCGGCTCCCCACCTCCCCCACCACCACCCTTGGTAAACTCGCCCTTATATAGTGAGAGGCTGTGAGTTCTGAACCAATCAGCCCACTTCTCCACTAGCAGCCTATACTCGCTCACCTCTAGGGGCAGTTTCTCTGCTTTTCCTTCGCCCACTACTGGGTTTTCCTCCCATTGCTTTGCACCATGTTTCTGTTACCTACTCCCACACTCATGCTTTTGTTCCCTATACTAACACCCCCACCCTGTACTTCTCCTGAAAACCTTCCCTCTTATGGATATGCCATCCATCTGCCCAACTGGCTGCCACCCCTACAATGTATTCCACAATATTTCAAATTACCCTCTGTCTCACAACACTGTTAGTGAGCTACTGCCATGTTTACCACCTCACACAGAATCATGCTGGCATTAGCAGCGGGAGCTCAGCTCCCTGCACCTCTTGGACTTCCCAATCACCACCCCCTATCCTGCCATCTCCCCCCTCGCTGTGCCTCCTAATCCTGGCCTCACCCTCTTTGCTTACCCTACCCATTCCCACTTTTCTGGACACAAAAGGGTCCCAAGCACTCAAATCCTACTGCCACAAAAAGCTATCCTGGCATCCCTGACTCAGATCTCTTCTTCTCCTCCTCCTTATGTCAGGCAATATACACCCCAACCCTTGACCTGTTGCACCCTCCACACCCACACACTCCCCTATAAGTGGACTGCATATTGATTGCCACACTTAATGTATACAGCCTACTAAAAAAATGGGACTCATACCAGGGCTGGGCACTGCAATATCAACCCGACATCATTGCCGTGTGTGAAACCTGGCTCTCCTCTCGTACCCCTGACTCACTGGTGACCCTCCCTGGGTATAACGTTTTCCGGGCCGACCGTTAGGAAAAGAGAGGTGGAGGCTGTGCCATTTACACCAAGGATACTCTATATGTTCAGCTGCTCCCCCCTTCCCATCTCCTTCCCAGACCCCAGGCCCTCACTCTCAAACTTACCCTTGGTCGATCCCTTACCCCCCTGTACATCACAGCTATATACATTGCACCCAGGGACCAAAAGGTGGCCTTCGACTCTGCATGTCCTACCTGGCCACCCTAGCATCTCATAATGAAAAAATTGCTCTTTGGGACTTCAATATCAACTGGCTATCAAAGTCTGCTGTCCCATTCATCAATGCAGCCAAAGCCCATGACCTGACACAAATAATCCCTTCCCCCACCCACCTGGACCAACGCACAGGGTCCTCCTCCCTATTGGACCTTGTTTTCACTAACTGCCCTCACAAAATCACTAGCACTACTATTCTCCCAGATGTGATTAGTGACCACTCCCCTGTCCTCTGCTCCTGGTCTGGCAAGGCCCATAAGTCCCCTCCTAAAATGGTCCTATGCTGCAAACTTAGCCCTGATAAACTTACTCTCCTAAAAACTCATCTCAGTACGCAGGACTGGGCATTCATAACAAACACCCTTGACCCAGACAGAGCCCTTGCTCTCTTTATTCATTCCTTCAACGCTATCTGTGACATGTTCGCCCCTCTTGTCAAAAGGATGGTCACAGGAAACATGGCGCCCTGGATCTCTGACCACCTACTGACCCTGATGCAGAACAGGGATTCCCTATGGCACCTCTCCAATGTGACTGGCCTCCCAACGGACAGACAGAAATATAGAGAAGCCGGAAACCAATGCACATGGTCCCTATACAAAGCCAAGGCCGAGTTCTACAAATCGGCCCTAATCTCTACCTGGGGCCAAGGGCGTAGATTCTGGAGCAATATTAAGGACATCTGTGGTAAAGCCCCTAACCCTGCCCCCACGCAAATCTTAGTCGAAGGAGGACTGACCACTGACCCTATTCAGATAGCCACCACATTTAACCACGCCTTCATTGACCTCAGCCACGTCCTCCCTTCCCACTTCTTTGATCCTCCCCGTCCTCAACGCCCCCCCTCAGCACACCCCCCATTTCGCTTACGATGCATCTCCCCCAGGTCTGATGAGCCTTACCTCAAAAAGCCGTAAGCTACTTCCAGTACAGTAGTGACTCCTTAGACCTCCGACGTCTCCAGCTCACTCTTCATGAGGTGCTAATCCCCCTCACTCACATTATCAACCGGCCCTTATGTCTGGGGAAATTTTCCACGCGCTGGAAATCTGCCCCTATTTCCCCTATCTTTAAGAGCGGAGACCGTACCGCCCCTCACAACTATCGCCCTGTCTCTATAGTCCCTCCCTTATCTAAGGCTCTAGAGCGTATCGTCTCTGATCAGCTCACGGACCATCTCAACAAACACAACATACTTTGCAACCAGCAACATGGCTTCCGCAAAGGACATAGTATGACTACTGCCCTTCTCGAGTTCACCACCCACCTGCATACCGCCCTTGACAAAGGTCATCTCTCTGGTGTGGTCTTCATTGACCTCACCAAGGCCTTTGACACTGTAAACCACTCCCTCCCACTAACTACACTATCCAAACTTGGTCTCTCACAAGATGCCCTCTGTTGGTTCACTGACTACTTGACAGGTCATTTCCAGCAGGTCAAAATTGGTACTACCTTATCCAGTAGGCTGCCAGTCCGCTCCCGAGTCCCCCAGGGGTCCATCCTCAGACCACTACTATTCAGCCTCTTCCTCAACTCCCTCCCCCAGTCTTGCTCAGGCAAAATCCTACTCTATGCGGATAACACTGTCCTTTACTCCTCCAATCCTGACCCCACCCAGCTCCACCTCTCCTTCCAATACTCTTTCAGTGCTGCCGAAAAGTGGCTCACCGCACACTGCCTTATTATAAACTACAAGATGACAAAAGTTATGTACTTCTCTCACCCTCATAATCCTAGGAAGGACCACTGCCCTCAAGTCCTGACCGCCAGCCAGACCACACTTGAACAAATGGACTCCTTTAAGTACCTGGGCGTCATACTTGACCCAGCCCTTAACTTCCACCAACACATTCATCAACTATCTACAGCCCTCAACACCCGTCTTGGCATCCTCTACCGGTGTAGACACTGTCTAACACCTGATGTCTTTCACCTAGCTGTCTCATCCTCGGTCCTCTCCCTTCTTGATTATGGCATACTTATCTATAGCGCTGCCAGCCCCTTGGCCTTATCTAGACTCCGGCTCTCCCTAAATAAAGCCTGCCGCCTCATCCTGGGCTGTGATCGTCGAACCCACACATGCTCCCTCTACAATACCACAAACTGGCTAAACCTGGATAACAGAATCAGGTTTCATACTTGCCTCATGGCTAAAAAGATTACTCTCGGCCTCACCCCCCCCCCCAGTCTCACACCTCTAATACAACACACCCCATCATACTGAAGCACTCGTAACTCAAGCAAGAAACTTCTCGTGGTTCCCCGATGCCGTACCTCCCAATTCTAAAGGTCCTTTAGCTAACAAGCCCCCTCCTGGGTAAATAACCTGCCTCATGCTCTCATGAACATGAACAGAATCGGCCCCTATAAAGCTTACCAGCTATAGTCCTCTAATCCCTGTGACTGCCACTGATCCAATCCCAGCCCCTGCACCCTGGACTATGGCCTCTGGCCTGCAAACCCTCTTTCTGAAACCCTCGAAACTAGCCCCCAAGGGAGCTTAAATATGGATCTGCTCATTGAAACTAGTACCGTGAATCTATACTAAATGTTAACTTGTTATTGTATATCATGTATCATACCCGTTTTGCTTTTTTGGATTGCTCTGTACTGTTCTATCATGTTATGTCTGTATTGACGTGGAACCTTTGAAAAGAACTAATTGACTCAAAGGTATTTTCCGAATCCTCTATAAATAAATAAAACTACCTTACGAAGAAACTTAGGATTCATGCACAAAGACACCCTGTCTTTGTGAAAAATCTTATAAGGCTCCTTGCACTAGAGAGCCTGAAGCTCAGAAATTCTTTAAGCAAAAGTAATAGTAACCAAAAATATGCTTTCCAAGAGAGAACGTGTAGCTCACAAGTCATGGCAGGATCAAATGGAGACGGGTCAACTTCTCCAAAACAAAATTCAAATCCCAAGCCGGGACAGAAGAATGGGTGCCCCTGAGAAAAGTACAGGATACAGCCTTTTGAACCATGGTGCGTCCACCCACTGGCTCATGAAAGGCAGAGATAGTCAAAAGGTGCACCTTGAAGGAGGAGTGCTGAAGACCTGAGTCCGACAGAGATATCAGGTAGTCCAGAATCTGGCTCACTGGACAAGTGATAGGGGGTCCAGATGACGTTTGGCAGCCCAGATGGCAAACCTCTTCCACTTGATGACATAGGTGGCTCTAGTGGAAGGCTTCCGAGCAGACAAGAGGACACCCATTAACCTCTGGGACACCCCAAACCAGGTGACGGCTATGTCCTCAGAAGCCAGGCATACAAACGAAGGGACTTGAGACTAGGATGGACCAGAGTTCCCTGAGCCTGCGTCAACAGATCCCTGCAGAGGGGCAGAGGGACCGGAGGTTCCTCTGCTCACTGTTGCAGTAATGGAAACCATATCTGCCGTGGCCAGAATGGTGCGATCAGAATCATGCTGGCCCCCTCCATCTGCAGTTTAATTAGCACCCTTTGAATCAGGGGAAATGGAGAAAAGGCATAAAGGAACCTCCCGCTGTAGGAGAGGGACAATGGGTCTCGCTACAAAACTCTAGGCCATGGATCTAACAAGCAGAAATTGGGCAGTTTTGTGCTGAGTATGGACACAAAAAGGTCCAGCTCTGGATGACCCGATCTGGCAAACAGATCGTCTGCGACGGATGAGAGAAGTTCCCACTCGTGCATGCTGGACTGCGTCCTGCTGAGGCTGTCGGCCAGAGTGTTTAACACGCTGGGGATGTGGACCACCGAGAGGATCAGATTGTGGTCTAATGTCCAGTATCATACTCTCATGGCCTCACTGCAAAGCGGGTATGAATGCGTCCCTCCTTGCTTGTTGATATAACAGACAACACTGAGATTTTCCAGCTGGATCAACAGCTGACTCAGGAGGAGATGATTCTGAAAGGTTTCATGGTGTACAGGACTGCCCACATCTCCAGGATGTTGATATGCAGGGAGGCTTCTATCTGGGACCAGGATCCTGGAGTCTGAAAGGGACCTAGATGCACCCCCAGCCTGAACTGGAGGAATCCATGGTGAGGATATGCTGGGGGGAGGAAATCAGGAATGGGGCCCCTTTTGAGAGGTTCTGTGGGTCCATCCACCACTGGAGCACCTTGTAGACTGGAGAGGAGACCAGCACTAACTGATCTATCTTGTCCTTGTGCTGGTTCCACTGTACTTGTGGTGTCCACTAGAGGTCTTGCATGTGCAGCCTGGCCAAGGGAACCGTGGGAATGGCCACAGCCATCAGACCCAATAGCCTCAGGTATACCCTCACAGGGACATAACGGCTCTGAGTAACCTCCTGGGTCTGGGTAATAGGCACTCCACCCTATTTTGAGGCAGACAGGCCTTTCCCTGTGCTGAGTCCAGAACCGATCCTATGTATTGCATCCTCTGAGATGAGGTCAGGACAGACTTGGGCAGGCTGACTGTGATGCCAAGGGAAAGAAACAGCTGAAGGGTTCTCTCCAGTGTCCGAAGGAGCTGTTCTCTGGATGGGGCCTTTAGGAGCCAGTCGTCCAGATAGGGAAAAACATAAGAGTCCCTCCCTTCTGAGAGCTGCAGCTACTGCTGCTAAGTACTTGGAAAAGACCCCGTGGCACAGAGGATAAGCCAAAGGGGCAATACTTTGAATTGGTAGTACTCACCCTAGAAATGAAACTGGAGGAACCTCCTGTGAGGTGGAAACAACAAGATGCGCTGGTAAGTATCCTGTATGTCCAGCAAGCAGAGTCAGTCACCCTGCATGAGCAGGGGCATCAGGACGGGAAAGGTGACCATGCAGAATATTTTTGGTACTGGCCATACAGATTGAGGTCCTTGAGCTCTAGAATGGGCCTCAGATTCCCAGTTCTTTTGGGGACCAGAAAGAACATGGAATAAAATTCCCTGTTCCTCTGACACCTGGGCACTGGCTCAATGGCCTTTTTGTGCAGAAGGGACTGTACCTCCTGCCAGGGGACAGACAAATGGGTTGGGGAATAGGAGGCAGGTACTGGAGGAGTCTCTGGGGGCATCTCTATAAGTTCTGAAGTGTGACCCCTCTCTATAATCTGAAGAATCCAGGCATCTGAAGTGATGGTTCTCCATTGATTGAGCTGGAGGGGGAACCGACCTCCGACCACCACCTTTTGGTTCGGGACTGGAAGAGGGGGGTATAGCAGGAAGTCAAGCAGAGGCGGATCCTGCTGCTGGGGCTGATCCATCACCCCTAGGGCACTTTGCTGCAGCGCCAGAAGAGGAGACGTAGGCAAGGAGGAAGAGGCCTTCCTCTTGACCCGAGGATGAGAGGCTGCTGTTGGCTTGTGGAACACCTTACGAAAAGAAGGGCGCTGTCTGCTCATAGGCTGCGAATGACAGAGCAAGTGGACAGACTTAATAGTTCTACCACATGTCTGAACGTCATTGATAATGTCCTGAACATCTGGCCCAAACAGCTTGGAGCCACTGAAAGGGGCGCTTAGCACCTTTTGCTGGACATCTGTGGCAAAGCCCAAGAACCTTACCAAGAAGTGCCTGTGAAGGCAAATGCCCATGGCAGCAGCCCTGGCACCAGTATCCAAGATATTGTACAAGGCCCTGAAGAGATGCTTGCTCATATCCTCTGCAGTCTATAAGCGTTTAAGAACCTTCTGATTCTGGGAACAATCAGGTAGGGCCTGGGCAGCTTTCTTGCCCTTCCTCCAGATGGTATTCTGGTATTTGACCATATGAGAGAGGTAATTAGCAATCCTCAGCCCCAGGGTGGAGGAGACATACATCCTCTTACTCCAAAGGTCAATCCTCTGGGATTCTCTGTCAGGGGGAAGGGAACTGAGGTGCTTAGGCACTTTAGCCTGTCATGAACTGCCTTGATGACCACTAAATTGGTCTCAGGTTGGGCAGCACAGTAAGGAAGGCCCTGGGGGGGTATGATATAACTTGTCTGCCCTGCAGAGCATGGCCGGGACCATATCAGGTCTGTGCCAGGTGGCTGTAGTGGCATTTCTCAGTGCTAGGAGGATAGGAGGAATGACTTTAGGAGGAGATTCTGGAATTTCCAGAAAGTTCACCAGCTCCCGTCTTGTAGCATCCTCTTCCTCAGTGTGGAAGACCATGGTTGTGGACAGCAGCTCCATAACATTGAAGAAAATAGGGTCCTCAGATGGAGACCTAGGAATATGCCTGACAGAGTACTCACTCACTCACTGAGGAGGCAGTGGACCTGTCAGAGGAAAGCGGTTCCTCCTCTTCCTCAGGTAGGATGAGGTCAGGATGGCACTCTCCCTCAATGTCAACCTGCTCTAACTGGAGGTCCAATGAATGAGGGACTAAAGATGACCTCCATGGAACTGCCTGAGGAGGCCGAAGCGGTGGTGATGATGATGGGGCTATCGACAGCGCAGTGGACCTGGTCCTATAAGTGCCTAGTTGGTAGACCAAAACTGCAGTAAACTTAGTCAGGATATCAATAAGGTTGATAATGGTAGACTGCCATGTCGATGGAGGAGGGGACGATAGCATAGGGCACAGCGACCTGTCTGTCGGGCCTTGGGAACCCAAACAGCCCGATCAGCGAGGGCCTGGAAAAGCATCAGCTCTCGACGGAAGGGCTACTGTCGACAAGTCATGTGTCGAACTGGGGGACGACAATCCGATGGTCGACAACCGGCCGCCCTGAGAGATGGTTGTGTCATCATGAGTCTGGTAGGAACAGAGACCTGGACAGCAACAGGCGTCAGTGCAGCTGCAGCCAACGGAGCACCCACAGAGGAAGAAGAAGTCATCATCGGGGAGCAGGAACACCACCAAGGGGCACGATCCAGATCTTAGTCTTTCTTTTGACTTTTCCCCCCGAGGACTTATCTCGGTCCTTAGTGACTTGGGAGCTCGACGATACCACCAGCGACTGGGAAAGAGAGACCCCTGAGGACCCCTGCCCAGAACTGGCAACCTGTTGATCCATCAGGAATTTTTTGACAGCCTTCTTGCTTCACCTGAGGGTGGTTTGATTAAATTTATGCAGAGCTCATAGTTTGAGACGTTGTGGTCAGGCCCAAGACAGCAGATACAGAGAGTATGCCCGTCTGAAGAGGCACTCTTCTTTCCGCAGCAGCAGCAATGGAAGAAAGAAGTGGAAGGATTAACTCTTGACATAAACAAGGTAAAGGAATCTCTTATGAAAAAAAGAAACTAAAAGTCATAAGCAAAAAAGGCGCAAAACTGCATTGAGCTTACACGGAAACCAATGGGAACAGAGTCAATGGTGGGAAAGAACTGAGGAGGGAGAGGGGCCACTCACACCTTTATAGGGTTGGTGACATAGGCAGATGACATCAATGTGGGCAGCCCCCAGTGGTACTGCTGAAAATCTTCCGGGTGGATCCTGCTTCACCAACGGTGAAGTTTCATATGTGTGACCTGATGACTGAGATACCCCCAATGAAGATCACAGACTTTCCATACTTTCAGTGTTTCAAAAATCCACACTGATGCATTTGCCTTGTTTTTGCCATTAATTCTCTGTCTTTTTAGCTAACCATAGTACCTTGCTGGCTGCATCACGCAGGACCCTGCCTGAGGCAGCTTAACGCAAATCCACAAAAGAAGAGATCAGCCTAACTTGCTTCATGCAGGGGGGCTCTGCACAAAGCAAGACGCACAGACCCTTCAGGTAGGAGGCAAGTCTTAACTTGCTTTGGGCTGGGCCCTTCAGGTCCTGTGGCAAATCAAAAGCTGTGTCCTCACTTCGTGTTTTTTAGATATTTTGACCACAAATTTTTATCCTTGTTTTTTCCCACCACACCTCATGAATGTGACCACTGTTGTTTTTAAAATCCCACCAGAACAATCACAAAACAACATTTTGGGAGGGATTTGAAAAATGACTACTGTGAGGCTCCTGAGGTGGGTGAAGAATAGACCATGTTGAAAAACTGGGGTCAAAATCTCAAAATTAACAAAATTATAGGCACAAATTGGAAAAATATGATAAAAAACAAAGTCTGATGGTGTATTCGGTTCAGACCAGTATTAAATGCGACAATGTGAGGCTCGGCTGTCACTCAGAGGATTATAAGAGGGACCCCATACAGGTAAGTGGGCAACTGCAAGGAAGGGTAACGAGGGCAGGGGCTCAGGATGGGGAATGGGTTGGGGGAGGTCACAACAGTAAACTGCTTTCTTTTTTACAGGTAACCGGGGGAAGACAATGGCGGACAGTTGTCTTTTCTACAGGATAAAACTGTAATTAAAATGACTATGTGGGGGTGTGTGCTGTGGATCCCGAGCTGTGAGGCAGCCTACGTTTACAGCTCCTGACCATACCTCTCAACTGTACCACATTATGAGGAACGTTCCTCATTTTACTTCACAAAAGATCCCTGTTCCACATTGTGAGGACTTGCCCCACATTCAGTGCTAATATTGTAAAGCAAAAATCTATAGTAAATAATGCAAAAAATATATTATTCAATTAATAACAGAATTTCTGAATATAAATGCAAACATTTTAACAGTGTTCTGAGCTTCTTAGGTAAAGATTTGATAAAGTGTTCCACATTTTGCTCATTTGTTCCACATTTTGAGAGGCACTGTTCCACATTTGGGGGACAAAAGGTCGAGAGGTATGCTCCTGACTCCAACACTGGAAACTGCATAAATTTATTTATTTTATTTTAGATATTTTAAATATAGATCTTTTAGACATTCTGAGTGCTAAAACCAAGATTACTTGATAATGTGGACTTTATTAATCAAATGGGTAACCCTTGGAAAGACAAGAGCACCTCCAACTCTGGGAGAGGCAAAATGGTGATGGCTAACCCCTCACATCTGGCTGTAGAGGCTACTGATGTTGTCACGGACGACTCGGGAACAGAAACTAGGGCTAAAACTGCAATGACTTGTAACATAAGTAGTCGATTTAAATCATAAATGTGACAGCTTCAACAAAAAAGAGTTGCCATAGTAGAAACTATCATGGACTATCTTAAAACTGAGATGGGAGATCTCATCCCAGTACCTGTTCATATTATGTACTTGTACAACCCTGTAATTTCACTGTTCTTGTAAAATGTTTTTTTTTTTTTTTCCTACTGCCTAGCATTGTATGTATGTCCTATTCTATGTTCTGCGTCACATTGTTGTTGTTCATGTATTTGACTTGTACCCTCCCAGGTCGTGGCTGAAAATAGGCATCTCTATGCCTAGTGCACTCACCAGGTTGCCAAAAGCAAATAAATAAATAAATAAAAACAAATGATAGCTACCACTAGCACAACAGCACTGATGGTTAAAGACATTCAGCACCTCCGCGCTCACTTAGAGACTCTGGAAAACCAGACGAGAGCTGCCAATTTAAGAATAATTGGGTTGTCTGAAAGCTGTGAGGGCATTCATTCATTAATGGCAGTCAGAGACTGGTTAAATAAGAAATTGTTGTCAGAAGGTGAGATGGAGGATTTCGGTATCCAGAAGGTCTACAGGATTACTCCACATGGCAACGCTTCAGCTTCCAAAGAACCCCAAACCATACTTGTAACTCAAGAGCTAGAGTAAGGGATCGTATTTTATCATTAGCCCAGAGGATGGGACCTTTGTCTTAGAATTGGCACACTGTACCTTAGCTCCATGATATCGGTTATGCAACATGGCAAAGGTGTAAAAAATGTGATGGCATCAGAAAGGTACACCGGGAGGCTGACACATCACACTCAATTATCTTACCTGCACGACTCTGAGTCATGCATGAGGAGATTGTCTAGGCCTTCATAGACCCCACAGAAGCAGACAAGTGGGCCAAGAAACTATCCACTGAAAGAAAATGGAACAGGGATGTAACAGCCCAAGTATCGGACAAGAAGAACATTTCAATCTAGTCTAATGACGTTTTACCATAAGTCTTGAAGTTAACTTTAAAGATATCACTTATTACCTTGCTGTTATACTGTTGTGGTAGTGCTAGTATAGTCAGGGTCACTAATCATTTATTTATTTGGGTAACTGGGTAAGGCCCAGTAGACACACATGCCTATTTTCAAGGGCGACCTGGGAGCACTGGGGCAGTTAAGTGACTTGCTCAAAATAACACAGTATGCAAGGGGAGGTTGTGGCAATCAACCCCTGGTCTGCTGGCTGTATCAGGCTCAATCACAGCTCATTGCTCTAACCTCTAGGGTATACTGCCAGTTCTGTACAATGCGTTTTTGTTTATTTGCTGCTGGAACAAACAGCAGTCTGTATCAGGTCAGAGATTAGCTGTTCAGGGTTGTGAGGCATGACTTTTCAGTATAATAGAGATAATACCAATAGTTGTCTGGGTCCTCGGTAATAACCGGATTGGGGGGGTTAATAAACACCTTTGACCTTCAGCCTAGGTTGTTTATTATCTCTGGTCTGGTTACTGCCCTGTAAACGTAGACCACTATGGTGTTACCGCTGTAATAACGCACAGCCTGTTATACCTCATTGCTTAACTAATATGTAATTTACAGCCACTCATTGTAGTATACGGGTGGTTTCACTCCAACTTTCCTTTTCTCTCACCATGTGTAAAACCACACTTATATTACAACACGTGGCTCCAGGGGGCATACGGACACACAATCAGTAGTAATTTTCCAAATTATAAAGAAAGTCTTAGAAACAGAGTTTCCTGATTGGCTACACGTGTTTTATCAGCCTTGTGTTAGCCTTCAGTTAATATACAGTACATGTAAGAATACGATGTGAGGACTTCCGGTGACACCACGGACCCAGCGGCAGCTCACTAAACACAGCTTTCACTCCCGAGAGTCTTAAAACTCTAACTTTAACTAGCAAAAGCATCAGAATACTGAAAATGGCAAGCAATCGATGGACTAATGACTGCCAGGGTAGATCCAGGATGAAACTTGCCCCAAGGAGGCCCCCGATGCACTGGGATTGCAATCACAGATCAGAGAGAGCAGTCGGAGCCCTTCCCCCGCAAGCATGGCCATCACAGAGGATGAACATGATCATCTTACATGATGCCCCAGATTCAAAAAACTTTTTCAAGAAATTAAGGAAATGCGGGCAGAGACCAGGGCAGAGTTCCAACAACTAAATCAAAATCTTGCGGGGCTGGAGAAGAGAGTTGGAGAGGTGGAAGAAAGGGCAGGTGCTACCGAGGAAGAGACAGCCAAACTAAGCCTAGTACTTCAGGTCTTCTTACAGAATACTGAAACACTACAACAGAAATGTATGGACCTAGAAGGACATTCTAGGAGAGAGAATATTTGAATACATGATCTTCATGAAGGAGCCGAGACAGACCGAATGACAGATTTCATAACAGACCTTTTAACCGACGTCTTGCAGCTACCGAATGGATTTCTGCTCGGTATAGACAGAGCTCACAGAGCGCTTCAACCTAAACCACCTCCAGATGCCAAACCTCACTCCATTATAATAAAATTCAATAGCTTCAAGAAGCAGACTATTGGTTAACTAGGATCTGCAGCCTATGCATCAGGTAGGGAAATGGGCAGACTAGGTGGGCCAATCGGTCCTTCTGCCATCAAATTCTCTGTTTCTATGAAGGAGAAAATCCTAATGAAAGCCTGGCAGCAGAAGGAAGTAAAATACCTTATCAGCAGGTTATTCTTCAATCTGGATTATCCCCAGGTGCAGAAACAAAGATTAAGGTATGTGGAGCTGTTGAAAATTCTTAGAGCCAAGACCATTCGCTTTAATACCCCTTATCCAGCCTGTTTGCGTGTTTTCTGGGCTGAAGGGGTTAAAACCTATCAGTCACCCGAGGAAGCAAGGAAGGCCCTGATTGAGAAAGGCCTGATGGAAGGCAGGGAAAACCCACCCCAGAACTCAGATTCCCAGCAGGACTCAGGAGGCCACTCTGATTGGTTCATTGCCCTGAGTAAAAAGGAGAGGTCGAGGCTGATCTGCGTCAGCGCTGCCACCCATAAACGCCATCGTAGTAGCCTTACAGGAAGGGAAGCGAGCGCGCACCATGGACACCCAGGACTGAGCAAGTACTGAACCTTTTTTTTTGTATTTCTTGTCTATAAACAAGTGGGTGAGCTTGTTGGTAACTCGATGTGGAGGAGCCTCACAGCTGTTTCTCAGTCCAGATGACGTACTGCAAACTGCAGCTGGCAGTGATATGTACTCACAGTACATTGAGGAATATCAAGACAGTCCTGGACTTTCAGGGACAGTGGACTTTCATTGCTTGCCTCTCATATGAGGAACTGATTCAGTATCTCGAGACTTTTCAGTGTTGTCACAGATACAAATTTTAGTTTAACACTGGGTTTTTGCTATTCTTTACTAGCAGTGAAATTATTCAGAGAGTTTTTCCAGTCACAAGATGTTCATCTGTTTTATGCTAACAAATACTGGGCTCAGGTTCTCAAATGGAGCAACTTACAAATAGTCCGTGCCAGCCACAAAGGCAATAATGACAACTACCACACTACTGAAGTAGTAATTTTCAACCTCTCTCTCTCAACATGACGTCACACACTTGCTGACTAGTCAGCACTACAGCCCTCACAGTTCACCTTGGGCTCAGTGGGAGAGCTACTTTTCTAAGTAGCAGGGGGTAGGTTTTCACCATCTCCTGGGTCTGGTGACCTTCCCTAGTTAGGGACGGGACAGCAGGCAGATAGAGATCTACGCAGGGACTGATAGATCTCCACGTTTGGAAGTCAAATGTTTGGCCTAATTTCTAGCAATATTACAAAAGTTCACATATTTGACCAGTTTTGTTATATGTTTTTCAGGGAGAAATTTCTTGTTTTGTGCCCAGTTCTTGTCTAAAGGAGACTGTGGACACGGCTGCAGTTTTAAGCAATAGAATAGCAATATGCAATTTAGCTCCTCTGATCAGTCCCTATGGATGACTCCAATACCTTAATAATATCCTACAATGTTAATGGTTTAGCCCAGCCTATAAAAAGAAGCCAAGTAATGTCTTATTTAAAGAAAACAATGGCAGCATTCATGATGCTGCAAGAAACACATATGAGTAGGACAGAACATGATAAACTAAGTTTGGTTACCAGAGAGTCATCTCATCTGCGTATGGGAAGGGACGTAGAAGGAGAACAGCAATTCTGATCCCCCATAAGACACATTTCGAATTAAAAGATTCATTAACAGATCTCGCTGTACGCCCCACCTGGTACAGACTATTCTTTTTTTCAGGACTTCTTTTTGAAAATCATAGATTGGGCTGAAGGACACTTAATTATTGGAGGGGATCTGAATTTAAGACTTAATCCCATTCTTGACTCCTCCACATTATCAACAAGGCGATCTAATGGGGTGGTTAGTAAAGTTACAAAGCTGTTGGGGATCTGGGAGTTGCAGATATATAGTGTCAGCACCATAAAAATGACAGACAGTATACATTTTTTTCATACCCACATCAAACCCTCTCTAGATTAGATCATTTTCTAGTTCCCAAAGAGTATATAGGAATATGTAAATCCTCAGAAACTGGGGTTGGAGCTTTATCAGCCCACTCTCCTATATTATTAAAGTTATCAGTGGGGCCCCCCTAAATGCTCCACATTCTGGAGGCTAAATGTTTCTCTTACGCAGAAAGAAGAAACACGAGAAATAATTAAACAAACTATCGAGCATGCCATCCAACTAAATCAACACCCAGATATCTCTCATGGTATTCGCTGGGATATGGTAAAAGCTATGATAAGGGGGAGGTTTACTGAACTTTCAGCTCGTTTTAAGAAATAAAGGGAACAGAGAAGTAGTGCTTTGCAGGCCCAAATAAAAGTGTTTGAATTGCTACAACAACAGAAAACTGACAGAGGAAAAGGTGAGCAATTGATGAGGTTGAAAGAGGAATTTTTAAAAATTTTAGATTACCAAGTAGAACAACGGTTGATGTATTTACATCAGTGTTTCAATGAGGGAGGCCCCAGAGCACTTAAATTACTTACTAGCAGACTGCAACCACACAGAGCAAGAGCCACTATAACAAAATCAGGGACCCAGTTGAGCACACAATGCAGCATACCACTGAAGGTATAGCCGAAGCTTTCAGAATTGATTATGATAAGCTTTACAGTGGGGGGCCTAATCCTACTAAACAGGAAATCCAAGAATTTCTACAACCCATGAAGCTCCCACACTTATCACAGTCACAGAGGGAAGCCCTAATCTTATCCTTTACAGAGAGGGAAGTCTTAGCAGAAATTCAGAGACTGAAGACTGGTAAATGTCCAGGGTCAGACGGCCTACCAAGCGATTTTTTTAAGCAGTTTAAAGAGGAAGTAACCCCTTTGTTATGTCAGGTGTATAATTTTGTCTGTTCTAAGGAGGGTAAGATGCCCCCATCATGGACACAGGCAATTCTTTCTGCTATTCCAAAGCCGGACAGGGACACCACCAACTGTTCATACTACTGCCCCGTCTCCATCCTGAACACAGATTATAAAATCATGGCAAGTCTTTTGGCCAAGAGGGTAGAGCAGATTCTGTCTGGACTGATCCACGAGGATCAGGCAGGCTTTGTCCCTGGGAGACAGACAGTGGATAATATTAGGAGGTCGGTTAATATTATAGAACATTTACAGAGCTCAGCCCAACCAGCATATATCATGAGTCTGGATGCTGAAAAAGCTTTTGACCAGGTCTCTTGGACCTTTCTTCAGGGCTCCCTGGCCGGCTTCGGATTCCCCCCCTTCCCCTCAAGTTCTGCCAAATTATAGCAAAGATGTATGCCAATCCCACCCAAATTATAGCAAAGATGTATGTCAATCCCACCCAAATTATAGCAAAAATGCATGCCAATCCCACAGCTTATGTCAGGACGAATGGCTATGCTTACCAACCCTTTGGGCTTACCAGAGGGACTAGACAGGGGTTCCCCTTGTCACCTCTTCTCTTTGCTTTATATATCAAGCCTTTAGCTCAGAGTATCCGGATGAACACAGATATAGGGGGAGTGGCTTGGGGTACCACCTGTCATAAAATCACTCTGTATACAGATGATGTTTTGTTGTACCTGACAAACCAATAACTACCTACAGTCTTTGACCAGATAGGAATTTTTTCTCAACTCTCTGGATACAGATTAAACTGGTCTAAGATGGAGGTACTGAACTTAACACCCCAGATACCTGAAGATTTAATAGCTAAATATCCTATGAACTGGGAGTATATGATTATTAAATACCTAGGGGTTCACCTGGGTAAATCACCACACACTCTTTATAAAGATAATTACCCTCCCCTTCTTAGAACAACATGGGCAGACCTACAAAGATGGCAACTTTTACCCTTTCCTTTTTACTCTAGATTACAGACTCTTAAAACATACTCCTAAGACTTCTTTATTTGTTTCAAGCTGTCCCCTGCCCAATTCCACAAAGAGACATGGTGGTCTGGCAGAAAAAGCTAATAACGTTCCTCTGGGCTCACCTACATCCCAAGATTTCTAGGAAAACCCTCCTATCACCCAGGCAGGAGGGAGCCAGAGCCTGCCCCAGCCTGCTGGATTACTGGCTAGTGGCCCAGATGAAGATGGCTCTCCTTTGGACACACCCTAACTATAACCCTCATTGGAAGCAGATGGGAACTATGAATAAAGCTAGGATACCCCTCTCAGCAGTTTTTTTTAACCCTCTCTTTCAAATAAACCCTGAAGATTACCAATAATTTACCATTCGAACAACACTACAGGGCTGGGTCCAGGGCACTAGGAAAGGTTTCACAGCCAAAAATGAGTGGAAATACTGTATAGATGGTGGTATTACAATGAGGGTTTCATGCTGGCCACTCAATCGGGTTGGTACAGGAGGCAGATGTCGAAAAGTTTATGTGCTCCTTGGCAGGTTCTTAAGGGTGAGGATATACTACAGTTTGAAGTGATTACAGCCAAAGCTGATTGGGGACCTATAGATTGTATATACTACTATCAAATCAGGGACCATATCCAAAATAAATATAGTATATGGTTAGGGTTTGTTGTGGATGGAAAACGATGGTTTTCCAAATCCTGTTGTAGGACAGTTCAAAGGTCAAAAAAGTTGTTGTACTATCGTTCTGACGTCACATCGATAGTACAACAACTTTTGCCCCTTGAACTCCTACCCGATTGGTGGAAACAGGCAGTGCTTTTAAAAATGCGTTCTAAAATGGCGTATCCATTTAGCGACCGGTGACGAGCAGACAGTTTGGACACTGGCCTGTCATTATAAGCTCGTGTGTCCAAACTATCAATTTACATTTGTTTTTTTTGTTTTGATTTTTAATCTCTGGCACAGTTACGGTAAAAGCGGAGGGACCACAGCAAGGAATGCGGAGATATTCAGGGTGGCACGCAGCGAGGACCGGGTGGGCAGCAGGGTGTGAACACAACATGGTAGGAAACTGTGCCTAATCCTTAAATGTAAATTAAAGGTCACATTTTGGGGGCAACCATATACTATATAAAATAATAGTAAGGAACTGTGCACACCAAGACTGCGTGTTTCCATCTCAGGTGGTTGATGACATCATAGGGACCTCTCGAGCTTCGCTCTCGAGGTCTATGATGTCATCAACCCCCTCGATGGAAACACAGCCTTGTTGTGCACAGTTCCCTATCCATTATTCTATATGTTGCCAAATTACGAGTTGGCAGGATGAAAGGCCCTTTCCTACGGCCTTTGAGACTATCTAGAAGGGCACACATGGAAAAGGGTCAATAATCATTTTATACTGGAACCTAATCGCTGATGAGGCTCACAACAAACAACGAATACACCAGAAATGGGAGGGAGAGCTGGGTCTTACTTTGAACTCTTGGGAGTGGATTAAAATTTTTAGAATTGATTGGAAGACCACCTCCTCACCTACTTGGCGGGAATACGCTTGGAGGGTCAGGATTAAGTACTTTTACACCCCATATAAATTATTTAAGGTGGGCTCATTACCGGGGGCATTCTGCTGGAGTCACTTTGGAACTATGAAAGCGGACCAGGTACACATATTCTGGCACTGTGAAGGGATCCGAGGGTTTTGGAACCAGATCACTCCACATCTGACAGATTTATTTGGGCTAACCACTGAAGTGGGCCCTGAGCACTTAATACTGGGCCTACACCCGGCTAACATTAAAAGAAAAGAAGGACATTACCTAAGGGCGATCCTTACAATAGCAGCTTTGAAAGCTATAACTAAAAGGTGGCTACTGCAGAATACTCCGTCCATTCAAGACTGGTTGGGAATAATTTCCCAAATTTATAGCATGGAAAGAATCACCTTTGCTGTAAACCATCAAAAAGGAACAAATTGCCAATAGATGGGATATGTACAGAGATAAAATACATTAATTAATTCATTATGAATTGCCACTCGAAATGAGCAAACCACTATATCCCCCCTCACTCCTTTCCTCCCTCCTGTACCCTTTTTCCTTTCCCACCCCTTTAACCCCCCCCCTTCCTTTCCCTGTTGCCTTTCCTTATTACTTTTCCACTCTCAATTTGGGCACAACACTAACCCTTTGTTTAGATGTTTATTCTCCCAATTTAGTACGCAGAAGTTTGGAACTTATTTTATTTTTATCTATCTTTTTTGTTGTTTTTAAATTCAAAAGGATGATAAAGGTTATTGTAACTGTTATATGAAATGAAACTGTTGAATTTTCAGAAATATGTTTGTACTATGGAATTAACCAATCATTTATTTTATTTATTTATTTAGTTAGTTAGTTAGTTAGTTGTTTAACCAGGTATAGCATGCTAAGCTGAAAGCTTTTTTACAGGAGCGACCTGGGAGCACAAGGAGGTTAAGTGTGACTTGCTCAGGGTCACACAGTATGCAAGTGGAAGCTGTGGGATTCAAACCCAGGTCTGGTCTGCTGGATGTCACCAGATTTGCAGCTCAGAGCCTTAGACCACTGCGCTATACTGCCTCAACAAGTATAGAACAAAAAAAAAACATATAGTACATGTAAAGACTTCAACCACACACTGAACGAGGTACACTAATTAAAATACACATTTTTATTATAATAGCAATGATGAGGCGCTCCCAGAGGTTAGATTAATGATCAGTAAATCACACTCTAGGGGCATGTGGCTCTTGGCATACGCTCCTAGAAGTTGATTAACAGATTGTTATACAATGGGTAGTGAATTCACTGCATCTTGATTGACTGAGAAAAATCCTGACCTTGTACTTAGAGTGGCAACCACTACACCAGGTACCTTCCTGGCAGACAGGACTCAGTGGGTATGACCCCCTGACAGAGACACCAACACAGCGACCTACCAACCATCTACAAAACTGACAGGTTGACGACAGGTTGCTGTGTTGGTGCGTTGACACAGGGGCACATTTGTCTCCTGGTCCTGCACCCCCTCCCCGAATCAACTCCTACTGGAGTAGAGAATCCTAAATATGGGGGGGTGCAGAGCCCCCCCACATGGGGGGTTCGGGATGCAAAGCCGCCCCCCGATGAAAAAACGGACCAGGAGATACACTGGAATTATGTCAACTGCAACTTGCGGTTGACATAATTCCTGTAGATGAAATGCCGGTTGACAAAACTGTTGTCGAACCAGCATCGTAGAGCCAACTCAGTGTACCCATATATTGATGCTTCCATGAAAATAAAAAAAAATTCTGTCAGCCATGTTGGTATGGTAAAAAAAAATTCCGGTCCCTTGCAATAACGTGAAAAAACAACATATATATGTACATGTGAATAAGTACACAACCTCCACCCCATCCACACACATCCACAATTTAAAAAAATCCTTAAACCTCTCCACTTGCTTTTTTTCCTTTTTGTCACCTGAAACAATAGGCCTGTAAGCCCCAGTGTGGATTTCTCTCTTGCTGCAGCAGTAGACACCTACTGCCGTGCATACACCCCACTCGTAGTCTCTCATCTGTACCTCATTTACAGTTTCCAGGTCTAGCAGGACAATGAAAAACTACCGAACCACCCAAGATTTGTAAGACAAATTGCACTCCACCGATGTCTATTATAAAACCATGAAGTCAATAACTCACTGGAACCTACCTGCCGACATCACCATTCTCAAAGTAAAGTATCCACTCCAACATTAACAGTGGAGTTGGGGAGGGGGGCGCTGTGGAGCCCGAGCTGAGTGCAGCAAGACAGAATAGCTCCTCAAACTCTCACAATATACTTGCAAATTTAAGTATTTTATAACTCTCTTTGGGTGAGATTTCTTCCAGAATCGGAAAGAGCACCTCGAAGAGTTCCAGAATGAGAAACCCAAAGAAAGATAAAGGAGGAGGATCGGGAGGAAAAATGCCAGGGCCTACTCAAACTTCGAAGGTGGCCATCTCTGCACAGCCCTCAGTAACTGGTGAAACCAAGGAGACACTATCCTCTATTGGCAAGAAGCTACAAAGGCTGATTTCTGTGGTCTCTGACCTTAACGCTAAAATGGACTCTTATGGTACCAGACTGAACCTCGCAGAAACTGCTATTGATAATCTGAAAGTGGTGTCGGAAGAAGTGAAACGACAAACAGAATCAGTCTCTGCAGCTACTGTAAATCTGGTAAAAGAGAATGCTCACATTCGGGCAAGATTGGAGGCCTTGGAGAATCAGGCCCAGTCCTCGCATATAAGAATATTGGGCCTACTCAAAGGCATTGAGTGCGACCACCCCCTCATGTTCATCCAAGAATGGTTACAAGACAAATTAGCCCCCAAGGAACCATTAATCCCTTTTGCCCTCCAAAAATTTTACCGAATCACTCCTCGTCGCTACCGTGAAGACTGTACTAACCCACAAACTCTTTTGGTAGTGATGGATGGAGTTGGGACAAGGGATTCCATTCTAAGGTTGGCCAGAAGGGCAGGGACTATTACTCACCATGACCGTATGATTTATTTGTTTCTGGATCTCAACTACACGACCCGTCTGAGGCGCAAAAAGTTTGATGCAGTAAGGCAGATGTTGCGCGATGCAGGGGTCTCACACGCCATGATCTATCTGGCGAGACTGCGCCTGGTTTTCGAAGGGAAGGTTTGGACTTTTTCAGATCCGACTGAAGCTGGGAAATGGACCATCTGAATTCAATCACGACGGCAGAACTCTGGCACCCTTGAGGAGGAGGAGGAGAGAAATCTGGTTTCAGAAGACGATATTGGGGACTGACTTCTGGCAGTGAGACTTTTAATTCTTTAAATGTGGGGTATTTTCCTCCATCAGGTTAAACTTTTTCTGCCTGTGGTTTGTAGTACCTCTTAGTATACCACGTAAATCAGCTAATCCTCCTCCCAGTTTGGGATTAAAATGTTTGTTTATTAGGGAGAGTTACAGAGATATGCTCAGTTACTGAATCTTTAAAATGTTAATCTATATATCTTGCTGCAATTTCTAATACGTAGTAAATCTCTTTAGGGTAACAGTACAACGCCATTAGCCTCTGGAAGGTGTGCATATGTTGGACTATAACGGACTTCAGAACAAAAAGTTAAAAGTCATACTGCTCGTGGGTTCAGTTAGACAGCACTAAATGTGAATTACTTTTATCTTGAGATTGTTTAAGCTCTGAAAATCCCCCAATGTGGTATCACAATGTCAAAGATGCACCATAACTATGATTAAGGAGATTTTTTCTCCAGCTGTTGTAAAATGTTGTAATCTGGATGTCTTGACACGCTGTCTTGTTGCTGTGTTACATAGTAAGAAAACTAATAAAAATAAAGTTTAAAAAAAAAAATTGGAGTTGGAACCACCCACTGAGTCATTATTGCTGTTTCACAGTAAAGGACCCCAACCCACTACAGGGCAGCCATAAAAACAAACTACAGTACCTGCTCCATGACGAACAAATGGAGATAAACTTTGTAGGTGGGGTGAACAAAGGTCATGCCTCACAACCTTGAACAGCTAACCTCTGACCTGATACAAACTGACACACTGGAGCAAACCACATACCAGTATGCAAAATCATTCTGAATTACAACTCTTCTAATTTTCTATCTCAAGGCCATACAATACCAGCACAAAACACCGAAAGCAAAATTCATCAGTAAAGAAACAACATACTGACTGCCACCCCAAAGAGAAGTCGCGCGACCAAGAAGACAACACAGGTTCAAGGAATGAACCTGAGGTGTTGGGTCAGGAGGCAGGTCAGGGCAAGACAGCTGCTGCTCAGCATTGTGTCTTGGCCAGGAAGGACCGGCAGTGGGTTCTGTCACCACAGCGAACCCTGCGGCCAGGCCAGAGAGCTTACTCCTGCTGCAGGGGAATATGTGTGTGTGTGTGTGTGTGTGTGTGTCAGGCAGAGGCATCGCCCACACCATGGGAGGAGGGCATGAGAAATCTTCGGTACCCTTCTTATCTTTTTTTTTTTTTTAATACAGCTTTTTTCCATCAGGTTGGCAGGCAGGTTATGCCCCCCACCAAATAGAGGGCTCAGTTCTCTTTCCGCAGCTCCGCTCCCCGATCTCAAGCTCCCCAGTATTCCCCCATGGATTTCCCCCTGTGGTAGGGCCAGAAGGGGGGAGGGCTGCCCGCCCCAAAGCACAATCCAGATATCCGGGGTCACTAGGGTTAGGCATGGGGCCACAGCTTCATGGAGCCTGTCAGCTCCTTTTCCCATTTTCTCCCTTACACTCCCTCGTGGCATGAATGTGCATGTGTGGAGGCACATGGACGGCATGTTTCTGCGCTCCTGTGTCTCCCAACCTCCTATGCTGCCCTCTGGCCTCCACCAGGAGGCAGCCAAGGAGCGGGACGGCAACCCTCCCCTTCCCAGAAGAGGAGAGCGGTCCATCAGACGCTCGATCCTCTTCATCTCCTGCTGACCCCCGGCAATCTGAGGTCACTCCTGACCCCTAGTCGCCACTGTAGCACGAAGTGTGGCGTCCTTTACCTCAACCCTCAGCACCACTGGGCCGGCTCTGGTACCCTTCTATATGACAGCCGGGACCCTCAGTCTGATTAAGGTATATCCCTGCAAATAGGGTATATCCCAGTAGAAATATGAGCTGCTGGCTGGGTGCAAAAAATGTATATATAAGAAAAAACAAAACAAAAAAGAGAATTCGACTTTCAGAGGCTGGGGGGACAGACTGCAGGCACACTCAGCCTCCCTGGCCTTTTCCGAGGTCCTCCCTGTGTGGTGTTGGGGGGGAGAGGCAGAATAAGGAGGGAAGAGATAGAGGAATTAAATGGGTGGTTAAAGGGATGGTGTCAGGAGAAAGGGTACCACTTTATGGGGGCCTGGGGAGAATTCAGAGACAGGAGGCTCTTCAGAGGTGATGGCCTTCACCTCACAAAAGAGGGAACCAGCACACTGGGGCAAAAGTCTGACGTCTACATTAGACAGTTAAACTGACAGTGGGGCACACTGAGGCTAAGGGAACCACGGTAAAGGTAGTGAGGGAAGGGAACTTAGTGGTCCCCTTTACTGGGGACTGGTAGCAGTAAGGTGGGTAAAAATAAGGCTGAGGTTCAAAAAGGAGTAGTAGACTAGGCAAAGGGGAAAGGCTCTTGGGTTCTACAAGCAACAAGAAAAACAAGAAGGTAAGAAGAATTGGAAGGAAAGTAGGTGTAGGATTACAAAACAGCAAAAGAGGATCTGGTGCTAGTCGGAAGGGGTCAGCTATAATACTAGGAGCTTGGGACATGTCCATTCCAGGTTACACAAGGTTTAGACAGGATAGAGAGATCGGCAAAGGGGGTGGTGGGTCTAACTCTATACGTCAGGGAGGACATAGAGGCTGTGGAGGATGGACACTTCAGGGGAAGCAAAGAGAAAACACAGTCACTCCAGGTTCACCTCACAACAGCCTCAGTCAAGAAAATACAGGTGGGAGTTGTCTGTGGACCACCAGTACAAGGGGAAAAGAGAGAGACAGGAAGTGCAGGGAAAAACTGGCAAGGAAAGTGAAGAAGAGGGAGATGGTGGTGGTGGGTGACCTGAACCTGCTGGATACTGACTGGGACATTCCAACGGCCAGGTGCAGCAGAAGTCAGGAGCCATTAGATACACTGCAGGACTGCCTGCTGGTGCAGCTGGTTAAGGAACCCGCTAGATACAGGCAGCCATTCTTGATTTGGTGCTCATCAACTCAAAGATGGTGGCTGAAGTGAGAGTAGGGAAGTCACTGCAGTCTAGTGACCATAACTCCATTTTGTTCGGGCTGGCTCTCGGGACTAGAATGCCCCTATCAAAAACTGAAATCCTAGATTTCAGAACAACAGACTTCAACTGAAGGAGGGAGCCGCTCCGAGATAAACTGACCGGGGTGAACAGCATCAGAGCTGTAGAGGAAAGATGAAAGCAATCAAGCGGACAAGAAAAAGGTATCCACCAAGTACATGGAGAAGCGGGGGAGGAGGAGGAATGTAGAGAGTACCAAATAAAAACTAGAGAAGCAAAGAGGACAGTCAGGGAGGCAAAGGTAGACATGGAGCTGCATACTGTAGAGGTGGTCAGGGGTGGGTAAAAAATTCTTCAGATATATTTAAGGAAGAAATGAAGAAGGGAGGAAGTTTTGGGTTACAAGAGGGAGGAAGGTACTAGAGGAAAATGAACAATAAGCAGCCATCCTTAACAATTACTTCTGCACTGTTTTTCTCAAGGGAAAACAGTGGGCCCCTGCCAGAAACTGGCATAAAGGCAGCTGTCAGAAGCATTCCTGAAATCAGGCAGTCAGTACTTACCAGAAAAAGAGTCCAGAAGGGGCTTGAAGCCCTATAGGTAGATAAAAGCCCCAGGGCCAGATGGGATGCAACCATGGGTGATGAAGAAAGTTGTTGCATAACTGGCTGAATCCTTGTAGTGCTGTTCAGCAGCTCAGTTCAGATGGGTAGTTCCCAAAGACTGGAGGGTTGCGGACACAGTCCCGCTACACAAGGGGGAAGGGACAAGGTGACACTTGGAATTACAAATAGTGTAAGCCAAACAATAGAAGCAGTCTGGACAGGGGGGGTCGATACCAGTCCATTCACAGAAGAAACGGTCCTGAAAGAACTCCTAAAAAGGTGGACAAAGTTATGGGGCCTGATTGGATTCGCCCCAGGATTCTAAAAGAACTAAGGGGAGAACTAGTGACACCACTGACTACCCTTTTTAACAAATCATGGGAAGATGTGGTGGTACCCGAGGACTGGAGGATGGCAGATGCGATTCCACTTCACAAAAGTGTGAACAAGGCAGCTGCAGGAAACTACAGACCTGCTACTTTGACCTCAGTGGTAGGGAAAATTATGGAATCACTTCTGAAAGAAAGAACTGTTGAGTACCTAGAGGCCAGCGGGGCACAGGACCCAAGGCAGCATGGATTCACAGCGGGAAGGTCATATCAGATGAATTTAATAGATTTCTTTGACTGGGTGACCGAAGTAGTAGACCAGGGAGGGGCTGTGGATATGGCCTACCTAGACTTTAGCAAGGCATTTGACGCAGTTCCACATAAAAGATTAATAAACAGATTAGCCAGCCTGGGAGTGGGTCCCAGGGTGGTAGCCTGGGTAACAAATTGGCTGGACAACAGGACACAGAGGGTAACAGTAAACAGAGTACACTGAAGAAAGGGTGGTTACTAGTGGGGTACCACAGGGTTCAGTACTGGGACCGGTCCTCTTTAATGTCTTTGTAGGAGACATTGCGAAGGGGCTGGAAGGAAAAGTATGCCTCTTTGCAGATGACACAAAGATCTGCAACAGGGTTGATAAACAAAAGTGGGTGGAAATGATGAGAAGAGACTTCGCAAGTTTGGAGGAATGGTCAAAAGTATGGCAGCTTAGATTCAATGCAAAGAAGTGCAAAGTAATGCACCTGGGAATCAAAATACCAGGGGAAGACTACACAATGCCGGGGGGGAGGGTACTAGCAACAAAAAAAAATGGAAAGGGACCTTGGGGTAGTCATATCAGATGACCTAAAGGTAGGCAAGCAATGTGACAAGGCAGTAAGGAGGGTTGGGGGATACTGGCATGCATAGGAAGAAGCATCACCAGTAGAAAACTGGAAGTTGTTATCCCTCTGTACAGACAGTTGGTGAGAGCCCATCTGGAGTACTGCATGCAGTTCTGGAGACCCCATCTCCACAAGGACATACACAGGATGGAGGCAATCCAGAGGAGGGCAACTAAAATGGTGCAGGATCTGCAACCGAAGCCATATGAAGAGAGACTAAAAGAGCTTAATATGTATACCCTTGCGGAAAGGAGGGAGAGATGGGACATGATAGAAACTTTCAAGTACCTCAAGGGAATTAACAAATTTCATGAGGGAGCATCTTACAGAAAAAGAGATGTGCAAGAACATGGGCACAATTTGAAGACAGAGGGGGAATGGCTCAAGGGCAACATGAGGAAGTATTTTTTCAAGGAGAGGGTGGTGGACACATGAAACCACCTTCCTGAGGAGGTTGTGGTGTCAAAAACAGCGGGGGAATTCAAGAATGCATGGCACAAACATAAGGCAACTATAGTGGGGAGTAGGAGGAAGTAGGCTGTTGGTCAACTAGAATCTGCAGCTTATCCAATAGGTAGGGAAATGGGCAGACTTGGTGGGCCAAGTGATCCTTATCTGCCATCAAAGTCTATGTTTCTAGGTTTCCATATTTTTAGCGGCTAAACTCATGGAGTCGCTGATCAAAGAGGACCTCATGGACTCCCTAGACAGCAGTGGTCTTCAGGATAGTAAACAGCACAGGTCTGTGGCAGGGAGGTCCTGTCAGACCAACCTGATAATTTTCTTTGACTGGGTAACAAAGGTAGTAGATAAGGGCCATGTTGTGGATTTACTCTGCACTGATTTCAGCAAAGCTTTCGACTTGATGCCACACAGAAAACTGCTGAATAAGCTGGAGGACCTGGGTGTGGCTAGAGACAACATCAGATGGATAGGAAACTGGGTAATAAAGGTAGCAGATAAGGGCCATGCTGTGTATTTACTCCGATTTCAGGAAGGCTTTCAATGTGGTGCCACACAGAAAATTGCTGAAGAAGCTGAAAGAACTGGGCATGGCGAGAGACATAGTTAGATGGCTGGGTAAACTGGTAGGAGAGAAAGCAGAAGGTAGTGGTAAGCGGAGTCAAATCAGAAGAGGAGGTCATGAGTGGAGAGCTACAGGGATCTTTCCTGGGTCCCATCCCCTTCAATATGTTCATTAGCGACATTAGAGAGGGCACCTGGAGCAAGCTGTGCTTCTCTGCAGATGACACGAAGCTCTGCAGTAGGGCAGATAGTGAAAAAGAGATCAGGGAGATGCACAGGGATCTACAAAGGCTAGATAGAAACACAGAAAGAAACTAAAAAAAGACAGCAGAAGGAGACCAAGGGTCCAGCTAGTCTGCCCATGAGTTCTTTGGACCTTCTCAGATCCCAGGACCTAACCCCCCTTCCGCCTAATACCTCCTACTGCTCCTGTTGCTTTTGATTGCAATTTAGCCTTGTCCCACGCCAGCATGAATGATGTCATGGACTTTGTTTTCACTACCTCAGCTGGCAGTTTAGTCCATGGCTCCACAACTCTTTCTGTAAAACAGTGTTTCCTGAACTCCCTCTTGAAGCTCCCCCCCCAACCCCAACTTCCACCCGTGCCCTCTGGTGTTAAGAGTCGGAGACTCTGTTGAACGGGTCCAAGGATGGCACCTTATTCATTCCTCTCAGGAACCTGTATGTTTCAATCGTGACTCCCCTCTCCCTCCTTGTCTCCAGTGAGAACATATTTAATGCTTCCAGACGCTCCTCCTATGAGTGCCCTTGAAGGCCCTGGATCATTTTTGTCGCTTTTCTCTGGACATTCTCCAACCTGTTTATATCCTTTTCCAGAACTGGACTCCAAAAATGGACACAGTACTCCAGATGTGGCCTTACCAGGGACCTGTAGAGTGGCAGAATTACCTCTTTCCTCCTGCAGTCGAATCTCCTCCCTATGCACCCCAGCATTTTGTTGGCCTTGCTATAAGCTTTGTAGGTGGTCCAAGGTTTGGTAGTTGAAATTCAGTGCCAAAAATGCAAGGTTATGCACCTGGGGGGGGGGGGAGACAAAAGAACTGAATGGGAGGGGTTAAACTGAGCAGCACAGCAGAAGAAAGGGATCTGGGAGTCATCATTATGACAACCTCAGACAATCAAGCAACATAACAAGGCCTAGAGTAAGGCTAATAGGATGCTAGGGTGTATCAGAAGGGGTAGTAACAGCAGGAAAAAGGAGGTTGTAGTACTACCTCTGTATGGGTCTCTGATGAGGCCACACATGGAATACTGTGCTCAGTTCTGGAGTCCTCACCTGTAGAAGGACAGGGACAGACTGATGACAGTGCAACGCAGGATGACCAAGATGATTTAGGGCCGACAAGGCAGATCTTACGAAGATCATCTAAAGACACTGAACATGTACTCGCTGGAGACTAGACGAAAGGGGGGGGAATATGACAGAGAACTCCAAATTTCTGAAGGGAATAAACAAGATGAAATGCAGGGGAACTATTTAGCTTGAGTACAGAGTCAAAAACTCGAGGTAACAAGTGGAAATTGGTGTGTGTGTGTGGGGGTTCCAAGCATGGCTGGGACAGAGTGAAGGGTTGGTGGTTGCTCAGGTCAGTAACAGCAGGATGGGGAGCAGGGGGTGGACTGGAGGGATAAAACTTTGCATGGACAATAGATCCCCGGGCAGACAGAGAACTTTGGGCAGACTAGATGGACCTGTGGTCTTTTTCTGCCATCACTGTCTATGTTTACATGTAACATACTGTAAAACAAATAAAGCAAACTAGAGACTTAGAAATCTATGCAGGCAAAGTCTTGCTGGTTCCCTGATGAGACCTACCCTTGATGGCGAGAACAAAGAAACTTAGGCGATTGGTTCCGGCACCACTATTTATGCTATCGGTGACTGTGGCATCATACCTGGTGCCATGCACATGTGTTTGCTGGCCCCAAACGTTCCGATTCCTGTGGGGTCCTAATGTCTCCGTCCCCAAGACTGAAGAGAGGGGCTCTATGGAGAAGACCAATACTCGAAAGATTTGGTTTATACAACACAAAGACACGTTGCTAGTATAAATAAACAGCTACTCTTGATTAGCTAAATGGCTGATAACATACATATATTAACATTTTTATGGGCATACATGTAAAATGTTTATTTCCATGTAATATATGTAACAGACAGATAATCAACTACAGGGAATGAAGTCCTGCTCTGATATGCACATGCCTCGGGGTGTGTTGTGAGGCACGAGGCTGCAGGTCAAATGCGTTCAACCACCCAAGGCGTGCGTATATCAAAGCATGATCACACACCCTGTAGTGTATTATCTGTCTTACAAAATGGCCAAAATTGTTTTTGAGGGGAGTGAAAAATTGAAAGAAGTGCAGGCATGCGATCAATGGTAGGATAATGCATGGTCATGGTGTGTTTCGTCCAATCAGAAGACAGCATTCTTACTGATTTTTCTCACACAATTTATAAAAATATATTTATATGTACTGTAGAATAAATAATGGGTAAGGGTGGTATACAAGGATGTATATCCATCAAAGTGACTAATTAGTGCTATATGGCCACGAGACCGAAGGGCAAGTGGCCTTATTGCTCTGATTAGCCCCTGAGATGGGTATACTTCAGAGTGTTCCATCCTTACCCATTGTTTGTTGAATATAAGACATTAGGATGGTTACTGTTATGGAGATTGCATTTGTGAGAGAATAGTGGGTAGTGATTGCAGGCAGGAGTTTAGGAGATTTTTGGGTTTGAGAGGGTTTTATGTCTCTTTTTTCCAGGTTCTCTTGCAGCTTGTTAATTGGTGTGGCTAGCTTCCCAATTATGTGTTAAATTGTGTTATTAGTGGCATCCCCCCATAGGGTTTAATGTAGTGCAGCTATGTATTTTTCATTAGTGCAGGTACAGTATATACTTTTAATTGTTTGATTAGTGTAGGTATACAGCCTTAAAGAGCAGGTTTTTACTTCTTACCCCCTTAAATATATATGAATGCTTACTTGGCTCCAAGTTATCTGCAGGAGAATTCCATTAATTTCAGCCGGGTTTAAAAATCCAAAAATGGTGCCACTTCCGTATAGTTGAGACCGCCCCGTGCTGCACGTTTGTGATGTCAGTAAATGAAGAGCGCGAGGCGCGTGCCATAGAATAACGCAGGGATGGTTTTAACTGCATTTCATTATGATTTAGTGTCTGATTGTAACAAAGACACCGCTGACTAACAGGGTCCTTGTTAGTCAAGCGGTGGCCATTATTTGTTACAATCGGAACTCCAAATCATAATAAAATCCAGTTAAAAACCATCCCTATGCTATTATATGGCATGCGCCCGTGCACTCTTCATTTACTGACATCACAAAACATGCAGCGCGAGGACGTGTCTCAGCTATATGGAAGCGGCACCATTTCGGCTTTTAGCTCCACGGACCCAAATACGATCATCTGGATTTTTTAACCCCAGCGGAAATAAATAGAAAATTTGTCCTGCAAACAAGGAGCCAAGCAAGCTTTCATATGTTTGGGGGACAGGAGAGAAGTAGGAAACTGTGAACCTGCTCTTTAATTAGTGCAGGTATGTAGCTTTGATTGATAGATTAGACACAGGCATACATGGAAAAAATGACGGCCTTTTCTATGGGGAAAGGTTTGTGTGTGTGTGTGTATACACACACATATAGACACATGTACATATGCACATACATGTGAGACAGCTTTACAACATATACATTCATGAAGACATTTAACAGTGCGTATCTGTACTGTACATTTGTGTACAGATACGTATTTGTATGGCTATAAAATGAAGTGGGTTAGCTAAACTCAGCTGAAAAGAGGACTGTATTTTTTTTGCCCACACTGTAAACCAGAAATCCGTGAATAACCCATCTCCAAGTCTGCGTCAAAGTTTGAACCACAAAGTCTTAGCAGCAAGAAAATATTTTCTGTCCAAGATATAAATATCTCTCTGCATGTCAGTATAATTGTACAAGGTGGGTTTGCACAGCATCTCTGAGCCATTCAAGGCGGAGCGTTCACCTTGTCAGCCAGGCCAAAGCCAAGAGTCCAAAATTAACCCACCCACTGGACTGAGACTGGTCACGGCCACGAAACACAAAGGGAAACATTTCCGTCTGGGACGGAGACAGGGTCTTCTATGAGGCTCCGCTTCCCAACTGGAACTGAGTCACAGCTTGTTTCCAAGTTCTGATAGAGTGCTGTTTTATATAGACATTCCGTGGGTATATCCCATGCCTGTACATGTGTATTTTTAAAGCAGCGCGGTGATACAAGGATGGCTCTGGCTTGGCTCCCTGCTGTGTTATGTAAATGCACGAGCCCTTGCCAGCTCCTTTATTGGTGCACTTGGCATATAAATGAGCAAACAAGTGTTCTCCCAGCTAATTAGCCATGAGGCAAAGAACTGCTAATCAACAATCCACAGAAACTAGCTTTAACTGCTAAGAGCTATGAGTAGTTATTTCTTTTTAAACTGATTGATTCATAATGCCCTTGCTGACCTGTACACCCCTTTCTGGCTCCTACGTTACCACTCAGCTTCAGCAACATTAACCTGGAGGTGCATATACAGTATACCACTGACCGGCCCCCCCTCCTTCGGCCCCTAGGCTAGGACAGGCTAGGATTTTATTTATATAGCACCGTTCCTGAGCTCAAAGCGCTTCAGATATATAAACAGGTAAAAATAATCATATCAAACAGCCACATGAATACAAGATATGAAACACAACTCAGATTACAATCGCTATCAATCACCTGAGAAAGTCTGTCTAAATAGCCAGGTCTTCAATCATGATTTAAAACTTTCAACCAAAGAGACAGAACAGATAGATTTCAGGGCAGTATTCCAGAGTCTCAGAGCAGCAGAAAAAGCTTGGTACCCAGCAGATTTCAATCTTGCTGATGGGACTATTAAAAGTCCCTGGGCTGACAAGTGGAGACCTCTGCTGCCCAGAGAATTTGCTCATAAGCAGGTGATTTCACAGCTCCAATGCTGCTTACACGGAGGTCCATTATGTCCCACTGACTTGCGGTCCCCCCTCCCAAACTGGCCCTTACAGGTACACTCTCAGTTCCAATGCTGCCTACCTGTAGGTCTATATGTCCCCCCAACCCCCCAAACTGGCCCCTACAGGTGACCACCCAGCTCTAACACCACCTTCTGAGATGATCATACATCACACTGACCTACCCACCCCATCAGCCAAAAATCATGATTTCCAATATCCCGCAGCATCTACCTAAAAATCCATACATCCCACAACTTACCCCACATGGTGGGGCCTTTGACGTATCGCCTTTGCAGAACATCCATTGGCTCCAACCTTTGCAGGCAAAAGCATGAGGCCTAAGAGTGTCTGCATGGGTGTCAGCCTGTCCGGCGGATGTCTTTTCCCTCCATTTATCTTCCCCCTTCAGAACCCAGCACAGAGACCCCAGGGCACACACAAAGCATGCCATGCAGTAAATGCCCTCCTTGCCACACATAACACTAGCTGCACAATCACCTGGGGTCACCCATGTTGCAGTAGTGCAGCTCTAC
Source organism: Neoceratodus forsteri (assembly GCA_016271365.2). Lineage (NCBI taxonomy): Eukaryota > Metazoa > Chordata > Ceratodontiformes > Ceratodontidae > Neoceratodus > Neoceratodus forsteri. The sequence continues at coordinate 1,378,885,430 of CM028132.1, read as the reverse complement.
CAGCTGCCCTCCGCCCCCTCCCCAGAGGACAGCATCCTTTTGGATGCTCAATCTGTCCCCCGATGCTCCAGCTTAGAGTGCAAATCAAACTGTTGGCACTGCAAGCGGCAATGCCTCTGCTGTACCAACAGACTGGCTGAAATAAGTGTATTTCTTGGTTCCTCCTCTCTTTTCATGAAATGCCTTCACGGTATCATTGTGCTGCTTTTAAAATAAAAATTAAAGGTTAAAAAAAATCAGGATCTCAAAGTGCTGAAATAGCGGGTTGGAATATCAAGAGACTCCTACGGCAGACAGGAGGGTTGGGCAGATGGAAGAAGGACCTGGCAGATGGCAAGGAGAAATAGGGAAACAAATAGTAAAAATAATAATGATAATAAAAAAGATAAAATAAAAGAGTTCAAATATCTTGGGATGAAACGCACCAAGAAAGAAGCAGACCTGTACCCTGCATATTATGCATTATATGGCTGTAGTACATGGCAATATGAAATACAATTTGTCTTCAGATGTTCCATCACTGTCCCTCCCCCTCACTGAACCAGGTAGCAGCAGGTGGAGTAGGCCAGGTGGCGTTGAGCCATCTTCAGATATGGAAATATGTCTCATTAATACCTTCCTTGTCTCTCTGCATATTAAAGAAAAGTCCCCCCTTATATACCTCACAATTCAGGTATGGGGCGTGATACGGAAGAACTATCAACTCCTGGCTTTCCTGCTGTTACTATGCCCATTGGCTCTATCAGAAAACTTCTCATCAGCCAAACAGGACAGGGGTTTTAAGAACTGGAGTTGGGTGTCCCTGCAGTACTTATTTCAATTTTTTTTTTGGGGGGGGGGGCACTTAGCCTCCTTTACAGAACTCCAGAATAAATACCATTTGCTCTAAAGGGACTTTTACAGATTTGTCCAGGCCAAACACTACATCCAGACACTAACCAAGACAGCAAGGGGTCCGGTGGCATAGACACTGTTGATCCTGGCTTCTGTCACAACCAGCAGAGCAGACTGGGACAAGGCATGCTCAGAAGTACATAGAGCTACCAGCTTGAGTCTGTGGAGAGAATGTATGTGGAAACACTTCATGCAACATTTCCAGACCTCCCAAGAAACAGCGCATTACACAACCTGTACAATACAGCAAACTGATGGGAGTGAGGGTGGGGAATCCAAGGCAGGTCACGCACATATTACGAGGGACTGCCCAAAACGGAACCATTTTAAAGCTGAACTGGGACAATCTCTAGATGAAGTAATGTCCAGACAAAAGATCTTGACAAAAACACTTTTCTTGCTATTGTCATATCCAGAGGGCTGTAGGAACTGCCATAATAAATATTTGAAATCATGGCGGACTACAGCTAAACAATGTGTTACTCGGTTGTGGCTAACGGCACGGCTTTCAGCAATGGCAACCTGGAGGGAGACGGTGTCCAACATACTGTATATAAGATGGAGAAGATTAATTTCTCCCTGAAGGGAAAGGTGGAACAATTCATGTCAAGATGGCATAAATGGGTTATGTATGTGATATCTGTTGATAATCACTTTGTGCTATAAATATAATCTGACAGGTGTTTGACAGTGAGGAAGCACTGCGCCCCCACGGAAATGAAGATGGGGACCCACCTCCTACCCCCTCCCACAAACCTGTCTTTCCTGGGTCTACTCTCGTTGGACCTAGAGGAGACCCTCATGCATTGTAAGATCCTGTAACTGTGAACTTTTATTATCATTGTACGTAAAAATAGGAAAATGCTGTATAATTCGTAACTACTGGTTGCACTTCTTTTTTTAATAAAATTACAGTTACAAAAAAAAAAATCAAATGATCTCTGAAGAGTCCCAATTAGCAGTTACGCAAGTCTTCTGGCATTTCACCAATTTAGACCTAATAAGGCCCCACTCTCCCATCTGGATACTGTGCTGTCCTCCACTGACTGCCCTCCATACAGTCCCAAGAGGGGCACTGAGGGTTGAGGTGCTGGACGCTACACCTCACGCTACGCCAGTGACCAGAGTTCGGGAGCAAGCTCGGGGGTCGGCAGGGGGCAGGTGAGGATTGTGCACCCGCTGGGCTGCTCTCCTTCCAGAGGGGGAAGATTGGGGAAGTCCCGGCGTGCCAGTGGCTCCTGGTGAAGACCGGGAGCAAGTAGCGTGGCCTGATGCAAGGCAGGTTTGCCGTGAACCGTCGCATCAGGGGTGTGCCCACGTGTTGAGGGGGGATGTGAGTACCAGAACAAGGAAAAACCCAGTTGGCAGGGGTAGGTGATGGCACCTGCCCCCATGCCCGCAGCCAGGTCCGGCCTGCCTGACCTCTCAGGTTCCTCCACCCTGGTCCTCGCCCACACTAGAGACTGACTAAGAAGAGCGCCCAAGGAAGGGGCAGCCCCACCCCGGAGGGGTTAAGCTGGGGGTGCCAAGTGTGGTGCTGAGGAGGAGAGAGAGAAGGTATAGAAAAGGAGGACTTCAGGCTGGGCAGGAACCGGCAGGATGCCTGAGAGAGGCCCCTGCTGACTGTGACCAGAGGGAAGCATAAGTGTTAAAAAAAAAAAAAAGATAGTCCCAAGAGCGCCACCAGTCAGAGCATCGGATGTGTCCTATCACCAGCCACTGCTGACCCATCCCTGACTGAAGCAGGGAGCAGCAGGTGGAGTATGCCAGGTGGTGTTTGAGTGAGTGTGCCAGTGTGTGGGGCTGCCAGCTGTTCTGTTTCCAGCAGCAGTCGCTGCTCTACTCCTCTTCTTATAGGTTGCAATGACTAGTACCATAAGACATGGAATGGGCATCTGCTTGTGGTCACCGATGTCATAAGGCCACGCCGCCAGCCTCGGTAAGAGATAATGAAGCTGTGAGTGCTCATCGGCCCCTCCCACTGCTGTCTCAACATGCTTCCTTCTCAGCATGTTTGGGACACCACCAACTGGGTGTGGAAATCAGACTCATGTTTCACACCCAGTTCTCCCCCCCCATCTCAATGTGCTCCCTCCGTAGCATGCCCGAGACTCCAATGAACAGATGTGGAAGTCAGACGTTTCCAACCTTAGCATGCCTGGGATTCCACCAGTTTGATGTGGAAGTCAAGCTTGCATTTTTTTTTTCGAACCTGGGTCTCCCATCTATGTTGCAATGCACTCCCTCCATAGCATGCCTGAGACTCTAAGAGATGAGTGTGGCAGTTAGGCTCATGCTTCGAACCCAGGTCTCCCACCGCTGTATCAACGTGCTCCTTCCTGTCATACCTGACACTCCAACAGCCAGACACGGAGGTTGGACTCGTGTTTCGAGTCTGAGTCCCCAACCACATAGTAACCCACTTTGTTACCCCGGTACCATCGCTCCAATTTCTGGTACTTTCTTTGTAATAATATTTGTGTTAAAAGCAGCAATTCACAATAAAAATGTTTTGATAAACTTCATGATTTATTTAGTCATCAATAACTATATTACTGGTGTCAGTATAGTCTGGTGGTTACAGCACCAGCTTCGAAACCAAGAGATTACAGGTTCAAACCCCAGAGTCAAATACAAACTGTGTGACCTTGAGTAAGTCCCTTAACCTTCCACTGCATCCAGCTGGGGAAATGGGTAGGCACAGGACTCCACTGGAAACGAGATATTGTGTCTCACTCAGCTGGGCTACCCTCAGTAAACAAGTTTTTTCATACGTTAATTTCTTTGTAATATATGGATAACTAAAATAATAGTATCAAATGTCATACAAAAAAATCCCTGTAATACACTACTCCTTTCCCAAAATACTACCCTTCCTCAAGTGATAATACTATCGTTCACTGCTGATAATACTATTGTTTCAGCTCTGAACGATAGTATTATCACTCCAATCCCACGGCGCAAGCGCCAGTCTGGCTGCCACACAAACGCTGTTGCTATGCTGCCACGTTTCATCCTGTTCAAGCGTGCACTCCCATTGGCAGAGTTTCTCTGTAGGCGGCCAAACCGACTTCAAAAACATGGCGGACGTTTACTCTCGCTTAGTGAGAGGAATGCGGGTTGCGGCCAGTTCATTTTGTCGGTTTTATTTCTTTATAAAACATACAGTGGATTACCTGCCAAATGAAGAAAAAAAGTAAAAGGTAGGACTGCCTATAAAAACTATCAACAGATATCTGGGTCAGGCAGGACTTCAATACTGTAGACAGGCGGGCGACTGAGAGCGAGTGCATCTTCAATGCAACAGGCAGCCAGCACATTTTCCGAACTGGATCCATATATTACAAAAGATAAAAAATAGGTTACAGTAAATTACTAGGCTGAAATTCCATATCGAGGTTCTGGGGACATAGAAACCTCTTGAGCTTCGCTCTCAAGGTTATCTATGTCCCCAGAACCTTTCGATGGAATTACAGCCTTGTAATTCACTGTAACCTATCTATTATTCTATTTATCTCTCCTTACCGCAGGACTGGCCCCTTCCTCTGACCCCCCCCCAGTCCCGTCACCCTGGTGTCCACTGGTACTCACCTCCGGCTTGAGGTGCCAGCTGGCCAAGTGTAGCACCTGCAGAGGGCCGGGATCATCCTGCCGGTCCATTGGGTTTTTCTGTCTCCATTTTTTTCTCCCGACCACCGAGTGCCAATGGCCAAGCCGTGCGCGCTTCCGCATGCGGCATGCCGGGCATCTGCTTAGTTTCTGCCCCCTTCTTGTGGAGTCAGTGTACTAGCCTCCAGCTGCCGCTAGGGGCCAGGCAAGCGCCGTTCTCCAGTTCCACCTCTCCCCAGGAAAGGAGAGCTGTCCTCCGGACGCTCAATCCTCTCCATCCCTGGCCGACACCCGGTGACCTGCTCGCACCATGAACACGGGTCGCCGGTGTAGTAGGAGGTAAGGCATGATGCCTCAGCCCTCCATGCCACTGGGCCGGCCATAAACAAGTTTTAAAATAAAGTAACTCAAATAGAAATTAGACGTTACTTTGCAACCCCCAATAAGTAGGAAGGATAATAAATAAAGAAAATATGTGAAATATGAGCCGAAATGGATCAGAAAATAAGTTTTTTTTTCCACACATTACTACCATGATGTTTGGGGCTTGTGTGACAGGGTGACCCCTGTCACAGTGGACACCCCTTGGAGAAACTGAAACCTCTTCCCCAAGCAGTTTATATGTTTTGTAAAATGTCCAACATGCTGGTTGATTGGTTATAAATTAAGTGCTGAAGTGCTTATGAAGCTTTCTGTGCATATCAACCTAAAAACAAAATAACTGGTGCTTTACCTCGAACCACGCTGGCGACCCAGGTTCGGGAACGGACTCGGGACACCGGGGGCTGGCAGGAGAGGATCGAACGTCCATAGGACTGCTCTCCTCTCCTGGGGTGGGTAGTGGGATGGCGTCGTGCTGCAGCGGCCTCTGGAGGAGACCAGGAGCACTGCAGATGCACGTAGGAAGGAACAACACTAGAAAAGTGGAAATACTGTTCCACGTTCAGCCGGATGATGGCTGCCCGACTCTCTGATGCCATCTATGTCCTGCCATGCCTTCCACTTCAGCAGCACCCTGAGGCCAAGTGTTGTGCTGGTCTGCGCCCCCCCCCCTTGGCTGGCGCCTTCCCTCTTGGAGGAAGGGGGCCCATCCGGAGAAGGGTTATGCCGGGTTACCCTGGGTATGGCTGCTATCTGAGAATGGAGGCTTGGAGGGCAGATGGATCGGAGGAAGCCTTGGCAAGCCCGAAGGAGTGGCTGATGTGGAGCACTTAGGAGAAAAAGAAATAATAAAAACAAAACTAAGAGTACAGTTACAAAATGAGAGGACTGTCTCAATATAAGAATAACAAAAACTTGTATCTGCTTTTTCCTGATGTTAGCAGCCCCATATATATATATATATATATATATAGCAGCAGATAGCATGAGGTAATTTGACCCTGCAGGGAGTTTAGGAGAGCACAGAATGTTCTGACCTCAGCTCTGACCTTTCCAATGTTTTAAACAAGTTCTTCTGTGCTCCAGGTGGTTGCCAAATAACTGTTCTCTATGGAGCAACAGTGGCCCCTAGTGGCTAGTTTTATGTTGTGTCTGCTGTTAATCAAAAGGCAGTAGAAAAATGTCCAACTTCTAGTGATCTTATAAAAAGCCCTACCTCAGTGCCGAAAGAGGATAGCTAGGGTGGTCAGCTGAATACTGACTGAGGAAGGTGGAAGACCTCCTGGTAGTGTGTGCTTTCACACTGTTTGATTCATGTTAGGCTGAAGAAAAGCCTCAAACTGTTGAAGCTAAGCAGTTGTCTGACTTACCATTTTGCTTTCTGTATATTTTACTTGATAAAAATAAAATGATAAACGCAACCATGCGTTTTTTATGCACCTGATTTGTGAGCTGCCTGAAATTGTGTTATCCTAAACCCACACCCAGTAACATATGGTTTTAGAAGTGGGATCTGACTGAATGTCTGAGGTAACAGGGGGAGTCCAGTCAGTTGGTGCCAGAGATGGTATCAAGGATACACGGCAGAGGTGCATGGCGTCAGGTGAGATGAGGACAGTGCCTGATAGAGATGGTGACCTGGGCGAGGCACCATGGATGGGAGGAGACAGACCCGATGGCCAAATGGAGACCCTGATATGGCTTCCTCACTGGATGAGTGGGAGATGGCTGGAGGCTGATCGATGCCAGAGAGAGGTAGAACGCTGATGACAGGAGCTACTCGAGAGGTCCCACTTGGAGGATGTCGAGGAAGAATCGATGGAGCAGGATCAATGGGTTCTGGAGGAGGAGGACCCCTGATGGAGCATTTGCGACCAACTTCTGTGGAGATCCCATTGTTGCCCATTTTTCTGGGCTGCTATTTGGTGGAGGATGGCGACAAGAGGAGGAGACCCCAGGTAAGACTGGCATAGTATTACTGGGGCAGAAGACTTCAAGCAACATGGAAGGTGCCATTTTGGCTGAAGGGACTTTTGCTTGTTTTAAATCTTCTCCTACAAAAAATGATTGTTCTCCTGATGTTGACTGGGGAAAGTTGCAGGTGGGGGATCCTGAAGTTACCCAGTTAAGGAAGTATATAAAAATTAAGGATGGGAGACAGATTAATGGTGGTGTGGGGGGCAGGTTATGGTGGTTTGAACTTAGGAAGGAAGTTCTATATCATATGAGGCCCAACCCCTGGATGAAGTAGGTGGATGCCCAGGTAGTGGTGCCCGTGGCATATAGGAAAAAGGTGATGGAGGATGCGCACTCCAGTCACTTGGGGCTGAGCCATGGGAGGGTATTGGCTAGATTCCCCCCATATTTCTATTGGCCCAACATGTATAGGCAAGTGGCAGCATACTATAAGACCTGTAATAAGGGCAGACAGATAACGACCCCCTGAGAGTGATGTGGGAGGAGTAACCCAGAGGGTGAAAAACAGGAGATGGCACCCTTGGAGGAGGGGAAGACTCCCACACAAAACAGAAGAGGCTAGGTGGTAGCCAACACCACTAGTAATGTGTAAGAGTTGATACAAAAACCCAGAGGTTAGGCTGTTAGGCATAGTGGTAAGTTACTAGCCTACCTTTAACTAAGTGGGGACACTGCAAAGCAAAGTAATTCTCCCCTGAAAGCAGTTCTACTGGGTGCTGGATTGTCCAGCCATTCAAGTGTATCTGGTTAGGGAAAGTCAGCAGAAGGCATAAAACTGCCATTAGTGGTTCTTTCTCCTAAATGTATGTGATGATATTGTACTCTATTAATGGAGAGGCTACTTTTCAGAATAAGTTAAGTTGTCTCAGGGTATTTGTCTTGTTATGAATAGGATACTTTACAAATGTGTTTTTTGAAAGGGACCCTGAGACAGAACTTCCGGTGAGAGTGGGCCGAAGCGCCACATCCCTTTGAGGGTGTTAGTTAAGATTTAGACAACCGTAGGACGTTTTATGCGGGGGGATGTGTGACAGGGTGACCCCTGTCATAGTGGACACCCCCTGGCATAAACTGAAACCCCTTCCCCAAGCAGTTTATATGTTTTGTATAATGTCCAACATGCTGGTTTGCTGGTTATAAATTAAGTGCTGAAGTGCTTATAATGCTTTCTGTGCATATTAACCTAAAAACAAAACTAAGAGTACAGTTACAAAATGAGAGGACTGTCTTAATATAAGAATAACAAAAAAATGTCTCTGCTTTTTCCAGATGTTAGCAGCCCCCTTCTAAGATATATTTTGCAGCAGACAGCATGAAGCAATTTCACCCCGCAGGAAAGTTCAGGAGAGCGTAGAATGTTCTGACCTCAGCTTTGACCTTTCCAATGTTGTAAACAAGTTCTTCTGCACTCCAGGTGACTGCCAAATAACTGTTCTCTATGTAGCAACAGTGGCCCCTAGTGGCTAGTTTTATGTTATGTCTGCTGTTAATCAAAAGGCAGTTGAAAATTTTCCAACTTCTTGCGAGCTTATAAAAAGCCCTACCTCAGTGCTGAGAGAGGATAGATAGGGTGGTCAGTTGGATACTGACTGAGGAAGGTGGAAGTCCTCCTGGTAGTGTGTGCTTTTATACTGTTTAATTCATGTTAGGCTGAAGAAAAGCCTTATAAACTGCTGAAGCTAAGCAGTTGTCTGACTTACCATTTTGCTTTCTGTATATTTTACTTGATAAAAATAAAATGATAAATGGAACCATGAGTTTTTTTATACACCTGACTTGTGGTTTGCCTGAAATTATGTTATCCTATACCCACACCCAGTGACAGGGCTCTTTAAAGCTGGGCTTCTCCTTGTTATGGATCTTCTCCCCCTTCCCCACAGTAATGACATCATAGTGAAAGTCATATGTCTGTGATGTAAGTGCAAAGAGGCAGGAAGAGGGAGGGGGTGAGGTGGAGTGGGACAAAGGTGCTGCCGTTTTATGAAAAATAAATATATTCAAATGTTTGGAATGAAAGGGCGGACATAGGAAAAACGGATGGCAGAAGACGATCTAATGGTCAGTCCAGTCAGTACATTCTCATTGTGAGGAGAAAGGTAGAGTCAGTGTGGTCTAAGCATGGACTTGGGAATCAGAAGACAGGAGCAGACCCAGGTTCTAATCTCACCGAAGGTAATTACTCACTGGGTGACACTGAGCAAGTCAATGAATTTCACAGTGCTTCTATCTCAACCCAGTGCTCAAAATGGGTAAAAGCATTACAGTACTGAATATGGGATACTGCATCTCAGCTAGAAATCCTATGTAAAATTATGTAACAAAAAAAATTCAATTGCTTTTGGCATAAATGGGCAGGAAGCAGAGGGCTATGATGGACGGGCACTACTCCAAGTGGCAGGAATGTACTCAGCAGCATAACCATGGATGAGTGCTGGGGCTACTGGTGTTCAATATTTCCATCAGTGATCTGGAAGCTGGAATATCCGTTTGGTTGCCTAAATTTGCAGAGGACACTAAGCTGGCCAGGGTACTAGATTTCCCTTAACAGGAACAAACTTCAGCAGTACTTGAACAAGCTGTTTCAATGCCTTGCATCAACGGAGCCAACTGCAGGGTGCTACACCTGCTGAGAAAGAGGCAATGGTGCAGCATTTGTGCAGCAGGGCTCCTAGGCTTCTGTGGCAGCATCTGTTCTGTCCTACGGAATAAATTGTTAATTTTTGTGGCAGAATGCAGTCCTGCCATTGGCTGAAATATTATGTGATGTCTTTGAGGAAATTAGATGCTGAGCACAGGTGGGGTATCAAAATAAACAATGAGGGACAGGACCCAAGCAAGATGGAAAAACTGCACATTTGAATGAAAAATCACCAAGAGGAACCCTGCCGCAGAAATCAGGCTGAAGTGCCGCATAGAACTAGGGCCCTTAAGTACAGAACCTGTGCTAAACAGACAGCTCTAGGACCATGGAGGAGCAAGAGATCTCAGAATGGCATAAGGGCACAGGAAATCCTCTGGTAACCTTTTCTGCAGTGTCACTTTACTTGCTGCCCCCCACCCTAGTGCTCTTCTTTACCACAGGTGTGGTCGAAAACGAAAAATGCATTTTATTTTGCTTCCCACTTGAAAAATGTTCTTCCAACCTTTTTTTGGCCTTCATTTTTATGCTTTCACAGTTTTTATATATGTAAACAGGCAGTTCTTTGCTGTTCAGATAGGTGTGGCAGGGTTGAACAAGGTCCTGCCCCATTTGTTATGCAGAAATAGTTTAAATGTGGGGGTCTGTTCTATCCTCTCCTTTTCTGTCCCTTCTCTGTCTGGTTGCACAACCAAATTTTCTTGTGAGACCTAGGAACTGATCACTCAGATGGTGTCGCAATTCTCCACCTCTTGCTATCTCTCTGCCTTCACTTGCTGTTCTGTCTTTTCTCCCCCTTGCATATCTGCAGTTATAAAAAAATATATGCGAATCTCTGTCCTAAAACTGTATGTGAAACTGGAATCCCTTTGTATATAGTTATACTGTTGAAATGACTGCAAACAACTATTTGGTACTCAAGGGGTTAAACTGAGATGCTGGTGTGCAAACTTTACAGAGCTGTCAACAAGAGGTCAGTCCCGGGTCATTATGTTATTTTTGCTGCATCTGCAAGAACATTGGAAACTGACAAGAACAGTCTGTGAAAAAATACTGCCTCCTTAACGAGCTCCCTGCAAAGACTTATTATAAAAAGAGCAACAAAGTTTTGCAAGACAGAGAGAGACTGAGATTTGAAACTGAGAAGAAACACTCAGAAAGAGGACTGCTTTTCCCGTACTGCATTTGTAAACAGTTATACTGAACACATTTTTAATTTTTATTTTGTGGTTATTGAGAATTTTGAAACTGCTCCTGGTCTTCCTATGCTTCCTGACCTGTACCTCGATGACAATGGGTAATCGCTTTTTAAAATCTATAAAAAACTGTTCTATGTTAGATGCAGCAAACTCTATCTCCACTCAAGAGTCTATCTGGGGACTGAACAATACATATGTTTACTAAGCAATAATACACAACAAGGAGTGCGATATCATGGGATATCGCCCCACCTCAGGTGCAATGTAAGGCATGATGCTATAGGCTGAGTGACTTCAACCACTTGAGAAGGGATGCTATCCCATGATATTGCACGCCTTGGAGTGTATAACTGTGTTTATGAAATGGAACCATTTTGATTTTGTTGACTGATGGCATGCTTTACTTTTAGACTGGGATTATGTACTGAGATCTTACACAGACTAAATGTGGTCTCAGCCAACCAGATTTGAGGATTCTGACCATCAATTTCATAATAAAAATTAGGACTTTTCTCTGCTACAGAGTGGCCAACTGCAGACGCAGCTGTCTGTTGCACCACCCTACTTCAGCCTGGCCTCCACTTCAACTACCCAAACTGGGGGTGACTTTCTACCTTTACTTCCCGAGGGGGAAGAAGACCAACCTGGGCAGTTGCTATCTGGTAACACTGTGCACAACTGTAGTAGGTACTGATATCCTGGCCCCTGGGTGGGTCTAATTTCATCTGTCCCTCCCCAATAGGAGGGACAGAATCAATCAGTACCTGGACTGCGTCACATCCAGCTGGAGCCAGTGCCTTCACTCAGCCAGTTAGGCAGACCAGGGCCAGGGCCACCAGCTACCTCTTTCCTGTGGTATGGAGCTGCTTTCCATTGCACTAACCAGCGCCTCCTCATTAGGTCCAAATTCATTTACCTGTGCAGGTGCCTCTGGCTTAGGTTTGAATGCAATTATCTGTGGCTGTATGTAGGATAGTGAGTGCCTCCAGCTTAGGTTCGAATTCAGTTACCTGTGACTGTGTGTAGGATGTTGCCTGGCTCCTCCTTATATTCAAAAGCATTTACCTGAAGCTGTGTATAAGATGTTGAGCACCTCCATCCTATTTAGGTTCAAATGCTTTCATCTGAGACTGTCAGGATGCTGTGTTCCCCCTTCATATGTTCAGATGCAATTACTTGTGGCTCTGTGTGGAATGTTGAGTGCCTTCTCCTTAGGTTCGGATGCAGTTACCTGTGGCTGTGTGTCGATTTGAGTGGCTCCACCTTAGGTTCCAATGCATTAAACTGTGGCTCTGTGTGGGATAGTGAGTGTCCCCCCCCAAAGGTTCAAATGCCTTTATCATAGGCTATGTGTAGGATGTTGAGTGCCTCCTGTGTAGGTTAGAATACACTTACTTGTGGATGCTGAGAGCCTCATCCTTAAATTTGAATTAATTTACTTGAGGCGGTGTGCAGAATGTTAAGTGCCTCCTCCTTAGCTACAAATGCATTTACTTATGGCTAAGTATGGGAAGCTGCGTCCCTTATCCTTAGGCTTGAATTCGGTTACCTGTGGCGGCACATGTGATGTTGAGTGCCTCCTCCTTAGGTTCAAATGCACTCACCTGTGGCTGTGTGTGAAATGCCAAGTAGTGACAGCCTGCATCCATCCATCCAGGAGGGGAACCACAGCTCTCAGTGGACGGTTTAAACGTTATTTTGATGAGCATTTAAACTCGCCAAGGGTGGTGATGGAAGAAAGCGAGGTAGAAACTGCCCCCCTCCCCACAGGCTGAGATTATATGTAGAGGAAATCTGAGGGGTGAGAGTCCCACCACGGAGCAAACAGATCAAGGAAGTGGGGGGTTAGCAAAGGACAAAGGGGGGAAAAGAAGTCAGAAAAAGCACAAAAGGAACAAGGGGGAAACTACAAGCAGAGAGTAAATAAAATATGGAAGGCAATGTGTGCTAATGCTAGAAGTCTGGGAAATAAGGTCCCAGACCTAGAGGCCAATCATGGTAGAAGCCGACCTAGATATTGTGGCCATTACCATGTTATGGTGCACTGTCAACCATGACTGGGACATGGTCATACCTGGCTACATGATGTTCAGGAGAGGCAGGCTGGAAGGAAAAAAGCATCAGAAACGCAGGGAATTCAGGGGGAGACAGAGGTGCTGGGGGTCATCCTGGACTCCCTGCCGAGGGCATTCCTCAGGTAACTAGTCAGTGAACCCACTTGTCATGGGGCAATACTAGATCTGGTGCTTACTAACAGGGACAGTGTTGTGGACGTCAGGGTGGGGAGCCATCTGGGGACTAGTGATCATCGTACAGTGTGGTTTAATGTAAGAACAGCTGCAGAACCAACCACACAATGGCGCGGGTCTTGGACTTCAGGAGGGCTAATTTCACTAAGATGGGTGAATGCCTCAGAAATGACCTGGCAGAAGAAGAGGACAAGGAAAGCATAGAAGAAAACAAACAAAATAAAGGAGGGCACAGTGAAGGCAATGAACCTCTGTGTCAAGCAGCTAAGCAAAAGTAAAAGAAAGAGGAGACCGCTATGGTCCTCAAAAGAGGTAGCAGAAAAAGTAAAGGTTAAAAAGGTAGCATTTAGAAGGTACAAGGAGACCCAGAGACAGGAGGATAGGGAAGTGTACTGGGGGAGGCAGGCAAAGCAGTAAGGAGCGCAAAGTCACAAACTAAGGAATGAACAGCTCAGGGAGTATCAAAAAGGGACAAGACATTTTTCAGGTATGTTAGTGACAAAAGGGAGACAAAGGGAGGGAGTCTATGGTTATATAAGGAGGGATTACTATATGGAAGGGGCTCAAGAAAAGGCAACCATCATGAGCAAATACTTCTGCTTAGTTTTCACAGTGGAAGGGGAGGAGGAGGGACCTCAAAAAGGCACCAGGAGCATTGATGGGAGGGGAGTGGATACCAGTCTGTTTTCTGAGGAGAAAGTTTGGAAAGCATTAACTAACCTGAAGGTGGAAAAATCTATGGGACCAGACAGGCTACATCCAAGGGTGCTGAAAGCGCTCAGGGAGGTACTAACTGCACCTCTGAGAGATCTATTTAACAGATCACTGGAGACTGGCATGGTCCTGGGGGACTGGAGAAGGGCAGAGGCAGTCCCACTTCACAACAATGGTAACCAGGGAGCAGGCCGGAAACTACAGGCCTGTCAGCCTGACATTGGTGGTGGGTAAGATAATGGAAACACTGCTAAAGGAATGCACTGTGGAATATCTTGTAACCAATGGATTATAGGATCCAGGGCAGCATGGTTTCACAAGGGGAAGGTCATGCCAAACAAAACTAATAGATTTCTTTGACTGGATGACCAAATAGTTTGATCAGGGAGGGGTGGTGGACGTAGCCTACGTGGACTTCAGCAAGACCTTTGACACCGTTCCTCACAGGAGACTGGTAAACAAGTTGGGGAACTTGTGGGTGGGTAATAAGGTGGTAACCTGGGTAAAAAACTGGTTAGGGAACAGGAAACATGACACAGAGGGTAGTGGCAATGGGAGTTCGGTCTCGGGAAGGGAGGGTGACCAGCGGGGTACCTCAGGGATCAGTGCTGGGACCAGTCCTCTTCATGTCTTTATAAGTGACACAGCAGAGGAACTGGAGGGAAAGGTCTGCTTCTTTGTAGATGACACCAAGATCTGCAACAGAGTGGACATGCCAGGAGTAGTGGAAAGGATGGGAAGTGATCTGAAAAGACTGAAGGAGTGGTCAAGAGTATGGCAGCTGAGTTTTAATGCAAAAAAGTGCAAAATAATGCACTTGGACCACAGAAACCTAGGAGCAGAGCACAGAATGGGTGGAATGATACTGACAAAGACCAAGCAGGAAAGATACCTAGAAATAATCATTTCGATGACCTAAAGGTGGCAAGGCAGTGTGACAAGGTAGTCGTTAGGGCAAGTGGTATGCTGGGGTGCACTGGAAGGAGTATCACCAGCAGGAAGAGGGAGCAGGTGCTGCCCATAAACAGATCACTGGTAACCCCTCACCTTCAGTACTGTGTCCAGTTCTTGAGACCACATCTCAGGAAGGACAAAGAGTGGAGGTGGTCCAGAGGAGGGCTACCTAAATGGTGCAGGGTCTGCATCAAAAGCCCTATGAGGAGAGGCTAAAGGAGATAAATATGTACACCCTGGAAAAGAGGAGGGCGGAATATGATAGAGACCTTTAAGTACCTCATGGGGGTTAATAAGGTACTTGTGGGGGTATCATGTCACCACAGCGACGGAAAAACAGCTAAGATCATCACAGCGATATTATTGACAGTTTGCTGTGATGGTCTGGTGGGTTCCCCAGGTTGTTGTTTCGGGTTGTTCGCCTTCCTCCCCAAACCAACTCCGACTGGTGTTGGTTATCTAAAATCTTGAGGGAGGTGGGAGGCAAAGCCCCAACACACACTTTTCCTCAGTGGCGGAACAATGCCAATTGGGGCATTGTGCCGTCGGCTATGATGGTCACCGCACCCTGTCGCTGGTGTACAGTGAAACCCGTGGGAGGGTATTTTCAGAGAAAATGGTGCCTAGAACAAGGGCATGCTATGGAGCTGGAGGGGGGTAAATTCAGGAGGGATGTGAAGAAATACTTCTTCACAGAAAGGGTGGTGGATGCCTGGAACAGCCTTCCAATGGAAGAAGTGGGGGCTAAAAAGGTGGTGGGGGTTCAAGACTGTCTGGGATAGGCACAAAGGAATCACAGTGGAAAGGAAAAGGGGGAAGAGATGGTGCTGTAGCTCAAGTGAAGGTCTGCAGCAAAACATGAGGGGTTAAAAATACTGGCATACTAGGTGGGCCCGATGGCCCTTATCTGCTGTCACATTCTGTATGTTTGTGTTTCTATGTTTTTAGGAGTGCATCCACCTTAGGTTCAAAATCATTTATCTGAGGCTGTGTAGGATGTTGAGTGCCTCTTCCTCAGGTTCAAATGTGTTTACTTGAGGCTTTCATTCACCTGAGGCTGTGTGTGGGATGTTGAGTGCTCCTGCTTAGCTCTGAATGCATTTACCTGTGGGCAGGTGTAGGATGTAGTGTAGTTAATCCTTAGGATTATATTTATTCACCTATGGCTCTGTGGGATGCTTACGGCCTCCTCCTTCAGTTTGAATGCATTTACCTGTGACTGGGTGGGATGCCGAGTACCTCATCCTTAGGTTTGAATACATGCACCTGTGGCTGTGTGAGTGGGATGTGGACTGCATCCCCCTTCGGTGTGAATGCATTTACCTGTGGCTGTATGTTGGATAGTGAGTGACTCCTCCTCGGGTTCAAAATCGTGTCCCTGTGGCTCTGCAGGGTTAGAAATTGGTACCCGCCTACCAGGCAGATTTGCTGTTGGGCGCACATAATCAGCAGCTGAAAGCACCCACTGGGCACCTTGTTTGGAGGCAGGGGTGTGATTTTTTTGCCTTTGTTAGCACTTTGTCAGTTTTTTTTCTTTTTGCATCAGTTCCCCCTCACTTATTTTTTTGCTCCAAAAGATACCTGCTCGTTGTGCCTGACTCGGTAAGCCAGTGAAACTGCTGCAGGGCACCAGCGGTGGATGAGTCAGCCAGAACACTTACCCAACTGGCAGTTCATATGCTGGCTGTGTCACAATTGGCTCAGTATACTGCTTACAACGACGCTATTAGCCCCTGTCTTCCAGGACCTCGTGAGCATGTTATGGGAGACAAGAGTCAAGATGGAGTACCCACTAGAGTGAAGAACAGGATGTTGATCAGTCGAGATGGCAAGTGACACGAAGAAAGTTCAGAATTGTACTGTGGTTAGGTGATGTGTGTTCTGAACACCTGCTGCTAACTGTGTCCTTTCTTATGCCTTCTCCATGGTACTGTAAAATGTGTCTGGGGGAAGAGGAAGATGACTGGGAGGATAATTAACAGGGCCAGGGTTTATGTCTGGGGTATTATCCAGGAAAAAGAAGACTGTTGATCTTTTTTTTGCTAAATACACAAAAGGGACTGTTTTGCATGCAGCCAGACTTTGCGACAGTCCAGTTTCTCGGGTATTTGCGGTAGCGGCAGCAGTAGCAGGGCCTACAGCAGGGGATCCGGGATGAGGGGAGAGCATTTAGTGCAGAGTAGCTACACCATCTGAATGAAAGACAGTTTGGCAGAATGGCCAGTGATTTGCCATCAGGGAGGTTGATGCTATGGTCTCAGGGTTTGCGCATTTTAACATTTGTCACTCTACTTTTTTTTCCCTTAAGGTAACAAATGATTGTTTTTTTTTTTTATTGTTAGTCTTTTGGAATTTCATTCTTACGAAGCCAACAGTTGATGTTAGTTCAACTAAAAAGGAGGCATTTTAAAAATGTATGAACTAAGTTTGCATTTGTGGTAGCTACATTTTGTGCACTTGCCATCTTCTAAGGGCAAATATACCTTGGAACAGGCTTTTCATAAGGCAGAAGAATGTACTAACCCAACTGTGAGACTCATTAAGAGGGTGTCTGAGGGTATGCCACCCTAACAGCGACACTTCTACAGCGACATGCGTCAATATTGACTGCAACACCATGCCACCATAGAAGTGCTGCTGGAAGGGGGCAACCACTTCCCCCGACTTGCACCCCCTTCCCGAACTAACTCCGACCTGGAGTTAGAATCCATTAGTTCGGTGGGTCCCGAACAGTACGGCCCCATGCCGACTGCAACTTGCGGTCAACATGGAGCCTATCGCCATAATGCTGGTCGTGATCTTTTTTGTCGCACTGGCGTATAAAACCCCTGTCTGAGTAGTGAGGATCAGGTTTAAGGCAAGCACTGTGCCATGTCAGTCCATCTAGCAGCATATCTGACAGCATGCAAACCAAGAAATATGTGATGACTAGTGGCAGTTGTAAAACTGCGTCTTATTCAGAGGATTTAAGACAGACTGCAGGAATGTGAAGGAGTTTATTCTGTAAAAAAAAAATTACTAGCCCAAATAAAGAGAACAAAAAGAAAATACAAAGAGAGCAAAAAAAAAAAAAAAGGTTACTTACCATAACAGTAGATCATCAAGAGAATCTCAGTGTACTGACACAGGAGCGAAACCCTGACCGCGAAATCCCTCACAGCGACAATTTCAACAAGTTTCAAAATTGTCGCTGTGGGGGACCCTGAGCAAAATTTCACCCTTCACGACTTTCACATCTCTTCCTATGAGTTAACTTCACTGGAGTTAACAATCTGTTAGAAGTATTCCCTGATAGAAAAATAGACTGATGTCTGACAGGCGAGATTTCTGTCAACATTGAGATAAGTTCTATGCCGAACGCCGACAACAATGTTGTCGCGTCGGCATTGGTAAACCGAATCTCTTCCACTGAGTCATAGTATGGTTTTGTAAACCATTGGTGTCAGAACCACCAGGAAACTTTTGTTAGCTGGGGCCCCCACGCCGACATGTATCATCACCGCATATATAATGTGGGAGGCCCCATCATGCTTCATTTCCATGCCGGATACAAGTTTAGAGGATCATCACACCGGCAAGGACCAAAGCAACCAGGAGCAAACCAAGCATACAGGAGAGGATATGGAAGCCTGAGCAGTATTACGCTGAAATCGGGCATAAGAGAAGAACCAGCTTGTGATAGCAGTTAGGATAACCACCTACTACCCGAAAAAGGGGGCAGGAGGGAGGGACAGCTGTGGTTCAATGGAGGAGAGTCTCTCAAAGATCTGCTGTTACAGTAAGTAACTATTTGTTTTCTTAGTGTATCTCCCTCCATTGAGCCCCCATCATGGAACAATTCCCAAGTAGTATCAAAGCACCGAGGGAGGGAGGAATGACGAAAGGAAGGATCTAAATACCCTCAATAAAGAGGTCTTGTAGGAAAGTTACTCCAAATCCAGCACATGTACGAGAGACGATATCCAGACTGTAATGTTTAGTGAATGTATGAAAAGTACTCCATGTGGCAGCAGTACAAATGTCAGTGGACACATTGTGAAAAGAAGCCAGAGAAGTAGCCACTCCATGAATGAAGTGAGCACGGATAGGACTAGGAAACTGCTAACCGTGCTTCTGGTAACAGAAATTAATGCAGCAGGCAAACCATTTGGAAAGGCTCTGCTCAGACATAGGGGAGCCTACCAACCTGGGGGTGAAAGCCAAAAAATAGCTGAGAGGATCTTCTGCAATCCTGAGTACGATCAAGGTACATTACCAATGCAATGTCCAGTGGACATCAAGCGTGTACAGATGATGTTTCCCACTATCTGGGGGATCAGAAAAGTAAACCAGAAGGTCAATCGTCTGATTAAGTGTACGCTCAAAAACAACCTTTGGCAGAAAACGAAGACTGGTGCACAAAGTAACCCGATCCTTGTGGAAAATAAGATAAGAAGGCTCCACAAACAGAGCTTGCAATTCAGAAATATGTCTAGCAGATGTCATAGCCACAAGGAACAGTGTCTTCCAAGAGAGGAAGCACAGCTCGCAAGTAGCAACAGGCTCGAAGGGAGATGCAGTAAGGGTCACCAGAACCAAATTAAAGTCCCAAACCGGAACTGAATCAGGACCAAGAGGTGCAGAAACAGAATACCTCTGAGGAACATGAGAGAAACCTCAAGCTGGGCCACTGTTTTGCCATTGGTGAGGGCATGAAAAGCCAAGATTGCTGCCAAGTGAACCTTTATTAAGGAATACCCAAGGTCCACATCTGCAAAGGAGAGGAGGTAGTCCATAACTTTTTTTTTAACTTTGTTTATCTCCGTTGCTGGAGAACTCCTTCCAGAGCAACCTCGGGGCTACCCAGCCTCTACCCTCCTCTGTGACTAGTCCGTCTCTCCTGTGCCACCGAAGCACCACCTCCGGGTCTGAACCCTCTGGAGATAAGGCCGCCCTATCCGACCAGGGCGCTCTATCTTTCAGGGGAAAGTGCCCGGCACACGAGTGGTCCCAGAGAGGAGATTGCCCGGATTTGGAGGTGTGGGCTTGGGCAGGCGAGGTGCCTTCATCTATCCCCAGGTACTGGGTTTTTTATCCCCCCCCCCCCCCGTGGAGCCCGGCCAGCAAGGTAACGTGATGCCATAGCTCTGCCCCCAGGCATACGCCCACATCATACAATCAGCAACCCCTTAGCTGCCGCCAGAGGTTGCTCCATGAGTGAGCACACCCCGAGCCCACCCCCAGAGAAGAAAGAGCAGTCCTCTGGATGCTCAATCTCTTTCCTCCCCTGCCAACCCCCGGTGGCCCCGGCTTGTTCCCAAACCCGGGTTGCCGGCATGGCGCGAGGTGTGGCATCCAGCGCCTCAATCCTCAGCGCCACCGGGCCAGCTGGTAGTCCATAACTTGACTGACTGGACATGTAAAGGGGTCCAGCTGACAGGCAGTACCCCAAATTGTAAAACATTACCATTTTTGTGAGTAGATGAATCTAACACAGCTGCAACCACTGGGGAAACCCCAAAGTGGGAGAGCTCTATGTCCTCAGGAGCCAGGTATGGAGGTTCAGGGATTGAAAATTCAGATGCACCAGAGAGTCCTACTCCTGTGACAGAAGTCCCGTCCATAGAGAGAGTGGGACAAGGGGTTCCACTGCCAATTTCTTAATCAGAGGGAATTAGATTTGTCTGGTCTAGTAGGAGCCATCGAAGTCAGGGTAGCCAACTTGGCTAGCAACTTGACCAGAACCCTCTGCATCACAGTGAACAGAGGGAATGCTTACATGAACCTCCCGTTCCACGGGACAATGGGGACAATGCATCTCGCCCAAAAACTCCAGGACATGGAGCAAGCAGAAAAGTGGCAGTTTCCCTTTGTAAGCAGATGCACACAGGCTGATTTCTGGATGACCCCACTTTACAAAGATGTCGTCCACAACAGAGTCAATCAAGTCCCATTCATGGCAGAGCACCTGGGACCAGATGAGATGATCTGCTAGGGCATTGAGGGTACTGGGTAGAAAAACGTCTGACAGGAAAATGTCATGTTCCATTGCCCAGTGCTGTACAATCATCTCCTCTCTGCAGAAAGGATACAAGTGGATCCTGCCTTGGCAGCTGATGTCGAAATCACTGAAATGTTGTCCATATGGATCAACAGAGTCCAACCCCAAAGGATGGTAGATGGAGCAGAATGGGCCTCATCGACAGAGGGATGCTGAGCAGAACCATATCTAAGCCATTTTCTTTGTACTTCTGGGGGGACAGTCCTGCTCAAAAAATAAATGTGCTCTGTTGTAAACAACTTCCTTCACTTGCTGGTAGCATATGGACTCTCCATGAACACAGTGTCTGTTTTCAAACACCATACCCTGCCCAACTTCAAGTATTTTGGGAACTGTACATCCAAGTATATTATTCAGATGAGGAAACTTTGGGTGTAATAAAATAAAAAGGCTGGCGGGTGCCAAACCCTCTGAGACAGCAGCAGATCACTGACTGGATGGGCCTAGCAGTCCTTATCTGCTGACAATTTCTCTGTTTCAATTTCTGTCGCCATTTGAACTCCCCAGTGTGGCAGCAAGCAAAACGCCAAAAGATCCGTAATTGGGGATGAAAAATGGGCCACACGGTCATGCAGGAGTTCAGAAACTTGGTCCGCTACTTTACCACAGAGCAAGATGCTGGTGCATCCACTTCAGTAAAGGTCCCCTGAAAGATGCTGTGGGACAGACACTTCATTTAATTTGTACTATAAATTGGCATTTGAGATAGTCTTCTAGGCTTAAGTTTTGCCCTGTTTTCTTTCTTTGACACAACTGAGACTGTGTTGGCTCATTTTGATGGTTTGGATTACAGGAAGATTGTGGACTTCTGATAAAGTGGTAGTGTTCTGGATCCAGTTTCTGAAGGGGGCTGATGTGGCACACAGACTTCCGGTACATACACTGTGGTAAGCCCAGAGTATCTGTTAGCTATTCATTTGGGTGGTTATGCCACATGCTGCTCATGTTGGGGTGAGGGGTTGGGGGAGATTGGTGGGTCATGCTGGGGAGGTTGTAGCCTGCTGCTGTGGTAAGATGGGTTCTGGCAGCTGGGGTGGCCTCTGCTCCTCTGCCCTGTGGCTTGGCGCCTTCGGTGTGGCTCCCTGGGCCTTTTTTTTGGTGGGGGAGAACTACTACTGCATATTTGAGTAACAGAGTGTCTCCCAGCTTGCCTAGTTTTGACTCATGCACTGTTACTAGGTCCTTATGGGCATTTTAATGCCTCACATATTATTGTTTTAGTTCTTTCACTACTGTTATATTTTTTGAGTTTTCTGTTTCTGTATTAGAGATGGCAGCCTCCTTTCAGACATCTCAGGGGGGATGGTGGTGAGTTTTTTAATTTTCTATAGCCACCTGGATATATGCCTCCCCTCGCTGGTTCTGCATAAGGAGATGGTTATGCATAGAAAATCTCTGCCCTATTATTCTGCACCACACCCCAGTTGGATGTGCTGTACCACTCCTTGGGAACCACTGGCCATCACAAGGTATTTTGTAGTTATACAGCACAGACCTGGGGGGGTTATTAACCCCCCCCCCAGGAGAGAGCAGGAAGCCACCCTTTTTGCATATGTGGTGTTCTTTTCTCCATACTGTATTGCTCGGACTGCTGTCAGCAGAGTCTGATGTCTCTAGCCACCCCAAGCCCTGGACATGTGGAATATATTAGGTGGGGTGGTACATCAGTTTGCCGCTGTACCAGAGAGGCCTACCACCCCTCGGGTGGCCCTTTTTCTCCCAGAAAGTGCCCAATTACGACATTGTTAGAGGCAGTTTCCATCAGAGGTCCTGTATGTGAGACATCCTCCCTTGGAAGCTGTACACTGTTCTCGGATATACGGTTGCCCGCATTGAGCCATCTGTTTTTGTTTGTTTGGGTTGGTATTGTTCTTGCTGGTGTCCTGTTTCTGTTTTCCTATTCCCCTACAAGCTGCTGCCTCAGTGTGTTTTGTAATGTCTCTTGCTGCTCAGGTACTTCTGGGATTGCTCCTTACGATCAGTGATCATTTTATTTTTTTATTTATTTATTTGAAAATCGGTGACTGGGAAAGGTACACTGAACCAAAGCTCATTACCAGGCTCGACCTGGGGGAAGGGGAACAAGGGAGAAAAGTAATACAGTAATTGACATGGAAGCAACATGTTACTACAGTCTGCCAAAAGTAATAACTGAAGCCTACTACTGACAGTAGTGGGGCAAACATCCGCACAGTAAATCAGAACAAAACATGACCCTACAAAAGAGTGGGCACAGAAAAATTAAAACAAAGCAAAATCTAATACAGGTGAGTGCAGTATATATGACACTTACAACGTGCACCAAACAATGCTGGAGAAGCGCAGGGTGAAGAAAGTAGAAGAGAAGCTGGATCAGCTGTCCGAAGGGTGAGGACAGGAGCATGCAGAAGAGAAATGGGACCTCAGCATAGGTTTAAGGGCAAGATAAGTGGGAGCAAACTTAAGGGGGGAGGAGAGTGAGTTATAGAGAGAATGCATCCATACTGAAAAAAGCGGACTGACCAACTGAGATAGAACAGCAAGAGATATTACTGGAATTGAGTGTTAGAAGAGCAAAGGGAATGAAAAACTCAAATACAATAATTTATGGATTACTGGACTTCTGACCAAACTTGATGCAGACTATGAACCCCTAAGAGAACTGACTGTCAGGTGGAAGGGACGATGCCACTACTTTTTTTTTTTTTTTATATACTTTTATTTATGCCCCCTCATTCTCTGGTCCCATAGACCTCTCTACGGCATGGATACACTGGACCAGCATTTCTCCTGCGCTGCCAGAGGTCCTCCAACCCGACCCTAGTCCCAGGAAGCCCTCAATCCTACACACACCGACCTGACCAACCCCCCCCCCCCGAGGTGGGACTGCCAACTCCTCCGGCGCTCTATCTACAATCTAGTAGGCAGCCAGGCTGAGAGTTGGGGGCTGGTAGGAAGGATCCGGCGTTGAATGTGGGTGCCGTCCATGGGTTCCACCTTTGACTGTCTGGGTACCAGGGTTTTTCTGCTTTTTTCCCCTGAAGTGCAGCTGTGCAGTGGTGCCCAGCGCACAACAGGTGTGCTCTCACACCCGTCTGCAAGGCATCCTGCCACACCTCCCCCTTGTTGTGTGCCTCCAGGGCTGCGGAGCCCCTAGTCTCCACTGGGAGCCACTGGACCCTCAGAGTCCACAACCCACCCTCCCCAGAACAGGACAGCAGTCCTCTGGATGCTCGATCCTTTCCTGCCCCGACTGACCCTCGGCGACCTGTGTCTATTCCCGAACACAGGTTGCTGGCGTGGCAGTCTGTGTGGCATCCAGCGCCTCAACCCTCAGTGCCACCGTGCTGGCAAGACGCCACTACTTGTCATTACTTTTGGGAGACCCGTGGAGGAGACTTATAATCTGCTTCTTGTTCTGCCTTTGGGAAGGGCTACAAACTTTATTCCAGTTTCTACTAGCCTGTGTTCTCACAACGTAAAATGGCATTAATAATCCCATTAAGCATTCCAAAGGGCTTACTGCTATTCGTTATCAACATCCTCTGTGTTTGCCCTACCACAGGAAACACATTTATCTACAGAGGAACATGCTAAATTGGCCAGGTTTGATTACTTTGAGGCAGTGACACCATCTCATCCCTCAGGTAAGAGGAGAGAGGTGAAGGTTAGTTCCCTAAACTACCCCTTTCCAACTCACACATCAAGAAACGGATGCACAGGGGTGTGTGGCTATGGTGAAAGTGTATTACTTGGACCACAAATTAACACAGGTCAGCCTTTATGTTCCACCAGGGTCAACACCGCAATTTATTCCGCAACTATATTGTAAAATAGTAACCTTCCAATCCAGCACACTGCTTTTAATTTTATAAAGGATAACAGGGACACCACAAATCCTCAGTCTCCGTGAGACACCCCTGTACAACGAGCCAGTAGGTCTTTTTTTTATATACTGTATATAACTATTTGGTCCCAGTCGCCTCCTCCTGCCAACTTTGGTGACGGGGATGCAAAGACATTTTAACGTTTTCCTCCCCTTACTCCCCCGAGGTCCCGGCACACGGCCGTGCGAGCGTGTGGAGGCACGCACCCCCGTGGCACCAGCTCAGCCCCTTCCACCTCCAGTAACTGTTTGTTGCCCCCTCTGCCTACGCTACCCACTGGACCTCCACCAGTGGGAGTGGAACTACGGGGGGGTGGGAGGCAACCCACCCTCAGGACAGGAGAGCTGCCCATCAGCATGCTTGATCCCACTTCATCCTCCCCCAACCCCGCCGGCACCCCAACGACGTTCCCGAACCCAGGTCACCGGCATAGCGCGAGGTAGCCAGTAGGTCTTTTTTGAAAGAGGTGGTGTGGGCTGATACCTAGAGGCACTTATACCCTATGGTAAGACATTATTCCCATTCCTCCCCCCTCCCACGAGGTTTACACCCATATTCATCACAACCTTATTACTAAGGAACACTTACACGGGCTGTGTCATACTAGATGCTGCCTACTCTATTATCTGACTATGCCCTACAAATCCAGGAATTAGAGATTTTGGTGTCAACAGGGGTCCAGCGTTGTGGCAGCTTAATAACTCTTTATTAAATATTGAGGCGTTCATAGACATGGTGCAGACCAGGATCCGCCAGATCATAGCTGAGAATAAGACGGAAGGAATTACTCTGGCCATTTTGTGGGACACCTTAAAGGTGGAGTTGTGGTGGTGGTGGGGGGGATTCTGGCATATGCAACCCAGCTGAAAAAGCAAAGGGAGGCTAAGTTGAGGGATTTGCAGTTGGAGTTGAAGACACTCTTGCAGTTCCACATGCAAGGGGACCAGACTGTCCTGCCTCAGATCAACAAAGTTAGTCAGCAGATCCAAGATATAGTAAATCTTAAAACTGAAATGGTGCTTCGATTCTTCCATCATAAGGGGTGGGGGCCCTTGGCCAAGAGGGCTCTGTCAGAAAATGGATCAAGTCGCCATCACTAAAATTAAGCATCCTGTTACACAAGAGTAGTAATGGACCCTGAAAAAATTCTGGGTGTTTTTCAAGTCTATTACTCATCTCTATATGCTGCAGATGCCACTACTGCAGAATATGTACAGCCTCTTAAACTGACTAATTTGCCTTGACAACAACAGCAGATTTTGAGCGCTCCTATTTCAACAGATGAAATCTATCCTGTAATTAAGACCCTGAAATCGATAAAAAGCCCAGGTCCGGATTGTTATGCCAGGTAATTTTGTAAGATGTTCCAGGAAGCCCTCCGCGCACTGCTGACCTGCACAGGTGATGGGGTTTCCAGGGAGGGCTGCTCTGCCCACACGGATGCAGGTCACAATCTCAGCCATACCCAAACCGGGCAAGGGTGTCACCTGTTATTCCTTTTACGGACCAATTCTGGTACTCAATATAGCGTATAACATATTTTATTCTGTGTTAGCTAAGAGACTGGGATCTTTTCTTCCACTTTTAATTAACAGAGATCAGACTGTGTTTCTCTCCTCTAGAAAAACTCAGGATAATATCAAAAGAACATTGCATACCTTGCATCATGCCACCTGGTCGAGGCTTCCATTTCTGTTATTTAGTTTAGATGCCAAAAAGACTTTTGACTGGGTGGTGTGGTCCTTTTTATCTGAGGTGATGGAACATTTTGGAATACCTCCTGAGTTTGTACAAGCTGTGCAGGCCCCATGTGCATCCCCCCTGGCCTAAGTAAAAAATAAATAGACAAGCCGGCCCGGTGGTGCAGAGGGTTGAGGCGCTTGATGCCTTACTTTGTGCTACACCGGCGACTTGGGTTCAGGAACGACCTCGGGTCATCGGGGTGCCGGTGAGGAAGGGGGGGGGAGGGAGGAACACGATCGAGCGAAGCCAGCAGGCTGCTTTCCTCTCCTGGGGGTGGGTTGTTGCCCTCCCGAAGTTCTGCTCCCACCGGGTGGAGGTCCGGTGGGACAGCGTAGGCAGATGAGGCAGCAAGGATGGGAGGGTGGAAGGGGCTGAGCTGGGGCCACAGTGTGCATGCGTGCCTCCACACGCACGTACGGCCTCAGGTGGGGAAAGTGGGACCTACACAAAAAAAACCATAAAAACCGATATAAAAAAAATAAATAAACAGGCAAGTCTCTCCTATGTTTCCTCTGAATACAGG
Source organism: Neoceratodus forsteri (assembly GCA_016271365.2). Classification (NCBI taxonomy): domain Eukaryota; kingdom Metazoa; phylum Chordata; order Ceratodontiformes; family Ceratodontidae; genus Neoceratodus; species Neoceratodus forsteri. Next base: position 1,378,858,643 of record CM028132.1, on the reverse strand, counting down.
CACCCAAGCAGGGGTGCCCTCTTTTCCTTCTTCCTTTTGCCATACACCTGGAACCTCTGCCACAGACTACAAGGCAGGACCCTACTATAACCGGCATACATCTGCGTAATCGTGAACAGAAACCTGACCTATATGTGGATAATTTACTGATTTATCGCCAGAATCCTGAATAATCTTTGCCTCCCCTCTGGAATGTGCTGACCCAATTTGGTGGGCTTGCTGGATACTTTTTTTTTTTTTTTTTTTAATGTATTTTGTAGATGTTACCCCGTTTTCTCCCACCCCATCTCTGGCACCGGACCTCCACCCAGTGGCAGCGGGACTACGGGAGCGGCCACCTCCCCAGGAGAAGAGCTGCCGTGGGCTGCTCGATCCTGCTCCTCCTCCCGTGCTGGTGCCCGACAAGCCGAGGTTGTTTCGAACCAGGTCGCCGGCGTAGCATGAGGTAAGGCATCCAGTGCCTCAGCCCTCTGCAGTACCGGGCCGGCTTGCTGGATACAACTTGAACATCTCTAGACTGAAGTGTTACAACTTCATTATACCCCTTCACCAACTACTCCAGAAAAGTTTCAGTTTAAGTGGAACATGGCACATTTTAAATATCTAGGTGCCCACCTTGCAGTTACACAACAGGAGGGTCTCTGCTTAAACACTGACGCTTCAACAAGGGCATTCCAAAAGGCTGTCTCTACCTGGGTCAACCTCCCCCTTCCCGTCATTCAGAGGGTGGCTAGTGTCCGCATGAATTTGTTGCCATGTTTACTTTATCTTGTCCAGATACTACCTGTTGATCCACCCCAATCATATTTTCGGCAGTGGTCAGAACTGGTATCTAAGTAGTTATGGCAAGAGAAGTGCACACGGGTGCGTCTCTCAACAATGCACCTTCCTAAAGTTCAGGGAGGTTTAGCCCTACCTAATTTTGCCCTGTATCATCAGGCAGCCCATATATTTGTTTCTTTGTACATTCTGTTTCTTCTCAGGAGGGTCGGGGCATTGTTCCAGAGTACTGTCTCGGCACATGCCTCTACTCCCTACCTGAAACCTCCAGACCGGTCTCCCCCCCGATCCCCACGGCAGGTCCAGCCCCCCCCCCCGATCACTCCCCAGGGGAGGGCCCGCCCTCCCGTGGCAGCCTATTTGAAATTAGAGGGACCTACCATGTGGATGGGACGGTCGTGGGAGATCCAGTTGAGCAGGTCCAGCGATGGGATAGGGGCAGGCCCCTGGAGTCTTCTTCATCTCCACCAATCCATCCAGGGCTTTTCTGTGTGCTTGTGTTGCCCCTCAGAGTGCGGACATGCAATAGCATCCATGGCTCTGATGCTGCCGCCCACCGTGCTCCACCCCCAGCATCTGCTTAGCGTACATGTTCTCCTGGTGCTCCCTCCCACCGCTACTACCAGGGGTCACTTGGGAGTGGCGCTATCCCCTAATCCCTCCCTGGGAAGGGAGAGCAGTCCTCAGGATGCTCGATCCCTTCCATCCCCTGCTGCTCCTGGTGGCCCGGATCCATTCCCAAACCTGGGTCGCTGGCGTGGTGCGAGGTGTGGCTTCCAGTGCCTCAACCCTCAGTGCCACCAGGCTGGCCCAGGCAGCCCATATGAGAATGGTGTTTTACGTGCCGCTTAATACCTATGAAGCCAACTGGAACAGACAGCGCTTAGAGAGGGGACTATCTATAAATTCTCACAGGTTCTGTTCACCAACATATCTCCTGACCTGGAGCTTCCCATGGAAAATCCTTACACCACGGTTACTATTCATACATCCTAGGCTTGAAAAATGTGGCTAATTATCGATTCCTTTCTGTAAACATAGAATCATAGAAATCTGACGGCAGAAAAGGACCCAAGTGGCCCATCTAGTCCGCCCTCCCTTACACCCACTCTTTTACTCCAGCAAGAGTATGTAACCCCCCCATTTCCCAAAAAAATCTCCCTTGAGCGTGCCTAAATGCTCACTGCCAGGCTGGTGTCCTGCATTTTAGCAGTTTAAATGTGATTGCCAGAGACTGCCTGTATAGCCTCTGTGCACTGTCTCTTTAAGAGCTGCCTGGATTGCAGTCATAAGTAATCTGAGAGGGAGCTCTGTTGAAAGATGTAACTATTTGCTGAAAATCATTTAGAGTGATAATGATAATCAATCAAAATATTTATCCAGGCGGTCATCATATGATGATGATGTAGTTTGTCTAACCTGCCTTCTTTGCAGCAAGGACTGTTTATCTCCACCATCTTGATCCTGGACTGCCCGAATTGGACCAATCAGTTCTGGTAGGACCTAAAATGGAGCCGGACTACAGGAGCTGTCTGGCGTCAAAATCTGTAGGAATTGTAGTTTTGGGCTTTTTGGCATCTTTTTTGCACCTGAAGGGGGAGCCTTTATTGTGACTGACTGACAGATCAGCCAACCGAACCTTTTGGATCTTGGGGAATTTCCCAGGCTGCTGCAGCTAGTTTCAGTTTTGGAGCTGAGAAGTGAAGAAGTGACAACTCAAGTGATTTTTGAGCAGCAGTTCTGTGTAGTTTTTGCATGGGAGAACTGTGAAAGGGCCGAGTTTTGGCCTGCCTGTCTGCCTGCTGTCCCTGAGAGGGAAAATAGAGTTTATTCAGACTGAGTCCGAGTTGTGAGGACTATTTAAACCACTGGACTGTGACCAGGCTTTAACCTGAAGAAGACCAAAGATTTGCTGAATGCGATCGGCCTGTCAGGATTTCCAGCTGCTTTTGAATCCCCGGTTTGTGCAGAGACTGCGATCATAACCGGAGAGCGGTTTGCCTGGTACAGTAGAATTTCCTTGCATGTAAATGTACTGTGTATTGAAAGTGGGTCGTGATTTGGTTCCACTGTGTGAACTGTGTTCTGCTTGCTGGAAGCTTTATCCAGCCTAATCAGACTGAATCCGTGTTCATCTCCATTCGGCCTGGGCCATGCCACGCTGGCCCTGCCAGACTACTCCACTGCACAGAGAAAGCCACCGACGAGAGACCTGCTTGGGGATCAGCCCCCCTGCTTCTCCTGGCACTCCAGATTAACCACCTGCTGTCTCAATTTTCGTCCAGCTTGTGTCCAGTCTTGGGTATCGTGAGCAATCATCAGAGTAGCTCCCTGCAACAACAGCCTAATCTAAAAGTGTGTCATCTGATTGTCTTGTTGTTTTCTTTTCAAGAACTGAGCCCTCCAGCTCCGGATTACAAATAACGTGTGTTGTGCATGTTGTTTTCTTCCATCACAGGGCCCCAACCAGGTGCAACGTTCCTGGCTAGCCCACCATTCTCCATCTGGGTACCCAGAGTGTGTGACTGTTTATGGACCCTGAAGTACATGCATAACTGTTTGACTGATAGAGCCTTTAAGCAAATTAACCTGATTACGCCCCTCCCTTGTTCAAGCCCCTTAAATAAATCAGATCTAACTCTTTTTTGCATTTACCCTGACTGTGGTTCCAGTTTGTGCAAGAGTACTGTACTGCTGTTATTTGCTGTGTATAACCTTGTTTTACAGGGGGTCCCCAGGGCTGGGCCAGAGGAAAGCCCTGATGGTAAGTGCAAACAGTGTGGGTACTTGTGTGGTGTATCAGGAGTATTGTGGAAGTGATTATTGTGTATTGTTCTAGCCCTAGTAAGGAAAAGGGGGGGGGTTACAGTGTCCCGGAGGGCTGTGCCCAGGTTAGCTTGACCACTATCAACCCTGACCTCCGGGTGGAGGCACCCGTTTCAGAACTCAGGCCCCTTAATCTGCTACTAGCCAAGCAGGTAGGGGTAGTAGCCCTTGGGATAGCGCCACCTAGGGGTTACAAGTAGATCACAGTTTTCGTAATTGGGAATGACTTGGACTCGATTTTATCTTTCAATTCTTACAAGGGGTGGAGTTCAGAAGCTATGGTGAGATGGTATTATGCTTGCTATACCACATACACCTTCATTCAGTACCTGCAGGTACAAAGTTTTGTGAAACCCCGAGTAAGGGCGTTACATGATCACCCCGCTATCCCCTTAGTCGTATAGCTCGTTATTCAGGCCTTTAAAGGGCAATGTTCCACAACACATGCTAATTTTTTTTTTCCAATTGTTTAACCAGGTGAGACACACTAAGCTGAAAGCTTGTTTACAGGTGCAACCTGGGAGTACAGGGAAGTTAAGTGACTTGCGCAGGGTCACACAGTATGCAAGTGGGGGCTGTGGAATTCCAGCCCAGGTCTCCAGATTTGCAGTTCAGAGCCTTAAACCACTGCGCTATACTGCCTCCCTCGAATCTACCAGACTTCATCAAGATTTGTTACCGGTATGGAGGATTCTATATCTTATGTTACGTTAGCATGGGAAAGGGACCGGAGGTCTGCCATGTGGGACTGCCTTGCTATACAGCGTTTATACAGAGAGTTACAAGTGGAGCTGAGGGAATTTCTGGGTAAGGGTATCGTCTTTATGGCCCACACAGTTTTTCTCCTGGATGCACCAGTAGGCTTTAAAAACTCAGATACGAGAAAATGTTATACTATTTCCATGGTGCTAGCCAAGATGACAGTTCTGAAACATAGAAACATAGAAATTATGATTAACCACAGGTGTTACACAGGTCACTACATGGCAAGATATGATGAATAAGATATAGTTGATGGAGAAAATGACAGCAGACCTAAACCAAAATTACTCCTCTTTTGAACTCAGATGGAGGAGTTGGGTTCTGCGTATTGGGGACTATTCACTAACAGTGGGAGGATACGCGTGAATCGTGCATACCCCCCACCCCGCGCAGCTCCACACCTGCTGGAGATCTACATGGGGACCGCGTTCATGAACAGCAGTTCCCACCCGACTCTGTTACGCAGCCCCACCCCCCTGGTGCGCAGCTACGCAGGGGCGATCCAGTGCAGGGCTGCGGACCAGGCAGCACAGCCAATTGTCTGCCCAGACTGGGACCCCTAGTAAATCATTTGCGCCCGTTCGCCATGTAGCCGACAAGTGCGTAGGCGGACAGTGGACCGAGGTGTAGGGGACCCCATCTGCACATCCCCCACCCTCCCAAATGTGCCCCACTGCCAGGCACGGACACATTGAGGGGTCCATTGACCTCCATAACGCCCACCGATCTCAGCGGCGGCATCGGGCGTATAATGGTTATGGCTGCCTCCAGAAGGCGTAGTCATTGCCCCCCCCATGCAAGACACCCACGCTGTTGTGAATGGTGTGGAGTGCTAACATGCCCCCCCCCCGGTCCACCCCCGCGCAGAGCTGCGTGTTAGGCCGGTGTGCCGGGCACATGGAGGGAGGGCATATTGGGATCATGCATGACACACAGGGGGTGCAGTGTGCGCAGCCAGGTGCAGGTGGGCTATGTGCCGGATTTAAGCGGCGCATAACCCATCCAACAAGCACTGCACCTGTATATCTGCTTCTAATATATAACACCCACTTTCAGATGGGTAAGGAATTGGTCTCATACGCACTTCATTCCTGGAGGGGAAATTGAAAGCAGACACTAAGGGACTATTACTGCATGAACTCTATCTCACATTATGATGTGTACTATGCACCTGCAATCCACTGTGATAGTATGTTATGTGTTTTACCTTGTAAAACCTTTCTGAATAAAAAGAAATTTGTAAAGCCAGCCCAGTGGTAAGGATGGCTAAAACACTTGTGTCTTACCTGCTGCCACGCCGGTGACTCGGGTTCAGGAATGAGCCCAGGTCACTTGGGAGTCAAGTTGGGGGGGGGGGATCCCAATGGATGCAGTCCTCTTCCAGGAAGGTAGAACTGCCTGCTCCACTGTGCAATCGTCACCTAGTTGACCACAGGTGGAGGTGTGGGCTTCAGCAGCGGTTTGGAAGGGAAGACGCTCCTGGCGGAAGATGTCAGCACATGGTGGACGTCAAGCCGCCACACCTCCTGGAGTGTCTGAGGGCTGCGGGACACAGAAACAAGTGGAAAACCACCCTGACATGCAGGATGAAGCTTTCTCACCTCGCAGGCCCCACACCCACCTACGGGGCATGTCATTCCACAACCGAGCTAATACAGAAACCAAGAAACACAGAAGTTGTTGGCAGAAAAGGACATCCAAGTCCACCTAGTCTACCTTATTATCCCTCCCAACAGCACTCTGCATGCTCTTCTAGAATTAGGTCCCCCGTTACCTCTAATATCCCTCTATACCTATCCCATGCATTCTTAAATCCTGTAATTGTTTCAGTCCCCATCACCTCCTCCGGTTGGCTGTTCCATTTGTCCACCACCCTTTCCGTGAAGAAGTACTTCCTCATGTTTCCTCTGAACCGCCCTCCCTCCAACTTCATTGTGTGCCCCCTCGTTCTTCAGCACCTTTTTCTCTGGAAAATGGTATTCTCCTGTACCTTATTCTTTCCTGTGAGGTATTTATATGTTTCAATCATATCCCCCTTTCCTTCCTCTCCTCTAGGAAGTACATATTTAATTCCTTAAGCCTATCCTTGGGTTTGTGATGTAGGCCCTGCACCATTTCGGTTGTCCTCCTTTGACCTGCCTCCACTCTGTCAATGTCTTTCTTTAGATGGGGCCTCCAAAACTGGACACAGTACTCAAGGTGAGGCCTCACTAATGTTCTATATAGTGGAATTATTACCTCTGCTTCTGCTGGTGATTCCCCTGCCTATGCATCCCGGCATCCTGCTAGCCCGTCCCGCTGCCTTGTCGCACTGCTTGCCTACCTTGAAGTCATCAGAGATGATCACCCCCATGTCTCTTTCTTGCTTGGAGCATGCTTATTTCCTCCTCCCAGGTGGTATGCTGCTTCTGGGTTTTTGTGCCCCATGTGCATTATTTTACACTTGTTTGCACTGAAACCCTGCTGCCAATCGCTTGACCAGTTCTCTAGCTTCTTTAGATCTCTCCTCATTCTATCGACTCTCCCTAGGATGTCCATCCTGTTGCAGAGCTTAGTTTAATTTGCGAACAGGCATATCTTCCCTTCCAGACTCTGCAATGTCACTGATAAAAACACTGAAGAAGACCGGGCCCAGCACTGATCCCTGTGGCACCCCACTGGTCAAATTGTCCTCTGCAGTGTGTATACCATTTACCAACACCCTCTGGGTTCTATTATCCAGCCAATTCTCCACCCAATTTACCACCTTATTACCCACCCCCATGCTCCCCAGCTGACTTAACAGCCTTCTGTACGGAATGGTGTCAAAGGCCTTACTAAAGTCCAAGTAGGCCACATCCACGCCCCCCCCCCCCACACCGATCCACCTCCTTGGTGACCCAGTTGAAAAACTCAATGAGGTAAGTCTGGCAATGACCTCCCTCCAGTGAAACCACGCAGCCTTAGGGTTTTGCAGATCACTGGCAACCAGGTGTTCCATTATCCTCTCTTTTAGTAATGTTTCCATTACCTTCCCTACGACTGAGGTCAGGCTGACTGGCCTGTAGTTCCCTGCTACCTCCTTGTTGCCGCTTCGGTATAGAGGAACTACATCAGTCCTCCTCCAGTCCTTGAGTATCTCCCGTTTCCAATGAAAGGTGGAACAGGGCAGTCAGTAGTTCTGCCAGCACCTCTCTTAGCTACCTAAGTATTCTGAGGTGTACCCTATAAACACCTTTCGGGAAAGGAGCCACCAGGGAGGCTCCGCCACAGAGGGTAATCTGTGGGGCACTGCAAGGGGTAAAAATACAGGTTACTCACCTGTAACAGGAGTTCTAGGAATGGTATATGTTGTTCATCCACACTGTCTGTTTGGCAGGTTCCTTGCCGCTTTAAATCTTGCCGGAAGGTCTTCAAGCTGGCTCCTCCCACTCACCTGGGTGGTAAAACTCTCGGCTCCGCCCCATGACGCGAGATCTAGCCCGCTGGAAGCCAGGTTGTGCATCGAAGCTGGGGAGGCTGGTGGTTATGATGAACAATACATACCATTCCTAGAACTCCTGTTACAGGTGAGTAACCTGTACTTCTAGGACATGGATATGTTGTTCATCCACACTGTCTGGCAGACTCCTAGCAGTTCTCCAGGAGGAGGGAGGCAAGGCGCACACCCCTACTTAGGGAATAGAGACTGGAGAACCGAGGCCCCAAAACCAGCATCCGCGTGACTCAGGTCGATGTGGTAATGGGTGATGAAGGTGTGTGCTGACTTCCAGGTAGCAGCCCTGCAGATTTCCTGGATAGGGACGTCCCTGGAAGCAGCCACCGATGCAGCGGTATGGCGGGTAGAATGAGCTCTTATCCCTCTGGGAGGCTCCATGCCCGCCAACCTATAGCAGAGATCTATGCAGGAGGTGATCCACTTGCCTATCGTCTGCTTGGCTGCAGGTCTGCCAGGTGCAGCTTCAGCGTAGGTGACAAACAGCTGGCGAACCTCTCCCCGAACTTCAGCCATCTGCTCCTTGTAGTAAGCAAGCGCTCTTCTAAGGTTCAAAGTATGGAGCCTATATTCGGCCTCCGAGGTGTGATTGGGGTAGAACACCGGCAGAGTCAACACCTGGTTAAGGTGAAACTCCGACACCACCTTCGGAAGGAATTTCGGGTGGGGGCGCAGGACAACCTTGTCCCTGTGGAAGACCACATAAGGAGACTTGATGGAAAGCACCTGGAGCTCTCCCATCCTTCTGGCTGACGTGCTAGCCACCAAGAAGGCGGTCTTCCACGACAGGTGAGAGATGTCACACCTGTGCATCGGTTCGAATGGTTTGCCCATGAGCTTAGCCAATACCAGCAGTAGATCCCACGGAGGTGGAGGTTCTCGCAACGGAGGGGATATGTGATCAAGGCCTTTGAAAAAGTGCCCGACCACCTTCTCCTGCGCCACCGACTGCTTCCCGGCCCACGCCGTAAGCAGAGATGGCTGTCAGGTGCACCTTAAGGGTCGATGACCAAAGCCCTTGCTGAGAAAGGGACCACAGGTAGTCCAGAATGCTTGCCAAGGAACAGGAGGAAGGGTCCAGGCCCTTGCCCTGACACCAAATGGAGAATCCCTTCCATTTGAAGGCATAGCATTTTCTGGTCGACTCCTTACAGGACACCTCAATGATGTTGAGGACCTCGTCGGAAAGACCCAAGGCCTGGAACTCTAGCCGCTCAGGAACCAGGCCATCAGGTGCAGGGATTGAAGGCCCGGATGGAATACCTTCCCCTGACTGACTGAGACCTGGACACAAACCCCGGGTCTGGAGGAGGATCCACCACCTTCCTGATCACCTCTTTTTCGAGGAGCAGGGCGATATCGGCTCGGCGAGCCGACAGAGAGGCTGCGGACCCCATCGCCCCCCGAGGGATGGCGGCTCGGAAGGGTGGGACCTGCTCGAACTCCAGGGGCAGACCCTTTCCTACCACCTCCAACACTCAGCAGTCCGTGGTGATAGCGGACCAGGTGGAAAGGAAGTGGTGGATCTGTCCCCCCATGGGGGGAACCCCGGGGGGAGTGACGAGGCTGGGGGCGACACCCCTCAACCCGTCACTGGGCAGGCTTGGAGGAGGGACTGGCCGAGGGACCTCCTGAGCCTTTTCCTCCCTGCTTCCTATTAGAGGAAGTGCAGGCTTGGCTTTGGGGTGCCAAGCGCGAGCCTGCTGGCCCTGGTGTTGGTGCTGTTGAGCCGGATGTGCCGCAGGCACAGAAGGGTGAAAGGACTTATGTTGTTGTTGTCGACGGCCCTTGTCCTTCTGGGTGGAGGTGACCGAGTCCAGAGTGGCATTGGACTTTTCAATCCGCTGGAGGTGACCTTCCACTCCAGGGCTGAAGAGGTCAGTCCCCAGGAAGGAGACATCCGCCAGTTTATGCTGGGTATCCTCCGTGAAGGTGGATATCCTCAGCCATGCTCTGCGGCGCATGGCCACTGTGGCCGCAACTGATCTGGCACAGGAGTCTCCAATGTTTAGAGCTGTTTGGAGCTGCTTTTTTGCCACTGCCCTTCCCTGGTCCCATACCTGCCTGACCATGGTCTGCAGGTCGGCTGGGAGATGAGGGATCATCTCATCCAGGGAGCCCACGAGGGCGTGGGAGAAGTGTGCCATCAGCACGGCTGAGCTGGCCTGGCGGAGGCCAAGGGAGGACGCAGTGTACACTTTGCGCCCGGCATAGTCCAACTTTTTGGACTCCTTGTCGGGGGGCTTATCCACATCCTTAGCGTTCCCGGAATGCCGGAAAATGCTATTGGTGTCCAACCCCTCGGCGGAGAGGTGTTCCGAAAAAACCAGACAAAGAGCCGGTAGGGACCGCATACTTCCTGGCCATCCTGGCCTAAGGCGCAGGACAGGAAGCAGGCCACTGCCAGAGCTCCAAGGCTGGGCCAACAATGGCTTCAGCCACCGGAAAGGCCTCCGTGGGTGAATCCCCTGGGTCTAGTATCTCCGTTAGGGGATACTTGGCCCACTTGGATATGGGCTCGAGCTGCATCCCGGTGGACTCCGAGATGAGCTGAAGCAGACCCATAAAGGACGATGGGCTTTCGTCCATCGACTGTCCCCTGGAGGACTCCAGGTCAATGGGCCTGGAGAACAGGAAGGAGTCGTCGTCGGACTCCGAGGAGTCCGCGAAGAACTGCCTGGAGCCTGAGCCACCCTCCACCTGCTGAGGATGGTCGGGAGTGAGGGTGACCGACAACCTGTGGAGCAGACACTGACCTGACCGAGAGTCCTTGGTCGGCACCCCCGATTTTGGTTATAGAGGCGGAGGTTCCATCACAATCGGTGGGGCAGCTGGTTTTGGCCGAACAACTGGCCCAGGCTTAGGCACCTCGACTACAGCGAGGGGTTGTTTCGGCCATTCGGGTGACAGCCACTTGATGGCCGGGGAAGGCGACGGCGTCGGCTTGTTCCCGGACAGAAGTAACTGCTGCCAGATCAGGTCCTCGTAGTGTCAACGCAATTTGCACCAAAGCCTCTCCTCTTCCGAGGAGGAGGAGGAGAGGCGGCGCCGCTTACTTCGGTGCTGAGACTGAGACCGCCGATGTTGGCGGGATCGACTGGACCGAGATGATGTCCGAGACCGAGATCCTTGGTGTTTCCGAGGACGGGTCTGGAAAGGGGTGGGGGAAACCCGCTCTTCCCTCAGCTCGGAAGCCTTGACTGGGGACTCCGGCACAGGAGGCGCAGGCAAGTCCTCGGTCTCCACCGGGGGAACCGGTAAAGAAGGGTTGTCGGCTTCACCAATCGACAGCCCGTCCGATGGGTCGAGAAAAATTTCGACCACATCGACGGGTGTCTCGGCCGGCTGACCTGACGTTGACACTGTGAAGCCAGTGGCCTTAGCCGCAACCTCGACCAAAGTCGAGTGTCGACTGTCCGAGGAAGGGGACCTCTCCTGCTCCCACGAACGCCGACGATGGGACTTACCTTTCGAGTCCTTCTTTTTGGACTGAGAAGAATGTCCCGATGGCTCCTCTCCCTTCATGGAAAGGGATTGGCAAAGCTCCTTAAAAGAAGCTGAGTAGGAGGAACCCAAAGAGAGCGGGATAAATGCCGCGACCGAGGAAGAGGATGATGTGGCCTGTGCCGCTTCCTCCTCGAGGGCGATCATCTGCTCGAGTTGCTCAGCTGAGCCAGTTGCCGCGGTCACCGCCCAATGGGCCTCCTTTGACTTCACCGGTGGGTAGCGCTTCTCGGGGCGCCCAACCTGTAACCGGGTAGCGCGGTCTTCCAGGACGTTGGCCGAAAACGAACAGCATAACTCGCAGGCCTGTGGGTCATGGTCTAGGCCGAGGCAGTAGACGCACGTGGAGTGCGGATCCGTCCTGGACATTTTCTGCCCACATGGGCACCGCCGAAAACCGGGAGTCGATTTGTCCATCACAGCCACGAGGGAGTAATTTGACCGAAGTCTTGAAAATTTAAGAATAAGTTTCGGGTGAACCGAAGAATTAGGATCCAGTCTATATGCAGAGCGTTAAGGAGGGAACCTGAGCTTCCAAGCGGTAAGGAAGATCTGGCATCATGGTGCGGAGCCGAGAGTTTTACCACCCAGGTGGGTGGGAGTAGCCAGCTTCAAGACCTTCCGGCAAGATTTAAAGCGGCAAGGAACCTGCCAAACAGACAGTGTGGATGAACAACATATCCATGTCCCTAGAACTGGTAAGTCCCACAGATGGTGGGCTGACAGGGCTGGGGGGAGAGGAGGCTGATACGGGCAGGTCGGACCTCCCTTAAAGGGAGGCATCAATGTAAATGTATTTAATGATTGCTGTGGGCGGGATGTTGAGTTCCTCCTCATTAAGTGTGAATTAGCTTACTGAAGGCTGTGTTCAGGAGGTTGAGTTCATTCTCATTAAGTGTGAATGAATTTACCAATAGCTGTGGTGAGATGTTGAGTTCCCCATTAAAGAAGAACAACCGGGAAACTTCATGGAGCCACTGTAGCATATATCGTGGCTCGAGCACCCTGATCCCTTCCTGTAATCCCAAAATATATTTAGTTGTTTAAATACCTTCATGCTCGTAAAATTCTATCCCCACGGTGGTGCAGCTGGTATTTTGTTACAAGGTCCCCCGGAGATCGTGCTGCCAAAAGTGCGATATGCTAAACGGTTTTGCTCCTTCTGGTATATTGCCCTTATGTATTGAGATTTAAAAATCTCTGTAATTTCCATGCCCGGTGAAATCTTTACAAAATTTGCCTATATGCCATGTGTTGCACACACACACGGTATATAGGTAAATGTTGTAAAAATAGTGCTGGGCATGGAAACTGAGATTTTTTAATCTCTGTACATAAGGGCAAAACCACGTCAGCATAATGTGGGTTTTGGCAGCATGATCTCCGGGGGGCTAGACCCTTTGTAACAAAATGCTGGCTGCACCACCGGGGGATAGAATTTTACTAGTGTACAGGTATTTAAACAACTAAATATATTTTGGGATTACAGGGGGAACTGCAGTGCTTGAGCCACGATATATGCTGCAGTGGCTCCGTGAAGTTTCCCGGTAGATCTCCTTTAAGCGTGAATGAATTTACTGATGGCTGTGTGCGGGATGTTGAATTCCTTCTCATTAAGTGTGAATGAGTTTACTGATGGCTGTATGCGGGATGTTGCGTTCCTCCTCATCAAATATGTATGAATTTACCTGCATCTGTATGCGGAATATTAAGTGTATCCTTATTAAGTCTAACTGACAATATCTACGGCTGAACTCCTGCTCACTAGGTATGAATAAATATACGCACAACTGTGTATGGGGTGTTGAATTTCTCCTCATTATGTGTGAGTGAATTTATCTAGAGCTGTGTGCCAGATGTTTAGTGCCGCCTCATTAGGAGTAACTGACTTTACCTACAGTTGTGTGAATGAATATGCATAAAACTATGTGCGGCTGTTGAGCTGAATGAGTTGCGCTGAAGAAATTTACATGTGTCTGTTTCTGGGATATTATATGCCTCTTCTTTATGTCTAAAAAAACTTTACCTATGGCTGTAGGTAAGGTGTTGACTTCCTCCTCATTAGGTGTGAAAAATTCACTTACAACTGTGTATGAGATGTTGGGTTCCTCCTCATTAAGTGTGAAGAAATCTACCTGTGGCTGTGGACGGGATGCTAAGTTACTCTGCATTACGTGTGAATGAATTTACTTAAGGCTACGTGCAGGATGTTGAGTTCTCCACATTATGCACCAATGAATTTACCTATGTCTATGTGTGGCATGTTGCGTGCATTCTAATAAAGAGCAAATACATTGTATAGCACTTTGGGATACAGTCTGCATGAAAGATACTATACAACACCCAACTCTATTCTTTTTGACAAGTTCTGCACTACGACTACATACCTCAGTGCTTTGTAAAGCACTTTGGGAAACATTGTGTCGGAAAGGTGGTACAATATATAACACTAAACTCAAATTTATTTTACAACCCCTGCACTACCTGTTAACCTCCTGCCTCAATCAGGGACAAGGCATTAAAAAAAAAAAAAAAAATCATTGTGGATGGGCCAGCCAATCAGCAGCACTAACTGCTTGCAGTGCTAACAACCCGATTCAGACCGGGGAAGGGATACATGATTATCTGGAGGACTATTTTCCTCCCTCTAGGTAGGGGTGGGGGGCATAAGATGTCCTGCTCTGCTGCTGCCACCTGCTGGAGACAAGGTGGTAGAACAGCAGGGTGTCTCCATGCATGGGCGCTCAAAGCTCTTGGGTACATGTGCATGTGGGTGGCCCAGGGAAACAAGGGACAAAACCGAGGAAACAGCACAATGGCAGGATAAAACACCAGCCTACCACGGGTTCTGCACTACTGACTAGGTGCAGCTCCCCTATCTGGATGTGGACACAAGGGGGTAGAGAGCACAGACCCCCTACTCACCTGGTCCCACCACGGGGGAATCTATGGAAGAATGGGAATCACTGGATCTGGTAAGCTTAAAGGAAGGTACATGACAAGGCTGGACAGGCTGGCATGGAAGGGGGGCCGTATGGGAGAAAGGAGAATAAACACCAATATGAAAAAAAAGGGAAAAATGATAAAAATCAGGGACACATCTCAAAAGAACTGTCTTATCAACTCAAAAAGCGGCAACATTTTGCTTCGAGAGAATTGCATTTCCTGATGGAAAACTAGTCTAGAACACTAATATGTGGTATTATTTTGTGCTTCATATCTCTATTCCTCCATTGCAGAAATGCCAGTTTTCAGAGAGATCGAGGAAAAGTTTTTGAATGCATAGTCAAAGATGTCTCTGAACATCAGGGATACTTGAGAGGTATGCAGTATCTAACTGACTGCTTTGCAGAGAACTTTGGAATACAATGTGTGTGTGTGTGTGTGTGTGTGTGTGTGTGAAATACACTGCAAATCCTCTTCTATCATGTGGTAGGGGTCTTTAATTCTACAGGAAGAGAATTCCAGCTCCAAATGGGGCAAGAGGAAGGAAATACTTCCCTCCAAAATCTTTCAATTTTAACTTTAGGATAAATCTCAGAATTCCCTCGTGACATGCGCTGTTTTATTGTACGATGGAATCTGTAAAATTACAAACCAATTTTTTTTTTTCATTTAACATTTTTCCTTCTCGCAGCCACAGTCCCTGCTTCCAATCCAGCCACCACTCCACTCCGCCGCTGACCCCGAAGCTCGCATGCCCAGCTGGCAGATGCAGCTACACCTGCGAAAGGGCCCCCCCCTATAGCCCCCATGCCCAGTGAAGAAACCAGTACCGGCACATGCCTCCAGGCATCGTTGGCAGGCGGAGCTGCGGCCATCAAGCTGCTGCAGAACTGTGCTGCCATATTTTCCCCTGTTCTTCTCCCCATGGGGAACCTGGATGTGAAATGACGTCCACACACATACGTGCAGATGGCTGCCATGGCCCCCCCCAGTTACACTGTTGCTTGTGGTACCTCCGGGCGTCCCCA
Source organism: Neoceratodus forsteri (assembly GCA_016271365.2). Taxonomy (NCBI): domain Eukaryota; kingdom Metazoa; phylum Chordata; order Ceratodontiformes; family Ceratodontidae; genus Neoceratodus; species Neoceratodus forsteri. The sequence continues at coordinate 1,378,843,322 of CM028132.1, read as the reverse complement.
GGGATCGCCGCAGCACGGTGTAAAGTCCCCAACCCACCCCAGGACTGAGAGAGCTGTCTCCCGTCGCTCAATCCAAAGTCCTCCCTTGCCGACCCCCAACGACCCGAGCTCATTCCCAAACCCGGGTCACTGGCATTGCGCAAGGTGTGGCATCCAGTGCCTCAACCTTCAGCGCCACCGGGCCGGCAAATTACAAACCAATTTTAATGTAACTTTTGGGTTGTAAGATGCTTTTGATAACTTTGAGCCCACTAGGGGTCCTGAGATGCAATGGGTTCAGATTCAGGTGCTACTAACTGGACCCTGCACTAATAACCCCGTGCAGCTGAGGGCGTGATAACTCAGGCAGTTTGCCCATCCTAGTGGATAAGTTCAGTGTAGGCCAGTGGACCAGGTACACAAGTGCTTGTTACAGTCCTGCATTAGCTGGGAGCCCCACACAAAGGCCTCAACTTAGCTTCTGCCTAGAGCCTCCGGTGGACTGAAACCAGCAATCAGGCGTCTGACTCGCTGGATATGCTGATGCCTGGTGTCTCCACCTCATCATCCCCCTAGCAGTACGCTTGTGTGAATCCTTCCATTTCTCCCTCGACCCACAAATTCATCAAACTCTACAGCATACCTGACCCCTGGTACAGCCCATCCCCCACTCATGGTGACCACTGAGGAGTGCAAAGGGCTTAAAACATACATATTGCATTTCTTATGGCTCTTGTCACTGTGATGCTGTCGCGCTGTAGCTGGGAGGCAGGCCACTGCAATATGTGCATGCACCACATGCAAATGACGGCCTACCACATGTACCCCCCTTAACACTGCGACAGCAACGCTTCCGTAAATATTTATGCAAGGGTACAGAGGTCGCCACACAGTGCTCCTTGATGTCATCCAACATTCTGTAAGTCCAAGCAGGATGTGGTATGGGGGTCTTTTCAGAGGGAATCACCACCGTTCCTCACAAACAAGGGCTTGGTACTGTGATGCCAACTATTAGACTGGCGATAGGGATGTGGGACAAAAAGGCAGAAAGAGAGTCTGCCCAAATAACAAAATCCAATCAAAACACTCTTACGTCTGCAGGGGAGTATCATGCACTATTTAAGATAAACAAAAGCATGCCTACCTTTGGTCCAGAGGGGTATTCCAGGGTTTGGAACTGCACCTGTCCAGGTCACCGTGACAGCCCCGTGGCAACCCACCATGCTGCCATGCAGATGGCTGGAGTTCAGGTGTGCAATTCAGTCATCACTTCCGGGGCCAGGTCAGGCTGCAAGCGGCTGCCAGAAAGCAGTTTGCCTCAGCCGGGGGGGGGGGCCGTTTTGGCAAGTAGTGACCACTGCAGGCCAGCCAGGGGGCTTACTCCTCGGCAGTGGCACACCTCATCACTGAGGCTGTAAGGCACATCCCATGCCAAAGGAGAACATGAGAGAGAGAAAATAAGGGAAGAAAAACATCCCTGCTGTCCGTATGACAGCAGTCATCTTAACAGGGTACTGTATATTCCCTGGGAAAAGCATATAGCCCTGGAAACAGGGAATATCTCAGGGAGCAGGGTATATTCCTGGGAAAAGGGGATATTGCAGGGAACAGGGTAGATCCCTGGGAATAGAAAATACCCCAGGGAACATGGAACATTCCAGGGAAACAAGTATATCCTTGGGAACTGGGAATATCAATGGGCACAGGGCATATCCCTGGGAACAGGGAATATCTCAGGGAACAGAGGATATCCCTGGGAACAGCATATAGCCCTGGGAACTGGGAATATCAATGGGAACAGGGAATATCTCAGGGAACAGGGCATATCCCTGAGAACAGGGTATATATCTGGGAACAGGGAATGTCTCAGGAACAGGGGATATCCCTGGGAACAGGTACTATCCCAGGGAAAAGGGAATATCAGTGGGAACAGGATGCATCCCAGGAGACATGAAATATCCCAGGGAACAGGGACTGTCTCAGGGAACAGGGAGTATCCCAGGAACAAGGAATATCCATGGAAACAGGGAATAGTAACCCAGGGAACAGGGAATATCAATGGGAACAGGGAGTATCCCAGGGATATTCCAAGGAACAAGGTATATCCCTGGAAACAGGGAATAATAACCCAGGGAACTGGGCGTGTCACTGAGAACAGGGAATAGCACAGGAACAGGGTATATCCTTGGGCAACAGCAGGTAGGGGGAGAGAAAAAAAAAAAAAAGAAACTGCACCAGCTCACCAGCCAAACTGCAAGCAGATATTGTATTCAGCCAGCCCAGTAACATTTTCCCTTCACTAGCCCCGCTGGCTTCCATTGGAGGAGGTAAACTCTAAATAAGTACACCTGTTGGACTAACAGAATGCCTGTGGGGCAAATGGATTTTCTCAGGAATTAGCCCCACTGGCTGACAACTGCAGATCATTATTGTGACCCTTGACCTCACAGAAAGTGCAAGTTGCAGGTGGAGAACCCGAGTAAAACATCAGAGGACAGATTCTACAGTTTCTAACAACTTACTGATTTTATAGAAGATGCAGCGGGTCAGTGAAACCTAGACTTTTTAGCTTTTCCTTTGAAAATTCCTACAGATTCCTAGAATCTCAAAACCCTTCTAACTATGAAGACTGGGTTGTGGGGTATGGCTACCTCTAGTATTTCATTTACGAGACTCTTTCTGACAAGATTTACATCAGAGACAGAGTCGTTAACTCTGTCTGGCAGGTTAATTAATAGCAGCAGCAGTTTGAAGCCCAGCTATAAGGATAATCATTATTTTTGTTTTCGGAGTTTGTGCCCACAGTGTGTTCCGTGTTCACTCAGGTTTGGTCAATGCAAGGCATGTTATTACCAAGGATGAATTCTTAGGTCATGGAGCAACTGTCCTGTTTGATGTATTTACTTCATTTGGTCTATAAAGCCTTTTAGAACTACATGAATATTAATAGGACTTACACAGACTCTAACACAGTAAGTTATTTTCAGTATATGGGCATAAGGAATCATTGTTTTTATGGTGATATGAAGTAATCTTTTCTTTTTTAGATTGTTGATTTGTATAATTTTGTAGCCATTTTGTACAAATAATACATATTCTTGGGGAAGTAAAACAGTAAGGGCTAATACATGACAGTGAGCAGTTATAAGGGAATAAAGCATGCCTCAAGCAGTTAGGCATGAGGTGTAGCTGAGTGCTGCAACCACCCAAGAAGTACATTATTTCCTTATGACCGCACACCCTGGAGTGTGTTACCCCATTTATAACTTGGACTTTTAGTTCTTAAAATTATGTAGTTCAGGTGAAGTGTGCGGTTATCACAAAATAATCAATCAATGGTTGAGCCGGCCCGGTGGCGCTAGAGGTTGAGGCACTGGTCGCTACACCTTGCACCACGCCGGTGACCCAGGTTCGGGAATGAGCTCGGACCACCGGGGGTCGGCAGGGGGAGAGAGGATTGAGCATCCGGAGGACTGCTCTCCTCTCTTGGAGGGAGGGAAACTAGTCGTCTGCTTGCTGATTGCCCTCTGGCGGTGGCTGGAGGGCAGTACGGGTCGGAAGGCTAGAAGCCAACGTCCTTACATTGGAAGGGAGGGAGGACGGGCGAAAATGGAAATCGAGCCTGGTAGGCTCGATGATGGTCCGCCATTCCCGGGAGCAGTCCCCAGATTCTGGATTGGGTCTCCAGAGGGAAGGAGAAGCCAGTAACATCCTCCCGGCCCCGCTGCGGGGAGCAATCTGTGGGACTTAAAAGCCTCATAGGAGTGGTGCAGCCAGAGAGAGAGTCCCTCCGTTCGAGGGCTGTAAAGCCTCCTGCCGGGGCTCCAGGTGGATAAAATGCCTGTGGAAAGAAAAAATAAACAAATAATTAACGGTCATGTGACATGTTTCGACCAATGAGGTTACAGGATTTTCATGGTCCATTTTTATCAAAAAAGATATCATAGGCCGGCCCAGTGGTGTGGAGGGCTGAGGCATCACTGCCTTATCTCCTACCATGCCGGCGACCTGTGTTCGCGGTGTGAGCAGGTTGCTGGGGGTCGGCCACGGAAGGAGAGGATTGAGCATCCGGAGGACAGCTCTCCTCCCCCGGGGGAGGGTGGGGACAAAGACCGGCATTTGCCTGACCCCTAGCAGTGGCTGGGCTGGACGTGCCAGGTTCCACAACATGCGGTGCGCAGCAGCTGCCCGACATACAGCGCGTGGATGTGCGCGTTGGGCATCATTGGCAGCATTGCAAGCTCACACTCTGCACAAGGAAAAAGGAAAAAATTGGTTCCCACCACAGCAGGATGACGATGGTCCTCCTCCACGCACCGCCCCGAGAGGACACCTCCCACAGCTGGATCCGTGCTGGTGGGTTGAGTCGCTCCCTGCCCCCTACCATGAAGGGTAAGTTATGGTGGCAAGAAAGGAGGGGGTCTGATGCTCAGGTGCGACGGGAGGGGGACATCAGAGATAGCTGGTGGGAGCCAGGGGAAAAACAAATATACAAAAAAAAATAAAGCTATCATAGTAGCATAATTTAAGGGGCACTAGGTCTATCATGTCAGTCCCCCCTGGTTCATAAGCAGATACGAAGAAAGTATTCTGTGAAAACGTAATAATTCATAGGGGTTCCCTGCCAGCTCTACTATCAATCTTGTTGATACAGCCGAGTAAGCAAAAAACATATTATATCTCCTCTCAGCCTTCCTTTGTCCAGTAACCAGTTCCCCATAAACAATAAAAAAAATAAAAGAATTTAAAAAAGCAAATTGCATAGCTGAACCTAGGTCTTGTGACTAGCAAGGGACTGATGGAACTGGGAAATGGTATATAGGGCTAGTCAATGTTTTACTGCAGTATGTTGGAGCAAGTGGACAAGCAACAAGGGCCACGGAAAGCTGATCCAAACTCCCAGAACCCATTTCTTTTGTAAATGGTGCAGGAATTCAAGCCTAGATCCCTGGCTGGTAAAAGACTTATGCAATGGGCCCCCCCTCCCATTGCAGCATTAATTTGAAGTCCAGCACCACAGTAAGAGGTAGAAACTAGAGTTCCAGTTTGTATTCTGTAGATGATCATCGGTGACAAAGGCCCCATCCGAACTTTCCTTTGCACTGTGGATGAAAACCAACGGCCATCAAGGCATGAAATCCAGCAATTACATGCCTGCCAGGAGTGCAAGATTATCTCATCACGCTGGGAGCCCTCAATACTTCTCGCATTCTGTTACAGCGGCAAGCTATGGCTAAAGTGGGATTTATCCTGACGATGAGTCAACACCACTGACTCCAGCCTGACCCCAACAGGATCCGCCGGGCTTCGGGTTCAGCCCCAGGTGATGGTGTGGGCGGCAATAAAACAAAACATGGCAGACCTGCATCTTCAGGGACATCATTGGGGAAATGGCAGGGTCAGGTTACGCAAGGTCCAGGACACCTGCTCATAATAAAACACTCCATGTCATGGGCAGAAGAGGGAGCTTAAGACTCTGAAACTGCATGAATTAAAACTGAGCTTAAGATAACAAACAAGAGAACACTCTTCTGCATTTTGCGTGCTTGTTTTGTAAGGCACCGCTCAGAAAGGATCTGCATACCTGCCTCAGAAACAGGAGGGGAACAATTTAGTAGCCAAACTGTTTGGGGCGTACCTGGCTTTTAAGGTATGCTACCTGCTGAGGGGCTGGATGTCTCCACTGATGTCCAGTGATTTATGGCTCCTTTCACCTCTAGGTCACTGGTTTGAATCTGGCCCTGGTCAGTAGTGGCCAACAGTCTGCACCATTAGTAAAGGCAGGTAGGTAGAATTTAATTTTTTACAGGTAACGCTATCTAAGATAAAAATCCTATTTACAGAAATCATTCTGCATGTAGAACACATAAGATTACACTTTCAAGCATATAAACTAAGCAAGTTACAGATACAGAATTAACTACAACCATCAGGCGGTAGTTCAGTGGTTTGTGGAAACGTGTTTGTGGTGGGACTCGGCTCCATTCTCTGTGAACAGGCAGCCACATGGCAAAACCACCATCATCTCTGACACTAATTAGCTGCTCTTTTTACAGCTGGTCCCCCTGCTACACAGAAATCGTACCAGCAAAAGGCTGGAGGATGCCCATGGGTAATGAGATCCCCATTCACTCCCCTTCACAAATGTGCTGTACAACTCTCAGAAATCCTAGTCCCATGGTGTTCTCAATGTAAGACAGGGAACCCCGACCCCAAAGCTGTGTTGAAGGTTTGGGGGATCCCTGGACTATTTTCTTATATTAGCTATAGTGCCATATCTTACTGCTTTTCGTACTCAATTCTAATGCCGTTGTCAGTGTATTTAATGCTTTGGCTATGCAACCCTGTAATTTTTTAATAAAAACATTATTTACAAGAAATCCTAGGCCCAGTTCATTTCTGTTCTGCCACGCTATGCACTAACCCAGGGGTGGGAGGGGAGACAAAAAAAAAAGTCCAGGAATTTCATCAACTTAACACATTTATTCCAACTGTTCAGTAGCTTACCATCCGATTAGGGTATTTTGAAAAAGATTGCTGCTTTTTCCACCATTCGAGTTCAGTGAGCAGTTTCACTGCATCAGTCAACAGCTCATCCAAAACCATTACCCCCCACCATTTCTATCCCCCCCTTCCCAAAATCCAGCTATGGCAACAAAACCAGCCAGGGCAGACTGCAGCACACAGTAAGCAAAGCCTCAGCCATGGCCACAAACACCCCAGCACCCCCACCAATCCACTGAATGCTCCAGGTACTGCAAAGGTACTAGCTTCAGGAGCTGATGTAAGCCCCCAATTTATGGGGGCTTACCTGGTGACCTTCAGGTCCACAGCTGTTCTCTCCTGGTTGGTTCTTCACACAGGGCAGCCATGTTGGTCAGAATCTGACGATAGGATAAGGACCTCTTGGCCCACACAGATTGGCCATTTGTCCCTGCCTCGACTGTAACCATAGACCCTACTTGATCCCTGGGTCCCACCCCCTGCTTTCTAACTGACTCCCTTGTACTTATCCCATGCAGCCTTGATACCCACCACAGTTTTTAAATCCACCACCCCTGCTGGAAAACTGTTCCAGCCATCCACCACTCTTTCAGTGAAAAAGTCTATACATCTTGTCTAAATTTCTCCCCCCCCAGCTTCACTGCATGTCCCCTGTTCTCGTGCATCTTTTTCTCTGAGAAATACTCTCCTCCTGTATCTTATTCAACCCTGTGAGATATTCATCGGTCTCTATTATGTGCTGCCTCTCCCACCTGTCTTCCAGGGTGCCTCTCTTCATAGGGCTTTTGATGCAACCCTTGCACCATTTTAGTCCCCCTCCTCTGAACAGCATCACCACACCTATGTCCTTCCAGAGATGTGGTCTCCAGAACTGGACACAGTATTCCAGGTGGAGTCTCACCAGCAAATCAATACAGTGGCAACACCACTTCCCTCCTTCTGCTTGTGATACCCCTCCCTATGCACCCCAGCATCCCACTGGCCCTGCCTGTTCCCCTGTTGTACTGGCTCGCCACCTTGAGGTGATCAGACATGATTACTCCAGGATCCTTTTCCTGTTTGGCGACTGTCAGTACCACTCCTCCCATTCTGTACACCGCCTCTGGGTTTTTGTGTCCTAGGTGCATGAATTTGCATTTCATTACATTAAAAACCAGCTGCCCTGCCCTTGACCCCTTGAGTTTTCTCAGGTCTCCGCACGTTCTTTCCACACCCTCAGTGGTGTCTACCCTATTTTGGATTTTGGCATCATCTGCAAAAAGGCATACCTTCTCATTCAGCTCATCTGCAGTGTCACTTATAAAGAAATTAAAGAGGACTGGTCCAAGTACTGAGCCCTGAGGGCCTCCGCTTGGTCACCCTTCCTTCCTAGGAGTGAACTCCATCTACCACCACCACCTATTGCCTATTCATCAACCAATTTCTTACCCAGTTTTTCTAACAGAGCATTGCACTGTGGCTGCACTTGCTGTCCCGCGATCCCAGCCCCCAGACTAGGGAGCGGGGTCAGGGACCAGGACTGAAAGGCACCCTCATCATAGGGCACCTGTGCAGGCTCGCTGACCCGAGGACCAAAGCGGGATCAGAAGTGGAACAGCGGCACCATAGTGCCATTAAGGAAGTGTGCTTATATGCGGTGGAGCCGGAGCTCCTGTTTTGAATCAGCCCATATGTCCTCTCTGTCACAGTCCAGGCTCCTGGAAAGGAAGCTGAGCTGGGACAACAAGTAAACAGTACAGTGATGTTTTTGCCACAAAGTATTTCCTGAGTCCTAGGGCAGGCAGCAGGACAGGGAAAGAAATAAATAAAATTTGACACCTCATTTCGGCTCTGGGCATGCACGGGAGCACACAGAAATGGAGACGCAACTCCAGCAATGAAATCAGGGAGCACGACTGACCACACAGATCTGTCCTGGCTTCAGGACTTACCTCAGTGTCAGGACATGCAACAATCAGCCCAGTGGGGATTTCTGAAAGTAGCAGAAGGCTGCAGGATAGTGAAAACAGACTTCAGAAAAATGTAAACAAACGTGGCAGCTCCCAGTGAACTAGTGCGGTGTCCCGCATTCTGGGGAAAACAAGGTGTGCCAGGAATGGCTGGGAAATCCCAGGCAATCATCAGAGGCCAGCAACAAAGAAACAGCCAATGAGATGTCAAGTTTCAACCCTGAAGACAGCGAGAGACACTCCCTTGAGATCAGTCAGAGCTGAGAGACAGAGAGAGAGAGAGAGACTGAGAAGGCAGGTTGTGGAGCTGGCAGCCACCTCATGGACCATGGAAACTGACGAATTTGGCTGCACTGGCTGTAGCAGCAGGCTGGTAGCAATGGCATGGATGGACTCCTGGGGGAGGGGGGGGCTACAGGGATAGTGTAGCCCACCCACACCTCCAGCATGCTGCTGTCATATTGTGCACCAGGAGAGTGTTGGAAGGAAAGGAGCCGACTGGAAACTCCCCTGCTTTCAGGCAGCGAAGAAGCTCTCAAGGTAAGGGAGGGGGACAGAGGGTGGAAGGAGGGAAGACAGAGGATATTAGAGTTTCTACACAGTTGTGTTACAGTCAGATGCAGAATTGGATTCTGATTCCGCATCCGATCAAATTTTTCAGAATTTGGATTTTTGGCTTTAAACATCAAAAATCTGAAGTCCAAAAACAAAACAAACTGATATCTGACCCATCCATGGCTACTGGGTAATACTTGTCGGTACACATTCCGAGCAATCCTAGTTGGGGGTGTCTGATCTTACCAAAAGAAAGAGTCTGGAACACCATTCCTGCATGCTGCAGCAACACCCCACCAGGGTGTGCGACAAAAAATCTCAGAGGCGAAGACCCCTAAAGGCCTGAGAGGCGAAAGTGACCACAGTAAGTCCAGTTAAGACCCGTGAGAGGGTGAATCCACAGCTCACATCTGTGCCTGCCAAAGTACAGGTGTCCCCAAGCTCTAGTCAAGTACCAAAGTGCAGCTGAACCATCTGTCAGATGCGGCAGTCTCACCCAGCCATATGTAGTAATTTCATCACAGGTGCCCTGAGTTGGTGCTCCAAAATCTGCCAGCATTCCACCTCTGCCTCCTCCCCATGCTCCTCCGCTCTAAATATAGAAACTCTGTCCAGACACAGGGAATAAACCGTGACCGAAAGGGAAACAGGTCAACTTTTGAAAGAAAACTTGCTATGCTGTTCTATTTTTCAATACAACTTGGAGTATGTTTTTTAAACTTCAAATTGTTGTTATCCCTCATCACAATAATGATGTTCTGCTTGTTAAACTCCACCCACATTTAGAATTTCTTGCATAAGGAAATGCGCGGCTTTCTTTTTGTACTAGGCTAGTTCATGAATTGGGGGGGGGGGCTCTTAAAACCAAAATTCAACAAACAATTGAGTAATACAGAAACTGGAATTAAATGGGGTTTTTATCCGTACACAAATGTAAATGACTCACGTGGAACAAAGTTGCAGAGGCTGAGGTTAACATATTGTGTTGCTATCACATGGTCAGCTTTGTCTACAATGAGGCATATGCGCCCCCCCCCCCCGGACTGAGAGACAGTGGTACACTAAACCTGGATATCATAATAGGACTCTAATATTGAGCAAGAAACCTGATCATATGCAAAAAAAAACAGCATGGAATCATCACTCTGCTGTTGGAGCGCAGCAGCCTGAGAACTTTAAGCTTCTGGGCTCCTCAGGATCGAATTCTGCTACTCCTCCCACAATAACTGGCTCTGGTAGGTAAAATGAAATAGCAGCACCAGATCAGAAAGGCAGAGACACAGGCAAAGTGAGAAGGGACAACATCAAGTGGTAAATACTCGAGGTGGGGGCATTGATGGTTTTCAGGTTGTTTTTGTATTTTATCCATGAGCAATAATGTTCTTATTTCCCCCTTTCCCAGAATGCATCTGGAAACGAGCTGCTACCAGCGCAGTACGCTTTTCTTGGTAAAACTTGATGAAATAAATAAAATACATTTATTGTTACCAGCACACTATGCTTTTCCTGGTAAAACTTTCTGAAATAAATAAAAATATTTATAGGTGCCCTACCTTGAAACCTTGTGGGACCTTTTGTAGTTAGTACTGTTTCTCCACCTTGCCTTAAGCAACCCCCGGATGCAGCCACCCCAGCCCAGTCATCCAGATTTTTTTCTAGGACTTGCTTTCATGTGAAGCAGCGTGGCCTAAGAATTCATCAGCTGCAGAGCTACTGGTTGGCTGGATGTCATCGGCCACCCAGAGACCACCATTTTCCATTTTTTCTGGTCCCCCCCCCCCAGGACAGAGCAGATGGACCCTGGTAGGCTCTGGGAAGGTATAGGTTCACGCTCCTCCACTGATGGAAAACCTTTGCCGTACTGGGAGAAAGGGGCAACCAAGTGGAGGTTCCTGTTGCAGTGGGAGGGGAGGAGTTCCTCAGAAATGGAGGTTCCATGACCAAGAGGAAGCAGCTGCTGTTGGTGAACTCTACGGTAAGGGACACAGAGTTGGGAGCTGCGGAGGGGACAGAGAGGGAGGGGAGGTGTGGTGCCAGAGGGGTGCCATGGCTTGGTGGGATGGGAGAGCAGATCCTGCTGATGGTTAGGGCAGTAGGAGCTAGGAGGGAGCTACAGCAGATCCCATTGTCCATCTTGGGACAAATGATGGGGTAGGGGGGTAGTACCAGGAAACTTCGGAGAGCTGAGAAGCATACATGCTGGCTTTTTCTGAGGTACTACCTGAAAAGGGCAAGGGGCAGGCAAGGGTAATCCACACCAGGACCTTTAATGATTGGTTGAAGGCATGCTGCATGAAGGAGGGTTTAGACTACATCGGGGACTGGGGTCCAACCAGGGAAGTTATAGGTCTCTATAAAGTAGACCGTCTGCATCCTCCTAGGAAGGGGACGTCAGTCCTTGGTGGGAGGTTTAGATGCTATGAAGATGAGCATTTAAACCACATGGGGGAGGGGGAAAAAACGAGGGAGGCACAAAATGCCTCCAGATGGCAAAAATGATAGGGAGAGCGAGCCTGAGGGGTGAAAACACCCAAAGGACAAGGGAAGAGAGTGGGGACTAGGGCAAGATGGAAGAAAAGGAGGATACAACTCAGGTGGGGCAGGAAAAACGGATCGAAGGATACCAGGAATGGAGAAAACAAAACAGGGAGAGAGGAGTCAGAGGAGGGCTTCAGGTAACACCACAGGCAAGCAAAGGAGGAAACTGCCAGCCCAGCGGCATGGAAAGCAGAGGCCTCACCTCCTGCCACACCAGTGACCCGGGTTCGGAAAGGGATGCGAGTTGCACAGGGGCCAGCCAGGGGAGGGAAGATTGAGCATCCCAAGGACAGCTCTCCTCTCTTGGACAGGAGGATACGTGTGTCCCGCTAGGCGGCTACCACCTGGAGGTTCTAGGTAACAGCAGAGGGGGATGCCAGGGAAGGTGTTCCACCCACTTGATGCTGAGGGGTGTCTCTGTGCAGGCGGAGCTGGTGTGAGTCATTGCGCACGCTCTGGGCCCAGGGAGAAACCCCCCCCACCCCCATGGCAGGACGAAGACACCATCTCACATAGGCCCCACACCAGTGACTGGGTTCTCCGGGGTCTTCAGGCAGAGGACAGATGGCAATAACAAAAGGTAAATCCCAGAGTGCCCCCTGACGAAGACCCACCTGGCTGAAGCACCAGGGCTCTTGGTCAGTATTTCACTGTCACTGGTTTGTTATGTTCTGGAACATTTCCATTAAATGTTTTGCAGTATTGGCTGTGGCAATGATGGCAACCAGGGGGAGGTGCTGCTGGTGGGGGACTTCAAGCTATGGATGTTGATTGGAGCATCCCAGCTGCAGCTTCAGCTAGGAGCATGGATATTCTGGACTCCCTGCAGGGGGCATTCCTCAGGCAGCTAGTAAGGCAGCCCACTCGGGAGGGAGCAGTGTTGGATCTTGTACTTACTAACGAGGACAGCACTGAAGACGTTGAGATGGGTGACAACCTGCGGCCCCGTGATCACCGGACAGTGTGGCTCAATATAACTATTGAGCCAGAATTGAACCACATGAAGGCAAGGGTCCTGGACTTCAGAAGGGTCGACTTTACAAAGATGGGGGAGTGCCTCAGGGATGCCCTGGCAGGAGAGGAAGACATGGGTGGAGTGGATGAACAGTGGCCAACACTAAAAAAGGGCCATAGGGAAGGCAACAAAACTCTGCATTAGGCAAGTAAGCAAAAGCAAGAGGAAAAAGAGACCACTATGGTTTTCAAAAGAGGTGGCTAGGAAGGTAAGGGCAAGTAAGTTAGCATTCAGGAAGTAAGGAGACACAGAGGGAGGAGGATATGGAGGTGTATCACGAGGCACTGATGGAGGCAGGGAAAGCAGTCAGGAGCGCAAAGGCACAAATGGAGGAGAAAACAGCACAGGTAGTAAAAAAGGGGATAAGACATTTTTCAGTTATGTAAGCGAAAGTAGAAAAACCAGGGGAGGGATTGTAAGACTAAGGAGGGAAGGGAAGGAGTGTGTGGACGGGGACCAGAAAAAAGCAGGCATCCTGAACAAATATTTTTGTTCAGTGTTCACAGAGGAAAGGAGTGGTGAGGGACCACAGTTAAGTGACAGGAGCATCAAAGGAAGGGAGCTGGACACTAGTTTATTTACAGAGGAGAGACTCCCGCGAAGGGACTCACAAACCTGAAAGTGGACAAGACAATGGGGCCAAATGGGATACAGCCAAGGATATTGAAGGAGTTCAGAGAGGTGCTGGCTGCACCTCTGACAGTCCTTTTCAATGGTGTACCGACACAAGAGAGAAACCCCGACTGCAAAATCCCTCACAGTGACAATCTCGACAGGTTTCAAGATTGTTGCTGTGAGGGACCCGAGGGCGAAATTTTGTCCTTTCAGCAACTTTCACCCCCCTTTTAGACAACACCGACTCAGAGTCACTTATTTTAAGAAGGGGGTGCAGGAGGCATAGCCCCCTAACAGAACAAACACCAATATCTGACTGACGAAATTTCACCTGTCGACATTGGGGATCTCGCTATGCCGAACATCGACAACAGTGTTGTTGATTCAGCATAGGTAAACCCTTTTCAACCACTCACTGGAGAAGGGAGCGGTTCTGGAGGACTGGAGGAGAGCAGATGTAGTTCCACTTCATGAAAGTGGTAGCACGGAGGAAGCTGGCAATTACAGGTCAGTCAGCCTGACCTTGGTGGTGGGAAAATAATGGAATCACTGCTGAAGGAAAGGATTGTAGAATATCTTAATACCAGCAACTTACAGGATCTGAGGTAACATGGATTCACCAGGGGGAGGTCATGTCAAACAAATCTGATAGATTTCTTTGACATGGTCACCAGGGAAGTAGATCAGGGAGGAGTGGTGGATGTGGCCTACCAAGATTTCAGTAAGGCCTTCAACAATGTTCCACACAGGAGACTCATAAACAAGCTGGGCAGCCTAGGACTGGGCCCAAAAGTGGTAAACTTGGTAAGGAATTAGTTGGGGAAGGGGCGTCAGAGGGTGGTGGTAAACAGAGTTCACTCTAAGGGAGGAAGCATGGCCAGCCAGGTGCCACAAGGATCAGTACTAGGACTGGTCCTCTTTAATGTATTTATTAGTGGCACTGCAGAGAAACTAGAAGGGAAGGTGTGCCTTTTTGCAGATGACACTTAAATCAGCAGTAGGGTAAACACTCCGGGGGAAGGGATGAATAGGGATCTAGGAAAGCTTGAGGAGTGGTCAAGAATGTGGCAGCTAAGTTTTAATGCAAATAAGTGCAAAATCATGCACTTAGGGCATAGTATCCTGGGGCGGAGTACAAAATGGGGGGGGGGGTGGTACTGATGACCACCAAACAGAAAAGAGACCGGGGGTAATCGTATCTGATGACCTAAAGGTGGCCAAAAACAGTGTGACAAGGCTATAGGGAAAGCCAGTGGGATGCTAGGGTGCATAGGGAGGGGTATCACCAGCAAAAAGAGGGAGGTGGTGATACCACTATGTAAATCATTAGTAAGACCTCACCTGAAGTGCTGTGTCCTGTTTTGGACAGCACATCTCCAGAAGGACACAGATAGAGTAGAGACAGGCCAGAGGAGGGCAACAAAAATGGTGCAGGGTCTGCACCAGAGACCATATGAGATGAGACTAAATGCCTAATGTGTACACCCTGGAGGAAATAAGGGAAAGGAGAGATATGATAGAGATTTTCAAATACCTCTGGGGTATAAATAAGGTACAAGAGGGAAGCATTTTTCAGAAAAAAAGATGCTCAAGAACAAGGGGATAGCCAGCCCTGTGGCACTGAGGGCTGAGGCACTGGTCGCTGCACCTCATGCCACGCCGGCAACCGGTGTTCGGGAACGAGCACAGGTCGCCGGTGGCTGGCAGGGGAGGAGAGGGATCGAGCATCTGATGGACTGCTTTCCTTCTCCGGGGTGGGAGGAACATGACAGTCGGTGCCCAACTGCCCCCTGGCGGAGGCTGGGGGACAAGGTGCACGCTGTACTCTGGGGAGGAGTTGGGGCATACGCCAGGAGGGAGCACTGCACACTCCCCTCCACCGGTGTCATTGCAAACCTGCCAAATCAGGGGGAAAGAAAAAGAGAGAAAAATGGTTACCTAGTCGGGCGGCTTGATGGCCATCCAACGGGTGTGCTGGCTTGGGGTAGTTGCCGATCTGGATCCGGACGGGTGGGTGAGTTGGGGGCTCCGCACCACCACGCTGTGGGGGGTAAGCCACAGGGGATACTGGCAATGCCTCTAGTAGCAAGGTGGCAGTCGGAGTCCCAGAGGTTGCCTGGATGGGAGCAGACCAGGCAGGTGAGCAGAAAAAGAGATAGCAAAAAAAAAAAGAACAAGGGGACATGCTATGAAGATGGAGTGGGGGTAGACTCAGGGGAAAATGTAAGGAAGTACTTCTTTACAGACAGAGTGGTGGATGCCTGGAATAGACTTCCAGCGGAAGCAGTGGGGACAAAAGCTGTGGCAGAATTCAAGAACAGATGGGATAGGCATAAGGAACCTTAGTTGTTAGGGAAGAGAGGGAGGGAGGACAAAGTCGGAGATCAAGTAGGGTCCACAGCATTACAGTAGGTAGGAAAATGGGCAGACTGGGTGGGCCAAGCGGTCCTTCTCTGCTGTCAAATTCTCTGTTTCTATCCTCCACTAACCCAACCCTCACTGCAGTAGCAGCCCATGATGCAAAGCACAAGCCCGCTGCCAGCCTTCATCATGATGGCATTGTCTCCCCCCCCCCTTTCTCCCTAGAGCCCCAGTCTAAGTTGAGCCCAATAACCCCCTACCCCATGGTGCAGTGCAACAATGCATGCATGCAGTGAGCCCAAAGCATGGGAACCAGCACTCTGGCCCTCCAACGTTGTTGGGGGGGGGGGAGCATTGTAGCAGCAAACTACAGGCACCTTTCCTCCCTGGCAAGTCCCACCTGATCACCCGAGTGCCCACTCCAAAGGTCGTTCCTGAACCCAGGGTCATTGGCGTGGCAGTGCAGTGTGCAATCAGTGGGTCATCAGACCGCCCCCTTGGAAGCCAGTTCCAATTTGTATTTCTTTGTAACGTTACTGCTTTCAGAAATTATCCACACCCCCAACTGACCCATATTTAAATGTGCCTGAATAATAATCGACCGGAGCAGAACTGTGAGAGTTGCACGGATAGGTCAGAAGCTGGCGCTCAGCATTCTGTTCACAAGCAGCAACGGTCAAAACTCCAAATGAATGTGTCCATGAAGAGAATTGTGAGAATGGTGTTTGAAGCCAGATGGCGCAATGCGTGTCTCACACGCCAAGCATCGACTGAGGCATTGGGGTGAAAATGGGGAAAAGAATCAGGGATAAAATGTAAATGAAAAATAAAAAAGAAAGCACTACAAATCGCAGTTTGCCTCATCAACTTTTATTCAGGTACAGTTAACTATGGATCATTTGGGTGGGACACAAGTATCATTTCTGAAACCAGGAGCATTATAGTCAGCTGCAAATTAGAAATAATTTCATGTTTTTATTTTTTAATTTTATCCTACTCCTGCTAATGCTTAATCTCCCCGTGTGGTGGTCACTATTACCAGCTATTCACGCACTTCAGCCCTGTAATCAAGTCATCCCCATAAATGAGGAGAAGATCCAGTGCTAATCCATTTCTTGCTGCATTCAAAGCCCTTGTTTGTCAGATACAAAAATTCTTGTCCAGACTGTCCTTCTGCCCGCCAACATTTCTAGCCAACATCTGTGTGGGTGAAGTCCTCAAACACTGACCAGTCTACCTTTTGCAGCTGTGTTCCACATTTCCATTTACCACTGGGCTGAAGGACTGCAGTATAGTTTCCCTTTAACAAATGTTGCCACTTTGTTCCTTCCTTCACTTCGACAGAAATCAGCTCCACTTTGTCACCCTGAGCTCTCTCGTGTCCCGCCTGTGTACTTTGTAGCAGGAGAGAAGAAGCAGCAGTAGCCAAGGGAGTAAACAGAATGCTGGGTCTTACACGCAAAGGCAACCCCCCTTCCCCGGTGCTGCACTGGCTACCAGTGGGGACAGGGAGGACCACAAACTGGTCAGGAAGGAGGCAGGAAAAAGTAGATCATATGAAAACAGCATGGGTGGGGATTCTGGCCCACAGTTTGACTTGCCTCTCTTGAACCACTGTCTCCTCAGAACTGTCTCCCATCTGGTGGCAGTCCCAGCGTTTGGCTACAGCTGCCTGATGTACAATTTTTAAACTTCATTCTCAGGCAGGGAAATGCAGTTCAGCTGAATTAGTCCCTACCACTGCAGCAGACCTGTGTTTCCAGGAATGAGACTCCCACACTTTTGCATGATAGGCTCTTGGAACTCTACAACTATGGCATCCCAATCTTTAAAAAATGCAACAAAGCGTTGCCCAACAGCTCAGTGGAGGCACTATATGCTACCCTGTAGGCAACTCCGGTTCAGGAGCAGACTAAGGGAACTGGAGTCATGGTGGTCAGGGTTGGGAGAGCTACTGCTGGCAGTGTGAGTCTGCTCACGTGGGATGGAGGGCACCAAACAATGCCATTGCCCCTTGCGGTGGGACAGGAATCCTGTTCCCACACAAGGGGTGGCGCGCACACACATCAAGAATGTGCTACATCATCCAAGTCCACTGGACCACTGGCCTAAGTCACAGAGGCAAGGAAAACGAGCATTTGTCAATGCTGATTGTAACATGGCAAGAGTAACAGTAGTCCAAACAAGCAACATAATTGGTTGAACTGCGTCAGGTGGCACCAGAGCAACACGGCATTATTCCACTACTAATGCTGTGTTGCTATTGAAGTACTAAAACGAGCCACGGAGGAGAAAACAGCAGTGTTGCGAAACCGCACAGCCAGAACATCTCCAATATCTTGTCTCTACCACCCTCCCACCCACCCAAATGGTCACAGTACTCGACAGGCTGAGGTACCTGCAGAAGCTTGTCCACCAGAACGAAACCTGCCTCTGAAGCACATAGAAGCAAATGTGCTTGTTGTCAACCAGTGTCCGAAGTACCCACAGTAGTCACGAGGTAAACAAACATGTACTACGAGTCCCGCACATTTGAATTATTACGGCGCTGAAAGTCCGGCGCAGGCAAAGGACTAGCAACATAATAAAAATCAGACATTAAGAACAAAAAAAGGACATGGGAAACACCCGAACAGCAACTCTGTATACAACAGAGAGGAAGCATGTCACAAGCAGGTCAGCAAATATGCAAATCCAAAATAGTTCAATGCTGAAATGAAGAAAACAAGATAAGACAGTCCTCCTCAGCACGCTATAAAAAGAATAGCCGTCCACAATTGCCCAATTTTCATCAATATGATTTAAAGGAGGTATTGTAGCACTGTATGCAAAAGATGTGTTTTGCAACATCCATACATAAATAACGATGTCTTCTATTTTTGAAAAGTACAGTAAACATCTCATTCAGCAAACAAAACCGTGTATAAATCATGCTATGAACATTAATAAATATAATCAATATATAATAATCTATCTCACAACCACGTTACAAGTGCATTAAACCACTCCGAGGGTGGCATCTAATGGGGAATTAGTGCATGGTTGGGCTGTTGTAGGCACTTGGCCTTTGGCCTCGTACCACAACGGTTCCCAGCCGTGCATTAATTCCCCATTAGACGCCACCTTCGACGTGGTTTAATGCTTACATGTTGCTTGCATGCTGTTGTACTGGGTCTTGCTTGTACACATTTTTACTATATATCTATCCAACACAGAACAGATGAAATGTAATATTCATTTGCAATGGAGTCCTGATTTTACACATTTTTTACTGCATTTATCCAGAATAGTAGAGTAAGATGCAATATCTCATTTTTACTGTTGTCTTGCTTTTATAATTTATTTTTCTAGGTCAGATCATCTTAGATGCAACATCTACTTTTCAGTGGAGGTCTGCTGTAAGATCCTGTTTTTACACAGTTTTGCAATATATTTACCCAGGATAACCCAGCTGAGATGTAGTATCTCATTTTCAATGGGGTCCTGATTTGACACATTTTGTACTGTACTTACCCAGGACAGCACAGCTCAGATGCTATCTTGCTTTCACTGGGATCCTGCTTTTATCAGTTTTTACTCTGTATTTACCCAGGGTAGCACAGCCAAGATGCAATATCTCATTTTTGATTAGGCCCTGCTTTTATATACTGCCTAGGGTGGCAGTATACCATAGTGGCTAAGAACACTGAGCTGCAAATCTGGGGAACTGGGTTTGAATCCCACAGCCATCACTTGCGTATTATGTGACCATGAGCAAGTCACTTAACTTCCCTGGGCTCCCAGGATGCACCTAGAAACAAGCCTCAACTAGGTGCGTCTTTCCTGGCCAAAACTTGTAAAATAAAAACAAACAAATAAAAACAAATTTTACCCATTTTTATAGTGTAGCCCGCCTGAAAGGCAAGTTACATTTTCAGTGGGGTCCAGCTTTTACGGTGTATTTTTCACCAGGATAGAGCAGCATAGATGCACAGTTCAGTGTGGTCTCTGCTGTACTGGTGTCCTGCTTTTACACATTTTTACTGTGTATTTACCCAGGATTGACCAGCTGAGATGCAATCTCTCATTTTCAGTGGTGTCCTGCTTTTACACAGTTTTAGCTTGTATTTAGCCAGGATAGGCCAGCTGAGAGGCAATATCTAATTTTCAGTGGGTGGTCACATTTTGACCCCAAATTTCCAACGCAGTCTTCTTATGTAAGTACAAAAAAACAAGGTGCTACACAGACCAAGGTGTGTGGTCTGAAAATAAAACAAAATCTTAATATTAAATGCACACTGAAAATCTGTTTTTAGCGTGCATTTAATATTAACATTTTGCTTTGTTTTATAGTCTTTTTATAACCTGACGTTATGATCAAGACAGGTGGAATTTTGTAAATCTTATCTGAAAGGTGATGTCGCAGTGCGACTGCAAAAACATGCTTCAGAGGGGATCTGAAAAATGACAATTGTCACTTTCCTGAGGCAGTGTAACACAAAGATATGTTGAACATTAGTGGCCAAAATCTACAAAATGTTGGAACAATTCAACGTTTCCTCACAAGTTAGTTGTTTTTTCACATTTTGACCCCAAATTTTCAGCATAGTCTTTTTATGACCCCATGTTATGATCAAGACACATGGAATTTTTATTTAAATTGTATCTGAAAGGCAGTTTCACAGAGGGTCTGTGAAAACATGGTTCAAAGAGGATCTGAAAAATGACACCTCCCCTGTTCGTCAGGTGGGGTAACAGAAGGGCTGTGTGAACACTTGGGGCCAAAATCTGCAAAAATCACAAAATTATGAGTAAACATTGAAAAAATTCAACATTTCCTCAGAACTTTGTTTTTCTTTTGACATTTTGATCCCACATTTTCAATACTGTCTTTTTATGACCCCACTTTATGATCACCACAGGTGAAAATGTTTAAATCCTGTTTGAAAAGTGACTTCGCAGAGCAAATACGAAAACAGGTTCTAGAGGAGATTTGATAAATGACACCTGTCGTGTTCATGAGGTGGGGTAAGAAGAGGGCTATGTTGAAAATTGGGGGGCAAAATCTGCACACATCGCAATATCTTCATAAGTATATTGTTTTGTGGCATTTTAACCTCAAATTTTCAACACTGTCTTTTTTCATGGCCCCTCCTTCTGAACATGACAGGTGTCATTTATAGAATACTGGCTGAAACATCATTTTGTGCTACAAGTGCGGAAAACACATTTTGGCCAGGATTTAAAAAACGACACCTGTCACATTCATGAGGTGATGTGAAAAAATGGTTATGCTGAAAATTAAGGGTCAAAATACTGACAATAACCAAAGTTATGAGCAAGCAGTGAAAAATGTCAACGTACCTTCATAACTTTGTTGTTTTTTAATATACAGACCCCAAATTTTCAACATAGTCTTCTTATGACCCCCCACCTTGTGAAGCCGGTAGGTGAAAATGTTGAAATCCTGCCTGAAAGGTTATTTCATGGAGCGACTTCAAAATCACCTTTTGGACCGGATTTGAACATTTTCACCTACCTTGCTCGTGAAGCGGTCTCTTAAAAAGGCCTTGTTAAAACTTTTGGGGAAAAATATTAAAGAATAACCATGTTATGAGTGCAAATTTAAAACGCACTGAAATACATTGACCACAGCTTGCCTGATTTTCTCAGTTCCCGGTCCGGCGTTGAAGAGGGAAGACGTGTCTCCGGTCCACAGAGGATTACAGTGTTGGACCCCAGGTAGGTAAATAAGGAGTAGGTGTGTGTGTGGTGAGGTGCTGAGTGCGTGTGGGGGGTCAGGTGGAGGGTAGGTAATGGCGGTGGGGGGCAACTGCAATAGACATCAATGGACCATTTTCTTTTTTACAGGGTGTAAAAAATAATGAAAAAAAAAAAGAGAGAGGGGCGGTTTTCTGTATTTCAGGTACAGACACTGGGGGCCAGGAACACCAGTGTTGTGTTCATATATTTACAGGGCACAGGAAGCAATGGGGAGATTGGAGGGATACTTAGTTGGCAGAGAGTTGGAAATTGTTTAAAGGGGCACGGGAAGCAAATGGGGAGGTGGGAGGGACAGTTGTCAAAGGGGACTGTTTAAAAGGGGCATGAGGCACAGGAAGTGACAGGGACATGGGAGGGATACCTGGCAGATGGTGGAACTGTTTTAAAGGGGCATTGGGCACGGGAAGCAACAGGGAGGTGGGAGGGATACCTGGCAGAGGGTGGGATTGTTCAGAGAGCAAACCGAGGTTCAGCAGGGATTCTGTGCAGTCAGTTGCATTGCTGGGGCTGACGATGAGGCACAGGCTGACCCATAATGCCATTCAGCTGCTTGCTGGGCGGCACCATGCAGATCAAAGCAAACAGCTGCCCTGTGATGTGGGCAGACTCTTTTCTTTGAACTTCACAAAGCTTCCACCCAGCAAGCCCAAAAGAGTGTCATGATCAACCTGGTTGATGACTGGTCTGACACTGTCGAGCCCACTGCAGACTGTCCTGCATGGGACTGACAGTGACACATCTCTCAAAGCCACTATCATACTAATATGTTTGCTTTGTGCAAGCATGAACATTAAAAATTAGAAAACCCCAGCTGCCATTTGAATGCTGGTGAAGTCTGAACAGGGCATATCGCTGATGATGATGCAGATGGCCAGAGAAATAAATACCTCTGTAGGAAAAGAACAATCTGGGGACGCCCAGTGACTCTGTGATAAGGTAACGTTTATTTATATGGTGCCCAATCCCGGAGGCTCTGGGTGCCTTACACAATAATGGGCAGGGTAATACATAGAGAATAAAGGATGGGGAAGGGGGTACTATGAGAATTTAATGCACACCTGAGTTGTGGGATGCTACATAAACCCCAAGGGCGAAGCCCGAGGGTTATCAAAGCATCCACAATGAGGGTGTGGTAAAATTTCCAGCACCCCCCTCCCCAATCTTTTATTTTTTATAACACACTGGGAAGCAGTTTTTTTCTACTTACAGTCTAATCTGATTGTGCTTTGAACGCAGGGCTCCGTTCCAGCTTAACGCTCTCACCCGCGATTGGACAAATGGCAGGATCAACTGGATATAAAAAAAAAAAATATGCAGTGGCGCACTGAAAACATTGCAGGAACAATCAGATACAGCTTTTAGAAGCTGTGAAAGGTAGGACCAACCAGATATTTACCAGACGGGTCATATTGTGGTGACTCCGTAGTAAGTGAGAAACGGAGCCGCCATGTTTTTTGAACTGTTACGCCCGCCCACAAGGAAGACAAGAGCCAATCAGGGAGTGGCATACTTTGATTGAAATGGCTTGTGAATGCCGTAACAACTAGCCGGTTGTTACGGGAAATATCAACTGGTTCAGCCCATTGGAAAAATTGCTGACCGGTTATTATAAAATAATAAGACAAACTACATATCATTAATACATTAAGACAATATATAGTGCAGCAATAAATAATCAATAATAATAATACGGTGGCACTGCGCCACCATACTAGCGACCTGAGTTCGAGTGTGTGCACGGGATGCAGGAAAGCGAACAGCCTTGAATGAGGAGTGCTGCCAGCAGTAGAATGGCATTAATCAAGTGGGAGGCGCCACAGGTCTGCACCACCAGTGACCCCTTGGTAGGGCCCTGAAGATTTCACCCTCCAGAGGCAGGAGAAGCTGCATGTCGGCAAGGTCCCCTACTGGCTAAGTGTGGGTACTACAGGGAAAAAAGCAGAACAGTGCTATTGCTGGGAGGAGGGTTGCAGTACCCTCAGGCCCAACGCCATGATGACCTCATCATGGGTGACCCAGCAAGATAGCATTTGTCAGGGCTGGAAAGGTGTGAATGAAGAATCGCAGTCTGAGAATTGTGAGTATGGTAGTGCAGAACAGACTGCTAGATTTATTTTACAGAAAGCGTCTACCAGAAGACCAGTGGAGGTGCAGTTCATTCCTACAAATGAGAGCAGCCAGGGTCTACCGTCGGGCTCCAGACTGACTTAGGTCTTTCAAACCAAACAATAAAACAATAGGAAACAAAGTTTTGATTTCCTATTGCTAAATATTTAGATGTCCACTCCTGCCAGCGTGTTTCTGACATTGTTCTTATCCGGTTTTGCTTCAGTTTGTTTTCCTAAATGAGGATGGCCTGCTAGTTCCTGCTGTCGCCATCCGACATCCCAATAAAACCATTATTGCATCTTATCACTGGAATAACATTTTTAGCTTCTCGCTTGTCCTGCCAAGTTTCTTTTTTTAATCTGTTGTTTTCCCCTACTGATTACTTACCTTGCTTCTGAATCATTGTCCATCCAAGCAGCCTGCCAATCAGCCTCACAGGTTGCATTTCAATGTCTCTGCACAGCCCACATGGCGGGTCCTGAGGAAGGGAGGGAGGGAGTACAATTCCTGCATCGGACTTCAACTCAAGTTCATGGTCCAACTATGGAGGGTTCTGGGCATGTCCTAGGGTGAGTGTCGCAGGTTCAGCGTTTTGATCTTTATCAATCATTCAATCTTGAAAATGATCTTATGCTCCAAACAGGTGATTTTATCCTAGTTTTAAACATTCTTACTACCCAATTCAACTGCCAGTCCAACAGCATCTGACTTTGGATGGGGGAAGGAAATGATGGGTTGTCAATTTTGATGTTCAATGCCACCCCAAAAGCTTCCTCAGTAGGCACTTGTGTAGTGCAGAGACTTTCTCCCTGTCTCACAGCCCAACCTCTCCTTCAGACCAGGGCCAAAACCTAGGACTCCAGACCAAAGCCCAATTCCTTTATCATTTCATATTTTGCTTTATTGCCTTTTTTGACCTCCTGGTTTCCCCATCATCCTGGTTCCCGCTATTCCCTTGTGCCCCTGGTTCCCCATGTCCCCCTGGTTTTCTCCTGTCCCCCTGGCTTCCTTCCATCCTCCTGCTTCCCCCTGTCCTCCTGGTTTCCTTCCATTCCCCAGGTTTTTCTCTGTCCCCCTGGTTTCCTTCTGTCCCCCTGATTTCCCCATCCTCTGGTTTCCATCTGTTCCCCTGGTTTCTCCCAGCACCCCCTTGTTTCCTTCTATTCCCCTGGTTTCCCCCTTATTCCCCTGGTTCCCCTGTCCTCTTGGTTTCCTTCTGTCCCCCTTATTTCCCTGTTCTCAGGTTTCCTTCTGTTCCCCTAGTTCCCCCCACCCCATTCCCCTAGTTTGCTTTTGTTCCCCTGGTTTCCCTGTTCCACCTGTCCTCTGGTTTCCTTCTGTCCCCCTGGTTTCCTCCTGTTCCCCTGGTTTTCTTCTATCCCCCTAGTTCCCATGTCCCCTAGTTTCCCTGTCCCCAGGTTTCCTGCTATCTCCCTGGTTTCCTACTGTTCCCCTTGCCCCCTGGTTTCCCTTGTTCCCCCAGGTTTTCCCCATCCTCTGGTTTCCTTCTGTTCCCCCTGTTTCCTTTCCCCTGTTCCCTGGTTTCCTTCTGTTCCCCTGGTTTCCTTTCCTCTGTCCCCTGGTTTCCCAGTTTCCCCATCCTCTGGTTTCCTTCTGTTCCCCCTATTTTCTTTCCTCTGTCCCCAGGTTTCCTTCTGTTCCTTCTGTTCCTCTGGTTTCCCCATTTCCCCATCCTCTGGTTTCCTTCTGTTCCCCTGTTTCCTTTCCCCTGTCCCCTGGTTTCCTTCTGTTCCCCTGGTTTTCCTGTCTCCCTATGGTTTACCCATTTCATCTCCCTGTCCTCCTTGTTTCCCCCTGGTTTCCATGTCCCCTGGTTTCCCGGTTTCCATGTCCCCTAGCTTCCCCATTTCCCCTGTGCCCCTGGTTTCCTTATGTTCCCCTAGTTCCACCCTGGTTTTCCCATTCTCCTGGTTTCCTTCTGTTCTCCTGGTTTTCCCGTCCCTATGGTTTCCCCCCCGTTTCCCCTGTCCTTCTGGTTTTTCTCCCTGTCCTTCTTGTTTCCATGTCCCCTGGCTTCTTTCTGTCTCCCTGGTTCCCATGTCCCCTGGTTTCCCCATCCTTTGGTTTCCTTCTGTTCCCCCCATTTCCTTTCTTCTAGTTTCCATGTGTTTCCTCGGTTTCATCGAAACACGTAATTTGACAGCATATAAGGACCGCTTGGTCCACCTAGTCTGCCCATTTCCTTACCTGATGGATAAGCTGTAGATTCTAGTTAACCAACAGCTTACTTCCTCCTACCCCCCACTAGAATTGCTTTATGTCTGTTCCATGCATTCTTGAATTCTCTCACTGTTCTTGACTCCACAACCTTCTCAGGAAGGCTGTTCCATGCATCCACAACCCTCTCAGTGAAAAAATATTTTCCAACATTACCTCTGAGCTGTCCCCCCTCTATCTTCAAATTGTGCCCCTTGTTCTCGCACATCTCTTTTTCTGAAAGATGCTACCCTCTCGGACTTTGTTAATTCCCTTGCGGTACTCGAAAGTTTCTATCATGTCCCCTCCTTTTCTTGAGGGTATACCTGTTAAGCTACTTTAGTCTCTCTTCATATGTCTTCTGGTGCAGACCCTGCACGATTTTGGTTGCCCTCCTCTGAATAGCCTCCACTCTGTCTATGTCTCTGCAGAGATGTGGTCTCCAGAACTGCATGCAGTACTCCAGATGGGGTCTCACCAACTGTCTGCACAGAGGGATAACAACTTCCTGTTTTCTACTGTTGATACCTCTCCCTTTGCATCCCAGTATCCCCCCAGCCCTCCTTACTGCCTTCTCACATTGCTTGCCCACCTTAAGGTCATTTGATATAATTACTCCCAGGTCCCTTTCGATTTTTGTTATTAGTATCTCACCTCCACTGTGTACTCTTCCCTTGAGTTTTTGTTTCCCAGGTGCATTACCTTGCACTTATTTGCACTGAATCTCAGCTGCCATACATTTTACCATTCCTCCAACCTTGCCAAGTCCCTTTTCATCCTTTCCACCCCACCTTGTGTATCAACCCTGTTGCAGATCTTTGTGTCGTGTGCAAAGAAACATACTTTTCCTTCCAGTTGCTCTCCAATATCACTTATAAAGACATTAAAGAGGACTGGTCCCAGTACTGAACCCTGCGGTACCCCTCTAGTTACCCTCCTTTCTTCACTGTGGACTCTGTTTACTATTACCCTATGGTCCTGTTGTCCAGCCAATTTGTTATCCAGGCTACCACCTTGGGACCCACTCCAAGGCTGGCTAACTTATATATTAATCTTTTGTGTGGGACTGTGTCAAATGCCTTGCTAAAATCTAGATAGGCCATATCCACAGCCACTCCCTGGTCTACTACTTTGGTCCCCCAGTCAAAGAAATCCATTAGATTCATCTGACACGGCCTTCCCACTGTGAATCCATGCTGCCTTGGGTCCTGTGCCCCACTGGCCTCTAGGTACTCAACAATTCTTTCCTTCAGAAGTGATTCTATTATTTTCCCTACCACTGAGGTCAAACTAACCGGTCTATAGTTTCCTGCCTCTGCCCTGCTCCCACTTTTGTGAAGTGGAATCACATCCGCCCTCCTCCAGTCCTTATGTACCATCCCATCCTGCCATGATTTGTTAAATAGAGTAGTCAGTGGTGTCACTAGTTTCTCCCTGTCCCTATGGTTTGCCCCTGTTTCCCCTGGTTTTTCTCCCTGTCCTCCTTGTTTCCCCCTGGTTTCCATGTCCCTTGGTTTCCTTCTGTTCCCCTGGTTTCCCCCTGCCTCCTGGTTTCCCTCTGTTCCCCCATTTCCCTTGTTCCCCCTGGTTTTCCCTATTTCCCCATCCCCTAGTTTCCTTCTGTTCCCCGTTTCCTTTCCCCTGTCATCTGGTTTCCCCCGTTTACCATGTCCCCCTGGTTTCCTTTTGACTCCCTAGTTCCCATGTGCCCCTGGTTTCCTTCTGTTCCCCTGGTTTCACCCTGCCCCCTGGTTTCTCTCTGTTCCCCAGTTTCCCCTTGTTCCCACTGGTTTTCCTCCTGTTTCCCCATCCTCTAGTTTCCTTCTGTTCCCCCTGTTTCCTTTCCTCTGTCCCCTGGTTTCCCTGTTCCACCTGGTTTTCTCCTGTCCCTATGGTTTACCTCCCTTTCCTCCTTGTTTCCCCCTGATTTCCATGTCCCCTGGTTTCCCCCGTTTCCCATCCCCCTTGTTTCCTCTTGTCCCCTCAGTTCCCTCCTCCCCCAGCTCCCATGTCCTCCTAGTTTCCTTATGTTCCCCCTAGTTCCACCCTGGTTTTCCCCTGTCCTCCTGGTTTCCTTCTGTTCCCCTGGTTTTCTCCTGTCCCCCTGGTTTCCTTTTGCCCTTCCCCAGTTTCTTTCTGTCCCCTTGGTTTTCCCCTGTCCCACTGGTTTCCCTGTCCCCCTGGTTCACCCTAGTTTCCCTCATCCTCCTGGTTTCCTTCTGCCTCAGGGGTGTAGTAAGGCACAAGGCCGAAGACCAAGTGTCCTTACGGCCCTGGAAAGTGCATTAAAATCCTATCTTACATGCCTTGGAGGGGATTATTGCATTTATAAAATGGCTCCAAGTAGGTTTTTTGGGGGGAAGAAAATGAGATTTGGCACCTGACCATGCACTTATAGAGATTTAAGAAAAAGAAATCATCATTTATATAATGCTTTTCGTACACACTACAGTATATCCCAAAGCACTTTACAAGCAATTCCGGACTACGTGTAGTGGCATCCATCTCATACATCGACACCCACACACAGCCTTGGACAATTGCATGAACCAGTTTTATGGGAAGGGGAATGTTGGCCAGAACACTGGTGAAAATGCCCTACTCTCGTGAAAAGTACCTTGGGTTCTTTTACTTTCACCTGGACACTCACCAGGACAGCACCAGAGACAGGTAAAAGGGACCTTGGTTTAATGTCTCAGCTGAAAGACGGCACAACCTGACAGTACAGCACCCCCCTAATACTGCACTCTGGTGCCAGCATTTAAGGTATAAGGCTAATCCAGGTGTAGGACTAGAACCTATGACCCTCTAGCTCAAAGGTGGATGTGCTACCAACTAAGCCATGATGACAGCTGCACAGTCACGTGATGCACAGCAGGTGTTATCTCTCGGCCAACTAAATTTCTAGAATTGTTCTTGCCATTTTGTAAAATTACATAAACCACCCCACCTCTAGCCCTGAACCATTTAGTGGGTTTGTGACTCAGTTGGTAGTACAGGGCCTGGAAGGGTGAAAGCACCATCCTGACTGCTGTTTGCTTTTCCCTTCCTTTTCCACCCATGGGGCGGCTGACGCACAATGATGCCCACTCCCACACATCCACACAGTCATTCTAGGCGTCCACTGGCATCCTTTTCCCTGTCTCCAGCTGTGTGGACACCTAGCTGCTGCCAGGTGGCAGTCATGTTGCAGAGAACACCGTACCTCCCTTTCCCAAAAGAGAAGAACTGTCCTTGGGATGTTCAATGGGTCACTGAGGTTGCGAGAGGAAGCACTACTGGGCTGGCTTCGGTTGCCTGCTGCTTGACTTTATTCTGTCATGTTGTACTTTACATATTGCTAACTATTGTAATGATGGAACTCCAGTGTTTATTTATCTGCTGTATAAATCTCCTATGTACTTACTCCTTCCCCCAGGAGGCATCTGGTAATGAACTGGCAGAACTTCAGTAGGCTTTTCCTTATAAAAGATCACCGTTCCCAAGTCACTATATCAGTGTGGTGGACCATCACCCTAATTTTCAGTTTATAAAGTCTTCCAAAACTGTCTTTTACCACCATCCCTTCTGCCCCTGCTTTGATACCCGTGCTCTCTATACCATATATAAAAACCACTTACGCACATGCACAGTGTATATAGGAGATCCAAGGAATAATGTGTCATTGGCCTCGATCACTGCAGCCACCGCCCTCTATTTCTGGGCAGTGGGGAACCCTGCATTTTTAATAGCCAATAAGACACTTTCCTGAATTCTGCTTGTTACATCTGTGCCTTACCGAATAGTATGGTCATCCAGTTGTCTGGCTGAACAATCCAACCCCAGCAGACCTAGTCAGTCCAGTTTAGCTACCCTTGGCCGAGGTAAAGAGTGCTGGGATTCAGACAGTAGCAAGCTTTAGGCTACTGTTCTACATCATATTAGGGCCTGTGTGTGTGTGTGTCATGACAGAAAACCTAATTATTGGTGCCAAGTGCAGTCTGGTGGTGTACTGCATCACCACGAAGAATATCTTGGATCTAGTCTCGGTCCCCACTTTCCCGCCCCGTCACAGTGGGGTGTCTAGTGCGAGGGTAAGGAGATGAGCATCTAACTGTGCAAGTGCCTCCTGCTATGGAGTTCCAGGTTTGTGCTGATGCTGTGGGTGATCACACTACATTAGCCACCCCCCCCACCCAGAAGAGTGGCCACAGGTGCTCCACCCACCCATTTCAGAGCTCCCCCAAAAAACCTCCACCCCCCCATTCATTCTCATTGACTAAGGCTACTCTCTGGTGGCCAATAACCCATAAAAGCTAGTCACTGAGGTCTCACCATATGGTAAAAGCCAGGGAGAAATCAGGAGGATGAAGCACGGTCCTGGATGATGAGACCGTCGCAAGCAAGTAAACACAGCATGAGGAACAGCTGGAGCGAGGAAGTGCCTGAAACACAGAGTGAGTAGAAGCCAAATGGCAGGACAAAATAAAAAATAAATTGAGAAAAAAAAAAAAATAAATCCAAATTATTTTACTGCCTTTTTTTCCTTTCTGTAAACAAGTTTGGAAAATGACAGGTGATGTCAAACCCATTGCTTCTGCTACAAAATATCCACACTGCAAATCACGCAAGAACGCTTTGCGGTACACACCCACTTTGACAGCCAAGTGAAAGGCCAGCAGAATGCCAGAAACCTGGTACATTCCGGGTGTAAGCTGCTCTTTTAAAATGTGAAAGGAAAGCGCCTGGGATAGATTCAGACAAAGTTTTATTTTTTTAACTTTTATGAACATCTGCCTTACTCTTTCTCCCCATCAGCAGATGTACAAATGGTTGACGTGAAAAACAGAAAAAGTGCACGCCACTTAAAAAGACTTTGGTATAAAATAGCTGGTAAACCACTCCCATGAATGGTGCAGCCTGGGGCTGGATCTCTCTTTTGCTGTGTTTTATATTTATAAACTTGTGTGTCCACCCTGGGTTACAGTTCACAGACTTCAGAGAAGCCTCCTGCCAAACACCTCTCTCACCCAGAACGAGCAAGTATCTGTCCAATAGCTCATACTGGGACCGGTGCCCCAGTGTCGCTAGTAAAGAACCACACGGCAGCAAGGAGAAAAACTGCAGCCATAGCCTGAAACCATACTGATAGAGAGAGAGAGAGAGAGAGAGAGATTGACTGTGTCTAGGCAGCAAGCCAAAATATTTCTTAAAATCACTTACCAAGATTCTTTACACACAAATATACATGAATTCTATATAAATCTGAACTAGTGAGTAACTGCAGATGTAACCTCAACTGGACACCATCTCAATAGGACCGAATTGGAAAGAAAACATGTCCTATCTACCCCTGTATAAATAGTCTGAACAAAATAAAAATAAAAATTTAAGTACTGTAAGAGACAAAACTGACAAAACATGACAAAACTCTGCTGTACATATGCCAAGGAGGGTTGTTTATGCCTAGTGCCCTAAATCCCCCCCACAAGGTGTGTGCCTAGCAGAGTATACAAACACACTGTACCCTTTGGTATGTTATCAGTCTTACAAAATGGAGTAGTGATAGTTACTAAAAAGTTAAAAAAAGATTGGTCCGTACTCCAATATAAGTACAAAGGCATTCTGCATTTATGCCTTCAAACATCTGAGAAGTGCAGAAACTAGAGTGTGACACACCCTGGAGTGTATCATACCACTTATAAAATGGTTGGTGATTAAAAAAAATAGAAAGCAAAGGTGTTTTTTTTTTTTAATTATTTATGTTAACAAAAACATAGCTTAAAAAAAATAACCAACTTGAGGGGCCACCCCACCTGGAAATGGAGACTGCTGCAGTCAAGATACTATGTACTAGTTTATTGGTGAAGTCAGATTTGTAACAAAACTATGTAGGTAAATGCAGAATGATTTTCACTGTCTTACCCTGTAAGTAATCCACGTTTTGCTTTCCTAATGTATTGTTCTTTGCACTAATTTAAAATAACTCAATAAGGATGTTAAACAAAAGAAGGGAAAAAAGCAGCCCTTGGCTGTGGTACCCCCATGTTTGCAAAATACTCAATAAAGATATTAACAAAAAAACCAAAAACCCTTGGCTGTGGTCTTCCCTCCATGAATGCCTCCACAGTTCCAGTGTTTCCTCCCTTACTTAGCCCAGCCTTCCCATCTGACCATTCAGCTGCCAAACGCTCCACTTTCAATAGTTTTCAGTTTTATAAAACAAAATATCTGTGCCCCCCCAATCCAACTTGTAGCCTCTATAGATGCCTTCTAAAACTCTTAAAAAATTCTGGGCTGGATCCATATTTGAAGAGAAAAAAGTAATCTGGAACATCTCGAACTGCTAAATTTGTAACCCTTAAAGGGACAGTAAACATTGCAGGGATTGCTCAAACTGTGAGAGCCCATGAAAAATTATTCTGAACAAGGTATTTGGCTTCTTTGTAGGTGTCAAAAGTCCAGAGATGTGAATATTTAAATAATCTGTAAATCAAAACAAGGCAGCAGCCATTTCATGCAATCCAAAACAGAGAGTGATGTCACTGAGGGGTAAGCTGTAATTAACAAAGCTTGCCCCTCAGTGACATCACTTCCTGTTTTTAAGGACTACATGAAATGGCTGTTGCTATGTTTTGATTTACACATTAGTTAGCTATTCATATCTAAATACTCCTGTCCCCTACAGGTAAACCCAATACCTCATTTGAAAGATCTTTTCATGGGCTTTCACAATTTGAGTGACCCCTGCAATGTTTACTGTCCCTTTAACACAGCAATCACGAAGGATCTGTCTATGGACACAACTATACTTAGGGTTTTTCCAAACAAAGGCTACATGCCAAAATATTCTCCCCAGAAATCTGTACTGTTTGCAGACTCTGCCACGAACGCCTGATATCTATTTCCAGACATGGCATAAACACATACATATTTGGGAGATAACAAATAGCCATTTTAAGCAGGCAGTAGATTGAGGAGGGAAACAGACATGATGGGAGTGGTGCAGTGCAGTGGGTGTGGAGCAGCTGTCTTCAGGGACAAGTTCTGGAGGCTGCGATGCTGCCCTATCTGCAGGCACCTCTCTGGGCTGAGGGAGGAAGTCACCTGTCTCCGAGAAGAGTTGGCCAAGCTGAAGGCGGCATCCACCCCCACCCAGAGACCACCGGGTCCACAACTTGTACATCAAAGGATGCCGGGGAAGAGGAGTGCTTGGACTACGGTGGGCTCAGGGAGGGTGATGGAGGGGGGGGGTCAAAAGCACATCCCCCAACTGGTCCCGCTTAGTAACTCCTACACTGTTTTGGAGGAATGGGAACGCCCCACTCATGAACCCGAGGCTGGGACCAGGGAGGATGGGAGGATCCTCCAGGATGGAGCCCCAAGGAAGGGAGGCAGGGGATCCTGGAGGGAGGGGGGAAGCTTCCCCTAGTGTGGGACTCTATTGTCCAAGGAGTGGAGTTAGGGACACCTAGCAGGGGAAAGAGGGAGGTCAAGTGCCTCCCAGGAAGCACCGCATGGAGGGATGGGAAGTGGATCTATAGGATTGCTACGGCAATAGCTGGGAGGGAGCAGCTGGATGTCACTGTCCACCTGGGGACCAATGACCTGGCCAGGAGAATTTCAGGAAGCTGAGGGGAAACCTGAAACAGATAGCACACTACATCTCATTCTCAGAGGTGCTACCTGTCCAGGGCACAGGGAAACCTAGGGCACTCCACATCCGTACCTTCAACTCCTGGGTGAAGGACTGGTGTGGAAGGGAGGGTTTTGGCTTCATAGGCGACTGAAGCCTGACCTGGGCAGATGCAAGCTTATATAAGGAGGATGGCCTGCATCTGTCCGAGAAGGAGACCTTGGTCCTTTGTGAGAAGTTTGAATGCTTCAGCTGTGAGCATTTAAACCAGCCAAGTAGGGAGAGCCAGAGCCGGCCTGGTGGTGCTGAGGGTTGAGGCGCTGCATGCCACGCCTCGCAAAACGCCGGTGACCCAGG
This sequence comes from Neoceratodus forsteri, assembly GCA_016271365.2. Taxonomy (NCBI): domain Eukaryota; kingdom Metazoa; phylum Chordata; order Ceratodontiformes; family Ceratodontidae; genus Neoceratodus; species Neoceratodus forsteri. The sequence continues at coordinate 1,378,809,745 of CM028132.1, read as the reverse complement.
TTCGGGAGTGAACTCGGGCCGCTGTGGGTCAGCCGGGGAGGGTTGAGGATGAGTGCCCTTGTGGTGCTCTCCTCCCCGGGTAGTAAGCGGTGGGTTGTCCTGGAGTGCTAGTGACCCCCGGTGGAGACTAGGGGCACCACAGCAAGCCAGGTAAGCACATATCCAGTGTGGATGACGCTGGCAGGGTTGCCGTCACGCCACAGCGTCGAAGTGCACCACGCAGGGAGGGTGTGGGAGGGGGTAGCGCACAGAACAGGGAAAACCAATGGCGCTATGGACAGGTGACGTCACCTGTCCTCCATGCCCCACGCTGGGCCAGCCCCAACCGACCTTCCAGGTCCCCTGCCACAGCCCTGCCTTGCAGCCAGAGTCTGACTAGTAAGTACGTCCCAAGGGGCGACCCTCCCCGGGAGTGCTGGCTGCAGGGAGGGGGGAGAGAGGGGGTATGGATCTGGGGGGCTTCAGGCAGGGCACGATAAGGACTAGGCGGCCTGAGTGAGGTTCCATGGGGCTATGACCGGAGGGAAAGAAATAAAAAAAGGGGAGCCAGGAGGCTTAGGAACACCCCCCATGGGAACAAGCAGGAACATAAATTGACTACAGGAACAGCTAAAGCAGGCAGGGAGGGCCAGGCAGGCAGGCGACAGAATGTATAATGAGTGATACGGGGTGAGAGCACATAGAAAGGAAACCGGGGTGGGGGGGGGAGATGCTGGAGAGGGAGAACAAGAGCAGAGGGAAGGCAGACTGTAAAACATGGAAGGTCTTGTTAACGAATGCCCACAGCCTAGGAAATAAGGTTCCAGACCTGGAGGTCTTGTTGGCAGATGCAGACCTTGACATAGCAGCAATAACAGAGACATGGTACTCTGCTAATCATGGCTGGGAAGTCAGTGCACCAGGCTATACACTGTTCTGGAGGGACAGGGAGGGTAAAAAGGGTGGGGGAGTGGCCCTGTACATCAGAGATGGTATAAAGGCTACAGAAGACAGGGGGAGGCTGAGGTAATGTGGGTCACCCTGGAGCCAGGGACAACAATACGCACAGGGGTGCTCTACAGACCTCCGGCACAGAGGGAGGAAGTAGACAGGGAACTAGTTGAGAACATATACGACATGGCAGCTAAAGGCAAAATCCTACTACTGGGGGATTTCAATATGCCGGATGTAGATTGGGTCACCCAGGTGGCTGCTTCAGCCAGAAGCACAGTCATCCTAGAATCCCTGCAGGGGTTTGGACTCAGGCAGCTGGTGCATGAGCCAACCAGGGACAAGTCAATTCTGGACCTGGTATGGACCAACGGGAACAAACTCGAAGAAATACAAGCAGAAGGACAGCCGGGGTCCAGTGACCACCACATGGTGTGGTTCAGCATGGAGACAGGGACTCAATTAAGCCACAGAAGGGCAAGAGTATTAGATTTCAGGAGGGCGGATTTCACTGAAATGGGTAGATGTATACAAACAGTCCTGGGGAAGGGAGGAGTAATAGAGGGGGTAGAAGAACAATGGGAGAGACTGAAAGGAGCCATAGTAGAGATAACAAACCAGTGCGTTAGGATAGTGACCAAAGGGAAAAGAAGAAGGAAACCACTATGGTTCTCCAAAGAGGTGGGGGACAAAGTCAGGGCTAAAAGGCTGAGTTTCAGGAACTATAAGGGGAGCCAAAGGGAGGACCGGGAGGTGTACCTTGAATGTCTAAGGGAAGGTTGTTCGGAGGGCGAAGTCACAGACAAGAGAGTATAGCATGGTCTGTAAACAAACGGGATAAGGCATTTTATAGATACATCAGTGAAAGAAGAAAAATCTGGGGCCCGGGGGGAGGAGGGATTGTGAGTCTCAAAGGGGAGAAGGGAAGAGTGTAAGGAGGGGGATCTGGACAAGGCAGAAATATTGAACAAATAATTCTGCTCATTATTCACTAAGGAGGGGGAGGGTCAAGGACCACAGTTGGGTTGCAGAGGCAATGGGGGAGGGGGGGGGGAGAAGTGGGCACCAATCAGTTCACAGTGGAGAGAGTCTGGAAGAACTCACAAAGCTGAAGGTGGATAAGGCCATGGGGCCAGACGGCACCCACCCGAGGATATTAAAGGAACTGCGAAGAGAACTAGCAGCGCCTCTGGCGGCCCTGTTCACAGAGTCACTCAACACAGGTGTCATTCCAGAGGACTGGAGGAGGGCACATGTAGTCCCCACTGCACAAAAGCGTGAGTAGGGAGGAGGTGGGGAACTACAGGCCAGTCAGCCTCACCTCAGTGGTGGGAAAGATCATGGAGAAACTGCTGAAAGAAAGGATAGTGGTACATATAGAATCCAGAGGTGCTCAGGATCTGAGGTAACACGGATTCACAGTAGGAAGGTCATGTCAAACGAATCCAATAGATTTTTTTGATTGGGTGACTAGGGAAATAAATCAGGGAGGGGCGGTAAACGTCGCCTACCTAGGTTTCAGCAAAGCCTTCAACACCGTCCCACATATATGGCTGATTAACAAGATGGGTAGTCTGGGCATGGGAAACAAGAAAAAATTACTCACCTTAGTAATGTTGTTTCTTCTAATGGAGTCTTGCTGTATTCTGACATATGCAGTGATCACCAACCTTTGAACTGCCCTGGAGAACAAAGAGTTAACTTTCCATGCAGGGCATGGAACGCTGAGCTCGAGCTCGGTTGAAGCCTCTGTCTGCTGATGTTTAAACTCAACGTCAGATCTTCGAGCTATACTCACTAGGCGTTCTGTGTGGAAACTGTAAACTCACACTAGCCAACTGGCAACTAAATTTGTTAAAAAAGGGTTTTTTGGTTTCAAAGCAAAGACTCAAGTCAGGAAACCCAAAAACAAACACAACACACACCCAAAATAAAGGAGGGTGAGAAAAAAGGGACACCTCTAGGTGCCAACACTGCTCCTGCCCACCCACATCCCAAAAAAACAGGTTCTGAGAGGGGAGGTGGGGGGGGGGAGGTCAGAATACAGCAAGACTCCATTAGAAGAAACAACATTACTAAGGTGAGTAATTCTTCAAACAACATGAAGTCTTGCTGTCTTCTGACATATGCAGACTACCAAGCAGTACCTCCAAGGAGGAGGGACAGAACCTACTTTGGGAATAGGTTCTGAAGTACTGCTGTGCCAAACCGAGCATCACTCCCAGCCTGGATATCCAGAGAGTAATGCTTGGTGAATGTATGGACTGTTTTCCAGGTGGCTGCTTGACAGATTTCTAAGATAGGAATATCCCTGGCAGCAGCCAGGGAAGCAGCTGCACCTCTAGTAGAGTGAGCCCTCAGGCCTGAGGGTGGGGTTCTACCCAATTTCTCATAGCAGAACTGTATACAAGAGACAATCCACCTGGCAATAGATCTTTTAGTGGCAGGTTTGCCCTTACCGACCTCCCCATAAGTGAGGAACAACTGGGGGGGACTCAAACCTGTGACCCACGGTGCGCTCTATGTAGTAGCTAAGGGATCTTTTCACGTCCAGGCTGTGCAACCTCCTCTCCCCACAGGAGGAATGGTCAGTGAAGAAAACAGGGAGAGACATAGACTGATTAAGGTGGAAATCTGAAACCACCTTAGGCAAAAACTTCCTGTTAGTTCTTAGGACCACTTTATCTCTATGGAAAGAGATGAAATCAGGCTCCACTGACAGGGCTTGCACTTCACTGATGCACCTGGCAGAGGTAATGGCTACCAAAAACATAGTTTTCTAAGTCAAGTACTTAAGCTCTGCAGCTGACAAAGGCTCAAAGCGGGGGGTTGCATAAGCTGAGCAATGCAAACATTAAGGTCCCAAGCAGGAGCAGGGTCCCTGAAGGGAGGATTGGTGTGCAACAATCCCTTGAAGAATTTGCAAAATACAGGATGGGCTGATAGAGAAGAGGGCTTGCCTACTGACAAAAAAAAGCAGAAACAGCTGCCAAATGTACTTTGAGTGTAGCTGGTCTGAGTCCCAAGCTACTGAGATGAACCATATAGTCCAGGACTGTAGGCAACCCAGCAGATTCTGGAGGAATATGCTTACCAGAGCACCAAATAGTGAACCTTTTCCATGTGGAGTTGTAAGTCTTTCTGGTGGAAGGCTTTCGAGATGCCCTAAGAATATCCAAAACCCCTTGAGAGAGGTGCAGATCAGCAAACTCTAACTCTTCAAGAGCCAGGCCTTGAGATTGAGAGATTTGAGATTCGGATACCAAATCCTTCCCTGAGAGGATGTCGACAGGTTGTAATTCCTGGGAAGAGACAGGGGAAGGTGGACTGCTAAGGACAGCAACAGTGAGTACCAGGGCTGTCTGGCCCAGTCTGGAGCGATCAGAATCACTTTGCATGGTTGAGACCTGATCTTGACTAGCACCTTGAACAGGAGAGGAAAGGGGGGAAAACATACAGGAGCTTCCCTTCCCAATTGAGAACCAGAGCATCCAGGGGGACTGAGCCCAAGACTGGGGGTCTGCAGCAAAAGAGAGGAAGTTGGTGATTGTCTGGGGCTGCAAAAAAGATCTATCTGTGGAATGTCCCATCTGGAGAAAATCACTTTCAAAATTAGGGGATCTAGGGACCATTCGTGGTGGCCCTGAGATATCCTGCTGAGAGCATCTGCTAGGACATTGTCCTTCCCTGGAAGGTGAACTGCTGTCAGAGAAGTTTGCAGAGAATAGGCCAGAGACCACAACTTCATTGCTTCTGTGCACAAGGCCGTGAACCCAGTGCCCCTTCTGATTGATGTACACATTGTGGTGGTATTGTCTGTTCTGATCTGGACTACCTTGTTCTGAACAGACTTGGAAAAAGTTTGCAGTGCCAGAAACACTGCTCTGAGTTCCAAGAGATTGATATGAAGCAGAGATTCTTGAGGTGACCACAGCCCTTGGGTGGTAAGATCCCCCAAGTGGGCTCCAGCCCAAGAGGGAGGTGTCTGTGGTGAGGATTAGTGAATGAGACTGAGTGACAAAAGGAACTCCCTGCCTTAAATTGTCCTGATCCTGCCACCATTTCAAAGCCTGGATTAGGGTTTGAGTCACTGGAACTAGTTTGGTAAGGGAATCCTTTCTCTGGGACCAGAAGGCTCTCAAATGGAACTGAATGTCTCTCATCTGAAATCTTGCCCCCCTGGACCACTGCTGTAGAGGCTGCCATGTGGCCCAGGAGCTGCAAGAAGTGCCTTGCTGGTCGAGACACCTGAAGGGTGAAAGAAGAGGCCAGTTCTATTAGTGTCTTTGCCCTGTCCAGGGGAAGGAAAGCCTTTGCTCTTATTGTATCCAGCTCCGCCCCTATAAAAGTGAGGAGCTGTACTGGCTCCAGAACTGACTTTGGAAGGTTTAGGCGGAATCCTAAGGAAGTGAGCAGTTGCTGAGTTATCTGAAGATGTGACTTGACTTGGTCTGGAGACTGACCCACTATGAGCCAGTCTCCAGGTATGGAAAGATGGAGATCTTTTTTTCTCCTTAGGAAAGCAACCACTACTGCCAGGCACTTTGTGAACATCCTTGGGGCTGATGTTAGACCAAAGGGCATTGCTCTGAACTGATAGTGGCCTGAGGGCAACTCGAACCTGAGGTACTTTCTGTGGGAGCACCTGATGGGAATGAAAATAGGCATCTTTGAGGTCCAGGGAGGCTAGCCAGTCCCTGGCCTTAGAGAACAGAATTATCCCAGAGTCACCATTTTGAATTTTGGCTTTAAAGGTGCTTGTTTAGATATCTCAGATCCAGGATGGGCTGCCATTCTCCTGTCTTTCTGGGGGTTAGTAAGTACCTGGAGTACAATCCTTTGCCCCTGTGTGAGGTAGGAACCCTTTCTATGGCTCTGAGAGCCAAGAGGGAAGAAACCTCTGCCTCTAGGGCAATGGCCTCTGATGGATTTGCAGGTGGAAAGGATCTGGTTCTCATCTTGGGAAATTTTTTGAAGCTGAGAACCAGTCCCTGGCTTACTACTTCCAGGACCCACTTGTCTGATGTTAAAGACTTCCAGTCCTGGACAAAGTAAGCCAGCCTGCCCCCTACAGGTATTGGAGAATTGGCCCGGGCAGACCCATCAGGGTGTCTGCTTGGCAGGGGCTTTAGGCTGAGGGGTGGAAGCAGGCCTGCTCATACCCCATCTGCCTCTCCCTCTAAAGAACCCCCTCTGAGCAAAAGCAGAAGAGGAGGCCTGGGCTTGGTAAAAGGGCCTTTGAAACGGGCTGCCCCTGCCCCTGGAATGCTGCCTCTGAGGAGTGGCTTGCCTTTCTTTGGCCTGAGCATTCCTGTAGGTGGTCCTGTACTCATCCATCTTCTTCATGTAGTTCTCTGTCTGCTCCCCAAACAGAGAATTACCAATGAAAGGAAAATCCATGGCCTTAGCCTGGGTATCCTGTGATAGGCTAGTACATCTGAGCCAAGCCATCCTCTGAATGGCCACAGATGTAGCCATGACTCTAGATGAAACATCACTGGAGTCCACAGCAGCATGAAATTGCACCTTGGATGCCTCAATCCCATCTGCAGCCACCTGCTCCAGCTCCTTGGCAAGGTGGTCAGGGGCCTGTTTAGCTAGAGCCAGCACAGTGTCCCACCTGGACTTCTGGTATCTAGCTGTGTAGGCCATATAGTTAGCCTGCCTGAGTCCCAAAGATGCTGCCATGTACTGTTTCTCTGCCATGGCATCAATCCTCCTGGAGTCCTTATCTGGGGTGTGAGCCAAGGAATATTTGCCTTATCACAGGCAGCAGCCTGCACTACTAAACATGGCTGCATTGCTGGGAAAGGAACTCCGTGTCTGAGCCTGAAAGAATATACCTCTTGTCCATTCTTCTGTCCACAGGAGGTATGGAATTAGGAGTTTTTAAAATTTTAAATGTCTGTTTCCCAAAAGACTTATGGAGGGGAATAGACAATCTCCTGGACTCTGGGATGTCCATCATTTCAACAAAATCAGGCTCCTCCTGATCCTCTACTGCCTCTTCCATAGGAAGCTGGAGGGTTTCAGCCACTTTCTTGTAAAACATAAAGTGGGAAGGGGACTCAGAAAGCCTAGGAGGAGAAACACCTGAAGGTCTGTCTGAGGAGATGTCCGGGTCAATAGGCACATCCAGACTTTCATAATCACCATCATCATCTCACAGAAACTAATATAGAAAAACCTGTCTAGTACTCACTCAAACCGACAGGTTCAGAAGCAGAAATTCGGTTGAAACCGAGCGAACAACGACACTTTAACCGACTTTTTTTGAACTGAGCGAAGGAGAAATCTCTGGAGCGACTGTTCAGTGAGGCGGAGTAAAGAATCTGATGGTTGGAGTTTAAACAACAGCAGACAGAGGCTTCAACCGAGCTCAAGCTCAGCGTTCCATGCCCTGCATGGAAAGTTAACTCTGTTCTCCGGGGCAGTTCAAAGGTTGGTGATCACTGCATATGTCAGAATACAGCAAGACTTCATGTTGTTTGAATGTGGTGAACTGGGTTAGGAACTGGTTAACAGACAGGAGACAGATGGGGGTGGTGGTAAATGGGGTACAATCTGGGGAGAGGGGGGTGACCAGTGGGGTACCACAGGGATCAGTACTAAGACCAATCCTGTCCAATGTCTTCATTAGTGACATTGCAAAAGGGCTGGAAGGAAAGGTCTGCCTGTTTGCAGGTGACACCAAGATCTGCAACAGGGTGGATACTCCAGAAGGGGTGCAGAAAATGAAGAGGACCTGGAGAAGCTTGAAAGATGGTCGGTGATGTGGCAACTGAGATTCAATGCAAAGAAGTGCAAAGGCTGCTGGATTCACATGATTTACACAAGAACATGTGCATGGATCAGACTATGTATGCAATTTTACTAATGATGGGGGGAGATACTTAAATGAACCCAGGACCAAAAACTGAGAAGATAAATCTAAAAATTATACACGACAATGCTAGGAGCTTGGCCCCAAAAATGGATATGGTAGCGATGTTATTTGAAGAACGAAAAACAGATATAGCAGGTTTTTCAGAAACCTGGCTTTCAAATAAGGTAGAGAACAGTGAAATAGTTATGACAGGATATCAATTGTTTTGCTCAGATAGGAAGGAGAGAAGGGGAAGGGGGTAATTTTGTCTTTTTTTTTCAATTTCTTTTTATCCCACCTTACTACCCTCTTAGTCCACTCCTTCAGACCTGATCAATCCTGTAGATCCTCCCACGATGTGTGCCCCTAGAGTGCCAGGCTAACTCCGTTATCCCTCCTACCTTACTCCTCTCTTCGGAGCGCCTGCACAATGGGGTCTGCTCGTGGGTAGGTGATCGGGCTGAGATCAGTCATCATGTTGGACTGAGAGGGTTTTTTCCTGCTTTTTCTTCCCTTGGTCCCTCCATCCCGAGGACGTCGGCACGCAGGACTGACGTCCAGACAGATGGCGTGCTGACGCATGTCGTTGTCAAGTGCCCACAACGTCCTCCCCTCCCCAACACCGGAGAGCCACCTGTGCCGTGCTTCCACAGGCACAGGAGCGTTGGGTGCTCAAAGCACCCTGGGAACCCACCCCAGGAGGAGGAGGAGGAGGAGAGCATCCGTTGGGATGCTCAATCCTGCTCCTCCGCCCAGCGGCCCAAGTCCGTTCCTGAACCTCGGTCGCCAGCATGGTGCGAGGTGTGGCATCCAGCACCTCAACCCTCAGCGCCACCGGGCTGGTGGTAATTTTGTATTTAAATCTGCACCCTTTTGTTTGCTGTATGCTGCCTGAGTGAATTCCCTGCGATCGTCTGCTGAATAGTGAGAGAGACTGCTGCTAAAGTGACTTTCTAAAGCTTTTGGAACAACTGCTGGAAGTGTGCACAGTGTGAGAGACTGTTGCTAAACTGACCATTTAAAGCTTCAGAAATGGCTGTTGGCACAAAGGAAGGTTCAAGGAGTGTGCTGTGAGGTCATTGGAGGAGGAGGAGTTAAGCACTTTAAAAAGCCACGCTGCTCACAAGAGGTAGATCTGCACCCTTTTGTTTGCTGTATGCTGCCTGAGTGAATTCCCTGCGATCATCTGCTGAATAGTGAGAGAGACTACTGCTAAAGTGACTTTCTAAAGCTTTTGGAACAACTGCTGGAAGTGTGCACAGTGTGAGAGACTGTTGCTAAACTGACCATTTAAAGCTTCAGAAATGGCTGTTGGCACAAAGGAAGGTTCAGAGAGTGTGCTGTGAGGTCATTGGAGGAAGAGGGGTTAAGCACTTTAAAGCAGCCAGCCAGAAGCCGTGAGGCCAGTAGTGGCCGCCACTGGTGCAAGAAAATTTATTTAGAAGAAATTGTTAAATTGTATTAGTTAAGTATTTATTTATTTTTATTTATTTATTTAAACAGCAGTTTGGAAAACCTTTGAGCCATAGGCTCATTTACAAAGGTACCTTGTCACAGTAAGACAAATGAAAATACACAGTATAACAGTAACTTAAGACATAGATACAAACAAGCTGGTACAGGTAGGATTGATGCAAACAATACCAGAGTTATGTTGTCCTTAGCAGCTTAGTAGTAGCTTTGTCATAAGTAATGGTCTGGCTTTGACTAGTGGCAATTACAGCTGGGTGTTAATAAGGTGGTTCGTAAGGAAGTTTTGAAGCGATATAGTTGGAGCTTCGGAGATGGAGGTGGGCAGTGTGTTGAACCAGGAGGGGCCCTAAAGCTGAAGGCTCTTTGGCCGTGAGAAGTCCTAGCTCTAGGGATAACAGAGAGGTTTTCCCAGAGGTCCAGTATGAACTAGTGGGACAGAGCGGCGATGGTGGTGGTCAATCCTGGTGGGGATAGCCCAAGGAGGGTCTTTTGTAGGTACAGGTCAGATATTTGAGGCTCATCAAGATCAAGTACCAGCGCTTTTAGCGTACAGCGAGACACGTGTGTGTTAGCCTAGGTGCCCCAGTAATTAACCTGCAGGCCTTATTCAGAGTAGTGCGAATTTTATGGAGTGCGGTCTGATCAGCAGCACCATACACCGGCAGTCCATAGTCCACTAGGGACAGGATAGAGAAGGTGACTGCGAGTCGAAGAGCCTCCAGGGGAGGCAGTGTTTATACCGATGTAAGATGCCCAATCGGATATTAGTGGCAGTGGCTAGGGCAGCGATGTGTCCATGGAAGGAGAGGGAGGGGTCAAAATGGATCCCTAGGTATTTATAGGAGCAAACTTGTTCGAGTAGAAAAGAGGACCCAGAGTGAATGAGAAGTTTGAAGTTGCAGGACTTGTTTTGGGGATGAGTGAAGAACATGGTTTTTGTTTTTTTAAGATTTATCAGCAATCTATGTTTCTTGAACCAGCCCTCGGCTACTGCGAAGGACTTCTGCAGCGAGTCCTGGAGGGCAATAGGGTTACGACTTGAGGCAAAGATGACTGCATCATCAGCGTACAATAGAATGTTCCCCGAGCAAGAGCATGGAAGGGTGTTAAGGTAAAGGGAGAATAGTAAGGGGCCCAGAATGGAGCCCTGGGGAACCCCAGAAAAGATGGGACAGATGTCTGAGTAGGTCCCATTAATTTTTACACACTGTGAGTGGTCAGACAGATAACTGGTGCACCAGGAGATAGGCCCAGCAGCAAAACCAGAGACTAAGGGCATCAAGAAGGAGGGGTGGGAGACAGTGTTGAAAGCTTTAGAGGTCAATGAAGACCGCACCAGCCAGAGAACCAGTGTCTAAGGAGGAGTGGAGAAAGTTGGAGAACTCTAGGAGGGCTGTGTTGGTACTGTGGCCCACTCGGAAGCCATGCTGCTCAGGACATAGGACATTGTAGGTGGAGAGGTAGTCAGAGTTTGAGAGGCCACCACTTTTCCAAGGCCTTGGAGAGAGGAGAGAATGAGATTGGCCGATAGTTTCCAGCCACAGTCCTATCACCACCTTTAAAGATAGGGGTGACAGTGGTGACTTTCCAGGCAGTTGGAACCTTTCCCAGGCAAAGAGAGTGGTTGATGAGGCACGTGATCAGGATAAGGACTGTGTCTAAGACCAGCCGTAGGATACACGGATCCAGGGTGTCACTGCCTGTACTATTACTCTTGAGGGCAGTGACAAGGTGCGGCCTAAGTTCTTGGGCAGAAACACGAGGAGGAGAAAATAAGGCGAGAAGATTTATGGCAGGTGCTGGGGAGGAGGGTCAAAAATTTGTAGGAGGATAGGGCTAAGGTCAGTGAATGAGGTGTTGAGGTGGTTGGTTATGAGGGCTGGGTCTGAGGAGATCACGCCATTAATGTTGATCTGGGTGGGGAGGAGTATGCACTCCCATTTAACTGTTAATGTTATCCCAGAAGGTTCTGGGGTTCCCCATGAGGCACTAAGTGAGGACCGATGGTGCTCAGACTTGGCTTTTCTGATGGCCAGGTGCACTTGTTTGGGCGGCAGCATATAACTGCCTGTCACTGGGCCGGCCAGTCTCAATGGCATGGTGCCATAGGTTGTCCCTATGTTTGAGCTGGTGGATCAAAGCTGGGGTTACCCAGGGGGCATTCTGCCTTTTAGAACAGCAGGTCAACATTGGGGCAAAGATATCACAGGCATTATTAAAAGTTCGGGTAAAGAAGGAGAGAGCTGTGTCGATGTCAGGAGTTGCCTGTATAGGAGACCAGTCAATTTGGGACAGAAGTTCCTTAAGTTTTATCAGTCCACCAGGTATTAGAGCCGCGGCATGTGGACTGTGCTATGGGTTTGGGGACTGAGGATGACCAGTGGAATAGAATGGGGAGTGATCACTGAGAGAGTCTGGGAGGACTTGTACATTGGGGATCCGATTAGGGAGGTTGGTGAGTACCACATCAAGCAGGGTACTGGAGCCTCTCTTGGGGTTAGTCCTGGTAGGGTGGGTAACTAGTTGCGTTAGGTCTATTGCAGAAAAGGAGTCTCGGGTAGAGGAGGAGGAGGGGCTGAGCCAGTTGACATTGGTAATAGTTAACTTCATTTCCATTATCATTGTAAGGACTGTTTAAGGTGAAGGTCTAGTTGGGTTAGTGGGTAATTTTAGGGAAAGTGTATTTAAAATCTGAGGGATACACTTGGATTAATGATGGGGAAATTATTGTTATTCTTCATTGTTAGTATTCTGCAACAAGTGTTTGTTGCTGAATTAAGCTGTATTGCTAAGAATGATGGTAGTTTAGAGTTTGGGATATCAGTTGCACATGGTGTTACTATGGATGGGCAATTGTATCCTGAACTCAAACTGCTTCTTACATGTAGTTCAAGTGTATCAGATGGAATGGGTAGTGATTATATGGAAATGACGTTGACTAAAATGTGTAGCTTACAGACTTGTTATAATGTAGGGAAGAAATGTATTGTTAATAGTGGAAAAAAAAACATTTTCCTTTTTGGAAAATATGGGGGAAAAGTTTTTGGGGCAAAATGGTTATTACTGATGTTATTAATGTTATCAGGTACAGTTCATCCTAATCCTGGGCCAATAAATCATATAGTGAGGGATGTGAATACTTTTTTAAAAATAGGTCATTTAAATGTACAGAGTTTATTGTCTAAAAAAAGACTTATTAGAAGGATGGTTAGTTGAAAATTCATTCGACATTTTGGCACTGACTGAGACTTGGTTAACTGAGAAAGTGAATGATGATGAAGTAAGGATTGAAGATTATTCTGTCTTTAGCAAGGACAGAAAAGGGAAAAGGGAAGGGTGGTTGTTTATTTTATATTAATAATAATTTATCAGCTAGTATAAATCAAGAATGTCAGGATAGTAAATATTATGAGTCCTTGGTAATTGATTTGGTATTGGGAGGGAATAAATTGTTAATTTTAATTGATGTGTATGTACCTCCCTTGGATGTTAAAATGGGGATTGAAGCCTTTTTTCATGATTTGTCTTTTCCTTCTTCTAGAGAATTGTTAATTGTAGGTGATTTTAATTTAGATTGGCCATCTAAACAAGCAATTGGTGTTAGGAATTTAGTATCAGGATTAGGAATGTTTCAATTGGTGATTGATTCTACTAGATATAATTATTGAACTGGATATGAGTCACTAATTGACTGGATCATTACAAATTGTCCTGAGCATGTGATTACTTCAGGAGTTAAATCTGATTGCCTTAGTGATCATTGTGCTGTTTATTGTGGGTGGACAGTTAAATGTGTTAAAGAACCTCAAAGAACTATTCAGTATCAAAATATTTCTGATTTTCACTTGCAATCTTTTTCGGATGAAGTCCATTTAATTGATTGGTCATTCCTAGATGTTATTAAGGATATTGATGACGTTTTTTATCAATTTTGTTGTTACTTTATTGATATCTGTGATAACTTATTACCGATTAAGGTTGTTAAAATAAAGTTTGAGGAGAAAATATGGTTTGATCATGATCTGAGGAAGATAATAAGGGATAGAAATAAGGTTTGGAATAGGTTTAGGAAAAATAAGACAAGTGGTCTTCAGCAAGAATATAAGAGATTACGTACTTTGTGTAAAACTAAGGTAAGGAAAGATAAAAGTGATTATTTGAAAAATAAATTGAGTATTGGACTGGGTGATACTAAGGCCCTTTGGAAAATATTGAATGGTTTAATGGGTAAGAGTATGAAATCAGCGAATATTTCTATAAAGCTTGATGGCCAATTGGTTAATGATCCAGTCAAGGTAGTTAATGGGTTTAATTCTCATTTTACTAATTTGGATAGGTTTAATGTACAAGGGTGGGTAACAAACTTTGAATTGAAAGAGTTATTAGCTGATAATGTGGATAGTAGGGAAAAGATTGGAGTTCCAAAATTTTATTTTCAGGAATTAACTGAGGAGGATATCTTGACATATATATTAAAGACAGATCCTAGACCTTACTTAGGAGTAGATGGAATAGATTATAGGATCCTTAAAAGAGCTGGTACATTAACTGCCCCAATGTTGACTAAAATTTTTAATTTTTCCCTTAGTAATAATGTTTTTCCTATAAAATGGAAATGTGGTGTTGTAAGGCCTATATATAAATTGGGAAGTATGATGAATGTTAATAATTATAGACCTATAACATTATTAGCTCCCTTATCTAAATTGTTAGAGAGGGTTGTTTCAGATCAGATTAAGGAGCACTTGAATAAATATCATCTTTGGTCCCCTTCCCAACGTGGATTTCAGTAGGGATATAGCACAGAGACCGCCTTGGTGAGGTTCACAGGCCAGGTATATAAAGCCTTAGATGAGGGTAACATAGTGGCTGCTGGCTTTGTGGACCTCACCAAGGCATTCAACCTTGAAGACCATGGGAAATTGTTACTGAGTTTACTTGAGGTAAATTTTTCTAATGAAGTGATATATTGGATTAATAATTATTTATCTGAAAGGGTGCAGAAAACCATTATTAATAGTGTAATGTCAGATGAGGGTAATTTGATATGTGGTGTTCCACAAGGGTCAGTATTAGGCCCTTTGTTGTTTTCTCTTTTTTTAAATTCATTGCATAAAATATGTAATAATTCTGAACTATTTTATTTGCAGATGATGCAGTTTTATTGTGTATTGGAGATTCTTGTCAATTTGTACAACAACAGTTACAAAAGGATTTTAGTTTATTGCATAACTGGTTTATAGGGCATAATTTAGTGTTGAATCATGTTAAAACAAAATGTATGGTATTTAAAAATGTAAGATCTAATGTGAATTTTGAGTTGACTTTAAAAGATAACTATGATAATAACATAGAAAGGGTTTCTGAAATTTGTTATCTGGGCCTAATTATCGATTGTAATTTATCTTTTGAAATGCATATACAGAAATTAATTAGTAAATTGGATCAAAGATTAGGAATGTTATATCGGTTGAAGAGGTATTTAACATATGAGACTAGGGTAATTTTGGTGAATAGTTTGTTGTTTTCAGTTATTGATTATGGGTTATTAAAAATTTTTTTTCCTCAGAATGCAAATTAAGCTCACATCAACTTATCATAATATTATCCGTTTTGTTACAGGTCAGAAGAAAATAACTTATCATTGTATACTTTATAGTTCTTTAGGGTGTTTGTCCTTGGTTGATAGATTTAGATTTCATGCTGCAGTATTTCTTCAGAAAATTTATTTAGGATTTTTACCTAGTGTTATTTGTGAAATGTTTCCAAGATTGTTACATTTTGTTAGGACTAGGTCATAGGTTAACTTTAAATTTCAGATTCCCTTTTATAAAAGTGCAATGGCTCAGAATTCATTACAATATTATGCAGCAAAATTATATAATGAATTGCCTTGTAATATTGTAAAATCTGTTACAATTTCATTATTTAAGAGTGTTTTAGAAAAATTTATGTTAGAGGAAGC
Source organism: Neoceratodus forsteri (assembly GCA_016271365.2). Classification (NCBI taxonomy): domain Eukaryota; kingdom Metazoa; phylum Chordata; order Ceratodontiformes; family Ceratodontidae; genus Neoceratodus; species Neoceratodus forsteri. Next base: position 1,378,794,512 of record CM028132.1, on the reverse strand, counting down.
AAAGTGTTGTTGTTTTAAATGATATAATTTGTATTATTTGTATGTTTTGTATATATGTGTGTTATTATGTTGTGACTGGGCACCAGTGAAAATGGGCATATTATGCTCACTGGTTATACAGAATAAAAATAAACAAACAAACAAAACATATGTTGGGTCCAGCAGTAGTCTTAACAAAAGAGAATTTGGGAAACTCAGATTATATGGCAATTTATTTGCAGAATATGAAAATGGCTATTGGGATTATATACTCTCCACCAAATACGAAGATGGCTGAACTAGAACAGATGGTTAATATCATTCAAGCTAGTACAAAAGATAAATTAGAGATTTTGTTGGGAGATCTAAATTCAGATTGGTACAGGCTGTGAGGAAGAAAGCTGAAGGAAATGTTAGCATCTTTGGATGTAAAACAATACATAAAAGAACCTACTACATATATCAATATTTCATCCAAAGGAACTGTACTGGATTTATTACTAGCTTCCCTGCAGTTAAATGTACAATCAACAGGGGTTATGCCACCATATCTAGGGGATCATAATTTAATATGGGCAACACCTGCAAGATCTCCTGCACTCTTACTGCCCCCTGTGACCGCTCCGCTCGACCGAAGAGGATTGCTGGAGATTCCCAGGGTACATTTAAAACATCTGTATGAGGGTGTTTTTCAATTCTGCATAACCCTGTGGAATTCTTCTGCCTGGCGGGCAGGGAGTGCCCGATGTAGAGAGTCAAGATCATTTTAAAGACTTTATTTCAGCCCGCTTTGTAATGGATTGTCATTATTGAATTCTGGTTTAGTGAATATTGAATTGCATTTTTATATTTTATGGATTTAATTGTTGTTTATTGTGCAGCGCTCTGATACCCCATGATAGAGCATATATAAGATAAAGTGTATTATTATATTAACAATTGATTGCATAGTACAGTACCAGAAACAACATAATAAAGGGTGGGTTAGAGACATTTCTCTGTTGACAGATTTAATCTGGGTATGTCAACTGAAAATTGGGGGAGATATAAATTAATTCCAGATCTAGAATTAACAGTTAAATACTTTACAGATAGGTTTTTGGATATATGTGATAGACATGCACCTAGGATAAAAATAAGTAAGAGAAGTGCTAGGGTACCATGGATAAATGATAAATTATTAAAAAAATATCAGGATAAAAAACAGACTATGGAAATTGACAAGAAAATCAAAGCAAGATAGTGACTGGGCCAAATTTAAGGCAAAAAGAAACTACTGTAGAAATCAGATTAAAAAAGTGAAATCTAATTATTTTAGAATTAAAGTGGAAGGAAATAGTGATCCGAAAAGATTTTGGCAGACAGTAAATGATAGCATCAGTCCAGGAAAAAAGAATAAACAGCAAATAAATCAGCTGCTCTATGGGGGGAATACAGAAGAGGAACCCATGGAAATCGCTAATTTGTTAAATAATTTTTTTGTCAATTTACCAGGCTGGGACATAAAAACTTCTTTGGACAGGAAACCACAAGAGAACTTACACTTTAAGGAAACATATCCGCCTTTCCCGATTTAGGATATTAAATATAGTTGAGGTTAAAAATGTTTAAAACAGATAAAAATACACAAATCTTCAGGTTCGGATGGTCTAGAAGGAACATTTTTGCAAATGGCAGCTAATTACATTGCGCCGATGGTAAAACACATGTTTAATTGGAGCTTAAGTACTGGAATCTTTCCATCAGTATGGAAACAAAGTAAGGTTATCCCGATTTACAAAGGAGAAGAACATTATGAGCCAGGCAACTATCGACCAGTAGCTCTGCTTTCAATTTTATCTACACATTTAGAGAAACAAGTGTATTTACAAATAATGGATTACTTAGAAAAATATAAAATCCTAACACCTTATCGGGCAGGATTTAGAAGGGGCCTTTCTACCAGCTCAGCGTTGATAGAGTTTAATGATTTAGTAGCAACTTCACTGGATGCTTGTTTGGAGACTGCTGTTCTCTTGGTGGACCTGTCAAAGGCATTTGACCTGGTGGACCACTCCCTGCTGTTGAGGAAACTCTGGTCTATGGGTGTTACTGATAGACCCTGGGACTGGATTAAATCATACCTGACTGGAAGATCATAAAGGGTATTGGTGTCCCAGACCATGTCAAATGTGAAACAGGCTAGTAGAGGGGTTCCACGGGGTCAATATTGGGGCCCTTGTTTTTGATGTTCAACAATGATCTTCCCCAGGTTGTGCAAACCTCTAACATCAGGTTGTATGCTGATGATACGGCACTGACTGCAACCGAGGTTGACATGCTGGACTTGAAAAACAGATTGCAGAGGGACTTCGATGGCATTGGGGAGTGGTTCACCAAGTTGAAGCTTGTCATGAACACGAAGAAAACCAAGGTTCTTTATTTTGGAAATAGTAAAAAATCCATGTTAAACATAATACCATTAAGTAACTCATTGATAGAATGGGTGACGGAATATTGATATTTGGGAATAATTTTAGATGTGGAATTAAATTTTTCAGAATACATTAAAGAGGCGCTAAACAAAGCTGGTAAAAATTGGGTGCCCTTAGACATACATCAAGATGCTCAGACCGGAAGAGCCAGGAAAACAATTGCTGAGCAGATGATATTGCCTTCAACTGAATATGGAAGTAATGTTTATAGGGCTGCCCCTAAACAAATGCAGGATAAATTGGACAAAATCCAGTACAGACTTGCAAGATTTGTATTGGATGCCATTATAGGACACATCATTGTGTAATGTTAAATAAGTTAGGGTGGCTAACTTTAGAACTTAGAAATAGTGACACGTGGTTAAGATTACTGCATAGATGTTTTATAAAACAACCAGCACATTATATTTCAGTCACTGCTCCGACAAAAAAAAGTAGAACCAACTTGGATTTTAACTAGATCTGTATATGAAAATAAGATAACGGTTAACCACATTAAAACAAGAGATGGTGAAAAAACTTTAAAATGCCAAGCCACTAAGTTTTTGAACATGCTCCTTCATTCTAAGAGAACAACTACATCTCAAACACAATTTAGCTGTGAACTAAAGGCTATGCTTTCTTTGGTGGTGATTGTTAAGTTAATATTGTGGATTCTTATCCTTCTCTTCTCAGCAAAGTGTCCAAAGGTGCATGTCTGTCCGTATATTTTAAGATTTGGAATGTATGTTATTTGCTGTATACTTGGGATGTTTATAAATCAAAATGTATGTTTCTTTGTAAATGAGTACATGAAATATGAAACAATTTTTTATGCTCTAACATCTAATAGGACTGTTTTATAAACAGAGATTTTTATCCCTTATGACATGTATTTATCCTGTATAAAAATAAATTGTATCCATCTATTTATCTAATGCACCTGGGTAGAGCTAAAGGTTTGGGGGGGAGCTGACTGTCACCAAAGAGGAAGGGACCTAGGGGTTATCATCTCTGATGACCTTAAGGTATCAAAGCAGTGCACAAAGGCAGCAGGAAGGGCCAGTGGCATGCTGGGGTGCACAGGCAGGGGTATCACTAGCGGGAGGTGGTGATGCCATTGTATAAAGCATTGGTAAGGCTTCACCTGGAGTACTGCATGCAGTTCTGGAGGCCACACCTGTGCAGGGACATAGATAAGGTGGAGATTATTTAGAGAAGAGCAACAAAGATGGTGCAGGGCTTGCACCACAAAACATATCAGGAGAGACTAAGGGACCTCAACATGTACTCACTGGATGAGAGGAGAGGAGACAGCTGGGGGACATGACTGAAACTTTCAAGTACCTCAAAGGCATAAACAAAGTGCAGGTGGGGGACCTTTTCCAGTGTAGAAAAAGTACTAGAACAAGGGGGCCCAATATAAAATTGGAAGGGGTAGATTAAGAGGTAATGAGAGGAAGTTTTTCTACACAGAAAGGGTAGTCGACGCTTGGAATAGTCTGCCACAGGAAGCAGTGGGGCAAGCACAGAGGAGGGGTTTAAGCATGCCTGGGACAGGCACAAGGGAAGCTTGAGAAGGGGAGGGAGTGATGAAAAGCCATTGATCACATAGGGTCAATGGTCACATACAATGCGAAGGGCATACAGGCAGACTGGATGGGCCTAGCGGTCCTTATCTGCTGACAATTTCTGTGTTTCTATATTTCTGCTAGATTGTAGCTAGCGCGCCGGAGGAGTTGGCAGTCCCACTTTGGGGGACACGGAGCTAGGGGATTGGTCAGGTCGGTGTGTGTCGGAGTGAGGGCTTCTATTTTTCTAACTCATAATGCAATTCATTTGACAGAGGGAAAAAAAACAAATCAGGTCCTCTATTCGTTGTTTGGCAAGGAACGGGAGGTGTTAACCTTCCAAACCTGAAATGGTAAACCCTAGCTGCTCATTTATGAACTATATCTACATGGATCATCCCTTCTAAGCAATCATATTGGGAACAGATTGAATTAGCCTTAAATGACATGCATTATTTAGATCACTATCTCTGGCAGCCCCAATGCCTCCCTCTGTCTAAATGCTACCATTATATAGCAGTGACATTCCGCCAGTGGCCAACTACAGTGAAAACTGGTTTGTCACCTGTTCAGTGATTCTGTTTTCGGGCTCTGGAGTATGATACCGAATACCCACCTAACAGATTTGATGGGGCTCTCCAGAACTGGGGCAGGCTGGGGCTTAGGTTCATTTTTCAGGTCTTAGACACCAAACGGATCTTCTCTTTTTCTCCAGTATAATCTACTTTTCACCTTCCTCCCCCAGATCACTACCGCTATCTGCAGCTGCGATCATATTTAGGTGAAAAAGGCAGAGAATACTGCAGTCTTTCTGCCAAACCCCCTAAATTAGTCCAACTTGTCATGTCACACCTTCAAGGCAGCACATGGGATCAGAGGCAGGCAAAGGCCCAAACTGAGGAAACACTAGCATGAACAGTAAAAGAAGGGGATAAGACTTTCTATAGATACATTAGTGAAAGGAGAAAGTCCAGAGGGGGTATTGCTAAGGTCAAAGGGGATAAGGGGGAGTGTGTGGAGGAGGACCAAGGATAGGCATCTATCCTAAATAGATACTTCTGCTCAATATCTCAATATTTACTGAGGAGAAGGTAGGGCAGGGCCCACAGCTCAGCATCATGGGGACACCATAGACACGGGGGGAGGAAGGTGTGCACAAGTCCCTTTACAAAAGAAAGGGTCCTACAAGAGCTCACTAAGCTCAGGGTGTACAAGGCAATGTTTCTTGGTGGCATACATCCCAGAGTACTAAGGGAGCTAAAGGTGGAACTAGCATAGCCATTAGCAGAACTGTTTAGTAAGTCTCTGAGCACAGGAGAGGTCCCAGAAGACTGGAGAAGGGCTCATATGATCCCGCTCCACAAGAGTGCAGGGAACTACAGACCAGTCAGTCTTACCTCAGTCTTGGGCAAGATTACGGAGGCACTCCTTAAAGAAAGGATAGTAAAACACCTGGATCTATAGGAGCACAGGATCCAAGACAGCATGGGTTTACAACAGGAAGCTCCTGTCAAACTAATCTCATAGATTTCTTTGACTGGGTAACCAGAGTGGTGGACCAAGGGGGGTGCAGTTGATGTTGCCTACCTTGACTTCAGCAAAGCTTTCGATACTGTTCCACATAGACGATTGATTAATAAGCTGGGTAGGCTCGGGGTGGGTCAGAAGTTGGTCAACTGGGTGGCAAACTGGTTGGCGGGCAGAAAACAGAGAGTGGTGGTAAACGGTATATAGTCAGAAGAGATGCAAGTCACAGGTGGGGTACCTCAGGCATCAGTTCTGGGGCCAGTCCTCTTCATTATCATCATCAGTGACATTGCAGACGGACTGGAAGGTAAGGTTTACCTGTTTGCAGATGACACCAAGATCTGCAACAGAGTAGATGATCCAGATGGGGTGGGCAGAATGAGAAGAGATCTGGAAACACTGGCAAAATGGTCTGAAGAGTGGCAACTGGGGTTTAACAGAAAGATGTGCAAGATCATGCACACAGGGAAGAGAAACCCAAAAGCTACCTATAGGTTGGGAGGGGAGTTGCTGGTAATCACAAGGAAGAAAGAGACTTGGGCATCATCATCACAGATGACCTGAAATCATCCAAGCAGACCACTAAAGCAGTAGATAAAGCTAGAGGGATGTTGGGGTGTATTAGTAGGGGTATCACAAGTCGTAAGAGGGGAGGTAATAATAGTACAGTTACACAAGAACTTACCGTAACAGATCTTCGAGAGAGGCTCTTGCAGTAGGTATTCACAAGTAGGACTAAGCCGCCAGGTGTCAGGACCCCACGGAAAAATCTCTAGCTAGCAGTCTCTGGTGGGGACCGCCCCCATGTCAGGTGACCAATGTCAGCCGACGTTGGTATAAAGGGGCAGTCCCCGACGCCCGCCCTCCAGTTCTTTCCTGCCAAGAGCCAAAGGTCTGACAGGAGAGAAGAGGATATGCCCCCCATATCCGAAACAGAAGAAACTGAGGGGTTTGAGGGAGGGAGGGCAGGTAATACCTACTGCAAGAGCCTCTCTCGAAGATCTACTGTTATGGTAAGTTCTTATGTAACTGTACTATCTTACTTCAAGAAGGCTCTTGTAGTAGGTATTCACAAGTAGGACTGAGTCCCAAGCAGTCTGGAACAATAAGAAAAGCAGGAGGAGGAAACACCATCCACAAAGGCTGAGCTTCTAAATTGGGATCACGAGAGGAGTCCCTGTAGAACAGCTAGCCCAAAGCCTGCTCTGCAGTGAGAGGCAATGTCCAAACTGTAATGTTTCGTGAAGGTATGGACGGAAGTCCAAGTTGAGGCTGCACAGATTTCAGCCGCTGACACATTCTTAAAACAAGCAGCAGAGGTCACGGCCCCTCTTGTGGAGTGGCCTTTGACCTGAACCAGAAGGGTCTTGTGATACTTGTCATAACAGAAAGTGATACAATTGGCCAACCATCTAGAAAGGCATTGCTTGGAAAAAGGATTGCCTTCTCTCTTGTGAGCAAAGGACATGAAGAGTTGGTCTGTTTTTCTGAGATCCTTAGTCCTGTGAGTATAGTATCTCAGAATTCTATGTACATCCAGGTTATGAAGGAGGTGCTCTCCTTGATTGGAGTGCTCCGTGAAGAATGCCGGAACCCTGACGGACTGATTCAGAGTAGATTCAGCCACCACTTTTGGAAGAAATTTGGGATTAGCACACATGGCCACCCTATCCTTGTGGAAAATCAAATAGGGGATTTTGCACATTAGGGCTTGTAGCTCAGAAATCCTCCGAGTTGAGGCAATGGCCACCAGAAATAATGTCTTCCAAGAAAGGAACTTTAGCTCTGCCTCAGCTGCAGGTTCGAAGGGAGGCAGAGTAAGCTTCTCTAAGATGAAGTTTAGGTCCCAAGGGGGAGCAGGGTTGCGGATGGGGGGTCTTAGGTGCAGGACCCCTCGCAGAAAAGTCTTAGAGACTTCTAGTTGAGCAAATGTCCTGCTTCCGAAAGGGACGTGGTAGGCCGAAATGACTGCCATATGTACTTTCACTGACGAGTAACTAAGGCCCAAGTCGTACAGGTGCCTAAGGTAGTCCAAGACTTTGTTGGCTGGGCAAGAAAAGGGTTCTAGGTTTCTAGAACCCACCCAGATGGTGAAGCGCCTTCCAATTCATGGCGTAAGTGGATCTGGTGGAAGGCTTTCTGGCCTCCACCAGGATGTCTGCAACTGCGGGGGAAACTCTGAAGCAAGCTTTAGCTATGTCTGAAGGAGCCATGCGTGAAGGTGAAAGGACTTGAGGCCTGGATGGACCAGGGTCCTCTGATCCTGGGTCAGCAAGTGCTGCAACAGTGGTAGAGGAAGAGGAGTTCCTTGGAAAACTGTTGCAGAAGAGAAAATCAGGCTTGCCTCGACCAGAAGGGAGCGATGAGGATCATCCGCGCTCCCTCTGACCATATCTTGTTGAGCACTCTCGGGATTGGAGGGATCGGAGGGAAGGCGCAAACAAATCTGTCCTTCCAGCACAAAGACAGCGCATCCCAACAAATAATGTCTCGCCCTGGAGCAAGCGAGCAGAAGACGGGAAGTTTGGCGTTGTCAGGGGGAGGCGAAGAGGTCCATTTGAGGAGTTCCCCAGTGCTGGAAGATGTCATTTACCACAACCTGGTCGAGTTCCCACTCGTGAGACTTGGCTGACGAGTGACTTAAGGCGTCCGCGCGAGTGTTCTCCATCCCTGGCACGTGGACAGCCATCAGATGGAGGCTGTGCTGCAATGCCCAGTACCAGACTCTCATTGCTTCCCTGCAGAGGGGGATAGGAACGAGTTCCCCCCTGTTTGTTGAGGTACCAGACAACACACATGTTGTCTGATTGTACGAGGAGATGACCGGGAAGAACAACTGAGAAGAAAGCCTGGAGGGCATAGAGGACTACCCTCAGCTTGAGGACATTTATGTGGAGTCTTTGTTCAAACTGAGACCAATTGCCCTGAGTCTGGTGGGACCCGAGGAGGGCACCCCAGCCTGCCCCTGATGCATCTGTCATCAGGGTCTGGGTGGGTGGGGCAGTACAGAACGGGGTTCCCTGATTGAGGTGTTCTGGAACCGTCCACCACTGCAAGTCCCTGACCATTGGGTCTGACACCAGGAACTCGTGATCCAGGTCGTCCTGAGACTGATCCCACTGAGTCCTTAGGGTCCACTGAGTGATCCTCATGAGGAGACGAGCTAGCGGGACGGTAGGGATGGTGGCCGCCATTAGGCCGAGAAGGCAGAGGACCTTCCTGGCTCCGACCCTTCTGAGACCCGATAAGAACTGAGCTTGGTTTGACAGCGTCTTGGCTCTGTCAGGGGGCAAAAAGGCTTTGCCTAGGGTCGTGTCCAACACAGCTCCTATGAACTGCAGCCATTGGCAAGGGATCAGATGGGACTTGACAAGGTTGACTGTAATCCCCAAGTCAGAGAAAACTTGAAGGGTGATGGAAAGGGAGCCCAAGAATTCCTTCCTGAACGGGGCTGCCAGAAGCCAATCATCCAAATAGGGGAAGACTTGGACCCCCTTGGTATGCAGAAAAGCCACCACCACCATCAGGCATTTGGTAAATACTCTGGAGGCCGAGGACAGACCAAATGGGAGGGCCCTGAACTGGTAGTGGGAGCCCTGAAAACAAAAGTGGAGGTACTTGAGGTGGGAGTGGCAAATGGGGATATGGAGGTAGGCATCCTGCATATCCAAGGCGTATAGCCACAGGCCTGGCCAAAGCATGGGAAGAAGGCTCGGGAGGGAGAGCATTTGGAACAGTTTGTACTCCACAAACTGACTGAGGGAGCCAAGGTCAAGGATGGGCCTCAGGTCCACAGTTTTCTTTGGTACCAAGAAGAAGTGTGAGTAGTAACTTGTCCCGTGGAGATGGGAGGGGACGGGTGCTATTGCCTCTTTCAGAAGAAGATAGTGGATTTCTTCCAGTATCAACTGCAGATGAGTGTGGGAGTACGATGAGGGAGGAGGGGGTCTGCGAGGGGGTTTCTGAATTAACTCTATCGAGTGTCCTGCTGAAATCAGCTGGAGCACCCAAGCGTCTGCCGTTATCCTCTCCCAACTCGGTAGATGGGAGGAGAATCTCCCCCCCACCGGTTCCTCTGAACTGGACAGAGGCAGTGGGAGAGGCAGGGAGTCAGGAGGTAGAGGGCAGGGTAGCAACCAATGCTCCGCTAGCTTTCTTGCTAGGAGAAGCCTTGGCAGCTGACGTGGCTTTACGTTTGTTGGGACGTTTGGCTTCCGTCTGTTTGTTCTTTTGGCAGTTGGGGTGCTGAAAGAACCGTTTCTGCCCTAGAGAGGGTTTGTACATTGTCTGAACAGACTTCAATGCCAAACCCTTCTCCTGCAACTTGGTGATGATGTCCTTGACATCACCGCCAAACAGTACAGACCCGCTGAAGGGAGCATCGTGAATGGCCGACTGCAATTCAGCGGCCGGACCTGACACTCGGAGCCAGGCATGACGCTGCAAGATATGGCAAAGGCCGAGCTCCAGCCTGCTGTGTCCATCATTTAGTATGTAGTACGGAGCATGTATCTACAGGCCGAGCGCGCGGAGCGGGCAAGATCTTCCAGTTATAGCTTGGTTTGGGAATCTGGGAGGGAGTCCAGTTTTGATTCCAACTGACTAAGGATGGCCTTCTGGTAATCCCCCATGTGGCCGACGTAGTTGAGGGCCCTCATGCCCAGGGTGGAAGAAGCATAAATCTTCTTTCTGTACTGGTCCAGAAAACGGAAATCCTTGTCAGGAGGGGACGGGCTGAGGTGCTTCGGGTTGGCTAATTGGTCATGTGCGGCACTAATTACCACTGAGTCAGCCTTGGGGTGAAGGCTGAGAAAGTCCTTCCCCTCAGGAGCCTGATATAGCCTGTCTGCCTTCCGAGGAATGGGGGCTAATGAGGAAGGTTGCGTCCAAATAGTGGAAACAAGATCCGCGTGAGGCTTTATCTAGGGTGAAATCAGGGTGGGAGAAGTCTCTGGGCGGTCCAGATGGGCCGCGAGCTTCTTACGCTGGGGATCTGGCTCCACCAATTGCCACTCAGAGGCAGCCTGGATTTTTTTTAGCAGCTCCAGAAAGGAAGGGTCTTCCGGAGGAGACTTCGGAGAACCTTGTGGCCTGGGTTTATCTGGAGTACGGGGCTTGTCCTCTAGATCAGAGTGTCCAGAGACCAAATCTGAGTCTGAAGACTCCGATGAAGGAGAAGAAGACAAGTCCTCCCCAGGGGGAGGAGGATCGCCCTCTTTGGGGGTTCCCCGGGGAGCGTGTCTTCCCTGGTCCGAGAACCAGATGGTTTAGCTCTGGTGTCATGTAGAGGTAGGGGAGTCTTTTCTTGCCAAAGTGAGAGGTCTGGCGTCGGTAGGCATTTCTCGACCTCTTGGGTGATCTGCGCCTTAGCTTCAGCCCACCAGGAGGCCAAGACCTCCCTCAAGTCCACCTGAGGCTGCGGGGTAGGTGAAGGAGGAGGCGGAGGGGGGCTCGGATATGGGTAACCTGGAAACCTGTAGCAAGAGTATCCATAACCGGATGGCGGGAGGCCCGGAGTCAGGTATTGAGATGCCGGGTACTGCAGCGTCGGGTACTGTGGCGCCGGGTACTGAGGAGCCAGATACTGTGGCGTCTGGTATGCCGGCATTAGGTATCTGGGCACTGGGAGCTCCAACAGAGTCGAAGGTCCCTGCTGGCTCTGCAGGCAGACCGGACGGGTCAGGCATCAGCCCGGAGGGCATAGGGCCTGAGGGGGGACCTGCAGGAGGGTCCAGAAGCCCGGCTGGCTCTGATGGTGTGGGAGGCCTATCATCAGGAAGCGGAATGACGGAGGGTGACGTTGTTTTGTCTGACATCGGGGGGCACCCACGACGGCAGCGTTCCAGACTGTTCGACCCCAGCCAGGGAGGGAGGAGTAAGCTCCTCAGGAGGAGTTGGAGATGACATAGGAACCTCAGTGGGCAACGCAGCAGGTGTGCACTGCAGCGACTCTCTGGCGTCAGGCGTGGAGGAAGAGCCTGTCGACAGGTCGTCGGCTGGGCGAACATCGGGGATGCCGACGTCAGACTTATCAGCCGTGTCTGGGCGGACATCGGTAGGGCCGATGCCTGGCTTATCAGACGCACTCTTACCGGTAGGCCTGGGTTTAGAGGCCGTAGCGGGAGTGCAGGCTTCCTTTGCCCTGGAGGCTCCTGCCGGCCTAAGCCCGACGGGGAGTCAATGACGCTTAGATACCACTAAGGCGGCCGCCAAAGGACGCATCCACCGGAGGGGAAGTTACCCGAAGAGCCGGGACTCCAGCCAAAGTCACGGCTACTGTGGAAGATGTGTCCCGATCCCAGTGTTTCTCCTTGTCCCTCTTTTTCTTATGATGCACCTCGGGAGAAGTTGATGCCTGCCTTAATTTCTTCAGTTCCTTTTCCATGGATGCCATTTTCTTTTTGAGTACATGGGCCTCCAGGGACTGCTGTCTTCGTTTCCGGGTAGCAGGGATGAATTTTTGGCAGTGTTCACACTCCTCCACGCGGTGGTCTGGGCCCAGACAAAAGAGGCAGAGGAAATGGCCGTCTTTGTGAGGGAACTGGGATCCACACGAGTCGCACTTGTTCTTATGCGATCACAGAGAGGATCACAGATGTAGAAGTGGGTAGCCATATGGGAACTAGCGACCATTGAACAGTATGGTTCACAATAAACACAGCAATAGAGTCAAGCCATACAAAGGCAAAAGTACTGAACTTCAGGAGGGCTGACTTTGCCAAAATGGGTGAGTGCCTAAGGAATGCACTAGCAAATGGGCAGGAAGGAGGGGTGGAAGAACAATGGGGAATAATAAAAACTGCCATCACAGAGGTAACAAGCCTTTGTGTGAAGCAAATAAAACAAAATGATTTAAGAAACCACTATGGTTCTCAAAAGAGGTGGCAGGGAAGGTTCAAGAGAAAAAGAAAGCATTCAGAAAGTACAAGGAATCACAGAAGGAGCAGGACAGAGAATTGTATCAGTTAAAGCAAAAGGAAGCTGGGAAGGCAGTCAGAACAGCAAAGGCCTGAACTGAGGAAAAACAGCCAGCTCAGTTAAGAAGGGGATAAAACCTTTTTAGGTACATCAGGAGCCGAAGGAAGACTAAGGGAGGAATATTGAGGCTTAATAAAGGGAGGGGTGGGCAGAGGTGTGATGAGAAAGGCGGAGATACTAAACAAATATTTTGCTCAGTATTTACAAATGAAGAGGGAGGTACCTAAAACAAACAATAGAAACACTCGGATACAGAAGTTGATACCAGCCCATTTACAGAAGAAAGGGTTCTGAAAGAACTCTTAAAACTGAAGGTGGACAAAGCAATGGGGCCTGATGGAATTCATCCCAGAATTCTAAAAGAACTAAGGATAGAACTAGTGACACCACTGACTACCCTCTTTAACAAATCATGGGAGGATGGGATGGTACCTGAGGACTGGAGGAGGGCAGATGTGATTCCCCTTCACAAAAGTGGGAGCAGGGCAGAAGCAGGAAACTACAGACCTGTTAGTTTAACCTCAGTGATAGGGAAAATGATGGAATCACTTCTGAAGGAAAGAACTGTCGAGTACCTAGAGGCCAGAGGAGCACAGGACCCAAGGCAGCATGGATTCACAGTGGGAAGGTCATGCCAGACGAATCTAATAGATTTCTTTGACTGGGTGACCAAAGTAGTAGATCAGGGAAGGGCTGTGGACATGGCCTACCTAGACTTTAGCAAGGCATTTGACTCAGTCCCACACAAAAGATTAATATATAAGTTAGCCAGCCTGGGAGTGGGTCCCAAGATGATAGCCTGGGTAAAGAATTGGCTGGAGAATAGGACACAGAGGGTAATAGTAAATGGAGTCCACTCTGAAGAAAGGGGGGTTACTAGTGGGGTGCTGCAGGGTTCAGTATTAGGACCAGTCCTCTTCAATGTCTTTGTAGCGACATTGCAGAGGGACTGGAAGGAAAGTATGTCTCTTTGCAGATGACACAAAGATCTGCAACAGAGTTGATGCACAAGGTGGGGTGGAAAGGATGAGAAGGGACTTGGCAAGGTTAGAGGAATGGTCAAATGTATGGCAGCTTAGATTTAATGCTAAGAAGTGCAAGGTAATGCACCTGGGAAACAAAAACCCAGGGGAAGAGTACACAATGGGGGGTAAGTTACTAACAACAACAAAAATGGAAAGGGACCTGGGGGTAGTCATATCAGATGACTTAAAGGTGGGCAAGCAATGTGAGAGGGCAGTAAGGAGGGCTGGGGGGATACTGGGATGCATAGGGAGAGGCATCACCAGTAGAAAACAGGAAGTTGTTATCCCTCTGTACAGACAGCTGGTGAGACCCCATCTGGAGTACTGTGTACAGTTCTGGAGACCCAATCTCCATAAGGACATAGATAAGATGGAAGCTGTCCAGAGGAGGGCAACTAAAATGGTGCAGGGTCTGCACCAGAAGACATATGAAGAGAGACTAAAGGAGCTTAATATGTATAGCCTCGAGGAAAGGAGGGAGAGGGGACATGATAGAAACTTTCAAGTACCTCAAGGGAATCAACAAAGTCCAAGAGGGTAGCATCTTTCAAAAAAAGAGGTGTGCAAGAACAAGGGGCACAATTTGAAGGCAGAGGCTCAGAGGTAATGTAAGGAAGTATTTTTTCACAGAGAGGGTTGTGGATGCATAGAACGGCCTTCCGGAGGAGGTTGTGGAGTCAAAAACAGTGGTTGAATTCAAGCATGCATGGGACAGCCATAAGGCAATTCTAGGGGGTGGGGGTAGAAAGAAGTAGGCTGCTAGTTAACTGGGATCTGCAGCTTACCCATTAGGTAGGGAAATGAGCAGACTGGGTGGGCCAAGCGGTCCTTATCTGCCGTCAAATTCTATGTTTCTATGTTTCTATTCTGATGGCATCGGGGACGACGTGCACAGCGAGGTAGTAACACACAATTATCAGAAAAAGGTATTAAATTGTCAAAAAGATTTAAACTTATCCAAAATGGCGAGATAAGCGAGTGCTGTTCTTCCGCGAGGTACTTTCGCAAGCCGACGGCGGGAAAGAACTGGAGGGAGGGGTCTGGGACCACCCCTTTATACCGACATCGGCTGACGTTGGTCACCTGACATGGGGGCCATCCCTGCCAGAGACTGCTAGCTAGAGATTTTTCCGTGGGGTCCTGACGCCTGGCGGCTTAGTCCTACTTATGAATACCTACTGCAAGAGCCCTCTCGAAGTAAGATCCCTCTTTACAAGACACTGGTTACGCCCCATCTGAAGTACTGCGTGCAGTACTGCAGGCCGCACCTGCACAAGGACATTAACAAAATGGAGGCAGTCCAGAGAAGGGCAACCTAAATGGTGCAGGGACTGCATCAGAAAACTTATGAGGACAGATTAATAGAGCTCAATATGTATAACCTAGTGCAAAGGAGGGAGAGAGGTGATATGATCAAAACATTCAAACATCTTAAGGGCATTAACAAGGTGAAATAGTCTAACATGTTTCAATATAAGAAAAACAGCAGGACAAGAGGACACAGCATGAGATTGGAGGGAGGCTGATTAAGGGGTAATGTGAGGAAGTTCTTTTTCACAGAAAGGGCGGTGGATGCATGAAACGGTCTACCTCAGGAAGTGGTGGATATGGATACAGTGCAGGGCTTCAAACAGGCATGGGATAGGCATAGGTGAGCAATACTGATGAGTATGACTAAATAGGCCATTAACAGAGTAAAGGCCTATGACACATTCATAAGGCAGAAAAAATGGGCAGACTGGATGGGCCTTGCAGTCCTTATCTGCTGTCAACTTCTATGTTTCTATATCATAGATCAAGCCTGTAAGGCAATACAGGGGACTTCCAATGAAACTGCTACCTCTATCTTGCAGAAATGGAACATGGAACTATTTACTACTCACACCCTGGAGACCTGGAATAGATTTGCCATCTCTGCCTACCTGAGCATGTGTCACTATGCACCAGCATGAATGCGTGAGCTCTCAGGGATCAGGTGGGGGGTGGGAGAAAAAGTAGGAAATGATGGCTGACCGTGGCTGCTACCGTCAAACTGCACTCAAACTCCGTTGGGGGTATGGTGCCCCCTTCAATGGCCCTGCCCGGGGGGGGGGGTGGAGCAGGAAGGACCAGGCGGTAGTGCTAAGTCCCTAAGTATCGGGGAAGGTGGGTGATGTGGCTAGGGACAGATGCATGGCCCATGGGTGCCACCTGGGTGAAAGGGGTTAAAAGTATAGTAAATTAAAAAAAAAAGGTAGCTGGTTATAGCTATCCCCAGATCCTTTTCCTCCTCTGATACTGTGACTTTTTAACCCTCTTCCCCAGCCTGTATTCAGCTCTCGGGTTCTTGCAGCCAATATGCATGTTTACATTATTCTGTGTTGAACCCCAGATGCCAGATACTAGAGCACCTCTCAGATTTTGAAAGGTCCCCTGTAAGGTCCCTGACCTGCACTTCAATGTCCACCCTACTACAGATTTTGGTGTCATCCGCAAAGAGGCAGATCTTGCCTCTAATGCCATCCACTATGTTGCTGATGAGCACATTAAACAACAAAGGTCTGAGCTCTGACCCTTGTGGGACTACACTGGTGATCTCCCATAATCCTGAGAGCTCCCCCCCCAATCACCATAGGTTGTGTCTTTGCACTGAGCCAATTTTCCACCCACCTGGTCAGCTTGTCTCCCACCCCTAGGTCCTCCAATTGTTTTAGCAACATATTGTGGGGAACCGAGTGGAAGGCTCTATTGAAATCTAAGTACCGTATGTCTAGTGCCTTCCCCCTGTCAGCTGCCTTAATCACCATACCAAAGAAATCAATCACGTTGACCTGGCATGGCCTCCTTGCCATGAATCCATGCTGTCTCTCATCCTGGAGTCTGCTGACCTTAAGAAATTCAACCAACCGTTGTTTCAGGATGGTCTCCATCCGTTTTCCCCCTACAGATGTCAAGCTGACCTTAAGAAATTCACCCAACCGTTCTTTCAGGATGGCCTCAATCAGTTTTCCAACTATAGATGTCAAACTGACAGGCCTCTAGTTCCCTGTGTCATCCCTAGGTCTGCTCTTATACAGCGATATCACATGTACAGTTCTCCACTCCTTCGGCTCTACCCTCATATCCAATGAACTGTTAAAAAGATCCATCAGCAGGCCTGTAAAATCTGCCACCAGCTCACTCACCACTCTGGGGTGTATGTCATCCACTCCTGGGGACTTGTTCACCTTTAGGGACTTGAACCCTTTCATGACACTGTCCATCATGATTCTATCGTGTACCATACCCCGCCCCCCCCCACGCCTATCCTCCCTTGCAGTGCTGGTCCATCCTTCTCCTTAGTAAAGACAGAGCAGAAGTATTTGTTCAATACTGCTGCCTTATCCTTATTGTCTTCTACCCACCCAGTCCTCGTTTAATTGAACAATGCCCTTCTTTGTAGCCCTTTTCACCCAACATAACTGAAATAGGCCTTGCCACTTCTTTGACCCCTTAAGCAATTTGTAGTTTCTTACTTTCCTGTCCTGCCTCACCACCTTACCAGCCTCTCTTGCCTCCTCCAAGTAGGCCGCCCTGTCTGCCTCCTTCTGGGACTTCCTATACCTTTTATACGAGGCCCTCTTTCCCTTCACTGCCTTGTCCACCCTTCTATGAAACCAAAGTGGTTCAGCTTGGATTGGATTTCTTACCCTCTGCTCAAGGCAGGTTTCAGAGGCTGTCAGTATCCCTTCCCTAATCACTGTCCACTTCTGGTCTACATCCACGTGCTCCCTAAGGCTAGACAGGCTCTCTTGGTATTCCACTCATCCTTATGAAGTCAGGCTTCCTAAAACATGGTACATGTGTCTTTGTGTTTAGGATCTCCTTTCCCATAACACAGAACCACACTGACTCGGGGTCACAGCCTCCCATTCATTCCTCTGCTCTGATGATCCCCATTCGTTAATATCAGATCCATGATGGTTCTCTGTTGTTGGTTCATTTACCCCTTGTACCATGAACCCATCCCGGACTGCATCCAGGAGTAACTGGCTCTGATTACAGGCAGCAATTGAAACACTCCCAATGGTCCAGATAATATTTTGAACTGGGAAGTATTTACTGCTATTTTTTTCAACCTGGTAGTATTTTCACCTAAATACCATGCATTAACCCATCTGCCCCCCCAACCTCTAAACCAAGTCTCCAGCTCATTGGGTGCCTGCAGTCACGCACTCTCACTGTCTCATATACTGTGGTGTCTTAACATATTTCTCTGCTTACTGCCATATAATGCTGTGCCCCTATTTTTAATATTTTTTTCCATGTTGCAACTACCCTTCTGGCCAGCCACTGGGCCACTCCCAAAATCATCTCCTGTACCATATACAACTAATGCTGATGCTGTTATTTGTCCCCAACCTGTCAGTGTGTGGATGTATAGCTGGTAGCATTGCATGGTGTTGCCAATTGTGAGCAAATGTACCAACATACTGTAAATGTGCAGGGTGGGAAACAACTTCCTAAAATCAGAAAGTGGGAGTAAATCATGCAAAAAAGGGTAGTAAAATACTCCTTTCCTCCCCTTATCTGTTCCACTGGACAAGCCTATCAATTTTCAGCAGGTTGAAGTCCCCCACTATCACCACCTCACCCTTACTTGCTGCCTTTCTCACTGTACTACCCAGCTTTCTGCCGTTACCTCAATCCTGGTTAGGCGTCCAATATACAACAACCAGCCTTCACGTTCTTCCTGCTGCTATATGTACCTGAAACCATAGTTCCTCTAGGACACCCCTCCACCCTGCCATGTCCTCTCCTGTGGTTGTGATGCCCTTGTTATATGATATGATAAGAATCTGTGGGTTTTCTTTCTCAGAGTGACTGCAACCAAAAACTGACGAGGCAGGCACGCAAATTCTCTTCCTGGCAAACCTCTTTTATTCCAAGTAAGTTTGTTGCAAACAAACAAAGAACAGAACACGTACAGTAGCCACCGCTGACACCCCATGGTTTGTAGCCATTGGTGGCATATAGCATGGTCTGTAGCCTCCTGGCACCCAGGAGTGAGATGTGTAAAAGTGCCCATTTTGTCTGGCTTTCCTTATACACTTTTGCAGTATGATATCATTACTTGCGAAATGTATTGAACAAACGCATGCTCAGAGAAAAAGAGGAAGGTGCTTAGTTGGACTAGTCAGAACTAGTTTTTTCTTACCCCAGAAACCACAAACTGTCTGATAGTAACCGTGTCTAGACCTTTTTTTTTGTCATTCTAGGGCTGTCTCATATAAGCAAGATAGAAATAATGTTGTTTTGCAAAGCTGTTTGCAGAAACCATCTTGTCTTGGAGGCGCCATCTTGTATAAGGCCTATACTATGTGCATCTGGCTCAAAAGCTCATGTCACATCGCCCTCCTTGAAGTACAGTGCCACTTTTATCCTTGTTTCTGTCCCTTCTTCAGATGGTGTACAGCACTCTGGAATGGAGCTTGTAAGCACTCCCATAACTGGTCAAAACTGGCTGGGGTCTGAGAAGAACTGAGCTAATAGCAGAAAAACAATTATTTGCCCACAGCTACGACATCCATATGAACATATGATGACGGCAGCAGAGAAAAGCCTAACGGTCTAGCATGTCTGCTCGAATGTGCAGCTCTCAATGCTGGGTACTGATTCTGCCCCCTTACCCACCTCCCCCTCCCAATTGCTCCAACTGCTCTACATTTTTCCATGCGTCCCCCCTCTCCCTACCCATTAAGTGCTCCAACTGCTTTACCCTTTTCTTCCCCCTTCTGATTTTGCCAATCAGTCTGTCCCAGCCCCCTTAAATCCCCTAACTGATGTATGCACAACCAGTTTGTCAGGCAGAGCAGTCCATGCTGTCACCATGAGTGATAAAATGCCTCATCTCCCTTCTAAACCTCCCTCCAACTTCATGCTATGCCCTCTTGTGATCCCTTCCCTTTTGAATTTAAACAGACCATCATAACTAACCCCATTAATGCCCTTTAAGTATTTGAAGGTCTCAATCATATCTCCCTTGTCCCTTCTATCGTCCAGTGAGTTTATACTGAGCAACCTTAACCTATCCTTTTAGGGCTTTTCCCTCATCCCACTCAGCATTTGGTTGCTCTCCTCTGCACTACGTCCAACAGTCTTATTTCCCTTTTTAAAAAAGGTGCCAAAACTGTACACAGTACTCCAAGTGAGGTCTCGCCAATGCCCTATAGAGCAGCAGCATCACCTCATCACTCCTTGATGTGGGTCCCCTTATGATGCGCCCCAGCATCTTATTGGCTTTTGTTGCCACTTTCTGACGATGTGCAGAGTGATTCATATGTCTTGTGACCAGCACACCTAGATCTTTTTCCTCAATGGATGCTGATAACTGAACCCAGGATTCCTATTCCCAAAGTGCATAATCCCACACTTCCTTGCATTGATGCCCAACTGGCAGGTGTATAACCATTTCTCCAATGTTTCTAGGTCCCTCTGCAGCACCCTCCTCTCCCCATCCATAATCGCTCACAAACTGCATGTAGGACATGTTCACAGGTACCACACATGGGTGACTGTGGAGGAAGATACAACTGCATTCGAGATGGTAGGGTAATGCTCTATATCCTGTTATGTTTGAAGAGAATCAATCAGATTCAAAGACAGTCCAGAATTCCAGAATAAAGAGTCAGAATCCAAAACGTGATGCCAACACAGAGAAAAAGTGGCCTGACTTAGGAGAGAGAAAAATGCTGTGTGCAAAGACAAAGTTCTTCTATGGTCTTACGGTAAGAAATTAGAATTTAAATCCATTCAATCCTATTTGTACTTTTGTGTTGAAAACTGGTTTATTTTGATTTCCCAAGTGCATCTGTATTTCCCATTAGTTTGTCGTATATCTTGCAAATTTTGTGTAAATATAAAATGCATTCTATTTAATATATAATCTGTCACTGCAGTATTTTATTAGGCGCAAGTAGTCTATTTGTGAGCTGTTCCATCTACCTGCTTTCAAGAGCACTATCAACTTAAAAGAAAACTTGCTTCAGATACAAAGAAGGGGTAAGGTGTACCTTGAGTGTCTAAGAAGGTGGAGTGACAAAGGGGGCTGCTATCTTCAAAAGCCTTGTATTATGTGAGCATAAGCCTGGGATAGGATGATCAAGGAGTCGTGATCAGGTTGCCGCCTGGGATGGCATGGAAAAGGAGTCGTGATCAGGTTGGTGGCAGCACTGATAAAGTAAACAAGCCAGTCCAGCACAACCAACCAGGGCATCTTGGAGGGAATCAGTGAAACGGACAAAAGCAGCCAATGACTGCTGTAATAGAACTTCCGGTGACGTCATGAACGTGGCTGCAGCCTAAAATAAGTGGCTCTTCTAGCGACCCCCTAAACAGCCTCCTCAGGAAAGCTTATTCAAGTAAAATTCGCCGGCTAGCCAAATCAGGAGGCGCTACAATGCCTAAGAAGCGAGGGGAATCGAATTATGCCCTGCTGAAACATCTGGATGGAGAATGATCACAGGACGAGGGGTCGGAGAGTGGGGATTCCCGGGCCTCATCGACCTCGCACCAGAGTAGTACAGCGCCTGACCAGGCCCCGCATACGATCCTCCAGAGGCAGATGGCACAGATGTTAGCAGAGATAAGAGATTTCAGGAAAGAAATGAAGTCTACAGTCACTGCAATCCGCACAGGCATCAGTAAGCTGGAGCAGCGCCAGGAGAACAGCGAGGCCCGAACGGCAGAATCGGAGGGGCGACTGGAGGAAGTGGAGCGCGCCATAGTACAGCTGTATGGAGACATCAAGACTCTACAGAACCGCGCAGAGGATGCTGAAAGCAGAGGATGCCAAAATAATATCAGGCTCTCTGGAGTCCCCGAAGGAGCTGAAGGTGGGGAGATGATCCCTTTTATACAAAAAACCTTAAAAGAGCTGCTTCACCTACCTGACTCCATTTCTCTGGAACTAGAACGGGCCCATCGCACCCTAGGCCCCAGACCACCACCAGGCTCCCGCCCTCGTACAATCTTGATTAAGTTCTTGAGGCATCAAGAGAAAGAGGCAGTACTGCACACGGCCTGGAGGAAGGGTAAAATTTATTATGCATCCCAACGGCTATTCTTTGAGAATGACTACGCTCCCGAAATAATGGCGCGACGGCCGGCTTATATCCCAGTGATGAGAGTTTTAAAATCTGCAGGTATTAAATCCAGACGCCCTATCCTTCCAAGATGGTAGTCTTCTTCGAAGATGGCCCCGCACATACGACACGGCCGCGGAGGCGACAGCAGAACTCCACAGAAGAAAAATGGAGATACCCCAATCTCGTGTCAGCCAGGGAACCTCAATAGCCTCAAAGCTAGCCCAGAGAGTGTGGAATAATGGCCAGAAGAACACTAGGCGCAGGCAAGGCATGGAAACTCTTCAAAATATAGTCGGAGCTTTGAAGGCATCCCAGCCTACCCCGAAAGAACTGACACAAGATGCTCAAGGATCCGAAACCTGAAGGGCCGCAAGTATATAAATCGGACTAATGTTAAACTAGACCCTGAGCCTGCTTGTCTTATAGCTTAGCGGGTGTGCTTGCTCTATGTTGTAAACTAATTAAACTTTCTGGGAAGGGAGGGGGGAGGAGGAGGTGCAAAAGAGAGGTGGTCGCCCCCCCCTTTTTTCTTTCCTCCTCTTCTCGGGATGGGATGGCGTGGTGGGGGGGGAGGGTCTGCCGCAGCTGGGGAGGCATCTTTCACGGGCCTCGGGAGGGAGCAGGTTGGTGGCGTTGCTTGTCTGGGGCCAGGAGCTTGTCTCCTCTCGGCCTAACCAAGTTGGAGGAGGGAGTGGGATGGAGTTCCGGCCGGGGAGGTATGATCAGGGACCCGGTCATACAGCCGAGTAGAGGGGGGCAAGAGAGATGAATGTGGGTGGGGGAAGATAAGGAAGCAGATAGATGGGAATTGGGATATAACGACTGAGGCCTTGGCCCGGAAGATTTGGGGGGCAAGGCACAGGTCAGGAACAACCAACATTATGTGGCCTCTTTGGGCCTGACTCGCTGATCCTCCATCTATAGCACAGAGCTACACAGAAGTGGGGGGGGGGAAGATGAGATAAGAGAAGAAAAAGATGGGTGGGGGAGGCGCGGGTTTAGAGTAGGCCTAATAATAGGACAACAGAGCTGGGCCATTCAGGACTGGTTGGCTGCATGGAAATGGCCGTCGGGACAGTCATTACAAGGGATTTGAAAATAGCATGGTGGCAATATGGACCAGTATCTAGCTCTACAGATTAGGGATGACGAAGATGAGCGGGGAAGGAGGGAGGGCGAAGGGAGGGAGGGGAAACGGGAAGTCCATGCCACTATTAAGCAAGCTGTTGATTACTGGTGGGCCTGGTGCCACCTATCCCAGCCGCCGCCCGGAGGGGGAGGGAAGGGAGGGGGAAGGGGAGGATTTTGGGGAGACACATTTGGCGCTACAGCACACACAAATAAACCCTAGAGTTTGTGCACGCAGGGGCCTAGTTGGTCAGTAACTAATCTGATTAACTACTCCTCTTACCAGGTGACAGTGGACCTGAAATTTAATGTGATATTCTTGACCTTTGGGCATTAATAATGATTCTGTACACAAAAAGATCGGAAAATAAGCTAACTAATCTGAGTACCTGTAGACTCCTGTCGAGGACGGAGGAGGCGCGGCTGGCCCGTCAGACACGGGGCTGGGTGTGGTGTAGCCTGCGGTTGAGTCTTCACCCGACTGTGGGACATCCTGTTTGGCCTCGGCTATCGGGCTGATGGCTGGGCACCCGGGGGTAGCGCCTGGCCCTGAGGACAGCAATCCTCTGCTTAAAATTATCATTCCCCTCCTAAGAACACTCAGTACCATGGGGGACTGCACGGGGCAGCCGCATGCGTCGCCCATCCCCGATTCCCTTTCCCCACTAGGCACTAAGGTGCCAGAAGCCCGAGATATCGAGGGCTCTGAAGGTAAGGGCACTCCTTACCATTGGACCAGGATCCCCTGATCTTTGGAAGTACCAATCTACTGTTACCCGTTGTAAGGACCATGTTGGCCCTGTCGTTGATCTGTTCTTATTTGTATGTTGATGAGTCTAGTTGTCGAAATGCAATGTTCCATTGTCATCATTGTTGTGTTACTGTCATCAGATCTAAGCAGAAAGATCAGCATGCATATATCTCAGAAATGACAAACTTGAAGTCCCTGATTGAAGGAGAAAGGTTAGACAAAGAAAGACATCCTGAGTCACAGAAATGTACGCTGCTAAGGTGAAGCTACTCTCTCTTAATGTTAATGGCCTGGCCTCACCGATTAAAAGGTCTAAAACCCTCGCTTATGTTAGACGAACCAAAGCAGATATAACATACCTACAAGAAACACACATGACCCCTACTGAGCACGCAAAGTTGGCTAAACTGAGTCGGGGGCAGGTTTTCCACTCCTCAATCAAGGCTGGGAGGCGAAGAGGAGTGGCCATAATAATTTCTCCACATATTCCCTTGAAAGTTGAGTCTTCCTGGACAGACCCGGAGGGCCGATTAGTAATAGTGCAGGGCACACTAAATGATAAGCAGATAAACCTAGCGAACATCTATCTCCCGCCGGGCATTTCGGTCTCTCTTATGAGGACCTTGCTTGACAAGATTATACAAAAGACAAAGGGAGTCCTCATGATGGCAGGTGACTTCAATTTAATCATGTACCCTGTTACGGATACCTCTAATACGAGACCACCTAAACAAACAACGGCCCAAAAATTCTTCAAAAAGTTTGGGACTGAGATGGGATGGTATGATGTTTGGAGGAAGTTACACCCTCACTCAAGGAACTACACTTACTACTCTCCTGTACACCACACCTATTCCCGTATAGATCAGTTGTATACACAGGTGGAGAGCTTGGGATACTTGCAGGATGCTCAACTTGGAGATATATTCTCAGACCATGCTCCCCAGACCTCCATGTGGGATTTTGCCTTCCAACCTAAAAAGACACAATGGAGACTAAATCCATACCACCTGCGTTCCAAACAGTTCTGTGAATTTCTCACGGAAAAAATACTAGAAATAAAGGTGGATAACCCAGCGTCAGATACTACCTCCACAATTCGTTGGGATACATAATAAAGTATACTTCAGAGCAAGAAAGGCAACGTAAAGCGCAAAGACTTAGGCTAGAGGATACCCTCCATTTCTTACAAATGGCTCACAAACAGGGGGATACGTCAGTACTTCCCCAAATGCAACAGGCTAGATACGAATTGGATCGACTAATTCAGCAGCAAACCGAGATAGCCTTGACCTTTTTACGCCAAAGGTTTTATGAGGTAGGCCCAAGAGCTACGTGGCTACTAGCGTATCAAACCCGTAAACAAAAAAAAATAGCCACTATCCTATCCATTCGCCACCCAATGGGAGGCCAACACCTCACCAAAACGCATGACATTGCGGAAGCATTTACTTCATACTATAAGGCCTTATACACTCCCGAACATGCAGCATCTCCACAACAAATAGCAGAATACCTGCCGGCAATTACTCTCCCACGGCTAGCAGAGGACCATAGAGAAGCACTGGTTGCTCTGATCACGGAACTGGAGGTGTCTAATGCCATTGCAAACGCCAAATCCTTAAAATCTCCAGGCCCAGACGGATACGGGACTGAGTTCTACAAAGTAGCCAAGGTACAGATCTCTCCCAATCTGCTCAATATGTTCAACTCGGTATTGGAGGGGAGCCCACCCCCACCATCCTGGTCATATGCAACTATTTCCGTAATCCCCAAACCGGATAGGAATCCACAGCTATGTGCTTCATATATGCCTATCTCAGTACTAAATCAGGACTATAAATTATTCATGAGCATATTGACCCGTCGGGTAGACCAGGTGCTCCCTTTATTAATAAATAAAGATCAAACGGATTTGTCAGATCCCGCACCACCACGGACAGTATTAGTCGTACTCTGCATGTAGTACACCACATGCAAACTAGTAAAATCCCAACCATACTAGCCAGTCTAGACGCTGAAAAAGCATTCGACAGAGTGGCCTGGACCTTCCTATACTCAACACTGCATAAGTTTGGGTTTCCCCCTGCCTTAATCACAGTCCTCCAGAACATATACTCGGCCCCCCGGGCCTGTGTAAAGGTGAATGGGCATCACTCCAACTACTTCCCCCTTTTTAGGGGGACGAGACAGGGCTGCCCTTTTTCACCCCTGCTATTTGCAGCATTTATCGAGCCTCTAGCACAACAAATTAGAGAAGTGCGTGGAATAGAGGGTGTGGTGGTAGGTGGAGGTGAGCATCGAGTAGCCCTTTATGCCGATGACATCCTTCTATACCTCCAGAACCCTGAACAATCTCTCCCCATGGTCAAACAGATCCTGGACTCCTTCGGTTCGGTCTTGGGATACAAGTTGAACTTTACTAAAACGGAACTGCTAACCTTTCATTACTCCCCCTCACCAAAAGTGCAAGGCAGCTTCCCAGGGAGGTGGAACCTACAAAAGCTTAAATACCTAGGCGTGTATATCCCTCAAGCCCCTACCAAGTACTACGAATACAATTATACCCCCTTCATCGCGCAGTTGAAATCTGACTTAAATTCATGGGCAACACTTCCCCTTGGCCTCGCTCGGAGAATTGACCTAGTCAGAATGATAACACTCCCGAGGGCTTTGTATCTATTTCAAAATATCCCCGTACACCTCCCATTAAAGACCTTTCGCGAACTGAACCGTCTTATCACAAAGTTCATTTGGGCCAACCAAAAGCCCCGTGTCCGTTTAAAGATCCTCACTCTCCCCGACCGGAGGGCTGGCGCCCCAAGATCTAAGACATTACCAACAAGCAGCAGCGCTCACACACTTGATGTCCCGGCAAACCAGAACAACCAGCCCACACTGGTTGGACATAGAACGAGCAATGCTAGATGACCACACCTACTGCCGAATCCTATACCAACAAGAAAACAACTGGTTACCGCTTCACCATGTAAACCCTTGGCTTAAGGCCTTGTTCCGCGCTTGGCAAACCATTAAAAAAACACATCGGTTGACACCCTTCCTACCACTTATATGCCCAATAGCAAGTCTGAGCAACTTTTTCCCAAACAGCTTGGATAACAGCTTTCGGCATTGGGAAAGGCATGGGTTGAAGTACCTGGGACAGATAATGTCGCAGGGAGTGCTGTGGTCATACACAGAGATTCAAAGGAAGTACAACCTACCACACCGGGATTTCTACCGCTACGTACAGCACCGGCACTATGTAGACGGTCTCCCACGGATAATCTGGGAACACGAACAACTCCCTCCCATAATTCAAAATCAAGTCACTCTTAACAAAACTCTGAAACAGAACCACCTAATATCGTTATACTACCAAACGTTGAACGTGCAGAATCAGCCTCATATCGACAACATTCGCACACAATGGACCCAGGAATCAGGCTATCAGATATCGCCCGGAGACTGGCGTAGAACTTGGGGTTACACTGCCAGAGTGACGAGTTCACACCAGTGGCGCGAGTTTGCGTGGAAAAATCTGGTCTGGTACTTCAGAACCCCTGCAATTATCTGCAACTTTTCCTCAACCCACTCAGCTGCCTGCAGGCGCCTATGTGGGGAACCCAAGGCAAATCACACCCACATCATGTGGGAATGTCCACACCTGAGACCATTCTTGGTGCTTCTGCAGACTCAACTGCAAGAAATGCTAGACCCGCAATTACAACTGACAATAGAGATGTTCCTATTCTCCATTTTCCCCAAGAACCTCCGGGGCCCAAACACTAGATATTTACTCCTCCTACTCCTATCCGCAGCTGAGAAAGCAATTACTAAAGCGTGGTTGACCCCGAAAGTTCCCACGACTCAGGATTGGTGGAACATCACAAGACAAATATACATAATGGAAAAAATCACGCATAGTTTGAACGACCAAGAGGAAAGGTTTACTATCAGATGGGCCAGATGGCAAATATACTATATGTTAAAAGACCCTATGTTTACCCCCTAGGGGAGTTATACAAAGAAGCCCACTTAGGGAGTATAACGCCCAGACTAGATCGATGTTATTTCTTAAGATTGTGACCTGGAATGGATATTGGAGAACAAAGTGTGTTTATGAAGAAGTGTTGTCATAATATTGCATATGACGCCTGTGGATCATGCTTGAACTTCCCCCCCTGGGAGCAACCTAGGAAGACTTTGGTATCACGAGATCAGCCTCTTTGTCTATATCCTACGGCCAGGCCGGACAATGCTGCTAGTGATCTAACCCCTATAAATAAGCAAATGAATTTAAAAATCATATGTACCTCCCCTTCCTGTAGAGCAATAACTTAATGTACTCAAAATGGAATGTTGCATTGTATAAAAGAAATGTACTGCTTGGATCTGGATGATATGTCTGTATATATGTTGTAAAACCTAAATAAAGAGGATATTTAAAAAAATGACTGCTGTAATCAGCTGTACTAATCATTAACGAGTCATTACCGTCAGGTAAACAAGTCATCACCAAATTAGTAGAAGATCTTCAATATACTGGGCATCTTCAAATTATACAGCCTAGAAAAGAGAGGGCTGTGAAGGGAAATGGTCATAGTTTTCTGAATACTAAAGAGGATAGACAGGGTGTAGTACATATATGTTTTCACTGGTCTGTGCCACCAGAACTCGAGGGCATTCACTCAAACTGGGGGGGGGGGCAGGATAAGGGAAAAGCATTAGAAAGCATTAATTCACATACAGGGTGATCAGCATAATGAACAGCCTACCCGGTAATGGAAGCTAAAACCATTGAAAGCAGGACAAAGGGGAAGGGGCGCTAATGAGCAGCTAGCTGGCAAGACATGTTTCCCCGAGCGCAGTCTTTCCAGAGACTAAAACGTTAAATTCATTAGCAAAAGCCAGCAAATATTGCCCAACTTACAGCAATCAATGGGATAACAATAATGGATGAGTTTTTGGTCAACCCATTGGCCAAAAAGTTTCAGAATGCAGCCAAATCCAACAAGAAAAGGACAGCGACCTCATTGCCTGCAGACCCAAGCCCAATGTAACTTTCTGCTGCAGAAATGGGAGCGTTGGGTCAGACAGTCACCAAGCAATTGCGGTTAGCCCAAAACTCTACAGGCTGGCAGGAAAATTGGAGGACATTTCCACGCAGTATGCTTCACAAGCGAAGTGGATTTTGGAAGTTGAGCAAACAGTGTCATGGAATGGAGGATGCTATGGGCTCATTCCCCGGAAAAGTGGCAAAGCTGGAATGTGAATAGGAAGACCTTCGGAAGCTCCTTGACTATCAAGATAACTTTAATGAGCATAGCAATCTTCGCATTTGAGGGCTCTCAGAAGGCAAGGAAGGTGTAAGCACCCTGGAGTTCTGTGCTGTCACTTTGCCGAAGCTGTTAGGCATGTCAGTGAAAAGGAATGAAAATCAGATGGGCACACAGGGCTCTCACACCATGACCTCCAGCAGACTGTGACAGGGTTGAATAGGACCCTGTCCCAGTTGTTATGGAGAGTTTGAATGCAGGGATCTGTTCTGTTCTTTCCTTTCCTGTCTCTTGTCTGTCTGGTTGCGCAACCAAATTTTCCTGTGAGACCTAGGATTTGATCACCCCGACAGTCTCGCAATTCTTTGCCTCTCACTGTCTCTCACTCTTTCCTTGCTGTTTCTGTCTTTTTTCTCCCTTGCATATCTGCAGATGTAAAAATATATGCAAATCATTAGGTGGAAATGTAACTGATATTGGGATCCCTTTGTTTAGAAATTATATAGTGTTACTGTTGAAATGTATATAATTATAGTTTGAGATAATTGCAAAAAGCTATTGGGAACTCAAGGGGTTAACCTGGCAGCAGTTTTTAAGCCCTTTTTCAGAAGCTGTGGAGAAGGGGCCTTAGTTCTGGGACACTGTGTTCTTGCTGCAGCTGCATGAAATTGACAAGAACGTTTTTGGAAAAAACAGGATGCTTGTTAAGGGGGGGTTGCAAAGACTTATAAGAGAGAGCTACAATGTTTTGAGAGAGACACAGAGATTGAAGGAAAACTCAGATGGATCTTCTCTGTTTATTTTTCCTTTGTAAACAGTTATACTGAACAAGTTTATTTTTTTATGTTACTGCTAGTACTAATAAACACTTTTTGCGAATTCTACAACTGCTTCTGGTTTTTCCTATGCTTCCTGACCTGTGCCTCGATGACACACACCAGCCCCTGAAGCAAGTTATATTTCACCTCCATCCTTTTGGTGACAGACAGACAATGCTAACTTCCTACAGGAACAGCAAACGGCTTACATTTGAGGGGACTAAGCTATACTTCCATCAAGATTTCTCTCCCAGGATGCAGAAAATTCAAAAGTTGTTTAGCCCGATATTAGATATGCTGAGGGAACGTAAGTTGGAATTCACTTTCTCCTACCCGGCAGTGATTAAGTCCACCATGAGGGAGTGACATTCACATTTTGGGTTTTGGAAAGGGCTCACACTTTGGTCCAAGAACGGGATAAGAACCAGGGTTGATTGCTGCTATGGATGTGGACTGAACTGTTGAAACAATGGACCAGTATGATGATACCCTATTCCTCTGAGGAACATCTGCGCTGTGCTGCCTTACCCTGGGGGATCATTATGAGCGCAAATCCAGGTTTCATGCACCACTGGAGGGACTTGAAATGTGAGGAGGAGGAGGACAATTTTGTTGGTGGGAGCCCCTGAGAAAACCACTGAAATGATGGAGGTAATCTTTGTTTTTTTCACATGGACAATTGCCATAATGTGGTCTGTGCTTATTGGGCAGGAGGGCATAGTTTGCCATGCACCATGGTCTGGAAACATGGTGGCCGCCATGTAGTGAAAGACATACCTGCCAGCCTGCCTTAAGACTTTCAATTACTAGAATATCATATTTCTGAGATGCTGTAGCTCAAATAAGGCAGGGAAGGCTGGAGGGGGGCATGCAGGCAAGACACTGCGTGCAGTTTATAATATGGTGAGTTTTTTTTCTCTCCTGCTTTGCTCTCTGGGGTCCCCTAGAGCAAGATAACACTAGCCAGGAAACTAGATTATGAACAGGGACATCAAGTGTGTTTCAGCACACTAAATAATGTGCCTGTAGGGGTTATTTGGGAAGCTGGGGGTGGAACTATGTGCACACCAAAGGGTAAGGGTGGGATGCCTAAAGAATAGCTGTCAGTGACTAATTTGTGATGCTAATCAGGGATTTATCTAACTCTAAAAATTGATTAGCATTTTGCTCATAAAAGTGCTAAATCTTTGTGAAAATGCATAGCTCTTGCCTCACTGTGTTTAACAAACACAGCACTTCTAGAAAATTTATATAAATACTTTCTGTACAGTTAGTATAGACCCAAGAAAAAAACTGCTAATCAATTATTTAAAACCCTGCTAATGATCCTCTTGGGGGGCACAAAGTTCAGACTGCTATCATCTCAAGGGGCACCTACAATCACAGGGCACCGGATGGTAGTAACTTGAGATGGGGAGGGGGGGGTCATACATCGGCTGTGACAGACACTGAGTAGACCATGGAGAGGGGGTCTATTTTGGATCCTTGTGGGTCATACTTGGGTGGTGGGGTAATATAAGCCTCAGTATTCTTGTAGCTATTGAAGTTATACTGAGATGACAGGAAAGAGGGACAGGAGATGGGTATCTGTGCACTATAGGAGAGAAGTTGCTAATTCCCTACTGCTGACCAGGGGAGAAGCTGGGTCAAGGTATAGCGCACAATGACCCATAAAATTCCTATATGGGTACATGTTATGATGGTGTTTGACATGTTACAAAGCACTGTATGTTCTTACAGATACCTTTATACTGCAAATAATGTTGAATTGCAGAAGGAGTGTTTTGTGTGTTCTCTTTATTCTACATTTAGCTGATCAAAAGCAGAATGGTACACATTATATCTTGTCTGTTGGCATGCGAGGGGGCTGTGCGGGGGGGGGGGGCCAAGAGGAATAATAGTGCTGGTTATGGCAACAGAGTCTGAGATTACTGTAACAACCTGGAATGTGCAGGGGTTCGCCTTCCCTATTAAAATAAAGAAAACCCTGACTGCATTAAAACATTAACACACTTATGTGGCTCTTCTACGGGAGACCTACCTCACAACACCTGAGTGTGCCAAGAAGGTAAGTGGCTGGGTGGGGGCCTGCTACTCTGCCTCCTATTCATCACACAAGTGAGGGGCTGCTGTACTTATTAACATGCACTTGTCACTGCAGGTGCACAGAACAGTAACTGACCCTGAGGATGACAGGTATGTGTTTGTGGAAGGGGAGTTGTTTGGGGGATGAGTGACCTATGGCAGCGTTTATGCCCCTGTGGTCTTTAATCCTGTTTTCTATCAGCAAACCTTGGACATTATCCACAGAGAACAATTTCCCAATCTTATACTGGGGGAAGGGGACTTTAATTGTGTTATGGAACCAGCTCTAGGTCATTCCGGGGGAACATCATAAGGGGGCTCTGGCTGCCTGGCAACATGGTCTGTGTAATCTGGACATGGTAGATAGCTGGAAATCTACTAGCCCGGGGCCTAGAGAATACACATTCTAATCTAACCCACATAAAACATGGTCAAGATAAGACTTCACAGAGATATTTCAACCTTGCCAAAATTAGGTCCATTCAAACATATGCTCCGTCAGCATCTCAAGGCTAACAGTTTATGTGACTGCTACACCTAAGATACCACCACCTATGGGTTTGACCTACCTTTGTGTTCTCACTTCCTCGCTATACTAGAAGGACCTTTCACATCCCCTGCTCAGCCCTCTATCCCCATCCCCCCTTACTCTGTGCCTGCTACCCCTCTCTCCCCCCGGCACCCCTTGTCCACCCATACTGCCAGTACCCCGCTCACACTGCCTCTATCTATACAGGTCTGACAAGGCCTTTTGGCTGCCTCCTCCATTTTCTGGGTTCTCTTGATTACCTTCCTCTCTCTGCTACACTTTTCACCTTCCAATCTATAGTTTCACTTTTAGATACAAAGTATGGGTGGTACCTAAACTAAACAAGAGAAATACTCTGAAGACGGGGTCGATACCAGACCATTTACAGAAGAAAGGGTTCTGAAAGAACTAATAAAACTGAAGGTGGACAAAGCAATGGGGCCTGATGGGATTCACCCAAGAATTCTAAAAGAACTAAGGGTAGAACTAGTGACACCGCTGACTACTCTCTTTAACAAATCATGGGAGGATGGGGTGGTACCTGAGGACTGGAGAAGGGCGGATGTGATTCCTCTTCACAAAAGTGGGAGCAGGACAGAGGCAGGAAACTACAGACCAGTTAGTTTGACCTCAGTGGTAGGGAAAATGATGGAATCACTTCTGAAGGAAAGAATTGTTGAGTACCTAGAGGCCAGTGGGGCACAGGACCCAAGGCAGCATGGATTCACAATGGGAAGGTCGTCAGATGAATCTAATAGATTTCTTTGACTGGGTGACCAAAGTAGTAGACCAGGGAGGGGCTGTGGACATGGCTTACCTAGATTTTAGCAAGGCATTTGATACAGTCCCACACAAAAGATTAATACACAAGTTAGCTCGCCTTGGAGTGGGCCCCAAGGTGGTAGCCTGGATAAAAAATTGGCTAGACAACAGGACGCAAAGGGTAGTAGTAAATGGAGTCCACAGTGAAGAAACACAGGTTACTCACCTGTAACAGAAGTTCTAGGAATGGTATATGTTGTTCATCCACACTTATTGGCAGGTATCCTTGCCGCTTTAAATCTTGCCGGAAGGTCTTCAACCTGGCTCCTCCCACCCACCCGGGTGGTAAAACTCTCGGCTCCGCCCCATGACGCCAGATCTGGCCCGCTGGAAGCTCAGGTTGTACATCGAAGCCGGGGAGGTCGGGTGGGTCGTGTGGATGAACAACATATACCATTCCTAGAACTCCTGTTACAGGTGAGTAACCTGTATTTCTAGGGACATGGATATGTTGTTCATCCACACTTATTAGCAGACTCCTAGCAGTTCTCCGGGAGGAGGGAGGCAAGGCGCACACCCCCTACTTAGGGAATAGAGACTGGAGAACCGAGGCCCCAAAACCAGCATCCCGGCGTGACTCAAGGTCGATGTGGTAATGGGTGATGAAGGTGTGTGCTGACTTCCAGGTAGCAGCCCTGCAGATTTCCTGGATAGGGACGTCCCTGGAAGCAGCCACCGATGCAGCAGTATGGCAGGTAGAATGAGCTTGTATCCCTCTGGGAGGCTCCATGCCCGCCAACTTATAGCAGAGATCTATGCAGGAGGTGACCCACCTGCTTATCGTCCGCTTGGCTGCAGGTCTGCCAGGTGTGGCTTCAGCGTAGGTGACAAAGAGCTGGTGAACCTCTCTCCTGAATTTCAGCCGCAGCGCCTTTATAGTAAGCGAGCCTCTCTAGGGTCCAGAGTATGGAGCCTATATTCGGCCTCCGAGGTGTGATTGGGGTAGAACACCAGCAGAATCAACACCTGGTTAAGGTGAAACCTCACACCACCTTCGGAAGGAATTTCGGTGGGGACACAGGACAACCTTGTCCCTGTGGAAGACCAGGTAAGAAGACTCAATGGAAAGCGCCTGGAGCTCTCCCATCCTTCTGGCTGACATGATAGCCACCAAGAAGGCAGTCTTCCACGACAGGTGAGAAAGATCACACCTGTGCATTGGTTCAATGGCCTGCCCATGAGCTTTGCCAGTACCAGCAGTAGATCCCATGGAGGTGGAGGTTCTCGACTGAGGGGAAATGTGGTCAAGGCCTTTGAAAAAGCGCCCAGACTGACCTTCTCCTGCGCCACCGACTGCCCTCGCCCACCGGTAAGCAGAGATGGCTGCCAGGCCCTTAAGGGTCGCCGACCTAAGCCCTTGCTGAGAAAGGGACCACAGGTAGTCCACTATGCTCGCTAGGGAACAGGAGGAAGGGTCAAGGCCCCTATCTGACACCAAATGGAAAATCTCTTCCATTTGAAGGCGAGCATTTCCTGGTCGACTCTACGGGACGCCTCAACTACATTGAGGACCCCATTGGAAAGACCCAAGGCCTGGAACGCTTAGCCGCCAGGAACCAGGCCGCCAGGTGCAGGGATTGAAGGTCCGGATGGAACACCTTCCCTGATTGACTGAGAGCAGGTCTGAGAGCTGGAAGGCCTCGGGAGCCTGGAGCTGAGGCTGAGGAGATCTGGGTACCAGAACTGGCGGGGCCAGTCTGGGGCTATCAGAATCACCTGCCCTGTCCCTCCTTGCTTTGAGAAGCACCTTGTGTATCAAGGGAAATGGGGGAAAGGCGTAGAAGAGGCCCGGGGTCCACTGCCTCGAGAAGGCATCCCCCTGCAGCAAGCCCTGCTGAGGAGGGCGGGCATGGAACAGCCTCAGCTTCGCGCTCTCCCTGGAGGCAAACAGGTCCACCTGAGGTGTGCCCCAATGGGAGAACAGATCTTGTACTACCTCCGGCAGGAGAGACCACTCGTGGGACACAGCCCCTATCTGGCTTAGGGCATCGGCCAGGGTGTTGGAGGCTCCTGCCACGTGAATGGCTAGGAGATCCGCCTCCAGGCTGCGCACGAGTGACCAAATGTGGAGAGCTTCCTTGCACAGAGGCATGGAGTGCGTCCCGCCCTGGCGGTTTAGATAGTACATGGTCGTGGTATTGTCCATCTGGACTCGGACCACTTGACCCCAGAGAAATGGAGCAAAGGCGGTGAGAGCTAGGCGGACCGCTCGGAGCTCCAGCAGGTTGATGTGACATCAGGACTCCCGCGGGGACCAAAGGCCGTGCGCTCGGTGTTCCCCCAGATGGGCACCCCAACCCATCAGAGAGGCATCGGTCGATAGAGAGACCGTCGGCTCGGGGCGGACAAACGGGATGCCCTCCTGCAGATGAACTGGAACGGTCCACCACTGGAGAGCATTCCACATCCCCTGGGTCACAGTCACTAGCTGGTCCAATGGATCGCAGCGTTGACACCACTGGCTGGCCAGCCCCCATTGAAGGGGGCACATGTTCCAGCGGGCCCAGCGGACCACGCTGGTACAGGCCGCCATGAGACCCAGGAGGCGCAGGAAGTCCCGGGCAGGGCGCGATTGCCCAACCAGAAATGATTGGGCAAAGGAGGAAAGAACCTCGGCACTGTACGCTGGGAGCCGTGCTCTGGCTCGAAAAGAGTCAAGTCTGCCCCGATGAAAAGAATCACCTGCTTCAGCTCCAGTTCCGACTTGGCCTCGTTGATGAGGAGGCCGACTTGAAAGCAAACCTGGAGGGCCAGATCTCTGGACCGCTCCATCTCCTGCCTGGAGGGGGCTGCTATCAGCCAGTCGTCCAGGTAAGGGTACACCCGGACCCCTCGGCGCCGCAGGAATGCTGTCACCACTGCCATGCATTTGGTGAAGACCCTGGGAGATGGAGACGCGCAAGGGCATGGCTCGAACTGAAGGATCCCTCTCCCGAAAGCGAAGGAATCTCTGATGTGACGGACGGATAGGGACGTGAAAGAACGCATCCTGCAGGTCCAGAGAGCAGAACCACATGCCGCGTTCCAAGGATGGTACTATCTGAGCCAGAGTGACCATCCTGAAGGTCCGAGACCTTAGGAACTTGTTTAGGTCGTGCAGGTCGAGAATGGGGCGCCAGCCCCCGTCCGTTTCGGAACCAGGAAGTACCTGGACACAAACCCCGGGTCTGAGGGAGGGTCCGCTACCTCTCTGATCACCTCCTTCTCGAGGAGGAGAGCGATGTCGGCTCGGCGAGCCGACAGTAAGGCTGCGGACCCCGAGGCCCCCCGAGGTGCGACGGCTCTGAAGGGCGGGGCCTGCTCGAACTCCAGAGGCAGGCCCTTTCCGACCACTTCCAACACCCACCAGTCTGTGGTAATAACGGACCAGGCGGAAAGAAAGTGGCGGATCCGCCCCCCACGGGGGGAACCTGGGGTGAGGTGACGGGGTTGGGGGCGACACCCCTCAACCCGTCACTGGGCAGGCTTGGAGGAGAGACCGGCCGAGGGACCTCCAGGGCCTTTACCTCCCTGCTTCCTGGAGGAGGAAGCTGAGGGCTTGGGTTTGGGATGCCAAGCTCGTGCCTGCTGGCCCAGACGTTGCTGGGCCGGACGTGCCGCGGGCGCAGAGGGACGAAAAGGCTTAGGCTGTGGTCTGCGGCCTTTGTCCTTCTGTGCAGATGAGACCAAGTCCAAGGTAGCATTGGACTTCTCGATCCTCTGCAGGTGACCTTCCATCCCAGGGCCAAGAGGTCGGTCCCCAGGAAGGGGACATCCGCCAACTTGTGCTGGGTATCCGAAGTGAAGGTGGATATCCTCAGCCATGCCCGACGGCGCATAGCCACTGCGGCCGCCACAGACCTGGCACATGAGTCTCCAATGTCCAGAGCAGTCTGAAGCTGCTGTTTGGCCACTGCCCTGCCCTGGTCCCGCACCTGCCTAACCGTGGTCTGCAGGTCCGCCGGAAGATGAGGAACTACCTCGTCCAGGGAGCCCAACAGGTCATGAGAGAAATGTGCCATGAGTACAGCCGAACTGGCCTGACGAAGGCTGAGGTGAGGACGCAGCGTAGACTTTGTGCCCGGCATAGTCCAATTTCTTGGACTCCTTGTCGGGAGGTTTGTCCACATCCCTAGCGTTCCCGGCGCGCTGGAAAACGCTGTCGGTAACTAGCCCCTCGGCTGAGGGGTGTTCCGAAAAAACGGACAAGGAACCGGTAGGGACCACATACTTCCTGGCCATCCTGGCTGACTGTGCAGGACAGGAAGCAGGGCGCTGCCAGAGCTCCAAGGCTGGGCCCACTATGGCCTCGGCCACCGGAAAGGCCTCTGTAGGGGAATCCCCTCGGTCCAGTATCTCCGTGAGGGGATACCTGGCCCGCTTAGACACAGGTTCGAGCTCATCCCGTGGACTCCAAGATGAGCCGAGCAATCCCAGATAGGGACGGCAGGGCTATCGTCCATCGACTGACCTCCAGAGGACTCCAAGTCTACTCGCCTGGAGAAAAGGGAGGAATCGCCGTCGGACTCGGAAGAGTCCGCAAAGAGCTGCCTCGGGCCTGAGCCACCCTCCACCTGCCGAGGTCGATCGGGAGTGAGGGTAACAGACAGCCTATGGGGCAGGCCCTGAGCCAACAGAGAATTCTTGGTTGGAGCCCCAAATAACGGCTGTGGAGGCAGAGGTTCCACCAGGATCGGTGGAGCAGCTGGTTTTGGCCGAACAACCGGCCTGGGAACAGGCTCCTCGGGTAAGTCGAGGGGTTGTTTCGGCCGCTCCGGTGACAGCCACTTAATGGCCGGGGAAGGCGACGGCGTCGGCTTGTTCCCGGTCAGAAGGAGCTGTTGCCACATGAGGTCCTCGTATCGTCGACGTAACTTACGTCGAAGCCTCCCCTCGTCCGAGGACGAGCGGCGGCGCCGCTTACCGCGGTGCCGAGACCGAGACTGCCTATGACGTTGGGATCGGCTGGACCGTGAAGAAGTCCGTGACCGAGAACCTCAGCTTTTCCGAGGACGGTGCGGGGAGGGGACGGGTGGAACCGGCTCTCCCCTCGGCTCGGAGGGTTCACCCGAGGGATCCGGAACCGGAGGCACTGGCAAGCCCACAGGATCCTCAACTCCCACCAGGGGAACCGGGGAGAGAGGATTCTCGGCTTTGCCTGGCGACACCCATCCAACGGGTCGAGAAAAATCTCGACTGCGTCGACGGGAGTCTCGGTCAACTGACCTGACGGGGACACCGTTAGACCAGTGGCCGAAGCCGAACGATCGACCAAAGTCGATGGCCGAAACTTCGGGGAACTTCCGCCCCCAAGAGTGTCGAATGGAGGACTCTACCCTTGTCTTTCTTTTTGGACCGAGAAGAAGATCCAGCAGACATTGGTCCCTCTCCCTTAGTGGAGAGGGACAGACAAAGCTCCTTAAAGGAAGCTGCATAAGAAGAACCCAGGGAGAGCAGGACAAATGCCGCGGCCGAGGAAGATGCGGCCCGCGCCGCCTCCTCTTCGAGGGCGATCTTCTGCTCTAGCTGATCCGCCGAGCCTGCCGCCACAGAAACCGCCGACCGGGCCTCTTTTGACTTCACCGGAGGAAAATGTTTCTCGGGACGCCCCAGCTGTAAACGGGCAGCACGGTTCGAGGACGAGGCTGAGAAGGAAGAGCACAGGTCGCAAGCCTGCGGGTTGTGCTCAAGGCCTAAACAGTAGACACACGTAGAGTGCGGATCCGTCCGAGACATCTTCTGCCCGCAAGGGCATCTCCGAAAACCGGGAGTCGATTGTCTATCGCAGCCGCGAGGTATAGAAGACCGAAGTCTAGAAATGCAAAAACCTTTAAATTCGCAAAACCAAAGAATTAGGAACCAGTCTTATACACAGAGCGTTAAGGAGGGAACCTGAGCTTCCAAGCGGTAAGGAAGATCTGGCGTCATGGGGGCGGGCCGAGGTTTTACCACCGGGTGGGTGGGAGGAGCCAGCTTGAAGACCTTCCGCAAGATTTAAAGCTGCAAGGATACCTGCAATAAGTGTGGATGAACAATATCCATGTCCCTAGAAAGGAGGGTTACTAGTGAAAGCAGGGTTCAGTACTGGGACCGTCCTTTTAATGTCTTTATAGTGACATTGCAGAGGAAATGGTAGAAAAGTATGTCCTTTGCAGATGACACAAAGATCTGCAACTGGGTTGATACACCAGATGGAGTGGAAAGGATGAGAAGGGACTTGGCAAGGTTGGAGGAATGGTCAAATGTATGGCAGCTCAGATTCAATGCAAAGAAGTGCAAGGTAATGCACCTGGGAAACAAAAACCCAGGGGAAGAGTACACAATGGGGGGTGAGATACTGTCAACAGTAAAAATGGAAAGGGACCTGGGGGTAATTATATCAGATGACCTAAAGGTGGGCAAGCAATGTGAGAAGGCAGTAAGGAAGGCTGGGGGGATACTGGGATGCATAGGGAGAGGCATCAATAGTAGAAAACAGGAAGTTGTTATCCCTCTGTACAGACAGTTGGTGATTCCCCATCTGGAGTACTGTGTGCAGTTCTGGAGAC
Source organism: Neoceratodus forsteri (assembly GCA_016271365.2). Taxonomy (NCBI): domain Eukaryota; kingdom Metazoa; phylum Chordata; order Ceratodontiformes; family Ceratodontidae; genus Neoceratodus; species Neoceratodus forsteri. The sequence continues at coordinate 1,378,754,935 of CM028132.1, read as the reverse complement.
CCCATCTCCACAAAGACATATACAGAGTGGAGGCTGTCCAGAGGAGGGCAACCAAAATGGTGCAGGGTCTGCACCAGAAGACATACAAAGAAAGACTGAAGGAGCTTAATATGTATACCCTTGAGGAAAGGAGGGAGAGAGGGGACATGATAGAAACTTTCAAGTACCTCAAGGGAATCAACAAAGTCCAAGAGGGTGGCATCTTTCAGAAAAAGAGATGTGCAAGAACAAGGGGGCACAATTTGAAGATAGAGGGGGGATGGCTCAGAGGTAATGTGAGGAAGTATTTTTTCACAGAGAGGGTTGTGGATGCATGGAACAGCCTCCCTGAGGAGGTCGTGGAGCCAAGAACAGTGGGGGAATTCAAAGAATGCATGGGACAGACATAAGGCAGTCCTAGTGGGGGGTAGGAGGAAGTAAGCTGTTGGTTAACTAGGATCTGCAGCTTATCTGTTAGGTAGGAAAATGGGCAGACTAGGTGGGCCAAGCGGTCCTTATCTGCCGTTAAATTCTATGTTTCTATGTCATTATTGCTTTACTGTTTTTGTTAGAAACTCTGTATTTTTGCCTTCTTTGTATGTTTGTCACCTTTCCTCACTGACGTGGAACCTTTATAAAAGAGCTGCTATGTGCTCAGAGGTATTGTAATCCAAGCTTGAATAAATAAATAAAATAAATCTCTTTATTCCTTGAGCACAGTATCACTGACTGATAAAGATATCTCATAAGCATCTCATGTCATGCTATGGTCATCCTCACCATAGCGGCCAAGGGGGAAAGGGAGGCTATTCCCAACTGGTGGTTCCCCACATAGCTGCTGGCAGGGGAGGAGTTCACAAAGTACATCAAAGAGCAGGAGAAAATATACTGGGCCGCCAATGAGGCATCAGGCCCAAAAAAGGCAACATACTGGGAGGCAGGGAAAGCATTTACGCAGGGAATAATCATTAGCCATGTGTCACGGGTCAAAAAGGTTAGACGGGACTAAAGGACAGAACTTGAGCACAAATTAAATGCACTATAGAAAAAAGTAGCAGCTGGAGGGGTGAGGATATCCTGAGAGAGCTCAGAATGACAAGAGAAGCTCTGAATTTAGTGCTCACAGCAGAAGCCAAAACCAGCTTGCTTTTTGCCCAGTAGTGAATGTTTGAAAGGGGAAACAGACCGGACCCGATGTTAGCTAGCCTGGTGGGCTGGAGGAAAGGACCAGCCCATACCACTGCAATTAAAGATAGACAACTGCAACTGGAACAGGTGGAGTACTGGATTAGGTATATCTTCCATGAGTTTTGTGAGCAGCTGTATAAGGTGGAGTCCATAGATAGGGAGGCACAGGAAGCTCAGTTTTTGGACAGTATTGTCATCCCTACCATCTCAGAGGAACAAAGAGAGATGCTTGGGGCAAAGGTGACTAAGGAGGAAATCAAGTATGCTACAGGAAAGCTGAAGAGGGGGAAAGTGTGTGTGGGTGTGGGGGGGCTTGATGGCTTTGTGGCAGAATATTATACAGAGGAGGGGGGCGCTGTGGAGCAGCCAACATGGCGGCAGCTGTTTTTTGAATAGCTAATAGCGCCAGTCGTTTGAAGTTTATATTCGCCTGATTTAAGTGCCTAAAAGTTACATCCATTGGTGTCAGTGCAAGTCTTGACTGGTAGAGAACAGAGATGAGTCCAAAATGGGACCATAAGCACCCATCAGAGTTTGGAGGCCTTCTTATCTCTGGACAGATCAAAGGGTTCGAGGCAACGGCCAACCTCGTCAGTGGAATTGAGAGCTGCAGAGCTGCTAAACCCACAAATAATGGCTATGTTGCAGAAAATTCAAGAGACTGGAGAGGAAACAAATCTCAGATTTGCTGTGGTTGCAGCACGATTTGGGGAACTGGATTCAAAGGTACAGTCAAATGCTACCAACATTGCGGAGCTTATCCTGGAGGCAAATCACCAGTGTGAAAGGAATGCTGCTTTTGTGAAGGACTTACAGTTTTTGAAAGCCAAGATGGAAGTTCTGGAAAATACTCACCGGCAGTCGAACATCAGGATTGTGGGCTTCCCCCCTCGTCTGGCTGGAAGGGCGGATATACTTTCTGCAGTCTCACAAATGATCTTGACAGACCTGGGACTTTTATCAGCAGACTCAGGTATTTCTGTTATTAAAGCCTTTGCTATTCCAATGCGAGCTAGACCATGTGGTACTGATGCCCTGTGCACTATCAGGGATTTATTTAACTCCAAAAATTGATTAGCGTTTTCCTCATAAAAGTGCTAAAACATTGTGAAAATGCATAGCACTTGCCTCACTGTGTTTAACAAACATAATACTTCTAGAAAACCTATATAAATGCTTTCTGTACAGTTAGCATTGTCCCCAGAAAAAAACTGCTAATAAATTATTTAAAACCCTGACTATGACTGTGACTACAACATTCTTGAGCACGGAAGCTCGTATTCCATTGCTGCAGGCTGCTAGAAGACACGGTGATGTCTGGGAAGGCAGTAAAATCGCACTATTCCTGGACATTTCCTCTCTGACACAAACAAGAAGAAAAGCCCTGCAAGTGGTCAAAAAATCTCTCTCTTCTTGAAAACGGAATGGCGGCACTGCTTCTTTTTCTGGCCCGACTTCAGATTCGGCATGCCAATAAGACTCATCTTTTCACTGACCCTGAAGCTGCAGCAGCCTTTGCCACTAAACTGTCTACTGTTCAGTCTCCAGAGGATAAGGACTCAGATGATGGGGAAGATTTCATGGACCCTAATGACTGAAGGAGACTGTTAAATTAGTTTACTTCTCCCTTTTCTGGAACATATGGGACTTCAGCTGGTCCTTTGGGGTTTGTACTATTTTGGGCCTTCTGTGTTTTATTAAGCTATCATAGCCATGTTTGGTTTATACTCTAGTTAGTATTTTAGGCACCAACAGGTGTAATGTTTTTTTTCCCCAGAGAGTGACTAGTTGATTATTGGAGTGTTTTTTTCACTCCACTTAGTTTGTGAACTATGTATTAAATCCTAATAATATTCTGTTTCCCCTACCGGATGCTTTGTGTAGGCCTTGTGGTAGGGGTGCTATGCAACTTAATTGAGATCAGGCAATCTGATTTACCTCCTTTATGGTCACCTTGAGGGGTTTTCCAGACCCCCCTAACTTTTTAGTATCCTCCGAGGGGTAGGAAATATTACTTAAGAACCTTCAAGCTGCTGAAATGGTGAGAGTAGACTATCCTATAATATTATTTCATGGGACTTTACTCATCAACACCTGTTGGTTCTTCACAGGTTATAAATGGGTAATCTAAAGTAGTTTGTCTTTGCTAAGAGAGATGTAAACCCTGCACATTTCCACTTTGCCTCAGTGCTCAGTCCTGTTTCTTTTCTGTTAATATGGTTCTTGCTACATAAAAAAAAAAAAAAGAATATTATGGGGGGCCTGGGACGACCACTACAGGATATGATAAGGAGGCTCGGGAGGTGGGAGCTGCCCACATCCTGTTATGAGGCCCCTGTTTATGTCTTGCCAAAGCAAGGAAATGATTCCCAGGAGTGTTCCTCACACTGTCCCATCTCCGTCCTAAACTGCAACTTCAAAATCATTGCTAAGGTTACGGTTGGGTGCCTCGAGCAGGTACTCCCCAAGAGTGTACGCCTGGATCAAACTGGGTTTGTGAGCGGCCGTTTGTCTTACCATAACATGCGCAGGCTTCTGAATGTGGTGCACTGGGGATCTCGGCATCCGGGTCAAGCGAGTGTGCTGTCCAAGGATGCTGAGAAAGCCTTTGATCGGATCCAATGGGGCTACCTGTTTAAGGTTCTGGGCTGTTTTGGGTTGGAAGATGCATTTGTGGGAATGGTGCAGATGCTGGATCGAGGGACCAGGGCAAGGGTATTGGTGAACGGGATCCTTTCAGATGAATTTAGGCTACATAGGGGGACGTGGCAGGGCTGTCCCCTTTCCCCCTTACTATTCGCATTAGCTATTCAACCTCTGGCTCTCAAAATAAGGGAAACTGGGGAGATTATGGGGTGGTGGGGAAGTCAGGTGTGCAACGTAAAATTACGTTGAACAATAATGACTTGCTACTGTTGATCATAGAACCTCAACTATCAATGCCAGTCCTCTTACGGGTAACAGCGGATTTTGCAGTTTTTTCTGGATACAAATGTAATTTATATAAATCAGAAATGTTGGGTCTTGAGGGGGCCAAGAGGGGGAAGGGCAAGAATGCCTAGGGACTTAAATCTGTGGGTGGGTCCCTTACATATCTGGGGGGACAAGTGAGTAGAGATTTTGGTAGTCTGCATCATTTGAATTACAAACCTTTGTTTGCAACAATTCTTAATGAACTGCAGTGTTGGAGGGCTCAGCAATATTGTGGCTCGAGAGCATCAATCTGATAAAGATGAACATACTGCCCAAACTGCTGTATGTGTCACAAATGCTGCCAATGGGACCCATCAAAGTGGATATTAAACAGCTGGAAAGAAGGTTTACAGCCTTCATTTGAAAAGAGAAGCACCCTAGAATAAGTCTGCAAAATCTAAACAGTGGGGTGCACCAGGAAGGGCTGGGATTCCCAGGATTCTCAGACATAAAGGGGTACCATGTGGCCACACAACACTGTTCTGTCTAAGACTGGCTTAATCAAGGAGAACCAGCAAGCTGGTTAGACTTGGAGGAGGAGGGACGTCCTGGGCAACTGTCAACATACTTAGCACTGGGAGATAGGGGTGCTTATGGGCAGACCGTCAGTCCTAACCCACTCGTCCGATATACGTTAAAGGCATGGGAGGAAGCCAGAAAAAAAAGGAGAGGCATTACTGGTGCCAGTAGCCAACAACCCAGGCTTTCTACCTGGATTGGAAGACACTGGATTTAAGGACTGGGCAGGAAAAGGTGTGCATTGTCTGGGAGAACTCTATGCTAGTCGGGGGGGGGGGCATACTTTTGTGTAACTACAAGGACAGTTAGATAGCCATTACTCCCATCACTTTCAATATCTGCAGGTAAGAGCGTGTGGCAGAGGCTTGGGTGGAGATCCAGTTGAAGCTACACCACTAGCTCCGATGGAGCTGGCAGTGTATTGTGCTAGAATAGACACCAAAGACCTGATTATAAAAATGGCTAAGCAAGACAGGCAACACTTACCAGACCTGTCGGAGGAGGTAAGGGCTCATTGAGAGAGGGACTAGGGTATGGTCATTATAGAGGATGACTGTCCAGAGATTACATATGGGGTTTCTATTGTGTAACAATTGTAAGGAATCTCCATACAAATTCTTGCATCTTTTACACTGTCCGCCCAGTGTAGTGCACAAATTTAACCCAGCTGTCTCCCCACTCTATGGTAAATGTCGGGTGGCGCTAGGCACCTACATGCATTTCTTTTGGGACTGTCCCACACTAAAGCAATTCTGACTGGCTGTATCTCAGTACCTCTCCACTACGTTGGTCACTCTGTGGCAAACACACCTCTTTCATTACGCGTGGGTGTGGAGGACCCGGGAGATGAAGACTGAAAACTGTATCCTAGGTGGGTGAGAGTATTGCTTGCCTTAGCGAGGCAATGCATACAAAACACTTGGGTCTCCTGTAACACGCCTACCCTGACACAATGGAAAAACACTGGCTATTCAATCCCCGGCTTTCGAGCGTCTGACATGCATCCTATAAGGGAAAGAAGAGTGTTTTACTAGTAGCTGGGGTAGGTTCCTGGACTCTCTTCCAGCAGCAGAAGCCCTGTTGCTATGAGTGAGACTTGGTTAAAGTAGTCAAGAGGTGGTAGTTTGGATGGAATAAGACCTTTCTGACTAGTAACCAGAAAGATTTATTTTATGGGATGTTTCTAAACGACATGTACTGGAAATGCTTTTGTTATTTAATTGTAAAAGCTATGAACTGCAGAATGAATTGTTAGTCTACCCTGTATGTTTATCCATCTTTATCCTAGTGTATTGTTCTGTATTTTTTTTAACTCTGTAAAATTCTAATAAAGACAGTACACACACATTTAAAAAAAAAAAAGACAAGACATACTTCTGAGGGAGAATGGTGCCTAGGGTTACACAGCATGAGAAAGGGTAGCTTTCCAGCTGATAAGCTTCTATGTGTGTCCGTACTCACATTAGGTACACAGTGGGGCCTGTGGGGATGCAGAATGGTGCCTAGGGTTACACAGCATGAGAAAAAGTAGCATTCCAGCTGATAAGCTTGTATGTGTGTCCGTACTCACATAAGGTACACAGTGGGGCCTACCGGGATGCAACTCAGTGCCTTGGGTTACACAGCATGAGAAAGGGTAGCATTCCAGCTGATAAGCTTGTGTGTGTGTCTGTACTCACATTAGGTACACAGTGGGTCCTGCCGGGATGCAACTCAGTGCCTTGGGTTACACAGCATGAGAAAGGGTAGCATTCCAGCTGATAAGCTTGTATGTGTGTCCGTACTCACATTAGGTACACAGTGGAGCCTGAAGGGATGCAACGCAGTGCCTTGGGTTACACAGCATGAGAAAGGGTAGCATTCCAGCTGATAAGCTTGTATGTGTGTCTGCACTCACATTAGGTACACAGTGGGGCCTGCTGGGATGCAACACAGTGCCTTGGGTTACTGCATGACAAAAGGGACTGCCATTGAAAATGCCTCATTTACTGCAGTAACTCTGCTGCACAATGCTGCAGTATCATGGTGCACCCTGGTGGGCTCCACCGTATAGACTTCTGTGAGGCAGGAGGCGCAGATAAGATGGACCCCAAGTCCCTTTTTTACCACCCTTCTGCTAAATAACAGGCCATCAGTTACAAGATAGACATATCATCGCTCGTGACATCGGCTCATTATCGATGTTTTTACATATACTGTCACTCATGACAGCAGCTGGCTATAGATGTTACCACATATATCGTCACTCATTTATCAAAAATACAAAATGAATGTGACAGCATTTTAAATTGTTGTATGCATTCAACACCTTTCTGAAACCCTAAGATGGCAAGAGGTTAGAATTACTGCTGCTGCATAGAATACTGTTTCAAACGGTCATACAACAGCAATGAACATGGTTATGGGGGAGGCTGACATGCTCATGAGGGCAGCCAAGTGCCGATGCTTCTGGCCAGAACAAATGTATGGGCCTGGTAAACCCAATCATTATGGTAAGGACAGAAAGAATAGAGGAGAAACATGGGAGATGGGGTATTGAAGAGAAACAGGTATCCCATGATATGGGTGACTCAATATGAGCGACTCAGTTTGAGCGCCCGTAAAAAGTACTAGGGCTGGAAAACAGCATGTGTAAAGTCCACAAAGTTGTGCAAAGAGGGCGAAGTGTGCTGGGGTAGTGTTGCACACATTGTTGTAGGTAGTATGGTCTTGGAGTTAGTTATAATAAGTAAAGGGGTGCAGGGGGCGACAGGAGGGCAGACACTAGCCCCTTCATGGATGATAGGGTCATTAGGGAACTAGAGCAATTAAAAGTGGACAAGGCAATGGAACCTGATGGGATACACCCCAGGATACTGAGGGAACTTAGAGAGGAGCTGGCTGCACCTCTGGCAGCCTTATTCAACTTGTCACTGGAAGCAGGAGAGGTGCCGGGGGACTGGAGGAGGGCAGATGTAGTCCCACTCCACAAGAGTGGAAATAGGGAGGAGGCATAACATACGAACATATGAATGTGCCAGCAGAAACAGACCATTTGGTCTAAGTCTGCTCGCATTTGCTGCTAACACCCCTAGTTTGTAGCTGCCCCACCACCCCTCCCCTTGAAAGAAGATTTTGAAGAAATTACAGGCCTGTCAGCCTGATATCAGTAGTGGGCAAGGTAATGGAACAACTACTGAAGGAAAGGATTGGGGAATACCTTCTTGGCAGTGGTCTACAGGACCAGAGGCAGCATGGTTTCCCAGGTGGGAGGTCTTGCCAGACTAAACTGATTGAGTTCTTTGATTGGGTAACCAGGGAGGTGGATCAAGGAGGAGCTATGGACATGGCCTACCTGGATTTCAGCAAGGCCTTCGACACTGTTCCTCATAGGAGACTAATAAACAAACTGGAGAGCCTGGGAGTGGGGATTAGAATAGTTGAATGGGTAGAGAGCTGGCTAAGAAACAGGAGTCAGAGGGTGGCAGTAAATGGCATCCACTCAGGAGTGGGCAGGGTGACCAGTGGGGTGCCGCAGGGGTCAGTACTAGGCCCAGTCCTCTTTTTTTTGTTTTTATTGATTAGAAACATAGAATTTGATGGCAGATAAGGACCGCTTGGCCACCTAGTCTGCCCATTTCTATACCTGATGGATAAGCTGCAGATTCTAGTTAATCAACAGCTTACTTCCTCCTACTCCTCACTAGAATTGCCTTATGTCTGTCCCATGCATTCTTGAATTCTCCCACTGTTCCTGACTCCACAACCTCCTCAGGAAGGCTGCTCCATGCATCCACAACCCTCTGTGAAAAAATACTTTCTAACATTACCCTCTATCTTCAAATTGTGCCCCCTTGTTCTTCGCACCTTTTTCTGAAAGATGCTACCCTCTTGTACTTCGCTAATTCCCTTGAGATACTTGAAAGTTTCCATCATGTCCCCCCTCTCCCTCCTTTCCTCAAGGGTATACATATTAAACTGCTTTAGTCTCTCCTCGTATGTCTTCTGGTGCAGACCCTGCACCATTTTGGTTGCCCTCCTCTGAACAGTCTCCACTCTATGTCTCTACGGAGATGGGGTCTCCAGAATTGCACGAAGTACTCCAGATGGGGTCTCACCAACTGTCTGTACAGAGGGATAACAACTTCCCGGTTTCTACTGTTAATGCCTCTCCTGTGCATCACAGTATCCCCCCAGCCCTCCTTACTGCCTTCTCACATTGCCTGCCCACCTTTAGGTCATCTGATACATTTACTCCAAGGTCTCTTTCGATTTTTGTTGTTGTTAATATCTCACCCCCCATTGTGTATTCTTCCCCTGGGTCTTTGTTTCCCAGATGCATTACCTTGCACTTCTTTGCATTGAATCTGAGCTGCCATATATTTGACCATTCCTCCAACCTTGCCAAGTCCCTTTTCATCCTTTCCACCCCACCTTGTGTATCAACCCTGTTGCAGATCTTTGTGTCATTTGCAAAGTGGCATACTTTTCCTTCCAGGTGCTCTCCAATGTCACTTATAGACATTAAAGAGGACCGGTCCCAGTACCAAACCCTGTGGTACTCCACTAGTAACCCTCCTTTCTTCACTGTGGACTCCATTTACTATTACCCTTTGCGTCCTGTTGTCCAGCCAGTATTTTATCCAGGCTACCACCTTGGGACCCACTCCAAGGCTGGCTAACTTGTATATTAATCTTTAGTCTGAGACTGTCAAATGCCTTGCTAAAATCTAGGTAGGCCATATCCACAGCCCCTCCCTGGTCTACTAATTTGGTCACCCAGTCAAAGAAATCTATTAGGTTCGCCTGACATGACCTTCCTGCTGTGAAACCATGCTGTCTTGGGTTCTGTGCCCCACTGGCCTCTAGGTACTAAACAATTCTTTCCTTCAGAAGTGATTCCATCATTTTCCCTACCACTGAGGTCAAACTAACTGGTCTGTAGTTTCCTGCCTCTGCCCTGCTCCCACTTTTGTGAAGTGGAATCACAACTGCATGCCTCCAGTCCTCAGGTACCATCCCATTTTCTCAGTTTGTTAAAGAGAGTAGTCAGTGGCATCACGAGTTTTACCCCTTAGTTCTTTTAGAATTCTGTGGTGAATCCCATCAGGCCCCATTGCTTTGTCCACCCTCAGTTTCAAGAGTTCTTTCAAAACCCTTTCTTCTGTGAATGGACTGGTATCGACCCCCTTATTCAGAGTGTTTCTCGTATTTGGTTTAGGTACCTCTCCCTCCTCTTCCGTTGTGAATACTGAGCAGAAATATTCGTTTAGTATCCCTGCTTTTTCACTGTCACCCTTTACCCACATTCCCTCCCCTTTATTAAGTCTCTGTATCCCTCTCTTTGTCTTTCTTCACTCCCTAATGTACCTATAAAAGGTTTTATCCCCCCCTTCTTAACAGAGTTGGCTAGCTTTTCCTCAGTTTGTGCCTTTGCTATTCTGACTGCCTTCCCTGCCTCCTCCTGCTTTAATGGATGAAGTTCTCTGTCCTGCTCCTTCTGCGTTTCCTTATATTTCCTGAATGCTATATTTTTCTCCTTAACCTTCCCTTCCACCTCTTTTGAGAACCACAGTGTTTTTTTCCTTCGTTTTGTTTTGTTGATTTGCTTCATACAAAGGCTTGTTACCTCTGTGATGGCTGTTTTGATTATTCCCCATTGTTCCTCCACCCCTCCTTCTTGCCCATTTGCTAGTACTTTTCTGAGGCACTCTCTCATTTTCCCAAAGTCAGCCTTCCTAAAGTCCAATACTCTTGATTTTGTATGGCTTGACTCTATGGCTGTGTTTATTGTGAACCACACTGTTTGGTGGTCACTTGTTCCCAGAAGGCTACCCACTTCTAAATCTGAAATCCTTTCTCCTTCCCCATTTGAGAGTACCAGGTCTAAGAATGCTCCATCCCAAGGGGGTTCCAACACTAGCTGTCTGAGGCATGCCCCCTGTAGGGCATCAAGAATGACCCTGCTCTTGGATGTGCCTGCAGCAAAGTTACTCCAGTTAACACCTGGCATATTCAGGTCCCCCATCAACAATATCTCTCCTTTTTCTGCCATTTTAAGGATGCCTTCTATCATTTCCTTGTCCATCCCCCCCCCCCCGATGGGGGTCTGCACACAACCCCCATTGTGGTGCCATTTACTGTCTCCAGGGTGACCCATCAACTTCCTGTTTACTCTTTAGTTCTGTTGCTTTAATCCTTTCCCTTACATAGAGACCTGCTCTTCCTCCTCTTTTACCCACCCTGTCCCTCCTGTAGATTGTGTATCCTGGTATGCTGACATCCCAGCCATGGTTCTCTGTGTACCATGTTTCAGTGACTGCCACAATATCCAGACATCCTTCTTCCATCAAGGCTACTAGTTCAGGGAGCTTGTTACACAGACTGCAGGCTTTGGTACTCATCACCTTCCATTTTTTGATGGCCTTAACCCTTTTAGCCTCATCCCTGCCCTTACTGTCTTTTTCTGCATTTACCCCTGTCCTGCTCCCTACCGACTTCTCTACCTTGGTGTTTACCTCTCTAACTACTGTGTTTTGTGGGGGGAGGCTGGGATTTCCCTGCTCATTTTCAGTGCCTCTCCCCTTGGCTAGTTTAAATGCTTGCCAATGAAGCATTAAAAACCTATCACCTAGGATCCTGGTTCCCCCTGGACAGATGCAAACCATCGCGCCAGTATAAGCCTGCATCTCTCCAGGTTGCTCCTCAGTCCCCAATGAAGCCAAAACCCTGAGCTCCACACCAGTTTTTCAATCATTCATTGAATCCCATGGTGCAGAATACCCCAGCATCATCCAAGCCATAGACAGACAGCACCTCTGAGAAGGTTACCGTACATGCTACTTGTCTAAGGCCCCTCCCCAACTCTACAAACTCCTCTTGCACTGCTCTGATCCCATTCATAGCCAGGTCATTTGTCCCTAGGTGGACAATAACATCCAGCTCCCTCCCTCCCTCGTGCAACTGCTCCCACGATCCTGAGGATTCACTTCCTGTCCCTCTGAGCCATGGCACCAGGCAGGCACCTTGCCTCTCTATCCCCTTCCTCCCCCACTTCTACCCCCTAATGATTGAGACCCCCACCAGGAGCAGTTTTCCTCCCCTGTGGGGTCTCATGCCACCCTCCTGTGGATCTCCTTTGTGGAGGTTCCCAGCATCCTCCTCGGTCTCCACTGCAGGTGCCTCCATAGAGGAACCACTCTTCACCAGAACAGCATATGAATTGTGGAGAGGTACAACTGGAGGGTGCATCTCTGTTCCACTACCCTCTCCTTCCCTGAGCCCACCTTGGTCCAACCGCTCCTCTTTCTGGGCAACCTCTGAGGTAGTAGTGGTGGCCCTGGAGGTCCCTGGGTAGGGGAAGGTGTTTCACAAATCCTAGCCAGGTCAGCCTGGAGACGGGCAACCTCCTCCCTCAGGCCAGAGAGGTGCCTGCAAACGGGCATCGCAGCCTCCAGAATGTCTCCCGGAACACTGCTGCCCCACAGCCATTGCACTGCACCACTCCCATCTTGACTTATTTTGTGTCCCCTCTCCTGTTGCTTTGTATGCTTACTGTCTCCTCCCTCTATGTATTTTTACACCTACTTTCCTACTGTCTATGTGCCCTTACAACTCTTGCCCTTCCTGTTCTGGGACAGGAACTTCCTGTAGTCTTCAATAGTCTCCTTCTTCCGTGCTTGGATTCAGACCTCCAGCAGCGTTTGGGGGGCTATTTTTTAGGTTACTTCAAGGTTAATGAAACTAATGTGTCTCAGTGATCCTTTCCATCCTACTGCCAAACAGGAAGTTCCTGTTGTCAGTCAAATCCAGTGGCTATAAAAGTAGAACTAGCTTAGGGTGGGAAGGAGGGCAATTGGTAAGAAAGCTGTAGTTCTAGACTGCTGTTACTTGCTCTGAAAGCAAAATTCTTCTCTGTCAAAAACTAACAGCAGGAAACTGTAATTGAAGACTCCTGCTTTTGTACTCCTAAGCCACACCCCCAATTAGCTTCACCCTCTGCTCCTGACTCAGCAAATTAAGCTGATACAGCCCCCTTCCTCAAACAGAGAAACACATAGTGACTTTCTTTTTTTTTTTTTTTTTACTTAAATGAGACCCCCTGCTTCTAATAAAGTATCTGTTTGCTTAATCCAAACAGGCACTGACTCCTGCTGAGATAGAAGTGATTTATCAGTAAGAAAGCTGTAGCAGAAGATTATTCTCCTGCTCCTGCAGCCCTCGTAATCTGGGGAGAGGCCCTGCCTCGTCACCCCGGCGTTTACCAGCCAGCACAGTAGTGGCTCCAGGGCTCCCCGCCCGGTGGGGTCGGGGCGGGCTCCCTCAGAGACTGGACTGAGTGTTCCTGTGCCGTGGCTGGCCGGGTGCAAGGCCTGTGAGCTCCCTCTTTCATCCTCTGGGGCATATTTACTGGTGTTTTTCCCTGCTTGCTGGGGTGGCGCGTGCAATGACGCCTGCGATGGCGCCATGCACGCTCCCGTGCATGCTGCCGTCAAGCGTCTGCACTGCTCCCAACCCCCCATCTTATGTCGTCGGTGTGCCAGCCACCACTAGGGGCTAGGCTCGCACTGACTGCCCAAAACCCCCCTCCCCGGAGAAGTAGAGCTGTCCTCCAGATGCTCAATCCTTCTCGTCCCCGCCAACCTCTGGCAGCCCACGCTCGTTCCCAAACGCAGGTCGCCGGCATGGCACAAGGTGTGGCATCCAGTGCCTCAACCCTCAGCGCAACCGGGCCAGCTTCCAATCCTCTTTAATATATTGATTAGTGACATCACACAGGGACTGGAAGGGAAAGTATGCCTATTCGCAGATGACACAAAGTTTTGCAACAGGGTTGACACACTGGGGTGGGGTAGAAAGAATAAGGTGCGATCTACATAAGCTGGAAGAAGGGTCACAGGTATGGCAGCTGGGTTTCAACGCAAAAAAGTGCAAAATAATACACTTGGGGTGCAGAGACCTCGGGGTGACATATCATCTGGGAGGAATGGAAGTGGCAGTCACAAAGCAGGAAAGCAACCTAGGGGTAAATCATTATGGATGACCCGTAGGTGGCTAAACAGAGTGACTAGGCAGTGGGGAAGGCAAATAAGATGCTGGGCTGCATAGGCAGGGGAATCACCAGCAGAAGGATGGACGTGGTGATGCCCCTGTATAGGTCACTGGTGAGACCACACCTAGAGTACTGTGTGCAGTTCTGGAAGCCCAGTCTCCAAAAGGACATAGATAGGGTGGAGAGAGTATAAAGGAGAGCAACCAAAATGGTGCAGGATCTGCACCATCATATGAAGAAAGGCTTAAGGAGCTGAATTTGTATTCCGTAGAGGAAAGGAGGGAAAGGGGGATATGACAGAAACATACAAATACCTTACAGATAAAAACAGGGTACAGGAAGGCAGTATTTTTCAAAGAAAAAGAGGCTTATGGAGAAGGGGTCACACTGTGATGGTGGAAGGGAGTAGGCTCAGAGGAACTGTAAGAAAGTATTTTTTCACAGAGAGGGTGGTGAATGCATGGAACAGCCTCCCGGCGGAGGTAGTAGAAGCTAAAATGGTTACAGGATTCAAGAATGCACGGTATAGGTACCAGGGAATCCTGAGAGTAAGGTGGGGGGAGACCGAAGACTGAGTAGGGTCTGCCGTGTAGCTGTAGGTATGGAATTATAGGGCAGACTGGATGGGCCATGAGGTCTTTTTCCTGCCGACATCTTCTATGTTTTGATGTTTCTATGTAAGAGGGGGTGCACGGGAATTTGCCCCCAGCACAAAGCATAGTGTCATTATCCTTTGTTTGAAAGGTTTGTTTTGTGACGTTGGAGGTCAGCGTCTTCTGGTTGGTTTGCAATCGTGGTGGAGGTAGGGTGGCTGTGTAAGTTTCAGTAGTGTGGTGTGGGTTCGAGTCTAGGTGTCAGCGTCTGATTTGAGTGTCTGTGATATGGGCTGTGGTGCTGGTAGGTGAGAGGATGTTATCTTTTGTGGATTTTTTTAATTTCAAAGGTTTGGCCAGGTGTATGGTGTTAGGTGTTTTTTTTGTTAGGGAAGTTGTCGTTTTGTCATTCGCTCTTGGTGGTGTGGGCTGTCTTTGTGTTAGCTGTTTTGTCTTCGCCCATATGGTCGGCGCTGTTTTGCTTTCGTTCATATGGCATGGAACCAAGAAACTTGGGGCTAGGGGGTAAACAAAACTTTGTAGACAGCTGACTGGCGTGGCACGTATATAGACAGAAGTGTGTGTGCGATGTATAGTATATTCATCTGTCTGACAGATGCACAATGTTATGGGTAGAGTATATGTGTGTGTCTCTTTGAACCCTTAGGATTTTCAGGGCTCCCAAGTGATTACCCTGCCTTAAACAGGGTTGGAGTCTGGCTACTTTGGGACATGTCTGACCTTTAATCGGTGGGGGGGGGGGTCAGCTGCAGAATAGCTTCAGTCTGACTCAGCTTTCACCAACTGAATATTGGAGGGATGAGATGGGCTGGGGGGAGGACAGGGTTACAAGGGCAGGGGAGGAGAAGAAACATTCAGTCACAAACAGTGTAAACCAGAGGGCAGCACACTGTCTCATTTACTTTACAGAGGAACATAGGAAATGCTAAAGGAAAAAAAACAAGGGTCCACTGTGTTCACCTCCTGCCATCTAGGCAGCTGCAACGGTCAGTATTATGTGATATATTGGAAACCTCTAGGAACCCTCCCTTCCCCAATGAATTACTTGCTGTACCCAGTCACGTTATTCTCCCTGAGGAACTGATCTAACTTGAGTTAGAATTGAGATTCAACACTCCTCACTTGCACTGCATCCTTGAGGGCTTGTTCCACAGATTCTCTCTCTGGGTGAACTAAAGTCCTTTATCTATTTTGTTTGGCCACACTGCCTGACAGCGTGACTCTCACACATATATCTGTTGTCATACTCCACTTCTTCTTTCAAGGTCAGTTTGTGGAACTCGAGGCTCAAAGAATATAGTATACTGTATATAAATATCCCATATTGCATGTATGTGTGTATGTTTCAGGCTTGTGTGTCATCCTCAGGGCAGCAGGGGAACGTTGACAAAAGGGGCGGGTGCCATCCAGGCTGCCCACTGGCACAAATGAGTCAGTAAACACACAGATACACACACCCAGCGCTTATATTCATAGGGAAAAATAAAATATGAGACAGACATAGGGGGTTATGGGCAGGTATAACACGAGGACACAACAGAGTCATCCTTTGCAAACAGCCACTTGTCATGCTGTAATTAAATGATGCACCAATATTGACCTTTGAAGGGGCGGACTCGGCGCAACATTCCCCACTTCAGAAATGGGACCGGCTATGACCACCTGATGGACTGGGATGAAAGTGAAACTTAGCCAGGCACTGCTCATTTGGATTCAGCACACTCATCCGTCAAATTAACCACCTGTCTGCCTGTCCCAGACAACCAGTTTTCCTAAGGGACAGCTGTTCTCATTTCTCTGCCAGTCCCTGTAACAGGCACCGATTGATAAAGAGTTAGCAAGCACAAGGACCTAGGAGATGCTGCCACCACTGAGATTGGGCTGACGGATGTTCCAACATCATGGCATCACATGATCAAGGATGTCCGTTCAACCCATCAAAGGATACCCTCTTCTGTACTGCAGGGTGTCTGTAGGGTAGGATGCAGGTCTGCAGGAAGGAGCACCACTTAGGGAGGTACAGTGGATAAAGAAAATGTGATGGATGGCTGTCGACAGGTAGAACAAACAGATATGGAGGTAGGGGGGCCAAGGCTGAGCATCCTACCCTAGGACAGGCTAGCAAGGAGGTTTAGAGAACAGCTGGTTAAAGGACAAGTAAACCATCACTTTTTGGGATTCACTGTATTACAAACACCAAATATAGATTAACCGATGCAGAGTTAAATCATTATAGTTGTCACCTTTAATTTCTTGGTTTAAGCCAGTTCTGTCAGCTTTGAAATATCCCTCGAAATGTAAACAAACTAATCCAAGGGTTGTGCTACTGCTAGGCTCTCAAAATGGCATCGATGTGCTATGTGATTACATCATTGGTGCAAGTCCGCTCCGCTTCTTATAGTAAAATATATGGGGACTGAGCTGGCCCGCTGGCACAGCAGTTGGATTTCTGTCTGTGACGTTAGCGACCCAAGTTAGGGAACGAGCCCGGGCTGCTGGAGGGCCAGCCAAGGGAGAAGGCTTGAGTGTCCCACGACTGCTCGTCTTCTCCGGAGGGAGGGAGGGGACCAAGGTCTGCAATTTATCTGACCCCAAGAAGAGGCTTGCGGTACGACAAGTCCTGCAGTCGTAGGAGGGACAGGTTGAGGCGTGTGGTGGACGTCGGCATGTAGCGCCTTGGTGATGGGGCACACACCACACGCAGGGGAGAAAATGATAGAAAGAAGCACCAGAGTGCCAAGGGGAAGGAGCACCGGCACGAACACTGATTGCTCCCACCTACCTCACCTCGACTGGGGGACCCAACGAAACAAGTAGTTCTCGTTGTGCTCGGACCCCACCTCGTACCTGCCTGGGGGGGTACAACCATGGCTCCATGGGGGTCCTCCGGGGCTACAGGTAGGTGGAGAAGCAGAGGGTGCCTAGGCATCTCCCAACTGAGCGGGGACTCCAGTGCTTGGGGGAGAGTATAAAGAGACCAATTAAAAAAAATAAATATATGGGGACTGTTAACTCTGTATATTAGCACTGTATCTGAATACCAGTGTATATATATCGATATTTGTGCAGCAGACTCTAGTGCAGAAGCCAAGTATTGATACATACACTGGTATTCACATACAGTGCTAACATACAGAGTTTTAAAACAGTGCCCATACGATTTGACTATAAGGAGTGAAGAGGACTCGCTGTGATGATGTAAAGGCTGAGCATATCAACACCATTTTTTGAGTCTAGTGGCAGGTTGGCAGCACTGCTCTTAAATTAGTTTAAGGACCTTCAGCAGTGGCAGGCTCTCCCTCTGTCTCTGTGGGGCAGAGTTAGCATCATTAAGATGAATGTCCTTCCTCGTATTTTTTACCCTGTTAACATGTTGAATCTTTGGCTCCCCTTTAGCCTGGTTTCAACGTTTTCATAGAATGATTACTATTTTTACATGGGGGGACAAAAGACTCCAAGAAGGGCCTACAAGAAGCTGGCTGCTCTTAAATGTTTAGGTTGCCTTAAGCTCCCTCGCTTTTTTATTTACTACTTTGCTAGCCACTTTAGTAAGATGTTTAGGTGGCTCTCTCCTTCATTTCAGGGTCACGCTCCCCCCTACATGCCTATATGGCTAGATTTAGAATTGGATGGCCTCAGTAAATTTGGCCTATCAGTGTCATTTTGATTTTTTTACCCTTTTTAAATCCCTTACTGTGACTTTGTGTGCCTCTGTAATGGGGACCTCCCTTAGAGCCTATTCCCAGTTCTGGGCCCTGATGAAGCACCCCTTTTCCTAAGACGTTTCCCAGCCCATACTTCGAAACAACAATTTCCGAATTGGGGGTCATACTCTCACTTCCGACTGGTTTCCCCAGTTGGTGGATATCAGAGTTTGCGACTTGCTGGAGCAGGGATCGCTGATGTCTAGTGCAGCTATTATTGCCATGCTACAGCTGGGGGTTCATCATGCTTTTAAGGTCTTCCAACTCAGACATGTTTTGTTGCAATGATTTGGGCTTGTCCTCTGGACCATGGATTTCACAAAGTTTTTATCCGATATTAAAAGTCTGGCTTCTAAGCCACACGCAGTGTCTGCCCTGTATTCATTGCTTTCTACCACACTTTTCCCAGAATTAGATGGATCCTCACCTTCTTGGGATAAGGTGTATCCTCTTACTACTTCTCAATGGCAAATTATTTGGACTGACCTTTATCGATATGTTACACAGGATAGATCAAGACTCATTCAATTTAATATTTTGAATAACCTTTACTACACTCTGCAAAAACTAGCTAAGATGGGTAGGCTGCCCTCTCCTGTGTGCACTCGATGTGGACAGGATGAAGGTTCCTTCTTAAATATCTTTTGGTCTTGTCCTAAAATCGCTCCACTTTGGAACCTCACTGAATCCAAGGCAGACCCGCTCTTGGGATTACAAGGTTTGTTTCGCCTGAGATCTGCATTCTGGGGTACTATAGTTCTGTCTTGGTTAAAGAATGGAAATATTACATGGCCTTAATCTCTCTCACTTTGAAAAAGGTGGTCCTCAGGCATTGTTTCGACCAAGTCTCCATTTCATATCATGAATGGTTCCAGGAATTATTATTGAATCTACGTGTAGAGCATATGATAGCGAGCCTAAGACACAGGCTCCCCCTTTTTGATAAGAGATGGGGCAAACTTCATGCCCTCTACACACTTTAATGTTGTGTATGATGTTAGGGTTTTTTTTTGTTGTATGGTACATGTAGTAGTAGTAGTAGTAAATCTGTTTTATTCATAAAGAATAAAGGAAGCATTCAACTGAGTATAACTCATTTACAAAGAAGTCCCAAGTATCAAAAGACAAACATCAAACAACAGTTACAGAGAACATGTCACCTGACTCCTATTTTATTTTATCTTATTTATAAACTTGGGGGATTGTTCCCCTCTTAAGGGATTTAGATTGGTTCTGTAGGGTGGCTCCACTGGGAGGGGTAGTTTGGGGGGTGGGGGCATATGTTATGACAGGGGAGGAGGGATTTTTCTTGGTTTCATTGTTCCTGACATTGTACTGTTGTATTATTAATATAATTCATTTAATTTCAAAAAAATTAGTTTGTTTACATTCCGGGGATATTTCAAAACTAATGAAACTGACTTAAACCAAGAAACTAAAGGTAACAGCGATAATGATTTAGTGCCGCATCCCTTAATTTATATTTACATAGGGAGCATTTGTAATATAATGGATCCCAAAACACTGATGGTTTATTCGTCTTTTAAGGCTACAACACTCTATCTAGGGTAGACCTGTCCTACAGCAAAGGGAATATACAGAGTAGGGAAGGCTGTAACACCGTCACTGGGCAGACCTGTGAGCAAAGTAGGGGAAATGAACATTTCAGATGACCACAGCACCCCATCTTGGCTAGGCCTGTGTGCGAAGAGGGGGACAGGAATATTTGCAAATGACCACAACATCCTATGCAAGGTAGCCCACTGTGCAAAATAAGAAGAGAGGAAAAGTTCAAATGGCCAGATCACCCTATCTGAGGTAGGCCTGTGTGGGAAGTAGGGGAGAGGATTAATTTGCAGCCGGCCACAACATCCTATCTGGGATCAGGCAGTGCACAAAGTTAGGGGGATAATCTAAAAAAAAAAAACGGGAAATATTTACAGGCAGCAGAGAGAATGGTGGGATTGTAACACTCATGGTGAGTGGCATGGCAGTCTTCCAGTGGGTCCTTATGACTACAGTCCATACTGTGGTCTACTGGGCAGAGGAAAGCCATAAGACCCATCAAGACTACCTTCCCACTGCTCAGTGATACTGCAGTACACATTAACAGCTTCATGTATGAGATATCTGTCCAGTTCTTTCTTAAAGGGGAACATTAATTAATTATGCCCATTATAGTTTGAAAGCCCATGAAAAGCTCTTTTAAACAGACACTGTCAGCTTTTTCAACATTTTTTTGGTACCTTGGGATCGTGCTCCCTCTTACCTCCTGCACTGTCATAGACAGTAGATCCGGTCACCCCATTCTGCTAAAATCCGAAATAAAGCTGTTTGCAGGACAAAACTGAATTTAGATCATCCCAACTAACAACACTGCCACCCACGGATCTGGCGTGCTCACAAGTGTATATGGCGCTGGAGCACCCCTGCGCTCGTTCATGGCTGACTTCGTTTTTTAAAACAATTTGAAATTTCGTGCCAAATAGACTAACACAGTCTTCACTGTGCTTGCTAATATACTTTTTACAGTGGAAAGATTGGTATCTTTAGAAGAAATTGCCCTTTGAGCTGGCCTGCTGGTGCAGTGGTTGGACTTTTGCTCCTGGCACCCTGGGTTCAGATGCAGACTTGAGGCATCAAGGACCGCCAAGGGAGGAGGACTGAGCATCCCAGGGACTGCTCTCATTCTTGGGGGGGATCGGCACTGCATGACTCCTGCCAGTGGCCGAGAGGAATACAGCTGCTGGTTCTGGGCTGTCAGCGAGGCATGCCATACATCATGTGTTGCACCTAGGTCACTGCACATCACACCTCCCAGGGAGCCTTACTTCACAAAAATGTCACTGCCAGCTCCATTTATGATGCCCCGCCTCTCCAGTTCCACGCCACGTGACACTTTGCCAGTGACTGAGCGATGCGTCTCCGTCAGTGCAGTCCAGTCCCATGGCCCTGTCCTGGGGGTAAGCTAGCGGGTTCTCCTGGTGGTGCTCCCGCTGAGACCCAGGACTAAATGTCCATGGGGGCTGCACTATCTGATGGCCCCCACCCAGCGGGGAAGCCTGGGTGGATTGCCACTAAGGTAAGTCGTGGGGAGCGGGAGCTGAGTCTCTGGAAGTCTGGCACCGTGGCACAAAAAAATGAAAAGAAAAAAGAAACTGCCCTTTGAAAGTTGCGCCGTGACTCTGAGCATGTGCATCTGCCTCAACGCTGATGCGCATGCCCAGAGTCACGGCGTGACTTTTTAAAGGACAATTTCTTCTAAAGATACCAATCGTTTCACCGTGAAAAGCATATTAGCAAGCACAGTGAAGACTGTGTTAGTCTATTCGGCATGAAACTTCAAACTACTGTAAAAAACGAAGTCACTCATGAACAAGCGTAGGGGTGCTCCGGGCACCATGTACACTTGTGAACGAGCTGGATCCGTGGACAGCGGTGTTGTTAGTCGGGACAATCTAAATTCAGTTTTGTCCCTCCAAACAGCTTTATTTTGGGTTTTAGCAGAATGGGGTGACTGGATCTACTATCTATGACAGTGTAGGAGGCAAGAAAGAATACGATACCAAGGTACAAAAAAAGAGCTGAAAAAGCTGACAGTATCCCTTTAAATGAGGTACTGGTCTCACCTGTAGCTGGCAGCAGTTCAGAGATATCGCTGAATAAGCCTGCCCCACACTAATACTGCATTGCCACCATTTTTAGAACCTTGTGACGTCACTGATGAGCAAGCTATGGCTAACACCACTGTAGTCAAGCATAGCTTCAACATTTGGAAGGGTGTAGGACCCAGAACAGAGTCCTCCACTAATGATTTTACCTTCTGCTGATTTAAATCCATTAATAACATCATTCTGGAATCTTTGTGCTAACTATGCCATGATCCAGCTTACAATGTGGCTGTTTACTCCCATGTTTACTAATTTACTTATTCCCATGTGCAGGACAGGCCTCTTTAACACAATTGTCTGATCGAACTGTGTAGACAATTGCAGCCTCAGCACTCCTATGTAACATCGGAATTGCGTCGTATGTTCAGATGATTGTATCACACCTGTATTGTCCACCAACGTTGTACACACTGTCTATTTGCTGTCTATCCTCCCTGTGACGAGGTGCCTTTGTAAATGAGTCCTGGACTCAAAGGTTGTAAACTCGATATATGAAATAAATAAAAAAATAAATAAATGCCTTGCTCTCATGTAACAGGATCATGTCCACTGGAAATCCCCTGTTAAGTTCTCTACTTGCCTGCTCATAAAAATAAAACAAGTTTATCATGCACAGTCTTCACATTTTATAGCTGTGCTGTTCGCATCCCATTTCTGAAGGTGCTGTGAGAGACAGCGGGTGCCTAGTTTGTAGGAGGTTGGGGTTCCCCAGCTGAAGAGGTGAGCTGACTAAGGACTGAGACATTTTGCCTAAGGGAAGTCAATGCTTAACGGAACCCCTCGCCTGGACAACACTTCTACAAACAACCTCAAGGGGAAGTTGAAACACAGTGTGGGGGAGGGGGCAGGGAAGGGGTTGGAGCACACCCAAACCCAAAGGGTGAAGACGAGGAACAGATACCAGCTACATGGGTCCCAGGAGATGGCCAATACCCATGGGTACCAGGTAATACTGGAGGGATGGGAAATCAGTCAGACTAGGGCTTAACGGCAGTAGGTGGAGGTGGTGGGGAACACAGGACTGGACAACGGGGGTCACTGGTAAACAGGAACAAAAGTACACCTCCCCCATCTTGTTCTGTCCAGTATCCCATTGACCTCGATGCTAAAGCTGCTCACTGGTTGTTTGGGGAAGGGATATGGTAATGCTGGGTAGCCCATGCCTTCCCTCTCTGGGACCTGAGCATCTTCTCTCCTTGTTGTATTTGGTATCCAGTTGACCTCAACACTGTTGCTACTTGTTGGTTAGTTGGTGGAGGGATACAGTAATGGCAAGCAGCACATGCCCTCCCTCCACCCCCGGAAGCATAGCACTTCTCCCTCCTTGATCTGTCTGGTATTCAGTTGCCCTCAAGGCTAATGCTGCTCATTGGTCGTAACACTGGGTAGCCGACACCCTCCTTCCCTCTCTGGCGACCAAGTGTCCTACACCTCCACGATTTTCAGCCCTCCTCCAGCCCCAGCATGAGATTCCAAATCTCACATGCAAACTCCCAGGTGGCAGTGTATTGCACTATAACAAAGATACCTCACTGTGAATGAGTACTAATTTTTTTGCAGAGAATCAAAACTTTTTTTTTTTAAATCTACTGAACAGTTTCTATTGTAGCAAAGAAAACAGGCTTTGCAGTAGACAATTCTGAATTTCCCAATTCACTTTCTAAAAAAAAAAATGGAAAAAGGCATAACAGAGATACTTAGGATTAGGGCAGAACATTTAGCTTTGATTCTAAAAAGACTCTGAACCCTGATTGAGAAGTATTACCTCTACTGTTCTGCTATCAATACCCCTCCCAATATATCTTAGCATCCCCTCGTTTGCTATATGCCTTACTGCACTGACTTAATTATTTAAGGGAGTCACTGATAACTCCAAGGTCCTGTTCCCCAGCCATAGTGTTAAGTCTCACCCCACCCCTCCTGTACTCTGTTTCCTAGCTGCAGTACCTTGCACTTTTTGGCACCGAATTTCAACTGTCAGACAAAGTCCAAAATGTCAGCCGGACTCCTAAACAGGCGTTTAATCAAAAGTTCTTTATATCCCAATCTTTACATCAGGGAGAGAATGGTCCTCCTGTATATTAATCAAACTGATACAAAATGTAAGTTTCACAGATTTATTTTGTTTTGCAGCTATTACTTTTTCCTTGCCAGCTGTACATCCAGAGGGCACCTCCAGCCCCGTCGCCCGACATCCACCATCCGGCACTGACCTGGCCCCAGGGCTTACCACCCCTGGCGGGACCGGCAGGGAGCCCCCCCATTCCCCACCGGAGAACAGATTCAAGGGGCCAGTGCCGTGGCTGGCTGGGAGCGGAGCCTGCGAGGCACCCTCCATCATTCTGCTGCGACAAGTGGAGTTTCTGTTTTTCCTTCCCCTAAGGGGTCGGGGCGTGCAATGATGACTGCAGAGTGCAGCGCGCTGCCCTCCAAGCATCTGCTCTGACTCCTCTCCTGTGTACAACGTGGTAGCTGTGACCCTCAGCCTCCGCTAGGGGGTAGGCAGGCTCCAACATCTGGGAACCCCCTTCCTGGAGAAGGAGAGCAGTCCTTTGAACGCTCAATCCTTCCCCCATCCTGGCCAGTCTCCATCGTCCGGTGCCTGGCCCCTGTATCGGCTGCCAGCTGCCGTGAGGTAAGGCGACCAGCGCCTCAGCCCTCTGCGCCACCGAGCCAGCTAGTTTCATAGATTTAAACAGCACCCAGGAAAAACCAGGTGCCGAAATGTACATGCTTTTTCGTACATTTTTTTTTAAAATGAGGCAGTTTAAAGTACAACACTAGTGACTGGTACTGAATTAGCAGTTATGTATGTAGGAACCTGTTTAAAGATGAACAGAAATGTAGGAGTTATACAGGTAGAGGGAACATAATCCATTATAGTGGGTGTGTTGTTTGTAGTGCATTTGAAAATATTAGCAATTAGTGTGACAGGTGCAGACAGTGTTTCCCTGGGACATTAATGAATGTAGTTTTGAAAACCTTTTCTAGAGAAAATTTATCATGGCATATTACTCTTAATTTTAGCAATGCAGTACGAGTGGGCAACTGAGGTTTTGTTATTAAGTTGTCATAGTATTTGCAGATAATGGAACTGCTCAAGTAGGCACTTTTTTGTTCATTACCAGTCACCAGTGCTGTACTTGACACCGCCTCTTCTTAAAAAATTGTATGAGAAAGCATGTATGTTTCTGCACCTGTTTTTTCCAGTGTGCTGTTTAAACCTGTGAAACTAACATTTTGTATATATTTGATTACTATACAGGAGGACTATGATCTTCCTGAAGAAGCCTATACATGTGTGAAACGTTGAGGTGGAAAACTCACGATCAGAAGCCTGAAGCAAAGATTGGGATAATAAAGAATATTTGATTAAATACCTATTTAGGAGTTAGGCTGAGTTTCTGGACTTTGTCTGACTAGTCAGAGCCTCGGCCAGACCCTGAAGCAAACTTGACTGTACCCAGAGCTTATGTGAGAGCACCAAGGGGTCCACTTCTCTTCTGTGCATTGAATTTCAACTGCCAAACATTAGACCACCCCTCTAGCTTTTGTAAGTCACTCTGCATTTCCTTGATTCCCTCATCACTATCCACCCTCCCACAGGGCTTAGTGTCATCTACAAAGAGACACAACCGGCCCCAGATTCCCTCACCGTTGACGCTGATGAACATACTGCAGAGGACTGGACCAGGACAGATCCCTATGATACCCAACTTGTGACCTCCCTTTCTTATGATTTGACCCTGCTGACCACAACCCACCGCTGCCTCCCCTTTGGCCAGTTACCTACCCAGTTTACTATGACCTTAGCTGCACCCAGTTCCTCCATCTTCTTCAGCAAGTGTCTAAGAGGAAGTAGTAGTAGTAGTAGTAGTAAAAAGTTTATTTCTGATATCAGAAACAGGATAAAACCCAATTTAGCATCAGCTAATTTACAATGGGGTCCTACTGTACAGAAGAAATATCAAGTTTCATTTTTAAATACATACAGATGCAAACACTATACATACATAAAAACATAGTACATATACAACCAAAGAAACAAAGAGAAAAAAAAGGAAAACAAGATAATAATTACAACAATAAACCATATATGTAAACATCTCAAGTGCAGCAGATCTTTAAAGACATTGCTTCCTTTACAAGCCATGATTTTATTTCATTCCAAGATATTTTATTTGTACTTGACCTCAGATGGCCTGGTAATAAATTCCACAATTTTAGACCTTCATATAGATAACAATGTTGGCCCTTCACTGTTCTCATAAGGGGTACCCTAAATTTTACTTCCTCTTCAGATCTCAAACCTACCTTAGCATTCCTTTCCTCCAGAAACTCCACTAGATATCCTGGAGCTTTTTTACAGTAACAGCGATAGGTTAACCATTGCACATGCATATTTCGCCGTTCTGTCAAGGATATCCAATTTAAGTTCCTGTAGAGAGTGCAATGATGTGTTTTCCAAGGTGCATCCAAGACAAAACGCGCATATCTATTATAGATGACATCAAGCTTTTCTAAATTACTCCTAACTGCCCCTCTATATATGATATCTCCATAATCGATATGCGGAATTATCATTGAATTAACTATCCTTAACCTAGCATCAAATGAAAGACAACTTCTATGCTTATACAATACCCCCAACTTTGAAGTGAGTCGAAAGCCTTGCTGAAGTCCAAGTAGAGCAAATCCACAGCTTGGTCCCTATGCAGTTCCCTCGTGACCCAGTCAAAGCAAACTATCAGGTTAGTCTGACAGGACCTCCTGCCACAAATTCATGCTGTTTATTATCCTGGAGACCACTGCTCTCCAAGTAGTTCACAAGGTCCTCTTTGACCAGTGACTCCATCAGCTTCACTACAATAGAGGTAAGACTGACAGGCCTGTAGTTCCCTAGTTGTTACTCGTCTCCCCCCTTCCCCATGGAGTGGAACTACATCCGCCACCCTTCAGTCCTTTGGAACTACCTCCATCCTTAGTGAACTGTTAAACAGACCTATAAGAGTTTCGTCCAGTACCGCTACCAGATACCTGAATAACTGCATGGCAGGTGGAGGGGAGGGGCACCAATACAAATACTGAGGCCCCCCTCAACAAGCCAGCTCCATGTGATGTTGCCCACCTGTGTGACAATAATGTTTTAGAGCTGAAGCACCAGTAGTGATGTTGCCCCCAACCCCACTGCAGTTGCCAGCTGGTGGTGAATGGGGACAGTGCCAACGGCAATTTGTCAGGATTTTCTGCTCTTTGTCCCACCTGCCTGGCTCAGTCGAATGTGTCTGCTCCCCTTCCCCCACTGAGAGGGGGGGCCCCCTGTAGCAGAATTTACTTTAACTTGTAAATAAAGATTTGCGACTGGCTCTTTCTGCCAACCCACACATTAATTTTATATCCTTTATCTAGTTAATGACTCGGCAGCCATAGTGTCTCTGACCAGATTTTATTTAGCATATTTATACCTGCCTTTGTGTCACTCTTTGCACTGATATACATAAAGAAGGCTTTCTCCCCTTCTTAATATCCTTTGCAATTTGCAGCCCCCTTCTAGCCTTGACTTGCCTGACTATCCTACAGGCCTTACTAGCTTTATTTATTTTATTTAAAATTTGGTAACCAGGAAAGGCACACTAAGCCAAAGCTCATTTCCAGGTGCGATCTGGGGAAGAGAAGATGGAGCATACAGCCGCAAGCATAGCAAATCAACATCTGAACAGACAGACACGTATTATGATACAATAAGTCTGATACAATAATAGAACAAATAAAGAACCATTTCATGTACCGCAACTAAAACAGTAAACTTTCATAGTGCATAGAATCATGAAAAAAATACCTTTTGACTAAAATAAAGACTTCAAAGATAAGCGGAAGAAGGGTAGCAGGGGCAAGTGGTGGAGGGGGGTTAGAAGTTTCAGTTGGCATTTAAAGGAGCTGGAGGATGGGGAGAGATGGAGGGGGGAGGAGAGTTTGTTCCAGAGTGAGGGAAGCTCATAGGAGAATGCAGATTGCCCAGCAGAGGAGCATGGGTGAGGAATGGCAAAAGTGCAATGGTCCCTAGATTGGAGGGAGCCGGAGGCAGGGGAGATTCAGGACTGGAATGAGGAAAAGTAGGAGGGAAGGGTATTGAACCAAAATTTAGAGACGAACAAAGCCCAAAGGGCCTGGCGGTGAGCATGCAGAGGAAGGATGGATAGGGAAGAATATAGCAAGCAATGATGTGTGTGTGGTGGCGGGTTGGATGCAAAACAGCAGAAGGAGCTGAGGAGGGTATCCAGTCTGGTGAAGGAAGTGGAGGGGGCAGAACCATAGACTACATCCGCATAGTCAAAGCCAGGGAGCACCATTTTGGTAATCAGCTCCCTGTGGACATGCAGAGACAAGCACTTTGTAATGATAGAGGGCACCAAGATGTAACAGAGCTTAGCATGGATGGCATCAATGTGGGCAGAGAAGTCAAACTTACTGTCGAGCCACACCCCCAGGTACTTAAAGAACTTCATGGGGTGCCACCAAGAGTGGTGAAGACAGGGAGGACAGTGAGTCTAGCAAGTTTCTGACTGGTTACAGAGGTCATGGAGACTGTCTTTTTAGTGTTAACTCTAAGCTGGTTAGACTGGACCCAGTGGAAGACATTGTAGAAGTCCTGCTGGAGCAGGTCTTCCACAGCTGCAGAGGAGGGACCAGAGGTAAAGATTACTGTGTCATCTTCATACATGTGGATATGCGATTTGACACAGGTATATGGGAGGTCATTGAAGAAGATTGCGAAAAGGAGGGTGCCAAGACCAGAGCCCTGTGGAACCCCAGACTGTATAGGAAGGGGAGGTGACAGGAACCACTGACCTATACCGACTGGATAGACCTCGTGGGTGGTAAGATGGTCTTCAAGCTGCAGTGCAACTACCTCCTCAATAACCTTGCCCAAAAGGGGCAGGTTAGAGACTGGTTTGTAGTTTGCTAGACAGTCTGGGTCAAGGGAGGATTTCTTCAAAAGGGGTGTTACCACTGCCTCCTTCAAGGGGTCCGGGAACACACCCTTCTCCAACGAACACCACCAGACAATCTCAGCCAGGACCAGTCCGATGACATCTAAACACTACAGCAAGTCGGCCGCAAGCCTCCGACCATCTTCACGACATCACTGATCGCCAGCTGGTCAAAGGTTGCCCAGACTGACCGGGTGCCTGTGCCTTCCCACTGACAGTCGCAACATTCAATAGAACGTGCTGTCTAGATATCAGATCTAATGGTAGCAAAATATCGAGCAAACTCCTCACACTTCAACTGTGAAAAAGCTTTCCGATTCTGCAGACAGGCTGGATTGCACAACCTGTCCATAGTACGGAATAGCTGAGCTGGTCGATTTTTTGCTACAGAAATCTCTCTGGACAGGAATTCTGCCATCTTACAAGAGAATTCTGGCTGATAGTCCAAATAATGGGCCATAAGACTAAGCTTGTCACCCTCCATGCCGGATCTCCACCAGCATCGTTCCAACCTTCGACCCACTTGCCTCAACTCCTTCGGGTCCCCATCAAACCACGGGGACCGAGGACGAAGAGGCGAACACGAACAGGAGCTATGGAATCCAGGGCACCCAACACTGCATTATTATAGTACTGTACCAGTTCCCCTGGATCCATGCATTCCTTTGGCCTACTCCATAGGTCCAGCACCGCCGTCAGACCCTCCAGGGTCATACCACTTAAAGGGCAGTACTGGACCATCTCCAAAGAGGCAGGTCTATTGGGGGGAGCCGCAAAACTGAACCCTATGGTGTGTTGGTCAGACCACACGACTGGTTCCACCACCAGGTCGGAGACCTCCATCTCCAGGAGGAACACCAGATCCAAGGAGTGACCCTGATTATGGGTCGCAGCGGTAACAACCTGTGTGAAGCCCAACAAGATCACCAGTTGGAGAAGTCCTGTCCAAACTGTGAGAGTTTGTTGTTGACCCAGGCATTGAAATCCCCAGGACCAACCACCTGGGGGACTCCAACACCATGTCGACCAAAAGTCTGCGACTTCCTGCAGGAATACTTACCAATCTCTGGGTGGATGGTAGCTGAGAAGTATCCGGCAAACCACACCTACGCCCATAATATGCTCAAAGGATCTGGTGGCTCCCACTGGTACCTCCATAAAGTCCAGTTCCATCTTAAAACAGATGACTACACCCCCACCCCTACGATCCAATCTCGGGTAGTGTATCATCAAGTACCCAGCTGGAACTGCTGATTCTAATACAGGACCAGCATTTTTGTCCAGCC
Source organism: Neoceratodus forsteri (assembly GCA_016271365.2). NCBI lineage: Eukaryota > Metazoa > Chordata > Ceratodontiformes > Ceratodontidae > Neoceratodus > Neoceratodus forsteri. The sequence continues at coordinate 1,378,724,978 of CM028132.1, read as the reverse complement.
AGGTCTCAGGGAGAAGCGGGGAGACTGCGTCACCAATACAGACAGCTTGGGTCCTACCCTCAAGGTATGAGCAAAACCACTCAAGAAAGGAAATGTAGGTTGAGTTCCTTGAGGTGAATGAGCTCCAGTATAAAAGGCAGCATGGGTTCATGGCAGGGAGGTCATGCCAAACAAATTTGATCAGCTTCTTCTATTGGGTTATTAGAAGGTGAACAAGGGGCAAGCGGTGGACATACTATACCTGGACTTCAGCAAGTCCTTTGACTCAGTCCTCCACAAGAGGTTGATTAAAAAACTAGCAGGTTGGGAAACAGGAGAGAAACTTAACACGTGGGTAGCAAACTGGCTAGGTTGTAAAACACAGCGGGTAGTGTGGGGGGGGGGGGGGGGCCCCCCACGATGAGAGAAGTTACTAGCGAGGTTCAACAAGGATCTGTGCTTCATCTGGTCCTATTCAATGTGTTCATAAACGATACTGAAGACTGCATCAAAGGCAAGACATGTCTTTTCACAGAGGATACCAAGCTCTGTGGGATGGTGGACACTGAGAAGGGCATAAGCGATCTGAGAGAGAACCTGGCAAAGTTGAAGAGGGGGTCTGGAATCTGGCAATTAGGGTTCAATGGGGAAGAGTACACAATGGGGGGTGAGATACTAACAACAACAAAAATGGAAAGGGACCTGGGGGTAGTCATATCAGATGACCTAAAGGTGGGCAAGCAATGTGAGAGGGCAGCAAGGAGGGCTTGGGGGATACTGGGATGCATAGGGAGAGGCATCACCAGTAGAAAACAGGAAGTTATTATCCCTCTGTACAGACAGCTGGTGAGACCCCATCTGGAGTACTGTGTGCAGTTCTGGAGACCCAATCTCCACAAAGACATAGACAGAATGGAAGCTGTCCAGAGGAGGGCAACTAAAATGGTGCAGGGTCTGCACCGGAAGACATATGAAGAGAGACGAAAGGAGCTTAATATGTATAGCCTCGAGGAAAGGAGGGAGAGGGGGACATGATAGAAACGTTCAAGTACCTCAAGGGAATCAACAAAGTCCAAGAGGGTAGCATCTTTCAAAAAAAGAGGTGTGCAAGAACAAGAGGGCACAATTTGAAGATAGAGGGGGTGGCTCAGAGGTAATTTAAGGAAGTATTTTTTCACAGAGAGGGTTGTGGATGCATGGATCGGCCTTCCAGAGGAGGTTGTGGAGTCAAAATCAGTGGAGGAATTCAAGCATGCATGGGACAGTCATAAGGCCATTCTAGAGGGTGGGGGTAGGAAGAAGTAGGCTGCTGGTTAACTAGGATCTGCAGCTTATCCAGTAGGTAGGGAAATGGGCAGACTGGGTGGGTCAAGCGTCCTTATCTGTCAGCCAAATTCTATGTTTCTATGTTTCAATGCTAAAATGCAAGGTGATGCATACAGGGTGCAAGAACCCAAGGGCAGAGTATATACTGGGGGGTCAAGTCTCAGAGGAGGAGGAAGACCTGGGGATAATAATTACATTTACAAGCAACCTAAAACCATCAATGCACTGCAAAAAGGTGGCTTGGAAGGCAAACAGGATGCTGAGTTGAATATCAAAGAGGTTCACCAGCAGGAGGAAAGAAGTCATTCACATCTGAAGTACTGTATGCAGTACCAGAGACCCCACTTTAAGAAAGACAAACTAAATCGAGGTGGTGCACAGGAGGGCTTCCAAGTTGGTTCAAGGGCAACAGGATATCCTGTATGAACAGACGCTGGCGAATATTAACATTTGCTTACAGAAGGAGAGAAGAAAGAGAGGACATGATCAAAACCTTCAAATTCCTTAAAGGCATTAACAAGGTCGACATAGTGGATCTTTTTTGCAGAAGTGAGAACAGAAACACCAGACGGCCAAACTACAAATTTGCAAGTGGGAAGTACAGGAAGGCGCCCAGAAGGCACTTTTCCACTGAAACAGTGGTGGCAGACTGGAATACACTATCAGACGGGGTAGTAAATTACAGTTCAGTTGGGGGATTTAAAAGAGGGTGGAATAGTTTGAAGGAGAAGGTAAGGTGAAAGGGGAGGGCGTAATGGAGCAACATCGGTGTGAGCTCTACTCTCGATGGAGTGGCTCGCCCCTGAAAAACACCGAGCCTTTGTCCAAGGGCAACTTTGTTGATAATATAGTCCGAACTGCTTCCCCCTCTTCTCTTGCCCTTCCCCTCAAACACAGAACCCCGGCCTACCGCTTAAGGTCTAGCTCGACCCAGGTCTGCATGGTCCCAAGGACCCGCTCCCTCACTGGTGATCGGGCCTTCTCCATCTACGCACCGAGACTATGGAACACCCTTCCCGCCCCAGTCCGCGCCGCCCCCTCCCACCCCTGCTTCAAATCATCCCTATGGAAGTTCCTCAAAGTAGCTTCTACTTGTCTTTGTGCCAATTAGTTACAGGGTAGTCTCTCCCTCACCCCCGACACCTCTCCTACATGCTGAAAACGGCCTCTGCCACTCTCTGCTTCAGCACTTCCCACCTGTCCTCTGGAGAGACGCCCCGTTACTCATTAGCTCCCTCCATAGTAGCACTTAGATGACCCCACTTTATCATGCCCTGCCCTCAGGGCATGCAACTATATTTATTTATTTGCTTTTGGTAACCGGGTAAGTGCGTTAGGCAACAATCCTGCCTATTTTCAAGCACGACCCGGGAGAGTACATGACAAAAGGAGTCACAAAGTACAGGGGTAACGTAACGACATCAGACTGTACAGACAAAAAGATTGACATTAGATATGGCAGTACTCTTCCTTCAGTTGGAGACTGACTCCGTCATGGTGGTCCTCCTGCTGTTCTCCCCCTCTCAATATTTGTTAAGTACCCTGCTGGCGTACTGCCTACACTCCCCCTTGTTGTTACCTGATAATCGCCCTGTAGGCATACTGCCTACACTCCTCCTTGTTGTTACCTGATAATCTTCTGCCTCCCCATGCTGCTAATGATACCCTGTGGATGTACTGTCTTCTTTACTGTATAATACAAGATGTATCTGTACAATGTTTCTATTCTGACTCTGTATCATGTCTCTATTTGTACTCTGGTTCCACCTCTATGTGGGCCTGTATGTTACCATGACAAGGTACCATGCTTCTGTAATGTAATCTCCCACGTCCCACCTGAAAATAGGCACTCGATGTCTAGTATGCTTACCTGGTTAACAAAAACAAATAAATAAACATGTAGCAAAGCGTATGAGCTCCATATCGAACCAACTCTATAGACCTTTGGGTCCTGTCGGCCTTTTGTACATCTGTAATGTATTGTCACTCTTGCACCTAATGTACTGTGTCCTTACCTCCCCATAAAAACATGCTTGGGAAGGCTCCAGGGATCTCTTTCCCCTTTAACTACTTACATCTCAGTATGATTGACTTCAGGAGGTGGACTGCCGTCTGCTACACGGATCTGCCCACCTCAAAGCTACTGTAGGCAGACAGTCATAATGTACAGCAGTTCCCCCCATCCCCGACTTCTGCCCCACCTCCTCCCAAAAAAAGTTAAGAAAAAAAATTCTAGCCAGCCAGAATCTGTTATTTTCAGCCCATCAAATACAAAGCCCTTCAGAAACATCTATTCAGATCACATGTAAACACTGCTAAAAAGATATAACTATGATTTTTACTCTTGCACCTAATGTACTGTGTCATACCCATGGAGGCAGTACAGAAGAGGGCAAACAAAATGGTACATGGCCTCCATTAGAAGCCATATGAGGAAAGACTCGAGGAATTAAATATGTACTCTGTAGAGGAAAGAAGGGAAAGAAGGGAAAGAGGAGACATGATAGAAACATTCAAATACCTCAAGGGTATAAATAAGATGCAGGAGGATGGCATTTTACATAGAAAGAGATGCTCAAGGACAAGGGGATATGATATAAAGTTGGAAGGGGGAAGGCTCAGAGGGGATGTTAGAAAATACTTCTTCACAGAAAAGGTGGTGGATGTCTGGAACAGCCTGTCAACAGTGATGGGTGCTAAAATGGTAACAGGTTTCAAGCATGCATGGGATAGACACAAAGGGACCTTAGTAACAGGGCTGGGGGGGGGGATCAAGTAGGGTCTGCGGTACACAGGTAGGGAAATTTATTTATAGGGTAGACTAGGTGGGCCAAGAAGTCCCTTTTCTGCCGGCAACTTCTAGCTGCCCTTACCTCCCCCCACTGATGCACCTAGAAACAAGCTGCTTCCAGCTCAGCATGTCTGTCTTGGTAAAACTTTTGAAATAAACTCTTATTTTTCAGTCAGTACTGGTCTTTAATAAACTCCATGGACATTTCTGATTGACACACGAATGGTACTCCATTTCAGAATTGTATGATGTGGTTTATGCCCCCCTTCAGCCACAGAGTTCTACAGTAGAACCTATATAGAAAGACTACCCCCCTTCCTCGAGAACAAGCAAATTCTCAATGCCGAGTTAGTTCGGTGACATCAGGGACACGAGAACAAAGCTTGAGTGCCTTCCTGATGTCACCGAACTAACAAGGTGCTGAAAATACATAAAGTTCTCAACGATGGGGCGGTGGTGGTGGTGGCTGTTATTTATTTATTTTCAATAACGTAGTGAAAGACTGTTTCTCGACACCAGCATTTAAACATTTAGTATATTACACATTTATTATAAAATACTGTGCTCAGTGTTTAAACTGCTACCACACTTCTCGTAAACGGAATGGTTTAATGAGTTTCAAACTGCCGATTTTGAATCGGCGCGCAGTACTGTCTGTGACAGCTCAGTTCACGCTTCCATAACAGAACTAGCGATCGCTGTTGTAATTGGTTTAGGCAGCAACCTTGTTCATCACATGCCGAAATATTAAAAAAGTACAGTTACGTAAGAACTTACCGTAACAGTAGATCTTCGAGAGGAGCTCTTGCAGCAGGCTATAACCTTCAGGACTATGCCGCAGGCACTAGGACCTTCCGGAAAACTTCTCAGCCAGCAGTACACAGCAGGGACCACCCCTGATGCCGGCCCTGCCCCGATGTCAGCCCTGGTACAAAACGGGGTGGACCCAGCTCCACCTCAGTGCCCCCGCCAAGGCCCTCAACAAGCCCTTACAAGAGAAGGAGATGAAGCAAATATAGGAGATGTAAATGAAGATGAATCTGCACACTTCGAGGGGGAAGGGTGGGAAAGTGAGACCTGCTGAAGAGCTCTCTCGAGATCTACTGTTACGGTAAGTTCTTATGCAACTGTACTATCTTACTTCGAGTGGGAGCTCTTGCAGCAGGCTATAACTTTCAGGACTGAATACCAAGCTGTCAAAGCCAAAGAGGTAGACGACCCCGGGAGGTGGAATATGCTGACTCCAGAGGCCTCAGGACAGAAGTCCTTGCAAAACAGTCAAGCTGAAGCTAGCTCGGTGTCTGGAGATGATATCCAAGCTGTAATGCTGGATAAAGATATGCACTGAGTTCCAGGTAGCGGCCGCACATATGTCCCTGATAGAGACCTTTCTCAGGGCGGCGAATGAAGCAGACACTCCTCTGGTGAAGTGACCCCTAACCGGGCCCGGTAGGGGCTTATTGTGTTTCTCACAGCAAAAGAAAACGCAGTAGACTATCCACTTCGATATCATCTGCTTGGTCACTGGTTTACCCAAGCATTGTGGTGCAAAGGCCACAAAAATTTGCTCCGGTTGGCGGTGCGCAGCCGTCCGCTTGAGGTAATACCACAAAGTCCTGTGGACATCCAGTGTGAAGGAGAGCCTCCCCTCTATTGGATTGGGAAGGAAAATAAACTGGAAGGTCAACCGACTGGTTGAGGGTCAACTCCGAGACCACTTTCGGAAGAAACTTAGGATTTGTTCTAAGGGAAATCCTTTCCCTGTGGAAAATCAAATACGGCTCTTCACACATCAGAGTCTGAAGCTTGGGAACTCTTCGAGCTGAAGTAATAGCAACCAAAAAAGAAACCTTCCAAGAAAGGTGATGCAGCTCACAATTCGCTGCTGGTTCAAAGGGAGGGAGGGAGGGTGAGCTTCTCCAACACATAAAGGAGATCCAAGGGTGGGATAGGGTCCCGAAAGGGAGGTCTCATATACAAAACTCCTCTTAAAAAGGTGCGGGCAACATCCAATTGTGCCAACGCCCTATCTCCAATGACAGCATGACAGGCAGAAACAGTCCACATATGCACCTTAATAGAGGAGTAACTCAGGCCATTTTGATACAAGGAGAGAAGATACTGCAATGCTGAGTTCACTGGACAAGCGACGGGGTCCAAACGCTGTGACAAGGCCCATAGACAAAAATGCTTCCACTTCATAGCAAAACCCCGTATCTGCATTGAGCTACGTCTGAAGGAGCCAAGCATGTAGGTATAAGGACTGAAGGTCCAGATGGCCCAGTGACCCCTGTTTCTGGGACAGCAAATGCAAGCATATGGGCAGCGGAACTGGAGGCTCCGTGGATAACCGCTGCAGGAGTGGGAACCAAATCCGCCGAGGCCATCTGGGGGCTACGAGAATCATTCAGGCCCCTTCCGCCTATAACTTTAGTAGGAGACTCTGAATGAGAGGGAAGGGTGGGAAGGCATAGAGGAACCTCCCTGCCCAGCAAAGGGATAATGCGTCTGGCCGTGTGGGACGCGGCGGGAAAAGAACTGAGGTGGAGCTGGGTCCACCCCCTTTTATACCAGGGCCGACGTCAGGGCGGGGCCAGCGTCGGGGGCGGTCCCTGCTGTATACTGCTGGCTGAGAAGTTTTCTGGATGGTCCTAGTGCCTGCTGCATAGTCCTGAAGGTTACAGCCTGCTGCAAGAGCTCCCACTCGAAATAAGATCAACAGGTTCTACATTCAAACCGTTAAGAAAAATGTTTAGAAAACACTGGGAAAGAAATCAGCTTACAATGTATTATAGGTGCCTTTGTAACAAAAATGTAAGAGCATAAGAATGACTAAGAAAATGGGCTTTTTATTTCCTGATCTGTGACTGGCTGGCATCCCTGCCAGGGAGTACACTAACTTTCCATATACAACCAGGAAATAAAAAGTACCAGTCCAAGTGTCCCTTCACCCACTGAAGTATCCATGTGACCACCCTCCTTGCTCATTGGCCAAAACACCCAAATGAATTTGAAATTGCTGCCATTTTTTTAATCTTGCTTAGTGAGAGATACTGCCCCCCCAACACTCCCGAATTCAGTGCCATCTGCCACACGAACCCACACACCAACCTCTGCTGGGCTCACTTCACATTACACCGAATGAAAGAAAAAGTAGCCAGACATTTTAAAACAAAAAGCAAGCCATTACGCTGATCAGATTCGCATAACTGTGGTGGGCACTGCGTTTAATTCACAGCGCACGCCTCTCCACAATAGAAGTAACTGCTGCTGGCACCTCGCAAAAACACATACAAAAAAGTGGAAAGAGCCTCCATGGTAAAACCCAGCAGTACACTGCCCATGCCAACTAAAAATACCTGTAACCCCCACCGTACTGCCGTGCCTCAAACTGACCGCATTCCCAAGTCACTGGTCCCGACTGCGATCGCGACCACAATAGCTTCAAGTCCAATTAAACAACCAAAAAAAGGGCATCTAAATAACAAATGCCCTGTTTAGCGCCAATAGTGATTGCCCGGGTGACTTGGGGAACATGAAGTTGAGTACACAAAGCTGCCAAAACTCCATAAAAAATTCTAATAATTTACTCAGCCTTAGTCAGGGAATTGGCGCTGGCCAAGTCCACATCTGGTCCACCTGATCCATTTCTTCGGTTCTCTTTAGGCCAGCTGAGTAACGGAGAGAGTAGGGTTGAACTGGCTGTACAGTACAAAGCTTGAGTAATCCCTCAGCGCCAGAAAACTGAACAGCAGCACCCTCTAATGACAAGTACAGCAATATCAATCAATCAATCAATCAATCAAAATCTTTATTTATTCAGGCGAACATCATTGAGCGTAGCTCATTTACAAGATGGACCTGAGTGGTCATACAAAGAAGGATACAAGTTTTGTACAAAGACATGTGAATAACATAACATTAGTACAATCAATTAGATGAGAGATATATACAAAATTTACAGATATACAAGGCACAAAAACAATAACTCAAACCTGTAAAAATGAAGAGTACATTTGATATAGAAGGGATAATATTCAGATAGTAGGGCTTCTATAGGCTTTTTATACAAAGTGTGATAACAGACTGGGTAGAAGAATGGAAACTAAACATAGTGGATTGCAGAAAGGAGGGGCGGAGGTTGGGTGGGAGACTAGGCCTTATGGAAGCAGTTGCACAGTTCTGGGAATAGGGTGGTGTATAATTTTTTGAAGGATGGTAAGGGTAAGAGGGTATTCATAGATTTTTGGAGTGAGTTCCAGACAAATGCTAGGGAATAGCTGATAGCAGCCCTCCCAAACCGGGTGCAGGTATTGGGAATCTTTAGCATAATGAGCTTATTGATCCTTAAGGTGTATGGCCTGGATGTGATTCGGGTGAAACAGTCTGAGATATAGGAGGGGAGTTTGTCTGATAAAGCTTTAAAGATCCAGATTGCAGCATTCTTTTTTCTTCTGTGCTGTAGGGATGTTCAATTGACTGCCATGTAAAGAGAACAATGATGGGTGTTGGAGGGAAGGTCTGTAATAAATCTAATGGCTCTATGATACAGGGTGTCCAGTTTATTTAAGAGGGAGAGGGAGCAACGGTCAGAGAGGAAATCAGCATAGTCAATGAGGGATAAGAATGATGCCTGGATTAATCTTTTGTTTGGAGTCTCTGGTAGGTAATGTTTTATTCTGTAAAATAGGCCAAGTTTTTGTCTCAACTTTTTAGTAGCTCTTCAACATGGATAGAGTAGTCAAGCTTATTGTCAATCCAGACTCAAGATATTTGAATTTATCCACAAATTCCAGGTTTTCTCCAAATAAGGTGGATAATTGTGGGTGGTGAATGATGGGGTAATGGAGAGCAACTCTTGGTGGCAAAGAACATAGCTTTTGTTTTTTTGGCATTTAGAAGTAGTTTTCTTTCCAATAGGTTGTGTTGTAGGATGGAGAATTCTGACTGTAACAGTTCACAGGCTTTTGATGGTGAGGGATTGCTGACATATAATACAGTATCATCAGCAAACAGATGAATGTTAGATTGAGAGAGGTTGGAATCAATGTTATTAATATAAATGGCAAAGAGGATGGGGCCCAGGATAGAGCCTTGCGGTACTCCTCTTAGCAGTGGTTTAGAGGTAGATAGGTAATTTTCATTTTTTACCAGTTGCAAACTTCCAGAGAGATAGCACCTAAACCAATTGAGAGAGAGAGTGAATCAAGGCCTACAGAGCTAAGAGAGGAGATTGATGATTCATGATCCACTGTATCAAATGCTTTACTCAAATCCAGAAACACAGCATAGGTACTATTCTTTTTATCCAAGGCAGTCTGCCAATCGTTAGTGACTTTGGCTGGGGCAGAGATGGTACTATGCATTGATCTAAACCCAGATTGTGCTGGATTTAGGAGGTTGTTGGTGTCCAGATAGGCCCTTAACTGCGAATTTACTAATTTTTCAAGCATCTTGGACAGAACCGGTAAGATGGACATGGGCCTGTAATTGTTAAGGTCCATGGGATCACCTGATTTAAGTAGTGGAACTACTTGAGCTGACTTCCATATAGGGGATGGAACCAGTAGCTAGGGAAAGATTGAAGAGGTGAGTGAGGGGCAGCTAAGGCGGCAGTGCTACCTTAAGAAAGTAGGGATCCAGGAGTCTGCACCTGCACTCTTAGATGTGTCTAAATTGGATAGGAGGTCTTCTACTTATTAAGGATATTGGTCTGAAGGAGAATGTTGAGGCAGCCTTTTGGCCCACAGTGGATTGAAGGTTTAGTGATGATCTCAAGAGATTTGCAGGTGAAGAGTCAAAGGCTAGGCCAGCTGTAGTGAAATGGTCATTGAAGGCATTTAATATTTCTTGCTTGTCAGTGATTTCAATGTCACTTAGGAGCAGTTTGGAGGGTAAGGCAGGGGTAGAATTTTGGCCTAGAATTCCCTTTATAGTACCCCAGAACCTAGATGGGTTAGTATAGGAGGCATCCAGTTCAGCTCTATAGAAGGCAGCTTTGGCATTTCTTATTAGTTTTGTGCATGAATTTCTTGCTTTTCTGAATTGAAGCCAGTCTCTAGGATCCTTTGTTTTTCTTGCCTTTTTCCAGAGTTTGTCTCTGGCTATCAAAGCTGATTTAAGGTCTGCAGTAAACCAACGACAAGATTTTACTTTGGATCTGACACTGGTGAATGGTGCATGTATATTGAGGGCATTTGTGATAATATCCCTTAGGATCTGAAGAGCTGTCTCAACTGAGGTTGTGAGGTAGAAGTCTTGCCAATGCGTTGTATTGCACAAATCATGGAGATATCCTGAGATGTTGAAATTCTTTTTTTTGACCTTTTATGGAGAAATTTTGCAGGATTGGATGGCTTGAGTGTAGATCTTATGCCAGCTATGGGACAATGATCACTTATGTCACTGGGTAGCACTCCAGCATGAGAATATAAGTGAGGCTTATTTACCATCATGATATCCAGGAGTGAACTGTTGGTAGTATTTTTTAGGTTAATCCTCGTTGGATCTTTGATTAATTGTGTGAATCCATAGGTGTCACAGAAGGTTACTAGGGGTGCAGATGCATTAGATAACCAATTTAAATTCAAATCACCAAGGATGATGGTGTCTTCAGGGCCTAGATTGAGTATTGTTCCTAGGTGGGATAGGAGTTTGAGGCCTGCAGAGGGGGGGTCTATAGCAGCCAATCAATTTAAAGGAAGACATGTTAGGAAGGGTTATTTTGATTGACAAGCATTCAAATTTCTTTGGTCTGGATGTATTAATGAGACAGGATGCAGAGATGGTTTCCTTGATGGAGATGGCCACCCCACCGCCCCTGGAAGGGCGGTCAGATCTGAAGAGCTGGTAATTGGGAAGGTTTATTTCACTATCTTTTGTTGTAGATCTGAGCCAAGTTTCAGAGAAAACCAGGAAGTCAGGTAGGGTATGTGCAACCCAGGCCTGTATTAAGGAGAACTTTTTTAGGAGGCTGCAGGCATTGAAGTGAAGAAAACTTAGGCCATTTATGGAGGCTAGATCAGATAGGGATAAGAAATTTTCAGTGGGGCCAGGATTGATTTCAATAGTACCAATACTGATCAGAAGGAAGAAGATTAGTTTGAGGAGGGCACCAAATGATAGAGATAGGGAGTAATCAAAGCATTTCCTCTTCTTAGTTGGGATCCAATGTGAAGTGGGTGAGGGTCCTGTTATATGGGTGTGGATTTTATCACAAAGTAACAATCTGATGGACAGGCATAGGGGTTAATGTAATGCCAAAATGGGTGCAGGGCACTTGAGGAGTGTTGAAAGGATAGAGACTTTTTGTGGGATACCCCAGGGTTGCAGTGCAAAATGGCAGGATATAATTATGGAATTGATGGTTGTCCACTGGGGATGGCAGGGTGGACAGGCCATATTCACTGCCTTAGTCGCCATGGCATGGGGTATATCATAATTATTTTTGGGATCGAGGAAGAAGAGAGGCCCAGTAGCAAAAGGAAGCAAAGTAGCATTGTGGAGGTAAGGTAGGGGTTAATGTGGAGGATGAGAGAAATAGTTGTAGGCGTGGATTATAGAATTGGCGGGAAAAGGTGTATAAAAGAAACAACCAAGGGGGGGCAAAATTTTACGTTACCCAGCCTTTCTGCCTGCTTCTCCCGGCCTCCTGGTTCCGCCTGTCGGTCCCGCCTCCGCTGGCGGCTCGGAGCCTCCGGTCTCTGTGCTCTTGAGGGCTGTGCCGGCTGGAAGGTAGGGGACAGAGGAGAAGGCAGTGAGAAAGGCACTTAATTGCAGCATCTGCAAAAGTGCCAAAGCTCGAATTTGCACCACAAAGACTGGGAGGGTATGGGGGGTTAGCCTGCGCCTAGCCCACACAAAACACAAAAGGCTGTAAATCACAGGCTAACTAAATCTCTAAACAACCCTCAAATAGGGCACATTTAAAAGTAAAACAGCTCTTATAGAGAAATTTAACATTAGACATAATAGCAGTAATCCCGGCCAGAAATGGTGTTGTAAAGTCCAGCTAAAGTCTATGGGAAAGGCCGCAATCAGAAGCAAGGCAGAGTGCGGTGCTTCTCCGATTGGTTTGCGCTTTACTTGCCGTACTGCTCTGCTTCTCGGCCTCCTGGTTCCCTGTTCGCCTGTCGGTCGCCACCCGCCCACTGGCGGCTCGGAGCCTCCCGGCCCTGTGCTCTCGAGGGCTGTGCCGGCTGGAAGGTGGGGACAGAGGAGAAGGTGTGAGAAAAGGCACTTAATTGCAGCATCTGCAAAAGGTGCCAAAGCCTGAATTTGCACCACAAAGACTGGGAGGGTATGGGGGTTTAGCCTAAGCCGCCTAGCCCACACAAAAACACAAAAGGCTGTAAATCACAGGCTAACTAAATCTCTAAACAACCCTCAAATAGGGCACATTTAAAAAGTAAAACAGCTTTTTATAGAGAAATTTAACAATTAGACATAATAGCAGTAACTCAGCAGTAGAGGGACTACTTTACAAGAACATGTATTGTTACACTTTTTTATATTTATTAAAGTTCTTTTGAATCTTTTTTTTTAAATCAGTAAAAATGTTACTTATGGCCTATTTTCTAAGCGCAATAATACCTTCCAGGGTGGGAGGTATGGGCGATACCGGACCATCCAGGACCTATAAGGCCCTCTGCCTATGGTGTCAGGCCTCATTATGCCCCTGGGCGGTCTGGCTTTGCCCAATACCACCCATCCTTTGGGTATTATTGCTTGCATAAACTACACCATACAGTTCTAAAATGGAATTTACCACCAGTGTGTTAATCACTAGCAGTGGATTTTACTAAAATGTCAGTAAAGATGGTACTAAAGCAGACTGAGAACCAGTATTTGAAAATCAGCATCTACAGGAAATACTTTTGAATGCAGTACTCTATTAAAGACCAAAGAGACAGCAAACAACTGACATACATAATGAGAACAGGGGGTAAGAAAACATGTTTGGGAAGGCTGCAGGGATCTCTTTCCCCATAACCGCTTACATCTCAATCTGATTGACTCCAGGCGGTGGACTGCCTTCTGCACACACAGATCTGTCCACCTCAAAGCTACTGCAGGCAGACAGTCATAACGTACAGCAGTCCCCCGTTGTCTGCCCCACCCTCCCAAAAAAGTAAAGAAAAAAATTCTATCCAGCAGGAATCTCTTATTTTCAGCCCATCAAATGCAAAGCCCTTCAGACACATCTATTCAGATCACATGTAAACACTGTTAAAAAGATATAAAACCCCTTGAAGTCCTCAGAGACGGGCTTAATCTGTAATTAACAACAACCGGTTCAGACGTTTTACATTTTTAAATGTGTAATGCCCTGAAAACCACTTTAGAGGAAACCGTATTAAAGGACAAGCTTGGGGCTTCTAGAAACCTTCCTGACATGCAACAGGCTGCTCCCATAAAAGTGAATTGAAACAAACCGAAGTTTAATCGCCTTTTTTTTTTTTTTCATTTTTCTATTTTGTACTCTTAGAACAAAGACTAAAATAAAATATAAAAATAAAAAAAGCAAGCAGTTTTTAATTAGCGAGTAATTAGAAAGAATGAATCTGTAGCAAGTACAGATGGGGGGGAGAAACCGTCTATGAGTTTTGTTTTCTTTCTGTCCACTTGAAAGGACTGTTGATTAAAGAGGGGCGGTGTGTCCTGACCTTCTCTGCCACCAGAAACGGAATCTGACTCACTTTTACTTGCGGAGTCCACTACGGGGGAAAAAAATAAATTTCCTTCCAGTTAGATAATGGAATATCTGAGTCCTGGACTGGTTTTTATAGCCCGAGGTTTTTCATCCCAATTTAGGTATGAATATCCCATTATTTGACTTGCATTCTTAGAAACTCAGCTAATACAGCAGCAGTATGGATATCAGGGACTATTGTACCTGACTCTTGATCAGCAGGTGTATAACACCTGAATGGATGTGAGGACCTGGGAACAACTCCATTTTTTCTCCTATTCTTTGGTAACCGGGTAAGGCCCACAAGGCACAAGTGCCTGTTTGCAGGGGTAACCTGGGAGCACTAGGAAGCTTCTGGGAATCAAACCCAGCTCTGCTGGATGTACCAAGCTCATTCATAGCTCATTACTCTAACCTTTAGGATACATTGCCAGCCCTACTAGGTCATAATATTTCTGAATTTGACTCTCAATCACCAGGTACAACACCTGGATGGATCTCTGTGACCCTGGGATTGGTTCCTGCTAGGTCACATTATTTCTGTGCTGGACACCTGTTCAGCTAGTACATTGTCTGAATGGATAGCTGGGGGTTGAGCCTCTTGTCAGGTGACATATTTGGGGGTGTTGAGCTCTTGTCAGGTGACATTATTTCTCAACCTGACTCCTGTTCAGCAGGTACAACATCTGGTTGGCTGTCAGATCCCTGGTTCCATCCCTTCTCAGGTAACATTATTTTTTGTAACTGACTCCAGTTCAGCTGCTACGACACCTGGATGGATGTCAGGTCTAGATGTGTTGTGAATTTAAAATATGTATACAAACTGCAGTGAATCTGCATGCTACAGACTATGTAGGGTATTCGAGTAGTGTACAGTTTTCTGCAATTGTGCAAATTTTATGATGCAAATTGCCACTTGGTGGCAATTTGTTTTCTCTGCCTTCCCGCAGCTTCCTATAGCCCTACTCTATCAGGCTCTCATGCTGGTTCCTGTCCATCTGCTCAGGTGGCTTTAGCTCCGCCACATATTGCCCATCAGATCCTGCTCAGGTCTGACCTATCAGGCACACCTGATGTGCCAGACTAGTCCCCAGAGGAGGCTGATCCGGGGACGTCAGGAGGGACAGGAATGGTCCACGCTGAGCAGCCTGGGGCAGCATAGGGAAGCCTACCCAAGGCTGTCAGCTGGGGCTGTGGTTAGCCATTTTTCCGTTTTTTGGGGCTCCACCCACCTCCCTGCTATGGGACCACAGCTGCATCCTAGGGGCAGGGGTGCTCGGTGTGTGGTCACCCATGCCAAGAACACCTGTGCAGTGCCGCCACCAGGAGCCGCAACCAAAGCTGTGCATAGCGACCCATCCACCCCAGGACAGAAGCGTCCAATGGATGCTCTGAACTCACCCTGCCAGCCTCAGCTCCAGGCTTCTGGGATCAGGGCACAATCCTGAGTCACCGGCACGCCAGAGCTATGCCTCATCGCTCGCCGCCATGGAGCCAGCCCAGTGGTGAATTTTTGACATGAAATGCATCAATAATTCATCCCAAAGTGGCAAACTGTGTCAGTTGGTATAAAAATATTTGTGCAATTGTGGCTTTCTGTAAGGCCCCGTCCACACTACACCACTAACACACTGTAGCGGTTCCAAACTGGTACGAACGGTAACTGTCACAGTGTGTCCACACTGCTGGTGAACAGTCCTGACAACGGAGTAGCACCGTGATGGTGCGTCCACATTGTGGGTGCTGTGGGACTGTTACAGACGGCACCCTATCCCACAATGCAGTTTGTGCTGCACTTGGGGACGGTTGGAGCAACATGCTCACGAGTCCACACTACAACTGGTAACGTTACAGGGGCACAACTGGTTTTGTAACCGTTGTTGAAACCACCTCATATGTGGTTGCAACAATGGTTACGAAAATGCCTCCTGTAACGTTACTGGTGTAAACGCAAACCGTTGCAATAACGGTTTGGCCCCCTCCGTAACGTTACAGAGGGGTTTTCAGTGTGTAGTGTGGACAGGGCCTAACTGTCTTCTGTTCAGCGGGTACAACCCGTAGATGGATGCTTGTGACCCTGGGACTGGTCCACTCTCAGGTCACACCATTTCTGCACCCGAGAACTGTTCAGCTGGTAAAACTCCTGGTTGGATGTCTGCGGCTGAGGGTTCAAACCACTGCCAGGTCACATTATTTCTGTACCGGACACCTGTTCAGCTGGCACAACAAATGTATGGATGTCGGGAGGAAGGTCTGGGTTTGAGCCATTGTCAGGTCAGATTATTTCTGCACTTGACGTCTGTTCAGCTGGATCTGAATGACGCCTGTGGTCCAGGGTTCAGTCTCCTGTCAGGACACATTGCTTCTGTACCTTAACTTCTGAGCAGCTGGTACAACAGCTGGATGGATGTCAGGGTCTAAGTTCCATCCCATTTGGTCACATTATTCCTGTACTTGACTCTGGCATAAAGATCACCTGGATGGATGTCAGGGTTCTGGGTTTGATCTCGCCAGGTCACATAATTTCTGTATCCGACTCCTGTTCAGTGGGAACACCATCTGTATTAATATCTTTGGTCCCAGGTTGAATCCCGTCAAGTCACATCCTTTCTGCACCTAATTCCTAATCAGCTAGTACAACACTTGGGAAGGGAAGGAAACATTGTTTAACCAGGAGTAGCACACTAAGCCAAAGCTTGTTTCTAGATGCGACCTGGGAGCACAAGGAAGTTAAGTGACTTGCTCAGGATCACACAGTATGCACCTAGGCAGCTGAGGGATTCAAACTTAGGTCTCCAGATCTGCAGCTCAGAGCCTTAACCCACTGCGCTATACTGCCTGGGTTCGGTTCCCTGTCTGGTCACATTATTTCTCCACCTGACTCTATTCAGTTGGTAGAACATCTGGGTGGATGGGGTGGAGGGGCGGGTTAGCTCATCTGTCATGTCACATTACTGTTGTACCTGACAACTGATCAGCTGGTTCAACCCATGGGTGGATGCCGGTGGCCCAGGTTCATACCATATCATGTGACATTGTTTTTGTATCAGACTTCTGCTCAGCTGGTACAACACTTGGATGGATATCTTTGGCCCAGGTTTCATCCTGTCACGTCACATTTTTTGTACCTAACTCCTGATTAGCTGGTACAACATCCAAATGGATGCCCGTGGCCCAGGTTCGATACCCTGTCAAGTCATGCTATTTCTGTAAAATGGACAAAAGGAATGCATTCCAATGACTGGTGCTCAAGAAAGTAAGGGCAAGTAGCTCAAGGTAATTTCATTAGGAAACCGACAGACTAAGTCAGATTTTGGATCAGCTTTGGTCCATAAAATGGTGCAACTTGTATACAGCTTTATGTTCACAATTAAAGTGCCTAGTGCAGAGTAATGCATAGAAAATATAACTTACAGTGTGCTGTGACATCACACTACTGCTCAGATTTAAGCAGATATTGAGGCTGTAGTTCATGCCCCCTAAAGAGCCTCCTGTGGATCAAAGCAACAGTGTCTCAGTGCAACAGTGGGGTGGTACCTGAGGACTGGAGGATGGCGGATGTGATTCCTCTTCACAAAAGTGGGAGCAGGACAGAGGCAGGAAACTACAGACCAGTTAGTTTGACCTCAGTGGTAGGGAAAATGATGGAATCACTTCTGAAAGAAAGAATTGTTGAGTACCTAGAGGCCAGTGGGGCACAGGACCCAAGGCAGCATGGATTCACGATGGGAAGGTCGTGTCAGACGAATCTAATAGATTTCTTTGACTGGGTGACCAAAGTAGTAGACCAGGGAGGGGCTGTGGACATGGCTTACCTAGATTTTAGCAAGGCATTTGATACAGTCCCACACAAAAGATTAATACACAAGTTAGCTCGCCTTGGAGTGGGTCCCAAGGTGGTAGCCTGGATAAAAAATTGGCTAGACAACAGGACGCAAAGGGTAGTAGTAAATGGAGTCCACAGTGAAGAAAGGAGGGTTACTAGCGGGGTACCGCAGGGTTCAATACTGGGACCGGTCCTTTTTAATGTCTTTATAAGTGACATTGCAGAGGAACTGGAAGGAAAAGTATGTCTCTTTGCAGACGACACAAAGATCTGCAACAGGATTGATACACCAGATGGAGTGGAAATGATGAGAAAGGTCTTGGCAAGGTCGGAGGAATGGTCAAATGTATGGCAGCTCAGATTCAATGCAAAGAAGTGCAAGGTAATGCACCTGGGAAACAAAAACCCAGAGGAAGAGTACACAATGGGGGGTGAGATACTGACAACAGTCAAAATGGAAAGGGACCTGGGGGTAATTATATCAGATGACCTAAAGGTGGGCAAGCAATGTGAGAAGGCAGTGAGGAAGGCTGGGGGATACTGGGATGCATAGGGAGAGGCATCAATAGTAGAAAACAGGAAGTTGTTATCCCTCTGTACAGACAGTTGGTGAGACCCCCATCTGGAGTACTGTGTGCAGTTCTGGAGACCCCATCTCCGCAAAGACATAGACAGAGTGGAGGCTGTCCAGAGGAGGGCAACCAAATTGGTGCAGGATCTGCACCAGAAGACATATACGAAGAAGGACTAAAGGGGCTTAATATGTATACCCTTGAGGAAAGGAGGGAGAGAGTGGACATGATAGAAACTTTCAAGTACCTCAAGGGAATCAACAAAGTCCAAGAGGGTGGCATCTTTCAGAAAAAGAGATGTGCAAGAACAAGGGGGCACAATTTGAAGATAGAGGGGAGATGGCTCAGAGGTAATGTGAGGAAGTATTTTTTCACAGAGGGTTGTGGATGCATGGAACAGCCTCCCTGAGGAGGTCGTGGAGTCAAGAACAGTGGGAGAATTCAAGAATGTATGGGACAAACATAAGGCAGTCCTAGTGGGGAGTAGGAGGAAGTAAGCTGTTGGTTAACCTAGGATCTGCAGTTTATCTGTTAGGTAGGAAAATGGGCAGACTAGGTGGGCCAAGCGGTCCTTATCTGCCGTCAAATTCTATGTTTCTATGTTCTATGTTTCTGTGTCTCAGGACACACCAGTCATGGTGCAACATGTCTTACTGTTTTTTTTATATATACTTTATATCACCTCTGCGGCTCAGGGGTGTTACCTATGGTTCCCCCCAGTCCGGCTTTTGACCTCATAGCCCCGCTTAACCCCAAGCTCTTCCTCGTCCTCGGTCCTACACAGCGGTCCTTCTCTTGCGGCGGGTATGCGACCACCACCGCAGAAGCCGGGGGGTCCAGATCCAGGGGAGCATCCAGAGTCTGAAGTCAGGCAGTGCCGCCAGACCGGCCATCATATAGCGCATCGGGATGCTTTTTTCCATGCTTACCCCTATGCATGTGGCTGTGCAATGATGTCAGCATGGAGATATCTGCAGACGTCAGTTGCACGTGTCCCTGATGTGCTCCCAGCATTGGTAGTACCTCCGGCCTCCACCTGAGTTCACTATTGTGCCGGGGTGCCCCTGGATCCCACCCCACGGAGAGGACAGCTGTCCTCCGGACGCTCAATCCTGCTCCCTCCCTGCCGACCCCCAGCACCCGGGCTCGTTCCTGAACCTGGGTCGCTGACGTGGCACGAGGTGTGGCGTCCAGCGCCTCAACCCTCAGCACCACTGGGCCGGGCTTCTTACTGCTTTTTTGGTGACATTACTGTGCATTGGGCACTTTCATGGTGATTGTAAAGCCACACACAACTTGCACCTTTTGAGTACCTGACTCCAGATCAGCTGGTACAATGCCTGAGTTGACAGCTGTGTGCCTGGGTTTGATACCCTGTTGCTCTTGTCATGACACAATATTTATGTTTTCTAGAAAAGATCAGGTGTGCTTGGTGCTGCAGGGTGCTCCTCTAACAGTGACTAACTTTGATCCGGTAAGGGAAGGCAATGATTGAGGGCATGATCAACCGCAAAAATTACTGAGAACATGCCAAAGTGATACAAAGTTACAGGGGTTTAGTGAAAGTCCTCTGATGCTTCTGCGAGTGCCACAGTTTGTAGTTCACAAAGGCTGTAGTAAATAACTGCTGATGTGTCATCCCTGTACTATGGGTGTACCCTTTCAGAGGGGTCACACTTAACTTTTTTTTGCACTGGTCCACCCGGGCATGTGATACCCCAGCTGCACTGGGCACCCAGAGATCGCCCCAGCCTCAACATTACAATCAGAAATGTATGAAAAGAAGGACACAGTGACAAAGTTTAGATGTTTTAACAGTATTATTTCTGAGTTTTCTGTTTGCATCAGAACAAGTTCAGTACGACAGCATCATGCCCAGTCACCTGAGTTCATGCACCAGCAGACCAGAAAATTCCCAGTGTCACCCAGCTTAAAAGATCCATGATCAGATCAGATGCACACGTATAGCCAGCATGTAATGGCAGTCTGAGGGCAAGGTGGAGGCTGCAAGGCTTGAAGGCAAGCCACAAAGAATTGCAATCCCGGGCCTCCAAACAAAACACTAGGCCA
Organism: Neoceratodus forsteri; assembly: GCA_016271365.2. Taxonomy (NCBI): domain Eukaryota; kingdom Metazoa; phylum Chordata; order Ceratodontiformes; family Ceratodontidae; genus Neoceratodus; species Neoceratodus forsteri. The sequence continues at coordinate 1,378,704,723 of CM028132.1, read as the reverse complement.
GACACCACCAACCAGAACATCAGTCAGCCTGATCATCATGATATGCAACCTGAGAATGAGCCGGGAAAGTCTGGTGGCTTGCAGTGGCTTGGGCCCTAGAATGATTTTTGCTGGCTTCTTGCTATCCCCAAAGCACTCACCCTCAATGTCACAGAGCTACCAGTGCTGGGGGAAGGGGGCACTAGCAGTGACTGGCTCCCGCCTGCCACTACCACCACCCCCATACTGTGAGTGAGTAGCTCCCATCCCCACCCTCCACCTACAAGCATCGATTCCAGTCACCTTCCTGCACCAGCAGGCCACAAAAACCCCAGCATCACTCAGCAGAGCAAACTGCAACACCATCACCAAATTCACCTGCAACAGCACACGGTAGTTAGCCAGCATGAAACTTGACTGTGCCCAATCATTCGACGACTCCCGGTTGCACCAGACACTTAAAGTGGGCCTCTCAGCACATTCTCCACTTTCCTCCCTTGTGCACCGAACTGAAACGCCTCGATATAGGCAGCATTCCTGTAGGGGCTTGCAGTTCAGCAATTCCCTCCCGCAGTGCACCCTCCCACCTCCTGATAGCACCAGTATGCCCCTGCCAGCACCAAACAGCACAGAATGCTGTTCCATGAGCTTTCCCTTCCTCCGCCTACACAATACACCTCACGTGCACACATCGAGGCAAGCCTTAGCCCTGAATTTAAAACTACCTGGCTAAGTTATCCACTGTTCAGGCTGCCTCACCAAGCAAACACTGGGCCCAATTTCTTGAAGAATGAATTTCGGCTTCGGTGGGGGGGGGGGGTGACAGCACTGGTCCATCGCGGTTCTGACACAGTGTCCCCTCCTAATTAACTGGCATCCCAATCCCTAAGCTGTTTAGTTAGAAGTAGTGAATACCTCTCTATCTTTGACTGTAACTCAAAGCATATTACATGACTCAAGTCAGAATCAAAGGCATGGGAATTCACTTCTGACTGGAACACCTTGAGAATTGGGATACCAGTTTATAATTAAGAGAGCAGCTCTTGTCAGAACCACATTGGGCCTGGGCCACGGCCACTGCCGGTCCCCCCCCCCCCGAAACCAAGTGAAACCAGTAAGGGTTTAAACTCTGTGGCCCACAGCCCCACATGAAACCCCAGGCGACCAGTAACCCCAACAACGCACCCTCCATACCCTTCCTTCAATTTTAACTCTACAGCAGCTGGTAGTCCACTTACTTCATTCTGTGATGTGGCTGCTTACCGATGTTGTTGTTTTTGGGCAGTCGGGCAATACAACTCTCCTCTTGGTCCTGGCAGTTCTTCAGCAGTGGTCACTCTGTCTAGCCTGCTCAACCACACTCGCACCTTCCCTCTCTGTAGTCTGCAGGCTGAAAGGCACATGTGGAGATCATCGGAGAGGATGGGCTGGAAACAGGTGCCAGATGTTCACCAATCAAGAGGACTTCCACTGGCAGCTGCTAGGCTGTAAAGTGCATTCAATGAAAAAAAAAAAGCGGACTGTTTTTTTTCTTTTGTGGGCATCAGACAGGCGGCAACCTTTTCCCCAGTCAGAGGGCTTCCCGTGAGAGTTGCTATGCTGCAAACTGCAATTTTGGTAAAAAAAAGTCCACATTTTTTTCCTTCTGGGGGCATAATCTTCTTAAATGGCCAGGTTACAAAAACGGGCTAGACTGCACTAGCCAAGCCAGAAAAGTCAGGGGGACATTGCACTGGCCCAAATCAATTTTCACTATGCCCCGGGCCAGTAATATAATGTAAAGATCGACCCCTGCTTTTATATTATTGCCAATTGACAGTTTCCCTCGACAATTGCCTTCACAATATTTCTGTAACTGACTCCCACTTACCTGGTAAAACACCTGGACATATTTTTAGGTACCAGGCTTGAACTGCATAGGTCCCTGCTGTTTCATTTTCTGACTCCTGTCCTAATAGTGCATGCTACTAGGGAACTTGAAGGGGTTTAGATGGTCAGGGATTTAATACCAGTTAGGGTACACTGTATCTTAATGTGTTCCATTTCTGGCATTTCTGCCCCATAAGCATGTGTACCGAAATAAAGGAGCCTATAGTGTCAACCCCCCTTTACAAAGGCTGTACTCACTGGCAGGCTCTTGTTCTAAAAGACTGGGATGCCATTTCGGAAGCCCTGGGCTCCAACTCCAGTCAGGTCACTTTTAGAGACTCATGCAGGTTCCTAGCTGCCCAGCTGAGCCACAGTATTATTGGATGAATTCAAAGTAACATTAAGCTGGTCTCTGTCGCCCCGCCTTCAAATATAGAGATGTTGGGTTAGAGCGTAATAAAAACCTTTTCCTTGTTCTTTTACTTCTGGACCCCAGACTTGTTCTTGTGCAGTGGGGCCTCACTTCTCTCTGTAAAGGAAGTTCCATAAAAGGAACAGACCCCTCAGAAGGTCATTTTTTTATATACACACACACACACACCACACACTTGAGTTTCATCTTTTTCTTTGATGTCTGTTGCCACAATCTGCGACGCTCATTTTTTGGTGGACCAAATATGAGGAAAAAAATTAAAAACAAATGAGGACAGCCCATTCACCCAGTGAAAACAGAAGTTCTACTATAAGCCACAGCCACAAGAATGTTGGAAAACATACAAGCTCACGTCTGTTAAGATCACATGTGGGTCTTGAGTCACAACACTCAAAAGTTCCCTGTTCATCCTTAACAACCCACTAGACTTTCCAGAGCACCAGAAATAGCCACTGTGTGCTAAATTTCCTGGGGCGGACATGGTTCTGGGCAACAAGTGGGACTGTTCTGCGACTCTGTCCATAGACATGCAATGAGCAAAAGGAACATTCACAAGATCATGGTTTTGTCGCACTCCAATAATGGGATCGTGGGGGGGGGGGAACAGGAGAGGAGTTCCATGCTGATGTGTAACGTAGTCTGAAAGAGCTGGCCTGGCAGCCAGATTCTCCCAATAGCTGATAAAGCTGCCTTGATCTAGTGTGTTTTGGCTATGTCAGTTACTCCATGGAAGGGGAATGCCACGACCACAGGCCGAGAAATTTCATCAACTCAAAGGACACTGTATCAAGGCACAGCCTCTGCTAAAAATGGTGCTCATCTCCGCCAGTATAAACAGTCCCCTCCCAATAAAAAAACACAAAAAAACAGCTGTATGTTTAGAACTATAATACAGTCTGCTGATATAGTATGCCTGATTGGTCGGCGTACAGAATCCTTGAATTATGAGCACAAAAGGAGGTCACTCATCCCATGTTGCTTGTGCTGCCACAGGGGCAGCTTTCACGCTAACCCTATTCCCCTGCTTTGTTCTCACACTCTCTTTTTTTTAACATCTTCTTTATTAAGTAATTATCTAGCTTCCTTATGAATGTTGTAATACATTCAGCATCTACAGTGGCTTGTGACAAACTGGAAATTCTGTCTCCCAATAACCCTCTGCAAAGGGGAAAAAAAAATCTTCTTTTAAGAGTTTGTTAAGATAGTGTTAATTATGAAATTATGTCACCTTGTTTTGGTTCACCCACCAAAGGAAATCCACATAACCTACCTGTGTTGACTCCTGCCAAGGCTTTTATCTATTCAAACACCTCTATTGAAGCCCTTCTGTCTTTTCCGGTCAGGTGAGTACAGACGTAGATTCTGTAGGCTTCAGTGATTTGTAGGGATGGGCGGACCAGTCTGTTGAGAATTAGGACCTCTCCCTTCCAGATCCCATGATGTCCACCAGACCCAGGTAGATCTGAATTCTGCCATGAAGTGTACCGGCTCTGTCAAAATACCCCTCCCATCTCCAAAAACCACCCCGGCCCCTGTAAATCCCAACAGAAATGTCGCAAAAACAACAATAACAAAAACAAAAAAAGAGTAATTATGTCATTTTCAGGCTGGGTGACTTTTCTGCCTCCTAGCCCATTTCCACTCTTGTGCACATGTTTACACTACTGTTGCAGAGGGCGGGGAACAAAAATCAGTCCACAGCAGCGCACAAACGAGTCTGGAGTTCACAGCAAGCAGTCAGTCGGTCGATCAAGAGAAAACAGTCAGCCAACCAAGGGAGCAGACAACAGTGACATCGGGCAAATGGACCAGTAGCTGATGGCCGACTGAAGAAGCAGGCAAGCAGTTGATGGCAGCAGCAGAGCAACAGACCAGGACCAACCTGCCCAAAAGATAAAATAGTTTATTTTTCAAGTTAGAAAAATTGGGGCCGGCCTGCTGGCACAGGGGCTGAGTGCCAACCTGCGGTGCCGACGACCTGGGTTCGGGAATGGATCCGGACATGTTGGAGGGCCGGCCGGGGAAGAATTATCAAGCGTCCTGTGACTGCTCTCCTTCTCCAGGAAGGAGAAAGGTAGAGTTTCCAGTGCGCTACGAGCAGCCAGCGGACACTGGGTGTACTGCAAGCGCTGGTGCCAGTACGTTGGGGGGGACGGAGCAGATGCTGGCCGTCATTGCACATCTCCGCCCCCATTCAGGGGGGAAAACCCAGCTGCCTGCCACATCCATGAAGCCAGCCCCTCTGCCTTAATCAGCCTCCAGGGCCTGCTCCCCATCCTAATACAGTGCTCGTGGCATTTAGGGGTTGATGCCGTGGCACCACCCTGGGGGGTAAGCCAGGGGGCTTCGGGGAAGTAGCAGCCAAGTTGGAGGTGGAGCCAGAGGGGTCCGTAACTGGGCTGACGCAAGGCGGTAGGTAAGGCTACAAAAAAAAAAGTTAGAAACATTTTGCTGTTTGTGGGCATCACATGTTGTAGCTGTGTGTGTGTTGGGGGCAGAACCACTTATGTGCACTGCAGCAGGGTTTGCGATGGATACTGGATTTCAGTGGGGGGGTGATAGGGGCAGCTGACACTGCAGGAAGCAGTCAGTTAGCAGCCCTGGGCTAGGGAAGGAGACCAAAATGTGATAACTAGGGCAGGGAAGGGGGAGGAAGTGTGAGAAGTAAGGGAGAATGCGGGCAGAAATTGGAAATCCTGGGCAGGGAAGGGGCACAGATATGGGAAATATGGGGCAGGGAAAGGTAGAAATGGAAAATCCTAGGCAGGGAGGGACAGAAATGGGAAATCCTAGGCAGGGAAGGGACAGAGATGGGAAATCCTAGGCAGGGAAGGGACAGAAATAGGAAATACTGGGCAGGGTGTGGGCAGAAATAGGAAATCCTAGGCAGGGAGGAGGGCAGAAATGGGAAATCCTAGGCGGGGAGGGGCAGAAATGGGAAATCCTAGGCAGGGAGGAGGGCAGAAATGGGGAATCCTAGGCAGGGAGGGGGCAGAAATGAGAAATCCTAGGCAGGAAGGGGGCAGAAATGGGAAATCCTGGGCAGGGAGGGGCAGAAATGGGAAATCCTAGGCAGGGAGGAGGGCAGAAATGGGAAATCCTAGGCAGGGATGGGGCAGAAATGAGAAATCCTAGGCAGGGAGGGGCAGAAATGGGAAATCCTAGGCAGGGAGGGGGCAGAAATGGGAAATGCTAGGTAGGAAGGGGGCAGAAATGGGAAATCCTGGGCAGGGAGGAGGGCAGAAATGGGAAATCCTACGCAGGGAGGGGCAGAAATGGGAAATCCCCGCAGGAGGGGGCAGAAATGGAAACCTAGGCAGGAGGAGGGCAGAAATGGGGAATCCTAGGCAGGGAGGGGGCAGAAATGAGAAATCCTAGGCAGGAAGGGGGCAGAAATGGGAAATCCTGGGCAGGGAGGGGCAGAAATGGGAAATCCTAGGCAGGGAGGAGGGCAGAAATGGGAAATCCTAGGCAGGGATGGGGCAGAAATGAGAAATCCTAGGCAGGAGGGGCAGAAATGGGAAATCCTAGGCAGGAGGGGCAGAAATGGGAAATGCTAGGTAGGAGGGGCAGGAGAAATGGGAAATCCTGGGCAGGAGGAGGCAGAAATGGAAATCCTACGAGGGAGGCAGAAATGGGAAATCCTCGGCAGGAGGGGCAGAAATGGGAAATCCCTAGGCAGGAGGGGGCAGAAATGGGAAATTTCATGAGGAAGGGGCAGAAATGAGAAACCTGGGCAGGGAGGGGCAGAAATGGGAACCTAGGTAAGAAGGGGCCAAATGTGAAATCCTGGAGGAGGAGACATAAATTTATTTATTTATTGAACATAACACCAGGAAGGTGCATTGAGGACAAGTCGCTGTCTCCAAAAGCGAATTCGGGAAGAAGCACAATAGCAATGAGACATTAAACATTCAAGTTACAAGCTCAACATTAACGTACAGTTGTAAGGCAGGTGTTGCAAACAGTGTTGCGCATAATATGTAGAAAGAGTGAACAATAATAAGTGCCAGGTTAATAAGTAAACAAGTGCTTACGTGAGAGAAGAGGGGAAAGGGGGGGGGTGGGGGGAAGGGGAAGAGTCATGTCCCTGGAGACCCCCCTCAGGATGCGAGAAACCATGCAAGGGGACTGGGGAGACCAGAAAGAAGGGGATGAGACAGTGTCTCAGAGAGACCCCTTTAGGATGGTGGACGAAGGGAGTCGATGAGAGATACAAGCCCTGTGGGGGTAGGAGAGTGACCAATGGAGAGCATTTGGGGTCCTCTACATTCTGTCAGAGATCAAGGGAGGCCAGTAAGGGGAGCAATTTGGGGGAAGGGGAGGAGAGCTAGAAATTTGGGGGATGGGTGTGCACAGGATAAAATGAAGGTGACGGTAGAGGGGTAGGGTCTGTCCAGAGCTTAGAGGACAGAATTAGGGAGGGACATGGCAGGAGCAGCTAGGTGCAAGATAATTATTGAGGGCAGAGCTGATGGAGTAGGTGGAGGATGAGTGCCGGATTTGAGGGGGGAGGGAATTCCAAAGTTTTGAGAGGCAGAGAAAGTACCCGGATTGGCTGATTCCGGTGGATCTGAGGGGTACAACCAGGGTATGGGAGTCGGTTGATCTAAGGGAATGGAAGGGTGGGGGGTGTTATAAAGAAGGAGGTGAGGTAGGAAGGGAGCTCACCCAACCAGTGCTTGGAGGTGAATTTAGTACAGTAGGAGAGTCACCTATTTGTAAGAGAGGGGAAGGATAAGGCATGATAAAGATCACAGTGGTGGGTGCGAGAGGGGGGCATCCAGGGCAAAGCAGCAGAAGGAATTGAAGAGGGTGTCCAGTCTGGACAGGGAGGACTTAGGGGGCAGCACCATAGACTACATCACAGTAGTCGAAAATGGGCAGTATCATCTTCTGAACAAGTTCACGCCAAGCCGTAGGAGCGATGCAACTACAGTTCCTGAACAGGGCACCAAGCTTGGGGCGTACATTTTTTTGGATGGCGTTAATATGTCCAGAGTTTAGGTGTTGGTCTAATCAAACACCGAAGTATCTGAAGGAAGATGTGTCCTCAAGTAAAGTCCCATCAAGGGTGTGGAAAGTGGGTAAGGAGGGAAGCCTAGAGAGTCTCTGCCTTGTGCCAGAGGTCATGGAGACAGTCTTCTTGGCGTTGAGGAAAGGTTGATGGTTAGCAAACCAGAGCTGAACTTTGTCGAAGTCTTGCTGTAAGCTGGTTGTAATCTCATCAGGACAGGAGCCAAATGCATAGAGGACTGTATCATTGGCATACATATGTATAGCGGAGGACGGGGAGCAAACAGAGGGAAGGTCATTTAAGAAGATGGAGAATAGGAGGGGCCCTAATACAGAGCCCTGGGGGACTCCAGTGCTAATCAGGAGGGGAGGGGAAGTGGTGTCCAAGATCTTAACTGATTGGGTTCTGCCAATAAGGTAGGCCTTGAACCAGTTTGGGGTGGAGGGAGATAGGCCAGCTGCTGGGAGTGAGTCGAGGAGAAGGGAGTGAGAGATGGTGTCAAAAGTCTTGGCCAGGTTGACAAAAAATGGCAGAGGTAATTTGGCCATTGTCCATCCCAGTTAGGATTGAGTCTGTGAGCTGTAGGAGAGAGGTGGTGGTTGAGTGTGTTTTCCTGAAACCAGACTAGAAAGGGGCGAAAAAGGAGGTGTCAGATAGAAAAGAGGTGAATTACATAGATACATAGACAGTGTCAGCAGATAAGGGCCTATGGCCCACCCAGTCTGCCCATTTGAGCTTGTAAGTTCAGTTTGTTTTCCTAGAAGTCTGTTGCACCTTACCTCTGACCTCCAGAATTCCTTTATGTCTATCCCATGCATTCTTAAATCCCGTGATTGTTTCAGCCCCCACCACTTCCTCTGGCAGGGTGTTCCACTTGTCCACCACCCGCTCTGTGAAGAAATTCTTTCTCATGTTTCTCTAATCGTCCTCCTCCAACTTCATCCCATGCCCTCTAGTCCTGGAACATCTTTTCGCTTAAAATAGTGTTTTCCTGCACCCTGTTCCTCCCTGTAAGATACTTGTATGTCTCTATCATATCCTCTCTCCCTCCTCTCCTCCAGGAGTACATGTTCAGTTCCTTCAACCTGTCTTCATAGGACTTGTGATGCAATCCATGCACCATCTTTGTTGCCTTCTCTGAACCTTCTCTACCCTGTCTATGTCCTTACGTAGGTATGGTCTCCAGAACTGTACACTGTACTCCAGGTGGGGCCTCACTAGTGTCTTGTATAGCGGAATTATGACCTCCCTTTCCTGCTGGTAATGCCTCTGCCTATACATCCCAGCATCCTATTTGCTTTACCTGCTGCCTTGTCACACTGTTTCCTACCTTGAGGTCATCAGAGATGATAACCCCAAGATCCCTTTCTAGCTTGGTGCATGCTATATCCTCACCCCCAACTGATATATTGTGCCAGGGTTTTGTGCCCCATATGCATTATCTTGCACTTCTTTGCATTGAATTTCAACTGCCAAACCCCTGACCATTCTTCAAGTTTCTGCAGGTCGCTCTCATTCTGTCTACACCTCTGGTGTGTCTACTCTGTTACAGAGCTTTGTGTCATCAGCCGAACAGTGAAATTCTGCCTTCTAGGTCCTGCGCCATGTCACTGATGAAGATGTTGAATAGGACCAGTCCCAGCACTGATCCCTGTGGTACCCCACTGGTCACTCTTCCTCTGTAGAGTGACAGCCATTTACCACCACCTCTGTGTCCTGCCACCCAGCCAGTTACCTACCCACCACACTACTGTCTTGCCCACACCCATATTCCCAGTTTGTGTAACAGTCTTCTATGTGGCACAGTGTCAAAGGCCTTGCTGAAGTCCAGATAGGCTATGTCCACTGCCCTCCCTGATCCACCTCCCTAGTCACCCAGTCAAAAATTCAATGAGGTTGGTCTGACATGACCTCCTTGGTGAAACCATGCTGCCTTGGGTCCTGTAGTCCATTGACAACCAGATGTTCCACCAATCTCTCCTTCAGTAGTGCTTCCATGATCTTCCCCACTACCGAGGTGAGGCTGACTGGTCTGTAGTTCCCTGCTTCCTCTTTGTTCCCACTTTTGTATAAGGGGACTACATCTGCTGTCCTCCAGTCTTTGGGTACCTCCCCTGTTTCCAGTGATCGGCTAAACAGGATAGCCAGAGGTTCAGCCACCACCTCTCTTAGTTCTTTAAGGACCCTGAGTTGGGAGAGAACAATGTGTTCTTGAAGCTTGGAAAGAGTAGGGAGGAGAGAAATGGGGCGATAGTTGCCAGGGGATGAGGGGTCACCCCCTTTGGGTAGAGAGAGGACCACAGCATGTTTCCATGAAGAGGGGATCGAGGCAGTATAGAATGAGAGATTTAGGATTATTGAGAGGAGGTAGACAATGGCTGAAGTGGAGAGGGAAAGGAGTTTTGGGTCAAGGCAGTCAGGGGAGGCACCTTTAGAGGGATTAATAGTGAAAAAAGCCACTTAGGGCATCGTTTGGGGTTACAGTAGTGAAAGAGAAGGGAAGATGGGAGCTGGGAAGGTGGTGGAGGGGGCACACCAGCAGAGGGTGGCGAGGGGGGATGGGTAGGAGGGGAGGTATTTCAGTAGCTCAGTGGCGCAGGAGGTATACAGTAGTAGGATTTAAATTCCGCAGCTACAGCTGGTGGGTCGGACACTAGTGAGCTACTTACTTTAAGTACCGGGGGGCCAGATAAGGGAGGTAATAGGGTGTGGACCACCTTCCAGAACTCTGAAGGGGATTTATGTTGGTGATGAAGGCATATTTGAAATATTCAGACTTGGCTAACCTTGAAGCCCTGGTGCAAGCATTCCAGAGCATGCGGTAGTTTGTGGGGTCACTAGGATGTTGGGCAGCTTTATGACACTTCCAGGCTCAATCTCTAGCCCTGAGGCAGGCCAGAAGTTCAAGGGTTATCCAGGGTAAGTAGTTACCTCTGACTCTGGTTTGTTTGAGTGGGCAAAGGCATTCCAGTTTACAACAAATATTTATTTGAAGTAGGCAACAGCCTTATCAACTGAGAAATGGGAAATCCTGGGCAGGGAGAGGACAGAAATTGGAAATCCTAGGCAGGAAGGGGGCGGAAATGAGAAATCCTATGCAAGGAGTGGCAGAAATGGGAAATCCAAGGCAGGGAGGGTGCACAAATGGGAAATCCTAGGCAGGAAGGAGACAGAAATGGGAACTCCAAGACAGGGAAGGGGCAGAAACGGGAAGTCCTAGGCAGACAGGGGTCAGAAATGGGAAATATAGGCAGGAAGGGGACGGAAATGGGAAATCTAGGCAGGGAAGGGGCAGAAATGGGAAATCCTAGGCAGGGAGGGGGCAGAAATGGGAACTCATAGACAGGGAAGGGACAGGAACTGGAAATATGGGTCAGGGAGGGGCAGAAATGGGTAAAACTAGGCAGGAAGAGGGCAGAAATGGGAAATTCTAGGTAGGGAAGGGGCAGAAATAGGAAATCCTCGATAGAGGCTGGCAGAAATGGGAACACCTAGGCAGGGAGGGGACAGAAATAGGAAATCCTGGGCAGGGAGCGGCAGAAATGGGAAATATGTGGCAGAAATGGGTAATTCTGGGCAGGGAGGGAAAGAAATTAGAAATCCTGGGCAAGGAGTGAGGCAGATTTGGGAAATCCTGGGCAGGGAGGGGCATAAATAGGAAATCCTAATCAGGGAAGGGCAGAAATGGAAAATCCTGGGAAGGGAGGGGCAGAAAAAAGGAAATCCTGGGCATAGAGGGGGCAGAAATGGGAAATATGGGGCAGGGAAGGGAGAGAAATAGGAAATCCTAGGCAGGGAGAGGCAGAAACTGGAAATTCATTGGCAGAGAGGGGCAGAAATGGGAAATATGGGGCAGGGAGTGGGAAGGGGGCAGAAATGGGGAAATCCTAGGCAGGGAGGCGGCAGAAATGGGAAATCCTAGACAGGCAGGGGACAGAAACAGGAAATCCTGGGCAGGGAGGGGGCAGAAATGGGAAATCCTAGACAGGCAGGGGACAGAAATGGGAAATCCTAGGCAGGGAAGGGGCAGAAATAGGAAATCCTAGGCAGGGAGGGACAGAAATGGGAAATCCTGGGCAAGGAGGGTGTAGAAATGGGAAATCCTGGGCAAGGAGGGTGCAGAAATGGGAAATATGGGTTAGAGAGGGGCAGAAATGGGAAATCCTGGGCAGGGAGGGGCAGAAATGGGAAATCCTAGGTAGTGATGGGGCAGAAATGGGAAATCCTAGGCAGGAAGGAGCAGAAATGGGAAATCCCATGCAATGAGGGGGCAGAAATGGGAAATCCCAGGCATGGATGGGGCAGAAATTGGAAATCCTAGTCAGGTAGGGTGTAGAAATGGGAAATCATGGGCAGGGAGAGGCAGAAATGGGAAATATGGGACAGGGAGAGGGGCAGAAATGGGAAATCACAGGCAGGGAGGGGGAAAATAGGAAATCCTAGGCAGGGAGGTGGCAGAAACCGGAAATCCTTGGCAAGCAGGGGACAGAAACGGGAAATCCTAGGCAGGGAGAGGCAGAAACGGGAAATCCTGAGCAGGAAGAGGGCAGAAATGGGAAATATAGGGCAAGGAGGGGGCAGTACTGGAAAATCCTAGGCAGGGAGGGGTCAGAAATGTGAAATCCTGGGCAGGGAGGGGACAGAAATAGAAAATCCTGGGCAGGGAGTGGCCAAAATGGGAAGTAGTGGGCAGGGAAGGGCAGAACTGGGGAGTCCTAGGCAGGGAGAGGGACAGAAATAGGAAATCCTGGACAGCAAGGGGCATAAATTTAAAAATCTAGGCAGGGAGGGGGCAGAAATTGGAAATATGGGGCAGGGAGGGAGCAGAAATGGGAAATCCTAGGCAGGGAAGGGCAGAAAAGGAAATCCATGCAGGAGAGGCACAAATGGAAACCTGGGCAGGGAAGGGCAGAAATGGGAAATATGGGGCAGGGAAGGGGCAGAAATGGGAAATATGGGCCAGAGAGGGAGCAGAAATGGGAAATCCTAGGCAGGGAAGGGGCAGAAATGGGAAATCCTAGGCAGGCAGGGGACAGAAATAGGAAATGCTAGGCACCAAAGGGCAGAAAAGGGAAATCCTGGGCAGGGAAGGGGAATAATGGGAAATCCTAGGCAGGGAGGTGGCAGAAACTGGAAATCCTAGACAGGTAGGGGAAAGAAACAGGAAATCCTAGGCAGGGAGGGGGCAGACATGAGAAATCCTGGGCAGGGAGGGGCCAGAAATGGGAAATCCTGGGCAGGGAGGAACAGAAATGGGAAATTCTAGGCAAAGAGGGGCAGAAAAGGGAAGTATGGGACAGGGAAGGGCAGAAATGGCAAATCTTAGGCAGGGAGTGGGGAGGTACAAGAAATGGGAAATCCTAGGCAGAGAGGCAGCAGAAATGGGAAATCCTAGGCAGAGAGGCAGCAGAAATGGGAAATCCTAGGCAGGGAGAGGGCAGAAACGGGAAATTCTAGAGGCAGGGAGGGGGCAGAAATGGGAAATATTAGGCAAGGATGGACAGAAACGGGAAATTCTAGGCAGGAAGGAGGCAGAAACGGGAAATTCTAGGCAGGGTGGGGGCAGAAATGTTAAATCATAGGCAGGGAAGGGGTAGAAATGGGAAATCCTGGACAGCGAATGGCAAATTTAGGGAGGCAGTATAACGCAGTGGTTTAAGGCTCTGAGCTGCAAATCTGGAGACCTGGGTTTGAATCCCACTACCCCACCTACACACTGTGTGACCCTGAGCAAGTCACTTAACTTCCCTGTGTTCCCAGGTCACACCTGTAAACAAGCTTTTAGCTTAGTGTGCCACTCCTGGTTAAACAATTGGAAAAAAATATATATGGGGCAGGGAAGGGCAGACAATGGAAATCCTAGGCGGGGGCAGGCGCAGAAATGGGAAATCCTGGGCAAGCAGGGGAAGAAATGGGAAAGCCTAGGCAGGGAAGGAACAGAGATGGGAAATCCTGCACAGGGAGGGGCAGAAAAAAGGGAATCCTGGGCAGGGAAGGGGCAGACATGGGAAATATGGGGCAGGGAAGAGCAGAAATGGGAAATTCAAGGCAGGGAGTGGGCAGAAATGGGAAATCTTAGGCAGGGAGGAGCAGAAATGGGAAATCTTGGGCAGGGAGGAGCAGAAATGGGAAATCCTGGGCAAAGAGGGGGCAGAAATGGGAAATCCTGGGCAGTAAAGGGGCGGAAATGGGAAATCCTGGGCAGGGAAGAGACAGAAATGGGAATTCCTGGGCAATGAGGGGGCAGAAATGGGAAATCCTGGGCAGAAATTAATCCTGGGGCAGGGAGGGGCAGAAATAGGAAATCCTGGTCAGGGAGAGGGCAGAAATGGGAAATCATGGGCAGGGAGGTGCAGAAATGGGAAATCATGGGCAGAAATGGGAAATCCGGGGCAGAAATGGGAAATCTTGGGCAGGGAGGACAGAAATGGGAACTCCTGGGCAGAAATGGGAAATCTGGGGCAGAAATGGGAAATCTGGGGCAGGGAGGACAGAAATGGGAACTCCTGGGCAGGGAGGGGCAGAAATGGGAAATCCTGGCAGGTAAGGGGCAGAAATGGGCAATCCTGGCAGAGAGGAGGCAGAAATGGGAAATAAAGGGCAGGGAGGTAGCAGAAATGGGAAATTTGGGTGCAGGGAGGTGACAAGGGGGCAGAAATGGGAAATCCTGGGTCAGGAGGGGCATAAATGGGAAATCCTGGCAGGGAGGGACAGAAATGGAAAATCCTGGCGGAGAGGGACAAAAAATGGGAAATCATGGGCAGGAATGGGAAATCTGGGGCAGGGAGGGGCTGAAATGGGAAATCCTGGCAGGGAGGGTGCAGAAATGGGAAATCCTAAGCAGGGAAGGTGCAGAAATGGGAAATCCTGGGCAGGGAGGGGGCAGAAGTGGGAAATCCAGGGCAGACATGGGAACTCCTGGGCAGAAATCTGAAAACAGGGACAGGGGCAGAAATGTAGTAAGTGGAGCTGGTTTGGGAGAGAGATGCGTATACTGGGGCAGAAAGGTGGCTGGAGATGTGTTTAACCACACCCCAAACAGAGGGAAGGGAACAGAAAACAAGGAAACAAAACTAGAGACAGAGCAGAATGCAAAGAGAAGTCAAAACACACAGCAACAAAAATATATTACAAAAAGTCTATTTTTTTGGTGCATTTTGTGAATGTTTTACCATTTCCAAAAGATTTTGGTTCTGATTTGAATCAGGACCCACCAGAATTAATTAGCACTCCGACCAGGATCCTGGTCCTGATAATAAGGGTTTGGGCCTTTCTGGGTCCGCCTAACCCTGGTGATTTGTCATCTCTGACTATGAAAGGCAAAGTGACCTGTGGTCAGTAGTATAGAAGTGTCCAAACATACCTTGAAGGCCTGGGGGAGAATATTGAGCAGAACACCAGGGCAACGCCCCTACATTTATGGTAATGCCACAGGATTTTTTTTTTCCCTTCTGTTTATCCACCTCCTGCCTGCCATCCCCGACCCTTCAGGAGCCTCGAGGCAGACATCCTCTACTTTCACTTCTGCCCGCATGACCCTCTGGAACCCCATGTAGCTACGGTTTACTCCCGAGCGGGATGGGGCAGAGCCCCTTACCCTATCAATTCAACTGGCGCCGTCCAGGGGCCATCGGGCGGTGAAGGCAGATCGAGGGGCACGCTCCGAGGCTCCATCTTCCCGCGACGGCATTTTTCCGCTTTCTCCCACCCCTTACAGCATAGGACCCTGACATCAAGGCGCAAGGCGCCACGCCACGCTGTATCTAGGCAGCCCATCCCCAACATTAGGTTTGCAGTACTCGAGCCTCCGCTCGGAGTCAGGCAATGTTGGGCTGATGCCTTAACCCTCCCAGAGTAGGCGAGGCTGTCCGTGGGGCGCTCAAGCCTAACTCCCCGGCCGACTCCACGGCCCACGCCATTTCTCCCCGGACCTGGAGCCGTAAGGTGGAGCGGTGAGGCCCAGCGCCTCAACCCCTCAAGCGCCACCGGGCCGGCCTGCCACAGGATGTTTAATTTCCACCTGGACAGCCTCCAGAGATGGCAGACAGCATCTTGGTTTAACCCAAGTTCCTGGTGTGGGACTTGAACCCAAGTCCTTCTACTCTGGACTAGAGTACACTTCCACCTACATTTTATGATGCCTGAATTCCTCTCATCCCTAAATCAGGAAAGCTGAGGGACAAGGTATTTTCTTATCAGTCTATATCACAGTGTATATCATATCATATAATGGGCTGGCAGTATAGCCTAGAGATTAGAAGAATGAGGTGTGAACGAGCTTGGTACATCCAGCAGACCAGACTTGAGTTTGATTCTCACAGCTTCCACTTGCATACTGTGCGACTCTGAGCAAGTCACTTATCCACCCAGTGCTCCCAGGTCATCCCTGAAAACAGGCACTTGTGCCTAGTGGGCCTTACCCAGTTACGAAAGACTTAAAAAAAAAAAAAAAAAAAAAATTCTATCACAGTAATGTGTCAGTAGAAAATGACCATCCTGGCCCATCCAGTCTGCCCATCTCCTCCCTCCCTCCCTCCCTAATTGTGATCGGTGCACAAGGAGCCTATCCTGTTCTCTAACCAACCCCGTATGTCTATCCCACGCTCTCTGGAATCCCTCTGTCGTTTCGACACCTACCCCCTCCTCAGGTAATCCATTCCAGGGTTCAACCACCCTCTCAGTGAAACAACATCCCCTTACATTACATTTAAATCTGCCTCCTTCCCATCTTAAAATATGACGTCTTGTTTTTACTCCAACTTTCCTTTTAAATAGACTTCCTTCCCCTCACTTTATTTATTCCCTTCATGTACTTGAGTGTCTCTATCATGTCTCCTCTTTCTCTTCTAAACTCCAGTGGACAGATTTAATTCTCTCAATCTTGTCTCACATGGTTTCCCTTGCATACCCTGCATCATCTTTGTTGCCCTTCTCTGAGCCTTTTCTAATATATCTATGTCCTTTCTTAAATGAGGCCTCCATAATTGTACCCTGTACTCCAGGTGTGGCTTAACCATGGTCTTATATAATGGCATCAGCACCTCCTTCTTCCTACTAGTTATGCCCCTTCCTATTCACACCAATTAAAAGGGAACAGTCTGCACTAAGAGCCCAACTCCCAAATGGGGGACTGGTCCCAATTTGTGCTTTTCAAGTACTGTTTACTGCAGTACAGTAGATTGTTATCAGACTGGTTTTGCTGACTTGCAAGCGGACATTTTCTGTAACTACAAATCCCAGAATCAGCAGTGTCAGTGGCTCAGTAGGTAGCACACTCGCCTCTGAGGCCGGGAGATGAGAGGGCTGTGGGTTTAGTTCCCACATCTGGCACTTGGGTTAATATCCTAGTACTGACACTGTAGTGCAGCATGAGAGGGGTGCTGCACTTCTGAGGTGCCGACTTTCGGATGAGACGTTAAACTGAGGTTTCATCTGTCTGGATTGGTGGTAGTTCAGGTGGATGTTAAAGATCCCATGGCACTTATCGAAAAGTGCAGGGGAATTTTATTGAGAAAAGGTGGGCTTCATTACAAAAACATTCACAAAATGACAAAGATAAACAGTAAACAAAAAAGAAAAGGAAGGATACAGAAAATCAAGTCAAATTCCAAGAATCACAGTTAATCCATAAATGAAGAAACTGCAGTCTAGAACATCTAGAAAAATCAAACTTTTTCAAGGTAATTACAGCATTTCTAACATTCATTACAATTTCCAAAATAGGAATCCATTTTTGGTGCAAAACTAGCAAACATCTAGCTTGCCATAAAATATAACGCATAAAACATAATACAATATATATAGTTTCAGAGTGATATTTAGTACGTAAAACTGAATGCATCCCAAACATAATATCAGCATAAGACAGCTCAGTAAAAAGAGGCTCTTTCCAGAGAACAGCAATAGTAGACCAAAAATCAGAAGCAAATGCGTAATCATGAAATAAATCAACCTGAGATTCTATAATTGAAAGACAGGAATCCCTAGGACAGTATCTATCTCACAGCATTTTATGTTTGTGATTCCCCTTAACACTAAATCTACCGTAATTACCGAGCCAGACCATATCCCACACATAAGGAGGGAGTCTAGGATTCAAAAGTTGCTTCAGAATCCAAGACTGACAAGCAGGCGGACAGGATGGAAAGTCAACAAGATCCAAAACCTCTAGTCTCCAAATGTGGGCATATAGCCTTCCTAGTTAGTGTACAAAATCACCAGGCTTTAACCCCCAGACCATGGCAAGTTTCACGACCTCCGCACCAAAAGTTGGAAGGCCTGAAAGTTTAGCCACAAATTTCTAAGTTGCCTTGTTCCCAGGGAGTGAGATAAGGCAGAAGCTAGGAGCAAAGAAAGGGTTTCAACCCTTATTACCTGGTTTTAAGGCACAACCCAAATTATAACTAAAAAAATACTATAAAAAAAGCTACCGGTATACCATCCCAATCCCACCTCACTAGGAGGCCGATAAGTGAAACTCGCTTGATGGGATTCAACCTAGAACCCCAAAGACCCTGAAACAAAACACTATATAATCTGGTAAATAAAGACATTGGGGGGGGGGGGGAACACAACACAGGTACAACAAAATAGGGACCATCAAGGTTTTCAGTAAATAAACTCTTTTTTTTCTCCCAATCAGCTGCTGCCGCCACCCAGCCAGAAGCCTATCAGCCCTCGCTAATGCCCCAGACCAGTTCAACAGTGGTAAATCTCCAGACCCAAACCAGAGACCGAGAATCCGAATGGGCTCAGAAGAGATCCGGACACCAGCAAAGGCGCCAGACTCAGGAAGAGTAGGGGAACCTAACGGGAGCCCAACACTCTTTAAAAATTAATCCGGATCCTGCCAGTAAGGAATACTGATGGAACACATACTGGCACCGCCTGCTCATCTGAATGAGATGCCACGTTCAGAACCAGATCGTCAAGCGAGGCCAGTATTTTGATGGGAGGGAGGCCAGAAGGCCTTGTAACCCAAGGATCCCAGAGCAATGAAGGATCGCCTTATCAAAATATCAATACTAAAGGCATATAAGAGGGGACTCAAAGGACACCCCTGACGACCCCTTTTACCAACACAGGATGTCCCAACCAGCCATTAACATTAGGAGGATCACAGCCTGAAAATAAAGAGCACTGAATCCAATCAATAAATTTGGAGGAAATCCAAATGCAGCTAAACCGAAAACAAATATGTATGGAAACTCTATCAAAGGCTTTCTCCTGGACAATAGCCAACATCCAACCCTGAACACATTCAGGTCCCCAAGGAGCAAATAGTTCACGTAATAAAATCAAATTATCAGATTGGCACCTACCAGGGATGCCACACATCTGAACAGGACTAAGTAGTCGAGCTACCTTAACAAGTCTAGCGAGCAAAATTTTTGCCACAAGTTTACTATCCACATTAAGTAAACTCAACGGTCTCCAATTATTGATATCCGAAGCCTCCCCCTTCTTACGAATGAGGACCAAGATAGCCTCTTTCATGGACTTCGAAAAGGAGGCTTTAGACAACATGTCATTAAACAAGAGTTAAAGCAGGAACCAAATCAGTGCAAAACGTAGAATAAAATCCTGCCGTGAGGCCATCAGAGCCAGGAGCAGAATCTCGTTTTAAACCAATGATAGCCTGTAATACTTCCCCCTCAGCAATAGGGGCGGAGAGCATCTCACATTCTGCTGGAGATAGGGAGGGCAAAGATAATGAGTCAAAGAAAAACTCATCAGCAGTGACGGGAGATTCAGTCCCAAACATGCCCGAAACGAAATGTTCAACAACCTGGAGCAGGGCCTCCGGGGAACTAACTAGATCTTCTGAGGGGGATACCAGGTTATAAATAACCCGAGAGTCCACCCTATTCTGACATTCTTTAAAAGGGTTGAAGCCCCCTTTAGTGAGTTTAGTCCCAAAGCGGGCTTCGTATCCCAAAGATTTAGCCCTATCATACTGTAATGCCTTCATCTGATCATGCAAAACAGAAATCTGTGAACTATAATCATAATGATTTTCCTCAGATAGAGAAATCAAATTCTGCAATTGTTGACGTAAGGCCAGGTACTTCTTATATTGACAGGTGTGAGCCTCAGCGGCTTTCTGTTGGAAAACCTTCTTCCAACCAGCCTTAGTGTCCTCCCACCATTCTAAAATATCCTCATAAATGTCAGCAACAGACAATCGTGTGCCCAGTCACGCTTCCACAATTTTTGAATTTTGGGATCTATCAGAATGGAGTCATTAAGTCTCCACTTGTTCTTTTTACACCGAGGAACATCAGACCAGGACAACACAACCTTTAAGGCTACATGGTCCGAGAATTCACTAACCAAAGTCCGACAATCTCAAACAGTAAGCATATGAGAAAGAAAGACAAAATCAATCCTAGTTCGACAAGTACCCCAAAAATAAGTATATCCACCTCTGGGTTGACAAACCCTATAGGCATCCTGGAGATCGGCTGTCGACAAAACATTCTTCAAAGTCATAGAATCACTAAACAATTTGGTCGTCTGAAGTCCCCTATCAGACTGATGGAGACCACAATTAAAATCCCCAGCCCAAATGATCAGTCTAGAGGTATGTAAAAATGGTTGAATAGATCGAAAAAGAGCAGACCGCAAGGTTTTAGTCTGAGGGCATATACACAATTAACAGAAATCGCTCAGTGGAAAGGAGGAGTGGTACAGCAGTGCACGACCTGGAAAATATCCACCAATCGAGATAATTCAAGGGCAGAATTAGAAAACAGAATACCAATGCTATCACACTTATCAACCCCAGAGGACCAAAAGAAGGCCCCTGAGACTAACCACGAGAAGCTTGCTGAAGGTCAGTATTAGTTTTTAAACGGGTATCCACTAAACAAGTGATGTCACAATGCATCTCTTGTACAGAGAGCAGAACACCACCAAGTTTGTTTTTTCCCTTAATGCCTTAACATTAAAGGAGAGAATGGACAAGGAATCCATATCTACAAGATTAGGAGATTTACCAAATCGACTCTGTCTGCGTCCGTTTAGCAATGGATAAACTTACTCACCCCCCGTCCGTGTCAGTATTGACACACAAGGAGGGAGGAGTGTCCTGATCATCCCCAGAATCCCTATCAGTAATATCAGGAGCTAGAATCGCAAATTTATTACCAGAAACCCAGCACCGGAACCCAGGGGCCTTACCTTTACCAGAAACAGTCCCTTCCTGGTCCTTTTTTTTTGGAACAGTAAAAGGGGAGTCCTGCTCCGGGACAGGCAAAGCCACGGGGGGGGGGGAGGCATAACCAGAGGAGAAGCAGTGTCAGGGGAAACCAAAGGAAGGCCCTCTGGGGCCACCAGAGAAGCAGGCTCAGTTAACATAGAGTCATCCTGAGGGGCCGAAGCAGGAACCTTCCCAACTGCAGGCTCTATAACAGGATCAGCCGTGGCCAAAGAGGGAAGGGGGAGAGCCGCAGAGCCAGAACAAGAACGACTCTCAGCAGACTTTTGTGCCAGCTGTTGTTGAGCAAAGTTAATGAGGCCCATGGGAGGGACAATCATCCCGGTTATGTGAGGCCCAAGGACAACGACCATAAGCATGACCAGTGTTTTCACAGAGGTGACACTTAAAAAGGTTCAAACAAGCACTGGATGAATGGCCAAATTCCAAACAATGGCTGCATTTAAGTGTATCACAAGCAGAGCTAAAATGGGCCCGAGATCCACATTTAAAACAAGACCTAGGCTGCCCTGCATAAAAAATCAACCCCTTATCTTTTCCAAGGAAAAAGAAATTTGGCAAGTGAGCTGGACCAGAGTCTGAGGAAACAACTTAACCTGAACTTTCCAACCCCATCCCAAATCTGTTCACTATCTAAAGTTGGAGTGGGTTTATTCAAAACCTCACATCTCTGTGGAGCTAAAATAAAATGTCCTCCACATTGACACCTTCGTTTAAACATAATAGTAATAGTCTTAACAGTAGGTTTCGTTAAACGGAGAACATGAAAGGGCCCAAAGGGAAAGCTTTAATTTAGCATATTGGACCCAAAAACGGTCCAAATGAGAAACATGTTTAAAACTTACGTCAAAATTAGAATTCCCTAAACTAATCAGGGCAAAAATTTCAGATGAAAAGAAATGCATCGACCCTTTTAAGCAAATTTTTAGCAACATACAGCCTGTCAGGGGGAGTATCCAACCCTCCGTTATATAAAAACCTGACTGCACTGCGTCTAGGAGCAGGCTCACCTTAATGGGATTGGAACAAATCCGTTAGCTTAAAACCCACTGAGACATTAGGTTTGGGAGCCCCTCCCTGCCCAGCCTCAGGGACCTGACCTAAACAGCCTGGTGTAGCAGGGGTCGAGCCTCTCGGTTCCTCGGAAGCTGGAGAAACCAAGCTCGAGGAGGGACACCGAGAAGCAGAGGCATGCACCCCAACACCAGAAACAAGAGCCTCAGTAACCACAACATCCCCAAACACTGCAGAATCCCCCCCAACAGTTTTATCAACATACACACAGTCCATAGTACAAGAAGCAGATAAATTACCCCGGGGCAAGTTGAAGCTCAGAGGGACAGAAGACACAGCATTCACCAAAGTACCAGCGTTTTTCAGCATCCGAATATAGGAAGGATCTTGCGAGTCTGGAGACCAAGACCCACCACCTGATTGTTCCCAGCCAGCCTCCCGTAACGCCCGATCAGGAGACCAAGAAGTGTCCACAGGTAAAATCGCCGGTTTTGAAGTGCTCGACCCTTCAGCTCCAGAAGCAGAAAGAACTCCAGGCAGTTTGCTCCATCCAGGTCTCTGGTCTCGGGAAGGAAAAGAAAATGTCTGTCCAGCAAAAGACACCTCTGATGTCTGTAAAGGAGAGACATGGGCACCAGCAATAGGTTCCGAAGAGACAATCAGCAGGGGCTTTAGGCACACGGCTACAGAATCCGTTGAACTGCCAGCCCGAGAATCAAGGAAACAGTCTGTAGGAAGTGCAGGAAAGACCGAATTCTGTGAAACACACCTTTCCTCCGGTCCGTCAGCCAAAGTCGTCCGACTAGAAACAGCAGACACCAATGCAGGGTATCCGTCGACATCCGAAAGACCAGCAAGTTTACGGTCAAGTAAAGCCATTTGCCGCAGCAACTGAGAACGTGCAGTGATCAGCCCCGATTTATCTGTAGGCAAAGGAGGCACGATAACACCAGCAGAACAAGCCATAGCCGAAGCATCATCAGAGGTAAGAATACTGAGGTTGACAACCTCAGCTACATCACAAGCAGCAACAGCCGCCTCTGGATCAGACAGTACAGGAGAGGAGGCCAACTCCCCTGTACTAGATGCATCCATCTCCTCCAGCATCCTAGGCAGACTGACCACAGCAACGCTAGTGGCCAAGGGTCCCCCTGCTGGCAGCAATGCAGCAGCAGAGCAGGGGAATTTCCCCGGAGTCCTGGCCAAATTTCCCTCATTCACTAGAAATACCACCAACAGCTTAATCTGGTTCATGGTCAACTGGCATTCATCTGTATCCCCCTCCCCTGGTCGTGCCTGAAAATAGGCAGGATTTGTCTAATGCACTTACCCAGTCAACAAAAAATAAAAAAAATTAATAAAATCCCCTGCAGCTGACATCAGAAGAGGGTTGCAGCAGTGGGAGATTCAATAGCCTACAATGCTTATTCGAGCTTTAATAAGTTCAGATAAGGTGTTTACCAGTGCCACAGTTTTACTCGGGTTAAGTACAGTCCTCTGGGGAGAAAATATAGCTTGAAGATTAAAAGCACTGAGCTGCAAACCTGGAGAACTTGCTTTGAATCTCATAGACCCCACCTACCTACTGTGTGACCATAAGCAAGTCATTTCCCTGTGCTTCCAGGACGCACCTAGAAAAAGCAAACAAAAGCTCAGCACCTGTAAAACCTCTAAGCAAAAAAGAAGCAAGCACTCCAATGTGTCGGTCAATAATTTTTTAACTTATTTCTTTAAAGTGCTCAGTGCAGATTATTTATTTTATTTTTTTTTTTTTTATTTAAAGTTGGTGACCAGAAGAGGCACACTGAGCTGAGGCTCGTTTCCAGGTGCGATGGGGAGAAAGGGAGCAATGCAAATATAAGGCATTTTTCAAATAATCACACAGAGAGTTGTTACAATTTTTTGCAGGTATATAATCGTTGGTTACATAATAATGAATTAAGTTGGCATGCAATCACTTTTTTCAGAAAATGCATATAGAACCACAAACCACAATCTGACAAGCCCCAGCGCTTTGAGGCACTAAAACACCTCTTCCTTGGTGTGTCTATAAGACCTTTAACATGTGCTGCAGGCTGCTGAATCCCCCACTGCTGCAACCCTCCTCTGATGACAGCTGCAGGGTGTAACCCCCCTGCAAATGGGGGTTCCCAAAAGACTTCCAGGAGCTTGCTTGAATGCTCCAAGCCTGAATGGTGTTTGGCATTTAAGCCATTTATCAGTGAGTGTTTTTAGAGCCTCTGGTACTGTCTCTTTAAGAGCTGTCTGCTTGCAGACATAATTAGTTTGTATGGGGACTGTGTGCTTCTCTGAGTACCACTTGAGCTGCTGCAATTCACTTCATTTTGCAGTCACTAGGAGTGCAAAGGAACCTATCTGAAAGATGTAACTGTTTGCCAGAAATTATTTAGAGTAATAATGAAATTACAGTTTGTCTAACCTGCTTTCTTTGCAGTCAGAACTGTGTCTGCTAGTTCCCATTCTAGTTTTGAACTGCTGAACTGGACCAATCAGTGTGGGGTAAGCTAGCTCTAAAATGGTGCCTTGGACGAATCAGAACTTGGACTCATAATCTGAGCCAGCCACAAGAGGATTGTATAGGCAGTGACTCTGGGAGATGTAGTTTAGACTTCAGTGCCTTTTGGACCAACAGCAGCAGTCTATTGTGAGTGACAGCCAATCCAGTCAAGAACTGGGAGGAACTCAAAGGAAGTGCCCAGTTTTGTCGGTTGGAGCTTCAGTTGAGCTTTGGCAGTGAAGAAGGAAGGAGCCCTGTGCTTTTCAGTGTGCAGTTTTAGTCAAAAACGTGTGTAAGGCCCAGAGTTCAGTCTGCAGCTTGTGTAACAGCTTGTTAGGACTGAATCCGTCCTGTGAAAAGAATCAAAGGATCTCTGAAGAGTAGAAACCAGGCTCACCCTGTAGAAGACTGGAAGAATTGCTGAAAATTGCACTCGGTCTGTCAGGAACTGAATCTGCTGTGTGTTCTCCCGGTATTGTGCAGTAATTGTGATCGGGATACAGATGCAGCCTGCCTGGTATAGTACTTTCTTTATATGGATGTGTGAAGAGGTTTGTGTACCTCAAGTGAGCCCTGCTGACATTGAAGGACCCTATCTTATTTGGAGGTCGTGAGTACTAATTCAGGGTTGCTCCTGTTGAATTGCCACATTAAATCCAAATGGAATTACTGTACTGCTGACTGTTTAATTCTCCTTTTCTCTGTGTGAAAGGGCCCCTACCAGCTGCCACGGTTTGGACTAGCCACTAGGGCTTGGGTACCCAGGGACAGTAACTGATAGGATAGGCCTGTGCACAGAGCCATAATAGATTATTAGAGTGATAAGCTAATTAACCTGATTTCCCCTGTCCTTGTTATATCCCTAAATAAATCAGAGCTGCTTGTTTCAGCAAAGTTATACTGCCTGAGGTATTTGTCTATGTTAAGAGTACTGTACTGTGATTGGTTCTTTTCTGTATCTCATTTCACAGGAGGTCCAATTACGGAACCAGACCTGGGGGTAAGTGTATACTGTGAAGGTAATTTGATATATTGTGTGGGCCACTAGTGGGAAGAAAGGGGGTTGCAGTGTCCCAGAGGGCTGTGACCAAGTTAGTTTAACTATTGCAAACCCCTGACCTCTGGGTGGAGGCACCCCCATTGGATCCAGCGCCCTCAACCTGTTAGTGGCAAATCAGGCAGGGGTAGTAGCCCCTGGGATAGCGCCATCTAAGGTTACATCTTGGAGGCTCACCGCTGGGATTGTGTGTCCTCTAGTGGCCCATATTCACGAACCACTGTTAAGAAAAAAATGGGTACCCCAGCAGAAGTGGCTGTGCACGGGCTGGTGGAGTGGTGTACTGGGGAGGAGATCGACCCCAAAATGCTATGCTTATCCTGGACATCCCCTGGTATCAATACGGACACTGTGCAGGGAGTACTTTCCAAGGTGGAAGGTTTACAAAACCCTGTGGTGGTGGGTCGGCATGCTAATCTGCTCACCCACACTTCCTGGCCCTAGTAGAGTTTAAGGATCCCATAGATAGCTCCAAAGTGCCACAGACCATTACCCCAGAGGGAGCCCTCACTGCTTGGAGAGTGATAACTATAGTGACAGTAGGACCGGGGAATCAGCCCCACCACTATCTAAACTTTTGAGGAGAAATTTGCTGAATGGTTGCTGGGAGAGGGAAAACTGTGGAGGACTTGAAGAAACTATTCTGCCACCTGGGGTGTTCCTCCCCAACACCTCTCCTGCTCCAGTGCCCGTAATGGTGGCTGAACCAATGCAGACTCCTATTTCTGCACCTGCCATTAGTCACGACTCTTACCAAAGGTTGAGGATCTTCTCTGGCACTCCTCCCACCCCCAAGGGAGGATGACTGAGACCTGGATAGACTATGTTGCCCCAAGTGCTAGAATGGCAATGCCGGAAGGTGAAAAGCGAAAGAGGTTAGTGGAGAGCCTGCCGCCCCTGGCTACCATCCGTGCTAAGCGGGCCAGTAACCCTAGGCGACTGCACAGGCTATCTTGAGGCCTTAGAGAATGTGTATGGGCCAGATTCTGATGAGGACCTATGTGAGAGTAAGAGATGCACAACAGTACCAAGGGAGTTGTTGTCTGTATGTATCTCGGCTGGAAAATTGTTGCAAGAATGCCTCAGAAAAGGTAGTTTGCCAGCCGATTGAACTGGACCGAACCAGGCTGGACAGGATCCTTAAGTCTGCCCCTTCTCAGAACTGCTGTTGCTTCAGTTACACCTGGCAGATCGACTGGAATCCCCACCCTCCTATGATGAGTTAATGAGAGAGAATTCGAGGAGTTGAGAAAAGCGACCTCGGGAGGGACCTGCACCAATAGCTGCTGACCGACCCGAGTGACTGAGGGTGACCCATCAAGTGAAGTTCAGGGGAGAGGTTGGCAGTCAATGAGTGCTCTGACAAGGAAAAGATATGTCACAATGGGCGAACTGTTAGAGAGATCGAAATTCAAAAGAGTCCCTTTATGAGGCCACGCCTGCAAGTACGGGCCTGACCTATATCCGACTGCATCTGCTATGGGGGGGGGTACCACCCATGTATCTCCTGCTGATAACAGCTCTGAACTCGATTCTTGACCATGGAAGTGGAGAAACTGACGAGATGTCTCCAAATGCTTATCACGCAGAGACAGAGAGATGGCACCCAAGGTTTCCAGTTAGTAATACTCCCCGCCTGGCTCCCAGTGTGGCGCCGCCAGCTCAAACTCCAGAAAGTATGTTTTGCTATAATTGTAGGAAAGATGGGCACATGAAAGGGAATGCCAGTCCCTAAAAGACACTGACAAAGTTGCATATAGGCTACAAGGAGAGCTTCGGAGAAGAAATCATGTGGTTAAGAGGTGCACGACATGATCCCAGTGAGGGCACCAAAATGCTAATTCCACGTCCTTTGTGGCAAGGTCAGTTGCCCAGGCCCCCACTACCGCTCTCCAGACTGGTCCAGAATAGTGGGTCCTCCATGGAGACCACTGTAAAGGTGAGCGAGTGTCTACAAGAGCTCTATTAGACAGTGGCTCCCAAGTGACAATTATGTATTCAAGATTGGTATCAGAAGCATTTTCAGGCGTGCCACTTACAACCATTAGAAGGACTGCATGTATGGGGGTTAAGTGAGAAGGCCTACCCCTATTCCGGGTATATCCAATTTGCTGTCTTTCCCCACCTCCAGTGGCTGGAGTGGCTGAACAAGTAGAGACCCTAGCCTTAGTGTGTCCCCCACTGGACTGTATGATGGTGTCCTTTGTTGACTGGAACAAATGCTCATATGTTCGGAAGGCTGGCACAGTTGTGTTATGAAAACAGGGGTCAAAGACTAGTAGAGCTTTAAGAGTTCCGGCTTTAATTAAGAAGGCCTATGAGGCACAGAGAGATGCTGAAAAACAGAACCAGAGGAACCGGTCGGAATTGTATGGAAGAAGGATCCTGAGTCTCTGATCCTGGCGCCAAATGCCCAGTGTACCTTACAGGGAGGTCCGATTATGAAAGGATGTTAAGAATAAAATATTAATGTTGGATGCACCAGCGATGGAAATTGCCAGAGGGACTGTTGGCAAGCCTAGTATTTTGCCCGCTAGAGCCCATGCTTATGCCAGAAGGGTAATGGTCCAAGTTCATAATGTGTCTGAAAGAGACATTCGAGTAAACAGAGGTTGCATCCTGGCTAATGTGCATTGTGCAGACACTGCAGTGCTACCCAGCAGCAAGAGTTCAAGGAAGAATGACAGAGTAGCTACTGACTTGTTTGATTCAGCGACTCCCGCTGCCAGCTGAATGGAAAGTGAAGATCAGTGAGAAGCTTGCCCAGAGAGACCAGGTGTTTTCTTTAAAGGAATGGGATGTAGGATGACGTGCAAGGAGCTGAGCACAATATCCGGCTGCATGGCGAAAGACCATTTAGTGAGAGATGTCAGCGCCTGGCACCTGCTGACATAGATGATGTGAGACGGCATCTGCAAGAGATGTTAGCTGCTGGTGTAATACAAGAATCCAGAAGCCCTTATGCTTCCCCATTGTGGTAGTGAGGAAAAGAATGGAACAGTAAGGATGTGTGTGGATTATCGCACCTTAAACTGCGGACTATCCTGATCAGTACACAATGCCCGCATTCAGGATGCTTTGGACTGCCTAAGCGGGAGCAAGTGGTTCTCTGTGCTGGATCTCCATGATGGGTACTATCAGATCCCGATGGCCCCAGAGGACCGTGGAAAGACAGCCTTTATCTGTCCGCTTGGCTTCTATGAATTCATGAGGATGCCTCAAGGGATTTCAGGTGCCCCAGCCACTTTTCAACGATTGATGGAGCGTGCAGTGGGGGACATGAACTTACTAGAGTGCCTGGTATACCTAGATGATGTTATTGTGTTTGGCAGCTCACTGGAGGAACATGAGAGCAGATTATTTAAGGTATTGGACGACTGGAGGACTTTGGCCTTAAACTGTCCATTGATAAGTGTCAATTTTTTCAAACATCAGTAAAGTATGTAGGACACATAGTATCCACCGAGGAATAGAGACGACCCAAGTAAAGTTGAGGCCTTGACCACCTGGCCACAGCCAAAAAATCTAAAAAGAACTGCAAAGATTCCTGGGATTCTGTGGTTATTATCGTAGCTTCATCAAGGACTATTCAAGAGTGATCCACCCCTTTACTTAACCTTACTCAAGGGTATCCCCAACCCACAAAAATACAAAAGTCAGCAACCCTCAAGACTGAAAGAGTGTATTTTCATCCGGTGAAGTATTTGGGGCCGCTGGACTCCTGATTGTGAGACTGCTTTTCATGAGATCATATATCAACCTACCCATGCTCCAGTGCTGGCCTATGCGATCCAAGAAAACCTTATGTCCTGCACACTGATGCTAGCTTACAGGGTTGGGGGGCCAAAGTTGTACCAAGAGACCGAGAATGGCCTGAGACCAGTGGCCTTGCCAGTAGAAGCCCTTGACCCCATCCGAAAAGAACTATCCTGTACATAAGTTAGAGTTCCTAGCTTTGAAGTGGGCTATTGTTGACCAATTCCATGAGTACTTGTATGGGGCTAAAATACTAGTAAAACTGAGCAATAATCCTTTGACCTATGTGCAGACCTCAGCTAAGTTGGATGCCACTGGCCATAGGTGGCTTTCTGCATTATCTACATATGACTATGCTCGAATGCCGAGCAGGTCTGAACCACATAGATGCTGATGCTCTCCCGGGGCCTGTTCCCCTAGAATGATTGGGTCCGACTGGCAGAACCTGACATCCGGGCACTCTGCCGGAAGTTTGACAGGGAGGAACAAATGTCTACTGACGCAGTGGACTGCATGGTGGATTGCTTGGGAGCTCTGAGAATTGCATACCTGCTGCTTATTGCCACTTTTCTGCAATAGACATTGGTGCACTGCCTCAGCTGGACAATGACAGTGATCGGCGGGCTCAATCCAGCGATCCCATGATCAAAGCAGCTTTAGAAGCCCTCTATGCAGGAAAAGATGTGTCCAAATTACGCTCCACTGATTTGAGAACTGCACTGTTATACAAAGAAGGTCCTAGTTGAACTGATCAATAAACTGTTATACAGAGAAACAGTAGACAGAGGGGACAAGTAGACAAACAACAACTAGTGCTGCACACTGCCTTCGAGACTCAGTATTGAGGTCCTTGCACAACCACATGGGGCACCTTGGTATAGACAGAACACTTGACTTGGTGAGATCCAGATTCTATTGGCCTAAGATGGGGGCTGATGTGGAGCAACACATTCGAACTTGTAGTAGCTGCTTACAGGAAAGCTTTGCCCCAGAGGGCTGCCCCTTGTTAACATAACCACCAGTGCACCCATGGAGCTGGTCTGTATTGATTTTCTAAGTTTGGAGTCAGATCAAAGAAATATCAGTAATGTGCTGGTGGTCACTGACCATTTCACGAGATATGCCCAAGCTTTCCCCACCAAAGACCAGAAAGCATCCACTGTAGCCAAAGTACTTGTAGAAAACTTTTTGTTCACTATGGGGCTCACAAAGAATCCATTCTGATCAAGGGAGAGACTTTGAGAGTCGTCTGATCAAAGAGATGCTTTCTCTGTGGGAGTCACGAAGTCCAGAACCACTCCTTACCACCCCCAGGGGACCCACAGCCTGAACGTTTCAACCGCACTTTGCTAGATATGCTAGGCACCCTGCACCCAAAGGACAAGCCTAGATGGAGCCAACAAATTAGCACCCTGGTACATGCTTATAATTGCACCAAAAGTGATGCCACTGGATTCTCCCCTACCGCCTGATGTTTGAAGAGAAGCTGACTACCAGTAGATGTGTGTTTTGGGGTCTCTCCTGATGGGGTTCAAGCTGACAACTATTTACAGTATGTGCAAAAGTTAAAGGCCCAGCTAACTCATGCGTACCAACTGGCTCAAACCATGGCTGCCAAAAGAAATCTGGCCAACAAAGAAAGGTATGATAAAAAGGTGAAAGCACAGGAACTCCAGGAGGAGATCGGTATTGCTAAGAAATCTGGGATTGCATGGCACAAGATTGCTGACAGATGGCACCATCTCCCTCACATTGTAGTGGGCAAACTAGATGATCTGCCAGTGTACAAAATAAGGCCTGAGAATAATTCAAAAGATGTAAAAACAATGCATAGAAATCATTTACTGCCCATTGGACAAATCTTAATTGAGTCTGAGCCCCTAGAAGATGCCCCCTCTGGACCAGTGACTAGAGCTGCTGCTAAGAAAAGATCAAGAAAGTCTGCACCTACAGAAGCAAAGTTAAAGTGTTCCCCTCCACAAGTCCCAGTTGAGCATGACTGTCAGTCCATATCGGAAGAAAGTGAGAGTGACTTTGAATACTATCCTTCTTACGAACTGAGTCAATTGTTTCGGGGCAATCCCCTAGTCAATACTGGAGACAGAGCTGGGCCTTCTGGACTGTTTAAGCCCCCAGCTTCATCCCTGGAGCCAATGCTCCCAGAAAGTGAAGTGCAAAGCATCAGATCAGATGAAATGGAATCATTGTGCATGGTTGAACTGTTTGAGCTTTCAGGGGAGGAGGAAAATGATAGATTGGGGCAGACTGGTGATACACCCGAACAAGAAGAGTATTTTGAGTGCCCTGACAGTCCACTGCCAGTGTCCGAAAGCTCTCCATGCGAGCCAAATGTTGTGGACTCAGAAACTGTAACTCCTGGAGCTGAAAGTGCCCCAAGTTCTAGCCTCTCTACCCCCATGGAGACTCCCCTGACAAGTGTGGACAATGCTGAAAATGAGGCTCAGAGTGCAGAGACTGTAACAGTTCCCCTAGAAAGACTGGTCGAGCTGTAAAGCCTGTGGTGCACCTCAGTTATGATTCCCTTGGGAGGCCTGTGGATTTGCCTCTCAATGTTGTCCATAAAAGGAGTGTATGTGTCCCGAGCTCATTGCCCCAAACTGAGCGTCAGTGCTAACTCAAGTTACTTGTGTTGCCCTCTAAGTATGGTGCCTTGCCCGTCCAGCCCCAAGGTAACTGATAGGGAAGGGCCCCTCTCTTCAGGTTTCATGTACAAGAGGTAATAACTGAGTTATGGTACAATGTGTATGTAATACTGTGTAAAGAGGACGTACTGCAATGTTTCAGAAATGTGTTCTTGGTAAAATTATATATTGACTGATGATTACATATGGAGCCTAATGCAAATGTATATGGTTGCAGTTGAAACTTATGGGGTACTTGCTTGCGCGGACGTCAAGCTTTCCCAGGCCAGGAAGGTGTAACCCCTGCAAATGGGGTTCCCAAAAGACTTCCAGGAGCTTGCTTGAATGCTCCAAGCCTGAATGGTGTTTGGCATTTAAGCCATTTATCAGTGAGTGTTTTAGAGCCTCTGGTACTGTCTCTTTAAGAGCTGTCTGCTTGCAGACATAATTAGTTTGTATGGGGAACTGTGTGCTTCTCTGAGTACCACTTGAGCTGCTGCCAATTCACTTCATTTTTGCAGTCACTAGGAGTGCAAAGGAACCTATCTGAAAGATGTAACTGTTTGCCAGAAATTATTTAGAGTAATAATGAAATTACAGTTTGTCTAACCTGCTTTCTTTGCAGTCAGAACTGTGTCTGCTAGTTCCCCATTCTAGTTTTGAACTGCTGAACTGGACCAATCAGTGTGGAGTAAGCTAGCTCTAAAATGGTGCCTTGGTGAATCAGAACTTGGACTCATAATCTGAGCCAGCCACAAGAGGATTGTATGGGCGTGACTCTGGGAGATGTAGTTTAGACTTCAGTGCCTTTTGGACCAACAGCAGCAGTCTATTGTGAGTGACAGCCAATCCAGTCAAGAACTGGGAGGAACTCAAAGGAAGTGCCCAGTTTTGTCGGTTGGAGCTTCAGTTGAGCTTTGGCAGTGAAGAAGGAAGGAGCCCTGTGCTTTTCAGTGTGCAGTTTTAGTCAAAAACGTGTGTAAGGCCCAGAGTTCGGTCTGCAGCTTGTGTAACAGCTTGTTAGGACTGAATCCGTCCTGTGAAAAGAATCAAAGGATCTCTGAAGAGTAGAAACCAGGCTCACCCTGTAGAAGACTGGAAGAATTGCTGAAAATTGCACTCTCGGTCTGTCAGGAACTGAATCTGCTGTGTGTTCTCCGGGTATTGTGCAGTAATTGTGATCGGGATACAGAGTGCAGCCTGCCTGGTATAGTACTTTCTTTTATATGGATGTGTGAAGAGGTTTGTGTACCTCAAGTGAGCCCTGCTGACATTGAAGGACCCTATCTTATTTGGAGGTCGTGAGTACTAATTCAGGGTTGCTCCTGTTGAATTGCCACATTAAATCCAAATGGAATTACTGTACTGCTGACTGTTTAATTCTCCTTTTCTCTGTGTGAAAGGGCCCCTACCAGCTCCCGCGGTTTGGACTAGCCACTAGGGCTTGGGTACCCAGGGACAGTAACTGATAGGGATAGGCCTGTGCACAGAGCCATAGGTAGATTATTAGAGTGATAAGCTAATTAACCTGATTTCCCGTCCTTGTTATATCCCCTAAATAAATCAGAGCTGCTTGTTTCAGCAAAGTTATACTGCCTGAGGTATTTGTCTATGTTAAAGTACTGTACTGTGATTGTTGCACTGATATCTCATTTCACAGGAGGTCCCAGTGCGGAACCAGACCTGGGGTAAGTGTATACTGTGAAGGTAATTCTGATATATTGTGTGGGCCACTGAGTGGGAAGAAAGGGGGGTTGCAGTGTCCCAGAGGGCTGTGACCAAGTTAGTTTAACTATTGCAAACCCTGACCTCTGGGTGGAGGCACCCGCCATTGGATCCAGGCCCCTCAACCTGTTAGTGGCAAATCAGGCAGGGGTAGTAGCCCCTGGGATAGCGCCATCTAGGGGTTACAAGGGCATTCTGGGTTTTGTAGTTACAGGAAATGTCTGCTTGCAAGTCAGCAAAACCAGTCATGCAATCTACTATACTGCAATAAACAGCAAGTAAAAAAAAAAGTTTTTGCACACAAAGTGCAAATTGGGACCAGCCCCACCCCCAACCCACCCATAGGTGTGTGGCCCTTAGTGCTGACTGTTCCACTTTAACAGCGACAACAATATCCTCTTAAAATAACTGGCCCTTCGTTCTGAATCTGTTCTTCCAAAAGTTACATCTCCTAACCAGTCGAGATTTATTCACAGCAGAAATGTCTCTTCATATCTCTCATTATTACTCAGATTTCTCACTCTCCTGTGTTGGTTTCACTCAGTGCAGAGAAAGGTTTTCACCACACTGAGTAGGACCTGTCGTGGGGTGTAAGAAAAGAGTTTTACAAGAGACAGCATAAGTGGTACAACATACCTTGAATAGGTATGATTTTTATTCAAAAAAAATAAATTTGAAATAATAAAAGTTAGAGACTCACTTTGTTCAAAGTAAAGAAAACAAATACAAAAAGCACAGGTTTGGCATGAACAATTAGAGCTATTCTACCAACATCAAACTGTGCCTGACCTCTCAGAGATCTCTCTGGGAGAACCAAACAGGTCCTCTCTCAGCGACTATCTGAATTACAACATCAATTCTGCCTTGATATAGGACTGTGATCCCACCACAAATTGAAACTCCACCTATCAATTAATACAAATACTGAATTTATATAATTCCAAGTATTAATTTCCTTTTACATACAATCTGATTCTCCTGTATGAATAATCAATATAAACCATTATGTTTATTTTAAACATTGGATCTTGGTGATTTATTCCTTAATTATGGGAATATGAGCTGTATTAGGCAAAGGTACCGCCCACTTAAATGGAAGGAGGGTTTGGCTCTTGTATAACAATGACCAAGATGTGCAGCTCACTCCCTCCCTATAGGACACACTGGAGAGTCAGAAGGTTTCTTCATGCAGACACAGGGTTACCTAGCTTGCTAACAGGACTTGGCTCACAAAGAACAGTAATGTATTTCAACTTCCTTAATTCATGTACTCACAACACAGAATGTACAAATGTACACAGAAATACTACTGTGCTGTTTGAGATGCATAAATACTGCTCGCTAGGAAGTTAACCTTTCTTTTCTTTCCCAGACTATACAATCTTAAGGGCGCTCATACTTTTACCATAGGGATGCAGGTTAGACACAAGATAAAATATTAGTATGGGATTATGAGCTTGTTATCTTGCTCTGTGTCACCTGTTTCCCTAGACTTTTCAGAATGCACTGAAAAAACGCCATACATTCATAATATTTCTTTTAGCTTCCCACACGGGTATGGCAAGGGTTTTACTAAATAGATTTATCCAGTTTTCTGTGTCCATAATCATGGAATGCACTAGGCTTTAGAATTAGCTGTTTTACATTACTTAAGAACCTGAAGAGGAATTGAAAGGAATAGATTTGATAGCGAGTGGCCAACACGCTATTTAATTAGGAAATAAGTACAGAAGTACAGACATAGAAATAAGAGAGAAGGAAGGAGAATTTAAACAAAATAAATATGCTGTTGTAACAGACTAAAAAAAAAATATATATATATATATATATATATATATATATATAATAGGAGAAAAAGAAACTTCAGGTCTTAGTTCTGCAAAAACAGTTTTTTGTTTTTTTTGGGGGAGAAAAACACCATCACAGGACCATTTATAAAAAAACACTCTGCACATGTTCCGCTGTGGGACGTCGTCTCTCTCGTGGCACATAAAACCCTGGGGCATGCATCACAAATGCTGCAATGCACATCCTGTTGGCGTATTATTGTTTACTTCATCGCCCTTCTGACTTGACATGGGGCACCAGGCAGGCATGTCCCCTCTAATCTCTGTCATTCAATATAGTACTGGAGCCTCGGGCCCATGCAACATTTTCTGATCCTCAGACACATGGTATGAAATCTGGTAACACTTAATGCATAGTTTCTTTCTTTCTCTAGTTTTCGTTAACGAGGTGCGTACACTAAGAAAACAGATGCCTATTTTCAGTTACAATCCAGGAGATTACACATAGAAAAATAAACATGGCGGTTCATGCAGCTGAGTATGATAACAATAAGATACAACGAAGTTGGAACAACGTTAACAAGACATTACGTTGCTGCAAGAAATTACATTAACACAAAATAAGATCAATGAAGTTACAGGAAAGAACAGTTACGTAAGAACTCACCATAACATTAGATGTTCAAGGGGATCTCAGTCATCAGGTTACACCATAGGAACTTCACCATCGGTGCATGGAGAATCCACATGGAAGACTTTTAGCAGTACAATTGCGCACGCCAACACCATCAACGTCGAGCGACATCACCAACTATAAAAAGGCGTAGGCGGGCCCATGCCTGCCTCAAGTTCTTTCCCTCCAGAGGCGAAGGGAGCAAGACTAACGCCCTGGGGACCTGGCTCTCAGAGAAATGATGAAACCAGTAAACACCCAGGTCCTGAACAGGAGCCCCAAAAAGGGGGACAGTGGGAGGGAATAGACCTGTGATGACTGAGATCTCCTCGCAAATCTACTGTTACAGTAATAACAATGTAACCCCTAGATGGCGCTATCCCAGGGGCTACTACCCCTGCCTGATTTGCCACTAACAGGTTGAGGGGCCTGGATCCAATGGCGGGTGCCTCCACCCAGAGGTCAGAGTTTGCAATAGTTAAACTAACTTGGTCACAGCCCTCTGGGACACTGCAACCCCCCTTTCTTCCCACTAGTGGCCCACACAATATATCAGAATTACCTTCACAGTATACACTTACCCCCAGGACTGGTTCCGGCACTGGGACCTCCTGTGAAAATGAGATACAGTGCAACAATCACAGTACAGTACTTTAACATAGACAAATACCTCAGGCAGTATAACTTTGCTGAAACAAGCAGCTCTGATTTATTTAGGGGATATAACAAGGACAGGGAAATCAGGTTAATTAGCTTATCACTCTAATAATCTACCTATGGCTCTGTGCACAGGCCTATCCCTATCAGTTACTGTTCCTGGGTACCCAAGCCCTAGTGGCTAGTCAAACCCGTGGCAGCTGGTGAGGGGCCCTTTCACACAGAGAAAGGAAAATGAAACAGTCAGCAGTACAGTAATTCCATTTGGATTTAATGTGGCAATTCAACAGGAGCGACCCTGAATTAGTACTCACGACCTCCAAATAAGATAGGGTCCTTCAATATCAGCAGGGCTACTCTTGAGCTCCAAGACTCTTCACACATTTATATGGTAAAAAAGAGAGTACTATACCAGGCAGGCTGCTTCTCTATCCCGATGCGCAATTACTGCACATACCGAGAACACACAGCAGATTCAGTTCCTGACAGACCGAGTGCAATTCAATAATTTCTCCAGTCTTCTACAGGGGTGAGCCTGGTTTCTACTCTTCAGAGATCCTTTGATTCTTTTCACAGGATGTATTCAGTCTAACAAGCAGTTACTCACAAGCTGCAGAACCGGAACTCTGGGCCTACACACGTTTTTGACTAAAACTGCACACTGAAAAAGCACAGGGCTCCTTCCTTCTTCACTGCCAAAGCTCAACTGAAACTCCAACCCGACAAAACCGGCACTTCCTTTGAGTTCCTCCCAGTTCTTGACTGGATTGGCTGTCACTCACAATAGACTGCTGCTGTTGGTCCAAAAGGCACTGAAGTCTAAACTACATCTCCCAGAGTCACTGCCCATACAATCCTCTTGTGGCTGGCTCAGATTATGAGTCCAAGTTCTGATTCGTCCAAGGCACCATTTTAGAGCTAGCTTACCCCACACTGATTGGTCCAGTTCAGCAGTTCAAAACCAGAATGGAGAACTAGGCAGACACTGTTCTGACTGCAAAAGAAAGCAGTTTAGACAAACTGTAATTTCATTATCACTCTAAATGGTTTCTGGCAAACAGTTACATCTTTCAGATAGGTTCCCTTTGCACTCCTAGTGACTGCAAAATGGAGTGAATTGGCAGCAGCTTGAGTGGTACTCAATCAAAGAAACACACAGTCCCCATACAAACTAATTATGTCTGCAAGCAGACAGCTCTTAAAGAGACAGTACCAGAGGTTCTAAAACACTCACTGATAAATGGCTTAACGCCAAACACCATTCAGGCTTGGAGCAATCAAGCAAGCTCCTGGAAGTCTCTTGGGAACCCCCATTTGCAGAGGGTTACACCCTTCCTAGCCTGGGAAGCTTGGCGTCCAGCGTCAAGCAAGTACCATAAGTTTTAACTGCAAACATATACATTTGCATTAGGCTCACACATGTAATCATCAGTCAATATATCATTTTACCAAGAACACATTTCTGAAACATTGCAGTCGTCACTCTTTACACAGTATTACACACACATTGTACCATAACTCAAGTTATTACCTCTTGTACATGAAACCTACGAAGAGAGGGGCCCTTCCTATCAGTAGTTACCTTGGGGCTGGGCGGGACAAGGGCACCATACTTAGAAGGCAACACAAGTAACTTGGAGTTAGCACTGACGTCAGTTTGGGCAATGAGCTCGGGACACATACACTCTTTATGGACAACATTGAGAGGCAAATCCACAGGCCTCCCAAGGAATCATAACTGAGGTGCACCACAGGCTTTACAGCTCGACCAGTCTTTCTAGGGAACTGTTATAGTCTCTGCACTCTGAGCCTCATTTTCAGCATTGTCCTCACTTGTCAGGGGTCTCCATGGGGTAGAGAGGCTAGAACACAGGGCACTTTCAGCTCCAGGAGTTACAGTTTCTGAGTCCACAACATTTGGCTGCAAGGAGGCTTTGGACACTGGCAGTGGACTGTCAGGGCACTCAAAATACTCTTCTTGTTCTGGTGTATCACCAGTCTGACCCAATCCATCATTTTCCTCCCCTGAAAGCTCAAACAGTTCAACCATGCACAATGATTCCATTTCATCTGATCTGATGCTTTGCACTTCACTTTCTGGGAGCATCGGCTCCAGGGACGCTGGGGCTTGGACAGTCCAGAAGGCCCAGCTTCATCTCCAGTATTGACTAAGGGATTGCCCGAAACAATTGACTCAGTTAGTAAGAAGGATAGTATTCAAAGTCACTCTCACTTTCTTCCGATATGGACTGACAGTCATGCTCAACTGGGACTTGTGGAGGGGAACACTTTAACTTTGCTTCTGTAGGTGCAGACTTTCTTGATCTTTTCTTAGTAGCAGCTCTAGTCACTGGTCCAGAGGGGGCATCTTCTAGGGGCTCAGACTCAATTAAGATTTGTCCAATGGGCAGTAAATGATTTCTATGCATTGTTTTTACATCTTTTGAATTATTCTCAGGCCTTACTTTGTACACTGGCAGATCATCTAGTTTGCCCACTACAATGTGAGGGAGATGGTGCCATCTGTCAGCAATCTTGTGCTTGACCATGCAGTCCCAGATTTCTTAGCAATACCCGATCTCCCTCCTGGAGTTCCTGTGCTTCACCTTTTTATCATACCTTTCTTTGTTGGCCAGATTTCTTTTGGCAGCCATGGTTTGAGCCAGTTAGTGCGCATGAGTTAGCTGGGCCTTTAACTTTTGCACATACTGTAAATAGTTGTCAGCTTGAACCCCATCAGGAGAGACCCCAAAACACACATCTACTGGTAGTGAGCTTCTCTTCCAAACATCAGGTGGTAGGGAGAATCCAGTGGCATCACTTTGGTGCAGTTATAAGCATGTACCAGGGTGCTAATTTGTTGGCTCCATCTAGGCTTGTCCTTTGGGTGCAGGGTGCCTAGCATATCTAGCAAAGTGCGGTTGAAACGTTCAGGCTGTGGGTCCCCCTGGGGGTGGTAAGGAGTGGTTCTGGACTTTCGCACTCCCCACAGAGAAAGCATCTCTTTGATCAGACGACTCTCAAAGTCTCTCCCTTGATCAGAATGGATTCTTTGTGGAGCCCCATAGTGAACAAAAAAGTTTTCTACAAGTACTTTGGCCACAGTGGATGCTTTCTGGTCTTTGGTGGGGAAAGCTTGGGCATATCTCGTGAAATGGTAGTGAGACCACCAGCACATTACTGATATTTCTTTGATCTGACTCCAAACTCAGAAAATCAATACAGACCAGCTCCATGGGTGCACTGGTGGTGATGTTAACAAGGGGGCAGCCCTCTGGGGCAAAGCTTTCCTCTATGGTCAGCGACTACAAGTTCGAATGTGTTGCTCCACATCAGCCCCCATCTTAGGCCAATAGAATCTGGATCTCACCAAGTCAAGTGTTCTGTCTATACCAAGGTGCCCCATGTGGTTGTGCAAGGACCTCAGTACTGAGTCTCGAAAGGCAGTGGGCAGCACTAGTTGTTGTTTGTCTACTTGTCCCCCTCTGTCTACTGTTTCTCTGTATAACAGTTTATTGATCAGTTTCAACTTAGGACCTTCTTTGTATAACAGTGCAGTTCTCAAATCAGTGGAGCGTAATTTGGACACATCTTTTCCTGCATAGAGGGCTTCTAAAGCTGCTTTGATCATGGGATCGTGAGATTGAGCCCGCCGAATACTGTCATTGTCCAGCTGAGGCAGTGCACCAATGTCTATTGCAGAAAAGTGGCAATAAGCAGGCAGGTATGCAATTCTCAGAGGGTCCCAAGCAATCCACCATGCAGTCCACTGCGTCCGTGGACATTGTTCCTCCCTGTCAAACTTCCGGCAGAGTGCCCGAATGTCAGGTTCTGCAATCGGACCCAATCATTCTGGGAACAGGCCTCGGTGAGAGCATCAGCATCTATGTGGTTCAGACCTGCTCGGTATTCGAGAGCATAGTCATATGTAGATAATGCAGAAAGCCACCTATGGCCAGTGGCATCCAACTTAGCTGGAGGTCTGCACATGGTCAAAGGATTATTGTCAGTTTTTACTAGTATTTTAGCCCATACAAGTACTCATGGAATTGGTCAACAATAGCCCACTTCAAAGCTAGAAACTCTAACTTATGTACAGGATAGTTCTTTTCGGATGGGGTCAGGCTTCTACTGGCAAAGGCCACTGGTCTCAGGCCATTCTCGTGCTCTTGGTACAACACAGCCCCAACCCTTGCAAGCTAGCATCAGTGTGCAGGGCGTAAGGTTTTCTTGGATCGGCATAGGCCAGCACTGGAGCATGGGTAAGTTGATATATGATCTCATGAAAAGCAGTCTCACAATCAGGAGTCAAGCGGGGGACACGCTAAGGCTAGAGTCTCTACTTGTCAGCCACTCCAGCCACGGAGGTGGGGAAAGACAATAAATTCGGATATACCGGAATAGGGTAGAGCCTTCTCTCTTAACCCCCATACATTGCAGTCCTTCTAATGGTTGTAAGGAGTCGTCTGACAAATGCTTCTGATACCAATCCTGGAACATAATTGTCCTTGGGAGCCACTGTCTAATACAGCTCTTGTAGACACTCCATTCACCTTTACAGTGGTCTCCATGGAGGGACCCACTATTCTGGACCAGTCTGGAGGCGATAGTGGGGGCCTGGGCAGCTGACCTTGCCACAAAGGACGTGAGTTAGCATTTTGGTGCCCTCACTGGGATCATGTCGTGCACCTCTTAACCACTGATTTCTTCTCCGAAGCTCTCCTTGTAGCCTATATGCAACTTTGTCAGTGTCTTTTGGGGACTGGCATTCCCTTTTCATGTGCCCATCTTTCCCACAATTACAGCAAAACATACAGTCTGGAGTTTGAGCTGGCCGGCCACACTGGGAGCCAGAGGGGGGGTATTACTAACTGGAAACCTTGGTACCATCTCTGTCTTTGGCGTGATAAGCATTTGGAGACATCATCGTCAGTTTCTCCACTTCCATGGTCAAGGAATCGAGTTCGAACTGTTATAAGCAGGAGATACATGGGTGAGTACCCCATAGCAGATGCAGTCGGATATAGGTCAGGGCCCGTACTTGCAGGGCTGGCCTTCATAAAGGACTGTTTTTGAATTCCGGATCTCTCTCAACAGTTAAGCCCCATTGTGACATATCTTTTCCTTGTCAGAGCACTCATTGACTGTCAACCTCTGCCCCTGAACTTCCTAGATGGGTCACCCTCAGTCCACTCGGGTCGTAGCCACAGCTGTTGGTGCAGGTCCCTCCAGGAGTCACCTTTTCTCAACTCCTCAGATTTCTCTCATTAACTCATCATAGGAGGGTGAGGTTCAGTGGGATTTGCCAGGCGTCAACTGAAACAGCAACCGGTTCTGAGAAGGGGGGCAGACTGAGGATTCTGTCAGTCTGGTTCGGTCCAGTTCAATCGCTGGCAAACTACCCTTTCTGAGGCATTCTTGCAACAATTTTTCCAGCCGAGAGACATACACAGACAACAACTCCCCTTGGTACTGTTGTGCATTTCTTACTCTCACCATAGGTCCTCATCAGAATCTGGGCTCCCATACCCCACATTCTCCAAGGCCTCAAGATAGGCCTGTGCAGTCGCTTCAGTGTTACTGGCCCGTTTGTGGGATGGTAGCAGGGCAGGACCTCGGAGGCTCTCTAACCTCTTTAGCACTTCCGCCTTCCGAGCATTGCCATTCTAGCACTTGGGGGCAACATAGTCTATCCAGGTCTCCCAGTCATCCTCCCCTTGGGGGTGGGGAGGGTGCCAGAGAAGATCCTCAACCGGTAAGAGTGCGTGACTAATGGCAGGTGCAGAAATAGGAGTCTGCATTGGTTCAGCCACCATTACGGGCACTGGAGCAGGAGAGGGTGTTGGGGAGGAACACCCCAGGTGGCAGAATAGTTTTCTTCAAGTCCTCCACAGTTTTCCCTTCTCCCAGCAACCATTTAGCAAATTTCTCCTCAAAAGTTTCAGATAGTGGTGGGGGCTGATTCCCCCCCGGGTCTTTACTGTCCTTAGTTATCACTCTCCAAGCAGTGAGGGCTCCCTCTGGGATAATGGTCTGTGGCACTTTGGAGCTATCTATGGGATCCTTAAACTCTACTAGGGCCAGGAAAGTGTGGGTGAGCAGATTAGCATGCCGACCCACCACCACAGGGTTTTGTAAACCTTCCACCTTGGAAAGTACTCCCTGCACAGTGTCCGTATTGATACCTAGGGGGATGTCCAGGATAAGCATGGCATTTTGGGGGTCGATCTCCTTCCCAGTACACCACTCCACCAGTCGGTGCACAGCCACTTCTGTCAGGGTACCATTTTTTTTTTTAACAGTGGTTAGTAAATATGGCCACTAGAGGGGACACACAATCCCAGCGGTGAGCCTCAAGATGTAACCCCTAGATGGCGCTATCCCAGGGCTACTACCCCTGCCTGATTTGCCACTAACAGGTTGAGGGCCTGGATCCAATGGGTGCCTCACCCAGAGGTCAGGGTTTGCAATAGTTAAACTAACTTGGTCACAGCCCTCTGGGACACTGCAACCCCTTTCTTCCCACTAGTGGCCCACACAATATATCAGAATTACCTTCACAGTATACACTTACCCCAGGACTGGTTCCGGCACTGGGACCTCCTGTGAAATGAGATACAGTGCAACAATCACAGTACAGTACTTTAACATAGACAAATACCTCAGGCAGTATAACTTTGCTGAAACAAGCAGCTCTGATTTATTTAGGGGATATAACAAGGACAGGGAAATCAGGTTAATTAGCTTATCACTCTAATAATCTACCTATGGCTCTGTGCACAGGCCTATCCCTATCAGTTACTGTCCCTGGGTACCCAAGCCCTAGTGGTAGGGGGCCCTTTCACACAGAGAAAAGGAAAATGAAACAGTCAGCAGTACAGTAATTCCATTTGGATTTAATGTGGCAATTCAACAGGAGGCGACCCTGAATTAGTACTCACGACCTCCAAATAAGATAGGGTCCTTCAATATCAGAGGGCTACTCTTGAGCTCAAGAGACTCTTCACACATTTATATGGTAAAAAGAGAGTACTATACCAGGCAGGCTGCTTCTCTATCAGTCATAATTACTGCACAATACCGGGAGAACACACAGCAGATTCAGTTCCTGACAGACCGGGTACCAATTCAATAATTTCTCCAGTCTTCTACAGGGTGAGCCTGGTTTCTACTCTTCAGAGATCCTTTGATTCTTTTCTAGGGACGGATTCAGTCCTAACAAGCAGTTACACAAGCTGCAGACTGGAACTCTGGGCCTTACACCACGTTTTTGACTAAAACTGCACACTGAAAAGCACAGGGGCTCCTTCCTTCTTCACTGCCAAAGCTCAACTGAAACTCCAACCGACAAAACCGGGCACTTCCTTTGAGTTCCTCCCAGTTCTTGACTGGATTGGCTGTCACTCACAATAGACTGCTGCTGTTGGTTCAAAAAGGCACTGAAGTCTAAACTACATCTCCCAGAGTCACTGCCCATACAATCCTCTTGTGGCTGGCTCAGATTATGAGTCCAAGTTCTGATTCGTCCAAGGCACCATTTTAGAGCTAGCTTACCCCACACTGATTGGTCCAGTTCAGCAGTTCAAAACCAGAATAGAGAACTAGGCAGACACTGTTCTGACTGCAAAAGAAAGCAGTTTAGACAAACTGTAATTTCATTATCACTCTAAATGGTTTCTGGCAAACAGTTACATCTTTCAGATAGGTTCCTTTGCACTCTAGTGACTGCAAAAATGGAGTGAATTGGCAGCAGCAGGTGGTACTCAATCAAAGAAACACACAGTCCCATACAAACTAATTATGTCTGCAAGCAGACAGCTCTTAAAGAGACAGTACCAGAGGTTCTAAAAACACTCACTGATAAATGGCTTAAACGGCAAACACCATTCAGGCTTGGAGCAATCAAGCAAGCTCCTGGATGTCTCTTGGGAACCCCCATTTGTAGGTGGGTTACAACAATAATAAATTTATTTATGTGGCGCCTTATCAATTGCCAAGGCGCCTAACAATATAAAACAATTACATCAGTCACAAAATACTTAGATACAACATTAACGCAATTAAAA
The DNA here is from genome assembly GCA_016271365.2 of Neoceratodus forsteri. NCBI lineage: Eukaryota > Metazoa > Chordata > Ceratodontiformes > Ceratodontidae > Neoceratodus > Neoceratodus forsteri. The sequence continues at coordinate 1,378,660,311 of CM028132.1, read as the reverse complement.
TACATAATGAAAGGAGCAAATCAGATAAAAGCAGAATATTCAATTGAGTGAGAACGCTTGGTGCCACTAAAAAGGTTTTAGGCCCCATTTAAATCCCTCCACGGCCGGCACTCACGTAACTGATGGGGTAGAGAATTCAAAAGGGTGGGGAGCTGCATGAAATGTTAGGTCACGGATGATTTCAGATTCACCTTGGAATCTCTAACATCCTCAATCGAGCTGAGTGCTCATAGCACGTTCTTAAGTTCCTACGTAACTGGTCAAACTTTTTCGGGGGGGGGGGATCTCAGTCATCAGATTACACCATAGGAATGAGTCCCAAGCAGTGACACGAGTATATGGACAGTCTGGGTGGCTGGATCTCCATAAATGTAAGAAAGGAGATGTGGAACAACTTACCCAGTCAAGGAGCTTCTTAAACTTAAGACCTTGAAAACTGAACCGGTCAAGGAACTCCATAAACTTAAGACAGGAGAGTCCTTGCAGAACAGCCCTTCCAAATCCTGCATGGGCTCTAGAAGCTAAGTCCAGACTGTAATGCTTGGTGAAGGTGTGGACTGTACTCCAGGTGGCAGCAGCATAAGTGTCAGTGGCTGAGACCCCTTTGAAACAAGCCACAGAGGTAGCCACACCTCTGGTGGTGTGAGCTTTGACAGCACCCAGCAGTTCTTTGCTGTACTTATTATAGCAGAACACAAAATGCAATTTGCCAACCATTTTGATAAACATTGCTTAGAAACTGAAGTGCCCTCTCTACCTGGAGTGAAAGAAATAAACAACTGCTTACACTTTCTGGCCTCCTTAATCCTGAGCAGGTAATACTTCAAAGGTCTGCGCACATGTAAAGTATGGAGCAGAGCTTCCCCTAGATTGGCACGCTGCGGAAAATAAACAGGAAGGCGGATTGACTGAGTGTAAACTCAGAAACCATCTTAGGAAGAAACTTAGGATTTGTGCGTAAAGACACCCTGTCTTTGTGAAAAATCAAATAAGGCTCCTTGCACCAGAGGGTCTGAAGCTCTGAAATTCTTCAAGCAGAAGTAACTGCAACCAAAAAGAGTGCTTTCCAAGAGAGAAAGTGCAAATTGCAAGTCGTGATTGGCCCAAAGGGAGACAGGGCCAACTTTTCAAAATAAAATTCAAGTCCCATGTCGGGAAAGGAGAACGGATTGGGGGTTTCAGATGTAGGATGCCCCGGATGAAGGTACGGGAGACATCCAATTGAGCAATTGTGCGGTCACCCAAGGGCTAGTGGAAGGCATAAACAGCTGAAAGGTGGACCTTGAGGGAGCAATACTGGAGGTCTGAGTCAGACAAAGAGATCAGTTAGTCCAGGACATGCTTCACCGGGCAGGTGAAGGGGTCAAGTGAACGTCTGGCAGCACATATGGCAAACCATTTCCACTTCATGGCATAAGTGGCACGAGCGGCCACTAGGATATCTGCCACCCTGCTGGAGACACCAAACCTGGCACTGGCTACATCCTCAGGAGCAACGCATGCAGATGGAGGGACCTCAGATTGGGATGGACCAGGATCCCCCAATCCTGGGTCACCAGATTCCTGCAAAGGGGCAGAGGGACCAGAGGCTCCCCTGCCAGCTGCTGCAGCAGCAGAGGAAATCATATCTGGCGAGGCCAGAATGAAGCCACCAGGATCATGCTGGCCCCTTCCATCTGCAATTTGATCAGCACCCTCTGTATTAGTGGGAAAGGAGGAAATGCGTACAGAAATCTCCTGCTCCAAGAGCAGGACAATGTGTCTCACAAGAAAACTACAGGCCCTGGATCTAGTGAGCAGAAATTGGGCAGTTACGCGTTGTGTGAGGATGCAAAAAGGTCCAATTCTGAAGGAACTAGAAGGGGGACAGGATCAGATCTGTACAGTACTGTACAGTAGCTTCTTCTTCTTCTTGTTTTTACATTGTTTCTTGTGGATTCTACTTGGTAGAAGGTTATTTCTTTTCTTTCTTACTACTTCTAAGGGGCTAGCAGGGTATTGTTTGGGGCTGTTGGAATTTTGAAACCTGTTTTGGTAGCTATAAGTGGGCTCATTTGTTTGATGTTTCACTGTGTGGCAGGCTGCATTTGTAGATGCCTGTTTCTTCTGATTTAAAACATAATTGGTGTGATTTAACTGGGTCTGTTTCTTTGAATTTGAGACCTATATCTTCTAATTTCAAGCCTATTTTGATGTGTTGTTGGTGAAGCTGTTTGAATTAGAGTCCTGTTTCTTTGGGTAGCAAACCTATTTGGGGGGCTTTGAGTAGAATTGTAATTCATTGTTGCTGGCTTCACTAGCTGTAAAGTTCAGTGCAGAGTGGGGGAAGGGTGCTAATGGTCTGGCCAGGTCTCACTCAGCTAGGGAGGCAGAGCTGAATCAGGTGTGGTGTCAGTTGCTTTGGCTTCTCAGAAGGAACTAGAAGGGGGACAGGATCAGATATGTACAGTACAGTAGCTTCTTCTTGTTGTTTTTACATTGTTTCTTGTGGATTCTACTTGGTAGAAGGTTATTTCTTTTCTTTCTTACTACTTCTAAGGGACTAGCGGAGTATTGTTTGGGGCTATTGGAATTTTGAAACCTGTTTTGGTACCTATAAGTGGGCTCATTTGTTTGATGTTTCACTGTGTGGCAGGCTGCATTTGTAGAGGCCTATTTCTTCTGATTTAAAACATAATTGGTATGATTTAACTGGGTCTATTTCTTTGAATTGGAGACCTATATCTTCTAATTTCAAACCTATTTTGATGTGTTGTTGGTGAAGCTGTTTGAATTGGAGTCCTGTTTCTTTGGGTAGCAAACCTATTTTGGGGGCTTTGAGTAGAATTGTGATTCAATGTTGCTGCCTTCACTAGCTACAAAGTTTAGTGCAGAGTGGGGGAAGGTACCTAATGGTCTGACCAGGGGCCTTAGCTACCTGATTGTTTCTGGAAGACTTGGGCTGGTCCCACCCCTGGTCCATTATTTCCTTTATACCAGGGGTTCTGATATCACTTCCTCAAAAGGGCAAAGGATATGCACCTGTCATAGCAGAAGCAGACATCCAGGAAAGGAACAGCAGCAAGTGAAGAGGTGACTGCTATCTCAGTGGAAGGGAAATAAATGCACATCTAGGACCTTTCATTGTTACCTCTTTGCATTGCTATTGCAATGGGGAAAGGAGGAGTAGGAGTTTGAAGAAGGTTGTGCAATAGCTACTTAAAGTCTCTTTTTGAGTGTGGATAGGAAAATAAACAGCGGTTGCTCAATCTATCTAAACATGTACAACAAAGGGGGTAAGGGAAATAAAGAAAAGAATGTTTTGCACTGATAGAGGAGGGAGAGGGGAGACTTGGGGGAGTGTTTGGTATCCTGCATCTGGAAGGGTGGGGGGTCACTGGTGGGCAATGACAGCAATGGGTTGGGTGGTAGGCTGCAACAAGTGCGGTGCACCAATCTTTCTAAAATTGCCTGGGTGTGGGAGGATGTTTAGTGTGCAACCACATAGAAACTCAGAAAGGAGATCGAGGGTCTGCAGGAGGAACTAAGACAGGCAAGGCAGATTGGGGTGGGTTTAGCCCAATACTGGGAGGAGGAAGAAGGGAAGATGAGAGGGAGGCGATTTAAGCCAACAGTGGTGAGAGGCGGTCAGAAGAAGGGAAGCAGAGACAAAGGAGCCCAGGCCAGGAAGAACGATTCCGGGTAAACAGGGTCAGGAGACAAAAGACAAATGGAAGGAGGAGATAGGGACTCTGTGAGGGAGGCGAAGAAGTGGCAAAAGTCATGGAGTGGAAAGGAGAGAACAGGTTACTATGCAGAGAGGAGCAGGCATTTGTGAAGGGTCTTCAGAAAATAGTTTTGCACTGCTAGAGAGGAAGAAGATGTGGAGGAAATGGCTGAAATTAGAAGAGTAACTGATCAATTCCTGGACCAAACTGGGCAGGGAAGTTCTGCTGGGAGAATTGCAACAGGGCAAAGGAAATAATGTCCAGGAAGAAGAAAAGGAGCTGGAAATGAGAGGGGAGCTGAATGGAAGCAAGCAGGGATAAGAGTGGTGGAATCTTAGTGCTGGGGACTCAATACTAAGAGGAGTCAGGGTGGGGTAGCAGGGGGAGAGGCATAGTCGCATTGGGTGGAGAGCCATGCCAGGAATGACAGCGGAAAGGGTGGGACAATCTGTTCTGAAATATGCTAGAAGGGTAGGGACAAGCCTCATTTAATTATACATCTTGGGACAAACAACCTGGCTGACAAGACAGTAGATATAGTCCAGAGGAGGTTTGAGAACCACTTCTAATTATGTGAGGGGCAGGAAGATCAGTAACTTTTTCAGAGATACTTCCAGTGCCCAAGGCAACAACAAGAAAGCTGAGAATAGAGGAATTTAACGGATGGCTAGAACCTGGTGTTGTGCTAAAGGGTATGGGCTGTTGAGGGGGTGGGAGGGACCTGGGAGGACAGTAGTCTCTATGCAAGGACAGACTACACTTGAGTGAGGAGGAAAGAAAGTGTTGAAACAGAGGATGGAGGAGTACATAGAGGAAGTTGGGAATTTAAACTAGGAGTGGGGGGTGGCAATTGGACAAGAGATATGCAGAGACCACAGGTTGGGAAACCATATGAGCTTACCCCCCATAACAGCGACAAAGGACAAATGGCAAGTACTAGTGGTGATGCTAGAGAAGGGGAAGGTGGTTACCCTTAATGCTAGGAGCCTTGGGAGGAAAACTGCAGTTACAGGTGCTCATGGCAGAGGGAGAGGTGGACATTGCAGCCACCACAGAAACATGGGCCACCCAATACAATGAATGGGACCTGTCTGTACCAGGGTACAGGTTATTTCATAGGGACAGGGTGATTGGAAAAGGAGGGGGTGTGGCACTATATGTGAAGGAAGGACTGAAGTGTGTAAGGGAGGAAGGGGAGGAGGGTAGTACGGAGTCACTTTGGATGCAAATCCAGGATTCCAAGAATAGGATTCTTAGAATGGGAGTGGTGTACAGGCCACCATCTCAGACGGAGGAGTTAGACAGGGAACTAGCAGGACATATCAGGAGGACCTACGAGAAGGGTAGTGTGGTGATTGTGGGGGACTTCAACATGCCAGGAGTGATCTGGAGTACCCCAACAACCAGGAATAGAAGGGAGCAGGTACTGCTGGATGCCCTCCAGGACAGCTTCCTGCTGCAAATGGTCAGTGAACCAACCAAGTTAGGGAATACCCTTGACCTTGTGCTGGCAAATGGGGACTTTGTGAGAGAACTTACAGTGGAGGAACCGCTGTCAGGGAGTGACCACCACTCAGTATGTCTCACATTGGATATGGGCAAGGAAGGAGTGGAATCTGGCACAAGAGTGCTGGACTTCAGGAGGGCCGACTTTGGGAGGATGGGGGAAGTGGTAAAAGGGTACCTGGCCAGAATTCAGTCTAGTATGGACACTAACCAGAGGTGGGAGCTCATAAAGCTGGGGATAGTGGAGGCAACCAAAACCTGCTGCAAGGCCCAGAGCAAGAAGGCTAGGGCTAAGAAACCGAGCTGGTTGTGCAAGGAGATCATGGAAAAGGTAAGGGAGAAAAAGAGCTGCCTTTAGGAAGTACAAGAAAACAGGGAGTGGGGAGGACAGGGAGGAATACTTGACAGAATCGAAGGAGGTGACAAGGGCAATAAGGGGAGCCAAAGCATCTACGGAGCTCAGGCTGGCACAAGGCATTAAGAAGGAGGAGAAAGACTTCTTTAGGTACATCAGGGAGAAAAGGAGCTGTAAGGACCACATAGTAAGGCTTAGGAAGGAGGGGGACTGGGTGGAAGCAGGGTGAGATAAGGCAGAAGCACTAAATGAGTACTTCTGCTCAGTATTTACTAAAGAGAAGAGGGGAGGTGACACCCAAGGGGGGGAGAAATGGCAGAAACGGGGAGGAAGGGGTGACAGATGGGGAGATCATGGAGGGCAGAGTTCGGGAGGGTTTGAAGGCATTGAGGATGGACAAGGCACCAGGCCCAGATGGCATCCACCCCAGGGTACTGAAGGAGCTGGCAGAGGTCCTTGCAGGACCTTTGGCAGACCTATTTAATGCCTCACTACATTCGGGGTGTGTACCTCTGGACTGGAGGATGGCTCATGTGGTGCCCCTCCACAAGAGTGGCCCCAAAGATGAACTGGGAAACTACAGACCAGTGAGCCTCACATCCATCGTGGGTAAGCTAATGGAGGCTATCCTGAAGGAGAGGCTGGTGGTCCTCCTAGAGGTCAAAGGACTACAGGACAGCAGACAGCATGGCTTCATACATGGCTGATCCTGCCAAACCAACCTGGTGGAGTTCTATGACTGGGTAACTAGGCAACTGGACAGGGGCCATGCAGTGGATGTCCTGTATCTGGACTTCAGTAAGGCATTCGACTCGGTGCCGTATGGAAGGCTGGAAAGTAAGTTAGTAGGCACAGAGGCGGGTGCAAAGCTGGTGAGATAGGTAGGAAACTGGCTTCCGGGAAGGCAACAGAGGGTGGTGGTGGGTGGGGAGCTCTCACACCCAAGGGTAGTGACGAGCGGTGTTTCACAGGGCTCGGTGTTGGGACCAGTGTTGTTTGGGATATTCACTGCAGACATATCATGGGACATCAAGAGCAAGATCAGTCTGTTTGCTGATGATACCAAGGTAGGAGCAGTGGTGGATCACCTAGGGGGATGGCAGGGGTTGCAGTATGATCTGGCAAAGCTTGAAACCTGGTCAGACACCTGGCAACTGGGGTTTAATGCCAAAATGTGCAAGGTGCTGCATTTTGGGATGAAGAACCCAAGGAGGAGTTACCAGCTGTGGGGAGTGCAGCTAGCCCAGACAGAGGAGGAAAAGGATCTGGGGGTGCTCATTACAGGGTCAATGAACAACTCGGCACAATGTAGGAAGACAGCTGCAAAGGCCAACAAAATGATGGGTTGTACTGTAAGGGGTATATCCTCAAGGAGGGAGGAGGTGATTCTGCCACTGTATAGGTCATTAGTTAGACCACACCTGGAGTACCGCGTGCAGTACTGCGCCCGTATCTGAAGAGGGACATTAAGTTACTAGAGGGGGTGCAGCGCAGGGGCGACAAAGATGATCAAGGGGCTGGGGGACTTATCATACAAGAGGAGGTTGAGGGAGCTGAACATGTACTCACTGGAGGAGGGGAGGGACATGATTGAAACCTTTAAATACATGAAAGGAATAAACAAGACAGGTACAGAGGGGCTGTTCAAAGTAAGGGAGGGGAGGGACACCAGGGGCCATGATATGAGACTGGAGGGAGGTTCAGGAGGGAGATGAGGAGACACTTTTTTTACAGAGAGGGTGGTGGCTGGGTGGAATGCGTTACCTGCAGAAGTGGTATCCAGTAGAACAGTGAGTTGCTTCAAAAGGGGATGGGACAGGATAAGGGGGAGGGTTACAGAAGGGGAAGGGTGGAAGGGAGGGGCAGCTGCAGAATAAGGGGTGCTAACTGCACATTCGAGCAGACTTGATAGACCTCTAGGCCTTTATCTGCTGGCAAATTTCATTTGTTCGTATGAACCCATTTGTCAAACAGATTTGCTACAGATGAGAGAAGCTTCCGTTTGTGCAAGCTGGACGGAGTCCTGCTGAGGCTGAGGCCATCCGCCAGAGTGTTTAGAAGGCATCCGTTGTTAGGATCTGACTCAGGGAGGAAAGCTAGAAAGAGACCCTTGAAGGATGTTCGAGTGAACCATCCACAACTGAAGTACCTTGCATACTGGGGAGGAGACCAGGACTAGTTGGTCCAACTCATCCGTCCGCTGGTCACACTACACCCTGCAGGGTGCACATGCGGAGCCTGCCTAGTGGAAACATGGGCATGGCTGTGGCCATGAGCCCTAGGAGTCACAGATACAGCCTGGCAGGTATGTACCAACTCTGGGTGACCTCCTGCGCTTGGGATATGAGGCATTCTGCCCTGCTCTGGGGGTAGGATGGCCTTCCCCCTGCCCGGAGTCCAGGGCCGCCCCCAATGTACTGTAATCTTTGGGATGGAACTAGCACAGATTTGGGCAGACTGACTGTTATGCCCAGAGACTAAAAAAGCTGAAGAGTACGCTCCAGGGTGGACAACAGCTGCTCCCTGGATGGGGCCTTGAGAAGCCAGTCATCCAGGTACGGAAAGACATGCAGGCCCTCTCTTCCAAGGGCTGCTGCGACCGCTGCTAAGCACTTGGTAAAGACACGCAGCACAGAAGATGAGCCAAAGGGCAATACCTTGAACTGGTAATGTTCTTCCTGAAAGACGAAGCTGAGGAAACCTCCTCTGAGGAGGGAAGACCGCGATGTGCAGGTAGGTGTCCTGCATATCCAGTCAGCAGAGCCAGTACCTGGACTTGAGTAGGGGGGAACAGGCCTAGTAAGGTTACCATTGTGAACTTTTTGTACTGGACATAAAGACTGAGGTCTTTCAGATACAAGATTGGCCTCAGATCTCCAGTCTTTTTGGGAACCAGGAAGAATCTTGAATAGAACCCATGGTTTCTCTGCCTCTTTGGCACCAGTTCTATCACCTGCTTGCACAGAAGAGACTGCACTTCCTCCCGGAGAACAGACAGATGAGCCGGGGGGGGGCGTAATTTGTGGGAGGTGGGGGTGGTATCTGGAGGTTGCTAGACGAGCTCCAGAGTATGACCATACTCTATGATCTGCAGGATAAAGGCGTCTGATGTTATGGTTCTCCATTGATTCAAACGGAGGGAGAACTGACCTCCGACCGCCACCTCCTGGGACTAGACTGGGGGGGGTTGGATCCGGCAAGGAATCAAGCTGAGGCTGGGCCAGTGGAGGAGCCTTGACCCTCAGTCCTGGGATGCTTGGCTGCTGCTCCAGTATGGAAGGAGGCAGGCAAGGAGGGCTGGACTCTGCATTTACCCTGAGGGCAGGAGCCAGAGCCTGGTCTGTTCACTTGCTTATGAAAAGTAGGGCACCCCCTGCCACACTGTTGAGTGTGATAGAGGGAATGGATAGACTTAATGGCCATACCTGAGGCTTGGAGATCGTTAATGATGTCCTGGACAGCAGCAAACCCAGAAACCAAGCCATGAATGCCTCCGGAGGCAGATGCCAGTGGCCGTCGCCCTGGCAATAGTGTCAGATAAATCGTAGATTGCTTTAAGAAGATGCCTCCCCACATCCTCTGCGGTTTGGAAGCATTGGAGCGATGTCTGTTTCTGGACACCATCAGGAAGGTCTTGGGCAGTCGTATTGCCCTGTCTGGCATTGGTGTTCTGGAATTTCACCATGTGAGACAGGTAATTTGCTATCTTCAGGCCAAAGGTAGAGGAAGCATATGCCCTTTTGTCCCAAAGATCTATCCTGTGGGATTCTTTGTATGGGGTCAAGGAACTAACATGCTTGGGCACTTTAGACCTGTTTCAGCCTGGGCAGCCAAGTAAGGAATGCCCTGAGGGGCACTGCAGAGCTTATCAGCTCTGTGAGACATAGACGGCACCATATCTGGTTTGTGCCAGGCTGCCGTGGTAGCATTCCTTAGGGCTTGAAGCATGAGAGAAATAATCTTTGGGGAGATTCAGGGATCTCCAGGTAATCCGCCACGTCCTTCCTGGTGGCATGGCACAGGGTCATTATGTTGTGGACAAAACCACGCAAGACATTAGCGTGGCACACAAAATGGTGTGTGCCAAAACAAGGTTGGGACAAAACACTGACCATTACATGAAGAGCGACGCAGATAAAAAAAACATAGGAATATCTGGTTTTTTTTGGGGGGGGGGGCTTTGCCCCCGATGTGGAGGGCTTCACTGCCCCAAACCCCCAAAATAAACATTACTAACTCCGAGGGGGGGTGGACTTAGGAGAAGGGGGAAACACAGGAGCAGGCATAAGTTTTTAAATAAAAAAAAAAGCTGCAACACAGTGGGACCTGGCGGGAATTGAACTGCGGTCCCAGGTCCCAGAGTCTGCCGGGTGCTGGTGCCCTAGCTGCTCCTCCACAGGAGCAGCTTGTCCAGGTACCGCACCAGAAGCATACTTCACAGTTCCATAAGTGAGCATACGGTGACAGGGGAAGGGGTTCTAACTGTATGCTCTCAAACCCGTCACTGTACAAACCTTTCCACTTTGTACAGCAAGGTTATGCTTGAGCTGTTTTGTCTGCGACATAATCACCCGGTACTGGCGGCATCCTTCTCTGTGTGAAACTCCATAGTAGAAGACAGTTGCTTCATAACGTTGAAAAACGAAGCATCCTTAGGCAGAGACCTGGGGGTATGCTTGACAGATTCTACACTGACAGAGGAGGCAGTGGACTTATCTGAAGTGTAATACTGCTCTTCCTCCCCTTCCTCCTCTATCTCATCTGGAAGTATGAGGTCAAGGTGGTATTCCTCCTTGACGTCAACCTCTTCATCTGGGTCTGGCATTGGATGCGCCATCGATGGTCCTCGGGCTGGTTTCAGGGCCGAGGAACAGGAGTTGATGACGAAGGTGTCGGCAAAGGCTCTGGCAACGAAGGCCTGATAAAGGCAGAAAACTGCTGGATAATCACATTAGTGAAGCGGACTAAAACTTCGTTCAAATCCATGGTCGCCAGAGGAGGGGTTGTTGGCACTGATGTCGCCGGATCAGACTACACGCCCGACGAGCCTGTAGCCTTCAGTGGGGAAGGGTCAGGTCTCAAAGAGGCCGTTGTTGACGGAGGAGGGGCCGACAACCCAGAGGTCGACAGCCGAGTGCCCTGAGAGTTGGGCAGAGAAGCTGTTGGTATGGGTCTGGAGTGAACCAGGACCTGGACAGTAGGTCTCTTTACTGGGGCAGCTGCCGACACTGAAGAGCCCCCTGAAGAAGGAGAGGATGAAAGGAAATGGAATGGCTGCCGGTGGGGAGCAGTCACAGTCTTGGTCTTTCTTATGACTTTTCCCCAAGGACCTGTCTTTGGTCTGGGAGGCCTTGGAGCTCCTCAACCCAGAAGGCGACTGGTTGACCGTCACGCTGAAGAACCCCAGCTCGAAGCTAGCTACCTGCTGTTCCATGAAGGTACAGAGAGCCTTTCTGCATCACCTAAGAGTGGTTTGGTTAAACTGTTGGCAGAGCTTACGGTCCGAGGCGTCTGGGTCTGGCCCAAGACAGCAAACACACACAGAGTGCTTATCGTAGCAGGCAATCTTCTTTCCTCAGTGATGGAAGAGAAAAGCTGAATGTTTAACTCTCGACATAAAAGAAAAAACAAAAATAAATCTCTGAAAAGAGATTTGTGAAGGTTGTGTAGAAAAATGGCTGCAGGCCGCATAAAGGCGCGAACACTACGATGGCTCTTCCGTGGAGACTGTGCTTGCAAGTCGATGGCGGGAAAAAACGAGGAGGGCGCGGGCTCGCCTATGCCTTTATAGGATTGGCAATGTCGGCTGACGTTGACATCGATGGCGTGGGCGGGCCCAGCTGTACTGCCAAAAATTCTCCGTGTGGATTCCCCATTCACCAACAGTGAAGTTCCTAGGATGTAACCTGATGACTGAAATACCCCTGAAGAAGTCAATTTTCCCAGGACGTCTAATGCCACAGCAGTTCATAGCAGTATTTTCAACTTGTTACAAGTCAGGGACAAGAGCAGCATGCTAAGCTAAGCAGGTGTGCTTGGCACCTGTGACGGAACATAGCTGCTGAGGTGCAGAGGCGAATATCAGAGGGTATGGAATTCCATAGCAGTGGGTTTGCATATTTATACACATATAGTATGCTTTTTTTTTTTATTTCATTTTTATTAGCAGAGACATCTTATGTACAATACACAATTATACCCAACCTTGAGAGATACTACAGAATTTTACAGTTCGGTATGGTTAATATGCAATGTCAGGTTTGCAAAACTTAATATAGCCATGACTTTAAAGTATTCACACACAATTTCTTGTATCGTCCCCTCGGGGATCACACTAGAGTGGCCCCAGGTGGCTCTAAGCAGGCAGGCGGACCTCACATCCCATTAGAATTTAGGTATTAAAGAGGGGGAGTGTCCACGAAAGACCCCACCCCCATGACAGCTAGATGGGCGAAAGCAGCTAAGGGAGGGGTCCACCAGGAGAATCCTACATGCTCTCCTCTCTAGGGGAGAAATTCTGAATCTATCTGGGAAAAATAGGGCATCCATTGCTGCCACCTCCTCTTAAATGCATCCCGTTTATTATAATAATATAATAATAATGTTTATTTATTATGCACCTTTCAAATATCAAGGCGCATTACAAAACTTAAAAAAGCAAACAGCTGGCTCGTCTGCGCAGCAGCTGGATTTCTGTTTGTGACGCCGGTGACCTGGGTTCGGGAATGGACTTGGGTCATCGGACAGCTGGCCGGGGTAGGAGGTTGGAGTGTCCGTAGACAGCTCGCCTTCTCCAGGGGGGAGGGTGGGGATGTGAGCCGGGCACCTGCTGGCCCTGGCAGAGGCCGGGAGCATGGCAGAGTGTTAGGGCTCAATCTCGGGAGGACGGACGCCGGCATTCGCCATGACATCAGGTACGTCACTCTCCATGGGGAGAAAACTGGAAAATGGCTCTCTGGTGAGCCAGATGATGGCTCTCCGGTCCCCTTGCTGCCATCACGGCCCCGCGACCTCCCACCTCAGCAGCACCTGGAGCCGATGCCGCAGTGCGCTGGACGTCCCCCACTGGTGCCTTCCCTCTCGGAGGAGGGGGACCCACCCGGCAAAAGGTTATGCCGGGCTACCTCCAAGGGGCTGCGATTTGGGGCTGGGGTAGGTCGTGGGGATGGTGGACAGACGAGGCGCATTGAGGGCCCGAAGGAGGTGCTCACCAGATGGAGCACGAAGGAGCAAAAAAAAAAAAAGCAAATAAAACAACAATAATAAATACACAATAAGATCCAGCGATTAACCTTATTAGTCACAGTATTATGAAGTTTAGCTGTCAAGGATTCAAGTCTGTAGATTTCGTATACTATTTTATGCCAGTCTGAGACTGTCGAGAGCTCTTTAGACATCAATTTACGTGTGATGGTCTTTTTTGCTGCTAACAGGAAGAGGGAGAGCAAAGTATTAGTCCACCTTGGTCTGTGGAAAGGGAAAATGGATAACAGTACCATCTCTGCCATCAGCTGTACTGTCTCATCCAGACACCTCCCCAGCTCCAGCTGTAGAGTGTACCGGAAGGGCATCAGGGCTGGGCAATGCCAGAATATGTGTCCCAGATCTGCTAGATTACAGTTATATGTTTTCCAACAATGCCTGTATGAGGCTGGCATGTATTTAGCAAAGACTGCTGGGGAACGAAAATATCTGGAATGGGCCTTCCACGCAAATTCTCTCCATATTCCTGAAGAGGTAATTTTGATTGCTTTCAAAGTTGCTTGCTTCCATAGCAGAAAGGGGGTTTCCAGCTCTAGGACTCTGTTCCAGGCTTCTAGTATTGAATTAGATGAGTCCCCTAAATTGTCTCGTATTATTCTGTAGAGATGGCCTATTAGGTTCCCCCATGGACCTCCTGCAAGTGTGTCCCTGAGTAGAGTCCAGAGTGTAGGTAAGGGAGAGGGGCAACACGTAGGGAAATATTTTTGTCTTAGAATGTAATTCCTTACCTGGTTATTGCGATATTCATCCTGGTCAGAAAAAGTGTATTTTTGTTGTAGGTCCGTAAACGGTAAGATAACAGAGTTGTTCACTAGTTGGTGGTAATAGCTAAGACCCAATCTATGCCAGGGCCCGAAAGTAGTGTCCAATAGAGCTGGATGAAAATTCTCGTCCCCCAAAACCAAGGTGAAGAAGATGCATTTTTCAAAGGGTTTTTTATTTTTAAAATTATTCCATATTTTTAGGACTTGGGCCGTGTAGGTAGAGAAATCTATGAGAGGAGGGGACACCCCAGGAGAGGAAAAAGCAATTTTTTCTTTATCGTGGAGATAATTTATTAGAAATTCTATCTCCTTCCAGGCCGATGGATTTGTAGAAGAGAGCCAGAGAATGAGGATTTTAACAAAAGCTGCCACTGCGTACATTTTCAGATCAGGGAGATTTACTCCTCCCTGGTCCAAGGGGTGAGACAGCAGACAGCGACGAACTCTCAGTCTCTGGCCATCCCAGACAGAAGAGGAGATCATTCTGTTCCAAGACTTTGTAGAAAGTTTCCGGGAAGATCGGAATGTTTTGGAACAAGTGTAGTAGTCTGGGGAGTATATTCATTCGTATGGTTTCTATTCGGTTGGAGAAAGTCAGTTTTAAGTCACTCCATCTGGCTAAGTCATCCTGAATGAGAAGAGAGACCAGCTCGTAGTTGACTAGTTTGAGATGTTCTGAATTTTGTGGGACATGTATTCCCAAATACCTGAATTTGGTGCATTGCAATTTTAAGGGTAGGAAGTCTTTCAGGTTTTGTGATGGTTTAAAGTATAGCATCAAAGCCTCTGTTTTAGTGATATTTAATTTGAAATTCCTCACTTTCTCATAATTGTTAAAGATCTCCCAAATGACTGTTACAGAAATTTCTGGGGATAGGACTGTTAGAAGAATATCATCCGCGAACAAAGAAATCTTATAAGCTTTTTGATCTAAGGGTATTTATTTATTTAAGATTCAGATTAATACCTTTGAGCCAGAGGCTTGTTTACAAAGGTTCCAAGTCAGGTGACACAATACAGACCCATTGAGTTACATTAGTGAAAACACTGTACAGAGGAAGGAACAAGGGTGACACTAGACAACAATAAACATACAAAACTGAAACAGTTGGTGGCTACATAAAACATACAGGTTACTAAGTGCAGTGAGCAGGTTTCTAAGTGCAATTGGGCAGAAACAGGCAGAGCGATTAGAGAGTGCATGGCAAAGCAACCACTTGTCTGCGGTAGTGAGGAACTGCCACGTAGGGGAATTTGAGGGTCTAGACAGATCAAGGACAATGATGATATAAGTTGGGGGGGGTGCAGGAAGGCATTGTCAGGTAGTGGTGGGGGGGAGAAGGGGTGGGGAGCTGTTCAGGGCAGTATGGGGTGCTGGGGAATGGGGAAGGTCCTCCAGTGGCATTGATAAGGGCTAACAGTTGCAAGGGGTCTCATATGCCAGCAGGTTGTGGAGTCCGGATTTGAAATGGCTGATTTTGCTGGACCCAAGGAGTTCAGTAGGTAGGCCATTAAGCCATTTAGGGCCCCCGTAGGAGCGGGATCGTTGTGTGAGTGTGGTACACTTAAAAGGCACTAGGAACACTCCTTTGGTAGCACTTCTGGTGTTCACAGCTGGCTGGGTGTAGTTGTATAGTCTGGAGGTGGACTCAGGCATAAGGCCAAGCAATGCTTTTTTCCCCAAGTAGACAAACCTGGTATTTGATTCTGAGATGGAGGGGAAGCCAACCAGTGTCCGAATACAAGGTGCATGTATGCGTCTGATAGTGAGTACCCAGAACCAGGTGGCAGGCCTTGTTGAGGAGGGTTATGATCCTCTTCAGGGCGGTGTCAGAGCCAGCACTATAAATCACTGACCATAGTCAACGGTAGATAACACAGAGCTGCATGTAACCAGTTTAAGAGCCTCCAGGGGCATAGAGTGTCTGTGTCGGTAGAAAACTCCCAGTTTGGTGTTAGCTATTTTTTTTTTTTGTTGTTATTTATCCTCCTTGTGGCCATCTCACTGCACCCCAGCTATTCCCTTGCATCCTGCCAGCTGGGATCCAGCCACCGTCCGTCTCGCCCGGGACTGCTGGCACCCTATAGCCCCTGCGGCTTACCCCTCACAGCGGGGTGGCAGGGAGCCCCCTAACTCCCCACCCAGAACAGATCCAGCTCGGGTGCCAGCATCCCGACGAACACTCGCAGACGGCCATCAAGCCGCAGGAGGCGCCACTTTTCCCCCCTGTTCCCAGATTCCCCTGAGTCGGCGGGCATGCAATGACGCCAGCAGTCGTGAACGCACATGCGTCCACACGCACCCCTATCCAGGCGTCTGCCCTGGACACCTCCCCTAAGTGTGGCGTGCGTCTCCACCCCCTAGCCTCCGCCAGGGGCAGTCGGCACTGACCGTCAGTGGACCCCCCTCCCCAGAGAGGGAGAGCAGTCCTTCGGATGCTCAATCCCTCTCCTCCCCTGCCAGCCCCCGGCAACCTGTGCTCGCTCCCGAACCCAAGTCGTCGGCATGGTGTGAGGTGCTGTGACCAGCACCTCTGCCCTCAGTGCCACTGGGCCGGTGGTGTTAGCTATTTTGACGACATGTTCAATGTGTTCTGTGAAGGAGAGCTTGTCATTAAGGTATAATCCAAGATATCTGAAGGTGCTGACCTGCTCTAACAGCTCACCTTTTTGACTTGTTATGTGTAGGGGCCCATGCTTTTTCCTGTTTTGTGGCACCGTGAAGAGCATACACTTGTTTTTTTGTAGTTGAGTAAGAGTTTATGATGGGAGAACCAAGATTCTAGCCATTAAAAACTGGCCTGTAGGTCAGTGGTTATAGTGGTGATGTCCCTACCAGATGCAGAAATGACCACATCATCAGCATAAAGCACCATTTTTGCTGGGCAGACAACAGGTAGTGAGTTTATAAATTGCATTTATTTATTTTTATTTATTTGTATTTCAGATGATACCTTTGAGCCGAGGGCTCTTTTGCAAAGGTTCCACATCAAGGCAATAAGGTACAAAACATAACATGACCATTACAATGGAACTTACAAACAAAAAAAAAAGACAAGTAAGGTTACAATAATAGTAGTTAAAGGCATTGTCAAGGAATTGTGTTGCGAGTTAATTATACAGTACAAGTCATAGGCGGCTCAGTGAAACTTTGCTAGGAGTGGGTTAGTGGGAAAAGAGAAAGGAGAGTGGTGGTGAGGGGGTGGTATGGGAGAGATGGAGGAGGGGAGAAATGGGGAGGGCATTGCATTGGGTATGTGGTAGATGGGAAATAGCAAGGGAGAAGGAATGGGGGGATGAAAGGGAAGAGGAGACAGATTCATACTATACCCAGTAATGGGGGGTAGGAGAGGAGCAGCTGAGGCAGTGAGGAGGGACGCTTGAGTGTAGTATGCCTGGAGGGGATTATAAGAAGCAATCACAGAAGGCACTAGCCACGAGGTGTTGACGTAGTTTACACTTAAAAACACCAATCGTGGCAATGTTGGAGATTTCTGTAGGTAGCAAGCTGAACCAGGTGGAGGCTCTGACAAGGTAAGAATGCTGAGCTTGACAGGTCCGGCAGCAAGGTATTGTAAAGGTTAGACTGTCTGATCTTCTAGTCAGGCAGCGGACACGCTGCGGGGTCAATATTGATTGGATTCCAGGGGGCATAAGGTCCAGTGATGTCTTCTTAGCTAGGATGCAGGTCTGGTACTTTAGCCTGCCAGATAGCTGGAGCCAGTTAGCCTGCTCGTAAATGTCATGTGTGTGAGAAAGGCAGGCAGCTGAAATAAGGAGTCTACATGCCTATTTAAGGGCTACAGCTATGCGCCGGAGTGCAGTATCAGTAGCGGATCCACAGATAATGAGCCCGTAGTCAATAGTTGAGATAACAGAGCTCTGGACAGCGAGGTTCAAGGCTTCAGCCGTTAGGCAACGTTTATGCATGTATAGTAGCCCTCTGTGTGAGTTCACAGTTTTAGCGATATTGTCAATGTGTTTGGTATATGAGAGGGAGCAGTCAAGCGTCAGACCTAGATATTTAAACACATCCACCTGCTCAAGGGCGATGCCTTTGTGGTTGATAATTATGAGCTCATGGTCCTTGTACTTGTTGTGGGTTCCATGGAACAACATTGTTTTTGTTTTTTTTTGTGGTTAAGGATGAGTTTATGAGAGCAAAACCAGTCTTCCACTTCTGTGAAACTTTTGTGTAGTTGAGACTGAAGGGAGGTGGGGTCAGTGTGGCAAGTGAAGATTACTGCATCATCTGCATACAGTAACATTCTGTCATGGCAGGGAGATTGTCCAGGAATATGTTGAACAACAAGGGACCCAGGATACAACCCGGGGTACTCCAGAGTGGATTGGTAGGGATGACGAGAGGAATTCACCAATCCTGAACTGTTGGGTCTGGTTACTGAGATAGACTAAGGGTATGCCCTCTATTCGAGGGTCCTGTCTTATGGTCATGGCTAAAGGTTCGATGTAAAGGGCAAAGAGGTAGTGGGAAAGCGGGCACCCCTGACGTCTTCCCTGCTGTCACTTTATGGGAGGGGACATTGCCCCGTTAAGGCAGATGTAGGCTTTAGGTTGGGAATATATGTTTTTAAGCCAAAGGAGAAATTGGTCAGGAAAGGGGAAGCATTCTAGTATTTTCCAAAGAAAGTTCCATGCGACCCTGTCAAATGTCTTCTTGGTGTAAAAACTAAGGAGAGTCGATGGGATTTGTCTAGAATGTATATGCTCCAAGAGCAGCATAGTACACCTGATATTATCCGTGGTACTGCGTTGCTTAATGAAACCAGCCTGGTCATGATGAATGAGAGAAAGGAGGAGTGTCTCAAGCCAGGAGGCCCAGATAGCCATATAGATTTTATAGTCCACATTAAGACTAGAGATAGGCCAGTATGAGGCCGGGTCTGATGTGTCTTTATTGGGTTTGGGGAGAGGGGTGATGACTGCAAAATGCCAGGATGGAGGTGGGGCCTCCCCCTCCGCCACCATCCTATAAGAGGATGAGAGTGTAGGGAGAAGAGGACTGGTGAATGTTTTGTACCACTCTGCCATAAAATCGTATGGGCCTGGGCATTTAAAGGGCTTGAGAGCCTTAATGTGGGTCAAGATCTCATCTGAACTTATAGGGGATTCAAGAGTAGCCCGTAGGGTGTCCGATAGCTTTGGGAATGTTAGTTTAGTTATGAACTCTGATCGGGCTCCGGGATCTAAAAAAGCAGGTGAGGGTGTGTATAGGGCTCAGTAGAATTCAAGAAAAGACGATCTAATATGTTCATCTGAATGAGAGATTTGCTTTGTTACTGGGTGTCTAATTTTTAAGATAGTTGCTGCATGTTTCCCATTTCTCAATTTTCGGGCCAAGAGACGAGTCGCCCTGACGCCCCCTTCATAACTGGCCTGTTTTAGGTACATCAGTGCTTTTTACTCAACTGCTGTTAATTCTCAATACATGATTTACTGTGTAAATGACAAAATCGGCTTCCCGATAGCTTCTTGTATGTACAGGCCGCACCTTCCTTACTACCTGAATTGTACACACTGACGCTTACTTGCTCCTTAGTCGGACTTGTATAATTACCCTCAGTGTTGTATGAACTATTCATCTCTTGTGTTTCCTCTACCACCTTGTATTATTGTACACTACTTACTAGGTTGATGCTTTGTTTGATGTTTTGTGCTTTGACGAGGAACCTTTGTAAATGAGTCTTTGACTCAAAGGTTGTGTATCCGATTTACTCAATAAATAAATAAAAATACAACTAAAGTATCCTAGAGTCCATTATGTTTTGTATTTCTTTTTTGATGTCATTAATTTTTTGTTGTAATGTTTTATTCCCCTCAGTGTATAGCATTTGGTAAGATTGTAGTTGTTCTGAGTAGTATTTATATAGGGGCCTCTGCCTTCCGTTTTTTATGGGATGAAAAAGCAGTTCTCTCCCCTTATAGCTGCCTTTAAAGTATCCCATACTATTGGGTTAGAGGTCTGTGCTCCACTGTCATCCCTGAGAAACTGTGAAATTCTGGAGGTGATGTATTCTATATATTCAGGATCCTTCATTAGGGCTATGTTAAGTCACCATAATTTTAGTTTTGGAGGTTTATTCAGATTTATTTTTCAAGATTAGTGGGTGATGATCGGAGAGAATCCTCGGAGCTATGGTCAGGTCCTGGATAACAGCAAAGAAAAAATTACTCACCTTAGTAATGTTGTTTCTTCTAATGGAGTCTTGCTATATTATGACATATGCAGTATAACCCCAGGTTAGAACTGCTCCGGGGGTGAAAGAGTTAACTTCCATGCAGGGCATGGAATCTTGAGCTCGAGCTCGGTTGAACACTCTGTCTGTTGAAGCTCAAACTTAAACTGTCAGATCTTTACGAGCAAAAACTCACTAAGGTTCTGTGTGGAGCCGTGAAACTCACACTAGCGCTGGCTACCAACTACAAAACACCTTTTGATCTTGATCCCAAAACAAAGACTCAAGTCGGGGGATTCAAGAAGAAAACTTAAGCATAACACCTAAGCACCCTAGAAGGGTGAAATAAAGTGGGCATCAAAGAAGTGCCAACATTGCACTGCCCACCCACATCCCAAAAACAGAGGTTCTGAGAGGGGCAGGTGGGGGAGGTCATAATATAGCAAGACTCCATTAGAAGAAACAACATTACTAAGGTGAGTAATTTTTTCTTCAAACAACATGAAGTCTTGTTATATTATGACATATGCAGACTACACAGCAGTACCTCCATGGAGGAGGGACAGAACCTACTTGGGAAATAGGCTCTGAAGCACAGATGTGTTAAATCGAGCATCACCCAGCCTGGATATCCAAGGAGTAATGCTTAGTAAAAGTGTGAACTGTTTTCCAGGTAGCTGCTTGACATATCTCTAGGATAGGAATGTCCCTGGCAGCAGCCAGAGACGCAGCTGTACCTCTGGTAGAGTGAGCCCTCAGGCCTGAGGAGGAACCTTACCCAGTTTCGTAACAGAATTGGATACAAGAGACAATCCACCTGGTAATGGATCTTTTAGTGGCAGGTTTCCCTTTACCAACCTCACCATAAGTGAGGAACAATTGGAGGAATTCGAACCTGTGACCCTTGGTACGTTCTATATAGTAACTAAGGGCTCTTTTGACATCTAAACTGTGCAATCTCCTCTCACCAGAGGAGGAATGGTCAGTGAAGTACACAGGGAGAGACACGGATTGATTAAGGTGAAAGTCTGAAACCACCTTAGGCAAAAACTTCCTGTTAGTCCTGAGGACTACCTTATCTTTATGAAAGGAGATAAAATCAGGCTCCACTGACAAGGCTTGTAGCTCACATATGCACCTGGCAGAGGTGATGGCTACCAGAAACACAGTTTTCCAGGTCAAGTACTTCAGCTCTGCTGAAGACAATGGCTCAAAAGGGGGTTGCATAAGCTGAGCGATGCAAATATTAAGATCCCAAGCAGGGGCAGGATCCCTGAATGGGGATTGGTGTGAAGCAACCCTTTAAAAAACTTGGGAGAACACAGGGTGAGCTGATAAAGAAGAGGGCTTACCTGCTGACAAGAAGACAGACACAGCTGCCAAGTGCACTTTTAGGGTAGCTGGTCTCAGCCCCAAGGAATTCAAATGCACCAAATAATCCAGGATCGTGGGCACACCAGCAGATTCTGGGGAAATATGTTTACCAGCACACCATATGGAAAATCTCTTCCATTTTGAATTATAGGTAGCCCTGGTGGAAGGCTTCCTAGAGGCCTTCAAGATATCCAATACACCTTGACAAAAGGTGTAGGTCAGCAAACTCTAACTCTTCAAGAGCCAAGCCTTGAGATTGAGAGATTTGAGGTTCGGATACCAAACTCTCCCCTGGGCACAGGTTAACAGGTTGTGATTCCTGGGAAGGCATAGGGGAGGGTGGACTGCTAAGGACATGAGGAGTGGGTACCAGGGCTGCCTGGCCCAATCTGGAGCAATCAGGATCATCTTGCAGGATTGAGATCTGATTCTGACTAGCACTTTGAAAAGAAGGGGGAAGGGGGAAAAGCATAGAGAAACTTCCCTTCCCAACTGAGGAGGAAGGCATCCAGAGGGACTGAGCCCAACACTGGGGGCCTGCAGCAAAAAAGGGGAAGTTGGTGATTGTCTGGGGCTGCAAAGAGATCTATTTGCGGAGTGCCCCATCTGGCAAATATTACCTCCAGTACTAGGGGATCCAGTGCCCATTCGTGATGGCCCTGGGAAATCCTGCTGAGAGCATCCACTAGGACATTGTCCTTGCCTGGGAGGTGAACTGCCGTAAGGGATGCGTTCAGAGAATAAGCCAGAGACCACAACTTCATTGCTTCGGTGCACAAGGCCATAGACCGAGTGCCCCCTTGCTTGTTGATGTACCACATTGTAGTGGTATTGTCTGTTCTGACCTGAACTACCTTGTTCTGGACAGATGTGGAGAAAACCTGAAGTGCTAGAAAAACTGCACTGAGCTCCAGCAAATTGATGTGGAGCAGGGATTCCTGAGGGGACCACAGCCCTTGGGTGGAAAGGTCGCCCATGTGAGCTCCCCACCCCAAGAGGGATGCATCTGTAGTAAGGGTCAAGGAATGAGACTGGGAGTGAAGGGAACCCCTGTCTCAGATTGTTCTGATCCTGCCACCACTGAAGGGCCTGGATCAGGGTTCGAGTCACTGGAATCAGTTTGGTTAGGGGATCCGTCCTTTGAGACCAAAAGGCTCTCAAATGGAACTGAATGTCCCTCATCTGAAATCTCGCTCCCTGCACTACTGCTGTAGAAGCAGCTATGTGCCCCAGGAGCTGTAGAAAATGCCTTGCTGGTTGAGACCTGCAGGTGAAAGAGGAGGCCAGAGACACCAGGCTCCTTGCTCTCTCCAGAGGAAGGAAGGCTCTGGCTTCTTTTGCGTTCAGTTCTGTGCCTATAAAGGTGAGAAGCTGGACAGGCTCCAGAACTGACTTTGGAAGATTGAGAAGGAAACCTAGAGATGTAAGCAGCTGCTGGGTTACTTGTAAATGAAGTTTGACCTGTTCTGGAGACTGGCCTACAAAGAGCCAGTCGTCCAGATAAGGGAAGATGGCAATCTTTTGCCTTCTTAAATGAGCAACTGCTATTGCCAGGCATTTTGTGAACACCCTTGGAGCCGAGGAGAGGCCGAAGGGCATTGCTCTGAACTGGTAATGGCCTGAGGGCAGTTCGAATCTGAGGTACTTTCGATGGGAGCTTCTGATGAGAACATGGAAGTAGGCATCCTTGAGGTCCAGGGAGGCTAGCCAGTCCCCTGGCCTTAGAGAGGGTAAAATAATCCCCAGGGTCACCATTTTGAACTTTGGTTTTAAAAGGTGCTTGTTTAGATACCTGAGATCCAGAATGGGCTGCCATTCTCCTGTCTTTTTTGGGGTAAGGAAGTACCTGGAGTACAACCCTTTGCCCTGGTGTATGGGTAGAACCCTTTCCACGGCTCTGAGAGCCAGGAGGGCAGAAACTTCTGCTTCCAGGGCAAGTGCCTCTGATGGGTTTGCAGGTGGAAAAGATCTGGCTCTCATCTTCGGAAATTTTTTGAAGCTGAGAACCAGTCCCTGGCTTACTACTCCAGACCCACTTGTCTGATGTTAAAGACTTCCAGTCCTGGACAAAGTAAGCCAGCCTGCCCCCTACCGGTAGAGGAGAATCGGCCCTGGCTACCCCATCAGGGAGCCTGTTTTGCAGGGGCTTTGGGTTGAGGGGTTGAAGCAGGCTTACTAGAGCCCCTTCTGCCCCTTCCTCTAAAGAACCCCCTCTGGGCATAAGCAGAAGAGGAGGCCTGGGCTTGGTAAAATGGCCTATGAAAAGGCCTGCCCCTGCCCCTGACATGCTGCCTTTGAGGAGTGAGTTGCCTTTCTTTGGCCTGTGCACTTCTATAGGTGGTATACTCATCCATTTTCTTCATATAATTCTCTGACTGCTCCCCAAACAGAGAATTTCCCACAACAGGAAAATCCATAGCCTTAGACTGGGTATCCTGTGACAGGCAGTACATCTGAGCCAGGCCATTCTCGAAGAGACACAGATGTAGCCATAACTCTAGATGAAACATCATTAGAGTCTACAGCAGCATGAAATTGCACCTTGGATGCTCAATACCATCCAGCAGCCACCTGCTCCAGCTCCCTGGCAAGCTGTTCAAGGGCCTGTTTTGCTAGGGCCAGGGCAGTATCCCACCTGGATTTCTGGTACCTAGCTGCGTAAGCCATATAATTTGCCTGTCTGAGTCCCAAGGATGCTGCCATGTACTGCTTTTTTTCCATGGCATCCATCCTCCTGGAATCCTTTTCAGGAGGGTGAGAGGCTAGAGGAATATTAGCCTTGTCACAAGCTGCAGCCTGCACTACCCCCACATGGCTGCACTGCTGAGATAGAAGCTCCGTATCAGAGCCTGATAAAGCATACCTCTTGTCCATCCTTTTATCCACAGGGAGGATAGAAAGATGAGTTTTCAGAATTTTTACTGTCTGTTTCCTAAAAGATTTATGCAAGGGAATAGACAGTCTCCTAGACTCTGGAATATCCATCATTTCCACAAAATCAGGCTCCTCTTGATCATCAACAGCTTCCTCAACAGGGAGTTGCAGAGTGTCAGCAACTTTTCTTATAAAACAAAAAATGAGAAGGGGACTCAGATAGCCTGGGAGGGGATACTCCTGAGGGTCTGTCTGGAGAGAAGTCCGTTCAATGGGCACATCCAGACTGTCAAAATCACACTCACTCTCCTAATACCCTCCTCCCCTTCCCCTGGTTCATAAAAATCTTCAAAATCACAATCTTGAACCAAGGGAACAGACCGAACCGGGCGCTTACCCAATGGTGCCGGTTCGGACGGAACTGGGGAAGAGACTGGACAATTTGGATAGCTTTGGCTATTTCCTCAGCGGTTGGAGAAAGAACTTCCAAACTAGCTGACCTTCTAGCCCTTTTAGTTGGAACCAGCTCCTCAGAGCTGGCTCTTCGTTTGGCCGAGGAAGCATCGCCCTGGTCAGAAGGCACTCCTTCACATTTGGTTGGAACCGAACCGGGCTGGCCATCCGGGTCAGCGGACTTTTTGGCCTCCCTTTCCCTGAGCCTACCAACTCTTTTTTTTCCACAGTGGCAGCAGGAAAATTCTTACAAATCTGGCAGTCTGCATTGAGGTGGTCAAACCCCAGACAATATACACAAATGGTGTGTGGGTCAGCCTTGGCAAAGGCTTCCCCACAGAGGCCACCAGTGCTGAAACCCAGTGGGTCGGTTTTCTTTT
Organism: Neoceratodus forsteri; assembly: GCA_016271365.2. Lineage (NCBI taxonomy): Eukaryota > Metazoa > Chordata > Ceratodontiformes > Ceratodontidae > Neoceratodus > Neoceratodus forsteri. The sequence continues at coordinate 1,378,635,438 of CM028132.1, read as the reverse complement.
GGTTTCTCAGACATAGTGCCAGCCTAACCAAAACTTGCTCCAAGAACGGCAATCCACCAAGCAAGACTTTATCGTTCCCCAACCGTAGTTACGGGTCGGGAAAAACCGCAATAAAATCAGTTTTTAGAACCGATAAGAACCGGAACCGCACTCTAAAGGGCTAGAAAGTAATTTTAAATCCCTCTGATCGGTTCAAACCGAACCAAAAAGACGCTACAAGTTCCACACAGAAGAAAAATAAATAAGTAAGCCTATCTATTACTTACAATACCACAGACAGAGCTTGAACTGACGATTGCAGTTAAATTTCGGTAAAATAAACCGAGAATCACACTTTAAAACCGACAAACAAACCGAGCAGCAGGAGGAATCTCCGGAGCGACTGTTCAGTGAGGCTGAGTAAAGAATCTGACAGTTTAAGTTTGAGCTTCAACAGACAGAGTGTTCAACCGAGCTCGCACTCAAGATTCCATGCCCTGCAAGGAAGTTAACTCTTTCACCTCCGGAGCACTTCTAACCTGGGGTTATATTGCATATGTCATAATATAGCAAGACTTCATGTTGTTTGAAATGCTCACACGAGATGAAGAAGTAATCAAGACAAGGGTAAGTTTGGCAGCGGGGTGAGTTACAAGAAAATCGGGGGTCTGAAGGAAAAAGCCTCCTCCACGTGTCCTCTGTGCACAGGTGAGAGAGAGTGTGGATCTGAGGTACTTAAGGGCAGTGGATGATCTATAGGCACGAGCAAAGAAGTATCCTGTTGGGGTGAGAGAACCATGTTAAAATCACCCCCCATGATTAGGATACCCTGGTGGGCTGTTAGGACTTTTTCGAGGAAAGCCTGAATTACTCCTAGTGATGATTGGGAGGGTAGATAAGTGTTCACTAAGGTTACTTCCTGAGAGTATAATACCCCAGTAAGAATAACATATCTCCCCTGGGTATCAGCAATAAGTCTCGCACTTTCAGGGGAGTACAGGCAGGCACTAAAATAGCAGTTCCGCACCAACAGGCACTAGGATGGGAGGGTGCGTAGACTTCATAGTAATGACCCCATTTTAATTTCTGATGTTCGGAGTCAGGTAAGTGGGTCTCCTGTAGGAAAAAGAGGTCCGCTGCCTGCTTATTTAAATATTGCATAAGGCGAGATCTTTTGATTGGGCTATGAACCCCATTTACATTCACTGAGAAAATCTTGGCCGGATTAACTGCCATCTTTCACATTTATAGATAGGTACAGTAACACAGTTGTTGCAATATAATAAAACATTATCAAAGCCTTGGTGTGTGTGTCTCCTTTTTTGCCTTTTTGTGCTATACCAGAAAATGAAACATGAAACACAGGCTGTTATGTGGCCATCTTAATAGGATTAAGTGGATGGCTAGTGCCCCCATTGTAGGATGCTGCCACCTCACAGAAAGCTCCACTAATGGGGTTGAAACTGGTTGTGGGGGGCACCTTCCTAATCCAACATGTTCCTGTGCAACCCGAGGAGTCGAGGAAGGAATTATTTACAAAAAATTCAAGATACAACTGTCGAGTAAAACATACAGTTGGAATAACTATGTACAGGCTGACTTCCATCTTGGAGGTGGGAGTATTCGACCAGCTCCTAAGAGATCCCGGGAGAGATCCTGGGATGGACTCCAAATTGGGAGTATACCTGGATGGGAGGGTAAGGGCCACAGAGGTGGCCCAGAGAGCCCTCTGGAAAACTGGGATGTACTGGTGGAAAAGGAACACTGCCAGTAGGGTGAACTGAGTTACGCTTGGTGGCATACTATGGGGGTCTTGAGTGCAGGCTCTCCCACCTACATCTATATCCTGTTGGTAACAGTAAGAGGGACGAAATGCCTGGGAGGGGGGAGGTAGGACTGCCAAGGATTTATATGGAAGGGTTGTATATATCCAGGAAGTGTAAGGGTTCATCAGCATCATCCCTTGCCAGATGTAAAAATGGGTTGGGGTTTCCCAGGAGGATGAAGTTCCCAGCAGAGTAGGTCAATAATGTTGGGGGGGGGGGGCAAAGGGGAGGCATTCTTATGCCTCCAGCCTGGAGTTAAATTTACTCCACTCAGAACTGGTAACCCTCTTAAAATCTCTGTCTACATTCCAGTCTCTGAGGTTCTTCTTTGAAGGAGGGTCCCCAGCTATAACTCTAAGTCAAACTGGTGAAAGACTCATGGTCCCTCAAAGAATATAAATTATCTTGGTTATCCTGTGGAAGGTAGGAGAAGAAAAGAAAAAAAGGGGGGGTGTAGGAAAAGCTGGGGAAAGGAGGGGGGAGGCAGGGGGAGGGTATAGAGGGGAAAGATTAAAGAGGGGAGTAAAGGAAGGATGAAGGGGAGTTCAGTAGTCCTGGTTCACTGTGGTGTCCTAGTTCCTTGTTTCAGGGAGCTGGCCTTCAATGTTGTGTCCGGGCCTGTAGGGGACACAAGGGGGCCTGAACGGGGCAGGGGGGGGGAGAGAAAGACAGGCCGCCCGCAGAGGACCCGCGAGTCTCCATCCTCTCCACAGCAGGACCAAATGGCCCTGCATTCAAAGGGGGCACTGAGGTGTCGCGAGGGGGATCCGCAAAACTCCCCCACCCCATCAGACCCGCCCTCACCTCCCAATCCACACAAGCCTAACAGGCCTCATCTAGGCAGAGCATGAGATAGCCTGCCCCCATGGCATCTTCCGATGCAGGTGAATGCTGAGTTAGAGCCATCGTTGAAGTGACCCTCTCAAGATGTCCGGGGCTCAAGGGTTAAACTGAGGGAGTAGAAGGGGACACAAACCCCAGGCCTTCCGCTCAGGATGTTACTCCAGTCTGAAGTTCAGAGCCTTAGGATGCGCAGCTGAGCCAGGAGTGAAAACAGAGGGAGGCGCATAGCAGAAGTCTCTCTGATGGCTTGGCTGAACCAGGAACCCACACCACGGAGCCCTTATTGTGTGTAAAGTGAAAAGCGAATGTGGATCTCAGATTAAACAATGATGTCCGCCATCGAGAAACCCCTCTAGCCAATTAAGGAGTGGGGCTCCAAGCATGGACGATGGGTCCCGCATCCCCCTAACTCCCCCACCCCCCAAAAAACTCCCAATCCCCCCTCCAGGACCCCTCAGCCCCATACCTTGTAATTCTGGGATCATTGAGGATGAATCAATAACAGTCATTCAGGCATAGCCCCTTGTCAAAATTGCTGAATGGACAATAAAGTCCCCTGTCGTGTCTGTTCTGCACCGGGCGGGGGTTGTGTCCCTTTAGAAGGCATCTCCATCAGGCGGTTCTCTTTCTTCAGATGTCAGGCCTCGTGGTCTTTCCGTAGGCCCTTAATACCAGATCCCTCCTTGCTTCCTTTGCCAATGAGGAGGACTAAGGTCTGGAGGAAAAGAAGACAACCATCTTGGCAGGGTAAGGAGTTTTAAATTTTAACTTACTCACTCTGAGGCAAGAGAAGAGGGGGGAGTATTCACACCTGAGGTGCTGCATTGTCGGGATGTAATAACTGTCTATAAAGACCCTTTTGTTTTATACATTACAGTCTTCTGGGCCCAGGCCTCTGAAGAAGTGTTTCTTTCACTGTGTAGTTCAGAAGCATGTGATGATCAACCTGGGCACACCCCTAATGGAGGTTGAGGCCTAATGCTCGATGGGCCCTCTCTATAGCAATGGAGAATCTGGGCCCAGATCGAGCGAGGAATGCAGAAGGTAGTCGAGGAAGGCCTGGACATTGGTACCCTCCTCCCCCTCAGGTATGCCATAAAATCAGAGTTTTTCCTCCGTGCTTGATTTTTGGCATCTTCCTGCCTCTGGACTGTCTGAAACTGCAGGAGCACCAGATCTTTTACAGAAGCCTCGAAGGCATCAAGGCACTCTGAGATGGTGCTGATTTGTATGTCCGCCTTGTCCAAGTGGGTCCGCAACTGCCCCAGTTCTGTGTGGAGGTCGAGAAGGGTCTGCTTGACCTCAGAACGAAAGTCCTGAATTGCCTGGAGAATTGATTCAGAAGGGTTTTTTTCCTGCTGCGATTTTATTACCCTGGCGGGTATGCTTTCCCTCCTCCGAAGCCGCCATCTCCCCCTCGTCTACGGACGTATCACTGTCTCCCTGGTCCGGTTTCGCACCGAAGATCCAAAATCGGTTGTGGTTAGCTCCTCGAAGATTCATATGTGAAGATAATATACTGACTCAAGTAAGTAGGTGGTCGGCTGACTAATTTTAACTTTTTAAAGATGCTTTCAGCGCAGTTAAAAGGTTTTAATGAATAGTGTAGGGGGAGAGCTCTGACTCGCGTTGCTGCTTACTCCATAGTGCCACTGGAAGTCCCGCAGATAATATGCTTCTGATAATTTCTCGTCCTAAGGAGTCCTTCCCTGCCACTCTGAATCTCATCTCAGGCATCGTTGCCTCTTCAGGTTACCAAATAAATTAGGATAAATCACTTCTTCTTCTTCCCCTCTCCAGTAGGGGAGGAACTCATGAAGGATGGTCATCTTAACCATGTTTATTCGGCCCAAGAGAGAAAGAGGAATTACATCCATCTTCTGATTTCAGCTTTAACCCGGCGGGGCAGTTATTTGGCCTAAAATATGTCCTCATAATGATAGGTAATGCTGGTTCCCAGATACTTAAAGTTTTTAGATGGCCATCATCCAGGTAAATAACTTTATATATAAAATAGCAAAAAGAAATGCAGGAACAGGGGCTGAAATTAAGTTTTACAGTCACTAGCTAGCAGGGCCAATGGGTGGGAAAAATCCACTAGAGCCACAGACTTTTCCACTAGCCCAGTTGGTATACTTTTTTTTTTATCAAGACATTATGTGTCACCTCCTCCGTGGACCCGGCAGGGGCTACGACCCCACCCTTGGAGGGGTATGTCCTCCGGCCTATCGGGGCCATCATGGGTCCTGCCAGGTCCCGGTATTTTCCTTTGTTTTTTCTCCCCTGCCCCCACACCCGTGCAATGGGCGCAGCAGCCGTCTCTACAGAGGCGGCCAAGCACACCTGGGTGCAGGTCGAACCCCTCTTGCGCTGATGCGCGCAGCACACAAACTCCCCACCCCAACGAAGGACAACAGTCCTCCTGGATGCTCAATTCTTACCTCCCCAGCTGACCCAAGTCCGATCCCAAACCCGGCTCACCGTCACGGCGTGAGGTGTGGCGTCCAGCGCCTCAACCCTCAGCGCCACCAGGCCGGCGGTATACTTATTGAAATTTTACTTTTCCAGTACAAGGCTGCAGGGCTACTTACAGGAAAATCTTTACTAGCCCAATACAAATCTACCAATATTTGGGTAGTGGGCCAGTATCAATTTTGACCCTTGCTATAACGTAATTGATCAAGACATGTCAGCTGACCCTGCATCAAAAAACTATTCATGCACAGTAAGATCTCTGATCTCCTTTGTATACCAAAAAAGCTCCACAAATCCAATACCACCAGCTCACTGTCTCTTACACTGCTGGGGGTTTGGGACTACCAGACTTTAAGCTCTGTTATTGAGCTGCTCAGCTCAGCGTCCTCCAACCCTGATTCACCCCATGAGTTTCCTATCCCTCCTTAGAGATCCCCAGAGTGCTGACACAGACTGATTCACCTTCTCTTCATGACATGCCAGGCCCCCAAGCCAAGCTTGATCTCGTTCCAGGCTTTACACTATCTCAACAGGGTTTAGTTCAAAGCACACTGTCAAACATAAATTGTCTGCAAGAAGTGTGTGCTGTGAAGCCTCTCTGGGGCTAAATGTTTTCTCCTCATGCTTTCCAGGACAGAAATCTTCAACTGTCGCAGTTTTGGGACATAAACCTGGTGGGTCATTTATTTGAAAAAAAAATTAAAATAAAAAAAATACTCCTAACTTTTTCTATAGCTTCAAGTCAAATTTGATCTTCTAGTCTCCCAGCAGTTCAAGTATTGGCAGATTTGATTTTTTTTTTTTTTTAACTTGTCCCGATGGAGAGGACCCCTAACCTTTGCAATGCCTTCTTCCCTAGCTTTTTCACTTGACCAAGGCAGTTGAAAAAAGAGGCACAATTTCAAGGTTTATGCTACTTGTTGAGCCAAACCAAAATATCGAATGATTCAGCTAGATCCCAGTGGTCTCCCTTGCTGGGCACAATTTTCAATGACTAGGAGTGGGTTTTGATTTTGGAGGACACCATCAGGCTCCCCATTTTCGATAGTTTGTTTGTTTATTTATTTATTAGCTTTTGATGATCGGGTTAGTGCATTAGGCAATATCCCTGCCTATTTTCAAGCACGACCCGGGAGAGTACAGAATATGGTCAAACAAAAACAAAACTCAGGTAGAATACATACAGTCTTTGAATACAGTAAACATCCACGCAGGGATAGTCAAGGTAATGAAACATACAGCAGTAAACCATCCTCACAGGGAATGACGAGAACAGGCAAAGACAGGCCAGGCAGTACACACCAAGTTCTGAGAACAATGTTCTCGGCAGGAAAGAGCAGGAATGGGGCAAATGAGGGTTTAAAGAGAACAGTTTTATTTTACTCAACAGGCTTATTACGTACCACACAGATTGGGCAAGTTCACGTCTAGTCTTGATGATAGTTGCTCCAGGGCTATTACTGCTAAATATGCAAACAATGGGTGCTCGGAATGCTGAAAGGGTTGGGCGAGGCCCAGGCAACGCATACACATTTTATGTGGTGTTGCCCTAGCCCAAGTTCCTTTCATTAGGCATTAGAGGGAGCTCTCATGAAGGTTTTGCATCTTCCTATGCAAGTGACTCCGCATTTGTACCTCTTTCACATATACCAGTGACTCCCCCTATCACGACATATGTGTTCTCCTCCCCCTCTGCTCCTCTTTTCCCTCCTGAAGGCACTGGTCCGTCCTTCTCCGTGGTGAAGACAGAACAGAAGTATTCATTTAGTATCTCTGTTTCTCCCCCATTATCCTCCACCCCTTTCTTAAGCCTAACAATCCCGTCCTTCTTGTCCCTTTTCTCACTCATATAGCAAAAGAAGGCCTTCTCCCCCTTCTTAATTCCTTCAGCTAACTGCAGCTCCTTCTGTGCCTTTGCTCACCGGACTTCCTTACTTGCCTCACTAGCCAACCTTAGGTAATTTTTCCTATCCACCTCTCTCTTGGTCTTACTGAAGTTTCTACAGGCTAACCTCTTTTCCCTTACTGCCTGGGCAACCCCAGAACTGAATCAGCTGGGCGCTTTGGCCCTTGTGTTCCTCCCCCTGAGCTTAATGCACTCCTCTGTGGCAACCAGTACTCCTTCCTTAACAATGAACCACCTTTGCCCCACCCCCATATCTGCTCTGATGCCTGCCAGTTGGCTCAACACTTCGCCTATCTTCCTGAAGTCCGCCCTCCTAAAATCCAAGATGTTGGCCTTAGTCATGAATGTGTTATGTGCATACATTTCTTCATAAAAAATATTTACAAAAGGTAGTTGCCCCAGGTGCCCCTCCTAGGCAGTGGACATGCTTCATATGTTTTGGTCCTGTACCCAGCTATTAAACTACAGATCTCAGGTGGAGGGAATTGTGACCAATGTCATCCAATCCAAGGTCACTCTTTGGGGCAGAGCTGTGCTGCCGGAAGATCTATCCCTTCCTGAGAATTGCCCCCCCCCCCCCAAAGTTATAAATGTGCTTACCTGGCCACAGTGCTGGCAAAGCAGACTCTTCTAGTCAAATGGAAACCCCCAGCTCACTTAAGTTACAAGGAATGTCTATCCAGAGCTGCATATGCCTCCAATCTGGAAAAGACTGTATTCACAGCTAGGAGATGGCTGGTAAGGAACTGAGGCCACCCGGCTAAAACTTAAGAGTTACCTCACTTGACCCCTTTGGAGTTATTCTGTGCTGTGGGCCATTGGGGGGGGGGGTTGATATATAAGCTCCCCACAGCTGTTTCATTAATTATACATCCAGCGTAGCACTCTCCCCACATCCTGGTTTGTTATGACTTATTGATTGCTGGATTGTATATACTGGGGTGGTGGCACTGCTCCTACCTTGAGGGCAGGTCTCAAGGCTGTCTGTATTGGTGACATCAAACCTCTCCACTCCCTGTCTGCTTTGGCATACTTCAAGGGTCTGTCCTTGGCCCTATTCTACTCTCCATTTTCCTGAATGACTAGATCTGCCTGCACTTCTTCATCTGTTCACTTGTATGCAGATAAAGTTCTCAATGCCTCCGACTCCTCTGCATCTGACCTCATGGCCTGGCTCCAACTGAACTTCAACAACATCCAGCACTGATTCCAGGCAAATCAGCTGTCCCTCAAAGCCATAAAAAAATGTTTCCATGACTTATAGCACAAGACACAGACTTGATAGCCCCCAGGCCCTCACTTCTTCCATACCACTGATGGTGTCGTGACTGAAGGATGTTTCCTCCTTTGAATACTCTGGTGTCTGGCTGGATTGTCACCTTGATTTCTTAGTTCATGTGGCCACCTTTCACAAATAGTTACATCCAAAACCAGATGTGCTTTACAGGAATAAAGCTGGTATTCTGCTTCCTGCCTGCAAAAAAACAGGTTATTCACCTGTAACAGTAGTTCTAGGAGTGGTATATGTTGTTCATCCACACTATCTGGCATGTCCTTTCCCTTTCCCTTTTAAGAATTGCTGGAAAGTCTTCAAGCTGGCTCCTCCCACCCACCCGGGTGGTATATCTCTCGACTCCACCCCATGACACCAGATCTTGCCCAGTGGAAGCAGGGTGTGTGGGTCGAAGCTAGGGAGGTTGGGTGGGTCCGAGCAGATGAACAACATATACCACTTCTAGAACTACTGTTCCAGGTGAGTAACCTGTTTTTCTAGGGATGTGGACATGTTGTTCTAGCCACACTATCTGGCAGACTCCTAGCAGTTCTCCGGGAGGAGGGAGGTAAGGCACACACCCCCTACTTAGGAAACAGAGATTGGAGAACTGAGGCCCCACAACCAGCATCCCGGTGTGACTCTAAGTCAATGTGGTAATGGGAAATGAAGGTGTGTACTGACTTACAGGTAGCAGCCCTGCAGATTTCCTGGACAGGAACGTCCCTAGAAGCAGCTACCGGATGCAGCGGTGTGAAGGGTGGAATAAGCCCGTAGCCCTATGGGGGACTCCCTACCCACCAACCTATAGCAGAGATCAATGCAGGAAGTGATCCACCTGCTAACTGTCCACTTGGCTGCAGGTCTGCCAGGTGCGGCTTCAGCATAGGTGACAAACAGCTGGTGAACCTCTCCACGAACTCTGGCCATGTGCTCTTTGTAATAAGCGAGCGCTCGCCTCAGCGCCAAAGCATGGAGCCTGTGTTCGGCCTCCAAGGTGTGGTTGGTGAAATACAGAGAGAGAAAGAAATCACCTGGTTCAGGTGAAACTCCGACACAACCTTCAGGAGGAACTTTGGGTTGGGGTGCAGGACAACCTTGTCCCTATGAAAGACCAGGTAAGGAGACTTAACTGACAGTACCTGGAGCTCCCCAATCCTTCTGGATGACGTGATAGCCACCAGGAAGGAGGTCTTCCATGACACGTGTGACATGTTACACCTGTGCATCGGTTCGAATGGCTTGCTTATGAGTTTAACCAATACCAGCAGCAGATCCCACGGTGGGGGTGGTTCATGCACTGGAGGGGATATGTAATCTAAACCTTTGAAGAAGCACCAGACTACTCTCTCCTGTGCCACTGACCGGCCCGCACCTGGTATGCAGAAATGGTGGCAAGGTGCACCTTAAGGGTCATCGACTGAAGTCCCCCTTTGAGAGAGAGACCACAGATAGCCTAAAATGCTGGCCACCAGACAGGTCAAGGGGTCCAGCCCCTTGCCCTGATACCAAATGGAGAATCTCTCCCACTTGAAGGCATAGCATTTTCTGGTCGATTCCTTTCTAGATGATTCCACAATAGTGAAGACATCTTCGGAGAGACCCAAAGCCTGGAACACTAGCTGCTCAGAAACCAGGTTGTCAGGTGCAGGGATTGAAGGTCCGAGTGGAGTACCTTCCCCTGATTGATGGAGAGCAGGTCCAGGCATACTGGAAGATGCCTTGGGAGCCTGTTGCTGAGGCTGAGGAGATCTGGGTACAAAAACAGGCAGGGTCAGTCCGGAGTCACTAGGATCACCTGTGCCTTGTCCTTCCTGACCTTGAGCAGCACTTTGTGGATCAAGGGAACTGGAGAGAAGGCACAGAAGAGGTCTGGGGTCCATGGCCTTGAGAAGGCATCCCCTTGCAGAGAGCCTTGCTGAGGGAGGCTGGCACAAAATAGCCTCAGCTTTGCATTCTCCCTGGAGGCGAACGTGCTGGGTCGACTCGTTGGTGGTCACCAGTAGAACCAGAGTCCTAAACAGAGGATTGTTGGCCTTATCTAGTGACAATGGGTTGACTGGGTCAAGAAAAATTTTTGGCGGATCATTGGCCTGTGTCTCGGCCGGCTGGCCTAACTGGGGTACTGTGAAGCCAGCAGCTAAGGCCACAGTTTAGACCGAAGTCAAAATCGGAGATTCCTGGGACCGAGATCGCTCTTGATTCCAAGAACGTTGACGATGAGTCTTCTCTTTGTCTCTCAACTCCTTCTCCTTCTTACGTGAGTGCGAGCTGTGCAAACCCGAACAGCCCTCTCCCTTGGTCAGTAGAGACGAGCACAGCTCCTTGAAGGAGTCTGAAAAGGTGGAGCCTCATTTCAGAGGGACGAATGCAGAAACCGAAGAGGACTGCTCGGTGGCCCGAACAGCCTCCTCCTCAAAGGCCTTCATCTGCTCCAACTGCTCGGCAGACCCCGCGGCTGTGGAGACCACCCAACGGGCTTCCTTATATTTGACTGGTGGATTCCATTTCTCTGAGAGGCCCAACTTTAGGCAGGCAAGGCGGTCCTTGAATGACCGACGGCAGGAACGAATGGCAAAACTCGCAGGCCTGGGGACCATGCTCGTGGCCCCAGGCAATAAACGCACAAGGCGTGCGGGTCTGTACATGATATCTTCTGCTCACAAGAGCACCAGCGGAAACTGGGCAAGGACTTTTCCTCCATTGCAGTCGCGATCAAAGATCGTGAAAATGGTACTCTAATGAGTTTAAGTTTTGGAATAAAATCTGAAGATTTGAGCGCCAGGGCCTACTCAAAGTGGGAGCGGTAAGGAGGGAACCTGCTTCTTCCAGCAGAAAGGAAGAACTAGTGTAATGGGGCGGAGCCAAGGGATATACCACCTGGGTGGGTTAGAGGAGCCAGCTTGAAGACTTTCCAGCAATTCTTACAGGGGAAAGGACATGCCAGATAGTGTGGATAGAACAACATATCCACATCCCTAGAAAGACTGTTTCAAGGATAATTCTCGCTATCTTTGATTATGGTGACATTGCTTACAGTGTTGCTTCAAAGTCCACCCTAGCCTGACTGGTCCCCCTCTTTCACTTCTTCTGCTGCTTTGTCCTTTACTGTCCCCTTACAACCCACCAATGCTTACTACATACCTCCCTCTCCTTACCGTCTCTTGATGCCAGGCCCCTTTCTCATTGTGCTACCTTCATTCCTGAATTGTGGTTTGTAACCCTTCCTCCTTACTTTTCCCTCTCTATTCAATCCCCCACCCCCACACACCTCCTACTCCCTTCACAACTCTGGCCCTCGCTCCTTGGCACGCCCCTTAGTGAAGTCTTCCCTAGGTCAAGTTCTTTTTTCCTTCTGCTTCCCTAAACTGTGGGATTCTCTCCCCTCCAAATCGCCCTGCTTCTTCCTTCCACTCATTCAAAACCATCCTCAGTGAATTCTCTTTTCATTCCTGCAGTTGCCCCCGACCCGGGCTTTATTTTTTCTTCCCACCACCCAACACCACATTCTCTGTGCCCCTGCAAGTGCCATAACTCGGTCGTCTTCTCAACCCCCTTACCTTCTCCATTCTTCCCTACAGTACCTGCTCTACTCAACAGTGCCCTGCTTACCTACAAGTTTAAACTCCATCTGCACCTTTTGCTGAACCCACTAGAGCCTTGATCTCACTACAGTTTTGCCACTGCGTCTGCATTTTATTGTAGAATTTGTTTTTGTTACTATTGTATTTATTGTTAACGCATACTGTTTTGCTTATTGCGACCTATATGTTGTAACTTACTATTGTGCCCCCCTCCCCCGGACACATCTGGAAACAAGCTATTTCAGATCAGTATTTCGTTCCTGGTAAATCATTTGAAATAAATGAATAAATCAACCAATCAATCAATCAATAAACTGAGATTGAATTTGCGATTATCCCTCCCTGACTTGTAAGTACAGTATCATCCTTGAAACATAGACTCTGTCATCAGTAGTAGTAGTAAACTTTTATTCATAAACCATGAAAAGGAATTAACTCAATTAAGCAGAGCTCATTTATAGTGAGATCCCAATATACATTCATTCAAGTTGCCTGTCACAGCGTGAGGGAATAAACTTCAGATGAGGCAAATTTACAGGTTTAAAACACACTGTGGTGTGATATTTATTTTTCAAAAGTTCGAGAAATAATAAATGAAAACAGAAAAATTGCAAAGAAAAACACTACTTAACATCAGTAGCTTCTACCATAATACAGTTCTGGATCTTAGAGCTCCTAAGGCCCTTCTCATCTGCATTCAACAGCTTGGCTGCACAAACAGTAGAACCTCTCTCAGGGCTGAGCCCCACTGGACTGAACTGAAGTGAACTCAGTGAAAGGTTTTATATCTTTTTGTTGGAGTCACCTGACTAAGCCCTTTCTATTTTCATGTCCAAACATGCTGTTTTAAAACCACAGGAGGTTGTTTCAGGGGATTTCCTGGTTCAATTAAAGGTACAATGTATATCTCCACAGATATTGACTCTCTATATATCTGATTCATAATGACTAAGCATTTTTATAAAGCATATCACAGTTTTTTTGTTTAGCTTCACACAGTAACAGGTTTATAGTGTGAATTTATGAAAAAAACCTTAAGGATTTCTTATAATTGTACTAATCATGAAATTATCATTGTTTTACATGGCTTCTGAATCCTTTTTATTTAAAAGACTTTGACCGCCTTAGGGAATTCTGCAGACTCACCAGCACTGTCATCTGCTGGTTTGAGTCGTTTTTAACCAACAAGAGGCAAAGGGTTGTGATGAGGAATTTCTCCTTCACCCCTAGTCTCCTGTTGTGCGCAGTTTCCAGGGCTCGGTCTTGGCCTCAATGTTGTTTGCAGTGTACAGGCTTCCCCTGGGAGGGATCATTAGGAAGTATGGTTAGGGGTTTTATTGCTATGCTGATGATACCCAGCAATGCTTGTCCTTTGCCCCAGGAACATCCAACGCGGCAGACATGCTAAACAGCTGCCTTGCCGAGATCAATGACTGGATGGCTAGCTGGTTGTGGCAGAACCCCGATAAGACAAGAGGTATTGGTGGTGGAGTCAGAGTGCAGGATAGGATGGCCTCTGGTGCAGAGACTGGACTTGTTTTAGGATCTGTCCCATTGAAGGCCTCCTCTAGGGTGCGAAATCTTGGTGTCATTCTGGACAGGGGTTTGATGATGGAAGCACAGGTGTCTTCCAATGTCTGCTCCTGTTTTTTCCATCTTAGGAATGTGACCAGGATAAAGCCCCTTGTGCTGCCTCTGGAACTCCCCACTTTGATACATGCCTTGGTGACATCAAGGCTTGACTACTGTAATGTGCTCTACTTCAGGATCGTGGGAGGATCTCTCTGCAGAATGCAGCTGCCAGGTTACTTATGGGGCAGCCTAAATATTGCCATATTACACCGGTACTGCGTGAACTGCACTGGCTGCCGGTCAGGTGGAGGATCCTCTTTAAGGTGGGTCTTCTCACCAATAAGGCACTACACGGCCAGGGTCCTTGTTACCCGATGGACCTTCTTACACCAGCTCTCTCAATCCATCCCCTCTGCTCCTCCTGTAGGGGCCTCCTGGCGATTCCCAGGATGAGGCTAAAAACGGCCGGCAACAGGGCTTTCAGTGTCGCCGGCCCAGTCCTGTGGAATTCGCTACCCCTAGGGGTTAGGGAGGCCCCATCATTGGAGGTATTTAAGGCCCATCTAAAGGCCCTCCTGTTCACCCAGGCTTTTCCTGACCTAGCTTTTTAGTGAGTTCATTCTGCTATGGCTTAGATCTAGTTCCCGGCCTCCCTATTTTTAGTCTATTTTGAGATAAATTGATCTTATTTTATTATTTATGGATTTTAATGTTAAAAATTATACTTATTTTTGAATCTATTTGTGTTTATTCATTTATCTCATTTTGTGTGGTGCCCAGAGCCTCCGGGATTGGGCATCTTTTTAAATAAAAATTGTCTTGCCTTGCCATTAACTGTATGTATTCCTATTTAAAATAGCCTTCATGTTTTTTGGTTTGGCATCATTCCAGAGACTGGACGGATGAAAATGGAAAAAGAATGAAAAGAGAGATCTAGTAGGGATAGTAAAGAGCTACGCTAGCTGGCCGATCTAGGGAAGGGGGGAAAAGAAGAAAAGCAAAGAGAAAAGCGTTAACTGTTGCGCAACAGGAGTTTTGGTAGCTAGGAAATGAGATAGAAAAGTGATCCATCAGTCACAGCCGAGGGTGTAGCCTAACTCCGCCACATTGCCATATACCACAAGAAGGACCACTTGGCCCACCCAGTTTGCCTAGATTTTCCCAACCCACTCAGCCCCACAGACCCTACCTGGTCTCTGTCAACCTTCCCCCTTCCCTTCCTATTTACCAGTATTCCTTTATGCCTATCCCATGCATGTTTAAAGCCCCCCACACTGTTTTCTCTCTCATCACCTCTGCTGACGGGACTGTTGCAGGCATCCACCACTCTTTCAGTGAAGTAGTACTTTCTCACATCCCTCTGAAACTTCCCACCTTCCAGCTTCATTGCATGCCCTGTTGTCCTGGTGCACTTCCTGATTTGAAATGGACTCCCTCCTGTACCCTGTTCACCCCGTGAGGTACCTGTAGGTCTCTATCATGTTCCTCCTCTCCTCTAGGGTGCATATCCTGAGATCCTTCAGTCTCTGCCCGTAGGGCTTCCTCTGCAACCCCTACGCCATTTTAGTTGCCCTCCTCTGGACATCCTCCACCCTGTCTACCAGTATGTCCCTTCTGATATGCAGCCTCCAGAACTGGTACATAATACTCCATGTGGGTTCTCACCAGTTACTGATGCAGTGGTAACACCACCTCCCTTCTCCTGCTGGTGATACCTCTCCCTGTGCACCCTAACATCCCACTGGCACTTGAGGTAATCAGATATGATGACCCCAAGGACGTATCCTGCTTAGTGACTGTCAGTACCTCTCCCCCCCTTTAAACTTACCTCTTGGGTTTCTATGCCCTAGGTGCATGATTTTTAACTTTTTGGCATCGAGCCCTAGCTGCCATGCCCTTGCCCACTCCTCCAGTTTTCTAAGGTCCCTAATCATTCTCCCCACCCCCTCCTGAGTATCCACCCTATTACAGATTTTGGTGTCATCTGCAAAAAAAAGGCATCCCTTTACTTCCAGTCCCTCTTCAATGTCACTTATGAAGACACTGAAGAGGACCGCTCCCAGTACTGAGCCCTGTAGCACCTCGCTGGTCACTGTCCCCTCAGAGTGAGTGCCATTTACCACCACCTTCGATGACCTATCCAATAACCAGTTGTTGTTTTTACCCAGTTTACCACTTTGGTGCCCACCCCTGGACTGCCCATTTTTTTATCTGTCTCCTATGTGGCACAGTGTCAAAGGCCTTGCTGAAATCCAAGTACGCCAAGTCCACTGCCCTTCATTAATCTATTTCCCTGGTCACCCTGTCCTGCTTGACATTCCGTAACATTCTGGCACACTGATATCATGGGCTCTCATTGCATGTACAGTATGTGTATGATATTGCCAATGATTTGTGAATGTCCCTATTTTAGGGGTCAAAATTAAGTTTTGCAGCCACTAGCCAGGAGGGCTAGTGACTGGGAATATCAACAAGCTCCACAGACTTTTCTACTAGTCCAGCTTGTGTACTTACTGAAATATTACTTTCTCCAGTACAAACCCGCTGGGCTACTTAAAACATTTTTTACAAGCCCAATACAAAATCTACCAGCATTTGGCTAGTGGCTGGTGCCAATTTCAACCCCTATTTATAAAGCACTTAATTTTACTGTCCTTTGAAACACCTATGGAATGCACATGCTATCTTGTATGCTATGTGTAAAACCCAATTAAAAAAAAAAAGAATAGGACTTCTTGAAAAGAGTAGGGACATTGGCTAAATTTCCCCCATTCACTAGCTAACCTACCATCAGAGTAACCGGGATCGATATCAGTCCATTTTCATCTGGGCACAGGGACCAGGAGGGCTATTGTGTAGGCGGGTGATGGTACAGAATGACTGCCGTGTTCCACACAAGAGATGGCTGCACTTTAATATTTGTTCAGCATGGAGTTGTGTGTTGACTGTAAAGCACTTTGACATGCTTGCATTAAAGGCAGTATATAAATACATGCACAAACAGTATGGCATGGTATCATATGACAGGGTATGGACTGTTTGGCATGGTATGGCAGTGTATGGTACTGTTTCATATGGGAAGGCATGACAAGTTATAGTATTGCTTCATATGGTATGGCAGGATATAGTGTCATTTTGTATGGCATGGTATCATTTGGTATCTTATGGCAGGGTACCGTATCATTTGGTAAAGTATGGTTATTTGCTATAATAATAATATAATAAATAATATTCTTTATTTCTATGGCACCTTTCAAAAACCAAGGCGCCTAACAAAATATAAAATAACATATCCAATATTCCAACATCTTAAAATATAAAACAGCTGATACAATTAAGAGAAGGAATCAGTCACCAAACGCCTGGTACCACAAATATGTCTTTAGTGCCTGTTTGAATCCCTCCACGGTCATGCACTCCCGTAACTGATGGGGTAGAGAATTCCAAAGGGTGAGGCCGCATGTATAAATGCCCAGGCCTCAGAAGATTTCAGACACACCCTAGGAATCGCTAGCAACCCCTCGTCAGCTGAGCGGCGCGATCGCCCAGGGCAGTAAGGAACCAGGAGCTCTTTCAAGTAGTCCGGGCTATAATATGGATTGGTTTGATACAATATAGTGGATATGGTATGGTAGTTGAAGCGTTATTAAATAAGCAGTTGGCGTTAGATTCAGTAAAATTACAGACAACTGTAGAAGAGATATTTACATAAACAGAAATAAAGGAGCAATTTAGAACACCAGCCATGACGTATACGTTACTTATCCATAGTCTAACTATATCACTGCACAGGATGATAAAATCATCTACTTGGATGTATCATACTAATTCTCTTAATATATATAATTGAATTAAATTCATAAACTGCACTGAATTTGAGTAGGTCCCCAATGGTGTCAGGTTACGTACATCCCTCAATTACTATTACCACAGAATATTCTATCATTGCCTAATTACGCTTTCGCTAGAGAACTACAAAAAATATAGACATTTCAACACTAGTCTGAAACACTTCTAAGTATGTTCACCCACCAGGAGCCAAGACTGGCAAGCAGGCCTGTGACTAGATTTTAAAAGGGTGGGTGGGGGCGGGGCAGGGGCTCTGGTCAACAGTAAACAAAAACAATCACAGCTGGTCTCAGCAGATGCCAATCACACAGCAATCCAAAATAAAAGTGAATTGTAACCATTCTGTGACTTTCTTTAAGCAGGCGGTATTTCTTAGTCACCATATTTTTCCCCCAATAATAATGTTTTTCTAGAAAAAATGTCAACTTGCCCATTTTTCTTTTTGTTGTTTTTCATTCCTTAACTAAGATATGGGATTTTATAAGTTTTCAAAAGGTCCCATACCCATGCCGTGCCAGGCATGAAAAAAATATATATTGGTCCAGTGCTGTGCTGTTTACTGTCAAAAACACATGCTAGCACCATCCTAATACACCCACAGTATGACTAGTATGTACGGTCAACAGATAACCTCAACAGAGGAGATTTCTTAAAATTGCAAGTGGCAGCCATCTTTAATGACGTGAGTCATTTATTACAAAATCAGCTATAAAAGTTGTTTTAAAAATATCTGAGAAAACGAAAAATTCGCTAAAGATGAATCTAAAGATGCCAGAAATACATTTTTGCACTGGCCTGCTGGTGCAGGGGTTGGATTTCCACCTGTAATGCTGATGCCCCAGGTTCAAATCTGGACTTGGGATGTCGGAGGGCTGGCCGATGGGGTGGGGAGGATTGAATGTCCTACAGACTGCTCTCCTCCTTCAGGGGGCATGACTGGCACATGATTAACCCCTGGCAGAGGCCAGGGGGTAATACAGATGCTGGCGCCTGTTCTAGTTGGGAGGCGCGTCAGACGTTCACGTCATTGTATGACATGCCTCCTGGGGAGAAAAACTGTGAAAAATCGGAGGTTCCACCTCCGCAGGATGATGTCTGCCCCACACAGTGGACCTCTTATTGTCGCTCGGGCTCCTGCTCTTGTGCTACCTGCCGCATCCGTCGGAGACATACCTCCCCTTGACGGCCCGTGCCCTGGGAGGTAAGTGGGGTTGTTGGGGGTAACGTCTGTCCTGTGGTGAAGGGTGTGGTGTGCAGCGTACAGGTGACCGATGGCTGGCAGACGCAGAGCCAAGGGAAAAAATTTTGGTAAAAAAATAAATAAATAAATAAATAACACAATATGATGATATTTTTGCCAATAAATACTGCAGCTTTAAAAAGGATATGTACTCCAGGTGATCAGATTCCGATTTTCGGATATATCAGGTTCTAACCCTATAATTAGGATTTAGGGAGCAGATTCAGTTTGTGCGGCACAAACATGGCTCCTGAGATTTCATCCATGATATGGGACAGAATTAGAAACATAGATTTTGTCGGAAGAAGATGATCCTTAGGCCCATCCAGTCTACCCCTTGTCCCTGCCTATTCCATCACTGCTGACCCTAGCTGGTTAAGGTGTCACTCCCTCTTCCTATTCCTCTACCTAATATGCCCCTGTGCCTATTGCGCATTACTGAAGCTCCACACAGTCTCCCCCACCCACCCTCACTCAACTCCTCTGGTGAGGCAATTCCAGTCATCCACCACCGTTTCTGAGAAGAAATATTTCACACATCTCTCCTAAACTTCCCCCCTTGGCTTCATTGCATGCCCCTTTGTTCTAGTGCCTTCCTTTCTCTAAAATAGACCATCCACTTGCACCTTGTTCACTCCTTTGAGGTACTTGTAGGTTTCAATTATGTCATCTCTCGCTCATTCTCCTCTCTTCCAGGCAGTACATACAGCCTTCTCTCATATGGCTTCTTGTGCAACCCCCTCACCATTTTGACTGCCCTCCTCTGTACTGCCTTTGTCTTTTCAATGTCCTTGTGGAGGTATGGCCTCCAGAACTGGACACAATACCCCAGGTGGGGCCTCACCAGTATGCAATGCAATATGGCAGCACCGCCTCCCTCCTCCTGCTAGAAATCTCTCTCTCAGTGCACCCCACCATCCTGCTAGCCTTTTCCACTGCTTTGTCACACTACTCAGCTAACTTGAGGTCATCAGATATGATGACCCCTAGGTCTTTTTCTTGCTTTATGACTGTTAGCTCCACTACTACCATCTTATACACAGTCCCTGGGTTCTGCAGCCCTAAGTGCATAACCTTGCACTTTCTGGCACCGAGACCCAGCTGCCATTGCTAGACCATTCCTGTAGTTTCCTCAGATCCCTTTGCATTCTCTCCACCCCTTCCTGAGGGTCAACCCTGTAGTAGATTTTTGCATCATTCGCAAAGAGACACACCTTCCCCTCAAGCTCCTCTGTAATGTTGCTTGCGATGACACTAAAGAAGACCGGTTCCAGCATCGAACCCTGTGGAGCCCCACTTTGTCACTCTCCTACTGCCTGAGTGACAGTCATTTACCACCACCCTTTGCCTCCTATTCCTCAACCACTTTGATATCCAGCTCGTCACTTTCTCCCCCTTCCCTAGGCTGTTTAATTGCTTAACTAGCCTCCTGAGCGGCACAGTGTCAAAAGTCTTACTAAAGTCCAGACAGGTTACATCCACTGCTCCCCCTTGATCCACCTCCTTGGTAACCCAGTCAAAGAAATCTATGAGATTACTTTGCCATGACCTCCCCCTGAGTTCCTAGTAGCAATTATGCATAATGTGGGGGTTTCACCCCTGTAATCCCTTTACTGTAATATTTTATAAGAAATACTTACCAAACACATTATTCCATACAAAAAGAAGTGTTTGCTATTTGTATAAGTGGGACATTAGAATCCTGCATGAAATCTCAACCACCATTTTGTGTAGTATAAACTGCATGCAAGTCAAATTTAGGATTTTTTTTTTCCGAATTAGTTGCCAAAAATCCTAAATCTTAATCAACAGAATTCTTATCCAATTCCAAAATCTGAAATTTGAAATTAGAACTGTAAGTACTCGGCTCGCAATTCAGATTAGGATTCGCCAAAAATTCAAAAATGGACCAATGGATCAGGTTTCAAGATATCCCGGTCACTCCTTTTATGTACGTAAAAACATGATCCTTGTCCTAGTTCCTGATTTATTTCATATTCATGCTATTCTGGAGCTGAAGTCATATTATTGCACACCTTGTGGCATCACAATCATTTCCCAGGAGCGGAGGCTGGCAGGAACAGTTCAGACTCAGAACGTCCTGCAGACACTGTCCTCTCGGGGGTGGGGGTGGGGGCGGGGAGCCGCGATGCAGTGTGGGTGACCACATGCCGCTTGTGCATCTTACCATGGATGCTACGGCGTGCAGCTGCATGGTGGGTGGGGGGTGGACGGGGTGGGCAAAACGAGCAAAAAAATGGGTCACCTGGCCAGCCAGATGATGGCTGCCAGTCCCACATCCGCCACAAAGCCCAGAGGTGTCCGTGCTGTACCCCCGGTGAGCCCGGTGTCAAAGGAAGTGCCTGTCGGGCCAGTCTCCAGGGGCCGACGTAGGGATACATTGGGTCAACCGGGTTGCAGCGTTCAATGAGGCAGCGAGATGGCAATGGGGGGAGGGGTCTGGCAGTGGGGGCCCTTGGTAAGCCTGAAGGAGTGGCGGGCCAGGAGGGGGGGGGGGAATTATTTACACAGCAACAGTGTGTGATGTCACAAGCCTGAGGATTAGGACCTCGGCTCTAGAACAAAACTGAGACCAACTCCTTGAAAAAGCACCAGTGTGGTGTGAAATGTAGGGGAGCCGGTTTTCCATTTCTGGACACTGCTATGGATTAAATATTTTTCACCTTGCTTCTCTCTTTGGATGCCTTTAAAAACTTCTAATATTGGATAGCATCTGAATGGGGTGGTGGGTGTGCCATTTTTTTTTTTTTTTTAACAGCATCTAGGAAAACTGAACTGTAAACGGCAAGGGTTCCGTTTTCCTTTATACTGTATATCCTTAATAATAAAGAAAATAGCTTGAAATTCAGTGTTTCTTTTTACTTTTTGTAATTATCTTTTTTCAAAAACACACACACAGAAAAATCCTTTGATAAAATAGTAATTTCCGTTCATATGAATTAATAAAACAGTTGAATATTTGACAACAGGATACATAATGGTAAAATGTTAGTTTATAGCCTGTTGTGGAAAAGTTTTGTGAGTGGACTTAAAAACTATAAAACAAGCAGACTATACAGAAGCAATAAAAGACATATAGAATATTGTATCGGCAGCTATACACAACAAAGCTGTGTTTTTTCCATCGTGGGGTACAGATGACATCATAGGGACCTTGAGAGTGAAGCTCGAGAGACCCTGAAGTAATCTCAACCCTGAGACAGTAACACAGGTTTGTTAGTGTATGGTTGACCATATACTATTTTATATAGTACTATATATGAGTTAAGAAAAATAAGCAGTTTTTTGACACAGTGCTCACCCGAATACTCGGGTCATGCACAGCCACTAGTTCGTCTCCTGCCACAAGCTCCACTCTGCGTGCACCAGCTCCCCTGAATAAATGTAAAACAATTTCAGCATTTTCATTTTTAAAAAAACACTTCAGTTACCTAAACTGACTTGTTGCTTCTTGTCAGATAGTCATGACGTGGCTTTATTACGTGGCTCCGTCCAGCCATGCTCTACATGCGTCTATCAGAACATTGCGCTAACGAGTCTCACGGATGCTTCAAAGCAGAAACGTTGTAGTATTGTTGTGACATCAGAACGATACTGCAACAACTTTTCATGACCTTTGAACTGTCCTACAACAGCTTTTATAGAGCCCCTGAATTCCATACACAATACAGCCTAACCACATACTATAACCTTGTGTTTGGGGGAAAAAAAGAAAGTCTCTTAGTGGTGCAGCCGTGTGGGTCAAGGGAACTTTACTACTGGAGCTACTCCAAACTGGGCGATGCAAAAAAAAAAACAGTAAAACTATGCATGCAGCCCACGACCCTCGACCCACTAATGGTGGTACTCAGTAAAAGGAGGCGCGCCTCTTCAAACAAGAGCATGGATCTGGCTTCTACTCTCTGAATATGACACCAGACACCCCCCCCACACACACACACACACCTGCAATATAAAACACTGACACAAAATTAAACTAAAGTACAATAATAGGAAGAAAGAAGAAAAATACCTTTGGTCCATTCAGTGGTTCCCCCACCAACTCATGAGGAATAATAATGTATTGATTTTATCTCCAGGGTACATATCTAACCTTAATTTAAAATCATGGAGAATAAAAGCAGGGACACTGGTTTAAGATGATTTTGAGACCTTATAAAGCTACCCCGCCCAGTGGCTTCTATGCGGCAAACTGGGACTCCAAGGAGAGGGATCCTCTACACAGCCACAGTACCTCCTGCAGGAAAAGCGGGGCAGCCTTGAACATCATGTTTGACCACCTGTGTCCTCCGACTGCTTTCCAGGTCAGACATGGCATCGGAAGCAGTCACAGTGACTGGTGGGACATTATATAGGGGCAGAACACCAACACTGGCAAATTATGTCAGCAGCCTCTCACGCAACTGCCGTAGTGTGTCCACTTCCAACTCCTCCCAGACACATCCCAAAACATGTGAACTTGAGCCCATGCACAGTAGGTTACCTGGGGCCCACCACAGGGGGGTTGGGGATTTCTCACAGGGTGGAGCATCCCAGGCAGCTTTGTGTCAGGGTCAATACTGGAGAACACTGTATGGCTTGCAGGAAAGGAATGCTGATCACCCAGAGAGGAGACGTGGTGGCAGTCCGAGGTAAGGGTAAAGATAAATTAACCCCCCCCCCCCAAAATAATATTTATTTTTCATTTTTTACAGTGTCTGTCCCCAGTTATTCCCCCAGACCCTACCACATCTTCAGCTGGGAGGGCTGGAGTCGGGCGAGTAGTTGCTTTCACAGCCGACGTCAATTAATGTTTCTCCTTGGTCGGCCAGTAGAAGGTGCCAAAACAGCAGATGGACCACACTCTCCCACCTACGGCACTGAACGTCTCTCCTCCGCGATGTGCTTGGCCGCTAACCAGACCCACAACAGGATTATACAGTGTGGCACTGGGCTGAAGTGCTGGTTTTAAACAATAGGGAGAAAAACAATAAAAGTGATATATACAGAAAGCTGGGGTCAAAATTAAGTTTTGTAGCCATTGGCCAGCTGGGCTAATGACTGGGAAAAATCCACCTGCCCAACTGGTGTAGTAACTGAAATGTCACCTTTTCCAATACTAGCCAGCAGGGCTAAAAGAAAATTTTACTAGCCTGAAACAAAAATCTAACAGCATTTAGCTAGTTGGCTAGTGTAATTTGAACCTTAGAAAGGGAATAAGGTGTAAATCAAATATGAACTGGGAACGCTGCAGCCTTCCTAACCCCATGAACTGCCTTTATTTTTCACAGGTAACATTCTTTAATATGCAGTTAGGGTACATTATATCTTATTTTATACATTATTTTCTCATTCTTATTACTGTAGGTCTTTCTTTTTTTTTTTTTATGTCCCAGCTGTCTGTCAGCAGCGATATAGCCTGTTGTCAGGGATGTGCACTGTTCAGGCTGAAGAGATTCCAGCCATCATGTAGACGCCAGTCGATGTTTTGCTTCCATGTTTACACTCCCTGCCTCCCCGGGTGTGGGCCATCACCTATGTCAGCCTTACTCATCAACAACATTTCCACAGTGGCAGGTGCAAGCTCTCTGCCCCACCCTCAGGGCTCACTGTGGTGGCAGAACCCACCACCAGCCCTGCCTGGCCGAGATGCACTGCCATGCTGTAGCTGTCTTGGCATGGCCTGCGACACAACAAAGTCTGTTCCCGAAATTGGATCATCTGCACGGCAGTGTGACATACTGATTGTTAGGTTTCAGTAGTTCTGATTGCTACAAAATCATCAGGCAGCTAAGCCGGCCTGGTAGCACCACAAGTCAACACTATGTTGGCGACTCGGGTTCAGAAACAGACTCTGGTCACTCAGGAAACTTGCGGAGGAGGGAGGGAGGCCCGAGTATCTCCAGGACAGCTCGCTTCCCTCAGGGAGGGGGGAACATCATGCCCTGCTGCCTGACTGCCACCAGGTGGAGGCTGGGCAGCAAATCAGGGGAGGCCGCTGGATGCTGCTACTGTGCATGCACACTGGCCGGTGTGTCATTACACACGGGTCACCCATGAGAAGAAAATGTGAGGAAAACAATCCCAACGGACAGGATAAGCTGGCACTCTTACAGGCCCCAAGCTACCAACCCAAGGCACCCTTCCCACCAGATACTGGTTCAGGGTGAGTTGTGGAGGTAAAACCTGGGGGAAGGTGGGTGCTGGAAGATGTGGGCTGGAGGGGCAAGCAAAGAAATAAAACAGGCAGCCATTGAACATACTATACGCAATTGACTGTCTCACTGGAAAAGCCTAGGGAATCCAAAGTCTCAAGCAAATGGGAGCCATTCCTGTGGGAATTCATGGTAGCTACAGTACTCACACTTGAGACAATGGGCTAACAAATACTTTACCACCACCCATAAAATTCCTTCTTCACAGCTGGTCCGTTGGCGCTGAGGGTTGAGGAGCTGGATGCCACACCTCACGCCATGCTGGCGACCCGTGCTCGGGAGCAAGCGTAGGTCACCGGGGGTGGGCAAGGGGAGGAGGAAGGGGAAAAAGATTGAGTGTCCACGGGACGGCTCTCCTTTCCCGGATGGGTGGGTTGTGCACTCCCCACTGAACGACTGCCCCCAGGTGGAGGCCTGAGGATAGTGCAGTACATGGGGCTGACCTGAAGGGAGGGCGTTGTGGGCGGCAGCGTGCGCGTGCCTCCACAAGCGCATGTGCATGCCAGCAGCGAGGAGAAGGAGAGAAAAAGTGAAAAGTGGAGCTGGCAGGCTCCATGATGGCATGGACGTGCCCCTGGGACCAGCTACCCCCGCTTCAAATTATGCTTTGGGGGGAAGGGCAGAGCAAGATTGGGGCAATTAGGCTTAGAGAAAGAGCCCTCTAAGAGATGGCCAAAGCCTGCCTGCCAGCTCTGCAGAACAGGAGAAACAGAGTAATAAAAAAATTTATATATTTCTTTATTGCAGATTTCAGAGTAATGGATCTTTTTAAATCCAGTGCTATTCTCTCCCCCCTCCCCCCCCCAAAAAAATTAAGCAATCTCGTCAGGGGTTGGCTGGGGGGAGAAGGACTGAGTGCCCGACAGTTTGCTCTCCTTCTCCAGTGAGGGGTGGGACCTAGCCCCGCTGCGATACTGCCATCTCCTGGGTGACCACAGGTATTGGCAGTGCGGTCAGGGAAGCAGAGAACAAGGGAGGGGCTGATGTCAGCCGAGGACCTGAGCGGAGGCATGTCTCAGCGCACATCTGTCTCACTGGTCCTCCCCGAGCGCCAACGTTGGCAGGGGGGTGGGAGCAGAAACACGGAAAATACCCCAGCCAGTCCTGGCGATGAGCTCGCCGCACTATGCATCTATGGAGGAACCGGGGGCAGACTCCACTGTGCATGCTCCCCTGAGGTTCGAGAGAGGTAAGTGGGGAGCTTTCCTCGCGCCACCCAGGGGGCTAATTAGGGGCTCTAGAAAAAATGGAGTGGTGCACTCAAGGAGCAGACTCCTCGGTCCTCGCAGTGGAATTCGATGGTGCTTGGGGGCTCTGAGAGAGAGAGAGAGGACAGACTGGGACAGTGGAGGAGCAAAAAATAGAAAAGAAAAAAAAAAATCAAGCAATCAAAAAAACTGTTTGTTATAGCTGAAATGTTACTTCAAATGCTGTTCTCAAAATCATAATCTGAGGCATGAAAGAAAATATTTTCTTAGAGCTGAAAATGCTTCCAAGACTCCAACATACCTACCATAAGTTTGACATAGTTATTTTATTTTATGCTCCTCCCCGGCCCTCTCACCGGCCACCATGCCCCGTCACCATCCACTGCCCCATTCTGCTGCACCCTCGGGTAACCCGACATAACCATTCATTCGGAGAAGTGCCCAGAGGCACAGTAAGTGTATCCCAGGTGCAGTGGGGTCAGCATGGACACTTCCAGGCTATTGTGGTGACTGGGACCTGTGGTCATCATCCGGTTGGCTGGGGGGCAGTTTTTCCCATTTTCTCTGTCCTGCCTACACCCACAGTGGCTGCACGCAGTGTCGCCGGCATGAAGCACAGGCAGTGCATGGTCACCCACGCCACTACGTGTCACCGCCAGTTGCTGCTCCACAGCAGTGCAGACTTGCGCCCTTCCCCTTGGGAGGAGAGCGTCCATCAGATGCTCTAAACCCTCCCTGCTGGCCTCCACTCCCGATGTCCCGGACTCGGGGTGTGAACCCGGGTAGCCAGCGTGACAGGTGATCCTCTATTGCCTGGCGCCATGGAGCCGTCCTGACATAGTTATTAATTACTGCTCTCCTTTCTCCCACTTCTGTACTGAACTTCTGAAAACTGGAGGCAGTAGGAGTCTGTGATCTCCAGAAGACACATTCCCAACTGTGTGCTCTAGTCCTCAGTCATGATTTATCATTGAATAGCAAGACTTTAAGGGGTTAAAAATCTATCACTAACTCAATGGTATGCCTGAGAAAACCAAGCTCTATTCCTGAGACTGGCGTCCTCGCTCAGGCCGGTAGATACATCACAGATATTGTGGTTATGACATGTCTGAGTTCCAGTGGGTGGATGGATGGAGAAGGCACCATCATACTCACACCCCTCAGAGGTCCTATGACAGCCTTGAGTCATGCTCATGTGCTTTAGATGCCACAGACTCCTCACAACAGCGTTTATGTATGACATATTCTCTCAGGGAGGTGTGTTCAGTTGCTTGCGACACCGGTGACCCGGGTTCAGGAACAGACCCGAATCGCCAGAGGGACAGCCGGGGGAGAAGGATGGAGCATCCCATGGATGGTTCTCCTTCTCCGGTGGAGAGGCCAGGGTAGTGTCTGGAACAAGGAGGACCACTTGTGGAGGCCAGGATTCGCTCAAGCTCCGGCGCTTGAAGCGCAGGGAGGCGGGGCAGGCGGACGCTGGCATCATTGCACCCCCTGCCTCCAGAAAAAATGGAAAAAAGGGTAGGCAGGAGGTCCACTGTCTAGGTGAAGCCCTCCCTGTGGCCTCGATTAGCCACCATCGCCACTCCCCTGACCAGTCACTAGTTACGCGGCTCAGATATGGGGGTTCCGATGCCGCAGCCCCACCCTCTGGAGGGTAAGCCGGTGGAGCGACCATAGATGGTGGTGGAGGTCCCAGGGGCCGTGACCAGGGCTGAGGGTCGACAGTAGGGACCCACCAAGTAAAAAAAAAAAAAAAGGGAGGTGTGTTCAGGCATGAGATAGAGAAAAGACAGTAGTAGCCAGAGACAAGTGACAGAGGACCTCCCCCACCCTGCAGACCTTAGATTGTAGGTAAGCCATGGCCCTTTACTTATTTTATTTAGTTTTTATTTTCCAGCTAGGCGTTCTTGACAAAACATTTGCTTGTTTTCAGGCATGACCTGGAAGAATACAACACAGGAGGACATCACAGCAGTGTACAAGAATAACAGAGTTCATAAATTTGCCAAACAGTAGCACAGTGAAATAAACAGAGCAATAGAAAACACAGAGGATAATGCCTGATGTACAGGTGATAACCATGGTGTAATCACCTCGAGTGGTTGATAGGGCATCAGTAAACCTCGAGAGCACAGCTCGAAGGTTTACCATTGCAACAGCAGCTACTAGAAGTGATTATCCTTGTACACTTTAGGTATTGTCATTTATAGTGTATGTTATTTGAATACTGGACTGAGACTAACAATCACATTCTTGGTGTGTAGAATACTGAATGTAACCCCCCTGCAAATGGGGGTTCCCAAAAGACTTCCAGGAGCTTGCTTGAATGCTCCAAGCCTGAATGGTATTTGGCATTTAAGCCATTTATCAGTGAGTGTTTTTAGAACCTCTGGTACTGTCTCTTTAAGAGCTGTCTGCTTGCAGACATAATTAGTTTGTATGGGGGACTGTGTGTTTCTTTGATTGAGTACCACTCAAGCTGCTGCCAATTCACTTCATTTTGCAGTCACTAGAGTGCAAAGGAACCTATCTGAAAGATGTAACTGTTTGCCAGAAATTATTAGAGTAATAATGAAATTACAGTTTGTCTAACCTGCTTTCTTTGCAGTCAGAACTGTGTCTGCTAGTTCCCCATTCTGGTTTTGAACTGCTGAACTGGACCAATCATGTGGGGTAAGCTAGCTCTAAAATGGTGCCTTGGACGAATCAGAACTTGGACTCATAATCTGAGCCAGCCACAAGAGGATTGTATGGGCAGTGACTCTGGGAGATGTAGTTTAGACTTCAGTGCCTTTTTGGACCAACAGCAGCAGTCTATTGTGAGTGACAGCCAATCCAGTCAAGAACTGGGAGGAACTCAAAGGAAGTGCCCGGTTTTGTCAGTTGGAGATTCAGTTGAGCTTTGGCAGTGAAGAAGGAAGGAGCCCTGTGCTTTTTCAGTGTACAGTTTTAGTCAAAAAACGTGTGTAAGGCCCAGAGTTCGGTCTGCAGCTTGTGTAACAGCTTGTTAGGACTGAATCTGTCCTGTGAAAAGAATCAAAGGATCTCTGAAGAGTAGAAACCAGGCTCACCCTGTAGAAGACTGGAGGAATTGCTGAAAATTGCACTGGGTCTGTCAGGAACTGAATCTGCTGTGTGTTCTCCCGGTATTGTGCAGTAATTGCGATCGGGATACAGATGCAGCCTGCCTGGTATAGTGCTTTCTTTTATATGGATGTGTGAAGAGGTTTGTGTACCTCAAGTGAGCCCTGCTGACATTGAAGGACCCTATCTTATTTGGAGGTCGTGAGTACTAATTCAGGGTCGCTCCCTGTTGAATTGCCACATTAAATCCAAATGGAATTACTGTACTGCTGACTGTTTAATTCTCCTTTTCTCTGTGTGAAAGGGCCCCTACCAGCTGCCACGGTTTGGACTAGCCACTAGGGCTTGGGTACCCAGGACAGTAACTGATAGGGATAGGCCTGTGCACAGAGCCATAGGTAGATTATTAGAGTGATAAGCTAATTAACCTGATTTCCCCTGTCCTTGTTATATCCCCTAAATAAATCAGAGCTGCTTGTTTCAGCAAAGTTATACTGCCTGAGGTATTTTCTATGTTAAAGTACTGTACTGTGATTGTTGCACTGTATCTCATTTCACAGGAGGTCCCAGTGCCGGAACCAGACCTGGGGGTAAGTGTATACTGTGAAGGTAATTCTGATATATTGTGTGGGCCACTAGTGGGAAGAAAGGGGGGTTGCAGTGTCCCAGAGGGCTGTGACCAAGTTAGTTTAACTATTGCAAACCCTGACCTCTGGGTGGAGGCACCCCGCCATTGGATCCAGGCCCCTCAACCTGTTAGTGGCAAATCAGGCAGGGGTAGTAGCCTCTGGGATAGCGCCAACTAGGGGTTACATGAATAACACTGGCCTTCCGTTTTGTAAACTCACTGCTTTGACACAGATGAGAGGGGTTTATAAGGTTCTGACATCATAACAGTGGGATTACATAGGGGATAGTGTATGGGTAACCATTCACTACAAAGCTATGCATCCACCGAGTGGATACAATGCTAACTGATGACCTCAAGAGCGAAGCTCAAGATGTCTCCAAGTCGGCACTGTATCCACAAGGTGACAGAATAGCCAAATAGCGTATGGGTAACCATACACTGTTCTATATAGTGTATGATGATCGCCAAATAAAAAAACCCCTAACTTTTACATATTTTATGCCAGATCTGCTGACAGCCCTTGCTTTACAACTGCCGCTGGTCAGCACACCAAAGTGTGCCACTTTCCCACAACAAGGGACAGATCATAACTGCTGTTAGAGTCCCTTGTATTATAACGTCCTCATTAATGCAGAACAAAAAGTCGTTCTGCATTAGTGAGGACGTCACTACTGCAGCAGAACAACTTTTTGAGGTGTATGGATTTCCATACATAACCAAATTCCATCATACACTGTAAGTAGGGTTGGCAGATTTCTATTTTTTTTTTTATAATTTCGATGGAAAACATTGATTTTTTTTTAACCCCCGAGTTTTATCGATTTAAAATTTACCAGTTGCACAAAATGATGGGTTTTTAAGCATTTATTTCAATTTGTATCGATTTAATTTTCACTGTAGCAGTTAATGACAGCAAATGTTAAGGATTTACAAACTGATAAAAGCACAAATTGTTATCTTCACATGACAAAACAGCAACAGAACTTACTTTTTCTATCTGTAAATTTAGATTATTATCGATGGAAATATTTTTTCATCTATTTGTGTGTGAGCAGTGAAATCGACATTTATCTACATTTACCGATTTAAATCTAATACTGCCAAGCCTAACTATAAGGTTGTAAACAGCTTACTTTCAGTGGGCAATCCAAGCTACCCATATATTATAATATATAAGATACATTACGTGGAGGGCATGGTGCAAAATACGGAACAATATACATCAGTAAGACATAAATCAGAGTAGGGATAGGTTACATTCATTGGTAT
Organism: Neoceratodus forsteri; assembly: GCA_016271365.2. Taxonomy (NCBI): domain Eukaryota; kingdom Metazoa; phylum Chordata; order Ceratodontiformes; family Ceratodontidae; genus Neoceratodus; species Neoceratodus forsteri. The sequence goes on along the minus strand of CM028132.1, from coordinate 1,378,604,481 downwards.
TGGCAACCAGCCTAATACAAAGTTAAGACAATATATAACCATTACAACAAGTTATATTATCGAGGTTGAAATGACAGCATATGAAACTCAAGAGCGAAGCTCGAGAGGTCCATGCTGTCATCTCAACCCCAAGATGGAAACACATGCTGAGTTGTGTGTGGCTGACCATTTTTTATAGTATATGGTTTTTTACACTAGAGTGACAGACCCTTACTGAAGTGAAAACAAAAAAATCTTGCCATTTCTTTGTTCTACTCCCATATCAAAATCAAATTCCCAGACTTTTGAAAGGTAAAAGGTATGACTTTGGGCACTGGGTGGTTAGTAAGTAGCTAGGTGTAGCATAAATGAGAAATTTAAAATTGTATGACCTTTGAACTGTGCATAACAACTGTTCGGAATGCGCATAACGGTTTAGAATGTGCTTAACAAGGATTCTGAGCAGGCTGATTTTTATACATAACAAAGAGTAACCATATACTATAATACAATTCCTAGCAGCCTGCAGGCAAGTACATATAAATGCTTTGTTAAAAAGGTGTGATACTGTCTGTTGAAGGCTTGGCTCGTGGCATGCTGACCGATCTTAGCTGGGAATGGAATTCCAAATTTGGGGCCACAGTACAAGGACATTTCTCCTAATTTTTGTTGTTTTATATTTAAATTTTTTTTATTCCATTAAAAAAAAAAAACAGTGACAGATGACCACCGTTAGATTAAAATAGCAATCCTGGCTGGGATTAAACTCCTTGGAGGTACAACCCTAAGCATGGTCTGAACATGATAGAATAATTCAGATCTATGACATTCAGTCAAGAAGAAAACAGACATAGCTAAGCGAACAAGTAATACAGTAATGTGATCTACGACCAACAATTATTTAAAACAAATGAAACTTGACTGCGTAGTGCAATAGTCTTGTAATGTGAATAAGAGCACTCCACATGGGAGGAGGCCAGAGTTAAGATTTCCCCTAATTTTGTCTTGGTTTTGGGTATAGTTAGGGAACCAGGGCATTAGATCTTAGGGGATGGGATCAACTATCAGGCATATGTAGCACTGAAAGGGACACAGGGGTCTGCTTAGCCACAACATTATGCAGCACCCCCTCCCCACACACACACAGTAAACCTGCACAAGGCTAACGCAGGATGCCAACTCAGTTTGGGGTAAAGGTCACACTGATGTGTATATATCTGTCTGTGGCCAATGCAAACCTTCAGATGTTATTATAGGTCACATTCCATTTCTGTAGGACAGTTTGAAAGGCTGAGAAGTAGAAAGCCATACTGTAGGTTAATTTGGGGAGCAGAATACCATGGGCAATCTGTCTCTGATTTTGTAAGACAGCCCCAGTTTGGTACTAACAGCCTTGCATGCAGCCGAGGTATGAGCTGTGAAGTCCAACGAGGCATCGAGCATGACTCCCACGTAGTTAAAGAGCTAGGGAAACCAAAAACAGCCAACAGGAAAATATTAAAAATTTTAAGAAGTAATCTGTTATAAGTTTTTATTTCTGAAGTATTTCTGTTTTTCCTTTTACTCACTGGAATGTTTTCTTTTTTTTTTTTTTTTACTTTCTCTTTATTCTCCCCTCCTCGCAGCTCTCCCTCTTGGAGACACCTACGACCTTATCAGCCCGCTCACCTACCTGGTGACCCGGTGCAGTCTGTCCCCATGGAGCCGTGATTGTACCCCCAGGCGGTATGGGGTGGGAGCCCTTACACCCCGATGCATCTCTTGTATTTCGTCGGAATGCTGCCTCCGGGCAGGTAGGAGCATTAAAGGTCGGGGCCTGGTGCTCCGTCTACTGGGAGGCTGCGAGGTTATTATCCCAATGTTCTCTCGGCATGCCAAGTCCCTGGACGTCAAGGTGCTGAAGCGCCAACGTCAGGCACGTCGCCCATCTGTTGAGCGTCGGGCTTGCTGTACCTCGGGTCTCCACCTGGGGCCAGACAAGAGTCGAGTTCTGGCTCCCCCCTCCCCCCGGAGAGAATGAGCAATCCTTGGGATGCTCAAGTCCTCCCCTTCCCGGCCAGCCCTCCAGCTCCTGGACTCGTTCCTGAACCCGGGTTGCTGGCATCGGAAGTGGAAATCCAACTGCTGCGCCGGTGGGCCGGCCTCACTGGAATGTTTTCTGTGTGATAGTGCTATGCTGGGTGACTGGAATAGCACACTCTGCCTGGCAGCTTACATATCTAGTTCTATTCCTCTCATTACATCATTAGAATTATGACTTCACTGACAGTGACATCACAGGTGACTGACCTGGCAGCTACTGAGTATCTCTTACTGAGCAGTTGTGATGTCACAGTCAGTGAGATCACAATAGTGATGATGAAATGGGAGGAACAGAGCTTGATACAGTATGTCAGCTGACAGGCAAAGTGCTGTTCCACACATCACACTTACAGTACAGTCCTAATATCAGGCAAACATCTTCTAATTAACCAAAGGGGGAAAAAAGTACATCTGATATAAAAGGTAATAGTTGACCGCTTTTAAAAACTAATATTAGTTTCAGGTAGTAAATTAGCTCTTTAAAGAAGGAAACTGTGGTGGAACAGTGGTAAGATACAACCCATCTGTACATGTCACTACCAGAGCGTTGTGGCCCATTTTTATCCTCGAGGCTGAGCCAAAAATCATGATGTGGGTCTCAGTAAGTAAGCGTTTATTTATAGAGCGCCAAATCCCTGAGGCTCTGGACACCTTACAAGGTAAAAACACGGCAAAACAACAATATATATTAAAATAAAATTAACAGGGTCGATAATAGTCAACAAAATAATAGGTGACAATCAATATAGTAACTAAAAATGGTCTATTAAAAAGATGCATCTTTAGGTCCCTTTTAAAAACCTCCACCGGGTCCCCCTCAGGTGTCTAGGAAGCGAATTCCAGAGGGCCGGCCGACCACCTCAAAAGCTCAATGTCTCAAGGTTTTCAGGCCCTTGGAACTGCCAGGAGACCCTTGGTGGAGGAGCAGAGCGAGTGCACCAAGGTGGCAGGGGTCAGGAGGTCCCTCAGGTAGCCTGTGGCTGATCCGTATAGGGCCTTACAGGTGAGCAAGCCCACCTTGAAGAGGATCCTCCATCTGACAGGCAGCCAGTGCAGGTCATGCAGGACCGGGGTCACATGACTCAATCTAGGAAGACCCATCAGCAACCTAGCCGCTGCGTTCTGCACCAGCTACAGCTGACGGACGGTTCCTTCCACTGACCCGACGTATAGAGCATTACAGTAATCTAGCGTTGATATGACAAAGACATGTACCAGCGCGGGTAGGTCACCAGATGGAACCAGGGGTTTAATCCTAGTGATATTCCGTAAGTGGCAAAAAACCCCACTCTGGATGACGGCCGACAAATGAAAAATCAAGCATCAGACTGTCATCAAAAATAATGCCCAGATTCCTCACCCTGGAGAAATCTACCAGTGGAATGGGATCAAGGGACAACCCAGTACCCAGACCTATGGCAGCCACATCAGTAGTGCTCATAAGGAGCCTGTTTGAGCACAGCTATGCTTGTACTGACTGGTCACATGAGAGTTGACAATTTAGGTCGAGGATGTTGCAAGAGCTTGTGAAAAGGACTAGGTCATCAGCATACAGGATTGAGTGTGCTGTGACTGAGTTCATATGTAGAGAGAAAAGAAGGGGCCCCAGTATGGACCCTTGAGGGACCCTGCCTATGGTAGCAGCTGGGTTAGAAAGGGTATGGCCATGTTTAACCCACTGATACCTATTCCACAGACAGCTTTTAAACCATGACAGGGCTGTGGAGGAAAAGCACTTAGCTTTCCACAGAGCAGGGTGTGGTTAACCAAATCAAAGGACTTGGTGAGGTCAATGAAGACCACACCAGTGAGCTCATCTCTGACCATGGCAGAGGCGGTGCTGTGGTCATTCCTAAAGTCATGCTGTGAAGGAGACAGGAGGTTATGTTTGGTGAGGTACTCAGTCAGTTGGAAGGCTACCAATTTTTCCAGTAATTTCTTTCTTTTTTACATATATATATTTTTTTTAATCAGAAGATGCTGAGAAGGGGGTGGAGCAAGCAGCTGAACAAAGTAGCAGGATGGAATCGGAGCTCCTAACATCAACTTTCTCCAGAGTTAATTTTAGCTACTTTAAGCTCTTTTTTTTCTGAAACCCACTTGACAGAACTAACTAGTGGACAGGAATGATCACTTTAGAGTCAACATTTGCCAATACTGGGTAATGTGGAAAGGCAATAGAGGACTGACTTCAGGAGAAAGAACCTGGGAAAGGGGAGAGAAAACAGGGTTCAGCAGTGATCCAGCCATTCTGCTAACGAGCACCAAGGCACCTCAGCCAATAAAAGTGGCTCTGCTAAAGGCAATACATCCACTGGGCCAAAGAATGTAAGACTATACTGAAAAATAAAAAAGTCCTGCATCAGGTTCTGGACAAATTTAAGTTGGCACAGGCAAAAGCGGACAAAGCCCTGATGACTTCAACAGGTTTAGTGAAATAAAGTACAGTTATGTAAAAACTTATCGTAACAGTAGATCTTCAAGAGGAACTCTTGCAGCAGGCCATTACCGGTAGGACTATAGCCACCAGGCACTAGGACCACATGGAAACTTTCTAGCTAGCAGTCTACCAGAAGGGGCCGCCCACCTCTGACGTCAACCAACCGTGTAAAGGTGAGCAGCCCCCACACCCTCCTTAGTTCTCCCACCGGAGACCAGAAGCAGGATGCCATAATGGGGAACCGAGGAGGATTCCAAGGTATCCCAAGAGCATAGAAAAGAAAAGCAGAAGATTCACCCCTAAGGAAGGGGAGACAGACACAGGACAAGGGGGAAGGAGGGAGGGAAAGCAGGGTCTGCTGCAAGAGATCCTCTCAAAGATCTGTTACAGTAAGTTCTTACGTAACTGTAGTATCTTACTTCGAGGGTATCTCTTGCACCAGACCATCACCGGTAGGACTGAGTCCCAAGTAGTTCTAGCAACTACTGACAGACAGTCCGGGTGGTAAGCAAAAATGATGGCCTACGAAAGGAGGCCTTGAAGAACAGCTAGGCCAAAGTTGACCCTATGCCGAGAGGCGATGTCCAGACTGTAATGTTTGGTGAAGGTGTGGACAGTGCTCCGGATAGCAGTAGTGCAAATGTCAGCAGCTGAAAACATTTTTGAAACACGCTACTGAGGTGGCCATACCACTAGCGAATGGCCTCTAACCTCCCTCCTGGAAGTTCCCTGCCGTACGTCCAGTAACAAAAAGACAATGCAATTGGCTAACCATTTAGATAAACACTGTCTGGACACCGGAGCACCCTCTTTCCCAGAGGTGAACCAAACAACTGACTAGCCTTCCTAGAATCTTTAGTCCAGTGTGTATAGTACCTTGAAATTCTATGCACATCCAAGGTATGGAGAAAGGCCTCCCCTTGTCTGGAATGCTCTGGAAAATAAACAGTCAGGTGGATGGATTGATTCAAAGTAAACTCAGACACCACCTTAGGAATAAACTTAGGATTAGTATGCAAATACATCGTCTTTGTGAAAAATCAAATAATGTTCCTTACACATGAAGGCCTGAAGCTCGGAAATCCTTCGAGCAAAAGTAATAGCAACTAAAAATAACACTTTCCATGACAGGAAGCACAGCCTGTAAGATGCGGCCGGTTCAAAGGGAGGCAGCGTAAGCTTTTCCAACACAAAACTGAGGTCTCAAGCCGGGACAGGATCAAGGATAGGAGCTTCAAATGCAGATTGACCCTCAAGAATGTGTGAGATTCATCAAGTTGAGCCACCGAAGGGGCATCTGCAGGTACATGGTATGCACAGATGGTGGAAAGATGTACCGTAATAGAGGAGTACCTCAAACCTGAGTCTGAAAGGGACAGACGGTACTCCAGTATCTGATCCATTGGACAGGTGAAGGGATCCAAGTGGTACAATGCAGCCCAAACAGCAAAGTGCTTCCATTTCATAGAGTACGTGGCCCTGGTGGAGGGCTTCCTGGCTGCCACCAGGATGTCCGCCACTCTGGCAGACACTTCAAATCTGGTGATGACTATGTCCTCAGGAGCCATACATGAAGGAGGAGAGATAAGAGATCAGGATGGACCAGGGCGCCCTGCTCCTGGGAGAGTAAGCCTGTGCAAGGGGTAGGGACACTGGAGGTTCCACTGCAAGTAACTACAGCAATGGGAACCAGATCTGATGAGGCCAGAGGGCAACTATGAGGATCATCATAGCCCTGCCCCTCTGGAGCTTGATTAGAAGTCATTGAAGGAGTGGGAAGGGAGAAAAAGTATACAGGAACGTCCCTGTCCAGTAGAGGGACAATGCACTTGGCCAGAAAACTCCTGGTCCTGGATCTAGCAAGCAGAAAAGCAGCAGTTTTATGTTGTGTGAGGAAGTAAAAAGGTCCAACTCAGGATGAGCCCATCTGTTAAATAGATCTTCTACCACTGAGCTCAGACGTTCCCACTTGTGGGCTCTGGAGTGAGACGAACTTAGGCTGCTCGCCAGGACGTTTTGGTTGCAGAGAACATGGCCCGGTACTGTACCAGACTCTCATTGCTTTCCTGCACAGAGGATAGGAATGAGTCCCCCTTTGCTTTATTTTATAAACCATTCACATGTTGTCTGCCTGAATAAAGAGCGGACCTGGGGAGAGCAGAGTCTGGAAGGCCTGCAGGACATGCAAGAGTGCTCGCATTTCCAGGACATTGTTCCTGATTCAGACTATGGTGTGCACTCTAAAACCAGACATTCTAATCATCTCAGAAACTTGGCTAAAGAGCACTATCTCTGACCACTCGGTCTCCATTTCTGGCTACTCACTACTAAGGCAAGACCGTGCTGGCAGGGGTGATGGTGTGGCCATTTATGTCCTAGTCGCCATCCAATATTCCATCATCTACTCATCCTCCAATCCTGAGACCCATGATGCCGTAGCTATCCATGTGACCCTTCCCTTTACTCTCCCAATCTTCGTATCCGGCATATACTGCCGACCAAATGTCCATCCTTCGGTCGCGCTAGACCTTCTAACTTCCATCACTTCCATTGCTCGCTCTGGGGAATATTCATTCTAGGTGACTTTAATATAAATTGGTTGTCACCTAAAACTACCAAAACTAAAAATTAAATTGGTGCCCTAAACCTCTCCGAACTGATCTCGGAACCCACCCGCCCAAATCACAAGACACAACAACACTCCCTATTCGACTGGGCCCTTACCTCCCACCCCTACTGTGTCATCACCTCTGGCATTCTCCCCGATGCTCTCAGTGACCATAACCCAATATTCATAGTTAGGAAAGTCCACAGAACTAAATCGCCACACAAAACCATACAACTATGCTAATTCAAGTCTATTGACCTTGAACCTCTCTTGAGTAACTCTGCCACTTCTAACTGGTCCCCCCTAACCTCTTTCCCCATAGTTGATAAGGCCCTTGCCTACTTCAAAGAAATCTTTCTTGTAAACTGGAATGCCTTTGCCTCACTCAAACAAAGCAGAGTCAGAGGTAACCACTTACCTGGATAACCCCTGAACTTCTGGCCTGCCTCAGGACTAGAGATTGAGCCTGGAAGCGTCATAAAGCTACCCAGCATCCTGGTGACCTCGCGAACTTCCGCATGCTCATAAACGCTTGTACCAGGGCTACAAGATTAGCCAAGTCTGAATATTTCAAATCTGCCTTTATCACCAACATAAATTCCCCTTCAAAGTTCTGGAAGGTGGTCCACACCCTATTTACCCCCTCATCTCACCCACTGCCCCGGTACTTAAAGTAACTAGCTCACTAGTGCCCAACCCACCAGCTGCAGCTGCAGAATTAAACTCCTACTATACCTCCTGCACCACTGAGCTACTGAAATCCTTCCCACCCTCTACCAGTGTGCCCCCTCCACCACTCTCCCACCTTCCCTTCTCTTTCGCTACTGTAACCCCAAACGATGCCCTAAGTATACTCCTCACCATCAGTCCCTCAAAGGTGCCTCCCATGACGGCCTTGACCAAAAACTCCTCTCCGCTTCGGCCATTGCCTACCCTCTCTCAATAATCCTAAATCTCTCATTCTCTACTGCCTCGGTCCCCTCTTCATGGAAACATGCTGTGGTCCTCCCTCTACCCAAAGGGGGTGACCCCTCATCCCCTGGCAACAACTGCCCCATTTCTCTCCTCCCTTCCCTTGCCAAGCTTCAAGAACACATTGTCCTCTCCCAACTAGCCTCTCTTCTGACACCTCCTTTTTCACCCCTTTCCTGTCTGGTTTCAGGAAAAAACACTCAACCACCACCTCTCTCTTACGGTTCACAGACTCCATCCTAACCGGGATGGACAATAGCCAAATTACCTCTGCCATTTTTGTCAACCTGGCCAAGGCCTTCGACACCATCTCTCACTCCCTTCTCCTCGACTCGCTCCCAGCAGCTGGTCTATCTCCCTCCGCCACAAACTGGTTCAAAGGCCTACCTTATTGGTAGAACCCAATCAGTTAAGATCTTGGACGCCACTTCCCCATCCCTCCCGATTAGCACTAGAGTCCCTCAGGGCTAGGTATGAGGGCCCCTCCTATTCTCCATCTTCTTAAACAACCTTCCCTCTGTTTGCTCCCCATCCTCAGCTATACATATATATGTCGATGATACAGTCCTGTATGCATCTGGCTCCTGTCCTGATGAGTTTACAACCAGCTTACAAGAAGACTTCGAAAAGGTTCAGCTCTGGTTTGCTAACCATAAACTTTTCCTCAATACCAAGAAGTCTGTCTCCATGGCCTCTGGCACAAGGCAGAGACTCTCTAGGCTTCCCTCCCTACCCACTTTTCACACTCTTGGGGGGACTTTTCTTGAGGACACATCCTCCTTCAGGTACTTAGGTGTTTGGTTGGACCAACACCTAAACTTCTCTGGACATATTGACGCCATCCAGAAAAAACTGTGCCCCAAGCTTGGTGCCCTGTTCAGGAACCGTAGTTGCATCCCTCCTACGGCTAGGCGTTCACTTGTTCAGAATATGATACTGCCCATTTTCGACTACTGTGACATAGTCTATGGTGCTGCCACTAAGTCCTCCCTGGCCAGACTGGACACCCTCTTCAATTCCTTCTGCTGCTTTGCACTGGATGCCCCCCCCCCCCCACACCCATCACTCACGATCTTTATCGTGTCCTATCCTTCCCCTCTCTTACAAATAGGTGACTCTTCTACTGTGCTAAATTCATCTCCAAGCGCTGGCTGGGTGAGCTCCCTTCTTACCTCACCTCCTCCTTTATAAACCCCCCCCATCCTCCCATTCCCTTAGATCAACCAACTCCTGTAACCTCGTTGTCCCCCACAGATCCACCCAAATCAGCCAATCCGGTTACTCTCACTGCCTCCGAAAAATTTGTAATTCCCTCCCCCCTTAAATCCGGCTCTCATCCTCCGCCTACTCCATCAGCACTGCCCTCAATAATTACCTTGCACCTAGCTGTTCCTGCCATGTTCCTCCCTAATTCCCTCCTCTAAGCCCTGGACAAACCCTACCCCTCTACCCTCACCTTCATTTTTACCCTGTACCCCCCAAATCTCTAGTCCACCTCCCATTCTCCCAAATTGCTCCCCCTTACTGGCCTCCTTGATCTCTCACAGAATGTAAAGGACCCCAAATGAACTCCATGGGTCCCTCTCCTACCCCCCCAAGGGGCTTGTATCTCTCATCTACTCCCTTCCCCCACCATCTTAAAGGAGAGACTGTATTATCCCATTCTCTCTAGTCCCCCCAGTCCCCTTGCAGAGTTCCTCGCATCCTAAAGGGGACTCCAGGGACACGACTGTTCCCCCTTCCCCACCTCATCTCGCCCTCCCCTTTTCTTTCACATAAGCATTTGTTTACTTATTAACCCGGGACTTATTATTGCCCACTCTTTCTACATGTTATGTGCAGCACTGTTGTGACACTGTTTGTAACACCTGCCTCACAACTCTGTGTTAATGCTGATCTTGTAACCTGAATGTTTAATGTCTCATTCCAATTGTACCCCTTCCCCCCAGGTCACACCGGGAGATGAGCGATTTGTTGCTCAGTGTGCCTTCCTGGTGAAACATTTCAATAAAAAACACTAATGTGGAGTGTCAATCCATGTCACATGAGTTTAGTGGACTCCCAGGTGAGCACCCCAGCTGAGACCCGAGGCATCCATCATAAGGACCTGCTGATGGGGAGGAATACAAAAGGGGACCCCTCGAAGCAGATTGTTGGGCTCCAGCCACCACAACAGTACCTTCTTGACTGGATCCGAGACCATGATCGGTTGATCCAAAGCGTCTGTGCGTTGGTCCCACTGAACCCGCAGCATCCATTGAGGGATTCTCATGTGCAGCTTGGCTAGAGGAACCATGGCAATGTGGCCATTAAGCCTAGAAGTCACAGAAAAACCCTTGCTGGGATATGATAATTGGAGTAAAGATGACATGCCTGGTCCAGCAGACGCTCTGCTCTGTCTGTGGGCAAGAAGGCCATCCCCTGAGCTGTGTCCACCACTGCCCCCCATGTACTGGACGCATTGGCTGGGTGTCAGAAAGGACTTTGGCGTGTTTATGGTGTTGCCCAAAGCCTGGAACAGACTGCAGGTATGAGCCAGAGTTTGAAGGAGATGGTCTTTGGATGGGGCAGCTAGCAGCCAATCGTCTAGGTATGAGAACATGTAGAATCCCTGCTGTCTCAAGGTGGCTGCCACCACCACCAGCCTTTTGAGGAAGACCCTGAGGACAAGCCAAACGGCAGAGCTCTGAACTGGTAGCACACTCTCTGGAAGAGGAAATGGAGGACACATGGGGGAAGGTGAAAACTTTTGATATGCAGGTAGGCATCCTGCATATCCAGAGAGCAGATCCAGTCCCCCTGCTGTAGCAGGTGCAGCAGACCCTGAAGGGTAACCATCCTGAACCACGTACTCTATAAACAGGTTCACTGGCCTAAGTCCAGGATGGGGTGACGGCCCCCCATGTGCTTGGGAACCAAGAAGAAGCGGGAGTAGAACACCCTGCCTTGCTGAAGAGATGGGACTTGCTCCTTGGCTTTTCTTCGAAGTAAGGGAGATGAGGCTGGGAGGGTACAAGGACTGTCCCAGAGGATTTTCTGGAGGCCTTTCTATAACTTCTAAAGTGTGGCCATGGTCAATGTAGCTGCAACACCCAGCTGTCCGTAGTTATCTCCCTCCACCTGTCCAGATGCAGGGAGAAATTACCCCCTACAACCACCTCCTGATCTAAGACTTGGGGGTGCGTCTGGCAAGGAGTCAGGAGGTGGGAGTAGCCACTGGTCGGGCTGCTGCTGCACCTCTGGCACTGCAGGTGGTGGTGGGAGAGGGAGTAGGAAGGGCTGCCACCTTGCGCTTGCCCTGGGATTTGGGAGAGGCTTAGGCCTGTCTTCGGGAGAAGCGATGAAAAGGGACACACTGTCCTGACATTGGCTGGGTATGATACATGGTGTGGATGGATTTGAGAGCCCGTGCAAAGGCCTGAAGGAGGTCAGAGATGATTTCCTGAACACCCCCCCCCAAAAAAAGTTTGAAACCCCTGAAAGGGGCATCCATTATATTAGACTGGATGTCCTGGGTAAGACCTCAGACCCTAGGCCAGGAGTGACATCTCATACAAATTTCGATGGCTGCTGCTCAGCCAGAGACGTCTACCGCATCGTAGGCAGCCCTTGGGACATGGGTGTCAACTTTCAAACTCGTCATAAGGGCCTGCTGCTTGGAAGAGTCATCCGGCATGGCTAGGATTGCCTCCCTAGCCTGATCCCAGAGAAGCTTTTGATAGTGCACCATGTGGGCCAGGTAACTGATGGCCCAAATGGCCAGGGTGGCAGAGGCAAAAGCACGCTTGCCCATCTGATCCAGCTGTCAAAACTCCCTGTCAGGAGGGAGGATGCTGAGGTGTTTTGGCCTCTTTGGACTCCGCCGCAAAATCCCCCTCTAAATTCTGGAGTACTATTAAGGAAATGTCGGGGCACACACCTGGCAACTCCCTACCTACAAAAATCATCTCAGGGAATACTACCATATGTGAGAAAAAAGGGATCCTTGACTCCTTTAAGAATCATTTTGCTACGGCTGGTCTTGCGTTTGATAACTCTCCTGCATAATTGGCATGCTCTCAATTAGGAGTATAAGATGATGACTCTGATGTCCCCGCTCCTGATTTCTCCTTCCAACCTGCATCTCTGAAAGAGGTCGAAGACCTCCTACTTCAGCTGGACTCGAAGAAAAGTGCTGGTGCTGAGTCACTAGATCCCTACTTCATTAAGATTGCATATCATGTTCTAGCTGTGCCAATCACTCACCTTTTTAATCTATCTTTGTCGCAAGGGCTTATTCCCTCAATATGGAAAATTGCGCATGTCATTCCTTTATTCAAGTCAGGAGACCCTTGTGATCTGAACAATTACAGATCGATATCTCTCTTGCCAGTTCTATCAAAACTTATAGAAAAAATAGTGAGTACCCAGATCAGGAATCATCTAGAATTGAAAAACCTCTTAAATCCCTTGCAATCTGGTTTCAGAACAAGACACAGTATTATTTCAGCACTTGCTAAAGTGACCAATGATTGGTACCATGATCTGGATAGCAAAAAATTAATCTGTGCCGTATTCTTAGACCTAAGCAAGGCTTTTGACATTGTGGATCACAGCCTGCTTCTCTCATCATTGAGGAGCATAGGTCTGGACACAGTCTCTCTGCATTGGTTAACCGATTACCTCACAGGACGGTTCCAGCAGATTAAGGCTGAGGGTGAGCTCTCCCCTACTAAAACGTCTCCAGAGGGGAGTGCCACAGGGGTCAGTACTTGGCCCCCTACTATTTGCCATCTATATTAATAATATTGATGACAGCATATCCAAGGCAAATATACTGTACACCTGTTCACAGACGACACGGTTCTGTACCTTAGTCGCCCGACTCCTGAAGCCACCTGTGCAGACCTCCAGGAGGAATTCAACCGTCTTCAGAATCAGCTTCTCTTCAATAAACTCCTGTTATACGCCAAAAAAACAAAAGCGATGCTTTTCTCACCCTATAGTCATGCTGTGAACCTGGTTAGTACTGGAGTGTTACCTCAGATCACTACAGTCCTCGGAGAAAACCTGGAGTTTGTCATGAAATTCAAATACCTGGGAGTGTAGCTGGACCAAAATCTTTCATTTTCGGAGCATATTGAGGACTTGCTTAAAGAAACTAAGGCAGAGGCTGGGCCTCTTCTTTAGGATTAACCAGTTCTTGACTACAGATGCTAAAAAGTGCCTGGTCCAATCAACATTCCCATCACTGGTTGACTATGCAGACTTCTTATACAGTCAGTGCCCAAAAGCTTCCCTTGCTAAACTGGACACGCTTTATCACAGAGCTATCAGATTTATAACAGGACTTCCTCTTTCTACTCACCACTGCTTGCTGTATGCTGCCGTAGGGTGGTCCTCTCTTATGTTTAGAAGAAACAGAAATGCAGCGTTTTGGACTCTTAGAGCTGTCACAAAAAAGCTTCCCCAATATATCTTTGACTGTCTCCTGCTAAGCACGCCAGGAACTTATGCCTTAAGAAGTGCCTCATTTTTCACACTTTGTATTCCCAAGGTCTCTTCCCGCTTTGGTAGAGCAGCATTTAGTTTTGTACTGCCAACCTTATGGAATAAATTGCAAAAATCTCTGAAACTGAGCGTACCCATCAGCTTGGATTCCTTCAAGACCTTATTTGCTCGAACTGTGAGGGAACACTGTAACTGTTTCCCTCGCTCCATAACCTATCCTGAGTCCTAGGCTCCCAGCTCTCAGCTGCCTCAGAGCAGACTAGAGTACTGCTGGCCCTATGGATCCATTCCCATGTTGTGAGCGAACCCTTTAATTTCTCTCTGCCCAATTAGGTTGCAACTGCACGCTAGCTTCCTGTATTCCGGCTTAGGCTCTCTACCTCCCTCCCTCCCTTATGCTCTCCCATACCCACCTTGCCCTCCCAGCTCCCCACCCTCACTATTTCCTTCTGTTTTACTCTGCTGCTGCATTGAGTACCTACCTTGTATTATTTGTTTCATATGATGTACTGTCACTGTTGTATATAAATCTATTGTGTCCTGGTATTAACCAGGCCCATCCTATAAATGAGTTCTGTATTTAATTGTTGCCTTAATGATGTATTGTCACTGTTGTATGTAACTCTATTTTGACTGGCTTAACCAGGTCCATCTTGTAAATGAGCTTTGCTCAACGACGTTCGCCTGGATAAATAAAGATTTTGATTGATTGACTCATTGGTTTGGTCATGCGTCGCATTAATGATGACCAAGTCAGCCTTAGCCTGTATGGTATGGTTTGCCAGCCGGTGCATGATAAAGCCTGTTGGCCTTTTTAGACATCGCCGGAACTGTGTTGGGGGCAGTTCTAGGAAGCCCGGGTAACATCCTCATAGGAGTCTATTATAGGGGGGACCACCAAAGGAGGAGCGTTGGGCTGTCTTAAATAAAATGCCAACTGTTTCCAATCCCACAGTGGTCTGAATATGCCTCATGACGGCTGTGAAAGTGGGATCATCTAGGGGGATTTGAAGACGTTACTCAGAGGCCCCTCCCCTGTGGAGGATTCTGAACCTAGAGAGGAAGATTAACTGTCTGTACTGTTGCCTGTAACATCTGTACCGTCATCCCTGCTATCATCGGGCTGATGGTCATCTGAACGACTGTCTGTCCACAAGTCAGACCCAGCCCTGGGGGTGCAAGGGTCACTAGGGCCCAGCAAAACATGGGCCAGGGAAAAGGGCTCACCAGGAGGCCCTTGAGGGGTGGCCGGGCTTGTTCCTTGTGGAAAAGGGACCTGTGTTTCCAGAAAAGACCATATGGACGAAAGCAGACCCTGATAATCAAAGGGGACAGGCACCGGTTCCATGGGTGTTGGGTAATGGTAGACCGGTGTTGGTCCAAAGGGCATCGGGTATGAGTAACCGGCACATATTATACAATTGTGCATGATAAATATGTAAATATGTGAAAACAGTATGGCAAATTATTAAAAGGCAAACAAGCACAAACTAATATGAAACAAGTCAGAACTGTAATAAATTAATTGTTTAGTACAAAGTGGCTAATAGATCTCAGGACTCAAACTTTGCTGAAGATCACTATTTTGAACGGGATCCGACAGCATAAGAATTAATTTTAGTTGGCATGACCGATGATGTACCAGACAGTGGAGAAATGTCCGTCTTCTTACCTGAATCAATCATGAGTAACGCGTTCCTTAGCTGGATTTTCATAACCCCCAACGTGCAGTAATAAAATTTTGGAGCTGTTGTTATCCTGTGTTATACACTATAACATCACTACTGAATATAACCTGGTGAAATGGCTTGTATTGTCATATCTTTCCTGGTAAAACCTTTGAAATAAATCAAGTACAGTTACGTAAGAACTTACCATAACAGTAGATCTTCGAGAAGAGCTTTTGCAGCCGGTAACACCATTAGGACTATGCCGCCAGGCACTAGACCCCACAGAAAAATTCTAGCTAGCAGTCTAAGGCAAGGAACCACCCTCTGACGTTGGCCCTGCCCCTGACATTGCCCATGGTATAAAAGGGCTGTCCCCTGGGACCATCTCAGTTCACCCAACGGAGACCTGGCTAGCATAAAGGATGGGGAATCAAGGAGCTTCTCACATTCTCTAGAGAGAAAACTACAGCTATATAACCCCAGGGGTAGGAGGGTGGGAAAGCACACCTGCTGCAAGAGCTCTTCTCGAAGACCTACTGTTAGGGTAAGTTCTTACGTAACTGTACTATCTTACTTCGAGAGAGAGCTCTTGCGGCAGGTAACACCATTAGGACTGAGTCCCTAGCAGTCCAAGGCTAGAATCCAGGTCAGAAGGGTGGTGGTAATGAAATTTTGTAAACCACTGGTACTCCTAAGAGAGTAGTCCCTTGAGGACGGCTAGGCCAAAGCCTGCTCTCCTCCATGAAGCAATGTCCAGACTGTAGTGTTTAATGAAAGTATGGGCTGAACTCCAAGTAGCAGCTGCACAAAGATCCACTGCTGAGACGTTCCTTAGGGATGCAAAGGAAGTGGCTACACCCCTAGTGGAGTGACCTTTAACCGGTCCTGGTAAAGGTTTGTCGTATTTCTGGTAGCAAAAGGATATGCAATTGACCAATCATTTGGCCAATGTCTGCTGAGTCACTGGTGCCACTAACACTCGTTCGTCAAAGGAGACAAACAGCTGGTCTGTCTTTCTGGAAGATCGTGTAACATAGTAACGAACAATTCTGTGAACATCCAGAGTATGCAACAGGGCCTCTCCTTTGTTTGAATACTGTGGGTAATAAACTGGAAGTTGAATGTCCTGGTTAAGAGTGAACTCGGACACTACCTTTGGAAGAAACTTAGGATTGGTAAGCAGGGAGACTCTATCCCTGTGAAAAATCAAAAAAGGCTCTTTACACATCAGAGCCTGAAGCTTAGAAGGGCCTGGATTTCTGCCCTGATAAGGCCTGCATGGTATAGGGAGCAATGGTAGGGAACTAGTGGGTTGTCTAGACAGATCTGGTTGAATTCCAAAGCATACCCCCGTTTAGGGTTGTCAGAACTAGTTCTTCAAAGATTCGAACCCTCCTCGAACCCTGGTGTTCGAGTTCTAACTTAAACTCGAACACTAAAAGTCCATAAAGGTCGAATCACCTGTAGTCGCTGTCTGTTTGTGCTTGTGTTAAGTGCGCATCTACATACGGGTCAGGTGGGGGTCGAGTAAGCTGCGCAAGCCGCGGGATCTGTGGGGGTATTTAGGCAGATGTGCTGCGAGGAGGAGCGCCATTTGCTGAGGATCGGAGTGGAGGCAGCAGCAGCCTAGCTAAACTGTACTACTAGCGTTAGCAGTTAGCGTACCGCTACTCTTGTCCAATACTGGCCACTAAAATTCCATCATCCATTTTCCTGTGAGACCGAGAACGAGAGAAAGGCTGAAAAAAGCTCAAAATCGGGTGGGTGTGGGACTAGGGGGAGGTTCAGGACAGGTGGAGGGATTAATCAAGAATTGGGAAGGGACTGGGGAATAGGGAGGGATCGAGTCCGAGATCAATCAATATCAGGAGGAGGACTCAGGAGGACTCGGAGAGAGAATAAAAAAAAATAAGAAGAAGTGAAGAACCTTTGTGAAATGTGATTATTAGAAACTGCAGCACTGCTCAGTCAGTGGTGCACACTGCACACTCAGCAGCTGCCAGCAACAAGCATACAAGGGGGGCAACAAAAGGCAAATAAATCTGAACCCTTCCCAGTGTAGTGTGTGTGTCACAGAGAGAAGCCCAGTGTGTGCCCCTTGACTGCACTGTACCCTACCCAGTGTGTGTTACAGAGAGAAGCCCAGTGGCCAGTTGTGTGGTGGCATTAACCTTACATGACAGAAACGTAGAAATATAATTCTCATTCCCTGGGTTGCGTATGTGACTCCGTCTCCTGTGGTCAGCCCATCACCCTGCTGCTGTGTGCCCCTTGACTGCACTGTACCCTACCCAGTGTGTGTGTTACAGAGAAGCCCAGTGGCTAGTTGTGTGGTGGCATTAACCTTACATGACAGAAACGTAGAAATATAATTCTCATTCCCTGAGTTGTTGGTTATGTATGTGACTCCGTCTCCTGTGGTCAGCCCATCAGCCTGCTGCTGTGTGCCCTTTGACTGCACTGTACCTTACCCAGTGTGTGTTACAGAGAGAAGCCCAGTGGCCAGTTGTGTGGTGGCATTAACCTTACATGACAGAAACGTAGAAATATAATTCTCATTCCCTGGGTTGCGTATGTGACTCCGTCTCCTGTGGTCAGCCCATCACCCTGCTGCTGTGCACCCCTTGATTGCTATGTGTATGCCTATGCCCAGCAGCCCAATCATTCTGTAAGCCTTGAACCTGGGATTCTTTAGTTGCAAACTGTCATATTCTTCAATTACTTTCAGTCCACAGTATCACAGTGTCACACAACCAAAATAAAATTTTGGAGTTGTAGCCAGCGATCACAGATCACATTGCTTTGTTACACAGGAATTGTTTGGGTGTGGGTGTGTTCACCGCAGTATACTGGTAGTACTGGTACTTACTGTCTGTTATGGCTGACACCAACATAGATGAAGCATCTAGTGCTGGTGTTGGAGCAGGTGTCGGTGGTAGTGGTAATCCTGGTGCTAGCAGAAATAACCAAAATGTTTCATGTGATAAAAATTCAACAAACAGCAAAAGAGCAACAGTGAAGTGTGGTAAAGGGGGACCTTTTAAGAAAACCTGTACAGCTGCTGGGGTCACACGGAGAGGCACCATAAGGTATGCCATTCATGCTGTTAAGATCCCTGTGACTAGCAGCAATAATGCAAGTGACAGTGAGTCCCTCTCTGACTCAGACAGTAGCTCTTTGTCTCAGTCCGACACTGTTGTGTCTCGCAACAAATCATTACTTCCTCAACAAAGTGAAATGAGCAAGTCTGCTGACAATGAATCAGGTAGTGCACTTGCAAATACATCCAGCACTGTTGGCAATGAAAAGGACATATCCATTGAATCCACCACTTCTGTGTTGGCCAGCAATGAAAATCCATCAGAGTCTTCTGCCCACTCTTCTAGCACCAAGGAGCATGTCCCAGGTTCTGTTAGGACAGGTGAAAAGACACAAACAGTCTTTAGCTATCTTCCTAGCACTCAAACAAAATCTGTCACATCTGAGGTGTGGAATTATTTCTAAGTCAGTAAAACTGATCCATGCAGAGCAATTTGTTCCTGTTGTAAACAGAGTGTAAGCCGTGGTAAAGTTGTGTCATGCCTGGCACTACAGCTCTTAAACGCCATCTGAAAAAGCATTCGGTTTTGCTTGATCATCAAAACCCATGTCCTCCATCTTCCAGACCGCACGCGTGAAGGGTCAGGAATCTGAAATGGATACTGAATTGTCTGAACTTGATGCGGGCAGAACCACTGCCAGCCCTAGGATCACTATTACCACCAATGCCAGCACCATTAGTACCAGTTGCACATCCAGTGATGGCACTGAATGTATAAGTCCTAGTCCACCAACTCTGCGTCCATCTGCCCATCGAAGCACGGTGTATAATAAACCAGCAGGGACATGTTGCAAACAGCTAACACTGTCTCAGGCATTTGAAAGGAAGAATACCTTTACTAGAAATCATCCAAAGGCCCTTCATCTTAATCACCGAATTGGTGAACTGTTAGCCGGAGCCCTTCTCCCATACTCTTTGGTAGATCATGAGGATTTTAGGGAGCTCATGACATTAGCAGAGCCTCGTTACAATGTTCCTCATCAAAGGTACTTTCCCTATGTTGAAATACCAAACATTTATCAGGCTTTAAAAGCGACAGTGATGCTTGCACTTAAACTGCAGAGGGTGGGGTTATTCATGTCACAACAGATATGTGGACCAGCACTCAAAACATAGATTACATGTCCCTTACCGCTCACTGGGTCACGTTTTCTTGTGCTTCTTCAAAAACAAAGACACCCCAAAAGATGGCGCTGCTGCATATAAAGAAGTTTGGGCAAAGTCATACTGCTGCAAACATCTTGCAGGAACTAAATGACCTCCTTGACGAATGGGTTTATTCTCACGGTCTAAAATGTGGCTTCATAGTAAGTGACAATGGAGCCAACATCTTGAAAGCAGTACAGGATGGAGGATTTCTGCATGCTTCTTACTTTGCACATTGCTTACACCTAATTGTCACAGGATTTCTCAGCAACGAAACACAAGTGGATGGTATGATTGCTGTTTGCAAAAAAATTGTGACTCACTTTTCACATTCAACCAAGGCTATACGGACATTGTCCGAACTGCAAAAAAACCACAAGCTGCCCCAGCAAAAGCTGATTCAAAATGTTTCCACTCGTTGGAACTCAACACTTTATATGCTGCAGCGCCTCTTGAGCAAAAGCAAGCTGTACATGAGTACTGCCCAGTTACATTATTGGAGATGGCATTATGCTGTCTGTGCTGCAGTGGAAATTAATGGAGACAGTGTGCTGTATCCTAGCTCCTTTGAGACAGCTACAAGGGACATGTCTTCTGAAGGCGCATCTGTGAGTCAGGTTATCCCACTCATAATGCTCATTTCACATCATCTTAGTGTTCTAAATCTCGAAATAAGAAAAGACAGATCTGAAGCGCAGACAACATGTCGCCTGTATCATGGGAATCTCTAGAAGAGAATGAGCGGCGCTTCAAAACCAATGACAAATTAGTTGCAATGACAATCAAAACACTACATCCTTGCAACTCTCTTAGATCCCAGGTTCAAGGCTATACATCTTCCAAAACAGATGATATAGAGCAGTACAAATGTATGTTGCTAGATGAGCTGCAGCACTCACAGGAGTCAAACACAGACATGCACAGTACCCTCAGGTTGTCATCCCCACAACATGCAGGTTCATCTTCACAAGGGATACAGAACTGGAAAAGTCACCAAACATTAACAGTAGTTGTTCCACAACTGCCACTTCTTCAACCCTTAGTAGCAAGCTAAATTTGTGGCAAAACCTTTCCCAAATTGCTGCCATACCAACTTCTGCTGATTCCTCTTCTGAGCGGTCTCTGTCCATCATGGTAGACAGTTACCTGCAAGAACTGGCTATTCCTATTGATGCATGCCCTTTTGAATACTGGAGATCAAAAAAGTCAATTTGGACAGAGCTGTATGATGAAGCCTGTAAATATCTTGGTTGTCCTGCAACAAATGTGTCTTCAGAACGCATGTTTAGTACAGCTGGCAATATTGTGACAGACACCAGAAATAGGTTGCTGCCAGAAAATGTACACACGTTAACTTTTATTAAAGTTAATAAGTCAAGATTTCTATCCCACAAGAGTATACAAACTGATCCTGAAGTGATTGATGTTGTGGATGTTGATGGTGATGACAACTCAGATGGTGGTGGCTGGTAAATACTGTGTGGGACAGAGTCTCTCTGCACCAAAAGAAAACTTTACAGACTGTGATGACTTTGGTTGTTGTCTCTCCTTTCTCGATCTACTACCTGGACTATATACCCCCAAAACTTTCACCATTTCATGGCAAACTGCTTTGTAGCTAGGGTCTAAACTAAAGTCAACAAGTTTTATATACAGGGAATTTTAACATCAATGGGAACAGGCCCAAATTTGGCATAAAAGGGACACTGTCCGTCAATCCTTTCCATATCATATTATTTATAGTTAAAGTGCAAACATATATTTTGATTTACCTTCTGTGACTTTGTGGTGTATCAGTATGGGCTGGGACAGGAGGCGGTCTATTTTTCAATTTTAAAAGGACAAAACAATGAGTTCTAATTGGTAGCTGTTTATTATTTTTTCAATTACAGAAATGTTAGCCATAAACGAAAAATGGATGCTAGTACATGGGTGAGGGTTGTGGGTTGGTTTTAACATGGGTGTAAGGGTAGCATGGTGCTACTGCACAGATGAGGGTGGTGGAAGAAAAGTGGAATGGGTGATGGGGTGAAAGGTGGGTGTTGTTTTAGTTCTTTCATTTACAGATTGTGATCAGCTGGGGATGGTGAGGAAAAAATGATGACAGACCGAACCTACTGTACACATAATTTATATTCTTATTAAATACATTGCAAACTGCTGCCACTAGCACAATTGTCCTGTCCCCTTTAAAAAAGAATAAAGGAATCAGAAATAAAAGAAAATCTGCATCAGCAGTTTTCACAGAATGTGACGTATCATAAAGTGTTTTGCTTTACAAGTAGTGATAATTTGATACATAATGGGTTGACAGGCGCTGTCCCTTAAACATCACATGCCAACTGCTGCAGCTACATTAAATGTTCCTTAGTATGTGGTGAGGAAACCACTTTTTTTATTTATGTGACTGAAATACAGATTTTATTGAAGTATCAGCTGCAAAAATGTATCATCTTAGAAAGTTGTATGTATTACTTCAATTTGCCAACAAACATGTTGGTATATGTATGCATTACCTTAGAAAATTGCATGCATTTTTTGCCAGCAACAATGACTGGCATATTTTTTTTATTCAAATGTCTTGACTGACTACGTTATGACATAATATGTTTTGCAACAGTTCCACATGCTGCTGCTGTAGTACTTGGCTTGACTTTGTTATAAAAGCTTTCTTTTAAACATAGCAACTTTTGGTTTACTCATTTAAAACAGAAAGCAGCAAATAGCTGAAATTAGGTAATATCAGTTATTTTTTCTCATAATTCATGACGATGAGTATATAACTGAGTACATAAATGGCTAATGTGCCTCTTTCTTTCAGTAAGGAACTATGATGCAGCTGCAGCAGGAAAACTTTAACATAGTGGGTGGGTGGGGCCTGTTACATATTAAGTTGCTGGCTTTAGCAAACAGAAGAAACCATAGATAAACCTAGTTGCATTCCTATCAGTGTCACACATGATAATTTCTCTCCCCCTTATATTGAACAGTTTTTCCTTTACATGTATTTTATTACTATCTTCGTTACTGGCAGCACAATAAAAAAATAGGGTTCGAGTTCTAAAAAGTTCTAAAAAAGATTAGAACCCTAGAACTTTTTCAAAAGTTCTAGACTAGAACTAGAACCCAGAACTTCAGAGGGTTCTGACAGCCCTACCCCCGTTCTATGATCTGGAATACCCACTGATCTGAGGTGATATTGGACCAGCCAGTGAGGTAGAGGGAGAATCTCCCACCTAGTGCCTCCCTCTGCAACTCTGCGGGGGGGGGGGGGCAGGCAGAAAGTCATGCCGAAATTGTGGAAGTGTGCACGGGAGCTCTGGCGTTTTTAGCGCCCTTAGGTCCCTTTGCACCTGCGGAGAGAGGGTCACCTTTTCTCTTGTAACCCCCTCTTTGCTGCTGTCTCCTTCCTTGATGGGCCCTGTTGCCTATGAAAGGAGTGACGCTTGGATGTGGCTGGTTCAGACTTGTACATTTTGTTTACCTCTGACACTGCTTTGCCCGAGTCCTGTAGACCAGTAATCAGATTTTCAACCTCCTGGTCCCTGGAAAGGGGTATCCAGGATGGCGTCCTGTAGGTCTGGGCGGAATCCTTAGGCCCTCAGCCAGGAGTGGCGCATGAGGCATATTCCGGTAGCCGCAGCCCTGGCGGCAGTGTCCGCTGAGTCATATGAGCACCTAAGGACGTGCTTGCTGACACAGGCGCCAGATTGGAGGACTGCTAACAGGTCAAACTTAGTGTCAGAGTCTGGCTGAGTATTGGCCAGGTCCATGACCCTATTCCACAGTGATTTTTGGTACATCACCATGTGTGCCAAGAAATGAAGTGACCTGACCACACAGGTGGCCAAGGAATACACTTTAATGCCTAAATGGTCCAATTTCTTGGACTTCTTATCCGGTGGTTGAGAGCTCATATGCTTCGGCTGCTGAGTTCTCCCGTGGGCAGCCATGAGAATTACTGAGTCCGCCTTCAGCTGTCCGCCCAGATGTGGTTTTCCCCTTGGTGTCCTATACAGTCAGTCGGCCTTTTTGGGGACCGCCGAGGTCACAGAGGGATGCCTCCAGGCTATACTTGAAATTAAAAACAATGTTTCACTCCTCTGTTATATAGTAATGTGAGCAGTACAGCCCTGGGTCCACAGAAACACCAGGCTTACTACAGAAGCTCTGGTACACCCTGCAGTTTTTAGCAGCTCAGAATGCAAAAACTAACTGCAGAGGACAGTAATGAAATACAATTCCAGAATCAATGCAAGAAGGGGGTAATTTATTCATGAAAGTCGAAGGGACTGGAAAGGTGCTCTTTAAATCTCAATCTCTATCTCTCAAGAAAATATTGCTCTCTTTTATAAGATGTATTTCCTAGCAGTTGAAACTCTGCCTCCTGTTCTTGTAAGTTTCATGTCCTGTCTTTCACAAAATGGGGTAATTTATGCATGAAAGTCAAAAGGACTGGGAGAGGTGCTGACAGCAACTCTATCTTCTCTCAGTCCCCATGCTTTGTTACAGAGGCAGAAGTAAGCCAATTTTACAAAACAAAAAAACATACTGATAAGGCATTTGGATTTTGGCATAATGCATTGCTAACAGGGTGTCTTGGAGAAGGGGGAACATGGTATGTACGTTGAGTACAGGTAGTTTTCCCTTGTAAAATTGCTGTGACTGCACTGTACTGCATAGTGTGAGTCACTCCTCTGCCCTATAGTGATGTCATCAGGAGCTAGCAGCCCAGCAGCTGAACAGCAAAGGCAAGTGCAGCAGGGCTCAAAAACAAATCCAAATTATGGAAGGCAGCGTATACCTTGGCCAAAAATAACAAATGCGCACAGCCTTTCAGGTCTAGTACTTCATATAATGATTATAAGCTGTAACTTTTTGGACCATCATGAAAGGTTGCTTTTTAAAAAACATTTGCGCAGAGAGTTTAAAAAGATCCAATAAAATCATTAAATGATAAAAAATGATGTAAAATAGTTCCTCCACAGATTGGACACTAGGATCAATAGGATTAGTGATCCGCTGGAAGATGAGCCCCTTCCCAATGAGTACACACTTTTTTCCTCCCCCTCCCTGTTTTTGTAGGACCAAGTCTCTTGAAAATAAACTGCTTCTAAATTTTGTAAAGAGCTAGGTTTCTGCGTCCTGCGTGAGTCGGAGGAGAGTGTGCTGAGTCTTCTACTTCTAATCAGCGAGATCAAAATAGTTTAAATAAACAGAATTTTCTTTCTTTACTTTTATAACTCTGTTATGTGGTGACTGGGATGGAAACAAGTGGGCAGCTGATGCCAAGGGCTGCGGTGTTCACAAGTGGCCTGCTGGCAGCATACTACCATCTGCAGTAGCCAGAGTCAGGAAACTACTAGCGGTCTGCGCGTAGGTGAGAAAGCAGATTTTATTTATTTATTTAGTTTTTGTTGCCCGGGTAAGTGCACTAGACAAATCCTGCCTATTTTCAGGCATGACCCGGGGGAGGGGGATACAGATGAATGCCAACTGACCTTGAACCAGATTAAGCTGTTGGTGGTATTTTTAGTGAATGAGGGAAATTCCCCTACTCGGGAGAGTGCTGCTGGGAAATTTTTTTGTCAGTGCACTACCTGTCGTCAGCAAGGAGGGACGTGTGGAGAGCTGGGGAGCTGGTCTCCTCCTCAGCTCTCATTTGTACTACTGGTTAACAATTATGGAACCTACTTTCTCACGAAGTGCTGCAACGGCAGCGGTTTCTACACCTTTGGATAAAAAAATGGAAGTTTCTACGGAGAACGCTGATGGGAGTCGGTTTGAAGAGCTTGAATATTTACTGCAGGAGACGGAATCACTTTATTTTCAGAAATGGAACGGCCTATTACAAGAAATGGAGCAACACCGACGGGCTTCCGATGAAGGATGAAGCCAGGAAACGGAAATTGCGCATACAGGACCGATACTATTAACCAGGATGGATTCGCAGGGCACAGAGCACAATGCAGGCTTTTTTTCTTGTTTGGAAGCTTCGGATCCAGTTTTGCAGCAATCTAGAGATTTGGGTGAGTCAGACTGCTTATCCATTTCCAAGGACTTAGCATCGAATTCTGCTTTACCATCGACCTCAGAAATTGATATGGGGGTTTCAGTCCCACTGTCGGGATCTGACATTAGACCTGCTTATAAAGATTTGGGCCTTACAGGTTCTAAGAGTGACCTTGCGGGCGCTATGAAAGTCTCAAGTGTAGACTTTCATCAACAACCTGTGGTAACAGGTTTTGAACCCCCCCTTGACCAGAATGACTCTCCTGTTTCTAATGCCTCTCCTAATGTTTCAGCGTCTGCTGAGTGGGTTGCTTCTGCTCTAGAAGCTGCAGGATGGGTCAGATCGCCGGATGGAAAATCTTGGGATGCGAATATACAAGAGCTGGAGGTTACTCCAAGTTTACCAAAAACTGTGGATATGAGCCTTCCTCCAGGTCAAATAAATTTAAATTCCTCCCCTCCCCCCACTACTAATCCAAGTTCAGATATTTTGGAGGGCATTAAGAGTTATGGAGGAGGGTTTTTTGTGACCTCCTGCCCCCCCTCTTTCCCCCTCTGAAGTCTCTGTTGATACTGGTATAGTACAAACACCAGTTGCGGTGTCAGAGCCAGGAACAGACCAAAGACCTACTGTATGGCATAATAGAATCGCTGAACAATTATTCCCTGCTACTTTTGGTTTGGGAAATGAACCTACAGCCAGACCAAATGCGGTTCGTCTGAAGTTTCGAGGATCTCAGGATGAGGTTCCTAATAGACTTTTCGTTGGACGGGACTTATTGAAACAAAGTATGTGGTTCTATACCTATGAGATTTATGCTTTGATCCATATGCCTGGGGACTGTTTTTGATATTAGTTTTAAACACCCCATAGGTTTGGATAGATTTTGGAAACAATATCAAACTTTAAAGCACACTCCTTTATGGAAACCTTTTCTGGCCATCCCTTTGACTAAACCCATTTCAAAAAAAATTACGATTTTATTTCGAAATGAGGGGGTGAACGTGGCTGACATAACCTACTGGTTACAGAATCATTGCTCTATAAAAAGCCCCCAGGAACCCATTCTTGATGAAGAACATCTCTGGACAGGGGGATGGCGATATTTAATTGACTTACATTTAGAAAATGGTTATGTTAAACATTTGCCTAATTGTTTCTTTTTGGGTCGGGACAGAGGCGTGTTGTTTTACCCAGGACAGCCAAGAGCATGTTATAAATGTGGGGCTTTGGGTCATTTGAGCAATGTCTGCGAGCAACAGAAATATGGTTTATGTGGGGAATTAGGCCATATAGGGGCTCATTGCAGAAACCCCATGAAGTGTAATTTATGTGAGGAGCGGGGGCATACTTTTCGTTCTTGTTCCTGGGCTTCCCACAATAAAGCAGATATTGGTCTTAGGGCAGAACAGGATGTTTTTGTAGCTAATGCTCAGAAAGAACAACAGAGATTGCAGGAATTACTAAATACTCTACAGAGTTGGTTGTGGAGCCTCAGCATCTTAATAGCTCTCTTGTGGGTGAGGTTTCTCAAGATCAGAGTGTGAAAAATGATGGTGTGAGTACTTTGCCGTCTACAACAGCTATTGTTTTAGACAACATTTTACCCCAGGTGGTAGGCCACGGGTCTCAGGTAGAGGCCCCTGATCAAGACTCTATGGGGGCTTCTTTTCCTGCATCTGTTGAAATTACTACCCCTATAGTGGCGAATGAAGTTTCTTGTATGCCTCCAACGGAGGCTTTTTCTGACACTTCCTGATTTTCTTCAGTTGCATCCTCTCTTCCTGATCATGTTCTGGATTTTGATGTTAAGGAAAAACCCAAAGCAAAAAAAAAGGAAGTGAAACACCTTTTTTTCAATTTTTTTTTTTTTCCTACTTAATTTTCTTTCCTGACTACTGCTCTTTCTTTTCTCGAGCACGTAGGCGCCTCACCTTTGCCAGTCTGAGTACCCATTCTGGATCCATTATTTTGCTACAAGATACCAGATTAAGCTCTCTGGCAGATATTAAACTAGCTGGTCAGGATTGGCGTTGGGGTGCTTCCTTTTGGTCAGCTGGGGAAGAAGTATGTGATGGACTAGGGATATTGTTTTTTTCCAGTCAGTACATTAAAGTGTTACAACTTTTAAGATTTAATCCCTGGCAGAGTGCTGTTAATGGATATAACTGTTTATCAATGTGCTTATCGCCTTATAAATATTTATGCCCCTCAGACCAAAGCAGCGAGAGCAGCTTTATTTCACCGTATCTCCCCTTATTTACATACTTCTAAGTTAGTCATATGGGGGGGGGTTGATTTTAACTGTGGTCTAGCTGCCAGGGATTGGGGAAGAAAAACTCAAAAACCTTTTTGTGACACAAATGCTTTACTGTATATTTTAGGAATGAATCATTTGATAGAGGCATACGACTCATTACACCAAAAGCCGGATCATACCTTTTATAAAGGTTCCATTTCTACTAGAATAGAGTTTTGGTTTTTCTCAAACCGGATGACTTGTTGTTCCGTTACCACTCTGCCCTTAGAAACTTCTGACCATGTTATTGTGAAAATCATTTTCGGAAATTATCAAAAACGTATTTTAGGGCGTGGTTTTTGGACACTAAATACATCCTTACTATTAGACAGGAATATTGACGCCCAATTAAATCTCTCTTTTTCCATCAGAGCGGACATTACCTTTCTATATGATAGCCCCATAGACTGGTGGGAGGATACAAAACAAGGATCTAAAGTTGTTTTTTTTTTACAAATCTCACGAAAGAAGGCACAAAACTCATATCTCACCTATTTGGGTTATAGGGCAAAATATGTGGCTTTATTGTCACAGGCTATGTCTATGACAGGGGTAAAGAGGCAGGAGTTTTTGGATATAAAGGACAACATGGTAGATTTTCTCCTCACAAGGGAAAAACGATACAGAAATCAGCAACAATTTTTGGTTTCTGGTACACAAAAACAAGTAAACCCTTTGGAGGTTTCAAATCAGGATTTGTCACCCTTATGTATGACTAAGTTAAAATGTTCTGAGGATACTATAGTAACAGATACACGCAGTATTCGAAATTTAGTGCAGAAATATGTTGAAGAGAATTTTTCAAAACTTACTTCAGAATGTCTTCCTTCCTTTTTTCATACTCTAGAGATTCCGACACTTTCTGAATTTGAAATTTCACAGTTGCTCCTCCCGGTTTCGCAAATTGGAGTTCAGAAAGCTATTGGACACTTATCAAGGCATACAAAACCTGGTATGGATGGATTACAAAATGCATTCTATAAAAAATATGCAGATATTCTTGCACCATGGCTGGTGGTTATTTTTCATGAAATCTGGAAGAAACGTAGACTTACCCCTAGTATGGGAAATGGGGTTATGTTTTTTATTTATAAAAAAGGAGATCCTGTTTTTTGCAGAATTGGAGACCTTTGAGCTTCCTGACCACAGATTATAAGATTTTGGCCACAATTATTAATTACCGACTTTCAGATATTTCTCAAAAACTGTTATCCTCCACTCAAACATGTGCAATTCCAGGGAGGAATATTTCACAGAATTTGATTTTTATTAGAGAATTGTTTGAGCAAAGTTTACAAAAAAGGTGACGGGTTATCTTTTAACCTTAGATTTAGAAAAAAGCCTTTGACAAATTGCGTCATGAATATCTGTGGTCTATTTTAGAACATTACGGCATACCATTACCCTTTTTGGACATTATTAAAACTCTTTATAGCTCTGCAAGAGTAACACCTCTAGTTAATGGACATCTAGGGATTTCAGTCCCATACAAGATCAGAGTTAGGCAAGGTTGTCCGCTGAGTCCCCTTTTATTTGTTTTCGGTTTGGACCCCTTATTGCGATCTATTGAGAAAGATGTAAATATTCGGGCCATTACTTCTGCAGACGATTTTAGCTTCCCAAAAATAGTGGCGTATGCTGATGATTGCATCTGCTCATTTGCACATATCGATTCTGGAACAAGGATTTTAGATTTCTTTAGTTCTGTACAAATGGGTACTGGTATTAAAATAAATGTAACAAAATGCTCCTTGACACCTTTGGGGCAGGAGTTTGGTGTGTCTTTGTTTAATATTCCGATCTGTAGTACTACAGAGAAGATTCTAGGTATTTATTTTGGTTCCCACAACTCTGTGAGTAGTAACTGGGATAAGATATACGACAATGCTCTTTTGAAGGTTAAAAAATGGCAATCTTGGAAGATGACCAAGAAAAAGCATGTTTATATGTTAAAATTGTATATTGCTCCCCTTTTTCTTTATTTATCACAAATTTTTCCATTACCTTTTAACATGCATACTAAAATCTTGGGTCTTTTTTTTCAGCTATTGTGGGGTAGTCGATTGAACCCAGTGAAGGGAGCACACACCTACAGGCCCTGGAAAGAGGGAGGCTTGGGTATGATGCATCCAATTGTTCATCTTTTTGGAAATTTTTTTTACGCTTCTATTCGGCCTCTTTTGATGGAACAAACAAATATGGGAAATATGTGTATGTCTTTGTGGGGAGGTCCCTTTTTAGCAGCTTGGGGGAGGGGGAATGGCACCCGGTAGAAAAAACAC
The DNA here is from genome assembly GCA_016271365.2 of Neoceratodus forsteri. Classification (NCBI taxonomy): domain Eukaryota; kingdom Metazoa; phylum Chordata; order Ceratodontiformes; family Ceratodontidae; genus Neoceratodus; species Neoceratodus forsteri. The sequence goes on along the minus strand of CM028132.1, from coordinate 1,378,574,400 downwards.
TTCCTTTTTTATGTCCAATACACACTTAAATACATCAGATTATGGAGAATTGAATTAACTTGGTTTGTGGCACATGAACGAAAGGCTTTTTATAATCAGATTGTCTCGGTACGTTATTATGAGGATCCCCTCTTTGTTACTTCTGCTGGTTTAGACGAGTCTTCCCTGTTGGCTAGCATAACTGAACCTAGGATACCAGAAAAGATGAGGTATGTAGTTTGGTTATGTGCTCACCAAAAATTAAATGTAAGAGCAAATCATAAGCATAAAAAATTAAGTGAGAGAATGTGTCCGGAATCAGTTTGTCAGGGAAAGCTTGAGACAATACAGCATTTATATTTTCAATGTATACACACGAAAACCTTTTGGTCTGATTTGGCACTTTGGTGGGGTGTATCGCTTGTGGAAAATATTCAATATGATTTTTTAATATTGGGACAAATACCTAAGACTTGGAGCAAAGTGCATAAAGGTACTTTGTATGTCATCATGGCATGTCTTAAATGGCATCTTTGGCTAGTACGTTGTTTACGAATTTTACAAAACAAATTTGTTTCTAGGCAAGAAGTTTTTTTCCGCATACAGGAGGATTTAGATGCGCTACACTCTTATGAATTCAATACTTTGGGGAACAAAGTAGGTACCTTACTGTGGAAATATGTGGATTGGGTAGGTTAACCTATTTCTTGATTTTTCCTTTCTCTTGTTTTCTTCTTTTGTTGTTTATGTTTTTGATTTGATGTACTTTACGGTACATATGTATATGATTTTTCCTTTTTGTATGATTATATCTCTGTGAGACTTTATCACTACTTGTGTTATGGTTTTTGTTTACTTAATAAAAATTTCCCCTACTCTTTTCGATAAGTGCCATGGGATCTTTAACATCCACCTGAACTACCACCAGTCCAGGCAGATGGGACCTCGGTTTAACGTCTCATCCGAAAGACGGCACCTCAGAAGTGCAGCACCCCTCTCATGCTGCACTACAGTGTCAGTACTGGGATATTAACCCAACTGCCTGATGTGGGAACTGAACCCACAGCCCTCTGATCTCCCGGCCTCAGAGGCGAATGTGCTACCTACTGAGCCACTGACACTGCTAGATTGTGGGTTTAGTAACCCTAGGTTAGGGCTGTACTTCAGGAACCTGACTAAAGATCTAAATGGAAAAGGTTTATTAAAGAGCCATTACAGGACCGTGACTTTTTTTTTAAAGCCATTACTTTTAACAAGAGTTGAAGTTGGATGGTCTGGCTGCTGTGTGCAGGTCCAAGTTACAAGTGACTGGCAAATGGAACTCGATTTGTAATCACTTTTGTGTTTACAGTTACTCTAATATGTTTGATTTTTCCGTTGTGGCTTTGAAATGTTGTCTTGGGCAATCAAAAGGTGATAGAAATTTATGGCAGGGATGTGCAGTAAGTGAGAAAATATGGCTACCTTTGAAAACACTCACTCACATTCTAATAGGGAGTGTCTAATTAAACATTCTGTAGTTAGTCTTTGGTGCTGATACATTTTACTTATAGTGCATTATTCTTTCATAATGCACTATAAGTAACCAATCAAACTGCTTGATTCTCCTAACCCGTTTTGTAAGTAAGCAGTAAGACACACCAGGGCGTGTGATTAAGGGGGAATAATTGCACTGCTTACATGTATTAGACACGAGATGCATGCACCGAGTGCCTTTAAACACACGAGAGCATGTACAATTATTCCTCATAATCACACATCCATGAATTGGCAATTCATGGATGTGTGATTATAAGGAATAACTGCACATGCTCTCGTGTGTTTAAAGGCACTCCGTGCATGTGCCTCATGTCTAACACATGTAAACTGTGCAGTTATTCCCCCGTAATCACACACCCTGACATGTCTCACTTGCTTACTTCTTACTGTGTCTAATATCCAGAGTGGCCTTAATTGAACCACAGATATATAATAAAAGATCTGGGTCATGGACATCCTAAGTACGGACTGTGGCACATTCACTTTGTTATCCAAAATATTCACACTAACCCCCTGAACCTACAAGGTTAGTCACTGGTTTGTCATTTATATGAACTTGCCCTCTGCTATTTAGTACCAAGCACAAACACATACTCATCATGTCATGACTCATTATAAGCGTCCATTTCCATTCTAAAGCAGGTGGGGTTACTACTGTTTGGTACTACTCCCTATCTCAGGGTAGGCCCGCAAAGGCATGTGGTTATTCTGAGTGGAGCTAGCCAGATACAAGGTAGGGCAGCAGAGACAGGAGAGGTAAAGTCTGAAATAAAATGCTGAGGCAGGATATATAGGAAGGGGGAGGGTGATGTGCTGTAAAGGTAAAGCTACCAACTTTCCAAAGCCTAAAACTGGGACAGGGCCCATCCTGACCGTGACACCCCCTCCCCACCCCCGTGTTACTCGCTCCCTCAAGCACCTCCACGGACAAGGTTGCACACATTCAATCAATTACATTTTGCCGCTTGCTCCAGCCCTACCGCCCCACAGTAACACTGGTAGCAAACATCCGGATTAAAACAATACATTATTCTACTGCAACAAGTTCCAAAGTGGGATGTACAGAAAGCTAATTAGAAGCAAATCTGCTTTAAATTGTTTTCAGACATTCGAGTTGCTTGCACTGGTCCACCTGACAGTCCCATCCCAACCCACTCACACTCACCTCCTTTGCTGAACAAACTTCACTTCAGTGAGCCCCACCACCACACCGGATTGTTGTCACACACTTCCCTACAGCTCATAAGGTTCATGTACCTTACTTCACTGCTGCCGGTCTCTTCTCTGTCTGGAGTCCCTCTCAGCTGCTGGCAGGCACACGGCCACACGCACTCGCTCACACTACTACGCAGTCTAATCTAACAGGAAGGAAGGTGCTTTACAGTGCCACCGCTGACCTGCTTGCCATCTGACTACCTGAGCAATTTCACATTCATGGCGCAATGTAGGCGCGGGGGTGGAAGTTGCAAACTGCTGTCCAGCTTGAGCAGTGCCACAGTAGTGCGGAAATAAATGTCACTTGCAGCTCAGCAGCCGGCAAACAAAAAACAGGACAAAACCGGGACAAGTAAGCAAAACCAGGGCAAAAGTGACATTCTGCAAAACTTGTAGGGACACTGGGACATGCTGCCTAAAATAGGGACTGTCCTGGGAAAATCAGGATGGTTGGTAGCTTTGGGGGGGTGTGTGGGGCTGCACTGTTCCTGGGAACAGTAGGAGGCAGGGATAGCCCAGTATGTAGGAGGTTAGGATTCTTAATGGCTACTTCCGGTGATGTCACCGGCTCAATGGCTGTTTGATCGCGGAGCTCCCCTGTTACCCACACCACAAACTAGCTCCACATAGCATAGCGCTTCATAATTCGGCAGAAAATGAGCTTATCGAACAGTGGAGGCACTCCAGCAAAATGATACCGATCAAAACAAAACAAGACAAAGAAGGATCAGTGTGAATTGAGCCCCGCAAGCTTGGTCCCTAGCAGCAGAGAATCCCCAACCAACATGGCCGATACTCGCTCACGTTTTGAGATCCTGCTATCTGAAATTAAGCAGTTCCACTCTGAAACCAAGCAAGAGTTTAGTAAACTGCATCTCGATCTGAATAACTTAGAGAAAAGTGTAAATACGGCAGAGGAAAAAATCTTGACTGCTGAAGAAGACCTGGTACACAGCTCACAAGCGGTTGACTTTCTAGTGCATCAACAGGAGCAAACAGCAGTCAAATGTCTAGATCTGGAGGCACGTTCCAGGTGGGAGAACCTGAGAATATACAGTCTGCCTGAGGAAGCCGAGGTAGGGGACATGGCTGACTTCCTCACGGATCTTCTCCATCATGTGTTAGACCTCCTGCCCACTCTTACCTTTACAATTGAGAGATCACACCGGGCCCTGGTGTCCAAGCCATCCTCCGAAAATGTCAGGCCTAGGTCCACAGTGGCTACATTTTCAAGTTATAAGGACAAGGAGCTCATTTTGCACATGGCCTGGAAGCAACAAAAAGTGGAGTACAATGGCTTCCGGTTATTCTTCGACCAAGATTACCCGCCATCAATCCAACAACAGCAACTGGCCTATGCACCATTTTTGCACAAGCTAAAAGCCATGGGAGTAAAGTTTCAGACACCCTACCTCTCCCGCTTGCGAGTGTTCTGGGAATCAGGCACTGAGCTCTACAGTACAGCCGACGAAGCATCAAGGGCCTTCAGGGACAAGGGCCATGAAATCCCAGGAAATAAGCAAAATGATGATAGACCTTCCAAACCATGGAGTGCCTGGAAACCAGCAGCTCAGCACAACTCCAAGAATGCAAGGAAGCGATCGGCAGGAGCTACCATACAAGATATTAAATCTATGCTGCAGAAATTAACTCACATTACCCATAATGAAGAGCAGAGAGTATCGAGGGGAGAGAACACCTGAAATTCTGTTCAATTGAGTGAGTAATAATCACATCCTTTACTTTCTCCATTCAGGAGATTTTATACCTCCTACGATTGAAGGAGTATTTCTCTTTTTACTTAACCCATGTGCTGAGAAAGAAATAAGATCCCTGGTCGTTGCTAGACTTTGCAAGCATGCAGACTGCAGGAAAAAGAACAGCATACGAGAACTGGCTCCCTACCTCTTGGAGCGCCCTACAGCAGTGACACTTATACAAGGGATTTAATTATATGGAACATTTACAACATAGTCCTTTTTCCATTTATAATGCGCTCATTCCTTTGCACTCTGGGCTATAGTATCCTTTAATTATTTGATTAGCCTAAAGGCCCTTTATTTAAATCATACGTGCCGTTTACATTAAAAAGTGACAAATTTCCCGGTTTGTCACCAAGATTCATCCATACTCCGAAACTGTAGGCATACCGGATAAAAGTGATTTAACTCAGAGGTGGTTACTAAAAGTTGGAATTTACTACATTATTAATACATTTAGAGTGTAAAATACTCATAACAGAAATTTAAGTATTAAACATAGAAACACAGACTTTGACGACAGATAAGGACCGCTTGGCCCACCTAGTCTGCCCATTTCCCTACCTACAGGATAAGCCACAGATCCTAGTTAACCAACACCCTATTTCTTCCTACCCCCACAAGAATTGCCTTATGTCTGTCCCATGTATTTTTGAATTCTCCCACAGTTTTAGACACTACAACCTCCTCAGGAAGGCTGTTCCATGCGTCCACCACCCTCTCTGTGGAAAAATACTACCTCACATTACCCCTGAACCGCCCCTCCCCCATCTTCAAATTGTGTCCTCTTGTTCTTGCACGTCTCTTTTTCTAAAAGATGCTACCCTCTTGGACTTTGTTGATTCCACGGAGGTACTTAAAAGTTTCTATCATGTCCCCCCTCTCCCTCCTTTCCTCAAGGGTATACATATTAAGCTCCTTTAATCTCTCCTCGTATGGCTTCTCTTGCAGACCCTGCACCATTTTAGTTGCCTTCCTCTGTCCTGCCTATGTTCTTGCAGAGATGGAGTCTCCAGAACTGGACACAGTACTCCAGATGGGGTCTCACCAACTGTCTGTACAGAGGGATAACAACTTCCTGTTTTCTGCTGGTGATGCCTCTCCCTATGCATCCCAGTACACCCACAGCCCTCCTTACCGCCTTCTCACATTGCATGCTAACCTTAAGGTCATCTGATATGATTACCCCCAGATCCCTTTCCATTTTTGTTGTTGTTACTAACCCCCCCCCCCCATTGTGTAATCTTGCCCTGAGTTTTTGTTTCCCAGGTGCATTATTTTGCACTTCTTTGCATTGAATCCAAGCTGCCATACTTCTGACCATTCCTCCAACCATGCCAAGTCCCTCCTCATCCTTTCCATGCCCCCTTGTGTATCAACCCTGTTGCAGATCTTTGTCTCATCTGCAAAGAGGCATACTTTTCCTTCCAGTCCCTCTGCAATGTCACTTATAAAGACATTAAAAAGGACTGGACCCAGTACTGAACTCTGCAGTACCCCACTAGTAACCCCTCTTTTTTCAGAGTGGACTCCATTTACAATTACCCTGTGTGTTCTGTTGTCCAGCCAATGTTTTACCCAGGCTACCACCCTGGGACCCACTCCCAGGCTGGTTAATCTGACTATTAATCTTCTGTGTGGGACTGTGTCAAATGCCTTGCTAAAGTCGAGGTAGGCCATGTCCGCAGCCCCTCCCTGGTCTACTACTTTGGTCATCCAGTCAAAGAAATCAAATAGATTCGTCTGACATGACCTTCCCGCTGTGAACCCACGCTGCCTTGGGTCCTGTGCCCCACTGGCCTCTAAGTACTCAACAATTCTTTCCTTCAGAAGTGATTCCATCACTTTCCCTACCACAGAGGTCAAACTGACAGGTCTGTAGTTTTCTGCCTCTGTCTTGGTCCCACTTTTGTGAAGGGGATTCACATCCACCCTCCTCCAGTCCTCAGGTACCACACCATCCCTCCCATGATTTGTTAAAAAGGGTAGTCAGTGGTTTCACTAGTTCTCCCCTTAATTCTTTCAGAATTATGGGGTGAGTTCTATCAGGCCCCATTGCTTTGTCCACCTTCAGTTTTAGGAGTTCTTTCAGAACCCTTTCTTCCATGAAAGGACTGGGATCGACCCCCCTATCAAGAGTGCTTCTGTTAATTGGATTAGGCACCTCCTCCTCCTCTTTTGTGAATACTGAACAGTAATATTCATTCAGTATCCCTGCTTTTTCACTGTCCCTCTCTGCCCACCCACCGTCCATTCTATTTAGCCTCACTATCCCTCCCTTTGTCTTTCTACGATCCCTGATGTACCTATAAAAGGTTTTATCCCGGTTCTTAACCGAGTTGGCTATCTTTTCCTCAGTTTGGGCCTTTGCTATTCTGACTTCCCTCCCTGCTTCCTTCTGCCTTAACTGGTACAGCTCTCTGTCCTGCTCTTTCTGTGTTTCCTTATACTTCTTGAATGCTATCTTTTTCTCCCTGACTTACCCCGCCACCTCTTTTGAGAACCATACTGGCTTTTTCTTTTGTTTTGATTTGTTTATTTGCTTCACACAAAGACCTGTTGCCTCTGTGATGGCAGTTTTGATGTTTCCCCATTGTTGCTCCACCCCTCCTTCTAGCCTCTTTGCAAGTGCTTTTCTAAGGCACTCTCCCATCTTGCCAAAGTCAGCTCTCCTGAAGTCCAGTACCCTCACTTTTGTATGGCTTGACTCTGTAGCTGAGTTTAACGTGAACCACACTGTTTGATGGTCACTTGTTCCCAGATGGCAACCCACTTCTAGATCTGAGATCCTCTCACTGTCCCCATTTGAGAGTACGAGGTCTAAGATTGCTCCCTCACGAGTGGGTTCCGAAACTAGCTGTCTGAGGCATGCCACCTGTAGGGCATCGAGAATAGCCCTGCTCTTGGATGTAGCTGCAGCAAATGTGCTCCAGTGAACATCTGGCATATTCAGGTCTTCCATCAACAGTATGTCCCCTTTCTCTGCCATCCTAAGAATGCCTTCCATCATATCCTTGTCCATTCCCTTCCCCTGACATGGGGGTCTGTACACAGCCCCTGTGCGGATTGTGGTGCCATTTCCAGTCTCTAAGGTGACTCACAGTGCCTCCTCTCCTCCCTGTTTACTCTTTTGTTCAGTTGTTTTTATCCCTTCCATTACATAGAGAGCTACTCCTCCCCCTCTTCTCCCCCCCCCATCTCTCTTGTAGGTTGTGTACCCTGGTATGTTAACATCCCAGTCATGGGTCTCTGTGTCCCATGTTTCTGTGACTGCTACGATATCCAGGCATCCCTCTTCCATCAAGGCCACCAGTTCACGGAGCTTGTTACATAGACTACGGGCATTGCTACTCATTACCCTCCATTTACTGATGGCTTTACTCCTTTTCACCACATCCCTGTCCTTCTTGCCTTTGTCACTTTCTCCATTTACCGCTGCCCTTCTCTCTATTGACATTTCTATCTTGGTGTTTACCTCACTTACTACCGTGACTTTTTTGGGGTGAGGGGCTAGGATTTCCCTACTCCTTTCCAGTGCCTCGCCCCCTTGGCTAGTTTAAATGCTTGCCAATGAAGCATTTAAACCTATTACCTAGGATCCTGGTTCCCCTCCTGGACAGATGCAGCCCATCATGCCAGTATAGGCTTACATCACTCTAGGTGGACCCCCATTCCCCAGTGAAGCCAAATCCCTGAGCTCTGCACCAGTTTTTCAACCACTGATTGAATCCCATGGTGTGGCAGCACCTCCGAGAAGGTTACCATGTGTGGTACTTGTCTAAGGCCCCTTCCCAATTCCACAAACTCTTCCTGCACTGTTCTGATCCCTTTCTTAGCCAGGTCATTTGTCCCTAGGTGGACAGTGACATCCAGCTCCCTCCCCTGTGCAGCTGCTCCAAGAGGATCTTTATATCTTGATTAGGAAGTACAGGGACCACTTTCTAAATCATATTACGCTGGTGTGTGTGTGGGGGGGCGGGGAATCCTAAATACTATTCTCATGGCCTCATGCTTATGGTGTCTATTGCTAATTTGGTTGGGCTGTTACACCATTCACCACACGGTGCTGAGGGAGGAGGGTCTCTCTGTCTCCCTAGTGAGGGAACTGCTGCAGCCACCCCTCCATGAGTTCCCCGTGGAGAGCTCATGATGTCAACAGGCCACTGCATCTGGCCAGAACCCGCCTTTGTTAGGGTCCGGGAGGAACGAGCCAATATACTGGCCATTTCTCCTCCTACCCGAGTGGAAAGAACAGCCTACAGGGAACATCATAAGCTGTTCTCCTACCTTGGGGGTCAATGTGTATATAGTGTGATGCTTCGCCATCTGGTTATGATTATTGTATGATACTGCTAGTATAAATAAATGGTCAGTGTATGAAATGTCAGTCTGTGAGATTTGGCCCTTTTAAATTACAAGGTGTCAGCAGCTGAAATCACAGGATGTATTACACTTACCAGGAGATCTCTGTAATGTAATTAACTTCCTTGAGAGATTGCATTTTATGGCCTTTTTATGACCTCATGCTTTTGAAGTTGGAAACTAAATATACATTTTATTACATCAGGAAAGAACGTCATTTAGCTGATTCCTGTTTGCTATCTCACACCTGGGTGATAGACTGCAGGGTTGTAAGCCTCAAAGAAACTGGTTGATCAAAGACTCAATTTGGGAAATGGTTTTTTGCTGATGTTCACATTATTTAAAATACCTCCTGGTAGGGAATCATGTTTGTAATTTTATATTCTAAAAGGAGGAGCTAGATGACTCACAGAAGGGGTGTGGAGACACAGAGTTTAAACTGATACTTGTGCCTGAAATGTAGGTCATATCATCTTGGGACTCTAGTGAGACACAGCTCCCTGATCTAACTTTAAAACACACTTCCAGAGGTAATATCTTAGATAGCATAAATCTAAATGTATTGTGGTAGGAGATTTGCTTTGTAATTTTCCCTTGTTCTTTTATGTGATTGTGAGCTCTTTGATATATTGCTCTGTTTTAGTAAAGAATCTTTTCTTTGAAAGACTGCCTGGGTGTCTGTCAGTTCTTTTTGCATGTGATGTATAGGTGATTAAGTCTGACAAAACCGTTCAACAGCTTGATGGTGTTGCTAAGCTTGGAAAAAGGTAAGAATATACCCAAGGTCTCTTACAGAGTTAAAAAGGGTTCATTTTGGAAGCCTGTCTGGGTGCTCCTGGCGAAAGATTGTACCGTAATCCCTGAAGAGGGTACGTATCTCAACCTGTTCATTGGGTATGCTAACATAAGGTTCACAGTTTGAATCCCCCCAGAACTTGAGACTAAAGGTGATTCGGACCCAAAAGCAGACAGGAGGGTTACCCTGTCTGTTACCTATTCAAACTATTGCACTCTGAGGTTGGCACTGAGGCAGCAGAGGGCCTGACCTGCTGAGTGTATTTGTGACATATAGTTCTATCCCCAGTGGAAGGACAAGACCACTTGGATCTCTCCTGTGGGGTACTGTATTATTTTCTGTTATATATACATTGTTATCCTTTGTTGTTGTCTTATTGTATAATGTCACAGCGTATTTGTTTAAATTAAAATTACCAAGGCTTACCCGGGAGCTTAATCAACAAATAGACAGCCCTATTGCCTCCACTGAATTAGAAACCGCTATTTGAAACCTGAAGACCAATAAATCCCCCGGCCCCGATGGGTACACATCAGAATTCTTTAGGAGGAAAGTTGGGGACCCCCTGTTGGCAGCATGCAAGACTGTACAGGGATTTATTTAACTCTAAAAATTGATTAGCGTTTTGCTCATAAAAGTGCTAAATCTTTGTGAAAATGCATAGCTCTTGCCTCACTGTGTTAAACAAACACAGCAGTTCTAGAAAATCTATATAAATACTTTCTGTACAGTTAGTATAGTCCCAAGGAAAAAACTGCTAATCAGTTATTTAAAACCCTGCTGTACAATCAGGACAGACTATTCCAGATACATGGAACTACGCAGTTATCTCCAGCATTCCCAGGTCAGGACGGGATATTACCCAATGCAAATCATACCGATCCATCTCAATACTGAACACTGATTATAAGCTCTGTACCACAATATTAGCAAAATGCCTGGAGTCAGTACTTCCCAGACTAATTGACTTTGATCAAACAGGATTCGTTCCTGGCAGACAAACCCAGGATAACATCAAGAGAACCTTACATCTCCTTCACCATGCTGCCCAGTCAGGATCTCCATTCCTGCTTTTAAGCTTGGACGCGGAGAAGGCCTTCGACCAGGTAGCATGGAGTTTCTTGAACTCAGCTCTCAGGAGTTTTGGTTTCTTGGAAGCCTTTATCAAAATTATTAATAACATCTTTACCAAACCCAAGGCATTTGTCAAAATAAACGGAGAGGTCTCCTCCCCAATTTTTCTGCACCACGGCATGAGACAGGGTTGCCCCCATCACCTCTCCTCTTCGTCTTATATTTGAAGCCCTTAGCTCAGGCCCTGAGGCAAGAAGAAGGAGTGAGGGGCCTATCTGTGGGGAGGAAAGACAAACTTGCCATCTATGCAGATGATCTTTTGATCTATCACAGTAACCCAGAACAGTCCCTAGCTCCATTGTGGGAACACCTGAGAGAATTCGGTACTCTGGCAGGGTACAAGGTAAACGCATCCAAAACAGAGGTTTTACAAGTACATTATAGCTCCTCAGAAAGAATAAAGAGATCCTTTCCCTTTAAATGGGGCTTAAAACATCTAAAATATCTAGGGGTGCAGAAAGGCCTAGACAGCTCCCAAATGTTCACCCTTAATTTTACCCCTATCTTGGGGAAATTAAAACTGGACTCGGAGAGATGGGCTCTTATTCCAATCCCTTTAGTTCAAAGAGTGGAGGCAGTTAAAATGGTACCGCTTCTCAGACTCCTGTACCTATCACAAACTATCCCCATGCATATCCCAGATTCGTATTTTGGTAGCCCGAATAGAGGGATTTCTCACTTTCTTTGGGGCTCTTAAAAACCAAGAATAAGACTATCAGTTTTACAGATCCCCAAACCAGAAGGTGGACTCCCGCTTCCTAATATTAAACTATATCATCAGGCAGCCCAACTGAGAACAGCATTTTACTGGCTTAACAGGGGATATATGGCCTAATGCAAGTCCTTAGAGCTACAGGGAGGAGACCTTACAAACCTGAATAGAGCTCTCCCTCACAAAAAAGGGCTTACCCCTCCCGAGGAGAGGAAAATCCATACACGGCACCTACTATATAGGGCTGGTATGGTATTCTAGATGATAAGGACTTCAAGAATTGGAGACTTCTCCTGGCCTTGGTCCCATATTTGGAAACATTCACCATGGCTAAACTGGATATGGGGTTTAGAAAATGAGAGAGAAAAAAACTACATCTAATATGGCAATTCTTAGATGGAAATGAAATACAACTTTCCAAGATCTGGCGAACAAATACAAGATACCCTGACAGGACAGGTTAAGAAATTTTCAAATCAGGGATTATATTCGTACCCTTCAACCCAAACTGGCAGAGGTGGACTCCCCTCCACAGATTGCTGCCCTGATTAAAGCAGCAGTAGAGGGCAAGGCACCCACAAACAACATTATCTGACACTTATACAAGGCACTACTTTATTGGAAGGGGGACACCACCCAGATAATTAAGGAAGCTTGGAGTTGGGATCTCGGAATACAAATTTCAGATAAGACATGGACAAGGGCCCAAGAAAGAATGTACTAGGGGGTGTCTGCAGTCAGCTGACGAGAGTTCTCCTGGAAATTAATTACTAGATTCTTCAGAACTCCTGCAAGTCAAGCAAAGTACAAGGGAGCAGTTCATCATTCTGTTGGAGGAAGTGCGGGCACTCCCCGGCAACCATGGCCCACATAATGTGGGGATGCCCTGCCTTAACTCCTTATTTTTGGGAATTGCAGCAGGCCCTCCATTCTGTTTCTGGGACCACACTTATGTTAAACCCCACACTTTACTTCTTTCTGGACCTGCCAAATGAACATAGAGACCCTCCCACAGGAAAATTGCTGAAGATAGTCATATTGACAGCCCAGGAAGTCATTACAAAAACTGGCTATCCAAACAAAATCTAACATTACAGCAGTGGCATGAACTAATGATTTCAATGTATAGAATGGAGGCCCTGACAGCAACCCTGAATATAAAGCAGACACAATTTGAGTTACTTTGGAGGAGATGGATTTTATACATGGCCACACAAAATCCAGATTTCATACCCTGAAGGGAGGAGTCAATGGCAGTTAACCACCTCTTCTTTTTATTTCTCATTCAACCCCCCTATATCATATAATTTCTTTTATTCACTGCTGGTAGAATAATAACTCCCTTAATAGGATTACAATTTAAATTATTTAGTAATATTATTGCAATGTTCGAATGACTGATCAATTGTTCATCCCTTGGTATCCTAAAAAGCATATGAAATGTATTCTCTGAACAAAGTGACATGCTGTATATATGTTTTTCTTTTCACAATGTATTGTTCTTAATGCTAAAAGACTTAAATAAAGTTAAAAAAATGATTATTGATGGCTGAGGTGCAGGTGCTAAGGAAGGAGTTGGGAATACTAGCAGGGAGGCAGGAGAGCTGGGCCAGGTTACGGGTAGGATCAAGGAGTAGAGTTGGTATGGGGGGGGTCAGGGCCAACTACAGCGAAACCCAGTGCCTTAGAGGGTAAGGAAGCCAAGGGGCCGGGGATGAAGAGGCCATGGGGAGGAAAGGATGGGTTCATTGGGGAGGGGGAGCAGCATAAGCACCCACAGTGGTACCAGTAAGGAATTGCTTCCAACTACTGAGTACTGCAGGGGAGAGGGGAAATCTGGATGGGACACAGACGATGGGGAGTCAGTCAGTAGTAGGTGTTTCAGAGAGGCTGCAGTGGGGGGAGAGAGGGAAACAGGAGGAGAGGGGGAACCCTTGAGGGAGTAGAGAGGAGGGGGTGGAGCGATGGGGGAAGGGTTCAAATTGAGCTGGGGTACACAGGGGATTAGACGATGGGGCGACAGGAAAACAGATGCTGTAGGGAAGGAGGGGTTAAGGGAGTAGGTGTAGTGGGGCAGTAGGTCAAATGGCACAGGTAAAGGCAAATTCAGTAGCAGGGGACAGTGGAAGGGCACAGCCAGTTGCAGTGATAGGAGATTCAATACTTAAGATGATCAGATGGGGGGGGGCGGGAGGGCAGCAGGACAGAGAGTGATGAGTCTCCAGGAATGACAGCAAGCGCACAAGATGTGAAGTAGGCCACTCACACAGGAGATTTGGAAACCACACGTGGTCATTCACATAAGTACCAATGCCCTAGCTGGATGCAAGGTAGGGAATGTTCAGGAGAAGTTCACATTGGTAGGTCAGGTCTGCAGGGGGGGTTTCAAGGTTGGCAGCCTTCTTGGAAGCACTGCCAGTGCCTAGAGCCAACACAGTCAGGAAACAAAGGATAGAGGAATTTAATGGCTGGCTGAAGGAACAGTGTAGGGAGGAGGGATTTGGACATGTAGCGGACAAGAGGAGGCTTGGATGACAAACCCTCTATGCACCCAATAGTTTGCACCTAAATAGGAGGGGAACCAAGCTGCTAGGGGAATGTTTTGGGATACATATAAACAGAAGCCTAAATTTAAAATAAAAGGGCGGGGACAGCACCCAGGGTTTCTAAGAAGAGGGGGCAGACAGGCCCCACCAGAGGTAGAGTACACAGAGTGATCAGACAGGAGGGGGCTTAGGGAGGGGTTTTCTGAAGGAGGTGACAATCAACCCCACCTCAGAAAAATGGCACGAGAGAACAGTGAAGGAGGAAAGTGGTGGGAATTGGAGGGGGAAAAGGGGAGGGGCAGGCCATCTAAGCAGAGAGGGTGGGAGATAGGAGAGAAGCAGGAACAAATTAGACAACCTTCAGGTCAAGATGACAAAGGGAAAGGTGGATCTGGCAGTGGTCAACGAGACCAGGGCCACACCAAATCATGACTGGGATCTCTCTCCATTCTTGAGTATGTTCTCTATAGAAGGGACAGGGCGAAATGGAAGTGGTGGCACTATACATCATGAAGGGCATTACTGCCACTAGAAAAGAAATTGGGGATGAGAAAAAAAAGGCACTATGGGTACAAATACAAACGGAAGCAGGAAGAAAATTAAGACTGGGTGTAGTTTGTAGGCCAACTAATCAGGACAAGGCATGGGACAAGGAGTTGGGTACCATGGTCAGTATGGCAGCAGAAAGGGAAGAAGTGGTGGTGATAGGATCCTTCAGTTTGCCTAAAGTGGACTGGAATGTCCCATCCATTAACTGCACCAGGAGCAGGTTGTTACTGGTTGTAGTCCAGGACAGGTGCCTAGGTCAGGGGGTGACTGAACCGACATGGAAGGAAGCCATCCTGGACTTGGTACTTAGAAACAGAGGCATGTCCAGGACATCAATATGGAACAGTCCTTGGGGAATAGCGACCACCGGACAATATGGTTCCAAGTTGACATGAGGAAAGAAATGCCAAACATGAAGACAAAAGTGCTAGATTTAGGAACAGCCAACTATGGTAGGATGGGAGAGATTTTGAAAGGACACTCAGCTAGCCTTGAGGAAGATATGAATGTTGCACAAAGGTAGACAGTGATCAGGAACATGATCGCAGCAGCCACTAACACATGCCTAAAACAAAAGGGAAAGAATTCCAAGGCCAGGTGAGTCAGGCAGTCAAGAACAAGAGCGCCGCATATGCAGTTGCAGCAACTGAACTGGTCAGATATTTCCAGATAGTCTGCGATATTTCTAAAGAGAGTCTACCTGGTGGCCCTACAGCAGTATTGCAGGCAGTGGCCCTACAGCAGTATTGTAGGCAGTGACCCTACAGCAGTACTGTAGACAGTGGCCCTACAGCAGTATTGTAGGCAGGCAGAAAATTTCTCTAGCGATATCACAGAAGATTCAGGAAGTACTGTCATGGTAAGTTCTTATGTAACTGTACTATCTTCTTCGAGGCTATCTCTGTCTTTCGGATGAGACGTTAAACCGAGGTCCCGCCTGCTTCTTCTGGTGGTTGTTCACGTGGACATTAAAGATCTCATGGCACTTCTCAAAAAAGAGTAGGGGAATTTGTTTTTTACTGAAATCATACACTCAAACATAAAAAACAAAATCTATTACAACATACACATACTGTATAAACACCCTTGTGCACCCCACTTTCCTAAAACAATGCGTAAAAATTGCTTATTTGAATTGAATGCTTATTTACATTTTTTTCCCCTCGTATTACCTTATGTACAATTCTTTAATCTTACATATTTATTGCTTTCATTCATGTAATAGGAAAGTCTGAATCAGTTACCCATGGCATATTTCGCCATGCTCTACTCAATTCCCTTCGTTCTCAATTTTACATTTCCAAGAAATATATATATTTTTTCTTAGATTATTTTTTGTAACAATTCTGGATAGGTAATGGTTTTGTAGTGTAAAAAGGGCACCTAATATTCCAAATGTGCCACTTCCATACAGTTATTACTACATTTAATATACTTCTGTCCCATTTCCCCATCCACCTGTGTAGAATCCATGTATCAGAACCTCATAATTCATAAATGCAAACATTTGTTCTTTCCATTTTTCTGCAACATATAACCAAAAAGATTTGATATAAGAACAAGTAAAGAATACATGACTCATAGTTTCTAGCTGTTGAATGCAATTCGGTCTTGAGCATAACCTTTCTTCTAACCACTTGTGCTTCTGATTCGCTTTGATGTTTAGCTTCCCATGGCTGCATAGCCAATTTACATCCTTCATTTTGAGAGGAATCCTTTTTTCTAGTAATACTTTTTTAAAGCTGGTAATTGTAAAGCTGGACATGGGGGAATACGTTTTCTTCAAAAAAGTGTGTTTCCAATATTTCAGAATATACCTGTTTCCTTGATTTAACTGATATCATCTGATGATTTATTCCCCAACCTTTCATTTTAACAAATACCTCTCTTGCATATATAGGAGCCTGTATAGCCTTTTTTTTTTTTTTTTTACTTTTAATTCTCCATTTTTCAAGCCACTCAGATGTGGTACTAAGAAAGAGTTTTGTCCAGTTCTGTGCATTTATTGAAAATACAGGTTTTATATTGGCTGAAATAAACACTGTATAAAAAAATTAGATCGGAGTCACCATGTTTAATCCGCCTTGTGCAACTGGTAGGTACAGTATATTTCTTTTTAGTGGATTTAATCAGCTACCCCAGATAGCCTGAAGGAAAATACTCAATACTGTAGTTTCCATAGTTTTTGGTGGGGGGAAAATGTTTGAAATGAACAAAAAGATGGGTAGAAAATACGTTTTTATTAAATGAAATTTTTTTTACTCGCCTAAAGGCCATTTATTCTATTGTTGCACCAAATGTTTCCCTTGGTTAATTTTCATTTCCCAGTTTAAGCAATAAGGCATGACCAGGGGTTAGAGTAACAGTATTTTAATCACTCCCTGGGGTGTAATGTGGCACAAGGTGCAGTTGAGTGCCACATTGCACCTAGGGGGTGATTAACTGTTACTCTAACTCCTGAGAGTGCTTTATTGCTATTATAAAAAATTATTCCAAAAGAAAAGTGCTAAAAGTATACTTTGTGAATGTTTTCCTCATTTAGAGTGAGATTTTTAATAAAATAGTTCTTCCACCAAAAGTTAAAAGAATGCTGGTTCAAAATCAGAATGCAGCATTCCAGTCACTCAGCAGTGCTAGAGGATGGTATGCTGACAGGAAGAATCCATGTGCCGTGGTGATCAGGCTGTACATGACAGTTTAACAGGGATTAATGTAAGGCTGTCAGAATCCTTATAGCCAATCAGACTGCAGCATTTCTGAAACCCTTTTTATAATATATCTAATTGGGTTTGACCAAAGTATACACCTAGTATTCTTCTGCGATCTGATGTAAGCTTTATACCTGCAGTTTGTGTTTTATTAGATTATGGATCTCTATATTTCAAACATATACTTTTTTCATTATTTAAGGGTGCCCCTGATATTTTTCCATATTTCTGACACAGGGAGATACTTGTATTTATACAACAGGAGTGAGCTATATTTTTCACTGATAAAAGCCTGTATTACTACCACAGTGAGATAACTGCAGGCCCAGGCTAACACAGTGATGATAAATGCTGTTTATACATACTGTGCTTACCTCACCAGCATTTATTCTCACTGTGGTGATGTCACAGACAAGCCCGTTAACTCTCCCTTAGTGCTGCAACTTGTTTCAGATCATTAAAACAAAATGAAATTCACCTGTCTTTCAAGCACCTGAAGCCCCAACAGGTTTATTGCATTCACTCTCACAGACACTCACATGCTGAGAAGATCTCTAAGGCTCTGTCCACACTACGCCTCTGTAACATTACAGAGGGCCCAAACCGTTACCGCAACGGTTTGCGTTTACACCTGTAACATTACAGGCGGCATTTTTGCAACCGTTGCTGAAACCACATATGAGGTGGTTTCAACAATGGTTATGAAACAGGCTACGCCTTGGTAACGTTAATGTCGTAGTGTGGATCGGTGGCACTGGTCCCTAGTGCAAGCTGCACTGTGGGATTGGGGTGCCGCCCAACAGTTGCCTGGCTCCCCGAGTGGACCGCTGTACCGTCCCGTGAACGGACACCGCCGCAGTGTGGACATCTGCACCGCTTCCCGCCGTAATGGTTTGCATCTGTTACCGGGCTTGAGCGGTGTAGTGTGGACGGGGCCTAAAGTTCCTACTAGAAGAAAAAAAAGAAAGAGCACTGACTGCTTAATACCCAAAATCATGCAGACTCAAAGCAACAAACATACTTTGATATGGCTGACCTATACTGGAAGAATAAACAAATTCTCCTGACAGAAGAAAACAAAACCAATGAATGTGGAAGAAGTCTTTCTATCTTGCGCACAGTTTGAAAGCAACAGAGAGCCACTTTAGAAAAGCCTATTATATAACTCGCACACGATGTGCAGATCGTGTGATATGTGAAATATCGTCACTCGTGAACAGTGACCTCTGGATACTCTCACTCATGCTTTCGGTACTCATGAGTATCCAGAGGTCACTGGTCACTCATGAAGATATTTCACATATCACACTCCTGCCCATCATGTATCCCATATATTATCCCATATGGCTACAACATATTCAGAAGAGACAGAGCAGGCAGGAAGGGAGGAGGAGTGGCACTGTATGTGAAAAATGACATAAGGGCCACAGAGATCCAGGAGGAACAAAATGGGGGAGAGATACTGTGGGTTAAGCTAGAAAGGAAACTGGGGCCAGCCATCCGCACAGGTGTGGTCTATAGACCACCAGCCCAGGAGGAAGAAACAGATAGGGAGCTGATGCTAGCCATCCAAAGGATGGCAGACAAGGTGAGGTAGTACTGGTTGGAGACTTCAATTCCAGACGTGGACTGGAGCATCCCAGCAGCAGCATCAACTAGGAGCAGATTTATCCTGGACTCCCTCAGGGTGCCTTCCTCAAGCAACTGGTCATGGAACCAACTCGGCAGAAGGCAATACTGGACCTTCTGCTCACAAACAGGGACAGTGTGATGGGGTAACAGTGGGGAGCACCTGGGTAACAGTGACCACCAGTCATTGTGGTTTGAAATCACAGAAAGAGCAGAACCAAACCACACAAAAACACGTATCCTGGATTTTAGGGGGCAGACTTTGGGAAAATGGGAAATACTTGAAAGAGGCATTAAGGGGAATGGGACAGGAATCAGGGTTGAGGAACAGTGGGCAGTATTTAAAATGGGGATTATAAGAACAACAGAATTATGCATTAAGCAGGTTAGCAAGAGGAAAAGGAAGAGGAGACCATTATGGTTTTCCAAAGAGGTAGCAAAGAAGGTGAAAGCCAAAAGATAGCATTCAGGCAATACAAAAAGACACAGGCAGAGGGATAGGGAAGTATCAGGAGAAACAAAGGGAGGCAGGAAGTCAGTAAGGGAAGCCAAAGCTCAGACAGAAGAACACATTGCAAAATCAGTGGTTAAAGGGGACAAAACCTTTTACAGGTACATAAGTGAAAAAAGAAAGACAAAGGGAGGGATAGTGAGACTGAAGAGGGAGGATGGGAGTCGCATGGAGGATGACAACAGTAAAGCTGACATATTGAACAGGTATTTCTGCTCAGTCTTTACTGAGGAAGAGGGGGTAATGGGTCTGAAGGGAGTACAAGGGGTGAGAATGGTGCAGAAATGGACACAAGTCCCTTTACACGAGAAAGGGTCCTGAAGGAACTGGAAGTAATAAGAGTTGACAAAGCAATGGGGCCAGATGGGGTGCACACCAGGGTCCTTAAAGAACTAAGAGAGGTGGTGGCTGAACCTCTGGCTATCCTGTTTAGCCAATCACTGGAAACAGGGGAGGTACCCAAAGACTGGAGGACAGCAGATGTAGTCCCCTTATACAAAAGCGGAACAAAGAGGAAGCAGGGAACTACAGACCAGTCAGCCTCACCTCGGTAGTGGGAAAGATCATGGAAGCACTTCTGAAGGAGAGATTGGTGGAACATCTGGTTGTCAATGGACTACAGGACCCAAGGCAACATGGTTTCACCAGGGGGAGGTCATGTCAGACCAATCTCATTGAATTTTTTGACTGGGTGACTAGGGAGGTGGATCAGGGGAGGGCAGTGGATATGGCCTATCTGGACTTCAGCAAGGCCTTTGACACTGTGCCACATAGAAGACTATTACACAAACTGGGGAATATGGGTGTGGGCAGGACAGTAGTGTGGTGGGTAGGTAACTGGCTGGGTGGCAGGACACAGAGGGTGGTGGTAAATGGCTGTCACTCCACAGAGGGAAGAGTGACCAGTGGGGTACCACAGGGATCAGTGCTGGGACCGGTCCTATTCAACATCTTCATCAGTGACATTAGCTGGATCTAGAAGGCAGAATTTCACTGTTCGCTGATGACACAAAGCTCTGTAACAGAGTAGACACACCAGAGGGTGTAGACAGAATGAGAAGGGACCTGCAGAAACTTGAAGAATGGTCAAGGGTTTGGCAGTTGAAATTCAATGCAAAGAAGTGCAAGATAATGCATATGGGGCACAAAACCCTGGCACAATATATCAGTTGGGGGTGAGGAATAGCATGCACCAAGCAGGAAAGGGATCTTGGGGTTGTCATCTCTGATGACCTCAAGGTAGGGAAACAGTGTGACAAGGCATCAGGTAAAGCAAATAGGATGCTGGGATGTATAGGCAGGGGCATCACCAGCAGGAAAAGGGAGGTCATATCCGCTATACAAGACACTAGTGAGGCCCCACCTGGAGTACAGTGTACAGTTCTGGAGACCATACCTATGTAAGGACATAGACAGGGTAGAGAAGGTTCAGAGGAGGGCAACAAAGATGGTGCATGGATTGCATCACAAGTCCTATGAAGACAGGTTGAAGGAACTGAACATGTACCCCTGGAGGAGAGGAGGGAGAGAGGATATGACAGAGACATACAAGTATCTTACAGGGAGAAACAGAGTGCAGGAAAACACTATTTTTAAGCGAAAAAGATGTTCCAGGACTAGAGGGCATGGGATGAAGTTGGAGGAGAGACGATTCAGAGGAAACATGAGAAAGAATTTCTTCACAGAACGGGTGGTGGACAAGTGGAACACCCTGCCAGAGGAAGTGGTGGGAGTTGAAACAATCACGGGATTTAAGAATGCATGGGATAGACATAAAGGAATTCTAGAGGTCAGGGGTTAGGGGAAACAGACTTCTAGGAAAACAAACTGAACTTACAAGCTCAAATGGGCAGACTGGGTGGGCCATAGGCCCTTATCTGCCGACACTGTCTATGTATCTATGTATCTATGTATCTATTTACTGACTCCTCATTCTGTACCATAAAACATAAATCATCTGCGTATGCCACAGCTGTGGCAGAAAGTTTCTCTCCTTGTATTATTAGAGACTGTCTATCTTGGGAACAGTTAATAGCTCTTAATAAAGGATCTAAGCAAAACAATGTACAACAGGGGGCTCAAGGGGTACCCTTGTCTTATACCAGTTTTAACAGGTATCATAGGTCCATTCCATCCATTTATTAAAGGGGTTACTGTGGCTGTCACATAGTTTTTGTATCCATAAAATAAACTCAGTGGGCACACCATATCGTTTAAGTACATACCACATGTAGTTATGGTTCACAGCATCAAATGCTCTTTTCTAGTCTAGAGATACTAGAAAACCTTCTATGCCTTTATTATTATCTTGTTCTACTATTTCACGCAAGTAATTGGTCTATCTTTGATTTTCCAGTAATGGAACATGTTTGTCCTGATGAAATAACATAAGTTGCAATTTGTAGTAATCTCATTTGTAGAATTTTTGCTAACATTTTAAAATCCACGTTAAGCAGGCTGATCGGTCTCCAATTGTGTATATCTTCCCTATCCCCATTTTTAAATATGAATATCAGAAGGCCCTCTGTCATGTCTAATGGGAGATATGCATTTTAAAGTAAAAAGTTAAATACATCAGCTAATTCTTGTTTTATATGCTTTCCTATTATTTTATATATTTCTGTGATTTACCCGTCTCTTCCTGGTGCTTTCCCTGTAGATAGCATATTAATAGCTGTCTATACTTCTTCAGAAGATATCTCTGTAACTACGTTGTCCCTAATATCTAGGGTGTATTCCGGAATATCTAGGTTTGAAAAAAAAATGTGGGGCTTTTGATAAATCTGTTTTCTGTTCTTTATATAGATTTACTGTATGTTTTGTTATGATCTGTAGTTATTCTTTGTTCCCTAAGTGTTGTATCCGATTCTCATCTATTAATGTTTCCATAGATTTTTTCTTTATTCTTGTGTTACAGCCATCAAAGGGGCATATTGCTGCTAGTTTCCCTTGAGTACCGTATAATTGCTGCTGCATGGAACAGCCTTCCTGAAGAGGTTGTGGGGTCTAAAACTGTGGGAGAATTCAAGAATGCATGGGACAGTCATAAGGCAATTTTTGTGGGGGTAACGTAGAAACATAGAATTTGACGGCAGATAAGGACCGCTTGGCCCACCTAGTCTGCCCAGTTTCCTACCTAACAGACAAGCTGCAGATTCTAATTAACCAACAGCTTACTTCCTCCGACCCCCCACTAGGACTGCCTTATGTCTGTCCCATGCATTCTTGAATTCCCCCACTGTTCTTGACTCAACGACCGCCTCAGGGAGGCTGTTCCATGCATCCACAACCCTCTCTGTGAAAAAATACTTCCTCACATTACCTCTGAGCCATCCCCTCTATCTTCAAATTGTGCCCCCTTGTTCTTGCACATCTCTTTTTCTGAAATATGCCACCCTCTTGGACTTTGTTGATTCCCTTGAGGTACTTGAAAGTTTCTATCATGTCCTCTCTCTCCCTCCTTTCCTCAAGGGTATACATATTAAGCTCCTTTAGTCTTTCTTCATATGTCTTCTAGTGCAGACCCTGCACCATTTTGGTTGCCCTCCTCTGGACAGCCTCCACTCTGTCTATGTCTTTGCGGAGATGGAGTCTCCAGAACTGAACACAGTACTCCAGATGGGGTCTCACCAACTGTCTGTACAGAGGGATAACAACTTCCTGTTTTCTACTATTGATGCCTCTCCCTATGCATCCCAGTATCCCCCCAGCCTTCCTTACTGCCTTCACACATTGCTTGCCCACCTAGGAAGAAATAGGCTGTTGGTTAAATAGGATCTGCAGCTTATCCTGTAGGTAGGGAAATGGGCAGACTAGGTGGGCCAAGCGGTCCTTATCTGCCGTCAAAGTCTATGTTTCAGATTGTTTACCATGGTATGTTTGCATAGACTGTTTAACAATTGTACTTTGTTTTGAAAAATCATGTTTTACTGTATGTACCAAAGTTGTTAAGTTTTGTAATTGCTTTCTATTACTTAAATACTGTAGATATTCTTTTTTTTTGTCTAGAGTAGTTAATAAGTTCTTTATTTCTTGTTTTGTATCTTCCCACTAGGTGGCAGTGTTCTCGTACATCTCTTTGATAGATTTTCGTGCTTCAATTAAATATAAAAGTTCCTGATTTATGTCTATCTATTGCACACATTTTTTTTTTTTACATCTCCACATACCAGATCCATATTTATTATTTTGGTTTATTCCTATTTCTAATCGTAGTTCTGCATGATCTGAGTATTCTACCGGTTGGACTGTCATATGTGTAATGGGTAAAGTTTTATTTGTAAAGAGAAAATCTATCCTAGTTGCAAAGTTTCCTTTATGAAATGTTGGGGTCCTTTGTTTTATAGGGATCACACAGCCGTCTTGTAAGTTTGCTGTTTGAACTATTTTATTTAGGCATACCATGTCGCAGAACACTTTTTGTGTTTTAGTGTCTCTATCGTTGGAAGATAGGCCACAATTAAAATCACCTCCCATATTATATGGTGTAAATAAATAGGTCTGTTTTTGTTGGAAGAGTGCAACTCTTTCAACCTTAGTCTGTGGGGCATAACTATTTATAAACCTGTACAAAGTGTTTTGGTGTTTAATACCCAGAATCAATATTCTACCTGGTACCAGGTCAATGATTGTGTTTATTTTAATCTTTGTAGAATTAAATAAGTAACCAGCACTTGAGCAGACCTCAATTCCTAAGGACCAATAAGACGGTCCAGCATAGCACTGTTCTGTTGCATCTGTTAATTCAGAAGTTGTATGTAATCTTGTATCTTGTATGCATATGACATCTGCCTTATTTCCTATAAGATGGTTAAATACAGCTTGTCTTTTACCTATATTTTTATTGCTATTTACATTAACTGTAATGATGGATAGTGTAGATGTCATATTCTTGGTTTAGTTTAGTTTTATGTCATTTTTATTCCTTTAAGGAGGCTTTTTTTCTGTTTGACCTTCTGATCCCTCTTTTTCTTTTTTTGGTTTTCCTTAGTATTAACCACCTGTTGTTCCTCATACTCATTCCCTGAAGTACATTCTGGCTGAGTGGAACTTAGGGAGGAATTATCAGACTTGTTTTCAGAACCATCTGCTACCTTTTCTAGTGCCTCATATCTATTAGATGTTTCAATTTCAGTGGTTTTTAAAAGTTCTGCTTTAGGTTGTTTCCAGTTTTGTTTCCTTCTATGCTCTGACTTCTCATCCTGTCTTTGGTTAGGCGGAAAGGGGGGCATGTCCTGTTTGTCTACGTCCTGAGATAAAGGTGTCTCCTGTTCCATCTCTGTTACCTCAGTTTCTCTAGTAGTCTCAGCTTCCCTAGTCTCTTTACATTCTTCTTGGTCATCCATAGTAAAGTACAGTTACGTAAGAACTTACCGTAACAGTAGATCTTTGAGAGAAGCTCTTGCAGCAGTTTCCAACATTGAGGAAGAACTGGTGACGGTTCCAGCAACTTTTTTCTTCAGCAGTACCTACGTGGGGAACGCACCCCGCCGACGTTGGCTCCACCCCCGACGTCACCTTATATAAGGGAGGAGTTCCCTCAGTTCTTGGATGCCCCTCCCGACAGGAAACATGACCGGCAGGCCTGCCAATAACTACTGGACAAAAGGCAGACAACTTTCTAATGAAACCAAGCCAACCTGGGAAGAACCTGATCCCCGGGGGAAGGAGGGTGGGAAAATACATCTGCTGCAAGAGCTTCTCTCGAAGATCTAGTGTTACAGTAAGTTCTTACATAACTGTACTATCTTACTTCGAGTACAAGCTCTTGCAGCAGGTTCCAACATTGAGGACTGAGTCCCAACAGTATAAACTTAAGACAGCTTCTTGGGTGGAGGAGACTACAAGAGGAACAAGGGGACAAAACAGAGGGGAGGATCTAGGAGACCAAGCCCTGCAAGACCGAACCCCGCTCTGCGCCTGGAAACTATGTCCAGGCTGTAATGCCTCACAAAGGTGTGAACTGAGCTCCAGGTAGCGGCAGCGCATATGTCTGCTGTCGGAACCCTTTTAAGCGCGGCAAACGAGGTAGCCAGCGCCCTCGTGAAGTGAGCTTTGATCGGCCCCGGAGGCGCCTTATTGTGTGCCTGATAACAGTAGTCCATACAGTGGACCAGCCAGTGCGAAAGCATCTGTTTGGTAACCAGGCAATCCGCAGACTGAGGAGCAAAGGAAACAAATAGTTGGTCAGACAGCCTGATCTCCTTGGTTCTGGCCAGATAACACCTGAGGGCTCTGTGTACGTCCAGGGAATGAAGAAGAGTCTCTCCCCCACTGGAGTGCTCAGGGTAGTACACCGGAAGCTGAACCGACTGATTTAGAGTGAGTTCTGAGACCACTTTTGGTAAGGATTTTGGATTTGTTCGCAAATCGACCCTATCCCTGTGAAAGGCCAAATATGGTTTCCTGCACATGAGGGCCAGTAGTTCCGAGATACGCCTGGCAGAGGTGACCACAACCAAAAGCAGCGTTTTCCACGAAAGGAAACAAAGCTCAGCACTCATAGCCGGTTTGAAGGGAAGAAGAGAGAGCTTTTCCAGGACAAACAGGAGATCCCAAGGAGGAACAGGGTCCCGGATGGGAGGTCTGATATGGAGAACCCCGCGTAAGAAGGCTTTTGACACCTCCATCTCAGCCACTGTCTTAACCGACATCAGAAGAGTGGTAAGTGGAGATGGCGGCCAGGTGTACTTTGATGGAGGCGTAGCTAAGGCCCCTCTCTAACAGGGAAAGCAAGTATTACAAAATGGAGTTGACCGGACAGACCACCGCGTCCATCCACTTTGCTGTGGCCCAAATACAAAAATGTTTCCATTTCATAGCGTAAGTGGCCCTGGTGGCAGGCTTCCTAGTCTCAACCAACACCTGAGCAACCTGGTCGGAGACCCCGAAACGAGCCTTCGCTAAGTCCTGAGGAGCCAGGCATGAAGGTGCAGAGACCACAGGTTCAGATGTAGCAGAGACCCATTCTCCTGCGATAGCAGATGGTAGGATAAAGGAAGAGGCATCGGAGGCTCTGCAGCAATGGAAACCAAATCTGTCGAGGCCACAAAGGGGTGATCAGGATGATAGTGGACAGCTCTGTTTGCGCCTTGAGGAGGACCTTCTGGAGAAGAGGAAAAGGAGGAAAGGCATAGAGGAAACTCCCGCTCCAGCAGAGGGAAAACGCGTCTTGCCAGGAAGCACCAGGCTCTGGACCTAGCGAGCAAAAACTGGGCAGTTTTGCATTGCAAGGAGACACGAAGAGATCTACCTCTGGTGTCCCCCACCAGAGGAAGATGCGATCTGCTACCTGTTGGTTTAACTCCCACTCATGGGAGCATGATCTCGTCCTGCTGAGAATGTCAGCCAACATGTTCTGAAGCCCTGGGACGTGGACCACCATCAGGAATAGGTGATGTTCCAGCGCCAAATCCCATACCCGCATCACCTCCCAGCACAGAGGGTATGAGTGAGTCCCACCTTGCTTGTTGATGTAGAACATCATGGCAGTGTTGTCTGTTTGCACCAGAAGATGACCCGAGGCCAGGACTGACGCCAAGGCTTGGAGGGCATAGAGCTCTGCCCTCATTTCCAGGATACTGATGTGCAGATTCGCTTCTAGGGGAGACCAAGTACCCAGTGTACGATGGCTCCCTAAATGTGCTCCCCATCCCAGGGAGGACACATCCATTGCGAGGGATGGAACGGGTGCCCCCATTTGAAACGGTGTGCCCTTCAGGAGATTTTTGGACGACATCCACCAGCGAAGCTCTCGACGGACTGGGTCCGATATTCTGACCAACACGTCCAGATCGTCAGACATTTGGTCCCATTGAACCCTGAGGGACCACTTAATGGTCAGCACGCAAAGATGGACCAGGGAAACGGACACTATGGCAGCCGCCATATGTCCCAGCAACCTGAGGACCAGACGGGCAGGCACCTCTGAGGCTGAAGAGATCTGAGACGCGATGGTACGAATGCAACCCGCTCTGTCACAGGGAAGAAAAGCTCTCCAGAGAGACGTGTCCAGAGACGCTCCTATGAAAAGAAGGGTCTGGGTTAGAGATGGATTGGACTTGTCCCAATTGATGGTGATGCCAAGACTCTGAAAAAGGGAGATTGTCTTGCTGAGAGTCTCCGACAAGTGGGACCTGGAATGGGCCATGAGGAGCCAGTCGTCTAGATACGGAAACACAAAGTGGCCCCGTCTTCAAACGCTGCAGCCACCACCGCCAGGCACTTCGTGAAGACCCGTGGGGCTGAGGAAAGACCGAAAGGGAGGACTCGGAATTAGTAGTTCACGCTCTCGAATCTGAATCTGAGGAATCTCTGATGGCTTCTGATGACAGGGATGTGTAAGTAGGTGTCCTGCATATCCAGGGATGCCAGCCAGTCTCCTGCTGAAATAAGAGGCAGGAGACTGGGGAGGGAAACCATCCGGAATCTCTTGTACGAGACCCACTGATTGAGATCGCTGAGGTCCAGAATGGGTCTGAGATCTCCCAACTTCTTTGAACCAAGAAGAAGTGGGAGAAGAACCCATTTCCTGATTCGGCCAGAGGAACTGGCTCGATGGCCCGCTTCTGATAAGGGCCCTATGTTCCCTGGGATAATGGGATGGAGGAGGGGGTCTGTCTGGAGGAACTGATACAAACTCTATGGAGTGCCTGAACTCCACGAGTTCCAGAACCCAGTGGTCGGAGGTCATCTGCACCCACACGTCCACATAAAGTGAAAAGCGTCCTCCTACTGGCTCCCCTGGTGGAACAACCAGGGGAGGAGGGTCACCTGAATAGTCAGGTGCAACCCCCGGACCCCTACCTTTTTGCAAAATGACAGGTGGCATGCTGTTGAAGCTGACAGCAGTACCTGGTGAGGACTGGGTTCGGAGAGGACTAGGTTACTCGGCACATGGGGCCTAGGTTTGGCTACTCTGCACAGAGGCACTCAAGTAAATCCGAACACAGGAAGCAATAAATGTAATGTCCAAAACCAGGAATGGGATTCTAAAGTGTGGCTTTTATTCACATCCAAACTGAACAAAGCATAGACGGACCCCCATGGGGCTACATTCCTGGTAATGCAGATTACAGACAACAGAACACTTCTTCACATTTCCAGCCCTCAGGCTCTACACCCACCAGGCACACAGCCCTGACTTGCACGCAGCTTTGGGTACACAGCCCGACCTGTACACTACTTGGGTTTTCCCCATGGCCCGGCTCCCCTACGGCCACTTGATCCATGGTCCATTATGGGAATGAACCAGTTTTCCAGTTGGTGGCTCCCCAAACCACCTTAGAGCCTTCGACTCCTAGAAGGAATTTTCTTCCAATCCCACATCTGGGTACTTCCCTCATCACTGGCCAAGTGCATGAGGCAAAGTAGAAATCCACAGAGCAAATCCGTAGAGGTGGACCTGGTTACTAAAGATGGGGGATCTCCCACCTCCAGCTCCCAGAATCCATACCCGGCCATTTCTCTGGAAACTAAACAATTCTTTTCTGAAAGCTTGGCAATGTAGATTACTGGGTAGACGTATATCACATCTCCTCTACATGTCTAGACTTCCCCTATGTGCTGGACTTGAACATACTTTTACTTTTGGCTAAGCCTATTACTCTAGGCCTCCCACTACTTCAGTAGTCCAATCCTCACTTTAACACAAGTCCAGGATGAAACATAGGCCCTTTAGAAAGAGCAGAACTCATCCTCCGGTTGCAGGTGCCCACAGGCGAATCACGAAATCTTCTTGTTTCCCAGACTCTTGGACAAAATAAGGCAGCTTCTTCCTCCAGCAGTAGCCAGGGGGTTGCCCCTGGAAATGCAGGCAAACCTTCCTGCCCCATCCCCTGAGGGATGGGGCACAGAGACCTGAAACAGCAGTATCCACCACTTTAAAACAGCTCACTGTGTCTCTCTTTAGGTGGAAACACACATCTTTCCCTAATTGTAGCCCTATTCCAGGGCTGAGGCTCCAAGAGCCTAGCACAGAGCTGTTGTGCTCCTCTCACAACAAGCTCCAAACTCCAACTGTCTACAGACTACTGTTCAAACCTCCCAACATTCTACTCCAACTCCCTGCTGCAGATTCCATTGAGGCTCATGCAGCTGCGATAGTTCTATGGTGATGTCATCCCTCAGTCTCAGCTGAGACTGAGAACAGAGTGAGACAGTGTGAAATCCATTTAACTAGAGTTTCACAAGCTGCCTTCCTTGCCTACCACTAGGTCTTACTGGGATTCTAGTAACCTCGGGTAACAAGGGGGTTACACAGGCATTGGTTGGGAGTGGGAGGGCGGCAGTGGCTGCTCTGGGAGGTCTAGAGGCAGACGCCGAGGTGCCTCTGGCTCTGCCTCTATGACCAAAGCCACCCTGCTGAGCCTGCTGCTGAAAACGGGGCTGCTGCGGTTGTTGTCCCCCACGGCCATGAAAACGAGGCTTCCTAGGATGCCCCTGTTTCAGGCGATAAATGGACTGCACGGAATGGACAGCCTTTCCGGAGTCCTGCAGCCTAATGATTACCCATTCCGTGTCTTCGCTGAAGAGCACGGGACCTCTGAAGGGAGCATCCAGAAGATGGACCTGTATGTCTGGATCGAACCCCAACACCCGAAGCCAAGCATGGCAATGGAGGCAAATGCCTGAGGCAGCCGCCCTAGAAGAAGTGTCCGAAGAGTCGTAGGCGTTTCCCACGTAGGTACTACTGAAGAAAAAAGTTGCCAGAACCATCACCAGGTGGCGCCAGTTCTTCCTCAATGTTGGAACCTGCTGCAAGAGCTTCTACTCGAAGTAAGATCTGGTATATTGTCCTCTTCCTGCACTCTTGTCGGGGGAGAGGGAGGTGGTGGGGTTGGTGGGGGTACCAGAGTACTTTTGCATGAGCGTGCCCTTTGTGCATTTGTCATGAACAGCTGTTGTTCTTCCCTGTCAGTTTCATTATTTTTGTGAGCTGCCCACTGGCACTCCTGATATTTTTGTGAGCTGCCCACTGGCACTCCTCATATGTATGACACCTGCCTTCACACAGATTGCAAACTAGTTCATTTCTGCAATGATTGCTAGCATGACCCAACATGTTACATAAGGTACATTTTAACTGGTCATAAGAGCTGCTTAAAAGACTCGTGGAACCACATCTATAGCAGGCCTTGGGTTGGCCTGCATAGAATAGAACTCCACAGTCTCTCTCCCAAAAAAACAATTCGGTAGATGTTGCAGGCCTGTGTCGTTTGATCTTAACAATGCTTTTATTCTCCAACCGCCAGTCCAGATGTCCTCAGAATCAAATATGGCTTCACACCTCTGTTTTAGCCAGTATATTAAATCTGACACACACACTCCTTCACCTCGAAATAATACTGTCACAATTTTGTGTGCTGGTTTGGTTAGTGGGATGACTTAAAAGGGGGTCCATAAAAGAGTTTTTTTCAAGTGCTGATATTGATCCCAGAATTTTTGTAAACCTTTGTTCAACTTGAAATTCACATCAAATGTGGTTTCACCCGATACATGTATGGATGAGTATATTTCTGTTGTATTGAAACTCATACTCTCTTTTAGTAAGGTTTTTGCCACAAATAATCTATCGGGAAACCTCTCCATGCCCCCTTTGTAGATTAAATGGATTGCACTGCCACGTCTGGCAGGCTGTTGTGGAGTATAAAAAAATGAGGCGTAAGGCCTCTCATTTCTGGTTGAGACTGAAGATGATCCAGCAGGGTAGGGGGCTCTCTATTACTGCCAGAAACATCCGCAGTTTGGTTACCTGTATTTTCCTCTTGGGTTGGCAACTCCATTTCAGTTTGCTCATTATTGCTATTTTCAGTATTCATGATTAAAATAGGGTTTTGTGTTAAGTGTAAACCCTCTGGAATATGCAGGGGAAAGTTCTGTTCACGCATAGTCACATTATTTTTCCCCATTTACAGTTTGGGTTAAAGTACCTTTTGCACAGTCGGAGGTGTTAGAGAGGTATTTAGATTTTTTACCTATAAGGTTTACTCCAGGAATTTTGATGGGGGAGAATCCCGAAGTCCACTCTCCCAATGTGGGGGGCACCACCTAACCTGCAGCTTTCAGAGCATTTTCCACAGACCAGGATTCACTGCTGTCCACCAGATGTTGTGATCGCTTTGACTTTAATTGGCTTCTGTTTTTCTTCCGCATCTCGCCTACTCATGCTGACAATGAAAAAAAAAAACAGTTGCCGAGGCTTGATCGCCTGTTGAAGCTTGAAAAATCATCTTGCCAGTGTCCGTGTTAGTGTTAAGGTTAGTACCTTTCTCAAAACTAGTAACCAGGATCGCACTGCCGTGGAGGGCCTAACTCACGGGATTCGCAGCGCTTCTTGCCATGGCTTCAGATTTCTCAATCTCTGACACTTGTTGCAATTTGCGCACATTAAACCTTTCCTTTTCTGCCCTTAACATGGCTTGTAATGTTGCAGAATCCCTCTTATTTACCTCTGTGTTGTCCGATAGGATATTTTCTATGATCTTTTGCTCCATAGTTGTATTCTTTTTCTCTGTCTCCTTATTCTCGTCGTTTGCATCAAAACAATTTCAGTTTCTTATACCTGTATTCCTTCCAAATCCTTGAGCTGTAATTCATTTTGTAGAAGATCAGGACTTTCCCTGGTATTTCCTTGCACCTCCATCAGACAACTTCCAGCTTCACCTCCTCCTCCTCTGTCCAACTCCAAACTGGTCTCCTCCATCTTTGCTCACAGGAAGAAGAGCCCCCTGGTGCAAGAGTAGGTGAATTTTCCCAGTGTCCTGGCCAAATTTCCCCCATTCACTAAAAAATACCACCAACAGCTTAATCTGGTTCAATTTCATTTGGTTACCATCTGTATCCCCGGTCACCCTTAAAAGGGACTGCTAGTTTCAGTGGGCCTACCGGTCAACAAAATTCAATAAACAAAAAAAAAAAAACAAATAAACAAATCTGCCCATGTTAAATACTGCAACTGTAGGAACTACAGGAAGCAGCAAGATCAGGGAGTCTACCTACAGAAAGCTAGGGAGGTCAGTAGGAGAGTCAGGAAGGCCATGGCTAGGAAGGAGCTGCAAACTGTGGAAGGGAGGATGAGAAAGCCTTCTTTAGGTATATTAGTGAGAAGAGAGACACGAAGGTTGGTATAGTTAAGCTAGAAAAGGAGGAGGGGTGGAAGGCAGTAAAGTGGAAGTGTCTTGTAACGAATACTTATGCTCCTTCTTTAGTAAAGAAATGAATGGATCACCGCCACGAGGGAGGATGGCAGCGGGGGGGAGGCATGGCTGTCAACGGGATAATGGAAGACAGGGTTAGGAAAGGCTCATGTCCCTAAAGGAAAACAGTCACTGGGATCGGATAGCATGCATCCAAAGGTGTTGAGGGAACTGGCAGTGGCGCTGGCGGACCTGTTCAACAGCTCTTTGGATACAGGGATGGTACTGCAGGAATGGAGAACTGTGCATGTGGCACCCTTCACAAGAGTAGGCCCAGGGACAACCCAGGGAACTATGGGCCAGTCAGTCTGACCTCCACTGTGTATAAGCTCAGGGAGACCATTCTGAAGGAAATATTAGTGGAGTTCCTTGAAGCCAATGGGTTGCAGGCAAGAGACATTATGGGCTCTCTCTAACCTGTTTAACTTTGGGTAAACACAGCGGTGGAAAAGGATCAGGCAGTTGACATTATTTTTTTTTGTAACCAGGAGAAACACACTAAGCTGAAAGCTTGTTTACAGGTGTGACCTGGGAGCACAAGGAAGTTAAGTGACTTGCTCAGGGTCACACAGTATGCAAGTGGGGGCTGTGGGATTCAAACTCATTCAAACAAAGATTCAAACATTCTGTTTTTAGAATTCAGCAAGGCCTTCGACTCAGTGCCACATAAGAGGTTGATCAGGAAGTTGGAGGACCTGGGGGCAGGGAGCAAGTTAACCAGGTGGGTAGCAAACTGACTTGGCGGTAGGACCCAGAGGGTAATGGCAGTAGTAGTGGTGGTGGTGGTGGAGGAGGGGGAGTTCTCAGGGGCAGGGAAGGTTACAAGTGGTGTATCACAGGGGTCAGTGCTTGGACCGGTATTTAATGTATTCATAAACGACACTGGAGACAGAGTAAAGGGTAAGATCTGCCTCTTTGCAGATGATGCCAAGCTCTGTGAGAGGGTGGACTTGGACGAGGGGTGCAAGACCTAAAGGAGGACTTGGCTAAGCTGGAGAGTTCAGTTCAGTTTGTGCTTATTGTTCGACTATAAGCCTTTACAAAAATACATTTAAAATACAGTACATAAAATTCCTTCATCATATAAATGTTGCCAGAACAACTGTCAGACACCAAGACAATATTAATAAATAGCAACTTCAAAATATCCCTAAGTCATATTATAGGTACCTCCCCCATAAATCCATATACAGTGTACAATAAGTAATCTGAACCCTAATTTAAAAACATTGTCTCTTTACTCATAGGGCCGGATATTCAGACTACGCCGGGCAGTGGCGCAAGCCTGGGCACTGCGCAACTGGGCTGCGCCAGGGCATGGACCAGGTGATATTCAATGGTGCTGTGACATGGCTCAGCACCGTTGAATATGGCACAGAGGGCGCACACACTGCACCAGTGCAAGACAGGGAACAGGAGCAGGGGGGATGCGCCAGCACAAATGCAGTTGCGCTAAACGCATCACCTGCGATATTCAGCATGGGGCATGCAAATGAGGCCATTATGCATGCAAGGCGCAAATGGGGCCATTTGCACGTCATTATGGCCCCACTTGCATGCGATGCGCTGATCCCCGGTGACTTGAACCTGGCACCCTGCCAGGCTGCAGCCGTCGGGGATCAGCACCCTGCGGTGCCATGGAAGTCCCCCTGCTCCCGTACGCCTGATCGTGGTCAAAAGTATAGATATTATCCCTGGTGGTCTAGTGGGAAGCCCCTACTGCCTGATCTCGGGCATTCGTAGAACATAACCCTGGTGGTCCAGTGGTGACTCCCCATTGCCCAATTGTGGGCAGGTTTACATTCATAGCCTTGGTGGTCCAGTGGCGTTCCCCATCGTCCGATCACAGGAAGTTGTAAACTCACATCCCTGGTGGTCCAGTGGTTCCCCCCATCGCCTGATTGCGGGCATAAGTATAATTAAGATCCCTGGTGGTCCAGTGATACCCCCCCAGCCAGGCATAAGTATAATTAAGATCCCAAGTGGTCAGTGGTACCCCCTTCCCACCCACCTCACAGAGGTCCCCGCCACCCCAGCACCCCTCTCCCACCCGTCCGCCATCGGCGGGCGGTAGCACGCCCACATGCTGCCCGCTGAAATGACAGCGCATAGTATGATCTATCGGGCCTGTGTAGTACAGTATGGTCTGCATGCCTGTTGGTCCACGCAGTGAACCAATAAGCGACAGATCGTACTGTATGCTGTCATTCGGCGGGCGGCATGCGAGTGAGGTGCTACCCCGCCGATGACGAGGTTGCTGGGGAACCTCTGTGGGCGGGTGGGGAGTGGGTTCCACTGGACCACCAGGGATCTTAATTATACTATGCCTGCCATCGGGCGACTGGGGGGGCCACTGGACCACCAGGGGAATGTCGTGTGCGGCATCGTGTTGGGGCGGGTGTAACACCACGGCAGGTGGCTGCTGTGTTGTGCCCTGCAATACAGCAGCCCACCTATAGGTGTCCCTGACTTGTTCCCAGTTTTTACGGGCACAACTGTAGGGCCCCTTGTGCGGCACAATGCAGGGGTGCGCCAGCATATCGCCACACCTCCGGGCTGAATATCGGGATGTGCCGCATGCGATGGGCACGCCTGCATTTACGCCACATACATTACCAATGCGCCTGCGCGATCGAGTTGCGTGATCGCAACTTGCCCCTTGAATATCGCGGTGGAAGCAAGATACGGTTGCCACGCGCAACCCCTTTGAATATCCAGGCCAAAATGTGTACATAATGTCTCCAATATTCTATTTTATTTGCTCCTATGTAGGGGTTGAAACTAACTTTTTCGGCGACTAGCCAGCAGGTCTAGTGACTGGAAAAATCCACCAGCCCGACAGAATCTTCACCAGCCCGGCAAGCTGACTCTGTCACTACTCTGGGTGATAGACTCAGTGACCAGTAAGCCAGGTTGTGTTGCAGCTCTGTGGCCCATTACAGCTATCAGAGATGATTGTGTGAGGATACTAGGAGGCACGACAGGGAACAGATAGCTGTCTGATGAGCAAGTCAGTGACAGACCAGCAAGACAAGGTTATCTGCTGTTAACTCAGAGATACTGTACTGCTAGCAACATTTCTGAGTTAGCAAATAATACCCTGCCTGCCTATGCTGGTATGTCACTTGCTCATCAGTCAGCTGTCCGTTCCCTGTCATGCCTCTCTGATAGCAGTGTAATGACCCTTTTAATGCCGCTGAGTTGCAACACAACTTGGCTTACTGGGTCAATGAGTTAGTCACCCAGAGTGGTGACACAGCTTGCTTGCTGGTGCTCCCTTCACTAGCTTGCTTCAGAAACTGCTGCTGCTGTCCTGATTTTCCTCAGCTTTGTTGTAACACAGACCCTATCTCAGGACAGCATGAGCAGCATGGAAGAGTCCCAGAGATTTACACCATCTGTGTCTCTCAGAAAGAGTCATTGGAGGAAGGCAAATGCAGCAGAGCACAGCAAACTTTTTATTTTAATTTTCCCGACGGTCACATGACAGCTGTGTTTGCTGCTCATAGCGCACCCCCCCAATATGTGCCACCCGACACCCCCCCCCCTGCCAGCAGTCGGTGGCACCATGACACAATCAATTTTAACCTGCAGGACCTGAAATCATACTCCTGATCAGTGGTCCATGGTCTTAGCCTGGCAGAGTATTTCAAGACTGAGCAGCAGTACAGCACGTTCCCTTCCAGCCCTCTCAGTACTTACGTTCCAGGCCTTCACTCTCTCACACTGAGGTTTTCTGCTCCTCTCCAGATCACCGATAGTGAGACTCCTGACACTCCCTCTCGATTCCCGGACTCTCAAGCAGCTACAGCAAGGATCACAGAACCGAACCCTTTCACGGCACATTACGGTGAATGTCCTAATGGTCAAACTACTGAGCGGTACTGCAGACGGCACCGGCAAGAAATGGAGTTCCCTCTCGAAGGGTTGGCTTCTTCACGGCAAGAGCTCCTCTTCTTGCAAGGTTTCTTCCTCGGGAGCTCACTTCGGCTGCCTTTTGGCAATCTCCGGCAGTGCTCCACAGCGGCCACTAGTGGTCCAGCAGGAAAAGCTTTAGAAAAAGCAAGGCGCCCGGTGGGCACTCAGCTGTGGCATTTTCACCCACCTGTCATGAAATCCACCCGCATTTGGCAGGTGGGCAGGTGCTAGTTTCAAACCTTGCTATGTAAATTACAAATGAACCGTTGTTAAAAAAAAACATAGACTTTATTCAGTACATCCATGTTATGCGAATTGAGGAGGTAAAGAGTAGTTTGGTCGGGGAGTCAAGATCACCCAGGATGCTACTCAACCATTCCTGCCTCCCCTTAACATAAAGGGGGCATAGAAGTAAGATATGTTTCAAATCGTCTTCATATTTCAGATTACATTTACAAAACCGGGAAAAATACCCATCCTTTTTTGATTAGAAAATATATAATTTGCATTGTATAATTCCAATCTGAATCTTGTAAGAAAACGTCTTTTATCTGGATTAACAATTTTCCTGAGATAAGGCTCTAACTGATGATTAATTTTAAGCAATTTATACCATCTAAAATGTTTCTGGGACATGAGACGCTGCAGATTATTTTATATCTCTTTGTCCCTAACCCTTCCTCGAATTTGTGATACTACTTCTTCTCTGGGTCTTAGATATATTTCTGTAAGCAGATGTCCCAAGCCTAACGGCAGTAGCTTTCTCTTAATCAGTGGGACAAAAGTAAAATGAAAGCCCATCGAGGAATATTGTATTTCTTATTCGTGACAATATCTAGGTATACGAGATTCTTGCAACAAAAAAAGTTGAAGTAAAAAAGTTAGTTGTCTTTCCACAAAGTTTGCAAAGAAAACTGACCCAGCTTGAGTCTTGTCAACTCTGAAGGAACTGATTGTGGTATCATAAGTAGATAACGGTAAAATTTGTTTATTATTGTTTCTAGAGGTTTGCTCTCTATAAATCCCCAGATTTCCGTTGCATAGAAGATGCTGGTTTGAAGTTTGGCATTTATTACCTTTAAGGCCACCACCACAAATCCCTTACCTGTCCTTGTATTAAAGCTCTTAAATGCATTAACAGCAATTTCTAATATGGTTTGTAAATATAATATAGTATATGGTTAGGGCTTACTGTCTATAGAAATCAGTGGCTTTCTAAGCTTGCTGTAGGGCAGTTCAAAGGTCAAAAAAGTTGTTGTACTATCGTTCTGATGTCACAATCGACAGTTGAACAACTTTTCAGCCTTGTCCTGCCTCTTGATTGGCTCACTCAACTAGTTGTTATGGAGAAACAATAGGGAAAACATGGCGGCGCAGTTAAGCGAGTGACACAATTTGAAGATGGAGGGGGGAAGGCTCAGAGGTAATGTGAGGAAGTATTTCTTCACAGAGAGGGTTGTAGATGCATGGAACAGCCTTCCTGAGGAGGTCGTAGAGTCAAAAACAGTGGGGGAATTCAAGAATGAATGGGACAGACATAAGGCAATCTAGTGGGGGTAGGAGGAAGTAGGCTGTTGGTTAACTAGGATCTGCAGCTTATCCGTTAAGTAGGGAACTGGGCAGACTAGGTGGGCCAAGCGGTCCTTATCTGCCATCAAAGTCTATGTTTCAGTGGATCCTCCTACTTTTGACACGGTAGCCTTACATGGCTTTGTGTCACAAACATAAATTCTTTTTCTAATTGTTTTAAAAATAAACACCGCCGGTAACAGAAAGTGAGTGAGAGGACGGAGAAGCCGGATTCAGCGAGACTGGAGAGAAGCTGGAGCGAGTGGCAGCAGGGAGGAGCGGGAACAACAAATAAGGCAGAAGGTAAAAAAAG
Organism: Neoceratodus forsteri; assembly: GCA_016271365.2. Classification (NCBI taxonomy): domain Eukaryota; kingdom Metazoa; phylum Chordata; order Ceratodontiformes; family Ceratodontidae; genus Neoceratodus; species Neoceratodus forsteri. The sequence goes on along the minus strand of CM028132.1, from coordinate 1,378,535,964 downwards.
GCTATGACTAAGGCATTGGGGAAAAAAAAAAGGCAAAAAATCGACAATAAGCCCCAACCACATACTGTAAAAAAACAGTGGATGGGTGACCATCCACAACTAAGGCTGTGTTTATATCTCGGGAGTTGATGACATCAGTGTTACTTCTCCAGCTTTGCTCTCGAGGTCTCTATGATGTCATCAACTCCCTCGATGGAAACACAGCCTTGTTGTGGATGGTCACCCATCCCCTATTCTATATATCTGTGCTTTCCATGTACAATTTTCTGAGAATCTTACCCATAAATAATTGTAAGATTTTGTAGTTTTCAGTTTATTATTATCAATGAATAATGTGTGTAGTTTCTTACTTTTGTTCCCAAAAATGACCATTTTTGTTTTGTCCTTGTTGATTGTAAGTCTGTTTTCTTTACATAATTTTGAAAAATGATTCACCTTTTCCTGCAACCAAAAAAGAAGTTGAAAGTAAAACTATGTCATCAGCATAAGCAAGACATGCTATTTTTTTATTCTTTACCCCCAGGGAGTGAAAATCTTGATTCTCCAGGTTCAATAATATACTGTTTATGTATATGTTGAAAAGTGTCAGGGCCAAGAGACATCCTTGTCGTACCCCACAGTTAGTATTGATTGAGGAGGTAATTCCACCAAATTGATTATATTGCACCTTAATCCAGGTTTCAGTATGCGACCAAATCAAAATATCCAGTAGGGCTAGATCTATTCCTAGTTTTCCAATTTTTTCCATAACAGAGTTCTACTTATACTATCAAATGCTGTGCTTAAATCTACAAAGCAGCAGTATAGTTTTGCTTTCTTCACTCTAATATATTTCCAAATAATATGTGATAATAAAGGAATAATGCACGACAGGGTGGGTGTTATGCTGGGATAACATCCCACCTCGGGTGGTTAGACACGAGGCCGCAGGCCGAGCACGTCCAATACCTGAGAAGGGATGTTATCTCAGCATAACACCCACCCTGGAGTGCATTATTCCTATTATACAATGACTCCTTTGTAAAATAAAATAAAAAATAAGTTTAACATTTTTTTAGTCATTTTTTACTGAGTAGGTATACATATTAGAAAAACAGTGCTGCTCTGTTTTGTCCAGTAGATGGCTGTTCTGCTTTTGCTTCTTGTATTCACCCCCCGGAGATCCGGTCATAATAGCGCGGCCGAAATAGCGTGAGCAATAACCGCCCATAATGAGCGCTGCTACATAATAGCATAACAATATAAGCGCTAATGAAATAGCGCTAAGTTATTGGTGTTTTCCCTGGTCATCAATGGATGCCATTTCATTAAAGCTCTCACTATGGGCTTTACTGAGGACTTTTTTTTATTACCAAAATGTTCCACTAGATGGTAGTACCTATTATTCGGGTGCCACATTCTATAATCCCTGAGGCAGCCTGTGTAAAATAACCAAACATGCCCTGGTAGAGTTCTATTATGGTCAACTGGCACATTGAATTCTGTGTGGAACAACCCTCTGGAGGCCTGACCTGATTTCAAACTCCCTTTACAGAACTTTACTGGAAGAACATGGATGGTGCACTTTGATGTATCGCATGCTCACAATGGCAACTAACTAAGTTATCATGGTGCGGCTACCAGTACAGACCAATATAGACCCAAGGGCTACAGGGAGGCAAAACCTGAAGCAGAATTCTGCACTGAGGAGAACCTGAAGACCTAAAGATAGAACATTTTTCCCTAGAGCTGGAGCAAGTGCTGAACGAGAGGAGGTGGGGCGGCATTTGGCAATTGCAGCCGCCCACCAGGAAGAGGAAAGTAAAAAGTGAAAGTTATTGCTGAATTGCCCAGTGCACGCTGCAGATGAACTGGGCACTTGCAGAAACAGGGAGATGCTTTTTTTTAATTGAAGATAAGGAGTTTGTATTTGGGGTACCCCCCCGGACTCCATGAGAAGCAGCAAAAGAAAGGAGTTGGCGGCTGTACTGTAATTTTGCAATTTTAGCCACTGCTCCTAATGCAATTCTCGCTGCAGGAGGATTCCTTGCTATATATCCCAAGCCACAAGAGCTTCCTAAATGTATTTTGTACCCTCAGAGAAGGGTTATGCTTTACTGCTAAAATTATTTAAGTACTTTAAAATATAGGAGGACTACATTTTAAAGTAAACCAAGAGACTGCAAGACTGTAATGCCCTTAAATGTAGTGTGCACCGTATAAAAAGTTGTCAGAGGATTGACATAAGCATTTCTTTGTTACAGAAAGTGATTAAACAATCATAAATGAAAGCATCGATCAGTAAAGTGCTATTAAATAACACGCTGTAATTTCATTACGCTATTATGCAGGAGCGCTAAAATGTACGCGCTGTAATAACACGTGCGATATTGCATGCGCGATTTTGACAGTGATCCTTCACCCCCTTCCCCACTGCATTTCTTTGGTAGACGTTCTGGTTGTCTGCACTGTGTGAAGATTTTTTTTTATACACTTAGACTTCTGACAGGGAGATGTGGCTACAATGCACACTTCCGGTTTTCCATGTTCATCAGTAAGTGTGTCTTGATCCAAGATGCTCGTTTTGAAATTCGTTATGAGGTGTCTGTGCTACTGCTGGGCTTTGTTTTTTTTTATTGTGGCCGTAAGCAATATGACTGTTTGAGGAATGGACCATTCTCTGTAGCTACACGGAGTGTGGCAAGTTAAAGGGCTCGCGTTAGAGCCGAGGGGGAAATTGATGGCTTTTCCATTTAAAAATCTTTTGTTTGTTTGGGGGAATACTGTGTGGAGGCTGGGTTGGAAGAGAGTTCGGGACAATGACGGGTTTCCGTGTCTGTGGCTGGAGCAAGCGAGCTGGGGACACTGACAGCATGTTGGGCTGCTGAGCGGACATTACTGCAGCGGGTAGTGATATTGGGAGACTGGCTGTGGTGTGCTGTGCTGGGATAACATCCCGGGTCCAGTCCCAGTCTGACCAATCAGGGACCAGCATTCTTTCTTGCCATTAAATAATATGTAACCATGCTGAACAGTCGAATGTCCTGATCTGAATCCATTTTAATATACACTTAACATCCGTTTTTCTTTAAGCCAGTCCTGGACTCCTTGAAGAATTATCTTGGAGAATAATTTCTGTGAAGCATCGATCAAACTTATGGGATGGTACACTTTGAGATCAGATGCATACCCTTCTTAAATAAGGGATAAATACTGCTTCCCAACCAACTAGTTGGGATTTGTCCTCCGTGAACTATATTAAATAATACTCTTAGAATGGGGACCCACCAATCAGGAAAAGATTTATATACATCCACCAGGATTTGATCTGGGCCTAGGGCCTTAGAAAGTGCCGCTCTAATCTCATTTTCTTATAAACTGAATAAAAGGCCATTAGATGTTTTAGATAATATTCATGTGTAGAGGTACTCCGAGAGTCCATTTCTTCTACTTCAGAACAATATAAATTCCGGAAATGTTCATCCTAGATATTAGGGGCAATGTGAGCCTCTACAGCAGTTGTATATCCACCATAGCCTTTACTCACTAAGGTCCAGAATTTTTTGTCTGTCTAGTATACATGGTCTCTCCAAGTTCTTCCCACATTTTCTTATAAAATTTGCCTCTTTCAACTTCAAGTAACTTTTTATGTTTTTCCTTGCTTTGTTTACATTTTGAATATTTTCTTTCGTGTTTGAGCCTTTACAGTGTCTTACCAGTTTCTGTAGATTTCTTTTTGCTTTTTTTTTCATTCTTTTTCTGCTCCTTGTTGCCACGATTCCTACCTCAGGAGGGAGCCCCCAGCCCCGTCGCGTCCACCAGCCGGCGCTGACCCTTACTCCCCCAGGCGGGGATCCCCAACCCCCACCAGACTCCAGATCCAGTGTGACCAGCACCGTGGCTAGTCAGGAGCAGGGCCTCGCCCTCCGTCATTCAAGGCAGCAACATTTTCTCCTCCCTGGAGATGAGGTGTGCAATGACACCTGCCGGAGGAATCGCGCATGTGTCTGCACACGCTCCTCCAGGCATCTGCCCCATCGGCACACTGCCCCTCAGCCTCTGCTAGGGGCCAGTCGAACACTGACCACCGGAGTCCCCCCTCCCTGGAGAAGGAGAGCAGCCCCTCGGATGTTCGATCCTTCTCCACCCCTGACAACCCCCGGTAGCCCGTGCTCGTTCCCAAACTCGGGTCGCCGCGTAGCGTGAGGAAAAGACGCGCTCAGCCCCTCAGCGCCACCGGGCTGGCCTTTTTGCTTTTTTACACGTTTTATTAAAGCAAGTAATATGTTTTTTCTGTGATAATGCTCTAGTTCTCAAAAATGGACGAATATATGAAGTTAGCAAAGACCATTTTCATACAATCTCAGTTCTTTCTTTGGAATTCAAAATATCAGTACTAATATTGGAAGTGGTTAAATGATTAAGAATGTCTGTAAAAAGTATATTTTGGGTATCCCATCTAATTCTTTTCTCGTTAATTATTTCAAGACCGTCCCCATTCCTATTCAAGTCGTGATTTACATCTGAAAAGTATTGTGAATTTAGTATTATCAATACAGGTACATGATCTATAATTTTTAGACTGTGAATCATTTTTAGTGCCTGAAAGTTAGCCCATACCAGGTCTATGATGGAAGAACCCAAGTGGCCCATACACTGTAAGTAAAATCCCCATTAGGATCGCCAGGCAGGCGACTGTTAAGCAACCAAAAGTTCTTCTTCTGACATTACTCGGAAAAGATTTTTACCATGCAAGTTGCATTTTTTGTCCTTTGATCTTCTAAGCCATTTCATCCTTAGGTTAATTATCTGAAAACTCTGTAGTAATTCGCAATAAAGACTTTCCAGTTTCTTGTTTATATACATCCTAGCATTGTAATCACCCATTATTAAAATTTCCTCTAGGTCAAATTTATTCCATTGCGTCATTTATAACTGATTCATACTGTACCCAAATATCTACAAAATGTTTAGTATTTGGAGGAAAAATGTTCACAAGTATGAGTTTCAGATTCCCTCTAACTAGTCTTACAATAAGTATGTATTCAGAAAAGGATGGTAATAAAGTACCCAAGAAATTCAGAGCTGTTTTAATATATAGCTATACCAGATTCATTACGTTCAAATTTTTCATGTTTATTAGCTGGTATAGCATACGAAGTGTACCTTGGTATCAAAGGAGTATTGAAGGACCAAGTCTCTTGAAAACAATGAATATCATAATTCACTAAAAAATCCCATGTCTCATTATCTGCTAATTTAAATGATCGGCCCTCAATATTCCAAAATAAGAGGTTTATTTCTCCTTCAGCATCTTTAGAATTAAGAATCGCTAGTGAGTTCCCCCTTTGTCATTGGGAGGACATTGACTTCAAAACTGAGTATCGATTATTATCTTCAAAAACTTTCCTTTCCATATTTGGAGGTGGTCTGGTCAGATTATAGTTGGGATCAGACTGTATAATTAGAACTTCAAAGTTTCTTATAAGTACCCCCAGAGTATCAAGTATATGGGAAGATTTTAGAACCGAATTTGCTAGTTTTGAGCTTTCGAATGTAGTGTCTAATTGCAGAGAATCTGAAATACCCTTATTGATCTTAATCCAAGCTATGGCATTAGGAGAAATATTTAGGTTAAGTGACCGTGATAAAAAATATGCAGAATCTTCTTTCACATTTCTTATTGTCTCTCCCACATTTGTTTTCCATCCACAAATTGAGAAAGTCCTATTTTCCCAAGATAGCTTGTGCCAGACTCATACTTGGCTATCATCTCTTGGACTGTTTATTCTATTTATATTCTCTTTCCTGGTTCTACTTTGTGGAATACTCGCGATACCATCTGTATACATCCCTAGAAGCCTTGGAACCTTTAGAGGAGCATGAGCCCAGATTCCTAATGACTGAAAAAAAAAAAAAAGATGCTTGTTTCCCGAAATTATGAGCTAATTGTTTGTTACCCATGTATAATAAAACACAATCAACGTGGGGGGGGCGCTGTTGAGCATTCTGACAGACAAGATGCACTTCGGATCAGCTCTGAGCATTTCTACTTTTCAAACATAAAAACTGAGATTTTTTTTTGAAACCAACTTCAAAATAATCACTCCTATTGCAAAGACAGCAAATTCGGGCGTCAACTGACACCGGACATGGTGATGGACCGCAACCAAAAAGCAGGTGGAAGCAGTCCTAACAATCCACCAGCTACAGACGCACAGGCCACGACCACCACAACAATTGCTAGACCCAAGCCCCCATGGAGAGCTTTACAGGCCTCAATGCAGGCGATCAACTTAAAAGTCGAATCTATCCTACAAAGGTTTGCTGAGCAGGACAGAACAAGGGGGCACAATGTAAGAACAAGGGGGCACAATTTGAAGATAGAGGGGGGATGGCTCAAGGGCAACGTGAGGAAGTATTTTTTCATGGAGAGGGTGGTGGATGCATGGAACAGCCTTCTTGAGGAGACTGAGGGGTCAAAAACAGTGGGGGAACTCAAGAATGCATAGGACAGACATAAGGCAATTATAGTGGGGTGTAGGAGGAAGTAGGCTGTTGGTTAACTAGGATCCGCAGCTTATCCAATAGGTAAGGAAATGAGCAGACTGGGTGGGCCAAGCGATCCTTATCTGCCGTAAAAGTCAATTTTTCTCTGTTAGGATGCCAAGTTGGAGGTGGTATGCCAGACTGAGCCATCGGTGGAAAAAAAAAATGCAACTCAAGCCCTAGCCAATTCATCCGAAGTGGCGCAGGAGAATGAACAGCTACACTATAGGTTGGAGGCCCTGGAGAATGCAAAGCAGGCCTCACACGTGCGGATTATTAGGTTGCCTAAAGGAACAGAGAAGGATGATCTGCTGGGGTTCCTACAGGAGTGGCTCCCTGCTGCACTAAATCTCTCATGGGACACAATTGCGGGTCACACGTGCAAAGCCTACCAGATTATTCCAGAGCAGTGGGGCTGAAAGGGGAAGCGCCCCGGATCATCCTATTAGTGACTGCCAACTCCTTGGTGAGAGACACTCTTTTACAAGCTGCCAAATCTACAGAGGACCTGAATTATGACGGGGCCACGTTGCATTTGTTCCCAGACCTTTCTTTTGCCACTCGGGCATGCTGAAAGAAATTCGACGCAATCAGGGCAAGACTGCGAAGCCTGGGGGTCACCCACTCCCTCTTGGTGCCAACCAGTCTTCGAATCCACTATGGGAGCCGCACCTACCAATTTACCAACCCCATGGATGCAGGGAAGAAAGTCGAAGCAATAGCTCAGGAGTTTCAGTCAATGGAGGCACAGCCTGTATCGGAGTCTGAAGAGGAGACCTGAACATTTGATTTTCTGCCCAAATAATGGACTGTAAAGTATAAATCTTATTTTGCTCTGTGTGTAACTTGAGGATGGTTTCTCAAATGATATAGTGAACTGTTTCAGGGTAACAATGTTTATTTCTTTTTAAGTTTATGAAAATGTGTGGACTGCATCATTTAGTGCTGAATATGTTTGAAACAAACTATTCTTAGAGATGGAGTCATATCAACACTACGTGCCGAGTTACAGAATTATGTACTTTCACATTCTGGATTTAACTGCCAAAAGCCTTTGTAGGGCGCAGCTATTCGGACTTCAGACTGTAAAGGTAACCTAGTTACTATTGCATTGGATGTATACGTTTATCTGGATGCCTTGCAGGAGTTGTACTGTATGTAACTGCATATGTCTGAAATGCAATAAACAAAGTTAAGAAAAAAAAAAAAATCTATGTAAGATGGATTAGGGGGACAAAATGCAAAAACATCCCTCTCTTCTTCTGAGATATGGAATAAATGTTTTATCCATTTTAAACTTTTTCCGAGGTTTCCTGCTCTTAAGGATCCACTGCATGAATTTCTGTCAGAAATTAAATTTCTATGGGACGACTTTCCTGAATTGCATTGTATGCCTCAAAAGACATGAGAGTATTGTGTGGGGCATCACTATGGGATCTTACGATTAGTCAATCGTTCAGTTTTTGGCCCTTCGGGGCTTCCTCGACCCCCCCCGACCAAACTCTCCACCTTGTTACCATCATGTTTTTCTATTTCTTTATGTTGATTAGGCAATACCTCATATTCAACTTGTACAATTTCCACGTACTGTTTAGAAAACTATGCCTCCTCTTGTAATAGATGTTGATCTTCCTGCCTGCTTATGTTATCTTTCTCCTTTATACTTTTGGCGATATTCCCGTTTTAGTTTTGTATTGATTCTTTGAATCCTTAATTTCAAATTATATTTCTTTTTGTCTTTTTTCCTTATTTGTGCTTTTGGTTTTTCCCTACTTCTCTTACTACTTTCTAGGCCTTTTAAACTCTCCTGTACCCCTTTCGTATCTGACAGTACTTCATGTTGTTTTTTTTTAGTAAAGGGGGAAGGAGAGACACCCGAATTGCTTTACTGGCATATTCTTTTGTTTCCCCTCCTTCACAGATGTAACAAGATAATTCAGAGTTTTGTTGTTCCTTTTCCCTTAGTTGTTTTAAGATAGACTGATGTCAAGTTTGAAATTTCCTCAAGTGCTCCTAGATTTTCCAGAAGTACTACATTTGCAAAATACATTTTTTTGATTATTTCCTACATTTGGTTGGAAAGGGAAGAGGCAGACACAAAATTCCTTTCATTGGTAAAAACATTCCTTATTGTACACAAGATTTGTAGGAGTTGACCTTTTCTTCGTAATAGGGGTAGTATCAGAAATCATCTTGGCAGAGAGAGTTCCCTTAGAATTTATTTTGTCTACTGATCTCTTCTCTAGTCCAGCTGGAACTAATTTCTTAAGTCCATATATAGCATGACTAATTTCATGTATGTCAGAAGCAAGATTATCAGATTTTCTGTATTAATATGGATAAGGTCACCTTCGTTTTTATAAATCTCCTCCTTATGTAAAATAGGTGATTTTAATATATATTCTGAACAGCGGGTTTGTGTTAATTCTAAGGAAAATGACTGTGAGGCCGACAAATCAAACATTTGTACATAACTTGAATTATCCAATCTTGTGCAAATAAAGATGATCCTTACCTGGTTTACCTTGTTTTATTATTAAGTAATGCTTCTAAATTAGGGGAATTTTCAAGATTTGAATAGTTTGCAGAGTTCTCTTAAGATTTTATCAGAGGTTCCCATAATTTGGGTACCAGTCTCCATTTTTCGGCTGCCTTATTTCTGTTGGCGCCACGTGAGTAGAGGCAGATAAGGAGACACAAAATTCCTTTTCTTTGTGGGTGATGCCCTTAAAAAAAACTTGTAATTTGGGGTTGTTTAAGGGACATCCCCCTCCTTACTATCCTTATTGTCCATATTTATATATGGAAAAATCTGTTTATTTTCTGTTTCCTTTTTTTACATTCCACAATTTACTGTACTTCCTCTACCAATGAACGATTTTTCCACTTTGTGTACACACCATCCTACACTCTATATAGTTGTGAACCACTATAGTCAACAGGATCAACTAAAGGTCTCCTTTGTTATCCAAATACACCTATATATGAACAATAAATATATAAATAAATCACTCATGTAGGGGAGTAGAAAATGTATGTGCTTATGGGTTTGAATCTGATAATACAAATCCAATAATGAGTTATTAAATAGAAAGTTATCTAGCAGGTACAGGTTAAACCTTTATAATATTGGCCGGCCGGATAGTGCAGTGGGGCCGGCCGGATAGCGCAGTAGTAGAGTTACCACTTGCCATCCAGAAGACCCAGGTTCATGCCCCAAGCCCTGAATGTCTAGTGCCGACCAGCAAGGTGGGGTTCAGGCATCCTTTGGATGCCTCCCACCTCAGGGAGGCCAGTTACCTCCTTCCGTTGCACAACCACCTCCTGGTGATCCAGGGGGAGGAGGTTGCTGTGCGGGAAGGAACAAGTGGTCCCCTCTGAGGTGGCCTTATGTCGGCACATATGAACATACGAAGAAGGCAGCAGAAGAAGGCCATTTGGTCTATCAATTCTGCTCGTACAGCAGGGTCCACTGCTTGAGCTAATGTCCCTGCCCTCTCTCCCCACTCCTCCCATCCTCCCTACCCATGATTCTTACCTTCCCCCATGCCTATCCCAGCCTCTCTTAAAGCTGCCCACTGTCTTCAATGAGATGACCTCTTCCGGCAGCACAATCCAAGTGTCTACCACCCTCTCTATGAAGAAGTGCTTCCTGACCTCCCTCCTAAACCTCCCACCCTCCAGCTTGAGACTGTGCCCCCTTGTGATATGGTTGCCACTCAGCTTAAAGAGACTCTCCTTATCAACCTTATGTATCCCTTTCAAGTACTTGAATGTCCCAGTCATGTCCCCTCTCACTCTCCTGTCTTCCAGACAGCACATGTTCAGTGCCCTCAACCTCTCCTCGTATGCCTTGCCCTACTGACCGGCTATCATCTTTGTAGCCCTCCTCTGTACCTTCGCCAGCAGGTTAATGTCCTTTCTGAGGTACGGGCACCAGTACTGAACTCCATACTCTAGATGTGGCCTTACCAGTGACCTGTACAAGGGCAGTATAACCTCCTCTCCTCTCCTCTCTCCTACTACTGATCCCCCTAGCTATGCATTCCAGCATCTTGTTTGCCTTTGCTGCTGCTTTCTTGCACTGCGTGGAGTGCTTCAGGTCACTAGTGATCATCACTTCCAGGTCCTTCTCCTCCTCTGATGCAGCTACTCAGACTACACCCAGATAATACTCTGTCCTGGGATTCTTGGCTCCAATTTGCATAATTTTGCATTTCTTGGCATTGAAGCCAAGCTGCTAGATCCTGGACCACCTCCCCAGCTTTTCCAGATTTTCCTGTAGGTCCCGTATCCCTTCAGCTGTGTCCACTCTCCCACTGAGCTTGGTGTCATCTGCGAATAGGCACATTTTGCCTTTAATGACATCCCCAATGTCACTGATGAAGACACTGAACAACACCGTCCCCAGCACGGAGCCCTGTGGGACCCCACTGGTTACCTTTCTGGTGCCAGATAACTTTCCCCCCACCACTACCCTCTGGGTTCTGTCCCTCAGCCAGTTTTCCACCCATCTGGCCATTTTCTCCCCAACTCCAAGATCCACCAACTTCCTGATCAACCTTTTGTGGGGCACAGAGTGAAAGGCCTTGCTGAAATCAAGACAGAGGACGTCTACCGCTTGGCCCCTGTCAACTCTCTTAGTGACACAGTCAAAGAAGTCAATCAGATTTGTTTGACACGATCTCCCCCCCATGAACCCAAGCCGCCTCTCATCCTGGAAACCATGCTCCTCTAGATATGTCACCAACCTTTCCTTTAGTATGGTCTCCATGAGCTTGCCCACAATGGAGGTCAGACTGACTGGTCTGTAATTCCCTGGGTCATTCTTGGGACCACGTTTGTGAAGGGGCATTATGTGTGCTATTCTCCAGACCTGTGGTACCATGCCTGACTCTAGTGAACTATTAAATAGGTCTGCTAGTGGCCCTGCCAGCTCCTCAGCCAGTTCCTTTAGAACCCTTGGATGTATTCTGTCCGGGCCTGGTGATGTGTCCACTTTCAATGCCAGCAGCCCCTCCCTCACTATGTCTGTGTCCCTCCCCCGCTCCTCTTTCCCTCCTGAAGGCACTGGTCCTTCCTTCTCCCTGGTGAAGACAGAAGTATTCATTTAGTATCTCTGCTTTTCCTCCATTATCCTCCCCCCACTGCACCTCTTTCCTAAGCCTAACAATCCCTTCCTTCTTGTCCCTTTTCTCATTTACATAATGAAAGAAAGCCTTCTCCCCCTTCTTAATTCCTTCAGCTATTTGCAGCTCCTTCTGTGCCTTTGCTTGCCGGACTCCCTTCAATCAATCAATCAATCAAATCTTTATTTATTCAGGCGAACATCGTTGAGCACAGCTCATTTGTAAGATGGACCTGATAAGATCAAGGTTCAATAATTGGTACAGATATATTCAAAACACTTATGTATACAGTAAGAAAAGGCAGAAGTTGATTAAACATAACAGTACAAGGTAGGACAATGAAAAGTACACTAGATAATCTAATATATACATATCAACAATGGAGGTATCATGGCATACATTCAACATATGGCACCCAAAACTTCCAAGGTTCCCGGGCAAGCCAATGTAGACAAGGAGACACAGTGTTTGAGTGACTGAAAAATGGTGATCATAGCCTCTGGTAAGTGACAAGGTAGAAAGGGGTATGAGGGACTAGAGCAGGGGCTGGGGCTAGTACAAGAGGTGTATGGGAGTGATAAGGGCTAAGGTAAGGGCCAGGAATGAGTGGGCAAGGATTATAGCCAGGAGTTGAGAGATCTGTGGAGATAAATTTACAGGGAACAGAATAGTCATAATTGCCTCACTAGCCAACCTTAGGTAATTTTCCCTATCCACCTCTCTCTTGGACTTTCTGACATTTCTTTAGTCCAACCTCTTTTCCATTACTGCTTGGGCAACCCCAGAACTGAACCAGCTGGGCGCTTTGGCCCTTGTTTTCTTCCCCCTGAGCCTAACACGCTCATCTGTGGCAACCAGTATTCCTTCCTTAATGATGGACCACTTTTGGTCCACCCCCATATCTGCTCTGATGCCCACCAGATGGCTCTTTAGAACCTCACCCATTTTCCTGAAGTCCGCCCTCCTGAAATCCAAGATTTTGGTCTTAGTCGGGATGCTTTCCCTACCCATATTCAAATGGAACCACACTGTGCAATGGTCATTGCCCCCCAGTGACTCCCTGACCATTATTTCCTGTACATGCTCCCCATTTGTGAGCATCATAGTATCATAGTAAAAGCCAGCAGAATAGGCCCCATGGTCTATCGTGTCTGCTCAGAAGCTAGCCCCCTATTGGGGAGCTCACTCCACCACCACCCCCAGCCCCAGAGGTGGCCCTCAGTAGCCTCAGCTTCCCCCTGTACCTGTCCCAACCCTTCTTGAATCCTTCCACTGTGGTCTCTTCCACCAGACTCCTGGGCAGTGTGTTCCATGGTTCCACCACCCTCTCTGTGAAGAAGTGTCTCCTGCGCTCCCCCCTGTACTTCCCCCCTTCCAGCTTCCACGCGTGCCCCTTGGTAGTTCCCCCCTCTTAAGCCTGAACACTTCCCTGGCTCCACCCTTATTTATCCCCTTACATACTTGAAAGTCTCTATCATGTCCCTCTGTCCCTCCCTCCTCCAATGCGTATAGATTGAGTTCTTCCAGTCTCTCCTCATAGGTCCTACCTCCATGCCCTGAATCATCCTGGTTGCCCTCCTCTGGACCCTCTCCAGCAGCGCTATGTCCCTCTTAAGATGGGGTCTCCAGAACTGCACACAGTACTCAAGATGCGGCCTAACCAGGGCATCATACAGAGGGAGGATCACCTCCCTCCTCCTGGAGGTAATCCCCCTGGTTATGCAGACCAGATCAAGAACTGCCTCAGCTCTTGTTGGTTCAGTGACACCTTGAGTCAGGAACCCACTCTGCAGTCCTTCCAGGATCACCTGACTCTTAGCACATGTTGCGGATGGTATACTGCAGTCCACCTTGGGCAGGTTGAAGTCACCCACAATTACCACCTCTCCTTTCCCCGCAGCTTCCAATATTTGTGAGATCAGTTCCCTGTCTCTCTCCTCATCTTGACTGGGTGGTCTGTAAACCACCCCCAACCTCACCTTTCTCCCTCTATTGGACCTTAACTGAACCCATAATGCCTCCACCCCCTTGCTCAGACTCCTCCCTCATGCAAGTTATTTCCTCCCTGATATAAACTGCCACCCCTCCCCCCTTCCCGACTACTCTGTCCCTCCTGTATAGTTTATATCCAGAGATAGCAAGGTCTCAGTCATGGTGTGATGTTGCCCAAGTCTCGGTTACTGCAGCTATGTCCACCCTCCTGTCTGCTAATAGTGCCTGCAGGTCATCCATCTTGTTTCCAAGACTCCGTGTATTCAGAGACACCACCCTCCACCTAGAGTCTAACCTTCCTTCTCTTCCTTCTTTTCTTCTATTCAGATTTATCCCCTCCACATACCCTTGTTATGTGTTCCTCACCCCTTCCACCCTTTGCTAACTGTGTATTTGCCCCTTCCACCTCCTCCCTCCAGACGTCTTCCTTCACTGTCACATACCCACTCACCTGGCAGGTGTCGCAGTGGCGTCATATATCCAGAGTGGGGCCAGCAGGGGAGTACCAAAGGTAGGACAGGGCTTACCCACCTGTTCAATCGCCCCAATAGGCACATCACCTAGGCCACTTCTCAGGACTATGCCCTGGGGTGGGATAAGGTGAGGTTCCAGTAGGGGAATAAAAATCCCCAGCAGCACCAGGCAGATGAAGCTGCCGCGCCCCTCCATGCCACAGCAAGGTCTCCTCGACTCCTCCGACACCTCACCAGCTCCACCCCATGCGGCCCCACCTGTCAAGTGAAGTATGTTCCTTCTGGCTTGGGGGGAACTGGGGGGGTTCCGGCCATGGCGGATAAGCAGTTTGTTACAGTAGGGTTACCCAAAAGGTTGCTGAGCAAAGGATAGATCATTGGGAGGGAAGGGGATGTCACATGGTGGGTGGAAGGCTTGGGCAGGTGGAAGCTGGTCATGGCAGATGGCGAGGTAAAAATGGGGAACAAAAACAGAAAGTAACAAAAACAAACAAACAAAAAAAACCTTTATAATATCAAAAAAGTCCATTATTCGGTTATATCAAATTCATGTACAAAGAAGCTGGACAGACCAGGTTAATACTTATTTGTACAGAGTCCTTAAAGACAGTTTGGTCCAATTAATCCATGCAGAGCCATAAAGTAGCAATTTGTTAGAGAACTTTCTTGATCCAGGCCAGTCCACTTAAATAATGTGAGTCTCTGACTACGGTTCCTCACCCAGGTCTAGAGATCACAATTTTCCTACTACCAGAATGCAGTCTCCATAAATAGTTCAGGGTCCACTTGATCTTCATTTTATCTTTATCGTTCCCTTTTCCTGAAAAGTGAGAATCCTGACAAAATAAAATCAAAAAAGGAATACATAGGAACCAAAGCCAGTCCCATCAGTTTCCAATGAAATACCCATTTAACTAATTAATAATTAGTCGCGGTAACATTACATTTATTAATGCTAACGACTCATAATTACCACCTATATTCAGGTATCTGACATTTTTTTTATAGATATTTTAAGATATTGCAAATGAATAATATATAGGATAGTGGATGGGCAACTGTGCACTACCAGTGTGTTGTGCCACCGAAGGGTACTGATTCCCTGTGACCTCGAGACCGAAATTTATTAATGCTAACGACTCGTATAATTACCACCTATATTTAGGTATGATTGTTTTTTTTTTGTTTTTTTTTTAGATATTTTAGACATTGCAAATGAATAATAAACTGTAGTCTCCAATTTGCTTAGTGAAGTGCTATTAACTTTTAAATGCATCGATTTGTTTATTAAGGTGAAGTACTCCAGCTTGAATAAATCCAACCAGACAGATGTCCATTAATTATCTGTTACAGACTTCTTATATTACGCTGAATAAGCTTTTAATTAAATTTATATATTTGTTGTACGACTAAAGTGTTATTTATTTGACCGCTTGTACTATTTGTTAAAAAGTAGTAAATGAAGTTGTCTTTTCCAATATATCAAAAACTGTCCTAGTCTGTTAACTTACAATGACTGCCCTGCTTTTAGTCAGCTTCAACAATCTCTAACTAAATTTCAAATTCTCAGTCCTAATTCACCCCAATACTGTAACATAACAGAAGAGATATCTTCAGATTAGAAGTGGAGGCAAGATGTCCTTTTCCTGGTAGGACAGAGTGTTTAAACTTTATCATTCCCTCCGAGACCAGTTTGCTGTCAGCAGAACTAAAAGAGAAAAGGCATACAATAAAAATAATGCAACGACTTATTTCTCCTTCCTAATATAGGCTTTTCTAAAATTTTATTAAAAGGTATGGGGTTTTATATCCCGCTTACCATGATAAAATAAGCTACCGAATCACAACCACCGCTGAACTAACAGAAGAACTATGCTAACAGAATTTCTACTGTATCTGCCAGAGCATCTGACTCTTCTTTAGATGTAGGAAGTAGCGCTGCAAACAGGTTTGTGACACACTTAACCACACTCCGCTCCTGTTAGTTCAAAATGGCGCTGTCCCTCTAAAACGCTGGTGCATGCTCAGGTAAAATCTATAGTAAAATCATGTGACTCAAGTTATAGTTGAGCTGGATTTAAAGGCATATATACACTAGTTAAACCCAGGTAATTTAAAGGAAATCTTGCCACCCTCAAGAAAATTGAAAAAGTAGCCTATAAGGTCAAGGAACAAATATTTTCAGACACGGAACAAACTATATAGACCAAGCTATAATAATTAACTAGTTCAAAATTCTCTGGACACTGGACTCTTAACAAATTTAACATCTAGGCTTCTAAATCCTGGATAGTCCGATATTTATCCAGAACTTGCATACAGGTAAAAAGTATAGAACATAACATGTGCAGAATGCTAAAGCATTCAGGTAATCCGCTGCTTGGGATTTTCTAGGAAAAAATGAGCAGGTAGGCAGGTTACTTCCTCTGCCGTTTCTCCACCACTCTCCAAAGACATGGTTCTTTGCTCTTTTAGTAAACCGTCAGGGCTCTCCTCCGCCAGCCCGCTAACCACTGCACCACTGTATTCACCCTACACACAGCTTACTGCTACTGACTCTCTCTGGGGGCTCCTTACCACCACGGACTCCCAATGTGAAGTGTCAGAAGCAGAACTAGCAGAGCAGTGGTGAAATTTTGAGTGATATAAGTCAGTCTGGAAAGGCTGTGCAGGAGTTATATATTGAGGATTTAAGATAAACTTCAGTTATCGTCTTCCAGAAGATAGTGGCAACGGCGGCATACCTGCTTTAACTCAAAAAGTGCCGTGCACAGCCCCGCTCTTGATGCTTCTCCCATCAACACAGCGTTCATCACACACCCAGTTTCCCAGCTGTCTGAACTGAAGAGGTGGCCAGACATCTGGCAGCTGGGGTTTAATGCAAAGAAGTGCAAGGTTATGCACACAGGAAGGAAGATCCGAGGGCACAGTAAAGCCTGGGGGGGGGGTCAGGGTCACTGAAACAGAAGAGGAGAGGGACCTGGGCACAGCCATCACCAGCTGCTTTAAACAAGCCAACAGTATTGGAAGGCAGCAGCCAAGGCAAACAGAATTGGTAGGCTGCACTGCTAGTGGCTAGTGGGATCACGAGCAGAAGGGAGGAGGATTATAATGCCACTGTACACATTCTTAGTATGACCGCACATGGAGTACTGCATGATATTCCGGAGCCCCTCCTTGAAAAAGGACATCAACTAGCCTGAGGCAGCCCAGACAAGGTCAGCAAAGATGGTTCAGGGGCAGCAGTGCATGGAAGGACATGCTGTGAGAGCTCAACAGGTACTCACTGGGAGAAAGGAGGCATGATTGAAACCTTCAAGTACCTGAAAGGTATAAACAAGGTGGCTCTTGGGGAACATTTTTACCTCGGTGATAACAAGACCACCAGGGGAACTGTCATAAGCTGATGGGGATTCAAGGAGGAAGTCAGGAGACAGTTCTTAACAGAGAGGGTAGTGTTGGGGTGAACTGAACTCCCATCTGAGGTAGTCACTCAGAAAGCGGGAGGAGGGATGTTCCAGAAATAGACTGAAGGGAAAGGTCAGGGTTGAAGGGAGGGGAGTAGAGCCCACTGTAATCTCTAGATTGGGGGGGGGGGCACCTCAGTTGAGCAGATTCAACAGACCCACTGGCCTTCTTCTGCTGACAGTTTACTGTTCATCTGGTGTGTTTCCATGTAGTTTTGGATGTTCATCTGCTGTGTTTCCATGTAGTTTTGGATGTTCATCTGGTGTGTTTCCATGTAGTTTTGGATGTTCATCTGGTGTGTTTCCATGTAGTTTTGGATGTTCATCTGGTGTGTTTCCATGTAGTTTTGGATGTTCATCTGGAGTGTTTCCATGTAGTTTTGGATGTTCATCTGGTGTGTTTCCATGTAGTTTACTATGGTCGTCTAGTGTGTTTCCACGTAGTTTTGCATGTTCATCTGGTGTGTTTCCATGCAGTTTACTATGTTTGTCTGGTGTGTTTCCATGTAGTTTCGTATGTTTGTCTGGTGTGTTTCCATGTAGTTTTGCATGTTCATCTGGTGTGTTGCCATGCAGTTTACTATGTTCGTCTGGTGCGTTTCCATGTAGTTTACTATGTTTGTCTGGTGTGCTTCCATGTAGTTTACTATGTCTGTCTGGTGTGTTTCCATGTAGTTTACTATGTTTGTCTGGTGTGCTTCCATGTAGTTTACTCTACCACTTACATTAGCTTTTGTCCTGCACATTTTGATAAAGTGTCACTATTTGCCACATGTGCTACATATTTTATCTTTTGTGATCTGGCAGTGCCTTGCTAAATGTCCTGTGCATCAACATCTATCACACAGTGCAGCTGGCTGATGCTGGGGAAACTGACCCTTAGTGAAAAACTGGGTAGTGGTAAGGGATTGTAGCTGGTTCCCTTTTTGTCTTTTATCTTCTTCACTACTGAACATACACCAAATGAGACTGCATTTTAAATTATCCTTCCATCTGACCAGCTTGGTAATCAGATGCCTCAACAGCCTGAGTGACAGACCGGACTTTCTCAAGAGGGAAGTCAGCTTCCCTCAGTAAGCTGTGTTGAGCAGTATTTATCAATGACATGGCCCTGAATCATTTCTTCTGTAAGTGCACCACATTCACATATCTGTGTTACTTCCCACAACCCAGTTATGAAGCTCTCTCTGTTCTCGGACTCCCGTTGCTCTGCCCGTCACAAGACATACTGCTTAAATAATGCATTTATTTAATCAAGTGAGCTGGAGCATCCGTATGCATTGTGTGCGTGGTCCTCTTTGGGAACTGCCACCTTGACGCACTAGAGAGGCTAAACCAATCCATGACATTTTTACTAAGAGCCAGCCATTTCCTGCCTGTTCTACATCCTTCAAAAGGGGGGGGGGGGGCAAAAAGGGAAGAAAGACATTATCCCCTCCCGTCTTGAATTCTATAACACTCTCTTTAATGGCCATTCAAAGACCCAGCTTTCCTGAGTACAGAATGTAAAAAATGCTGTTCTTTGTCACCTTACTTGCTCCAGAAAGTCACCACACCTCCCCCTATGTTTAGAAACCTCAGTGTCGGATGGGCTGCATAGGCAGTGCTGTACTAGAGACAGCTCAGACCAGCCTAGGGGTGATCCGAGGTCACAGGGAGACTGCCAAATATCAGAAAAGAGAAAAGCTGATGTTTTCGGATGGTCATTTTGCCAGAGACAAAAACTCTTATGGCTTCCTATTCCTGCTCAATGACCTGACCTCTCCCTACTCCCTGGCACCCGCTGTGCTTCTTGCTGTTCCCTCCGCTAGTCTGACCACTGTTCCTGGCAAAGCTTTCTCTGTCTCAACCCCTCCCTCCACCTCACTGACTCACCCGTCTTCAAATACCATCTCAAAACTGATCCTTTTCCCTTGTGCACCTCCTAATCCTCCACTCAGCCCTACTTCTCTATGTGACATCAGTGATAACGCTCCATTAAATACTGTCCTCCTGTGAACCGCTTATAGACAGAGTCATAATATTCTGTTACTATTGCTGAATCCTACAATTATAATATTCTATTGGCCTTATTTGTACTTTTACTGTTGCTGTACTATTATACTGCTGCCTACAGCATGATGCTCACATCGCAGTAATGCATTTTGAGATATTGTCTGCATGAGAGATACTATATAAATGGTCGCACTGTACCATTCCTTCACCTCCGGCCACACGGAGGCGCTGTAACCTAGTAGCGATTAGAGCGCAGAACTGTGAACCTGGACACTCAGGTTTGTACCCTACGACTGACACTTACAGTTGTTACACAGCACCTTGTTCATTAAAACTAAGAAAGCCCTAAACACAAAAAAATCACTTACTATTTTATCTTTTATTTCAAGTCACACTCTGGCTTTAATCTTTCTGCAAACTTTCTGTGGTCAGGAAGGCTTATTTTTGTGACCGTACCTTTTGTGTACGGGTCAAGGGAAGTTTCAGCTGGACAGAAGAGTGGCACCAGGTCATGAGGGGTCTGCAAACTCGAGCACACTAGACAGACTGTAATGCCTTTTTCTGTTGGGTATTTTTCGTATGTCGGACATCAAGATGGCAATGCATAACCTTTTCCCTCCTGGAAAGCTAGCCAACTTGCATGACTCGGTCTAAAAAAGACACTACCTATATGTAAGTCAGATTTGAAAGGAGCCATGGAGCAGGTACAGCTGGAAAGGGAAAGTCTGCATGCAAACCATTGATTGGAGGAGCTATGGTAGAATGGTTCCAGGCTCCAGCCAACATCTTGGCCAGGTGTATGGGGTCTGATGCACTAGAATTGTAGAGAGATAATGTAGGTGAATGGGCAGGAGCTCCTGTGGCTTGGAGGAGTGAGAGTAAGAGGAGGAATGCTTCTTTAGGAGTGATTGGATAACAGCAGTCATACAAGTGAAGGCATCTGTAAGATACATGTCTTTGGGCCTGCTACAACACATATTTTGTTACACAGATAGATAAAGGCAGGAGGTTTGGACAAGACCTAGGTTAAACACTGTCTGAATATATTACGGCTTAAGCAGAAGAAGCAGAAGACTATCCAGAACTCCTTGGGAATCCCAGAACAACTATCTGGATTACAATTTTAAATCACATAAATTATTCCAGCCAATCAGCTCTCAGAACCACAGTCACCTTACTGTGAGGGTATGTTAAAGGGGAGTATTCCACTTCACACTCAGGGGGAGGATCATTAACACTTGGTTTTAATATTTTTTCAAACTTATATTTGTCGATTTTATACAAGTACAATACATGCATTCCCTCAAAAATCCTGCGACTACAAACATATAAACTGTATATAATGTGTATACTTCATATAATGGTAGGATGTTAGCAGTTCTCTGATTTTGTTGCTTCATAGAGGGTATCCCATATATTCAGTACAACCTGTAATGAACAATAGAAGAAGCCATATATTGTTGCCATGAACCAGAATGTACCATAAAATACTGTACTGTATAACAGGAAATATTCACTGTCATTTTCTTTTTATTGGTTTTATATTAGTGTGAAAATAGAGAAACTGTGAATATTAGGTGAATCACTATACAATGGCAGCACTAGAGTTCCACCAGAGGAAATAAGATGGTGTGAACAAGTCGGACTTGCTCAGAGTGCTAAATAAAACAGGCTTGTAACCTAGATATAAGTGAGGAAAAATCCATGATCAGGTGTGTGGCAATACTGATATAACCAAACAACCTGGATTGGTTATGAGGTCCAAGGTGCAGCTGAGGTCTTTCAACCACCCACGAAGAGACGTTATTACAGCACTGCTCACTCTAGGAGTTTGTTTATTTTATTTATTTGTACATCAGTTTACAAACATTTGAGCCAGAGGCTCATTTTCAAAGGTACCTCGTCACAAAGAGGACAAATACAGTACAACAATTTTGTTACATCATTGTGGATTACAACAATTGGTAAAACATGCTGTCATATATTGGTTGCAATTTTAAAGTTACAGGATTAGCAGAGCACAGGTTGGTACAGATGTTTAGTACTTCATAGAAAACAATGGTATGAGCATACATGCAGAGGGGTGCAGAGACAGGAGGAGGTGATAATTGATAGGGCAATGGGAAGTGGTTGGTAGTAGGTTGGGTGCAGCCACTCAGGGAGCTTTGTCAGAGCATTTGAGCAAGGACAACTTAGTAACAGTCACAGCTACGTGTATTAAGTAGGTGATTTCGAAGGGAGGTTTTGAAACTGGAGATCATGGAGGCATCAGAGATAGAGGTGGGGAGTGTGTTGTACCAGGATGGGGCTCTGTAGCAATAGGCCCTTTGACAGTGGTGTGTGGTCCTTGCCCTGGGGACTAACAGTGTGGTTTTGCAGGAGGTTCATGTTTGTACTAGGGATTTTGCTTGGTGGATGGAGGCTGTCAACCCTGGTGGGGATAGTCCAAGGAGAGTTTTTTTTTTTGTTATGAGGCAGGTTTGATATCTGAAACGTTCGTCTAGGTTAAGCAGCATAGCCTTTGCATATAGTTGGCAGGTATGTGTTAACCTAGGGGTCCCTGTAATTAGCCTACAGGCCTTATTTAGTGTGAGGCGGATTTTGTTGAGGGCGGTCTGGTCAGCAGCACCATAAACTGGTAATCCATAATCCACAAGGGAAAGTATAGAGGATGTGACCGCAAGTCCGAGGGCATCAGGGGGGAGACAATTTTTGTAGCGGTATAGGATACCCAGCCGAATATTGGAAGCTGAGGCTAGGGCAGCGATGTGGTCATGGAATGTGAGAGCAGGATCAAAGGAGATCCCAAGGTACTTATACAAGTAGACTTGCTCGAGTGGAAACTGGTGCTAGAGAGGACATGGAGTAGGAAATTGCTGGCTTTGTTTTGGGGGTGGGCGAAGAGCATGGTTTTTGTTTTTTGAGATTTATTACAAGTCTATGCTCTTTGAACCAGGCTTCAGCATCATTATAAGATATTTGCAAGGAGTCCTGGAGGGCGATAGGGTTTCGGTCAGAGGCAAAGATGACGGCATCATCTGCATACAGCAAAATTTTTCCAGTATATGCACCTGGCAGGGTATTGAGGTGTAGTGAAAAGAGCAAGGGTCCAAGGATGGAGCCCTGGGGAACACCAGAGTGGATAGGACAAGCGTTGGAGAATGTCCCATTAATTTTAACACGCTGAAAGCGGGCAGACAGGTAGCTGGAGCACCAGGAGACAGGCCCAGTGGCAAAGCCAGTGTGGCTGAGGGCATCCAGCAGAAGGGGATGGGAAACAGTGCCGAAGGCTTTTGATAGATCTATGAACACTGCCCCAGCCAGAGAGCCCGAGTCCAGAGAAAAGTGTAGAAAATTTGAAAACTCTAGGAGGGCAGTGCTGGTACTGTGACCTGTACGGAAACCGTGCTGTTCAGGGCAGAGGATGTCGTATTTGGTTAGGTAATCCGTAATTTGAGTAGCCACCACTTTTTCTAGGGCTTTGGAGAGGAGTGAGAGAATGGAGATAGGCCGGAAATTCCTGGCTAGGGACCTGTCACCACCCTTGTGTATGGTTGTGACTGTGGCAATTTTCCAAGCTGAGGGAAATTGCCCCAGGCAGAGGGATTTATTGAGGAGACTAGTGATTGGGGCGAGGACCAGATCCAGTACCCGGCGGAGGATACAGGGGTCCAAGGAGTCACTGCAAGTACTATTGCTCTTTAGGGCATTGATTAGGTGAGGTCTGACTTCTTGGGCAGTAACCCGGCATAAATGGAAGCAAGGGCGTATGAGGACAGGGGCAGGTAGGGAGGGGGGAGGGTCAAAAAAGTCGCTAGGGAGGACTGGGCTAAGGTCCATGAAAGATGTATTGAGGAAGTTGGCTACAAGGGCTGGGTCAGTAGAGATAGTGCCATCAATGTTGACCTGGGAGGGTGGGGGCGGGCGTGTGCTCCCATTTAGTTGTTTGATATTGTCCCAGAAGGTTCTTGAATTCCCCCAAGAGGAGGTGAGCGCGGACTGACAGTGATCAGCCTTAGCCTTTCTGATGGCCCAGGTACATTTGTTTCTTGCAGCAGCATACGCCTCTCTGTCTGCAGGCCGGCCAGTTTCAGTGGCCAGGCAACATAAATTGTCCCTGTGCTTAAGTAGTTAAAGCAGGGCAGGGGTAACCCAGGGTGCATTCTGCACTTTGGAACGGAGTACTGTTAGAGGTGCGAAAATGTCACAGGCTTTGTTGAATGTTTGGGTGAAAAAGGTTAGCGCCGTATCAATATCAGGGGCGTACTGTATGGGAGACCAATTAATTTGGGCTAGAAGTTGCTTAAGGCTTTTCAGACCACCTGGTCTTAGGCGCCGCCATAGGGTGGGCTGTACTGTGGGTTTGGATATGGAGGTTGTCCAGAGAAAAGTATAGGGAGTGGTCACTAGTGAGTCAGGAAGGACTTGGATATCACAGATTTGTTTAGGACGATTGGTGAGGACCACACCTAGAAGTGTGCTTGAGCCCCTCTTAGGATTCACTCTTGTAGGTTGGGCAATGAGTTGAGTCAGGTCAATTGCTGCAAAGGAGTCATGGGTAGTAGAAGAAGAGGAGCTAAGCCAGTTAATGTTTAGATCGCCCACTAGGATTTGGTCAGATGAGTGGTGTAGAGAGGTAAGATACTCCGTTAGCAGAACCAGTGCCAGCGCTTGATTTTTTGGGGGTACGCAGGCTGTAGTTAGATAGAGGGGGCCCCTAGAGGGATCCGGGGTCAGTTTTAAGGTTAGAGCCTGTGCCCCGAAATCGAGGGCAGGGGCTGGGAGGGCTAGTCCGGTGAGAGAGTCTCTGGTGTAGACAGCGCAACCCCCACCCCGTCTTCCAACCCGGTCCTCCCGGTAAAGGGAGTAACCTGGGAGGGAGGGAGACAAAGGAGTCTGGGGTGGATTTTGATAGTCAGGTTTCCACCAGGGTAATAATATCAGGTTTATGGAATGTGACCCAACATTGGAGTGAGTCAAATTTTTTCAGAAGGCTACAGATATTCATTGACGCAATGTGGAGCCCAGGAGATCCTGCAGTTGAGCTGTTGTGAGCTGGGCCAGGGTTGGGATGTATATTATCTGTCAGGAGTAGTAGAATAACTACCGCCCTGGACAGGAGGCGGTGGAAAGTGCGTCTGCGATGGACATGAGTGGAAGAGGAGGGGAGCTCCAGGGCACAGGGGGTAGGCAGGGTAGCACAGGCTGGGAAGACTAGTATGATAAGCCTCCAGTAGGAGCTGGGGGGGGGGAGCTGGGTGGAGACTGGAGGGTGGGTATGGTGAGCTGGAGCACATAGTGAGAGTAGGGTGGGAATGTGCCAACTCTAGGACACAGGAGGTGGGTAGTGCCAGTGTGCATGGGGGAGCATCAGTTAGGTGAGGCTCCGGCAACACTGTGACATATGGGTGGGACAGTGGCCTCAGAATGAGGATGAGAGAAAGGCATATCAATAGGAGGTGGGCAGGCATTATGCTAAGGAGCTCAGCAGGCAAGGTAGAAAGAAGTAGTTAGTTGCCTACCAGTAGGCGTTAGTGCCACTTTGGTTCAGTGGTAGTGACACCGCCTCTGGTGTACAAGGTACCAGGTTCAAAACTCTCCCGGGGTATTTGGAGATGGACCTGGGTAGGAGCCGTGATCCACGATCCATGTGCAGGCCACAGGCAGCGTTTGGGCCCGAAAATGGGGTGCTAAATAGCGACTCCTAGTGGTCAATAGATGTAGGCTTGTAGGGGATTGTGGGGTCCGAGAGAGTGGTAGCTACAGGGTTGGGTATGAAAGAGGTGGGTGCAGGGTAGCAGAGGCCTGGGGGTTGGAGAGGAGAAATGGGGCAGATGGATAGAGGTGATCCAGAAATGGAGAGAAGGGGCTATCTGAGAAGTGGAGTTTGCAGAAGGAACACAGGGTCCCTCTAGTGGTTGGCAGGTATAACCTGCAAATGGCAAAGTGGGGACTTAAAATAATGAAGGAGAGGAAGTGATGTCATTAGGGAGTGCCTATAAAGTAAATGCCGAGCCGGGGTGGGTGGGGCAGTTGACGCGCACAGCGCATCGACGGGCTAACCCCCCTCACAAGGGTGCTGCTTGTTGGAGGTAGTTTAATTACCTCTCAGGCACCCGCATGTTGTGCTCGGAGTGGATTAGTAAGCAGTAAGCAATAAGCTCTGGTGGGTATGCATTAAAGGATTTATGATACATGCCCAAGGGGCACAGTAAGGCATGAGGCCAAACACTGAATGTCCTTACACCTGTAGAAGTGCATCGTTAATCCTTTAATGCACACCTGGAGTGGACTACTGTGTTTATAAAATTGCTCATTATAAACAATGAAGTTTTCTAGCCTTTATAATGCGATCCTGTTTTTGACTCTGTGTCGTTAGTATTTTCTTGAAAGTCATGTGATGACTGTCGTCCAATGAGTTCTCTGGATTTACTCTTGCCATTTTATAATTATACTGATAACTTTTGTAAAATGATAAAAAGTGTTATAAGCCCATTTAATATGGATGCATCATTTCTTTCAGATAATTACGTACACATTTATGCAGCCTTAGGGCTATAGCAATCAGGTATCATTAATAAAACATTGGTTCCATTAAAAGCTTGGACCTATAACAATATAGTTAGTTTAATACTTCAAGCAAATACAAAAAGGCAGCTCACAGTTATAACACTGACTGGAGCCACGGTGAAGACAGACAGCTGGAGGTAGGAATAAGGAGAGCTCAATGGTACCAAGGAACAGTTACTCCAAAACTTTGCAAAGGGAAAAAGTTTCACCATGGTAGCACCACCTCAAGAATGCCGGCCACCGTTGGTGCTACCACAGTGAAAACTTTTGTAATAAAACTACTATTACACAATGGGTCTGAGAATGGAGCATTCTGACTGGCGGACTAGCACTTTTGTGCCATGGTAAATTCTACGACAACCCAGGCAAAAAGTGCCAGTCAGTCACATCTGAATCATAGAAACATAGAAACAGAGACTTTGACGGCAGATAAGGACTGCTTGGCCCATCAAGTCTGCCCATTTCCCTACCTACAGGACAGGCTGCAGATCCTAATTAACCAACAGCCTATTTCTTCCTACCACCACAAGAATTGCCTTATGTCTGTCCCATGCATTCTTGAATTCTCCCACAGTTTTAGACCCCACAACCTCCTCAGGAAGGCTGTTCCATGCATCCACTACCTCTCTGTGAAATAATACTTCCTCACATTGCCCCTGAACCGCCTCCTTCTATCTTTAAATTGTGTCCCCTTGTTCTTGCAAGTCTTTTTCTGAAAGATGCTACCCTCTTGGACTTTGTTGATTCCACTGAGGTACTTAAAAGTTTCTATCATGTCCCCCCTCTCCCTTCTTTCCTCAAGGGTATACATATTAAGCTCCTTTAGTCTCTCCTCATACGGCTTCTCTTGCAGACCCTGCACCATTTTAGTTGCCCTCCTCTGGACTACCTCTATCCTGTCTATGTCCTTGCGGAGATGGGGTCTCCAGAACTGGACACAGTACTCCAGATGGGGTCTCACCAACTGTCTGTACAGAGGGATAACAACTTCCTGTTTTCTACTGCTGATGCCTCTCCCTATACATCCCAGTATACCCCCAGCCCTCCCTACTGCCTTCTCACATTGCTTGCTAACCTTAAGGTCATCTGATATGATTACCCCCAGGTCCCTTTCCTTTTGTTGTTGTTACTACCTCCCCACCCATTGTGTATTCTTCCCCTTGGTTCTTGTTTCCCAGGTGCATTATTTTGCACTTCTTTGCATTGAATCCTAGCTGCCATACTTCTGACCATTCCTCCAATCTAGCCAAGTCCCTTCTCATCCTTTCCACGCCTCCTTGTGTATCAACCCTGTTGCAGATCTTTGTGTCATCTGCAAAAAGGCATACTTTTCCTTCCAGTCCCTCTGCAATGTCGCTTATAAAGACATTAAAAAGGACTGGACCCAGTACTGAACCCTGCAGTACCCCACTAGTAACCCCTCTTTCTTCAGAGTGGACTCCATTTACAATTACGTTCTGTGTCCTGTTGTCCAGCCAGTGTTTTACTCAGGCTACCACCCTGGGACCCACTCCCAGGCTGGTTAATTTGACTATTAATCTTTTGTGTGGGACTGTGTCAAATGCCTTGCTGAAGTCAAGGTAGGCCATGTCCATGGCCCCTCCCTGGTCTACTAGTAGGCCATGTCCACGGCCCCTCCACTGCCATACTGACTCCCCACTAAACTGCAACGATGAAGCAGGAGTTTCAAACATGAACTGCAGAAGAGGAAACCGCTCCCTCAAAAGAAACAGCCTGCCTGTGAGCTATGAAGCCGGCAACTCCAAGGTCCCCTTTTGTTTTCTGTACCCGTTTTCCCTGTGGCTCCCTATGTGGGGATTATGAAGAAAAGTACTGGTGCCAGTAATGAAATGCCATGAGCAACAGTACGCTCAGGACAGAAAAGTATAACCTGTTATTTGTCCGAGCAAATGGCCCTGATGTTTAGTTGCTGGAGCGGCCCCCTTTTTAGGTTTCTGTATACCTGCCGCTCCATAGTATTGTGTATAAAATTGCTGAGATATTGGGCAGAAGCACAGCTGAGAAGAAATGCAGTCGTCAGGTCCCACATAAGAACAGTGGTTTTCTGTGCATATTTACCTAAAAAATTAACTAGAAACCAGCCAAAACCCTCAAAGAATACTGAATATATATATTGTTTTCTTCTCAGATATGTGGCCATAAAACAAAACTAAGAGGGCAGTTTTAATATAACAACAACAAAAACTTGTGTTTGCTTTTTCTAGCTGTAAGCAGACCCCTTCTAAGATATATTTTGTAGCAGATATCATGGGGTAATAGGACCCTGCAGGACAGTTTAAGACAGCACAGAATGTTATGACCTCAGCTCTTACCTTTAACAATGTTGTAAACAAGTTATGTAATGTTCTCCAGGTGGCTGCCAAATAACTGTTCTCTATGGGGCAACAGTGGCCCCTAGTGGCTAGTTTTATATTATGTCTGTTGTTAATCAGAAGGGCAGAGGAAAATTTCTCCAACTTCTAGTCAGCTTATAAAAAGCCCTACCTCAGTTCTGAAAGAGGAGGGTCAGTAACTGCTGACTGGTGCAGGTGTAAGACTAGGAGAGGCTGTTGCTGTACATCAGTGGAAACTATGGAAAAGTTTGCCACAGTTCGTTAATTTGCTTTATGCTTGATTTGTTTTCTTTTCTTTGAAAGAATTGCAAGTTTTTGCTTTCTTTTGTTTTGTATAAACATCATATAAAAACAGTGTGTTAACTTGCAATTCCATTGTTGTGTCCATCTGTTGTCCAACACATTCACAAGTGATGTCAGCAGTGGGATAACTGCTGACAGCATCTTGCCAGGGAAGGGAGACATTGTTTCAGTGGATACTGCCTGGTATCCCAGGTGGATACATGTCTGAGGAGGAGACACTCGAGAAGAAGGTACCCAGTGTCCTGACAAGGTGGATGGCCAAGACTACAGGACTGGAATTTGAAGCCCGGCCAAAGACGAAATCGAAGCAGGAGGAGGACAATGTCGGACCTGAGGAGGAAGAGAATGATGCCAGATGTCCAGCACTGAAGGATGTGCCCCGAGGACGTGGTAGAACTACTTAAGTGGCTGTGCATCAAGCAAGTCCGGCTGGATTGAGAGAGAGAGAGAACAAGAACGGAGATGCCAAGTGGGTGGATACCATGCAGGTGTTACAGGCAATTCATATTGGGTCAACAGACAGAGGTAATAGCCCAAAGGACATTAAGCTGTCAAGGCTTATGGACAGCGAAGATTATTGTGGCTTATCTCACGCCATTCGAGTGGGTGGCTCAAACATTTGGGTGGCCCAGAGAACAATGGGTTGTACAACTGGCCCCTCAAGTAACTGGCAGGGCCCAGATTGTGTACAGCTATACAGACATAAGACTAAAAATTATGACAATGTGACACGTGAGATGCTGTGGCGGTATGACATAAATACTGAGACCTACCGCCAACGTTTTCACTTTCTGAAGATGCAGACCCTGGACACCCCCAGAGAAATATATGCTCAACTGAAGGACTTAAGTGATAAGTGGCTACAGCCAGACACCAAGACCACACACCAACTGTTGGAGGCAATTATAACAGAGCAATTTATAAAGGTGTCGCAGGAAGTGCAGCTCTGGGTGCGGGAGGAAGTGGGAGAAAACCATCACCCTGGCTGAGGATTTTCTGGCAGCTCAACCCTTGAGACCAAGAAGTTACCAGGGAGGAATGACCACTACACCGGCAAGAAATCCAGCTTCTACTAGTAATCAAAATGTTAAGACTGACTGGAGGTAAGAAAAGAAGGGGAGGCTTCCCTTATCAGAAACAGTGTGTCATAGCTGCCAGAAGAAGGGACACCTTATTAGAAATTGCCCCAACATAAGACAGGAATTGGGACATTTGGCCTTGGCTAACTGGGGTTATTCATTGCAACAGTGGAGGTGGGGTCACAGCAAGTACTGGGACTGATCGATTCTGGCAGTCGTCAGACATTGGTTCGTGCTGACCTAGTGGATGTACCAAAGAACCAGGGAAAAGGGGCTGCAGTGATATGCATACATGGTGACACCCATTGTTATCCCACTGCTCCTCTTGAAATGATAGTCCAGGGAAATACCCATGAACTTGAAGTAGGGCTTGTTCCACACTTGCCTGTGCCAATCATAATAGGGCAGGACCATCCTGACTTTAAGACTTTCACAGAGTGTCATGCTGGACAGGCACCCTTGGTAGCTGTTACCACCAGGGCCCAGGCAAGGCAGCAAGCCCAATTACCCAGCGTTTTTCTTGGGAAGGACCGGAAATGTAATTCAGTGAAATGAAGGGAGAAGAAGGCCTGGCATGACACACATGCTAAGGGACAGACAGAGTTGGGACACTTAATGCAGAATAACAACATGCATGTAGAACAGAATGCAGACCCATTACATAATTTTTTTTTTCACAGGTTGGGAAAGAACCAGAAGATGGGTCCCCCAAATGTGTTATTAACAGTGGGTTGTTGTATAGGGAATTTATTAACCCTAAGACAGAAGAATGTGTCGTCCAACTAGTAGTGCCTGAAAAACACAGGGAGAAGGTGATATAACTTGCCCATGACATTCCCTTATCAGGTCATACTGGCACTCTGCACAGGATCTTGACCCGTTTCTATTGTCCTGGTATACACGAGCAAGTGGCAGAGTATATCAGATGCTATCCAGAGTCCCACAGAGTTGCCTGCATAGGGAAAAAGGAGAAGGTGCCCTTGCAGACAATCCCCATAGTATCCCAACCCTTTGACAGTTTCTTAACTAACCTCCTGTGTAGCACAGTGTGGAAAGCCTTACTGAAATCCAGACAGGCCACGTCCACTGCTCTCCCTTGACCCACTTCCCTGGTAACCCAGTCAGAGAAATCTATGAGATTAGTTTGACATGACTTCCCTCCTGTGAAACAACGTTGCTGGTGATCCTGCAGCCCTTTAGCCTCCAGATGCTCCACGAGCCTCTCCTTCAGTAGTGTCTCCATTAAGTTCCCCACCACTGGTGTCAGACTGACTGGCCTGTAGTTGCTGTCATCCTCTCTACTGCTGCTTTTGTGCAAAGGGACCACATCAGCCCTCCTCCAGTCCTCTGGAACTTCCCCCATTTCCACTGAGGTGCTAAAAGGCACTGCCAGGTGTCAGCCAGCACCATGCTCAGTTCTTTTAGGACCTCTGAATAAATCCCATCTGGCCCCATTGCCTTATTCTCCTTTATGGCTTCCAATCCCTTCCAGACCCTCTCCACTGAAAATGGACCTGTGTCCACTCCCCACTTTCCCTCGTACTTACTGCAGCATGCTGGTCCATCCCCCCCAACCCTCTAACACAAAAACCGAGCAGAAGTAATCATTTAGTATTTCCACTTTCTCTTGATCTTCCTCCACGCAGTCCCCTCGCCCTCCTGATTCTCACTATCTCTCCCCTTGTCCTCCTCTTTCCTCCACATACCTGAAGAAGGTCTTGTCCCTTTTTTTGACCTCCTTAGCTATCTTCTCTGTTGGTGCTTTAGCTGCCCTAACCCTCCTTCCTGCCTCCATTTGTTTTTCCAGATATACCCCCCCGTCTTCATCCTTCTGGGTCTCCTTGCGCTTTCAAAATGCTGTTTTCTTCTCCTTCACTTCCTTTGCCACCTCCTTAGAGAACCATGGCAGCCTCTTCCTTCTCTTTCCCTTGCTCGCATCCTTCAAACAGCATGCCATTTCCTGGGCTATACCCTCTTTAATCTTTCTCCACTGAGCCTCAACTCCCCCTCTGCCCCCGGCATTATCTGAGGCAGTTTCCCATTTCTTTAAAATCTGCCCTCCTACAGTCCAGAACCCTTGCCTTAAGTGTGTTTTTTCCTGACCTAGCATATGCCAAACCACACCATATGGTGATCAATTTTAACCAGGGGACTACCCACTGTGACATCAGCAATGCTGTCTTTGTTTGTAAGTACCAGGTCCAGCACTGCCCCATCCCTAGTGGGTTCCAAAACCTGCTACCTGAGAAATGCCCCCTGCAAGTAGTCGACTCAAGGATTGCCTTGCTTCTTGATGTAGCTGTGGCTAGAATGCCCCAATCTACATCCGGCAGATGTAAGTCCCCATAATCAAAACTTCTACCTTGCTGGTCATTTTTCCAATGGCTTCCCCCAGGGCTCTGTCTAAATCCTCCCCCTGTGTTGGAGGCCTGTACACCACCCCCATGTGAATAATGGTCCTCGACCCTGTTTCTAGGCTGAGCCTTAATACTTTCAGCCCTTCGCTGTGCCCTGTTGCCCCGATATCTCAGTGGCTCATATACCCTCCTTCACATATACAACAACCCCTCTGCCTTTCCTCCCTGATCTGTTTTTCTGGAACATGGTATAGCCTGGAATGGCCACTTCCCAGCTGTGGTTGTCCGTGCACCATGACTCCGTTATGGCCACCAGGTCTGGGTCTGCCTCCACAATGACTGCCTGTGACAGGGTTGGGTAAGACCCTGCCCCACTTATTATGCAGAGAGAGTTAAGAGCAGGGATCTGTTCTGTTCTCCCCTATTTTGTCACTTGTCTATCTCTTGCCTGTCTGATTGTGCAATCAAATTTTCCTTGAGGACCTAGGGAACTGGCTACTCCGACGGTCCCACAGCTTCCTCATTTTCTCCCTTCCCTCACTTGCTCTTTCCATTCTTTCTTTCTTCCCTGTGGTTAAAAACTATATATGAATCTGTATGTGAAACTGGGATCTCTTGATTTGTAAATGTTTTTAATTATACTGTTGAAAAGAATGCAGAACGCCATTTATTTTATTTTTTTTAAATGGCAATCTGTAATACACGGGGTTAACCTTGAGCTGCATTTTGACCTCCACAAACTTGTTTACAAAATTATCTACAAGAAATTAACTCTGGGACAGGATGTCTTAATTGGTTACAACTGTTAAAAAGACTAATATACTTCAGGCTGCTCACAGGAAAGAAAGTGACACAGTCTTACACAGTTTGTGGAACATAGCTGGTGAAATTTACAAGAACAGAATGCAGAATTTTATGGCCAGAAAACAAATCTTACAAAAGGAAAGCAAGTTTTGTTTAAAATTAGAGAAAGCTGGATATTTTACAGAGACTCTCAGATGAAGGACTTTTTTTGTACTTCCTCTGTGAAGTGCTATCTTGTACACTTTTATTTTTTATTTTGTTATTAATAATAAACTCTACTTGTAAATTTGACATCTTCTCCAAGTTTAGAAACATAGACTTTGATGGCAGATAAGGACCGCTTGGCCCACCTAGTCTGCCCATTTCCCCAACTACAGGATATGCTGCAGATCTTAGTTAACCAACAGCCAGTTTGCCTATGCTTCCTGACCTATGACTCTATGACACTGCCTCAAGTTCAGGAATTTTGTTTCCAAGACTCCTTGCACTGGCATATATGGCTCTCGATTCTCTTTGTCCCCCTCTACCACTAATTTGCCTCAGCTTCCTGCTTTCCTCCCCTGCCCCTACTGTTACCCTGGTCCTGCCCACCCCATTACGTTGTCTTCTTGCTTTCCCTCCTTCCCCTCTCTTCCAAATGAAATTCTTCCTCCAAACTTGCCTGCCCTTCCCTTCCCCCTGCTTCCATTAACCTCAGGGGATTGTCTTCTCCCTGGGTTAACCTTCCCTGCTGCACTAGTCTCGGGGGGTGGATCTCTGCCTCCCTCAGTCTTTCTACCTCCCCATTGGCTAGTTTTAAGGCTCGTCAAAGTAGCATTTAAACCTTCCAGCTAGGACTGCCTTTCCCCTCCTGGATAGATGGAGGCCATCTCCCTTGTACAGGCCTCCATCCTCCTAGGTGTGACTCCACTCTCCGATGTATAAAGCCTTCCTCCCAGCACCACGACTTCAACCAGTCGCTGAAGGATCGGTGTGGAGTTCCCTAGCTTTTAGCTATTACTAATACTACAAATACCTGCCCCCAAAACTGAAAAGAGTTAAAAAAATATATATATATATTTTCAACACACAATATCAACAATTGGAGGTGGACTGAAACAGGCTTTGGTACGAATGTGCCAGCTATTTTGGTTTGAGATAGAGACACCAAACTGCATGGGAGAAAGCTGGGAGGTGCTGACTGACACGACTGTAACTGCACCATACAGTGCCGTGCTGAAGCGCCAGTGATCATACCATATTCTGAAAGTCAAAAATCAAGTCCAGTCATTTTGAATTTAGTTCTGACACACATGACCAGATCAAGTTAGTAAAGAGGTCCATAAAGCCAGCTCCCCTCCCTCCTGAACAATCCTGTTCCTAGTCACTGTATCTTTAGGTGGTGCCCTCCTGATCTGACTCTTGCCTCCTCACCACAAGTGCTAAACAGTCTCTCTGTTTTTGAAGTGGCTTGGTGGCTTCAGCGGTGTCCAAAAACTGGAAAGTTCTGCCACCATATAATATCTTTAGACATGCAGGCATCAAATGTAAGTGATGCACTCCCAAGGCTTGGAGGCGAGCCCAGACCCTGTCAAAGCTCTTCTGCTGCAGCCTTGTGGCATAACGAAGATCTGGAAGCAGATGTATTTGACTGCTGTTTCACGTCAGTTAACTTAAATGTTTACCACACTGCAGCAAAATGCCTCGTTCCAGGGTTGTTCTGAGTGCTACTAGCAGGGGGATGGTCTTTCCCATTGCTGCCCAGCCTCTTCCACCATGCAGTGAGATTCTATAAGCACAATGTCCTCCTCCACCTTTACAAGTTCTTTAGCCAGTTTTTAAGGTATTCTCTGGTAGAATCTCCCTCTACTTCCTCTGGCGGCCCCAATATACGAACGTTTGTTGCTCAAGCAGCATTTTCAATGTTTTCCTGCTGTGTCCTAAGTAAGCCATTCTCTTTTGTTAGCCCGACAGACACTGCAAAGGCCTTATCTGCTGATTTTGTTGCCCTGTTTGTGTCCTACAATAGTGTCCCTACTTTAGCACCAATAGTTTCAGCTGAGATGAAAAGTGCTCCATTTTTGATCACGGCTTTGAACCGCCTTGAATAGCATGGCATTTCACGGTTCTGCAGCACCCGTCTCACCAGCCGTGACTGATGGATCTTTACTGCTCCCTTGGCACTGCTCCTTAGGTCGGCCTCCCTTTCCACTCTCTCCCACTTTTAATGCCTCGGACCATCTCTGAACCGTAACTCGACCAATCAGCTCCAAGAGTATATCAGATACATCGCCACATGGAAGTATATTTCATCAATTATTTACCACAGCATGTGGAGCGTCACTAAAAGGCCGGTAACAGCTCAGCTGCTGGCCACGCCCCCCGAAGTGACGTTCGAGCTCTGAAAAATAATGGCCACTAAAAATACTGATTTTGGCTACCAGATTGTAAAAGCTCACAACTAATATGTCCCACCCTGCCCATAACGCAATAATGTCACGATAAGGACCAGTGGGATTTATTAAGGCGAGCAGGCTGGGTCACTTTGCAGACACAGAGAGCAGTCAGTGAAATGAACAGGGGCCGCTCATCTGGAGGCTGCTTGCCACGTACAAATTAATGTTTGTGCACAATACAGGCTCGTCAGCTTTACTGCCATGCAATAGATTTCATGCAATTCATTAAACAAGTCATTGCGGCATTCCTCTACATAGTATTGGAAAATGCTGAAATGCTCATATTGGAAGAACAGATCAATCTCAGATATAAGCTCATTATATAAGTGGAGATAATTAATGCAGCAGTGCATAGCAGTGAAAAATTCTGACCTGTACTTTTTAGATTGTTCCTTAACTCCTGACTTGTATGATACCCTTCTTTCCACATTCTGGGTCTGCTTTAGCACTTGTTTTCACGTTTGAATTAACAAAAAGAGCACTCCTTTTAACATAAGTTAGACCAGGTTTTTATCAGTATTCTCAGCTGCTTTTGTACCCCTGTTGTCCCACGAGGTCAGAGGGTGTTGTCTGCTGCATACTAGTTCATTACAGTCACATGAGAAGCATTCCCAAACAATGGATGTTCAAAAACAAACAAGAATAAACAAAGTCCTAATGCAGACTCAAAATGAGGGAAAAAAAAAATGGTACCATATGAGTCAGGAAGTAAGGGGCAATCTAAAATAGAATAAAAAAGTATAGGTCAAACTTTTCACCACTATCATGCACTGCTGCTTTAAAACAAAGAGGTGCAAAAAAAAAACTTGGAACAAGCGGGTGTGCAAAAAAAGTAAAAACCCAGAGCAAGCCCTGCAGAATAGCATCTTCTAATGTTGGAAAAGTGGGAGAAATTATCACTGAAAAGGTAGAAGGTACCTTCAAATAAAAAAAAAAAATCGCAGATTATTTTTTTAAGACTCTTCCTACTCCATGAAGAACTGTAACATCTCCTGGACTGATTTTATCATGGTCTGAAATACTAACATACCAAAATGCCAGCAGAATAGGCCTAATGGTCTCTCAAGTCTGCTCGATTTTGAAATGCTGTGTCTCCTCAGGGGGAGACCTGGGTGTGCAATACATTGTATCTGCACTGTCAAAAGAAACAGTGGACCCTGAAGGGTCTCTGATTGGAAACACCTCTTCCTTTCCTCCTCCACGATATCAGGATCATATCCTTCCTCATTTACAGAGGCAGGTAGCAGGGGCTCCTGAACAGGAGTTGGGACTACAACAGGGGCAGGAGGTTTGTGACAGGGTTGAATAAGGTCCTGTTCCACGTGTTTCCTGGTTTTCCTTTGCTTCCTGACCTGTGCCTCGGCAACGAGGCTGAACAGGCCCTGCTGCTGCAGAGGGCTGTGTCATTACAGGCAGACCTGGTTCAGATGTTGGGGACAGTGTGACCGTAGCCAAGAGAACAGTCTCTGTATCAACTCAGAAAACTATGCTGAAACATCATGATGACCCAAGTCGATGCCAACAGTTGCAGCTGTGGCAGATGCCGCCACTGTCAGCATTGCTGGACTGGTACCGGGATGGTGACAGAGTGTCCTGCATCATCGTAGAACCCACAGGCTGCTTTGCCACCCGGGACAGTGATAAATCCTTCTCAACCCTGGGTTCTGGCCATTCAGTTGTTAAACCAGTGGTCTGCGCCAGATGTCTGGCGTAAGTCCAGTTTTCCCTTTGTGGTTGTAGGGATCGTGAATGAAGTCTGAGTGAGCTGTGGCAGCATTCCGCTGACATGGACCGTGGCTCAAGTAAGACTGTGAGGCTGTGTTGATGTTTGTTCTAGAGGCATGGTACTCTACTAGTGACTGCACAGACCTTCTACAGTCTTCTAAAGAAATGGCTCTAGAGACTTCTTCCTTCATCTCCAAGTGACTTCCTTGTCAAATCAGGCAATGCCAAATATCAGTCTAGTACTAATGCAGTTAATTCAGCGGTTGTGGCTGTCGCCATGGGAAATATTATTACTGCAACATCACTTACGAAAAATCGTCACTGTCCTCAGCAGTGGTGGACCTGACTTCATACAGCACCAGGAAGCAACAGACGACAGTGATTCTGAAGGTTGATGTCACTATAACAGTTAGTAGAAAAAGAGCAGAGCTGGCAAGAAAAATATTCTCTGCTGGTCTGATACGCATGTGACAGCAGGTAAAAACAAAGTTTGGCCAGAGCCGACAGGGCTGCAGCCGAGGAATTTGGGGTAAAAATATTGAAAATTTGTTTTTTTTTAGTATTTTTACACCAGATTTTCGACAGAGCCTTGTTATGACCCTGCCTTATGAAGATGGGCAGAGAAAATGTTCAACTCCTGGCCCAAAGGTGATTTTGCGCAGGGACTGCAAAATCAACTTTCAGGATGCAAAAACACATTTTGTGCAGGAACTGAAAAATGACAGCTGCTACATTCACGAGGTGCTGTAAAGAAATTGCCATGTTGTAAATTTGGGGTAAAAATATTGAAAATTACCAAAGTTACATGCCTGCGTTTGCAAAATTCTGCATAGGGTGATTTCGCACTAGGGCCATGACATCACCTTTTGAGATGTAAAAAAACATTTTGGCCAGAATTATAAAAATGACAGCTGTCACATTCATGAGGTGCTATAAAGATATGGCTATGTTGTACATATGGGGTAAAATATTGACAATTACCAAAGTTACAAGCATGCATTTGCAAAATTCAACGTAGGCTCATAACTTTGTTTTTTTAATATTTTTACACCAAATTTTCAACACAGCCTTCTTATGACTCCACTTCATGAACAAGAGCAGAGACATTTTCAACTCCTGCCTGAAAGGTGATTTCACACGGGGACAGCGAAATCACCTTTTGGGACTGATTTGCCTAATGTCAGTGCATTTGATCATGAGGCGGGGTCCCAAAAAAGGTATGTTTAAAATTTGGGCAAAAAATATGCAAAAATGCCCAAGTTAGGAGGGAGAGGGGGGTCATGATAGAAACTTTCAAGCACCTCAAGGGAATCAACAAAGTTCAAGAGGGTAGCATCTTTCAAAAAAAGAGGTGTTCAAGAACAAGGGGGCACAATTTGAAGATAGAGCAGGGGCGGCTCAGAGGTAATGTAAGGAAGTATTTTTTCACAGAGAGGGTTGTGGATGCATGGAACGGCCTTCCGGAGGAGGTTGTGGAGTCAAAAACAGTGGTGGAATTCAAGCATGCATGGGACAGCCATAAGGCAATTCTAGGGGGTGGGGGTAGAAAGAAGTAGGCTGCTGGTTAACTAGGATCTGCAGCTTATCCATTAGGTAGGAAAATGGGCAGACCGGGTGGGGCAAGCGGTCCTTATCTGCCGTCAAATTCTATGTTTCTATGTTCTATGTTATGCCACTAAGTTCAAAACTCCATTGAAATACATTGAACTGTATACCTGTTTCTTCATTTTGTGGTCCAGCTTTGAAGCGTGAAGATGTGTCTGAGGTCCAGAGAGGATTATGGCATCGGACCTCTGATGGGTAAGTAAGGGCTTGGGGAGGTGTGGGGTGGTGATTACTGAGCGGGAGGGTTGGGTGGGGGTTAGGAACAGCCGCAAAAGACATCAATGGACGGTTTTCTTTTTACACTTGAAAAAAACAATCACAATGGAGGATTCCTGATCGTCGATACTAGGGGATTGGGCACCCCCAGTGTCACTGTTATGTTTCGGGGGGAGGGGGTGCTGAGATGGAGGATTGGGTGGGGGAGGAAAAACCTATACAAAAAGTCACAGTGGACACGATTGGGATTGGGCACTCCCAGTGTCACTGTTATGTTTCTGGGGGTGGAGGGGTGCTGAGAGGAAGGATCGGGTGGGGGATATGTACAATTAAAAAAAAAAAAGAAATTTGTGGTCACGGCAGAACATAGTGCAGTTTACCGTGACCAAAATGGCTGCTGCACTGTACCTCGCATGCACTAGTTGTGCATGCGCAATACAGGTTGGCGGCCATCTTGGATACGGTGGAGTGTGCCGTGTTCCGCGTGACGACCGAGAGAGTAAAAAATAGTGCAGTGCAAATGCTAATTGATACAGCGCGTGGAGTGCTTTACAGACACGGAAGCGACTGTATTGCAACTCCAACATGCTGTTCGGCCAGAAGGAATGCGCTGACAGCTTTTTTGATAGCAAGATGTCTGCAGGGCTACGCCCACTGCAGCCCTAAAAAGAGCTTAAGTGGGTGGGGCTAACCACATTATACAGTCGAAACTGAGGTGTCTGATGTTGTACATGTAGAGTATGGTTATGTGCAAGGCAAAAAATAAGCAGGTTTTCATAGCAATTTGCTACCCAAAAAAACACTACTTGTTAATTAATTGAAGCCTTGATTAGCAGAAGTTACTCCTCAACTAATTTTGCCGCACTGAGTAAACATTTCCAAGTTGTGATAATATTGCTCAGTAATTGTGACAAACAGCAAAGAACTGCAGTAATTTTTGTTGCAGCTTTCCCTTGCAATTGCACTGTTCCAGACTGTATCTTATTGATAAAAATAACCATTGTGTGAAATTGCTCCTCTAATCTGGCTGGTTGTTAATCAACATGTTGTTGATTAGCAAAGGCCTAATCAAGGTTTTGAAACTAATTTATACCTTGGGCCCCAGTTATGAAAAGTCTCCTTTGAGGTCCTGACCCCACCAGCTTACCATCCAATTGTGTGACTCTAGGGAGAAGATATCGTCACAGCCTGTACACACGGGTCTCTCCTGCTGGTTAGATGAGAGGGCTGCAAAGCTGAGCGCTTCTGTCTGCCCAACCAGTGCAAGAGACCCCTGTGAAACAGGAGGTTTCCTCTAACTTACCATTTGCTTTACTATACCCAGAATCATATTATATGGCAATGGATCACATACTATGATCATGGGTTGCGGTAAAAGTGATTTTCCATTGAGACTTTAAGTCATTAACTTTCTGTGCTCACTGGCAGTGTTGCAGTGGTTCCACTGATGTTGGTGGTTGTAGACACACAAAATGTTGTGTGGTGCCCACTGCAGCTCATTGTGACGGTGTGGAGGTCATGGGATACTCAGCATGGGTTTGTAGATCGCTGTAGGAATGTTGCTAAAACTTCTGTTTTCTTATGTGTTAGGTTTAGTACTCACTTTTGTATCTTCCGCTTCCAGTTGCTAACTTTTAGAGGTGGTGCTGGTATGGGGGCCACAAAGTTGGGGACAAGCGCATCAGATGCACAGCATGAGGAGACAACTGTACGTACAGATAAGAGGTACAGTCGTTCTCCTCACTGACAGTCAGCGGGTGATCCACTGCTATCTAATAAACAGTACCAGACACAGTTTTGAAGCGCCAGTCACTAAAAATGCTCGTTTTTGGCTTTGCGAGACAAATGGTTAAAACTGGCAATCAATCCAAATTAATATGAACAACTGTGCATGTACTTGTTCTCACAGCCATGCACACGAGATCCTACAGTCCTGCATATGTGCCTGCATTCTTGCATGTGCTCCCACACCCTAGAGCCTACACACCCACCGCCCCATGCCTGCTCCCTAAGCTTCATGCCCAGTTTAATAGCACTGGACGCGCTCTCACACTATCACTCCCACATGCTCCTTTGCCCCCGCGGCCTTGCTCCCATAATTCAATCAATAAAGCTTTATTTAGTTAAGCACATTGCTCAATTGCAACTCAATGCGCTTTACACAGTCTAGAAAATTTAAAAACAGAATACAAACCAGACAAACATATAAATACAGACATTAATTCACAGCAAAACATATTAGCTATTCACAAAAGCTTGGTTAAATAAAAAGGTCTTGAGCATTTTAGATATGCTTTCACTCAGCATTCTGAGAAACTGTAACATAGTTGTTAGCAGAGCAGTGAACCTGAATACCTAGGTTTGCATCCTACAACCTCTACTTACTCACAGTGCGACTCTGAGCAAGTCTCATCATC
This sequence comes from Neoceratodus forsteri, assembly GCA_016271365.2. NCBI lineage: Eukaryota > Metazoa > Chordata > Ceratodontiformes > Ceratodontidae > Neoceratodus > Neoceratodus forsteri. The sequence goes on along the minus strand of CM028132.1, from coordinate 1,378,494,515 downwards.
TCCCTGGGCTGAACGTCACACGTTCTGTTTCCTCTCCTTGTGCTGTTGGAATTTTCTACCTGCACCTTAAGGAAGCAACATTCTCTCTCCTCCCTCTCTTGGACTGTAAAGAGCTTTAGGATACAGTTTGTATAAAAGACACCATATAGGACCATAGTCCTTTCCTTAGTTTCCTTTCCAAAAGTCCACAAGCTGCACTCCCAGTCAACCTCGGCCCCACATGCACTACAGCCCCATGCCACCTCTGAAATCCTGTGAATGCATTCACAGCGCTGTATGCACTACAAATCCAAGCCAGTTCCACAGTCCTGTGTGTGTTCTCGCAGCATTCGTGCACTACAAACCCATGCCAACTCCACAATCTTGTGTGTACTCTCACAGTGCAACACGCACTACAAAACCCATGACAACTCCGCAGTCCCATGTGCTCTCACAGCTACATGCTCACTCCCAAACACTTGCATTATTTCTCTCTCTCTCTCTCTCTCCCCAAATTAAAGGGGGAGAGAGTAACCGAGGCTCCAAATATGAAACATGAAGCCAGACTCCATGATGCTGCTGGACAGGGCATTCACTCCTGGGTCCACACCCCAAGCCCAGGACCTCAGGAGCAGAGGCCAGCAGGGGGAGTAAAGGAGCTTCGATTTGTATGTTCTCCTCGGGGGGGGGGGGCGCGCTACACACTGCTTCTACAGTGATGGCTACTGGTAGTGACGCAAGTATCCACATTTTGCCAAATATCCCCCTCCAGATTCCATAACGTGCGTGAACACAAAGAGAGGGAGGAGGGAGCAAACTACAGTAGGAATAGCATGTTCTTAGCATGATGACTGATGGCTTCCATGCTCCTCTCATGCTGTTCAACTCCTTGGCACACTGCCTTCACCCACTCCCACCCCTGAAGCTCTCCTAAGCTCTGCATCCATTTTCCCCACCCTGGTGGCAGACGGGAGAAGCCCCACCACCACCACCACCAACTATAGGGACATGCCAGAAACCAGGGCAGAGAACTACCTGAGGAGCCTGGAGGTACTGTAAAACATGGCAGTAAGAGACGAGTCTGGTGGGCGAAGGGGTCCTTCGGGTAGCTAACAGGAGTGCAGTGCTGTGGGAACCAGAGATGAAGCAAAAAAGAAAGTGAATTCAAACTGAAATCCCCTACACAAAGGAGAGGGGACACGTGTACACTGGCATGGCTGCTGCGCCCCTGCCCAGGACAGGTCGGAAAAGCAAACACAGTGTTCTTTTGGATATTAATGAGGGGCTTGGGCTTCATGAATATTAATGAGGCACTGTGGGTTCTTGCATGTCAACCACGTGCCAACCCAATGTTAATCTTGGCCAACCACTGCCATTAATATCCTGACCTCAGCCTGAGCCCAGCCCTCTGGCCCACTGAATGAAACCATCAATAGTCACAGTCTGTTCTCACCCCAGAGAAGTATCAAGGCTTAAAAAGCTTCTTTACTTCCAAAACTAAATTTAGACTCATTCATTTCTCTCTTTCTCTCATTTCTTGGCAGTCAAGCTAAGAGAGTTATTTGTTATTACGGACATGGCTAACATTTCTAGTTTTAGAAGCTTGTGCAATGGAAACACACTGGAATCCTTAACAGATATGATGGGGAGTCAGAGGAAAATGATTTTAAGGGTATGGTTATAAGACGCCCCCCAGTCTCTACTTTCTCTCTCACTCTCTCTCTCTCTCTCTACATAGATGGAACTTCTTCCCAACAGAAATAGTTAGCAGTTATTTCCCTGTATGCACAAATGTGATAAAAACTAAGAGTAACCATACAAATCTAAAATAAAAGATGGGTTAAGTCCACTATACTCAGAAGTAAACCCAGCGAGGTGGCCAACCAGATCTTAAAAGCTCTTGCCCTTTGGGCTTGTGTCTTTACGATCAGTTTACCCCCACAGTGGGTTTATTTCCTTGTATACCACACTTACCTATCATTTATTATATAAACTGTATGTATATATACTGTTTGTGAGTGTAGGTGTGTATATGTGTGTGTGTGTATATATATATGCAACGGGTGGGCATAAATGCAGTGTGATAAATCTGTTTATCTGAGTAACTGTGTGTATAAATAGGGGATACGTTATGATTAACCGTGTCGTATGGATTTTATCTTCATGAGAGGTCAGCAATCTCTTCACCCTCACGAGTGGCGCAAAGTTGCACAAATTACTATGTAGTACATTGCGCAAATCACACACATTCTGCACTATTCCATACTAAGTTGCACAAATTGTGCGCTATCCGGCACTAATGGTCAATGTCTCAGTTTTCATCAGAACGAATATAAATCAAAAAAAGCCTGTTGCATAAATGGAATATGCGGGCAGTAACTGTGTGATAACTCATTTCTGTGGTACAGTTGCTAGTATCCTCTCGTAACTGTCACTCGTGGCTTCTCCACTCGTGAGGTTACTTGAGCTCACTAGCAACTGTAGCAGATAAATGAGTTATCACACAGTCACCCCACATATTCCATATTTATATAAATAACAGCAACTGCATCATTTTTTAAATTTTTTTATTATAGTTGTTTGGTCGCTGTCACCTCCTCCAGCCAACTGACGACGAGGACACATGGGTATTTTTGCAGGTTTTTTCCCCTGACCCCCTTCCCCCGAGGCTCAGACACATGGCCATGCGAGTGTGTGGAGGCACGCTATGCACCCCATGGCTCCAGCTCAGCCCCTTCCACCTCCTGTAATTGTTTGCCGCCCCCTCTCGCCTATGCAACTCACCGGATCTCCACCCGGTGGGAGCAGACCTATGGTCGGGGGCGCCAACCCACCCTCACAAGAGGAGTGCTGTCCATTGGTGTGCTCGGTCCTGCTCCGCCCACCCGCACCCCCACTCAACTGCATAATTTCTAAGCACATACCCTTTGTCTGACGGGTATGACAGTTTCCCATCAAACAGTAATGTACTTACATACACATCCTAATAATACATTCTAAGGATAACCAGGAGGAAGACATCAAATACTAACATACATAGCAAAAGAAGAGCTAGTACAATATACTTTTCCCCCCATAGTGACTTTTGGCTTCCCCTTCTGTGCAGCTCCTTAGTGGCATAGTTCTGTAGCATGTACAGTATGGACGCAGGTACGTCACCTGCCATTTGTTCAAACTCGCACTACAGAAAACACTTTATCTTGGTAAAGGCCAGTTCCTGTACCTATATATGCTACAACTGTGTCTTCCTTGAATTCTTACAAGGTGATATGATATACAAGTATCTGCTGTACTAAAGCTGGCCCAGTGGTGTAGCAGGCTGAGGTATTCTTGTCTCCCTGCTGCCATGCCGGCGACCTGGATCCGGAAACGGACTTGGGTCACTCAGGGGCTTGGCTGGGAGAGAAAAAAAATGAGCGGCCGCAGGACTACTCTCTTCACTCGGGGAGGGCAGATCCCACTACTCGCCGCTCGACTGCCACCTGGAGGAATCCAGGTGGCAATGTGTGTGCAGTCTTGTAGTTTGGGGAAGGGCCAGAAAAAAGGGCACTGAGAGCACCCCCGCGGAGGTGGAGTATGCATGTCGCACTCACTGCATGTCCTGCTGAGCCAAAGGAAAAATTAGGAGTAAAAATGGAGGATGGACTTAACGAAGCCCTCCACATTAGCACCGGTGGCCCGCCTGATCTCGGGGGACTGACGGAGACTCGATACGACCGCGTGCTGTGGGACAGGGATGATACAGCCATCCAGCCTGCCGAGGAGAGATAAAAACCTTTATAGAAAAAAAGTACCTGTTGTACTATAGTCAAAAATCTCTTGTATATACAGTATAATTATAAATTTGTTACGTTCTAATTTTGTGCTGATAACATTGTATTTGCTGTGCTGCAACACAATGGATCCATTGCCTTACACTCTACTGTATCCCTCAACATACTTTATATTACACTGTATCCATCACCATGCCTTATACTCCACTGTATCGGACATTATTATTTACATTCCACTGTATCCCTCAACACACCTATTATCCACTGTATCCCTCACTACATCTTCTATTCTACTGTATCACTCAGTACACTTTATATTCCACCGTACCCTAGAGGCCATCATGGCGGACGTCGACCTGGATATTGTGCCCATTACTGAGTTGTAGAGCACTGACAACCATGAGTGGGACGTGGTTATATCAGGATTCACGATATTCAGAAAGAACAGGGTAGTAAGAAAAGGAGGGGATGTGGTGCTTTATGTGAAGGAAAGCATAAAAGCAACAGAAATACAGGGAATTCGGGGGGGAGGGACAGAGGTGTTGTGGGACACCCTTGAGTCAGGTATCGGAGCTACTATTTGGACAGGTGTGATCTACAGGCCTCTGGAACAGGGGGAGGACTTAGATAAGGAAATGCTAGAAGCGACTGGAAAAATGGGTGATAAGGGACAAGAGTTGCTGGTGAGGGACTTCTGTCTGCCAGATGTAGACCGCAGCTTGATCTTCTTGGATGGAGTCTCCACCACCCATTCACACTAGTGGGACTACGCTGGAGGCACTAGGACCCAAGGGGAGCCAAAAATTTTCAGGAGGGCTGGCGCCAAGATAGAACCATGCAAGCGCGGCACCATGAGACTGGCTCGCGCTGTATAGGCTATCTCTGCGTCAACCCTCCAACTGCCTCAGTACCTTTTTAACGAGGAGGTGCAGTGTAAAGTAACCCTTCTTGGACATAAGATAGTCCGTATGACCAGTGTAAGAAGGATCAACTCAACAATGTCTTCACAGCCCAGCCAACAAGGGAGTGAAGACTAAAAACAGGATGAGTGAGCTTGGGGGATGGTGGGTGGGCATTTGAATGAGTGGTGGAGACTCCATCCAAGAAGATCGAGAATTACGGTAGGTACGTAATTTTCATATCTTCCTGGACATAAAGTCTCCACCACTCATTCACATTAGTGGGAAAGTACTCAGCTAAAATAATCCCCCCCACCCCACACAAGAAGGGCGGCAGGAGAAAGGAGCTCACTCAGGACAGAAGTCCATTAAGGATTGCCCTGCCAAAGGAAGGATGCTGTCTGGCATGGACATCCAGGGCACAGTGCTTCACAAAAGTGTGCACAGAGCTCCAAGTGGCTGCACTGCAGATGTCTGCAATGGGCACGTTCCGAATCTCTGCCAGAGATGCCACGACTGCTCTGGTAGAGTGGGCATACACCCTGCCTTCCAGCTTGACCTGCGCCATTGAATAGCAATGGTGGAGACATGCTACCAGCCATGATGAAAATGCATCTGATGGCAACAGGCTGACCCAGCTGGGCCATGCTGAATGCGAAAGAGAGTTGCTTGGATTTGTGAATCTTTTGTTCTGTCGATGTAGAATAGCAAAACCCTTTTTACATCCAGAGAATGTAGGGTACGCGCCCCTTCATTCTGAAAATTTGCAGAGTACATCGGAAGGACCAAAGGCTGGTTCAAGTGGAATTCCGAGACTACTTTGGGAAAGAATTTAGAGTGAGTTCAGAGAACCACCTTATCCGTGTGTGGATGGACCGTGGGATAATAGATGGACCAGACACCGAACTTCAGGTTCAACACACAATCTAAGGAGATAACCTTCAGCAATGGCATATTCCCTTCTTCAATACATCAGTTTGCTACCCTTGGCCAGCACCTACAAACCCACTTATCTACTGATCTAACTTTTCAACTGAGATTCAGCCTCCCCTGTGCGGGCCTTGTTTGCTTGGGTGGTGAGGGCTCAAATAAAAACAAACAAACAAAAAAAAGCTAAAGACAAAGAACCTCAGTGCAGAAGCACTGAAGTAAGTGTTACCCCAAAGGGCACTGGCAATTAAGCCAAATTTCAAAGAAACACAACATCACACATACGTCCATAATGCAAAGCATCATGGGATATATGCAAATCACCATGACATTTCAGACTTGTTCAACTTAAAGCAAGAATACATTGTGCCAAAGGGCCTCTCAAACAATCTGTAATTTACATGCATTTTAAATAACACAACTAACTTCATTTTTATAATACAGTCTCCTAGTAACTTTTTACCTTTATCAAAAACACCTACTGCTGTGGTATTTTCAACATTTACAGGTTTCATACACGTAAATTATATACATTAAGGTATTTTATGGCATAGTGTGATTGCATACTAAATCCAACAACGAGGAACACAGCCTGTTGTTTTACATCAGCTCGGAGATCACAACAATAACGTTCCTGTATGAGGACCTGAGAGGGAAAAGGAAAATTAAAGAGGACACTATAGCACAGTCAAGAACAGAAAGGGGGTACCCATAGGTGGCCAACCTTATGGACTAGAAATTGTAAAGAATAGATTAGGGTAAGAAATAGAGGAACTGTTGCAACAGATTTAAGAAAAGGTCGGTCCTCAAGAGTGGCAGGATCTCCCTGTCACACAAGGGGGTCTGTGACCAGAGTATATATTTCAGACACCCTGCGGCGGAGGTAATGGCCACAAGGAAGGCTGCCTTCCAGGTCTGAAACTTCAAGTTGCAGGTTGCTAGAGGCTCAAATGGCTTACGGGTGAGCATGTCTAGCACAAGATTGATATCCCAAGTAGCTACCGGTCTCTTGATTGGTAGTCTAGTGTGCAGGATACCTTTAAGGAATCACTTAACCAAGGGTAACTGAGCCACCGACATATTGTGGATAGGCTCATGGTAGGCCATAATTGCGCAAAGGTGCACCTTTACCGTAGAGTATTGCAGTCCTGCGTTCAACAGGTCTAGAAGGTACTCCAACACCTTGTTTGGGGAGCAAGCAAAGGGGTCTAGGGTGGACTTTGCACACCAAATGGAAAACTGTTTCCACTTTGCAGTGTAGGTCTTACTAGTGGAAGGCTTGTGCGCTTCTAGAAGGATGTCTGAAATTCTCTGAGAGATATTGAACCTACCCACTTCTATCTCCTCAGGAGCCAGGCATAGCGATGAAGGAACCACAGGTTGGGATGGACTACTGGACCCTGTGTCAGGAGGTGTGTCCGAAATGGAAGTTGTCTTGGCGGAACCTCTGATAATCTGTTGATTAACGGAAACCATATCTGACAAGACCAGCATGGGGCGATGACAATCGGAAAAGGAGGAAATGTGTACAGAAAAGTGTCTTGTCCACCACAGTCTGAATGCATCCTGACAGAAAGTGCCAGGTTTTGCATTTCTGGAGCAGAATAGAGGCAGTTTTGTGTTGAGTAGGGACACAAAAAGGTCCAGATCTGGAGTGCCCCACTCTCCAAATAGCGACTGCATGACGTTTGAGTTGAGAGACCATTTGTGTGGATCCACCTCCGTCCTGCTGAGGCGATCTGCCAGATCATTCTGGATTCCTGGCAGGTAGACTGCCTGGATCAGGGCTTTGTGCTCGATACACCATTCCCACACTCTCATAGCTTCTCTGCACAGAGGGCAAATGTGTGCTCCACCCTGTTTGTTGATGTAGTACATCACTGCCTTGTTGTCCATCTGAAGGATAATTACTTTGTGACAGGGGGACATCCTTCAGGGCTGAAACAGCATGCAGAACAGCCGTCATCTCCAGGACATTTATGTGCAGCTGGGACTCATCCTGACTCCACAGGCCCTGGGTTTGGAGGTCCTGAGAGTGAGCTCCCCAACCAGAGATGCATCTGTGGTGACTGTGATCTGTGCCTCCAGTGGGGCAAAGGAAAAACCTTGGAGAAGGCTGTCCTCCTGAGTCCACCAGGTGAGTGACCTCGTTAGATGCTCCGTCACCTTACTGTGGAAGGATTGTGAATGCGTGGTCGGAAGACCACTGAGTGCTGAGCATCTATTGTGTGGTTCTCATGTGCAAGTGGACCATGGGCACTGTGAACACGGATGACGCCATGAGACCTAGCATGCGATGCATCGAGAGAGCCCGAACTGAGTTGTTCTCCTTGATGGAGTGAGCCATCTGGAGAATGTCATTTCTTCTGTCATCTAGGAGGAAAGCTCTTGCCCTGGAACTGTCCAGGAGAGCTTCTATGAAGAGAAGTTGTTGGGAGGGTTGAAGCTGCAATGTTTCCAGGTTCAGGAGAACACCCATGAATGTGAGGAACTTGGAAGCTGTGGAAACTGATTCCTGTGTCTCTTGTCTGTAGAAGCGCACTAGGAGCCAATAGTCCATTTACAGGTACACCTGAATTCTGAGTTTTCTAAGATGCACCGAAAGTACTGCAAAGCACTTTGTAAAGACTTGTGGCGCCAAGGAGAGCCCAAAGGGCAGGACTCTGAACTGGTAGTGTTGACCCAGAGCTACAAAGCAAAGGTACTTGCGGTGGCTGGGTGTACTGGGAAGTACTGGTAGGCATCCTGCATGTCCTGGTATGCCAGCCAATCGGTTTGATGAATCAAAGGCAGGAGCGTTCCTAGTGATATCATCTTGAATTTCTCTTTCAACAGGTATTTGTTGAACTTCCTTTGGTCTAGAATAGGGCACATACCACCTGTTTTCTTTGGAACTAGGAAGCAGTGGAAGTAGAAACCTGTGCTCCATTCTGCTTGCAGAACCACTTCTACTGCCCTGTTGTTCAGAAGGCCCTGAATCTTGGAAACAAAGAGGTCTGACTGAGTGGTAGACAGATTGGGCTGTTGCTTGGGTGGACGATCTGGAGTGGTCTCCGAGAAATTTACAGAGTATCCCTCTCGAATTATCCTGAGGACCCATTTGTCCACTGTGATGGACTTCCACTAGTTGTAAAACTGAGTCAAATGCCCCCTACCTCTGAAGAGGAATTCCTCTCAGGCAGCTGAGGTGGGACATGGGCCGGGTCTTCAGAGGGTGGCAATGGGCATCTTTGGGGCCTGTGCCTTCTGCTGCATTTTCTTTTACGGTTGAGGGGTCTGATTTTTGTTGAAAGCCCCTCGGCCTTTACCATGAAAGGACTGTTGGTTATGGAATTGCTGGCTGTTTCTGTCCCGCTGAGGGGTGGCAGGGGCTGGACAGGACCGTCTTAATAGCAGTCCTATTTTTCTGAGTGGCCTCCAGTGCTTGATCTACCTGTGGGCTAAGTAGATAAACACCATCAAATGGAAAATTCATGACTCTCTGCTGAGCATCATTAGTGAATCCCGAAATCCTTAGCCATGAGTGATGCCAGGTGCATATCCTGGCCACTGCTCTAGAAGCAGTATCAAAGGCATCCATAGCAGCCTTAAGTTGTTGATTATTGAACTCAGTGCCCCTAGTAATGGTCTGAAGAAGCTCCGAGCTAACGTCCAACTCCAGAAGAGCCTCCACTGTTTCTTTCAGCGAGTGCCAGAGGGTATACTCATACTGGGAGAAATAGCCCTGATAACTAGCAATACATATGCCTAGGGTAGCAGCAGCGAACACTCAGTTACCCAGAGTGTCAATTTTACGGGGATTCTTTATTCACTGGATGGGCCATGGATTCCTGGGGAAGAACAGCTTTGTCATTCTCTGCCAGGACCTCTATGGTGTCTGCAAAGGCTTGAGAGGCAAGGACTGGCCTATCCTTAGGGGGAGCGTACTTCCTGTCTATGGACATAGCTGCTAAAGGAATGAGTACCGGTCTGTCCCACACCATTTGTGAAAGAGTCTCAAAAGAGGGTTGCACCAGTGGTGTCAGTCCCACAGGAATTTCAGGAGTATGCAGATACTGAAGGCACAAAAGCTTCCCATTATCCACTTCAGAAGTCTGAAGATAAAGGGTGGAATTCATATTCTTCAGTAGAGACTTAAAAGAAAGGTCCTCGACCTCAGGCTCTACTTAAGTGGAGGGCTTACTTTCCACTCAAAAGGATAAATCCTCATCCAGATTGTCCCCTAATCGTAGATAAGGATCAGACTCAACATAGTCTCCTACTCCCCCAGAAGGGATAGTATAGAACGGAAAGGGAGGAAGAAGTGCAGGAAGAGGCACTCCCTGAATTGGGAGTTGAAAACCCCAGCACCCTAGGCGGTGCCGAAAATGGCACCAGCACCGCCAAGACTAGAGCCAAGAGCGGCGCCGAACCCGGCGCCGGCCAAGCACCTGGGGTCACCCAAACCGAACACTGGGGCACCCAAAGCTGGAGATTTGAAAGTATGAGTAGTAGTAGGAGAAAACAGTACCTGTGCTGGCCCCTGCACTGCAGCCATGTGAGGGGAGAAAAGTACGAGGGAGTGGTGTTGATGGCACTGAAGAAGGTGTTGCACGACCAGGCTGACCCAACCGCTCCGCCCGCAGGTCCACGGCCCCTAGGCCTGAAGGCCCCATGGCCTGGTCCTCAGGCAAGGGCAGTTAGGACAACCACCTGACCCACCGCTCCATGAGAGTGTCCCAATGATGAAACTGCTCACCAGAAGACCCCCCAAGGGGAGTGGAGGGACTCCGGAGCAGGAGACCGTGACCACAAGGGACCGAGTCCATAGGTGATCCAAACGAAGCTGGAGTCGGCCTCTGTCCCCGCTACCAATGATCTCCGTGCAGACACATCAGAGGGTGACCTCGAGTGGTACCACTTCTTCTTCAACCAGCGGGAGGCAGAAGAGCTAGAGGCCGAGCAGTGCCAAGCCCCCGACCACGACCAGAAACAGGCCCGCTTCTTTTTGTGCTTTCGGGAGGACCGCCCTTCCTCCCTAGCATTAGACTACCTGTGGTCAGACTCCCCCTCTGAAGAGGGTGGCAGACCGGATCCAGCCCTGCTGCTAAAATAGCTTTCAAGCGAAGTCTCCCTACTGTCACCAGCCTCACTCATGGTCGACTCTGTTGAAGGCGGCTGAAGAACACTTCTTTGTCACTTGAAACGAATTTAAAGCTTTTAAAACTTTTTTAAAACAAACAAACAAATAAATAAATAAATATGCTAAAGACTAAACAAATACTGAACGATTATGCTGCTGTCATACAGACATAAAAATCTGACTCCCCACAGGCGAGCGACGTCGTCACTAAAGTGCACTCGACGGCAGAAAAAAAAGGAACTGAGGTGGTTGGAAGGTCGACGCTGAGATAGCCATATATGGCACGAGTCAGTCTTGTGGCACCATGCATGCATGGTCCTATCTTGGCACCAACCCTGCTGAAGATTTTTGGCACCCACTTGGTCCTAGCACCTCAAGCGAAGTCCCACTAGTGTGAATGAGTGGTGGAGACCTCATGTCCAGGAAGATCATCCTGGACTCCCTGCAGGGAGCGTCCCTCAGGCAACTATTCAGTGAACCAATGCGTGATGGGGCAATATTGGACCTGGTGCTTACTAACAGGGACAGTATTACAGACATCAAGGTGAGAAGCCATCTGGGGACCAGTGATCATTGTACAGTGTGGTTCAACAAAATAACAGCTGCGGAATTATTAGTATTATCCTGGCCTCTTCTGCCTGCAATTTGAGCAGGACACTCTGAAGAAGAGGGAAGGGAGGGAAAGCATACAGAGACCTCCCTGTCCAAGACAGGGACAATGCGTCTCGCCAGAAAACACCAGGCCCTGGATCTAGGGAGCAGAAACCGAGCAGTTTGGCGTTGTGTGTGGATGCAAAGAGGTCCAGTTCTGGCTGACCCCACCTTTCGAAGAGGTCATCCATGACTACTTCTTGTAGTTCCCACTCGTGGTTCTGAGATCGAGATTGACTTAAGCTGTCTGCAAGGATGCTGTGGATGCCTGGAATATGGACTGCCATGATGTCCAGCTTGTGATCCACCGCACAAGACCATACTCTCATCACCTCTCTGCATAGGGGATACAAATGTGTACTCCCTTGCTTGCTGAGATGGAAGACTACCAAGGTGTTGTCTGACTCGACCAGTAAAGGTCTGGGAAGGAGTACCCCTTGAAAAGCTTGAAGGGCATACAGAACGGCTCACATCTCCAAAATGTTTATGTGAAGAGCTCGTTCTGTTGAGTTCCAGGAGCCCCTTGTTGGATGTGAAGCAAGATGTGCTCCCCATCCCAGTCCTGATGCACTGGTGGTGAGAGTCTGCAGTGGACTGGGTTGCTGAAAGGGAACAGCTATGCTCAGATGGGCTGGGGTGAGCCACCGGTAATGGACTGTTGGACTGTGTTGGAGATCCGAATGGGCTCTTTGAGCTCATCCGTACCCTGATCCCACTGAACCTTGAGATGCCATTGCAGGATCCTCACATTCAGCCTCAAGAGGGGAACTGCCACAATATCTGCTGCCATGTGACCCAACAGTTGTAGAACCACTCTTTCAGGGACCAAGTCCGAGCTCTGTACCCTGCGAGTGACTTCTCTTAACCTTGCTGCTCTGTTTGTGGGCAGAAAAGCTCTCCCTTGGACTTTGTCCAGGACTGCTTAAATGTATTGCAGCCTTTGAGCTGGCCATGGTTGTGACTTGGGCAGGTTTAAGGTGATACCTAGAGTCTGGAATAGGCTGAATGTTTTCCCCAATGTCCTTTTCAACTGGATTTCTGTTGGTGCAGTAAGAAGCCAATCATCCAGGTAGGGGTATATGAACTGACCCCTTCTCCTGAGGGCTGCCGCTACCACTGCTAGGCACTTGGTAAAAACCCTTGGTGCTGAGGATAGGCCAAATGGCAGCACCCTGAACTGGTAGTGTCGTTAGAAGGTGAAGCATAAATACTTCCTGTGGGACGGCAGGATTCTGATGTGCTTGTAGGCATCCTGCATACCTACTGAGCAAAGCCAGTCTCCTTGGTGGAGCACTGTTAACAGGCTCGCCACCGTCACCATTCTGAACTGCCTGTATTCGATAAAGGTGTTCAATTGACTCGGGTCCAGAATGGGACGGAGGTCTCCCGTCTTTTTGGGGAAGAGGAAGAAATGGGAATAAAATCACTTTCCCCTTTGAGCAAAAGGAACCTTCTGTATGGCTCTTTTGTCCAGTAAGGCCTATATCTCTGCCCTCAGGAGGAGTGCATGGGAAGGTGAGCAGTGAGAGGGGACTGGTGGGTTGTCCAGTGGAAACTGTATGAACTATAGGGAGTATCCTTTCTCTGTCATCTGGAGGACCCATTGGTCTGATCACTGTTATATTGGACCATCCGGATAGACAGAGGGAGAATCTCCTCTACTACCTCCCCCTGCACAGGCTATGGTGGAGGGGGGTCGGTAGGAAGTCATGCTGCATTGGAGGGTGTAGGTAGGGGAGGTTTTGGTGTCTTGGGGTTTTTGGGGCCCTGGGCACCTGTAGGGACAGGGTGTCCTTTTCTTTTGAAGCCTCCCTTATGTTGAGTCTGGCGCCTTCCTTGCTGTTTTACGAAAGGGACGGCGGCGTGTGGATTGTGGTTCTGACCAGGACATTCTGTGAACTTCAGACACAACTTTACCCGAGTCTTGAAGTAACCAGTGATCAGTTTTTCTGTGCCCTGACTGAACAGGACTGGTCCTTGGAAAGGAGCATCCATGATGGCATCCTGAAGATCCTGTTGGAAGCCCGAAACCCTGAACCAAGCACGCCTCCGCAAGTAAATGTTGGTGGCCACTGCTCTTGCTGCTGTATCTGAGGATTCATAAGAACTCCTGAGGACATGCTTATCCATGTCAATGCTGGACTGAATCACAGCAAGGAGTTCTGCCTTACCCTCCGAATCTGGCTGTGCTTTGGCCAGGTCCATTGCCTTTGCCCACAGGGATTTTTGGTAGGTGACCGTGTGGGCCAGAAAGTTGAGTGACCTGACGGTGCAAGTTGCCGAGGAGTACACCTTGAGCCCCATCTGGTCCAGTTTCTTTGATTCTGGGTCCGGTGGTTGGGCACTCATGTGGCGTGGTTGTTGTGCCCTGCCATGAGCAGCTATCAGGACCACCGAGTCTCCCTTTGGGTGTTCTCGAAGAAAAGCTCCCTTTCGAGGTTTTGTACGGTCTCTCGGCCTTACGAGGAACTGCTGTCGTAGTGGCCAGATGTCCCCAGGTGGATTTGGTCACATCCTGGAATGGCTCCACTAAAGGAGGGATGACCAATGGTTTGGGATCTATGGCTCCTAAGAATCTGGCAAGTCTGTACCTTTCTGGGTCTAATTCTTCGGTGTCCCATTGGTAAAGCGCCTGAATATGGCGCATAATGTCCAAAAAGGACAGGTCATCGGGGGGGGTGACCTTGATGAGTCCCACGGATTTGAAGATGGAATAAGGAGCTCATCTTCTGTAGAATAGTTGGAAGACGATTCCCCTGTGTCGTCCCCTGAAGTCAATGGCGGACGTCCACTGGATGAGGGGACAGAAGATGGATGCCTCTTGTGGCTGTCCGACCCGGACGTCTGCTTGTCCTCTTTGTCATGTGGCTGGTCTTTCAGCGGTAAAGGCTGCTCAGGAGTGAGGTCTCTGGGTGGTGGGCGTACTGGGGATGGATCCCTGGGTCGATGGAAAAGATCCTCCTTGACAGTATTCCACCACGTCTGAAAAAGTGCTCCCACCTCTGCTAGTGGAATGACTGGTGGTGGGGGCATCTGATTTGAAGTGCTGGAGGGCCCGGGCATCTGGTTTGAAGGAGGAGGTGTCCAGTCCTCGGGCACTTCGTCCACAGGCACATCAGGTGTCAGGTCTTCGGTGTCTGGCGGTCTGATGTCCGGCTCTTTAGATGGAGGCTGTTGGGCATCCGGTACCACTGTGTCAGGGGAATCGGTTGCTGGGGCCGACAGTCGATCCTTCGGGGCCGACGGCCTTTCTTTTGCTGGCAGTGCCTCATTGCCAGATGTCGAGTCGGAATGCCCTGTTGTCTGGGAGGCAGACAACGCCTGGTGTTCAGGTGGGGGAGGCGTCCGGTACCCGACGACCTCCCGGTGTTTCTCTGATTCGTCCTTTCCCTTGTGTTTGCTGGACGTCTCAAAGGCTTACGGGTGGTGGGCACCTTTGATTTGCCTGAAGCCAGCCAATGCCTGTCCCTCATGGGTCGGCCCATGTTTTTGGGGTCAGTGGGTCAAGGGATGTGAATGGATAGTTGTCTTATGGAGGAAGACTCCTTACCTTTCGCCTTAGTGGAGGTGGACGACTTCTTCTGAGTGTTTCCTGGAAACAGCTTTGGTACCTTGGGGGAGGCGATTCCAACCTCCCACTGGAGGTGGAAGTGGTAGATGCCTGGTAAGGCGACTTCGGGTGGAACTCCAATCTGGCCCTCTCCTTCTCTCACTGGTGATGTTTCCCTTCTGATCTCTTCTCCTTGGGGGACTCCCTGGTGGAACAGGACAAACGGTGTCCCGATGGGGCCTCCTGCATGGCGCCTTCTTGCTGCTCGAGAAGGTAAGCCTTTAAGGCATTGTTGGCGCGGCTAATCCTGGTCTTGTTGTTAAACTTTGTGCAGTGTGGGCAATCGTCCAGCTGGTGGTCTGGGCCAAGGCAGATGAGGCAGGCAGAATGGCCGTCTTTCTCTGGGATCTGCTTCCTGCACACACACTTCGATTTTCACCACTGAGACGATGAAGACATGAAAGTGTGATGGAAAAGGGTGTCGAAGAAAAGTACAGTTACGTAAGAACTTACCCTAACAGCAGATCTTCGAGAGAGGCTCTTGCAGTAGGTAATTACATATAGGACTGATGCCGGCCGGCGTCAGGACCCACCAGAAAAACTTCTAGCTAGCAGTCTCTGGTGGGGGACCGCCCTCACGTCAGGTGACCGACGTCATGCGACATCAGTATAAAGGGGAGGTCCCCCATGCCCGCCTTCCAGTTCTTTCCCGCCAAATGCCAAAAGGCAAGACGAGAGAGAAGCGGATATTTCCCTTCCTGGAAAAGGAGCTGAAAAAGCTTAGAGGGATGGAGGGCGGAAGGTATATTGTCTGCAAGAGCCTCTCAGAGATCTACAGTGCGGTAAGTTCTACGTACTGTATTATTTTACTTTGAGGGCTCTGCAGTAGGTAATTACATAGGACTGAGTCCCAAGCAGTCTGGAACAAGGAGAAGCAAAGGGAGGAGGAAAGCTACTCAGAAGTAGACCCTCTGGTTGTGAAGGCCTTAGGAAAGGAGGCCTTGCAAAACAGCCAGCCCGAAGCCTGCTCTACGGCGAGAGGCAATGTCCAAACTGTAATGTTTCACAAAGGTATGGACAGAAGACCAAGTGGCGACTGCACAAATGTCAGCCACTGACACGTTCTTGAAACAAGCCGCAGAGGCAGCGACCCCTCTGGTGGAGTGGCCTCGAACTTGACACGGCAGGGTCTTGTTGTATTTGTCATAACAGAAAGTGATACAATGAGCCAACCATTTCAATAGGCATTGCTTAGAAACAGCATTACCTTCTCTTTTATGAGCAAAAGAGACGAACAGTTGATCAGTCTTTCTGAGATCCTTCATCCTGTTGGTGTAGTATCTCAGAATTCAGTGAACATCCAAAGTATGCAGGAGGTACTCTCCTTAATTGGAGTGCTTGTAAAAAAAGGCAGGCAACTCTATGGATCGATTCAGCGTTGATTCCGCTACCACCTTAGGGAGAAACTTAGGGTTGGTACGCAGAGCCACACGTTTCTTGTGAAAAATCAAATATGGGATTTTACACATCAGGGCCTGAAGCTCGGAAATCCATTGAGCAGAAGTAATGGCCACTAGGAAGAGAGTCTTCCAAGAAAGGAACTTTAGGTCCACTGAGGCCGCAGGCTCGAAAGGAGGCAGAGTAAGCATCTCTAAAATGAAATTCAGATCCCAAGGAGGGGCAGGAACCCGGATAGGGGATCGTAAGTGAAGGACCCCTCTCAAAAAGGTCAGAGACCTCCAACTGAGCAAACGTTCTGTCTGCAAAGGGGACATGATAGGCCAAAATGGCCGCCATGTGAACCTTTAAGGATGAATGGCTGAGACCCAGATCGAAGAGGTGTCGCAGGTAATCCAGAAGTCGTCAGACAGAGCACGAGAAGGGCTCGACATCATTGGAGGCAGCTCAAATAGAGAACTGCTTCCATTTCATGGCATAAGTAGATCTGGTTGAGGGTTTCTGGCCTCCACCAGAATCTCAGCTACTCGGGGGACCCCGACTGGGCTGAGCTCGTCTGCAGGAGCCATGCGTGCAACTGAAGGACTTGAGGCCTGGATGGACCAGGGTCCCGATCCTGGGTCAGCAAAAATAGCGACAGAGGAAGAGGAGGAGGAGGTTCCTCTGAGTACTGTTGCAGAAGAGAGAACCAAACTTGCCTGAGCCAGAAAGGAGCGATCAGAATCATTCGAGCTCCTTCCGAACCGAGTTTCTGCAAGACCCTCATAATCAGTGAAATTGGGGGGAAGGCATAGACGAATCTGCCCTTCCAGTCTAGAGACTGAGTGTCTCTCCAAAAAATGCAGCGCCCTGGAGCGAGCAAGCAGAAGACCGGAAGTTTTGTGTTTTGAGGGGAAGCAAACAGGTCTACCTGTGGAATTCCCAGGCACAGGAAGATGTCATCTACGACCCCCCGATCCAGTTCCAATTCGTGAGCTAGAGCAGATGACCGGCTTAGCCTGTCTGCCAGCGTGTTCTCAACCCCCGGGACATGAGATGCCGTGAGGTGAAGGTTGTGCTGCACTGCCCAATCCAAGACTCGCACTGCCTCTCTGCAAAGGGGGTAGACCAGTTCCTCCCTGTTTGTTGATGTACCAGACCACACACATATTGTCCGTCTGTACAGCTAGGTGACTGGAAGACAGATACAGATGCAGAGCCTGGAGAGCATACAGTACTGCCTTTAGTTCAAGCACATTGATGTGAAGAGACTTCTTGAGCTTGGACCAGGAGCCTTGGGTCCTGTGACGACCGAGATGGGCTCCCCAACCCTCGCCGGAGGCGTCCATAGTCAACGACTGCGAGGGGGGGAAGGAGACTGAAGGGAACTCTCCAGCAGAGGTTCTCCTGAACCATCCACCACTGCAAGTCCCGAGCCATGGGAGTGGAGACCAGGACAAGTTGATCTAGGTCATCCAACAGCTGATCCCATTGAGACCGAAGTGTCCACTGAGAGATTCTCATGTGGAGCCGAACGCGAGGGACTGTCGGATTCGCAGCCGCCATTAGCCTGAGGAGGCAAAGGACTGACCTGGCGCTGACTCACCTGCGGCTGGACAACAGGCTGACGTGGGCCTGGAGAGTGGCCGCCCTGTCCGGTGGCAGGAAGGCCATGCCAGAGGTCATGTCCAGGATCGCCCTGATAAACTGAAGCCTCTGGGATGGGATCAGATGGGACTTGGCCTGGTTGATGGTAATACCCAGGCAGGAAAAGACCTGCTGGGTAAGGGAAAGGAAGCACAGGAGTTCCTCCCTGGATGGGGCCACCAGGAGCTAATCGTCCAGGTACTGGAAAACCTGCACCCCCTGGGTATGCAGGTAGGCCGCTACCACCGAAAGGCATTTGGTGAACACCCAGGGCACCGAGGAAAGACCAAATGGGAGGGCCTTGAACTGGTAGTGGTCCCCCTGGAATGCAAAACGCAGGTATTTGCGGTGGGAAGGGCGGATAGGGATATGCAGGTAGGCATCCTGCATATCCAAAGCCCACAGCCACTGTCCTGGCTAGAGAAGGGGCAAGAGGCTGTGCAGTGAGAGCATCCTGAACCTCTTGTACTCCACGAACAAGTTCAGGGAGCTGAGGTTGAGAATCGGCCTCACGTCCCGTTTTCTTCGGGACCAGGAAAAAATTGGAATAGTGCCCCGTTCCCTGAAGAGGAATGGGGACAGGTTCTATCGCGTCCTTCAGCAAAAGTGCTGAAATCTCTTCCTGGACCAGAAGATGATGTTTCCAAGAGTACAACGACCTTAGGGGAGGGTGTCGAGGGGGTTTCTGAAGAAACTCTATTGAGTGTCTTTCTGCGATCAGCTGGAGCACCCAGGAATCTGAAGTTATCCTCTCCCAACCCGGGAGGTGGAGGGAAAGCCTCCCTCCTACCAGTTCCTCTGGAAGGCCCAGAGGCTGTGGGAGAGGAAAGGAGTCTGGTGGTGTGGGGCAGTGTCGCAGCTGAAGCACCCGCTGCTTTTTTGGGCGGAGGGCCAGCGCAGAGGAGGCCAGCGTTTATGCCCGTTTCCCTGGGGTTTCGCCTTTTGCCGATTCCGCCTGCAAAAGGGACAGCACTGCGTTTGATGGGGGTGGTACATGGAGTCCACAGACTTCAGTGCAGTCCCCTTCTCCTGCAGATCGGTTATAATGTCCTTGACATCACCACTGAACAGCACCGAACCCCAGGAGGGTGCTTCCTGAATAGCGGACTGCACTTCCGGGACCAACCCTGACACACGGAGCCAGGCATGACGCCGCAAGTCTACGGCGAAAGCGGAGCTCCTACCAGCAGTGTCCACTGCATTGTATGTAGCACGAAGCATGTGCCGACTGGCCGAACATGCAGAGCGGACGAGGTCAGCCACTTCCTGTTTGACTTGAGAGTCAGGAAGGGAGTCCAATTTGGATTCCCCCTCACTAAGAATTGCCTTCTGGTAATCCCCCATGTGCCCGACATAATTTAGTGCCCTAATTCCCGGAGTGGAAGAAGGAAAGATCCTTTTCCCATACTGGTCCAGAAGATGGGATTCTTTGTCAGGCGGAGTCGAGCTCAGATGTTTCGGGTTAGCTGTCTGGCCATGAGTGGCGCTAATCACGACGAATCAGCTCGAGGGTGAGAATCTAGAAAGTAAATACCCTCAGAAGCCTGATATAGCCTATTCGACTTCCGAGGAAGCAGGGCTGAAGCCAATAGTTGCTTCCAAATAGTGGAAACAAGATCGGCATGAGGCTCAATCCAGGGTGGCACCAAGGTAGGAGCTGTCTCGGGCAGGTGCAGATGCTCAGCGAGTTTCTTACGCTATGGATCCGGAGGAGTCCTAGGCCTGGGCTTAGACGGAGAGCGTGGCTCGTCATCCAGCTCGGTGCAACCATCGGAGTCATCCAAGGTGTCTGAGGAGCAAGATAATGAAGAGGAAGACTCCCTCTCCCGGCGTGGGGGAGGAACGGACCCCTTGGAAGGTCCTCGGGGAAGCGTATACTGCCCCGCCCTGGAACCAGAGGGCTCGCCCCTGGTGTCCGGAGGTGGAGAGGGAGTCTGTCGTTGCGGACGTACGGGAGCCGGAATCGGCACCATCATCGTGAGACAACTCTCCACCTCTCTGGTGAGCTGAGCCTTGGCCTCAGCCCACCAGGAGGCCAGAGTCTCTTTCAAGTCCACTGGCGGCTGAGGGTGGGTGGAGGAGGAGAAGGAAGGGGATACAAGTATTGATTGTACCTGTAAGGCGCGTATCCATAACCAGACGACGGGAAACCCGGCGCCGGTATTGAGGCACCAGGTACTGCAGTGGCGGATAGGCCAGCGTTAGGTACTGGGGCGTCGGAGACTGCGGAGCCGGGTAAGACTGCGTCGGATACCCTGGAACTGGGGGGGGTCTGTTGGAGACGGCCCAGCTGGAGGGC
The DNA here is from genome assembly GCA_016271365.2 of Neoceratodus forsteri. Classification (NCBI taxonomy): domain Eukaryota; kingdom Metazoa; phylum Chordata; order Ceratodontiformes; family Ceratodontidae; genus Neoceratodus; species Neoceratodus forsteri. The sequence goes on along the minus strand of CM028132.1, from coordinate 1,378,474,228 downwards.
CCACAGGTGGGCCTGGAGCAGAAGGCCTGGTGGGCGGAAGGCCCGGCATTGGAGCGGCATCCGGGAGCGGGATGTCACCCGGCGTCGGCAAGACCGGCGTCGGAGCCGGCGTCCAGGGAACTGACGTCAGGACAGTCGGCCCAGCGGGCGGACGGCCTGACAGGGGTGCAGCAGGAACCTCGGCATCGCCCGGGGATGGAGGGAAAAAATCCCTGGGGTCAGACTGAGGAGACCCAGGGTCCCCGGTGGGCAGCGAAGGCTGCGGGGAGCGGGAACAGCGGACGTGAGAGGGTCCGGCATCAGCTCAGACGCCATGCAGGCCAACGTCTGACTTATCAGCGGAATCCGGGTGGACGCTGGAGGAGCCGATGTCCGACTTATCAGACCCACTGCCCGAGGCAGGTCGCGAAGGAGGAGCGGCCTGGTCGGGTGGAAGGGGGGGCCGTGCGCCGGCCCCAAAGGGTCAGACGACTTATCGACTATCTCTGTGCGGGCATCAGAGGAGCGGATGTCCGGCTTACCAGAGCCACTCGAACCGGTAGGCCACACGGTGGCAGCTTTACTGGGAGCAGAGGCCTCCAATAGCCCGGGGGCGCCTGAAGGGCCCAAGTGCGAGCCAGACGGGTGAGCCGCCGCCTTGGAAGCCTCCAAGGTGGCCGTTGCAGAGCGGTCCCTCAGAGGGGACGTTACCTGTAGCACGGCAACTCCCGAAGAAGACGCGGTGGATGAAGAGCCCTTATCCCGGTGCTTCTCCTTGTCTTTCTTCTTACGATGGCCTTCTGGGGAAGTGGATGCCTGCCGGAGGTTTTTTAACCCCTTCTCCATGGAAAACATTTTCTTCTTTAGCATGTGGGCCTCCAGGGACTGCTGACTCTGTCTGCGGGTGGCGGCACTGAATTTAAGGCAGTGCTGGCACTTCTCCACCTGATGATCCGGGCCTAGACAGAAGAGGCACTGGGAATGGCCGTCCTTGTGCGGGAGTTCGGCGCCGCACGAGTCGCACTTATTTTTATGCTCGGAAGGTGTAGGGGATGACATACACCAACGAATGCCTGACGATTTAGTCAAAGAATCGAAAAAAAAAAGGCGGTTAAAAACTACAGAGAGAGCTGATGAGCGTTGAACTTTGCCGCGAGGCGCTCACACGAGCTAACGGCGGGAAAGAACTGGAAGGCGGGCGTGGGGGACCGCCCCTTTAAACTGACGCCACATGATGTCGGTCACCTGACGTGGGGGCGGTCCCCCGCCAGAAACTGCTAGCTAGAAATTTTTCCATTGGGTCCTGACGCCAGCCGGCACCAGTCCTATATGTAATTACCACTGCAAGAGCCCTCTCGAAGCAAGATTGGATGTTTTTCGATAAAGAATTCTACATGATGCGCGCGAAAAAAGGCAGTCAACTGCAACTATGGCATCCGTAGATCCGATGTTCGCAGGTCGACGGTGGGAAAAGAATTGAGGTAGCGGCAGGGGACCGTCCTCTTTATACCATTTCTGACGCTGGGCGGAGCCGACGTCAGGGGCGGTCCCCACTATAGAATGCTAGCTAGAAAAAATTTCCGTGGGGTCCTAACGCCTAGTGGCCTTAGTCCTAATGGTGTTACCTGCTGCAAGAGCTCCACCTCAAAGTGAGATCATCCTGTTCTATACATAAGTAGGAAATTGCATGACAGAGATAAAAGGTACTCCACCACTGAAAAGGAGTATCTAGCAGCAAAGTGGGCAATGGAGTCCTTTAAGTTTTATTTGCTAGGAACTGACTTTGTACTGATAGCAGATCACGATCGTCTCTGTTCGCTTAACCAAATAAAAGATAAAAATTCCAGAATCACAAGGTGGTATCAAACACTACAGCCATTTAAATTCAAGGTGATACACAAATCTGGTAAAGAGAATAGCAATGCTGATTTTCTGCCAAGATATGGATCAGGAATTGAGGGTTCTGAAGATTGAAAAACAAATGCATGAGTTTAAACGTTACTGTTTGCTGTACTGTTATAGAAAAAAGGATACTGCACATGTACGTAATTTCTGAAAATTATTGGGTCTGTAGTTCATCAGGCAGTCCGGGTCTAGTGACTTTTTTTTTTTCAGTAGGGGCCTCACCACTGCCTCCTTAAGGAGCTCAGGAAAGACCCTCCTCGCTCATGAACACTGGACTATCCTAGCGAAGACCAAGCTGATGGACTCGATGCACCCTTCAAGAAGGCGCATCGGACCTGGGTCCAAACTACAGTAGGTGGGTCTCAGCTCATGGATGACCCTAATGACATCTTTGACTGCCACCTAGTCAAAGTCAGACAAGATAGACGGAGTGCCCACAACAAACACTGGCTCGCCACTGCAAGTCCCAATGGAGGGTGCCGACAGGATCCCAGATCTGATAGAGGAGATCTTATCACCAAAAAACAGAGCAAACTCATCACATTTTGACTTATGATGAAGACGAGAGTGCCAGTGACAGGCCTATTATAGACCAACACCGATTCCCTGGCTCCTCGCAAGCTCTCATCACACCCGATAGGTCAAGCACCACCATAAGACCCTGTGAGGTCAAATCCCTCAAAGGGTCGTACTGAACCATTTCCGTAGGTGAAGGTCTATTGGGGGAGCTTCAAACAAGAACTTCACAGTATAGAGGTCCGACCAAAGGACCAGTTCCACTATGAGGTCGGTGACCTCTAATCCCAGTGAGAAGACAAGGTTCAAGGAGTGACCGTGTGAGTGGGTTGCAGAGGTAACCACCTGTGTGTCAGGTCCAGTGATTGCATTAATCGGAGGAAGTCTTGCCCAAATGGCTAAAGTTTATCGTTGATCCAAACATTGAAGTCACACAGAATTAACCATCTGGGCAATTCCAGGACTAGACTGACCATGAAGTCCGCGACTTCCTGCAGGAATTCCTTCTCATGCCCGGGGGTGATAAATGTGATAAATGAAAAGGATCCTCCAACCTGCACCCCGTTGAATGGCCACACATTCAAAAACCTTGTTGCTCCCACTGGGAGAGCCATGAAGTTCAAGTCTGACTTAAAACAAATAGCCACCCCCCCCATGATCCTTTCTCAGGCAGTGAATCATCAAGAACACAGCAGGAACAGCGGATTCCAGTACTGGACTGGCATTTACATCCAACTTGGTCTCGATGATGCAAGCCAGGTCAATTGTAGAGACCAGATCAGCTATAATAGCTGCCTTGTTTCTAAAGGACCTGGCGTTGCATAACACCGCCCAAGAAGGATAGGTAGATGAGGCTGGTCCTTTGGGTACCTGCCCTTGGGTATGGGAACAAGACAGGGAGGACCCCTGTCATGAACCCATTTCACCCCAGGGCGCCTCCTAGAGCTCACCACACCTATCTGTCTACCTCCTGCATCAGTTCCCAGGGCTGGCCTCAAAGACCTCCGCATCCTCCCTCTTCTGGCAATGGTAATTCCCTACAGCATCCGAAGATGTCAGGTGACAGAGAAGGGCAATTGAAGGGGCGAAGGTCCCAGAGCCAGGATGGGGTATAGTGCCTTCTAACGGGAGCCACTGGCCAATACATTCTAGATCCACAACTACTACTATCATAAGAACAAGTTAAAACAATTTAGACCTACACATTTCTAATCCAGCAACCCTACTTAAAATAAGCACAACGGATACAGCAACCCAAACATACAGTACAAATAAGACAGAATAAAATACAAGTTAAAATTTACATACTAGTATCTAGAATTAAAGCATCCATTCACACACACACACACACACACACACACACCAAAACCCCACCAACCCCTAAACAACCCCAACAGTAACAATAACGGAGTCCAAGGTTTAAGGAGCAGTCATCAGAGTCAGTCCTACAGAATACTCCAAGCAGAATATCGGACCCAGTCACTGAATAGTAAAAGCCCCAGCTAGTCCCCTGGTGTCAGTTCACAGAGTAAATCACAAGCGGAGCACAATTAGAGATCTGTAGCAGAACAGGGGACTATTCCCACAACCCCAAAACCGCGTCCAACGAGACTGAAAACTGTTCCCAAATACTATATGGCCCTCTCATGGCCTTCTGCTAAGTTCAAGGTCCCACCAACTCCAATCTCTCCTCGTGTGATAAATCAGGCAAGATGGATTAAAGTCTCATTAAAGGACTCACAGTTCTGGAGATACCAGAGGCCCTCTCACAGTCCCGGATCACCTCCCAGTGTGAATCCTTCGCTCTCCGGTAGTCACTTTATCTGCATAGAGGATGCCTAATCAGGCCTTCCCCTTGCAATACCAGGCTCCAACAAGCAACCTAGTACAGAAGTGCCTGGTAGAGCACAGCAGAATCCTTCCAGTCCAGTGACCACTGCATACACTCGGCTGCTTCACTCCTCAGGCTACTCAACGCCGTCACAAGCAAAAAGGCCAGCTCCCTGCAGCCACACTCCGTCGGCTGATGCTCCAGCGTCCTCCATGGGCAAACAGGCCAGCTCCCTGCCGCCACCACTCTTATAGGCCAATGCTCTGTCCTCCACAGGCTTCACAGTGACTCCTGGGACTATCAGCACCTCAGCCCAGTGGATAACTTCAGGGAACCTGCCTTACTATTGCACAATACTCTGGTAAGTCTGACTCCATGGAACACCGCTCCACAAAACTTGAACCCTTAACTAAAAACCAAAAAGCTTAGCTCCTAACATTACAGTATATCACTCAAGTCCCTAACACTCCCCCATCTAGACCTCAATACTAACTATCAATTGCACTTGGTTTACTGTTCGCAAAACTCATGTACAATGCCACAGTGTATGCACCCTCAGCATCTAAACTTGCGCTGAGGAGGTGGGATGTCTCGTACAATAGAATATGTTGCTTTGTGCTTCCCAATTCCAGATTTGCCCACCACTGTACACTATACGAGAAATCACAATGGTTGCCTCCTGAGGCCTCAAGAGACCATCCACTAGGAAGCATTGTCTTCAATGTGTTAAGAAACCAGCAGTCGCAACAACTTGCAGATTGGCTTCTGCCTCACCATAGTCCATATCTACCTAGATCCTCAGACTGTGGTTTGTTTCTGATACCTGAGCTGAGAACTAACCTTGGGTCTGCAGCATTCAAATACTTTGCTCCCACATTATGGAACAACATCCCTGCTGACATAAGGGCCTGTACCATTGAGGAGGGTTTCAAATGTTCCCTTTGTAAATACCTCCTAGGTACATCCATATGTAAATGTTACCCCAAGAGGTGAAATGGTTAGTGAGGCCCTAACCTATTCTTGACTCTGCTCACCTCTAATTTATTGCTATCCTACTGTTATGCCCTTGTATGTTGTCTCTAATTTATGCTGTCTGTACAAAGAATGATGTTTGTTGCCATGTTACTCTCTCCCTAGTTAACTTATTGCTCTACCCAGTAGCTGGGATATACACTGTATACCAATTATGCTTACCTTGCTCTTAATTGTTTACATCCTGACTGCTATCTACCTTTTCTGTGAACATGTTGTTTATCACTGTATACTGAACACTGTCTAGTGATGCATCACCCTTGTTGTAACTTTCCCGGGTCATATCTGAAAAAATGAAATTTAAACACCTGTTAATTTTCTTTCTCCAAATGCTGGTCTCTGGGTTTCCATACTGATGGGCTGTAGCTCCTGATGCTATCATGCAGGCAGGAACCAAAACTTTTCAGCCTGGATATCATCCCCTCCACTTCCTGTGCACACCAGTTCTTCCTAAAGCAGTCCAAATCTGGTAGTACTATATAAACTTGGAAACAAAAATGAGAAATATTTTAGCCAGCCCATAGGCGCAGCGGTTGGATTGCCACTTGCGACGTCAGTGACCCGGGTTCGGCAGCGAGCCCGGGAGCTGGAGGGCTGGCCGAGGCAGGCGTCCCAAGGACAGCTCGCCTTCTCCAGGGAGGAGGGGGTACCGACTCGGCACTTGACTGGCCCCAGGCAGAAGTTTGGAGCACAGCAAGCCCGAGCTCACACAGAGGGGAGGACATCACATCGGTGTTAGGCGCCTTGACATCAGGGAGAAGTGACATCCAAGAAACAAGGGAAAACACCCTCCAGCTCCAGGGAGATGGAGCGCCGAGTATGGCCCGAATGTGCTCCCGCCTGCCTGACTGCCTTGAGCCCGACAAGACAAGTGAATGGTTTGGGGTGTTCCCACCTCACCCCGTCCCCACTTGGGGAGCAAACCGTGGCAGGATGGGGGACTGAGCCAGTACGGATAAGGCCAGGAGCAGGGGTGGACTCCATTGGTGCTTCCTGATGATGTGGAGCTGGTAGGGACGGGGGATGAGATAAATGGAAATTGGAAAAAGAAAAAAAAAAAAGAGAACTATTATCCAAACATTCGGCCAACTGGCCAAATTTGTACATACAGTACTGCGAGGGAAGAAGCCCGGAGACCGGCCGTCAGGGAAAGAAAATTTACAGGTATTTAAATTTAGTTTTCTCTCTCTCCTAATATGGTCTCCGGGTTTCCATACTGATGGGATATACTAAAGTAGTACATCCCCTGACATCCTGGGTGGGAAGAATGTAACTGCCCTGAAGGGTCCACCACCGCCTAGAGAACTCGGCAGCCAAAAGACACCTCAGCCAAGGACGTCACATTCAATTTGTAAAACTTGCTGAATGTGTGAATAGACGACCAGGTAGCCACCCTGCATAAGTCTGCTGGAGAAGCTTCTCTGAAATCCTCCCATTGAGGTGGCCATAGCCCGGGTTGAGTGGGCTTTCACTGGCTCAGGCAAAGGCACTCCAGCCTGACTGTAGGCAGTGATGATGGTTGAACGGATCCATCTGGCTATAGTCTTAAAAAGCTTTTTTACCTGTATTCTGACCCGCAGTGAGAATGAACAAACTAGAATATTTGTGCATTGACTCTGATCTTTTAATGTAAAGCTTTACTGCTCATCTGGAGTCCAGAGAGGGAAATTCCCTCTCCTTGTCATTTTTTTGGGTGAGGACAGAAGGAAGGCAGAATCAACTCCTGGTTGCAATGAAACAGAGACAGTATCTTAGGCGAAAACCTGGATCTGTTCGAAAGACTACAGAGTCCAGATGAAACCCAGTATAAGGTTTTTAGTCGCCAGAACTCCCAGCTCGCTACTTCTTCTGGCTGAAATAATGGCTATAAAAAGATGACTTTCCTCGTGAGATGTATAGGGGATGCCTCCTTGAGAGGTTCAAAGGCATCCTTTGTTAATGCTTTGAGGACCAAATTGAGTCTCCAAGGGGGTACCTTTGGTTTAACTGGTGGGCATTTTAGAGTTGCTGCCCACAGGAACCTTCTAACATGGGGATGAAGACCCAGAGACTCCCCTGAATCTATTAAAGGGACAGTAAACATTGCAGGGGTCATTCAAATTGTGAAAGCCCATAAAAAGATCTTTCAAATGAGGTATTGGGCTTACCTGTAGGTGTCAGGAGTCCTGAGATATGAGTACCTAAATAATTAGTAAATCAAAACAATGCAGCAGCCATGTCATTGAATCATGAGACCAACAGTGATGACATTGAGGGGCAAGCTGTAATTAACATGCAGCTTGCCCCTCAGTGACATCACTTCCTGTTTTAAAATGGCTGCTGCCTTGTATTGATCTACAGGTTAATTAGATAGTCATATCTCAGGACTCTTGACACCTACAAGGAAGTCCAGTGCCCTGTTTGAAATATCTTTTCATGGGCTTTCACAATTTGAGTGACTCCTGCAATGTTTACTGTCCCTTTAACAAAACCGCCACCAGAGCAGAAACCTGAAATCACAAGGTGGCTGGTTGCAGCCCTTTGATGAATCCTTCTTGAAGGAATTGGAGCAGAATAGGTAACGATATTGACTGGTTTGGTGTTTGTCGGGACTGAAGCCCAAACAGAAGTCTCCGCCAAATCCTGTACTACACTTTGGAGGAAGATGTGCAATGTTAGTATACTTTAGAAGAAGTGAGAAGCGAATAAACCATTATCTCAATCACGGAAGCTGTATGTCCTAGCTCTTTGACAGCTTGCCGCTCAATCTCCAGGCCGAGAAGGACTGGTTGCACACATTGGGATGTAGCACAGGGCCTTGATGAAGAAGGTCTGGCTGATTCAAAAAATTACAGGTGGTTGCCTTGACCAGTGAATCAGAAGGGTGAACCATGGACAACGGGGCCAGTGTGGGCTGAGTAGTATCAGCTCTGCCCGATCGAGCACTACTTTATGGAGAACTCTGGATAGGAGTGGTATGGGGGTAAGGCATCCAGAGCCACCACTAGTTTGACCTTGGCTAGGGAGCAGAATTGCTTGACTTTGGAGTTTTGCCGGCAGGCGAAAAGATCTACCTGAGGACAGCCCCAACGTTCTGTGAGGACTTGGAAGGCACTGTCCTTCAGCTCCCATTCCCCCAATAAGAAATCCTTGCGACTGAGCCAGTCTGCTGTGATGTTCTCCTGACCTGGAATATACACCGCCCTCAGGCTTGCGAGTTGATGTTTGGCCCATTGAAACAGCAGAAGAGATTCCCCGAGCATCCACAATCTTCTTGTGCCACCCTGATGATTGATGTATGCCACTGATACTCATTTGACGTGGGAGCCCCAACTTGCGACCTCTCATGATATTGGTCCTCAGTCCTCCAATGAATGGAGGTCCTCATCTGGTGAGAAATTGGGATCTTTTGTCCTGGTTGGGTCTTGACTGGGATGACAGTCCGAGGAGGTTTGCCTGGATGGGTCACATTTGAATTAGTGCCCAGGGGACTGTATCGGCCAGAGAAACCATAGTCCTCATGAGCTGCATGAAGTCGTGAGCCAGCAGCTGGTGGGCCGTCTGAAATCTCCTGATGAGCTTCTGTAGGTCCTCGAATTTTGTTTCTGTGGGAAACACCCTGTTCACTTGCGTCAAGAAATCTGTCCCCAGATGGTTCAAGGTCAGCTTTGGAATTAAGGAGCTTTTCTTCCAGTTGTGACCAACTTGAGTGCCAAGAGGCACCGTATGACCTCGACCGCTTGACAAAATGCGGTGCTCTGATAAGAAGTGTGTGCAGATAAGGGAAAAGCTGTAACCCTTGGCTCCGAAATCGAGCTATGATGGTCAATAGGACCTTGGAGAAGACTCTTGTAGCAGATGAACGCCCAAATGGAAGAGCCTTGAATGGGAAGAGCTGTCCCCCCACTTTGAATCTGAGAGTTTGCCTGTGTGCCTCTTGGATGAGAATGTGTAAATTGGCATCCTGCAAGTCGACAGATGCCAAAACAGTCGACTTGAGGGAACGTCTTGATGATGGATAGCAGGGTCTCCATATGAAGGATCTGTTGCGCACAAAGCAGTTTAGAAATCTCAGGTTCCAAACTAGTCTGAATCCCCCTGTGTGTTAGGGAACAATGAAGAAAAGTGAGAAGAAGCCCCAGCTGAATTCTGCGGTGGTGAACATGCTTAATAGTCCCTGGTGGTAGAGGGTTTATAATTGCCTGGAACGGTGCACATTTTATGCTGAGTTGCCCAAAATGTGTGATGGTACCACATGAGGTAATGGTGGCTCCGAGTCTAACTCGATTAGGTATGCCTTCTGCATGATGTCTAAACCCATCTGTCTGTTGTGGCATGGACCCATTCCTCGTGAAAACTGGAAAGCCTGCCCCCGTAGCGAGAATGGGGCCAGGCTGTGCAGCATGCAAGGCCGAGCCTGGAATCCGTCAGCGATGAGCCCTACTTGAGGACGGGTTTGAAGTGTTTCATTTATGTTGTTGCTCCCCTGGCCTGTTGGGTGACAATTCCTCCTCCTGCAAAGCTACGCTGGTTCTGGGAGGAGAACCCCATTTGTTTATCCGAGAAGTTCTGTTTTGCCATTTGATGTAATTTCAGCACGAAAAATTCCACCGGTGACCTGCTAACCCTGACTTTTCTCTGATCTTAGACTGCAGCAAGCACGCCACAGCGGTCCCCCCCAACCCGATCCTTTGAAAGCGGAGCCGGACAGAAGATAACCTTAATGCCACCAGAAGCCTGCTGACCAGGACTTCTCTCTGGTCTTTGTCTGCAGCCTGTACTCCATAGTGGTTTCCCCTGATTATACACCGCTTCTTTGAGAGTGGAGCCAAATAGTAGATAACCTTCGTAGGCAGCATTGACCAAGGGAATCCTGGAGAAGCATCTGCTTGCCAAGCACGAAGCCAGAGGCTGTGCCGCGCTTAAGTTTGATAGAACATGGTTCCAGCAATAGATCTGACTGCTGCCTCTGACACATCTGCTGAATAAATGGAGGCTAACCCAAAGAGCTGGAGCTGCTGCAGTGCCACCTTGTTTTTCTCAGAATCTTCCGCCAGCTGGAAACTAGGACCTTGGCCCATGAAAGAGGGGCTCTGGCTAAGAAAGGATTAGCTTTCGCTGCCTAGAGTTAAGTTACTAAAGCTTGGAAGACCTTCTTAAGATGCATCCACTTTCCTGACCACCGGGTCTCATAGAGTGGCCTCTCCATCTGCCAGACTAATGGGTTTTCTTTGTCTTGGCAAGATGCACAGAGAGGTACTCTTCCTCGTCATCAGAGGATGGGAACTTGGTTGTCTTTCGAGTCACCATCCTGTGGCCCCTCCACTCCAGGGGCTTGGAGGCTGCAATTCGGTGCATGGGGGGCCCAGGGCAAATGTTCTGTGCAGTGATTCTATTAGATCTGGGGCTGAGGCATGGCCAGTTTTTGGCCCTCCTGTGCAAACGTGTGCACCTCAGTCTGAGTGGCCTGCCGCTGATCCAAACGAGCAGATAAGGAAGGGGCCTCCACCAGGTCCTCCGCCCTGGAGGTCGCTCTCTTCTCACACTTCGAAACAGAGGTAGCCTGCAAAGGTGGTCAAAAAGGAAGGATTTGCATTTTCTTGGTATCTCCTGCCCTTGGGAGGCTTGTCCGCTGGCATAGTGTGGCCTAATCTCGATGTCCCTGAGGAATAGGGTTCCCTCCCCTGTGAGCCGCGGGGAGCGATCCCACATGTGGAAAGCCTGTAAAGGTGGCCAACAGAAGAATTTTGCGACTTGAACCAATGTCCTTGAGGATCACCGCGTTCCTAATATCTGGGGATTCTGTAAGCCGTTACGTCCCAGCACTGTCATCAAGAGTTGGAGGCCTTCATAGTTATCCTTTGGGGACACCCCAATAGGCTTCTCGAGTTTATTGCTGTGCTTGGAAGAAACACTGCTTGCTAACCCCTTAAATGCTGCTCACAATTGATTCTGTGAAATGTTATAGCTATGCAAGCCTTGGAAGAAAAGCTGATTGCTATCCCCTCAATTGCTGCTGGGGGGGGTGGGGGTATGGCACTGTCTATGAGGAGCGCCATCGACGACTCCAGAAGCGCTAAGGGCTGTTAGCTGTTCTTGTCGACGAGCAGCTGTATGAACACTTCCAGCTGTCGATGAGATCACCAGTTACTGCCGTCAACGGGGAGTATGCTCCTTAACCCAATATACTGCTGTTGACGGGGAGTGTTCTTCTTAACCCAATATATATATATATATATATATCCCTGTTTCTGAGGCCATGTTGTTGATCAATGGCTTTTTAGAGCTGAGGGGAATTTCAAGGCGGGCTATGCAGCAGCACGGGTGAGCCCCAAATCGCTGGAAAAACTCTGCTAGGAATGTGGGGCAGTCTGTATAGCGTGCAGGGCTGAGACTGGAACCCAACAGAACAAGCATTTGTCAATGCCGAATGTTGCTTGCTTGTATGTGCTGTTTAGGTATTTGGAAGTTATTGGAGTGCAAATATTGAAAATTCGCGAACTTATGAGCGTGCGTAGGAACTGCGCAATGCACGCTCGTAAAACAGTCATTTTTAGGAATTTTTTCACCAAATTTTCAACATAGCCATTTTAAGACCTCTGTTCATGAACAGTGTCACTGTGATTTTCTTAATTTGTCCCATACATTGATTTCGCACACCGACTGCGCCATTGGGTGCTACATGGGCGGAAGCATGTTTTGGGCAGGATGTGAAAAATGATAGCTGTACTGCTCATAAGGAGGTGTGGTAAAATGGCAATGTTGAAAATCTGGAGGGAAAATATTGAAAATTCGCGAACTTACGAGCGTACGTAGGAACTGCCCAATGCGCGCTCGTAAAACAGTCATTTTTAGGAATTTTTTCACCAAATTTTCAACATAGGCTTTTTGAGAGCCCACCTTATGAACACTGGCAGTGTCATTTTGTTAATTGACCCCGAAAGGTGATTTCACGCAGTGACGGCAAAATCACCCTTCGGGCCCGATTAATGCCATGACAGTGCAAGAATTCATGAGGAGAGGTCCCAAAAACCCCATGTTGAAAATTTGGGCCCAAAAATGCCTGAGATATGCAACAAAGTTGAAAAAACCCTATTTATTCCATTATACAGCTTACTGGCATTTCCTCAGTTCGCGGTCGGCTTTGAAGAGTGCATGCAGACGTGTTCCGGTCCACGATGATGCGTCGTGCCGAGCCCAGAGGTAAGTATGGGGTGGGGTGTGTGGGAGGCAGGTGCGCAGTGGGTGGGTGTGGGTGGGGCAGCGAGACTGCGAGGGACCGTTTTTTATTTACAGGTTTTGTTTTTTTTTTAAATTAAGACGACGGGACGCTTGCCACGCTGGGTGGCTCCAGCGTGGCAGCTGGAAAGGCTGTTTGGGGCTGAGCCGACGGGGATTGGGCACCCCGTCACATAACAAGATTTGCCACGCTGGGGTGGGCTCCCAGCGTGACACCTGAAAGGTTTTGGGGGGCGCAGCCGTGAGCCAATGGGTATTGGGCACCCCGCTGGCTATAACATTTTTGCCACACTGGGGTGGGCTCCCAGCGTGGCACCTGGGCAACTTTTGTGGGTGGGGCGGAGTCGACGGGAATTGGGCACCCCGACGCCATACAGTGTGTGGGGGGGAGGGAGCGCATCAGCACGCAATATGCGTGCTTGTGTGCGTGGTGTGTGTGTGGGGGGGAGAGCTCTGCTCACTGAAGCGGAGCTCTCCCTTTCAACTGTATGCAACTGCATTTTCAACTGCTGTCATAGACAGCTGCAGCAGTCACTGGAGGAACTGCGGCCGCGTCTGCAAACTCAGTGACTGAATTGGAAGACGGGGTGCCACACCTCCGAAAACTTGAATGATGGCACTATGTTTTTGCACATGCGTGCAAGCAACATAAAAAGGAGCTTTTGTAATGTTACACTTGTCCAACATTGAGGATATCCAAAGAGAAAAATAAAAATGAGACTTACAGTCTGATGTCTTCGGCCCTGAGAGCTTTTGTAATGCTGCTCAAACCCAACGTTGAGGATATCCAAAGGGAAAAATAAAAGTGAGACTTACAGTCTAATGGCTTCAGCCCTGCCATGAGGAGACAGAGTTCTGCTACAGAGTACCTGCTTCTTGGAATGCAGGAAGTAAACTGGTGCGCACAGGAAGTGGAGTGGAGGATATCCAGGCTGCAGAGTTTTGGTTCCTGCCTGCCTGCATAGTATCAGGAGGTACATCCCATCAGTATGGAAGCCCAGAGATCTGCTTAAGAAACAGAACAGGCAGTTCTGCCTAGTGTACCTACATGGTTAACAAAAACTAAATAAATAAATAAAGATAAATAACAGGTTCGTTAGCAATATAAAATAAAGTAAAGGGACTCCCTTGCTGAACTTCTGATGGGCTGCCCGGTGTGGCCACCATCTTGACAATCAGCCAAGACATGGCCTGGGAGGTCACATTACACTGTGACCTCTCAGGCCATGCCTGAAAATAGACAATGTTCTGTCTAGTGCACTTACCTGGTTAACAAAAACCTTTTTTTTTCTTTCCAGTACTAACTAAGAAAATAAACCACTAATAAGTGTTTTCCCTTTCCTCTGTGAAAAATGTGAAAAAAACTGGTTTGGGGGTGGGACGGGGCACAACACAAGTGTTTTGTTAAGTACTAAATAGGATTCAGGGATTTAAGTCCATGGTATGCATGATGATTTCTTTATCCTGCTGTCTTTTTCCGTTATGTCAGACCTTCCACGTCCTCTGTTTTATCGCTCCTTTCTCTACCACTCCTCCAGCCTCGTTATTTCATCTCTCCTCTTGTGTCTGAGTCTCTTTTGTGGCTGTACTGTAACTCGGCAGTTTACTTTGTAATTTCTTGCTGTAGCAGTATCATATGAAAAATGCTCATATCCACATTTTCAACGTGTTTGCAACTTTAAAACGTTATGACTGCCTAACGTTTGAATTTCAGACTAATCAGACAAGAGATGGTAGAGATAAGGTAACCCCCCCAACCCCCTTCAAACTTGGGGACTCCCTGCCTGGGAGCACTTACCTTTTCTAGTGTCAATCCTCCTCTTCCTGGGACCTCACCTGCATCCTCCAGGGTCTTCACTTCACCAGGCTAGCCATCCTGAAATTTTACTTACTCCTAGTCCCTGATTGGACGGCTGCAGGGTACCATGTAGAACGGGGCTGCCAGTTATTTTCCTAATAACACGCAACAGTGTATTCAATGAGGGGTACAGAGGGTGTGGGACTGGATTTTATCTAAAATAATAACTAGGATCCCTGGCATGCAACAGGAAGGGAACACGGACAAGGGAGCATTATACAGTACATGGAGTGAGTGCTGAGCATTCATGGATACTCACATGTGCCAGACCATGAGAGACAAAGCATGAACGTAACCACCCAGTTTGGTTTATTTGTGCCAGAAGGCACCACCATGACTACTGGAAGCTGTGTCATGGGATGAAAAACATTTAAAAATAATACATGCTCAGAAGGACATGGAGGCCTCCCCTTTGGATGACCCTCTGTCCCCACAGGACTGTGGGAAGGGGCCAGAGGTGACTTACCGTGGAGAGCCAGTCAAGAGACGCTCAAGGCTTCAGGGCGCACCTTACCACACACCAGCCAAAGAGAAGTGCACGCTGTGTCAGGGAGGGACTGTGGAACGCATAGATACATCCACAGAACATGATGTCAAATAAGGACCGCTGGGCCCACCCAGTCTGCCCAAGACCCTACCTGATCTCTGGCTTTAACCCCCATTCCCTACCTCTAAGGCTCCCTATGCCTGTCCCATGCATTCTTGAAGCCTGTTACTATTTCTGCCCCCACCACCTCCACTGGCAGGTTGTTCTAGGCATCCACCACTCTTTCTGTAAAGAAGTACTTACTATCTCCCTGAGTCGTCCCCCGTTATAGAGCACCTTTTCCTTCAAAAGATACTCTCCTCCTGTACCTTATTAGCCCTTGTAAGGTATTTAAAGGTTTCTATCATATCCCCCTTCCCTCCTGTCCTCCAGAGTGTACATATTTAGCTCCTTTAGCCTTTCCTCATAGGGCTTATGTTCCAAACCTTGCACCATGTTAGTAGCCCTCCTCTGGACTGTCTCCACTCTGTCTACGTCCTTTCTGAGATGTGGTTTCCAGAACTCTAGACAGTACGCAAACTGGGGTCTTACCAGCAATTTATATAGAGGCAGAACCACCTCCCTCTTCCTGCTGGAGATATCCCTACTTATGCACCCCAGCATCCCATTAGCTTTTTCAACTGCCTTATCATATTGCCTGGCCACCTTTAGGTCATTTGATATGATTACCCTTACTGTAAGTCTCTTTCCTGTCTGGCCTTGGTCAGTCTCACTCCACCCATCTTGTACTCTGCTCCCGGGTTCCTATGGCCTAGATGCATTATTCTGCACTTGTTGCATTAATACCCAGCTACTATACTCTTCACCACTCTTATAGTTTTTTTAGATCCCTGCACATTCTATCCACCCCCCCAGTGCATCCACTCTGTTACATATCCATAACGATGCAAACCTTCCATTCCAGTTCTTCCGCTACGTTGCTTATAAAGATATTGAAGAGGACCAGTCCTAACACTGATCCCTGTGGTACCCCACAACTCGCCCTCCCTTCCTTGAAGCACACTCCATTCACCACTACTCTTCAAGTCCTTTACGCTAACCAGTTTCTTATCCAGGTTGTCACCTTATTACCTATCCCGAAGTTACCCAACTTGCTTAGTATTCTCTTGTGAGGAATGGTGTCGAAAGCCTTGCTGAAATCCAGGTAATCCTGGTAAGCATGATGGGAACATTACCAAAATGGAACCAAAGATCTCCTTTTTCCCTGTGTGACTGCATTAGCTAACATACAATGATGCTTGAGAAGTGGGATGCTGACAGAGTGCCCAGAAGCTCAGCCTGCCATAACAGATTTTCTTTTCCTTCTTCCCGTGCCCCCCTGGCCCACCACTATTTTGGGCCGCTCAGCGTAGGCAACCCTGCCCATCAGCCATCCCCCGTTGCCATCTGTTCATCCTCTAGAAGGCCTCACATCCTGGTAGACCTCGGGTAACCACTCCGGGGAAGGGGGGGGCCTCCTCCCTTCAGGTGTCAAAGGACAGGAGATTATTGCACTACCTTAACCAGGCACAGGAGCCAGGAAGATCTAAGTTCACAGCTGAGCAAGGCTACGTGGTGCAGGAGGAACAAGGCAGCCATTATCTAGTGGCTGGTTGGGCAGGTTTCCTCTTTTCTGGGGCCCCTACCTCCCATACTGTGTGGCTGCAGCGGTGTCCTGGGGGTGGGGACAATCAGCAACATGGGTGGTGTTGCATGCTGCCTAGATCACCTCCACTAGCCACCACCAGGAGCTGCCAGATAGGTGCCAACACTGCCCACCTCCCTGGAGGGAAGCGTCCAAAGGACATTTTAACTCCCTCCCTGACGACTTCTGCTCCTGTCGACTGGGCTTGGGGCACAAACCCGGGCTGCCATCGTGACAGAGCGATGCCCCATCACTCAGTGTCATGGAGCCAGCCCCATTACAGATTTGCATGATACAGGAGAGAGAACAGACATGCTTTCTACAGCTCGGCCATTTAAATGAGCTCCTATCAGAAATCCATGCTGGGATTTTCAGAAAATAGATCTGAAGCCTGAACCTGAGGTACCAGCACAGAACTTCACTGCTTGGAGCTGAGGATGCTTTGCCCCCCTGATGAAGCCTCATCATTGGAGAGGCAATGCGTAGAGGCCGATAGCTCTGCATCTGGCACAGTTCTGGGCCAAAAACAATAAATTGTCATATAACCTGAATTTTGGTGTGTGTGCTGCTTGTCTGTTTGCTCCAGCTTCTGTCGTTGCAGCAGCACCTTCGAGGGTGAGAGGTGTGGGCACTCTGTCATGCACCTTCTTGGAGCAGAGGATGCCTTGCTTACTCTCCACTGCTGTAAGAGAGGCCAGCCACTTGTATTATCAGAACTTGCTGTCAGGGTTCATCCTGGTGCAGGAAAATGTCACCAAGACCCTGTGTCACTGCCTACCCCTGGGTTGGTGATGAAAAGACCCCCCCTCCCGAGTGAAGAGGATCATCAAGGGAGTTGCATAAGAAAAATAACTGTACAGCTTGCACCCTTCTCCACTAGAGGCGTGCATTGGGTCTGCCAGTCCAGTTAAAGCTGCAGAGCCAGGAACACAGAGGAGGACACACCAAAGTGACTGCCCCAGCTACGTGAGGCCAGGCATGAATACCATACCAGGGCCCTCAGCCCTTCAGCCAGGTAAACAGTTAGGGTCTAGCTGGGTAGTTTATTAGGATGAAGAGTGGGTGAATGTATAAAACACCCAGAAGCACAGCCTCAGAGAATTAGGTGCACCAGAGACTATTTAACTACAGTTAATTCGAATTAAATATTTCTCTAGCCAGCCAGGTAGACCAGTCGAACCCAAAGCAAGCTTTGCCAGGGCAGGTCGTGTGGATATGAACTGAATGCTAGCAGTAAACTAAGGGTCCAAGTAAGTAAACTTTGTGCCAGCCCGTTGGCACAGTGGTAGCGCTACCACTCAAGACACAGGTGACCTGGGTTTTGGAACAAGCCTGTGTCACTGGGGGATGACCGAGGGGAGGAGCACTGAGTGTCCCAGGATGCTCTCCTCTGGGGGAGAGCCTTCATACCGCTCCATCACTGCCACCTGTGGATGCACAGGTGGTAGCGCAGGCTCAGCGGTGTAAGGGGAGGAAGGAGGCCTTGGGCTATTGCGTGCATCTGCATGCCGACAGCCTGGACATAATGTCCTTGTGCCGGCATCTTCATGGGCAGGAAGGTGGTAAAATAGGCAAGGAAAGCATAAAATTTCTCTTCACTGTGGCAGTATGAATGCTGCCAACAGTGTATGGCCTGACAGATGGTATATCCATCACCCGCTGGTGATGAGGGGCCAAAAAATGTATTTGGAAAAAATAAGTAAGTAATCTCTGGTTTGAGCTACCTAAGTTCAGTTCACTGTCAACACTTAGGCAGACTCTTAGCAGTCCTCAGGAGGAGGAGAGGGCAAAGTACATACCCCCCAAATTAGTCTACTAGAAACTGGAGGACTAAGGACCTAAAAACAGCATCATGATGACTAAGTCGATACACTAATGGGAACTGAATGTGTGCACACTCAACTAGGTAGCAGCCCCACATATTTCAGAATGAGAATGTGCCTAGCAAGAGGCAGCAATATGTCTGGTGGAGTTAGCCAGAAAACCTATGGGTGGGTCTTCCCCAGCCAACCTGTAGCGCAGAGCAATGCAGGAGGTTATCCATCAGGCAATTGCCTGCTTGAATGCTGATCTGCCTGGGTGGCTTCAGCGCACGTGGCAAACAATTGGTGAGCCTCACCATGAAATTCCACTGTATGCTCCCGGTAGAAGAGCAGATCCCTGAGAATATCTGGTTTTCAGCCAAAAAGGGAAGGGGCATGCACCTGGGAAGAAAAAAGCCTGAGAAAGAATACTGGATGGCAGGAGTACGTCTGGCACATACCACGGAGGAGAGGGACTTGGGAGTCATAATCAGTGACTGTACACTGTGACAATGCATACAGCAAGGCCAACCCGATGCTCCGATCCACAGGGAGGGCATCCTTGAGCAGGATAAAAGAAGTGACCCTGTCTCTGTACAGGTCACTGGTTAGGATTTCTTGGAGTACTGTGTCCAGTTCTGGAGTCCACAACTGAAAAAGGATAGGGACCACCTGGAAGCTGCTCTCAGGACAGCACCAAGATGATCCATGACCAGAAGGGGAGATCCTGTGAGGAAAGACTAGCAGACCTCAACACATGAAGTATTTGCCGAACTGCAGAAAACAGAAGGGGGACATGACTGAAACCTTCAAGTATCTGAAGGGTATCCATAGAGTGGCTGCCAGGGGCTGTTCAGGATCAAAGATTGTAACATCACAACAAGACACAACCTGATGCTGATGGGGTAGTAAGTTCAGGAGGGACATGGGGAAGCACTTCTTTATGGAGAGGGTAGTGTACAGATGGCACCATCTATCACAGGGGCTGGTTAATAGTCATACAGGGAATCCATTTATGCATGGATGGGACAGATTTATGGACCGAGGGGCAGGGGAAAAGAAGGTGCTGACTACAAGGGGGTGCGGACTCCAAGGTGGTGGGTGCTGTCTAGATAGATAGTCTTGTCAGCTCTAGATTAACACCTGGACCAATGTAGAGACTGGATAGACTGGATGGACAGCTGCTCTTTCTCTCGTAATTTTCTGTTTCTGGCAGCTCTCTCCCACCTGCATGGACAGCACTTACTAGCCATATACGTGACTGTTTCGCCCCCATCCTCTGGACAATTCGGGAGAGAGGTAAATGAAAACACATACAAGAAGCTGGGAAGGCAGTTTAGCGATATAAAAAAGGTAGCTATTTCAATTGTGAGTGTTTTAGATGTGGCGTAGGAATATGTTTTTGGCACAGAGGTCAGCTGGGACTTTACCCCGTGTGTACACTGTGAGATTTAAACAAGGGTAAAGCATAGTTAAGTTGGTGACTGAAGTTCTCAATGTTTTTTATGTTTTTTCACAAAAATTTTTATCCCCTCAGGCAGGTCTGGGCACTTTGCATCAGCCCAGTCCTTGTGCCACATGGTCGTCCTCTTACCTCTCTCAGAGTCTGTAAGCAGGTACCCCCACAGACTTCCACTGCAGTGAGGCAGGAGGGCCGTCCTCCCCCCACCCCAACAGACAAATACTGTACAGCCTCGGGACCGCAACAGCAGGGCGGACTGTGGGGACACAGGCAGGGCCTCACCGAACCCAGGCCTCCATTTCTCCACTTTTTCTTCCCTGAGCCCACAGACGTGCAACGAGCGCAGTGTGCGAGCTCTTCCCCCATGGAGACGCTCCCCGCGTTCTGAGCATGGGATCCCTTCCTTCTTTGTGACTCATAGAAACATAGACTTTGACGGCAGAAAAGGACCACTTGGCCCACCCAGTCTGCCCATTTCCCTACCTACTGGATAAGCTGCAGATTCTAGTTAACCAACAGCCAGCCTACTTCCTGCAACCCCCCACTATACTTGCCTTATGTCTATCCCATGCACTTTTGAATTCCCCCACTGTTTTAGACCCAACGACCTCCTCAGGAAGGCAGTTCCATGTATCCACCACTCTCTCCATGAAAAAAAATTTCCTCACATTACCCCTTAGCTTCCCCCCTCTATCTTTAAATTGTGCCCCCTTACTCTTACACATCTCTTTTTCTGAAAAATGCTACCCTCCTGGACTTTGTTGATTCCCATGAGGTACTTGAAAGTTTCTATTATGTCCCCCTGTCCCTCCTTTCATCAAGGGTATACATATTAAGCTCTCTCAGTCTCTCTTCATGGTTTCTGCTGCAGACCCTGCACCATTTTAGTTGCCTTCCTCTGGACTGCTTCCATCCTGTCTATGTCCTTGCGTAGATGAGGTCTCCAAACTGCACACAGTACTCCAGATGGGGTCTCACCAACTGTCTGTATAGAGGATAACCACTTCCATTTTCTACTTGTGATGCCCCTTCCTATGCATCCCAGTATCCCTGGCTCTCCTTACTGACTTCTCACATTGCTTACCCACCTTTAGGTCATCTGCTATGACTACCCCCAGGTCCCTTTCCATTTTTGTTGTTGTTAGTACCTCCCCTGCTATTGTGTACTCTTCTCCTGGGTTTTTGTTTCCCAGGTGCATTACTTTGCACTTCTTTGCATTGAATCTAAGTTGCCATATGTCTGACCATTCCTCCAACCTTGTTAAGTCCCTTCTCATCTTTTCTACCTCCTCTTGTGTATCAACTCTGTTACAGATCTTTGTGTCATCTGCAAAGAGGCATACATTTCCCTTCAGATCCTCTGCAATGTCACCTATAAAGTCAACCAGATACCTCCACCTGGCAGTCAAACAGTGAGTCACGGCCACACCCCCCCCCCCCCAAGGGAGGACAGCAGCTCTACAGACACTCAATCCGCCCTCACCCAGCCAGCCCCCAAGCAACTCTTGTTCATTTCTGAAGGCAGGTCACCAGCGTGGCACGAGGTGAAGCACCCATATCCTCAGCCCTCCACTGGACCGGCCCAGTTCTCTGTGTTTATATTGATATATTCCATGTTGGTTATAGCACCTTGTATGTCAGACTATCTCATTCATTTGCCAGTGTCTATGACACGTGAAGATGCAGGATGACTGAGAGATATGACTAACTGC
Source organism: Neoceratodus forsteri (assembly GCA_016271365.2). Classification (NCBI taxonomy): domain Eukaryota; kingdom Metazoa; phylum Chordata; order Ceratodontiformes; family Ceratodontidae; genus Neoceratodus; species Neoceratodus forsteri. The sequence continues at coordinate 1,378,452,742 of CM028132.1, read as the reverse complement.
TGTATCACTCTTGCTGTGATATATCTTGAAGTACAAAAAAAAAAAGGTAAAGCCCCAGACTGACCAATCAGCTTCTAAGATTTTGACTGTCCATGTTATAAACTCTATTTATGTCTTGACACTTGACCATATTTCACCAATCACAGTACAGGATTTCTCTTTCTCTCTTTATAAGCAATATTTTTTATTTTTGCCTCGACTGGCTGTCCCTTTGTCCGCCATCCCTACCATCTCGCCCCATCCTCCAAGACTTACCTGCAACCACTGGAATGCTCCCTGGATTACCAGGACAAAGCTGTCGAGGAGCCCTCCCAGCAAGACTCGAGTGGTGCCATGTTGAGAGCCAGTGGCACAGAGCCTTGGGCACATACCTCTCACCCTCCTGCCTCAATAATCAGGGACAATGCTTAAAAAAATGAGGGATAAAGGACCAAAATCAGGGACACATCTTCAAAATTTATAATATCCACTCAAGAAGCTGGTAGAATAAAAGGCTTAGTGTAAAATGCATTTTCTAAGGAAGAACAAGTCTGTAACTTTAATGTCTGGCTTTATTTTGTGCTTACAACCCCCACTGTTTGGTCACAGAAACATAATTTTTAGGAGGGCCAGAATAACATTTTGAGGCAAAATCAGGGACGTCCCTGAAAATCAGGGACAGTTGAGAGATATGCTTGGGCAGCTGCATGGGGCACGGTGGGAGAGGCGGATGGCCTCAGTGCCACAGCCAGGATTCCCCCCATTATTTTTGTATATCTGTTATTCAACTGTTGTGTATTTTATTGTTTTTATTGCCAGTACAACCTCACTGCACACGCTGCTATCTCCCACTGTTTATGTTGCCATGAATGGCTCACTGTGTCTGCTCTTTTTTTACTGTGCGTTTGCCTGTACCAGCCTACTGTTTATTTTGACTTTTGGTTGTTCATTTTGCCAGCATACAGTTTTGTAATACTGCACTGACTACGCTTTTCTACAGAATGTATTTGTCTCCCTGTGCCCCTCCACCCAGGGTCGCACCTGGAAAGATCCCTTGGCTCAGTGTGCCTTTCAAAGTTACCAATTTTTTTTAAATAAAAATAATTGACTTTCGCTGACCCAGTGGCATGGAGGGCTGAGGCGCTGGATGCCTTATCTCCTACCACGCCGGCAATCTTGATTTGGTAACGAGTCTGGGGCGCCAGGGGTCGGCCAGGTGGGGGACAGCAAGGAGCTGGACTGAGTGGCCGGAAGGCAGCTCTCCTCTCCTGGGCAGGGACATGGGTTTCCCCGGCTCTTGGCTGCCACCCAGTGGAGGCTATGTGGCAGCGCCAAGCAATAACGGGCCAGGCATTAGGCCGGGTGGGAGGAAGGGGCCATCACCAGAGTCATGGAGCGCGTGCATGCACGACCCTGTTCTGGGGTCCCAGGATAAAGGGGGAGAATGGGGCACTGGGGGAGGCTCAATGAAGCCCTGTGTGCAGGGCAGATGGAAATCCTCTGAGGGAGGACCACAGCTCGCCTGTCTCCAGAACCCCGAGAGAAACAGGAAAAAGGAAAAAGGAAAAAAATAATAATTGATTTTCTTCTAGATAGCCTACTGTCTCAGTTCTAGTGGAACCCAGTGTTGGTGAAGGACTGCATACCAATGTAGACTGAGCAGTGTGGTATGCTATGCTATTTTTATTACTTATGGCTAGCTGGTATGCCTGTGATGTTTAATTTGTTTAAACCGGGGAGGCTCCACCCCCTCAATTTTTGGAGGTGTTGGGGGGGAAGAGTACCCCAACTTAAATCAACAACAAAATACGATGGTAGCCTCCGCCATCAGCAGTGATAGTGTTCGATACAGCATGCCGCCATGGGATAGCAGACGCAGTCCACAACACAAGCTTAACGTCTATCACGTGCTATCGAGATTGTGATAGAAATCGCTGCAGTGAGTTAGTGCTACCGATGGTATTGGCTTCCAGTGTAGGAACCATACCCCAAAACAAACCTATGCAATATGTTCCAAATAACGTGACTTCGCACTATGCAATCTATGTTGGTCCGCAGTCCTCTGCCATCATCTGGAACCCTACTCTGACCAACTTTTACAGCTGGGTGAACTGAAGTACATGGAGATCCATCACTTCTCTGGGTCCCACAGTGAGTCTGTTACAGGTGGGATTTGAAGCAGGGATCTCTGGGTTCATATTTCTCTCTGTGTAAGCCACTGGTATCTACTGCCTTCTAAGGCACTTTGCCTAAGACCTGACATTTAGTCCCACTCATGAATGAACACCTTGGACTGTGACTGCCCGTCACTTGGGAGGATGATTAATGTCTTATCCCAGTCAAAGCCATCATGTGTCTTCCTTTAGGATGGGAAACCAAGATATGTGGTTCTGCTCCCACTTCTGACGACGTGTCAGCCTGAGTCATAATATTGGTTCATCAGATGTGGGGGGAAAAAAGGCTTTTTTTCAAGAGTTTAAAATGGGATGAGATTTGGTGTTTCCGTTCAAGAAGGATAAAAATACACTGTAACATCCCAGTTGCGTTAAAACATATTTCTCATGTTCCCACTAAAAACACTATTTTTTAATCCTTCTCAAAGCTGAGTGGGGAACCTCGTGCCAAGAAAAGGGAGGGAGGGAAGGATGGTTTGGGGAGCTAAAGCTCTTGGTTTATCCACTGGATGGATACAGTGCACAGTGCAGGCTTACACACAGTGCTGTAGTTAGTGCCGGTGAAAGGTGTGGGACTGACAGCACTGGACACTGAAGCCCTCTGTTTATCCACACATCGGGTACAGTACAGAATTTCTCACACACTGTGATGTAGTTAATGCTGCTGAAAGGTGAGGGACTGACAGCGCTGGAGACTAAAGCTCTCTGTTTATCCACAGATCAAGTACTGAGTAGGTAGGTAGGTACAGCAGAAGATTCCTCGAACCCGGTGATGTTGTTAGTGCTGGTGAAAGGTGAGGGACTAACTGAACTGAAGACTGAAGCCCTCTGTTCTACAGAATAGGTACAGTGTATCCAGGCACAGTACAGCAGTCCCCCCAAAGCATGATGTAGTTAGAGCTGGTGAAAGGTGTGAGACTGACAGCACTGGACACTGAAGACCTCTGTTTATCCACACATCAGGTATAGCACAGGATTTCTTCCATATTGTGATGTAGTTTATTGCTGGTGAAAGGTGAGGGATTGACAGCATTGGAGACTAAAGCCCTCTGTTTATCCACACATCAAGTACAGTACAGGATTCCTCACACACTATGATGTTCTTAGTGCTGGTGAAAGGTGAGGGACTGACATCACTGGAGATTGAAGCCCTCTGTTTAGCCACACATCAGGTATAGTACAGGATTTCTCGCATATTGTGATGTAGTTAGTGTTAGTGAAAGGTGAAGGACTGACAGCATTAGAGACTGAAGCCCTCTGTTTATTTACAGACCAGGCACAGTCTAGTACAGGATTCCTTGCACACTGTTACGCAGTTAGTGCTGGTGACAGGTGAAGGACTGAAGACTGAAGCCCTCTGTTTATCCACACATCAGGTACAGTACAGGATTCCTCGCACACTGTGATGTAGTTAGTGCTGATGAAAGGTGAGGGACTGACAGTACTGGAGACTGAAGCCCTCTGTTTATCCACACATCAGGTACAGTACAGGATTCCTCGCACACTGTGCTGTAGTTAGTGCTGGTGAAAGGTGAGGGACTGACAGCACAGGAGACTGACGCCCTCTGTTTATCCACACATCAGGTACAGTACAGGATTCCTTGCACACTGTGATGTAGTCAGTGCTGGTGAAAGGTGAGGGACTGACAGCACTGGAGACTGAAGCCCTGTGTTTATTTACAGACCAGGCACAGTCTAGTACAGGATTCCTTGCACACTGTTACGCAGTTAGTGCTGGTGATAGGTGAGGGACTGGAAACTGAAGCCCTCTGTTTATCCACAGTCCAGGTACAGGATTCCGCCAACAGTAGTTAGTGCTGGTGAAAGGTGCAGGACTACCAGCACTGGAGACTGAAGTCCTGTTTATCTACAGACGATGTACAGTGGTGGCAGGTACAATAAAGGATTTCCCCAACACTGTGATGTAGTTAGTGCTGGTGAAAGGTGAGGGACTGACAGCATTGGAGATTGAAGCCCTCTGTTTAGCCACACATCAGGTACAGTACAGGATTTCTCACACACTATGATATTGTTAGTGTTGGTGAAAGGTGAGGGACTGACAGCATTGGAGACTGAAGCCCTCTGTTCATCTACAGAACAGGTACACTGTATCCAGGTACAGTACAGCAGTCCCTCAAAAGCATGATGTAGTTAGTGCTGGTGAAAGGTGCGGGATTGACAGCACTGGAGACTGAAGCCCTCTGTTTATTCACACATCAGGTACAGTACAGGATTCCTCGCATACTGTGATGTAGTTAGTGCTGGTGAAAGGTGAAGGACTGACAGCACTGGAGACTGAAGCCCTCTGTTAATCTACAGTCCAGGTACAGGATTCCACCAACACTATGATGTAGTTAGTGCTGGTGAAAGGTGTGGGACTGACAGCACTGGAGGCTGAAGCCCTCTGTTTATCCACACATCAGGTACAGTACAAGATTCCTTGCACACTGTGATGTAGTTAGTGCTGGTGAACGGTGAGGGACTGACAGCACTGGAGACTGAAGCCCTCTGTTAATCTACAGTCCAGGTACAGGATTCCGCCAACACTGTGGTGTAGTTAGTGCTGGTGAAAGGAGAGGGACTGACAGCACTGGACATAGACGCCCTCTGTTAATCCACCCATCAAGTACAGTGTAGGCAGGTACAGTACAGTGCATGTAGTTAGTGCTGGTGAAAGGTGAGGGACTAACAGCGTTGGACACTGAAGCCCTCTATTTATCTACAGACCAGGTACAGTACAGGATTCCCCCAGCACCGTGATATAGTTAGTGCTGGTGAAAGGTGAGGGACTGACAGCACTGGAGACTGAAGTCCTCTGTTTATCCACACATCAGGTACAGTACAGGATTCCTCGCACACTGTGATGTAGTTAGTGCTGGTGAAAGGTGAGGGACTGACAGCACTGGAGACTGAAGCCCTCTGTTTATCCACACATCAGGTACAGTACAGGATTCCTCACACACTGTGATGTAGTTAGTGCTGGTGAAAGGTGAGGGACTGACAGCACTGGAGACTGATGCCCTCTGTTTATCTATAGAACAGGCACAGTCTAGGCAGGTACAGTACAGGATTCCCCCAACATTACGGAATTTAACTTAGGTGAAAGCTTCTGGACTGCAGACTGTAGCTCTATTTATGCCCAGACCAAGTCCTGTACAGTGCAGACATGCACAGGAAAGGATTCCACACACTGTAAGGAAGTTATTTCAGTGGCACTACCTTTGATACATTTGTAATGTTTGCAGATGGAATGCATTTCTTGTACATATTGTCTGGTTTTCACTTTCGCACCATGGTCATCAGTTGTCTTGTGACATCAATTGCTTCCTGTTCTAGATTTTTTCATTACCTGGTTTTCACTTTTACACCATAGTCACTCAATCGTATTGTAACATCTAATGTTTCTTGTCCTGCATGTACTTTATGCCATACCCATGTTTTGTGACATCTTCATGTCCCTGGTTGTGCCCAAAAATAATCCTTGGGACCAGTGCACCCACCACCAACTGAATTGCTAAATAAATAATTCAGGTAAAAGATGCGGGACTGAGTGCCTGAGACTGAAGCCCTGTACAGTATATCCACTGACCAGGTAAGGTACAGGATTCCCCACACTATAAGGAATTTCATTAGTAGTAGTAAAAACTTTATTTTTTATACAGGAAGGCATGTCATTTAGGTGGTGCAACCCAGTTTTCAAGACAGCCCTGTCAGTGTCTTGGTTACTTAAACATATACAGTACTTACGCTACAGTACACATGCAAATAAATGACAGCACAAAATACAGTACATACATTCAAGGTACAATACAGAAACTCACAAAATACAGTACATACATTCAAGGTATACTACAGAAACTCAAAATACAGTACATACATTCAAGATATACTACAGAAACTCACAAAATACAGTACATACATTTAATGTATAATACAGAAACTCACAAAGTACAGTACATACATTCAAGGTATTACACACACAAACTGCCTCACAAAGTACAGTACATACATTCAAGACATAATCTGCATAAGCAAACTACAAAATCCCTCTTATTACAGACTGTATAATCTTGAAATAGGTCAAGTAACTATTGGTATTAACTAATTCATTGAATCTGTCATGGCATAAAACAGCCAGGGATATTCTATAATTAATTGTAATCCTAAATATAAATAAGAATTACTTTCTGTACAACATTAACGTTTATCGCAGCAGTATACTACCACCGCACTTCTTTGATCCTCCAACCTCACCCCTCACCCCATCCCCCCCCCCCTCCCGTTTCGTTTCAAAGCTATTTCCACCAGTGACACCAAGCCTTATCTAATAAAAGCCATAGGGAACTTCCGATTTAGCAGCGACTCCCTGGATCTTAAACTCCTGTGCCTGGCCTTGATGAACTACTCACCCCCCTACCTCCCTACTTAACCGCTCCCTTAGCCTCAGTCAATTCCCAGCCAAATGGAAAGCTGCCTCAGTTACCCCTATCCACAAAGGTGGTGAGCAAACCTCCGCTGGGAACTACTGCCCCATCTCCATCCTTCCCCCACTCTCCAAGGCCCTGAAGAGGATAATTTCGGACCAGCTCACTGAACATCTCTCAAAGTACAATCTCTGTGTCATGAACAACATGGCTTCCACAAAGCCCATAGCACCACTTCAGTACTGGCTGAATTTTCCTCAGCCATGCACTTGGCTCTTGATCAGGGTCACCTTGCTGGAGCAGTCTTCGTGGACCTGTCGAAGGCTTTCGACACGGTGAATCACTCTCTCCTCTTGGCTGTCCTCTCGCTCTCTGGTCTTTCCCAGGATGCATCCAACTGGTTTGCCCACTATCTAACCGACAGATCTCAACAAGTCAGGATTGGCAACACTCTCTCCTCCAGACTTCCTGATAGCAATGTGGTTCCCCAAGGTTCCATTCTTGGACCCCTTCTCTTTAGCCTATTTCTAAATACTCTCCCTAGTGCCTGCTCTGGCAGAGTGCTACTATACGCTGTTCTTTTCACCTTCCACTCCGACTCGCTTATACTCCAGGAATCCCTTCAGAAAGCCTTGTCAGAGGCAGAATCCTGGTTCACCGAATGCCGCCTAGTATTAAATTATAAAAAAACTAAAGTCATGGTAGTTGCACATCACCAGAACAAGCACCAAGGCCATCCTCTGCATATCCTCAATAGCCAGCATCAGCCTCTTGAACAGGCTGACACTTTTAAATACTTAGGTATTACATTGCACTTCTCTCAACTACCATGAGCATATCCACCTCCTCAGCACAGCTGTCAACAGCAGAAATGGCCTTCTTTACAGGCACAAGCACTGTCTTACCCAGGAGGCCCTACGCTTGGCGGTCTCCTCCTCAATACTCTCACTTATTGACTATGGTATCCTACTCTCACTTATTGACTATGGTATCCTGCTCTACCGTGCTGCCGACAGTTCCTCCCTTCACCAAATTAGAGTTGCTCTAAACAAAGCATGCCGACTAGTCCTGGGCGGTGACCATACCAGTTACACGTGCACCCCTTACAGTCTCTCTAACTGACTTAATTTCAATGATAGGCTGACGAATCAAAACCTGCCTCCTCACTAAAAAAATCTCCTCTGGACTATCACCCTGGGACACTCTCCCTGATACAACCAGCCACTGTTCTCAAAGCTATGCGCCAATTCTCCAAATCCCCCTTCCTGATCCCACGGGGCATACCTCCCTCTTCCAAAGATCCTTCAAATACAGAGCCCCACTGTGGCTGAATGCCCTCCCCAGTAATATAACCACTGAAAATAAACTGGGATGTTTCAAATCTCTCCTCATCCTCAGGTCACACCTTCTATCCTTCTAGCACCTATGACTGCCTCTAGCACAGTTGCCCTTCCTCCTGCCTCCCCGCCTCCTCCTCCAGAAAAGGGATAATCTTCCTGCCCAGTTTTCATGTGCCCTCCCCATCTCCCTTCCCCCCTTTTCCTTTCCTCATGACATAGAATAATCCTCCTGCACGGATTCATGGACCTCAGACAGCGTTAGTTTTATAGCAACAATATGTAGTAATTAATTATTCTTCGTTGTGAATCGTATGTTTAGCTTACACTTGCTGTATGCGTTCATACTGCAAATTGCCTGTGTCATGTGTTCTTGCAAACTATTTAGATTATGTTTTACTTCTGTAAGCAAACTGTGATGCTCTATGTAGCACTGTTACCCCGCTGTTGAATACTCCTTTCTATCTGCAGCTGGCCACAGTCTGGTATCTAACACTTTTGCACGGTTAGAGATATTACTTTCACCAGTCAAACCGAACCTTTGTTCGCAACAGTTCTCAATGTTTGTAACGTACAGTATTTCTTAGTTTGCTGTTTAAAAGTTTTAATAATTTGGCCACTAAAATGTGTTAGCTTCACACCCTTGTATGTGACTGGAACACATGCTCCTGAAAGAACATCAGATCCATTTTTTAAGAGAATGTCAAGTTCACTGCCACCTATGGGACCACTCTACTTAGCATGGTCAGGAGTGTTTCTCAAAGTTTCAACAGAGCTAAGTGGCTTTGGCATTTCAGCTACTTCTTTCTGAAGTGCTAGTGAGAACCTGGCAAGTGGCTGAAGCAACTGTTCAAAATACAAAAGGTGTAGCACCATTTGGAATTTAGTCATAATCTGCAACACTCCCTTGGCTTTGGCCTTGTCATGAGTTGGGTCTGCAGTCATAGATTCTAAATGGGCACAAATTACGGGGAATGATTTGGTAACAGCATGGGTGGCAAGAAGTTCATGCTGCACCCAATGTGTGCCATGGGCCTTCTTGGGCTTTTCAATTGACATCTCCATGGCCTGGGCAAGGGACCGTAACTCTTGGAGTCTCTTAGGACTTTTCTGATAGAGATAAAACAGTTGGGTCAGAAAGTTTGAAACCTCAATGAAATAGGTGTTATCAAAAGTGTCTTTTATGGCCAGTTCTAATCTGCGTGAGAAACAATGAACACCAACTAACCCCTGTACGTCTTCCCGTAAAAGAGCAGCAAGACCCCGTCTTACACCCGTGTTGACAGACGCCCCATCAGCCCCAAACGCAACCATGTTTTTTTATATTAAGGCCACACTCTGTAAAAATGTCTAAAAGGAGATTTTTCAGTCCCTCACTTGTGCCATCTGATACAGCTTTCATTCGTAAAAACTTAGTCTCCACTTGACCACTGATGGGATTTACATAAATTACGTAAACCAGTTCCTTTTCAATTACAGCACTGTCAGTACTACCGTCCATAAGCACTGAAAAATAATTTACATTTTTGATGGTTGCCAGCAGGTTTTTTTCTAGGTTCTTTCCAATACACATTGTGAGTTCTTTCCCACTAACAGCGTTAATGTATTTTATTGTCCAAATGAACTCCATGGCGCTTTTCTTGTTCTGCTATCGCTTCAAACTTTTTAATAGGATGTCCTCTTTGGCAGTCATATACAGGATCTCCATCAGCCTGCCTAGAATCATTCTATACTGTTCCTCTGCATTACTGAAAGCTCTCCTTGCGAATAAATTAAATACGTTTTTAAGTTTCGGTCCAAACCCCTAACCGTCCCACATTTCAAACTTACCAATTGTGGTATGGCGATATATATATCAAGTGGTGACCTTGTTCTACCAAATTTCGAAATGTTAACAGCTTTCTCATGCTGCACTGTCTGAAAATGTTTCTGGATGGTGTCAACTTTCAGCTGGGGGCCTGTGATCCCTGCAACTAATGCCTCACTGAAGTTCCTCAACCCACGTAGCTCATCTCTGTACTCACAACACAATTTGCAACTAACACGCACTGAACAGTTTCCCTCACTGCTAATCTGTAGCCAATTTTTTTCTGGATCATATTTTTGGCGCTATCCCCCTGCAGTTACAAATTTAACTCCAGTCATGTTGGACTGTAATTATTAAAAAGTTTGAAGTTAGCAAAACAAGGTGTCAGGGTGTGCAACTACTTAAATTAACACATGATGAAGCTTTTCCTGAAAAAAAGAAAATGGCAGCGAGCAGGTATGTGACCCCCTCCCCCCAGTCGCTGGCACTTCTCAGACCAAACCTTGTTACCCAAGTGGGGCAATCTCCTCTCATTGCGACTGTGCTGCAGGCAGTGGAGTCACTGCACAGCAGGACACATTACTTGAGTTTTTGTGGCCTTGCTGCCACAATAAGACAAGTAGTGCGTCCAAATCAAAGTGCAGGGGCACAGTTGGCGCCTTCCTCTAAAAAGCAGGGGCAACACAGTGCAGTTCAAGTTAAAATATCTGCAGTTGCAGGGCATGACAACACTTAATTTTTCATTTTCTGCCCAGAAAAAGGGCAGACAGTGAGTAAGCGGGGTATATTTTTTTTCCTGCCAAAGCAGGGCACAAGTCTTTTTAGTTCCCTCATGGATCTCTGCAAAGGGAAGGCACATAGTCTATTCTACAGTTCCCAAGTTCACCGCATACAGCAGGGCACAACACTTAGCAGGGCACATTTTCTGGTCCCGTTGGATTCTCTGCAAAGCTGTAGGGCATAACTTAGTCTTTTTCTGTTCCCAAATTGTTCACTGCAAGTGCAGGGCACGCGTCACTGACAACATAAGCACTGGGCACATAATTCTTAAATGCCTGGTTCCCCTCATCTCTGCAAAGCATTACTTAGTCTTTTTCCCACATGTTCACTGCAGACGCAGGGCACTCAACATAAGCAAGGCACATTAATATTGGGCAGAGTGCAGATTTCTGCAAAGCAGGGTACATTAACTTAATCTTATTCTGTTTCCAAATTCACTGTAGATGAAGGGCACACAAGTCAGGGCACATAAGTAAGTTCTGGTTCCCCCAATCTCTACAAAGCAGGGCACATTTTTACTTAGTCTCTTTTTCTGTTCCCAGATTCACTGCAAAGTCAAGAGCAGGGCACACAACTAGCAGGGCACATTACTTCTTGGTTACCGAGATCTCAAAGCAGGCAGGACTGCTTACTTAGTCTTATCTGTTCCCAAATGTTCACTGCAAAGATGCAGGGCACACAACATAGTAGTAGGGCACATTAAGTTCTGGTTCCACCATAATCTCTGCAAAGCAGGGCACATGGTCTTCATTCTGTTCCCAAATGTTTGCTGCAATTATGTTCACTGTTTGTTCCCAAATTCACTGCAAGCAGGGCACAAACTTAAAAGTTCAAGGCAGGGCACCCTTTTATGCCCTTGTTCTCCCACCACCCACAGTCCAGCTCTAGGCCTTGCCTGTTCGTTGTCATTATGCCATCCCCCCGTCTGTGCCCTGAAGTCCGTGTGCTCCTCTTCCCTCCTCCAGGCTCCCCGACCAAATGAAAATGTTTTACTTATGTTTTGCTGCTCCCCGATTCTGCTGCTCTCCTCTGAATCTGCCTGTCCGACCGTGCCTCGCCCCGTGATGCAGCCACCTGCTCTCCACTCCATCCAGATTGCCCCCATGCCCTCGGCGGTCTCGGCCAGCCCTTCTCCCTCCGGCTCCTCCTCGGTGAGGCCTCCACTCCTTCCGACTCCGGCTTGTCTCTGACCACCTGCAAAACAAAAAGACACAATTTAAGTTAACTGGACGACGGCGCAACGACAATAAAAAAAAATAATAAAATAAAGAAAACTCACTTTTGGACTTCTGTTTGACATCCTGACGCCTGCTTCCTCCTTCTGGGTGCGCTGCAAAATGACTCAGTCACTTTTCTCCCACGTGGAGACCGGGGGGGGGGTGAGCAGGAGTATCACTGGACCAATCAGGGAGCAGCTCGGGGGTTCATGGGGCCGGGCGCAGAGGAGGAGAGCAAAAAATGGATGCCAGGGAAAAAAAAATTAAAGTGACAGTGCCCAATAAGGCACTTTTACAGGACCCAGGACCAACTGGCAATGATTAGCAATGACTGCTAATCATTGCCAGATTTGACTCACTTTTTACCGATCTTGGGTCACAAATTGCGATGCGAACCCACTTATTTTATGCCTTGCATATGTTAAAACTGGTACTATTAGTTGTTTGGTCACTTTTTTCCGGTCCTTCCTACTCAAGAATTTTGTAGTTCTATGAAGGGCACCTATTATTTTATTAACCCTTTCTAGCAATACTTTTATGTGCTTACCAAAGAACATATGGGCGTCAAATGAGTTTATCTATTGTGAGTCGACATGTACTGTGCCGCTGTCCCCGACAGCGACAGACATAATGCTGAGTGTCAACACTGTACTGTCAGGGATGTCGGCATGTTTTCTTCATGGGAGGCTGTGCCCCGAACCCCAATCATTTACCGATCTCTAAATATACAACTCAAGTTGGAGTTGTCTCGAGAGAAGTAACACGGAGATGAACCGCCGGTGTAGAGCTTGGCAGCTTGACCATCACAGTGACCCGACGCTGCTCGGTGAATTCTGTCGCTGTGATGGTCTTCGCTGTGGCGGTGTCAACGTGTGGTTGGCATACCGTCAAACGTAACTCCCAGGTAGAAGTACTAGTTAACCTGTTCCAGCCTTCTACCTTTATCTATGTATATGGTAATCTGAGTGAAATTCTTTTATTTGGAAATAAAATGTAACAGTTGGGTTTTCTTTACATTCAGAATAAGTTCCAATCTGGTGAACCACCTCCTCAAACTGTCAAAGTCAGCCTGCATCCTCATTTGAAGTTCCTGGACATAACCGCCAGTTGTAATAAGGGCAGTGTGATCCTCATACAGTCTTACTTGGGACTGCCGCACTACCTGTGGCAAGCCGTTATTAAATAACAGAGATAAGAAGGGTCCCAGAATGGAACCCTGGGGTACTCCTCGTTTAATGTCTCTATTAGAAGACATACTTCCCGAAACTAATACCCTCTGAGTGCAGCCCTCCAGATAAAACTGCAGCCAACTCCAGGGCCCTTCAGTTAAGGTGAAAGGTGATGGACTGACAGCACTGGACAGTCTAGTCCTGTATATCCATAGACCCCGTAAATTGTACAGGAAAGGATTAACTTCATTCGGATGAAAGGCAAAGGGACTGACGCCCTCTGTTTATACTCTGTGCCAGATACAAGGTTGGGTTGCCCACAGTCTAATAAAATTAGTGCTAATTTTATGATAACATTATAGTGCAGACCTGCATTCTGATGAGCAATTGTTTTAGCTTATTTAACATTTTACAGTAGTTGGATAAGCACACTCAGGTAAAACTTGTTTCCATGTACAATGGGGGGGGGGGGGTTACAGCAAAAGGGAAGTATAGTAAAAGACAGAAATCAAGCTCAAGTAATCCTTGAATGAACACTCTCAGACACACACATACACACCTATTTACTTCAAACTGAAGATGCCATACCGCTTTTCTGGATCAAGAGTGTTTTCTTACCAACAGCACCTCCCCCCCTCCCCATCACTGACCTTCTCGTGGACTTATCAGTTATCCACCGCTTACCCAGGTCCCCACTCTGGTTGATGGCTTGCTGTTTCAGTTGTGAGAGAGCCAGCTGTGGGTGCTGGCATGGCCAGACCAGGCTTTTCCCTCCATACACCTCGTATTCTCCCTAGGCGTGCCAGTGTACAATGAAGCAAACAAGCATAAAGGCCAGGAGTCCGATGGCTATGCCTCCTTGGTCTGTGCTCCCACCTGGTCACCACCAGGTGTCAGGCAAGCAGCTTGAGCAATGCCACCCCCCTCCCCTCAGAGGAAGGAGAGCAGTCCTTGGGAGGCTCAATCCTTCCCACTCCCCCTCCCGACCTGCCCTTGACACCCCGCACTCGTTCCCAAACATGGGTTGTCTGCATCACGAGCAGTGGCGCTGCCGCAGCGCCGACTCCTTACCACATTCTTAATACCGTTAAGGCTTTAAAGAGGAGGGTATGTTTCAGCAGTCACCACCCACCTCCAACATGAATGGCACTAGGGTTTTCATGTGGGTGGGGGGGTGATTTCCTGACAGTAATTTACATTTCATTATGCCTTTCTGCTTAGTTAAATGTAATAGTTGTTAGGACCCAGGTACAGTAACATCAGCTGTCCTTAAAGTGGTGCTGCTGTCTGTCAGTGTCGAAACTGGCTGTTTCCTTTGTTTGTGCTGTTGCACTTAATCTAGGCAGGGTTCAGCTGCCAATAGAGCACCCCATCCCCATACTACACACACACACACACACACACACACACACACACACACACACACACACACACTCTCTTACTTCTTTGGCTTCAGACACTATAAATGCTTTTTTGGCTTCAGATAACTGTGTCTCACTGGAAGTTTAATAAGTGTAAACTAGGTTAAGATTTGGCAGCACTGTGATTTTTTACAAGTAGGAATAACTTCCTAGCCCCAGATTTTTAAAATGTAAGTGTGTTGCGGGTATCCTGTTTAATTTTTTGCCAGAATGACGTCACATCATTTTCCTCTTTAAATACCATATAAAGTATATCCTAGTTGAAGCAGCACTGGGAGAAAAAGAGTTAATTAAACGAGAAGCTTGTTCTTGCCATGAGCACCCTTATTGAGCTCTGGAGTCAGCCCTTCACAAGGCTCAATTGTAAAGTAAGCCTGCAGTCCCAGGGCCATCACTTCATGAACAAGGGTCGCCGTTTTTCAGTTTTTAATGACAGCTAGCTTAGGAAGCGGGTGCACTTTTGATGATGCTTACCGAGGTTTATAAGCTTACCATAAATAGATACCTGCTACAGCAGAAACAAAATGCTGTTTATTTCGTGCCTTGATCATTCCAAAAGTATTTCAGGATTAGAAAATATAGCTCTCGAGAGACTATGAGGGTCAGAAGAGTAAAGGTGGAATCCCAGAGATACAGTGCTCTAATGTGAACCTCTGGACCAGTGGGTAATAAGGGTAAAAGTGGAGCCTTTCAGGTGCCACACTTAAGTCTTCCCCTGTATTACTAGTATCAGAAAGATTGGTTCCTCCACAGCAACGTGGGTGCACATACCACCCATGACTCCTTTTGTGCACCCAAATGCTGCTGTGTTTCATTTGCCACTACTTAAGGTGATCCTTTCTCAGAAGGGTAGACAGAGATGGATTCCTGTGGTATAGCCTGCAAGTGTCGCCCAGAACCGGAGTGTCGGAAGAGAGAAGATGCAACTCTGCAAATAAACAACAGAGCAAAAAAAAATAAGTTTCAGGGCTGCAGAAAAAGAAATTAAAGAGCAGCTAACACATTATTTTTGTAGGGACAGGCAGCTTGCAGCAAGGAGCTGCCTGCCCCAGGAACTAAATAATCCATAAACTGAACTTTTTTTTAGCAAAGGGTTTTGTAGGAATTTAACTTGCTATCACCATGAACTCACTTCCTCAAAGTCTGCTTGCTGTTGAGTGCCCACCATAGCCCTGCCCACAAAACCGCATTTTAATGATGCAAAGTAAGGAAAGGGTTGCAAAGCTATTGATGGCATTATAATGCTATTGGGGCAGTGGTGGCCCTTAGGGGATACCTGTGCTACAGTATTTGTAGGCTACTGTACATTTAAGAGGGGGTATATACGAACATGCATACATACAAACATATGAAGAAACCAGCAGAAGGCCATTTGGTCTATCACGTCTGCTCGTATTGCAGGGTCCACAGCTTGAGCTACTGTCCCTGCCCCTCCTCCCCACTCCTCCCATCCTCCCTACCCATGAGCCTTATCTTCCCCCTATACCTATCCCAGCCTCCCTTGAAGCTGCCCACTGTCTTCAATGAGACCATCTCTTCTGGCAGCACATTCCAAGTGTCTACCACCCTCTCTGTGATGAAGTACTTCCTGACCTCCCTCCCTCCTAAATCTCCCCCTCCTCCAGCTTAAGACTGTGCCCCCTTGTGTTATGGTTGCCACTCAGCTTAAAGAGACTTTCCTTATCCACCTTATTTATCCCTTTCAAGTACTTGAATGTCCCAATCATGTCCCCCCCTTCCTCCAGTAAGTACATGTTCAGTGCCCCCAACCTCTCCTCATATGCCTTATTCTGCTGACCCGCTATCATCTTTGTAGCCCTCCTCTGGACCTTCTCCAGCAGGTTAATGTCCTTTTTGAGGTGTGGACACCAGTACTGAACTCCATACTCTAGATGTGGCCTCTTCAGTGACCCATACAAGGTTAGTATAACGTCCTCTCTCCTACTACCGACTCCCCCTAGCTATGCATTCAGCATCTTGTTTGCACTTGCTGTTGCTTTCTAGCACTATGTGAAGTGCTTTAGGTCACTAGCGAGTATCACTCCCAGGTTCTTCTCCTCCTCTGCAGGGGTCAAAAGAAAAAATTACTCACCTTAGTAATGTTGTTTCTTCTAATGGAGTCTTGCTATATTATGACATATGCAGTGAGTCCCAACCTTCGAACTGCTCCGGAGGTGAAAGAGTTAACTTTCCATGCCAGGCATGGAACCTTGATCGCGAGCTCGGTTGAAAACTCTGTCTTTTGTTGCTCAAACTCAAACTGTCAGATCTTTACGAGCAAAACTCACTAAGGTTCTGTGTGGAAGCCGTAAACCTACACTAGCCCACTGGCTACTAACTACAAGAATACATTGTTTTTCCTTGATCCCAAAACAAAGACTCAAGTCAGGGGAATCAAGAAAGAAAATTAAAACCTAACACCCAAGCACCCTAAAAGAAAGGGTGAAAAATTAAGTGGGCATCTACGAAGTGCCAACATTGCACTGCCCACCCACATCCCAAAAGTAGAGGTTCTGAGAGGGGCAGGCCCGAGGGGGGTCATAATATAGCAAGACTCCATTAGAAGAAACAACATTACTAAGGTGAGTAATTTTTTCTTCAAACAACATGAAGTCTTGCTATATTATATTAATATGCAGATACACAGCAGTACCTCCATGGAGGAGGGACAGAACCTACTTAGGAAATAGGCTCTGAAGCACAGCTGTGCATTAGATCGAGCATCACTCCTGGCCTGGATGTCCAGGGAGTAATGCTTGGTAAAAGTGTGAACTGTTTTCCAGGTAGCTGCTTGACATATCTCTAGGATAGGGATGTCCCTGGCAGCAGCCAGAGCGTAGCTGTACCTCTGGTAGAGTGAGCCCTCAGGCCTGAGGAAGGAACCTTGCAGTTTTCATAGCAAAATTGGATACAAGAGACAATCCATCTGGCAATGGATCTTTTAGTGGCAGGTTTTCCTTTACCAACCTCACCATAAGTGAGGAACAATTGGAGGGAGTCAAACCTGTGACCCTTGGTACGTTCTATGTAGTAACTAAGGGCTCTTTTGACATCTAAACTGTGCAACCTCCTCTCGCCAGAGGAGGAATGGTCAGTGAAGTACACAGGAAGGGACATGGACTGATTAAGGTGGAAGTCTGAAACCACCTTAGGCAAAAACTTTCTGTTAGTCCTGAGGACCACCTTATCTCTGTGAAAGGAGATAAAATTAGGCTCCACTGACAATGCTTGCAATTCACTTATGCGCCTGGCAGAAGTGATGGCTACCAAAAACACAGTTTTCCAAGTCAAGTACTTAAGCTCTGCTGAAGACAAAGGCTCAAAAGGGGGTTGCATAAACTGGGCAATGCAAATATTAAGATCCCAAGCAGGGGCAGGGTCCCTGAATGGAGGGTTGGTGTGAAGCAACCCCTTGAAAAACTTGGAGAATACAGGGTGAGCTGAAAAAGAAGAAGGTTTACCTGCTGATAAGAAAACAGACACGGCTGCCAGGTGCACTTTTAGGGTAGCTGGTCTCAGCCCCAAAGAATTCAAATGCACCAAATAATCCAGGATTGTGGGCAAGTCAGCATATTCTGGGGGAATATGCTTGCCAGAGCACCATATGGAAAATCTCTTCCATTTGGAATTATAAGTAACCCTGGTGGAAGGCTTCCTAGAGGCCTTCAAGATTTCCAATACACCTTGGGAGAGGTGTAGGTCAGCAAACTCTAACTCTTCAAGAGCCAGGCCTTGAGATTGAGAGATTTGAGGTTCGGATACCAAACTCTCCCCATGGCACAGGTTAACAGGTTGTGATTCCTGGGAAGACACAGGAGAAGGTGGACTGCTAAGGACATGAGGAGTGGGTACCAGGGCTGCCTGGCCCAATCTGGAGCAATCAGGATCATCTTGCAGGGTTGAGATCTGATTTTGACTAGCACCTTGAACAGAAGAGGGAAGGGGGGAAAAGCATAGAGAAACTTCCCTTCCCAACTGAGAAGGAAGGGATCCAGAGGGACTGAGCCCAGCACTGGGGGCCTGCAGCAAAAAAGGGGAAGTTGGTGATTATCTGGGGCTGCAAAAAGATCTATCTGCCGGGTGCCCCATCTGGCAAATACTACCTCCAGTACTAGGGGATCCAGTGCCCATTCGTAATGGCCCTGGGAAATCCTGCTGAGAGCATCTGCCAGGACATTGTCCTTGCCTGGGAGGTGAACTGCCGTAAGGAAGACGTTCAGGGAATAAGCCAGAGACCACAACTTCATTGCTTCGGTGCACAAGGCCATAGACCGAGTGCCCCCTTGCTTGTTGATGTACCACATTGTAGTGGTGTTGTCTGTTCTGACCTGAACAATCTTGTTCTGAACAGATGTGGAAAAAACTTGAAGTGCTAGAAAAACTGCTCTGAGTTCCAACAGGTTGATGTGGAGCAAAGATTCCTGTGGGGACCACAATCCCTGGGTAGTGAGGTCATCCATGTGAGCTCCCCACCCAAGAGGGATGCATCTGTAGTAAGGATTAAGGAGTGAGACTGAGGGGTGAAGGGGAACCCCTGTCTCAGATTGCTCTGGTCCTGCCACCACTGAAGGGCCTGGATCAGGGTTCGAGTCACTGGGATCAATTTGGTTAGAGGGTCTCTCCTCTGAGACCAAAAGGCTCTCAAATGGAACTGGACGTCCCTCATCTGAAATCTTGCTCCCTGCACTACTGCTGTAGAAGCAGCCATGTGCCCCAGGAGCTGTAGAAAATGCCTTGCAGGTCGAGAGACCTGCAGGGTGAAAGAGGAGGCCAGAGAGACCAGGGTCCTTGGTCTTTCCAGAGGAAGGAAGGCTCTGGCCTCTTTTGTGTTCAGTTCTGCGCCTATGAAGGTGAGAAGCTGGACAGGCTCTAGAACTGACTTTGGAAGATTGAGGAGGAAACCTAGAAATGTGAGCAGTTGCTGAGTCACCTGAAGGTGAAGTTTGACCTGGTCTGGAGACTGGCCTACTATGAGCCAGTCATCCAGATAAGGAAAGATCGCAATCTTTTGCCTTCTTAAGTGGGCAACTACTACTGCCAGGCATTTTGTGAATACCCTCGGGGCCGAGGTGAGGCCGAAGGGCATTGCTCTGAACTGGTAATGGCCTGATGGCAGTTCGAATCTGAGGTACTTTCGATGGGAGCTTCTGATAAGAACATGGAAGTAGGCATCCTTGAGGTCCAGGGAGGCTAGCCAGTCCCCTGGCCTTAGAGAGGGTAAAATAATTCCCAGAGTCACCATTTTGAATTTTGGTTTTAAAAGGTGCATGTTTAGATATCTGAGATCCAGGATGGGCCGCCATTCTCCTGTCTTTTTTGAGGTAAGGAAGTACCTGGAGTACAACCATTTGCCCTGGTGTAGGGGTGGAACCCTTTCCACAGCTCTGAGAGCCAGGAGGGTAGAAACTTCTGTTTCTAGTGCAAGTGCCTCTGATGGATTTGCAGGTGGAAAGGACCTGGCTCTCATCTTCGGAAATTTTTTGAAGCTGAGAACCAGTCCCTGGCTTACTACTTCCAGGACCCACTTGTCTGATGTTAAAGACTTCCAGTCCTGGACAAAGTAAGCCAGCCTGCCCCTACCGGTAGTGGAGAATCGGCCCTGGCCACCCCATCAGGGAGCCTGCTTGGCAGGGGCTTTGGGCTGAGGGGTAGAAGCAGGCTTACTTGTACCCGTCTGCCTCTTCCTCTAAGAACCCCTCTGGGCATAAGCAGAAGAGGGCCTGGGCTTGGTAAAAGGCCTATGAAAAGGCCTGCCCCTGACATGCTGCCTTTGAGGAGTGGCTTGCCTTTCTTTGGCCTGTGCACTCCTATAGGTGGTCCTATATTCATCCATTTTCTTCATATAATTCTCTGTCTGCTCCCCAAACAGAGAATTGCCCACAACAGGAAAATCCATAGCCTTAGACTGGGTATCCTGTGACAGGGTAGTACATCTGAGCCAGGCCATTCTGCGAAGAGCCACAGATGTAGCCATGACTCTTAATGATACATCATTAGAGTCTACTGCAGCATGAAATTGCACCTTGGATGCCTCAATACCATCCGCAGCCACCTGCTCCAGCTCCCTGACAAGCTGGTCAGGGGCCTGTTTTGCTAGGGCCAGCACAGTATCCCATCTGGATTTCTGGTACCTAGCAGCATAAGCCATATAATTTGCCTGTCTGAGTCCTAAAGATGCTGCCATGTACTGTTTCTTTGCCATGGAATCCATCCTCCTGGAACCCTTTTCAGGAGGGTGAGAGGCTAGAGGAATATTTGCCTTGTCACAGGCTGCAGCCTGCACTACCCCCACATGGCTGCATTGCTGAGAGAGGAACTCCATATCAGAGCCTGATAATGTATACCTCTTGTCCATCCTTTTAACAACAGGAAGGATAGAGTGAGGAGTTTTTAGAATTTTTACTGTCTGTTTCCTAAAGGATTTGTGCAAGGGAATAGACAGTCTCCTCGACTCTGGAATATCCATTATTTCTACATAATCAGGTTCTTCTTGGTCATCAACAGCTTCCTCAACAGGGAGTTGGAGAGTTTCAGCAACTTTCTTATAGAACATAAAATGAGAAGGGGACTCAGATGGCCTGGAGGGTGAACCCCTGACGGTCTGTCTGGAGAGATGTCCGGTTCAATGGGCACATCCAGACCTTCAAAATCACATCCACTCTCCTCGTACTCCTCCCCCCCTTCCTCCGGTTCATAAAAATCCTCAAAATCATAATCTTGAACCGGTGGAACCAGCCGAACCGGGTGCTTCCCTGATGGTGTCGGTTCGGACGGAACTGGGGAAAGAGACTGGACAATTTGAATTGCTTTAGCTATTTCCTCAGCGGTTGGAGAAAAACTTTTGGCTCCACATTAGCTGACTTTCTAGTCCTTTAGTTGGAACCGGCTCTCAGAGCTGGCTCTTCGTTGCCAGTATTGCCCTGGTCAGAGGCACTCCTCCGGTTCGGTTGGACCCGAACGGGCTGGCATCCAGGTCAGCGGACTTTTTGGCCTCCCTTTCTGGCCTACACAACTCTCTTTTCTACGGTGGCAGCAGGAAAATTCTACAAATCTGGCAGTCTGCATTAAGGTGGTCAAACCCAAGACAATATACACAGGTGGTGTGGGTCAGCCTTGCAAAGGCTTCCCACAGAGACTACAGTGCTGAAACCCAGTGGGCCCAGTTTTCTTTGGGTTTCTCAGGCGTAGTACCAGCCTAACCAAACTTGCCCGCTAGTGGCAATCCGCCAAGCAAGACTCTCTTATCGGTTCCCAACCGTGTTTCACGGGTCGCGGGAAAACGTAGTCGAACTGCCTTTTAGAACCGATAAGAACCGGAACCGCACTCTAAAGGACTAGAAAGTGTTTTTAAATAACCTGATCGGTTCAAACCGAACCGAAAAAAGACGCTACAAGTTCCACAGAAGAAAAAATAAATGTAAGCCTATCTATTACTTACAGTACCACAGACAGAGCTTGAACCGACCGATTGCAGTTTAATTTCAGTCAAGAAACCGAAAAAATAAGACTTTTTAACCGACAAACGAACCGAGCAGAAGTAGAAATCTCCAGAGCGACTGTTCAGTGAGGCGGAGTAAAGAATCTGACAGTTTGAGTTTGAGCAACAACAGACAGAGTTTTCAACCAAGCTCGAGCTCAAGGTTCCATGCCTGGCATGGAAAGTTAACTCTTTCACCTCCGGAGCAGTTCGAAGGTTGGGACTCACTGCATATGTCATAATATAGCAAGACTTCATGTTGTTTGAATTAAGTTTTGCAGCCACTAGCCAGCAGGGCTAGCGACTTTGAAACTCCACTAGCTCCACAGACATTTACACTGGCCCACCTGGTGTGCATATTGAAATGTTACTCTCTCCAGTACAAGCA
This sequence comes from Neoceratodus forsteri, assembly GCA_016271365.2. NCBI lineage: Eukaryota > Metazoa > Chordata > Ceratodontiformes > Ceratodontidae > Neoceratodus > Neoceratodus forsteri. The sequence goes on along the minus strand of CM028132.1, from coordinate 1,378,430,569 downwards.
CACATGGTTGGATTCTCTGTAACTTTTCTGCAGAAGCGGACCCCCGAGGAGCAGAGGTCGCGAGGGCGCTCCATAGCCCTCCCCCAAACCACGGACGGAGTTCCCCCCAAACCTGCTGCCAGAACCAGACCCCCGAAGAGCTGAGGTCACGAGGGCGCTCCACAGCCCTCCTTCTCCTCCTCTGCAGGGGTCAGAATTAAGTTTTGCAGCCACTAGCCAGCAGGGCTAGTGACTTTGAAACTCCACTAGCCCCACAGACATTTACACTGGCCCACCTGGTGTGCATATTGAAATGTTACTTTCTCCAGTACAAGCACACAGGTTGGATTCTTTGTAACTTTTCTGCTGAACTTTACTTACTGGAAATGTATTTCCCTGGGTTGCCCTTGAAAAAGGAATATGTTTGTCTCAGTGGGCTCACCCGGTCATCAAAATTCAAATAAATAAGTAAATAGTTAAAGGAAAATCTTGCTAGCCCAATACAAAATCTACCAGCTTTTGAATAGTGGACCAGTGCCAATTTCAATCCCTGCTCTGATGCAAATACCTGGACTCCACCAAGGTAATACTCTGTCCTGGGATTCTTAGCGCCAATGTGCATAACTTTGCTTTTCGTGGCATTGAAGTCAAGCTGTCAGATCCTGGACCACCTCCCCAGCTTTTCCAGATCATTCTGTATCCCTTCAGCTTTGTCCACTCTCCCGCAGAGCTTGGTGTCATCCGCAAATAGGCACATTTTGCCCTTAATGCCATTCCCAATGTCACTGATGAAGACATTGAACAACACCGGCCCCAGCACAGAGTCCTTCAGGACCCCACTGGTGACCTCTCTGGTGCCAGATAACTCTCCCCCACAACCACCCTCTGGGTTTTGTCCTTCAGCCAGTTTTCTACCCATCTGAACATCTTATATCCAAGCCCGTGATCCGCCAACTTTCTGATCAATCTTTTGTGGGGCACAGAGTCAAAGTCCTTGCTGAAAGCCAGATAGAGGATGTCTACCACTTGGCCCCTGTCTACTGTCTTAGTGACCCAGTCAAAGAAGTCAATCAGATTAGTTTGACACTATCTTCTCGTCATGAATCTGTTATGCCTTGCATCCTGGAGACCATGCTTCTCTAGATATTCTACCAACCTTTCCTTAGGTATGGTCTCTATGAGCTTGCACACAACTGATGTCAGACTGACTGATCTGTAATTCCCTGGGTCATCCTTGGGACCACTTTTGTGGAGGGGCACCACATTTGCTGTTCTCCAGTCCTATGGTACCATGTCTGACTCTAGTGAACTATTAAAGAGGCCTGCCAGTTCCCTTAGTACCCTTCAATGTACTCTGTCTGGGCCTGGTGATTTGTCCAACTTCGCTGCTAGCAGCCCCTCCCTCACTCTATCCTCCTCTATCACTACATCTGTGTCCCCCGCTCCTCTCCTCTCCTCCCTCCTGAAGGCACTGGTCCGTTCTTCTCCCTGATGAAGACAGACCAAAAGTATTCATTTAGTATCTCTGCTTTTCCACCATTATTCTCCACCCACTCCTCCCCTTTCTTAAGCCTAACAATCCCATCCGTCTTGTCCCTTTTCTCACTTATATAGTGCAAGAAAGCCTTCTCCCCCTTCTTAATTCCTTCACCTATCTGCAGCTCCTTCTGTGCCTTAGCTTGCCAGACTTCCTTACTTGCTTCACTAGCCAACCTTAGGTAACTTTCCCTATCCTTCTCTCTCTTAATTACATGTTATACTCCCCCCCCCCCCCAACATGCACAATAGCCTACAAATAGCACAGGTATCACATAAAGACTGCCATTGCCCCAATAGCACTATGATGCAATCTATAGCTCTGCAGCCTGCTCCCTACATTGCATCATTAAAATGTGGTTTTGTTGGCGAGGTACAGCAGGCACTTGGCAGCAAGCGAACTATGAGGAAGTATGAAAGCAATTATAGTAAGTTAAATTCCTACAAAACCCTTTGCTAAAAAATTCAATTTATGGATCATTTAGGTCCTGGGGCAGGCAGTTGCTTGCCATGAGCTGCCTGCCTCTAAGGTGTCAGCTGCTCTTTAAGTGGTAATCTGGACCTAGCGCTTCAGAGGGTTTAGGCTCCAACTCTGAAGAAACAGCACTAGGGGTTTCCGCTTAAATATTTCTAGTGGAGCAGACAGATAAAGACCAGACCCTGTAATTCAGCTGAAGTTAAAGGTCAGTCCATTATCTTCCCTTCTGAACTTCTCCTTTCATCCCTGCAGCGGTCCTGAGGCATTGAAGCATGTCAAGGTTCTCCAGCCCTCCACACAGAATACCCCCAAAAGAAATGCTGCCTGTTCTCACCCTGCACTGGGCAACGTACAGAACGGCGTGAGGGAACACAAATCCTTAGGAAGTCGTTCCTGGAACTGGGCATGCTCCTTGATGGGAAAGGGGGAATCAATATGCTGGATTTGGACAGGAGGGTCCCTGCTACAGTGAATGCAAGGAACCAGCTGTGTGTGGAAACATTCCTAGCACAACAGGTTCAGGACCCCACAAGGGATGGAGCACTGCTGGACCTAGTACTTACAAACAGTGAGCGGAAGCACAATGAAGTAGTCTAGGAACTGCTGTTGTCAAATGACCACAAAATGGTGTGGCTGCGAGTCCAGCTGGAAGCCAGCAAGAGGATCAGCATAGCAAAGGTGTGGGACTCAGGAAAGCAGACTTCAATAGGATGCAGGAGCTGCTGGTGGTAAGTATGACAGAAACATTACAAGGATAGAAGAAGTAGAGTGAGGTGGGATTCGGGAGGGATTTAAATCAGGAATCACAGAAGCTGTAGCCAGCAGTACTGGAACAGGAAGTAAGGGGAAGACAGCAAGAGGGCCACTATGGTTCATATCAGTTGTGAAGGAAGCAATCTGAGTGAACGGAAGGACATTTACAGCCTAGCCTAGAGGTTACAGTAATGAGCTAGGTTCATCCAGCAGACCTGGGTTTGATCCCCACAACCTCCATTTGCATACAGTGTGACTATGAACAAGGCACTTAATCTCCCCAGTGCTCCCATGATGCCCCTGAAAACAGACATTGTGCCTAGTGGTCCTTAACCCCATTACCAAAAGAATAAAAGGAAAAAGATATAAAGAAAGCCAAAGGGAGGAAGACATAGAGGCTTTTGTAAAGAGCTAGTAGTGTCAAAAATAGGCAGACTATTTCAGTAAGTTTAAAAATAGTCTCATTACTTTTTTATTTCTGAAATAGTTTTCTTTTTCTGTGCACTCATTAGCTGGATTTCTACCGAACAGTATTGTGTGTAATGTGGAAAGCAGTGCTTTATGTGGAAGTTGACATATCTAGTTCTGTTCCTTCCTCCTCATCATCAGCATGTGACCACACCAAATGTTACATCACAAGCCCTGCTGCCTAATCACATAAGGGAAAAGTTACCAGTCAAGCAGCAGGAGGTTGATTCTTCTTGGTTACTAGTGATAATGGTGTGGTCATAATGCTGACGACGTATAGGCAGGAGCAGAATGAACTATGTCAACCTCCAGGTAAAGTGCTGTTCCACACATCACACCTGGGATTGTCGGGTAGAAAATCTTAGCAAAACAGAAAATGAAGAACATTCAGCTGTAAGAAGTGATAAGTGACTTCTTCTAAAAGCTACCAATAATTCCAGGCTGTACACTAGGCTCTTTAAGGACAATCGGGGAGACCAACAGGAAGGTCAGAGGTGCTAAGGCTGAGGTGGAGCTCGTACCTCTTAACTCCCCTAATTTTAGGGATGTCCTCGATTTTGCCTCAAAAATATCTTCAGTTCCTCCTACACTGGCACTTTTATCACTGAAAAATAGCAATAAGAAGGATAAAGGACTGTCAGACATTGACCACACTGTCTTGTTTTCTTTTAAAAAGTGCTTTTCACCTTAAACCCAACAATATGGCAGACTTTTTCAGCCAGTATTTCCATTCTGTGGGGGCAGAGCTTGCCATCAAACATGGGGTGGCAGCATAATTGAGTAGAGCAACCACCACAGGGGCAGTTTCTATCTTCATCCGATAATAGCAGTCATTTTCAAACACTCTGGAATAACCGCTTGATGGAAAAAGCTATCTGCATCCGAACCAGCCTAAAATTGGAGACATCGGACAGCCCTGCATCAACCTGCCTCCCTTCTCAGTATAATTATTGCCACGAGGCACGCGGCCTTGCACTTGGGATGCCTCTCATAATCTGATGCCCGCAACAAAAGACGCATTTTGTAAAATGTGTTCCTGGTTTTGATCATTTGCTCCTGATTTTTATGGCTGTGTGGGTGGAGCTCCACAGACGTTATGTCATCATTAGTTATCATCATCATTAGTAGCACTGTGGAAGCACGTGACTAGACTGCTGTCCGGTGTGCTTCCACAGTGATACAGCACATTTCCAGCAGTGTAGATTATGCGGCCCTCTTCCCTTCCGCAGGCTGCATAAGCACATCTCCTTCCACAGCGCTCTACTTTTTCTTCCACAACTGCAAACATGACGGCTGCCATGCACAAGATGGTGGCATTACTCAAACTACTCATGCACAAGTATCTCACATGCACAGTCTCATCAATACCGCTATCTTGAGCACGGCATTCTCCAATATGGCTAAACAAAGGATACAGGATTTCTCAATACAGGTCAGACCCTTCTTGCAAACTGATTTTGTGCTGTCCTGTGTGGTGCAGCGAGAGCGAGGGAGTAACAGAATAGCTCCGACTATTCTATTACTCCCTCTCAACACACTTTCACCGCTCTAAGCAGCCATATTGGCTCTCACCAGAATTTGCTTTTTTTTTTGCAAGCCACCCACCTCATCCACCTGAACTTCTGACTCCCACCCCACTCCCCCGGACTTACTTTCCCCCGCAGATACCCCCCCCAGGGTAGGGCCACGGCACCAGGCGGACCTGTCATAGACAGGACAAGGTGTCGGTGGGGGGCACCCACCGACACTGCCTCCCTAGCTGTCCCCCAGGGCGGGGTTCGAGGCCGGCTGGAGCCGCACACACCGGAATTGGTTGGTGGAGAGAGACCCGGAGGGAGCGATCGGGGCCGGGGTGGGCATCATTATGGGTGGCTGGCGATTTTGTTAGTTTTTCCCCTTTGGGCGGGGACATGCAATGATGTCCCGTGTCCGCCCCACCCCACACAGGTGACGGCGCCGGCATAGAGGTACCCCCAGCCTCCGCCAGGGGTCCACGTTGTGCCGGACTCTCTGCCCCCCTCCCCCCGGAGAAGGAGAGTAGTCCCTGGGGATGCTCAATCCTTCTCTCCCAGCCAGCCCTCAGATGTCCCAAGTCCATTCCTGAAACTGGGTCATTGGCATTGCAGACAGGTGCCCTGCCCCTGTGGGCTGGCCAAAGAGCTTGTTTGTTGAAGTCTTGTTCTTGGTTTGCAAGGCAGGAGGCTGAGACGCATGGTGGAGCTCAGAATAGTAAAGGGGTGATGCCAAGGGTTAAGGCGTTCTTATGATATGTCCAGGAGAAATGCAAAGTCATGGAGGGAATGAGATCAGTGAGCCTAAGGACCACAGCAAACAGTAACAGAGTTGTGGGAAAACCAAACAGGATATTGGGATGTATAGGGAGTGGGGATAAGCAGCAGACATCGGGAGCTGATCCTCCCACTGTACATATCACTAGTGAGACCACACCTGGAGTACTCCACAAGGTATTGGAATCCACACCAGAGGAAAGACTGTGGCAAAACTGAAGCAGTACAGCGTAGGGTGACAAAGATGGCTTAGGGACCTGGGGGCAAGTTATAGGAGGACAGGTTGCAGGACTTGGACATGTACGCCCTCGAGAAGGGAAAGGGGGGACACGAAAGTCACATCAATTATCAGCACGGAATAAACAGGGTGAATGTTAAGGAGCTCTTATACTCAAGCTAAAATACAGGAATGAGGGGGCTCTCACTTAAACTAGCAGAGCAGGGAGTCAAGAAAGATGCCCACAAGCATTTTTACATGGAAAGAATTGTGGACAAGTGGAACAAGGTGCCACAGGACGTGGTAAAGGTTAAATTGGTAAGCAGTTACAAGTAGGGATGGGACAGGCATATGGGCTTAGTCAGAACGGAAGAGGGTGCACAAATTAAGGGACGGGATGACCACTAAGGCCACTGCAGAGTAGTTAGGTAGGGTGGGCAGACTGGATGGACAGATAGGCCCTTTTCTGCCCTCAATGTCTATGTATCATTGCATCAATATACATATCTACATAAAAATTGGAAAGATGGGAGGAGCAGAACAGAGGCGAGGCTGAGTTACTGAACCAGTGTTTCTGTTCAGTATTTACCAAGAAAGTGGGGGCCCTACCAGACTGTGGGGCAGGAGTAATTAGAGGAGAGGGAAGGAGGGAGCTGGTTTAGTCAAGGCAGTATCACTGAAGAGAGACTGTTGGAAGAGCGGAGGAGCTTCCAGTATATAAATCAATGGGGCCAGAAAAGATGCATCCTAGGATATTCAAGGAAGTAGCAGAAGTACAATCAGCAACACTGGCAGATGTTTTCAACTGCTTACTGAACACCAGAATGGTCCCCAGAGACTGGAGGACTGCTGAGGTGGTTCTTCTGCATAAAAGCGGAAGGAAGGCTGAGACATGAAACCACAGAGCAGTCACCTGACATCTATAATCAGGAAGGTACTAGAGACCATACAGAGGGAAGAACTGTTGGAATTTCTCTAGGCACATGAGTTGCAAGATAATAATCAATACTTCACCACGAAGAGGTCATGCCAGACAACCCTGACAGAGTTCTTCGACTGAGTGACTAGGGTGACTGATACAGGACCAGCAGTCGACATACTGCACCTGGACTTCTGTAAGGCTTCTGATTCAGTCCCCCACAGAAGACCAGTCAAGAAACTGATGGACTTGGGGTGGAAGAACAAATACCAACTTGGGTGGAAAGCTGGCTGAGGGGAGGATACAGAGGGCAGTCGTTAATGGAGAATCCTCTAATGTTAAAGACGTAATGAGCAGGGTGCCACAGGACTCAGCACTGTGACTTTTCCTCTTTAAAATATTTACAGTACCTGCGAGTTAGGGCATGGCATGCAGGACATGATCTGCCTTTTAGTGCACGACACTAAGATATGCACAAGGGTGGACACTGAGGATGGGATAGAAACATAGAAGTTGTCAGCAAATAATGACTTTTTGGCCCACCTAGTCTGCCGAGTTTTCCCTGCCTACTGTGCCACCACAGACCCTACTCAACCTCCAGCCATCTCCTCCCCTTGCCTTACTACCAAGGTCCCCTTGTATCTGTCCCATGCATGCTTGAATCCCGTCACTGTTTTGGCACCCACACCTCCACTGGAAGGCTGTTCCAGGTGTCCACCACCCTCTCCGTGAAGAAGTATTTCCTCACATTTCCTCTGAGCCCCACCCCACAACTTAATAGTGTGACCCCTTGTCCTTGAGCTTCCTTTTGTATGGAAAATGCCGCCTTCCAGTACCTTATTAGTACCTGTTATATGTCTGAATGTTTCTATCATATCCCCCTTTTCCTTCCTCTCCTCCAGAGAGTACATATTCAGTTCCTTGAGTCTCACCTCGTAGGGCATTTCATGCAGGCCCTGCACCATTTTGGTAGCCCTCTTTTGTACCACCTCCACCTTATCAATGTCCTTCCGGAGGTGGGGCCTTCAGTACTGGACACAGTACTCGAGGTGGGGGCTTACTAGTGATCTGTACAGGGGTAATATTACCTCCTTCTTCCTACTGGTGATATCCCCCCCCATGCACCCGAGCATCCTGCTAGCCTTCCCCACTGCCTTACCACACTGCTTGGCTACCTTCAGGTCATCAGAAATTATTATCTCCAGGTCCCTTTCCTGTTTGGTGGTTGCCAGTACTTCCCATCCCAACCGGTATGTACAGTGGCCCCCAGGTTTCTGTGCCCCAAGTGCATGATTTTGCACTTTTTACATTGAAACCTAGCTGCCAAACCCTTGACTATTCTTCCAACTTTTTAAAATCATCCCTCATTTTTTTCCATCCTCCCACCCCCGGTGTGTCTATTCTGTTGCAGATTTTTGTGTCATCCGCAAACAGGCATACTCTCTCTTCTAGCCCTTCCCCAATGTTGCTAATAAAGACACTGAAGAGGACCAGTCCTAGCCCTGAGGCACCCCACTTGTCATCTTGCCTTCTTCAGAGCGGACACCATTTATCAACACCTCCGATTCCTGTTGCTTAACCAACTTCTTACCCAGTTTATAACTTTTTGACCCACTCTCAGACAGGCCAACTTTTTCACCAGTGGAACAATGTCGACGGCCTTACTAAAATCTAGGTAGGTCACATCTACCACTCCTGCCTGATCCACTACCCTGGACACCCGGTCAAAGAACTCGATCAAGTTTGTCTAGCAAGACCTCCCCCCTGTGAAACCATGTTGCCCTGGATCCTGTAATCCATTGGTTACAAGGTAATCTACTATCCTTTCCTTTAGCAGTGTTTCCATTACTGTGCCCACTACCAAAGTCAGGCTGACAGGTCTGCAATTTTCTGCCTCCTCCTTGTTCCCACTTTTGTGAAGTGGGACCACATCTGCCCTACTCCAGTCCCTTGGAACCTCCCCTGTTTCTAATGAAAAGGGCACTAAATGAGGACCTGAGGAGGCTGGAGAAATGGTCCAAGGTCTAGCAGCTGAGCTTTAACACAAAAAAAGTATAAGGTAATGCACATGGCCAGGCAGTGTGACAAGGCAGTAGGGAGGGTGAGTGGGATGCTGGGGTGCATAGGGAGGGGTATCACCAGCAGAAAGAGGGAGGTGGTGTCGCCTCTGTATAGATCACTGGTAAGACCTCACCTAGAGCATTGTGTCCAGTTCTGGAGACCACATCTCCAAAAGGTCATAGACAGAGTGGAGGCAGTCCAGTGGAGGGCAACTAAAATGGTGCAGGGTCCTGCATCAAAAGCCCTATGAGGAGAGATTAAAGGACCTAAATATGTACACCACAGAAGAGAGGAGAGAGAGTAGATATGATGGAGACAGTACAGTTACATAAGAACTTATTGTAACAGTAAATCTTCAAGAGAGGCTCTTGCAGTAGGTAATAACCCTGAGGACTGAACCACCAGGCGCTAAGACCACATGGAAAACTTTAGCTAGCAGTGTCTGGCGGGGGACCACCCCTTCCCACGCTACGTGACGGAAGTCAGTGTGACACTATATAAGGGGCGGTCCCCATGCCCGCCCTCCAGTTCTCCTGCCGGAGACCTAAGTAGATGTGACAGGAGAAGGAGTGGGCTCCTGGAGCCAAAGATAGGCTAGGAAGAAGGAAGCAGCAGAAAACCGGGGGAAGGAGGGAGGGAAAATGGGTATCTACTGCAAGAGCCTCTCTGGAAGATCTACTGTCATGGTAAGTTCTTACGTAACTGTACAATCTTACTTCGAGAGGGCTCTTGCGGTAGATAATTTTAAGGACAGAGTCCCAAGCAGTGTGAATCAGACAAGGACTGACACACGGGAGGCAGAAAAGTCTGCAGTAGGCAGGGATTTTAAGAAAGGAGGCCCTGAAGGACAGCTAGTACAAAGCCAGCCCTGTGCCTAGAGGCAGTGTACAGACTGCAGTGCTTAGTGAACTTGTGGACAGAGCTCCAAGTAGCTGCCATGCAAATCTCTGCGGCAGAGACATTTCTGAAACAAGCAGTGGATGCAGTCATGGTTCTGGTTGAATGCCCTTTAATTTCCCCCGGCAAGGGTTTGTTATACTTCTGATAACAAAAAAGAAAGCAGTTTGCTAACCATTTGGATAAACACTGTTTGGAAACTGTGGTGCCCTTCCTTTTGGGTGTGAAGGAAACAAAAAGCTGATCCATCTTATGGACTGATTTTGTCCGATTTGTGTAACGACGTAACATTCTGTGCACATCCAATGTGTGCAGAAGTGCCTCCCCCGGATTAGAATGCTCAGGGTAATACACCAGCAAGTGCATGGTCTGATTTAAGGTAAACTCAGAAACTACCTTTGGTAAAGATTTAGGATTTGGATGCAGAGCCACCCAGTCTCTGTGGAAAATCACATAAGGCTCCTTACACATCAGGGCCTGAAGCTTGGAAATCCTTCGAGCAGAATAATAGTAACTAAAAACAGCGCTTTCCAAGACAGATAGCGCAGGTCGCAACTCACGGCCGGTTCAAAGGGAGTCAAAGTGAGTTTCTCTAGTATGAAGTTCCGATCCCACGGTGGAACAGGGTTCCGAACCAGGGATTTCAACTGGAGGATTCCCTTCAAAAAGGTTTTAGAACCTCCAACTGAGCCAAGGTTTTGACATCTACTGGAGCATGGTAGGCAAAAATGGCAGACGGGTGGACCTTTAGTGAAGAATAGCTGAGCCCAAGGTCTGAAAGGTGCAACAGGTACTCCATGACTTGTGGAGCTGTGCAGGAAAAAGGGTCCCAACCCTTGGAGGCTTCCCAAATGGAAAACCTTTTCTATTTCATCGCATAGGTAGTTTCTGTGGATAGTTTCCTAGCCTCTACGAGGACTCTGAAGACTCTGGCCGCTACTCTGAAGGGTGACGCAGCTATGTCAGAAAATGCCACATGTGAAGGTTTATTTATTTATTTATTGAAGAGTTTCACCAAGGTAAAGGGACTTGAGGCCCAGGTAGACCAGTCTGCCCTGCTCCTGGGTAAGAAGGTCCTGAAAGAGTGGCAGAGGGACCGGTGGTTCCAACATTAGCTGTTGAAGCTGAGGGAACCAAATTTGACGAAGCCAATAAGGGGCGATCAGTATCATGTGAGTCCCTTCCTCCTGCAACTTCAGCAGTGCCCTCTGAATGAGTGGGAAGGGAAGGAAGGCATACAAGAACCTGCCTGTCCAGCAGAGAGACAGCGCGTCTCGCCAGAAAACACCATGCCCTGGAATAAGCGAGCAGAAACTGGGTAGTTCTGCGTTGTATAAGGAGGCGAACAGATCGAGATTTGGGCAACCCCAAAGTCTGAAGATGTCTTCTGCTACTGACTGACTCAGTTCCCACTTGAGTGCCTGTGCCTGAGTGTCTGCCAGGATGTTTTGAGCTCCTGGGATGTGCACTGCTGTCAACTGGAGGTCGTGCTGAACTGCCCAGTACCATATGTGCATTGCTTCCCTGCATAGGGGGTATGCCCGCATTCCTCCTTGCTTGTTCAGGTACCACACCATGCACATATTGTCCATTTGGTCAAGAAGTGAGCCTGAGAAGAGGAAGGGCTGAAAAGCCTGAAGAGCATACAGCACTGCCCGCACCTCCTGCACACTGATGAGCAGGGATAGCTCCTGCTGAGACCAGGATCCCTGGGTTCAGCAGTCCACCAGATGAGCACCCCAGCCCTGACCAGAAGCATCTGTGGTCAGAGTCTGGATTAGAAGGGGGTACTGAAAGGCCCCCCCCCCCCGGGCGGAGGTTGTTCAGATCCTGCCACCATAGGAGATTCTTTCACATAGAACTGGATACTATGACTCTGTGATCCAGGTCGTGTGATATCTGATCCCATTGGACTCAAAGCGTCCACTACATGACCCACATGTGGAGCTTGGCTAGGGAAAAGTACAGTTACGTAAGAACTTACCATAACAGTAGATCTTCGAGAGAGGTTCCTGCAGAAGGTCATAACATGTGGGACTGCACCCTCTGGCGTCAGGACAGCACAGCAAATTTTTGCTAGCAATGTCTGGCAGGGGACCACCCACCTGACGTCACATGACTGATGTCAGCATGATCCTATAAGTGGGCAGTCTCCGTGCCCACCTTCCAGTTCTCCCGTCAGAGATCCAAGAGAGCGTGACAGAAGAAATGGATGTAATCCCTGGAGCCCAATCCAGACAGGCCTCCAAGAGCACACAGAAGACTGGGAGAAGGAGGGAGGAAAAAAAGTGACCTACTGCAGGAACCTCTCTCGAAAATCTACTGTTACGGTAAGTTCTTACATAACTGTACTATCTTACTTCAAGAGGATTCCTGCAATAGGTCATAACATGTAGGACTGAGTCCCAAGCAGTCAATAGAGCAGGGCAAACTGAAGCACGGGAGGAAGTAAGGTCTGCAGGAAGACCACAGCCGGTCTAGGACAGAAGGCCCTGCAGGACAGCTAGGCCAAAACTCACCCTCCGCCTAGGGGCAATGTCCAGACTGTAATGTTCGGTGACGGTGTGGACTGAATTCCAAGCTGCAGCGGCGCAAATCTCCGCTGCGGACACATTCCTGAAAAAAGCGGTGGAAGCTGCCACACCTCTGGTGGAATGACCTTTGACCTCTCCCGGAAGAGGCTTGCCATACTTTTGGTAGCAGAAATAGATGCAGCTAGCCACCATTTGGACAAGCACTGCTTAGAGACTGCCAACCCCAGAGTCTTGGGGGCAAAAGAAACAAAAAGCTGGTCATCTTTACAGACGCCCTTGGTCCTGTTAATGTAGTAGAGCAATATCCTGTGCACATCTAAAGTGTGAAGGTGCGCCTCACCCCTATTAGTGTAAGCAGGATAATAGACTGGCAGTTCAATGGCTTGATTCAAAGTGAACTCAGAAACCACCTTGGGAAAAAACTGAGGATTTGTACGCAGAGCCACCCGGTCTCTGTGGAAAATCAAATAAGACTCCTTACACATCAGGGCCTGAAGCTCAGGGATCCTTTGAGCAGAAGTAATGGCAACTATAAAGAGCACCTTCCAAGACAAATAGTGCATCTCACAGCTTACTGACAGTTCAAAGGGGGGTAGAGTAAGCTTTTCCAAAATAAAATTCAAATCGCAGGGGTTACGTATGGGGAGTTCCAGATGGAGGATCCCTCTCAGAAATGTTTTGGATACCTCCAACTGAGCAATCGTCTTCCCGTCCACCAGGGAGTGGTAGGCAGAGATAGTGGATAGGCGGACCTTTAATGAAGAGTAACTGAGTCCTGAGTCAGACAGATGCAAGAAGCACTCCATCACCTGGGGCACCGGGCAAGAAAAAGGGTCCCACCCTTTTGAGGCCACCCAAATGGAAAACCGCTTCCATTTCATAGCGTAAGTAGCTCTAGAGGAAGGCTTTCTGGCCTCCACCAAAACTTGGGCGACCCTGTCAGAGACTCCAAATCGGTTTGCGATCATGTCCAAAGGAACCCGCATGGAGGTGTAGGGACCTCAGGCCCGGATGCACCAGTCTGCCCCGATCCTGCGTCAACAGATCGTACTGAAGAGGCAGAGGTACTGGGCGTTCCACAGCCAACTGCTGTAGGACTGGAAACTAAATCTGCCTGGGCCAAAAGGGGACTATCAGCAACAGTTGTGCCCCCTCTGCCTGAAGTTTCAGCAGAAACTTCTACAGAATGGGAAAAGGAGGGAAGGCGTACCAGTATCTCCCTGTGAGAGATGACGCATCTAGACAGATAACACCAGGCCCTTGAACGAGTGAGCAAAGCTTGGGAGGTTTTGCGTTGGATGGGGAGGCGAAGAGGTCTACTTCCGGATGCCCGCAGGGGTGGACAGATTTTCTGCCGCTCCCTGGTGTAGTTCCCATTCATGAGCTAAGGTATGGCTGAGGCTGTCCGCCAGGACGTTGTGCACGCCTGGAACGTGCACGGCCATGAAATGTAGACCATGCTGGACTACCCAGTACTAGACCCACATCACTTCCCTCCATAAGGGATACGATCAGGTGCCTCCCTGCTTGTTGATGTACCAGACCACACACATGTTGTCAGTCTGTACCAGCAGTGTTCCCATTGTCAGAAGGGACTGGAAGGCCTGAAAGGCCTGAAAGGCGTACAGGACCGCCCTCATCTCCAGGATGTTTATGCGGAGCGAGGATTCCAACTGGGACCATTTCCCTTGGATTTGGTGGTCCCCCAGATGGGCTCCCCAACCCAGACCCGAAGCGTCTGTGGTGAGGGTCCAAGAGGGTGGGGAGGGCCTGAACAGAGTCCCCCGAAACACATTCAGAGGGTCCTGCCACCACAAGAAGTCCTTCTTGAGTGCACTGGACTCCAGAACAGGATGATCCAGGTTGTCTGTACTCTGGTGCCATTGGACCCGTAAGGTCATTGGGTAACCCTCATATGCAGCCTGGCCAGAGGTATGGTCAGAATGGCTGTGGCCATCAAGACGAGGAGGCATAAAAACACCCTGGCTGGGGCACGGCTGGAGGAGGCTACCAGCTTGGCCTGCTCCTGCAAAGTATCCGCTTTGTCCGACGGTAGGAAGGCTTTGCCCTGGACCATATCCAGTACCGCCCCAATAAAACTGGTGGCACTGGGATGGGACTAGGGATGACTTGGGGTAACTGAGAGTAATACCCAGTCATGCAAAAAGGTCCAGGGTGGAGGATATGGAATATTCCAAGCTGCTCCTGGATGGGGCTGCTATGAGCCAATCATCCAGGTACAGGAAAACAAATTCCCTTGCAACGAAGTGCCGCTGTCACCACCTTTAGGCACTTGGTGAAGACTCTGGGTGCCAAGAAAAGGCCGAAGGGGAGGACTTTGAACTGGAAGTGCTCCCCTTGGAAGGAAAATTGCAGGAAGTGATGGTGGCTGGGGAAAACCGGAATGCGCAGGTACGCGTCCTGCATATCCAGTGCACAGAGCCAATGGTCTGTCTGGAGCAAGGGCAGGAGTTCCTAGAGAGTCAACATGCAGAACCATTTGCACTCAACATAAAGGTTCAGCTGGCTGAGGTCCAAGATGGGCCTGAGATCGCCTGTCTTTTTGGGAACAAGGAAGAAATGGGAGTAATACCCATTTCCCCTCTGTGCCCAAGGAACTGGCTATATCAAGGATTTTTGGAGTACAACCTGGATCTTGTCCCTCACCAGAGCTACGTGGTCTGAGGGATAATGAGATCATCCTGGAGGAGAGTCTGGAGGTTTCTCCAGAATCTCAATGGTGTGCCCTCTTCCTATGAGTTGAATGACCCAGGAATCCGACGTGATGCCCTGCTACTCTGCTTGGTGGAGGGCGAATCTTCCCCCCACTGGCTCCACACTGTTTGGAGGTGAAGACGGAGGGGACTGAAGGAGTCAGGAGGTGGAGGAGCGGGCTGGGAAGATACCACCCCCGGCTTGCTGGGTCTTGGAGGCAGGGGGAGAGGTAATGGCAGGTCCCAATGCTCTCCTTTTGGTTTGTTGCCTGTTAAAGAGTCATTTGCCTTGGCTCTTTTGCTGGCACCGAAAGGGTTGCTTAGGCTTGAAGCCCCCCTGTACATGGACTTAACTGATCTCAGGGCCTGTCCGCTGTCCTGGAGGCCAGTGATGATGTCCTTAGTATCGCCTCTGAAGAGGACGGAGCCTCAGAAGGAGACATCCAGTATGGCTGCCTGAACATCTTGGGAGAACACAGAAATACAGAGTCAAGCATGATGCCTGAGGCAGACTGCCGTGGTTGAAGAGTGAGCCATGGCATCTACAAAGTCATAGGTAGCTCTGAATGCATGCCTACAAGAGATCTTAGACAGCCTCAGGGCCTTGGTGAACTCCGACTTAAGGTCCAAGTCCTCCACCATTTCCAGCCTAGCCTCGAGCTGAGCCATGGTCGCTTTTTGGTATGAAATCGTATGTGCTACATAGTTCCAGGAACGCAAAGCACATATAGAGGAGGAGTAGATCTTGAGCCCAAACTGATCTAACTGTCTCGACTCATTGTCAGGAGGGGAGGTACTCATGTGTTTAGGTTTGGCAGTACGGTCGTGACCCACAGCAAACATGATGGAGTCAGCCGGCCCGGTGGTGCTGAGGGCTGAGGCGCTGGACGCCACACCTTGAGCCACGCCGGCGACCTGGGTTTGGGAGCAAGCCCTGGTTGCTGGGGGTCGGCAGGGGAGGGAGAGGACAGAGCATCCGGAAGACAGCTCTCCTCTCCCGGGAGGGACAGGGGTCCTGGATCGGGGCTCTGCTGATCTCTGGTGGAGGCTGGAGATACAGCAGGCTCTGCAGAGGAGAGCGAGGAGTGGCAGACGGATATGCCTTGATGTCAGGGCACCGGCCTCCCTGGAACAGAGAAAAAACAGAAATGCCTCTCGGCTCGGCCCCGGCTTAAGCACCAGGGCACCCCTGATTTACCTGGCATCCTCCCCGACCGCAAGCATTGCTGTGTCGAGGCATGGGACCCGCCCGTCTGGGTAGCACCGAGGCATTTGAGGATGGCCAGGTAGGGTGAGCTGTAGGGAAATGACTCCATGTGCTCCCGAGGAAGACCAGAGCTGAGGGGGCGAAGGAGGCATAAATAGAAGAATAAAAAAAAAATCATAATGGAGTCTGCCTTAGAGTGAGAACATAGATAAGGAGTGCCCTCAGGAGAGTGGTAGGTCCAGTCCACCTTCTAGGGGATGGCCGGGATGGAATGAGGCATCTGCCAGATAGTGGAGGTGAGATCCCTCATGGGGCGCTGTCCACAGAGGGATCGGAATGGGTGATTCCTCTGCTAAATCCAAGTACTCTGCTAGGCGCTTGTGTTTCAGGTCTTGCTCCTCCACATTCCACCCATTAGCCAGTTAGAGGATACAGTTATTCAGTGAAGGAGGGGTCTTCTGGAGGAGTCTTGGGAGACTTCTTACCCTTGGAATCCATAGCTCCCAAAAGGTTTCTGGAGGACGAGCTGGAGAAGTCAACTTTCAGGTCCGAGGATCCCCCCTGTCCAAGGTCTTAAGCTCAGTCAGAGTGACCTCTGGAGCAGCGCCCCCAAAAATATGCACTGTGGTGGAAAGGCTGGATCTATGCAAACCCACGGGAGACAAGGAGCGTGGGGTGTGGGTTGCCACCAGGGCTGGCAGTCTCTTGTCTGAATCCGCCACCAGCTGGAATCTGGCCTCCTGCCACCAGGTCTGGAACATTGCCTGGAGTTCCTGCTGAGGCTGAGGCTGAACTTGAGGTTGAGGTTGAGGCTGGAAATACTGGTAATCTGCCCCTGGATAATGAGGGGGAGGGTAACCTGGCACCGGAAAAGGTGGGCCATAGCCCAGCGCCTGATATCCAGGGTAAAAACTGTGGATGAAAGGAGTTGATGTCGGGCCTGATGGCGGGTAGCCTGGCATCAGCAAGCCTGAGCAATGTGAGCAGCCTAAAGGCAGACCATGGGGGACACCATGATGGTCCAAGGGGGTCCCAGGGGGCCTTGTAGGAGGTAGAGCAGAGGGACCTGGCAAATTATCCAGCGCCAGGTGTCCCGACGTCAAGATACCTGGCATTGGGTTGCTTGGCATCAGAAAGGATGGCATCAGGTGCAGGGGACCTGATGAAGGCTCTTACAGGAGGTATCCCAAGGAGTCAGATGGGGCACCTAAAGTCAGAGACCCGAAGCCCAGCGGAGGGACCCCTGGTGTTGGGACTAAGGAAGGGCCCAACGGGACTGGAAGATCCCTTGGAGACGGTAGAGGAACCGACTCCAACATAAGAGCCCTGGGAGAGTCATCCATGGGGTTCTGGAGAGTTATCCATGCTGGAGTGGGTGAGGAAAAAAACACGTCCAGGGGACCCATTTCTCCCTCCGTCCCAGGTAGAGGGCCGGGCACAGGAGGTTCCACCAGCAAAGGTGGAGGGGAAGGCTGATGGGGGGCTGGCCTTGGGAGGTCTGCGAGCTCAGCCGGACGTCAGGTGTGTTGTCATCAGCCCTCGACGGGCGAGCTTCAACAGGGCAGACGCCAGAGTCCCTGGGTCTGACTTATCGGTTGGTGGAGAAGAAGCCGGGTAGGCAGGGGAGGAACCCCTGACCAGCTTATCGGCTGATGTCGGGCAGGTTCCCTCTGGGCAAGAACCCAACTTACCGAGAACCGG
The DNA here is from genome assembly GCA_016271365.2 of Neoceratodus forsteri. Classification (NCBI taxonomy): domain Eukaryota; kingdom Metazoa; phylum Chordata; order Ceratodontiformes; family Ceratodontidae; genus Neoceratodus; species Neoceratodus forsteri. The sequence goes on along the minus strand of CM028132.1, from coordinate 1,378,412,817 downwards.
GTGGGCTCTGGGAGAACCGGAGTCCGGCTTACTGGCTGTGATCGGGCATCCACCGGCCGACTTATCGGTCAAGAATCCCAGCTTGGAGCCTGTTTTAATGGGCTTAAGAGAAGTGGAGGTACCAGGAGAATCGGATGTCGAGGCCTGGACAGTCACCAGGGGAGATGCCTGAGGAGCAGTCTTATCCGCAGGCTTGAGCCCGGCAGCCTTACTGGTAGAGGCCACTCTCGGTCCTTCAGGCGCTCCCGGTACTTCTCTTTGTCTTTCTTCTTCTTTTTGTGCTGGGAAGAAGCAGAGTCCCTCAGCTGCTGCATCTCTTGCTCTAAGGTGGCCATCCTGGACTTCAAAAGATGGGCTTTTAGTGCCTGCTGCCTATGTTTGAGTGTTGCCTGATTGAAGGGTTTGCAATCAAGGCAGGCCTCGATGTTGTGGGCCGTGCCTAGGCAGAAGAGGAAGAGCTTATAGTTGTCTTTGCGAGGGATCTGCATGCCGCACTTCTTACACTTCTTTTTGGTCTTCGGAGTATTGGATGGAGAAGACATAAAACTACAGCAGAATGAACTGTTATCGAAAGAAAAGAAAGGAATACTTAGCAAAATGGCGATCGACAGAACAGCGTTCACTCTTGGAGTCCTTGCACGCTGCGGGTGGAAAGAACTGAAGGGGCAGGTGCGGGGACCGCCCACTTATAGGATCACGCTGACGTCAGTCATGTGACATTGGGTGGGTGGTCCCCCGCCAGACATTGCTAGCAAAAGTTTGCCGTGTGGTCCTGATGCCAGACGGTGCAGTTCTACATGTTAAGATCTACTGCAGGAACCCTCTCGAAGTAAGATCAGTAGGAACTGCCACTGCCATAAGGTCCAGAAGACGCAAGATCACTTGGGCCGTGGTCCAATGGTTGGAAGCCACTTGCCTGGCCTGCTGCTGCACTTTCTGCCCTGTTCAATGGGAGGAAGGCTTGACCCTGAGCTGTGTCCAGCACCACTACAATAAATTGGAGGTGCTGAGACGGTGTAAGGTGAGACTTGGGGGGCACTGGATCAAAATACTGCAGGCCAGAACAGCGTGGTCCACAACTGCGAGGGAAACACAGTGCCACTTTTTTCTTTGTGCGGCTCTGCCCCCTGCAAATCCTTATTAAAAGATCCTAACTCCAGGGGGAGTAGATCACAGGGCAAGAGAAAATTAGTGGGTCTGTGGAACACACGGACTCTTGTGAAAAAAAAAACAAACAAAAAAAAAACACAAGTCCCAAAAGAGAAAAATCCAGGGAGACCAGGATTAGAACCCTGGTCTCCACTACCGCTAGGCCGAGCTGCTCCTTGCCTTAGCCCTCTATACCACGGGAGCAGCTCAACCGGCAACTGGAATTCTTCCCTTCTTGTCCTCTGCTAGGACCACTGACAGCGACCAGGGTATCCCCTACTGCATAACGCTGTGAATCCCCCAATCGCTCTCTGTGTCAGTGGCAAATAGTAGTAAAAACATTTTTATTTATAAAGGCAAAAAAACAATTTGACAATGCAAAAAGTTTACACCATAGGTCTTATACAAGGCCTGTTTTCATGGTGATTCTGTTGACTTGTGCTATGTTGAGTGGCGCCATTATTGTAGTGCTATTGTAACCTGATACTGACTTGGGGTAGTTCATTGTAATGCCCACTTGGTGAAACAGATCCAGGGTCTTGGACAGAGAGTCCAGTAGACCGTCCTGTTATGGGGCAGATAGGAGTCAGTCATCGAGATATTGGAACACAAAGAGGCCTTGGCGGTGTAAGGCCGCAGCCACCACCACTAGGTGCTTGGTAAAAACCCTGGGTGCCAAAGTAAGGCCAAAGGGGAGAGCTTTGAACTGGAAATGCTCCCCCTGGAAGGTAAACCTGAGAAAGTGGCAATGAGAAGGAAGACTGGGATATGCAGGTAGGAATCCTGCATGTCCAGTGCGCAGAGCCAGTGCCCCAATGGAGCAGTGGCAAGAGACCCAGCAGAGTAAGCATGTGGACTCTTTTATACCCTATGTACAGACTGAGCATGCTCAGGTCTAGAATAGACCAAAGATCTCCAGTCTTTTGGGGCACCAGAAAGAAATGTGAGTAATACCCTCTGCCCCCGATTCTTAGGAAGGGGCTCTATTGCGGACTTTTCCAGTAGAGCCTGGATCTCTGCCTTTATGAGAGGAATATGATCTCTTGGGTAGCGAGAGTGACCTGGAGGGTTTCCTAAAGGTCTCTCTAGAAATTCTATCGTGTGACCTTGAACGATGAGCAGAAGGACTCAAGTGTCTGTTGTGACTGCCTGCCAGCCTGACAGGTGATTGGCAAATCGGCCCCCTACTGGTACTCCCCGAGCTGGTGGCGGGGCACCCAGCTACAAGTCAGGAGGCTGCGGGGGGAGTGGGAGCAGTACCTACGGAGGCATGCTGAACCTTGGCCAGGAGGGGGCTGGCTGCTGCTGAAATAGCCAGACGCTTGTTCTGATGTTGGGAGGGCTGCTGCTTATTCTGACGCCACTGTTGGCAATGAAAAGTCTGTTTGGGTTTATACCCAGAGTGGTACACAGTGTGCACTGAACGTAATGCCTTGCCACTATCTTGCAGAGCGGTAATGATGTCTTTCACATTACCCCCAACAAGGACTGGAAGCCGGAAGGAAGCATCCTGGATGGCAGCTTGAAGACTCCGATACCTTTAACCTGGAGTGGGCTATATGTAATATTATTTGTGAAATATTTAAAAAAATAAAAAGTAATAGTAAAAAAAAATAAAAAAAATTACTTATAGTTGCTTTGTCATGAAAGTGGTCCCTCTACTTGAATACTTACTATACCATCAGTAGAGGGCAGTGCAGTTTCTCAGCAGTTTTATAGGTTTCTTACAAGTGTGTACAGCATGTTCCTTCCTTGGTCTTGAACCATCAACCCCCCACCCCACCCCAACAAGTTCACTTGGGTTTGGTTTTGTGTGCGTTTCATTTTTTCATGAGTGAGATCCACCACTGAGTGATTTGCACTTCTAATCCCCGATACATATGCAGGCGGACGAGAATGGCAGTGCGATCGTGGAAAAGTGTACATTCGATGTTCTACAGGTTAACAGGACTTGAGTTTGTTTTAAAAAGACAAAGGATGTTTTGCTGCAGTAGGAGTGGAGCAGGTGTGACTGACTTAAGTTTACAAGTGCTGCTCAGTGCACGATGTGCTAGCAGTACTCATTTAAAAAGAGAACTTTTTTTTTCTTTTCCACTGCCGAAGAATTGTGGCTAAATTGGCAGTATGTGGTAGTTCAGCCTGCAGCCTGTGTTTGGCTTTTAGTGTGCACTCTCCTGCTGGTGCCAGTCTGTGATTTGGGAGCGTCATCTCTTTCTGTAAGCTTATGCTTCCCACTTGGAGATGGAGAAGTGTGACAGCACGTTATGTCCGATACTGCAACTGTGCCAGAGAGGAGCGGTATTCTCTTAATTTCCATCGGTATGGAAATCTAAGAAAATACCGCTGTTACATAGAAACATAGACTTTGATGGCAGATAAGGGCCGCTAGGCCCATCTAGTCTGCCCATTTCCCTACCTACAGGATAGGCCGCAGATCCTAGTTAACCAACAGCCTATTTCTTCCTACCCCCCACAAGAATTGCCTTATGTCTGTCCCATGCATTCTTGAATTCTCCCACAGTTTTAGACCCCACAACCTCCTCAGGAAGGCTGTTCCATGCATCCACTACCCTCTCTGTGAAATAATACTTCCTCACATTGCCCCTGAACCGCCCTCCTTCTATCTTTAAATTGTGTCCCCTTGTTCTTGCAAGTTTCTTTTTCTGAAAGATGCTACCCTCTTGGACTTTGTTGATTCCACTGAGGTACTTAAAAGTTTCTATCATGTCCCCCCTCTCCCTTCTTTCCTCAAGGGTATACATATTAAGCTCCTTTAGTCTCTCCTCATACGGCTTCTCTTGCAGACCCTGCACCATTTTAGTTGCCCTCCTCTGGACTACCTCTATCCTGTCTATGTCCTTGGAGATGGGGTCTCAGAACTGGACACAGTACTCCAGATGGGGTCTCACCAACTGTCTGTACAGAGGATAACAACTTCCTGTTTTCTGCTGATGATGCCCTCCCTATACATCCCAGTATACCCCCAGCCCTCCCTACTGCCTTCTCACATTGCTTGCTAACCTTAAGGTCATCTGATATGATTATCCCAGGTCCCTTTCCTTTTTGTTGTTGTTGTTACTACCTCCCCACCCATTGTGTATTCTTCCCTGGGTTCCTTGTTTCTGGGTGCATTATTTACTTCTTTGCATTGAATCCTAGCTTCCATACTTCTGACCATTCCTCCAACCTTGCCAAGTCCCTTTTCATCCTTTCCACGCCTCCTTGTGTATCAACCTGTTGCAGATCTTTGTGTCATCTGCAAAAGGCATACTTTCCTTCCAGTCCCTCTGCAATGTCACTGATGAAGACATTAAAAGGACTGGACCCAATCTGAACCCTGCGGTGCCCACTAGTAACCCCCTTTCTTCAGAGTGGACTCCATTTACAATTACCCTCTGTGTCCTGTTGTCCAGCCAATGTTTTACCCAGGCTACCACCCTGGGACCCACTCCCAGGCTGGTTAATTTGACTAGTAATCTTTTGTGTGGGACTGTGTCAAATGCCTTGCTAAAGTCTAGGTAGGCCATGTCCACAGCCCCTCCCTGGTCTACTACTTTGGTCACCCAGTCAAAGAAATCTATTAGATTTGGTCTGACATGACCTTCCCGCTGTGAACCCATGCTGCCTTGGGTCCTGTGCTCCACTGGCTTCTAGGTACTCAACTATTCTTTCCTTCAGAAGTGACTCCATCACTTTCCCTACCACAGAGGTCAGACTGACAGGTCTGTAGTTTCCTGCCTCTGTCTTGGTCCCACTTTGTGAAGGGAATCATCCGCCTTCCTCCAGTCCTCGGGTACCACACCATCCTCCATGATTTATTAAAAGAGTAGCCAGTGGTTTAACTAGTTCCTCCTTAATTCTTTTAGAATTCTGGGTGAATTCCATCAGGACCCATTGCTTTGTCCACCTTCAGTTTTAGGAGTTCTTGCAGAACCCTTTCTTCTGTGAAAGGACTGGAATCAACCCCCCTATCAAGAGTGCTTCTGTTAATTGGATTAGGCACTTCCCCCTCCTCATTTGTGAATATTGAGCAGAAATATTCATTCAGTATTCCTGCTTTTTCACTGTCCCCCTCTGCCCACCCACCGTTCATTCTATTCAGCCTCACTATCCCTCCCTTTGTCTTTCTACGATCGTTGAAGTACCTATAAAAGGTTTTATCTCCCTTCTTAACTGAGTTGGCTATATTTTCCTCAGTCTGTGCCTTTGCTATTCTGACTTCCCTCCCTGCTTCCTTCTGCCTTAACTGGTACAGCTCTCTGTCCTGCTCCTTCTGTGTTTCCTTATACTTCCGGAATGCTATCTTTTTCTTCCTGACTTTCACAGCCACCTCTTTTGAGAACCACAGTGGCTTTTTCTTTCGTTTTGATTTATTTATTTGCTTCACACAAAGGCTTGTTGCCTCTGTGATGGCAGTTTTGATAATTCCCATTGTTGCTCCACACCTCCTTCTAGCCTGTTTGCTAGTGCTTTTCTGAGGCACTCTCCCATCTTGCCAAAGTCAGCGCTCTAAAGTCCAGTACCCTCACTTTTGTATGGCTTGACTCTGTAGCTGAGTTTAACGTGAACCACACTGTTTGATGGTCACTTGTCCCCAGATGGCAACCCACTTCTAGATCTGAGATCCTCTCACTGCCCCCATTTGAGAGTACGAGGTCTAAGATTGCTCCCTCACAGTGGGTTCGAAACTAGCTGTCTAATGCCTGCCACCTGTAGGGCATCAAGAATGGCCCTGTCTTGGATGTGGCTGCAGCAAATGTGCTCCAGTTAACATCTGGCATATTCAGGTCTCCCATCAACAGTATTCTTCCTTTCTCTGCCATTCTAAGAATGCCTTCTATCATATCCTTGTCCATTCCTTCCCCTGACATGGGGTCTGTACACAACCCTAGCGGACTGTGGTGCCCTTTCCAGTCTCCAAGGTGACCCACAATGCCTCCTCTCCTCCCTGTTTACTCTTTTGTTCAGTTGCTTTTATCCCTTCCTTTACATAGAGAGCTACTCCTCCCCCTCTTCTCCCCTGCCTGTCTCTCCTGTAGGTTATGTACCCTGGTATGTTAACATCCCAGTCATGGTTCTCTGTGTACCATGTTTCTATGACTGCTACAATATCCAGGCATCCCTCTTCCATCAAGGCCTCCAGCTTAGGGAGCTTGTTGCCCAGACTATGGGCATTGGTACTCATTACCCTCCATTTCCTGATGGCCTTACTCCCTTTTGCCCCATCCCTGTCCTTCTTGCCTTTGTCACTTTCTCCATTTACCCCTGCCCTTCTCCCTATCGACACCTCTATGTTGGTGTTTGCGACTTACTACCGTGATTATTTGGGGAGCTAGGATTTTCCTGCTCCTTTCCAGTGCCTCCTTGGCTAGTTTAAAAGCTTGCCAATGAAGCATTTAAACCTATCACCTAGGATCCTGGTTCCCTCCGGACAGATGCAGCCCATCATGCCAGTATAGGCTTGCATCACTCCAGGTGGACCCCCAGTCCCCAATGAAGCCAAATCCCTGAGCTCCACACCAGTTTTCAACCACTGATTGAATCCCATGGTGCGCGGAACATCCTAGCCTCTCCTATGCCATAGATGGGTAGCACCTCCGAGAAGGTTACCGTGCTTGCTGGCTAAAGGCCCCTCCCAGTTTCACAAACTCTTCCTGCACTTCTCTAATCCCTTTCTTAGCCAGGTCATTTGTCCCTAGGTGGACAATGACATCCAGCTCCCTCCCTGTGCAGCTGCTCCGCAATCCTGAGGATTCGTCCCTGTCCCTCCAAGCCATGGCACCCAGGCAGGCACCTTACCTCCCTCTCCCTTCCTCCCTAGTTCTACTCTTCCTAACAATGGAGTCCCCCACCAGGAGTTGTTTCCTTTCCCTGCAGGGTCCCCTGCCACCCTCCTGTGGGTCTCCTTTGTGGAGGTTCCCAGCATCCTCCTTGGTCTCCACTGCAGGTGCCTCCATAGAGGAACCACACTTTGCCAGAATGGCATAGTAATTGTGGAGAGGTACAACTGGAGGGATGTGCCTCTGTTCCACCACCCTCACCCTCCCTGAGCCCACTGTGGTCCAACCGCTCCTCTTTCTTGGCAACCTCTGAGGCAACGGCAGTGGCACTGGTGGTCTCTGGATGGAAGAGGAGGTCCCACAAATCCTGGCCAACTCAGCCTGGAGATGAGCAACCTCCTCCCTCAACCCAGAGAGGTGCCTGCAGATGGGACAACATCGCATCCTCCAGAACATCTCCCGGAATACTGCTGCTCCACAGCCACTGCACTGCACCACTCCAATCATGTCTTATTTCTGGCCCCTTAACTGTTTGCAATCCTTACTCTTTCCTCTGTTTTTTTTTTTCTCTCCTTACTTTCTGCCTGTCTGCCCTTTAAGCTCCTGATTGTCCTGTTCTGAGACAAGAACATCCTATATTTCTCAGTAGACCACTTACTTGCTCAGAGGCAGACCTCCAGCAGCTAGAGGGGGCCAGAGCTACTCTTGCCCTTCTAGGATGGTGGGTCCTTGGTGGTTCTGTGATCACTCACTTCCTGCCCCCAAACAGGAAGTTCCTGTTGTTAGTCAAATCCTGTGCCTATAAAAATAGAACTAGCTTAGGGTAGGGGGGTGGAGGGGAAGGAAGGAGAGCAATATAGTCCCAGCAGAGAAGTCCAGTCACACAGCAGTCCTTTCTCCTGGTGTCTTCTGCCAAGCTATTAGCAGAATCTTTCTAAGGCAGTCTTTAAATCATACCTCTCAACCTCCTCCCTTATAAATCAGGGACAAGGCTTGAAAAAAATCAGGGACAAAGGACCAAAATCAGGGACACATTTTCAAAATTAGTGATATTCACACAGGAAGCTGGTAGAATAAGGGGCTTACTGTAAAATGTAATTTCTAAATTACAGCAAGTCTGTAACTTTAATGTTTGACATTAATTTGTGCTTACAAACCCCACTGTTTAGTCATGGAAACACAAATTTTAGGAGGGACAGATTAAAATTTTGAGGTAAAATCAGGGACATCCCTGAAAATCAGGGACAGTTGAGAGGTATGCTTTAAATGTAGCTTCCTGCTAGCTAAGCCACTCCCCCTACTTACCAGATCTTTCTACAAGTAATTTAAACCTCACAGCAGTTAAATCCTTTCAATCACCTGAGATAACTCTTCAGATACCCATTCAGTTCAGTTAACCCAAACACACACTTTTTTTTTTGTATTTTAGTTTCTTTTTACCTAAATTAAAGGTCCAAGTACAAAAGTTCTTCTACTTTAGTCCCAGCAGAGAAGTCCAGTCACACAGCAGTCCTTTCTCCTGGTGTCTTCTGCCAAGCTATTTCTCATGTTCTCATGATCAGTGGTGGTATTAGAGACAACTACCTCTCCTACGTAATCCAGTACACAGTTTAAAAACGGGAAAGTAGGCTTAGCTGCCCACAGTCATTTGCTGTTGTAATAACTGCTTTTTTTCCCTGCTTTCAGTCGGAGGAAGAGAATGGCCTAGCTGTTATTTTTTCCGCAAGTGAGGCATAAATGGCGGCTGGCTCTTTTGAACATTCGGGGTGCCCAAGGACCGCTGAGTAATGGGACACCCCAAGGAGGATCTAGTTTTGATGCGGGCTCTATTGAAAAATAAATGAATCTCTTGTCAGACAGTTCAACCAATGAGATTCATTTATTTTCCGCTACCATTTTCTAAAGCATCATAAGTAGCCCTGAGGGTATGGTGGCATGAAATCTCTCCCGTCCAGACTGTCTGAACAATCCTTGATATCGTCCCTGAACCAGGCATAGAGTCAAAGTCGGCTTTGAGCTGGCTCAACATGGACTTCTAGAAGATGACCAGGTGGGCCACGTAGTTCAATGCTCGAAGAGCTAAGGTAGAGGACAAGTAGAATTTCCATCCAAACAGGCTGAATTGCCTGGACTCCTTGTCTGGAGGAGAGGTACTTACGTGTTTTAGCTTAGCAGTGTGGTCGTGAGCCCTGTTAATGATCACCGAATCTGCTTTGGGAAGGACGCCGAGGTGGTCCTTTCCCTCAGGAGCATGATATAATCTTTCAGCCTTTTTGGAGACTGTGGTCACCGACAACAGCCGCTGCCAGATAGTGGAGACCAAGTCTTCATGAGGGCCTATCCAAGGAGGGATCAAAAGTGGTGACACCTCTGGACTGTCCAGGTGCTCAGCCAGCCTTTTACGCTTGGGATCATGATCCTCTGTCTTCCAGCCTTGTGCCTCCTGGATTTTCTTGAGGATTTCCATAAAGGAGGGGTCCTTTTACAGAGACGCAGGAGACTCTTTTGGTACAGGTTTATTGGGTGAAGGAGTTTCATAGCCTGAGGAAGAAGAGGACGAGTCAGACACGGAGTCAGACAAAGGGCTCCTATCCAGAGATACAGCCCTAGGAGCGGGAGTCTCCTTCTGAGGTACAGGGAGCTCCCTTCCCCGATCTGGGACCAACGTCAGGACCGACATGGAGGGATGAGCTTCCACTGGAGAAAGAGACCTGGGTGTAGGTACCGGGCGAACCCGTGTCGAGGTGAAAACCGGCTGACGTTGATCTAGTTCCATCATGAACTGAGTCTTGGCTTCATGCCACCAAGACTGAATAATAGCCCTGAAATCCTGCTGAGGCTATGAAGAAGGAGGCAGCTGAAACAAGGGCAGGTAGCCCGAAGATGGGTAATCTGGCATTGGGTAATATAGCATCAAGTAACTACACATCAGGTAGCCCGGTGTAGGTTAGCTGGGCATAGCAAAATGTGGAATCGGGTACCCTGGTGTCAGAAGCCCTGGCATCTGGTAGTTTGGCGTCAGGTACCTTGGGTAATTTGGAGCCTGGTAACCTGGCACTGGAAGGCCTGATGGAGGCCCTGAGAGGCATGGAGGAGGCCCCGATTGCAGCGCTGATGGACGTGGCAGAGGCCATGACAGAATGTCAGGAGGGCCCAATAATGTCAGGTCTGGTGGCAGGCCAGCCAGTGCTGAAGGGCCAGAGGTTTCTACCGGTGTCTGGGGAGGAGCCAAGGACCCAGATGGAGAAACCTGAGGTAAAGGGGCAAACATGTTCCTGAGAACGTCAGGCTTTGTGTGGTCCGGCGTCAGCACCAAGAGAGTGATGATGGGCGGACACTCCTCCTCTTCCAGTTCTGACAGGTGAGGCGAAGCCACAGATTCCACCGGAGGCAATGGAGAGGGAGGGTCCTGAGAGGAAGAACTCTCTGGAGAAGGCTGCAGCACAGGTGGCAGCAGACACTGATCCAAATGATCGAAGTCAGAACTCTTACTGGGACCAAACGAAAGCGCTGTAGCTGGGCGTTCGCCAGAGGAGCCGACGTCTGACTTATCAGCCGGGGCTGTGTGTTCATCAGCGGAGCAGACCACTGTATTACCAGCTGCGCCACTGAACTTAGACCCATGTGCTTTTATGGGCCTAAGAGTGGCAGAAGCCTCGGAAGAACACCAGACATCCGCCTGAACTGTGACCAGTTTAGGCAGGGGGTCCAAGGGCTGCTCTGCGGTGTTGCGAGCAGGCTTGGCCAGAGGGGCATGCCGTTTGCTGGTGGAAGGCCGCTCAATGTCTGCGGTACCCCAGAGGGAGCTGTGGGCAGGGAGGAGACTGATCACAGTCTTAGTGCTTCTCCCTGTTCTTCTTCTTGTGGGAGTCAGGAGAACCCGCCCCCCCCCCGGTGAGGAAGACTAACTCCGCATCTTTCTACAGCTCCTTCTCCAAGGAAGCCATCTTCAGCTTCAAAATATGGATTTCTAAGGCTAGTTGATGGCATTTTCATGTGACCTGGTTGAAGTGCTGGCAGGCCGCACAGACCTCGATTTTGTGCTTAGGTCCCAGGCAGAACAGACGGAGGTAATGGCTGTCCTTGTGCGGGAGCTGTGAGCCGCAGGTACTGCACTTGTTCTTATGTGACTGGGAAGATGTCGGAGAAGACATACACAAAAAATACTATTTTTTCCAAAAGGAAAAGGAAATAAAGAACAAGGATGAAAATACTCCGACGAAATAGCAGTCGACTGAAGCAGCATTCTCCTTGAGGTTCGATGTGCGCAGGACGACAGCGAGAAAGAAATGGAGGGTGTGCGTGGGGACCACCCCTTATATAGCGTTACCCTGATGTATTCCGTGTGGTTCCAGCACCTGGCGGCTCCATCCTCAAGGTTATTATCTACTGCAAGAGCCCTCTCAAAGTAAGATCTTTAAATATTTCACTGGGGTAAATAAGGTATAGGAAGGGAGTATTTTTTAGAAGAAAAGGTGCTCAAGAACAAGGGGACATGCTATGAAGCTGGAGGAAAGGGTAGATTCAGAAGAGATATGTAGTATTTCTTCACAGAAAGAGTGGTGAATTCCTGGAACAGCCTTCCATCGCAGGTGGCAGGGGAGGAGACCATGGTGGGGTTCAAGAGTGCGTGGGACAAGCACAAGAGAATCATAGAGGAAAGGAAGGGGGGAGGGAGAAACAGCTGTAGATTGGGTACAGTCTGCAGTAATAGTTTAGGTAGGAAGACATGGGTAAACTGAATGGATCAAGTGGTCCTTATCTGCCATCAAATTCAAATTCTATTGGGAAAAAGAATCCAAGAAAACACTATAAAATGGGAAGAGTGGTCTTGGAAAGCACAGCATGTGATAAAGACTGTGTAAGGTGTATAAAGTGGGTGATATGATACCTTTTATTGGACCAACAAAAGATTTACAGAATTAAGCTTTTGAACTACACAGAACTCTGTCAGAATATGACAGAATACACAAAGAACCCACTTTAACTCATCATCTCCTAGGTGGCCATTTTGTGTCAGGTTAAGCAATGGCTAGTTCGAAATTCATATGTTGGCTACTGGAAGCAATGAGTTGGGTACAGCAGGATAGTGTAATAGTATCGGAAAAACTGAAACCCACAGCAGAGTGCAACATGGCAGTAGGGAAGGCAAACAGACAGAAGGGGTGCATAGGGAGTGGAATTAGCAGCACAAGCTGGGAGTAATGCACCCAAACCTGGAGTACAATGCCAGGTTCTGGTGCCCATACCTACGTAAGGCCTGCGAGAGGGCAGAGGTGGTAATAGCAAAGGGTGACCAAAATGCTTCTGGGCATGAGATAAATGATGTATGAGAGACAGCAGGACCTCAACATGTGCACCTTGGAAACAAGGAAGGAGTGGTGAGGCATGATAGAAATATATACACTTCTCTCCTGTAACCGCGGCTCTACTAGTAGCATACAGTTCACATTAACACTCTGGCAGTCTGCTGGAGACAGCTGAATCACCAGACATCTTCAAGCAAGGCTCTTCTCACCACCTGTGTGGTGCTGTCCCTCCAGCTTTGCCTCTTGACATCAGATCTTGCATCCTGGAAGCAGGGATCTGGGTGGGTTTTGTGGATGTGAAATGTATACCAGAAGTAGAACTACAGCTTGGTCCAGCAGCGAGGGGGTGATTAAGGCATTGAATGCCACACTACCATCACACTGGCGGCTCAGGTTCGAGACTGAGCCTGGATCAGTGGAGATCAGCCAGGGGGAGGTGGGGACTGAGCGGCATTCCAAAGAACAGTCTCCTCCTCTAGGTAGCGAGGGCAGTCATGCTTCAGTGCAGTACTGCCACTTGAGTGACCACAGGTGGCAGTGCACTCGGAGAGACTCATTGGGCAGGGGACATCAGTGATGATGCTCTCCATGCTTACGTGCGAGCTTACATACCACCCCAAAGCCAGCGTCCCAACACAGAAACCAGGAGGGAAAATCCCAGACAGAGCAACAATGAGGTTTAATTCCTTGCAGGCCTGCACTGGTAACGGGACCCTCCCTCTACAAACCGGATCCATTCTCTGGCAGGTAAGAGGGAGCCTACTGATCCCACCATGGGGAGGCATGGGGGAACAACAGAGGTTGTGCTAAGTCCCTGGATGCTGGATGACTGTGCTGGGGGGGTCAGACGAGAATAACAGAATCTGTACTGGAGGAGCATAAACAAATTAACAAAACAGGCAAAAAAGAAAAAGTACAACTATGATTACAGGTATCTACCATTCTGGACACAGTTCACTATTGACACTGGCAAATTCAATTCCTAGTAATCCTCCGGGAGGAGGGGGGCAAGGTGTGTACTCCTATTTGGCAAATAGGAACTGGAGGACTGAGGCCCCAACAGCAGCATCAAGATGACTTAGCATGTCAGTGCAGTAATGGGAGATGAAGGTGCGTGCTTTAGCCTAGGTTGCAGCCCTACAGATCTCCTGAATGGGGATATCCCTGGAAGCAGCCACAGAGGAAGCAGTATGTCTAGTGGAATGAGCCTTAAGCCCCTTGGATGACTCCCTACCAGCTAACCTATAGTAGGAGTCGAGGCAGGATGTGATTCACCTATCAACAGTCTGCTTAGCTGTTGGTCTGCCAAGTGCGACTTCAGCATATGTAACAAATGGCTGGAGAGACTCACTGCGAATCATTCTGTGCAACTCTTATAACAGGATAGCGCCCTTTGCAGGCCTACAGTGTGAATCCTACAGTCAGGTTGTAGAAGAAAAAAAAAAAAGTGAGTTTAATCACCAGGTTACAGTGGCACTTTTGCACAATCTCAGACAGGAAACTCACACTGGGGCATATGACCTTGTCCTTGTGGAAGATGAGAGGTAGCCTCCACCGAGAGCACCTGGGGCTCACTCACCCTTCTGGCAGACAAGATTGCCACCAAGAAGGCGCTCTTCCATGACAAGTGTGAGAGCTCACGCTTGTGTATAGGCTCAAATGGCTTGCCCATGAGCAAAGCCAGTACCCACAGTAGGTCCCACAGAGGCAGTGGTTCACCTACCGGAGGGACAAGTGATCCAGACCTTTGAAAAAGAGCATGGCCACCTTCTCCAGGCCACCACTGGCATACCAGCCAGTGCCCAGTATGCAGAGATGGCTGCCAGGTGCATCTTCAGGGTCTTGGCTCGCAGTCCCAAATAACAGAGGGACCAGAGGTAGTCAAGGATCATAGCCACTCAGCAGGCAAGGGGATCAAGCTCCTTCCCATGGCATCAGGGTGAGAACCTCCTCTTCCTGAATCTGCTTATTTTGCTAGCTGGATCCTTTCGGGACATCTCCACAACATGGAGAACATCTTCTGAGAGGCGCAAGACCTGGAACTCTAGTCACTCAGGAACCAGGCCAAGAGGTGGATGGACTGAAGGTCCATGTGCAGAGCAAACCTACATGGTGATCTACTACTGAGGCTGAGGAGATCCTGGTACCAGAACTGTATGGGCCTGTTTGGAGTGATCAGGATCATCTGTCCCTTTTCCTTCCAGGCTTTGATCACAACCTTGTGAACTAAGGGGAATGGAGGGAAGGTTATAGTAGGCACAGGGTCCAGGGCAACAAAAAGGCATCCCCCCTGCAGTGTCCCAGTTTGAGGGGGGCAGGCACAGAACAGCTTCAGTTTTCTGTTCTTCCATGAGGCAAACAGGTTCACCGGAGACTTTCCCCATCAGGAGAACAGCTAGTGTACCAACTCCTGGTGCAGGAACCATTTGTGCGATGTCTCTCCGATCTGGAGAGTGTCCATCGGCTGGTTGTTTACCAGTGACCAAGTGTGGAGAGCCCCCTAACATAAAAAACAAAAGAAGTGAGTCCTGCCCTGCCTGTTCAGGTAGAACACGGTGATCGTGTTGTTTGTCAGGACCTCAACAACTTACATACGTACGAACATACGAAGAAGCCAACAGAAGAAGGCCATTTGGTCTATCAAGTCTGCTCGTATTACAGGGTCCACAGCTTGAGCTAATGTCCCTGCCCTCCCTCCCCACTCCTCCCACCTTCCCTACCCATGATCCTTACCTTCCCCCTATGCCTATCCCAACCTCTCTTAAAGCTGCCCACTTTCTTTAACGAGGTGACCTCTTCTGGCAGCGCATTCCAAGTGTCCACCACCCTCTCTGTGAAAAAGTGCTTCCTGACCTCCCTCCTAAACCTTCCAACATACATAAGACTGTGCCCCCTCATATTATGGTTGCCACTCAGCTTAAAGAGACTCTCTTTACCAACCTTATTTATCCCTTTCAAGTACTTGAAGGTCCCAATCATGTCCTCTTTCTCTCTCTCCTGTCTTCCAGGGAGTACATGTTCAGTACCCTCAATCTCTCCTCATATGCCTTACCCTGCTGACCGGCTATCATCTTTGTAGCCCTCCTCTGGACCTTCTCCAGCAGGTTAATGTCCTTTTTGAGGTGTGGGCACCAGTACTGAACTCCATACTCTAGATGCGGCCTTACCAGTGACCTGTACAAGGGCAGTATAACCTCCTCTCTCCTACTACTGATCCCCCTAGATATACATCCCATCATCTTTTTTGCCTCTGCTGTTGCTTTCTTGCACTGCGTGGAGTGCTTCAGGTCACTAGTGATCATCACTCCCAGGTCCTTCTCCTCCTCTAATGCAGATACTCGGACTACACCCAGGTAGTACTCTGTCATGGGATTCTTGCCTCCAATATGCATAACTTTGCATTTCTTGGCATAACTTGACCCTGAATCAATGAAGCAAACTGCACCAGGGCTAAACACACTGCACAGAGTTCCAGCAGGGTGATGAGGCACTGGGACTCTCATGGTGGCCAGGACCTGTAGGCCATCTGGTTTCCCAGGTGAGCTCCCCATCCCTCTAGAGACCCTTCCATCAGTCAAGTGACAGACAATTCCGGGCAAACGAACAGGATTCCTTCCTCCAAATTCTGAGAACACAGCCACCACTGGACAGCATCTGGCATCGACTAGGTCACCAAGATTGTCTGGTCCAGATGACCTAGGTGTTGAGACCACTATTGGACCAACTGCCGTTGGAGGGGGCACATTCGCCAGTGGGCCCAAGGGACTATGTTGCCCCAGCAGCCATAGGAAATCCCAGGCCGGGTGTAAGCCCCCAACCAGAAATGATCAGGCAAAGGATGTAAGGTCCGATACCCTGTGAAAAGGAACAGTTCTGCTGTGATGAACCTGATCACCTGCATGAAGAACATCTCAGACTGCCGGCCCACTGGTGCAGTGGCAAGGAGTCCGCTTGCGGCACCAATGTCCCGGGTTTGGCGATGGACTTGGGAATCGGAGGGCCGGCCGGGGAGAGGATTGAGTGTCCCAAGGGCTGCTCTCCTTCTCTGGGGGAGGGGGGAAGAGTGTCTGGTGGAATGAGGACTTCTGGTGGAGGTTGGGGGTACTGTCGTGGCTGGCACCACACGTTGGGGGAGCGGGGCAGACACTTGCGTCATTGCACCTCCCCGCTCCCCCAAGGAAAACCTCCCACGTCTTCGCCGTTGCTCATGCTGCAAATTAGGTTCACGGGAGGGTCCTGCTCCGTGGCCCCACCTGAGGGGCAAGCCGGGCAGTTAGCGTCTGCCTTTTGGGAGGGGGCACCCACTCTAGGGGCCCAGCCCGGGAGAGGGGTAAGCTCTGGGGATGGGGTAGTGGTGAGCAGAGCGGAGACAGGAGGAGAAGAGCCGACAAAAAAAAAAAAAAAAAAAAGAACATCTCGGACTTGGCTGGTTTGATCAGTAGGCCCAAGTCCCAGAAGGTCTGGAGGGTCGGATCCCTGAACTGCTCCACTGCCTCTCTGGAGATGCCAAACAGCAGCCAGTCATCCAGGTACAGGTATACCCTGATACCCATGCATCAAAAGGCATGACTTTGAACTGGTAGAGCATCCCCCTCCACCCGGAACTTGAGGTGACATGGGTGGGACAGACAGACTGGGATATGGAAGAACACATTCTTTTTTTTCTTTTGGTGTGATCTTTTTATTATTTAAAAAAACCAAAATCAATCCATCACTGGTTACAATTACATGCACATATTTAACTTTCAAAATCAGTGCAATTTAATTTACCCAATATTGAAACAGATAACAGAGAAAATGAATTAATTATAAAAAGAAAAACCTGCATTAACTACCTAGAAAGAACACATTCTGAAGGTACAGGGAGCACAACCACATCCCCTGCTCCAGAGATGGTACGATCTGGTTCAGAGTGATGATACATAATTGCTACTTCCATGTAAACTTGTTGAGATTGTGCAAATTCGGTAGGGGGCACAAGCCCCCAGGTCCATTTAAGTATCAAAAAGTACCTGGACACATAGCCCTGCACGGCCTGGATGTCTGGGACCCACTGTATTACCTTGTGTTATAGGAGCTGAGCAATACTGGCCAAGAGTGTAGACTGCATCCCCTATGGCATCCCGGACTCTCGATGAGTTTGGGATCAGCATGACAGGAAAGCCTTGAAGTCCAGAGGCAACCTCGTGCCCACCACTTCTAACACTCACTTGTCTGAAGCAATAACGGACCATTGCTAAAGAAGTAAAGCAGCCAACCCTGGACCAGGGACCGGGACAGGGACCGGACAGGAGTGTGACTGGCACTCTTGGAGGGAGCTCCGACTGACTGGGCACCATGTGCCCCCCAACCACCTTTTCATGCCCTGACCGCTGAACTAACAGCCCCTACCGGGGCTGCTGCTGAATTTGCTGTGGCTGGTACCCCTAAGACCAAAAGGACTTCTTTTTGGCATTAGCCACCTTGGGATCCTGTTCTAATGAAACCACAGAGTCTAGGATGGCACTGGGCTTCTCTTTACGCATGAACTGTCATTTTATTCCAGGTTCGAAAAGGTTGGTGTGCAAGAATGGGACATCAGCCAGCTTATACCAAGTGTCCAATGTAAAAGTGGACCTCAGCCAGGCTCTTCGGTGCGTGGGCATGGCCACAGCCACCGAGCGACCACCTGACTAGCCTATGTTCAAAGTCATCTGGAGCTGGATTTAACCAGCATATAACCCTGGTCTCTGATCTTCAAAGCAACAACCTGTTTGTTGGTCGGGAGCAGAGGGAGGAGATTCCTCACCATCACAACAGGGAATGGCCTATGTTAGCTATCATGATGGATTAACTGGACTGCCTAAGAAGAGCAGGGAGGATGCACAAACCTTCTTGGCAGCATGATCCAACCTCTTGGATTTTTTGACATGTGGTTTATCCACATTCCCTTGGCCTGTCAACATTTAAATGGTTGAGCTGGACACCAAGCCCTCCGTGGAGGGGTGGTTGAGAACCCTGAATGGCTATCCGTAGAACAGCACAGTTGTGGGCTGTGCAGGTGGGGGGGCACCAGGCAAGAAGCTGGGCGCTGGCAAAGCTCCAAAACTGGACCGAAAATAACATTGCGGCCCCTGAGGAATCATCCCTGTCTAGGATATGGGTGAGTAGGTATTTAGCCTGCTTCTCTACTGGCTCCAAGGGAACTTCCATAGCTTCAAACTTCAGCTGGAGCACTGCTCCAAAGGAGGTCAAGCCAGACTGAAAGGATCAACAGTCTGAAGAGTCTCGGTCGAACTGCTGAGTTCTGCTCGAGGCTATCAAGACTCATTCTCTGAGTTCACGGGAACCTTGAATACTGCCCTAGTCCATTTCTTATGGGTGTGGACCACCCTAGAGCCCTGGGTAACCCCGATGGACAACCATCTGGGCAGGCCAGTAGCTGGATGGGATTCCTTAGTGGGAGCCCCGTCTCTGACTGTGGAGGAGTGGGCTCCATCTTCAGTGGAGGGGATGCAGACAGGATTGACTGCTGGGTCACCAATTGGGAAACAGCCACTGGAGTGGACCAAGGAAACGCCAGTCCTGGGAGAAGAGTCCTGCCCCTCACTGCGAGACACCTCAAGTGCCAAAGTCATACCTAAGCTGAAGATGGCATCGCTGTGGATCCCCCCCCCCCCAAGAGGACGAGTCGGCCAGATGTCAGGGTCAACGTCAACTGATCGAGTGGGACTAGGACCACGAGCGGTGTCTCGATCTCGACTGTTATCCTGGGGAGCGAAGATGTGTGTGTACCAAAGGATCTATGTAGATCACATGCTTTTGCAGCAACACCACAGTGGGCCTTACAGCAGTGCCCAGAGGCACGACTACTGGGGCAGGCACCTCCCTCCTGCATGGGGACCAAGAGAATCGAGGTCTGCGAGATGGACGATCTCCTTACTGACATCCTCCAACAACTGTTTGTTCGGTTCAAGAAAAATCTTGACCGGTTGATTGACCTGAGTCAAGGCCAAGGGGTCTCTCGAGCAGTGGAAGCCCATCAGTACATGGAGATTTATACACAGCTGTCTCCCGCCTGTATACCTATCCTAACCAGGTACAGTACGCAACAAATAGAATAGTACAAGGAGATTTATACAAGCTGTCTCCTCCCGGGTATACCCATCCTAACCAGGTATATAACAAACGGCATGAGTACAAGGAGATTTATACACAGCTGTCTAATCCTGGTATACCTATCCCAACCAGGTACATAACGAACAGAATGAGAACAAGATTTATACACAGCTGTCTCCCCCCGGTATACCTATCCTAACCAGATATTTAAACAGAATCAGTATAAGGAGATGTACACACAGCAGACTATCCCCCGGTATACCTAACCAGGTACATAACAAACAGCATGAGTACAAGGAGAGTTATACACAGCTGTCTCCTCCCAGTATACCTATCCTAACCAGGTATATAACAAACAGCATGAGTACAAGGAGATTTATACACAGCTGTCTCCTCACGGTATATCTGTCCTAACCAGGTACATAACAAACAGAAGCAGTACAAGGAGATTTATGCAGAGCTGTCTCCCCCCCCCGGTATACCTCTGGTATACCTATCCTAACCAGAGACATAACAAACAGAATGAGTACAAGGAGATTTATACAGAGTTGTCTCCTCCAGGTATACCTATCCTAACCAGGTACATAGCAAACAGAATGAGTACAAGGAGATTTGTACATAGCTGTCTCCTCCCGGTATACCTATCCTAACCAGGTACATAACAAACAGAATGAGTACAAGGAGATTTGTACATAAGTGTCTCCTCCCAGTATACCTATCCTAACCAGGTACATAACGAACAGAATGAGTACAAGATTTATACACAGCTGTCTCCCCTGGTATACCTATCCTAACCAGAAATAGAAACAGAATCAGTATAAGGAGACATACACACAGCAGACTACCCCCCGGTATACCTATCCTAACCAGGTACTTAATAAACGGAATTATTACTAGGATGCTGCTAGCCACTGACTCCTAATTCCCATTACTAGTGATGCCTTCCCGGTGGTACAGGGCTACCATCTGCTGATGGTACAGAAGAATCATGGACGCCCTCAACTAACCTTCGTGTCCCGAAACGTTTAGAGATGTAACTTTTTCCCTTGGGAAAAACCCAGAAACTCCTCAAAAAAGAAAGAAAAAAGGATTATTGAGTTATTACAGAGAAGAATATAAACAGAACAAATATAGAATGTCTTTATTACAAGGCTGTCCAGTTTTGTGGTGCACAAATTACAGAGGAACTCTCCGGAACATGAAAGAATCTCACCCTACCGAGCTGCCACCTCAATAAAGGATAGATTAGGCCGACACTTGTCTTATGTATGATATAAGCATTTTCTGTTGTTTTTTTTCTGAAGGTCTGAGCATCCCCTGGTGGAGGCCCTGGCATACTGAGAGAGAGGGGGGGAGGGGGAGAGAGAGAAAGTGTGTCTGTGTTTTTTGAGGGGGAAGATGGAGGAGGTTGCAGGGACATTTTTTAAGGATGGCCCATAGTGGGTGAGGCTGGAGGTGTTGATCAGAAACAGCTCATGAATTTTTACTACTCGCCCAATTTTTGCAGAAATTACAGACACAAGACTGTCTTTTTTTTTTTTTCTTTTAAGGGAAAAGTCGTTTGAAACCAGGATGAAACCATCCTGTTATAATAAAAAGAGAGAGATCATTTTGAAAACACCCAAAAGAGGATGGCAAAGGAGCTGCAGAATAATGCAAATACAGAAATCATGATAGATTGAAAGGAAATGTGCCCAAGATTTTTTTTTAACGAACGTGGTTTTATTTATTTTAGTCTTTTGGTAATCGGGTAAGGCCCACTAGACACACAAGTGCCTGTTTTCAGGAGCGACCTGGGAGCATTGGGCGGTTAAGTGACTTGCTCAGAGTCACACAGTATTCAAGTGGAGGTTTGTGAGAATCAAACCAAGGTCTGGTCTGCTGGATGTACCAAGCTCGTTCACAGCTCGTTACTCTAACCTCTATGCTATACTGCCAGCCAGTTTTCTAAGACCCCAACGAAACATCATTTTTATGGGAAATTATTCTCCTTTCCCCACCTCACCTGTCTCCTGATTTAGTGTCAGTGTCTCAGTTTGCAGCGCACTGGAAAGGTCATGAGTTCTAGCCCCACTCCAGGTACTTGGGGTAGTACTCATAATTGACATACTAGTGCAGTACCAGGAGAGCGTGTGGCACTCTTAAAGTGCCACCTTTCCGAAGACATGTTAAATCAAGGTCCCATCTGCCCATCTCTGGTCACTGTCTAGATGGAAGCTAAATTTCCCAAGGTACTTACCGAAGAAGAGTAGGGAGTTTTCGCCGGTGTCATGTCCACCCACCCCACCGCCCGTCAATAAAACTCGTCCATCTAACCCACTCCCAGGATACACCTGGAGATGAGTATTTATAGCTTAGTGTGCCTTTGCTGGTCATAAAATTACAAATAAAACAAATATATAATGCCCCCACAGCGCTACTGCAATGGTGCTGGGGTTGCAAACTTATTAGGCTAGAGGAGGACCCCAGGTACCAGGTCCTGTCCAGCCCCGAGAGAACCCCTCGACTTAAGCAGACGCAGTTCCAGCCCTTGATTGAAGTCAAACTGGGGACCATGGGTCACAAAAGCAGCAGTTCTAACCACACTGGATCTTCATTAGCCTTTGGGTACTGTGGCTATCATTAGCGCTTACCGTGTGTGTGTGTGTGTGTGTGGATGTGGAAGGATAAAAGTATTTTAAAGAGCACTGATTGTGCTCATTGTTAAATATGTCCTAGGACCCCCAGCAGTAGCTTACCTCTTAAGGACTTCAAAAGTCCACTTTTCTGCAGCCGGCTCGGTGGCACTGAGGGTTGAGGCGCTGGATGCCCTAGGGGGGGAGGGGACGGGAAAAAATAAAAACAATAAAAAAATAAAAAAAAAAATCCACTTTTCTGAATTTATTACTGGTCCTAATTTGTTTTTAAATGATTCTGCTTTATTGAATTTTACTGAAAACATTAGATAGACAGCAATACACACATACCATGACTTTGACATACAAGACGTGTCCCCCACCCCTGCACCCAGAATCTAACACTGATGTTGTACATAATCAGCTTTGCAGTGGTTCTTGATCGCATAACTTGTTATATAATTAAGCCCTAAGCATGGTAGAACAATCTACAATGGTCAGCAGGACCTCTAGAAGCTCTCATCTCTTTTTCAAAGAGTTATTATTTATGTGCCTCACAGAGGTGAGCATCCTCTCCATTCACAGGACTAGCATAGCCCCATGGTGCCACTCAAGTAATGCTGGCATTTCACAGTCTCTCCAGTGCTGGAGTATGCTTTTCTTGGTAACCATGGCAATTAAGGAGAAACCGTATCTATGCTGCCCCACTAGTGTTTGGAGATCCAGCCCTAATAGACTTCACTCCTTGGTAAATGCTCCCTTCTAGACCTAAAAGTGGGACAAGGATAGTTTAGACTGCCCGCCATAGTGGTTGCGCTTTACTGCATTCCCCAGCCATTGCCTGTGGCATCTGTTGTGTTCTCCCTTCGAACAGTCCTTTCTCCTAGGCCATCAGGTCCAACCCTCTCCTATCTCGGCTGACCTTCCCTCCTCACTCCCTATACCCCCCTCCCCTTCCCAGGCCACGCCTACAGTACTTATCAAAGGACTCTTACATCTTCTTCGCACTTTGATGCTAGAGGAACTGCCACTCCTGCTCACTATGACTCCTCCAATGATGTTTACTGCATAAACTTTAACTCATTACCTTATGCCCATATATCTGTATCCATGCAATTGTATTTAAATGGCACTACCTCCTGTTGAACCTATTGCTATGTTCCAGTGCAAGTATCTTGTCACATGCAATGGTTATATGTTATTATGTTGTTGTTATTACTGTGTAATTGTTATGCACGTTCACTCAACCTGCGATGTCTTAACCCAGTTGGCAACTGTTTTGCCCCAGGTCCATCTTGTAAATGAGCTTGTCTCAATGATGTTCCGCCTGGCAAAATAAAGATTTTGATTGATTGACTTATTCCTGCAATATGTGTAAGAGTATGCCCTCTTTTAGCCTACATCTGGTACATAGGGGTAAGTCTAAAAGTCCCCAGTTGTGGAGCTTTTGAGGGATGTGGTTCATATTCTGCAGGATTTTGTACTGCACGAGGCAGTAGCTGACCGGCTTTGTGTATTTGTGTGTTTGTCCAAATGCTGTCCCACTGTTTTTGTTTGGGAATCCAGTCCAGTACTTGGGACCAACAGTTTGATTGGGAATCATATCTGTGTGGCATGGAGCTTCTAATGGTACAGCATAGCAGTGAGATGGTGTGTCTTTATTGGGCTAGGTCACCAAACTCCTGTGTTACGTGGTGGAGGTGGTTGTGTTAGGGACCTGCCCAGTGATTGAGCAAGTAATGTGCTGGAGTTACATGACAGTAAAAATGTCTCTTGTTGAGGTCAACCTTTGCCTGCATCTGCTGGAATTTATCCCAGCCGTCCAGGTGCCTAAAATGCTTAACTTTAATAATATCTTTAGCTTGCTAAGATGCATTGCATATCATTTCCCAGCTATTTCAAAGTTGGGATTGTGCCATGTCAGCTTTTCCTGGAGGTCACTTGAGGAAAACTTACAAATTCTGCATAACTGGCAAAATATAGTGACAGAGGTGCCTACTGCATAGATCAGGGTCTGAGGTGGTCTGGTTCTCTTGGTATAGAGAAGAATCTCTAGGTTCACACCTTGTGCCTGACACAGGTATTCCTCAGTTTCAAGCCATTGTGGGGTGTAAGAAACGTTTGTTGGATCTGAGGGCCTTTGCCACTTAAAGCATTTTGCCCCTTGTGCTGCACGAATGTAAGCTAGAAAATCGGGTAGGGAAAGATCCTCCTTAGCCTTGTCTGCTGCCAGTTTGAGGTATGACCTGTGTGCCTTTTCCCTTGCCAGAGAAAGGTGGAAAAAAACGTACTGTTAGCATATTAATCAGGTACATGATTCTGAGCAAACTATTCATCTTAACCATACTTACACAGCCACAAAGCAAAAGTGGTAACTCCACCTATCTCGGTCCAGGTTAATCACTGGTAGCAAGCATGGCCACATTTACATTGTCACGGGCCCTATGCACAGCACTAAACATTGGCCCCCCCTGCTGCATCACCAACCCTCAAAGGTAGCAATGTGGTACCCCCCCAACCACGTCCATGGCTGACACATTCTGGCAATATAGCACCCCCTCTGAACCACACTAGATAAAGTAGTACAAGAACAATTTTAACAAGACCCAAGACTAACTGAAGGCCAGGTAAGAATTTTCCTTTTCTGAAAAGCAAGAGTCAGTCATCGTGGACTGGGGTAACAGTATAGCCTAGAGATTGGAGCAATAAGCTATGAACGAGTGTGGCATATCCGAAAGACCTGGGTTTGATCCCCACAACTTCCACTTGTATACAGTGTGACCTTGAACAAGTCACTTAACCTTCACACTGCTCCTGAGTGATACCTGTTAATGGGCCTTGTACCCAGTGGGCCTTACCCAGTTACCAAAGAATAAAAATAAACAAGTAACTTTCAAACATACCTTGCAACCTTTCGTCACTAAAATGAGGGACACACAGACACTCAAAATCTGGGACAATGAGGGGCACAGATCCTCATAAGACAGGTGCTTCTTCAAACATTGAGATACAAGCTCAGAACACTATAGAAAACCAAGGTACTTGTACAACATTTATTTCTGATTTGCAATCTTAGAATACTGTATTATAAATTTCTGTTTTAAAATCTGAATTTACTGCACATTCTCTGTGTGAGCAGCACCTATTCCATAAGGGACTGGTGAGGGCACAGCAATTCTGAGGGGTAAAATAAGGGACGTCCCTCATAATTACGGACAGTTGAAAGGTATGTCTTCACAAACTACAACTAATCACCATCCAGTGATCACTGCTATAAGCAGAACTAGCATTCTATTCACAAACCAACAGAAAAACATAGTAAGCCATTTACTCACCACTAATTGTTTCAGAATGTTCCGTCTTTGGTCAGACTCGTCTTTGGCTAGGTTAAACCAGACTATCAAACAGTTGATCACAATGCTTTATTTCTACCCATCTAAACAGCAGGGTGGGGGAGAGATATACGCACTAAGCAGTTTTCACAAACTTTCTAAAACAAAGGCTAAGGTGGGATTCAAACCTACACCCCCTGTGTTACAGTTCCGCTCTCCTACAATCACTACATATATATTTTTTTATTTTTAAAATGTTGCCAAGTACTAATTACACCTCCATATGCACTGCACGCCTTGTCTGTCTTCCTCTCATCAGCTCCTAGCAGTCTGCCCTGCCTCCCTCCATGTTCGGCTTGGCTTGCTCCAGTAGTCCTCTCCCAGGCTGTTTTCTGCCCTCCTTGTCAAAATCCCACACATTTCACAGTGCCATGCTATATCTCCTGCTAGGCTGCCTGCGCCGCCCAGCATCACATGTACATACTGCCGTCCTTGGCCTTCAGACAAAAGTTACAGTAGTTACGGCGGGAGCTGAAACACATCACACACAGCTCACTGTAGAGTCAGTTTAGCAGCTATCAGCCCAGCCCAGAGTTCTAGTATAATTTATACATTTAAACTTTATAGTCAGAACTCTATGGTCAGCTGCCAGCCATCACTGTCTGACAGGTGACCGTGTCAATGTGAAATACCTCTTGCCCTTGCCCGACTGCCCCTGTCCATAGTTGGCGGTATCAATCTCTACGGCTCCTTTCCCCTCCATCCAGCTCCCTTACTTCACAACTCAGGGTATTAAATAGCTGGTATTGAATCAAATTTTGAGATGGGAACCGGCTGCTCATGCAATCCATTTTTACTTTTGGATTGCGAAAAAGAAAAAATATGAACCATTCCGCGACCATACCCCACCCATGTCAGCCCCCTTCCCCCGTTCCCACAGAAACTCACCCACAAGTAGTTAACTTTTACAATGTTTCAATCACATGGATGCAATGTGCATATTTATGAAGCACATACAAACAGAGGAGAGAAAGAAGTAAGTGCCTCAGCTGGGACTTGAACTCTGGCTGCCCGAAATACCGTTCAGGTCATGCTAACCAGCTGTGCCACCAAGACAACTGAAACCTGGGCTATCCCAGAGGACACATTACTCTTTCTCCAAAGCACAACCTGGTGCTGCACAAACAATTACATCATTTCAATCACATGGTTGAGTGTGCATATTTATGGAACACATACAAACAGAGGAGAGAAAGAAGTAAGTGCCTCATGTGTTCCATAAATAAGCACACCATGCCCATGTGATTGAAATGAAATAATTATTTGTGCAGCACCAGGCTGTGCATTGCAGAAAGAGTAATATGTCCTCTGGGACGGCCCAGGTTCCAGCTGCCTTGGTGGCGCAGCTGGTTAGCGCGACCAGAACGGTATTCCGGGCAGCCTGGGTTCAAGTCCCAGCTGAAGCACCTACTTCTTTCTCTCCTCTATTTGTATAACTTTTTACAATGACCTACAGGGTGCTTCCAATAGTATACTAACAGTCTCACCGCCATGGGCCCGAATGCCAGCAATCACTCCCAGTAGTGCTTTGTGGTATCGTAAGCGACTGGTGGCAGTCAGGGCTGTGGCAGTGAGACTGGTAGCATACTATCAGAGGCACCCTGCAGGTCATTGTAGAACAGTTAATTACTTGTGGGTGAGTGTCTTTGGGGACATGGATGGGGAGGGTGGTAGGGTTGGGATGGGTGAGGGGAAGGTTTTGGCATGCTTGAGATCGGGGCTTTGGCAGGTCACTTATTTTCTGGCAGGGGACATGAGTGGTGAGGGTCATGGTACTGCGATGGGTGGGGTGAGGGTTTTGCCATACATGGGATTGGGATTATCGGATGGTGTCTCATTTGTTGGGGTATCGGAAAGCAATCTGCACCTCCCTCAGAGATAAGTAAGAGAGGGAGTGCGTGTGTGCGTGTGTGTGTGTATTGAAACACATTTAGCAAAGACAGAGCTAATTTTAATAAAACAATTTTATTCAGGCTAATACTGTATGTGCATACATTTTTTAGTATTTTTAGTTTTGTTAATCAAACTGAGGTAAGTAGTACGCATTTTCACAACTGATTAACACTTTCACGTGCAAAACTGAAAATCAGTTTTCACAGCCTATTAAATACCCTGCATATGCAACCTACATTTAGACGGTAGAGCAGACCCACCTCATCTCAACTCTGTCAGTATGATGCAAAAATACTACGGTACGATTTCCATGCTGATCACTGGTCTGCACAACCGCGGTGTCAACTCCCAATTATGCTCACTGACTACTGCCGAGTCCTTCCCAGAATGCACACGACAGTTAGGGTAGTGGGGGTGGGGGCTGCACACACAGATTTGAACAAGGCAGGCTCAGCTTCCAGACACAAACTGACCCTTCTCCAAGGTTAGAAAACCGCAGAGTTCTCATACTGCCCTGCAGTGTCCCTGAACTGAGCAATGTGCCAAATTAAATTCTGCATAGCATGAAAAACCACTCAGAAAGCCCCCCCCCCCCAACAGAACAACAGCCCTACTCACAGGTGTTTTCTGCAGAACAATAAATCTGACCCAAGTCACTGAAGTTAGTGACATAGAAACCTTTATGCCGAGATATGCAAGATTTTTATTAAACCATTTCAGGCTTAAGTGTTCACAGTCTTGTCGCATGGTGGTGTACTTGACAGAAAGTAGGGTGGTTTTCCCTACATTTAGTTTGTAAAAAGAAAGGGCTCCAAAATCCTCTTATCTTTTTTGGGGCAACTGGAAGAGAAGATCAGGGTTATATATGCAGTAGTATGTCATCTGCATAGAGGGACAGTTTAATACTGTTTTTCTCCAAATCTAATTCCCTGTATTTCTGGGTTTGATTAACTCTTACCGTGAGAGGCTCCAATAGGAAAGGAGAGAGTGGACATCCCTGGCGGGTAGAATTCTTCAACTGAAACCCTGATGATGAGACCCTGTTAGATCAGAATTGTGCTGTAGGATTAGAATATAAGTAGGTGGGTGGGTAGCTGCTTTTCCATGGATCTAGTCTGGGTCATAAGCTGTGCTGCGTGCACATGTTTTTGGCTTCTGAGGTGATGCGAATCATTTCCCCTCATACTACACATTTAAAGGCACGCCAGGGA
This sequence comes from Neoceratodus forsteri, assembly GCA_016271365.2. NCBI lineage: Eukaryota > Metazoa > Chordata > Ceratodontiformes > Ceratodontidae > Neoceratodus > Neoceratodus forsteri. The sequence goes on along the minus strand of CM028132.1, from coordinate 1,378,384,370 downwards.
GCATCCGCCCTAGCCACTGAGCCTGTATTCTCAGCAAAAAATCTCTCGGTAAGTTCTTTTAGGTAGGTGACTGTTATGGAATTTTTGAGGAGGCTGTTCAGTTTCCAGTTTTTCTGCTTCAATTTGGGGATCAATAAATAATACCAGGCCAAACAGGGCATGGTCTGAAATGGCTTGTGGTAAAATTTATGTGCATCTCAGCCATGGTAGTAACCCCCGAATGATTAAAAGAAATCCAGTCATCAGCTAGTGCCATGAGGGTTGGAGCAAAAAGCATACACCGTGTCCATGGGGTGAAGTGTCCTCCATGGATCAGCTAGGTTAAGGAAGTCCAGTAAGTCTCTGAGTGCCCCTTGGTTTGGGGAGAGGTTCAGCTTTGGCCTGCCTGATCAATGCAGGTCTGGGTCCACAGGGATATTCCAGTCCCCTGGCATGATTAGGTATCAGGTCAACACCACACTGGAACAATGGCAGGGTCGAAAACCGTGCTGACATTACAGCGTGCATGGTTTTGGGGCTGGTTTATTTATATTAGTGTGTTTTTTGACAGTGCCCATTTTCTGGTGTCCGCGCCAAATGTGTCTTGACCACGCCATTCTTCTGACATATTTTTGACCTGGACCCCCATGACTGTCGGGATATTGGGCCATGTGGCTAGTTACACCATGACAATTGTGAAAAAATAAAGGTCCTATCTGTTAAGTCTGTATAGATTAGCTAATATAATCTCTTCCCTTATCTAAGATTCCTCTCAGGATAATATTTCGATCCCCTGAGCCTGCTATCTCTTGCAATAAATTAACGGGTGTCACCCTTGCTATTAAGATTGCCACCCCTGCCCATTTTGAGTCTGCCATCGTGCTGCACACCTGCCCAACCCAGGACCTTCTTAAAATGTCATTTTCAAGGTGACTAGATGTGTCTCTTGCAAGACGGTTACTGAGGGGTTATATCTCTTCAGATGAGTGAGTAATTTTGACCTCTTCCCTGGTACGTTAGCACCCTTTACATTCCATGTCAGAAACTTAAAGACTACCTTCACCATATTTTCTAAAGATTATTGCTGTGGCAGAACCCTGTGTCTTATCCATTGTCAGCATGTCTGCCAATTTGATCATTTCTACCTGTGTGTTGTTGACCCCCTAGCACGTATCTAATGCCTGCTGTGAACCATATACTGTATATCCCCAGAAAGTCTGTTTAATACTGTTTTTCTCTAAATGTCTGTGACTGTCCACCCTCCCCCTCCTGTTTCCCTTCCCCTAAGTACAAATCCCAACTGTGAAGGAATAACACAGAACCCCTCATCCCCTGAACATCCCTCCCTTAAGGATGCCCTTATATTTTGGTGAAAGGTGGCCTCGAGGGCCTAAACCACATCTTAGATGCCCATCCAGGGGGATATAGCAGGAGTCACACCGCATCTCTCGAGTTGGGGGTACCATTAGCTATGAATGAAGCAAACCAAACTGTACTCTTGTCAAATAAGTTGTAGGGAAGAGTTCCTTATGAAAGGTAACATCAGAACACAGTTTAACTTTATAACTCTTAGTTTAAATCTAAGTCTCTTAGCTAGGTAACATTCAATATTCATTCCCTTCAGGGACGGTGAGCTGCCCACAAAGTTTGACTGTAAAAGGCTACTGTAAATGTCAGGATTAGCATAGGTAGTCTGGTACTTGTATTGTGCTGGACAGTTCGTGCACTGAGTCAGGAGGTACTGGTTCAGGCAGTGTGTGTGTGTGGGGTTGCGTGTCCCACAAAGCGGTAGCTGGTATGAAAGTCAGTGCTCGATTTCTTGTGCCATATAGCCCCCGAAGCTGTCCCTGTCTTCTTCTTCTCAGTGATTCTGCAAAGTTCTCTGTTTAGCAAGAAGTGAGGGAGCAAGTGCTAGGTAAATCTGAGGTTTTGTTGTGGCTGATGTTGCTTTTCGCCAGCTCACCCACGGTGCTGCCGAATGTTGTAGACACCACCTTTTTCTGTGTCCCCCATTGTGTCATCAGTGTAAGTCATGCAGGATGCGCTCTGCCTGAAGAAGGTTCCCTGGTCTCTTTGGTCCTCCTGTGTGACTTCAGTAGGCGGAGTCTGCAGCCTTGGCGGGAGCCTGATGTTCGAGCAGCTCCTCTCAAATGTCGTAGCCTGTTCGAATGTTGCCTCTCAGCTGGTGCTGTAGCAGTCTCTGTGCAGGTCCACCATGTTCTTTGCTGTCTTTTAGCCACCGCCTGAATTGATCTGTCCTGGTGGTGACTACTCTGCCCTCCACTGCATTCTAGTACAGCCAGTAAAAAAAAAATAAAATAAAAAAACATAACAAGAGCAACAGTGAACTTGCTGAACCTTTGCTGAGTTGTTTGTGTCTCGAGTTGGTTTATTTTATTCTGCAGGGGTTCTGTCAGTGTTCCATCTTGTCCTGTCCTCCCTGCCCCTGCAGTTTCTTAAACAGCTTTGGAAGGATGGTGTACAGTTGCCGCTATGCTGCTGTGGCTGAACCATGACTGTAGTGCAGCATGAGGGGGTGCTGCACTTCTGAGGTGCCGTCTTTCGGATGAGACGTTAAACCGAGGTCCCATCTGCCTGGATTGATGGTAGTTCAGGTGGGTGCTAAAGATCCCATGGCACTTATCGAAAAAGAGTAGGGGCAATTTTTATTAGAAAACAAAAAGAAACAAAGATCATATACAACAAAACAGGAAACATAATCATCAGGAACAAAAAACAAGTAATATAACAAAGAAATAAGGAAACTAAACAATGCAACACATGTCCTATATAATAAACAAAAATACCTATCCCACCCATTCCACACCCTTCCAAAGGTCCTGAAAGAAGACAACCCCCCGAGTACCATATTCATACTGATAAATTGTGTCCAATTCCAGTTGTACCTGACATAACATATCCCATGCAGAAATTTCCTTTGATTGTAAAACTCAGAGACATCCGAGATGCCAGATCACCCATTTCAAACATGCTAAAATTACCCATACCGTACTTCTATGCCATTTAGTCCACCCCACACCTAACTGCCCCAAAACCAAAACATCATAAGACATATGAGAAAATAATCGTCCCCCCCCCCATAAAGCACTCAAAGCATCCCAAAAACCTGATACATAAATGCAGTCAAAAAACAAATGATACATAGTCTCAATTTTTTCCACACACTGTTCAGCAAGACAAAGTCTTTCCTGTATCATTTTATGTTTCTGGTTGCCCTTGACGTTCCACTTCTGATGTCCACACAACCAAATAACATTTTGCATTTTTTTTTAGGAATTCGTGGTTCAATAATGCTAGCAATGAGAAGCTGACAGTCCATCTGAGGAGAAATAGCAAAAACTGGATATTCTAGATAACAATGAGCCACAACTTCATTATAAAAAAGCCGTTTGAGTCCACAAACCAATGTAAGACAATCTTCCATAGCCGGACATATTTCAACATGGTTTGAACTTAGACAGGTAAACTTTTATCTGAAACATGCCATTTCCCTCGTCCCCAGGCAGACAAGAAGTTAGCTTCCCAATGTTTCATTCCAATAACCCCTAAAGTCATTTCACCAAGGAGCAGTGGGCGAATGTTACTATAGAAACAATTACTAAATAAGGAGACTATTGGTTGTATCATTCCCAGCCCTCCCTCTTTTCTAGTTCTATATGTATGAGCTCTTTTGACCGGATTTAACAGACTACCCCATAAAAATAAAAAGAAAAGCCCCATAATCTTAGTATGCATATGGAAAGGTACTGGATAAACATGAGATATATATATAAGAAAACAGGCAAAATGTATGTTTTCAAGAAATAAATACGTTTCTTTCTAGTCATCTTCCAGGATTTCCAGGACTCAACTTTTTCATCTGCAATATGATACACATGATCCCAATACATCTGTTCAGCACGGAATGACCCAAGCCATAATCCTAAAATCCTAATTTCACCCTGAGCAATCGGAATTGGAAACTGTATAGGAACTATCGCAGTGCCCAAAACAAACAAAGTACTTTTACTTATATTAATTTTAACCCCTGTAACAGCATGCATCGTAGTTAAAACATCTAGCACAACTCTCCCCGAGCATTCATCTTTTACCAAAATTGTAGTCATCTGCATACGCTGACACTTTAGGATACTATATACCAAAAACATTACAAATCGGTTTAATATTCTCTGACTGTTCAATGAATCTCAAAACAGGGTCAATAGCAAATACATATAAGAGGGGACTTAAGGGACACCCTTGCCTAACCCCATTCCGTAACTGAACCGGGGTCCCTGAGTGTCTATTAATCAACGGTATCATTTGTGCCGTACCATATAAACGTTGTAATACACCTACAAAAGCAGTGAAAATACCACAGTGCAACAAAATGTTCCAAAGATGACTATGTCGTACCACATCAAATGCTTTCTCCTGGTCTAGAGACAGCAACTACCCATCCAAATTCATATTCATACCTTGTTCCACGATTTCCCGAAGAAAAATCAAATTTTGATATATGGACCTGCCTGGTATTGCACAAGATTGACAGGATAAAATTACATGAGGTGCAACCTTAGCCAACCAAGACGTCAAGATTTTAGCAAGTATTTTATAATCTGAATTTAGTAAACTCAGAGGCCTCCAATTTTGAATGTTACGTGCATCACCTTTTTTGCTTTTTTGCCTGCCCTTGAACAGGGCTGCTTCAGCTCCCCCACGGTCGGCCGGCACCCAGCCAGCCACCGACCAAGACCAGAACACCCGCCTGCAGCTCCTTGGAAGCTGCCTGCCCTTGAACAGGGCTGCTTCAGCTCCCCCACGGTTGGCCGGCACCCAGCCAGCCACCGACCAAGGCCAGGACATCCGCCTGCAGCTCCTTGGAAGCTGCCTGCCCTTGAACAGGGCTGCTTCAGCTCCCCCACGGTCGGCCGACACCGAGCCAGCCACCGACCAAGACCAGGACACCCACCTGCAGCTCCTAGGAAGGTACGGGACAGCGCAGCCAATCGGAACACGGGTGCTTCCAGCAAACCCACTCTGATTGGCCAGGACTTTTCCCCTGCTATAGACACCTGGCACTTTGTTAGATTTTTGACAGAACTAAGCACATTTCAACTGTATTAGCTGGATTGTAATTTCTACTACTGTTTTAAAGCGCTTACACCTCTTCTGTCTGACTGCTCTTCCTGCAGCCCCCCATCCAAGCACTCTGCCTTGGCGCCGATAAGTCTAACTACCTTTTGTCTTACTAAACTGCTCAGATCTAACCCACCTCTAGAGTAGTAATAGCAGTAGTAATAGCAGGTTTTTTTTTTTTTTTTTTGGTTTATTTCTTTATTCTCCTTCCTGTCCCCGGTGTCCCCCCTCCACTTCCGACTGCACATGTCCCCGTAGCTTTGCTCAGGATCTGCCCTAGAGTGCCATTACCTCTCTCTCTCCTGACAGCGGGTCTGTCCTGGGTGGACTCTCTGGATGGGGCAGTCTTCATCTAAGGGACACCGAGGACTACCATTTTCTGCTTTCTCCCCACTTCCCCGCCCCTGGGGCCCTTCGGACACAGGGGCGTCGTCCTAGAGGAGCGACGTGCTGGCCGCGCTCCCTCAAGCGCCAAATGGCGTCCCCCTCCCGGACTCGATAGCGGCCTCAACCCCCTGGCGCGGTGCTCCCACCGCATTCTCAGGGTTGAGAATCCCCTGAGGGAGAGGCATCCGTTGGGGCGCTCAATCCTCCCTCCCCCGGCCGACCCCCGACGACCCGAGTCCATTCCCGAACCTGGGTCGCCGGCGTGGTATTTTTTTTTTTTTTAAGTGGCTAGTTTTCCATTAGCAGGTTATACAGATCTGCCACTAGAGGGATTCTTGGTCTCCTACATAAATCACTGTACTCATTCGTGGGCAATATGGCCTGCATTATCATTCTACTTCTTTCCCGTTGCTGCTACAAGGGGTGGTTGTAGTTGAGGTTCCCCTAAGCTTCACTCAACAGGCTGACAACTTCCTTAAAACTGCCTGTGCGACAGCTCTGCAGCTGAAAACAGGAAGCCCTCAGTGTCTGCCATCCACCCTTCAGACTCAAGTCAGATAGACGCTGAGCACCCTATTATTACCTACGTTACGCTGTCATACCGATAGATACCGATAGAATCCTCTGCAGAGAGCCAGCACGCCTGGGCACCCTTGATTGGTGCGGCACTGCCCTAGGGGGATTGTGATTGATACGCCCGCTTGCCTGCTTTGCTCTGATTGGGGCACCTTCTCTATAGCCTGTTACAGTGTTCCCTTCTTAATTCTGACTTCTCTGTTCTCACTCTGACCTGAAATTTTCTCCCACCCCCACCACCCCCCTCTCCCAGGCTTCCTTTAAATACACTCATGATCCGCCTCCTATATCATATTACTGCTTCATTGGCCTAGTTCCGACTGCTGCCAACCTATGATTGGTATCTGAGTGTGGCCAATAAGACTGCCCTGTGTGAATATCTCTTGAGCCCTGCCACTAACTAAGCTGCTCCTGCTCTCCTTGTTCCTTCTGCTGTATTTTCTCATCTAGGTTTTAAGTGAGTACCTAGGTGGGCAAATTACTTGCCTAGAAAATATTGCACTAATACAAATCACAAGACCACTCAATCTGGGACCATGGCTCTCTTTATTGTGTTTTTTATTGCTCTAAGGTGCAGAGTTCTCAGCAATACAGTGCAATTCGGAGTACCTCAATGCAATTCAGTTCTCCAATGTACCTTATCAATACCTAATGTTATAACGGTCTACCGTGCAGACACTACGTCATTCTCCTCTCCCCTTTTAGCCTATTCCCCCCTGCTACTGTCCTCACCTATGTCTATTCAAGCACTTACACTGATCACGAAAAACTGTCATTACAGTGGTGCCGCCTCTTGCGCAGCACGATATGGGTTACCGCGAAGAAATACAAAAGCAGTCTCCATTCTTATAAGCTCCTTAAAGAAAGTTATACTTCTGCTTCTTCTCTGCTCAGGAAATGTGGAGCTCAACCCTGGCGCCCCCCCCACAACTTACCTCGCCTATTGATTTTGCTGAGGCCACAGGTCTCAAAATGATGATGGTCAACATTTTAAGCCTGCCTAAAAAACTTGTACAGCTGCAAGCCTGAGCTGCACTGCACACGTTAACCCTGACCTTATCATAATTACTGAGTCGTGGTTAAAAAAAAGACGAACACTGATCAACAAATATCACTGCAGGGCTACAATTTATTTAGAGCAGATAGAGAGTCTAGAGGCGGGGGTGTGGTTATCCACGCCAAATCTAAGTACTCGTTCACCAATATTAATTGCAAATCTCTAGCCAAGGAATTTGAGTTAGTTTCGCTGAGCCTTCATCTCCCCTCCTCGGAATGTATCACTATCCTAGGTGGCTATAGACCCCCGTCTGGTGGTGATGAAGTCCTTAATCTTTTTGAAATCCATGTTCGTAGATGCAAACACTGAAACAATATTTCTAGGAGATCTAAATATGGACTGGCTGTCACCTAAATCACACGGCCTCAAATCCCTTTGTGACGAGCTAGGTCTTGGGCAATTAGTCAGTGAACCCACTAGGAACAACACTCTAAATACTGCCAACAGTTCCATTCTAGATGTGGTACTAACCACCCATCCACACAAAATATCTCATTCGGCAGTGTTTCACAACGACATGAGCGATCATGGAATTGTTGCTTGCATAAGATCTCAAATTAAGGCCCGGCCACAGTTCATCTTTATAACAAAAAGATCCTTTCGCAAATTCAGTGCAGTAAACTTCCTATCTGACCTGAGCATGATCAGATGGCAAGATCTCTACCTAGCCAAAGATGTCAACAAGGCAGCTTACATCCTTAATGACAAACTCACTACAATAATAAATAAGCATGCCCCTTTCATCAAAGTAAGGGTGTGAAACAATTCCAACCCCTGGTTCACCTCGGATCTCAAGGCAGCCCTTATAGCTCGAGATAAGCTCTGGGCTAAAGCTAGACATTCAAAGAATCTTCGGATTGGCAGGTCTTTAGAACAGCCAGGAATAACTAGTGTAAAAACTTCGCTCTGCTAAAGCTAACTATTATATTTCTACTCTCGAACAAGCTAAAGGTAACCCTCATAAAATATGGAAGACTATCAAAGCTAGAAGAGACTACAGCTCCTCTGTCCCAACAAAGATAGTTGCAAGTGGCAAGACTGTGGAAAACAAGTCCTTAATCCTGGAGAACTAACTCCCACTTTGCCACAGCTGGATTAGCTTTGACTCGTCACCTTATGCTGGTGCTGCGGTGAGCCAGCATACCCCTCCCCATCTAGTCCTGCACCCAGCCCCTTCCAATGCGCGAGATAACTTATAAAGAAGTAGAAGATTCTCTTCTTAACTTAGACACCAAAAAAGCGGGAGCACGGCTGACTAGAACCCTTTTCCTAAGGTCAGGCTAGCCCATCTCACTGCCCCAATCTCCACATCTTCAATCTTTCCATTACATCTGCTACTGTGCCGTCTTGCTGGAAATCAGCACATATCTTCCCTCTATTTAAATCTGGTGACCCATGTGATGTAAACAACTATAGGCCTATCTCCATATTGCCTATCCTTTCTAAAGTTCTCGAAAAACTGATCCATATTCAGTTAAAATCTCACTTGGAAACCTTCTCTCTCATTAATCCAGCTCAATCCAGCTTCCGGGCTAATCATAGCACAATCTCTGCACTAGCAAAAGTAACCAATGATTGGATCTCTGCTATAGATGCGAAGAAGGTAACTGGTGCAGTCTTTTTGGACCTCAGCAAAACTTTTGATACTGTTGATCACAAACTATTAGTCAATTGCCTTGCAAAGTTGGGTGCCACATACCATACCACCCAGTGGTTCTCTAGCTACCTAACTGGATGATCCCAAAAAGTAAAGGTGGAAGGCTTTTTTTCTGCTGCCTTGCCTGTTGCAAGAGGAGTCCCCAAAGGATTCATCTTAGGCCCTATCTTGTTTTCTTTGTACATTAATGACTTAGATGCTAACATATCTACGTCCAATCTGCACTTTTTTGCGGATGATACTGTGTTGTATACTTCTGGCTCATCGTTATCTGAAGTCAAGGGAGTGCTTCAAGGGACTTCCATAACTTGAGCATAATCTAATAAAGGCAAAGTTTCTGCTCAATGCTAAGAAGACTAAAGCGATGATATTCTCCCGCAGTGCTGTCACAGGCCCCCCCAATACCCTTGCCCAAGACTTTATTGTCACCACGCTAAATGAGCCTCTGGAAGTTGTAACCAAATTTAAATATCTGGGTATCTGGCTCGACAATAAATTATCTTTCAATGACCACTTCGAAGATGTCTCTAGAAGGTTAAAAGCAAGGTTAGGTTTCTTCTACAGAAATAGGCCCCTTTTCCCCTTGAAACAAAACAAGCTTGTACAGGCCACTTTTCTCCCCGACTCGACTATGGCGATGTAATCTATTCCTCCACCACTCTTGCAAATCTAAGTAAACTGGACATCCTTTATCACTACGTTACGGTTCATTACCAACTCCCTTACCGTTAGCATCACTGTGACTTATATGCAGCTGTTGGTTGGACATCCCTTACTACTAGACGCCTGCTCCATGCTGGGCTATGGACTCTTAAACTGCTCCTGCAGAAATTGCCAAGCTATCTCTCTTCCCTTATTAGTATCTCACATAGTGCATACTTGTTAAGAAAATCTGACTTTATTATGCTCGACATACCAAGGACGCGAACCTCCTTTGGTAAACGTGCTATTGCATATGCCCTTCCCTCCATTTGGAACCAATTACAAACTGTACTGAAACTAACTAGCAGAGTTTCAATAAACTTCTACAAATCGCTAAGTTCAGCCAAAATAAAAGACACCTGTAACTGTCATTAAGTCTCTTCCTTCCCCATGTGTGCCATATTTATCCACTGGTAAGGTATAATTGCTTTGTCATATTAACTGCTTTCCCTTCCCCTTCTACTCCTCGCTTTATCTATGCTTACACTCCACTGCTACTCTATCAAATCACTCCTCCCCCCCATATCAGTTGTAGTCTGTTGTTTGTTCTAGCTGCCAAAATAGATGTATTGCACACACCAGTCATCATGTTTCATTTATCAGTATGCAACCTGTAAGTCGCTTCCCTATGTCATATTAATGTTTACCACCTGCGGTCACCCTATGTGGTACCCTTGTATTTATATCCAGCCTGTATCATGTAACGTGCATTTCATGTATATACTGTTATTACCTATCTATGTTTGTACTTTAAGTGTTTATGTCACAGGACCTCCTTGTGAATGAGCTTGCTCAATGGAGTTTTCCTGCAATAAACTTGAACCTGAACTTGTACAAAAAGGTCACAACACCATCTTGCATACTTGGGGTCAAATTCCCCCCTCCAAAAATTCCTGATACACAGACTGAAGAATCTTTGAAATTTGTGATTTAAATACCTTGTAAAAGTCATTAGAGAGACCGTCTAAACCAGGAGTTGTATTAGCCAATAAACTATCTATAGGCCGACAGATTCCTTCCTCCGAAATAGGAAGCATTAAAGTCTCTACCTCACTACATGGAATCCCAGGCAATATCTTAGATGTCAGCAAGCCAGACTGCTGAGTGTCACCATCCATTTAATAAGTAGACCGTAAATATTCTGCAACTACTCTAGTAACACCATAACGGGAGGTATGCAAAGTCCCATCCTGCCCAAACAGAGCACACATTGACAACTTCTGCACTCCTTGGAGTTCCAAATCATAAGGATTAACACAGTCTTTTTTTCCTTGCGTAACAAATGCTTGACAGTAAGCCTTCTCACGCTCTCTTTGAGTGTGATAAGCACACATTTGATCCCTTAAAATTTGAAGTCTTGCCTGTAAATCCGTACCAGCCTCCCACATCTGAGTCAAAAGTTTCAAATACTTTGCTCTTAATGATAAATAATCCAGATATTTAGAAGTTGCCAAGGAGCCAGAAGTTGTTTGAAAAAAAAGTTTAACATCCTTTTTGGAATCCTCCCACCAGTCACCCCGTGCATCATACAAAAAACGCATATCAAGTCTATTCTGCAAGATATCACAAAGTTTCCTTTTCACTATGTCACTCTGTAAAATGGAAGCATTCAACTTCCAATAACCCCATCCAAATGTAATGTTATAATTTAGACCAATCTCAGCACGAACCTGAAGATGATCAGAAGTTTCTAACGGCAAAATCTTAATATCAGTACAATTTATCCTCTTAGAAGTAAACGTAAAATCAATGCGAGTGGATATCTTTCTTTTATAAAAGGTATGCACAGGTGTCCTTTCCATTATGTCATAAAGATCACACAACCCAGCATTATTCAGGATAGATAACAGAGAATTTGTATCACTAAACACCTTTGTAGTCTTTCTACCCCAATCCCTAGCATTTAATCCACAATTAAATTCCCCCCCCCACACAATCAATTTAGAGGTATACAAGAAGGGTGAAACTAGGCGAAACAAGGCTACTCTTTCTGCCTTAGTTTGGGTGCATATATATTAATCAGCCTGTATTTAACACCTCCAAAAACAAGATCCACTAACAGTGCCCTCCCTGGAAAGAGATCCAATACTTTCTGAACTCGAAAGTATAGATTGGAAAACAAAATACCCACCCCAGAACACATATCTTCCCCCATCGACCACAATGAAGGCCCCCACCTCCAATCCTTTTTTGCACATTCCAACTGAGAAACAGTGTGCAATCTAGTATCCTGGAGGAAAATAATCTGAGTATTTCTATCATGTAAACTTGCAAAAGTAATAGTACGTTTCTTGGGAATGAGAATACTATTAACATTTATAGTAGTAATAGAAAGAGAAGCATGCTTCAGAAAGCAAAAAAGGAGCATGTCAGAAGACACTTTATTTCCTTTTCTTCCTCTTCTTCGGTTTGCACTTCCGAGCTTTCCCTGTTCCATCTGGTGGTTCCAAAGACATGGAAGCCACTGAGGAACCATCAGACTCACCTCCCTTCCTCACCAGGTATATCCGTAGTAGTGTCAAAAGAATTATGAACTGAAATATCAGTGTCCACACAAACGCCTTCGAGGCTGCTTTAGAACGGGTGACTCTTTGAAATGTATGTCCCCCCCGAACCTCAGGAGTCGGTATAACCACAGTAGAATCCTCCACAACAAGATTACCAGATGATTGTATCTTCACTGCCAGTGACATGGTCTGAGACTGTTCACATGCTATAGGGTCACTGTCCAGAACCTTAGAAGCAGTGTCATCCAATATGTCTTGAGAGGAATACAAAGCAGGTTGTATAGAATCAGGGGGACTGCCAAAACCGTCCCCTTCTACAACTGAAAGAGCAGGTGAGGAAGCCAGATTTGGATGTGGATCCCCTTTTCCCAACTGCTCCATAAGAGTACAGGCTTTCAATTTGTCCTTTTGTGCAGATGTCACATGGGCCTCATGTTCTGCCCAAACAGACTGGTCTAGGCTATTATCTGAAGCCCAAACACAATGATGGAAAGTACGCCCAATTTCGTCACATAAAATTGCATTTTCTGGGCTGCCTACAGTGAGCTCCAACATGGCCCATATCCCCACATAATCCACATTTCAACTTTTCACAAACATTACTAAGGTGCCCAAGCTCACCACATTTATAGCACGCTCTTGGTTGTCCTGGATAAAAGATCACACCTCTATCCCGTCCCCCCAAAAAAACAATTAGGCAAATGTTCAACTTCCCCTTGGTCTTGTTGCAGCGTAACCTTATATTTTCAGTCCCCTGTCCAGAGGTGTTCTTCATCCAGAATGGGATCAGGATAACCAGTAACTTTACAATGTTGATTCAGCCAATAGGTTATGTCCGCCACATTTACGCCTTCATTCCTGAAGAGAACTGTGATAGTTTTGGTCATAGGTTTGGTTCGGGGAATAGCCAAAAAAGGACGCCACACTGGACCATTTTTTAGAAGATTATATTGCTTCCAAAAATTGCTCTAGGCCATTAGGATGTTTAAAACTTATATCAAAATTCATGTCCCCAGGCATATGAATAAGCGCATAAATTTCACATGCAAAGAATTTCATACTATTTTTCAACAAAGCCCGTCCAACATACAAATGATCAGGTACATTAGAGACATCACCCCGAAAAAGCAACCGAACCGCATTACGTCTCATAGCCGGTTCAGGGGCAAGTCTAACAGGGGAGGAGAACAACTTAGCAGCTGCCCCAGGTTGCCAAACCCCAGGTTTTGGGATTACAGGATCCGTGGGGGCAGAACAGAAATCAAGTCTTTAGAGACAGGAAGTGTAGATTGCACCAGTGCAATATCCATGTCAGAGGGAGATACAACTGACTGTTGTGGGGCTGGAGCAGGGAGTGAGGGGGCTGCAAGAGCGTCAGAGTCCCCTTCCAGTTCCCGAATGTCAGACAAAATGTCCGTCAGGGAAGTGACATTAAAAGAGGCTTCAACAGTTATATGCTGACCAGGAGTTATCTGGGAAGATGTCAAAGCTAAGGGTACACCAACAGAACCAACTGATCCACTGTGTTGCCCACTGATTTAGAGAGATTAGCATCCAGTCGAATCAGTTGTGTTTCTAACCCACCCAGCCGCTCAAGGAATGAGAGACCCAGTCCATGGGGAGGACTGAAAGGTTGTACTACTATAAGGGCCAAGACAGTAAGAGGGCACAAACCCTCCCCAGTAACCCCACTTGCCTTTCCTCAGATTTTGAAATTTCTTGGACTTTTAAATGGTGCCCCGAGAGAAACTCCAATATTGAAGGATACCTTAGGGCAGTCCATAACAGTTCCTGTGAACTTCTCAGAAGAAAGCATCGCAGCATGGCTACTCTGCTCAGCTCGAACCTCCATACGCAAACCAGCAAAATCCTTGTCACAGTGTCAGAAACACCAATTTCCTTATCAGAAAATACCTTAACAGCCAAATTCGGCTGTGCAGAATCCTCCGAACCAGCAGTATTATCTCCCATAACAGTATCAGGAAGCGGAGCAACGCCATCCCCTTGCTGTGTACTCACAATAGCAGCACTGGTGGAAACGTCCCTCACTTCCTCTCGTCGAAGACACACACGTAGTCGAGACTCTGGTTCCTTCTTCTGTGCAGCAAACCGGCACTTATCAGCTTCCAGCAGCTCGCGGACGTCCTCCACTGTTTCAGCCAACTTAGAAGAAAGCTGTACTTCCCGTGACTCTCCATTCCCAGGTAGGGATACCTCACCCAAGGCAACCCCAAAAGTAGCAATTCCAGAAACGACCTCAGTAGAAATCGAGACCGGGGGTGAGGCCTGTTCCCCGGCTCGTAGCACGTCCGTTCTCATCGGAGTCTCGGGCAGACTGGCCATCACAGCACCAGCACAGTGCCACCATCCAAAGAGTAGGGGAATTTTATTAGGCAAAAGAAACATAACATCAGGCATGTAAAGTCATCAAACAAAGCAAAATACAATAGTCATATATACAGTATACATCAATCAGAAAAAAAAGATACAGAATGAAATACAGTCAGTGTATCTCAAATACCTAACATTGACAAACTAACGTAAAAAATCTACATTTTTCCAAAAGGAAGTAAAGCGGTGCAATGGAAGCTGTTTATACTCTAACTCCATACGATTCAATAAAGCATTTTCCATGTGTTGGATAACAGTAAGTGGATAGGTTGGAATTTGCTGTAAGGCATATTGCATATTGACAACGGGCCTGCCACGTATAGTATTTACAGATGGCAAAAATTACCCGAAGAGTACTAGGATGAAATTTTGTCCAAGGATCTGAGAAGTCACCCAAAATCAATATCTGATATGTGATTCTACTAAGAAATAGCCATTTCCACTTATTAGCTAATGTTTTCCAAAATAAAATGGCATCCTTGCAGTCAAAAAAGAAATGAGCCATAGTTTCCTCTATTTGAACGCAGGAAGGTTTAGGACAATATCGATCCTGAGAGGATTTGTGTTTTAGATTTCCCCGAACTGGCAACCTGCCATGGCAACACAGCCAGGTAACATCCCACATGTGCAGTGGGATTATTTTATCTCAAAGTATATCCAGAGCACAATCCATTTGGGATGAAGGACAACCTGGAAACTGTAACACTGGTCTTGAAAGATTCACAAATGTAGTACAGAGTTGTTTTCTGTACAGTGTTAAAATGGATGCTTTACTAAGTTTCCAAAACCGTAGCTTACAGAAACTATCCACAGCATAAGATGGGAAACTAGAAACACGGAAATGTATAGGTGGGAGTGTGTCACAATTAGTCATTATATAAGTCATAGCATTGCCGACCCAGGTATCACAAACATGGGCCGAGTATCAACGCTATGAAAAAGGTGAAAAAGAAAAAAAGAAAAAAGGCAATCGGATGAATCATACCAAGCCCGCCCTGATTTACCGGTAAGTAAGTTATGTCACGCTTAACTGGACTGAGGTGACTGCCCCAGACCATCTGGAAAAATACACTAAAAAGTCTTGTTTCTAAGTGTGTGGGAGGGGCATATACATAGCTAGGAAATAAAAAATAGGAAGGATAAATTTTTTAACAACTAATACTCTCTTTCTCTTTCCCAATTTCCATGATTTCCAGAGTCCAACCTTATACTCCCCAATACAAAGGCATTTTTCCCAGTTATAGGTAGCGACGTCCGTGACATTAAACCATATCCCCAAGATTCGTTGGGAAGAACTACAAATTCTAATACCACCCACTTCAGCCACTACTGAAGACTTAGGATCTAAAGGAATGGAGACACTTTTCTGAAGATTAAGGGTGCCCCCTGAAATCAAAGAAAAGGCCTGAAATATTCGGACCGCCCAGTCTCCAGAGTCTTTGTTATGGACAAATAACACTATGTCATCAGCATATGCAGTAATTTTCACTGGGAGTAAATCAGGGTGGGGTGCTAAACCAATAATTTGAGAGTCCCATCTGATTTGTCGAACAAGTGGGTCCAATGCAAAAGTACATAATAACAGACTGAATGGACAACCTTGATGAATCTCAACCATCTGGAGAAGAGTATTACCCACAAAACCATTAATCACAGGAGCAAAATAGACTAGGGAAAATAGACGGGTGAGCCAGCTGAGAAAGACTGTGGGGACACCATATGTTTCCAGGACCTGAAATAAATAGGAGTGTTGTACAGAATCAAATGCTTTGCTTTGTCTAGCGAAAGGACAAAACCGAAATAACATTATGTTGTTTAGCTCTCAAAAATCTCCCGTAGGAGAAAGAGATTGGTGAATAGAGCGTCCCGGATAGCTTATGATTGGGCGAATAATAAGATCAGGAGCAACACAGAGTAAGCGTGAGCTAAGTATCCGAGACAGGATTTTAAAGTCCATGTTGAGAAGATGAAGTGGTCTCCAATTACATAAAGAGCAGGTATCCCCTTTTTTATAGATAAATTTTAGAAAAGACATGCCAAAATCGGGAATCGTCTCCGAGGTGTTTAGAATATAATTAAAAACTTGAGTCAGTACTTCCAGTAAATCATCCCGAAATGTTTTGTAAGGCCATCAGGACCCGGGGCTACCTTTAGCTGAAGGTGGGAAATGGCACAAGCCACTTCTTCTTGAGTAAGTAGGGCGACCAGTTCCGGAACATAGTGCACAGAAAGCTGTGGGACCGGAGCCGAAAAAACTGAGGACAGGTCAGGTGGTTTGGACGGCAATGTACAAAATTGGTGTCGTACATGAGAATTAACAATGGAGAGCATACCAGGAATATCATAAACAATATTACCCTGTTGATCCAAGACCATGCATAACAGTAGACTTAATTCTGTCTTTGTAGGCTAAAAATGGGTTTGCAGAGGGGGAAGCTGAAGTACCCACCCGCATAAAAAAATCTAAGGTACGGGCACTGTCGTATTGATGTGTGAACATGCGACGTTTGATATTGGCAATTTGAGAGGAATAATCAATAGGAGAAGAAACAGAAAGAGACATCAATTGATAAAGTTGATTCCTGTAAGTTAAGTACGTAAGGTACTTATCTCGGACCACCTGTTTCCCCACCGTCCAGAAAAAATGATGGAGATCTAATTTCGTATATTTCCACCATGCCCAAATAAAGTCATAACAGCAAAGAACTGAAATCCGGGCGTGAAAGAGAGTACGAACTTGTGCTTGTATAGAAAGAGGAGAGAAAAGAGAATTGTTCAGTTTCCACTGAGCAAATGTCGAGGAAAGAGACATTGGGACTGTGTCTAAGAGAAATACACCCGT
This sequence comes from Neoceratodus forsteri, assembly GCA_016271365.2. Lineage (NCBI taxonomy): Eukaryota > Metazoa > Chordata > Ceratodontiformes > Ceratodontidae > Neoceratodus > Neoceratodus forsteri. The sequence goes on along the minus strand of CM028132.1, from coordinate 1,378,367,133 downwards.
CAGTAAGTAGTGATCAGAAAGCTCTGAGGGACAAAGGGAAACCTGACAGGGGATACAATGGCGAGAGACAAAAAAATAGTCAATACAGGTGTGATACATAGATCTGTAATATGTGAATCCAGCAGCAGAATGTACGGAGCGATATGCATCAGTGAAACCTGCAGCTTTTATCAGAGTGGTCAAAGCAAGGGAGTCACAATAAATTTTTTCCCTGCAACCATCCTGCAGGTAACATCAATAGAACAGTTAAAGTCCACTCCCCAAATAACATGTTTCCGGGTACAGAAATATGGTTTAAGAAGGTCAAATAAATGAATACGGGCAGCTTTGGTTTGTGGGCCATAAATATTGATTATACGGAATGAATGGTCATGAAAAGTACAGTCAAGGATCAGTGCCCTACCAGGACAAACGTCTATAATGCATGAAATGGAAAATGTTGGAGAAAAAAACAGGATAGACACACCATCAGCTAAATCTTACCCAAAAGTCCAATAGGAGGGGCCTTTAGTCCACCCTCGTTGAAGCTGTTGAACCTCAAAAAGGGTAGTTAAACGAGTTTCTTGCAACAGGATGATATCTAAGGAGAGGGAAGTGGCAAGATGAAAAAAAAAACAGCCGTCTCTTGTAGCTTTTTAAGCTACAAACATTGAAAGAGGCTAGTCTGATAGTAGTCAGAACTAAATTACTCAACCACTTCCATCTGTAATAGCCATATTTTTACGTTTCTTACTCCCCTTTTTTGTTCTAGTAAGGTTTTTCCGGGAAACATCACGAGGCCTAGAAACAGTGAGATCCATGTCTGAGGGTAAGATAGAGGCATCTGAATCACCATCGGATTCTTCCCGTCCACCCCTTAAACAGTCAAAAGGATTAGAGAGAGGAATGGCAGGGCCTTTCAAGGTATCAGGGGTTTTTAAGGTTTTGCGAGCAGTCACCCTGGTGATTTGTCTGCCAGGTTGAAAACCTGTGGAATCCATAAGGGAGGTGTCAGTAGTCGTAAGGGTAGGAGGATGTGGGAGAGAATCTACAGTGGTCACAGCAAGGGGAGCAGTCTCCAGTTCAGTAGGTGAGTCTAGGACTGGCTGAGGCTCTATCAGCACTGGAGAGGGTGGCGGGGGAGGAGACTGTAGCGGGATTGGACACAGTGACCTGAGCAGTAGAGTGTTCTTGGGCTTTATCCTGTGCTTTTTGGACAAGAACATCAGAATTCCACGCATCAGCACGGTTCTTGCTAGCCCAGAGACACTGATGTACGCATGTCCTTTTTCATCACATAAATTACACTGGAAAACATTATCACAGGAGAAGCTAGGGTGTCCATACCCCCCACATAAACTACATTTCAGTAAATCACAAGTGCTGCTTAAATGTGTGTGAGCACCACATTTATAGCAGGCTCTAGGCTGACCCCCGTAAAAGCAGACACCCCTATCCTTACCTAAGAAAAAACTGTTGGGTAAGTGTACTACTTCAGAGTTAACCTGGAAAAGCTTTACTCGAAACTTCCAACCTCCCATCCAGAGCCCCTCCTTGTCTAAAATGGCTTCGGGGGGGCATAAAACCGTACACCGGTTTTGTAACCAATGGTATATGTCACTGATACTAACACCCTCATTCCTCAGCATAATGGTAACAGTACGAACTGCTGGCTTGGTGAGAGGAATAGCATAAAAGGGAGTCCATCAAGGGGTATTTTTCAATGTGATATTTGCCAAAATCTATCCAAACCACTATTAGTCTTGAAACTAACATCAAAGGTTTCTTCACCAGAAATATGAATCAATGCATATATATATATATATATATATATATATATATATATATATATATATATATATATCGAAGCCTGAAAATGCATGGCACCTTTCAATAGGGTCCGGGCCACATAATAACGATCAGGGAATTCGGAAAGGCCACCCTCATAGCGCAGATGGACTGTATTACGTCTAGGTGCCTGTTCTAACTTATTTTTTAAATAAATCTGAAAGAATAGGCCCTCTACCAGAGGCAGGAGGGGGGTCTGAGGTGGGGGTTACAAAGTATGGGTCACGGTCGAGATGCCTTCCCCAGGATCATCCATGAGTGGTGGGGCTGGTGGAACAGACCGTAAAATGGGAGAGGGTGTACTAGGAGCTGTACCTGGGGTCTGTCCGGAGGAGAGATTAGGCTGGGGAAGAGAGGAGGCCTCTGGAACCTGTGTAAGGGTAATAAGAAGTGCATCTGCAGCTAAGGACTCTGTGTTGGAGCTATAGGTAACAACACCTGTAGAGCAAGCATCACGAGAATCCATAATATCCCCCCAATTAGCCCCAGAAACAGCAGACTGAACAGAAACATTGTTGTCTGTATAATTACTAATGTCTTTCAAGACAGGTACCTTGTTGGAGCTCGTGACTATAGATGCAGGCCTGGTGGGGGGAGATCAAAACCCCATGCTTGTCGGCGTCCCAAGAGGGATCCAGAGTCCAGGATTCCGACGCTGTTTTCATCCATCCCGCATGATGTAGAGCAGCTGTAGCATTCCATGCAGGGTCCGAAATGTCTGCAGCAGTCCTCAAGCCAAAACGCGAACGAATAACCTCAGCAGCAGTAGAAGAAGACCGAGTGTCCGGAGAAGGTCCCGATGGGTGAAATGGGTCCAAATGAAGCAAGTCTGAGTCCCCCGAATGCGACTCTGTAGTCGCGCAGACTCTCCGTGTGGTGATACCGGAAGAAACAGGGAGAGCATCCAGCATTACACCCTGAGCAGGCAGCACATTGCGTTCCGTGGTAGAAACCAGCAAACCTGGCAAGGAAGTGCAAAAAGGCTCCAGAGACCCAGCTATAACTGATGCAGAAAGCTTTGCCAAACGAAATGAAGAATCCAATACATCTCCAGGACAGGAAGGCGTTTCTCCGGGTAGGTGTGAATCAGGGGGTGTCTCAGTCATCAGCAGAGCGCCACAGGAGAGATCCTCACTGTGGCAGGACTGAACGTCAACTGAACACTCCATCATGGTGACCAGACTTCCCCCTATCGACAAGAGTAGGGGAATTTTTTATTATAAACTTCAAAAATCAAACAAAGGCACACAGTATGAACTTACACAAAAGAAAAAATACAAATCATAAGAAAATATAATAAGTATTAAAGTCATACATTGTCTGAAAATAAATGAATAACAACCAAAAGCATATCCTAACACATAAAAGAATCCCCCCCCCCCCCGAAAGAGTAAGGGAATTGTTTATTCAGAACTCTAAAAAAGTCAAACAAAATTGGTCTCAAAGGACAACCCCTTACCCCTACCTCATACCACTGATCAGGATAGAGGGAGAAAAAACAACCTCCTCAATTCATATGTTGCCACAAAAAAATTAAATAAAAATATGCATACCATATAATCCAAACTCCTTGATTGTACTTCAGAAAGGTCCCATATACCAGAACCATAATACAAACTGTAAACACTAGGAAGCATACTGAGAAAGTAATACACTTTTTATCAAAGAAGAAAAAAAAATTCTTATGACTGTAAATATTCCAACCATAGGAAAACTATGATTTCAGTACTTATGGTTCTCTCCAAGCGTATGTATAAAAATAATGTAAAAAGCAAAGAAAAACAAAGCTCTTCACCCTGTATCTAACCAGGACATGTTTCGCCACCATAATTTATACAACTCTGGTAAAACTCTATTCCGTTCCGTAGCCTGCCACTTCAATATAGCCTTTTGTAACAATAAAGCTATCTGGTCTCCTGTTAGCACTTGTCGAAGAGACCAGCCACACCTAGCTAACCAAAGTTGATAACTAATAAAACTCATCAACAAGCGAATAGTAATAACATCAAATTTTACCCATACTCCAGGTAGTACCCCATCAAGCCAAACCCTTGAGGGTTGACTTCGAAAAGGATTCAGAGGCCATTTCCTGTGAAAAGCTTCCCAAAAGGCTATGGCAAATGGGCAGTCCAATAAAAAATTGGAAAAAGTCTCCATAGTGTCTGTACAAACACCCCCTCTGGGACATGTACGGTCCATAATACCTTCATGCTTTAAATTCCCTCGGACACCTAATTTTCGATGTGCACATAACCAAATAAAATCTCTCATATAATATGGAAGTCTTTTGCTAGATAAAAAGGAATTTATCAAAGAAGATTGGGTAGTAGATAATTCAGTATACCAAGGGGAGATATAAAAATTACCTAGTATCCAAGTATATAGGGATTTCCGTGATAGTGTACACAGGGAACTTTTCTGCACTTTCCAAGTTTTTAATTTACGTATCACACCTGAAAGATGTCCAGGTAGATGGGTCACCTTCGTTTGCCACGGGAGAGGAAGAGTTGGGTCCCAATCCTGAAAAAGGGTTCCAATCTCATCCTCTATCCAGGGGATCCAAACCTTGTCAATATTTGTCAGCACTGGTACAAAATTAAAAAATATAAAGGCCACATAGAAAAAAAACTACTGGGTTTACCATACTCAATCCTCCTTCTTGTATAGGTAAATAAGTAATTCCTCTCTTGACAGGGTTCAGCCTACTACCCCATAAACATTGAAAGAATACACTATAAACTGTGGCTTCCAAATCCGCCGGGGGAGGAAATACAGCAGCAAGATACAAAAAATGGGACAATAAAAAGGATTTAATTAAATAAATCCGCTTTCCTTTGGTCATCTGCCATTTATTCTAACGTGTGACTTTTTCTTTAGCTGATATTAGAAGTTGTTCCCAATTATGCCTTTGGGGATCATCCCCACCAAAAAAAACACCCAATATCTTCCTATAGGTTCTATCTATAGGAATTCCTCAGACAAGGGATACATCACCAGCATCGTATCCTAAGGACAAAATCCCACTCTTTTTTACATTAATTTTGGATCCAGAAATATTATTAAAGTCACATAACAGATCACGAGCAGCTATTGCAGAAGTTCGGTCTGCCAAATAAAGTTCTAAATCATCTGCAAAAGCCAAAGCAACCACCTGTTTATCTTCTGAACCCACTGACAGTCCTGTTATTGCTTCCGTCTGATATAGTGCATGTAAGAGAGGGTCAAGAGATAAGACATATAGTAAGGGACTAAGAGGACACCCTTGTCGTACCCCCCCCCCCCATGAATAAAAACTGCATCACCCACCCATCCATTAACGCTTGGGATCAGGCTTATCCCAAAGTAGCAAGTCTGTAACCAAGTAACAAACAAAGAAGGAAATCCAAAGGACCTTAATGTCTCCCACAAATAGTTATATTCGACTCTATCAAAGGCCTGAGATTGATCCAAACAAACTAAATGTCCAAATAATTCCTGATTATCTCCTTTATGTAAGATTTCCCAGACCAAAATTAGGGCATCCTGAACCCGCCTTCCCGGTATGCTGCTATATTGAGACAGATGCACTACCAGATCTATAATAGTAGCTAATCTTTGACTAAGAACTTTCATTAAAATTTTATAGTCAGTATTCAACAGCGAAATTGGTCTCCATTGTTTTAAATCTCCCCAACATCCTCCCTTAAAGATCAAAATCAAAAGGCCCTCCAACATGCTCTTAGGGAGTTTTTGCTGGGATAAGCCTTCATTTAGACACATACAAAATTCAGAACCTAAAACTTCTCAAATATATTTATAGACTTCACGTGAAAGACCATCAGACCCGGGCGTAATACCAGGTTTAAGTGACCAAATTACATTTTTTAATTCTGTCGGTAAAATAGGGCTAGTCAAAATAGTGCTAATATCCTATGGCAGTTGGGGTAAATTTAGAGTTCTTAACCACTGTTGCATTTTATCTACTGCTAAATGTTGACTATCAAAAATCTGAGAGAAATGAGAAGCAATTTCTCTTAAAATATCCCCCTTGTTATACACAGTACTACCAGTAGAGGTAATCAAATATTCCATATGGTGACGATCTCGGAGAAGTTGAATAGAATCAAATGGCAGTGTATCTTTTCTTTTACCACTAGTATTATACTTTTGTTTATTTTCTAACATTTTTAGGGCTTCCAATTGTTTCTTCGCCAATTCGCTCTTAAGACTTTTAACTTTCTGTAGGTCTGCCGGCCCTAAATTGGGTCTGAAAGATGTCCAGAAAGAAATACTATTTCTTAAAAAAGCAATTTCATCATTTTTAATTTTCCATTAATCCGCCTTATTGTACGAAAAAAGGAATGTATTTCTGTTTTTGTATCTTCCCACCAAGTAGAAATGTCATCATATAAGAAAACTACTGATTTTCTCGCCTGTAGTACAGCTAGAAAGCCTTCACACACTATTGGAATACAGAGTAATGAGGTATTTAATTTCCAGATCCCTGGCCCCCTTCTAACCTCAGGAAAATCACTAATAACTACTGTTAACAACTTATGGTCTGAGGTTGCAACAGCTTGGAGAAGTGCTAACTTAATATTTGAAAAAGCAGAAACAAAAAAATAATCAATTACAGAGGCCCGAGGGCCACAAAAATAGGTATACCGCTCTTTTATCGGGAGAGAACCAAAGGCATCAATCAAGCCCACGTCACTAACCAGGTAAGCCAGGCACTGAGCATCACAATATATTTTCTTATTATGGGTAGGGGCAGTGCACTGGGCAAAGGTAACGTTAAAATCCCCTCCCAAAACCACCAAATGAGATGTCTGTAATAAGGGAGAGAGGGACCGAAAAAAGAAGTACCCTTTCGTATTTTGTTTGGGGATCATAAATATTTATGAGGCGAATTAAGTGGTGAGCCCACATGATGTCCAACAGTAAAGCTCTGCCTGGCAGCACCTCTAATTGTCGTACCACCTTAATTTTAGAAGAAAAAAATCCCAACCCCTGAACACTGGTCCTCCCCTTGGGACCAAATACTGTCTCCCCAAAGCCACTCTTCAGAGGCTGCAGACCTCTCAGCCGTGGAATGTAGGTGTACATCTTGAAAAAAAAAAATACAATCTAAGTTAGCATGCAAAAAAGATGAGAAGGTAGTATGTTGTTTATATAATGATTGAATGCTATTAGCATTCAAGGATGCTACTTTAAAAGAGAAAGGATCCATAACTCAGAAGAAAGGGATCTTCATTTCACTTTGCTCGAGGCCCTTGAGCCACGTGCTCAGTAGAATCTAAGCAGTCTCCCTGGGAGTCTATCACCAGTGTTCCATCAATAGAAGGGTCGACAGGATCTAAAACCTGGGGGGCCTCAGCCAAGATAGAAAATTTATTTGTATCTGCTACCGGTATCACCATGTCTGGTTTTCTTTTACCCTTTAATTTGGTAGATATTCCTTTTTTCCCCTGCACCAAAGTAAAATCCATGTCCTTAGTAGTGGATTCGGGGGGGGGGGGTCCATTATCTGAAACCAAGGTATTTAGAATAGCCTGAGAATACCCCATATGTAACAAAGGCCTATTCTCCAAAATGTGGGTTTCTTGATTTCCATCCTCAATCAGAGGAGTAGGTGCAGAGCTCTTTCCAATAGTAGGTACTCCTGAAGTCGGAGATTTTTTGGGTTACTACAGGACCTGGACTTTGTTTCACTGCTAGACGGATATAATGATCCTGCACCCCAAAGTCAGCATCCTCTGTGTTTCATGCAGCAGAGGGACAATCGTCAAAAACATGTCCAGGCGTATCACAAAAATTACACCTGGGTTGCTTGAAACAAGGGGCACTAGGGTGACCCATTTCCCCAAAATAAGAGCACTTCAAAATGTCACAAGATGTGCTAATATGCCTAGATGAGCCACACTTAAAGCACACTCTTGGTTGCCCAGGATAAAATAAAAAACCTTTATCCCGACCAATAAAAAAGCAGTTAGGTAAATGAAGCAAATCTTGGTCAGTATGATGTAATTTTATGTGGAATTTCCACCCCCCGTTCCAGAACCCTTCCGCATCTAGAATGGGCATAGGATTACCCTGAATATCACATCTTTTTTCTAACCAGTACACGATGTCCACGATATTTACTCCCTCATTTCGAAACAGAATGGTGATGACTCAGAAGGGCTGTTTAGTAAGGGGGAATACTATAAAGTCTGCCCATAAAGGGTTAGTTTTCAGATTTATATATCTGCACCAAAATGTTTCCAATAATGCAAGGGTACGAAAGCTAACATCAAATGTATATTCCCCTTGCACATGAATGAGGGCATAAACCTCTGAAGGAGAAAACCCCATACTCTGTTTAAGTAGGATTTTACCCACAAAAAACCTGTCTGGGGGGGTTTTCACGAGGGCCTACATAGCGTAGGCGAATTGCATTTCTTCATTTTGCTAGTTCCACTGGTTTGTGGAAGAGTCTAGCATAAGATGGCTTAGTAGGTTCCCCAGGGTGGAGGCCCGATGTGGGGTTAGAGGTAGTGGATGCACCTGGGGTGTCATCAGGGCCTACTGCTTCAGTATGTGACTGCACGGTAGAAATAACTTCAGGTTGAGATGCAGGTAATATGTTATCACAAGAAACCAAATCATCACGTATCTGCTCCAGTAAAGGGTTGTCATGTCCAGTATTGGGCTTCCAATGCCCGTCAGAAAGAGGGATCCAGCCTGCTGCAAGCAGGGCCTTATCCGGAGACCACGACCCCGGTTCTTCTGCACTCCAATCCCGTCGTGGAGATAATGAAACCGAGTCAGGGGAGACCGCGGAAGCGTCCTCAACTGAGAGCAGCTTCGTAACTCCTCCTGACCCTGCAGTACCTGGTGACACATCTGATCGTTTCCACTTTCGATCCTCTACCTGCCGCATACGTTCTGAGGTCAATTGCTCACTGACACGTAGTAATTCAGCAGCTAAACACTGCTGCTTCTGTTCAAGGCTCAAAGGTACTTCCAAAGGGTCCGTTCCTGAACCGCTGCTCTGGACGTTTTGCTGGCCACCTCGCAGGTGCATTCCAGCTGTCCCTGCAGCGGGTTTCTTTGCCTGGAATATTCATTCCTTCTGGTGCAATTACCAGATCACTCACAGTCTCAGCCATCCGTTCCTCACCAAGTCCAGCAGTAGAATGAGACATCTCGCCGTGCAACAGGCCCCCTACTGCGAGAGTAGGAGAACTTCCCCGGTGTCCTGGCCAAATTTCTCCCATTACTAAAAATACCAACAACTTAATCTGGTTCAGTTTCAGTTGTTACCATCTGTCTCCCCCACGGTCACCCTGAAAAAGGACTTCTAGGCCCAGTGGGCTTACTGGGTCAACAGAATTCAATAAATAAATAAAATAAATAAATGACTGTAGGTGCTGTGAGGGAGGGTAATAATAAGCTATGGTAAACACAGGACTGCACGCTCACTTGAACTATTCAGCAGGTGCCAACTGAAAGAACAGCAGCAGCAAACACAAAAAACGGTGCATACCAAGTAGTCAGAAATACATACATTTTTAACTGTGTCACATAATTATGCATGAAATGTATTATAATCCTTCTGTGCTAGAAGCATTTATATATCTAAACTGCTGCAATTTATTCTCACATGGTGATTATATTTTATGTGTATTTTTGTTATGGGGTTTGGTTGTTGTACTACAGGCTCAGCTTTTAGCAATATATCTTTAAGAACAGACTTTAAATCTTGGTATCGGAGCTTGTAGCTCCACCTCCTGATGAAACCTCAACCTACAGAGGCGAAGCGCCGGAGTAACTGTGCCAATGTCTCAACTGTGTGTGAGCATCTTGTGTTTATTAAAACTTTTGCAGCCACTGAAACTTTCTTCTGACTACCCGGTGTGCACCATTTTTCGTGTGTTTGATCACAAGATTTGCATGGGAACATGTCTCTCAATTGAACACCTCCTGCATGAAATTTCTGTTTAATGTCTTTATACGCTTTTTCTTTGTCATGGACACTTTGGGTAAGGTAGTTGAAAATATAATATCTGGAACTGTTCTAGTACAGGGTTGGGTGGGAGCGAGCTGCCTGTTGTATAGCTACTGTGTCTTGGAAATTAAAAAGCCTGCAAATGAACACTCTCTGATGCTCACCCTTTTATGGTGGTGGTCATAGGGGCTCTCTCAATGACATAGTACTTGCCCCTACTTGGTGGCCTGGCTAGTTTAAGGAACAGCTCATTCACGAATTGAATGTAATTCAAACACTCAGCCTTCACTGGGATTCCAACCAAGAGCAGGTTTTTTCCTGATCATCGATGCATTCTTCCAGGCGCGTGACTTTCATTCCAAGGCTGATTATTTCTCTATCATCCCTGGATGATGCATCTTCTAGTGAGCTGACTCATACTTCCACATCTCCCATGCTAACTGCTAGTTCATCCACTGAGGATTTCACTGCCTTAACATCTCCTGTTAGCTCAGTTAACATCAGCTTAATTGCTGCAAATTCCACCAGAAATGCCTTGGTCACTGTTTTTTCTGCATCGCTGTCCAGAGAGGCTGCCTGAGGTGATTTGGCCTTATGTCACTTTGGCACTTGCAACCTCACCAGGACTGGCAGGGCCCGAGAGAGGTGAGGTTGAAATTCATTGTTTTTTTTTCTTTTGCAGCATTTTGTAAGTATTGGTGATTGCAAGCTGCTCTGGGGTTTTCTGTACTCAGCAGTATTAGTTGATTGATCCTTCAGTTTGGTTTTGTGGCAGAAATGATATTTTATTGTTGCAGTCCAACTCGGAGCCCACCAATGCACGCCTGCCGCCATTCACTGCATCACCAGCAGTTCCAACTGGTTCTGTTTCTAAGGGAAAGGGATCATAATTAATTGATTGAAGGACCCGGCTGCCCAATCTCTTCCGCCACCTGGTCCCATTTCTGGAAGGCTCCATCCCCTTGCCCTTATGTTTTGTGATGTATTAATTTGGAAGCGCGGGGGAGCACTCTATTGATAGCAATGGGAGCTTGTTTTGAAATCATATTTTTTTTATATTATAGAGGGCTACATGAGTCAAATCAAAACCACCGCTCAACTAACAAGGCCCTTGTTGGGTATTGGCTTTGCTTTGGCTCATGTGGCCATTTGAATTATGAAAAATACAATTTCTAAACAGGCCCCCATTACTATCAATAAAGCACGCCCCTGCGCTCTCCAAACTAATAAATCACAAAACGTGAGTGCGCAGGGGCAGAGAGGGGGGACCCTGCTAGAATCGAGACCAGGAATAGGAAGGGATCTGGATGCCAGCTCCTCCAACCAAGGAATTACAATCCCTTCCCCCTTAGAAACAGAATCAATAATAAATTCAGAAAAGTGGACTTCTGAAGTTCTGAAGAGGTAAGCTTCTGCTGGGGTAAAGCACCGAAACTGGTATTTTTAAGACCAAACCAGCTTTAAAACATATTTTATACCTAGAGAGCTGGTAGATTGGGACTGTCCAGTCCCAGCACTTTAGGCAGGGAAACAGTTCCTTCCACTTTAATAACAGTAGGTAGATCTAGGTAGGGCCTAGGTAGGAACCGACAGACTGGATGAACCACATGTCTTTTCTGACTGTAAACATCTATGTAACACGTTTTGACTGCCATTTATTTTTGGCAAACCTCTTTGGTGTAAATCTCAGGTTTTAGTTTAAAAAGCAAAGAGTTTTCCTGAAGTGGTAGACAACACCTTTTTACAAAATGGACCCTCTTAGTACCATGGATGAGACGGTTCTTCATACCATTCAAAGGTAACCAGGAAGGTGAGTTCAACAGACTAGTAACAGGACATCTTCGAGAAAATCTCAACCTTTGGAACTGTAAGCCATCAGTGTCAGTGTTAGGACTACTCAGAAACTTTTGCTAGCCGGTGGCCACCCATGATGGCATCACCACATATAAAATGTGGGCAGCTCCATCACTCCTTGATTTCCCACCGGAGACAAGCTCAGAGAGTATTTTTCCAGGAAGAACCAGGAGACTAAACCAGGACCAGGCACACAGAGAGTCGCATGGGACTGGAGAAATATACTGTAATACACACAAAGCACTTCTGGACACCTACAACAAGGCACAGGACAATCATGTTAGCTGATACTTCAGAAAAGGTGAAGGGGGGCAGGTGTGCTGGGGCCCAATGGAGGAGATTATCTTGAAAAGCCACTGTTACGGTGAGTGACTGTTCAAACTTCATCGAAGACATCTACATTGGGCCACACTTTTGGAATGATTCCCAAGAAATACATAAAGTACCCAGGGAGGATGGCAAAGTCTGATAGGCAATCAGGACAGGAAGCTGTGCAGTACCACAGGGCCAAAACCAGCACACCCCCTTCCATTCCCCCCTGGAGGGCTGAGGGGTCGGAGACTTTGAAGTCATCCTTGAGGACTGAAGCTCACACAGAGCATTTTCAGCATCATCCTTAAAAAGTTTGAACCCTCAAAAAGAGGCATGCAGGAAAGACTGTTGCACATCAGTGACAAAAACAGTCACACATAGCTATGAGAATCTCGAAGACAAACACCAGAGGCAGCAGCCCTGGCCAAAGCATCAGCAGCATCGTATTCTGACTGTAAAAAATGCTTACCAGCATCAATGCCAGATAAGGTAGCTTTAAGCAGATCAGCCTTGGCAGGACTATTAGGCAATGACTGTGTGACAGGGCTGAATAAGACCCTGTCCCATTTGTTATGCAGAAAGAGTTAAAAGAAAGGATCTGTTCTGTCCTCTCCTTTTCTGACTCTTGTCTGTCTGAGTGCACAATCAAATTTTTTTTCTGAGACCTAGGAACTGATCACTCTGACAGTCTCATGATTTTCCCCCTCCCGTCATCTCCCTGTCTTAAGTTACTGTTTCTGTCTTTTCTTCCCCCTTGCTCATCTGTAGTTTTAAAAATATATGTGGCTCTTTATGTGAAACTAGGTTCTTTAGTTTGAAAAATGCATATAGTCATACTGTTGAAATGACTGCAAAAAGCAATTTGGAACTCAGGGGGTTAACTTTGAGATGTAGTTTGACCTCCACAAGCTCTTTTGCAGAGTTTTCAACAGGAGATTAGTTCTGGGATACAATGTTATATTTTGTTGCACCTGCAAGGAAAGAAACTGACAATGTTCTGATACATTTTGTGAGAAACAGGATGTCTCTTATAAGCTCTGGATGCTGACGGTACTTGCCAGGAAAAGATATTACATAAAAAGAGAGCACGCTTTTGTGAGAGAGAGGGACTGAAATTCTGAATTAGAGACACCCTCAAAGGAAGGACTTTGAAATATCTTTGTAAATAGCTATCCTGAACAATTTAAATTTCACTGTTATTGATAATCATAAAGTGTTACTTGTGAATTGTATAGTTCCTCCTGGTTTTGATATGCTTCTTGACCTTTGCCTCGATGACAGATGATGTCAGACTAAGTGGGATTTACACTGTGCAAACTCTAAGCCAGGAGTTTTGTGCACGGGTACTAGACCTAGTTCTAGGGAAGCACAGAAGGTATGGATCCTGAAATAGCAAGCCCAGAAGTGATTACAAGAATGGCAGCCAAACTAGAAGCAGAAACAAAAGTCCAAACTGAGGCTTAACAGCCGGAATCAGTGATGGCAGAACAGCAGGCAGGGACAGGACCTGAAAGCCTGTCTACCTTCTTCGAATGGTGGGCTATACAACAAAGAGAGAAGCAGAAAAAAGAAGAGATACAGCAACAGAAGCAGCAGAGAAAATAAGGGATGCAGTGACAGGAGCAGCAAAGAAGAAAAATAGAATTTGATGGCAGATAAGGACCGCTTGGCCCACCTTGTCTGCACATTTCCCTACCTAACGGATAAGCTGCAGATCCTAGTTAACCAACAGCCTACTTCCTTCTACCCCCCACTGGAATTGCCTTGTCTGTCCCATGCATTCTTTAATTTCCCCACTGTTTTTGACTCTACGACCTCCTCAGGAAGGCTGTTCCATGCATCTACAACCCTCTCTGTGAAGAAATACTTCCTCACATTACCTCTGAGCCATCCCCCCCATCTTCAAATTGTGCCCCCTTGTCCTTGCACATCTCTTTTTCTGAAAGATGCTACCCTCTTGGACTTTGTTGATTCCCTTGAGGTATTTGGAAGTTTCTATCATGCCCCCCTCCCCTTTCCTCAAGGTTATACATCTTTAGCTCCTTTAGTCTTTCTTCATATGTCTTCTGGTGCAGACTCTGCACCATTTTGGTTGCCCTCTTCTGGACACCCTCCACCCTGTCTATGTCTTTGCAGAGATGAGGTCTCCAGAACTGTACACGGTATTCCAGATGTGGTCTTACCAACTGTCTGTACAGAGGGCCAACAACTTCCCATTTTCTACTGGTGATGCCTCTCCCTATGCATTCCAGTATCCCCCCCAGCCCTCCTTACTGCATTCTCACACTGCTGGCCCACCTTTAGGTTGTCTGATATGACTACCCCCAGGTCCCTTTCCATTTTTGTTGTTGTCAGTATCTCACCACTCATTGTGTACTCTTCCCCTGGGTTTTTGTTTCCCAGGTGCATTACTTTGCACTTTTTTTGCACCGAATCTAAGCTGCCATACATTTGACCATTCCTCCAGTCTTGCCAAGTCCCTTTTCATCCTTTCCACCCCACCTTGCATATCAACCCTGTTGCAGATCTTTGTGTCATCTGCAAAGAGACATACTCTTCCTTCCAGTCCCTCTGCAATGTCACTTATAAAGACATTAAAAAGGACCGGCCCCAATACTGAACCCTGTGGCACCCCACTAGTAACCCCCCTTTCTTCACTGTGGACTCCATTTACTATTACCCGCTGTGTCCCATTGTCCATCCAGTGTTTTACCCAGACTACCACCCTGGGACCCATTCCCAGGCTGACTAATTTGTTTATTAATCTTGTGTGAGGGACTGTGTCAAATGCAGCAACAGGAGCAGTGATGGGTAGATGCCTTGCAAGCTATCAAAGCTGGAGGATCTGGCACAGGTCCAGCAGAGCAACAAAACACAAACTTACAAGTCATCAAGTTTACAAAGTTGTTTCCCTCAGATGATATAGAAGCATACCAGACAACTTTTAAAAGAGTTGCCACAGCCTGCCAGTGGCCAAAGCAGCAATGGGCATCAGGCTGGTACCTTGGATGACAGGCAAAGCCCAACTTAGCTACAGTAATATGGACACTGCACAGTCAGAAAATTATGATCTCATGAAAAGAGAAATCCTGAAAAGATATGGTATCTCAGGAGAGACCTACAGGTAAAGATTCTGGTCCCTGAAGTACCACTCGGTCGACAATCCTCGAGAAGTTTTCACCCGACTCAGAGAACTCCTCTTTAAATAGCTCCAACCAGAGGGCAAAACAATCCCGCAGATCATCGAAATATTTGCAATGGAGCAATTCATCAACATCCTGCCTACAAATGTGGCGGTATGGGTAAAAGAACACTGACCAGAAAGTGGGGAAAAGGCTGTTTCTCTGGCTGAGGACTATCAGATGGTCAGACAGATACCGCAGCAGCAAAGTAACAGCCCCGATTTAACTCCGGATCAGATAAGAACTCTGGTGGGGGTAACAAGTCTGCACCCAAAAACTTTATTTGCTATAACCGTAACAAGCCAGGCCATATTGCAAGAAACTGCCATAAAAACAAGGAGGGTAAAACTGGAGCAGATTTCGTCTTGGCAAACTGGGGCAAGTAGTTAACAGATGTCAAGGTGAGAGATAAGACTGTGAAGGGACGTCACCTAAGTGACTCTGAATATTAATGGAATGTTGCACCAAATGAAAGTGGGGGTAGTAAGCAAGTTACCTGTACCTGTGATTACTGGAAATGACTTTCCAGAATTTACCGAGTTAATCTCAGAGGAAGTGAAACCTGCAGTTTCAGCAGCAGTGGTAACAAGAGCTCAGGCAAAGAAAATCTCAGATGGTGAGCACACATTTTCTTTTGGTGACATTGATGCAGACTTCTTCGAGACCAGCTCCATGATCCAGAAGTCCAAGTGGCTACAAAAGACTGATCAACATTTGGGGTTAATACATGAAAATGCTGAAACTAAACTGATGACTGATTGTGGTTTTGTATCGATGCTTCTCTCTAAGGTTATTTTAAGCACCTGGGGGTGAAACAAGACAGGGAGAACCAGTGTTTAAAAAATGTAATGTGCTACTGTACAGAGTCTGGGTGAAACCTCAAATACAGGAATAGACAGAACAACTCGTTATACCACAAAAGTATAGAACCTGGCTGGCCCTGTGGCGCCGAGCAATAGGGGATCGCCCAGCATGCTAGCAACTCAGGTTCACGCCCGAGCCTGGGACAACAGGAGTGGAGACTGGCGGGGAGAGTTTAGAGCACTGGGGGGGGAGGGTCAGAGCCTGCATCAGCCTTGAGTGGCTCCTGTCAGTTGGTTGTGGCAGTGCGCCTTGCAGCGTGGGTGAGTCGCGTGTCATTGTGCATCCTGCCAGGTTGCACATGTGTGAGACATCTTGGGAGGGGTGGGTCACAGCAGAAAAAATGGAAAATGCCCACTCAGCTGGCGGATGATGGCAGCGGTCCCCCGCCTGCCATGCAGCCCAAGAATGCCCGCATGATCCCCTTGAGCCCCAGCGACCGCGATGCCTATGAGCAACACTCCCCTCCCTGGTTCACATCTCGGGGGGGCCCCCCCACTAGGACATACATCTGGTAAACCAGGGCCACGGACATAGGGATGGTGACAGGAGTGATTGGTGGGTCTGGGCTGGTCATAGGCAACTTGAAGGAGTGGCAGACTGGGGGGCTGGGGAGCATAAATAGATAATACAAAAAAACAATTATGGAATCAAGTTGTTACAGATAGAACATGCTAGTCCTATGGTTGGTCACTTGGGGAAGGATCGCACCCTTGCTAGATTGCTGTACAGATTTTACTGGCATGGAATTCATGAAGCTGTTGCTGCATATTGCAGTTCTTGTGCTGAGTGTCAGAAAGTAGCCCTAGTGACTAAAAAACACATTGACAATATGACTGCTCCAATAAGTGTGTTTTAAGTAAGTTTTAAATATATTATGACTGTGTACATTATGACATGAAGATGGCAATTTGTTCCAGCATTTAGAAGCACATACCGAGAAGGCGCACTCTCCCATAGAAGGTGAAATCCTGGAAATGGATACACTGATCGATCTCCAGATTTCCCCCAGGAGGAGAGCTCCTAGGGCTGCCACCTGTACTGTTAATGTCACCGGGATTTGCCCTTTCTTGAATCCTTTGAGAAATTACAGAAGTAGCAGCATTAACACTGCCTGTTCATCCTTGCTTCTACCTCTGAGTCCAACACAGAATACTCGCCAGGTGCTATAAAATACTCTCAAAGTTGGCTGACACCATCAAGTTCTCATGATGTCTATAATCTCCTGTGAATATTCCCATCCCACCTAGCACACCCGGTGTGATGTCTTTGGTGATAAGGACAGATTGTGAAGATTCAGATGTGTTACTGGTCATAAGTGAAGCAGCTACTGGCTGTGGGGAGTTATCGGATGGGTTTCTCCACTATCCCATAATTGAGAACCATGGCCAATACAGCCAGTATGGGCACACCAGGATATCCTTTGTCTTGTCCTGTGCTATATTGTGACACACTCTCAGTAGAATGGGAATTGTAGGGCAGGTGTATTGCAGTCATAGCAGCCCCCAATGTAGGAAGAAGGCATCCCAGGCTATCGCCTGATCATCTCTGGACAGACAGTTGGACTGAAGCAATTTGATGATGTTCTTATTAGTGAGCGGATCTTTTTGTGGATGCCCCCAGAAGAAACTGAAGGTTTGAAAGGCATCTTGGTCTAATGCTCCTTCTCTGGGTAGAACTCTGAGGTTGAGCCAGTACACCATGGATGTGTCATGCCCTGATGTAGGTCATGGGTAGACTCAATAGGTGAACGTCTGCTAGCTAAGTGGTTGTATATTGTCTAGGAGGCTTCTTTGGTGCCTGATGCCTTGTGCCTCAATGACAGTTGATGTTAATGTACATGATGATTATTCCATTATCTGTTAGCCCAAGATGCTCTCCCCAACCTTGGAGGCTGGTGTCAGACATCTGAGAATCCTATGCAGGGCGTGCTCCTTCCCCAATTTTGCTCATTTGGTCCACCAGTCTGCAGTGACACTCGAACTGGTCTAGGTTTGCTAGTTTGAGCAGAGATAACCATGTTGGTCTTATAGAAATCACAGGCCAGGGAACTGTTACCACCAAGGAGACCAGGACTCTGGTGAAGAGCAAAAAACTGTTGAACTGGATAATGTGTGCGGACTGCTGTGTTCCATCTGTAGTACCTTGCTTTTTTGTCTTGAATTCTATTCCCAGTATACAATTATTGGGAATGAACTCAAGAGAATTATTTTGGCTTTTAATGATGAAAACTTGTGATGTTAGACAATCAATAATAGCTAGCACTCCTTGTTGGTCTTGATGACTCTGGGGATGGAAGAGGTTTGTGGTATGTGACCATAGTGAGCAGAAATACAAAACTACACAAACCCCCAAAATGCAAAGCATCATGGATGTATATGTCAATGACAAGTAAACATATTTTATAAAATAAAATAGTTGAAATCAGTATCCCCACCTTCCTTCCTTCCTCTCTGAGCACAAGTATTCTTTTCCAAAGGTTCCAGGTCAGTAACAAACAGGTATACACATCATAAATTCACCAGCTCAGAAGAAGCCTGGTCTAATACAGATATTAGGGATTACAAACAAAGGTACTACAGTAGAGAAATCAGACAGATGACAGTCAAGGAGCAACATAATACTGTGGGGTATTAAGTCACTTAAAACAGCATGTCAGGAGCGGAGACCAGAAGGGAGGGATTGCAGAGCATCCATTGGATACTTCCCTCTCAGGGGGTGGGTCGGACCCTAGGCACCTGGAGACTGATTGGTGGACGTGCTTGGTGGCGTGCAGCCTAGACACGCCCCCTGCACATCCCCGCCTCAGGCCGCTGCTTCATCTGGGCCCAATGAGGGTGGGTGGACAGAAAAGGCGAAAATGGCCACCCACCGGCCAGATGACATCAGCCCTGCCTCCCCCACTATGAAGCCAGCAAGCCCCCGAGCTGCAGGCCTCTGCCAGACCAAGATGCATGGAGGTGCCTCTGGGGCACCTCAATCTCCGTGCCTGGTTGCCCCCATGGGCATCCCCCTGTCGAAGGGATACCACGGGACAGTCGGGTGCTAGGTGGCAGCGGACAGCAGAACGGGGGAGTGGCGGTAATGAGGATGACTGCCCAAAGGTGTGGGCAGCTGAGTGGATGGCGAAGGCGGGAAAAAGATGATGCAAACAACAACAACAACAGGCAGATTTCACAGCAATTTCTTTTCTTTTCGTAGGGAATTCTTTAAAATTGTGTGATTTTGAGAGGCCCACTAGGGACTCCGGGAGTTCATTAAACCACTGGGCAGCTTGGATAAAAAAGTGCATCTTAGGTTAGTGAGTAGAGCTGTCTGGGTTGATTAATACAAAACAATTAAGGAAACTGCACCTGCTCCCTGACACACCACTAAGCTGCACTATGCACACTAAAAAGCAGACCTACTTGTATTATACTTCGTCAAAATCAATGCAAAGTGAAACCAACATGCAAAAAACAAGAGCAGACTCTTAGCAGTTTCTCGGAGCTACCACCACATGGTAGACTGGACCTGATATTTTATCTGCTTTCAAGAAGGCCTCCTCAGCGCCACCATGATTAATAAATTGTTCTGCTAAGGGTGATTTTAATCAAATGCGCCTCAAAACAGAACTGTATGTTGATGTACGGTCTGCACTGCCTGCTAGGGTATGAAATCTGCACTGCCTGCTAGGGTATGAAACTATTTGTATCACTTTTCACCTTCCTCTGTATGTTATAAGTAGAACTATCCTTCCTCTGTATAAGTGGAACAGTCCTGTTATAGGTTGAATAGTCCATTTGGGGTGTGCATCAAAGCTGCAGTAACTGCACTTCCTGGGTAGCTGAAGGCACCTGGCTCTGCCTCATGTCTCACAATCCACACAGGATGTTCCATTATCGCAATACCGCCACACACCTCGGATTACTCTATAAATAATGCCTAACGAAAACTGAACTGCAGTAAGACCAACAGCGTCAAGAAAATGTACTGGTAGTACTTCCCATTTAACATCAGCTAGGGGTATTTTACATGACATTATAAAACAGCAAGAAAAAATGCTGAAACACGATTGGTCAGTTGGGACCTTCGCCAGTGATGTTATCCTGCTGCAACATCATTGGTAAGTCCCAGCACACAGACTGTAACCGAGTGCATCTTTTTTATATGTGCCTACTCATTCAACAATCATTTTGAAAAGTATTTTTTTTAAAATGATTTTGTTTTGTATACTAAAGAGCCATTTACTAATCAAAATAATGTACTACTGAGCCGGCCTGGTGGCGCTGAGGGCTAAGGCGCTGGACGCCTAACCTCACATCACGCCGGCGACCTGGGTTCGGGAGAGAGCCCGGGCCGTCGGAGGTCAGCAACGATGGGTAGGGCGGAGCTGGATGGAGCTGTCGTCATGCACGCTCTCCTCTCCGGGGAGGTGGAATGGCTCCTCTCGGCTGATGGCTGCCACCTGGTGGAGGCTGGTGACAGCACGGGCCAGGAGAGAAGCCTGGTGCTAGGCCAATGGGGTGGGAGGAAACGGGCTGTTACTGGGGCCATGGGACTAATGCATGCCTCCACATGCATGCGTACCCACTCCCGGGGCCCCTGGGAGAAAACCAAGGAGGAGAAAATACCGCCGGCGGCACGATGGCGACCAACTCTCCACAGGCACTGCTCCCGGCTGGGCGAGTAAGTCCCAGTTATTCCGGGACGGGCTGGGGAGGGGTCGGTCAGATTGGGGCAGCCCGCGGAGGTGCAAAAATTCTGATATGATAAAAAAATAAAAAAAATAATGCACTACAGGGTGTGTGTCGTGCTGGGTAAGGTCATTTCTCAGGTAGCTGAAATCACTCGATCAATCAAATTAGTCCTGCCACTGTCTCCCCCCCCAAAGCACGTTTCTCTCATCCTTCTTCATCCTTCCCCTCTTCATTATCCCCACAACTCTACCTCCTTCCTCCTTCCCAATCCACTCTTCAGTCACTCCCTGTCCTACCCTCTATCCCCTCACCCACACTCACCTCATCCTTTTGCCTATCCATCGCACCTCACTTCCGGTGGCCTCCAATTTCCTCTCTCCTCCCTCCACATCACTTGCATCAGACCTCACCTTTACCACTCTCTCCACTCCCCTCTACGCCTGTCTTCTTCTCTCACCCTCCACTACCCAAAGTATGCAAATACCCTATCTCCTTTTGCCTTTTCCTCATCCTGCTTCTAGCGGATAATGTGGAATTAAACCCCAGCCCACCCCACAATGCCACTTCCCCTTCCCCCAAGGTATCCGTATGTACCACCTTAACGCCAGAAGTCTACTCCCAAAACTGGATAATCTAAAAGTTTGGATGTCTCAGCACTCCCCTCACATCCTTTATGTATCTGAAACCTGGCTGTTCTTCAGGATCCTAGACTCGGCTCTAGCCATCCCTGATTTCACATTTCACCGCCAAGACCAGGGTAGATGGGGTAGTGGTGTTGCCATATATATCCACGAATCCATAACATGCTCACACCTCACAAAAATCTAGTCCTGATACACCAGAGTATCTAACAGCACATCTAACCTTACCTTCCTCTATACCCATCTATGTCGCTGTCATCTATGCCGCCACCCAAATTACTACAGAATCACTCATGGAGTACATCTCCTCCATAATCTCCCTTACAAGTGATGCGGAGTACATACTTATGGGTGATTTCAATCTGGACTGGCTCTCCCCACCATCTAAGCCACACACTCAAGGAACTGAATCCCTAAACCTCACACAACTAATCAAGAAACTTACAAGATACAACTCACACTCCCCAAACCACTCCCTTCTGGACTGGATTCTCACATCACACCCACACTGCATTTCTGTCGCTGGCATTCTTCCAGATGCACTAAGTGACCACTGCATAACTTACTGTATTAGAAAAGTCCATCTCCCTCGCTTTGCCCTCAAGTACATTAGCATCCAGCCAATCCGAGCTTTTGACCTTGACTTTGACAATCAATGCGTCCAACTAGTTGTAGTTTGGATCCGGGTCCTACACCTCTGTTAGTAGGATGTGTTGAAGTCATCTACCCAATCCTTGCTGACATTGTCTGGAAATCCTTGGAGAGGGGGGTTTTTCCTAATCCCCTTAAGGAGGCAGTTGTTCATCCACTCCTTAAAAAATCCTCCTTGGACCCAGACTGTCTAGCTAACTACCGGCCTATCTCAAACCTGCCATTTGTTGGTAAGGTTATTGAAAAGGCAGTTGCACTGCAACTGGATGAATATCTCACCTCTCATAATGTCTATGATACTCTCCAATCTGGCTTCAGGAAAAGGCATAGTACTGAGACTGCCCTTGTTCGGGTATTGAGTGACCTCCTAATGGCCAGAGATCGAAGGCTTATACCATCCTGGTCCTTCTTGATCTTTCTGCTGCATTCGACACTGTAGACCATGAGATTGCTATTAGGTGACTGCGGGTTTTGTGGACTGTCTGGTACAGTCCACGAATGGTTCCGTTCTTACCTCACTGGTAGGTCTCAGAGAGTTGTCACGGAATTTATTCCTCTGACACCTTCTCCCTACCATGCGGGTACCGTGAGGGTTCCATTTTAGCTCCCATGTTGTTTGCAGTGTATATGCTGCCATTAGAGAAATCATCAGGAGATACAGCTTGAGTTTTCATTGCTATGGATGATACTCAGCTGTATTTATCCTTTCTCCCGATCAGAGTGATGCACTCTCTGTACTTAACAACTGTCTGGATGAAATCAGAATTTGGATGAGTTCGAGTTGGTTGAAGCTTAATCCGGATAAGACTGAGGTACTGGTTGTGGGCCCAGATCATCCTGGGAGGGGTTTGGGTGCGGCACATCCATCAGGCTTATCACTTGGTGGGGTGCCGCTCTCTAGCTCTCGACAGGTGCGAAATCTGGGCGTTATTTTTGACGACGGTCTGACCCTGAAATCCCAGGTGTCAGCTGTTGTCAAAACCTCTTTTTATCATCTGAGGAATATCATCCGGGTGAAACACCTGATTCCCCAGGAGGATCTTCCGACTTTGGTTCACGCCTTTGTTGCAACCGTTTGGACTACTGTAATTCCCTATACCTAGGGCTCCCAGGGATTGATATCTGCCGCCTGCAGCTAGTGCAGAACGCTGCAGCCAGGCTTTTGACTGGGACTTCAAGAACCAGTCATATTACGCTAATAACCGCAAACTGCATTGGCTGCCTGTGCGGTGGCGTATCCCCTTAAGGTTGGTTTACTAACCTTTAAAGCCCTCACGATCAGGGACCCGGTTACCTGAAAGATCTTCTGATTCCCTATCGCCCTCCGCCTCCGCCAATGAGGGATTGCTAGAGATTCCCAGGGTTCGCTTGAAGTTATCAGGATCTCGTGCTTTTGCCTACTCAGCTCCTACCCTGTGGAATTCTCTACTTCATTGGTTGAGAGAATGCCCGACCGTCGATAGTTTTAAAACTGCTTTAAAAACTTATCTTTTTAACTTGGCTTTTTCTTTATAGTTTGTTTGCTTAATGTTGATTTCTGTTTTATTATCATGTACAGCGCCTTGATTTTGAAAGGCGCTTTATAAATAAACACAAATTGAATTGAATTGAATTGACACAAATGCCTTTATTCACAACCTTGCTTTGACTCCACCCTCAATCACTTCCTGACTACCTTTCACCAAGTTTGGGACCTTCATGCCCTGATGAAAAAAATTCGGGTCAAGCAGTCTCACCACCTATGGATCTCACCCCAACTCATTTCCTTGTGCAAATCCCGCAACTAGGCCTGGGCTAGATACAAGTCCTCCCAATCTCAAGTAAATCTCCGTGCCTATAGAACCATCAGAAACAGGTGTACAAAGG
The DNA here is from genome assembly GCA_016271365.2 of Neoceratodus forsteri. Taxonomy (NCBI): domain Eukaryota; kingdom Metazoa; phylum Chordata; order Ceratodontiformes; family Ceratodontidae; genus Neoceratodus; species Neoceratodus forsteri. The sequence goes on along the minus strand of CM028132.1, from coordinate 1,378,343,291 downwards.
CCACTCATCTCACTAAATCCACATATTTTATCCCCCATCCTCACCTTCCCTCATGATAGATGGTGCATCCATCACAGATCCCCCTTCAGTGGCAGAAATCTTTAATAGTTTCTTCACTACCTGTGCCATCTCTGATCATCCCTTGCCCCAAAGCCCTCCCTCTACTCCCTCTCCATCAAAGAATGGTTACTGCTTCCTTCCTATCTCCATTCAGGAAGTCTTCCAGGCCTTGAACTCGCTACAGCCAAACAAATCCAGCCCAGATGGGCGTCATCCTAAGCTACTTCATTTGTCAACAGCAGCCATAGCCACACTCCTTGTGCACATTTTCAGCCTCTCTATCACAACCTGAACTGTACCTATCCTCTGGAAAACAGCCTGTGTGATACCTCTCCACAAGGTGGAGACACGTCGCCCCACCACCCCCCAGAAATTACTGACCCATCTCCCTTCTCTCCCCACTCGCCAAAGTCCAGGAATCACTAGTCTACTCAACACTATTAGACTTCGTTAACTCAGCTGACATACTCTCCTACCAATCAGGGTTTCGAAAACATCACTCCACTGTCTGTTCCCAACTGCGTGTCACAAATGCTATTCACTATGCCATGGACAAAGGGCATATCACAGCTGCCATCTTTATTGACCTTGCCATGGCCTTTGATTCCGTCTTGCACACGCCTTTACTGAACAAACTCCATCTGCTGGTCTGGCACCCCCCTCCATTCAATGGTTAAACTCCTATCTTATTGGAAGACAGCAATCAGTACGACTGGGCAACTCTCCCTCTCCCCCTCTTGGCAGGTGTCCCCCAGGCGTCAATATTAGGCCCCCTACTCTTCTCGTTATTTATCAATGATTTCCTCTCCATCTGCTCAAATTCCCTCATTCATATGTACGCGGATGACACCATCATCTTTGCATCAGGGCCATCTACAAAGCAGGTACAGTCTTCCCACTAGTAGGATTTCAGTAGTATTTTGGCTTGGTTTCAATTATAGTTCATTATAGTTGCATTCACTGAGAAGTGGGGATAGCATACATGGGCAAACACCTTCTGCCGCCCTAAAAACACAGTATTAGCTATCTTAAGGTAAATATTAAGAAGACAGTCTCAATGACTTTCGGCTCTGTTCAACAGCTCTCCAGCCTCAGTCCCTACCAGTATTTCATACCCATGATAATTCCGCCCCCCCCCGACACAGTGCAGACTTTTAAATACCTGGGGGTATGGCTAGATAATTACCTTAATTTTTCTTCACATATTGATGCCCTAAGCTCCAAGCTCTGACCCAGGCTAGGACTCCTCTATCATAACAAAGAATCCCTCTCACTCCCAATTCGGCACGAGCTTGTCTCTAAAATGATCCTCCCATTCCTTGACTATGCAGACATTGTCTACAGCATAGCCCCCACCACATCCCCCTCTAAACTGGATACCATACTAAACTCCTTTTGCAGATTTGTCACGGTCTCTCTTCCCCATTCACACCACTGCTCTCTGTACTCCACTCTCTCCATTGCTCCCCTCTTGCACAGGAGGTATGTACACTCGTTATCCTTCATCACCAAATTCTGGTTTGGGCTCCATCCTGCTTAACTATTCTCCTGCCTTAGCCCCGCACCCCCTCTTTTGTACTCGCTTCGCTCCTGGGACCCATGCTCCTTCTCTATCCCCCACCCCCACTCAACGGCAGGACAGAGTGCTTTCTCCTACCATTTACCTCTACTATGGAACAAACTCTCCTCTGAGCATCGAAACTCTGCCACCTACCTCTCTCTCTCGAAAGACTTGTTCACCTCCTCCCAACCCCACCCTGCACCTGTCTCCACACCTCCACGGCGCATTCCCTCCCCTGCGCCTCAGCTCCTCCTTCTGATTTTTCATCCTTTTAATTCTCCACTCCATTTTTGTCAGCCTCTTAGGTCAAAAAGATTACGTAAGAGAATCTGTATGCACCGATTTTCCACCACAAATGCACTTTAATTGTTTGTCGGAAACTGTACCGTTTTGTTTTGTTCTCAGTTTGCACTGGTGCCAATGTCATCAATGCAAGGAGTATTCTGTTTATTTGCTGTTGTGAAATTACCCAGTATCCTGCATATACATCTACTGCATTATATCTCCTTGTATGTGTATTTTCACTGTATTGTACCCCTGGGTCGCACCTGGAAACGAGCTTTGGCTCAGTGTCTCTTTCCAGGTTACCAAAAGTTTAAATAAATAAATAAAAACTTAGCCTGTGGCCTAGTGATCAACTCACCCAAGGTGTAACGTTATCCCTGCAAAACATGTGCCCTGTCATGCACTACTGCTTAACTAAATGCTGTAGTTGCCTAACTGGAAGGCGACAACATGATGGACGCTCATCTTTATTTTATTTAGCATTTCTCATGTGTAGAATTTATAACATAGAGGAGCACCAACCCTGGCCTCAGCGTTAGCCAAAGTCTTGCTTCTTTTTCATATTTACGTTCTCTCATTTTTCCCCCTTTATAATCATTCCTTGTTGCACCAAGGCTCCTATGACAGATGTGTAACAGTACCATCAGCCGAGGGTGGTGGATGAAGCAGCCTTCACTACTGCTCACTGAAGCACGGCGCCTCAGTGACAACCACGTCTCCCACTGCATGCACACCAGTCCGATGGTACACGGCTGCATACAGTGCCCCCACCCCTCTTATGGTTTGATCCTTTCTCAGAGAGGGAGCCCAACCCACTCACCACCACCACCACAGGAACCCATTTGATTTTACTGCTCACTGTGAAACATCTGTTGCCTTTTTCTTTAGGCTCAACACTTCCCCTACCTTACACTACTGTGCTGCTGCTGCTGCTGCTGCATCCTGATACAGAGAACCCTGAAGGTTTCACCAGCACTGCCACCTGCTGTGCATTCTCTACTACTGCACCCTACATCCCCATAAGTAGTGGTGGTGGGGGGGTAACATACAGTATACAGACATACGAACATAAAATTCTGCCAGCAGGTAAAGGCCTTGCAGTCTGCTGTATCTGCTCGAGTTTGCAGATCCCCCCCAGCATCTATCAAAGGATCTGCTCCCCTTCCCGTTATCCCTTCCTCCATTCCCCTCGATATCCCCCCTTCCCCCAATGCAACTTGCTCCACCACCCTCTCAGTGAAAAAGTGTTTTCTCATTTCCCTCCATAATCGCACCCTCCACCACCAGCTTGAGGCAGTAACCCTAGTAGTCCTGTTTTCACTAAGGGAACTACATGGGGTCCGAAAGTTATTTATTTTAAAGCTGATTTGCCCAAGATATTTTTTTGTTTTTCAGCATTGGTTTTTCAGTCCCCAGCCAGCATCAGGGATATAACCTGTGTTTAAGCAACATAGCCTAGTCAGACTTCACCGTCATATGGATGGCAGATGAGGTTTTCTCCTCCTTATTTCCCCTCAGTCCTCCCTCCATGCTCCACCCCGTGACGTGGGCTGTGGTCTCAGAAAACGCAGTGCGCTCTGGGTGCATGCACCATCCCTTGCATGGAAGCAGGCTCCTCAGACCACTGGAAGGGACTGCTGCATCGCAGGGCCCTGCCATGCTTCCATTGGGCTGACCCTGCCCAAGATGTCTTAGCTGAGATGCAACATCTCCTTTCAAGTGGGGAAGTCCTGCTATACCCATAGGAGGGACTGATATGCAGGGAGGTCAAATGTCTAGCACTGGTAGAGAGAGTGATATGGGCACTGTCAGCAGCACTAATGGACAGGGAGCTCAAGTACATGGCACAGGGAAAGAGCAGTATGGGTACTGTCAGCAGCGCTAATGGACAGGGAGATCAAGTACTTGACACAGGGAAAGAGCGATATGGGTACTGTCAGCAGCGCTAATGCACAGGGAGGTCAAATACGTAGCATGGGGAAAGATCAGTAAGGGCACTGCCAGCAGCACTAATGGACAGGGAGCTCAAGTACATGGCACAGGGAAAGAGCAGTATGGGTACTGTCAGCAGCGCTAATGGACAGGAGATCAAGTACTTGACACAGGAAAGAGCGATATGGGTACTGTCAGCAGCGCTAATGCACAGGGAGGTCAAATACTTAGCATGGGGAAAGATCAGTAAGGGCACTGTCAGCAGCACTAATGGACAGGGAGCTCAAGTACATGGCACAGGGAAAGAGCAGTATGGGTACTGTCAGCAGCGCTAATGGACAGGGAGATCAAGTACTTGACACAGGGAAAGAGCGATATGGGTACTGTCAGCAGCGCTAATGCACAGGGAGGTCAAATACGTAGCATGGGGTAAGATCAGTATGGGCACTGCCAGCCAGTGATTATGGGCAGGGAGGTCAAGTATGTTGCACGAGACAAGAGCAGTATGGGCACTGTTAGCAACATTAATGGGCACGGAGGTCAAGCAAGGCACAGGGGAAAAAGCAGTATGGGCACTGTCAGCTAGTGCTGATGGGCAGGGAGGTCAAGTACATGGTATGAGAAAAGATCGGTAAGGGCACTGTCAGCAGCAATAATGGGCAGTGAGGTCAAGTACATGGCACAGGGAACGAGCAATACAGGCACTCTCAGCATTAATACACAGGGAGCTCAAGACTTAGTAAGTAAGTAAAATTTATTTTTTAGGTGCCCAATCCTGGAAGCTCTGGGCACCGTACAGAAACAATTTACAGTGTCATTATAAAATCACAGACAAACCATAACATTTTAAAATTTCAGATATAATCAGTAGACATCAGCAGGATAGACTAGTTTGAACAAATGGGTCTTTAGGCCCCTCCTGAACGCCTCCACTATGGGGGCCTCCCTCAAGGATCTTCGGAGCGAATTCCAGAGGACCGGGCTGGCCGCTCCAAATGAACGATCACCCGAGGTTTTCAGCCTGGTCCTTGGAACCGCCAGGAGGCCCTGGGTGGAGAAACAGAGGGAGCAGGCCAGGATGGCAGGAGTAAGGAGGTCTAACAGGTAGCCAGGGCCTTATAGGTGAGCAAGCCTACCTTAAACTGTCAGCCAGTGCAGACCCCACAGGACCGTGGTCACATGACAAAATCTACGCAATCCTATCAGCAGCCTGGCCGCTACATTCTACACTAGCTGCAGCCAGCGGAGGTTCCCCCCACTAACCCCAAGGTATAGAGCATTACCGTAGTCGAGTCTTGATGTCACAAAGGCATGTACCAGTGATGGCAGGTCCTCATGCAGAGTAAGGGATTTAATCTGAACAATGTTCTCAGATGATAGAAAGTATTTTTGAAGCCTGCCGACACCTGAGCCTCAAATGTCAACATGTCGTCAAGGATCACGCACAGATTTCTCACCTTAGAGGGCGCCACTAACAGTGTTGACCACAGGACTAAACCTGTTGTCATCCAGAAGGCATCTCCAGTTCGCACGCGGTCAGGCTTAATCTCTAGGACCTCTGTCTTGTTGGGATTAAGTCTCAGCCAGTTAGAGTTCATCCAGTCCTGGATCTCGGTGAGGTATTTTTTCAACATACCACTTGTCTTTGCACAAAAGACATGTACAGCTGAGTATCATCTGTGTAGCAGTGAAAACTCAGACTGTACTGTCTGATGCTCCTCCCCAATGGCAGCATTTACACTGAGAACAGCATCAGTGACAGGATCGAGCCCTGAGGAACCCCACAGGTCAGAGGCAAGGGGGAGGAAGAAAAATTCTCCATCACCACCCTCAGCCTCCTACCCGACAGAAAGGACTCAAACCAGTTGATGACAACACCGGTGAGTCAACACCACTCTCTAAGGTGATCCAGCAACACAATGTGGTCCACGGTATCAAATGCAGATGACAGATCAAGGAGAATGACAACTGACCGCTCTCCTTGATCTCTGGCCATCAGGAGGTCGTTATGGACCCAGACCAGTGCCGTCTCTGTGCCTCGCCCCTAAACCCAGACTGGAATTGCTCAAAGATGTCACAGGCCTCCAGGTGTTCCTCAAGCTGCAGAGCCACTATCTTCTCTACAACCTTCCCTAGAATGGGAGGTTGGAGACTGGTCTATAACTCGTCAAGATGTTGGGGTCAAGAGATGTTTTTTTCAGAAGGGAATTCACCGGCACCTCCTTCAAGGTATCTGGGAAGGCCCCCTCCTAAAGTGAACACCTGACTATCCTAGCGAACACTGGACCAATGACTTCAACGCATCCCACTAGGGGATGAGTTGGGCCAGGGTCTAGTTGACAACAAGTGGGCGGCAGCTTCGGAAATCACCTTGGAGACCTCAGCTACCACCATAGGCCAAAACTCTATCCAGGCAATAGGAGTGCCCCTGCTCCATCCAGACCCCACCGTGCGGGTCTTGTCTAGATCCACTAGCAAGATCCCAGTCTGAATGGAGGATAACTTGTCAGAGAAAAACAGAGCAAACATCTCACACAAAATTGCTGAAAAAGCGTTTTTCAGCTGTAGACAGGATGGAGAAGCCTGTCCACAGTCCAAAAGAGCCGAACTTGTCTACTTCTCCCTGCCACAATCTCCCTGGACAGGAACTCTACCTTCTAATGGTTGATTGCCCTTTGATAGTCACCGTAGTGATTTCTCAAAGCCAGTCTATCCTCCTCTACCTGGGTCCTCTTCCAGCAAAGTTCCAACCCATGGTCTTCATCGCTGTGAGAGCCCTGACAAACCATGGAGCTCTTGGATGAGAACATCTAGGTCGTTTATGGACCATAGCGATGGGATCGAGCACCTCGGAGACAGTCCTATTATAGGCCGCCACCGATTCACCCAATCCTACCGCACTAACAGCACTAACTTAGCATGTGCAAAAGATTGTACAGGCACTTTCAGCATTAGTACACGGGGAGGTCAAGTAGGTAACATGGGAAAAGAGTGGTATGGACACTGTCATAAGTGCTAATAGACAGGGAGATCATGTACAGCACTTGGTATGAGGAACAAGAGTGGTACAGACACTGTCAGCATCGCTAATGGGCAGGGAGACCAACTACTTGGCATTTGGAAAGAGAGAGGTATAGGCACTGTCAGTGTTAATATACAGGGAGGTTTTGCACTTGGTATGGGGAAAGAGCAGTTCGGGCACTGTCAGCGTTAATAAGCAGGGAGGTAAAGTAGTTAGTATGGGGAAAGAGCAGTACGTGAACTGCCAAGTACTTGGCAAAGGGAAACATTAAAGCAGAATCTGCTGGCAGATAAGGACTGTGTGGCCCACCTAGTCAAGCCTTTTTCCCTGCCTACAGTATCACTACAAATTCCACTTGATCTCCAGCCCATCTCCCCCTTTCCTTCCTCTAAAATTCCCTTATGCCTATCCCAGGCATTTTTGAACCCCACCCAACTGTTTTTGTGCCCACCACCTTGACTGGAAGGCTGTTCCAGGATTCCACTACTCTTTCTGTGAAGAAGTACTTCCTCACATCTCTCCTGAATCTACCCCCTTCCAGCTTCATATCATGTCCCCATGTTCTTGAGCACTTTTTTCCTGAAAAAATACTTCCCTCCTGTACACTATTTACCCCCTGAGGTATTTAAAGGTCTTTATCATATGGTCCCTCTCCCTCCTCTCTTCTAGGATGTATATTTTATTTATCTGTTTCAAAGTTTCACCAGGAAAGACTTGCTGAACCAAGTACAGCTCATTTCCAGATGCATCCCGGGGGGAAGAGGGAGAGGAGGCAAACAGGTGACCAAAAACAATTAACAAGTGGTACAGGTACTAATTAGTACATTGTATAACAAGTAGCAGTGGTACAGGTACAAATTAGAACATAGTATAACTAGCAGTAGTGGTACAGGTACTAATTAGTACATAGTATAACAAGCAGCAGTGGTACAGGTACAAATTAGTACATCATATAACTAGCAGTAGTGGTATAGGTACAAATTAGAACAAGTATAACATGCAGTAGTGGTACAGGTACAAATTAAAACATAGTATAACAAGCAGCAGTGGTACTGGTACAAATTAGAACATAGTACAACACGCAGTAGTGGTATGGGTACAAATTAGAACATAGTATAACAAGCTGTACAGATACAAATTAGTGCATAGTATAACAAGCAGTAGTGGCACAGGTACAAATTAGAACATAGTATAACAAGCAGTAGTGGTACAGGTACAAGTTAGAACATAGTATAACAAGCAGTAGTGGTGCAGGTACAAATGAGAACATAGCATAACAAGTAGAAGTGGTACAGGTACAAATTAGTACATAGTATAACAAGCAGCAGTGGTACAGGTACAAATTAGTACATAGTATAACAAGCAGCAGCAGTACAGGTACAGATTAGAACATAGTATAACAAGCAGTAGTGGTACAGGTACAAATAGGAACATAGTATAACAAGCAGTAGTGATACATGTACAAATTAGAACATAGTAACAAGAAGCAGTGGTACAAGTACACATTAGAACATAGTATAAAAACATGCAGTAGTAGTAGTACAGGTACAAATTAGAACATAGTATAACAAGCAGCAGTGTACAGGTACAAATCAGAACACAGTATAATAAGCAGTAATGGTACAGGTACAAATTAGAACATAGTACCACAAGCAGTAGTAGTACAGGTACAAATTAGAACATAGTATAACAAGCAGTAGTGGTACAGGTACAAATTAAAACATAGTATAACAAGCAGTAGTGGTACAGGTACAAATTAGAACATGGTATAACAAGTAGTAGTGGTACAAGTACAAATTAGAACATAGTATAACAAACAGTAGTGGTACAGGTACAAATTAGAACATAGTAGAACATGCAGTAGTGGTACAGGTACAAATCAGAACATAGTAACAAGCAGTAGCGGTACAGGTATAAATTTATTTATTGATTTATTTGCTTTTGGTAACAAATTAAAACATAGTATAACAAACAATAGTGGTACCTGTACAAATTAGACAATAGTACAGCAAGCTGTATATGTACAAATTAGTACATAGTATAACAAGCAGTAGTGGCACATGTACAAATTAGAACATAGTATAACAATTGGAAAACAGTAACAAGCAGCAGTGGTACAGGTACACATTAGAACATAGCAGAACATGCACTAATAGTACAGATACGAATTAGAACATAGTATAACAAGTAGCAGTGCACAGGTACACATTAGAACACAGTATAACCAGCAGTAGTGGTACAGGTACAAATTAGAACATAGTATAACACGCAGTAGTGGTACAGGTACAAATTAGGACATAGTATGCCAAGCAGTAGTGGTACTGGTACAAATTAGAACATTGTACAACAAGCAGTAGTGGTACAGGTACACATTAGAACATAGTATAACATGCAGTAGTGGTACAGGTACAAATTGGAACATAGTATAACATGCAGTAGTGGTATAGGTACAAATCAGAACATATTATAACAAGCAGCAGTGGTACAAGTTCACATTAGAACACAGTATAACAAGCAGTGGTACAGGTACAAATCAGAACATAGTATAACAAGCAGCAGTGGTACAGGTACAAATTAGAACATAGTATGACAAGCAGTAGTGGTGCAGGTACAAATCAGAATATGGTATAACAAGCAGTAGTAGTACAGGTACAAATTAGAATATGGTATAACAAGCAGTAGTGGTACAGGTACAAATTAGAACATGGTAACCAGCAGCAGTGGTACAGGTACAAATTAGAACACAGTATAACAAGCAGTAGTGGTACAGGTACAAATTAGAACATAGTATAACAAGCAGTAGTGGTACAGGTACAAATTAGAACATGGTATAACAAGCAGTAGTGGTACAAGTACAAATTAGAACATGGTATAACAAGTAGCAGTGGTACAGGTACAAGTTAGAACACGGTAACAAACAGTAGTGGTACAGGTACAAGTTAGAACATGGTAAACAGTAGTGGTACGGGTACAAGTTAGAACACAGTAACAAGCAGTAGTGGTACAAGTACAAATTAGAACATAGTATAACAAGCAGTAGTCATACAGGTACAAATTAGAACATAATAACAAGCAGTAACAGCTAGGCCTATAAGCATGGAAGCAGCAGAGGATACAAGAAAACATGTTCTTAAAGTGCATTGTGAGATATGTACTGGGAAGGATGGTGGGGCAATAATTAGGAGATAGGGAGATGCAAGGATAATGGATGAGGGGGATGCAAGCAAATAAAAGAGACAATGGGAGTAAGCAGGTGAGGTTGGTAAAGAAAAAAGGGGAGAAGGTGAGGCATGAGGACTATGGGGAAGGGAGTACAGTAGATGGGTAGAGATGTGCAGAGGAGATGGGGTGGGGATCAGTTACAGGAGGGAGAGATGAAAACTCAATCAGATGGGAGGGCAGAGAGTGAAGGGAAGGGGCATGTTATCTTTTAGTCTCTCCTCGTAGGGCTTTTTAATTTTAACTCACCTTTATACAGGTAAAAAGAATATACAGAACAATTCAATACAGATAACACATTGGCCTTAAGATATTACAAGGGATATGTTGATTTGGAGTAGCAGTGTCCATCTGGTTCTAAAAAGTACTACATTCAGTCCAATGAACTGCAAACGTTCTAACTTATTTGACACCAAGTGTAAAGTCCAGGCAATAAGCAAAATCCACCTTAAAGCAGCAGTGCAATGTAAAAAAAAAATCTGCGCTTTTTTAAAAGTTTATTCCCTGTGCTCTATTGAGCACATACCTGGTTCTCTTTCCCGCCGGCACTGTAGTATCACCCCATAATTTGCTCAGATTCCCTTTGTTTTTGTTTACATTTCTGCCACCCGCCACACTGAAAGCAGCAGTAGTAGATAGCAGCCGCCATATTTACTGTGGCACTATAACACTGATAACGGATCAGTTCCTGGTTAGGTAGTACTGCTGCTTTAAATATGGATTAAGTAGCTGCTTAAAGGTCACTTAAGCTATGGTCATAACCATACTATATATACATTATAGTGGCACGGTAGTGCCACTATAGTTAGGGTTGAGTACCCCATTTAAAGTTAAAGTGTGAAAGTTTGCAGCTTAATAACGTTGCCACCGTAAGACGGATTTGCCTGAAATTTGGCAGGCATGGAGCGGTACCAGAGATATCGGGATCTGCCAAGTTTCGTAATGGTCGGATATACAGTTGCGGAGCTATAAAGCGCAATAGAAAGTCACATTTATGCTTTTTTGCACACTCTTTTCTCGCGCCTACAGGTCGCACGGTTTGCGCGACTGGTCTGAAACCTTCAGGGAACATGTAGCCGGGGTTCCCGATGTGCCTTTCAAAGATTTCATGAAAAAATATTAAACAGTTCAAAAGTTATTCAAAAAAACAAGTTTCCCATTATAGTCAATGGGAAAAGTTAACAAAAAGTTTGACAGTGTCGCAAATGACTCCTGTAGTGTCGTGAGTCAGCCATTTTTTTTTCAGTTACTGGTCACAGAAAAGCTTGCCATTTAAATTTGGGACCCTCTAGGGACACAATTATTTCTGTGTTCACCTAGTCGAGCCCTGAGGATGCTAGCCATGTCTTTTTTGTGGGGTTAAACACCACAGAAATATATGTTTTTCAAATTTTTGTAAACTGTAGTGCCGCAAAGTCGTGTCGCACCTGCGACACTTTCGTGATTTTTTTTTTTTGCGAAAGTGTCATGATTTGCAACACTACTTTGCGACACAATGCCCAAAAGAATAGGAAATCTTTGTCACCCTGCTGCAAAAGAACGGTTTGGTCTTTTGGGCGGAACTTTGGAGGGAGGAAAGTCAAAATCCTACAGATGTGCCTTTTGGTGGTTTGGTGACAAAATATTAGAGGGCTACAAAGCTACAGTACTCAGAATATAACAATTTTTCCCATAGACTAACATTACGGCGTCCGCCACACCTTTCGGGGCCCATATCACGGAAACGCTTAGAGATACGGACTTTTCGTTGGAAAAATGTAAGTGCAAAACTAGCCAGAAAAGTCATAAATTATATGAAATTTTTATTTTTTTTCTACGTCGTACGGTTCCTGAGATATAAGCAATTTAGTATTCCAAGTGCTCATTTTCTGCTCCAAGGCCCATTATTATGCATACATTCTTTGTATTCACTGTGCTTTTTAATGCAGCTTTTGGGGAAAAAAGGGTGTGCGCTTTCATCACTGTTACAGTTAGCGTTTCCACTTGCGTTTCTGTAACCATTTGCATTGGCGTTTATGTTTACATCACCGTGTACGTTACCCTATGTATTTGTGTTACTGTTACCGTTTGTGTTTCCATAACCATTTTTGTTTGTGTTTACTTTTGCGTAACCATGTGTGTTACCATTTGCGTTTGTGTTTCCGTTTGCGTTACTGTTTTCTTTGGCGTCATCGTTGGTGTTACCGTAACCGTTTGCGTTTCCGCTTGTCTTAGTGTTTGCGTTTTTGGTAGTGTTTCTGTTGTCAAGTGCATTATTGTTTCCTTCTGCGTCACCGTTGCCATTACCATTTGCATTTCTGTTTGCGTTGTGTTACCGTTTGCATTTTTGTTACCATTTTCATTACCGTTTTCGTTACCGTTTCCGTTAGCATTTGCGTTACCATTTCTGTTTTCATTTACGTTTGCACTTGCGTTTCTCTTACTGTTTGCGTTATCATTTCCATTTGTGTCACCATGTGCGTTACCATTTGCGCTTGCGTTTGTGTTACTGTTAGCGTTACTGTTTTCTTTTACCACACTGTTGCCATCACCGTTTGCGTTAACGTTACCGTTTGTGTTTTTACGTTTGCGTAGTGCAGTCCAAAACATTGTTTTTGCTATTTTTCTGCACTGTCTTCCACGACACACAGCGCAGCCAGTGTGTGGTTGATTGATCTGAAACTTGCCACATAAAGACCTTTGTTCAAGGAACATGCCAGTTTTTGTTTGGTGAAAAAAATGTTGTTCCATTCCAGAGTTATTGCCATTTGAAGATGGCCCCCCTTGCGGTTACAGATTTTTTGGCCACCAGGTCTGCCATTTTAGTGCATTTTCCGACGCGATTTCTGCCATTTTGTGGTGGAAGACTTCTTAAAGGTGCAGAAATGTTAAAATTGAATATCTCTGGAACGGTTTGGTCTTTTCGCATGAAATTTGGAGGGTGCTGAGTGGATGTCCTGGAGATGTGAATAATGCTGTTTACATGCTGGAAAAATAATTTGCTGAAGAGATACTGTGTGATGCAGTTAACGTTTTGCGAATAGTGTTCTGCATGGTGCTACTGGCTTGAAATTTATGCGTAGGTAGCCCTAGTGGTACAGAGGTGCCTTGCAGTGGTTTGGTGTGTAAAATATTAACAGGTGCGGAATTATGCCACTCCGATGAATGAAAATTTGGTTCATCATGCTTCAATAATTTCTGAACCATGTGTCTGATTTGCCTGGCATTTGGAAAGTACAAAGACTTATAATAGATCTTTGACTGTGACAATTTTCGGTTTGCTGGCACTTACGGTTGCTGAACTGTGCATGTTACATTGTTTGCTTGTGGCGCTGTGCCGACCGTTAAATGGATGTGCACACAATTCTGGACACACGGTGTGCTATGGTACACGTCTTCTTTTAACAATTTTTGATTCTGTCAGATATATGGTTCTTGTGTAGCGAAGTGGCAAAAATGTTCTTTTCGGCACTCCTGTGCAGTTTTCCCGGTATGACGCTGTGCAACTGTTGAACAGATTCAGATAAGAAAAAATTACTCACCTTAGTAATGTTGTTTCTTCTAATGGAGTCTTGCTATATTCTGACATATGCAGTGAGTCCCAACCTTCGAACTGCCCCAGAGGTGAAAGAGTTAACTTTCCAAGCCAGGCATGGAATGCTGAGCTCGAGCTCGGTTGAGACTCTGTCTGTTGTTCTTCAAACTCAAACCGTCAGATCTTTACGAGCTAAACTCACTAAGGTCCTGTGTGGAGGCTGTAAACCTACACTAGCCAACTGGCTACTAAACATAAGAAGACATTTTTTGGTCCCAAAACAAAGACTCAAGTCAGGAGACCCAAAAAATGAAAAACACAACACCAAGTCACCCCAAAAGGAGGGGTGAAAAACAACAAGGTGGGCACCTACTAAGTGCCAACACTGCACTGCCCACCCACATCCCAAAAACAGAGGTTCTGAGAGGGGCAGGCGGGGGAGGTCATAATATAGCAAGACTCCATTAGAAGAAACAACATTACTAAGGTGAGTAATTTTTTCTTCAAACAACATGAAGTCTTGCTATATTATGACACATGCAGACTACACAGCAGTACCTCCATGGAGGAGGGACAGAACCTACTTAGGAAATAGGCTCTGAAGCACAGCTGTGCTAAACCGAGCATCACTCCTAGCCTGGATGTCCAGGGAGTAATGCTTGGTAAAAGTGTGAACTGTTTTCCAGGTAGCTGCTTGACATATCTCTAGAATAGGGATGTCTCTGGCAGCAGCCAGAGAAGCAGCTGTACCTCTGGTAGAGTGAGCCCCAGGCCTGAGGAGGAACCTTACCCAGTTTTTCATAGCAAAACTGGATACAAGAGACAATCCACCTGGCAATGGATCTTTTAGTGGCAGGTTTCCCTTTACCAACCTCACCATAAGTGAGGAACAGTTGGAGGGAGTCAAACCTGTGACCCTTGAGTACGCTCTATGTAGTAACTAAGGGCTCTCTTCACATCTAAGCTGTGCAGCCTCCTCTCGCCAGAGGAGGAATGGTCAGTGAAGTACACTGGAAGAGATATAGATTGATTAAGGTGGAAATCTGAAACCACCTTAGGCAAGAACTTCCTGTTAGTCCTGAGGACCACCTTATCTCTGTGAAAGGAGATAAAATCAGGCTCCACTGACAAAGCTTGTAATTCACTTATGCGTCTGGCAGAAGTGATTGCTACCAGAAACACAGTTTTCCAAGTCAAGTACTTAAGCTCTGCTGAAGACAAAGGCTCAAAGGGGGGTTGCATAAGCTGAGCAATGCAAACATTAAGATCCCAGGCGGGGGCAGGGTCCCTGAATGGAGGGTTGGTGTGAAGCAATCCCTTGAAAAACTTGGAGAATACAAGGTGAGCAGAAAGAGAAGGCGGCTTACCTGCTGAAATAAAAGCAGACACAGCTGCCAGATGCACTTTCAGGGTAGCTGGCCTCAGCCCCAAGGTATTTAAGTGGACCATATAATCCAGGACTGTGGGCAAATCAGCAGATTCTGGGGAAATATGCTTTCAGAGCACCATATGGAAAACCTTTCCATTTGGAATTATAAGTAGCCCTGGTGGAAGGTTTTCTAGAAGCCTTCAGGATATCCATTACACCTTGGGAGAGGTGTAAATCAGCAAACTCTAACTCTTCAAGAGCCAGGCCTTGAGATTGAGAGATTTGAGGTTCGGGTACCAAACCCTCCCCTGAGCACAGGTTAACAGGTTGTAATTCCTGGGAAGACACAGGGGAAGATGGACTGCTAAGGGCAGTAGGAGTGGATACAAGGGCTGTCTGGCCCAGTCTGGAGCAATCAGGATCATCTTGCAGGGTTGAGATCTGATTTTGACTAGCACTTTGAACAGGAGAGGGAAGGGGGGAAAAGCATAGAGAAACTTCCCTTCCCAATTGAGAACTAAGGCATCCAGAGGACCGAGCCCAACACTGGAGGCCTGCAGCAAAAAAGGGGAAGTTGGTGATTGTCTGGGGCTGTAAAAAGATCTATCTGCGGGGTGCCCCATCTGAAAATATCACCTCAAGACCAGGGGTCCAGTGACCATTCGTGATGGCGCTGGGAAATCCTGCTGAGAGCATCTGCCAGGACATTGTCCTTGCCTGGGAGGTGAACTGCCACAAGGGAGGTGTTCAGGGAGTAAGCCAGAGACCACAACTTCATTGCTTCGGTGCACAAGGCCGTAGACCGAGTGCCCCCTTTTTTGTTGATGTACCACATTGTGGTGGTGTTGTCTGTTCTGACCTGTACAACTATGTTCTGAACAGATTTGGAAAAAGCTTGAAGTGCTAGAAATACTGCTCTGAGTTCCAACAGATTGATGTGGAGCAGAGATTCCTGAGGGGACCACAACCCTGGGTGGTGAGGGCCCATGTGAGCTCCCCACCCCAAGAGGGATGCATCTGTAGTAAGGATTAAGGAGTGAGACTGAGTGACAAAAGGAACCCCTTGTCTCAGATTGCTCTGATCCTGCCACCACTGTAGGGCCTGGATCAGGGTTCGAGTCACTAGGATCAATTTGGTTAGAGGGTCCTTCCTTTGAGACCAAAAGGCTCTCAAATGGAACTGAATGTCCCTCATCTGAAATATTGCTCCAGGCACTACTGCTGTAGAAGCAGCCATGTGCCCCAGGAGCTGTAGAAAATGCTTTGCTGGTCGAGACACCTGCAGGGTGAATGAGGAGGTCAGACAGACCAGGGTCCTTGCCCTGTACAAGGGAAGGAAGGCTCTGGCTTTCTCTGTGTTCAGCTCTGTGCCTATGAAGGTGAGGAGCTGGACAGGCTCTAGAACTGACTTTGAAAGATTCAGAAGGAAACCTAGAGAGGTGAGCAGTTGCTGAGTTATCTGTAGGTGTAACTTGACTTGGTCTGGGGACTGGCCTACTATGAGCCAGTCGTCCAGGGCTTAAGATGGCAATTTTTGCCTTCTTAGAGAAGCAACTCTACTGCCAGGCATTTTGTGAATACCCTTGGAGCAGAGGTGAGGCCAAAGGGCATTGCCTGAACTGGTAATGGCCTGAGGGCAGTTGAACCTGAGGTACTTTTGATGGGAGCTTCTGATGAGAATATGGAAGTAGGCATCCTTGAGGTCCAGGGACGCCAGCCAGTCCCCTGGCCTTAGAGAGGGTAGAATAATTCCCAGAGTCACCATTTTGAATTTTGGTTTTAAACGGTGCTTGTTTAAGTATCTGAGATCCAGGATGGGCCGCCATTCTCCTGTCTTTTTTGGGGTAAGGAAGTACCTGGAGTACAACCCTTTGCCCTGGTGTAGGGGTGGAACCCTTTCCACAGCTCTGAGAGCCAGGAGGGAAGAGACCTCTGCCTCTAGGGCAAGTGCCTCTGGTGGATTTGTAGGTGGAAAGGATCTGGTCTCATCTTGGAAACTTTTGAGTTGAGAACCAGTCCCTGGCTTACTACTCCAGGACCCACTTGTCTGATGTCAGAGACTCCTCGTCCTGGACAATGTAAGCCAGCCTGCCCCTACAGGTAGCTGAGAATCGGCCCTGGCAACCCCATCAGGGTGCCTGCCTGGCAGGGGCTTTGGGCTGAGGGGTGGAAGCAGGCCTGCTTGTAGCCCGTCTGCCTCTCCCTCTAAAGAACCCCATCTGGGCATAAGCAGAAGAGGAGGCCTGGGCTTGGTAAAAAGGCCTATGAAAAGGCCTGCCCCTGCCCCAGGGAAGCTGCCTTTGAGGAGTGGCCTGCCTTTCTTTGGCCTGTGCACTCCTATAGGTGGTCCTATATTCATCCATTTTATTTATTTATTTAGTTAAACATCAGTTTAGAAACCTTTGAGCCAGAGGCTCATTTACAAAGGTACCTCGTCACAAAGAGGACATCAGAACAGTAGTACAAGGGACACAGTACTTACAAACAAAAAAGTTACAGTTCAATTACAATTTTGTTACAATAGAATACAATCTCCAACGAAGCAAAAGATAACAAAAGGTGCAAAACTTATGGTCGGGGGAGAGCTGGTGGGAGTAGAAGGGAGGGAGATAGGGGAGGAGGAATTAGTAGGGAAAGGAAAGGAGGGAGCCGCTCAGTGAGCATTGTCAAACAGAGTATATATTTTTTTTTTACACTAGGCTAGCGGCAGTTGCATTTGCGAGAGCTAAGCAGGAAGTTTCTGAGCCTGGGCTTAAAGCAAGCTAAGGTTAGTGAGTTTGAGACACTGGCAGGGAGGAGTTATACCAGTGGGGCGACGGTGAGGGAATGCCCTCTGACCTTGAGAGGTCCTGGCTCTCGGAATAACTAGGGTAGCTCTTGGACGAGCCGCGCGTGATCAGGCTCAGTGCAGTACGGCGAATGGAGTTGGATAGGCCTATGGGGATAGGCCACACAGGGCTTTAAGGTGAGCTGGCATGTCTGATACATGAGCGCTTCTTCCAGGTTGAGTAGGGTAGCTAGGGTGTACAGCTCACATGTGTGAGTGAGTCTGGGAGCACCAGTGATAAGTCTGCAGGCCTTATTAACTGTGAGGCGAACCTTGTTGAGGGCAGTCTGATCTGCTGAGCCATAGACCGGAAGGCCATAGTCAATGAGAGACATGACAGAGGAGGTGACAGCCAGGCGGAGGGCATCAGGAGGGAGGCATTTTTTGTGCCGTAAAGAATGCCTAGCCGTGAGTTGCGGCATAGAATTTAGGGTGCAGATATATGTCCATGGAATGAAAGTGCAGGGTCAAAGGTTATACCAAGATATTTATAGGACTGCACCTGGTCAATAGACGAGATTGGGTGTGGAGTGGACAGCTAAGGAAACTTGCTGTACTTATTTTGGGGGTGGGAGAACAGCATCGCTTTTGTTTTCTTAAGGTTGATAACAAGTCGGTGCTCAGTGAACCAGGTGGCTGCAGAGTCAAAGACTAGTTGGAGGGAGTTCTGTAGCAGCATGGGGTCATTGTGGAGGCAACAGAACAGCATCATCAGCATAGAGAAGCATCTTACCCGTGACAACTGCTGGGTAGGGAGTTAAGAAAGAGTGAGAATAGTAGGGTCCAAGAATTGAGCCCGTGCACCTCAGAGCTTAATGGGGCATGTTTCAGAGAGAGTACCGCTGACTTTCACATCTGTGAGCGGGCGGAGAGATAGTTGGTGCACCAGGAACAGGTCCTGAGGCAAAGCCTATTAGGTCGAGGGTGGAGAGCAAAAGAGGATGCGAAACGCTATCGAATGCTTTAGACAGGTCAATGAATATAGCACCAGCCAGGGCACCAGAGTCCAAGGAGGCATGGAGGAAGTTGGAAAATTCCAGGAGTGCTGTATTGGTACTATAACCTGCTCTGAACCCGTGTTGTTCAGGGCAGAGAACATTGTACTTACAGAGTAGTCAGAGACTTGGGATGCCACAATTTTCTCTAACGCCTTAGAGAGGGGGGAGAGGATTGAGATGGGTCAGAGTTGCCCGAAGAGTCCTGTCACCACCTTTATTGACAGGGGTAACTGTGGCAATCTTTCAGGCAGAGGGAATTGTCCGGAGACAGAGTGATTTGTTGAAAATGCACGACTGGTGAGAGGACCTGATCCAGGACCTGACGTAAAGGCAGGGATCAAGTGAGTCATTACGATGGTGTTACCTTTTAGGAAGTAAGGCCTAGCTTCTTGCATGGTGACACGACGCAGGTGGAAAGGGGGGCGGGCAATGAGTGGTGGTACAGATGGAGGAGGTGGACTGAAAAAGTTACCAGGAAGTACTGAGCTAAGGTCGGTAAAGGAGTTATTGAGGTGGGTGGCAATGAGGGCAGAGTCAGAGGAGACGGTACCATTGATGCTGAGAAGAGAAGGAGAGGGGGACTGGGAGTGACCATTCAGTTGCTTGATGTTGTCCCAGAAGCACCTGGGGTTCCCCCAGGAGGAGGTAAGAGAGGCTTGGTAGTATTCCGCCTTTGCTTTGCGGATGGCCCATGTGCACTGGTTGCGGGCGGCAGCATAGGACTGCCTGTCAGCTGAACGGCCAGTAGCAACAGCAAGGTGCCAAAGATTGTCGCTGCTTAAGTTGCTGCAGTAGGGCAGGGTGATCCAAGGAGCATGTTTCACTTTGGACCTCCTAGCAGTTATGGGAGCAAAGATATCACAGGAAGTTGAAAGTGCTACAAAGAAGGCCAGGGCCAAGTCAATGTTGGTTGCCCTCGTCCAGAGGGACCAATCTGCGTGGGCAAGGAAGCGCCTAAGGCCTATGAGTCCCCCAGGCCTAAGCCGCTCGAGATGTGGTTTTGACCGGGATGAGGGCGAGGGTTTTCAGTTGAAAGCACAGGGAGTGGTCACTGAGGCAGTCAGGGAGGATTTGGATGTTGTGGATGCGGATTGGCCTGTTGGTGAGGACCACATCCAGGAGGGTGCTTGTCCCCCCCCAGGGTTTTTTCTAGTAGGCTGTGTGACCAGTTGAGTTAGGTCAATTGAATCGAAAGCCTCACGGTGGGAGGAGGACGAGGGGCAGAGCCAGTTTATATTCAAGCCGCCCACCAAGATTTGGTCCGACGAGTTGGGTAGGGAGGTGAGGTAGTCAATTAGTGGGTCCAGGGCCTGGGATTTTCTTCATGTAATTCTCTGTTTGCTCCCCAAACAGAGAATTACCCACAACAGGAAAATCCATGGCCTTAGTTTGGGTATCCTCTGACAGGCTAGTACATCTGAGCCAAGCCATTCTTTGAAGTGCCACAGATGTAGCCATGACTCTAGAAGACACATCATTGGAGTCTACTGCAGCATGGAATTGCACCTTG
The DNA here is from genome assembly GCA_016271365.2 of Neoceratodus forsteri. Lineage (NCBI taxonomy): Eukaryota > Metazoa > Chordata > Ceratodontiformes > Ceratodontidae > Neoceratodus > Neoceratodus forsteri. Next base: position 1,378,322,994 of record CM028132.1, on the reverse strand, counting down.
GATGCCTCAATACCATCAGCAGCCACCTGCTCCAGCTCCTTGGCAAGCTGGCCAGAGACCTGTTTTGCTAGGGCCATAACAGTGTCCCATCTGGATTTTTGATACCTAGCAGTATAGGCCATATAATTGGCCTGTCTGAGTCCCAAGGATGCTGCCATGTACTGTTTCTTTGCCATGGCATCAATCCTCCTGGAGTCCTGGTCCGGGGGGTGTGAAGCCAAGGGAATGTTTGCCTTATCACAGGCTGCAGCCTGCACTACCCCAACATGGCTGCATTGTTGTGTAAGGAACTCCGTGTCTGAGCCTGACGATGTATACCTCTTGTCCATTCTTTTATCCACAGGAGGTATAGTGTTAGGAGTCTTTAAAATTTTAAATGTCTGTTTCCCAAAAGATTTGTGCAAGGGAATAGACAGCCTCCTAGACTCTGGGATATCCATCATTTCTACATAGTCAGGCTCCTCCTGGTCATCCACAGCTTCTTCCATAGGAAGCTGGAGGGTTTCAGCCACTTTTTTATAGAACATGAAATGGGAGGGGGACTCAGAAAGCCTAGGAGGAGACACCCCTGAAGGTCTGTCTGGGGAGATGTCCGGGTCAATGGGCACATCCAGACTTTCAAATCCACATTCACTTTCCTCATACTCCTCTTCCTCCTCCTCCAGTTCATAAAACTCCTCTAACTCATAATTTTGAACTGGTGAAACCGGCCGCGAACCGAGCACCTGCCTGATGGTGCCGGTTCGGTTGGAACCGGGGAAAGCGACAGAACAATTTTGATCGCTTTGACTATCTCTTCAGCGGTTGGAGAGGAAAGTTTTGGCCCCACACCAGCTGATTTCTCTTTTCTAGTTCTTTTAGCTGGAACCGACTCCTCAGAATTGGCTCTCCTTTTGCCCGAAGAAGTCTCGCCCTGGTCAGAAGGCACTCCTTCTGGTTCGGTTTGAGCCGAACCGGGCTGGCCATCCAGGTCAGCGGACTCTTTGGCCTCCTTTTCCCTGAGCCTACCAGCTCTCTTTTCTAGGGTAGCTGCAGGGAAATTTTTGCAAATCTGGCAGTCTGTATTGAGGAGGTCAAACCCCAGACAATAAACACAGGTGGTGTGGGGGTCAGCCTTGGCAAAGACTTCCCCACACACACTGCAGTGTTGAAACCCAGTGGGTCCGGTTTTTCTTTGGGTTTCTAGACATAGTGCCAGTCCTAACCAAACTTACCCTTTATGGCAATCCGCCAGGCAAGACCCTCTTATCGGTTCCCAACTTGTCATGAGTCGTGGAAAAACGTAATAAATCAGATTTTTTAGAACCGATAAGAACCGCAACTAGACTCTAAATCACAAATTAAGATTTTTACAACTTGATCGGTTCAAACCGAATCGATAAACCGCTTACAAGTTCCACACAGAATAGAATTAATGTAAAACCTATCTAGTACTCACAAATACCACAGACAGAGACTGAACCAACAGGTTGCGGTTTAAATTCGGTCGAAAACCGAGAAACACGGTACTTTAACCGACAAAATGAACCGAGCAGAAGAAGAAATCTCCAAAGCGACTATTCAGTGAGGCGCAGTAAAGAATCTGATGGCTTGAGTTTGAAGAACAACAGACAGAGTCTCAACCGAGCTCAAGCTCAGCGTTCCATGCCTGGCATGGAAAGTTAACTCTTTCACCTCCGGGGCAGTTCGAAGGTTGGGACTCACTGCATATGTCAGAATATAGCAAGACTTCATGTTGTTTGAACATTTGTTATACATGTTGTGGTATGGTACATGTCTTCATTTACCAATTTTCATTTCAGTCGGTCATACAGTTTTGCGCAGTGAAGTGACAAAAATTTGGGCCCCGCGCTCCCACCACCACATTCCATTCACTATTTATACTGCACATTCTCAAAAAGAAGGAAATTCATGGCAAAAACTCTGTTTAATGCATCAGTTAGGGTTGTTCCACAGTGACAAAAGTGAGGAAATTCAGTGTTAGGGTTGCCCCTTCACCCCACGCGCCCCCCACCCCCACCAACAGGCATCGGGTATGCTAGGGGTCGCCGGTCCTAACTCTCACCCCATTCTCCTATACTGCTCCACCTCAGCTTATTTACACATGAAACAGAGGAGAGTTAGGGCCGACAACCCCTAATGCACACCTCGATGTCTAAGCAGGGGACGGGTGGGCATGGGTCTCAAGGTGGTAACCCTAACAATCAATTCCTCGCTTTGTCGCGTGGAACAACCCTAACTGATGCATTAAACAGAGCTTTTTTGCCATGAATGAATATAACTAATAGTAAAACTGGACCATGAGTAAATAAGCAACTATTTAACAGTAACTTTAAACATAAAGGGTTATGGTCACAGTCACACCCATCCCCCCCCCCAATTAAACTGGTCATATCTATACTGATTCATCCATTACCTGCGTAAAATCATCAATGGGACAACTGCATCTCCCTTTTCCAAGTGCTTGACCTATGAATCCTAATAAAACAATACTATAGGCCACTAGAGATGCCCCTTCATATTGTGAATGAATGAATTAGGTTGGACTAGAATGGTCCCCACGTACAGCGGACCACTGGGACCAACCTGTATATTGCTCCATGTTTGTCTTCCACGAGGTGTGGCTTAGCTGTCAAAAACTCCACAGCATGAGCCTTTGATATCCTACCTAGCCATTCTTCCTGGGTGGGTATGTCTGCCGTGAGCCACTGAGCAGTAATACGTTTCAATGCGGTTACCATGCACACTAAGACTATTTTCCTACTTTGTTTTCAACTTAGCTGTTATAGGAAGTCCCAAAACCCATTCCGTGAAATACAAGGGGATAGTAATACCTTTAATTTTGGTATGCAATCTCCTGTACCATCTAACAAAAAAAGAATCTTGGGGCACTGGCAGAAGATATGCCAGTGCGTACCTACCCCCCCCAAATTCCTGCCAGCAACTATCTGTATTTGTGGTCTGATAATGCTTCGGGATGTTTGGGGTTCAGAAAAATCTAATCATAATCTTCTAATAGAATTTCCACCACAGGGGGCTGTGGTGACCTTCCAGTCTCTCGGTAACCGTGCTTCCCAGTCTTTTACCAGTATAGTTACAGCCGCTTCCCTCTCCCAGACTTCTTTAACTGGAAGCACATTCATTTCTAGTGCTTGTTGTAGCATCTGATAGATGCCAGAGATACATCTGTGGTGCCCTGCCAATTTTATTACTCCATATATGTATTCTTCCCAACTGGATAACAATCTAACCAACTTTTCTTCAACTTCCCAGAGTGTTTGTGAAATGTCTAGTCTGTATGTATCTGTTAAATTCTGAATTACCCTAACCAAATGTCTCCTTTGCCCTGCTAAATGTTATAACGATGTCCTTGTTGTAGAAACTGGGTGAAGCTGGTGACCCTTTGTCTTTCCCACCGCATATATCCGCCATCTAATCTAAGTGGTAGAAAGTTCCCTTCATATCAGATTAAGGATGGCGGATCCACTCCTGCTGGTGTATGCATAAGCTTCTGAGTTTTCTGTAGGACCTTCTGACTATCTTTAACTCACCTGTTCAGGATGGAATGGATTAAATCTGTAGGGTGTGACTTGCGGGCTAAAGTGAAGAGGGGTTGTTCTCTGACCACTGCATTTTCTATATATAGATTGGGATAGAGGACAGAAGGGATAGGAGGGTGACGATGAACTCATGTGAGGTAGGGCAGGATTCATGGATGGAGATGGAGCAAGAGAGAGACTGCTGGACATACATGGCTACACCATCACCACATTTGCCATGATCTTGGTGATAGAGGTTGAAGTCTGGGATCGTGAGGGAAGAGTTGTGAATCCTAGAAGATAGCAAGGTTTCAGTGACACACAAGATGTCCAGAGGGTGATAAATAATCCAGACTTTGAGGGTGTTCATCTTAGGGAGGAGGATCCTGGCATCCAAGTGAAACAGACAAAGACTCTTGAGCATGACAGGAGGAGAAGGGGGGTGCTCAGGTTGGGTTCCACAACACCAGAGAGAAGAAGAAAGAGAGGAAGTTGAGGGGGGTATTTGTGCCTTTTTGGGGCTACATGAAGAGGTGGAGAGGTAAGGCATGAGCAGCGGAGAAGGGACTCGAGATTTAGTAGGAGGGATGAAAGCAGTCCTGGGTGAATGAGAGGAGGTGTTGGCAAGGAAGAGGTGAATGGAGAGAAGATGGGGAAGGCAGGCTGGAGGAGGAGATGAAGGGGTGACGTAAGGAATCCTGGGTGAATTAGAAGACAAGGAGAGGAGGGAGGGGAGGCATGAGATGAGGGATGGGAGGGAAGACAGACTTGGGGGAGATGGAGTTTTGGGAGGGGGAGGTATGAGGAGTAGGAGAAGGGGATGTAGGAATAGAAGAAGGCAGGTAGAGAAAAGGGTCAGGTGAAGCATTGTGGGGGGGTTAGGAGGAAGTGAGAACAAGGGAGTATGGAGGAGGTAAAAGGAGGGGTAAGAAAGAAGCAAGTAGTGGTAGGAGGATGTGGATCTACGGGGCAATTGGGTCAAACAAAGTGGCAGTCCACAAACAAAGCAAGCAGGGCTATAGACCGCAGTGGTTGACTCTAGACAGGCACTGGGTGGGCACTTAGCTAAACCTGGTGAAATGAAACTTTAAACTAGTGTTAAAAATGCGATTTGAGACTGTCCAAAAACTACAGTGCTGTACACCGTGGAAGGCAGCAGAGTAAAACCAGAACCTAGAGTCAATCTGCAGAAGAAAGCATCAAGAATTAAAACTCAAGGGGGTAGGTCAGAAACGGAGTGTAAAGGGCTAAACAGGATACAAGCTGAGCAAGGTTAGTCTCACAGACGCTGAGCCTGTATTGGGCTGATCAGTACTGGCAACTGACTGAGATTTAAACAGCGTAGTGTGATCCTTAAAATGGTATCAGCAAGGAATGGGCTACTAACCACCCTGATAGTTGTCAATGAATCACAGTAAGTGTGAATTCCTATTTAATTCAAGGGTTCACACTGAATTCTGACTGGTTGCTTGGGAATGGCTTTCAAGCACACCTCGATGAAGCAGTGAGTCAGGGTCAATGAAGGCATGGCAGGTAACAGTTTCCAGCCAGCAACAAGCCCTGACTGGTTTCACAAAGGCAAAGAGAGACCAGTGCTGTTAACACATTAGTGAGTGGAGCCAGGTGCAGCACCTTGTGGGAGGGAATAACTGGGAATGGGGAGAGTATTAAAGAAGAGATAGACTTCGAGTGGGTGGGAGGATTATTTATTATTATTATGTATTTAGTTTTTGTTGACCGGGTAAGTGCACTAGACAAATCCTGCCTATTTTCAGGCACAACCCGGGGGAGGGGGATGCAGATAAATGCCCACTGTCCTTGAACCAGATTAAGCTGTTGGTGGCATTTTTAGTGAATGAGGGAAATTTGGCCAGGATGCCGGGGAAATTCCCCTACTCTTTTCGATAAGTGCCATGGGATCTTTAACATCCACCTGAACTACCACCAATCCAGGCAGATGGGTTAACCTTTATCTTGCTCAATCTGAGACACTACCTTGCTGTAGCTGTCCAGGTATGGTGGCAGTGGAGGGGGGTGGGTGCTGCAGCGACTGGGTAGAGGAAGGGCAAGGTCTCCAAAGAAGGTACTATTAAAAGCCAGAAAGATTTTTCAACTGTTTAGCAACACCAGCCCATGTTTAAACACAGGTTTAGGAAAAAAAGAATCAGATGTCATGACTTTCCAAAAGTAAATGCTTACTGTCTCCGACGTTCAGTGATTCATTCTTCGGTAGGCTTCCTATGGCTTGTTGCATCTCTCCATTCATTTCTGCTGGTTCCCAGGAAGATAAATGAGAAGCTGCAGCTTTGTTTTTAGCTGCGACCATCATCTTGACCCATGTGCTACTCCCTAAGCCACCCGATTTCCCACTGTGTGGAGTCCACCATCGCTGTTTCTCCAAATCTTTCATCTTCTACATCAAGAATATGCCATCCAGTGAGATCCCCATCGTGGTAAGACAAGGTTTCACTTCAGATAAAGTCTCAAAGACCTTGGTGCCGGCATCGGAGGTGATTCGTAGCTTAACAAGGTAGTGTATTCAGGCAACCAATGGACCCCCTTCCCACCATATATTCCCTCAGTGTCATCCGCTGTCCCCCCATGTGTCATGCCCCAGTCAACCTGGTGTATCCCTTTGCTGTGGGGGGGGGGGCCCTCCCTGGGCCCACAAGAGGGGAGACAGGGTCTGAACCCAAGCCTGGCACATGACAGGGGATTGGCTCTGGAGGCTACTCCAAGGGCGTCGCAGCGTAAGGGGATCCAGATGACAAGCATCTGGTCAGCCAAGTGGCGATTTTTTTGTTTTCTCCTCAGCCCACCCACCTCCCACATATTGGTCCGGCCGCAGCAGCATCCTGGGGGCAGGAGCACTCCACGGCGGGTCGAGGTTCACGACGCCAAGAACACCTACCACAAGCCACTGCCAGAAGCCACCTAGCAGGCAGTCTGGAACCATCCTATCCCCCTGGGAAGGAAGCGTCCGAAGGATGCTCTTAACTCCTTCCCTGTCGGCCTCTACTCTCGACATCCAGGTCCAGGGCACGAACCCGGATCACCAGCGTGCCAAGCAAACTGCCACTGCTTGGTGCCCTGGAGCCGGCTAAGTGTAGTTCTTTCAAAACTGGAAAAAAAATGTTTTCGCTGGTCCATGGTTAATGGAGCGTAATCTTGTTCAGAAAAGGGCCACTTGTCTCTAAACAAATTTTTTTTCTTTCCCACACCTTCTTTTAATGCTGTTACTTTCCTGTAGTAGTCTACGAAAGCTATGATGATAAACCCGAGTTGAGCTTTTGGGTCGGTCAGGGGTGCCACCAAGGCCCTATGGACTCTGATAATATTGAGAGGAAAGGCATTCTCCAAGCTCAACAACTCCCCGATAAAAGTCTCCCTAAATTGCACCATGTTGCTAGATTCTATGCGTTTCAGAATCCCAGGAATGCACAGATTAATGCTCTGAGATCTATTCTTTAGGCAGGCTGGATGGGCCTAGCAGTCCTTATCTGCTGACAATTTCTATGTTTCTCTAGATCTCCCAATTTTTGTTATAATAAAACTTCGGCGCCATTCTGTAAATCTGATGCGTCTGTCAGTTCCAAAACCTGTTTTTTCAATGCGCTCGTATTTTGTTCTTGTTTTCTTAATGTTTCTCCTGTCAGCCACATCACTCTGCAGTCTATCCAATGTATCCCCCAACCAACTGAGCTCCTTGTACAGACGTCGGGAAGCAGTAGTGAACGCTTCCTCCGGTTCTTCAGCATCACTCCCTGTGAGGGGATCAGGAGACTCCATAAGCCACAATGGGGATCAGATTCTGCTCCGGGCTTGGTCCAAGTGGGCTAACTGTTGATTTTTTTCTGTGTTTTTTCCAATCCTGCCACAAATGCCTTCATCTTTTGGCAAGTCACCATCTTAATGTTGGCTAGTGTAGCCTCCGGGAGTCTTTTTTGCTGTGATTAAGAGATAGAATTGTCAAAACTTGGACTGAGCTGCGGCTGAATGCGCCCTGGGATTGCAGTTGAACTTTTTGCTAGGCCTGCCTGGAAGCCTCAGTTACAAGAGCCCTGCTGAGGACTATGTTGCAGACTGAAGCTCAGCGCAAGGATGGACTGCTTGCAGCAGGACAACCTGTCATGTAATACATTTTAAATGGATCAGGTCGGTGGGGCAAGGGGGTGGTGTGTGTTGAGAGGGGGGGGGCTGCCTCCCCTCCTTGTCTCTGGGGCCTAGAAATGAGTCAGCATTCTACAATGGAAATCCCAGTATATGATCGTGGGTGCCAGGGGGTGATCGGTATGATGGGGGAGCTGGGGGTTTGGATGAAGGGTCACCATTTTTAGGGATAATACTCATTAATGGGGACATTGTTCTATGGAGGTGTTCCCTCCTTGAGGTCATGGGGGGGGTAACTCCTATGGGTATGGGGTTTGCGACCTGGAGGAGGCACGGTGTTCAAATTACTCATATGTCTGGAGCACCCTGTGCCCCTAGGGAGTGCCTTCTGTGATACAGGGATTGTTGGCAATTTTTGGGGCACTAGGAGAGGGAGGAGAGGCTGCCCACATTACGTGAATTATTGACCTATCTCCGACCTCCCATTCTTAAGGAAGCAGTGATCCCCATTCATTACTACTGAGAGGCGGGCCGCCACACAATCCTAAGCGCCCGCCTCTCATATTGTGCAGCCGCCACTCTTTGCCTCTAAATTCGTGCACTTGCGCAATTGCATTCGTGCACTTGCACGATTGCATGCGTGCACTTGCGCGATTGCATTTGTGTAGTCATGCGATTACATTTGTGCACTCGCGCGATCAGGCAAGACTGGCGCAGCTGCAGTAAAGCTCTGCAGGTTTGGGGATCACGGGGTAGACTCTTGAAAGTCAGCAGACCAGGCTAAGGCGCCAAACCGTGGAGCCAATAGAGAGGAAGCCTCTGGGAGTGACACTCCAGCAGCCTATAATGGAGCTGCTACGAACTGCTGGGTAACTCCCATTAGTCTGCTGCCACTTTAGGGATTTCTCAGATTGTTCAGTCGGCTCCAGAAGTGCTAGTTGTAGTACTATTGAGTGCAGCTTCCTTTGCCTAATTATTGATTAAAAAAAAAAAAAAAAAACACCTTTTTATTTTGTTTTTAGAAACTTTAGTCTCATGAAGTATCAGAACTAAGTGTATATGAAATGTTACTGAGTGGGGGAGATCATTGTGGTCTCCAGCATTTCAGACCTACTACAGAGGCCTCCAGATCATCATATTACTCTTATTTCTTGTTTCTTATGCATTTTATTGCATCCCGACTGACTCCAACCACCGGTAGCTCCACCCCTGGTGACTCCGCCCCCTGTGGCTGCTCCCCTTACCACCGCTCTATATTTTCACGCAATGTGGAACACTGGGAAGGTTGTTGAGGGAGCGGTGGCACTGCAGCTCTAGGTGTAACTCGTGGCCTTTGACATCTATGAGCCATTCTAGTTCAGATTTAGGGCTAGGCATAGCACCAAGACGGCACTGATTTGGGTGCAAAATTACCTCCTCAGGGTGAGGGACAGAGGAGACCAATCAATTCTCATTCTCCTTGATCTCTCCTTAGCATTTGACACCATGGACCACATCATGCTTCTGGATCACCTTACAGAGTACCGTGGACTCATCAGTATGGTCATCAACTGGTTTCAGTCCTATCTGTTGGGTAGGAAGCAACAGGTGGCAATGGTGAATTTCTCCTCCTCTCCGAAGCTCCTACAATGAGGAGTGCCTCAAGGCTTGATCCTGTCACCGATGTTGTAACCAGTGTACATGCTGCCTATGGGAGAGCGCATTACATGTTACAGTCTGGGTTTTCACTGCTATGCAGATGATACCCAGCTGTACTGTCAGGTGGAGGATCATCTTCAAGGTGTGCTTGCTTACCTATAAGGCTCTATATGGGTCAGGCCCTATCTACCTGACTGACCTCCTTACACCTGCCATCCCAGTCCGCTCCCTCCACTCCTCCACCTGGGGCCTCCTAGCGGTTCCTGGGACCAGACTGAAAACCTCAGGTGACCATTCATTTAGGGTGGCCAACCTGGTCCTCTGGAACTCGCTCCCCAGATCCCTGAGGGAGGCTCCATCAGTGGGGGCATTTAAGAGTAGTCTAAAAACTTATCTCTTTAAAGAGGCATTTCCAGACTAACTGCAGCTGATTTTAATTAATTATTAATTTATTGATGCTTATTTATTATAAATCTTAGATTTTATTGTTGTCTTGTCATTGTAATCCTTGTGCAGCTTTTATTTATATGTTGTTATTGTTTACTCTGCCTGTTTTGACCTTTGTAAGGTGCTCAGAGCCAATGGTATTCGAGTGCCATATAAATAAAGTTTACCTTACCTTACCATAGCAGAGCCATGCTGTGGTCAGTAAAGCACACCGAGGGGCCCATCCATCATTGCCCAGTGTAGTCTAAGAGGTGGAAGTGGTCTTGTGAGAATCAGCACCATTATATCATAACTTTAGGCTAGAGGCACCTTCGCTAAACGTGTCCCAAATGCACTACTCAGGGCAGGGAGCAGGCATCAACAAATCCCATAGCCCGTCATCTCGTGCTATAAGTTTCTGTGTAGGGATAAGCACTTTTACAGCACTTGGTTGTTGTGCAGACAACCAGCATTTTCTTTCCCTCCTGTTTGCTTAACTGTAGTTTCAGCTCCTCACCATTAGATGCCGTTCACCGGCACCCCAGCTGCTTCTCCTTGGCCGGCCAGTCACATGACAGACTTCAGCATCACCATGTGGGAGCTGCTGTGGCATGCATTACCAGGAGCAACAGAAGTGAGCGCGGCTGCCACCGCACGGAGACAGAGAAGTGTTGCAGCTCTGACCCTCCCCGTCCACTCCCACTCAGCCATCTCAGCAGCAGCAGCAACAGGATCAGGACTGACCGCTCAATCAGCCAGTATCATCCGACAGACTGTCCATCAGTCCTGGCAAGTGGCCACAGTGGTGGTGGTGGGGGAGCTGGATCTTGGAGGCAGTACTGGTGCTTGCTTCGTGCCATTTTCGCTCAATGCCATAGTGGGGATGGACATGCTGTGCTGTTGTAGCACTGGGCTCTCTCTACTTAAAAATACAAAAGCATTCATTGCCGGGATAATAAATCAAGGAGTGAGGGGTCAGGAAAGAAAAAGAACTGGTGGGGGGGGTGATATTGTGGGCCGGGGATTGCTGGAATTATTCAAGGGAACAACTTAAAGGCGGGTGTGCCTGTGCTGGGAGCCGGAACAGTCGTAAGCAGTACTGGTGGCACTTGCTATCCACCATTTATGCTCCATAGTACTAGACCTCCTGAACAAAAAATGTAATACATTTTGCATTATTAATATTAACATATCAGTATCAGTTGTATTTTACTATTGCCACCTGAAATTAGATACAATCATGTGTTTTTCTTTAGTTTTCTTATGTTTCTTTAATTATGCCTATTTCTAACTGGACTACCAACTCAAGCATCAGGACTACTACTTTAGTCAAGCCACTTGTCAATGGACAAGTACTTAATTTTAAGATTTGTCGAACACTGGCAGGGAGTACCCACCAGAGCTGACCCAGATGCACCAGGTCCCCCCCAACAGGGGAGCCTCCCAATATCTAGAGAGCAAAACCAAGGGAGGGGTTGAGCGCCACAGGGAGCCAACACCAAGATATCTCCCCATGGCCTCCCCAAAATCATCAGCTACAGCCCGCCACCAAACTGATCTTGTTTCCAGTGCATGGGGCCCTTACAGTACATCATAGAGGTACCTTGGTGAGCAGAGACCCATATCTCCCGTCCCCCTACTGCCCTGCCTATTCAGGCTGTACCCCTTCCCTACCTTGAATATGCTTATCAGCTATAGTGTCCATTCAAACTTTGAAACAATGCAGTATACCAATGAACTAATTCATAAAATCCATGGAATGATCAGATCACGGGACTTCCAGTGACGTCACGGATCTGCAAACAGCTTAACTGCTAGTGTTCCCTGCCCAGTCTGCAAATCTAACCTCCTAAAACTTAAAAATCCGAAAACAAAAATGTCAAGAAGCTCAGGAGGAAAGCAAACAGAAGGTTACAGAGGCAGAAATCGAAATCGGGAGAAAGATAGGATCCAGGATGACACCAGATTAACAATAGACCCACCCAGCAGGTCTCTCTAACCTGCCAGCTCCCACCCGGCGGGTTATGACACAGACGGAAAGTCGGAACAACCATCCTGAATCCGATTCGAAACGCTCCTTAACGAGATCAGGGAGTCCAGATCAGAGAACAAACAAGAATTCAAGGCAGTACGGAAGCAGCTAACCACACTGGAAGCCCGTATAGGAGCAACAGAGGAGTGGGTGTCAGAAAATGAAGAGGCCACAACTCAGCTAACGGAAATCGTGCAGGCCCTAGTACAACAATCAGAAGAGCTGCAATCCAATGCTTGGACCTGGAGGGGCGCTCTCGCCGTGATAATCTCCGGCTATATGGCCTCCCTGAGGGCATGGAAACCTCTCCAATGGCTCCCTTCTTAGAAAACCTCCTCAAGGATATATACTTGATCTGCCAACCTCCTACACATTCCATATAGAGAGAGCGCACAGGTCCCAGCAAACAAAACCCACCGACCCATCTGCCCGCCCACGTTCTATCATTTTTAAACTGAGATCGTTCAGTGGCAAAGAAGACATACTCAGAAGGGCATGGACAAAAAAGGAAATCAAGTACCTGACGCACAGAATATTCCTGGACTATGACTATCCTCAAGAGATTCAGCAACAGAGGCTCAGATATCTTCCCATTCTATGGGCCCTCCGAGAGAAAGCTATCCGCTTTCTCACCCCATACCCTTCTAGGCTCCGGATCTTTTGGGACGATGGGGTCAGGATCTATTCTACGGTTGAAGAAGCGACAGCCGCCTTGAAGGAAAGGAAAATACAGGTAGCAGAAAACAGGAATCAGAGAGAGGGGATGAGCGGACAGCCATGGCAGCGTAACATGAACAGGAAGAGGATGGGAACCAAAATACTGCAGCACGACGAGGCTCTACGCAGACTGCAAACCATACTCAGCAAGAAGAGGGTAATGACAGAGAAACCCACCTGAAGTGCCTCGGAATCACAGGTCTACTTGCTAAATATGAAGCGGCATCGGTGGCAGCCCCTTGGAACTCTCCCCAACCTCTAATGGACTAGCAGAAGCTAAGTACTTTTTTTTTTTTTTGAGCCGATTCATAACATCACGTCTTCCAGTCCGCATTGAGGATGCTGCAAAAGAGAGAGTGGGAGGGGGGCAGCTAAAGAAGATAGCCGCTGCTTTTTTTTCACATTTTATCTAAATTGTAAGCCCCGTTTGTCGCCTCAACAGTCATGATACCAGCAGGAGTTGGATTTCTATAGGGGACTTTGTTGTATTCAGATTGAAAAATTCATCGCTCCCCACTAAGAACTGTAAACTTTATGAGACTCTGAGACTAGCCTCCTCCATCTCTCTTTAGAAACAACTGGATTTTGACCTTATACTGAGAGAGGTTATAGCGGAAAGGGGGGATCCTAATAGCATTTTGGCTCCCCATTGGCTCTAAGATTCTTGAGGGCTGTAACCACGTATACACCCCCTGTCCCCTCAAGGATTCAAACCTAGTACTAGTGTCCTCCCCAGCACTGTCGAGACAACCCTCCGCTTGAGCATAATTTATACAGTAATCAAATAACGGGGGAGAGTGATCTTGTTGGTAATGAGCCCAGAGCCTAGAAGATCGGGTTTTTACATTTATTGGTTTGGGGGGGGCAATTCGGGGGTGGAGAGAGCTCGATGAGCGACACCCAGATTAACAGAACTCTACCTGATACCCCCAGGATCATCTAAGTTATGTTACAATCGGAAACATTATACCTAATTTAAATCAGATGATACTTAGGTACTCTGTGCCCATCACGGAGTTGGTTATTGAGTCTTACAAAGTGCAGACTGGTAACAGCGGCAAGTTCGACACAGCGCAGTCCGTGCTACAGGTGCCCGCTGGTACCTGTTTTTCCAATTTTCTTTTTTTTTTTTATCTGTTTTTTAGGAGCCCAATACCAACTGCGGCTCTAGAGGAGGTTTTCTGGGTACAGAAGCTTTAGCACTCCTCCTCATTTCTTCTCTAAATAGGGAGAGGACACAGGGGCTGATTGAATATATTAGCCCCTACCTTGGAAGTTACTAGTTTTTGTTACTACAGTTGTTAAAACTTATGATGAAGCCATGTTGGCTTATTTGAATACTTTTGTATTTTTGGGGCATTTGAAACCTGTGATGAAAGATATTAAAGTACAATATAAGGGTAACACTAGAAGGAGGGGGAGGCCACCACGTTTGAGGAACCAACACTTATGAGGAGGGCATCAGGAAGGGAAAATTACAGGTAAATGATAATGGCACAACCTTACACCATATGCACATGTAACGTGCATGGAATAACTAATAGCATTAAGCGAAGTAAAATCCTTCAAAGCATGAAAAGGGCAGGGGCCAACATTGTATTGCTGCAGGAGACTCATCTCTCTCCAGCTGAACATAAGAAATTCAAGCACCTAGGCTTCTCCCACGTGGTGGCTTCCTCTTTCAAAGGGGGAAGAAGACAAGGGACTGCAGTACTGATTAGACAGGGAACACAGTTTGAAATAAAAGACCTGATAGTAGACAAGGAAAGGAAATATGCAATGGTGAAGGGCTACCTTGATGGTCAAATAACAACAATAGTATCGGTGTATATCCCTCCTGCCTCTGAATATTTATTTATTTATTTACGAGTTTAACCAGGAAGGCACACTGAGCAGTGATTGCTCGATTCCAGATGCGACCTGGGAGACAAGTCCCAAGACAATAGTACAATCACAGGAACAGTAGTTAAACAGCACAGTGAGGGGCCACCCGCCATACAGACAATCGGCAGATAGATACAGGAACATAGGCGGGGGAACATACACAGGATAATATTACAGAGAAACACAAAACCTAAAATACTAGCACATAGTGGACACTATCTAAAGCATGAGCAGCTTGAGGAAGTGGGTGCTGAGTAGGTGGTTGAGGAGGCGGGGGTTGGGTGAGTGTCTTATATCGGCTGTCAAGGCGTTCCATAGCTGGGGGATACGGTATTTGAAAGCTGTCTACCCTTTGGTTGTGCGCATGAAAGGGACGTGCAGGAGCCTGGGGTCCATGCTTCTGAGGAAGTAAGCAGGGGGAGGTTGTGGGGGAAGGACAGAGGCCAGGTGGGGGGAAGGGTATGGGACCAGAATTTGGCTGCGGACCTGGCACAGTGGGTTAGTCTGCGGTCTTGGTGGGACGGCAGGGCTAGGGAGCTGTATAAGGTGCAGTGGTGGGTTGTTTGTGGGCAGTCCAGGATAAAGCAATAGAAAGAGTGGAAAAGGGTGTCAAGGTTGGCCAAGGCGGAGGAGGGAGCAGTAGTATAGACTATGTGACCATAGTCAAGTATTGGGAGTATCGTCTTTTGAACAACAGCTTTCCTGGCAGGAGAGGGGAGACAGCTTTTGTTCCTATATAGGGTGCCAAGTTTAGGGAGTAGTTTCTTATGTATGGAATCAATGTGAGTGACGAAATCAAGGTGCTGATCAAGCCAGGCGCCTAGGTATCTGAAACTGGTGCAAGGTTCCAGGAGGGTCCCGTCCACAGTTTGGAAAGGGGGGGCAAGAGGCTTGAAGAGAGAGTCTTTGCTGTGAGCCGAAAGTTAGTGACATCGTTTTCTTAGGGTATAGGAATAGTTGGTTTGACCGGAACCAGTCTTGGATGGCACTGAAATCCTGCTGTAGCAGATTTGGCACCTCGCGTGTGGAAGGGCCTGTGGTGTACAGCACTGTGTCGTCCGCATACATTTGGATGGATGAGTAGCGACAGGCTGATGAGAGATCGTTTAAGAATATGGAGAAGAGCAGTGGGCCCAAGACTGAGCCTTGGGGGACGCCAGCTGTAACTGGTAGGGGGTTGGAGATGAGTGAGGTGACTTTTACAGCCTGGTGCCTACCCACCAGGTAGAGGCTGGATTGGTGAGACGGGCTTCTTTTAGTTTAGAAAGGAGCAGTGTATGGGAGATGGTATCGAAGGCCTTGGCTAAGTTTATAAAGATGGCAGAGGTGATGTAGCCTTTGTCCATGCCGGTGAGTATGTCGTACGCGAGTCTTAGCAGGGAGGTGGTAGTTGAATGTGACTTGCGAAAACTGGATTGGTATGGGGTGAAGAAGGAGGAGGCGTCCAGATAGGGAGAGAGTTGGGCGAGGACGAGACGTTCCTATAGTTTTGCCAAAATCAGGAGTAGGGAGATGGGGCGATAGTTACCCAGGGAGGAGGGGTCACCCCCTTTTGGGAGGGGTATGATGGTAGCCTGTTTCCATGCAGTTGGTAATTTGCCTAGTGAGAAGGAGAGGTTGAATAGAGTGGCTAGTGGGGCGGCTATGGCTGGGGCGGACAGATATAACATCTTGGCATCCAGGGCCGTGGGGCATTTACTTTTGTTAGGGTTCAGGGAATGGAAGGAGTTGAGTACTTCGTCCGGGGATACAGGGTGAAAGGAGAAACTATATGGTCGGTAGGAGTGCTCTTGGTGGTGGGGGGGCATGGAGTGGGTGGGTGCTGGAGGGACGATAGGAGCGAGTCAGCACAGCTGGAGAAGTAGGTGTTGAAAGCAGTGGCAACCTCGCTGGGATCGGTGATGGAAGTGCCCTGTAGTGACAGTGTTGGTGGTGGTGGCTGGGTAGGGGGGGAGAAAAGGGATTTGAATGATTTCCAAAAGTTTGTCGGGTGGTTTAGGTTTGCGCTGAAAGCCGATAAGAAATAGTTCTTTTTTGCCTGGCGAATGAGATTAGTACAGGAGTTGCGGAGGGCTTTGTAGCTTTGGAAGGATGCCTGGGTGCCCAGTTTTTTGTGGACTTTCCATGCGTGATCCCTGGAGTGGCACTGGCTGATGATATCAGCAGTGATCCAGGGAAGGTGGGCGCCTCTGACCCTTTTTGTGCGCAGGGGGGCATGGTAGTCCCAGACTGTTAGAAATTTGGCCTTGAAAGTTTCGAGTGCGGCATCAATAAATGTGGCCGCTGGGATGAAAGACCAGTCTACTTGACCTAGGTCATGCACGAGCGATGCTAGGTCCAGGGAATTATATGACCTTGTGTGCAGAATCTTAGGGGGGGAGCGGTGGGCCTATACACCTTTCTGATCATGAAGATCATGTGGTGGTCACTTAGGGAGTTTGAGAGCAGGCCTGCACATGGGATCCTGTGGGGGTGGGAGGAGAGGATCCAGTCCAGGAGAGAGTGATTTTGCGTTTGTAGTCTGTAGGGCCTTTTTTTTGCGACTGGCAGAATGGGCGGAGGGTCAAATGATCTGTGGAGGAGACCTCAACTTAAATATCTCAGAGGGGACCCCTAACCCACAATTACTAGGTTGGATGAAAAAAACGACCATACAGGTTAAAAAATTACTGCAGGAACTCGGTTACCAGGATGTCTGGAAATACATACACAGCCCAGCTCCCAGACATACCTTTTATTCTCAAGTTCATGACACTTACTCATGCCTAGACTTCATGTTGACACCCAGGGAACAATTGGGAGAAATACAGAGGATCTGGGCCAGGGACTTTGTATCATCTGACCATGCCCCAATATTCTGCCAGTTTCAACCCATATTAACCAGGAAAACAACTTTCTGGAGACTGAATCCTTCCATTTTAAGAGAAAAGCAGGTCCTGGAGTCCACTGAAGACACAATTACCCAAGCCCTTATAGAGAATGACGATAAAGACACTACTATATCCATTCTGTGGGACACCATCAAAGCAATCATTAGGGGAAAACTGATAGGTATTTCAGCAAATAAGAAAAAACTAAGGGAGGTGCACCGTCTCTCCCTGGAACAAAAAATAAAAGAATTAGAAGAAAGGCAAGGCACAAAGGTAAACAAAAGCAGGAGTAAGGAACTCACCACCCTGAAGGGGGAACTTAATAAAATTCTAGATTATGACATAGAGCAGAAACTAGTGTACTTAAGACACAGATATTACGACGGGGGTCCCAGATCTTTAAGATTAATAGCGCGACAGTTAAAGGCACAAAGGATAAAATTCAACATTATGAAGGTTAGACATCCAGAATTGGGTCAAATACAAAACACTGTCAAGGGGATATCGGAGGCACTCCTAAACTACTACTACACGTCCCTTTATTCGGCAGCTCCCACACCCTCTGAACAGAAGATTAAGGAATTCTTTGAGTCTTTGAAACTCCCTACACTATCCCAGGTACAATGTGACCAACTGACCACTCCAATAACCCTAAAAGAGATTAAAGCAACAATCAGTAGCCTAAAAACAGGAACATGCCCAGGATCCGATGGACTCCCAGGAGAATTCTATAAGCCCCTCTCCAAAATTCTTTCCCCACTACTCAGTAGGGTTTTCTCTTACATTACTACAAAAGAGGGGATGATCCCCCATCATGGAATGAGGCCATAGTCTCAGTGATACTGAAGGCAGACAAGGACCTTACCTACTGTGCATCCTACAGACCTATATCGGTATTGAATACAGACTATAAAATCTTAACATCCATTATGGATAGAAGACTTATTCAATTCACTCCAAGTAAAATACATATAGATCAATGTGGCTTTATTCCAGGCCGCCAAGCCCAGGACAATGTTCGACGAACTATATATTTATTAGAGCATATACAATCCCAGAAAATACCTACTCTTCTCCTGGGGCTTGACGCAGAAAAAGCATTTGACACAGTCACATGGAAATTTCTTAGGGAGGTCCTTGTCTATTTTGGATTTCCAGATCATGTCACAGAAACCATATTCAAATTTTACAAAAAACCTTCAGGATACATCAGAGCAAATGGTCATATATCGGAGCATTTCTCTCTTCACAGAGGAACTAGATATGGGTACCCCCTATCCCCACTCCTTTTTGCGTATTATATTGAACCCTTAGCACAATCCCTAAGACAATCTCCAGACTTTAATGGTATAACAGTCTCAGGAACAGAACACAAAATAGCCCTGTTTGCAGATGACCTACTATTATACGTAACAGATCCAGATTCCTCTATGCCTGCCATTTTTCAGAAAATACAGGACTTCTCCAATCTATTGGGATACTCCCTCAATGTTAATAAAACTGAAGCCCTCTCAGTGGAATATGACCCTACACCCACACTTAGAACTAGATATCCCATCAAATGGGATAGAGTCACACTGAAACACTTGGGAATACAGATCCCAAATGATCTATCCCAATTGTTTATGCAAAACTATAAACCACTGGTGGAGACCCTGCAACATGATATGAGAAGATGGAACCTTCTTCCATCCTCATTTTACACTCGCACTTTGTTTCTCAAAATGAATGCCCTCCCCCGCTTTCTATACCTATTTCAGTGTGTTCCATGTAATATCACACCAAAAGAACTCCTCATGGCAGAGAGCATTTAATGCTTTTCAGTGGAATCGAAGAAAACCCTGGCTCAGTTCTCAAAAACTCACCCTCCCAAAGGCCATGATTGCTCTCCCTTCCTTGGCCGAATACTGGATGGCGGCACAAATGCATTTGGCACTGCTCTGGGATATCAAATCCTACCAGGCAGCATGGAAACACATAGACCTGGCCAGAGAGATAACTCCCCCATTACCTGCTATCCTGTTTTCTATATCCCATCTAAAAGGAGCCCAGCAACTAGTCCCAAAAGCCACAGCTACAATACTGGAGGGCTGGAGGAGAGGAATTAGAAGTAAATACTCCCGTCGGCACTTCTGGAAGTTTCAATGGTTCCTGGTGACCCCACAGTTTGATTCCCCCCTACTGAAACCCTGGTATGTCGCCCAAGCTTCGAGAGGCTTGGTAGCCCCATGGCAACTAATCAGAGGGAATATGGTAGTAAGTTTCGAAGAAAGTCAAAAAAGATATTCCTGGGGGGAGAGAGATAGACTCTATTACTATCAGATTAAAGACTATATAAATAAACAAGTTAGAACTAGAGAAACAGGATCTCAGATAAGTGAGGACCTCACCCCCTTTATACAAATTTGGACCTCATCACAGGGAAATAAGGAAATATCAATCATATACAAATTTTTAATTCACCAATATGCCCATTCCATGGAACCGGTTAAAGCAAGCTGGGAAAAAGAGCTAAGTCAGGCCATAAGCAGTAGAGACTGGCCTAAAATATGGAGAGGAGCTTGGTCTACCACATCCTCTCTGACCTGGAGGAAGTATGTATGGAAGGTCCGGGTGAGATTCTTCTTGGTACCCACAACGGTAGCCCAGAGAAACCCAGGTGCCTCCTCGGAATGTTGGCGAGCATGTGGGGATCGCACCGTATCACAGAAACATATTTTCCACGATTGTCCGAAAATAAACACTTTTTGGACACTAATCTCCCAACACATCACGAATATACTGGGTTTTCAACACCCCCTCTCCGGGGTCAACCTCTTACTAGGTATCCCACCTGTTGGAGTCCAGGACAAAGCTGTTCTATATTTATGGCCTATTATGTTAGGAGCAGCATATAAGGCTGTCACCAGAAGATGGCTACAGAACACCCTACCCACAATCACCGAATGGAAGTCCCTGATTCTTACCATCCAACAGAATGAACAGATGTCATATGCCCTACATAATAGGCTAGAAACATATATTTCCTATTGGTCTAGATGGGAATTAGCCCAAGATCGAATCTAATAGGATAGATGATCAGAAGCGTCAAGAAGGGAGAAACAGAGCATTAGCCAAGATAACACCCTGTCTCTTTGAATCTACGCATCTGAAGGTGCCTTTGCAAATAGTAGATACTAGAAATTGATTTAACTGAGAAGTGTACGTATACAGAATACCCCTTGGAAACAGAAATGATACTATCCATGTAAGTTATTTATCTATTTTAGGTTTCTAGCCCAATTATTGTTATAGATTGATTTGTTTGTTAGTGAATTGCAATTTTCTTTTTTTTTTCTGTTTTTCAATTATTTACTAATATATCAACTCTTTCAGTACTTGATGGCTATGAAAGGTTAATTTTCTATGTTTAACTGAAACAGTGGAAATGTATTCATGATGAGTTGTTTGTAAAACTATCAAATAATAAAAGAAGTATAAAAAAAAAAAGGAATGATCAGATCACGGATGGCACTCAAACTGCGACAAAAGGGCCTTAATCTGGTCCAACACTGCCTGTGAAATGCGTGCCCATTCTTCTGGTGACACCGCAGACTCTGCTATAGCTCAGGTTAGGGGTTTTACAGACATAGTGGGCCCTACCCCCACTTTGGAACACTCTGGGGTTGGGGGGAGGCTGTGGTGGTAGTGCAATAGCTAAACCCCCAGCATTCCATTTCTGCCTTAGCCTCCTCCAGTGTATGAGAAAGAATTTCCCCATCTGAGTAGGCCACCCTCAATTTTGCCAGACAGGGAGTTTGGAATTTAATGTTCCCTTGCTTGAGGGCTTTTTAGCAAGGAGCATACACTCTCACTTCATTTGCGCTGCCAGGGAATAATCATTATCGAAAAAAAAATTTTTGTTCAGAAACATCAGTTGTTTTGGTTTTCAAGCCAGGGACAGAACTTTCTCCTTGGTGGCATAACATAAATTTGAGAATAATGGATCGTGGGTGCTCTTCAGGGAACGGCTTCGGTCCTAGGGCTCTGTGGATGTGTCTGAGCTCTAAATCCATGTCTGGAGGGAGCTGGAGCACAGTTTTTATGAGTTTATCCACAAAGTCTGTGATTTTTAGGTCCCTCCAGCTCTTCAGTCATTCTGCAGATACAGATATTTTTGTACCTGGCCCTACATGCCATGTCCTTCAATTTTTCTTCAGTCTGTACCTGATGATGGTGCAGATGGAACTGAGAGTCAGCCATGTGGTCTGAACAATTGGAGAGCACTGTGGCCGCTGCCTGTAAATCTTTATCATCAGCTTGAATGGTATCCATTTCATGATGCACTCAAGCCAAGGAGTCTCTCACCGCTGTCCGAAAAGCTGTATACTCAGGATCCTCTCACTAGTGATCTTGGGTGAAAGGGAGCCATGCTGGGACTGAAGGGAGGAGGCCGCACTGTTGCCCACCGACACTGCCGAGTTATGGTTAGATGAAGATACCAGATGACCATATCAGCCCCCCTTCTTATGTTTTCTCGAACCCCTCCCATCAATACCTGCAGTGTCAACAAATCGCCTCTCCTCGTTCCCTTTTGACGAACCTCTCAAGCCCAGCGCTCTTTCTACGTCAGGGCCTCCTCCCTGTTGAATGGACTGCCCCCGGAGTCACTGCTCAGAATAAGCTTGGCCCCTACAAACACAAGCTGCTTCACCACCTCACCAATCTCTGTAACAGCAACTGTATCCACTAGCCCCCAATCTTCTCCACTGCTCCTCTCCCTCTCCCAGTCTTCCTCCACCTTCCCTCACCCCCATCCACCCCTACTCTCCCTTTTATTCCATGCTGGTACCCCTCCTCCCAATTTCCACCCTCCTAACACCCTTCCCTCTCCCTCCCTGCCCCACTTCCTTCCCCTTCCCCTTGCTCTTTTGTTCCCCTGCCCTATATCCCCTCTTCCCTTGCTGCCCTTATCCATGTACACCCCTGTCCCACCGTGCACTTGTAGTAGCCACCAGCACTTCTATGACAATGTCACTTCAGTGGCTGCCTCCTCTGCCTCACCTTTTCCCCACCCTGTTCCCATCTCATACTACCCTGTTTTTTTTTACCTTATTGCTCATTTCTACATGTTACTTGCTTGTTTCTGTACCACCACTATTGTATGTCTATTGATGGTTTCTGACGTGGAACCTTTGCAAAAGAACCGCTGGTTCAAATGTGTTTTGTAATCCTAGTACTCAATCAATAAATAAAATACTGCACTAGACGCGTTACTCCCAACAAAAGAATCATAGTTTGATCAATGTTTTAGCACTTGTTTAGTGGAGGGAGTTGCAGAGCGAGAAGTTCAGGTGATCATGCGAGTGTGTGACATCACCAGAAGTCCTCACTGTCTATGTTTCAATGAGACACGCTATGACTTTACACACAGATACACAGAAAGGTGACGGCAGAAAAAGGTCATACGGCCTATCGAGTCTGCCCAATGCCACCCCACCTCCTTTTTATACTTCAACCTTAATGCCCAAACCCTCATGTATGTCCCATGCCCTCTTGAATCCCTCCACCATTTTGGCTCCCACTACCTCTTCCGGTAGCTTGTTCCAGGCCTACATCACCCTTTCTGTGAAGAACTGCCCCCTGACATTACCTCTGTATTTCCCACCTTCCAGTTTGAGGCTATGTCCTCTTGTATTCGCTCCCTTCCTCATTTTGAACAAGCTCCCACCCTCCACCCTATTTATTCCTTTCAAATACTTATATGTCTCAATCATGTCCTCCTCTCCCTCCTAGTCTCCAGAGGGTACAGATTTAGCTCTCTCCATCTTTGCTCATAAGGTACCACCTGCATCCCCCGTACCATTTTGGTTGCCCTTCTCTGGACCCTCACCATCACCATCATCTCAATATCCCTGCACAGGTGAGGCCTCCAGAATTGCACCCCATACTCCAGATGTGGCCTTACCATGGTTCTGTACAATGGCATCAGCACCTCCCTCTTCCTGCTAGTAAAGCCCCTCTCAATGCAGGACAACATACCATTTGCCTTGCCCACCACCTTACTGCACTGGTTCCCTACCTTAAGATCACTTGTTACCATAATCCTTACGTCCCTTTCCGTTTCCTTGATCACCACCCCCCCCCCCCAAGGGAGTAAGTTTCACCGCCGTGTTTTCTCCCCAGGTGCATCACCGAGCACTTTTGTGCATTAAATTCTAGTTGCTAGGTCTCTGACCACTGCTCCAACCTCCAAGTCCCGCCTCATGCCTTCCTCCCCTTGGCAGATCCACCCTATTGCAGACCTTTATCGTCTGCGAATGAACTACCACCCGCCCTTCAGACCTTCCAGCTGGGTCACTAACATAGATGTTAAAAGTAGTGGTCCTAGCACTGACCCCTGCAGCACCCCACTTGTCACTTCCCATTCCCTGGAATGTGTCCCATTGACTCCTTCCCTTCAGTCAATTTTCTACCCA
The DNA here is from genome assembly GCA_016271365.2 of Neoceratodus forsteri. Lineage (NCBI taxonomy): Eukaryota > Metazoa > Chordata > Ceratodontiformes > Ceratodontidae > Neoceratodus > Neoceratodus forsteri. Next base: position 1,378,299,320 of record CM028132.1, on the reverse strand, counting down.
CCTGGTGATCCTCTGGCCCACCAGCAGTCTGTCAAGCTTATATACCAGCCTCCTATGTGGAATAGTGTTGAAGGTCTTACTGAAATCCAGATAGGCCATGTCCACCGCTCCCCCCGGTCCACCATCTGCGTCACCCCGTCGAAAAACGCTATCAGGTTTGTCTTGCAGGACCTACCCTTGGTGAAGCCATGCTGCCTTTCGTCCTGCATGCCATTTATCTCCAGGTATTCCACCAAACTAGTCTTCAGTAACGTTTCCATTACCTTCCCCACCACCGAGGGGAGACTAACAGGGCGGTAGTTTTTGACCTCATCCTTCCTTCCTCCCTTGCACAGTGCAACCACTTCTGCCCTCTTCCAGTCCACTGGCACCATGTCTGTGTCCAAGGACAAGTTAAATAGCCTCGCAGATATGGCGCCAGCTCTTCTCTCAGCTCCTTGAGTACCCTTGGGTGCATTCCATCAGGCCCCATCGCCTTGTTTCAATGACAGCTTTTTGTACCCTGATTTCAGATGTAGTTGAGGACCAGCTATAACTATATTATGTACAGTGGAGCCCACCAGGATGCAACACTGTGTCACAGATTACTGCATGACAAAACGGATTAAGTGCCATTAAAATTGCTCCGTTTCCTGCAGTAACTCTGCTATGGAATTCTGTAACACTGCATGGCATCCTGGCAGGCTCCACAGTTATTTATGTACTCTTCAGCAACAGAGTTCTATTGAGGAACATCATTCCCCCTCCCACCGATCCACCCACCTACCTACCCACCCATCTATCCATCTACAGTATCTAATTATCTACTGTATCTAATGTATCTACCTACTATATCTAGATTCTGTAGTGTATCTGTCATATCTATCGAATCTAGCCACAGTATATATCTACTGTATCACATCTGTCTGTCTGTCTATCTATCTCTACATAGGTCTGTCTGCCTGTCTCTCTATCTGGATGTTTGTCTGTCTACAGTATCTATCTATCTATCTACAGTATCTGTCTGTCTGTCTCAGTGTATCTGTAGTTCTGTTCCTGCTGCTTTCCCAAAGTGTGTGTAAATAGTCAGTACCCAGACAGTTGGAGTTTCCCCAGAACAGTAACTTCTGATTTTTTTTTTTTTTATCATATCACTATTTATGCGCCTCTGCAGCGCCACCGGCGGGGGCATCCAGCCGCCAGCCCCCACCACCCCGGAGAGCAGCAGGCTCACTCGCATGATGGGGGTCCAGTGCGGCCACCCCAACCCACCGGAAGGGCCTCCCCATGCCTCTCCGAGCTGGGCTAGACTGCGCGCCCCCAGTGCAATTCCACGACAGTCCTCCAGGTCGGAGGGAGCATGGCCATCAAGCTGCCTCGGTTGCGCCCAGCCATTTCCTCCATTCTTCCCCTAGGAGATGGCAGTGCAATGACGTACGGCACATAAGCTGACATCTTGCTGTGCTCCTCCCCTACTGTGCACTCCTGTCATCACCAGGTACCACTATAGCGCAACATGCTTTCCCCTTACCCACCGCAGAGGGAGGAGAGCAGTCCTGGGATGCTCAATCCACCCAAACCTGGGTCGCTGGCATGGTGCGAGGTGTGGCGTCCAGTGCCTCAACCCTCAGCACCACCGGGCCGGCCTTCTGATTGGTTTAGAAAAGTGTGGTCACTTCATTTAGCCAACCAGAGAATATCTCTTTTCATAAGAAAACATTTCTTCCGGTTCAGCGGTTGTGATTTCAATGTCCGGACTCATGATGAACACCATGCAAAGGGAAGGTGGCATCTAGTTCTGTGTATCCACTGATTTGGTAATGTCACTTGCCTGTATTTCATCTGAAGTTGAACCTGAACCTGTACCGTGTGTGATTTTGCACTCTATTATCGGCACTACTACACTGCTAACAGCACTTTAAAAGATAGTCTGGTGTTTGCCATATGTAATTCTGCAAGTCACTTGCTTACAATGCTTTTACTGGCATAGCCACACTAGCAAATTATTTATAAAGTGCCAGAATAAAACGTTGCAAACCAGCTATAACCATGGCACTCTGAGTGTTTTTTTTTATGGTAACAGGGGAAGATGTTACTCTTGAAATTGACTGTGGATACCAGTATACTATTTAGAGTGCAGGGAAGTTGCTTTTGGAGCAGGTCTGAGTAACAGGGGCATTAGCCAGCCCTAGTCCCCTGCACCATCCTAGTTGGAATCAGTACCTTGCACCAGATACTGCGTGGAGTCTGTGATTTGTGTGTTGCAAGTTAACTGTAGTCTCATCCACTATATTGCTCCCTACCCTAACTCTCCTCACCCTTCTTTTCTCCCTTTCCTCCCTCCCACTCCTCCTTTCCTTCTCCTCTCCTACACCCCACACACCTTTCCCTCTGGCATTCTGGGTGGTGTCTGCTACCCACCCTTGGCTCTAACTCGAAGCTCTCTGGCACCTCCTGCCCCCTTTACTCCCCCTTATCTTCTCCCTTTGCCGTTGCCTCCTGCCTCTCCCTCCAAACAGCTCACTGGTTCCATTAAGATTCTTGTCTCCCTGCTGCTTATGACAGCAGGTGACATCAAACAATCTTGGCCCCATCCCTGTTTCACTCTTGTAGCTCCCCAAAAGGCTTAGGGTTGCCCACCTCAACACCCACAGCCTCTGCTCTAAAATGGATCAGCTGCAGTCCCTAATGGTCAACCTCCAGCCAGATGTACTTGTCATCTTGGAGTCCAGGCTCTCCTCCAAGGTCCATTATTTTGCAGTAGCCATTCCCAGTTATATCATAGCCAGACAGGATCACCTTGAAAGGGCAATGGTGTAGCAATTTACCTCTCCACTGGTATCCAATTTGCATCTGTGCTATCTGTCTCTTCTCCCTCGGCCTATGAGCTGCTCTTTGACAAACTCTTCCTCCCTTTGTCAGACCCTGTTTTTATTGCAAGGGTCTACTGCTGCCCTAGAGGGACCCCTGAATCAGTCACCAAACTCCTCTCCTCCATACGTTCTCATTCCTCCTCTGGCGAGTTGCTCATCCTTGCCAACTTAAATATCAACTGGCTCGCCCCTCTACACATAAATTTTGCCAAAATATAAAATCCCTCCAACTATCCCAGCTGATTTCTGACCCCATCTGTCTCACTCATAAATCCCAAAACCACTCCCTTCTGGATTGCATCCCCTACTCTCAACCCCAACGTATTGTTGATGCAGGTATCCTCCCTGACGCCCTCAGTGACCACCATATGGTCTACTCTGTGCTAATGATCTGCCACCCTAAAACTTTCCCTAAACTCATTCTTCTTCAGACATTCAGGCTGCTGGACTGTCCTCCACCATGCTAACCTGTCAGCCACCAATAGGTCCCAGCTCTGTAGCCACCAGTATCAACTCTGCCCTCCAACCCTGCCAGTCAAAATTCACAGCTGTCTGGAACCACCATGCCCCCCACACAGGAAAACCAGAGTTGGGGGGGGGGGGGCTGTGCTGTGAAGTCCAAGCAAAATGAATGTCAGGATTTAACACTCTATAACTTGGATTCGGATATAAACTTTAAATATTGTTTTCTGGCTATTGCAGCAGGTGCAACTAGCCTTTATCGCACCCAGAAGACTTGCTGATTCCCAATGGGCAAGCCCAAGAAAGATACAGGCCCACCTGACGAAGCTAAAAGTAAAATGGTCCCGATCCTCCAGCTACTCGATCTGCTCGCAGCTGACAATGGAGACAAAACTCTGCAGAATCTCAGCCCGAAAATTAATTAATTTCTTCAGTGACTGGACTGTTGGAAAAATTTGATTCTCTGACCAGTTGAGCCAGTACTCTGGATACTGATGTCACCTTAGTTAAAACTGACACTGTGGAGACCCTAAGAGCTCTGAGGGCAGCCCTGGGTGCTCGGTTACTTCAGTGACGGAAGATATGCATTTAAAGTCTAGTCGTTGAGACTCTGGAGAATCAAGCCAGGAAACAAATATACAGGTCATGGGCATGCGGAGCAGAGTAAGGGTGATCATTTGGGGCTGTTCTTCTTGCAGGAATGGCTTGAGCAACAATTGGGACAGCCCCTCATTGACTGACATATCAGTATTCAAAAAGCTCACAGTGTGGCATGAAGAGGTTGTCCTGCAAATTCGGATGCTTCCAGAGTTATGGTCCTGGATGGTGTTGGGTCCTGGGACTTAATTTTGGCCTTAGCCAGAGGTCAACGGACTTTGCTTCACGATGGTCATCAGGTGCTTCTCCTTCCAGACATCAGCTATGCAATCCGCCCAAAGAAGAAATGGTCTGATGGCATGTGGGCCATGCTTTGTTCGCTGAAAGTCTCGCACAGTATACTTTTCTCAGCCCATCTTTGAACTGTTCACGAAGGAAGGGTTTTCATCTTTTCTGACCCATCCGACCCTTTGAAATGGGCCCAGCATCATGCTCCACCTCAGTGACTGAGGAAGGACCATTCACAGTCAGATCCGGAGGTGGGACAACAATGGTGGCACCTGATTCGAACAGTGCACCCTTGGGTTCAGGTTTGCCTAATCACCAACTTCTAATCTGCCTTAAATTCACTCTTTGACTTTTATGGGTTCTGCTTTTTCCCTTGTCGTTTTGTGTGAGGAGTTTTCTGTGCAGTTTCTTTTTCAGCCAGCTACTCTGTATTAGTTTGGCGGTCCTGTTTGAGGGCTTAGGGCATTACTGTTCATTGTTCCGATCTCTCCCTGTGTTAAACTTTTCAGTTACTGTTTCCTGCTAGTTTATATGTTTTAATCCAGTTAATGTAGCATTCTAATTCTATTTCAGTGATGCCTTTATGGTACTGTACTTTGACTTATGCATGACTCTCTTCCTTTACAGGAAGCAGAGACTTGTCTATCTAGCCTTACTCCGTTGTTTGTAAATTTCATGCAGCTTATGGGCTTAATATTGCAGCCTATTATTGGTGTATAAATTGATACATTCTTTACTGACTTCCCTCCACAGACATATCTAATTCACGAAGTACGATATAACTTCATGGCTTGTATTAAGAGGGTGGCACCCTCCTGCGTTTTTGCACTATTAGTCCTTAATTACTTCATCATGTATAATGTATGTTCATTGCAAAATCAATAAATATAAACTGAAAACAAAAGGAAACCAGAGGTTCTACCTCCTCTAGTTTCTGCAGAGCTGATGACTTGCCTGGAGCCAGTGACCTAGCCTGGCAGTCCTACAAGATCACTGGCCCATCTGCTGCCTGAGCAACTAATGCACCCTTTGTAATGCCAGTGCCAAAGCCACCAGGCTTGCAGAATCAAATATTTTGCATACACACTCCAGAACAACCTTAATCAGCCCCTTAATGTTCTAGAAGGCTAACCACTCCTTTGTTTCCTTCTGACCCAGTACCCCAACAACCCCCCCATTCCTAAAGGTTGGCAATTTCCTCACCTCAGACCCGCCTGTAGTTGCTTCTTCCTTCAAGTCCTACTTCACCACTTGTGCTTAATCCCTCCTTTCCTCCTCCCCTGCACTCACCCAATCTCCCCTCCCCCTGCCTCCTCCCATGCACTCTTTCTCCTTTTCTCCCACCACTAATACTGCCCCTTCAAGGCCTTCCTAGCTCTTAACTCTTACAAGGGCATGTGCCAATGGTCTTGACTCCAAGTTTCTCCATCTCTCTGCTCCTGCCATCACATTTCCTATTGTCCACCTCCTCAACCTCTCCCTCACCTCAGCTACTGCCCCAGATACCTGGAAAAGGCTACTGTAATTCCCTCCCTAAAGGTGGCAGTCCTTCCTTTTAGTAAGAACTGCGTGTCTCTCTCTCTCCTATCCACCCTCCCTAAGCTCCAGAATACCTTGTTCTTTCACAGCTGCCCCCCCTCAGCTCCTCCTCCTTTTCACTCCTTCCACTCTGTCTTCAGGAAGTCCCTCCCATCCCTCCCTCCCTCTGGCTCACTGACTACATTCTTTCTGGCATGGACCAGGGTCTGCTTAAATTCTGCCTTCTTTGTTGACTTGGCCAAAGCTTTTGACACTGTTGCCCACCCTCTCCTAGAAACCTAGAAGGTGATGGCAGAAGGAGACAGCTAGGTCCATCTAGTCTGCCCAGTGTGTTTGTATTATCCTACCCCCCCAACTGCCCTTTTGGGTGAGGGCATCCTTGTGTCTATCCCATGTATTCTTGAATCCTCCAACTGTGTTAGCCCCCACCACCCCTAGGGGCAGACCATTCCAAGCATCCACCACTCTCTCTGTGAAACAAAACTTCCTGACATTGGCAGTGAACCTCCCTCCCTTCAGCCTTAGATCATGCCCCCTAGTTCTGCTGCCCTCCTTGAAGTGAAAAGTTCCTGTGTCTGTACCTTGTTTATGCCTTTTATGTATTTGAATGTCTCTGTCATGTCTCTCCCTCCTTCTCTGTTCCAGGGAATACATGTTTAGTTCTCTCAGTCTTTCTTCATACGACATCTGATGCAATTCCTTATCATTTTAGTTGCCTTTCTCTACACTGCCTCAATCCGGGTGATGTACTTTTGAGGTGAGGCCTCCAAAACAGGACATACTCCAGGTGTGGCCTGACCAGTGATCTGTACAACAGCAGACCACCTCCCTCCTTCTGCTTGTGATTCCCTCCCAATGCACAAGCTAAGGCGATGGGGTTCTCTGCCTCATGTGAACATACATCACAAACATACGAAGAAGCCAGCAGAAGGAGGCCATTTGGTCTATCTAGTCTGCTCGTATGGCAGGGTCCACAGCTTGAGCTACTGTCCCTGCCCCCCCCCACTCCTCCCATCCTCCCTACCCCCATGATCCTTACCGTCCCCAATTCCTATCCCAGCCTCTCTTGAAGCTGTCCACTGTCTTCAACGAGACCGCCTCTTCTAGTAGTGCATTCCATGCGTCCACCATCCTCTCCACAAAAGTGCGCCTGACCTCCCTCCTAAACTGTGGTCTGTGATCAACAAATTTGTCTGAACTCCTCTGGGATCAAGGTACTGTGTCTGTTGAACTGTGAGGAAAATACTGGATCTTTGGGGTGAAATCGAGGTACTGTGCTCTGTGATTTTGGGGTTGGTCAAATGAAATCAAGGTAATGTGATTCTAGAACTGTTACTGGGAATGATGTCCGTAACTCTTTGGAATCTGAGGCAGATTACTGTGGATCAAGGAATTATGACTCTGGGGACTTGGGGCTGAGTAAGTAGAATCAAGGTACAGGGAATCTAATACTGCATGAAGGGAAATGTAGGAATTTGAAGCTGACTGTAATAACTGTGACTCTTATACCACTGTAATAATAAAGAGGGATAGGGCAGCATGGCAGAAGGAAAACTGAGCAGGACAGGGAAGGACATATTAGAGGTGAGTATGGCAACTTGTGATGTGGTTAGGGACAGCGGAAAGGTAGGTGGGCCAGGGGGCAGCAGGACACCTGGGGAGCCAACACGGATAGAACAGCTCTGGGCAGGGAATGGGGGGCACAGAGAAGAGAGGAGAGAGGAGAGAATGGATAGGGGAAAATGATTGTGGAAGTCAGTGGAAAAGACAGGAGAGGGTGATACACCAGGGGGAGGAACAGTGGCTGCATAAGGGAGAGAGATCGGTGGCAGGAGGGTAGTGGATACGGAAGAGGGAGGATCATGGGGTGTAATAACTGTGGAGCAGCCATATTCATGGGCACCCTGTGGAGGCTGGGGAGGGCCCAGTTTGTCAAAGTCTGGGTAGGCTGTGGATGAGATTTTAAGGTTAAAGAGGGAAAAGTCTTGGACAGAAAGAGAAGAGGAAATGGAAAGCACAGACTGTAACCAGGTAAACAGAAGAAGGGATGGGGTAGGGACTGGAGATGGAGAATAATCCACACTGGGGACAAAGGAGAGATACAAGTACAGGAGATAGGGGCCAAAGGAACAGGGGCAGAGTTTTTGCGAGGCATACAATGAAGCTCAAACAGGTACTGGCCAGTGATGGGAATGACAGATGGGGAGAAGGTGCTGTGGAAGAACAGTACAGGGTAAAATAGAGAGAAATGGGATTGGGAGAAGGAAAAGAAACTAATGTGTGTCAAGATAGAATGAGTACACGGGAGTACTGATGAGGGTAGTATAACAGGGGCAATGAGGGGAACAGTGTGCAGGAGGAAGGAGGAGTTAGGACAGGGAGGGAAGGGAGGATGGGAGGGTGACAGGAGAAAGGGTGGGATCTTAGTGTTAGGGGACTCAATACTGAGAGGGATCAGGTGGGGTAGCAAGGAGAGAGCATAGTCGGGTCTGGGTGGAAGCCATGCCAGGAATGAAGGTGTAAGGGTGGGGCAATCAGTACTAAAGGGCAGGAAAACCATCTAATTCTACATCTGGGGATGAATGACCTGGCTGATGGGACAGTAGGTGAGGTGAAAAGGAGGTTTGAGGATTTAGGTCCAGTTTGCGAGGGGGCAGGAAGATCAGTTACCTTCTCGGAGGTACTTCCAGTCCCAAGGGAAAGTATGGCAAGAAAACTGAGGATTCATGAGTTTAATGAATGGCTGGTAACCTGGTGTTAGGAAAAAGGGTATGGGTTGGTAGGAGGGTGGGAGGTGACCTGGGAGGACAGCAGTCTATATGCTAAAGATAGACTGAGCTTAAATGAAAAAGGGAAGAAAGTACTGAAGCAAAAGTTTGGGGAGTATATTGAGGAGAATTTAAACTAGGAGAGGGGGTGGCAGAAGGGATCGAGGTGATCAGAGGCCTCAAGATGGGAAACCATATGGGCTTACCCCCCATAACAGTGAGATAAAGTGAGCAGCAAACAATACAGGGACGGCCATAAAGAGAGTGGAGGAAGGAGGAAGGGAGAAAGAAAGGGGATGGAGGGTGGTATCTTTAAATGCTAGAAGCCTGGGGAATAAAAATACAGAACTATAGGCTCTCATGGTGGAGGGAGGGGTGGACATGGCAGCTACCACCGAGACATGGGCCACCCAAAACCATGACTGGCCAGGACCTGGCAGTTCCAGGTTACAGACTATACCACAAGGATAGAGTTAAGGGGAAAGGAGGGGGTAGCACTCTATGTGAGGGAGGGGCTAAAGTGTGTTAGGGAAGAGAGGGAGGAGGGAGACGCAGAGGCTCTATGGATGCAAATCCAAGATCCATAAAATAGGACACTATGGATGGGGGTGGTGTACAGGCCGCCCTCCCAATCGGAAAAGACAGGGTATTGGCGGAACAGATCCAGTGGAACTGTGAGAAGGGTGGGGGGGTGATAGTAGGTGACTTCAACCTGCCGGAGTGGAGTGGGGACACCTGCCATCTAGTTATGAAGGAACAGATAATGCTAGATGCCTTCCAGGATAACTTCCTGATGCAGTTGGTCAAGACCAACGAGGGAAGGGAATACCTTGACCTCGTGCTGTTATCGAGGGAGTAGGTAAAGGATCTGAGGGTGAAGGAACCACTGGCAGGGAGAGACCCCCAGACAGTATGGTTCCAGCTGCAGCTGGGCAGGGAGAGGGGGGGCCACTGGCAAAAAGGTGCTAGACTTTAGAAAGGCTAACTTCAAAAAGATGGGTGAAGTTGTGCAAAGGTTCCTGAACCGAATTCAGTATAATATGGACACAAATCAGTAGTGGGAACTCATTAAGCTAGGGATAGTGGAGGCAACAAATTCCTGCAGCAAGGCCCACAGTAAAAAGGCTACGGAGAAGAAACCTAGCTGGATAAGCAAGGGTGTCACAGACAGGGTGAGGAGGAAAAGAGTCGCCTATAGGAGATACAGGAGAACAGGGAGGGGGGAGGACAGGGAGGAGTACCTGAAAGAAGCAAAGGAGGTGACCACGGAAGTAAGGGCAGCAAAGGCATCAAGGGAGCTCAGGCTGGCGAAGGGAATTAAGGGGGGGGGAGACTTCTTCAGGTACATCAGGGAGAAAAGGGGTTGTAAATACTAAATAGTAAGGATTGAGAAGGAGGGGAATGGGTGGAAAAAGGGATGAAAAGGCAGAAGCACTTAATGACTACTTCTCGGTTTTTACTAAACCGAAAGGGGGGGATACCTAAGGTTGGGGGGAGGATAGGATCAGAGGAAGAGGGGGGTGACGGACGAGGAAATCACAGAAGGTAGAGTGCTAGATGGGTTGAGGGCACTGAGGGCGGACAAGGCACCAGGACCGGATGGCATACACCCCGGGGTACTGAAGGAGCTGGCAGAGGTCCTGGCAGGCCCATTGGCAGACCTATTTAATGCCTCTCTGGACTCAGAGTGTGTATCTCAGGATTGGAGGACGGCTCACGTTGTTCCACTCCATAAGAGTGGTCCCAAAGATGAACCAGGGAACTATAGACCAGTGAGTCTCATGTCCATAGTGGGGAAACTGATGGAAACAATCCTGAAGGAGAGGCTGGTTACCCTGCTGGAGGTCAATGGGGTGCAGGACAGTCGGCAGCATGACTTTGTCAAGGGCAGATCTGGCTAGACCAACCTAGTGGACTATTATGACTGCGTGACTAGGGAAGTGGACAAAGGGCATGCAGTGGATGTCCAGTACCTGGACTTCAGTAAGGCATTCGACTCAGTGCCACATGGGAGACTAGCATATAAGTTAAGGGGCACAGGGGCAGGGGCAAAATTGGTGGGTGGGGTGGAGAACTGGCTGCAGGGACAGCAGCAGAGGGTGGTGGTGGGTGGTGAATTATCATCCCCAGGGGTAGTGATGAACGGGGTCCCACAGGGGTCAGTGCTGGGGCTAGTGTTATTTGGGGTATTTATTGCAGACATCTCGGTAGGAATAAATAGCAAGATCAGTCTATTTGCGGATGACACCAAGATGGGAGCAGTGGTGAATGACCAAGGGGGGTGGGCAGGGATTGCAGGAAGAGCTAACAAGGCTGGAGACATGGTCTGACACCTGGCAACTTGGTTTTAATGCCAAAAAATGCAAGGTGCTGCATTTTGGGGCAAAGAATCCAAAGAGGAGCTACCATCTTGGTGGGGGGTGGAGGAATGCAGCTAACTGTGACTGAGGAGGAGAAAGATCTGGGGGTGCTCATTATGGGAGCAATGAACAACTCAGCACAGTGTAGGAAAGCAGCAGCAGTGGCCAACAAGATGCTGGGTTGTACTGCAAGGGGTATAACCTCTAGGAGGGAGGTGATTGTGCCGTTATACAGATCACTGGTCAGACCCCACCTGGAGTACTGCATTCAGTTTTGGCACCCTTACCTAAAGAGGGATATTTGATTGCTGGAAGGGGTGCAACACAGAGCAACAAAGATGATCATGGCTCTGGGGCAGTTACCATATGAGGTTAGACTGAGGGAGTTGACCTCTGGAGGAGAGGAGGGATGGGGGATATGATTGAGACCTTTAAGTACATGAGAGGAATAAACAGGACAGGCATGGAGGGACTGTTCAAGGGGAGGGTGGGGAGACACTTGGGCCATGACATGAGATTGGAAGGTTTAGGAGGGAGATGAGAGCACTTCCTTACAGAAAGGGTAGTAGCAGAGTGGAATGCACTACCGACAGAGGTGGCAGCCTGTAAAACAGTGGGATGCTTCAAGAGGAGCTGGGATAGGGCAAAAGGGAGGGTTATGGGAGGAGGGGCAGCTGCAGAGTAGGGGTGCTAGCTGCAAAACTGAGAGACTCGATGAGACAAATGACCTTTCTCTGCTGGCAGTTTCATATGTTCTTATGTTCGTAAACCTCCACCTCCAGCTCAAATTGTGTTCCCTTGTGTTATGGTTGCCACTCAGCATTAAAGAGCCCTCCTTATCCACCCAATGTATTCCTTTCAAGTACTTGAAGGTCCCAATCATCCCTCTCTCTCGCTCCTATCCTCCAGGGAGTCCATGTTCAGTGCCCTCAACCTCTCCTTGTACGCCTAACCCTGCTGACCTGCTATCATCTTTGTAGCCATCCTCGGGACCTTCTCCAGCAGGTCATCAGTCAATTGGTTCTGTTCGTACACTGAGGGCAGACTTCAAGCTGTCCAGATCAGAGACAACTTTTACCCTCCACTCCCTATCTGCTCAGCTGTGCCCCAAAGAGCTGTCATTGGCCCCATTTCTCTCTTCCATCTTCCTGAATGACCTCCCTGCTGCCTGCTCCTCTGTATCTATCCATGTGTACACAGACAATACTATGCTTTTTGCTTCCAGATCCCCTGCTCCTGTCCTTACTGCCCGGCTGCAAGTGGACTTTGACAATGTCCAGCGCTAGTTCCAAACCAACCAACTGTCCTTCAATGCCAAGAACACAGTCTTCCAGACCTCTGGTTCCTGGCAGAAGATCACCAGGATCATCCCACTCTCCTCCTTCCATACCCTCAGCGGTACTGCGAATGAGGATGTCTCCTCCTTTAAATGCCTTGGGACCTGGCTGGACTGTCATCTCGATTTCTCAGTGAATGTAGATGCCATCCACCACAAGCTCCGCCCCAAACTTGGCACGCTCTACAGGAACAAAGCAAGCATCCCGCATTCCACCCATCGAGAGATCATCTCAAAGATGATCCTCCCTATCTTCGACTATGGCGACATCATCTACATCACCACTCCCAAGTCCACCCTTGCCAGAGTGGACCCCCTCTTTCACTCCTTCTGCCACTTTGCCTTGGGCTGTCCTCCCTGGCCCCACCACTGCTCTCTTTACTCCTTCCTCTCCTTCTCCCTTGATTCCAGGTGCCTCACCCACTGTGCCTTCTTCATATCCAAATTCTGGCTCAACTCCTTCTCTCCTACCTTTCTTCTTTCCTCATCCCCTCCCACTAGTAGCACTGTTTAGTCCTTTCCCTCCTTCCCGGAAGTCTACTGACCAAGCTGCCTTTTCACACTGTTCCCCTAAGTTTTGGTCTTCTCTTCCCCTTCCATCCGCTCAGCTCTTCCCCTTAAAATCTTCCTTGTCACTTTACAACTCCTCCTGCAACTGTTCTAACCCCAGACCTTAGCGGCCACCCTCCACCCCCAACCGCATGCTCAGGTACTGTTTACTCTGAGTGTCTGTCACCAACCTTCCTCCCCAATTATGGGGTTGTTCACTGCTGCTGCTCGAGTTCAATGTTATCTACTTTAGGCACCTTGTTTGCATGGTATTACTTTGACTCAAATACTGGTTTTGCATGTCTATAAATTCATTGCACTTTTGCACCATGTTTTGCTTGCACTGTATTACTTGGCACAGAATATTGCTGCACAGCTGATACGTATTATTATTTTTCCACTTACAACTTACTGTCTTGTCTGCTCCCTCACCAAGCCCTTCCCCAGGACACATCTGGAAATGAGCTTTATTAGCCAGTACGTCATTGCTGGTAAAACGTTTGACATAAATAAATAAAATATCCATACCATGAAAATGTATCAGTTTGAATTACTTGCTGTGTCATTCTGTACAGTTACGTGACCATATACATCTTTCTTCTGTTTTCATTTGGTCACAAAAAAGTCATCCTGTATGCAATGTGACTGTTTGCTTTTGTTTTGTAACTGAGGTGTTGTGCTTACCTGCAGCTGGCAGTAGTCCAGAGATATCCCTGTCTAAGTCTGCCCTAGTTTGATATTATGCTGCCACCACTTTTGAAACCCTGCTTTGGCATGGAGGGTGAAGCTGAGGCAAACTACAATGTACAATATTTGTAACTATGATGAAGTTGGGTACAGCTTCACCCTCCTGTCATCACAAGAGTCCAAAAATGAAGACAGAACTAGTATCAAAAATAGTGCAGACTAAGACAGGGATATCTCTGGGACTGCAGTCAGCTACAGGGAAACACAGCACCTTATTTAAGAGAGTTTTTTTATGGGCTTTCAACCGATGTGTGGCACTGTTCTTACATGTTTCTCTAAACAACAACAAAAATACATATATCAGGAAAGCTTTTTTTTTTTTAATTTATTCTTTCTCTTCCCTGTTCATGAACCCCTCCCATTCAGCCCCATGGCCAACTCTCCAGCCCTGCAACCCTGTTCACCTTTCAGGCTGCCTGGAGACTCAACCCCTCATACTGTAGTAGGGTCCTCTGAGCTCGCTAACCTCAGAATTAGGTGCCCTGCGGTTAGTGGCGGTCATGCTGGGTTTGGAATTACAGCACAGTGCATCATCGTGGTGTCCTGAGATTTTCTGCTTTTCTCTGCCCTCCCAGGAAGTAGGCAGCAGAGGCTCCATGCGAACCTGTGCATGCAGCTGTGTGATGTTGCACAGAGCCAGTCAATGCCCTCCCTCCTTGCGTAAACTGCCCCCCATGGTCACCCAGCTGGCAGTCTTGTGGTGGAGTCGGCCTCCCTCTCTCCTTTCCTGGAGAAGGAAAGCATCATCTTGGACACTTGATCCCCTCTCCCTCCTCTCCTTCGGCCTTCCGATGAACCAGACATGTTTCTGAATCCAGGTTGCCAACACTACGAGCATGAGTGCTACCTCCGTCCTATCAGGTTGGTTATCAGGGCCATATCCTAAAAAAAAAAATGGTTCTTCCAGTTCAACAAGCTGATACAATATGTGGCTTTTCGACTAAACATTTTATGAAGGAGAAATAGACTGTAACACAAACATCTGACATAATTTTAGGCATCAAATCCCTACTTGCAGCTGAAATGGAGCTGAATTACAATACTTCAGTTCAGAGTTAATTAAGCTATAGATCTAAAGGTCACTGGTTCAATTCCCACTTCTGCAAGTCAGATCAGCATACAGTATATAGGTTGTTTTTAGGGACTCATAGCCCCCAAGGGGAGACACAGGTTTGGGGGGGTTGGGGGAGTTGGGGAGAAGGATAACAGATCACCAGTACAGTAGGTCAGAGCGGAGAGGTAATATAGTAAGGGCAGACTCAATGGATCTCGTCTCCTTCTGCCATCAAATTCTGTTTCTACTTTTCAGAAAGGTGCCGGGTGACCTGTGGGAGACACGCACCTCTCTGTAAAGAGAAACAAACTTGGGCCTGGAGCTAGTTCTCATAAGGGCATGAATTCAGATACAGAAACAGTGAAGAACCGCATCACTCGCCAAATAAAATTTCAAAAATGTGTTTCGTTTATGACAGGCCACATTCAGTAATACAACCATCGTTTTGTGGCCTTACTAGCCACTTTTCATAGCGTGTGGTCCTTATCGCCATTAAATATTTTTCCCTTCAATAACAGTTTCAGAATACAGTATTTTCTGATATTCCTGTTCATCAGGTTACTCTGAGCCTGGCTGCCAGCATATCTTAGTGAGTTCTCTCAGTTCTGACACAACATCAGTGTATCTGAGAGTGGCAGAAACGCCAAATCTAGCAGGGACAGAGGCAGGGTGGGACACACTTCTTGTGAGCTGGATGTCAGTTTGGTCACTAGCTTTCAAAATCTGGTAGCCAAATCAATATTTTTAGTGGCAATCGTTTTTAGGGGTTCCAAAATCACTTTGTAGTCAGGTAGCCAGTAGGCTGGTAACCATCGCAATTTCCTAGCCAAACCAGCTTTTTTTTTTTTTAGTAGCAACTGGCCACCTGGCTACCTAATTTTGTCCCTCCTGGACAGAGGACACTTTCTGAGGCAAAATCAGGGACAGTTGAGAGATCTGAGTCAATATGTGAAGGTATTGTGTTGCTTTAACCACAACGAGAAGGAGCACTATCACAGTCTACAGTTGGGGGAAGGGAGGTAGTGGCGGAGGCACCTCGCCAGAGAGGAAACTGAAATAGCTTATAAACTGTAAAATTCAGGAAGCTCTTATAAAAATCACATAATTCATATTTGCAGGGTGAGGAGGAGGGCAGGCCTGGTCAAGTGGGTTATCTGATCATAACAACCCAGCAGAGGCCGCGCACGCGACTTCCAGCAATGCAAGGCTGCTTCCCTTGTTTTCAGAAAGCAGATGGAGCAAAAATATTTCTGGCACGTTCCTGTCAATCTGAAACCAGCTCAGGTCACAATGCAGAGGTCTGTTTATTTCCTAGATATGAAAATCCTTCCCCCTAATAAAATAGACAGACAGACTGACAGGCAATACTGGATAGCTAGACTCACTGCACAGTAATGTAGTAAAACAGGGCTCTCAGGGAAGTGGGAACCCACTCCCTTTACAGTCAGTGAGTGGTTCAGGATATGGACAGGTACCTGCTCTGTGTCCATGAGATGCCCAAGCACTTGGGCAAGGACTCTCCCCCCCCACGCTTCTTGCCTTTGCAGCACCTCCTGACAGTAAGTAAACCATGTTCACAGCACCCCCTTGGGGGGGGCCCTTATGGGCCCCAGTTTTAACAGCAGGAGGAGGAAGTAATGCTGACCCTGTACAGGACTACGGAAAGGGTACATCTCATGTACTGTGCCCAGTTCTGGAACTCACACCTGAGGAAGGATAGGGACGGGCTGGAGATTACATGAAATACATTGAAAAAAATACATACAGATAATAATAAACATACAGTGCATAAGTAAATGAGAAAATACAGTGCAAACAATGGATATACATTTCAAAAGAAAAACTCTGAGCAGCAGGTTGGTAGTTAGATACAGGATACAGAGTACAGAGAAGTACACAGAGGCACTTGGTTCTATATAACATGGACACTATTCATAGGCAAATACAAGTCAAAAATAGATACGCTAGTTAAAGGTGACCGGCAAACTCACAGAATATGTTTTTTGTTTGCACAGTATGTGTGGAAGTTTGTTCTAAGGCAAACCGCATCGTTTTTTTTTAATAAAAATCATATCTGGCATTTATATTTTTACGAGAAGTCCACGTTCTTCCCTGCTGTTGCTGCTGTGTTATGCCGAGTAACACATCGGGCATTTATGGATATGCTAATGAGGCAGCGCGTCACTACCACGACTCCAAAGATTGTCGTTTCAGACGCAGCATTCTCGCATGCTGTCCCCATGTGGAGGCCTGCCAGTGGTCACTGTAGTAGTGTTTTTTCCCCCCGCCTATAGAACTAACTGTAGACATTAATTTCGGCGGGTGATGTATCCCAAAGCATCAGGATAGACAATGGGTTGACGTTTCTTTCATGTTGTGAAAAAATAAAAGTATATAAAAATGAACGATTTTGCACTGTGTCCTTTTGTATGCGTGTGTGACTTTCGGTGTCTCAGTGCTGCTAACCTGTACTTATCATAAAACTTGCAGCTGAACTAAAATATTTTTTTTTTCAGTGGAGTTAGTAGAAATAATTAATAAGTAATTTGGATCCCGGCCCGTCAGCACAGTGGTTGGATTTCTGTGTGCGACGCCGGCGACCTGGATTCAGGAACGGACTTGGGTCGCTGGAGGGCCAGCAGAGGGGAGAAGGATGGAGCATCCAGGGACAGCTCTCCTTCTCCGGGGGGGTGGGATGCGCACGGCACCTGCTGGCCCCTGGTGGAGGCTGGGAGCACAGCAGGATGTCAGGATTCAGTACACAAGGGAGTGGCGGATGTCAGTGTACGCCTTGACGTTAGCATGCCACTGTCCAGAGAAAAAACAGGAAAAACAGCTCCCTGACTGGCCGGATGATGGTCTCCAGCCCCCACTGCCTCCGAACCCATGACTGACCACCTCAGTGACACCAGGCCAATTGAGAATGGACTGGCCACCCTACGGAACCTTCCTCCTCAGAGGAGGGGACCTGTCCGGTGAAAGGATATGCCGGGTTACCCGGGGCTGCAATATGAGGGAAGTAGCCAGCATTGGGGGAGGGCAGGCAGATGGAAGGGAATAGGAGGCCCGAAGGAGTGGGCAGCCAGGGGAAGGGAAGGCACAAAAAAAAAAAAAAAGTAATTTGAACTTGATAGCTGTTATCTTTCTTTCTTAAATGCAGTGTTGTGGTACTTTACAGTACTATATAGATAATGATGTACTGTGTTGCTCCAAATTGTAAAAATTGGGATAAAAGTGGGAAGTCATTTTTCACCTTTCCCAAATCCAAGAAGCTTTGATGCACTTGAATAGTGGCTTGCCGTAGGGAACTTAGTTGGAAGCCTGGTGAGAGAGGCATTTTGTGTGAGGATCACTTTGATCCCTGGGGCTTCTCAATGCTGCCAGACAGTGTGGTTACAAAGACTTAATATGAAGAAAAGTGCTGTTCCACAAAGAATTGAAAATCCTTCAAAGAGCACCCAGAAACACAACAAGAGAGACTAGCATTATTTGATAATGTGTAAAGTGATGAGGTATGTGTACATTTTTTTAGATTACATTGTGACTGCCCCTTAGGCACAGTGTTATCTCTGCCACTTCAACGCTGGCGACCACTGTTCAGGAATGGGCATCGAAAGCCATATTGCCTGTTATGGGTGATGTAGTCTGAGCATCTGTTGTACTGCTGTGCTCCTAAGTGTGTGGGTGGGGTGGTGGGTTTTGGATCCCTTAACACCTACGTCTCCCACCAGAGGCTGGCAGTACCACTTCATACGTGACCACGCAGCAAAGGGCTGATGGTTGGTATACATGTGCAGTGTGCTGGGGGGAGGGGGGGCATCTGTTGGACTGTTCTGCTCCGGGGTTGTTGGTTTGGGGTGGTGTTATCTCTTTCGCTTGCAACGCTGGCAACCACTGTTCAGGAATGGGCACTGAGAGCCAGATTGCTTGTCGTGGGTGATGTAATCTAAGTATCTGTTGTACTGCTCTGCTATGAGGTGTGGGTGGGGTGATGGGTTATGGATCCCAAACACCTACATCTCCCATTGGAGGCTGGCATTACCACTTCATGTGACCATGCAACAAAGGGCTGATGGCTGGCACACGTATGCTGAGTGGTGCGCCTGAGTTTTTTTTGGGAGGAGGGCATTTGTTGGACGTTGGACTGCTCTTCTCTGGGGTTGTTGTTTTATCGTGTGTTATCCCTGCTGCTTAGTAATGGTGAGGGACAGTACATAGTTTTGAATGTTTTTATGAACGCATTTACTGGCAAAGGACCATTACCTTCACAGAAGATCGATGATATGGGAAAAAAAAAAAAAAACACTTCCCTTGCTTACTTTATGCCAATACGCCCTACCGACCAGTGGTTAAAGTTGGCAGGGCATATTATCATAAAGTAAGTGACAAAACCACACCACTGCTCGTGAGATGGTGGCTTCCAACAATGGAAAACAGAAGTTGTGACGTGCGCTTTCCATTAAATAAAAAACATGTAACCGGCCCGCCAGAGCAGTGGTTGGATTTCCGCTTGCGATGCCAGCGAACCGGGTTCGGGAGCGAGCCTGGGTCGAAGTGAGGGCGGCGAAGAAGGATCGAGCATCCCATGGACCGCTCTCCTTCTCTGAGGGGTGGGGGGTCTTGCGGTCAGTATAGGGGCAACACCTAGCAGAAGCTCGGTGTATCGCCCTGAATGCCGATGCACGGTTAAGGGAACTCTGGGGTGGGAAAGACGCAGGCATCATTGCACATCTCCGCCCCAGCTTATAGGGATAAAATCCCTACTTGCCTGACGTCTCTATGACGCCCTGCCCCCGAGCACTGATTACCCGCCTGGCCGAGGGCTCTCCCAACCAGTTACGGATACATGGCACTGGTTCTTGGCCGAGGTGTCGTGCCCCGCCTCCTGGGGGGAATGCCAGGAGTGACTGGTAGAGCAAGTGGCTATAGGTGGTGGATGCTCGGAGGCGCCGTGACTAGGGCTGACCTCTGACAGACGGTAGAGTGGGGGTAAAAAGTATGATGAATTAAAAAAAATTAAAATAAAATAAAAAACATGTATAATTACTGTAAAAACTTTGCATACTGTACAAAACAGCTAATTGAGCATTTTGGCACCAGTTGTGAAAGCCGGTAGGTTTTCCATTGTTTTCCTTTAATGTCCACCAGAACAAGCAGACAGAACCTCGGTTTAACATCTCATCTCTGAAAGACCGCAAAGGATCCCTCTTGTGCTGCACTAGTGTCAGTGCTGGGATTTACACCGAGTTCCCAGTGTCGCAAGAACCCACAACCTTCCGACCTGCCCATCTCAGAAGCGAGTGTGCAACCTACTGCACCACCACTGACACTGACAGGTGGTCTGAAGTACTGCTCTGCTGAAACACGGGATAATAAATTCAGTGAATCCCAACAAGGCAGTACTGATGCTGTGATTTTTATGAAACCCACACTGGATATCAGAAAATAAATAGCTTGTATTTAAGGGGACACTGTCAACTCTTTTTGCCTGATATTATTTCTAAATGAAACCCCCGACATTTTATGTTGCTGTTTGTTTCATCTGCTTCCTTTCTTAGTAGAACTGAAATGCATGCTAATGGTGTGATTAAACCCAACCTTGTTTTGTTTCAATAGTGTGTTCTGGGTTTATTGCCTCCCTCCATTACTGCCATCTTCCCCAGGGTATTAAATGAATTTGGAACCTGGTCCCAAGTAAACTAACTTTCTTAATTCCATTATATAGGAAATCTATCGATCAGAGGTCACGTATTCACTGCCTCATTACTTTAATCCACTTTCCTCCATATCACCAACTGCACTTCATTACTCACTTTTAACATTTTTTATGGAAATGGCTTTTGATAATGCTGAATGTAACTGTTTTGTGTGAAATTATTATATTTATTGTAAGTGTTTTCTATGGCCTTTTGACTGTTTCTACATTTTGTATTTAATATGTCCTTTTATGAGTATGTGTACACTTGTTACATATGAAAATGGGCAGACATGCTCATTATGCTTTCAGCTTACAAGGTATAAAATAAAATGAAATGAAAATCCTTGATCTACTTTAATTGCATACTTCCTGAACATTAAGCATGATCCCCAAAAAGTGCAGCCACTCATGATGCAATAATATCCTCTCCTCCCCACCACATCTTGAGTAACTAGACTGTGCTGGAGTGTTCCCAAGGCCAGCAAGGATGCAGTGAGAGTTGGATCAAATAACAAACCCGTTTTGTGTGGTTAACACCAGTATGGTGAACCGTCTCTTTTTAACATTTAAAAAAAAATAAAGGAATCGGAACCAAACGACCAGCTACATCAGCAGTCTCTACAGACTGAGACCAATCATAAAATGTGTTTTTTAACCTAGAAACACTTTGAGGCCTAAGGGGCTTAAAAGCGTCCCTTTAAATTTTCCACTAGCTGATTATGAACTACTCTCTAATACTTTTGACAAAGGAGATAAAATGAATGTAGGACAGTAATTATCTGTATCACTGTGCTTCCTGTTGTATGTGTAGGGGAACTATGGAGCTCTTCCTGAGGAATAGGAAATAACTGAGAAATTAAAGGGAAACGTCCGCGTGCCGATGCCCCACACCTCAGAGCAGGGCAGCCCCCGACTAGCTGTTTCACATTATAAGTATATTTTTTGACTGCTTGGTTGCTGACTATTTTGTACTTCATCTGGTTGATCGTGCCATTACTCCTGCCAGCATATTGAATGGCACGCCCATCCCACAACCTCCTGCGGCTGTCCAGAGTCTCGCATATGAGCTGTGAGCAGCTGCAGGAGCATGTATGGACAAATCTATTAATAGATCCAGTTCAAGACATACAGGTCTAACTGCTATACCATCAGCTGATCTATACTTGGTCATGGTATAGTACCTAGACCTGCATGTCTCGAACCAGAGCTATTAATAGCTTCGTCCATAGAGTTTTACTGCACACACTCCTGTGGCCACTCCCCGGCTCATACGTCAGACTTTGGACAGCCACAGGAGGCTGTGGGATGGATGTGCCATTCAGTATGCCAGCGGGAAGGATGACAGGATTAACCAGATAAAGTACAAAGTAGCAACCAGGCAGGTGAAAAATATACTTATAATGTAAAACAGCTAGTCAGGGGCTGCCCCACGCTGAGGTGTGGACCTTTAGCACATGGGCGTTTCCCTTTAAGGATATATTTATCAATTTGCTTATACATATAGCTGCCTCATGTGCCACTATTTCACCAATCCAAAATTAAGTCCCTCAGGATCAACCTAGTTTTACAATGTGAATGATTAATATATTTTAAAATTTCAATTATGGATATATTTTTAAAATAAAATTGGGGTAGTCCGTCACCAGCACCAAAATCACTCATCAAATTCATTTTATTTACTTATTTATTGACCAGGTACGTGCACTGATCCAAGAGACCTTTTTGAGACACAACCCAGGCCTGTAGAGGCAAAAACACAATAATGATAACAGTATTGAGCAACATGGGTAAGAACAGTGATATAACACATTTGTACAATAAACAGATGTACAGACAAATAAATAGGGCACATAGTCAATATGGCAGCAGCTATGAACATGGGTACATCCGAGGTTACTCAGGGAGCTGGCAGCAAAACTGGCTGAACCCCTGCTAGGTCTGTTCAGCAGCTCTCTAAGGACAGGGGTAGTTCCGAAGGACAGAAGGGTTTAAGATGTGATTCTGCTTCACGGGGGTGGGGGTAGGGAGAGACAAGGAACATGTGGAGAACTACAGACCTGTCAGTCTTACCTCTATTGTAGGAAAGCTGATGGAAACACTGGTCAAAGAGGACCTTCTGGACTACTTGGAGTGCAACGGGCTCCAGGATAGCAAATAGCATGGATTCATGGCAGGGAAACTAACCTGATAGCTTCTTCTGACTGGGTGACAAGGGAATTGGATAGGGGCCATGCTGTGCATTTGCTCTACTTCAGCTTCAGCAAGGCTTTCAACTCGCTGCCTCATAGATGCTGAAGAAGATGGAGGCTCTGGATGCAGCTAAGGTCATAGTAAACTGGGCAGGTAACTGGCTAAAGGGGAGGCATCAGAGGATTGCAGTCAATGGGGTCAAGTCAGCAGAGAAGGAGGTCATGAACGAGGTACCACAAGGATCTGTTCTGGGGTTGGTCCTCTTCAATATGTTCACTAATAACATTGGTGATGGTATCCAGGGCAGGTCGTCTCTTACGCAGATGATGTCAAGCTCTGTAGGAGGATGGTTAGCGATGAGGAATCTGGGAAATGCTGAGCAATGTATGAAAGCTAAAGGGGTGGTCTAAGTTTTGGCAACTGAAATTCAACACCAAAAGGTGCAAGGTAATGCACACCTAGGGAATAAGAACCCCAAGACAGAATACTGGATGCATGGGGTGAGATTTAGCACTACAGCTGAGAAACAAGACCTTGGGATTATCATCAGTGACTCTCTCAAACAATTAAGTCAGTCAAACAAGGCATATAGCAAAATGAGAATTGGAGGTATTGGGAGGGGTACTGATAGCAGAAGGGAAGAGGTAATACTTCCCCTATATAAATCCTTAGTGAGGCCACAGCTGGAGTACTTTTCCTAGTTCTCACCACAGCAAGGAAAAAGAAAGGCTGGAGATGAAGTGCAGGGTAACAGTGATTCAGGTCCAGTAGGGCAGGTCTTATGAGGAGCGCCTCAAGGCATTGAACATGTACTTGCTGGAGACCAGAAAGGAAAGGTGAGATATGATAGAGACCTTCAAGTTCTTAAAAGGAATTACTAAGCTGGACTGTGGGAAAATATTTTGCTTGAATAATCATTCACGGTCAAGTGGACATGAGTGAAAGACTGACAGGTGGGAGGCTCAGAAGGGACATGAGAAAGTGTTAATTAACAGAAAGGGTGGTGGAGCCATGGAACAGTCTGCCTGCCAAACGGGAGGGTGCTATAACTGTTGGTGGGTTCAAGCACAGTTGGGATACAATTAAGGGTATAGTGGTTGCTCAGGGTGTCAGAAACTGGGAGGGGAACAGGGGGCAGGATAGGGAGGGCTAAGACCCTGGAGGGATAGTAGGTCCCAGGGCGAAGTAGGGAACTCGGGCAGACTGGATGAACCGTTGGTCTTTTTCTACCATCATTGTCTATGTTTCTGTGTTTCTATGTAAGGACGTTTATGCACTCTAGTCATTATGATTAAAACTGACAAAAATTTTGCATGAAAATGAAGTTTCTATTTTGGTTCCTCGTTTTGATCAAAAATGGTAGGGATGAATTTTGAAAGGTCAGAAAAATAATTTTTAAAACAATCTGCTAGGACTTCAGGATTTGTATAAATAGTTCCCGAGTGATCCAAGGATGTACAGTAACATCAGTTGTTGAATTCCTGGCTAACAGAGTATTAATTCATGGCCAAAACTTACGTGGGGGTTGAAAAAGTGTCAGACTGTCTCTTCCTAAAGTAAGCAGCTTTCGACCAAGTTTTTTCACACATTAGTTACCCAACTGTTTGTATTTTAGTAACAGCAAATTAGTCCCATATTTTTATTATTCACCCAGGCCTTATTTGTGCTTTTAAGACATTTTAAACAATCTGGCATTAACCACCCCGAGTCTCCCCTCAAATTCAATTTTATTTTTAACTAGGACATGTCTGTCACTTATTTTAGAGAACTTGCTTGTAAATTAATCTACTGCTCAGTTAAGATCGGATGAAATCAATAAAAGGCCAGTCAACAGAAGACCGTTCTAATTGAAAGGCCATCGAATCAAGTGCCGCCAGACTTATGGAGTACACAAACTGTGGTTTAACTACCGGACTTTTAGAACCACAAGCAATAAACACTGACCATGCCCACTAATGTCATCTACAAGAAATCTGGAATCACTTATTCTATCTGGGCGAGACACACCAGTATCCAATCCAGAATAGCATTACTGCCAGTTTTGTAATTCACGCTAGCTGGTACAATCTGATCCAAGTCAGGTTCAAACTGAATGTTATGTCTAATTTGGGAGTCTGCTTTGGCCCCATCTGATTAAAATCAACAAAATTAATTTCTCATCATTTTTGTTAATGTAAAGGGAAAAAAAACACACAAAAAAAACTGTTGCAGTAGCAACTGAAGCCCAGACAGTGCATTCCCTAGGAGAATATAAGTAACTCCCAGGTGCAAAGTTTTTATCTCACCTAAAACTGAATTGGCAACTAATAGTTCACAAGTAGGAAGAGTTTAAAGAGCAGTTGATACCCTTGGGGCAGGCAGCTCATAGCAAAAAGCTGCCTGCCCAAGGACCTGAATCAGCCACAAGGTCACCCTATCAAAGTTTTTTCTGCATCCAGGGAGACAAACACTGCTTCCAGTGGCTCCCCCCTGGATGTAGGCATCAGATGGTGTAGCCTTTGAAGGTGGTCGCTGGACACCCTTCTGGCCATGAAGCCAACCTGCTCCGGACCAATGAGCAAATCCCAGACTTTACCCAGCCTAGCAGCCAGCACCTTGGCCGTAATCTTTAAGTCTACATTAATTAAGGAAATAGGTTGATTGCTTTTCCAGGCTTTGGTATTAATGGTATTTTAGCCTCTGTCAAGGATTTATCTTGCATGCCATTTTCATATAAATACAGAAGTTGTATGTTTTGGTAAGCATAGGGACCGATTGCTTACTAAAATGTTTACAAAATGTAGTGGAGAACCCGTCTGGGTTTGAAGCCCTATCTAGATTCATCACTTGTACAGCTGCACGAACCTCATCCTCTGTTATAAGACCCTTCAATAAAAGCTGCTGGGTGTCCAAAAGTTGTAGCAACTGAAGACCTCTCAGAAAACCGGATAGCTTGGCTATAGTCCCCCAATGTTCATCAGCGTAGAGGTGTAGTTAAAAGGACCAAAAATACCTCCACCAGTTCCCTGGGTTTCATAACGGGATCTGTTCTGTCTAGTATGACAAGCCACCTGATCACTCGCTTTGCCTCTTGGTGCCTAAGCCTCGGCACCATTATCTTACCTCCTTTTACACCTGGCTGATACAGGTCACCTTTCCCCTGACCACTGTTCTGCTCTACCTTTCACTGGAGTGGATCCAAATACTGAACTTTCCTCTGATGCAGCTTATTCCAAACTGCCTCATAGGGGGCAAGTTGAACAGGTTACTCACCTGTAACAGTAGTTCTAGGAGTGGTATATGTTGTTCATCCACACACTCTGGCAGGTCCTCTTCCCCTTTAAATCTGGCCAGAAAGTCTTCAAGCTGGCACCTCCCACCCACTCGGGTGGTAAATACCTCAGCTCCGGCCCATGACGCCAGATCTTAGCCCGCTGGAAGCAAGGTGGTGCGCCTAAAGCCGGGGAGGTCAGGTGGGTGCATGTGGATGAACAACATATACCACTCCTAGAACTACTGTTACAGGTGAGTAACCTGTTCTTCTAGGAGCGTGGATATGTTGTTCATCCACACACTCGGGCAGACTCCAAGCAGTTCTCCAGGAGGAGGGAGGCAAGGTGCACACCCCCTATTTAGGAAACAGAGATTGGAGAACCGAGGCCCCAAAACCAGCATCCCAGCGTGACTCAAGGTCGATGTGGTAGTGGGTAATGAAGGTGTTTGCTGACTTCCAGGTAGCAGCCAGACAGATTTCCTGGATAGGGATGTCCCTGGAAGCAGCCACTGATGCAGCTGTATGGCGAGTAGAATGAGCTCTTAGCCCTCTGGGAGGCTCCTTGCCCGCCAGTTCAGTAGCACAGACCTATGCATGATGTAATCCATCTAGCAATGGTCCGCTTCGCTGCAGGTCTGCCAGAAGCGGCTTCAGCGTAGGTGACAAACAGCTGGCGAACCTCTCCCCGAATTTCCGCCGTCCTCTCCTTATAATAGGAGAGAGCACATCTAAGGTCCACAGTATGGAGCCTGTACTCGGCGTCCGAGGTGTAGTTAGGGTAGTATACGCAGACTCAACACCTAGTTAATGTGAAACTCTGACACCACCTTCGGAAGGAATTTGGTAGGGCACAGGACAACTTTGTCCCTGTGAAAGATCAGATAAGGGAGTCCACCAGCACCTGAGTTCCCCTGTCCTTCTGGCTGACGTGATAGCCCCAGGAAGGCTGTCTTCCACGACAAGTGTGAGAGCTCACACTTGTGCATGGGTTCGAATGGCTTGCCCATGAGCTTGCCAAAACCAGCAAGAGATCCCACGGAGGTGGAGGTTCAGCACCGGAGGATATGTGATCCAGGCTTTGAAAAGCCCGACCACTGCCTCCTGTGCCAATGTCGGCCGACCGGCCCGCGCCCAGTAAGCAGAGATGGCTGCCAGGTGCACCCGAAGGGTTGATGACCGTAGACCCCCTTTGGAGAGAGACCAAAGGTAGCCTAAAATGTTAGCCACAGAGCAGGATAAGGGGTCCAGACTCTTACCCTGACACCAAATGGAAAACCTTTTCCATTTGAAGGCATAACATTTCCTGGTCGATTCCTTACGAGATGTCTCCACCACAGTGTAGACATCCTCGGAGAGACCCACAGCCTGGAACTCTAGCCACTCAGGTACCAGGCTGTGAGGTGCAGGGATTGAAGGTCCGGATGGAATACCTTCCCCTGGTTCAATAACAGGTCCGGGCGTGTACAAAGCCGCTCTGGGGCCCTGCAGCTGAGGCTGAGGAGATCTGGATACCAGAACTGGCGAGGCCAATCTGGGGCTACCAGAATCACCTTCGCCTTGTCCCTCCTCACCTTGAGTAGCACCTTGTGGATCAAGGAAAATGGACGGAAGGCATAGAGGAGGCCTGGGGTCCACGGCCTCGAGAAGGCATCCCCCTGCAGTGAGCCATGCTGAGGGGGACGGGCATGGTACAGTCTCAGCTTGGTGTTTTCCCTGGAGGCAAACAGGTCCACCAACGGTTTGCCCCAATGGGAGAACAGACTGTAAGCTACCTCTGGATGGAGAGACCACTCGTGGGATGTCTGGCCTAAGCGGCTGAGAGCATCCGCCAGTTGGTTCGAGACTCCTGCCATACGGATGGCAAGGAGATCCGCCTCCAACCAGCTGACGAGGGTTCAAATTCAGAGCACCTCCTTGCATAGCAGACGGGAGTGCGTGCCGCCCTGTTTGTTGAGGTAGTACATGATTGTGGTATTGTCCATCTGGACTTGAACCACTTGACCCCAGAGTTGAGGAGCAAAAGCTGACAGGGCCAGTTTGAGTGCTCTGACCTCCAACAGGTTGATGTGGCATCAGGACTCCTCAGGGTCCAGAACCCATGGGCCCTATTGTCCCCCATGTGGGCTCCCCAGCCCATGAGAGAGGCATCAGTCATCAGGACGATCGTCGGCTCGGGACGGACAAACAGGATTCCTTCCTGCAATCGGTCTGGGACGGTCCACCATTGGAGAGCATCCCACATCTTCTGGGTTACAGTGATCAGCTGGTTGAAGTGACCATAATCGCTGAGTCCACTGGGCGGCAAGCTCCCATTGGAGGGGGCGCATGTGCCACCTGGCCCAATGGACCACCGAGGTGCACGCCGCCATGTAGCCCAGAAGGCGCAGAAAATCCCAGGCATGGCGCAAGTGCCCAACCAGAAATGATTGGGCAAAGGAGGAGAGAACTTCCGCCCTGTCCGCCAGGAGCCGAGCTCTGGCTTGACGAGAGTCGAGCTCTGCCCCGATAAAGCCCATCACCTGAGAGGGCACGAGTTCCGACTTGGCCTCGATGATAAGAAGGCTGAGTTGGGAGCAGGTTCAGAGGACCAGATCCTGGACCTCTCCCCTCCTGAAGGAGGAACCCGCCAGGAGCCAGTCGTCGAGATAGGGGTATATCCGAACTCCTCGGCCTCGAAGATGAGCTGCCACCACTGCAATGCATTTGGTGAAGACCCAAGGGCCGATGACAGGCTGAACAGCATAGCTCGGAACTCGTACAGGGTCCCTTCAACCCTGAAGCGGAGGAACCGCTGGTGGGATGGACGGATTGGGACGTGAAAGAATGCGTCCTGCAGATCCAGTGAACAGAACCACATGTTCACTCCAGAGATGGTATGATCTGGTTCAGAGTTACCATCCGGAAGGTGCGAGACCTGAGATACTGATTCAGGTTGTGGAGATCTAGGATGGGGCGCCAACTCCCCTGTCTGCTTGGGCACCAGGAAGTACCTGTACACGAAGCCTGGGTCTTTAGGAGGATCCAGCACTGGAGCTACCGCCTCCTTGCGGAGGAGCTGAGCAATGTCGTCCCGAAGGGCCGACTGAGTGCGAGCTGAGATCCTTTCCTACCTAGGGGCTTGGCTTGGCTGGGAGGGTACTGCTCGAATTCTAGAGGCAATCCCTGGCCAACCACTTCCAGAACCCACTCATCCGAAGTGATACCGGACCAGGCGGAAAGAAAGTGATGGAGCCGTCGCACGGAGGACCCCAGAGCTGGCGTGGACGGATGTGAGGTGGCAACCCTGACCCGTCACTGAGCAGGCTTGGAGGAGGAGGAGGAGGAGGCTCCTGGACCGGCACCTCGGCCTGCTTTACGGGGCTGTTGAGGACCCTGCTTGGGCCTAGTGCGCCAAGCTTGAGTCTGCTGTTGCTGCTGGCCTCCTTGATAGGAGGGCTGCCTAATCGCAGGAGAAGAGTGCCAAAAGGGCTTCTTCTTGCACTTCTGCTGGTTCTTGCCGAAGAACCCTTTGCAGAGTAGCATCAAGGTGGCACTGGACTGCTCTATTCACTGGAGGTTACCTGCCACTCCTGGACCGAAGAGGTCGGTGCCAAGGGAGGCACATCAGCTAACTTTATTTATTTATTTAGTTTTTGTTGACTGGGTAAGTGCACTAGACAAATCCTGCCTATTTTCAGGCACGACCGGGGAGGGATACAGATGAATGCCAACCAACCTTGAACTAGATTAAGCTGTTGGTGGTATTTTTAGTGAATGAGGGAAATTTGGCCAGGACACCGGGGAAATTCCCCTACTCTTTTTCGATAAGTGCCATGGGATCTTTAACATCCACCTGAACTACCACCAATCCAGGCAGATGGGACCTCGGTTTAACGTCTCATCCGAAAGACGGCACCTCAGAAATGCAGCACCCCTCTCATGCTGCACTACAGTGTTAGTACTGGGATATTAACCCAAGTGCCAGTGCCAGTCAACTTGTGTTGAGTATCCACCGGAAAGGAGGATAACCTCACCCAGGCCCTGCGGCGAGTGGCCACTGCGGCTGCTAAGGAGCGGGCACAGGAATCTCCAATGTCCAGGGCCGTCTGTAGCTGCTGTTTTGCAACAGCATGGCCCTGGTCATGGACCTGCTTCACCGTGGTCTGCATGTCCGCTGGGAGATGAGGGAGGACTTCATCTAGTGACCCCAAGAGGGCATGAGAGAAGTGTGCCATGATCACAGCCGAGCTGGCCTGATGAAGGCCCAAGGATGAAGCCACATAAACCTTCCGGGCAGAATGGTCCATATTCTTGGACTCCTTGTCGGAGGGCGGTCAGTGTCAGCAGAGCTACCTGTGCGTCTAAAAAAGGGATGCTCTGTGAAACCCGCCAGGGACCCCATGGGTACTGTATACTTGTGGGCCATGTGGGCAGATGGAGCTGGGCAGGAGGCAGGGCGCTGCCATAGCTCAAGGGCCGGGCCAAAGATGGCTTCAGCCACTGGAAAGGCCTCCGTCGGGAGTATCCCCTTTGAGGATATCAGTGAGGGGGTATTCCGCCTTCTTTGATAGGCTCCAAGGGCATTCGGTCGATTTGGAAATCAGGTGGAGGATGCCCTGAAAGAGGAAGGACCTTCTTCAAGCCTGCCACTGATGACTCATCATCCCCGGATGCGAGTGCAGACCAGTGGCATCCGAGTCCGAAGAGTCGGGATATAAAGGTCTCCACCTATGTCTCCCTCGATACGCCGAGGGCAATCGGGGACAACAGTGATGGACAGACGACGGGGGAGGCCGGTGTCTGTCCGGTCCTTTTTCGAGGGAGCCCCTCCCTGAGGCTGCTTAGGCAGTGGTTCCACTAATATCAGTGGGGAGACCGAAATAGGCTGAGCTGGAATGTGTGCCGGCCCTACAGGTGGGGGAACCGAGGCCTTCTGTTCCGAAGGGGTCGACGTCGGCCTGAGAGGCTGGGGCCAAGTAATGGCCAGTGTTGCTGGCAGAGTCGGCTTTGAATGGTCATAATCAGCTGTTGCCACGAGATCCTCATAACATCGATGGAGCTTCCGTCGAAGTCTCTCCTCATCCGAGGAGGATGAGGATCCGTGGCGATGCCTCTTCCTGGAGTGCTTGTGACCTTTCTTCGGTTTTTCGACCCGAAGGGGTCCTGGTCCTCGATCGAGACCGACGGGGTCGGCTTGTTCGATCGGAAGAAGCCGGAGTCGGGAAGAACCGAGGTTCCGGCACCTTTCCTCAATTGGGACACCCGAGGGCTGGGTCTCCTCATCGGGAAGGAAAAAGATAAGTGTCCTTTCAAAGAGTGAGTCGACCAGAGTTGGCGACAAAGGCTTGATTGGGTCAGAGAAATCTCGGCCCGATTCAGCCGCTTCCTCGGCCTCGGTGCCTTGGCCTGACGGAAGGTCTGAGAAGCCGGCGGCCGAGGAAGCAATCTCGACCGAGGTCGAGACCGCAAGTTCCTGAGAGTTGGACCTCTCTCGGTCCCAGGAACGTCTCCTATGGGTTGAAGAAGACTTGGGGTCCTTGTCCCTTTTCCTAGGGCGAGAGGAGTGTGAGCCCGAGGGCACCTCACCCCTGGTGGGGAGAGACTGGCACAGCTCCCGATGGGACCCAGTGAAGGTAGAGGCAAGATTAAGAGGCAGAAAAAAACTTCAGCTAGCGAGCTTGGCGAGCAGCTTCCTCTTTAAGCCGCCATCTGATCAAGCTGCCTCGGCGGATCCCATGGCCACGAAAATGCCCACCTTGCCTCCTTCGAGTTTCACGGAGGATTCTGCTAGCTCCAGTCTCCCAATCTTTAGGCGTGCCTTGCAGTCATCCAGGACATTGGGATGGAAGGCTAGACAGATGTGGTGCAAGAGGTGGTGTCATGTGCAACACCCAAGCAGTAGACACCACGAGAGGTGGGGATGGTTTGCGACATTTTCTGTCATAAGGGACACCGGCCAAAATCCAGGGGACGATATGTCCTCCATGTCCCGATGCGCTTGGATTGGAATCATAAAATCTAATGAGTTTTAGAGAAAGCGCTTGTGGTGAAAACCGTTGTTGAGAATCTAGGGCCTGAGAACTGCTGGAAGTAGCACGAGGGAAGCTGAATCTTCCAGCAGAAAGGAAGATCTGGCGTCCAGGGGAGCATAAGGTATTTCCACCGGGTGGGTGGGAGGAGCCAGCTTGAAGACTTTCCAGCCAGATTAAAAGGGGAAAGGGACATGCCAGAAAGTGTGGATGAACAACATATCCACGCTCCTAGAAATGACTGTTTTTCTACATCTCTGATCCCTTCAGGTGTTCTTAAGTCTTACAGTCCCTCTCCTTTTTGTGTTTTGTAGCCATTCTAATCATCTCCCCCCTCTATTTACACTTTAGAGGTCCCCACAAGGTGTCCAGATGGGTCACAGTTCCCAAATTCTCCTGTATTAATGGTTTTACACAGTGCTGCATTTTCTCCACGAGACTTCTAACTTTTAGAAACTGAGGGTTGAATTTCTTTTTTTTTTTTACACCTCCTGCACCCTTGACCGGCCACTTCTTCAGGTCACCAATGGACCCCCATCCTGCCGCATCGTCCCCCAGCGCCATCCACCACCCCCCCATGGTGCGCCCCGGTTGACCAGACATATCCCTTCGCTGGGGAGCCCCCCTCCCTGGGCCCACGGGAGGGGATTTGGGTCCAAATCCAACCCTGACACATGACAGAGGATCGGCTCTTGGAGGCTACTCCAGGGCTTCATGGCATGGGGGATCCGGGTGACCGTCATCTGGTTGTCAGAGTGGCGATTTTTCGTTTTCTCCCCAGCCCACCCACCTCCCACACATATTGGTCCAGCTGCAGCAGTGGCGTTCAGCGGCATGTCAAGGCCTCACGCCACCAAGAACACCATACCACAAGCCACCACCAGGAGCTGCCTAACAAGTGGTCCAGTAACATACCCCGGGAGGAAAGCATCCAAAGGATACTCTTAACACCTTCCTGACAGTCTCTGCTCCTGACGTCCAGATTCAGGGGTGCAAACCCAGGTCACCAGCATGCAAACGAACACCCATCGCCAGCACTATGGAGCCAGCCGGGGTTGAATTTCCATGTCTTGGCGCTTCCTCTCCTCTTGTAAGTCTAGCTGTGGAAACACACTTGTAAACAAGCTTCCAGCTAGTGTGTCTCACCTGGTTAAACAATCATACTGTGTGACCCTGAGCAAGTCACTTAACCCTATGTTCCCAGGTTACACCTGTAAACAAGCTTTCAGCAGTGTGACATTCCTGGGTAAACAATCATACTAGTGACCTGAGCAAGGTCACTTAACTTCCTGTGCTCCCAGGTTGCACATGTAAAAGCAAAGCAGTGTCTCTCCTGGTTAAACAATCATACAGTACATACGGTATGATTGTTTCCAGAAGACACTATGAAAGCACTGTTTGCAGGTGCAATCTGGGAACACAGGGAAGTTAAGTAACTTGCTCAGCAGGGTCACACAGCATGATTGTTTAACCAGGAGGACACACTTAGCTGGAAGCTTGGTTACAGGTGCGACCTGGGAGCACAGGGAAGTTAAGTGACTTGCTCAGAGTCACACCATATGATTGTTTAACCAGGTGAGACACACTATGCTGGAAGCTTGTTTAGAGGTGCGACCTGGGAACTCAGGGAAGTTAAGTGACTTGCTCAGGGTCACACAGTATGATTGTTTAACCGGGTGAGACACACTAAGCTGGAAGCTTGTTTACAGATGCAGCCTGGGAACACAGGGAAGTTAAGTGACTTGTTCAGGGTCACACAGTCTGCAAGTGGAAGCTGTGGGATTCAAACCCAGGTCTGGTCTGCTGGATGTCACCAGATTTGCAGCTCAGAACCTTAAACCACTGCATTATGCTGCCTCCCTGTTTGAATATACTTTGGCTGGAGTATCGTCATTTAGCATTTACTACAGGAGTAGCACTGTGTTTCAGGACTGTGTTGATTGATATTCGGCTTGCTACCCACCTCACAGCGCACCACGCTCTGCTCATGAGCGCAGGTTACAATCCTTTTGGAGGATGTAGCAGTTGTTAGCTGGAAATCTGTAGTTGAGACATTTTAGGGGAAGTAGCCCCAAACCACAGTAGCTGGCTGTTTGGTTTAAACTGCGGAACACTCCGGCGCCCTTGTGCTGCGTGAACTGCAGTCCTTCAGCTACACCTGAGAGTCTCCCCTCCAGGAAACAGTTATGTCTCTCTTCACCCCCCCCACCGCAATATTATCAAATAAAGCAACACAATACTGGTTAGTAACAGTTCCAAGCTTTCTGGAAATCCTCATTAAGTTCCATCCCCCTCGTCTCCGTAATCCATATTCATCCAATCCATAGGATAAAAATTTATTTTTATACAGGTACAAACATTTAGGGAAAAAATCCCTATTTTCAAAGAATGACCTGTACAATACACTTAAATAACAAATATGAAACATACACACTAAGATTATGTAAAATCACATACAGTACATTGGTGCACGTTCAGGGAATCATAATTTCGTACATATCAATTGCAAGTGAGTAATTGCATGATTCTCCTACCCCGTTAACTCCATGTGGCAGGGGCCCTCCATTTGAGGTAAGCTGTGCCATTCTTCTCTTGGGTGCCAAAACAGAGATCCAGGAATAAGGCTGGTAACTTCCGCTTTGCCTCTTCAGCCGAGGCAAATTGCTTCTGGCCTGACATGGTCATAATAACAAGTTTTACTGGATACATGACTCGGACTTTAATCTGGGCTGCATATACTTCGGATTTTATTTCTTTATATTCAACTTGTTTTGCCCTGACCTAAGGAGTGAGGTCCTAGAAGAGAAACAGTTTCCGACCCACCCACTGGATTTCTTTTAACTTTCGGATCTTATTAAGAATGTGGATTTTGTCCCAAAAATTCAAGAATCTATATATGATTGGCCATGGCTAGTCACATTTGGGGGAAGGGGTGTCTTAAAACACAATGGGCTCACTCGAGGATACAGTGAGGGTTATGGGACGAGGGGTCCTCTATCTTCTGACACAACTTCTGCATGAATAAGATAGCATCCTTCCCCTCTGTCCTCTCAGGGAGCCTGACCAGCACCAGATTACTTCTGCAGCTTTGATCCTCCTGGTCTTCAAGCTGCTCCTCAAGCTTTGCCATCTTTCTGCGCAGTGCTACCACCTCCGGCTCATTGCAATTCTAGCGGTCTTCAACAGAGCTCACCCAGCCGGCCTGGTGGCGCAGAGGGCTGAGGTGCTTCAAGCGCCTTATCCTTCCTATGTTGGCGACCCGGGTTCAGGAATGAGCTCGGGCCATCGGGAGGTGGCGGAAAGGGGGGGGGCTGAAAGAGCCAATAGGCAGCTCTCCTCTCCCAGATTGGGAGGTAAGCTCTACCTGGCTCTTGGCTGCCACCTGTGCTGGCACCGGTCTGCCGACTCACAAATCTTGGACCATGGGCCGGTGGGGGAAAGATGGCACTCTCCTTCCTGCCCTGCCATGGGGGGGCAATCCGAGGAGGATATGGGGGCTGCAGTAGACTGGGGAGGCAAGTCACTGGATGAGGAGGACAGGGACAGAGACGGGGCTGGGAAAGCCGTCTGTGACGCGCCTGAGGATAAAAACCTTGATGGAAAAAAAAAAACAGAGCTCACCCTTGCCTTCCAATCTCCAATGCATCTGTTAAGCTCCTCAAGGGCCAGGTGGAAGGTATTAAAGAGGACAGGAATATTTTTAAGTGTTTTTTTACAGTATGAGAGTACAGTGTCTATAAAACAAATCATGTTTAAAGCAAAGAATTGTCTGGGACATTCATTTTTTTTATTTATTAAATGTACATTCCTATGAACAGCAACACTCAGCATTTTAGTCTATGTGCATTTACATGTAAGCCCCCCCTTAAAGGAGGGGCTTATGCTCCCATTTTAAGCATCCCTTTCCCCCTCCTACCCCCCCCCCCCAAGAGCTAAGTAATGTTTTAAGTGCTCTGGGGGATACTGGCTGATGGATGCCTCAAAGTGGTAGCAGTGAGTAGGTTTAAGTATGTAAGGGAGCAGACAGGAAGTTTCGGGGCCTTTTCCAGCCTGGGCATTAGGCTAGGGCTGGGGGGGGTGGCTGGAGGAAGAGATAGGTGGGCAAGAAGGGCTCGGTGGCCGGGTGGGCCGTTGGGGACCCCCAAAGTGTGTAGACAGGGCGGTTTTCACAGCATTGTGGTGACGATAAGCTGGGGGAATGGAGCTCCATGGGGAAAGGATGGTTAGCCAGGTCCTGCATCACTGGGGGCAGGGAAAGTAGGTGGCCATGGGGGGCCAGGAAAGGTAAGAGCCCTTAGAGACCCCTTCTAGTGTGTGATTCCTGGATCGCCAGTGCAGTGGCAGGGTCCCTATAGGAGAGAAGCCGGTGGCAGTGGCTCTCCCTCGTACCCGGTAAGGCAGGGTGGCCTGGGTGTGCAGAGACAGCCTGGGGGCCTTTCACCCAAATATGGGGCCTGCTTGGAGGGGCAGGTCCCTGGGTGCTGGCACCTTCCGGGTGGGTCACAGGTCATAAAGACAGGCCTTGGAGGGTGGCCCTCGGCTGGAGCTTAACGCAAGCCCAGGAGGTGCTGAGGGATCTGGGACTGGTAGTATTTCCCAAAGAAGAAAAGTGTCAGCTGGAACAGAAGCAGATCTGGGCCACTATTTCTGTGAAGGCAGGCTGTTCAGAAGAACCTGGGCGGTGGCAGTGCCCAGGAACTCTGCAATGGCAGGACAGCCAGAAGCAGAGGCTAGAGTACTGGAGAAGGGCTGGGTTTTGGGGCAGCTGCACCAGTGAAGCATTGAAGATGAGAGGCTGAGTGAAGTGAGGGAGCAGGTGATGAGAGGGTAGCATCAGTACAGAGCCAAGCTGGAGTGGGTTATGGGGCCTGGGTCATAAGGAAAAAATCCTGGCACCCCTTGTGGCATGGGCCAGCACTCAGGGGTCCAGGTGGGGGAAGAAGCCCACTTTCCTGTGCGGAGTTAGGGTGACAACCAGTGCTATTAAGAGAGTGGGTAACCCAACAGTACAAAGGAAAAAGGTTTGGCTTAGCAGATCCAGAGATCCAGGAGGTTGAGGGATCTATGTCGGGAGATTCTTGGGTAAAGCATCCAAGAGGGAGAGTGTAGAAGAATCCTTGCTTGAGACTGCCTTAAAACCATTGCGTCTGTTGCTCTAAATGTCCAGCCAGTATGTCTTTAAAAAGTTTCGATTAGCTCCATGGAACTGCTTTATTTATTTGGATGAAGTATGTGACCCCCTGCATTGCAGAAATCATTTACTATGCAGGAGCTAAATAAAGAAGCTAGTTGGGAGAAGAATAGTTCAAGTTCAAGTTTATTGCAGGAAAGACTCTGTTGAGCAAGCTCATTCACAAGGAGGTCCTGAGGCACGTACACATACAGTTCGCAATTACATAGACAGGAGATATAAAATGTAGAACAACAAAGAAAAAAAATATATATAATATTCAGGGTCAGATGGCATTCATCCGAGAATACTATGGGAATTGGCGGACATACTGGCTGCACCCCTGGAGGAGCTCTTCAACAGGTCACTTGAGACAGGGAGGGTACCTAGGGATTGGCGAGAGGCACATGTGGTGCCAATCCATAAAAAGGGGGTCGAGGGGAAGTACCAGGTAACTATAGACCCATCAGTTTGACCTCGGTGGTGGGAAAATTAATGGAGAGTTTACTAAAGGAACGATTGGGGGTGAACTTGGAGGAGGTGGGAAGTCTGGATAGTCGGCAACATGGGTTTGTGCCAGGTAGATCATGTCAAACCAATCTTGTGGAGTTCTAATGGGTAACATCAGAACTGGACAGGGAAAGCCTGTGGATGTATTATTCTTGGACTTCAGCAAGGATTTGACTCTGTCCCCACAATGGTCTGGTGGAGAAACTGATGGGGTTGGGAGTAGGCCTTTGATGGTCAGATGGATTGAAAACTGGCTAGCTGGACACACCCAGAGAGTGAGTGGTCGGTGGGGAGCTCTCGCAAACCCTAGAGAGGTTGGTAGTCGAGTACCTGAGGGTCTGTCCTGGTCCGATCCCGTTTAATGCACACATATCAGACATCAGGGAGGGTATAGGTGTGAAATGAGTCTCTTCGCTGATGACCCAAGATGGGAGCAGTAGTTGAGGGAGAAGAGGAGGTTGGCCTCAAGGGACCTGGACACCCTGGAAAGCTGGGCTCACACATGGAAATTACATTTCAATATCACCAAGTGCAAGGTGTTACATCTTGGGCGGGGAAACCCTAAACACAGGTACACCCTGGGAGGGGAGGCGCTGGAGGCCTCAATAGGGGAAAAAGACCTAGGGGTCATGGTGGATGCATGTATGAATAACTCTGAGTAGTGCAGGAAAGTGGCTAGCAAGGCAAACAGGATGTTGGGATGCATCGTAAGGGGGATCACCTCTAGGAGCAAGGAAGTGATTCTGCCGCTGTACAATGGACTGGTTAGACCACACCTTGAGTACTGTGTACAGTACTGGAGACCACACTTGAAGAGGGACATACAGCTCCTGGAGAGGGTACAGAGGAGGCAACTAAGATGATACGAGGACTAGGGATTTGACGTATGAGGACAGACTTGAGGAGCTCTGCCTGTTTTCATTGGAGGAGAGGAGAGACAGGGGGGACGTGATTGAGGTCTTCAAGTACCTCAAGGGAATAAATAGGGTAAACATGGAGGTGATCTTTAGACTAAAGCAGGGAGGTATCACCAGAGGGCATGGTTTGAACTTGGAAGGTGGAAGGGTGAGGGGGGAAAAGAGGAGGAGGTTTTTCACTGAGAGGGTGGTGGACCCTTGGAATGCACTGCCTGGCAAGCTGGTTCAGAAATCCACAGTGGAGGGCTTCAAGAGAGGGTGGGATAGACACAGAAAGTGGATGTACCAGATGATGGCCTGGCCCAGCGGGGTGGGGATGGATGATGGGGTTTCTGGAACACAAGGGGGGCTCGGCACCCAACTAGGGATCTGAGGTTTGAGCAGACTCGACACCTATAAGGCCTAATCTAATGGCAATTAGTATGTTAGTAATACAAGAGGTATACACAATAGAAGTCCTTATGCTATATATGTAGTACATTCCAGCTTTAACCTTGCCCTAAATTATGCAAATACAATAGCAGTGAGGGCTTTATTTAAACTGAAGGGGAAGCTAAGGAATGGAAACCTTTTTCCCTTTATTTGCAGCTAAATTAATTTTCTCATAAGTTTGATTCCAGATGAAATTTCACCCGCCTTGGCAGGACCGAGGGCTCAAGAGATTCGGGTGACATGCAGTGTGGAGTGCCCGGTCCGGTGTGCCAGCATTCAGGGAGAATCCATGATTCTATTGGTAAAGTTGAGAGTGCACAGGTGATGAAGACACCAGTAAGGCAGGACACATTTTTCCTGCCTTGTATGGGAGTGCATTTGTCTCGGTGACTTAGTGCTTGAGGTGCCCCCTATATGTCCCCAGAAGATTCTGAAGTATATGCCCCTAGACAGGGGTTACATACAATAGAATGCAGTCTGGTCAAAGGCTGATGTTGTCATTTTTGCATTCCACCTGTTTACCTTGGTTATGAAAATAACAAGTGCTTATTGTTTGGTGTTACAGACTTTTCTATTGCTGTTTTATGTTTCTAATGTTCATAAAGACTACTGTTTTGAACATTTATTCAAAACTGGCAGCTGGAAATGTTTTTATAAAGCTGACATCACAATTCCTAAAGGTAGGGTATCCGTATAGGCCTTCTCTATAAACACAGACACTGCCGGACACCGGACGCCCTTAAGCTAGCAATACACAGCTCTATTGTCTCCATCACTGATTATGGGCTTGTTATCTGCAGAGCAGCTACAGCACTGTGGTGAATTATTACAGCGCTGAATAGGGCCTGCAGACTCCTTACGGGTGCTGCCCACCGCACACATACCTGTGACCACTACGAACAGTCAAACTGGCTGCAACTTCAGGGAAGGATTACTTTCCAAACCTGCCTACTAGCAAAAAAAGTTATTGATGGGACTTGTGCCCCCTGGGGTACAGCCTCTCTTAAGCCCAGCCAACCGCCCCCGTTACACAAGAAGCCCTGACAACTATTCTCTATCTGTTCCTGCTGTTGCACCGCCCAAGGCCAGTGGTCTTCTGCAGGTAGAGTCCCTCAGATTTTGAACTCCCCGGCCAGTGAACTTAACCAACTTAGCACCCTCTGCTCATTCAAACACAAGCTACGTCAAATGCTTGTGTCCAGAGCCACCTGTGACTGTTTCTCCTAACCTCCCTGGCAGTCGCTTCTGTTCTTTGCACCTCTCTACCATCCCCACCTCTGCCTGCCACCACCCTCACCCCCTCCCTCTCTATACCCCTAGCCCTGGTCCACCACCTTCCTCTTTTACCCTTCTTCAACTCCCTTCCCCTCGCCCTTTTCTAATCTGCTCGCCTCACCCACTGTTGCACAAGTTCCCCGATCCTTGCCTCCCACCCACCTCTCCTTCTACCTCCCTCCCAGTTACCCCTCTACAACCACTTTCTCTTCACACTTTCCTATGCTACCTGGCACAACTGGCAGCAACTCATTTTTTCCACGCCACCTTTCCGTTTGACAATGCCCTTCAGGCAGCTTTAATTCATGTAAATATTATTCGCTGTGACTCATCATTCTTAAATGTATGTTTGGTTGTGTTGTTCTAACTGTTAAATATATTACCTGTAGCTTTTAGACCACGTATAGCCTGTACTGAATTTTGTATTCCAACTGCTTGCCTGCTAAGCTCACACATATCGTACTTCTGTTCTTTGTATACTGATGTGGAACCTTTTGTAAAAGAGCCATTGGCTCAAAGGTATTAATCCGAAAGTCTAATAAATAAAATAAATAAATAACTGCAAAAGGCACACATTACTCGGCAATTTATTATTTTAAAACTCCAGCTGTATTTGAATGGTTCGAACAAATATAGTCAATTTTTTTTAGATGCTGCTGAGTTTACTAGAGTAACTCTGCTATTGCGTAATTAGAACAACAAAAGAATCCCAGAACAAATGCACTGGAGCAAGGGTTATCCTGGAAGACATTGGCCATACAGCCAAATTTTAAAGAAAATACAATGACATACCCCATATTGCAAAGCATTATGGGATGTGTATGCACAATGTCCATGAATTATTTCTGGACTGGTCTCTACAGAATCAGATGGTACCAGAAGGCCTTATAGTACAATCAGCAAAGGCTGAAAACAGCAGACACAGACACATGTTTCATCCTCATTTGGACTCATCAGTGTGTCATATCTCACCTCAGCCCAGGGAGAGATAGCCAGCCACCCTATAGGGGATCTTATTGGTTTGGGTCATGAGCAGCCCAACGTGGAGACAGAAGAGAACAACAAAAGAACCCCAGAGTAAATGGAATGGGGCAAGGGTTATCCCGGAGGATATTGGCCATACAGCCAAATTTTAAAGAAAACACAAATTGCACATACACCAATAATAAAAAGTATCATGGGAAGCATATCCTTCTGGCACCATGCAAGTCTGCTTAAAGTTGAGCCAGTCCAAATTAATTCATGGTCATTTGCGTATGCTTCCCATGATGCTTTGTAATATTGGGGTATGTGAAATGTGTGTTTTCTTTAAAATTTGGCTGTACGGCCAATATCCTCTGAGATAACCCTTGACCTAGCACATTTGCTCTGGGGTTCTTTTGTTGTTCTCTTCTCTCTAGTTTGGGCTGCCCATGACCCAAAACCAATAAGATCCCCTATAGGGTGGCTGGCTATCTCTCCCTGGGCTGAGGTATAGATATGGCACACTAACGAGTCCAAATAAGGATGAAACACGTGTCTGTTGTTCTCAGCCTTTGCTGACTTTATTGTGAGGCCTTCTGGCACCATGGAATTCTACTTAAAGTTGAGCCAGTCCAAATTAATTCATGTGCATTTGCATATGTTTCCCATGATGCTTTGCATTATTGGGGTATGTGCAATTTGTGTTTTCTATTACGTGATTATTTGTTTCTGTCCTGTTTTTTACAGACCGCGATCTACATAACGATGCAGGCACTACCCCATCTAATTCACAAACACGATTATTTTTGTAAAGAATGATTTATTTATGCATCCACTCTACATATTGTCAAATGTTATGTCAATCTTAATGTCAAATGGTAGGATGGAGTACTGCCTGGGTGGAGTCCAGGTATCTGCATCAGAGGAGGAGAAGGACCTGGGAGTGATGATCACTAGTGACCTAAAGCACTCCACGCAGTGCAAGAAAGCAGCAGCAAGGGCACACAAGATGCTGGGATGCATAGCTAGGGGGATCAGTAGTAGGACAGAGGAGGTTATACTGCTCTTGTACAGGTCACTGGTGAGACCACATCTAGAGTATGGAGTTCAGTACTAGTGCCCACACCTCAAAAAGGACATTAACCTGCTGGAGAAGGTTCAGAGGAGGGCTACAAAGGTGATAGCTGGTCAGCAGGGTAAGGCATACAAGGAGAGGTAGAGGCCACTGAACAAGTACTCCCTGGAGGACAGGAGAGAAAGAAAGAGAGAGGGAGAGAGGAGACATGACTGGGACCTTCAAGTACTTGAAAGGGATAAATAAGGTGAATAAGGAGGGTCTCTTTAAGCTGAGTGGCAATCAGAACACGAGCGGGCACAGTCTTAAGCTGGGGGGGTTAGGAGGGAGGTCAGGAAGCACTTCTTCAAAGGGAGGGTGGTGGACACTTGGAATGCACTGCTGGAAGAGGTGGTCTCATTGAACACAGTGGGCAGCTTGAAAAGAGGCTAGGATGGGAATAGGGAAGGTAAGGATAATGGGTAGAGTGGATGGGAGGTAGGGGCAGAGACAGTAGGTCAAGCTCTGGACCCTGCAATATGAGCAGACTAGATAGACCAAATGGCCTTCTGCTGGCTTCTTCGTATGTTCGGATGTATGTTAGTATGCTGCAGACAAATTATGGGAGCTCTTATTACTGTCTGAATTCAGACAGTTTACCATGTTGTTATGGTATCGATGTGATGTCAAGAGGTTGTTAACCCCTCTTGACTATGTCACATCGATAACAAAACACGATCCGCAGTGAGCTTGCTCAGATCAGCGGCCGTGGTGGTGGGTACTACTATAGAGGGAGCCTCGAGCAGTGGAAAAAAGTAAACTTGTTTTAGCCCCTATCATGGCACTTCTGACCAACAGCTGCAGCAGTTCCTCCTATAACTTTATAATGTATTTAGCCCCATACACTATAAAAGCTAATGGATGGGCAAAAACAGTAACCGTGCTCTCGAGGTTTACCTAGCTGTCATGGAAACCGCCTGATGCAATTACAGCATGGTTATTGTCTGTTGCCCATCCATTATCCTTTATGTAATCTTGTAAGGACACTAGTAATGCACTCCTCAGATTTCCCAACTCTGACATCAATTTACCAATGTTAACCAAGATTTTTGCTTTTGGTTTACATTTCTAAGCCCGCGTCTAAAGAGCTTTTCTGAGGTAAGCTCTTCTGACGGCTGTTTGTCTGGGGGGGCAGCAAGTTGCTAAGCCTGGAACGCTTTGAGCCCTGTACCCTTTCAGGCAGCAGTGGTGGTGTGGTGTACAAGTCGGCTGAAGAACCCTCTATCTACATTTCTCCAGGAAAATCTGACTCCATTCGATACCTGCCACCTTCGTGTGCTGGACTGAGTGCACAAAAAGTAAAAATAATTAGGATTGCTACACTTTTAACTGGTTTTCTGTCTCATCCCTGGTGGAGCTGATCTGAGATGCTCCTACCTGCTCAGATGCATCATGTGACTTCGCCCATGTCTTTTTCTTGTTGCAGCAATGTTCTCTATAGGCCTCTTTGTCTGAGGAAGAGGAAGGTGTTCTCTTCGGGCCATTTTCATTTGGGTAGGTGCTTGAGGAGATGCAGGGTCTGCAGATCGCAAGCATGCTGGATCTCATGCAAAGGCCCTGTTCAGTTTTTGATGAAGTCCGGGCCCAAATGACGCTCGGCTGCTCCTCCACCTCCTGTGACCAAAAGGATGTGTGAGAGGGTCTGGTGGGGGTCCTCCTCTACATAAGTAGCTGTGGAGGTTGCTGCTGCCTCACATTTGAGGCACAGGGAGCCAGCAACAG
Organism: Neoceratodus forsteri; assembly: GCA_016271365.2. Lineage (NCBI taxonomy): Eukaryota > Metazoa > Chordata > Ceratodontiformes > Ceratodontidae > Neoceratodus > Neoceratodus forsteri. Next base: position 1,378,255,516 of record CM028132.1, on the reverse strand, counting down.
TGGCTAGCAGAGTTGACTTGTATTTCATGCATTTTCTTCCCTTTGAGGACTTGTCCGAAGACTTGCTTCCTGACTTGTCTGAAGACATAGCTGCCCAATTAAGAATAGATGTCCTTGCTAGGAGAAGTCTTTGGCCATGGGGAGTGAGGTCCGTTAGATCACAAGGTGTGGCACCCAGCTAACCCCAGACTGATTAGAAGGCATCCTCATCCAGTGGAACTGATGCCAGGGCTGTAAACAGGTCCTTATAAGCAATTAGACCTTTGATAGGGCTGCAAACAGGTGCTTACAAGCAATTAGTCCTTGTGAAAACAGAGTTGCAACGAGGTCCTTTGTAGAAAACAAACAGCCCCCAAATGCAGACACACTTTGTAAGCTGTGGAGCTAATACCTCCCCCCAACCAAAATGCCAGCAGAATGTTTTGGTGCAGAGGGAGGAGATAGCTGCCTACACTTGATTCTGAACTGCTAGCTGTCCTGGCGAGTTCCTCAGCCTTTTTACAGATGCCCAAAAATGGTTTTCTCTAAAAGGGACCTCTTGTAGTCCAAAACGTTCAGAGTCACTCACTTGATGCAATCATTGAGCGTCCAGGGTGGGAACCAGCAGGCGCCCTGCTCAAAATGGCCACCCAACTGGTTTTCCACACTAAGAAGGAGTGATTTTGGAGGGTGTGGCCAGCCACCAGTGCGACTAGATGTGCCTAATTTAAGCGCTGCTAAGAAAGCACAGAAAACACCTTAAAAACTGCATATTTTCTTTTTTCTTTATCTGGAAGACCTGTGCTTGAGAGAGAGGTTCTCTCTAGATCACCGGAAATGCAATCTATCTGCAGATTATGATGGGCAATCCATGAAAGCAAGCCGCAGAGGGTGAAGGCAAGCATGGCCAACAGGTTGGGCCTTCAGTAAGTAGCAGGAAGTGCACTGAATCTGCAGGCAGACCCAACCCTTCACAATGTGCTACAGGCAATCAAAACAATGGACTGCAGAGTAACAACACTAGATCAGAGAGTGCTGGACATCCATATTAAGTTGCAGACCTGTGAGATACAGGTAACTCAGGCAGCCTCCGATGCTAAGGAGGCAGTCGGCACAGCCAGGAAGTCAATGGCAGCAACCTCTGGCCTGGTTAAAAGAAAATCAAGTAATGCAATTCCAACTTGAGAATGCTGAAAATCAGCTTCAGGCCAATAACCTCAGGGTAGCTGGACTGCCTGAAACAACTGAATGAGATGATCCTCGGACCTTTATCCAGACGTGGCTCACCGGTCATTACCAGCTCTCTCCTCCACTTGCAGTTTTGAAAGCTTACCAAATTACCCCTTGTAGAGCTCTGACCTGGTCGGAAGGAGCTAGGACCCTACTGGTGATTTTCTATCACTCTACAGATTGGGACCGAATACTGGAAGCCGCTAGCAGAACAGGACCGGTGACGTCGGATGATGGGCTAAGCCTCTTTCTTCCCCAACCTAATCTTTGCCACGAGGTCAAGATGCAAAGCCTTTAATGCCATCAGAGTGAACCTCACGGAGCTCGGGATATCCCAGTTTACAATTTCCTGCCAAACTAAAGTCACATATTCCAATAAGGTGTACATCTTCAGTGACCCTAACGAGGCAGGAGCTTTACTTGAAAAATACTGGAGGTGGACATTGAAAATGGGGATTTTCCTGTATCAGTATAACGCTGTAACAGGTACTGGGTTTGGAGGGAGGAGGCTGGCCTAAGGTAGGGGATCAACAGGAACAGCACCGTAGCTTCTTATGGTGTAATCAAATGTTGTAACAGGTTTATTTGACAGGTGCTAAAATATCCTTAAGCTAACTTACATTTTCAAGATGGCGTTGACCTCATGGCCATTAGCATCTATCCTTTTGGATCTCTGCCAACTAGATACAGCAAGACGGGAAATAACTCCCTTCCCTAGACACCTGCTGTTTATGATTGTGTATAAGTTTAACTGTTCGGTAGTCCTTTCTTTACTAACAGGGTGGGATTTCAATACAAAGGATTATTATGTTGAACCTAAAGTGCTGCTGTATGTTACATGTCTAACGGTTAAGTACGGTTCCCTTCTATAATTATATAGTACAACCGGAGCCAAATAAGGCACAGAAATTTAAACTAAGATTTTATTTCATGTTGTTTCAGGACCTTAAGCAACTGCAGAGCTCATTAACATACCCTGGACTCTAAGATTTATTAGGTCCTCGCTTGATGGTAGTTTTGTGGCCATGTGTTTCTTTATCTGACTCTCAACAAGATTATGTATAAATATTATATATGCCCTCCTGGAGTAACGACCTGGGCACAATGAGCCACACCTCCTACAGTAATGTATTATGAATAACATGTCCTTAATGCACTTGTACTGTGGATCAATTTGAATGTCTCACTTATAATAGCCAATAAACTATAAAAGAAGGAGCGATTCTGTCCTGAAGTAGCGGCTCTGAGAAGGTTGTTCAGCTCCCAAAATGCTATTCAAAGCATGCTGTCTACAACTCCTGATGACACCTTAGTGAAACCAGTCGGAGTTTTGTAGCTCTGTCTGTCGATGTCTCTGAAAGGGACTTTACCACGTTTTCCAGGTACAGGTAGTTTGTCTGCTTGGCAATAAGTTTTCTTACTCATATATTTTTGGGGCATTGGCTTTTCTTTTCTGGATCTGGTATTACTGCAGCTTGACGGGTGCTGAGTTATTTTTTATTTCTTTTTCTTTTATTTAGTGAAGCTTCATGAATTAGCACACTGAGCAGTGGGGAAGACTTTTTGTTCATATTTCTATAACAAAGGGCTGCCCCCAAAAAAGACAGTACTCACTGTTGTGAAGTTTGGAGCCAGGGAGCACCATCGCCTCAGTCATGGACCGCTCCCATGTGTGATCAGAAAAAAAACGCTCCAACCATCCTGGGTGGTCCAAGTGTCAGCAGTAAGCTGCACAGTCGAGAAGCTGAATCAGATACCACCTTGTAGGAGAAGTAGCCCTGTAAAACAAGTCCTTGGGAGAAGTCCTTTCCTTAGGCAAAGTCCAAGGAACTCTTGGTGGGGGGGGGCCCAGGTTGTGCTGCAGGGCTATGTCTGGGATTGGGCTGTAGTGCAGGGTAAAGCCGAACAAGGCATAGTTTCCCTGGCACAACCAGAATAGTGCACTAAAGCATTACTGTTGAAACAAGGCAGAAACCAACCAAATAAAAATCAAAGGAAAACAGTGAAAAATACACCTGCGGCTGGCCCAGTCGTGCTGAGGGTTGAGATGCTGGACGCCACACCTCGTACCACGCTGGTGACCTGGGTTCGGGAGCAGACTCGAGCCAACAGAGGTCGGCGGGAGGAGAAGGATTGAGTGCCCAACAGCAGCTCTCCTTCTCCGGGGAGAGGGAAGCGCACTCTCCTCTGCGATACCGCCACCTGCTGGGGAACTTCAGGGTCAGTCAGTGCAGCTGGGGAGGCTCTCACATGAGTGAACATTAGCAGGGACGGTTTCGACGTGCGTCTCTACGCATGCCGGCAGCCTTGTCCCCATTGAACGCCAATGTTAGGGGAGGGGATCCACCAGAACACCAGGAAATACCCTGCCCTGGTCTAGGCGACGAGCCTCAGCGTTGGTTCAGAGGCGGCACCCGAGAAGCAGACTCTGCTATGTGTGCTCCCAAACAGTGCTCAGGGGGGAGATATGGGGGATCTCTGCCGCCCTGCCCGGAGGGTAATCCGAGGCCCTGAAGGTACGTGGGTAGCGTTAGCACTCTAGGGGCACACTCTTTGGGGGGGGGCTGCAGATTGGGACCTATGAGGGGAGCTCTGAGAGAGTGATCAGTGGAAGCAGTAGGAGGATAAAGAAAGAGAGAAAAAAAACCACCTGCGGCCCTGTCACTCAGTGATAGAGCTGCGCTGCAAGCTCTCAGGAAGGCAGGAAGAAGATTGACACAATGCACCATGGGAAGAACTAATGTCATGCCTGCTGTAAGTCTTCCTCTTGCCTGACAGAAGACTAAGAGGGGAAGATCCCAGTGGTCCTAGAGCCCTGCGACCAGCACAAGAAGGGAGAAATGGTCTTACGGACGTTGATCAGTGCCAAGGCCCAGAGTTGCCTGGATCCCCAAGACAACTGCACTGAGTCATCCGCCCCCAGCAGGAACTCCAGAGGGCGTGCAGGAGTGCACAACCCAAGACAGCTTGCATAATCTTGTGCACTTCAACCAAGAATCCACTGACTCTATTACATGGTAAGCCATATGTAACAAAATCTGGTCAGAGCCGATACGATATGGAGAGCTTTAGGAGTGGCAAAAGCGTTGAAAAGAATATGCAGTGCTCTCAACGCCAGAGTCACGGCGTAACTGATGCTGTAGCGATTACAGAATTATGCATGTGCAGTCCCCGAGTCAGCCATGCGCCAACATGGCATTGCTGACATGACTACATATGTGCGATACTCCCATATGCGCAGTTTAAGTCAGCGCCGCCATGTTGCACACGCTGGCCATCAGTATCTCAGCAAAGATATCCTGTGTCAGTACAGTGCACGCAGACATAAACATGGGTAAAAGTAAGACCCCACTGAAAATGAGATACTGCAGCTCAGCTAGGCTAACATGTATCAGTGCATTGTAAACATGGGCAAAATTAGGATCCCACTGAATATGAGATACTGCATCTCAGCCAGGCTATCCTGTGTCAGTACATTGTAACAGGGCTATAATACCATCAAGAGGTTCTGGGGACATGTGAATCTTGAGAGCAAAGCTGAGAGATTCCAACATTTTCCAGAGCCTCTATGATATGTTGCAGGTGAGTTTTACCATTTTAAATAAATAAGAACACATAAAACAGCCTTAACATTTGTTATAGTGATTTTACTGACAGGCATAATAAAGTCAGTTGCATATATGTATCCAGTTGAGCATACTAGAAAATGTGCAGGAGTTTGTAGGGAAAATGAGGGTGCCCTACAGGAAATGCTTTGTTCAATCTGGGAACACTGCAGTTGACACCACTATGATTTCTTTGTAATCCCCTATGATGCCCCCTTCAACCTCTGAAAACCCCTAAAACATTACCTGCCTAGCATTTATCCTTCCCACAAATATAAAACCATGAGAGTTCCAATGCCACTCATGAGAAAGGTCCTGAAAGGGTTAACATAAATCAACTCTTGAGAGGAAATAGTGTAAATCATTGCTACACACACATTGGTAGAGAGACGGCATCTACTTGAGGATATTAAGGGCACTGCGAAGGGAACTAGCAGCGCCTCTGGCAGCCCTGTTCACGGAGTCATTCAACATGGGTGTGGTTACAGAGGAGGGCACGTGTAGTCCCACTGCACAAAAGTGGCAGCAGGGAGGAAGTTGGGAACTACAGGCCAGTCAGTCTCACCTCAGTGGTGGGAAAGATCATGGCGACACTGCTGAAAGAAAGGTTAGTGGTACACCTGGAATCCAGGGTTGCCCAGGATCTGAGGCAACACAGATTCACAGCAGGAAGGTCATGTCAAAAGAATCTGATAGATTTTTTTTTAATTGGGTAACTAGGGAAGTAAATCAGGGAGGGCAGTAGACATCGCCTGCCTAGATTTCAGCAAAGCCTTCAACATCGTCCCACAAAGGAGGCTGGTTAACAAGATGGGTAGTCTGGGCATGGGAGACAAGGTGGTGAACTGGGTTAGGAACTGGTTAACAGACAGAATATAGAGGGTGGTGGGAAATGGGGTACAATCTGGAGAGAGGGGGGTGACCAGCAGGGTACTGCAGGGATCAGTACCGGGACAAATCCGGTAGAGGTGCTTGAAGGAAAGGTCTCCTTGTTTGCAGATGACACCAAGATCTGCAACAGGGTGGATACTCCAGAAGGGGTGCAGAAAATAAAGAGGGACCTGGGGAAGCTTGAAAGATAATTGGATATGTGGCAACTGAGGTTCAATGCAAAAAAGTGCAAAATAATGCATCTGGGTAGAGGAAACCCTGGGGGGTTGGGGAGGGGAGCTGACTGTCACCAAGGAGGAAAGGGACCTAGGGGTCATCATCTCTGATTACCTTATGGTATCAAAGCAGTGCACAAAGGCGGCAAGGAGGGTCAGTGGCATGCTGTGGTGCAAAGGCAGGGGTATCACTAGCAGGAGGTGGTGATGCCAGTGTATAAAACAATGGTAAGTCCTCACCTGGAGTACTGTGTGCAGTTCTGGAGGCCACACCTGTGTAAGGACATAAACAAGGTGGAGACTGTCCAGAGAAGGGTGACAAAGATGGTGGGGCTTACACCACAGAACATATGAGGAGAGACTAAGGGACCTCAACATGTATTCGCTGGAGGAGAGGAGAGAGCGGGGGGACATGACTGAAATTTTCAAGCACCTCAAGGGCATAAACAAGGTGCAGGAGGGGGACATTTTCCAGTGTAGAAAAGGCACTAGAACAAGGGGCACAATATGAAATTGGAGGGGGGGGGGGTAGATTAAGAGGTAATGTGAGGAAGTTTTTCTATACAGAAAGGGTAGTTGACACTTGGAATAGTGTGCCACAGAAGGTAGTGGAGGAAGCACAGAGGAGGGGTTTAAGCATGCCTGGGACAGGCACAAGGGAACCTTGAGAGGGGAGGGAGTGATGAAAAGCCATTGATCACATAGGGTCAGTGGCCACATACATTATATAGGGCCTACAGGCAGACTGGATAGGCCTAGTGGTCCTTATCTGCTTACAATTTCTATGGTTTTATGATGACCAAGAATGTAATTTGAAACTGCTCTGCAGTTAGATGCTATATCTGTTGGAAGTCATGTCAGTAAATGATTAATCTCCAAAGATAGCAAGTCACATTGCAATAATAAACAAGCTGAAAAAAAGATTCAAAGAAACACATTATCAGAATCAGATGCCTGCACTGTACCTGCCCTGTTCATGGCCCTACAAACAAACAGGGGGCTTCGGCCTCAAGTGCTGTCAGTCCCTTGCCTTTCATCAACATTAAATGCATTACACAGTGGGCATACCTGCATGGCACCTGTCTATCTGGGTAAACAGAGGGCTTCAGTCTCCGGTGTTGTTAGTTGAATACCTTTCACCAGAATAAAATATTTCACAGACTGACTAAATCTGTACTGCACCTGCCTTGTTTATGGCCCTACAAATAAACAGGGAACTTCAATCTCCAGTGCTGTACGTGGCCAGTCCCTCACTTTTCACAAGCATTAAATACATCACACAGGGAGCACACTTAATTTATTTAGTTATTTGTGTATGTATGTATGCATGTGTAACCCCTAGGTGGCGCTATCCCAAGGGCTACTACCCCTGCCTGCTTGGCTAGTACCAGGTTAAAGGGCCTGAGTTCTGAAACGGGTGTCTCCACCCAGAGGTCAGGGTTGGTAGTGGTCAAGCTAACCTGAGCACAGCCCTCCGGGACACTGTAACCCCCCGCTTTCCTTACTAGTGACCGGAACAATACACAATGATCCCTTTCACAATACCCCTGATACACCACACAAGTACCCACACTGTTTGCACTTACCACCAGGGCTTTCCTCTGGCCCGGCCCTGGGGACCCCCTGTAAAACAAGGTTATACACAGCAAATAACAGCAGTACAGTACTCTTGCACAAACTGGAACCACAGTCAGGATAAATGCAAAAAAGAGTTAGATCTGATTTATTTAAGGGACTTGAACAAGGGAGGGGTGTAATCAGGTTAATTTGCTTAAAGGCTCTATCAATCAAACAGTTATGCATGCACTTCAGGGTCCATACACAGTCACACACTCTGGTTACCCAGATGGAGAATGGTGGGCTAGCCAGGAACGTTGCAGCTGGCTGGGGCCCTGTGATGGAAAAAAAACAACATGCACAACACACACTATTTGTAATCTGGAGCCGGAGGGCTCAGTTCATGAAAAGAAAACAACAAGACAATCAGATGGCACACTTTTAGATTAGGTTGTTGTTGCAGGGAGCTACCCTGATGATTACGCACAATACCCAAGACTGGACACAGGCTGGACAAAAATCAAGACAGCAGGTGGTTAATCTGGAGTGTCAGGAGAAGCAGGGCCCACACGATTCGCCGAGGCATCATTCCTGTTCAAGCGTGGAGCAGGGGGCTGATCCCCAGGCAGGTCTCTCATCAGTGGCTTTCTCTGAGCAGTGGGGTAGTCTGGCAGGGCCAGCATGGCATGGCCCAGGCCGAATGGAGATGAACGCGGATTCAGTCCGATTAGGCTGGATAAAGCTTCTAGCAAGCATAACACAGTTCACAGTGAGGAACCAAATCACGACCCACTTTCAATACACAGCACATTTACATGTAAAGTGTAACCCCCCTGCAAATGGGGGTTCCCAAAAGACTTCCAGGAGCTTGCTTGAATGCTCCAAGCCTGAATGGTGTTTGGCGTTTAAGCCATTTATCAGTGAGTGTTTTTAGAACCTCTGGTACTGTCTCTTTAAGAGCTGTCTGCTTGCAGACATAATTAGTTTGTATGGGGACTGTGTGTTTCTTTGATTGAGTACCACTCAAGCTGCTGCCAATTCACTCCATTTTGCAGTCACTAGGAGTGCAAAGGAACCTATCTGAAAGATGTAACTGTTTGCCAGAAACCATTTAGAGTAATAATGAAATTACAGTTTGTCTAACCTGCTTTCTTTGCAGTCAGAACTGTGTCTGCCTAGTTCCCCATTCTGGTTTTGAACTGCTGAACTGGACCAATCAGTGTGGGGTAAGCTTGCTCTAAAATGGTGCCTTGACGAATCAGAACTTGGACTCATAATCTGAGCCAGCCACAAGAGGATTGTATGGGCAGTGACTCTGGGAGATGTAGTTTAGACTTCGGCGCCTTTTTGGACCAACAGGAGCAGTCTATTGTGAGTGACAGCCAATCCAGTCAAGAACTGGGAGGAACTCAAAGGAAGTGCCCGGTTTTGTCTGTTGGAGTTTCAGTTTAGCTCTGACAGTGAAGAAGGAAGGAGCCCTGTGCTCCTTCAGTGCACAGTTTTAGTCAAAAAACGTGTGTAAGGCCCAGAGTTCCGGTCTGCAGCTTGTGTAACTGCTTGTTAGGACTGAATCCGTCCTGTGAAAAGAATCAAAGGATCTCTGAAGAGTAGAAACCAGGCTCACCCTGTAGAAGACTGGAGAAATTGTTGAATTGCCTCGGTCTGTCAGGAACTGAATCTGCTGTGTGTTCTCGGGTATTGTGCAGTAATTGCGATCGGGATAGAGAAGCAGCCTGCCTGGTATGGTACTTTCTTTTACCATATAAATGTGTGAAGAGTCTCGGGAGCTCAAGAGTAGCCCTGCTGACGTTGAAGGACCCTATCTTGTTTGGAGGTCGTGAGTACTAATTCAGGGTCGCTCCTGTTGAATTGCCACATTAAATCCAAATGGAATCACTGTACTGCTGATTGTTTAAACTAATTTTTCTTTTCACTGTGTGAAGGGCCCCTACCAGCTGCCACGGTTTGACTAGCCACTAGGCTTGGGAACCCAGGGACAGTAACTGGTAGGGATAGGCCTGTGCACAGAGCCATAGGTAGATAGTAAAGGATAAGCTAATTAACCTGATTTCCCTGTCCTTGTTATATCCCCTAAATAAATCAGAGCTGCTTGTTTCAGCAAAGTTATACTGCCTGAGGTATTTGTCTATGTTAAAGTACTGTACTGTGATTGTTGCACTGTATCTTATTTCACAGGAGGTCCCAGTGCCGGAACTAGTCCTGGGGGTAAGTGTATACTGTGAAAGTAATTCTGATATATTGTGTGGGCCACTAGTGGGAAGAAAGGGGGGTTCAGTGTCCCAGAGGCTGTGACCAAGTAAGTTTAACTATTGCAAACCCTGACCTCTGGGTGGAGGCACCAGCATTGGATCCAGGCCCCTCAACCTGTTAGTGGCAAATCAGGCAGGGTAGTAGCCCCTGGGATAGCGCCATCTAGGGGTTACATCTTGGAGGCTCACCGCTGGGACTGTGTGTCCTCTAGTGGCCATATTCTGAACCACTGTTAAGAAAAAATGGGTACCCGACAGAAGTGGCTGTGCACCGGCTGGTGGAATGGTGTACTGGGGAGGAGATTGACCCCCAAAATGCTATGCTTATCCTGGACATCCCCCTGGGTATCAATACGGACACTGTACAGGGAGTACTTTCCAAGGTGGAAGGTTTACAAAACCCTGTGGTGGTGGGTCGGCATGCTAATCTGCTCACCCACACTTTCCTGGCCCTAGTAGAGTTTAAGGATCCCATAGATAGCTCCAAAGTGCCACAGACCATTACCCCAGAGGGAGCCCTCACTGCCTGGAGAGTGATAACTAAGTACAGTAAAGACCGGGGGGGAATGAGCCCCCACCACTGTCTGAAACTTTTGAGGAGAAATTTGCTAAATGGTTGCTGGGGAAGGAAAACTGTGGAGGACTTGAAGAAACTATTCTTGCCACCTGGGGTGTTCCTCCCCAACACCCTCTCCCGCTCCAGTACCCGTAATGGTGGCTGAACCAATGCAGACTCCTATTTCTGCACCTGCCATTAGTCACGACTCTTACGAAGGTTGAGGATCTTCTCTGGCACCCTCCCACCCCAAGGGAGGATGACTGGGAGACCTGGATAGACTATGTTGCCCCCAAGTGCTAGAATGGCAATGCTCGGAGGCAGCGAAGAGGGTTAGTGAGAGCCTCCGAGTCCTGCCCTGGCTACCATCCGTGCAACGGGCCAGTAACCCTGAAGTGACTGCACAGGCCTATCTTGAGGCCTTGGAGAATGTGTATGGAGCCCAGATTCTGATGAGGATCTATGGTGGAGAGTAAGAAATGCACAACAGTACCAAGGGGAGTTGTTGTCTGTGTATGTATCTCGGCTGGAAAAATTGTTGCAAGAATGCCTCAGAAAGGGTAGTTTGCCAGCGATTGAACTGGACTGAACCAGGCTGGACAGGATCCTTAAGTCTGCCCCCTTCTCAGAACTGCTGTTGCTTCAGTTACGCCTGGCAAATCGACTGGAATCCCCACCCTCCTATGATGAGTTAATGAGAGAAATTGAGGAGTTGAGAAAGGCGACCTCGGAGGGACCTGCACCAATAGCTGCGGCTATGACCCAAGTGACTGAGGTGGCCCATCAAGTGAAGTTCAGGGGCAGAGGTTGGCAGTCAATGAGTGCTCTGATAAGGAAAAAGATATGCCACAATGGGGTGAACTGTTGAGAGAGATCCGAATTCAAAACAGTCCCTTTATGAAGGCCAGCCTGCAAATGCAGGCCCCGACCTATATCCGACTGCATCTGCTATGGGGGTGGGGATACCCACCCATGTATCTCCTACTGATAACAGCTCGAACTTGATTCCTTGACCATGGAAGTGGAGAAACTGACGAGATGTCTCCAAATGCTTATCACGCGCAGACTGAGATGGCACCAAGGTTTCCAGTTAGTAATACCCCGCCCTGGCTCCCAGTGTGGCGCCTCAGCCAGCTCAAACTCCAGAAAGTATGTTTTGCTATAATTGTGGGAAGGATGGGCACATGAAAGAGGAATGCCGTCCCAAAAGACACTGACAAAGTTGCATATAGGCTACAAGGAGAGCTTCAGAGAACAAATCAGTGGTTAAGAGGTGCATGAAATGATCCCAGTGAGGGCACCAAAAATGCTAACTCACGTCCTTTTGTGGCAAGGTCAGTTGCCCAGGCCCCCACTACCGCCTCTCCAGACTGGTCCAGAATAGTGGGTCCCTCCATGGAGACCACTGTAAAGGTGAATGGAGTGTCTACAAGAGCTGTTTTAGACAGTGGCTCCCAAGTGACAATTATGTTCCAGGATTGGTATTAGAAGCATTTGTCAGACGTACCCTTACAACCATTAGAAGGACTGCATGTATGGGGGTTAAGTGAGAAGGCCTACCCTATTCGGGTATATCCAATTTGGCTGTCTTTCCCCACCTCCGTGGCTGGAGTAGCTGAACAAGTAGAGACTCTAGCCTTAGTGTGTCCCGCCACTGGACTGTATGATGGTGTCCTTTGTTGATTGGAACAAATGCTCATATGTTCGAAGGCTGGCACAGTTGTGTTATGAAAAACAGGGTCAAAAACTAGTAGAGCTTTAAGAGTTCCAGCTTTAATTAAGAAGGCCTATGAGGCACAGAGAGATGCTGAAAAATAGAACCAGAGGAACCGGTCGGAATTGTATGGAAGAAGGATCCTGAGTCTCTGATCCTGGCGCCAAATGCCCAGTGTACCTTACAGGGAGAGGTCGTATCAGAAAGGATGTTAAGAATAAAATATTAATGTTGGATGCACAGGCGATGGAAAATTGCCAGAGGGACTGCTGGTCAAGCCTAGTATTTTGCCCGCTAGAGCCCATGCTTATGCCAGAAGGGTAATGGTCCAAGTTCATAATGTGTCTGAAAGAGACATTCGAGTAAATAGAGGTTGCATCCTGGCTAATGTGCATTGTGCAGACACTGCAGTGCTACCCAGCAGCAAGAGTTCGAGGAAGAATGACAGAGTAGCACTGACTTGTTTGATTTCGCGACTCCCGTTGCCAGCTGAATGGAAAGTGAGGATCAGTGAAAAGCTTGCCCAGAGAGACCAGGTGTTTTCTTTAAAGGAATGGGACGAGGATGCGTGCAAGGAGCTGAGCACAATATCCGCTGCATGACGAAAGACCATTTCGTGAGAGGTCTCGACGCCTGGCACCTGCTGACATAGATGATGTGAGACGGCATCTGCAAGAGATGTTAGCTGCTGGTGTAATACAAGAATCCAGAGCCCTTATGCTTCCCCATTGTGGTAGTGAGGAAAAGAATGGGACAGTAAGGATGTGTGTGGATTATCGCACCTTAAACCGGCGGACTATCCCTAGATCAGTACACAATGCCCCGCATTGCTTTGGACTGCCTAAACAGAGAAGTGGTTCTCTGTGTTGGATCTCCGCAGTGGGTACTACCAGATCCCGATGGCCCCAGAGGACCGTGAGAAGACAGCCTTTATCTGTCCGCTTGGCTCTATGAATTCATGAGGATGCCTCAAGGATTTCAGGTGCCCCAGCCACTTTTCAACGATTGATGGAGCTGCAGTGGGGACATGAACTTACTAGAGTGCCTGGTATACCTAGATGATGTTATTGTGTTTGGCAGCTCACTGGAGGAACATGAGAGCAGATTATTTAAGGTATTGGACCGACTGGAGGACTTTGGCCTTAAACTGTCCATTGATAAGTGTCAATTCTTTCAAACATCAGTAAAGTATGTGGGACACATAGTATCCACCAGGAATAGAGACCGACCCAAGTAAAGTTGAGGCCTTGACCACCTGGCCACAGCCCAAAAATCTAAAAGAACTGCAAAGATTCCTGGGATTCTGTGGTTATTATCGGCGCTCATCAAGGACTATTCAAGAGTGATCGCCCTTTACTTAACCTTACTCAAGGGTATCCCCAACCCACAAAAATACAAAAGTCAGCGTCCCTCAAGACTGAAAGAGTGTATTTTCATCCGAGTGAAGTATTTGGGGCCCGCTGGACTCCTGATTGTGAGACTGCTTTTCATGAGATCATATATCAACTACCCATGCTCCAGTGCTGGCCTATGCCGATCCAAGAAAACCTTCGTCCTGCACACTGATGCTAGCTTGCAAGGGTTGGGGCTGTGTTGTAACAAGAGCACGAGAATGGCCTGAGACCAGTGGCCTTTGCCAGTAGAAGCCTGACCCCATCCGAAAAGAACTATCCTGTACATAAGTTAGAGTTTCTAGCTTTGAAGTGGGCTATTGTTGACCAATTCCATGAGTACTTGTATGGGGCTAAAATACTAGTAAAAACTGACAATAATCCTTTGACCTATGTGCAGACCTCAGCTAAGTTGGATGCCACTGGCCATAGGTGGCTTTCTGCATTATCTACATATGACTATGCTCTCGAATACCGAGCAGGTCTGAACCACATAGATGCTGATGCTCTCTCCTGGAGGCCTGTTCCCCAGAATGATTGGGTCCGATTGGCAGAACCTGACATTCGGCACTCTGCCGAAGTTTGACAGGGAGGAACAAATGTCCACGGACGCAGTGGACTGCATGGTGGATTGCTTGGGGACCCTCTGAGAATTGCATACCTGCTGCTTATTGCCACTTTTCTGCAATAGACATTGGTGCACTGCCTCAGCTGGACAATGACAGTATTCGGCTTCAATCCCGTGATCCTATGATCAAATCAGCTTTAGAAGCCCTCTATGCAGGAAAAGATGTGTCCAAATTACGCCCACTGATTTGAGAACTGCACTGTTGTACAAAGAAGGTCCTAAGTTGAAACTGATCAATAAACTGTTATACAGAGAAACAGCAGACAGAGGGACAAGTAGACAAACAACAACTGGTGCTGCCCACTGCCTTCGAGACTCAGTATTGAGGTCCTTGCACAACCACATGGGGCACCTTGGTATAGACAGAACACTTGACTTGGTGAGATCCAGATTCTATTGGCCTAAGATGGGGGCTGATGTGGAGCAACACATTGAACTTGTAGTCGCTGCTTACAGAGGAAAGCTTGCCCCAGAGGGCTGCCCCTTGTTAACATCACCACCAGTGCACCCATGGAGCTGGTCTGTATTGATTTTCTGAGTTTGAGTCAGATCAAAGAAATATCAGTAATGTGCTGGTGGTCACTGACCATTTCACGAGATATGCCCAAGCTTTCCCACCAAAGACCAGAAAGCATCCACTGTAGCCAAAGTACTTGTAGAAAACTTTTTGTTCACTATGGGGCTCACAAAGAATCCATTCTGATCAAGGAGAGACTTTGAGAGTCGCCTGATCAAAGAGATGCTTTCTCTGTGGGGAGTGAGAAAGTCCAGAACCACTCCTTACCACCCCTAGGGGACCCACAGCCTGAACGTTTCAACCGCACTTTGCTAGATATGCTAGGCACCCTGCACCCAAAGGACAAGACTAGATGGAGCCAACAAATTAGCACCCTGGTACATGCTTATAACTGCACCAAAGTGATGCCACTGGGTTCTCCCCTACCGCCTGATGTTTGGAAGAGAAGCTCACTACCGGTAGATGTGTGTTTGGGGTCTCTCCTGATGGGGTTCAAGCTGACAACTATTTACAGTATGTGCAAAGTTAAAGGCCCAGCTAACTCATGCATACCAACTGGCTCAAACCATGGCTGCCAAAAGAAATCTAGCCAACAAAGAAAGGTATGATAAAAGGTGAAAGCACAGGAACTCCAGGAGGGAGATCGGGTAATGCTAAGAAATCTGGGACTGCATGGCAAACACAGGATTGCTGACAGATGGCACCATCTTCCTCACATTGTAGTGGGCAAACTAGATGATCTGCCAGTGTACAAAGTAAGGCCTGAGAATAATTCAAAAGATGTAAAACAATGCATAGAAATCATTTACTGCCCATTGGACAAATCTTGTTTGAGTCTGCGCCCAGAAGATGCCCCTCTGGACCAGTGACTAGAGCTGCTGCTAAAAAAGATCAAGAAAGTCTGCACCTACAGAAGCAAAGTTAAAGTGTTCCCTCCACAAGTCCCAGTTGAGCATGACTGTCAGTCCATATCGGAAGAAAGTGAGAGTGACTTTGAATACTATCCTTCTTACGAACTGAGTCAATTGTTTCGGGCAATCCCTAGTCAATACTGGAGCAAGCTGGGCCTTCTGGACTGTCCAAGCCCCCAGCTTCGTCCCTGGAGCAAGTGCTCCCAGAAAGTGAAGTGCAAAGCATCAGATCAGATGAAATGGAATCATTGTGCATGGTTGAACTGTTTGAGCTTTCAGGGGAGGAAAATGATGGATTGGGTCAGACTGGTGATACACCAGAACAAGAAGAGTATTTTGAGTGCCCTGACAGTCCACTGCCAGTGTCCGAAAGCTCTCCATCGAGCCAAATGTTGTGGACTCAGAAACTGTAACTCCTGGAGCTGAAAGTGCCCCAAGTTCCTAGCCTCTCTACCCCCATGGAGACTCCCATGACAAGTGAGGACAATGCTGAAATGAGGCTCAGAGTGCAGAGACTGTAACAGTTCCCCTAGAAAGACTGGTCGAGCTGTAAAGCCTGTGGTGCACCTCAGTTATGATTCACTTGGGAGGCCTTGGACTTGCCTCTCAATGTTGTCCATAAAGGAGTGTATGTGTCCCTGAGCTCATTGCCCAAACTGAGCGTCAGTGCTAACTCAAGTTACTTGTGTTGCCCTCTAAGTATGGTGCCCTTGCCCCATCCAGCCCCAAGGTAACTGATAGGAAGGCCCCCTCTTCAGATTTCATGTACAAGAGGTAATAACTTGAGTTATGGTACAATGTATGTAATACTGTAAAGAGGACGACTGCAATGTTTCAGAAATGTGTTCTTGGTAAATGATATATTGACTGATGATTACATGTGTGAGCCTAATGCAAATGTGTATGGTTGCAGTTAAAACTTATGGGTACTTGCTTGACGCTGACGTCAAGCTTTCCCAGGCCAGGAAGGGTGTAACCCCCCTGCAAATGGGGGTTCCCAAAAGACTTCCAGGAGCTTGCTTGAATGCTCCAAGCCTGAATGGTGTTTGGCGTTTAAGCCATTTATCAGTGAGTGTTTTTAGAACCTCTGGTACTGTCTCTTTAAGAGCTGTCTGCTTGCAGACATAATTAGTTTGTATGGGGAACTGTGTGTTTCTTTGATTGAGTACCACTCAAGCTGCTGCCAATTCACTCCATTTTTGCAGTCACTAGGAGTGCAAAGGGAACCTATCTGAAAGATGTAACTGTTTGCCAGAAACCATTTAGAGTAATAATGAAATTACAGTTTGTCTAACCTGCTTTCTTTGCAGTCAGAACTGTGTCTGCCTAGTTCCCCATTCTGGTTTTGAACTGCTGAACTGGACCAATCAGTGTGGGGTAAGCTAGCTCTAAAATGGTGCCTTGGACGAATCAGAACTTGGACTCATAATCTGAGCCAGCCACAAGAGGATTGTATGGGCAGTGACTCTGGGAGATGTAGTTTAGACTTCAGCCTTTTGGACCAACAGGAGCAGTCTATTGTGGTGACAGCCAATCCAGTCAAGAACTGGGAGGAACTCAAAGGAAGTGCCAGTTTTGTCTGTTGGAGTTTCAGTTTAGCTCTGACAGTGAAGAAGGAAGGAGCCCTGTGCTCCTTCAGTGCACAGTTTTAGTCAAAAAACGTGTGTAAGGCCCAGAGTTCCGGTCTGCAGCTTGTGTAACTGCTTGTTAGGACTGAATCCGTCCTGTGAAAAGAATCAAAGGATCTCTGAAGAGTAGAAACCAGGCTCACCCTGTAGAAGACTGGAGAAATTGTTGAATTGCACTCGGTCTGTCAGGAACTGAATCTGCTGTGTGTTCTCCCGGGTATTGTGCAGTAATTGCGATCGGGATAGAGAAGCAGCCTGCCTGGTATGGTACTTTTTTTACCATATAAATGTGTGAAGAGTCTCGTGGAGCTCAAGAGTAGCCCTGCTGACGTTGTAGGACCCTATCTTGTTTGGAGGTCGTGAGTACTAATTCAGGGTCGCCCCTGTTGAATTGCCACATTAAATCCAAATGGAATCACTGTACTGCTGACTGTTTAAACTAATTTTCTTTTCACTGTGTGAAAGGCCTACCAGCTGCCACGGTTTGACTAGCCACTAGGCTTGGGTACCCAGGGACAGTAACTGGTAGGGATAGGCCTGTGCACAGAGCCATAGGTAGATAGTAAAGTGATAAGCTAATTAACCTGATTTCCCCCTGTCCTTGTTATATCCCCCTAAATAAATCAGAGCTGCTTGTTTCAGCAAAGTTATACTGCCTGAGGTATTTGTCTATGTTAAAGTACTGTACTGTGATTGTTGCACTGTATCTTATTTCACAGGAGGTCCCAGTGCCGGAACTAGTCCTGGGGGTAAGTGTATACTGTGAAGGTAATTCTGATATATTGTATGGGCCACTAGTGGGAAGAAAGGGGGGTTGCAGTGTCCCAGAGGGCTGTGACCAAGTAAGTTTAACTATTGCAAACCCTGACCTCTGGGTGGAGGCACCCGCCATTGGATCCAGGCCCCTCAACCTGTTAGTGGCAAATCAGGCAGGGGTAGTAGCCCCTGGGATAGCGCCATCTAGGGGTTACAAAAGGATTCTACAGTACCTGCAAGCAGAACACAGTTCACACAGTGGGGAACCAAATCACAACCCACTTTCAATACACAGCACATTTACATGTAAGGAAATTCTACTGCACCAGGCAAACCGCTCTCCGGTCACGATTGCAAAGTCTCTGCACAAACCAGGGATTCAAATGCAGCTGGAAATCCTGACAGGCCAATCGCATTCAGCAAAATCTGCAGTCTTCTTCGGGTATGAGCCTGGTTAAAAAAAATCAGTGGCTTACTTCGTTCTCACAAACTTGGATTTAGTCCGAAATAATTCTCTTCTCTCCCTCTCAGGGGCAGCAGGCAGATATGTAGGCCACAACTCGGGCCTTTCCACAGTTCTCCCGTGCAAAACTACTCAGACGGCTGCTTGACTGCCTCAAGCTTTTGCTTCTTTAGCTCCCAACCAAGATCTGACTCAACTGCCAGCAAGCCAAGGACTTTCCCCAGAATCCAAAAGGTCTGGCTGGCTGATCTGTCTGTCAGTCACAACAAAGGCTCCCTCTTCAGGTGCAAAAAGGCACCAAAAGTCCAAAACTACAATTCCTACAAATTTTGACTTCAGACAGCTCCTGTAGCTGGCTCTATTTTACGTCCCACCAGAACTGATTGGTCCAATTCTCAATCCAGGACCAAGATAGTGGAGACAAACAAAACAGCCCTTGCTGCAAATAAGGCAGGTTAGACAAACTACATTATCATTACCACTCTAAATGATTTTCAGCAAATAGTTACATATTTCAACAGAGCTCCCTCTCAGATTACTTATGACTGCAATCCAGGCAGTTCTTAAAGAGACAGTACACAGAGGCTATACAGGCAGTCTCTGGCAATCACATTTAAACTGCTAAACGCAGGACACCAGTCTGGCAGTGAGCATTTAGGCAAGCTTGAGGAAGACTTTTTGGGAACCCCCATTTGTAGGGGGGTTATGTATGTATGTATGTATGTATTGATTTTATTTAAATTTTGATGACCAGGTAGGCCCACTGAGACATGCAAGTTGTATAATACAATACATGGGAGAAAATGCCAAGTACTTAAAAGATATTCTACATACAGTGAACATTAGTTTATCACAAATTTGAGTAGATATGCATGATACCTGTCGTTCTGGGTAAACAGAGGGCTTCAGTCTCCAGAGCTGTTAGTCCCTCACCTTTCACTAGCATTAAATACATCACACTGTGGGGGAGTCTCAGCTTACCCTGTACTTGCTTGCACTCCCTCTGTAGATAAATATAGAGCTTCAGTCTCCAGTGCTTCTAGCCCCCATCTTTTACCAGCAACATATATATGACAGAGTGATTAAGTCTTATGTTGGAGTCAGTATAGCATAGTGGTTAAGGACACTGACCTACAAACCTGGAGACCTGGGTGTTAATCCACAGCCTCAACTTTCATACCGTGTGACCCTAAGCAAGTTACTTAACATCCTGACCTTGTACTCCCAGGTCACACCAAGAAATAATTTGGGTTTAGAGTGCTTTTGAGGGTTAACCAGTTTTCCCTTTCCCTACATCTGCACTGTACCAGCCCTCTCTACACCTTTGCCTACAGACAAAAATACAGCTTCAGCCTCCAGTGCTGTCAGTCCCTCACCTTTCACCAGCACTATATACATCACACTGTGGGAAAGCCTGCATTGTAACATCCTGCACCTTCTCTATTCCTGTAGCTAAACAGGGGGTGTTACTGTTAGTCTCTCGTCTTTCAACAGAAATAAATACATCCTCATTACACCTCTCCCTACAGACAAACATAGGCTGCAATAAAAACAAAAACCAAAAAAATGTTTTTTATATGGAACAACCCCAGCAGTCAGATGTAAGCTGATTAGAGGGGCTCATGTTGATTTCAAATAGAGCAAAAGCGAGATGCAAATGCATACAATAAAAATCCTCACTTTCATTAGTGCCCAGCACCTCTGCAGGAAAGTGCAACATTATCCTTATTTTCAGTTGTGAACAAATATACCTTTGCCTCCCAAAACTGGCAGGCTTACCTTAACATGCAGCGCAGCAGATTCAAAGAAACACATTCTTAGACTAGCAGGACACTTACGGAGCATGGAATTTTGGAGTCCTTCCCTTAATGATCAGATGTTATTTATGTCAGAAGCATTTGACACTTCTTGAGACAGCAAAGTTTCTCAGGCTCGCTAGACACATGTGAGGGGGATGGAATCCTTATCTTAGATGCTACAGTATATTGTTATTTCTGTTAAAAGCATTTGACAGGAGCCGGCCTGGTGGCGCTGAGGGTTGAGGCGCTGAATGCCACACCTCGTGTTATGCCAGCGACTCGGGCTTGGGAACAAGCTCGGGCCGCCGGGGATCAGCAGGGGAGAGAGAGAGAGGATTGAGCATCCCACGACAGCTCTCCTCTCTTGGAGACGGGTGGGTACATCATCCTGCTCTATGGCTGCCACCTGGTGAAGGATAGGGTCGGTGCCGGACAACGGGAGATGCAAGAACGCTGGCATCGGGACATGCACGCGAGTTCTGGCCGCAGGGCAAGGGTCACCAAAAACCGACTGCCAGCTTAATGAAGCCCGCAGTGCTCTAGTGCCTGCTCAGCCGCCTTCAGGCCCGCCTCCAATATCACTGGGAGGCCTCCCTCCTTCCACCCCGCCACGGGGTCCATGGGGATCACAGGGCCTGGGAGGCTGGGGTGGCATAGCAGCTGAGCGTGACTGGCAGAAGGGTGGAAGCTTGCCACCAGGTCGCAGGAGGAAAAATGTCTTATAGAAAAAAAAGCATTTGACAGGTCTTGAGTTCCAGAAACCCAGCAAAGAGAAGGGAGCATTTTATTCAGCTGGGTAGTGATTTGTAGTTGTTGTGGATGGATACACTGAAAAGTACTAATTTGTGCTTCGGTATCCCATTTTTCCAGCTACAGACAGCAAGATGGCTGTAGGCTCGCCCATAGCCATAAAAAAGACCACTCTTCTACCTCACATTTAGGGCAGTTAGAGACTTTGGAAGGGTCAAATGTGTACATCCGGACTGGGGTAAAACTGTAAATGTTAAGTGGGGTAAGCCATCCCTGTGGCGCCGAGCAATGGGGGGGATCATTTGACAGGCTGGCGACCCGGGTTCGCGCCCCAAGCCCAGATGTCAGGAGCAGGGTTCAGCAGAAAGGGAGTCAAAGCATCTTATGGATGCTTCTCTTGGGTGGGGCACAGGGCATGACGAGCCACTCTCATGGCAACTCCTGATGGTGGCTGTTGGTGGCATACTTGGCAGTGGGGGTGACCACATGCTGCCATACGTCCCAGCCCAAGGATGTCACTGCGGCCGTCAAATTGTTAGAGGGTGGTGGCTGGTCATAAAAAAAAAAAAAAAAAAAAGCAAAATGGCCGCCCATATTCACCAGATGATGGCCTCCAGTAGGACCCCGCCTGTTGCCGAATACCCAGCACACCGCACCTGGTCAGCGACTGACATCCCCAAGTGTCATAGTAGGACTCTGCCCCCTCACTACCCCCACAAGGAGAGGGAGCCCCCAGTAGGGATACACCAGAACACAGTGGGGACTACCAGCAGAGCCCTGGGGGAGCCTGAGACAGGGCGGCAGTGATGGTCAGGTCCACAGCACCGTTGGGGGGAGACCAGCATGGGAGCCCGAAGGAGTGAGGCTGCGGAAGGAGTAAAAAAAAATAAAATAAAAAGTTATGTATTATTACATGTATAGACCCCCTTAACATGTACAGTCACCTACAAAGTAAACAAATACTGTCTAAAGGCCACCACTTCCACCAGCCACACTGGAAGTCTATCTATATCACTGCAACCCTTTCCCTACCTCACATCATTAAAATGTGGTTCTATGGGCGGGACTTTGGTGACCGCTCGGAGGCAGAATTCTGATAAGGAAGTGACATTGAGCTTCAAATAAGATAAATAACTTACAAGCTCTTTTAAAAAAAAAATCCAACTTGTGGCTAATTCAGGTCCTCAAGCAGACAGCTCCTTACCAGGAGCTGCCAGTCTCAAACAATCGTGTCAGCTGCTCTTTAAACATATATTCGTTCTGATAGCTGTAGACAATTTTAAAATACAAAAAGACCACATCAGGGCAGGATCTTTATATTCTCTGATCCTCAGGAAGCCCAAAAGTGGGCCTAGATGCATGCAGTAGCGAGACCTAGGGAAGTGGACAGGGAGGAGTCTTCATTGGGTGAAGAGGAAGACACTTGAAAACTTGGGGACACCAATACATTGGCCAGGGTTTCCTGGGGTATTTAACTGCTTCCAGGTAGGTCTGTTGTTCAGGACTGAGTGAACATGCATTATACTGTTTCTATACCTGGAGCAGTATATCCTTACCAAGACTTTGGGGCACTTTTAGTTCGAGCTGGTAATAAAAGTTAAAAACCAACGTTTTTTTCCTGTTTGCGGCTGCAATTCTTGTGGCCATTAGCGTTTGTTCCTTCCTATGGCTGAAACAGTAACAGCTCGCGTGTGTGGTATGCAATGTTTGTTTTTTGTTTTTTTACAATAGTTAACTGGCGCTACGTAATTTATGTTTTATTAATAGCGATGTTGGAACAAACTTGGAGGGTAATATACAGTACACACAGGGTTTACACACTTGGTGCAGTATCTTTTAGATTAAGCGTGGTAAAAACCTCTCCTACCCCTAGTGGAGTAGGAGGACCTTTTCTGAACAATGAAGAGAGACTTTTACAAAGGTATTATTCCACACAGTTACGAACATACGAAATTGCCAGCAGATACAGGCCATATGGTCTATCTAGTCTGCTCGAGTGTGCAGCACTTCAGTCCATTAGACTGCAGCTGCCCCTCCCATTAACTCTTCCCTCCCCCAACTACCCCCGTATGTATTTTCCCTTGAATTTGTCCCACCCCTCTTGAAGCACCCCACAGTCTGCACTGATACGAGTTGCTCAAGCAGTGCATTCTACCCTGTTACCACTCTTTCAGTGAAGTAGTACCTCCTCCTTTCCCTCCTGATTCCCCCCTTAACTTAAGGGAGTGCCCTCTAGTATCTCTTCCATTCTGGAGAGCGAACCCACCATGGAATCCTATTCTGTCCATCCCCTTCAGGTACTTGAAGGTCTCGATCGTGTCCCCTCTCTCTCTTCTATCCTCCAGGGTATACATGTTGAGCTCTTTTAGTCTTTCCTCGTAAGTTCTATCCCCCAACCCCTGGATCATCTTTGTTGCTCTTCGCGGCACTGACTCCCGTGCTTTGATATTCCTTTTCAAGTACGGGCGCCAGAACGGCACGCAGTACTCCAAGTGCAGCCTCACCAGGGACCTGTACAGGGGCAATATGACTTTGCTACATCTGGATGTAATCCCCCTCGCTATGCACCCTAGCATCCTGTTAGCCTTAGTCGTTGCCTTCCTACACTGGGCCAAGTGGTATAATTCCCCAGTCACCACCACCCCCAGATCCTTCTCCTCGTTGGATGTGGACAGTTTGATACCATCCATCCAGTAGCTGTATCCTGGGTTTTTGGCTCTGAAATGCATCACCTTGCACTTCTTGGCGTTGAACCCAAGCTGCCAGGTGTGCGACCACCCCTCGAGTCTTGCCAAGTCCTCCTGCAGTAATTTGCCACCTTCCTCCCCATCCACCTCAGCACAGATCTTGGTGTCATTGGCGAAAAGGCTGATCTTACTCTTGATCCCAACCGCTACATCTGTGATGAAAATGTTAAACAAGACTGGTCCCAGTATGGATCCCTGTGGGACACCACCTGTCACTGCCCTGGTCTCCTGAACTCATTAGGCAGCTTATCAATACAGCTATTGAATAATCAAGTATTTCTTTTTTGACCCCCTATATGACATATCTCAAAGAATTTGACCAACATGTTTTGTTAATAATAAGAGGAGTGGCGTCCTCATTGTTTTTTGTAACAAACAAACATATGAAATGCCAGCAGAAACAAGCCTTACGGTCTATCGAGTCTGCCCGATTGTGCAGCTAACCCCTCATCTTGCGCAGATCAATGCTAGTGTACTGACTATATGTTTGTTTTGAAATAACAATAAACATAACATTAAAAAAAAAAAAGACAACCTCCTCTCCACTTCTCTTCCTGTGCAGCCTAAAAATAATATAATTTTCAACGCCTATATAACAGCTTATTAGTAGTAACCCAGGCTTTTAAAGCATCGAACTTAGCAATAAGATTTTGCACTAAGTTAATGAAATCTTTAGCGGATGGTCGCTCACTTTTACATCCACACACTGCTGAGGGACCAGGATTTATATTAATATTCCCAGACAATAATAATAAATTAATAAATGTCTTGGTTTTAAACTTGAATTTAGCCTGTTTAAGATGATTAGGATTTCCTGTTAGTTTTATTTGTTTATTTATTTATTTCAGTCTGGGATTAAATACCTTTGAGCCATAGGCTCGTTTACAAAGGTTCCAGGTCAGACATTGTACAATACAGATAGGACAGACAACAGGAATAATACAGTGGTAATACAGAAACAAGTAAAAACAACAACAATGAATTCGTAACAGGTAGAGTAGCACTAGTTACTTGATAGGTAAAAATCACTATGAGGAAGATAACTATTTTAGGTTCCCAGACATCTTAGAAATTCTTCAAGGATATTTCAGTGTCATTACATCAAGAATGGAGGTAGTAAAATCCCGCTGGCTGGAGTAGGTAGCAACAGTGTTGAGCAACCAGGCAGCCGGGGGTTAAAGAGCCCGAGCAACAATGGGGGAGGGGCAGCCAGAGCGGGGCTAGGGATTAGAGTGAGAATAGCAGCCTGGGTAGGCATCGTCAGGGGAGGCAGGGGAAAGAGAAGGGGGAGGGGATTAGGTGGAAGGAAAGGAAAGAAACTAAGGGGGGGTAGGAAGTGAGAAGATGGAAGGTGGGAGAGAGGAGACGGGGTGGAGGGAGTGATGAGGGAGGGGTAGGGTAGTATGTGGGGAGTTAGGGGGGAGCATGGGGAGAAAGAGAAGAGGGAGGGAAGAAAGGCAATGTAAATACAAGGGAATGAGTACACGGCGAGGAAGGGCCAGAGCTAGTCGATTGGGGTGGGGCAGGTGAGAGAGGTGACAGAGATACAAGGTCAGAAGGGTACTAGGAGTACGCCCCTGGAGGTCCTCCCTGTGCTGATAGATGGTTGGTCTTTTTTAAATAGACACGAGGTGGAATCAGGAGCAAACCCAAGGATGGCTTTCTTTCCCACAAGGCAGCTTTGGTATTTGGCTTTGAGGTGGAGGGGTAGTCAACCAGTTGCTTCATAGAGGTCACAGATATAGGTCAAGCGATCTGCACCCAGGACCAGCCTACATGCTTTGTTGAGGAGGGTTCTTACCCTATTCGGGACGGTGTCTGTGGCTGCACTGTAGATTGCAAGGCCGTAGTCAATGGAGGATACCACAGAACTGTATGTGACAAGCTTTAGTGTTTCAGGTGGCATGTACTGACGGTGTTTATACAGAACACCTAATTTTGTGTTGGCTGATTTGACTAACTGGTCAATATGTGTTGAGAAAGAAAGGGAGCTTTCCCAGTGTATACCAAAATATTTGAAGGCGTCAACCTGCTCCAATAAGTCCCCTTTGGAGCTCTGGATCTGTAGATTTCCAGGGTTCTTCTTCCTCTGTGGCATGGAGAAGAGCATGCTCTTGGTTTTCTTGTAGTTGAGCAACAGTTTGTTATCACTGAACCATTCCTCAAGTCTGTGGAAGTTCGCTTTGAGTTCAAGAGAGATGGCGGGTAGGGTTGATCCACTTACAGAGATGACTGCATCATCTGCGTAAAGCATAATGGGTGCTTGGCAGACTGTAGGCAGTTGGTTGATGAATAAGCTGAACAGAAGTGGTCCCAGAATAGACCCTTGTGGGACTCCAAGAGTCACGTCCGTGGGTTCTGATAGTATGCCACTAACTTTGACTTGCTGTATCCTGCCGGATAGGTAGCTCTTGAACCATGTGACTGTGTACAAGGACAAGCCCATTGAATGAAGGTTTTGCAGGAAGAGTTGATGGTTGACTGTGTCGAATGCCTTTGGGAGGTCTATGAAGATAGACCCCACTGCTAAACCATCATCAAATGCCTCACATATCTGGGAGGTATAGTCAATCAAGACGATTAAAGTGGAGTGATGTTTCCGGAACCCATGTTGTTGCCTACAGAGTAGGTTGTACTGTGTTAGGTACTCAGTAAGCTGGTCAGAGACCACTCGTTCCAGTGCCTTGGACGGGGGGAGGGGGAGAATTGAGATGGGCCTGTAGTTGGTTAGGTATGTGGCAGCGCCTGATTTGAGGACAGGGGTGACAACTGCCTTCTTCCACTTATCTGGGAACACTCCTGACCTTAGTGAGGTATTGAAGACTTTGGTAAGGGGATCCACCAGCTCACTGATGGTGAGTGCCACCAACTTCATGTCTACAAGGTCACTCCCTTGTTTAGTCTTATTTAGAACAGCTTTAACATATTTAAAGGTATCCTGCCGGTTCAACTGTTTGAAGTAGAAGGGGGAACATTGAACTGGGGTATGGGGCGTTAGAGTGGGGTGGGTTGAGAGTGGAGCGGGACAGGTATTCCTTGTAAAGAACAGAACTTAGGTCAGAGAAGGCTTGGCTGAAGGTGTTAGCAATGTCTACAGGCTCCTGTAGTGTCCCCTCAGTAGTGACTATTAACCCTGGTTGTGCTTTGGAAGCTTTACCGGTAAGGGTTTTTATCGAGTCCCAGAATTCCTTACCTCTACCCCAGCTCTTTTTCAGTACGTCATGGTAGTAGTTTGCCTTTGCTTGTCGGATGACCCTGGTACAATTGTTTCTTTCAGACCTATATTTGATGTAGTCAGCCTCTTTACCAGTAGCTTTGGCCCTATGCCACAAGTTGTCCCTTTCCTGCATGCGCTGTAGTATGGGGCCTGTAAGACAGGGGTTGGTAGTTCCTCGAGTTTTTTTTGTTCTGTAGGGGGCAAAGATGTCACAGGCTTTGGTAAAAATGGTGATAAAGAAGTTGAGGGCTAGGTTCCCATCCGTGGCTCTGTCCAGCGGTGACCAATCAACCAAACTCAGATAATTCCTGAGAGAGTCTAGCTGTCCAGGTCTCAGGGTTAGGTTTCATGACACCTGAGGGACACATGTACTGGCTTTATTGGACCAGGGGCACATCACCGGGGAATGATCGCTGAGGGTGTCAGGTAGGACAGTGACCTCGGAGATATGCTCTGGGCTGCTCGCTAGTAGCCAATCGATTAGAGTACTTGTGCCTGTTTTGTAGTTAAACCTGGTTGCTCGATGGACTACTTGAGTAAGGCAGAGTCCAGACACCTGGTCACGGACAGCTAGAGCGTCATTGGACAGCCAGTTAGTGTTAAAGTCACCAACTACTGTATGTTCCCGGTTTTTGTTGTACTGCTGAAAGTTGCTTAGCGCTTGTTGGATGCCCATTTTGGAGGTTCCAGAGGGTACGTACATGGTGGATAGTAGTAGGGTTTTGAGTTGCTTACCCATGGTGAGTTTGAGGGTAAGAGTTTGCACTTCCTTGTTTAGGAAACTGCTAGGCGGAGGTTGGGCTCTAAGGTCATTTTTCAGGTAAACTGATTTGATCTATTGAAAGAGTTTTACCAGGAAAAGCCTGCTGAGCCAAAACAGCTAATTTCCAACAGCATCCTAGGGGAAGGAAGCAAGGAAGAAAACAGTACAGTAGCACTTACACAATAGTTTCATTCCATGTAATAGGAGTAAACATGGAACAGCACTAAAATATAACTTATGAGGAAAAGTACAATTACGTAAGAACTTACCATAACTGTTGATCTTCGAGAGAAGCTCCTGCAGAAGGCCACATAGGTAGGACTATGCTGCCAGTTCAACAAACCTCTTCCGGGGGGAGTCAAAGGCCATTCCACTCTGGGTAACTATGGCGGTCTCCACGACTTGTTTCAGGAATGTGTCTGCTGCAGACATTTGTGCAGCTACCACATGGAGTTCTGTCTACACTTTCACCAAGCACTACAGTCTGGACATCGCCTCTAGGCGCAGGGCCAACCTCGGCCTGGCAGTCCTTCAGGGCCTTTTTTCCTGAGTTGCAGACTGCTGTTCTGTTCCTCCTCCCGGTGGCATTATCCCAGTGCTAATTGGTGCTGCTTGGGACTCAGTCCTACCTGTGTGGCCTGCTGCAAGAGCTTCCTCTAAGTAAGACAGTACAGTTATGTAAGAAGGTACCATAACAGTAGATCTTCAAGAGAAGCTCTTGCAGCAGGTCCTGTTATTTTCCTCCCTCCTTCCCCATGCTGTTCTTCCTCTATTGCAGATGCTTCTGCTTTCTTGGCTCTCGGGATGCCTCTTCGGTTCTCCATCAGCTGGCTGTGCAGTGTCTCCGGAGGGAGAACTGGGGAGGTGCTGAGGGAATGCCCCCTATATAGAGTAGACTGACATCGGCTGGGGCGGTCCCCCACTGGAGACTGTTAGCTAGAAGTTTTCCTTGTGGTCCTAGTGCCTGGTACCATAGTCCTACTTATGTGGCCTGCTGCAAGAGCTTCCTCGAAGTAAGATTTACAATTTCAGTATTCATACATGATACAGTATTCCATGCATCTCCAATCAGGGCAAGTTTGGAGATTTAGGCAGGAGCAAGCAAGGTGCCCATGATCCAAAAACAAACAAAATTACCATACCCAGAGCTAGGTCCATGGCAAATGAGACGGAGGGCTAGAGGAGGTGCAAGAGGTGCACGAGTGGAGAAAAGCCCCAAGAGCAACAGGAGTAGAGACAGCACAGGTTGCGGATGGGAGGGAGGACTAGAGAAGAGGGAATCAGTGAGAGAAAGCAGTCTGCCCAGCAGGGGTCTTGGCATGGAAACGGAGAAGGAGCAGGCTTTGTTAGAGCAGAGGAAGTAGGAGGTGGGGTGGGGGAGCAGGAAAGCAGGGAGGAGATCCCCACTCTAGAATATGTTACACAACAGAGAATCTTCTGCAGCCGAGGTCTGGACCCAATTCATTTATTGTTTATCAGTTAAATTTGATGTTATTCTTTCACGTATATACTTTTTAAGTGCATTGTTCAGAGATTCTTTGTAGCGAATTCATTTATGGGAGCTGCTGTTGCACACATTATGACTGATGAAGTTACACTGATAACAGAACAGTTGATGCAGGTTGTTTCATTTACTGTAGTTCAAGCTCAAGTTTATGTTATTGGGATATAATAACTAGCAAGTGTTTTCTCCCATAGGGAAACTCAGTTATAATTCGCCGTTATAACCTGGGGGTTATAACAGCGAACACGCGGTGGGTTTCCCTCGCTCTCGCATGCGCCAGTCGCCACTCTTCTCATCCTCAGCATCGGACACTTGCCACAGCTCAAACATTGGCAGCCTGATGATAACTTATTTAAAAAACAAACAAATGAACTTGGCTCCTTATGCTATAACAATTAGCTCCTTCAAAAAAAAAAAAAAAATAGTGGAAACGTTTAGCTTTAGCAGCGGCTTTACCCCGACCGCAGACTGCACTGAAATCAGACTGGACTGCGGTTGCACAGGGATGTATGTTTATTTTATACAACTGCTGTGGTGAAAAAACGCTCACCAGCAATTATATAAAATAAAACCTGGAAAGCCGGCCCGGTGGGGCAGAGGGCTGAGGCGCTAGATGCCTTACCTCTGGACATGCAGGCGACCCGTGGTTGGGAACGAGCATGGGCTGGAGGTCGGCATGGGGGGGGGTGCAGGACTGAGCTGTCGGCTGGCAGCTCTCCTCTCTGGGGAGAGATCTGTGCTTCTCTTGGCTGCCTTGCTGTGGAGGCCGGGAGGTAGCGCAAGCTGAGGGAGCCAGGGCACTATTCCAGTGGGGTGGGGGAAGAGGCCATCACCGGAGCAAGAGGGCACATGCACGCCTCCACGCACATTCGCCTCTCTGTCTGGGGCCTTGGGGTAATGGGAGAAAGCTAAGAGGAAAAACGCTGGGAGCCACAAGCAGGATGAAACCTCTGGGCCGGCTCCAGGGGTCTGCCGGGGCACACATAGCGTTAGAAGCCCCCGAAAGACCCACGGAGACTGGTAGGTTGGCAGACGAGCAGCTGTGGCTTGCTACATAAGGATAAATACCCGAAAGAAAAAAAAATAAAATCTGGAGTGGTGTGTTTAACTCAAGATTTTACATACACCCTCAGTGTTGGATGCTTAAATAAACCCCTCGAGCTTTGCTCTGGGGGTTTATGTAGCATCCAACACCTTGGGTTTGTGTAAAATCTCACACACACCACCCCATGTTTTATTCTATATATTAGCCATTGAGTCTAGACTCATTTCCAATAGTGTCACAATTTCCAGTAGCATCCTAAGATAAGATACAAAACATTACAGAGAGACCGGTGCTCCACACATCTCCAAGGCAGGCCTGTAATTTCATTTGATCTTTTAAGGAATGTAAAGGTTTACATTGGTTTTGTTATATTGCTATATGGCTCTGAAAAATTTCAAACTGAAGGGTCAAAGCCAGCTGCTTCAGAACGGGGAGGAGCTAGGGTTCTATGATAATGTCCCATCTCTGGAGTGTGTTGGTCCCTAGTTGTTGAGCACATGTCACCCCAGCAGTAAATATATGCCCAGTGACAATGATGGCAGATACAAAAATACTAATTACAGTAAGTCTGATAACATTTCTTTTTTATATTCTCCTTTAGCCTTCTTTCCTTCATGTAAAAAGACATCAGCTCCTCCTCAAAGCTAGTGTCTTCCACGCACCTGATTATTTTAGTGGCCCTACGTTGCACCCTCTCAATAAACCCAATGTCGTTTTTGTACTGAGGAACATAGAACTGCAAGCAGTATCCCAGGCGGGGCTGGCTACATGTCAAGTCATTCCAGTCAATGTGCTCCCTGACAACTCACACTGTACTATTAGCTCCTACTAAGGTTCGTACTAAGTTGGGAGAGGAGCAAGGAGGCTGATGTACCCCATGAGTGCTCCTATTCTAATGTAAGGAGGAGTAGTAAGTTAAAGTCTGCCCAGATAGCAAGAGAGTGTCGAGACATTGCTTAAATTCAACTTTT
This sequence comes from Neoceratodus forsteri, assembly GCA_016271365.2. Classification (NCBI taxonomy): domain Eukaryota; kingdom Metazoa; phylum Chordata; order Ceratodontiformes; family Ceratodontidae; genus Neoceratodus; species Neoceratodus forsteri. Next base: position 1,378,224,409 of record CM028132.1, on the reverse strand, counting down.
TCAACTTTTGTTTACTAATAACAATCTCTAAGGGTAACCTATTCCAGCGATTTACAACTCTCCGGGTAAAAGGAATTTTCTGCTCAGCCCCTGTACAAATCCTTTCAGGACAACTGCCCCTCCCCATATAAATTTAATAAAATAAACTCCGAAATTCACTCAAGACAAACTGTGCAGGGAGCCAACTGATGCTGAAGTTAGCAGCCCAGTGCAAGTTGTCACACAGCACATTGACCGTGATGAAGTGATGCGTCACCTGGTGGAGCCACACCAGGGCACTGTAAAAGAGGCAGAATAACTTTTCCTGTCTTTCTGGTCACCCCTCTTTTGATGCCCCCCAGCAATCTGGCAGCCTCTAATCAGTGGCTGCACACGGCTCGCCAAGCCTCACCCTCTTTTCTTATGATCCCCAGATCTTTTTCTTCCTCCACGGCAGCAAGAGGAGCCCCACAAAGTGTGTAGGTGTGACCTCTTCTCTCCTTCCCAAGTGTAGCACTTTGCATTTGGCCACGTTAAATAGAAGACTCCAGGAGTCTGACCAATCAGCAGGCTTGTTCAGGTCCTCTTGAAGCTTTTTCCCCATCCTAAGTGGAGTCCAGCACCCTGGCCAACTTAATCTCATCAGAGAATTTAAGCAGCCTGCTAGAGACCCCAGCTTCCAGATCATTGACGATATGTTACAAAATAGTAGCTGCAGCACCAATTCCTGTGGGACGCTGCCAAGTACCCCTCTCTACCTGTACTGTCCATCCACCCCTACCCTCTGCTTTCTGACCCCAAGACAGTTAGCAATCCACCCTGTGTATATATTGAGTATACCACACTGGTATAATTTGCCCAGAAGCTTGTCATGAGCTACACTGTCAAAAAGCCTTGCTGAAATCCAGGGAGACTATGTCTATGGCCCTGACCCTGTCCAGTTCCCTGGTCATCCCCTCAAAGAAGGTGATATGGCACTGGTGTGGCATGATCAACTGTTATGTAGCCATGTCAAACCAATCTCATCATATTCTCCACCTGGACCCCTCATAGATGTCAGCGTGGCTCAGTTGGTAGCACATCCGCCTCTGGACCAGAAGGTTGTGGGTTCTCGTCCTCCATCGGGATTGGACTTGCACCTAAATATCGCTGGCATCCGAGTGCAGTATTGGGGGGTGCTGTACTGCTGGGGTGTGCCGTCCTTTCGATGAGACGTTAAACCAAGGTCCCTTCTGCCCATCCCGGTTTTGTCCTAGTGGGTGTCCAAGTGGAAGTAAAAGAACCCAGGGCACTCTTCGCAAAGAGTAGGGAACACTCCCGGTGTCCTGGCCAACATTCCCCTTCCCATAAACTGGTTCATGCAATTATCCAGGCTGTGTGTGGGTGATGATGTGCGATATGGCCTCCACCACACATTCAGTCACTTCACTACCAGTCTAGCATTGCTTGTAAAGCGCTTTGGATGTATGAAAAGTGCTATATAAATACAGATTCTTCTTCTTCTTGTTCTCATCTCCACTGCCACCCTACCACCACATCCCCAGAACTTTGATCTGATTTATTTATTTAATCTGGTTAGTCCATAGGCTGAAAAGCTTGTCTATATGGTTCACCAGAAACATATACATAATACGTCAAAGAATTAACAATAAATTAACACTTACAATTACACTCAGTCTCCAAGAAAATATACACTTTAAGAGCCTGCCTAAAGTTGCTTAAAGCGGCAGTGTATGCAATGAAACTAGGCAAACATTTGACACTACTTTTTTTTTTTCACTATAAAAGATTCCAGGCATCTTTCTGTTTTACTTGGTGGTAACATTTTCTAGTTCCACCAACATTTGGGTATTATACAAATGCTTTAATTGATTTTTTTCTCAAGAAAAAAAGATGGCCACCACACTTTCCATAGAAATAGCACTGTAAACCTGGGAAGGCTTAGGATCAAAAAAATGAAAAAAGACTCATGGTGCACACTAGAGGAGGAATCTAGATGACAAGTACAACTGACAGGTATGCTAATATTTTTGTTAACTGTTGTTGAAACTAACTTTTTTGGAAAAACATGTTTTGTTGCACTGCTGCTTTAATGAAAAGACACCAGAAATTGCAATAGGCAAAGAATTTAAAAATTTAGGTAACCTAAAAGTCAAGGATCACTGACCCATGTTTGTGCATTTCAGGGGATGTTAGCGAACATAATGGGCCCCTATGCATGAACTGCGTTAAATGGTTACAGCATAGCTCACGGCGCTTACATCCTCCATGCCCCCGCGGGATGCACGGGGCATGCGTACAGACATGCCCAATCCCGCCATGCAAGCAGCCACGCGCCAGGGGTGGGCCGGGCACTACGCCATGCACAAAGGGAGTGCAGTGCTGGCCGCAGGGGTGTGTAGGGGGTCGCGTGTACGCCAGGGAGACCCAGCTGTAAACCCCCTACATGCCCTGCGCACACCCCGCTGGAAAGAGTGAACAGCCCACCTACTCCCAGGGTAACAGAACCTTGACACTGGCTGCCACCCACCCACCCTAGCACACACCAGTTCATTCGGCGACCCCCACCCCACTGCCCGCACAGTGGCACGCACGGGCTGCCGCCCCTCCCGCAACACATGGATCTCCCCCAGTGGTGTTGTCACACTGGCCCCCCATACCTGCTGGCATGGCCCCCACCGTCCCACCGCACTCAATCGGTGCCGACAGGGGGCTGGCGGCACTGCCCTCCCTTACCTGCCACTGCCACCAGCCGTCAGTTGTCCGCAGGGCACGCTGGCAACACACGCCCCCACCTTTTGCATACTTGTGACCCAGAGCAAGTCACTTAACTTCCTTGTGCTCACAGATCGCACCTGGAAACAAACTCTGGCTTAGTATGCCTTTCCTGGTTAAACAATTTCCCCTTTCCCTTTCCTGAAGATGTTAACAGTGCCTGGTGATCCACAGGTCGAAGGCCTTGATGAGGTCCACAAAGACAACTGCTGAATAATGCCCTTTGTCACAGACATCATGGATCGTATGAGTGAACCCCATCAAGGCCATCATGTCCGGGGTGAAAGCCATGTTAGGAAGGTGTTAGGATGTCATACTTAGGTGATCAAAGGCAATTCGTTCCAGCGCCTTGGTTAATTGAGCCAAAAGTGAGATGGGTTAATAATTTTGCACTTACAATCGATTTCCAGCCTTAAAAATTGGAACAACCATAGCTTTTTTCCAGACAAATGGAAATTGACCTTGGCAGAGGGAAAGGTTAAAAAGTTTAATGAGAAGAAATGAGATGATGTTGGCAGCAAGTTTTATGCAAGTAATAAGACACGACAGGGTATGTGTTGAACAGATATTACCACACGCCCTGGGGCGTAGTAAGGCACGAGGCCCAGCCAAGTGTCTTCAGCCCCTGGAAGTGCAGTAACATCTGTTCAACACACACGCTGGAGTGTTTAATTGCGCTTATAAAATGGGTTTCATTTTTTAAAATACTTTTCTCACCTTAAAAAATATTACCGAACTGAAAAAAACTGAAATCGTTGTGTTAATTTGAGATAAAATAGTCCTTCCACCTACTAGGTGATGACATCATGGTCTCTTGACAAATTAATATTTGTACTGTTGTGGCAGCCATGCTAGCCCCCCATATCAAGAGAACAAATGTGGTTAGGAGAGGTTTGTGTCTTTTAAAAGTACAATTGAAAGAAATGAAGGATGTGTAAGTATGTAGATACTTTTGTTTGACTGTCAAGTAGCTCCTCCACTCCTATGACAGTCTGAGCACCAGAACGGAGCGAGCAGAAGAAACCAGTTCTCCCCGACAGGTTGCGCCACTTTTGCAATAAAAAAAAGGAATAATGGATGCAGATTTTTTTTTTTTTAGTTAAATGTAGTGGGACAGAAGCACAGTTTGCTACGAGACGGTGGAGGCAGAATGGTGCGGGATCACAAATCGTGACTACGGCTCAACCTGGTTCCGTTACAATTCTGTATTTACCACTGAGTGAATGGCAGTTTCATCAGTAAGCAATGGAGACAAGAAGGGGTAGCATGGTGCGGGATCATGAATCGTGACCAGGGCTTGACCTCGTTCAGTTCAAAGACTATATTTGCCACAGGGTGTTTGGGATGTGCTTTATGCTGAGGCTGAAAACAAGATGGTTAACTGAATTTTTCTCAACATTTCATGACTAGCTCTGAACATTCCATTCATGGGCACCGATTTAGTTACCTGTTCTTTTTTTTCTCTATGTATAATTCATATTTGACAGTTAATTTCTGGCCAGTCACAATGCTTCTTTTAACATGCCCATTTTATAAAAGTCTGTAATCTAGATCATCTAAGGTTAACAGGGTCTTTGGGTTCATATGATTCAAATAACTTCAAACCTCATCAGGAGAAAGCATTTTAAAATAAAATGTTGATGCATTCAGGACATTAAAGTGAACTGGAGCTGACAGATCAACAAACGAATTTGGAACTCCACAAGAGGAGTATTTGGGCAGGTCCACAAAGAAGTTGTTGAATTTACATGCAATGCCACATGGTTCAGTTACAATGCCAGAAAAAGAATTTAAAGAAACAGGTTTGAACTATTTTTACCCAGCATTTTATTTATCATGGACCAGGTTGAAGATATATTCTTGCCAACAAACTTTTGCTGTTTCTCTATAAAGACTTGGCACTTTAAGTGCCTAACTGTGACCTTACATTTACTGTGCAACTGTTTGTAGGCAGGGCGAAATGGAGAGTCCTTCTGCCTGCGTTGATCTTTCCAGCATTTGTGTGTGTCTCTCTCTCTCAATAGTTGCATAAGCTCCAGAGTTACCAACTCTTGCTTATTGTCCCTGACTGACAGTCTCTGAACTGAGGCAAGCTTATTACAGATGCTAGCAAAGGCTGAACAGAAGGCAGTGCATCGTCCACACTGAAGATCTAGCCCAACAATGATCAGTCTATGGACTGTACAGTAGCTCTTCATGAAACACAAGGACACCGAAACTGCCTTCCCTGGAGGATGTACATTCAAGAGGTCTCCTCCAAGTCTGATGCCATATGACTCCCATTCATGCACTGGCTGCTTGGGTGAACCTGAGTGGTAAGCAAAAGGCTGCCCCTGGGAGAATTAATCTACAAACCCAGCAGTACAGTTGCGTGCCAGCAGCCCAGAAAGCAGGTGGTCATTCCCAAACCCACCAACCCAGGGGGCAGGAGACAGTCACTCCCAAATCCACCAGTCCAGGAAGAAGCAGGAGACAGCCAAGCCCAAACCCACACCATTCCAGGAAATAGGAGATGGTCATTCCTAAATTCAGTGGCCCATGAAGCAGGAGACTGTCACTCCTAAACTTACCAGCCAAGGGAGCAGGAGACGGTCACTCCCAAACCCACATGCCCAAGAAGCACAAGACAGTCAATGCAAATCTCATGAGCCCAGGAAGCAACAGACAGTTCTACCCAAACCCACACTGTCCCAGGACACAGAAGATGGTCACTCCCAAACCCACTGACCCAGGAAGCAGCAGACAGCCACTGCCAAACCCACAGAAACAGGAAGCAGGAGAAAGTCCCTCCCAGATTCACACCGGCAAAGGAAACAGGAGTCACTCCTCACCCCACTCACCCAGGAAACAGTAGATGGTCAATCTGAAACCCTCCAGCCCAGGAAGTAGGAACCAGACACTTTCAAATCCACTGACCCAATAGGTAGGAGAGGGTCAGTCACTCCCAAACCCATGGAGTGGAAGCAGGAGACCATCACTCCCACACCCACTCATCCAGGAAGCAGGAGATGGTCACTCCCAAACTCCAACATCCCAGAAAGTAGAAGATGGTAACTCCAAACCCACTAGCCCAGGAAACAGTCACTTTAATTTGGTCACTCCCAAACCAGACAGCCCAGGAAGCAGGAGATGACGACTCCCAAACCCACCAACCCAGGAAACAGTCACTCCTAAACAAAACAATCCAGAAAGCAGGTGTTGGTCACTCCTAAACCAACAGATCAAGGAAGCAGGAGACTGTCACTCCAAAACTCAGCCGCACAGGAAGCAGGAGAGGGTAACTTCCAAACCCACCAACCCATAAAGCAGGAAACAGTCACTCCCAAATCCACCCACCCTGGAAGCAGGAGACAGTCACTCCCAAACTTACGAACTTTGGAAGCAGGAGACAGTCACTTCCAAAGCAATTTATCCAAGAAGCAGCAGGAGATGGTCACTCTCAAAGTTACTGATCCAGGAAGCTGGAGACAGTCACTCCCAAACTCTCAGATCCAGGAAGCAGGAGACAGTCACCCACAAACCCACTGAACAAGGTAGGAGGAGACAATCACCCCCAAACCCACTGATCAAAGGAAGCAGGAGACAGTCGCTCCCAAACTCCAACATCTCAGAAAGTAGGAGAGGGTCACTTCAAACCCACCAGCCCAGGAAACAGTCACTTTAATCTAGTCACTCCCAAACCCGACAGCCCAGGAAGCAGGATATGACCACTTCCAAACCCACCAACTCAGGAAACGTGAAACAATCACTCCCAAACAAAGCAATCCATAAAGCAGGGGATGGTCACAGGAAGCAAGAGACACTTATAAACCCAGGAAGCAGGAGATGGTCACTCCCAAATTAACTGACCCAAGAAAACAGAGATGGTCACTTCCAAGCCCACTGACCAAGGAAGGAGTCAGTCACTCCCAAACTTATAGACCAAGGAAACAGACACTCTCAAATTCACAGACCCAGGTTTTGGAGACAGACACTCTCAAACCAACCATCCCAGGAAGCAGAAGACAGTAACTCCCAAACCCACTGATCAGGGAAGCAGAAGATGGTCACTCACAAACCCACTAGCCTAGGGAGCTGGAGATGGTCACTTCCAAACCCATCGACCCAGGCAGCCTTCGACGGTAACTCCTAAACTCACTGACCCAGGAAGCAGGATACAGTCACTCCCAAACCCACCAATCCAGGAAGCAGGAGATGGTCAATTCCAATTTCACACTGGCAAAGGAAGTAGGAAACAGTCACTCCCAAACCCACCTTCCAGGAAGAAGGAAACGGTCACTTCTAAACTCACACTGCCAAAGGAAGCAGGAGACAGTCACTCCCATGTTACCCACCAACCAAGGAAGCAGGAGATGGTCACTCCCAAACTCACCAACCCATGAAGCAGGAGGCAGTCACTCCCAAACCCACTAACGCAAGAATTAGGAGATGGTCGCTCCCAAATCCACCAATCAGGAAGAGGGAGACTGTCACTTCCGAACTCACACTGGCAAAGAAAGCAGGAGACAGTCACTCTCAAACCCAATGATCCATGAAGCAGGAGACAGTCACTCCCAAACCCACCACGCCAGGAAGCAGGAGACATTCACTCCCAAGCCCATACCATTCCAGGACATAAGAGATGGTCAATCCCAAACCCACTGATGCAGAAAGCAGGAGATGGTAACTGCCAAACCTGCCAATCCAGGAAGTGGGAAACAGTCACTTCAGAACCCTCATGCCAAGGAAGCAGGAGAAGAGCAACCCCAAATCAATCAGCCCAGGAAGCAGGAGATGGTCACACCCAAACCCATCGACCCAGGAAGCAGGCAATAGTCACTCCTAAACCAACCAACCCAAGTAGCAGGAGACTGTCACTCCCAAACCCGCCAACCAAGAAAGAGGGAAATGATCACTCCAAACAAACATACAAAATGGCAGCAGAAAAAGATCCTTGGTCTATCTAGCCTGCCTGTAAACCCTGGCCTACCCCAAAGTCTACCGTCTATTTTACCCCCTCCATGTTTCCTGCCTTACTTCTATCCTCTGGCTGACTATTAAGCCCTTAACTCTGTTCACACCATGTTTGAAGCTGTTGATGGTTTTGGCACACACTACCTCAGCAGACAGGGTGTTCCACGGCGCAACCATTCTCTCTGTAAACAGAACTTCCTAATGTCCATCGTGACTCTCCCTCCCGCCAGCTTACATTCATGTCACTGTGTTCTAGATTCACTATTCCTGTTACTAGGCCCACACAGTTTACCTTGTTCATTCCTTTCAGGAGCTTGACAGTCTCTAGTATATCACCACTCTCCCTTCTGGCCTCCAGCGAGTACATGTTCAGTGCCCTAAGCTGATCCTCAGTGGATCTGCCCTGTATGCCATGAATCATTTTGGTTACTCTACACTTCAGTTTCTAGCCTGTCCTTGTATTTCATTAAGTGAGGACTCCAGAACTGGGCACTGTTCCAGGTGTGGCCTCAGAAGTGATCAACAAAGAAGTAGTAATACCTCTTTTCTCCTGCTAGCAAAACCCCTCCCAATACACCCCAACATCCTTGCAGCCTTGCTGTAGGCCTTGTTACACTGGCTAGATTGTTTTAGAGAGTCGCTTATGATGACTCACAGGTCCCTTTTCTCACTCTCCCATCCAATATTCCGTCCTGGGGTTCTTGTTCCCTATTTGCATCACTGCATGTTTGGGTATTGACTTTCAGCAGCCAAACCTTGAACCACCTCTCAACCTTTGCAAGTCCGTCTACAGCTCCCTTACCCCCTACTTGCTGTCTACCCTACCACAGAGCTTAGTGACACCTGCGAAGAGACACATCTTGCCCCGAATTCCTTCTCCTGTTGCTGATGAACATGTTGAATAGGACTGGTTCCAGGATTGAACCCTGTGGCAACCCACTAGTGACCTCTCTCTCTCTCTCTCCCTGGATTTGACTCCATTTAACATATCACTGCAATTTTACCATTACTCTCTGCTGTCTCCCCTCTAACCAACTACCCGCCCACCTATGTCCTTCTCTGTACCTACATCCTCCAGCTTCTTCGGCAACCTTCTGTGTGGCACCAAGTCGAATGCCTTGCTGAAGTCGGAGTATATCTACTGCTTGTCCCTTATCTACTGCCCTAATTATCCAGTCAAAGAATACTGTCAAGTGGGTCTGCATCTAATCAGAGGATAACCACAGGCTTTACATCAATAACCATGTCAAATCCTCAACTTTCAGTGCCATTAGGCTGGCAGTATAGCCTAGTGGCTAGAGTAATGAGCTGTGAATGAGCTTGGTACATCCAGCAGATCTGGGTTTGATTCCCACAGCCTCCATTAGCACACTGTGTGACCCTTAACCACCCCAGTGCTCCTGGGACACCCCTGAAAACGGGCACTTGTGCCTAGTGGACCTTACCTGGTTACCAAAAAGAATAAAAATTAAATTTGTCACAATATGAGAGAAGCCTGTAGTGTTCCAACCTGTACAATAAGTGACCTGTGGATGAACAGAGGCCTACAAGACTGCAGTGCCAATAGTCCCATACCTTCACCACAATACTGCATATTCCTTTCCTCTCTTTTAAATCTAGATTTGTATCCCCTCACCTTGACCCCTGCTCTTGCTTGCTTTCAAGGGGCTGGGGGACTTATCATACAAGAGGAGGTTGAAGGAATTGAACATGTACTCACTGGAGGAGAGGAGAGACAGGGGTGACATGATTGAAACCTTTAAATACATGAAAGGAATAAACAAGACGGGTACAGAGGGGCTGTTCAAAGTAAGGGAGGGGAGGGCCACCAGGGGCCATGATATGAGGCTGGAGCGAGGAAGGTTCAGGGAGGGAGATGAGGAGACACTTTTTACAGAGAGGTGGTGGCTGTGTGGAATCGTTACCTGCTGAAGTGGTATGCAGTAGAACAGTGTACTGCTTCAAGCGAGGATGGGACAGGACAAGGGGGAGGGTTAATAAAGGGGAAGGGTTGAAGGGAGGGGCAGCTGCAGAATAAGGGGTGCTAGCTGCACATTCGAGCAGACTTGATAGACCTCTAGGCCTTTATCTACTGGCAAATTTCGTATGTTCGTATGCTTCAGGCTGGGTCTATTTTTCACATTGAGGCATTTTCCTTCCTTCTGTTGCCAGGCCTGACTGCTTATGTCCGGCTTATTAGCTCTGGAGCTATGTTATACCCTCTGGCAGGACGTGAGCTTGCAGAGAACCAGGGAAACATCCTCACCAAGTGTGCTGGTGACATGGGGAGGCGTGGAAGGTGGCACGGTTAGTGACATGTAGTGTGGTACCAGCCGTCACTGGTGGCTGTTGGGAGGTTTTTTCCCCTTGTTTTACTCCAGTCTGCCCATCTCCCCAATGCAAGTACATTACTGGTCCTGTTGCTGCCTGGCTGGGGAAGGAGAGCAATGGTGTGTGGTTACCCATGATATCAAGGTCACCCAACAGCCCCCAAGAGGTGCTCTAGCAACAGATACGGCATCACTCTTCTCCCAGCCCTGGAAAGCGCTACCCCTGCAATGCTTTCACAATTCCACTGGTCTGGTACAGGTTCGTACAGTGAACTCGGGTCACCCACACTGGAGTGCTGTGTACTCTGCTGGTGTCACTAGGCTAGGCACCACAATACAGTCCTAACAGCTTGTGAAACGCCTGTGTTGTACCCACCTGCACTACACCTTAAAGAAAGCAGTATAGCCTACAAGTTAAAGCACCAAGCAGTGAACCTGGAAACTCAGTGGTCCTGGGTTTGAATCCCACTACCATCACTTGCATAGTATGTGACACTGAGCAAGTTACCTAACTCCCGTTGCACCTGAAAATGAGTTTTAGCTTAGTGTGCCTTTCCTATTCAAACATTCTAAAATAAAAATACACACTTGGTTCTGTAGATGATCAGTCCTTTGCCTTTCAATTTAACACAGCGTAGGGAAGCCAGCACTGTTCTTGCTTGTACTGTACCTGGCCCAGCAGATAGAGAGTTTCAGTCTCCAGTACAGCCTACCTACCCACCAAAAAGGTGCCTGGCCCAAAGGATGAACAAAGGGCTTCAGTCTGCAGCGTAATTTTTCTCTTCCTTAAGTCATTTATTTAAGGAAGGGCACTGTTAATGAAAACTAAACCGAGACAACCCAAACCAATCTGCTTGCAAGTCTAAACTGACATTTCGAACCCAGATATTCAGCGTCAAAAGAACTGGACTTTACCAAGAACATCAACTGGCCACCAGCATGGAACAGAAGATCTTAATGCAACAGAGACACAAGTACTACACAGTTCTGTTTTTACTGGAAAGTAAAAAGGGAAAAAATAATATGTGCAAAAGGGAAATAACACCTTGGGATAATATATAAACACAGGATACATCACGTTAGCAAGTGGTTTATGTAAAAATAAATAAATAAATAACTAAATAAACCACAGAGAGGTCAGACTGCATAAGCTGAAGGCCATCGTGGATTCCCTCAGCTGTGCCAAAGTCACTGTCTTTTCCAGGAAAGTCTGGGACACTAGCACATTGAATGCTGGGCCAAAATAAGACCAAATGTCTTCGTACAAAGTCTTCCTTACAGTGCGTCTCACACCCAGTGCTCCAGCGCAGCACAGAATACTATAGAACAGAAGCCAGTTCTGCACGGCGCCTTTCAAGTGCATGGCATTTCAAAATGTTTTACAGACCAATATGGTCCACAAGTTTACACAACAACAGAAAAACAGATTTTATAAAAGGTTTAAGGGAAAGAAAAAAAAACAGAACTGGGCATATTTCAATCTACGAAAAGTTCACCGTATGTGCCAGTTTGTCATTCAAAAACCACTGTGCCTTTTTTTTTTTTTTGCAAAACCTCTACTCCCTTCCCCTAGATGTGTGGCCCTTGGTATGTGGATGGTTGGGTTTTGTGTTAGTACATCCCCCATCGCCATTCATTGCTGGAAAACAAGTTGCTTCACGCACCTTCAGCTGAGTGAGAACGGCGAAGCTGAGCTGTTCTGGCTCAAGCTGAAAGCAAATTAAACCACTCGTTTTCAGCAACGTGTGGCAACAGGGGATGTATTAATATATTATCGATCAAGAGTGATCGATAATATATTTAAAAAAAAAAGTCCCAGAACATGCCCATTTCCAGGGCATCTATGCGTGAGACGCTCTTCACAGAATAAGACTGCCTCACACGCACGGGAAAGGAGCGTTCCGATTGGTCGGGAGCGCTCCCTCAATCTAGAATACTTTACATACAGTTTACATCTACCTCCAATTTTGTTAGGAAGATCAGTCCAGACCTTCATGGTGGTAGAAGTAGCTGGCTGGCTAGTGGGGCTAGGGTATGGCAAGCAAAACTTGGTGACTAATGGGCTCAGTGGCCACTGTGGTGAAGTGTTTGTGGAAAGCACACTTGGTTGTGGGTTGTGAGAGGGGGCTCTCGGAGCGGACTAGATGGACTCAAGTATTTCAATGATCCGTTCTGGACTCATACAGTGGAAATATTGCTGGTGCTGACTCCTCCACCAGTGCCACCAGTAGAACCAACACATCAGCACAAGACGGTCCAACAGCACAGCCAGTAGAGGGTCCATGAGGTTTCCAGCATGCAGCCGCCTTAAGGTAGGGACTGAATATGGGAAGCAAGGGTGAAGGAAGTAGGTTGGTCCTTTCACAGGCAGGGGTGCATTTTACAGGGGGCACATTTTCTAGTACATTTTAAAGTGGGGGAGGTTTTATAAGCAGTCAGAGATAAATGCAGAATAGGATACCAATTTTTTTTTGGGGGGGTGGAGGGGGGTTTGGCCGTCATACTGAAACTCCAAATTCCAAAAAAGCTTGGGATCTGATGAATCTGATTCTGAGAATCTTAGTTGAGGCTGGGTATTCAGGCACTGTGGTTAGCTGGTTCTCCTTCTGCCTCTCAAACTGCCTATAGTCGGTCCTGGTCGGTGACACCTTATTCTCCCCCCCCTTCCCATTTGAGCTGCGGTTAAACAGGACTCCATCCTGGGTCAAATCCTATCCCCAGCTTCCTAAATGACTTCCCTCAGTCTGCTTCCTCCCATATCCAAATGTACGTAGATGACACTACCTTTTGCCCCGGCTGGCTCAGCCACTGAGTTGGAATCCTCTCAGCAGTGGAACTTCAGTAACATCCAAAGCTAGTTACACTCAAACCAGCTTCCTCTTAATGCCAAGTAGACAGTGTCTATGACCTCTGGCACTAAACAGAGGCTCATTTAGGCCCCTTCTATCCAAGCCTTCAAGACCATTGCTGGTACCCCCTTAAAGAAGTCCCCCACTACAAGTACCCTGGTGTGTAGCTGGATCAAAATCTGCATTCTCCTTGCACACTGACTACATATATTAGAAGCCACGGCCCAAGCCTAGTGAGATATACTGCAGCAAGTTGAGAAGATCCTGACGGTGTCTTGATTATGCAGATATGGTTATAGTGCCACCCCTAAATGCACAGTCACCTGCCTGGACCCCTTCTGCCACCTCTTCTGTCTCTTTACCCTTAAAGGGAACATACACCTTATTTATTACATTTTTTACTGCAATTGGAAATGCGGAAATATGTGAAATCTGTTTAATACTCTCAGTGCACTACTTCATGTATTTGTTTTAAAACAGATCAGTTTTTCCTTTTTTCTTTAGGATCCCTTATTAATTGACCAATTTATTTATTTAAAATTGGTAACCGGGAAAGGCACACTGAGCCAAGGTTCATTTCCTGGTGTAACCTGAGTGAGGGGGGATGAGAAGTATAGACAAAGTAAAAAAAGAAACTTATAAAGCAAACATCACGGGCATTAATACTATCTTTTTTCCCATTTTTAACTGCTTGAAAGTCCTGGAACTCTAACATCAGTTGAGTGGTAGTCTACAGTGAAGCTTTCAATGCAGGACCTCGGCTCAGCTGATGTCACTGGGCTCAGTAACTGCTAAGTAACAACAAAATGAGTATCACATTAACAAGGTACCCTAAATAAGAAAAAAACAGGACCATTTCAGAACAAACACATCAAACAGTGCACTACTGATAACGGACTTAAAACATGTACACATTTCCAATGATTTTTACTAATGCAAAAAAATAAATAAATAAGTTTTATGTTCTGTTTGATTGTCTTCCTTGTACAAATCACTTCTACTTGTGGTAATCTCTCACACCCCTCCTGAGGCTCAGCATTTCTTCCTCCTTGCTTGCTAAATACAGGTTTTCATTCCTTTCCTTTTACCTCTCCTCACTCCTTTCACCTTCCATCCCTCCCTTCCTTCCTCCTACACTCTTCCCTCTTCCAACACCCATTCTCTCTCTCTCTCTCCTGGGGCATAAATCCTCTGAGGAGCAATCTGCCTTCCTTTTCTCTCCCCCCACCGCTGGAACAGCCTCCCTCTCCCTATCCGTTCCTTCTTCTCACACCCTCACTCAAAATCTTCAGAGATAATTTCACCCCCACAAAGTCTTCTCCTCACACTCTCAATCAAAGTCCTCAGAGATAATTTTGGCCCCACAAAGTCCTCCTCAGGGATCATTTCACCCCCCACATAGACATCCTCAGGGATCATTTCACCCTCACAAAGTTCTCCTCAGGGATCATTTCCCCTTCCCTCAAAGTCCTCCTCAGGGATTATTTTGCCTACTTGAAAGTCTTCCTCATTTCACCCCTTCAAAGTCCTCTTTAGGGATCATGTCATCTTCCTCAAAGTCTTTCTCAGGGATCATTTCCCCTTCCTAAAATCACTCCACAGGTACCATTTCACACCCTAAAAGTCCACCTTGGGGAATGTTTTTCATCCCTCATAGTCCTTCTCAGGGATCTTTTCACCTCCGTAAAAGACCTCCTCAGGGACCATTTCCTGTCTCTTAAAGCCAACCTCAAGGATCACCTCCCCTCCCTTAAAGTCCTCCTCAGGGATCATTTCTTCTCTGTCAAAGTACTCCCTAGGTATCATTACTCCCCCTCATAGTCCTCCTCAGGAATCATTTACCCTCCCCTCAAAGCACTCTCCAAGTATCATTTCACCCCCAGGAAGTTCTCCTCAGGGATTATTTTCCCTTCTTCAAAGCCCTACTTAGAGATCATTTCACCTCCCTCAAAGTTCTCCTCAGGGATCATTTCACCCCCTCAAAGTCCAACTCAGGGATCAGTTTGCCTACTCTACTTCAAAGATCTCCTCGGGGATTATTTTGCCTCCCTCAACACAAAAACCTAGAATTTGTCTGCAGAAAAGGACCGCTTGGCCTACAAAGTCTGCCAAGATATTTCCTGCTTAGCCTGTCTCCACAGACCCTAACTGGTCTCTGGCAACCCTCCCTCCTCCTTGCCGGTTTCCTAATATTCCTCTATGTCTATCCTACACATGCTTGAAGCCCCCTGTTGTTTTCGACTCTGCCACTTCTGCTGGCAGTCTATTCCAGGCACCCACCACTCTTTCAGTAAAATAATACTTCCTCACATCTCTCCTATTACATGGCCTCTGGTTCTGGTGCTCTTCCTCATTTACACCTTGTTCTCCCCCCACCCCCACCCAAGGTACTTGTAGGTCTCCATTATGTCCCCCTAACTCTCCTATCTTCCATGGTGTACATGTTGAGATTCTTCAGTCTCTCCTCATAGGGCTTGTGGTGCAATTCTAGCACAATTTATGTACCCTCCTCTGGACTGCCTACACACTGTCTATGTCGTTCCAGGCGTGGCCTCAGAACTTGACACAATACTCCAGGTGGGGTCTCACCAACGAGCGACAGAGTGGCAACACCACCTCCCTCCTCATTCTGGAGATGCCCTTCCTTATGCATCCCAATGGCCCTACCCACTGTTTTGTCACACTGTCTTGTCACTTTGAGGTCATCAGATTTGTGAACTCCAAGGTCCCTTTCCTGCTTAGTGACTGACAGTATGTCCCCTCTATCCTATACTCAATTTTTGGGTTCCTATGCCCTAGGTGCATGATTTTGCACCTTTTGACATGGAACCCCAACTGACCACTTCTCGAGTTTCCCAAGATCCTTATGCATTCTTTCCACTCATTCTTTATTGCCCACCCTATTACAGAATATGGCATCATCTGCAAAAAGGCAAAGCTTCCTTTCCAGTTCATCTGCAATGTCACTTATGAAAACACTGAGGTGGACTGGTCCCAGTACCGAGCTCTGCAGCATCCTGCTGGTCACTCTATCATCATTAGAGTGGCTGTGTTAACCACTACCCTGTCGCCTACCATTAACCAGTTTCTAACCCAGTTCACCACTTTGGATCCCACTTCTAGGGTGCTCAATTCAATTTCTTAATCAGTCTCCTGTGTGGCACAGTGTTGAAGGCCTTGCTAAAGTCCAGATAGGCCATGTTCACTGCCCTCCTCTGGTCTATCTCCCTGGTCACCTAGTCAAAGAACTAAGGCAGATTTATCTGGCATGACCTCACCCCCCAACCCCCAGAGAAACCATGCTACCTTTGGTCTTGCAGCCCACTGGATCCAAGATACTCTACCAGCCTTTCCTTTAACAGTGTTTCCACTAATTTCCTCACTCCTGAGGTAAGGTTCACCAGCCCAGTGTTCCTGGCCTCTTCCCAGCTTCCGCCCTTATGTAGAGGGACAACATCTGCTCTCTTCCAGTCCTCTGGAACCATGCATGATTCCAGTGAGTCATCGGGGCGGCCAGCTCTTCCCAGAGTTCTTTTAGTACCCTTGTGTGTGCCTGTCCAGTCCCATAGCCTTGTCCACTTTCAGAGTTGCAAGTCCCTGCAGGACTCTTCCCTCTGAAAATGAACTTGAGTCTGAATCTCCTTCCCCTTTGTTCTTGCTGATCACTGGTGATCTGTTCTCCTCCCTCCACTGTGATGATTGAGCAGAAGTACCTGTTCAGGGTATCTGCTTTTTCTTGGTCCTCACCTATGTAATTCACCTTCTGCAGTCCTCCTTGTCCTCAGTATCTCTTCACTTGTTTTCCTCTTCTTACTTATGAACCTGCAGAAAGTCTTATCTCCTTTAGCTATCCTTTCCTCTGTCTTCACCTTTGCCCTCTTCACTGCCTATAGCTTCACTCGGTTTTACCTGGTATACCTTCCTGCCTCTGCATTTCCTTATGCTGTTCCTCCTGAATGCCATCCATCCTTTTCACCTTCACCACCGTGGCCACTTCTCTAGAGTATATAATCATCTCTTTCTCCTTTTGCTTTTACTCTTTTCCTTCACGCAGAGGCTGGCTGCCTTAATTATGCTCCTCTTTATTTTTCCCCACTGCTCCTCTACATCTCCCTGGCATTCCTCCTCTATTAGGTAGTTTCTGATGCAGTTTCCCATTTCCTTAAAATCCACCCTACTAAAATCTAGGACCCCCATCCTCGTGTTGTTTGCCTCTGCTCTGCTCCTGTGGGAGGCACTATAGTGCAGTGGGTTAAGACTCTGAGCTGCAGATCTGGAGACCTGGGTTTGAATCCCACAGCCGCCTAGGTGCATACTGTGTGATCCTGAGCAAGTTACTTAACTTCCTTGTGCTCTCAGGTCACATGTGGATACAAGCTTCGGCTTAGTGTGCTACTCCTGGTTAAACAATGTTCCCTTCCCTCCTTCCTTAATATTAAACCACACTGTATGGTGATTAATGGTACCGAGGGGGCTACCCACTGTGATGTCTGCAATGCTGTCTCTCTTTGTAAGTACCAGGTCCAGTACTGCCCTGTCCCTAATGGGTTTGATAACTAGCTGTTGAGAGAAAGCCATTGGAAGGGAGTCAAAGATCCTCCTCAGAGATCATTTCTCCTGCCTCAAAGTCCTACTCAGCGATCATGTCCTCTCCCCCAAAGTCCTACTCAGATATCATTTTGCCCCCTCAGGTTCCTCCTCAGGGATCATTTCACTCACCTCAAAGTAGTTCTCCTCAGGGATTATTTTGCTCACCTCAGAGTCCTCCTCAGGGTTCTTTTCCCCCTCCCTCGAATTCTCCTCAGGGATCACTTCCCCTCCCCAAAGGTCATCCTCAGGTAGCCAGCCTGGTGGTGCAGAGGGTTGAGGTGCTGGATGCCACATCTCATGCTACACCAGCAACCCAGGTTCTGGAACAGCCTGAGTCGGCCGGGTCACAATGGGGGAGGAGCTGAGTAGGCTGCCTGCAGGCAGCTGTCCTCCTCGGGAGAGTGCAAGAGGCTTCTCAGTGCTTGGCTGCCACCCAGTGGAGGCTGGGTGGCAGTGCTGCCTCTGTGAGCTGGGGTGCTGAACCATGGGAGGGTAGCTCGGGCTGGTCTGGAACTGTGGCGGCGCATGTCACCTCACAGCACAGCAGCTACTTCCGGGGCCCAGTTAGAACCGAAGGGGAGGAAAACACAGGTGGACAAATCGGGGGTTGGACGCATGATAAAGCCTCCGGGCCTGCTCGGGAGTTCCACTGGGATGCGCATAGTGCATGGAAGATCCTGAAAGACCCCGAGACAGGTAAGAGTGGCAGACGACAGCAGCAATTCACCACAGCAGATAAAGAAAGTTGAAAAAAAAAAAAAGGTCCTCCCTCAGGTATCATTTCATCCCCCTCGAAGTCCTCCTCCTGAGGGATCATTTCACTCACCTCAAAGTTTTCCTTGGGGATCATTCTGGTCACTTCAAAGTGCTCCTCAGGGATCATTTCTGCTCCCTCAAAGTCCTCCTCAGGGATCATTTCCACTTCCTCAAAGTTCTCCTCTGGGATCATTTTCACTCTCTCAAAGTTCTTCTCAGGGATTATTTTGTCTCCCTTAAAGTCCTCCTCAAGGATCAATCTGCCTACCTAAAAGTCCTCCTCAGGGATCATTTCACCTTTGTCAACGTCCTCCTCAGGGATCATTTCACCTTTGTCAAAGTCCTCTTCAGGGATCATTTCGTCTAGCTCAGTTCTCCTCAGGAATCAAGCCACCTCCTTCAAAGTTCTCCTCAGGGATAATTTCTGCTCCCTCAAAGTCCTCCTCAGGACCATTTCACCCTTGTGACTGCAAGAAAAATTTCCCCGTTCTACCCCTTTTTGTTCTTTTTCTTCCCCCTTTTTTGCTCTTTTGGTTTCCTCCATGCATCATTACACAGCTCTTTTCTCTCACCTCCAGAGTTATTGTCACCTTTTTCTTTCTAGTAACACTTCTACCTTTAGCTCAGTTTTCCCCCCTTTACTCCCTTTGTCCCTTTCTTAGTGAATTATGTTATCCAATAATTTAATCTCTGCACTTTTTCTTAGCTCCTTGTTGCTAATTGTTCAGTGTTTAGCAGTGTCTTACTTACACTACATCAGTCATTTTTGCACAATTACTTGATTATAAACATTCACTGTCATTCACAGTTAGAACTCTAGATTAGGAGAGTACTGGCCTATTTTACTCCTCAATTTCTAAGAATGAATCTTTAAAAAAATGTTGATGCGTACCGGTACTCATTCCACATTTGTAAATGCTTTACAGGTGCTTCAAACAGAACTACAGTATTTTTTCCCAAATTTACACACTTTTACTCATCAAAATGATATTTTACTCATCTAATAACATCAAAACTAGTAAATACATTTCTCTTGAATGCCATCGTTATCTGAAGTACTGTTTACGGTCTTTTGCCTTTAACCCCCCGCCTCAGGTTGCTCCAGAAAATGAGCTGTAGCCCAGTGTTCCTTTCCTGTATTACCATACATGATCTTTTTGTTTTATTCATTTAAGCCCCCTTCCTGCTCCAGTACCCAGCTCCCTCAGAAACTCCCTAAGCAAGCCAGCCCAGTGATGTAGACAACGGAGGTGCTGGATGCCGTACCTTTCATAACGCTGGTGACCCGTGCTCGGGAGTGAGCACAGCTTTCTGGGGATCAGCTGGGGGGCTGGTAGTGGACAGAGTAGCCGTCCGGCAGCTCTCCTCTCCTAGATTGGGGAGATAGGCCTCACCGGCATTTGGCTGCCACCGAGTGGAGGCTCAACGGTTGCATCAAGCAAATAGGGGGGCTGGCGTTAGACTGGGTGGGTAGAGCAGGGCCATTGTTGGTTCCGGCACGCATGTGCGCCTCCACATGCATGCGTGGCCATGCATTGCTAAGGCCTTGGGGAGTACTCAGAGGAACAGATAAGGGGAGTAAAGGAGTATTTTACTACCAGTTTTGCATGATTTACTCCCACTTTCTGATTTTTGGAAGTTGTTTCCCACCCTGTATGTATACAGCATGTTGGTACGTATGCACAAAATTGGCAGCAGCATTCAATGCTACTAGCCATGGATCCACATACTAACAGACTGTCAGTGGTATAGGTAGGGTCAGAAAACAGCATAGGTATCAGTTGCGTACATGCAGGAGACTGAGGAGTTGTGCACTGGATGGCAAGAAGGGCAGTTGCAACACAAAATGTCAAAAATAGGGTCACTGCACTACATGTAGTGGGAAAGTATCTCAACACTCCTCACTGGTATCACGATCAGTGGTTGCAGACACCCAGTCAAGCTGTGACCTTTTTTAGAGATGGGGGTCCGAGACAGGTCAATGCATGGTACTACTACCATGTAGATGAAAATACTACCAGGTGAAAGCAGTTAGCAGTAAATACTTCCCAGTCCTAAAAATTATCTGGACCCCTGGAAGTAATTTGGCGAAAAATGGAAGCCCCCTCTCGAGCAGGATACGACCAACACCTTGCAGGCCCTGCCAGTGGCCTGGCACCACGCCACAGTCCAGTGGCAGAGGATGCCCGTGACATAAGTCCCGAAGTAGCCAGCTAGCGGGGCCAGAGTGCTTCAACTGTCCTGATTTTACCTCAAAATTTCCTTCTGTTCCTTGTAAAATTTGTGTTTTGTGACTGAGTAGTGGGGACTGTCAGCACAAAATAATATCAGATATTAAAGTTACAGGTCTGTTCTTCAGAAAATGCATTTTACCACTAATCCCCTTATTTATCAACTTGCTAAGTGAATATTACCAATTATTAAGATGCATCCCATATTTGGGGTCTTTGTCCCTGTTCTTTTAAGCTTTGTTCCTGATTGATGAGGCAAGAGATTGAGAGGTATGGTCAAAAGGGGATAGCCAGAAAGGAGTATAACCAGAATATGGAAGAAAAAAAAAGAAACTCCCAAGACAATCACACAATTCCTGCAACATCTCCTTGCCAGTGGTTGCCTGCTATCACAGAGATGTGACTTAACCCCCTCCGGCAAAGTTGGGGGCACAGGGGTATAACCCTGAGTGATGCTTCATCTGGAGGCACCCACAGTGGAGGTGAGGGGAACTGGATGTACCAGGGTCCATCGCTGTGAATTCTAGGGCCCACAGTAGCGTTATGGGCATGTTCACGCTATGCTTGCCATCAATCCGATGCAAGTAATGCCCCCACCTGTCCAACAACCATCCAACTACACAACTACTAGTGGTCTTCCGGGTGGCGTATTGCGGAAGACAACGACATCCTCCTGCCCAGGGAGGAAGGGGAGAACAGCATCCCCTGGAAGGCTCAATCCACCTTCACCTGTCTGAGCCCCATACCCCCCCGACAACCCTGGTTTGCGCCTGAACCCAAGCCATCAGTGTCACGAGTGGTAATCCCCACCACTGGGCTGATGGGACAGCTCCTGTATAACAATTTTAAATAAATAAATAAACTGGAAAACCCTCTTTACCTCCCTCCTGTCTCATCCCTTAGTCTGTGCTTGTGCCCCCTGGTTCTGCTATTCTGACATCTGCTAAACTGGCTGCCTTGGTCTATTTTTCTAGACCCTTCCATTATTTAAAGCACTTCAGTTGTCAGTGTACATGAGGATAGTTGCACTCTGACTGTTACATATAACACGGCATCAATTTATTGCCTCCCAAACCATAACTAGCCACAGTATTACACCGACATGTGTGCATCTCAGAATCTCAGAAGCCACGGAGTCCCAGGCTCTCCAAGAGGGCAAGAGTCTCAGTATAAAACCAAAAAAGCAAACCTAAAACTACAGGTCTGGGGCCCTGTGCAAAGAGAATTATGGCTTATCTCCTGCTTCAGGCAGGGCCCACAGTGCCCTGTCTGAAGAAAGGGATGACTCATCTCATGCTTCAGGCAGGGCCCACAGGGCCCTGTGTGAAGAAAGAAATGACTAATCTCATGCTTTGTGCATAGCCCGGCACAAAAACAGTTATGGCTCATCTCCTGCTTTGCACAGGGCCAGAAAAAAGTTATAACTCTACTCCTGTGCAAAAGTTATGACTCCTCTTGTGCCTCCCACAGGGACCTGCGTAAAGAAAGTTAGAATGATCCTGCAGGTCCTACCTGAAGCAGCAGACCTATGGGACATGACCCCAGACCTGTAACTTGGTTAGAGATTGGGGTAGACACTGGAGTAAAAAAAAAAAAAAAAAAAAGAATGTTACATTTCTCTCCTTTTGTAGCTTTGAAACCATAATGCTGGATTAACACAGATATTTTTTGCAATATAGGGATATATATATATGTAAGTAATAAGCCACAACAGGGTGTGCATTAAAGGATTTAAATGCACACCCTAGGGGCATGCTAAGGCATGTGACTGAAGGGAGAGTGTCCTAATGCCCCTGGGAGGTACATTAAAATCCTTTAATGAACACCCTGGAGTGGCTTGTCATACTTATAAAATGGGCCACCATCATAAAAGAATTAGCTTGATTTACTCTGATAGGGATTAAAACGTATTTACTATTTTCAAAAGAGTGTACAATACATTACTTCTAAAATGTCTAAAAACTGAAAAAAGTAGTCCTCATTAATGCATAAAATAGCATATTTCACTAATAGGTTAAATAATACAGTACTTTGCAGTAAAAGTATTTATTAGTAGAGTTGGTTGAAAATACTTATTCTGTAACATGAAAATTATCATATAAATGCACTGTAACATCTGTAAATTTATAAAAATAAGCAGTGTTTAAAACTTCATTTTCATTACACCATAGTTATATAGTTTCCTTGAAGGCACCCTTCCCTTAATTTTTGTTTTTTATTTAATGTGTTTTGGTCTAGTACATAAAAGGAAAACTGCTATAGGATTGAGGTGAAAGGTTAGTAAGAAAAAAAAAACAAAACTTTAAACCTGCCAGGTTGCCTTTTTGGGTGGAAAAGCGGGGTAGATTTCACCTGAAAACGCCTACGTATGATTCAAATGTACATGCTTTTATAAACATCAGGAGTGTAAATGAGCAGTTTGGGTCTACCTACGTAACTGTGTTTTCCCACCTTTTCTCTGTTTATAAAGTATTACTGTATTGCCTACTTTCTTTATCCTGTTTTTTTTTTTCTGTTTTTCCCCACATTCAAGACATAGAATGTTTATCATGGAATGTGTACCATGGAATACAGGGATTCAAAATTCTGCTCAGCTCCACTGGCAGAATGATCCTCTCCTAACATACTGTACACGCACACAACAAAGGCCTGTTTAAGAGCCAGAGACACAATTATAGTGTATGGTAGAACGTTGTACTAATTTGTTTTTTATCTGTGCTGAAAACCTGTTCAGCACAGATAAAAAAGTAAATAGAACGCTGTTCAGCCTGTATGTGCAAAACAGCGTTCAACTCATTCAAAATCCGGACGGACACGCGCTACACTCACCGCAAACCGCAGAATCAACCAGATAAACTGTCCCGCCGTTGACGGCAGCTCGGGTAACTCGGACAAACACGGAAATGGCAGGATCACCCAGATAAGTATCTGGAATGCACTATAATATTTAAAAGGAAAAAAAAACAGCACAGGGTCAACCAGATATTATATTTTACTTAGACCAAGTCTTGCTTAGCGAGAATACGGCCGCCATATATTTTTTGGAAAGTACCTCACATAATACCTGGCCAACTGAAAGACACGCTAGCGATATGCGTTGGTTTGGACCCTACTTGCTGTTGAAATCAAACAACCAGCCAGTAACATGGCGAAAACTAAGTAGTAAAATGTTATTTCTGAATAAAAATGATGCCTGCAAACCGTTTTTTCAGGCACCAAATGCTCATCCATGTGTAGGGCTGTGGCTGTTTCACCATACACTATAAAAAATACTAGATTCGTGATCTCGCGGAACCAGTGTGAGTACAGCCACAGAGGGGTTTCTGGTTCCGTGTGACCTCGAGAGCAGAAGAGACTTCCCTGATCATCAGGTACAGACAGAAGGGGATTTTTCACTGTTAGTAAAGAAACAGTTGTAATGAAAACTATAAACAGTACTTAATGTTTCTAATTTGTGTGTGTAAGGAGAGTGTGATGATCATGGAAACAACATTTAATTAATCTGCTTTATTTTTTATTTAAGGTGTCACAACCTTGTTCAGCCGGTCAGCCCTCTACTCCCAAAGTGCCAACCTCTGAGCGTATGATTTGTGGACAGTGAACAGAACAAGGTAACCCTCTTGTCTGTTTTGTGGGTTCAAGTCACCTTAGTCTCAAGTTCTGGGGGGATTCAAACTGATAACCTCTTGTTAGCGTACCCAATTATCAGGCTCAGACAATTCTGTCTTCGGGGGGTTTAGATATCTTTGCCTATGGGCACCGAACCAGGTCTTTCAAATGAACCCTTAGAACCCTATGCAAGACTTTAGAGAACTCTGTCCATTTCCCAGTTTGGTATATCAATAAGCCCATACACAGTGTTAACTGTAACCTTTAAAAGCTCCACTTAAATAAAAATAAATGTCAAGGCACTCCAGGCAGTTTCCGTTGTAAAATATATCTTTACTTTAAAATATCAAAACAGAACAAAAAATACAGAACAAATATCCCAAACACATACAATCTTAAAAACAAAACAGTTTTTAAAGTACAAACTAAGCTCTCTTATCCACATAATACTTATCTCCTATAGTGCTGATGTTGTCCTTCTTCTCTCAGTCAGGAATAAAATAAAATATGTCTCTCTAAGGCTTGTTTAGTTGGATAAAAGCAGTCCTGAGTTGGCCTCCTCTCTGGGGTCATTAGACTCCGCCTTGGAGTATTAAAAGTTATATTTTACAGCACAGGATGTCCCAACAAGATTTTAAAAAAATGATAAGTGACATACTCAATTTCCTTTCCTCAGGTTAACAGGTCAGAACTGGTTTTTGTTCTGACACACACACACACACACACACACACACACACACACACACACACACAAACAGTTTCTGTGATGTCCTTCCAAAGCATCCTGGGAATGTGTATTGGGCCTTCCAAATTTGTCTGGGTCCTTGTTATCTACACATCAAAGATCTTTCTGATGTAATTCAAGGGGTCCCTGAGACACCCCTCACAACACAGGTTCTTCCTGGCAACTATTGCAAGTCAAAGGATCTCCCTGAGGGCATTATAAAGTGGATACTTTGGTTCTTGCCTTCAAAGAATATTTAACAAAGAAATAGCATTTTAAATAGCTGCAGATTTAGTTATGTCCTGTTCTTTGAACTTATCCCTGTTTTTTTTTGGATGTGGCAGTTCAGCAAGACTGTGGGTCTTCTGACTGCCCTTCCCTTACATAAATTATATGTAATACAAAAAAATTTGATACATGGATCAGAATCAGTGGTCCAAGTCTGACATAAGGTAGTTTTATTTTTAGGGCCCAGTTGAAGGTTTTTACAGTGTAAAGGTAGCAGCCATGTTTGTGCTGGAAGATCAGTTCTGGTTTTAGGGGGACTGAAGCAAGATAGTTCTGGTTGTACGAGGACTGATTTGCTCATTGTGTGATGTGGTTTAGGACCAGGATGACTTGGCCAATGAGGTTTCTAGATTTTTTCTTGCCATTTTAGATATATATATATATATATATATTACTGCATACATGCATGTGTGTATATATGTATAAAGCCAAAAAGATTGCATTCAGGCAATACAAAAAGACACAGGCAGAAGGGGATAGGGAGAAGTACCAGGAGAAGCAAAGGGAGGCAGGGAGGTCAGTAAGGGAAGCCAAAGCTCAGACAGAAGAACACATTGCAAAATCAGTGGGTAGAGGGGACAAAACCTTTTACAGGTACATAAGTGAAAAAAGAAAGGCAAAGGGAGGGATAGTGAGACTGAAGGGGGAGGATGGGGGCTGTGTGGAGGATGACAACAGTAAAGCTGACATATTGAACAGGTATTTCTGCTCAGTCTTTACTGAGGAAGAGGAGGGTAATGGGTCTGAATGGAGTACAAGGGGTGAGAATGGTGCAGAAAGGGACACAAGTCCCTTTACACGAGAAAGGGTCCTGAAGGAACTGGAAGTAATAAGAGTTGATAAAGCAATGGGGCCAGATGGGGTGCAAGGGTCCTAAAGAACTAAGAGAGGTGGTGGCTGAACCTCTTGCTATCCTGTTTAGCCGATCACTAGAAACAGGGAGGTACCCAAAGACTGGAGGATAGCAGATGTAGTCCCCTTATACAAAGTGGAACAAAGAGGCGGGGAACTACAGACCAGTCAGCCTCACCTCGGTAGTGGGGAAAGATCATGGAAGCACTACTGAAGGAGAGATTGGTGGAACATCTGGTTGTCAATGGACTACAGGACCCAAGGCAGCATGGTTTCACCAGGGAAGGTCATGTCAGACCAACCTCATTGAATTTTTGACTGGGTGACTAGGGAGGTGGATCAGGGAGGGCAGTGGACATGGCCTATCTGGACTTCAGCAAGGCCTTTGACACTGTGCCACATAGAAGACTATTGCACAAACTGGGGAATATGGGTGTGGGCAGGATAGTAGTACGGTGGGTAGGTAACTGGCTGGACAGCAGGACACAGAGGTGGTGGTAAATGGCTGTCACTCCACAGAGGAAGAGTGACCAGTGGGGTACCACAGGGATCAGTGCTGGGACCGGTACTATTCAATATCTTCATCAGTGACATTGCACAGGACCTAGAAGGCAGAATTTCACTGTTCGCTGATGACACAAAGCTCTGTAACAGAGTAGACACACCAGAGGGTGTAGACAGAATGAGAAGGGACCTGCAGAAACTTGAAGAATGGTCAGGGGTTTGGCAGTTGAAATTCAATGCAAGGAAGTGCAAGATAATGCATATGGGGCACAAAAACCCTGGCACAATATATCAGTTAGGGGTGAAGATATAGCATGCACCAAGCAGGAAAGGGATCTTGGAGTTATCATCTCTGATGACCTCAAGGCAGAAACAGTGTGACAAGGCAGCAGGTAAAGCAAATAGGATGCTGGGATGCATAGGCAGGGGCATCACCAGCAGGAAAAGGGAGGTCATAATTCCACTGTACAAGACACTGGTGAGGCCCCACCTGGAGTACGGTATACAGTTCTGGAGACCATACCTACGTAAGGACATAGACAGGGTAGAGAAGGTTCAGAGGAGGGCAACAAAGATGGTGCATGGATTGCATCACAAGTCCTATGAGGACAGGTTGAAGGCACTGAACATGTACTCCCTGGAGGAGAGGAGGGAGAGAGGGGATATGATAGAGACATACAAGTATCTTACAGGGAGGAACAGGGTGCAGGAAAACACTATTTTTAAGCGAAAAAGATGTTCCAGGACTAGAGGGCATGGGATGAAGTTGGAGGGAGGCGATTCAGAGGAAGCGTGAGGAAGAATTTCTTCACAGAGCGGGTGGTGGACAAGTGGAACACCCTGCCAGAGGAAGTGGTGGGGGCTGAAACAATCACGGGATTTAAGAATGCATAGGATAGACATAAAGGAATTCTGGAGGTCAGGGGTAAGGGGCAACAGACTTCCTGGAAAACATAAACTGAACTTACAAACTTAAATGGGCAGACTGGGTGGGCCATAGGCCCTTATCTGCCGACACTGTCTATGTATCTTTGTATGTATGTATCTATATAAAACTGGTGATTGGGAAAAGCACACCAAGCCAAGGATCATTTCCAGGTGCAACCCTGGGGCAAAATATTGGAGGGAAAAATATAGACCGATGAAAACAGTACAAACAGTATACAGTACGATGGTTCTTTGACCTAATAAAAATCTAAAAACAAAAAAGCAGTGGGCTGCGTCAGTGTATGGGCTGAAAACAAAAAGGTAATATTAAATGCACGGCACGCTGAAAACAGAAAATAGAGTTAGAGCTGACGTTAAGACCGTAGGTCTTCTTCAGGAATTATCCAGAGAAATAAATAAGCAAAGTTGGTGAAGAGGCAGAGAAAAAGCAGGGATATATATGTGGGGAAGGGAATGGGTGGTTGGAGCTTAGAGAAACAGTGATAATAAACAAGTTAGGAATAGAAGCTAGAAAACAAAACAGTGTAGATGGGGAGGGGGAGATGTGTTAAAAATATGCATGATATTTTTCAAGTGACCCGTGACCCCACGGCATCATGTGTGGAGATATCAGTGGGGTCACAGCTGCTGAATACAATATCAGGCATCTGCCTATTAGGCCCCAGTTATGCAATGGCATGGGTTTATGTGGTAATAAGGTTGTATGAGCTGATGTGTCTAGCAAGTTACAATTCAAAGTCCGCAAAAAGCACATTCGGTGGACAACGGAGTCCCAGTAGTAAAAGATGAGACTTCTGAGGAGCAGCAAAATGAAAATGGAAAACAAAAAACAGCACCTGATGATGGGAGTATTGCACAACACTCTTTTAGTGTACAGAAATGCTCATGTGCATAAATAACAGTGCCCAAAGAGGTATGAAAGGCCGTGCCCACACAGACCGCGACTGGTTTTGCTGGTGCATTGTCACTCCTTATGACCTGCACTGGCAAAATAGTCAAGGTCTGTAGGAGTCTTAACCTTCAGGATTCACTTTAGCACTGTTATATGCACATTAGCATTCTGCCCCATAAAAGTTGTGCAATAATCCATCATCTGGTGCTGTTTGTTTTTAATTTTTTTTATTTTGCCGTTCTGCAATATAATCTGGAATAGACCAGTGTGGGACAAATCAGTTTGCGAGCTTGTGGTCAGTTTGGCTACTAGCTTTAAAAATCTGGTACCCAAACTAATATTTGTAGTGGCTATCCCTTTTTAAGGGTTCGAAAATCACTTTGTATGCAGGTAGCCAATTTGGCCAATAACTTTCAAAATCTGGTAACCAAACTAGTTTTCTAAGTAGCCATTAGCTACGTAGCTACCTGATTTGTCCCACCCTGGCATAGACATGCGAGTGTGGAGCTGGTTCCTTGCTTGTTTCTATTCTGAGGAACCCACTTAGAGAATATTTTCTGTTCACATGACAGAGTGAGAAAATTTGCTTATCATGTGACCTACAGTGAGAATGTAAGCAATAATACCCAACAGGGTGGGCGGTATTGTGCTATACGGACCGGCCCAGGGGAGTAATGAGAGGCCTTATAGCCCCTGGAAGGTCCGCATAGCACAATACCACCCACCCTGGAGGGTATTATTGCACTTAGAAAATGGGCTTGTGTAAATGTTAATTAAATAAAAAATTAGAGAAATTCGTTTTTGAATAAAAAGATTAGAAAAAGAAAATTTTATAAGGTTAAATAGTCCCTGCTTTTTGTGCTATTCTAGCTCCCTCCCCCTCACACACAGAGCCATTCCATTACTTCCCCCCACACACACACTATTAGATTGAGAGACATGTTTTGTGAAACTTGCTATTTTCTTGGTGCTGTTCGTTTCCTGCAAGCTTTTTTCTTTCAAAAGATGCTGTAGTTCAGCACGTGACCTTGCGTAACCCCGTTTGTGAAAAAACAGGAAGTGAAGAATTATGTGGTGACACAGCCAGTAGTATTGCTTGGTTGCGTGGTACGAAAGTGTACGGCTATTTTTTTCTGTAACGGAAAGAGTCGGGTGCGAGGGCGGGGGAGGCGGCAGTAGATCTGGCGAACTGCGAGATGCTGCTCGTTTTATGTATGAGGCAAGTGCCGTTGCGTTACCGTCTTTCCGTGGCACTGTACCTGCGACTTAGTGAGAGAGAGAGTCAGATTACAGGACACAGGAAGCAGCAGGGCAGGTATCTGGCTGCAGCCTGCTATCATCTAGGAACAGTCATTCATGCCAGGTACTAGGGGGTACTCAGAGGGGAAAGACTTTCTGTGTCGGTCTGGGAGGGTGCACTGAAAGGACTCTAGCTGATGCATGATGTTTACCGGCGCACAATGTCAGACGTCTCGTTAGTGCACTGCAGTTATTTCTAATCATGCGGTCTGCTGTGCTGAGTGGATTAGTTTACTTTCTAATTTTCAACTTGTGTGTGGATTTCTTTGCGTTTGGACCACTCGTTAAACTGCTAGATTTTGATTTAATTATTGCGAGTGTTGCGTGTACTGTATTGTGTGTGAAATCACTTTCGCTAACCTTATGGAAAAATGGCGCCCGGTTTGAAATTTTTTTACATATTGGCCAATTGGGAAACAGAGTGGGTGCTGGGATACTACAGTGGGTAAGGGGCACTGTTGGCTGGCTCTCGTTTTTAGGTGGGCATCTATTGTCTGATAGATGCCCACCTAAAAACATGTCTCAGCCAATCAGGGGAGAGGATTTACTTTACCCATTTTCTAAATCATGATATTCACACTGTAGATCACATGACAAGAAAAAAAAATATCACTTATAGTTTGGTCATAATATACCCAGAACCACTGCATAAAAAACAAATATGCAATGACCCGACTCAAAATACGCAGTTTATCATCACTTGTGAAGGGGCAGGACTTTCATTACTCACTCTTTGTATGGTCTTTTACCCTGACATCTGAAGATAAATTGCACATCCTGGGTCAGGCCACTGCCTAGCATCTATCTCTCTAGCTATATATATTTATACAACATATGTTTTGGGATAATTTGCAAGATATCAAGTGCTGTCTCAGGCATCCTGGAAAAATATTAATAACTTTTTATGATGCAGTATATCATCATGATATCTTTTGATGACACACTACGTCATAGTGCATTCTTTCAGCTACACAGCTGAACCACTGCATTGTTTCGCACAGCTCTTGGCACTACCGCATGCTTCTGCCGCTAGCCACAGGGCTCCAAGAATTACCATATATCTGTACATAATTAATAGCAGCTGAGTCAACTGTCGCACTCTCCGCACACATAATGAGCCCCATAACAGTCACGGCTCAGTGGTTACATTTAAAAAGACTAAAAAAGAAAAAAAAAGCTTCCTCTCCTCATTGAAAGCGTAGCTGTCGCTAGTCGCCCCTTCTACTTGTTTTGCATGTTTGCACCTCACTCTTCAATAGTCAACCACTGCACTCTAGACACATACATTATTATTACACCTATAACGATCACCGAGTAGCAAAAGACAGAACTAGCCAATCCAATGATATACAAACAGAATGCTATGATTGGCTCACTTCTGAATCTTACCTCTCAGCATCAAGCCAGCAGCCAATATAAAAGAAACTGCTACTAAATGAAGCATGACCGTACAATCTATATATTATAGAGGAGTGTTGAGTTGGAATGCAATTCCTGAGACCTTGTTCCTGCATAATGTAAAAAATCATTGGCCTTTGATACAACGTTGGCACCGTAACAATTCACGTCAAAAAAGGCAATGCTGTATTGACATATAAAGGACATATGCTTATTTATAGCATGAACTGCTATCATTAATTTATAATATATTGTTCTAATAGGGATATTATGTTGTATTTTAAATTTTACTTTACATTTAGGTAGGTTTAAATTAGAACTATTAAGATTAAGATTATATTGATGGTATTAATGACATGTGTTAACTTGTATTTTTTGTATAATTTTTCCTTTTTTGGATTGTATTTTCTTTTCCTTCCTTTATTAGTTAACTGTTATTTAGTGGTGTTGTATGTTATTGTAACATTTCCCTTTTCTTCTATGTTGTATTTTTTTTACTGAATGGGACCTCGTTGAAAATGAGCTATGCTCAATCGAGTTTATCCTTTATTCATTTGTAATGAATAAAAACATTTTACTACTACTACTATATTTAAAGAGACATACATTACCGCACATTGTTTATTTTTGTCCCAAAACATGACACAGTATAACCAGCTTCTCTCCTCAGCTGGCTTGAGGCAGGTTGCCAGAGAGCACTCGAAGGCTTAAGCCAGACCCTGAGAGCTGTTCGCTGAAGGGGAAGTTACCCAGAGACATGGTGACTGGATGTTTATGCTTCAGTGGCCTGGCTTAACTAAGAGTGGGAAACTAGAGCATGGATATGCATAGTTGCCAATACCATATAAAGGGGATGACACTTGGGAAATGGCCTAGCCCGCCAGGGATTGGAGTCTGGGAGAGAAGCAGTCCGGCTCCTCTGGCTGAAACTAGGCCTTGGGGGCAGATGGCCCTAGGGATGGTGGCAGTGTCCCTGGGACTGGGTGGCCTCAGTCCTGCTATGCCTTGTCTCCAGGGAAGAATACCATCAAAAGCAGCTGGAGGGATGGAGGCCCCAGGACTCACCTCAAGAGTTGCAGAGAACAGTACCCCCGAAAAGGTGCTTCAGGGAGAGTGGTGGGCCATCCCTCAAGAGAGGTCACTGGAATCCTTGCAGGTTTAGTCCCGGTGGCAGTAGAAAACCGAAAAAGGGAGAGAAATGGAAACATCTGTTCGGAGCAAAACATGACTTACCTTGCTTTAATAATATGCTCACTGTGTGATGTCCTAGGCAGTCGAGTTAAACTCTAGCAGGTAGCTGAATGAATGGGTGTTGGGTAGGATGGGTCCTGGCAAGAACTGGGGTCAGTAAGTCCCTGAGAATGGAGCCAGACATGGAACTCTGCTTTTTGGGCCACTAGGGCTATCAGTGTACTGCCAAAGGGAGGCACAAATGGCCAGATGAACCATGCTTTATGAACTTAGTAGTAATATCATAACACTGAGATGCTTTCCATAATTATTGTCCTGCTGGGCACATTGAAACAAGTGCATGGCACATTGAAACAAGTGCATGGCACAGCTTGAAACTCAGGGACGTGTTCGTCCTGCCTGAGGAGGTGACACCGTGTGAATGGTCTTAGGAACATCAGGGTTCCAGGGTCTCCGCAAGGGAGGCTAGGGTATTGGATTGCTGAGAGAGACCCGGTCACTATGTAAATGTAACTATGTAATTATATATTAAATATATTATATAAAAATATAATATATATTGTGAGGGCAAGTGTGATTTTGTATTTCTTTGAAACTTGTCTTCCCGGCCAAATGCCCTTTGGGGTAACCATTGCTTCAGTGCTTGCACACAGAGGTTCTTTGTCTTTTAAATTACTTTTTGTTTTAATTGGGGTCACCATAACATAACCCAGATAGACCATCTTAGGGTAGCTGGTTCATTCCACTGGGATGTCAAGCAGACGAAGCATATGGATGAGTCCTGGTGGGATGAGACACGTGTCTGTCTTCTGTTGGCACCCTTTGCAAACTGTGTGAGAAGCCTTTTGGCACCATGCATTTCTGCTTAAAGTTGAACCAGCAAAATATACTGTGGTGATTTACATATGCAGTCTATGATGCTTTGCATTGTGGGGGCATGTGTGATTTTATATACACACACACACATTGCAAAAAAACATTGTTAATGCATCAGTTAGGGTTCGTACTAAAGCAACAAAAGCAGGGAAATGTGGTGTTAGGGTTTCCAACTAACACCCCACCCTACAGACACTGACAGGCGTTGGGGTGTGCCTTCGGTCGTGACCCTAACACTCACCCATTCCTTAAGTAAACAAGCTGAGATGGGCGCAGTATAAGAGAATGGGGTGAGCGTTAGGAGCGACCCCTAAGGCTAAACTCCTGACATCTGTCTAGTGTGCAGGGTAGGGTGATGTTAGGTTGGAAACCCTAACACCACATTCCCTTGCTTTTGTTGCTTTAGTAAGAACCCTAAATGATTTATTAAGATTTTTGCAATGAATTTCCTTACTTTTTCAGATAGCATAATCATATTCTTATTTGTCTGTGAGAGCGCAGGGCCCACCTATCCCTCCATACTTACATATATGCATGTAGCTATGGAAGCACAAGGCCCTCCGGGCCCTGCGCTTTCATTCATAGGACGGCAGTGACCAAACTGTCAGCACAGCCATCTTATAACCCCACCTCATGTACCCTGGTATAGAAAATTTTCAAGTCCATGCCAAAATGTAATTCTGCGTAATTGCAATGCCATTCCTCGCCACAGCTGCAAAAACACATTTTGGGCAGGATTTTAAAAATCACAGCTGTGACATACATGAAGTTGAGTAATAAGAAGTCTATGTTGAAAATCTGGGGTCAAAATATTTCACACTTCCGAAGTTACGGGCGGACGTGGCGAAACTGCAATGAATGGTCATAACTTTGACAGTTTTTCATATTTTGTACCCGAATTTTGAATATAGTCTTCTTATGACCCCGTCTCATAAACCCCATTGGTGAAAATGTTCAAATCCATGCCAAAACACCATTCCACACCACAGGTGTGAAAATACATTTCCGCCAGAATGTGAAAAATGACAGCTGTACTGTTTGTTCATGAGGCTGTGTGAAAAAATGGCAATGTTGAAAATTTGGAGTCAAAGTATTACAAGTTACCAAAGTTATGCGCGTGTATAAAAACATTTCAAGGAAAGCTCGTAACTCTGCCATTTTTAGGATTTTATTCACCAAATTTTCAACAAGGCTTTTTGGGACCCCACCTCATGAACACTGACACTGTCATTTTGTTTATCAGTCCCAGAAATTGATTTCACACAGCGACCACAAAATTATCTTCCAGGCCCGATTAACAAAACAACAGTGGCAGTGTTCATGAGGTGGTGTCCCAAAAAACCCATGTTGAAAATTTGGTGCAAAAATACCAAAAAATGGCAAAGTTATGAACCTAAGTTCAAAATGCTACTGGAATACATTATACAGCTCTTACCTTGATTCCTCAGTTTGCGGTTCGGCTTTGAACAGTGCAGGCGTGTCCCAGTCCACAGAAGATGACAGCGGACGACTTCCGGAGGCAAGTATAGGGTGGGGTGGGGTGGTGGTTGCTCAGTGGGAGGTTGGGATGGGGGAGGGGGATGGTGGAGGCGACGAGGACTGTTTTTTAGGTGAAAAAAAAAAAACCTGGGGGACTGTTTTCTTCTTTACATGTATTAAACGATTATATATCTCAGGACACTGGGAGTGGGCTCCCAGTGTCCCAAACTGGCTGGGGGTGGTGGGGACTTCTAGTGCCGACACGGGGATTGGACATCACGCTGTCGGCAAATTACGTTGGAGGACTATTTTCTTCTTTACAGGTATTAAATTACTATATATTTCAGGACACTGGGAGTTGGCTCCCCCCCCGAGTCCCTCACTGCTGGGGGGCTTCTACCGCCGACCTGGGACTGGGCACCCCTAAACGTTACATTATGCTATTTCAACTGATGTGCAGCAGATTTGGAAAAAATAGTAGGGGAACACTCACAAATCAAGATCAGCCAGCAATCTCCAAACAGCAAGACATTATTAAAGAAGCTGAAAAATTTTAAAGAAAAAGATCTGAAATTAGAATGCCATGTAATAGCCCTAACAAAATATGTTAAGAACTGTAGGAGACCCAGAGGTTAACTTATTCTAATTCACCCTAATGTTGGGTACCATTGTAAAATATTACCAAGAAAGACGGGATGCAATACGGAAACTGTCGGTAAATATATATTTCACATTAATGTGCCTTGACCCCCCCTTCAAGGCAGTAAAAGGATAAAACAAATCCTTGATTTAGGTAAACACCAAGAGGTGTTTATCTAAACAGGGGCCGAGGAATCAGATTCTGGGGACAGTTTGGCCAAAAAATGACCAGAAATGTTTGTTTGTTTTTTCAGCGGCTGATGCCGTTTTTAAAAACTAGTTGTTCAAATTGTGGTAATTTTCGAGAAATAGTGCTGCAATTTGTAGCATAACCACAGTAGTTTCGCAAAAACAGTGCCACAATTTGCATTACTTTTGCAAAAGTGCTTTCATAAATTGCAGCAGTAATGCAGCAATTTGCGAACGCAAAAATGGGCTGATTAAACATATTTCTGGGTACTTTTGGCAAAAACTAAGCACAGAATCAAATTCCTTGGGTCCCAATTAGGTAAACTCAACTGTTGCTGTTTACCTAGGGCAAATATTTTTTCAACTATTTAACTGTGTCCGCATCGCCAACTGAAAACAAGATGGTGGAATCTCGACATTACATTCTGCATTTGTGAAAGCAGCTACTGGTTCCGCGGCAGCAACAAGTGCTTTCGTACGGCATATCTAATTTCTCCCATAGAATATCATGGGAAACTTTAAAGTTTAATAAGTTTTGAATGGATTAATATTTTTTCACCAAACCTTCAAAAGGCACATCTGTGACCCAAACCCCATATACTCTATAAATTTCAGACCAAACCCCGAAGCCGTTTCAGAGAAACAGCGTGACAAAGGATTTGCTCCTACATGGTAATTTTCATATTTTTTTTTACACTCCGTATTCGCACATCCAACCGTAATGAAACTTGCCACATGAAGAGATCTATGGTCCCCGAAAGTGCATGCTAACTTACGTGCGAATCAAACTGTTGCAAAGTTATTAAAGTGCAAAATTTTGAATTTAACATAGAAGTGACGGTTGAACCCTAACCATAGTGGCACTATCATGCCACTAGAAAATATATATATATATATAAAATGGGTAGGAAAAATTATCCCTGCTGGTTGGTTGAAACACATGACATGACTATGAGTATATCAGAGAGCGACCGCACACTTGCACTTTTATCCCTCCTCCAAAACAATTTTGGCATTTATAAGATAGATAAACCACTCTGAGGTGTGCGGTGGCCTCTGATATATACTGCCGCCTTGGTGGTTGGCGCAAACCAAGGCATGCGTATCTCAGGCGTGACCGCACATCTCAGAGTGGTTTATCTATTACATATATATATATATATATATATTTAAGCAATAAGGCACGACAGGGTGTGGTATATCATGGGATATTGTCACATCGCGGGTGGTTGGGCACGAGGCCACAGGCAGTGTGCCCAACCATTCGGTAATGATGATCCCATGATATACCACACCCTGGCGTGACTTACTGCCATTATGAACTGAGTTTCAAGTTTTATAAATAAAAAAATAAAAGAAACAGGTTTTAAAATGTTTTATGAATGAGTTTTTGGGTGGTGTAGGAGTACATTTTGAAAAAATAGTTCTCACAGTACAGTAAGGAGGCTGGTGGTGCTGGAACTTTTTTGAAGTCGTGATGATGTAGTCTGATATCATCACGGCTTCAAAGAGCTCTGGGCCAATCAGATTCCATTATTTATGATCCTCAGTTCATAAATATATTTATACAACAGGTGTGAAAATAAATTTGCCAAGATAAACATGTTATTTTGGACAACATGAGCAAGATAAATGAAGTTGGTCACTGAGCATGCTCAGAAATTTATCTCACTCATTCTGGCCACACTGAGCATGCTCCAAAATGTATTCTCACATGTGAAGATAGCATGCTCAGAAATGGAAGTGAAGAACTTCCTTCATTTTACCCCAGGACATTACTGAAAATGAGCTATTATGACTCAGCAGGCCTTTCCTGGTAAAATTATTTCAGTTAATAAATAAAATGTGAGATGCCATTTTCTTTATTGAATATACAGTAGACTATGTAGTTTATATTACTTTTCCCCTTTTGTAGCTTTTTACCATTTCTGTCACAATACAAAACCACCAAAATACCTGTTGTATAAATCAAATATGACATGGGCTGCCACTCATGAGATACCAACAGAACAATACTCTCTCATGAAGATAAAAATGATATCTTAAGTCAGCTCATGTCACATCCCATATATTTATATATATATATATATATATATATATATATATATATATAGAGAGAGATAGAGAGAGAGAGAGAGAGAGAGAGATATCTATATTTTTATTTATTTTATTTAGCTTTTGTTGACCGGGTAAGTGCACTAGACAAATCCTGCCTATTTTCAGGCACGACCCGGGGGAGGGGGATACAGATGAATGCCAACTGACCGTGAACCAGATTAAGCTGTTGGTGGTATTTTTAGTGAATGAGGGAAATTTGGCCAGGACACCGGGGAAATTCCCCTACTCTTTTCAATAAGTGCCATGGGATCTTTAACATCCACCTGAACTACCATCAATATGGCATCTCACATTTTATTTATTAACTGAAAGAGTTTTACCAGGAAAGGCCTTTTATTACACAATGACAAGAAAAAACCCTGTGTCCTGATTGTTCAGTGGGCACCTCCAACAGTGATGTTAGTCTAGCGCAATCTCACTGTACGGAGGTGCTCTGCATAGTAACAACAACAACCTTTACCTCCACCTCCACTATGGACCTACTGCATGGATAAAGGGACCCAGAGAAAGAATAAGATTGATATTCTCACTCCAGGTCCCCAGAGTGGCACAAATGTCACTGATATATTTTCTTTTTGTTATCCTCACAGGTAAATACCTATGCATGCATACACACACACACACACAAACACACACACTACATGCATATAACAGTGTCTCTATAGGTGTCAGCGTGGCTCAGTTGGTAGCACATCCGCTTCTGGACCAGAAGGTCGTGGGTTCTCGTCCCACACCAGGATTGGACTTGCACCTAAAAATCACTGGCATCCGAGTGCAGTATTGGGGGGTGCTGTACTGCTGGGGTGTGCCGTCCTTCGGATGAGACGTTAAACCGAGGTCCCTTCTGCCCATCCTGGTGTTGTCCTGGTGGGTGTCCAGATGGAAGTAAAAGAACCCAGGGCACTCTTCGCAAAGAGCAGAGAACATTCCTGGTGTCCTGGCCAACATTCCCATTCCCATAAACTGGTTCATGCAATTATCCAGGCTGTGTGTGGGTGATGATGTGCGATATGGCCGCCACCAGACATTCAGTCACTTCACTACCCGTCTAGCATTGCTTGTAAAGCGCTTTGGGATACTATGTATGAAAAGCGCTATCTTCTTCTTCTTATTATTATTATTCTTCTCCTCCTTCTCCTTCTTCTTCAGTGCAATGAAACTGGGCAAAAAAGTTTACCCTACCCTTTTTCCAGGCATCTTCAAGTTATATTTGGTGGTAATATTTTCTACTTCCACCAAAAGTTATGTATTTTATGAATGTCTTCATTTAGTTTAGTTTAGTTTATTGTTCTAGGAATTACTACCTTTGAGCCAATGGCTCTTTTACAAAGGTTCCACGTCATCAATGTACAAACAAACAAGACATGTTACATAGAATGGTCAGCAAATTATAAAGGTTTCAGTAAGCCAATATAATACAGTACATCACAGGAAAAAACAAAACATTGGAGGAATGGTCAAGGAGGGAAGGGTAGGAGGAGATATGGGAGGGGAGCAGACTTAGAGTAGCTAGAGGTACTCAGATGCCTTTGTCAAGAAAGGAGCAGAGGAGGAGGATGAAGATGAAAAACAGTAAAAACAGCCATGAGGGAAGAATCATTAGTCAAGGCAGTCACAGGAGCTAGAAGCTGAGAGGTGAGAGTAAAGCATAGATTTGAAAGCTCCTAGTGACGTGGAGGATGTAATGAGCGAGCTCAGGGCATTGTACCAGCTGGGGCCACGACAGGCAAAAGATCTTTGGCCCTGTGTGGTCTGGCATCTGGGGACCTGGAGAGGCTGGTGTTCCGATCTTCTGGTGGGACGGATGCTGGTATTTGGGCAAAGTAGGTCTTGGATACACGGCAGAGTGCAGCCCAAGATGGATTTTTTTGCCATCAAGCACGTGAAGGTACCTTTATGCGGTAGAGTTGCAACTATCCTGCTGCAGTGTAGCCTCACATGTATGAGTACGCCTTTGCTTCCAGTGAGCAGCCGACAGGCCTTGTTTAGGTGGTTGTGATGCGCCTTAGTGCGGTGGTAGTGGCAGAGCCATAGATAATTAAGCCATAGTCTATGATTGAGATGACAGAGCTTTGGATAGCAATCCTCAGCGCAGCTTGGGTAAGGAATTGCTGGTTTCGGAACAGGATACCAATGCGCTGGTCACCGTTTTCGCTGTGTTATCAATGTGGGTCGCAAAGGTAAGACCTTGATCAAAGGTGATTCCAAGGTATTTAAATGTTGACACTTGTTCAAGGGTATTTCCTGGATATGTTTTGATAGTAAGTGGAATTTGTCTTTTTCTGTTTTGTGGACTGCAGAAAAGCATGGATTTTGTTTTTTTGTGATTTAGGACCAGCTTGTGATCTAGGAACCACTTTTCAACATTGGAGAAAGCAAGTTGCAGGCTCTGGAGTAAGGGTTTCGGGTCCTTATGAGAGGACAGAATCACGGCATCGTCAGCATAAAGGATTATTTGTTCTGGGCAGAATTTGGGGAGAGAGTTTAGGAAAAGGCTGAAAAGAAGGGGGGCCTAGGATTGACCCCTGTGGAACACCTGAGAGGACCGGTTTTGAGTCTGAGAGAAATTCTGAGATTTTTACTGATTGATAGTTTTGGGCCAGGTAACTTTTAACCCAGGCACCTGGTCCTTCTGAGAGTCCAAGACTGTGTAGTTGTGTGATAAGTAAGCCATGGTGAACAGTATCAAACGCCTTTGTTAGGTCAATGAAAACAGTTCTGGTTTGATATCCTTCGTCCAAGGCAGTGTGAATTTCTCCTGAGAATTCCAGTAGGGCGGTCGACGTACTGTGTCCTTTCCTAAATCCATGTTGCTGCAAGCAGAGTATGTTATGTTTATGCAGGTAGTCTGAGAGTTGGTCAGCCACAATGTGTTCGAGGGCCTTGGAGAGGGGTGGAAGTATAGATATAGGCCGATAGTTTCCTGGTAGGGACTTGTCGCCACTTTTGAACACTGGTGTGACTATAGCAGAATTCCATTTGCTGGGAAATTGACTAAGGCAGAGGGAGAGATTGAACATTTTGGTGAGTGGGTGCACCACCTCTTCCAGGGTAAGGGACAGAATTTTAAGATCAATAGCATCACTGTTTGCTCTGGATTTAGAGATAGCCTTTTTTATATATTTGTAGACTTCATGTGCCTTAACTATTTTGAAGTGGAAAAGCGGTTGGTCAGGTGAGGCAGTAGGAGATGTTGGTTTTGGCGAGTCTGTGTCAGAGAAGAAGTCGGCCGGGAGGACCCCACTGAGGTCAGTGAAAGTTTTATTTAAGGCCTTTGCCATGATCATTGGGTCTAGGGTAGTGGTTCCATCGACAGTCATTATAGTGGGAGAGGATTTGTACTGCTTACCCGTGATATTTCTGATGTTGTCCCAGAATGATCTCCCGTCACCCCAGGAGTTTGCGAGGGCATTTTTGAAATAGGAGCTCTTCATTAGTCGGATTTGTTTGGTACATTGGTTTCGTGCCTGTTTATACTTCTGGATATCTGTCAAGGGGCATGTGGCTCTGGCTATGGCCCAGAGGTGGTCCCGAGCTTTGAGTTGGGCCAGTAGTTTGGCCGTGAGCCAGGGATTTGAGAGCGCTTTGATTTTACGCTTTTTTACTGGTGCGTAGGTGTCACAGGCAGTGTTGAAAGTTGTGATAAAATAATCTAGGGCTGCGTCAACATCTAGAGTATTGTATATTGGGGACCAGTCTTGCTGTAAAAGACAGGTCTTGAGCTTAGTAAGGTTTCCATTGGGTAGCACTCTGCTTGAGATTTTTTTTTTTTTTAACTTTAACTTTCTTCCTCATTACCGCACCATCGCTCCATTCATTCGGACACCCTCTATTGTAGCCATCCACACACATCCCCTGCGGTACCCCCAGGGGTCTGCTCCTAGAGTGGTTGCCTTGCTCGGTAAATTCCCCCTGATATCCCGGTACATCCCCCCGAGCGGGGCGGGGAAGTAACAGCCCAATCCTCCCCCTAACAGCGGCAGAGCTTGGCAATTCACATTGGAGTCTGCCCCGGTGAGCGCCTGGTGACGTGGTCTGGCGTCGGAGGAGTCATCACCTAGGAGTGACGGGCTCCACTTTTCTCCTGTTCTGCCATATCCCCCTGCAGTGCTGGCACGCTAGGAGAGCCAATGAGGAGGCAGACGTACACACGCCGCTCCTCCTCAGGTTCTCGGCCAGCACTGCCCCTTCCTGTTGTACGTCCCCATCCGCACCGCCACTTCCCAGATTCACCCAGGAGGTGGCGATGTGGCAGCAGGACTGACTGGTAACCCTCCCCAGAGAGGGAGAGCTACCGTTGGGCGCTCAATCCCTTCTCTCCCCCTGCCGACCCCCGACAGCCCGGGCTTGTTCCCGAACCCGGGTCACCGGTGTGGAGTGAGGTGTGGTGTCTAGCGCCTCAACCCTCAGCACCACCGGGCCGGCCTCTTTGAGATGTTTTTTTGGAGGTGGTTTTTGGAACTTATTTGTCCAGGTACAGATAATAGGGGAGTGGTCACTGAGAGAGTCTGGGAGAACAACTGTGTTTTTTATGCGGGCTGGGTGGCTAGCAAGGATCCAGTCAATGAGAGTGCAAGTTCCAGTTTTGTAGTTTTTTCTAGTGGGGGAGCTCACCATCTGCATTAGGTTAGCTGCTAGGATAGCATCCTTGAGGGACCCAACATCTGATGCGAGCCAATTTATATTAAAGTCACCAAGGAGAAGGAGCTTGGTGTCAGGTGGTTGCGATCTTAGAAATTCAAGAACAGTCTGGAGGCCGGACCCTGGATCTTTAGGAGGGATAAAGACAGCGGCCACAGTAGGCACTTTATTTTGGGCACCAAGTAGTAGCTTGACAGGGAGAAACTGCACAGAGGAGTTAGTGGTGGAAAAGCAGACAGGGTGGCTAGAGAGGTTGTCCTTAATGTAAATAGCACAACCCCCCCCCCCTTTATTAGTCCTGTCCAGTCTGAAAATATTGTAGCCTTGTAGTGAGATGGCATGGTCTGGGTGCTTGGTGTCAGCCAGGTTTCAACAATGGCTAGTATGTCGGGATTGTGTTGACTGGCAAGAGACTTGAAGGGATGCCAGTTTTGGAAGGAGGCTACAGATATTTAAGGTGGCGATGGTGAGACTCCCCCCCTCTGTTTTGATAGATTTGTTACCCTGGTAGAAACAGGGCCAGGGTTTGGATGGACACTTCCTGACATCAGAAGGAGGAGGAGCAGGAGTTTAAGGGACATCTGCCGCAGCTCATAGTATAACATGTAACGCCTCTGTTTCTTGTTAGTTTGAGTACAGTGTAGTCATTTAGGGTCCCAGCCTAGGGTAATGGCTAGGAGCAGGAGTCGATTTGTCAACTTTCCAGCGGCGTGAGCTGTCATTTGTACCCAGTCCTTTGTAGGAGGGTGCCACAAGTGAGGGTAGGGAGGATTTGCCTTGGTGCCAGGTTGCTGGTATCGAGCTTGAATGGTTAGTGTGAGAGGTAGAGGAGACTGCAAATGTTTACTGTAGCAAGGGTGAGTGTGAATTTAGCTCTTTTTCGCAGAAAAAAGATGGCTGCCACATTTTGCTTAGAAATTGTATTGTAGATCTAGCAAGGGTAAGGATCAAGAAAGTACAATTAAAAATAAAATCTCATGGCGAAACACATAAGAGGTACGTAAAAAGTACATTGGAGAGATATACCAATATTTGTATTTACTGTAGCTGAAACAAGCTTTTTGAAAACACCTTTTTTTGTTGCACTGCTGCTTTAAGATCTCAGTCCTGAGGATTCACAGTAGGGGTGTGCAGATATCTTATTTCGAATATTCGGCCTAATATTCATCTCAGGGCCCCAAAATGTTTGGAAATTCAGTATTTTCTATAAGTTATCAGTGTTCCTTTTGAGAAAAAAAAAAAGACAAAGCCCCCCTTCCCTCCTCCCAAGCCCAATCCTTTAAAATACATCCTCGTACCCCCACTTACTACTACAGTAGAAGACTTGGTTTGCTGGCCAAGGCACATAGCTTCACCTAAGCTCTTTCCTTCTAAGATTGCTTGAAAGGACAGAGCAGATAACCTTACCAGAGCAAGGGAAAAGGATTAAGACTTCTTTTGGCTAAGAAGATTTACTGTGTGTTGTTATTTTTATTTTGTACTCACAGGGATTGCTACTGTTAGTTGCTAACATTTCATTGCTTTATTTTTCTCTGATTCAAATTGTTGCTGCTGGGTATACCTTCTTCTGCATTATTACAAGGTGTGCCTACAGGTGTGTGCTAACAGATTACTGCTGTGATCTGATTCAAATTGTCTTTTGCAAGGTATATCTTCTGTT
Source organism: Neoceratodus forsteri (assembly GCA_016271365.2). NCBI lineage: Eukaryota > Metazoa > Chordata > Ceratodontiformes > Ceratodontidae > Neoceratodus > Neoceratodus forsteri. Next base: position 1,378,180,639 of record CM028132.1, on the reverse strand, counting down.
ACTGCTTTATTTTTCTCTGTAGCAAAGTGTTTCTTACAGGGTATATCTTCCCTGACATTATTACAGGTGGTGCTTTACAGGTTTTGCAGTTTTATCAAACATTAGGATAAGCTTTCAGGGTTACTGCATTTGATGTTGTCTGATTGTTTCTGCTCTTACCTCCTTGTTCTTTCATCCGTGGTGGTTCTTTTTCGGCAGGGGAAGGACCCAGCCACCCAACCCCATCCCCAACCACCCCACACTACACTCCTTTTATAGGGTACCACAGTTGTGACATTTCCTGTGGCAAAGCAGGAAGGGGCGGATCAGTGGGGCATCCACAAGGTGAGGTCATTTACAGGGGCACTAGTAATTTAACTTGTTATAACAAGTTATACGAAAACAAAACACAAAATCGAACCATTACTTGCATTTTCTTCCTTCTAATTACTCTGACCAGGATATAAATCCAGCAACTTATCTGGAATGGACATCATTAACTGCAGGTACTGTGGAACACTTTTCAGAAGGACAGTCTTACAGGATTTAGGACACTGTCCTACATGCTGGGCCACTGGAGATCTTAGGGCTCAGCTCCGGGCAGCATGGGCAGAGATTGTGCGCCTCAAATTTCACATTCAAGAGGAAATACATTATAAGAAGCACCTGCCAATTCCCCAACATCCAACAGAAGAACCTCGACCGCAGAGGATAGTTGGTCCAGGAGGTTGGCAGGTGGTCAGGAGGGGCCAATCGGGTGCCCCATCACTCTGTGCTCTCCAACATATTACCTCCAAAAACCATATAAACACTACAAACAGGTATCTGCCTCTATCTCCGAAATCAAACAAAGGGGCAGAGGACACTGCAGCACAGGAGCTAGCACAACAAAACTCGCCTAAATCAGGAATCAAAACAAAAAAAGCAAAAAGGAAATCCAAAAAACTTCTGATCATAGGAGACTCCATGACTCGGAGAGTTGATATCCATCTCCAGCCAGAGGTAATGGTCAGATGTCTCCCAGGTACATCAGCGTGGAGAGACACTGACCGCATTGCTAAAATTGTTCACAAAGCAGGAGAAAACATTGACGTCCTGGTACACATAGGGACTAATGATCTCGTCAGCCGGTCAGTTGTGGAGACCAAGGAACACCTGAACAGGTTGGGTGACAAACTATCATCCATTTTGTCTGACATCTCCTTCTCTGAGATCCTGCCAGTCTGGGAGAGGGGGGCAGATGGACGGAAGATCAGAGAAGGGGAGATAGGGGACCGAAACATGTGGCTCAAGGGCTGGTGCCAGGAAAATGGACACAGATTTGTAGGGAACTGGCAACAGTTCTGGGAGCGAAAGTACTTTAAATTTGATGGACTGCATCTGACTAAGGAGGGAGTCAGTGCATTGGGACAGAAGTTTGACGTCTTTGCAGAATATTTAAACTAGCAGATGGGGAGAGGGGTGCAGCACCCTATCAGTCGAATGGGAAGAACACCCTCCCCTCAGTTAGTGGTCAAACAGGGATTCAGCATGTTTGCAGTTCATTTGCATCACCAGGAAAAGAAAAAGGTCCACTCCGCATGTGACGACAAGGAAATGCCAAACCTCACCCAACAAACCAACACAATCAAATCTGGCCAATAGAAAATCATGTACACAAATGCTCACAGCCTGGGAAAAAGATTCCAGACCTGCAGGCAATAATGTCAGAGGCTAAACTGCACATAGTAGTAATTAGTGAGACGCGGGTTTACCAGTAACCACACTTGGGAGACTTCAGTACCTGGCTATGTACTGTTCAGAAGAGACCGAGGCAAAAAGGGGGTGGAGTGGCCCTGTATGTCAATGAAAATATCAAAGCTACAGAAATTCAGAATACACATAAGGAGCCAGAAGAACTGTGGGTCACCCTGGAAACAGGAAATGGGACAGCCATAAGAACTGGGGTTGTCTACAGGCCCCCAGACCAGGCGGAGGACATAAACACATTACTGTTAGAAGATATACAAAACATGACAGCTAAAGGGGAGGTTCTGATAATGGGAGACTTCAACATGCTGGATACAGATTGGTCAATACCAGCAGGAACACCTGCCAGAACTAGACACATGGTGGATTCCCTGCAGGGGAAGAGCCTCAAACAACTGGTACAACAACCCACAAGAGACAGGGCTATCCTAGATCTAGTGCTGACTAACAGGGAAGGGATCACAGATCTCCAGGTAGAAGGTCACCTGGGGACCAGTGACCATCACATGGTATGGTTCAATTTGTCCACTACATCTAAATCATCCCATTCCAAGGCAAAAATATGGGATTTCAGAGGGAGCTGACTTTGATAAGATGGCCAGCAGAGTTAAGCTAGTCCTGGCAAAAAGAAACACAGGTGAGGGGGTACAGGCAAAGTGGGCAAGAATTAAGGATGCAATACTTGAAGCAACATCCCATTGTGTTAGACAGAAAAGGAAGTGCAATAGAAGAAGGAAACCAGTTTGGTTCTCAAATACAGTAGCAGATAAGGTCAGAGCCAAAAGGCTGGCCTTCAGGAAATATAAGGGAACACAGCAGGATGAAGATAGGGAGGTACCAAACTGCCCTAAGGGAAGCAGGGAAGGCAGCAAGGCAGGCAAAGTCCCAAACTGAGGAAACACTAGCACGAACAGTAAAAGAAGGTGACAAGACTTTCTATAGATACATTAGTGAAAGGCGAAAGTCCAGAGGGGTATTGCTAAGCTCAAAGGAGAAAAGGGGGCATGTGAGGAGGAGGACCCTGTAAAACCATCTATCCTAAATAGATACTTTTGCTCAGTATTTACTGAAGAGAAGGTAGGGCAGGGTCCACAGCTCAGCACCATGGACACAGGGGGGAGGGAGGTGAGCACTACTCCCTTCACAAAAGAAAGGGTCCTACAAGAAGCTCGCTAAGCTCAGGGTGGACAAGGCAATGGGACCTGATGGTATACATCCCAGGGTAATTAAGGAGCTAAGGGTGGAACTAGCAGAGCCATTAGCAGAACTGTTTAGTGAGTCTCTGAGCACAGGAGAGGTCCCAGAAGACTGGAGAAGAGCTCATGTGATCCCGCTCCACAAGAGTGGTAGCAGGGAGGAGGCAGGGAACTACAGACCAGCCAGTCTTACCTCAGTAGTGGGCAATATTATGGAAGCACTCCTTAAGGAAAGGATAGTGCAACACCTGGAATCCATAGGGGCACAGGATCCAAGACAGCATGGGGTTACAAAAGGAAGGTCCTGTCAAACTAATCTCATAGATTTCTTTGACTGGGTAACCACAGTGGTGGACCAAGGGGGAGCAGTTGATGTCGCCTACCTTGACTTCAGCAAAGCTTTCAACACTGTTCCACATAGAAGATTGATAAATAAGCTGGGTAGGCTCGGGGTGGGTCAGAACTTGGTCACCTGGGTGGCACACTCGTTGATGGCAGAAAACAGAGAGTGGTGGTAAATGGTATACAGTCAGAAGAGATGCAAATCACAAGTGGGGTACCTCAGGGATCAGTCCTGGGGCCAGTCCTCTTCAATATCTTCATTAGTGACATTGCAGATGGACTAGAAGGTAAGGCTTGTCCGTTTGCAGATGACACCAAGATCTGCAACAGAGTAGATGATCCAGATGGGGTGGGCAGAATGAGAAGAGATCTGGATAAACTAGCAAAATGGTCAGAAGAGTGGCAACTGGGATTTAATGCAAAGAAGTGCAAGATCATGCACATAGGGAAGAGAAACCCTGAAGCCACCTATAGGCTGGGAGGGGAGTTGCTGGCAGTCACAATGGAAGAAAGAGACTTGGGTATCATCATCACCGATGACCTGAAATCATCCAAGCAGACGTCTAAAGCAGGAGGTAAGGCTAGGGGGATGTTAGGGTGTATTAGTAGGGGTATCACAAGTCGGAAGAGGGAGGTAATAATCCCTCTTTACAAGACACTGGTCAGGCCCCATCTGGAGTACTGCGTACACCTTCACGAGGACATTAACCGAATTGAGGCAGTCCAGAGAAGGGCAACCAGAATGGTGCAGGGACTGCATCAGAAGACATATGAGGACAGATTAACAAAGCTCAATATGTATACCCTTGAGCAAAGGAGGGAGAGAGGTGATATGATCGAAACATTCAAACACCTTAAGGGCATTAACAAGGCGAAAGAGTCTAACACGTTTAAATATAAGAAAAATAGCAGGACAAGAGGACACAGCATGAGATTAGAGGGAGGCCGATTAAGGGGGAATGTGAGGAAATTCTTTTTCACAGAAAGAGTGGTGGATGCATGGAATGGCCTACCTCAGGAAGTGGTGGCTATGAATACAGTGCAGGGCTCCAAACAGGCATGGGATAGGCATAAGGGAGCAATACAGATGAGCATGAATAGATAGGCCACTGACAAAGCAAAGGCCGATGGCACACTTGTAAGGTAGAAAAAGAAATGGGCAGACTGGATGGGCCTTGCGGTCCTTATCTATGTTTCTATATTACAGTTCCAATTCCCACTCCTGGGCTGGCACAAACTTGCCCAACTCCATGACCGGCCGTTGTCTCATCTTTAGGGCTTCAATGTCTGAAGTCAATATTCCCCCCCTTTGACAGCAATGCAGCACCGAACAACATTCCCACCCTCCTCTCCCCCAAGCATCCAAAGTCTGAATGAAAGTACTCCTGCATGATCAGCTGTTTAACTATGCAAGCAAGTGGGGGGTGCTTTCATTTATAGATGGAGGCCAACCATGGAAGAGGATGGGTTGCTGTCCAGTTGCCTTCTATCTTGCCGGGGGCCTTCACTGCGTTAAGAAACTTTGGGTGCTTGGGGAGAGGAGGGTGGGAGGGGTGTTGGGTGCTCCACTGTTACTGATGTCAGAGGGAAATATTGACTTCAGACATTTAAGGCCTAAAGATGAGGCGGCCGACCGTGGACATGAGAGGGTTTGTGCCAGCCACCCACCATGGGAGATTTATTTCTTTGAACCAAAATTTGTGGGTGCTGGGGGAGGGTGGGATTAGAACTGTAGCAGAGGGTGGGGTGACGGTACGTTGTATTTTTAATGTTTTAGTCATTCCGAATAGGAATAGACACGAATAGTGCTGCTATTCATTATTCATATCCAAATAACAAATAGTGGATTATTCATGGCATTGGAAATAGTATTCATTACGTACACACCCTAGTTCACAGTTCCTCTCCTGAAACTGCAGAGTGAGTTATGGGGATCGTGTGTCACAGACAAAGTACTACTGGGGGAGGAATTATTATAATGCTGTAGTCGGTCTTTCCCTGGCCTGATTTTCCAAAACAAAATACAAACTTGATGGCGCTGTTGGACAGCTTCTGCAGGTACTCATCTTTTCCTGCTGCAACAATTCCACCACTAGACTTACTGCCCCAAACACAGTCAGTGCCTCAGTAGGCACCCCATGTTTAATCTTTTTTTAATAGATATATATATATATGTATATAAATTGTGAACAATTTCTTTAGCAGGACACATATCAAAGGGCAGGATCATGCACCTTAACGTCCCACTCCTAGTGGCTGCTCCATTCGCACATGAACAATGGTTTAAAATTTACCCTGCATTTACTGTTCCCTCCCATTGTAGAAAGGTATTTAAATCACAGGCTTACTTACACAAATCATATGCATTTCTACGTGAATGGGAATACAGACATACACAGGCGGTATTTATAAATCTATGCCTAGCTATATAATACACATGACACAGTCTGTCCCCAATGTTAAGCAGGCAGCTGTTTTCAAATCTCCCACTACTCATTACTGAATAGCGTGACCAGAAGTGGCCCAAAGGCTTGCATAGCACCTTCGCAAACGCACGCCAGCTGCTACTCAGTCTTCAGGAAACAGGTAGGCTGAGAAAAAAGAAGACAAGAGTGAAAGAGAGACGGCCAGAGTTTGAAACCCTGTGGTGAAAGAGAGGACCCTCCTTCCATGTCTGCTCAGTGCCAAAGTACAAGGAAGTCATATATATAAAAGAAGAGTGAGCGAGAGAGAGAGAGAGAGAGAGAGAGAGAGAAAGAGAGAGCGAGAGAGATTTATGCTTCAATTACACTGTGGTCCATGAGAGTCTATATCCCTACAGACCCATCATTAAGAAGCTAAATTTATCTCAATCGCTCCTCACTGGGGAAGTGTGTCCCAGGGCATCTCAGTCCTCAGAGTCACTACCTTCTGCCGACGATGGTCAAGGCAGCATTGCTGAATCCGTGCCAGCAAACCTGTAGACAAGGCCGGATCTTTATACTGTGTTTACAGAGATGTTGTTTTGTTCCTGCTGAGGGTTTAAAAAAAAAAAATCAGTACCATACATATTTTCTTTTTGGGGGAGGGTGGTGGTTACTATTTTCACCATTCTAATTTCATACAGTCTTTCTTTCTCTCTTATAAGAAAAAAAAAAAACACACGCAACTTGTTCCAGCCAGAAGGGGAACCATTTTTAACATTAATGTTCTTTAATGCCATGCTTCACCAGATACATTATATAGATCAAGAAAGTCCTCTGTTCCCCTGCGTGCCGCACATTCAGTTATTTTTTGTTTCTTTAAATCACATAAAAAAAAGTTGTTCCTCCCTTTGGCTCTATATTAATTTATATTTTTATTCCCCTTCTATCTGGTGGGGATGCCTCCCCCACGTCAGGCCCAGGACATCACAGGGGTCAAAATTAGCATCAGCCCACTAGCCAAATGCTGGAAGGTTTTGTACTGGGCTAGTAAAACAGTTTTTTGAGTAGCCCTTATGGCTTCTACTAGAGAAGGTAATATTTCAGTAAGTACACCAGCTGAGCCAGTAGAAAAGTCTGTGGGGCTAGTGGATTTTCCCAGTCACTAGCCCTGTTGGCTAGTGACTGAAAAACTTAATTTCAACCCCTGGTTATTTTTTTGTTTCTTTAAATTGTATAAAAAAATGTTGGTCCCCCCCCCCCCCATGAATGTATAATCTGGCATTTTTTTGGTTTTGTTTTTATGTCCTGTCTGTCTAGTGTGGCCCCCACCCCGGTCAGGCCCAGGACATCATGAATGGAAGCTGACTCTAAGAGGGTTCGGTGTATCTTTTGCATGCTGTCCTGCCTGCTGGGGGGGGGGGGTGCTCATTAAACCACCCTCTAACTGCTCCTGGTGGTGGCACGGTGGACGTGTAGGTATGAGACAGCGTGGGTGACCATGTGGCATTTGGCACTCCTCCATCCCAACTTCTGCTTTAATTCTCCAACAGGCACTGGCACTTTTGCAGACTCTCTCGAGTGTCCATTTTATTGCACAATACATTTTTTGCTGCTGCTTTTACATGCAGTATCCACGTACTTCATCATGCGTAAAGCTGCCTGTTGTAACCTCCTTTTGTCTTTGTATTCTCATGCACAGTTTTGAATCGGGATTCCATTCTCCAATTTTGTACGTTTACCTCTCTGTATTCCCCTTCCCCGGGTCACACCTGGAAAGGAGCCTTTGCTCAGTGTCTTTTTCCCCAGTCACCAATTTTTAAGTAAATAAAAATGTCCCCTTAAAGGTAACCCTGTTCCCAAGTAGTGGACCCTCTGCTTCAACTAAGAAGACAGAGCTGAAAAATTCATTCAGGATGTTTGCTTTCTCGGTGTCATCGAGCACTGTGACCTCCTCCCCCAAGTCAGTTTCTCTATACCCCCCAGACCTAATTTTTCTCATTTTTATAATGAAACATATACATAGAGAATGATGGTAGATAAAGACCCAGTGGCAAATCCAGTCTGCCTGAGCCTGTGTAGTTTTGAGACTGTGCCCTTGTCAGTCCTCCTAACTGCCCCCCCCCCCCAAGTCTGGCCCTTCGCACTACTCCGATGTGCCTGTCCACTGTTTTAGCCCTGATTACCTCCTCTGGCAGCTTGTTCCAGTCCATCACCACTCTTTCAGTAAAAAAAAGTACTTCCAGACATCCTTCCTGTACCTCCCCCACCAGTTTCAGGGAGTTACCCCCCCCCCAGTACCTATGCTACCTCTCACTGTGCACAGCTTGCTGCTGTCCACTTCATTTGTTCCAAGGAGGTACCTGAACATCTTAATTATATCACCCCTCTTTCTGCTATCCTCCAGCGTGTACACGGTCAGATCCTCCAAGCACTTCTCACAGCATCTACACTATTTCCCCTGTAGCATTTCTGGTGGCTCATCCCTGAACCACCACTAGCCTGACCGTATCCTTCAAGTGTGGGCTCCAAAACTGCGTATACTCCAAGTAAAGGTGAACTAGGGATCCCTGTGCCTATGCTCGCCAGCATCTGATTTGCCTTTCCAACAGACCTACTGTACTGTGCCAATGCCTTTGTGTTAGTGTCAGTGTGGCTCAGTTGGTAGCACATCTGCCTCTGGGCCAGGAGGTCATGGGTTCTAGTCCCACACTGGCTCCCAACTGCAGTATTGGGGGGTGCTGTACTGCTGGGGTGTACTGTCCTTTGAATGAAACGTTAAACCAAGGTCCCTTCTACCCATCCTGGTACTGTTCCTGGTGGGTGTCCAAGTGGAAGTAAAAGAACCCAAAGCACTTTTTTCCCAATGCGCAAGGGTCTTTCCCCGGTGTCCTGGCCAATATCCCCCTTCCCATAAAAAACAGTTCATGCAACTGTCCAAGGCTGTGTTGTTGGTGTTGATGTGCAAAATGGCTGCCACTACACATCCAGTCATTTAACTACCAGTCTAGCATAATAGCACTGCTTGTAAAACACTGTGGGATACAATTTGTATGACAAGTACTATAAAAATGCTGATTCTTCTTCCATTATTCAAATCCGCAGATCCCTCTCCTCTGATGTGCTCTCTACTACCACACCATTCACTACATACACTGTTCTTGGCTCCTATGTACATTACCTTGTACTTTTCTGCGTTAAATTTGAGCTGCCACACCCTCAACCTTCTCTGCAGATTTTCCAGATCTTTCACTCTGTTCCTTTCCCCTCCTCAGTGTCTACTCTTCCAGAGACCTTGATGTCGCCTGTAACTAGGCACATCTTTCCCTAACCCCCCTCCTCTATATCAAAATATTGCCCTCTAGCCACCTCCTTGCACCATTACTGCCCACTCCCTGAGATCTCGAGATCCCACCCAACTAGCCATGCCCAGGTCTGCTACCAAGATGGGTGAACAGGCCGTCTCATCCTTCGCGCTGAGACACTGGAACACTCTTCCACAAACAATACGCGGCTCCACCTCCACCTCTACCTCTACTGTGGCTTTCAAATCGGCCCTTAAAGTCCGTCTCATTAAATCCATGATCTGCAAGTGCTTCCAATTCCCATGACCCCCAGCCTCCCAAATCCAAACCACTGCTCCTATCTCCCAGCCCTTCGGCCCCCAACCCTTATGTCTCAGTTTAGATGATGCGCTCCTACTCACTATATGGCCACTAGTACCCAATTGATCGGAGGTAATTTATGTCAACCCAGCCACTGCACTTACTTATATGTATTCCAGAATAACCAGACTTCATGCCCAGTCACTCACTGCCCTATGGCACTGCCATACTGCCTGTACGCTTAATCTGGATGTGCCTGTAAACTCTATGAGTGTCCCCTAACATTCCACCCTCCACTACTCAGTGTAAATTCTCTGTATCTAAGGTCTCCCCTTACAGCTGTAGCACAACTGTTAGTAAAACCAGGGCTATCTGTATAATCACCTGTTCCTTGCACTTAACTGCTGTATTGTACTGCTGTTGCTATGCTGTGTTTCTCAGAACTGTAATCTGCCCTTGTGGAAATGTTTATGTAACCCCCCTGCAAATGGGGGTTCCTAAAAGCCTTCCTGGAGCTTGCCTAAGTACTTCCTGCCTAGCTGGCGTTCGGCTAAATGCCGTTTAAATGTGGGTGCCATGAGTGCTTTCAGAGACTCCACGTACTGTCTCTTTAAGAGCTGTCTGCTTGCAGACATAATTAGTTTGTATAGGGGGACTGTATGTTTTAATGCCCGAATCCCGCCCGGGCTGTGGTCTAAGTGCTCCATTTCTGCAGTCGTTAAGAGCGCTGAGGGAGCCCACTTGAAAGTTGTAACTAGCAGTGGGTAGCACACTCGCCTCTGAGGCCGGGAGATCAGAGACTGTGGGTCCAGTTCCCACATCTGGCACTTGGGTTAATATCCCAGTACTGACACTGTAGTGCAGCATGAGAGGGGTGCTGCACTTCTGAGGTGCCGTCTTTCGGATGAGACGTTAAACCGAGGTCCCATCTGCCTGGACTGCTGGTAGTTCAGGTAGATGTTAAAGATCCCATGACACTTATCGAAAAGAGTAGGGGAATTTCCCGGTGTCCTGGCCAAATTTTCCTCATTCACTAAAAATACCACCAACAGCTTAATCTGGTTCAAGGTCAATTGGCATTCATCTGTATCCCCCTCCCCCGGGTCATGCCTGAAAATAGGTAGGATTTGTCTAGTGCACTTACCCGGTCAACAAAAACTAAATAAAATAAATAAACAGTTCTGGGGGGAAATGTAAGGTGACAGTAAAAATGCAGTTTGTCTAACCTGCCTTTCTTGTAGCTCGAACTCTTTCTGTTTAGCCCCTCCATTTTGGACTTGAACTGCCGGATTGGACCAATCAGTGTGGGGGGGGGGGGTCTTTAAAATGGAGCCTGATGTGGGCAAATCAGAACTTGGACTCTCATCTGGAGCCTGCTATATGGGGCTGTATGGCAGGTGCCTCTGGGAATTGTAGTTTGGACCTTTTTGCACCAACAGAGGGAGCCCTGCTGTGACTGACAGCCAAACCAACCAACCGAACTTGTATGAATCTAAGGGAAATGCCCTGAACTGTTGCTGGCAAGCCAGATGCGAGGTGACTGTGAAAGGAGAAGGAACTCTGTGCTGTTGCGGCATGTAGTTCGCGCAGGAAGCGCGTGAGAGGCCCTGAAGTCGGCCTGCAGCCATTAGAGAGTGAGAGTCGTACTGAATCCAAAGTCGGCGGGGAAAAGGGAAGCTGCTGTTGCAGAACCAGGCTTGCCCTGTAGAAGACCAAAGATTTTGCTGAACTGCGATCGGCCTGTCAGGAACTGAAGCTGCTGTGAGTGCTCCCAGGTTTTGCAGTATTTTGCGATCGGGGTTCGAGGAGCAGCTGGCCTGGTATAGTAATTTCCTTTACATTTGAATGTGCTTAGTGCTGGTGGGGAATCGTGATTTTACTTTCCCTTGCTGTGAGTTGTGGACAGAGGCTGGAAGCAGCATCCAGCTTGATCCGGACTGAATCCGCCTGCAATTAAATGCAGTTGGGCCCTGTCACAAGGGTCTTGTGTCTCTGCCCTGCTTTTCTGGCAATCCAGAGCGACCATCCTCCACCTGGTTCTCTGCTTGGGGTATTGTGAGTACAAATCAGGGTAGCTCCCTGCGCCTTCTATTTAATCACAAGTGTGCCATCTGATTGCTTTGTGTTTTCTTTCTATGAACTGAACCATCTGGCTCCGGATTACAAGGGTGTGTTGTGCATATATTTTCTTCCTGCAGGGCCCCATCCATCTACACCAGCCGGCCAGCCCCGGGCAACGGACCTGGCAAGCCCCCCCCCATCCTGGATACTTAGAGAGTGTGACATTTTGGACCCCATGTGTATGCACAGTACTGTGATTTGAATATTGCCAAACCAAATCAACCTGATTGCCCCCTCCCGTGTTACTGTCCCCTGAATACATCAGATTGGTTGTTGTTGAATTATATTCCATCTGTGGTGAAAATACATATATTCTATAGCATTCCAGCATTGCATTATGGTTGTATGCATTACCTAACCTTGTTTTACAGGGGGTCCTCAGAGACGCGTTGCAGAATCAGTCTCGAGGGTAAGTGGATACTGTATGTGTAAAGAGTGTGCATATGTGGGGTATTGGGAAGGTAACCCCCATGTACCGAGTGGGCCACTAGGGGGAACAAAGGGGGGGGTCACAGTGTCCCAGAGGGCTGTGCCCAAGCCAGTTTAATCACTATCAACCCTGACCTCTGGGTGGAGGCGCCTGTCACTGGACCTAGGCCCCTTAACCTGTCACTAGCCATACAGGCAGTGGTAGTAGCCCTTGGGATAGCGCCAGCTAGGGGTTACATCTTGGAGGCACCGCTGGGATTTGCGTCCTCTAGTGGCCACGTGAAGAAATTACCCTGATATGTTCAGTTTAGGAGAGAAAATGGAGCAGCTTACTACGCCTAAGCTAAAAATTGCCCCCCATAAGCTAATGGTGCACCGAATGATGGGGTGCAGTGAAGCTGAGGGGGTAGACCCCCCCAAAGGCTATTCTGTTATTGGATGTCCCCCTAGGGACCAGTAATGCTGACATTCTGTCCACTGTGGAACAAATTAAAGGCGTGGGCAAAGTTGAAGTAAGGGGAAGAGATGCTGATTTATTTGAACCGACTATGATAGTACTGATCTATTGTAGCTCCCCAGTGGACCCAGAGAAGGTACCCCCTGTCATGATGCCCGAAGGTGCCCAGAAGGGATGGAGGGTCATTCATTTACATAGTGGTCTGGCCACCCCGGGTGGGTCTCCAAGTGTAGATGAGTTTAAAGAGAAACTGCTCAAGTTGTTAGCATCAGTGGGGAAAACTGCTCAGGAATTGGTAAAGGTGTTAGACCTCTCAGGTGACCACAAGCCCCTGCATTCTCCAGTTTCCCCCAAGAGCTCTCCAGTAGACCCCTCCCCCATCATAATTCCCCCAATCCAGCTAGACTCCTACAGAAAGCTCAGACTTTTCTCTGGCACAGTCCCAGTGCCTTCGGGGGAGGATGATTTAGAGACCTGGATGGGCTATGCTACCCCTTTAGTGCAGGAATGGCACTATTCAGAGGGGGAAAAGAGGAAACGACTGATGGAGAGTTTGAGAGGCCCTGCCCTGGAAGCCATCCATTTCTTACGTGCCACTAGTCCGGAGGCTACTGCAGCAGAATATCTCTCTGCACTAGAGGGGGTGTTTGGCAGCACAGAATCAGGGGATGATTTATTGTGGAAATTCAAGTCAGCTAAACAGTGGAAAAATGAGAAGTTGTCTGCCTTTGTCACTAGGATAGAGAGGGCTTTGCAGCGGGCCCATAGAAAAGGGGGAGTGCCTGCCAAAAAACTGAACCGGGTCAGATTAGACCACATCCTGAAGACAGCTAGATTTTCAAGTGTAATGATATTGAAGCTCAAGTTGCAAGACAGGAGGACAAGCCCTCCAGAGTACTGTCATTTGATGAAAGAAATTCGTGAGATTGAAACTGATGAAGAGGGCTGGGAGCCCTATGCTGGGGCTGTGAACACTTGCCAGACCCCCGAAAGGAGTGATTTAGATGAGGCCCAACAGTTGAGAGAATTAATTAAGGAATTGACTGAGCAGAGAACTGGATCTGTATCAGGCTCCCCCCTGAGCCCAAAAATGGAGTGGGAGTGCATGTTGTTTCCCCTGAGGCCCGGATTGAGGGTAACCTGCTATCAGAGATACGAGAGTTGAGAGCCATGGTGGGAGAGCAGCAAAGGACTGCCCTAACCCCCAACTGTAGTAGGGGTTCAGAAGTTCAAAAACAGAGGCCTCAACTTCAGGAAGGGCCTCAAAGTACCCCTGAGTTACCCCAGCCAAGAAAGGCCTCCACACCCATTAAAGATTCTAGAGAAACTCAGTTTTGCTATCACTTTGGGGAGGATGGGCACACCCGCCCTTTCTGCCGTTCGCCCGAAGATTTGAGGAGGGTCCGTGGCAGACTATTAAATGTGCTTCATCCAAATACCAACCGACCACCAGGGGGAGCTACTCGGAAAAGTTATGCCACCAGGGCCAATGCCCAATCGACACCCAGGTCAGTGCCACCGGAATGGTCTGAAGTGGTGGGTCCCTCCATGGAGACCACTGTAAAGGTGAATGGAGTGTCTACAAGAGCTGAATTAGACAGTGGCTCCCAAGTGACAATTATGTTCCAGGATTGGTATCAGAAGCACCTGTCTGATGTGCCTTTACAACCGTTGGAAGGACTGCATGTCTGGGGGTTAATTGAGAAGGCCTACCCCTACTCCGGATATATCCGAATTTGGCTGTCTTTCCCCAACTCCATGACTGGAGTAGCCGAGCAAGTAGAGACCCTGGCCTTAGTGTGTCCCCCTACCGGACTGTATGATGGGGTTCCTCTACTAATTGGGACGAGTGCGCATGTGTTTGGACGGTTGGCGCAGTTGTGTTATGAGAAATGGGGTCAAGGACTGGTAGAGCTTTGAGAATTCTGGCCTTGGTCAAGAAGGCCTATGAGGCATGGAGAGATGTTGAAGGAGTGGACCCCGAGGAACCGGTTGGAATTGTCTGGAAGAAGGATCCTGAGTCCCTGATCCTGGTGCCAAATGCCCAGTGTACCTTACAGGGGGAGGTCCGAATCAGAAAGGATGTCAAGAATAAAATACTCATGCCTGATGCCCCAGGCGATGGGAAATTGCCAGAAGGACTGCTGGTCAAGCCTAGTATTTTGCCTGCCAGAGCCCATGCTTATGCCAGACGAGTAATGGTCCAAATTCATAATGTGTCTGATAGAGAGATTCGGGTAAATAGAGGTTGCACCCTGGCTAATGTATATTGTGCAGATACTGCAGTGCTGCCCAGTAGCAAGAGTTCAGGGAAGAATGACAGAGTGATGCCCGACTTCTTCGATTTTGGTGACTCCTCTTTGCCAGCTGAATAGAAAGTGAGGATCAGTGAGAAGCTTTCCCAGAGAGACCAAGTATTTTCCTTAAAGGAATGGGACATGGGATGTGTGCAAGGAGCTGAGCACCATATCCAGTTGCATGATGAAAGGCCATTTCGTGAGAGGTCTCGACGCCTGGCACCTGCTGACATAGATGATGTAAGACGGCATCTGCAAGAGATGCTTGCTGCTGGTGTGATACAAGAATCCAGAAGCCCATATGCTTCGCCTATCGTGGTAGTGAGAAAAAAGCATGGGACAGTAAGAATGTGCATGGATTATCGTACCTTGAACCGGTGGACTATCCCTGATCAGTATACAATGCCCCACATTCAGGATGCTTTAGACTGCCTGAATGGTAGCAAGTGGTTCTCAGTGCTGGATCTTCGCAGTGGGTACTACCAGATCCCAATGGTCCGGGAGGACCGTGAGAAGACAGCTTTTATCTATCCACTTGGCTTCTATGAGTTCATGAGGATGCCTCAAGGGATTTCAGGTGCCCCAGCCACTTTTCAACGACTGATGGAGCGTGCAGTGGGGGACATGAATTTATTGGAGTGCCTGGTATACTTGGATGATGTTATTGTGTTTGGCAGCTCACTGGAGGAACATGAGAGCAGACTGTTCAAGGTGTTGGACCGACTGGAAAACTTTGGCCTTAAACTATCCATCGATAAATACAGGTTACTCACCTGTAACAGAAGTTCTAGGAATGGTATATGTTGTTCATCCACACTTATTGGCAGGTTCCTTGCCGCTTTAAATCTTGCCGGAAGGTCTTCCAGCTGGCTCCTCCCACCCACCCGGGTGGTAAAACTCTCAGCTCCGACACATGACGCCAGATCTAGCCCGCTGGAAGCCGGGTTGTGTCGTCGAGAGCCGGGAGGTCGGGGTGGTTCGTTGTGGATGAACAACGCCATTCTTAAGAACTCCTGTTACAGGTGAGTAACCTTATTTCTAGGACAAGGATATGTTGTTCATCCACACTATGGCAGACTCTAGCAGTTCTCCGGGAGGAGGCAAAAGCACACCCCACTTAGGGAATAAAGACTGGAGAACCCAAAACCAGCATCCCAGCGTGACTCAAGGTCGATGTGGTAGTGGGTAATGAAGGTATGTGCCGACTTCAGGTAGCAGCCCTGCAGATATCCTGGATAGGAACATCCTGAAAGCACACCCATGCAGCGGCATGGCGGGTGACGAGCTCTGGTATCCCTCTGGGAGGCTCCATGCCCGCCAACCTATAGTAGAGATCTATGCAGGAGGTGACCCACCTGCTTATCGTCCGCTTGGCTGCAGGTCTGCCAGGTGCGGCTCAGCGTGAGATGACAAACAGCTGGTGAACCTCTCCCAAACTTCAGCCGTCCGCTCCTTATGATAGCGGCGCTCTTCTAGGGTCCAAAGTATGGAGCCTATATTACGACCTCCGGTGTGTGACTGGGGTAGAACACCAGCAAGTCAACACCTGGTTAAGGTGAAACTCGACACCACCTTCAGAAGGAACTCGGTGGGTGGGCGCAGACAACCTTGTCCCTGTGGAAGACCAGATAAGGAGCATTCGATGGAAATAGCTGGAGCTCTCCCATCCTTCTGGCTGACATGATAGCCACCAAGAAAAGGCGGTCTTCCCGACAGGTGGGAGATATCGCACCTGTGCACTGGTTCGAATAAACGCCCATGAGCTTGGACAATACCAGCAGTAGATCACGGAGGTGGAGGTTCTGCGCACTGGAGGATATGTGGTGGTCTTTGGCGCCCAACCACCTTCTCCTGCACTACACTGCTTCCGACCCGCGCCCGCAGGCAGAGATGGCTGCCAGGGGCACCTTATGGGTCGCCTAATCAAGCCCTTGCTGAAAGGGACCACAGGTGTCCAGAATGCTTGCCAAGGGACAGGCAGAAGGGTCCAAGCCCTTCCCCTGACACCAAATGGAGAATCTCTTCCATTTGAAGGCATAGCATTTCCTGGTCGACTCCTTACGGGACGCCTCAACGATGTTGAGGACCTCGTCGGAAAGACCCAAGGCCTGGAACTCTAGCCGCTCAGGAACCAGGCCGTCAGGTGCAGGGATTGAAGGTCCGGATGGAATACCTTCCCCTGATTGACTGAGATCAGGTCCGGGCGGGCTGGAAGCCGCCTCGGGAGCCTGGAGCTGAGACTGAGGAGATCTGGATACCAGAACTGGCGGGGCCAGTCTGGGGCTACCAGAATCATCTGCGCCTTATCCCTCCTTGCCTTGAGAAGCACCTTGTGGATCAAGGGAAATGGGGGAAAGGCGTAAGAGAGGCCCAGGGTCCACGGCCTCAAGAAGGTATCCCCCTGCAGCGAGCCCTGCTGAGTGGGGCAGGCATGGAACAGTCTCAACCCGCATTCTCCTGGAGGCAAACAGGTCCGCCTGGCGTGCCCCAGCGGAGAAGAGATCTTGTACTACCTCCGGCAGGAGAGACCACTCGTGAGATGCAGACCCTATCCAGCTTAGGGCATCAGCCAGGGTGTTGGAGGCTCCTGCCACGTGAATGGCTAGAAGATCCGCCTCCAGGCTGCGCACGAGGGACCATATGCGGAGAGCTTCCTTGCATAACAGCATGGAGCGCGTCCGCCCTGGAAGTTTAGGTAGTACATGGTCATGGTATTGTCCGTCTGGACCTGAACCACTTGACCCCATAGAAACGGAGCGAAGGCGGTGACAGCTAGGTGGACCGCTCGGAGCTCCAGCAGGTTGATATGGCATCGGGACTCCCGAGGTGACCAGAGGCCGTGCGCTCTGTGCTCCCCCAGATGGGCACCCCAACCCATCAGAGATGCATCGGTCGATAGAGAGACCGTCGGCTCGGGGCGGACGAACGGGATGCCCTCCTGCAGATGAGCCGGAACGGTCCACCACTGGAGAGCGTTCCACATCTCCTGGGTCACTGTCACGGGCTGGTCCAACGGATCACAGCGTTGTGACCACTGGCTGGCCAGTCCCCACTGAAGGGGACGCATGTACCAACGGGCCCAATGGACCACGCTGGTGCAGGCCGCCATGAGGCCCAGGAGGCGCAGGAAGTCCTGGGCAGGGCATGATTGCCCAACCAGAAATGATTGGGCAAAGGAGGAAAGAACCTCGGCCCTGTCTGCCGGGAGCCGAGCTTTGGCTCGAAGAGAGTCGAGCTCTGCCCCGATGAAGAGTATCACCTGCTTCGGCATGAGTTCCGACTTGGCCTCGTTGATGAGGAGGCCAATCTGAGAGCAAACCTGGAGGGCCAGATCTCTGGACCGCTCCACCTCCGCTCTGGAGGAGGCTGCAATCAGCCAGTCATCCAGGTAGGGGTACACCCGGACCCTTCGGCGCTGCAGGAATGCTGTCACCACTGCCATGCATTTGGTGAAGACCCTGGGAGCTAGAAAGAGGACGAAGGGCATGGCCCGGAACTCGTAAAGGGATCCCTCTGCTCTGAAGCGGAGGAATCTCTGATGAGACGGACGGATCGGGACGTGAAAGAACGTGTCCTGGAGGTCCAGGGAACAAAACCACATGCCACGTTCCAAGGATGGGATTATCTGAGCCAGAGTGACCATCCTGAAGGTCCGAGACCTTAGGAACCTGTTCAGGTTGTGCAGGTCAAGGATGGGGCGCCAGACCCCCATCCGTTTTGGGACCAGGAAATACCTGGACACAAACTCCAGGTCTGGAGGAGGATCCGCCACCTTCCTGATCACCTCTTTCTCGAGGAGCAGGGCAATATCGGCTCGGCGGGCCGACAGCGAGGGTTCGGACCCCGTGGCCCCCCGGGGGACGACGGCTCGAAAGGGAGGGGACTGCTTGAATTCCAGAGGCAGGCCCTTTCCCACCATCTCCAACACCCAATGGTCCGTGGTGATAGTGGACCAGGCGGAAAGGAAGTGGCGGAGCTGTCCCCATGGGAGGGGACCCAGGGAAGGGTGACGAGGTTGGGGGCGACACCCCCAACCGTCACTGGGCAGGCTTGGAGGAGGAACCGGCTGAGGGACCTCCTGGGTCTTTACCACCTCGCTTCCTGTTGGAGGAAGCCGCCGGCTTGGGTTTGGGATGCCAAGCGCGAGCCTGCTGGCCCTGTTGCTGGTGCTGTTGGGGCAGTCGTGCTGCAGGGGCCGGAGGACGAAAGGACATATGCTGTTGTTGACGGTGGCCTTTGTCCCTCTGGGCGGAGGTGACTGAGTCCAGAGTGGCATTGGACTTTTCAATCTGCTGGAGGTGTCCCTCCACTCCAGGGCCGAAGAGGTCAGTCCCCAAAAAGGGGAAGTCTGCCAACTTGTGTTGGGTATCCGCCGTGAAGGTGGATATCCTCAGCCACGCCCTGCGGAGCATGGCCACCGTGGCCACTACTGACCTGGCACAGGAATCACCTATGTCCAGAGCAGTCTGAAGCTGCTGCTTCACCACCGCCCTACCCTGGTCCGCACCTGACGGACCGTGGTCTGCAGGTCGGCCAGGAGATGAGGGACAACCTCATCCAGGGAGCCCATGAGGGCATGGGAGAAGTGTGCCATCAGCACGGCCGAGCTGGCCTGTCGGAGGCAGAGGAGGGACGCGTCGCACCCTTGTGCCCGGCAAAGTCCAGCTTTTGGACTCTTTGTAGGGGTTTATCCACGTCCCAGCGCTTCCGGAACGCCGGAAGACGTTATCAGTGACTAACCCCTCGGCAGGGTGCTCGAAACGAACAAGAGCCGGTAGGGACCGCATACTTCCTGGCCATCCTGGCCGAGGGCGCAGGACAGGAAGCAGGCCGCTGCCAAAGCTCCAAGGCTGGGCCGACAATAGCCTCAGCCACAAGGAAGGCCTCCATGGGTGAATCCACTCGGTCCAGTATCTCCGTCAGGGGATACTTGGCCTGTTTGGACATGGGCTCGAGCTGCATCCCAGTGGACTCCGAGATGAGTCGAAGCAGACCCATGAAGGACGATGGGGTATCGTTCAATGACTGGCCCCCAGAGGACTCCATGTCTACCTGCCTGGAGAACAGGGAGGAGTCATCACTGGACTCCGAAGAGTCTGCGAAGAGCTGCCTCGTGCCTGAGCCACCCTCCACCTGCCGAGGACGGTCGGGAGTGAGGGTGACCGACAACCTGTGGGGCAGGCCGTGACCCGACCGAGAATCCTTGGTTGGTGCCCCAGACTTCGGTTGTGGAGGCGGGTTCCACCACAATTGGTGGAGCAGCTAGTTCGGCCGAACAACCGGCCCAGAAATGGGCATCTCGACTGCGGCAAGCGGTTGCTTCGGCCATTCGGGTGACAGCCACTTGATGGTCGGGGGATGAATCGGAGTCGATTTACTCCCAGACAACAGTAACTGCTGCCACATAAGCTCCTCGTAACACTGACGCAATTTACATCAAAGCCTCTCCTCATCCAAGGAGGAGGAGGACGAGGAGGAACGCTGTCGCCACTTACTTCGGTACCGAGACCGAGACCGCCGAGGTCGGTGGGAATGGCTTGACCGAGATGAAGTCCGAGACCGAGACCCTCGGGGTGACGGAGGGCAGGCCTGGGAAAGGGCGGGGGACACCCGCTCTTCCCTCAGCTCGGGCACTTTAGCCGGGGACTGCCGCCCCGAAGGCGCAGGCAGATCCTCGGTCTCCACCGGAGGAACCGGCGAAGATGGATTGTCGGCTTCACCAGTCGACAACCCGTCCGACGGGTCGAGGAATATCTCGACTGCATCGACGGGAGTCTCAGCAGGCTGGCCTGATGGGGTCACCGTGAAGCCAGCGGCCTGAGCCGCAACGTCGACTGAATTCGACAGTTGGCTGTCCGGGAAAGGAGACCTCTCCCGCTCCCACGACGCCATGCTGGGACTTGCCATTGGCTCCTCCTTCTTGGGCGAGAGATGGCCCGATGGCCCCTCTCCCTTAGTGGAAAGGGACTGCACAAAGCTCCATGAAGCGAAGCCGAGTACGAACTCAGAGGCCGGGATAAATGCCATGGCCGAGGAGGGGAGGAAGATGCGGCCTGGACCGCCTCCTCCCTCGAGCGATCATATGCTCGAGCAGCTCAGCCGAGCCAGCCACATGAGACACATGTGAGCCTCTTGGATTTTACCCGGCGAATTGGCAGCTTCTCGGGCCTTGAGCTTCAATCAGGCAGCGATCCTCCAGGACGGTGGGCTTCAAAAGAGCGCACGGAATCTCGCGAGGCTCATGGTCGTGGTCTAGGCCTAGGCAGTAGACGACATGGAGTGCAGATCTGTCCTGGACATCTTCTGCCCGCAAGGGCACCTCCGAAAGCTGGGGATCGATTTGTCCATCGCAGCCACGAGGGATAATGAAGACCGAAGTTTAGAAAACTTCAAAGCTATTTTCGGATGAACCACAGAGTTAGGATCCAGTCTAAAACGCAGAGCGCTAAGGAGGGAACCTGAGCTTCCAAGCGGTAAGGAAGATCTGGCGTCATGGGGCTGAGCCGAGAGTTTTACCACCTGGGTGGGTGGGAGGAGCCAGCTTGAAGATCTTCCGGCAAGATTTAAAGCGGCAAGGAACCTGCCGAAGTACGATCGGCCTGTCAGGAACTGAAGCTGCTGTGAGTCCTCCTGGGTTTTGCAGTGTTTTGCGATCGGGGTTTGAGGAGCAGCTGGCCTGGTATAGTAATTTCCTTTACATATGAATGTGCTTAGTGCTGGTGGGGAATCGCAATTTTACTTCCCCTTGCTGTGAGTTGTGAAAGGAGGCTGGAAGCAGCATCCAGCTTGATACGGATTGAATCTGTCTGCAATCAAATGCAGTTGGGCCCTGTCACAAGGATCTTGTCTCCCTGCCCTGCTTTTCTGGCAATCCAGAGCGACCATCCTCCATCTGGTTCTCTGCTTGGGGTATTGTGAGTACAAATCAGGGTAGCTCCCTGCGCCTTCTATTTAATCACAAGTGTGCCATCTGATTGCTTTGTGTTTTCTTTCTACAAACTGAGCCACCTGGATCCAGATTACAAGTGTGTGTTGTGCATATATTTTCTTCCTGTGGGGCTCCATCCATCTACACCAGCCGGCCAACCCCAGGCAACGGATCTGGCTAGCCCCCCACCATCCTGAGTACCCAGACAGTGTGACATTTTGGACCCTATGTATATGCACAGTACTGTGATTTGAATATTGCCAAACCAAATCAACCTAATTGCCCCCTCCCCTGTTACTGTCCCTGAATAAATCAGATTGGTTGTTGTTGAATTATATTCTGTCTGTGGTGTCAATACATATATTCTATAGCAATCCAGCACTGCACTGTGGTTGTATGCCTTACCTAACCTTGTTTTACAGGGGGTCCTCAGAGACGCGTTGCAGAATCAGTTTCAAGGGTAAGTGGATACTGTATGTGTAAAGAGTGTGCATATGTCGGGTATTGGGAAGTTACCCCCATGTACCGAGTGGGCCACTAGGGGGAACAAAGGGGGGGGTCACAGTGTCCCAGAGGGCTGTGCCCAAGCCAGTTTAATCACTATCAACCCTGACCTCTGGGTGGAGGCACCCGTCACTGGACCTAGGCCCCTTAACCTGTCACTAGCCATACAGGCAGGGGTAGTAGCCCTTGGGATAGCACCACCTAGGGGTTACATTTATGTAACCTATTACTTGTTACTGTGATTGTGAAATGTAACCTCCCGAGTCGTACCCAAAAATAGGAACACTGCTGTCTAGCATACATACCCGATTATCAAAAACCAAATAAATAAATAAATAAAGAGAACTGGTCATAGAACCAATCCTTGGGGCACCCTGCTCGGGACTTCCCTTTCCTTTGAGGGTTCTCCATTTAGAGCCACCCTCTGTGTCATGCTACTTGGCCAATTTTTCACCAACCTGCAATCATGTCACCCACCCCCAGGTCATCCAACTTCTTTGTCAATCTCTCGGGTGAGACAGAGCTGAAGGTGTTGTTAAAGTCTAGATAGACGATATCAACTGCCTGATCCCTTACCACAGCCTTTTGTCAAACAATCAAGGAATTCGATCAGGTTTGTTTGACATGACCTGCCACTGGTAAATCCATGCTGTCTGGAATCCTGCAGGCCAATGGCTGTCAAGACCGCCACTATCTTTCCTTACTTATAGACTCCAGTTGTTTCCCCACTACAGACATCTGACTGACTGGTCTGTAGTTGCTTGGCTCCTCCCAACACCCTCTTTTCATGTAAGGTCACCACATTCACAGCCCACTGGTGGAGCAGCAGAGTTACTGTTTGTGGTGGTGATGAGCTGGGTTCAGGAGCAAATTTGGGCTGTCAGAGGGTCGGTCAGGGAGGAGGCAGGGGGATTAAGTGTCCGGTGGACTGCCCTCCTCCTCCAGCATGAGGGTGACGTGGACCCTCGTATTAGCTTGGCCCATAACGGTAGCTGAGGGTCTGGGCACAAGGACTGTGATGCAAGGGACCAAGCGGCAGGTGGTCCGACTCACCATGCATGGGAGCATGTGTGGTGATGTCGCTTGATGCAACTGCTGGCCACTCCAATGGGGAAGGAAACAGTAACCCCACAGAAAACCCCTGATCGGCAGGATGACTCCAGCCTCCCACAGGTACCGCACCCGACGACTAGGCACTGCCATAGAACCAGTGCAGTGAATTTTTCCACAGACTGCATAGTAAAATTCAGGGCAAATGCGCAGTGTGTCAAGTCGCGTAGTAAAATTTGGGCAATTGTGGCACTACACGCTGCGCTATGTGAATTGCAGAGTTTTTTTTTTTTATTTCACATGGGACTATCTTGGAAAAGCACATGGGGTGACAAAAGAAGAGGAAAGACTAGACCAGGTGCCCGGGAATTGAGGAGAACAACATGCAAAAGAAAAAGGGACCGCAAAATATGCGATATGTATAACCAGCTAGGTTGGATTTCCTTAAACAACAGGCGTGAATTGCATAAGTCACTCTACACATACAAATGTGGGACTGATCCTTTGCCTACATTTTTATATGATCACTTGAATTTTAGGCAAATTGACCCCTCCCTACATAATTCCCATTTAAGAGAAATGGTGGTCCCACCCTCCAAGTCAAAAGGTGTTCAATCATGCTTTAGCCACTTTGTCCCAGTATACTGGAATAAACTTCCAGGTATTTTTAGAAAATGTGATTGTAACCCAGCCTCAATTACCTTTGTGAAGAAGGACTTGTTATTCTTGTGTAAACACTGTGATTGCTGTTACTGGCTGGCAGGAAAGCCTAGAGGTTAGCGCAATGAGATGTGAATGAGCTTGATACATCCAGCAGACCAGACCTGGGTTTGATTCTCACAATCTCCACTTGCATACTGTGACACTCTGAGCAAGTCATTTAACCTCCCAGTGCTCCCAGGTCACCCCTGAAAATAGGCACTTATGCCTAATGGGCCTTACCTGGTTACCAAAGACTAAAGTAAATAAATTAATTGCTTGTATTATTTGAATGTAAATTATTGTAACTGGTATGTATGTATGAATGTGTAAGGTCACCACTGTGAATTAGTTTTTAACTCAATGGTTTAAACCTTATAAACACACAAACAACAACAAAAGAGGTTTAAAGGGAAGGTAAGAGGGAGCAATCCTAATGGAGAAGGGGAAAGAGCCCGAGACAGAGGGCAGTCGCAGTGAGAAAGCTGACTGCCCAGCTGAGGTAGAGCAATGATGTACATTAAAGTACATTTCAAAGATCTGGGTATGGGCTTTACAGCTCGTTACCTTATGGCTCTGCTAGTCCTTTCCGGCATAAATTTTAATTTTGTTTCTTAGTCCATTTAGGGAGGTAATGGATCGTAAGCCTTGCTGAACCAACAGCCACCCAATCCTTTCCATTTCCCCTATACACTAGCCCCACCCCTGCATTGGACGTTTTTACAGAAATCACAGAAATCTGACAGCAGAAAAGGACCTCATCGGCCCATCTAGTTTGCCCTGTCTGCCCTCCCCACTGATCTCCACTCTTACGGGCCCTCCCCTTCCCTTCACTTCCCAATCCCATTTGTCTGTCCCATGCCCTTTTAAATCCCTCCACAGTTTTGGCCTCCATCACCTCTTTTGGTAATTTTTTCCAGGCCTCCACCACTCTCTCCATGAAGAACTGCCTCTATATCTTCCGCCTTCCAATCTTAGGCTATGCCCTCTAGTTTTAGCCCACTCCTTCCTTCTGAACAAGCTTCCCTCCTTCACCTTATTGATCCCCTTCACATTTTTTAAAGTTTCAGTCATGTCTCCCCTCTCCCTTCTAGTCCCCAATGGGTACAGATCCAGTTCCCTACAACTCCGTTCGTATGCTTTCCCCTGCATACTGTGCACCATCTTTGTTGGGATCCCTTTCCATCCCATCAATGTCCTTGCGTAGGTGTGGTCTCCAGAACTGGACCACGTACTCCAGGTGTGGTCTCACCGTGGCCTTGTAAAGAGACATCAGCACCTCCCTCCTTCTGCTAGTTATGCCCCTCCCCAATGCATGCGTTCCCCATCGCCTTGCTACACTGGCTACCCACCTTAAGGTTGCTCAATACTATAATTCCCAGATCCCTCTCCTGCTCTGTTTTTTTTAATTTCCTTCCCTCCTAGAGTGTAAGCAGCCTGTGGGTTTTTGCGCCCCAGATGCATCACAGCACACTTTTTGGCACTGAATTTCAGTTGCCAAGTTTCTGACCACCCCTCCAGAATCTTCATCCACCCCCCCAGATGTCCACCCTATTGCAGATTTTCGTATCATCCGTGAATACACACATTCTTCCCTCCAGACCTTCTGCTATATGACTGATGTATATATTAACACGTTCTAGCCTGAGCCAATATGGCTGTGGTGAGCTGCCAGATGACCAAAGTTACACGCGTGCGTAGAAAATTTTGAATGGCCAGGTGTAACTTGGTCATTTTTTACAGTTGTTTCTCCAGATTTTCAACATGGCCTTTTGGGACCTCACCTCATGTAGAGTGCCACTAGCATTTTGTTCACTTGTCCCGAAAGGTGATTTCATAGAGCGACCGTGCCATTCTGTGCCACAGGTATGAAAACATGTTTTGGGCAGGATGTGAAAAATGACAGCTGCATTCTTAATAAGGAGATGTGCAAAAATTGCAACGATGAAAATCTGGAGTGAAAATATAAAAACTGGCGAAGTTAGGAGCGTGCATAGAAACTGTGCAATGCACACTTGTAATGCAGTCATTTTTTGGAATTTTTTCACCACATTTGCAACATGAGCTTTTTGGGACCCCACCTCATGAACAGTGGCACTGTCGTTTCATTAACCAGTCCCAAAAGGTGATTCCGCGCAGTGACCAAGAAATCACCTTTTGAGGCTGAGTAACGAAATGACAGTGACAGTGTTCATGGGGTGGGGTCCCAAGAACCCCATGTTGAAAATTTGGGGCTAAAATTCCTAAAAATGGCTGATATATCGACATAAGTTGAAACCCCCATTGTCTGCCATTATACCACGCTTACCTTTGATTCTTCAGTTTGTGGTTTGGCTTTGAAAAGTGCAGATGTGTCCCAGTTTACAGAAGATGACAGCGCCAACCCCGGAGGTAAGTATGGGGTAAGGGGGGGGTAAGGGGAGGTGGGTGCTCAGTAGGAGGGTGGGGATGGGGGAGGGGACTGGGGCAATGATGAGGGACTATTTTCTTTTTACGGGTAACAAAAAAAGAATGACATTGGGAGACGGTTTTCTTTATTTACAGGGGGAAAAAAGCACACATTTGGGCACACTGTGGTGGGCTCCAAGTGTGCCACAAGAGTTGGGGGAGTACCTGATGCTGACACAGGGATTGGGCACCCCGATGTCGGCACTGGGGGGGGGTGGAAAACATAGATTTGGGCACACTGGGGTGGGCTCCCAGTGTGCCACATGAGTTGAGGGAGGGTTACATGATGATGACACGGGGACTGGGCACCCCGATGTTGGCGCAGGGAGAAAAAAAAAAATGTGGGCACACTGGCATTGGCTCCCAGTGTGCCACGAGTCGGGGGGGGGATACATGATGCCGACACAGGGATTGGGCACCCCAATGGCATGGGTACGGGTACGGAGGGAGCGGGGAGGACAGCAGCAGTGGGAGGGTGCAGAAGGAATGCCATCTGCAAGATGGCGGTGGCGACGCAAGTGCGCATTCGCAGCATTCGCGCATGTGAAGTTGCGGTGAAATGCATTCTGCCATTCACAAGATGGCGATGCCAGAACTGCGCATGCGTGCAAGGTGCAGAAGCGCACTTCTTGTCATAGAATACGAAAGTAAAAGCCAAAATAGTGTGGCT
The DNA here is from genome assembly GCA_016271365.2 of Neoceratodus forsteri. Classification (NCBI taxonomy): domain Eukaryota; kingdom Metazoa; phylum Chordata; order Ceratodontiformes; family Ceratodontidae; genus Neoceratodus; species Neoceratodus forsteri. Next base: position 1,378,153,763 of record CM028132.1, on the reverse strand, counting down.
GTCACTCCGTAGCGGCTGACGCGGCAGAGATGTTAAAGCTCCATTGGACTTTCAGAAGGATACTCCAAAAGTCCAATGGAAGGTGCCACGATCGGACGTCTTAAGGCTATGATCACGAAAAGGCTGTAGGCTCCACCCACAGCCGTAAAAAACAGACATGTTTTATGACATCTAACCAGGGAGAGTGCTGGGAGGAGGGCGTGCCCTATGGGGGGCATTTTCAGAAAATGTTTTTATATGTTACAGCAACGTTTGATATAAAAGAAAGCCACTGCTCAGTGAAGAGGGATTCTATTAGTTGAGTGGTGGCTTTCATTTATATAAAACATTGCTTTAATGAAGGGAAGGGTCGACAGAGACTGGGAAAGGTTTGTGCAGACAGAACAGGCAGGAACATTTTGAGCAAAATGGGTGGGCCTAACGGTCCTTTTCTGCCACCAATTTCTGTGTTCCTATGAGAGCTTCTTTCCAGGTATATCCTAGAGGGTGGATTACGTGAGACCTGTTTTATTTATTTATTTGTATTTTTTGACATGGAAAGGCGCCCTAAATTGTGATAACTTGTTTCCAGGTGCAATGGGGGAATGGAGGGGGGGTTGGGTTACATGGACCTGCCTTAAATATTTTTACTTATTTATTTATTTATGTTTCTGACCATGAAAGGCTGATTAAGCTGTGATAGCCTATTTCTAGGTGTGTCCCTAAGGTGTGGGTTACTGATACCTGTGGTATTTATTTCTTTGTAATTTTTGACCAGGAAAGGCACACCAAGCTGTGACAGCTCATTTCCAGGTGCATCCTGGGGAGTGGGTAACATGGACCAATGGTACTGATGGGGGAATGTTGACCATGACACCAGGGACAGTCCACAACTCTTTTTCAATAAGTGCCATGGGATCTTTAATATCACCTGGACAGTGACCAGAGATAGGTAGAAGGTACCTCAGTTTAATGTCTCATCTGAAGGACTGCCCCTCAGTAATGCAGTACCTCATCTGCACTGCATTGTCAGCTTTGGGAATTACTCCATGTTCCTGGCATGAGGCTAGAACCCAAGACTTTTTTTTTTTTTTTTAACTATTTTTCTCTCCGGTTGCGGTCTACGGGGCCTCTCTCAGGCATCCTGCCTGTTCCTGCCCTAAGTCCTCTGACCTGAGCTTCTTCTCTCCTCATCCCACATTTGGCATCCCCAGCTTAGCCCCTCCAGGGTGGGGCCACCCCTCCTCTTTGGGCGCTCTTACACACACAGTCTCCGGCTGTGGGTGAGGGCCAGGTAGGATGAACCCAGCCATAGGCATGGGGGCAGGTGCCGTTGTCTACCCCGCAGACCAGGCTTTTCCTTGTTCTGGTGCTCGCTCCCCCAATGCATGGTGCATGCCCTGATGCAACGGCGCATGGCAACCCTGCCTTGCATCAACCACGCCGAGTATGTGCTGCTCTACATGCTGCAGTGCCCCCGGTCTCCACTGGGAGCCACTGGCATGCCGGGCGATCCCCAACCCTCCCCCCAGGGAAGAGAGCAGCCCAGCGGGCGCTCAATCCTTGACCCGCCCCTGCCGATCCCCGGCGCCCGAGCTTGCTCCTGAACTCGGGTCACTGGCGTACCACGAGGTGTGGCGTCCAGCACCTCAACCCTCAGCGCCACTGGGCCAGCCCACCCAAGACCTTTTTATCTTCCTGCTCCAGAGGCAGGCATGCTACCCACTGAGCCACTAGCACTGATCCCCTTGGGTCGCAGCACCAGCTGGCGTCCACCCTACCACTTAGCTATTCTGACTGCACTGCCACCAATGGTCAGCAGGTGGCAGTATCGCAGATGCCCCAGCTGTCTTCTCTCCTCAGAGGAGGAGAGCTTTCTCTGGGAGGCCCAATCCTCCTCTCCCTGACAGGCCCCAACAACCCAGGCTTGTTTCAGAACCTGGGTCAGTGGTATCGCCAGCTGTATCCATACCACTGTGCCGAAAGGCTGGCACAGTTTTAGAAATACTCTCTATCAGATGGGGACAGAGCAGCTGAAGGGGTTAACCAAGTCTGAGAACAGCATCTGAAAAGCTGTCTCAGGACCAGAGTAGGATGAGTTCAACGGTGTCGACTCCTTGTGAACATCAAAGCCGCCACAAGCAGTCCAGCACAACCATCAGCCTATGTCTAACACAGAGTCCGGATTGTGTGAGTGTGGAGCTTGCAGAAGACAGGTCAGTCTTGAGGTGCACTGTCAGACCAGGGCGGGGCTGCTCACACTGTGCCTGGCCTGTGGACATAACAGAGGCTTTCAGTTCCTAGTGGCATCAATCCTCCACCTCTCCTCCTCCTCCTCCAGTATTACTGTCACCACAGAGAGAGCCCTGACTTATTTCACTTGACAGTCTGGTGCACTGTGAGGGAAACAATATTTCTATCATACTCCTCCTCCAGCTGCCCCCGTTCAAAATGTTTCATCAACACGATGTACTGAATGGTCAACAGTTCCAGACTTTCCAGTCCTCCCTCACCACAGGGTGCAGCCAAAGCCAGGCTCCCTAAAGGAGGCTATATTCTTTGGTCATCATTTTCTAACTTAAAATAATTTGTTTTTATTTGTGGCTGTGTAGCAGTTTAAATACCAAACAGTATAATAAAGTAAAGCTAGCGTGGCATAACCCCCCCACCTATCTCCTACAAAATACAGAGTACTAGGCAGGCTTAGTGGCAAAGAGGCACTGACCAGGATTCTAATGCAAGCCCCCAGAATCATCCACAGAGGATGGTCGGGGGCTGGGGCACCATGGCTTTGAGGTGCTCCACTCTCGGAGGAGGAGGATTGAACAGGCTGTCAGGCATTTTAAATTCCTTCCCGAAAATCAGGGAGCTGCGTAGATGAGGTTTGTTATGGTGGCAGTTACTCGGCCACCCTACTGCTGAAGAAAAGCTGCAGTTATGGTTGCTCAGTGGTAGAGGGTGGGGGGCAGGGGAAATACTAGGGGAAAGAAATTAGGGAAAATGAAAAATACAAAGAAGATATTATCCTAAAGTGGGAATCAAATGTTCCCCCTATCTTTGCCAGCTATGTAAAGGTGCTGACTACTTAAGAGTCTCATACATTTATCTAGGATAGCCCTGCTAAGAAAGAAACACAGGAGATAACAATGGTAGCAAGCCATGTAGCCAAATGCGCCACTGTTAGTGGCACAGGACCAAGAGCCCTTTCCTTCTTTACCACTATGGACATTTGCATGCAAATGGGAGCTTTATCCTTGAGACATCACCAGCCCCTGCTACTTGCCTACACCTGGAAGTCATAATGTCACCATGGCAATTTGTGATGTCAGTAATATATGACACATTATTTTTTTTTTTGCAATTAAGATTCTCTTCCCTTCATGCAGACTCCTTTCCCAAATCAGTCAGCGAATTTCCAGCTCTGACAACACCACTTTTTTTTCCCCCTGGTTTGGGGATCTGGCAGGGGTCAAAGAATGCTAGCACTTCACTCTGGCGACTGCACAATCTCCCCACCCCGATGTCGTTCATGCCCGTTAGTGTCCTCACATGATCAGCAATAGCCAGTGGAGGAGCAAGCTTCCTTGGACCAACACAAAGATCGCTGCAGGGGCAGGTCACGGCACCGCCCACACCCAGGCTGGGGCACACTTCCCAATCCCTGACTACCCACCTCCAGTAGCCCTTGTCCATACCCAAACCCAGCTGTTGCCATCGAGTAAACCAATAATGCCTTTTGCAATGGAAGTTCACAAAGAATAGCATTTGCCTTTTTTTAACTCATTTGTTCCCGGTGGCCATTTTGGGTTGGACCTAGCAATGGATGGTTCTAACGCCACATGGCATCTAGGGAACAAATATGTAATGGAGGTTCACAAAGAATAGCATTTGCCTTTTTAAAACATGTTATACACCTTGTATTTTTATATTCTTTGTTCAGTACAGGTATAGCACGCTAACGCAGCCACCATTGTGCAAGCCCTAAATATCCCTCATGCATTAAACCATGCCTACATCTCAAGTGGTCTTCCAGGTAGACTTTGGCTAAAAGTCTAATCCATAGGATAGCATCTGGAACAGCACAGCGTCCCTAGGAAAGCATTCTTGTGTCAGAACTGGATCTGAGCCATACATCCCGGCTGTTAGACTTGAGGCACACAGTGTACCCTGGAGGTTAGAGCAGAGTTGTGAACCTGTGGTACCCAGGATTCAATCCAAACACCACAACAAACCTTATGTTGGACGTTATTTATTTATTGATATCTCGGATTAACACCTTTGAGCTTACACAGCTCATTTACAAAGGTTCCACGTTATAGGAGTACAAACAGTTAACAACAATGAGCAAGGTATATAACCAAACATCCGGAAGACAGTGATTACAGTGGATCATCGAGCATAAACAGACAACAATAACAAATATTATAATTGTACTTTGATGCATAGGTACAAGATTATACAAAGTAGTGCAGACAGACCCTTGGGAAACTTTCCCGGCCCTGGATGAGGGGGGAGTGTAGCATAGAAGGATGTAGGGTTCCCTGGATAGTAAGTGTTAGAACAGCAAGAGGTTAGGAAAAGGAGCCACCCAGAGGGTTTCGTCAGTGTAGATTAGAAGTAGAGTTGGTCCTGTGGGGAAAAGAACAAGACACTTAACCTCCAATTTGCCTCTCTCTGAGCTCAGTTTTCCTTACCCTCTCTTCGTGTCATATAACCTCCCTGACCTTTCCTAAACATCCCTCAGTTTCACTTAGAGATTCACCAATCAAAGGCCATCCACCTGAAATATAGGTGCCTTGCCGCCAAGGAGTCGAGAATTGTGAAAATTGCCAAATATAATCCATGAAGAAAAAAAACTGTATCCCTCATAAAATGCTTGAAACAGGGTCCCACGGACTTCCCTGTTATAAGTGCCACTCCTGCGCTCACTAACATTATGACGAGATGCCACTGAGAGAGCGGGGGCGCGCTCCATTATGATCAATGAGCGGCAGCTTTTCCATCAATTTTATATATTATTATGGCCACTTGGTAATGAAACGTGGGCACCAGTCGACTAACAATTTCAGGTGCATGGCCTTTGATTGGTGAATCTCTTTAACTTCCCTAAATCATGAATTTCCTGAATCTCATTTGGCCTCCCTCAATCTTCTATAACCTCCTTAGTCTCATTTTAACCGCCTTGATCTTTCCTCAACTTCCCTCAATCTCATGTAACCTACCTGAGCTTTCTTTACCCCCCCCCGTCTCACTAAACCTCCCTGCACATTCCTTATCTTAACTAAATCTCACTTAACCTCCATGAGGTTTCCTTAACCTACACATTTCCTTAACCTCCTTCAATCTCACATAACCTCCCTAAGCTTTCCTAAACCTCCCTCATTTAACCACCCCAAGCTTTTCTTAACATCCCAGAGCTTCCCATGACCTCCTCAATCTCACTCAACTTCCCCACACTTTCCTTAACCTCCCTCAATCTCAGATACCCTCCCTGGGTTTCCTAACCAACCACTATCTCACATAGCATCTCTGTGCTGTCATTAACTTCCCTCAATCTCAGCTACCCTCCCTGGGCTTTCCTAACCTCCCACTATCTCACGTAGCCTCTCTGTGCTGTCATTAACTTCCCTCAATCTCAGCTACCCTCCCTGAGCTTTCCTACACTCCCACTATCTCACATAGCCTCTCTGTGCTGTCATTAACTTCCCTCAATGTCAGCTACCCTCCCTGGGCTTTCCTAACCTCCCACTATCTCACATAGCCTCTCTGTGCTGTCATTAACTTCCCTCAATCTCAAATACCCTCCCTGGGCTTTCCTACCCTCCCACTATCTCACATAGCCTCTATGTGCTGTCATTAACTTCCCTCAATCTCAGCTACCCTCCCTGGGCTTTCCTAACCTCCCACTACAGTATCTCACATAGCCTCTCTGTGCTGTCATTAACTTCCCTTAATCTCATATACCCTCCCTGGGCTTTCCTCCCTCCCACTATCTCACATAGCCTCTCTGTGCTGTCATTAACCTCCCTCAATCTCAATTAACCTTCCTGAGTTTTCTTTAACATTCCTGAATCTCACTTAACCTCCCTGACCTTCCCCTAATCTCCCCAAATCTCACTCATTTGACCTTAATGAACCTTTTGTAACCTCTCTCAGTCTCACTTGACCTCCCTAAGTTTTCTCAACCTCCCTTAATCTCAATTAATGTCTCGTAATTTTCCTTAACTTGTCCTATCTCACTTAACCTCCCAGAGCTTTCTTCAACCTCCTTCAATCTCACTAAATGTCCCTGAGCATTACCCAACATCCCTCACTCTCACTTAGCCTCCTGACCTTGCTTTATCCCTCAATTTCACATAACATCTTTGTGAATTAAAACTGATGTAGCTCTTTTAATGGCGCAAAAGAGGTGGGTAAGAAGTCCTTTCCACCATCACGATGCTATGTTCCAAAGCTACTAAAGGTATAGAATAGCAAATACCTTCATTTGCTTGGACTAAGGACGTTCTGGCCCACAGGCGAGAGCACTGCCACCAAATTATACTAAAACGACACAAGCCATCTCTTAATAAGGAAAATCTCGGTAACTCCTAGCCAATCAGGAGCCAGCATTCTTTCTACCTATTTCCTAATAAGGAGTATCTTCGTAACATATATTCTGGTGACCCAAGGGACTTGGGCATCCATTATGTCTGTTCCCCACTCCCCTCTCCACATGCTGCATGTCAGTGTGTATCACAAATTTGAGCACAAACAGCTTTTCTCTCCCCCACTCCCTCAATGATCCAGCAGAAAAACACAAGACTGGAGGAAAAAAATGGACTGCAATATAAAGCTACTTGACAGACCAGGCACTGAGTTCAGGAGTGAGCTCCAGGAGCTGCGCTGGGGGCAGGCCACGGCCGAGACAACTGCTCCTCAGCAGTGATTCATAGCTGCAGAGGGCTAGCAGTGGTTCCAACACCGCAGAGACACCTGCATGAAGGGCCAGAGAGATTACCCCACCCCACCCCCGACAGGACGCTGTATGCATATGCGGGCCACTACTGAATAATGGTCACGCCACAGGAAAGTGGGTAGGACATAAAGGGAGAAAAATGAGTCAAGACTTCATGCACACCAAGCCGTCTGAAGGTCTCAGGTGTTCTTGGGCCCCATTCATGTTGATCCCCACTGACTACAATAGCTGAGGGGGGGAAGGGGCATCCGGAGAGGTTGGGAGAGTGCCCACAGGAAGACCCAAAGTTAGAAGCAGGTGGTACCTCGGGGAGAGGGAGGGTCAAAAAACTGTATGCAAAATAAAGCAGAACAAAGAAAATGGAGGTGATCTGCACACAGTGTAGAACAGTCCCACAGCCTGTGTGCTGTGCTCTACTAGGTCACCAGGGACACTTGGGTTTAACCGTTGGCTCAGACTCCCAAGGGAGGGGGGGAAGGTCAAGTGTGTTGCGGAGATGGATGTGCTTAATCTCTTCAATGTACTGCTGTGATCTACGAGGATCAATAGTGATACACAGCTGCTAGGCAACGGCACATATCTGTGATTCGTACAGAGGGAGCCGAATGTGCCAAGAGAGTAAAGTTTGGGTGCTCTGTGAATGTTATCATAGTACCAGGTGAGAATTATAGCCCTGAATTGCCCTGTAAGTAACCATTGTTTTACAAACTACTTGTTGCATGGAATAAACTGGTTTGTGTGCTGGGAGGAGTGGCAGGAGGTGCAGAAGCTTTGTTAAGAAGGGTCAAGGAGTGTGCCAGCTTGTAAAAGCAGATACTGTACAAACCAGTTCAGTAATTTAACAAACTCTGTTCAGAGCCACAACGGCTGCTGATGCATTAATCTGATAAGAGATTTATTTATTTCACAGGTTTTATGAGGAAAGGCATACTGAGCTAGTAACAGCTCACTTTCAGACATGTCCTGGGGGAAGGGGAAAGGGGAAAAAGATAACAGATGCAAAAATACATCATATAGAATATGGAATAAATGGAACAAAGATAAAGAGGACCATTATGTCTAAGAATAAATTGACAAAAATAAGTTACCAAGCAAAAAGTTGTGGAATTGACCAAATAACAAAAATAGTTAGCAATATATCAAAATAAAAACTAGGGGAATGACTGATGTGGGAGAAAAGAGAGAGAGAATTAATGTGCGACTTAGTTGTATTACCGTGATGTAAAATCTTTCACTGGTCAGGCTCCCTTCTCTTTCTGCTTTCCTAAACTTCAGAACTCTCTCCCCCTACTCATTCATTCCGTCTCTTCCAAACGCTGTCTCCTCTCTGCTCCATGACCACATAGCTACCTCCCGTGTCTGTCCTTGAGACATAGCCCTTCCCCAGTCTTCAGTTTACCCTCTTCTTTCTTTCTCCATGACCACACTGCTTCCTCCTTTGGTTGCCCTTGAGTCATAGCCCTTCCACGCTCCTCAATTTACCATCTTCCCCTCATTCTCCTCCTCCTGGCCCCTCCACCCACCTCACCAACTCTTCTCCCTCCGTTCTTTCTCCCTCACTTGTCTACACTTTACCTTCTTACTCCCCCCCCCCATCTGCACTTCTTCCTTCAGCGCCATATGCCCTGGTGTCCTCACCATTGAAAAGTGCTATTGCTTGTACCCATGGGAGATTCCCCGCTGTTTCCTTATAAAATGTTTGCCTATAATTTGACCTGTCTGCTGAACCTCATTCATGTTCATTTTGTACTGTTTATTTTACATCTCTGAATGTTTTATTGTATAAGTTATTATGAACATACGAAAACGCCAGCAGATACAAGCCTCGTGGTCTATCGCGTCTGCGTGGTTGTGCAGCTCACAGTTCAGACAACTACTGCTGCCCCCCCACTTTGCCCCTCTATCCACATTGTTATTCCAAACTGAGTTCCCCATTCTGGTCAACTCCCCTAGCCAACTTTTATTCTGCCTTTGACCCTATCCCACCCCTTTTGAAACTTCCACTGATTTCAGAGAGATCACCTCTTCTGGCAGTGCGTTCCATGCCGCCACCACCCTCTCCGTGAAGTAGTGCCTCCTCATCTCCCTCCTAAACCCACCCCCTCCAGCTTCAGACTATGCCCTCTCGTGATGCTCTCCCTCTTCAATCGAAACATACCCTCAATACTAACTCTATTTACGCCCTTCAAATTCTTAAAGGTCTCAAGCATAGCACCTCTGTCCCTTCTATCCTCCAGGGAGTACATACTGAGCTTCCTCAACCTATCCTCCTAGGGTTGCTCTCCCATCCCCCTGATCATGTTAGTCGTCCACCTCTGGACCCCCTCCAAAAGCTTGATGTCCTTCTTTAAATAGGGGCACCAGAACAGCACACAGTATTCCAAGTGAGGCCTCACCAGTGATTTGTACAGCGGAAGGATTACTTCCTCTCTCCTAGAAGTGATCCCCCTAGCAATGCAACCCAGCATTTTGTTGGCCTTTGTTGCCGCTTTTCTACCCTGTGCTGAGTGATTCATATTCCCTGTGACTACCACCCCCAGATCCTTTTTCTCCACAGAGACGGATAACCGCTCCCCACCGAAATGGTAACTGTACTCTGGGCTTCTGGCTCTTAAGTGCATGACCTTGCACTTCTTAGCATTGAAACCCAGCTGCCAAGTGTTTGACCAGTGCTCAAGTCTTTCCAAATCTTCCTGGAGTACCCTCCTTCCTTCCACCCTGTCCACCACCGCACCTATTTTGGTATCATCGGTGAACAGGCTCATCTTGCTCTTAACCCCTTCAACTATATCAGCTATGAAGACATTAAAATAGCACTGGCCTCAGAACCAAGCCCTGTGGGACCCCACTGATGACTGCTTGGGGTGCCAAGAGTTCCTTCCCTATCACCATCTTCTGCTGTCTGTTCCATAGCCAGTTACATAGCCACCTGACCAGCTTCTCCCCTGCCCCCAGGTTCTTCAGCTTACTAGTCAGTCTCCCATGTGGCACCGAGTCAAAGGCCTTGCTGAAATCCAAATACAGGGCATCAGCTGCCTGACCACCATCCGGCGCCTTAGTCATCCAGTCAAACAAGTCAGCCAGGTTTGTTTGACAGGACCTCCCCAGGGTGAACCCATGCTACCAGTCATCCTCAAGATCGTTCTCTTCCAACAATGCCACCATCCTCTGTCTCAGGATAGTCTCCATTAGTTTACCAACTATGGACATGAGGATGACCATCAAGTAACTACCCAGCTCATCACGGGGTCCGCTCTTATGGAGGGCACCACATGTGCCGTCCTCCAGTCTAGAGGCACAAATCCTGTCTGTAGGGAGGTACCGAACAAGTCAGTCAGAGGTGCTGCCAGGACCTCTGCCAGTTTCTTCAGGACTCTTGGATGTATCCCATCCGGTCCTGGCACTGTTCTATGTTGTTCTTACACCTCTCATTCCCCTTCCCCCCAGGATGCATCTGGAAATTAGCTATTTTTCAGCTCAGTATGTCTTTCCTGGTGAAACTTTTTTAATAATTACATACATGCATACAAAAATAATGTAAAAGTCCCACATTTACACCACAATAGTAGAAAAAAACATGACCGTAAACATCAAGGTAATGCAGTGAAAAGTGTTTTTAGTTCTGGATGTAGCCCCCCCTTAAATATGTGCACAACACACACACCCCTGCTACAACAGTTGTGCACACACATAGAGTGTGAGTGTCATTATCAGGATAGAGCAGCCACAATATTTCATTTTTGGTGGGGTGCTGTTTTTACAGATTTTTCCAGTGTATTTAGTAGAGTTAGCACAGGTAAAATGCAGAATCTAATTTTTACTGGGGTCCTGCTTTTATACATTTTTACAATGTAGTTAACCAGGATAGGTCAGACAACATGCAGTATCTCATTTTCAGTGAGGTCCTGATTGTACCTATTGTAATACTAACAGGTCTGGGATGCCCTAAATTAGTTGACTCCATCACAGCCTATATGTTTTCAGCGGCCGGATACTGTATCTCTACTTGGCCAGCAAGGGGATGTGAACTGTGCTCAGTGCACATTTTAGTACCTCATTTTTTGCTTTGGGGGGCTGTATTCAAACATGCTTGGAGCACACACACTTTGCTCCAAACATGTCTGAGTATAGCAAATTTGGTGAACTTTGCTAATTTGCACTAATTGGCCAGCAGGGGGATGCGAACGGTGCTGAGTGCACATTTTAGTGCCTCATTTTTGCTTTGGGGGCTATATTCAAATGTGCTTGGGCAGTCACACACTGCTCCAAACATGTTTGAGTATAGCAAATTTAGTGAACTGTGCTAATTTGCACCAAGGGAAGGGACTTTGCAAGGGGGCAGCCTGATACCTTTTACTATAGGGCCATTATTCTGTGTAGCTCTGGTTTCCAGTTCTAGGTTTGTCTATCTATTTCTGTTTCAAACTTTTAGCCACTAACTGCCATGCCAGCAACCCGGGTTCAAGAACAGACCTGGGTCGCTTGGGGACTGGCCTGGGAGGAAGAATGCACATCTGTAGGACTGGGAGAGGAATCTAGGTGGCAGCATCATGGGAAGGGACCCCACACCTGGATGACTGAGGTGTCTCCATAGAGGCCGAGTACACACATGTCTGGGTCAAATAGGAGAGAAAATAGGAGGAAAAGCCCTCTGACTGTAGAGCAGTGATGGCCTGCCCTCTAGCAGGCCCCACACCGATGACTAGGCACCTCAGATCCAAGGTCCTGTGATAGGACCACCAGGAAAAGTACGTCCCAGAGAAGGTGGGTGACGGGGCTGGGAAGACTGGTCCAGATGGGGGAAATTCAGGGTGCTGAAGGAGATAGACAGCTTTGTCCCATGGACACAGTGGGGTGACAGGCAACTCATCACAGCTGTGTACTGTGTGCTGGTGAATGATGAATGGTAAGGGACTGCCTGCATGGAGGAGTGATGTTGAGAAGCAATGAATGGACACAGTGGGGTGACATGCCACTCATCACAGCTGTGTACTGTGTGTTGGTGAATGATGAATGATGAATGGTAAGGGACTGCCTGCATGGAGGAGCGATGTTGAGAAGCAATGAATGAACACAGTGGGGTGACATGCCACTCATCACAGCTGTGTACTGTGTGCTGGTGAATGATGAATGGTAAGGGACTGCCTGCATGGAGGAGCGATGTTGAGAAGCAATGAATGGACACAGTGGGGTGACATGCCACTCATCACAGCTGTGTACTGTGTACTGGTGAATGATGAATGGTAAGGGACTGCCTGCACGGAAGAACAATGCTGAGAAGCAATGAGTGAACACAGTGGGGTGACATGGCACCCATCACAGCTGTGTACTGTGTGCTGGTGAATGATGAATGGTAAGGGACTGCTTGCATGGAGGAACGATGCTGAGAAGCAATGAGTGAACACAGTGGGGTGACAGGCCACTCATCACAACTGTGTACTGTGTGCTGGTGAATGATGAATGGTAAGGGACTGCTTGCATGGAGGAACGATGCTGAGAAGCAATGAGTGAACACAGTGGGGTGACAGGCCACTCATCACAGCTGTGTACTGTGTGCTGGTGAATGATGAATGGTAAGGGACTGCTTGCAAGGAAGAACGATGCTAAGAAGCAATGAGTGAACACAGTGGGGTGACAGGCCACTCATCACAGCTGTGTACTGTGTGCTAGTGAATGATGAATGGTAAGGGACTGCTTGCATGGAGGAACGATGCTGAGAAGCAATGAGTGAACACAGTGGGGTGACATGCCACTCATCACAGCTGTGTGCTCTGTGCTGGTGAATGATGAATAGTAAGGGACTGCCTGCATGGAGGAGCGATGCTGAGAAGCAATGAATGAACACAGTGGTGCGACATGGCACCCATCACGGTGGTGTAATGCGTGCTGGTAAATGGGTAGAGTCTCCCTGCACTAAGAAACGACGCTCAGAAGCACTGCATGATCACAGCGGAGCGACACTGCACCTATTATGGTTGTGTTCTGTGTGCTGTTGAATGGTGAGGGATTACCTGCACTATGCAACAATGCTCAGAAGCACTGTATAAACACTCTGGTGTGACAAGGCACACATCACAGTGGTGTAATGCGTGCTGGTGAAAGATGAGGAAATGCCTGCACAAGGAAGTATATCAGAAGCACTGCAAAACCACAGCGGGGTGACATGGCCCCCATCAAGGTGGCATACTGCATGCTGGTGAAAGGTGAGTGACTGCCTGCACTGTGAAGTGATGCTCAGAAGCACAGTTTGAACACTGTAGGGCGACATTGCACCAATCACAGTAGTGTACTGTGTGCTGGTGAAAGGTGAGGGAGTGCCTGCTCTGTGGAGTGATACTCAGAAGCACTGCATAAACACTATGGAGCGATATGGCACCCGTCACATTGGTGTAAATGCGGACTGGTGAATGGGTAGGGACTGCCTGCACTGAGAAATGATGCTCAGAAGCACTGCATGAACACAGTGGGGTGTCATGGCACCCATTCAGGAGGGACAGGGAGGGTAAAAGAGGAGGAGGAGGAGGAGAAGCTCTTTATATAAGGGAAGGAATAAATGCAACAGAACAAAAGGGTAAACAGGGAGGAGAAGAAGCACTGTGGGTAAATTTGGAGACAGGCAATGGCACCACAATCCACACAGGGGTTGTATACAGACACCCTTCTCAGGGGGAGGAAATGGACAAGGAAATGATAGAAAGTATACTTAGAATGGCAGGAAAAGGGGAGATATTGCTGATGGGTGATCTGAATATGCCAGATGTTAACTGGAGTGCAGTTGCAGCTGCCACTTCCAAGAGTGGAGTTATTCTAGATGCCCTACAGGGGGCATGCCTTAGACAACTAGTATTGGAGCCCACTGAGAGGGAGCAATATTAGACCTGATTCTCCAAATGGAGATGGAGAGGATCACAGATGTAGAAGTGGGTAGCCATCTGGGAACTAGCGACCATCGAACAGTATGGTTCACAATAAACACAGCAATAGAGTCAAGCCACACAAAGACAAAAGTACTGGACTTTAGGAGGGCTGACTTTGCCAAAATGGGTGAGTGTCTAAGGAATGCACTAGCAAATGGGCAGGAAGGAGGGGTGGAAGAACAATGGGGAATAATAAAAACTGCCATCACAGAGGTAACGAGCCTTTGTGTGAAGCAAATAAACAAAACAAAACGATGTAAGAAACCACTATGGTTCTCAAAGGACATGGCAGTGAAGGTTCAAGAGAAAAAGAAAGCATTCAGGAAGTACAAGGAATCGCAGAAGGAGCAGGACAGTGAACTGTTATCAGTTAAAGCAAAAGGAGGCTGGGAAGGCAGTCAGAACAGCAAAGGCCCAAACTGAGGAAAAGATAACTCAGTTAAGAAGGCGGATAAAACCTTTTATAGGTACATCAGGGAGTGAAGGAAGACCAAGGGAGGATAGTGAGGCTTAATAAAGGGAGGGAGGGTGGGCAGAGGAGACTGTGAAAGGCAGAGATACTAAACAAATATTTTTGCTCAGTAATTACAAATGAAGAGGGGAGGTACATAAAACAAACAGTAGAAACACTCTGGATACAGAAGCTGATACCAGCCCATTTACAGAAGAAAGGGTTCTGAAAGAACTCTTAAAACTGAAGGTGGACAAAGCAATGGGGCCTGATGGGATTCATCCCAGAATTCTAAAAGAATAAGGATAGAACTAGTGACACCACTGACTACCCTTTTAACAAATCATGGGAGGATGGGGTGGTACCCGAGGACTGGAGGAGGGCAGATGTGATTCCACTTCACAAAAGTGGGAGCAAGGCAGAAGCAGGAAACTACAGACCTGTTAGTTTAACCTCAGTGATAGGGAAAATGATGGAATCACTTGAAGGAAAGAACTGTCACGATCTAGAGGCCAGAGGGGCACAGGATCCTAGGCAGCATGGATTCACAGCGGGAAGGTCATGCCAGACGAATCTGATAGATTTCTTTGACTGGGTGACCAAAGTAGTAGATCAGGAGGGGCTGTGGATATGGCCTACCTAGACTTTAGCAAGGCATTTGACACAGTCCCACACAAAAGATTAATATACAAGTTAGCCAGCCTGGGAGTGGGTCCCAAGATGACAGCCTGGGTAAAGAATTGGCTGGAGAATAGGACACAGAGAGTAATAGTAAATGGAGTCCACTCAGAAGAAAGGAGGGTTACTAGTGGGGTACCGCAGGGTTTAGTATTAGGACCGGTCCTCTTCAATGTCTTTATAAGCGACATTGCAGAAGGACTGGAAGGAAAAGTATGTCTCTTTGCAGATGACACAAAGATCTGCAACAGAGTTGATGCACAGGGTGGGGTGGAAAGGATGAGAAGGGACTTGGCAAGGTTAGAGGAATGGTCAAATGTATGGCAGCTTAGATTCAATGCTAAGAAGAGCAAGGTAATGCACCTGGGAAACAAAAACCCAGGGGAAGAGTACACAATGGGGGGTGAGATACTAACAACAACAAAAATGGAAAGGGACCTGGGGGTAGTCATATCAGATGACCTAAAGGTGGGCAAGCAATGTAAGAGGGCAGCAAGGAGGGCTGGGGGAATACTGGGATGCATAGGGAGAGGCATCACCAGTAGAAAACAGGAAGTTAATATCCCTCTGTACAGACAGCTGGTGAGACCCCATCTGGAGTACTGTGTGCAGTTCTGGAGACCCAATCTCCGAAAAGACAGACAGGATGGATGCTGTCCAGAGGAGGGCAACTAAAATGGTGCAGGGTCTGCACCGGAAGACATATGAAGAGAGATGAAAGGAGCTTAATATGTATAGCCTCCGAGGAAAGGAGGAGAGGGGACATGATAGAAACGTCTCAAGTACCTCAAGGAATCAACAAGTCCAAGAGGGTAGCATCTTTAAAAAAGAGGTGTGCAAGAACAAGAGGGCACAATCTGAAGATGGGGGGCAGCTCAGAGGTAATTTAAGGAAGTATTTTTTCACAGAGAGGGTTGTGGATGCATGGAACGGCCTTCCGGAGGAGGTTGTGGAGTCTAAATCAGTGGTGGAATTCAAGCATGCATGGGACAGTCATAAGGCAATTCTAGGGGGTGGGGGTAGGAAAAAGTAGGCTGCTGGTTAACTAGGATCTGCAGCTTATCCAGTAGGTAGGGAAATGGGCAGACTGGGTGGGCCAAGCGGTCCTTATCTGCCATCAAATTGTATGTTTCTATGTTTCTATTCCTGTTGTGTACTGTTTGCTGGTGAAAGGTAAGGGTCTGCCTGGGGAGCAATGCTCAGAAGCAACGCATGAACATAGAGATGCAACATGGCACCCATAAGAGTTGTATACTGTATGCTGGTGAAAGGTGAGTGACTGCCTGCACTGTGGAGTGATGATCAGAAGCACTGCATGAACACAATGGGGTGACATGGCACCCATCACGGTGGTGTACTGTGTGCAGGTGAAAGGTGAGGGACTGCCTGTACAGGGGAGTGATGTTCAAAAGCACAGCTTGAACACAGTGGGGCGACATGGCACCAATCACAGTGGTGTGCTGGCGAAAGGTGAGGGAGTGCCTGCTCTGTGGAGTGATGCTCAGAAGCACAGCTTGAACACAGTGGGGCAACATGGCACCAATCACAGTGGTGTGCTGCGTGCTGGCGAAAGGTGAGGGATTGCCTGCACTGGGGAGCAATGCTCAGAAGCACTGCATGGAGATAATGGTGCAACACTGCACCCAACATGCTTGCATACTCTGAGCAGGTGAAAGGTCAGGGACCACCTGCACTGAGGAGTGATGCCCAGAAGCACTGCATGAACACAGTGGGGTGTCAGGGCACCTATACCTGTTGCGTACTGCATGCTGGTAAAAGGTAAGGGACCGCCTGCACTGAGGAGCAATGCTCAGAAGCACTGCTGGAACATATTTGGGTGACATGGCACCTGGTCAAAGATGGAGCTGATCAGCCTTAGAGAATGTTGTCCCATTGGTTTTTCAGTCTTATTCATTTTAATATCATGTCTGCCCTCCTGCTTCCTTCTTGTTTCAGGCACAACACAGGACAGATATTGGTCTTACATATTTTTAACATGTTTATATATTTATTTATTTGAATTTTGCTGACCGAGTAGGCCTGCTGAGACCAAAGGTCCCTTTTTCAGGGGCAACCCAGATTTAGTTACAGACAGTGAGGTACAGACAATAATTTACAAATTCTTTACATTGAGGATCTAGACCATTAAGTACAATAGGAGGCGTTACAGATTGATACTACATGAAATAGCTGTACAGTACATAACTGGCTATTACTTACAATACATTGAGGACAACACTGACAAGCTACGCTGAAAGTGCAATACATAGTTTAGGGGTGCAGGGTTTTAATGCCAGTTCTTGGTCTAATCACATTCAAGGTATTTGATGCTGCTAACAACTTCCAGCATGGACCCCCATGTTGGAGATCTTGAGGAGCTTGTTTCTGTCTGTTCTAAGTATTCTTGACTCAAAAAGCATGGCCTTATAAGATGGCTCTATCTAATTTATTGAACTATGTGTGTTAGAGGTTTGATTTGAACTGGTGGGTGATGAGTTCACAGACTTTAGTTTCATACAGCAGACATGCTGTTTCTAGTGTATACACACACACACACACACACACACACACAC
Organism: Neoceratodus forsteri; assembly: GCA_016271365.2. Taxonomy (NCBI): domain Eukaryota; kingdom Metazoa; phylum Chordata; order Ceratodontiformes; family Ceratodontidae; genus Neoceratodus; species Neoceratodus forsteri. Next base: position 1,378,136,207 of record CM028132.1, on the reverse strand, counting down.
ACATTCCTCAACTTACTTTCAGTAACACATTTAAAGAGCATGGGTGGGATATTCAGACATGCGCCAGGCATGGGCGCAAGCCTGGCGCAGCGCAACTGGGATGCGCTAGGGTATGGTCCGGGCAATATTCAATGGTGCGCCATGGCTCAGCACCATTGAATATAGACTGGGGTCAGCCATACCGCGATGGCACAGTGGCACTGTGCCAGCACAAGTGGCAGGAGAGGAGCAGGGGGCTGCGCCAACGCAAGTGCAGCTGCGCTAGGCGCAGCAAGAGTGATATTCAGACGTGAGCATGCAAATGAGGCCATTATGAATGCAAGACACAAATGGGGCCATTTGCAAGTCATTAGGGCCCCATTTGCATGCAGGTGTGCCGATCCCCGGCGACTTGCGCCTGGCGCCCTGCCAAGCTGCAGCTGATGGGGACTGATGCTCCCTGGCCCTCGGCAGGTAATGCGCCCCAACCCCATCGTGGGGATCAGTTACATCTAAATTTCCTGGTGGTCCAGTGGACCCACTCCCCAGCCTGATCGCGGGCTTCAGTTGTGAATAAATGCCCCAGTGGGACATCGGCACCCCCCTCCCCACCCGCCCACTCAGACCCGCCACCCCATCCCCGGTCAGCGTCGACGGCAGCTCCTCACTTGCAAGCCACCCAGCCGCCCACCGACTGATAGCGTATAGTACGGGTATACGCCCATTTGTCCACTGTGTGGGCCAATGGTGTAGATTGTATTGTATTAGATAGTTCCAAATGTGAATGAACCATTCTACATTTCGACTGTAGTATAGTACGGTACGGTTGCGTACATCCATTGGCTCATGCAGTGGACCAATGGGTGTACAGCCGTACTGTATGCTGTCAGTCGTGGGTGGCTTGGCGGTGGGGAGCTGCTGCCGCCGCTGACCGGGTGGGGGGGTGGCGGTGCCGGCGGCCCACCGGGCAATTATTCACAACCAAGCCCGCGATCGGGCTGGGGATTGGGTCCACTGGACCACCAGGGAATATTTTATTTTACTTAAGCCCACGATCGGGCTGGGGAGCGGGTCCACTGGACCACCAGGGAATATTTTATCTTACTTAAGCCCACGGTCGGGCTGGGGAGTGGGTCCACTGGACCACCAGAGAATATTTTATTTTACTTAAGCCCGCGATTGGGTTAGGGAGCTGGTCCACTGGACCACCAGGGAATATTTTATTTCACTTAAGCCCGTGATTGGGCTGGGGAGCGGGTCCACTGGACCACCAGGGAATATTTTATTTTACTTAAGCCCACAATCGGGCAGGGAAGCAGGTCCACTGGACCACCAGGGTATTTACTCATTCATTCGCCCACGATCGGGCAGGGGAGCGGGTCCACTGGACCACCAGGGACAGTAAACATTCATTTGCCCATGATCGGGCATGGGGGTAGGATCCACTGGACTACCAGGGATATTGATACATTATGCCCACATGCGGGCAGGGGGGGCACGATGCCCGGCCTGTGTCTGGGGTGGTCGGGTGGCCATCCACAGCTGACGGCTGCTGTGTTGCGCCCTACAACACGGCAGCTCACCTGTGGGTGGCCAGGACTTGCTCCTGCTTTTCAGGGGCGGATCTTTGCACCCTCCTTTGCGGCGCAAGGCGGATTTGTGCCTGCATATGCGCCGCACATCCCGGCTGAATATCGGTATGCTGTATATGCATGGGCACGCTCCGCACTTGCGCCGCATACATTACTGGTGCACTTTGGCGCATCGGGAATTGCGCAGCACAACATCCCCTTTGAATATCACATCAGTAGATTGTAAAGTTGCGATGGAACACTGTCGCCATGCACAACCCCTTTGAATATCCCACCCCATGTGTTTATTTCTAAGAAATAGTTATTGATTTATGTATTTATTTAGTTATTTAAAAGTTGATAACCAGGAAAGGCACAATTGAGTCACGGCTCATTTCCAGATCCAACCTGGGGGAAGAGAATATATAGGGATAAATACAGTGAAAATAATACAAACATTTGCCAGTTGGCAATCATAGGTCACAGTTACAAGACCCAGTATACAAAAGAAAACAGAACAGCATCAGCAAGTTAGGAAATGTGGGTCACGATTGCTGGACCCAAAACAATGACATAAATAAGACATAAGCAAGAAAGCAAAAACGTGGGTCGCGGTTACAAGATCCAAAAACAGCAAATAAACAGCCTGATACAGGCATACAATAAGAGCCACAGTTGCAAAACTAGTAATCTACTGTATTTTGATGTGTTCGTAATTACTTTCTAGTTTTGTAACAAAATATTTGTTAGTGCAGTGAAACAAGTAGGTTTTTGTCTTTATTTTTGACACTGTTAGTAAAAAAGAATTCAATAGAATTCTGCTATTGTTAGGTCAGAAACTGCCAGCTACTTAGGGGCCCAATGTATTTCAGTGAGAAACTAAATATATTTTTCTATTTCAAAATAAATCAAGACTTCTTTCAGTAACACATTTTGCCTTTTCGATGTTTGCACTATTGTGGTCCATCTGTATGACTTTACTGTTTGTTTTTTTTAAACAATAATTAGCTTCTCTTTCTTCTTCCCAAGCAAAATCTGGTTATGAAGAAAATGTCACATGCTGAATTATAGCAAAAGATCACAGGTTGTCAAAATTACATATTTCTTTTAAATGTACAACATTTGGGTGGTAGACAGGTTTACTTCTCCATAAACATCTGAAAACAGGTTTGCAGTTTACCGCTGAAATACACTGCCAACCTTGCCAGTTAACAGTTTTTGACTTCATAATACAAGGATGCCATTGAATTTTTTCACTAGCAGTTAGCAAAATAAAAATAAAATGATGAAAAAGTAAGTAAAGAAACAAATAATGGCAAACAGAATGCCTGTAGAGGCAACAAAGGGCCCGAACCTTCATTCTTTAAGGCATTCATCCTTACTAAACACTTGCTCTTTAAAGGTGAAATGCAGCAAAGTCTATTTAAAAGACCTTGCCTGTGTGAAGTGTCTTATTTGTAACCTGCTCCAATGACTGTATTAGATGCATATTTCACCATGTGGTCATTCAGGGTAAACATTTCTGTGTGTTCATGTTTTGAGCAGGTCAGAGACCAGTTGAAAACTGCCGCTTCTGAAGATGGTACTGTCCACGGCTCCTCATTTGACTTTCCAGCTGCGAGACAGCACCCACGTCACAGCCTCCCTGCTGAGCTGTTAGAACAAGTCAGCTATTAGACAGAGGGGAGTACACTGTGGCAGGAAACGCTGTTATGATTTTCCACTGTAATCAGAGATTTAACAATGTAAATTTGAAACATCATTAGTATTTTACTTAAATGTCAAGACACACAGGCACAGTAGAAATGCAGAACTGGGAAAAGGCACAAGTGAACCTGCATTCACGGAACGAGTCCGAGAGGGTGCTGAGCTAAGCCTGAATATTGAATACAGAAAGAAACCAAAGACAGCACTCAAATAAGCAAGAAGTGTGAAAAACACTTAAGAATCAAGCTATCCAAAAGGCAAAGTCGATCCACAGCACTGAAAAACACAGAATGACTGCTGTCAACTGCCAGACTGGATTTCCTCACTTGGCAGCTCTCAGGCTGTTTGTCAGCTCTTAATCCAATCTGGCAGTTGACAGCAGTAAGGCTCAGGTCTCCCTGCGTGGACCTATGGCCACTCCAAAAGCTGCCCCCCTTTACCCTGGCTGCTCCCCAACAGGGGCAGCCTTCTGCCTGAGGCCTCCCCCTTGTCCTTGAGACCAGAGACCCATCCCATGGCTATAGGGAGCACGTTTCCCTGCATCTGACAGGCTGGCAAACAATCGCCTCGGATGCATGGGTCCTTTAAATGGTGCAGTTCAGCTACACTCGAGAGCTCACAAACTGAACACCCCCTTTACCTCCAAGGGTCTCTCACTACCCCCAGACCAGAAGTCTGCCCTACGGTCAGAAATCCAAGCCTTACTGACCAAACCGGCTATAGAACCTGTCCCGTTACCACGATGGAGAAGGGTTTTTACTCCCATTTTTTTCTGGTCCCAAAATGGACAGGGAAATTACGCCCCATCCTCAACCTCAGAAACCTCAATCTCTATATAGAGTACAAACGATTTCGAATGGTTGTCCTGCAGTCACTCCTCTCTCTCCTACCTACGGGGCACTGGCTTTGCTGTATGGACATGAAGAATGCTTAACTTCACATTCTGATGCACTCTGCTCACAGACAATTTCTCCGCTTCTATTTTCAGGGTCATCATTATCAGTCAGAGCTCTCCCTTTCGGGCTGTCCTCGGCACCTCAAGTATTCACCAAATGCCTAGCAGTAGTAGCCGCTGCCCTTCATCACAGAGGCCTTTACATCCTTCCATATCTAGATGACTGGCTTCTCAGGGCCTCCTCCTGGGCACTCTTGGAGTCTACCCTATCCCAGACTCTTCACCTCTTTCCCACATTAGGGATCACAGTGAATGTACCAAAACCCCACATGGAACCCTCATAGTGTCTTCAATATATTGGGGCAGTTCTCAACACCTCCCTAGGGATGGCTTTTCTTCCCAAAGACTGGGCAGACGCACTCATTATTCTGGTATCCAGGTTGTGCACCAGTCGGTTTGCCACAGCTCGCACATGCCACCAACTTCTCGGTCATATGGCGGCTGCCATACCAACCACTCCTCATACAAGATTACACATGAGGATTCTTCAATGGACCCTGCGGGTCAGTTCACGAACAATTTCGAAGCCCCTGTTTGATCTCCACCCCAGTGGTCCGGGACCTCTAGTGGTAGCTCTCCCTGGACAATCTTCTCTGTGGCACCAAATTTCCGGTCCAAACCTCATTTTGACAACGGACACCTCCCCCTCAGGTTGGGGAGCACATCTACTGCACATTCAGTCCCAAGGCTCTTGCACCCTCTTGAGACACGATTGCAACCTTTTGGAGCTTAGGGCAGTTCTCTATGCTCTACTGGCTTTCGAGTCCCTCCTCCCCCCCAGGCTGTTTGAACATCCAGTCCGACAGTTCCACTGTGATTCATTACCTGAACAAGCAGGAAGGTACCCATTCTTATCCTCTTTGCAGAAAAGCAATGCATGTGTGGTATTGGGCAATCCAGCACAGGATACATCTAATTGCAGTTCACGTCCCGGGTATTCGGAATACCCTGGTGGATGCACTGAGCAGGCCCAGAAGTCAAAATCACGAATGGGAGCTTCTCCCGGATGTTCTGGGGGACATTTTCCTCCTTTGGGGCAGACCAGATGTGGATCTATTCACCTCTCTGCACAACACAAAACTGCCTCTTTATCGCTCACTAGAGCCAAGTCCTGGAACTTCATGACTCGACCCATTATCTCGTTCCTTAACAGGGAAGGTTTCTTTATGCTTTCCTGCCCTTCCCTCTCATACAGAGAGTTTTGTTCAAACTGTTTAGAGACAGGGCGACACTGATACTCATTGCACCTTTTTGGCCGAGACAGGTTTGGTTCCCGTTGCTCTGTCAGGGAACCTCATCCTCTTTCCATTTGTCCTGCCTTCCTGTCCCAAGCGGGGGGCACTCACTCTTCTACATCCAAACCTGAGATCCTTGCATCTTCATGCATGGTTTCAGAAGACTTAGTCCTCTCCAGATTGCAACTCTCCCTTGCTGTGGCTGAGGTACTTCAGGCAGCCCGAAAACCTTCTACCCGTTCTTCATACTTTATGAAATGGAAGCATTTTTCCCTTTGGGCTGCCAACAAGGATACTGATCCTTATTCTTGTCCCCCACAAACTGTGCTGGACTGTTTGCTTTCCCTTTCAGAGGGTGGTCTTTAGGTACTCCTCCATCAAAGTACATTTGTCAGCCATTTCAGCTTTCCATGTTTTCCTGGAGGACAAACCCCTTTCCCAACTACATGTTGTATGGACTTTTTTGAAGGGTATCCTTCATCTCAAACCCTCTATTAGGGACCCTGTCCCTCCTTGGGATCTGGATTTTATACTTGAAAAGCTTACACTGAGCCTTTTTGAACCCGTGGCTTCATGTGAACTGTGTTTCCTCATTTGGAAAACTATCTTTCTGGTTGCTGTTATATCTGGAAGGTGTATTTCTGAGTTGCATGCACTCATGTGCAAGGACCCCTACCTGATTTTTCACAAGGATAGGGTTTCCCTCCGTACTAATCCTAATTTTCTCCCCAAAGTGGTTTCTGGTTTTACTTTAAACCAGGTATACATTTCCCTGTTTACTTTGCGGAGCCAGCTAATACAGGAGAATCCTGCTCCAGACTTTGGATGTACATTGAATAATTACATATTCTGCTGCTCGCACGAAACAAGTGCGCAGATCTGAACAACTGTTTGTTTCTTTTGCCCTTGGAAAAGAGGGCGTTCCTGTCTCTAAGCAGTGCTAGTCCACTTGGTTGACCGACTGCATCACTTTTTGTTATGACAAATACCACACGCCTCTTCCGGGAGTGGTAAAATTCCACTCCACGATGGGACTGGTGGCCTCAATGGCGTGCTTCAAAGGTATCTCCACCACTGATACTGTACCTATGATGCTGCTACATGGTCTACAGTCCATACCTTCACCAAGCATTACTGCCTCGGCACTGCCTCCAAAAAATGTACAGCTTTTGGAAGGGCAGTTCTGCAAGGCCTATTGTCCTAAATTTCTATAGGGCTCTGCCTCCTCCCTTTGTCTCCCAACTGCTGGGGACTCTTACTGTATGTATTGACCTGCTGCAAGAGATTTCCTCAATGAAGATAGTACAGTTGGGTAAGAACTTACCGTAACAGCAGATCTTCGAGAGAATCTCTTGCAGCAGGTCATGGGACCCCTCCCGCCATCCCCCTTGTTTCCTGCTCTAGGAGGATGATGAGCTCCTTTATTTTCTATGGGAGCTCCCTGTTCCTCCTCGGTTCCCTGTCGGATGCCTCTCTCTGCAATCTCATTGTGGTTGCTGAGGGGGAAAGAACCGAGTAGCTTCTGGGACGATCCCCTTTTATACCAGTCAGGAAACAATACGTGGTACTGTGGGGGTGGTCCCAGGTCGACTACTGATGAATCATCCCGATGGGACTCATAGAAACACAGACTGATGGCAGATAAGGCCCACATGGCCCACCCAGTCTGCTCATTTCCCTATCTATTGGATAAGCTGCAGATCCTAGTTAACCAACAACCTACTTCCTCCTACCCCCCACCAGACTTGCCTTATTCATGCATTCTTGAATTCCCCCACTGTTTTAGACCCCACAACCTTCTCAGGAAGGCAGTTCCATGCATCCACCACCCTGTCCATGAAAAAATACTAGCTCATATTGCCCGAGCCATCCACCCTCTATCTTAAAATTTTTCCCCCTTGTTCTTGCATATCTCTTTTTCTGAAAGATGCTACCCACTTGGTCTTCGTTGATTCCCTTGAGGTACTTGAAGGTTTCTATCATGTCCCGCCTCTCCCTCCTTTCCTCGAGGGTGTACATATTAAGCTCCTTTAGTCTCTCCTCATATGGCTTCTGGTGCAGACCCGCACCATTTTAGTTGTCCTCTTCTGGACTGCCTCCATCCTGTCTATGTCCTTGTGGAGATGGGGTCTCCAGAACTACATGCAGTACTCCAGATGGGGTCTCACCAACTGTCTGTACAGAGGGATAAAAGCTTCCCATTTTCTATTGGTGATGCCTCTCCCTATGCATCCCAGTATCCCCCCAGCCCACCTTACTGCCTTCTCGCATTGCTTGCCTACCTTTAGGTCGTCTGATATGACTAACCCCAGGTCCCGTTCCATTTTTTTTTTTTTAATACATTTTGATTGAAATATTATATCACACACAGGAGATTACACTGTTGATAAGGCAGATCACCCATAATGACTTCAGTTTTATCTTAACATTGAGGAGGATCCACACTTTCCCAAATAAAGTTAGTGTTTTCTTGTTCTCTCTTTCCTTGAAAAATCTAGACAGATACAGTAATTAGACTAACTAATGATGAAGAATATACAGAGACCTCACAGATATATACTTTCACTGGGTGTCAATGCTTGCACAATAAATTGATAAGAACCCCTTTCCTCTACTTCCTTTAAGGAAAAAATTCTAGTTTAACTTCTAACTGACGAACAACCCATCTCCTCCACCTTGTCTGGGAGGCTGGGGTTCTATCCTGCATTGTAGCCGAAAAGCTCTCCATTTTATAAATATTTTGCATAATCTTTCTCCATTCTAAAATAGCTGCCACAACTTTTGTCATCCATTTTCTAGTTATGGATTTCATTGCTGCTAACACATAAATTGATAGGAGAGTCTTCACCCATGGAGCTGGTGGTCCGGATAGACTAACAGCAGAACCATCTTGGCTGTTAATTCTATGGGTTCACCCAATTTGTCAATTTCACTTGAAAAGCGCACCAAAATGGTGTCAGCATAGGTCAGTACCACATTATATGGCCCAGTTCGGCCAGTCCACACTCATATCCCCTCCAGCAGTGGCCATAATTATCGGGGAAATATTTAGTTAAGATTGATGGGGAGAGAAAGTATCTACATAGAAACATAGATTTTGACGGCAGATAAGGACCGCTTGGCCCACCCAGTCTGCCCACTTCACTACCTAATGGATAAGCTGCAGATCCTAGTTAACCAGCAGCCTACTTCTTCCTACCTCCACCCCCTAGAATTGCCTTATGACTGTCCCATGCATGCTTGAATTCCACCACTGTTTTGACTCCACAACCTCCTCCGGAAGGCCGCTCCATGCATCCACAACCCTCTCTGTGAAAAATACTTCCTTAAATTACCTCTGAGCCGCCTCTTCTATCTTCAAATTGTGCCCCCTTGTTCTTGCACACCTCTTTTTTTGAAAGATGCTACCCTCTTGGACTTTGTTGATTCCCTTGAGGTACTTGAAAGTTTCTATCATGTCCCCCCTCTCCCTCCTTTCCTCGAGGCTATACATATTCAGCTCCTTAAGTCTCTCTTCATATGTCTTCCGGTGCAGACCCTGCACCATTTTAGTTGCCCTCCTCTGGACAGCCTTCATCCTGCATTTCCAAGAAAACTCTCTCCACAATGGGGAGGAGGTAGTCTTTACCGCTGATACGGCAGACTTGGTCCGCATGTTTACTGCTATTTCTATCTCCAGATCCTTATTCCACCTCTCCAGTATTGATTCTGTGGAGTCGTGTCCCAAGTCCCTCAATATTTTATATAGGGCTCCAATTAGGTGTTCCCAGGCATTTCCATTCAGTAAGTCTATTAATATTTTAAGTGCTGGAGGCGTGGGGTGAGGGAGCTGAGCTGAGATGTTGTGCTGCCAGAGGATATAATTTCTCACCTGTAGGAATTTGAAAAATTTGTCACGGTGGAGACTGTACCTAGCCTTTGATGTTTAGAAGGACAAAATTCCGTCCTCCCCCAGGAATTGAAATACATGAGACAGACCCTGGTTTCTCCACCTGGAAAAGGCCCGATCAGTCTGGGTTGGGAAAAAAGTTCATCCTCTGAGAACATTTTACAGTACCCATATACAGGTATAAATTCAAGCCTCCTCCTCAGTGTGTAACAAACTTTTATTGTGTTGCATGAAATTGGGGTAAAGTCTTTTAGTGGTGGGGTTTTACTATCTGAGGGGAATAGTAGCTTACATATATCGTGCATATCATTTATGTGAAATTATACATTTTTCCATGGAGCCACGTAGGTATTCGCCATCCATAGGAAAAGGGTATGTAGGAAAGTGGCTCTAGCATATAGTAATAGATTAGGTAGGTTCATTCCACCCTGAGCTAGTGAAAGCTTTAATATCGATAATCGAATCCTTGGATGGTGACCTCCCCAGACGAAGTTTTGTCCCAGAATTTAAAAAAGTATGAGGATGGGGAAAAGGGGCCATTTTGATATAAATAAAGTAACCGGGGCAAGATGTTCATACAGACAGTTTCAATTCGTTGGAACATTGATAAATTAAGATTGGTTCAGATTGTATTGTTAAAGTCAGGGGTTTGTAATTGACTAGTTCCATTACTCCCAATTCTAGGGGGATGAAGATTCTAAAGTATTTGATTTTCGTGGCTCTCCCGCATAATGGGCAGAGTTGACGCAGGGCTGCCGATGGGGTGTGGTTGAAAAGTAAGACCTCCGTCTTGGTGACATTTATCTTAAAGCCAGTCACCTTCTCAAATGTTCCCAAGATTTTCCAGGCATTTGGGATAGAGTCGTCCCTTTCCATTTTTGTTGTTGTTAATTCCTCCCCCCCTCCACTGTGTACTCTTCTCCTGGGTGTTTGTTTCCCAGGTGCATTACTTTGCACTTAATCTAAGCTGCCATAATTTTGACCATTCCTCCAACTTTGCCAAGTCCCGTCTCATCTTTTCCACCCCACCCCCCCCTTTGTGTATCAACCCTGTTGCAGAGCTTTGTGTCTGCAAAGAGGCATACTTTTCCTTCCAGTCCCTCCACAATGTCACCTATAAAGACATTAAAGAGGACCAGTCACAGTACTGAACCCTGCGGTACCCCACTAGTAACCCCCCTTTCTTCAGAGTGGACTCTATTTACTATTACCCTCCGTGTCCTGTTGCCCAGCCAATTTTTTACCCAGGCAACCACATTGGGACCCACTTCTAGGCTGGCTAATTGTTTATTAATCTTTTGTGTTGGATTGTGTCATATACCTTGCTAAAGTCTAGGTAGGCCATGTCCACAGCCCCTCCGTGGTCTACTACTTTGGTCACCCAGTCAAAGAAATCTATTAGATTCTTCTGACATGATCTTCCCACTGTGAATCCATACTGCCTTGGGTCCTGTGCCCTTCTGGCCTCTAGATACTCGACAATTCTTTCCTTCAGAAGTGATTCCATCATTTTCCCTATCACTGAGGTTAAACTAACAGGTCTGTAGTTTCCTGCTTCTGCCTTGCTCCCACTTTTGTGATGGGAAATCACATCCACCCTCCTCGGGTCCTCAGGTACCACCCCATCCTCCCATGATTTGTTAAAGAGGGTAGTCAGTGGTGTCACTAGTTCTACCCTTAGTTCTTTTAGAATTCTGGGGTGAATCCAGTCAGATCCCATTGCTTTGACCACCTTCAGTTTTAGGAGTTCTTTCAGGACCCTTTCATCTGTGAATGGACTGGTATTGACCCCTCTATCCAGAGTGCTCCTATTGTTTGGTTTAGGTTCTTCCTCCCTTCTTCTTTTGTGAATACTGGGCAGAAGGATTCTTTCAGTATCCCTGCTTTTTCACTGTCACCCTCTGCCCACCCCCTTCCCTTTAATAAGCCTCACAATCCCTCCCCTTGGTCTTTCTTTGCTCCCTAATGTACCTATAAAAGGTGTTATCCTCCTTCATAACTGAGTTGGCTATCTTCCTTAGTTTGAACCTTTGCTATTCTGATTGCCTTCCCCACTTCCTTCTGCTTTTAACTGGTACAGTTCTCTGTCCTGCTGCTTCTGTGTTTCCCTATACTTCCTGAATGCTATCTTATTCTCCATAACCTTCCCCGCCACCTCTTTTTAGAGCCATAGTGCTTTTTCCTTTGTTTTGTTTATTTGCTTCACAGAAAGGCTTGCTGCTTCTGTGATGGCAGTTTTGATTCTTCCCCATTGTTCCTTCACCCCTCCTTCTTGCCTGTTTGCTAGTGCTTTTCTGAGGCACTCTCCCATTTTGACAAAGTCAGCCCTCCTAAAGTCCAATATCCTCACTTTTGTATGGCTTGACTCTATGGCTGTGTTTATCGTGTACCACACTGTTTGGTGGTCACTTGTTCTCAGATGGCTACCCATTTCCAAATCTGAGATCCTCTCTCCATCCCCATTTTAGAGTACCAGGTCTAAGACTGCTCCCTCCCGAATGGGTTCCAACACAAGCTGTCTGATGCATGCCCCCCCGTAGGGCATCGAGAATGACCCTGCTCTTGGATGTGACTGCAGCAAAGGTGCTCCAGTTAACATCTGGCATATTCAGGTCCCCCATTAACAATGTCTCCCCTTTTTCTACCATTTTAAGGATGCCTTCCATCATTTCCTTGTCCATTTCTTCCCCCTATGATTGGGGTCTGTATACAACCCCTGTGCAGATTGTGGTGCCATTTCCTGTCTCCAGGTGACCTGTAGTGCTTCCTCTTCTCCCTGTTTACCCTTTAGTTCCATTGCTTTGATCCCTTCCCTTACGTAGACAGCTACTCCTCCTCCTCTTTTACCCTGCCTGTAGATTGTGTACCCTGGTATGTTGATATCTCAGTCATGGTTCTCTGTGTACCATGTTTCTGTGACTGCCACAATATCCAGGCATCCCTCTTCTATCAAGGCCACTAGTTCAGGGAGCTTGTTACCCAGACTATGGGCATTAGTACTCATCGCCCTCCATATTTTGATGGCCTTACCCCTTTTAGCCCCATCCCTATCCTTACTGCCTTTTTCTCCATATACCCCTGTCCTTCTCCCTATCAATTTCACTACCTTGGTGTTTACCTCGCTAACTACCCTGTTTTGTTGGGGGGGTTGGGATTTCCCTGCTCCTTTTCAGTACCTCCCCTTGGCTAGTTTAAATGCTTGCCAATGAAGCATTTAAACCTATCACCTAGGATCTTGGTTCCCCTCCCGGACAGATGAAGACCACTGCACCAGTATAGGCCTGTATCCCTCCAGCTGGATCCCCAATCCCCAATGAAGCCAAAACCCTGAGCTCCGCACCAGTTTTTCAACCATTCATTGACTCCCATGGTGCAGAGTACCCCAGCCTTACCCATGCCACAGACAGGCAGCACCTCTGAGAAGGAACCGTGTGTGCCACTTGTCTAAGGCACCTCCCCAACTCCACAAACTCTTCCTGCACTGCTCTGATCCAATTCCCAGCCAGGTCATTTGTCCCTAGGTAGACAATGATGTCCATTTTCCCCTCACATGCTGCTGCTCCCTCGATCCTGAGGATTTGCTTCCTGTCCCTCTAAGCCGTGACGCCGAGTAGGCACCTTACCTCCCTCACCCAGTCCCCCCCAACGATTGAGTCCCCCACCAAGAGTTGTTTCATTCCCCTGTGGGGTCCTGTGCCACCCTCCTGTGGGTCTCCTTTGTGGAGGTTCCCATTATCCTCCTTGGTCTCCACTACGGGTGCCTCCATAGAGGAATCACGCTCTGCCAGAACGGTGTATGAATTGTGGAGAGGTACAACTGGAGGGATGCACCTCTGTTCCACCACCCTCTTTCTTGGCAACTTCTGAGGCAGTTACAGCAGCCCTGGTGGTCCCTAGGTGGGGGAGGAGGTTTCCCAAATCCTCACCAGGTCGGACTGGACATGGGTAACCTCCTCCCTCAGATGAGAGAGGTGCCTACAAATAGGGCAGCACCGCATCCTCCAGAACACCTCCCAGAAGACTACCGCTCCACAGCCAGTGCATTGCACCATTCCTCATGTGTGTCTCTCTCTCTCTCTCCCCCTTCCTGTTAATTTTTTTTGTTGTTGTTAGCGTGTGAGCATGTGCCTGCAGCAGGAGTATTCCTGTATGTACTGATCTGCTGCAAGAGATTCTCTCAAAGATCTACTGTTACGGTAAGTTCGTACACAACTGTACTGTCTGTGGGTGGCATGTACCCGAATATGCAGTTAGGCATCCTTCGTATCGAGGAAGCAAATCCAATCTCCCTGGTACAGAAGGGGCAACAGACCCTGAAAGGTCATGGACTGAGCTTCTGGAGGTCTCGAATGGGCCTGAGATCCCCTGTGCATTTGGGGACCAGTAAAAAGTGAGAATAGAACCCCCTGCCACACTGGTTGTCTGGGATGGAGTCTATGGCCCTTTTTTGCAACAGGGAGTGGATTTCCTCCTAGAGGACTGGAATGTGGTCTACAGGATAACAGGACATAACTGGAGGTTTTTCAGGGGGCCACTCCAAAAGTTCCAGAGCGTGGACGCTTTCTATGAGCTGTAGTACCCAGGCATCTCTGGTGATTTCCCTCCATTTACATATGAACATGCGAAATGCCAGCAGAAACAGGCCTCACAGTCTATCAAGTCTGCTCAATTGTGCAGCGAGCCCCTCAACTTGCAGCTGCTCCACCCTCCCCTCCTCATAACCCCCCCACTCTGTCCCATCCTCTTTTAAATCCTCCCACAGTTCTACACTGTTCTATACAATACCACCTCCTCGGGCAGAGTGTTCCACTTATCTACCACCCTTTCCGTGAAAAAGTGTCTCCTGATTTTCCTCCTGAATCCCCCCCCCAATCTCAGCCAATGCCCTCTTGTGTCCCTCCCCTTTCTGATCTGAAGAATTCCTTCTGTATTAATCCTGTTAATACCCTTTATTTGTCCTTTCTGCTTGTCCAAGTGCAGGGAGAAGCGACCTCTACCACCACCTCCTTTCTTATGGGAGGGTTGGGCAAGGAGTCAGGCTGAAGCAGTAAGGGCACTTAGGGCCATGCCACCTCCTCTGGATTTTTTTCCTGTTGTGGAGGAGGGGGTGGGCATGGCAGGGTGGCCTGTGACTTGTAGGAGGGTTTGGGTCTGTGGGTAGACCAATGAAAGGGCACTCTTTGACCACTTTTGGACTGGTTGATGTGGTACATGGAGTGGACCAATCCCAGGGTGTGGCCAGAGGCCTGCAGTTGAGACAGCATGTAATTTACGGACAGTTTATAGTCTCTGAAGGAGGCATTCAGGATGGAAAGCTGAACATCCTTGGCAAAGCCTGACACCCTCAGCCAAGAATGTATACACAGGCAAATGGCCACAGTGGACGCTCTGGCCGAGGCATCTACAGGGTCGTAGGCAGCCCTAAGGAGGTGGGTGCTGATGTCGGAGCCCACTTTGAGAGACTACAGCATCTGCTGTATTTGGGGGTCCTCCAGGAGGGCCCAAACAGTTTTGAGGGCCTGGTCCCACAGCTGGTTCCGGTATTGGACTATATGGGCAATGTAGCTCAGCATCCTGATGGTCAAAGTGGCAGAGGCAAAGGTTCTCTTGCCAATGTGATTCAACCTCCGTGATTCCTTATCTGGGGGAAAGGAACTGGGATGTTTTGGCCTCTTGGTGCAGTCATGGGCAGCGCTGATGACCACCGAATCCACCTGAGGTTGGGCAGCAAAGAAAGAAGGAGCAAGAGACCTGGGTTCTTAGGTGTGTGCCATGCCCCTGCCCCGGGAAAGTAGGAAGCTGTTGCGGGGATAGACCTTGGGGAGGGGCAAGCTTAGACTGCACGAAGTCCCACAAGGTGGTAAGCACAGAATGTAAGTCCACCACTATCGGTGTTGGACCTACTGGCTTCTGCTGAGGAAGGACAGAGGCTGGGACCAGGGAGGGTAACTGAACAGGCTGGGGCCTGTGGGGATGTTTCTCAGTGGGGGTTGTCATCGGAGAAGGCGACGGCAACCAGGGCACGGGAATGGGTGACTCTTAACAGGATAGAGGCTCTGGGCCCAAGACAATGGCTGAAGAAACGACTGAGATCGGGGAAGAGGGAGTAGGTTGTGTCCCGGCGACTGCCAAGGCTGAGCCTGTTGACAATGAGCCAGTGGAGCCACCTGACTGGGTGCCTGCCAAAAACAAGGGCCTGAACAGCAGGGGCTGAGAGGTCAGTGGGGTATCCAAGCCCCTAGAACTGCCACCTGCCACAGACAGATTGGTGGGGGGAGCTGCCAATGGTAGCCCTGCAGGGGAAAGGGCGTACGAGGCAGACAGAGACGCCCCCGACAACGAGGACGGCCTAGCCATGGTCAGCACTCAAAGTAGTGACCAGGAACGAGATGAGGAGGACCGGATTGTCTCCTTATTTATTTTATTTTTATTTCATATTGCAATCAGTTTACAACCTTTGAGCCAGAGGCTCATTTCCGAAGGTACCTCGTCAAGAGAAGAGAAGAGAAGAGAAGATAATACAAGTACAAAATACATACTATAAGAGAACATATGCATAAAGATACAGGCATACAGGGATCCTGGGTACAGGTTACATTGGTTGCATTATAAGGTGCAGATTCAGGTATTATAGACAAAAGGGTTGGTTACAGGGTTTAGCAGCATAAATGTATGACATTTGCAAAATGAAACAGTCAAACAGGTTCCATGGTATTAGTTACAGAGATAGTAAAACATGTGACAAGGACAGCACAGCAGGTAGCAGGTTCGGTAACAGTAGTGCATACTAGTAGGACAATTTAGCAAGCAGTATAATAAGATTCTATCATACATGGTACGTTCTTGACAGTAGAGAGAAGGTAGGCAGTTGGATATGGCAGTAATGTAGGTGGCAGGAATAAGGCGGTAGGGAGAGGGTGCAGCCCAGTGGGCATTGTCAGGACAAAGGATGCTTGTACACCCGTTATGCACAGGTGCAGCAGCGCTTGTTGAACAGCTCGCTTTTGAGTGCAGTTTTGAATTTGGAGATAGTGGGGATTTCTGAGATGGAGAGAGGGAGCGTGTTGTACCAAGAAGGGACTCTGTGGCGGAGAGACCTCTGTCCATGCGAGGTCCTAGATCGAGGAACCAGGAAGGTGGCCTTGCAGGAGGTCCGAATACTGACTAGGGGTTGGGCTAGGAGGAGGGAGGATGTCAGCCCGGGTGGAGAAAGTCCTAGCAGGGTTTTTTAGCTATAAGGCAAGTTTGGTATTGCAGCCGTTCGTCAAGGTTTAGCACTGTTGCCATGTCATACAGCTGGCACGTATGTGTGAGCCTAGGGGCCCCTGTGATTAGCCTGCATGCCTTATTTAGGACGAGGCAGATTTTGTTTAGGGCAGTTGTGTTGGCAGCACCGTAGACAGGTAGCCCATAGTCAACTAGAGATAATATAGAGGATGTAACTGCAAGCCGGAGGGCATCGGGGGGAGACAGTTTTTGTAGCAGTACAAGATACCAAGCCGTATATTGGTAGCAGAGGCAAGTGCTTCGATGTGGGTGTGGTAGGTGAGGGCTGAGTCAAAGGAGACCCCTAGGTACTTATAGGAGTGGACTTGCTCCAGTTGCTGTTTGGAGTTGAGAGGATACGGAGAGGGAGTTGTAAGCTTTGTTTTGAGGGTGGCAAGAGCATGGTTTTAGATTTTTAAGATTTAGGACCAATCTATGCGCTTTAAACCAGGTTTCAGTGTCATTATAGGAACATTGCAGGGAAACCTGGAGGGAGGTGGGGTTACGGTCGGTGGCGAAGATGACGGCGTCATCAGCATACAGCAGAATTTTCCCAGTGCATGCACTGGGCAGGGTGTTAAGGTATAGCGAGAAGAGTAGGGGTCCCAGGATGGAGCCCTGTGGAACCCCAGAGAGGATAGGATGTGTCCTTGCCTTGGTGCTTGTACATCCCTGTCGACTTGTCCTGGGCCTTGGAGGGCTGCGAGCCTGAGGACGTCGCAGGGGAAGCAGAGGAACTTTTGGACTGCAGCTTTTTCTCCATCAGGGCAAATTTCTGCTTCAGTAGAAAAGATTCCAAGGTCTGCACTCTACGCTACTTGGTAGCCTGGTTAAAGCTGCAGCAGATCACACAAGCCTGGGTTTCGTGTTCTGGGCCTAGGCAGCAGACACAGGCCTCATAGTCATCCTCTGGAATCTTCTGCCCGCAGGCACGCTTTCTGAAGAGATTCACGAAGGTGGATCTCAGCATAAATTAGTCGGGAAAATCACTTTATTGCTAAAGTGACAAACACTAGGGAAAGAAAATAGAAACGTTTCAACAAAGATTTTCAGCGAAAAGGCAATCGACAAAGCTGGTGGATCTCCATGAAATCTGGCGTGCGATAGTCAACAGGGGTAAAAGAACTGAGGAGGGCGTGGGACCGCCCACTCTCTAATGGGCTGGTCGACATCGCTATGATGTCAGGGTGGGTGATCCCCTGATAGCCTGCTAGCTAGAAAGTTTCCATGAGGCCGGCCCACCAGTGCAGTGGTTGGATTTCCGCCATGCGCCGGGCGACCGAGTTCGAGAACAGACCCAGGCGGCTGGCCAGGAGAAAGCCTCGCGCCCCAGGCTGCTCTCCTCTCGGAGGGAGGTCGGTGACTGTCCGGCACACATATGACTCCTGGCAGAGGCCGGGGCATCGCAGAGTGCCGCGCCAATCTAAGAGAGTGGCGGGTGGACGAGGACATCATTGTATGTCCCGCCCCTGGAGCAATCTAAAAATCACGCCAGGTCACATGTAATGAAGCCTGCCTCCTTGGCTTCCCATTAGCCTGTGGCCAGCCCTCGATCCAGTCCTACGGAAAAGGCATGAGACCCGTGTTGTAAACCCACCCTGGGGGGTAAGCCGGGGGTGTCAGGGGAGCCAAGGCCGATATGGAAGTGGAAGCTCAAGGGTCCGTGATCAGGCAGGTGCTCTGGCGGCTGCAGGCAGGAAAAAGAAGCAAATTAAAAAAAAAAAGAAAAGAAAAGTACCCGTGTGGTCCTAGTGCCTGGTAGTTATAGTTCCATAGGTGTGGCCTGCTGCAAGAGATACCCTCAAAGTAAGATTAACACTCTCCATGACAGAAAGCACAGCTCGCAAGACAAGGCTGGCTTAAAAGGAGGCAGTGTCAGCTTCTCGAGCATGAAACTGCGGTCCTAAGCCAGGACCAGATTACAGATAGGAGGCTTCAGTGTAGAATGCCTCTCAGAAACGTACAGGCCACATCCAAGTGGGCCACAGTACGGCCATCAGTAGGCACATAAAAGGCTGATGTAGCTGACAGGTGCACCTTAATAGAGGAGTATTGGAGGCCTACATCAAACAAAGTCAGGAGATGCTCCAGAATCTGATTCACCGGACAAGTGAAAGGTTCCAGGTGATGGAAGCAGCCCAGATGGCAAAGTACTTCCACTTCATCGAGTAAGTGGCCCTGGTGGATGGTTTCCTGGCAGCCACTAGGACATCAGCCACCTTCTGAGACACTCCAGACTGAGCAATGGCCATAGTATGTCCTCAGGAACCATGCATGCAGATGGAGGGACTTGAGGTCTGGATGGGCCAGGGTTTCCTATTCCCGTGTCAACAGGTCCTGGCAGAGGGGCAGGGGAAGTGGAGGATCCACAGCCAATTGTTGCAGTTGTGGAAACCATATTTGATGAAGCCAGAATGGAGCCACCAGAATTAGGGTAGCACCCTCCATCTGTAGCTCGATGAGCACCCTCTGAATCAGAGGAATGGGTGGGAAGGTGTAAAGAAACCCCCCCTCCAGGAGAGGAACAATGCCTCTCACCAGAAATCTCCAGGACCTGGATCTAGCAAGCAGAAGCACAGCAGTTTTGAGTTGAATTGGGGGCATAAAAAGATCCAACGCTGGATGACCCCACCTGTCGAACAGGTCTTCTACGACCAAGGTCAGCAGTTCCCACTCATGCATTCTGGACTATGACTGGCTGAGGCTGTTCACCAAGGCATTTTGGGTACATGGACGGCTGACAGTTCTAGACCATGATCTACAGGCCAGTACCAGACTTTCATCCCCTCCTGGCACGGGGGTAGGAATGGGTCCCCCCCCACTTGTTGATGTAAACAGACCACACTAAGGTTGTCCAGCTGCACCAACAGTGGGCCTGGAGAGGGATGGTTCTGGAAGGCCTGTAAGGCATACAGAACTGCCCGCATTTCTAGAATGTTTATGTGGTGGTAGGTCTCCCACTGGGGCCAGATACCATGGGTCTGATAAGGGCCCAGGTGCACTCCCCAACCCAGACCTGAAGCATCTGTAGTGAGAATTTTGGGGGGGTAAAGATCAGAAAGGGGACCCCTTTTAAAAGATTGTCTGGGTCCATCCACCACTGAAGCACCTTGCGTACAGGGGAGGAGGACAAGGACCAACTGATCCAGATCATCGGAATGTTGATCCCACTGGACCCCGAGGGTCCACTGCAGGTTCCCCATGTGCAGCCTGGCCAAAGGAACTATCACAATGGCCTTGACCATTAAGCTTAGTAGCCTCAAGAACTCCCTGGATGGGACATACTGGCACTGAGTCACAGCCTGGGCCTGAACTGTGAAGCAGTCTGCCCTGTCTTGTGGTAAGAAGGCCGTGCCCTGGAAAGAGTCCGGATCTGCCCCAATGTACTGCAACCTCTGGGATGGGGTCAGCACAGATTTGGGCAGACTGACAGTGATATCCAAGAACTAGAACAACTGCAGGGTGCATTCTAGAGTCAACAACAGTAATTCCAGGGCCTGGGCTTTCAGTAACCAGTTGTCCAAGTATGTTAACACATACAGGCCTTCGTGTCAGAGGGCTGCTGTTACAGCTGCTAAGCACTTGGTAAATATCTGTGGCTCAGAGGGTAAGCCAAAAGGCAACACCCTGAACTGGTAATGCTCCCTGGAAGAGGAACTGTAGGTACAGCCTGTGAGGGGGACACACCAGGACAGGCATCCTGCATGTCCAGGGAGCACAGCCAATCACCCTGCTTGAGCAGAGGAAGAAGGCCTTGTACAGTTACCATCCGGAACTTTCTGTATCGGATGTAAAAATTCAACTCCTTGAAGTCTAGAATGGGCCTCAAGTCTCCAGTTCTTTTGGGAACCAGAAGTAGAACCCTTTGTTGGCCCCCCTGACAAAGCCTTATACAAGGAAGTGCTGGGGCAGCTCGTGATATTGACAGTTAACCATTTTACTTGCTTTGTGTCTGTACTAGGAAAGCATCCCATTAAAAATATTTGATTTTTGAACGTCTTTGTGTGAGACCCTTCATTGGAGTCATATATTAACTCCTTGCTCTGGAGTGCTGGTGTATTCTGCGTGAAGAGTAGTAAGGCGGCAGCATTGCTCCAGCACCCTGCCCAGGCCCATGAGTGCAGTACCCCTCTGCTTGGCACTGGCTCTATGGCCCTTTTGCACAGCAAGGTGAACACCTCTTCCTGGAGCACCACTGCGTGGTCTGGTGGATAAGAGGTAGGAGAACTAGAGGAACATCTGGAAGCTGTTCTAGAAGTTTTAAAGCATGGCCCTGTTTGATTATCTGCAGGACCCAAGCGTCTGAAGTAATGGCTCTCCATTGGGACAGATGGAGGGAGAACGGACCTCCGACCACAACCTCCTCCTGGTTTGGAACAAGAGGAGGGCAGTCTGGCAAGGAGTCAGGCCAAGGCAGAACCAGTGGCTGGGGCTGCTCCCCCCTCCTTTGTAGTGCTTAGCAGAGGGACCGGTGGTGGAGGAGGGGGCAGGTAAGGCAGAGCTGGCCCTGTGCTTGCCCTGGGGCATGGTTCTGGAGCCAGATTTGTGAGAGACCTTACGAAAGGAGGACCTCAGCCTGCTCCTAGGCTGAATATGGTAATAGCCCTGCCTAAGGCCTGCAGATCATTAATAACATCTTGCACATCAGGACCAAAATGTTTGTGCCCCACAAAGGGGGTATTCAACACTTTTTCAAGTTCAAGTTTATTGCAGGAAAACTCCGATGGGCAAGCTCATTCACAAGGAGGTCCTGTGACATGTGTACAGGCAATTACATATAGCATATTAGTAAAACATCACAGTAATTAGGAACATAATAACAGACATCATAGTAGTTCCAAACAGTTTCAGGTAATTATGAAATATAAAGCTCTAATTAGGGAATAGAAAGGTGGGTACAGGGAGCATAGGATGGTAAGAGGCATTGGGGTAGGGGGATACCAACCGCCAAAATAAGACACATAAGAAAACAGGAGGGGAAAATAAAGGGCTCGGGGGCCAGAGGGATACGTGGGATGGGAGGGGGATATAGTGTGGAAAAGAGATAGTAGTAGTAGTAGTAGAGTATTTTCGTATGGGCTAGAGCTAGTGACAGCTAGTAGAGAAGGCATGGGGTGAAGGAAAGGTGGGGAAGTGGCTTAGAAACAGCTGCAATTATCTTTTACTTTTGACATAGCCAGCCTTTTGAAAAAGTTGACAGAAACAGTGCAGGAAAGTTTCAGCATGGACTGGAGCTGATTCCAAAGGGTTGGAAGGGCTGCTGAAATGGCACGTTTGCTAAAGGAAGTGCGAGTCCTCGGTATGTCAAGGAGGATAAAGTCTGATTTCCTGAGGGAATACATACTGTGGGAAATACGGATAACAGATTTTAGATAACATGGGAGCTTGTTCAGGAGTATCTTAAGGGTCCATATACCAGCGTGGAGCGTTCGTCTAGTGGAGAGTGATGTCCAGCCAATGGTTCTGTACAGTTCACAATGGTGGGTTTGGTAGGGTAAATTTGTGATAAACCGCAGGGCATGATGATAGAGGGAGTCCAATTTGCTTAGGCTTTTAGCTGCTGCGGAAGTGTAGGTTAGGTCATCATAGTCGACTAATGGAAGGAATGTGGCTTGAACAAGCCTGGTTCTAGTCCCAAGCAGAAAAAGTGACCTATTTCGGAAGAAAAAGCCTAGCCTGGATTTTAATCTCCTGGACAGGTCACTAAGATGGTCGCTGAAGGAGAGCTTATTATCTAGCCACATACCAAGATATTTAAATTTGGTTACAACTTCAAGGGGTGCCCCTTGGGCAGCAGTCATGATCCAGCCATAGCACCTCTACAGTGCAAGGAGCCTGATCCACCTACCCCCCAAAGAGATAGATTAGGTGCCACTTGTCCCCTCGGGCAGCAGTCACGATCCAGCCATAGCACCTCTATGGGGCAAGGAGCTTGATCCACCTACCCCCAAAGAGATAGATAAGGTGCTACTTGCCCCCTCGAGCAGCGGTCACGATCCAGCCATAGCACCTCTACGGTGCAAGAAGCCTGATCCACCTACCCCCCAAAGAGATAGATAAGGTGCCACTTGCCCCCTCAGGCAGCGGTCACGATCCAGCCACAGCACCTCTACGGTGCAAGAAGCCTGATCCACCTACCCCCAAAGAGATAGATAAGGTACGACGCTTGAAAAATTGCCACAATTTCTCTGGGCTGTGTAAACGCTGAACCGGATCATCACTTGCAATTTGCTGTTTTCAATTTCAGCGCCTTCTCAGGGTAGCGCTATTGGCTCCACGCCTGTGTAGAGTTCCCTGATTGGCTGGTCTCACTCACCTGAGACAGGAGCACCCGAGACATGTGGCTTAATGTAAGCCTGCATCCCTGTACTCGGCTTCTAATTTATATATTTTAATTTAGCCTGTTCAGCTCGGCCTGTGTAAAGTAACTCACCATTCCCCCCCGCTGCAGTTTCTCTCCAACTGTACGTGCACTGATTCAGTGCTAGCTCTGCAAACTTCTCCTTGATTTTTCATCCCACCCCCGCTCCCTCTCCCAGGCCTCCTTTAAATGCACACAGTCTCCGTCCACTCCTAGCTGAAGTTTCAATTTATTGGTTACTTACTGTCAACAACTGCAATTCCTCCCATCCCCTTTTTGCAACTAAGCCTTCTAGTAGCTTTATCTCATTCTGTCTTGCTGAGGCATACCATTTTGGTACTTTAGGTTTGCTTATTGCTGACTAGCATATCCTGTCTTGCTAAGGCACTGTTTTACTTGAAAATTGTACTACAAATTACTGAACTGCGACTGAATTGCCAAAAAACTGTGTTTATTGTCTAAAAATGTTCCCAGAAACCAAGTGTTACAGCCCCTTCATGACTTTGTAGCTCTCTCCAGACTGCAAGGCGCCAAGGAAATCGCAGGCTTTCAGTTGCTAATTGAGCTGTTTTCGCTCAGACTGCTAGCCTTTGTGTTGCCTCACTATTAATTTGAGCTACTCTCTCCTTTCTCTAGCCAAGGGCGGTATACATTTATCTTGCGTTACTCCGTTTTTAAACTTCCCCAAACTGTCACATATGGAATAACGACCCCTGGGACTTATAATACTTAGATAGCAGAAGCTACTGCAGTACGCTCCTTACTTACATAAAGGGCAACCATGACAGGCCTTGTTTGGCTACGCTTATTCACCAGCCTTTGTATAATACCCTATGTGGTTAGGCAACCTGACAGAATTGATTCCAACAAAGGTGCATGCTCTACCATGCTAGTCTCCCCATATACCAACACTATGAACAAATTATGCTGCCACTGTACGCCTTTGATCCCCTCACAGTTTGTGGAATCTCCTCGAAGTGGAACTGCTAACCAATATCCTTTACGTGGTCCTACACCCTATCCATTCAAACTAGATATGGCTTGGTGCTATTCTGCATGGATCCTAGGATACGGATCTGTAGGGCAGCATAATAAGATGATTCAGTCTTTGGACCCATGTACTCAAACCTATACCAGATGTACAAAGACTCGTGCCTTTAAACTTCTCCTTGCTGCCCTGAGGAAAATTGTGCTCCTTCTACTACTATGCTCAGGTGACGTCGAACTGAACCCTGGCCCTACGAAAGTGCTCTCATCTCCTTCTGAACTCACAACTTTGAAAGGAATTAGCTTCTTGCACACTAGCGTGTGTAGTCTTTTAAAGAAGCTCGATACAGTCCAGGCTTGGATTATTCATACTGCACCAGATGTACTCATGCTTTCGGAAACATGGCTCCGGGCGTCCACCCCAGACAGAGAGGTAAACATCCCTAACTACCTCCTCTTCGGAACTGACAGGTAGACCTGGGGTGGAGGAGTAGCCATTTATGTTAAAAACAAATTCTCAGTATCTGTATTAGATGCTACCTCCTTTGCCTGTGGATTTGAATGCCTGTATTTTAAAGTTGAGCTTTCCCCATCAGAGGCGTTCCGCATCATAGGCTGCTGTAGACCTCCAGCAGCAGGACCACAACTTCTGACATACCTGTCATCGCACCTGGATACTACCACAATGGAAACAATCATACTAGGCGACCTTAACTATGGCTGGCTGACTAAGGTCTCGTTACCCCTGTAACAATTCTGCGACTCTCATGGGCTAACTCAACTTATTACTGAGCCTACTCGCATCAACAAAAAAAATCCAATGCGAAGCACCTTCTTGGATGTTCTCCTTGTTAACAGACCTCAATCCTTTTCCTATGCTGGTATCCTCTTAGCGGACGTTAGTGACCACTGCTTTATTGGTGGCATAAGAACTGTTACCAAACCTCTATCTACATCAAAGTTTTCCACTAAAAGATCCAGACAGAACTTCGATCCTACTGCATACCTCAATGATCTAAAAAACTCTTTGCTATGGCACAGTTTCTACCTGGCTAAGTCAGTGAGCGATGCCTATGACGTTCTTCATGAAATCATATCCAGCGCCATAAAAGAGCTATCTGGCCACTCTCCAGGAAGTGTGCTTCCTTCCAAAATTACCACTGATAATATTATCATTAACGATAAATTAGAGATACTGCAGGCTTTCAACAATCACTTTGCCACTGCTGGCCTGGCGTTTGATAACGCACCTGTAAGTAGCCTTCTTCCTCAGACCAACACCCAGCCTTCAGCACCAAGTAGCAACAACATGGACTTCTCCTTTTCACCTACCACCATAAAAGAAGTTGAAGATCTTCTGCTATGACTAGATGCTAAAAAAAAGTGCTGGGGCCAACTCCTTCGACCCATATTTCTTGAAAATAGCATACCATATACTTGCTACACCTATAACACACCTATTCAATCTGTACCTAGCACAAGGCTCCATCCCCAAAGCATGGAAAACTGCTCACGTCATTCCCCTGTTTAAAGCAGGGGACCCCTGTGACCTAAATAATTATAGACCAATCTCCCTTCTTCCCATACTTTCAAAACTTCTGGAAAAAATTGTGGATACGCAGCTGAGATCTTTCTTAGACAATGCTAGACTACTCAACCCAATGCAGTCTGGCTTTAGAGCTAAGCATAGTACAATTATGGCACTGGCAAAAGTTACTAATGATTGGCAACGGGATCTATACAACAAAAAATTTGTTTGTGCTGTGTTTCTGGACTTCAGTAAGGCTTTTGATACTGTCGAGCACTGCCAGCTCCTCTCCACCTTAAAAACTATAGGCATTGGCTCAACCGTACTGGGATGGTTCCAAGACTACCTTTCTGATAGATAGCAACAAATTAAGGCTGATGGAGAGATTTCTCCACTTAAAACGATAAAAAGAGGTGTCCCCCAGAGCTCCATACTGGGCCCATTACTGTTTGCCATTTATATCAACAGCTTGGACGTAGGCATCAATGATGCCAGTATTCACTTGTTTGCTGACGACACGGTGCTCTACTTAAGCCGGGAATCTCCTGAAGCTGCCTGCGCTGAGTTACAAGCTGACTTTAATACTCTGCAGTACCAGCTCCTTACCAAAAAGTTACTACTAAATGCTAAAAAAACAAAGCCATTCTTTTCTCACCATCAGGCCCAGGGGCTTACTCTGCTGTCGCTAGTCCATTACCATCAATCTCTACCTTAGTAGGAGAAAATCTTGAATTCATGACTAAATTCAAATACCTTGGCATTTGGCTAGACAACAAACTTTCTTTTGTGGAACACACAGAAGAACTGCTGAAAAAACTGAGGCAGAGACTTAGTCTTTTTTTCAGAAATAAACACCTCTTGACCACAGATGCAAAAAGACAGCTTGTCCAATCTACATTCCTTTCATTAATTGATTATGCCAACTTCATTTATGGCCATTGCCCTGCCTCATATCTTGCAAAACTGGATGTATTATATCATAGAGCACTGAGATTTATAACTGGCCTCCTGTGACTCCACATCACTGCTCTTTATACGTAGTCGTAGGGGTGGCCTTCCCTTCAATACAGGCGTTATAGAAATGCAGCCCTATGGACGCCCGAGCCTCTACCAACAAATCCCCACAATATGTTATTGACTGTCTCCCCCTTAGTCCTATTAGGAACTATGCCTTAAGAAGTCAATCGCAGATTTCTTTGAATGTCCCAAGGGCCAACAGTCGCTTTTGAAGGGCCGCCATAAGCTATGCCCTGCCTACTCTCTGGAATAGGATACAAAAATCATTGAGATTTAGCTCACCTGTCAGTCCTGCCTCCTTTAAGACCCTCTATGGCAAAACGTTTGCTGAAATCTGTAATTGCTTCTATCACTCCTAGCAGCTTGACTATTGTTCCTCTCTTCTTCAACACTAGTCCCAGCTGCTTATCCTAATCAGCCCTTGCCACTATTACTCCCCCCTCCTCTGCCCCACTTGCTCTTAGCACCCTCTGCATTCCTCTTATTCACCACCCCCTTCTGCCGCATTTACCTAAGGCTTACACACTGTTATGCGCACCTCCATAGCTTAGGAATTTCCATCCAGGCCTGTAACGTGTTTCTGCTGGACAGGAATATAAATAATCTTTCTTTTTTCTTCTATAGTTTGTATACTACATCCATACACATCCTGCTCCTGTGGGAACTGTATATATATATATATATATATATATATATATATATATATATGTTCAGGTTGTGTTATGTATATCTTTCTTGTACATGTGACTTGGAATGTAAATAATCTGCTCCTAACAGTATTGTAAACATGTTATTCCCTTTGTATTATGTATATTTATATGTAACTGTACAATGTTCCCTGCCAACAGCAGGTCTACCTTGTAAATGAGCTTGCTCAATGGTGATCGCCTGGATAAATAAAGATTTGATTGATTTTAGGCGGGTCGGTGGAGGAGGTGTTGAGGGTGAAGATCATGGCCTTAGTATTTTTGGCGTTAAGGAGCAGTTTGGCATTAACCAGATTAAGTTCCAACTGAGCAAAGTCGGTTTATAAAACATCCCTTACTTCGGACAGAGTTGAACCAGATGTGTACAGCACTGTATTGTCAGCAAAGAAGTGCAGTTTGGAATTGTCTATATGGGCATCAAGATTATTGATTTACAGGGAGAAAAGGATAGGACCTAGGATGGAGCCTTGTGGGACTCCCCTAACAATAAGCAGAGAGGCAGAAAATAGGCCACCAGCTTTGACTTTCTGAGACCTGCCAGAAAGGTAGGTAGTAAACCACTGCGTGGTGGCTGGGGAGGCACCTATTTTGATAAGGCTTCTAACTAGTAGGTTGTGGTCAACAGTATTGAATGCTTTGCTAAGATCTAGGAATACTGCACCAGTGATTTTCTTAGAATCCATAGCAGAGACCCATTCATTGGTGACTTTACCCAACGCCGTGACTGTACTATGTTTAGGCCGAAAGGCGGATTGTGCTGGGTTAAGAAGTGAGAAGGTTTCAATGTGGTGCTTTAATTGAGTGTAGATCAATTTTTCAAAGACTTTAGATAGGATGGGATGGCAATGTGGAGATGGGTCTGTAGTTATTTAAGTCGCAAGGGTCTTCTGATTTGAATAAGGGAAGGATGTGCACGGACTTCCAGCAAGAAGGAACTGAAGCAGTGGAGATAGAAAGGTTGAAGATGTGAAGGATGGGGGCAGTGAGATGGAGGTAGCCTATTTTTAGGAAAAAAGGTTCCAGACCATCAGCGCCAGCGTTCTTTTTAGTATCCAGATTGAGGAGCGAATCTTCGACTTCTTTATAATTGGAAGGTAACAGCTGAAAGGGACATGACGGGGTTTGGGGAGCAGCGTTATTGCTGTCTATGTTGTTAGTTCGTCCTGCATATGGTGAGGAATCGAAGGCTAGGCCAGCAGTGGAAAAATGAGAGTTAATTTCTTCGAGTATTTGACAACTATTTTCCACCACCCTACCATTGCTTATTATTTTAGATGGGATAGAGGAGGTAACAGGCCGGCCTTCGATAGTCTTAAGGGTCTGCCAGATTTTTATGAGAATTCACTTTAGCCTGTTTAAGAGTGGAGACATAGAAGCTGACTTTAGCAGAGCGAATGCGTTTAATGCATGCATTCCTAGCTGCTCTAAAGATCTGCCAGCCTGTTGGACACTTGGTGCGCCTGGCCTGTGCCCAGAGTTTGTCCTGTTCTAGAAGTGCGATCTTAAGATCTGGTGAAAACCAAGGGTTAGAGGTTTTACACGTCCTAACCTTAATCAAGGGGGCATGCTTATTCGTCAGACTAATAAGTTTGTCACTGAGGATAGTGATGGCCTCATCGGCTGTTTTAGCTAAGTAGAGGTCTTGCCATCTAACCTTCCCTAGGTCGGACAAATAGTTTGGTGCACTGAACTTGCGATAAGACCGCTTGATTATGAACTTGGGTTGATGGTGAGCTTTTGCTTGTGCTCTTATACAAGCTACAATCCCATGATCACTCAGGTTGTTGTGGAAGTCTGCAGTATGTAAACTCTTGTGGGGATGCGTAGTTAAAATAACATCAAGGAGTGAGCTATTGTTGGTATTTGACGTGTTGATTCTAGTTGGTTCGCTCACTAGCTGAGCAAGGCCAACATCGTCGCAGAGGGATTTCAAATTGAGTGATTTAGGAGTGAGCCAGTCCATGTTGAAGTCCCCAAGGATTAATGTTTCAGAGTTAGCAGTGGAGGTTATGGATTTAAGAATGTTAAGGATATCAGTACCACCAGCTGGTGGCCTGTAGTCACCAATAATAGTAATGCATTCGGTTGAGGGAAGGTGCATCTTTAGGGATACTAACTCATATTCCTTAGGTTTGGATTTGCAGGAGATATCAGTGACTGAATATTTGCTTTTACCATAGATAGCTACTCCACCCCCCTTGTATCCCTGTCAGCCCTGTACAGTTTGTAGTCCAGAATAGCGACTTGTTGATCAGAATTGGTCTTTTTGAGCCATGTCTCGGTGACAATGATAAGATCTGGCTCTGTATGAGCAGCCCAAGCTTGTAGTTGGTCAATTATTTTAGTAAGGCTTAGGATGTTGACCATCATTATTTTAAGTCCAGGAGTGGCCACAAATTCTGCAGGTGGGGTAAGTGGGAGTCGGGGCCCTGGATTTAATTCTACATTACCCAAACAGAGAAGGAGCAAGAGAAACAATTTCTTTAAAGAGCTCATAATGGATAAGAAAGCTTTCTTTTTTTGAGACCGTCCACAAGGCACTGACAATAATAATAATAATAATAATTTGAATTTATATGACACCTTTCTGATTGCAAGGCGCCGAACAATTTAAAACAAATAAAACCACATTATAAAATTCCAAAATACTTAATACAATTAAAGTCAGATCAAATAAACAAAACAACTCTCCAAGAAGGCTATTTTGCCAAAGAAACGTTTTCAATCCATTCTTAAATTCCACCACAGAAGTGCACTCCCGTAACCGACAGGGTAGAGAATTCCAAAGGGTGGGAGCAGTATAGGAAAAAGCTCTAGCACCAGAAGATTTCAAATTCACCCTTGGAATCTCTAGCAACCCCTCGTTGGCCATGCGGAGTGATCGCTCCGGGCAGTACAGAACCAGAAGTTCTTTCAGATAGGCCGGACCCTGACCATGTAGGGCTTTGAAAGTCAGTAAACTGATTTTAAAGGTGATCTGCCACCATATTGGCAGCCAGTGCAGTTCGAGCAGCACCGGAGTAATATGGCAGAATCTACTCGAGCCTGCCAAAAGCTGGGCTGCAGCGTTCTGCATTAGCTGCAGGTGACGGATTTCAACCCCTGAAAGCCCTAGATACAGGGAGTTGCAGTAGTCCAGGCGCAAGGACACAAAGGCATGGACCAAAGTTGGAAGGTCGCCAGACAGAACGAGATGCCTAATCCTGGTGATGTTCCTAAGATGGTAAAATGAAGTCTTGATGACAGCAGACACCTGCGACTGCAGTGTCAGTCTATCATCAAGAACCACTCTCAGGTTACGCATCCGTTCGGAGGTCGGGATAGAAACACTGCCTAGAATAATTCCAGAAGGTGCACCAACACCCGACCCCCCTATCTGACGACCCGGGTCCACAACCAATACCTCTGTCTTTTCCAAGTGCAACTTCAGCCAGCTAGAATCCATCCACTCCTGGATTTCTTTCAGACAGTTGTTAAAAACTGAGACAGCTCCATCCTGGTCGGGTGCAAAAGAAAGGTATAGCTGGGTATCATCTGCATAACAGTGAAACCTCAGCCCATACCTTCTTACAATGTCTCCAATGGGTAGCATATACACCGTGAATAACATGGGTGACAGTACTGAACCCTGAGGCACTCCACACAACAAAGCAGTTGGGTCCGAGGAAAAGACCCCGGACACAACTCTTTGTGTTCTCCCCATGAGGAATGAGGTGAACCATCTTAAGACGGTTCCCGATATTCCACATATGTGCCTCAGGCGTTCTACCACCACCACGTGATCCACAGTGTCAAAGGCCGAGGAGAGATCAAGAAGAACCAAGATGGAATGGCTCTTCCAATCTCTCACCATCAGGAAATCACTGAGCACTCGAACCAGCGCTGTCTCGGTACTATGTCTTTTACAAAAGCCGGACTTGAGGGGTTCACAGATGTCACAGATGGTCAAGTGGTCCTCCAGTTGAGCTGCCACTACTTTCTCAATCACCTTCCCAACAAAGGGAAGGTTAGAGATAGGTCTGTAGTTTGAGAAACAGTCTGGGTCCAAGGTAGCTTTCTTTAAGAATGGTGTCACCACCGCCTTGTTCAGGGAGCTAGGAAAGTCATCCGATTCCAAGGAGCACCAGACTATCTGCACAAGGACTGGACTGATGATATCACTACAACCCAAAATCAGGGAGGTCGGTCCAAGGTGCAAACTACGGCACGTAGGGCGTACACTCTGGATAATTCTCAAGACATCCATGAACTCCGGTTGGCTGAAGGAACTCCAGGAAAATTGAGGCATAGTGATCTCGCACCATTCCACATCAACATCCATAGAGTGTGCTGGTTGCAAGTCCGCCCTGATGTCAGCCACCTTATTTGCAAAGAATCGAGCAAGCTCATTGCACTCTAACTGCGAAAAAGCTTTCTGAACTTGCAGACAGGCTGGGTTGCACAGTCTGTCCACAGTTCGAAATAGCTGAGCTGGTCGATTCCGACTCGAGCAACCGCAATCTCCCTGAACAGGAATTCTGCCTTCTTACAGGAAATTTCAGATTGATAGACGGAATAATGGTCCATCAATCTAATGTGGTCGGCATCAAGAGTGGACTTTCGCCAGCAACACTCTAATCTTCGCCCCTGTCTCCGCATCTTCTTCAATGTCCCATCAAACCAAGGGGCCTTGGGGCGAAGGGAGAGGGGGCACACATGGACTGGAGCAATAGAATCCAGAGCTACTGTAACAGCTGTATTATAAGCTGACACGAGAGTCTCTGGATCATTGCTTGCCAACGTGGGGATGATAGGTCAAGGGCCGCTGCAAGGAATTGGGAATTTAAATCCCGTAAAGGGCGGTACCTAACCATCTCCACAGGGGTAGGCCTTCAAGAGGAGGTGCAAAAACTAAACCCCACGGTGTAGTGATCTGACCACCCGACTAGTTCCACTCCAAGTCGGAGGTTTCGATCCCAAGAAGGAAGACTAAGTCCAATGAGTGTCCAAGTTTATGTGTAGAGGTAGAAACCACCTGTGAAAGGTTCAGAGATGTCATTAACTGGAGGAAGTGTTAACCAAATTGTGAAAGTTCGTCAACTCAGGTGTTGAAATCACCCAGAACCATCAGTCTGGGTGATTCAAATGCCTTGTCGACAACGAAGTCCGCCACTTCCTGAAGGAATCGCTTCCCATCACCGGGTGGACGGTAAATGAAAGCAATTCGAAAGCCTACACCTGCTACTGCTGTACACTCAAGAGACTCAACCTCCTCAACTACTACCTCCGTGAGGCCTAGTTCAGTCTTGAAACAGACAGCGACCCCCACCCCCCCCCGATCCAATCTCGGGAGGTGTATCACCGAGTACCCAGCCGGAGTCATAGCCTCCAAAATGGGGCCAGAGTTATCATCCAACCAGGTCTTGGTGATGCAAGCCAGGTCCACCATACCAACAAGATTATCAATAATTGCAATCTTATTCTTAATAGACCTGGCATTGCCCACACCTCCCGATTTGGACGAACCTCGCGGGCCGCCTGGGCCATCTGCCTACCATACTCAGTAGTACCCTTGGGTATGGACACCAGACATGATGAACCATGATCTGGATTCCATTTCGCCCCAGGGCGCCTTCTAGATCCAACCACCCCGATACGGTGGCCCCCCCTCATCCATCCTCTCCTGTTCATAACCCCTCTTCCTTCCCTCTCCCACGCTGTAATGCCCAGCACTCTACAGCTGGTAGATCTCAGATTGAGAGGGGAGGATCAAAAGGGAGAAGGGCATAAAGAGAGGAGGATGAATAGCGCACCTCTGTGGGGGCTAAGGACCAGCACATGCTGCAGCTATACTCAAATAATAAATACAATAAACAGACCCAATATAAAACAATTTAAGACACCACCCTAAACCTAGTTAACTAGATCAATTTGTACCTAAATCTAAAGACAACTGCAGACCCCCATATACATATATTACATATAGACAAGAAAATAAAAATTTAGGTTCTCTCACCACCCAAAAAAAATAAATAAAAACAAAACAGATATAAAATAAAATTTTCCTCGCCCCTAGTCCTCACACAACCAAGGAAGGAGGATAATATGGCACACTCACTGCCAAAATAAATAAATTACAATCAGAGAAAATAAAAACAAAATAACATAGAAAATACAATTTTAAAAATTCTCACAGTCAATAAAACAAAACGTGAAGTTCCTCCCTCCCCTCCAGTCCTCTCACAACCAGGAAGAGAGGATAATTTTGGCACTTCTCACTGCCAAAAAGGTCATATACTGTAAAATTAAAACATAAAACCGTAACACAATCAAATAAATTAAATATATGGACGCAGGTCCTCTCACCACCCGGTCGCCCAAAAAAGAAAGAGTTTTAAATCCAAAAGAGGATAACAGCAGCAAGGTGGTGGATGTGGTATTAGGGAGGGGGGTACTGACGCTATAGCTTAGTGAAACCAGGGAAAGTGCTCTAACTGACATGGGTGACTAGAGTGTGAGGAGGCAGGATGATATGTGAGGAGCATGGAAGATGGAACGGGGGTATGCAACAGTGCAGTGCAGGGGGGGCATCATATGTGTGAGTAAGTGTGTCCAGAATTGGATCCAAACCTGATGCAGCGTTCAGGTCAGTTACATAAAAAAAAGCTGGATAGTAATATTAGGATGCCAAAAATAGAGTGTGCCATAGCTCAGCTGAAATGGCTTAGAGAGAGATGTAGAAGTCTCGCCTAGGTAACTATCCTAGTTGGACATCAGCAGTGAAGCCAGAGACTCTAAGCCAGGAGTGCCTTCTAAGGCAAATGCTGGTGGCAGCTGCCTTGGCTGTTGTATCAGTAAGCAATAATGCACAACAGGGTGTGCGGTTATTGCGCTTATAACATGGGATTAATCAACACCCGGGGTGTGTTGTGAGGCACGAGGCTGCAGGCCGAGTGTCCTCACAGCACCCGGGGTGTTGATTAATCCCCAATAACCACACACCCTGGAGTGGGTTATTGCGCTTATAACATGGGCCAAATATGGAGAGATATGGATAAAAATTGTTGTTATAACAGACAAAACATGTGGGAACTATTTAGTGTTCCTCCACTATTTCTGGCCCTAGAACCATAGTTTTCTGTGTTCTGCCACACTAAAAATAGTTTGAAACAGACAAGTTTCTGGTCAACAGGCCACACATAATTAAATCAAGGAGCAGGTGGAACTTCTTATTGTAGTGTCAAAAGTACAAGAGCTACTGTATTTATATGTTGGTATTCTGTACTGACACTGCATATATATATATATATATATTTTTTTTTTATTCCTTACACAACTGCAACACAGACATAAACACTCGCTGTGTATATTACATGTCACTGATTTAAGTCTGCACTGAATCTCTTTCTCTGTCTTTGTTTCGTTTGACGGCTGTATGCACCACTGCGAGGGACCATATTATGGTGCAGTTCACGGAGCTCCGTACGGCGACTGGGTACGAAAAGGAATGCAGTTCACGGAGATGTATAATGCAGGTCTCTGTGTCACTCAGTCACACGCCACATAGCTCTTCCCATTTCTGGACATCGCGTTCACAGCTCCCCACTATGCAAACACAGCAGTCGTGGAAGGACAGTTATTATGGATCCAAGTAAGATGCAAACACTGAGCTCTGCACTGTCTGTACTGAGTATGATGGACGGTGTGTGAAGCAGGTACAGCACCACGGTGGGGGGGCTTTCTCACCTACACTAACTCTGTGAAGCAGTAGCACAACATGATGACTCATGCACGACTATGGAGAACCGCAGGACGGGTGGGTTACTTCAGCAGACGGGCACTGTATTTACAGATCCGCCAGAGAAAAAAAAATTGTAGGACATATGGGGAACAGTAAGGCTCGCTTATGGATATGCCACTTCAGCTAGGATATACAGTGTCCATTGGGTGCGTGGGTGGCTGGCTTGCTTTGCGAACATAGTAAAAAATGGCTGCTTCTAATTCTGTTTCAGAGGACTGCACAATTAGATCGGCTCTTGCATCATGTTTTTCCTCCACAACTTTTCACCACATCCACTTACTGTTCAAATATTAGAAATTAATGTACAGTCACCTGATCAGTACTATCCAATCATGTTACTGAAACCTAGATGCCCATGTTATAAGTTATATTATAGGTGGTTTTGTGGAGATGCCCCTACTAACATCTTCCGAGGCCTAGAGAACTCTGAGAAGCTTTTGCCTCTGGGTACCCTCAGGAAGTACCTAAGCAGCAGCCTTGCCCTTCTTCCAGGGGATATTCTGGTACTTGATCATATAAGCCAAGTAGTTAGTAATTTTTTTTTTTTTCCCCTATTATCTGTTTTTCCTTCCTTGGGAGCCTTGGCAGGTGGCTGCGTCCCCTCGTACAAAAAGACTCACTCTCTGGCTGTCCTGTGTCCCCATATCGCGAGCCCGTGAACTCTAAGATTGCCCCTACAGCGGGCCAGGGAGGAGTGCACCGCCTCCCCCGAGACCCAATCCAGATACTGGCCCCGACCCCTGTGAACACAGGAGCCATCATGAACCTGCCAGGCTCTGTTTTCCAGTTTTCCTGTCGCCCCACTGATGTGAGAATGTTGGCACGTGTCTCCCAATCCATAGTGCCCTCCAGCTGCTGCCAGAGGGCAGTCAACGAGCAGGACGATAGGACTCCCTTCCCCAAGAGAGGACAGCAGTCCTCCAGATGCTCGATCCTCTCTCACCCCTGCTGACCCCCGGTGGCCCAGCTCGTTCTCGAACCTAGGTCACCAGCGTGGCGTGAGGTGTGGCATCCAGCGCCTCAACTCTCAGCACCACCGGGCTGGTCAAGTAGTTAGCAATTCTAAGACCCAAAATGGGTGGGGCAAAAGTCCTCTTGCCCCAGAGGTCAACCCTCTGAGATTCACTGTCATGGGGAGCGGGGGGAGAGCTAAGGTGCTTGGGAACCTTAGACCAGTCATGAGCTGCCTTGATTACCACTGAATCAGTTTCCGGCTGGGCAGCATAGCAAGGCAGCCCCAAAGACGCCTGGTAAAGCTTATCAGCCTTTCTTGGCATGGCAGGTACCAGGTTGGGCCTATGCCAGGCAGCACTGGCAGCATCATGCAGTGATGGAAGCAGAGGAGGAACGACTTTGGGCGGAGATTCTGGGATTTCCAAGAAATCCACCAGGTTCTTCCTTATGACATCCTCCTCCTCAGTCTGAAACTCCAGGATGGAGTAGAGTTGTTTCATAATATTAAAGGAGGGGTCCTCCGGGGAGACCCTGGGGTGTGCTTGACCGTGTTCTCACTCCTGGAGGAGACAGCAGACCTGCCAAAGGAAACAACCTCAACATCTTCATCTCCATCCTCTTCCTCAGGGAGGATGAGATCAGGGTGATATTTCTCATCTACACTGGCATGGTTTGCAGCAGGGACCAATGGCTGGAAAACCGATGGCTCTCTAGAGGGCGTAGGTTAGAAAGGTCAAACTCGCATTGACATCAAAGCAGCACCTCACAGTAAAGGTGACGAAGGCCCAGACTGTGGAACAAACTGTTGCATGAGAGCCGAGGTTACAGAAGAACTGCACTGAGATAAACAGCAAGGTAAGGAAGCACCGTCGGCACAAGTATTGATGGAGAGGGCAAAGGGCCCAGCTCCGACGAACTACCACGAGTCATAGTAGAGGTGATGGGGCCCAGAGTCCATGGACCTCGGGGTTCAAGAGGTCTCTATTGCAGGGCAAGGGCAAATGGCCTCTCTGCAGCCCTAGGAAGGCTGGAACAGCTCTCCATCGTGGGGGCCTGATAGCAACAAAGGCCTGCACAGATGGAGTCATAGAAGCCGCAGCATTTCATGGCACGATCCCAGGCAAAGAAGATGAAGAATCCAGCAGGGATCGGGACTGTCGTTGGGGGGGAAACGATCCTTGGGCCGGTCCTTATCCTGATGAGAAATGTTTCCCCGAGGACTTGACCTGGGCCTTGGTGGCCTGAGAGCCCAAAGGGGGGGAATCTCTGAAGACCCCTGCTCTCTGCTGGCTGCCTGTTGCTCCATGAGGAACTTCTGCAGGGCCTTCTGTTGTCATCATCGCCGCGTGGTGAGGTTAAACTTCAAGTAAAGTATGCAGGCATGAGCGTTGAGACCAGGCAAGAGACAGCAAATATAAAGTTTGTGGTTGTCGGTTGAAAAAAAAATCTTCCTTCCGCAGTGGCAGCGACGGACAAGAGCCAACAAAGGAGTAGTTACCAACATAACCAACAGTATTAATCCGAACTGTGAAATAAATAAAAAATAATAAAGATAAAGGGAGTCACTTTAAAATAAAGTGATTCAAAATTGTAACAAATGAAAAGGAAAGTAGAATTTTGGCAGTCGACCGAGCGATGAAGCTTCTACGGAGTCCTTGAGTGAAAGAACTGAGGAGGGAGCAGTGCCACCCACACTTTTACAGTGCATGTGACATCGGAGCCTGATGTCAGCATGGGTGGCCCTTACTAGAATGCTGCAGAAAAGCTTCCGTGAGATCCTGACACCTGACGGCTAAGTTCCATAGGTGTGACCTGATGACAAAGATATCCCAGAAGAAAATCCCTGATTCCGGTGATGGCAAAATATACCTATAAAAGAGCTTCAGAACAGGCACTGGAAACACTGCCTGCCAAGAACAAATAAAAATGAAAGCATGTCCATGCTACTTCTGCAAAGGAAAAGGAACTGGCAGTGAACAAGAGACACAAATGTAAACAAGGCTGCGCTCTCAGAAAAGACTGAGTGCTGGTAAAAAAAACAAGTGTAAATATAGTAAAAAAATACCAGCACTCACATGTACTGGAAAAATTAACTTTTAATGTGCAACTACTGCAAAATAAATACAACTCAGTGCTTAAAATACAAACAGATTCATGAACCATACTTCCTGAGGAAGAGGTTTTAGTGCCTCGAGGCGCTGGGGCTGGTTAACTTGTTGTTCATGAATCTATTTGTATTTTAAGCATTGAGTTATATTTATTTTGTAATAGTTGCACATTTAAAGTTAATGTTTTGGACCATAGGAGTGCTAGTGGACAAAAGACAAATGCCCACAATAGAGGAGGAGGAGGAGGACAATATGTATTTCGAGGAGGGTGAACCTATAGAAACAGACAGTTCACCTGACCAAGAGTCTGGCTCCCCTCCAAGGCCCACAGAGAATTACAGTATACTTCTTACCTAATCAGACAGATGGTTAGCACCCTCAACATCCCCCCTCATGAGACAGAAGTGGATGAGGAGGAAGTGGAGTTCACGAATGTCACAGAGTTAGCCCCCACAAGGAAACTGCTAGTCTCTATCCACAAGTCATTCCAAAACATTACTGCAAAAATCATGTCAGACCCTGATTCAACTGCTGGCATCGATAAAAATGTTGAAAAAAATATCAGTCCAGAGCATGCATATCCCAGATGTCTGATACCGATTCAGGCGAGCTTGCAATATGCCCATCAGTTAGAAATATTCTGGCCAAATATTACAAAAATCTTTATGCTAAGGAGCATAAAACTACTCCCCAGCAAATATCAGAATACCTGCACTCTCTATCACTACCGAAACTCGGTGAAGATGGGGCGCAACGACTTGAGGCATCCATTTTGGCAGAAGAAATTCACCAAGCTATCCAGGATGCTAAACCAAGGAAATCCTCAAGCCTGGATGGCTATCCCACCGAATTTCATAAAAAATTTCAAACCAAACTAACCCTCTACTTTTGCTCGTCTTCCAAACCATTCAGGACGGAAACCCACCCCTACCTACCTGGCACCACGTGGTTGTTTCAGCCCTAATGAAACCTAATAAAGATCCCAGATATGCCCCATCCTATAGACCCATTTCCCTCTCAAATTTTGACTGTAAGCTCTATATGACTACACTAGCTCATAGATTAGAAAATCTTGTACCATCTCTGATAGACCCAGACCAGGTGGGATTCATCCATAACCACCAAGCCCACGACAGTACAAGAACAACTTTCTTATTATTGGACGATGCCTCCACGCGCAAAATTCCCCTCATCTTACTGGGCTTGGATGCAGAGAAGGCCTTCAATAAGGTGGCCTGGTCTTTTTTGTGGGCCGCCCTGTCGGCGTTCCAACTCCCAGAAGCATTTATTACTGCTCCAAAATGTATGTGTTGCCTCACAGGCTTACATAAAACTCAATGGCTCCTCATTGGACTCTCTTCCAATGGAACGAGGGTCAGACAGGGCCGTCCCTTATCACTCATCCTTTTCGCCTTGTATTTGGAACCCTTAGCCATCCATATAAGGCAGAACACCCAGATAGCAGAAATCCCACTAGGTGGGCAAGAATACAAGCTACCTCTATTTGCCGATGACCTACTACTCCCAGTGACATCCCCTGAAAGCTCAATACCCAAGTTATGGGAGATTTTCCAACTTTTTGGAGAATATCGGGTTACAAACTTCACACAAGCAAAACTGAGGTAATTCTACACAACTACTCTCCTTCTTCCCAACTTCAATCTATGTTCCCATTCAAATGGTATAGATCTGCTTCCATTACCTGGGAATCAAAATCACCCAGAACCTAGACCACTTAGAACTCCTCAACTTCGAGCCTATAACAAAACAAATTACTGAAGACCTTTCCCGTTGGGCCCAACTATTTTTAGGTTTCTTTCAACGAATAAATGCCATACATAAAAAATTTCTCCTTTGTATTTTATATTACCTACAAACACGTCCCCTGATGTCGAGCAAGTTATACTTTAGGGCCTAGAACAAGCTTATCTCTAGATTCATTTGGAACGGCAAAGCTCCATGAATTCGGTATTCCATTCTTCAACTCCCAAGGCATCGTGAGGACTAAACCTACCAAGCCTTATCAATTATGCCAGGGCAGCTCAGCTACGACCAGTCTGCACCTGGATCACCCCCTTCCTCCAACCCTACTGGAAGCAAACTGAATTTGTCTTAAGTGATTTGCATGATTATGACCCCTATCTATTGGGCAATCCTCCAAATTGCACTCCACTCTCCAACTTCCACCAATACACAGCCACCACTCATAATCAGTGGTTACAACTCTACAAATTACTCCCACCCCCCTCAAGCCTTTTTCATATGAGCTACAGTCCACGATATGAACTATGGGGCCAAATAATCTAGATAGGAACTGGGCCAGGATGGGCCTCGGGTTCTATTTTCAAATTGTGGACTCCCATGGAGTTACTCTTTTTAATAATTTACAAAAATCATTCCACCTTCAATCTTCGGATCATTATAGATACCTTCAGTTGCGTTTCTATGTGAGGACTCTCCTGATATCAAGCCGTAGTCTGTAAACCACGCCCTCCCTGCTTACCAAACTACTTACTGCTTATTTATAAGGCAGTACCGTACCCCACCTCATTGGGCAAGCATGTAAAGCAATTCAGGAGACTTCCACAGACACTCCCTTATCTATTTTAAAATAAATGGAACAGCGAATTATACACATCACACACATTAGAGGAATAGACACTATCACTTTAAGAGCATACAGCCTCACATCATCAACATACTGGAGGGAATTCTCCTGGAAATGTCGTCCCCAGTTCTTCAGAGTGCCTGATATAGTAGCCAAGTAAGTGGGGGAATGCCTACAGTAGCTGTGTGCTGAAGAGGCTGTGGTCACCCATCAGCAAATACAGCACATATCTCTTGGTCATGCCCAGCCCTACAGCCTTTCTGGCAAGCAGTATCAATGGAATTGGAGACAATTTTCAATTGCCCGGGGGCTATAACTCCCCCACTGCTCTTGCTGGTGATCCCACCAATAGGACTGGGCCTGGACCAAACAATGCTTAGATTATTTCTGACCTCCACTACAATGGCCAAAAAGACCATCACAAAGCTTTGGCACACACCTAAAATCCTACCCTTGAAGGGTGGCGTTCCATCGTGGTGCATATCTACAATATGGAGCATATGACCTACAGACACTTGTATAAGCTCCCTCAATTTGAGATTAGATGGCGAATGTGGGTACTTTACCAACTGGACCGTTACCAAGACTTTGTCCCATGGGGGAGAGACCCCACTCAAACTTACTTTATTCTACAACCTGATCTTTTGTGTAACTTTTTCTGTTCCCTGGCTATTCTTACTGCTGTCTATGCCGCTTGATTCTTCATCTATACCATCTCCTCCTCTTGTCATAGTATGCAGTATACAAAATGAATCATAAGATGCCTCAGTCTCAGACCCTGAACAAAATTCCCTTATTAATTCAATCATCGCACATCATCGACTTCTGAATGTTAGTCCATGAACCCATGACTATTATTTATCTATTTTGGAATGATACAATGGCACTCTTTTGCAAACTTAAAATTTGAAAAGGTACCAGACTGAAAATCATGGAAAAGCACTACAGTGGGAAATCATCTTTGTATCCATTAATGTAAAACCCAGAAAGTTTACATTGTCTTTTCCTGTATGTACCTGATACTATATACAACAGCATTTACTATCTGTTTTGTAAAATAAATAAAGTTTAAAAAAAGAAAAAGAAATGTCAGATGGATAAACAGGGGGTGGAATACCTGTATGCCCATCCTGATCATGAGGGGATGGTCCAGGATACTGCTTGAGAAAGACCAAGGTGCTCTTCTTCCCACAGCCTTCCGAGAAGGATTCTAGGAAACTGGATACTATGGCCGTAAAAGTGTACACAACAGCTTCCCCGCTCCTGAGGCAGGCAGCTTATTTGGCGTATACAGTTCTGTATGAAAAAGCACTGTGGAATGCAGTGCTGGCACCTACTGATAAGGTGATGTTGAGGTGGCACAGGACCTGCCACAGCAAAGTCAGCCCTGGATGTCACTAAATACCAGTTCCACATGGCTGTCATGACTCCGCTTCATGGGTCTTTGCCCATGTGGCACTGAGAAGGTTTACCTGGCTAAGGGCAACTATCCTTTCTCAGGACAGTCATGCTAAAGCAATTGATTTCTCCTTTGAGGGGAATTCCCTATTTGGTGACAAAACAGAGGCGTACATGAAAAAAGTGGACAAGTACAAGACCACTTATAAAACTAACACTGAAAAGTAAAAGGCTTCCACTTCCTAGACACCCTACAGAAGGGGAGGCAAGGGCTATTATCCAAGACCCTATGCCCCCTAATAGTATCAGCCCCAGGAGGTGACTACAGGAGCAGAGGCAGGAGGAGCTCCAGACGTGCTGTAGTACCAGCTCCAAAGCCACAGCCAAAACAAAACCCCTGACAATTCTGCCCAGGTCACCAGTCAACCATTGCCGGTGAGTGGAATGTTGACACACTACTTCCAGGAACAGTTACAAATCACCACAGACAAGTGAGTCCATGAAAGCAGTGGGTCAGGGATTGTCCCTGCAATTCACAAAGTGTCTAAATCTGCACAGACTGAAAAACTTCCCAGCACATGCCTCAACAGAAAGAATTCTGCTGGAACCGGAAGTAAAGAAAGTTCTGCAAGCAAAAGCAGTAGAAATGGTCCCTACCTCAAGTGGGAAAAGGGTCCCTTTTAAGATACTTCCTGAGCCACAAGAAAAATGGGGAGTGAGGACCTATTTTAGATCTAAGATATCGGAACAAACATATCAGAAAGGAAAAGTTCAAGATGGTCACACTGGGCACAGTGATACCATCCCTACAGTCAGGAGATTGGCTGGGGTCACCGGATCGGAGAGGTGCCTACTTTCACGTTCAAGTCAGACCCAGTCACAGAACATACCTCAGGTTCAGGCTGGAAAACTACCAATACTAGTTTACAGTTCTTCCCTTTGGCCTCATTTCAGCACAAAGGGTCTTCACGATGTGCCTAGCTATGGTGGCAGCACACATGAAAAGACAAGGTATGGT
This sequence comes from Neoceratodus forsteri, assembly GCA_016271365.2. Classification (NCBI taxonomy): domain Eukaryota; kingdom Metazoa; phylum Chordata; order Ceratodontiformes; family Ceratodontidae; genus Neoceratodus; species Neoceratodus forsteri. Next base: position 1,378,093,139 of record CM028132.1, on the reverse strand, counting down.
GTTTTTTCCTTGCCTAGATGATTGGCTAGTCTCAGGGAAAACAGAACAACAGGCAAGGTCCTCTATCCAGTAGGTAACAAATTCATGGAGAACCTGGGGTTCCTGATACATCTGCATACAACCCACACAGTACCAGTTCAGGTGTTGGGCTTCATTCGTGCAGAGCTGGATACCTTGCAAGTGAAGGCTTTCCTTCCACTGGAAAGGATAGCAAATGTGACTGCTACTGCAGAATCCTTCAATATGAGCCAGCTACAGTCTGCAAGGGATTTCCTGTAGTTACTGGGCCACGTGGCCTCATCCACAGCAGTGAAGCCATGGGCCAGATTTCAGATGAGGGACATTCATCATCACCTAATGGACCATGGGTCTCGAAAGTGGGATTCACCGTCCGAGCTAGTGCCAGTCACAAAGACCTTCGTGCAGACACTAGAGTGGTGGAAGGAGGAAAACAACTTCAAAGAAGGACTTCCCTTCTACCAGCAATCCCTAACAAATATCACAACAGATATCTCACTCCTAAGGTGGGGTGCTCACCTGAAGGACCTCACGGTAAATGGCATTTGGTGCCCGCAGGAGCACATCAACCTCCTAGAGGTCAGGGAAGTATTGTGGGCAATGCAGTCCTTCTCTCAGCTAAAAGGTCAGTCTGTTAAGATTCGAATAGACAATACCATAACAATGTACTATATAAAAGGCATGGAGGAACACGATCCTCCAAACTGTGCACAGATGCCATGAGGATCTGGGATCTAGCTTACTCCCTAGATGCAAAGATTTCTTCAGTACACCTGCCAGGCAAGGACAATGTCCTGGCAGACATCCTAAACAGAATTAGCCAGGGAAACCATGAATTGACCTTGAATCAGCATGTGCTGGCCTCAGTCTTCAGAAGATGGGGGACTCTGGAAATAGATCTGTTTGACACTTGGGAGAACAATCAACTCCCACAGTTCTGCTGCAGGCCACTAGCAATAGGCACAGTCCCAGCGGACACCCTAGTTCTAGATTGGACAGGGGGGTTTCTATGTGCCTTCCCAACATTCTCACTCATACAGAGACTGCTCATAAAGCTGAGGAGGAAGCCAGCAACAATGACACTGACGGTCACAGACTGGGACAAACAGGCTTGGTACTCAATGCACCTGGCAACCTGCCTTTGAGATACAACCTGCTGACTCTGTCCCAGGGCAGAAAAACATTCCTATACCTGAGACTATTACGCCTGAGCATGTCGATAATTAGGAGCTAGAATTCTCCAGTTTGAATCTGTCAGAGGAAGTGCTGAGAGTGCTGAAAATTTCCAGACAACCAGCAATAAGGAAAGCATACTCTTCTAAGTGGAAGATATTCTCATACTGGTGTGCTCCCAGGAATATAATCCCAATGAAGGCAGGGTTTTCACCTGATCTAGACTACCTGGTGCACTCACAATCCTTAGGTCCGAGACCCTCAACCCTGAAGGTACACCTGGCAGGAGTGTCAGCCTACATACAGTATCAGAAGACAAGGACAAGTCCTTGGCCACACAACCTGTTTTAAAAGGTTCTTTAAGGGCCTCAAATGCCTGTATCCCCCTGTAAGGGACTCAAGTCCCTCCACGGGACCTAAATATCTGTCCTGCCCAGCTGATGAAGGCTCCCTTTGAGCCTATGGAAACTGGTGATTTAAAAAAAGTCACATGAGAAACAGTTTTCCTGATTGCCATGACATCTGCCAGGAGGGCAAGCGGACTGCAAGCCCTCTGTACAGATCCAAACTACATAATCTCCCACATGGATAAGGTAGTCCTTAGGATCAATAGGAAGTTTCTACCAAAGGTGGTGTCTGAATTCCACCTAAAGCAGTAAGTTGCTCTTCCTGTGCTCTTCAATGAACGTTCCAGTGCAAGTGAGCAGAAATTGCAATATTTAGGTGTAAATGAGCACTATGCCAATACCTAGATTCGACAAGGGATGTCAGGTCTCAGGGTACACAGCTTTTCATTACCTATGCAGAGGTGGGCAAAGTTAAGCCAGCAGCTAGAAAAAAGAACAGTTATGTAAGAACTTAGTGTTACAGTAGATCTTCGAGAAACTCTCAACAGGTCACACCTATGGAACTATACCCACCAGGCACTAGGACCACATGGACACTTTTTTGCTGGCAATCTTCCAGGGGCTGCTATGACAATGTCATACGCTGACATCCTTACTCTATATAAATGTGGGCGGCCCCCCGCCCTCCTCAATTCTCTGTCTGAGATCATCTGCAGCGGACCTCTTTCTGGGAAACCGAAGGAGAGCTAGAGGTTCCTGCTACTAGGCAAGTGTCAAACAGAAGGTAGACCATTCTGGAGAAAGAGACAGAGACGGAGAAAATCCAAGACCAAGGAAACGGGAGACAGCATCACCTGATGAAAGATATTTTTCAAGATTTGCCGTTAAAATTCTTAAATAACAATTCTATCTTCTTCAAGGATATCTCTTTCATCAAGTCACACCTATGGTACGAGTCCCAAGAAGTACTAACAGCGAGACAGTCTGGATGGCTGGAGGCCAGAGGCCTAAGAAAGAAGACCTTGAAGCACAGCCAGGCAAAATCCTGCCCTTCTTCCAGAGGCAATGTCCAACTGTAGTGCTTTGTTAAAGTGTGGACAGTACTCGAAGCTGCAGCAGCACAGATTTCTACAGCTGAAACATTCCTGAAATGAGTAACAGAGGTGGCAATGTCTTTGGCTGAATGGCCACGAGCAACTCCAGGAAGTTCCTTACCGTAGTTCCTGTAACAAAAAGTAATACAGGTAGCTATCCATTTGGATAGGCACTGCTTAGAAACTGGTACGCCCTCTTTCCCATGGCGAAAGAAACAAAAACTGCGAGGACTTCCTGCAGTTCACTGTACAGTGAACACAGTTATCGGAGTATTCTGTGTACATATGAAGTATGGAGCAATACTTACCCTGGACTGGCATGCTCTGGAAAATAAACTGGTAGGTGGATGGTTTGATTTAACGTAAACGCAGACATCATCTTTGGTAAGAACTTAGGGATTGTATGCAAAAACACCCTGTCTTTGTGGAAAATCAAATAAGGAGGCTCACGTATAAGAGCCTGAAACTCGGAAATCCTTCGAGCAGAAGTAATAGCAACTAAAAACAACACTTTCCAAGACAGAAAGCATAGCTCGCAGTTCACAGCTGGCTCAAAAGGATCCAAAGTCAGCTTTTCTAACACAAATTTCAAGTCCCAAGCTGGGACTGGATTGCAGATGGGAGACCTCAAGTGTAGAATGCCTCTCAAAAAAGTATGGGCTACATCCAGCTGGGCCACAGTATGTCCATCAGCTGGCACGTGGAAAGCTGGTATAGCAGCCAGGTGCCCCTTAACAGAGGAGTACCACAGTCCTCCCTCTGAAAGGACAGCAAATACTCTAAAATCTGATTCATTGGACAGGTGAAAGGATCCTGGTGGTGTGAAACAGCCCACAGAGCAAAACGCTTCCACTTCACGGAGTAAGTTGCCCTGGTGGAGGGCTTCCTGGCAGCCACCAGGACATCAGCCACTTTTGGGGACACTCCAGATCTCACAATAGCTATGTCTTCAGAAGCCAGGCATGGAGATAAAGTGATCTGAGGTCTGGATAGACTAGAGTCTCTGTTCCTGTGTCAGCAATCCCTTGCACAAGGGCAGGGGGTCTTGGTGGTTTCATTGCTAACTGCAGTAGCAATGGAAACCATATCTGACAAGGCCAGAAGAGAGCCACCAGAATTACAGTGGCCCCCTCCATTTGGAGCTTGATTAACACCCTCTGGATCAAAGGGACGGAAGGAAAGGTGTAAAGGAACCTCCCTTTCCAGGGAAGGAAAAACACGTCTCACCAGAAAACTTCAGGCCCTGAAGCGAGCCCGCAGAAATGTGGCAGTTTTGCTTTGTGTGGGACACAAAAATGTCCAACTCTGAGTGACCCACCTGTCGAACAGGTCTTCTGCCACTGAGGTCAGCAGCTCCCACTTGTGCATTCTGGACTGTGATCTGCTTAACCTGTCTGCTAGGATGTTTTGGGCACCTGGAACATGGACTGCTGATAGTTCTAGACTGTGTTCTAGAGCCCAGAACCAAACCCTCATCGTTTCCCTGCAAAGGAGGTATGAATGGGTCCCCCCTTGCTTGTTTATGTAATGGACCACACAGATGTTGTCCATCAGCACCAGCAGAGGTCCCAGGGACAGAGGAGTCTGGAAGGCTTGCCGGCCATACAGAATGGCCATCATCTCTAGGACGTTTATGTGGAAAGAACTCTCCACAATGGTCCACGAAGCATGGGTCTGGTGAGACTCCAGGTGAGCCTCCCAGGCCATCCCCAAAGCATCTGTGGTGAGGATCTGATGAGGAGAAGGGATTAGGAAGGGAACTCCTTTGAGCAAATTACAGAGGTTCATCCACCCCTGAAGCACCCTCTTTACAGACGAACCCTCTGTTCTAGATTGCTGGTGCACTGATCCCATTGAACTCAATGTCCATTGGGGGATCTGCATGTGCAGCCTTGCCAGGGGAACCATGACAATGGTTGCTACCATCAGACCCAGCAGTCTCAGGAATGTCCTGGCTATGACACACATGTTGTTGTAAAGTTCCTGGGCCTGAGCTATCAGGAATTCTGCCGTTTCCTGAGGCAGAAAAGCTGCACCCTGAGCAGTGTCCAGAATGGCTCCTATGTACTGGAGGCACTGATAGGGGGTCAAAACTGACTTGGGCAAGTTGACCGTGATCCCTAGGGCACTGAACAACTGTCTTGTACATGCAGTACCATGTGAGATAGTTGTTCCCGGGACTGAGCCTTAAGCAGCCAATCATCCAGATAGGAAGCTGTATAGCCCTCCCTCCTGAGGGCTGCTGCCACTACTGCTAAGCATCTAGCAAAGACTTGTGATGCAAAAGACAAGCCAAAAGGCAATACCCTGAACTAATAGCGTTTCCCCTTGGAACACAGAAACAGAAATTGTCGGCAGACAAGTACCGCCAAGGCCATCCAGTCTGCCCATAAGACTTATTCTTGATTACATCCTCTGACCCTAGCTGGTCAGTGGCTTCCCCTCCCCCAACTCTAAGGTTCCTCTATGTCTGCCCCAGGCATGTTTAAACCCTTCCACTGTGCTCGCTCCTACCACCTCCTGTGGAACCTAAGGGACTTCCTGTGAGGATTGCAAACCTTGATGTGCTGGTAAGCGTCCTGCATGTCTCGGGAACATATCAAGTCCCCTGATGTAGCAGGGGCAGCAGGCCTTGCAGAATCACCATACTGAACTTCTTGTACTGAATACAGAAGTTCGGATTGCGTAAATCCAGGATGGGCCTCAAGTCCCGTCGATTTTGGAAAACAGGAAGAAGTGGGAATAGAACCCTCTGTTTCTCTGATCCCAGGGAATTGGTTCTATAGCCCTCTTTAGCAGCAATGTGCGAATTTCCTCCAGTAGCACTGACACATGGTCTGGAGGGTAAGTAGAATGATTGGGAGGGAGATCTGGAGGCAGTGCCAGTAGGTCTAGAGTGGGTCCTTGCTCTATGAGCTGCAGAACCCAGACATCTGTTATAATCTCTCTCCACCTGTCCAGATGGAGGGAGAAACAACCCCCTGCCACCACCACCACCTGGGGTACTGGAAGGTGGGGGTCTAGCCAGGAGTCAGGCTGAAGTGGCACCTGCTGCTGGAGCTGCTCCTCCACCTCTCGGAGCTTTTCCAGTGGTGGAGGTAGGGGTAGGCAGGGCTGCTCCTGCTTTACGTTTGCTAGTCTGCTGTTTGTTCCCCAACCTAGGTCTGTGGGTGGCATGACAAAAGGGTACCCACTGCCCACATTTTTGTTGGGGGTGTGGTAAAGGGAGTAGACAGAGCATAGGATTCTCCCCGAGGCTTTTAGGTCAGAAAGGATGTCTTGTACTAACAACAACAGAAATGGAAAGGGACCTGGGGGGTAATCATATCAGATGACCTAAAGTTAAGCAAGCAATGCGAGAAGGCAGTAAGGAGGGCCGGGGTGATACTGGGATGTATGGGGAGAGGCGTCACCAGTAGAAAACAGGAAGTTGTCATCCCTCTGTACAGACAGTTGGTGAGACCCCATCTGGAGTACTGCATGCAGTTCTGGAGACCCCATCTCCGCAAGACCATAGACAGGATGGAGGCAGTCCAGAGGAGGGCAATTAAAATGGTGCAGGGTCTGCACCAGAAGCCATACGAAGGGAGACTAAAGGAGCTCAATATGTATACCCTCGAGGAAAGCAGGGAGAGGGGGGACACGATAGAAACTTTCAAGTACCTCAAGGGAATCAATAAAGTTCAAGAGGGTAGCATCTTTCAGAAAAAGAGATGTGCAAGAACAAGGGGGCACAATCTAAAAATAGAAGGGGGATGGCTCAGGGGTAATGTGAGGAAGTATTTTTTCACGGAGAGGGTGGTGGACGTATGGAACGGCCTTCCTGAGGAAGTCATAGGGTCAAAAAACAGTGGGGGAATTCAAGAATGCATGGGACAGACATAAGGCAATTCTGGTGGGCATTAGGAAGAAGTAAGCTGTTGGTTAACTAGGATCTGCAGCTTATCCAATAGGTAGGGGTCGCCGCCAAAGTGGATGATGAGGCTACACCACGTATAGCATCAACAGTGAGCATACCGGGGGAGGGATGTCTCCCTACTCTGCTCCATGTCCCGGTGCTTATGTTTCCCAGAAGATAGTGGGAGCCCGTGGACAGAGTTGGTGATGTGGAGGAACTTCCCACCTAGAGCTCCTTCTCCATTCAGGCTACCTTCTGTTCTAGGAGGAAAGTGGGCCAAGTAGTCCTTATCTGCCGTCAAAGTCTATGATTCTATCTGCCCCAAAGAGCTTATAACCCCTGGAGGGGGCGTTCAGGATGGACTGCATGACATCACTAGAAAATCCTAAAACCCTAAGCCAAGAGTGCCTTCTGAGGTAGATGCCAGCTGCAGCTGCTCTGGCTGAGGCATCTGAAACATCACAGGTAGACCTCAAGAGGTGCCTACCTATAAGCTGGAGAGCCTTGAGCATCTCCTGTTTCTGGGGACCCTCAGGAAGGGCTTGGACTGCTGCTTTTGCCTTTTTCCAGAAGGTATTCTGAAATGTGACCATATGGACATGGTAATTCACTATTCCAAGGCCCAGAGTGGCACAGGCAAAAGTCCTCTTGGTTACGAGGTCCAGCTTTCTCGACTCCCTATCTGGGGGCAGGGAACTGAAGTGTTGGGGCCTCTTAGACCTATCATGGGCTGCATTTATCACCACTGAATCAGCCTGCAGGTGCTCTGTGAAAAAAAAGCTTCCCAGAGGGAGCCTTCTACAGTTTGCCTGCCTTCCTAGACATGGCAGGGATCATGGCTGGCCTGTACCAGGCAACCATGGTGGCATCCTCCAATGCAGCCAGCAGAGGAGGAATAATTAGAGAGGAAGAACCTGTTAGTTCCAGAAGCTCTACCAGGTTTCTTCTGGCACTACCCTGCTCCTCAGTATCAAACCTCATTGCTGTTTGGAGCGGTCTCATGTTGGAAATGAAGGAGGAGTCATCAGGAATAGAACTTGGGGTATACTTTGTGGACTCCTCCCTTCCTGAGGAAACAGTGGAATTAGACCTTGATGGGCTCCTATCCCTATCTTCCTCCTCCTCCTCTTCCTCTTCCTGTGGGATGAGGTCAGGAATATGTTCCTGATCCTCACTGATGGGCTCAGAGTAATGGAGAGACGCCAACGAAGATGTCAACGCACTGGAGCGAGTGTGGTGTGTCATCATAGTAGTTGTTGATGCCAGGGCAGGCCTAGTAGGCCCTGGCATTATCGGGCCTGGAGGAGGAATAGGTATTGAATGGCCTCCACAAAGGAGGAGAGCACCATCTGTATGTCCACGGGGGCCAGCGTCACTGGGATGCCTAGTGGCATCACCAGGGGAGGCTGGAACCACAGAGTCAGCAAAACAGCTGGAAGCTGAGGTGCCTGGTCAGCAAAACAGCCAGCGGCACCAATAGGGGAAACCGAGGTCCCAGCATTGGCAGAACAGCTAGCAGCGTCGATGGGAGAAGCTGAGGCACAGCAATGGTGGGACAGATTGCGATGTAGGTGGGGAAAGCAGAAGTCCTGACATTGAGGAGCCAGCACCGGCCATAGAAGGTCCTGTGGAGCCTACTGCCAGAAGACCCTGAGAAAGAGGTCTTAGATGCAGGGCTTGCAACAATGAGGGCGTCAGGAGGCACAGCGCCGCCACACTGTCTCCGGCCGTAGAGGATCTAGTGGTATTCACTGCTAAAGCCAACCCTGTGGAAGCGAGGGTGTGGGTAGCAGGTGGGGTTGTCGCCAAAGTGGATGATGAGGCTACAGCACCCAGCACCACGGAGAGCATCAACAGTGAGCATACCGGGGGAGGGATGTCTCCCTGCTCTGTTCCATGTCCCGGTGCTTATGTTTCCCAGAAGATTTGTACCGGGCCTTCGACGAGTGGGAGCCCATGGACGGAGTTGGTGATGTGGAGGAACTTCCCACCTGGAGCTCCTTCTCCATTCGGGCTACCTTCTGTTCTAGGAGAAAAGTCTGCAGGGCCTTCAGATGGCACCGCCAGGTAGCCTGGTTGAAGACGTGGCAGTTGAAGCCGTGGCAGATCTCATAGACCTGAACATCGTGGGCCTCGCCGAGACAGCGGACACAGGCGTCATACTCGTCGTTGCCGAGGAACTTACCACACTTGCAAATATCTAGAGTTTTGCGACAGACTTCGACATACACAGCAACGAGAATCACTTTGAATAAAGTGATAATGACTAGGGTGAAAAAAAATACAGGTTACTCACCTGTAACAGGAGTTCTAGGAATGGTATATGTTGTTCATCCACACTCATTGGCAGTATCCTTGCCGCTTTAAATCTTGCCGGAAGGTCTTCAAGCTTGCTCCTCCCACCCACCCGGGTGGTATAACTCTCGGCTCCGCCCCATGGCGCCAGATCTGGCCGCTGGAAAGCTCAGGTTGTCGTCGAAGCCGGGAGGTCGGGTGTCGTGGATGAACAACATATACCATTCCTAGAACTCCTGTTACAGGTGAGTAACCTGTATTTCTAGGGACATGGATATGTTGTTCATCCACACTTATTGGCAGACTCCTAGCAGTTCTCCGGGAGGAGGGAGGCAAGATGCACACCCCCTATACTTACTTGGGAAAGAGAGACTGGAGAACCGAGGCCCCAAAACCAGCATCCCGGCGTGACTCAAGGTCGATGTGGTAGTGGGTAATGAAGGTGTTTGCTGACTTCAGGTAGCAGCCCTGCAGATTTCCTGGACGGGGCGTCCCTGGAAGCAGCCACCGTTACAGCAGTATGGCGGGTAGAATGAGCTCTTATCCTCTGGAGGCTCCAAGCCCGCTAACTATAGCAGAGATCTATGCAGGAGGTTACCCACCTGTATCGTCCCTTGGCTGCAGGTCTGCCAGATGCGGCTTCAGCGTAGGTGACAAACAGCTGGCGAACCTCTCCCCGAATTTCAGCCGTGCGCTCCTTATAATAAGCGAGCGCCCTTCTAGGGTCCAGAGTATGGAGCCTATATTCGGCCTCCGAGGTGTGATTGGGGTAGAACACCGGCAGAGTCAACACCTGGTTAAGGTGAAACTCCGACACCACCATCGGAAGGAATTTCGGGTGGGAGCGCAGGACAACCTTGTCCCTGTGGAAGACCAGGTAAGGAGACTCGATGGGCGCCTGGAGCTCTCCCATCCTTCTGGCTGACGTGATAGCCACCAAGAAGGCGGTCTTCCACGACAGGTGAGAGAGAGCACACCTGTGCATAGGTTTGGAATGGCTTGCCCATGAGCTTTGCCAGCACCAGCAGTAGATCCACTTGGAGGTGGGGGTTCCCGCACTGGAGGAAAATGATCAAGGCCTTTGAAAAAGCGCCCAGACCACCTCTCTCTGCTTACCGACTGCTTCCTGGCCCGCGCCCGTAAGCAGAGATGGCTGCCAGGTGCACCCTTAGGGTCGCCGACCCTAAGCCCTTGACTAGAAAGGACCATAAATAGTCCAAGATGCTTGCCAAGGAACAGGAGGAAGGGTCCAAGCCCTTGCCTGACACCAAATGGAAAACCTTTTCCATTTGAAGGCATAACATTTTCTGGTCGACTCATACGGGACGCCTCAACTACATTGAGGACCTCGTCGGAAAGACCCAAAGCCTGGAACTCTAGCCGCTCAGGAACCAGGCCGTCAGGTGCAGGGATTGAAGGTCCGGATGGAACACCTTCCCTGATTGACTGAGAGCAGGTCCGGGCGAGCTGGAAGCTGCCGTGAGTCCTGGAGCTGAGACTGAGGAGATCTGGTACCAGAACTGGCGAGGCCAGTCTGGGGCTATCAGAATCACCTCGCCTTGTCCCTCCTCGCCTTGAGAAGCACCTTGTGGATCAAGGAAATGGGGAAAGGCGTAAAAGAGGCCGGGGTCCATTGCCTCGAAGGCATCCCCCTGCAGCGAGCCCCTGCTGAGGGGCGGGCATGGAACAGACTCAACCCGCTCTCCATGGAGGCAAACAGGTCCACCTGAGGTGTGCCCCAAAGGAGAACAGATGCTGTACTACCTCGGCAGGAGAGACCACTGGGATGCAGCCCCTATCCGGCTCAGGGCATCGGCCAGGGTGTTGGAGGCTCCTGCCACGTGAATGGCTAGGAGATCCGCCTCCAGGCTGCGCACGAGTGACCAAATGCGAGAGCTTCCTTGCATAGAAGCATGGAGCGTCCCGCCCCTGGCGGTTTAGATAGTACATGGTCGTGGTATTGTCCGTCTGGACTCGGACCACTTGACCCCGGAGGAACGGAGCAAAGGCGGTGAGAGCTAGGCGGACGCTCGGAGCTCAGCAGGTTGATGTGGCATCGGGACTCCGCGGGGACCAGAGGCCATGAGCCCGGTGTTCCCCCAGATGGGCACCCCAACCCATCAGAGAGGCATCGGTCGACAGAGAGACCGTCGGCTCGGGGCGGACGAACGGGATGCCCTCCTGCAAATGATCTGGAACGGTCCACCACTGGAGAGCATTCCACATCCCCTGTGTCACCGACACAAGCTGGTCCAAGGGATCGCAGCGTTGTGACCACTGGCTGGCCAGTCCCCACTGAAGGGGACGCATGTTCCAGCGGGCCCAACGGACCACGCTGGTACAGGCCGCCATGAGACCCAGGAGGCGCAGGAAGTCCCGGGCAGGGCGCAATTGCCCAACCAGAAATGATCGGGCAAGGAGGAAAGAACCTGGCCCTGTCCGCGGGAGCAGCTCTGGCTCGAAGAGGTCGAGCTGCGCCGATGAATAAAATCACCTGCTCGCCTCGAGTTCCGACTTGGCCTCGCTTGATAAGGAGGCCCAGTTGAGAGCAGACCTGGAGGGCAGATCTCTGGACCACTCCGCCTCCTTCCTGGAGGGAGCTGCTATCAGCCAGTCGTCCAGGTAAGGGTACACCCGGACCCTCGGCGCCAGAGAATGCTGTCACCACTGCCATGCATTTGGTGAAGACCCTGGGAGCTGGAGACAAGCCGAAGGGCATGGCTTGAATCAAGAGAGATCCTTCCGCTCGAGCGAAGGAATCTCTGGTGAGACAGACGGATAGGGACGTGAAAAAAGCGCGTCCTGCAAGTCCAGAGAGCAGAACCCACACGCGTTCCAAGGATGGTATTATCTGAGCCAGGTGACCATCCTGAAGGTTCGAGACCTTAGGAACTTGTTTTAGGTCGTGTAGGTCGAGAATGGGGCGCCAGCCCCCCGTCCGTTTTCGAACCAGGAAGTACCTGGACACAAACCCTGGGTCTGAAGGAGGGTCCACCACCTCTCTTACCACCTTCTTCTGGAGGAGGAGAGTGATGTCGGCTCGACGAGCCGCCAGTGAGGCTGGGGATCCCGAAGCCCCCCGAGGGGCGACGGCTCTGAAGGGTGGTGCCTGCTCGAATTCCAGAGGCAGGCCTCTTCCCACCACCTCAAGACCCACCTGTCCGTGGTAACAGCGGACCAGGCGGAGCGAGTGCGGAGCCGTCCCCAGGGGAGACCCAGGGTAGGTGACGGGGATGGGGCGACACCCCTCAGCCCGTCACTGGGCAGGCTTGGAGGGACCGGCCGAGGGACCTCCTGGGCCCTTTCCTCCCTGCCTCCTGTTAGAGGAAGCCGGCGGCTTGGGTTTGGATGCCAAGGCCGAGCCTGCTGGCCCTGGCGTTGCTGGGCAGGCGGCGCCGAGGGCACAGAAGGACGAAAGGGCTTAGGCTGTGGTTTTGTGCCTTTGTCCTTCTGAGCGGAAGGGACCGAGTCCAAGGTGGCATTGGACTTCTCGATCCTCTGCAGGTGACCTTCCACCCCAGGGTCGAAGAGGTCAGTCCCCAAAAGGAACATCCGCCAACTTGTGCTGGTATCCAGTAAAGGTGGATATCCTCAGCCAAGCCCGCCGGCCTGACGCCACTCGCGGCCGCCACCGATCTGGCACATGAGTCCCCTACATCCAAAGCAGTCTGGAGCTGCTGTTTGGCCACTCCCTGCCCTGGTCCCGCACCTGCTTAACCGTAGTCTGCAGATCGGGCGGAAGATGAGGGATGACCTCATCCAGGAGCCCAACAGGGCATGAGAAAATGTGCCATGAGGACGGCCGAACTGGCCTGGCGAAGGCCGAGAGGGCCATAGCGTAGACTTTTCGCCCGACATAGTCCAATTTCTTGGACTCCTTGTCAGGAGGTTTGTCCACATCCCTGGCGTTGCGGCCGCGCGGCAGCTGTCGGTAACCAACCCCTCAGCAGAGGGTGTCCGCAAACCGGACAAGGAACCGGTAGGGACTGCATACTTCCTGGCCATCCTGGCCGAACGCGCAGGGCAGGAAGCAGGGCGCTGCCAAAGCTCCAGTGCCGGACCCACTATGGCCTCGGCCACCGGAAAGGCCTCCGTCGGAGAATCCTCGGTCCAGAATTCCCGGAGGGATACCTGGCCCGCTTGGAACGGGTTCGAGCTCCATCCCGTAGACTCCGAGATGAGCCGAAGCAGTCCTAGGAAGAGACGACGGGCTATCGTCCATTGGCTGACCTCCTGAAGACTCCAAGTCCAGTCGCTTGGAGAAGAAGGAGGAATCATCTTCGGACTCGGAAGAGTCCTCGAAGAACTGCCTCTGGCCTGAGCCACCCTTCACCTGCCGAGGTCGGTCGGGAGTGAGGGGTAACTGACAGCCGATGGGGGAAACCCTTAGCGACCGAGAATCCTGGTCGGAGCCCCAATTGGTGGCTGTGGAGGCGGAGGTTCCACCGGAATCGGTGGAGCAGCTGGTTTTGGCCGAACAACCGGCCTGGGTATAGGCTCCTCGGACAAGTCGAGGGGTTGTGTCGGCCGTTCCGGTGACAGCCACTTAATGGCCGGGGAAGGCGCCGGAGTCGGCTTATTCCCGGCCAGGAGGAGCTGTTGCAACATAAGGTCCTCGTACCGTCGACGTAATTTACGCCGAAGCCTCCCCTCATCCGAGGAGGAGGGGCCGAGGGCAGCGGCGGCCTTGCGCTTGCAGTGCGGACGAGACCGCCTATGACGGTGGGAACGGCTGGACATGAAGAGGTCGAGACCGAGACCGAGAGTCCCGGAATTTCGGGTCGGTGCGGGGAGGTGTCGGCCGGAACCGGCACTCCCTTCGGCTCGGAAGGTCCATCCGAGGGCTCCGGAACCGGAGGCACAGGCGAGCCCAGGGATCCTCAACTCCTCCGGGGAACGGGAGAGGAATCTCGGCTGCTAAAGGCGACAGCCCGTCCAATGGGTCGAGAAAATCTAGACTTCATCAGTGGAGTCTCGGTCAAGTGACCTGGCGGGGACACCGTGAGGCCAGTGGCGAAGCCGAGCCGTCGACCCGAAGCCGACAGTCGACGGCCCGGGAGAGGACCTTTCCGCTCCCAAGGCGTCGGGCGGTTCTGCTGTCCCTCTTTTGGACCGAGAAAAAGGTCCAGCAGACGCAGGCCTTCTCCCTTAGTGAGAGGGACAGACAAAGCTCCATAAAGGAAGCCGTGTAGAAGAACCCAGAGAGAGCGGGATAAATGCCGCGGCCGAGGAAGATACGGCCCGCGCCGCCTCCTCTTCGAGGGCGACCATCCGCTCGAGCTGATCCGTCGAGCCCGCCGCGGACACGCCAACCGGGCCTCCTGGATCTCACCGAGGGAACGCTTCGGGACGGCCCAGTTGCAATCAAGCAGCACGGTCTTCGAGGATGTAGGTCGAGAAAAGATGAGCACAGGTCGCAAAGCCTGCGGGTCGTGCTCAAGGCCTAAGCAGTAACACACGTGGAGTGTGGATCCGTCCGAGACATCTTCTGCCCGCATGGGCATCTCCGAAATCCGAGTCGATTTATCCATCGTGGCCGCGAGGGATCGAAGACGAAGTCTTTTTGCAAAATATTATTTTTAAATCCGCAACGGAGAAATAGGAACTAGTCGTGAAACGTGCAGAGCGTTAAGGAGGGAACCTGAGCTTCCAAGCGGTAAGGAAGATCTGGCGTCATGGGGCGGAGCCGAGAGTTATACCACCCGGGTGGGTTGGAGGAGCAAGCTTGAAGACCTTCCGGCAAGATTTAAAGCGGCAAGGATACTGCCAATGAGTGTGGATGAACAACATATCCATGTCCCTAGAAATAACAAAATATAAAAGTTAACAAGTTTTGGTGGTCGACTGAAGTGGTGGTGTCTCCGTGGAATCCGTGGGTGGCTCCTGGAAGACTGCTAGCAAAAAAGTATCCGTGTGGTCCTAGTGCCTGGTGGATAAAGTTCCACAGGTGTGACATGATGAAAGAGATATCCTTGAAGAAGATCGGTCTCTTGTTGGATAGCCTTCTGCATACAGTTCTGTTTATCTACTTGTTAGTTTTTTTATTGTACCCTGTATTCATTGTGATGTTGCCTGCCCTATGTCTTTAGGTTTAGGTCATAACCTTCCTGTACAATTTCCCAAAACTGTACCTTTTATCCACCTGTTAGTTTTATTACTGTATCCTGTATTTATTGTGATGTTGTCTGCTCTGTACCCTGTACCTTTCTGTACCGCTGGTCACTTGTGAAAAAGGGCTATGTAGCTTATCCTGCTCTCCAGTATAAAAAATAAAAACAAAATTAAATTAGTTTTGCCACAACTGCCATATTTTTCCTTTTACTGTCCGAACGCCACTGTACCATGGACAGTTTTCCAAGAGGCATCTGTCACCTCCAGTTCTTTTGTTTTCTTGAATTCTGAACAACATTTTGGATAAAAAAAAAATTTCGGACCTGATAACTACATCCCATGAAAAAGGGACTTCACAGAGCATAATATCGCTGGCCAGGTAAACAGACCCAGCACACCAACCTAGTTATATAATCCCAGTGGTGTCCAAAGGTTAAAACAGGAGGTTCCACGTAAGACTATTATTTTAACATGATGTTTATTTCCCCCTCCTGTACGCTATTGTTACAATAATAAAATATTGTTAGGTAGACAGGAACTTGCTCTAAACCCACCACGTCCCCGGCCCGTGACCTGAATTGCCCATGTATTTGTGAGCTGCTCAACCATTTAACTGGCGAGTGTCACATCATGAATAAAATGGTATCTCAGAATAATGGGCAGAACGCTCGGGGCAGGGGGAGGGAGACTGAACATAAAAACAGTTAAAGACAAACAGCAGCAAGATCATAAAGGGGAAAGAATATACGATTTAAGAGAAGACACAATCAGGATTAGTTTAACAGCTCTGACTGGATGCATGGATGGACATACAGACTGATTTAGGTATTATATGTGTCTGCCCAAACCACACAAGAGCAGTCTCTTATACCATAAGAGACATCCCTCGTAGGCCCTATTATCTTATTATAAAGCACTCACTTTTAGCTCAAGTGATATATATTGGGTGTCTTTTTGTTTTTTATTTTATTGTGTGGTCCTCCCTCCCAGTGCTCATGTGCCCTCCGGTGATTTGCATATACATACATATATATATATATATAGTATATATATACTGTATATGTATAAAAACATATATCCTATGATGCTTTGCATTATGGGGGCATGTGCCATTTTGCATTTCTTTGAAATCTGGCTTTGTTGCCAATGCTGTTTTGAGGTAAACCTCACTCAGTGCATCTGCTTAGTTTGCTTTCTATATTTTTTGGGCCCACCATGCCCCAATCCCGTAAGACATTAGGGATGGTTTGTTTTTCCCTGCGGTATACAGGCAAGGCACACTGATGAGTCCTGTGTAGGATGAACCATGTTTCTGTATCCTCTGTTCTCATCCTCTGCAGACTGCGTGACAGGCCCCTTAGCATCATGCATTCTTGCTTAAAGCAGAACCAGCCTAAATTCCATGGTGATTGGTATATATATCCCATGATGCTCACTGTGGAAGAGGATATGTGCTATTTTGTATTTCTATAAACCCTCCTAACACTCCTGCATGGGAGCATTGACTGACTAAAATCACATTAGAGATTTATAATCATTTGCATATTCATCACAGATTCAACCAATGAGCACTGAGGATTTGTCTGGGCATAAGGACCTTCTATGACCATAAGGATGCCTCATGAACTGGCCAAGTGGTGTAGTGGGCTGTGCACCTCACCTCTTGCCATACCGGCAACCTGGGCTCGAGAGTGGATGTGGGTCATTCAGGGACGGGCCAGGAGAGGGAGGACTGAGTGTCCCTATGACAGCTCCACTCTCTTAGGTGGGGAGTGCATCCCGCTGTTCACCTGCCACCTTTAGGTGTCTCAGTGACAGCACAGTGGGACCACACAAGGAGAGGGACATCACAGGAAGGGCACTAAGGGTGTCTCTGCTGAGGCACAGAGTGCACATCACACCCACTGCACGCGAGGTGGGCTGGGACGAGAACTAGGAGGAAGAATCCTCAACCACAGGATGAAGGCCCAGTGCCTCACAGGTCCCTATTGGCAACATGACTCCCTCCCCCCAGAGAGTCCTTTGTTAGAGGACAATAGAGAGATGATAAGCCCCAGAGAAGCCAGGTGATGGGGCCAGCGGTACTAGTCAAGCTGACCAAGGTAGAAAAACTGTAAATAAAATAGAAGTGCCTTATGCACAGCATGTGAAACTGGAAATTTCCACTTTTCAAAGAGAGGGTGTCTGTCTGTTAGATTAAAAAACTATTTTTTTTTAATTTAAACACCATATAACTCATCCAGCATAGTCTGATGAATGACATTAATATATTCATAGGAACAGTTGGGAAGTCTATTATGTATTTCATTACTGCCATGGTGCCCACTTTTATGGTTTTAAGAGTGGCCTCACACACATGCTTAGAATATGAATACATGAACCTTTCTGATACCCTAAGCATGTGAATGAGAGCACTCCTACAACAAAAGTCTCTGAGAGGGTCACAGTCATGAGCAAGGCTGATCAATAATAGGCGAAAATGTTAAAAACTCAATGGAACAAGCCTGTTTCTCCGGTACCTGTGTATGAGCACTCGCAGACAAAGACTGCCTGAGGTGCAAGGGAAAAGAAGAGCTCTGACTGGTGGAAAACACCCCCTCAGTCTATACTGGATACAAGAGAGTGTCTCACGTGCAGGGAAAGGAGTGCTCTGTTTAGTAGGAAATGCTCCTTTGGGCTAGAACAGTGAGATCTGATTGGTGGGACGTGCCCCCCTTGATCTATAATGGATAAGAGTGGCTCAGGAGCAGGGAAAAGGAGAGCTTCGACTGGTGAGAAACGCTCCTTCAGTCTTTAATGGATATGAAAGAGTGACTGTACTTCTGAACCAGTGTCAGTGGCTCAGTAGGTAGCACACTCGCCTCGGAGGCCGGGAGATCAGAGGGCTGTGGGTTCAGTTCCCACATCTGGCACTTGGGTTAATATCCCAGTACTGACACTGTAGTGCAGCATGAGAGGGGTGCTGCGCTTCTGAGGTGCCGTCTTTCGGATGAGACGTTAAATCGAGGTCCCATCTGCCTGGATTGGTGGTAGTTCAGGTGGATGTTAAAGATCCCATGGCACTTATCGAAAAAGAGTAGGGGAATTTCCCCGGTGTCCTGGCCAAATTACCCTCATTCACTAAAAATACCACCAACAGCTTAATGTGGTTCAAGGTCAGTTGGCATTCATCTGTATCCCCCTCCCCCGGGTCGTGCCTGAAAATAGGCAGGATTTGTCTAGTGCACTTACCCGGTCAACAAAAGCTAAAAAAACACAACATAGAAACACAGAATTTGACGGCAGATAAGGACCGCTTGGGCCCACCTAGTCTACCCAGTTCCCTACCTACTGGATAACCTGCAGATCCTTGTTAACCAACAGCCTATTTCTTCCTACCCCCCCCCCCACAAGAATTGCCTTATGTCTGTCCCATGCATTCTTGAATTCTCCCACCGTTTTAGACCCCACAACCTCCTCAGGAAGGCGGTTCCATGCGTCCACTGTGACAAAATACTTCCTCACATTGCCCTGAGCCATCCCTCCTCTATCTTCAAATTATGTCCCCTTGTTCTTGCACATCTCTTTTTATGAAAGATGCTACCCTCTTGGACTTTGTTGATTCCACTGAGGTACTTAAACGTTTCTATGATGTCCCCCCTCTCCCTGCTTTTCTCAAGGGTATACATATTAAGTTCCTTTAGTCTCTCCTCATATGGCTTCTCTTCCAGACCCTGCACCATTTTAGTTGCCTTCTTCTGGACTGCCTCCATCCTGTCTATGTCCTTGCGGAGATGGGGTCTCCAGAACTGGATGCAGTACTTCAGATGGGGTCTCACCAACTGTCTGTACAGAGGGATGACAACTTCCTGTTTTCTGCTGGTGATGCCTCTCCCTATACATCCCAGAATCCCCAGCCCTCCCTACTGCCTTCTCACATTGCTTGCCAACCTTAAGGTCATCTGATATGATTACCCCAGGTCCCTTTCCATTTTTGTTGTTGTTACTACCTACCCCCCCCCATTGTGTACTCTTCCCCAGGGTTTTTGTTTCCCAGGTGCATTATTTTGCACTTCTTTGCACTGAATCCAAGATTCCACACTTCTGACCATTCCTCCAACCTTGCCAAGTCCCTTCTCATCCTTTCTATGCCCCCTTGTGTATCAATCCTATTGTAGATCTTTGTGTCATCTGCAAAGAGGCATATTTTTCCTTCCAGTCCCTCTGCAATGTCACTTATAAAGACATTACTGCGGGAGGCAATATAGCGCAGTGGTTTAAGGCTCTGAGCTGCAAATCTGGAGACCTGGGTTTGAATCCCACAGCCCCCACTTGCATACTGTGTGACCCTGAGCAAGTCACTTAACTTCCCTGTGCTCCCAGGTCGCACCTGTAAACAAGTTTTCAGCTTAATGTGTTTCTCCTGGTTAAACAATTAGAAAAAAAAAAACATTAAAAAGGACTGGACCCAGTACTGAACCCTGCGGTACCCCCCACTAGTAACCCCGCTTTCTTCAGAGTGGACTCCGTTTACTATTACCTTCTGTGTCCTGTTGTCCAGCCAATTTTTTACACAGGCTACCACCCTGGGACCCATTCCCAGGCTGGCTAATTTGTTTATTAATCTTTTGTGTGGTACTGTATCAAATGCCTTGCTAAAGTCTAGGTAGGCCATGTCCACAGCCCCTCCCTGGTCTACTACTTCTGTTCTCTCACTCTGAGATTATGCGGGGAGACACTCCTAGTTCCAGAACAGGCACCCCACCTGTCCCTATAAACTTGTATACACTTACCTTCTCGTATTAGTAAAGTGAGAAAAATGTGATGCAAAGCTGAATAGTTACGCGGAAGGACTTGATCAGAATTTTTTTTTTTAATCTGTACTTTTCCCTTTTGTCGCCTGGCAACTACCCAACTTTGCCACCTCAGGCAGTGGCCTTCATTTTGTAAGGGGCTCCCCCGTTTATGGGGGATTAACTTTGGGATCTCGAGACCTCAGATGCCCCCCGAATCATCTTCATCCTCCGGTCCCTTCAAGACATGCAGCATGGGGACAAGTAGAGCACATAAATCCATGTTGCCAGTGACTGAAGTGGGCGTTGAGCCTCAGCTCCCCAGCAGAGCTTCACAGCTGCACTGTTTGTCCACAATCCTGGCCCCAGGATTGGAAAGCGGGTCTGGGACCAGGAAATTAGGCTGACATTTGGTGCCTCTTTCATGCTCCCCAATCCGAGGATCAGAAGAGGGGTCGGTAACAAATATGCCAGGGCTAGAGCATCGAGAGGAGAGTCACATGCATGTGTGACACAGCAAGAGTTCCATTTTTCAAACTGGGTCTCAAGCTTCAACCGGTACAATGGTCCCCAGCTCAGAGGAAGAAAACAGAACTGGGACCTTGTGTTAAATGCAGAAGAGCGGTTGCTCCAAATAAACAACTTGACTTTCGCGTCATTGGGCCTCCACACATGCGCAGTTGGACCTGAATCAGAGCCGGAGCTCTACCAATTAACCGAGAGGCGTGACTCCCCAATACTCCTTACCTGGCCCAATAGCCACCTGTGGGGCCGGGACCAGCCCCAATCCGCCATGTAGAGCCAAAATAAAGATGCAAGTGTCTACAGGACTACAATTACAAAGTAAACATTGTTTAACCAGGAGTAGCACACTAAGCCAAAGCTTGTTTCCAGATGCGACCTGGGAGCACAAGGAAGTTAAGTGACTTACTTAGGATCACACAGTATGCACCTAGGTGGCTGCGGGATTCAAACCCAGGTCTCCAGATCTGCAGTTCAGAGCCTTAACCCACTGTGCTATACTGCCTCCTCAAGACATTTACAAATGTAAACAAAGATAGTGGCTCCCATAAGAGCTACAGAGTCACCATAAATGATGGGAAGGGCCAAAGGTGCTGTGACTGGCTGGTAACTAAACTAAACATCAGCCGAACAGCCACTCAGATGTTAAGTTTCAGCCCTGAGAGAGAGAGAAAGGGAGAGCTGTTCACTCAGAGTCAGTCAGAGCTGGGGGGACAGAGGGAGCAGTTGGGCTGAGCAGCTCACAGCCACTTCCAAGACTGTCTCAGCTAGGCTTCTAGGAGGCTGAAAAATGAAAGGGGTATAAGTGAAACACCAGACAGAGAAAGGCAAATTCCTAGATATGTCTTCTGGCACATGAGGGGGAATTTCTGCAGGCAGTTGCAGACTTCATTGCCGATAGGATGTCGGAGCTATCCAGATGGATTATTTGGAGCGATTTCAATGTCTGGGTAGACAAAGAACTCTCACACTATGATCAGGATTTCCTTCAGTTGATGGATTCACTGGCCCTAGCACAAGTGGTTACTTCTGCATCCCACCAACAAGGGCACACCTTGAGATTGATCAGGGACCCCCTTTGTAGTCCACACCCTGTGGAGATGCTTCAGTAATGCCTTTTAAGTGGCTTTGGCCAGAAGGACTGCAGGCGGTAAAATTCATCTAGGTGGTGTTGGCAGCTTTTGAGACTATCCTGGAGGTGGCCTATAACAGGGTCATTACTGAGGCCTTCCACTCGATAGCACTTACTTCTGTATGATCCCAGGTCTCATACTTGGGCTCCCTGTGGCTTAATGGGAAGCTCAGGGAGCTGAAAACCAAGGTTTGAAAGTTAGAGAGCTGTGGTGGAAGTCCAGGGCTCAGGAGGACAAACTGGTTTTGAATACTCATTATGATGAATATTAAAGAACACGCTATCGTAAGAAGGCAGTATTTCTGTCCAGGAAGATTGTGGCTGCGAGAACTCAACAGACTCACCTCTTCCAGACTGCGGACAAGCTATTAAATGCAACCTGTCTACAGCCAGTTAGAGCTGGTTCATTGGCTAAATGTGAAGAGTTTGCTTGATTCTACTTGGACAGAATACCCTTTATTCAAACCGAGATCACACCAGGCAGGCTGTTACAAGCCAGCAGGGTTAAGCCTGCACCGCTAAGCTGTCATGGGGAGAGCTTAGACCAGTCACAATGGAGGAGGTCTGTGAGGTAATCTTGGAGCTGCAGCCCACTTTTTATGAACTAGGCCCTGGCCCAACATGATTACTAGTGAGTTGTGTGGGGTTGCTGGGTCTGGTGTTCACAAGAATTGTTCGGTGCTACTTATCAGAAGGATTCTTTCTAGAGGCATTGAAAAATCCACTGGTCTGGCCCCTCCTGAAGAAACTGTCTTTAAGCCCAGACATCCTGACTAATTATCATCCCATATCGAGCCTGCCCTTTTTAGGAAAGGTTATTGAAAAGGTGGTGGCACTGCAGTCTGAGGCACCCCTGACAGCCAATGACATCTATAAGCCCCTCCAATCTGGTTTCAGATGTGGACAAAGCACAGAGACAGTGCTGGTCTGGGTGCACAATGACCTACACAGAGTTACAGATCGAGGGGAACGGTCAATTCTCATTGTCCTTGGTCTCTCATCAAGGTTTGACACTGCACCATGGGTTGTTTTTGGATGGTCTGAGGGAGTAGGGAGAATTCACTAGCACATTCACCTGCTGCTTTGAGTCCTACCTCAGGGACAGGAAGCAGGGGTTGGTGATGGTAACTTTCTCAGAACCGTTAATGCCCCTGCTTTGTGATGTGCCCCAAGGCTCAGTCCTCTCACCTGTGCTGTTTGCAGTGTACGTACTTCCTCTAGGAAAGATCATAAGGTGATACAGCATGGATTTTCACTGCAACGCAGATGATACCCAGCTGTATCTGTCATTTCCACTTGGGATGTCAGATGCCGTCAATGTGCTAAATTTGCACTTGTCTCAGATTAAGAGCTGGATGGTATCTAGCTGGCTGAGACTTAAGCTGGACAGACTGAGGTTCTGGGGATTGAGCTGGGTCATAGGAGGGATGGACAGTAGCCATGTGACGGGGCTTTGGCAAGGTTTTCCAGGCTGCTGGCTGCTACCAAGGTGGTAAATCTGGAGGTCATTCTGGATGAGATGCTGAGACTTGAGGTTCAGGTGTCAGCTCTACTCCATAGTGGCTTTTACCACCTTAGGAAGTCAGCTAGATTAAGTCCCTTATCCCATTCTAGGACCTGCTGACACTGGCTCTTGCATTTGTGACATCCAGGCTGGACTACTGTAACATGGTTTACCTCGGGGTCCATGGAGGTACCCTCCAACGTTTACATCTGGTGCAGAATGCAGCGGCCAGGTTGCTGACAGGCCTTTCAGGGTTATGTCATATAACTCCGGCCCTGTATGAATGGCACCAGCCGCCAGTGAAGTGGTATGTGACCTTCAAAGTCGGTTTGCTAATCTACAAGGCCCTACATGGGTTAGGCCTTAGCCACCCTTCTGAAACTCCTGAATTCCCATCAGTTCTCACGCCCTCTCTGCTTGGTCCCCAGGGCCAGGCTGAAGTTCTCCAGGGATTGTGCACTTGAGGCTGCTGGCCCCATGATTTGGCGCACTCTACCTAGATAAAGCTACCAACTTTCCGAGGCCTAAAACTGGGACGGTCCATCCTGGCCATGATCACCCCCACGGGCACTGCCGCAGACAACGCTGCACACAACTGATAACATTTTGCTGCTTGCTCTGGCCATGCCGCCCCACAGTAACACCATTAGCAAACATTGAGATTATAACAATACATCATTCTGCTGCAGCAAGTTCCAAATCATAATGTACAGAAACTTAATAAAAAGCAAACCTGCGTTAAACTGTGATCAGACATTCGAGCTGCATGTATTGTTCCTCCTGACAGTCCCATTCAACCTGCTTACACTCACCTCAATTGCTGAGCATACTTCACTTCGGTGACTCCCATCACCACACCAGATTGTTTTCACACACTTCCCTACAGCTGATCAGGTTCGGGTACCTTAGTTCACTGCTGCCAGCCTCTTCTCTATCTGGAGTCCCTCTCAGCTGCTGGCAACCAGATGTCCACATGCGCTTGTTTGCTCTACTACCTAGTCTAATCTAACAGGAAGGAAGGAACATGCTTTGCTGTGCTCCCACTGACAAACTTGCAGTGCAACACAGGCGCAGGGATTGAAGTTGCAAATTGCTGACCAGCCCAAGCAACGCCACAGTGGTGCTGAAATAACTGTCACTCACGGATCAGCAGTCAGTGCCCCCCCCAAAAAAGGGACAAAACTGGGACAAGTAAGCAAAAACCAGGATAAAAGTGACATTTTGCAAAACTTGTGGGGACACTGGAACATGCTCCCTAAAACAGGGACTGTCCTGGGAAAACAGGGACAGTTGGTAGCTTTATACCTAGAGCACTGAGGGAAGCACCCTCTATAAAAGGG
The DNA here is from genome assembly GCA_016271365.2 of Neoceratodus forsteri. Classification (NCBI taxonomy): domain Eukaryota; kingdom Metazoa; phylum Chordata; order Ceratodontiformes; family Ceratodontidae; genus Neoceratodus; species Neoceratodus forsteri. The sequence goes on along the minus strand of CM028132.1, from coordinate 1,378,068,933 downwards.
GGCTAAAAATGTACCTATTTAACAAGGCCTTTTCAGATTAGGGCTGGGAAGTGAAAAAGGGCAGCACTAGTCCCCAGAGCTTCAAATCGATGCAGATTCTTCCTCAGCGGGGGAGGAGGGGGGCCTCTGATAAAAATAAAAGCCATTGCTCAACAGATACAGCCCCTACAGTGCCCCTATTCAGTTGAGCAGTGGCTTTCATCTTTATTGGAAGTTCTTTATACATTTACAAGACCATTTGAAAAATGTCCCTCATAGACTTATATGGCGGATGCCCCTACACTCTCCCTACTTAAGACGACACAAAACGTCTGTGCGTGGGGGTGGGGCTGGCAGACTGGGAAGTGGAAGGGATCAGCTGGCCATGGGTTTGGTCTGAGTTATGATCCCTTCCAAAATGGACTTACAGAAAAATGTAAATTTTTACCTGAAAAGGCTACCCGCGGCACTAAGGTAATTATAAAGCCCAAGTTAGAAACTTAGAAATTAATTTTTAGTGCTGAGCTGAATCTGTATTATGTTTACCACAAATAAGCAATCTGTTTTGAAAGTGCATACCCCAGGACTTTCACCGTCTTTCCCAGGATCCCCATTTTTTCTGCAGGGAATCCAGACCTCTTAAAATATTAAGCCTATTAAGAGGCCTACCTGATGGATGGACCTGTGTGACCCTAAAATATCTATGCTGGTACAATAACAATCTCACTGTCCAAGCAACTGTCTGCTAAAGCAACAAGCGCTACTGATGAGCCAAAATTATTGCCACTCCTCATTGCTTTTAACTACTGAAAATGGTTGACTAAAAAGGACTGGGGGCATGAGACCCAAGAAAAAGGAATAGTTTACAGAAATTAAATTTCCAAAAAACTCTGGAGAACAGGATTTGGGAATTTCCCGGGGGGATGGGGTAGAATCAAGCATCGAGTGGATTCTCTTCTTCTCCAGAGGGGGTGTGTCACTGCTTCCACCGCAACACTGCAACCTGAGTGGCAATGCGAATGAGGCGGAGTGGATGGGTGGTCGTCAGCTGTGCTCTGGGACGGACTTCATTGTGTGCACATGTTCCTCTTGAGCTCCTTGTGCAATGAAGTTGAGAGAGTCTGGGAGAAAATGAGGCAGAACCCCCACTCCCAACAGAATGACAGGATTTGGAGCCTGTGCGACCACCCATCCCAAAACTGGAATTTCCGGGGGCCAAGTCTATCTGCTGTCCTGGGACGTAATCAGTGCGAGTCTATGGCGATCACAGGCCACAGCAATGGGGCTGCCTGGGGGCCTGGGGTAGACAAGGGTCAGGACATGAGCCGCAGGTCATAAATAGAAAGCTCACATCACTGCCAGAATAGAATGCACAACCCGAGAAACTGCCTCTCAAGTAAAAATAAATACATTTTTCTTTTTTCATGGCAGATGTTTGACAGGCTCTTGACTGACATGTCGACAGGATGTTTTAACAAACTAGAGTGAACGGAGAGTTAATTTCCTGTTCCTGAGAAAGGATGCTTAGACAGACCTCTGGATATGTGAAGAGTAGCAAACTCCCATTAAATTCCAGTGCATATCATTGTAAAAAGGGGGAGGACTAGTTCGTCTGTTTAGAAAAAGAAAATCATTTAAACCTCTAAAGTAGTTATTACAAACGGGAAAAATAATCTTGTTACGCTGATTTTCTGTGACTGTGCCCTTGTTTGTATACTAACCCCAACAACTCCAGCTTTTCAGGCTCTTCACCGAGCCTGTCACTAGCCCCACCAAGCCCAAAACAGAAGCCTGAAAAAGTGACTGCTCTCCACTAGCATGTGGTTGTTTCTCAGACTGGCAGGCAGTGGCAAGTGGAAGTAGGCACAGTGTATGTACTGGGCTCACTAATGTTCTCCATATACCGTGCATTAATGATCTGGTCACTAGATTTAGGTAGGTGGCTATCAAACAGATATTTTTATTTATTCATTTGTCATTTTTGACTAGGAAAGACCCATTAAGGTACAGCAGCTTGTTTCCAGGTGCATCTTGTATTAATGAGGCTCAATTAAGAAGAGTAACACACTTATTTATTTATTGTTCATGGAATTTTGGTAATGGAATGTTACACACTGCCAGGAAGATTGTAAGAGGCTGCAGGTGGATACGGACAAAGGGAGTAGGAAACCATACGACAGATGCGAGGGGTGGTGGGGGGAGGAACAAAGTGAAGTAATACATTTGGGCAACGAACAGGATGTGGGAACAACTGGTCAATCTGCCGTGTGTTATCAATGATGCCTACTGCTTTCTCCCAGCCATGCGTGTGATGAGGTTATGTTGGCCATATTAAGCAATGGGAGACAGCCCTCTGCAGGGGGGGGGGGGCAGATCGAACTAGCCCTGATTCAGACTACAACTGCCCTCCCCCCAAACTGTGGATCAGGGGTCAGGAGGGATGGGGGGAGAAACTACTGAACAACTGTAATTTGTGGCTGGGGGGGATGGAGGACTAGGGAGGGAGGTTTGAATTTAAAGCCAGTCGGCTCCTGGCACATCAGGGAAGTGGGGCAGAGAGTGGGAAATAACTGGGGTTGGGCAGGGAGTGTCCCCATAGAAAAATGGCTCATATGGCCAAATGAAATCTATGGCACATGTCTACCTAGAGTCTTCAGTGATGCAGACTCCTCCGCCCTCTCCCTCTTAGTCATGTGTGAACTGTGTTTACCATTGCAATTTGTGGACTGGGATGGACTAGGAATGAGGGTTTGAATTCAAAGTAAATCAGCTTGTGGGGCATTCTCGGAGCAGCAAACTGATGTTATTTTTTTTTCTGTCTGTTTTTGGGAGGTCAGGGCAGTAGGATGGAGGGTGGAAAATGACTAAGGTCGAGGAGTGGGCATCTCTACAGCAAAATGGGCCGTATGGCCATATTAAATCCTAGGGACATGTTTGAATACACACCTGCCAAACAGAGTTCCAGAAATATTCATAGTATTATATCTCAAAAACAATCCCAAGCACTGCTCAATACTTTTACGGAAGCTCCTACCCAGAGACTCTGCTCAAAGGAGATTCAAGGAGGAACAGTGTAGGCTGGCCTGGTGGCACTAAGGGTTGAGGCGCTGAATGCCACACCTCGCACCACGCTGGCAACCAGAGTTCGGGAGTGAGCTCAGGTGCCAGGGGGTCTTCAAGAGAGGGCAACAAACGAGCGCCCGCTGGGCTACTCTCCTCTTCCAGGGGGAGGGCTGGGGTTTGTCCGGCATTCCAGCGGCCCCCGGTGGAGATTGAGGGCACTGCAGAACGTGGACAGCACATACAGTAGCGTCGCGGATGTTGGCAGGGTTGTTGTGCACCATGGCGTCAGGTGTACACCATGCAAAGGGGAGGGAGGACAGGGAGCTCACCAGAACAAGGGAAAAACCCGGCTCTGCGAGGGTAGGCGATGGCACCAGACCCCCATGCCCACCGCCGGATCCATCTCTCCCGACCTTCCAGTTCCTCCACCTGGGCCCTCACCTGCAACCAGGGTCTGTCTCTAAGAGCGCCCAATGAGGAGGGGCGGCCCCACTCCAGAGGGGTTAAGCTGGGGTACTGGCTGCGGGAGGAGAGAGGAGGCTTAGGGTTGAGAGGACCTCAGGCGGGCAGGAACAGGCAGGATGCCTGAGAGAGGCTCCACAGGCAGTGACCGGAAGGAAAAAGAAATGTAAAAAAAAAAGGAGGAATAGTGCTGCACGAACATTGGACAGCACTCATTCTCTATATGAGCCCCTAAATTTGTTAACAGATTGCCCTATTGAATCAGGGTGCACTATAGAAAAAACAGGTTACTCATCTGTAACAGTAGTTCTAGGAGTGTTATATGTTGTTCATCCACACTTATTGGCATGTCCCCTTTCCCTTTAAGGATCGCCAGAAGTCCTCAAGCTGGCTCCTCCCACCCACCCGGGTAGTATAACCCTCGGCTCTGCCCCATGAAGCCAGATCTTAGCCCGCTGGAAGCCAGGTTTGTGCGTCCGCAGCAGGGTAGGTCGGGTAAGTCCATGTGGATGAACAACATATACCGCTCTTAGAACTACTGTTACAGATGAGTAACCTGTTTTTCTAGATTCATGGATATGTTGTTCATCCACACTTATTGGCAGACTCCTAGTAGTTCTCCAGGAGGAGGGCGGCAAGGTGCACACCCCCACAAAATACTCACTTGGAAAACAGAGATTGGGGAACTGACGCCACAAAACCAGCATCCTGGCGTGAATCAAGGTTGATGTGGTAATGAGTAATGAAGGTGTTTGCTGACTTCCAGGTAGCAGCTCGACAGATTTCCTGGATAGGGATGTCCCTGGAAGCAGCCACCAATGCCGCAGTATGGCAGGTAGAATAAGCTCTTATCCCTCTGGGAGGCTCCATGCCCACCAACTCATAGCACAGACTTATGCAAGATGTAATCTACTTTGCAATAGTCCGTTTTGCTGCAGGTCTGCCAGAAGTGGCTTCAGCGTAGGTGACAAACAGCTGACGAACATCTCCTCGAATTTACGCCATCCTCTCCTTGTAATAGGAGAGAGCTTGTGTCAGGTCCAAGGTATGGAGCCTGTATTCGGCCTCCAAGGTGTAATTAGGGTAGTATACTGGCAGAGTTAACACCTGATTAAGGTGAAACTCTGACACCACCTTTGGAAGGAATTTTGTGTGGGGGAATAGGACAACCTTGTCCCGGTGGAAGACCAGATAACGAGAGTCCACCGAAAGCACCTGGAGCTCCCCTGTCCTTCTGGTAGACGTGATAGCCACCAGGAAGGCTGTCTTCCACAAGTGCGACAATGCACACTGGTGCACTGGTTTGAATGGCTTGCCCATGAGCTTTACCAGTACCAGCAGTAGATCCCACGGAGGTGGAGGTTCACGCACCGGAGGGAATATGTGATCCAGGCCTTTGAAAAACTGCCCGACCACTGTCTCTTGCACCAATGTCAGCTGATCAGCCCGCACCCCATAAGAAGAGATGGCTGCCAGGTGCACCCTAAGGGTCGATGACCGAAGACCCCCTTTGGACAAAGACCAAAGGCAGTCAAGAATGTTAGCCACCGGACAGGACAGAGGGTCCAGGCTCTTGCTCTGACACAAAATGGCATAACATTTCCTGGTCGATTCCTTTCTGGATGCCTCCACCACGGTGAGGACATCCTCGGAAAGACCCAAAGCCTGGAACTCTGGCCGCTCAGGAACCAGGCTGTGAGGAGCAAGGATTGAAGGTCCGAATCGTATACCTTCCCCTGATTGAGAGAGATCAGGTCCAGGCGTGCTGGAAGCCGCTCCGGTGGCCTGCAGCTAAGGCTGAGGAGCTCTGGATACCAGAACTGGCGCGGCCAGTCTGGGGCTACCAGAACCACCTTCACCTTGTCCCTCCTCACCTTGAGGAGCACCTTGTGGATCAAGGTAAAGGGAGGGAAGGCGTAGAAGAGGCCTGGGGTCCACAGCCTCGAGAAGGCATCCCCCTGTAGCAAGCCCTGCTGAGGGGGGCAGGCATGAAACACCCTCAGCTTGATGTTTTCCCTGGAGGCAAACAGGTCCACCATTGGTTTGCCCCAGTGGGAGAACAGGCTGTAAGCTACCTCTGGATGGAAAGACCACTCGTGGGATGTCTCGCCTAAGTGGCTGAGAGCATCCGCCAGATGGTTTGAGGCTCCTGCCATATGAATGGCTAGGAGATCCACCTCCAGACAGCTGACGAGGGTCCAGATGTGGAGCGCCTCCCTGCAAAGCAGACTGGAGTGTGTGCTGCCCCGTTTGTTGAGGTAGTACATGGTCGTGGTATTGTCCATCTGGACTTGAACCACTTGATCCCAGAGCTGAGGAGTGAAAGCTGACAGTGCCAGTCTGACTGCTCTGAGCTCCAACAGGTTGGTGTGGTATCGGGAATCCTCGGGGATCCAGAACCCATGGGCCTTTTTGTCCCCCATGTGGACTCCCCAGCCCATGAGAGAGGCACTGGTCGTGAGGATGGCCGTCGGCTCAGGGCGGACAAACGGGATCCCTTCCTGCAACCAGTCTAGGGCAGTCCACCATTGGAAAGCGTCCCACATCTTCTGGGTTACAGGGATCAGCTGGTCAAAATGACCGAAACGCTGAGTCCTTTTTGGCGGCCAGCTCCCATTGGAGGGGGTGCATGTGCCACCGGGCCCAAGAGACCACAGAGGTGAATGCCACCATGTAACCCAGAAGGCGTAGAAAGTCCAGGGCAGGGCACAATTGCCCAACCAGAAATGATTGGGCAAAGGAGGAGAGAACCTCTGCCCTGTCCGTGGGGAGCAGAGCTCCGGCTTGATGAAGCACATCACCTGAGAAGGCATGAGTTCCGACCTGGCCTCGTTGATAAAGAGGCCGAGTTGGGAGCAGGTCTGGAGGGTCAGATCTGTGGACCGCTCCACCGCCTGCTGGGTGGGACCTACTAAGAGCCAATCATTGAGGTAGGGGTAAATTCTGACCCCCCGATGCCTGAGATGGGCTGCCACCACTGCAATGCATTTGGTGAAGACCCGTGGGGCTGATGACAGGCCGAACGGCATGGTTCGGAACTCGTATAGGGTCGCTTCGGCTCTGAAGCGGAGGAAACGCCAATAAGACAGACATATTGGGATGTGAAAGAACGCGTCCTGCAGATCCAGTGAAGAGAACCACAAGTTTCGCTCCAAGGATGGTATGATCTGGGACAGTGTGACCATCCAAAAGGTGCGTGACCTGAGATACTGATTCAGGTCGTGCAGATCTAGACTAGGGCACCAGCCCCTGTCCACTTGGGCACCAGGAAGTAACAGGAGACAAAGCCTGGGTCTGCTGGAGAGTCCACCGCTAAGCAATGTCTTCTCGGAGAGCCGACTGAATATGGACAAGGGGCATGGGCTCGGTTTGGAGGGTACCGTTCGAATTCCAGAGGCAGTCCCTGATCGACCACCTCCAAAACCCACCTGTCCGTGGTGACAGCGGACCAGGCAGAAAGGATGTGGTGGAGCCAGCCCCCCACGGGAGGACCCAGAGCTGGTGCGATGGGAGAGGGGGTGGCAGCCCCCGCCCCGTCACTGAGCAGACTTGGAGGAGGAGGAGGAGGAGATCCAGAACCTGAACCTCGGCCTCCTTTACGGACCTGGGAGGGCACGGGCTTGGGCCAGGGGTGCCAAGCTTGAGCCTGCTGCTACTGCTGCCCTCCTTGAAAGGAGAGTTGCTGGGCTGCAGGGGAAGAATGCTGAAAAGGCTTCTTCTTCTGCTGCTTCTTACTCGAAAAACCTTTAGCAGAAGTAGCATCTAAGGTGGCACTGGACTGCTCAATACACTAAAGGTGACCAGCCACACCTGGACCGAAAAGTTTGGTGCCCAGGAAAGGCACATCAGCTAGTGTGTGCGAGTATCTGCCGGGAAAGAGGAGAGTCTCAGCCAAGCCCTGCAGCGAGAGGCAACTGCGGCTGCCATTGAGCGGGCACAAGAATCCCCAATGTCCAGGGCTGTCTGAAGCTGCTGTTTGGCAACAGCCCGGACCTGATCCCAGACTTGCTTGACCATGGTCTGCATGTCCGCAGGAAGGTGTGGGAGGATTTCATCCAAAGACACCAAGAGGGCATTGGAGAAGTGTGCTGAACTTGCCTGACGAAGGCCTAAAGATTAGGCCACATAGACCTTTCGAGCTGAATGATCCAAGTCGTTGGATTCCTTCTTGAGAGGTCGGTCAGTGTCGGCAGAACTGCCAGTATGACTGAACACAGAGGTGGTCACCAGGCTCTTGGCTGAAGGGTGCTCTGTGAACCCCGCAAGGAACCCCATGGGCACCACATACTTGTGGGCCATGCAGGCAGACAGAGCTGGACAAGAGGCAGAGCACTGCCAAAGTTCTAGAGCTGGGCCAACTATGGCCTAGGCCAGTGGAAAGGCCTCTGCCGGGGTATCCTCTCTTTTGAGGATGTCCGTGAGAGGGTACTCCGCCTTTTTCTGGATAGGTTCCAGGAGCATCCCAGTAGACTCAGAGATGAGGCGAAGAATGCCCTGAAAAGATGAAGGACCTTCCTCCATCTCTATCCCACCAGCTGACTCATCATCCCCAGGATGAGAATGTAGGCCGGTCTCATCCGAATCCAAGGAATCTGGATACAACAGTCGACCGCCTAGGTCACCTTCGACCTGCCGAGGGCGGTCCGGGGTGACAGTGACCGAAAAGATGCCGGGGATGCCCGGTGTCTTGTCTATCTCCCTTAGAAGGAGCCCCTCCCACAGGCTGCTTGGGTGGCGGTTCCACCACGATCGGTGGAGAGACTGATGTAGGCTGAACCAGGGGTTTCACCGGCTCCATGGGCAGGGGAACCGACTTAATCGGCTCTGAAGGAGTTGGCTTCGACCTGGGAGGTGAAAGCTAAGTAATGGCTGGGGAAGGAGCCGGGGTCAGCTTGTGCCCAGACAAAATCAGCTGTTGCCACTTGAGGTCCTCGTACCGCCAACGGAGTTTCCGCCGGAGCCTCTCCTCATCCAAGGAGGACAAGGACGACCGATGGCATCGCCTCTTTTTTTAGTGCTTGTGACTCTACCTCGGCCTCTCGGTCAAGGGGGTCCTCGACCTCGACTGAGATAGGACGGGGCGAGTCGGTCACTCAGGAGACACCGGTGGGACCGGTGATTTCCTGGAGTCAGGGACCACTCCCTCAACGGGATTCCCAGCAGGCTGGGTCTCCTCGTTGGGGAAAGAAGGGACCAGAGTTCGATTGGGAGACTCGTCGACTGGAGTCGGCGACAATAGGTCGATCGGGTCAATGACTATTTCAACTTCGGTCGACTGGCCAGACAGCAAGACCGAGAAGCCAGCAGCTAGGGTTGCCACCTCTGCATGAGGCAAAAACCGGATCCTAAGCTCCGCCCCCAGCCCCACCCCCTTTCATGACTCTTCATGCACTGCTCCTCCTAGAAAGCCAATGGTTATATCCATAAAATACAACACTTAAAGCAGTTCAACAAAAAATCTTGAGATACTGTACTGTACCTGTTAAAGTTACTTTCCTAAGTTCTTCCTAGCTATTTACTTATGTATCTATTATTGATTTATTAACATTAGTTTACCAGATAAACATATAGAGATACAATAAATCTCATTACAGATATGATATGGGGAGACAAGGAAATACTTTAAATAACATACAACAATATACTTGGTATATAATAATACATAATAAAGACATTTTTTTTTATAATGTGTACTATATATTTTTCTGGCTCCATTTTCTTTTCATGTCCACAGTAATATTTCAAAGTCAAAGAAGTGGCCACATTTTTTTCTTGAGGAAAAACATAATTTAAAACATTTAAAATGCCTGACTTCTGTTAGAGATGAAAATGTTTACCAGCAAATGAAAGTGGAAGACAACTGGCTGTGTTGGTGTTACAAAAGGTGGGGACAGCTTTGCTGCTATGCCACTTTAAGATACAGAGGAAAAGATTAGGTTAAGTAAGTGCTAATGGTGTTAATGGCCATACTTTACACCTCCCAGGTTGACTGCTTTCACAAACAAAAGGCTATACTGACAACAGAACTTGTTTATAACTTGGACTTGTAGTTAAAACAATGAATGAGATTACAAAATCTGTTTCAAAAGTATGTGAGCACTCAAAATGGCTCAAAAACTTGACCAGCACAGAGCAAAACCTGATTACCTGATAAGGACCCTGAAAACCTGACCACCAGGTAAAAAACCTGACAGGTGGCAACCCTGCCAGCAGCCAAAGAGGCAATTTCGACTGCAGCCGAGACTGCCGGTTCCTGGGACCAAGATCTCTCTCGATCCCAGGAATGTCTTTGGATCCCGGGTCCTTTTCCCGCTTATGGGACAGAGAGGAGTGCGTGCCCACAGGACTCTCTCCCTTAGTCGGAAGAGACTGGCACAACTCTCGGAAAGAACCCAAGATGGTGGAGCCCAGGTTGAGCAGAATGAAGATGTTCCCGAGAGGAAGATCCTGCGGCCCGAGCCGCTTCCTCCTCTAAGGCTTGCATACGTTCCAATTGCTCGGTGGACCCCACGGCCGTAGAAACTGCCCACTGAGCCTCCTTTGATTTCACTGGAGGGTTCAGTTTTTCTGGCCTCCCCAACTTCAGGCGTGCGAGATGGTCATCCAGGATGTTAGGGTGAAATGCAAGACAGAAGTTGTACTTCGAGGTGTCATGGCCGACACCCAAGCAGTATACGCACGCGGTGTGGGGATCGGTACACAACATTTTCTGGCCACACAAACACCGGTAAAATCTAGGAGAAGACTTGTCTTCCATAATCGAAGCAGAAGAATTGCGGTCGCTAATGCGAACTAGACAAAGTTTTGGAATAACCAAAGGTTTAGAAGCCAGGGCCTACAAAATGCAGCAGCTCGAAGGAGGCAACCTGAATCTTCCAGTGGAAAAAGAAGGTCTGGCATCATGGGGCAGAGCAGAGGGTTATATCACCTGGATGGGTGGGAGGAGCCAGCTGGAAGACTTCTGGCGATCCTTAAAGGGAAAGGGGATATAACAATAAGTGTGGATGAACAACATATCCAAGATCCTAGAAAGGCCTTTTAAAAGCAAGTTGTTCAACTATCCAAACTCAAAGTCTGTACTTCTGAATATACGTAAAATGATTTAGTGTTATACTTATTACAAATGGCAACAAATGTTATGTACAGGAGGATCATGTATAGCACGTATATCATGTACTTTAATAGTCTGCTACTGTATGGTCCTCTGGATCAGTTTACTCACCCGATTATCAAAGACATAAATAAATAAATAAATAAATAAATAAATAAATAAATAAATGTATGTATCTTGTAACCCAGGATTGCTTGAAAATGGGTCTGATTCAGCTCCTTCTTGGTTCAATAAATAACATAAATTTGTGTCTGCACCTGCCATGTAGAATCCTTAGGAACAGCACTTGCATAACAGCCATGTAGAATCCTCAGGATGTGCGTCTGCACACCAGTTGTGCAGAACCCTCAGGAAGTGCATCTGAACACCTGCTGTGTTGAATCCACAGGAACAGCATCCGCAAACCTGTCATGTAGAATCCTCAGCAGATACATCTGCAAACCTGCTGTGTTGAATCCTCAGGAACAGTGTCAGCAAACCTGTCATGTAGAATCCTCAGGACATGCATCTGCACACCTGCCATGTAGAATCCTTAGGATGTGCATCTAAACACCTGCTGTGTAGAATCCTTAGGAAGTGTGTCTGCACACCTGCTGAGTAGAATCCTCCAGAAGTGTGTCTGCACATGTACCATGTAGAATCCACCGGAAGTGTATCTGCACACCTGCCATGCAGAATCCTCAGGAAGTGCGTTTTTTACACCTATCATGTAGAATCCTCACGAAATGCATCTGCAAACCTACCACTTAGAATCTTCAGGAAGCGTGTCTGCACACCTACCATGTAGAATCCACAGGAAGTCCAACAGCACATCTGCCGTACAGACTCCTCAGGAAGTCCAACAGCACACCTGTCATGTAGAATTCTCAGGAAGTGAGTCTGTACAAATATCACATAGAATTCTCTGGAACTGCATCTGCAAACCTGCCACATAGAGTCCTCAGGAGGTGTGTCTGCAAACCTACAATGTAGAATCCTCAGTTAGTGCGTCTGCATACCTGTAGTGTAGAATCCTTCAGAAATGCGTCTGCACACCTGTCGTGTTAAATCCTCAGGAAGTGCGTCTACATACCTGCCGTGCAGAATCCTTAGGAAGTGCATTTGTACACCTATCATGTAGAATCCCCACGTAATACATCGGCACACCTGCCGTGTAGAATCCCTAGTAAATGCATCTGTACACCCCCCATGTAGAATCCTCAGGAAGTGCATCTGCAAACCTGCCATGCAGAATCTTCAGGAAGTGTGTCTGCATACCTACCATGCAGAATCCACAGGAAGTGCTTCTGCACACCTGCAATGTAGAATCCTCAGGAAGTGCATCTGCAAACCTGCCGTGTTGAATCCTCAGGTTCATCTACACATCTGTATTGCAGAATCCTCCAGAAATGCATCTGCACACCTGCCGTGTTAAATCCTCAGGAGGTGTGTCTGCACACCTGCCATATAGAATCCTCAGGAAGTCCGTCTGTACACCTGTCATGTATAATCAACAGGAAGCACGTCTGCACACTTGCCGTGTAGAATCCCTAGGAAGGGCATCTCTACACCTACCATGTAGAATCCTCAGCAAGTATGTCTCTATGTCTGCCATGCAGAATCCTCAGGAAGTGCATTTATACACCTGTCACGTAGAATCCCCAGGAAGGACGTCGGCACACCTGCCGTGTAGAATCCATAGGAAGTGCATCTGTACACCTGCCGTGCAGAATCCTCAGGAAGTACGTTTGCACACCTGCTGTGTAGAATCCTCAGGAAGTGCACCTGCACACCAATTGTGTAGAATCCTCAGGAAGTGCACCTCTATACCTGTTGTGTAGAAACCTAAGGAAGTGCACCTGCACACTTGCTGTGTAGAATCTTCAGGAAGTGTGTCTATACACCTGTAATGTCGAATCCTCAGGAAGTGCTTCTGCAAACCTGCCATGTAGAATCCTCAGGAAGCACGTCTGCACACCTGCCATTTACAGTCCTGTAGGAGTGCACCTGCACACCTGCAAAACAGAATTCTACAGAAGTGTGTCTATGCACCTTCCAAGCAGAATTCTTGATAAGTGAGTGCCTGCACACTAAGGGTGCTCAGAATCCAGTCAAAGGAATCAGATTTTCTGAGCTGAAGACCAAAAATACTAAAAACGGTTGAACTGTACTTGGAATACTATTCAAGGAACCAAATTCCGATCAATGGCAGATAGGAAGCAGAAACCCATGGGTCTTGTCTGCTCAGAGATTCTTGGGCTCTCTAATTCTGAATCAGAAACGAATCTTCTCAAATCCTAAAAAAATTCTGTCTGAACAGCTTTTGCCCAATTCAATCACCCCTACTGTACACCTGGCAGGTAGACTTCTCAGGAAGTGTGTGTCTGCACACTCGCTGGGTAGAATTCTCAGGTTCTAGGTGTTTGCATGTCTGCCAAGTACAATATGCAGGGCATCCGGGTTTGCACACCCACAAGGCAGAATCCACTGGATGTGTGCGTCTCCACACAGCTAAATCCAAATTCTTGAGATGAGAATGTGTCTTCACACCCACAGAGCACAATTCCTGGGTCTCAGCACTGAATTCCCAGGGCATGTTTACAGTAGTACGTGTGCACGTGCCAGCAGTGATGCTCTGTACTATTCCAACAACAACAGTTTTTTAAATGGAGTAATTTACTTCCTTGATAACTGGTAGAAAAGGAGAAAGACTACTACTGCCACTTTGGGTACTGACTGCACACACAGCGGTAGTCTCTCAATCTATAATTCACTGAACAAAGTTATTTCAGGGGAGAATCCACAGAGTGTGTATGTGCATTCCCACAGCTTTTTTTAGGGCACAAGAATTTTTTAAATGGTAGGGAGATTCATGAACACAGAAATGCCTGCAGTTTCTCAAGATAGATGTTAAACACATTCTAAGTTGTTTTTTTTTTTTTTTAATAAAAATCAGCAGAATTTAGTCATGTTACTATCTTTAGAAGCATGACTACAAAGGGCCTCTCCCTCATGAGCACATTTCCCACTTACGGCTCAGTCGCCCGTCAGTGGTTGCGTAGAAAGATGATCCCAATCTATACGGAGAGTCATTAAGCGAGTGGAAGCTGGATGGCATTTTTTTTCCATTCAGAGAGAGAGGGAAAGGAGGAGGAATGGTCACAGTGGTGAATCCTTCCCTGTGGTTTCTACCACCACGTAATTCAAGATTTCCGTATGTTCCATGCGAGATGCGGCACTGGAGAACAGAGCGCCCAGCAATTTTTCTGTTTGTGGTTCAGCCTTTGAATGGCACAGAGCTAACGAATCATAACTGGATAATTCCATGCATTTCACTAATGCAGGATCAAAATACACATTGCGTTGGATTATGCAAAACGTTAGTACATTGCTCTTTGGTTGTCTTATGCTCAGCTGGGAACTGGGCCACTCATGGCAAGCCAGACAACTCCATAACACTTCCCAGTGTGCCCCCCCTTCCCCTCCCCCTTCCCTCAGAAAAACGAAACATACCAGGAAAAGTCCAATCCAACTGTAACCAAAAGGCCAAAGTACAGAAAGTGTAAATGCAGCCATTGCACTTTGGTTTGAGGCTAATTCAGTTAAATATACAGCAACAGTCTCTGGTATGGGCTGCGATCCGCAGCGGTGTAAGGTCAGCACGCAGGCAGACGGCAGCCAGCTGCAAACCCTAACAAGAAAACACAAGAAGCTTGCACTCCAAATAAACACTCAGGCTCCAGTTCTGTGTACTGCTGTTTACGTAATACTCAGAGGCCAGTTTATGGCAGAACGTCCACTGTACACAATATCACTGCTGTTTTCAGTCAGAAACCGGCCCAAAGGCACCAGTGCTTTGACAACTACCTGGCCTTCATCAGGGGCACCTTACAAAGACCAGGTAGTGGTTGAAGTGCCAGGGCATTTGCACTGGTTTCTAACTGACTGTTTGGGCTAGATCTGACTGTTATACACACTGAAAACTGCATTGATATTGTGTACTGTTAATGTTCTGCAATAAACTGGCCTTGGAGTATTAAGCAAACTGGAGTACACAGAACGGGAGTCCAAGTGTTTATTTGGAGTGAAAGCTTCCTGTGTTTTCTTGTTTTTTTGGTCTTATTTATGCTCCTCTCGAGCCCTTATCCGGCCACTCATTCGGGCCACCTAGGCCTACCGACACCACGTCCACCACCCTCCTAGGTGCCGTGATCCAGGTAACCCAATGAATCCCTTTGTTGGGAGGGGTCCCTCCCCCCCGGGGAAAAACAGGGAGAGGAAAGGGACCTGGAAGTAACCATGCCTGATGATCTAAAGGTTACCAAACAATGTGAGAAGGCCATTAGTAGAGCCAGTGGAGTGGTGGGGTGCACAGGGAGAGGTATCTCCAGCAGAAGGAAGGAGGTGGTGATGCCAAGGTATAGAACACTGGTGAGACCTCATCTAGAGTACTGTGTCCAGTTCTGGAGACTGCATCTCTGGAAGGACATAGACAGAGTAGAAGTGGTTCAGAGAAGGGCAACAAAAATGGTGCAGGGGCTGTACCAAAAGTCATGTGAGGGGAAACTGGAGGATCTCAATATATATTCCCTGGAGGAGGGGAGAGGAAAGGGGAGGGATGTGACAGTGACTTTCAAATACCTCAAGGGTGTACAAGGGGTAGCATCTTTAAAAAAGATGTTCAAGAACAAGGCCGTGATATGAAAATGGGGTGGGGTGGGGGTAGACTCAGGGGTAATGTGAGAAAGTGTATCATTTCACGGAATGGGTGGTGGATCCACGGAACAACCTCCCAGCAGAGGTTGTAGGGGCAAAAACGGTAGAGGAATTCAAAAATGCATGGGACAGACGTAAATGAACTCTAGTGATAGGAAGGAGAGGGTAAGCAGCAGATTATTTAGGATCTACGGAATGTGAAACAGGTAGGGCTGGCAACATCTATGTTTCTGTGGTTAAGCGCGGCACCATGTCAAGGGAACTCCAGCAACTAAGTACACAGCACTTAGCTGCTCTAGTTGCTTTGATATAGCGTTAAGCTAAACTACTGAATCCAAGGGAACAAAGACTGCACTGAATGCCATTCTGTCGGGGCAGCAACTGTGCTACCGCTTACGATGCCAGGGACCCAGGTTCATGAACCAGCTCAAATCCTCTGGCCAACCAGGAGGAAGGGGAGGATCAAGCGTCCCAGAGGACTCTCTCTGGGGAGGATCCTGTTGTCTGCCCCAATACTGCCACCTGGGTGACCACAGGTAGTCGTACATTTGAAGAGCTGAGGTAGGAGATGTCGCGGTTGTCAGGGCATAGCACATTTTGAGTGATACGCACATCACGGCATGATACAACATCACAAGGAAGAGGAAGGATATGAGAAAATTACCCCAGATACTGCGGTGATGAATCCCAGTATATCCAGACACTGCTCCTCCACAACTGCTCCTACTGACAAAACACTGATGCTCGGGGTTAAAGCAACCCTACCCTGTCTCCACCTGGGTCGAATGCAAGGCCACATGGAGGAAGGCAAATGCAGGTGGGGGGGAGCTGGGGTGCCATGGGTGTTCTGGAGGGAGGCAGAAACTGATGACAGGAAGGGGGCAGAAACGGAAAGTAAAAAACAATGACTGAAATTGCTGGCTTTTTTTAATAGACCTTACACTGTGTTATAAAATGGCAAAAAAAAAAAAAATCTTGACATTTCATTGGCTGAGAGATGTCAACTGACAGTGCATTAAATGTCTAAACCCTGACAGCAAAGCTCAAGGGCTTTATTTAAGCATCCAAGACCGAGGGTGTGTGTAAAATTCGAGTTTTATATACAACCCCATGTTTTATTTTATATAATTGCTGGGTATTATATTTTCACCACAGCAATTATATAAAATAACAAGAAGTCTCTGTGCAGCCATGGTCCAACCGGGTTTCAGTAGGGTACATGGTTGGACTCGGCTGCTAAAAGAAATGTTTACATTTTTCCCCACTTTTTTTTATTTATTTTTTGCTCCCCCAAGCTCTGGGCTGGCCTCTCCTTCAGGCCTTCCTATGCCCATCATTGCCACACTGCGTCGATGCAGCGGTAGCACCCATGTAGAGTGCTAATTTTTGGGCGACTAAATAATAGTGCTCTACAAGAGAGCGAATGGTGCAATATGGCGCTATATCCTGTATAGCAAGTACAGCAAGGAGCTGTACTCACTATTACAGGATATAGTATCCTTTGAGGCCGATTCCCTCCGAGCTGCTTGCATAGAGTAGTGGTGTACACCACCGCTTGCAATGCAAGCAGCCCCAGGTTCGGGTCCGGCTAGAGGCAGAATAGTTTTTTTTATTTTTAAATCCAATAACTTGCCTTGTGGTCTGCACTCCCCCTCTCGGAGTTGATTATTTAAGTTTGGGGAGTGCGGGGGGCTTGCCACCCACAAGGGGGGGCATGGGTTGTGCAGCCCCCTGCATAAAAAAAGATTTCTTTGTGCATTGGTTAAGTATTGTAGCGACCATCGCTATTTGTGATGGTCGGGACAATATCCATCGCCCTTTTGACCACAGGCTCAAGTTCATTCGTTCTATGTGACAGGCGGTCTTTCAGACTCATCTTTATCACATAGAATTAATGCAGCCACCCATCACCCCATATTGCAGCCCTCCGGCTAACCCAGACATAACCCTTCACCAGGTAGGTCCCTCTCCTCTGAGGGGGAAGGCACCGGCAGGGCAACCAGCGCAATTCTTGGCCTGGGTGCTGCTGGGATGGTCCATGCACTGCTCAAGGTCTCACAGCAGCGAGGGCTGGCGACCATCATCCGGTCGGCCTCAGGGCTTTTTTCCATTTGTTCCCCAGGGGCATGGCATGCCACTAATGTCAGGCTTACGCCGATGTTCACCACACCCCATTAGTTAGTGGGACCCTGCATGCTGCCATGCCCCCAGCCTCCGCCAAGGGTCAGCAAGCGCCGGGTCACTTCCCCACCCTCCCCCCAGAGAAGGCGAGCTGTCATCCGACGCTCAAGCCCTCTCTCCCCGGCCAGCCCTCCAGCACCCAGATCTGTTCCCGAACCCAGGTCACTGGCATCGTAAGTGGAAATCCAACCGCTGCACTGATGGGCCAGCCACAACTTTTTTTTTAAATGTCACTCAGTTTAAGCATTTTTAGCCCAGTGATTTTTTTTTTTTTTTTTTTAACGGACTTACTGTTGAGTCCGAGTGGCAATGTAGTTAAGCCAATGTGTCCGGTGATGAGTAAGGGAAGAGCAGCGGCTGGCGCGTGCACAGTACAAGGGATACCTGGCGTGTGTTTGGTTATTAACACTCCTTTATAATGGCAAATTACAAACCAAATTTGATTCCCTTAGGGAAAAAATGATACCCAGTTATTACAGGATTTTAATGCACTTCCCAGGGGAACAAGGACACTTGGCCTTCGGTCTCATGCCCTACTTGCATACTTTGTGACCCTGAACAAGTCACTTAACTTCCTTGTGCTCCCAGGTCGCACCTAGAATCAAGCTTCAGCTTAGTGTGCCTCTCCTGATTAAACAATTTCCCCTTTACCATTCCCCTTTGCTACGCCCCCTGGAGCATGCTTTTTAAGCACACCCTGTCATGGCTTATTACCTTCATGTGAGGGAAGGTACCGGACAGATGACATCACTCGATCTTGTATTATCTAACATGGGAGATTCTGTAATGGGTGCCAGAACAGAGGAACTAACATCTGGGCAATGGTTGATCTTAAAGCTGGAGAAACAAAGAGTTCTGTGGAATAACAACAGTTAGAGATACAAAAGGAAGAGCTGGACAGAATGAGGGAAATAGTAGCCGGAACAGATTGTGACAAGAGCTTTAGGGAGTAGGGTGTAAAGGTGAAACAGTTCTTTGGGGACCCTAATAATCAACAGCTTAATCTGGTTCAAGGTCGGTTGGTATTCATCTGTATCCCCCTCCCAAGGGTCGTGCCTGAAAATAGGCAGGATCTGTCTAGTGCACTTACCCGGTCAACAAAAACGAAATAAATAAAAAGCAGTTGTCCTTGATTAACACTCCTAACACTGCTCGGTCTGGGTCTGCATTTAAACTGTTAACTGTAACCCCTTAAAACTCACAAGAAAAAAAGTTAAACTCTTAGCACCTATGTATAACCACCCCGCAATTTCTAGTGGCATACCTGTATGGCCTCTTCTCTCCTTCATGCCCTCCTCCAGACTTTGCCCTCTGGCACCAAGGACAGCCAAAAAGGGGGACTAGCACGGCTGTAAGCAGCATCAAGGAGCCTTGGTGGGAGCTGAGCCAGGGCTCCACTTGAGGTCCTCACAGCGGGAGCTGCGCACCCGAAGCACATGTTTTGGGTCCCTTGGAGTGTATGTGGGCCAAGACCAGGTAGGAAAAACAGCATAGCTGCATCTGTCAATACCCAACCCCATTGGGATCAAAGACACAGTGAAAGGCTGTGTCAGCCACTGTGAGCTCTGCTGTGCATGTGCGGCTGCACCAAAAACTAAGCTGAAGCTCTGATTTGGAAACTAGGCCATGCACCTGCCTCTCACAAGGGTCCTGGAGCTGGCCCAGTGGCGCTGAGGGCTGAGGCGCTGGGTGCCACACCTCGCCCTATACTAGCAACCCGGGTTCAGGAACGAGCCCGAGATGCCAGGGGTTGGCTGAGGGGTGGGAGGAGCTGATTTGAGTCGCCGATTGGCAACTCTCCTCTCCTGGGGCAGGGCGGGCACCATGCCAACTAGTAGGTGGTGTCGGGAGGGGAGGATGTCATTAGGCGAGTGGCAGAAGCCGTGTCTAACCATGGCTCACCGCTTGGACAGGTCCTGTTTGCCAGCATTCTCAGGGGTGGGAATGGGACAAACTAGTTACTTAATGGAAAAATTCCTGCCCCACAGCCGGGCACAATGATCCCCAATCAGGGAGAAGGAGCCCCGAGTGGCGGTACGCCGCCACCGAGTCCTAGCCGGAGTGGGCTTAAATTAAAAAAAAAAAAAAAGGTCCTGGCTCCAGGGAAGGCATAGAGCCTGGACCAGGGTACCGTAGTACCATCTGCACAAGGAAAAGTGTTTCCCACACCCAGGGCGGGCAGTGGGGCTGACAGAAAGAAAGGAAGAAAGTGTGCATTTGCACCCGCATCGGGAGTGCGGTTCAAAGGCCGCTGACTGCAACATGAGCCCTGATAGCAAAACGGGCTAAGTACCCTAGTAAATTAGCATCTCCCTGGCCCCAGGACAAACAGTGGGGCCAGAGTAACACAAAGCCAGCCCCAGTAGGCTTAAAGAAAAGCAGCAGCAAGCTACTAGAGACAGCGACCAATATCTGAACAAACATGACAGTGCCTGTGTACTTCCTCAGCCACTGCCTCCCGCAAAGACTGCTAGGGAAGGGGTCAGAGGTAGGTACACAAAATGCCTATGAATTTTAGCCAGTCAGAAGCTTGCATTGTTCCTCAGCCTACAGGGAAGCCCAGCATAGCTCAACCAACATTCCTAAGACTGCTTGCATTGGAATAAAACGAATCAATAGGGCACTGAGTTTCATCCTCTACAAAAAGGGGATGCTGCCAGGGATCTGGGCCGGTTCTGCCAGTGTGATACAGAGATTGCAGCTGTGAGCAGGTGAACCACTGCCTGCCAGAAACGGCACGCTTGGAAGGCCCAAGAAGTCTGGGATCCCAGCAACTGACACTTTTGTGAAGAAAACAACAGTTTATCAAAACTAACAATTTGAGGCGAGGACTGGAGCTGTTTTTTTTTCCTGCCCCACCAGTGACTTTCCCCTCTAGGGGACAAGCTCCTTTGAAGATCAACCATCCGATGAGAAGGCCAGTCACTCTTTGCTTCAGGGTCCCTGAACCCCTGCATTTGCAGCACCAGACTGACTACGAGAGAACAGAGACTGGTGAGTGAGCACCAGACAACCCCAGGGAAGACTGCCTTCCAGCTGGAAGCAGTTCCAGCTGTCTCCTCAGTTCCATCATCAGACACCAGAGGTATCTTTGCAGCTACAAAACTCTGAGTAACCATCAGAGTTTGACCTCACAATTGGGAAAATTATGATGTGCCAGGGACTGATGGAGAAGCTCTGAGTGGGACTTTACCACTTTGGCAGGCCCAGGCAGAAGCCCTGTGTAGGTCAGCTCCTGATTTGACTCAAGGAAACAGTGACAGCTCTTACGATTTTCACAGGGCTTTTGCAGAGAAAATTATGACGGGCCCTATGTGAAGAAATATAGATATGCACTGTAGATTATGGAAGCAATGAAACATGACTGGGTGTGGACATTGTCTGGTAAACACAAGCCCCAGGTCCAGCCTTCAGCAGCTGGCAAGTGTATTTATCAGAAAACAACCCACACCTCCGGGGTGTCTTGTTGTTCTTATAAAACGGGTCCCACCAGAGCTACAGACAAGATTTTAATACGGAGTGTTGTACTCCTAATTTTCAAAATGAGGTGAGTAAAACCAAAATCAGGCATACAAATAATGAAACAGTGCGGAGTGAAGAGTACTTTTATAGAGCAACACAGGCTTACCCTACAATACTCAAGTTTTTGCAGATTACTTTTGCCCGGTGCAGCAGTGCTTGCTAAGTTAATACTACCTAGTTCTAAAAATTATATTCCCCCCCAAACACCTTTTCCATCAGTAAAAACATGGACAAAAATTAAAATCCAACAAGTGACCGAGTTATGATATACTGAATCTCTGACCAGTTACCACCACTTCTGCTAGTCGAGCATGTCTGAGAACCAATATGTCAACAACGCGGTGCTCAATCCATTCCTTCTCCTCTCCACAAAGCAAAGGCTTTGCAGTATATGTCTCAACCTTTTAGCTCTGAAATGAGGAACAAAGACACAAAGTGAAGGACAATGAGGGACACTGACCCCATAATCAGGAACACATCCTAAAACTTAGAGACAGAAGCTCAGAACACTTGGAAATCATTGTGTTTACTTGTACAAAGTTTGTTTGTGATTTAGTATCTTAGAACATTATGAATTTCTGCTTTAAAGTCTGAATTTAGAGCACATTCTATGTGTGGGCAGCCCTTTTCTATGAGGGATGGAGCAGTTCTTAGGATGAAAATGAAGGAAGTCCCTTCTAATCATGAACATTTGAGAGGCATAATTGGCAGTTTAAAAGTACACACCGCACTGGATGATGGCAGACTCAAGTCATTCAACTGCATCACAGCCTACTCACCCACTCCTAGCACACTGCACTAACAGTGAGTAACTGTCAATCAATCGCGTTTGCAGCCTGCCCACCCACCCCATCCTAGCATACCATGCAAACACAGCCTATCCACCTGCTCCTAGCACGCTGCACTAACAGTGAATAACTGTCAATCAATCGCGTTTGCAGCCTGCCCACCTACCCTATCCTAGCATACCACGCAAACATAGCATGTCCACCTGCTCCTAGCACGCTGCACTAACAGTGAGTAACTGTCAATCGCATTTGCAGCCTGCCCACCCACCCTATCCAAGCATACCATGCGAACATAGCCTGTCCACCTGCTCCTAGCACACTGTGCTGACTCCCACACTCTTCCCTATTCACACGTGCGAGTGCTAGATCATCACAACTGTGTTTCCTGCAATTGCTGTCCAGTCACTGGACAGTGACAGTGAAATCAGGAAGAGAGAGAGAATGAAAAAGCATGCAGGGAATTGGTGGTGGAGGGGCTGAACTGCACACACACACACACACTGACTGGAGGGGAACAGGGATGAAAGGAGGGGAGATGGCAATGAAATAAATTTCGGCAGCAGAACTCTGGACATCAGACTGCTAGAGCGCACAGACCCTGCATTAAAACAGGTGTACTTGGTACACAAATCCAGCAAAACAGGGCTTCTGAATGCCCATCTGGAAAATTTACTTAAGGGCTGTATGTACATCTTATCTTGAGCCCTGGCTCCCACATGTTTATGCCATGAAAAAAAGAAGACAAAAGATGCAAAAAAATGTTTTTAAAAAAATAGTATTTTGTTGGTTTTTAATGTAAAATAGTTTGCCTATTACATTACATAGGAGGCTTATAAACAAGCTGGGTAAGCTAGGAGTGGGTCCAAAGGTGGTAAACTGGGCAAGGAACTGGTTAGGTGACAGGAGACAGAGGGTTGTGGTAAACGGAGTTCACTCTGAGAAAGAGAGGGTGACCAGTGGGGTACCACAGGAATCAGTACTGGGACCAGTCCTCTTTAGTGTCTTTATTAGTGACAGTGCAGAGGGACTACAAGGGAAGGTTTGCCTCTTTGCAGATGACACTAAAATCTGCAACAAGGTAGACACTCGGGGGGAAGGGGGACGAATAGAGATTTAAGAAAGCTGGAGGAGTGGTCAAGGGTGTGGCAGTTAAGTTTCAATACAAAGAAGTGCAAAATCATGCACATAGGGCACAGAAACCCAGGGGCGGAGTACAAAACTGGGGAAGTGGTATTAATGACCACCAAACAGGAAAGAGATCTGGGGATAATCATATCTGATGACCTGAAAGTGGCCAGACAGTGTGACAAGGCAGTGAGGAGAGCAAGAGGAATGCTGGGGTGCATAGGGAGGATTATCACCAACAGAAAGCGAGAGGTGGTGTTACCACTGCATAAACCACTGGTGAGACCTCACCTAGAGTAATGTGCCCAGTTCTGGAGACCACATCTCTGTAAGGACACAGACGGGGTAGAGGTGGTCCAGAGGAGGGCGACTAAAATGGCACCGAGTCTGCATCAAAGGCCCTATGAAGAAAGACTAAAGGACCTCAATATGTACACCCTGGAGGAAAGGAGGGAGAGGGGATATGTTAGAGACTTTCAAATACCTCATAGGTATAAACAAGGTTCAAGAGGGCAGCATTTGTCAGAGAAAAAGATGCTCAAGAACAAGGGGTCATACTGCAACGCTGGAGGGGGGCAGACTCGGGGAGATGTGAGGAAGTACTTTTTCACAGAAAGAGTGGTGGATGCCTGGAACAGCCTCCCAGAGGAGATGGTGAGGTCAAAAACGGTAACAGAATTCAAGAATACATGGGATAGCATTTTAGTGGTAAGGAAAGGGGGGAAGCTGGAGATCAAGTAGGGTCTGCGGTAATGCAGTAGGTAGGGAAAATGGGCAGACTAGGTGGTCCAAGCGGTCCTTATCTGCCGTCAAAAATTCTATGTTTCAATGTTCTATGTAACAACGTATTGTAGTGTACAAATGCTTGGCTGTCACTAGAGGGCGCCTGTAACATGTTAGCTGTATCCATAAGTTTGGGTAGCACCCCCTCACACCGTAATTTTCTGTACCCACTACCATCCTTGTAATACTCTCCTTCTCCCAGTACTACCAGAGTATCCAGAGGGCTGTTGCTGTAAGTTACATTTTCATTTTAAAAAAGGAATTACAATAGTATCTTGCTCTGTTCACAAGGAACTTTTAGTGTGGCTCCAGGTTACTGACTTCCACTTTTGCCGAGTAGACTGACTGATCAGATCTCCATCCCTCCTACACAGCAATATAGCACTTGCCAGCTGCCAAAAAAATGACTCAAGGTTGAAGTGAAGACGTGTCATGAAATCCACAGCTTTCATCTAGCGTTAGCAGCTTTGAGCGAGTGTTAGGGAAATGCTACTTTTGCTGTCACCAGCCGTGATCAGCGCTCTTTCTTTTGCCTTAAAAGTTAAAAAAAAGAACAACACTGTGAAAGGATATTCGGCTACAGAAATATGCGACTCAAGAGAGAGGGAAGTTGGAAGCAGTAGTGGTGTCAGCGTGGGTGGGGCAGGTGGCAGTGTGGGTGACCACCAGACAGACTACATAATGTCAGCAAGTTGGAGCCCTGAATCAGAGACCTGTAGACAACAAAATACCCAGAAATTGTTACACCAGGTTAGTTAGTTATGAAAAACATTTGTTTTTTTTTTATGGGCCATGTGTGCCTTACTTGTGGGATGGGTGGGGTCTTTAGTGTAATAGGAGGAACTATTAGTGGGGTAGGGCAAGTAATTGGTGTTTGCCTAACTAACATGGCTGCCAATTTTTTTTAACTTTCTGGCAGGCATGGATATGTCCGATGTGCTGCACCTGGTTGCCAGAAAAGTACCACCGGCAGGGTTGTTGCTCGAACATCGCATGCCTGGGGATGGCTCCTGACCAATGCAATGAGTTCCTAACCATTTCATAAATACACGTATACATAGATGAGCCCTCTTCCCTATAGAAACAGCCATCAGATACAGCATTTCCCTATATCTGACAGTGCTTATTTGCCATCTACCCACCCAATCCAGAGCTGTGATGGCAAGACAGGTCAGCGTCACTGTAACATTTGCTTGGCGGGGATTGGGCTGGATTCTGAACTGTCTGCAATATGTGTTGTCATGCTTTTACAATGTCATCTACTTTATAATATCCCTTCTATGATGCGAGATGTTATTTTTATTGGAGTCCTGTTTTTTTTTCTATTTTCTCAGCTGGCTGGAGTGCAGCACTGGGAGGTCAAGTGAGATGCGAAAGATCAAACTGTGAGGATTTGGCAGAGTGCACCAAATGTGTGACTGGGTGAAATTAAATGTCATAAACTTTTAATTCAGTGTAAATAAAGTCGAACCAGTTATTACAGTATTTTTAACTGCTGTCACAGTTTTTAAATTGTTGTCAGTTATGGGGTGGCAAAGCTTCAGTTTTCCTATGGGGAAAAGGTCCGTTTACAAAATGGCAGGGTAAAATCCAGTAATCTGATTGGCTCTTATTTATGTGTAAAATATGGTTTATACATGGTTAAGAAAAGGGCTGTTCAGCAGTGAAGAGTCCAGAACCCAGATCAATGGGCATCTGGAACACAGATATTTCAGTTAGCCCCCTACAGCCAGAACTGATCTTCCACCACAAGCATGGCTGCTACCTTTACACTGTAAAAAAACTTCAACTGGGCCCTAAAAATAAAACTACCTTAAATAAATACTAAGGTGTCTGTCCTCCCGGACTCCATAAGTGACCACTCGCATGTGATCTGCTCTTGGGCTAACGATATCACCATCCCTCCCTCCCCCAAATAATATACACTAGGGTTCTCAAGCAGGGACACCTACACCTGCTAAAATCTCATTTAAGCAGGCTGGATTGGTCTAAAATTGACACTCTCAAGGACATAAACAAAGCCCTGGAACTGTTCATTAGCCTCTTCACTACAGCCTGTGATATCTATGCACCACTGATAAAGAAGAAAGTCAAAGGCTTGTCGAACCCCTGGATAAACCCTGAGCTCATAGCTCAGCTCAAGCTAAGGGAGCACCTCAGGCATTGTGCTCAAGCCACGGGAGCGATAGAGGACACTCAACAATACAAAGCAGCAAGAAATGGCCGTACCCGGGCTATCCGGAAAGCCAAATGCAAATACTTTAGAGAGGCACTTTCCAACTCCTGGGATGATGGGAAAAAATTCTGGAATAACCTGAAGGACCTCACAGGGAAGGAAGCTAAGACACTATGCTTAACATTGATGGTACACCTACGCTTGACCTAAATACGATCTCTTAACACATTCAACAACGCGTTCTCTAACCTGAGCAGTGTCCTACCACCTGATTTTTTCAATGATCCCATCTCCGACTCCACCTTTACAATATCGTCCCAAGCACACCCTGCCCCACAGTTCTTCTATGCACCTGGCCAGAACCTATACACGCAAGGCCATCAGCAAAACCGGGTACAGTGGTGACTCCCTTGATCTGAAGCTGCTTGCATTAGTTCTAGATGAGCTCCTTGAACCTCTGACAAAGATCTTTAACCTATCCTTAAGATTGGGTCAATTCCCATCACTCTGGAAGCAGGCAACTATCACACCTGCGCACAAAAGTGGAGACAAATCGCTGCACACCAACTACAGGCCCCTCTCCATCCTCCCCCCTCTTATCGAAAGCTTTGGAATAAATAGCCTCTGATCAACTTGTAGATTTCCTGGACAAGTATGAAATCCATTGCCCAGAACAACATGGATTCTGGAAAGGGCATAGTACCACCACAGCACTGTTGGAATTCACCAGTTTCCTCCATACACCTTCGACCAAGGCATATGCGGTGGTGCAGTATTCATTGATCTATCGAAGGCCTTTGACACCGTTAACCACCCACTACTTCTCGATCAACTGTCCGCCCTTGGCCTCTCCAAAGATGCAGTGCGCTGGTTTGCTAGTTACCTTGGGGACAGGGTCCAACGTGTCAGGATTGCTGGAGTCACCTCAGATGAAAAAACAGTCCTCTCAGGTGTCCCCCAAGGGGTCAATATTGGGACCATTACTCTTTTCTCTCTTTCTTAATGGTCTCCCAAGCATCTGTCAACAGAGAATATTACTTTACATGGATGATGCAGTACTATTTACAAGGGACCGAGATACTAGCCTACTAGACAGTCACCTACAACGTGACTTCAGGTGTGTTGAAGATAGTTTTTTCTCACATAAACTTGTTCTGAACTATAGCAAAACTAAGGTTATGACATTCTACAACCCACGGAGTAAGTACAAACCTCTGTTCCTCAACATCAAGAACCATGCTGGGGTCTTACTGGAGCATGTCCCTGAGTTTAAATACCTCGGCATCACCCTGGACAGCTCACTTTCCTACTCTCATCATATTGGTAATGTTGCAAAGGCTACCAATATACGGATTGGCTTGCTCCACAAGCACAAGCATTGCCTGACCCACAGAGCCCTTAGGCTGGCTATCTACAGCTCTGTCACTTCCATTACTGACCACGGTCTTGCCATCTACGGCTCTGCCTCCCCTACAGCTCTCCGGAGGATATTTGTGACACTCGACACAGCCTGTAGACTCCTAACGGGTGCCTCCCACCTAACTCACACCTGTGACCTATATGCCCAGGCTGGATGGCTACCACTTCTGAGTAGAATTCAACACCAGACCTGTCTACTCACCAAAAATAATTCTCCTTGGGCACATGCCGCCTGGAGTGGCAAAATTCCTAACTGCCTACAGCAGCACCCAACCTACATGGGAAGCTCATCAACAGATGTTCCAGAACCCCAGATGCCGGACCACTATGGGGCAGAGATCATTCTCACACAGGGCTCCTCAGTGGTACAATACCCTTAATAAAGAAGCACTTTCAGCTGTGGCTCTTGGTCCCTTTAAAAGGGAACTTCGACTCTCCCTTGCCTCAACCACGCAGTGTGACTGCCTCTCCTAAACAATGGTTGTCACCTCCTACCGGAGACAATGGTGTTCTGTATTCCTGCCGCTTTGCCCCTCTTTTTGTCATCCGCCCCCCCACTCCACCCTTTATCCACCCCTTCCCTCTCAGCTGACACTAGGCCTGAGCCATCCTCACCAATCTCTTGCTATCCACCTCTACCATCTGACAATGGCCATTTGCCTGCTGACTCCTCACTGCCTCCCTCCACTCCATATGCAGTTCACCTTCAAAACTTACTCATGCTGGCTTTTGCTGACTCTCTTTGCAAATTACTGTATATACCATGCTTAGTCAACTTTGAGTGTGAAGTATGTATCTATTGTTTCCTTTGTATTGACAATACCCTCCATCCTTTGAAGTGGAACCTTTGTAAATGAGCAGTTCTTGCTCAAAAGTACCTGTAATCCTAGGGTATACTAAATAAATAAATAAAACAAATTAATTAAATGTTGTTTCCCTGATTATCACACTCTCCTTATAATACCTAAACAAAGTAGAAACAGTAAGTATTGTTTATAGTCTTCACTACAATTGTTTCTTTGCTGACAGTGAAAAATATCAATTCTATCTTTACCTGCTCATCAGGGAACTCTCTTCTTCTTGCCCTGACAGTGAGATAATTGGGTCTCTGGCTGTAACAAAAGCCTTTGTTGTCTGTGTGTACAGTGTGTTAGAAGAGAAACATTCTGCCAGTGGAACTGAGCAGACTTTTGAATCCATGTATTCCATGATAAACATTCCATATCTTGAATGTGGAGAAAAACAAAGGAAAAACAGCAGTAAAACATGGCTGTGTGTTGGTAGTACTGAGATACCTGCACACCCAGAGGCGTAGTTAGGCACAAGACTGCAGGTTGAGTGCCTTCAGCCTCTGGGTGTGTGGGTATCTCAGTACTACCAATGCCCAGCCATGTCTTATTGCGTATATAAAATGGGCCCATAGATAGCTTTCAAAATAGAACATTCTAAACGTTTTCAAAGTCACAAAAAATATACTAAAATGTTGCTAAATAATGTAAAATAGTCCTTCCACAGATGTTTTTCACCCGTCAGTCATCTGTCTTTCTTCACACTCAATACACTGTGTGTTTGTTTACCATGGAATAGAAGAATTCAAAGCTCTGCATTATTCTAGTAGTAGAATCCCCAACCCCCCCCACACACACAGAATGGTAACATGGAATACAGGATTGCAGCGTTCTTCAGCGCCATCTGACATACAAGCACACATACAGGCCTGAAGTGGAGCCAGAACCTAAATTTTATCTGTTGCCAGGTAAGGAGCAGTGAGTTCTCTGGCAAAGTGGTAGGGATAGGAGGAATTTTTCATGGTCAACAAGAAACACCAGCAATAGAAACTCTGAATAGTACTTGATTTTTAAATGTGTGTAAGGAGGGCGCACTCATGAGTGTAAATATCAATAAATTATTTACTTACTTAATTTCATTTAATGAACTTTTATTTTTAGGGCCTAGTTGAATTTTTTTAGATACGAGTAAAGGCTGTAGCCATGTTTGTAATGGAAACTAGTAAATAGGTGGCTTATGAATTCTGTGACTTACCCTGGTTGGCAGGGACTTGTTTTAGCAAGTGGTGGCATTCTCTTACTGCAATGGCTAGAACCAAGTCTCAGCCAGTCAGGACACAGGGATTTCTTTGCCCATTTTGTATAGTAGGCAATAATACACTGACATCATCAATGACATCACTTACAGTAGGCAGAAGGACTATTTTATCGCAAATGTACACAAATAAATCTATTGTTTCTACATACAAACATGCTTTTCCCAACAGTAAAAATTAAAAAAAAAAAAAAAAAGCCAATTTTATAAGCACAGTAAGGCACTCCGGGATGTGTGTAAAACATATTTTACAGCACATCCAGCGACTGCAGTCATTCGGCCGTTGGCCTCGTGCCTTACTATGCCCTTGGCTGTGCTGTAAAATATGTTTTACATACACTCCTTCATGCCTTATTGCTTACATATGATACTCAGATTAATTTTCCTTTGTAAATCCAAGTCAATTACTCATGGTTATGGCACTCTTTATTCACGAGTGTCATGGTTATGACACTCGTGAATAAAGAGGCTTGGAAGTACACTCATGAAAATAAATCTAATTATACAATCAGGACAAGTGTAATAATCCCTACATACTGTATATACCCTGGGGCTCTGTGCACAGGAAGACACTGAGTCCTAACGTAATGCAGGAGATGAGTCATAAGTTTCTCAATTTTTTCTCTATGACTTTAATTATAGTACAAAACGTGCATTTTTTTGTCACGTTTGACAGTTTTTCATGTTTTGTGCCTTTAAACATTTTGTTTGTGCTGGACTTAAAATTTTACGATCGAAATCAACACAAACATAATTCGTAAGGCGATGGACTGAGAGGAAAAGCTGCTGTCTTCACACCCAGCTATCCTGGATAATTAGCATTAACGGGAAGGTTGGGGGGTGGCGTGAAATAATGGCTACAATTCTGATTTAAATATTTTTTTTTCCAAGTTTGCTTTAGCATGGGAATCAAAAACAGTTCAGCTGAGAGGCCTAGCAGTTGGTGAGCACATCTCCAGCTCCCAACAGTTGTTTATCCTGTGGCAATGCTGGCTGCAGAGAAATAACTTGAAATAAAGTATCCCCCACCCCAGTGACGGTCTGCTTGGAGAAATGCACCCAATGACTCGTGACTCACCATTTTGTTTTTCTTTGCTGTTTTTGTTTTGTAGTAAAACCATCTGTGGTTAGCGGTTAATTTCAGCGTGCATGTGCTGAAGTACAACTTTTATCGGATTATACTGTCATTTACCAAAAAACACAACAAAAATACTTTCATTGAAAACACATTCAGCCAATAGTACAGTCAGGACTTTGATGTCTAACTTTTTTTCTTTGCCTTCTACTTTTTACCCCTCACCCACCCCAAATCTAGCACTAGGCCTGCTCAAACTCCATGCAGTCGCCATATGACTGCACTTGTAACAACCCCAGGACAGGACCCTATCAACTGGCAGAGGCCCTGCTGCAAACTCAGATTTCTAAACCTATATCCTGGGGGTCTAGACTTCAAAAAGGCCTTTTTCCGCTTTATTCTATCACCCCAATCCCAGAAACAACTTCACAACAACCCTGAGGTCACTGGGACGATGACACTCCTCCTGAAGCCAAAATTCGGTTTTATATCCAGTACCTGGTACAGCCAATGGCTACAATGAAATGCACTGGCCCTAAACACATTCCTCTGGCTCATTGGAGAAATGCTGCCTTCTCTAACGCAAGCTGGCAGGGAACTTAAAGGCAAACTGTTTCTCACTTGCCCTATAAGAAACTCTGCCAGTATTCATCCCTGACAAATCTGGACCCTGCTATCTGCTGGCCGTTGGAGCTGAACAAGGGTTGTGCACTCTGCACCCACCAGAAATTAACAGCTTCGCCACCCCAATGCCCCCCCAGCCCCAGGGAGCACAAGGAGCGACAGTTCCGAGGCCATCCTTAAAGCTGGGACTCTAGTTTGGAGGCATGCAGCGTCAACTACGAGGCCTCAGGTGAGCTATGAAGTGAGCCTTTTAAGAAGTACAGAAGCTTCTGCTAGTAATGAAGTAGTATCAAAATCTCCTTCTGCCTAGAATTCAGCGCAAGACTGTATCACAACTAGAAATGTTTGCAACAAGCTCTAATTAGAGCCAAAACAGTTTAGAATAGAAAAACCTGATGAGATACAGAACACATGTGTGACTTAAATTGTAATGTACTTTTGAAGGGGTGATAGCCATGACCGCCTTTCCTTATTCAATATGTGTGATCCAGACTGCAACTTTATCACATCACTGCATGGTTACTGCACGTGACTGCATGGAATGTGCAGCACTGTATAGCAGTGACTGCTGATCACGCCCTGGGCTTTTAATGAAGCATTCTTTTTTTGTTGCCATACAGATTTTTCTCCCTTTTGCACATCCTGCACCTTTCCTCCTTCAGACACCCACCTCTGTCATCCACCGTCTTAGGGACTTAATTGGGGGTACAGCACCTCTGTGGATTTCCCCCTTATGGCACAACTGAGGCAACACCCAGGGCCCTTTAGGTGGCGTGGACACTGTGGTGTGCAAGGAGCCATCCTGCTGCAGCTGCAGTAATTTTCCGTTTTCTGCCCCTCCCATCTCCCCTGACACAGTGCGTAGTCCAGCTACTAGCCTAGCTGCATAATGTGAGAGGGAAGGCTCCCTGGCCCACTGCAGGGTGCTAGTGGTGCAGTGGAACACTGAGCCTTCTATCCCTGAGCTGGGAGTGCTGCCACATGGCAGTGCCGCCCCCAACCCCAGGCCACCCAACCGGCTTCCCAAGCTCAAGTCGCCTGCCTAGGAGTGTGAGTTGCTACCCATTGGGCCTTCGGGTGGCCCCATCATGATAAATTCTTTTTCATAAAGATGTTAATTGATTTTTCAACTTTTCATACTAACAAACATCACAGTGCTGACATCACCGTAAACATGGTGATATAGTTTTGTACAGGAAATGGTAAGGAAATGCACATCATAAAACATTTCACTGGTAAGTGTTGGTCTTTAGTTTTTTCTTTTTTAATTCACAACTATCGAGTACATTAAATTTAGATAAAAAAAAATGCTGTACCTTGCAATACTGTATGTTACTTGAGTTCAAGTGGTAAAGGGGTCCGACACGAATTGCCACATATACAATGGCTACAAGAATGGAATGACGAGCTGTAAAAATGGCCTCATTTCTCTTTATATTTGTTAATCGGGTAATTCGGCAGGGATGGGTACACCTCTATTCACCAAGCTTCCTGCACCATCTCCAACTGCCTGTCAGCTTCCACTCCGACTCTGACTGTATTCAACACACACTGTTCCTGTTTACTTGCCTCTGCCATGATTCACTCAGTGATGGACTCTGTGGGAAAGGGGGGGGGGTGGGTCTAAAAAACTGAGTCCAGACTGCTCAAACTAAACTTTCCTTAACTTTCAGGGGTGTTGTTTAAGGCCAATTCCTCTATCTTGCCCCACAGAGCAGTTAGGGCTGCTGACTGTAGCTGTTCATTGCCCCAGAGGACAGTTAATGCTACTGATCATGGCTGTTCTCTGCCCCCTATGACAGTACTGATGATTGTGGGTGTTCCCTGCCCCAGAGGGCTGCTAGTGCAGCTGATCACAGTCCCGGAGGGTTGTTAGTGCAGCTGATCATGGCCCCGGCAGGCTGTTACTGCAGCTGATCACTTGTTTCCTTCCCGAAGGGCAGGTTGGAACGCTGACTGGATGTGATCCACGCTCCAGAGGGCAAGCAGTCCCACCAAACACTGATGGCAGCTGATCCCTGCCACAGTGGTGCAGTTAGTGCTGCTGATCACGGCTTTTTCTTGCAACAGAGGGTAGTTAGTGTCCCAAGTTGTGGCAGTTCCCTTCCTCAGAGGTCAGTCTGTGCCAGCAATTGAAGTGATTTGCCTGCTCCAAGGCAAAAAGTGTGCCGTTGCTCTTTAAATTACTCTTCTTCATGTTTGTTGGGACAATCCCAGTCCTCTCAGCCCTTCATTCTACTTTGTTAACTCCTGAATTCACCCAGGCCTCTAATTTATCATTCGAGAACTTGCCGGCCCGTTGAGACAGAGGTAGCACTACTGCTCGCAATGCCGGCATGGATTCTGAAGCAGACCTGGGGCATTGGGGCCAGCAGGGGGTGGATGAGGAGGACTGAGCATCCCAGGATGCTCTCCTCTCCTCTTCTGCTGGAGAGAAGACAACAAGCACTGGGACAACACTGCCACCTAGCTGACCATGGGTGGTGATGTGGGTGGGAGCAGTTCAGAGGCAGGGGAGAGACACTCCCGATGGTAGACATCTATGTAGCATCCTGGGGGCACAGAAAGAAAACAGATCCTCCGAAAGTGAACACCAAATAATTCCTAGATCATTTTAACCTTTCCTGCATGTGCTTCTAACCTGTTTGCTCCCCTGGTTCTCTACTATACCTCCTCCTTCCTCCCCTCATTTCATCCTAATGCTTTCTTTCCCCTCTCTACTTTTGTGACACTGTGCCACTCTGGCTGCAGGCCTTCTTTTTCTCCTTGCTCCATTCCCCCTTAGTCTCCTATGTTTTTTTTTTTTTTTTACTCTTTGTTTATCCGCCTACTGCCCCCATACCCTCCTATCTCTCAGATCCCCAGGCTGCCACTAACCCACCAACGAGTCTGCCCATAGAGTGCACGCCACTTCAGTTAGTTATCAAGTTACCTCTCTGGAAGAAAGGCCTCCTCACCTTTCCCTAGACCTCAGGGAGGCATACGCACACAGCGGAGTCTGCTCTCTGGCTTAGTGGGAGTGGACCGGAGGATTGTCGCCAGGACTGTCTGGGTTTTTTTCCCCCTTCTTTTCTGGTTCTCTCGATGCCGACATGCAATGAGGACCAACGAGCTAATGCACGCTGAAACATGCATCAGCTCCTTTCCTCTGCTAGCATCAGCCCCTCCTTTGTTGTCCCCGATCACGCCGGTACCCACTGAGATCCCCAGGTGGTGGCGGTAGAGCAGCAGGGCAAACTCCCCATCCCTCCCCGGAGAAGGACAGCAAGCCGCTGGGTGCTTAATCCTTCTCCTCCCTGGTCAGCCCCCGGTGACCTGAGTCCGTTCCCAAACCTGGGTTGCCAGTGTGGAGCAAGGTGTGGCATCCAGCGCCTCAACCCTCAGCGCCACTGGGCCGGCTAGTCTCCTATGTTAATATCAATTTTATTTATATGGCACCCAATCCCAGAGGCTCTGAATGCCTTACAATAAAAATGAATAAAACGATCATTAAATAGAAACTGAAAACAATCAGTAATCAAAGAACCAGGCCATAACACAGATTAAAAAAAAATGAGTTTTCAGAGATTAAAAAAAAAAAAACCAATGAAGGAGCACCTCTCACATCTCAGAGAAGGGGCATTCCAAAGAACTGGGTTGGGGCCACCACACCGAACACCCTATCACCCAAAGATTTCAAATAGAATCGGGAATGGAGAGAAGATCTGTCTCCACTGACTGGAGGGCATAACCATGAGGGTATGGTATCAGGAGGTCTTGCAGGTAGCCCAGTCCCAGACCGTACGTCAACAAACAAACCTTAAATCTGATGCGTCACCTGACTGGAAGCCAATTAACAGCATGGTGAACCGGCGTGATATGCTTGGATTGTGATGTCCCGGCAACCAGCCGAGCTGCCACATTCTGAACAAGCTGCAGACAGCACATCATCCTCGTTGATAGCCCCAGGTAAAGAACATTGCAGAAATCCAGCTTGGACAAGATCAAGGAGTGCACTAGTGTTGCTAGGCCAGTCAGTTCGAGATAGGGCTTAATCCGAGCAATACTGTGAAGGTGATAGTAGCCACTGTGGACAACAGCCTACAGCTGGTATTTCAGAGTCAACTTGGAGTCCACAATGACCCCCAGATTTTTTTACCGTCCACAGCACGAAGGGTCACACCATCCAACAACGTAAGGGCTATGCCACCAGTTGCTGCTGTAGAACCAGACCAGCCCAGCTCCACCAGTAACACCTCCGTCTTAGATGGACTGAGCCTAAGCCTGCTAGCTGCCATCCAGTTCTGGATTTCTTTAAGGCACTTGCTCAGTTCCAAGATAGCCGCCCTGTCATCATGGGCACAAGACACATACAGCTGGGTGTCATCAGCATAGCAATGAAACACTGAGCTGTTGTGACTAAGGATCTTCCCCAGCAGTAACGTCTACGTGGCGAATAACTTGGGAGTCAGAATCGCCCCGAAGCACACCACAGCAGTGCACAGCACTGCTTGATGAAAAGGAGCCAAGTGCCACCTGCTGCGTCCTGCCGGGTTATGTAGCCCATCTCTCTGCCTGCTGCTTGTTTCCAAAGTGTTTACTGTATTATTCAGAATCATGTCCTTTTTATTACAGTGCAGTATTTGTGCGCTCACAGTGTCAGTCCTGCTGTTGCAAATAATTTTGCCTTCTTTAAAAGTTTTTGTCATAGTGCAAGTTTGTTTTAGTGCACCTTCCTGGGGGGTTTATGTATTTATTTTTTTGCTTCTCCCCCATAATTCTTCCACCCTCATGGGTCAGACATGGAAACAGGCTCCAGCTCTGTGATTATTCTGGACAACAGTTTGAAATCCATAGAGGCACAGGATCCAAGACAGCATGGGGTTACAAAAGGAAGGTCCTGTCAAACTAATCTCATAGATTTCTTTGACTGGGTAACCAGAGTGGTGGACCAAGGGGGAGCAGCTGATGTCGCCTACCTTGACTTCAGCAAAGCTTTCGACACTGTTCCACATAGAAGATTGATAAATACGTTGGGTAGGCTTGGGGTGGGTCAGAGGTTGGTCAACTGGGTGGCAAACTGGTTGAGGGGCAGAAAACAGAGAGTGGTGGTAAATGGTATACAGTCAGAAGAGATGCAAGTCACAAGTGGGGTACATCAGGGATCAGTCCTGGGGCCAGTCCTCTTCAATATCTTCATTAGTGACCTTGCAGATGGACTAGAGGGTAAGGCTTGTCTGTTTGCAGATGACACCAACATCTGCAACAGAGTAGATGATCCAGATGGGGTGGGCAGAATGAGAAGAGATCTGGATAAACTAGCAAAATGGTCAGAAGAGTGGCAACTGGGATTTAATGCAAAGAAGTGCAAGATCATGCACATAGGGAAGAGAAACCGTGAAGTCACCTATAGGCTGGGAGGGAAGTTGTTGGAAGTCACAAAGGAAGAAAGAGACTTGGGCATCATCATCACCGATTACCTGAAATCATCCAAGCAGACCTCTAAAGCAGGAGGTAAGGCTAGGGGGATGTTAGGGTGTATTAGTAGAGGTATTACAAGTCGGAAGAGGGAGGTAATAATCCCTCTTTACAAGACACTAGTTAAGCCCCATCTGGAGTACTGCGTGCAGTACTGGAGCCACACCTTCACAAGGACATTAACCAAATTGAGGCAGTCAGAGAAGGGCAACAAAATGGTGCAGGGACTGCATCAGAAGACATATGAGGAGAGATTAACAGAGCTCAATATGTATACCCTTGAGCAAAGGAGAGAGAGGTGATATGATCGAGACATTCAAACACCTTAAGGGCATTAACAAGGTGAAAAGAGTCTAACATGTTTAAATATAAGAAAAATAGCAGGACAAGAGGACACAGCATGAGATTAGAGGGAGGCCGATTAAGGGGGAATGTGAGGAAATTCTTTTTCACAGAAATGTTGGTGGATGCATGGAACAGCCTACCTCAGGAAGTGGTGGCTATGAATACAGTGCAGGGCTTCAAACAGGCATGGAATAGGCATAAGAGAGCCTGGAGTTGCAGCTATTTCCACTGCATTCAAACATGGGGTCTGTGAAGCATGACAGGTAGGCTGGCAAGCTCCCCCAACACCAAAGGCTTTTTTTGGTTTAAATAAATGTTTCTTTTTTTTTTGACTGAGCTCCCTTCCCTCAGGCCCACCGTCTGCTTGCCACCCCCATGCCCAGGCTTACCCCCCTGGGCAGGGCTGCCGAGGGGGCTTCCCACCCCTTAGGACATCGTGGATAAGCCCCGGATTACCCCCGGGTAAGGGCCATGAGACAGGGACCTCCTGGAGGGCTTCAGAGGCAGTGGACAGTGAAGCAGAACAGGGGCAGTCATGCCGGGAGCCAGCATTTTCTATGCTTTCTTCCCTGGGGGCAGGAACTTACAATGATGTCCAGTATCCACCCCGCCCCCCAGCGCCAGTCACTGTGATACCCCCAACCTCCGCCAGGGGTCTGTCAAATGCCGGATGTGCCTATCCGTCCCCCAGAGAAGGAGAGCAGTCCCCAGGATGCTCAATCCTTCTTCCCCGTCCGGCCCCCCCAACTCCATTCCTGAACCCAGGTTGCCGGCAGCGCAAGCGGAGCTCTAACCGCTGCGTCAGCGGGCCGGCATAAAAAAATGTTTCTAATCTCTCCAGGGCTGACAGAGTGACTTTTCAGCCTCAGGTACTGTTCACCATCCCTTACCTCTTTCTTTGTCAGGGAGTAGGTTCCCCTGCTGATTTTCCCCTGTGGTGGAGCTGTACCCCCCCCCCGGTGCCTCTCATTCAGCAGTTCCCCCTAATTAACATGGCATGGTGGGTCGCAGCACCTCGGATGAGGCTTCGCTAAGCCCTGTGCCCTATTTTCCACTTGACTTTTCTCCCCACAGCCCAGAACTGTGGCTCCCTCCAACCTCCCTGACATCTGTCTGTCCCCCAAGCATCAGCTTTACCACCTATTCTCCACCTAATGGCACCCAAGAGCCGGGAAAGCACACCACCCCACTCCAGGAGAGGAATGCTGCTCATCAGCCACTCGATCCTCTCCTAGCCTCCCCCCCCTCCACAGTGACCCGGGCTACCCGAGCTTGTTCCTGAACTCAGGTCACCAGCGTGGTGTGAGGTAAAGGCATTTGCAGAGCCTATGTCCTCTGCCCCACTGGGTCAGCTAGACTTCTTTGTTTGTGTTTTTTAAACTCCATCTCTAGAAAGACTCCCTCCCTCCACTGAAAGCCCAGTTCTGGTGCATTTGTTTTTACGGTATTGGTTTAGATCTCCCTGCTGTGCCAGTATCTCTCTCTTTCTCTCAGCAGCTCCATGTGTACTCACCTGGTTCCTCTCCTGCGCTGAGCCGTGGCTTCCCCCAGGAGGGGATGAGGTGGGTAATGTATATATGAGTAATTTCACCAGGAGGTGCCCATGGACGAGGTGTGGGGACCCAAATGTCGCAGCGCCACTCCACCGCAGGTAATGGGACCCATTTACCTGTGTTTCAACTAGCTTCAGGGTCTGTCACACCATGGCGTCATGGGTATGCACATGCAATGCGTGGCACCACACCAATGTCAGTGATGTCTCCACCTACCCGACGGCCCTTCAGCCGCACTGCAACCTGTGGTTACCTAGGTGGCAGTACTGTGGCAAAGGACAGTACCATCCCTCCCTGGAGACCAACCCCATGGACATTCACTCTTCCTCCTCCCCCCCACCTCTGCTGGCCCAGATGACCCTGTCTCGCACCCAAACTCAGTTCGCTGTTATAGCAAGAAGATGGGCCAGCTAGTGGGAAACATCCATGGCAGCCACATTCGCGGACTGGCACCACTGCCGCAGTTTTTTCCTATATGTATTTTATGCGTTTTTCCCCGGTTTTCTCCCCGTGCTACCACGGCCCCAGCAAACACGGTAGTGCATGGCGCACTCAGGCGCTGGCTCAGCCCTTCGCTACACTAGCTGTTGCAGGGGCTCCTCCATAGCCCGAACTGTGATCCATCCTCCACTGGGTGACAGGGAAACCCCATATCCCTCCCCGGGAGAGGAGAGCCCCCTCTCGGCAGCTCAATCCTGCTCCTCACCCTTCCCCCCCTGCCAGCGTAGCATGAGGTGTGGCATCCAGTGCCTCAACCCTCAGTGCCAGGGCAGAAATTCTGCAGCACTCGTCCAGGTGCCACAAGGAAAGTATGAACACATCTACAGCCTGTGAATTGATGTTATGCTCCCTCACGACAAGCAAGGCACACCAGTCCCCCTCCCCCCACACACACACACACACAACTGGGAGTCTCTATCAGATGATAAACCCCCCTCAGCAAGGAATACCACTTAGGTGACACCTTCTTTAGTTCTTAGAAACTATCCTACATCTACAGGCCTGCCATTAGGAGAGAAACAGAAAAGAAATGCATACACACAGACAACAAGAGTTGGTCTGCGAGTAGATAGCTTCCATGTGTCTGTGGCTGGGAATGGCGTAATTAGGAAAGTCCCAAATTATTACGTTCTGAAGGAGAGAGCGTTCAGCTCCACTTGACCGAAACCTCAGGCCTCAATTCCGCCCAACCAGTGCAATGTCTGAGGTACAGGATGACATTTACTGAAATTGAAATAACAGCCTCATCAAGATCGCGGGGCTCTTTTTTTTTTATTTTATTTTTCTTTAATGATCAAAACCTGTTTCTCCCTTCATTGTTATAGAAGTGTAACTAAAAATAAATTACACATACAGTATGGGGTGAAGAGAGAAGAATCATGTGAAAACTACATTTTATTTTAAATATTTGTATTGATTATAAAACATACATACACAAACGTATCTTTGTCAAGCACCAGGCCCCAGGCTGCATTTTAAAAATTACAAAAATATACAGTCATTACTTAAAAAAAACTGCAGTCAAAGAGATCAAAAGAGTAGCTGTTAGAAGTGCACGTGGTTTGAAGGGGCAACTCAAAAGTATAGCATGTGTGTTGGGGGGATATAAATGCACATGCCTTAATTAAGGTCCACACCTTAATTAAGCCAATTTTAGGCTGATGCACCCTATAAAGGTAAGCCATTTGAGGCAGATGCAGTTTAGAGAAGGGACCCAGCTGATGGGTGGTCTACCTCAATGTTGGTAGCTGGGTGACTTCACAGCAGGGCCCTGAGGTGAATACCAAGAGACCCCCAC
Source organism: Neoceratodus forsteri (assembly GCA_016271365.2). Classification (NCBI taxonomy): domain Eukaryota; kingdom Metazoa; phylum Chordata; order Ceratodontiformes; family Ceratodontidae; genus Neoceratodus; species Neoceratodus forsteri. The sequence continues at coordinate 1,378,028,674 of CM028132.1, read as the reverse complement.
TCCTCCTGAAATCAAATTAGTAAGCTGCCAATCAGGCTGAAAAAATGTTTATAGTTACATTTACCTTTTTTTTTGGGGGTCGGGTGTGCTTATAAGCAATAAGACCGCGACAGAGTTGTGTGTCAGACACTAACACACAGTTAGGAGACGTAGTGAGGCACGAGACCACTGGCTGAGTGCGTCCGGTCTCCTAGCTGTGTGTTAAAGTATCTAACACACATCCTGGAGTGTCTTACTGCACTTATGAAATGGTTATCTAAAATACAGATGTATGTGATAACTAAAATGCATATTTAATAGTAAAAAATTGACATGTTTGTCCTAATTTTTCATAAAATAGTTCTTCTGCCTGTTTTTTTTTTGACTTGAGGACTTTTGAGCTGCTAAGGCATCCTTATTTGTATTTCTGTAGTTGTCATGGCACACCTCCCCCCCCCCCACACAACTAGCAGTACTTCATTTAGTTTGAACAAGAAATTCTTTTGTCTCTTTTTTATATATATAATTTTTATACATTATGTTATCGGGTGGCACTAGGGAGAACAAGCTGCTTTTGTTTAGAGGACACAGGAGAAAGCCGTTATGCCATGCGGAAGCGAAGTATGAAAGTGGAAGAGTTCTGTAACTGATGCATTAAGCTGTTGTCTTAGGTACAGGTTATGCTGGTTTTCTCTTCTTCTGGTTTTCTTCTTCTGCTGTGCTGCTAAGTCAGTACGGAGTGCCCGCTCGCTCGTTTACTGAGAGAGAGAGAGCGCGGGCGGGGGAGTTGTGAGAAAGCAGTTCAGCCGCACAGTGAGCGGGCGGGTTGGGATTGTTATCCAGGCACTTTTTATTTTTTTGTTTTTTAATGATGCAGGTCTTGAATTTCGTTTACAGATATGCTGACAGATAGAAAATACAGTCTGGTATTTCACTCACAGCTGGTGAAAACAAGATGGTTGATTTTCAATTTGTCAACATTCTAACTGGCAACTTTACTAGGATCAGCTGGTCCTTCTTCCTGTGCATAAGAAGGAATATCACACAGGTATGGACCAATCAGGATGCATAAATACTGATGCCCATTTCGTAAGACTTGTTGTTTTTGTTGATGTATGCCACATGCAGTCGTACCAGTCATTTAGAATCCCATTTATAGTCTGTGAAAGAGCAAGGGTGAGCAGTTAACACTGGATAACGTCTGTAAATGGAGATGTATGGCTTTCTCATTTAGCTAGCTCCCCACCAGTTACCTGCACATTGGCTGAGGGCCATGCCTTAATTAAGACAATTTTAGGCTGATGCACCCCATAAAGGTAAGCCATTTGAGGCAGATGCAGTTTAGAGTAGAGACCCAGTTGATGGGTGGTCTACCTCAACGTTGGTAGCTGGGTAACTTCACAGCAGGGCCCTCAGTTGAATACCAAGAGACCCCCACTCCTTCTGAAATCAAATTAGTAAGTTGCCAGTCCAGGCTGAAAAAATGTTTATTGTTACACGTGTCACACTTGGACCACTGATTCTGATCCATGTATCAATTTTTTTTTGTATTACATGTAATTTATGTAAGGGAAGGGCAGTCAGAAGACCCACAGTCTTGCTGAACTGACACATCCAAAAAAATACAGGGATAAGTTAAAAGAACAGGACATAGTTAAATCTGCAGCTATTTAAAATGCAATTTCTTTGTCAAATTTTCCTTGAAGGCAGGAACCAAAGTATCCACTTTATAATGCCCTCAGGGAGATCCTTTGACTTGCAATAGTTTCCAGGAAGAACCTGTGTTGGGAGGGGTGTCGCAGGGAGCCCTTGGATTACATCAGAAAGACCCTTTGATGTGTAGATAACAAGGATCCAGACAAATTTGGAAGGTCCAATACACATCCCCAGGATGCTTTGGAAGGACATCACAGACACTGTTTATGTGTATGTGTGTGTGTGTGTGTGTGTGTGTGGCAAAACAAAAACCAGTTCTGACCAGTTAATCTGAGGAGAGGAAATTGAGTATGTCACTCATCATTTTTTTAAATCTTGTTGGGACATCCTGTGCTGTAAAATATAACTTTTAATACTCCAAGATGGAGTTTAATGACCTCAGAGAGGAGGCCGGGTCAGGACTGCTTTTATCCAACTGAGCAAGCCTTAGAGAGAGAGACACACATTTTATTTCTGACTGAGAGAAGAAGGACATCATCAGTACTGTAGTAGATAAGTATTATGTGGATAAGAGAGCTTAGTTTGTACTTTAAAAACATGTTTTGTTTTTAAGATTGTATGGGTTTGGGATATTTGTTCTGTATTTATTGTTCTGTTTTGATATTTTAAAGTAAATATATATTTTACAACAGAAACTGCCTGGAGTGCCTTGCCATTTCTTTTTATTTAAGTGGAGCTTTTAAAAGGTTACAGTTAACACTGTGTATAGACTTACTGATATACCAAACTGGGAAACAGATAGAGTTCTCTAAAGTCTTGCATAGAGTTCTAAGGGTTCATTTGAAAGACCTGGTTGGGTGCCCGTAGGCAAAGATATCTGGCCCCCCCGAAGACAGAATTATCTGAGCCTGATAATTGGGTACACTAACAAGAGGTTATCAGTTTGAATCCATCCAGAACTTGAGACTGAGGTGACTTGAACCCATAAAAAAAGACAAGAGGGTTACCTTGTTCTGTTCACTGTCCACAAATCATACGCTCAGAGGTTGGCACTTTGGGAGTACAGAGCTGACTGGTTGAGCGAGTTTGTGACAGATTAAGCTTCATTGTTCAGTGGATCAGCTTGAAACCATTCAGCTCACTTGGAAAAAAAAAAGGCAGTGTTTTATTTAAAAAGGAAACAGAACTATATCCCTTGACTTACAGTTAAGTTCCTACCTATTTTTTTTTTTTCTGAAGTGCCAGTCAGAATAGAATAAGTAGTGAGGGAAGAAGAAAATGGCTTCTGACTATAGCAGGCACACTGTAGATTTCTAAAAGCTGTTGTGCGGGGACAGGGGAGTCCCATTTGGGGTGAAAGCCAGTAAGCAGAACCTCATAGAGGCCCTGACGGTAGCGGATACCCAGAGCAGGGAGTCACAGACCGTGACTGAAAGGGACCAGACCTTGAGTGTGGCAGAACTAGCGGCCAGTGAGAGGTCCCAAGCCAATGAGGAGGACAGTAGGGTCACTGTCAGTGAAGTGCCACAGCAGCAGGGGATGGTCACCAGTATCCTGAATCCAGAGGTACTCAAACTGCAAACTGGGTTGCGAAGGATGGAACTGGAGGCAGAACGACAACAGAGAGAGGCAGATCATGAGGCAGAGCAACAACAGATGGAGGCAGACTGTGAGGAACATGAGCACCAGTGAGAGGCAGAGGAAAAGAGAAAGCGAGAATGCAGAGAGGCAGAGGAGAAGAGAGAGAGAGAGAGAATGCAGAGAGGCAGAGGAGCGCCAGTGGCAACGCAAAGTGGAGAAGCTACAACTCCAACCAACAGCACCAGGGCAGGTAAGTGGCTTGGGTTTAACTGGGACTGCAAGACTGGGAACTCCAAATTAATAGATGAGTTTAAGGAAGAGGAGGACATGGACACCTTTTTAAATTCTTCTGAAAAAGTTTGTATTCAGGCTAAAATTCCTAGAGAGTCCTGGAGCTTCCAGCTATCCCTGCTACTTACCGGAAAAGCTCGGGATGCAGTTGGTCAAATGAACAATGAAGACAGTGATGATTACAGCAAGTTAAAAGCTGCACTGTTAAAAAAGTTTGAATTAACTGCTGAATCATACAGAGCTAAATTCCATAAGCTCAGGAGAAGCCCTGATAGGAGCTATGAGGAGCTAGCCACGAAGCAACATCAGTTTTTAAAATGTTGGTGGGAAGGAATTGAGGCAAACTCTGTAGATAAAATTGAAAATGTGATTTTATTAGAACAGTTTTATTGGTCATGCCCAGAAGAGTTAAAAACCTGGCTAGAGGACCGAGATCCAAAAACAGTGCAAGAGGCTGCTGAACTCTCGGACCGCTATGCCAAAAAGCAGACCTGCTCTGAGGGCGGAATGGGGCAGTGTGGCTTGGCGCAGAAAGCCCGCCTTCGAACGCTAAAACCCTCACTGCCTCCACCAGTTAGCCCCAGGTTTCAAAGAAAAAATATCTCTGAAGTAAGAAACGTTTGGTTATGTAAAGAAACTGGGCACATTGCCAGAGAGTGTCCAAGAACGGCAAGCAATAATATGCAAAGTAGTACCAGAAAGGAAGTGGGTTATTTGTGTGTCCCTGGAAGCATGCCAGTGAACATGAGGGAACACATGCACTCAGTCATGGTAAATGGTGTAGAGACGCAGGGATTAAGGGACACAGGGGCATCCCTGACATTGGTAAAGGGGATCTGGTACAGCCTGGTCAGCTTATACCAATAAATATGTAACTGTACAAGGGTTTACTGGTGAAGAAAAACACTGCCACTAGTGTTCTCCTTGACTGGGGTGAAACAGGGGAACTGTGCAACAGGTGGCTGTAGCCAACATTAGCAGTGGATGTGATCCTGGGTAACAATCTCTAGCAGGGGTGGTATGTGCAGTTACCCGTAGCCAATGACCAGGGAAAACTGTAGTTCCTGAGGCCCCAAGCCACTGGGGAAGATACTGAGAGGCTGGTTCCCCAGCCTGTGTCTCAGAGGGAGACTGATAAAAGGGGTAGAAATTTCTCCAGTAGCAAGTAACCATATAGCTACAGAGGTTACTTGAGAGGGAGGGTGACCTCTTGTCAGAGGGTTGGGATTGACAGTGATCCTGAGGGTCCTGACGCTAGTGCTAGGGACCCTAGTTTAGCGACTGAAGGGGACCTGTCCCATGCCTTGGGAAGGTGTGAGGGGTTTGCAGCTGCTCAGAGAAGTGACCCTAGTTTAGAGAAGCTAAGGGCTTGGACAGACTCGGACGGTGCAAAGGGAGGTGACGGCAGACATAAGGTTTATTGGGAAGGTGGACTTATGTATACCCAGGCAGTACAGACAGAGGGAGGGAGGGATGCTAGGCAGGCAGCTTGTCGTTCCCCAGGGATATGGTGAGCAGTTGCTCAAGGCTGCCCATGATATTCCCTTGTCTGGTCATCTGGGAATCGCTCGCACAATGCAGCCATTGGCCCAGAATTTCTACTGGCCTAAATTCATCCAGCAGGTGAAGGAACACTGCAGGTCTTGTCACCGGTGCCAAGAAATAGGGAAGGCGGGCAAGAAAACCCAAGCCACCCTGATTCCATTGCCCGTAGTGGAGGAGCCATTCCAGAGGGTGGGAATGGATATTGTGGGGCCTTTAAATACCCCCAGCTCCTCAGGGAAAAGGTTCATCCTGACTGTGGTGGATTATGCCACCTGGTACCCAGAGGCAGTCGCCCTATCCTCTTTGAGGACAGACAAAGTGGCAGATGCCTTGCTTGGGATTTTCTCCCGTGTTGGGCTTCCACAGAAGGTAATGATCGATCGAGGGGGTTCCTCCATATCAGACCTAATGAAATGTTTATGGAAGAAGTGTGGGGTGGTGCAGAGATGCATGATACCATATCACCCACAAGCCAATGGGCTTGTGGAACGCTTCAATGGTACCATAAAGTCAATGCTCCGGGCATTTGCTGAACAGCATGGGAGGGACTGGGAGAAATACCTTCCCCACCTGTTGTTCGCATACAGGGAGGTGTCCCAAGAGTCGACAGGATTTTCCTCCTTCGAACTCTCGTATGGACGTCGGGTACGTGGGCCCCTAGACTTGATCCGGGAGGACTGGGTAGGTAAGCACGCCACCCTGGGAACTCCCATTGTGGATTACGTCCTACGGTTTAGGAAAAGGCTGAAGGAGCTTACAGGGACAGCCCAGAGCAACCTGGCAGCTGCCCAACAGAAACAAAAAGTATAGTACGACTGCAGAGCCAGAGCTCACTCGTACATGATGGGTCAGGAAGTCATGGTCCTTTTTCCGGTCCGGAAAGACAAGCTGCAAACTGAGTGGGCAGGACCATACAAAGTGGTTAGGAAGGTAAATGACAAACTACATTGTGGAGTTACCTGACCGTAGACCGACAGAAAGGATGTACCATGTTAACATGATGAAGCCATATGCAAATAGGGCTGACATGGTGTTCGCAGTGTGTAGTCATGGCGAGGGGACGGACGAAGGAGACCCCTTTCTGGACTTGCTGGAGGAAAGTAAGTGAGAGTCCTCTGTGGAGGCAGTAAAATTGTCTCCTTAGCTGAACCCGGACCAGAACCAGAAAGTGAGGGAGGTTTTAGCAGAATTTGCCCCCTTGTTTAGCGCCAAACCTGGACTAACCCCCTTAGCGACACACGATGTGGAGACAGGGACAAAGACACCCATACGGCAGACAGCATATCAGGTGTCAGAGGCTGTCCAAAAGGACATTAGGAGGGAAGTGGAGGAGATGCTGGATTTAGGGGTAATCCAGAGATCCCACAGTCCCTGGGCCTCACCCGTAGTCCTTGTACCCAAGCCAGATGGCTCAACTCGTTTCTATGTAGACTATCATGGACTGAATGTAGTCACGAAGTCAGATGCCCATCTGATGCCCCGGACGGACGAACTCCTGGACAAGTTGGGGGAGCAACCTACCTTACAACCATTGACCTAACAAAGGGGTACTGGCAGGTAGAGTTGACAGACAGAGCTAAGGAGAGGTCGGCCTTCATCACTCTGATAGGCTTATTTGAGTTCAAAGTAATGCCTTTTGGAATGAAGAATGCCCCGGCCACTTTCCAAAGGTTGGTGAACCAGGTGTTAAATGGTGCAGAGGAGTACACCATGGTGTACCTGGTTGACACTGCCATCTTCAGTACCAGCTGGGAGGAACACCTTTCACACCTTAGGGAAGTGCTGGGCAGAATACAGAGGGCCGGGCTCACTGTCAAAGCAGAGAAGTGCCAGGTGGCCATGGGAGAAGTGGCATACATTGGGCATGTGGTAGGCCAAGGACAGCTCCGTCCTAGCCAAATAAAGTTAGAGGTGATCCAGACATGGCCCAGAAGCAGGTCAGGAGCTTTCTAGGGACAGCAGGGTACTACAGAAAGTTTGTACCTAATTACAGTGCCCTGGGCTGCTCCCCTATCTGACCTGACAAAGAATAAAATGCCAAGGAAAACCACCTGGGGCCCAGTCTGTGAGGAAGCCTTTACCAAATTGAAGGAGGCACTGTGCAGTGCTCCTGTTTTGACAATATAGTTCAGACGGACGCCTAAGACGTGGGTATTGGGGCAGTACTAAGCCAGACATCCAATGAAGGGAAGGACCACCTCATTGCCTACCTGAGTGAAAAAACTGCTTCCCAGGGAGCAAGCGTACTCCACTGTGGAAAATGAGTGTCTTGCCATAGTGTGAGCCCTAAAGAAGTTGGAGCCATACTTGTATGGGCAGCCTTTTGTGGTGCAGACTGACCACAGCCCCCTGGTTTGGCTGATGCAAATGGGGAAAAACAGCAGACTGCTCAGATGGAGTCTTGCTTTACAAGGGTATGATTTGAAAATCGTACATAGGGCCAGAGCCAAGTATCAGAACTCAGATGGTATGTCCCGTGTGTATGAGGAATGAACTGATTTGGGAAGCTCATCCCATGTTGAGGATAGATCCCCCATATTCAGTCTAGGAGGGGAAGAATTGTCACACTTGCACCACTGATTCTGATCCATGTATCAATTTTTTTTTGTATTACATATAATTTATGTAAGGGAAGGGCAGTCAGAAGACCCACAGTCTTGCTGAACTGACACATCCAAAAAAAAACCCGGGATAAGTTCAAAGAACAGGACATAGCTAAATCTGCAGCTATTTAAAATGCAATTTCTTTGTTAAATTTTCTTTGAAGGCAGGAACCAAAGTATCCACTTTATAATGCCCTCAGGGAGATCCTTTGACTTGCAATAGTTGCCAGGAAGAACCTGTGTTGGGAGGGGTGTCACAGGGAGCCCTTGAATTACATCAGAAAGACCCTTTGATGTGTAGATAACAAGGATCCAGATGAGTTTGGAAGGTCAATACACATTCCCAGGATGCTTTGGAAGGACATCACAGAAACTGTTTATGTGTGTGTGTGTCAGAACAAAACCCAGTTCTGACCAGTTAATCTGAGGAGAGGAAATTTTTTTAAATCTTGTTGGGACATCCTGTGCTGTAAAAATTTAACTTTTAATACTCCAAGGCAGAGTTTAATGACCTCAGAGAGGAGGCCGGCTCAGGACTGCTTTTATCCAACTGAGCAAGCCTTAGAGAGACACATTTTATTTTATTTCTGACTGAGAGAAGAAGGACAACATCAGCACTGTAGTAGATAAGTATTATGTGGCTAAGAGAGCTTAGTTTGTACTGAAAAAACTGTTTTGTTTTTAAGATTGTATGTGTTTGGGATATTTGTTCTGCATTTATTGTTCTGCTTTGATATTTTAAAGTAAAGATATATTTTACAATGAAAACTGCCTGGAGTGCCTTGGCATTTCTTTTTATTTAAGCTGAGCTTTTAAAAGGTTACAGTTAACACTGTGTAAGGGCTACCTTGTTCTGTTCACTGTCCACAAATCATACGCTCAGAGGTTGGCATTTTGGGAGTAGAGGGCTGACCGGTTGCACGAGTTTGTGACAACATGTACCACTTTTTTATGGCTGTGGGAGGAGCCTACAGCCATCTTGTTGTCTGTAGCTAGAAAAATGGAATACCGTGGAACACATATTTGGAGTTTTCAATTTTTCCTTCCACAACTATAAATCACTATGCCAGCTGAAATAAAATACTCCCTTTTTTCTGTTTAGAATGTTGGAGACATAACTCCAAGCTGCTTATCAGATGGCCATTAGGAAACTGAAACAGCTTGTTAAAACTGGTTGCCTATTAAACTGGAGATTTGTTTACTCCCTTCGAAATGCAACAACTTGCGCATTTAAATTCGTAGCATATAAACATTTTCTTGCTGCTAGCTTCAGTTGGGCAGGTATTGTCTTTCAAGAAAGATTCATACCTCATAAATGTCACCCTTTCCCAGCAACAAATCTAAAAAGATTTACACTGTTTTTTAACCCCATAAGATACTATCTGATAAGTATTGTCTCAGACATATGCTAGATCTTCTGTGAACTATTCAGGCTAAATATATAGCAATCAGCAGGCATTTTTTTACTATGCTTTTTAGGAAAAAATATATTGAGCTACAGCAAACACACACACACACACCATCCTCATGGCCCCATCATTCGAAATAAATACTGCACTCTAATATGTAATAAAACAATAAAGAAACTGTTTATGTCAGTGAACACAGTGAAGTTCAGTTTATGGTAGAGTTCCTTTAAATATTTCTTATCCTATATTTTGTATCCTGGATAGCGCAGGGGAGATGCTACATCTCATTCTCATAGGGATCTTCATTCACACATGTTTGCACAGTATTTAATCAGGATGTCCCAGATTAGATGCAATATCTTGTTTTTAGTGGGGTCATGATTTTACCATTGTTATAATGTATTTATTCAGAGTAGCCTAGTCCAGATGTAAAATATTATTTTCAGTGTGTTCTGATTTTACGCAATGCAGCACAATATTGTGTAGATGTAGAGCCCCACTGAAAATAAGATGCCATGTCTTCTGTGACCTATCCAGGCTAAACATATAGCAATCAGCAGGCAAATTGTAGGAAAACACATTGTAAAAATGTGTAAAAGGAAGATCACATTGAAACTGCCTCTCAGCAGATCTGCATTGTGCAAATTCATTAGAAATAATGGGTAAAAGCATCCCAAAAGCCCTCCACAGCCATATCGGCTCTGACCAGAGTTTTTTTTTTTTGGAGGGGGTCACGGGGTGCTCTGACTATATGCAGTAGCACCCCTCATTTAGAATCCCATTTATAGTTTGTGAATGAGCAAGGGTGAGCAGCTAACATTGGATAACGTTTGTAAATGGAGAAGTACAGCGTTCTCATTTAGTTAGCTCCCCCACCAGTTACCTGCTCATTTGCTGAAGACAACAGCTTAATTGAGCCAATTTTAGGCTGATGCACCCTATAAAGGCAAGCCATTTGAGGCAGATGCAGTTTAGAGTAGGGACCCAGCTGATGGGTGGTCTACCTCAATGCTGGTAGCCGGGTGACTTCAGAGCAGGGCCCTGAGTTGAATACTAAGAGACCCCCATTCATTTTGAAATCAAATGAGTAAGTTGCCAATCCAGGCTGAAAAAATGTGTATTGTTACAATTACCCTTTTTTTGGGGGGGGGGTCAGGGTGTGCTCTGACTTGTGTTTGTTGATGTATGCCATATGCAGTAGCACCCCCTCATTTAGAATCCCATTTATAGTTTGTGACTGAGCAAAGGTGAGCAGTTAACACTGGATAAGGGTCGCCGTCCTCAATGCAGTATAGCCACATGGGTGATCATCAGTGGCAGTATAGCCAAGGATGCCATGGGTGGGTGCGAGGCAGGCCAGGGACCGATACAGCAACACGCTCCACATCTGCAGCGTCTATGTCTCACCTGCATGCCTGCATCTGACAGGATGTTGGAAAAACAGGAGAAAAGTTTCCTGCCTCCAACAGACGAAGAATCCACGTGCGCCTAGATCGATCCTGCCTCTTTGAATTCATCTCCTGATGAAACTCAAGTCGCTTTGGGGGTTACATCCCCATCACCCCGTCCCCGCCTGAGGGGTAAGCCAAGGCAGCATGGAGGATGATGACCGGAGTAGGTACAGAATGGCAGGGGTGACACCATGGGAGATCTGGAGAAGTTGGAGGCAGAGTGTAGAGGGCATAAACAGAGGATTAAAAAAACATAGGCTCTCTGTTGCTTGGTCTTCATCTTCTCTGGCTAACTGTATACAAGTGCCATCATAATTCTCTCTTCTGACACCACAACTGGCTGCTGTAGAAATAATTATGATGTCACAGGAGAGGATCATGAGGTCACTTGTAGATGTAGTGAAGCATCCTGAACAAAGTCCAGGTGGCAGAAGATCCTGTTTTCACACAAAAGTATTTAAAAAGTATTTAAAAACAGACCAACTGAGTGCGCACTGGGACGTAGTTTCCCCAGTCCGAAACATGTTAGGAGTTTTGTAAAATAAAGCTTTTTATACTACGTGTTTCTCTTATGAGTTGTATGTGCTCGAAGCCTTTCCTACAAGTATTCCATTGTTGGTTTCTGGAGCACATGCCCCAGTCGCACTCAGTTGGTTTGTAAACTTTGATGTTTGAGTGTTACGCACGGGTTAGGAGAAAATTCATTACAGGTAAAGGTTTTATTTGTGTCTGTATTTACCATACCTGTGTCCTGCCCTGTAAAACTCAAGAATATACACGTTTTGAAGATTATTTGAATTAGAAAAACTTAAGATGTCTTTAGAGAACACTCCAAATTTGATTTTAATTCAATGAGTGATGGAACTCAAATGAATCCTCTGGCTTATGTGGACCAACTTTAAAGACTGCAGATATTCATAATCCTTTTTGAACATTGATTCAAGATATGCAGCAGACTGTACTGATTTGTCATCGCTTTGGAGGCTTTCAGGAATTTAGAAAATCCACACATCAGTTGAGATGCCTTTTGGAACAGTACAAATTTAGAGGCATATTTAGAAGTGAAAAGAGTTCCCAGAGGTTTAAGGTTATTAAAAGAACCAGCATGTGGAACTGAAAGCCCTTTGTTTTTACAAGAATGGGAGAATATCCTTTTAGATGCAAGCTTTAAATTAATGCAACTCATTGTTAAATACAGTAAGGAGAAAGAAGCTGAGCTGAAGGAAGATATAAAGAAATGTGAAATAGAAGTGTTAAAGTTTTGTACACATTTGGACTTTGAGCGTTTAAACTTGAGACTGAAAGATTCAATTTTTAAATTGGATTCTGAAGTTAAAAAAATCAAAATGACCAAGTTTCTACGAGACAAAGTAGATTTTGGAAGGGGCACGATTTTTAAATGGAAAAATAACCAGAAGAAAGGTATTTTAAAGAACAGAACTAAGAATGTATCATTTGAGTATTCCACAGATTTCAGTACAGACTATAGCGATATAGAGGGAGACAACATCAACATGTATCCTTTTCAGAAGGAGCAATCAACAACGGGCAACAACCAGTGGGGAGCATCATAGGTGTACACGAGCCTTATATTCCACCACCTTTACGAAGAGTCCAAGATTTCAAGGAGAAGCAAAAGGATTTCCGAAGGAAAGAGAACCCGTTAGGAGAAGAAAGAACAAAACCTTATGGAAACAGGGATTTCTAGGGAATTACAGGGACGGAATGTATGGAGGAAGCCTTATGGCAATGGGGGCTCTATATCAGCAGAGAGGTAAGAACTGAATCTTTTGATACCGTACAACTCAAATTATTAATCTATCTAAACATGATCTGACAAGTGGAGAAATCAACTTGTTAAAAAAGGTTTGAGTTTTGCTCCTACTACCCCTTTGAATCGAGTACAAACTTTAATAGATTTGAATTTAAACTGCCGCAAACTTAATATTAAGGCTTTCTATTCCCGAAGAGAAATGCTGGGATTACAAGAAATGGAACATTCAGTGAAGGATACAAATGGTTTTAAAAAACCATCGGTCTGGTCCCCCCCCATGTGCAGCAGTAACTATTTTTAAAGAGTTGGTTGAGAGAGACATTGAAACATTAAGCATTCCAGTGAATAATTTTTCTTATCAGAACTTAAGTAGCAGTGAAAAAGAAGCTATAGATACTTTAAAGAAGGATACAGATATAGTGATAAAACAAGCAGACAAAGGTGGAGCGGTGGTCCTAATGGATAGAGAAAATTACATTTTGGAAGTGCAAAGACAGATTTATAACACCCAGTACTATATCAGACTAAAAGAAGATCCAACATATGAGTTCAAGTATGGAATTGATGAGATTATTGAAGATGCCTTGTCTAGTGGAGTAATTACCCAAGATGTGAAAAATTACCTTACAGTTTCTAATCCCACCAGGGCCACTTTTTACATTCTTCCGAAAGTCCATAAAACTTTAGTTAATCCACCTGGTCGTCCAATAGTGAGTGGTATAGGTTCACTAACAGAACCTTTGTCGAGATATGTGGATTCTTTTTTGAAACCTTTGGTGTGGAACTTGCCATCATACATCAAAGATACAAAAGAAGTCCTTAATTTCTTGAAAGATGTGACATTACCAGAAGAAGGAATTTTAGTCACAATGGATATTGAATCACTGTATACCAATGTTCCACATGAAGAAGCACTAGATGCAATAGCTTGCTTTTTAAATAAAGCGAATATTAGTGGTTCTGATGTTTTATTAAAATTCTTGGAATGCATTTTAAAATGTAATGTATTTGTATTTGATGGAGAATTGTTTCTACAGATAAGGGGAACAGCTATGGGAGCCACTTGTGCACCATCGATTGCGAATTTATTTGTGGGAAAGTGGGAAGAGGATTTTATTTTTAATCATAATGTCAATATTTTTCATAATTTTATGATGGTTTGGAAACGTTTTATTGACGATATTTTTTTGATATGGAAGGGGGATGAAAATGAGTTAAAATTGTTTGTAGACTTTTACATAGAACAAATCCTTTTCTGAAGTTCACAGTTAGTCACTCCAAGGAACAAATTACTTTTTAGACTTAAAGATTGAGCGTAAAGCAAATAAGATAAAAACTTCTTTATTCGAAAGAAGTTGATGGCAATACTATATTACGGGCTAACAGTTGTCATCCCAGGCACACTATCAAAAATATACCAATCGGTCAGTTTTTAAGAACAAAATGAAACTGTACAGAAGTGGAAGATTTTGAGGAGGGGGCAAAAGAATTAACAAATAGACTGACACAGAGGGGCTATGGTAAGAACTATATTAGGGAAGCTTATAACAGCCAAAAACACTGACAGGGATGATCTTTTGAGAAATAAGTGCAAAATACAGCATGAAGATTGCCGTTTTAATTTCGTTACAAGATATTCAGTAAAAGCGAAAGAACTTGAAAATATCATAAATAGGCATTGGCATATATTGGGAGCTGAATCAGGTTTACAAGGAGTGATAGAACAACCCGTCAGAATGTGTTTTAAGAAAGTTCCACTATAGGAAACCTACTTACGAAGTCATTGTGAAAATAAGTCTAAAAGCACATGGTTAGATAAAGGAAGGGTAATTTTAAATGCAAGCGATGTATTTATTGCAGCCATATATTTACGGTAATATTTTTTAGTCACAATAGTGATAGAAGTTTTGAAATTCGATAATTCATGAACTGTGACACAGTGGGAGTTATTTATTTGGCAATATGTAACTGTGAGGCTTTTTATGTGGGGAAAACGATTAGGAGTTTTAAAATCAGAGTAGGAGAACATATGAGAGCCATTCAGAGGGGGGACATGACTTATGCTACTGCAGCACATGTTGCTAATACTAGAGAACCTGAACAACATTCCTTTAAGTTTATGGCAATTGATAAGGTAAATAGGAACCGAGAGGTGGAATTATAATAATCTAGTACTAAGAAGAAAAATTACTGGATTTTAACCTTAAAGCTAACAAAAGTCCAGGGCTAAATGGCCCTTAGAGCTTTATCCATATTTAAAGGATCGTGAGTTAAGTTTGGTCATATCTGATCAGCATGAACCATATGGTCTGACTATCTTGTTAAACTCCCCCTTGTTTAGTGTCCCTTTTTAGTTTTGAGTTTTTAGTTTTTGTATCTTTACATTTTCACAATTTAGTTTTGGAAGAAGTAGTATAAGACTACATTGTTATATGCACTTTTTGTTTTATTGTATTGTAAAATATTTAATTTAATTGAATGAAGGTCTCTCTGGAGGATTACAATTAGTTTGATGGCTTAGCTAAGTATTCATTGTTCTGATGGAATACACCTGAATCAATTGTGTGTTATATATGGTGTTCTCTGACACTTGGTTTTTTATTTCCTTTGATAAAGGACTGGGGGAGCAGTCCGAAACATGTTAGGAGTTTTGTAAAATAAAGCTTTTTATACTACGTGTTTCTCTTATGAGTTGTATGTGCTCGAAGCCTTTCCTACAAGTATTTAAAAACAGAGAATACGGAGGTTAATCAGCCAAAAAAAAAAAAATCATCACATTATGATTAGTATTTATTCTGTTCGCATTTGACTGATTACTATAATGTAAATTGTTTGTAGATGCTTAACTACTTTCTCCTCTGTACTTCTGCCTATATTTCTCTGTTCTTTTATCTGTCAAGCCTGTATACAATATATAATTTATTGCATGCTTTTTTCATTGTCCATAACTGTTTGCATTTGACTGTTTACCATAATGTAAATTGTGTCCACTGATGTTCTCGCTGTGTCGCCACCTTGTGGCCCAGGTCGTGACTGAAAATGGTCCTCTGGATCAGTGCACTTACCTGGTTACTAAAAACATAAATAAATACATTTTAGCTTCAAGTATTTCTGACAGCCTTTAATCGATCTACAGTGCTTTTCATAGTTGCCTTGGGCAGCTTTTATAACCAGTTTTATAATAAATGACATAAGTGATTAAAGATGGCCGCAAATCACAGTTTTGAAAAATCTCTTAAACTGAAGTTACCTTTTGTATGTATCTACTTGATTCACACTGTGCACGTGTTAGGGAGGGCCTACCACATGTTCTGGATCGTAAAAAGCGCAGTACCACACCAAGAGATTTACATTCTTTCAAGGTGGACGTGGCACAGAAGTAGGGTCAATGATTTTCTGTTTTAAACAGGAAACATTGGTAAAAACTGAATTTGACATTTTTAAACCAGCACTTGAGTGTCAATTTTCCGTGAAAACCCCCACACTGCACCAGTTGTCTGGACAAGCCGCTCCATTTTTAAGCTAAATTTTTGTACGAAACATGCTGATTTTCCCTCAATTTGGGGGAAAATGGAACCAACATATTTTAACATTTTGACAAATGGAATTGCCCATTTTTGAAAATGGAAACTTACTGTCTCTACAGAAGCAGGAGCATAAACAATTCTATTTTTTAATTATTTTTATTAGTTTGTAGGAAAAACTTACATCACTTAATACACAGGGAACACAAGATACACACAGGTCAAAAGCACAGCATACATATCATAGTGCAGTCTGTTATACCGCTCAGTTTTACACCTCACATGGGGGATTGTTATACAGATGCTGAGAACCTCAGGAAACCTTTAAAGCATTTTACACAAGTCAGAAGTTTGCCATAAGAGAGAAAGATGTCCACAAACAGGTAAACAATAGGATATATAGGCCATATGAAAGCCTATGAGAACTCAGACTATTAGGCCACGGGATTTTATTTAGCTCCAAAAATTGATTAGCGTTTTGCTCATAAAAGTGCTAAAACATTGTGAACATGCATAGCACTTGCCTCACTATGTTTAACAAACTTAACACTTCTAGAAAACCTATATAAATACTTTCTGTACAGTTAGCATTGTCCCAAGAAAAAAACTGCTAATCAATTATTTAAAACCCTGGGATACATATTTGAAAAACGTTGGTGCTTTAAAGTCTCTAAACGCCACTCAAATTGAGTGTTAAAGCAGGCTGTCTCAAAAGAGTTCTTAGAAATAATTATTTCATAGGCAGGACTAAAGTGTCCCCTTCCATTGATAACACCTGCAAAAAAGAAACACTATAAAACGAATGCAGTCAAAAATGAGTCTACCAATAACAACAAAGTTGAACGAGTAGAAACACTGCTGAACTGCGCATGGTGTATTTCATTTATCAAACTGATAACCCTAACAATTTGATCAGGGCCATAATGCATTTGTAGTCGGGGCTTGTATGCCTTACCTCGTGTCACACCGGCGACCTGGATTCAGGAACGACCTTAGGTCATCGGGGAGTCAGCATGGGGAGGGAGGGTAGGAGCAGGATTAAGTGGCCACTCTCCTCTCCTGGGGAGGTCACTGCCCCCCACCGTAGTTCCGCTGCCAACGGGTGGTGGTCCAGTGGCTGCGTAGGCAAGAGGGGGTGGCAAATACCGAGAGGTGCTTTGGAACACAGCGTGCATGTGCCTCTACACATGTGCATGTGTGCGTCCGAGGAGGGGCAGGAGAAAACCGGGGAGAAAAGTCAGGGGAA
The DNA here is from genome assembly GCA_016271365.2 of Neoceratodus forsteri. Lineage (NCBI taxonomy): Eukaryota > Metazoa > Chordata > Ceratodontiformes > Ceratodontidae > Neoceratodus > Neoceratodus forsteri. Next base: position 1,378,011,615 of record CM028132.1, on the reverse strand, counting down.
AAACATAATAAAAAAAAAGTGTTTTATTTATTGATTTTACTTTATTGAATTTTGTTGACTGGGTTGGCTTGCTGAGACTACTGTCCCTTTTTCAGGAGTGACCCGGAGTTAATTACAAACAGTATAGTCAATATCACATTGGAAGTAGACAAGTACACTTGTGCAGTTTCGTGTAGTGGTAGACACTGTACATGACTAGCTATTAGTTACAGACAGAGTAATTACATGTACCTACATTACCTACTATGAAAGTGCAACGTACATCTAAGATGTGTTCAGAATTATACCACACTATCAGGGTAGCAGTAGAACAAACACGGGGCTGCTTTTACCAAGCAGCATCTGCTAGTTTATGGTCAACAGGTACAGGTGCGTTTCTTGTAAGAGGGGAGGAGTATTTTCAGTGAGTGTCTGAATGTGAGCAGCGAGGGGCTCTTGTTCAGGGAGGAAGGGAGCTTGTTCCAGAGCTGTGTTGCTCTATATGGGAATGATCTTTGATCAGCTGCCATGAATGCTCTAGGTACTTCCAGAAGGAGTTGTGAGGAGGGCGGAGGGTTCTTCTATTTTCTATGTGTCACTATGTCCTGGGGGTGGGGTAGATGGTTGCTTAGGATTTTGTAGGTGAGGCAGAGTAAGGGATGTTTGAGTTTGTCTTTGAGGGAGGGCCAGTTTAGGGATGCAAGTTTTCAGCCCGTTTGGCAAACCTGCCTATCTTGAGGCAGAGCACTTTGAGCTTGGTGAGTTCAGTCTCCCACAGTGATGATAGGATGGGAGCTTTGAAAAAACACGGTCGTTACCAGGAAAACTTGGGAAATCTGTTATCCAGACAGAAGAAAACTTAAAGCAGGCACTGGCAGAGTCCCACAGGGGTTCATAGTCGCGCCACTACTCTGTTCCCTTTTCATCAATGACCTGCCATCTAACTGTGAAAAACCTAAATCAATACTGTACGTAGATGATGCAGTCTTGTAAAGAAAGGGTTTGGACACAGCAGAAATTGAAACAATACTAAACGATGACTTTGCCTCACTGGAAGAATGGCAAACAACCACTCACCCAGTTCTAAACATCAGAAAAACCAAGACAATGCTCTTTGGGTCCAGAAAAGTAGGTACAGGTAGAACCAAGCTCTTAAAGATTACTGATGCCAAAGGGCCAGGATAGAGGCTGTTGACAGTATAAAGTACCTAGGAATGTTACTGGACCAAGAACTCACTCCCAAATCTCAAACTAACCACACCACCAAACTACTATCCCAAAAGACTGGCCTGCTATGCAGACTCAGAGCCTACCTCACAAACACAGCCTGTCAAGCAGTAGCAAACCTGCTATATCCTGCTACCGACGATCCTTTATGGACTTACAAGTTAATGCTCAGGTCTGACTACCACTAGAGGGTCAGCAGTTGAGGGCTAGAGGAAAGACTCAAGGCAGGTTTTGCAATGAGATTTGTAGATGGTGAGGAATCTAGGGGGCCTAGGTAGCCTAGGAGACTATTCCAGACTAAAGAGGCAGCTGAGTTAAGGGACCTTCCCCAATGGTTGGGTGAATAACATGTGGGCCAGAAGGAAGCCCAGAGTTAGAGGAGTGGTAACTGTAGGATGAAGGGTAGTGGGTGATGAGGTAAGAGAGATTGGGGAGGGGCTGTCAGACCACAGAAAATTTTGAAAACCAGGTCAGCATCCAAAGGTCAGTTTTTTTAACCTATTTGTGAAGTTTGATTGGAAGCCACAGCAGGTGTCTAGTAATTTGTTCCCATCTGCAAGAGTGGTTCAGAAAACATGCAGGAACATTTGACTAAAGATGATTCAGGCCAACAGGGCAGGTCTTGCAAGGAAAGCCTCCAGGCCCTGAATGTGTACTCACTGGAGACCAGCAGGGAGAGGGGTGATATTATAGACACTTTCAAGTTCCTGAAAGATATAAACAAGGTGGATTGCAGGGAATTAGTTAGCATGAGTAACAGTTCGAGGGCACAAGTGGAAACTGACAGGAGGGAGGTTCAGGAGGGATATGAGGAATTATTATTTTACAGAAAGGGTGGTGGGACCATGGAACAGTTTACCAGCTGAGGGGGTGGATGCTAAAACCGTTAATGATTCCAAGCATAGCTGGGACAGTGTAGGGTACAGTGGATGCTCAGGACAATTGAAAGTGGGAGGGGAATACGGGGTTGGATGGGGAAGGCTAGGACCCTGCATGGACAATAGGTCCCAGGGTTAATTAGGGTACCATAGGCAGACTGGATGGACCGTTGGTCTTTTCCTACAATCACTGTCTACATTTCTGTTTTAGACGAACTGGAGTTCATTGAGGAGGGGACTCGGGGAGACCATACAGGGGAGAGGGAGGGGGTGCAGTAGTTGAATAAGGAAAAGCTGAAGGTGTGAATGAGAGTTTCACATTACAGAAGGTTAACACAGCGATGAACAGGGGCAATGTTAAGGAAGTGGTGGTAGGTGCCGAAACCAACTCTCTTAATACCCCTCCTAAATGGTCCCTAGACCTCTGGCATGTCACACATCTCAAAAGCGCCCCCAAAAAGAAGTCCCTCACATCACAAACCTTGGTGTGTGGACTGATCGAAGCATGGATTTCTTCTCCCATATCAACGCTGTGCACAGGATGCTCTGCTCACAGCTTGGCGCACTGTATCACAACAAATTCAGCCTTCCATTTCCAGTCTGCTGCAAAATTGTCCTTAAGATGATCTTGCATGTGTCTGACAAGGTAGATGTGGTCTACAGTTCTGCCCCCTCCCAAAAGTCTACCCATAACAGGCTAGACCCTCTCTTCCACTCCTCCTGCCAGTTTGTCTTTCTGTGCACCACTGCTGCTTCTACCTGAGAATTTGTCTCCCCGCCATTCCAGGACAGATCCTCACGCTGTTCCTCCTTCCTTGCTAAATTCTGAGTCTGCGTACCCTTCCTTGCTAGCTCTCCTGACTCCTTTTTCCCCTTCTCCCTGGATTCATATCCTCTCCATTTCTATCCTGTGCTTGTCAATCTGCCTCTTTTCCTCCCACCACCTATACGTTGCCCCCCCCCATCAGCACCTCTGCTTCCATCTCAGGGATCATTTTGCCCCCTATTGTGCCCGCCGTAAGTTTTTCTCCTCCACTTATGTTCTCCTCAGGGTTTAATCTACCCACTCTTACAGTTGCCATTATCCCCCCTTTCCTTTTCTCAGGAATCATTCTGCCCCTCTTGTGTCTGCCATTAGTCCTTAACTCCCCCCTCCTCTCCACAGGGATCATATCACCCCCTTGGGCCTACAGTTAGTCCTTCCCTTTTCTGCCCCCCCTCAGCTTCCCTCTCTTCAGGGATCATTCTGCCCTCCTGCACCTGATGTCAGGCCTTCCTCTTCCCCTTCCCTCTGCTTCCCTCTCCTGGGGGAACATTTTGCCCCTCTCTTTCTGTATTTAATGTTTATTTGGCAAGTACAGATATGCTATACAGTACAGGTGGTATACATCAGAAAATTTACTATATCTTCAAGAATATCTCTTTCATCAGGCTACACCTATGGAACCATAAGTTGTTATGCGCTAGGACCACATGGAAACTTTTGCAACCAGTCCACCAGTGGCTGCCCACAACAGCATCAGACATCAGCTGCTACATAAACATGGGCAGCCCCTTCTCACCTCAGTTCTTTTCCCAGCATCAACCACACTCATCGGACCCCTGACAGAAACGCTGCTGCGACTGCCCCATTTTATTTTTTCTACACGGTAAAGCAATCATTTTAACAAGTGATTTTTGATGACCTGTATGTCATCGAAGGAACCATCAAAAAATGTTCAAGTACTGTGACTGCAGTAAAAAGATTCACACCAGCTGGTCCGGTGGCACCAAGGCTTGAGGCACTGGACGCCACACCTCATGTCACACCGGTGACCCGAGTTTGGGAACAGATTCTGGTCATTCAGGGGTTGACTGCGGGAGGAAGGATTGAGCATCTGGAGGACAGCTCTCCTTCTTCAGGGGGTTGGGGGATTGCACTGTGCGCTGTTACCTGACAGACAGCAGTGGCTGGGGGTTGGCACAGGCATGCAGTCACATGGAGGGGTTGGCCCACATCCTGGACATTTGGATGTGGGTGAGGGAGAAAAATGGTGGAACAATCTGGGACTCGACAGGACACATGATGGCCCGATCGTTCTGGAAAGTCCACCCCTGATTCTAGATTTGACGTATTGGGGGGGGGGGGCACCAGCACTCGTCGTCCTGACCCTGCAGTGGAGCGGCAATCCTCGGGGGAATCCCAGGGGACAGTACTCCTCATCCTGGCCCTTCCGTTGAGTGGGAATCTGTGAGGGAATCACAGGGGATGGATGGATAAATGGGTGATCACAGGGGCTGGAGGATGTACCCCTCAGAGGGAGGGGTTACAGCCCCTGTCGGGTCTGTGGCAGTGAGGGGAAAAAACTACATATATAAATAAAAAAAAAAGATTTACACCAGTGATTCACACATCGGCATCTGTTGCCTTGTCCCAGACCACAACGTGCAAGCATGCACAATCTGCAGGGGTTTCAGAACTGCCACCTGGTGGTGCCAAAAATGGGCCCTAGAGAAGCATCTATTAAAACAATAGATAGCCTGCTTGGAGAAGGAGCTCCAGTAGAAGAGCATCACCACATCACTGCCCACTCTTCCAGGTCCTTGTCCTCAAAATCCCAGGAAAAGTCATCTGTGAGCTATAAGCACACACCAGGAGGAGAAAACCTCCTCAGTATGTACCAGGTCGCCCCTCTGCACAGTAGATACAACCTTCACCTCGCTGTCAACAACTCCAGCAGTGATGCTGCTCGCCCCCCCAACCATCAACACAACTCTCAGGTCGAGGCATGGTGCTTGCACTACCAGGCCTAGTATAGCTGGTACGTCACCATCATGGAGTATGCCTCCTCGTTGACTGCTACCATCGCACCCGTTGATCACATAGGCACTGATGTCCAGGTGGCTCTGTTGTCTTTTACAGACATGCTCATATGTCTGCTGCCTCCTACTCCAGTTCCAGAAGGCATGTAGATGGGGTTTTCTACTACCCTCCCCCACAATGATGCACACTAGGGCAATGGCCACGTCTCAGCCACCTGCTCGAGTTCCACCAACCTCACCGGTGCGTTCTCTGCCACCTGTCAATGAAGCATAATGATTTCAAATACAATCCTGATTTAATAATGCAAGATGAAGAGGAACCTGAGGACTATGCTGAAAAGTCCCTGTGAGAGGGGGCACCAGCTCTACTGTACCCACCTACAGCGAGGACTCAGTGGTCCACACTCAAAGGTCCCCACCAGAGGACCAGGGTTTTAAATAATTGATTAGCACTTTTTTCCTTGGGGCAATACTAACTGTACAGAAAGCATTTATATAGGTTTTCTAGAAGTATTATGTTTGTTAAACACAGTGAGGCAAGTGCTATGCATTTTCACAATGTTTTACAACTTTTATGAGCAAAACACTAATCAATTTTTAGAGTTAAATAAATCCCTGAGGACCCAACTTTCCTCACCATGATGTAGCAGTTACAGGCTCGCAGGTGGAGTTACCTGATGTTTCCCCCATTGTGGTAACACCTCTCCCTTCCTGCTCTAGAGGTTGCCACCTTTGCTGCCTGGTATAGGCCGAATGTCATTCCAGCCATACCAAGAAAAGAAGACAAAATCTACATGGCTCCTTCAGGGAAACCCTTCTTTCCCACCCAGCCAGACGCAAACTCTGTGGTCATTAATGCTGCCCATGATAGATCAAGGACACAAAAACACCCAAGTTCCCTCCCTTCCTCCTAATAAAAAATCCAGGAGGCTGGATGTGTTAGGCAAAAGGACTTTTGCCTCATCCTCCCTGGGCCTTAGAATTGCTACCTGTCAGACCCACACGGAGGCCAAGGCAGCTGCATAAGCCTTACCAGAGAGTAAACAGGAGCTCCTCAAGGCTCTCAAAGCTGGGACTTATGTAAGAAATCATCTGCTTCACATGGCCTATGATTTTTCCGATGCTTCTGCCAGGGATGCTGTCTCGGGCATCTGTCTAAGGCGGTACTCCTGGCTCAGGATGGCAGGGTTTGCAAATGATGAACAACAGCTGATTCTCAATGCCTACTGTAGAGGACATCTGGCTCTGATATCTAGGACATTCTTTCTAATCTTCAGGCCTCAGGCAGGACCCTGAAGTCAGTACACTCTCTCTACCATACCAAACCAAGGGTTAGGCAAAGGGTACGTCTTTGCCCAGCTAGTGCTAAACACCATCCTGCCACCAGACAGCAAAGTAAGGGAAAGGGAGCAAGAGCAGGAGGCGCCCAGCCCAGGCACCACCCCAAGTACACACTAAAAAGCCCCTAGAGGTGATGGCGCAGCAGAAGCCACCACAACCACCTCTGCCTGACTCCTTTATACACCCCCCAATCACCACTGCCTCCAGGGGATGTTGTAGCAGTTCGTCTCTCCCTTCACTTGACTCAGTGGAAGGAGGTAACATCAGATACCTGGGTCCAGGAAATCATAGCACAGGGTCATGCCCTGGAACTTTTGGACACACCTCCAGATCACCCACCAATGCCAACTCTCTATCCTCCAGACCACCTTCCTCTACTCTTGTAGAATGTTCAGACTTTGCTTCAGAAGTAGGCCATAGAGCCTCTGCCCTTTGAACAAAGAAATACAGGGTTCTACTCTAGCTACTTCCTAGTCCCAAAATGGACAGGAGACTTGCAGCCTGTTCTGGATCTCAGGGACCTGACCTTTTTCGCAGAGTACAAAAAGTTCAGAATGGTCATCCTGCAAGGACTGCTCCAGCTGCTGCAAGCAGGGGATTGGATCTGCTCCCTAGATATGAGGGATGCCTACCTTCATAGCAAAATTTGCAAACCTCAAAGAACACTACCAATGCATAGTATTGCCCTTTGGCTTGTCCTATGCATCACGGGTCTTTATCAAATTCTTGGCAGTTGTGGCAGCAGCCCTTTGCAGGGAGTGCCTATATGTCTTTCCCTGCCTGGATGATTGGCTATTGAATGTCCACTCCAAAGATCAGCTCCTGCACACCTTAGCTCAAACGAGGAAGATGTTCCATGCTCTGTGGGTTACTGTCAACATACCCAAGTCTATGCTGACACTATGTCAGCACCTACAGTACATAGCAGCAGTTCTGGACACAGCTCAGGGTTCAGCCTTCCTGCCTCTGGACAGGGCCGAACATCTGATTGCCCAGGCCCAACTGGTATAGAACAGTTGGTATGTCTGCACTAGGCTTACGCGAAAAGTCAAAGCGAACTACTTTAAAGCCTCCTTCCACACCAACATAAACCACCCAGCGAAGCTTTGGAAGGCAATCAAATCACTCTTCATCCCTCCTGCCCAGCCCCCTACTCCAGTCCTGGATGTAATGGGCTCTATCGTCACTGAACCAAGCGCAGTGACCTCAGTTTTTAACACCTTTTTTACAAGCTACTCATCCTCTCTCTTGTCCTCTCTCCTGCACCCACCATGCATTCACCCCCTTCCACCCCACCCTCCTGCTTCTCCTTTCTCCCTGTTACACCATCCAAAGTACTAAAAGCCCTGTGGTCACTCAATCCTGCCAAAGGTAAATGCCCCTCAGGACTGGACTTTAAAATTCTCCACCTATCCACACCTGCCATCGCCAGCCCTTAGGCCGTTCTATTTAACCTCTCTTTCTTGCTTGTATCAATCCCATCTGACTAGAAACATGCTAGAGTCATCCCCCTCCCTAAAGGTGGTGATCCCTCCTTCCTGGGCAACTACCATCCCATTTCCCTTCTCCCCATACTAGCCAAAATCCAGGAGCACCCTGTTCTCTCTCAACTCTCCTCCTTTCTTGACTCCTTCTCCTTCTTCTCACCTTACCAGCCTGGATTTAGGAAATCACACTCCACCATCGCCTCCCTTCTTCGGCACACTGACTCCATTCTCACAGGAATGGATAATGGACATACCACCTCAGCCATCTCTGACGATCTTACAAAGGCCTTCAACACTGTCTCCCATGCCCTCCTACTATCCCAGCACTTCCTTGCCGGACTCGCAGGAACTTCCACCAGCTGGTTCCACTCCAACTTGGCAGGCAGGTCACAATCAGTCAGAACTGGCTCTTACACTTTGGTCCCCTTCCATGTCACCACAGGGGTCCCCCAAGGCTCGGTCCTTGGCCCGATACTGTTTTCCAACTTCCTAAATGACCTGCCCTTGGACTGCCCACATACATCCATTCACATGTATGCAGATGATACAGTACTGTATGCACCAGGTTCCTCCTCCTCTGAAGTGGCTTCCAGACTCCAGCAATGTCCAGCTCTAGTGTCGCTCAAATCAACTTTTGCTTAATCCCAAGAAAACAGTCTCCCTAACCTTCGGCATAAGGCAGAGACTCTCCCAACTCCCCTCCATCCCCACCTTCCACACCACTGATGGGACTCCCCTGGAGGCTTGCACCTCCTTCAGGTACCTTGGGGTCTGACTCGACCAGCACCTTGACTTTTCTGCACAAACTGACGCGATCCACAAGAAACTGCACCCCAAGCTGGGTGCCTTATATCGCAACAGGGACGGCATCCCTCTGCCAACTCGCAAGGCAATTGTACAGAAAATGATCCTCCCAATATTCGACTACGGGGACGTAGTCTACAGTGCTGCTCCCAAGTCCTCCCTAGCCAGACTGGATCCTCTCTTCCACTCATTCTGTCGCTTTGCCCTGGACTGCCCCCCTCAACCCATCACTGCAGCCTCTACAGGTCCTTGGACATCCCATCGCTCCAGGACTGGAGACAGGCCCACTGTGCTAGGACTACAGCGAAATTCTGGGCCCAGTCCCATCCCCCTTACCTCGCAGCAGCCCTAACAACTCAACCTCCACCTGCGTACTCACTCAGGAACACAGACTCCTGGCTTCTCTATGTCCCACATATGTCTACCACTACAGGCCAGGCTGCCTTCAAATAGAGCATGCCTAAACTATGTGACTCCTTGTCAGTAGACATTCAACACACCACCAACACTCAGCACCTCAACTCTCTCCTCAAGGCTCATTTCTCCTCCACCTGCACCTAGCACCACTGGGGGCCAAGTGTCTAGCTCTTCTCCAAAATTCTGACCACTTAATTGAGTTGCACACTGGCTTCATACTAAGGGTTCAATGACCTCTACCCTCAGCTGATTAAAGTGTATGTAAATTTCCTCTGCTTGCTGCTCGTAGCTACTGTATCTGTATGCATTTCTATTATATATTTATCCTCTACCCCCTTCCCCAAGATGCATCTGGAATCAAGCATTATCCCACTCAGTATGCCTTCCTAGTAAAACTTTTAAATAGATAAATAAATGTCTCAGCTCCCCTCAACTCCTGGGTCTTATGGCAGTGGCCACTGTCACAGTACCTTTTGCCAGACTGCACGAGGACCCCACAGTGGACCCTAAGAGTCCAGTGGGGCCAGTTCACAGGTGATCTAGAAAGAACAGGTACATAATCACCATAAAGGTAGATCTTCGAGAGAATCTCTTTCATCAGGCTACATCTATGGAACTTATAGCCACCAGGCTCTAGGAGCACATGGAAAACTTTTTGCAAGCTGTCCACTAGAGAATGTCAGACGTCAGCTACTATATAAATGCTGGCGGCCCCTTCCCCCCTCGGTTCCCTGCCACAGATCTTGCTCAGAGGACCTCCCTGTAGAGAACCAGGAGAGAATCTAGAGCTCTGCCAACCAGGCGAGGCACAGTACAGCAGATAGACCCTCAAGAAGGAGGAGACAGCACTCACCAGAGCATCATGATCCTATGGGGGAAGAAGGGTGGGACGGCATGGCCTGATGAAAGAGATTCTCTCTAAGATCTACAGTTACGGTGAGTACGTAGCTGTTCTATCTTCTTGAGGATATCTCTTCATCAGGCCACACCTATGGAACAAATACCAAGCAGTACCGGCCATACGCAGTCTGTGTGGCTGGAGCATAGTCTACAAAAGCAGGCCTTCAAGCACAGCTAGGCCAAAGCCCACCATTTTGTGAGAGACAATGTCCAGAATGTAGTGTTTAGTGAAGGTGTGGACAGTACTCCAGGTGGCAGCTGCACAAATTTCTGCAACAGACATATTTTTTGAAACGTGCAACAGATGTGGCCATACCTCTAGCGGAATGACCATGGACAACCCCAGGAAGTTCCTTACCATACTTACTATTACAAAAAAGCAATACAGTTTGCTAACCATTTGGACAGGCACTGTTTGGAAACTGGAGCGCCCTCTTTCCCAGGAGTGAACGAAACAAAAAGCCGTGAGGACTTTCTGCAGTTCTTGTGGTGTATATAGTACCTGGATATTTATGGAGCAAGTCTTCCCCGGATTTGCTTGCTCTGGAAAATAAACTGGCAGGTGGGTGGCTTGATTTAAAGTAAACTCAGATACCACCTTTGGTAAAAACTTAGGATTAGCACACAAAGACACCCTACCCTGTCTTTGTGAAAAATCAAATAAGGAGACTCGCACGTTAGAGCCTGTAGCTCTAAAATCCTTTGAGCAGAATTAATACCAACTAAAAACAACACTTTCCAAGAAAGGAAGTATAAGGCACTAGTTGCGGCTGGCTTAAAAGGAGCCAAAGTAAGCTTTTCCAAAACAAAATCAACGTCCCAAGCCGGGACTGGATTGTGGATGGGGGGCTTCAAGAGCAGAATGCCCTCAAGAACACATGGACTACCTCCAGCTGTGCAACTGTACGACCCTCAATGAGCACATGGAAAGCTGAAATGGCAGCCAAGTGAACTTTGAGTTCAGAATACTGCAAGCCTGCATCCGACGAGGACAGTAGATACTCCAGAACCTGGCTAACTGGACAGGCAAATGAATCCAAGTTATGAGAAGCAGCCCATAGTGCAAACCACTTCCACTTCATAGAGTAAGTAGATCTAGTGGAAGGCTTTCTGGCAGCCACCAGGACATCCGCTACTTTTTGGGAAACTCCAAACCTAGCAATGGCTATGTTTTCAGGAGTCATGCATGAAGATGAAGAGATCTGAGGTCCAGATGGACCAGGGTTTCCTGTTCCTGTGACAGCAGGCCCTTGCATAAGGGCAGGGGCACTGGTAGTTCCACTGCCAGCTGTTGTAGTAGAGGGAACCAGATCTGACAAGGCCATAGGGGAGCCATGAGGATCAGAGTTGCCCCTCCATTTGGAGCTTTAGTAGCACTCTCTGAATTACAGGGAAGGGAGGAAAAGCATATAGGAACCTCACCTTCCAAGACAGGGACAATGTCTCCCACCAGTAAATTCTAGGCCCTGGAGCGAGCAAGCAGAAAAGCAGCAATTCTGCACTGTGTGGGGAAACAAAAAGGTCCAACTCTGGATGGCCCCATCTGTTGAACACGTCTTCTACTACTGAGGTAAGCAGTTACCTATCATGCATTCTGTACTGTGACCTGCTTAGCCTCTCTGCCAAGATGTTTTGGGTGCCTGGAACATGTACTGCTGTCAGCTCTAGACCGTCTGCCAGAACCCAATACCAGACAGTCATCGTTTCCCTGCACAGGTGGAAGGGTGAGTTCCCCCTTGCTTGTTGACGTAATGCATCACATTTACGTTGTCTGTCTGTAATAACATAGGACCTGGGGACAGACAGAAACATAGAAGTTGATGGCAAATAAGGACCGCAAGGCCCATCCAGTCTGCCCATTTTTCTACCTTATGAATGTGCCATAGGCCTTTACTCTGTCAATGACCTATCTATTCATACTCATCTGTATTGCTCCCTTATGCCTGTCCCATGCCTGTTTGAAGCCCTGCACTGCATTCATATCCTCAACTTCCTGAGGTATGCTATTCCATGCATTCATCACCCTTTCTGTGAAAAACAATTTCCTCACATTACCCCTTAATTGGCCACCCTCTAATCTCACGCTGTGTCCTGTTGTTTTTCTTATATTGAAACATGTTAGACTCTTTCACCTTGTTAATGTCCTTAACATGCTTGAATGTTTCTATCATATCACCTCTCTCCCTCCTTTGCTCTAGGGTATACATACTGAGCTCTGTTAATCTGTCCTCATATGTTTTCTGATGCAGTCCCTGCACTATTTTGGTTGCCCTTCTCTGGACTGCCTCCATTTTATTAATGTCCTTGTGCAGCTGCGGCCTCCAGTACTGCATGCAGTACTCCAGATGGGGCCTAATCAGTGTCTTGTAAAGAGGGATTATTACCTCCCTCTTACAACTTGTGATACCCCTACTAATACACCCCAACATCTCTCTAGCCTTACCTACTGCTTTAGTGGTCTGCTTGGACGATTTCAGGTCATCTGTGATGATGATGCCCAAGTCTCTTTCTTCCCTTGTGATTGCCAGCAACTCTCCTCCCAACCTATAGGTAGCTTCAGGATTTCTCTTCCCTATGTGCATGATCTTGCATTTCTTTGCATTAAACCCCACTTGCCACTCTTCCGACCATTTTGCCAGTTTATCCAGATCTCTTCTCATTCTGCCCACCCTATCTGGATCATCTACTCTGTTGCCGATCTTGGTGTCATCTGCAAACAGCCAAACCTTACCCTCCAGTCCATCTGCAATGTCACTAATGAAGACATTGAAGAGGACTGGCCCCAGGACTGATCCCTAAGGTACCCCACTTGTGACTTGCATCTCTTCTGACTGTATACCGTTTACCACCAGTCTCTGTTTTCTGCCCGCCAACCAGTTTGTCACCCGGTTGACCAACCTCTGACCCGCCCTGAGCCTACCCAGCTTATTTATCAGTCTTCTATGTGGAACAGTATCGAAAGCTTTACTGAAGCCAAGGTAGGCAACATCAGCTGCATCCCCTTGGTCTGCCACTCTGGTTACCCAGTCAAAGAAATCTATAAGATTAGTTTGACAGGACTTTCCTGTTGTAAACCCATACGGTCTTGGATCCTGTGTTCCTATGGATTCCAGGTGTTGCACTGTCCTTTCCTTAAGGAGTGCCTCCATAATCTTGCCCACTACTGAGGTAAAACTGACTGGTCTGTAGTTCCCTGCTTCCTCCCTGCTGCCACTCTTGTGGAGCGGGATCACATGAGCCCTTCTCCAGTCTTCTGAGACCTCTCCTGTGCTCAGAGACTCACTAAACAGTTCTGCTAGTGGCTCTGCTACTTCCACCCTTAGCTCCTTTAGTACCCTGGGATGTATGCCATCAGGTACTATTGCCTTGTCCACCCTCAGCTTAGCGAGCTCTTGTAGGACCCTTTCTTTTGTGAAGGGATTTGTGCACACCTCCCTCCTCCCTGTGTCCATGGTGCTGAGCTGTGGGCCCTGCCCTACCTTCTCCTCAGTAAAAACTGAGCAGAAGTATCTATTTAGGATACATGCTTTTCCTTGGTACTCCTCCACACACTCCCTTTTATCCCCTTTGATCTTAGCAATACCCCCATTGGATTTTCTCCCTTCGCTAATGTATCTATAGAAAGTCTTGTCCCCTTCTTTTACTGTTTGTGCTAGTGTTTCCTCGGATTGGGCCTTTGCCTGCCTTACTGCCTTCCCTGCTTCCTTTAGAGAAGTTTGGTATGCTTCCCTATCTTCATCCTGCTGCGTTCCCTTATATTTCCCGAAGGCCAACCATTTGGCTCTGATCTTTTCTGCTACTGCTTTTGAGAACCAAAGTGGTTTCTTCCTTCTTTTGATCTTGCTTTTCTCCTGAACACAATGGGATGTGGCTTCAAGTACTGCATCCTTAATGCCTGCCCACACTGCCTGTACCTCCTTACCTGTATTTCTTCTTGCCAGGGCTAGCGTAACTCTGTTGTAGTCCCATATTTTTGCCTTGGAATGAGATGATTTAGTTCTAGTGGCCAAACTGTGATGGTCACTGGCCCCCAGGTGACCTTCTACCTAGAGATCTGTGATCCTTTCCCCGTTAGTCAGTACTAGATCCAGGATAGCCCTGTCTCTTGTGGGTTGTTGTACCAGTTGTTTGAGGCCCTCCCCCAGCAGGGAATCCACCATGTGTCTAGTTCTGGCAGATGTTCCTGCTGGTATTGACCAATCTGTATCTGGCATGTTGAAGTCTCCCATTATCGGAACCTCCCCTTTAGCTGTCATGTTTTGTATATCTTCTAACAGTAATGTGTCATTGTCGTCCTCCTCCTGGTCTGGAGGCCTGTAGACAACCCCAGTCTGTATGGCTGTCCCATTTCCTGTTTCCAGGGTGACCCAAAGTTCTTATGGCTCCTTATGTGTATTCTTAATTTCTGTAGTTTTGATATTTTCATTAACATAAAGGGCCACCCCCCCACCCCGCACCTCTGTCTCTTCTGAACAGTACACAGCCAGGTACTGAAGTCTCCCAAGTGTGGTTACTGGTGAACTATGTCTCGCTAATGGCTACTATGTCCAGTTTAGCCTCTGTCATTGCTGCCTCCACGTCTGGGATCTTATTTCCCAGAATGCAGGCATTTGTGTACATGATTTTCCATTGGCCAGATTTTGGTGTGTTAGCTGTGGGGCGAGGTCCGGCTTTTCCCCTGCAAGTTGTATGGGGAGCAGGACCTTTTTCCTTACCTGGTGATGCAAATAAAATACAAACATGCTGAACTCATGTTTGATCACTAGCTGAAGGGGGAAGGGGTGATCTACCCGTTCGATGTATCGGGTGCTGCACCCCTCTCCCCATTTGCTAGTTTAAATATTCTACAAAGACATCAAACTTCTGCCCCAATGCACTGACGCCCTCCTTAGTCAGATGCAGTCCATTGAATTTAAAGAACTTTCGCTCCCAAAACTGTTGCCAGTTCCCTACAAATTTGTGTCCTTTTTCCTGGCACCAGCCCTTGAGCCACATGTTTAGCTCCCATATCTCCCCTTCTCTGACCTTCTGTCTATCTGCCCCCCCTCTTCCAGACCGGCCAGATCTCAGAGAAGGAGATGCTGGACAAAATGGATGACAGTTTGTCTCCCAGCTTGATCAGGTGTTCCTTGGTCTCCATAACTGACCAGCTGGCAAGATAGTTAGTCCCTATGTGTACCAGGAGGTCCATGTTCTCTTCTGCTTCTTGCATGATTTTAGCAATGCGGTCAGTGTCTCTCCACGCTGATGTACCTGGGATACATCTGACCATTACCCCCGGACGGAGGGAGGTATCAACTCCCCGAATCATGGAGTCTCCTATGATCAGAAGTGTTCTGGATTTCCGTTTTGCTTTTTTTTTTTTGGTCCCTGTTTTGGGCGAGTTTTATAGCGCTTGCTCCTGTGCTGCAGTGTCCTGCTCTGCCTCGTCCTCTGCCTCTTTGTTTGATTTTGGAGATAAAGGCAGATACCTGTTTGTAGTCTTTATATGGTTTGTGGAGGTGATACGTTGGTGAGCACTGAGTGATGGGGCACCAGATTTGCCCCTTCTAACCACCTGCCAACTTCCCGGAGCAACTACCCTCTGTGGTCGAGGTGCTTCAGTTGGATGTTAGAGAAATAGCAGGTGGTTCTTGTAATATATTTCCTCCTGAATATGCAATTTGAGGTGCACAATCTCTGCCCATGCTGCCCAGAGCTGAGCCCTTAGCTCTCCGATGGTCCAGCATGTAGAACAGCGTCCTAAAACCTGTATAACTGCCCTTTAAAAAGTGTCCTGCAGTTAATAATATCCATTCCAGTTGGGTTGCCAAGTTTATAACCTGGTCCGAGTAATTAGAAGAAAAAGGAAAGCAAACATTTGATTTTTTTTTAAAATATATACATTTTTTTTGTTTGTTTTGATTGTTTTTGTATAACTTTTTATAACAAGTTAAACAAATTGTGCCCCTGTAAGTGAGGTCACTCCTCTGATCCTCCCCTTCCTGCTTTGCTACAGGAAATGTCACAACTGTGCTACTCTATAAAAGGAATGTAGCATGGGGTGGTTGGGGGGGGGGTGGCTGGGCCCTTCCCCTGCCAAAAAAGGAGCACCACAGACAAAAGAAACAAGGAGGTAAGAGCAAAAATAATCAACCAACAACAAATGCAGTTGCTGTCCCTCATTCTGTATCTCGTATGTGCTCCTGTAATTAGCCCTGAAAGCTTAGCCTAATGTTAGACCAAACTGTAAAACTTGTCAATACCTGTAACAATTTCACAGAAGATACACCCTGCAAAAAACACTTTGCTACAGAGAAAAATAAAGCAGTAACAGAAGATACACCTTGCAAAAAACAATCTGAATCAGAGAAGATTACAGCAGTAATCTGTAAGCACAAAACAGTAACAAACCTGTAGACACACCCTGTAATAATGCAGGCGAAAGTATACCCTGCAACAGCAATTTGAATCAGAGATCAATAAAGCAGTAAAATGTAAGCAAAAAACAGTAACAAAACCAGTGAGCACAGAAGAAAATAGTAACACATAGTAAATCTGCCTAACCAAAAGAAGCCTTAATCCTTTGTCCTTGCTCTGTGCTCACGAGCAAACCTAGAAGAAAAGAGCTGAGTGAAGCTAGGTGCCTTTGCCAGCAAACCTAGTTTCTCTATGATGATAAGCCTGGAAGGCTTGTAGCCCATACAGGACAGCTCACATTTCTAGAATGTTTATGTGCAGGGTGCTCTTCACTGTTGTCCATGTACCCTGCATCTGATGGGGCCCTAAATGTTCCCCAGCCCATCACCGAGACATCTATTGTTAAAATCTGGTAAGGGGAAGGGATCAGGAAGGGAACTCCCTGGAGCAGGTTGCTGGGTTCCATCCACCACTTGAGCACTTTACGTACAGGAGAGGTTACTAGAACCCTTTGATCTTCTTTGATGATCTCTCATTATGCCACACCAGTCAACTAGGGGCCACCCATGACGACGTCAGACATCAGCTACTATATAAATGTGGGTGGCCCCTTCCCTCCTCAGTTCTTTTCTCTCCATTGCCCATACTCATCAGAACATGCACGGAAACTATGCTTTCTTTTTTTTCTCACCATAGTAGGCAACCACTTTTATAAGTGATTCTCGACGGCGTGTATGTCGTCTAAGGAGCCGTCAAAACTGTTCTGTTACTGTGCATGTGATGAAAAGATATGAACCGGAGATTCACCCGATGTCTGAGTGTGTTGCCCCAGCCTGGACCATAACTTGCAGATGTTCCTGATTTGCAAAGAGTTTAACCCAGTGACCCAGCAATGTCAAAAAGGCACTTTGGAGAAGAAAACAGCAGTAGCCTGAATGGAGAAGGAGCTCCAACAAAAGAGTTCTGCCGTTTCGACAGCTCACTTCTCAAGGTAGAAGTCATTAAAATCCTGGGAGAAATCATCCAGGACCCACAAATATAAGCACCGGGATAGGGAACAAGAGAAGAAGAAATCCTCCCCAGTTCACTCCAGGTTGCCACTTCATATAGGTACGACCCCTACAGTGCCACTGACCACTCTGGCAGCACTGCCACCCAGACCACTGACCTAACTTCCAGGTCAGGACAGGCCATAGGTGCCACCAGGCCTAGTATGGCTGGTGCGTCACCGTGAACGTCGAGGACATTGCCTTCTCCATTGACTTCCACTGGCATACCTGTCGATTACACAGGTGCCAATGTTCAAGCTGTGCTATCAGCTGTCATGGACATGCTTAGGTGCCTGTTACCTCCTCCACCTGTACCAAGAAGTCCATTGATGGGGCCTATAATTCAACCCCTTGTTATGAAACATTCTAGGGCTGTGTCTCAGCCCCCTTCTCGAGTGCTGATGGCCTCGACAGCGCACTCCCTCTGACCCATCCACCAGACCAATGACAACTTCGAGTATAACCCTGATTTCATGATGCAGGATGATAAGGCAGAGGCTTAAGACTATGTGGAAATTCCCCATGAAAGGACTAGTTCCACTGTGTCTACTTGCAGTGAGGTCTCTATGGTTTACATCCCCAGGTCCCCCTCCCCCGAGGTCCCATCTTTTATCAACATGATACAGCAGTTACAGGCTGCCATGGACTTTGATTTAGAGGAACATGACACAACTAAGAAAAAAAGTATTGATTTCTTGGAGTTACCTGATGCTCCTCCTATAGTAATACCACCCATCCTCAATGCTCTGGAGGATGCCACCTTTGCTGACTGGCATAAGGCAAGTGCAATTCCTGCCATATGAAGAAAGGCAGATAAGATGCATATGGCGGAGAACCCTTTTTTTGCTGGTCAACCAGAGGCAGACTCCGTGGCAATCAATGCAGCCCTTTGCTCACTTCTTGCCGATAAGGCATCCAGGAGGATGGATGCTCTTGGTGACAGAACCTACGCCTCGGCCTCCCTGGGCTTCAAAATTGCAAACTATCAGGCCCATATGGTCAAATACCAGACTACACTCTAGAGAAAGGCTAAAGCAGCTGCTCACACCTTGCCAGAAGGTGCACCCAAACAGGAGTTTCTCAAAGCTCTCACAGCTGGGGCTGATGTAGGAAAACACCTACTACGTATGGCCTATGTTCTGTCAGGGTGGCTGCCGCAGGAATATACCCAAGAAGGTACTCCTGGCTCAGGGTGGCAAGCTTTGCGAATCATGTACAACAGTCCATCCTCAATGCCCACTTTTCAGGATAAAAGTTATTTGGCTGTGATGCACAGGATATCCTCTCTACCCTCCAGGCCTCAGGTAGGACTTTGAAGTCATTACACTCCCTCTATCACATCTAACCAAGGTGTAGTGAGAGGAAACCTTTTAATCCAGCTGGTACTAGACACTGTACCACTACTAGAAAAGAAGGTAAGGGCAAGGGAGCAGGAGCCTTGCCCACTCCAGGAACCACTCTAGGTGCCTATTCAAAAGCTCCTAGAAGTGGTGACGTGGCAGGATCCACCACAACCAGCTCTGCCTGTCTCTGTCTACACCCTCTAACCACCACTGCTTCCTGTGGTGGTTGTTTGGGGTCATCTCTCCCTCCACCTAAATCAGTGGAAGGAGGTGACATCAGATGTCTTGGTCTAGGACGTAGTAACACAAGGCCATGGTCTGGGACTTCTAGAATTGCCTCCAGATCGCACACCAATGCCTACACACTATTCTCCAGAACACATTCCTCTGCTCCTGGAGGAAGTCCATACCCTGTATCAGAAGAGGGCTAAAGAACCGGTATACCCTTGGAACAGAGAAACATAGGGTTCTGCTTTCAGTAGTTCCTACTCCCACAAGGGACAGGAGACCTGAGGCCCGTTCTGGATCTCAGCGTCCCTCTTAACTGCCAGTGGTTCATTGTATATGGGCAAAATGTGTTTTTTGCTTTGCAGGGTATTAAATAGCTGGCATAGCATAGCAAAATACTACGTATATCGGAGGGCAATGCTAACCATTTTCTGAATTGCATAGCACTAGGCTGCTAAACATTTTTTTTGACATTTTTATTCAGGTTTACCCAGACAAAACACAATAACAATTAAGCATTTTTAATTCTGCTAATACACTTTTTGTCAAGTGCTATACATTTTCACAGCTGATTAACACTTTCTTACATAAAACTGCTAATCAGTTTTGTCAACTTATTTAAAACCCTGCTTTGTAACCCATAAGTTAGTAAATCTGTTGCTGATTTGCTGAGAAATTTGCTACAGTTGTAAGTGGAAGATGAGCTACACCTTTGGAGTATCTTTGATGATCGCACTTACACTGTAGATTTGGCACTATGGTGAAGACTGAAGGTAATTTGGGGGTACAGTGCATATCCCATGAATGTTTGGGGGATTGTGTGTTAGTCTGGTAGTAATCATTGACACCTTTTATTTTTATACAAAACTACATTGGCATAGGGGGAGTAGAGGAGGCGAAGGGAACCATGGAGGCGATTTGGGTCACCTTGATAACGGGGGGCAAGAGAGTAAAAATAGGAGTGGTGTATAGACCCCCTGCCCTGGCGGAGGAGCTGGAGGACAGTCTGGTGGCAGATGTTGGGAGACACTGCAGAATGGGAAGAGGAGCGGTGGTGGTGTTGGGGGACTTAAACATGCCAGGAACAGAGTGGGAGACTATGACATCCTCTGTGACCAGGGAACAGAGGTTGTTGGATGTCTTTCAAGACTCATTCCTAACTCAGCAGGTGAGGGAACCGACCAGGGAGGCGCGGGTACTGGATGTGGTCCTGGCAGACAGTGACCAGATTGGGGGCCTGGAGGTAAGGGACCCATTGGCGGGGAGTGACCATGCCACGGTCTGGTTCTCCCTGGACCTAGGAGGGGTAGAAGGCTGAACAAAGACGGAAGTAACCGACTTCAGGGAGGTGGATTTTAAGGAAATGGGAAGGATCCTAAAGGAGCATTTGGATGGGATTGGGTCAGACATGGACGCTGATAGTAAGTGGGAAATCATCAGGAGAGGGGTGCAGGATGCTACCAGCACCTGTGTAAGAATAAGACAAAAATGCGGTAGGGCCCAAAAACCCTGCTGGTGGACCAGGGAGGTCCAGGAGGTGGTGCGGGGAAAGAAGGCAGCCTATAAGCAATTCAAGTGCTCAAGGAGTGAAAGGGATCGAGGGGAGTACGAGCTGATGGCTAGAAGGGCCACAAGGGTGGTGAGGGCGGCTAAGGCAAGGAAGGAGCAGAACCTGGCCAGGGAAATTAGGAGAGGGAACAAGGGGTTCTTTAGATACATTCGGGGAAAAACGAAGGGTGAAGGGGCAGATTAGCAGGATTAAATCAGGGGAGAGATGGGCACAAGACCCGGGGGAGCAGGCTGAGGTACTAAATGAGTACTTCACCTCAGTTTTCACCAAGGAAAATGGGGGTACTGCATCATACATGGAAGGAGACAGAGATACTGAGGAGGGTGGGACCCTTACCGATCGGCGGGTCTGGGGAGAGGGGGAGGCATCACTGGCAGGAGGGGGGAGGGCTAAGCAGGGAGAAGAGGTACCGGAAGTGGAAATCACAGCAGAGAGACAGTGAGGGAAGCCCTCAGCTCCCTTAAGATGGAGAAAGCACCGGGGCCAGATAAATTACATCCCAGAGTGCTGAAGGAACTTGCGGATGTCCTGGCGAAACCCCTGGCGGAGCTTTTCACCATCTCTCTGAGGACAGGGTGGGTGCCCCAGGACTGGAAGGTGGCGCACATAGTGCCTATCCACAACGGGGGGGATCAAGGGAGGTGGCAGGGAACTACAGGCCTGTCAGCCTGACATTGGTGGTGGGCAAGGTGATGGAGGGCATTGTCAAGGAGAGGCTGGGGGGACCTGGATAAGTCAGGGTGCCTGGACAATAGACAGCATGGATTCATCCCGGGAAATTGGGTCAGACAAACCTGGTGGAGTTCTATGACTGGGTGACGAGTGCCTTGGACCTGGGTAGACCAGTAGATGTCCTCTTTCTAGACTTCAGCAAGGCATTTGACTCTGTTCCTCACGTGGGCCTGTTGGATAAGCTGGAGAAATGGAGGTGGGGAACCAGATGATCAGATGGATAGGCAATTGGCTCCAGGACTGGACCCAGAGGGTCGTGGTTGGTGGGATAGTCTCATCCCAAGGAGGGTCATTAGTGGGGTCCCACAGGGATCAGTCCTGGGCCCCTTCTGTTCAACGCCTGTCTCTGACATAAGGACAGGAATCAGGAGTGAGATGAGTCTTTATGGATGACTCAAATTGGGGCGGGTGGATGGGGTGGAGGGAGGGTGGCCTACAGGGGACCTGAGGCTCTGGAAAGATGGTCTAGAAAGTGGAAGCTGAGGTTCAATGCAGGGAAATGCAAGGTACTCCACCTGGGGCCAGAAACCCGGCCAAGTGTACACCCTGGGGAGAAATGCTACAAGTCTCGATGGCTGAGAGGACCTAGGGTGGTGGTGGATGTCAAGATGAACAACTCTGAGACTTGTGGGAGGGCAGCAGCCAAGGCCAACAGGATGCTGGGATGCATCGCTAGGGGATCACCTCCAGAAGGAGGAAGTGATACTCCTCTGTATAACTGCTTGGTGAGGCCACACCTTGAGTACTGCGTGCAGTTTTGGAGGCCACACTTAAAGAGGGACATTAACCTCCTGGAGAGGGTCCAGAGGAGGGCACCAAATGATTTGGGGCTTGGGAGACAGGACCTATGAGGAGAGGCTCAAGAGCTAAATATGTACACATTGGAAGAGAGAAGGGACCGGGGGGACATGATAGAGGTCTTCAGGTACATGAAGAGGGTAAATAGGGGAGGAACAGTCAGGGTGCTTCGAAGGAAGGAGGAGGGGGCCACTAGAGGGCATGGGTGAAGCTGGAGGGGGAAAGATTCAGGGGAGAAAGGAGGAGGTACTACTTCACTGAGAGGGTGGTGGAGCCATGGAATGCACTGCCTAGGGGCCTGGTGGAGGCCGAGACAGTGGAGGGGTTCAAGAGGGGGTGGGACAGGTACAGGGGAAGGGTTCTGGAAGCAAAATCCAATGCAGCAATAATATCCAGAACTGAAGGAGAAGCCAGAGAAGGCGAAGGGGGCAGCAAGGTCAGCAACCAGGGTGGGGGCTGACCAAACGAGCAGACATGAAAGACCGTTAGGCCTATTCTGCTGGCATTTTAGTATGTTAGTATATACATTGTCCCTTAAAATCCAATTATTGACAGAATTATGGCTGTTAAAGTTGCAATGTTATCCTGTAGAAATTTTTATTTTATTTTTTTTTTAATATGGTTCCTAAATGTTTGTGGTGTTATGTATGTTTTTTTTTTTTTTTTTTAACTGTTTAACCAGGAGTAGCACACTAAGCCGAAAGCTTGTTTACAGGTGCGACCTGGGAGCACAAGGAAGTTAAGTGACATGCTCAGGGTCACACAGTATGCAAGTGTTGTAGTACTTGTTGATACCTTTTCTTTTGATACAGAGATTCTCCCTCAGCTCCACAGAGTGACAGAGTTATGGTTTGTTAAAGCAATGTTATCCTATGGGAATGTCTAAATTTTAGTTTTTTTATATGGCCCCTACATTTTGGAAGGGGGGTTATTATGTATTAGTGTTGTAGTACTCGTGTATATATATACTGTCCCTTAACTCCAATTATTGATGGAATTATGGCTTGTTAAATCTTCAATGTTATCCTAAGGGAATTTTCTTTTTTTTTTTTTTTTTTTTTTTATTTAGTATGCTTTTTGCTGCAGCTGGCAGCCGAAATCTGCTCTGTTCATGACCTCCGCATTTCCACATCCCAATTGTTACTGGTGCTCTCCTGGCACCCTGGCTTACCTCAAGTGGGGTCATGCATCAACCCTGAAAGGCCGCAAGACTAGTATCTATCCAGGAGCCAGCCTAAGAGGCTAATTAGCCAGAGGCAAGGCTTCATGGAGGCGGCCAGCTTGCAAGTTTTTTCTCCCGTGTAGGCAGGGGCAGGGACATGCAATGACAACCACCGTCCGCCCCACCCTGAGATGACAGGCGTTGCGGCATTGCGACAACCCAGCCTCCGCCGGATGTCGCTCCTGCACTGAGCGCTCACCACCTCCCCCCCGGAGAAGGAGAGTAGTCTAGGGACACTCGATCCTTCTCCCCCGGCCAGCCCTCTGATGACCCAGAACCATTCCCGAACACGGGTCGCCGGCATCGCAAGCGGAAATCCAGCTGCTGTGCTGATGGGCCAAATTTTCATTTTTTTATCTATATGTTATGTCCCCTAAATGTTTTCTAGGAGAATTATGTGTTACTGTTGAAGTACTCTTTTCATATGTAGACTGTCCCTTAACTCTAAAGACTGATAGACTTGCATGCTGTTAAAGTTGCACTGTTATCCTATGGGAACTGTAATTCTTACATTTTTAGGTTTTGTTTTTTTACACGGACCCTGGATTCTTTTGTATGGTATCATGTGTCAGTTTGCAGATTGTCCCTTAACAGCAAATAGTAACCAAGTTATGGCTTGTTAAAGTTGAAATGTCAGAAAAAAGGCCAAGTCTAAATTATTTTTTCATATTAAGGAGTCTTTCTTCATAAGAACAACACAATCTCACAAAAAGATTCCTTCATACAAAAAAAGAATATGAAAAAACACTAAATCCAAATTCTTTTTTGTGAGATTGTGTCATTCTCATAAAAAAGATTCCTTCAAACAAAAAAAGAATGTAGAAAAAACCCAAGTCCAAATTTTTTGTCATACAAAGGTAATCTTGTTTTGTATGGCCCTATTCCTGTTTCATATGGCCACATGGGAAAAGGAAATCATTTCATGAAAAAACATTTTTGTCATTTTTCCAAAAACTGATAGCAGAGTCCAGCTAATAGGGTCCCGATTACCAAGACATATGTGTAGGTGTTTCCATGATACGATTTTTATGGGTTTCAAAAAAGTTTGT
Source organism: Neoceratodus forsteri (assembly GCA_016271365.2). Lineage (NCBI taxonomy): Eukaryota > Metazoa > Chordata > Ceratodontiformes > Ceratodontidae > Neoceratodus > Neoceratodus forsteri. The sequence goes on along the minus strand of CM028132.1, from coordinate 1,377,987,390 downwards.
GTTTTTTTTTTTTTTCTCAATGGAAACAAGATTGTGGCCATAGGAAAAAGCAATATTTTCTTACAATACAGGATTACCCCCCCCCCATATAAACAGAATCCTTTTTCATACGGCCAAATTCTTTCTTCATATAAAACAGCTATCCAAAAGAATGTACTGCGCATGCTCAGAACTGAAATCTAAAATCCTTTTGTAACCCCCCCCTTAAAAATGGGGGTTCCTAAAAACCTTCCCCGGGTGTGCCTAAATGCCTTCTGCCAGGCTGGTGTCCTGTGTTTTAGCTGTTTAAAAAGAATCTGCATGAGAGCGCCTAATTGCCTCTGCGTCTGTCTCTTTAAGAGTTGCCTGTTTTGCAGTGTATTATTATTCTGGGTAGCAGCCGGGTGTGTCTAGGCTCGAGTCCCACCTGGGCTTCCGTGTTATCGCTCCGTTCTGCCATCACTAATTGCGCAGAGAGAGCTTTATTGGCATCTGTAACTGTTTACTGTTTATCTGCTTTAATGGCAATAGTATTGTAGTTTGTTTAACCTGCCTTCTTTGCAGCATGGACTTTATGTATTGCACCACCATTTTGGTTTTGGACTGCCAGTCAGCACCAATCAGTACCTCTGGAGACTCTAAAATGGAGCCTGCCCCAGGGGTCTTGTGGGAGCAAATTTCTGTAGGAATTGTAGTTTTTACATTTTGGCTCCAAAACAGACCTGGAGGGGGAGCCCTTGCTTTGACAGACAGATGGATCAACCAATTGAACCTTTTGGATCAGAGGGAAATTCCCAAGCTGCCTGCAGCAGTGAGGCAGCAGTGAGTTGGAGCTACAGGAGTGAGCAGCTCGAGGAGCTGCTGCCCCGCAGGGTAGTGTGGGGACTTGGCAGGAAGGCTGAGTCTGCCCTGCCTGCCTTCAGCTCCCCCACATGGAGAGGTAAGAGAAGCTTTATTTCGGACCACGTCTCCAAGCCATTTCGTTGTGCCCCGATTTATGGGCATGGCGAGCAGAAGAGTCAGTCTGGAGGTAGAGTTTGAAGAGTAAACAGCTCAAGTGAGTCGAGCAGCAGCTCCTGCATAGTTTGCGCGGGAGAACTGTGGGAGGGCTAAGTCTTGGCATGCCTGTCTGCTGTCCCTTGTGTGGGAGCTCTTCAAAGAAACTGAAGGCATCCGAAGCTTGTGAGAGATTTAAGCCACTGCCTTGGTGACCAGGCTTGAAACCTGAAGAAGACAGAAGATTTGCTGAACATGATTGGCCTGTCAGGACCTGCATTTACCGCTGAATTCCAGGTTTTGCACAGAGACTCTGTGATTGCGACCGGACTGTCATCCAGCTGGTATAGTGGTGATTACCTTACTATAAATGTGCTGCGTGTGCTAGTGGTCACGATTTGGTTCCCCACTGTGTGTTTAACTGTGCCCTACTTGCTGGAGGCTGCATCCAGCTTTTTCGGACTCACATCCGAATTGTTCCTCGGTCCGGGCCTGGCCTCATTGGCCCAGCCAGATTACTCACGCCACAGAGAAAACCATCATCGAGAGACCTGCCTTGGGACACCTTGAACAGGAACAATGCCTCGGTGATTCGTGTGGGCCCTGCTTCTCCTGGCACTTCAGCTCATCAACCTGCAGTCTCAGTTTCGTCCCTCCTGTGTCCTGTATTAGCTATCATGAGTAAACACCAGGGTAGCTCCCTGCAACATCAGCTAAATCATAAGTGTTGTCATCTAATTTACTTGTTTTCTTGTCACGAACTGAGCCATCCGGCTCCGGATTACAAATTGTGTGTGGCTGTGCATGCTTCTTTCTTCCATCACAGGGCCCCAACTAGCTGCAACGCCAGCCTACCCTGGGCAACGTTCCAGGCTAGCCCACCTTACTTCCACCTGGGTACCCAGAGTGTGTGACTGTGTAGGGACTCTGAAGTGCATGCATGACTGCCTGATTGATTTAGCCAGTAAGCCAAACAACTTGATTACGCCCCTCCCTTGTTCAAATCCCCTAAATAAATCAGATCTAAATCTTTTTGCATTTAACCTGAGTGTGGTTCCGGTTTGTGTCCAAAGTACTGTACTGTTGCTATTGGCTGTGCATAACCTTATTTTACAGGGGGTATCCAGGGTCGAGCCAGAGCAACCAGCCCTGGTAGTAAGTGCAGACAGAGTGGGGATTTGTATGGTGAACAAGGGTTATTGTGAAAGTGTTTATTGTATATTGTCCAGGCCACTAGAAGGGAAAGAGGGTGTTTACAGTGTCCCAGAGGGCTGTACCCAGGTTAGCCTTGCTACCAACAACCCTGTCCTCTGGGTGGAGGCACCCATTTCAGTACCTAGGCCCCTTAACTTGCAACTAGCCATGCAGGCAGGGGTAGTAGCCCATGGGATAGTGCCACCTAGGGATTACACTTATAACTCTAGAACAGACTAATGTTTTTTCACCAAACCAACGAAGGGCACCAATCTGTGTCAAGCCCCTTCTACCCTGAAAATTTCAGACCAAAATTCCAAACCATCTAGGCACTAGGCAATGACCAAAAAAAAAACCTGATTTTTTTTTCCTTTTTTCACTATCCGGATCTTGGAATCTGCATATCTGACCGGAACAAAACACGGCACATCAAGAGACCCTGCCCCCAAGACCACATATTCGAACTTTCATGCAAATCCATTAAACAGGGACAAAGCTATTAAAGTGCAAAGTTAGGGGTTTAATATTAAACACAATACTCAACCCCAACTATAGCGATGCTACTATAATATAGAAACATAGAAATTATTGGCAGATAAGGATTGCTAGGACCATCCAGTTTGCCCATAGGCACTATACATTGTATGTCACCACTGACCCTATGTGATCAATGGCTTTTCATCACTCCCTCCCTCCTCTCTCAGGCTTCCCCTGTGCCTGTCCCAAGCATGCTTAAACCCATCCACTGTGCTTACCTCCACTACCTCCTGTGGCAGACTATTCCAAGCGCCAACTACCCTTTCTGTGTAGAAAAAACTTCCTCACATTACCTCTTAATCTACCCCCTTCCAATTTCATCTTGTGCCTCATTGTTCTAGCACTTTTTCTACATTGGAAAAGGTCCCCCACCTGCACCTTGTTTATGCCCTTGAGGTTCTTGAAAGTTTCAGTCATGTCGCCCCCCCCCCCGCTGTCTCCTGTCCTCCAGTGAGTACATACTGATGTCCCTTAGTCTCTTCTGAAATGTTTTGTGGTGCAAGCCCTGCACCATCTTTGTTGCCCTTCTCTGGACAGTCTTCACCTTATCTATGCCATTGCGCAGGTGTGGCCTCCAGAACTGCATGCAGTACTCCAGGTGAGGCCTTACCAATGTTTTATACAATGGCATTACCACCTCCCGCCTCCTGCTTGTGATACCCCTGCCTATGCATCCCAGCATGCCACTGGCCCTCCCTGCCACCTTTGTGCACTGCTTTGATACCTTGAGGTCATCAGAGATGATAACCCCCTAGGTCCCTTTCCTCTTTGGTGACAGTCAGTCCCCCCCAACCTGTAGCTCTCACCAGGGTTCCCTCTACCCAGGTGCATTATTTTGCACTTCTTTGCATTGAACCTCAGTTGCCACATCTCTGACCATCTTTCAAGCTTCTCCAAGTCCCTCTTCATTGTCTGCACCCCTTCTGGAGTATCCACCCTGTTGCAGATCTTGGTGTCATCTGCAAACAGGCAGACCTTTCCTTCCAGCCCTTCTGCAATGTCACTAATGAAGACACTGAACAGGACTGGTCCTAGTACTGATCCCTGTGGTACCCCACTGGTCACCCACCTTTCCCCAGATTGTACCCCATTTACCACCACCCTCTGTCTCCTGTCTGTTAAGCAGTTCCTAACCCAGTTTTCCACTTTGTCTCCCATGCCCAGACTACTCATCTTGTTAATCAGCCATCTATGTGGGACGGTGTTGAAGGCTTTGCTGAAATCTAGGTAGGTGACATCTACCACCCCTCCCTGATTTATAATATACAAGGTTGTGGTACCATATAGAAATCAGCATTTGAAAAGAGCCCCATAGACTTCTATGGGGCCCGCCCCCATGGTCTCCCTGCTTATCACAAAACGTCTAAGCACGGGAGCAGGGCTGGCAGACCTATGTACACTAGCTTAAGGTAAGCCAGCATAGGTTTCAACCCCCATTTTTGGAGCTCATTAGCATAATACATTCCTTTAATTAGTTCTTGGAACATTTATGGTCTGTATCAGTACATGATACAAATTTTCAACAGCGGCACAAAATATCAATAAATCAATTTCACATAATGTCTAAAAAATTTATTAAAATAACTTTTTCAAAATGTTCCAATTTTTGGTTCACATTCTGACAAAATACATATGTTTCCACCTATTTTTTGCTATCATAGTCAGCTGGCAAAAAGCACTACAGTCGGATCACGAAAAGTACGCAAGTCATCATTTCATGTTAAGTGATTCCAGCGTGCTCCTTGCGTAGAAGGAAATGTGTAAGAAAAAGGGAAGGAGGCAGTCTTTACTGTAGGATGGGATTAATTGCAAAATGAAAAGTAACAAGTGTTTTGAAGACGAGTGCAATGCAACAGTTATGAAATTAAGGGGAGAGGACTGTATTTTAAGGACTGGATCCCTGACCACATACTTGGCCCATCTAAACTTGGAAGAACACACTATTTTGCATGTAATTCTTCCAGGTTTAGAGCACTGGATGTGTCCCAATATGCTACCCCCAGATCAGCTTAGAATCCTTTGGTAAAAGTGCCAATATGCAGTTTCTCTGGAGCACTGTGAACTGCAAAAAAAAAAAGATGATTCAAAGGATGCCAGCAATAAAGGGACACTGCTACTCAACAACTAAACGAGTAATCAGTAGGACGACACACAGTATGCTTATTTTATCAATGTTTATGAAGCTGGGTAGGGGGTACCTATACCACTGCTGGGTTATTTAAAAAGTTACTTTAATGGATCAGCCGGTTGGTGCAGGGGCAGGGGGCAAAGACCCGAGTTCAGAAACGAGCCTGGGATGCTGGAGGGCTGACACGGATTTGATGACAGCGTGAGAGACTGCTAGAGGTAGTCCAGAGATAAGTGATGAAGATGGTTAGGGTCAGGAGGCCAAGACGTACAAGGAGATGCTAAAGGACCTTGACACGTATTCACCTGAGGAGACAGGAAGGAAAGGGGGACATGATTGCAACCTGCGGGTACCTAAAGGGGATCAATAAGGTGAACATGTGTAACCCGCCTACAAATGGGGGTTCCCAAAAAGTCTTCCTTGAGCTTGCCTAAATGCTCACTGCCAGACTGGTGTCCTGCGTTTTAGCAGTTTAAATGCGATTACCAGAGCCTATATAGATTCTGTGTACTGTCTCTTTAAGAGCTGCTTGATTGCAGCATAAGTAATCTGAGAAGGAGCTCTGTTGAAAGATGTAAATATTTGCTGAAAATCATTTACAGTGATACTGATAATGTAGTTTGTCTAACATGCTTTCTTTGTAGCAAGGACTGTTTTGTTTGTCTCCACTATCTTGGTCCTGGACTGCAAATTGGACCAATCAGTTCTGGTGGGACCTAAAATGTAGCCGGACTACAGGAGCTGTCTGAAGTCAAAATCTGTAGGAATTGTAGTTATGAACTTTTTGCGCCTTTTTTGCAACTGAAGGGGGAGCTCTTGCTTTGACTGACAGCCAAATCAGCCAACCAAACCTTTTGGATCTGGGGGAAAGTCCCAGGCTCGCTGGCAGTTGAGGTAGATCTAAGCTGGAAGCTAAAGAAGAAGGAGCTGAAGTGATTCTGAGCAGCAATCCTGAGTGGATTCGCATGGGAGAACTGTGAAAAGGCTGAGGTTTTGGCCTGCATGTCTGACTACTGCTCCTGAGAGGGAGAGAAGAGAATTATTTTGGACTAAATCCAAGTTTGTGTGACTAAAGTAAGCTACTGAAGTGGGCCAGGCTCAACCTGAAGAAGACTGAAGATTTTGCTGAATGCGATTGGCCTGTCAGGAGTTCCAGCTACCCCTAAGCTCCCGGTGTGTGCAGAGACTTTGCAATTGTGACAGGAGAGCGCTTTGCCTGGTACAGTAGAATTCTCTTACATGTAAATGTGCTATAAGCTGCTAGTGGGTCCTGAGTTAGTTCCCCACTGTGTGAACTGTGTTCTGCTTGCTGGAAGCTGTATCCAGCCCAAAACGGACTGTATCCGAATTTGTATCCATGCGGTCTGGGCCTTGCCAGACTGGCCCAGCCAGACTACCCACTGCACAGAGAAGCCATCGACGAGAGACCTGCCTGGGAATCAGCCCCCTGCTCCACACCTGAACAGGAACGACACCTCTGCGATTCATGTGGGCCCTGCTTCTCCTGGCATTCCAGATCAACCACCTGCAGTCTCAATTTTCGACCAGCCTGTGTCCAGTCTTGGGTATCATGAGTAAATACCAGGGTAGCTCCCTGCAACAACAGCTTAATTTGAGTGTGTCATCTGATTGTCTTGTTGTTTCGTTTCCTTTACAAACTGAGCCCTCTGGCTCCGGATTACAAATATTGTGTACTGTGCATGTTGTGTTTTCCATCACAGGGCCCCACCCAGCTACGACGCCAGCCAACCCCAGGTAACAGTCCTGACTAGCCCATCTCTTCTCCACCTGGGTACCCAGAGGTGTGACTGTGTGGGTGGACTCAAAGCGCATGCATAACTGCTTGACTGATATAACCTTTAAGCTAATTAACCTGATTTTGCCCCTTCTTTTGTTCAAGTCCTCTGAATAAATCAGATCTAACTTCTTCTGCATGTAATCTGACTGTGGTTCCAGTTTGTGCTCAAAATACTGTACTGTTGCTATTTGCTGTGCATAACCTTGTTTTATAGGGGATCCCCAGGGTCGAGCCAGAGGAACCAGCCCTGGTGGTAAGTGCAAACAGTGTGGGTACTTGCGTGGTGTACCAGGGGTATTGTGAAAGTGATTATTGTACAGTGTTCAGGCCACTAGAGGGGAAAAGAGGGGGGTTACATTGTCCTGGAGGACTGTGCCCAGGTTAGCTTGACCACTACCAACCCTGACCTCCGGGTGGAGGCACCCTTTCAGAACACAGGCCCCTTAACCTTCTACTAGCCAAGCAGGCATGGGTAGTAGCCCTTGGGATAGCGCCACCTAGGGGTTAAACATGGAAAACCTCTTTAGCCTTAGTGTGAACAAAACCACAAGAGTGCACTGATTTAAGTCGGCAAAGGGAAGGTTCAAGACTGAGATCAGAAGGCAATTCTTCACAGAGAAAGAAAGTGGTTACAGGGTGCAACAAACTCCAAGAAGAGGTTGCCTCCCCAAAGATGGCAGCTGTTTTCAAAAGGGGATAGGACAGGGTGAAACGTTAAAAAGGGTGAAGGCTGGATGGGAGGGAAGCCCTCAGTAGTCACTGATATAGGGCTAAACACCACAAATGTGATAGACCACTACGTCTTCTTCTGCAGGCAATATTCATATGTTCATATGTCACAGAAGATGCTGTCTGTCTAGGGGTGGCTATCTGCTTCCCTTTGCATGAGCACCAAATGGGTGTGCTGAACAGGCACAAGCCAGTTGGAGACAGCAGGGGGAGGAGATGACACAGTGGCATCCTGACGCATATGCCTACTGCGCTACAGACTGCACGTGCAAGTGCCACAGAGTGTCAGAATGAGGGAAATAAAACACCCCTGGTCATGGCAGGATGACACCTGCACACACGGGCTCCACGTTGCCCGCCCACCCAGCAGAAAATGGCCCTCCTGCCACTGAATTCGGAGATGACTGCAGGGGGAGTTTGGCCCACCCCGTGAAGGCCCCCTACTTTGGGAAAATTCCCCACAAGGCACAATGGAGAAATAAAGGCTCTCCGGGGTCCGGGTAGATAATGGAGTTAGGGCATACCTGTGCAGATGGAGGCGGAGGCTAGGTAGCCAAACAACATAAGCAATACATTTTTTTTTTTAACCAGGTATAGTACACTAAGCTGAAAGCTTTTTTACAGGAGCAACCTGGGAGCACAAGGAGGTTAAGTGACTTGCTCAGGGTCACACAGTATGCAAGTGGAACCTGTGGGATTCAAACCCAGGTCTGGTCTGCTAGATATCACCAGATTTGCAGCTCAGAGCCTTAGACCACTGTGCTATACTGCCTCCTTAAAAAAGGTTACTTCAGTGGGGAAAATTGAGCACCTGTGCCAACTAGGAGACCTGGTTTTGCAGACAGACTTGTTGTTATACATCTGAAGTGGGGAGTGGGGCACACTGAGATGAGATGATTAGCTCCAGGGAAAGGGTGGGGGTGGGCTGTCCACCATTCACACCACTTCTCCCACAGACCAACAAAAGAGACACTCTCACACTGCACACTGCCTGCAAAGGTAGCCACTTGCCTGTTCAGAGAACAAGGTGCAGTTACAGTGCCCCCACATGAATGGTGTTGGGGTGATACAGAAGGCAAAATTCAGAGAACTGGGGGTCAGGAGACAGGCGATTTTTATACCTATTGACAACTGAACAACTGACCTCTTTTCAAAGTTATTTAAATTTAAATCCCACACTACCTTTAAATTATGGCTTAAGGAGCATGTCTGTGTCAACGCTACCTGTAACTGCCTCGGATACTCTCTATACCTCATCTGCCCTACATTTTCTTTTTTTTTTCCCCATGTTCATAAATGTGTTTACTTCATCTCCAGAGTTACTACTGCACAATAAGACAAAACTCACCCCGGTGGACCTAATTACGAAGTCCGCAGTGGGTAAAAATTGACACTCAAGGAGTTGTGGACAAGGAGGGACCCTGCAACCCCTAGGACAGGCCCCAACGGGTACCGCTGCAGCCACCCCAGACAGTACAGCCCCAGTCAGGTCAGCACTTCTGCCTTCTCGCATCCCAGATGAAGGGGGCGGCCACAGGAAAAAGGATGCTCCACAGTCAGAGGATGACCGGATGAGCTGGGAAATCGGAGAGTCTCCAGGTGGCAGCGGGTGTTGAGTCCGGCAGGTAGTAGAACACAGAGGAGTGAGGCTCCCAGTGGACTCCAGGAAGGAAACAAAAAAGTTAGTACAGTGTCTGTTAAATGTACTACTACATTAGATTTAACATGCTTCTGCAGCAGATCGGAAGAAAACACCTTTCAACCACAGATGTACAGGCATTCAGTTTGCAGACAGGAGGCACGTTTGTGTGCTATGCATTTGACCCAATGAATTGCTGTTATGTGTTCAGTTTAACTGGGGAACAGCACTGCCACAGGACCACCACAAATGTGAGCTACTTGTATGTATAAGGAGTTACCATGTGAAACATTCGGAAAAAATCAATAAACACACTCCACAGTCTCATCTTTTTATAGCTTTTCCCACAGTTGACTAGCGAGGACCTTCCCAGGAGTTAAACACATACACAGCAAGGCATAAAATAAGAAAGTTTGCATAGCAATTTGCTACCCAAAACCCACAATTTGCTCATCAAATACAGCCTTGAATAGCAGTTGCTAATCAACTGATTTGCTGCATTGCACTGAAAATGACGGGGTAATTTTTCTTGCAATTTCACGCTTTCCCCTACAAATGCACTCTTCTAAAAGGCATCTTATAAATTAAAAAAAAAAAAAAAAACAGTATTTAGTAAAATTGCTCTTCAAATCTGGCAGGTTCCTAATCAAAATTTTGTTGATTGGCAAAGACTGCCAATTAAGCTTCCAAAACTAGTTTATGCCTTGTACAGTGCAGGTGAAAGTCAAATCTTACAGATAAAGGATTTATCTCAGCCACTTAAGCATGCATTTTTTGGTTTTGTTTTAATCAAGCTTTTCTAGTCCACCTTTACTTGCCCGACACCCCCCTCCCAGCACCATTATCGACTTCTCATGGACTTATGGTTATCCACCATTTGCCCAGGACCATGACACCAGTAGAAGCTTGCACATGAATATTCATAAGTCGGAGAGTTACAAAAAAACTAAGTAATGTAAAAAACCAAGGCTATAGCAGTAGATTGAGAACTCTGAACCTGTATTCCCTGGAATATAGATCCCTCAGAGGGGACCTGATCTACCTTTTTAAAGCATTTCAAAATACCTCACTGTTCGCTACAATTTGTCTTGAAAAACAATACTAGGCCCCATAAGCTCCAGCTGAAAACTACTATAAAAACAGGTTACTCACCTGTAACAGTAGTTCTAGGAGTGGTATGTGTTGTTCATCCACACTCTTTGGCATGTCCTCTTCTGCTTTAAATCTCACCAGAAGTCTTCAAGCTGGCTCCTCCCACCCACCCGGGTGGTATATACCTTGGCACCGCCCCATGACGCCAGATCTTAGCCCGCTGGAAGCCAGGTGTGGTGCGTCTGCAGCCAGGGAGGTCGGGTGGGTCAGTGTAGATGAACAACATATACCACTCCTAGAAAGATTAGTTACGCAAAGACTTTTGTCGTAACAGTGGATCTTCTAGGAATGTCTCTTGCAGGAAGTCATTACTTCTGGGAGATTCCCAAGCAGTTATATGCTAGTGGGGTGGCCAGCTAAGGCATTGTGCCTTATAGAGAGGTGCGGTCGGATGGCCGGTGCGTGCTAAAGGCAGTATCCCAGTATATTGCCTGGTAAATAGTCATACTCTGTGAGTAGGTAACCCCATTATTTGACCAGTTATCAAATCATTGTTGAAGCAAGCCAAATTGGCTGGTAGTATTTGTTTCTTGAAGAATTAGGCTGATGTAAACCTGATCAGGGTAATGAGACATGTGCTAAAGTCAGCCGTATAAGGAAGTGGCTGCTAGGTACCAGTGTGCAATGTGCATTACAATCAGCCTTTGATGGTATACAGGAATATTATGTCATGAATAAATTAGTGCTGAATACTACTAAAACTAAGGTACTGTTGTTTCGACAAAAAAGTAAAAAGTTACAGATAAAATAATTGGAAATAATAGTGAGAGATGGTTCCATTTTACAGACAGTTGATGAGTATAAATATCTAGGGTTATGGTTGGATGTACATTGCAAGTGGTCTGTTCATATAAATAATTTAGTCAGGAGATTAGGGCAACAATTGGGAATGTTATATAGAATTAGAAGTAATTTTTCCAGGAACACAAGGCTTCATGTGATTAATACAATGTTAGTGCCAGTAACTGATTATGCGGATACAATTTATGGGGGTGCAAATAAAGTTGATTTGAAAAAATTCGATGTTTTATATAATAAGATGGCTAGGTATATTACAGAGTCACATAGACTTACACATCGTTGTGAGCTATATAGAAATATAGGATGGGATCACTTGTATATTAAAAGAAACCAGCACATAATTAAAATTATGTGTAGGTTTCTTGATAATAAATTACCTGAATATATTGCTAAAGATTTGAGAATTAAACACCCAAGTAGGGGACTGAGATCAGCCCAATATATAGAGTTTGAATTACCAAAGTTTAGGACGAGGAATGGGTGTGCAACGTTGTTTTATGTGGGTCCAAAAATTTGGAATAACCTGCCTCCTGACTTGAGAAGTTATGGAGTTAAAGTAAGCTGGATGAATATTAGATCTTGGTATCATAGGCAAAGTGAGAAGTTGCATGAATGTTGTGTGACATTGGAAAATGGGTGAATGTTTAGGTATCTTTTGTTATTGATGTAATTTATATGCATGATATGTATTTATTTATTGTATTTATTGTGTATATGTATATTTGTATTTTGTATTTTTGTATGTTTGTGTACTTTTTTCCCTATATTGTAACCAGGTCATGTATTTCGTAGAAGGTGTCCCTTGAAAATGAGTGTATTTGTGTACTCAATGGGATTGTTTTACCTTGTTCATTATAATGAATAAAATCATTACTACCACTACCAGTGGCTTGCATTTGAAAAACCAGAACTTATGGTAATAAGGTGTCTGAATAAGAGGTTATACTTACAATGTATTACTGGTTTATATTTTAGCTATCCAGTTTTTGTTATAAATGAACAAACTGCTGCAATATGCAGTCACAGAGTAGTTGAAATTATATGATGCTCAAATAGTTGAGTAGGAATTCAAAATTATATAAATGTTTTTGTTTAGAAGTGCTACAGTGTAGCTGGGCAGTGTAGTCTTTAGCAGTGTCTGCCAACTAATATAGACGGTGTAAATGTATCCATTTTGGACTGCACAGGCTACATAAGTAGCATTTCAGTAGATGTTTGTTACAATTTCACAAAGAAGACTATGTATCCATTTTTACAGTGCAACATAGTGGCTCTTAGTAGAATCAGCACAAATGATACAATGTATCTACTTTGTAATGTAACTTAGTGGCTCTTATTAGAGTCAGTATCGGATGCATGCTGTGTAGTCAAGTAGTGTACCCAGTTTAGGGTAAAAGCTGTGAAATTCAAAAGAGAGTTTGTGTTATTTCACCCTGTAGTAGTAATCTCATTTACAAGGGAGTCCCGAGCAATATGCTAGGGAATGCCACCTTCTCAGGTTTTAACCTGAAAGATTAGTATGGTGAGCCTTTTATTTATTCTGTTGGGTAAACTGATGTCCAAATAACGGCCCTGATGGGTGGTAGATATGAGCAGCATGGCCTCATCCAAGGCAAAATATTTAATACGAGTTTGTGTAGCGGGGACTGTACCACGCACCTTTTGTAGGTAATAGTTGGCGTCAGCCCCGGCTGAGGTTGGAGACAAATTCCACCACGAGAAGGCTTTGTATGATGCATGCGGGATCCAGATGTGATGTTCGCAATGACCCGTGCTTGGTCTCCACTTAAAATTGCTCCTTATTAGGGATATACACCTCCTTGGTATAGGTTCTTTAAGAGTTAGGTCTGGGATGCCCAGATTATTCTGGCATGTAGCATATGTTACACATAAGTCAGTAATCAATTATTCGGAGAATCTGGGTAGTGCTCTTCCTAACTTCTAGCACCAACAGGGGTATTAAGCATCCCTGTAAAAGTAAGTCTTGTTGTTTTATGTGGTTTTGATGTATATTTGAACCCAGATATCATGACAGGTTATGAAAAAACATGTCCAACAGTAGGTATCCTTAGGATTATAAATCAACATATGGGCCCAGCATAATTGTTTATGTGAACAGTGGGCAGTATAGATATATGTCTAGTAGTAATATGACCATACACCCTGAAAGCAAGGAGGTGTATATATCACACACACACACGTATATTATTTATTTTTTCCTTTTTTTATGAGGTGTACCACTATAATATATAGTGAGGTTGTCCTCATGGTATATGAAGTAAAATTAAGGCATTGGTCTTAGCCAGTTCTGGGTTCCTGAATGGTGGACACCGAAGAAGTAATCCCCATTGATGGAGGAATAATTATTGAATTCATGATAAAGACCTGCTTTGTCGACAGTGGAAGTATAACAGTTGTTTTATCATCGACAATATAAACACCCTCTAGTAATGGTAGGGGTATGAGGCAAGGTCTGTTGATGATTAAAGTAGTCTCATAGTAGAGATCATGGGTACTGTCGATGGGAGAGGTTTGTAACCCATTTATAAATATTAGGGAGGCAGTATAGTGCAGTGGTTTAAGGCTCTGAGCTGCAAATCTGGAGACCTGGGTCTGAATCCCACAGCCCCCACTTGCATACTGTGTGACCCTGAGCAAGTCACTTAACTTCCCTGTACTCCCAGGTCGCACCTGTAAAAAAAGCTTTCAGCTTTGTGTGCCACCCTTGGTAAAACAATAATATAAATGTGAAAAGCCCCATGCCTTGTCGACAGAGGAGGCATCAAAAAGGGTTTCCATCGACGGGGTCATGCCCCATTGATGAGAATATGTATGTTCCATTGACGGTGGAGGTATCTTTTATAAGAGCATAAAAGGCTGCATGTAGAAAACCTCCGTCGATGGGGAATGAGCATTCCATCGGTAATCCAGTCATATAAGGCCTCCGTCGACAGGGAATGAATATCCCATTGACGAGAAGTATGTAGGAGGCCTCCGTCGATGGGGAATGGACCTCCCATTGACAAAAATCATGTAGGAGGCCTCTGTCGATGGGGAATGAACATCCCGTTGACGAGAAGTATGTAGGAGGCCTCCGTCGATGGGGAGTGAACATCCCGTCGATGAGAAGTATGTAGGAAGCCTCTGTCGACAGGGAATGTACATCCATAGAAGGGAGTATAATGTAAGCCTCTGTAGAGTATGTTGCAGGCCCCCGTCGACGGGAGTATAGTGTAAGCATCTGTAGTCTTCTTATCTGCCAAGATATGTACAGTATCAGGTCAAGTCTCTGATGAGATGGAGGAAAACAACGGTGTGGTGTATAAAGCCCAGGCACCCCAAGCAGTAAAGATGAAGGTTCAGTTCCTTTCGGAGACTTGCATGCAGAAGATTGTTATAGCTGCTGTGCGAGCTGAAGCCAGCGGGAAAATGAACAGGGATTACCAGAAACCACCCACTTTTATATGCAACATCCAGTAAGTGAGGTCGTGTGTGTGGTCCCTGGTGAGGAGACTGCTGGGAAGAAGTTGCTGTGTGATAACGCCACCTTTTGGGAACTCCCAGAAGTAATGACTTACTGCAAGAGACCATTCCATGGAAGATCTACTGTTACAGGTAAGTAAGCTGTTTTTCTAGGAGCGTGGATATGTTGTTCACCCACACTCTTTGACAGACTCCTAGCAGTTCTCTGGGAGGAGGGGGGCAAGGTGCACACCCTCTACTTAGGGAACAGAGACTGGAGAACTGAGGCCCCAAAACCAGCATTCTGGCATGACTCAAGGTTGATGAAGGTGTTTGCTGACTTCCAGGTAGCAGCCAGACAAATTTCCTGGATAGGGATGTCCCTGGAAGCAGCCACCAATGCAGCAGTAAGGCAGGTAGAATGAACTCTTTTTCTGCTGGGAGGCTCCTTGCCCGCCAACTAGTAGCACAGACCTATGCATGATATGATCCATCTTGCAATAGTCCATTTGGCTGCAGGTCTGCCAGAAGCGGCTTCAGCGTACATGACAAACAGCTGAAGAACCTCTCGCTGAATTTCTGCCGTCCTCTCCTTACAAGATATGGAGCTTGTACTCGGCCTCCAAAGTGTAATTAGGGTAGTATACTGGCAGGGTGAACACCTGGTTAAGGTGAAACTCTGACATCACCTTTGGAAGGAATTGCGAGTGGAGGCATAGGACAACCTTGTCCTTGTGGAAGACCAGATAACGGGAGTCCACCGAAAGCTCCTGCAGCTCCGCTGTCCTTCTGGCAGACGTGATAGCCACCAGGAAAGCCATCTTCCATGGCAAGTGTGAAAAGGCATACTTGTACATTGGTTCGAATGGCTTGCCCATGAGCTTTGCCAGTACTAGCAGCAGATCCCACAGAGGTGGAGGTTCATGCACCGAAGGAGATATGTGATCCAGGCCTTTGAAAAAGCACCGGACCACAGTCTCCTGCACCACTATCTGCTGACCAACCCACGCCCAGTAAGTAGAGATGGTTGCCAGGTGCACCCTAAGGGTCGATGACCATAGACCCCCTTTGGAGAGAGACCAAAGGTAGTCGAGAATGTTAACCAACGGACAGAATAGAGGGCCCAAGCCCCTGCCCTGACACCAAATGGAAAACCTTTTCTATTTGAAGGCATAACATTTCCTGGTCGAGTCCTTCCTGGATGCCTCCACATGGTGTAGACATCCAAAGCCTGGAACTCTAGCCACTCAGGTACCAGGCTGTGAGGTGCAGGGATTGAAGGTCCGGATGCAATACCTTCCCCTGATTGAGTGATATCAGGTCCGGGCATGCTGGAAGCCGCTCTGGGCGCCTGCAGCTGAGGCTAAGGAGATCTTAATACCAGAACTGGGGCTACCAGGATCACCTTCGCCATGTCCTGCCTCATCTTGAGGAGCACCTTGTGGATCCAGGGAAATGGAGATAAGGCGTAGAAGAGGCCTGAGGTCCACAGCCTCGAGAAGGCATCCCCCTGCAGCAAGCCCTGCTGAGGGGGGGTGGGCATGAAAGAGCCTCAGCTTGGTGTTTTTCCCTGGAGGCAAACAGGTCCACCATCAGTTTGCCCCAGTGGAAGAACAGGCTGAAAGCTACCTCACTCATGGGATGTCTGGCCTAAGCGGATGAGAGCATCCGCCAGTGGGTTTGAGGCTCCTGCCACATGGGTGGCTAGAAGATCTGCCTCTAATCGGCTGATGACAGTCCAGATGTGGAGCACCTCCCTGCACAGCAGACGGGGAGTGCATGCAACCCTGTTTGTTGAGGTAGTACATGGTCGTGGTATACTCCATCTGGACTTGAACCACTTGACCCCAGAGCTGAGGAGTGAAAGCTGACAGTGCCAGTCCGACTGCTCTGAGCTCCAACAGGTTGTTGTGGCATCAAGACTCCTCGGGGGTCCAGAGCCAGTTGGCCCTTCTGTCAACCATGTGGGCTCCCTAGCCCATGAGAGAGGCACTGGTCATAAGGACGACCGTCGGCTCGGGGTGGACAAACGGGATCCCTTCCTGCAACCGGTCAGGGGAGGTCCACCATTGGAGAGCGTCCCACATCTTCTGGATTACAGTGATCTGCTGGTCGCAGTGACCGTGGCACTGAGTCCACAGGGTGGCCAGCTCCCATTGGAGGGGCACATGTGCAACTGAGCCCAACAGACCACTGAGGTGTATGCTACCATGTAACCCAGAAGGCGCAGAAAGTTCCTGGCAGGACGCCAGTGCCCAACCAGAAATGATTGGGCAAAGGAGGAAAGAACCTCCGCCCTGTCCACCGGGAGCCAAACTCTAGCTTGACAAGAGTCGAGCTCTGCCCTGATGAAGCCCATCACCTTAGAAGGCATGAGTTCCAACTTGGCCTCATTGATCAGGAGGCCGAGTTGGGAGCAGGTCCGGAAGGCCAAGTCCCTGGACCTCTCCACCTCCTGTTGGGTGGATCCTGCTAGGAGCCAATCATCTAGGCAAGGATAAATCCTGACCCCCGACACCTGAGATGGGCCGCCACCACTGCAATGCATTTGGTGAAGACCCATGGGGCCAATGACAGGCAGAATGGCATGGCTCGAAACTTCAATCAATCATAATTTATTTGTAAAATAGCATTATTCCAAAACCATAGCGCTAATACATAACCATAAAATAAATAAAACTACATACATAAAAATATCTACGACAAATCAAATAAAATCAGAAAATGCCAAAGTAAACAAATTAGTTTTTGATGCAGATTTAAAGCTCTCCACCGACAGGCACTGTTGAATCCAACATGGTAGAGAATTCTGCAGGGATGAGGCCGCAAATTCAAACGCATGGGCCCCAGATGACTTTAAACGAACCCTGGGAATCTCTAGCAATCCCTCATCGGTGGAGCGAAGTGGCTGGGAAGGGCAAAATCTTGCAGATAACTCGGTCCCTGTCCATGTAGGGCCTTATAGGTCAGTAAACCAACTTTAAAGGTGATCCGCCACTGAATAGTCAGCCAGTGCAGATCGCACAGCACTGGCATGACATGACAGCTACGAGGCAGCCCAGTCAGCAGCCTTGCTGCTGTGTTCTGCACCAGCTGCAAGCGGCGGATATCAACCTCTGGTAGCCCTAGGTACATGGCATTACAGTAATCAAGGCGGGAGGTTACAAAGGCGTGAACCAACACTGGTAGGTCATTGGCGGAACTAGGTGCTTGATCCGGGCTACATTCCTTAGATGGTAAAAGGCAGTCTTGACAACAGATGACACCTGATGTTTAAGCATCAGTCTGTCATCAAGAATCACACCCAGATGCTGCACCTGTTCAGAGGTCGTCAGCTGGCGACCACCAAGCCAAAGCCCCGATGCTCACCCCTCCAACGGCCCCTCTACCTGATGGCCCGGGCCCATCACCAAAACCTCAGTCTTATCCAGATTCAACCTCAGCCAGCTGCTACTCATCCAATCCTCAATTTCGGAAAGGCAGTTGTTAAAATGCAAGACAGCTCCCCCTTGATCGGGCACAAAGGACAGGTAGAGCTGAGTATCATTTGTATAACAGTGAAAACTCAGCCCATACCACCTTACAATGTCTCCCAATGGCAGCATATACACTACAAACAACATGGAGGACAGTACAGAGCCCTGCAGAACCCCACATGGCAGGGAGACCTTGTCAGAGGAATAAACCCCACAGACAACTCTCTGAAACCTGCCAGTGAGGAAAGAATGGAACCATCTGAGGACTGTACCAGACAGTCCACAGATTGACCGCAGGCGCCCGACCAACACCCTATGGTCCACAGTGTAAAATGCTGCCAAGAGATCGAGAAGAACCAAGATGGAATGGCTCCTCTGATCTCTTGCTACTAGGAGATCATTAGGAACCTAACAAGGACTGTCTCGGGACTATGCCGTTTCTGGAAACCGGACTGGAGAGGATCATAGATATTGTGGATGGTTAAATGATCCTCCAGCTGCAGTGCGACCACCTTCTCGATAGCCTTACCCACAAAGGGGAGGTTAGAGATGGGTCTGTAGTTAGCAAGAGAGTCTGGGTTGAGAAAAGGTTTCTTAAGAAGGGGTACCACTACCGCCTCCTTCAGGGTGTCCTGGAACACCCCAAATTCTAACGAACACCAGACTATCTCAACAAGGACTGGACCGATGGTCTCAACACCCCCCCCCCCACAAGGAGGCGTATTGGGCCAGGGTCCAAACCACAGCAGGTCGACTGCAAAGACTGGATGATCTTTCAGACATCTCGATCGCCGGCTGACCAAAGTCAGACCAGGCAGACCAAGGAGCTGCCACCTCCCACCCACCACTGCTAGCATCCCAGCACGATCTCCGACCTGATGTCAGCAACCTTATCAGCAAAAGAGAGCGATCATCGCGACTCCTTGCATAATGTTTCGAGACTGCAGACAGACTGGATTGCACAGTCTGTCTACAGTTTGAAGAGCTGAGCCGGTCGATTTTGTGCCACAACAATCTCCCTGGACAGGAACTCTGCCTTCTTATGGGAGACAGCCGATTGATAGTCCTTGTAACGGGCTAACAATCTAAGTCAGTTGGCATGCAGACCCAATTTTCGCCAGCGATGCTCCAGCCTTTGTCCCACTTTCCTCAGCTCTCGCAAGGTCCCATTAAACAAGGAGGCAGTATAGCGCAGTGGTCTAAGGCTCTGAGCTGCAAATCTGGTGATATCCAGCAGACCAGACCTGGGTTTGAATCCCACAATTTCCACTTGCATACTGTGTGACCCTGAGCAAGTCACTTAACCTCCTTGTGCTTCCAGGTCGCTCCTGTAAAAAAGCTTCTAGCTTAGTGTGCTATACCTGGTTAAACAACTAAAATAAAAAAATACAAAAAACAAAGGGGACTGAGGGTGCTGGGTAAGGGGACAAACATGGACAGGAGCGAGACAATCCAGAGCCTCAGTCACAGCATCATTATAACCCCAGACTAAGGCATCTGGGTCGCCACTATTCCTCGGCAGCCCTGATAGGTCCAGTACTGCCAGTAGGCCCTCGGGGGATAACCCCTTAAAGGGCGGTACCGGACCATCTCCATGGGGTAGGCCAGGGGGGCCTGAAAATTGCACCTTATGGTGTGATGGTCCGACCAACTGACTGGTTCCACCACCAAATCAGAGGTCTCCATACCCAGAAGGAAGACTAGGTCCAAGGAATGACCGTGCCTATGGGTCGTAGAGGTAATCACCTGTGAGAAGTCCAGCGAATTCATCAACTGGAGGAAGTCTTGACCAAACTGCAAGAGTTCATCATCGACCCAGGCACTGAAGTGCCCCAGCACCATCCATCTGGGGGACTCCAACACCATGTCGACAATGAAGTCTGTGACTTCCTGCAGGAATTGCTTCTCGTCCCCGGGTGGATGGTAGACGAGAAGAATCCTGCACCCCACACCTGCGCCCACAATACACTCAAAGGACAGATTCTCCCTTACTGGCACCTCCACAAGGTTCAATTCTGATCTAAAACCAATGGCCACTCCCCCGCCCCTACGATCCAACCTTGAGCACTGTATCACTGAAAACCCGGCCGGAACTGCTGACTCCAAGGTAGGGCCAGAATTTTCATCCAGCCAGGTCTCGGTGATGCAAGCCAAGTCCAATGATCCAATAAAATCAGCCATCAGTGCTGTCTTGTTTTTAATAGACCTGCCATTGTATAACACCACCTGGGTTGGATGGGAACCCGATGTCGATGGAGCCATCCGCCCACATACAGTGGAGCCCTTGGGTATGGGAACCAGACAGGGCAAACCCCTATGGGGAACCCATTTCACCCCTCGATGTCTCCTAGTCCCCACTACTCCAATCCGGCCGCTCAGCTCCACTCTCCCGAGAGGTCTACGGCCCCAGCCCCTGTATCTCCTCCTAACAATCCCCAAAGCATGGCATCGGATATAAACTTCAGCCGGCAAATGAGGGCAGTCAAAAGGACGGAGGTGACGGAGCTCAACAGGAGAGTAGCGCCTGATGGGGAGAGACCCCTGCCAACACATAATAAACAAACAAAATTACCAAATAATTTAAATAAACTGATAACAATAAATTTAAGAAATACCCCACCCAATCACATCTAACACTTTCCAAATACAATTACTATACAAATACAATAAGTATCAATAAAATATCAATATCAAATACAAAACAGAAAATAAATCAAAAAACAAAATCAAAAACCCTCCCACAAAATAAAATTCAGTAAAATTTCTTATTTAACAACCTACCCCTACATCACATGGATACCGTAGCCCAAAACTCAGCACATGGAAAGCATAAACCAAATAGTGAATAATAAACTAAGACCAAATAATAATAAAAAAGTCTACCGCAGAACTCTCTCACTGGAATGCGGGCAAGGGTATGGCCCCCCCAGGTCCTCTCACAGCCTGGGTATGAGGGAAGATGAAGCACTCTAACTGCACAGAGTTAAAAGTCCAAAGTCTGCTGAAGCAAATCAATGTCTGATTAATAATCCAAGCAAAAAAGCCTTTGTTGAGTAATTGATTAAAAATAATAAAATGTGGACACCCAGGTCCTCTCACCACCAGGGAAGACCACAGAAAGATGCTCTCACTGTCAAGACGAAAAGTGATTGATGTATCCAGGGATTGATGTAGGCAATCCAGGGGGTGTAGGTAATCCACAAAATAATCAAAAGATCCACAAAAAAACAACCAGACAATCCAGTCAGCAAGACAGCAAACGCAGGCTGGCAGGCTCCACTCCTGGTGGCCACAGCCGGAAATAGTTGCCAGGGCACCTCAAAGCCTGGAGAATGACTACGCCATAGCCAGCCCCTGATCAAAATCCACAAAACAAGTATCTGTCTGTCATAGTCAGTAAGACAGATGCAATCCAATGAAACAAAGGACCTAATTCAAGCAAGGTCCATATAGGTCCATGTTATAGCCCAGGGAGAAATGGCTGAGGACATGCAAAAGTTGAACCACATCGGGAGCCCCCAATTGCACCAAACCCACTAGCCCTGCACTTGGCCACCCGCAACCTGCAGCTACAGCTGCCTCAAGGCAGGCCGAAAGGTCTGCCTCCTGAGCAGCTTAGGAGAGCCCAAATTACGCCTCCTGCTTCCTGGGGCAAAATGAAGCAACTCCCGCTTGACTGCAAGCAGCCACACAGCAACGCCCTCGTGCAAGGAGGGACCCCTAAACCCAGCACAGCGCCAAGACCCCGCCACCCGCGCCCGCAAGCAGTTCATGCACGGGTCGTACAGTTCTCACCACAATTCCTCTGGTAATCCATGACCAGACAAGAACCTCAGGACCACAAACAAATCCATGATAGTTTCTACACCAAGTTCTTCAGAGGTTCCCCAAACACTGGACCACCAAAGAAGGGATCTGCAAGAGCCTGCAGGCTTAGCTGGTATTAAGCGACTAAGCCAAAAATCAAGTCGCAAGCCTCCTTCTGTGGGGATATCTTCCTCAATCCATAGGAAAATCGCAGTCAGAGAGATGCCGAAATGCTAGAACCCCCCAAAAAATGTCAGACGGCAAATGGCCAAAAGCGAAACACAGGTAAAACAACGAAAAAAATAAATACCATAAATGTAAATGCAAAACTTAAAGAAAACAACATAAATTATCAAAGAAAAACAACAGTTAGAAAACTTCTGAAGGCTAACCCAGCATGGCTGCCATCTTGCCATTCTTCTTACATTCCTTGTACAGGGTCCCTTTGAACCTGATGCGGAGGAACCGCTGATGGAACAGGATGGATTGGGACATGAAAGAACGCGTCCTGCAGATCCAGTGAACAGAACGTGTTTCGTTCCAAGCATGGTATGATCTGGGACAGAGTGACCATCCAAAAAGTGCGTGACTTGAGATATTGATTCAGGTCGTGTAGATCTAGAATGGGGTGCCAGTCCCCATCCGCTTGGGCACCAGGAAGTACCTGGAGACAAAGCCTGGGTCTGCTGGAGGATCCACCACTGGAGATACTGCCTCCTTGAGGAGGAGCTGAGTGATGTCGTCTCGGAGAGTCAACTGGGTCTGAGCGGATACTCTTTCCTCCCGGGGGGGCGCAGACCTGGCTTGGAGGGTACTTCTCGAATTCCAGAAGCAGTCCCTGACTGACCACTTTGAGAACCCACATGTCCGAGGTGACAACGGACCAGGCAGAAAGGAAGTGGCAGAGTCTACCCCCCACGGGAGGACCCAGAGCTGAGGTGACGGGAGAGGGGTTGACAGCCCCCACCCCGTTACTGAGCATGCTTGGAGGAGGAGGCTTCAGGAACTGAACCTCGGCCTCCTTTACAGGTCTGTTGGGGTCCGGGCTTGGGCCGGGTGCATCAAGCTTGAGCCTTCTGCTGTTACTGGTGCTGCTGTCCACCTTGAAAGGAGGACTGCTGAGTCACAGGGGAAGAATGCCAAAAAGGCTTCACCTTTTTCTTCTGCTGATTCTTGCCCAAAGAACCCTTGGCAGAAGCAGTGTCCAAGGTGGCATTGGACTGCTCAATGCACTGAAGGTGACCAGCCACTCCTGGGCTGAACAGGTCATTCTCGAGGAAGGGCAAGTCAGCTAGTTTGTGCTGGGTATCCACCGGGAAGAAGGAGAGCCTCAGCCAAACCCTGCGATGAGAGGCAACTGCGGTGGCCATCGAGCGGGCACAAGAATCCCCAATGTCCAAGGCCGTCTGAAGTTACTGTTTGGCAACAGCTCGGCCCTGATGCTTGACTGTGGTCTAGATGTCAGTGGGGAGATGTGGGAGGACTTCATCCAGCGACCCTAAAAGGGCGTGAGAGAAGTGTGCCATGATGACGGCAGAACTTGCTTGGACGGCGTTGAGAGGAAGCCACATGACCTTCCTGGCTGAATGGTCCAGAAGTTTGGACTCTTTATCAGGAGGTCAGTCAGTGTCGGCAGAACTGCCAGTATGCCTGAACACAGAGGTGGTCACCAGGCTCTTGGCTGAAGGGTGCTCTGTGAACTCCGCCAGGGACCCCATGGGCACGGCGTACTTGTGGGCCATGCGGGCAGATGGAGCTGGACAAGGGGCAGGACGCTGCCAAAGTTCTACGGCCGGGCCAACAATAGCCTCAGCCACAGGAAAGGCCTCCATCAGGGTATCCCTTCTCTTAAGGATGTCCGTAAGTGGGTACTCCACCTTTTTCTGGATTGGCTCCAGGGACATCCCTGTGGATTCAGAGATGAGGCGAAGAATTCCTTGAAAAGACGAGGGACCTTCCTCCATCTCTAAGCCAATGGTTAATTCATCATCACCTGGATGAGAATGCAAGCCGGTGACGTCCGAATCCGAGGAATCCGGATATAATGGCCTACCACCCAGGTCACCTTCTACTAGCCGAGGGAGGTCCAGGGTGACTGTGACAGACAATCACGGGGGAAGCCCGGTGTCTGGTCTGTCTTCCTTGGAAGGAGCCCCTCTCACAGGCTGTTTGGGTGGTGATGGTTCCACCACAATGGATGGAGAGACCATTTTGGGCTGAACTGGTGATTTTGCCGGCTCCGCGGGCTGAGGAACCGATTTAATTGGCTCCGAAGGAGTCTGCTTTGGCCTAGGAGGTGAAAGTCAGGTAATGGTAGGTGTTGAAGCCAGAGTCAGCATGTGCCCAGTCAAAATTAGCTGTTGCCACATGAAGTCCCCGTAGCACTGACAGAGTTTCCCCCGGAGCTTCTCCTCACCTCACCCAAGGAGAACGAGGACGACTGACGGTGTTGCCTCTTTTTAGAGCGTTTATGGCTCTTCCTTGGCCAAGGGGGTCTGAGACCTCGATCGAGATCAGACGGGCCAACTCGGTTGCTCGGGAGACACCGGCGGGACTGGTGATTTCCAAGGATCAGGGACCACTTCTTCAATAGGCGTCCCAGCAGGCTGGGTCTCATCATCTGGAAATACTAGATTAGGGGTTCGATCGAGGGAATCATTGACTGGAATTGGTGATATCGCATCGATCGGATCGATCACGATTTCGACATTGTCGATCAATAATTTGGTCAACTGACCAGACAGCAAAGCCGAAAAGCCAGAGGCCGAAGAAGCGATCTCGACCGAAGTCGAGACCACATGTTCCTGGGATCGAGATCTTTCCCACTCCCAAGAACGTCTCCATCGAGATGAAGATGATCCCGGATCCTTCTCCCACTTACGGGATTGAGAGGAGTGCGAGCCCGCAGGCGCCTCTCCCTTGGTTGGGAGAGACTGCCACAACTCTCAGAAGGCACCTGAGAAGGTGGAGCCCAGGTTGAGCAGAACGAAGACACACTGAGAAGTCTCTGGGGCATGAGCTGCTTCCACCTCGAACGCTTGCATGCATTCCAATTGCTCGGAGGAACCCGCAGCTGCATAAACCACCCACCGAGCCTCCTTGGATTTCACTGGAGGGTTCCTCTTCTCCGACCCCCCCAGCTTCAGGCATGCAAGATGGTCATCGAGGACACTGGGATGAAAAGCAAGACACATATCGCATTTCGAGGTGTCATGGTCAACACCGAGGCAATAGACGCACACAGTGTGGGGATCAGTGCGTGACATTTTTTGGTGGCAAGCGCACCGATTTAAATCCGGGGAAGATTTGTCTTCCATGATCGAAGCAGCAAACTTGCGATCGCAAACACAAACAATGCGAATTTTAGGAATAACCAAAGGTTTGAAAGCCATGGCCTACAAGGCGCATGAGCACAAGGGAGGAAAGCTGAATCTTCCAGTGGAAAGCAAGATCTGGTGTCATGGGGCGGAGCCGAGGTATATACCACCCAGGTGGGTGGGAGGAGCCAGCTTGAAGACTTACAGTGAGATTTAAAGTGGAAGGGGACATGCCAGAGTGTGGATGAACAACATATCCATGCTCCTAGAAGTAAAACTACTAGGCAGAAAAAAATTTTCACGCAAAGAGCTCCAGCTATATGGAATACACTACCTAGACAAGTAGTTACGAGTGAAACAGTAGAACAGTTTAAAAAAAAACCTGGACCATTATATGGAAAAGCGAAAATACAACTTTCACCCACTGACTAAGTGGTGGAGGGTTCGTTATGGGCCTTTAGCCTCAAGAACCTGTACACAACTATGAAAACTATGAAACTATGTTTGACACTGTCCTCTTCTTCGAGTTCTCAATCAAGTTGGCACAGACTGTAGCACCGATCCCAGTGTTGACACCACAAACAGTGTCAATGTCAGAGCCAGCACCAGTGTAGCCTTTGATGTTATTAACATGAACACTGACAACAGCATGGGCAACGTTGGAGGTTGGCATCAGTGATTCAACATTTGTGAACAAGGCCAGAGGGCTTGATGCCAAAGCCAGGATGATCCGCTGCACGGGGCAACTGGACTGTGGCAGGTTCTCTGCCAGCTGTCCAGAAGGAACCAGTGGTCCACCTGACACTACCACTCAAGTCTCCAACACAGCCTCAGAGTGGTGGTGGTGGTGGTGGCAGTAAGGGGAGATCTTTGTGCCTCGCCCCACTCCGAAGAGCGGGGAGGGGACCCAGAGGAAGGGCCCAAAGTCCTATCTTTGGATCTCCTAGTTCAATGCCTGCCACCAAAGGTTGGGACTTGACATCTGAGCTTCAGATACCAACTTTAGAGGGTGCAGTGGTCAAAGGAGAAGCAGGCATCACAGGAGTTCATGTTGTATCCTGGTCTAAGGAGGAGAAGCACACTGAATGCCCGTTACCATGGCTAATTTTCTTGCCACACATGCAAAAATCGAAAAAGATGTCCTTCGGCTTTCTTTTTAGATGACTTGGGCTTTCTGAAAAATAACAAAAAAAAAAGAAGTGGACTTGGGTGAACTGAGGTAATTCAACTCGCTCCTGCAGTGTACACTTGATAGCAGGAAAAACAGAACTGAGGTAGGCAAGGGGAAGAACAATGGTTGCTGGCAGGTACACATCACCACACAATGTCACCCAGGTGCTGTAGGCCAGTAGCCATTGCTGGCCCCCTCGCTAGGAGATTTTCTTCCACAGGGTCCTAACGCTACCAGCTTAGATCCAAGAGTGGGACTCCACAGAGAAGATTGATTCTGGGAAGATGTCTCATTTTTATGGTGTTCTGCTGATGAGGGCAGAGATGCAGTTATGAAAAGCCTACCTTCCTTACAATATATTAAGCTTTTTCAACTTTCCTACTGAAACTTAATTCCTTGTCCCTGCAAAATTTGTAAGGTCCAGGCAGACACAAACACTATTTCACCACTGAGAGGGAAGGCGAAAAAGGCAACCGATAAGGTATATATTTACGGTATGTGAGGGCTGCAGGCTTATAGAGTACCAAACAAGCAGAGGCAGAACATTATTTGTACAACTTGGAAGTTTTATTATTCACAATATTTACAGTGATCACCAGTATTGCCACTGTTCATCTCCAAAGAGCTTTTTTAAAGAAGATGTGCCTCACTTTTTTATGTGTTTAACCCCTCCCCCCACTTGCTGATTTGCTGATTTGCTTATTTTAAACGATCATTATGCCAAATGTAACCAGCTCTCATGGCATCAGGTGATTTGGACTCCAAGAAGCATTTAAAATACACTTTACTAGAAAACACCACCCTTACTGATAAGGCATAGTTTCTCAACAGTATTTATATGATCATCCGACCCGACTAGGGTTTACATGTAAAAAAGAAAAGAAACGCTCAACCGCCTTGAAAAAGCTGTTCGGGCCAAACCGTTGGTGATAGTGGCTGGGCTTTAAATACTGTGAATAAAAAATCATTGTGGGGTGTGCTAGAGAGCCACACTTGTGACAGGATGCATATTTGATCAGCTCAACATCAAGTGCACAAGAAATCGTAATTTAACTTAGTGCAGAGACAATTTAAACTATCACTATTCAAACTGATGGCTAGCATCAACAGAGGGGATTCCATTGATACCTTACTTATTATGGGTCACCAAAAGAACCAACCCAGAGGATCGGGACAAAAATCGGGGCAGCAACAGCAACCTCAGCATGGCTCTGGAGACCTGGCCAGCTATGCAAGCCCTCCTCCCTGGGATACGGTGCTACAGGCTGTTTGTGAAATAGATAGAAAACTTGAAAAGGTGCTGGATAGACTTACCACTCAGGACATTAAGAGTGAGGTGGCAGAGAAAATGTCTACAGAGGCAAACGACAGATCCCAGTGCACACAAGCTGCCTTCACCAAAATGGTCACTGAAAAAACACATCTGAGGGCCTGAGTGGAAACACTAGAAAATATTAACCAAGCGATGAATATCCATGTGGTTGGACTTTTAGAGAGGACAGAAGGGAAAAATTTCCTTGCTTTCTTGCAGTGATGGATGCGGTCTTCAATGCCAGAAGGCTTATGCTCTGCTCCAGAAATTTAAAAAGATGCCTATAGAGTTAACTTTTGGCAGGCCCAGGTGAGTCAAGATGCCAGCAGGACAATACTATTAGTCATGAAGGGACCAGAGGTTCGTGATCTTATCCTGGGATGAGGAAGAGCGCACTTTCCAATTATAATTGTGGACCAACAGGTTAAATTATTCCCGGACTGGTCATACGCCACTAGGAGTCGCCGAAAGCTCTTCGACCCCCTCCGACAACAACTCCGGGGTCTTGGGATCTCTCACTCGCTTCGGGCCCCAGTGCGTCTTTGCATTAGCTATGGAGGAAAAACCTTTCAGTTCAATGATCCCGGTGAAGCAAAGAAACAAGTTGATCCTATTGTGGACGAATTTCGCAAAGGAGCTTCAAGGGAACAGAAACAAGGTGAAGACTCTGAGGTGGAAGACTGACACTGTGTGATGGGACTACATGAGATTATGTGGTAACCTGCTCTAATATGTTTAAAGTTTCTTGTTTTTTTGGTCAACCGGATGGCTCTTCTTCCATGCTTCTTGAGGAGATATAAACTTTGTGTTTGCTTTTATTTTTTATTTTTTTGCTATTTATTTCTTCCCCCGGGTCCCGGTCGACTAATATCCCCATCCGCCCGTCCAGACCTGTACCCCAAGATCAGGCTGCTACCCCTCTTACCCCATGGATTTACCCTCCCCCTCCGTGGTGGGGCGGTGAGGAGCCCCCCCCTTTCTTGGCACTACTCACCTGAACCGGATCCAGTTCAGGGAGCATCATTCAGGGTAGGGGCTTGCGGTGGGTGACTGCATCATTCTGCGTGACTGGGACCAGTTTTTTCCTCCCATTTACTCCCTTATGTGAGGGGTGTCAATGACGCCAATGGAGGAAGTCCACATGCGTCTGCATGCACTCCTCGCGGCACCTGCCCGATCACGCCCCCTCTCACTGACACAGTGGTGCAATGTCCCCCAGCCTCTGCTAGGGGACAGCCATGCGCCAATCACTGGAGTCCCCCCCCTGCTCGGAGAGGGAGAGCAGTCCATTAGACGCTCGATACCTCTCCTGCCATGCGAACCCCTGGCGGCCCATGCTCATTCCCGAACACAGGTCGGCAGCATAGCACGAGGTAAGGCGTCCAGTGTCTCAGCCCTCAGCACCATCCAGTTGGCTTGTGTTTTCTTTTAGCCTGGTTGCAGTCTGTTTATTTACCTCATACCGGATTAACAAATGGTGCCGACCATGAGGCGTTACTCAGCAATAATGGTGCTGAACTTGAATATTATTTTATGTTTCTACAGTGTTATGCTACTTAAGTAGACCCCTTTGTCTCACAACAATGTTAAAAGCTCATTCTGCTGTACTAAGAACATAAGAAAAGAGTCAGCAGATGGGGACTGTGCGATCCATCTAGTCTGCCCTAGAAACTACCCCTCTCCCTATGCAGCCTTCGTCCTGACTTATCCTTTATGTCTGTCCCATGCGAGTTTGAACTCCCCGATTGTCTTTGATGCTACCACCTTGTGGGGCAGGCTGTTCCACAGGTCTATTACTCTCTCTGTGAAGAAGTACCTCCTGAGGTTGCTTTTGAACCTTCCTCCTACCAGTCCCATATCATGCCCTCTCGTGCATGCTGCCATGTTCTGTTGAAATAGATTGCCTGTCTGAGCTGCGTTAAATCCCCTCACATACTTAAATGTTTCAATCATGTCCCCTCTGTTTCTTCTCTGCTCAAGGAAGCATAGGTTCAGCTCCCAGAGTCTTGCTTCATATGACCTATGATGCAGTCCATGCACCATCTTAGTAGCCCTTCTCTGCACCGTTTCCAAATGGTCAATGTCCTTCTTGAGGTGAGGTCTCCAGAACTGAACACAGTACTCCAAGTGTGGCCTCACCAAGGACTTGTAGAGGGGCATGATAACCTCCCTCTTTCTACTAGAAACTAATTGAATCTACTAAGTGAAATATGCCTCTCCGACTCTTCATGAAGTAGAATGACGCAGATCGTGGGCAGGTGGTATCTCAATGCACTTCGGGTACTTTTTTTTTGCACTCGAGAGGTGCTGCTCAGATTCCTACAATGCCTACTGTTTAAAATTACAAGTGTATTCTGTGGTCTGTGAGGCAATGACTCTGTTTGGGCCATATCGAGTGCTTGTTTTAGATAGGTTATTCATCTGCTTACTCCCACAGTTCGTAGTGAGAATAGCCTCCTGGACATTCAGATAGCTTATGTATGTACGCATACTATACGTTTTATGGACATTCAGGATGTACTCCTCTATGCAGTATCAATAATTAATGGGATAATCAATACTGATGCTAACAAATGATGTACTGTGATTGTTATTAATTGGACTTTTTATGTCTTGTTTATGACAAAATGAACATACATTTAAAAAAAATCATAGCCGTCCCGGTGGCGCAGAGGGCTGAGGCGCTGGACGCCTTACCTAGCATCATGCCGGTGACCAGAGTTCGGGAACGAGCTCGGGCTGTCAGAGGCCGGCAGGGGGGGAAGGTACGGAGCTGGCTACAGCAGCTGAAAAGCAGCTCTCCTCTCGGGAGGGTATGGTCATCCTCGGTGCAAGTCTGCCTCCTGGTGGGCTGGGAGGCGGGAACAGCGAGGAGCACACATTGTGCATTAGGCCACAGGGTGGTGAATGGGGCTGTCACCGGGGCTGTAGTATGCATGCGCGCCTCCACGCGCAAGCGTCTCTACTCCTGGGGTTCCAGGTTAAAAAGGGAGAAAAATGGAGGAGAAAAATTCCCCGGTGGCTGGATGAAGCCCAGCCTCCCGCAGGCACTGCTCTCGGGCTGGACATAAGGTAAGTCCCGGTAATTCCGGGAGTCGGAGCTGGGGGGGGCGGTCGGGCCGATGGGGGCTCCCGGGGATAGGCACACAAATAAATACACAAAAAAAAAAAAAAATAATTTCAAACTGTTAAAAGTGGTGAGTTGAGCTGCTTATTTCCTGTCTCTTTGCCGGTTTCCAGCAAAAAAAAGCGCAGTCAGCCCCGGCAGCACTCAAATCTCGTAACAATCCCCCCATGAATAATACATTTCAGGACCTTCCAATTTTCATTTTCCCCCAGACTTCCTGTGGCCCCACTGATTATACCTACCCAGAAGTCATACTCCTCTGCGTGTGAAGTCAGAATGGTTTTCATGGCAACTTGATGTCATAACAGGGACTGAAACTGGCACTGACCCACCAGCCCAGTGCTGGGAGATCTTGTATCAGGCTAGTAAAATGTTCCTTTAACTCGCCTTGTTTGCTAGTATTTAGGAAGGGAGACATTTCAGTAAATTGGGCCAGTGGAAAAATCTGTGAGGCAAGTGAATTTTCCCATGCACTAGCCCTGTAGGGTATTGGCTGCAAAACTTAAATTTTCAACCCCAGCATAAGGAGAGGATTTTGCGTTCAGGACAGGAGTAAGCTATGGAAACAGACTAAGACTATGGAAAAAGGAAAATATGTAAATAATAAAAAAAGAAAAGGTCCTAAACTCAAATTTGGGGTAGAAGCTTGTATATCAGATCTGCTAATGTCACTGTGAACTTTTTTTTTTTTGCTGGAAAGCAGAACATCTCGTTATTTGCCTAGATGCAATGAGACCCTGTATGCCTGCCCACTAAAGTCAATAATCTACATTCCTCCTGCCATGTCACGAAAGAGGGCAGCGCCAGCACCCCTGCCTCCATTTTGCAATGTGCATAATCTGGGAAAGCAGGAGGGATTGAGATTAAAAAAATTATATCAAAGACAAATCCTTGTTTGTTTTGTAACACAGACAAAGCTGTCCATTTCTTTAGTCTGGCAGATAGGTAACTTTCAAGGCTTGGCTTTCTGTAATGTGTGAGAACAAGGGGGCACAATTTGATGGTGGGGGGGCAGCTCAGGGGCAACGTGACAGGAAGCATTTTTCCACAGAGAGGGTGGTGATCACATGGAACAGCCTTCCTGAGGAGGTCGTGGGTCAAAAATAGTGGGGGAATTCAAGAATGCATGGGACATACATAAGGCAATTCTGGTGGGGGGGGGTAGGAGGAAGTAGGCTGTTGGTCAACTAGAATCTGCAGCTTATACAATAGGTAGGGAAATGGACAGACTGGGTGGGCCAAGTGGTCCTTATCTGCTATCAAAGTCTATGTGTCTATGTCTGTGTGTGGAAGTCAGAAACAGCTCCCCAGGTAGCTGTGAGCCTGCACCGAATGCAAAAGGCAGACATTTCTATACTAAAGCAAATTGAAGTATTTCATGGAATTGGACAGTATTCCAGGGTCCTGCATTTAAATAATTCCCAGCTGGATCACAGAAATAGGGTTAGCACTACGGTACTTGTACATGGGGCATGGTGGTGCTTTTTATCAAAATCACCATACTTCTTTTGTATCCAAAAGTGTACCGCCCCAGCCCCCTCTCAGGTTACAGCCACAGCATCTGGGAACCAGAGAAACGCACAGAGGGAAAATAAAAGGATAGCAATCAGAAAACAGACACGGAGAAAGCATGTCTCATGCCTTGGATGCTGCCCCCGCCACCACATATCCTTTCGCAATTCATGGGGTTGTAATAAGAGAAGTCACGGAAAACCAAGATCAGCTCACATAGGCCATTTAAACCATCTGTGGGACAATATATACAATACAGATATATGATATGTTTATATTTATA
The DNA here is from genome assembly GCA_016271365.2 of Neoceratodus forsteri. NCBI lineage: Eukaryota > Metazoa > Chordata > Ceratodontiformes > Ceratodontidae > Neoceratodus > Neoceratodus forsteri. Next base: position 1,377,954,970 of record CM028132.1, on the reverse strand, counting down.
TAAGTATTCGTACTGTTTGCACATGAAAGGAAAAAACACTTGACTGATCAGCGTCACAAGACTGAGGTCATCTCTCCGCAGAGGTTCCATAAACAAAAGTTTTTCTGACAGTCCGGAGACACCCAAAAATGTTCACAAGAGCCCCACCTCCAAATTACAGGAACCTCAGAAACTTAAAACGAAAACCCCCTGTCACAAGCACTCAGTTTTTTCATTAAAAAGACTTAAAAATAAAAAAAGAAAAAAAGGAAAAGAACAGGCACGGCTTACAAATGGCACAACCAGGTTGGTTCAGTGGTGCAGAACAGTAAGGGGATCACTCTGCATTGGTCCCCATCTTTCAGATGAGACGTTAAACCGAGGTCCCGTTTGCCTGTTCTGATGGTTGTGCAGGTGGACGTTAAAAATCCCAAGGCACTTCTCAAAAAGAGATGGGGAAATTTCCCCCAGTGTCCTGGCCAGATTTCCTCCATTCACTAGAAATACCACTAACAACTTAATCTGGTTCAGTTTCAGTTGGTTACCATCTGTATCCCCACCCCTGGATCACCACTGAAAAAAGGACTTCTAGTCTCAGTAGGCTTACCCGGTCAACAAAATTCAATAAATAAATAAATAATACATGCTGGTGACCTGAATTTGCGCACCAAGCCAAGGATGCAAGAAGCAGAAGCCAGCAGGGAGGGCTCAGAGCATCTGAGAGATGGCTGTCTTACCAGGAGGGTGGTCTGGATCATGCACCACCCTAGCATGATTGCTGGTGGTGGCATGGAAGAGGGTCTGGCTTAGTTGACTAGGTGATAGCCTCTGTGTGCTTCCTCCATGCCACCCAAACCACTGCAGCACTGCACCCTCTCCGCCACTATCAGTCCATAGTTGAGATGCAGCTATCCTTCCCACTGGTTCCAGTACAGGAGGGCTCCAACCCCACCCCCGCCACCACCATGATTAACTCAGAATCTGGACCAGGGACACCCTTGGGAGCCAGGAAGCAGGAGAAGGTCAACTGGGATTGAGTCCGGAGGGCAGGCGTGGAAAGGAGGAGCTGTGCACTGACCCCTGTAACCCTGTCGCTGTTAGCACTGGCTCCTAACGCAATGTGGCCATGCAACACTGGCTTCTGCTGCACTGCGAAAATACATCGCACCTCTGCTGCACTGTGACCATGCATCGCATCTCTGCTGCACTGTAGCCGTGCACCAGTGCCCAATGTACTGTGTTCATGTACTGGCACTATGGTGCACTGCAGTCATGCACTGATCCCCTGCTGTGCTGTGGCCATGCACTGGCCCCTTGCTGCACTGTGGCCATGCACCAGCCCCCTACTGTATTGCGGCCAGGCACTGGCCCCCTGCTGCACAGCAGAAATACACTGGCCCCTGCTACACTACAACCATGCACTGGTCCCCTGCTGCACTGCAATTATGCACCAGGCCCTGCTGCACTGCAGTCATACACCTGCCCCCTACTGCACTACAATTATGCAACTGCCCTGGCTGTGCAACAGCCATGAACCAGCCCCTACTGCACTGCAGTGATGTACCAGCCCCTACTGCACTGCAGTGATGTACCAGCCTCTGCTGCACTGCAGTGATGTACCAGCCCCTACTGCACTGCAGTGATGTACCAGCCTCTGCTGCACTGTGGCCATGCACCCACCCCTGCTTCACTGAAGCCATGCACCTGCCACCTGGTGTATTGCAGCTCTGCAGCCATACACCTGCCCCATGTTGCACTGCAGCCCTGCACTGGCCTTTGCTGTACAGCAGCCATAAACTGGCCCTATAACATTTAGCACACTTGTGCATGTTCCTAGTAGACATCTTTTACCGGTCATGTACATGTGAAAGGTCGGCACCATATTTGCTGTGTGCAAAATAAGGTATTTGCAGTCCAAATGTAACCCATTTAACATGCTCCAAGAACCTTCGAAACTGTACCATTTAGCAGGTAACAACAAAGAGGGCTAGATCGCAATGTAGTCCCATAAGGCCATGTTCATTGCACTGCTGCTTTAAAGACGACTCTGGATTGGGAAACACAGACTGAATTACCTCCCCCTCCCCCCCAACACACAAAAACAAAGTGCCATTCCCATTATGTCTAGGTCAAGAGCTAAAGAGGGAAGCCTGAGCAATGCACTTTCCTGTAGTTTCTGCGGCCTGTCATCAAACATAGGAATTTATTTAAAACTGTTTTACCACATAAATCATACAGAGAACTGCAGTCTCATTTACTTCTGTTACCTGGAGGGAGGGGCAAGAGAGGGTGGGTGGGAGGCACAGAGCTAGCAATAAGATAAAAATAAAATTTTAAAGGAAAACTGTCGTTATTTCAATCATCCCACCCCGAAAGCTTTAGCCCTCGACTAAGCTTTCTGCACATTAAAGCATTTGTTTTAGTAAGGGTACTCATAGAATTTTAATTTTGTAAAGTCTGCACTTCCCAAACATGGGGGACAGTGTGCGGCTCAATTTCAGCTGAAGTTGCGATGAGTGTACTGGGGCTAGCGCAGCTTCAGCTGAAGTGGAAACCGCACACCATCGCCATGTTTGGAGGGGCACCTGGTTTACAAAATTGTAATCTAATGAACACCCTTACTAAAACAAACGCTTTCATGTGCAGAAAGCTTAATCAGGGCCAAATGGGTGGGACGATTAGAAAACTACAGTTTTCCTTTAACAAAGGAAACGTACAATATTAGTTACCGTAGTATACAGTGCTTACCTAAATTTGGCAGCAGTTGCTTCATCACACAATACATGGCAGGCTTCAGTTTCATAATAAAGATACACGGCAGTCAGGTACGCATTCACATGTGAACATAAAGTGCAGATTTCATTTTTATCTGGTAGCGAAGCCTGAGGAGAAGCAGGTCATGTCAGCGCAACGTAGCGGAAGTGAACTGCTGCTTGGTCAGCTTTCATTTCATGGAGGGGATATGCTGCCTTTTATCAATCTGCGAACACAACAGGTAGACAGGGTCTGTGGCTAGGAGGAATGGGCCACCAAGACAGGAAGGCAGCTTGCTAGCCCAGCATCTAACTCCTAGCAAGGCAATGTGGCAAGCATCGCTAGAGTTCTGACTGGGCCATCCTAGACTAGAGAACATCGACAGTGATGGCTACTAGATGCTATTACAAGGGTGTAGACAGGCATACTCACTGTACAGTTTTGTTGCGTGCCTGTAACAAACTATAAGCCACTCTGTTAATATCATCATTCTAATCTGTAGTATTTGGGTTAGTGTAGGCCACTGAGGAGGGTCCGATACATGTATAACCTCTTTAGAGAGTAGAGGAATCATCTGACGACAATCTGACTTGTTTGGAAGGGGGTGCTATTTGGAAGGGATGTGTACATTTTTTAATTGGGGGTGTAACTGTTGGAGATTGTGTACAAAATGGAAATGTCTGGCTACACTCCAGTGCACAATTAAGGTCAAACTTGCTCAGGGTGCTCAACAGGCTATTCAGCTTGGAGAGCGAGTGTGTTTCGCAGCAGCTGCATACACTGCCTCACCAAAATCCAGGGGAGGTAAAATCACATGCTCATTTACGTTTTTGGGTTGACAAGAGACTAATCTGCATCATGTAAAGTGCACACAGTTTAGCAAACCATTTGCAAAATATGGTATTAGTATATGTGGTGAGAAAGACAGTTCTTAATTAAGTAGCATGACAAGGTATTTGAAATAGGCAACATTATCCAGTGGAGCCGTATCTAGGGCATGGATACACAGGGGATCAGTATTGTTCAGCCACTGTTTGGTACCAAGGGACTTGCAAACAGTATTCTCTGGTTTAAAATAAGCTGATTAGCCAAAAACCAATAATGTACATTTGACGAAATCAAGCTGGATATCTTGGTAGATTCCAGATGTAAGTCAATCAGAAGTATATAATTAGCCTACGTCATTCACATACAGGTGATAGCTGCATGCAGAGAAAGCGCTGGGAGGTCATTGACGAAAACCGAAAAATCAAGTGGCCCTAGTACTGAGCCTTGCAGGGCACCCAGGCAAATGGGGAGGGGGGAGACAATGCTTGGTAAACTTTCACTGCCTGCTGTCCATTAAAGAGGTACAGTAGGACCTAAACCAGAGCAGTGGCGTTCCATTAATACCAGAGGCGTCTAACTTTTTTTAGCAAAAGGGAGTGGTTTACATAGCAGAGTCTATGCTCCTAGTGAAACAGTCAGTGATTGTAAGGATGGAGGTAGAGGTGGAGTGGTTAATGTTGGGCCCTGCTTGGACCAGTGCAAAGAAGTCAGACGTGTTATAAAATCCACTTGTGTACTAATACATGATGGATTTCAGAGAGTACGGGGAGCAAAGGATACGGTGTGGTAATTGTTTCCATTTTTTTTCGGACGCACAACCCTTATGGGGAGGGATTATTAGTGCACTAATTTACCTGTAGCCAGGGAGCAGCTGAAGATATGGCTTATCTGCTCTGCAATAGTCATAGCACCTAGAGAAAAATTCTGATCAGAGCCAAAATGACTGCTATGAAGTTACCTGTTAAGGGCTGCAGAACTAATGTTTGGCTTGGACTGTAATGAATAGTCTGTAATGGTATAAGTTAGAAAGTTGTTTTATTTGTGGAAAGGGTTACCATTAACAGATTGTTAGGAGACAGGGAGAGGAGGAAGAAGAAGAAAGTGGGTCAGAAACACAATAGAAGACAGATAATTACAGGAGCAGGACAGGGGAGATGGGAAAGATAAACTTTGAACCGATTGATTCCTATGCACAGTAGGACTAAAACAAACATCTCTTAATGTTGAATGTTTGCTTACTTGCATTTGCTATGTAGGTGTGTGCCACTGATAGTGCAGAGGTGATAATTAACAAATTAATAACACAATTTATTAAGGGGAAGATTACACAATGGGGGGGAAGTAGTAACAACAACAAAAATGGAAAGGGACCTGGGGTAATCATATCAGATGACCTTAAGGTTGGCAGGCAATGTGAGAAGGCGGGGGGAGGGCTGGGGGGATACTGGGATGTATAGGGAGAGGCATCACCAGCAGAAAACAGGAAGTTGTTATCCCCCTGTACAGACAGTTGGTGAGACCCCATCTGGAGTACTGTGTCCAGTTCTGGAGACCCCATCTCCGCAAGGACTTAGACAAGATGGAGGCAGTTCAGAGGAGGGCAACTAAAATGGTGCAGGGTCTGCAAGAGAAGCCATACGAGGAGAGACTAAAGGAGCTTAATATGTATACCCTTGAGGAAAGGGAGGGGGGAACATGATAGAAACGTTTAAGTACCTCAGTGGAATCAACAAAGTCCAAGAGGGTAGCATCTTTCAGAAAAAGAGATGTGCAAGAACAAGGGGACACAATCTGAAGATGGGGGGTGGCTCAGGGGCAATGTGAGGAAGTCTTTTTCACATAGAGGGTGGTGGACACATGGAACAGCCTTCCTGAGGAGGTTGTGGGGTCTAAAACTGTGGGAGAATTCAAGAATGCATGGGAAAGACATAAGGCAATTTTTGTGGGAGGTAGGAAGAAATAGGCTGTTGGTTAAATAGGATCTGCAGCTTATCCTCTAGGTGGGGAAATGGGCAGACTAGGTGGGCCAAGCTGTCCTTATCTGCCGTCAAAGTCTATGTTTCTATGTTATAACACTGAAATTGTCATGATTGGAAAATTAAGAGGTTCGCAAATAACGTTGTCGTTTTCTTAGATTGTGACCCTGAATTTTCAAAATACTGGATTTTTTGTTTGTTTGTACTTTTACCCCAGCATATAAATATGACTGGTGTCACTTATGAAATGTGACTCAAAACACATGTTGGAATTACTCTGAAAATGGATTTTGGAGGGGGATTTGATAATGACACCGGCCATGTTCACTTGATGGGGTAAAAAACATGAGTATGTTGAAAACGTGGGTTCAAAAGTAAAAATATTTTAAAGTTATGAGTAAACATTGAAAAACATCAGCATTTATTTATAGCCCTGTTTTTTTTTCTTTTTTTCAAGTTTGACCTAAAATGTTCAACATAGTCTTTTTATTACACCATCTTATAACCATGAAAGGTCGTATTTATGAAATCCCATCCACAATGTAATTTTGCGGCACAAATGTAAAAAGACATTTGGGGTAGGATTTGAAAAACAACACGTCACGTTTACAATGTGGGTACAAAAATGGTTAAGCTGAAAATGTGGGGTCACAATCTGGTAAAAGAGCAAAGTGAGGAATAAACATTGAGGAATTTCAGCGTTTCTTCACAACTTTTTTTTTTTTTTTTTTTTGAGACTTTAGCCCCAACTTTTCAATATAGTCTTATTATGACCCCACCTTATGATCAAGAACAGAAGAATTTTTAAAAACCCATCTGTAAGGTGACTGTGTGGAACAACTAAAAAGCTTGTTTCTTAGGGGAGTTGAAAAATTGTACCTGCCTTGTTCATGAGATGGGATAAAAAAATGGCTACACTAAAAAACTGGGTACAAAATCCAGAAAAAAAAGCAACTTTATGAGAAAATGTTGAAGAATTTCAAAGTTGCCTCATAACTTTGTTTTTTTAAGATTTTGACTACAGATTTTCAATTATAGTCTTTTTATTACCCCACTTTATGATCAAGGAGAGTGGAATGTTTGTTATATACTATATTTAGGGACTCCCAAAAAGGGATAAACTGAAAAACAGAATTTGGAGGTGGTGGGGGTGAGCACAGTAAGAGTTTTTTTTTTTTTTTCAATTTATTTTATAGATTTTGCAAGAAGAACACTTACAAAGTTGTACGCAGGAGGTTAACATCACTACATTTTAAGTATGACATTTCTCTTACCAAGGATGTACTTGGACCCCTCCTCTTATGTTACAGCCTGTGAGGAAGTACAGGAGAATCAATATTACATTCAATAAAGTTACCATTAGCATGCAGCAAAGGAAATCACTGAGGGATAGTAAAATGATTATCCCGTCTTACCTGATTAACACTGTGACCTACTGGTCTATATATCCCTCTACAATACAAGGAATTACTCAACTGAGAAGTTCCCCTTAAACTCCCAAGGAGAAAACCAAATGTCATTAAAACTGTTGCTTTGGTATGTTAAAACATGTTGCCACAGAAATGGCTACGAAGGAGGGCCCTCCCCTCCTCGTTGGATTCTACCCTCACATCTTGGTATACCCAATGCTGCACTTTTCACACTCTCCCCACCCTACCTACATTCCTTCCCCCTTCCCTCCCCTATGACTCTTGCACTTCTTATCTGTTGTCTATTTTCTCTGACAAATGCCGCTGGCTGCCTTGCTTACAATGCTACCCTTGAATTGTATTAATCTGTACTCTGTTTGCAATGTCCAAACTGTTGTAATGTCTGTCTTGATGTTCCCCATAATTTGTATTTCTCTGACGTGGAACCTTTGTAAAAGAGCCTTGGCTCAAAGGTATTTGTAATCCTAGACTTGATAGATAAATAAAGAAGTCACTTGTTGGTGTTAGCTTAAAGGCTCCTTGCCTTATAGACGAGGGCCCTGAACTTTAAACTTTTCGGACATATTAATAACTTGTGCCCCTGAACATAAGACATTTCTGAACAATGACAGTTATAGCTGTATAACTGGTGTGATTTAGGCCGCCATAAAGTACAGTTACGTAAGAACTTGCAACAGTAGATCTTCAAGAGAGGCTCTTGCAGTAAGTAATTACATATAGGACTGATGCCAGCCGGCGTCAGGACCCAACAGAAAAATTTCTAGCTAGCAGTCTCTGGTGGGGACCGCCCCCATGTCAGGTGACCGACATCATGTGGCGTCAGTATAAAGGGGCGGTCCCCCACACCCGCCTTCCAGTTCTTTCCTGCCAAAGGCCACAAGGCAAGATGAGAGAGAGAGAGAAGCGGATATTTTCCTTCCTGGAAAAGGAGCTGAAAAAGCTTAGGGGGATGGAGGGCGGGAAGGTATTACCTACTGCAAGAGCCTCTCTTGAAGATTTACTGTTACGTTAAGTTCTTACATAACTGTACTATCTTACTTCAAGAGGTCTCTTGCAGTAGGTAATTACATATAGGACTGAGTGCTAAGCATTCTGGAACAAGAAGAAGCAAATGGGGAGAGGAAGGCTACTCAGAAGTAGACCCTCTGGTTGTGAAGGCCTTAGGAAAGGAGGCCTTACAAAACAGCCAGCCCGAAGCCTGCTCTACGGCAAGAGGCAATGTCCAAACTGTAATGTTTCGTAAAGGTATGGACAGAAATCCAAGTGGCGGGTGCACAAATGTCAACCGTTGACATGTTCTTGAAACAAGCCGCAGAGGCAGCGACCCCTCTGGTGGAGTGGCCTCTAACTTAACCCAGCAGAGTCTTGCTGTACTTGTCATAACAGAAAGTGATACAATGAGCCAACCATTTCGATAGGCATTGCTTAGAAACTACATTGCCTTCTCTTTTATGCGCAAAACAGATGAACAGCTGATCAGTCTTTCTGAGATCTCATCTTGCTGGTGTAGTATCTCAGAATTCGGTGAATATACAATGTGTGCAGGAGGTACTCTCCTTGGTTGGAGTGCTGCGTAAAAAAGGAAGGCAACTCTATGGATTGATTCAGCGTTGATTTCGGTACCACCTTAGGGAGAAACTTAGGGTTGGTACGCAGAGCCACATGTTCCATGTGAAAAATCAAATACGGGATTTTACACATCAGGGCCTGAAGCTCAGAAATCCGTTGAGCAGAAGTAATGGCCACTAGGAAGAGAGTCTTCCAAGAAAGGAACTTTAGGTCCACTGAGGCTGCTGGCTCGAAAGGAGGCAGAGTAAGTTTCTCTAAAATGAAATTCAGATCCCAAGGAGGGGCAGGAACCCGAATAGGGGGGTCGTAAGTGAAGGACCCCTCTCAAAAGAGGTCTTGGAGATCTCCAGCTGAGCGAATGTTCTGCCTGCAAAGGAGACATGATAGGCCGAAATGGCCACCATGTGAACATTTAAGGATGAATAGCTGAGACCCAGATCGAAGAGGAGTTGCAGGTAATCCAGAAGTCATCCGACAGAGCACGAGAAGGGCTCGACATCATTGGAGGCAGCCCAAATAGAGAACCGCTTCCATTTCGTGGCATAAGTAGATCTGGTTGAGGGTTTCCTGGCTTCCACCAGAATCTCAGCTACTTGGGGGGGGGTGTCCCAAATCGGGCCTGAGCTACGTCTGCAGGAGCCAAGCGTGCAACTGAAGGGACTTGAGGCCTGGGTGGACCATGGTCCCCTCATCCTGGGTCAGCAAAAATAGCGACAGAGAAAGAGGAGGTTCCTCTGAGTACTGTTGCAGAAGAGAGAACCAAACTTGCCTGGGCCAGAAAGGAGCGTTTAGAATAATTTGAGCTCCTTCCGAACCAAGTTTCTGCAAGACCCTTGTAATCAGTGGAATTGGGGGAAGGCATATAAGAATCTGCCCTTCCAATCTAGATACAGAGAGTCTCTCCAAAAAATGCTGCGCGCTAGAGCGAGCGAGCAGAAGACGAGAAGTTTTGTGTTTTGGGGGGAAGCGAACAGGTCTATCTGTGGAGTTCCCCAGCATAGGAAGATGTCATCTACGACCCCCTGATCCAGTTCCCATTCATGAGCTAGAGCAGATGACCGGCTTAGCCTGTCTGCCAGCATGTTCTCAATCTCTGGGACATGAGATGCCGTGAGGTGAAGGTTGTGCTGTACTGCCCAATCCCAGACTCGCATAGCCTCTCGGAAAAGGGGGTAGGAACGAGTTCCTTCCTGTTTGTTGATGTACCAGACCATACACATGTTGTCCGGCTGTACTGCTAGGTGACCTGGAGACAGATAGAGATGCAGAGTCTGAAGAGCATACAGTACTGCCCTTAGTTCCAGCATATTGATGTGGAGGGACTTCTCGAGCTTGGACCAGGAGCCCTGGGTCCTGTGATGACTGAGATGGGCTCCCCAACCCTCACCGGATGCGTCCGTAGTCAACGTCTGTGAGAGGGGAGGGAGACTAAAGGGAACTCCCCGGCAGAGGTTCTCCTGAACCATCCACCACTGCAAGTCCTTAGCCATGGAAGCGGAGACCAGAACAAGTTGATCTAGGTTGTCCACCAGCAGATCCCATTGAGACCGAAGTGTCCACTGAGAGATTCTCATGTGGACCCGAGCACAAGGGACTGTCTGAATCACAGCCACCATTAGCCCAAGGAGGCAAAGGACTGACCTGGTGCTGACCCGCCTGCGGCTGGACAACAGACTGACCTGGGCCTGAAGAGTGGCCGCCCTGTCCGGTGGCAGGAAGGCCCTGTCAGAGGTTGTGTCCAGGATTGCCCTGATAAACTGGAGCCTCTGCGATGGGATCAGATGGGACTTGGCTTTGTTGATGGAAATTCCCAAGGAGGCAAAGACCTGCTGGGTAAGGGAAAGGAAGCGCAGGAGTTCCTCCCTGGACAGGGCCACCAGGAGCCAATCATCCAGGTATGGAAAAACCTGCATCCCCTGGGTACGCAGGTAGGCTGCTACCACCGAAGGGCATTTGGTGAACATTCAGAGCACCTAGGAAAGACCAAATGGGAGGGCCTTGAACTGGTAGTGGTCCCCCTGGAATGCAAAATGCAGGTATTTGCGATGGGAAGGGCGGATAAGGATATGCAGGTAGGCATACTGCATATCCAAAGTGCACAGCCACAGTCCCAGCCAAAGAAGTGGCAGGAGGCTCTGCAGCGAGAGCATTCTGAACCTCTTGTACTCCACGAACAAGTTCAGGGAGCTGAGATCGAGAACTGGCCTCACATCCCCTGTATTCTTCTGGACCAGGAAGAAATGGGAATAGTATCCCGTTCCCTGAAGGGGAATGGGGACGGGTTCTATCGCCTTCTTCAGCAAAAGTGCTGAAATCTCTTCCTGGACCAGAAGATGATGTTCCTGAGAGTATGACGACCTTGGGGGAGGATGTCGAGGGGGTTTCTGAAGAAACTCTATTAAGTGTCCTGCGATCAGCTGGAGCACCCAGGAATCTGAAGTTATCCTCTCCCAACCCGAGAGGTAGAGGGAGAACCTCCCTCCTACTGGTTCCTCCGGAAGGCCCAGAGGCTGTGGGAGAAGAAAGGAGCCAGGTGGTGTGGAGCAGCGTTGCGACTGAAGCACCCGCTGCTTTTTTGGGTGGGGGGGTTGGCAGCTGGAGAGGCCAGCGTTTAATGGCCCACTTTCCCTGGGGTTTCGCCTTTTGCCAATTCCGCCTGCAAAAGGGACGGTGCTGCGTTTGATGGGGATGATACATGGAATCCACAGACTTCAGTGCAGTCCCCTTATCCTGCAGATCAGTGATAATGTCCTTGACATCACCACCGAACAGCACCGAACCCCGGAAGGGCGCTTCCTGAATAGCGGACTGCACTTCTGGGACCAACCCTGACAGACGGAGCCAGGCATGACGCCGTAAGCCTACGATGAAAGCGGAGCTCCTACCAGCAGTGTCCACTGCATCATAAGTAGCACGAAGCATGTGCCGACTGGCCGAATGTGCAAAACGGACGAGGTCAGCCACTTCCTGTTTGACTTGAGAGTCCGGAAGGGAGTCCAATTTGGATTCCACCTCACTAAGAATTGCCTTCTGGTAATCCCCCATGTGACCAACATAATTTAGGGCCCTAATACCCAGAGTGGAAAAAGCATAGATCCTCTTCCCGTACTGGTCCAGAAGATGGGATTCTTTGTCAGGTGGAGACGAGTTCAGATGTTTCAGGTTAGCTGTCCGGCCATGAGTGGCACTAAGCACGACCGAATCAGTTCAAGGGTGAGAATCTAAAAAGTCAACACCCTCAGAAGCCTGATATAGCCTGTTTGACTTCCGATGAAGCAGGGCTAAAGCCGACGGTTGCTTTCAAAAAGTGGAAACAAGGTCAGCATGAGGCTCAGTCCAGCATGGCACCAAGGTAGGAGCCGTCTCGGGCAGGTCCAGATGTTCAGCGAGTTTCTTACGCTGTGGATCTGGCTCCAAGGAATGCCACTTGTCAACCTCCTGGATTTTGCATAAGAACTCTGTAAAGTAAGGACTTTGGAAGAGTCCTAGGCCTGGGCTTAGACGGAGAACGTGGATTGTCGTCCGGCTTGAAGCAACCGTCAAAGTCGTCCGAGGTGTCCAAGGAGGAAGAGAATGAAGAGGAAGACTCCCTCTCCCGGCGAGGGTGAGGAACGGACCTCTTGGAAGGTCCTCGGGGAAGCGTATCCTGCCCCACCCTGGAACCAGAGGGCTCGCCCCTGGTGTCCGGAGGTGGGGAAGGAATCTGTTGTCGCGGACGTACGGGAGCCGGAATCGGCACCGTCGTCATGAGAAGACTCTCCACCTCTCTGGTGAGTTGAGCCTTGGCCTCAGTCCACCAGGAAGACAGAGTCTCCTTCAAGTCCACCCATGGCTGAGGGGGCAGTGGAGGAGGAGGGGGGGGATATGGGTATTGATTGTACCCGTAAGGCGCGTATCCATAACCAGACAGCAGGAAACTCAGCGACGGATATTGAGGCACCGGGTACTGCGGCATCTGATAGGCCAGCATCGAGTACTGGGATGTCTGATACTGCAGAACCGGGTAAGACGGCGTTGGATACGATGGTGTCAAATACCTGGGAGCTGGGTGGTCTGCTGGAGACGGTCTGGCTGGAGGGCCCACGGGCAGGCCAGGAGCAGGAGGCCCAGTGGGTGGAAGGCCCGGCGTTGGAGCGGCATCCAGGAGAGGGATGTCGCACGGTGTCAGCAAGACCGGCGTCTGGGGAACCGACCTCAGGTCAGTCGGACCAGCGGGTGGACGGCCTGACGGGGGTGCAGCAGGAACCTCGGCATCACCCGAGGATGGAGAAGAAAAGTCCCCGGGGTCAGGCTGAGGAAACCCAGGGTCCTTGGAGGCCAGTGAAGGCTGCGGGGAGCTGGGAATGGCGGAAGTGGGAGGGTCCGGCATCGGCTCAGCCACTGTGCGGGCGTCAGGTAGGCCGACGTCTGACTTACCAGCGGAACCTGGGTGGACGCTAGAGGAGCCGACGTCTGACTTATCGGACTCATCTCCCGAGGCAGGTCGCACAGGAGGAGCGGCCTTGTCTGGCGGAAGAGGGGCCATGTGCTACCCCGAAGGGTCGGGTGACTTATCGACCATCTCCGTGAGGGTGTCAGAGGAGCCGACGTCTGGCTTACCAGAGCCGCTCGAACCAGTAGGCAGCACGGTGGCAGCTTTACTGGGAGCGGAGGCCTCCAATAGCCCAGAGGCGCCCGAGCACGAGCCAGACGGGCAGGCCGACGCCACCTTGGAAGCCTCCAAAGTAACCGTCTTGGAACGGTTCCCCGGAGGGGACGTTACCTTTAGCATGGCGACTCCCGAAGAAGATGCAGTGGATGAGGAGCCCTTATCCCGGTGCTTCTTCTTGTCTTTCTTCTTACGATGGCCTTCAGGGGAAGTGGACACCTGCTGGAGCTTTTTTAACTCCTTCTCCATGGAAGCCATTTTCTTCTTTAGTATGTGGGCCTCCAGGGACTGCTGCTTCTGTCTGCGGGTGGTGGCACTGAATTTTATGCAGTGCTGGCACTTCTCCACCTGATGATCCAGGCCTAGAAAGAAGAGGCACTGGGAATAGCCGTCCTTGTGCGGGAGTTGGGCACCGCACGAGTCGCACTTATTTTTGTGCTCTGAAGGTGTAGGGGACGACATACACTGACGAATGCCTGATGATTTTAAATCGAAGAATCAAAAAAAGACGGTAAAAACTACCAACGAGAGAGCTGACGAGCGTTGAACTTTACCATGAGGCGCTGACACGAGTTAATGGCGGAAACAACTGGAAGGCAGGCGTGGGGGACTGCCCCTTTATACTGACACCGCATGATGTTGGTCACCTGACGTGGGGGCGGTCTCCACCAGAGATGCTAGCTAGAAATTTTTCCATGGGGTCCTGACGCCGGCCGGCATCAGTCCTATATGTAGTTATCTACTGCAAGAGCCCTCTCAAAGTAAGATCTTGCATTAACATCCAGGAAAATGGTCAAGACATGCGCAATGGCACTATGACAGCTGATCACAAAAACACATGGCAGATGGCAGCACTACGCAGAACAAAACAATATAACAGAGTGTAGCCGCCATTTTAAATCTCACATGTCATCCCAGCATCAGTAAATGTCCCGTAACACAACTTAGCCCCATCAAATGAATGTCAAGTTCCGTCACTTAGTCATTTCAAGCATTTACTGCTCGAGTATGCGCTGAGGTTTTAGTCCTCATCAGAGTGATCTTCTCCTTCGTGCCTCATCGAGTCTGCCTCAATGCGCTGCATTAATTTCCCCACATCTTTAGGGTTAGAAAAAAGGTAAACTTGAGAATTCCATTGGATTTGCAGTTTAGCAGGCATTAGGAGCTGATGTTGGATTTCAAACTGCCTGAGCCGGATTCTAATCCCATCGAACGTCTTCCTCCTTAATCAGGTGCTGTACGAGAGATCTGGGAACAATGAAATTGAATCATCCCCATACCGGAAAGCTCTCTTCCTTCTGGACACAGCTAGGATCCTATCCCAGATGCCGACACCCATGCAGACAATCATGAAAGTCCTGGGCATAACTGGTGTTGCAGCCGCCCTTCGTGGGGTGATGTGGAAAGCCTTTTCCAGGGATGGGGAGGGATCAACTTCTGACATGTCCAGCAGTGAGGAGATAAGTACCTGGGTGAACCCCAAGCAGTCTTCACCTTCTGCCCCTTCAGTTAGGCCAATAACCCTGAGGTTCCGTTCCCTGGCCTGGTTCTCCACATTCTCCAGTTGCTGTTGCAGCAAGGAGTTCTCGTTCACATATTGGGCTGTAGCATCTGTGTATTTAAACACAGAGGTATCGATCCATTGGATCCCCTTCTCCACGTTGTCCATTCTTTGTTCGAGTGAGGCTACCCTTGGATGCAAGGCATCAAATTTGCAGTCTAGATCTTGGACCGTTCTCACTAGCTGACCCAAAGTGCTACTGATGATGGCTAAAGTCACTTCTCCCATTGCCGAATCACCAGAGGTCCCAGCCCCTTTTTGCTGTGCAGGCCATTCAATCAGTTTCTAACCCTTGGGCTTAAAGAACTCTTCAGACAACACATCGGAGGCTTTCAGTTTACCCATCCTGCAGTCTTAGGTGTCTGCTACCAGCTGTGTCAAAAGTAGCCAAAAGGTAGTATTAAAAGTTAACTAATATATAAAAATCTAATTGTTCTCCTGAGAGCTCAAGTGAATTGCTGCCCATGCTTAGGCTGCTCAGCAGCACCCCACAGTGGAGGGATATAAGTATATATGAGACAGGCATAAGGGTACCTTAGAGGTGGGAAGGAGAGGTGAAAGCCATTGACCAGGTATGGTCAGAGGCCAATAACTAGTGTAGGGCTTTAGGGCAGACTTGATGGGCCTTGCAGTCCTTATCTGCCAATAATTTATATGTTTCTGTGTTAAAGACCACTTGGTCCGCCCAGTCTGTCCATTTTTCCACACTTACAGTACCACTGCAGACCATACCCAATCACCTGCTCTTTCTCCTGCCCCCCATTCCTTTCCTCTAAGATTCTCTTGTGTTTATCTAGTGCCTTCTTGAACCCCACCACTGTTTTCACACCACCATGGCTGCTAGACTATTTCACAAATTCACCACTTTCTCTGTGAAGAAGTGCTTCTTCACATCTTTCCTGAATCTATTGCCCTCAGACTTCATAGCATGTTCCATTATTCTTGAGCATCATTTTACTGAAAAATACACCCCTTCTGTACCTCATTTACCACTGTGAGGTATTTAAAGGTCTCTATTAAATCCAACCTCTCCCTCTTCTGTTCCGGGGTGTACACACTGAGCTTCTTTAGTCTCTTCTCTTAGAGATTTTGATGCAGAACCCGCACCATTTTAGTTGCCCTCCTTTGGACTGCCTCCACTCTATGTCCTTCCAGAGATGTGGCCTCTAGAACTGGACACAGTATTCTAGGTGAGGTCTTATTAACAATCTATACAAAGGCAGCACCACTTCACCCTTCCACTGGTGATACGTTTCCCCATGTACGCAAGCATCCCACTAGCCCTCCCAAGCATCTTGTTGCACTGCCAGGCCAACTTCAGGTCATAAGAGATGATTGCCCCTAGGTCTCTCTCCTGCTTGGCGGCTGTCAATAACACTCCCATTCTGTACTCTGCTCCTGGGTTTTTGTGCCCCAAGTGTATGATTTTGCACTTTTTTGCAATGAAACCCAGCTGCCACACCCCTGACTACCCCTCGAGTTTTCTCAGGTCTCTGCTCATTCTTTCTATCCATCCCACTCCCCAAGTATCCACACTACTGCACATTTTGGTGTCCCATATGATAGGATCTTTGTACAGAGGATTTGTACAACTGCTTTTAGACTACAGAAATGATCTTGGATAAATGGAATAAAGAAATGTTGACTTCCCATGACCTACGCACCTGGTTACAATACTTGGCACCTAATTACAGAGACATCACCTCGACTCAACGGCGACATTTTACCTGGATATTTAGAGTGCGATATTTCCATACTTCTGTGATACAGGCTTTCTATATGGGTGTCCAGGCAGGAACTTACTGGAGACAATGCAGGGAAAGCAAGGCTAACCATACGCATGTTCTTTGGCCTTGCCTCCATATAAGAGGTTATTCGGGTGTGGTTAATTTAGATTTAAACCATAGTTTTGTCCACCAGAATACACTGACACCCTCTCTATTTCTACTGGGTATCCCAGGAGAGGGAAGCAGGGGTAACACATTAAAATTGATTTTAATTTTGATATTAGCAGTCAAAAAGATTCTTGCCTATTTATGGTTATCTGACAAAATCCCAACAAAGGAGGCTTGGTACACAGCTAATACTATATACAGCACGGAATGTTTTACTTTTGCTATAGAAGGGGCTAGTAAATTTGCAGAAATGCAGATGGGTGGTCTTCCAGTTAGAGGTCAACCCTAATCTGTCCCTTGATTATACTCTCCTCTTATATTGCACAATGCTATGTAATAATAATGCCGTCTAACTAGCTTTACTGTAACTGCTCTGGTCCTATACTAGCGGTACATGTACTGGTCAGTTGCATAACCCCCTGCGAATTACCTGAATGCTGACAAGTAGAATTTTTAAAATCCCATCTGAAAGGTGATTGTGCAGAGCAACTGTGAAAACATGTTTTAGAAGGGATTTGAAAAATTACACTTTCATTGATCATGAGCTGGGGGTAAAAAAAACAAACTATGTTGACAATTTGGGGTCAACATCTGGAAAAATAGCAAAGTTATGAGTAAACACTGAAGAATTTCAATGTTACTTCACAACTTTGTTGTTTCAGACATTTTGTTACCCCATCTTATGATCAAGACAAGTGAAATATATATTTTCTTTTATCTATACTTTATGTGCCTTGTTCTCCCCTTGGTGGCCCCTATCTGTCCCCCCCCACCAGCCCAGTCACCCGGCTCCTCTGGGATCTTACCTTTGAGATGTCCAGGCCACAAGATCAGCTGCACAGCCAATAGTGCCGAGCCTGCAGGGGTCGATCCTCATCCTGCCGCTGTGAGGTGTTTTCCACCATTTTCTCCCAATTCCACCCCATTGCAGGGGCGCAACACATCAGCATTGCAGAGGCCTGCAGCACCCACCCTTCCACTGGGGCCCTCGTCCCATTCTACCCTTAGGCTTCCACCTGGGGGCAGTCATTTGGCAGGGCAGCCAACTATCCCTCTCCAGGACAGGACAGCTGTCCTCCGGACCCTCAATTCTCTCCCTCCCCCGCTGAACCCCGGCAACCAGCTCGCACTATGAACATGGGTCTTCAGTGTGGCAGGGGGCAAGGCACAGATGCCTCAGCCCTCTACGCCACTGGGCCAGCCTGACAGGTGAAATATTTTAAATCCCATCTGGAACATTTTCCAGAGCCACTACGAAAACACGTTTTGGGGGGATGGTACTTGAAAAGTTTCACCTACCTGGTTCACGAGGTGAGGTTAAAATAGGTCCACATAAAACATTTGTGGTAATAATATTAAGAAATTACAAAGTTATCAGTGAAAGTTCAAAATACATTAAAAAGCCATTACCCAAACTTACCTTGTTTTCAGTCACTTCCTGGTGGAGCTACGAAGCAGCAGGATGTTCAAGAAGGAGCAGCACTGGACCGGATAAGTAAGGATGGGATGGGTATGTGTGTGCTGAGTGCTTGGGGGTGGGGGGTTTCACAGTTCTATGGACTGGGCACAGGGGAACGACTGGGAGGTGGGCAGAATACTTGTCAGTGGTAGAGTTTTTCTCTACAGAAGGGGCAAGGGGAAGGATCAGGAGGTGTCACTGATACTTGGCAATGGGAGGATGTTTTATTTTTATAGAGGTCACTGCAGGGTGGGGAGGACTGGGAGGTGGGTGAGATACTTGGTAGTGGGAGGGTGTTTATTTTTAAAGGATGGAGCATGGGGGAACATCGGGAGGTGGGCAGGATACTTGGCTGAGACGGCGAGAGCCAGAGAGACAGAGGGGAAGCACACCGATTCATTCATACTCATTATAAACATGGGTTGTCAGGAATGTCGCAGACCATTGGTGTAGAGCCCCTGCATATTCATGCATTATGCAGCCCTGTTAATGCATGGTTCCGTGGAGCGTTTCAGAGAAAGTTCCATCAGCATTCGTTTTGCTTCAGAAAGGGAAGCCAGACAGGCAGCCATTTAAAAGTGTGGGGAAGCGAGAAAGCACCAGTGCTGTTATTTTGCTCCAAAGTGCTGTTTCGGGAGAATGTCTGTCCTCTGATGGGAAAGGAGACAGCGATGCTTGGCGCCCCCCTTCTAGTGTTCCCGGCTAGTGCTGTCACTGTCACAGCAGATGTTGACAGCAAACTTGCTTTTCTCTGTAGTTCCCTCACCACTCTCCAAATGCACAGTAGCTGGCCATGTGTGGTCATCAGCTGACAGTTCCATGCTGTTTTTCACAAGTTTTCTGTGTGCAAGACAGTGACTGTTTGTCTACCTCTCCCTCCGTTTCCAAACAGTTTTGCCAAGCACCACTTAGGTAACACGCCGAGACAGACAGACAGTGACAGTGACAGAGAGAGAGAGAGAGAGAGAGAGAGAGAGACGGACATGTCATTCTAAATTGAGGCACTCTCCTCTCATTCTGTCTTTTCCAGCTCGCAAACAGTAAATACGCAAATGAATAAAAACATATCTCGATCTCCCTATGAAGACATCAGCTGTGATTGCCTGAGATAAAGCTGTGACGGCACAGTGGGCTGACTGTGCGAGTGAGTGACGGGCGGGAGGAGAGAGAGAGGGAGAGAGAGCAGTGAGAGTGCAAGCATAAAAGTGACAGAGAGAGACAGTGAGCTGCCGCAGGACAAAATAGCAGCTCCATGTTGCAAGGCACATTCCCGAGGGTCCATTCAGGGCAGAGTCAGGCAGTGACAGTGGGCGAGGCCCCTCCCTGTCATCTCTGAGTTGCATCTAACAGTCAGATCATCTCTGAGCTGCATCTGACAGTCAGATCGGCAGAGGTAGCATGTCTGTGTCTTTCTTTGTTCCCTGTCACACTGTGTATGAAGGGAGGGAGCGAGTTGGAGATAATGACTTTGTGTGCCAAGCATCAAGTGCCTGTCAAGTGTAGTGCCCCGACTGCTTCTGTGGCAGTGCGGTGTGCCGCTCACTATGTGTCTGTCTCTCTCGACTCCAATCCCCAAAACTTTGTTACCTAATTATTTAATCAAGTGATGCATGAAATGTATTGATGAAGACACCACGGAACAGAATGCTTTTAAGTTGTCTTCAAGTTATTTACAAATGACACAACAAAATAACCTGGTGATGTCAGTGTGTTATACCTGTTCTGCTTGACTGTTTTCCCAAATTTGTATCAGTCAGTCTATGCATGGCTCTGTTCATGATATCATATCTTCGCACGCTGGAAGCAGGGATCTGTGTGCCACCAGCCAGGGGAGACTAGGTGTGTGGTGTGGATGTGAACTATATACCACTCCTAGAGCTACAGTTATGGGTAAGTAACCTGTTTTTCTAGGGAAGTAGCCAGTGATAGCGCTAACATGCACCAAAAGGGCTAAAGTTGCATCCTTTCCAAAACTGAACCCCCTTTCATTTGCAAGTGGGTCCAAATTGATGCACCTACTCTATAACAATATGTCAAGGAAGGGAATGTGAACTGACACCAATTATGTTTGACCCAGTAGGTTCCTCTTTAGACTCACATTTTTTATACCAGTGGGTCCAGTTTGACCCATGTTTTAAACCCCCCAGCACTGTCACTGGACATGGCTATAGTTCACTACCCACACATTGGGAGACTTCCAGCAGTTCTCCGGGAGATGTGCACCCCTATTTGGAGAAAGAGAGTGGAGAACCGAGGTCCCAAATGCAGCGTCCCGATGAGACTCTAGTTCAATGCTGTTGCTGGAAACAAAGGTATATGCAGACTTCTAGGTGGCTGGCCTACAGATCTCCTGGATAGGGATGTCCCTGGAAGCAGCCATCGAGACACTGGTATGTCTGGTGGAATGAGCCCTAAGCCTTACAGGAGGCTCCTACCATCCAACCTATAGCAGAGGTCGATGCAGGATATTATCTACCTGCCAATCGTCCACTTTGCTGCCAGTCTGCCAGGTGCAGCTTCAGTGTACGTTACGTACAACTGGCAAGCCTCACCCCAAACTCCAGCCGCGTGCTCCTTGTAATAAGAGAGCGCCCTCAACAAGTCCAGAGTATGGAGCCTGCAGTCGGCCTCCAAAGATGGGCTGGAAAAATATACCGGAAGATTAATCACCTGGTTACAGAAGAACTCCAATACTACCTTTGGAAGGAACTTCGGTCGGGGGGGGGTGGAGGGAGGATGACTTTGTTCCTGTGGAAGATGCAATATGGAGGCTCCACCAAGACTTCTTGGAGCACACTAATCCTTCTGGCTGTCATAAAAGACATCAAGAAGGCCATCTTCCATGAGAGGTGTGATATCTCACACCATGCATAGGGTTAAGCAGCTTGCTCATGAACACAGCCAGCACCAGCAGTAGGTCCCATGGTGGTGGTTCGGCACAAGCAGGGATAAGTGGGCAAGGCCCTTGAAGAAGTGCCAGACCACATTCTACTGGACCACCACTGGCATACCAGTCCTCACCAAGTATGCAGAGCTGGCTGCTAGGTGCACCTTAAGGGTCATTGCTTGTAGTCTCAACTGAGAGAGTGTGCAAATGTACTCCAGAATACTAACCACAGGTCAGGCAGGGGGATCAAGCTCCTTGCCCCAACACCAAATGGAAAATCGTATCCATTGGCTTAGCATCAGCGAGTCGGCTCTTTCCAGGAGGCCTCTTTAATGTGGAGCACAGCTTCCAAGAGATCAAAGTCTGGAACTCTAGTCACTCAAGAACCAGGCTTTGAGGTGCAGGGACTGAAGGTTTGGGTGCAGGACTGGATGAAGAGTCAGCCACCATGGACGTATGCTGCTGAGGCTAAGGAGATAAGAGTACCGTGGCTATGGAGCAATCAGGATCATCTTCACCTTGTCCTTCTAGGCCTTAACTACCACCTTGTAGATCTGGGGGAAGAGAAGAAAGGCATACACAGGGCTACCAGTTCTATGGCTTTACAAAGGCATCCCCCAGCAGAGCCTCAGACTCTGTGTGTGTGTGTGGGGGGGAGGCACAAAACAACCTCAGTTTGGCGTTCTCCCAGGAGGCAAACAGATCCACCAGAGGAGCGCCCCACTGGGAGAACAAGTGGCACACCCCCTCCTGATTCAGGGACTACTCTTGAGACAGCTTTCCCACCCCGCTGAGAGCATTTGCCAGCTTTCTGCTCACTCTGGCAACATGGATCTCCAGGAGATCTGTACCAAGGCTGTGTGTAAAGCTCCAGATGTGGAAGGCCTTCTGACACAGAAGGCAATGCATGCCTCCCTGTCTATTCATAGTGTTGTCCATATGGACCTGCACAATCTGACCTATGACTAGAGGAGCAAATTCCACCAGAGCTAACCACACTGCACGGACCTCCAGCAGGTTTATGTGGTGACGGGACTTCCTAGGTGACCAGAACCCATGGGGTCTGTGGTCTCCCACGTGTACTCTCCACCCCACTAGAGACGCATCTATCGTGAGTGTGAAGAGATGGTTCTGGGCAGACAAATGGGACTCCTTCCTCTAGATGTTTGGGGATCAGCCAGCAGTGGAATGGCATCCCACACTGGCTGGGTCACTCTGACTGGCTGATCTAAGTGTCCTAGGCACTGGAACCACTGATGGCCCAACTCCCACTGAAGGTGACAAATCAGCCAGTGATCTCAACGGGCCAAGCTGGTGCAGGACACCATTACTCCAACAGCTGCAGAAAATCCCGGGCAGGACACAAGCACCAAACCTGAAAAGACTGGGTAAAGGTGGTAAGACCCAGCACCTGGTCCACAGGGAGGTGGGCCTAGGTTCCCGGGGAGTCTAGTTCTGCCCTGATTAACTGGATCACCAGTGAGGGGAGCAGTTCATACTTGGCCAGGTTGACTAGCAGGCCCAAGTCTTCGCAGGTCTGGAGGGCCAGATCCCTGGATAACTCCACAAACTCCATGGACAGCCCAACTATCAGCCAGTTATCCAGGCAGGAATACTCACTGATACCTTTGCACCACTTCCATGCACTTCTTGAAGACTCTGGGCACGGATGAGAGATCAAAGAGCATGACCTGGAATTGAGAGAGCACCCTTTTTGCACAGAATGCAAGGTACCACCAGTGGGATGGATGAACTGGGACATGGCACCACACATTCTAGAGACTGAGGGAACAGAACCACACGCCCTGCTGCAGGGATGGTATGATCTGACAGGGTTAGTACGATCTGATTCAGAATGACCACCCGAACTTGCGTTTCTGCATAAACTGGTTGAGACTGTGCAGATGCAGTATGGGGTGCAAGTCCCTCGTCTAGTTTGGGACCATGTACCCCTGACTTGCCATGGTGTGTGGGACACGGGCCATAGGTCCTTTCCCAAGGAGCTGAGTGATGTCCTCCATTAGGGCAGACAGCATATCCTGCAACATTGAGGACTCCTGAAGAGCGTGGGATCAGTAAGGCAGGACAGCCTTGAAATGTAGAGGCAACCCTCTGCCTACCAACTCTAGGACCCACTCGCCTGTAGTGATAACAGACCGACATGACCAGAAGTGGCAAAGCCAACCACCCACAGGGAGCAGGGCCAGCTACCGGTCAGGTGGGAGGCTGACACTCCACCAACCTGTTACTGGGCAACTATGGAGGGGGCGCCAGCTGCTGGGGCCAGAGGGGCACCCTTCCCCAACCCTGCCTCTTTTTGGTCTCAGGCCAGAGAACTTGGTCTTAGGATGTTAAGCTTGGTACTGCCCCTGCTGGGGCTACTGCTTCAGGGCTGGTGTGGCTGAAAGGACCAAAACGAAAAGGGATTCTTTTTAGGTTTTCAGCCCCTAGGGTCCTTTCGGGAAGAAGCCACTGAGTCCAGTATGGCACTGGACCTTCTCAATCTTCGTGAGATGTCCTTTCACCCCAGGCCAGAGACATTGGTGCGCAAGAAGGGAATATCGGCCATTTTGTGCTGAATCTCAGTGGTGAAGGAGGACAACCTCAGTCAGGCCATGCGATGCATCATGACAGGCACTGCCATGGCACAGGTGTCACCCATGTCCAAGGCATCTGAAGCTGGTGTTTAGCCAACGTTTGACCATGGTCCCTGACCAACTTCACCAGCAGCTGCTTGCCAGCTGGAAGGTTAGGGAGGAATTGATCCAGCAATACCATCAAGGAGTGACCAGAGCTGGCCATCATTACAGTATAGCTTGCCTGATGGGAGACAGAGAGAAGCAGCGGCATAGACCGTCTTGGCCGTGTGGTCAAGTTTCTTAGACTCAGTGTCAGGGGGCCTGTCCACATCCCTTGCCTTCTGGACTTCCAGAAGGCCAAGTCGAAATGCAGTTGTTCAGCCAAGGGATGGTCCAGGAACCCCAAAAGGGGAGCAGAAGAGACCGCATACTTGTTGACCATATGGGTGGAGGGTGCCGGGAAGGATGCTAGATGCTGCCAAAGCTCCAGGACCAGTCCTAAAATGGCCTTAGCCATGGAAAGGCAACCTCTGAGGAATAGTTCAAGTCCAGGATGTCAGTAAAGGGGTATTAAACCAGCTTGTAGACTGGCTCCAAGGACACATGCATGGACTCCAATATTAAATGGAGAAGAGCCCCAAAGGACACTTGCCTGTGCTCAGCAAACAGATCCTCAAGCAAGAAATGGTGGAGGATAGGTGCTTGACGTCACCATGGACGAACTGTCCGAGGACCCATCAAAGATGGCCTGTGGCTGTTTGCCACTTCTGACAACCCAGGAGTCTTCTGACTGGGTTATTTCCATCAACAGTTGACCTGGCAAGCCAGCTGCAGCATGGGAATTCTTGGTCAGGGCTCCCACCACAGGCTGCAGTGGAGGTGGCTCAGGCAGATGCCACGGACATCTTCTGAGACTGGAACGATGTGCGCAGTACTGGAAGCTGCCAGGTGGCCATCGAGCCAGGGGGTAGAGCCCAACCCCACCCCGCAATAATCTACTGCAGCCAAAGGGGTTGCTTGTAGTGCCATTGTATCCAGTGGTGATACCACTCCTCGCACCTAGATGAGCAGGTCGGAGAACGTTCACGGTGGCAACTCCCAGTTAAGTGGGATAAAGTGCTCAAACAGTGCTTTGACCGTCAACCCGAGGGCCGATGCCAAGGAGAAGCCACCGGTGGGTCAATGCAGACCACATAATGAGGTGCAGTGAGGAGCAGTGGGTTTGAAGGTGCAATCACTGGTGGAGGAAGGGCCCAATTGGAGCCGGTAGGGGACACCGACCTGTCCACGTTGCCCTGGGAGAACCAGGGTCTTGGAGCTCAACTTTTCGTCAAGCTCCTCCTACAACTGGTCTACTGGGTCAAGAAAGAAAGATTTTGACAGCCTGATCGACCAGTGTCAGGGCTGACAAGCCTAACAGGGATACAGTGGAGTGGTTGACTGTACCCTTGAATAAATGAAGCTCGACTACAGTTGAGTACTCGACATGCATTGGGTGGTCAGGGGAGTTGAGGGACAGGAGGACCGTGATCCCTCTCTCCTGATCCCAAGATTGGAGCTGGCAGTGCTTATGTTTCTCACCATGGTGGACAGGGCTTTCCCTGTAGTCCTGGGTGGGGGCCTGACACATTTCATGAAAGTCCCTCGTGAGGACCTTCCAATGTTGGCTCCAGTTGGGAGCAGTACTAAGGCCGATGAAGTGTCCAGTGCAGCAGCAGCCGACGATTCCTTCACAGCCGGGAGCTGAGCAGCCGACTCCACCGCAGCACAGACCAACTCATGATTCTTTGGCCAGAGTTTAGGATACCTGTCAGCTGGCCAACTGAGAAGTCTTTCAATATGATCATTGAGAGTGCAGGGAAGAATCGCCTGACATAGGCCACAGCCAGGAATGCCACGTGCTGCCCACAGGCAATAAAGGCAAGACACGTGTGGGTCCACCTTTGACATTTTCTGCTGATCCATGATGTAAAATCTGTAGCCACAAACCTGCTTTGCTTCCTCAAGGTTTATATTCAGTTGATGAGGCAAAGCCAGAGTGAGGGAAACTATACTGTCGAGGAATATTGAAGAAAAGATGAAATTTTGCAGACGGCGCAGCTTGGTAGCCTTCAACACTGCAGAGCTGTGAAGGAGGAGATTGAACTCTTCCAGCAGAAAGGAAGATCTGACATCCTGAGGTGGAGCCGGATTATATACCGCCCGGGTGGTGGAAGGAGCTTAGCTTGAAGACGTTCTGATGACTCAGAACCTCCAGTGGAACTGCCAATTTATGGACAGTAAACTACATCCAAATTCCTAAAAGCTTTATTTCTCTAAAACAAATCTGCAAATGGATTTGCATTTTCCCACTGAAATACATTGCCTTCTTTGCCAGCAAAGACCTTCTGATTTCATAATGAGGATTCTGTTTGATTCTTTTTTTACTAGTAGTTAGTTTAATAGAGACAATAATGAACAGATAAGTAAAAAAACAAATAAACACATAAAAAAATACTACCAAGGTATCAACAGGCCCCAAACCATCATTCTATAAGATAAACAGTATATCTTTACTGGGCACATGCTCTTTAAAGAGCCACTCAGCCGACCCCATGGCACCGGGTGCTAGGGAATCACCTGGCACACTGACGACCCAGGTTCGCACCCGAGCCTCGGACGTCAGGAGCGGCGGCCAGCAGGGTGGGCTTAAGAGTACCCTCCTCCTGGGGGGGGAGGGGGGTGTCATGGATGCATCACCCTTTTTGTGGCTCCTCGCATCCGGGCTCAGCACTGCACTTTGCGACGTGGGCAACCACATGCTGCATGCACGAGGATGCCACGGCATGCATCCTAATGGGGTGGGGAGAGCAATATCAGAAAAAATGATCACCCATGCCAGCCAAATGACAGCAGCCCGCCTCACCACGTAGCTGGGGAGCCCCTGAACAGCCCCTCACCACCCGATGCAGATGCAAGGAGGTGCCTACAGGCACCCTGATCACCCCTTCTGGTTTCCCCCACGGGTAGAGCCCCCCCCCCGATGAAGGGATACGTCAGGACAGTTGGATGCCAGATGAGGGAATGGTGGATGGCAGAATGGGGAGAGTGCTGGGGTGTGAACTGGTCGCCCGAAGGAGTGGGCAGCTGGGCTGGCTTGGAGCTAAAAATACAAAAAAAAAAAAAGAGCCACTGAAGTCCCAGGCAGACACTTTAGATTTCATGCTGCATTCAGTGTGTTTAACTAGACACGTTCAAATAAAAACAAGACCAAGATTGCTGTCCCAGAAACCTCATGTGCTCTGACTGCTTGCTTTCATCAGACATCACAACTCTCTGCTTGGGGTCGGTTGATGTGGAAACAGCTTTACCCAATACGGTAGACGTGAAAGATCCGCAGGCATTTTTCACAATGGCAGGGGGATTTTCCCTAGTGTCCTAGCTAACATTCCCCATCAGTAAAACTGGTCCATGTAACTGTTCCCCAAGACACACCTGGAAATGAACTGTCACAACTGCATGCCTTTACTGGTACAAAAATAAACTGCAAGCAAATACATGATGTCATAAACAGAGGTTTTGCCAGCATTTAGGCAGCCACTAGCCAAACAGTGTTTTGCTTTAACTTATTTATTTCAAAAGTTTCACCAGGAAATACTTACTGAGCTATTAATAACTCTAGATGTGTCCTGGAGGTGAGGGTAAGGGAGATAAGTCAAGAGGTGAAAAAAATATGAGTATTAACAGCATTACAAAAATAGTTGTCATATATAGCAATACAGTATAGCAAAGGAGTCTAATTGTAAGCATTGTAGGGCAAACCAGTACAACAGGTACACGTAGCAGATAAAAACTGAGCTTTGACAGGCAGGGAGTAGCTATGTAGCTGTATTTAACATTGTTCAAATACCTAATTTGTTACTGTAGCTCCATGAATTGCAGATCAAAATTCAGTCCTTTTTTTTTTTTTTTTTATAAAGTTTGGCTAAGAGTTTTGACATTTGGCTAAATAGTTCAGAATACAATTAGCCAAAACGCTACACGGATCCAGCGTGCCTTGACCAGGCCACGGACCCCTCAATTTCTGGAACCTAAACAGTTTTTCCGAAATCCTCTGTACTGCAAGGGATCCAGTGTGCCTTGACCAGGCCACAGACCCCTCAATTTCTGGAACCTAAACAGTTTTTCAGAAATCCTCTGTACTGCAAGGGATCCAGCGTGCCTTGACCAGGCCACAGACCCCTCAATTTCTGGAACCGAAACAGTTTTTCAGAAATCCTCTGTACTGCAAGGGATCCAGCATGCCTTGACCAGGCCACGGACCCCTCAATTTCTGGAACCTAAACAGTTTTTCAGAAATCCTCTGTACTGCAAGGGATCCAGCGTGCCTTGACCAGGCTACGGACCCCTCAATTTCTGGAACCAAACAGTTTTTCAGAAATCCTCTGTACTGCAAGGTACTAGCCCTGACTTTTGGATTTGGTACCAGTGGAAGCTGATTTCCAAGTGGCCCCACTATCTCCTGCTGAACACACCTCTGACTACTGTATCTCCCTCTGTGTCTCTAGTTGAATTTATGTGCTAGGGTTTAATAATTTGTTTAATCCTTACAGTCATTTTAAGTTCTGAGTTGATATTAGAAGTGAATTTAGAGGTTGTTTTTTTTTGTTGACTTTTCCATTAGCAGATTATATTCTCTCACCACTAGAGGGCTATATCTCTATCTCTTTATCTAGTACATAAGCCATGTGGACTTTCGCTCTGCCTTTCTCCGCCTCTCCTCCTCTTCCTTACCCTGGCCCCCCCTTCTCTCTCCCTGGTCCTAGCCACCCCCACCCTCACCCCACCCCGCCACCCTCTACTCTGGTTTCCACTGCTACTCCAAGGGAACTCTCCACTTCCACATGAGTCTTGTGCTTGGCGCACCGATTGGATATTCCTGGTTACTTAACCCGACCACTACTCTCAATAAGTGTGGCCACCTTTCTACACTGTACCACCTTGCAGTCCATATGGGACACTGCCTGGAACCTTGCAACTTCTACTCCAGGAAACAGCAATCAAAACTATCTCTCAAAGAGCTGCGACTCTGCTCCTCAAAACTCCTACTCCTCCTCCTTCTCATCTCAGGCAGCGTCCATCCCAATCCTGGCCCTAGAAGCTCAGGCCACACACAAACTCCAGGTGCCCTTATCCTTGCAACTATTAATATCTGCAGCCTACTACCAAAGCTGGATGCACTCCAAGCCTTCATATGCCAACACAACCCTGACATCCTTGCAGTGGTGGAAACTTGGCTGACACCTAAAGTTCCTGACACAGCAGTAACAATACAGGGCTACAATGTCCACAGGCTGGACCAGATATCCAAAAAAGGCGGTGGTTGCAATCTATATCAAAGACTCCCTGTCTTGGCACCCTGCAACAACTCCATCACTTTCTGCCTCAGCCCAGATTCTGCCAATAAAAATCATCCTAGGTCCCAACCATAAAGCCCTGACTACTGTCTCTGTATACATCCCACCCAGGGACCCTAAACATGGATTCAATGACGTCCTAAACTTCATCAACTCTCATCCTTCTGAAGCTGAACTTTTTCTACTAGGGGATTTCAACATAAACTGGTTAGCATCAAGTGCCAGTGCCTATAAAGACTCCATCTCAGCTGCTAACCTCATGCAAATGGTAAACTCCCCTACTAGGATTAACTACAAGACTGGCACCAGTACCCTCTTGGATTGGGTCCTCACCACTCACCCCACAAGGATTTCTCGTACCACCATTCTCCCAGACTCACTCAGTGACCACTCCCCAGTCATGTGTGCATGGTCTAACAAATTCCTTAAGCCCCCTCCCAAAATTATCGCTAGCAGAGTCCTTCCTTGTGGAAAACTTCCACATCTCAAACAACACCTGCTTCTACAAGATTGGCTACCCATCTATGAAGCAACAGATGTTAACTTGGCTCTTGATCACTTCATCTCAATTTTCAACAAAGCCTGCAACCTCTTTGCCCCTGCTAAAAGGTGCAAAACAAAATCTCTCTCTAACCCATGGGTCACCGCAGCTCTTCTCTCACAGCTGAAACTAAGGAATCACCTCTGGTCAGTTGCCAGGACCACTGGCAAACAACTGAACATCCAAAATTACAAACAAGCACGAAATGCCTGCACAAAAGCCATACGGCTAATGAAATCCACCTATTACAAAGATGCTCTCACCAATACATGGGGAAATGGTCGTGCTTTCTGGGACAATATCAAGGATGTCACAGGGAAGCAGTGAAAAACCTCTGGCCATGTTAATGGTTGATGGATCCTCAACTCTTGACCCCAAGGTGATCGCAAACATCTTTAACACGGCTTTTTCAGACCTTAGTGCTGTTCTACCCCATGACTTTTTGAAAACAGGGCACTCCCCCAAATACCTCAGCCCCTCAGTCTAACCATCCCCTCTTCTACTTCAGGAAGGTAAGGCTGAATGAAGCTCGCCGCTATATTACTGCAGCTATCTCTAAATCTAGATCTAGTGGCGACACCCTGGACCTTAAGCTTCTGCTGCTCACCCTCAATGAGGTAATTCATCCATTAACAAAAATCCTAAACCTCTCTCTCAGCTGTGGAAAATTCCCGGACCTATGGAAAACAGTCACCGTGACACCTGTCCATAAAAGTGGGGACAAGACGATTCACTCAAATTATTGCCCTATTTCCATACTGCCCCCACTCTCTAAGGCACTTGAGCGCATCATGGCTGATCAACTTACCGACCACTTGGATAAATACAATATACCTTGTCCAACAACACAGCTTCGGAAGGTCACAGCACCACCACAGCCCTTCTTGAGTTCACTGGAGCTTTCTTAAATCCCTTGACAACGGCCTTCTCACAGGGCCGTTTGTCCAACCTCTCCAAGGCCTTCGATACAGTACACCATGGACTACTAATACACCAACTACTGAATGCCGGGCTATCACCTGACTTCTCTCTGGTTTAAAGGCTACTTAGAAAACCGGTCACAGAGAGTAAAAATTGCGGACGCTCTTTCTAACACCCTGCCTGTTCGCTCGGGTGTCCCACAGGGATCCATACCGGGACCCCTCCTTTTTAGCCTTTTCTTAAACTCCCTTCCTTACCACTGCTCTGAGCAGATCATACTATATGCAGAGGATGCTGCTGTATTCTCCACTCACAAAGATCCTGCAGCTCTTCAACACAACCTTCAACTTGGTTTCAGTTCTGTAGAGACATGGTTTCTTAATCATAAACTGGTCCTCAATGACAAGAAAAACAAATCTATGCTCTTCTGCAGCTCTCCCTACCCACAAGCTACACCACTTGGCTATCTCCACCACCCAGGGCAACACTCTAGATCAGGTGGTGTCCTTCAGATACTTAGGATTCAGCTTGACCCTAATCTCTCCTATGGACTTCATGTAGATAATGTAGCTAGAGCTGCTAATACACGGCTTGGTCTCCTCTACAAACACAGACCACACCTCACACCAGAAGCTTTGAAGGTTGCAGTCCTGAGCTCTATGATCTCTGTAATAGACTATGGTCTCATCATTTATGGCTTGGCCACAACCACAACCCTTAGACGCCTCTCAACTGCCTTAAATAAAGCATGTCGGCTCATCACTGGTGCTCACCGTCTCACCCAGACATGTGATCTGTACACTCAGACCGGCTGGCTCCAACTATCAAACCGCATAAAGTTTCTCACCTGCTCCATGGTCAAAAAAATCTACCTTGGCCTTGCACCTTCTGGGGTCTCAACTCTGTTACAACACCGAATTAACAAATGGTGCCTTAGGAGATCCACACTACAGCTACTGAAAGTCCCCCACTGTCACACTTCACAGGGACAACTCTCTTTTGCTTATCGAGCACCACTCTGGTTCAATGGCCTCAGCCCAACCATCTCCTCTGCCCTAACTATTGGTATGTTTAAAACTAGGCTCCGGGGCTGTCTCACTACCAACAGCTCCTGTGACTGCCCAACTTAACCTTGTTTCTCCACTTCCCTTTCTGCTCTAGTTGCCCCCCCACTGGATTCTACCCTCACATCTTGGTATACCCAATGCTGCACTTTTCACTCTCTTGCCACCCTTCCTACATTCCTTCTCCCCTTACCCTCTTCCCTCTCCCTATGACTCTGGCACTTCTTATCTGTTGTCTATTTTCTCTGACAAATGCGCTGGCTGCCTTGTTACAATGCTACCCTTGAACTGTATTAATCTGTACTCTGTTTGCAATGTCCACATTGTTGTAATGCCTGTCTTGATGTTCCCCATAATTTGTATTTCTCTGACATGGAACCTTTGTAAAAGAGCCATGGCTCAAAGGTATTTGTAATCCTAGACTTGATAAATAAATAAATAAAATACGGCATTTAGACTTCCAGCTCACAAAACAGATTAGGATTTAAAGCGTGAACAAGCAGCCAGGGAAGCTCAAACTCCCATATTCAAATGGTTAGTGCTCGCTAACCATGAATACTGTTGGTGACTGGGATGGGGCCAATATCCAGAGGTCCCAGTGGGATTAGCTAACATGACAGTGAGACCGCACAGAATATACCTCGTGCCTATGCAAATTGGGGATCTCTCAAGCATAACTAGCACGCTATACTCTGAGGTTCCCACAGCACTAAACAGCCTCTGTCCCAGAGCTGCTTAATACTACCAAACGCTGCCCTTAAGAAAGGGCACTGGTTACGCACCCCCCCCACAGTTGACCATTCTGTACTTCCTTCCGCAACCCTGGTAGTCTAGTGCCATCCCCCCTCCCCCCGTCTATTCCACAATTTATTTTCATAACCATGGCAGTCTAGTGGTTCCCCCAACCCCTCCATCAGGAAAAGTTTTATCAAAAAATGTTTGTGTAGCAAGTGCAGTATTATAAAACTTAATTTGAGTAGCAGTAGGAAAAATCTGTGTAGCATTTGCAGGTAACCTTGTGTAAAGCAGCCGTACAACCATTTATGGGTGAACTCGGATGTGTAGCGAGTGACTGCTATACACAAACAATTTTGTGTAGCAGTTGATGAAAATTGTGTAGTTTGTTGCTACACTATACCAGGTAAAATTAATTAGAAATATTAGATGCCTCCCTGCCCACATAAACAATTTTGTGTAGCAGCTGAAGAAAACTGTGTCGTTTGTTGCTATGCTATACCAGGTGAAATATTAGATGCCACCATCGCCCATTCTGTATTTTTATCATCATAACCCTGGTAGTGTAGTGGTTCCTCTCACCACCACCTGACTGCCCGTTCTGTATTTTATTTTCATATCCCTGATCATCTAGTGATCCCCACACCACCCCATCACCCATTCTGTATTTTATTGTCATAACCCTAGTAGTCTAGTGGTCCCCCCCACCCCTGCTCGCCCTTCTATATTTTATTATGCAACCCTGGTATTCTAAGGGCCCCACCCCTATGAATGGTTCCAAACCCTCCCAACCCACATGCACCAGACCACCTCTCCACCCCAAACACTGTTCAATACAACCTCAAAGGCGACAGTCAGAGCCCTCTCCGCCTCCTCGGCAAGCCACCGTCTTAATGTCAGTGGCGATCACGAGTACAGTCTTGCAACCACTCACTGACAGTCAGATGGTGGCTGGCTGAAGAGGTGAGGAAGGCTATGCTGGTTGCCATTGGTACTGAAGGTGTCCGGGGTGAACCGGAGGTGGATTCAAGTGGACAGGTCAATGGGGGGTTGGCAATCATTCAGTGGTGGGGGACCTCTAGACTCCAGGGTTTATGTAACTGATAGGTAGGATGGGTGCTCCAGTGTTGTTCAGGTACGCTACTGAACCCTCAACGGGCCTACAAATGGACCCTTAATGCCTTACATGCCCAATGGGTTCATTAGCATGCTGGGGCTAGATATGGATCACAGGAGGAGCCCTGGCATTATCCTGTTGGGCAGCGGTATCTCCAGTGGGCTCCCCTGTGAGCCATATTCAGTCTGGGCTGTGTCAGCGCCAGTGCTCCAGATAAGGTGCACACAGGGCCTGTATATGTTTCCATAAAGGGCATTTGTGCATCTTTTGTGTGTGTCGCATTCACACCATATATGCAGGTTTCATAGTGCTTAAACTCTCCAAGTGCTGTTCATTTGCATCCTGCCTTTATTATTGCCCTCCCAGGCAACCTCACCCCGTGTTGAGAGTTCCATGTCCCAACCTGTCAGCTGACTCTTCTTCTTCTTCCTCCAACTCCTTGCTCAACCCAGAGTGGCTTCTGGACACACATTGGACCATCTCTTTTATTTCTCTGGTACATGCACCTGCCTTGTTCTACACTCTGACTGCAGCGCATGCACACATATAGCTGTTTTGCAGTGGAGCATGGAAGCGGCGTGAGTAAGGCACCCTGACAAGCAAGTGCCACAGTCCCTGGACCCCACGCTTTACAACCAGTTAATATTGTGTTATCCTGGTGCACTGTATTATACAAGGCAGCATGATGGCTCGATGAGATGAAGAATAGAGACACGGAGCAAGTTGGAGGTGGTGGGATTAGAAACTGCAGGGACAGTAAGTCCATACATGTGGAGGCCATTTAAAGAGAGCGGGAAAATGTGACTGACACTCAGCAGAACAGCTAGGCAGAATACTAAACTGTGTCTGAATCTAAGCTAAAGTGAAAAAATAATTTAAATAATACCACACCACTGGGTTGTGCACTGTATTAACTAAAGCACTTTTTTTACACTGTGCATTTTAATACGCTACTGCTGCAGGCAGCTGGATAAAATCAGACACTTGGCAGGCAGTCTAAGGTGTGTGTGTGCGCGTTATAAATAAATCACTGACACTGGTGTCTTCAGACAGCAATTTTTTAAAATGTTTTAATATTTGTATATAGCTGCGGTAAACCTTAATACTGGCCCTTTTGCTACTGCATTCCAAAAAAATACACAGTTAACACGAAAGTGCTCTTCGGTTTAACAGGTTTGACATTTGTATGCAACCGAATTTGGTTTTACTCACCTCATTTTAAAAATGAGGAGTACAATACTCGTACCATAAAATCTTAGCTGAAGCACTGGTCAGCGCAATGCGCAGTCACTAAACGCTATGCTAGCACGGCCCCATATTCAGACAGTACGTTAAATGTCTGAATACTACTCCTCACCAGCCACGCACGAACTGCCATGCAGTGTTCCTGTCCGCAGAGCGCACACAGCCGGGTTTCAATTTGGGGCCCCAGGTCCTCTAGCTCTCCAAGAAAACAACAAGACTCTTTCCAAGACATAACTTAGTGTCAGAAACCCGATTAGCAGTGATTGCTAATCAAAAAAAAATTGATTAATAGTCACTTGGTTTTCTAAAAATTGTTTTCACGGTAGCATACTGATTTTTTTATTAGTTGATGAAGAAAGCACACTAGACACTGTTCTGTATCATAGTTTGCTGAACATAATTATTTTCTCAAAGGGTGGGAGTTTAAAAATGGAATGCTATGGCCAATAGCCTTATTTCACACCCCAAAACAACCAGGTCACTCAGAATATAATAAATAAAATAGAAAAAAAAAGGCAGTAGCACTTCAGTCAGTAGTTAGCCACCAATCAAGCCCTGTGATCACATAAAACTTTTGGTTCACACAGCAAGAATTATTAAAATATTTTTGATGACCCCAGTACCTAACCCACAAATGTCAGTCTCAATTCAAACAGAATCTTGTACTATCCCTCCTACAAGCCTGTATCTTCAGAGGCGTGACAATTTTCTGTTACAGGTGATTAATACGTGTGCAGCACATTGCAGCAGCAGGCTTTTCCTTAGCCAGGCTGCGGCATGTCACCATCCTCCGTCCCCAAGCTGGGCTTTACCAGCAGCTCTGGAACACCACTGTTTTCTGCATTGCACCAATTCTGTGCCCTACCCGCTCCTCTTATCTCGTGTGCCATAAGTGCCCCTCTAATCCCGCATTCTGCTGTATGATTGTTCTCCGCATGTTCATGGGGAGGGCGATCAAACCAATCTGAGTAGCTGCACGGGGGGAGTGTGGATGGGGCATCAGGCAGGGGGAAAGAGAAACAGTTTTGGTAAAAAAAAAAAACTGATTTGCAATTGCTGCTGATCAAATCTTCAATCGATTCACAAATGAAACTGTATGGGTCGCAAATTGTGATGCAAGCCTATTTTAATTTATGCCTTGATTTCTTGTTGTTTAAATATGGCAAAACAGCCATCAGACTTTATTCTAACCACTCAGTTCATTCCTGAGTGTAGGCTTACAAAACAGTGAAAAACTGGCAAATAAAAGTTACAAAAAAGTTTTTAATTGGAAATGAAGTCAAGCATCGTTTTGGGATTTAGAGGGACTGTGAGAGCCTCTTTTTACCACAGTGCGTCTATCAGCCTGACCACAAGGTCTGTGCTGGACTACCAGTTCCTGGAAGCCTAATGTTGTGGGTTGCTTACGTGACATGTGAGCGCTGGTATTAGATGGTGTCAAGACAGTCAACGGACTCGAGAGGGCAGGAACTGGAGTTCTTGCTTCGTGGATGCTGTCACTTACGAAGGATTCAAATGAGCTCCCTTGACTCGCACCTCACTTTTAAGACACATTTCAAAGCCTGGCTGCTGGCAGAAGCCAAGTGTACGTGTTAAGCCAGGCAACCCCTGGCTAAGAGCCCTTCCCCACTCTCAGGCCTAACTGTTCATCGTGCCCTGCGCTTCATTTTTCCAGGACTGGCTGTTCTGTACCTTCCTACATCACGCGCTTGCACCTTACGTGTACTGTACTGTATTCGAGTATTGTGTTCTGTATCCTAATGCACTACTTGCCCTATTCTGCCTTGTCACTGTATTTTAAGCATTCCGTGTATTTTC
This sequence comes from Neoceratodus forsteri, assembly GCA_016271365.2. NCBI lineage: Eukaryota > Metazoa > Chordata > Ceratodontiformes > Ceratodontidae > Neoceratodus > Neoceratodus forsteri. The sequence continues at coordinate 1,377,918,568 of CM028132.1, read as the reverse complement.
GGTTTGTTTTTATCACCTGTTAACATTTTTCTAAACTAATGTAAATGTCTTGTACATGCAATGTGCCATCTTTATGGCCGAATTAGGTGCCTGAAAGCGGTCCACTGGATCAGTGCGCCCTCCTGGTAAATAAATAGATAGATCAATAACTAAATAAATAAATGTGGTTAAGTCTGAAAACTCCTTAAGGACTTTCCACCTATTTTGTTCACGCAGAGAAACAATAATGTGCGAAAACTCGAAATATATTTTTGCTTGATGTGTTGCAGAACATGTGAGAAAGTATTTGCAAACAGCTGAAGTGTGCGTCTCCCTAGTTATGGGGATTTGTAAGCATCAAGGTGCACAACACATGGTAGCACCTTATCTCCTATCAAAACCACTGGGTGATGCACATTATTTAAAGTGGAACAAAGAGACTACGTTGTTTTATTTTGTGACTGTAGTCACAGATGTTAATTATCATTATATATTCAATAAAATGTGTCAAGTATGAAAATAGGTGCTTACAGGTAGGACAGGATGCATTTGTACTGGAAGCACAGCAAGGAATTTATTTTGAGGCGATACGTAAATCTCTTATGTACACAGTGTGTTATTTAAATACATGCTTTGATTTACAGAACTGAAAATAAGTTCCCCTGAAGAAGACATATGAGGCAAAATGTCGAGGCATTTCAAAATAAACAAGAGAAATTATCAAGTTTATGTGGCGTTTGGAACTCTTTTTGTGTGAGCACTGCCCCCCCAACTTGCATACATCAAGTCTGATTATACCGAGGTCAGCTCTAGCTAATCTCTGGTAAGGAAGTGTGTCCACTGCCTGTAACAGTGGTGGAATTACAAACTGCTCCAAGGAAACCCTTGTGAGTACATGTCTGTCCGGCATACTTATTCAAAACTGCTTATAAAGTGTGTGTGTGGGGGGAGAGCCAACATGATGGACCCAGAGACCCTTCCAACCTTAAAGGGCAACTCTCACCCAGTTTCGTGCCTGCACCCAGGATGTCAGGAGCGGAGGTCAGCAGGAGAATGAAAGTGAGTCCTTTGGACGCTCTCCTCCTGGGGAGCTTGCAATGCAGTTCTGTAGCAGCTGATGGTGGTGATTGGTGGAGTGCTGATGATCGCGTGAGTGACCATGACCATCAGACCCCAACCAGGTAGCTGTGCATGTCGTGAGCAAATGGGGTGGAGGGTGGGTGTGACATGAAAATGGGAAAATGCTGTGCCGGCCTGCCTGATAATGACCTGTCTGCCCCTCTATGCCTGGAACCTCCTCCCCGAGGCACCTGATGGCCACGCCCCCTTTGGATGCCATATGTATGCTCCTCCGCCTGGCTGTGGCACAGCCTCTGGCAGGAACAAGCCAGCCAAAAGTCAGGGAGGTCAACAAGCTCTCAGGTGCATCCTCTATGACAATGGCCATGGGAGACCCCTGGCAGGGACAAGCCAGCCCTAGAAGGCTTCCAGAGGTGTGGACTGGAGCATGACCCAGTGGAGTACAAAGTCGAGGGGCGAATCTGGCGGGAGAATGAGATGGCAATGTGGGGGCTTGAAGGAGAGGGGTGCTAGGGGGCATGGTGAGAGAAAGAGAAAAAAAAAAGGACAACTCTCTACTATAACAAAACACTTAAACCACACTGCAGATAATAAAGTACTTATTTCAGTGAGACTTTCAACATGTATGTGACTCTCCCCTGCTCAACTCACAGCACCTCTCTGTGACATCAGTCTGTTGTCATGGTGAGCACTAAGATGTCACAAACACAGGTACACAGGTACCGTGAGGTTAACGGGGGAAGAGGCAAATGTATTTAATACAGACTTTTCAGATAAACTACCAAGATGTATTGTAGACCTTGGAAAATGGAAAAAAAAGATGTACTATCTACTAAACCGTAACAGCTGAAACATCTCGTTCATGAAAAGTACATGCTGAAGTGCGGAACTTCTCTTTAAGTGACTATGTTATGAGTCTAACAGACAGTGATCTTCTTTATAGGTTTATAGGGACACTAGGAGAGAGCCTCTTATGGATGTCTGAAGTGATGCCTGACGTTCTAAGGCAGAGAACTGTGACCTGAAGGTGAGCAGTTCTGGGGCCCTAAGGACACAAGAGGCGACATTCTTATACCCATAAGAGGCCCTCCTAGCATCCCTACAAAATTATTATGGAGAATAATAAAAAAGAAACCTTCTTTATCATCAAAATGCTGCCTTTCTGTGCAGTGCAAGCGGTGCTCAAGAAGCCTGTTACTATGGCACTGCACGTGAGACACTCTTACGGACAGGAGTGCCTTACGCACAACTGAAAGAAGCACTGGGATTGGTCAAGAGCATCAAAAGACACTTCCATGATCTTTAATTTTATTGTGCACAGTTATAAAGAGGGAAGTTAAACGCTGGACTGAGGTGGTCTTGTGGTTAGAGCACCAGCTTGGGAACCAGGTGATCACAGGTTCAAATCGACTAAGACAAATATTCACTGTGTGACCTTGAACAAATCAGTTAACCTCCCACTTCTCCAGTCACCTAGTTGTAGGAGTACTCCACTTGAAAATGAAATGCTTCTCAGCTGGACCATCCAGAGGAAATAAAGCAAATTATAAAACAAAAATATATAATACAGAGTTAACAAAAATATAAAATTATACAAATGGCATCTACAATTCCAGTGATTGCAAAGTTTCCCCAGTGACATCAAAACTCGGAATCATAATTACTGTTCTTGAGTTTTTCCTTCCCTTTTCTGGGGTTGGCTGGATGCTGTATGCGGTCCCAGTATATGTATCAGTCTCCTCTTGGCACTTCTGTCTGTAACCTTTCCCTCCCAGACTGGACAGAAAATCCTGCCCATTAGCCAGTCTGGCCAGTGCTAAGACCATGGATCATTCCCAGTGAGCGGTCCCTCAGGGGATTTCAAAACAATGACACTGGGCACTGACCCTTGCATACTGACGTCAGACAATTTATGTTAACAACTCCACATTTCAAAACTTCCGCACCCAGCTGCCCTCGATCACCCTGCATTCTTAACTCCACTGTTTATTTATCTTCCCATTCAATATTGCTTATTTTGATGGCATATCCTCCAAGCACAGCCCAGGGCTGACCTCTGACCCCCTCCCTGCTTGTGTCCTGTTTGCTGAACACTGTCATTCAACCAATTAGAGCAGGTCACAGACTCTAGGAAAACAGCAAGCAATGGCCAAGCTAAGATAAAAATACTGATTGCCGAAACATCCTGAAATAGTTTCTATATTTGAATTGATTTTATCTGCATGTTTATCTCCGCCGTTTTTATTACAGCTTTATTTGGTACACAAAATAAACCCCAACTTGGCTTCAGACTCCAGTCATTGCTTTTTATGTATACACTGTCCAAGGAAGAGCTCAGCAAATTTAAAGGTGAGGGGTGATGAGTGATGAGCAGCAGCCCACAAAGTTTAGAAGGCCACGAAAATCTCTCTTAAATAAGGCTGTGGCCTTGCCTATAGCTGGCAGCAGTTCAGTGACATCCACGACTTAGTGTGCAATATCATGATATAGGGCTGCTGCCATTTCTAGTACATTGTGATGTCACATATGGTGAAGCAGTGCCTAACCACAATGTAGTTGGGCACAGCTCCCCCCCCCCCATGACATCAGAAGGTTCTGTAAAAAGGTGGCACCATGGTATCACAATATGTTAGACACAGTCCTCATGGATATTTCTAGGCTGCTGCCAGCCACAGATTCTCCCAGTAACTCATTCTGAAGGTCTTTACGTAGGCAAACTACAGGAGGACATTGTTCAGAAATGTTCCCATTTACTGCACTAAGCAGGAAAAGGAACAAGAGTGATTCCCAACAAAACTTGTTGACTGGGTAAATGCACTGGTCCAAGGGACCTTTTTCAGGCATGACCCGAGCCTGGATAAGTAAACCATAATAATGGCAACATAGTGAGCAAATGGGTTAAGAACAGTGATATAGCAACATTTATACAGGCAACAACACTGCACCACAGAAACATTTTTACAGGCAACAACAGTGCATCACAGAAACATTTATACAGGCAACAACAGTGTATCACAGAAACATTTATACAGGCAGCAACACTGCACCACAGAGACATTTATACAGGCAACAACACTGCACCACAAAACATTTATACAGGCAACAACACTGCACCACATAAACATTTATACAGGCAACAACACTGCACCATAGAAACATTTATACAGGCAACAACGGTGCACTACATAAACAGTTATACAGGCAACAACAGTGCACCACAGAAACATTTATACAAGCAACAACAGTGCACCACATAAACATTTATACAGGCAACAACAGTGCACCACAGAAACATTTGTACAGGCAACAACAGTGCACCACATAAACATTTATACAGGCAGCAACGCTACACCACAGAACCACTTAAAGAGGCAACAACAGTGCAACACAAACATTCATACAGGCAACAACAGTGCATCACAGAAACATTTATACAGGCAACAACAGGGCACTACATAAACATTTATACGGGCAACAACAGTGCACCACATAAACATTTATACGGGCAACAACAGTGCACCACATAAACATTTATACGGGCAACAACACTGCACCACAGAAACATTTATACAGGCAACAACAGTGCACCACATAAACATTTATACAGGCAACAACACTGCACCATAGAAACATTTATACAGGCAACAACAGTGCACCACATAAACATTTATACAGGAACAACAGTGCACCACAGAAACATTTATACAGGCAACAACAGTGCACCATAGAAACATTTTATACAGGCAACAACAGTATACCATATAAACATTTATACAGGCAACAACACTGCACCATAGAAACATTTATACAGGCGACAACAGTGCACTATATAAACAATTATACAGGCAACAACAGAGCATCACAGAAACATTTATACAGGCAACAACAGTGCACCACAGAAACATTTATACAGGCAGCACCACTGCACCACAGAAACACTTAAAGAGGCAACAACAGTGCACTACATAAACATTCATACAGGCAACAACAGTGCATCGCAGAAACATTTATACAAGCAACAACAGTGAACCACATAAACAATTATACAGGCAACAACAGTGCATCACAGAAACATTCATACAGGCAACAACAGTGAACCACATAAACAATTATACAGGCAACAACAGTGCATGACAGAAACATGTATACAGGCAACAGTGCACCACATAAACATTTATACAGGCAACAACAGTGCATCACAGAAACATTTATACAGGCAACAACAGTGTACCACACCACATAAACAATTATACAGGCAACAACAGTGCATCACAGAAACATTTATACAGGCAACAACAGTGCACCACATAAACATTTATACAGGCAACAACACTGCAACATAGAAACATTTATACAGGCAACAACAGTGCATCACAGAAACATTTATACAGGCAACAACAGTGAACCACAGAAACATTTTTTACAGGCAACAACAGTGCATCACAGAAACATTTATACAGGCAACAACAGTGCACCACATAAACATGTATATAGGCAACAACACTGCACCACAGAAACATTTATACAGGCAGCAACAGTGCATCACATAAACATTTATACAGGCAACAACAGTGCACCACAGAAACATTTATACAGGCAACAACAGTGCATCACATAAACATTTATACAGGCAACAACAGTGCACCACAGAAACATTTATACAGGACAACGCATCACAGAAACATTATACAGACACGTGCACCATATAAACATTTATACAGGCAACAACAGTGCAACATAACACTTATACTGGCAACAAGAGTGCAATGTAGCAACACATACAGACAACAATAGTGCAACATAACAACCTCAGGGAGGCAGTACAGTGCAGTGGTTTAAGGCTCTGAGCTGCAAATCTGGTGACATCCAGCAGACCAGACCTGGGTTTGAACCCACGTCCTCCACTTGCATACTGTGTGACCCTGAGTAAGTCACTTAATGTCCCTGTGTTCCCAAGTTGCACCTGTAAAAAAGCTTTCAGCTTAGTGTGCTATTCCTGGTTAAACAACATAAAAATAAATGAATAAATAAAAACTTGCACAGGCAACAGCAGCACTTCTACAGTCAGTAACAGTTACAAGCAACAACAGTGCAACATAGCAACATTTATACAGGCAATGGCAGTGCAAGATAACACATTTACAGGCAACAATAGTGCAACATGGCAATGTGACAGGGTTGAACAAGGCCCTGCTCCATTTGTTATGCGGATAGAATTAAATGCAAGGATCTGTTCTATTCTCTTTTTCTGTCTCTTCTCTGTCTGGTTGTGCAACCAAATTTTCTCGTGAGACCTAGGACTTAATCGCACCAATGGTCTTGCAATTCTCTGCCTCTTGCTATCTCTCTACCCTCAATTGCTGTTGTATCTCTCCCCCCCCACACATATCTTCTGGTATAAAAATATATGTGAATCATTTTATGGAAATGTAATTGATACTGGGATCCCTTTGTTTAAAGCGGTATATAGTTATACTATTGAAATGATTGCAAAGCTATTTTTAACTCAAGGGGTTAACCCGAGATGCAATTTTTAAGCCTTTTGCAAAAGATGTAAACAAGAGGTCAGTTCTGGGTCTCAATGTTCTTTTTGCTGCACCTGCTGAAACTGTCTAGAACACTGAAAACTTACAAGAGCACTGTGTGAGAAGCATGCTATTTTCTTAACAAGCTCCAGCACAGACTTATAAAGAGGAGCTTCTTTGCAAAGAAGAGAGACAGAGACTGAGATTAGAAATTGAGAAGAAAAACTTATATTGCCATTGTAAATAGTAATTCTGAACAATTTTATTTTTATTTTTCTGTTATTAATAATAAAACACTTGTAAATTTTACAACTGCTCCTGGTTTTCCTATGCTTCCTGACCTGCGCCACAATAACAGATTGTGTCAACAGTGGGATTTATGCCGTGCATACTCTAAGCCAGGAGTTTTGTGTGAGGGCACTAGACCTGGTACCAGGCAAACACAGAAGAAAGCTATGGATTCTGCAGCAGCATGCCCAGGAGTGGTTACTAGGAGAATGGCAGCCAAACTAGCAGAGACAGAAGTCCAAGCTGAGATTGTACAGCTAGCTCCAGTTATAGAAAAAGAATAAGTAGTGACAGAACCTGAAAGCTTGACTGCCTTTTTCAAATGGTCTGCTATACAACAAAAAGAGACAGAGAAACAGAGAAAAGAAGAAATGTAACAACTGGAGCAGCAGAGGAGAGAAGAGGCGCAGCAACAGGAGCAGCGGTGGCTGGATGCCTTGCAGGCCATCAAAGGCAGAGGATCTGGCACAGATCCAGACAAGCAACAGGACACAGGCAACTTGAAATACATTAAACTTACAAAGTTGTGTCCCTCCGATGATATCGAAGCATACCTGACAACTTTTGAAAGGGTTGCCACAACATGCCAGTGGCCAGAGCAGCAATGGGCAATCAGACTGGTACCTTGCCTGACAGGGAAAGCCCAACTTGCCAACAGCAATATGGACACTGCACAGTCAGAAAACTATGACCTGGTGAAGAGCAAAATCCTGAAAAGGTATGACATCACAGGAAAGACCTACAGGCAGAGATTTCGGTCTCTGAAGTATAACTCAGTCGACAATCCTCGAGAAGTCTTCACCCGACTCAGAACTCCTGATAAAATGGCTCTAACCAGAGGGCAAAACAGTCCCACAGATCACCGACACATCTGCAATGGAGCAATTCATCAACATCCTGCCTTCATATGTACAGCTTTACGTGAAAGAACACTGACCCAAAAGTGGGGAAAAGGCTGTTTCTTTGGCCAGACAGACGCCACAGCAGCGAGGTAACAGCCAAGCACTGGTAAGACACTATTTTTCCCATTTAAACTCCAAGTTTGATAAGAACTCTGGTGGAGGTAACAAATCTGCGCCCAAAGACTTTATTTGCTATAACTGTAATAAGCCAGGTCACATTGCAACAAACTGCGATAGTAAGAAGAGTGACACTGCAGCAGATTTGTCCTTAGCAAATTGGGGCAATTACCTAACAGATGTGAAGGTGGGAGATAAAACTGTAAAGGGACTTATAGATTCAGGAAACAGACAGACCCTAGTGCATACAAAGTGCTGGGAAAACTGTGTCCAAAAGGACCAGGTACTGGTGTCATCTGCATCCACGAGACACTCGATACTATCCACCACCCAAATGACTGTGATTATTAATGGGGTGTCGCACCAAATGAAAGTGGGGGTAACACCCAAGTTACCTCTACCTGTGATTATTGGAAATGACTTTCCAGGATTTACGGAGTTAATCAAAGAGGGAATAAATCCTGATGCTTCTGCAGCAGTGGTGACATGAGCTCAGGCAAAGAAAATCTCAGATGGGGGGAGTGGGACTGTCTTCCTTTCGCTGATTCTGATTCGGACTTTTTTGAGCACAGCTCCAAGATCTGGAAGTTCAGGAAAGAAAGACAACGTCTGAAGAAACAGTGGCAACAAAAGACTGATGTGCATAAGTTTTTTTTATCGTCTAGTTTTGCACGACACGCGAGGAACTCTCGGGCATCCTCCAGTGCCCCAGCTCTACCTCCATGCCTGGCCTCCATCTCCTTGCACCAGCCCGGCTATCCCCCGGCTCCTGATCCCCCAGCGGGCTCCCATCCGCCCAGGACACTCTGTCTTGAATTCCAGGCGGGCTGGGCCCGGCCAGGAGAGGAGGACAACTGGCAGTGGAGTGTGGTTGCGTGGATGGAGGTGCCATCACCTATCCCTGAGGTTGGGGATTTTCTATATGTAGGTTTCCCCCGGGAGTGCAACGTGTAATGACGTCCGTGCACAGTTGCCTGCTGACGTCTGCCTCACTCCCGCCCCAACATTCTGGCTGATGATCCTGCAATACCCCCGATCTCCATTGGGGGTTGCGAGGACACTGAGCAGCCCCAGGATCCCTCCCCAGGGAGAGGAGAGCTGTCCTCCGGATGCTCAATACTCTCCTTCCCCTGCCGACCGCCGGCTCCCCAGGTCCGTCTCCGAATCTGGGTCGCCAGCGTGACACAAGGTGTGGCGTCCAGCGCCTCAACCCTCAGCACCACCGGGCCGGCACATAAGAGGTTAACATATGAAAATACTGAAACTAAACTGATCACTGATTGTGATGTTCTTTCAGAACAAGCTAACAATGTTTCTCTCCAGGGTTATTTGAAGCAGCTGGGGGTGAAACCAAAACAGGGTGAACCTATGTTTAAAAAATGTAATGGGATACTGTACAGAGTTTGGGTTAAACCTCAGACACAGGACCAGATAGAACAATTGGTTATACCACAGAAGTATAGATCTGCGTTGTTACAGTCAGATAGAACATGATAGCCCTAAGACTGGTCACTCAGGGAGGGATTGCACCTTGCCAGATTGATGTACAGATTTTACTGGCCTGGAATTCATGAAGATGTTGCTACCTATTGCAGTTCTTGTGCTGAGTGTCAAAAGTAGCCCCAGTGACTAAAAAGACAAGGTGCCCCTGATGTGCCTTTTGAGAAATTGCAATGAATGTGGTTGGCCCCTTAGACAAAAGTAAAAGGGAAATCGATTCATTTTGGTAGCATGTGACTATGCTACCCGATACCCAGAGGCTGTTCCTATGTACTGTCACAGCCCCAAAAGTCGCAGCAGAGCTTGGCAACATTTTCAGCAGGGTGGGCATACCTAAAGAGATTATTACAAATCAGGGTAGTAATGTTGGTGCTGCGTAACTGAAGGAGCTGTATCAACTACTATGTATCACTGTCATAAGAACCCAACCCTTATTACCCTCAGACAGGCGGTCTTCTTGAGCGTTTAATGAACCCTAAAACGCACATTAAAAGGTTTGTAAATGTGGAAGGAAAGTCTGGACCAGTACTTACCTTACCTGCTTTTGCTTACAGAGGAGTGCCACAGGCATCAACAGTTTTTCACCATTTGAAATGCTGTATTGTAGACGACCTAGAGGCCCACTAGATGTAGTAAAAAAACATGGGAAGATAATCCCCATCAGAAACAATCTATTAAATCTTATCTGTGTGCCCAGAGAAAGAAGCTGGTAAAATATGTTGAAATCATCCATAGTAATCAGGAAGAGGCACAAAACCAGCAGAAGATATATATTATAACCATGGGTAAAAGAAAAGTTTTGAGCCAGGTGAAAAGGTCTTGCTACTGTTACCCATTACAGAAAATAAATTGTTAATGAAGTGGCAAGGGCCTTATAAAGTGCTTAGTCGTACTGGCACTGTTAACTATGAGACTGAGACCCTAATAGGAAAATCCTACTAAGATATACCATGCTAACCTCCTCAAGAAATGGGTTAAAAAACACCAAAGCTGTTATGCTGGTTTTACAGAAACTAATAAAGAAAATATTGAGGTAGCTTATGATAGACTAGAACAAACTGTAAATGTTGATGCTGTAAGTGAATGTTTCCTTAACCTCAGAACAAACTGCAGACATTCGTAATATGCTAAAGACATATAACAGTACTTTTACCACGGTACCACGCCGAGCAAAAGGGATCAAGCATGTAACAGTGACAAGGAATGCTCGCCCTATTAGACAAAATCATACAGATTACCAGAGCAGTTAAGAGGTGATGTGGTCAAGGAAATATAAAAAATGAAAGAGCTAGATTAACAGTCTGGAAGCTGGCAGTATAGCCTGAAGGTTGGAGTAATGATTTGTGAAGGAGCCTGGGTCATTCAGCAGACCTGGGTTTGATTCCCACAACTGCCACTTGTATACTGTGTGACACTGAGCAAGTCACTTAAGCACCCTAGTTCTCTAGGTTGCTCTGTGGGCCTTATCTGGTTACTAAAAAAAATTAAATAAATCAGCCCCAGGGGAATAATGTGGCACGAAGCACAGCCAAGTGCCATACTTCCCCTAGTGGGTGACTGACTGTTAATTTAACTCCTGGGAGTGCCTTACTACTATTATAAAAAACTGATTTCCAAAGAAAAGTGTTAGAAGTGTACCTTCTGAATGTTTTCCTCACTGAGAGGGAGACGTTTAATAAAATATTTTATCCACTGACAGTTTAAGAATGCTGGCTCAGAATCAGAATGCATCATTCCAGTCATTCAGCAGTGCTAGAGGATGGAATGCTGACAGGAAGCATTCATGCGCCGTAGTGATCAGGCTGTATATGACAGTGCAACAGGAATTAATGTAAGGCTGTTAAGAATGCTGACAGCCAATTAGAATGGAACATTTTTAAGACCATTTTTTTTTTTTGAAATTACTATTTTTCTTCCTGCCTGCCATCCCCGACCCTTCAGGAGCCTCAAGGCAGACATCCCTCTGCCTTCCACCCTGCCCGCATGACCCCACAGGAACCCCACAGAGCTTCGGTTTACCCCCCGAGCGGGGATGGAGCAGAGCCCCCTTACCCCAACAATCAGATTTCTTCGGTCCGGGGGCCACTGCAGAGGTGGAGGCACATCGAGGCACGTCTCCGGAGCTCCATCTCTCGCGATGGCAGGCGTTTTCCGCTTTCTCCCACCCCTACAGCATAGGACTCCTGGACGCTAAGGCGCAGAGCGCCGACGTCACGCTGTATGTCGGCAGCCCTTCCCCTTAACATTGGGGGCTTGCGGTACTCCGAGCCTCCGCTTGGAGTCAGACAAGTGTTCGGGCTATAGCCTGACCCTCCCCGGAGTAGACGAGCTGTCGTGGGACGCTCAAGCCTAACTCCCCCCGGCTGGCCCACCAGCGACCTGAGTCCGCTCCCGAACCCGGGTCGCCGGTGTGGCGTCCAGCGCCTCAACCCTCAGCGCCACCGGGCCGGCAAGACCATTTTTATAATTCAATTTATGTTCCTTACAGTTTGTCTCTTGAAACAGACATCCAATCTCCTATTAACAAGAGGAACTATAACTACTGATGGCATACCCGTGGATACATCCATGTCATACCCCAAAATGATTCTCATTGCCTGGCTTTGAATATATTGTAATACACTTGTACCTTGAAAAAAAAAACAGGTCAGGACTCAGATTTATGTCATTAAAAAAAAAATCACTGCTAGGTCCTCAGAGTGAACTCCAACACGTTTAAAGCGATTTACCAAGTTTTGCTATATGAATGCATATACTGCAAGGTGACTGCATATAGAACTGATTTGCAATGTATTTTGATAGTTGCATAGCCTGTTTTAGCAAATTAAATCAGGTTTTCACCCTCACAAACCAGGAAGTGTCATTTTGTGTATTGGAGCCTGTATTCGGTGACCTTTGACACTCATTACCTTTGCAATGTCACCATAGGGAGATCTGTGCTCTGCAATTAAAATTAGTTCTTGGTCACAGCAGTTCTGTCTTGATAACAGAGCTCTTGGTCGCAGCATGCAGTACAACAATAGCAATGTCAAACATTGCAATTTGTGCCTAGCTGAAGCTCCCCTTGTGTAACTCTCATTTTGGGGACTGCTTTTGTGTAAATTGAAGGTGCTTTCACAGTGTACAGACATCTGTTAGCCCTGCTTGGAACCACATTAGTAGCCTGCCATTTTGATTTGAATAGTTTACTGGTAGCCCTGTACTCATTCGCCCCGCTCTCCACACCCAAGCAACTGCCCTCCCCCAACAGTTAATCGCTTTTCCCACTGCAGCCTATTTAATCCCTCTCTCTCCCTTCTCCCCGCAGATACCACCCTCCTCCCCCGAGGAGACTGGAGGTCGTCCCGGAGGGCAAGCTGAAGCCCCTCCCTTGCGCCCGCAGCAGCCCAATCTGAAGCTTACCCAGGTAACATCTACCTTTCACCAGGCAGCAGTCGTGACCGTTGAGCATCTGGCGCTTTTTCTCAGCAACGGCCACAAGCTCCCCTTCTCGCATCTCGCAGCACGAATTGCCAGACAACTTGCACATTAAGGTGCTCCAGAGGCTTAGCCCTGCCGCCCGCACCACCACCCTTGCTCGGCAGTCGAATTTATAGCTAAAGTCAGGTGACCAGCCCACTTTTCCAGCTGCAGGTTATACTAACCGAACACTAGTGGCCGCTGTAAACAAGCCTCTCTCTCTCTATATTTTCAATGGAATCCCTTCTATTTGTAACCCTCCTGATTTCCAGGATCTTACACCTTGCTCTTCAACCCCCGAGGCACCTATACCTCTCCACCATAACTTTAACACTTTTCCTCCAGCTTCTTATGATTACTGCAGATCCAGTTCCTCAACATCACACACCCTGCCAAATTGATCCTGACTGCCTATACCCACACAATCTCACTCAACCTTACACTCACTCTTGGAAAGCATTGTACCTCAGCTCTCCCTCACTTCAGACCACAACCCCACCACCCACACGGCCCTCTGTCATTACCACCGCGTCCCTTTCCCTTCTATTCAGCACATTCCTATTCCCCAGTTCCACCTCCAGCATGAAAGCCCTACACCCTACCAATCCCAGTGTCGCGCATCCAAACTCTGCAGGTTGGCCCTCCTCCGGAACACTTTCCTACTTCTTTTATTATCTGGCAATATCCACCCCAACCCAGGCCCACCCTGCACTAAGGCCTCTACAAAAAACCCGCACAGGGGTCTGCTGCTAGCCACCCTAAATATCTGCAGCCTACCTAAAAAACACACCTCTCTCCAAGGCTGGATCGCCCAGCATGCACCTGACATTCTTGCCCTCTCTCAGACCTGGCTCACGGAAAAAATTCCCAATGATGCTGTCTCCCTCTGTAATTATGCCATCTTCCAGGCGGATAGGACCAGCAAAAGAGGCGGTGGCTGCGCAATCTTTGTTAAATCCTCGCTCAATGCCATTGAAGTACATATCCCTGCACCTCAATATGGAGCCCAGACTCTAACAGTCAAACTCATGCTGGGTACCAAAACTCTCCACATCATTTCGGCCTACATCCCCCCTAGAAACCAAAAACTCACGTTTGATTCTACCCTCCACATTATCTCCCACCTACCTAATACTAGTGAAATCATCTTAATGGGTGACTTCAATGTCAACTGGCTATCCCCAGCCTCATCCAGCTTCAAAGACGCTGCTCTGGCATTTGATCTTACCCAACTAGTCACCTCTCCAACCAGAAGGGACAATAGAACCAGGACTTCCACCCTCTTAGACCTAATTTTTACCAACAGGCCACGTAACCTCTCCCAAGCAACTGTTCTCCCCGACGCTATTAGTGACCACTCCCCGGTTACATGCCGGTGGTCGGAAAGTCCCCCTGCCCCCTATAATCTCCTGGCAGTGAAGGCTTAAGAGAGGCCTAGAGCACCTCAAAGCCCATCTATCTAACAGCAACTGGCTCCCCATATATAACACGCAGTCAGTTGACCTTGCACTCGCCCACTTTATAACCACCTTCAACAAAGCCTGTGATATATTCGCTCCCCTCTCAAAGCAAGTGGTGAAAACCAGAACCACCCCCTGGATCACACCCTCACTTCTTAAACTGCTTCAACAAAGGGACAACCTTTGGCACAAGGCTCTTGACTCCCAACACACCCAGGATAGACAACTATACCGGGAGGCATGCAATAAATGTACCTGGGCCTTGCGGCAGGCTAAAGCTAACTTCTACCAACAAACCCTTACCTCCTCCTGGGGAGATGGCAAAAAATTCTGGAACAACATAAAAGAACTCATTGGTAGAACCAGCTCCCCCTCCCCTACCCAACTCAACCTAAACGGGGATGTCACACAGGATCCTGCCACTATCGCTGAAGCTCTTAACTCCGCCTTCTCGGACCTCTCCCATATTCTCCCGCCTAACTTCTTCCACCCGCCCTCACCCCCAGAATCCAGTGTAATGTTAACCCGCCTCCCTTCCAGCTTCGAAACATCCCCTGCAGCGAGGCTAAACACTGCATTTCCAAAGCAATAGCAATACCCGTTACAGCAATGACTCCTTGATCTGAAACTCATTCGCTTACCCTGGATGTCATACTACCCCATCTTACAAAATCCTCAACCTCTCGCTATGCCCTGGTCAGTCCCTCAACCTGGAAGCATGCCATAATCACCCCCATTCTGAAGAGCGGTGACCCCACTAACTCCAACAACTATAGACCTATATCAATACTCCCACCTCTCTCAAAGCTCTGGAAAAATTGTTTCAGACCAGATA
The DNA here is from genome assembly GCA_016271365.2 of Neoceratodus forsteri. Lineage (NCBI taxonomy): Eukaryota > Metazoa > Chordata > Ceratodontiformes > Ceratodontidae > Neoceratodus > Neoceratodus forsteri. Next base: position 1,377,903,423 of record CM028132.1, on the reverse strand, counting down.
ACAGAACACCTTACTAAACACAACCTTCTCAGCCAGGAACAGCATGGTTTCCGGACTGGCCACAGTACCATCACTGCACTTTGTGAGTTTACCTCGTTCATCCACGAGGCCCTCGACCAAGGCTCAATCGCTGGGGCGATCTAGGTGGATCTGACCAAGGCGTTCGACACGGTCAGTCACGAGCTACTGCTCTGTGTCCTTCCACAACTAAATGTGGTCCCAGAGGCAACTGCCTGGTTCAAGGACTACCTCTCAGGACGGTCACAACAAGTCAGAGTAAACACCACCATCTCCACCTCCAAAAGAGTTTGCTTTGGGGTCCCGCAGGGATCAATACTTGGCCCTCTGCTTTTCACCCTCTTTTTAAACTCGCTCCCTAAGGCATGTAGTGGTCTTCTACTACTCTACGCTGATGATGCGGTACTGTATTGGAAACACCCTCAACCAAGCGCCCTCCAACTGTCCCTTCAGGGTTTTTTCTGGGAGCTAGAGAACTGGTTTGCAGACCACCGCCTGATCATCAACTATAAAAAAACAAAGTCAATGATCTTTGCTCATCGCCAAAGCCCACATAGTCAGTCAGCACTCCTAATTAAGAACTCACTTGGTATCCCACTGGAACATGTTACAAACTTTAAATACCTGGGCATCACATTAGACACTCCTCCTCTCCTACCATAGGCACATCCAACTTCTCTCCTCCGCTGTCAACTCCAGGTGGGCATCCTCTACCGACTCAAGCACTGCCTGCCCGCACAGGCTATGCAACTTGCTGTCACCTCCTCCATCCTCTCCCTCGTTGACTATGGGATAGTTATATATGGCTCTGCTGAACCCTCCACACTTTGCGGTTTTAAACGTTGCCTTGAATAAAGCCTGCGCTTAGTTTCAGGTAGTGACAGACTTACCCACACTCATGCGATCTTTATACTTTGTCTGGTTGGCTAAACCTCCAACAAAGACTAAAGTACCACACCTGCATCCTAGCAAAAAAGATACATCTTCAGATAGCCTCCAATGGCCTACTCCCCATTATCAGTGCAGCCCCCCGCAGGCGCAACACAAGACTAACAGCAAGCCCATCATTTCAAGTCCCCCTCTGTAGAACATCCCTAGGGCAAAGATCCTTCCGCTACCGTGCCCCTTGCTGGCTCATTACGCTACCTCCACCACTCACCCAGACCCACAGCATCTCACTATTCAAAATGGGTCTCAAAGCCCTACTACTTGAGAGTGCAAAATGTGTCTGTAGCTAACGATGCCTACCCAATTGTGCTACCAACCCCTTCACTTTTCCAGACATAGGGTCTCTCTTGACCCCATGAATCAGCCACCGACTTGTCTCTGTCTAGGGATTACAAGAATGCTGCTAACTACCTCACTGTTTTCTAAGTTTAAGCCTGGACTGCTCTGTCAGTACTGTTTCTGTAAATACTGCCTGTTCATGTTTCGTGTATGTTCTGTATTTGTTTACCCTCCACCCCCTATAACCGACATGGAGCCTTTGCAAAAGAGTCTGTGACTCAAAGGTTTGTAATTCCGATTGTACTCAATAAACAAAACAGTTCATTTTCGGAGTCCGATGATGAAAGCATTATGTTGTCCTGCACTAACAGTGATCTTTCGGACACTGACATAGTGCCACAATTTGACAGCCACTGCATAGTAGATCCCCATAGGGATGACCCTATGACAGCATCGAGAATGATGTGAGCAGTAGCTCAGGCAGTCACAGCAGTAGTCCCGATACATTCCAGTACAGCAGTGAGAGCAGACTTAGCAACATGGACTGTTAATATTATATTTTGCTACTCAGTGCTACGGTTTGGTTCCCGTCATTGCTGTCATTTTACTGTGCAAAATCGAGGTATGATGTGTGTTCTGTTACTCCCAGCATCAATGTGCCCACACAAATTCTAGTGATAGTACCCTGGGTTTTTATATTTCTGTTTTTTTTTTGGGGGGGGGGGTTGCTTTCCCTATGCTAATGAGTTGTTGGCCACTGCTACTTGACACTGAGGGCAAGGCTCGATATGGTGGCATTGCTTGAGCAGGATAAATGGCTCACAATTTGTCCAAATCCCTCACCTGGTACTAGTTAGTAGTAACCTCCTGCCAATTGATTTATCAGTCACTCACTCTGATGGAGCACAGGGTGGAAATTACAAGCAGGCACCTCATACCCCAACCACTCCAAACCCCCCAGCTGCACACATACACTTAGAAAAATGCTGCAGCATAGAACTTTTATTATCTGTAAATTATTTATACAGTTTGGGTCTGTCTTTGCCCTAGTGCCAACTGGTCTACGCCATAGCTTTCTTCTCTGTGTATGTGTGTGTTTGGGGGTTGGGGGCCTGCTCGTACTTTCCCCTTTAGAGGTATCAGTGATTGAGTAACGTGTTGAAGTCACCAGTTCCCCTGTTTACGGCATGTTATAAATTTAAAACTACAAATTATGGCACCAGCTTTGTGTTACCTCTAAGCACTCAGGAACTATACAGACTGCAGCTGTCATTAGTGTCTGCATAAGCATCTGTAATACCATCCTGGCATTGGCTTATTGCCGCTACATGTGTGCCTCCAGGTGCATTATGAACTGAGCAAAAAATACACAGTACAGTCGGTGATCGTCCCCCACCCCCCAAGGTTAAAAATGACACTGCCAATACCCTTCTCATGGAGAAAGAGACCACATTTATGTTTAGATAGCCTAAGTACCAATTAATTGGTCTACTACAAAAAGGTACATATCCTTGCGGTAGGTACTCAAGTGTTAGACTGTATTTGAACCACCCTTCCTTACTTATGTCACCATATTTCATTACCACTTCAGTCTGTGTCAAGCCGTTTGTGCTTTCCCATATTTTCCATTACAGTGGATCTCTGATGTACATGTGTAAAGTGTACAGCAAATACAACAGATGCTGCACTATACTGTCTCCCATGCCTTACCGATGTCATAGTGCATTGTGTAGGCTCCCTGCATTCATTGCTGTGTAGCCCATATTTTGGTTCAGACATTATTCCCTAAGTATGCCAGACTGACTAGCACACTTTGCAATATAGCACCATAGAAGCCATACATTGGTACCACAGTGTCGGGAGAGGATGGCAACTGCAGTCTCTTTTGCTGATGCTCCAGAGCACATACAATGATGCTATAATCCTAATTATAAATAAAGAACGCATGTTAAAATGTTAAAAAACTAAGTGTTTTTAATTTTGAGATACACTGTAAACTATGTACAGTATAACTATGTACAATATATAACTAATTTTATTGCATTCATTTATAAACTTAGTGAGGAGCTGGCAAGCTGGAGAAACAATTCAGTGCACCATGTCCCTTTATTCATGCACATCTAAGCATACTTTGGTGATCAGTGTTATGGTGTTTGCATGAGAACACCAAATGAGCCCAAGAAAGCATAGGAGCACAAGAAAAAATATAAACTGTCTATAATGATGGTGATAATCAGAAATGCAATAGCAATGGCAGTTTACCTGAAGCAAATCACACTGGAAGCAGCACTTGCCAAAAATACACAGTTTATTGCACTGTTCTCCTGGGATTGGACTGTGCAGCTCAGTGCTTATACTTTTACTGCACATCACAATTCTGAACTGTTGAAAAAGTCATCCATTTAACACAGATCTCCTTGTACCAATACTGAAAAGCTTACTTCAACTTATAGATCTGCCCAGTTCAAAAGTCGTCCTTTTCTGTCCCAATACGCTACAGATTACAGCTCCACTCAGTTAAAAAAATTTATTTTATACAGACTTGTTATAATTATGTACTTGCTGCACTTATTAAAACTGTAACCCTGTACTCAAGCAATGTAGATTGTGATGTTCCTAGAACCGATGGACCTAAGACACAGAGCTTAGTCAGATGAGTAAAATTGAAAATCAGGAGAAATCACCACTTCTGCAATCCCAAAAGCAAGTACAGTATAACAGTTGCCAATGTAACAAACAGTTTCAGTCATTAGTGCTGTAATTTTTGCCAGTTCAGTTTTGGATCTGCACTCACGGAGGCTGGGTCCAGGAAAGATGAATGAATGAGCAGTGAGAAAAGTGTGCAGTGGGAACACCTTCCCTGTGCTGATGTCACTCATGCATGTGGATGCACTGCTCATGTGTGAACTTCAAACAAAGAAAAAAACATGCAGAGATAACTGTGGCACAAAAATGTTAAAAAACTAAGCATCTGAATATATTTAATACTTAACTTCAGGGCAGCTGAGCTTTGCATCACTTAATGAAGGGAAGGTGATCTGCAAACATGACATCGGGGGAAGTTGGTAAATCACTTTAAGAACAGGTCATTCTACCACAACTGCCTTTCTCAAGGTGACAAACAAAGTTCTCCAAGCCCCAGACCGAAATCAGTACAGTGATCTATCTTCATCAACCTGTTTTTCACATGAGGGATCACCAAAGTTCCTCAGGAAAGTAGGGGTTATTGGGCTGGATGTTCAAGAAGTGAATTGGTGTGCAGACCACCTAAGAGACAGAATGCAGCTGATCTCAATTACAGCACCTGTTCCAAACTACTCCCTAGAGAAATGTCTCACAAGGCAACATCCTCGGACCTTACTGTGTCCACTCGAAGTGATTTGCCTCTTCAATGTACTCATTCATTGTTCAATCCATATGTATACAGATGGCACCATCCCATGTTACAACACATCCACAAAGCACCTTGTATTGAAGAAGCTGCAATCTGACTTCGGCAGAGCTGAACTTTGGTTCCAGTAAAGCTACTTACGTTCTCAACTCTGGCAAAGCAAAAACTATTCCACCCCCACACGCACACACACACACAAAGCCATTTAAAATAAATCCTGTCCCCTCTTAAACTTTGTATAACCAATAATATCTCTTGAAAAGTTTGACTGCTTTTCGTACCCTGCTTCACGGCTCGATTTTTATTTATTTAAAATGTTGTTAACTGGGTAAGAACACTGGAACCAGTCCATTTTCAGGCTCAACCCAACACTAAACAAGTGACATGACAATAACAGTGACACATTAAACAAATATTAAGCAAAGCAGTTGCAAACATCTGAGGATAATAAATACGACTTAAAATTTTGCTTGAATTGTTTCATTGAGCTACAGGAACAAAGATCAGCCAGTAATTAATTCCAAAACATGGGGGCAGCAACTGAAAAAGATCGAAAATCAGTTTTAGAGTGATGTGGAATCGTTTGAAGAAGAACAGCTTTTGATGAACATAAAGAACTAATAGGAGTTCTTATATTAACCAAATCCTTAAGTGGATAAATGGTATTCAGAGAAACAGATTTAAACACCTGACAGCCAAAGAAGTACGTAATTTTAGAATATGGAGACAGCCATCCCGAATTAGCATATAAACAACAATGATGAAGACGATATGAAGAATCCATTACAAAATGACAAATGTTGTTATAGGTGACTGTCAATATCTTGATTTCTTTATCTGAGAGCCTAAAATAAAGGCTTGCAACATCATCCAAACATGTGAGTAGTGTCTCAATCGCAATTGCTCTATGGCTATCAGAAGAAAAATATTTCCAAAACTTAAAAAGCAGTCCCAGCTTTTGATTGACCTTTTTACGGACTGCTTTAATCCGAAGAGAAAAATTCAGGCCTGGGTCTAACATAACACCCAAATACTAGAATTCATGGACAAATTCAATTGCTGCTCCCTTATCATCATCAACCAAGAGAATGGGGTTACTGTTCAATCCCCCTCTTATGAACAAGAGACAGGGAGACCACATGCTTTCCACGTCTGTATTCTAAGGACAGTGGCGTTGCACAGAACTAAGAAATGCTTCAATGGTTGGCTAGAAGAAGTCATGGTAACTTATAAGTAAAAAAAAAAATTAAAAAATAAACAAGTTTTAAATTTGTAATAAAACATTTTGGGTGCGTGTCCTTCCATCAACTGGATTAACCTAATTATGCACAACAGACCTCTCTTTTGAGAACAAAATTTTGTTAGTGTAGCCTTTTCAGACTGACTACCAGGATGAATTCTGTGACTTGCATCACTCAGAAAAGATCTATAACTGGGACAGATATTCACACAGGCATACACTCAAGTGCTCAGTGCTGTCCAATTCCACCCAACAACAAACTGCAAGAAGCAACCATTTTGGTTCATATCAGCAATGTTAAACAGCTTCATCATGTCTCTCTCACATTCCAGAAGGCTTTTTTAAAGGTAATATGGTTCCGTAAACTGAATCTGAAGCCACATGAATTTGGACGGAGTCTAGTTTGTAGCAGTTAAGACACGGGTCAATTAATGTCCTAACTGATCAATGTCCTAATTGCCACAAACTGGACAATCAATCAATCACTTAATTCTTTACTGCACCCCTCTGACATTGTCACCTGGGGATGCAGAACAGCAAGAACAATACAAAATGCAGAGTAAGCAACAAATAGGACTCGGTCAACTACCAATCAATTACAACCAAATCCCAATCAGATAGTGACTAGGTCCAATCACGTGCTGTATATTCAAACTCCGGTTTAAACAGCCCAATGCATATCATCACCAGTACATTTCAAAGCAACAGCCATCATGAAACTGTCCAGCTCGGCAGAAGAGACTACTCGATTAGTACAGCCACGTTAAGATCAACGTCCCTCTCACTTTCAAAAATGCCAAACGATGTCAATCTTGGAATCTGTACGTTGCTAGGGACAAAGAGTGGCAACAGAAGACATTGACTCCTCATCTTATGAGGTAACTGCAACATATTCAGCTCCTACCTCCCTGGCGAAATTCCCGTGATGTGCTGTGCCGCACTGCACTCACCTTGGAGAGGAACTCTTCCATGAACGTTTCCTTGTTAAAAACATCTGTCTCCAGCCGGCCTATCGAAGGTAAAAACAAAAATAGGAAGATTAAGAAAAAAATCCTGGGTCCCATTCAGAGTCGCAAGGTTTGTGGGCAAAGGAAGGACTAGATTGCCTAGGCATGCAAATGAATACATTATAGGCAACCTTAAAACCATGAAGGATTCCATAAATAAAGACACTGACAGATGGAACAAACTGCCCCCGAACTTGTGGGGGAAGACAGACTCTATTAAAAAGACTATATTACCTAAAGTTCTTTATTAGCTTATGACGATCCCCAAATCAGTCCCTAAAGCTTGGTTCCTAGCTCTCCAAAACAGAGTTAATAGATTTTATTTGGTCAGTAGCAGAAGGAAGTCTTGCTTCCAGTTATAGTCTTTTCCAATCATTCTGCCTTGTTTCCCTCTCGGTTTATTTTCTCTCTGGATATCCCTCAGTTTTCTTTTTGAATCACTGTGTGATCTACTTCTCCAGTCACACGTGAGAGTACAGTCCCCTCATGTGTGATGGGAGAGATGACACGGTGAGATGAATGAGTAGGAAATGAGGCAGCATGATCAGAAAAGACTGCAACTGAAAACAAGAAAGACAATATCTACTAAGATACAGAAACGTCCCTTCAGCAGTTCAGCCAACAGAAGGCCAAATACCCCCCAAACATACCCTAAAGAACTGGTTTGTGCAATGGTCAGTTAGGCCTTTCCACTGTTGTCACCCTGTATAGCTGCATAATTGTCTACAGAGATTCTGTATTTAATATGCATCTTACACTATTCTTGTAATGTCTAACACTGGCCTTAGCATGGAGTGAACTGTGCATTCGGACAAGGCCCCAAGAGAATAGGGGACCCCAAAAAGACTCAACTGTCCATTTGGCTTCCTTTCTTCCTGTCCTTGTATGTTCTAATTCTGGTAAAATGCAGAAATGGCACAAAACTAGATCAAAATGAAGAGATAGGGAGGCCATGGTAAGGCTGAGGATGTTCCTTGGGGGGCTTCACGACTTCTGATATAGGGCCCCAGCAAGGAAGTTTGCACAGGGCACCAGGATAGTTAGGGCCAGTGCTGTCTGTAAGATATCTATACCGCTGCTGTAGTGCCTAATATGTAATAATCCTATATGTAGAAATTATGTAACAATAGCATGTATTGTACATCAACAAGTGATCTCTGAATGGAAGCCACTGAAAATGACCTATTGGCTCCACTGGCCTGATCTCCCAGTAAACGTTGTTACTACTACGCGATCAAATCAATGATTAAGCATTGCGGCACAACAGGGAATACATTGTGCTCCAATAACGGCACGTCTTGGGTGGGTTGAAGCATGCAGCTGAAGGCCAAGTGCTTTCACCACCCGAGAAGTGCTGTTATCCCAGCACAAAGCACTCCCAGAAGTGCCCTATATTGTGATTATAAAATGGGCTAATAAAGTATTTGTCATAATTCTTTTTAACTGATTGTGAAAATATTTTTTAAAAAGTAGGAAAAAATGAACAAAACAAGCAGCCATGCTCAGTGTCTGTAGTGTAGGATTAAACCATTACGTGGTGCCGATGGTACATATATCTTTTCGGGGGTGGGGTTCTCTTAGGGAAATAGAGTTGTCAAACTGGAAGTAAACAAATGTAGTTCTGTCCTGAGATAGTCACTAATTCAAGTTTAGTTCAAGTTTATTTGCAGGAAAACTCCATTGAGCACGCTGATTTGCAATGAGGTCCTGGTGAGGACAATGTGGTACAACAGGAAATAATATAACTTGGCATACAATACAGTTAATAAAATACAGAGGACACACTTACAGTTTGAACAGAAAGAAGAGAAATACAGCTGTGACAAAGACATTTCAGAGTGATACTCTATTAGGTACTACAGACAGGAGAAGAAACTAGTTGAGAGGGCGCAAGTGCTAGTTGTGGTAACTTTGCCATGGAGAGATGTGCTAGCCATTCTGACACTGGCAAGTTTCTTTAAGTGCCTTGCTGGTCAGGGATTTAAAAAGGTTTATAGAGACTAATTCAGGGAGCTCGAGTGATGATTGTATTTTATCCCAGACTGCTGGGATGGCACAACTGATTGCTGCTCTGCCAAAAATAAGTACGGGATTTGGGCACGTCTCACCAGATGAAAGTTTTTTTCCTGAAGGAATAGCAGCTGTGAGAAAGGAAAAATAAAGACATGATGAATGGAAGAACCCAGTGGCAAATGACATCCAGCCCACTGTAGTGTAGAGGGCACAGTGATGTGTTCTGTATGATGCGTTAGTAATGAAATGTATAGCATGGTGAAAGAGGATATCCAATTTGTGTAGGTTGGGCACGAAACTGCTATCATATATGATGTCTGCGTAGTCGAGAAGAGGAAGGAAGGTGGCTTGTACCAGCCTTTTCCTGATGTCTGCAGGAAATAGGGATTTATTCCTGTAGAAAAAAAACAATCTAGTTCTTAGTTTTTTAGATAGGGATTCAATGTGGACAGCAAAAGATAGGTTGCTATCCAACCAAATATCGAGATATTTAAATTTTCCAACTACCTCAAGTGAATCCCCTAATAGGGTTGCGATAGGTGCGGGTGTGGTCTGCTGGCGTGGAGAAACTGAGGGATTAGAGGGGAAAGGAAGAACATTGCTTTGTTTTGTTTTTTTGGCATTTAACAACAATTTGGAGTTTACTAGGTTGCGTTGTCGTTGGTTAAAATCAACCTGTAATTCGATGCTAATATCCAACAGAGAGGGTTTCAATGTATATAATAGAGTTTATGTAGATGGAAAACAGCAATGGTCCTAATATGGAGCCTTGTGGTACACCTCTAGTGAGCAGTAAGGGAGAGGATAGGAGTCCGTCAGCTTTAATGCACTGGAGTCTACCAGTTAGATAACTAGAGCAGTGGTTCTCAAATGGTGAGGCCAGCCTCCCAAGGGAGGCTCCAGATTGTTCCAGGGGAGGCCCAGTTAGTTCTGAGAATTGTAAGTTTGGGCTGTTTTGTGTGAAAGGATAAAACAAATTAAATATGGATAATTGCAGGTGAATTTCTTTACTTATGCATAAATTTGTCACCAGGAAGTCCCCATTGAGCCAAACTTTATTTATAGGTATGTATTTATATGTAAATTAATGCCTGGGGAAGGCATGCGGTGTCGTGGCTTGTTTCTACAATAGGTATTTATATGCCAATTGGTGACTGGGAAAGGCACAGTGAGTCAAGACTCATTTCTGTAGTAGGTGTTTATATGTAAATTAGTGACTGGGAAAGGCACAGTGAGCCGATGCATGTTGGGCATAACTTGAGGTAAGGGTACAGGAAGTTGCTTAACAGGGAAAGAGAGGGAGAGATGAAGTGGCTAAGTTAGTTGTTCCAGATAGAGAGGAAACAGAATAACAAGGGCACAAGAGTCAGAAAAAAGGAGTGACAAGTATAACCTGGGGTGCTGGGTTAGGGGTGGAGAGCAATAAGTTGAATAAAATGAGAATACACTCAGCTTTATTAGTTTCAATGTATTCCTGGTGTATTGTGCAAAGTAGGATTTTTTTTCTGTGGGGAGGCCATAGATTTTTTCTAAATTTGAGGGAGGCTTGAAATCTTTTTCATGGCTTGGGGGAGGCTCACTATCACAAAGTGTAAGAACTAATGCTAGAGAATCAGTTTACTGAGAAATTGTTCACGCCATGTTCCTTGAGTTTGACTAGCAGGAGACTGTGGTCAGTGGTGTAGAAGACTTTGCTAAGGTCTAGGAAGACGACTCCTGTGGGTTTTTTTATTGTCAAGAGCGGTGAACCAGTCATTTGTTACTTTGGCCAGTGCGGACACCGTACTATGGTTTTGCTTGATGCCTGATTACAGTGAATTATAAGATTCATAAGATTCAAAACAGGTCAAATAGCGTTTTTAAAACTCCACTGTGTGGTAGTGAGTTGAGAAGCAGTTACCTAGTACCCCTTTAAATTGGTTCATGGTATTACATGATATGACCAAACTTGGCGTGAATTCCATCTGGACACCACCCTCTGGGAAAATCAGGTCCCTCGCTGATTTTTCTTGTAGTGGCCACCTCTTGACATCATATGGTGCCCCCTGATCTGTATAGTATCTGGTCTAAGACTTAGCCCCATACATTCCCAAAGGTCCTGGTTATGTAATGCCTCGTAAACAAGGCACATGTCGCCCCCCAATCTCCTACAATGAAGTGAAAACAACCCCAATTAGCTGAGTCTCTCCTCATAAGTCCTCTGTCTGAGGTCCGCCACTAGCTTAGTCACTCATCTCTGGAACCCCTCAAATCCTTCTTAGGGCCGCCTTCTGGTACAGAGACCAAAACTGGCAGCAGTACTCCAAGTGCGACTGCACCAGAGATACAAACAGTGGAATCCTCCCTAGCTCTACTCCTAGTGTTCCTTTTCATAGAGGCCAGAATTCCGTATCTCTTTTTGACTACACTAGAACAATGATCTGAAAAGCTCAAATTATTGATAATTAAGATTACCAGGTCTTTTTCAGATTCAGTAGTGCTAATTTCTTTTCCATTTATGTAATATCTGAAGTTTCTATTTTTCCTCCCTAAGTGCATTAGTTTACACTTGCTCATATTAAACCTTAACTTTTTTTTACATGCACTATCCGCTGGGGCATTAATATTTTCCTGGAAAGATTTTGCATCATTATAATTAGTAATCAGTGCTCTCATTTTGATATCAGCAGCGAATTTTGCCATTCAGGCCCTATTCATGTAATTGATGGACGCAATCAAGATATTAAATAAGGCTGGTCCCAGCACTGAGCTCTGCAGGACTCTGCTGGTCATCCTTATCCAACTAGAATAGTGTCCCTTTACAGTCACTCTTTGTTTCCTTCCAGTCAACCAAGTTGCAGTCTAACGTACAATACTATCATTCAGATTAACCTCCCTCAAACTGTTAATTAACTCAGTGTGGGATATGCTATCAAAAGCCTTTTCAAAATTGACATATAATACATCAACAGGGACATCATTTTCTACACTTTATTTTCAGATTTTTCTCCCACCCACCCAAGGCCACAGTGTACATGAGGACAACACACACACGCCAGGATCCAGTGGCCCCTTCTGCCCCTTCCCAGACTTCTGTCACCACACCATACTGCCTACGTGTCCACCAGACCTCCACCTGGTGAGGCGGGGACTACACGCCTGCAACAGGTGTCCACCCTTTGGAGGGACAGCCACAGCTCAATCGCTCCAGCCTCCCCCCCAGAGTCGGCACCCCAGCGACCCGAGGTAGTTTCCAAACCTGGGTCACTGGTGCAGCACGAGTTAAGGTGCCAGCGTCTCAGACCTCTGTGCTACCGGGCCGGCTAGGACATCGTTTTCTGATGCTGAGGTTACTGGGTCAAAGAAGTGAATTAGATTAGTAAGACATGACCCTCCCTTTTCTAAACCTATGTTGGTGTATATTAATTTGCCCCTTGTCTTGCACATGTTCTTCTATTACCTCCTTTATCAATGCCGCAACTACTTTACCCACAATGGAGGTGAGGTTAATTGGTCCATAGTTACTGCAAGTTGATTTGGGACCTTTTTTGTGGATGAATATAACATGGGCAGTAGTCCAAGTCATCTGGCACCACACCTTCCTCTACAGATTTTTTTTTTTTTTTTAAACTCATGTTTATTCAAGATAATATGAGTAAATAGTTGCAAACATTACTTGGCAGTAACATTTGGCCCATGTTCTGTGCTATACATAAGTCTTAACATTGAGTGGCTTTATGCAGTGGTCTGAGTTACAGCCCAAAGGGGGTCACATAATACCACCACCATCTCTTTGAAGAGCCTAGGATGCAACTCATCCAGACCTGCTGATTTAGTAGGGTCAGGTTTGAGTAGTTCTTTTATCATGTCCACAGTATCTTTAATTTGCATTCTTGAGCACCGGAGCTGTCAATTTTAATTTCGTCACCCTGCTGATATACACACTCAAAATAGGTGCTGAACACCTCAGCCATTTCCTGGCATTCACTGACCATTCTGTTCCCTTGCTGTATTGATCCAATAAGGTTGTTATTCTTCTTAAAGCTACCCACATAATTGTAAAATGCTTTTTTATTATCACCCACATTAGTGGCTAATTTCCGTTCTAAATCCTTTTTTGCTGCATCTATTGCCTTCTTGAGTTTCCTCAGTTTGGACTTATACCTATTCAAGTATTTACTCGATCCCTCTTCTATAGCTTGCTTACACGACCTGTTTTTGACCCCAAGTAGTCTCCGTATCTTATGATTAAATCAGAGAGGAATCTTCCCTTTACTACAATATTTTTTCTTGGTGGGTATGTGATTTACCACTAACTCGTGGAGAAATGATTTTAAAGATCCCCACATTTGATGGACACTGAGGCCTTCAAATGCCTTAACTCGTTGCCTCCTCAGGCGCTCTCTGAAGTTGTAGCATTTTGTCCTGTATACTGTTAACAGTGAATCCCAGGCCTTTCTAAGCAAAATCAAGCCATAATTGGCATGCCGCAAACAAATGCTAATAGCTCTTATGAAATGGCTAGTAGCAGAGCAGCATTCTGATAGACAGACATATTAGCACACTCATAGCAGTCAAACACTATGGGAAAAAGATCAGGCTATGCTATGCCCGGCAGGCACTGATCTTCCCATTCTTCCAGTGTTCCAAATTAGAATGTTAAAAAAATAAAAGCTGCCATCTTGACCAGCCCGGTGGCGCTAAGGGTTGAGGTGCTGGACGCCACACCTCGCTCCACGCCGGTGACCAGGGTTCAGGAACGAGCCTGGGTTGTCGGGGATCAGCAGGGGAGGACTAGGATTGAGCATCCAACGACAGATCTCCTAGTCCTGGGAAGAGGATGGGATCCATACCGTGCTCCGGTGGTCCCTGGGGACGCCTGGAGGTACTGCAGGTGTGCGGTGTCTAGCACAGGGGGAGTACGGTGAACGTCTGCATGTTTGTGCACAGACGTCATTGCTCCCATTGGGGGAAAAAGGGCTGGGCGAGACCGTGCAGCTTGATGGCCGCACCCTGTCTCACCAGGAGGACTGTCGTGAATCGCGCGGGGGGTGGGGCCGGCTGGCAGGGATGGGGTAGACCTCCAGCGGGTCAGCCACAGCCATGCCAGACCCCCCTCATCATGTGAGTGAACCTGCTGCTCTCCCCGCGGGCAGAGCCGGTGGCTGGATGCCCCCGCTGGTAGGCGCCGCAGCGGGTGCAAGAAATAAAGATGTGATTAAAAAAAAAAAAGCTGCCATCTTGTTTTCACTCGCTCTCCTCATAAACAAACCTGCCCGATCAAGCCACTCACTCGCTCGGATTAACAAATGCTCTATCTGCCCCTCGCTACTTCTCTGCCTTATATCAGCAGCTCCTCGAAATGTTTTGTTTTTTTAGGACATCCAAATGCAGTCTGTTTAAACAGTGCTGCCCACATTGTCACTTACATTGCAGTTTTCCGCTGAACTTCTACACCCGGTTTTCATGCTCCACTGAAACAGTAACACAGTTTCTTCCCTGGTGCTCCCAAAAGTGATAGCTCATACAAATAATAAAAAAAAAAACATTTCATCTCAATTGACTCCAAACAGCATTTTCACACTGTAAACTCCGTTTGGGAGGGGGGGTACTGCCATGACAACCAAACCAAAACTACAGAAGCCTTTACAGGACAAAATGCCTTCACTCAAAAAAAAAAAAAACACAGGACACTTAGGTGGAGGAATCATTTTATTACAAACTGACAAAAAACATACATGTTTTTTCCTACTTAAAATTGGGAATTATACCTACTAAATGCATTTGCACTACAGATGGCCATTTCATAAGTGCAATTAGCCACTCCAGGGTCTGTGTGTTAGACACTTTAACACACAGCTAGGAGGCTGGATGCACTCGGCCAGTGGCCTCATGCCTCACTACACCTCTAGCCATGTGTTAAAGTGTCTAACACACACCCTGTCATCTCTTATTGCTTACAAGAACCGTATGTGCTAGACACAAAGTATGAGTGGCAAACTTGTTCATCATAAAATTACCTTTCCAATGGTGCTATGCACGTAATAATACGTAATTTTGTTTTTTTTTCTATGCTGGTCGAAACAGCAAAAAAAATGTTTTTTCCACTAAAAAATTCACTTTAAACCTTTTTTTGTTGGCAAATACATAACATATCAACACCAAATTAAGCATCCATACACTAGATGTAGTTTTTTTTTTTTTGATTAATCTCTTTATCACCCCTACTTGCGCCCGAGCTGCCTCTCCTTCAGGCTGCCAAGGTCCACAGGCATTCTCCCTACTATCCCCCCTTCAACCACCTTACCTCATATTTGCAGCCGTCCACGGAGTAGCCCCGGTGTAACCCTTCACCGGGTGGGTTCCCGCTCCCATTCCCATCGATGTGGAAATTTCGAGGTACAAAACAATGGCCAGGGGAAAGTTTCTTTGCATATGTTACTCGTCTGGAAAGAGCGCTGCAAAAGGCTTACCGAAAAGGTGGGGTAGCCGCCAGTGACTTAAACCATGTGAGGTTGGGGCACATACTGCAACATGCAAAACATTCTAAATTGCAGCTTCTTCAATTAAGGCTCCCAGATAGAAGGGATAACCCACCAGACTACTGTGACTCGATAAAGGAGCTCCAGGAGGTTGAAGATGAAGAGGGAGGATTGTAATTCTAGGGTGAGCGCAGCCCAAGTGATCACGGCATCGGAAGGCCCTTCTGAAGTGGAGACCAATGAGGGTGTGCCACCATGGGATGAACTGCTGCAGGAGTTCAGGGAAACAAAAAACAGCCTCTTTATGAAGACCGCTCCTGCAAGTACAGGCACCGACCCTTATCCAACTGCATCTGCTATGGGGGTTGGGGTGTCCACCCAGGCATCTCCTGCTGGCAGCAGCTCGAAACTCGATGCCCTGACTATGGAAGTAAGAGAATTGACAAGATGTCTCCAAATGTTCACCACACAGCAGACAGAGATGGCACCAAGGTATGCAGTTGGTAGTACCACCACCCCAGCTCCCAGTGTGATGCCCCGGCCACCCCAAATCCCAGAAAACATATTTTGCCATAATTGTGGAAAGGATGGGCACATGAAGAGGGAATGCCAGTCCAAAAAAGACCTAGATAAAGTTGTATACAGGCTTCAAGGAGAGCTCCGGAGAATGAATCAGCGGTCAAGGAGTACCCAAAATGACCGCAATGAGGGTTCAAGAAGTAGTAACTCAAATCCCTATGTGGCTAAATCATCTCTCCAGGCCCTGCTGCTGTCCCTCCAGACTGGTCCAAAATAGTTGGCCCTTCAATGCAGACTATGGTGGCTGTGAATGGTATTCCTACTCGGGTTGTGCTGGACAGTGGGTCGCAAGTGACCATTGTATTTAAGGACTGGTATGACAAACACTTATCTGCTGTGCCCTTACAATCCCTGGAAGGCCTACATGTGTGGGGGCTGAGCGACAAGTCCGCCTCTGGTTGTCATTTCCTGCAGCTGTAACTGGTGTAGAGGAGCAAGTCGAGACACTGGCCTTAGTGTGTCCCCCTACTGGACTGTATGATGGGGTTCCCCTGTTAATTGGGACCAACGCCCATATGTTTGGGAGACTGGCACAACTCTGTTCGGAGAAACAAGGGTGACGGACTGGGAGGGCTCTAAGAATTCCCGCTCTGATCAAGAGGGCTTATGATTTGCAACAGAACTTCAAGGGAGTGGACCACGATGAACCGGTAGGGGTTGTGTAGAAGAAGGATCCCGATTCAATGGTACTGGCCCCTAACACCCAGTGTACAGTTCAAGGGGAGGTCCGCCTCTGCAAAGATGTCAAGAACTAAATACTGATGTTGGACGCGCCAGGCGATGGAAAATTGCCAGAAGGATTACTGGTTAAGCCCAGCATCTTGCCAGATTGTGCTCATGCCTATGCACGACGAGTGATGGTCCAGATTCATAATGTGTCAGATCGGGAGATCCGAGTGAACAGAGGATGCACCCTAGCTATGGTACACTGCATAGACACTGCAGTGTTGCCCAGCAACAAGCACCTTGGCAAGACAGATAGAGTGACTCCTGACTTGTTTGATTTTGGTGACTCCCCGTTGCCATCTGAATGGAAGACTAGAATTAGCCAGAAACTTGCCCAGAGAGATCAAGTATTTTCGTTGAAGGAATGGGACATGGGATGTGTCCAGTGTGCGGAGCATCACATACGCCTACACGATAAACGGCCATTTCGAGAGAGGTCTCGATGCCTAGCCCCTGCAGATATAGACGACGTGAGCAGCAACTTGCAGGAAATGCTCGCAGCTGGTGTGATACAAGAATCCAGGAGCCCATATGCGTCTCCCATTGTGGTTCTGCATAAGAAGAATGGATCTGTGAGAATGTGTGTTGATTATTGAACTCTGAATCGACGGACCATCCCAGATCAATACACCATGCCCCGTATACAAGATGCTCTGGATTGTTTGAATGGGAGCAAATGGTTCTCGGTGTTGGATCTTCGCAGTGGATATTACCAGATTCCGATGGCTATGGAGGACCGTGAGAAGACAGCCTTCATCTGTCCTTTGGGGTTCTACGAATTCCTGAGAATGCCACAGGGGATAGCGGGCGTCCCAGCCACCTTCCAGCGACTAATGGAACAAGCGGTGGGAGACATGAATTTGCTGAAATGCCTGGTGCACTTGGACGATGTCATTGTGTTTGGGAGCTCCCTAGAGGAACATGAGAGTCGACTGTTCAAAGTACTAGACCGACTGGAAGATTTCGGCCTCAAGCTGTCCATCGACAAGTGCCAGTTTTTCCAAACCTCTGTGAAGTATGTGGGGCACATAGTGTCTACAGAGGGGACAGAGACTGATCCTAGTAAAGTTGAAGCCTTGACTACTTGACCCCAGCCCCACAATTTGAAAGAACTACAGTGTTTCCTGGGATTCTGTGGCTACTACCGCCGGTTCATAAAGGACTATTCCAAAGTGATTTGGCCACTCTTGAATCTTACCCAGGGTTACCCTCCTACCAATCAGAAATGCAAAAAAGGGTCCATAAAAGAACCAGACAAAGGATATTTCTGCCCAGGTGAACTTTTCGGGTCCCGTTGGATGCCTGACTGTGAAGTAACTTTCCACGAAGTCATATACCAGCTCACCCACGCCCCATCCTCGCTTATGCTGATCCCACCAAACCCTATGTGCTGCATACTGACAAAAGTCTGCAGGGTCTAGGAGGTGTACTGTATCAAGACCATGAGGATGGTTTGAGCCAGTGGCATTCGCCAGTAGGAGCTTGACCGCATCAGAGCAAAACTACCCTGTGCACAAGTTGGAGTTCCTTGCGTTAAAATGGGTCATTGTCGACCAGTTTCATGATTACCTCTATGGGGCAAAAATATTGGTGAGGACTGACAATAACCCGTTGACCTATGTACAGACTTCAGCTAAGTTAGACGCCATGGGGCAACGGTCACTTTCTGCATTGTCAACATATGATTATGCTTTCGAATACAGACCAGGCCTGAATCATATTGATGCTGACGCCCTATCTCGGAGGCCCATTTCCAAGAGCGACTGGGTCAGACTGTCTGAACCTGACATCCAAGCATTGTGCCAAAAGTTTGATAGAAATAAACAGATGTCTACAGACACAGCAGACTGCTAAGCAGATTGCTTGGGCCCCTCTGACACTTGCATACCGGCTGCGTAGTGCCACTTCTCTGCTTTAGATATTAGTGCACTACCTCAGTTTGACAATGACAGCATTCAATGGTCTCAATCCCGAGATCCTATGATTCAGACAGCACTTGACGCCCTTCGTGCAGGAAAAGACATGTCCAAGTTGCGTTCCTCTGATCTGAGAACCGCTTTATTGTTTAAAGAAGGAACCAGGTTGAAGCTGCTTAATTAGTTGTTGTATAGAGAGACTGTAGATCGGGGTTGCCAATTAGACAAGCAACAACTGGTCCTGCCCACAACCTTCAAAGATTTGGTACTGAGGTCCCTCCACAATCATATGGGCCACCTCGGTATCGACCGGACCCTTGACCTAGTATGATCTCGAGTCTACTGGCCCAAGATGGGGGCCGATGTTGAGCACCATGTAAAGACTTGTAGTTGCTGCCTGCAGAGAAAAGCCCTGCCTCAGAGGGCTGCCCCTTGTCAACATTACTACCAGCACCCCAATGGAACTAGTCTGCATAGACTTCTTGAGTTTAGAGCCTGATCAACGAAACATTGGCAATGCGTTAGTGATTACAGACCATTTCACACGGTATGCACAAGCTTTTCCCACCAAAGATCAAAAAGCATCTACCGTGGCCAAGGTGTTCATGGAAAATTTCTTCGTCCACTACGGAGCCCCTCAGCGAATTCACTCTGATCAGGGCTGGGACTTTGAGAGTCGGCTAATCAAAGAAATGCTCTCTCTATGGGGGGTGCGAAAGTCAAGAACCACCCCTTATCACCTGCAGGGGGATCCTTAACCAGAACGCTTTAACTGCACCCTACTAGACATGCTAGGCACCCTCCACCCAAAAGATCAGCATAAATGGAGCCAGCAGATTAGCACATTGGTACACGCATACAATTGCACAAAGAATGATGCTACCAGGTTCTCTCCCTACCGCCTCATGTTCTGGAGAGAGGCCCGGTTGCCTGTTGATGTCTGTTTTGGGGTTTCTCCCGATGGGGTCCGAAACAAAGATTATCTGCAATATGTACAAAAACTGAAAGCTCAATTGAACCATGCTTATCAACTGGCCCAGACAATGGCCACCAAAAGAAATCTAGCCAACAAAGAGAGACATGATAGAAAAGTAAAGGCTCAAGAGCTTAGGCCTCGAGACCGTGTGTTGTTACGAAATTTAGGATTGCATGGTAAACACAAAATTGCTGATCGATGCCACCATCTTCCCCATGTCATAGTTGGAAAGTTGGATGATTTGCCAGTGTACAAAGTGCGCCCAGAGAATAACTCCAAAGTTGTCAAGACCATGCACCATAACCACTTGTTACCTACTGGTCAAGTTATAATTGAGGCCGAACCCACCGAGATTGATTCCCCTGGACCAGTGATTCGTGCTGCTGCAAGAAAGAAACAGAGTCAGCCTGCCACCGTGGTTGCCAATTTAAGACTTCCCCTGCAGCAGGCCCAGAATGATAGTGACTGCCAGTCTAACTTGGATGACAGTGAGTGTGATAATGCCTATTACCCCTCATATGAACTGAGTCAGTTGTTTCGTGGAAATCCTATGTTGAATTATGGGGATGAAGCTGCCTAACGCCCCGGCATCATCCTTGAAGCCAATGCTCCCTGAAGGTGAAGTACAAAGTATCACATCTGAGGATGCTGAGTCTTTGTGCATCGTGGAACTGTATGACTTGCCTGAAGGAGAGACTGATGGTATAAGTCTTTCTGGTGACATGCCAGAACTTGAGGAACACTATGAGAGTGCTGACAACCCCCCTTCAGTGCCAGAGTGTCTTCAAAATGAGCCAAGTGTTGTAGAAACAGAGACTACAGAGCAAGGGCTGACAGTGCTCCCAGCTTGGACATTCCCCTTCATGCAGAGGCACCCCTCACAAGTGATAAAAGCTCCAAGACCATTGCTGAAAGTACAGAGACTGTGGTTGTTCACCCCAGAAAGATTGGCCAAGCTGTCAAGCCAGTGGTGTGCTTCAGTTACGATTCCCCCAAGAAGTCAGTGGATTAGCCTCTCAATGTAGTCCACAAAGGTGTTTATGTCTCTCAGAGCTCACTGCCCACACTGAGCTTGACGGCCCATTCCAGGTTACTTGTTCTGCCCTCTCACCATGGTGCCCCTGCCCCATCCAGCCCCAAGTTAGCTGATAGGGAAGGGCCCCCTCTTGCATTGTTTAGAGTACAAAAAGTTATTACATGATTCTGTATAGTAATGTTCAATTTACCTGTGTGAAATATGCATAATGCACTGTCAGAATGGAAATGATATAGTGGAGTACATTGAAATGTATAGTAAAGTGACAAGTTATGCCAATTGATGAATCAGATAGTACTTGTATAGCATGCTAATGGTATCAATATCTTGTATATGTTGCATTTTCAATGTTATGATGGTACAGACTTGACGCAGACGCCATGTTTTCCCAGGCAGAGAAGGGTATAACCCCCCTACAAATGTGGGTTCCCAAAAAGTCTTCCTTGAGCATGCCTAAATGCTTACTGCCAGGCTGGTGTCCTGCGTTTTAGCAGTTTAAATGTGATTACCAGAGCTTGTATAGCCTCTGTGTACTGTCTCTTTAAGAGCTGCCTAATTGCAGCTTAAGTAATCTGAGAGGGACCTCTGTTGAAAGATGTAACTATTTACTGAAAATCATTTAGAGTGATAATGATAATGTAGTTTGTCTAGCCTGCTTTCTTTGTAGCAAGGACTGTTTTGTTTGTCTCCACTATCTTGGTCCAGGACTGCAAATTGGACCAAACAGTACTGGTGGGACCTAAAATGTAGCCCGGACTACAGGAGCTGTCTGAATTCAAAATATGTAGGAACTTTAGTTTGGAGGTTTTTTTTGCACCTTTTTAGCAACAGAAGGGGGAGCTCTTGCTTTGACTGACAGCCAAATCAGCCAACCAAATCTTTTGGATCTTGGGGACGTCCCGGGCTGCTTGCAGTTTTCAGTTAGAACTAAGCTGGAAGCTGAGCAAGAAGGAGCTGAAGTGTTTCTGAGCAGCAATTCTGAGTGGATTCGCATGGGAGAACTCTGAAAAGGCTAAGTTTTTGGCCTGCATGCCGGTGTGCTGCTCCTGAGAGGGAGAGAAGAGAATTATTTTGGACTAAATTCAAGTTTGTGTGACTAAAGTAAGCTACTGAAGTGGGCCAGGCTCAACCTGAAGAAGACCGAATATTTTTGCTGAATGTGATCGGCCTGTCAGGAGTTCCAGCTACCCCATAACTCCCCGGTGTGTGCAGAGACTTTGCGATTGTGCCCTGGGAGCGCTTTGCCTAGTACAGTAGAATTCCCGTACATGTAAATGTGCTACAAGCTGCTAGTGGGTTGTGAGTTAGTTCCCCACTGTGTGAATTGTGTTCTGCTTGCTGGAAGCTGCATCCAGCCCAAAACTGACTGCTTCCGAACTTGTCTCCATGCGGTCTGGGCTTTGCCAGGCTGACCCAGCCAGACTACCCACTGCACAGAGAAGCCATAGACGAGAGACCTGCCTGGGGGATCAGCTCCCTGCTCCACGCTTGAACAGGAACAACACCTCTGTGACTTGTGTGGGCCCTGCTTCTCCTGGCATTCCAGATCAACCACATGCAGTCTCAATTTTCGTCCAGCCTGTGTCCAGTCTTTGGTACCGTGAGTAAATACCAGGGTAGCTCCCTACAACAACAGCTTAATCTGAGTTTGTCATCTGACTGTCTTGTTGTTTCGTTTCCTTTATGAACTGAGCCCTCTGGCTCTAGATTACAAATATTGTGTACTGTGCATGTTGTGTTTTCCATCACAGGGCCCCAACAAGCTCCAACCCCAGGCAACTGTCCTGGCCAGCCCATCTCTTCTCTACCTGGGTACCCAGAGGAGCACTGTGTGGGGAGACTCAAAGCGCATGCATAACTGCTTGATTGATATAACCTTTAAGCTAATTAACCTGATTTTGCCCCTCACTTGTTCAAGTCCCCTGAATAAATCAGATCTAACTTTTTCTGCATGTAATCTGACTGTGGTTCCAGTTGGCACTCAAAGTACTGTACTGTTGCTGTGAATAACCATGTTTTACAGGGGGTTCCCGGGGTCGAGCCAGAGGAACCAGCCCTGGTGGTAAGTGCAAACAGTGTGGGTACTTGTGTGGTGTACAAGGGGTATTGTGAAAGTGATTATTGTACAGTGTTCAGGCCACTAGAGGGGAAGAAGGGGGGGTTACAGTGTCCCGGAGGGCTGTGCCCAGGTTAGCTTGACCACTACCAACCCTGACCTCCAGGTGGAGGCACCCGTTTCAGAACTCAGGCCCCTTAACCTGCTACTAGCCAAGCAGGCAGGGGTAGTAGCCCTTGGGATAGCGCCACCTAGGGGTTACATGTATATGAAGGCTCAGCACATATTTTCTTCTGCGAACAATTTCTGCACCTCTCCTTCTTCCCTTTCACCGGGCAGTGTAGTCCATCACAAGTCAGATTGTGCACGATTACTGGAAGTGAGAAACTATGTCTTCTATGTGCATATCCTTCCAACAGATTCTCTGAGAGGAGCATGCGTAAATTCAGTTGTCTGTGCTTGGTCACTCGTCCATTCTTCAATCGCTGAACAGGATTCTCACTCTCTCTGAACAGAGTAAAAGCATTTGCCAATGCCATGTCCCACAAAACCCAAATAAGGTATATCCACCACTTCTTTGATTTTCTGGTGCTTGGGTACTGCCCCCAATGCTGGTCAGTGACATCCATGCCGTTCATGTGCATGTTATACTGATGCAGTATGTCCAGACATGCAATCGATACAATGGTGCCATCTCTGTCTCCTGAGCACAGACATTGCTGGTGAGGTAGGATCATGGTTTGTTGAGAGCAAGAAAACGGGATGGTTGTCTTTCCACACTGTGGCAACAAGTTAACCATTCAGTCGTTGTTCATAATAACCATGAGTTCTCTTCTTCATTGATAATTTGCTAAGTTCTGAAGGCCATCCAATCCTGTTGGTCTGCATTGTTCCACACGAGCACAAGCCAACATCCAATAGTTCTTTTGCCAGGTGAACCGAAGTAAAGTAATTGTCAAAATATACATGGTGCCTTCTGCCACACAGATCCTTAGTCAGGTCTTTCACAACCCTCTCTGCAAGGCCTAGTTCCACGTGCCAGCAACCTTTCCTGTGTACACTTGGAAGTCGGACACATAACCGTTATGAGGATCTGCCAGGACTCATACTTTTATTCCATACCGTTGCGGCTTGCATCTCATGTATTGCTTGAATGACAGTTGCCCTCTAAAGCCCATGACTGCCTCATCAACTGACACTTCTCGGTGTAGGTTGTACTCAGTCTTGCATGCCCTGATAACATGGTTAATAACTGGTCGCACGTGATGTAGCTTGTCGTGCTCTTCCGATCCTCTTGGTGGATTTAACGTGCTATCACTCGCGTGCAGATACTGCATAATCTTCTCATAATGCTCACGGGTCATTAACTTTGAAATTGGTAAATGTCTGTAGAGATGGTGCTTCCTCCAGTACATGCGGTAGTGTGGCGCCTTAACAACTGACATTTATTTTATTTATTTATTTAGCTTTTGTTGACCGGGTAAGTGCACTAGACAAATCCTGCCTATTTTCAGGCACGACCCGGCGGAGGGGGATACAGATGAATGCCAACTGACCTTGAACCAGATTAAGCTGTTGGTGGTATTTTAGTGAATGAGGGAAATTTACGGGACACCGGGAAATTCCCCTACCTTTCGATAAGTGCCATGGGATCTTTAACATCCACCTGAACTACCACCGATCCAGGCAGATGGGACCTCGGTTTAACGTCTCATCCGAAAGACGGCACCTCAGAAGTGCAGCACCCCTCTCATGCTGCACTACAGTGTCAGTACTGGGATATTAACCCAAGTGCCAGATGTGGGAACTGAACCCACAGCCCTCTGATCTCCCAGCCTCAGAGGCGAGTGTGCTACCTACTGAGCCACTGACACTGTCAGACAAGTACAGTCGCATTCCAAGTAAAGCTTTTATGTTGCACGCTGTTACCGGAGTCCATCGGTGGTCAACTTTGTTTGCTTCTGCCTGCTTACGGGCACTGTACCGGTTTCTCTCCTCGGCAATCAGTTCATAAAGAATTGGTGGAAATGTCAGGTTCATGAAATCCATGGGAGTCTTCTCTGCACTCATCAGTGTGGTGGGACCCACAGGCTCCTTGAAATCCTCAACATGCACCTGCTCTAAGCAACTTGCCCATCCATCATTGTGAACCACATCCAGATGTGTCGAAGGTTGCTCAGGTTGTTCTGCATCACCTTCATGTTGTTCATCATCACCAACTTCAATTTGGGTACTCGCACGCTGCAGTGTAGCCAGAGGAAGACCATCTTCACCGTCCGTGTCGTTCCTCTGCCGGCGTAGCTTGGCCAGTGACTCATCATCCTCTTTGCTCTCCGTGGAGTGCCTCTTCTGCCACAGCGTAGCCAGGGGCAGATCATCATCGTCACTGAAATCACGGTCACTGTTCGGTGTAATCAAAGACATCATACGCAGTAAGTCCACCTCGATGTCTTAATCATCAAAACCTTGAAATTCATCCTCCTCATTGTCACTGGCACTATCGAACAGGTCTAGTAGGTCATTTTTGTAGACATTCGCCATATTTCCGGTGTTGATCTTTGGGGTTGTGGTCTCTCTCAGGACGGCTGTCTCTCTCTCTCTCAATCTCAGGGTAGTCTCTCAATCTCAAGTTAGTCTCTCTTGGGGTAGTCTCTCGATCTCGGGGTGGTCCCTTGATCTCGGGGTGGTCTCTCAATCTTGGGGTAGTCTCTCTCGGGGTGCTCTCTTGATCTCGGGTTAGTCTCTCGATCTTGGGGTAGTCTCTCTCGGGGTGGTCTCTCGATCTCAGGGCGGTCTCCCTTAGGGTGGTCTCTCGATCACGGGTTAATCTCTCTCTCTCTCTCTCGGGTTAGTCTCTCGATCTCAGGGTAGTCTCTCTTGGGTTAGTTTCTCGATCTCGGGGTAGTCTCTCTCGGTGGGGGGGTCCCTCAATCTCGGGATAGTCTCTTTTGGGGCTGTCTCTCGATCATAGGGCGAACTCTCAATCGTCTATAATAAAAAAAAAATAAACAGCCATATCTTTGCACTGCGGACACAACTCATCTAGGCCACCACCTTCAAAACCTAAACAAGCAGTATAACCTGTATGCACACACATCACCATGACATATGCCTAAGCCTGCCACATATCACAAATGTACAGAAAAACCCCACACCTTAAAGCTGGCACCATCACCAAAACCTTTTTTTTTTTTTTTTTAATTTTTTATTTACATCTGTAATCAGTCCCTCCTCTGAAGCTGTAGAGAGTTCGGCCCTTTTGTTTGAGAGCACAGACTACATCCATAGCTGTAACAGTCTTTCTCTTGGTGTGCTTGGTGTAGGTGACTGACGGCGTCCCGGATCACATTTTTCAAGAACACCTTCAGCACACTGTGGGTCTCTTCATAGATCAGCCTCGAAATGCGCTTCACCCCACCACCATGAGCCAGACGGCGGATAGCTGGCTTTGTAATGCCCTAGATGTTATCCAGCAGCACCTTGAGAGGTCTTTTAACAGTAGGTACTGCTCTTTGTTGGACAGTGCCGAGCCTTGTGTCACCCGCCACCATCCCACAAACAGCACTGCCTGCTGTACAGGGGCTCTCCACCACCCTCCAAGAGTCATCACAACCTCACAACATGGAGTTCAGACAGCATTCCCCATGGTGTTCAGTGGTACCTCCCCCCCTACCTCCCAGTGCCCGGCAACAACAGCAAATTGCATTCTCCTTATATCACATCACTTTTGTTAACAACCAGCCGCAGGTCAGAGACCATGAGACTCCAAGGAATCCATTTTGTGTAATGGTGCCTGGTGTTTGACGGTGGGATGGGGGTCACCCAGACAGCAGGTACCGCTGTTTGCTGGACGGTGCGGGGACTTGCATCACCGGGCACCATCCCACAAACAGCACTGCCTGTTGTCCAAGGGCTCCCCACCACCTTCTGCGACTCATCACCACCGCACAATATGGTGTGCCTTTCATCAGGGACCTGCCCCCCACCGTCAAACACACAACACCATCCTACAAAATGGATTCCCTGGTGTACAGCGGTCTCCGCACCCTACGATATCCACCCAAAAAATTCAGACAGCATTCCCCACGGTGTTCAGTGGTACCCCCCCCCACCCCTATTGCCCGGCAACAACAGCAAATTGAATTCTCTTTATATCACATCACTTTGTGAACGACCAGTCACAGGTCGGAGACCATGAGACTCAGGGAATCCATTTTGTGTAATGGTGCCTAGTGTTTGAGGTGGGATGGAGGACCCTGACAGCATGGCAACCATTTTGTGTGCTGGTGTCAGGTCTCGGGAGGTCACCCAGACAGCAGGTACCACTGTTTGTTGTACGGTGCCGGGACTTGCATCACCAGGTACCGTCCCACAGACAGCGCTGTCTGTTGTCCGGGGGCTCCCCACAACCCTCCAAAACTCATCACCACCTCACAACATGGAGTGCCTTTTGTCAGGGACCTGTCCCCCGCCATCAAACACATGACACCATCCCACAAAATGGATTCCCTCGTGTCCGACGGTCTCCGCACCCAATTGTATCCACCAAAACAAATCAGACAGCATTCCTCAAGGTGTTCAGTGGTACCTCCTCCCCACCCCCAATGCCCCTCCCAAACAACCACTGCCATGAAACGAATGCTAAAAATGGATTCTCCAGTGTCCACCCCCCAGACAACCATGGACGTCACACAAACCCTCAAATACCCAGCAACAAACAGGGTGGGGGGTAGGGCAGGGAAACTCTGGACAGCAGGAATCCTTTTTGTACAATGGAACCAGGTGTTTGAGACTAGAGAGGAGGCTTTCCCTGTTGTCTGGGGGTCCACCACCACCCTCAAAGACCTGGCACCAACGGATTTCCTGGTGTCCAGAGGTTCTTACACCACCACCTGACACACACAGTACCATGCCCTCAACATTCCCTTGACCCCCCCATGCTACACCACAAACAGCATTCTCCCCATGCCCCCCAACCTCCGTGGCCCCCCACCACATCCTTCACAAGCATGGAAACAGTCCCCCACCACCAAACCTCCTCTTCCCCCCACATCCCACTACACTAGAGAGAAAACAAAAATTCAAGAAAAAAAGATTCCCAAGTAGTGGTCCTTGGCCACCTCCCTTATTCTCATAGGCAGATAGGGCATAGCATTACCTGGCTGATGGGCACAAGGGAATGCAGTACTCCTGGCATGATGTCCTCCTGGTGTGGAAACAGGAAAAAGTAAAATGCCATGATTGCGGCACGATCCGCTATAAACAACAAACAATGGCATGCATGCACCTCAATACAGGACACCCAGGAAAAGGCAAGGACAGGCGCAACAAGAAGTCGAGGTTACAAACCCGATGGGAGCCCACACGCACACACGCCTAGCCACGATCCAGCTTCGAGCACCCTGCAAACAAACAGCTATATCCGATCAACGGATGTCACAAACAGAAACGGACAAAAAAATGAAACAAAAATATTCTAGCCTCAGAGTGCTGTTGTGTCAATTTCATTGTTTTCGGGGTCTTTCTGTGAGAAGCTGAAAACTGGAAGTAGGGCTTCTCACTGAAGGCGGCTCACAAAAAGACCCTGAATACACTGAAATTTACACAAAAGCACAATAACATTTTTAAAATATGAATATCTGAAAAAGTGTGGTGTTTTTCTGGTGAAGATATCAGGCAGCTCAGCAGTCGGCACAAGCGCAAAAACTCAGAGGCAGCAGTGCTCCGGTTCAACCAGCAAGCAGCAGCAAAGTGAGGACATGGAGTTAAAAACACACTTTTCATAGGATTTTCCAATGGGAACCCTACACTTGCCAGCCAATAAAAAGAGGCTTATAATGTGGGGTATCACTCAAAGAGGTTTAGTAAGCACTATTTTCATTGGATGGCAAGTAATGGCACAAAAAGTTAGTAACGACTTCAGACATAGCACGGGAACACTAGGACACTGCTGCTCACGTCTGGAGTCATTCTTGGACACAACAACACAGTGAAGCCTGCCGAATACAGACATTTCTCGGAGGCAATGAGTTAATCCAATCCCAGTCCGATACTAATTTTCTCATCTTATTATAATCTGCCAGATCATAGTGTTTTACTTCAGTGTTATCTCTCTGCCCTGTGGTTACAATACTAATCACAAATTCCACTATGTTACGGTCACTTCCCAACAGTGGTTCCCTGGTTATACAGTAGCCAGTGGATCCACCCAAACTGCTAATAACTAGGTCCAGCAAATGATTATCTCTGGTATTTTCTGTCACATAATTCGCCACACTCAAAATATGTAATGCTTCTAAAAATTCCGCTTCTGACAAAGTGGAAGGAGTTAACATGCTCCAGTCAATGCCAGGGAAGTTGAAGTCCCCCATTATCAACTGCCTTCTACCCGAGTCTTGCTCCTTAATGTGATTAATGAATCCTGTAGTTTTCCTACATGGCAAGGAAAGAGGACTATAGCATACTCCCAATATTAGTTCCTCTTCCTTGGGTGGCAGTAACTGGACCCGCAACTGCTCAATACAGTGGTAATCGTATAAAAGTTTGGAAGTGCTGAGGTATACCTCAATGTGCCCCGAGATACCACTAAGGCACTCGAAGTTCCGCGTGGTGATGGTGTAAAAAGTTTGCCAGTGCTCCTCGGGGTGCCTGGTACCGGTATGCCTCGCTTGCAAACTTTTATACTATCACCATGTGAACCCAAGTGCTTCAGTGGTACCTCGAGGTAAACCTCAGCACTTCCAAACTTTTATACGATCACCACGGAATCTTGCTCAAATTTTCCATGAATCTCCATTGCCTAAAGCTACCAACTCTCAGAGGTCTAAAACTGGGACATTTCATCCTGATCATGACCCCACCAACGTGTCACTCCCATGGACACCGCCGAAGTCAACGCTGCGCACAATTAGTTAAATTTTGCTGCTTGCTCTGGCCATGCCACCACTCAGTAACACCAGTAGCAAACATTCAGATCAAAACAATACATCATTCTGCTGCAGCAAGTTCCAAACCATGATGTACAGAAAGTTCATTAGAAGCAAACCTGCGTTAAATTGTGATCAGACATTCGAGCTGCATGTATTGCTCCTCTTGATAGTCCCATCCAACCCACTTACACTCCCCTCATTTGCTGAGCAAACTTCACATCAGTGACTCCCACCACCACACCAGATTGTTTTCACACACTTCCCTACAGCTGATCAGGTTCAGGTACCTTAGTTCCCCGCTGCCAGTCTCTTCTCTGTCTGGAGTCCCTCTAAGCTGTTGACAGGCAGAAGTCCACATGTGTTTGTTTGCACTACTACCCATTCTAATCTAACAGGAAGGAACATGTTTTACTGTGCTCCCACTGACATGCTTTGCAGTGCAACACAGGCGCAGGGACTGAAGTTGCAAACTGCTGTCCAGCCCGAGCAGCGCCACAGTAGTGCTGAAATAACTGTCACTCATGGATTAGCAGTCAGCAAAAAAAAAAAAAAGGGGACAAAACTGGGACAAGTAAGCAAAAACTGGGACAAAAGTGACATTTTGCAAAACTTGTGGGGACACTGGGACATGCTGCCTAAAATAGGGACTGTCCTGGGAAAATAGGGACAGTTTGTAGCTTAACCATTGCCTAAATGTCGTTCCCAACAAAGAGTGCCATGCCCCCCTGCTTCTGTCACCCCTATCCTTATGGAACAGATGATAGCCTGTTATATCCTGCCCCCATCCCTCGTTGCGCCACCATGTCTCAGTGACTGCACAAAGGGCTACATCCTCATTACTAAGAATGTACTCCAGCTCTTCCGTTTTGTTTTTCAAACTTCTAGCATTAATTAAAAGAGTTTTCCAATTTTTTGACGTATAGTGCTTGCTTTGTGTAATTGAATGAAACAAATCTGCCCCATGCCCCTTCCCATTTAGTTTAAAAACTGTTTGATTGCACAATTTATTCTCTCTGTCAACATGTGTATTCCGATTCTACTAAAGGGAAATGTCCATGAAGAATCGGGTCACGCCTGGGTGTAAGGCATGGCCAGATTAGCTAGTCACAAAAGTAATAATATTTTTATTTATAAATCATTTAACAGTCCATTTTGAAGGCTGCTTGCCCTCGCTGGCATTTCGCACGTGTGGGTGCCTCATTAGCGCCTGGCTGTTCAGTATGACGCTTCATATGGGAAGCAGCGGGGGTGGGCGCAGCATACACTGTCATACTATATGTTATTCAGGCTCGGGTTTAAAAACATGCTCCAGCGGTATACTGAGACCAGGTATAGTCTGGCACTCAGCTGCCAGTCTATACCTGGTCTGGGTATACAGCTGAGCATGTAGTTTTAAACCGAGCTTTGGAATAGCAGCACTTGTATTGACAGTGTATGGCGTGCCCTCCCCGGCTGCTCCCTGTATGAAACGTCATACTGAGACAGCCGCGGGTGGTTGAGGGCACGCCATGCCATTGCGAAATGTCAGCGGGAGGGAGGCAGGATCAACCAGATACAAGGGAACTATTAAATGATTTATAAGGTAAAAAATATTATTACTTTTGTTAAACAGCTAATCGGGCCATGCCTTACACCCAGACATGGCCCGATTCTTCATGGACGTTTCCCTTTCAGGTGGCGTCCATCTGAAACATATAACCTGTGGGCATTGTCAAATCTCTGCCAGTGGTCTAAGACAATAAAGTTTTCCCTTCCACACCACCTTTTTAGCCATCCATTTAGCCTTTTAATTTCGATAGTCCTTTGTTTGCCCGCTCTTGGGACTGGAAGTATCTCAGAGATGACAAGTGAGCATTTCTTATTTTTTAGGTTGTTTCAAACACCCTCAGAGGCTCTTTGAATATCTATAGTGGTTTTCCTACCCACGTCATTCGTTCCAATATGCAGTATTACCAGAGGCTCAGAGGAATTTCCTAAGAAGCCAGGTAGTAGCCTTTTAATATCAAAGATCTATCCCTGATAAGCTAGAACCCACCACATGCTCTTTGCTATCTTTACATGTTGTCCTAGCTGTAAATTTGGGTATAGAATCACCCATACCACCATATCCTTTTTTTCTCTCTTCCAAACTGATCACCATCTCTGTGTGTTAATACTGTTTGTAGACCCGTCCAAGTCTTCAGCATCACTATTACCAAAATGTCCTATTTTTTCCATAGTTACCTCACCACCGCTATTAATAGTTGTCACTACTATCCACTGCAGGATCTCGTTAAAGTTCGTAGTACTGGACTGGGACTTAGATCTTCAACCGATACTTCACTCACATCTTCTTTGTGTAAATCTAAAAAGGGTTCTAGTGCTTTCTCCAATGCTGCTCCAGCCTTTTGGAATAATCTTCCTAGCAATTTACGTACTTCAATGTCATTAAGACTGTTTAAATTAAGGTTAAAAGAATACTTGTTTTGTCTGGATGAATGTAAATGCATTTATTAACGCTACTGAGTATAATTTATTTGTTAATGTCAACTGTTTTTATGTAAATATATGTTGTATATGTTGTGATCTAATTGTATGTATTCGGGTCGGGCCTGAAAAAGGGTACCGATTTATCCAGTGCTCCTACCCGGTTAACAAATAAATGAAATTAAATGCTGGATTTTGTAGCGTGGAACCGGAAATAGCAGGAGGCTCAGTTCCGGTTCCCTTCCTACAGTCTAGTCCTTTATAGCTAAAGCGTTACAAAAATCCTTTGCTGTGACCTTAAAATAGCACACAGACTGAGTATGGACAATAATAATTACAAAAATACCACAGTTTTAATCACTGTTCCTCAGGCTAATACCACTGGCACTTCCTGTGCTCCAGCTAACTGGACCCCTGGTTCTGTACCCTTGGTGTGTCCGAGGTACTCCAAATTAAAATCAGGCAATAAAAAGCCGTCCCATTGGCGCAGAGGCAGGGCATCCGTGTGCAATGCAGATGACCCGGGTTAAGGAACAGACTCGGGACGTCGGAGGGCTGGCCGGGGGAGAAGAAGGATTGAGCACCCCAGGGACTGCTCTCCTTCTCCAGGGGGTGGGGGGTTGTGTGTCCAGCATGTTACAGACCCCTAGAAGAAGCCAGGGGAGCCGCAGTGCTGGCACCCTAGAAGCAGGGGGTGGGGCGGAAGCTGGCCGTCATTGCATGCCCCACCCCGACACAACATACAAAAAAAAAAAAAATGCCGGCCCCAAAGAATGAAGCTCTGCTCCGCCGCCTCCACTGCCTACTATGCCCGCCGGGTGAGGCCCCGCTCCCATGGCCCCACCCTGGGGGGGGATAAGCCAGGGCAAGCTACTGTGGACCTTGGGGAAGGGCACCCGCCCAGCAGCCCTGCCTGGGGGGAGTAAACCTGGGCATGGGGAGGAGGTGGGAGCAGGAGCTGAGCCCCTGCGGGGGGGATCAGGGGCCGGGAAAAAATAAAAAAAACTAGGCAATAAAAATAACTGTCTCCAGTCACCCAGAGCTTAGTAAAGCAGTGCTATTCAGCTCCCTGCACTTGTGGTGTAGGTTAAAAAAGTTTGTGTTTTCAATGTGTTCCTTTATCTGGCTATTAACTTAGCTTTTCCAGAAGCTTAAATAGAACCAGCAGGATGGAGCTAGGTCTATAACTATTTAGGTCGACCAGGTTGCCCAGTTTAAACAGAGGTATTAAGAAGGTTGTTTTCCAGCAAGAGGGAACCATTTCAGATGAAAAATTGAAGATATGTGTTATGGGGGAGGTTAGGAAGTGGAACCCTAGTTTTAAGAATGTGGGATCTTTTCAATCTGTTCCTGCACTCTTCTCCATGTCCAATTTTTTTAGTAGGTCCTCAACTTGTTTGAAGGTTACTGGGGAGAGACAGAAGCAGCCCTGGTTTTGCGGATTCACAGGAACATCCTTAGGTGTGGGACAGTTGGTGCGCTTAGCAGCTGAGGAAGAGTCAAATGCTTCTGCAGTCCTGCTGTTGCGAAATGCGCATTTAGTTTTTCGAGGATAGTACCCTGGTCAGTGATCGTGGTAATTTTGGCAGGGATTGCTGGAGGGATTCTGTGACCTTCAACAGTTTTTATCATTTTCCAGAATTTAACTGAGTTGCCGTTAGCACTTTCTGAGGCTTCCACATAATAGTTGGTTTTGGAGGTTCTAATGAGCTTAGTACAAGCATTTCTGACAGTTCTGAATGCCGTCCAGTCTATGGGGGCTTTGGTACTTCTTGCGGTTGTTCAGAGTTCGGTCCATTGGGCTTGTGCCGTTTTCAATTTAGCAGTTAACCAAGGGTAAGAAGATTTTTTCACTCTGCATTTTATAAATGGGGTGTGTTTATTTGCTAGATTTGTAAGGGTTGTATTAAGAATGCTGATAGCCTCATCCACTGAAGGGGCCAAGTAAAAGTTTTGCCAGTTTGTACTCCTGAGGTTGGCTAAGTAGTTTTCAAGTTTGAATTTACGGAAGCTTCGTTTAGTGAGAGAGCAAGAGAAGCATTTTTCCTAGCATCTTGTACAGACAGCTACATTGTGGTCACTAACGTCATTATGGAAAACGGCTGCAATTTTGTAGGGTCTACTTGTGAGGATCAAGTCTAGTATAGAGCTTTTAGTGCATTTTTAACATTAATTCTAGTGGGTTCAGAGATGAGCTGTAAGAAACCCAGCTCTGTCGCACATTTCTTTTAGGGTGTTCGCTTTGGGAGTGAGCCTGTCCAGGTTCAGGTCACCTAGGATGATGGACTCATTGGGGTAGTGTATCGACAAAGTTTCTGAGGGTTGATAAAGTTCTAAGCCCCCTGATGGCGGTCTATAGCGTCAATAATACTGAGTGCTGCAGATGAGGGCAGTGTGAGTCTTGCGGCTAAACATTCGAATTCCCTAGGTTTGGTAATTGCAAGGAGTTCAGTAGCGATGAGTTTAGAATTGACATAAATTACTACCCCTCTCCCCTTGTTGGTCTGTCCAGTCTAAAGGTATTGAATGAAGGTAACGCTATCTGTTATTCTTAAATGGCACCCTTTAGCCATGTTTCAATGATTACGAGTATGTCCAGATCTGTATGTGAAACCCATGTTTTTACTGTATCAAGTTTGTTCAGGAGGCTGCAGACACTGATCTGCATCATTTTTAGGCCAGATGCTGAAGTAAATTAAGATGAGGAAGTGAGGGGGGAGGAAGGACCAGGGTTTACTTCAATATTCCCTGAGCACATAAGTAATAATGTGATAAGTGTTTTTAACCTATGACTTAAGAATATAAGTTATTTCTTGTGTGGGATAGTGTTGTGTGTCAGTAATGGGGTGGGGTGTTTATAAACAGGATAAAGACAAAACGAGGCAGTTACAAAGGCGAGTGAAATGGCCCAGATGGCTAATTATTGTGGTGCTATAAGGGAAATGGAAGATGCATCCCGGGAGGGATATGGGTTGCAAATAAAAAAGGAGTTTGTAAGGGTATATAGGGTTAATATGAGTGTTGTGGGCTCTGTGTACAGCGCCAGATAGGGATATGACGCTAATATGAATAGCAGTATGGACAGCATGGTAATAGCAATGTTGAGACACTTGCAATTGTGCAAATTGTGTTGTGACTCTGAGTAGGTTAGGTAGCGCCACCTGGCAGGAGAGTGGGTGTTGGATTACTAGAGGAGCCAAGCCAGTTGCAGGGGAAGACGAGCAGAGCAGAGATAGCAGGAGGTACCAAGAGCGGCTGGGGGGTGGGACTTAAGCACTAATAGATACTGGCAGCTGAGACATTACAAGTGGTGGTATGGCCTAATGGTGAAAGCTTCCAGCTACGGATGAGCCAAGTATCAGGAGCCAGGGGTTCAAATCCCAAGGGATGGGGACGAGGGAAAGGATGGAGAGAGGTTGGCTTCAGGAGGAGTGAGGGGAGGAAACAGGTAATTAAAGGACAATATAGTATAGACATGGTAATCTATATTAGGAGTTGGAGGAGGTATAGGTCGCACAACAGGGACCCGTTAGTGTACCACTAATATAAACAACTAATGGAGTCTGGGGGAGATAGAAAATATAGGGCAAGTCACGTGACCACAAACACTCATAAAGGAAACGTCCACCCAGGGTGGGGGCTGGATGGGGCAGCAGTAGTGGTGGCAGGTAACCACACTCCCTACAACAAGAAACGCTCCCGGTATAGCTGTGGCCTTTTCCTACTAGTGTGCTGCAAGCACACCTGCTAGTGTGCTGCAAGTTCCGGGGAGGGGGTACGTTTCGTTGGCTGGGCCGGGGGGAGAGCCTCCATATCTTAGGCCCTCACAATTCTACCTATGGAAGGAACAAAGGAGTGGGTTACTAACAGCACACAAGGGATTAAGGGGTCACTAGTATAACAAAGGGACTGCAGGGGTCAGGGCGGGAAAATGGGCTGAGAGTCAAGGGGGGAGCAGTGGAACAAACAGACAATATGGTAGGGGGAATTCAACAAATTATACAGCACCGGTAGCCAACACAGAAGGCAATAACATTAGCAAAAAGGTACAGTATACATCGGAGCACAACCACAGCCTTAAGGTGCATGCAGAAAATGGGTTAAAACCAGGCAAATAAGCAACAGTGTCTTATGGAGAAAAAAAAACAACCACCAGACTCCCTCCGTCAAGAAAAGCTCCTGGTATAGCTACAGCCCCTACCTGCTAGTGTGCTGCAGGCTTCAGGGAGGGGGTCTGTTTCAGTAGGGGGGGCGAGAGCCTCCATAGCTTAGGCCCTCACAGTTCTGCCTGCTAATGTGCTGCTGGCTCCAGGGAGGGGGTCTGTTTCAATGATGTCAGGGTTAGCCCATGCACCACAAACTGAAATGCTCAGGACATCTGAATAATGCTCATAGTGGTTTGGGTTAAAAGTTAACTCTCTGAAATGTAAGGGCTGCACGAGTCCCCAGACAGCTCCTCTTATAGTTTGACAAGATGGCAATCGCACATGGCAGAGTCTCCCTTTTCACCTCCCTCATTACTGCTCTAACTCTGTGTTTTCCCTGCCTCCATCCTTAACTTCAACTGCATGTGTCATTCCTGAAATGGCACAGAGTCAGACCCGAACATTTTACAAACTGCCGATGATCACAATTACAGGTCGGAGGCAAAAGTTTATTTTCTTTTGCAAGGCTAATATCAAGTTCATTGGTTATTGTTAACATTATTTACATGCTATTACAAGAACTAGATGTTAGGTACATATGCCTGCCATTAAGTACTAATGTGCTAAAATGAGCTGACAAAAGTTAAAAATATTAAATATGATGTTTAAAAAAAAAGAGTGCTAAGCTTGTTCAGTCCCACTCGGGAAGTTTTTCCTGTCTGCTTAACAGTTTCCAATCACACCATGGACAGTTCTTATTCTTGGCAGACTTTGTAATTCTAATAAAAATGTGAATTTCTTTGCCACAGTAAAAGGATTGCACCCCTCATGCCGTAAGTATAATCTGAGTGTAACCGGCCAGTTCCTAGGGTTACTAGAATCCCATCAGTTTTACATCAGGCAGATAGCTTAGCTTGGTCAGTGTTAGAGTGATTAAATGCTCCCTGTAAAACATTACATCATCATTTGCCTGGCTCTGCTGAGCAGAGGATGAGGTAATGCTATTCGGAACTCTCTCAGCAGCATAAGCCACACTTGGCCAGCAGCTGGGCTGAGAGTCAGTGTAGTCTGAAGTTAGAGTTGGAGTGAGAGAGTTCTTAGGGCAAGAGCTGCTTGCTGGCGCTCTTGTCAAGAGGGAAGGAGCCTTATTTGTCATTTTACTGCCATAGTTCAGTAACCGACAGCTGGTTTCTCTGGAAATGGTGGCTACCAGATCCTGTGAAGCCCCAATGTGGTAAAGATTTATTTATTTAAAATTTGATAACCGGGAAAGACACCATGATCAACTGCCTGCTTCAGGCATGACCCAGGAAAGGGGTACAATACAACAGAGGGTAAGCAAATATATTCGCAATAATACTGATAGGGTGTGTGTCGTGGTTGGGACAACATCACGCCCCCAGGTGGCTGGGCACGAGGCCGCAGGCCGAAAAGGTCCAACAACTGAGGCGTGACATTATCCCAAACGACACACACCCTGGAGGGCATTATTGCTATTATACAATGGCTTGTTGTTATACAGAATAAAAAAAATAATTTTAAAGATGTTTTTGTGTGGAAAAATATTTTTGTTTTTAAAGAGAAGATGAAACAATCAATCAAAGGCTCCATAAAACAATCAATCAAAGGCTCCATAAAATGGTCATCTGCAGGTTCACAGTGAGGCTGAGACTAGACCCGTGATGTTGTACTGGGACAACATCACGGGTCCAGCCCCAGACTGACCAATCAGAGTCCAGGATTTTTTCTTGCCATTGTATAATACAGAATAATGCAGTGTATATAAGGGAGCTATTTACATTGAGTAATTTCATATATGATACAGTGAGTATTTACAATATTTACAGAATAGGAGGCAGTATAGCGCAGTGGATTAAGGCTCTGAGCTGCAAATCTGGAGACCTGGGTTTGAATCCCACAGCCCCCTAGGTGCATACTGTGTGACCCTGAGCAAGTCACTTAACTTCCTTGTGCTCCCAGGTTGCACCTGCAAACAAGCTTTCAGCTTAGTGTGTCTCACCTGGTAAAATAAGTGGTAAAAAAGAATAGGGTTGCATATATAGACAGTAGATAACAGCTATAACGTGCAAAATCTCATATAGAGCCTGCTGCCTTGGAACAGGAGTAAGGAGATGCAAGACAGGGGCAGAAGAAAAAATTACTCACCTTAGTAATGTTGTTTCTTCTAATGGAGTCTTGCTATATTATGACATATGCAGTGAGTCCCAACCTTCGAACTGCTCCAGAGGTGAAAGAGTTAACTTTCCATGCAGGGCATGGAACCTTGAGCGCGAGCTCAGTTGAAAACTCTGTCTGTTGTTCTTCAAACTCAAACTGTCAGATCTTTACGAGCAAAACTCACTAAGGTTCTGTGTGGAAGCCGTAAACCTACACTAGCCAACTGGCTACTAAATATAAGAACACATCTTTCTTGGTCCCAAAACAAAGACTCAAGTCAGGGGATCCAGAAAAAATAAAAACATAACACCCAAACACCCCAAAAAGGAGGGGTGAAAATAAGGTGGGGCATCTACCAAGTGCCAACACTACACTGCCCACCCACATCCCAAAAGTAGAAGTTCTGAGAGGGGCAGGCTGGGGAGGTCATAATATAGCAAGACTCCATTAGAAGAAACAACATTACTAAGGTGAGTAATTTTTTCTTCAAACAACATGAAGTCTTGCTATATTATGACATATGCAGACTACACAGCAGTACCTCCATGGAGGAGGGACAGAACCTACTTAGGAAATAGGCTCTGAAGCACAGCTGTGCCAAACCGAGCATCACTCCTAGCCTGGATATCCAGGGAGTAATGCTTGGTAAAAGTGTGAACTGTTTTCAAGGTAGCTGCTTGACATATCTCTAGGATAGGGATGTCCCTGGCAGCAGCCAGAGACGCAGCTGTACCTCTGGTAGAGTGAGCCCTCAGGCCTGAGGGAGGAACCTTACCCAATTTCTCATAGCAAAATTGGATACAAGAGACAATTCACCTGGCAATGAATCTTTTAGTGGCAGGTTTCCCTTTACCAACCTCACCATAAGTGAGGAACAGTTGGAAGGAGTCAAACCTGTGACCCTTGGTACGTTCTATGTAGTAACTAAGGGCTCTTTTGACATCTAAACTGTGCAGTCTCCTCTCGCCAGAGGAGGAATGGTCAGTGAAGTACACAGGAAGAGAAATAGATTGATTAAGGTGGAAGTCTGAAACCACCTTAGGCAAGAACTTCCTGTTAGTCCTGAGGACCACCTTATCTCTATGAAAGGAGATAAAATCAGGTTCCACTGACATTGCCTGTAATTCACTTATGCGCCTGGCAGAAGTGATAGCTACCAAAAACACAGTTTTCCAAGTCAAGTACTTAAGCTCTGCTGAAGACAAGGGCTCAAAAGGGGGTTGCATAAGCTGAGCAATGCAAATATTAAGATCCCAGGCAGGGGAGGTCCCTGAAAGGGGGTTGGTGTGAAGCAACCCCTTGGAAAACTTGGAGAATACAGAATGAGCTGAAAGAGAAGAGGGTTTACCTGCTGATAAGAAAGCAGACACGGCTGCCAGGTGCACTTTTAGGGTTGCTGGTCTCAGCCCCAACGTATTCAAATGCACCATGTAATCCAGGACTGTGGATAAATCAGCAGATTCTGGGGAAATATGCCTGCTAGAGCACCAAATGGAAAATCTCTTCCATTTGGAATTATAAGTAGCCCTGGTGGAAGGCTTCCTAGAAGCCTTCAAGATATCCAATACACCTTGGGAGAGGTGTAGGTCAGCAAACTCTAACTCTTCAAGATCGAGGTCTTGAGATTGAGAGATTTGAGATTCGGGTACCAAACTCTCCCCTGGGCACAGGTTAACAGGTTGTGATTCCTGGGAAGACACAGGGGAAGGTGGACTGCTAAGGACATAAGGAGTGGGTACCAGGGCTGCCTGGCCCAATCTGGAGCAATCAGGATCATCTTGCAGGGTTGAGATCTGATTTTGACTAGCACCTTGAAAAGAAGAGGGAAGGGGGGAAAAGCATAGAGGAACTTCCCTTCCCAACTGAGAAGGAAGGCATCCAGGGGGACTGAGCCCAACACTGGGGGCCTGCAGCAAAAAAGAAGAAGTTGGTGATTGTCTGGGGCTGCAAAAAGATCCATCTGCGGAGTGCCCCATCTGGCAAATACTACCTCCAGTACTAGGGGATCCAGTGACCATTCGTGATGGCCCTGGGAAATCCTGCTGAGAGCATCTGCCAGGACATTGTCCTTGCCTGGGAGGTGAACTGCCGTAAGGGAGGTGTTCAGGGAATAAGCCAGGGACCACAACTTCATTGCTTCGGTGCACAAGGCCGTAGACCGAGTGCCTCCTTGCTTGTTGATGTACCACATTGTAGTGGTGTTGTCTGTTCTGACCTGTACGACTTTGTTCTGAACAGATGTGGAAAAAACTTGAAGTGCTAGAAAAACTGCTCTGAGTTCCAACAGATTGATGTGAAGCAGAGATTCCTGTGGGGACCACAATCCCTGGGTAGTGAGATCGCCCATGTGAGCTCCCCACCCCAAGAGGGATGCATCTGTAGTAAGAATTAAGGAGTGAGACTGAGGAGTGAAGGGGACCTCCCGTCTCAGATTGCTCTGGTCCTGCCACCACTGAAGGGCTTGGATCAGGGTTCAAGTCACTGGGATCAATTTGGTTAAAGGGTCTCTCCTTTGAGACCAAAAGGCTCTCAAATGGAACTGGACGTCCCTCATCTGAAATCTTGCTCCCTGCACCACTGCTGTAGAAGCAGCCATGTGCCCCAGGAGCTGCAGAAAATGCCTTGCTGGTCGAGAGACTTGCAGGGTGAAAGAAGAGGCCAGAGAGACCAGGGTCCTTGCTCTTTCCAGAGGGAGGAAGGCTCTGGCCTCTTTTGTGTTCAGTTCTGCACCTATGAAGGAGAGGAGCTGGACAGGCTCTAGAACTGACTTTTGAAGATTGAGAAGGAAACCTAGGGATGTGAGCAGTTGCTGAGTTACCTGAAGGTGAAGTTTGACTTGTTCTGGAGACTGGCCTACTATGAGCCAGTCGTCCAGGTAAGGAAAGATGGCAATCTTTTGCCTTCTTAAGTGGGCAACTGCTACTGCCAGGCATTTTGTGAATACCCTCGGGGCAGAGGTGAGGCCGAAGGGCATTGCTCTGAACTGGTGGTAATGGCCTGAGGGCAGTTCGAATCTGAGGTACTTTCGATGGG
This sequence comes from Neoceratodus forsteri, assembly GCA_016271365.2. Classification (NCBI taxonomy): domain Eukaryota; kingdom Metazoa; phylum Chordata; order Ceratodontiformes; family Ceratodontidae; genus Neoceratodus; species Neoceratodus forsteri. The sequence continues at coordinate 1,377,862,026 of CM028132.1, read as the reverse complement.
AGCTTCTGATGAGAACATGGAAGTAGGCATCCTTGAGGTCCAGGGACGCTAGCCAGTCCCCTGGCCTTAGAGAAGGTAAAATAGTTCCCAGAGTCATCATTTTGAATTTTGGTTTTAAAAGGTGCTTGTTTAGGTATCTGAGGTCCAGGATGGGCCGCCATTCTCCTGTCTTTTTTGGGGTAAGGAAGTACCTGGAGTACAACCCTTTGCCCTGGTGTACGGGTGGAACCCTTTCCACAGCTTTGAGAGCCAGGAGGGTAGAAACTTCTGTTTCTAGGGCAAGTGCCTCTGATGGATTTGCAGGTGGAAGGGACCTGGTTCTCATCTTTGGAAATTTTTTGAAGCTGAGAACCAGTCCCTGGCTTACTACTTCCAGGACCCACTTGTCTGATGTTAAAGACTTCCAGTCCTGGACAAAGTAAGCCAGCCTACCCCCTACAGGTAGAAGAGAATCGGCCCTGGCCACCCCATCAGGGTGCCTGCTTGGCAGGGGCTTTGGGCTGAGGGGTGGAAGCAGGCTTGCTTGCACCCCGTCTGCCTCTCCCTCTAAAGAACCCCCTCTGGGCATAAGCAGAAGAGGAGGCCTGGACTTGGTAGAAAAGCCTATGAAAAGGCCTGCCCCTACCCCTGGAAGGCTGCCTTTGAGGAGTGGCCTGCCTTTCCTTGGCCTGTGCACTCCTATAGGTGGTCCTATATTCATCCATTTTCTTCATGCAATTCTCTGTCTGCTCCCCAAACAGAGAATTCCCCACAACAGGAAAATCCAAGGCCTTAGACTAGGTATCCTGTGACACGGCAGTACATCTGAGCCAATCCATTCTGTGAAGTGCCACAGATGTAGCCATGACCCTTGATGACACATCATTACAGTCTACTGCAGCATGAAATTGCACCTTGGATGCCTCAATACCATCCGCAGCCACCTGTTCCAGCTCCCTGGCAAGCTGGTCAGGGACCTGTTTTGCCAGGGTCAGCACAGTATCCCATCTGGATTTCTGGTACCTAGCAGCATAAGCCATATAATTTGCCTGTCTGAGTCCCAAAGATACTGCCATGTACTGTTTCTTTGCCATGGCATCAATCCTTCTGGAGTCCTTTTCAGGGGGGTTGGAAGCTAGAGGAACATTTGCCTTGTCACAGGCTGCAGCCTGCACTGCCCCCACATGGCTGCATTGCTGTGTGAGGAACTCCGTATCAGAGCCTGATAACGTATACCTCTTGTCCATCCTTTTATCAACAGGAGGTATAATGTGAGGAGTTTTTAGAATTTTTACTGTCTGTTTCCGAAAAGATTTATGCAAAGGAATAGACAGTCTCCTAGACTCCGGAATATCCATCATTTCTACATAATCAGGCTCCTCTTGGTCATCAACAGCTTCCTCAACAGGCAGCTGGAGAGTTTCAGCAACTTTCTTATAGAACATAAAATGAGAAGGAGACTCAGATAGCCTGGGGAGAAACCCCTAACGGTCTGTCTGGAGAGATGTTCGGTTCAATGGGCACATCCAGACTTTCAAAACCACATTCACTCTCCTCATACTCCTCTTCCCCCTCCTCCGGTTCATAAAAATCCTCAAAATCATAATCTTGAACCGGTGGAACCGGCTGAACTGAGCGTTTACCTGATGGTGTTGGTTCGGTCAGAACTGGGGAAAGTGACTGGACAATTTGAATTGCTTTAGCTATTTCCTCAGCGGTTGGAGAAAGAACTTTTGGCTCCCCACTAGCTGACATCCTAGTCCTTTTAGTTGGAACCGGCTCCTCAGACCTGGCTCTTCATTTGCCTGAGGAAGTATCGCCCTGGTCAGAGGGCACTCCCTCCGGTTCGGTTGGGACCGAACCGGGCTGGCCATCCGGGTCAGCGGACTTTTTGGCCCCTTTCCCGAGCCTACCAACTCTTTTCACGGTGGCAGCAGGAAAATTCTTACAAATCTGGCAGTCTGTATTGAGGTGGTCAAACCCCAGACAATATACTAGGTGTGTGGGTCAGCCTTAGCAAAGGCTTCCCACAAACACCACAGTGCTGAAACCCAGTGGGCCCGGTTTTTCTTTTGGGTTTCAGACATAGTGCCAGCCTAACCAAACTTGCCCATTGGCAATCCGTAACAAGACTCATATCGGTTCCCAACACGTGTCATGGGTCGTGGAAAAACGTAATGAAACCGTTTTTAGAACTGATAAGAACCGGGAACCGCACTCTAATGAAGGACTAGTGAAGTTTGAGAATAAACTGATCAGTTCAAACCGAACTGCTTACAAGTTCCACACAGAATAAATAAATGTAAGCTTCTATTACTTACAATACCACAGACAAAGCTTGAACCGACCGGTTATGGTTTAATTTCGTCGAAAACCGATAAATAATACTTTTAACCGACAAACGAACCAAGCAGAAGGAGAAATCTCTGGAGCGACTGTTCAGTGAGGTGGAGTAAAGAATCTGACAGTTTGAATTTGAAGAACAACAGACAGAGTTTTCAACCGAGCTCTCGCTCAAGGTTCCATGCCCTGCATGGAAAGTTAACTCTTTCACCTCCGGAGCAGTTCGAAGGTTGGAACTCACTGCATATGTCATAATATAGCAAGATTTCATGTTGTTTGAAAGCAAAAAGTCTTAGAGAGGAAGACAGGTGAAAGAAGTGGAAGGGGTAGGTCTGAGTAAGCACTTAAGAGCAGGAAAGGAGGGGGTGACGGGGGTTTGGGGGGGATGCTGTTCCAGAGGGAAGGAAGCCTATAAGAGAAAGCTAGTTTGCTGACTGAGGTGAGGGCTCGTGGGAGAGCAAAGGGTCAAGCACTGATTGATCGCGAGTTGTAGGGGGAGGGAGTGGCAGGTTTAAGGAGAGAAGCAAGGTATGGTGGTAGAGTCCCAAACCAAAATTTGGATATGAGGTATTGGATTTCCGCTTGCGGCGCCGGTGACCCGGGTTCGGGAATGGACCCAGGGTCGCTGGAGGGCCAGCCGGGGAAGAAGGATGGAGCATCCCAGGAACTGCTCTCCTTCCCTGGGGGGAGGGTGGGGACAGTGCCTGGCACTTGATGGATCCCTGGCGGAGGTCAGAGGTACTGCAGCTACCGGCGCTTGACAGATTTCAGGGGGCAGGGTGGACACAGGACGTCATTGCACGTCCCGGCCTCCTGTGCACAAAAAAGGGGAAGAAAAACCCTGCTCCCGCCACCTTGATGACGCCCGCTCTGGCTGCATTGGCTCTCAGGTCGACTCCCGCCTTTCCAATGTTCGCAGCGCCCTTGGCCCGGAGTGCCGTGACTCCGTTCTGGGGGGCAAGCCAGGGGGTTCAGGGAAGGCGGCTAATATGAGTAGCCACAGCTGGAGTCCGTGACCAGGCAAATGGTCCCGGCAGAAGGAAACAGGACAAAAATACAGAATAAATTAAAAAATAAAGAATTTGGATATGAGGGTGGAGCAGTAGGAAGCACATCTCAGAGAGGGATTGGAGGGACAGGGAGGAGCAGTGGTCACAGTGGTGAGTTAAACGGGGGGAATTAGAGGTGAACCTACAGAAAGCACGGTAGAGCACATAAAGTTTGGAGAGGGAGGCTGCAGGGACAGCACTGAAAACTACATCAGCATATTCGAAAGCAGGGAGGATCCATTTAACCACTAAGTCGCGTCTAACAGGAAGGGGAAGGCTGGCCTTGTGGTAACAGAGTAACCCTAGCGTTGGGCACAGGTTGGAGTGGAGGGCGTTAATGTGGGAAGAAAAATCAAGTGAGGGATAGAGCCAAACTCCAAGGTACTTGTAGGCGGTGGCATTTTCAAGGTTTTTCACAGAAATAAAGAATGGGACTGAAGGTTCAGTGAATACTCGGAGCAATTTCCCAACCGACTAAAAGCTATCAGTACTGCCCAAAATGTAGACACTGTGTGTGTACAAGTTAAAGAGATGGTTTGGTGTGAGATCTGAGGAATTCAGGTTATTGTTCATGTGTTCTGAGGGGAACAAGTGGCAACCCGGGTTTGGGAATGAGCCTGGGCCACTGGGGGTCAGCAGGATTGAGCGTCCTGAGGACTGCTCTCCTCTCGTGGAGGAGGGGACTGAGTCGTCCACTCACAGACTGCCCTCTGGTAGTGGCTGGAGGGCAGTACGGATCGGGAGGCTTGATTCGACATCCTTGCGTCAAAAGGGGAGGGGAGGCCGGCGAAAGGAAAATGAGCCTGGCAGGCTCGGGATGATGGTCTGCCGGAGGGCGGTCCTCGGATTCTGGATTGGGTCTCCGGGAGGGGAGTAGCGGCAACCTTCATCTGGCCCGCGCAGGGGCAATCTCATGGGAAACTACAGGGCCGCCTAGCACAAGAGCAGCGGGACCGGAGAGAGAGAGAGAGAGAGAGTGTCCTCCATTTGGAGAGCTGCTTATGCCAGGGCTCCAGTGGATAAAGTGCTTATGGAAAAAAAAATCAATTTACCTTGGTGAAGCAGCTTGCACTGCAACTTAACAGAGATCATCAGTCAACAATGCAATTACTTCCCCACCTTTCACCAATTTACATATTCAGCTTTCACCAATGCTACATTTACAAGGATGGAACAGCCTGCTTTGCCATCAGTTCCCCACCTTTCACCAATGCTACATTTCACAAGGTGGAACAGCCTGCTTTGCCATTGGCCCCTCACCTTTCATTAATGCTAAATACAGTATATAAGGGTGGAACAGCCTGCACCACACCCTAATCACATTCTACCCAGCTTACATACATATAACATGGAAACACAGATTTTGTCGGCAGAAAAAAAACAAACTTTTGGCCTACCCAGACTGCTCCTTGTCCCTGCCTATTCCACCACTAGTGACCTTTGTTGGACATCAATGTCATTCCCTCACCCTGTTCCTCTACCTAGTATGCCTAAACAGGGAGCTTCAGCCTGCAGCGCCATGGGTCCCATACCTTTGCCAACACCACATTCTCCAGAGCCAAGTTTCTAAAAAAATGAAAAAAATAAGAATTAAATGAGAATGGGACTGTTACCTCTGCTGAGCACTGCTCCATTTTCCTTGTAATCCTGTATCTCCGCATCCTTCCTCTCCAGTAATATCATAAGGTCCTCAGTCTGCTGCTGCATGACAAGATTCATACTCAGAAAAGGACGAACAAGGTGACGGGAGACCTGAAATCAAAAACATGTACAGTATAATGAAGTAAACAATAAAAGTCAGATCCTTTAGAAAGCTTAAACACTTACTTTATCCACTCACTGCTTGTGAACCTGAACAGGGACAGGTGTCAAATCATCCCAAATGTGGGCTATTTACTGGTGAGTTCACAGTTGTTTGTAACAAGCCCCTCTCAGTCAAACTAGTAAGAGTATGAGGTGCACAACACATAGTAATTGGAGCACACCTGATCTGGACTGCTTCCATCAGCATGACAAGGCCTGGAGAACACACAAAGATACACATAAAGACGAGGGCAGGGAATCACATATGTACTCATGAGCAGTACAGGAACCACAACCAGAAAGGCCAAATCAGCCTTCTACTTGGACATTTGGGAGGCAAAAAGCTACATGCCGAAAATCCTCTGATCAAGTATAAATACCGTTCTGGGAAGAATCAACCTCAGCCTATTGTGCACCTAGTCTACAACTCCATCATCATCTAAGGAAACGCTGACTTAGCTGATGCCTTTAACCTGCATTTTATCAATCTTAACCCTTCCAGCACCTATTGAAACACATTCCTCCCACCAGAACCAATCCCTTCAAATTGTGGTGAAGTATGTTCCATCAGCGCAGCACCAGTCCCATTCATCTTCACCACTATCAGCCAAGATGAGGTGTGGAAATTACTTAAGGAACTTGGTGCCTCAAAAAGCACAGGCTTTGATGGCTTGGACCCCCACTTCCTAAAATCTGCAGCAGCCAACTTGCAGATCCTATACTCATCTCTTAAATCACAGGTGGTCAAAGTCAATGGTGTGACTTCTCCCTCCTAGAACATTTAAAGGAAAACTATACCCTCATATCTTCTAAATGTAATTTGTTTCCACGTCAACAGACAACTCTTTTTATGCAGCTGTTAAAGATATAGGCAACTGCATTAGTCAGTTTTCATAGTTCATACTAGGCCCTGTTACTGTCCTGGGAGATTCCATTGCATGGCTGTTGAAATCTCATTGTTCCTGAGAGCTGCATTAGCACATGAGAACATGATGCGTAATCACCCTTTAAACTCCCCAGTATACCTGTCTGCTTAATTAGTCTTTAAAGTAACAAGCTACAAGAAGGTGTGAAATACCACATTTACCTTCAGTGAGTTTTGCAAACTATCTCAGATATAATGCAGGCTTTTCCCCTTTAAACTTCATTCAGTTTATGAGTTTCCAGATAATTTCTTTACAGGTTATTTGTTCTTTCAACACAGAGATACATGATATAAATGGTTGATCTGACATCATGTTCTCATATGCTAATGCAGTTCTCATGGATAATGAGATTGCAACAACCATGAAATGGAGACCCCCAGGGCAATCACAGGGGCTATCATGAGCAGTGAAGACAAGCTAAGGCTAACACATATAGCCCTAACAGCTACAGGAAAGGAGTTGTCTGTTGACATGGAATCAAATAAAATGTAAACAATATGATGGTGTAGTTTTCCTTTAATTCTGAAGTACCTCAAGGATCTATCCTTGGTTTACTGCTCTTCAGCCTATTTGTAAGAAAACGAACCTCCATTTGTGACACTCAGAACACCAGTATGCATCTGTATGCCAATGACACAGTCAAATATGCAAAGTCCAAGTCAGAGAATGACCTCAACTCCACTTTATAGACTATCTTTGACACTACACAAACCAGGCTGGAGAAAAACAACCTGCTCCTAAACAACAACAAAACTAAAGTTCTGATGTTCATCAGAAAGCCACTAAATGTCTAAAATCTACAGAGTCTCCCATTCACTGACCCACCACTAGAGGTGGTCCAAAACGTCAAGTACCTGGGACTATGGTGAGATGCAAAATTAAGCTTCACAGAACTTATTAGCAAGGTAGTGAGGGGGACCCACCTGAAACTCAGCACCCTATACCGGGTCAAAAACTACCTGCCACCCAGAGTTAGCAAGCTAATCTTTAGACACTTATTGCTCCTGGCACTACAGTATGGAGGAGATATCTACAGGGAAGTGGTAGGCGGAGATGGCAGAAAAATGGACTTTCAATGAGGAATATCAGATTCTCGAGTCCGGCAGGGATAGGAGATAATCCAGAACCTGGGGAATTGGTCAAGAGAAAGGGTCCTATCACTTGGAAGCTGCCTAGAATGACAAATGCTTCCACCTCATAATGTGGATGGTTTGGGAGATGGCATTCTAGCCTCAATCAGAACCTCAGTAACCTTGGGGAAGACTCCAAAGCATGAGATGGCTATGTCAGAAGGAGCCATGCAAGCAGGTGGAGGGACCTAGATCCGGATGGATCAAGGTGCTCTGGTCCAGGAACAAGTTGGAACAGAGAAGAAAGGGAACTGGAGGGTCCACTGCCCGATGGTGAGGTAGAGGGGACCAGACCTGGTGCGGCCAGTATGGCACAATAAAGATAATTCCTGACCCCCTCTAACTGCAGTTGGAGGAGAACCCTCTGGAGTAGTGGGAAGGGGGGAACAGAGGGAATTCCCCTTCCCAGAGATGGAAAACACCAGGCCTGGGAATGAGTGGGCAGGAACTGGGTGGTTTGGCATTGGATGGGCATAGAACAGATCCAATTCTGGTCGTCCCCTCCTGTCAAAGCACTCTTCGATGACTGATGGGCGCAGTTTCTGCCCATGAGGCTGAGCCTGAGTGCGACTAAGATTGTCCTCCAGGACTTTCTGAACGCCTGGCACCTGCACTGCCGAGAGGTGAAGGCTGTGCTGTATGGCCCAATTACACACCAGCATAGCCTCCCATCAACAGGGATATGAGTGGGTTCTCCCTTATTTGTTGGTGCACCAGACCACACACATGTTGTCTGTCTGGGTTAGTAGTGATGCCGGGAGAGGCTGGTGGTGGAAAGTCTGAAGGGTGTACAACACCGCCCACATCCCTGGCACCTAGATGTGCAGGGATAACTCTATCCAGGGACCAGTGTCACCAGAGGAGAGTCTCCTTCCTGGTACGGAATCCAAGACCTAGAGGTCAGAGTCTTCAAACCTCTGATCCCCCTGGACCCACAGGGTCCACCGCAGAATATGCAGGTGGAGCCTGGCAAGGGGTACCATAGGGAATGGCACTTACATGAGGCCCAATGGCTGGAGGCAGGATCAGTCCATAACCCAGTGGCTGAAGGCAACTCGACGAGCTTGCTCCTCGAGGGTCTCTGCCCTGTCCTGGGGAAGAAACTGGTCCTCGGTGGGGCCAGCAATGCCCCACTGTAGAAGAGATGTTGGCATGGGGACAGGAGGGACTTTGAATAGGGCACGATGATCCCCAGAGGAAGGAACAACTGCAGGGTGGAGCCAAGAATCTGTTCCAGACGTTCCTTTGATGTGACCATAAGGAACTTGCCATCGAGGCAGGGGGACATGAAGTGTGCCTGCTGTCTTAGAGCCATGGCCACTGCTGCCAGGCACCAGGTGAAGACCCTGGGGGCCAAAGAATGGCCAAAAGGGAGGATTTTGAACTGGTAGTGCTCCACCTAGAAATAAAAGTGGAGGAAACAGCCATGGGCAGGAAAAAACAGGAGATGGAGGTATGCATCCTGCAAAAGGAGGGCACAGAGCCAGACCCCGGGGTGGGCCCGTGGCAAATGCCCTGGGACAACCACCACATGAAGGCACTTGCACCCCATATACTGACTCAAAAGACACAGATCCTGAATCAGCCAGAGATCCCGTTTCCTTCAGCACCCGGAGCAAAAGGGGGTATGAACTGTGTCCGACCTGCCCCAGCAGAAAGGGTTCTCTGACACCCTTCCGGAAGGGGGGGATATGTGCCCCCAACTAAAAAGAGAGCCCCTGAGGGTGTCCAAGTGGCTACATGGAGAGTTGCTGGTGGGCGGGTTGTTGCACTGGGTGATGAAAGGAGGAACCGTGCTCCCCTCTCTGCTGAGTGCGGTAGAGGGAGTGCACTGAACGCAGGGCATTGCCCAACTCTTGTAGAGATGAGCACGTCCTGGACATCCCTGCTGAAGGGAGCAAAGCCCCAGAACGGGGCATCCATAATGGAGGCTTGAATGTCCAGGACGAAGCCCGACAGGCGAAGCCAGGCGTGGCGTTGGAGACAAACGGCCACTGCCGTGCTTCATGCAGAAGCATCCACCGTCTCGTAAGCAACACAAAGGACGTGGAAGCTCACAATGGAGGCAGAGTAGAGTAACTGCTCCAACTGAGCCTTAGAAGAGTGTCTTTTGCCTGGTTCATCAGTGACTGTTGATGGACCACCATGTGTGCCAAATAATTTTGGACGCACAGGGCTAGAGTGGAAAAAGTGTACACTTGTCGGCTGAAGTGGTCTAATTGCCTGGACTCTTTATCTGGAGGGGAGTCGCTCAGGTGCTTAGGTTTCTTATTCCTGCATGGGCTACAGTTATGACAGTGGAGTCAGCCTTAGGGTGGGTCCCAAAGTGGGTCCGACCACTGGGGGCGTAGTATAGCTGATCTGCCTTCCTAGGCACTGGAGCAAAACCAATGCCAGCTGCTGCTATATGGTGGTGGTAATGTCATCCTGGGGTGCCACAAGAGGAGGGACCACCACCAATGTGACCTCTTGGAGGCAAAGGTGCTCCACCAAATGGCACTGCTGAAGATCCTGCTCCTCTGTTTGCCAACCCTGTAATGTCTAAATGAGCCTCATCGCCTCCAGAAAGGAAGGATCCTCTGGACGGAATGTAAGGGTCTCCTTAACCCAGACCTCCTTGGAAGAGGAGTGAGAAGGGGAGTCTGGATACTCTGCAGAATCTGATTCCTCATCCTTTGTCGGGAGGAGGAGGAGCCCTAGGAATAGGCAGAGGAAGATTCCACGTCAGTGCAGGGGCTGACGGAGGTGCCACCAGGACTGGCATCAGGTGCTGAGTGTACGCCCACCAGAAATTAAATAAGGTGCTATAATTGGTCAATGTTGGGTGAGGATATGCTGGAGGATAAAAGCACTCTGGCGTTGGGTAGGACAGCGGGTTGCGTGTCAGGTACCCATGAAAAGGGCCAGATGACGGTCCAGAGGGAACGGGCGACAGTAAGAGAGGTGTCGACAGGTAGCCCGGAGCTGGGCCCGACAGAGGCAGCAGGCCAGCCTGTGGATTCGAAGGGTGTCCAGGGGCTGGCCCGACAGCATTTGCGGGTTGGGCGAAGGCCCCGGCAAATTTGAGGGGGGTCCTGGAGGTGGCACCTGGAGACCTGTAGGAAGGTTCAGTTGCAGTAGGACCAGAGGCGCCAGATCCCAGGGAATGACAGGTCCTGGCGATGGGCTGCCTGGTGCCAGGTCCGCGTGCCTGTGCTAGGTGGGAAAATCCTGGAATAGGGCTCACTGGTGGCGGCTGAGAGTCAGGAGGCACCCAAGGGGGGGACACCCCCGAGTGGAGGCTGCGGCCTTGCAGGAGCGGGCACTAGCTAGTGCTGGTCCGAAGAACCGTTGTCAGAGCCGAAAAAGGGGTCCGGCAAAGGTTCCGGGGCCAGGTGGGCGTTCATAAGAGAACCGACATCCTGAGAACCAGCTGAGCCTCCTGGTCGAAGACCCTGTGAAGTAAAGGGCCTGAGCGACAGGGGTAGCAGGATGGAGGAAGAGTCTTCCAAACCCACAGAACAGCCTGATACTGTAATCAGAGCATGCGGTGGGGCCAGAGGCTGCCCGCAGGAATGAAGGGCTGGCTTGGCCGGAGCGGCCAACTCCCTGCGAGGGAAGACCCAACATTGGCCACTGCCCCTGGAGGTGACCGCGGCCTACAGGTGGACCATTCTCGGTCCCGATGCTTGTCATGATTGTGCTCCTTCTTAGTAGTACAGGAGGTCTCTGATGAGGTCCCTGGGGAGGAAGATGCACTTCAGGTCCACAGCTCTTTTTCCACGGCAACCAGTTTATGCTGAAGGAGATGGGCTTCCAGAACCTTCTGGCATCGTCCTTGGTTAAATTTCAGGCAGGTCTGGTGGCACAGGGTCATAATGTTTCATGACATTATGCAGCATGAGCAAAACTGCGCCACAGAATAGCGAATTTCTGCTATGTGGCATAACTTTTTTTTTATGCGAGCTTGGCCTCTAACCTCTACCAATAAAGATTCTCAACTTGGGGGTTAACTCGGGAGTGCACATGTTAAGAAAAATAAAAGTTTCTGGGACTGGGAATCAAATTCCGTGCTGTGCCTGGGTTCCTCGCTGCAGGGGCTCAGTCCATTGAGCCACGACAGCTGCTTGGCAGAACCCTATCTCAGCAGAGGTCTTATCCTCTGCCTGGGATGTTTCGAGTAGTGCAATACCATGCACAGCAGTATTTGTGGTATTGCACCACTCACTGTAACCTACAGCGCTCTGCAGGTTTAGCCATAATGTAGTACGCTATTAAGCGTGCAACATTATGACCTGGTAGGGGCCTGGCAGGCTTCGGTGTCGTGGTCTGGGCCTAGGCAGACAACACAGGAGGAATGGCCGTCCTTATCTGGAATCTGTTTGCTGCAGGCACGCTTGGATTTGTGGGAATCAAAGAAGTCAGCGAAGAAAGACATGCAGCCGACGGTAAAAATGAAGATATACTATTTAATGTAATCTAAAAAATAACAAAAACACACTTAGGAATGGCGGTCAACAGAAGCAACGTTCCTCTAGGTCCAACGAGTGCAGGTCGATGGTGGGAAAAGAACTGCAGTTGGGCTGGGGGACCGCCCCTTTTATACCATAGGGGGATGTCAGCATGCCGACATCGGGGGCAGTCCCCCACTGTAGACTGCTAGCTAGAAGTTTTCTGTGTGGTCCTAGCACCTGGTGGGCGAGTCCTAACTGAGTTGCCTACCGCAAGAGCCCCCTCAAAGGAAGATCTTTAAATACCTTAAAAGTTTCAACAAACTGAACTCTGAAGGTCTCGTCATCCTTAGTGGGAACAAAACCACTAGGGGGCACTGCCTCGAGCTCATGGGCAGACAACTGGAGGCAGTGTAGCACAGTGGTTTAAGGCTCTGAGCTGCAAATCTGGTGACATCCAACACACCAGACCTGGGTTTGAATCCCACAGCTTCCACTTGCATACTGTGTGACTCTGAGCAAGTCACTTAACTTCCCTGTGTTCCCAGGTCGCTCCTGTAAAAAAGCTTTCAGCTTAGTGTGCTACTCCTGGTTAAACAACTGAAAAAAAAAAAAATTAAGAGCACAACAAGGCACCACTTTATCACTGAGAGGGTGGTGGCAAAATGGAATGAGTTGCCAGAGGAAGTTGCCTCCCTGAAGACTCTAAACAGCTCAAGACAGGCTAGAACAGGGTGAAAGGGAAAGTTGCATGAGGGAGGTGGAATATCGAAGGGAAGAGAGGAATGGATAGCTGGGGGGGGGAGATCCCTCAGTAGTTACTGGGGAGGGGCTGCAAACTCGAGCAGACTAGATACACTGTAAGGCCTTTTTCTGCTGGCACTAGTCCTATGTTCGTACATTCACTTGAAAACTAGGCACTGGCCTAACTGTAGATATCCTGGAGAACAAAATTCTAAAAAAATAAATAAATACATAAGACAGCATGCTATGACATTGAAATGTTATGGTTGTGGCCTGCCATGTGTACTGTCTGGCAAGTATGGTTCGTAGCTCAGGCAGCAGGGTTTGGAGTTCCCACAGCTTTGGCTGCTTAGTGTTTCACAGTGATGGCTTTTTTGGGGTGAGTTTCATGAAATATATAATCTGGCTTGGAGACTGTATATAGGAATTGCTGACTGAAAAAAAGTATCTGCAAAATATTGATGATAGTTTACTAGTAGCAGTAGTAAAAATCTTTATTTTTAGACAGGAAATAGAAGGAATTTTCACATCGTTAGGACCGAAGTCCTATTTACAAGATGGTCCTGTGAGTGATTTGTGACAACAAAGCTACCAAAGACATTGACAGTGAAACAAACATCCATTATACTATAATACATTTCAATGACTTCACTTACCATCGGAAAACATAACACAATGCATACAATAACAAACAATGGGAATATCTGAATCACCTGGATTAATTTATCCATTACACCTGCAACGTGTACTTAGTTCCAGGTTTAGATAAGTTATAAAAGATTTTGCATCTTTTGTTATATGTTTTATAGAATTCCATAATGTAACTGTGATTCTTAAATTCATATTTCTTAGGTTTTCTTGATATGTGTTTTCCTTTCTAATTTGTCATGCAAGTAAGTAGGCTTACTCAAATGCAATACTTTGTGGATCTGTGTGGCCCACGATATCTTTCTTTGATTTTCCTTCGAAAGCCAGCCAAGTTCCTCATAGAGGTCACAGTGATGGGTTCTGTGGTCCTTTCTCGATATGAGTCTTGCCATACGATTACAAATAGTATCAGTTTTGGCTAAGTCTCCTTTTGATGCAAGGCCATATACGTAGTTCCCATATTCAATGACTGGAAGAAGCTGGTTTGCTATGGTTGATCTCATATGTTTGTTTATACAAAAACGAGTCTGCTTAAATGCCCCCAACCTTTTATTTATTTTTGATATTGTGTCATATATATGATAATTAAATTTTAGACATTCATCAAGCCACACGTCCAGGTATCTATATTCTGACACCTGGCCTAAGGTTTCATTTTTTGCTGTTTTTATTTTTACTTCGTATTTATTTTTGCCTATCTTTTTACCACCTTTATGAAACAGCATTAGTTTTGTTTTCTTACCATTTAATATCAGTCCTGAATTTGACAGCCAAGAACACAGCCCAGCAAAGTCAGCTTGTAAATTTGCTTCCAGAATCTCAGTGGTTTTACCACTAGCAATCAGCAAAGGGTCTTCAACATATAAACGTATGTTTGAATAGTTAGCAATGTCAGCTAAATGATTTACGTAGATTAAAAACAATGTGGACCCCAAGATGGAGCCCTGGGGCACTCCTCTTTGAACCGGAGCCTTATCAGATAGGTGACAATCTACACACACACCTGTTGTACCTCAAGGGAAGCAACACAGTCCACAAGGGTAGCATCTTTCAGAAAAAGAGGTGTGCAACAACAAGGGGGCACAATTTGAAGATAGAGGGGGGATGGCTCAAGGGCAATGTGAGGAAGTATTTTTTCCACACACAGAGAGTGGTGGACGCATGGAACAGCCTTCCTGAGGAGGTCGTGGGGTCAAAAACAGTGGGGGAATTCAAGAATGCATGGGTCAGACATAAGGCAATTCTAGTGGTGGGGTAGGAAGAAGTAGGCTGTTGGTTAACTAGGATCTGCAACTTATCCAATAGGTAGGGAAATGGGCAGACTAGGTGGGCCAAGCGGTCCTTATCTGCCGTCAAAGTCCACGTCTCTATGAGTTCTATTTTGTAAATAAGAAGAAAACCAGCCACGTCTCCTTGGCTAATCCAATCTCAGCTAATCGCTCTCCCAGTAGCCCATGGGCCACAGTGTCAAAAGCCTTTGATAGGTCCACAAACACTGCACCTACCGAGAGGCCTCCCTCCAATTTGGAAGCTATAATGTCCACCATGTCGGTGAGTGCAGTGCTCGTGGAATAACCTCTGCGAAAGCCTGACTGATACACAGACAGAAAGTACTTCTCCAGGTAATCACGTAGCTGTACCTGCACTAGTCTCTCAAATACCTTGGAAACCACAGACAATAGAGCAATAGGTCTATAATGTAGGTTCTGTGGTTTCACTCCCCTTGTAGACTGGAATGACTTTTGCATTTTTCCAACTAAGTGGAAAAATTCCATCCATCAAACTCCAATTACATAGTTTAGTTAATACCGTGGCAATCACTTGGGCTGAATCTCTAAGAAAGTGATTTTCTATTTGATCTAAACCAAATGCTTTTTTTCTTTTTAAGCCTTTTTATTACATCTTTAACTTGTTTACAGGTGATGCATCTAAATCTAAAGTTTGGTATACCTAGATTCTTACAGCTTAAATTTGCATTATTTAGTACAGGGGTTAGAATTTCTATATAAAGCAGTGTTGCAAAATATTCATTCAAAATATCTGCTGACAACTTAGGGGATTGAGGGATTCCATTTCTAAACATCTGAATAGGTGGCCCATGGGCTACTGGGGTATCGAATAATTTAATCAACGACCAACATTTTCTCATTATCAGTAGCCCCAATAGATTTAGTTTCATAAAACTTTTGTTTGGATTTGCTAATTTGTAAGTTTAAGGCATTTTTCTGGCTTTCTTGTAATTTTCTCAATCTATTGGATTTAATGATTTTCCAGCTCGTTTCCAAAGTCTGTTTTTAACGCATATCTGCTTCTTTAATTTTTCAGTTATCCAAGGTACACGAAGCTTTCTTTGCATGCAAGTTTGAAAAGGGGCTAATTCATTACAGATCTCCCTGAACCATTTTGTGAATTCTTGAATAGCAAGGTCAAGTGATGGCATTAGAAACAGTCTATCCCATTTTACAGTAGCTAATTTGGCCAAAAAGGCTTCTTCATTATAATTTTTGAAATCCCTGTTTCATTTTTATTGGGGTAGTTGCAAGAGGGTTCTGTTTTTTGTCCGATAGTTTAAGTACAGAGCTTACTGAGCTGTGGTCACCCAGGATCAATTAGTTTACTTTTATACTTGTAGCCCTGATTTTTGCTGTTATAAATATTAAGGCTAATATATTTCCCGGGCTAGATTGGAGGGATTTCCTAGTAGGTGAAAGAATTACTTGGGTTACATTCAATGTTTTAAAGCTATTTTCCAATGCCTACCCTCGTGGTTTACCCCAAGCTGCACTGAAGTCCCCGGACAAAATTAGGTCACAACCCATAGTAAAATTTTGTATACTTTGTGCCAAATTTTCAAATTCACCTATTTTAGTCTTGGGAGGTGCATAAATGACTCAGGTTACTGCCGGATTTGATATGTTTACCAAAAGACAATCTATTAGCCCAATTTGTCCTGAACATAAAACCTTTATTTTGTCCTAAACCCCATTTCACAAATAATAGAACTCCCACACCCTTCCAGCCAACCTTGTCTAATCGATGACTATAAAACCCCTCAAGTTCAACTTCTTTGGTTTCTATATTCTTATTTATGCAGTATGCATAATGAAAACATTTTTTTTAAACATAATAAACTGAAATGCTGATATTGCACAAAAAATACTAAGAGCTTTTAGAGTTCATGTTCTATCACAGGGGTGCTATAGTACTTCTGAACTGCTGCCAGGCAATCAATGTGACCTGTATTAATATGCCTGTGGTATAGTGCGCCCTCTCAGTGTGTTCTGAGATGCTGCTTGTGTTTTTGTTTTAGTAAATGAAATGAAATGTTGATGACCTTTTTTGGTTGGGGGGGGCATCAATAAGCATCCCCTGGTACTCAATGTTTAGGGTCCTTTTTCCCAATATTTTCTCCCCACCCCCCCACCCCCGGTCTTCGGTGAGACCTCTCTAAAGGCCCACTTCCAATCCCATTCTTACCTGCTGTCACTTATGTCTTCCAGTGGATCCAAGGGCCATTCTACTCTCCATGGTAATCCTCTGGAAGGGGTTAAACAGTATTCCTCTGCAGACCCTATAATGTGTGTAGGCAGCATAGCAATCAGCTCAGTGAGACCAATGCATGCCAGTTTCATCCTGCTCATGTCTGTCTGCTTTACCTGCCCCTCAGGAAGAAGTGGCAATGTCCCGAAGGTGGGTGTGCTGGCTAGGGTATATTTTTGATCATTATCCAAATGTAAATGCCACAGCTAATTATTAAAGATAAATATCCTACAGAATTTGTGTGTGGGGGGGGATACATTTTTTGGGGGGCACAAATATGGTGCTCGTCCAAACTTAGGCAGTCTTCCTTTTTTAACACCAGCTGGAATGTCTTCAAGCTAATCTCCTCCCACTCACCCAGGTGGTATACTCCTCAGCTCCGCCCCATGATGTCAGATCTTCCTTATTACTGGATAAGTCAGATCTCCTCCTCCTCCTCCTTCACAGTTCCGTGTGCCATGTAGCCCTATTCTGAAAAAGTACGCCAATGGCATTTTGTTCTTCAAGTCGTGTGTACTTCTTGGTTCCACAACGTTCTCGCTATGGATCGAGAGGAAGCCTGATTGAGTCCAGGACTCAGGCGTTGCACTCAGTACAACCAGATGTCAAGGATGGACCTGCACACATTGTGCATCTACTGTGTCAGGGCGGACTATGACATTGAGGCCTGCGCCTCTGCAAAACACTTTTACCTTCATCTTTCGAGCACCACTATGCACATCTTCTCTCCAGACGGCGACACCCCTCCAATGCGCTCAAAGACACTCACAAAGCAGTATCTGCAGCAGCAGGCTCAGTGGTCCAGCTTGCAACCATGAAAGAGGTGGTAGCCCATGCTGTAGAAAGAGCCTTGCCAGCATTAGTGCTGATCCAGGCTGGGGCAAGTGCTGGGGCATCCTTCATGGGGATGTTCCTGGTTATGTGTCAATCCTTCCATACCCTCAAGGAGGGCCCTTCTCGCCACAGTGGTAACAAAAAGCCTAAGAAATCCTACTGTCAGCTGTAGAACAGGGAACAAGCACACTCTTCCAGCTCCCGCGATCCCCTCGACCACTCAACTGCTGTCAAGCACTCAGCTTCAGCCAAGCCTGTTCCGGTCGAGGGCCAGGGCACCCCCTTTGGGCTCGTTGGCCATGATACAGGCCGACCAAGCTGTTGAGATTTTTCTCAGCCTGGTCAACTCATTGTCTGAAGGGATCAAGGACGACTCGATCCCCAGGACTTCAGTCCTTTCTGCTCTCTCTTAGGAGGGTAAGGAGCAGCTAGCAGACCCAGTTGTTTCCTCTCTGGAAGGGGTCTAGCAGCAGGAGCTGGTCTGGGTCATCTATATGGCCCCTCTACCTGCCTCTCCTTGCTGTCAATGATCTAGTTATCGGTTGAGATCTTGGTCGAGGGATTCCTCACACTCCTGAACTTGATCATCGGCCAGGCAGTGCTGCCAGTGCTCTTCCTCCTCATCCTCATCTGATGAGGATAGGTTACATCACAGGCTGCAGCCGCACCATGAGGAGCTGATGTGGCAGCAATGGGTTCTTGAACAAGGTAGGCTCATACCCTTGGCACGGCAGTCCCCTGGTCACCCCCAATCCGGACCTTCCCAGTTCTCCCGCCACTGGTGTCACGGACGCCGGTCTCTTCCCCAATTAGTATGGAACTGCTACCTTGGCAGCCACTGCAGGGAGCCCCTATCAATGACTCTTGTACAGTGACCTGCTTGCCAAGTCAGTTGCCCATGGAGATTACCCACTCGGACAAGTCTAAGATGTCTACGGCAAGAAGTGGCTAAAGATTGACTTCGCAGAATCTTCAGACTCCAATGGGTCCTCTGTGCTGTCCTCAAGGACCCCTGGCTTTGACCGTGAATCGGCCGAAGAGCTGATCACTGAACAAGGGCCAGTGCCCTTTGGGGTTATGCTCCAGTTGATCTTTGAAGCAGATATAGGAACCAGCTTGAATATCAGGGGCAGGGTACTGCTCATCAGCCTTTCTAGGAACTGCTAGTATGGTATTTGACTTATACCAGGCAGCAAAAGTGGCATCATCAAAGGCAGGAAAATTGGAGGGACAATGACAGAGGGAGTACAGGGCACCACCAGCAAATCTATCAAATTCTTTTTAGAAGATCCTCCTCTTCTACTGCAAACCCCATAGCAGTCTGCATTTGCTACATCATTGTTCGAAAAGTGGGGTCTTCAGGAGAAGATCTGGATGTGTACATCCCAGAATCCTCATTGCAAGAGGATATAGTGAGTTGGAATGTGGAGTATAACGTTTCTCTTCATATTGTTCCTCCTCTTCATAATCCTCCTCCATTATGAGGTCCAGATTATATTCCTCCTCGTTGTCGACACCCAGCTCGGCGACAGGAACAGGGGACTGTGACAGAAATGGGAAGGAAGGAGTTAATGGTTTGGATTATGGGCTTGGTGTTTGGATTCTCTAGCTGGTGTTTTTTTAGCAGTTTGAAAAAAAAAACACACTCAGGCTGAAATCCACTGTCCAGCGGCACCTGCAGCATCTGGCTAGATAAGACCTGGGTCATAAATCTCAAGTGGACATCTCCACACACACAGGCCAGTTTGAAATGATTGGTTCACTCAAATATAAACTTAAGGTTAAAAGGGAATATAATTGGTCACTGATAGGTGTTCAGTCTGATTGGGACAATTAAATACATACATGTTACATGGTTGATGCACTCAAAGGCAGAATAGGAATAACCTAGTCTCAAGAGAGTATATAACACTCTGAAAGACAGAGAAGTGGGTTCTTCTTACTTTTGAAGTTGGAGGAAGAATCTAAGTTTGGGTGCCCACCCTTTTAGCTATGTCCATGGGAGCTGACAGTTAGCACAGGGTCCAGTGTCAACTGTTGTGACTGTAATGTCATTTTTCTAAGGTAATATTTGGTTTCCACAGGAAGAGGTAAACTCTGTGTAGCATCCGCCACCCGAGAGAGACACACTACCAGACTTTAACTTGTGCAATTGCAGGTTTAATTGTTCAAGTTTGTGAACTTGAAAGAAGTGCTAGAAGACAGTCCAGCTGGTGGCAGCGAATACCTGAGGACAGACACCTCTCTAAAAGCTGTTTCAGCCCAGAGGGAGAGGTGGGTTGTCGCAATTGGTTGGCAGTGGTGGGGTGATGATAGCGGACTTCGTAGCACACTGAGATACAGAGTTTGCCAGTGGAACAGTTACCTTAGCGTTGCAAAACAGGATATATAAGGGAATACATTGGTACAACAGTTTTATTTGTTTCTAGTTAGCACAGTATAGCGTAGCAGTAGGGAATGAGCTCCACATATTATGACTCACTTACTGTGCCACAGCTTTGTGAAAGGTGCCAGGAAAAGGGGATTCAGCTTAAAGGTCTAAAACACAAGAAAAGGGCAGACCTCATAGCTGCCCTCATGGCACATGACCAGAAGCAGACAGTCGCTGGGGGTGAGTCAGTAACTGATGTAGCAGACCCCCAAACCACTTGAGGCACTGCGACTGCAGCTGTTACTGCAGGACAAGGCGCTGGAGGTGAAAAGACTGGATGCTGAAGCAGAAGGAAGAAGTTTGGAAGAAGAGAAAAAACTGGAAGAAAAGAGACTAGCAGACAGAGAGAAAGAACGTGAAGAAAGAGAAAGAGAACGGCAAGACAGAGAGAAGGAACATAAAGAAATAGAAAGAGAACGATAGCACCAGAAGGAGGAGATGATCCTGCGCAGCCAACAAACCGTGAGTAATGGTGGCGTGAGTCTGCCTCATGAAGCCAAAACTAATTCTAAATTGTTCCCTCAGTTTAAGGAAGGAGATGACCTTAATTTATTTTTAAGGTCATTTGAGAGAATATGTGACCAATTCCAATCGACTAAG
Source organism: Neoceratodus forsteri (assembly GCA_016271365.2). Classification (NCBI taxonomy): domain Eukaryota; kingdom Metazoa; phylum Chordata; order Ceratodontiformes; family Ceratodontidae; genus Neoceratodus; species Neoceratodus forsteri. Next base: position 1,377,841,569 of record CM028132.1, on the reverse strand, counting down.
GCTTCCTGGTCAACTTATCTCACACCCTTACTTACGGGGAAGGCCTTGCATGCACTTTCTAAAATGAGTAATGAAAACTATGCTGATTATGATAAAGTTAAAACAGTGTTGTTGAAACGTTTTAATTAACTCCTGAGGCTTATAGAAGGAAATTTAGGGAGTTAAAGAAAAGCCCAGAAGACAGTTATGCAGAACTGCTGGTTCAACTGTGTACTTACCTTAATAGGTGGGTGTAGGGGGCTAAAGCAAACACTGTAGACCTAATCAAAGATGTACTGGTGAGAGAACAATTCCTTAAAATTGTACCTGAGGATATGCGCGTATGGCTCCTAGACCGGGCATGCACCTCCTCAAAAGAGGTGGCAGCAAGCGTTGACATGTATCTGTCTAGCCGGCCATACACACAGCATAAGTCTTATGGTAGGGAGGCAGCACATGGTTATAAGGGATCCCATGGGAGGCAGCCTGCACCTGAGCCCAAAGCAGAACTCTCTGGTTCTAAAGGGGCTCAAGAGACAGGACCCAAGAAATGTCATATTTGCAATCAAGTGGGGCACTTGAGATATAACTACCCTCAGAAAATGGTTAAGGGGCAGAGGTATGGGGGAGGGGGTGATCAAAAGAGCACCGGTGTGTTTGTGGGGTGTGCCCAGCCTCAAGAACCACTCTCCTCTGATGAAAATATGCATCCCATTGTAGTTAATGGGACAGTAACACAGGGACTGAGGGACTCTGGCGCTTACATCTCCCTGGTGAAGCAGGATCTCATCCGGGCAGAGTAGATGGTGCCTGGGAAATATTCCAAGGTCCGGGCATTCACAGGGTCAGCAGTCCAAATACCAATGGCTAGAGTCTTCCTGAGCTGGGAGGGTGGCCATGGAGAAAAGGAGGTGGAGATCGTAAAGAACCTCCCTGTAAATGTGATTGTGGGGAATGATTCTGACCACAGGAGAAAACTGGTGTGTGTTGTAACTCATAGTCAGGCACAAGGGCAAGCTTCTGAGGGGGAAGAGGGGGGTGACTCAAGGTGGTCCAGCCCCTCCCTCAGCAGCTGGGGAAGTGGCCAGCACAGGGGAGGGGCTGGCTAGAAGCAGCAGTCCAGAACCCCAGTCTCAAATAGAGGAGCCCACAGGACTTCCTTCTGTCAGACGAGGGCAGCTGAGCGCTGCACAGCGAACTGACCCTACCTTGGAAAAATTGAGGGAAATAGCTCATAGAGCCGAGTGTCCTCAGGGGGGTAAATAGTCCATTTACTGGGACAAAGGGCTGTTGTACAGAGAATGTACAACAGAGGGAAGGGCAAGACGGTGAGGTGCTCCAGCAGCTGGTAGTCCCTAAGGTTCACCGTCAGCAGCTTTTGGCTCTTGTCCATGATATCCCTTTTTCAGGGCACTTGGGAGTGAGGTGCACGAAAAAGCGGCTGACCAACAATTTCTTCTGGCCTGGTATAGGCAAGGATGTGGCAAATTACTGCAGGACTTGTCCACAGTGACAGCGGGTAGGGAAAATGGGGGACAAGGCCAAGGCAGCTTTGGTGCCCCTGCCCATTATTGATGAACCTTTCAAGACGGTAACTGTGGACACAGTGTGGCTGCTGAGCACCCTAAGTCACACTGGCAAGCAGTATATCCTGGTAGTTGTTGACTATGACACAAGATACCCAGAGGCAGTGACCCTATCATCCTCTGAGGCAGAACCAGTGGCAGATGCACTGTTGGGAATATTTAGCCGGGTGGGCTTTCCCCAGGAGATACTGTCAGATTGGGGTGCCAATTTCATGTCAGGTTTAATAAGTAGTTTGTGGGAGAAGTGTCGGGTAAAGCAGCTCAGAACCTCCCCATACCATCCCCAAGCTAATGGTCTGGTGGAGCAGTTTAATTCAACCCTTAAGACCATTCTAAGGACTTTTGCAGACCAGCATAAGAGGGATTGGGACAAATATTTGCCTCACTCCTATTTGCATACAGGGAGGTCTCACAGGAGTCCACAGGGTTCTCACCTTTCGAGCTCCTGTTTGGTCCTAGGGTGCGGGGGCCCCTAGATTTGATTCAGAATGAATGGGAAGGTGACCGTGCCTCCCAAGGGGAGTCTGTTGTGGAGTATGTCCTGAACTTCAGGACCCGCCTTAAGGAGCTCATGGGGCTTGCTCAGGAGCACTTGGCCACTGCACAACAGCAGCAGAAAGTCTGGTATGACCGTGGGGCCCGAGCCAGAGAATATGAGGTGGGACAGCGAGTGATGGCACTCATCCCTGTTCGACAGAATAAATTACAGGCAGCATGGGAGGGGCCATTCTCCATTGTCCAAAAGGTTAGTGATGTCAATTACATGATAGAGCTACTGGACAGGAGATGCAGTTGAAAGGTGCATCATGTTAACATGCTGAAGCCCTAACATGACAGGGAGGAATTGGTCTTCGTTGTACGCAGTGCCCCAGAGGAAGAAAATGAGATGGATCCACTGGTGGACTTGCTTGGGGAGGCCCGGGTTGCATCCTCTGTGGACAATCTTACCCTCTCTGAACAGCTGATGCCAGCCCAGGTGCAAGAAATTAGGGGTGTGCTGAGAGAATCTGAGGACATGTTCACAGGGAAACCAGGGTACACCACGATGGCACAGCACCATGTGGATACCGGGACCCAGGTTCCCCTTTAACAGTCCCCTACAGGGTATCTGAGCACATTAAGCAGACTATGAAAGAGGAGCTCAAGGAGATGCTGGAACTTGGAGTAATCCAGGAATCTAGTAGCCCCTGGGCATCACCCGCAGTACTGATCCCCAAAAGGGATGGCACCACACGATTCTGCGTTGATTACCGGAGGCTTAATAGCTGCATGGAGTCTGATGCCTATCCCATGCCCAGAACAGATGAGACCCTGGAGCGACTGGGGAGAGCTAAGTATTTGACCACAATAGACCTAACAAAGGGCATTTGGCAAGTACCTCTGACCCCTGCAGCCAGGGAAAGATCAACTTTTGTCACTCCATTTGGTTTATATGAATTCAAGGTAATGCCATTTGGAATGAAGAATGCACCTGCAACCTTTCAACGGCTTGTGGATCGCATTCTGTCTGGGGTAAGTGAGTTTGCATTGGCTTATACGGATGATATAGCCATATACAGCCAGATCTGGGATGAGCACATCAAGAATGTATGGGATGTGTTCCACAGGTTAAAGAATGCAGGTCTGACAGTCAAGGCGGAAAAGTGCCAGATAGGTATGGCAGAAGTGTCCTACCTTGGGCACCAAGTGGGTAGTGGACACATCCGCCTGGAGCCTGCCAAGGTTGATGCCATCCTGGCCTGGCCTACTCCTACCACAAAGAAACAGGTCAGGGCATTTCTGGGGACAGCAGGGTACTACTGAAGGTTTGTTCCTCGCTATAGCGATCTGGCTAAGCCCCTGACAGACCTAACCAAGAAGGGAAAGCCAGATACAGTGAAGTGGTCAGAAGGCTGTGAGGTCACTTTCCAGGAGCTAAAGAAGGCCTTAAGTGGCCCAGCTGTATTGGCCAGCCCCATTTATAAATTAAAGTTTATGGTCCATGTGGATGCCTCAGATCATGGGCTGGGGGCTGTGCTGAGCCAAGTTACCCAGCAGGGGGAGGAGCACCCGGTTGTGTACCTCAGCCGGAGGCTTTTGCCCAGAGAGGAGGCATACACCACAATCGAGAAGGAATGCTTGGGAATAGTGTGGGCCCTTCAGAAGCTGCAGCCTTACCTATATGGGAGATAATTTACTGTGGTCACAGATCATAATCCCCTGATATGGCTTCATAGGTCAAGTGGGCAAAATGGAAAACTACTACTTTGGAGTTTGGTACTGCAGGCATACAACATGACCATCCAGCATCGCAGTGGCAAACAAAATGCAAATGCGGATGGGCTCTCTAGACAGGGCTAATGGCATGGCTGGATACTTTGGGCATTTCCCAGTAGCTGCATGAACGGCTATGTCACTTGGGGTGGCCCAAGGGACACGCCTTCATCATCTGGGGAGGGAGATGTGACAGAAATGAGAAGGAAGGAGTTAATGGTTTGGATTATGGGCTTGATGTTTGGATTCTAGCTAGTGTTTTTTTAGCAGTTTGAAAAAAAAAAACACACTCAGGCTGAAATCCACTGTCCATCGGCATCTGCAGCATCTGGCTAGATAAGACCTGGGTCATAAATCTCAAGTGGACATCTCCACATACATAGGCCAGTTTGAAATGATTGGTCACTCAAATATAAACTTAAGGTTAAAAGGGAATATATTTGGTCACTGATAGGTGTTCAGTCTGATTGGGACAATTAAATACATACATGCTACATGGTTGGTGCATTCAAAGGGAGAACAGGAATGACCTATTCTCAAGAGAGTATATAACACTCTGAAAGACAGAGAAGTGGGTTCTTCTTACTTTTGAAGCTGGAGGAAGAATCTAAGCTTGGGTGCCTACCCTTTTAGCTATGTCCATGGGAGCTAGCAGTTAGCACAGGGTCCAGTGTCTCTTGTAAGGACATGGAAAGGTAAGTTTAGTACTAGCATAATGCAGTAATAGCCTTTCTCTTTTGCCATCTGTTATTTAAAAACATTTGTTTAGTTTTCCTGTATCAGTGTTATTCTCTTGTGCTGTAAATATATATATCCTGTAAATGCTCAGTGCACTTTCTGTTAAGTAAAAAGCTATTTATTTGCTCAACAGTTGTGACTGCGATGTCATTTTTCTAAGGTAATATTTGGTTTCCACTGGCCGAGGTAAACTCTGTGTAGCATCCGCCACCTGAGAGAGACACACTACCAGGCTTTAACTTGTGCAATTGCATGTTTAATTATTTAAGTTTGTGAACTTGAAGGAAGTGCTAGAAGACAGTCCAGCTGGTGGCAGTGAATACCTGAGGACAGACACCTTTCTAAAAGCCGTTTCAGCCCAGAGGGAGAGGTGGGTTGTCACAATGACCACATTGGCAATGCTGCAGGCCTTTGTTCAGAAGACACTTGCTAAGTACCAGTCGAGGGAGTTGATGGGGCCTGCAATGCAGTATGCAGTAACACCCCCCGTCAACGGCAGTGTCACCTGAAAAAGCAAACCTAGCAAGATGTGCCATATCATACCTGAAAACGATGCCAGCACTGCCTGCATGTTGACGATGCCCTGGTCAAGGGTCTGAACCACCTATGCCAACATTGGTCCTGCCCCCCTTCAACGACAATGTACCATCCATAGTAGGTATGGTAGTGCCTGAGCCAAGCCCCGACCTTAGTGACTAGTTGATGGTCGGTGGGTGGACAATGATGACACAGGTAGAGTGGGTACAGGCCTCAGCGGTGACCTCAACCTCGTTGGAGACGTAGATCTATCCTTATCTTTATGCTTATGACACAAAGATGACTGCTCTTTTTTGCAGCCTTTTGACTTCGACGACCACAACTCGGTCAATGGGGCTGGCGACACTTCCTTCTGACCCTGGGCCTTTTGCATGGCTGCTAGAGTTTTTTTTTTTCGTTAAATAAAAACTTCTCGAGCACCATTTTTCTGTGTCACCTTGCTACTTGACTGAAGCCCTGGCAAATCTCACAAGTCCTGATGTTGTGAGATAGGTCTAAACAGCAGATATAACGTCACGGGTGTTGTCGTTGTATATTTTTTTACTGCAGTCACAGTACCAGAACAACGTCGTTGCTTTCGGCGGCTTACAGCAGTCCACAGTATTACTAAATTATTAGTCATTACTTAATATAGAATAAGAAACAGCAATGGCTAGGCGTATTTGTTTCCACAGCAGATCTGACAATCATGACAGGTCATGAACGGAATAGTGATTACTAGGGAGACAGGACCAAGGAAGAGAACAGAGAGAGGACGGGGAGGGTTAGTACCCTGGAGGAACAGTTGGTTCCAGGGAACTTGGGCAGGTGGGATGGACCTCTGGTCTTTTTCTGCAGTCACTGTCTATGTTTTTATGACAAGTACAGTCTACAGAAGGAAAAGAACTGAGGAGAGATGGGGCCACCCATGGTTATGTAGATGCTGATGTATGATACCATCATGCACGGCCCCCCAGCCAGCAAAAGTTTCTGTGCTGTCCTAATGCTGATGAAGATATATGTCTAAAGGTGTGGCCTAAGGGAACAGATATCCTATCCTCGAAGAGGATCAAGCCCTTTTCGACTGAAGGATGATGTAAGAACCCAAAAGGGAGGAGGAGGCGACAGAAGACAGTGGTAAAAGAAGTTCACTCCAAGGAAGGGTGGGTGACCAGCTGGGTGTCTCGGGGATCAGTGCTGGGACCAGTAATCTTTAATGTCTTTATAAGTGACATTGTAGAGAAGCTGGAAGGGAAGGTCTGCCTCTTTGTGGAGGACATCAAAATCTGCAGTAGGGTGGACACTCCGCGGGGTGGGGTGGAAAGGATGAGCAGAGACCTGAGAAAACTAGAGGAGTGGTCTAGGCTATGGCAGATGGGTTTCAATGAGAAAAAATGCAGAACAATGCACTTAGGGCACAAAAACCCAGGGGCAGAGTACAAAATGGGTGGCTTGGCATTGACGACCACCAAGCAGGAAAGAAACCAGGGGGTAATCATATCAGATGACCTAATGGTGGCCAGGCAATGTGTGACAGGGTAGAATAGGACCCTGTCCCATTTGTTATGGAGAATGTTTAAATGCAAGGATCTATATTCTTTCCTTTTCTGTCTCTTCTGTCTGGTCGCGCAACCAAATTTTCCTGTGAGACTTCGGACTTGATCAACCTGAACAGTCTCGCAATCCTTTGCCTCTCTCTGTCTCTTGGTTTTCTCTTGCTGCCTGTTTTTCTCCCTTGCATATCTACATCTGGTAATATAAAATTAGGTGCAAATCAATGTATGGAATGAAACTGACAATGGGATCACTTCTGTTTATAAAATATGGTGTTACTGTTGAAATGTATACATATATTTATGATTTGAGATGACTGTAGAAAAAGTACAGTTACGTAAGAACTTACCATAACAGTAGATCTCCGAGAGAGGCTCTTGCAGTAGGTAATTACATATAGGACTGAAGCCGGCAGGACCCCACAGAAAAAATTCTAGCTAGCAGTCTCTGGCGGGGGACCGCCCCCACATCAGGTGACCGACGTCAGTATAAAGGGGCGGTCCCCCATGCCTGCCTTCTAGTTCCTTCCTGCCAAAAGCCTAAAAAGGCAAGACGAGAGAGAAGAGGATGTTTCCCTCACTGGAAAAGGAGCTGAAAAAGCTAAGGGGGATGGAGCGCGGGAAGGTATTACCTACTGCAAGAGCCTCTCCTGAAGATCTACTGTTACGGTAAGTTTTTACGTAACTGTACTATCTTACTTCAAGAGGGCTTTTGCAGTAAGTAATTACAGATAGGACTGAGTCCCAAGCAGTCTGGAACAAGAAGAAGCAAATGGGAGGAGGAGGAAAACTACCCAAATGTAGGCCATCAGACTATGAAGGTTTTAGGAAAGAAGACCTTGCAGAACAGCCAACCCGATGCCAGCTCAACAGCGAGAGGCAATGTCCAAACTGTAATGTTTCGTGAAGGTATGGACAGAAGTCCAAGCTGCGGCTGCACGATGTCTGCCACTGACAAATTCTTGAAACAAGCAGCAGAGGCAGCGACCCCTCTGGTGGAGTGGCCTCTGACATGACCCGGCAGGGTCCTGTTGTACTTGTCATAACAGAAAGTGATACAATGAGCCAATCATTTAGACAGGCATTGCTTGGAAACAGCATTGCCTTTTCTTTTATGAGCAAAAGAGACAAACAGTTGATCAGTCTTTCTGAGAGCCTTTGTCCTGGTGGTGTAGTATCTCAGAATTTGATGAACATCCAAAGTATGCAAGAGGTACTCCCCCTGATTGGAGTGCTGCATAAAGAAAGCAGGCAGCTCCATGGATTGGTTCAGCGTAGATTCTGCTACCACCTTGGGGAGAAACTTAGGGTTGATACACAGAGCCACACGTTCCTTGTGAAAAATCAAATAAGAGATTTTGCACATGAAGGCCTGGAGCTCGGAAATCCTTCGAGCAGAAGTAATGGCCACAAGGAAGACAGTCTTCCATGAAAAGAACTTTAGGTCTGCTGAGGCTGCCGGCTCGAAAGGAGGCAGAGTAAGCTTCTTAAGGATAAAATTCAAATCCCAAGGAGGGGCAGGAGCATGAATAGGGGGTTGCAAGTGGAGAACTTCTCTAAGGAAAGTCTTAGAGACCTCCAACTGCGCAAAAGTCCTGGCCCCAAAAGGAACATAGTAAGTGGAGATGGCCGCCATGTGAACCTTCAGAGAGGAATGACTGAGACCCAGATCAAAGAGTTGGCACAAGTAATCCAAAAGCTGCCCAAGAGAGCACGAGAATGGCTCGAAATCTTTGGAAGCGGCCCAAACAGAGAACCGTTTCCACTTCATGGTATAGGTAGCTCTAGTGGAGAGCTTTCTGGCCTCCACCAGAATCTCAGCTATCGACGGGGAAACCCCGATGCGAGCTTGAGCTATGTCTGCAGGAGCCATGCATGCAACTGAAGGGACTTGAGGCCTGGATGGACCAGGGTCCCCTGATCCTGGGTCAGTAAAAGTTGCAATAGAGGAAGAAGAGGTTCCTCTGAATACTGTTGCAGAAGAGAGAACCAAACTTGCCTGGGCTGGAAAGGAGCGATTAGTATCATGCGAGCTCCTTCTGAGCCGAGTTTCTGTAAGACCCTCGGAATCAAGGGGATTGGGGGAAAGTCATAGACGAATCTGCCTTTCCAGTCTAGAGACAGAGCATCTCTCAAAAAAATGCCACGCCCTGAAGCAAGCAAGCAGAAGTTGAGAAGTTTCGTGTTGTGAGGGGACACGAACAGGTCTACCTGTTGTGTTCCCCAACGTAGAAGGATATTGTCTGCTACCCCCTGATCCAGTTCCCACTCATGAGCGTGAGCAGACGACCGACTGAGGTGGTCTGCCAATGTGTTCTCGACCCCCGGGACGTGAATTGCCGTGAGGTGAAGGTTGTGTTGCACTGCCCAATCCCAAACTTGCATCGCCTCCCTGCAGAGAAACATAGAATTTGACGGCAGATAAGGACCGCTTGGCTCACCTAGTCTGCCCATTTTCCTACCTAACAGATAAGCTGCAGATACTAGTTAACCAACAGCTTACTTTCTCCTACCCCCCACTAGGACTGCCTTATGCCTGTCCCATGCATTCTTGAAGTCCCCCACTGTTCTTGACTCCACGGCCTCCTCAGGGAGGCTGTTCCATGCATCCACAACCCTCTCAGTGAAAAAATACTTCCTCACATTACCTCTGAGCTGTCCCCCCCCCAGAGAGGGTAGGAACGAGTTCCTCCCTGTTTGTTGATGTACCAGACCACACACATGTTGTCCATCTGGACAGCCAGATGCCCAAGGAGCAGATACTGATGCAGAGCCTGAAGAGTGTACAGCACAGCCCGAAGCTCAAGCACATTGATGTGGAGAGAGATTTCTCGAGCTTGGACCAGGAGCCCTAGGTCCTGTGAGACTTGAGATGGGCTCCCCAACCCTCGCCCGAGGCATCTGTAGTCAGCGTCTGGGAGGGGGGAGAGAGACAGAAGGGAACTCCTCGGCAAAGGTTCTCCTGAACCATCCACCATTGCAAGTCCCGAGCCATAGGATTGGAGACCAGAACTAGTTGATCCAGGTCATCCACCAGCTGATCCCACTGAAACCAAAGCATCCACTGAGAGATTCTCTTGTGGAGCCAAGCGCGAGGGACTTTCGGAATCGCAGCCGCCATGAGCCCGAGGAGACGAAGGACCGACCTGGTGCTGACCCACCTGTGGCTGGACAACAGGCTGACCAGAGCCTGGAGTGAGGCTGCCCTGTGCAGTGGCAGGAATGCCACACTGGAGGTCATGTCCAGGAACGCACCTAACAGGATCAGGTGGGACTTGGCCTGGTTGACGGTAATACCCAGGCAGGTAAATACCTGCAGGGTAAGGGAAAGGAAGCACAGGAGTTCCTCCCTTGACGGGGCCGCCAGGAGCCAATCATCCAGGTACGAGAAAACATGCACTCCCTGGGTATGCAGGTAGGTCACTGCCAACTAAAGACATTTGGTGAACACTCGGGGGGCCGAGCAGAGACCAAATGAGAGGGCCTTGAACCGGTAGTGGTCCCCCTGGAACACAAAATGCAGATATTTGAGGTGGGAAGGGCGAATAGGGATATGCAGGTAAGCATCCTGCATGTCCAGAGCACACAGCCACTGTCCTGGCTGAAGGAGGGGCAGAAGACTCTGCAGAGAGAGCATTCTGAACCTTTTGTACTCCACAAACAAGTTCAGGGAACTGAGGTCGAGAATTGGCCTCATATTTCCTGACTTCTTTGGGACCAGGAAGAAACGGGAGTAGCACCCCATCCCCTGAAGGTGTGGAGGAATGGGCTCTATCGCCTCCTTCAAAAGAAGACAAAATATTTTGTCCTGAACCAGAAGAAGATGTTCTGGGGAGTAAGATGACCGGGGGGGTTGGGGGAGTTTCGAGGAGGTTTCCCAAGAAACTCTATTGAGTACCCTTCTGTGATCAGCTGGAGCACCCAAGTGTCTGAAGTGATCCTCTCCCAACCCAGTAGGTGGAGACAGAATCTCCTCCTAGTAGTTCCTCTGGAAGGCCCAGAGGCTGTGGGAGAGGAAAGGAGTTAGCAGGTGTGAGGCGGCGTCGCGGCTGAAGCTCCCGCTGCTTTTCTGGGTGGGGGGGGGCTTGACAGCTGGAGGGGCCCAGCGTTTATTGGCCCACTTTCCCTGAGGTTTCACCTTTTGCCGAGCACATCTGTGAAAGGGGCAACGCTGAGCCTCAGGGGGTCTGTACATGGAGTCGACAGACTTCAGAGCAGTACCCTTCTTCTGCAGATCGGTGATGATGTCTTTGACAACTCCACTGAACCCCTGAAGGGTGCGTCCTGGATAGCTGACTGCACCTCCAGGATCAAACCTGACACCCGGAGCCAGGCATGATGCCGCAAACCCACGGCAAAAGTCGAGCTCCGACCGGTAGCGTCCACTGCGTAGTATGTGGCACGTAGCATGTGCCGACTGGCCAAATGCACAGACCGTACTAGATCAGCCACTTCCTGCTTTGTCTGAGACTCAGGAAGGGAGTCCAATTTAGCTTCCACCTCGCTAAGGATCATCTTTCTGGTAATCCCCCATATGACCAATGTAATTCAAGGCCCTTATACCCAGAGTGGAAGAAGCATAGACCTTCCTCCCGTACTGGTCCAGAAGGCGGGATTCCTTGTTGGGTGGTGACGAGCTCAACTGCGTGGGGTTAGCCGTCCAGCCATGAGCGGCACTGATCATGACTGAATCAGCTCGAGGGTGTGAATTTAAAGAGTCGATACCCTCCGGAGCCTGATAAAGCCTGTCCGACTTCCTAGGAAGAGGGGCTAATGCCGACGGTTGCTTCCAAATGGTGGAGACAAGCTCGGCATGAGGCTCTATCCAGGGTGGCACCAGGGTGGGAGCGGTCTCAGGCAGATCCAGGTGCGCTGTGGATCCGGCTCCAAGGAATGCCACTGATGAACTGCCTGGATTTTATGCAGCAACTCCATAAAGGAAGCATCCTCCAGAGGGGACTTCGGAGGAGTCCTTGGCCTGGGCTTGTCCGGAGTGCGTGGCTCATCGTCCAGATCGGAACGACCATCAGAGTCATCCGAGGAGGATGACGAGAAAGAAGAAGACTCCTCCTCCCAGTGCGGGGGAGGAACGGACCCCTTGGGAAGCCCTCGGAAGCGTATCCTGCCCTGCCCTGGAACCGGGAGAGCTGCCTCTGTATCCGGAGGTGGGGGGGTCCTCATCTCTGACGAGAGGGTCTGGAGCCGGACTGGCGAAGACTGTTTCTACCTCCCTGTGAGCTGAGCCTGGCCTCACCCCACCAGGAAGCCAGAGCCTCTCAAGTCCACCGCGCTGAGGGGCAGTGAGGAGGAGGAGGGGATAAGGATACTGAGGGTATCCGTAAGGCAATCCATACCCGATGGTGGGAAGCCCAGCATCGGTCTGGGGCACTGTGTACCGCGACGCTGCAGGCCAGCTGCCGGGCAATGAGTGCCAGATACTCGCGGCCCGGTATGACGGCATGGGATAGGATGGGGTCAGATACCCACGGACCGGGGGTCTGCAGGAGCAGAAGGCCCCGGAAGTGGCCCGGCAGGCCCGGCGTAGGGGTGGTTGTGTCCAGCAATGGGATACTGTCGGCGTCAGGTAGGCTGGCATTGGTGTTGGAATCCGAGGATCCAGCGTCTGGTTATCCGGTCCAGCGGGAGGGAGACCTGACGGCAGTGTACCCACCTCCTCCGTTTCACCTGGGGAAGTAGGGTTACCATCCCCGGGATCCAGCAGAGGCGACGCTGGCGCCTCGGAGTGCAACTTGCATTGCGGCGAGCTCAGGATGACGGATAGGCCCAAGGGGTCCGGCGTCGACTCCAACGCCGAGCGGACATCAGAGAAGCAGTTGTCCATCTTATTGACAGGATCCGGGCGGACATCGGAGGAGCCAGCGCCCATCTCATTGGACCCAGCGCCCGACGAAGGCCACGAAGGAGGGGCAGCCTTGGCGGGCACTTTGGAGGCCGTGCGATGCCCCGGAGGGTCGGGCGTCTTAACGGGTCTTACCCAGCTGGGCATCGAGGGCTGTCGTCTGACTGACCGGGCCGCTTAAAACCAGAAGACCACATGGCGGCGAGGTCTACTTGGAGTGGCTGCCCTTAGACCCAGAGGGTCCTGAGGGCCCAAGCACGCCCGACGGGAGGGTTGACGCCATCTTGGAGACTCACTGCGTCCCTAGCCGAGGCCGCCGCAACCCGATGAGGAGTCCCAGTCTTGGTGCTTCTTCTTGTGGTGGCCTTCCGGAGAAGACGAAGCCTGCCGAAGATTTTTCAGTTCCTTTTCCATGGAGATCATTTTTTTGCTTAAGAACGTGGGCCTCCGGGGACTGCTGCCTCTGCTTATAGGTGGCCGCGTTAAACTGCTGGCAGAGCTGGCACTTTTCGACAGGATGATCGGGGCATTGACAAAAAAGGCACTAGGAATGTCCGTCCTTATGCGGGAGCACGGCGCCGCAAGAATCGCACTTGTTTTTGTGCTCGGAAGGAGTCAAGATATACATGGCAGCGGAAGGCAACGCTGATGAAAATCAGGAAAAAAGTAGAAGATATGCAGTAAAACCATTGACTACTGATCATGAAGCAGTGAATCCTAATCGTAGGCGCCGCAATAAGCTAACGGCGGAAAGAACTGGAAGGCGGGTGTGGGGGACCACCCCTTTATACTGATGTCACCTGACATCAGTCACCTGACATGGGGGCGGTCCCCTGCCAGAGACTGCTAGCTAGAAATTTTTCTGTGGGGTTCTGATGCCTGCCGGCTTCAGTCCTATGTGTAATTACCTACTGCAAGAGCCCTCTCGAAGTAAGATCTAGAGGTTACTTGAGTAAAAATGTCTCAGCCTTTTGCAGCTGCTGTGGGGACTTCAGGAAGGTCACTGTTCTAGCAGATCCTGCACGAAACTGACGAGAACAGAACATTTTGCAAGGACAGGATGTTTGCTGAGGCGGGGGTGGAAAAAGCCTTATAAAATAGAGAAGCTGCAATTGCAGAGAAGAGTTTTTTTTTGGAAGAACGAGAGTTTTGCAAGAAAGATTTTTTTTTTCTCTCTCTTTACATAGATATTCTGAACAAGTTTATTTTTTTATATTACTGCACGGTTTTAAATAATTGATTAGCATTTTTTTTCTTGGGACTATACTAACTGTACAGAAAGTATTTATATAGATTTTCTAGAAGTGCTGTGTTTGTTAAACACAGTGAGGCAAAGAGTCATGCATTTTCACAAAGATTTAGCACTTTTATGAGCAAAACGCTAATCAATTTTTAGAGTTAAATAAATCCCTGTACTGCAACTGCAAATAAATAGCTTTGTTGAATTCTACAACTGTTCCTGGTTTTCCCTATGCTTCCCGACCTGTTTCTCGAGGACACAGTGCAACAAGGCAGAAGGTAGGGCGAGTGTGATGCTCGGGTGCACAGGGAAGGGCATCACCAGCACAAAGAGGAAGGGGCTGTTTCCTCTCTCTGTAGATAGCTGGTAGGACCCCACCTAGACTACTGTGTCCAGTTCTGGAGACCACATCTCCAGAAGGACACAGACAGACTGAAGGCAGTCCAGAAAAGGGCAACTAAAATGGTGCTGAATCTACATCAAAAGCCCTATGAGGAGAGACTAAAGCACCTCGATATGTAGACCCTGGAACGGAGGAGGGAGGGAGGGGGAGATATAATAGAGACCTTTGGGAGGCACTATAGTGTAGTGGTTAAGGGCACTGAGCTGCAAACCTGGAGACCTGGGTTTGAATCCCATCAGCCCCCAACTGCATACTGTGCGACCTTGAGCAAGTCATTTCCCAGTGCTCTCAGGTCACATCTGGAAACAAACTCTGGCTTAGTATGCCTTTCATGGTTAAATGATTTCCCCTTCTCCCCTTTAAATACTTCACGGGGGTATAAAAAAGGTACAGAAGGGGAGGATTTTTCAGAAGAAGAGGTGCTCAAGAACAAGGAGACATACTATGAAGATGGAGGGGGTAGATTCAGGAGAGATGTGAGGAAGTATTTCTTCACAGAAAGAGTGGTGGATTCCTGGAACAGCCTTCCAGCAGAAGTGGCGTGGCAAAAACAGTGGTGGGGTTGAAGAATGCATGGGATAAGCACAAGGGAATCACAGTGGAAAGGAAAGGGGTGGAAAAAGAGCTGTAAATCAGGCACGGTCTTCGGTAATAGTATAGGTAGGGAGAAATGGCAGACTGTATGGGCCAAGCGGTCCTCATCTACCATCAAATTCTATGTTTCTATGGGACACAGCAGGGGCCATATACTTGCAGACCATGCAGGTGGTGGGTGTCAGGCAGGATGTTGGATGCTGCCAAAGTTCCAGGGCCAGTCCTAGTATGGCCTCAACCATGGGAAAGGCAACTCCCGGGGATTCATCCCTGTCCAAACTGTCCATGAAAGGGTATTCTTCCCTTTTCTGGACATGCTCTACAGGGACAGGCATGGACTGATATTAATTGGAAAAGACCCCCGAAAGACACCAGCCCATGGTCAGTGGTCAGTTTCTTGACCAACCCTTGGTTGAGGAGGTGAGTCGCATAGGAGGCCATGGATAACAGATCCAACTCATCCGAGGACTCCTCAAATATGTCCCCTGGTTGTTTCTCACTGCAAACCATCGGAATGTTCTCAAATTGGGTATCTCCACCAACAACTGTCCTGGCAAGCTGGTTCCCAGCATGGCTTCCTTGGTCTGAGTGCCCACCTTCAGTTGCGGTGGTGGCGGCTGCACTCTCAGGGGTGTGAAACAGTAGTGTGGAGCAGCAAGGGCATCAATGGTGGCTGCCAGAAGACCAAAGGTCCAAGGCATAAAGCCTTACTGAGTCCTGCAATGGCCCATTGTTGCAACAAAAGCTCCTCATAGCTCCTATGCATCTTCAGTTAGTGCCTCTCCTCAGCCAGTGATGAGGAGATCGAGGAGCATCAGTGGTAATACCTCCCAGTCGAGTGTACTGAAAACAAGAGCGCTTCAACTGAGACCTCAACCATTGACTGGACAATCGACGGTGAGGCCAGACATCCACCTGGTTATGATAGGCCACATGCCTGGCAACATTTAGGAGCAGAGGCTTGGAAGACTCGACCACCGATGGAGGCTGCTCCTGAGGTGACCCAATCAGGGACGCTGACCGGTCCACATCCAGCTAAGTGAAGTCTGGGAGAGCCAGGTTCTGAGAAATCAAATCCTTGACTTTATCTGACAACCGGTTGACAAACCCAGGAAACTTTTCACAGCCTGCTCAACCAGAGCTGTGGTTGACAAGTCCAACAGGGGATACCGAGGATCTCTCTACCTTCATCTTGACTAAAGACGTCTTGACCCAAGTGAGTGGTTGAGGAATTGGGAGGACCTTGATCTCTCAGAGTCCCACAACTGACGGCATTTGTGTTTCTCACCGCAGTGGGCAGATCTCTGCCCCAAGGTCTGGACCGCAATGCACACTTCACAAAGCCGTTCCCTGAATGACCCTCCAATGCATGCCCCAGCCAGGAGTAGCACTGAGACCAAGGAAGTGCCTACCACAGTGGCTGCCACTTCCTCCTCAAGCACTGCAAGCTGTGATGCTGAACCAGCAGCCACCAAGGTCTTCTTGTGACACTTTCGGATCCTGCTACAATGGCCTACTAAGAGTAAGCTGATGCTTCCGATCCTCAAGGGACTCTGGAAGCATAGAGAGACAGAGACCGCACCTGGCCATGTCGTGCTGCCGCCCAGGCAGTACAGGCACATATGACATGTCATGCGAGACGGTGCCCAAAATTGTCCGGCACCATATGCAGAATTTGAATCCCAGCTTCTGTTGCTCTATCACTGATCAAGCAGAGGAGTAAAAGGGACCATGGAAATGAAACAAATTAAATCGAAAAACTTCTAAAGTAAAGGTTTGCCTATAGTGTACTAAATAATAAACAAGAGTCACAAAGGAGGTGACCTGTTCTTCCAGCGGAAAGAAAGATCTGACGCCATGAAGCAGAGTCAGGGGATATACCACTCAGGAGAAGGGAGAAGCTTAGTTTCAAGACGTCCAACGAATCAACATTTCCACTGGAACTACCTGAGTATGGATAGTGAAGTGTATCCATGCCCCTAGAAAAGTACAGCACAGCTGCGTTCATTAAATATTAAGCCACCTCCCCCCACAGCCTCCTGATAAGAACAGTAAAGCTGTGTGACCTGAATATTCAGCCCCTCTATAAACTATCAATAAGAACAGGAGAACAGTGTGCGGTGAATATTCAGCCACCTCCACCACAGCCTGCCGATTAGAATGGTACAGCTGTGTGCACTGAATATTCAGACACCTCTCCTCAATAGCCTCACGATCAGAATGGCACAGCTCTGTGTACTGAAGTATTAAGCCCTCTCCCCAAAGACTCACAGTGAGAATGGTACAGCAGCATACATGGAATATCCAGTCACCCTTCCTGATGAGAATGGTATTGCTGTGTGCACTAAATATTCAGCCCCCCAAGGAGAATGGTATAGCTGTATGCACTGAATATTCAGCCTCCTGAGGAGAATGGTATTACTGTATGCACTAAATATTCAACTCCCCCCCAGGAGAATGGTATAGCTGTGTGCACTGACCATTCAGTCTCCCCCCACCCGAGGAGAGTGGTATTGCTGTGTGCACTGAATATTCAGGCCCCCAAGGAGAATGGTATAGCTGTGTGCACTGAATATTCAGCCTCCTGAGGAGAATGGTATTACTGTATGTGGAGATACCACAGAGTTAAGGACCCCTCCTGCGCTTAGGCATAAATACGGCAGTGGCCTCTCCTCGCAAACATGTTGCACCACCTACTGCCGTGACGTCACCATTGTTAGAAAAAAAAGACCGGTCTGCAAAAATAGAAGTTGCAGATTTTGGAGATGAATACTTGTGCAAGTACAACTAGTCTCGACAGAAATATAGCCTAAATACTGAAATAGGGGGTGTGGGGGGCTGAGCCCCTCAATTACAAGTACAACCGTCTTTTAAATAACCATCAAGAACTCGGGGGGTGTGGGGGGCAGAGCGCCCCCATAGAAGAAAGAAAAGTTAATGATTTAGAAGTTTTTGCTATTAAGATACACTCTACATCTTGGCACCTGCTTAACTCAGAACTTTGAGGCATTTAGGACAGTGCAGTGGAATCATGATGAATATCATTGTAACCCCTAGATGGTGCTATCCCAGGGGCTACTACCCCTGCCTGATTTGCCACTAACAGGTTGAGGGGCCTGGATCCAATGGCGGGTGCCTCCACCCAGAGGTCAGGGTTTGCAATAGTTAAACTAACTTGGTCACAGCCTCTGGGACACTGCAACCACCCTTTCTTCCCACTAGTGGCCCACACAATATATCAGAATTACCTTCACAGTATACACTTACCCCCAGGTCTGGTTCCGCACTGGGACCTCCTGTGAAATGAGATACAGTGCAACAATCACAGTACAGTACTTTAACATAGACAAATACCTCAGGCAGTACAACTTTGCTGAAACAAGTAGCTCTGATTTATTTAGGGGATATAACAAGGACAGGGGAAATCAGGTTAATTAGCTTATCACTCTAATAATCTACCTATGGCTCTGTGCACAGGCTATCCCTATCAGTTACTGTCTCTGGGTACCCAAGCCTAGTGGCTAGTCCAAACCGTGGCAGCTGGTAGGCCTTTCACAGAGAAAAGGAGAATTAAACAGTCAGCAGTACAGTAATTCCATTTGGATTTAATTGGCAATTCAACAGGGAGCAACCCTGAATTAGTACTCACGACCTCCAAATAAGATAGGGTCCTTCAATGTCAGCAGGGCTCACTTGAGGTACACAAACCTCTTCACACATCCATATAAAAGAAAGCACTATACCAGGCAGGCTGCACCTGTATCCCGATCGCAATTACTGCACAATACCGGGAGAACACACAGCAGATTCAGTTCTGACAGACCGAGTGTTTTCAGTACCTTCCAGTCTTCTACAGGGTGAGCCTGGTTTCTCCTTCAGAGATCCTTTGATTCTTTTCACAGGACGGATTCAGTCCTAACAAGCTGCAGACCGAACTCTGGGCCTATACACGTTTTTGACTAAAACTGCACACTGAAAAGTACAGGGCTCCTTCCTTCTTCACTGCCAAAGCTCAACTGAACTCCAACCGACAAAACCGGCACTTCCTTTGAGTTCCTCCCAGTTCTTGACTGGATTGGCTGTCACCACAATAGACTGCTGCTGTTGGTCCAAAAGGCACTGAAGTCTAAACTACATCTCCCAGAGTCACTGCCCATACAATCCTCTTGTGGCTGGCTCAGATTATGAGTCCAAGTTCTGATTCGTCCCAAGGCACCATTTTAGAGCTAGCTTACCCCACACTGATTGGTCCAGTTCAGCAGTTCAAAACTAGAATGGGAACTAGCAGACACAGTTCTGACTGCAAAGAAAGCAGGTTAGACAAACTGTAATTTCATTATTACTCTAAATAATTTCTGGTAAACAGTTACATCTTTCAGATAGGTTCCCTTTGCACTCCTAGTGACTGCAAAAATTAAGTGAATTGGCAGCAGCTCGAGTGGTACTCAGAGAAGCACACAGTCCCCCCATACAAACTAATTATGTCTGCAAGCAGACAGCTCTTAAAGAGACAGTACCAGAGGCTCTAAAAACACTCACTGATAAATGGCTTAAATGCCAAACACCATTCAGGCTTGGAGCATTCAAGCAAGCTCCTGGAAGTCTTTTGGGAACCCCCATTTGCAGGGGGGTTACACCCTTCCTGGCCTGGGAAAGCTTGACGTCCGCGCAGCAAGTACCTCATAAGTTTCAACTGCAACCATATACATTTGCATTAGGCTCGCATATGTAATCATCAGTCAATATATCATTTACCAAGAACACATTTCTGAAACATTGCAGTATGCCTCTTTACACAGTATAACATACACATTGTACCATAACTCAAGTTATTACCTCTTGTACATGAAACCTGAAGAGAGGGGCCCTTCCTATCAGTTACCTTGGGGCTGGATGGGCAAGGCACCATACTTAGAGGGCAACACAAGTAACTTGAGTTAGCACTGATGCTCAGTTTGGGCAATGAGCTCGGGGACACATACTCTTTATGGACAACATTGAGAGGCAAGTCCACAGGCCTCCCAAGTGAATCATAACTGAGGTGCACCACAGGCTTTACAGCTCGACCAGTCTTTCTAGGAGGAACTGGTATAGTCTCTGCACTCTGAGCCTCATTTTCAGCATTGTCCTCACTTGTCAGGAGTCTCCATGGGGTAGAGAGGCTAGAACTTGGGGCACTTTCAGCTCCAGGAGTTACAGTTTCTGAGTCCACAACATTTGGCTCGCATGGAGCTTTCGGACACTGGCAGATCATCTAGTTTGCCCACTACAATGTGAGGGAGATGGTGCATCTGTCAGCAATCTTGTGCTTGCCATGCAATCCCAGATTTCTTAGCAATACCCGATCTCCCTCCTGGAGTTCCTGTGCTTTCACCTTTATCATACCTTCTTTGTTGGCCAGATTTCTTTGGCAGCCATGGTTTGAGCCAGTTGAATGCATGAGTTAGCTGGGCCTTTAACTTTGCACATACTGTAAATAGTTGTCAGCTTGAACCCCATCAGGAGAGACCCCAAACACACATCTACTGGTAGTCGAGCTTCTCTTCCAAACATCAGGCGGTAGGGGAGAATCCAGTGGCATCACTTTTGGTGCAGTTATAAGCATGTACCAGGTGCTAATTTGTTGGCTCCATCTAGGCTTGTCCTTTGGGTGCAGGGTGCCAGCATATCTAGCAAAGTGCGTGTTGAAACGTTCAGGCTGTGGGTCCCCTGGGGTGGTAAGGAGTGGTTCTGGACTTTCGCACTCCCACAGAGAAAGCATCTCTTTGATCAGACGACTCTCAAAGTCTCTCCTTGATCAGAATGGATTCTTTGTGGAGCCCATAATGAACAAAAAGTTTTCTACAAGTACTTTGGCCACAGTGGATGCTTTCTGGTCTTTGGTGGGGAAAGCTGGGCATATCTCGTGAAATGGTCAGTGACCACCAGCACATTACTGATATTTCTTTGATCTGACTCCAAACTCAGAAAATCAATACAGACCAGCTCCATGGGTGCACTGGTGGTGATGTTAATAAGGCAGCCTCTGGGGCAAAGCTTCCTCTGTAAGCAGCGACTACAAGTTCGAATGTGTTGCTCCACATCAGCCCCCATCTTAGGCCAATAGAATCTGGATCTCACCAAGTCAAGTGTTCTGTCTATACCAAGGTGCCCCATGTGGTTGTGCAAGGACCTCAGTACTGAGTCTCGAAGGCAGGGCAGCACTAGTTGTTGTTTGTCTACTTGTCCCCTCTGTCTACTGTTTCTCTGTATAACAGTTTATTGATCGTTTCAACTTAGGACCTTCTTTGTATAGCAGTGCAGTTCTCAAATCAGTGGAGCGTAATTTGACACACTTTTCCTGCATAGAGGCTTCTAAAGCTGCTTTGATCATGGGATCGCGGGATTGAGCCCGCCAATACTGTCATTGTCCAGCTGAGGCAGTGCACCAATGTCTATTGCAGAAAAGTGGCAATAAGCAGCAGGTATGCACTCTCAGAGGCTCCCAAGCAATCCACCATGCAGTCCACTGCGTCTGCGGGACATTTGTTCCTCCCCTTCAAAACTCGGCAGAGTGTCCGAATGTCAGGTTCTGCCAATCGACCCAATCATTCTGGGGAACAGGCCTCCGGAGAGAGCATCAGCATCTATGTGGTTCAGACCTGCTCGGTATTCGAGAGCATAGTCATATGTAGATAATGCAGAAAGCCACCTATGGCCAGTGGCATCCAACTTAGCTGAGGTCTGCACATAGGTCAAAGGATTATTGTCAGTTTTACTAGTATTTTAGCCCCATACAAGTACTCATGGAATTGGTCAACAATAGCCCACTTCAAAGCTAGGAACTCTAACTTATGTACAGGATAGTTCTTTTTCGGATGGGGTCAGGCTTCTACTGGCAAAGGCCACTGTCTCAGGCCATTCTTGCTCTTGGTACAACATACCCCCAACCCTTGCAAGCTAGCATCAGTGTGCAGGACGTGGTTTTCTTGGATCGGCATAGGCCAGCACTGGAGCATGGGTAAGTTGATATATGATCTCATGAAAAGCAGTCTCACAATCAGGAGTCCAGCGGGCCCCAAATACTTCACTCGGATGAAAATACACTCTTTCAGTCTTGAGGGCTGACTTTTGGTATTTTTTGTGGTTGGGGATACCCTTGAGTAAGGTTAAGTAAAGGGCGGATCACTCTTGAATAGTCCTTGATGAGCGCCGATAATAACCACAGAATTCCAGGAATCTTTGCAGTTCTTTTAGATTTTGGGCTGTGGCCAGGTGGTCAAGGCCTCAACTTTACTTGGGTCGGTCTCTATTCCTCGTGGATACTATGTGTCCCACATACTTTACTGATGTTTGAAAGAATTGACACTTATCAATGGACAGTTTAAGGCCAAGTCCTCCAGTCGGTCCAATACCTTAAATAATCTGCTCATGTTCCTCCAGTGAGCTGCCAAACACAATAACATCATCTAGGTATACCAGGCACTCTAGTAAGTTCATGTCCCCACTGCACGCCTCCATCAATCGTTGAAAGTGGCTGGGGCACCTGAAATCCCTTGAGGCATCCTCATGAATTCATAGAAGCCAAGCGGACAGATAAAGGCCGTCTTCTCACGGTCCTCTGGGGCCATCGGGATCTGGTAGTACCCACTGCGGAGATCCAGCACAGAGAACCACTTGCTCTCGCTTAGGCAGTCCAAAGCATCTTGAATGCGGGCATTGTGTACTGATCAGGATAGTCCGCCGTTTAGGTGCGATAATCCACACACATCCTTACTGTTCCATTCTTTTTCCTCACTACCACAATGGGGAAGCATAAGGGCTTCTGGATTCTTGTATTACACCAGCAGCTAACATCTCTTGCAGATGCCGCTCACATCATCTATGTCAGCAGGTGCCGAGCTCGAGACCTCTCAGAAATGGTCTTCGTCATGCAGCCGGATATTGTGCTCAGCTCCTTGCACGCATCCTACATCCCATTCCTTTAAAGAAAACACCTGGTCTCTCTGGGCAAGCTTCTCACTGATCTTCACTTTCCATTCAGCTGGCAGCGGGAGTCGCCGAATCAAACAAGTCAGGCGTTACTCTGTCATTCTTCCTTGAACTCTTGCTGCTGGGTAGCACTGCAGTGTCTGCACAATGCACATTAGCCAGGATGCAACCTCTGTTTACTCGAATGTCTCTTTCAGACACATTATGAACTTGGACCATTACCCTTCTGGCATAAGCATGGGCTCTAGCGGGCAAAATACTAGGCTTGACCAGCAGTCCCTCTGGCAATTTTCCATCGCCTGGTGCATCCAACATTAATATTTTATTCTTAACATCCTTTCTGATACGGACCTCTCCCTGTAAGGTACACTGGGCATTTGGCGCAGGATCAGAGACTCAGGATCCTTCTTCCATACAATTCGACCGGTTCCTCTGGTTCTGTTTTTCAGCATCTCTCTGTGCCTCATAGGCCTTCTTAATTAAAGCCGAACTCTTAAAGCTCTACTAGTCTTTGACCCCTGTTTTTCGTAACACAACTGTGCCAGCCTTCCAACATATGAGCATTTGTTCCAATCAACAAAGGGACACCATCTACAGTCCAGTGGGGGACACACTAAGGCTAGGGTCTCTACTTGTTCGCCACTCCAGCCACGGAGGTGGGAAAGACAGCCAAATTCGGATATACCCGGAATAGGGTAGGCCTTCTCACTTAACCCCATACATGCAGTCCTTCTAATGGTTGTAAGGGCACGTCTGACAAATGCTTCTGATACCAATCTTGGAACATAATTGTCACTTGGGAGCCACTGTCTAATATAGCTCTTGTAGACACTGCTCACCTTTACAGTGGTCTCCATGGAGGACCCACTATTCTGGACCAGTCTGGAGAGGCGGTAGGGGGCCTGGGCAACTGACCTTGCCACAAAAGGACGTGAATTAGCATTTTGGTGCCCTCACTGGGATCATGTCGTGCACCTCTTAACCACTGATTTCTTCTCCGAAGCTCTCCTTGTAGCCTATATGCAACTTTGTCAGTGTCTTTTGGGACTGGCATTCCCTTCATGCCCATCTTTCCCACAATTATAGCAAAACATACTTTCTGGAGTTTGAGCTGGCCGAGGCGCCACACTGGGAGCCAGGGGGTATTACTAACTGGAAACCTTGGTGCCATCTCTGTTGCGGCGTGATAAGCATTTGGAGACATCTCGTCAGTTTCTCCACTTCCATGGTCAAGGAATCGAGTTCGAGCTGTTATCAGCAGGAGATACATGGGTGGGTACCCCACCCCATAGCAGATGCAGCCGGATATAGGTCAGGGCCTGTGACTTGCAGGCTGGCTTTCATAAAGGGACTGTTTTGAATTCTCGGATCTCTCTCAACAGTTCGCCCCATTGTGACATATCTTTTCCTTGTCAGAGCACTCACTGCCAACCTCTGCCCCTGAACTTCACTTGATGGGTCACCTCAGTCACTCGGTCGTAGCCGCAGCTATTGGTGCAGGTCCCTCCCGAGGTCGCCTTTTCTCAACTCCTCGAATTCTCTCATTAACTCATCATAGGAGGGTGGGGATTCCAGTCGATCTGCCAGGCGTAACTGAAGCAACAGCAGTTCTGAGAAGGGCAGACTTAAGGATCCTGTCCAGCCTGGTTCGGTCCAGTTCAATCGCTGGCAAACTACCTTTCTGAGGCATTCTTGCAACAATTTTTCCAGCCGAGATACATACACAGACAACAACTCCCCTTGGTACTGTTGTGCATCTCTTACTCTCCACCATAGGTCCTCATCAGAATCTGGGCTCCCATACACATTCTCCAAGGCCTCAAGATAGGCCTGTGCAGTCGCTTCAGGGTTACTGGCCCGCTTAGCACGGATGGTAGCCAGGGCAGGACCTCGGAGGCTCTCACTCAACCTCTTTCGCTTTCACCTTCCGAGCATTGCCATTCTAGCACTTGGGGGCAACATAGTCTATCCAGGTCTCCCAGTCATCCTCCCTGGGGGTGGGAGGGTGCCAGAGAAGATCCTCAACCTTCGTAAGAGTCGTGACTAATGGCAGGTGCAGAAATAGGAGTCTGCATTGGTTCAGCCACCACATTACGGGCACTGGAGCAGGAGAGGGTGTTGGGGAGGAACACCCCAGGTGGCAAGAATAGTTTCTTCAAGTCCTCCACAGTTTTCCCTCTCCCAGCAACCATTCAGCAAATTTCTCTCAAAAGTTTCAGATAGTGGTGGGGCTGATTCCCCCGGTCTTTACTGTCCTTAGTTATCACTCCAAGCAGTGAGGGCTCCCTCTGGGGCAATGGTCTGTGGCACTTTGGAGCTATCTATGGGATCCTTAAACTCTACTAGGGCCAGGAAAGTGTGGGTGAGCAGATTAGCATGCCGACCCACCACACAGGGTTTTGTAAACCTTCCACCTTGGAAAGTACTCCTGCACAGTGTCCGTATTGATACCAGGGGATGTCCAGGATAAGCATAGCATTTTGGGGTCGATCTCCTCCCAGTACACCACTCGCCAGCCGGTGCACAGCCACTCTGTCTGGTACCCATTTTTCTTAACAGTGGTTCAGAATATGGCCACTAGAGGACACACAATCCCAGCGGTGAGCCTCCAAGATGTAACCCCTAGATGGCGCTATCCCAGGGCTACTACCCCTGCCTGATTTGCCACTAACAGGTTGAGGGCCTGGATCCAATGGCGGGTGCCTCCACCCAGAGGTCAGGGTTTGCAATAGTTAAACTAACTTGGTCACAGCCTCTGGGACACTGCAACCACCCTTTCTTCCCACTAGTGGCCCACACAATATATCAGAATTACCTTCACAGTATACACTTACCCCAGGTCTGGTTCCGCACTGGGACCTCCTGTGAAATGAGATACAGTGCAACAATCACAGTACAGTACTTTAACATAGACAAATACCTCAGGCAGTACAACTTTGCTGAAACAAGTAGCTCTGATTTATTTAGGGGGATATAACAAGGACAGGGGGAAATCAGGTTAATTAGCTTATCACTCTAATAATCTACCTATGGCTCTGTGCACAGGCCTATCCCTATCAGTTACTGTCCCTGGGTACCCAAGCCCTAGTGGCTAGTCCAAACCGTGGCAGCTGGTAGGGGCCCTTTCACACAGAGAAAAGGAGAATTAAACAGTCAGCAGTACAGTAATTCCA
Source organism: Neoceratodus forsteri (assembly GCA_016271365.2). NCBI lineage: Eukaryota > Metazoa > Chordata > Ceratodontiformes > Ceratodontidae > Neoceratodus > Neoceratodus forsteri. The sequence goes on along the minus strand of CM028132.1, from coordinate 1,377,815,703 downwards.
TTTGGATTTAATGTGGCAATTCAACAGGAGCAACCCTGAATTAGTACTCACGACCTCCAAATAAGATAGGGTCCTTCAATGTCAGCAGGGCTCACTTGAGGTACACAAACCTCTTCACACATCCATATAAAAGAAAGCACTATACCAGGCAGGCTGCATCTGTATCCCGATCGCAATTACTGCACAATACCCGGAGAACACACAGCAGATTCAGTTCCTGACAGACCGAGTGCAATTTTCAGCAATTCTTCCAGTCTTCTACAGGGTGAGCCTGGTTTCTACTCTTCAGAGATCCTTTGATTCTTTTCACAGGACGGATTCAGTCCCAACAAGCTGCAGACCGGAACTCTGGGCCTTACACACGTTTTTGGACTAAAACTGCACACTGAAAAGTACAGGGCTCCTTCCTTCTTCACTGCCAAAGCTCAACTGAACTCCAACCGACAAAACCGGCACTTCCTTTGAGTTCCTCCCAGTTCTTGACTGGATTGGCTGTCACCACAATAGACTGCTGCTGTTGGTCCAAAAGGCACTGAAGTCTAAACTACATCTCCCAGAGTCACTGCCCATACAATCCTCTTGTGGCTGGCTCAGATTATGAGTCCAAGTTCTGATTCGTCCAAGGCACCATTTTAGAGCTAGCTACCCACACTGATTGGTCCAGTTCAGCAGTTCAAAACTAGAATGGGGAACTAGCAGACACAGTTCTGACTGCAAAGAAAGCAGGTTAGACAAACTGTAATTTCATTATTACTCTAAATAATTTCTGGTAAACAGTTACATCTTTCAGATAGGTTCCCTTGCACTCCTAGTGACTGCAAAATTAAGTGAATTGGCAGCAGCTCGAGTGGTACTCAGAGAAGCACACAGTCCCCCATACAAATTAATTATGTCTGCAAGCAGACAGCTCTTAAAGAGACAGTACCAGAGGCTCTAAAAACGCTCACTGATAAATGGCTTAAATGCCAAACACCATTCAGGCTTGGAGCATTCAAGCAAGCTCCTGGAAGTCTTTTGGGAACCCCCATTTGCAGGGGGGTTACATCATGTTATTCGAGGACTGTACAATGAATGCTTTTCTTGTGGGACTTTGCGCAATTCCGGTACGTGAAATACTAGTTATGAATTATGTGTACAGTATACTATATACAGTGCAATAAATACTGTTTTTTTTTTAAATGTGGCTGGGCTTCTACATGTTTAACAGTGTGCTGCCGGAAAAGTATGTATTTTATGTTTACACCATAAACTAGTGTATAGCTAGAGTGAAAAGGTGCGTAGCAAAACCTACAGGGAGTGTCCGTATTGAACGGGGGCCAGAAAGGGGGCGTGGCCAAAATGACTATGCCGTTAAGGATTACCGTAGTATACTTGATTTAAGATTTTGCGTACGAGGGATCCTTAATTCTCCGTATCACCCTGTATGCACTGAATATTCAACCCCCAGGAGAATGGTATAGCTGTGTGCACATTCAGACCCCCCCCACCAAGGAGTGGTATTGCTGTGTGCACTGAATATTCAGGCCCCTCCTAAGGAGAATGGTACTGCTGTGTGCACTGAATATTCAGCCCCCTCCTGATGAGAATGGTATAGTTGCGTGCACCAAATATTCAGCCCACCTCTTGATGAGAATGTTATAGCTTTGTGCACTGAATATTCAACCCCCTCCTGATAAGAATGGTATAGTTGCATGCACCAAATATTCAGCCCACCTCTTGATGAGAATGTTATAGCTTTGTGCACTGAATATACTGCCCCCTCCTGATGAGAACACAGAGTTCAAATATATAAAAGAGAAGGCTAGAGGGTGGACTCAAATGGCTTAGTTGAAGCCGCGTGACCGCCATATAAGAGGAGGGTTGAGGTGCCGGATGATAACGGGACCCCTTCCGGAAACTTATGATAATGGCACTGGCACACTGCTGTTACAAAACTCGAGTAATGCACTGCTTATACGAGCAAAGGATAATGAGCATACCCTGTTTTTGTCACCACGATGTGCGTCTGCTTCATCACTTCCCTGCTGTCAAAGGAGCTTAACATAGACTTTGACGGCAGATACGGACCGCTTGGCCCACCTAGGTCTGCCCATTTCCCTACCTACTGGATAAGCTGCAGATCCTAGTTAACCAACAGCCTATTTCTTCCTAACCCCACAGAAGAATTGCCTTATGTCTGTTCCATGCATTCTTGAATTCTCCCACCGTTTTTGATCCCACAACCTCCTCAGGAAGGCAGTTCCATGCATCCACCACCCTCTCTGTGAAAAAATACTTCCTCACATTACCCCTGAGCTGTCCCCCCTCTATCTTCAAATTGTGTCCCCTTGTTCTTGCACATCTCTTTTTCTGAAAGATGCTACCCTCTTAGACTTTGTTGATTTCACTGAGGTACTTAAAAGTTTCTATCATGTCCCCCATCTCCCTCCTTCCCTCAAGGGTATACATATTAAACTCCTTTAGTCTCTCCTCGTATGACTTCTGTTGCACACCGGGCACCATTTTAATTGCCCTTCTCTAGACTGTTTCCATCCTGTCTGTCAGAACTGGACGCGGTACTCCAGATGGGGTCTCACCAACTGTCTGTACAGAGGGATGACAACTTCCTGTTTTCTACTGCTGATGCCTCTCTCTATACATCCCAGTATCCCCCCAGACATCCCTACTGCCTTCTCACATTGCTTGCTAACCTTTAGGTCATCTGATATGATTACCCCCAGGAACCTTTCCATTTCTGTTGTTGTTACTACCGCCCCCCCTATTGTGTACTCTTCCACTGGGATTTTGTTTTCCAGGTGCATTACTTAGCACTGAATCCAAGCTATCATACTTCTGACCATTCCTCCAACCTTGCCAAGTCCCTTCTCATCCATTACACCCCCCTTCTGTATCAACCCTGTTGCAGATCTTTGTGTCGTCTGCAAAGAGGCATACTTTTCCTTCCAGTCCCTCTGCAATGCCACCTATAAAGACATTAAAAGGACCGACCAGTACTGAACCCCTGCACTCCACTAGTAATCCCCTTCTTCAGAGTGGACTCCGTATACTATTACCTTCTATGTCCTGTTGTCCAGCCAATGTTTTACCCAGGTTACCACCCTGGGACCACTCCCAGGCTGGCTAATTTATTAATCTTTTGTGTGGGACTGTGTCAAATGCCTTGTTAAAGTCTAGGTAGGCCACGTCCACAGCCCCTCCCTGGTCTACTACTTTGGTCACCCAGCCAAAGAAATCGATTAGATGCATCTGACATGACCTTCCCGCTGTGAATCCATTCTGCCTTGGGTCCTGTGCCCCACTGGACTCTAGGTATTCAACAGTTCTTTCCTTCAGAAGTGATTCCATCATTTTCCCTACCACTGAGGTCAAACTGACAGATCTGTAGTTTCCTGCCTCTGTCTTGCTCCCACTTTTGTGAAGGGGAATCACATCCACCCTCCTCCAGTCCTCAGGTACCACACCATCCCTCCCATGATTTGTTAAAAAGGCTAGTCAGTGGTGTCACTAGTTCTCCCCTTAATTCTTTAAGAATTCTGGGGTGAATCCCATCAGGTCCCATTGCTTTGTCCACCTTTAGTTTTAGTTCTTTCAGAACCCTTTCTTCTGTGAAAGGACTGGGATCGACCACCCTTATCCAGAGTACTTCTACTGATTGGATTAGGTGCCTCTCCCTCCTCTTCTTTTGTGAATACTGAGCAGAAGTATTCGTTCAGTATCCCTGCTTTTTCATTGTCCCTCTCTGCCCGCCCACCGTCCTATTTATTCAGCCTCACTATCCTTCCCTTTGTCTTTCTACGCTCCCTAATGTACCTATAAAAGGTTTTATCCCCCTTCTTAACCGAGTTGGCTGTCTTTTCCTTGGTTTGGGCCTTTGCTATTCTGACTGCCTTCCCCGCATCCTTCTGCTTTAACTGGTACAGTCCTCTGTCCTGCTCCTCCTGTGTTTCCTCATACTTCCTAAATGCTATCTTTTTCTTCCTCACCTTCCCTGTCACCTTTTTTTTTTTTTTTTATTGCTTTTTGTCCTCGCCTTCCTAACCCCATCACTCTGCTCTTTCGGAACCCTCAGACCACATTGCTCTGGCCTCTCGACCAAGGAGTCTGCCCCTTAGAGTAGTCACTCCCTCGATAGCCCAGAATACCCCCGGATTACCCCCCCGGGTGGGGTGAGGCAGTGACAGCGCTGGGAGGTTAAAAACATGGGTCGAATTGGACCCACTGGTGTAAAAAATGTGGGTCTAAAGAGGAACCCACTGGGTCAAAACTTTAATCAGTGGCAGATCATGAACAGTTCACATTCCCTTCCTTTAGATATTGTTACTGAGTTGGTGCATCAGTTTGAACCCACAGGCAAAGGAAAGAGGGGTCAGTTTTGGAAAGGATGCAACATTTGCCCTTTTGGTGCATGTTAGCGCTATCACTGGGGTGACGAGAGGTCCCCCTTACCTGCCCTCGACAACGGTGGAGTGAGTGCTACAGCTGAGTCTGCTCTTTTTGGTGTCGGCTGCCAATGCGCCTTGGTATTGGAAGGGTCATCACCTAGGAGTGACGGGCTGTTTTTCCTCTATTCTTCATCCTCGCAGACGTTGGCACTCTGGGGAAGCCAATTGGAGGAATGCGTAATGACGCAATTCCTCCAGGGCTCCTGGCCAAGGCTGCCCCCCTCCCTTACGTGACCCTGTATGCACTACCAACCCCGAGTTCACCCGGAAGATGGCAGTATAGCAGCGGGACAGGTGTAGAACCCTCCCAGAGAGGGAGAGCTGCGCAGTGCTCAGTCCTCTCTCTACCTCTGACGACCTCGCAGTCCGGGTCACAGTGAACCCGGTCACCCCGCCACGCCTTTTGAGAACCACAGTGTTTTTCTTTCATTTTGATTTGTTAATTTGCTTCACACAAAGGCTTGTTGCCTCTGTGATGGCAGTTTTGATGTTTCCCCATTTTTGCTCCACCCCTCCTTCTTGCCTGTTTGCTAGTGCTTTTCTGAGGCACGCTCCCATTTTGACAAAGTCAGCCCTCCTAAAGTCCAGTACCCTCACTTTTGTATCGCTTGACTCTGCAGCTGAGTTTATCATGAACTACACTGTTTGGTGGTCACTTGTTCCCAGATGGCTACCCACTTCTAGATCTCAGATCCTCTCTCCGTCCCCATCTGAGAGTACCAGGTCTAAGACTGCTCCCTGCCAAGTGGATTCCAACACTAGCTGTCTGTGGCATGCCCCCTGTAGGGCATCGGGAATGGCCCTGTTCTTGGATGTGGCTGCAGCAAAGGTGCTCCAGTTAACATCTGGCATATTCAGGTCCCCATCAACAATTTCTCCCATTTCTCTGCCATCCGAAGGATACCTTCTGTCATTCCTTGTTCATTTACTCCCCCTGAGATGGGGGTCTGTATACAACACCTGTGCAGATTGTGGTGCCATTTCCAGTCTCCAGGGTGACCCACAGTGCCTCTTCTCCTCCTCCTCCATTTACCCTTTTGTTCCGTTGCTTTGATCCCCTCCCTTATAGAGAGCTACTCCTCCTCCTCCTCCTCTTCTATCCTCCCTGTCTCTGCTGTAGATAGTGTACCATGGTATGCTGACATCCCAGTCATGGTTCTCTGTGTACCATGTTTCTGTGACTGCCACAATATCCAGGCATCCCTTTTCCATCAAAGCCACCAGTTCAGGGAGCTTGTTACCTAGACTGTGGGCATTGGTACTCATTACCCTCCATTTATTGATGGCCTTACCCCTTTTTGCCCCATCCCTGTCCTTACTGCCTTTGCCTTTTTCTCCATTTACACCTGCCCTTCTCCCTATCGACGCCTCTACTTTGGTGTTTACCTCACTAACTACCCTGATTTTTTCGGGGCTAGGATTTCCTGCTCCTTTTCTGTGCCTCTCCCCTTGGCTAGTTTAAATGCTTGCCAATTAAGCATTTAAACCTATCACCTAGGATCCTGGTCCCCCTCCTGGACAGATGCAGACCGTCGTGCCAGTATAGGCCTGCATCCCTCCAGGTGGACCCGCAGTCACCAATGAAGCCAAAACACTGAGCTCTACACCAGTTCTTCAGCCCCCTGATTGAATCCCATGGTGCGGAGCACCTTAGCCTCACCCATGCCATAGACAGGCAGCACCTCCGAGAAGGTTACCGTGCATGCTACTTGTCTACGGCCCCTTCCCCAACTCCACAAACTCCTCCTTCACTGTTCTGACCCCTTTCCCAGCCAGGTCTTTTGTCCCTAAGTGGACAATGACATCCAGCTCCCTCCCCTGTGCAGCTGCTCCCGCAATCCTAAGGATTCGCACCATGTCCCTCCAAGCCATGGCACCAGGCAGACACCTTACCTCCCTCTCCCCGTTCTACCCGCCTAACAATGAAGTCCCCACCAGGAGTTGTTTCCTTCCCCTGTGGGGTCCCACGCCGCCCTCCTGTTGGTCTCCTTTGTGGAGGTTCCCAGCATCCTCCTTGGTCTCCATTGCAGGTGCCTCTACAGAGGAACCACACTCTGCCAGAACGGCATATGAATTGTGGAGAGGTACAACTGGAGAGATGTGCCTCTGTTCCACCACCCTCACCCTCCTTGAGCCAACTGTTGTCCAACTGCTCCTCTTTCTTGGCAACCTCTGAGGCAGCGGCAGTGGCCCTGGTGGTCCCTGGGTGGCAGAGGAGGTCCCCTGAATCCTGGCCAACTCAGCCTGGAGATAAGCAACCTCCTCCCTCAGCCCAAAGAGGTGCCTGCAGATGGGACAACACCACATCCTCCATAACATCTCCCGGAAGACTGCTGCTCCACAACCACTGCACTGCATCACTCCCATCATGTCTTATTTGTGTCCCCTTAACTGTTGTTTTGTATACTTACTCTTACCTCTCTCTGGTCATTTTTTTTTTTTTAATATATAATTTTTTTTGTTACCCAACTGGATCAGCACACTTCTATCAAAACAGTGTGCCAGTGCTATTATCTTAAGTTTCCAGCAGGGTTCCCGTTCTCTACCGGCACCTCATCCTCTAACATGGCAGACGTGTGGCTTCAACTGAGCCATTGGAGTCCAACCTCTAGCCCTCTGTAGTATATACTTGAACTCTATGTATGAGAATAGTATAGCTGTGTGCACTGAATATTCAGCTCTGGTCCCCCAACCCCACAATAGTCTTCCATTGAACTCTGGGCACTGAAACTTCAGTGACTGACACACACACGCCTAACCTCTGATGAAGGCAGAACAACTGTATACATGAAAAACACGGTCCCATCAAGCTACCTCAGCTCTATTTTATTTGACAAATTCACTGCTCAGAAATATTCTTCCCATTTTTTTTTTAAAGTTCCTGCTTTCAGTCTCAAGGTGGAAAACCAACAGGGGAAAGTGAACCACCCTTAAGCATTTTCCAATACTTCATATATATAACTATGGTCTTCTTACTTCAATCTGTGTCCCGAAGCTGTGGTTCTGGAGATTCTCCAGTGCCCAGGAGTTACCTGCATCTTGCGATGAAACATGCCCCTTGTAACAGAGGTCCCCACCTGCTCTGTGGTTCTCCAGCCCGTCTCTCAGTGGTCTCCCCATGAGAGAAGAGAAGATAGTAAGAGGCTTATGAGAAGGGTGGGGCTCCTTAACATGGGCTCTCTGCCACTAATGCTAGCAGCACAGCAAACTAATAAACCTCTCGAGCTTTAGTGCATATGCCAAGTAAAACTGATTCTAAATGAATCTGCTATGAGCTTTTTACCTACACGTTGAAAAAAAAAAAAAAGGAAACGCAACTTAAGATTTTAACAGGATACCCTTGAAAATGTGAAGCTGCATCTTAAGGAGGTGATCCCATCTTCTTACATCCGCCCACCTGTCCCTATTATTTAACATTTTATGTTCAAGGACCTAAACTCTACGGGCTGGCAGTGCTCTGGAACCTCCAGAAAAGGTTTTTTTTTTTATCCTTTATTCCTATTTCCAGAGTGCTGTAATGGGTGTGTGCACAGTCGTCTCCAGGTCCCTCGTGAAAAGATGCATCCCATGATGTTATCATGGGGAGAAAATACTCTAATTACTGTCATGGAGTGCTGCTTCAAAAGAGTTCAGAATATCAGGAAGAAGTACCGCAAGACTAACTAACTTACTTATCTGTAGGTGGTGGCTCACATCATGCCCAAGAGCTGTAAAAAGTCCCTATCCAGGCGTGTGTGTCTAGACCAGAACCTGGCAGCTTGCCCCATCTGATCCAGAGCCCTCTGGTAAGGGAGCTGAGCCCCGGTCTCTTCAGAGTCCAATTTCACCCAAATGGATTCTTACCATTAGGACGATTGGAACTTGACTGGAGAAGGTCTCCATGTTTACTTGGTGGTTACCCATGCCTCCTGAAACAATACAACTGTGGCAAAAATTCTGAATATTTTAATGGGACTCGCATATTATGTTCTGTCATAAGAGAACAGAAATCTCACAGAGGATGAGATTGCTTGATAGGCAGTTTCTTGTTAATCCAGTCAGGATGCAGCTAACACTATAAAACCCTTCCAATTTTTTAAGGTTAAAATATTTTATTGAGTTTTTGAATGCATGTGGTATATAACATATATAAAAAACAGTAATCACTGCATCAGATGCAACACGCGACTCCATAAAAAGACCTATACAGCTCTATCACACACTACCATATGCAGATTTATGATATATTGCACAACTTTATGATAACTAGTTCACTGGGGTTTGGGTTGCCTTGTCTCTAGCAAGAGTCTAGCATGCCAGTATCGAACAAGTCAAATTAACTAAACCACCAATGGTGGGGGGGCCCATATGGGCCTAGCTTAGAATACAGGGTATGTAATCCTACGTGGGCCCCCAAGTGAAAGCAGGACAGAGGGATGAGCTCAGGTAAGGGCCCTATAAATACATGAATAGACCCAGGAGCTGCAGCCCAGTAACAGGCATGTCCCTTTGCCCTTGAACGCCTTTTCTTTCTAACATATACTTCCTTTCTGTTCTTTGTTTACCCCCGTGAGGTATTTAAAGGTCTCGAGAGTCGATCATATCTCCTTTCTCTTTTCCACGATGTACTTATTTAGGTCCTGAAGTCTCTCCTTGTAAGGCTTTTGATGCAAACCCTGCACAATTTTAGTTTCCCTCCTCTGGACAGCATCCACTCAGTCCGTGTCCTTCTGGATATGTGCTCTCCAGAACTGGACAGAGTACTCTAGCCAATAACTTACTAGGGAGCTATACAGAAGCAATACCACTTCTCTCTTTCTGCAGGCGATACCCTTCCATATGCATCCCCATATCCCACTAACCCTCCAAATTGCCTTGTCACACCGCCTGGCCACCTTTAGCTCATCTGATATGATTACTCCCTTGTCTCTTTCCTACTTAGTGGTTGTCAGTATCACTCCTCCCATTTTGTACTCTGCCCCTTGGCTTCTGTGCCCTAAGTGCATTACTTCACACTTTTGTGTTCTGAAATCCAGCTGCCATACCCTTGACCACTCCTCGAGTTTTCTCAGGTCTCTGCTCATCCTCTTCACCCCCAAGAGTGTCTACCCTACTACAGATTTTGGTGTCATCCGCAAACAGGCAGACCTTCCCTTCCAGCTCCTCCGCAATGTCACTTATAAGGTCATTAAAGAGGACTAGTCCCAGCACTAATCCTTGAGGCACCCCACTGGTCACCCTTCCTTCCTCGGAGTGAACTCCATTTACCACCACCCTCTGCCACCTATCCCCTAACCAATTTCTTACCCAGTTTACCAACTCTGGACCCACTCCTAAGCTACCCAGCTTGCTTACCAGCCTCCTACGTGGAACACTGTCAAAAGCCTTACTGAAATTTAAGTAGGCCACATCCACCACTCCACTCTAATCAAAATCCTTTGTCACCCGGTCAAAGAAACCTATCAAATTCATTTGACATGACTGTCACAGATTCACTCAGCAGGTCAGCCCTCTACTCCCAAAGTCCCAACCTCTGAGCGTAGAATTGTGAACAGTGAACAGTACAAGGTAACCCTCTTGTCTGTTTTGTGGGTTCAAGTCACCTTAGTCCCAAGTTCTGGAGGAATTCAAACTGATAACCTCTTGTCAGCATACCCAATTGTCAGGCTCAGATAAGTCTGTCTTCGGGGGGAAGGGGCAGATATCTTTGCCTATGGGCACCTAATCAGGTATTTCAAATGAAACCTTAGAACTCTATGCAAGACCTTAGAGAACTCATCTGTTTTCCAGTTTGGTATCCCAATAAGCACATGCACAGTGTCAACTATAACCATTCCAAGCTCCACTAATACCACTAATATAAAAAGAAGTTTCAAGGTACACCAGGCAGTTTTCTGTTTTTAAAATATATATCTTTACTTTAAAATATGGAAACAAAATACAGAACAAGATATCCCCAACACATACAATCTTAAAAACAAAACAGGTTTAAAGTGCAAATTCCTACAATACATACACTCAGACTGGTCTCATCTAATGTATGCTTACTTAATCTTTCAGTGCTGTGATGTTCTTCTTTCTCAGTCAGAAAATTGTCTCTCTCTCTCTTTCTGTGTCTCTAAGGTCTGCTCAGTAGACTTAAAAGCAGTCTTGAGCCGGCCTTCTCTCTGAGGTCACCAAACTCCGCCTTGGTGTACTAAACTTTATATTCCACAACACAGGATGTCCAAACAAGATATTTAAAAAAATAATAGTTGACATCAATGAATTTCCTCTTTTCCTGTGACCTTTCAAACTGATCTGTGATCTACAGACATCAAAGGCTCTTTGATGTAATGCTGGCTTCCCTCTGACGACACCCCCCACACACACCTGCATACTGGACTACAATGCAGTCTGGGACCACTTTGATGTAATCAAATGGCTTCTGTGAAAGACAGTTCAAACACATTCAGATATTTCTTCTTTCCTGACACTTAGTGAAAATCAAAGGATTTCCCTGAGGACGTCATGAATGGCTAATTTTATTTCCTGGGATCAAAGACAAATTTAACATGCTAATTGAACCTCAGATATTTGTAGTTTTCCCTACGTCCTGTCCTTTGAACTTACGCCTGGGGAGGTTTTATGTGTCGCTTTAGCAAGACAGTGTTTTTCTCTTGACAGCCAGTCCATCACACATTTTTTTATATTTACAAAAAAAAAATGATACATGGATCAGAACCAGCTGTCCAAGTGTGACAATGACCACACCCACAAACACACACAAATCCATACTGCCTCAGGTCTTGTAACCCATTAAATTCAAGATATTCCACAGCCCTTCCCTTCAGCAGTGACTCTCAACTTTTCCACCATCGATATAAGCCTGACTGGCCTATCATTTCCGGCCTTTTCTCTGCTACCATTTTTGTGAAGTTGAACTACATCTGCCCTTAGAACTGTCAGAAGTGAAGCCAGTACCTCCCTCAGTTCCCTCAATACCCCTGGATGCACCTCATCTGACCCCATTGCTTTGTTCACTTTCAAATTAGCGAGTCTCTTCAAGACACTCTCCTCTGAAAACTGACTAGTGTCTACCTCCCTCCTTTGAACGCTTCTGTTACTATTTTGTGGCCCCTTCCCTTCTCCTGTTTGTTCAGGATGTCTGCCTTTTCCTGGTCCCCCTCTGCAAAGATCCCCCCTTCCCCTTTTAATCTTACTATCCCACCACTGGTCTTCCTCCTTTCACTTACATACCTAAAAAACATCTTGTCCCCCTTCATCACCACCTAGGCTATTCTCTCTTCAGTCTGAGCCTTCGCATTCCTTACAGCTCTCCCTCAGTTTCCTCTGCTACACCCCTCTATCATCCTCCCTCTGCATCTCCTTATACCTTTTGAATGCTACCCTTTTAGGGTTTGAAGGGCAAAGGATTAAAATACGACTATCCCACACATGAGAAGGGCTTGGACCCTTAAAATTCCCATTTCCCTCCAGCCTGGCTGACATAGCAGTTTGTCCTCTATGGTTATGTCTCTTATCAGGGAGTGGAGCTATAGAAACTGGATTCAGATTACTCCAAGTGAGTGTACTGCTGTATTTCCAGTAATTAAGAAGCTGATGTTGTGGCCGGCCCAGTGGTGCTGAAGGTTGAGGCACTGGACGCCACACCTCATGCCACACTGGCGACCTAGGTTCGGGAATGAGCTCGGGTCGGCAGGGGTTGGCAGGGGTGGGAAAGGATTCAGCATCCGGAGGACTGCTCTCCTTTTCTGGGGGGCTTAGGCTGGCCACTATTCTGGTGGCCCCTACCGGAGGCTGGGGGCACTACACCAGAGTCTTGCAGCGTAGCAGGGTTAGAGCCTCGGCAGGACATCCAACGGGGGTGTGCATATCCAGCGTGCAGGAGTCCACTGCACAGCCAATGCTCAGGGGGAAACCAGAACATGGAAAAAGAGCCTGATCCTGGTAGGCGACGGTAGGGTCCTGGAGCTACCCCCCCATGCCCAAAGTTGAGTGCACCGGCTGACCTCGGAGTTCCCTCAGGTCACGGGATAGCCGCCCAGAATAGAATGGCGGTCCTGGGGGGCTGCGGATGCCTGGACTGAGGGGGAGCATAGCCGACTGAGATTCAAGACTGAGTCTACGACGGGGTGGGATGGAGGTAAGCTGAGTTCCTCCACCTGAGAGAGTCTGGGATCATGTGTGTGGTGGATAAATAAATAAGTTGTAAAAAAAAAAGAAGCCGATATTGTGGAATGAGGTCGAAGATAGGAAGGAAGAGAGTTATACAAGAAGATACTAGGAGACAGCCTTTCTGCAATATGGTCTCTATTTTCATCATTGTGAGGCAAGATTTGTGCAGTCAGCAAACCAGTGTAGTGTCTGTACTCGCATAAACTGTGTAGTACCCCTTCAGCAAAGTGAGCATCCATGCCCTGTGCTTCCAGAGTAATTGCATGCCCCCTCCCCAACTATACCCTGAGGGGCATCACTCACAATGGAACCAAACAGTTTATCTATGTTTTGGAACCAGGCAGTGGGGATAGTTCTAGGCAGGGAGCAAAGAGAACATGACCCTCGCTGCTGTGACAATTTTTATAGCCTCTATTTTCCTGGGCAGAAAGAGCTTAAGCCAGAGTCATCGATCACATTCAGCCTGAAGCTCAGTCAGTAGCTTGAGGAGACTGAGGGGAGGAATTTTCATCAGGTACACTGTTAGTAGGATCCCCAGGTACATTATGCCAGTTAGCACCGATGCTAGTCCTGCTTGTTCTCACTGCTTAAGGGGGAGTAGTTGAGTCTTTCTGGAACTGACCTTAAGCCTTCACAGCTAGAAGAATTAAAAAAAAAAGGAAAGATAAGAGACATGGTACTGAGTGGTCCAGGGCTGTCAATGGTATTAGGAGGTCATCTGCATACAATGGTTTGTGTAGAAGGAGGCTCCTATTTTGATCCCTGTAATGACTGAGGCTGACCTGACTGCTATTGTTAGGGGTTTCAGGGTTAACAAAACAAGCATAGGGGATAGTGGGCAACCCTGCCTTGTCCCTTTCTGAAGAAACAATGGAGTGGAGAGAAAATTTATTTTTTTATTATTTCATTTTTACTTGAATTTTGATAACCGGGTGGGCCCGCTGAGACAAGGTCCCTTTTTCAGGGACGACCCGGGGGAGGAGTAACAAGGGGTGCAAAAGAAAGTGTATGCAGACCCTTAACAAGAACAAGTACAAGGGAAGTGCGCGCAGACACTTCTTCAGCATTAGCATAGAAAGCAATTAATAATTAAAAAGTGCAAATAAATAGCGGACAATAGACAAAGTGCAGACAAAATATTAAATTAAACATCACGTTCATACTGGTTGGGGAGTTTCAGTCTCCTCCTACAGTATACTAGGTTGGAACTCAGCCTGCAGCATAACAGAAGAGAATATGAGCTGGGGGCGGGGGGAGCAGTGGTGAGGGAGAAGGGAGAAAAGTGGGAAGGCAGTAGAGGTATCACAAATTAGTGACAGCTGAAAGTAGGAGGAGGAAAGAAGATTTCCTTGCAGAGTCTCTTAAAGTGAGGAAGAGACATGCAGAAGTTCAGGAGAGTAATTTGTGCGGGAGTTTGCTCCATTTTTGAGGTGCAGCAACATGGAAGGATCTGTTGCCTAGTGGTAAAGCAGGCTACTGGGTTATTATACAACGTTTCTCCCCACCGGAGAAAGGAGGGTCTTATCCCAAAGGCAGAAAGGGTGAACTGAAGGTACCTGCACTCCAAGTTAAAGGCATTTTCTAAGTCTATGGCGGCCACTTTGGTGGAAGTGGGGGAGGTCTCAAAAGCATAAATAATGCTGAAAAGGGAGCAGAGATGACCTCACCCGAACTCACCGTTAAAACCGGTTTGAGATGCATGAATGATGTAAGGAAAGAGTGAGTCCAACCATGAAGCCATGGCCTTAGCAAGTATCATATAGTAGGCATTAATCAAGGAGCTGGGCCTGCAGCTAGAGCACAAGGAGCTTTTTCTTTTTTTAGGGATGACCAGAATACTAGCCCCATACAGGAAGTTGGGTAGAGTGCCATCATATGAGTCTGCGTGAACACGGCACGGAGATGAGGAGCCACTGTATTCGGCATTAGCTGGTACAAATCCAAAGGGACGCCATCATTACCCCAGTCTTTGGCTGGTTTCATGACTCTGAAGGCAGTCCCTACATTTCCAGTGCCAGTGGCACCTTTAACAGTGCAACCTGGAGCACAGTAAGTTGGGCTAGAAGGAAGAAGCTAAGGAATGCCGAGATAGGTGATGCATACAGGTGATGTTAAAACTCTCATTCGAGCAATGATGTCTGCCGCATTGGTCAAGGCATTAACTGTGTACTGCAAAGGTAGCACGCAATTAAAGGGGGGCTGCTAGCATTCCCTTGGCAAAAACACTGGACCTATAGATTCTGATTAGGTAAATTACACTAGTGGTAATTTTGTAAAATAACTTACTCAGAGCTGGCACTGGATGTCACACATGCCATGCCGTAGACCTAGGTTTGGGAATGGACTCGGGTCGCTTGGGGTCAGCAGGGGTGAGTGTAGACAGCTCTCCTTCCCCAGGGAGGGGGGCAGTGTGGCATGCTGTAGACTGACACCCAGCAGTGACTGAGGGTTGACAACGGTCGTCAGCCAACAGAGGAGGACTCACACCCAGAGCATATTGCTGCTTCCGTGACGGGGGAATGACCAACCTGCCCACTACACAGTGCGGTCCCACGGAAAAATGGAAAATGCTGGCTGACAGGGTCCATGATGACCCGACACATTTCCCACAAGCTGCAGCCCAGATGTTTGGATTTGTTCTTGGGGGAGTAAGCCAGTGCTCCTCTCCCTGGCCCTGCTGTGGGGGCAATCCGTGAGAAATTAGGGGTCTGGCTATGCGGGGATGGTCGGGTCTGGAACAAGTCCCTCCAAGGGAGGGCCGAAGCCACCTGTTGGCTCCGCGGAGGAGTTGAAAATTACTAATAAAAAAAAAATAACTTACACAGCTGCTATTTATAATTTATCTGGTTGATCCTGTGACCCTCCGCGTGCAATTACTATTCCCAGAGTTCCCCATGGCAAGCTCTATGATGATGCGACTGAAAGGCTCAGCCACGGGGGACTCCTATGTGACAGCACAGGTATCTGAAAATAAAAAAAGATACATGGTGCATGATTGCGCTTCTAACTCCAGTACCGATCAACCGGGGAAAATAACTTTCCTCAGTCAATCAGTACTGGAGCTAGAAGTGCAAACATGTGCTGTGTATCTTTTAATATCGTCTATGGCTGTACTGTCACATAGGAGTGCCCTGCGGCTGAGACTGTCAGTCACGTCATCAAAGGGCTTGCTGTGACGGACACAGTAATGCTGAGCAGAGGGTTGCAGGATCAACTAGATAAACTATAAATAACAGCTGTGTAAGTTATTTTACAAAATTACTGCCAGTACAATTTACTTAATTGGGACCTATAGGTCCTGCGTTTTTGTTGGGGGACTGCCGACAGTTCCCCGTTAATTTTCTGACTCTCTCTCCCTGGTATTACAGAAACATAGACAGTGATGGCACAAAAAGACCAAAGGTCCAGCTAGTCTGCCCGGAGTTCCCCATCTGCCCTGGGACCTATTACTCATACAGGGTTTTATCCTCCCCGGTACACCCCCTGCTCCCCTCCCTACTGCTACCAATCTGAGCAACCACCAAACCATTCACTCTGTCCCAGCCATGCTTGAAATCATTTATAGTCTTGGCATCCACCACCTCCGCTGACAGACTGTTCCACAGCTCCAACACCCTTTCCATAAAACAGAACTTCCTTAAATCCCTCTCAAACCTTTCTCCCTCCAGTGTCCACTCGTGACCTTGGGTTCTCAACTCTACCCCTCCTAAATAGTTACTGGCAGTTCACCTTGCTCATTCCATTCAGGAACTTCAAGGTCTCCATCATATTCCCCCCCTCTTTGCCTGTTCTCCAGTGAGTACGTGATCAGTGTCTGGAGACTATCTTTGTAAGATCTGCCCTGTTAGCCCTGAGTCATCTTGGCCACCCTGCACTGCACCGTCTCCAGCCTGTCCCTGTCATTCCTTAGGTGACGACTGCAGAACCGAGCACAGTATTCCTGGTGTGGCCTCACCAGTGACCTGTATAGATGTAGTAGTACATCCTATTTCATGCTGTCAGTACCCCTTCCAATGTACCCCAGCATCCTATTAGTTTTACTGCAGCGCCTCGTTACATTGGATTGACTGTTTAAAGGTGTAGTCCACCCAGATTTTGCAAAAAACACATGTTATGCAGAGTGTTTTGATATGTATGTTAAGTCCTAGTGTGCCCTTCCCTCTGTCTGCTATTAGGAGTTTTTTCTAAATTAGCCTGCTGGGTGTATGGTAGTTTTATGACCCCTTGGGATCTCCATCACAAACAGGTTAATTGGCTTTCTTTCTCCTACGATGCACCCTGTCTCATGTGACACTGATGTAGCCATGCCCTTAGATTTAGCATGTGCACTGCTTTAACATACTAACATACTAACATACTATTTGCCAGCAGATTAGGCCTTATGGTCTATCAAGTCTGCTCGAACCTAGATCCTTAGTTGGGTGCAGAGACCCTCCCATCCCTTGTGCTCCAGAAACCCTATCATCCATCCCCACCCCGGGACAGGCCATCATCTGATACATCCACTTTCTGTGTCTGTCCCACCCTCTTAAAGCCCTCCACTGTGGATCTCTGAACCAGCTCACCAGGCAGAGCATTCCAAGGGTCCACCACCCTCTCAGTGAAAACCTCCTCCTCTTTTCCCCTCACCCTTCCACCTTCCAACTTCAAACCATGCCTCTGGTGATGCCTCCCTGCTTTAGTCTAAGATCCCTCCATGTTTACCCTATTTATTCCTTGAGGTACTTGAAGACCTCAATCATGTCCCCCTGTCTCCCTCTCCTCCAATGAAAACAGGCAGAGCTCCTCAAGTCTGTCCTCGTAAGTCAAATCCCTAGCCCTCATTATCATCTTTGTTGCCCTCCTCTGTACCCTCTCAGGAGCTGTATGTCCCTCTTCAAGTGTGGTCTCAGTACTGTACACAGTACTCAGGTGTGGTCTAACCAGTCCATTGTACAGCACGAATCACTTCCTTGCTCCTAGAGGTGATCCCCTTGCGATGCATCCCAACATCCTGTTTGCCTTGCTAGCTGCTCTCCTGCACTGCTCAGAGTTATTCATACATGTATCCACCATGACCCCTAGGTCTTTTTCCCCTGTTGAGGCTTCCAGCACCTCCCTCCCAGGGTGTACCTGTGTTTAGGGTTTCCCGACCAAGATGCAACACCTTGCACTTGGTGATATTGAAATTAATTTCCATGTGTGCCCAGCTTTCCAGGGTGTCCAGGTCCCTTGCAGGGCCAGCCTCCCTCTTCTCCCTCAACTACTGCTCCCATCTTGGAGTCATCCATGAAGAGACTCATTTCACACCTATACCATCCCTGATGTCTGATATGTATGCATTAAACAGGATTGGACCCAGGACCGAGCCCTGTGGTACCCCACTACCAACCTCTGTAGGGTTCGAGAGCTCCCCACAGACCACTACTCTCTGAGTGCGTCCAGCTATCCAGTTTTCAATCCATCTGACCATCAAAGGGCCTACTCCTAACCCCATCAGTTTCTCCACCAGACCATTGTGGGGACAGAGTCAACGCCTTGCTGAAGTCCAAAATAATACATCCACAGGCTTACCCCTGTCCAGTTCTGATGTTACCCATTCATAGAACTCCACAAGGTTGGTTTGAAATGATCTACCTGGCACAAACCCATGCTGCCGACTATCCAGACCTCCACCTCCCCAAGTAAACCCCCAATCGTTCCTTTAGTATACTCTCCATTAATTTTCCCACCACGAGTTAAACAGATGGGTCTATAGTTTCCTGGTACTTCTTGACCCCCTTATGAGTTAGTACCACGTGCCTCTGCAATCCCTAGGTACCCTCCCTGTCTCAAGTGACCTGTTGAAAAGCTCCGCCAGGGGTGCAGCAAGTATGTCCGCCAATTCCCATAGTACTCTCGGATGAATGCCATCCGGCCCAGGAGATTTGTCTTTCTTTAGGGCCTTGAGGGCAAACCACACCCTTTTGGTGGGGATGGCATCATCTGTCCCCTCCACCTTACTGGTCTTTTTATCCTTATCCAGATGTGACACCCCTGGGGTACCTTTCCCTCCCTTTTGCTCCATTTCTGTTGCTCCCCTGATCCCACTCCCTGCCGCTTCTATCCCCTTTGTGCCTTGCTTTGTAGATATCCCATCCCCCTCCCTAGTGAACACAGAGGCAAAGTACTCGTTAAATACCTCTGCCTGGTCCCGCCTCTTCCACCCACCCTTCTTCTGATCTCAATCTGCTGAGATGGCCCTTAGTTTTCTCCGCTCCCCAATGTACCGGAAGAACCCTTTTCCCTCCATGTATCCCTGTGCCAGCGGTTGCTCTTTACTGGACTTTGCTCCCTCACCATCACGGGTGACTTTTCTAGATGCAAGCTGGTACATTTCCTTATCCCTATCCTATCCCTCTTGTTGTTTTATATTTTTTGTAAGCCTTCTTTCTCTGACTGCTACCTGGACCTCACTGGACCACCAGCATGGTTTATGTGACCTTGCTCCTACGTTTAACTAAGCGCAGATCCTGACTGCCTCATGAAGTCCCAGTTTATGACCTCCCATCTCCTTCCACACTTGTCGTTGAGGTAATCCCTTCAAGTGATCCTGAGAATATTTCCCATGCCCATAAAGTCTGCCCCCTGAAGTCCACTGCCAGTGTCCTAGATCTCACCCCACTCCCCCAATGCTTATTTGAAACCAGACAGTATTGTGGTCACTCCCAGTCAGGGGTCCTGTACAACCATGTCCCTTACCAGATCCCCATCTGCCAGAACCACATCCAGGACATGCCCTCCCTTGTGGGCTCCATCACATGCTGTGTTAAGAACACATCCTGGAAGCCATCCAGCAGCCTCTGCTCCTTGGCCACCTTAGAGGACATGGTTCCCCAGTTTGTACCTGGCATATTAAGGTCCCCATCAACACCACTCCTTCCCCTTTTGGACCACACTGGGCAATGATGTTGTCCAGCAAACCATCCTCTAGAACATCACTCATCCCGGGGCCTATATGCTACTCCCAGCTGACCTTATCTCCTGCTGGGGATCGTCAAGGTGACCCATAAAGCCTCACGTTTCCCTCTGCCTCTTCAACCATAGCAATTTCTATGTCATCTCTAATGAACATAGCCACTCCACCCCTCTGCCCTCCTTTCTATCCTTCCTAAGCATAGTGTACCCCGTGCATTTGGGTCCCAGTCATGTTTTTGTTGTACGTTCCGTGACTGCCGCCACATCCACCCCCTCGAACAGCATGGCCTGGAACTCCTGGCAACTTGTTTCCCAAGCTCCTGGCATTTACTAACACTAACCACACCCTTATCCCTGATCCTTTTGTGAACCCCACCCAGATTCCTTATACTTCCATCCTCCCCTGCTCCTCCTGAAACCTCCACCTCCAGTCTGTTTCCCCTCCCCTTGGGCTTGGCTACTCCTCATCTGGAGGGAGGGTTTGGTCAGCCCCTCCCTTATCCCTTCCCCCCCTTACAAGTTTAAACCCCACCTTTCTTGTATGTAGTCAGCCATCCCCTGTTTAAGGACTTCCTTCCCTAATGGGGCAAGATGAAACCTGTCCTTGGCATATAGTCCCTTCTCCTCCCAAACTCCATTCCAGTTCCCTAACACCCCCAACCCATTCTCTTCACCCCACTTCCTGAGCCATTTATTAACTGTTCTTATCCAATGAGCACAAATGACAACAATTAGTTTAGCAGATACTTGAGAACAAGCTAACTGGGGGTTTCTGTAAGAAAACACCTGCTAAACAGCTCTAATTCATTATTTGTGTTTTCGGTGTGTCCAGTCTAGCTAGCAGTAGTAAGTGTTTTCATTTTAAAATGTTATTTCATCAAACTACACACAACAACAAAAAGCACAGAAATTGCCCCAGATCATCAATGCTATAATTAGTAAAGACTGCAGCTGTTTTCTTACAGAACACCTACTCAGCTCTCAAGTATTTACTAAACCATAAATGTAGGTACCATCATTCTACTAGAAGGAACTGGGAGTTGGGGCTGATTTTGTTCTGTGATATCACTTTCATTTATTTATTTTTTTGTTTCTTTTTTTGTTACAAATGCGAAGTATCTTTTTAATAAAGTATAAAAATATGTATGTGTAAGTTATTTAGTTTGGAGAATATTTGTTTTATTATTTGAAAAAGTATGATACGCTAATTGTGTAGTGCAGTGAACCATTGTAAAATGGAATCAAATGTGTAGCTGGAATAGTTACTGTCATCCTGCTGCTTTCATGCCATACCACAGGCAGGAGAAAAGCTGACTTCAAAGTATTTTGCAGTTTCTAGACTGCAGCTTCATACCATACACTTCATTTGTAAAAATAAATAAATATGAAAATCTTGTCACAGAGCAAAATCAGCACTAACTGCTAGTAGAATGCTGATACATACATTTACAGTTTAGCAAATACTTGACATTTAAAGCAGCAGTACTACAAAAAAAAATTGCGCTTGTTTGACAGTTTATTCCCTGTGCCCTGCTAATCATATACCTGGTACTCTTTCTCACCAGCATTGTACTATCACCGAGTAATTTGCTCAGTTATTCACTGCTTTTGTTTACATTTCTGCCACTAAGCATGTTGCACTGGAACCCCGTCTGCCGCCAACTGCACATGTGAATGACTTGCGGGGACATCGGGAATGGTCAGCAGAGGGTCCCTCTGCTGTTGTCAAAAGATGTGATGCAACCTGAAGAAAAAGCGCAGCTGAAATTAGTCAGCCGCCATATTTGTTGTAGCGCTACAACACTTCAAATAA
The DNA here is from genome assembly GCA_016271365.2 of Neoceratodus forsteri. Classification (NCBI taxonomy): domain Eukaryota; kingdom Metazoa; phylum Chordata; order Ceratodontiformes; family Ceratodontidae; genus Neoceratodus; species Neoceratodus forsteri. The sequence goes on along the minus strand of CM028132.1, from coordinate 1,377,794,355 downwards.
ATTGCAAATATCTAAAAAACTAAAGATGACGGAAAAAACATTTACAGGTATGGAAACTGGAACTTCGGCGGCCTGCTTACAGCCGAAAAACAGAATTTTGATAGCTCACTTCCTGATTTCATAGTACTGCTGCTTTAACTGAGTGGAGTTTCTGTAAGAAAACAGCTACAGTCTTTATTAACTATAGGTAGCATTGATGTTCTGGGCAGTTTCTGTGCTTTTATGGTTGTGTACAGTTTGATAAAAGTAAAAGTTTTAAAATGAAAACACTCCTGCTAGCTAGACCCGATGCACATAGAAAACAAAAATAGTGAATTAGAGCTATTTAGTAGCTGTTGTCTTACAGAAACCCCAGTTAGCTTGCTCTCAGATATCTGCTAAACTAACTGTTGCCATTTGTGCTCCCTGGATAAGAACAGTTACCTGCTGTTGTGAACTGATTGTAAACTGATTTTAAAGCAGTGCACACATGTTAAATCTAAGGGAATGGCTACATCAGTATCACATGAGACAGGGTGCATCGTAGGCAAAATAAAGCCAATAAACCTATTTGTGATGGAGATCCCCAGGGGTCATAAAACTACCATACAGCTAGCAGGCTAATTTAGAAAAAACTCCTAATAGCAGACAGAGGGAAGGACACACTAGGACTTAACATACATACCAAAACAGTCTGCATAGCATATGTTATTTGCAAATTCTGGGTGGACTACTCCTTTAAAGGAGTCACTAATTGTGACTGCCAGGTCTCTCTCCTCTGTCATTGTGCTCAGTTTGACCCTTCCCATCCAGTACTCTGTCCTGGGTTTCTTCTCCTAGATGCATAAACATGCAATTTTTTGGTGTTCATTTCAATTGCCAAACCTTGCACCATCTCTATAGCCTTTGTAGATACCTCCGCATCTAACCTACTGCAGAGCTTCCTGTCATCTACCGTATAGTGTAGGGGTTAAGGACACTGAGCTACAAACCTGGAGACTTGGGTATGAATCCTACAGCCTCACTTGCATATTATGTGACCCTGAGCAAGTCACTAACCTTCCTTGTACTCCCAGGTCACCCCTGGAAACAAGCTTCAGGTTAGTATGCCTTTCCTGGTTAAACAATTTCTCCTTTTCCTTTCATTTGCGAAGAGACACAACTTGCCCTGGATGCCCTCTCCAATGTCGCTGATGAACACACTGAAGAAGACACGACCCAGGACAGATCCCTGCATCACCCCACTCATGACCTCCCACTTCCAATTTGACCCTGTTTACCACCTACTTCTGCTGTCTCCTTCAACCAGCTTCCCACCCATCTATGTCCCTAGCCGTGCCAGGTCCTCCAGCCTCTTCAGTCTCCCAGTATTTATGTCTGAGCTGGGCTACAGCTAGCTCTGCTTTACATGAGAGCAGAGTATTCAGCTTATACTTGCTACCCACTATGGTAGAAAGAGCAAGCTTGGACCTGTTCCCCCTCCCCCATTTATATTTCTTTTTCAATGTCTGCAGTTGCTTCTTGAGTTCTGCCTCCTCTTTCTCCTCATGTCTTCTGTGGGCTGCGAACCTGGTGGCATTCATACAAAAGTATGACAAAGCCAGCAGAATAAGGCCATTAGCTCTATCTAGTCTGCTTGTAATGCAGGGCCCTCAGCATAAACTACTGCCCCACCGACCCACCTTTCTCCTCCACTGACCCTTATTTTTCCCTTAATTCTACCCCAGCCTCTCTTGAAGCTGCCTAGCCTTTTCAACAAAATCACCTACTCCGGAAGCATAGTCCAACCCGCCACCACGCTCTCAGTGAAGAAGTGCCTCCTAGCCTCCGTCCTAACCCCCTCAACTTGAGACTGTGTCCTCTCAGGTTTTATTTCCCAGTCTGCTTGAAGAGATACTCTTTGTCCACCCCATTTCTTCCTTTTAAACATTTGAAGGTCTCAATCATGTCCCCTCTCTCTCTTCTCTTAGGAGCACATGTTCATTGCCCCTTTCCTCTTCTCATGCATCCTACCTTGTTGGTCCATAATCACCTTTTTTGCCCTCCTTTGTTCCCTTCTCTTGCAGTTTTATGTCCTTTTTAAGGTATGGACTGTGCACTATACTCCAGATTTGGTCTCACTAATGGCCTGTACAAGTGCAGTATTACCTCCTCTTGTCTGATGCAGAACCCCTTGGCAATGCAGCCCATTTTATTTGCCTTTGCTGCCACCTTCCTACACTGCATGGAGTGTTCTGGGTCACTAGTAATCATCACTCCTAGGTCCTTCTCCTCCTCTGATGCAGATATCTGTACCCCTCCCAGGCTGCACTCAGTCTTTGGGTTCTTGGCTTCAATGTGCATAACCTTACATTTCTTTGTACTGAAGACAAGCTGCCAAATCACAGACTACCTCTTTAGCTTTTTTCATATCTTCCTTTAATTCATTCAATTCAGAATACGTCTTGGATTTGATAATTCCCACTGTGAACCAGGATTCCCTGTGAGGGAAGGGGATCTAGGTATCAAGTAGTAGACCTTGGTGCCAGATGAGACATTTCAAGAAGGACCGATACTGGCACTTGTTCCAAAATGATTATGTGCCCTGTGTTTGCCTTGTGCAGGTTACGCGTGAGGGATGGAGAAGGCAACCAGTAACTGATCCTGCTGTATGACTGATATGGGCAGGAAACACTTAAACATTCCAAGTTCCATCTCTAAGGCAACAACTCAGGGCTGAGATCATTGAAAACTGTATGACATCACTAGTAAACTCATAGCTAGAAAAAGTGTAATCTCTACTCATGGGATAAGAAAGGTGCCATGCATCTACCAGGCCATATTCTTCAAACTGATTTTGGACTGCTGGCCAGGCTAAAGGGGGACATCCTCCCTTTACTGTGGTCAAGGCTGGGATCTAAAAGCTAGTGTAAGATCTCCCACTAACATTATGGATGCATTCTCAAGGTTGAATTCTCTGACTGCCTGCAACAGTTCACAGAAAAAAGGAAGATAATCAACACTGGGTCCTTAGACATTACTCATGACTAATAGGGGTTTCACTAGTGCCAGAACCCAGTATTTCATCAGTGCGTGAGTGTATGATCAGCCAGGGAAGTTTTCTGTGACCCAGAATAGACACTCTATATTTTTTTTTTGGATGAGTACCATGTACCTCACTACCCAATCATGCTCGCTTGTGTTTATGAGCCTCTCTCTTTGTGAGACGTGCTTCTTGTAGCAGGGCTAACTCAGCCCACCATTTACCAAGCTGGGTTAGGATTGCCTTTCTCTTAATGGCATTATTTAAGCCTTTCATATTCCATAATAAGAAGTTTAGGTCACAGCCTACCATAGTGGGTGTGTGGGAGAAAAAGGAATGACAGGAGTTATGCACTAGGTGGGACAGACTTCCTCCTGCTAGATTGGGCTATACTAGTAAAAATGATATGTATGCCAGGGGGACACTGGAGGAATACGACTGAAAGATTTTACCTGCCCAAGTCTTACTAGAAATCGGCGCTACCCATGATTCTGGGTCATCACAGCAGTGCCAAAAATGCAAAAAACAGTTACACCCAACAGTAAAAAGCTACCAGAAATACCTCTGTAACAATGCAAACCTTGACCCAGTGTCCACCCGAGATATACAACCTGAGAAGTACTCCCTACCTATGGCCTACTGGGATTTAGTGCTACATGTGCCTCTGAGTCACCACAGCAGTGAACTAAATACACCAACCAATCCTAACTAGTAAAAACAAGCATTTGTCAATGCCGGACGTTCGCTTGCAGGTATTTGCAATGGTGTTTGGCACGAATGGTGCTTTACCCTAATGCCCTGTGCGATTGCTGGTATTTGCACTACAAATTTTCAGCATGACCTTTTTGTTACCCCACCTCATAAAAGCATTTGAGACCTCTGCTCATGAACAGTACCACTGTTATTTTGTTAATCTGTCCAGAACGTTGATTTCCCACAGCGACCACACCAATCTGCTCCACATGTGCAAAAACACAGTTCGGGCAGGATGTGAAAAATGCTAGCTGTAGCATTCATAGGGAGGTGTGAAGGAATGGCAATGTTGAACATCTGGAGTGAAAATACAACAATTTCTCGAACTTACGAGCGTACATGGAAACTGCGCAATGAACGCTCATGACACAGTCATTTTGTGGACTTTTGTCACCAAATTTTCAACATAGGCATTCTGGGACCTCTGCTCATGAACAGTGTCACTGTGATTTTCATAATCTGTCCTGAGCATTGATTTCTCACTCTGACCACACCATTGTGCGCTGGATGTGCAAAAACACATTTCAGCCAGGATGTGAAAAATGTCAGCTGTACTGTTCATAAGGAGGTGTGAAAAAATGCCAGTGTTGAAAATCTGGAGTGAAAATATTTCAATTTCTCTAAGTTATGAGTTGGCGTGGAAAGTGCACAATGCACGCTCGTAACAGTCATTTTTTGACATTTTTCACCAAATTTGCAACATAGGCTTTTGGAGACCTCTGCTCATGAACAGTGTCATTGTGATTTTCGGATAGGCGGATGTGATTCCCCTTCACAAAAGTGGGACCAAGACAGAGGCAGGAAACTACAGACCTGTCAGTCTGACCTCTGTGGTAGGGAAAAGTGATGGAGTCACTTCTGAAGGAAAGAACAGTTGAGTACCTAGAGGCCAGTGGAGCACAGGACCCAAGGCAGCATGGGTTCACAGCGGGAAGGTCATTTCAAACAACTCTAATAGATTTCTTTGACTGGGTGACCAAAGTAGTAGACCAGGGAGGGGCTGTGGACATGGCCTACCTAGACTTTAGCAAGGCATTTGACACAGTCCCACACAAAAGATTAATAGTCAAATTAACCAGCCTGGGAGTGGGACCCAGGGTGGTAGTCTGGGTAAAACATTAGCTGGACAACAGGACACAGAAGGTAACTGTAAATGGAGTCCACTCTGAAGAAAGGGGGTTACTAGTAGGGTACCACAGGGTTCAGTATTGGGTGCAGTCCTTTTTAATGTCTTCATCAGTGACATTGCAGAGGGACTGGAAGGAAAAGTATGCCTTTTTGCAGATGACACAAAGATCTGCAACAGGGTTGATACACAAGGAGGCATGGAAAGGATGAAAAGGAACTTGGCAAGGTTGGAGGAATGGTCAGAAGTATGGCAGCTAGAGTTCAATGCAAAGAAGTGCAAAATAATGCACCTGGGAAACAAGAACCCAGGGAAGAATACACAATGGGTGGGAGGTAGTAACAACAACAAAAAAGGGAAGGGACCTGGGGGTAATCATATCAGATTACCTTAAGGTTAGCAAGCAATGTGAGAAGGCAGTAGGGAGGGCTGGGGGTATACTGGGATGTATAGGGAAAGGCATCATCAGCAGAAAACAGGAAGTTGTTATCCCTCTGTACAGACAGTTGGTGAGACCCCATCCGGAGTAATGTGTCCAGTTCTGGAGACCCCATCTCCGCAAGGACATAGACAGGATAGAGGCAGTCCAGAGGAGGGCAACTAAAATGGAGCAGGGTCTGCAAGAGAAGCCATATGAGAAGAGACTAAAGGAGCTTAATATGTATACCCTTGAGGAAAGAAGGGAGAGGGGGGACATGATAGAAACTTTTAAGTACCTCAGTGGAATCAACAAAGTCCAAGAGGGTAGCATCTTTCAGAAAAAGAGACTTGCAAGAACAAGGGGACACAATTTAAAGATAGAAGGAGGGCGGTTCAGGGGCAATGTGAGGAAGTATTATTTCACAGAGAGGGTAGTGGATGCATGGAACAGCCTTCTTGAGGAGGTTGTGGGGTCTAAAACTGTGGGAGAATTTAAGAAAGCATGGGATAGACATAAGGCAATTCTTGTGGGGGGGTAGGAAGAAATAGGCTGTTGGTTAACTAGGATCTGCGGCCTATCCTGTAGGTAGGGAAATGGGCAGACTAGATGGGCCTAGCGGTCCTTATCTGCCGTCAAAGTCTATGTTTCTATGTTAATGTGTCCTATACTTTGAGTTCGCACACCGACTGCGCCATTGTGCGCTACATGGGCGGAAACACGTTTTGGGCAGGATGTGAAAAATGACAGCTATACTGCTCATAAGGAGGTGTGGTAAAATGGCAATGTTGAAAATCTGGAGTGGAAATATTGAAAATTCACAAACTTCACAGACCTCGTAGGAACTGTACAGCCTTAAGCCTCGTAAAACAGTTATTTTTAGGAATATTTCACCAAATTTTTAACATAGTCATTTAAGATCTCTGCTCATGAACAGTTACACTGTGATTTTCTTAATGTGTCCCACATATTGAGTTTGCACACCGACTGTGCCATTATGCGCTATATGGGTGGAAACACGTTTTGGGCAAGATGTGAAAAATGACAGCCGTACTGCTCATAAGGAGGTGTGGTAAAATGGCAATGTTGAAAATCTGGAGTGAAAATATTGAAAATTCACAAACTTATGAGCGTGCATAGGAACTGCGCATCACACACTGGTAAAAACAGTCATTTTTAGGAATTTTGTCTAAAATTTTCAACACAGCCATTTAAGACCTCTGCTCATGAACAGTGTCACTGTGATTTTCTTAATGTGTCCCATAATTGAGTTCGCACACCGACTGTGCCATTATGCGCTACATGGGCGGAAACACGTTTTGGGCAGGATGTGAAAAATGACAGCTGTACTGCTCATGAGGAGGTGTGGAAAAATGGCAATGTTGAAAATCTGGAGTGAAAATATTGAAAATTTGCAAACTTACGAGCCTGCGTAGGAACTGCACAATGCACGCTCGTAAAATGGTCATTTTTAGGAATGTGTCCACCAAATTTTCAAAATAGGCTTTCTGAGAGCCCACCTTATGAACGCTGGCAGTGTCGTTTCATTAACTGGGCCCGAAAGGTGATTTCGCGCAGTGACTGTGAAATTACCCTTCGGGCCCGAATAACACCATGACAGTGACAGCATTCATGAGGAGTCCCAAAAACCCCATGTTGAAAATTTGGTGCAAAAATTCAAAAAATGCCTGAGATATGCAACAAAGTTGAAAAAACCCTATCTAGCCCATTATACAGCTTACCGGCATTTCCTCAGTTCGCGGTCGGCTTTGAAGAGTGCAGACATGTTCCCGGTCCACCGAAGATCATCGGCGGACTCGGAGGTAAGTATGGGGTGAGGGGAGTGGGGAGGTAGGTGCGCAGTGGGTGGGTGCGGTTGTGGGAGGGGCCAGGGAGAAGCGCGAGGACCGTTTTTAATTTACAGGTTTAAAAAAAAAAAAAAGATGACCTGGACGCTTTGCCACGCTTGGGTGGGCTCCCAGTGTGGCAGAAGGACGGCTGGGGGTGGAGCTGACGGGGATTGGGCACCTCCCAGCCAAAAGGTTTGCCATGCTGGGTGGGCTCTGTGCTGCAGCATCAAAGCTTTGGGGGCGTGGCGACGAGGACATTTGCCATGTTGGGGTGGCCTCAGCGGCAGCAGGGAAAGGTGTTTGGGGGGAAGTGGAGCCGACGGGGGATTGGGCACCCCCATCGGCTAAAACAAGATTTGCCATGCTGGGGTGGGCTCCCAGCGTGGCACCAAAGCTTTAGGGGAAGGCGTGAGGCGCTGCAAGCACACAGCGGCGGTTTTCTTTGAAGACCACCGCTGTCATACACAGTGCCCGCATCCATTGGTACAGGACCGCCACGCCTGCTCAATGGAGCAGTACATCGCACAGGACAGTCACACCTCCAAACTGTCCTATTCTCCCAAGACGTTCCTTGCGCAAGCGAACGTAAATAGTCAACCTGAAATACACTGGAAACATCGCATACCACATGTCTAAAACATGCAGAAATGCTGTTAAAGGACCACGGCAAATAACGTAGGGCAAACTCCCCCCCCAAACAGACTGTATCACTTAAACACATCGAAGGAAGTACCTTATTCCAAAGTACTGGAATCTGGGCAGCGTTCTGACATACAAGTTTCCCTGTTCTGCCTTGGTGGCAGTATAGTACAGTGGGTTAAGGCTCTGAGCTGCAGATCTGGAGACCTGGGTTTGAATCCCACAGTTGCTTAGGGGCATACTGTGTGATCCTGAGCAAGTCACTTAACTTCCTTGTGCACCTAGGTCACATCTGGAAACAAGCTTCAGCTCAGAGTGCAATTCCTGGTTAAACAACGTTCCCTCCCCTCTCCAACATACATGTAACAAAACTACCACCAGAAAAACTGAACAGCAGTATATTGGGACCAGGAGAAATAGGAAGCCACTGCCTTCTGAGAGAACTGAGAAACCTGCCTCCCCCACTTGGAGGTTATGTAGGCTTACGCCTACTTAGGAAGGCGTACGTAGCCTGAATCCATGACACAGATGAGTTAGAGGGCTATATATGTCCAGGGTTAGACAGCACAGTTTGTAGCACGTAACCACAGTGCCTCCCCATCCCGCACTATGTTCGTCAACATCCCTTGAGGGGGACATACCAGTTTCACCCCTACCAGTCCGGGAAAGGATGACTAACTGGGGAATATACCCCCTTTATGCCCTGGTACCATATACATCAGAGGAGCGAACATTCAAGCTAGGGCTGGTTACACAAACAGCCTCCTCATTGCAGCCTAAATATTGTCATGTTTAGGTTATTCAGTGTATTTGGTGGAAGAAAACACGACCCAGACCTTTGGTGGCAGTTGAGGGCCTAATCATTTGTATTGGGGGTAGGGGTTACATATAATAGGTTAGGACGGCACTGCCATGTTGGGGCCATGAAGAGAAAGCAATTTGTTGCACTGTCAGATAAAGTGAGCGGCCCTTTCAGGCCCCTCTATGCCAACTTGAGCTAACGTAAAATGAGTCAGCGTCCCCATGAATCAAATATGCACAGAACACATGCATTTAAAAATAATCCACCCCCGTCTCAGTGATTGTCAAAATAGTGCAGTACTAACATACTAAAATGCCTGCAGAATAAGCCTAATGGTCTTTCATGTCTGCTCGTTTGGTCAGCCCCCACCCTGGGAGCTGACCTTGCTGCCCCCCTTTCCCTCTCTGGCTTCTCCTTTCCCAGTCTCGGATATTCTCGCTGCACTGGTTTTTGCTTCCAGGACCCTTCCCCTGTACCTGTCCCAACCCCTCTTGAACCCCTCCATCATTTCTGCCTCCACCAGCCCCCTAGGCAGTGCATTCCATGGCTCCACCATCCTCTCAGTGAAGTAGCACCTCCTCTTTTCTCCCCTGAATCTCCCCCTCTCCAGCTTCCACCCATGCCCACTAGTTGCCCCCCTCCTTCCTTCGTAGCACCCTGACTGCTCCTCCCCTATTTATCTCCTTCATGTACCTGAAGACCCCTATCATGCCTCCCCCGGTCCCTTCTCTCTTCCAATGTGTACATATTTAGCTCTTCGAGCCTCTCCCCATAGGTCCTATCCCCCAAGCCCCAAATCATCTTGGTTGCCCTCCTCTGGACCCTCTCCAGGAGTTCAATGTCCCTCTTTAAATGTGGCCTCCAAAACTGCATGCAGTACTCAAGGTGTGGCCTCCCCAAGCAGTTATACAGTGGGACTATCACTTCCCTCCTTCTGGAGGTAAGCCCTCTAGCGATGCATCCAAGCATCCTGTTGGCCTTTGCCACTGCCCCCCTACAAGTCTCCGAGTTGTTCATCTTGACATCCACCACCACCCCCAGGTCCCTCTCTGCCATCGAGACTTGTAACATCCCCCCCCCCAGAGTGTTCACTTGGACCAGATTTCTGGCTCCCCGGTGGCAGTACCTTGCATTTCCCTGCACTGAACCTCAGCTTCCGCTTTCTAGATCACCTTTCCAGAGCCTCTGGGTCCCCCGAAGGGCCACAGTACTATAAAAATGTCAAGTTCTTCACCTTGCAGGTCTACTGTCGTGGTGTTCTGGGGGCCACTCCTGAACTCAGCCATCCAGTACTTGAAGCGTGCTTGTCTGAGAGGCTGTGCCAGCAGCAATTTTACATAGACACGTAGATGATGATGGCTGAAAAAAATGACAAAGGACATCCAGTGATGTCACTCCCTGCAATGGAGTGAACTTCAGCAGCTTCGATCCAACCTCACCAAAATGCTTATTAAACTTTCTAATTTCAGTATAAAAATACATCATCTGCTTTATAGCTGATGGTGGTTAATACGGGAGGCTTATAAAAGACAAAAAATGAAATGAGGCAGCTGTATCACACACCGAAGATCATCAAGATATGGTATCAGAAACCTCTATGCAGGCAAGTAGTATAGCATTGTCTCCGTTACACCCGTCCCGCTCTCTTGGAGGTCACATATATGCAGATTCTCGATTAATTTAAATCCTTTTGAACCAAGGTGGCTGGCTCCTTACAATCTTTTTTTTTGTTTACCCACTTCTATTTCTGCTCCTCCTGGGCGGCTGGGGCACTACCCCCGGCTCTGCGCCAGACCACCTCCTGCCTGCATCCCTCACCATGTCCTCCATGGCCGGTAACAAATAAAGCTTGCCCCCAGCGGTGGGGCTCTCCCCAAGGGCTACACGTGAGAGACCGAGATCCACAATTCACAAGCCCTTGGCTGGTCTGTGGCATCATTCAGGGAGACATCTAGGGGTCACTGTGCATGCCCATAGAGGAGAGTTCCTGCTTTTTCCCCGTTCCCCGGAGGTGCGGATGTGAAATGATGTCCAGCAGAGGCTGAGCGTGTTCCCCACACCCAGCTTGCTGATGTCCACTGTTGTCTTCCAGACCCGTCATGTGGTGTCCCGATCCTGAAGCACACCCAGCCTCCACTGGGGGTTTCTGAAGACCGGCACCACATCCCTCCTTAACCCAGGAGAGGAGAGTTATGTGTTGGATGCTCAATACTCTCCCCCCTGGCTAACCTCCAGTGACTCGAGCTCATTTCCTAACTCGGGTCCCCGGCGTGATAAGCGGTATGGTGCTTGTGGCACCTCAGTCCTCTACACCACTGGGCCTCCACTCCTTACGATCCTTGAGACACAATGTGCATGTCCTGAAGATGGAATCTGTGGAATAGCAGAGATCCCTCCCCCACCCTCTCAGACCAAACAAACGCCATCAGCGACTTGATCCTGCACATGCGTCACAAGCAGGTCCAGCTAGAGGAGAAATGCTGTGACCTGGAAGGCAGGAATAGGTACAGGAATCTTTGAATCTATGGGTTTACGGAGGGCAAGGAGGGTCCCAAGATCACCGCATTTGTGGACAAATAATACATAACACTCTGCAGATTCCAGACTGCATTTGGAACCTGTGCATAGAGCATCTGGCTCGAAACCTGGACCAACAAAACGCTCTCGCTCCATTATCTTACGGTTCCTGTCATGCTACCAAAGAATGTGTACTGTCAGAGGCTTGGCGAGAGAAAGAAATCTTCTGGGGAACCCACAGAATCTACTTTGACCAGGACTATGCCCCAGCCATCTAGGCACAACAAATGTCCCATTCTCCCTGCCTTAAGACCCTCTGACAAGCCGGCCTGCACTTTCAAACCTCATTCCCTGTGAAGCTCAAGGCTCATTTTTGGAGGGGCCCATCACCCACCATTCAGCAAAGGACGATATAGTGCACCAGAAGCAAAACGGGATTGATGTTCCTTTCTCACCATGATTCAGGCAGCCTGGCAGGTCCATTCACATTGCTCCGCCAACAGCACGGTCTAGGACAGCTTGACTAGACAAGCGAGACTCTGCCTTAGTGGCAGACACAGCAAAGACCACTATCCATGTTGCAGGAACTAAAGAAACTCCGATAGCACTTTCAGCAGGTTCCCCACTGATTGGGGACTTGGTTGCATCTCTTGGATGAATAAATTTGAATAAAATGTAATGTTACATTTACCCAAGTCCTTATCTCTACTTCTCTGTTGCCAGATATGTGCTTGCTTTTTTGTGATGGCGCTGGGGGCAGGTGGCTTGCCTTTGCCCTGCCATCTCCTCTTCGGGACCTAGAGTTGGGAGGTAGCCAATGGGAGGTCTACTATGTGCTTTGATTTCCCCTCAGGCAGAGACTGACCTTATTCTCCTTACCACAGATCCTCACAGAGCTGGGGTGTAGCTTAATGGGGGGGGGGGTGCATCTCTCCCTACATAGGTGCTAGGGTGGGGGGGTCTGCTCAGGCAGCTCAGCCTCCTGTGGGGGTGGACTGGACCCTGCTCTTTTCTTCACACCACATGCTTGCATGCATCCTTCCCAAATGGCAACTTCTCTATTATGGCAGTGATCTGGTTGGGGATGCTGGCGGCATGCCACACAGATAAGGGGGACCCATTTGACGCTAAGGGCAGGCCCATGGTGATTGCTGCACATAGCATACACAGCGCCCTCGGCATTAGAAATTAACTGGCATGGGACAACCTTTTCTGTTTTTCGCAATTCTAGGATCTCAACAGCGCCATATTGGTAGGTGGAGGTCTCACCAGGAGGGGAAATGGTAAAATGCTGCAGCAGACTATCGGCTACCTTCTTTAGGTTGGGGACTGGGTCGGCTCATCCCTACTTCTGGTGAATATTCTAGACCTGAGGGATGGCTTATTACCTTAGACTTAGAACTGGTTACCTGGGAAATCAGCATATTAGATTTGTCCCAGTTTCCCTGTCATTACTTTTGTTTCCCCCATAAAGGTTTTATCCTCTGAAGCCAGACCAGTTGGCTATTCAGCCACGTCCCACGCCACATTAGACTGTCCCTGGCCTCCTTCCACACTGAGGACCACTTCCCCCACAGGTTCCTCCCCGTAGTAGGGTCAGGGAGGGGGAGGGATCCCCCCAGTAATACACCTGTCCAGAATTGCCTTAACAACTGGAGTGGAAGGGCAGCTCCAGGTGTCCTGGTGGAGCGCCACGAAGCCCAGTCTTCTGAGTTTTTCCACCTCGTTTTTCTCCTAATTCCCAAAGCCAAGGCAGCACAGAAGACACATGCATGTGGAGGCATGCATGCAGTTTGGAATCATGGCCCCCTCCACCGCCCCACCTACATCTACACCTCCTGTACATTGGCGCTGCAACCAGGCCTTCACCTGGTGGCAGCCAAGAGTGAGGAAGCCCACCACCCCCAGTCAGAGGAGATCTGCCAAATGGCTGTTCCAATCCTCTCTGCCCCTGCCGACCCAAGCTTGACCCTACAGGTCGCGAACGTAAGAGGTAAGGTGTTGTCAGTACCTAAGCCCTCTGTGCCACCTGGCTGAATTTATTACTTTTCTATCTTGTCTGCACTTTCTAGGGCCAGCGCTAAAGAGAGCAGTTTAGATCCTCCTGTGCGCCTTGATTTTCTATGCCCATCTCTGCCTGTAGCATGCATTGGAATGTTAGATTTGCCTCCCATATATTACTGTTGAGCTGGTACTCTGGGGGCCCCTGAAGTTGGTTACTAACACTGATGTCTGTCTTTGCAGCTTGACACTGTCCCGACAATAGGGCGAGAGCATTTGTGACAGGACCGATTCGCCCTATCCCAGAGTAACAGGTTCACAGTTACAGGGCCCACAACTTTTGTTGTGACTATATCCCCCGCAGGAACTATCATCAGTTCCTTCAGAAGAGATGGCCCTTGCTTCTTCCTACCTTGGAAGTACAGTGAGGCGGTCCCTGGTTGGCATGCCATGGCACTGTCAGTCACACTGCCCAGTTGGTGATACAGTATGTTCTGGTTTGTTTCTCTCCTTTTTTTCTGTCCTATCTTGGCAGTACGTCCTGGTCATTGCTTCTATAGGTACAGTAGTTCTGTTTTCCTTCTGTATGTCCAGGCTTTTGGTGGCAGTCTGAGTACAACAGGTATGTTATATATGAGGAACTCTATACAGTATGACTGATCAGGCCGTAAGTACTGATGGCCCTTACTGTCAGTGCTATTTTAATTTATGGTGTTCTGATTGATTCAGGGTTTATGTTATTTTTTTTGGGGGGGGGGGCTGTAAATGTGAGTGGACTAAGTGGAGGGTGGAGTGAGTATATAAGGTGGAACACTAGAATTGGACATATTTTCCTGAATTTTGCGGGTTGATAAGTTCTTGTACAGTCCCCTCCCATTATATTAATGGGGTAAACAGCCAAGTTAAGAGATATAGGGTACTGCAGCTGTTGAGGCTGGCCCTCCCAGATGTAATCCCGCAGGAGACCCACGTTTCTGAGAAGAAACACCAAATCTCTGAATCCAGGGCCAAACCATGCCACTTCCAAAATATCTCAAAACCACTTCAGCCCATCTTGGCTTTATTTTATGTGTGGCACCATACTTTCACGACTAGGCAGGCATATACTCATTCTGCCCCCCCCAGATGAACACATCCACCCGTCTTGACTATATGTTTACTGTGGCAGAGCATTTGACCTTTACAGGATGCTTCTCACGGCGGACCTTGATTTCCGGTCATGCCCCAGTTCTAGCCAAGTTCTCCTCACCCATTGGCGCTTTAATCCAACCCTGTTGCAGAATCCTGAACTGCACTCCCTGTTACAGGAGAGTATTCTCTAGGTCCTGTGTGAAAACGAGGATCTCGTGGTCCCCCCACTTATATCGTTTATAGCAGTGATTCATGGAGAAATCATAGCATATTCATCCAAAAAAATGGAGGCAACGGGAGAGCAAGCTCCTTGAACTGCAGCAACTTTTTTCCTGCTGAGTGATGAGTCCATAGCCCCCCAAATTACCAAAATAAACCACAACTTCCAATATATTATGACTGCTAAGGTGGAGCAGGCATTACAGCATATTATCTTCGTCATTCTTATTACAAAGGAGGGGTGAAGGATGCTCAGAGCCTGGCTAGGAAACTCTGAGCCTGAAAAACACTAGCATGCATCCTGCAGAAATCAACACGTTCCTGTGCTCACTCCCTCTACCACCAGCGGGCAAGGAGGCGGTTCAAAAACTGCTAGCTCCAATCCTGGCTGAAGAAATTCATGTGGCGCTCCAGGACTCCAAAACGGGTAAATGTCTGAACCTGAACGGTTATCCAGTCGAGTTTTATAACCAGTTTTTAGACCAGCTTCACCCTTCCACAAGCTTTCTGTGTTTCACAGGGTGCAAATAGAGGGCTGTTCTCCTTCATGGCACTATGCCATGATTTCCACCCTTCAAAAACCTGATAAAGACCCCCAGTTTGCAGCTTCATATAGGTCGATCTCTGTCCTAAATTGTGATTATTACAAATTATCTATGGCCCTATGGGCTACAAGGATGGATAGACTCCTTCCCACTTTGGTGGGCAGGGACCAGCTGGGCTTTGTACGTCACAGACAGGTACACGACAGTGTGCAACACAGCCTCCATCTGCTGGATTATGCCATCACTCACCAGACTCCTCTTGCTTCCATATCTCCAGGCCACCCTGTGGTGTTCCCAATGAGGTGGTGGAAATACTTCCAGGTATTTATCCTCTCCTAGGGCATACCCTAGGGATAACAGTTCCTTTACCCTCCTTCCCTTGACAATGTGGTACTAGGCAGGGATGTCCCCTTTCCATGCTCCTTTTCCCCCTGTACCTGGAGTCTTTGGTGGCAGGGGTTCGCCAGCACTACCCAATAGCTATGATTCCGGTTGCAGGCAGGGACTTTAAACTCTCCCTGTTTGCCGGTCACATTCTTCTTATATTGTCACCCTGGAGGAGTCCTTCCTTGCAATATGGGACATAGTGATCGAGTTTGGTAGACTGGCAGGATATAAGCTTAATCATCAAAATACTGAGGTTTCAGTATATAATTACTCACCATCAGACACACTGAAACAGAGATTCCCTTTTAGGTGGCAGAAAATGGCACTTAGATATCCAGGAATAAAACTAACAAAACAGTTATCCCATTGGCAACTCCTAAATTTCGAGCCTCTCGCTCAGCAAATTATGGAAGACTCCACTCGCTGGAACCAGCTGTTTCTAGTTTTTTTTTTTGTTGCCTAGAGGTAATATTGCAAAATATCCTGCCTCAAATACTCTATTACTTTCAAGCTTTACTGGTTAAGCTGGATAATATGTATTCTAAATCCTGGAACAGGTTAACCTCCAGGTTCATTTGGCAGGGGGCACTGCCTCGTACGGTTTAGTTCTCCACACTTTACCTTTCGAGGGATCGGGGCTGTCAATTTACCCAACCTTAAACTATATGCCTACGCTTGCCACCAGCAGACTCTGTGCCTTTTGTTGCCAACTTGTAATGCATATTGGAACCAAACTGAATTTACCCTTAATGATCTCCTTAACCTGGACTTTTATTTATTTGTCTCCCTCCCCCCCCCACCATTGTACACCAGTTTCCAAATTCACCAGGTTCATAGCCATTACTTGGAAGCAGTGGCTTTATATATTTAACAGTTTCCTAACAGACACCTCTTGTGGCAGTTACAAGTTCTGCAGTATGACACCAACCTTCTTCCAAAGACCCTCAACACTGCAATGAAGAAATGAAGCCATCAGGGCCTTTGTTTCTTCCTTCAAATACTGGACTCACAGGGAGTCATCTCTCCTGCCTACTTTACAGAACACATTTTACCCCACGGTGACCAATACCTTTATTTGCAAGTGTGTTCTTATTTTCAGGGGCAGGGGCAGATTTTGGCTTCTCTCCTGGAAAAGCTTCCTCCTTTGATGCTTTGTTTGTAAGTCACATGAAAAAGAAGTGCTGGATCCACCTTAGTGGCCACCTGTATAAAGCCTTGCTGGACAGGCTGCCAGATACAACAGAGTTCATTTTACAAAAATGGAACTCTGAACTGAGGACTGACCAGTCTTTGCAAGACGGCTAAAATCTGTAGCCCGAGACTACAGACTTATGACAGCAACTAACTGGTGTGAGTTGTCATGGAAATGCCAATTAAGATTTTGTTCACTCACCAGACATAATGGCCAAGTATGCCGGACATGAAAAAGACCACTGCTGGAGGGCCTGTGGCCAGCAGTTGGCTACTCAGACATGTCTTTTGGCTCTGGCCAGCAATAAAGCCCTTCTGGTAAGCACCTGTAGCAGAGCTGGAGGAAATCTTCAGTTGTCCAGGAGAGTTGACACCCTCCCTGATATTACTGGCTATACCTTCGCCAAACTGTTCGCTTCGGTGTGGTGTCACAATCTACTCCAAGCACCCCCCATGCAGAGAGGAAATGTGCTAAAACAACTCCCTCCCACTACCATGTATCCTGCCCACCTCCCGATGCTTCCTCATGCCCCATCCGTAGAAAAACAACTCCCTCCCACTACCAAGCATCCCACCAGCCTCCCAATCCTTTCCCATGCCCTGTCCATAGAAAAAAAATTCCCTCCCAATGCCAAGTATACCAGCCTACTTCCCAATCCTTCTCCATGCCCCGTCCATTGAAAAACAACACTCTGCCACAGCCAAGTAGCGTGCCTACCTCCCGGTCCTTCCTCGTGTCCTGTCCGTTGAAAAACAACTTCCAGGTGACCCACCGATGCAGCGGCAGCGCTGCCGGTTGCAACACCGAGGGCCTGGGTTCAGAAGCGAACCTGGGAGTCAGAGGGCCAGCCAGGGGAAGAGGATTGAGCATCCTAGGAACTGCTCTCCTCCTCCTCCTCCAGAGGGAGGGTGGGAAGGCATCTGGTGCTCGAGTGGCCCATAGCAGAGGCTAGGGCCTGACAATCAGAGCTTACAAGCTTTGGGGGCGTGGCAGACGTTCACCGTGCACCATCACATTGCTGCACACCACACCTTTCTGGGAAATTAGCATACTTAAAATTACCAGGCTGAGCAGGAGGACATCGTTTTTTAACTTCTAATTTTTGTTTAAAAACTATCTAAATTACATTTTTCATCATATAGGAACCTTTAACCCCATATGTATGAAGCATAAGATATATGTATTTTTTATTATATAAGAAAGCATCATGTAAAGTTATTTAAAAACTGGAATGTTTGATGCAATTTTGAAATATTTTGTTCTATTACATAATTATGATGTCACACACTAAAATTAATGTAAGGGGCTGTCCTTCACCAACTACCCACCCCCTGACGAAGCCTTTTGTGGCGAAGCTCTAGGGCAGCTGGTGAGACAGACGCACCATTTGATTTCACTGTGTCGCTGTATGGAAAATTGCTCCCACTGAATTTCATTTTTCTTGCACGGATTGTGTGGAGACCCTTCACTGGAGTTTGTTGGAGTTACTTGCTAAGTCCTTGCTCTGCAATGCTGGTGCGACTTTGTGTGTGGTTTAAGAAGGCGGCAGCCCTGCACCACCACCCTGCCCCGGTTGGTGATTGCAGTACCTTTTTGTTGTTCTAAGTTCGATTTGCGTTAGTACTGCGACCCGGGCGCCGTTCTGACATTGCTCGAACAGCGAGAAGTGAAGAAAGTGAAGGTTGGACACAGTATTACCCAAGGAACTTATACAAACAGTGGGCTGCATAAGAATTAAACTTACTGCAAACTATGCATCGAGAGGAAAACTCCGATTCAGAAAACCACATCCTGCAGCTGGTTTACATGTCCGTGACGGATGATATTACTAAAAAAGCTTCTGCCAAACACAAACTTACAACTACAGTGAGTTCCAACTCGGATGGAGGCAGTGTTGCAAGAAGTACAGGAACTCGGACACTGGAAAACATGAAATGCAGGATGAAGATTCTCCACTGGAAGGATAACGCTTTCAAACAAGACACGTCTGTACGGTACTGGTAGATACAATATGTCTAGGAAAATTACATTGTTATATATGTCACCTTTTGTCATGGAAACCCCTGATTTCAAATCACAGTCCCAGATATGATCATTATATTGCTATTTTAAGAATTTCTGTTCCAATATCAGTGGGAGAAGTACAGGAACTCCGTTCCTGCTGCAAAAAAGTACAGGAACTGAGTTCCTGTGCATTCCTGTTCACTTTCATCACAGGATGGAGGGGAGCTAAGAAAGCTTTCTAAAGTTTTGGAATGGTAGCTATTCACTGATGTAAACATTACATATACCATTTCTAGTTTGGAGCAATATATATATATTTTTTTATCGCATCTGTATTTCTCCTTGCTTCCATACGGCCCCCATCTGACCGACTCCCCCAGCTCCGTCCCCCGGAATTACCGGGGCACACACTTACGCCTGATCCAGGAGCCGTGCCTGTGGAGTCAGTCATTATTCTGCCATCAGTTGCCTTTTCTGTTTCTCCCCCCGAGGACCCCAAGAGAAGGGCGCGCGTGTGGAGGCACACATGTGCCCACAGCCCAGTAACCGCCTCCTCCGCCTGCCCCAGTGGCCTATCGCGGCACCTTGCTTGTGCAGCCTCTGACTCCACCAGGGGTAGCTGTGAGTGAGGGATGCCACCCCACCTCCCCGGAGAGGAGAGCTGCCTTGACGGCTACGCCCCCCGGTGCTGACCTCCGATGACCAAGGCTCGCTCCTGAACCCAGGTCGCCGGCGTGCCATGAGGTGAGACATCCAGCACCTCAGCCCTCTTCGCCACCAGGCCGGCTTGGAGCAATATTTAGGTAACAATATTGCACCGAGGGGACTGAGAATTTGTATTAACCCCTTCGGGGGCCTGGAGGATTTTGCTCTGAAAGTTGAATAGGAGGAGGCTGCACAGGCTTGTACACTTATATTTGTTAAATTGATAATCAAGAATGACGCATTAAAACATGGGAATTTAATAACAGGAATAGCTGAAAGCAAGAAAGTTCTGCAAAAGTATACAAGTCATCCTCACTTCAATAAACCTGACCTGGAGCTACAAGAAAAATTAACTAAGCATGAGGCAGAGATACTGAAAAGAAAACAGCATAAATTAGAAAGGTATCTACTGGACTATAAGGAGGGCTACAAGTTTAAGTGGTCGTGCTTCCCCGAGGACAGATCAAACTCAAGGGGGAGAGTCAGACATAGAAAGAGATCATTTTCACGTAGCAAGATTAGAAAAAGGAGCGATAAAATTAATACTACTAAAAGCACCATGATTCAAACAGAAGGTGCAGTGGCCTCGACTTCAGGAACACCACTGTCTGTAACATTTTCTGAAAATACTGCAGCCCCCAAACCAGTGGGCTCAAAAAACAGAGGAGAAAGAAGGTGAGGAGGGGGAAGAGGGGCAAGAGGAGAACCCACAAGGAAGCCAGTGACTCGGAGTGGAGTGTGATTAATCTGACACTGCACATTCTGACAGACGACCAGAAAAGGGTTCTTTCTAAGGGACTTTCATTTGTACCGGCAACATTACCTGATGCATTTGAAGTTACAGTGGATTTTGAAAAGTGTTTTTGCCAATTAACACTTAAGGACTATTTTGCAAAGAGAATAGAGCAGACTGCAACTATGGGGTACTTTGCTTCAACTACAGAAAACGAGAACTAGAAACTGATAACTATACCCGAGGTATCTATACTGGATTTTGGAGATGGAACCAATATAGATGAGGAACTGGACATTCATGACTCATTGGATGCCCAAAATATGGGAATTTTACAGGAACTTTTACTGGAAAATGAAGCAACTAGCAGGACTAGAACAACGAGTGACAGGTATCTTAATACCTACTCAAATGATACCAATGCAACAAATTTAAATACGATTAGGAAGAGGTTTTTTAGATCCAAATCTGACTTCACCCCACAAGTTACTAACCCCAAGATCAGTATGTACAAATAAAAAATGGCAATGAATGAGGTACAAAAATTGCTTGCTGATAAAGATGCATACTATGCGAGGAACTTGTCCATGGCTGAACGGGCAGCTATAAATGAATTGAAAAACAATATGAATTCAGTAATCAAACCTGCTGATAAAGGTGGGAATTTGGTTATTATGGACAAGGGGTTTTTATAAACATAAAGTCTTGGATTTGTTATCAGTAACTACAAATCATGAAAAACTTAGGGGGGATCCACTAGCTAACTATAAGATGCAGCATATACCCATTTTGGAAAATGCAAGGGATCTGGGGGAAAGCACAGTAATTGAATTTGAGTATTTGTTACTAAAGTTTCCATTAACACTTACTCTACATATTCTTCCAAAAATACATAAAAATATTTTGGACCAACCAGACAGGCCAACTGTGTCTGGTGTAGACTCACTTACTAGTAACTTATGTACTTTTATTGACTTCTTCCTTAAACGTAGCGTTCCCTGCCTAAGATCCCACACAAGGGATTCAATGCATGTACTTGAGCAATCTGAGGGGTATACTATGTCACATGGTATGAACTGGCTTACAATTGATGTTAAGTTTTTATACATATCAATAAGAAATAATGATGGTATAATCGCAGCTAAACACTTTTTATTAGAGGAGCCCTTGGGGGAACATATACCTGTCACTCTGATTATGGAAGGTCTGGAATTCATACTGAATCACAATTATTTTGAATTTGACTCTGAGTACTACCTCCAAAAATGTGGTACAGCTATGGGGGCGGCGATGGCCCCCTCACATGCAAACCTATTCCCTGGGCTATGGGAAGAGAAAATAGTGTTCAGTACAGTTGAAAATCCATCCCTGCCAGCCCGGTGGCATAGAGGGCTGAGGCGCTGGTGCCTTACCTTGACCCACGCCGGCGACCCGGGTTCAGGAACGGACTCAAGTCGCTGGGAGTGGGCGGGGGGAGAAGAGGATTGAGCATCCGGAGGACTGCTCTCCCTTCTGGGTGGTTGGGAGTGCGTCACGCTGCAGTGACGTCCGGTGGAGACCGTGGGTAATGCAGTCACGCACAAGAGAGGGAACACCACCAGAAAACGGAAACTAGCTCCATGCTCGACTGGATGATGGCTGCCTGGTGGTCTGATGCCGCCAATGTCCCGGGGACCACCCCTCAGCAGTACCCCAGTGCTAAGACGTGAGCTTGCCTTTCCCACAGGTGCCTCTCCCCTCGGGGGGCAACCTGATGAAGGGTTACATCCGGGTCACCCTGGGGATGATTGCAGATATGAGGGATGGAGGCACGGGAACGGGATGGATCAGAGGTGCCTTGGCATAGCCTGAAGGAGTGGACAAGCATGGTAGCACGTAAGGGGAAAAAAATACAAAAAAAAAAAAAAAACAGAAAATCCATCCCTTCACTAAATATGTAAATGGTCACATTTTTGGGATGACATATTGTGTGTGTGGCTAGGTAATGAGGAAGAAGCTACTGAATTTGTTAATTGGCTTAATGACAATGACAGAAACTTACGGTTCACATATAAATTCAGCATGGATGCAACTGATTTTCTTGATTTAAATCTGAGCCGTAATCAAGATACTAGCACATCTCAGCCAGGACCCACAGGAAGCCAACGGCAACAAACAACTTACTGTTGGCATCTAGTAGTCACCCTAAATCCCTTAAGGATTCGATCCCCTACTCACAATTCCTAAGACTGAGGAGGAACTATAGTGATGTTAAGACATTCAAGGTTCAAGCAAAGGAACTTGAATTGAGATTTTTGAATAGAGAGTACAACAAGTATACCTTGAGAAAAGCAATGGAGAAAGCTAGGTTACTTAACAGGGAAGAGTTACTTACACCTGCAGTGAGGAATTCAGGTAATAATCAGAACCAGGTTAACTTTGTAACTAAGTGTAATCTCATAGCAGGCCAGTTAGGTAACACTGTGACAAAATTTTGGCCTATACTTTTGAGTGATAAAACACTTGCACCCTATATAGGAAATAGAGTGTCATTCAGGAGAGGCAAGAATATTAGGGATGAACTGGTTCAAAGTCAGTCTTCTAGAAATGCAACAGATTCAGTACAGACGTGATTACCTGTCAAACCAAATGGTATGTTTGAATGTGGGCACTGTAATATATGCTCTCATTGCCAGCAAGGTAAAACTTCTATGGCCCAGACAAATGGTAGAGCTGTAAAAAATCAACAGTTTATCTCTTGTGTCACAATGTTTACAGTGTATGCTCTCTGGTGTGATTGCCCTAAACTACATGTGGGCAGAAATGTCTGTTAACTTAAGGTCAGGATTCAGGAACATGTCAGACACAAAGAACTTTAAGGTTGCAGCCCGACTGCATAACATTTTGCAGAAAGCCACAATTATGACCCAGAAAGCCACAATTATGACCCAAAATGTCTCTGCTTCACTGGCCTGGAACATGTGAAAGTAGATAACAGAGGTGGGGATAGACTGAATAGACTATCCCAATGGGAAACCTCTTAGATCTTCTCTCTGGAGGCCCTAGCACCAGAGGGCCTTAATCAAGAAACTGACTTTAGACCCTATTTCTACTTACCTCTATAGCCTAATTCTCCCCCAAAAGCCCACCCCTTTCTTTCCCAAATATATAGATACAACAGGAATTATTGAACTTTGAATGCTAATGCTTGCCTCGTAACATGTTGTAACTCTGCGTTGTTGTATAATCTGAAATTTGTGTCAATAGTTTGCGTCACTAATGTAATAATAATAATATTCCTTATTTTTTGCAGTGCTGACAGTTTGGAGAGCGCAGGAGCCCCCTGCATACCACATGAGTTTGGCTGCACTGACTTGGCTTTGTGGATTTTGCTCCCAGATCTTCACTTAAGCAATAAGGCACAACAGGGTGTGAGTTATTGGGAGATTTACCCATGCCTTGTGTGGTGTGTCACGAGGCACAGCCAAGTGACTTAACCACACAAGAAATGGTAAATCCCCAATAACCCACACCCTGGAGTGCCTTATTGTGATTATACAATGGACCCATGTGTAATTTACATTTAAAATGTGTTTTAATTATGTTTTTTTATAAATGCCATTTCTCAGCAGTGGGTTATTGCAGGATATACCCACAGTCATGTGATGTGTTTTGACCAATGAGGTTACAGGATTTTCATACCCCATTGTATAATGTAAGACACACAGTAAGATAGTTATATAGCTGAAATGTATACATTTAGAGTCACTTGAATTTAAAACAAAACTACATTTATTTAAAAAAAATGTTTACAATGCTTAAAGTGTTAAAACAGAAGCTAAGAACCTCTAAGAACTAGAAACAGAAAAAGTGGTCTTGGATGTTCCAGTCTAGTATTCTTTAGTACTATGTCATTTCTTAGCAATCAAATATATTTCTTTTTTTGTAAACTTTATTTACATAGCAGAGCATTTCATAGCAGCAACACATATTACATCACAGTTGAGGCATGCAATTTCAGATCACCTTTACAATATAAATCCTTTATCTACTGGTACACCTTCAAACATTATCATGAGCAAAATCATAACAAGAATAACAGGAATACCACAGGTTGAGTTTAGACTCTTTTTAAAACAATGGGAACCAGGCCTGTTGTAGCGCTGTCTCTAGAGAGGCCCACATTTGTTGGTATTTATCTATCTGCCCTCTAGCAAGGTATTGAGTTCTTTCCGATTTCATATACTCCATAAGAGTTTTAATCCATTCTGCAGCTGTAGGGGTTTCAGATAGTCTCCAATACATGGCCAAGGTTCTGAGGGCCAAAACATTACCCAACCTCCACAAATCATTAGTGGGACTGGACATCTTTTCTCTTCCCCCCAGGGGGAGCCCTAGCAGAATCTCAGTCAGATCTAGTCTAAGGGGGATTTGTAAGATAGAGGTTAAAATTTGTTGAACTTCTCTCCAAAACCTTTGTACCAGTGGGCAGTCCCAAATTTGATGGAAAAAATAACCCACATGGATCTTACATTTGGGCCATAAGGATGTGGCATTAGAATCAATCTTATGGGATAGAACAGGGGTGAAGCAGGTTCTGAAAAGGACCTTGTATTGTATTGTGCGTAGTCTATTGCTGACTGAGCATTTAATAGAGTTTTTCAAAAGGCTTAACTAATCACCACCTGTCAGGCCATCAGTTAGAATATCTACCTCCCATTGGGCTTTAATTTTTTCTAGGGGGTCAGGAAGAGTGCCTAAAAGCAGTGCATAGCACCTCCTGAGTGGCCTAAAAGATTTATCAAGTGAATGACCCACAAAGAGTTCTTCCAGAGGTGAGCACTTACTGGTATGACTGTCTGCTCTCACACTTCTCAGCCTTGACACAACCTCCTCAATAAGGAGGTACAGAAAAAAGTATGAAGCATTAATATGATAATATTTGGCAAGGATCCCAAAAGGGGGAATCTCCCCGTCCCTCAAAAAGTGTCCCAGCAAGTATAACCTCTTATTGTACCAAATTTTCAATAACTTTTCATCCCCCATATTAGTCTTCCCTCCTTTCAAGAAGTGTCAGTAATGGTTGTCTGGGGCGGCCACATCCACGCAGCCAGTCAAGTTGTGTTCCAGCTCCCAAATCCTCTACAATGTTCTCGTACATGAGTTTTCTATCTTCGGGGGAGAGGGATGTCCCATTCGACCCACCAATGTATGATAGTACATGGGGATGAAAGAGGGATTCTGAGTCCACCCAGGCCGGTCTATCATCTCCCTCCCTCAGCAGGTCCTGTACATGAGTGAGTTAAGCAGATACATAATAATGCTTCACACTCGGCAAACTCAAGTCCCCCTTCCTAAGCGGCAGCCACAAAACTTCTCTTTTGATTCTGGACTGCTTATTTTGCCAAATAAGTTAAATAATGGCTTCCTCCAGAACTTTAATATATTTATATGGTATTAAAGGAGGAACTGTTTGAAAGAAGTATAAAAATTGAGGAACTACAGACATTTTAACCAAATTAACTCTTCCAATTAAGGTCAAAGGTAAAGCTCTCCAGGAGAGGCAATCTTCTTTAACTCCATTCGCTATAACATTCATATTAATCTTAACTAGGCTTAACAAGTTGGCAGGAATGATAATACCTAAATATTTAATCAGGCTGGAGGGACCTATTATGGTGCCAGCAACAGAAATAGAGTCCTTTACATTCCCCATAGGTAGCCATTCGCTTTTTCCCCAATTAATTTTACGTCCAGATAGAGGCCATAAAGTTCAAATATTTTGGACAAATGAGAGAGAGAATTTTCAGGGGAATGGAGGTATAATAAAATGTCATCAACAAACAGGGAAATCCGGTGTTCTTTTCCCTTCCACACAAAACCCTTGATGTCCCGGTGTGACCTAATTCCCTGAGCCAGGGTCTCTATGGTTAAGATATATAAAAAAGGGGAAAGGGGCAGCCCTGTCTGGTGCCCCTGGTAAGAGGGAAAGGCAAGGAGATATAATCATTCGTTAAGATTTGAGCTTTAGGGGAAGGTTTTAAGGTTCGAATCCATTTCAACATCTGGGGGCCCAACCAAAATTTCCTTAGAACAGCCAGCATAAAAGGCCATTCGACCCGGTCGAACGCTTTTTCGGCATCAAGGGCCAATAGGCCCCCCTTCCTTTCCCCTTGACTATTTATGCATAATGTCAATGGTTCTTCTGATGTTGTATTTAGCTTGCCTCCCTTTCACAAAATTATACTGATCTGGATGTACCAATTGGGGAAAGTAGCCCATCTAATCTAGAGGCCATGAGTTTAGCTATAATTTTATAGTCTGAATTTAGTAATGATGTAGGGTGATAAGAGGAGCACTTAAGGGGATCTTTTCCTGGTTTAGGGAGGACAGTAATGGTGGTCAAGTATTGGGAGGGGGCAAGACACCACATTCTAAGGCGTCAGTCACAACATGAAACATCAGTGGGTCCAAGACATCCCAGAGCACCTTATATAGTTCTGCTGGGATCCCATCCGGCCCCGGGGCCTTCCCTTTCCTAGCACCCCAGACCGCCTCTCTCAACTCCTCCAGTGTCACCGGGCCATTTAGCCTAGTTCTGTCCTGTAGTGACAAGAGAGGTAATTCAATAGCGCTCAGAAATGTCTGTGGGTCAGATCCTGCAGGGGATTCCAAGGTGTATAAATCTGAGTAATATGATTTAAAGGAATCATTGATTTTATTTTGATCATAGGCGATCCCACCCGTCAAGTCCTCTATATCAATAATAGTGCACTCAGATTTTTTCTTTTTAACCATCCCCGACAGCCATTTACAAGATTTGTCCCTTTCAAAGAACATATTAGATTTGGTTATAATTAAATCCCATTCCAGCTTCCTGATTGAGAGCTGGTAAGTTTACCCTTTAAAGTTTTAAGTTCAGTTATTTTCCCTGGTGACATGGAACACATATTGACCCCCTCTAATCATTTAATTTTTTGTTTAAGCTGAGCATCCTGATTAGAACTAGATTTTAAAAAAAAGAAGGAATAGGAAATTGCCTCACCTCTAATAAATGCCTTGAGGGTATCCCATACTATGCCAGTATTAGTGGTCTCCGGAGGGTTAAACTCAATAAATTCTTGAAGATGCTGCTTGAGTTGCTGAATAAACTTTGGGTCCAGGATCAGTGAGGGATCCATTCGCCACCGCAGCTGAACTGGAGTCCTCGGGTCCAGAGAAACAACTACCTTGAGAGGGTTGTGGTCTGAAATAATCAAAGGTCCAGATTTGGCCCCCGTAAGATTACCTATCATGGGGGAGGGCAAGAAAATGTAGTCAAGTCTGGTATATAAATTATGTGCATGTGAGAAGAAAGAATACTCTCTTGTGGTTGGATGGCAAAATCTCCAAGCGTCCGTCAGAGCTCTCTCTTCAACCAGACGGCAAAGCTCTACAGCACTACATAGGGCACAGCCTCATTTCACCCCAGAGTGGTCCAACCTGCGATCCCAATAAGTATTCATACCCCCCCACAATTCAATTATCAGGGTATGGGGCAAGGGTAGTTGCTAAGTGAGTGAAGAAATCGGGGGAATCATAATTAGGACCACAAGTGGACACCAAAGTTAAATTTCGGCCCCCAACAGCCACCACTGCTATAACACAACGTCCTTGCAGATCCACTATGGTGGATGAAACCTTATGCAGGAGGTTGGGCCTAATCCAAATGGCAGCTCCACGAGCTTTAGAGGTAAATGGGGCCGCTATAAAAGACCCCCAAAAGACTGACCCAATCTGTCTGTCTCTTCTCTCGTGGAGTGGATTTCCTGTAAAAGAATAATATCAACCTGCATTTTGTTTTTTTATTTGGGACCAAATACGCTTACGTTTAACCACAGTACGGAGGCCATTGGTATTCCAGGAAATAACTGTAAAGGTATCCATTACTGTATAAAGGTTTAAATGACCTTGGCTTGACCAACTGCATGTGCCTTCTAAAGATGTAACCAGCCCTGCTAAAGTTTTGTAAACCCCAACTAGAGACCCAACAATACCCCCACCCCCTTTTAAACAGTAAGGAACAAGAAAACAGCTAAACATAACTAGTTCTACATGAGCTCCCCTCCTTCACAGCCCCTTTCATACCCGCTCTCTGTAGTAAAATTAGTACAAACAAATGCAACCGGTTGTTAACAAATTCCCACCTCCCTCCAATTCCCCAACAATGAGATCTCCACATCCTCTACTTATCATGGAGTTAGCTTTCATCCTCTGCAACAATGGAATAATTCCATTTACAAAAAAAAAAAAAAAGGAAAAAAATCAAGAACAAAGTTGTCCCCCCCCCATATCACCTTAATCATTGTGTGGGGAAGAGAACCCTCAGCCAACTTAGAATCACCAAGCGCCCATCTAGCCTGGGCATGCAGAAGCACCCTTGGAGCTCCTCTTAGGGGTAGCCAGATCTCTCTGAGGTGGAGAGAAAAGGCGATCCCCCAATCATATAGAGAGAACAGTTTTGTCGTGCATAGCTCATACTTCCCAACATGTAGCAAAAAGGAGCATGTCCGGGAGATACACCACACACCCAGCTGAGCGCCCCCAAAGACCCCTCTTTCAGAATTAACAAGTGTGTCTTACCATTCTAAATAGCTCTCTAAACAATACAGGTAAACTCAGATGATTGAAATGAATTGAACAGACATCGTATAGTATACGACATACTTAATATAGTAAATTGTAAATGCGACAGCCATCAAGTCCGCTTCGTCTGATTAAACGTTTGACCAGAATCTAAATGAAATAATTAAGAGTTCCAGAAGGAAGTCGTATTAAAGTATATGCAGCAATGTCAAAGTTCGAGACCTTATTATATCAAAAGTCCCGAGCCCTGGGGTAAACAACACAACCGATTTATATAGGCTTGCAGTTAAGCCCCAACTGGCTAAAGAGCAAGAAATACCGGTGGAAGTGGGGGAGACCTCCCTAGCCATGATAGGCCTCCAAAGGAGTTGCGGGGCAGGGTGGTATGCTTCCTCCTCCTTGCAAACACAGAAAATTATGCAGTACCTTCTATTTATATAATGCATCAGCTGTTTTGATGATCGGCATGTCCTTCACACCTCCTTCACTCCATTTCTCGCACAAACTCCAGGGCAGCAGCTGGGCAAGTAAAGGCCTTCTGGTTAGATCCCGACAGTCGTATGATCAAGCAAGCCAGGTACGCCAGTGTAAAAGCACAATTGAGGGAGTGAAGAAGATTTTTTACTTCCGCGAAAGACTGCCTTTGAATCTGGAGCTGGCAGGAGTAGTCTGGGAAGATAATGACTCAGACCTACTGAACCATAATGACTCCCTCCTTACAAGCTGCTTCTAAAATTAGCTGCCGATCTTGGTAACGTAAAAATTTTATTATAATGTGTCTAGACTTCTGGTCTTGGGAGGGTATGGGGCCAGAGGAATGATGTGCCTTTGAATCTCCAATGTAGCAGACGTGGACAAATCGAAGGTCGATTTCAGCCAGGTACAAATATATTCTGGGCAGTCCCTTCCCTCAAGGCCCTCTTGTAAACCAATGATCCGTAGGCTGCAGCACCACTCACGGTTTTCATGATCGTCAATACTCTGCTTGAGGGACTCAATTTCTCAAAGATCTCTGGAGAGATCATCACTACACTGCCTCTGTCTGTCTTCTTGGTCTCACACTCTGGTTTCAACTTCTCTCAGCCGCATTTCATGTCTCTCCACAGTTTCCGACACAGTGTTCACTGCTTGCTGAAGATGCTGAATCTGGGCAGTATCGTTGTCCAAGTCTGCCTCCATACACGTTCCAAGGTCATATTTTAAATCTTTAATCAGACGTTCCAAGTTAAGGTAAGCCTCTGCCATTGTTGAATTGTCGCTGGTTGTTGGAGCAGGTTGCGAGGAGGAAGGGGTCTGCGGTCTCTCTCTGTCTGGATTGTGTAGTTGAGTACTGGGAAGAGAGCCCAGTTTTAAGAGGCCTGTAACCTCATCGCAGCATCTAGCGGATTTGTAAGGAAGTTCACCCTGCTTCTTGCCTATTTTCGTAGTCGCAGACATTTATATGTTTAGAGCTGTCAAAAAATGTAATATAAATCGATATTACGAAGGCGATAGAAGGGGATTGCAGAGGATGATAAGTGGAGCTCTTCTTCTAGACGTCCATTCCACTCCACCGCTAGGCCGAGCTCCCAATCAAATATATTTCTGAAACTGGTTTTTAAAAAGTTTTTTCAGTAATGATGTGCAAATTTAAGCATTATGAAATGAATGCTTTGAATGTAATTGATATGTACCAATGTTGTGTTTTTGGTTGGAAAATAAGGTAGCTCTATGACGCATCCTTTTTATGCACTAAATATTTTTCATTTAATTTTTTATTTTTGTTTAAAAACTATCTAAATTAAATTTTTCATCATATAGGAACCTTTAACCCCATATGTGTGAAGCATAAGATGTGTGTATTCTTTATCATATAAAAAAGCATCATGTAAAGTTATCTAAAAACTGAAATGTTCGATGCAATTTTGAACTATTCTGTTCTATTACATAATTATAATGTCACACACTAAAATGAATTTAAGGGGCTGTCCTTCACCAACTACCCACCCCCTGACAAAGTCTTACGTGGCGAAGCTCTGGGGCAGCTGGTGATTTCACTGTGTCGCTGTATGGAAAAGTGCTCCCATTAAATTTAATTTTTCTTGTATGGATTGTGTGGAGCCCCTTCATTGGAGTTACTTGCTAACTCCATGCTCTGGAGTGCTGGTGGGACTTTGTGTGTGGTTTGAGCAAGAGGACATTGTCCCTGCTGAGCCCCATGCAGCGGACCAAGGCACTCTGCCCCACGATCAGCTTCAGTCTCCAACAGTGGAGCAGTGCCCCCCCTTCCTGATGGCCCTGCCCTGGGGGTAAGTCAGAGTGCACTTCGGAATCAGAGGGCTAGTCCATGGGGATGGATTGGCAGGGGGCAGACTGATGGAACGTCACCCAGTACCGCGCAAAAAAAAAGAAAAACTCCCTCCAACTGCCAACTATCCCCCCACCTTCCGATCCTCCCCTTCTGCCCCATCTGTTAACCTGTATAAGAAGAAAACTGTTCAGCAACAACTTCTGCCCTATGCCCATATCCCCCCATCCCAACCCCCCTCTCAGCAACTCCCAGCCCATACTTACCTATCCAGTCCAGCACTGCTCCTTCTCGAACGTCCTGCTTCTTCTGAGCTCCACTGGGAGGTGACTGAAAACAAGGTGAGTTTGGTTAATGGCTTTTTAATGCCTTTTGAACTTTTACTCATAACTTTGTCATTTCTTAATATTTTTACCCCCAAATTTTCAACATGGCCTTTAACCCCACCTCATGAACCAGGAAGGAGACATGATTCTTTTTTTTTGGGAATTGCAATTTTTTTATTATTTCCTTTTTCCAAGTTACAACAGGGTACAGAAGAAAAAGAAGGGGAGAAAGGGACATATGGAGGCAAAATACATTTGACTGGCCTACGAGGAGATATATACAATCGCCACACAAAAATTAATCCGGCCCCTCCCATGCTAGAAGCACATTCTAAACAGCTTATCAAACTAAAACCCAGCCAAACTCTGAGGCCGGTGGCCTAATTTCTTAGCCCCTTTTAAAAGTCGGGCCCTAAAGCCTCCCAATTAAAATAATGACAGAACCAGAAAGGACTATCCCACATCCGGACCGTCGGAGTGGGAAGGCCCAAACACAGGGAGATAGGACAGAAAAACTACATATACCCCAAGCCCACCCCCCACCCCGAGACCCGTGGTAGAGTACTCCTTCTGATTTTATAATTGGGTTCAGGCTTTTCATCCAGGCTATCCTTTACCTTTGGGTTCACCCCCATCGACCCGTATCGGCCCCCTAATCCAGAGCTTCTCTAGCCAAAATTTCAACAACTGTGGTTCCCTCTTCGACACCCAGGTATTCAAAGAATGGGAGCCAGCGAGATCTATGTAAGTCAGACTTTAAGTTTAGGTTCGACGTAAGCCTTTCCATTAATTTAATTTGGTTACAGCAAGATAACCAATATTCTCCACTAGGAGGGGTCTTAGACAACCACAGCCTGGTAATTGCCTTCTGGGCCACGGCCAAGAGGATTGGAAACAAATAGTAAGCCTTGGACCCTGTTAGTCCTTGTGGGGGTTCCCCTAACAGCAAATGACGAGGATGATTCAGATTTCCCACCTGTAAAATCTGTCTCAGTCCATTATTAATGCCCTCCCAATAACTTTTAATAATCCGGCATCCCCAAAAAATGTGTTCGTGCATCCCCATCTGCCCATAGCCCCTCCAGCAATCCACTGAGCGAGATTGACCAAAGTGTTTAGTCAATACTGGTGTCCTGAAAAATCTTGAGAGTACTTTCCACCTGAATTCCCTCCAGGAATTTGACGCCGAAGTTCTGTGTGCCATCCTCCAAATTACCTCCCATCGTACCTCCCCTTCTCTCAGTCTCAGTTCCTCTTCCCAGATTTTCTGAATCCTCTGCCTGGGTTTCAACTCCAGTGGTTCCCCTGCCTGATAGATCTTGGAGATCAAGTGGGTCATTTGCGGCAGTTCCCCAAACCACCCAGTGAGCGATTCAACAAGGGAATCCTTAGGCGCAGACCCATGGTTCCCCCTCTGTCCCTCTTCCTCCCGCAAGTAATGTCTAACCTGCAAGTATGCAAAGGAATCAGATGAGGGGATTTTAAATTCCTCCTGAATCTGTGTGAAACTTTTCACAATGTCCCCACTGAATAATTGGGCAAAATTGCCCAATCCTAACTTCTGCCACCTCAGGAAGACTGGATTTTCTGCCCCTAATTTGAATTCAGGCCTTTCCAAAATTTTCCCCTGTCTTAACACCAGCGCCTGCACCTTAGACCCTGATTCTTTCACCGTCTGGAACCAGAGCATAATTAGTGTTTTGAGCCCCGGGCTGGGCAGGCTATGAATAACCCTGGGGTTCTTTCTATTACAGAGAATTGACGACAGGGAATATGGATGTATATGCTGCAAGTCCATTCTGGCCCAGCTCTGAACCGGCGCCGGGGACGTGTAGACCAGCAAGAACTGCAGCTGGGCCGCTCTGAAGTACCTCTTAAAGTCTGGAACTCCCAGATCCCCATTCCCTTTAAACAGCTTCGACAGCGCCCAGCTCAGCCTCGATTTTTTTCCAGCCCAAATAAAATTACTTATCACCTTTTGTAGGTCAGCTCAAAATTTTTGGGGGGGACTTAGGGGGGTGGCATCTAACAAGAACAGCATCCTTGGTAGGACACTTATTCTTATCGACTCTACCCTGCCAGAGATACTAAGCGGCAGGGATGCCCACCTGGCGCAATCCTCCCTCACACAGTCTAGCAGTCTCAAGTGATTAACCTTAAAGAGTTTACCCACATCCCTCGGGATATGTACTCCCAGATAGCGGAAATGAGTGGTGTTCCACCTTAGATCAGTCATACCCCTTACCTGGGCTGAAACTCCTGTTCCTAAAGTAATTGCCTCTGACTTAGATTCATTAATCTTAAAGCCCGATACAGAGCCAAACTCCTTCAATATGTTCATCGCAGTTGGCAAGGAGCGTTGAGGGTCACCTAAATACAACAGGGTGTCATCCACATATAGAGATATGCGGTTGTCCACCCCCCCCCCACTGAAATCCCCACAATGCCTTTGTGGGACCGAAAGGCTTCGGCCAATGGCTCCATACTTAGTGCGAAAAGAAGAGGTGAGAGGGGGCATCCCTGCCTCGTACCCCTCTTGATATAAAAGGGCCGAGAGAAGAGACCATTCAGTCTGACCCTAGCTGAGGATTTAGCATATAGGGTGCCCACCCATGCCTGAAACTTGGGGCTGAAACCAAACTTCTTTTATACCTCATCTAGGTATCCCCACTCTAGGCGATCAAAGGCCTTTTCGGCATCTAATGTGATCACCACTGCCTGCCTTTTCTTCCCCTCGGATTGGACATGGGCCAATACGGTGAGCAACCGCCTGACATTGTCATGGAGGTGTCTACCTGGCATAAAACCCGACTGGTCCAGGTGGACCAGCATGGTTACCACCGACTGAAGCCTATTCGCTACCATTCTAGCAAAAATCTTAACATCCAAGTTTAGCAATGACATAGGGCGGTAGCTGCCACACAGGGACAAGTCTTTGTCTGGCTTAGGGATGACAGATATTAAGGCGTGTGCCCAGGTGTCTGGGGGGGGGGGTCCGAACTTATATGGGCTCCATTACAGACTTCTAGAAGTAAAGGAGCTATCTGTTCACTGAACTTTTGATAAGGAGACATGATTCTAAATGACCCTGAAATGTGTTTTCACAGTTGCACTTCAAAATCCCATTTAGAAAGGATTTAAAACATTTCTTTTGTTTTTATGATAAGGTGGATTAATAAAAAGACTATGTTGAAAGTTTGGGGTCAAAAGTTCAATAAAAAACAATAAAGTTATGAAGCAGAATGGAAATTCTTCAACATTTACTAATTTATTGTTCCAGATTTTTTTCTTTAACTCTTTTTATCGCCAGCTTACCAGGGAACTCTCTCACGCATACCCCCCGCACCTCTGCTGTTCTACCGCTCTGCCTGAAGTCCGTCTCCGGAAAATCAGGGACAGATACACCCAATCCAGCCTGACCCGACGAAGTTCCCTCCTCTAAGCCCCCCTGAGGCGGGGCCGCCATCTACCCTGGTGCTCCATCTACAGTCTAATGCGCCGAGCCAGGACTGGGTGAGGGATCGGGAGAGTCGGAGAACCGAACCCATCATTGGGCGAGAGGTACAGGGCTTTAGAGGGTTGCCGTTGCCTATCCCTGGGGTTGGGGTTTTTCTGTTGTAGGTAGTTTCCCCTGGAGTGTGGACATGCGATGATGTCTGTGCACATGTGTGCTGACATCTGCCATCGCTCCACCCCTGAATGCATCGCTCCTTGTGGGGCCCTCCGGTCTCCACCAGGGGCCGCAGAGGAGCAATGAGACTTCTCCAACCCACCCCAGGAGAGGAGAGCAGTCCTCTTGATACTCAATCCTCTCCTCCCCTGCCAACCACCGGTGGCCGGAGTCTGTTCCCCAACCCAAGTCGCTGGCGTGGCACGAGATGTGGCATCCAGCGCATATACCCTTAGCACCACCGGGCCAGCCACATCGTTTCAGATTTTGACCCCAATTTATCAGCACATCAGGTTTTTTTTAACCCCACCTCATGAACAGGGCAGGTGTAAATTTTTTCAAATCCCCTCTGAAACACATTTTTGCAGTCGTTCTGCAAAATCACCTTTTGGACAGGATTTTTAAACATTCCACGTGTCTTGATCATAAGTTGTGGCAATGAGAAGCCTATGAGGAAAATCTGGGCTAAAAATCTTAAAAAATCAGCAAAGTTTAAATTCTTTGTTTTCTCATAACTTTGCCATTTTTCTAGATTTTGTCCCCAAATTTTCAGCATAGACTTTGTTTTTACCTGGCCTCATGAACAAGGCAGGTACAATTTTTCACATCCCATCCAAAAAAGTTTTCACAGTCACTCCGTGAAATCACTTTTCTGATGAGATTTAAAAATTCCCTTTGTCTTGATCATAAGGTAAGGGTCATAATAAGACCATGTTGAAAATTTTGGATCAAAATCTCAAAAACCCAACCAATCTATGAAGAAATGCTGAAATTCTTTGATGTTTACTCCTAGATTTGCTATTTTACCGGATTATGATCCCACATTTTCAACACAGCCATTCTTGTACCCCATGTCAGGAACATGACGTCATTTTTCAAATCATG
Source organism: Neoceratodus forsteri (assembly GCA_016271365.2). Lineage (NCBI taxonomy): Eukaryota > Metazoa > Chordata > Ceratodontiformes > Ceratodontidae > Neoceratodus > Neoceratodus forsteri. Next base: position 1,377,758,560 of record CM028132.1, on the reverse strand, counting down.
CCCAAAACATCCTTTCATACACTCATGCTGCAAAATGCCATTTTGGACAGGCTTCCATAAATGAAATCTGTCTTGTTCATAACGTGGTGTCATAAAAAGCCTATGCTGAACATTTGAGATCAAAACTGGAAAATAAAAACAACACTATGAATAAACATTCACATTTTTCACTTTTTACTCGTAACTTTGTAGCATTTTTACTTTATAACCTTCATTTTCAACAAACTCATTTTTTTTTACCCCATCGATTGAACCTGGCAGGAGTCATTATCAAATTCCCCTCAAAAACCTGTTCATGATCATTCCACAAAACAATGTTTCATAAATGACAACCTGTCATGTTCATATGCTGGGGAAATTGGTCACGGGGAAATTCGCACTGAATCAAGCTTGTTTCTAGGTAGGTCCTGGTGGAGGGGCAGCAGTAGAGAAAGCAAAAGTAAAAATGGATATAATTAATGGAAGTACAACAATACTAAACTATAAATAAAACAGAACGGTATATAAATACATGAAAATACAGCAGAACTATAAAATAATAATACAAATTATCAGAAGTCATATAGTGTATCATTTAGTTATATGGCTAAGTTTATTTCGGCATGAGAGAACATTTAAAAACAAAATTATGAGGTTTACAAACCCTACTCCTATAAACGGGATTTGTTAGTTTTCTGCTGGCTGCTCTGTGAGATAATGGGATTGAGTTCCGTTTTCCAAAGGTTTTCTGGTCTAAAGCACCACCTAGTGGTCACTGGCAGTTACTACAAGATTTCCATGGCTGCAAACAGAATCTGTCGGCAGAAAAGGACCACTTGGCCAACTCAGTCTGCCTGAGTGGAAGTTGCACCTTCAGGCATTCTGGCTTAGGGACTGGGGGTCACAAAAGATAAGGCACAGGAATTTCACTGCCCAAGTCATGGGTTTGAATCTCAGTTCAAGGCAAACGTGAACCAAGACTGGTGGATTTATCTTAGCTCTTGGTGAACATAGCATAATTAAAGGTTAAACATTTTTCTTCTACTGGCATTTTCTCCCTTTTGCCCATTCAGCACTCATTCAGATGGATCCTGCCAGCATGATCACCCACCTTCCCTGGGACTTTATCTCAAGACGAGGTCCCGGGGCTGGGACCATACCCCTGGGAAGCAGGGCCCAGTTGCTGCAGTTGCCTTGATGGTGGTGTGTTGGGCCAGCGAAGTTCTGGCATCATCCAGCATGAGCCTGGCCTTGTGGCATGGAGGACTGAGGCCCTGGGTACTTTATATCCTGCTATGGCTATTACCTGGCCTCCACAACATGTCTGGATCACTGAGGGCTGGCCAAGGGGAAGAGGACTGAGCATCCCAGCAGATGAGTTCCTCTTCCAGATAGGGAGGCCATCTAGTCTTGGCGCAATACTGCCACCTGGGTGGTAGTGCGCATGAGACACCACAGAGTACTAGAGATAGGATGCCTGACGGCATCACATTCCACATGCCCAAGTGCATAAACTTGTGACACCACCAGTCGGTATCCTAGCACAAACAGGGAAGACATCTCTGTGGTGCAGAATGAGGACCCGACCCTCACAGGTCCCACACCAGTGGTAGGACACTCTCTCGGGCGAAACCGAAAGTTTTACAAGCGAGTTGGAGGCACCTCAACTCCTGCCATTGGGGGTTACAGGCACGTGAAGAAACACTCCCGGAATATGGATGGTAAGTGCCAGAGAAAAGGGTGACCGTGCAGGGGTGTCAGATCGGAAAATGGCCTGCACTGAAGTAGAAACAGCACTGAGAAAAAAAAAAAGAAACAACTAGGTGGTTTTCTGCCTCCATTTTTCTCCACAGAGCTCTCGTGCAGTGACACACATGGTCTTGTATGCGTAAGGCATGTCCATGTCTCTCCCTCTCTCTGCAGCTCCACACATGATGGAGCTTTGAGCTGCATGGACACCCATCATTTGATGCATGTTAGTCAGGCAGTGGAGCTGTGGTACTCCACCCCCACCGGGAGGAAAGCTGTCCTAGAGATGCTCAATCCTCACTCCCCGGCCATGCCCCTGGTGACTTACATCTGCCTCTCTTCCCCCCCCCCGGTCAGGCTTCACATGTACAAAATGATGCCCCTATGGAGGAAACAAGCTCGCCCACTGCAGGGGTCACTGCAGCAGCAAAACCACAGCATTTACTCCTGTGCAGGGCCAAGGGATCTTTGCTTCCCACCAGGAAGTTGACTACAGCCTCGAAGGTAGATGCTAGGCTGTTTCATATCCTTTAGTGGGTGGCAGCTGAGGAGACAGGCACCTGTACAACAAAAATAATTCCAACCTTCGTCTACATGACAGTGCCGGTACGCTCACGCCCCACATTACACAGACTGCCATCAGACCCTGCAATCATCAGAGGGAGACTGGCTCTCCTTGTGCCCCGTCACAGGAGGTGGGAGGGGCCACGGCAGAACACAACAGCAATAAAATATAGGTTACTTGCCTACAGCCATAGTTCTACTAGTGGTATACAGCTCACATCTACACTCCGGCAGATTCCTGATGTACCTCAGTTTACCAGTCTTCTTTAAGCTTGGCTCCTCCTGTATGTCCCTCTGGCTCCACCCCACCGATGATAAATCTTGCAGGCTGAAAGCAGGAAGGCATGCGTGACTTGCCAAGGGAGGTTGAGTGAGTTTTGTGAATGTGAACTGTATACTGTATACTAGTTGAACTATAGTTACAGGTCAGTATCCTCTATTTCTAGCAAAGTGGATAGAGTTCACTATTGACACTCTGGCAGAGTCCTAGCAGTCGTCTGGCAGGAGAGAGCAAGGTGCGCACCTGCGCAGCCCTATCTGATGTACAGAGTCAGGGATAAAAGCAGTCTACTGAGCAAGCAAGTGGATCTATCGCCTTGTCCTGGCATCAAAGCAAGAATGTCTTTCACTTGAAAAAGCATAAGCTTTACGAGTCGACTCCTTATAGGACACGACCACATAAAGAAGGTCTTCTGAAAGGTTTAAGACCTGGAACTCTAACCACTGAGGAACCAGGCTGAGAGGTGCAGAAACTGAAGGTCTGTGTTCAGTACCATCCCTTGCTGTGTCTCCACCAGGTCCAGGAGGAGCAGGAACTGCCACAGGGTCCTGCTGCTGAGGAGATCCTGGTACCAGAAATACCTGGGCAAGTCTGGAGCAATCAGGATCATTCACACCTTCTCCTGATGAGCCTTAAGCACCACCTTGTGTATCAAAGCGAAAGAAGGAAAGGCGTACAGAAGGCACGGGGTCAACAGAAGGCTTCCCCTGGCAGTGTTCCCATCTCTGAGGGCAGTGGGTACATGGGAGTCTCAGATTTCTGTTCTCCCACAAGACAAACAGGTTTACAAGAAATGTGCCCCACTGGGAGAATAGCTGCTCTACCATGTCTTAGTGCAGGGACCACGTGTGTGACATCTCCCCATCCTGACTGAGAACATTTGCCAGCTGGTTGTCCTCATCTGTGATATGATACACCAGCAGATTGGTCTGTAGGCTGCGCGTACCGGACACCAGTTAGAGAGAACATGCTGACACAGGGAAAAGAAGTGCATCTCGCTCTGCTTATTCCGGTACAACATGGTGGTCGTACTGTCCATCTGGACCTGCAAAACCCGACTGCCTGTCAATGGAGTGAACTCAGGCAGTATCAGACAAACAGTACAGAGCTTCAGCAGGTCAATATGTCATCTGGACTTGCTGGGTGATCAGAACCCGAGGGCTCTGTGCTCCGCCAGTGGGCTCCCTACCCCACCAGATGCATTTGTCATCAGGGTGAGGAGCAGCTCTGGGTGGACAAAGGGAGTCACGTCCTCCAGATTCTGGGGACGTCATCACCCTTGTATGGCAAGGAGAAGACAGAGCCATGTGCACTGATCAAAACTCAGCCAGTGCTAACTTGAAAACCAAGATGCAGATGTACACAGAGGAGCTGCATTCGTAGTCCAGTGAAAGAAAAATCAACAAAATAAAGTCAGCAGAATAACAGCTTATTAGCCCAACTGAGAGATTAGCACATGTAGCCCCAGCACATGTCTATCATGACCCTTTGCCAGTGGGGGAGGGGGGCTACACTCTCAGTTGGGCTAATAAACTACTGTGCTGCTCACTTTATTTTGTTGATTTTTCTTTCACTGGATGGCTGCGACGACGTGCCGCTGAGCAGAAGCAGTGCTTGCAGGAGTTTGTGAAATGCCTTTTGCTTTGTTTTAACAGATATGACACCGTTGCCTTAAAGCACCCACAAACCTTTCTAGTATTTCTAGTGCAGCCTCCTGGTTTGGGTATAGTGTTGCTGTTACGTGTTTTTGTTCCCCTGCATCTGTGAAGAGTGGAGTCCGAGCGGTGAGGAGCCCCTGAAAAGCTGAGGGTAGAACGAGCGTCCCTGCAGAGGGTTATAGCACTCCAACACTCGCCCTAGATTTTTTGGGGAGAATTTTCAATGCCCAATGTCTAGTGTCTGAGGACTGAGGACCATTCGACTGTCTTATTAGAAAGACTTGAAACTTTCCTGAAAAGGAAATGGCGGTGATGCATTTTGACTGAATCAGAGAGTTGAAGTTTCTATTTTATGTTAATAGAGCTTTTTTAAGAGATTTGCCTGGACTGCATAATATTGAACCATTCCAGATTATATTTCCTTGTACTGTATTGCAGTATTGCAGCAGTGCAACTTCTAATTTTTTTGTGTGTGTGTGTTTTTAAAGTTTTTAGTATAACAGGATGGACCGGGATACATAAAAGGGATTTAGGATTTTTAGAATATTAGAGGACTCTAAAATTGGAAATACAGAAATATAGAAGAGGGAGAGAGAGGGGAGAGACACATTTAAAATAATTATAATCAACGTCAAATTAACGCTAAAGCCTGAAAGAGGGTGATAGTAGGAGTGAACGAGTGGATATCAGCACAGTGGCATAGTGATTAATGTCCATTAATTGATCACTAACCAGGTTTAATCCCTAAGTGCTACAATGCTATGCTGTGTTTTGTTACTTCTGGATCTATAAGTATATCGATATAATTGCTCTTAGTAGCTAGTTAAACAGCTAATCATAATTAAACATCTGAAAGGCAGTTAGTATAAGTCAAGGATGGATAAAAGGGATAATCCTGTTGCCATTTAATTATCCAATTAAGAAATCAATTAAGAAATCAACTAGATAGATTGATTTAGAGGTTTAATGTGCTTATGCATAAGAAGCACGTGGGTTGTCAGCTCACTAGTTTGAGCAGTTTGAGGAGCTGCCACTGAACTTCACTCAGAGAGGTGGGTCTTCCTACTCCTTCTCCAGTCTTCTCTCGCTCGGCCTGCATTTTGTGGCTGGTGAATCCGATCACAGATTTTTTTTCCTGACTTGCATTTTTTTTCCAGCTAATACATCTCAACCACTTTACCCGAAGCTGTGGTAACTAAGTAGGGCATTTAAAGTCAGGTTTTTAAGTGGTAAAGAAACGCCAAATTTTGAAAGAGATAACTGGAGCATGAAATCCACTAGTTGAGTTTCTCCTCTTGATACTAAGTAAGTGTAGAAGCTTTGGATGGAATCTTTTCTATATTTTTTAAAATGTTGGAGTTATTTTCTGTTATTTGCTTCTGTTTATGTTATTATTTGAACATAACAGAAAATAAAAATTGGGTATATTTCATCCTTTCTTTTAGCGAGTGGAGAAGGCTGTGTGGAATCTAATGAATTTCTAAAAGGTGCAGATGAGTAAATGAGTATAAATCTATATTTTGCTGGTGAAAACTGATTTACGGAAGTCAGCTCCTATTTTTATGGTTACGCATTTTCAGTGGAGCTAACAGATGCAAGTAAGCTGATTTGTTTTGTTTCTTTGAGAATTAATTATTGCTCAAATTGGAATTATAGGGGAAACAGGGGAAAGTCTGTATTTTGGAAATGTATAAATTCCTACCACTTCTTTCACTGCCTTTCACCCTTTTTTCAGCAGTTCTTCATAGATGGGACTGTATGGATTGGTTACGAGAGAAAGACAGTGAAGATTTGGGTAGAAGAAAATGAACTAAAGAGTATCCTCAAATATTTTAAATGTTACAGGACCACCATATTTCTGGAAAACCAGCTTGGACTCATTTTTGAATACCTACGCGTACATTTCAAGGAACTGAGTCAACGTGTTGGTGGGATAAGTGCTGAATATTGTAGTTCTTGGTTTAATATTGGGATTTTTTTAGAGGGGGTTTGGTCTATCGAAAGTTTTGTTAACACAGTGGCTGGACTACATTGAGCCCTGTACACATTATATTTACGGATGTTGTTTTTTTTAAACAGTCTGAGAAAGCATGTTAGCACGTTAACATTGTAATAGTTACCCCCTCCTTCCTTTTACCTATGGATTGGAAGATATTATTATATTATAGTATTGTATAACTTACAGAGAATTAGGAAGTTGTACTGAAATAGTCTCAAGAGACTCCATCATACTATTATTGTATCATGACTGCACTTTATCTGCACTACTGCACTTTTATTATTGAATTGTCAGATGTTTACAAGAAGTGGCAAAATGCTCACTATAAAGGGAGATAAAAAAGGAAATGCAAAAAAAGAAGATAGACAATGACAGGTGCATTCTTTATGATACATTATATATCACCTCCACCACTACAGAGCAAAAAGTTTCTACACTTGCCGAGGCACTGAAAAATACAACTACGTTGGCCTCTGAGTTAGTTGATGATTTAGAGAAAAAATTAAGTAATGAGACTGACATTGATAGAATAACAGAGAATGACAAACTAATCAATAATTTTGGCGACGAACAGAACCAGGCCACCACCCAAAATAAGGGGAAAACTAACATAAAAGGAAGACCCTGTAAAAAATAAATCTGAGGAGGGTGTTGGTAAACAAACTATAAAGAAAAACATCACTGATTTTTTTATCTCTAAATCTAAATCTAAATATAATGCAAAAGAAAATAAGTCACAAGAGGTCATATAGTCTTTTCAGGAGGCATCAGATGTAGTGCTAATTGAGAACCTGGGTATTGTTTCTAGGAACGTACAAGAATCCAGATTGGAAGTGTTTAGTCCTTTAGAAATTTCTTCAGTACCCTCTGAAAATTTAGATAATTTATACCAAGAATCTGTTTCCAAGGTCATGTCAGTAAGAAACAACATCTCTATACCGACAGGCTGTCCTATAACAGTATTTGAGAAATTGGAAAAAGAAGTGGAACAAATAGTGATAGAAGATCTTTTTACCCAATGTCCAGATACGATCTCAAAGTACACTTTTAAGGCATTGACACACCCAGTCATTGCAAATATAGTGTTGCTAGAGGCCTTAAGAGATTTAAAAAAAAATACGGAGAGTTCTATCAACATCTTATTTTCCAAACTGCAACAATTAGAGGAAAAAATGGAAGACGCGATTTGCCAAAAAAGGACAGGAAAACGTTCTTTTTCGTCAATTCACATCCCAGACTATCCACCAAAAGGCAAATGAAAATGAAGGACCCACAGAATTGTAAGGGGAAAAAAGGGGAGGGAAAAAATCCAAAGTAAAAGCAGCAAAAAGTCAGAAAGAAGTAACTGCTGAAAAGTGTATAAGCCATAGTAAGGCAAGAAAGGAAGATTCGAAGAGTGTGGAATGCATTCCGAAAAATAATACAGGAGAAAAGAGAGGTACATTGGAGAAAACAGAATGTATAGATTCTAACAACATACCAATTGATAAGACAACTGATAAGGAAAAGACTGCCAGACCGAAATGAAGTTTGTATAAGATTAGATGGTATGTTTCAGAAAGTAGCTAAGTCAACGGAATCATTAAGAGATCTTATTGAATACTTAACCTCGACAGAATTTGGTATATGCCAGGCTAAGGGTAACATCATCATGGCACGTAGGGATGAGAATCATGAGCAAAAAACAGTATATGTACTCGTAACTGACATGAGCCTGGCAAAGGCCATTTGGGCTAAAACTCGTAGACTTTCCTCTTTGGGCTTAAGTATATGGGCTCCTATTTCTTGGGAAACCACTGTTGCCCACACAAAGCAATCTAATGGGACTGGCTCTTACCTTCATTTGAATACTTTTAAAGAAACTTAATAAAGATGTTTTTTTTTAATACACTACCAGTAATTATGCTTAAAGCAGTGCTTCTGAGTTTCTTTTTAAACCCTTACATCAGCACCCTCTGGCTGTTTTAACAGGTACCTTCTTAAGACAATGGTATGTATTTTCTTTATGCTTTAAATATTAATTAATGGTCCAGGGTCAGAGTAAAATTAGGCAGCCTTTTGATCTTACAAGTAGTTCTCTCCAACAGACACACTCCTGGGCAAATTAGTCTTCTTGTTTGTAAGAGGTGCAAATTGACTGCAATGCTTTGATCTGTAACCTGCTAGCCTAGGCTTCGAATCCACATCCAACCTTTATATCTGTCACACTGCTCAACTGTTTTTTTCACTTTTGACCCGAGGAAGAGAGTTTCACCTCTCAAAAGCTAGTCTTAAAAATAATTTTGTTAGCCCAATAAAAGGTATCACCTGCAACATATTTGTTGTATTTTTTCAATACTTTTAAAGGAAATTTAATTCAGTTACAATGGGATTTTAATAATTTATCAGGATATAGTGAGAATCCTAACTCCTATGTATTGTCCCTTTTTGGCATAGGTAAACTTCCAGGGGAAAATGAGGAAGTCCTGAATAATTATGTGAATTCCCTTATGGGCTCTTATTTAGAGAGACCCAAGGGGGAAAACTGTATTTACTATGTAAGAAGAGTCTTCACGGATGATGTGGACAGTCAAATAGATGTCTCCCCAGGTCACACAGTGAGACTAGCATCTTTTTGCTCAGTGTGCCTTTCCTGGTGAAACATTTTCAATAAATAAATAAATACATTTTGCATCAGCCAAATTGTTCTCTTTGATAAAATGTAATGCAGAGATTTTTGACAAAGCTGGTATATTTATAGTGGATATATTTAATTTGCATGATGAGGGTCCTTGGGCTGTCGATTTAGAGCACTGACTAGGAACATATGGGCCCAGATATTCAAAAGGGTTGCGCATGCGCAAGTCCTACATTGCGTCATTCTGCGATATTCAGCAGGAGGCAGTTGCGCCACTGAAAACAGGTTGAGCAACAGCGCAATGCAAATGAATGCATGCTCAACAGGAGGGGAGGAACCATGCATAAACTGTGCAACCCGATATTCAGTCGGGTTGTGCAGAGATAATACTGGCAGCAACCCCAACCTGCGCCTGCACAACTTTGAGCCAAAAAAAGGATCAGTTGAGGGCCACCCACAGGTGAGCTGCTGTATTGCAGGGTGCAACACAGCAGCTGCCACCCGTGGCTGGCCCCCAACTCCAGTCCCTGCCCTCACCAGCCCGATATGGGCAGAACATAAAAACAACCCCTCCCCGCCCAAACAGCTCCCAATGCTCAGCAGCTGGCAGAACGATCATGACAACCCCCCGCCCAAACAGCTCCCAATGCCCGATCGCGGGCAGAACGTAAAACAACCTCCAGTGCCCGATCGCGGCAGAATGTAAAAGACCCCCAACCCGAATATCTCCCTGGTGGTCCAGTGGACCGTAATCCCGATCGCTGGCAGAATGTCCAGTGACAACCCCCAAACATCTCCCTGGTGTCTAGTATCCCCACACCACCCCGCGAAGCCCCACCACCCTGCCCCCCGGCGGCGGCAGCATCACCATACCTGCCGCCCACCGCCCGCCGACTGACTGTCAGGGGTAGGGCTGCCGCATGATGGTGCGGAAACTGAAACCAATGGGTGTGCAGCCCGCCACGTATGATGACAGTCAGAACAAATCTGGACTGTCATATGCGGTATGGCTGCGCCCATAGCTCTGGCTCTCCAACGATGACGCCAACTGCAGTCGGCCGACGCGGGCGGCTGAGTGATGAGGTCGTGCTCATATCGTTCTGCCTGCGATCGGGCATTGGGAGCTGTTTGGGCGGGGGTGTTGTCGTAATGCGTTCTGCCCGGCGATGGGGCATTGGGAGGATGTGGCGGGGGTTGTTTTCACGCTGTGCCCGCGATCGGGCTGCAGGGTGCGTCGGTCCCCGACGGCTGCTGCCTGGCAGGCGGCCAGGCGCAAGTCCTCGGGGATCGGCGCACCTACATGCTAATGGCATGCAAATGGGGCCATAATCAGATGTAAATGGCCCCCCCTGCGCCTTGCATGAATTATGGCCCCATTTGCATGTCACCTTTTGAATATCGGAAATTTGCGCATGGCGCAATGGTACTTGCGCCACCGCAAGTTTAATGCTCAACTCTGACAACTTGCGGTGGCGCAAGTTCCACTGCGCCATGCACAGTGGCTGTGGCTGAGGGGTGATATTCAAAGGAGTTGCTCAATAGTGCAACTCCTTTGAATATCGCCCCGGCCACACCCCTGCGCAACTATTTTGAGCAGCGCAAGGGCTTGCGCCTCAGAATGGCGCAGTTTGAATATCCGGGCCATGATGAATTATCCATGGAAGCCATTGTTGTCACTTAAAGTAATTGCTTTGTTGAGCTGTTATCTTGGAATATTGCAGGACTGAGTAATATGCTGGCAGACTAGGAATGTTTAGGATTTTTATTAAAGTATGAAATTCTCACTATACAACAGACTTGGGCATTGGAGAATCTAAATATTGATGGATATCAAGCAGTTTTAAACCCAGAGATAAAAAACCAAAAAATTGGTAGACCAAAAGGGGGGTTGACTATATTTGTAAAAATTGGACCTAAGATCTCTATACTAGAAATTGTTAAAAATACACAAAATTATATTTTGGTTGTTGTTCTCATACACCAGGTCATGTTGATGTTGGTTAGTGTATATTACCCCCGTCTAAAATATTAGATGGATTTAGAAACACTTGGAATTCCTTGGAGACAGATATAGATTCTACCTATCATAAACATCCAAAAGGTATTCTGTTAATTGTGGGAGACTTTAATGCTTGTATTCCAAATCCTGATAATCTCCAAGACTTAGAGAATCAGTTAAACCTTAAGTACTGTAATTACAGAAGTAGTAAGGACAGGGGAATACACGATAGAGGCCGGGGTTTAATTAAATTTATTGAAGAAAATGCCCTGATGGTTCTGAATGGGAGACTAGAAGGCGATAGGGAGGGTGAATATACTTTTTTTCAGGGGTAGGACAGAGCACAATAGACTATGCTATAATTAATAGGGAGTGTTGTGAGAATTTCATCTCATTAAAAATTTCTATAAGATCTGAAAGTGATCACGCTGCCCTTAGTATGAAAATTAAGATTGATAATAATAATATTTCTCAAGATTCAATTCTCCGTGCTCCTTTGGCACAATTAAGTTCGAAAGGGAAACAGCACCTGAATTTTAGATCTATAACTGGGAGGGAGGTAGAAATTACACTGAGGGAATTTGAAAAAAGAAGGGAGATCAGGATTGGGATAACGTAGAATGGGTTGATGCCCAATTCAACAACTTAATCAAGATCTTAGAGCAATAATTTATGAAAATGCTAAATAAGCACCTAAAATATTAATGAAAACATGGTTTGACAGAGAATGTAAAAATGAAAAAAGGAATCTTAAGAAACTAATTAGATGGACTCGACCACCCATCTAGGGAACATTATTCCTCTCTGAATAGGGCTAGGAAACAATATAACAAATTTCTCCAGATGAAGAGGTTAACCTTTCAGAGTGAGTTATGGGAAGAGATGTATCAGGTTATTATGAATAAAGATGTCAAGGCTTTTCTGGAACATGGTTGTGAAGGGAACTAATCAATATCAGCCCTCTTTATTAGTATACGTCCCAAGAGAATCCTGGGTAAAACATTTTAAAGACATTTTCTGTAAAAGTCCCTCTATAGAAAATACCGATTATGCTTCTCAGGTTGGTCTAAGGTCAGTAGGGATTCTTATAGTTTTTTCTGAGGAAGAAATCGAAGCCTCCATAATAATGTTAAACAACAACAAGGTCCCTGGCCCTGACTGCATTCCGCCTGCCGTGTACAAAGAACAATAAGGACTTCTGGATTCCCTTGCTTAGTATTTTTCAATCTATGCACAAAGTATAACTTTATCCCTATTTCTTGGACATGTAATATTATAGTTCTGATTTATAAGAAGGATTCGATCTATGACCCAAAGGACTTTCGTCCTATTAGTCTACTGGATATAAGTTCCAAAATAGTTACTAGACTTTTATTAAGCAGACTAAATAAGTGGGTTGAATCCACCTCCCAAATTTCTATCTATCAGGCCAGTTTTCAGGAGGGTTTCTCCACAATTGATAATGCGTTCTGTTTGGCACATTTGATTGAGAAATATGTGTATTTGAGGAAATCCAAGTTATATGCAGTCTTTATAGATTTTGAGTCAGCATTTGATTCTGTAAATAGGATAAAATTATGGAAACTTTTATATCAGAAGGGTATGGATCATAGTCTTCTTAGATTAATTCAAAAGTTATATTCTGGCACATTTACATTTATTAGATATGATAATAACAGAAGGTTGACTCAACCATTTGAGTCAAATTGTGGAGTTAAACAGGGCTGCTTGTTGGCTCCAGTTTTATATAATTTGTACATTAATGAATTATTAGAATATCAAGACTCAGAAGTCTTCAACTCTCCTAAAATTAATAACACTTTAATACATTCACTGGCATACACAGATGACCTGGTAATTTTTTTCACTTACCAGATCTGGGATACAAGGAAAAATCAATATTTTGTATACAAAATGTAAGTATTTAGAACTTCGAATAAATACAAAAAAAAAAACCCTAAAATAATGGTCTTTGGTAACAGCAACCAGAAAATGAAAGGACTTAAATTCAGAATTGGGGAAGATAATATTGATCTTGCAAAAGACTATTATTATCTGGGTATAAAACTGGCCTCCACATTCTCTTGGTCTGCCCATATTAACAATCGGGAAAAAAAAGCAAAGCTTGCCGCTAGGGCTTTGCTAAAATTTAACAATGTTTATGGAGGAAATTTAGTCACTCCAGCTCTTATAGCTGGGGAGGTGAAAATCCAACCTCTTTGGTTATACGGAGCTGAAGTTTGGGGATATGTGAATAAGGGGGAGTTGGAGAAGCCCCTGTCATACTATTATACAGCACTTCTTAAGGTCCCCAGTTCTACCCTGAATGCCATGGTTAGGGCGGAGCGGGGGACAGTTCTGATTTATTGCTTTAAAGATCTGACATTGATCTTATACTGGATTAGGATAATAAATCCTGGGAAAAATCTACTCCCAAAAATATGCTTTCAAGATAAAAAGCAATGGGCAGGTAATGATCTATTTTCACCATGGTTGAATGCCCTTAGAAATAAATTAGACAAGATAAAAATGGGCCATTTATAGAATGATCATATTAGGGGGATATTAATTCTTCCTCAATATAGAGGATTGACTAAGAAAAAACTGTACTCTCAAGGGAAAACCCTAGACATGACACTTATTAGAAAACAAAAATGTGCTAGATGGTATAAAGAGAATAAAACTGACCATGCTTTAGAGCAGTATCTTTCTTTTTCTTTAATCCCATCGTACAGAAAAGCTATAACTTGGATGAGGATGGGGTTAATCAATTCAGAGTATATCTATTTTAACAGTAGAAGTGCTAATTAAGCAATAATGCCCGACAGGGTGTGTGTTGTGCTGGGATAACGTCACGCCTCAGGTGGTTGGGCACGAGGCCACTGGCTGAATGCGTCCAACAACTGAGGCGTGATGTTATCCCAAACGACACACACCTTGGAGTGCATTATTCCTATAATACAATGGCTCGTTATACAGAATACAAAAAATCATTTTAAAGATGTTTTTGTGCGGAAAAATATTTTTGTTTTTTAAGAGAAGATGAAACACTCAATCAAAAGCTCCATAAAATGCTGATCTGCAGGATCACAGTGAGGCTGAGACTAGACCCGTGATGTTATACTGGGATAACAGCACGGGTCCAGCCCAAGACTGACCAATCAGAGACCAGAATTTTTTCTTGCCATTGTATAATAATGGTGTAATGGGGTAGAGAGGTTGTGCCCATGCAGCAAGGGACATGAAGAAACCGTAGAGCATATGATATTGATATGTCCTCTGTATAAAAATGCCAGGGACCAAATACTAAAGAATATTATGATGATTTATGCAGATATTAGCTATGACCTGACATTTATTCTGTTACACCCTCAGACTACAGATGGTGCAAATTTGATTGCCAAATTCCTGAATTCTATAATTAAGAATAAAAAAAAAAAAGTATAAGATGTCTAATTAAAAGTAGAGACAGGGAAGATATCACAAATATTGCTGGAAATCCTGACTGTTTTTAATGTTTTTGAGAAATATTGTCAATGATATTAATGTGATGATTGTTTCTTTTATGATGTGTTTGATCATGATGTACAAAACCCCTTTTTTTCCTGTTGTTTCTTTTTTTTTTTATATATACATGTTGTAAATAATCACGATACTTTTGTATCTTGGTTGATCAAATAAATAAATTGAAACTGAAATTTTCACTGGTCTGCAAGTGCAACTTCTCTTTGTACAACCTGGCATCCTGCATTCGCTGTCTCACAAGGACAGGCTGGTCCAGGTTACCATGGTACTCAGACCACTGATGGTCCAACTTCCACAATAGGGGTACATTTGCAAGCAAGCCTAATGGATCTGCTAAAGCTGGCATGTACCCCAACAAGTGAATGCAAAAAAGTGTCCTGCACACATTAACCTGAAAAATGGATGCCGCACCAAAATTTAAAGTGCAAAAATCATATTTATTTTCAAGTGCACACCCGTTCCAGAATACAGTTGTACCCCAACAACCAGAGGAATTCCCAGGCCAGGCGTGACTGTCCAAGAGCCAGTGCTCAGTCCGCAGGCTGGAGTACCCTGGCTCAAAGGGAATTCATTTTCACCCAATGAACTTGATCACTTGCACTGAAAGCAGCATGGACTTGGCCGGATTTACCAGTGGCCAAAATCTCAAAGGGTCTGCAGGGCCAGATCCCTGAACTGCTCCACTGCCTTCCCTAAAGACACCCACAATGAGACAGTTGTCCAGGTACAGATACAGCCTGGCACCCCTGCACTTGAGGTAGGCCACCTGCACTGAAAAGCATGGTAAAAACTCTTGGTGCCAATGACAGGCTAAATGGCCTGACCTTGAATGGGTAGAGTATCCAGTCCACTCAGAACCACAGGTTCCAGCAGTAAGATGGAAGGACTGGAATCTGGCAGTGGAATAGACGGACCGGAATGTGGAAGAAGAGGTCTTAGTGAGCAGAACCGAGTCACAGCCTTCAGTGATGGTATGAGCTGACTCAGGATGACTATACAGAACTTCTGTTTTGTATGAACTGGCTGATGTGCAGATCCAGAAAAGGGTGCCAGACCCCTGTCTGCTTGGGTAGCAGGAAGTACCAGGAGATGTATCCCTATGAAGCCAGGGTTAATGGGGCCCATTCTATTGCCCTGTGCTGTAGCAGCAGAGTGATCTTTCACCACAGTGTGTACAGGGTTGAATAAGACCCTGTCCCGTGTGTTCTGCAGAAAGAGTTAAAAGCAAGGATCTATTCTATCCTCTTCTTTTCTGTCTCTTGTCTGTCTGTGCAACCACAGTTTCTTGTGATACCTAGGAACTGATCACTCTAACAGTATATAGCTTTTTGCTTTCTGTTGCTGCCTCCCGCCTACTCGGCAATGGGGAGACAAACTTTTTCTGTTTTTTTTCTTCCTCCTAGTTCCCGGAATTCCAGAACACAGTCACACATGCCCGTGGAGGTGAGCATGTACCCTGTAGCTCTAGTGACGGATCCTTCCCCCGCCCAACTTAATGTCAAGTCTTCCTCTGGGCTTGGCGCTGCCATCTAGCCTCCACTGGGTGGCAGCCAAGAACCCGGGAGACTCCAGATCCTTCCCAGGAGAGGAGAGCTGCCTCTCAATCCAGCTGACCATGGGAGAATCATATCTCCCTGAAATTCATACCGATCAGGCATGTCCATCTCCAATTTGTTTTCCAACTTTCTTTCCTCCAGTCACGGCCCCATGGAGCCTCTCTCAGGCATCCTGCCCGTATCCTGCTCACCTGAGGTTCCCTCGACCTGTGCCTCCTCTTTCCTCCCCTCCCTGCCACCAGCACCCCCGGTTTAACACATCTGGGGTGGGTCACCCCCTCCTCTTGTGCGCTCTTCTAAGTCAGTCTCTGGTTGCTGGAGAGGTTCCAGTCGGAGGAACTGGAAAGGCCAGGCAAGGCAAACCCTGCAGAGGGCATGGGGGACAGGTGCCGTCACCTACCCCACGGAGCCGGTGTTTTTTCTTGTTCTGGTAGTGACCGCCCTCCCTTGCGGGCACACCAGACGCACAGCGCATGGCAACCCTGCTGTGTAGTGTGCAGCTCCCACACTGGCGCTTCCAATCTCCACGGGGGCAGCTGGTGCGTGAGCTATCCCCGGGAAAGGAGGAGGAGAGCAGCCCTGCGGGCCTCAATCGCCTCCCCTGTCCCCGCCGACCCCTGGCTCGAAAGCTGCCCTGAACTCGGTCGCTGCATGGCGCGCGGAGGCCCAGCGACTCAACCCTCAGCGCCACCAGGCCAGCTATTTCCATCTCTGATTGAGAGTAGTATAGCTCCGAAAAGTATGAAAGCCATGATTCAGGTGTGATATGTGCTTTTAACTTATTAGAGAACCTAATATATTCTTGAGACACCATCTTCCAGAAGAGTCTGCCATCCCCATCCAGAACTGCCTGTCTTAGTTTTTCCCAGAGGCCCCGAGTATGCTTATTCTTTGCTCTCTCAAGAGTTATCTTATGTTTTTTCTCTTTTCTTTTTCAGCAGTTTATAATCTGCTGCCGTTTTGTTTCTTTTGTTCTTATGTAATCTTAAATATTTCCCAAATGATTTTTTTGCCCACATTCTGTATTAAACCAAGATTTTTTAAATGTGGGTTTACTGTAGGAAACTTTTTTACACCATGGTTTTAATGTCGTATGAACCATTCCCCAGCTTTCTAAGATATTATGTGACCTATTTTTAGCAATATTATCATGCATGTCACCTGAATCTCCCATACTTAGAATAGCCTCAAGGTTTGCCTGATGTATTGGACCCCATCTGATTCTCTTTTAATTAATAATCTCCAAATTTTCGACCAATTGTCCTTCTTTCTTAGATATTCTGAACGGACATTTCAAGGTAAGGACAATAGGGAAGTGAGCAGATTCCAACCTGTCCTTAACCTCTAAATTATGAACCAAATGTATTGCCTACAAATTAGTCCACAAATGATCCAGCGTTGATGCACCTGAGACCCCTCTAAAAGTAAGGGCCCCAAGTAGCCGGCCCATCGGCGCAGTGGTTGGATTTCCGTTTGCAGAAGGACTGATCAGCAGCCCAAGCTGCCTCTTCCTTGAAAGCCTTCATTTCCAAGAGTTGTGCAGCAGACCCCGCAGCCACAGAGACCACCCAATGGGCCTCTTTAGATTTGACCGGCAGGGTTTAGTTTCTCTGGTCGGCCAAGCTGTAAGCATGTGAGGCAATCGTCCAGCACATTTGGCTGGCAAGAACAACAAAAGTCACAGGCCTGGGTATAATGATCATGGCCCAGGCAACAGACGCACGTGGCATGCAAGTCGGTGCGAGACATCTTCTGCCCACAGGGGCACTGATGGAACCTGGGCGAGGACCTGTCCTCCATCACAGTCACGATCAAAAAATGATGCGGTGAAACTAACGAGTTTGAATTTTGGTAAGTAATCCAAAGATTTAAGCACCAAGGCCTACACAATGTGGGCGCAATAAAGAGGGAACCTGAATCTTCCAGCGGAAAGGAAGATCTAGTGTCAAGGGGAGGAGCCAAGGTATATAACCACCTAGCTGGGTGGGAGGACCAGGTAGACCAAGAGTGGCCAGACAGGTATTATACCTATCAAAGGGGAAAGGGGGGATGACGATACTGTATCTTCCAGGGTACTGGAATACTGCACAGATGAAAATAGTACTAATGTGGCAGCACCCACATTATACATCACACTGGAAGTCCATAGAAGAGGATATGCTTAAGGATCCCCCTCCTGGGGCACTGCCCTTCAGCCAAAGGCTACAGATATCGGTGGGGGGGGGGACGGCTGTCACAGGGGGTACGAGGGGCATTACAGGAGTGGAGATGTGGAGTTAGTAAGTTAGTTACACTACATTCCTTATGGAAATATGAATGGTGGGCTTGGGACAAGCACTTTGGCCTGGCAGTTATGGACCCATGGTTAAGACAACAAGCGAGGAGAGGCCTTCACTCCCCATGGCAGATCCTGCATGGGGGCATACCATTAGCATTTGACATAGCTCTCCCCCTGTTTGGCCTGCGCCCGGGTGATAGATATAGATTTTACCAAATTAGAGACTTAGTAAATGGGAAACTTAACAACCCTATCAGAGTAGGGGACCTGGACTCACCTTCCCCTCCATTTGACAAGATATGGTCCTCCCCCTCCAGGAGGGGAGCAATAACTCTCTTATACAACAATTTTATTAACGACCTCAGGCATAACAAATGTTATTAACGACCAAGAGCATAACACCCTCCAAATTAAAGCAAGGTGGCTAAGGAATTAGGAGTAGATGTAAGATCTGAGTCTTGGGACAAAATGTGGAAAACAGTGTGGAGTTTCACTTCCTCTCCAACCTGGAGAGAGAGTTTGTTTGGAGAGTTAGGATTAGGTATTTCTTGGTCCCTCAGACCCAGGCCAAAATATCTCAAAGTGGACATGCCAATTGCTGGAGAAAGTGTGGGGAAGTATCAGCGGGTCATCCATGTTTTCTGGTAGTGCCCCCAGATACAAGCATACTGGAGGGTAATTTCAGAACATATCCAAGGCATCTTTGGAGAGGTAGGAGTGTTGGGACCAGAGCAGCTAGTACCGGGATTTGAACCAAAGCCACTATGAGGGAAGGAAGCCAAGTATCTATGGAGGGTACTGACAGCAGTTGCTTTAAAAGCACTTACCAGGTGGTGGCTACAAGAGGAAGCACTGACTATAGGGGAAGGGGTTAACATAGTCACCTTGATACAAGAGATGGAAAGAATCACATATAACATACAGCATAGACAGGCCCATTATATCAATCGCTGGACTAGGTGGGAAATGTATGAGATAACTAACCAAGAAGTAATCTGAGATACATCTAACAAGATGCGGTGGGACTGGACCCCTGTGCCCTGGGACATGGGAGCATACAACAGGAAAAGGGATGCAGACTCAGACTGAGGGACAGACATTGCTTAAACAAGGCACTATTGGAGACAATAAAATAAAGAAAACCAAAGGGAGAAAAGCAAGATAAAATATAAAATAAATCAGATTATTAGAGATTATATGGAGATCAATTAACCATTGAGAACACCTGATATGGATTGCAGTATTATTTATTTACATAATTATTTGTGTTTTAAATATTTTTTAATTAAATTTTTGTTAAATTATAAGTATGGTAAATTGTAGTGTTCCCTTTTTATTGTTCTATCATAACAGATATGGGTTGTGTATGAGCTTGTTAACTCAAGCTATGAAAAAAGCATGAGAGGTAGCGTAAAAGTAATTTAAAACTGAAGAAAGATGTAATTTTGTACATATCAAATAACAGATGTGTATAAATGTACTGGAAAAGCAGTGAAGTTAAGTAATGTATGTTGTTCACTACTACCTCGATAAAATAAAGTTTAAAAAACAAAAGTGGGAGCAAGGCAGAGGCAGGAAACTACAGGACCCAAGGCAACATGGATTCACAGCGTGAAGGTCACGTCAGACAAACCTAATAGATTTCTTTGACTGGATGACCAAAGTAGTAGACCAGGGAGGGACTGTGGATGTGGCCTAGCTAGACTTCAGCAAGGCATCTGAGACAGTCCCACACAAAAGATCAGTAAACAAGTTAGACAGCCTGGGAGTGGGTCCCAGGGTGGTAACTTGGGTAAATAAATTGTCTGAACAACAGGACACAGAGGGTAATAGTAAACAGAGTCCACTCTGAAGAAAAGGGGGTTACTAGTGGGGTACCCCAGGGTTCAGTACTGGGACCGGTCCTCTTTAATGTCTTCATAGGTGACATTGCAGAGGGACTGGAAGGAAAAGTATGCCTCTTTGCAGACGACACTAAGATATGCAACAGGGTTAATACACAAGGGAGGTGGAAAGGACGAGAAGGGACTTGGCAAGGTTGGAGGAATGGTCAAGAATATGACAGCTTAGATTCAGTGCAAAGAAGTGCAAAGTAATGCATCAGGGAAACAAAAACCCAGGGGGGTAGAGTACACAATGGGGGGAGGTATTAACAACAACAGAAATTGAAAAGGACCTGAGGGCAGTCATACCAGATGACCTAAAGGTAGGCAAGCAATGTGAGAAGACAGTGAGGAGGGCTGTGGGGATACTGGGATGCATAGGGAGAGGCATCCCCAGTAGAAAACAGGAAGTTGTTATCCCTCTGTACAGACAGTTGGTGAGACCCAGTCTGGAGTATTGCATTCAGTTCTAGAGACCCCATCTCCGTAAGAACATAGACAAGATGGAGGCAGTCCAGAGGAGGGCAACTAAAATGGTGCAGGGTCTGCACCAGAAGACCTATGAAGAGAGACTGAGGGAGCCTAAAATGTATACCCTCGAGGAAAGGAGAGAGGGGGGGACATGACAGAAACTTTCAAGCACCTCAAGGGAATCAATAAAGTCCAAGAGGGTAGCATCTTTCAGAAAAAAAGATGTGCAAGAACAAGTGGGCACAATTTGAAGATAGAGGGGGGACAGTTCAGGGGCAACGTGAGGAAGTACTTTTTCATGGAGAGGGTGGTGGATGCATGGAATAGCTTTCCAGAGAGAGTCGTGGGGTCAAAAACAGTGGGGGACTTCAAGAATGCATGGAACAGACATAAGGCAATTCTGGAGGGAGGGTAGGAAGAAGTAGGCTGTTGGTTAACTAGGACCTGCAGCTTATCCAATAGGTAGGGAAACAGGCAGACTAGGTGGGCCAAGCAGTCCTTATCTGTTGTCAAAGTCTATGCTTCTATGTTCTAACATGAGATCCGGAACAAGAAACATAAATTAGTGAAAAGTTTAGCAACCAACAAAAATAAAGTACAGTTACGTAAGAACTTACCGTAACAGTAGATCTTCGAGAACAGCTCTTGCAGCAGGTTACACCATTAGGACTGTAGGCGGCAGGCGTCAGGACCCCAAGGAAAAATTCTAGCTAGCTATCTTCAGCGGGGACCACCCCCGATGTCAGGCGTGGTACATAAGAGGGCGGTCCTGCCAGATTCCCCAGTTCTCCCGCTGGAGACTCCCGGCCGCAGGATGACATCAGAATGGGAGATTGAAGATCCACCGTCAGAAGATAATAAGGGAGGAAAATCCCAACAAGAAAAGGCAAAGCCATGCCTCCTCCAAGGGGGAAGGTGGGCGGGAAGGTACCTGCTGCAAGAGCTGTTCTCGAAGATCTACTGTTACGGTAAGTTCTTACGTAACTGTACTATCTTACTTCAAGACACAGCTCTTGCAGCAGGTTACACCATTAGGACTGATTCCCAAGCAGTAACGCTGCCAGAAATTCCGGGAGGAGGAAAGTAGGAAATAAATTCCAGGTCCTAAACCTAGGACAGGAGACCCTGTAGCACCGCTAGGCCGAAACCAGCCCTTCGACGAGAGGTGATGTCCAGGCTATAATGCCTGATAAAGGTATGCACAGAGCTCCAAGTGGCTGCAGCACAAATAGCAGAGGTGGAGACGTTTCTGAGTGCTGCAAATGAGGTGGCCACACCCCTAGTAGAATGACCCCGGACTGAGCCCGGGAGGGGCTTTTGCTTTATATTATAACAGTAAGAAATACACTGCACAAGCCAGCGAGACAGAGACTGTTTGGATATGGATTGGCCCATCATTCTCTCAGAGAAGGAAATGAAAAGCTGTTCAGAACTACGAAAGGGTTTAGTTCTGTTGAGGTAATACCTCAGGCTGCAGTGAACATCCAGGGTGTGGAGCAGAGCCTCTCCTCTATTTGAATAACTCGGGAAGTAGACCGGAAGGTCAATATCCTGGTTTAGAGTGAGTGAAGAGACAACCTTAGGTAAAAACTTAGGGTTCGTCCTCAGGGATACTCTGTCCCGGTGGAAAACTAAATAAGGCTCTTTGCACATGAGAGCGTGAAACTCAAATTCTTCTTGCTGAAGTAACAGCAACTAAAAATAACGTTTTCCACGACAGAAAACGTAGCTCACATTCGCGGCAGGTTCAAAGGGGGGAGGCGTGAGCTGTTCCAGGACAAA
This sequence comes from Neoceratodus forsteri, assembly GCA_016271365.2. Taxonomy (NCBI): domain Eukaryota; kingdom Metazoa; phylum Chordata; order Ceratodontiformes; family Ceratodontidae; genus Neoceratodus; species Neoceratodus forsteri. The sequence goes on along the minus strand of CM028132.1, from coordinate 1,377,736,220 downwards.
GAGCAGATCCCATGGAGGCACAGGGTCCCTAATGGGAGGCCTAAGGTGTAACACTCCCCTAAGAAATTCCCGAGAGGTGTCCAGTTGAGCCACTGTGCGATGTCCCACCGGGAGGTGATAGGCAGAAATGGCACAAAGGTGCACCTTAATAGAGGAGTAGGCTAGACCTGAACGAAAGAGTGAGAGCAGGTAATCCAACACTACCCCTACAGGACAACCTAAAGGGGAAAAGTCACGAGCTCGTGACCATAAACAAAAACGGCGCCATTTCATGGCGTACGTAGCATGCGTTGCCGGCTTTCTGGCTGCAGAAAGGACCTCTGCAACCTTTTGCGAGACCCCGTGACGCAAGATGGCTATGTCTCTAGGAGCCAAGCATGCAGGTTCAGAGAACGTAAGTCCGGATGGACTAGTGAACCTTTCTCCTGAGACAGAAGGTGGGAGCTGAGCGGCAACGGGAGCGGGGGTTCCCGAGATAGTTGCACCAACAAAGGGAACCAGATCTGTCTGGGCCAGAGCGGGGCCACCAGGATCATGAGTGCGTGCTCCCTGCGCAGTTTGAGAAGAACTCTCTGGATCAACAGGAAGGGAGGGAAAGCGTAGAGGAATCTATTCGCCCAGGAGTGGGACAACGCGTCTCGCCAGAAAACACCAGGCCCTGGACCTAGCGAGCAAAAATTGGGCAGTTTTGCGTTGGATGGGGATGCGAACAAGTCCAACTCTGGAATTCCCCATCGAAGAAACAGATCCTCTGCTACCTCTTGAAGAAGTTCCCACTCATGGACTCTGGCCTGGGATCGACTCAGGCCGTCTGCAATCGTGTTGTCCACCCCGGGAACGTGCACAGTGATCAGATTTGCGCCGTGTCCTATTACCCAATCCCACACCCTCATGGCCTCCCTGCAAAGAGGGTAAGGGTGTGCGCCTCCTTGTTTGTTGAGGTAATACATCATTGCCGTGTTGTCTGTCTGAAGCAGGAGAGTACACAGTGGGATTACTGACTGAAAGGCCTGCAGGGCATAGAGAACCACCCTCGTCTCTAGGACGTTGATATGGAGATGAGCTTCCATCGGGGTCCACGTACCCTGGGACTTTACCCCGTCCAGTTGCGCCCCCCACCCAAGACCTGAGGCGTCCGTGGTTAGGGTTACCTCCGGGGATGGCGCTACGAATGGGACGCCCGTGGAGAGCGACCCTGGGACTAGCCACCACTGCCAGTCTCGGATCACAGAATTCGTGATCCTGACCGGATGCTGCAGGTGGTCTTGCCTTTGGTCCCATTGCACTTTGAGCATCCACTGAGTTACCCGCATGTATAGCCTTGCGAAAGGGACAGTAGGAATGGCCGCAGCCATGTGTCCGAGCAAGCGAAGGACCGACCTGGCAGGTACGATCTTGTTCGACGATAAATCCCTTATGAGGGATCTGATGCGCTCCGCTCTGTCGTCCGGAAGAAAAGCTCTTCCCTGAACAGTGTCCAGTACTGCGCCTATAAACTGCAGTTTCTGCGACGGTACCAGGAGAGACTTCTCGTAATTTATGAGGATGCCCAGAGATCAGAACAGGTCCTGGGTACTCTGAACCGCATGTAGCAATGCCTCTCTGGAGGCGGCCATGAGAAGCCAGTCGTCCAGGTACGGGAACACATAGTGGCCCTGTCTCCTCAGAGATGCTGCCACGACTGCCATGCACTTGGTAAAGACCCTTGGTGCGGATGACAGTCCGAACGGAAGAGCTCGGAACTGAAAGTGGTGGTCAAGAAACTCGAAGCGCAGGAACCTCTTGTCGCCAGAGCTATAGAGGGTATGCAGGTATGCATCCTGCATGTCTAGAGATGCTAAAAAGGCGTCCTGTTTCAGCATGGGAATAAGACCGGAAGAGTCACCATCGGAATCTCTTGAGCGACGACACATTGAGGTCGCTGAGGTCCAGAATCAGGCGGAGGTCCCCTGTTTTCTTTGGAACCAGGAAGAGGTGGGAATAGTATCCTTGTCCTCTCTGGTTCTCCGGGACGCTCTATTGCTCCTTTCTTGGGAGCGCAGTACTTCTTGCCAGATCAAAGTTTTGTGCTGACCGAATAGCGGAGAGCAAAGGAGGCCTCGAGGGTGGCTTTTCTGTGAATTCTATAAAGTGGCCTAGACTGACCAACTGAAGGACCCACCTGTCGGTGGATGTAGCCTGCCATCCCGGCAGGAAGTTGCATAATCGACCCCGACCATGATTTCCCGTTGATCCTGAGGCGGGGCCAGAAAGAGTCAGGCTGTGGCGGCAGATGGGCCCGCTGGCTGGGCCGGCTTAGGAGAACGCTGACCTCGGCTGGCGGGCTGTTTCCCCTGGGCTCTACGAAAGCCAGAGCCCCTCTGATGTGTAGCGGAGCGGGACTGCTGCCGCTGCGTCCACCCACAAAAACGGCTTTGGTTCCTACGAAAGGAACCAAGCTTGGGTCGGTACATGGCCTGGACCGACCTTACCACCTTCCCAGCCTTTTGAAGTCTGGTAATGATCTTCTCAGAAGGATTACCAAACAAGACTTCTCCCTCAAAAGGAGCGTCCATAATGTTCTTCTGGACGTCCGGGGTAAAACCAGAGACGCGTAACCAGGAGTGTCTCCGGAGGCATACGCCAGAAGCTGCTGCTCGGACCGATGAGTCCGCGGAGTGGTACGCGGCTCGAAGCACTTGGGTCCCCATGTCTGAACCCGTACGGAGGAGCTGAAGCATCTCCTCCTTCTGCTCACCGTCAGGCAATTTTTCAGCCGTCTCCAGACCCTGTTCCCACAAAGCGTTCTGGAATTGAACCATGTGGGTCAAATAGTTCAAGTGTCTGATGGCACAGGTAGCTGAAGCATACGTGCGCCTGCTCAGCACATCCAACTGCTTGGACTCTGGGTCCGGTGGCAGGGTGCTCAAATGTTGCGGCCTCTGTGACCGGTCATGTGAGGCTGTGATGACCAGAGAATCAGCCTGAGGCTGCTGTGTCAAGTACTGGTCTTCCTTAGGAGCCTTGTACAAGCGATCAGCTTTTTTCAGCATCGCCGGAAGCGAATGTGGACGCTTCCACGCTGCCTTGGTGACATCCACAAAAGTGTCCACCAAGGGTGGTACCACCATAGGCTTGGGGTCCTTCTGCCGAAGATATTTGGCGAGGCGTATCCTTTCCGGGTCTAGCTCTTCTGCATCCCATCCCATGTTCTCTTGGATATGTCTCCATAATATCCAGGAACGAAGGGTCATCCGGAGGAGATTTCGGCATCTCACGTGGGTCCGGAGAAGGGATGGAGAGAGGAGATGGGGATCTAGAGGAAGAGTAGTCTGATCCCGTGTCCTCCGTCGACGGCGAACGTCTGTGTCTCCTGGATCTCTTGGGGCTGGGTGACCCAGAAAAGGATTTCGATGGAGGTCTCTGCTTTTCTGATCTCCCCCTGGGAGAGGATCTAGGTTCCCGGGGAGGAGGTAAATGGTCTGCCGACCCCGATGGCGAAGTGGGTGCAGGGACTGGAGGAGGAGGAGGAGGAACAGTGGGAGCCATGTCTTTCTTGATGGTGTCCCACCAGTAAGTGAAGAGATCCTTCACTTCCACTAAGGAAAGGCCCGACGACGGCCCGGGCGCCGGTGGGCAGTCGTCGGGTCCCGGCGTCGGCTCTACAGGGGCCACTGGCAAGGGCGAGGGTTCCCTGGGAGTTTCGACGAAACCGGGGTCGCCCGTCTGGTCCTCGGGCTGCGTTAAGTCCTCCTCAGTCAAAGTCTCCTGACCGACGTCGGTCGGAGGCGTCAGGGCCCTCTTCTCAGGAGGAGCGGACGTTGGTCCCCCTACCGGCGTCCGCTGAGGTGGTTTGGCCGGTGACGGTTGTCTGGCCGACGGCGGCTCCAGGGAGGGATGACGCGCGGTGGACAACGGTCGCGCTGGCGTCAGGTCCACAGGCCTCTTTAAGGGTGTGAGCTCCAGAGTCTTCCGAGGAGGCACAGAAGAAGACCTGACATCGGGTACCAAAGGGCGGGAACCCGACTTGTGGTGATGGTGGTGGCGCTCCCCGGACTTCGCCAAGGCCTTGGAGGAAGAAGACAAGGACAGCCTGGTGGACTTGGCCTGAGAAGAAGGCTTCCTAACCGCAGCCGGGGGAGGCTGAGAGCTGGCCCTGGAAGGAGAGCGGTCGGACCGAGAACCGGAGCTGCGGGACTCCGAAGCCCTGGAGGGGGACCTGGAAGGGGCCTTCTCCCTTCTTTTCTCCGCGTGCTTGTGGGATTTAGAAGAAGATTCCCCCTTGGAGGACATGGTCTTGAGTTTTTCCTCCAACAAAAAAGCCTGAAGGGCCTTCTGACGTCGGATCCTAGTTCGACTGTTGAACCCCTGGCTGAACAAACAGGCCCAGGTATCGTGGTCTGGGCCCAGGCACCTAACGCAGGCCGTGTGGGGGTCTTTGAAGGGGATCTGTTTCCCGCAAGCACACTTGGAGGAGTGACCGGAGGTCGGAGAGGACATCAGCAACAATCTTCCTTGAAGAAGTTCGAATTTCCCGGAGGAAAGCACTAAACCACGCATCACGCGCTAAACTACAACCGAAGGGCCGAGACATGTAAGTTGACGCCGGGAAAGAACTAGAATCTGGGCGGAATCGCCTTTATGTACCACGCCTGACGTCGGAAGCGGGACCGACGTCGGGGGCGGTCCCCACTGAAGATAGCTAGCTAGAATTTTTCCGTGGGGTCCTGACGCCTGCCGGCTACAGTCCTAATGGTGTAACCTGCTGCAAGAGCTGTGTCTCGAAGTAAGATCCCCACGTTTTTTCTACAACCATAACAGTATAACAAATACAAATAACGCTGTGGCTCCTCTAAAGATAGGAGAAGAAAAAGTCTCCAATGAGGACACGGCTGATAGGCTAAACACATATTTTAGCTCAGCCTTAAAAAAAACAAAAAAACAGCCAGTAACATAACCTAAGAGGAAGCCCTACAAGAGGATCATAATAGTATTCTAGGTGAAATTCGGGATGAGAAAGATATTAATAAACTGAAGGGACTGTAATAAAATAAGTCAGCGGGGCTGGCTAATCTAGCACTACTTGGTTCACCACCATTTGGAATCTTCAGAATGGATATGGGCAGAAATTGCTCAAATTGACTAAAAAAAATGTCACAGATGATACCAAGCTTGGTGGGGTAGTTAAGATTGAAGTACAGCAAAATGGGTTAGAGAAAGATCTTATGGAATTATTACAGCAGACAAAGAACAATGGAACGAGTCACAATCTGAAGAAAAGTACAGTTACGTGAGAACTTAACATAGCAGTAGATCTTCGAGAGAAGTTCTTGCAGTAGGTAATAACCTTAAGGACTGAGCCGTCAGCACTAGGACCACATGGAAAACTTCAGCTAGCTAGCAATCAGTGTGAATCAGAGAAGGACTGAAGCATGGAAGGAAGGAAAAGTGTCCATTAGGCAGGGACTTTAAGAAAGGAAGCCCTGAAGGACAGCTAGTCCAAAGCCAGCCCTGCCCCTAGAAGCAATGTCCAGACTATACTGCTTAGTGAAGGTGTGAACAGAGCTCCAAGTAGCTGCCATGCAAATCTCTGCAGCAGTGACATTTTTGAAACAAGCAGTAGACGCAGCCATGCAAATCAAAAAAGTTCAGTGGCACTTGAGATCAACCTTCAAGAAATTAAAGTCCACAATGGTAAAATTGCATAAACTATTTAATGCAAAAAGAAGGGCTAGTAACAGCAGCGTTCCTTCCTGGCCACCCCTAGAAGCCACCATGTTGTTGGTAGAATGCCCTTTAACTTCCCCTGGCAGGGGTTTGTTATACTTCTGATAACAAAACAGAATACATTTGCTAACCGTTTGGATAGACACTGTGGTAACTGTGGCGCCCTCCCTTTTGGGTGCAAAGGAAACAAAGAACTGATCCATTTTATGGACTAATTTTGTCCAATCTGTATAATAACATAAAATTCTGTGCACATCCAATGTGTTCAGAAGTGCCTCTCCCTGATTAGAATGCTCAGAGTAATACACTGACAAGTGTATGGTCTGATTTAGGGTAAACTCAGAAACTACCTTTGGTAAGAACTTAGGATTTGTACACAGAGCCAACTGGTCTCTGTGGAAACTCAAAAAAGGCTCCTTACACATCAGGGCCAGAATCACGGAAATCCTTTGAGCAGAAGTAATAGCAACTAGAAACAGTGCTTTCGAAGACAAATAGCACAGGTTACAACTCACGGCCGGTTCAAAAGGAGGCAAAGTGAGTTTCTCTAGTATGAAGTTCAGATCCCATGATGGAACAGGGTTCTGAACTGGGGGTTTCAAGAGGAGGATACCTTTCAGAAAGGCTTTGGAAACCTCCAGTGCTCAGCTGCAAAGTTTTGCCATCCAACGGAGCGTGGAAGGCAGAAATGCCAGACAGGTGAACCTTCAGTGAAGAGCAGCTGAGCCTAAGCTCTGAAAGATGCAACAGGTACTCCATGACCTACGGAGCTGGGCAGAAAAAAAGGGTCCAAACCCTTGGAGGCTGCTCAGATGGAAAACCTTTTCCATTTCATCGCATACATAGTTCTTGTGGATGGCTTCCTAGCCTCCACGAGGACTTCGGGACTCTGGTAGATACTTCGAAGCATGATGCAGCTATGTCAGAAGGTGCCACATGTGAAGGTGAAGGGACTTGAGGCCCGGGAGGACCAGTCTGCCCAGCTCCTGGGTGAGGAGGTCCTGACATAATGGTAAAGAGACTGGTGGTTCCAACAATAGCTGTTGAAGCAGGGGGAACCAAATTTGATGAGACCAATGAGGGTCGATCAGTGTCATGTGAGCCCCTTCTTCCTGTAACTTGAAGAGTACCCTCTGAATACGTGGGAAGGGATTGAAGGCATACAAGAACCTCCCTGTCCAGCAAAGAGACAGCGCATTTCACCAGAAAAGACCATGCCCAGGAATGAGCGAGCAGAAACTGTATAGTTTTGCGTTGAATGGGAAGGCGAACAGATTGAAATTTGGGCAACCTCAGAGTTGATATCTTTGGCTACTGACTGACTCAGTTCCCACTTATGTGCCAATGCCTGAGTGTGGCTGACAGTGTCTGCCAGGATGTTTTGAGCTCTTGGGATGTGTACTGCTGTCAACTGGAGGTCGTGATGCACTGCCCATTCCCTTATGTGCATCGCTTCTCTGCATAGGGGGTATGACCACGTTCCTCCCAGCTTGTTCAGGTACCACACCACACACATATTGTCCGTCTGGACAAGAAGTGGGCCTGGGAAGACAAAGGGCAGAAAAGCCTGAAGGGCGTACAGCACTGTCTGCATCTCTTGCACACTGATGTGCAAGTATAGCTCCTGCTGAGACCAGGATCTCTGGGTCCTGCGGTCCCCCAGATGAACGACCCAGCCCTGACTGTAAGCATCCATAGTCAGAGTCTGGATTGGAGGGGGGGACTGAAGGGGAACCCCCTCAGAGGAGGTTGTTCAAATCCTGCCACCATGAGAGATCCTGACACATAGAGCTGGACACTAGGACTCTGTGACACAGGTCATCTGATCTCTGAACCCACTGGACCCGATTTGCATGACCCGCATGTGGAGTCGGGCTAGGGAAATTGTAGAAATGGCTGCTGCCCTAAGGCCCAGAAGGCGTAAAACCGCACGGGCCATGGTCCAACGGCCACAGGCCTGGCCTGCTGTTGCAAAGTTTCCACCCTGTCCAACAGGAGGAAGGCCTGACCCAGAGCTGTATCCAGCAGTGCTCCAATAAACTGAAGGCACTGGGATGGGGTAAGGTGAGACTTGGGGTAGTTCACCGTAATACCCAGCTGGTGAAACAATGCCAGGGTCTTGGACAGAGAGTCCAGCAGGCTGTCCTGTGATGGGGCTGACAGGAGCCAGTCGTCGAGGTATGGGAACACAAAGATACCCTCGCAGCGTAAAGCCATAGCCACCACCACTAACCACTTGGTAAAAACCCTGGGTGCCGAGGTAAGGCCAAAGGTGAGAGCCTTGAACTGGAAATGCTCCCCCTGGGAGACAAACCAGAGAAAGCGGTGATGGGAAGGAAAGACTGGGATATGAAGGTAGGCATCCTGCATGTCCAGTGTCCCTGATGGAGCAGTGGCAAGAGACCTGGCAGAGTCAGTATGCGGAATCTTTTGTACTCTACGTACAGATTGAGCATGCTCAGCTCTAGAATGGGCCGAAGATCTCTGGTCTTTTTGGGCACCAGGAAGAAGTGGGAATAATACCCTCTGCCCACCTGATTCAGAGGGGTGGGCTCTATTGCGGACTTTTCCAGCAGAGCCTGGATCTCTGCTCTTATGAGAAGAATGTGATCTTTTGGGTAGCAAAAGTGACCTGGAGGACTTTCTGGAGGTCGCTCAAAAAATTCTATGGTGTGACCTTGAGCGATGAGCTGAAGGACCCAAGAGTTTGATGTGATCGCCTGCCAGCCCAACAGGTGGTTGATGAATTGGCCCCTCACTGGTTCTCCCCGAGCTGGGGGCGGGGGGCGGGGGGCCTGGCTGTGAGTCAGGAGGCTGGGGGGGGTTGGGGCAGCCCTCCAGAGGGGCACTGAGCCTTGGCCAGGGGGGTGGCTGCTGCTAAAGTAGCCTGTTTGGCAGGCTGCTGCTTATCCTGACACCACTGTTGGTGACAAAAATTCTGTTTGACTTTATACCAAGAGTGGTACATCGTTGTGCACTGAACGCAATTGCCTTGCTGCTGTCTTGTAGATTGGTGATGATATCTTTCACATCACCCCCAAAATGGACCGAATCCCGGAAGGGAACGTCCTGAATGGCAGCCTGAACATCCTAAGCAAGACCCAACATCCTTAACCAGGAGTATCTGCACAGGAAGACAGCAATCGCTGTACTCCTAGCCGATGCATCCGCAGCACTATATGTAGCCCTGAGGGCATGGCGGTATGAAATCTCTACCATCCGGACTGTCTGAACAATCTTTGACTTCACCTCCGATCAGGCAGGGAGTCAAAGTCAGCACTGAGCTGGCCCAGAATGGACTTCTGGAAGGGGACCAGGTGGGCTACATAGTTTAAAGCTCAAAGAGCCAGGGTAGAGGATGAATAGAATTTCTGTCCAAACTGGTCGAGTTGCCTGGACTACTTGTCCAGAGGAGAGGTATTCCTGTGCTTCGGCTTCACAGTTTGGTCATGAGCTGCGTTAATGACCACTGAATCCACTTTAGGATGGACACTGAGGTGGTCTTTACCCTCAAGAGCATGATATAATCTGTCAGCCTTTTTGGAGACAGCCATCACTGAAGATAGCTGCTACCAAATAGTGGCGGAAAAAGTCTTCATGGGGGCCTATCCAGGGAGGGATTAAAAGTGGTGACACCACTGGCATGTCCAGGTGCTCAGCCAGCCTCCTACGTTTGGGATCATGATCCTCTACCAGCATTGTGCCTCCTGGATTTTTCTGAAAATTTCCATAAAGGAAGGATCCTCAGGCAGAGACCTAGAGGACTCCTTTGACACAGGTTCTTTGGGCGGAGGATTTTTGTAACCTGAGGCCGAGGAGACGAGTCAGACTCTGAGTCCGACGAACGGCTCCCATCCGGAGACAGAGCCCTAGGAGGAGCAGTCTCCTTCTGAGGCACAGGTAGCTTCCTGCTCCGGTCAGGGACTGAAGCACAGCCCGACATCAGGTCCGACATGGAGGGATGAGACTCCACTGGAGAACGGGACCTGGGTGTAGGAACCAGTTGAGCCAGCATCGAGGTTGCAGCTGGCTGACATCAGTCCAGTTCCATCATGAACTGGGTCTTAGCCTCATGCCGCCAAGACTGAATGACAGCCCTTAAATCCACCAGAGGCTGCAGAGGGGGGAGCAGAGGGGACTGATACAAGGTGGGGGGTAGCCCAGAGATGGGTAACCCGGCATAGGTAATAAAGCATCAGGTAGCCCGGTATTGCGTAGCCCGGTGTAGGGTAGCTGGGCACAGAAAAATGTGGAATCGAGTAACCTGGCGTTGGGTAGCTTGGCGGATATCTGGGGTAATTTGGAGCTGGGTAACCTGGTGTCGGAGGGCCTGGAGGAGGCCCTGACAGGGGGTGCCGAGGGACCTGGAGGAGGCCCCGAAGGTGGCACTGACGGACCTGGTGGAGGCCCTGATGGAATGTCAAGAGAGCCTGGTAACATCAGGTCCAGCGGCGTGTCAACTGGCGCCGAAGGGCCAGAGGGATCAACCAGCATCCAGGGAGGAGCCACGGGCCCAGATGGGAGCCTCAGATGAAGAGGCTGGCAGGTTCCTGAGAACATCCGGTATAGCATGGTCTGGCGTTAGCACTATGGGAATGGCGATGGGTGGATGCTCCTCCCCTCTCGCTCTAACTGATGAGGCAAAGCCAGAGGTTCCACCAGAGGTGGCGGAGAGGGAGGTACCCGAGAGGGCAAGCCCTCAGGGGAAGGCAGCACCAGGCACAGATCCGGAGGATTGGCATTGGACCCGTTATCGGGGCTAGATGGAAGCGCCGTGGCTGGGCCTTCACCGGAGGAGTTGGCGTCTGACTTATCAGCTGGGGCTATGCGTTCATCAGCAGCGCCAACAACCGTCTTACCAGCCATGCCACTGGACTTAGACCCATATGTTTTAATGGGCCTAAGGGTGGTAGAAGCCTTGTAAGAACCCAAGGGGCCCACCTGAACCATGACCGGTTTAGGGGGGCCATGGTCTGCTCCATGGGAGCAGGCTTGGCTGAAGGGGCACTCCCTGTGCTGGAGGAGGCCACTTGACGTCCACAGTCCCCGGAGGGAGCCACGGGCAGGAAGGAGACTGATCCCGGTCTCAGTGCTTCTCCTTGTCCTTCTTCTTCTGGTGGGAGTCAGAAGAACCCACCAGTGAGGAAGACAAACTTCGCAGCTTCTGCAGCTCCTTTTCCATGGAAGCCATCTTCAGCTTCAAGATATAGGCTTCTAAGGCCTGTTGACGGCACTTTTGTGTGACTTGGTTGAAGCGCTGGCAGGCTGTACAATCCTCTGTCTTGTGCTCGGGTCCCCAGGCAGAACAGACAGACAGAATGACCTTCCTTGTGTGGGACCCGAGAGCTGCAGAAATCGCACTTGTTCTTATGTGACTCGGAGGACGTCAGAGAAGACATACACAAAAAATATAACTTTTTTTTACAAGAAAGGAAAATAAAGAAAAAAAGAATGGAAATATTCATCCAAAATGGCAGGCAACTGTAGCAGCGTTCTCAGCAACGTCCGAAGTGAGCAGGTCAGCGGTGGGAAAGAACTGCAGAGCAGGCATGGGGACCACCCCTTAAATAGCATCATGCTGATGTCCGTCGCGTGACGTCAGGGGCGCGGTCCCTGACAGACATTGCTAGCTAAAGTTTTCCATGTGGTCCTAGCACCTGACGGCTCGGTCCTCAAGGTTATTACCTACTGAAAAAGCCCTCTCGAAGTAAAATCATTGAGTTCTGCATTTTGCTAAGATGAATACAATGAAAAAAGTATTACATAAATGGACTATACAGATCACCACACAAGGAAAAGATGTAGGGGTGATTTTGAGTTTTTCTATATACAGTGTAAGGGGGCTGCAGCAAAGGCGAATAAAATCCTCAGCTGTATCTGTAAACATTTTATTAGTAAAAGCAAAATGGTACTCTTCTTTCTCTCTCTACATATATATATATATATATATATATATATATAGTTGGTAAGACCACACCTAGATTATGCATCCCACATATGGGCACCCTACCCCCAAAAAAGATGTGAACATAATGAAGAAGGTACATCGTAGGGCAACAAAGATAACGTGGGAAATGGTCAAACTATGACACTGGCAGGAAAAAAACTTGGGAGAACCCAATGAGTAATATGTAAGAGAAATAGTCAAAGCTAATAAGCACAAGTATTCTTTCATGCAAAGAGCTATCAAAAATAAATAACAAAAACAGCTCCTCCGAAAGACAGGTGCTCGAGTTACTAATAAAGTCAAAAAAGAAAACCAAAACTCAGCACTCTGTAATTGGCGTACACAACAGGCATATTTTATTAACAAAAAGGACGCCAAGCCTCACCACAAGGAACATACAATCCCGACCGGTTTCATGCACGGCACGTCATCAGGGGATAATACCAGGTAAAACCAAACACCATTTTATAGGTTTACCCTTAAAGGCATACTAACCTAAAAAGGCCGCTTAATATATCCATTATCCTATAATAGATTAAATGGATTAAATTTATCTACCACATATACATAAACATAACCCTAATAGTGTAAAGCTAATACAAATGTTAAAACTACAGCAGACAAAAATAAAAAAAAATTTTCGTGTAGAAAAATATAATGCAATCATGATATAGCAAAACTACAACATATATAAAAAATTTCTTTAAATACATCTGAAATATACTGTACTAGACAGGAAATCAGCTCCCAGCCATCGGGACACACCGAATGTTCCATGTCCAGATACTAAAGCAATCAGCATCATTTCTCTGTAAATGAAAAAGATGTATATACATTAATATAAGATAATAACAACTAAAGACAATGCATCAACTCTATCTTATCATTAAGCCCTGGAGCTACAAGAGCCCCCAATGTGAAAATCCAAAAGGACTCTCTATATTTCAGCTTAGAATCCAAATCTCCTTCCCTAGGCCCTAACTTAACCACTTCAATACCGTAAAATTTAAATACATGTGGAATCATCACCCACATTTTGATCACAATGTATTGCCAGGGCACTTCGAGTGTCTCTGTGGGCAATCGATCTAAGATGTTCACCCATCCGTACTTTTAAGGGACGTGTGGTTTTGCCCACATAAAAAGCCTCACACTGACAAGTTGCCAAATAGACCACGTTCATGGTAGTACATGTAATAAAATCCCTGATGTCATAAATTTTGGTACAGTTGCAACTTGTGAAGGTCTTACATCTAAGTGTATTTTTACAAAATTTACAATTCCCACAGTGAAACATCCCATAGGGTGCAGCAGAGCTATCCTTGCCAATACCCTTATCCGGAGGTGTAACATAACTATGCACCAATCTGTCTCATATACTTTGCCCCCTCTTATAAACCATCCTAGGATTACATCGGTTCACTTCTGATAAACGTGGATCACCCAACAAAACATTCCAATTATTCCGTATCACCTGTTCAATAGCTTTAGAATGTCTAGTATAGGTAGTGACAAAGTTAACTCTCTGCTCCTTGGGTATACAATTTCTCCCTCTAATAAGATCTCCCCTATCCATACACACAGCCTCTTGAAAAGCCTCCTGTACCTTACCATAGGCATATCCTCTTTCTACAAATCTTTTGCACAATTCGGAACCCTGAATCATGAAGTCCACATCCTTACTACAGTTACGCCTAATTCTTAACATTTGTGCCTTCGGTATACTAGACACCAAATGGCGTGGATGGCAACTGGATGCATGCAGTAATGAATTCCTATCTGTTTCTTTACGAAACAGAGTTGTACTGAGGGTACCATCTTTCTCCTTAATAATACTTACATCTAAAAAGGATACACATATCTGGTCCTGTTGTAAAGTAAATCTCAAATTAACATTACTATTTTCTAAATACCTAACAAAAGAAAATAAAGCATCCAGTGATCCACGCCACACCATAAAGATGTCATCAATATATCGGCGCCAAATGTCTATATAATCATAAAATGGATTGGCGTCCCTGTCGTAAACATAGTTCTTTTCCCATAAACCAAGATACAGGTTAGCATAATTGGGTGCAAAAGTAGCACCCATAGCTGTGCCCTTAACTTGCAGAAAAATTGGTCTTGGAACAGGAAAACATTCTTTGTAGTATATATTTCTGCACATTCTAGCAAAAATTCTTTTACTGGAAGAAACCTCTACATCCTGTGAAAGAAAATAATCCAATGCATAAAGACCCTCCTCATGTGGGATATTGGTATACAGGAAGTAATATCCATGGATACCAAAATCCTCAGTTCTAACTGCATATCATCAACTATCTCCAAAAAATGCCTGTATCTTTAATAAAAGAAGGTAATGCATTGACAAGTTTCTTAATAAATGAATCCACATATTGTGACAGTGGCTCTAAAAGAGACCCTATCCCTGCCACAATTGGACACCCTGGTGGATTTCTCAAATCCTTATGTATCTTAGGTAACATATAGAAACAGGCCAATACAGGATGTTTTACCTCTAAAAATAACAATACATTGTGATCAATAATACCCTCACTTTCTGCTGAAAAAAGAAAACTATCAATCTCTGCTTTATAAATCTTAGTTGTGTCAGTGCTCAATGGCCTATAAAATGCCACATCTTCCAGTTGTCTCCATGCCTCTTGTATATAACTGGAAGTGTTCATAACCACTACTGACCCACCCTTATCTGCAGGTTTAATAGTAATATCTCTGTTCTTTTTCAAGCTTCTAAGGGCCTCAGATTCCATTTTAGATATATTCACATAAGTGGATGGACTGTCCTGATTCAATATAACTGCGAACTGTCTCTCACAGAACTTCTCAAAAACCAATACTGCTTCACTGTACGGAGGCATAAAAGTAGATTTTGGTTTAAATTTACTCACCTCTAGTGTTGTTGATGGTAAGTCCTTGACCCCCTCTACCTCATTGTTACTGCCAAAACCCATTTTATTGTTGTTGTAATAAGCTCTCAAATTCAAATTTCTAGTGAACCGATGTAAGTCCAAATATAATTGAAATGGCTTAGAGTCCTGTATAGGCACAAAGGACAATCCTTTCTGCAACACTTGAATCTCAGCCTCTGTCAAGATGACATCTGAAATGTTAATAATGATATTTTCTGGAACCATCTGCCCCTCCGGCCTCGTGTGATAATTCTTGTGTTTCCTCCCTCCCCTTCTGATGGATTTTCTCCTTCCAGATGATTCCCTAATACTGGTTTCCTCAGTTTTGGATTCCTTTGGTTCCTCTGTTCCACACTGGCTCTCGAATTGCACCGACCGTCATTTGTCCAAAGGGGCCAGATCTTCCTCGAAAAAATCCTCCTGTTCTGATTCACTGGCTGAAGTATAATATGGAGAATTACCTCTATTACGTAAAATGGATCTCGGCTGTTTAGGAGAGATACTTTTATCCCTTCTACGCACAGCAGGGACCTGTCTACCAGATTTAAGTGCAGATTTTTGATAATTCCAATCCCAAACTCGATTATTCTGGTAGTCCAATCTATCTCTTTCAAATTTGTGTAATTTTATACGTTTGATTTTATTTTCTTCTTTTTGTATATTTTCTTTAAGTTTCTTCTCTAAAACAATATAGTCAGAATGTTCCTTAAAATTAGCCACTATATCTTCTTTAATTTTTATATCTGTAGTCACCTCTTCCCTCTGTGCATCATAGTCTCTGATAATGGAATTCATCAATGCATTGGTTCCTATTTGTAATGAATTATGCCAATCTGCCATAAATATCTCTCTATCCCAGCCATATCCTGATTTATTGAGAACACGTAATCCCCGGGGAGAGCGTCCAACTTTTAGGTATGCCTCTAAAGTTGTTTTACCCCAATAATGGCGACATCCTCTTATAATTGCTCTTTCCAAATCAATAAAAGCTTTTTTAATCTCTATAGTCTATGAAGTTACTTCACTCACTGTAGTATGTACATCATTATTTGCATCAAATGGATCTTGAAAAAGATCTGCTTCTCCTGCTGCTGTAAAAACAAAATTTGCATATGTTCCTGTGGAACTGCCCAACAACTTTTCTCCAAATGTGTCAGTAGTCATGTTATGCATATAATGGCGTTAAACACCAACACTGACTATTAATGTAAGAGAACTATAATGACCCAATTAAAGCTCCACAATATTGCCAACACTTTTTTACTTTTTGTATTTTGTGTGGATTTAAATCACAATGGCACCACTAAATAATTTTCAGACTTGTTACTTAAACTGTATATCAGATCTATCAAACATTAAAATGAATTTCCAAAACACATTACTGATGGTAAAGCCAGAAATAACATTTAAAACAAAAGTACATTATTATATGACGGAAATTAATCTAAGGAATTACAACCACTGAGAAAGTGGGGTGTAGACACAACTGGCCTCAATGTTATTTTCTGCCCTAAAACCAAAGTATTAACCAAACTATATACAGAATACTACATGGGTCATGTGTATAATGAGAATTTCACACACACACACGAATTGTGGGACGCTATGTAAACCACATGAGCGGAGTTGAAGGGGTTTGTAAAAGCATCCCACACCGAGGTGTGTGTAAAAGTCAAGTTTTAAACACCTTCTCAAGTTTTATTTTATATGACTACTGGGCAGAGTTTTCTCACCTGAAAATCACTACCCAGCAATTACAGAAAACAGTATGGGGGTGCTGTGGAGTACCTTTCTGATAGGATGTGGTTTGAAGAAGCTCTGCAATTACGAC
Organism: Neoceratodus forsteri; assembly: GCA_016271365.2. NCBI lineage: Eukaryota > Metazoa > Chordata > Ceratodontiformes > Ceratodontidae > Neoceratodus > Neoceratodus forsteri. The sequence continues at coordinate 1,377,719,806 of CM028132.1, read as the reverse complement.
ATTTTGTCTGAAAAATTGCTTTTGGAGCAGAACAAAATCAAAACCTTTCTGCAACACCAACTAGAGTATACAGAGTAGAGTATTACACTATGGGAAGGACCAAAAAGAACAGTCCTAGTGGTTTGAAACAATAGCCGTCATCGGAGCCTCAGGCCTCAGCCCTCATATCTAGCCACTCCAATTCCACTCAGGACCCACCATGGAAGGCCCTCCAACTTTCATTGCAGGCCATCGACATGAAGATAGAAACTATTTTGCAGAGGATTGGGAAGCAGGACTTAAAAATTGAAATGGCAAACAAAACTGCAACTGCTGCTGAGTCGCAAGCCACAAAAGCGCTCTCGGCAACTTCAAAACTTGTGCAGGAAAATGGCCAACTGCATTACAGGCTGGAAGCATTGGAAAACGCACATCGTGCTTCAAATGTGCGGCTGGTGGGTCTCCCTGAAGAGATGGACTAACTGAAGTTTTTGCAGGACTGGTTGCCTACAGCATTGTATCTGGAGGCTAAGATAGTGCACAGATTTACTACAGCTTAGCAGATATCTCAGAGATCTGCAGTGGCCCAGCACGACAATCCCAGAACCTTGTTGCTGGTCACTGATGGCGTTTCTACCTGGGACCTTCTCTTATAAGCTGCCCGGTCAACGGAATCACTGAATTATCAGGGGCAAATGATCCATCTATTCCCCGACCTTTCATCTGCCACCAGAGCCTGGCGCAAAACGTTTTACGCTGTTCAGGCTAAGCTCCATAGTGTGGGGGTTACACACTCCCTACTGATGCTGGTCCACCTTCAAACTGATTATGGGGGCCACATGTACCATTTTACAGACCCAGAGGAAGCAGAGAGAAGGGTCCAGCAGATCCAGCAAGAGTCTGTAGCAACCCGCAGGGAAGAAGTATCAGACACTGAATCCGATGAAGAAGGGACTTAAAAGTGGTGAGAGTCCTCAACGGACTTTTTGCGGCTCTGTTTATATAGACTGGGTACCAAATGACTCTGCATAATAACTGCTAGCAATACCAGATCTAACTTTAAAGGTTTTTTTTTTCTCTTGTTATCGTTTGGGATTTTGCAAATGCTATTCAAATTGCATGGGCTTTTTTCCTATTCCCCCCTGATGTGGAAGTTAAAGTTTTGTGATGTTATTTATATGCATCAGTGTATCTCTATTAGCTGCAGATTTGGTGGTTAACATATCACACAGGTTTGCTCCGTATTATAGTCTGTATACTGCAGTTACTCTGAATCACTATGAATGTTCGGGACTTTTTCGACATGTTAGGAGAGAGGTTCATATCAGCTATTTCAGTTGAAAATAAATATGATGTTGGACTTTAAAATGTATGGACTGACCTCTAAAAGCTTGTAAGGTTCAGCAATTTAGTTAATGTATGATAAGGAATAATTAATATTAGGATTTCCCCTTTCTCCGTAACCTGAATGTTAGACTATGTGAATCTTTTCCATTTGATGGATCCTATTTTTTATGTGATATCTGGCATTTGTGTGTACTATGTATTGTATTTAAGAAAATGCAATAAACAAAGTACAAAAAAAAAAAGAAAACATTACGGCCAGTGGTTCTGATAGCGTTAGTTCAATAGCGTGGTTGGGTTGTAGCACGGTTTAAACTTTTACTTTGTTTTCTTTTTGTGCGATTGTGAACAAACATAAACTCAGCTGGCTTGCCGGATCAGTGGTAGCACTACCACCTGTGGCACTGATGGGTCAGATGGAGGGAGGCAGATCGAGCATCTGTGGGACTGTGCTCCTTCTCCAGGGGTGGAGGGACGTAGGGCCGGCCTCGGCATCCATCTGACCCCCAGTGGAAGCTAGGGAAAAGGCAGTCCGGGGCCACCAGAAGTGCGTGGAGGCACTCATGCAGAAGCGTGCAACATGCACCATGATGGCACTGCAAGTCCATGCCTGCTGGGAACAAAAAGAGAAATCTTCCAGCCGGCAGAATGACACCGGTCACCCCCACAGAACCCATACAAAGCTATCCAGGCCCTTCCCAGCGCACCAGATCCTGTTCAACAGAAGAGGCTGGGAAACTTTGCTGACCCTGCCAGGTGGGGTACACCCTGGGGGAAGACATGAACAGGTAAATCCTGGAGGACAGTGGGATGATGGGGCCGGGATGACTGGCAGAATGGGTCCGGTCAGACAGAGGGCAGAAAAAGATTAATGCCTGTAAGGCAGGAGGTGCTAGTCCTAGAAGGGCCTTCTTCCCTAGCAGGCAGGACTGGAGCTTGATTCGATCCAGGAGAGGAAGCCATTTTGACCTAATGTATAGGTTGGAAGTATGCATGAGGCTATCAGCATCTAAAACAAATCTACAAGCTTTGTTGAGGGTAGTATGGACTCTCTGTAGGCTCGTTTAAGAGGCTGCACCATATACCACATTTCCGTAGTCTAAGATAGGTAGGATTGTACCACTGACAGCCAGGAGTCTAACCTCAGGTGTGAGGCAGAACTGAAGCCTATAGAGGGCCCCTAGCTTCCTACTGGCAGCAGAGGTAATATTGCGTATGAAACATAGAAACATAGAAACATAGAAACATAGAAACATAGAAGTTGACGGCAGATAAGGACCGCAAGGCCCATCCAGTCTGCCCATTTCTTTTTCTACCTTATAAATGTACCATCGGCCTTTGCTCTGTCAGTGACCTATCTATTCATAGTCATTTGTATTGCTCCCTTATACCTATCCCATGCCTGTTTGAAGCCCTGCACTGTATTCATAGCCACCACTTCTTGTGGTAAGCCATTCCATGCATCTACCACCCTTTCTGTGAAAAAAATTTCCTCACTTCCCCTTAATCGGCCTCCCTCTAATCTCATGCTGTCCTCTTGTCCTGCTATTTTCTTATATTTAAACATGTTAGACTCTTTCACCTTGTTTATGCCCTTAAGGTGTTTAAATGTCTCGATCATATCACCTCTCTCCCTCCTTTGCTCAGGGTATACATATTGAGCTCCGTTAATCTGTCCTTATATGTCTTCTGATGCAGTCCCTGCACCATTTTGGTTGCCCTTCTCTGGACTGCCTCAATTTGGATTAATATCCTTGTGAAGTGTGGCCTCCAATACTCCGCAGTACTCAGATGGGAGCCTAACCAATGTCTTGTACAGAGGTGATTACCTCCCTCTTACGACATGTGATACCCCTACTAATACACCCTAACACCCCCTAGCCTTACCTACTGCTTTAGGGTCTGCTTGGATGATTTTAGGTCATCAGTGATGATGATGCCCAAGTCTCTTTCTTCCTTTGTGACTGCTAGCAGCTCCCCTCCCAGCCTATAAGTGGCTGCAGGGTTTCTCTTCCCTATGTGCATGATTTTCACTTCTTTGCATTAAATCCCAGTTGCCACTCTTCTGACCATTCTGCTAGTTTATCAGATCTCTTCTCATTCTGCCCACCCCATCTGGATCATCTACTCTGTTGCAGATCTTGGTGTCATCTGCAAACAGACAAACCTACCCTCTAGTCCATCTGCGAGGTCACTAATGAAGATGTTGAATAGGACTGGCCCCAGGACTGATCCCGAGTTACCCACTTGTGACTTGCATCTCTTCTGACTGTATACCATTTACCACCACTCTCTGTTTTCTGCCAGTCAACCAGTTTGCCACCAGTTGACCAACTTCATGACCCACCAGAGCCTACCTGCTTATTTATCAATCTTCTATGTGGAACAGTGTCAAAAGCTTTGCTGAAGTCAAGGTGGCGACATCAACTGCCCCCTTGGTCCCCACTCTGGTTACCCAGTCAAAGAAATCTATGAGATTAGTTTGACAGGACCAGCTCCTTTAGCAAACCCATGCTGTCTTGGATCCTGTGCCCCTATGGATTCCAGGTGTTTTTATCTTTCCTTAAGGAGTGCCTCCATAATCTTGCCCACTACTGAGGTAGGACTGGCTGGTCTGTAGTTCCCCGCCTCCTCCTGCTACCACTCTTGTGGAGTGGGATCACATGAACCTTTCTCAGTCTTCCTGGGACCTCTCCTGTGCTCAGAGACTCACTAAACAATTCTGCTAATGTCTGCTAGTTCCTCCTTTAACTCCTTAAGTACCTAGGATGCTTATGCCATCAGGTCCCATTGCCTTATCCACCTGAGCTTAGCAAGCTCTTGTGAGGACCCTTTCTTTTGTGAAGGAGTAGTACTCACCTCCCTCCCCCGTGTCCATGATGCTGAGCTGTGGGCCCTGCCCTACCTTCTCTTCAGTAAATACTGAGCAAAAGTATCTATTTAGGATAGATGCCTTTACAGGGTCCTCCTCCTCACATGCTCCTTTTCTCCATTAAGCTAGCAATACCCCTCTGGACTTTCTCCTTTCACTAATGTATCTATAGAAAGTCTTGTCACCTTCTTTACTGTTAGTGCTAGTGTTTCCTCAGTTTGGGACTTTGCCTGCCTCTGCCTTACCTGCTTCCCCTTAGGGCAGTTTGTATGCCTCCCTATCTTCATCCGCTGTGTTCCCTTATATTTTCTGAAGCCAGCCTTTTTGGCTCTGACCTTTTCTGCTACTATATTTGAGAACCAAAGTGGTTTTCCTTCTTCTTTTGCACTTCCTTTTCTGTCTAACACAATGGGATGTTGCTTCAAGTATTGTATCATAATGCTTGCCCACTTTGCCTGTACCTCCTCACCTGTGTTTCTTTTTTGCCAGGGCTAGCTTAACTCTGTTGGCCATCTTATCAAGTCAGCTCCTCTGAAGTCCCATATTTTTGCCTTGGAATGGGATGATTTAGATGTAGTAGCCAAATTGAACCATACCATGTGATGGTCACTGGCCCCCAGGTGACCTTCTACCTGGAATCTATGATCCCTTCTTTGTTGAGTCAGTACTAGATCTAGGATAGCCCTGTCTCTTGTGGGTTGCTGTACCAGTTGTTTGAGGCCCTCCCCTGCAGGAATCCACTATGAGTCTAGTTCTGGCAGATGTTCCTGCTGGTATTGACCAATCTGTATCTGGCATGTTGAAGTCTCCCATTATCAGAACCTCCCTTTAGCTGTCATGTTTTGTATATCTTCTAACAGTAATGTGTCTATGTCCTCCCTCTGGTCTCGGGGGCCTGTGAGACAACCCCAGTTCTTATGGCTGTCCCATTACCTGTTTCAGGGTGACCCACAGTTCTTCTGGCTCCTTATGTGTATTCTGAATTTCTGTAGCTTTGATATTTTCATTAACATACAGGGCCACCCTCCCCCTTTTTGACCTCGGTCTTCTGAACAATACATATCCAGGTACTGAAGTCTCCCAAGTGTGGTTACTGGTAAACCACGTCTCCTAATTGCTACTATGTCCAGTTTAGCCTCTGACATTGTGCCTGCAGGTCTGGGATCTTATTTCCCAGGCTGTGAGCATTGTGACATGATTTTCCATTGGCCAGATTTTGGTGTGTTAGTTGTTGGGTGAAGTTTGGCATTACCCTGTGCATCGTATGGGAGACAAACCTTTTTTCTTACCTGGTGATGCAAATGAATGGCAAAACACGCTGAATTCCTGTTTGACCACTAGCTGAGGGAGGTGTTCTTCCCGATAACGACGTATGGTGCTGCACCTCTCCCATTGCTAGTTTAAATATTCTGCAAAGACGTCAAACTTCTGCCCCAATGCACTGACTCCCTCTTTAGTCAGATGCAGTCCATCAAATTTAAAGAACTTCGCTCCCCAGAACTGTGCCAGTTCCTACAAATCTGTGTCCTTTTCCTGGCACCAGTCCTTGAGCCGTGTTTAGCTCCCCTATCTCCCTTCTCTGACCTTCCGTCCATCTGCTCCCTTCTCCCAGACTGGCAGGATCTCAGAGAAGGAGATGCCGAGACGAAATAGATGATGGTTTGTCACCCAGCCTAGTCAGGTGTTCCTTGGTCTCCACAACTGACCCGGCTGGCGAGATCGATAGTCCTATATGTACTAGGACATCAATGTTTCTCCTGCTTTGTGAACAATTTTGTAATCGCGGTCAGTGTCTCTCCATGCTGATGTACCTGGAGACATCAGCCATCACCTAGCTGGAGATGGGTATCAACTCCCGAATCATGGAGTCTCCTATGATCAAGTTTTGGATTTCCTTTCTGCTTGTTTAGTTTTGGTTCCTGATTTGGGTGAGTATTGTTTGCTAGCTCCTGTGCACTGTTCCTGCTCTGCAGTGTCTTCTGCCTCTTTATTTGATTTCAGAGATAGAGGCAGATACCTGTTTGTAGTGTTTATATGGTTTTGGAGGTAATGTGTTTGGAGAGCAGAGAGTGATGGGGCACCTGATTTGCTCCTCCCAACCACCTGCCAACCTCCTGGACCAACTACCCTCTGCGGTCGAGGTTTTCTGTTGGATGCTGGGGAAATGGCGGGTGGTTCTTATAATCTTATTCCTCTTCAATATGAAATTTAGGCGTGCAATCTCTGCCCATGCTGCCCGGAGCTGAGACCACAAGATCTCCAAAGGCCCAGCATGTGGGACAGTGTCCTAAATCCTGTAAGACTGTCCTTCTGAAAATTGTTCCACAGTACCTGCAGTTAAAATCCATTCCAAATAAGTTGCTGGGTTTGTAACCTAGTCAGAGTAATTAGAAGGAAAAAAAATGCAAGTAATGGTTTAATTGTGCTTTGTTTAACTTGTTATAACAAGTTAAATTACTAGTGCCCTTAAGTGAGATCACCTTGTGGAGCCCCACTGATCCGCCCCTTCCTGTTCTGCCACAGGAAATGTTACAACTGTGGTACCCTATAAAAGAGTGTAGTGTGGGGTGGTTGGGGATGGGGTGGGTGGCTGGGCCCTTCCCTGCCAAAAAAAGAAGAACCACCAGACGAAAGAACAAGGAGGTAAGAGCAGAAACAATCAGTCAACAACAAATGCAGTAACCCTGAAAGCTTATCCTAATGTTAGATAAAACTGTAAAACCTGTAAAGCACCACCTGTAATAATTTCAGAGAAGATATACCCTGTAAGAAACACTTTGCTCCAGAGAAAAATAAAGCAGTAACAGAAGATATACCTTTCAAAGACAATTTGAATCAGAAGATTACAGCAGTAATCTGTGTTAGCAACCTGTAGGCACACCTTGTAATAATGCAGAAGAAGGTATACCAGCAACAACAATTTGAATCAGAGAAAAATAAAGCAATGAAATGTTAGCAACAAACAGTAGCAATCCTGTGAGTAAAAATAAAAATACCACCACACAGTAAATCTGCTTAGCCAAACTAAGTCTTAATCCTTCTCCCTTGCTCTGGTAAGTTTTCTACTCTGCCTTTCAAGCAGTCTTAGAAGGAAAGAGCTCAGGTGAAGCTAGGTGCCTTAGGCCAGCAAACCAAGTCTTCTACCTCCAAGATATCAACTAACCTGACTTTTAACCCTTCTTTGTGTTGGAAATTACTGACAGTTTGCCAGCTCCACCCCCACATACACACCTAATCCTTTGGAAGAGCTGTGGGAGGAAAAGCAATTAGCTCCTTCAATGTGAGAAGGAGGCTGAAACACCTCTGAGACAACAAACCTTTTCAACAAAGAAGAATAAAATAAAACACAGTGTCAAACAGTAATTTTGCTTAGCCCAATGAGTAAAAAGTCACAAAAATGTAAGCTCCACCTGTAATACAGTAATTTCAGAGAAGATATACCCTGTAAGAAACACTTTGCTCCAGAGAAAAATAAAGCAGTAACAGAAGATATACCTTGCAAAAGACAATTTGAATCAGAAGATTACAGCAGTAATCTGTTAGCACACACCTGTAGGCACACCTTGTAATAATGCAGAAGAAGGTATACCAGCAACAACAATTTGAATCAGAGAAAAAATAAAGCAATGAATATTAGCAACAAACAGTAGCAATCCCTGTGAGTAAAAAATAAAAACACCACCACACAAGTAAATCTGCTTAGCCAAACTAAGTCTTAATCCTTCTCCCTTGCTCTGGTAAGTTTTTCTACTCTGCCTTTCAAGCAGTCTTAGAAGGAAGGAGCTCAGGTGAAGCTAGTGCCTTGGCCAGCAAACCAAGTCTTCTACCTCCAAGATATCAACTAACCTGACTTTTTAACCCTTCTTTCTGTTGGAAATTACTGACAGTTTGCCAGCTCCACCCCATACACACCTAATCCTTTGGAAGAGCTGTGGGAGGAAAAGCAATTAGCTCCTTCAATGTGAGAAGGAGACTGAAACACCTCTGAGACAACAAACCTTTCAACAAACAAGAATAAAATAAAACCAGTGTCAAACAGTAATTTTGCTTAGCCCAATGATAAAAAAGTCACAAAAATGTAAGCTCCCCTGTAATACAGTAATTTCAGAGAAGATATACCCTGTAAGAAACACTTTGCTCCAGAGAAAAATAAAAGCAGTAACAGAAGATATACCTTAAAAGACAATTTGAATCAGAAGATTACAGCAGTAATCTGTTAGCAACTACCTGTAGGCACACCTTGTAATAATGCAGAAGAAGGTATACCAGCAACAACAATTTGAATCAGAGAAAAAAAAAAGCAATGAAATGTTAGCAACAAACAGTAGCAATCCCTGTGAGTAAAAAATAAAACACCACCACACAGTAAATCTGCTTAGCCAAACTAAGTCTTAATCCTTCTCCCTTGCTCTGGTAAGTTTTTCTCTGCCTTTCAAGCAGTCTTAGAAGGAAAGAGCTCAGGTGAAGCTAGGTGCCTTGGCCAGCAAACCAAGTCTTCTACCCCAAGATATCAACTAACCTGACTTTTTAACCCTTCTTTCTGTTGAAATTACTGACAGTTTGCCAGCTCCACCCCACATACACACCTAATCCTTTGGAAGAGCTGTGGGAGGAAAAGCAATTAGCTCCTTCAATGTGAGAAGAGACTGAAACACCTCTGAGACAACAAACCTTTCAACAAACAAGAATAAAATAAAACCAGTGTCAAACAGTAATTTTGCTTAGCCCAATGATAAAAAAGTCACAAAAATGTAAGCTCCACCTGTAATACAGTAATTTCAGAGAAGATATACCCTGTAAGAAACACTTTGCTCCAGAGAAAAATAAAGCAGTAACAGAAGATATACCTTGCAAAAGACAATTTGAATCAGTATGTGTTCATCAAAGGAAAGGGACTCATCTCTTGTGATCCCTAGGTACCGGAATGAGCTCACTTGCTCAAGGGTGGAGTCAAGAGTTGTAAGCTATTGAAAGGGGTGCTGCAGATCTTCTCTTTTGACGTCCAGCGAAGAGCACTGTCTTCGTTTTTTTTGCTGTTGAGCACTAGTAAGTTATCTTTGAACCAGTCCTATAGAAGCTTAAAGTTGTACTGCAAATTCCTAGTGAGTGCTTCTTGGCAGGAATCACGAATAAATATTACTGTGTCGTCTGCATACAGCAGGACTTTGAAAGTGGGGCAAGTGTCTCGGAGGTTGTTCACAAAGAGGCTGAACAAGAGTGGGCCCAGTACTGACCCCTGAGGGACCCCTACTGTGACTTCACTGGTCTCAGAGATGGCTCAGTTGATTTTTACTTGCTGAGAGCGCCCGGTCAGGTAGCTGGAGAACCAGCTAACCATGTCAGGGGACAGCATTACAAAACTTAACCTGTGGAGCAACAGATGGTGATCCACAAGGTCGAATGCCATGGTTAGGTCAATAAAGACTGCCCCAACCAGATGGCCCTGGTCAAGTGCCTTGTGGACATAGCCCATGAATTCAGTTAAGGCAGTATTAGTACTCTACATCTTGTGGAAGCCCTGCTGTTGGGGACATAGGAGGTTGTATTTATGTAGATGGCCTGTGAGTTGGTCTACTATGATCAAGGCCCCTAGAATTCTGCGGCCGCAGAATTTTGCGAACTTCTTGGTGCCATAGAATTCACTCTAGTGATTTTATTAATATTTCTGTTTATACATAGAATCTGGTTCCCTTCCCTCTTTTATATCCAAACCCCCTATATTTTCAGAATGTGATGTTATCATTGCTATAACATCATACATTAGCTAATGAAATGGCTGCATTCTGCAACAGAAATGAACAGTCACTTATCTACCACAGCTCCCACTGCCAGAGACAGTGGCACAGCACATCATGCATGGTGATATTTGCTCAACCTGCACTACAGCCTAATACAATTTTCAGTCTTACATTATTGCACTATGGCCAACTTAAACAAAACCTTGTCAATAGCACAGACCTGTTAAGTACATACTTCACTCTGTACAAACCTATTTGTGCCTTTAAGGTATAGAGATGCTATCTGAAATGAATAACCGGTAAAATTAATTTAACTGTCTAAATTTTAAAGAAAAATAAAGTAATTATGCCCAGAAAAGTGAAATGTAATAATATGTAGACCTGTTGAATGAATAGACCTGTTAAATAAATAATTGCACTGTACGCATTTTTGCCAGGGTTATTGATTATATATTGTCATTGGTTGATAGAATCACCTAAAAGTTATTGAGAAATGCTGTGTGCAGGGACAGCTGTTGGGCCCAGAGGGTAGCATGCTGTGTTTCCGTGCGACAACTCAGGTTCAGAGATTAGCTCTGGTTGCTGGCTGGGCAGCACAAGATTAGTGGAACACATCACTGCTCGAGCCTGGGAAGGTATGGTGCAGTGTTCTGTCACATGGTGGACACATTGTGATGGGCCAGAGAGCTGTATCTCTGGATTGCTTCACATGCCGTCATGGCCTGATGGTGTTACGCAGTGTGTCAGGAAAGCAGGTTGACATGAAAATGAGTTTGAAATAACTCTTCTATGCCATTTCAATGGGACCTGTATGAATGAGGATGCAAGTTCATGGAAATAAAAAAAATATATATATATATATATATATATATATATATATATATGACACACACAAAATATCTCTGTCCCTCTCACCACACACACACACACGCATATTTGTATGTATGTTACAGATTGCATATAAATATGCAAGTGATACACAGTGGGAACCTCATGAGTGGTGTTGAAAGCTGATACAAATATATAAGTGATAGACAGCGGAAACATCATTAGTGGGATAGATAGCATGCATATAGAAATACCTTATTTATCACATAAGATCCCCTCTGCATATGTCATTTATGCAACAGGGTAGGACCTTAAGGGAGAGACACTTGTTTTGCTTTTTTAGGCATAAACTTATAAAAATAATTTTATTTTTTGAACTAGTGTTACTGTGCTTTCCACCATCCTGATTGCTATAACCACTGCCATGAAATTGAAGTCAGGATGACAAGCTGACACTGTGATGTGGTAGTTTGTTAGTGCCGCAGAACTTCCGAAGAAATTACAAACCACCGCCGAAGAAGTTCTGCGGCAAATGGTAGTCTTGCTGCAGAACTTGGTCCCACTGTGTCGCAGAAAAGTAGGGGCCCTGACTATGATTCTTGCCAGAGCTTTAGAGAGCGGGCACAACATTGAGATGGACCTATAGTTGGATACTAGTAACTCGTCACCTCCTTTTAGCACAGGGGTGACCAGTGCAGTTTTCCAAATAGTGGGGAAAGCAAACATGCAAAGTAACAAGTTGAAAAGCTTAGTAGTGGGTACAATGACCCCAGGGAGAGTGATGGAGATCAGTTTCATATCGAGTCCATCACCTCCCATCCTTGTTTTGCCCAGGACTCTTGCAAAGTATTTCCTAGTTTCCTTCACGGTCACCTGTCTGAAGTAAAAGTTTGGGCTGGGCCTACTGTTGGGATAAGAGGGCTGCCGGGCAATTGGTCTGTAGTCCATTTTCCATCAGGGTATGCAGTCGGTCTGTGGGGGAGGACTGCACTGTAGTCTGTGAATGCCCTGTTAAAGATGTTGGCCATCACAGCATCATACAAAATGACTTCATCATTGTGGTGAAGCATTGGTGGTGGTGGGGGGGGGGTTCTGTCACCGGTCCTGAGGAGGTTCCTGATTGAGGCCCCCGTCACCCCAACACTGTGACTGTCAGTTCTTATGATATGAAGCCTTGGCCTGCCGGATTGCCCAAGTGCACCTGTTTCGGGCTGCTTTGTAATTTTGGACATCCTCAATTGTCCCTGTTGCTCTGGCACATAACCATAGGAGATCCCCTTGACATATCATACTGAGAAGTTGAGAGGTGACCCAGTTCATGCTCCTACCTTTTATCACCTTCTTACAATATGGGGCCAACGTGTCCACTGCACTGTTAAAGTGAGTGAAAATGAGCTGAAGAGCTATGTCGACAGAGGGGCATGAGTCAAGGAAGCTCCAGCCTATGCCTGTAAGGTGGTTCCTGAAATTGACCACAGAGTCATTTTTGATAACTTTGTTCCTCACCAATCTTGGGGGGTGGGGTTTAATCTACTTTGCCAACCACTCACACTACATAGAAACATAGACTTTGACGGCAGATAAGGACCACTTGGCCCACCCAGTCTGCCCATTTCCCTACCTACTGGATAAGCTGTAGATTCTAGTTAACCAACAGCCTATTTCCTGCCACCCCCCACTACAATTGCCTTGTATCTGTCCCATGCATGTTTGAATTCCCCCACTGTTTTAGCTCCAACAACCTCCCCAGGAAGGCAGTTCCACGCATCCACCACTCTCTCTCCGTGAAAAAAATTTCCTCACATTACCCCTGAGCCGTCCCCTCTCTATCTTTAAATTGTGTCCCCTTGTTCTTACACATCTCTTTTTCTGAAAGATGCTACCCTCCTGGACTTTGTTGATTCCCTTGAGGTACTTGAACGTTTCTATCATGTCCCCCTGTCCCTCCTTTCATCAAGGGTATACATATTAAGCTCTCTCAGTCTCTCTTCATATGATTTCTGATGCAGACCCTGCACCATTTTAGTTGTCCTCCTCTGGACTGCTTCCATCCTGTCTATGTCCTTGCATATATGAGGTCTCCAAAACTGCACACAGTACTCCAGATGGGGTCTCACCAACTGCTGTACAGAGGGATAACCACTTCCCTTTTTCTACTTGTGATGCCCCTTCCTGTGCATCCCAGTATCCCCCTGGCTCTCCTTACTGACTTCTCACATTGCTTACCAACCTTTAGATCATCTGATATGACTACCCCCAAGTCCCGTTCCATTTTTGTTGTTGTTAGTACCTCCCCTGCTATTGTGTACTCTTCTCCTGGGGTTTTGTTTCCCAGATGCATTACTTTGCACTTCTTTGCATTGAATCTAAGTTGCCATATGTCTGACCATTCCTCCAACCTTGCCAAGTCCCTTCTCATCCTTTCTACCCCCCCTTGTGTATCAACTCTTTTACAGAGCTTTATATCATCTGCAAAGAGGCATACCTTTCCCTCCAGACCCCTGTGAGCGGCACTACAGCTGGCAAGCCAGCTGGCATTGAAATCCCCCAGTACAACAGTTTCCTTGTTCTGGCTAGCCATGTGTGCAGTGATTAGTAAGGCTTCTAGCCCCCACCCACCCACTGCTGCCCTGGTGGGATGTAAACTGCCATGACAACCAGGCCTTTCTGCCCCTTGCCTAGCAAGATTTTTATAGCTAGGCATTCGCAGTTCATAAATGTTTTAATATCAGAAGTGGAACCGAAGGGTGAAATTCACAGAGTCGTCCACTGGAGGGCACCAGGGTACATACTAAGATCCACGCACGCTGAAACCTACTCCAATCAATCATCCTGAGTAACACAAAAACTAAATTCATGTCCTATAATGCTAACGGCCTAACGCACCCACTGAAAAGGGGAAACAGTATGGCACATATAAGGAAAAATGTGGCTGATTTCATTCTTTTGCAGGAGACTCATTTATCAGATCAAGAACATCAAAAATTGTCTGAATTTGGATATGAGCAAGTTCAGTACTCCTCTTACAAAACTGGTTGCAGAAAAGTAGTAGCTATTTTATTACCAGGACGGGTCTGTTTTGCTGTAAAAACAGTCCACTTGGATAGAGAGGGTCAATATATAATCCTGATTGGCAACTACAAAAGCCAAACCACTACACTGGCCTCAATTTATGCCCGGCCGGGCTCAGATTTTGGATTTTATAGAAACTTTTTCTCTTTCTTACTGGAAAAAGGTGAGGGACAAATAATATGTGGAGGAGATCTTCATCTGTCTTTGTCCCTACAGGTGGACACTACCTCTTATATACCAAGAGTGGCACCGAAGGTGGGGGCTCTGCTGACTGAGCTGGGGATGGCGGATGCCTGGAGACACATACAGGGCTCAACCAGGGGTTACACATTCTAGTCCGCAGCCCATACAATGTACTCTTGCCTGGGCCTGTTTTTAGTTTTCGGGAGTATTCTGACAAAATGTTCAAGTGCACTATTGGTACAATGGGCGTCTCTGATCATGCGCTGGCGATACTCTCGTATCGGTTACAAAAGATTACAGAAATAACTTTTGGAGACATTAATACAGGGTAAAGATATACAAATACAATAATATATAGAACAAACCATACAGAATAATACTCCGGAGGTTAATCTGCGCATCCTATGGGATACAGGTTTTTTTTATGCTTTATGCCCCCGTGTCACTGGCCAGAGTCCACCGACCAACCCTGCCACAGCCTGCCCCCATGGAACCTCGGTTTACCCACCAGGCAGGGGAAAGGGACAGCTGGCTATGCCTCTCATGCGCCACTCATTGGGCGCCTGCACAGCGGTGGCTCAGGGACCAGTGCCAGGGCCGAGATTTTCTTTTAGACTTTCTAGGCTAGGGAGGCATGATCTGCAATGACACCATGGCAAGCATCCACATGCCTCCCGGCCTCAACCGCCAGTCCCAGTAAGCGGCCCCTATGGTCACCCAGGGGCGCTGTACCAGGAGGCTTAAGGAGGCAGAATCCTCCCTCCCTTCCCGGAGATGGAAAGCAAGCGATTGCTGCTCGATCCACCTCCCCCCCCTCCAGCTGACCCTCTGGCCACCAGAGCCCATTCCTGAACCTGGGTCGCAGGCACAGCAAGCAGTAGCACTACCACTGCGCCAACGGCCGTCCGATGGGATACAGTTAAGGCTATGATGAGAGGCACACTGACAGTTATAGCAGCGTGACGTAAAAAAGAAAGACAAAGGAAGCAACAGGAACTAGAATCAAAGATAAAAACATTAGAATTCTAACAACAAAGTAGATTAGACAGGCAATGGGGTCTGAAGTTAATGAAACTAAAGATAGAATTAAAGCAGATACTGGATTATAAGGTGGAACAAAATTTAAAATATCTACAGCAAAGATACTGTGAGGGTAGCCCCTGAGCATCAAGATAATTAGCCTGCTGAATTACAGCGCAGAGAAGTAGAGCACATGTCAGTAAAATCTTATACCCAGAGAGAGCCCAGAGGGTAGTAAAGACGGTGGAAATCATGGACGCATTTAAACATTACTATAGTACTTTGCATTCCCCTAAACCCTCATAACCAGTTTATGTAATCAATTCCCTATTACAATCCCTTGCACATCCGCAGGAGACACAGGCACAAAATGCATCACTATGTGCACCAATAACCTATGGGGAAATTTGACGTGAGATCTAAAGAAGCAAAATGGGAAAGTGCCCAGGGACTGATGGATTCCCGGGGAAATTTTATAAGAAGTTCACCCCCAGTATTATACTATCATTACAAAGGGCATATGTGGAGGCTATGTCAGAACAGGGAAAGTTGGCTCACTCATGGAATTTTGCCATTATATCTGTGATGCCCAAGCCCAGCAAGGACCCAATGCTGTGCGCCTCCTATTGACCAATATCCATACTACATAGATTCATAGATACATAGACAGTGTCGGCAGATAAGGGCCTATGGCCCACCTAGTCTGCCCATTTGAGCTTGTAAGTTCAGTTTGTTTTCCTAGAAGTCTATTTCCCCTTACCCCTGACCTCTAGAATTCCTTTATGTCTATCCCATGCATTCTTAAATCCCGTGATTGTTTCAGCCCACCACTTCCTCTGGCAGGGTGTTCCACTTGTCCACCACCCGTTCTGTGAAGAAATTCTTTCTCATGTTTCCTCTGAATCGTCCTCCCTCCAACTTCATCCCATGCCCTCTAGTCCTGAAACATCTTTTTCGCTTAAAAATAGTGTTTTCCTGCACCCTGTTCCTCCCTGTAAGATACTTGTATGTCTCTATCATATCCCCTCTCTCCCTCCTCTCCTCCAGGAAGTACATGTTCAGTTCCTTCAAAAATGTGGACTATAAATATTTCATGTCCGTACTTACGAGGAGGTTAGAGAATATTATTGCAAACATAGTAGGACTAGATCAGACTGGATTTGTCTCAGGTCGGCAGGCACAGGACAATGTCCGTAGGACACTGCATATCATAGACCATCTTAATGCAAATACAATTCCGTCTCCCCTGCGGAGTATGGACGCTGAAAAAGCATCTGACCAGGTGGACTGCGTATACCTGAACAAGGTCCTTAGGGGATTTGGATTCTACACCATCTTTCAAACAGATATACAAACTATACTTACTTCCCCCATGGCTTATGTTTGTGCTAATGGCCATCTGTCTGAGGGGTTCCGCCTGGGACGAGGAACAAGGCAGGGTTGCCCTCTATCTCCAGTGCTTTTTGCACTATATATAGAACCCCTTGCACAAATGATACAGAGAGACCCCGGGATAAAAGAGTCCTGCTTGCCTATACAGAACATAAAATAGGCCTGTACACAGATGATGTACTAGTCTATCTCACAGAACCAACCACATCATTGCCTACACTAATGGACCCGATACAGCAATTTTGTACAACAGCAGGCCACACCCTGAACATAGAAAAAAAATTAATTTTAACCCTGTCCCTTTGAGCCCACTTCAGCATTTCAAAAACAATTTCCTTTTTTTTTCTTTTTTGTAAATATCATTTTTATTGGTATTTTAACTTATTTACACATAAGTCAGCCAGACCATCATCCGTAGTGAAATTAGACATACAATTCAAAGGTAGACTCAGAGAGGAATAGTGTCCATACCTTGATGATACCTTGTTAGACCAAAAGAGAAAAGGAAAAAGTTTTTACTCTTAGCCTTAATTGGCTCCAGATTCACCCAACAGTGGGATATCAAACCAACATAGTCCGTGCAGGGTGATCCCAGACTTACAGTTTATCAAGTCACAAGGCATAATGTATTGTGGTTCTAGTCACAGGGGTTAGTTTCCGATCGACCCCCAGCCAGAGGTTAGGTGAAGTGCCCTCCCCAAGGCGGGCCTCCAGCCCCCGAGGACCAAGTGTCACCCCAGTCCAGGCCCAGGGATCAATAGGGTAAATGGATATAAAAGCCCACAAGCCCTCAACTGTCTCCCTCTCATCATGGAACAAAGGTTGGGTCTTTTAGCATATAATATATCTGCCAGCGGGTCCACCTCTCCGCAAATTTCCTTTCTTGATTATTTAGGCTATGTGTTATTTTTTCCATAACATAGATTTGTTTGGTAATGGCCCACCAGTCTTGTATGGTGGGTACTTTAGGGTCACTGTGAGGAGTATAAGTAAAAGGTGTCTAGTCATTGGGCCACGCATGTTATGGGGCAGGACCAAAAACCAAACCATCTCCATTGTCAACTGAAATTGGGGATCAAATATCTGTTGGAAATGGTGTTGCAGGCAAGAAAAAAAAGGCGTCAAGGAGGGACAACTCCACATCACATGGGTATGGTCGGCCCTTGTGGCACCGCACAAACACCAACAGCCCGCCCCCCGACCCGGGGCGTAGTGACCAGTAATTACAGGAGTTCTGAAATAGCGAATTAAGCATTTCCAAGAGAACTCCCTCCAGACATGAGCTGGATACCTTAGCTGAATATTTCCATGG
This sequence comes from Neoceratodus forsteri, assembly GCA_016271365.2. Taxonomy (NCBI): domain Eukaryota; kingdom Metazoa; phylum Chordata; order Ceratodontiformes; family Ceratodontidae; genus Neoceratodus; species Neoceratodus forsteri. Next base: position 1,377,702,066 of record CM028132.1, on the reverse strand, counting down.
CCTCTGCCAGTCCTCTGGGGTTATCAAGTAGCCTGATTCCTGGCTCCAGCGCGTCCGAATTCCTTCTGTGTCAACGGAACTCTGAATCTTCAGGGACCGGTAGTACATTGATATCAGGTTGTTTTGCCGATGCGTCCTAATATGTACTGTAAGGGTTTGTATTAGTGCTGGGATCCGTTCCTGGTCCCAGATTTCCCGGGGGAGGCACTGCATATAATGCCTAAGCTGAAGATACCGGAAAAAATCTTCCTTGGGAATACCAAATTCCTTTTGTACCTCATTAAAGGCCCACATTGTGCCTTGTCTGACTATTTGACTTAAGTATTTTAGGCCTCTCCTCTCCCACTGCCGGAAACCACCAATGAGGACTCCTGGTGGGAAATCACCCAAGCTGGAGATTGGGCACAAGAGAGGCGAAAATGTAGACAGTTGGTAACTGTTCTGGATATGATGCCAACCCCTTACCGAAGCCTCGAGCCAGGGATTCCCCTGTGTAAATCTCTTCCCAGAGTTCCCGGGATTGTATAGAGAGCTGTAGAATGCATTATCATCCATCAGCACCCGCTCAATACCCAGCCAATTTAGAACATTTGTTCTGGTTTGCCTGGATACCATATATATTAAATTAACGGCTTGGTAATATAACCTGAAGTCTGGGAGACCCAGACCCCCCTCATCTCTAGGAAGGGTAAGGATCTTAAGACGCACCGGGGTCTTTATTGGACCATATAAATTTAGTGATGTATCTGTCAATCTCCTTAAAGGTCTGCCTGGGTATCTGTATCGGAATATTCTGGAACACATACAGTGCTCTGGGGAGGGACACCATTTTAATTAGGTTGGTCTTCTGCGCCAGCCCATAAGGAAAGGCCCATGTGGCCAGGTCTGTTTTAAGTTGTTCTATAAGTGGAATATAGTTATATTTATAAAATTCCGGAAGAGTTTCGGCAAATGTACCCCAAGGTATTTAAGCTTTCCTAACTCCCATTTCCAGGAACAGCGGTTTTTGGCCCCTGAGTGGGACAAAAATGGAAGGGGAGCAACTCGGTTTTATTGAGGTTTAGTTTGTATCCTGAAACTGCACAAAATCCTCCAATATCGATTTAACCGCGAGGAGAGATTGTTCAGGATTACGTAAGTATAGGGTATGTCATCTGCATAAAGGGATATCGGTGCTCTACCTCCCCACCACTACCCCATGATATCATGCCTCCCTGATCCTCTGGGCCAGGGGCTCTATAAAAATCGCAAATAAAGGGAGAGAAGGACAGCCCTGCCTTGTTCCCCTATGTAGTGGGAAGTACCTGGAATGGTGTCCATTAATACTTGCTTGAGCCTGCGGAGGCGGGTATATGTTTTGCAGAACCTTTATAAGCTGGAAGGAAGCCCAATTTATATAATGTTTCATAAAGAAATTGCCGACACCCTGTCAAATGCCTTTCGGCATCTAAGCTGACCAACGGGACGGGACCCCCTCAGAGTGCACCCGGTGCATCACATGTAGAGTTCACCTGATATTGTCTGTGGTCGTGCGTGTGCGAACGAACCCTGTCTGGTCCTTATGAATCAGCGAGGGGAGAATCTGGTCGACTCTATGAGTTAGGACTGCCATAAAGAATTTATAGTCCTGATTAAGAACCGATATCAGCCTGTAGGAGGCACATAATTGTGGGTTTTTATCCGGCTTAGGGATGACCGATATAGAGGCACAGGCCCAGGACGGGGGAAGGGGCTCCCCCTGCATGACCCAGTTAAAGGCACGGCAAAGGTTTGGCAGGACCTGGGTCCTAGCCACTTTATAGAATTCCGCACCGTACCCATCTGGACCGGGAGATTTCTGGGATTTGGCCTTCTTAACGATGGCCAGCACCTCCTCCTCTGAGATAGGAGCAGTCAGGGCCTGGCCCTGGGCCTTTGTGAGTCATTGAAGATTGACCCTTCGCAAGAATTCCAACACATGGTGTGTGAGACATGCTTTTCTAGGGTATACAGTGACTGGTAGTAAGTCGCGAAGGCTTCGGCTATATCCTGGGACCTGGTGAACCGCGGTCCCCCAGAGGGATGAAGGATTGAAGTAATCGTGGACACCTTTTTCTGTTTTCGGGTCTGGTACGCCAGCATCCGAGCAGCCCTTGGCCCCACCTCATAGAATTTCTGGCGCAGAAAAGTGAGGGCCATCTCAGTCTGCTGCCGCACCATGCTGTCTAATTCAAGCTTAGTTTGCTGCAGTTGAGGGAGCACCGTAGTATCCCCTTGTTTGTGTGCCATTTGTAAAAAGTGGAGAGAATCCTCCAATTCCTGTCTCCGCGCTCTTCACTGTTTTTCTTGCTCTGCTGTGAATTTTATTAGGTGTCCCCGCAATACTGTTTTGATCGTGTCCCAATGAATGGCGGGAGTGGAATCTGCAATCGGGTTGTCCTCCCTAATCTCCTGTATCTTCTCTACTATAAATTCCCGGAACTTTTTAGAGCATAGATGAAAAGGATTTAGCCTCCAAACCGTACGTTTAGGCTGGAGGTCAAAATCCCATGTGGAGACCTGAGGCGCGTGGTCCGAGAGAGCAATGTCTCCAATTTGTACTTCATTCAGCATCCCCAGATCTTCCACATGTGTGTATATCTGGTCTATGCAGGAGTAGGTGCGGTGCACAGCAGAGTAGAAAGTGTAATTTCTTGAGTGGGGATGAAGCCGTCTCCAGGCGTCAACCCATCCTGCCTCGGTCACAAACCTTTTAAAGAATTTCTGGGCGGCTGGCGACCTAGGAGGCTTATTACTGGTGGAATCAAGATGAGGGTCGATAACAAAGTTAAGGTCACCGCCATCATGAGCACTCCTTTGTTTTGTACCACTTTGTCTAATAATGGCCTAAGCTGGGTCACCATCCCGGGAAATATAGATTCACCATGGTCACCCGCTTGCTGTGTAGAACCCCTGTACCAAGATCATGCAACCTTCTGGGTCAGCCCATGTATCGCTAACCTCAAAGGGGATACCTGGAGAGATGATGATGGCCACGCCCCTGCATCTGCCAGATTTGGCAGATGAATAGAACACCTGCCCCCTAGTGAGTTTAGCCAATTTTGTGTGTTCCACCGTATTCATGTGGGTTTCCTGCAAAAATGTAAGGTCAACTTTTGAGCGTCTGAGAAAAGCCAGGGTCCTTGATCTCTTAACTGGGGAAGCGAGGCCATTTATATTCAGGGAAAGTAGTTTTACCTTAGCCATATCCATCAGTGATCAGTAGCGGCACACTGGCTTACTATCTGGTAGCATCATTATGGCATTAGGCCCGCCTCCCATAGAGGACACCCCCAACGAGCTTAGTTGATTGTGGCTGGCGACTAACATAGAACAAAAAACAATACAGTAACAAGCTGGTCTAACTGTAACCAACAAAGCATAACAAATATACATGTTAACACTACAAGTTAAGTAACTAGCACTTCACGGGTCAGAAAATCTGCCCTAGGGCAAGGAACCTACCGTGAGCCCAGACACTGAGCATTAGCACACTGTGCTATCGGGGAAAAGGAAATGGGTCGGGTGACTGTTATATGCAGAACTTGTCCCCCTGTGATCCCTGGAAGGTTTAATAGGGGAATGAACCAGGTAGAAGAGAATTCTGCATGCTGGAATGTCCCTTCAGACCTTGGTGCGGAGACTCTGCCGGGCAGAGGGTGCCAGGATGCCAGGATGACCGGCAGGTGGTCCATCCCCATCTCGCGCCCCACTGGTCCTGGGATTATTTGGCTGTATGTGGGCGGTCCAGCGGACAGCACCCATGGCACGCAGGAGGCCCCCCAGCGGCACAGAACCCCAATCTTCCAGGCCCCGCCGCACCCCGGACCGCAGGAGCGCCCACCCCCATGTAGGCCAGCATCTCCCCTCCCCGCAACACCATGACCCAGGCTGGGTCGCTAGACCCGCAGTAGACTCTTACTCTTTCACTCATTCCTCCTCAACATTCAAGGGATGAGGATGGGTTGACAAAGGGAAGCTCCCAGGGGACTCCGTACAAGCGTATATCTAGCTTGCTTCCATCCAGCGCTCCTCCCCCACCCCCCACTCCAGTAAGTTGTGGATTCCCCCCTTCCTCCCGCCCCCGCCCCCATACCAGTAGGTCTGGAAGTGAACCCTTGCCATCCAAGTGGGTATTCAGGAGGAGAGCGGCACCTCGATGACCTCCAGCGCTGTCTCCTTCAGTAGGACCCTCCCTCCAGTCGACTCGCCAGGTGACCACCTTATCGCGGTCACTACAGCAGGATGAACCGCTTATTGATCGCAGGGGTCGAGGCCTCTTCACTCCCCCCTTTATTATCCCTTCCCTCCAAAGCGTCGGATCTCCCGCTCAGCTCCCACCCCTCCCACTCTGCCCTTGGCTCTACCTGACTAGCTAATGCCATCCAGCAGTGCACTTGCATTTCTGCTGTATCAGGTTCAATTCACCGGGCTGTATTGAGAAAGGAAGCAGCAAGAAGAAGAGATCCCCCACCTCTGCTACTTTTCCTTCCCTCCTTATGCCGAACAGACCCATTCCTCTCCTTTAAACCCTCCTACATTCCCCCACCATCCCGCTCTCAACTCCCATGCCCTAGAATTTGTGGAGCTGGAAAGCCCGATTGCGCGGTCCTCTATGGCTCCGGCTCCAATCACCGCCACTTCCATGATGCTTCCGGCTTCCAGCTACACAATCCGGCTTCCCCCATAAGTGGCCCGACCCAACGGCAATGGCCTAACCCCCAGCTACCCTTCGGTTCCCAGCACCCATCACCATTCGTTTACAACCCCCTCAAGACCCTGCCTCCCCCCACGCGGCAGCCAGAACCTGTGCAACTCTGCATGCTTCTGCTTATACTGAAATCCACCCCCGTTACCCCTCACAATGTGCCACTTTTCGCCTCCCCCTCCGGGCCCACCCAGATTTACATTGCGGTAAATATGGAAGTCCTTTACTTGCTGTCTTCAGATCTTCTTGGCAGTCTCCAACGGCTGCAGTCCCTCTGAAGAAGTCTGCTTCTCATGTAAGGTTCCAATTATCTTCTTGATGGCCTCAGCACCCTGTTTCCGCCTCTCGTCCCTCTGCTCTGCACTCCACAGCTTGTGGGCAAGTTTCGTAGCCACCGAGGGCTCTTTTGGAGGAGGTCTGGTCTGGGGAATCTCAATACGCCACTTGTTCAGCTCCAACACCGCTTCCTCCGCCGTCTCCACCAATCTGGACCCTTCAGGGAACAGAATGACCATCTTAGCAGGATACGGGGTGCGAAATTTAATCCCAGCTTTTTTCAGCGCTTTCATGACGCCGGAGTAGGCGCGCCCTCACGCCATTATCTCTGGAGCATAATCGTTTTCAAAATATAGACACTGCTGGCCCAGGAACACACTTCCCTTTCTCCAAGCTGCCCTTAACACCGCCTCTTTGTCTTGGAACCTCAGAAACTTGACTAGGACAGTTCGTGGATGGGATCCCGGTGGGGGTCTTGGGCCCAACGTGCGGTGTGCACGCTCTATCTCCATCGAGAGGCCTTCTGGTAGGGGGAGCGCTTCCCTGAGGAACCTCTAGACGTAGCCTATCATGTCCTGGCCTTCTGAGCCCTCGGGGAGCCCCGAAATCCTTATGTTGCTTCTTCTGTTGCGGCTTTCGGCATCCTCTGCTCTGGTTTGCAACGCTCTGGCTTCCTTTTGTAGCCGGGAGATGGCTTGCTCCGCTTCCTTGAGCCTACCTTCCACCCCGACCATGTGAGTCTCACTACTCTCCTGCCTCTGCTCGAGCTTCCCAATGTCGGTACGAAGTGCGGTAGCCGTGGATTTCATTTCACGGCGAAAATCTCTCAGCTCTGCTAGCATTTGTGCCATTTGGTTCTGAAGTATTATAGGAAGCCTGCCCGGCCGCGTCGCCACCACGCCGCGAGAAAGAGGAAGCCCGCGAGTCCCCGCTTTCTGAGTCTTCGTCCTGAGACTTCTCTTCATCTAGATGAGCGAGGATTGAGAACTTATTATCCCCTCTTTTTTTGGGCATTGTAAGCTATCCTCCCGTAGTCGGTTTGGTGTGATGTCGTTAGATTAGGGATGCTGGAGGAAAATTATAGGGTCAGTCGGGAGAGTGCCTCGTCTAAGCTGCCATCTTCACCGTGACGTCACCGGAAGTCTCAAAAACAATTTCCAATGCACTGGGGACTACCAAAGCTTAAATATTTAGGAATTCACCCGAGGGCAAAAAAATAAACACTTTTACAAAGATAACCCCTTGCTACTAAATATACAAACACTCATTAAGAGATGGTTCCTCCTCCTGCTCCCCCCTCCATAGTTGAATACAAACTATAAAAATGAACATACGACCGAGATATCTGTATTTGTTCCACTGAGCCCCGGTGCAACTAAGCAGAGCATGGTTTCAACAGATGCAGAGACAAAGAGAAATATACAAATTTGTGTGTCAAATACCCGAGCCAGAGTGAGGAGTGGGGTATTGTTAGCAAGCAAGGAGTGTTGGGGGGCACTCCCAGATTTAGAGGCCTACTGGAAAGCTGTTCAGGTTAAGAATGCTTTATTGTGGATGAATTCTCAGTACCAAGCCCACTGGAAGACAATCAAAATGGACAAAATTGAACATGCCCCATTACCTGCCATGCTATCTGACCCCAAACTCATTCTATCTTGTGCGGCCATTTTGAGTCAGGTTAAGCAACAGATAGTTCCGATGCCATATGGCACTACTGGCAAGAATAGGTTCACCAAAAAATTTACATGTAATACATACAGGGTGAAGCAGGTTACACGAGGGGCATGGGAACAATTCTGCTAGAGTCCAACTATATCCCCAGATTTATGGAGATTCCATTGGTTAGGATGGGACTTGTCATTTACTCCAGCGACCCTATACCCCTGGTGTAAAAGGCAGGTCACAGGTGGGTTGCAATACCCAGAACAGGTCCTAAAAGAATCTACAATTATTACATTCGACAAATGCCAAACAAGATTTGCCTGGTCGGTAACAGACCGCTTTCAGTACTTTCAAATCAGAAATTACATTCTAGCCCAATTTAGAACAGGAGTGAGGGAGAAGCACAAGGGGACACTACAGAAGGAATTATCACTGAGCTCCATACTTCATACACTCCAGCAGAAGGGAGCGATTACTCTTTTATACCAACTTCTCCTTCAAGTGAAAAAAACACAGGTACAAATACATAGCAAATAAGTGGCACGTAGATGCCCAAATACAATTTACACAAAAAGACTGGGAAACAATATGGCAGAGAACGTATAAAACCGCATCATCCCCACAGTGGCATGAATATGCTTGGAAAGTTAGAACAAGATATTTTATAACCCCAGGGTTGCAATTCAAGTGGAATACTCATACCCAGGCTCACTGTTGGAGGCAATGCAGAAAAGCACGGCCCACTCATTACCATATATTTTGGAGCTGTCCAGAGTTGGAACCCTATTGGGCAGTGGTGTCTAATCAGCTGAAACGCCTATTTATAACTAAGGAACCATTGTTGTTCCAACACTTTTTGCTGGGACTCCCTCCCTCCCAGAGAACTGAAAGTTAGAGTTATTGTATCTTTGGGATAGTTGTGTGGTGGTGGCAGCAGCTAAGGCTATAACACAAAAATGGTTTCCGAGACCGGCTCGGTGGTGCTGAGGGTTGAGGCGCTGGACGCCACACCAGCAACCCGGGTTCGGGAGTGAGCACGGGTCGTCAGGGGTCGGTGGGGATGGGGAAGGATGGAGCACCCTAGGGCTGCTCTCCTTCCCCGGGGAGGGGGGGATTCTCTCATCCTGTAGCTCTGGCAACTCCTGGCAGAGGCTGGGGACAATGCAGAGCTCGGGTGCAGCTTGCAGGGGATTGGAGCTCGGCGGACATCCTCTGGATGCACACGGAAGTGTGCGTACGCTTGGATGGATGTCGTTGCATGTCCGAGCTCCAGGGCAGAAACACAGGAAAAATCCCCCTACCATCGGGTGATGCGACGATGAACACCTCGTGGTCCGACCACATGCCCAAGGTTGGCCAATTCTCTGGTTCTCCCGTGAGTCTGGGGCTTCTCTGTGGAGTCAGGAGAGCCCAGACCCCGCTTACCTGATGTAGTTCCTGGAGGTTGGTTCAGGAGGGCGGTTGAGTCCAGTACCTTGAGAGTTGTGATCCCAAGAGATGCCTCAAAGGCAGGGTTCTTACAACTAGAATATACAAAAAAATATATATATATATATATATATATAATGGTTTCAGAGCTCCCCTCCACAGGGAACTGACTGGACTGAGACAGTAGGTCAGACTGCAGACACGGAAAGACTTACAGTACCTTTTTGATACAAGCTAGAATGCAGGCCTACCTGTCATGATGGACCTGATGGCCCAATGGAAGTTAACGCAGGACCACGGAGCAGAGTAGGGGGATCTAGCTTTCCAAGCACATCTGCATGGAAGCAGGTGGGCTCTAAAGGCACTTAGGATAAACAAATAGCTGGGAGCCAAAAAATGAATGGGACTGAACGATTTGCTCTGATGATCCTCACTCACCTAGCCTTACTGCATACATGAAACATTGACCCGAGAGGTGAAGAATGTGACGACAAGAAGAGGTTGAATGTTGAACTACCACTTCACTTTATATGTAAATATGTTTTATTTCAGTTGTTTAATTAGCTTATAGATAAGGAAAATGTATCAAAGGACTCAAAATATTTTGATGTATATGTATTATTGAACCTGAGCAATGCTTTGAAAAAAGAAAGTTTAAACAAACAAACAAGATTTAAGCAATAATGACTGAAGAGCCATTCATTTCCTGGAGATTAACGATCGTCTTGGGGGGGGAGAGGGGAGTGCCAGAGGCGCAGCCAAGACCAACCTCACCCAGCCAGTCATTAATCAACAGGAAATGAACGGCTCTGAGGTCATTACTGCGATTATAAGTCTAGCTGCAGCAATGACCCTTTTTTGGGAGTTTTTTTTTTTTTTTTTTAATTTATTCTTTTTCGTTCTGTGCCGCACAGTGATAGTGCCACGTGCCTAGAAGACTGCTGTATGGTGTCTGCATATCAAAATGGATTTGAAAAGGCCGGCCTGGTGGCACTGAGGGTTGAGGCGCTGAACGACACACCTCGCTCCACGCTGGCAACCCGGGTTCGGGGACGAGCTCAGGCCGCCTGGGGTCAGCAGGGGGAGAGAAGGACTGAGCGTCCAACAGCAGCTCTCCTTCTCTGGGGAAGGTTCCGTGCAAGTCTTGCTGCTCTACTGCCATCTCTCAGGTGAACCTGGGGTTGACAGAGCAGATCGGGTCATGCAAAAAGGGTATGGGGCAGCATCGGACGAGAAGTCCTGGGAGGAGTTGCGTCCTTACGCATACCTCCCAATTGGCTCTCCCAGAGTGCTGACGTCTGCGGGGAACAGAACATGGAAAATGGTGGCCCGTCACTCCTAGGTGACGACCCCTTGCTGAGCACCTTGTCAACTGCCAAGACAGGAGCAGACTCCACTGTGCAGCTCCCGCTCCACCGTTGTCTGGGGAGAAGGTAAGAGGGCACCTCTCCTCACCCCACCCAAGGGAATATCCAGGATACCTAGGGCTACTGAGGGGGGTGAGCACTCTAGGGGCAGACTCCTGTGTTGGGCCGCCGAGGCAAGCAAGGTATGTAGGGGCTCTGATTGAGTGAAGTGATGGGACAGGCAGGAGGAAAATGATCAAAGATAAAAAAAATGGATTTGAAAGCTGGCCCGGTGGCACTGAGGGCTGAGTCGCTGGACGCCTTATCTCATACCACACCAGTGACCCATGTTCGGGACAGAGCATGGGCCGCTGGGGGTCGGCCAGGGAGAAGAAGGATGGAGCACCCAGCAGCTGCTCTCCTTCTCCGGGGGGGGAGTCACCTGCATGCTCCCGCCGCAATACCGCCATCTGGGGGAGCCCGGGTGGAAGGTGCGGTAGTTGGAGGAAGCAGTAAGGGCATTGGGCAGATGTCAGCAGAGGCACAGAGCAGAAGGCATGTCTCAGCGCTTCTCCTAGCTCATTGGCCCTCACTGCACACAGACGTCTGGGGATGAACAAGGGAAAAAAACCTCCGTCTCTCCTAGGCGACGACTCCTCGCTGCGTCTTCGGTTTGTTGGGGCAGACTCCGCTGTACCAGTCCACGTCACAGTAAGCATGGATTTGGGGAGGAAAAGCAGGAGGTTCCTCCTCACCCTACCCGAGGGTTATCTGGGCACCGAGGTTAGTGGAACTGTGTACTCTAGGGGCAGACCCCGGCGAGGGAGGACCATGCAGAATAGGCAGTCTGAGAGAGTGGAGAGAGGAGGCAGTAAGGCACATAAATACAAGGTTAAAAAAAATAAAAATTGATTTGAAGTGCTTCCATTTTCTTTTCTCTTTGCTATGGTTTAGTTATTCTGAGCAGTCTTTTCTCACGGCTGTGTCAGTTTTTGTGCATCACAGCTGTGTAGAAAACAGAGTGCTGCACACAAACAGCTGTGCGGCTGCCCTGCCGGGCATTTCTAAGAGATTTCAGCCCGGCATGGCAGCCAATCAATGAGCTAGTTAAGCTCATGAATAATTAATTAAACTTACAATGTATTTTTTCTCAGCTGCTCTCCTGGCTTCAGTCCACCGTCTACAGTTACCCCCAAATCCTTTTCCTTGGTAGTGCTGGCCACTGGTACACCACGCAGGACTCCCACCTCGGAGCACAACAGTTCATGCAGCAGGACTTGAGAAATAAGTCTAAAACCCTTATTATATCTATCAAAGAAGAGCTGCTGGAATGGCTATGGCCCATATTACTTTACTCTGCAAGCAAAACTGGAGTGGACAGTGTTATAAAGAAAACATGGCAGGAAGGGTGCTTCGGTGGTTACCACAATGAGCTGGGAAACACTGTGGGACCTGAAGCAAGTCACCTGGCCTCTCTTGGCATTACTTTACTCAGCTGTAACGTTGGGTAAAAGTAGAATCCCACTGGAAATGAGATACTGCCCCTCATTTGGACAAGTCAAGGTAAATAATTTATTATAAAGTCTTTTTTTGTTTTGCTAATTTTTTTGTTGCCTTTCTGTGCCTCAGACTCCCTGGCCCAGCAGCCCCCTCCCCTTCACCAACCATCTCACAGACTCACCAACCACTTACCCAGGACCACATGTGGTGCTGGGTGGCCAGATACGTCTGTAATGTGTGGGTCAGTGAGGGTGCCGGATTGGACCGGGGCATTTTTCCTCTGATGCTTATCCTTGAGAAAGTGCACGCATGTGCATAACTTTGGAGGCCAGGGTGGCACTGGCTCTGGTGTGATGCAGCTTCTGTCTATGAGTAAAATCAATTTACAAACATTATCCTTTCCAAAGTCCGGTCTGTAAATCTTGCTCTTCACGGCATGTGCAGCCAAGCTTCTTTTTAAAAAACTGACACTGGTGTTTCTCTCCTGGAGTGCCATAGTAGTGATACGCGTAATGTAAATGTCGATGTGATGGCTTCCCCACTGTGTTCTTGCTTGCGCTATTACCTGGCTTTCACTAGGTGGCACTTAAACAGTGAGCCACAGTGCGGCTAGTTAGGGGGTGGCGTGCTTAAATGCCAGAACTGCTTGGAGTCAAGAACTAAGGAAGAACTCTGTGCAAGAACTGGGAGAGAAGATTTCAGTGCCTCAATACCACGACCCACAGAGAGCGAGTCGGAGCCTGCGGAGGATCATCCTGACCTTTGGCAATGGGAGAAGCTCTGCTGGGAGAAGGGAGTCTGCTGGGAGTCACGGGAGAGAAAAGAGATGGAGCGCCGACTGACTGAAGTCAGCGGAGATGCAGACTTGGGCAGTGCTGCATTCCATCTGATTAGGCTCTGTTTGCACCAGAGTTCTGCATCGCGTTTCCAACAAGTCAAGGTATGTGCAAAATGTCTGTTATGGGTCACGGTGTTTGCATTCTGTCAGATGAACTGAAATATAACAAGGGGCAGTAAGTAGACTTTCCAACGAGGTTGGTACCTGCTTGCTGACTCTCAGTGATGAAAATCGCTGACATTCTATGAGGGAGCAGTTAGAAAAAAAACATTCACTATGTCTGGAAACTAGCACGTCCGAGCCCGATTCAAGCACGTGTTGCTTCAGTAAAGTGTGGAAGGTAGAAGGTCACCTGGGGGCCAGTGACCATCACATGGTATGGTTCAATTTGGCTACTACATCTAAATCATCCCATTCCACGGCAAAAATATGGGACTTCAGAGGAGCTGACTTTGATAAAATGGCCGACAGAGTTAAGCTAGCCCTGGCAAAAAGAAACACAGGTGAGGGGGTACAGACAAAGTAGGCAAGCATTAAGGATGCAATATTTGAAGCAACATCCATTGTGTTAGACAGAAAGGAAGTTCAAAGAAGAGAAACCACTTTGGTTCTCAAATACAGTAGCAGAAAAGGTCAGAGCCAAAGGCTAGCCTTCAGGAAATATAAAGGAACACAGCGGGATGAAGATAAGGAGGCATACCAAACTGCCCTAAAGGGAAGCAGGAAGGCAGTAAGGCAGGCAAACTCCCAAACTGAGAAAACACACACAGCACGAACAGTAAACAGAAGGTGGCAAGACTTTCTATAGATACATTAGTGAAAGGAGAAAGTCCAGAGGGGTATTGCTAAGCTAATGGAGAAAAGGAGCATGTGAGGAGGAGGACCATGTAAAAGCATCTATCCTAAATAGATACTTTTGCTCAGTATTTACTGATGAGAAGGTAGAGCAGGGCCCACAGCTGAGCACCATGGACACAGGGGGGAGGGAGGTGAGCACTACTCCCTTCACAAAAGAAAGGGTCCTACAAGAGCTTGCTAAGCTCAGGGTGGACAAGACAATGGGACCTGATGGCATACATCCATGGGTACTTAAAGAGCTAAAGGTGGAACTAGCAGAGCCATTAGCAGAACTGTTTAGTGAGTCTCTGAGCACAGGAGAGGTCCCAGAAGACTGGAGAAGGGCTCATGTGATTTCGCTCCACAAGAGTGGTAGCAGGGAGGAGGCAGGGAACTACAGACCAGTCAGTCTTACCTCAGTAGTGGGCAAGATTATGGAGGCACTCCTTAAGGAAAGGATAGTGCAACACCTGGAATCCATAGGGGCACAGGATCCAAGACAGCATGGGTTTACAAAAGGAAGGTCCTGTCAAACTAATCTCATAGATTTCATTGACTGGGTAACCAGAGTGGTGGACCAAGGGGGAGCAGTTGATGTCGCCTACCTTGACTTCAGCAAAGCTTTTGACACTGTTCCACATAGAAGATTGATAAATAAGCTGGGTAGGCTTGGGGTGGGTCAGAAGTTGGTCAACTGGGTGGCAAACTGGTAGACGGGCAGAAAACAGAGAGTGGTGGTAAATGGTATACAGTCAGAAGAGATGCAAGTCACAAATAGTGTACCTCAGGGATCAGTCCTGGGGCCAGTCCTCTTCACTATCTTCATCAGTGACATTGCAGATGGACTGGAGGTAAGGTTTGTCTGTTTGCAGATGACACCAAGATCTGCAACAAGTAGATGATCAGATGGGGTGGGCAGAATGAGAAGAGATCTGGATAAACTAGCAAAATGGTCAGAAGAGTGGCAACTGGGGTTTAATGCAAAGAAGTGCAAGATCATGCACATAGGGAAGAGAAACCCTGAAGCCACCTATATGCTGGGAGGGTTGCTAGCAGTCACAAAGGAAGAAAGAGACTTGGACATCATCATCACTGATGACCTGAAATCATCAAGCAGACCTCTAAAGCAGTAGGGGCTAGGGGATGTTAGGGTGTATTAGTAGAGGTATCACAAGTCGTAAGAGGATGTAATAATCCCTCTTTACAAGACACTAGTTGAGCCCCATCTGGAGTACTCGCGTGCAGTACTGGAGGCCACACCTTCACAAGGACATTAACCAAACTGAGGCAGTCCAGAGAAGGGCAACCAAAATGGTGCAGGGACTGTATCAGAAGACATATGAGGACAGATTAACAGAGCTCAACATGTATACCCTTGAGCAAGGAGGGAGAAGTGATGATATGATCGAGGCATTCAAACACCTTAGGCATTAACAAGGTGAAAGAGTCTAACATGTTTAAATATAAGAAAAATAGCAGAACAAGAGGACACAGGATGAGATTAGAGGGGGGCCGATTAAGGGGGCATATGAGGAAATTATTTTTCACAGAAAGGGTGGTGGATGCATGGAATGGCCTACCTCAAGAAGTGGTGGCTATTAATACAGTGCAGGGCTTCAAACAGGCATGGGATAGGCATAAGGGAGCAATACAAATGAGTATGAATAGATAGGCCACTGACAGAGCAAAGGCCAATGGCACATTTATAAAGTAGAAAAAGAAATGGGCAGACTGGATGGGCCTTGCGGTCCTTATCTGTCGTCAACTTCTATGTTTCTATGTAACTGTTTTTTGTTTTTTTAAAAAGAGCTGATGACAGAGGTACCACAGACTAGGAACACTGTCATTGAGTAAACTGGGCAAGAATGTGAAGGCACTTCTTGGGGGAGACAGAGCCTCAAGTGACAGTCAGTCAGGCATTTGTTATTTTTTTTTCCCCCACATGTGGGGATAAATTGTTTCCTCAGACAGCCCCTGGTGTAACCTTAGGCTTTTTAGTGTCTTTGTTGCAGTTTCCAATGCCTGCTGAATTTTTTGGGGGGCGGGAGGTCTCTTGTTGCTGCGACTGGTGTAATGTTTCTTTCCCAGTTGTGTACTGATGAAAGGAGACTGAAGAGTCTGTAGAAATATGGGGGAAAAAACAGTGAGGAGGCCACGATGGGAGAGTTTTTTTATCCAGGGACAGCCTGCTGCTTTAAATGATTCTTTATGAGTGCTGTGGATATCATTATAGCCTTGTATCACTACAGTTCTTTTCCCTGGTGTGTTTTCTTTTCTGTTATTTGTTTGAGCTCCCTGGAGCCCCGCAAGCGGCTATGGCCCTCCCTTGGAGGGGCTCATCCTCCAGCAAGCGTCCCCATTCATGCGATCCCATGGTTACTCGCGGTTTTGCACGGTGGGGCCAGGGTGAGAGCTCCAACACCCCAGGCACCATCCAGAAGCCGTGGGTGACACAGGGATGTGGCAGACCATCATGGAGCCTGCCAGCTCCTTTTCACGTTTTCTCCGGTTCCCCACCCCACTGGCCGAGGATGCCAGTCGTGCCTCCCGATACATACTGCCCTCTAGCCACTGCCAGAGGGCAGTCAGCGAGAGGGACGACAGACCCCCCCAAGAGAGGAGAGCAGTCCTCCAGATGCTCAATGCTCTCTTGCCCCTTTTGACCCCCAGTGATCCAGGCTCGTTCCTGAACCTGGGCGCAATGTGTAGTGACCAGCGCTTCAACTTCCAGTGCCACAGGGCCGGCCACCCCTGGTGTGTTTTCCCAAGTGGATGTCTCATCTGTCATTTCTGTCGGTGCTTGTAAAGAATTGTTTGACTTTCTGCCATGCAAGCACATCTAATCTGAAAGGTTGTACAATGTATCTGACAATCGTAAAACTTGTTTAGGGGAAAAAAAACTGAGTTTCTCATAATTGTTTGTGCTGGGTTAGTGAAAATCCTGTCGGGCTGGTAGCTGAAAAAGTTGAGTTTCAACCACTGCCTTCCCCAGCACCAAGCTACAAACTCAACCCTGAATACAGGTCGCCAGCATTGTGAACAATAGCCCTACTGATGCACCAACAGACCGACTCAAACTAATTTTATTTTTTTTAAACAGAATCAAACTGGCATCCCCAAAGTAGGCAGCAGAATGGCAGAAGTGGGCAGCATCCCTTTGTCACCTACCACTAATCACTCACCATACTGACACTGGCCTCAGAACAGTAGAAATCCCAGTAGAACGGCACCCCGGACAGCTCACTCCTGACGTGGATAATCAGTTGACTCTGTCCTCGTTCACAAGTGAAGGAAGCAGCAGAATCCTTCCCTCCACCCTCCAGCAGGGGGCATATCAGCTCACGTAGGTGACGGAAGAAGGAGGGCACGGCTGCCTTCAGACGCTTGTTCAGCTCCTGCAAAGAGTTTTATAGATCATGATATTAGTGACCAGTTAGAACTGTTAACTGCAAAACATCCCAAGCACTGTCAGAACCATAAGAGGGTGTCCAATTCACGCTAACAGTTCAAAACACCTAAATTCTAAACTCAGTTGGCATACTGTACATCATTGTCTACACAGGGGGGTTTCTATAATTTCCTGCAAAGTATAAAACTCTGATTTCAAATTCCAGTTCCATGTTGGCCTGCCAGCAGAGCTCGAGTCGCAATGCCAATGACTTGGGTTCAAGGATGAGCTTGAGCCATTGGAAGGCGAATGGGGAGAGATGGACTGAGCCTCTCAGCGGATGCACTTCTACTGCAGGGAGGGAAGGTCACTGTCTCAACCGTGATACAGCAGCCACATGAGTGACCATAGGTCAGGTAGCAACAAAGGCATGATGGGTGGAAGGAGGTAGGCCAAGAGTAAGCATGCTCAGCACTGATTATTTCGAGTGCAGGCACCAGAGGGTGGGGGGTAACAAGTGAAAATACACGCCTGGCCCTGCAGGATGATCAGCCAGACACACTGGGGCTGTCCTTGCAGCTTCCTGTTCCTCCCGCCAACTAGTATTTGGAGGGAAAGCTTGCCCCCCCAACCCGCAAAAACCCCAGGGCCTAAACAGAGGGCTATCCCATCTTGTTGGGGAAGTAGTGGTCAGGCAGAGAGAGCAGCAGGAAGGAGTGATGGGGTGGATGGTCTCCTGGAGGCTGTGACGGTCACCATGTCAGAGAAGAAGGAGAGTAACAGTTCTCTCACCTAAAGAACTCAACAATACCTGTAATAATCCTTAGGGATGCAGTAACTCTGCCGTGAAGCGGCAGCGGTTAAGTGCAGTGGACAAGGAAGCGGAGTCATATCTGGAGTGACAGTTCAAGTATGCTCTCCTTAGCCCCATCAATTCAGTCTGCATGAAAACCATCACAGAATCTGCAGTTTATTTCTGTTACAGAAGAACCAGCATGCGACCCGAGTACCCTAGAGGTCAGTTTCATCTCCAGCCACAAGCACCAAGATATTGAACTATTAAATTTGCACTTTAACACTAGACACTGTGTGATTCGCATCTTTGTGCCACAGCCTAAACTGCACTCTCAGACTGCAATGTTAGAATCACTTGCCCTCACTCAAGACCAACCCAACATTTTTTCCTCACCAGTGGGTGGTGACAGAGTCCTAAGGGAGGAGCCTGGTCTGTTTAAAAGACAGGAGAGAGTCGTGGAGCAGCAGAGTTAAGTGTAATGGACAACTGGATTAGTATAAAACAAGTAAAATTTATTTAAAGTACATAGGCGGGATGACACACTTGACGCCTTACCTCGTACACACCGCAACCCGGGTCTGGGAATAGACTTGAGTCATCAGGAACTGGCAGGGGGTCGGAGCAGAACTGAGCAGCCAAAAGACAGCTCAGCTCTCCGGGAGGCGGTCACTGCCTCCACCCCCATAGTCCCACTGCCACCAGGTGGAAGCTTAGTGGCCAGCGAAAGCAGCAGGGGTGACACATAGCAGGTGGATACCTCAAGACGCGACGTGCACATGCCTCCACATGCGTGCACATGTCTAAGGTAGGGGGCTGGGTTATGGGGAGAAAATGGAAAATACTATAAACTTCATATTGAAAAAATACATAAGGCAAAGGAACTGGATGGTATTGAAACAAATTTTAAAAAATGGGTGCAGATATAATGGCACCAACATTAACATATTTTTTCAACTGGAGCTTAAATTACAGTACTTTTCTGAATTTATGGAAGATAGGAAAAATTATACTAATTTAGAAAGGAAGAGATGCATCTATATCTTCAAATTACTGGCCCTCTGTCTTGCTGCCCATACGAATGAAGGTGCGGGAAAGTCTTGTTCATCGTCAATTTTATCAGCATCTTAAAAAGTATGGACTGCTGACAGAATCAACATGGTTTCCATAGGGAAGGCCCATGGACCCAGCACTTGTTGATTTTAATAATCTAACATCCCAATCACTGGGCTGTGTTTGAGAAATCATAAGCAGTTGCCCAGGGAGCTATAAGGTCTGCTCCTAAGGCAATAGGTAGGGGAGTCCCACAAGGCTCCATCCTGAGCCCACTGCTTTTAAACATATACGTAAATGATCTTCCTAAAATACTTGCTAAGTGATGTCAGACCGTGAACAGATGACAGTTTTGGTGGCCTTTGAGGACAGCCAGACCGAACTGGAATGCAAGCTTCAAACAGATCTCAGTAAAATGTGCAAGTGGTTCACCAGGTCGGGTCTTCTGTTAAATGGGAAAACAACGCAATGTGTTTTTTGCTCGACATATAAGAAAAACAATGAAAATATGGTTATGAACCTGTTTTTTAAGAATGGACAAAAGGTGACAAACACGAACAGTTATAAATACTTAGGTGTTCAAATCGATGACAAACTGTCTTTTGTTAATGATATAAACATATTGGTTACAAAAAAAAAATCTAGGGGCTCTTTGTAGAATATCTTTTTGTTTGTCCCAAGAATCTAAAACTAAACTTGTTAAGCAATTATCGAGTCCTGTACTAGAATATGGAAATTTATTATACAGAAATCTGGCTCAGAAGGCCACATCAAAGACAGACTACATGTAAAACAAACTTGCACGATTTGCCCGTTTAAGCAGGGGTCAATCTTAACATTATTTTACTAGCCCGGGGCATAGTGCAAACTGCCTCAGGCTAGTGTGATGGCCCCTGACTTTCTCGGCTTGGCTAGTGTAATCTAGCCACTGTAATATGGCCCTTGAAGGGAACTGTAAGGGAAACCAGGTTCCTTTTTTTTCCCCACCTCACATTCTCCAGTTGAAAAGCTTGCAAAGACTGGAGAAAAAAAAAACAAAGAATGCCATTAACATGAAAGAGCCCCCATTCATTTCAATGGCATTTTTTTTTCTCCTGGGCATAACTTTCTTACCTTTTGATATTTTTTCAACTTTTTGTTGTTGAGGTATCATTCAGATTCACTCTCACAAACACAAGTGTTATCATTAAAAAATATCAAAAGATGGGGGGTGTGGCTTGGCGCTAGACAAGTTGCCTGCATAGTCTGTATCAGGAGATCAGCGTGGGGCTAAAATCCTGATATCAGTAGTAAAGCGCTGGAGTTCATGTGACTTTAACATAGCGACTGCATACCTGCACGTACCTGGTGCAGGGAAATCCCCTTTTTGATTGAATCGGACTCTGTAGTGCGCCACAGGACAACTCTTTTACTATGCTCCCAGGACTGCGCAGTCGATTCCACAGGGCTAAATATGGAGCCCACAGTGCAGGAAAAGTTTACTACCATCATGTGCCTCATGGACAAATTTACATAGGTGGTAAACACCACGACCCTGGCCATACATCAACTCAACAATCGCTGCGGCCTTATGGAGCAAAAAGCGGTGACCCAGGAGACAGCTATAGATGGCCACTGTAGTACCCTCCGAGAACAGGCCAGGCAGATACGAGCACTTCACGAAAAATTGGACGACTTAAAAAAACAGGAGCCACAGGAACAATCTACGACTCCTGGGCTTCCCAGAAGGATGCAAACAAGGGCGCACCTCGGACTTTCTGCACCGAACCCTGCCAGAACTGCTGAAGCTTTTCCCGGCTACTAGAATTACCAAAGAGATCCCACTGTTCGCTTCTGCCACAGCTTTGCGAGGGTAAGAGACCAGGGACTATCCTGATGAGGATCCTCAAGTTCACTAAGAAAGAGGCAATCCAAACCCACGTTCGTGAGCTGGGTAACTTATTCTGGCAAGGGCACCGCATTTTGATGTTCCACGCCTACTCCAGAGAACAGGTGCAGAGGAGGAAAGCGTTCCCTGAAGCCTGTAAGCTCCTTCATGAGCAGGGGATCCCCTTTTCTTTACGGTACCCTGCAGTCCTCCACATCATTCATAATGGGATTCCCATCCAGTTCTCTACTCCACAGGCAGCGCTGGATTTTTATAGCGCGAACCTGGGCCAGAGGGGGCAAGCCCTCACCTATGCTATTGCCAAGGAGGAGGAGCAGGTCGCCGTAAAAGCAGGCTGAGGAGGCCCTATCAAGCCAACAGCTCGAGCAGCATAGTTTCTCTATCAAGAGTCAGCAGTGAGGCCTACAAGATGCCAAACATGATGCACCAGCACCAGCTCAGCAGAGAAAATGACTGCAGCAGGCCCGACACGCCAGAAGGGATCATCCGATTGAGAGAGAAAGGTCAGCTACCCCTGCAGACACCAGAGAGGACAACCCTTGTGAAGCCCCAATCATTAGCCAATACTTTTCCACCGACCGCTTTGCCCTTTTGCTGGATTTATAACTGTCTGATGTGCACCCGGAGGACCCTGGGATGGACTGTACTCTTTCAGATGTGCCAACTCTTAATCCTGATCTTCTACATCCTGTGGATTACTCCTGGGCAAATGTGGGTGAGCCCGAGATCGCACCCAATACAGGGAACTGTGAACTGAATATGGGTCGACCGCTGGGCCAGGTCCTTGATCCTCCTCAGAGCAAGCCAGCAACAACCGATGAACTGGAACGTCCTCCAACCCGATCTGAAGGCCGCATTTGGGTCAGATAAGTAATTTTTTTCATTTGGATACAGGGTTGTATGGTACAGTTTTATGGGTATAGGGACAAGTGGATATTTGCTTGCTGTGTTGCTGGCCTTGGAGCAACCCCGACCCACCCTCTTCCTTTGAAGTAAATGGGTTTACTGTACCTGGGAAGAGAGCAAGTATCTTGGCTCCTTCCCCCTCTATCAACCCTCACCCAGGCAGGCAATCGATACTTTTCTGCCAGGGATATGTTGGATGACTGCTGAATTTTTTTTGCGCCCTCCGTTCACTATCCTGACGGTCCATAATCGCCTTCTGTCAGGATATTATTACCGTTAAGGCTATGGGCCCTATTCCCCCATAGGCTGCAAGTTATGTGGGAGAAGGCTGAATGCGGGATCCCTTCCATCCTACCACCCCCACCCCCCAGCTCTCACTCTCCCCGGGTGGGGTGGGGGTAGTATCACCAACATGGTGATGTTGACTGTCACAAGTTTTGCTACACACCCATGGGTTGCAGGTGGCGGATGTGTCTCTGTCATACCTTTCTTTACTACCACCACCACCTGTGCTCCAGTCACGTCTGCTGAGGGGCCTACGGAATAGATTTTTTTTTTTCCACTCCCTCCCTCAGCAACTTACCACAAGGAATGGATCACATCCACTCCCCCTCAGCCACCATCCCATACATGGAGGGATACGGTTTATTCCATAACCCCCCTTCCTTCTTCTATCCCAGCATACCTTCTCCTTGTCATGGAGTGCGAGTATGTCTTCATTCCTCTCCTGGTGGCTTGTTTTCCTGGTCTGGTGCCCCAGCGCCTTGACCTCCTATGTAAACACCCCCAAACTATACGCGTAGACTGAGAGGAGATGTTGGGCAATGTACTGCCCCTGAGCTCCCCTCGGATGGGCGACCACCCCCAGGGCTCACCTGGTGAACTGCATGGCTGACACCACACTTTGTTCCACCAGGTTTATGCCCCAAAGTTTTTGTTATTAACTACTCTGTATATAGTTAGCTGTTCTGGGACTGCTCGTAGTGTAGACTGAGGATGTCCCATTATGTGTGTTGATCGATGTAATATGTGCAGAAGAAGGAAAGATGATGAAGTATTAGTGTACCTCTCCTCTGGCTTCTCCCATCCAGTTGTGGGGGTGGAGGATTTAGGAGCTTGGGTGACCGTTTCCTCTGTGTGCTCGGGCCTCCTGGGAAGGGCTCTCCTTACCTGGACCATCTGTTTTTTCATGACCCCATTCTTATACATAATATTGACCAACAATGATCATGGGTTAACTCATCTGCCATACATGGAATGTGAGAGGGCTGAACTCTCCGGTTAAGTGGAAGAAGATCCTCTCACATCTCAAGCAGCTCAGGTCTCAGGTGGCCTTTCTCCAGGAGACCAAACTCACACACAAGGACCTGACCATGATGGTCAAGGATTGGGTGGGACAGGAGGTGCATGCGTGGGCACCTACTAGAAGGGGGGGTGACAATATTAATCCACAAGGTCACTTCAGTGGGGTCCGGAATCAACTGTAGCAGACCCAGAGGGGAGGTGGCTATTAGCCAGATAATTGACCCCTCGGAGCCGACTGCCCTATGCAATATTTATGCTCCAAACCATGATGACCCAGTCTTCTTCCACACACTTTCTGGGGCTATAGGCTCCTTTAATACACCCTCCTGTCCCCTCATTGTGGGGGGTGATTTTAACCTCACTCTGGCTCCTTGTATAACTAGGAATGACACCAGCAAGGAGACGCAAGACAGAGGGTCAAGGGCACTACACCAACTCATGCAAGAACTTGGTCTGTCCGATGCATGGCGCCCCTTCCACCCTCAAGTGCATGATTATACTTTTCACTCGGAGGCCCATGCATCGCACAGCAGAACTGACTTTTGGCTGACATCCCACCCGGTGATGGAAGCTTTGCTTAGCTCTGATATTCTCCCCACACTGATCTCAGACCATGCCCCAGTAATGCTCAGTTTGACATGGGGTACCTTCCACTCCCCCCTCCAGAAACGGACTTGGAGATTAGACCCTACCCTGTTATGCAACCAGGATTTTGTTCCTTGGCTTAATGTGAAAGCACAGCAGTTCCTGGTACATAATTCCATTTCTCACACCTCAGCTCAGACTACCTGGGAGGCCTTTAAAGCTACACATAGGGGCGAGCTGATGGGATATGCCTCTAGGAAAAGACGAGAAAGAAAACAGTTATTAGCCAAGTTAAAGAACGGACTAACTCAGGTGGAATTGGAATATAAAGTGCTTCCTTGCCCCTCACCCCATTCACAGCTGGGTAGAGAGGTTCTGGGTTTCAGATGGGAAATTAATCAGGTATTAACCAAAAAGGCTGGGGTCGCCATTCTATGGCTCCATCACAGATACTGGGAAGGAGGAGATAAAAGTGGAAAGGTACTTGCCTATCAGCTCAGAAAACCGCAGGAAGCAAGACACATACCAGGGTTTACAGATAATCTGGGGCACACGGTAATGTCACAGGAGGGGATTAGCACTATAATGACCTCATTCTACTCTGCCCTGTATACTTCAAAATATAATGGACCTGCCAGGCCATTCAATCCTTTCTGGAGAACCTCACTCTCCCTAGACTCAGTCCCCAGGATGCATTACTACTTGAAGCTCCCATTGCAGAACCGGAGGTCCAAGAGGCCGTAATGGGCCTACAGACTGGGAAGTCCCCAGAGGCAGATGGTTTTCCAGCAGATTTCTACTAAGCACTAGTAGGCCAGACCGCACCTCTTCTGACGGAAACATATGGGGAGGCTGGCTCTACTGGCTTCTTTCCACCCACTAAGAGAGAAACTGTCATAACCATCATCCCCAAAAAAGGGAAAACCCCTTTGCTGACAGGCAGCTACAGACCTATCTCATTAATAAATGCATATAGCAAGATCTAAGACAAAGTATTGGCCAATCAGCTCACCCCCCTACTTAGTTCCTTGATCCACCCCTCCCAGGTGGGGTTTGTCCCTTGCAGGCATAGCACTGACCATGTCCAATTACTGCTCAATATCATTCATGCCTCACAGACCTTAAACACCCTGGCTGCAGCAGTGGCAGTTGATTCCGAAAAGGCGTTTGACTCCCTGGAATGGGAGTATCTCCAGGCAATGCTCGCTCATCTGGGGGCGGGAGAACGCTTTACAGCCTGTGTCCAGACAATTTATACCAAACCCCTGGTTAGAGTTCTCACAAACAGACTCCTCTCTGACCCCTTCCCATTGGAAAGAGGGACCCATCAGGGCTGCCCTCTCTCTCTCCCCCCTCTTGTTCATCTTAGCAGTGGAACCACTGGCCACAACAATCTGGCAACATTCCAGCATCAAGGGGGTGATGGTGGGACAGGAAGCTTATTCCACCTTGATGTACGCCAATGATCTAATCTCACTGGAAAATTCATCAACGTCTCTTTCACCTCTTCTTGAACCTTTGAACAAATCTGCAACTCTGTCTGCGCTCTGGCTCAACCAGTTCAAGGCTGAGGTAATGCCCCTAAGCTCCCACTGCCTGCAGGCTGATATTGAACATCTTGGACTCCTTTGGGCACCCCAGGGACTCATATATCTGGGGATTAGAATCACCCCTGAACTGACAGGACTGTGGAAAGCCAACCTGCAGCCACTGATTCAGAGTTCCAAGGCTGAGTTTGATAGATGGAAGTTGCTCAAGCTCACCCTGACCAGGATTTTCTATGGGAAGGGAGCAAGCCTCGGGTTTAGCTGAACCAAATTAAGGGCCCACTGGTCAATGAGCGGGTGGGGCCTACCCTAGCTCGAAGGCTATAAATGGGCCTTTCAGGCGGCACAAACTGTACAATGGGTTCATCCCACTACGGCTCATTCCCCACAATGGGTGGATATGGAGAGGTCAGCTGCCAATGTGGCACAAGCTGCTGTCCTACTGCACTGCAAAAAGAAAGGTAACCCACATCCCCACTCCATAACAGACCCCTCGGTGGCGAGTTGGTATCGCCTCCACAGGAGACTTGGGCTATCCGCAATGCCAGCAAATACGAACATCTTGTGGCAGAACCCTGGGCATCCTAATAGATGGCATTGTTGTACTCTGGCCACTCTGGCTCGCCAAGGGCATTGCTAGGGTTGCTCATATCCTCAAGTCCTTGCTCGCTATTGCTGCCCCCTTTGGAGAGCTCCAGTTGAAATGGGGGCTGGGCCAGGATGATTTCTGGAAATATGTCCAACTGAGAGACGGCCTCCATCCCATACTGAAAACCTACAGTTACCATCGGACATTAACAACTGGATATCCCACCCTAAGGGGCTGGCAGGCAAACTATATGCCAAGCTGAAGAATGCTCTCTTACACCAATCGAAGGCATCCCGAATCACTTGGGGAAAAAATGACAGGCAGTAATATCTCGACACGGCAATGGACCCAAGCGTGGAAGGATACCCATGCCTGGTTCAGAGACGCTCATAGGTGCCTCATTCAGAATAAGACATCCCATGCATGGTATCGAACGCCGGTGGTGCTCCATAGGGCCACAATTCTAGATAATGACAACTGTTGGAGATGTAATGCCCCGGGGGGGGGGGACTTATATCACTTACTCTGGAATTGTCCCCTTATTTAAGGACTGGGGAAGCAGATTTTTGTGCTTGTAGTCAAGGTCCTTAGCTAGCAGATACCTTCCTCTCCCCTTTTTTCCCTTCTCGGAATAAAAGTTTTCCTAGCACACTTTAAACCTCTTGAGTAAAGGTGGCTTGCTCTCCTGGCCTTGCAGATCTAAAAAAACATCTTGTATAAATGGCGTTCCGCACGGGTCCCCACCATTGTAGAGGTTTTGGCTTCTCTTCCTGCTATGGCAGGGCTCAACAGGCTTTCCCACTTGCAACACAACTCAATTTCCAAATTTTTGTTATGTTGGGTGCCATACATGGCATATATGAGCCCCTCTGCTGATATAAGCTGACGGCACCTAGATGGCGAGGATGGACTGTAATGTGACCACTGATGCTATCTTTTCACACTTATGCACCTTACTTGTCTATTCTGACACTCCCAACCCTGATTCGACTGTCATTCAGCACTCAGTCCTACTATTCGGGCTGGTAGTACTAGGTAACGACCACTGTACATAGTTCCCACAGCTAGTGGATGTATTCATATGGATAAGGATGTCTCATAGCACAGGTTCTTTGTGTTTTTGTTTTGCTCTTTCTCTGTAGGGGGCCCCTCCCTTATGATGATCTGGAGATTTACCCTTATAGATCATGATCCTACAGGATGCCCTATAGCCAGTCCAGAATCTGGGTGGAGTCTGGTACGGAGAGTCCTCCTCATCTACAGGTCAGTATTTCATTTCCTCCTTTAAATCTCTAGAAAAGTCAGGAATCTCATGCTAAACTCCAAGCCCACGTGCCACTAGCTAATTTCGAGGCCTATACTGAAACTTCTGCCCCTTGTAGTAGTTTCTGTGACATCATTATACATCTGAAAACTGTACAGTAAATGTTTTTTGTTTTGTTTTTCCTCTCCATACCATTCAGTTTTCTAGACTGAACAATTATTATAAGTCTGCACCCTGTAACAAATGCAGACGATGTTGTGAGCTTTGTCTGAATGTTAATTTCAGAAAACTAATAAAAAGTCTTGAGAAAAAAAAACATATATATCAAAAGATAAGAAAGTTATGCCCAGGAGAAAAAACACTATTGAAATGAACGGGGCCCATAATCTTGGTGTTAGTGCAATCTCTAGGGGTCAGTGCAACTAGGCCATAACTTTTTTTGCACTGGTCTACCCAGGAAAGTAAAGCGTGGCCCCTGTTAAGTAAATATGACACACATCATTGTGCATTATATGCAACTTTGAACTAGTCACAACCAAGTGGTAAGAGAATTCAGTTGGCTCTCATGGACTTAGAAATTAGTAAAGTTTAAAATTGAACATCAACATACAAAGGTAATTCTTGACCTCCCAAAAAATGTTAGATAGCAGCAGAGATCAGTTAAAAGGGGACTGCCGCATATTTGTATTCACAACAAATATGGAAATATAGCAAATGTGCGTGACAAAATCATAGAATGAAATACCTGATAATAAGAGCAAAAATGTCACTTACAGAGTTCTAAGAAGCTCGTAAAAAAACCTTGCACCAACCATGCGATTGCTATAAATGAATTACACAGAAAATTTGTCCCCCGTGTTCATTGTACATCTCTTAAAGTATACACTGTACAATTTATGTAAATTGCATTTCTATCCTGTGCTGTAATCAGCTCTGTACTGTTATAGAGTTACCATCACAACGTTATGTTCTCTATGCATTGTACAGGGCTCTTGTTGAAAACAGGGTTTGACCCTGACAAAATGATCCTATATAAACATAGAAGTTAATGACAGGAGACCACCAAGTCTATCTAGTCTGCCCTGTGTTTTTGTCTAATTCTACCCCCTAGCTTCCCATTAGTCTGAGGGTTCCCTTGTGTCTATCCCATGCATTCTTAAATCTCCCCACCGTGTTTGCCCCCACAGCCTCTAGGGGCAGACTATTCCATGCGCCACCGCCCTCTCTGTGAAGAAAAACTTCCTCGCATTGGTACTGAACCGCCCCCTCCTTGTAGCCTTAAATCATGTCCCCTAGTTCTACTAACCTCCTTGAAGTGAAAAAGTTCCTGCGTCTGCATCTTGTTAACTCCTTTTATGTATCTGAATGTTTCGATCATGTCTCCCCTCTCCCTTCTCTGTTCCAGGGAATACATGTTCAGTTCACTCAGTCTATCCTCGTATGACATCTGATATAATCCTTGTACCATTTTTGTTGTCCTTCTTTGGACTGTCTCTATGTGGTCGATGTCCTTTTTAAGGTGAGGCCTCCAAAACTGGGCACCGTGTTCCAGGTGTGGCCTGACCAGTGCCTTAAGCAAAGGCAGGATCACCACCTCCTCCTGCTTGTGATTCCCTTCCCAATGCATCCCAGCATTCCACTGACCTTAAGTGCTGCCTTCCTGCACTGTTTTACCACATTAAGTCCTTTGAGATCTTGATTCCAAGGTCACACTCTTGGCAAGAGGAAGCTAGTCCCCCCTCCCCACCGGTAATATGTCTTCTTTGGATTTTTCTGCCCCATGTGCATGACTTTGCACTTTTTAGCTTTGAATCTCAGCTGCCATGCTCCAGACCACTCCTCAAGTTTCTTTAGGTCCGATTCCATCTTGCCTGCCCCTCAATGGTGTCCACCCTGTTACATATCTTGGTGTTATCTGCGAACAGACACACCTTTCCCTCTAGCCCTTTAGCTGTCAGCTATGAAAACACTGAAGAGCAGGGGCCCCAACACCAAGCCCTGGGGCACACTGCTCGTCACCCACCCCTCTGATGATAGTGCTCCATTTATCTGCACCCTCTGGGTTCTGTCCTGTAGCCAATTCTATACCCACTTAACCACTTCGGGTCCCACCCCCAGGTGGTCTAACTTCTTTACCAGCCTTCTGTGTAGAACCAAGTCGAAGGCCTCACTAGAATCAAGGTAGATCACATCAACCACCCCACCTTCGTCCAATGTCTTGGTAACCCAGTCAAAACACTCCACCAGATTTGTTTGGCACAATCTCCCTGCTGTGAATCCATGCTGTGTGGGATCCAGCTGGCCGCTGGCTTTGAGGAATGTTATAATTCTCTGTTTGAGCAGCGACTCCATCAATTTTCCTACTACAGACGTGAGACTTACTGGTTGGTAATTTCCTGCCTCCTCCTGGCTGCCTGATTTGTAAAGTAAGACAACTGTTGCCTACCTACAATCTTCAGGTACCACTCTGCTCTCCAGAGATTTGGTAAATAGTTTTGACAGTGGTGTGACAAGTTCATTCTCCAGTTCCTTTAAGATTCTGGGGTGCATCTCGTCCGGTCCCATTGCCTTGTCCACCTTCAGTTTGTTCAGTGCTTCTAGGACTTGGTCCTTGTTGAAGGGGCTAGTGTCTACCCCTGGTTCTGGGGTGCTGTGATTTGCGAGTGCTGGGCAGTTTCCTAGATCCTCCTCAGTAAATATTAAAAATAAGTACTTGTTTAGTATTCCTGCCTTTTCTGGGTCATCTTCTGCTACCCTCTTGTCACCTGTGGCAATCCTCACTATCCCCCTTTTTGCCTTCCTCTCCCCACCCCAATATACCTAAAGAATGATTTGTCGCCCTTCTTTGCAACCTCTGCAATCTTTGCTTCTGTCTTGACTTTGGCCTCTCTTATCCTTTTGTTTGTTTCTCTCATTTTTTCTTGGTACGACTCCCAGACCCTTTCCTTCTTTGTTTGTTGGTACACTTTATATGTCTTCTTCTTTTCTTTTACTATGGTTGCCACTTTGGAGAACCACAGAGGATTTCTTCCTCTTTTCACCTTGCTGACTCTTCCAGAGCATTGGTCTGTGGCCATCTTGAGTGCTCTTGAGTCTGCTCCATATAACTTCAACCTCTTCCTCCTCAACATAACTTCAACCTCTTTCTTCTCTGATTCAATTAAGTCATTTTGTAGAGTGGTTCTCATGTTTTGGAAGTCTGCCCTCTTAAAATCTAGCACTTTGATTCTTGAGTGACAGATGTGCACCATTAAACTTACTTGGAAGTTGACCATATGGTAGTCGCTGTTTCCCAAGTTGCACCCAACCATCTGGGTGTGAGATCAAGGTCAAAGATGGCATCTCCCCTCATTGCGGCTTGAACAAGCAGTTCTAGTCCTGTGCCCTGTAGGGCCAACAAGACATCCTTGCTTCTTCTTGTCACCATTGATTGAGAGTTCCAGTTT
Source organism: Neoceratodus forsteri (assembly GCA_016271365.2). NCBI lineage: Eukaryota > Metazoa > Chordata > Ceratodontiformes > Ceratodontidae > Neoceratodus > Neoceratodus forsteri. Next base: position 1,377,672,689 of record CM028132.1, on the reverse strand, counting down.
AAAATGTTATCAGTCAATTAGCACAAACACATAGCGTATGCAATTAGCTGTGGGCTAGCTCATAAAATGTCTTTTTATGTTTGCATGCACATCTGTGAGCAGCAAACATTTTGTTATAAAGAACTGTATTTAGGGTCGGCCCAGTGGTGCTGAGGGCTGAGGTACTGGACGCCTTACCTTGCGTCACACTGGCGACCCATATTCGGGAACAAATATGGGGTGCTGGGGGTTGGCAGGGAGGAGAAGGATCGAGCGTCCCTGGGACTGCTCTCCTTCTCCTGGGAGGGTGGGACTGCAGGGCTCGGCAACTGCATGCTGCCTACCAGAGGCTAGAAGGTGGCACATCAGCACTGGAGACTGTGGGTGAGAGTTGCAGCAGGTGCTTGGCGGTGGCGATGAAAGGCAAGACCGTCAGCCGCTTGGTGCCACTGTATTACAACCCTTAGGGAAGGTAAAGAAAACAGAAAATGGAGAGCCCTCCGTGAGGATGATGATGATCCCCCTTTACGACGGCCCGGAAAGGCACCTCCCTGAACACTAAATCTGGTCCTGTGGGTCAAGTCTCTCCCCACCTCCTGCCACGAAGGGTAAGTCACGGGGTCAAGGGGAGGGTGTCCCATACCTGGTGCCTGTGCAGTGGGTGGGGGACGTCTGATGTAGGCTGAGGATTCCAGGGGAAAAAATAGGTAACTGTAAAAAAATAAATAAATAAATAAACAACTGTATTTAGGAGGAGTGTTACTGTCAAGTCTAATGCAGCTCAGGCTGCTGTGGGCCCAACAATGACAGTCCAATGATCAGCGAGTCTGATCAGGATGCTGCTCTGCCAACTAATGGACAGAAACTGCGTGTAGTTGAAAAGAGACAGCAATCTATGAGACAGCAGCTGCATCATCTCATCTACACGACTCTGCTCAGCAATCTGCTGAGTGGCGTCAGTCAATTTTCAATTTTAGTTTTAATTTATTTGTTCAGCAAAAAAAGCCATTACAAAAAACATATAATAATATAAATAGCATAAATCTCACATCAATACATACACAGGATAAAAGCAAGCTATGTTCCTATATCATCTGACTATCTATTGCACTCCCCCAGATAATAATAGCAGTTTTAGAAGCAATCATCTTGTTCAATCATTACGTTAGCTATTTCATAATAACAATATTTTCCAACCTTAGCCCTTTTCATTACTTCTACCCAAGAAGCCCTATCCGGAGATGTCTACATTTAAACGCTCTTGATAATATGTCATATTTCTTTTCCTTATTTTAATAATTTCTGTTAAATATACAGCAAGTATGGTTATCATATCATTTTCAGAGTTAAATAATAGATCCAGCAAGAATCTAGGAGGAATATTAAATGTACCAATTAGTTTGTTTTAATATTTAATTCGAGCACTATGATACCATGGACATCTGAAAATAACATGTTCCAAGTTCTCTGGCTCAACCATAGAACAGAAACAATGATTTGACTGATTTGTTTTTTGACCATATCTTATAGTCAGTACATTACTAGGGAAAACTTCAAATCTATATTGTGTTAATATGTATCTATATTTTGGTTCTCTCACTGCAGTCAAATAATAATATTTAAGGGAGTGTTCAGTCGTATTCTTAACTAATCAGCAGGACATCTTAACCTCTTTGATCTTTGCAAGATCATAATTTTTAGCAAAATTTAGTATTAATTTTCTTATATACTTAACATATGAGAAAGAAATCTCTATATGTTGCTCCGTTCATCTTTTCAACCGATATAGATCAAATTTAGCTAATAAAGAATATACTGAGGTAATCTATCCAGTTTGCTTATATGAAAATAGATCATCTTTTTCCTTAAAGCATGGAAAAGTAGAGAATCTTTAGATTGAGACTGTAGTTTGATCCAGTACGAAAGTATTTGTTCCTGCACCAAAGAGGTGAAACTAATCTGGCCTGGCTGTGACCTAACCAGAACATTTGAAGTACCGGTCGGAATTCTTAGCAATTGTTTGTACGTTTTATTTAATACAAAATCAATTTTATTTAAATTTTGCATACCCCAAACCTCCACAGCATATGCTGCTTGTGATATAAGTTTTGCATTAATGACCTTAACCATGGGAGACACAGTTTTGCCACCATACAATATACTGAATCTCTTTTAAGAGTTTGGTCACGTTCTCTAACTTTTTTAACTGTTATAACAATGTGCTTATTCCATTTGGTACTACTTGCAAAAACCACCCCTAAATATGTAAATTCAGTAACAAAATCCGATTTACTTCCCCCTAACCTAAATTACCTATACTTTAATTTATTTTCAAACACCATAATTTTTGTTTCATTTGGATTTGGTCTAAGATTATGTGATTCACATAATCCCTCTAGTTTATTCAAGGATCTCTGCAGACCAGTCCTACTAGTAGATATCATGGCCAGACATCCACGTATGCCAGCCCAGGAATGTGTCTTTTTTCTATGCTCACTAAATGAAAAGATGGATTATCTAATGCAACAATTATGCCATTTATATAAATGTTAAACAGAGTTGGAGAAAGGACATATCCTTGTCTAATACCTTGGGTTGTCCTGATTTTTTCAGTCGGTGCTCCTGACTGAGTATATTTAATCTGTGCCCACGTATTTATATGTAATCTTTTAATAAGTAATATGAGATCCTGATCAATTCCTAACTTACACATTTTTTCCCAAAGCAATGAACGTAAAGCAGTGTCAAAAGCAGACAAAAAGTCCACATATGCTACAAAAATAGGCTGCTTCTTGATTTTAGTATACGTTTTAATGATATGATTAAGTAAAAAAATTTGTGTCAAGGTACCCGTACTCTTTTTAAACCCTGCCTGCAAGTCGGATAACACTTTTCTAGTCTCCAGCCAAGCTGAGGGTCTATTAAGAAAGACTTTCGCTAAAATTTTAGAAATGGTATCAAGTAAACTGATAGGTCTATAATTTTCAGGATTTTTTTAAAGATCCCTTTTTATGTATTGAAATAACATGGCTTCCTAGCCAAGAATCAGGCATATCAGCATACGTAACAAGTTTATTAAAATAACCCTCCAAACAGTTGACCCACCAATCTACATTGACTACTATTAGATCTACTGGAATTCTGTCAGGGCCAGGAGCTTTATTTTTTTTTTTTAAACGTTCTATTGCTATTCTTATCTCCTTCTGTGTAAACCATGTAAAGGACTTACTAATTTCCATAGTATACAGACTTGCAGGTAAAGTGTTATCAAAGAATACCATTGAATAGTATTCGATCCCAATTGCCGGGGCTATGTATATATCATAACTTCTTTTATAGTTCTTTGTGCCCATTGCAACAAGGACTCAATACTTTTTATCATTTTTTCCCCTCAGTCGCTTATAACATAGAATTCCATAATTTATCTTGATGGCACATCCGCTGTGTGTTAATGTATTCTTTATACAACTTCCTACAATTATTCAAATTTCTTACATTTTGTGTTGTTTTTTTTTTTTTAACCTGTCTAGTAGTAGCAGTTATCATTCTTTTTTGTTCCCAGCAATGTTTAAAGAACCAATTATCGTATATTTTATTGAATGAGTTCTTCTGAATATTTTTTTTCTTGTTTTGTTTATCCTTGCACAATTTGTACTGCAAGGTTAAAGAAAGAGTGGCATCAGTCATGATCAGGCTCCACGGAAAAGAAGAAATCCCACCCACTGCTGTACACCCACCTCCCGATCACATCCTTGCACACAATACACATCTGCAAAGCAAAGTGTTTATTTACTAATATGAACTGTGATGTCCAGCTGTTCACGATGAGGGTAGGTTGTCTTGCACCAATGTACAGAAGTACAAGACACAGCAGTCTGGAAATGCCAGCACAGGCCACCCTCCCTACCCAGCCCGTTAACATACCCAGTGCCCCCTAGTCCCCAGCTCACACAGATTCACTCTGCTCCCTTGCCTCTCAAAGAATGAGACAAACTGGAACCAGTTTGAGTGGTGTACAGTATAATTTTTTTTTCTATATTCATTTTTATTCTCCACGGCGGACCGCTGCTTGCATCAGCCAGCCTTTGCTGGACTCCAGGGTCATTCGGGATCTTCTGGCACTGTGTGCATCCCAGCAGACTCCTGGAGCCAGCCCAGAGGCTTTATCCTGCCATGGCCCCTGCTGTTTTCCACTTTCATTACCCAAAGCCGCTGAATGCGGTAGCGCCTACACATGGAGGCAAGCATCTGCCGTGGCTCGGTGACGCCTCTTCCACCTCCCTGGCCTAGTGCAGGCTCCTCTTGCACAGCACTGCCACCCAGCCTCCACCAGAAGGCAGCCAAGTACCGAGGAGGCCCTCTAAAACCTCCTGAGAAGGAGAGCTGCCAGCTGACAACTCGATCAGCTCCTCATCCTCCTCCCTTCCCCGGCACCCCAAGCTCGAGCTCGAACCCGGGTTGCCAACATGGTGTGAGGTGTAGCATCCGGTGCCTCAACCCTCAGCACCACTGGGCCGGCTGAGTATAGTGTAATTTGTTTTCAAACTGATCAGCACATTAACTACCTGTCATTTGATATAATGGACTATTCTCTCATGTTGTACTCCTACATGGTACATGTATGCAATAAGACACGACAGGGTGTGCAAATATGCTTTCATAATTGCATGGCTCGAGGGCGTTGTTCGGCACGAGGCGCTTGTGCCGAGTGCTGTTAAACACCTGAGAGCTAAGTGCAATTATGAAAGCATATTTGCACACCCTGTCATGTTTTACGGCACTTATAACACAGTGACAAAAACCAAAACGAATTCTGATAAATAAATGGAAAACAACAAGTGTAGAGCTGAAAAAAGCTGAATTTATTAATGGTTAAATAGTCCCGGCTCAACTGAGCCTCTAGTTAATGGAGCTCAACGGAGCTACTGTAGTAGGGACTTACTGAAGAGCGCAACAGAGCCTTTTCACTATTAAAATTTAAACAGAGGAGGCAAACATTTTATGTCCTTTTAATAAAAGTGGAAGACAACATCACCTGTGAAGGTACAGTTTTGGACAGTTGTGCTGTTCTTTGGATGCTGGATTTCATTTTCTGCAGTGATCTCTACTATTTCTGTAGTGGTGCTGGTGGTGGCTGGGTTTGCTACTTTGCTGACTGGAGCTGCAAACTGTGTTGAAACTGCTGCTGCGGTTTCCATCGGGTGTTTTATTTTTGGGCTGATGTCATTTCCTTTGCAGAAATTTCCAATCGAATTGTGGTTAGGCACAGTAGTGTTGCTGGGATGTGGCTGGTTCTGCTCATTGCTGTTGTGTCCACCGAGAATGTTGCTCCAGGTATGTCGGTTTTCCATCGATGCACTCCAATAGCTTTGTAGGCTGCTCTCGCTTCAATGGCCAGTGATGGCCATGATCTCTATGATTCAAGACCTGCCTCACTGGGAGATGTACTGCTTTCCCTAAGTGAGTGGTTTTATATATGGCTAAGGATGTCTCTTTCTGAGAGTCGTGGGAGCATGGCTACGGTAGTTTACTCCCATTGGCCTCTGCTGTACCACACTGTTTGGCTGTCAAGGAAAGGTTGTGGTAAGCACCTGGGATGTAAAAGAAAGCCTTAGCATCATCAGGTATTTTTTGGACATACTTCAGGAAACTTTTTACTGGGCACAGAGGGTCCGACGGTCTTTCAAATATGAACCCTCTGAAACTTTCTTTGTGTCTTTCATTTATGTCCTGGTGGTTTTTTGGTTTTTCATTAAAACTTAACGATATGTATTTCCTGCCGTTTTCGTCACAGTTGACAATGAAACTTCTTTTGTTAGCTGCCTTTGCCCTTCCCTCCCTCTTTGAGCTAAGTGGAGCTGTAGATCAAACCAGACATCCTGCACTCAGGCCTGGTGCTGAGTCGGGTGAAAGAGCGGGAGAATTTTGTAGTAAAACCATGTCTGAGTCGGAGATTCTGGGGTAGTGCTGTGTTGTATCTCAGCCGGATTTTCGTACTTCTTAACCACAGCAACAAAAACATTGTTTGGTGAGTTGAATATTTTGTCTGAAATTATGTTTATGTTGCGTGCAATCTCTGGTGATCGTAGGTGACGAGTGATTGCTGCTCTAAGGCAGCTGTAGCTTGACAGCCCATACTGATCACCTTTTGACGTTTGGACAGTCGCATAAAACTCTCTCAATATTTCATTAAGTGTCTCTGGGATCACAGTTTTTAAATCGACTTTGATTTGTTTTTGTTTTAGCCAATCATCAAAAACAGTTATTGCCCATGATGTTTGTTTCATGGTATTTTGCTCGTCTTTCTCTTTCTCAGGCTGATCTAACTGCTCTTTGTCAATTTCAGCATGACGACTTACAGTTGTTGACATCTGTGAAGCAGGTTGCTCAGGAGCATCTTCTTCTTGTGCTAGCCAATTTTCCAGATTAAATCCAGCAGGCAGTCTGCTTTGTGAGCAAGGTAATTCTGTCATTTCATACATTTTTCCCCAGAGTTGACAGCTACTGTCAGGCTCAGAAGTAGAGCGCAGTGTACTGATTCTGTGCTGCTGATTGTGCTTAGGCTTTTGGCTATGAAAGAAGCACCGGAGTGTCATTATGCTTTCATAATTTTACTCCTGTACTTCTCTTTCAGCCAATCAGCTTGCTCAGTTTTTTGTCACTGTGTTATAAAATTCAATAAATAAGTCAGCTCCGTAATCAGCAATGAAAGTGTTCCTCTTATAATTACTGTCAGTGTATGTAACTAATACCTAGTCATGTACAGTCCCAACCGCCACAGGTAACTGTCTGCGCAAGTACACTCGTCTATGTATACTGTATTTTTTCATTCTGTGTAAAATGCTGTTATCTGTATCATGCTTGTCTTGTTCATGCTGATTATGATCATATACTATGCCTTCTGTATACGTAACTAATCCTGGGTTGCCCCTGAAAAAGAGACCCTTGGTCTCAGTGGGCCCACCCGGTTATCAATATTCAATCAATGAATAAATACTGGACACAATAACAAAACTTTGTACTGCATATCATGACCATGGTTTAGAGAGAACAAGTTGCTATATGTCCTCAGATATGCATTTTTTTTTAAATTTTTAATCTGAAACATGCAGAACACTTTTTTATTGGAAATTTAATTTTTATTTATGTTTACCCAGGATATGGTCACTAGGCAAGCCTATTTTCAGGACCGTCCTGCTCAACAACATTTCAGTCACAATATACGCAATCAGTACACAACAATTTACAAAAAATTGTTTTTTACATAAATAAGTAAAATCACCGAATTAATAACCATCACATTTAAAACTGCACCAATCCAGTATTGCCCTCCTAAACCTACTGTATGTGGGTACAATTCCTATTTGAGTTGAGGGAGGATTAAATTCCAAAGGGAGGTGGCCATATAATTAAAAGTCAACTTGCGCTCAGCATGCTGGCAACCCCAGTTCGCGCCCAGAGCCTGGGTACCAGGAGGGGATACACAAGCCTCCATTGGACGCTTCCCTCCCCGGGATGAGACTGGGCACCTTCTGGATGGATTAGGTAGGTGCTTGGGGGAAGTGATGCCTCTACATGCCCCCTGCATGCCCCCACCTGAGGACGCATTGTACACAAGGCCGAAAAATTGTACTGCGGGTACACAGAAAACAGGAAAATGGCACCCCCAACCGACCAGATGAAGGTCATCGGACCATCGCCACACGGAACCCCAGATAGCCAGGACCAACCCCAGCAGCACCTGGGGCCAAGAAGGAAATTGGTAGGCACTCTCTCTGGAAGGAAGGAGAGACCCACCAATAAAGGGGTTACGTGGTTACCCGGGGCTCATAAAAATGGGGCAGCAGTTGGCAACGGGGCTTTCCTGGGATGAATAGGCCCTAGGCAGCCCGGAGAGGCCGGTAGGGTGCGGGGGAGGAGCAAGAAAAAAAAGTCAATTTGCCAACTTGTGCTTTTATTCTCGGGACATTAAACCCTCTCCCCGCTATATCCCAAAGATTAGGCTGGGTGTTGCTTGTAACTAGATTTTCATACAAATATGGTGGTACTAGGCCATTAGCACACTGGTGTAGAAAGCCATAATGGAGTCTGTCTCTTCCTGTGCCATAATGGAGTTTGTCTCTTCCTATGCTCAAGAATGTCCAATGTAGTTCTAACAACATTGTGCAATGGTGACAATGTATTAGTGGTCCTATAGAGACCTGCACTGGAAGAGGAAAAGAAATACATCAAATAAAGTATGTTGGTGCCTCAGAATACTTCTAGCAGTAACAGAATGGGTCCACTGAACAAGTTATATTGTATACCAACACATATATACATATATGTGTGTGTGTATGTGTATATATATACACACACACATATATATATATATATATATATATACACACACATACATATACACACACACACACACACACACATATTTTTTTTTCCTTCTAGGGCCAAATGACTTTTGGGGTGAACAATGCCTCAGTGCTTGCGCACTGAGGTGTTTGTCTTTTAAACTGTTTTTTGTTTTTGTTGGGTTCACCACAACATAACCCAGATAGAACATCTTAGGGTAGCTGGTTCATTTCACTGGGGTGTCAAACAGACGAGGCATACTGATGAGTCCTGGTAGGATGAAACACGTGTCTATGTCTTCTGTTGGCACCCTTTACAAACTGTGTGAGAGGCCTTTTGGCACCATGCATTTCTGCTTAAACTTGAACCAGCATAATATTCTGTGGTGATTTGCATATGCAGCCCATTATGCTTTGCATTGTGGGGGCATGTGTGATTTTATATATATATATATAGGGGCATGTGTGATTTTATATAGTCTTTGTGATAATGCACCAGTTAGGGTTCAGATTAAAGCAACAAAAGTAGAAAAATGTGGCATTAGAGTTTCCAGCCCTAACTCTTCCCCCCTTCCAGCGCAAAAGGAAAAAAATTACAGTTTTTACTCCTGACTCATGCCGTATCAAGGGTGGGGTCTTCCTTGGGGTTCTCACCCCTAATACTCACCCCATTGTGATATAGGCTTCAAATGTACAGAAATGTCTCTCTCCACATGTTGCCAATTGTAGGCCCTACCTGAAGAAAACAGATCACATCTCACCTTATTTGATCATGGGACAGGGTGATTGTTAGGGTTGAGAACCCCAAGGAAGACCCCACCTCTGATTTGGCATGAGTCAGGACAGAGAAGACCATAATGTTTTTACCTTTTCCCATGTGGGGGGTGGTGGTGATGGGGAGTTAGGGTTGGAAACTCTAACGCCACATTTCTCTATTTTTGTCGTTTTAATATGAACCCTAATTGCTGGACCATTATCAAATCTATCAATCTGCAATCACCCATAAGAAGGCAGAATTCCTGTCTGGAGAGATTGTGGCTGCTCAGAATCGACCAGCTCAGCTTTTCCCAACTGTGGACAGACTGTACAACCCAGCCTGTTTACCTGTTCGGAAAGCTTTTTCGCAATTAGAGTGCGATGAGCTTGCTCGATTCTTTGAAAATAAGGTGGCCGACATCAGGGCGGTACTCCAGCCAGCACACTCTTTGGGTGTTGCTTTTGATCAGTATGGGGTCACTGTACCTCAGCTTTCCTTGAGTACCTTCAGTCGACCAGAGTTTGTGGATGTCATACGGATTATCCAGGGTGTGCGCCCTACGTGCTGTAGTTTGAACCCTGGACCAACTTCCCTAATTTTGGGTTGTATTGATGTCATCGGTTTGGTCTTGCGTGAATAGTCTGGTGCTCCTTGGAATCTGGAGAGTTTCCTAGCTCCCTGAAAGAGGCGGTGGTGACACCACCCTTGAAGAAAACTACCTTGGACCCCAACTGCCATGCAAACTACAGACCTATCTCTAACCTTCCCTTTTTAAGGAAGGTGATTGTGAAAGTAGTGGCAGTTCAGCTGGAAAACCATTTGACCATCCATGACACCTAAAAAATGCTCCAGTCCAGTTTTTGTAAAAGACATAGTACCAAGACAGCACTGGTTCGGGTGCTCAATGATCTCCTGATGGTGAGATATCAGAAGAACCGTACCATCCTGGTTCTTCTGGATCTCTCTTCAGCTTTTGATACCATGGACCATGGGGTGTTGATAGGATGCCTGAGGCATATCTGTAGACTGTTGGGAACAGTCCTCAGGCGGTTTACATCTTTCCTCACGGGTAGAACACAACACAGAGAGTGGTGTCTGGGGTTTATTCTTCAGGCCCAACTCCTCTGTCATGTGAGGTGCCTCAGTTTTCAGTGCTGTCACCCATGTTGTTTGCGGTGTACATGCTACCTCTCGGAGACATTGTAAGAAGGTATGGGCTGAGGTTTCACTGCTATGCAGATGATACCCAGCTCTACCTTTCTTTTGCACCCAACCAGGATGGAGCTCTCTCGGTCTTTAATAACTGTCTGAAAGAAATCCAGGAGTAGATGGATTCCAGCTGGCTGAAGTTGAACTCAGAAAAAACTGAGGTATTGGTTGTGGACCCAGGTCGCCGGTTATAGGGGTTGGGAGCTGGTGCGACCTCTGAAATTTTTCTTGGTGGTGTCTCAATCCGACCTCTGAACGGGTGCATAACCTGGGGTAAATTTTTGATGATGGGCTGACCCTGCATTCTCAGGTGTCAGCTGTCATCAAAACGTCCTTTTATCATTTTAGGAATATCGCCAGGATTAGGCATCTGGTTCCGTCTGATGACCTTCCAACTCTGGTCCACGCCTTTGTGTCCTCGCGCTTGGATTATTGCAACTCCCTCTACCTAGGGCTTTCTGGGGTAGAAATCCGTCACTTGCAGCTGGTGCAGAACGCGGCGACCCGGCTTTTGACAGGATCTGCTCGATCCTGTCATATTTCACTGGTGCTGTGCGAACTGCACTGGCTGCCAGTACAGTGGCGGATCACCTTTAAAGTCGGTTTACTGACTTTCAAAGCCCTACATGGACATGGCCCAGACTATCTGAAAGAGCTCCTGGTCCCTTACTGCCCTGGTCAATCACTCCGCTGTGCCGACAAGGGGTTGCTAGAGATCCCAAGCGTGAACTTGAATCATCTGGTGCAAGAGCCTTTGCGTATGCAGCCCCCACCCTTTGGGATTCTCTACCCAGTCGGTTGAGGGAGTGCTCAACTGCGGAGGGATTTAAGCAAGGCTTAAAAAACCTTTTTGTGGCACCAAGCCTTCTCAGCTAATTGACTGGTTTGCTTTTCTGATTTATTGTTATTTGATTTTAATTGAATTGATGTTTGTAGGATTTTGATTCAATTTATATTGTTAGGCACCTTGGCTTTGGATAACGAACCTTATAAATAAAATTTATTATCATTATTTATTATTAACTGGTGCATTAACACAATTTTTTGCAAAGAATTTCTTTATTTTTTGAGATAGTAGAATTGCAATCCTCATTCATGCCTGGTCCCTTCAGGACCTGCATGAACACATCCATTTGGCTAGAGAAGAACAGGGACCTCGCCCTGCGCTTCCATTCCTCCATAGATGCACACATCCACCTGGCTGCGAAAGGGCAGGACCCCTGTGCCCTGTGTTTCCATGCCTCCAGAAAAGCAGTTTATGTGCTTGGTTGTAACTGTTTATTGTGGGGCTCATTTCAATGAAAACAAAATATATTAAGTGTCCCTCTTAACTGTCAACGGTTGATTGTATATGGGCAAAAAGAAAAAATTACTCACCTTAGTAATTGTGTTTCTTCTAATGGAGTCTTGCTGTATTCTGACTTATTGCAGTTAGCCCCAGCACTTGAACATCTCCAGAGAGGAATGGGTTAAATTCTATGCAGAGTATAGAATGTTGAGCTCGAGCTCGGTTCAAACCTCCGTCTGCTGCACTTTGAAGTGTAACCATCAGATTCTTAAGAGCTAATACTAATTAAACACATTATGTGGAAATTGTAGACTTTTACTAGCCAAATCAATCAATCAAAATCTTTATTTACCCAGACAATCACCATTGAGCAAGCTCATTTACAAGGTGGACCTGCAGTTTGCAAGGATGAGGGTACAGAATAGAGTACAAAGTAAAATATACATAAAACGACAGTAGCAAGACGTATACAACAAAATATATACAGTGTAGAAATAAAGGTAAATAATATATACAGAGATGCCTTTATAATCCTATCCATCAATAACATGTTCATAGCCTATAAAGGAGTCCTTGGTATATGGAAAAGTGCACATGTAGGAGGCAGGGACGCTGGCAGAAAGATTCTGGGATACTAAGCAGGTGGCATCAGGGCACAAGAGTGGGCGATGGGGGGTGTGTTGCAGTGAGTACGTAGTACCAGTGGGACTGGAATGGACTGAAGTGAACCGGCAGTACCGGTGGGACTAGAATGGACTGAGGGAGGGGGAAGTAATCTTGGTGAGGGAACACTTAGTTTGAACGGGAAGGACTTAGATTGAGCGGAAATGTCAGCTGGACAACTAGGAATGGTGGAAACAGTTACAGAGCTCCACAAATGTTTTGGCATACAGGATCTTGAACATAGCAAGGCTAACAGGGGAGCTAAGTCTCAGCGATTTCTGTATCCTATTCCAAAGCGTGGGCAGGACAAAGCTTATGGCTGCACTTCTAAAGTGGGTACCGACCCTAGGTACTTTCAGGGAAACCAGCGAGTGACTTCTCAAGGCATAATTCCCAACCAGGCAATCAGGCTTAGTGGGAGACAGTCAGCAATGTATTGCGGAGTTTGTTGGTGATGGCTTAGAGCGTCCAGAGGGCTGCACTTCTATACCGCCTATGTTGAAGGGAGGGCCAACCCACAGCTGCATATAATGAACAGTGGTGGGTGGAAAAGGGGAGGCCTGTTATAACTCTCAGAGCTCTATGATACAGTACATCCAATTTAGCAAGGTGTGAGGCTGGGCACTGGCCATATATGAAGTCAGCATAGTCAATTAATGAGAGGAACGTGGATTGGACGAGCTGTCTTTTGGCGTCTGTGGTCAGGAGACAATTTATTCTGAAGAACAGTCCAAGCCTCTGCCTCAGCTTTTTCAGCAGTTCTTCTATATGTTCCACAAAGGAGAGCTTATTGTCTATCCAGACACTCAAATACTTGAAATTCAGTACGTATTCAAGATGTCCACCTAGTAAGGTGGAGATAGAAGGTAATGGACCAGCAGCGGCAGAATATGCCCCCTGGCCAGTTGGTGTGAATAGCATTGCCTTGGTTTTCTTGGTGTTAAGAAGTAGTCTTTTACTGAGGAGCTGGCATTGCAGGATGTTAAAGTCGGTTTGCAGGTCGCCACAGGCAGCTTCAGGAGATTCACGGCTTACGTAGAGCACCGTGTCGTCAGCAAACAGGTGAATGCTTGCTTCCTTAATGCCTGCATCCAGGCTGTTGATATAGATAGCAAACAGTGTTGGTCTCAATATGGACCCCTGAGGGACACCTCTTTTTATCAGTTTAAGTGAAGAAAGCTCCCCTTCAGCCTTGATTTGTTGTTGCCTACCAGTGAAGTAGTCCTGGAACCAACAAAAGGAGGTTCGGTCTAGGCCTACTGTTTGTAACGTGGAGAGGAGCAAACAGTGGTCGACGGTGTTGAAGGCCTTACTGAGATCCAGGAAAACTGCACAGATGAATTTTTTGTTGTCTAAGACCCGTTGCCAGTTGTTCGTTAATTTTGCCAGGGCTGTAATGGTACTGTGCTTTGCTCTGAAGCCTGACTGCATAGGGTTTAGTAAGTTCGAGTTGTCTATGAAAGATCTCAGCTGGGTATCCACAATTTTTTCTAGGAGCTTGGAGAGTATGGGGAGGAGGGAGATCGGCCTATAGTTATTTAGGTCACAGGGATCCCCTGATTTAAACAGGGGGATGACGTGAGCAACTTTCCATAACTGAGGGAGGGAAGGGAAGCTTGTGATGGGGACAGGTTGAATAAGTGAGAGATAGGTGCGGCAAGGATGTGATAAGCAATTTTCAAGTAATATGGGTCGAAGAAGTCAGCCCCAGCACTTTTTTCAGTGTCCAATTTTAGGAGAAGATCTTTAACTTCCTTTATGGAGGTGGGTAAGAATGAGAAGGTTACGATATTGTTACTCGGTTCCGGGAGCTTAGTGTTGATCTGTGGGTGTAGTCTGCTTACCGGTGCGTTGTTGAATGCTAGACCTGCAGTGGCAAAATAATTGTTGAAGGCCTGCAGGATCTCGTTTCTGTCACTGATTATAGCATTGTCAGTGGTAATTTTGGAGGGAAGCACATTTCCTGGAGAATGACCAGTCAGTTCTTTTAGTGTGGACCAGAACTTGATAGGGCATTTCAACGCAGAATCTAGCTCAGATCGGTAAAAACAGGCCTTGGCCTCTCTGACCATCTTAGTGCAGGTGTTTCTAGCTGTCCTGAAGAGACACCAGTCTTCATCTGTGTGTGATTTGCGAGCCTTTTTCCAGAGTTGATCTCTTTTTAGTAAGGCAGCCTTGAGGTCCGCTGAGAACCAACAACATGCTCTAGCTTTTATATGTGCTTTTAACAGAGGAGCATGGTTATTTAGGGCACTGGTTATAATTTCATGGAAGATGTCATAGGCATTACTCACCGATTTAGCAAGGTAAAAACTCTGCCAGTGCAAACCAAATATTCTGGATTCCCCAAAAGACTCAAGTCGAGAAATCCAAAATCTAAAACCAGGTAGTGAACAACTTATAATTACTGAAATAAAGAAACATAACCCACTCCCCCTCTCTAAAAAGAGGAAGTGCCCAAATGCACCTCTGGGGTGCAACACTGCACTTCCCGAAAACAGGTTCTGAGAGGGGAGGCAAGGAGGGAGGTCAGAATACAGCAAGACTCCATTAGAAGAAACACAATTACTAAGGTGAGTAATTTTTTTCTTCAAACAACATGAAGTCTTGCTGTATTCTGACTTACTGCAGACTACCAATCAGTACCTCCATGGCGGAGGGGATTCAAACCTATTTTGGGAACAAGCTCAGCAGTACTGCTGTACCGAACCGAGCATCACTCCTAGCCTGGCTATCCAGAGAGTAATGCTTGGTGAATGTATGGACTGTTTTCCAAGTGGCTACTTTGCATATCTCAAGTAACAGAATATCCCTGGCAGCAGCCAGGGAAGCAGCTGTACCTCTAGTCGAATGAGCCCTCAGGCCTGAGGGTGGTATTTTGCCTAGCTTCTCATAGCAGAATTGTATACAAGAGACAATCTACCTGGCAACAGTTCTCTTAGTGGCAGGTTTGCCCTCACCCACTCCCCCATAAGTGAGGAACAACTGAAGGGAGTCAAACCTGTGTGCCTTAGTACGCTCAATGTAGTAACTAAGGGCCCTTTTAACATCCAAACTGTGTAATCTTCTCTCTCCTGAAGAAGAATGATCAGTGAAAATTACAGGGAGAGACACAGATTGGTTCAAATGAAAATCTGAAACCACTTTAGGTAAGAACCTCCTATTGGTTCTAAGGACCACCTTATCTCTATGGAATGAGATAAAATCAGGCTCCACTGACAGAGCTTGTAATTCACTGATACGTCTGACAGAGGTAATAGCTAACAGAAACACAGTGTTCCAAGTCAAGTACTTAAGTTCTGCTGAAGACAAAGGTTCAAAAGGTGGTTGCATAAGCTGGGCAAAGCAAACATTAAGGTCCAAAGCAGGAGTAGGATCCCTAAAGGGGGGATTGGTATGAAGCAATCCCTTGAAAAATTTACAGAGAACAGGATGAGATGCCAGTGAGGAGGGTTTTCCCACTGACAAAAAAGCAGAAACAGTGGACAAGTGTACCTTGAGGGTAGCTGGTCTGAGGCCTAGGCCATTAAGATAAATCATATAGTCCAGAACTGTGGACAAGTCAGCAGAATCTGGGGTTATATGCTTCTTGGAACACCAAATGCTGAATCTTCTCCATTTGGAATTATAAGTTTTTCTGGTAGAAGGTTTTTGAGAGGCCTTGAGAATGTCCAGAACCCCTTGAGAGAGATGCAAACCTGCATATTCTAACTCTTCAAGAGCCATGCCTTGAGATTGAGGGACCGCAGGTTGGGATACCAGATCCTCCCCTGACAGGAGGTTAGCAGGTTGTGATTCCTGGGAAGACAAAGGGGAAGCTGGACTGCTAGGGACAGCAACAGGGGGTACCACGGTTGCCTAGCCCAATCTGGAGCAATCAAGATCGCTTTGCAAGACTGTGATCTGATCTTGACCAGAAGCTTGAACAGTAGAGGAAAAGGAGGGAAGGCATACAGAAATTTCCCTTCCCAGTCCAGAATCAGAGCATCCAGAGGGACTGAGCCCAAGACTGGGGTCTGCAACAGAAGAGAGGGAGTTGGTGATTGTCTGGGGCTGCAAAGAGATCTATTTCTGGAGTGCCCCACCTTGAAAAAATTTGTTTTAGCACTAGAGGATCCAGAGACCATTCGTGATGGCCCTGGGAGATCCTGTTCAATGCATCTGCTAGCACATTGTCTTTTGCTGGGAGGTGGACTGCTACCAGAGAAGTCTGTAGAGAGTAAGCCAGGGACCATAATTTCATGGCTTCCATGCACAAGGCCGTAGACCGAATGCCTCCCTGCTTGTTGATATACCATATGGTGGTGGTGTTGTCTGTCCTGACCTGAACCACCTTGTTCTGTACCGATTGTGAGAAGGCTTGCTAAACTGCCCTGAGTTCCAGAAGACTTGATGTGGAGAAGAGACTCCTGAGTGGACCACATTCCCTGGACTGTCAGAGTCCTCAGGTGAGCTCCCCACCCCAGGAGAGAAGCATCTGTGGTTAGAACCACAGAATGAGACTGAGTGATGAATGGGACCCCTTGCCTGAGATTGTCCTGATCCTGCCACCATTGAAGAGCTTGGATCAGGGTCTGAGTCACTGGAATAAGTTTGGTTACAGGATCTTTTTTCGGAGACCAAAAGGCCCTCAGGTGAAACTGAATGTACCTCATCTGAAATCTGGCCCCTTGGACCACTGCAGTGGAAGCTGCCATGTGGCCCAGAAGCTGAAGGAGGTGCCTTGCTGGTTGAGAAACCAGTAGGCGGAAGGAAGAAGCCAGCTCTATGATGACCTTTACCCTTACCAAGGGGAGAAAAGCTCTTGCTTTGACAGTGTCCAGTTCCACCCCTATGAAGGTCAAAAGTTGAACTGGTTTGAGAACTGACTTGGAAAGACTGAGAAGGAATCCTAGAGAAGTGGGCACTTGCTCAGTCACTTTCAAATCTGACTTGACTTGGTCTGGAGACTGACCCACTATGAGCCAGTTGTCCAGGTATGGGAATATGGAGATATTTTTTCTCCTTAGGAATGCCACTACAACTTCTAGGCATTCTGTGAACACCCTTGGAGCTGATGTTAGGCCGAAGGGCATTGCTTTGAACTGATAATGGCCTGAAGGCAGTTCAAACCTGAGGTACTTCCTGTGGAAGCACCTGATGGGAATATGAAAGTAGGCATTCTTTAGGTCCACGGAGGCTATCCAGTCCCCTGGCCTTAGAGAGGGAAGGATTATTCCCAGAGTCACCATTTTGAACTTCGGTTTTAATAGATGCTTGTTCAAGTATCTTAAGTCAAGGATGGGCCACCACTCCCCTGTTTTCTTCGGGGTAAGGAAGTACCTGGAAGTAGAGACCTTTGCCCCTGTGGATTGTAGGAACTCTCTCTATGGCTCTTAAGGCCAGAAGAGATGAAACCTCTGCCTCTAGGGCAATGGTTTCAGAGATGTTTGCAGGTGGAAAAGATCTGGCTCTCAGCTTTGGAAACTTTTGAAGCTGAGAGCCAGTCCCTGGCTTACTACCTCCAAGACCCACTTGTCTGAGGTAACAGACGTCCAGTCCTGGAAGTAGTAAGCTAGCCTGCCTCCTACAGGAATGGGGGAGTCGACCCGGGTTGACACATCAGGGTGTCTACTTCACAGGAGCCTTAGGCTGAGAGGTGGATGCAGCCCTGATCATCCCCCTTCTGCCTCTTCCTCTGAAGAACCCCCTCTGGGAAAAAGGAGAGGAGGCCTGCGCTTGGTAGAAAGGCCTATGAGGAGTTGCCTGCCTTTCCTTTGCCTGTGCACTCCTATAGGTGGTCCTGTATTCATCCATCTTTTTCATATAGTTCTCTGTCTGCTCCCCAAACAGAGAATTATTAACTACAGATAAATCCATAATCTTAGCCTGGGTATCCTGAGATAGGCTAGTACACCTGAACCAAGCTAGTCTCTGAAGAGCCACATATGTAGCCATGACTCTAGATGATACATCATTGGAGTCTACAGCAGCTTGAAACTGGATTTTTGATGCCTCAGTCCCATCAGCAGCCACCTCCTCCAGCTCCTTGGCAGCTGGGGGGAGACCTGCTTAGCCAGTGCCAGTACAGTGTCCCACCTGGACTTCTGGTACCTGGCTGTATAGGCCATGTAATGTGGCATTAGGGTTTCCAACCCTAACACCCCACACCACCCTCCAGGCAGCACAGCAGGTGTGGGGTGTGCCTTGGGGTTCTCAAGCCCAATGCTCACCCCATTCCATCTGTAAATAAGGTCAGACTCATACACCTTATGAGAATGGGCGGCGTTAGGCTTGAGAACCCTCAAGGCACCCCACACCTGCTAGTGCTGCCTGTCTGGGGTAGGGTGAGGTGTTAGGGTTGGAAACCCTCACGCTACATTTCCCAGCTTTTGTCACTTTAACCCTAACTAGTGCATTAACAACGTTTTTTGCAATTTATTTCCTTACTTTCTGAGATAGTACAATGGTATCCTTAGTTTGCTGTGGCAGCACAGGGTCCTCTGGACCCTGCGCTCCTATCCATTCATAATTTTTCAGTATCCTTATTTTGCCGTGGGACCCTGTGCTCCCATTTATAAATACGTTTTCAGTATCCTGATTTTCCTGTGGGAGCACAGAGTCCTCTGGACCTTGAGCTCCCATCCATCCATAATTTGTTAGTATCCTTATTTTTCTGTGGGAGTGTAGGGTCCTCCTGTGGGAGCACAGGCCATTCATACATGATTTTTTCAGCATCCTTATGTTGCTGTGGGAGTTCATGATAAAGGAGTTAATTGTCAGGCAAAGATTTGTTATAAAAAGAGCAGCAATATTTTTGCTAGAGAGACTTCTTGGAAACTGGAAGGAAACCCTCAGACGAAGGACTTTTATTTTCTTTCTTTGTACTGCCTTTGTATTTCGTTATCCTGAACAACTTTTAAAAAATGTTTATTCTATTGTTATTGACAAAAATAAAACGCTACTTGTGAATGTTATAACTGCTCCTAGTTTTCCTATGCTTCCTGACCTATGCCTCGACGACAGGGAGGTGTGTCCAACTTGAATTTTACACACACCCTCAATGTGGGACGCTTTTATAAACTCCTCGAGAGTTTTGCTTTTGGGGTTTATGTAGCATCCCACAATTCAGATGTGTGTAAAATTCTCATTATACACACCCCATGTACTATTCTATATAACTTGCAAAAAAATGCATTAATGCAGACATTAGGGTTGAAGAACGCAAAGCGCACAAAGTAGAGAAATGAAAAACCGATAGGGTTTTAGGTCTCTGGAGTATTGCCGAAGCAGTGGTGGGGTCTTCCTCGGGGTTGTCAACCCTTGTGCCCACCCTCTCCCCTGAGCAAACAAGCTCAGATGTGATGTCTTCATGCAGGTCCTACAGGGCCCTATGTGAAGAAAGCTATGACAGATTATGTTGGCCACACTGTATCGCTATGAGGCACTAGTTTGGCGCTGTAGGGGGTGGGCACTAGGGTTGACAAACCCAAGGGAGACCCCACCACTGATTCAGCAATACTCCAGAGACCCCAAACCCTAATAGTTTCTCATTTCCTTACTTTGTGCGCTCTGTGTTCTTCAACCCTAATGTCTGCATTAACACATTTTTTTGCAATTTATTTCCCTTCTTTTTCTGATAGTGGAACTGTATCCTCATTTGCGCAGGTCCCAAAAAATAAATACAATATTGGAGACAGTGCATGGGCCCAGCAGGCCTCGGCATACATGTCAATACCTTGTGGAGAAATTTCCCTGACCCATCACAGGGTGTTGAATCCGTGCCAAAACACTGTTCCATCCCTACCCAGACCGGAGCTGGTGCTACATGCCACAGCACGTTCCCCATCAGCCTTGTCCCATTAAATCGGCTCGGTGAGTTCACATCTGAACTCAGGTCACTGGCACGGTAAGGCAACGTGGTCCCCAGTAGGGCAACGGACATCCCTGCAAACAACGTTACTCCATAAATTCTTTGTTTAATATTTTTAACCCACATTTTCAACACAGTCTTCCTATGAGCCCACCTCATGAACCCGGTAGGTGAAAATTTTCAAATCCCCGCTGAAACGCTATTCCGTGCTACAGGTGTGAAAATACGTTTCCGCCAGGATGTGAAAAAATGAGGTAATCTGTGATTTTCATGAGGTGGTATGACAAAATGACTATGTTGAAAAGTTTGGGTCAAAATATTGAAAATTTCCAGAGTTATGCGCGCGCATAGAAAAATTTCAATGCACGCTCATAACTTGGGTCATATTTAGGAATTTTTTCACTAAACATTCAACATGGCCTTTTTGAGATCCCACCTCATGGAAACTGATGGTGAAATTACGCTAATTGAGCCAGAAAGGTGATTTTGCACAGTGACCGTGGAATCACCTTCTGTGCCAGATTAATGAAATTTATCCTTCAGTGTTCATGAGGTTGGGGTCCTAAAAAGGCCACTTTGAAAAGTTGGTGAAAAAATTCCTAAAAATGTCCAAGTTATAAAGAGAAGTTTAAAATGCCACTGAAACACATTATATGGCACTTACCTGTATTCCTCCATTCACGGTTTGGCATTGAAGAGAGAAGACGTGCCTCTGGCCCAGATAGGATCACGGCATTTGACCTCAGCTACTAAGTATCGGGTAGGGGGGTGGAGTGGTGGGTGTTCATTGGGAGGGTCCAGATGGGAGGGAAGGGGATGGCGGTGATGACGAGGGACTGTTTTCTTTCTTTCAGGTTAAAAAAAAAAAAAAAAAAGACGTCACAGGACGGGTTTCCTTTTTTTCGCAAGAACAGTTTAAACCTAATTGTGGACACTTGGGTTGGGCTCCCCAGTGTGCTACACTGTTTGGGGGGGAGCTTGTACATGCCGACACAGGGGATTGGGCCCCCCTGATGTCAGCAAATATAAATAACAATGGGCTTGTGGGGGGGGGACCAATGACAGGAGGAAGAGCCAAACAACACTAGGGGTGGGCATTCTGATGTTGGATTATAAGAAAAAAATAAATAAGCTGGCAATAGGGGACTGGGGCCCCCTGTGTGCACACACAGAGTTAAGGCAGAGCCCGGGGGCAGAGCACAGTAAGCAGGACAGGGCTATAGTGACAGTAGCCCCGTCCCTGAGATAAAGTATGAAACAGTTGGTATTGCTATAAGACACATTGTTGTGTTTGCTACCAAATAGCAAACAACAGCTGTGTCATATAGTACAACCTGCCATGAGCTGTTCACTCAATGAGCACGTACTATACATAGCACACGCTCATTGACAGATCAGTCAGCGGCCAGCTGTGTCATACAGTTCAACCTGCCATGAGCTGTTCATTCAATAAGCACGTATTGTATGTAGTACACGCTCATTGACAGATCAGTCAGCGGCCGGCTGTGTCATATACTGCAGTACAACCTGTCATGAGCTGTTCATTCAATGAGCACATACTGAATGTAGTACACGCTCACTGACAGATCAGTCAGCGGCCAGCTGTGGTGGTGAGAGGAGGGCTGTGCTGGTTGCCAGCTCAGGATGGGATTATGGGGGGAGCGAGGTGGTGGCATACTGCCTGCTGGGGTGGGGGGTCCACTAGACCACCAGGGAAACTTGTATAACATATTGGGTAGGGGGAGGGATCACTAGACACCAGGGAAAAACAGGTTACTCACCTGTAACAGTAACATAGAAACATAGAAACATAGAATTTGACGGCAGACAAGGACCGCTTGGCCCACCCAGTCCGCCCACCCCGCCACCCAAACAGATAAGCTGCAGATCCCAGCCAACCAACAGCTTACCTCCTCCCAACCCCCACCAGGACCGCCCCATGTCTGTCCCATGCACCCTCGAAGTCCCCCACCGCTCTTGACCCCACGACCTCCCCAGGGAGGCCGCTCCCGCATCCACAACCCCAGCGAAAAATGCTCCCACATTACCTCCAAGCCGCCCCTTCCATCTTCAAACTGTGCCCCCTGCTCCCGACATCTCCCCCGGAAGATGCCACCCTCCTGGCCTCGCTAACTCCCGAGGCACCCGAAAGTTTCCACCATGTCCCCCCTCCCCCCTCAAGGGCACACACACACCAAGCTCCCCTAGTCTCTCCCCGCATGTCCTCCGGTGCAGACCCCACACCACCCCGGCTGCCCCCCTCTGGACAGCCCCCACTCCGTCCATGTCCCTGCGGAGACGGAGTCCCCAGAACCGCACACAGCACTCCAGACGGGGTCCCACCAACCGCCTGCACAGAGGGACAACAACCCCCGCCCTCTACCATTGATGCCCCCACATCCCAGCACCCCCAGCCCTCCACTGCCCCACACCGCCGCCCACCTCCAGGTCATCTGATATAATTACCCCAGGTCCCTTTCCATCTCTACCGTTGTCATTATCTCACCCCCCTATGTCTACGCTTCCCCAGGGCCCCGTTCCCATGTGCACCACCCGCTCTCCGCACCCGAATCCGAGCCGCCACACACCTGACCACCCCCCAACCCCGCCAAGTCCCTCCCATCCCCCACTCCACCCGTGCATCAACCGCTGCAGATCCTACGTCACCCGCAAAGAGCACACCCTCCCCAGCCCCCTGCAATGCCACCCATAAAGACATCAAAAGGACCGGTCCCAGCACTGAACCCTGCGGCACCCCACCAGCAACCCTCCCCTCGTCACCGTGCACTCCACCCACTACCACCCCCCCCGGGTCCTGTCGTCCAGCCAATCCCTTATCCAGGCTACCACCCTGGGACCCACTCCAAGGCTGGCCATCCTGTGTATTAATCTCTTGTGTGGAACTGCATCAAACGCCCCGCCAAATCCAGGCAGGCCATGTCCACAGCCCCTCCCCGGTCCACCACCCCGGTAACCCAGCCAAAGAAATCTACTAATGGCAGGACGGGCACCCGACTGGTAAAATTAAACATGGGTCAGGATAGTAGTTCTAGGAGTGGTATATGGTGTTCATCCACACATCTGGTAGTGTCCTTTCCCCTTTAAGACTCATCAGAACTTCTTCAAGCTGGCTCCTTCCACCTACCTGGGTGTTAACTCCCTTGGCACTGCCCCATCACATTAGATCTTGCCCACTGGAAGCAAAATCGTTGTGCCACTTGCAGGAGAGGTCAGGTGGGTCTGTGTGGATGAACACCATATACCACTCCTACAACTACTGTTACAGGTGAGTAACCCGTTTCTCTAGGGATGTGGATATGGTGTTCTATCCACATGTCTGGCAGAATCCTAGCAGTTCTCCAGGAGGAGGGGGCAAGGTGTACACCCGCTTCTTGGAAAATAGAGATTAGAGAACCGAGGCCCCAAAACCAGAATCCCAGCGTGACTCAAGGTCGATGTGGTAATGGGAAATGAAGGTTTGTGCTGACCTCTAGTTAGCAGCCCTGCACATTTCCTGGATAGGGACATCCCTGGAAGCAGCCACCGAGGCAGCGGTATGATGGGTGGAATGAGCCCTTAGCCCTACGGGAGGCTCCCTACCCACCAACCTATAGCAGAAGTCGATACACGATACACCCCACCTGCCAATCATCCTCTTAGCTGCCGATCTGCCAGGTGCACCTCTCTCTGAACTCCAGTTGTGTGCTCCTTATAACAGGCAACCATTCGCCGCAGATCCAAAGTATGGAGCCTGTGCTTGGCCTCCAATGTGCGATTGGTGAAGTACACTGGGAGATTAATCACCTGGTTAAGGTGAAACTCAGACACACCCTTCAAGAGGAATTTCAAGTTGAGGTGAAAGACAACCTTGTCCCTGTGGAAGACCAGATAAGGAGACTCCACGGAGAGCGCTTAGAGCTCACTAATCCTTCTGGCTGACATGACATCCACCAGAAAGATGATTTTCCACGACAGGTGTGACATCTCACACCTGTGCATCGGTTCAAATGGCTTGTCCATGAGCTTTGCCAAAACCAGCAACAAATCCCAAGGTGGCGGTGGTTCATGCACTGGCGGGGAAATGTGGTCAAGGCCTTTGAAAAAGCACCAGACCACCTTCTCCTGTGCCATCAACTGCTGACTGGCCCACGCCTGGTAGGCAGAGATGGTTGCCAGGTGCACCTTAAGGGTCATCGACCAAAGGCCTGACTGGGAGAGGGACCAAAGGTAATCAAGGATGCTAGCCGCTGGGCAACATAAGGGGTCCAGCCCCTTGCCCTGGCACCAAATAGAGAACCTCTTCCATTTGAAGACATAGCATTTCCTGGTCAACTCCTTCCGAGAAGCCTGGACTACGTTGAGGAACTCTTTCGGAGAGACCCAAAGCCTGGAACTCTAATACTCCGGAACCAGGCTGTCAGGTGCAGGGATTGAAGGTCCTGGTGGAGTACCATCCCCTGACTGATGGAGAGCAAGTCCGGGTGTAGAGGACCCCTCGGGAGCCTGCTGTTGAGGCTGAGGAGATTGGGGTACCAGAACTGGCACGGCCAGTCCGGAGCCACCAGGATCACCCATGCCTTGTCCCTCCTCACCTTGAGCAACACCTTGTGTGTCAAGGGAAATGGAGGGAAGGCACAGAGGAGGCCTGGGGTCCAAGGCCTCAAAAAGGCATCCCTCTGCGTTCCCTGCTGAGGGGGGTGGGCACAGAACAGCCTCAACTTTGCATTCTCCTTGGAGGCAAATAGGTCCACCAGAGGGGTGCCTCACTAGGAGAACAGACTGCGCATTACATTTGGGCTCTACTGCCCTTACTAGAAGTAAGGCTTGAACCTCCTGTTCCAGTAGTTTTCTTTCTGTGAAAGGAACTGCCTTGATCTTAGAGGAGGAGGAAGGGATTTGAAGCATAGAGACAAGCCCTGACTCACTACTTCCAGAACCCACCTGCCTGTGGTGATTTTCAGCCATTCCTGAAAGTAATGAGTCAGTCTGCCCCCCATACTAGAGATGGGGAGGCAGACTGGAGGGAAAAGTAAGGAGATTTGTTTTGTTTGTTGCTGGGATTGTGCAGAGTGGGATCCTCTCCTGGAACCCCTTCTGCCTCTGGTTCTATAAAAAACACCCTGCTGTGACTGGTACTGCTGCTGGGGCACAGCCTGCACTTGAAAGTAGGGCCTCCTAAAGGAGGACCTACCCCTGCCTCCCCTTCCATAAGCTGAAGTGGAGGGAGAAGGTCTCTCCCTGGTTGATTTACTGTGGAAAGTAGCTTTATACTCATCTACTTTCTTCATATATGCCTCAGTCTGGGCACCAAAGAGTGAGTGACCCTCGACTGGGAAGTCCACAGCCTTACTCTGGGTGTCCTGGGTGAGATTAGTAGCTCTCAGCCAGGCAAATCTTCTCAAGGCTATGGTACCTGCCATCCACTGAGCAGCTGTGTCATTCGTATCAGCTGACATTTGGAACTGATGCTTGGAAGCCTCCAAGCCCAGTTTTGCAGTGTCCACTAACTCCAGAACTGCCATAGAGGGGTTAGCCTCTGCATTATCCAGGATGGACTGCCAAAGAGCCTTCTGGTAGAGGGCTGCATAAGCTTAGTAGCTGACTTGGCGAACTGCCAGGGAAGTCTAAAGATACCCTTTTTTAGCCATGCTATCCATCTTTCTTGAGTCCTTCTCAGGAGAATGAGAGGACAAGGGAGTTTTTGCCTTTTCACAGGCAGCCTGCTGTACATTGCCCTGGTGGTCAGGGTGAGCAGATAAAAACTCAGCCCCGACCTCTCAAGTTGGTATTTTTTAATCACACTTTTTATGAATGGGTGTGATAGAATTTGGAGTCTTAAGAATCTCAAGGACATCTTTCTTGAAAAAATTATATATAGGCAGAAGGAGCCTTCTAGTCGGTGTCAGCCCCATAAGCTCCATATATTGGGCTTCTCCCTCATCCTGGATCTCTTCTGCAGTTTGTAGATCCAAGGTTTTGACCATCTTCCTGATAAAAGAAAAATGAGAGGAGAAATCCTCTGTGGGTCTGGGAGGTGAGCCAAACTCCTGTTCTGGTGAGACCTCGAGTTCAATACTCTTCTCTGCCTGGTCATCCTCCTCAAATTCTACTGTATCAATAGCTAAAGGAGGGACAAAAATAGGGTTGTTTTTAACTGGAGTAGCCATAGGTTGCTTTGAGGGTAGTAAGCCCTGCAGCACTTGTAGTAAGGCCAGAGCTTGGGTTAGCTCAGCAGGCGATGGAGCAGGTACAGGCACCTGAGGAGCCCCTAAAGGAGTTTCAGCTGGGGTTTCGGTGTGTTTTGTCTTCTTGAGTTTTTTGGCAGGCACCGGAAAGTCAGCCGGTTCATTGCCTCTCTTGCCAGAGCCCTCACCCGTATTGGGGTGGTTTTTGAGGCCCTGGAAGGAACAGCCAAGAATTCAGAAGGGGTGGACTGGTTAGAGCCCATAGACCCCTCCTCCCAGGGGTGTTGGCAGGCATATGCACTGTACGCAACGGAGTACAATAAAAATAAATCTGGCAGGGGAACTAAAAGAAGAAAGCAAAGACATTGTGAGTCACATTGTGTCTGTGTCATGCTGAGCCCTTTTGCCTTTGTTGTTGTCGTTGTTTGCTATGGGGCACTGATGCCACCAGCCAAATACACAAACAAGAACAACTTATCAGGCAGGCAGAAAAACAAAGGAAGCTCAGACATGGCAAATGGGGGGGGGGCGGCAATGGTGTGGCATGGCAGCGCATATTTTGGTTTATGTTTACACAACATGGGGGGCAACAGTGCATCAGTTTTGAATACAAGTTTAAAATTCCTGGCTACACCTAGCTCCTTCAACTTTCTTTTCAGTCTTTCCTTATGTTTTTCTACTGTTTTATCAGGGAAAGACTTACATATCTCACAATCCACAGAAAAATGCTGTTGCCAAACACAGACCAAACATAAATCATGTTTGTCTGCCTTTGCAAACACTTCAGAGCACTTCAAACAATTTTTAAAACCAGGAGGTGCTGTTTTCTTTTTAGGCTTATCTGACATTTTGAAAGAAAACAGGAACCGAGAACCATCAAAAATATATGTAAGTTAACTATTTGCGGTCGGTTCAGTAACCGAGAAAAAAACAAATCTATCGGTTCCGATCGGATCCGGAACCAAAGAACAGCTCAGAGAACTGAGAAAAGTCGGTTCAAAAGAGATAATTTTTCAGAAAAAAAACACAGAAATATAATCAGAACCCCTTAAAAAGATTCCGATTTAGGTAAGAAGGGGATCGGTTGCCTCTCGGTTCACAGAAACTGCGAGGAACCGGAGAAAAGAGACGGAGTATGTTAAATTTTTAAACTCTGAGGAAAAATTGCTAAAATAACAATTAAACTAGGCAGTTAATGAAAAATGAAACAAAAATACTAAGCTTTTTTGTTTAATGCACTTCAGGAATCGCTCTTGATAGAGAGAAGATCTCCAGGGCATTTAGACTTTGCAGCAGAGAGAAGAAATCTGAGGTTAGAATGTAGGCAGTTACACTGGACAGTTTTTGAATTGAATGCACGAGCTAAAGATTCCATCATTAGCATGACATTGCATTTGTCTCCAGGGCAGTGCTGGCTTAAAGGAGCACTGCAAGAAGTATTAGTAGTAGTGGATTCCTGGGATTAGAATACTGTGGTGTCAATCGCAAACCGATCTTGTTCACTAAGGTACAGTGACTCCCTGCTTAGTAAATACATTTCAGTTCATGTTTTACTTCAAAATGAGTGCACTGCTGCAGGATTTACAGATTTCATGCACTGCGCTAGCATCAAAAGGGGATGATCTGTGCGTGCTACAAATTACAGTGTGGTGGATGGAAGAGCCAACTCAGATCATCGTCGGCAATGCCCCCATCACCTTCGCTCTCTCTCTCTCTCTCTCTCTCTCATACACTCAGTCTCTTGCTCATGCTCCATCAGCAGCAAGAGCGTGATCGTGAATGAAAGAGAGAGACAGAGAGAGAGAGAGAGAATCTGCTGGGCATGCAAAGAATAAAAAAATGAAATTTCAAACAGACATTTAAACAGGAAGGGGAGGGGGTGTGAACCCCAGCACCCATATGTAAAATCCACCACTGTGCAGGAAACTTACATGAATGTATCTGAATTTAAACATATCGAGCTGATTAGGAAGGTTGCTTAATGTGTGCGCACATCATTGTTCGCTACTACTATTATCCACACATTACTTCTATATCCCTTACATTAATGCATTAGCAGCCGTTCTAGCTCTGACCATTTTTTTTTTTTTTTTTTAAAGTCAGTCTCCACCTCTGCTGCGGAATAGTAGACACTGTTCTGGTGAGGAAGTGGGCGTACAGCCTGTCTCGGAAGGGGATCTGGAATTTCACATCTGTTGCACACAGAGCCTTGAGGTAGGGGGTGTAGGCTTCACAATGGGACTGGATAGCGGAAGCACAGTCTTGATCAAAAAATAACCAATTACCTCACCAGAGAACCTTTCCCTTTTCCCATGCTGCAATTAATGCTTGTTCCTTCACCTTGCAGCCAAGGATCTGCATGACAATGGATTCCTGTTGTTGGTCTGGGCTCGGGCATGGGCCAACAGCCAGATATATTCTTTCTATATGGAGCCCTAATGTTTGAGAAATATTAAGAGCCTGGTGAAGAAGCCTATCTACACAGTCTGCTATGTTCTGGCCCCCTTCCCCATCACAGTTTTTCTCTCCCAATTGTAGTTGTTTGCAACGGAATGCTAAAATAAGGTCAGTAACTTTTTCTGAGTACTCAGGGATCTCAAATATTGCCCCCTGCATTTCCTTCTGCTCCTGATTGACTGCCACAAGGTCCATTTGGAAAGCTGCAAGCTGTGTTTTGAATTCAGCCCAGAAAGCTTATAACTCTGTTAAAATTAAAGCATTGCTGGGGTCGGGATGTGGGCTGCGAGTGCTTTCTGCCAGTAAGGCTGCCATGCTGCTGCATGGCAAAGTCAGGCCACTCGGAAAGGATTCTAGCTGGTCCAAATTACTTTGCCTTGCTGCTGCTTCATATTTTTGGAACGTTTTTTTTGCCTTTTTTTTAGCCTCCCATGTTGAAGCTGTGTACCAATGATCAAATGAGTCACTGGT
This sequence comes from Neoceratodus forsteri, assembly GCA_016271365.2. Classification (NCBI taxonomy): domain Eukaryota; kingdom Metazoa; phylum Chordata; order Ceratodontiformes; family Ceratodontidae; genus Neoceratodus; species Neoceratodus forsteri. The sequence continues at coordinate 1,377,643,483 of CM028132.1, read as the reverse complement.
GCTCAGACTGGATGGGTTTTTAGGACAATTTTACCAATTACCACATGGAGCTCCAAGAAGCTGTTGTCATCCTATTGGTGATGTTAACGGATGCCTTTCAGGAGCACTTCTAATCAAACAGACCTCCTCTGTCCTCTATCCTACCCCCCTGATGACTTTTTGTTTTTATTTGAATAGGGCCCGACTTGTTCTTCCCTTATTCCCCTCCCATCTAGAAGTTCTTTTCTGATGAGGGGCCTGCCCTGCCCCTCTGTTCCACCCCTATTGAGCATTTATTTTTGTTTTTTTACCTCTTCAGCTGGGGGTGGTCTATGGTGCCCCTTATCTACCCACCACGCGGCACCCCACTGGACACAGCACCCGTGCTCTACCACCTCCTCCACTCACTCTCAGGTTGTGTCGCAACAGGTACTTACCCCACATGCTGTGGAGACCTGAAGGGCCAGACTTGTTGAGAGCAGCCTGGATGCATCCAGTGTGCTGCCGGAGGGGTAAGGCTTCATGTGCGCCTGGGGATTAATTTTCCCCTGTACTCCTCCCATGGTGCAGGCATGTAATGATGCCAGGGACACTGCTGTGCATGCTCCCATGCACTGCAAGACCGACATCTGCCCACGCCGACCCCACATCTTGACCGGCGCTTATACACCAGCTCCCAGTCTCCACCAGGAGCCGGTAGTGCAGCGGCCTTCCCCTCCCTCCCTGAGGAGGAGAGCAGTCCCTAGGATGCTTGATCCTCCTCTCCCCAGCTGACCCTCCAGTTCCCAGGGTCACTCCTGATCGCAGGTTACTGGCGCAGCAAATGGTAGCACTACCGTTGCACTGGTGGGCTGGTCACTATTGAGTATTTCTTAACTGGGGCTGTGCCTTGCCCCTCAGCTACCTTACAGCTTCCTGCGACTATGCCTGTTAAAATAATTAAAATAAAAAAAAAAGTCCAATATGTTACAGTGGTCAGCACCTGTCTTTTGGTGTTGCCACCGACTCACTGCCCCAGTTGTTCAATTCCATACCTCCCTAGTGAATTTTGAACAGGAAGATACATCACGGAAAAAAGGGCCAACCTTTACAGCAAAGCAGGTGGAGTGAATACTCCAACCATCATGTGCTCAAGGGGACCCCAAAGTGGAATATTACTCTGAGACAATGCAAGATAGTAGGTTAGTGCTTGGCACATGATACAGTATATGCTAGTAAATGATAACCTCCCAGGTGAGAAAGGCCAAAGCACCCCCCCCCCAAATCCAGGGTAATTTCAAGGTGTTGATACTGATCTTCGACATCTGACCTTGCTCAATGAACTGTAAGAATAAATTACTCAATTAGTTATAAAAGATAGTGGGCAACTGCAGGGGAAGGTTGGCTAGAAAGTACAGTTACTTATCACAGCAGTAGATCTTCAGCAGAATCTCCTCTATTGAGCCACTCCTTTGGGATTTAGATGCCTTTGGCGTCAGAGTCGCTCAGAAAATTTTGCCTAGCTGAGGCCACCCACAATGACACACACATCGCTGATGTCTACATAATTTGGGCAGCCTCCTATCTCCTCAGTTCATTCCACCCACCGGAAATACAAGCTGTGTGGCATTAGACCAGGAAGAAAGAGAAAAGCCCCATAGAGGCCCAAGAAAAAGCAGCGTAGATGGGGGAGGCAACAATAATAAACATAGTGCAGGGTACAAGAGAAAACTGGGCTACTCATGTCATAAACAGAGACGTCCTAAACCCAAAACGATGCCACCCACAAACAAGGAAGAAGGCAGGAGCATGTGCTGTGGCTCAGTGGAGTGATTCTCTCGAACATCTACTGTTACAGTAAGTAACTGCATCTTCTTCTAGGACATCTCTCTCCACTGAGCAACACCTCGGAACGTTTCCCAAGCAATACCACAACATACAGTCTTAAAACTGGGTTAAACTCTATTTTTAAATTAAGTCTCCCAACATAAAAGGCAGAAAGAGGGGGGGCGCCAGAGAGCCATTTTCTAGGAAGGAAGCACCCTTACAGAGCTCCTCTGAGTAGAAGCAGATTAAGTTGAAAATCAAGAGTAAAAATCTATCTAAACATCAAAATAATATTGAATCTTGATTCCTGACACTGTTGTGAGTCCAACGATACCCAACTTAGAATGGTTCGTCAAAAGGCGCAGCATCAGGGACCGTCGAAAGATCCTCATCAGCAAGGTGCCAGCAAGGCCGAAGTATCAGCATGTGATGGAGAGGCGAGTGCTACAACTACAACGAAGCCTCCATGAAAAGCCTTGTTGGAGTCCATGAAAGTGATGGACTCCCAAGATTGAAAAGACTCTGAACAAGTTAGAATCTCACGACATGGCAATAAAAACACTTACGGGAACAGTCTCTGACTCAGAGAAGCTATCCATAACCACGATGGCTACAGTTACTACACTAACCCAGGAGAATTCTCAACTGAGAAGCCGCATGGAAGCACTCGAAAACGAGATCCATTCAGGGAATGTCTGCATAGTCGGAGTCCCCGAGGGAGTCGAGGGAACAGATCTCCTGCATTTTCTAACGACCTGGTTAACGGAGCATTTAAGTGTCCCTGCTGATTTTGAATGGCACTCTCTAAAAAAAGCTTACTGGGTCAGTCCCAGAGTAAGGCCAACTGGATTACAGCAAGCTCGTACTGATCTCTTGCGCACTGAGGGTTGGGAGGTTCGAGACGTCTTGATTTCGGCTGCAAGATCCAACTACCCTTTGGCTATAAACTCTTCAGACATTAAATTGTACCCTGATCTTTCATACCAGACGAGGGCCCGACATAAGAGCTTCAATGCAGTGCGTCACAGATTGAGGGCCTTGGGGATTATTCACTCCTTCCTACTCCCTGCCCGCCTGAGGATCGTATATGGAGGAAAGACGTGGAGTTTCAATAACCCGCAAGACGCGGCGCGTTGGGTTGAGCAGGTGGAATCGGAGTTTGTAGGCTGCAAGAATGCTCCGAACTTGCAGCTTGATGAATCAGATGCAGAGGATTGAAGTTGGACTTGATTGATCCAGAACAGTAAGAACTCTGTGCAGTGACTCTCAGGGACAATATATAAAATATAATTTAGTATACTGGACTCTAAAGTTTGATGGGATCAGAAATTATAATGGGGCAGTTAAGAGCCTGCTAGAATCTGATTTCGTCTTTAAATCCTCCATTTGTGAGGAAGGTTTAAATAAGTTTTTATATATGTGGAGCTCTACTGGACAGCGGGGAGAGAATAGGATTTGAGGCTCGAACCTGTATTACTGCACAGCCTTACTAATGTTAAAAGAATATGTAACAAGTGTCAAAGAATTAAGATCTAAAGTTTTTAATTTTTCTGCTGATGGTTAATTCACCAAGTTTTATGCCTTTCTACATAACGCGGGGATGCTACTTAGGGGTCTACTTATGGGATTATTCTCACTATACCAGGTTTAAACAGCAATCGTTGTATTGTGTTACACTACCTAATAGTACTACCTATAGAAAATACCTTCTTCCTTTGAGGAGGCTGGCAATGCGTTAGGAAATTTTTTTTTAGATAATAGTTCTGTCTCTTCAGAGCTATATTAGGGAACCCCCAGCTCCTACTGTACAAGAATACAAGGATAACAAAATACCATTTATAAACTATACCTACTGAAATTTTTATGTACTACCTTGTATGAGGAATATATTTGTCAAATGTTTATTGATGATAACCTAATAAACATAAAGTATAAAAAAAAAAGGAAGAAAGAGACTTGCGAAGACTGTCAGAACGGCGATATGGGGAAAAATTGAGGGTCTGAAGCCCCGTCAGCGACCTTTTTCGCTCCTAAAAAAATCACAGCAACAAAGGGAAAAAAGCAGCCTGCAATTTCTGAGTAAAAGGTGTGGCTCTGAGTGAGTTCTCTACAAGGGAAGCGTCCTTGTTGTCTATTCAGGCTACTCTTAACCAACTGGTGTAAACAGTGCATGACATCAATAAAACGTTGGATTCCTTAACACCCAGGGTCTCGGCCCTTGAAAAATAGAATGGACCACTGTGAACAGAACATTCTGTTATGAAGGCCTATAATGCCAACACTAACTTGATAAAACAAAACACAATGTTACATCAACATTTGGAAGTGGTGGAAAACCAAGCCAGAGAGAGACACTTCAGAGAGCTGGGACTCTCAGAACTTGAGGAAGGAGAGGACTGTCTTGTTTTTGCACAAACCTTCCTGCCTTCTCTTTAAGGCCTGTCTGAAGATGACTCCCATTTGATTGGACAAAGCTTACCAGGTTGCCTAGGGTGTTGCAGCTGATGCATGGTCCCAGGACACTGATGATTATATTTACATGGATAGAGCTTGGGTGCTCACTATAGCATGGATACGTCATACCATGAAGTTTGGGGAGGACACTTTATCATTATTCCCGGATGTTGCCTACAGTATGAGACAGAGGTGAAAGGCGTTCAATGGCATAAGGAGCTGTCTGAAAGAGTATATAAAATCCAACATCAATTGTTACTCCCTGCTAAACTACAGGTGACCTGACAGGGTCAACAATATCAGTTTATTGACCTGAAGGATGCTGAAAATGTGCTTTATTGTACTGAACAGGAGAGAGAGACAGCGATGGGGGGGCCTCCTCAGATGAAGACTAATCTGCTTCTGAGACTGACCATGAGAGTGGTACCTAGACTTGGGGCTTGGGGTAATGTTGCCCTGGCGGTAGCGTATGTAATTTTCTTTTTTTCCACTATATTTCATGAGGTGGCGTTTGATCGTTATCGCTACCAGGATACGAAACAATTCTAAACAGTTCTTAATGCTATATATTCTCCTGCCCAGATTGACTATTAATCCAATCTTTGTCGGACTTTTGAAGCTCGTTATGCCTGACATGTGGACTGATCGGGCGGGTTTTGAATATGATTTAATATGCCTGAAGTAATACAGATGTTAAGCTGTTCTTTTCAGTTATCTGTACATACTGGCTTTTCTACTTTGTTTGGGGGGACTTGAATTCTTCTTTTAACTATGTATGTTCTCCAGGAGGATGGGAAATCTTATACTGTTATATTCATGATTTGTTACAGATGGGAGTATCATTTAACTATTTTATAGTTACATACATATTTTGGAATGTTGGATTCCCCTTTGTCCCTCCTTAGCTGCCTGCTTGTAGTTGGTTGTTTTATAGGGGTTTCTCCCCCTATGTTGTATCTCTAGGGGAGGTGTTCTGAATGATGTAGAGGAGACATACTATATCTAATAATGTTGTGCTATCCTCCTGAGCAAATAATCTTTTGTAAGTTTCCTTGCTTGCAAAAATTAACAAATATATAATACAACAAAATACAGGCATTCAGGATCCAAGATAGGGATGTGACAGTATGAAATTCTGGCAGTATGGTAACCACCTCATGTAATGCCATGGTTATCACTGCACTGCGCTATTACAGAAGAATACATTATTTACAGAAAAAAGGAGCATCCTCAAACTCTTGCAAGGGCACGAAAGGAAGAGTTTTCCCTGAAAACACAAAACAATTACTTAAAATATCTGAAAACCACAGTCTATCATGAACCACGGCTATCACAGTATCAGAAATTACCCACGGCATCAATACCGTGACTTCAGATACCTAAATATACCATGATACTGTGACATCCCTAAACCAAGGAAGGGGTTCCATCAGTCTGAGGTGGAGTTGAAGGTGGAAGAGAAAGAAGTAAGGAGGAATGAGACCACCAACGTTATGTAGGTGCTGACAGTATACGTCACTGTGGGCAACCTCAGCTAGGCAAAGGTTCCTGAGTGTTTTTTTCTTCCAGCGGTGTCCAAGTTCTAAAGGTATAGCTCAATGAAGAGAGATGTCCTTGAAGATCATCATATTGTACAGTCAGTTCCTGGTTTTGCCAGAGTAGTTCCTGGCCAGCTGGAATATGCTGATAACCAGAAGCTGTTTGTGGATTTTTTTAATATACCTGTGGCTATTTTTAATCCAGCCAGTGCCCTCACAGGGATGCACCCTGATCAGACCGCACGCCACCCATACCTTGCCACTCACCTAGTCTGCCTGCTGTCCTGTGTACTTTGCCCTCCTTAACTGGTATCGAGGGGGTGGGACGTCCTCCCCCACCACTGAAGTGACAAGATCTGGTAGTGGGCTGACGGTTCATGGTTTGTGAGCTGGAGAATCACTGTTCTTTATCCTGATGTCACTGAGGTTTTACACCCCCTATACTTTACATCCTCTCATGGCCCCGGCATAGCCTCTGTCAGTCACAGCGTGCACTGGAGAGACTCAATCCCTCACAGAGGAACGAGCTCCCTGGCACAACGTGAGGGGCTGTTGTGGCACCAAAGCCAGGAGCCTCCTTTCCCAGACTGGCTCACCCTGCAACTGGCAGCATTCTCCAGCCCGAGGCCACACTGAATCCCGACTCCCGGATCTCTCCTGAACCCAGGTCACCAGCACAGAAGTGCAACCCGTTTCCACTTGGCCATTAGGCGATCATTATTCATGGCTCCTGACTGCCAAATCCTTACTTTGGAACCAGCTGACTCCATCTTTTTCTGTCCTTAACTATCTATGTATCTTTTCTTAACTGTAACTGCAAAATGTTGTGCAAACAAAATAAATAAATAGACAAATCACAAATGAGACCAGCCAAGGGAACACAGACCTAACATCCCAGCGCTTAAAAACAGCAACTGGTCTTCAATGGAGGGGGGCCTAATAACTCCTTCATGGTAAAACAACTGCCTCTTGAACATGTAAGGGTTAACACGTGATAGGGTATGCAGTTATAATAAAATTATTCATGCCTCAGGTGGTTATAAGGCATGAGGCGTAGCCAGCTGCTGCAAGCTAGCCAACTGCCAATAATTATTTGCAATATATATTTCTGATATATATTGTTTTACGGGATTTCTGTGTATGCCCATGCCAGTGTTAATTCAAGGCACAGGGAAAGCAGAGATTTTTTTAAAAAGGAGTGACCTTTTGACTCCAAGGCCTCCTGCTTACCAGGAAGGGAGAGTTTCATTCTCAGATTCTGTTGACAGTGATGTGCCAAAAGCAATTTCCCTGCCATAAACAGGCACTACAGAAGCAGACTGTTTTGATCTCAGAAACTATCATAAGTATATCACATTTTATGAGGGAACAGGATATATTTGCCAGGAAAGGCTATTCTAGCAGTACTATGTGAAATTCTAACATGACACTATGAATTAGCTACAGGATGCTATATTGATACACGTCGTCAGGCACAGGTCAGGAAGCATAGAGAAAACCCAGGAGCAGTTGCAAAATTCCACAAAACTGTTTATTTGTAGTTGCAGTGACATAAAATAAAATAAACCTGTTCAGAATAAGTATATACAGAAGCAAAATAAAATCTCTTGTAAAAAAAATATCTCCCTTGCAGCTCAGCCTAGCTGTTTTTATAAGTCTTTTTCAACCCCCATCCTTTGCAAGCATCCTGTTCTTTGTAAATTTCAGGAGCTGCTAGAACATTGAGAGCTTCCTGAGGTCCCTCCAGCCTTTGCAAAAGGCTCAGGCATTTGCACTCAAATAACCTCTGGCTTTTTACAGTTAATCTTTTTATTTGGAATTCGGAAAATACCTTTGAGCACAGGCTCTTTTACAAAGGTTCCACGTTGGGTAGAAGATATAAGACAGGATTAACATCATGAGATCAAACGAAGTACAAGACTAACAATATGTTACAGTAATACAGTTGCATAGCTTATAGGTTACAGCATTACCCATTCATATCTAGTACCAGGCTTAGTACAGCGTCAGAATAGAGGGTGTTTATAAGGTGTGATAGCAATTCAGGGGGAGGAGGGAGAGGGGATGGGGAAGGTAATCAAGGGGCTTGTACAGGAGAGGGCTGAGCAGATAAGGGTGTGTGTGGTCAGGAGCAGTTACATTTTGAGCTTGAACTAAGGTGTTGCCTCAGACCAGATTTGAAGTGAGAGAGACTCGTGGACGTACGTAGGGGCCCAGGGATTTCATTCAGCCATAGAGGGGCCCTATAGGCGAAGGAAGGTTGTCCAAGAGCAGTTCTGCGAAATGGTGTGGATAGAGTGCCTCGTGTACCATAAGTGGAGAAAGCCGGGGATAAGATGCTTGAAACACTGGGTGGCGTTTTCCCCATAAGCACCTTCTTCCCGAGGAGGCAGGTTCAGAATTTGAGTCTGCTCTTTAGTGGCATCCTTTTCATCATTTCGTAAAGGGAGCAGGTGTGTGCAAGCCGGTCAGCAGCCAAGGTGAGCCTGCAGGCTTTGTTGAGGGCTGTGTATAACCTTTTGAGTGCCGTGTCCATGGCCGCCCCATAGACAACCAGACCATAGTCAATGGTCGAAAGGATGGAGCTGGAGACAGAGAGGTGAAGTGCCTCAGGAGTGAGGTAATTTCTATGCCTGTAGAGGACACCCAGCTTCGTGTTAACTATCTTGATTACTGTGTCACTATGATGGGTGAAGGAGAGGGTGTCATCAAGGGTGACCCCCAGGTACCTGAAAGTGGTCACTTGCTCTAGAGGTGCACTGACTTTGTTAGAGATGGTGGGGGGAGGAAGAGTTTATTTTACAGTGGGAACAGGATATTAACATTGTCTTGGTCTTTTTGTAGTTTAGCAGCAATTTCTGCTTGCAGAACCAGTCTTCCAAATAGTGGAAAGAGTGCTGGAGTTCAGTTTGGAGAGTGCCATGGTATGAGTTGCTGCTTAAGAGTATCGCATCATCGGCGTAGAGAATGAGTTTGGTATCACATGCTTCAGGGAGGTTGTTCAGGAAAAGGCTGAAGAGTAAGGGCCCCAGGATGGACCCTTGGGGGACCCCCAGTGGCACTTCTCTGGAGCAGGACTTGGTTTGGCCAATTGTGACACGTTGGGTTCTGTTGGAAAGGCAGTCCTCAAACCAGGCAGCAGTATTCTTCGCAACCCCCAAGTTCAGTAGCTGAGCCAGGAGTAAGCGGTGGTTAACACTGTTGAAGGCTTTAGTGAGATCTATAAAGACTGACCCCACTAACTTGCCTTCGCAAGTGCTCTGTGCGCGTAGTCCGTGTACTCAACCAGAGCAGAAGTAGTGCTATGATTTTGCCTGAAGCTGTGTTGGTTTGGACAAAGTAGTTGGTATTTGTTGAGGTATTCGGTGAGTTGCTCTGCCACAATCTTTTCCAGTGTCTTGGATAAGGGGGAGAGGATGGAGATTGGTCTGTAGTTGGCAACACATGTCCTGTCTCCGTTCTTGTAAACCGGTGTCACTAGGGCTTGTTTCCAGATTCCGGGGAATTCAGCAAGTGTCAGAGATTTATTAAATAGTTTTGTTATTGGCACAATGATAGCGTCAAGTGAGAGGGATAGGAGTTTCATGTCAACCCCATCACTGCCTACTCTAGTCCTGCCCAGCACTTTTTTTATGTGTTGTAGACTCTCCTTGACAGTTACTCTTTTGAAGTAGAAGTTTGGTTGGGGGCTCGGGCGAGTCTTGCAGCTGGGTTGGTCTGTACAGGGGAGCAAGTAGTCCAGAGGTAGTACCAAGGTGAGGTCAGAAAATGTCACGTTGAATGATTCCGTGATGAAGAGTGGACTGACATCACCAAGTGGCCAGAAAATTGTGAGTTATCTCAAATTATAAATACATATATACAGCATATATATACATATATATATATATATATACACACACACATACATATACATACACACTTCAACTGTAACACTAGATATTTTCTTCACAAACGTGATCCCATTATCAGTTTCATTTCCGTATATTGATTTGCACATATTCTTATATTACCAGATGTAGACATGCAAGGGGGTAAAAAACAGACAGCAAGACACAACAGAGAGACGGTGAGAGGCAAAGTGCGAGACTGTTCGGGTTGATCAAGTCCGAAGTCTCACAGGAAAATCTGGTTGCACAACCAGACGAAAGAGACAGAAAAGGAAAGAATACAGATCCTTGCATTTATACACTTTCTTCATAACAAATGGGACAGGGTCCTATTCTACCATCAAAGTTTTAACAGTGACTGTCCTGTTACTAGTTAGTTATAGAGGCAGAATTTATGTTGAAGCTGACTGACATCACCAGTTGGCCAGAACATTGTGAGTCACTGTTAGGAAAATAAACCTGGTTTCCTTATGACTGAAAATCAGATGACACTGCAAATTTCAGATATGTAGTAAAGCTCTCCAGCACAAAGCAAGTTGGCCACTCTGGTTTTGGACTTCCTCTTGACACAACAGACCAGCTGCCAAGCTGCTACACAGAAAAAGGACTTTAAATATTTTCATCTTTAAGGTAGAAACGTAGTTAAACAGTTTTAAGAAGTTTATACTTTCCCATTTGTTTCTTACGCTGTAACCTAAATTAATATATGTTCTCTTTTACTTGTAACTGCATTTATTTAATTATTTTAGTAAAGACTTTTGTTTTTCTAAAGAATTCTGCCTGCGTGGGATTCCTTATACTGTATGTGTGACTGTAGAAGTTTTATTACAAATCTGTAACAACAGTTTATGCTCAAAAGGGTCACCAAATAGCAACCAAATTGAAAAGGGTTAGTTGGAGATCTGGCAGGATTAGGGAGCGTACCAGAGTCTCATATGAGTCTGCAGGGATTGTGAACTGGGCTACTGCATGTCCTGTAGGGTGAAGGCCAAATCAGGTTTTTGCACTGCTTTCCCGAAGAGGGCGTACTTACTTGGGCCTTCCTCCTGTGTGTAATAGCCACGAAAAAGGGTTCATATTTGGCCACAAAACTCAAGACTGGTATTGTGCCCTGATCCAAAGTATAGAGGGATGCTCTGGGACCTTGTGGCAAATGTGTTCTGTTGTAAACCCAGTGAACACTCTGGGCGGACACGAGGAGGGTATCCTTGTTTTCCCCCCTCCCTGTCACAGATTGCATTTGGGGAAGGCACTGTGAGCTCAGTGATCTTATCCTCATGAGTGGGTTCGTGACAGATCTGGTGTGCAGTGCTGGGATCCGATAGATTTGGTTGCATTATAATTTGAGAGAGTGATGGCTACAGGTGTAACAGTTGTGCTCGATTCCAAGTCCAGTGTATCAGATTGTTAAACTGAAAAATCCACACACAATCAAAGCAGAGATTTTAAAAATATATATAATTTGGTTACAGTATCAAGTTCCCTACTGGTTTTGTTTTTTTTCTTGGGTGCAAGCTAGTGTAGCAGTAGTTAGGGAAGATGACTTCCATCTACAGTGAATACACTGCAGAATAACTGAAGCAGTTGTGCCAGAAGAGAGGAGTCCAGTATGAGGGGCAAGCCAAAAAGCACCTCGTGGAGGCTTTTGTGACAGCCGATGAGCTACAGGCTGCCCAGGACCTCGAGTCACAGCCGGTGACTGAAAGGGATCAGACCTTGGGCGTGGGGGTGCCAAGGGACGTCAGCAGTGTCCAGTCCCAGGGAGGAGGACAGCGAGACCAGAGGGAACCCAGAGCCTCAGCAGAGGAAGGTCACCACCATGCTGGAGCCAGAAGGGATCAGAATGCAGCTACAGTTGAGGAGAATGGAGCTGATTTCAAGCAGAAAACGTTTGAAGCCCAGCAGCACAGGGAATTTGAGCAGAGGAGGTTTGAGCTGGAGATTCAGGAAAAAGAAAACAGCATCGGAGAGAGGCCAAGGAAAGAGAAAAACGGCTTCAGAGAGAGGCAGAGAGAGAGGAAAAAGAGTGCCAGGGGGAATTAGAACTGCAGAAGCTAAAACTCCAATGATCATTGCTAGAGGAGGCAAGTGGCAGGGGTGAACCTGGACCTCCAGGACTGGGGAAGAAGTTAAATTCAAAATTAATAGCTGAATTCAAAGAGGGGGAGGATATGGATGCATTTTTGAATTCGTTTGAAAAGGTCTGTATTCAAGCAAAAATATTCAGAGAGTCTTGGAGCTTCCAGCTATCCCCGCTGCTTACTGGGCGCGGTCGTGAAGTGTTGGGTCAAATGGACAAACAGGACAGTAGTGATTATGAGAAACTTAAAACTGCATTGCTTAAAAAGTATGAGTTAACTCCTGAAGCATACAGGGTTAAGTTCTGTAAGCTCCGAAGATACCCTGACATGAGCTACAAAGAACTCACCACAAAGCAACGTCAGTTTTTGAAACATTGGTGGGAGGGAGTGGAAGCACACTCTGTAGAAAAAATTGAGGAGGTTGTACTTTTGGAGTAATTCTTTTGGGCTTGCCCAGCAGAGCTGAAAACCTGTTTGGAGGACCGAGACCTGAAAATAGCACAGCAGGCTGCTGAGTTCTCAGACCACTATGCGAGGAGCAGGCCTGCTCTGAAAGGGAGTGGGGCAGGCCTGGTAGTGCAGAAGGGGAAAAGCACACCTTCAGGGCAGCTAAAACCCTCACTGCCTCCACAGAAAGGGGGGGAAGTCCTAGGTTACAAAAAAGGGATTTCTAAGACAACAGAAATGATGATTGCTAGTTTTACAAACAGCCAGGGCATCTTGCAAGACAGTGTCCTAAAAAGGCACAGAGCGGACAAAGTGGTGCTCGAACAAAGTTGAGTGCACTGTGTATCCAAGAAAGCATGCCTGCAGACATGAGGGAGCACATACACCCGGTTACTGTAAATGGGGTGCATACCCATGGGTTAAGGGACATGGGGGCGTCTCTTACTTTAGTAAAAGGGGATTTGGTTGAGCCTGAACAGCTTATACCTAATCAGTTTGTAACAGTAAGGGGATTCTCTATGGAGGAGAAAACTCTGCCACTTGTTAGCGTTCTCTTGGACTATGCTGAGACAGGAGAAGTGGTGCAAAATGTGGCAGTGGCAGACAACCTCACCCTGGATGTGATAATAGGGAACAATCTCCAGAAGAAGGTGGTATGTGCAGTTACCCGCAGTCACACGGCAATGGCCAATTGTAGTTCCCTGGACCTCACAGAAGCCCCTGTGGAAAACAATGAGAGGCTGGTTCCCCAGCCTGTGTCTCCTGACATGGAGGATAGCAAAAGGGAGGTAGGACTTTCCCACGTAGCAGTTCACAAAACAGCTACAGAAGGTTACTCTAAAGAGGGAGGGGTAACCAATGGTCAAACGGTTACAGATGGCAGTGACCCTGAATTCCCTGATGCTAGAGCTATGGACCCTAGTTTAGAAACTGAAGGGGAAAAGTCCCATGCTTTGGAAAAATGTACAGATTTTCCAGCTGCTCAGAGAACGGACCTAGTTTAGAGAGGCTGAGGGTTTGTGCAGAATCTGATGGGACACAGGGATGGGACGCGAGACATATGGTATTTTGGGACAATGGACTGTTGTATATGCAGGATGTTATGACACAGGGAGGGGTGATGGACAGGCAGCTTGTCATTCCCCAGGAGTACCATGAGCGGTTGTTCAAGATTGCTCATATCATCCCCTTGTCCGGACGTCTAGGAATCGCGCGCACCACGCAGCGATTGGCCCAGAATTTCTACTGGCCCAACATCACCCAGCAGGTGAAGGGATATTGTAGGTCTTGTCACCAGTGCCAACAAATAGGGAAGGCAGGTAGTAAAACCCAAGCCATCCTAATTCTCCTGCCCATTGTGAAGAAACCATTCCAGAAGGTAGGAATGGATACTGTGGTACCTTTGAGTACCCCCAGCTCCTCCGGGAAGAGGTTTATCGTGACGGTGGTTGATTATGCCACCACATACCCAGAGGCAGTTGCCCTTTTCTCACTTAGGACAGACAAAGTTGCAGATGCCTTGCTAGGGATTTTCTCTAGTGTCGGGTTTCCGCAGGAGGTTATCAGCGATCGAGGGGGTTCCTTCATGTCGGACTTGAAAAAGTATTTGTGGGAGAAGTGTGGGGTAGTACAGAGAGGTATACTGTCGCTACAGCAACACCAGTACACTGAACCCCCCGCAGTAAAACCCCCAGCGTGCCTATATCGGCAGTGACAAGGGGTTTGCATCGAGACACTGTAGGGCGATGGGGGATAAATATTTAACTCCACTGTCTGTGCGATGTGGAGTTAGATATCTTTAGTGGGGGGGTGCAGGAGGCACAGCCCCCTCATTGCGAGTCGCAATCGTGCCAGTCAGTTCAGGGTTACATCGCAGTTGGGGGTGTTGGCGGGTTTCTGTTGCGGTCGAGGACATCAGTGTTTTTGTTCTTGTGCCGGCATCATAGATCCATGCAGAGATGCACAACACCTTATCACCTGCAAGCCAATGGGCTTGTGAAAAGGTTTAATGGTACCCTAAAATCAATGCTCCAAGTGTTTGCTGAACAGCATGGGAAGGACTGGGAGAAATACCTTCCCCACCTGTTGTTCGCATACAGGAGAGGTGCCCCAAGAGTCAACAGGGTTCTCCCCCTTCAAACTCTTATATGGACATATGGTGCATGGGCCCCTAGACTTGGTCCGAGAAGATTGGGAAGGCAAGCACGCCACCCAGGGAACTCCCATAGTGGAATATTTATTTATTTGAAAGGGTCTCACCAGGAAAGATAACATTAGCTGTGAACAGCTCATTTCCAGAAGCGTCCTGGGGGAGGGGTACATAAGGAAAAGGAGTAAGTAAAAAAACATATCCACACCAAATACAAACAGGCTAATATACAGGCTAACTATAAGGCTAATACAGAGGCAAAGCTACTAGCTAAAATAAAGGCAAGTATATACACAAATGTACAAATTTGCATAAAGATATGTATAAAGTGTACCCCACAGTACAAGGTAAAACAATCCAGGGGGGAGGCGAGACAGCACGTATTGATATACCATATAGAACAACAACACCCTGAGTAAAACATGAAGTAATAACGAGGAGGGTAAGGTGTAGATTATCAACAGGGGTACACTATAAAGTGCTAGGAGGAAGGGACTATATACAGGGTTGGTCAAGTGCATAGGTTACCTATTTGAGGGTAGGGAAGCAAAAGGGAATGTTGGGGAAGGGGTAAGAGAAGGAGGGAGGAGAGGCTTCTGAGAAACAACGCCCCTTCAGGATGCTATAAAGCCCTATAAGGGGATTAGGACCTGGCTCAGATGGGGAGGGGGGAAGATACATGCAGAGGACAGCACCTCATCAGGATGCTGGGGGCTGGGGAGGAAATAGAGTCATGTGAGAACGACACCCTGCAGGATGTGAACCCTGCAAGGGGAGAAGGCTGCAGGAGGGGATAGACATGTCGAAAAACAACACCCTTCAGGACAGTGAGAACCCTGCAAGGGGTAAGGAATCGGCAAAGATGAAATGGGGTGAAGGGTGGAGGGTGAAGGAGAATAAGCTGGGGACAAACTCCCTTCAGGATGCCGAGAACCCTGCACGGGACAAGGTCCCAGCAAAAATAAATATAATGGGGGCAGGGACAGGAGGGAGAAGGGGTGGGGGAACTGGGGGCAGCTGGGAGTAGGGTAACCTGGGATTACTGGGGGGGGAGTAGGGAGGAGATGCAGAGGGGAAGGGTAAAAAGGGTAAAATGGCAGACAGGGGAGATTAGGTGCAGTTGCAACAGTGGACTGTGTGCCTCCGAAGGAGAAGTGAGAGTAAGTGTCGAGAGTTGGCAGAGCAAATATCTAGTGGGAGGGTATTCCAGATGTTAGGGAACTTGAACGAGAATGCAGTGCAACCAGATGAAGTGCTGCATGGGGCAGTGCAAGGGTTCTAAATGTGGATGCGTGGAGGGTATAGCAGGGCGGCAGAGGGCTTGATAAGAGGGAGGTTAGGTAAGGGGTAGAGTACCGAGCCAGAACTTCCCAATAAGATTAGCGCTGTGTGACAGGCGTCTGGCCTTGTGGGAGGGAAAGGAAAGTGTGGTGTAGAGATCACAGTGGTGGGTAAGTGGGGGGCAGCCAAGTATGGAGCAGCAGAAGGAATTAAAGAGGGTGTCCAGTCTGGAGAGGGCGGTCTTGGGGGCAGAGCTGTAAACGATATCCCCAAAATCGAGGACTCAGAGAATCGTCTTTTGAACTATTTCTCCCCTGGCTTGTAGTGGTAGGCAGCTCCAGTGTCTGCACAGAGCACTGAGATAGGGAGTAATTTTTTGTGGACAGCGTCAATGTGGACCTCAAAATCAAGATGCTTTTCTAGCCATAGTCCAAGATATTTAAAGGAGGGGACATCTTCCAGTGTAGTACCAGTGTGGGTAGAAAAGGTGGGGGTAGAATCAAGTCTAGACAGTTTTTTCTGGAGTCAAAGGTCATACAAACCATTTTTTTTTTTTTTGAAGATAAGCAAGCGGTGGGGAAGACATTCAAAAGGATGGAGAACAGGATTGGTCCAAGCACTGAGCCTAGTGGGACACCTGAGGTGATAGGGAGGGGAGGTGGAGTAACCAATTCTGACAGCCTGGGACTGGCCTATGAGGTATGACCGAAACCAGCTGGTGGCAGATTCGGAGAGGCCAGCCGTGGTTAGTTTACTGAGGAGAATGAAATGGGAACCGTGTTGAAGGCTTTGGCCAGGTCGACAAAGATGACAGAGGTTATGCGTCCCTGATCCATGCCAGAAAGAATGAAGTCAGTGAGCCGAAGGAGGAAGGTGGTGGTGGAGTGTTTTTTTACGGAAGTCAGACTAGAAAGAGGTGAAAAAGGAAGAAGAAATAAGGAAGATGGTGGTGAGTTGCTCAAGGGCAGGTGCTCTTGGAGCTTGGCCAGTGTGAGGAGGAGAGAGATGGGGCAGAAGTTGCCAGAGTTGGAGAGGTCCCCGCCTTTAGGGAGGGGGATTACGGTGGCAGACTTCCAGGCATCGGGTACCGTTGCATGTAGAAAGGAGAGGTTCAGTAGGTAGGTCAAGAGGAGAGTAATGAAGTAGGCTGCAAGGTGGAGTAGTTTAGGGTAGAGGCCATCAGGGCTTTTCCCCTTGCAGGGATTCTGGCTTAGCAATACACGCAAGGTGTCTTCTGGGAGTACTGGCTTAAAAGAGAACCTCGAAGCAGGATATGGGTTGGCATGTTGGATGGCATTGGTGGAACTTGTGAGATCGCCAGATGCAATGGGGGGAAGAGAGGCAAGGAGAGAGGAGGCACAAGAAGAAAAACAGATGTTGAATTCTGCAGCCACAGAGAGGGGGTCAGTTAGTGTGTGGGCACCTACTTTTAGGACGGGAAGGGGGAGTGGGAGGGGGGAATAGGGCATGGATAACTTTCCAGAATTTGGATGGATCACTGATATTTTCGTGGAAGAAGGCTTGGAAGTACTCTGCCTTGGCGAGACGGATGGCTCTGGTGCATACGTTACGCAGAGTGTGGTATCGTTGATGGTCTTGGGGTACCAGAAGATTTAAATGCAGCCCATGCTTGGTCCCTTGTGTGCTGGCAAGCGATGAGTTTGGCGAAGACCCAGGGCAGGTGGTTGCCACGGACCCTAGCGTTTCTGAACAGAGCATGGTGGTCCTAGATTTTAATGATCTGTGAACTGAAGTAGCTCAAGGCGACATTGATAGAGGGAGCAGAGGTGATTGGTGACCAGTCAATATTGGACAGATCGTGATGGAGGGAGGATAAATCAGGAGCAGAAACAACAAAAGTTAAGGATGGTTTTGGGGGGAAGAGACTTAGCACAGTGGATTTTACGCACACAGAAGACCATATGATGGTCACTGAAAGCACTGAGGAGTGACCCAGACTTTATGACTCTGAGGGTGCAAGGTCGGAATCCAGTCGATTAATGAGTGTTTACCTGACTCGTGGTTTAGGCGCATTGAGTCTGTAGTAAGTTGTTTTAGATTAAGAGAGGAGATATGGGTGCAGACTTTGGAGTGTGAACTGGTCAGCCAGTTTACATTGTAATCCCCTAGGAGGAAAAGCTCACCAGGGGCAGCAAGGGAGGAGATGGAGGACAGTAAGTCAGTGACAGAGGACAGAGAGGAGACTGGTAGGGAAGTTAGGGCAGCAGTACACACTGCCTACAAAGATAGGAAGGGAGGAGGGGAGGGAAAAGTTACTAGAAGCAGTTCGTAGACCAAGGGAGAGGTCACAGAGAGACATATGGAGTAGTTGAGAGCTGTAGATATGTACATGGCAACACCCCCACCCCTGGACTTACGGTCCTAACGGATGAGTGAGTAACCAGGGATGGAGATGGCAGAGTCGGGAATTTTAGAGCCAAGTCATGACTCAGACAGTGTGAGGATAGAGGGTTTCAGGTGTAGCATGAGCAGCTGTAGAAGATCAATTTTGGGGAGGAGGCTCCTAATGTTAAGGTGAAGGAGACTACATCCTTTAGGCAATGCCGGAGGAGTGAAGTGTGGGGGCCCGGGGTTTGGTTCGATGTCACCTGCAGTGATAAGCAGTAGGAGCACAAGTGATCATGTGAGGATGGCCTGCCATTTTTTAAATGGAGGGAGTAGGCGGCTGAGGGTTGAGCCAGTCTTCGAGTTAGTGCTGTTGGGGCGAAAGACAAGGGAGCGTAGGAAGGCCAGGTGTGATTCAGTACGATAGAGGATGCTGGTCGCAACGTGATAGGGGAAGTGCAATAAGGGGGGCTGGCAGGAGGAGGGGAGGGGAGTGTAGGAGAGAAGGAGGGGTAGCAGAGGGGGTTAAAGGTGGAGATGAAGGGAGTGAGGAAGGGGTGAGGGAAGACAGGGTGAATAGAAGGGGGAAGAGTGCAAGGAGGAGAAGAGGCATGAAGAGTGCCATGTGAAAGGGAATTAGACTGTGGATTGGGTAGGGCAGAAAAATTTGGAGAGATAGGAGAGAGGGCAAGGAGAGGGAGTAGGTTGGAGAACTGCTAAGTGGGTGGATGGGGGTACTTTGTTATTTCAGTTTAAGAAGTGGCAAAGTAAGCTGCTGGCACTATAAAAGCAAGAGGGGAGATAAATTAAGCAGTAAAGAAGGCGAGTGTATAAAGCGGAGCAGAAGTCAGCGGGTATTGTCATAAGACACAATGAGGCATGGGCTGGGCACAGTGCACTGGCTAGCAGCCAGCAGTAAGGTGGGCCGGAAACTGCACTGAGAGAGTGTGTACAAACAAAACTATAGGATAGGGAAATAGTCCTGGGTATGGCTCCAGTTCATGTAGCATTATTTAAAGAGTGGCAGGGGTGGGGGAGAGTGGGCGGGAGAAAATGTAACAGCTTATCCATCAGGTAGGGAAATGGGCAGACTAGGTGGGCCAAGCGGTCCTTATCTGCTGTCAAATTCTATGTTTCTATGTTTTTCTCTCTATTCCAAACTCTGACCCCAGTTGGAGCGCTGAGAGCTGCCGAGAATTCCAAGCTGAAGCAGGATTGCAAGAGTTTAGGGAAAAGCTGAAGGAGCTTATGGGAGTAGTCCAGAGCAACCTCTCAGCTGTCCAGCAGAAGCAAAAGGTCTGGTATGACCACAGAGCCGGAGCTCGTTCGTACAGTGTAGGTCAGGAAGTCATAGTCCTAATCCCGGTCCAGAAGGATAAACTGCAGGTCGAGTGCGTGGGACCATACAAAGTAGTCAGACAGGTGAATGACGTAAATTACATTGTAGAACTGCCTGACAGGAGACATACCCATAGAATGTACCATGTCCACATGATAAAGTCATATGAAAATAGGGCTGACATGGTATTTGCAGTGTGTAGTCCTGGGGAGGAGACGGACGCAGAAGACCCCCTACTGGACCTGCTGGTGGAAAGCAAGCAGAAGTCCTCTGTAGAGGTAATAAAACTGTCACCCCAGCTGACCCTGGAACAGTCCCAGGAAGTGAAAGAGGTTTTAGAGGACTTTGCCCCTTTGTTTACAGCCAAGCAGGAAGGACCCCCTTAGCGACACACGACAGAGACACAGGAATGCAAGCACCCATTCGACGGACAGTCTACCACGTGTCAGAGGCCATCCTAAAAGGACATTAGGAGGGAGGTGGAGGAAATGCTGGATTTAGGGGTAATCCAGAAATCCCACAGTCCCTGGGCCTCACCCGTGGTCCTTGTTCCCAAGCTGGATGGCTCTACTCTCTTCTGTGTAGACTATCGTGGACTCAGTGCAGTCACGAAGTCTGACGCCCACTCAATGCCACAGACGGATGAACTATTGGACAAGTTGGGAGGGGCGACATACGAACGTACATACATACATACATACATACATACAAAGAAGCCAGCAGAAGAAGGCCATTTGGTCTATTTAGTCTGCTCGTATTACAGGGTACACAGCTTGAGCTACTGCCCCTGCCCTCCCTCCTCACACCTCCCATCTTCACTACCCATGATCCTTGACTTCCCCCATGCCTATCCAGCCTCTCTTAAAGCTGACCACTGTCTTCAATGAGATCACCTCTTCTGGCAGCGCATTCCAAGTGTTCACCACCCTCTCTGTGAAGAAGTGCTTCCTGACCTCCCTTCTAAACCTTCCACTCTCCAGCTTAAGACTGTGCCACCTCGTGTTATGGTTGCCACTCAGCTTAAAGAGACTCTGCTTATCCACCTTATTTATCCCTTTCAAGTACCTAAAGGTCCCAATCATGTCCCCTCTCTCTCTCCTGTCTTCCAGGGAGTACCCTCAACCTCTCCTCATATGCCTTACACTGCTGACCCATTATCATCTTTGTAGCCCTCCTCTGGACCTTTTCCAGCAGGTTAATGTCCTTTTTGAGGTGTGGGCACCAGTACTGAACCCCATACTCTAGATGAGGCCTTACCAGGGACCTGTACAAGGGCAGTATAACCGCTTCTCTCCTACTACTGATCCCCCTAGATATGCATCCCAGCATCTTGTTTGCCTTTGCTGCTACTTTCCTCCACTGTGTGGAATGCTTCAGCTCACTAGTGATCATCACTCCCAGGTCTTTCTCCTCCTCTGATGCAGATATTCGGACTCCACCCCGGTCGTACTCTGTTCTGGGATTCTTGGCTCCAATATGCATAACTTTGCATTTCTTGGCATTGAAGCCAAGCTGCCAGATCCTGAACCACCTCCCTGTTTTTTCCAGATCATCCTGTAGGTCCTGTATCCCTTCAGCTTGTCCACTCTCCCACAGAGCTTGGTGTCACCTGCGAATAGGCACATTTTGCCCTTAATGCCATCCCCAACGTCATATTTCATATATTTCAATGACATATCTCACCACCATTGACCTGACAAAAGGGAATTGACAGGTGGAGTTAACTGTCAGAGCTTAGGGAGAGGTCAGCCTTTATCACTCCAGTAGGGTTATTCGAGTTCAGGGTAATGCCTTTCGGCATGAAGAATGCCCTATCCACCTTCCAAAGGTTGGTGAACCAGGTGTTACATGGTACTGAAAAGTACGCCATGGCATATCTGGATGATATTGCCATCTTCAGTGCCAGCTGGAGGGAGCACCTGTCCCACCTGAAGGAAGTGCTGGGCAGGATACAGAGCGCAGGGCTCACTGTCAAGGCTGAAAGGTGTCAGGTGGCCATGGTGGAGGTGGCATACCTAGGACATGTAGTAGGGCGGAGGCAACTTCACCTTAATCAAGCCAAGGTTGAGGCGATAGAGATGTGGTCCAGGCCGGAAACCCAGAAGCAGGTTTGGAATTTCCTAGGGATTGCTGGGTACTATCGTAAGTTCGTACAAAATTACAGTACCCTGGCTGCTCTCCTAACTGGCCTGCTAAAGAAAAGAATGCCTAAAAAAGTAAAATGGGAACTAGCCTGTGAACAAGCCTTTACATGGCTAAAGGAGGCACTGTGCGGTGCTCTTGTGTTGGCCAGTCCAGACTACAGTAAGCCATTTGTAGCCCAACCATTTGTAGTCCAGACAGATGCCTCAGATGTGGGGATTACAGCAGTCCTTAGTCAGACCTCTAACCAAGGGAAAGATCACCCAATAGAGTACCTAAATAAAAAGTTGCTTCCTCGGGAGCAGGCTTATTCCACAATCGAGAAGGAGTGCTTTGCACTGGTATGGGCCCTGAAGAAATTAGAGCCATACCTCTACGGGAAGCACTTTGCGGTACAGACCGATCATAACCCTCTGGTGTGGCTGACTCAGATGGGGAAGACAATGGTCGCCTTTTGAGATTGGAGTATTGTCTTACAGGGTTACGATATAACCATTGCCCACAGGGCAGGGTCGGCAAATGCCAACGCAGATGGGATATCTCGCCAGTTAGAGCAATGAACACAATTTGTGAAACTTATATTGTGCTAGGGATGGATTCCCACAAATTCAGTCTAGGAGGGAGGAGTGTTGCCAGCTAGGCGACTGCCAATAATTACTTGTAGTACATATTTCTGTTATATATCGTCTTATGGAATTTCTGTGTATGCCCATGCCAGTGTTAATTCAAGGCATAGGGAAAGCCTAGATTTTTTTTTTTAAAGGGGTGACCTTTTGACTCAAAGGCCACCTGCTTACCAGGAAGGGAGATTTTCATTCTCAGGTTCTGTTGACAGTGATGTGCCAAAAGTCATTTACCTGACATAAACAGCCACTACAGAACCAGATTGTTTTGATCTCAGGAACAATTATGTGTATATCACATTTTATGAGGTAACAGGATATATTCCACAAGAAAGACCATTCTAGCAGTACTATGTGAAATTCTAACATGACACTGTGAATTAGCTACAGGATGCAATACTGATACATCAAAAGTTTGAACAGTGACTATCCTGTTACTAGTTAATTATGGAGGCAGAATTTTTATTGAAGCTGAGTGACATCATCAGGTGGCCAGGAAATTGTGGGTCACTTTTAGGAAAATAAATCTGGTTTCCTTATGACTGGAAATCTGATAACACTGAACATTTCAGAAAGCTAGTTAAGCCCTCCAGCACAGAGCAAGTTGGCGATTCTGGTTTTGGACTTCCTCCTGACACAACAGACCAGTTACCAAGCTGCTACACAGAAAAAGGACTTCGAACATTTTCATCTTTAAGGTAGAGATGTAGTTAAACAATTTTAAGGAGTTTAAACTTTCCCATTTGTTTCTCATACTGTAACCTAAATTAATATCTCTTCTCTTTTACTTGTAACTGCATTTATTTAATTATTTTAGTAAAGACTTTTGTTTTTCTAAAGAATTCTGACTGTGTGAGATTCCTTATATTGTACTGAGTGACTGTAGAAGTTTTATTACAAATCTGTGACAACTGTTTATGCTCAGAAGGGTCACCAAATAGCAACCAAATTGAAAAGTGTCAGTAGAGGATCCGGCAGGATTAGGGAGAGTACCAGAGTCTCATACGAGTCTGCAGGGATTGTGAACTGGGCTACTGCATGTCCTGTAGGGCGATGACCAAATCAGGTTTTTGTGCTGCTAACCCGAAGAGGGCATACTGACTTGGGCCTTCTTCCTGTATGTAATAGCCACAAAAAAGGGTTCATATTTGGCCACAAAACTCAAGACTGGTATTGTGCCCTGATCTAAAGGTATAGAGGGATGCTCTGGGACCCGTTGGCAAGTGTTCTGTTACAAACCTAGTGAACACTCTAGGCGGACACCAGGAGGGTATCCTTGTTTCCCCCCCTTCCCCTGTCATGGATTGCATTTAGGGATGGGCACTGTGAGCTCAGTGATCTGACCCTCACAAGTAGGTTTGTGCCAGATCTGATGTACAGCATTGGGATCCGATAGATTTGGCTGCATTGCAACTCGAGAGATTGGTGGTCACAGGCATAACAGTTGGGCTCGATTCCAAATCCAGTGTATCAGATTGTTAAATTGAAAACAGTCCACACACAATCAAGTCAGAGATTTTAAAAATATATATAATTTGGTTACAGCATCAAGTTCCCTACCGGTTTTGTTTTTTTTCTCGGGTGCAAGCTAGTGTAGCAGTAGTTAGGGAAGATGACTTCCATCTACAGTGAATACACTGTAAAATACCTGAAGCAGTTGTGCCAGGAGAGAGGAGTCCAGTATGAGGGGTGAGCCAAAAAGTACCTTGTGGAGGCTCTTGTGATAGCCAATGAGCTAGAGGCTGCCCAGGACCTCGAGTCACAGCCAGTGACTGAAAAGGACCAGACCTTGGGTGTGGGGATGACAAGGGAGATTGCAGTGTCCAGTCCCAGGAAGGAGGACAGCGAGACCAGAGGGAACCCAGAGCCACAGCAGCAGGTGAAGGTCACCACCCTGCTGGAGCCAGAAGGAAGCAGGCTGCAGCTAGAGTTGAGGAGAATGGAGCTGGAATTCAAACAGAAAAGGTTTGAAGCCCAGCAACACAAGGAATTCGAGCAGAGGAGGATCGAGCTGGAGATGCAGGAAAAAGAAAAGCAGCATCGGAGAGAGACCGTGGAAAGAGAAAAACAGCTTCAGAGAGAGGCCGAGAGAGAGGGCCAGAGGGAATTAGAACTGCAGAGGCTAAAACTCCAACGACCAGTGCCAGAGGAGGTAAGTGGCAGGAGTGAACCTCGACCTCCAGGACTGGGGTACAAGTTAAATTCAAAATTAATAGCTGAATTTAAAGAGGGGGAGGGGGATATGGATGTATTTTTGAATTCATTTGAAAAGGTCTGTATTCAGGCAAAAATATCCAGGAAGTCCTGGAAATTGAAATTGTTACCTGTGTGTCACAGAATGATTCTGCCCAGAACTCAGTCTGCACTGTTACCAGTTTTCACATCTCTTAAGATGTTTGAATGATTACCTTGGTAGGCTGCGACCACCCAGCTGCAATGTCATTTGGGGTATCTCTAGGTCTGAATCCCACCAGAGCCACTGCTCACGCAGTACACTGCTCTTCCCCAAAGGGCAAATTACCCACCCCTTCTGTCAGAGCTGAGAACACGTTGCTTTACATATGGTAACTTTGTAGCCTGTCTCTTCAGAAACAGATAACAGACTTGCTGATTTACCCCTGGTTATTTACACCTGAAATGACTCCGTCACAGAAAGCATGAAGTATTTAAACATAACAGTGAAAAACAAAGACATGGGGAGCTCCCCAGCGTGGTAGTGCTAGTACCGGTATTTATCAAGTTCAAGTGCAAAGCGATATTATTGCAATAATATTAATGCCCAGAGAAATGTTCCATCGTGACGGAGAGTTCACTTCTTTATTAAATACAAAGTGCTTTGGCAATACAAAAACACGCAACTAAAACATTACAGCCAAGTGCTAAAAAAAAAGGTCAGTGTTCTCATGCCACGCTATTCGGCATGGGTTCGGGCTAACTAACGTTTTGTGCCTTGTGCATCCTCAGAGTTCTGAGCACTTGGATGTAATATTTTTAATAAGTTACTTGTTTGTATCACCCAAGCACTTTGGATTTAATAAAAGAAGCGAACTCTGCACCACGATGGAATGTTTATCTGGGGAATAATTTTATTTTAGAAAATGGGCTTTTTATTTCCTGGTTTCTGATTGGCTGATACCCTGCCAGAGGCACATTAATAATGCCCGACAGGGTGGGCGGTGTGGGCAATACCCGGACCGACCAGGGGCATAATGAGGCCCGGCGCCCGCAGGCAGGGGCCTTATAGCCCTTGGCCGGTCCGGTATTGCCCATACCGCCCACCCTGGAGGGCATTATTGTGCTTAGAAAATGGGCATCTGTGTCAAGTTTAATTAAAAAGTAAAATAACAGAGGAAAGTAGTTTAAAATTAATAGAAAAACTACAAGAAAAAGTGTTGTTGGTAAAGTAGTCCCTCTGATTAGTTATGCTGTTGATTCATGTATTGCTCCCCCCTCCGTGAGAGCCATTCTTTTGAAGTGATCCCCCCCCCAGGAGTCATTGCAGAGGAACAGATGAACTCACTATGGCATAGTTTTTTGTTAATTTTTAATAGTTATGGAGAGAGCCATTCTCTTGAAGTGATCTCCCTGCCTGCTGTAACTTTCAGGACTCGGTTATTTATGTTTTTTATTTTTGTTTTATGAGTTCCCGATCCTCACTGCCTTCCATGAAGACCGGGAGTGTGACGAGGAGCGTCCGGTTTGTCCAGCGAGAGCGAGTGAGCCTGCCTGCCGAACCACAGGAGCCATCAGTTAAATCAGTCAACGACACGAATGAGCTATACATACATAGACACATAGACAGTGTCGGCAGATAAGGGCCTATGGCCCACCCAGTCTGCCCATTTAAGCTTGTAAGTTCAGTTTGTTTTCCTAGAAGTCTGTTGTACCTTACCCCTGACCTCCAGAATTCCTTTATGTCTGTCCCATGCATTCTTAAATCCCGTGATTGTTTCAGCCCCCACCACTTCCTCTGGCAGGGTGTTCCACTTGTCCACCACCCGTTCTGTGAAGAAATTCTTTCTCATGTTTCCTCTGAATCGTCCTCCCTCCAACTTCATCCCATGCCCTCTAGTCCTGGAACATCTTTTTTGCTTAAAAATAGTGTTTTCCTGCACCCTGTTCCTCCTGTAAGATACTTGTATGTCTCTATCATATCCCTCTCTCCCTCCTCTCCTCCAGGGAGTACATGTTCAGTTCCTTCAACCTGTCTTCATAGGACTTGTGATGCAATCCATGCACCATTTCTTTGCTGTTCCTCTGAACCTTCTCTTACTCTGTCTATGTCCCCACTAAGGTATGGTCTCCAGAACTGTACACTGTACTCCAGGTGGGGCCTCACTAGTGTCTTGTATAGCGGAATTATGACCTCCCTTTTCCTGCTGGTAATGCCCTGCCTATACATCCCAGCATCCTATTTGCTTTACCTGCTGCCTTGTCACACTGTTTCCCTACCTTGAGGTCATCAGAGATGATAACCCCAAGATCCCTTTCCTGCTTGGTGCATGCTATATCCTCACCCCCAACTGATATATTGTGCCAGGGTTTTGTGCCCCATATGCATTATCTTGCACTTTTGCATTGAATTTCAGCTGCCAAACCCCTGACCATTCTTCAAGTTTCTGCAGGTCGCTTCATTCTGTCTACACCTCTGGTGTGTCTACTCTGTTACAGAGCTTTGTGTCATCAGCGAACAGTGAAATTCTGCCTTCTAGGTCCTGCGCCATGTCACTGATGAAGATGTTGAATAGGACCGGTCCCAGCACTGATCCCTGTGGTACCCCACTGGTCACTCTTCCCTCTGTGGAGTGACAGCCATTTACCACCACCCTCTGTGTCCCTGCCACCCAGCCAGTTACCTACCCACCACACTACTGTCCTGCCCACACCCATATTCCCCAGTTTGTGTAATAGTCTTCTATGTGGCACAGTGTCAAAGGCCTTGCTGAAGTCCAGATAGGCCATGTCCACTGCCCTCCCCTGATCCACCTCCCAGTCACCCAGTCAAAATTCAATGAGGCTGGTCTGACATGACCTCCCCTGGTGAAACCATGCTGCCTTGGGTCCTGTAGTCCATTGACAACCAGATGTTCCACCAATCTCTCCTTCAGTAGTGCTTCCATGATCTTCCCCACTACCGAGGTGAGGCTGACTGGTCTGTAGTTCCCTGCTTCCTCTTTGTTTCCACTTTGTATAAGGGGACTACATCTGCTGTCCTCCAGTCTTTGGGTACCTCCTGTTTCAGTGATCGGCTAAACAGGATAGCCAGAGGTTCAACCACCACCTCTCTTAGTTCTTTAAGCACCCTGGGGTGCACCCCATCTAGTCCATTGCTTTATCAACTCCTTATTACTTCCAGTTCCTTCAGGACCCTTTCGTAAAGGGACTTGTGTCCATTTCTGCACCATTCTCACCCCTTGTACTCCTTCAGACCCATTACCCTCCTCTTCCTCAGTAAAGACTGAGCAGAAATACCTGTTCAGTATGTCAGCTTTACTGTTGTCATCCTCCACGCGGCCCCCATCCTCCGTCTTCAGTCTCACTATCCCTCCCTTTGTCTTTCTTTCTTTTTTCACTTATGTACCTGTAAAAGGTTTTGTCCCCTCTACCCACTGATTTTGCAATGTGTTCTTCTGTCTGAGCTTTGGCTTCCCTTACTGACCTCCCTGCCTCCCTTTGCTTCTCCTGGTACTTCTCCCTATCCCCTTCTGCCTGTGTTTTTTTGTATTGCCTGAATGCAATATTTTTGGCTTTCACTTCCTTTGCTACCTCTTTGGAAACCATAATGGTCTCCTCTTCCTTTCCTCTTGCTAACCTGCTTAATACATAATTCTGTTGTCTTGTAATCCCCATTTTAAATACTGCCCACTGTTCCTCAACCCCTGATTTCTGTCCCATTCCCCTTAATGCCTCTTTCAAGTATCTCCCCATTTTCCAAAGTCTGCCCCTAAAATCCAGGATACGTGTTTTGTGTGGTTTGGTTCTGCTCTTTTCTGATTTCAAACCACAATGACTGGTGGTCACTGTTTCCCAGGTGCTCCCCACTGTTACCCCCATCACACTGTCCTGTTTGTGAGCACAAGGTCCAGTATTGCCTTCTGCCGAATTGGTTCCATGACCAGTTGCTTGAGGAAGGCACCCTGAAGGAGTCCAGGATAAATCTGCTCTAGTTGATGCTGCTGTGGGATGCTCCAGTCCACATCTGGAATATTGAAGTCTCCAACCCTTCACCCTTGTCTGCCATCCTTTGGATGGCTAGCATCAACTCCTATCTGTTTCTTCCTCCTGGGCTGGTGCTATAGACCACACCTGTGCGGATGGCTGTCCCATTTTCCTTTCCAGCTTAACCCACAGTATCTCTCCCCATTTTGTTCCTCCTGGATCTCTGTGGCCTTTATGTCATTTTTCACATAGAGTGCCACCTCCTCCCTTCCTGCCTGCTCTGTCTCTTCTGAATATGTTGTAGCCAGGTATGGCCATCTCCCAGTCGTGGTTATCATTACACCAGGTTTCAGTGATGGCCACAATGTCCAGGTCTGACTGCACCATGACAGCCTCCAGATCTTCCATCTTGTTGCTAAGGCTCTGGCATTTGACACATGGCTTTCCATGATTTGACCTCCCTAGACTGTCTCACTGTTCTATTTCTCCAGCCCCTTCCTTGGTTGTCATTTATCCCTGGTTCTCCTTGCTGTCTGCCCGTCTGCTAAATTTTGCCCCTTTTCTGCTTATCCACCTCTTGGGCACTAATCTCCATCTTTCACACTGCTTTGCAGAGATAGCCACCTCTGGTTCACTGGTTTCACTGCTAGCTGTGGGGGTGAGTAAGGTACCCTCCTTGCTGGCCTGCTACCCCTTTGCTAGGTTTAAATGCTTGTCAATGTAGCATTTAAACTTATCATTGAGTGCTTGGATTCCCTCCAGGATGGATGCAGGCCGTCAGGCTTGAACAAACCTCCATCCCTCCAGGTGGGTCCCCAGTCACCAATGAATCCAAACCCTTCCTCACAGCACCAGTTCTTCAACCATGAGTTAAAGTTCTGGTGCATGCACTCCTATGTTTCCCTTGCCTCTCACAGGTAGTACTTCTGAGAAAGTGACAGAAGTAGCTACTTGCTTGAGACCCTCCCCAATTTCCTAAACTCTTCTTGAACTTCCTTTGGTTCCCTATTTGCCAGGTCATTAGTACCTAGGTGGATAATGACATCCAGCTCACTCTCCCGTCTTGCCTTCCCAGTGATCCCCAGGATCTTCCTTCCATCCCTCCATGCCGTGGCACCTGGTAGGCACCTCACCTCCTGTCCTCCCCTCCTGTGTTCCTAGCTGGATCCTCTATGATGGAGTCCCCACCAGGATTTGCTTCCTCCTCCTCTGGGGTCCACTGCTTTCCCGCTGAGGTCACCTCCTTGGCTAACCTCCACATCCTTTCCTTCCACTTCTGCCTGTATTTGGTTGTCCTCATTTGCCAGTGTGGCATATGAGTTCTTGAGTGGAATAGGATCTGGGATGTGCCTCTGCCTGACTGCTCTAACTCTCCCTGAGCCCACTGTCATCCAAGTGCTCTCATTCTTGGCATCCTTGAGGCAGTTGCATTGGACTGGTGGTCCTGGATAGGGTGATGGTACTCCTGACCCAGTTTACTTCCGCCTGAGTCTGGCTACCTCATCCGCAGTCCAGATAGATATGCAGATAGGGCAGCACCTCAGTGTCCAGAAGGTCTGCCTGAATATGGCTGCCCCACAGCCACTGCATTGCACCACTCCCACATTATACTGCAATTCCACTCACTTGTCTGCTACTGAAGTCTCTACTAGTTCCCTTTTTATTAATTTACTGTCCTAAAATCCTGCCACTGTTCCTTATAATATTTGAAAATACATACACTTCTATCTAAGCTATTTATCCTTACAATCAAAAGGTAACTACAATCACAATAATCTACCTTCTATTAATACAGATTCTATCACAGAATCAGAGCACAATGCAAAAACATCTGTTACTTAGCAACAAACAGGTGACAACATACCAAGTTGATGTAGCTTTTTTTAAAATAGAAAAGAAAAATGTAATTGTTTAAACCAATAGAAATTAGCAGTTCCAAAAGCACCTTGAACTACAAGAAAGAACACAGTACCACACCTCTGCCACAATAACTAAACAGTTCTAAAACATTGGAGAAAGAAGAGAAAAATTAGAGACTGAGCAACAAGACACAATGTACCATAAAGTATTAGGCAATAGGTATACTCAGTTGTTTAACAGAGAAAATAAAGTACCTACAAAAACAGACAGGATACCCACAAATGATACTTAGGTTCTCAATATCAGACACCACCAAAGGCACATATTCAGAAAGGGTTTAAACTATAGTATTAAAATAGTATTAAAATAATATTAAAATTAACCACATCAGAGTAGAAAGATCACACTAAATAAATGTGTTGATCCTTCTGACTTCCAACGAATATCTACCGCACAAATTTTATATCTTCCTGGAGCCTACAGGATTGTCTTTCACAATCACCTAAATTTACATAAAACAAAACAATTTTTAAACTGAAAATTATATCAAAAAGCATTTAGCTATGTGTGACACTGGAGGAGTAGGGGAACATCAGAAGCAAGGTGCAACTTGTCTTTATTTTTTTTTTAACATGTCAGGCTTGTCAGGAGGGAAAACTGGTTGCTGGAGATCGGGGCATGGTCTCTCTGGCAGATGGAGACGTGCTGACAGAGCGGGCGGCCAGAGAAGTGAGCAGGATTTGTTTTAATTTGTGACTGTGGGAAGTGCACGTCTAACAATTGTTTTGTTATGTTAGCAGTGCATAAGCGACATTGCAAAAATGGGGCTGTGGGGTTAGTAGCCTTGTCCGCTGATCCGCTAAGGTGGTTGTCTCGTGGAGTCGGGGGGATCACAAGCATTTCGCCTTCGCTAAGCGAGGGAAGAAAATGGCGGAGTTTGCTATTTTTAATGAGGTGTTGTAGCCAATTAGGAAGCAGGGTGAGCACCAGGAGACATCGTGGGTGAAGGGGCATTGTAGACTGGTACTTTTTGTTTCCTGGGCATCTATTGAAAGTTAATGTACCCCTCTGGCAAGGGTACTAGCCAATCAGATGCCAGGAAATAAAAAGCCCATTTTCTAACTTTCAATAGACGACCAGGAAATAAAAAGTGCCAGCCCCAGTACCCCTTTACTCACCAAAGTAGCTTTGTGCCCAGCCTGCTTTCTGATTGGCTGAAAACACCTAATTAAATTTCAAATTGCCGCCATTTTTTTCTCTCGCTTAACGAAAGAAACTGGGCCCCATGACGCCACAGTTCAGTGTCAGTTCCCTAAAAGACACACAGATCAGCTTCTGCTGGATATATTCCATGTTTGTTTCTTTCAATTTTTTTTTAATGTTCATTTATTGTACCCTATTGTCTGACTCTCTGGGCAGCCAGCTAGGATCCTTATCTCGGGTCAAAGTCTATGTTTCTTGCTTCTCCCTCCTTCAGCCACCCACCCTCTGGCTCACGAAAATGAAACTGTTATCTGTAGTGCCTCCCGAGTCCTGACAGCTTGTTTTTTTTTTTTTTTTTTTTAAATCACTGGACATGTAAAGAAATCTATGCCCCCAGCACCATGGCTATCCCATATACTGCTTTTTCCTTTTTGCCTTTTGAGCTTCAGAAGACTAAAATAAAAAAATACGTCTTAGCGAGTGAGAGAGAGAAGAGAGTGGGAGTCGGAGATAGATAGCTGCCCCCCCTTCCCCCAACAAGTCGTTAGCGAGCTTCATACAGTAGAGCTGGGGTAAATCTGGGACATGCTGACAAGGCGATTAGTGCAGAGTGTACCTTTTAGAAATAACATTTGTATTTCATAATAGCAGCGCTGCGCTAGCACATCGCCTGCTGAGCGCTATTCAAGACAACCTTCCCCCGTCCAGGCTCCACCCCTGCTCCGCTCCTCATCGCTGTCTGCCACTGAAAAACAGCACACTCTGGACTAATCGCCAACTTGTCACCGATCCTCAGGTTGATTCTCTCAATCAGTTCACTTTTTATAGCGTACCCAGAGAATACCCCACCTGAACCCGAACCGTAAAAGCCTAGAAATCCACTTGCTTTTTACAGGCTTGTCTCCTTTTTACTCCCAGCTCCGGTGAACTCCTTCGTACAGAATATAGGAACCTTCTGTGTACTTGTCAGCTCCCTAGTGTTACTGGAAGCCTGCCGCCACCGCTACTCAGCAGATTCCCCGAGGCGCTTCCAGCTGTCAAGGGAGCATCAAAACAATGGTAAAGCACCACAATTTAACTGCATATTTAACAATCTTTTTTTTTTTTTCTGAACTCAAAACAATTTTTATTCATAGGCCCAAGTACATTTCATAAATAGACATGCCATTACAGTATAAATTGTTGAATATATTCTTAACAAAGGATTACATCCATAGACTTACATTAACTCTTCTTTTTTCTTTTAAACAGATGGAAACACTTCAAGAAACTTATTATCTTTTGTTTAACCCCCTCCATTTCCTGGTTTTTTCAACTCTTTCCTCCTATTGCTGTTAAACAGTCCATGTCCTTTAAAAGAAAAACTGTATTGGGCTGTCATTTCCTATTAACGTTTAACAGTGTTTGAACCTTTATCACTAAACATATTGCAATTCTATAAATAATTTAATCTTTCTAATCCATTTCTAATAAAAAAAACTTTTTCAAAAACCAAAAACTATAAAACTTGGAAGTGTGGCTTTACTCCTTTAAAATTCCTATTCCCCTGTATTTATCTACTTATATTTATTGAATTACTATGTTTGTTTTCCAACCCACCCCCCCATCCTCTATATAATCGACCAGTGTTCTGTGACCATAGCTCCCCTACCCCTCCCAATTTTTATAAGTCCCACTCCCTCAATTCATTGTCACCAGAGCCACTATTCAGTGAGACCCTCAAATCTTAAGCCAAGAGAAACTGATCCAGCACTGGTGTGCCTTCTGTACTCTCAATATATTCATAGTATGGTACCCATCTTGTGTTGTATTGGTCTGTAGCCAGTCTCAGACGTGCTGTGACTGCTTCCATATCTTTAATATGCAGCACGTTAGATTTCCACATGTCTACAGATAAAGTGCAGGACTGGAGCCAGTGCTGAGTGACTACCTTTACACTATACACTATACACTATAATATAAAATATGTATCACTGGTTATTAGACCGGAGTTCCTCTGGTGGCAAAGCTAACAATATATTTACTTTCATTAAAGTGCTGTGGAGTTGGAACATTTCTTGTAAAGCTTTTATGATCTCTTGCCAATATATCAGTATCAGTGGGCATTCCCACAAGATATGTGTGTGGGTACCTCTAAAACCACATCCCCGCCAGCAGCTATCTGTTGGCGGGTTTGTATAGTGGGCAGATAACACCGGAGTAATAAAGTATCTTGATGTGACCTTCCACCTATACTCTCTCCATCTAGGTGAAGCCGTGGCTTTAGAGACCCCTGCCCAGATCTTCTCCCCATTCCTTACCTGTTACCGTAATGTTGAGTTCAGCCTGCCAAGATCTTTCTATTTTTTCTACGTGCATTTTCCCTATTTCTTCCTGGAGTACTTTGTAGATATAAGCTATAAATCCTCCGGTATCTGCTAACTGACTCTTTTGAAAAGTAGCAATGGCTGGTTGTGGTGGCTCTGCTATCAAGGCTGATACTCCAAGTGAATTCACTATATAGTGCCTGCACTGTAGATACTTAAAGTCTGTTCTAGGTAGGTCAAATTCTATTTGCAGTTCGGAGGAGGATTTGATAGTCTCTCTTTGGATGAACTGTGTAAGGACCTTAAGCCCTCTGGATCTCCAGCGTTGAAAACAGTTGTCCCCTTGATGGGTTGGGAAATTAGGGAGGGAGTCCAGTGGTACATACCTCCAAACTGGGGTGGGAATTTCCCACCATTGCCTACAATCCAACCAGACTCTGACGGTTTGTTGGGTCCACCTATTTTTTTTATAAATTTTATATCAGTGGGCAGCGCTACCCATGGCAGGACCTTCAGCGGGATTCTTGGATGAGCCTGACTCTCCATTAGATACCATCCTTCCCTATATTCCGGGTTTATCATTTTTATAATTGGTAACATCTGAGCTGCTCTGTAATAATTGTAAAAGTTTGGGACTCCCCTTCCTCCTTTCTCTTTGGTCTCCGACATAAGCTCCCATCTCTTTCTGGTTTTCTCCCTGCCCAGATGAATCTAGTCAATTTCTTTTTAAGCTCTTTGCAGTCCTTCTTAGGGTATGGGATAGGCAGGTTTGTAAACCAAAAAGGTACCGTGGCAGTAGCTTCATGTTTACAGTATCTAGTCGATTTGTAAGGGTAAGGGGGAGTGCTTTCCATCTATTTATGTCTGCGTAAACCTTATTTTTTAAGATATCATAATTAAGCTGATATAGCTTGGACATTTTAATGCGGATCTGTATTCCTAAGTATCGAATACTTACCTTCACCCACTTAAATGGTATCTTACTACATGTGAGTGCAGATATACGTCCATTTATGGGTAGGGCTTCCGATTTGTCCATGTTAACCTTAAAACCTGAGATTTTACCAAATTGGGTGAGCGTGTTTATTAGGGCTGGGATTGAGGTGTCTGGGTTATTTAGATATATCAGAGTATCTTCCGCGTAAAGAAAGATCTTATATAAAGTTGCTCCCATGGGAATCCACTGAATCTTACCCTCCTTTCTAATTGTTTGGGCTAGGGGCTCCTTTGCAATTGCAAAGAGTAAAGGGGACAGTGGGCACCCCTGCCTGGTGCCTCTTTCAATCCTGAAAGATTTCGATATTGTACCATTACTCGGACTCTAGCCAGGGGATTTTGGTAGATTGCCAAAACCCAGTGTAAGAACGAACCCTCAAAACCCATATGCACCATCACTTCACGTAAATAATTCCAATTCAACTGATCAAAGGCTTTTTCCGCATCTAGAAAAATAGCTATTTAGGGAGTCTGGGAACTATCTTTGTTAGTAATTATATTAAGTAATTTTCTAATATTGTCAGACATGTGTCTGTGTGGTATGAAACCTGTCTGGGTGAATTAACATTTCAGTGTACTATTGTAACCGATTGGCCAGTATTTTTGTTAAGATTTTACAGTCCTGATTTAAGAGGGAAATGGGTCTATAGGAACCACACTGCATAAGGGGTTTACCCAGTTTAGGAATTACTGTGATTAGGGCTTTCTGCCAGGTTTTAGGGATCTGTTTCTCTTCTAGAATATTGTTCATGACTATGGCTAATTTAGGAGCAAGAATCTTTTTACATTTTTTGTAAAATTCAGCTGGGAACCCACTTGGGACCGGGGATTTTCCCGTCAGGAGGGACATAATTACTGAAATGATTTCCTTTTCAATTATTGGTGCCGAGAGATGTTTTTGGGCTTCTGGGGTTAGCTTAGTGAGTTGTAACGTCTCCAAGAATCTCCCTGTAACTTCTTTAACCTCTTGTGGCTCTCTAGTCTCTGTGTATAGTTTTTTATAGTATTGTTCAAAAGCAGCTGCAATCTCCCCTGGATTTTCCGCTTTGTCCTTACCACCATTATTAACCTGTATTGACTGAACATATCTATAAGCTTGTTCCTTTTTTAACCTCATGGCCAACAGTTTAATTGCTTTCCCTCCTCCCTCATAGTATTTTTGTTTTGTAAATCTTAAAATCCCCTCTGCTTTTTCAGTTTCTAAGGCACTAAGTTCAGCTCTCACTGTTTTCAGTTCCTTTAGGATCTCAGCCCCCCCGCCGTCATCTGCTTATGCCTTTTCTCTAAAAGCTTAATTTCTCTTTGTAGCTCTATCAATTTCTTCTCTCTACCTTTCTTCTTGAATGATGCCAAACTTATTATGTGCCCCCTAGTTACTGCTTTCAGGGTGTCCCACCATAACAATGGGGAGCAGTCGTCCATGGGGGAGTCTGTTACCATGTCTCCAATAGTTTTCTCGATTTGTTGCACTAGGTTCTTATCATTGAGCAATGAGACGTTTAGTCTCCAAGTTGTACATTTTGGTTCAGTTCCCCAAGTGAGCTTTGTAGCTATTGGAGCGTGGTCTGACAGCATCCTAGGGTGTATTTGGGACATTGTGAACATGTGGAGGTCTACTTTATGGGTTAAAAATAGGTCTATACATGAATATGAATTCTGCGGTGCAGAGTAGTACATATAGTCCCTTTCTCCCTTGTGGTGAGAACTCCATATGTCTACTAATCCTCCCTCCTCTATCAATGCTTTCAGTTTTTTATTGGCTACTCTAGAAGTAGTTATTTGCCCCGAAGAGCGGTCCATCGCAGGGGAAAGTGTCGTATTAAAGTTGCCCCCTACAATTAGAAGGCCTCTGGGAAGCTGTGCTATTTTTTGAAATATCTCACCAAAGAATCTGTCTGTTCCTACATTTGGGGCGTAAATGTTTATTATATGTATTGTTTTGTTTCGCAATGTTCCCGAGACTCTGATAAATCTACCTTGTAAGTCCCTGTCCACTTCTCGCACCTCCAGAGGGCAACCTCTCTTTATTAAAACCGCTACTCCAGCTTTTTTGGCTACCTCATGTGAGGCTGCTTCCACTCTTCCTACCCACATACGCCTAAGCTTTGAGTGTTCTATCTCCGAGAGATGTGTCTACTTGAGTAGGGCCACCTCACAATCCAATCTCCTTAATTCTGTCAATAATTTTGTTTTTTTTTTATTGGGGAATTGATTCCATTGTCGTTATATGAGATAATATTTAAGAAAATACAAAATCACACATGCCCACACAATGCAAAGCATCATGGGCTGCATATGCAAATCACCACAGAATGTTATGCTGGTCCAACTTTAAGCAGAATTGCATGGTGCCAAAAGGCCTCTCACACAGTTGCATAATATAATATTTAAATCTAACATCTGTTATTAGGAGGTCTTTCCTTCTGCTCATCGTTTCCCAGACACTTTAGCATAACCCCTCCCTTCCACCTTCTCTGCATTAGTAAACATTTACCTGCTTTCATCAACAAGCCACACTGCTTAACAGTAAAACATATTACAACCATGTTACATAACTCAGCCCTACAAAACTTTATATCTTTTACATAGCATAACATTGCTTTGAAGCACATTATCTTTAGATTAACTTCCTAGGGAATTCTACACAGTATTAAAGACCGCCTCGTGTCACTAAATCGTGACTTTCCCGAGCCCCTATGATGGGAATGGGGCATTGTATCCGACATTGGTTCACGCCTTCGTTTCCTCCCATCTTGACTACTGTACTGCCCTTTACCTAGGGCTGCCGGGGGTTGATATCCGCCGCTTGCAGCTGGTGCAGAACGCGGCAGCCAGGCTATTGACTTGTACATCAAGAATCAGTCATATGATGCCTGTGCTCCGTGGTCTGCACTGGCTGCCTATACAGTGGCGGATCACCTTTAAGGTTGCTTTGCTTACCTATAAGGCCCTACATGAACAGGGACCGGGTTACTTGAAAGATCTCCTTTGTCCCTGCCGTCCCCTCCGTCCTCTCCGATCCTCCGATGAGGGATTGCTAGAGGTTCCCAGGGTACGTCTACAAACATCTGGAGCAACGGCATTTAGTTTTGCTGCCCCGTCCCTGTGGAACTGTCTACTTCATCGGGTTCGAGACTGCCTAACCATCCAGAGTTTTAAAATAGCTTTGAAAACCAATCTCTTCAGCCTGATATTTATTGAGTGAGGTTTAATTTGCTTTCCTATGCTGCTATTATATTGTTGTCTGTTGAATTATATGTTTGTTAGAATAATTTATTCTGTTTTATGTATTTATTGTACAGGCGCCTTGGTTTTAGAAAGGCGCTTTTTTATAAATAAAATTGATTTGATTTGATACTTGTGTATTCTTATCTGACTCACAACCTTAGAAAGCAGGACGTCTCGCACGTAGAGTGAGGTTCCTGAGCACACACATCCTCCACCCCCCCGAACTCCATTTTTCATAAATTGAAATTTTATCCTCGG
This sequence comes from Neoceratodus forsteri, assembly GCA_016271365.2. Taxonomy (NCBI): domain Eukaryota; kingdom Metazoa; phylum Chordata; order Ceratodontiformes; family Ceratodontidae; genus Neoceratodus; species Neoceratodus forsteri. Next base: position 1,377,605,398 of record CM028132.1, on the reverse strand, counting down.
TGATTACCTCCAGCCAGCATCCAGCCTTCAGCCTTGCATGGGCCTTTAGTATTCAGTAAACTCACTAATTTAGGCTGATCGAATTCAATTTGTTGGACCCCTTCGTTTAAATGCATTTCCTTTATCACCTCTGACCTTTAACAACGTTTGAACCTTACCACATTCTGATTCTACCTACTAAAGTACACCGTTTTTTTTTTTGTAAATATCTTCATTTGTATTTTATAACATATATACATACATGTCAACCAGATCAGCAAGGATAACTTTACATGGATATACGTTAATTATTTCAGTGTGGGCATTTCATCTCCGGTTAAAAACAGGAATAAGGTCTAAGGGTTAAAAGTCCAGGTTAAGCATAGTTTCAGTGGAAGGCTGATCTCAGGTAGACCATTCCAGCCTCCTGTATGACAGATGGGTTATTAGATCTCACAGATCCATAATAACTTTAGGTTCTTCTTGAAATGAGCGGTCCATGACTCCTCATTGTTACGTTTCTGGCTCCCTTCTACATGACCCAAGTTCTTGTCTGGGGTCCTGTCCCCTTACCTGAGCCTCAGAGCCATCTTAGTCGTCCCCCAGCTGCAGACCAGAGGGCCCTCCAAGGCAGTCTCTCATCCCCTCCCACTCTAACAGGAGGGGGAGAAGAGAGAAATCCCCCAGCTATCTCATCCTCTCTTCCTCATGGCACAAAGGTAGAGTCTTTTAACATATAGTATATCTGCCACCGGCTCATCTGGTGGCAAATTTCTTTTCTCGGTTATTTAGGCTGTGCGTCATTTTTTCCATAGTGTATATTTGTCTGGTGATGTCCCACCACTCTTGAATTGTGGGTATCTTAGGTGGCAGCCATTGTTTTGTAATGGATTTCTTTGCCGCCGCAAGTAGAATAAGCAATAAATGTCTAGTAATTGGTCCACGCAAGTTCTGAGGTAGTACTGAGAACAGAAACACCTCCACTGTCAATTGAAAGTGGGGGTCAAATATCTCCTGAAATTGGGTTTGCAGGAGCGTCAGGTAACGTTTCAGAAGTGGGCACTCCCACATTATGTGAGTATGGTTTGCCCCGTACTACCGCAGAGGCGCCAACAGGTTGCCTGAAGCTCGGGCTTAAAATGTTTGGTGATGACTGGGGTCCTAAAGTATCGAATTAGGCACTTCCATGTGTACTCTCCACACATGCGAGCTGGTCACTCTGGCTGAGTATTTCCAAGCTCGTTGCCACTCCTCAGACGTTATTGGGTAGTCGGATTCTTGGCTCCACTGCAGGCGAATGTTATTTGTGCATGTAAGGTTCTGTTCTCTCAAGGCTTGGTAATACAGCGATATTAGATGGTCTTGCTTTAATATTTTATTGAGGACTATTTGGCTCTGCAGCAATAGTGGCCACCGTTCCTGATCCCAGATCATGGGGGGCAGAGAGCTCACATAGTGTCTGAGCTGCAGGTACCTATAGAAGTTCCTGTTTGGTAGGTTATATTTCCCTTGGATTTCCGCATAGGCCCACATTGTGCCCTGCGTCATTATTTGTCCCAAGTATCTCAGCCCTTTCCTTTCCCATTGCTTGAAGGCGCTATCTAAGTTATTTGAAGGAAAGTTACTCAGGCTTGAAATTGGGCTAATAAGCAGTAAAAAAGGAGTCAATTGGTGATTCCGTTTTATACTCTGCCAGTCTCTCATAGAGGCCCTCATCCAGGGGTTTGTAAGTTTATATATGGTCCCATCTTCCTTGTGCTGATACAGGGCTTTAAAATAAGTGTCATCATCTAACAGGGTTCGTTCAATGTCCAACCAGTGCGGACTATTTGTTTTGGTTTGTCTAGACATCAAATATGTCATAGTTACCACTTGCTGATAGAGTTTCAGGTCTGGGAGACCCATACCTCCCTCATCCCGGGGCAGGGTGAGAATTTTCAGGCATTTGGGTTTTTGTTGGCCCAGATGAAGTTGGTAATGGGCTATTATTTCTTTAAATGTTGATACAGGAAGGTGAATGGGTATATTTTGGAATAGGTATAACTTCCTAGGTAGGACAACCATTCTAATTAAGTCAATCCTCTGTGCCAACCCCAGGGAGAGTCGCCAAGAAGTTAGATCTGCTTTAAGTTGTACTATGAAGGAGCATAGTTGTATTATAGAATTCCTGGGAGGTTTTAGGAATATGTATTCCCAAGTATCTTAGTTTCCCCAGGTCCCATCTTCCTGGGATGTCTCTCCGGGCGTTTTGCGTTGGGGAATAATGAAAGGCGAGCATCTCTGTTTTCACTAGGTTCAGCCTGTACCCCGACACCAGTCCAAAGGAGTCTATTATTTGTTTGACTATAGGGAGAGATTGTTCCGGATTCTGCAAATACAGCAGAACATCGTCCGCGTAAAGGGCTATCTGGTGCTCCCACCTCCCAACTCTACCCCTTCTAGTCCCGGCGCCTCCCTAATCTTTTGGACCAGTGGTTCAATGAAGGCCACAAACAAAAGAGGAGAGAAGGGGCATCCTTGCCTAGTCCCTCTATGTAGGGGGAAATAGGATGAGTGGTGTCCATTCACCTTAACGCTCGCCTGTGGGGAGGTGTAGATATTTTGAAGGACTGTTATCAGGGAGGGGGGGAAGCCGAACTTATGTAGAGTTGCATAAAGAAATGGCCATGCCACCCTATCAAACACTTTTTCAGCATCTAGGCTGACCAGCACAGATGGGATCCCTCTGACTTCATCTGGTGCAAAACATGCAGGGTCCGCCTGATATTACCTGTAGTATTGTGGGACCGGATAAAACCGGTTTGGTCCTTGTGGATTAGCAGGGGCACTCTATCCATTCAATGGGCCAATACTGCCATAAATAGTTTATAGTCTTGATTAACGTATATTGGCCTGTAGGAGGCGATAATTGTGGGTTTTGCCTGGCTTGGGAATCACTGATATCGTATGAAGACCAAGATTGGGGGGTTCTCCTCCATTACTGCATTAAATACATAAAGAAGGTTAGGGCGATCTCAGCCCCTACCACTTTGTAGAACTCCGCTCTGTACCCGTCCGGCCCTGGTGACTTCTGTGCCTTGGCTTTCCCGATGGTTGTTTACAGTTCCCTCTCAGTTATTGGGGAGGTTAGGGCTTGGTTCTGGTCTTCTGTCAGCCGCAGCAGGGTGACTGACTGCAGAAATTCCACTATTTGTTGTAGGGGCGTAGTGCTTTCTGGGGTGTACAAGGATCTGTAGTATGTGGTGAAGGCTTCTGCTATTTCATGTGTCTTAGTGAGACATCGACCTTCAGTGGGATGGCACACTGATAGTACTGTGGCCGCTTTTTTTTGCTTCCTAATTTGGTATGCCAGCAATCGGGTAGCCCTTGGTCCCATCTCATAATATTTCTGGCGTAGGAAAGTTAAGGCTATCTCAGTTTGCTGCTGAATTAACCGCTAGCTCAAACTTAGTTTGTCGCATCTGGGGAAGCACTGTTGTGTCCCCCTGTTTGTGTGCCATTTGTAAAAAGTGTCCTCCAGTCTACGTTTTTGCACTTTGCACTGTCTTTCCCGCTTGGCGGTATGTTTTATTATGTGCCCCCTCAGCACGGCTTTTATCGTGTCCCAGTATATAGCAGGTGTAGTGTCCCCAATTGGATTGTCAGCTTTTATTTCCTTTAATTTCTCTATCAGGAACTCACAGAACCTCTCACTGCGCAGATAATAAGGATTAAGCCTCCAGAGTGTCCGCTTGGGCTGTATCTCAAGTCCCACGTGGAGATCTGGGGGCATGGTCCGACAGCGAAATGTCCCCTATTTGTATGTCGTGTATCAACCCCAAGTTTTCCACCTGTGTGTATACCTGGTCGATACGGGAGTAGGTCTGGTGGACCGCGGAGTAATAAGTGCAATTCCTCCTGTGGGGGTGGAGCTTCCTCCAGGCATCACACCACCCTGCTTCATTTACAAATTTCTTGAAGAATTTTTGGGTGGTCTAGCGTTAGTGGAGTCTAGGTTGGGGTCAATGATAAGGTTAAGGTCACCCGCCATCATGAGGATCCCCTTTGTTTTTTGAACAATTCTGTCCAATAAGGGTTTGAGATGGGACACCTGAGTTCCCGGGGGGAAATACACATTGACCAGAGTCACCGGTTTGTCATTTATTGTACCCTGTACCAATATCATATGGCCTTCCTGGTCAGACCAGGAGTACTCGTGTTTAAACGGGGTACTTGGGGAGATTATTATAGCTACTCCTCTACGTCTCCCCATTCCGGCAGAGGAGTAAAATACCTGTCCCCTGCTCAATGTGGCGAGCTTTTCGTGCTCAGTCGCATTCATATGCATCTCCTGCAGGTATGTCAGGTCCGCTTTGGATTGTCTGATAAAGGCTAGGGTTCTGGACTGCTTAATAGGCAACGCCAGGCCATTAATGTTTAGGGAGAGTAATTTCACCTTCGCTGTATCCATTACGTTAGTTGTAGTTTCCTCTCCCACTTAACCCTCCCATCCTTCAATAGGGCCCCTGGTCTGCCGCCCCTGGAGCATGCCCTCACCAAGCAATTTTGCTTGAATCTGGTGACTATAACATCACAACTTTCAATACACAACAGTACAAACACAGTGAAACACTTAACATCACACTTAACCAATACATTATTCATCATTTACTAACTGGTACTTCCAAAAGTCAGGAAATCCTGATCTTGTGGTAAGAGAACCTTACCTATTGCCCAGAGTCACTGGGCTTTAGCACTATGTGCTACTTGGGAACGGGTGCAGGGGGTAGGTGACGGTCATAGGCCGCACCCGTGGTCCCTGGCAATCCCAGCTTTAATTTATAGGGAGAAGTAACAATCTAAATGTATTTTCCCATCGCAGATATCATAACATATCCTGGCTTGGGCCCGATGGGGGGCAAGGAACGAACAAGGAGGCTATGTGTCTGCTCTGGTGCGTGCTTACCCACCTCAAGTGTGGTGGGCCTCCATCCGCTCTGCCCCTCACATTCAGAAGAGGGGAACCATCAAGCCCCCACTCCCTTCATCTACGTCCAGAGACACAAAGTCGAGCTCCAGGGTCTAGTGAATATTCTGACCCTGCATCTCTCTTCAATTAGTCGGCTTTATGTCTCCGGTGCACAGTAAGATGCTGGCCCGGTGTGGGTAACTGGTACTGTTGTCTACTCCTCTCGGTCCTCTCTAGGGGAGGGATCGAATTGGCAGTAGGAGAACCCCATCCGGTTCATGGAGGCAATCCACCTCTATGTCAAGTTCTTATTCCCCGGGAGACCGGAGTGACATCTCTCAACTATCAGGTTCAACCTGGCAGGTTCCCACCTGACTGCCCAGTTCCTTAGGAGGGCGGGAATATCCCATCACCCACTCCGCTGGCCAGCAATAGGTGCAGACCTTTAGTTGTTAGGCATCATGAGCTCAGTCAGATCTTTCGATCATTCTTACCACTTGGCCATGTTCATACTTTCGTTTCAATAGTACACCGTTCAAGTCTTCCATCACTGGCATTCTTAGGAACCCCTGCAGGTGTCCTGGCAAGGACTCCGGCACAACCCCCCCCCCCCAAAAGCCCTCCGTCCGCTCCTCCTCGACCCCACCCCGGCCCCTCCCGGACCCCCCACCCATAGCATCATCCAGCCAGCTCTTCCATGTCATGTTTATCTGACCATCCTAAGTGAACAGTCTAAGTTTATTCAGCTATTAGGTACATCATGCCATGTGGGTAGTTATTATGATTCACTCCCATTCTAAATTACACCTTGCTATGATCTTGGCGCCTTCACAGGATACACAGTATTATTAAGCTTGACTATTTCTTTATTCCTCACTTTTCCACCATCCCCGGCATGTCAGGCCCTTTGCAAGTAGTCCTACTAGCATACTATTACACTGCATTTGGGAATTTCCAGGCCTTGCAGCCCCGTAGAGGAGCTTCCTTTAGTTCGTTTCAAAGGCTAAATACTGTCTTTTACTAAGCAAGTCAACCAGTACCTTCCATATTCTGGATCATTTTTTCAGGGGAGAAGAGACATTCCTGTCCTGTTTCTGGGCCTGCTCTCTTTGGTCTGCCCTCCGCATCAGTTTAGCGATGTCGCTCATAGCTGCTTTTGGGATGGTGCCATGTGCCCCCCTGCTTCTCGCCAGACCTCTACTGACCACACTCCACGCATTTGCTTTCAGCTTCTTTTCCAGAGCTTCACACTCCAAATCAGAGACTGGAATGTTTAGGCCTTTCAGGGTTGGGGCTGCCTCTAACAGAGGTGGAAAGACTTTGGTACCTGTCTGCATGAAAAACTTCAGACGTGCCGGGAACAAGAGTTGCGCCTTCATGTCCTTTTTAATCTTTAATTCTTTCATGATTCCTCTAATTCTTTGTCTTTCAGTTTGAAGTGCAGTTGAAAAATCTTGATCGTAGCAAATCGCTTGCACCCTGGTATTTCAAATCTCTGTGACGCCAGGCCTCGTGTAGGATCCATTCTTTGCTCTGGAAATGGAGCATTCTAATAATAAAGGAGCGGGGTTTCGCCAAGGGGTCTGTTGGCTTTGGAGCGAGCGAGCGATGCGCTCTATCAATTTCCAAATTTAAGTCCCCTGGGATTTTGAGTGTAGATCTAAGCACTTGCTGTATAAAATCTCCTGTGGTCGCAAAACCTTCCTCCGTTCCTTCTGAGATCCTGTGTATCCTAAAATTATTGCGGTGAGGGCGATTCTCAAGATCTTCAAGCTTCGCCTGGGTTTCACAGTCTCTCTGTAGTAGGTAGAGGATTAACCGTTCGGTGTTCTCTTGGGCCTCAGAGATCTCGGAAAGCCGTGAATCATTAGCTGTAACTTTTCTTTTTCAAATTTAGTAAGCTTTATTGTGTTTTCCGTTTAACAAAATTATACACAAAACACCATTACATAGGAGTGTTTAGAGACAATAATCCAACAAGTTAGATCCAATATACCATTATTACTGATAGGGATCATATATATAACATACTGAAAGGGAATAAGTTATAATGCAATTAGAATATTAATGGTGAAAAGAAAAGAAAAAAACAAATATAATCCTCCTCCCAGTACCCTCCCACCCCCCTTTTCATTCACCACTGGAAAAACAGATGAGAGAGGAAAAAAAAAAAAAAAAGGGAAGCCTCAAAAAGATTCAAATTATGTTGCATGAATCTGGGGATAAGTTCTGTGAATCTACAAAGTAGATTATTGTTGTTGGAACTATTAAGGTCTACGGAGCTCAGCTTGGTATGACCAAGTCGACCACAATATAGGCGTGAAGAATGTTAAAAGAACAATAGGGTGTGCAGAGGACCCCAGATCTTCTGATATTTCTTACTTCGTTTAGAAATGCTCGCTAAGAGGTGTTCTGCTTGTAAAGCAAAGAGGATTTCTTGGTGCCATTCTGTATACGTAGGGGTTTGTTGGTCCAACCAGTGACGTAGTATAACTTTCTCAGCACATAGGGAAATTAAGGTCATATGTTTCCTTTTATTTCCAATAAGAGTGTCCCCAGAGTCCCCTAGAATGCAAATTTCTGGTTGAAAAGCATTTTGCAATCCTAATAAAGGGTCAAGTCTAGAGCGGATACTTTCCCAGAGAGGGGACGCTTTAGCACATTCCCACAGAATGTGAAACAGTGTATCGTGCCGAAGCCCTCATCTGGTGCACAAATCTGACTGAAGCTTTCCCATCTTACAAAGTTTTACAGGAGTATAATACAGATCCTGTAGTATCTGAAATTGTAGCAGTCAATAGCGATCGCACCCGACATCCTTATACAGCCTATTCCAGATTTGTGACCAATGTCGGGGGACCGTGGGTGTTGGAGGGAGAATGCTATCCCATACGTAGTGAGGGGTACCATCTAGTTCCATAACTGTTTTGTGCAGTTTTTTATAGTAAAAGGCAATTAGGTGAGAGGTAGGCCGTGTTTGGAGTGTCCTAAGAATGGGACCAGCTATGTGATGGTCCCATGGACCATTACCAAAGTGCCGTATTAGGACCTGGGAAATTTGAAGATATTTAAAACAGAAAGAAGTAGGCAAATTATAGTTTGCCTTTATGTCTGAGAATGTTAACAACCTGTAATTCTCTGTTATATCTATAACTTTTTTCCCCACTCCATCCGGCCAAAAAGAGTGATTAATGACTCTTCCTCCAATTTCAAAGTTGGGGTTACCCAAAATGAATTGAGAGGAATCCTTTTCCAGGGAGCATCTTAAAGTGTTGTTAAGTTGCTTGTGAGTGCGAAGGGTTCTAGCTGTAACTTTTCTATCTAGTGCCCGGACATCTTGCCGAAGGTCTGCAAGAGCACTACCTATCTTGTTCACGGTAGTTAGAATCTGGTGTAAGGCATTAGCTGTTGTATCCAATGTCCCGTTTTCCTCCGGGTCCAATTCAGTAGATGATTCAGACGTATAGCGCTTACACGAGGGGAGAGGAGTTAGGCCATTCTGGGACCCTGTTAGAAGCATCTGCCGCATCTTTCCCATAGAAGCGTTTTGCTTCGCTCATTTTGCTCTTTGCGCTTTCCCTGCCATCGTCCCCGACTGAATATCCCTCTTAGCTCTGATATTATTACTTGTTCACCAAGGATTTAGCTAGATTTCGGTGGGATGAGTGTGGAGCTCGCAACCTCAACCTCCCACCATTACGGTGACGTCACCCATATTTAACAATCTTAATTTAGTTTTTAATCCCAGCTTGCCCCTCCGGAACCAGCGTTCCTCGACTAGACCCATAAACAAAAACGGGTTAAAATCAATCGATAAAAAAACCTACTGTATAAAACACTAAAAAACAAGTGTTTTAACAATTTTAAGCCTTGTGTGTGTGTGTGGGGGGGAGTAACTATGACAAGCAGCTGAAATATCACAAGCACAGTAAGAAATCAGCAGCATTTCAATATAGGCACAGGAACTATTTTATTACAGAATTAATGAAACAACTTAGAGGTTCAACATTTAAACATAACATTATTTTTTTGCCAAGCATATATAATACAGATGCCCATTTTCTAAGCGCAATAATGCCCTCCAGGGTGGGCGGTATTGGGCAATACCAGACCACCCAGGTGCTGTAAGGCCCTCCGCCTGCAGCGTCGGGCCTCATTACGCCCCTGGGCAGTCCAGTATTGCCCAATGCTGCCCACCCGGTCGGGTATTATTGCTTGCATGATAAGATCCTCAGAGGGGAGGTAAGTGCAGTTCCTCTCACTTTGCACTTGAACTTAAATAAAATAACATTTAATACTACATGATATTTACATATGTTACAGAATACTACAGTATACACTACAAACTATAAAAAATACAGTATTTCTACAGAGGTAAAAATAAATGCATTTGAAAAGACAGAGGTCACACAGAAACACCTAACTTATCGCTAACTAGATTCCTAAATAGAGAAGAAGAAGAAGCGTAACCCCAACTGGGAACTGGTGAGTTATGGCAAACTCCAACATGTGATGTTACAAGTTCCAAAATCTCAGACATAACTGAATTCTTATAGCAAATATACAACAAAAATACTTTCGGCTGGCCAGCCCACTATCCTAACATCACTCAACACGCCTCTCTGACATCATATCCTGAATCTGCTTTTGATCCTCGAACCATCTTTTCTTTATTACCCCCTGCCGGGTGTTGGATTTTGTCTATGCATTACCCCTCCCAGGCTGCTCATGGAAACACTACTCTAGTACCGGCTTTTCTAGCTTTGTAAACAATTTTAAATAAGTCAATCATTGATATTATTTCTGCTTCTTAATCCCTGCTGTTCAGTGACTGGAGCATCACTTTGAGGGTTTGGGGGCAGAGGACATTTTGGGGCTGAAGCCAGGGATGGTGGAAAGGTGTGCTGAAATTGAAATGTTGCCACTCCTACCGTTAGGGCTGTCCCGGATAAATCAATGAGAAAATAAAAAAAATAATAAAATTAAAAATACAAGTTGTTACCTGTGATCTCTGTTTGAGGATGTCCGGGTTGACCTCCTCGTACCAAATCAAGTCCAAGTCGGAGATCAGCAGCCCATAGCTGGTATCTCTGAAGCAGGCTTTTGCCACAAAGGAAGCATTTCCGAGGCTGACAGAGGCCCACGGCTGGACAAGGAGGCCCTCAGCTATATCAGATGATGCGTGCATTCTGCAAGGAGAAAAACACATGGACACTTACTCAGCTTCAGTGTCTACTGTTGGCAAAGAAAGTATGCCTGGACACCAGACAAGCTTTGGGCACAAATCTGTACTATAAGAGGAAAAATCTCCCCAAACACATGAAATATATCTCACCATTGTTACACCTTCCAACAAAATCATTCCATTTGTCATTTAATTATTTATTTATGGTACATGGTTAGGGCTTATTGTGTATGGAAATCAGTGGCTACTCAAGAGTTGTTGTCACATTCTAAAAGTTGTTATGCATGTTCTAAAACTTCCTGTGCACATTCTATCAAGTGCTCCTGTGTCCCTGCTCATGCTGACTCCCGCCTGGCACCTGTTTTCATTTTCAATGAGCACTTCTTGTGCAGGCAGTAGCCTGCCTTCGCAACTGCACTAGCAGGTCGCGATGCCCACCCTCAGGGTATGTGAGGGGATTCCCCTCAGAGTGCAGTAGCACTTACTAGGCAGAGCCGCTTCTTGGCACACTCACGCACTCTATTCCAGATTTTACAATTTTTTATATATATAGGGAGCACTTACTCAGCAAGCCGCTCCACGGCTCACACTCCCTCTCTGTGTACTGCCGTTCAGTGCCACTCACTTGTTCCCTCTACAGAACCATATACTATAAAAAATAAAATTTGGGCACCATTAATAACTAGCCTTGTGTTTCTATCTCAGGGTCGAGATAACAGCATGGACCGTCCATGCTGTTATCTGGACCCCTCGATGGAAACAAAGGCTTGTTGTGTATCGTCACCCATACATTATTTCTTCTATTACTTATTTCAGATGTTTTATCAGTAAAGACATACTGAGCTAGCAAACACAAACAGTCGGGCACTCACCACCTCTAAATTAAAAGTGAACACTTGGCTCCATTTAAAAAAATAATAAAAATGTTCTTTATTAAAAGGTACAAGCAAGTAGCAGCATTTTCTAGTACGCCTGACATGTTTCGGACATGCAAGTGTCCTTTATCAAAAGCTAATACAGAGACATACAAAGACATATGAGATAAGTCAGTGAAATAATAATTTATCTTTTAAACTCATTGGTTTGATCATTACAAGGAGTTGCTTCCACCGATCTATCAATTACAAATGCAATTAATCAGCAAACAAATCATTTAAGACGGAAATATCTTTGCCCACTGGAAGCTCAGGTTGTGCATCGAAGTCGGGGAGGTTGGGTGGGTTCGTATGGATGAACAACATATACCACTCCTAGAACTACTGTTACAGGCGAATAACCTGTTTTTCTAGGATCATGGATATGTTGTTCTATCCACACTACTTAGCAGACTCCAGGCAGTTTTCCGGGAGGAGGGAGGCAAGGCACAAAACCTCTCTATACCTACTTGGAGAACTGAGGCCCCCAAACCAGCATCCGGCGTGACTCTAGGTCGATGTGGTAGTGGGTAATGAAGGTGTTTGCTGTCTTCCAGGTAGCAGCCCTGCAGATTTCCTGGATAGGGATGTCCATGGAAGCAGCAACTGACGCAGCAGTATGGTGGGTAGAATGAGCTCTTATCCCTCTGGGAGGCTCCTTGCCCGCAAACCTATAGCAGAGATCAATACAGGATGTAATCCGTCAATCGTCCTCATCCACTTTGCTACAGGTCTGCCAGGTGCGGCTTCAGCGTAGATGACAAACAGCTGGTGAACCTCTCCCTGAACATCTGCCGCCCGCTCTTTATAATGAGAGTGCTCGTCTCAGGTCCAGAGTATGGAGCCTGTACTTGGCCTCCGATGTGTAGTTCGGGTAGAACACAGGCAGAGTCAACACCTGATTAAGGTGGAACTCCGACACCACCTTCGGAAGGAATTTCGGGTGGGGGCCCAGGACAACCTTGTCACTGTGGAGGACCCGGTAAGGAGACTTCACCGAGAGCACCTGAAGCTTCCCAGTCCTTATGGCGGATGTGATAACCAACAGGAAGGCGGTCTTCCCTGACAAATGTGACATCTCACACTTGGGCATTGGTTCGAACGGCTTGCCCATGAGCTTTGTCAGTACTAGTAGTAGATCCCACAGAGGTGGAGGTTCATGCACAGGAGGGGATATGTGGTCTTGGCCTTTAAAGAAGCGCCAGACCACCTTCTCCTGCACCACTATCTGTTGACCAGCCCGCACCCAGTAAGCAGAGATAGCTGCCAGGTGCACTTTAAGGGTCATAGACCGAAGACCCCCTTTGGACAGAGACCAAAGGTAGTCTAGGATGTTAGCCACTGGACAGGACAAAGGATATAGGCCCTTACCCTGACACCAAATGGAAATTCACTTCCATTTGAAGGCCTAGCAGCTCCTGGTCGACTCCTTCCTGGATGCTTCCACTACTGTGACTACATCGTCAGAGAGACTCAGAGCCTGGAACTCTAGCCACTCAGGAACCAGGCTGTCAGCTGCAGGGACTGAAGGTCTGGATGGAATACCTTCACCTGACTGATAGATAACAGGTCCGGGCGTACTGGAAGACGCCACAGAGGCCTGGAGCTGAGGCTGAGGAGATCTGGATACCAGAACTGGCGTGGCCAGTCTGGGGCTACCAGGATCACCTGTGCATTGTCGCTCCTGACCTTGAGGATCACCTTGTGAACCAAGGGAAGTGGAGGGAAGGCACAGAAGAGGCCTGGGGTCCACTGCCTCGAGAAGGCATCCCCCTGCAGTGAGCCCTGCTGAGGGGGGCGGGCATGAAACAGCCTCAGCTTGGTGTTCTCCCTGGAGGCAAACAGACCCACCTGAGGTTTGCCCCAGTGAAAGAACAGGCTGTGTACTACCTCTGGATAAAGAGACCACTCGTGGGACATCTCACCGACACGGCTGACAGCGTACGCCAGTTGATTTGAGGCTTCTGCCACATGGATAGCTACGTGATCTACCTCCAGTCCGCTTACTAGGGTCCAGATGCAGAGCGCTTCTCTGCACAGCAGCTGGGAGTTCATGCCGCCCTGTTTGTTGAGGTAGTATATTGTTGTGGTATTGTCCGTCTGGACTTGCCCCACTTGACCACGAAGGAGCTGAGCAAATGCTAACAGTGCCAGTCTGAATGCTCTGAGCTCCAGCAGGTTGATATGATATCGGGGGTCCAGAACCCATGGGCTCTGTGGTTCCCCATGTGGGCTCCCCAGCCCATGAAAGAGGCATCAGTCGTGAGGACGACCATAGGCGCGAGACAGACAAATGAGATCCCGTCCTGCAAGTGATCCAGGATGGTCCACCACTGGAGAGTGTCCCACATCTTCTGGGTCACAGTGACCAGCTGGTCAAATTGACTATGACGCTGAGTCCACTGGCTGGCCAGCTCCCACTGAAGGGGGCGCATATGCCATCGGGCCCATCGGACCATGGTGGTGTAGGCCACCATGTACCCCAGAAGGCACAGAAAGTCCCTACAAGGGCACAAGTGCCCAACTAGAAATGCTTGAGCAAAGGAGGAGAGAACTTCCGCCCTGTCCGTCGGGAGCCAGGCTCTGCCCTGATGAAACATATCACCTGCAAAGATACAATTTCCAACTTGGCCTCGTTGATCAGGAGACCAAGTTCAGTGCAGGTCTGGAAGGCCATATCCTTGGACCTCTCTACCTCCTGCTTGGAGGATCCTGCCAGGAGCTAATCGTCGAAATATGGGTAGACCCTGACCCCTCGATGCCGAAGATGGGCCACCACCACTGCAATGCATTTGGTGAAGACCCGTGGGGCCGATGACAGGCCAAATGGCATGGCTCGGAACTCGAATAGGGCTCCTTCTGCTCAGAAGCGAAGGAACCTCTGGTGAGACGGACAGATCGGGACATGAAAGAACGCATTCTGGAGATCCAGAGAGCAGAACCACATGTTCTGCTCCAGAGATGGTATGATATGGGACAGAGTTACCACCCTGAAGGTGCGGGACCTGAGAAACTGGTTCAGGTCATGCAGATCTAGAATGGGGCACTAGCCCCCCCTCTGCTTTGGAACCAGGAAGTACCTGGATACGAACCCTGGGTTGACTCGGGGGTCCATGACTCTGGCCACCACCTCCTTGTGGAGGAGTTGGGCGATGTCGTCTCGAAGAGCCAACTGAGTGTGTACAGACACCAAATCTTCCCATGGGGCGTAGGCTCAGCTTGGAGGGTACTGCTCGAATTCCAGAGGCAGTCCCTGACCCACCACTTCTAGAACCCAGCTGTCCATGGTAACAGCGGACCAGGTGGAAAGGAAGTGGCAGAGCCGGCCCCCCACGGGAGGACCCAGAGCTTGCGTGACAGGTATGAGGGTGGCCACCCCCATCCCTTCACTGGGCAGGCTTAGAGGAAGAGGGTCCAGAGTGAGGACCACCGGAGCCTCGACCTCCAGGCTTACGGGCCGTAGGAGGCCCAGACTTGGGTCGAGGGCGTCAAAATTGTGCCTGCTGTTGCTGCCCCACTTGGAAGTGGGGCTGCTTTGCGCAAGGGCAGGGTGCCGAAAGGGCTTTTTCTTCTGTTTTTTTGAATCCTGAGATTCCTTCTGTGCAGAAGTTACGGAGTCTAAGGTGGCACTGGACTTCTCAATGCATTGTAGGTGACTGTCCACACTTGAACTGAAGAGGTCGGTACCCAGGAAAGGAACATCCATTAGTTTGTGTTGGGTATCCGCCATGAAGGTGGAGACCCTTAACCAAGCCCTGCGGCGCATGGCAACCGTGGCTGCCACCAAACAGGCGCATGAATCCCCAAGGTCCAGAGCCGTCTGGAGTTGCTGCTTGGCAACAGCCCGACCCTGGTCCCAGACCTGCTTGACCGTGGTCTGGAGGTCTGCAGGAAGGTGAGGTAGAACCTCATCAAGGGAGCTCAGCAGGGCGTGAGAGAAGTGCGCCATGCTGACGGCCGAGCTTGCCTGACAGAGGCCTAGTGTAGAGGTGGCATAGACTTTGCGGGCAGAATGGTCCAGTTTTTTGCACTCTTTGTCCAGAGGTCTATCAGTATCTGCCGAACTACCTGAGTGTCTGAACACAGATTCGGTCTCCAAACCCTCAGCCAAGGGATGCCCTGTGAACCCCAAAATGGACCCTATGAGCACCGCATATTTGCAGACCATGCGGGCAGGAGTCAGGATGCTGCAATAGCTCCAAAGCCAGACCAACAATGGCCTCGGCCACTGGAAAGACTTTCATCGGAGAATCCCCTCGTTTAAGGATATCCGTAAGGGGCTAATCGGCACATTTCTGTACGGGCTCGAGAGGCATCTCCGTGGATTCAGAGATAAGCCGGAGAATGCTCATAAAGGAAGAGGGGCCTTCCTCTGTTGTGAGACTACCAACCGAGTCCTCATCCAAGGGACAGGAATGGAAGTCCGAGTCATTAGACTCCGAGGAGTACGGATAGATCAGCCGGCCACCAGTCTCCCTCCACCCGCCTAGGACAGTCAGGAGAGAGGGTAACAGACAGCCTAAGTTGGGGGCCCAGAACGGGCTGAGACTCTTTGGTAGGCACCCCCGCCAGGGGCTGTTTAGGTGGCGGCTCCACCAAAATCGGTGGAGAGGTCGATTTTGGCCGAACCGTTTTGACCAGTTCCAAAGGAGGAGGAATGCTACAAGCCAGCTCTGGAGGAGTCAACTTCGGCCTTGGAGGTGATAGCCAAGTGATGGGCAGGGTGGAAGCTGGAGTCGGCTTTTGACCGGACAAAATTAGCTGTTGCCACATTAGGTCTTCATAGCGTCGGAGTTTCCGTCGAAGCCTACCCTCATCTGAGGAGGAGGAGGAAGAAGAAGAATGTCGGCGACGCCTCTTTTTAGAGCGCTTGTGCGCCTTCTCTCGCCATCCGGTCAAGGAGTCTGAGACCTCGACCTCTAACTGCGGGGTGGGGGACCGACGGGTCAACTGGAAGGCACCAGGGAGACCGGTGGAACTTCTAGGTCCGGGACCGTGTCCTCAATGGGTTTCCCAGCGGGCTGGGTCTCCTCATCGGATAGAGGCACAACTGGGGTCCTGACTAAAGGAGTTCTCGACCTCATCGGGTGACAACAGGTCCACTGGGTCAAGAAATATCTCAACCAGACTGTCGTCCAGTGTCTGGGCCAGCTGGCCTGATGGTGGAACTGTGAAACCAGCGGCCGAGGCTGCAACCTCGAACAGAGTCGAGACAGGTGATTCCTGGAGCCAAGATCTCTCACGATCCCAGGAACGTCGTTGGTGAGATGAAGATTCTCTTGGTTCCTTGTCCTTTTTACGGGACCAAGAGACATGAGAGCCTGAAGGCCCCTCACCCTTAGTAGGAAGGGAGAGGCACATCTCCCAGAAGGAACCGGAGAAAGTGGAGCCCAAGTTGAGTGGAACAAAAAAGGGCTTAGAGGACCGATCCTCGGCCCGAGCTGCCTCTTCCTCAAAGGCCTGCATTTGTTCAAGTTCCTCGGCGGACCGCGCAGCCACAGAGACCGCCCATTGGGCCTCTTTAGATTTGACCAGCGGGTTCCATTTCTCCGGCCTACCCAATTTTAGCCATGCAAGATGATCGTCCAGGACGTCTGGGTGAAAAGCAAGGCACAATTCACAGGCCTGAGTGTCATGGCCAACACCCACGCAATATACGCACATGGCATGCAGGTCTGTGCGAGACATCTTTTGCCCACACGGGCAGTGGCGGAAACCGGGAGAAGATTTATATTCCATGACGGTCGCAATCATGAAGTGATCGTTGTTAACTCTAATGAGTTTAATTTTGAGCAAATCCAAGGATTCTGAAGCCAGGGCCTACTAAACAAAATCCAGGGCCTACTAAACACGAGAGCAGTAAAGAGGGAACCTGCACCTCCCAGTGGAAAGGAAGATCTGGCGTCATGGGGTGGAGCCGAGGGTTATACCACCCGGGTGGGTGGGAGGAGCCAGCTTCAAGATCTTCTGGCAAGATTCTTAAAGGGAAAGAACATGCCAAATAGTGTGGATAGAACAACATAGCCATGATCCTAGAACCCACAATCTTCTGGCCCAGAAGCAGATGTCTATCAACTTAGTCACACTGACAAAAGATGCATAACATGGAGATCACGTGATGCAGAGCACTAGGTAGCTGCCTTTTCCTAGAGCTCTGACCGCCCGACCTTCTTTTAACGTTTTAAAACTGGTCTTTTGCCTTTTTATAGCTCCACCACTTAGTCGGACTTCAGAGAGAAGAGATACGCCGGTTTGGCGGGTCTGATGGAAGTTGAAATGAAGAAGGCTTTACCCAAACATACCCCACTTGCTTCCCCAGAGAAGGTCTCAAAAAAATCCAAGGCCTCGGCTGCTCAGCAGGCCCAGTCCCCGACTGCAGATGCTACCGACATGGAGCCGCTCACGTTAGCCAGATTCCTGGAGGAATTTCAACCCTTTAAGGTTGAAATGAAAGAATTAACAGGGGAAATCAAAAGCCTAACGCATGCCCTGGAAGATTTATCACAACGAACGTCTGACAATGAGACCCGTATTCGGTCTCTGGAAGGAAGGAATGAAAGGGTGGAACCAGATTTAGTTGCCATGAGGCAACGAATTGCTAAACTCGAAGTCAAGATTGAAGATTTAGAGGGTCGTAGCTGCCGCAATAATGTGGTTATTATTGGCCTGCCAGAGAAAGGGGGCGATCCCATTAAATTTGCACAGAAGTTTGTCGAAAAGATAGCTGGCCCCACGCCATTTGGGCAGGTTTACACAATAGGGAGAGCCCATAAGGCCTTGAGACTTTACCCCTCATGGAGCCCCAGCACTCCTTCATTCTCAGTTTCTTAAATTACCAGGAGCCTAGCACTTTCTCCTGAAAGTTAAGGACATAAAGGAGTTGCAGTGGGAGGGGGCCAAACTGAGAGTGGTTCAAGATCTGCTACTATCGGTACGGCAAAAAAGAGCATCTTACCACCCAACTGTCAAGAAGTTAATTGCTGCAGGTATCAAGTTTAAAATGGGTTACCCTGCTAGATTTCAAGTATTGGTGGCAGGATCCTGGTGTGGCTATGAAACCCCCAAAGCAGCGTTGGATGCTCTCAAAGTGGCACTCCCGGACTTATTTAAAAATCCCTGAAGCTGTTAAACAGGCAATTTTCAATGTGTTTAATGTAGTTAATTAGCCTGTTTCGGCGTGGGGTTTAAACGCGCCTTCAAAAAAAAAAAAAAAAAAAAAGGGTTTTTGGAAGTGACTAGTATTCTACAGAAAATAGATGGGATGCTCAGTTGTTTATTATTTTCTGCCTATAATTTGCGCCCCCTTCTTTGTTTTGGTCACTGCTCTCTCGATTGTTACCTGTCATCTAGGTGATGGACGCAGAAGGGTCTTGGACAAGCCTGTTCCTGCTTCTCAGTCTTGAAGATCTGCTGGCTCTAGGAATTTTTAGAAATCTGGCTGCGAATCCTGGATAAAACGATCCCTGAGTTTAAGACTCCTGTGAGCTGCTGTTGGTGGCCATCGCGTTATACTACCGCTAGAGGGAGCCAGATACTGTTTATGAACGCTTCAATATAATTTCACCTAGTTCAGCGACGTTAGTGATTGAATAGGCAGCACGATGGAAAAATTTTCAGGCCACATTTCTACTCATTAAGCGGGGTGCCTAAGAATTCTTACTAAGGAGCGTTGCATAATTTTGATGCCTATTTTGGGGGGTTGGTTTACTCTGAAGTAGATAAAGGGAAATAGGTTAATGTACTGCTAATGTTGGGTTTAAAAGGTTGGATAGTTGACGATGGGGACAAAGTACATTTATTAGTTCTGGTAAGCCTGTGGAAGTGGGCTAAAATAGTGGCCTGGGTAATGGCTACTTCTTTGTTGCTTTTATTAACTCTTTACATTGTTGACAATTCCTAGCTAGTTGTCACCTCATGTAGAATATATTTTCTCTTTTGGAAGGCTTATGAATAACAAAGTTAAGTGTTTTGTATAATACATTATATTATATAGATGGTTTGGGGAGGTCGGGCGGAAGGGGAAGAGGTGGTAATATCTGGTGGACTGCAGTCATGGTCATTGGTAGATCGGGAGGGATGTGGGCGGAAGGGAAGAAGGGTTTTGGGGTATTTCATTGTCTGGGTATGGGGAGTTTTAGGTTTAGGGATTACTGGAATAAGAGGGGGGTGGATGGGAGGGTGGGATGCACAGCACACATAATGGCACCGGAAAAGGAGGGTGGGTCCGGTTACAAGGATATTAGTTATTTTAGAGGAAGAGATGGCTAAATAATGGCTAGGGATATTAAAGTTGTTAGTTGGAATGTTAAGGGAACTCGCCATAAGTCGAAGCAATACATGATTTTAAAGCATTTAGACTATGTGAAAGCAGATATAATGTTCATTCAAGAGACCCACTTACTTAACAGTGAGATTAACCATTTGAGGAGGTTACAAGTTGGCCAGGTGTTTGCCTCGGAAGGCAACACTCAGAGCAGAGGAGTGATGGTTATGATTCGTAGGTCAGTTCCATTTAAACCGATTCAAATACTCCAAGATACTTTAGGGAGATACGTGTTTATAAGGGGTAATCTGCACACTTTGGAGATCGTCTTGGGATCGATTTATGGCCCTAATGCTGACACCCCAGGATTTTTTGAGCAGATTATGGAAGTGCTCACACCATTTCTTAATTTGCCCATTATTATAGGAGGGGATTTAAACTTGGTACTGGACCCATCTGCGGATAGGTCTGGGTCAACTAGGAAGGGACTGTCTCCTGCCCAAAGAGCGGTGAGAGAATTGTTGGATCAAATTGGTCTTTGTGATGTGTGGAGGATCCTCCACCCGAAGGGCCGGAAATTTACTTTCACCTATCAGGTACATGGCACCAGGTCCAGGATTGATTATGTCCAGCTTTCGAACACTCTCATATCAGTTGTACTGGATGAGAGTATAGTTCCTGGGTCACCTTCCGATCATTCTTTAGTTACATGTTCGATTTCTTTTCCTTCTCTTCCTAACCTAGGGGGTAGATGGAAAATCAATAATCAGTTGTT
The DNA here is from genome assembly GCA_016271365.2 of Neoceratodus forsteri. Lineage (NCBI taxonomy): Eukaryota > Metazoa > Chordata > Ceratodontiformes > Ceratodontidae > Neoceratodus > Neoceratodus forsteri. The sequence goes on along the minus strand of CM028132.1, from coordinate 1,377,585,334 downwards.
AAAAGATCCGAAGGTGGTTGAGTTTATTTCTTCTCAGATAACGGAATTTGTCTCCCTCAATCATAACTCTACCAGCCAGCCTGATATGGAGTGGGGTGCACTTAAGGCTTACTTGCAAGGGACCCTTATAGGGCTGGCCTTCCAGAGAAAGCAAGAGAGAGACAGAAACAGATTTCTGAATTACTTGCTCTGATTCGAGAAAAGGAGATTGGGCTCTCCTCTTCCTCATCAGAAGAGTATAGGAAGGAGTTAATTCAGTTGCGGGACTCATACCTTAAGATGTTAGGTGAACAGGCTGAGTGGGCGATAATTAAAACAGAGGCTGTATATTCCAATCAAGGGGAGAAAGCTCGCCACATGTTGGCTATGCATGTAAAGCAACTGGATACCACCAGACTAGTGGCGGCTATCCGCTCAGTGGAGGACGGCTCCATCAAAACATCTCTTAAGGATATTTTGGGGAAATTTAGAAGTTATTTTGAGACCCACCATCAGAGGAGAAGATACGGTGTTATTTAGGAGGGTTGAATTTGCCTTTCCTGATGGAGTTTCACCAGGCCAGATTGACTGCACCAATCACAGAGGGTGAAATAGACCGGGTTATTAAGTCCCTCCTTTCCGATAAAACACCAGGCCCAGATGGATTCTCGGCTAAGTTTTACAAAGTTTTTTCTAAAGAGCTAACCCCCTCATTGATGAGATTGTTTCAATGCATTTTAAGTGGGTCTGCTACAGATGTCTCTTTGCTTGAGGCCTTAATTGTACTTTTGCCCAAATCTGATAAACCCCTTGACGCTGTGTCTAGTTATAGACCCATTTCGCTTCTCAATCAGGATATTAAAATTCTTACGAAATTATTGGCAGATCGGGTTAGTGAAGTTCTTCCCAAATTAATTGGGTTTGAACAGGTGGGATTTATGAGGGGGAGGTCTTCAGTGGACCATTTGCGGACTCTGGCACATGTCTTCTCGGCCTCCAGGGAAGCTGATCATTCTATGGCATTGGTCTCACTGGATGCCGAGAAGGCTTTTGACAGGGTTCAGTGGAAATATCTGATTATGGTAATGGAATCATTTGGTTTCCCCCAGGAATTCTATTCTTGGGTTGGTTCTATTTATAAGTTTCCCTCTGCAAGAATTGCCTGTAACGGTATAATATCAGATCCCTTTAGGCTGTTTGTGGGCACCAGGTAAGGTTGTCCATTGTCCCCGCTCCTTTTTAATTTATATCTAGAACCCCTTATCAGGCGGATCACGCAAGCAGAGGAGGTTCAGGGCATTCAGGTATGGGGGCATACCATCAAATTACTAGCGTATGCTGATGACCTACTGCTTCAGATTTCCTATCCATTCTCCTCTATTCCTGCCCTACTAGATATTATCCAGGGGTTTAGTGAAGTCGCCAATTATAAGCTCAATATTGGGAAAACTGTGGTATTTCCCTTGAATCGCAAAACTTTCAAACATGAGATCACCCCTTTTTGGTTAGCTTGGAGCGCAGATGCAATAAAATATTTAGGCCTCACTTTAATGAGATCCCCTGCTCGTATGTTTCAGTTAAACTTAGACTCCCTATTGCATGGGATTGAGGCTGATCTTAAAAGATTGTCCTTGCTTCCATTATCAATGTGGGGAAAAGTCAATTTAGTTAAAATGAACATATTTCCCCGCTTGTTCTACCCTATAAGTATGTTAAATGCTTGGCTTCCCTTAAAATGGCTTAGGAAAGTTCATGGTATAATTGCTGGTTTTATTTGGAATTATAAGAAACCCAGACTGGCTTATCATAAATTAGTTGCTCCCAAATTGATTGGGGGCCTGAGACTCCCTCATATAGCATTGTATTACTGGGCCAGTCATGCCAACAAATATCTTAGGTGGTTAACACCGATTGATTCCTAGGAACATAGTAATTATGTCCTTTTTTGTTTGAAGGTAGAGATATCTCGTGTACTAGAGCTAGGATTAACACCCAGGGCCCTGTTATACTGTACTCCAAACTCTCTGCCCATGTCTCTTCGGAATTCCCCTATTGAGATATCCATCAGAGTTCATTCGCAGTTATGCACCTTTTTAAAATATAGTCATAATAAGGATCCATCGCAGCCATTAAAAGGCAATCTCAACCTTCAACTGGATGGTAGACCCATTAGGGGTAGTTGGCTTCCACAGTTAGGAGAGGGCCTGGTTAGGGACTTAATATCGGCAGAAGGGCGATGGTTAACTTCAGCTGATATTTTGAATAAATTTCAAATTCCACATGCTGATGTATTTAAAGTTTTTCAACTTCGGCATTTGTTGGTTAAAAAAATAGGCACAATTTCCCCTATTGCTTCAGTTCCAGATTTTTATGGTGAGATGGGGCCTTTAGCAGGAAAGGCTCATGCTGTTTCCGGTATATATAGGGCGTTTCTTAGTTGGGTACATTCCCTAAATCTTGCACCGGTGAATTACTGGTCTTCATATTTTCCGGATTATGAACCGGACTGGGTGTGTACTTGGAGTACATGCTATAAATTCCTGTCGCAAGATAGGCTTAGATTAATGCAATTTAAACTACTGCATAATATTTACTACTCCCCTTTAAAGCTGGTTAAGTTAGGTATGGTGTCCTCCTCTACTTGCTACAGATGCCAGCAGGGTAGTGGGAACTTGCTCCACATTTTTTGGAATTGTCCCAAAGCGGCTCCATTCTGGTCCAGGATTAGGCAAAACCTGGATCCTCTGCTGGGGCTGGATGATTTGTTTACAGCAGAGATATGCGTACTAGGGGATGTCTCTACTATTCTGGCACGAAAAAGGAAATACCATATTTGCCTGATATCTGCCTCTGTTAAAAACGTGTTAAGGCATTAGAAAGATACCTCAGAAATTACTTATGGCAAGTGGTTACAAAAGTTACTTGCTAATCTTAGAACTGAAAGGGTTATCGCTAGTCTTCAGAATAAATTACCTAGGTTTAACCGGATCTGGGGTCCTTTATATACACTGTATTCGTTACCAGATAAGGAGTGAATATTTTGAGTCTTAATTTATAGGACGGGAATTATGTGTGCTCTGCGGGGTTCTTGGTTTGTTTTTTTTGGGAGAGGAGGATGTGGGGGGGGTGAGGGGGATGTGGGGGGAGGAATACATCCGGAGTTATCTCATTTTTAATTTCTGATGTAGTAATTACCTTGTATCTTGTTTGATGGATGTATTCTTTCTATTCAAAACTTTAATAAAATTTGAATGGAAAAAAAAAAAAAAGATGCATAACATGCCACAAAAGTGAGGCGATTCTACTCCTTTAAAGCAGCAATGCTGGATAATCAGGAAGTGGATACTGAAATTCTTCTTTTGGTCTGGTGTGGTTCTTCATTAATTCTGATTCACAAATCTTTGCTCTTTTTTGCACCAGCATATTTTAAAATTAAATAAAAAATTTAAGTTTCAGGGCTCTGCACATTTTGTACGTCGGGACGCTCAGGATTTTCTTTCGAAAGTCCCCGGGATGCTCGGCCACCAAGCCCCGGGAGTCACTTTAGAGAGCTGCGCCAGCACTGCTCGTACTGTAATATTCTGTAGAGTATTGGGGGGGGGGGACGCACTCCATTAGTTTATATTGGGGCATTTTAAACTACATTTTTTTATGTTTCAGAGGGCGCGCTTCCCACAATGCTGCTCCCTGCTGTTTGCGACATCCAGAAATTGACACAATCACGACAGTCGGGTAAATAAATCTGAAATAATAAATATAAATTTTAAATAGTTAAATGAGCAGACCGGAAAAAAAGAAGCACAGAATGGTGAATCGGGGATGGGGACCCACCTCAGGAAGCCAAAAACCAAGGTATGATTTATCTTGCACTACTGCTTTAAGGGCATCACTTTTTCCTTTTGAAATAATAATGAATGCTGCAGTCACCTAGACAGCAGAAGATGAACACAATGGACCGTTTTTTCGCCTATTATGTCCTATATTTCTATGATACGAAATCCCTACACACAACCAGAGATTTCTTCACGGGGGGGGGGGGGGATGTATGCATGTATTACAGAAGTCTGAGTTTGAAAGTCATTATTGTAACAGCTTATACCACATGGCTCTAGCAGTCTACGTTAACTCATTCCTTCCTGATGACGCCATATGGCGTCATAAAAAAACATACCTCTTTTTCCTGACGACGCCATATGGCGTCCTAAATCATTTGCTGTAGTGCCTGATGACGCCAATTGGCGTCCATATCTTTCTCTTGGTGCAGCTCAAGCATTTGTTTACATTTGATGAATTGAGTTGTACCAGCTAATAGGGGACATCGTACCCTTACTGATTTTACCTAATATAATATGTGTTCCCATTGGCTATTTTTGAGAAAACAAGTCTTAATACATAAATAAATAAATTTAATATTTGTTGCATGTGCTGTGAAAAATGTATTATGTTCATTCTGCCATTAGTTTGTATCATAACAACAAATCATCTTGTTTTAGTGTAACATGTTAAGCTGATCAGGTTTACACTATAATTAATTTCATAATTAAAATTTTTTTTTTATTGAGACAATCGATTGGCCGTCACCACTTTGGTGTATTTATTTGTCTTTTAGGTATTTTTCTACAATAACATGTTGTCACTGATATCACGATTGTTATAACTATTAGTCCATTTATACCACTAAGTGAACTGAATATTTCTGTATTTAAAAATCGAGCTCTGTGATTGGTCAGATTTTCTGACATCATCAGTTCTGAATTTAATTGGTATAAAGGGATTGTCTTAGATGCAGGCACCATCCCCCTTATGAAGCCTTAGTTGTCAAAGCACCAGGGAACCTGCACGCAGATCTTTTGTTGTGCCTTCCACTATTCTATTCAATGTGTGTGCCTGAAATGTTAGACTAAATCCTTATTTAGCATTCAAGCAAGGACTTGTATTTTTTTACAACTGTCACTGGAGGGAAACTGGCTCTCTGGCTCTGAGTGTACAGTGATTTTTTTTGATGTTTCAGTTAGGGGTGACAGCCCTCACCTGTACCTGCCCTAGCTCTGTAGTCGTCACCATTTGGTCATATTGATTGGTTGCCATGCTTGCTCTATGCTTATTGTACATGTCACTATTTCCATTAACTAGTCAGAGTGACACTGGTGCAGGAAGAGCATGGTGACTGGAAACTTAGATTCAAGATAGAGGTGCTGCTCTTATCCTAAAATACTCACTTCATTGCAGTGCTAAAACCTCGATTTGTAATCTGTATTTACTTTATTTGTTTTTATTTTTATTTATGATAAAAGTTTTCATAGTTGTCACTTTGTTCATTTTGGGATAATTTCTGGTCATCCTGTGTGATCACATCTTATGGATCCAGCTGGCATTCCTGATGGGAGAGAGAGTTTCTTGTGCATGTACTAGATGCGGTCACGTGAATTCAGCACCTTTGTTACTTTTTAAAAGAGTTTATGTTCGAATTATGGCTATGTTAAAATCTATGTGGCATGTTGCTCCCTGTGTTATGGATGATAAGTGAGTTAGGGTCAGTAGCAGGTTTGTCTCATGCTCTGCACTTGAGTTTTCTCCCTAATACACAGTTGCTGATTGTTTAAAATGAAAAAATAATGGTGTTGCCTTCAACTTATCTGGCATCAGTCCAGCCCCAATCCCTGATGCATGGTAAAGGCCAAATCAGTTTTGAATCCCTCCACAGTCACTGGTGTTGTCCATCGATTCATATGACGTCAGTCCAGACTTAACCTCTGATGCACTGGAAAGTGTTCTTCAGGTTAAAATCCCTCCACAGCCACTTGTAAGATCTAGCTCCTTACCATGCATCAGTCGAGCCCCAAACTGTAGTGAATAGTGAAGTGCGTTTCAGGTTCAGATCCCTCCTCAACTGATGGTGTTGTCCATCGACTTACCATGCATCAGTCCTGACCAATCCCATAATGCACTATGAAGTGCATTTCATGTTCAAAACCCTCCACATCCACTGTTGTAGTCCATCAATTCATATGACATCAGTTCAGCCCCAATCAGTGATGCACTGTAAAGTATTATTCAGGTTCAAATCCCTCCACAGCCACTTGTAAGATCTGTCTCCTTATCATGTGTCAGTCAAGCCCCAAACTGTAGTGAACAGTGAAGTGCATTTCAGGTTCAGATCCCTCCACAGCTGATGGTGTTGTCCATTGACTTACTATGTATCAGTCCAGACCAATCCCATAATGCACTGGGAAGTGCATTTGATGTTCAAAACCCTCCACTTCCACTGGTGTAGCCCATTAATTCATATGACATCAGTTCAGCCCCAATCTCTGATGCACTGTAAAGTATTCTTCAGGCTCAAATCCCTCCACAGCCACTTGTAAAATCTCAGGCTCAAATCCCTCCACAGACACTTGTAAAATCTATCTCCTTATCATGCATCCATCACGCTCCAAACTGTAGTGAACAGTGAAGTGCATTTCAGGTTCAGATCCCTCCACAGCCAATGATGTTGACCATTGATTGATCTGGTGTCAGTCCAGCCCCAACCTCTACTGCACTGTAAAGTGCTGTTCAGGTTCAAATCCCACCAGAGTCACCAATTTAGTCCATCTGTTCATCAGTCTTCAGTCCAACCTTTATCTCTGACACTCTGTGATGTGCATTACTGATATGGATCCCTCCTCAGTCACCATGGTGTAGTCCATTGTGCACATCAAGATTCATTCCAACACTACCGTCAGATGCACTGCAATGTTCTATTCACGCTCAAATCACTCCACAACCACTTTAGTCCCTTGTGCTCATAATGCTTCAGACCATCTCTTACCTCTGATGCACTGTGATGTGATCAGTGCCAGTGTATGACTTATACAGTCCATTCAAATGAAACATAGCACACAGTACACACATGCACCAATGAGCATTACTCCATGGTGCAGGCATACCCACACTCCTTCCCACCCACACAGTGCACCATACTGAATGTTGCAACATATACGTGTATGCAGGCAAACCATGTGACACAGCACATAGTACACAACCTTTACAGGTGCCCATGTCATCACCCTGTATGTGTACTCACAACGCTTTTGCATGGCATATGAACACCATTACCAGGTGCAGACAGCCCCACCTGCTTCCCTACAACATAGTATACCCCCTAGGATGGGTGCCAATTCATGACCAAAAATGACTGCAGTGCCTATGAGCATCATTCCTTGGTACAGGCACACCCACCCCCCTTCCCTACGACACAGTATACCCTAAATTACCAGTGCCTATTCAGCAATTTTATCATCCTATACGTATACCCATAATGTGTCTACAGTATCTGTTAGCACCATTATTACATGCATACAGCCCTCTCATTTCCACAGAACATATGAAATGCATCTGAGCCTGTATTATGAATGCAGGACCCCACCACCACCACTAACACACAGTGCTTCATCATACAGTCATTCCTCACCTTAAACCATCCCATAATACAACCCCAAAAAATAAACTATGCCAAGAAATTAAATAATACAAGATTTATGTAACATGATGTTTACTGAATGATGGAACCTTTACATGAACAACATTATGCTTCATTTACAGTATGATAAAGCAAACAGCACAAATAAAATACAGTTTCCTATACTTATTATGGGATTTTATTACAAAAATAAAATAAAATAGTTTATTTCAATGAAATTACACATTTTAACTACAGCAAATATGCAATTAATCATAGAGAGACCTCCAGCACTAACAAATGTATCCATTTTCTGTGTCAGCTCACTGACCTACACTGGAAGTGTTCTTCCTATTTACATCACTTGACCTCACAAAGCACTTCCTTCCTGCATCACTTCCTGATATTTCCTTCTAAGGTAATGTGTGAATATATTCTTACTAAACTAGGGGAAATACAAAACAAATGATAATCAGATTCATAAACTAAAATCAGTGGATAAGAAGAATCATACACTGCAAAATTCCAACCAGTGGAGTGGAACAAAAAACTCAAACTGTAATAACAAGAGATTCAGATATTGATTTCTGACTAAAAAAATGGTAAAAAACTAGCAAAATTTATATTTAGACACTGTCAGATGTTTACTGTATATTTTAACAATTTTAATCAACAATTTTACAGAAATTTAATATTTTTGCATGACTAAGTAAACAGAACATAATTAAAGTTAGATAAAATCATCAGAATTTATTAAAATATGAAACAACCTCCCACAACATTAAATCCAGTTAAATAAACATTACCAAACCTCACTCATTTTCAAAACTTTTTGTCCTGAAAACTTTTCTTTTTACAGTTTTAAAATTGGATGTATGGTTTTAAGATGTGTAGGTTTAAGCACAGTGTGTTTGTATGAATGCTGCAGATCTAAAACCCCTTCAGGCACACAGGTGTTCTAGCAGCAGGCAGAGGGACCTGAACATTCTAAGTGACAATAGGATAGAATGAGTTAAAACAGCTTGCTGCAGGGAGTCCCTGCTAAGGGAACTCGGGCAATAGAGCAAACGTGGACCTTAAACATTTCAAGGGAATAAAGGAGCAAAAAAAGGTATACTTTTTTTTTTACTGACCACAGACTGTCCTGTTCCCATTTCAGGCCAGCGAGCTCCCAGCCCCAACTTCACGGTTCTCAGAGTAACTTCTATAAGGGCAACGGGGCCCGACAATACCTAACTTTATTCTGACAGGCCCGGATGTTTTTACCTCTAGTTTTCACCTGTACCTCCCACAGCCTGCCTCCCTCAGCATACCACACCAGCCTATAGTTGGCTTTGCATACACACAGGTCCCCAGCAAAAGTAAAATGAATCCTCCATGAACCTAGGGATGTCACAGTATCAAAATGTTTATGGTATGATAACATGTGACACGTAATACTGAAATTATTGTTAGTATTGCAGTATTAGAGAAATAGTTATGTTTGTACAAAAATAACTCCACAAACTCTTCTGTTAGTAAATGTTGGTGCAGAAGAGATGGTTGTTACTAAAAAAACAGCCCCAAAAAATGAGTTGAAACATGCTGACCCTGTAGCGCTGAGGGTTGAGGCGCTGGATGCCACACCTTGCACCATGCAGGCGACCCGGGTTCAGGAACGAGCCTGGGCTGTTGGGGATCGGCAGTGGAGAGTGTGGATTGAGCATCCAGAGGACAGCTCTCCTGCCTGGGGGGGGTTCCAGGGGGATTGCCCGGCACCGCAGTGGCCTCCGGTGGTGACCGAAGGTACTGCTATGCATAGAGGGCTGCGGAGCCGCGACGGACGGTCCCTGGCATCATGGCACACTCGGGCTCCTCCTGGGGGTGGGGGTGAGGGCGTAACAACTAACAAGAAAATCCCCTCTGCCTCCTGATAGGTGACGGAGGGTCGGGAAGGGGTCGGTCCACCACACCCAATGTCGGGCTCAACTTCTCACTCCTCTGCTCTCCACTGCCTCGGGCCGCTAGACTTGACTGTAGATAGAGTGCCAGGAGGAGTAATCTGGCAGTCCCGCCTCGGAGGACTCAGAGACGGGGGGGCCGGATGGCTAGCGAGAGTAGCTGGAGGGGGCCCTCCTGGAGGTGTGAGAGGGGGCTTCAGGTGGGCGGGAACATGACAGAGCTCGAGCGACCACTCCTGAAAGAGTTCAGGAAGGTAGGGGCGCAGAAATAAAGTTGAAAAAAAAAAAAAATTTGTTGAAAGACCTAAACATTGCTGTATACTATGAACCACGGTTATCATAGCACCAGAAATCGGCCACTGTATCAAAAACCTTCACTTCCAGTACCGTGGTATACCATGAAACCTTGATACCACAACATCCCTGCATGGATCCACTGCAGGATTTACTGTGGTTATGGATATGCAGTGCTTCCCTTCAATGTTGAAGATGCACCATCTTTGGTAACATTTTTCAACTGCGGCTGTCCACATGCAGGCTTCCCAAGATTGCTCCCAAGTCCTGGGTGGCCTAAATGATAGTTGCACTATCTTCCACCAGACCAAAGAGGCAGCATAAACATAAACTATCCTGTGCCAGGTACTTAGGAGGAAGTACACTGGCCGACAGCCATAGTTACATCGCTAAAGATACAGTTTTATGTACCTTTTTTAATTTATTTTTTTATTTTATTTTATTATTTGGTAACCAGGTAAGGCCCACTAGGCACATGTGTCTGTTTTTAGGGGCAACCCGGGAGCACTGAGGAGGTTAAGTGACTTGCTTACAGTCACACAGTATGCAAATGGTGACTGTGGGAATCAAACCCAGGTCTGTCTGCTGGATGTACCAAGCTCATTCACAGCTCGTTACTCTAACTTCTAGGCTATACTGCCAGCCCCACCTGTTATTCTAATGCGCAGAAGCTTTTTAGGACTTCAGTTGCACCTCACCTGGAGGTTTTAAAAAAGGCCTCAAGGCATACCTGCTTGAACACAGTCTGTGCCTCCTGCAATCGCTGACCTGGAGCTGCTGCCACTCACTGCATTTGATATTGTATGTAGTGGTACTTGGTCTTCCCATTCTACTCTTCTTTGCACATCCTATGGGATGGGAGTCTGACATGCTTCTCCAATACTGTGTTACTGCCTTGACGTGTATTATGATCCAACCCATGAAATAATCTCCTGTACCTTTGTGTACGTTGTTTCTTGTAATGGTACGTATTACCCTTATATACGTAGTTTCTTGTGTCTGAATTGGCACAACTAGTTCATTACCCCATGAATTGTCTGACATCTGTAAAATCTATATTGTGTTGCATTCTGTGTAAAGAACTCTGGGTCGCCCCTGAAAAAGGGATTTGAGTTCCAGTGGGCCTACCCAGTTAACAAAATTCAATAAAATAAAAATAAAATTAATAATGTTCCAGTGTTAGTAAACTGGTGTCTGTATTTACTTAATCTGGGGTCGCCAATGAAGAACTGGCATTAGATGCTCAAGGGCTCTCCCTGAAATCAATAAATGAACACCGAAACCACAAGGTCAACATTTGAACAATGCAAGAAGTTGGCAATCTAGCTTATATTTCCTATACTGATATATTCAAGCTCGTGAGTTATGGGTCTTACCACTCACTAGTGGACATAAATGTGTTATTCCACTGCAACTCATCATGTATTCCCTATATATTCAATGTATGCGAGAGAATACAATGCAGGAGAAATAATTTATCTGGCCATGTTCTACATTTTTTTTTTCTCCAATTGTTTAACCAGGAGAGACACACTAAACTGAAAGCTTGTTTACAGGTGCAACCTGGGAGCACAAGGAAGTTAAGGGACTTGCTCAGGGTCACATAGTATGCAAGTGGGAGCTGTGGGATTCAAACCTAGGTCTCCAGATTTGCAGCTCAGAGCCTTAAACCACTGCGCTATACTGCCTCCCTAATTCTAAATGAGAATAAACAGTTTATTAACTCGGTGTAGATTTATCCGCACATTCTACACATCGCTGCCCTCCCTTCCCTGATGCAACTGTCAGACCACAATCAGGTTCCAATGTTACATGGACAAATCAGAAAGCTTTACATATCTCCCGGTCAACAGCTGGTGTAAACAGCAGCACAGCACTGACAAATTAACAAAACAGTTCCACGGATTTTAGTTAAAATCATCAACAGTACATAAACTTAAATCACTCACTAAATATCCAAAACAAACTACAATTGCATAAATCACATATGCAACATGGGCAGTGTTTGGATCCTTTTATCATCAGTATGTCTCATTGTGGTGACCTCAGAGACACTTCACTACTGGCCACATTTCACTCTACCATTCATGAGGCCATCCAAGATCACCACAACTCCTATGGATAAAAAATGTATCCAACATTGCCTTGTTGCATGTCCCCTATACTGATGCATTTAATTAAAACCTATTTTACCAGGTAGCAAGCAGAGCCTAGATGTGCTCATTTCCTGTTGCCACCTGGAAGGATGGGAACAATAGGGGTAATATGCATAGGGGTGCATAATACCTAAAGAAATATACATACACATACATAAAATATTTACACAATTTACAGCAAAAAAAAAACAAGCATTTGTCAATGTCGAATGTTGTCTCGCTGGCATTGGTATTGGTAGTGCAGGAGTTAGAGATGCATAATAGGAACAGCAGTGAAGTATTGAACTGATGCCAACCCCACCCCCACCCTGCAGAGACTGACAGGCATTGGGGTGTGCCTTTGGGTCATCAGCTATAACGCTCATGCCATTTTACCTCACCCTACCCTGTAGACACTGACAAGTGTCATGGTGTGCTTTGGGGTCTTTGAGCCTTATACTTATCCCATTCCATAAGGAAATACGCTGAGACAGGTGCAGTATAGGAAAATGGGGTGAACTTGAGGGCTGAACATTCCAAGGCACACCTCGATGCCTGTCACTGGCTGTAGGGTAGGGGGTGGAGGTGGAATAGCGTGAGCATTACAGACGACAATTCAAAGTCACACCCCTGACGCCTGTCAGTCTCTACAGGGTAGGACTTTACGGTTAGAAACTCTAACGCCACTGGCGTTTGTTGGTATTTTCACTCCAAATTTTCAACATAGGCTTTTTGTGACCCCACCTCATGAAGAGCGGCACGATCAGTTTGTTAGCTGAGAGGTGGTTTTGCACAGCGGCTATGCCATTTGGCGACACAGGGACGAAAACACATTTTGGGCAGGATGTGAAAAATGACAACTGTATTGTTCATGAGGAGGTGTAAAAAAATGGCAATGCTGAAAATCTGGAGTTAAAATATGAAAAATTGGTGAAATCATGAGCATGCATAGAAACTGCGAAACACACGTCCGTAACCCAATTATTATGAGGACTTTTTTAGCCTCATTTTCAACATAGGCATTTTGGGACCTCCCCTCATGAACAGTGGTGCTATGATTTTGTTAATCTGTCCCAAAAGTTGATTTCCCACAGCGACCACGCCATCGTGTGCCACAGGTGCGGAAACACATTTTGGGCAGGCTGTGAAAAATGACAGCTATACTGTTCATATGAGGTGGAAAAATGCCAGTGTTAAAATCTGACATGAAATATTGCAAATTCTTTGAACTTACAGAGGCGGCGTGGAAACTGTGCAACACGCTTGTAACACAGTCATTTCTGGACTTTAAAATCGCAAATTTTCAACATAGGCATTTTAGGACATCTGCTCATGAACAGTGTCACCGTCATTTTCTCAAACTGTACCAAAACTGATTTCGCACAGCGACTGTGCTATTCTGCGACAGACATGCGAAAACACATTTCGGCAAGGATATGTAAAATGACAACTGCACTGTTCATAAGGAGGTGTGGAAAATGCCAATTTTGAAAATCTGGAGTAAAAATATTACAGATTCACGAAGTTACGAGCATGCGTGGAAACTGCGCAACTCACGCTCGTAAAACAGCCATGTTTTGGATTTTTTCCCCCAAATTTGCAACGTATGCTTTTGGAGAACCCCTCTCATGAATATTGGCATTGTCGTTTCGTTAATCCGTCCAGAAAGGTAATTCCGTGCAGTGACCGCGAAATCACCTCTCGGGACCGAATAACGCCATGAAAGTGACTGAATTCATGAGGAGGGGTCCCAATAACCCTATGTTAAAAATCTGGTGCCAAAATTCCCAAAAATGCCCGAGGTATGCACCAAAGTTGAAAAAATCCTATTTATGCCATTATACAGCTTACTGGCATTTCTTCAGTTCAGCGGTTGGCTTTGAAGAGTGCAGGCGTATTCCCAGTCCACCAAAGATCGTCACGCCATGCTCGGTAGGTATGGGGTGGGGGTGGGAGGCAGGGTGAGCAGAGGGTGGGTGCAGGTTGGGGGAGGGCCACCGGACTCGTGAGGACTGTTTTCTGGTTTGCATGTTGTAAAAAAAAAAACAATATTATGCATTTGGCACACTGGGGTGAGCTCCCAGCCTGCCACCTGAGTGTTTTTTTTTTTGGTGGAGTGTTCTGTAGCCAACAGGGGATTGGGCACCCTGTCGGCACAACAAATGGGGAGGCATTATGCCGATGGGAGTGGGCTCCCCATTGGCAGAATAAACTGGGAAGGGGGACATGTGATGCCAGGATTGGGCACCCCGATATATAATTTTAAATGGTGCATTATGCCGACAGAGTGGGCCCCTGTCGGGCAAATGAAGTGAGTTAGGCATGCCGACAGAGGGATTAGATTCCCCGCAGTCGGCTCTCCGCGTGGCGGCAGTCAACGTCGCCATGTTTATTGAAGGGCTTCACCAGGAAAGGCACGTAGGGAGGGAGTGTTTGGTGCCGCTGCATGACGAGCTTGGCTCTCATTGCAGTGGGCCTTTTCTTAGAAGTGCTCACCACATTATGTATTCCTGGTGTGGCGCCTGCATGCTGTCTTATTGGGGAATGAGTGGCGCACCTACTAATCGTGTCCTCATTCGCCAACAGTGATCATCTCCAAATCTACTACTAATGCTAATATGTTGGCTCGCACGCAAGCACGAACCACCATAAAAATGAGCAGCAAAGGACTTACAACACAGTGGGTAAACCCACAGCACAGTACTTATACATGTTTGCAGAAGCAAAAATAAGTAGTAGATACACTTGAGATTAAGCAATTTAAAGGAGACATGGCAGAGGGACAGCTATAATCCTAGCAAACTACTTTAAAACAAGATCAGGATTCCAGGAACCAAGTAGCTACCTAAACAGAGAACAGGCAGAGAACATCAAGAGGAAGGAGCTGCTCTTATAACTATACTTCTCTAATAGGACTAAAGAACTATAACTCTAGAGGTGCAAAGAGCAATAGCAAGGAGCAAAGTAATCCCAGAGAAATTGCTTAGGAGCAGGGAAGGAGAGGGGGGGAGAGAGGCAAAATATGTAGTAAGATTATTTCATATATAGAGGAAACAGAGAAAGTAGTCTGACCCATGAAGGTACTGCAACAAGGGATAACAATGGTTAAAGAATGAAAACAGCGGAACAAGTAGGCTGGCCTGTGAACGGGGGTTTACATTAAACTGAATAATAATATTTGTTTATTTTATTTATTTGGTATTCAGATAACAACTTTGAGCACAGGAGCTCTTTTTCAAATGTTCCACATCAGTGTAAGACAAAAAACTGAATGTGAGCCAAGTACTCAAAGGGGTTTCAGTTTATTCATGGTGCACTGTGCAAAGTACAGTATGCTATTTTTCTTTGGGGAGGCCCAAGATTATTTCAGTTTTTGGGGGAGGCTCAAAATCTTTTCCATGGATTTGGGGAGGCTCACTGTGACAAAGTCTGAGAACTATTGCTCTACTGGGACTATATTGCCCTCCTTCCCCCCTCCCAAGCCAGTTCTACTTTTATAGGCACAGGATTTAACTGACAAAAGGAACTTCCTGTTTAGGAGCAGGAAGTGAGTGATCACAGAGCCACAAAAGAAAGACTCACCATCCTAGAAGGAAAAGAGTAGCTCTCTGTCCCCCCTAGCTGCTGGAGGTCTGACTCTGAGCAAGTAAGGAGACTACTGAGAAATATAGGAACTTCTTGTCTCCGAACAGGAAGATCGGGAGCTTCAAGGGCACAGAGGCAGTAAGTAAGTAGGGAGAAAAAAAATAAAAATAAAAAAAAATAATAAAGAGAGGAAAAAGTAAGTATTCCAAACAACAGTTAAGGGGCCAGAAATAAGACATGATGGGAGTGGTGCAGTGCAGTGGCTGTGGAGTAGCAGTCTTCCGGGAGACGTTCTGGAGGATGCATGGTTGTCCCATCTGCAGGCACCTCTCTGGGCTGAGGGAGGAGGTTGCTCATCTCCAGGCTGAGTTGGCCAGGATTTGTGGGACCTCCTCTCCCACCCAGGGACCACCAGGGCCACTGCCGTTGCCTCAGAGGTTGCCAAGAAAGAGGAGCGGTTGGACCACAGTGGACTCAGGGAGGGTGAGGGTGGTGGAACAGAGGTGCATCCCTCCAGTTGTACCTCTCCAAAATTCATATGCCTTTCTGGCAAAGTGTGGTTCCTCTATGGAGGCACCCGCAGTGGAGACCAAGGAGGATGTTGGGAACCTCCACAAAAGGAGACCCACAGGAGGGTGGCATGGGACCCCACAGGTAAAGGAAACAACTCCTGGTGGGGGACTATATTGTTGGGGGGTAGAACTGGGGGAGAAAGGGGAGAGGGAGGTAAGGTGCCTGCCTGGTGCCATGGCTTGGAGGGACAGGGAGCGAATCCTCAGGATCGTTGGAGCAGCTGCACGGGGGAGGGAGCTGGATGTCACTGTCCACCTAGGGACAAATTACATGGCTGAGAAAGGGATCAGAGCAGTGCAGGAAGAATCTGTGGAGTTGGGGAGGGGCCTTAGACAAGTAGCATGCACGGTAACCTTCTCGGAGGTGCTGCCTGTCTATGGCATGGATGAGGCTAGGGTACTCCATACCATGGAATTCAATTAATGGTTGAAAAACCCGTGCAGAGCTCAGGGATTTGGCTTCATTGGGGGGGACTGAGGGTCCACCTGGAGTGATGCAGGCCTATACTGGTGTGATGGTCTGCATCTGTCCAGGAGGGGAACCAGGATCCTAGGTGACAGGTTTAAATGCTTCATTGGCAAGCATTTAAACTAGCCAAGGGGAGAGGCACTGGAAAGGAGAAGGGAAATCCTAGACCCCCTGCCCCAAAATATCAGGGTAGTGAGGTAAACACCAAGTTAGAGATGTCGATAGGGAGGAGGGCTGGGGTAAATGGAGAAAATGACAAAGGCAATAAAGACAGGGATGGGGCAAAAAGGGGTAAGGCCATCAAGAAATGGAGGGTAATGAGTATCAATGCCCGTAGTCTGGGCAACAAGCTCCCTGAACTGGTGGCCTTGATGGAAGAGGGATGCCTGGATATAGTAGCAGTCACAGAAACATGGTACACAGAGAACCATGACTGGAATGTTAACACACCAGGGTACACAATCTACAGGGGAGAGACAGGGGGGTAGAAGAGGGGGAAGAGTAGCTCTCTAGGCAACAAACTTTTGTGTGAAGCAAATAAACAAAACTAAACGATGTAAAAAACCACTATGGTTCTCAAAGGAAGTGGCAGTGAAGGTTCAAGAGAAAAAGAAAGCTTTCAGGAAGTACAAGGAATCACAGAAGGAACAGGACAGAGAACTGTATCAGTTAAAGCAAAAGGAAGCTGGGAAGTCAGTCAGAACAGCAAAGGCCCAAACCGAGGAAAAGATAGCCAACTCAGTTAAGAAGGGGGATAAAACCTTTTATAGGTACATCAGGGGCCGAAGGAAGACCAAGGGAGGATAGTGAGGCTTAATAAAGGGGGGGGGGGGGCGCAGAGGGTGACTGTGAAAAGGCAGAGATACTAAACAAATATTTTTGCTCAGTATTTACAAAGGAAGAGGGGGAGGTACCTAAAACAAACAGTAGAAACACTTTGGTACAGAAGTTGATACCAGCCCATTCACAGAAGAAAGGGTTCTGAAAGAACTATTAAAACTGAAGGTGGACAAAGCAATGGGGCCTGATGGGATTCATCCCAGAATTCTAAAAGAACTAAGGGTAGAATTAGTGACACCACTGACTACCCTGTTTAACAAATCATGGGAGGATGGGGTGGTACCCGAGGACTGGAGGAGGGCAGATGTGATTCCCTTCACAAAAGTGGGAGCAAGGCAGAAGCAGGAAACTACAGACCTGTTAGTTTAACCTCAGTGGTAGGGAAAATGATGGAATCACTTCTGAAGGAAAGAACTGTCAGGTATCTAGAGGCCAGAGGGCACAGGACCCAAGGCAGCATGGATTCACAGCAGGAAGGTCATGCCAGACAAATCTGATAGATTTCTTTGACTGGGTGACCAAAGTAGTAGATCAGGGAGGGGCTGTGGACATGGCCTACCTAGACTTTAGCAAGGCATTTGACACAGTCCCACACAAAAGATTAATATACAAGTTAGCTAGCCTGGGAGTAGGTCCCAAGATGACAGCCTGGGTAAAAAATTGGCTGGAGAATAGGACACAGAGAGTAATAGTAAATGGAGTCCACTCTGATGAAAGGGGGTTACTAGTGGGGTACCCATGGGTTCAGTATTAGGACCGGTCCTCTTCAATGTCTTTATAAGCAACATTGCAGAGGGACTGGAAGAAAAAGTATGTCTCTTACGCAGATGACACAAAGATCTGCAACAGAGTTGATGTACAAGGTGGGGTGGAAAGGATGAAAAGGGACTTGGCAAGGTTAGAGGAATGGTCAAATGTATGCAGCTTAGATTCAATGCTAAGAGTGCAAGGTAATGCACCTGGGAAACAAAACCCAGGGAAGAGTACACAATGGGGGTGAGATACTAACAACAACAAAAATGGAAAGGGACCTGGGGGTAGTCATATCAGATGACCTAAAGGTGGGCAAGCAATGTGAGAGGGCAGCAAGGAGGGATGGGGGAATACTGGGATGCATAGGGAGAGGCATCACCAGTAGAAAACAGGAAGTTATTATCCCTCTGTACAGACAGCTGGTCTGGAGTACTGCGTGCAGTTCTGGAGACCCAGTCTTCGCAAAGACATAGACAGGATGGAAGCTGTCCAGAGGAGGGCAACTAAAATGGTGCAGGGTCTGCACCGGAAGACATATGAAGAGAGACTTAAGGAGCTTAATATGTATAGCCTCAAGGAAAGGAGGGAGAGGGGGGACATGATAGAAACTTTCAAGTACCTCAAGGGAATCAACAAAGTCCAAGAGGGTAGCATCTTTCAAAAAAAGAGGCGTGCAAGAACAAGGGGGCACAATTTGAAGAGATAGAGAAAAGAGGCGTTAAGTATTTTTCTAGAGAGGTTGTGGATGCATGAACGGCCTTCCGGAGGAGGTCGTGGAGTCAAAAACAGTGTGGAATTCAAGAGCATGGGACAGTCATAAGGCAATTCTAGGGGTTGGGGTAGGAAGAAGTAGGCTGCTGGTTAACTAGGATCTGCAGCTTATCCAGTAGGCAGGAAAATGGGCAGACTGGGTGGGCCAAGCGGTCCTTATCTGCCGTCAAATTCTATGTTTCTATGTAAGGAAAGGATAAAAGCAATGGAACAAAAGAGTAAACAGGGAGCAGAGGAGGCACTGTGGGTCACCACAGAGACTGGAAATGGCACCACAATCCACACAGGGGTTGTATGCAGACCCCCATGTCAGGGGGAAGGAATGGACAAGGATATGATAGAAGGCATCCTTAGGATGGCAGAGAAAGGGGAGATACTGTTGATGGTGGACCTGAATATGCCAGATGTTAACTGGAGCACCTTTGCTACAGCCACATCCAAGAGCAGGGGCATTCTTGATGCCCTACAGGTGGCATGCCTTAGACAGCTAGTTTTGGAACCCACTCATGAGGGAGCAATCTTAGACCTCGTACTCTCAAATGGGGAGAGTGAGAAGATCTCGGATCTAGAAGTGGGTAGCCATCTGGGAACAAGTGACCACCAAACAGTGTGGTTCACGATAAATTCAGCTACAGAGTCAAGCCATACAAAAGTGAGAGTACTGGACTTCAGGAGGGCTGACTTTGGCAAGATGGAAGAGTGCCTTAGAAAAGCACTACTAGCAAACAGGCTAAAGGAGGGGTGGAGCAACATCGGGGAAACATCAAAACTGCCATCAGAGAGACAACAAGCCTTTGTGAGAAGCAAATAAACAAATCAAAACAAAAGAAAAAGCCACTGTGGTTCTCAAAAGAGGTGGCGGGGAAGGTTAGGGAGAAAAAGATAGCCTTTAGGAAGTATAAGGAAACACAGAAGGAGCAAGACAGAGAACTGTACCAGTTAAGGCAGAAGAAAGGCAGAATAGCAAAGGCCCAAACTGAGGAAAAGATAGCTAACTCTGTTAAGAAGGGGGATAAAACCTTTTATAGGTACATCAGGGAGCGTAGCAAGACAAAGGGAGGGATAGTGAGGTTGAATAGAATGGATGGTGGGTGGGCAGAGAGGGACAGTGAAAAAGCAGGGATACTGAATGAATACTTCCGCTCAGTATTCACAAAAGAGGAGGAGGGGGAGGTGCCTGATCCAATTAACAGAAGCCCTCTGTATGGGGGGTCGATCCCAGTCCTTTCACAGAAGAAAGGGTTCTGAAAGAACTCCTAAAACTGAAGGTGGACAAAGCAATGGGGCCTGATGGAATTCACCCCAGAATTCTAAAAGAATTAAGGTGAGAACTAGTGACACCACTGACTACCCTTTTTAACAAATCATGGGAGGATGGTGTGGTACCTGAAGACTGGAGGAAGGCAGATGTGATTCCCCCTCACAAAAATGGGAGCAAGACAGAGGCAGGAAACTACAGACCTGTCAGTTTGACCTCTGTGGTAGGGAAAGTGATGGAATCACTTCTGAAGGAAAGAACTGTTGAGTACCTAGAGGCCAGTGGGGCACAGGACCCTAGGCAGCATGGGTTCACAGCAGGAAGGTCATGTCAGACGAATCTAATTGATTTCTTTGACTGGGTGACTAAAATAGTAGACCAGGGAGGGTCTGTGGACATGGCCTACCTAGAATTTAGCAAGGCATTTGACACAGTCCCACACAAAAGATTAATAATCAAATTAACCAGCCTGGGAGTGGGTCCCCGGTGGTAGCCTGGGTGAAACATTGGCTGGACAACAGGACACAGAAGGTAATCGTAAATGGGTCCACTCTGAAGAAGAGGGGTTACTAGTGGGGTACCACAAGGTTCAGTACTGGGTCCAGTCCTTTTTAATGTTTTTATAAGTGACATTGCAGAGGGACTGGAAGGAAAAGTATGCCTCTTTGCAGATGACACAAAGATCTGCAACAGGGTTGATACACAAGGATTCGTGGAAAGGATGAGAAGTGACTTGGCAAGGCTGGAGGAATGGTCAGAAGTATGGCAGGTTGGATTCAATACAAAGAAGTGCAAAATAATGCACCTGGGAAACAAAAACCCAAGGGAAGATTACACAATGGGGGGTTAGTAACAACAACAAAAATGAGCAGGACCTGGGGTAATCATATCAGATGATCTTAAGGTTAGTAAGCAATGTGAGAAGGCAGTAGAGAGGGCTGGGGGATACTGAAATGTATGGAGAGCATCACCAGCAGACAACAGGAAGTTGTTATCCCTCTATACAGACAGCTGGTGAGACCCCATCTGGAGTACTGCGTCCAGTTCTGGAGACACCATCTCCGCAAGGACACAGAGAGGATGGAAGCAGTCCAGAGGAGGGCAACTAAAATGGTGCAGGGTCTGCAAGAGGAGCCATATGAGGTGAGACTAAAGGAGCTTAATAGGAAAGGAGGGAGAGGGGGAACATGATAGAATCTTTTAAGTACCTCAGTGGAATCAACAAAGTCCAAGAGGGTAGCATCTTTCAGAAAAAGAGATGTGCAAGAACAAGGGGACACAATTTGAAGATAAAGGGGGGACGACTCGGGCAATGTGAGGAAGTATTTTTTCACAGAGAGGGTGGTGGATGCATGGAACAGCCTTCTTGAGGAGGTTGTGGGGTCTAAAACTGTGGGAGAATTCAAGAATGTATGGGACAGACATAAGGCAATTCTTGTGGGGGGTAGAAAGAAATAGGCTGTTGGTTAACTAGGATCTGCAGCTTATCCTGTAGGTAGGAAAATGGGCAGACTAGGTGGGCCAAGCGGTCCTTATCTGCCGTCAAAGGCTATGTTTCTATGTTTCATATCCCTTCATCCTCTCCCACCATCCCCTCCCTCCCTCCTGCTTCCCCCATCCTATCCCACTCCCCCTGGAATCCTGGTTACAGTCTCCTCACATCTCCACGGCTTCATCTCAAAGTCTTCAGATGCCTCCATTCCTCCTACCTCCCTTATCCTCCTTCTTCCCCTCCCCTCTCTGCTCCTTTTCCCCACAAGCGTCTCATAGACTCTCTCAAGCGCCTCATCTCCTCACTGCTTATAGCTGTAGGTGATACAAAGCTCAACCTGGCCCTGCCCTGTCATCTCCTCTCCCCAAAGATCTGAGGGTGGCCCATGTCAACATCTGCAGCCTCCTCCCTAAGTCTGACCAGCTGCAACCACTCATGGCTAATCTCAAATCTGATGTGTTGGTGATCTTGGACTCTTGGCTCTACCCCAAGATTCCAGGTTCCTCACCTGCCATCCCTGGTTTCACCACTATTCAACAGAATCAAGCAAACAGGGGTGGTGAAGTAGCCATCTACCTCTCCTCAAACACCCATTTTGAGCCTGTGCTCTACACCTCCATCCCCTCTGCCAATGAGATGCTCCTTCTCAAACTCTCCCTCCCCTTCTCTATTCAAATATTTAATGCCAGAGTCTACTGCTGTTCCAACACATCTCCACCATCAGTCACCAAGCAACTCACCACCATTTCTACCCATACCTTCTCTGGTGAGTTACCCATCCTAGGCAATTTCAACCTTAATGGGCTTTCACCCCTCTCTACATAAATTTTGCCTGAACATTAAATCCCCCCTACTATCCTATTATCTCAGAACCCACTCGTCACAATCTCAGATTTCTCAATCACTCTCTGTTGGACTTGGTCCTCTCCTCCCATCCCCATTTGGATGTTGGTACCCTCCATGATGCCCTCAGTGACCATCACATGGTTTACTGTGTACGTAAGATTAATCACCCCAAAGCTCCACTCAATTTCATCCAGATCCATGCCTTCCGGTTGCTGGACTCGTTCCTCCTCCATGCCGACATGGTAGCTACCGACTGGTCACCTATCTCTCTATAGCTGGCAACATTAACAATGCCCTCTAAAGCTGACCTGGTGGTGCTGAGGGTTGAGGCGCTGGATGCCACACCTTGTGCTACGCTAGCGACCCGGGTTCTTGAGGGCTGGAGCTGGGCTGAGCTGCTGCAAGGCAGCTCTCCTCTCTTGGTGTGGGACCTGGTTGCTCCCACTGCACAGCCACCCCCAGGTGGAGCCCTGAGGATAATGCAGGCAGAGAATGGCAAGAATAGGGAAGGTGCTGCAGATCATGGCGCACATGTGCCGCCACACACGTGTGCATGACCGCAGCAAGGAGAAGGGGAGAAACACTGAGCTGGCAGGCTTTCGTGAGACAACCGGTGGTGTTCCTGGTGATGGGGACACCGACTGAGGCTCAATGTGAGCTCCCTGTGGGGAGGGGCTGGAGACAACCACCTGCCAGCCCCAGAAAATCTGGGATAAAATGTAGATTGAAAAAAAAAAAATGCCCTTCAATTCTTCACCTCCAAATTCACATCTGTCTAGGATCATTATGCTCCCCACCCTTAAAAAACAAAAAGCAAGGTCCAAGGATCTCACCTCCCATGGCTTTAAACTATGCATGTGACCTTGCCTGGTGCACCTACAAGTCCACTGGCACCCTTTCTAATCTTACTAAGTACCGGGCCCTTCGGAATTCCTTTACTAGAACTACTAGACTTGTGAAGTCTGAACACTTAGCACCCACACTCTAAAACAACCTTAACAACCCCTCTAAGTTCTGGAAGGTAATCCATGCCCTCTTCTCCACCCCCAACCCAGCCCCTTCCCGTATTCTTAAGGTGGGTGACTCTCCTATCTCTAATTCCTGCATCAGAGCTACTAGACTTGCAAACTTTCAACACTTTGCTTCCATGACCCAGAACAAGCTTAACCACCCCTCTAAGTTCTGAAAGGTAATCCATACCCTCTCCTCCCCTCCACTGTTCATGAGGTGGGTGACTCTCCTATGCCTGACCCCACTGCAATCGCCTACTCATTCAACTCCTTTTTTATCTCCTGCGCCCACTCCCTCCCCTTATCCTCCTCCCCTCCACCAACACTAGCCTTCTGCCCACCCCTCCTCCAATTTCTTCTTCTTTTCCACCACTGCTGTTGCCTCTCTTAAGACCCTCTTGGCTCTAAACCTCCACAGGCGTGGAAGCCCTGGTGGTCTTGCCTTTATCTGTCTGCTCATGCCTTTGCCCTCCCTATCACCTACCTCTTCAATCTGTCCTTTTCTTTGTCCTCAGTCCCTAACTCACGAAAGCAAGCTACAGTCATTCCCTTCCCTTCCCAAAGGGGGTGACCCACTACAATCCTATCTCCCCTCTCCCCACCCTGGCTAAACTCAAGAACACCTTGTTCTCTCCCAACATTCTCCTTTCCTTGACTCATCTTCTATCTTCACTCCTTTCCAGTCTGGTTTCAAGAAGTCCCAGTCCACCTCAGTCTCCCTCCTTGGACTCACTGACACTATCCTCTCTGGCATGGATCAGGGCGTGGTCACCTCCACCATCTTTGTTGACTTGAAACAAAACAACAAAACAGCACAACACAATGTCCTCGAACATTTAAACAGATTTTATTGATGCAAATACCACATAGGAAGAGCTGGTCAGTTGCCCCTACATATCACCACGGCTGTGTGGCTTCCTCGGGGGTTGTAACTGAACAAGAAAACCCTGTGATTAAATACCCCTTCCAATTAAATCAAATCAAGTCACATGTGCTAATTCAAATAAAAATCAGTGTCATAGAATTGTGCCAATACTTTTATAATAATAAGACGTAGACAAGATATTGTTGAAAAAAAGTGACTAAAACTTTGCTGTGTTCTAATAATAGTTTACAACCCAGTATATAAAATCAGTTACTATTTAATATCTTTAGCATTTGTCAAATAATTTCACCCCAGTTCTGCTTTTATATCAGTCTTCCATTTTAGTCCCCTATAATAGTGGTAAATCGTAGAAGGGTCCAGCAATTATCCCAACCCATTCAACAAAACTTTTTTCGATTGCCCATATTTCAGGAACATAATGAGGCGAGATGGAAGAATTGCTCACAACTTACAAACAGCATTTTAGGCATGTGGTTCCTGTAATGTACATGACTGCAAATATCAGCAGAAAAGACTTTAATGAAGTAGTACACTCTCACATCTTGTAAATGTTATTTATTTCCTTTTCAACAGATAACTCTTTTCCTGTAGCTGATGGAGATATACGTGTTTGTTTTAGTTTGTTTTCACTGTTCATACTAGCCCCTGTAAGTAGCCTGGGGGTTTCCATTTTCTGGTTGTTGAAATCTAATTGTCCCTGAGAGCTGCATTAGCATATGAGAACACGATGCCACAGCACCCATTTACACCATGTATCTCTATGCTGAAAGTACACATAACCTGAGAAAACTCTCTGGAAACACGCAAACTGAATGCAATTTAAAGAGAAAAAAAACTTGCATTACATCTAAGACAGTTTGTAAAGCTAATTAATGGTAAATGTAGTATTTCGCATCTTCCTGTAACTTGTTTTGTTGAACTGTAATTACACAGACGGGCATAATGCGGAGTCTAAAGGGTGCTGACACATCATGTTCCCATATGCTAATGGAGCTATCGGGCACAATGAAATTTCAACACCCATAACATGGAGACCCCAGAACCTATAAAGCAAGAGGAAGCAGCTCTATACACGAGGAAAAGAGAAATGTATGCTTATTTTGGAACCTTAACCCTATCTTATTATAACACTTATTGTTTGGCCATATTATCTTCTGAGAAGATCTGATAAACTGTACCCCATCTATCAGTGAATTTGCTGCCAAGATCGCAGATTCCTAAAGCCAGTTTCTCTACCTTGAGATTTTCAATTATCTGAGACTTACATTCTTGAAAAGAGGGTAGTTTTTCTTCCACCCAATATTTGAGTAACACATTTCTGACTGAAATCCCAATCAGTAACAACGAATATTTTTGTTCTTTTGTCCAAACCAAATTCTCGTCAAAATGTCCTAAGATACATGTTCTATGTTTATATTGTCATGTAGCATTGAAGAGCTCTGAAATAAAATCTTGATCTGTTCCCATATTGGCTTAACTAATCTGCACTCCCAAAACATATGACCCAAGGACCATGACTCGACTGTACATTTATTACAATTGCTAGCACCTTTTTCTCATATGCGTTTTTATCTTTTGAACATCTTCTCTTTCTTCTTTTTTCTCTTCTTTTCTTCATTGGAATGAATGTTATGAAAGATATTGTTTCTCCCATCGGGACTATTTTTCTGATATAGCCAAATGTTTCTTTCCAACGCTATATTAACCCATTATACAAGTGGGGTATAACTCCTTGGGATAAAAAGAAAAAGAAATAAAATGGAGAACTAGCAAGCCATATAATCTTACTAACCTCTCGAAAAAAATAGATTTTTTTTTTATTTTAAATTATTGTTTTATAGATATGGTTTAAAGTCAAGTTGGTCATTAAGACCAACATGTTAAAAGGCATCTGGGACTGAAATCCATCTTGTTTCTCTTGGTAGTAATAATCTCCACCTGTCAACTCCCTTTTACATGGGGTGCACATCTTCTAAAGTAGGGGTGTCACGATAATAAAATTGTGATGATACAATAACCGTGATGAAATTAGATAATTTTGCTACCTGTGCAACAATGTTGGAAAAAATATTTAAATTCTAATTTTTTTACATAAAATTACTTATTTGACTCTCTTTCTTTTTTTTTTTATCTATAGTCACCCTGCCCCAGGTGGACCTTTAGCCCCAACCCCGCACACCAACCCATCGTGCAGAGGCTTACCCCCCAGGTGGGGCTGCCGGAATGGCACCCCCTCACCATGGACAATGTTGGCAGGCCCTGGCTTACCCCCTGGGTGGGGTCATGGGAGCAGGCCCCTCACCTACCAGGCACTGGTGGCCTGTGGGAATGGCAGCTGATTGGGGGTGTCATGGTCAGGGGACTGGAGAGATTTGTGTTTCTCTGTACCTTGGGGTGGGGACATGCAATGATGTCCCACATCTGCCCCGCCCCCCCCCACAGGTTTCGGTGCCGACATGGTGGGACCCCCTCAGCCTCCGCCAGAGGTCCTAAGGGGTGTTGGACACTCTACCCCCTCCCTCCCAGAGAAGGAGAGCAGTCTGTAAGACGCTCAATCCTTCTCCCCCCCAGCCAGCCCTCCAACGTCCCCAGTCTATGTTCTGAACCCGGTCGCTGAAGGCCATATACAGACACTTTATTTCGCGCCAGCGGCCGGCCATATTTGACTCTTTTTCAAGCAATGTATGCATTTATGCACATTATTTTGAAGTCTTTGTTGTAAAATAATGCAGAGTAAAATATTTAAAAAATAAATATTTTATTTTTTCACACTAAAATCTCTGAACCTTATAATATTGCTTGCATTTTTTTATATAAAAATTCAGATACACAATTAATACATGTGTTACTCAGAGTACAATACATTTTAAAATGTTGAATGAACAAATATTTTTACTTGCTTGTTTAAAGAGCACCTTTCCCGAATTTTTCTCCTTGAGTGCAAAATCATCAGGAGACTTCCTTATCTGACTGGGAGTTCCTCTGAACCCCCAGAAGAAGGGAAGGGAAGGGATCATACCAGCCCCTGAGGAGAGGTTAGCCACTCGATCCCTTCCACTTCCTGATCGCCAGTGCTGTCCCCGTGCTTCCTTGTTTTGCGAGGTCGTTACATGCCTAGTGCGGGGACATGCTCCATGCAAATCTATGGGGTAGCATTTTAAAACTTATTTTTACGATTTTAACCCAACTTGTAGTACAAATTGGAGTCAGTATTCAAGTAACACGAGCCTTGTTACTTTTGTTAGATCAGGGTGGAGCCTTGGACGTAGCCTGCCTTGATTTCAGTAAGGCCTACACCACCATTCCACATAAGAGACTCATTAACAAGCTGGGCAGCCTGGGAGTGGGTCCAAAGGTAGTAAACTGGGTAAGAAATTGGTTGGGGGATAGACAGCAGAGAGTGGTGGTAAATGGTGCTCACTCCGAGGAAGAGAAAGTGATCAGCGGGGTGCAAGAATGATCAATACTGGGACTGGACCTCCTATAATTGTCTTTTATTAGCAACACTGCAGAGGAGCTAGAAGGGAAGGTATGCCGTTTGCAGATGAGACAAAGATCTGCAGTAGGGTAGACACTCCGGGGCAGGGGTGTGTGTGTGTGTGTGTGTGTGTGTGTGTGTGTGTGTGTGTGTGTATAAAATGAATAGAGATCGAAGAAAGCTTGAGGAGTGGTCAAAAGTAAGGCAACTAAGATTCAATGCTAACTCATTTGTTCCCATAGACGCCACATGGTGTCGGAACCATCTATTGCTGGATCCAATCCTAAATGGCCACTGGGAGCAAATGAGCTAAGAAGTGCAAAATCATGCACTTGGGGCGAAGAAACCCAGGGCAGAGTACAAGATGGGGGGGGGAGTGGTACTGTTGACCACCAAGCAGGAGAGAGACCTGAGGTAATCATAACGGACAACTTAAAGGTGGCCAAACAGTATGACAAGGCAGTGGGGAGAGCTAGTGGGATGTTAAGTTGCACAGGGAGGGATATTACTAGCAGAAAGAGGGAGGTGATGATACCGCAGTATAAATCATTCGTAAGACCTCACACCTAGAGTACTGTGTCCAGTTCTGGAAACCACATCTCCAGAAGGACATAGAGTAGAGGCAGTCCAGAGAGGGCAACTAAAATGGTGCAGGGCCTGCATCAATAGCCTTATGAGAAAGGCTAAAGGACCTCAATATATACAACCTGGAGAAAGGGGGAGATGATAGAGACTTAAAATGCCTCACGGGTATAAATAGGGTATTAGAGGAAGCATTTTTCAGAAAAAAATGCTCAAGATAAATGAGTCATGCTGCGATGCTGGGGGGGGGGTTGATTCGGGAAATGTGAGGAAGTACTTCTTCACAGAAAGAATGGTGGATACCTGGAAAAGCATCCCAGTGGACGTGGCTGGGGCAAAAACTGTAAAGGAATTTAAGAACACACAGGATAGGCATAAAGGAACCTTATTGGTTAGGAAAGAGAAGGTAAAGACGGAGACCAAGTTGGGACTCCGGTATTACAGTAGGTAGGGAAAATGGGCAGACTAGGTGGGCCAAGCGGTCCTTATCTGCCATCAGTTTCTATGTTTCTGTGCAAGTAAGTCAACTAGTGCCCATACCTCCCCCCCCTTCCCATTTCTTTTTCCCCATCCCTCAGGTTGGCACACGTGCGATGGTGCAAATGTATGATGTAAAGATGTCGCACGTACTCGTCCCCTGCACCCAGACAGTCAGAAGGCTAGATGGTGATCAAGCAGTGACTTGTGCTGTCCCCCCTCCTCAAAGAAGGAGAGATGCCAATGAATGCTCAGTCCTTCTTCATTCAGCCCGCCCTTGAGCGACACAGGTCTATTCCTGATTCTGGTTTACCAGCATGGCAGCAGGTGAGATGCCCAGGCCCTCAAAACTCCATACCACATGGCCAGCACTGCATTTCTTATGATAAGGAAAAATACTAAAAATCTGATAGGAGGATGGTGGGGAATCAGGAATCATGGCTGCACCTGGAAAGGGATGCAATGCTGGAAAAGCAAGATGAGGTGCTTTAACACTGCATATTGTGGTATATCGTGCTGCACGATAATTGCGATATTGTTTTTTTACGATAAATTATCATCAGTGTTAATTATCATGATATATCGTCATATCCTGTTATGGAGACATCCCTATTCTAGAAGTCTACATTTGAATCCCTATGTCCTTGAACTGTGCACATCCTTGAAGTATGTACCTACTCCATTATTGTTTGGATTTAAGATAGCATGAATATGCTCTTGTATGCGACACTTCAAGAGGTGCACAGTCCTTCCCACACAGATTTTCCCACATGTGCACCAGCAGACATACACACAAAAAGGAGTTTGGGGGGGTGCTAGAGAGCCATCTCCCGAGCTGGATGAACTTTTGTGTGCTCTTCACCTTGTGGTGCTAATTACTGAATAAGACTTACATTAACTGTTAAAAAAAAAAAAAAAAAAAATCTAATAAATACCAGAACTTTATACAGCTAACCAAGAGGAGTTGATTGGTATAATTTTTGCGAGATGGGAAGGCAGAAAATGCAGCCCTCACGCCAAGCAAAAGAGCAGCATGCAACTTCCAATAAGGCCTCCAGACCAACAACTAGCAGTAGTAACGGAGCCCAGGGAACCTCAGAGCTGCCATGGACTACCATGTTGAAGTCCATGCGGGCGATGGACGTAAAAATAGAGAAGACATTACAAAAACTTGAGGGTCATGACCAGGCTATACAGAAACTATTTGAGACAGTGGTGGAAACGGAGAAACGGTCTGTCTCTACTCTGACAACCGTGACTACACTAACTAAAGAAAATGGCCAACTCAGCAGCTTCCTGGAAAACATTGAAAATGAGATTCGAGCAGGAAATATCAGAATTGTTGATCTGCCTGAAGGTGCAGAAGGTAAAGCCCTACTACAATATCTACGGAATTGGCTCTGTGAAACTGTGATGCTACCAGAAAGCTTTAATTGGGACTCACTGACAAAAGTCTATCGAGTGAATCCATGGGTTCACTCTTCCATCCCAAACCAGTCTCGCATGGTGCTGCTCAGGTCTTCGGGCTCGGAGATCAGGGACATGATCATCCATGCAGCACGCGCCGCATACCCACTGCTGGTAAATGGCGAGGATGTGAAGTTGTATCCAGACCTCGCTTTCCAGAAATGAGCAAGACGGAAGGCATTTGATGGAGTGCGGCAGAGACGGAAAGCCTTGGGTATCCTCCATTCATTCCTGCTACCCACATGTTTGAGGGTAGTATACAGGGGTAAGACTTGGCAGTTTAATAGCCCCCAGGATGCAGGCAGATGGGTAGAGAAGATTGAGCGGGAGTTTGATGCCCGCAGAGATGTACAGGAACCTAAGCATTCTTCGTTTGACTCAGAGGACTGAGCAGTGAGTTTTATTGGCTCCAACAAAAAGACTGTTGAAATGGATAGCCAGTTGGAAATATTGTTGTTCCACATAGGGACAACTTAACATGTTGTATGTAGAAGTGAATCGTAGGGCATTGGAGGGGCTAATGGGCGCTATGTTTGCATATATTTATAGAAAAATAATTTGGGTACTTACTCATTGGAGTGGGGGCGGGAAACCCACCATTTTGACTATAGCTACAGCAATAGCTCCTATAATTAGCTGCAGCAACGTTTGTGAGGGGAATGTTTTGTTGTACTTGCTTAAAGAGTTTACATCGCTAATTTCTGTTTGGGGGTTGGGGTACTGTGCTGGATTACTTGTTCTTACCTGCATTCAGTCGGGACATGGCGACTCCCGCTGCATACTAATTGTGGCCTTTGTTCTCCACCTTCTTTTAGGCCGCACTCGCCCTTCCCACCACAGCAGAAGCAACAGGTCCCCCGAGGACTCTCGTCGCTCCCCCCAAGGAGCTCGAACTACCGGCGGCTGCACGGAGGTAATTAAAGTACCTCACCAGCAGCAGCGTCTGTGAGGGGTTAGCCGCCCTCCACCCACCCACCTGGCCGGCATTTCCTTTATAGGCACCAGCCACTGACATCATTTCCTGTCTGCTAATATTTCTATCTCCCCACTTTCTCATTTGCAGATTATATCGGCACACCACTAGAGGGACCCCACTGCTGTTGCACTTCCTGTTGTCTGCCTACCTATCCTGGAATCCTCCCTTCACCTCTCCTGCACTACCCTGCCTATACTCCCTCCTCTGCCCTACCCCATCCTCACCCTCCCCTTTGTCTTCCAATTACCACCCTTAGACCTGCCCCTCCTCCCCTGTACCTACACCCAGTGACCACTAGGAGTCACTACATTCCACCCCTGCGGAGGCCAATTTCCCAGCCCACGTTGTCCCCTTGACTACGGCTCTCCACCCTCTCCCAGGCATATTCTGTGCTGCCCTAGTTGGGACTTGAACCCTGTACCCTGTCCACTAGGGTCCGTGTCACTACCACTAATCTAAAGTGGCAGCCACACTCTCTAGGAGGCAGTACAGCTATCTTAACTCCCTACTCCTCTACCACCTGCTCGCCATGCTTGCTCACCTTCTGTTAAACTCCCTCCCCATCATCCTCCTCCTGGTTCCCCCCTCCCTCCAGCCGTTTATCTCCCCTAGGCCACAGGCTATTTCACCGTTAATTCCCACCAACCTAGTTCCTACTCACCCTACTATGCCCATGCACACTGACCTTCAACTCCCATCTCCTCGCCACTCCCCCTCCCTCCATCCCCTTCGGACAGCTCACTATCCTTGCCCTCCCGGCGTTAATTCCTACCTATCCCTGCTCCTCCATGATCCCACCCCAACTCCTCCTAGCCGTAGGCTCAATCTATACCGCCGTGCCTGGCCAGAACTGTTGTCCTTCTACTACTCTTATCTGGCAATATCCACCCCAATCCCGGACCCACCAGGACTACCTCTGCAGGAGGGCGTCCCGGACTGCTGATCGCCTCCATGAATATATGCAGCGTCCTGAAAAAATTCGACTCCCTCCAATGTTGGGTCTCTCAGCACAAACCGGACATCATTGCGCTGGTGGAAACATGGCTACCTAATTCCACCCCTGACTCCCTTGTTTCCCTCCCTGGCTACACCCTTTATCGTGAGGATCGAGTAACCAAACGTGGGGGTGGCTGCGCAATCTACACCAGGAGCTCACTCACTGGTATCGCCCTCCCTGCACCGGTCCTTGTAAATGGGGCCCAAGCCCTCTCCATTAAGCTTACCCAGACCCCTCGGATCCCCTTTTACCTCACCACTGCCTACATACGCCCAGACTCAAAACCCATCTCTTTTATCCCTCACTGACTACCTTGCCACCTTCCCCACAATGCTGACAAAATCATAGTTGGGGACCTCAATGTGAACTGGCTTTGTCCCTCATCCTCCCCACTGGACTCCTTCACTGCTCTGGATCTAACCCAGCTAGTCTCCCAACCCACTCGTGTGAACCCCAAGAGAGGTACTAGCACCCTCCTCGATGTCATCATCACTAACCGCCCCTAAAATTCTGGACATCCAAGTCCTCCTGATTCACTCAGTGACCACTCCCTGTGCTCTTCCGCTGGTTGACCACCCTACCCGACCCACTCGCAGTGCATTCCTCACGTTTCAGACCTTATGGCCTAAAAAACCTTAAGCAGTACCTTGAACTGCAAGACTGGTCCCCGATTCTCCATGCACCTGATATAGATACCGCTCTTGCCTTCTTTACCTCCACCTTTAATAAAGCCTGCGATCTCTTTGCTCCCATCTCTACCGTCCGCTCCAAAGACCTAACCTGCCCTGGATTACCCTGCTCTCACTGTTGCTCAGACACAGGGACGACCTTTGGTACGTGCCACTGAAACTAGGTGCCCAGCTGACAGATGAGCCTACAATGCTGCAGCGGAACAAGTGTATATGGGCAATCAGGAAGGCCAAAGCCGACCACTATCAGACCACCCTCACTGCCTCCTGGGGGGCGCCTGCCTTCTGGGATAAGGTCAAACAACTGAATGGGAACACCCGCTCCCTCCCCATCCCAGATTACCACCAACAACACCACCATCACAGACCCCGCCGACATTGCAAACCTACTCAACACCACCTTTACAGACCTTAGCCCAATCCTCCCAGTAACTTCTTTGATCAGCCACCCCCATCCTACCCTGCCCTCCATCGCCTCTTGCTTCCACCTTCAGTAGGGTTACTACCCAGGAAGCCAGACTGCACCTGACTCGTGCTCTAAAAGGCAACAGTCCCAGTGGCATCTCCCTGGACCACAAAATTCTCCGGTTGGTCCTGGATCAAGTCCTCACCCCACTCACCTGCCTTCTTAACAAATCCCTCTGCCTGGGACAATTCCCCTCCTCTTGGAAAACTGCAACAGTTACTCCGATCCATAAAGGGGGTGACAGGTCCTTAGCTGGGAACTATCGACCGATCTCCATTCTCCCTCCCCTTTCCAAGGCACTGGAAAAACTAGTTGCTGCACAAATAACTGAATACCTGACCAAATACAACATCCTCTGCCCTGAACAGCACGGCTTCCAGCATGAGTTCAGTACTAGCACTGCTCTCATTGGATTCGCCTCCTTCCTTCACTCCTCTTTGGATACTGGCTCCTGGCGGGGCTGTGTTCCTTGACCTATCAAAGGCCTTTGACACGGTCTCCCACCCCCTACTACTGGAAGCCCTCTGTCACACTGGTTTTGCCTCTGGACCACTGGCTTGGTGCTCCAGCTACCTTTCCGCCCGCTCCCAACGAGTCAAAATTGGTGGGACTCTTTCTGACCCACGTTCGATCCTCGGGCCCCTTCTCTTCTCACTTTACATTAACACCCTGCCCAGTGCATGCCCTGGGAAAATACTGCTGTACGCAGACGATACCGTCCTCTTTGCCACTGACCGTAACCCCACATCCCTCCAGGTTTCCCTACAAAGGGCCTTTGACGGCGCTGAGGCTTGGCTTAAAGACCACAGATTGGTCATAAATCTTAAAAAATTGAAAACCATGCTCTGCACCCACCCGCAAAATAAATCATCCAACTCCCCTCTCCGTATCCTTTCCGGCTCCGGACTACAACTTGAACAAGTCCAATCCTATAAGTACTTAGGGATCTTATTTGACTCAGCACTCTCCTTCCATACCCACATCGATGCACTCACCTCTGTAACCAATATCCTGCACCGTTACAAAAACTGTCCCCCCCCGATGCCCTCCGGCTTGCGGTTACTTCCTCCATACTCTCCCTGGTGGACTATGGACTGCCTGTCTATGGGGCTGCCAACAGGACGGCCCTCAACAAAATTCGCCTCCTCCTAAATAAGGCTTGCAGGCTTATCACAGGGGCCCCTAAGCTCACTCATGCCTGCCAACTCTATGACCTTGCAACTATGCTTGACCTCGATGAGCGCCTACTATAAACAAACGTGCATCATTTCGAAAAAACCTTACTTGGACTTTCTCCCCCCAGGCTGACTTCCTCCCTCCTTCCAGCACAGCCCCTTGTCAGCACCCGGACCTCCTGCAAAGCCACCTTCCTGGTTCCTCGTGCTAGGACCTCACTTGGTCAGAGATCGTTCTGCCATAGAGCCCCTGCATGGTACAACAATCTTCCCCGGGACGTCACTGATACCCCCACCATCTCCACTTTCAAAAATGCCCTCAAAAGCGAGCTATTCAGCAAGCGCTGCTGCTCCTGTGCCTAAAGGATGCCCCAACCCCACCCCTCCTCCCTGACAATGCCCTCTGGGCTGCTCCATCCCTCCCCTTATTCCTAACAACCTCACTACTTCAATTGTTTTCCCTCTACCAACTGTATCACTACTGATGGGTAGAACCACGTTGCATTCCCTATGCTACCTATAACTTACTTACTACCCAGCTACTGCTGTCAATTATACCATTTTTTGCTCTGTATTACACTACCAATGTTTGCTGTAACCAGGTGCCATTAATGCGTGTCTGTTTATACTGATGCTCTTCTTTGTATGTACTCTGCTTTCTATTTTAACTGTATTATCTACCATTGTTGACGAGGTACCTTTGTAAATGAGCCGTTGGCTCAAAGGTTGTAAATTGATTACACTAATAAATAAAATAAATAAATAAATAAAAATTGTACCTCTAGTTTAAAGTAAGGCTGCCATCAGTTTAAATGTTTTTCAATGTGCCAACCAGGCAAAAGCATTCCTGCAAAGTTATCATAGTTAATGAAGTTTAGTTAAGAAAGGAATTTTGTTTCAGAGATAGCACATGGGGTATCTGAGCAATATAGAAGTTCAATGTTTATTGTAATTGTTCTCTCTAAGTGTAACCAGGTTAAATAGCAATCCTAGGATTGCATCTTGTTTCAAGTTCTACCTAATGGAGAAACCTTATGCCCTTGGAAAGGTTAGCATTTTCTAAAGACTACTGGACTTCGGGTATTATAAACCCTAATGATATGGATTTTCCCCCACCTCTTATTGTAAGAGACTACATGGATAAATCAAATTGTTCTCCATATACTTAATTGTAGGCCGTTTCGGCTAATTTACCATTGCTGTATCCTGTAGGAGCATTGTATTTATACTTTGTATGAGTATACAGAAAATTATAAATATAACGTTTCAAAAAAAAAAAAAAAGTTTGGCAGTCTACATATTCATTGAGATTGTACTTCTTTGCCATTTACTGGATGTTGGAAATGATTTCCAATTTAACTGCAAAGTCACAAATGTTGCAACGTCTGCATTTGCTGAAACTCAGATGGTCACTTTGCTGTGCTCTATCTGGCTGTATTTGAAAATGACTATGTGTTACCATATCTCCCACACTGTAACCTTTCCTAAATGAGACTCTTGGGGCCATGCCAACTAGGTGTCTAATTTCAGGGTCTGCTAATAATACTTACCATCTATCTTTCACTGTCCATTTGATCTCTTCTTCTCTAGTGTAGTAGGTTGATTTTCTTGTTTATGGTTTGTGTGCTTCCAAAGTTAGCAACTATCTGTTTTGCTTTTTCCAGAGCATCTTGTATGAGCTTATGTAAGTATCCTCTCTCTTTAAAATGCTAAGCCCTTTTGACAGATTCGTCATCAAAGGTTTTATCTAATGTACAGCTTTGTCTTAACCTTAAAAATTCTCCATACGGTATATGTTGTACGAGGGGTCTCGGATGTGAGCCATCTGCCCTAAGTACGGTATTCCCTGCTATCAGTTTTCTAATGGGGACTCTACTGACTTCCGAATTCTCTTAGGTTATAAAAACAGCTACAAAAAATCTAATTATAATCGGTTCTACTGGTGCACCTGATGTTCCAGTATTTGACATTTAACCAATTTATAAATTCTGTAGCTGACTCTACTCCCCTTCTCCAGACACATATGATATAGTCAATAAAACAATATCAGTGACATACAGTATGCGTCTGAGGTGAGGGTTCCAGCCAGTAAACACTACCTTCTCTTCCCAACAAGACATAAAAAGATTTGCATAGGAGGGTGCTAACGCAGCTCCCCTATCATTGCCATTTCCTGCAAATAAAACTTGCCCCAAAGGAAAATAATTATACCGCCCTAAGCACTGATTCCAATGAATCCAGTTTTAGTGCTTTTGTACATCGTAAAAAGTTTCATCTCCATCCATAAAATGTTTGACTTCCTATAAACCCTTTTTGTGATGTATGCTTGTATAAAAGAGAGGTGACATCAATTGTAATCCAACATCAATTGTCTTACCACTGCATGCCCTCTAATTTATTGAGTGCATCAGTGGTATCTCTGAGATAAGCTGGAGTTTTGACCACTGATTGTTTTAGAAAATAGTCCACAAATCTGCAGGGACCCTCCTCAAGCAACCCAATTCCTGAAATTATGGGTCAACCAGGGGCTCCCTTACAGACTTATGGATAATAGGCAGTGTACAGAATGTTAGACACACAGGGAATTCTTGTCGTAAAAAAATGATTTTCATTGTTATTCATCTAGACAAGCTTATGGCAGCAGGACACTACGCCTCTTCAGTTGGCTGGGTTCTGCTCCTACCTTGAAGGCAGGTCTCAAGCTGTCCGAACTGGGGATTCCCTCTCCACTTCCATTCCAAATTTGCTCAGGCATCCCCCAGGTGTCTGTCCTTGGCCCAATTCTGTTCTCCATTTTTCTAAATAACCTCCCCACTAACTACTCCTCTGCATCCATGTAAATGACACAGTACTCTATCTCAGACTCCTCTGCCCCTGGTCCAGCTGGGCTTTAACAACATCCAGCATGAGTTCCATAATAACCAGCTGTCCCTCAACACCAAGAAAACGTCATGAATTTTGGCACTAGGCAGAGGCTTACTAGACCCCCCCCCCTTCCATACCCTTGATGGTGTAGCGACTGAAGATTTGTCCTCATTCAAGCAACTCAGGGTTTGGCTATACTGTCATCTCTATTTTTCTGCTAATGTGGATGCAATCCACCTGAAGTTTCACCCCAAAACTTGGTGCATTTTACAGGAATAAGAGAAGCATACCTTTTTCCTGCCCACAGAGAGATCCTCTTAATGGTAATCCTCCCCATTTTTTGACTACGGTGATATTTACAGTGTTGTTTCCAAGTCCACCATAGCCAGACTGGACACCCTCGTTCACTCCTTTCAATCTGAAGTCTACAGTCCTCCGCACATTCACTACTTTTCTCTGTACACCTCCCTCTCCTCCTTTGATGCCAGGCCCCTTGACCTCTGTGCCTCCTTTATCTCCAAATTCTGGCTTGGCTCACTCCCCTTTTGCCTTGCTTCTCTCCCCCTTCCCCACTACCTTTTACCCTCTATGCAACTCTTGCCCTCACTCTCTCACTCTCCTCTCAGTAAAATCTTCTGCTTGTCAAGCTGCATTCTTTTTATGCTTCCCTAAACTCGGGGGCACTCTCCCTACTTCACTCATTCTGCTCTGTCCCTTCACACTCTGAAATCTCTCCTTCCTGATTTCACTATTCACTCATGCAGTTGCCCCAAACACTCAGTCCTGGACATTATCTGATACCCTCCACCCTGCACTGTCGTTAGTATGGCCCTCCCTCCCCAGTTTTTTCATTACCCCCACCCCACTTAGTACTGCGTTGTTTGCGCAGTGCATATTGTTCATATTCGTCTCCCTCTGTACTTTCACTGTATTGCTTATTTCCCGCCCAGAAGCACAGCCCGCGAAGCGCTGATTTTTGCCATACTTATTGCATTCTCTGAACACTGTATTTTGTAGCTGCACTGTAGTCTGTCCTGCCCCCAAATATCACATAGGCCTGGACCCACAGCAATACCATGCAGGCCCATTGAATAGGACTAGTGGACATACAGGGGAAAGTTATGGCAAGTCAGTGGAGACTTAAAACTATTCCCTGATCACAGTCTTTGCAGACTGGAAGTTGGAGGAGGATGATAGAGGAGGAGGAGGAAGACTGTTCTAAATATCAGTAAGTCTATACCTAACAGAGGCTTGCCCAATGTTGCGCCTGCATCATGGGATTTGGAATCTGTTGTCTTTCTCAGAGCTAAACAAGTAGGAGTGACTAGAGAAGGGGATCTCAAGGTCCTCAAGATAGCCTAGTAGGTTATCCAACCAGTATTTTTTTTTATTCAGGCTTTTTCACCCCCGTCGCCTCCTCCCACCTACTCTGGTGACGGGAGTACATGGTACAGATGGCAGGTGACTCCGCCCCCGCAGAGGGGCTCAGTCTCGGGACCCTATGTCTCCACACTTGACCCTCCTGGCAATCCCCCACAGCAGGGCCGAGGGTGAGGGGCGTCGACTTTCCCTCCCCCAGAGACCAACATCTAGATTCCTGGGGGCTGGCGCAGCACAAAGGAGCCATCACGGAGTCTGTCAGCTCCATGTTTTACACGTTTTTCTACCCACTCCTTGCCACAGGTTGCTCGCATGCGTGTGGAGGCACGAGCATGCAGCGACCCACGGCACCCTCTCGATTCTAGTTGCTCCCAACTGCACTACCTCCGGGCCTCCACTTGGGGGCAACCTTGCAATGGGCACGGCTGGGTCCCCACCTGGGAGGAGAGAGCTGCCTTATGGCTGCTCAATCCATCTCCTAGCCTCCCCCCCCCCACCGACCTGGACTCATTCCTGAACCCGGGTCACCGGCATGGCGTGAGGTGTGGCATCCAGTGCCTCAACCCTCAGTGCCACCTGGCCGGCCATCCAACCAGTATTTGACACAAAACAGGGCAATGTGAGGAGAGTGTCTCACAGAGCAGGGGGCAAAGCCTAGCTCCGTATATACGGTGTAGTGGTGGGTATGAGGTGGACAGGCCAAGACGACAACTGTAAATTAAGTTATTGGCTAGCTAGCAATAAAAAAAGAAACTTTGGAATGGAGGGATATCTTAAAAAAGTGAAGAACCCTAAAGATAGGAAAGCCTTGACTAGATTTAGATTTGGTTATGTACCCAGTCAGACGCTGAAGAAATTCTATAAAACAATTAAATTAAGCATGTGTGCCTGCAAGCTTGGAGAGGACAACCTTTTACATTTATTAATTTTATGCCCATTGTATAAAAATATATATAGAGAGAGAGAGAATCATAGCTGATGTATTAGCAAATTTGAATATGGAACCAAGATATCAACTAAATTATGTTCTAAAGTCAAATAGTGCGGAGTTGCTAAGAAAAGTAGCAAGATTCTGTGTGATCATTGAAAGAAAACAAAAGCACATTCTTAAAAACACCATAGAAATGAAAGAAATGTAAAGCTATAGAAGCTAGTTTAGAAGGAGAAATAATGTCAGGATAGTAACTGTGGTTGGAAATATTTTTAAAGAAAAGGAAAAAGATAAATTATGGATGGAATTTTTTTTTTTTTAATTGTTATGTATTATGTCAAATGGACTGCCGGTTTTTCTATGCTGCTAATAATTGTAACAATATCATTTTAACTTTTGTCATACAATAAATGGAACTTGAACTTGACAGGCCAAGGCAAATCATTTTTAATGTTCATGAAAGTCTGTTGATATGAGATATAGACCAATATGCTAAAGCAAAGATAAAATGACACCTTTAGGCACACCTTGTCAGATTTGATTTATACAACAGGTGTTAAGGTGGTTTTGTGATAAAAAGTTACAAAAGGAAAAAGAACAAAACATAAACTGTGCCCCTCTGTTCAATGGCGCATCATAAGAACAACAAACTGACAAGAACCATAACCAGAAAATAAATGGCATATCACATGAGAATATATTTCTGAGCATGCTCAATGTGACCACAATGAGAATCAGAAATGTATTTAGTTTTTATTTACCAGGTAGGTGCACTAGACAATACAGATGCCTATTTTCAGGCACAACCTGGGAGACTACAACAATGGTGGTTGAAAGTAAGGCACAGTTGTGACAAATATTCAATATAAACAGGTGATCAATACAAAATAAACAACAATAAGGTGACAGGATGGAAACAGTGACTGGGAGTAATACAATAAAAGTCAAGGCAAATGGTCATTCAAAACAATACATTATATAAACAATAACTGACACACACAGCAAGGTTCTAGGGTATATATCTACAGTAGGTAGGAGTGAAGTGCATATCCAGGGATGGGGATCCACATTTTGACCAGACTAAGGGCAAGAGCATAAAGTTGCTTGTCATAGGACAGTTCTAAATGCAGTTTTAAAAGCATGAGTGGATGAGCACGGACAGATGGTTCTTGGGATGGAGTTCCTTACTGTAGGTGCTGTGAAGGAGAATGACATCTCTACAAGTTTGGTTCTGGTTGTAGGGATACATAATAGCTCAGGGGCATTAGATCGGAGTGGATATGCCAGGCTATGAAGTTTCAGTAACGCCGAGAGGGACATGGGGAATTGCTGGTTCACAATTGTATGAATCAGACTGCCCACAGCAAATTTTCTTAGGGCTGCTGGAGGGAGCCAACCAAACTTAGAACAGAGGTCACAGTGGTGGGTATACCTGTTAGTGGCTAGAGCAAACCTACAGATATTATTGTAGGCCACATCCCATTTCTGCAGGGTGATTCTGGAGGCAGAGTAGTAGACTGCCATCCTATATGTTAGTCTGGCTAGCAGGATGCTTTGGACAATCACTATATGGGCTGATAGTGAAAGGCTGTCTTTGAATTTATATGAAAGTTCAAGTCTGGTATTAACAGCCTTGCATGCAGTTGAAATATGTACAGAGACGTCTAGGGATGCATCAAATGTCACTCCAAGGTAAACAAAGTTAGTAGCTATGGTAAGAAGTGATCCATTGGGCGGCCCAGTGGCATGGAGGGCTAAGGTATCCGTGCCTTACCTCCTGCCATGCTGGCGACCCATGTCCAGTGGCAAATGTGGATTGCTGGCGGTCGGCCAGGGACAAAGTGGATCGAGCATCCACAGAACTGCTCTCCTATCCCAGGGAGGGAGGCTTGGCATTCCCGATGAATGACTGCCCCCGGGTGGAATGAGGGCACCCATGAAGGGAAGGTGGTGCAGGACTTCCGCAGTGTGCACACGCCTCCATGTGCATACACTGATAAACGCGCCCCAGCAATGGGCAAACAGGAGAAAAATGGGGGACTGGCAGGCTCAATGACGCCCTGATTAG
The DNA here is from genome assembly GCA_016271365.2 of Neoceratodus forsteri. Lineage (NCBI taxonomy): Eukaryota > Metazoa > Chordata > Ceratodontiformes > Ceratodontidae > Neoceratodus > Neoceratodus forsteri. The sequence continues at coordinate 1,377,543,512 of CM028132.1, read as the reverse complement.
GGTAGATAGGAGCCCTCAGAGAGAGAGAGAGAGAGAGAGAGAGAGAGAGACAGCCTTGCCTGACAGCCACCCACAGGAGAAAAAGTTATATAGAAAAAAGAAGCGATCCATCAATGCATTGGACTGCGAGTGGGGTATTACATTTTTGTTTTTAACATGGGGCCAAGTCAAATAGCTTGGCTTGTGTCTTGGTGGTATTTAAGAGGAGCTTGATGAATCACAGCCAGGACTGAATACAGTGGAGGTCAGAAGTGAGGTGGCTATTCAGTTCAGGGATACAGAGGGAGCTAGTGTAGAGGGTAAGGTTATCGGCATAAAGAATCAGAGTGCAGTGTTTCAGACTAGTGTGAATGGAACTTACGAGAATGGAATAGAGAAGAGGACCCAGTATGGAGCCTTGGTGGACCCCCGACTGTGGTAGCAGAGAGGTCTGACAGGATGTGGCCAAATTTATTGCGTTGTTACCTGTTACCCGGATAACTTCTGAACCAATATACTGTACGGTCAGGGGAGAGACACTCAAAGTACTTTATTGCGTGTGAACAACTAGACTGAATGCATTTGTAAGGTCAATGAAGACCGCACCCATGTGTTTGCCCCTATACATGGCAGAGGAGATCAAGGAGGAGAGTGACAAGACAGCAGTGGTAGTGCTATGGCATTTACAAAACCCGCGCTGCGCAGGGAACAGCAGACTGTAGGAGGAGAGTGACAAGACAGCAGTGGTAGTGCTATGGCATTTACAAAACCCGCGCTGCGCAGGGGACAGCAGACTGTAGGAGGAGAGTGACAAGACAGCAGTGGTAGCACTATGGCATTTACAAAACCCGTGCTGCGCAAGGGACAGCAGACTGTAGGAGGAGAGTGACAAGACAGCAGTGGTAATGTATGGCATTTACAAAACTCAGGCAGCAAGGACAGCAGACTGTAGGAGGAGAGTGACAAGACAGCAGTGGTAGTGCTATGGCATTTACAAAACCCGCGCTCCGCAAAGGACAGCAGACTGTAGGAGGAGAGTGACAAGACAGCAGTGGTAGTGCTATGGCATTTACAAAACCCACGCTGCGCAGGGGACAGCAGACTGTAGGAGGAGAGTGACAAGACAGCAGTGGTAGTGCTATGGCATTTACAAAACCCGCTGCACAGGGGACAGAAGACTGTAGGAGGAGAGAGATTTCAGTACGCTGGGAAGAGACCAGTTTTTCAAGAAATTTGTTTAATACCGGGAGTACAGCTATGGGTCTATAACTACTGATGTTTGTTCAGTCCCCTTTCTTGTACACAGAACGAAAAGCGGCATCTTTCAGGTATCTGGTATTGTTTGAGTTGTGAGGGATAGGTTAAAAATTCTTGTTACTGGTACAGCAAGCTCGGCTGCAGCAATCCTAAGAATTTTAGGTCAAAGTTCATCGGAGCCGGCAGACTTAGATGTAGGAATCTGCATTAAGAGTCAAAATACCTCATGGCAGGTGACTGCTTTAAAGTAGACAGGAAGGTGGCATGGGCTGGTTTGGGGAGAGAGGGGGCAAGAGGAGGAGTTAGAGAAGGTGTGAGACACACCTGTGTAGGCCGAGAGGTCAGCAAAACAATCACTGAATGCATTTGCTATAGTTACCGGGTTGTTGCACTGTACATCATCTATAATTAGAGCTCCTGGTATATGTTTGCCAGCCAGACCTAGTACTTGTTTGATGTTATTCCAAAACAGTTCAGGGTTATTGGCTGAGGCGTTGAACAGAGACTTACTACATCTGATGGCCTTTTTGCATGCATTCCTAAGCATTCTGTAACTGTTTCAGTTAGCAGCAGTCTTGCAAGTTTTATAGGTGGACTAGTTGGCATTTTCTGTTTAATGAGGGCCAGCAAGGGGCGATCCAGCCATTTGGTGACATGGTCATGTACCCGTCTTGAGGAAAGGGGAGCAAGTTTATTTTGAATTCCTAAGATTACTTCATAGAATGCCTACTGGACATGGTTTACATCATCTGTGGTCCACGTTTGTGACCAGTCCACTCCTCCAATTTCCTGTTTAAGCACAATGGGGTCAAGCTAAGAGAAGTCACAGAAATTAACAATTTGGGGAGGTGCCTTACAAGCCTTAGCCCTCCAGACACAATAAGCAAGGGAATGGTCACTTACGGAGTCGAGGAGTACACCTGAGCAGATAAATTTGTCAGGACAAGGTGTAAGTATCTTGTCTAATAAGGCAGAGGACAAGCCAGTACTTGCACTTCTAGTAAGCTCAGAGATGAGCTGATGTAGCTGCAGCTTGTTTAGGGTAAGGTCTGCCTTTTTTGTATGACCTGAAAGCCAGTCGATATTGAAGTCACCAATTAAGAAGCATTCATTCTTTTGCACAAGTGAAGCAATGGAGTTCATTAGAAGGAGGAGGGCACTGCTGCTTCCAACTTGGGGGAGTGGGGTCGCAGACACAGAAGATGTGCAGCTTTTTTGTGTTACCTAGGAGACGAGTAGCATGTCAAAAATCTAATTAGGAACTGGTGGGGCCCGCGGGGTAATTGGTTTGATTCACTAACATACAGGTGATCCTTGTAGTAAATTGATGCCTCAACCACCCCTCCTAGCCTTGGTTCGGTCAGCCTTAATGAGGCTGTATAAAGGAGGGCACAACACAGTTGCCAGGGAAATGTGGTTTAAGCCAGGTCTTGGTGATACCCAAAATATCAGGTTTAAAATGGTTGACCCCATAGTTGGCTCATTTAGATTTTTTGTGGGGCTTCTTATATTGATATGTGCAATCTTAAACCCCTTGACACCATTCCAAGGTGGAATGGCAAAAGCAGTAGGGGATGACACCACAGTTCCAGAGGGAGTTGTCACTTGGTTGCCAGGGTTGGATTCAATGTCCCCTACGATCAAGAGAAAGTAAGAGATTAGCGGGGGGGAAGGGAGCAATGCCTGCTTAGCAGTGACAGGCAGCCCCTCCACTGCAATTTGAATAGATCTGCTATAATCCACACACAGGTCTTAGGTAAAAGACAGTGGCAGTAGTAGTAGAGTTTGCTTGTGGTGCCCTTCCCCTAAGGCCCGCAGCACCACTACAATAACATACACAAACATTTACAAATAACAAGTAAAAACATCATATCAAGTAAGAAATATAATACAGTACAAATAAAATAACAGTACGCACTAAAACAATCTCGTAAAATATCAATAATACTAAAACTCACTTAAAAGGACTATAAAAGATGTGATGCAGACCTTAAACAACATCCCTAAAAGCCTGCTGGAAAAAGTATGTTTTAAGCCCCATTTTAAAAACGTCTACCGAGGGGGCTTCCCTCAGGGTCCTGGGCAATGAGTTCCAGAATGCCAGACCAGCTATTTTGATAACCCAATAGTCTGAAGTTTTTAATCTTGCCCTAGGGACTGTCAGGAGGCACTCCTTGGAGGAATAGAGTGGGCAAACTGGGGTGTATGGGTGCAGGAGTTCACTCAGGTAGGCCGGGCCCAGTTCATGCAGTGCTTTATAGGTTAACAAACCTATTTCAAATACATCACTTCACCGGCAGCCAGTGCAGGTCAAAAGCCCATAAGTAATCAGTCAGCTGCGTTCTGCAGCAACTGCAGGCACCATAGCGTACCCCCATTAACCCAGAGGTACAGATCGTTACAATAGTTTAGCCTCAAGGTCACAGACGCATTTATCAGTGTGGCCGGGGGGGGGGGGTGTAGGGATCTGATCTGCTGGATGTTCCCAAGATGAAAAAGCCATTCCAGACTATGGCTGGCACCTGGGCCTCATTGTCAGACCTTCATCCAGAATGACTCACAGATTCTTCATCCTAGGGCAGGCTAGCAAACCAGAGTCACCAAGCCAAAGCCCAGTCACTCCTGTGCCAGCCATCAATCTCCCCTTTCAAGACAGCTCAACCACTAATACCTCAGTGTTCTCAGGGTTCAATCTCAGCCAGCCAGAAGCCAGCCAGCATTGGATCTCGGCCAAGCATTTAACAGGCTGCTGTGGCAGCAACCACTTAAATCTGCCTGCCAGGACACTAGCACATTAGCGATATGGAAGTTACTAATCTCTAATGAGGGAAGGTAATGCGGTGGTGTGAGTGGGAGGATGTCAGGATATTCACACAAATAAACACCTCAGTAGGGACTAGGACCTGGCTAAGAGGCCCCATGATAGAGAGGAGGGGTGTGGGTCAAATGAGTAACTGGTAGCAATTTACAGTAGCAGTGCAAAAATTACTAGAGACAAGCCACCTAGGCTGACAATGTAGGAAATGAAGTGAGGTTCTTATTAGCAACCAAAAAAAAAAAACAATATACTTTGGGATAAGTGTGGGCAGTTTAAATAACAGAGAACTTACATATAACTCTAAGGCTAGTGGCGACATAGGCTAACAGCGTAGGAGGGGAAGTATCTAACAGCAAGTGACAATAACGATATACCCCGTGATAAATATAAGGAGTTTAAACAGCTGAGAACATTACTAATAACAGTGAAGCTTGCAGAACCTAGACTAAGTGTGTGTGTGTGTGTGTGTGTGTGTGTGTGTGTGCATGCGGGGGGGGGGAGTATCTAATAGCACATGAACAATAGCAAAATACCTTATACTTAGAGTAGACAGTTAAATAAAAAATGGGAACTTAAATCGTAACTTTACTAACAGCAGTAAAGCTAGCAGCAACCTAGGCTAACAGCGTAGGAGGGGAAGAACCTAATCGCAAATGAACAATGACAATATTCCCAGAGATAAGTTAAGGCAGTTTAAACAAATGAGAACTTACATTTTAACAGTAAGGCTAGCAGCATAAAGCATACACCAACAGTTCCTTTGTTATCAGAGAGACTGTATTGCTGAGGGAAAGTTTTTTCTTTATTTTTTCCCCTCAAACAAACGGTAGAGTGAGCCAGCCATAACAGCAGTAAGCCTGCATAGCCTAGCCCAAGAGTTCAAGTAAATTATCAACTTTATTTATTGTGCTCATGTTGCCCAACGCAATTTATTATGCTGTTTGGGGCTGGCTTGTCCCGTACATCCACCCTGACCCCACCGGCTTTCGCCCCCCCCCCCACTCGACCACCTCAGTTACCCCCTACTTGACTTGCCTCCTCAAGGCGGGCCATTGAAATGACTTAACCTAATGGAAACACATCCAGATTACCACCCAGGACTCCTGAGCTTGCCCCCAGGTGGGAGACAGCGGTGAGCAGGCTACAACAGAACACAATCATGAGCAGACAGAGGCACACAGTGGGTACAAGCGGGACGAGGGCAGAATCATCCTCGCCAACGGATTTTGCATGCTCTTTGTCCCAGGGGCAGAGTCAATGACATAGCGTCTGCACCGCCCCTCCCACAATTATTGGAAATTTATATATATACACACACACACACACACACACACACACACACACACACATAAACCTATGTATCTAGAGAGAGAGAATAAATGATGGTAAAGTGTGGTATAGAAGGAAATAATACTATGGAGGGGTTGTACAAGCCATAAAGCCATGAGCACAAAGGGAGGGTAGCATTTATGAGCTTGTTCGACCCAGAGACAGTATTATTTCACAAGTATGCTGGAATTTGCCATCATTTATTTTATATAATGCATGAAGTTGGACACTGTTTGAGGTGTCCAATGTTTTTCCGTAGTGTAGGGATTTTCTATAGTATAGTGGTATATAAATAGTATAGGGCTTTTCGGTAGTGTAATGCTAGTGTTTTTTTGTAGTGTAGGGTGTTTTCCCAGGAACTGCCAGTTTTGTCCCTTTAGTGCTTCTGTAGTGCTGGAGTCTCCTACATAGGGAGGTGTGGTTCCAGTGCTCTTTCCTTTAGATGTGATAACAGGCATAGTGTGTGGCAGTCATCAGGAGCGGTGTGCAGTCGGGAGCACCGTGGGCAGTCAGCAGAATCATGTGGGTGTGGTTTGTAGTCGGGACAGTTTTATGTATGGCCAGAGCAGCCATTAGTACCAGAGCATACACTGGGAGCATCGTGGCACTAGAAACAGATGGAATGGCAGCATCATGGAGGACCTACATCAGTGATGCAGATTCAAGGGACATTGCTTGCTGAACGAGATGGGTAGGTGGGTGCTGGGTGGTTTTTTTGTGCAGTCTAGGGTAGTTTTCTGTAGATAGAGTTTCGGGGGTCTTAGGGTATCTGTTACTCGTTTTATTAAGGGGCTTGTTGCACGTGTTATTGGGGTGGTTTGTAGTGTGTTGGCATTAGTGTGCTATTGATGCTGCCGATGCTGCCAATCTAACCTCATTGGGACGTCAATCTGACTGTGAGTGTCTCCACTACTAATGGAGTACCTCAGGGCTCAGAACTGGGTCCAGTCCTCTTTAACGTCTTTATAGGTGACATTGCAGAGGGTCTGGAAAGAAAGGTATGCCTCTTTGCAGATGACACAAAGATCTGTAACAGAGTTGATACACGGAGGGGGGGTAGAAAGGATGAGAAGGGACTTGGCAAGGTTGGAGGAATGGTCAGACATATGGCAACTTAGATTCAATGCAAAGAAATGCACCTGGGAAATAAAAATCCAGAAGAGTACACAACAGCAGGGGAGGTACTAACGACAACAATAATGAAAAGGGATCTGGGTGTAGTCATATCAGATAACCTAAAGGTGGGTAAGCGATGTGAGAAGTCAGTAAGGAAAGCCGGGGGATACTGGGATGCATAGGGAGGGGCATCGCAAGTAGAAAAAGAGAAGTGGTTATCCCTCTATACTGACAGTTGGTGAGGCCCCATCTGGAGTACTGCGTGCAGTTTTGGAGACCTCATCTACGCAAGGACAAAGACAGGATGGAAGCAGTCCAGAGGAGGGCAACTAAAATGGTGCAGGGTCTACATCAGAAACGATATGAAGAGAGACAGAGAGCTTAATATGTATACCCTTGATAAAAGGAGGGACGGGGGGGGACATGATAGAAACTTTTAAGTACCTCAAGGGAATCAACAAAGTCCCGGAGGGTAGCATCTTTCAGAAAAAGAGATGTGTAAGAACAAGGGGGCACAATTTAAAGTTAGAGGGGGGATGGCTCAGGGGTAATGTGAGGAAATTCTTTTTCACGGAGAGAGTGGTGGATGCATGGAACCGCCTTCCTGGAGAGGTTGTGGGTCTAAAACAGTGGGGGAATTCAAACATGCATGGGACAGACATAAGGCAATTATAGTGGGGGGTTGCAGGAAGTAGGCTGTTGGTTAACTAGAATCTGCAGCTTATCCAATGGTAGGGAAATGGGCAGACTGGGTGGGACAAGTGGTCCTTATCTGCCGACAAAGTCTATGTTTCTGTGTTTCGTGTATTTGATGATGATTGTACTTAACCTGTGACTGTATCCTTGACTGGATCAGTATGTATATATTGACTGCTAATTGTGAAATGACATGTATGTATTTTGTTATGTTTATAGATGTACGTAATTAATTCCGGGTCGTCCTGAAAAAGGGACTGTGTCTCAGTGTTCAAGTTTATTGCAGGAAAACTCCATTGAGCAAGCTCATTCACAAGGAGGTCCTGTGACATAAACACTTAAAGTACAAACACAGATAGGTAATAACAGTATATACCTGAAATACACGTTACATGATACAGGCTGGATACACATACAAGGGTACCACATAGGGTGACCGCAGGTGGTAAACATTGATATGAGACAGGGAAGCGACTTACAGGTCGCATACTGATAAATGAAACATGATGACTGGTGTGTGCAATACATATACAGTATTTTGGCAGCTAGAACAAACAACAGTCTACAACTGATATGGGGGAGGAGAGATTTGATAGAGTAGCAGTGGAGCGTAAGCAAAGATAAAGCCAGGAGTAGAAGGGGAAGGGAAAGCAGTTAATATGACAAATCAATTATACCTTACCAATGGATAAATATGGCACACATGGGGAAGGAAGAGACTTAATGACAGTTACAGGTGTCTTTTATTTTGGCTGAACTTAGCGATTTGTAGAAGTTTATTGAAACTGTGCTAGTTAGTTTCAATACGGTTTGTAATTGGTTCCAAATGGAGGAAGGGCATATGCAATATGCGTTTACCAAAGAAGTCCACGTCCTTGGTATGTCAAGCATAATAAAGTCAGATTTTCTTAGCAGTATGCACTATGTGAGATACTAATAAGGAAGAGATAGCTTGGCAATTTCTGCAGGAGCAGTTTAAGAGTCCATAGCCCAGCATGGAACAGGCGTCTAGTAGTAAGGGATGTCCAACCAACAGCTGCATATAAGTCACAGTGGTGCAAACGTAAGGAGTTGGTAATGAACCGTAACTTGACGGTGATAAAGGATGTCCAGTTTACTTAGATTTGCAAGAGTGGTGGAGGAATAGATTACATTGCCATAGTCAGTGAGGGAGAAAGTGGCCTGTACAAGCTTGTTTCGAGTTTCAAGGGGAAAAGGGCCTATTTCTGTAGAAGAAACCTAACCTTGCTTTTAACCTTCTAGAGACATCTTCGATGTGGTCACTGAAAGATAATTTATTGTCGATCCAGATACCTAGATATTTAAATTAGTTACAACTTCCAGAGGCTCGTTTAGCGTGGTGACAATGAAGTCTTGGGCAAGAGTATTGGGGGGGCCTGATACAGCACTGCGGGAGAATATCATCGCTTTACCCGGTGAGCCTACCCGGTCACCAAAATTTTAAATAAATAAATTAATTTAAACACAGCTGAGATAGAGCTAAGGGTATAGTAGTTACTCAGCAGAATGAGGGACGTAGAAACATGGAGCACAAAAGGGGGACTAGGATATGCGTAGGCCCCACAGAAGCAAGAGGTCCCGGGGCATGACAGGGGAATATGGGAAAACTAGATAGGACTGTTGGCCTTTTTCTCCGATCATCCATGTTTCTATGCTTGTACGAGAGAGAGAGAGAGAGAAAGTCTGTCATGACTGTTCATAAGTAAGGACCCCGCTGATTGCAACAAAATAGTGTGCAACAGACTTCCCAGTGAGTACAGAAATCAAAGGGACCTTTCAAAAACATGAAAGGCAACACAAATGGCTGTGTATTTTTTCCAGTTCTCACACTGGTGTAAAGCCTTGAATGTATCTAACCTGTGTCTGTGACCCAATGTGAGTTCTGTTTCTGACTTGTATGTAATGCCAGATTCCTGAACACTGTATTTTCACTTTGCTTTCATGGTAATTAATTTGAGGTTACCCCTGAAAAAGGGACTTTTAAGTCTCAGTGGGCTTACCTGGTTAACAAAATTCAATAAATTAAGGTGTTACTATAGAGGATAATGTATGGGCATACATCGGTAACTGGTTTAACCGTGAGAGATCTCCATAGCAACCTCAAGTCAGTTATACAAACTAGTTGCCGATGTGTGTCCATGCATTATATTTTATAGTGTATGGGCAACACATTTAGTGAAAAACATTAAGCAATATCCTTACTGCTTCAATTTTAAGTCACCGCTGCTCTGCACGGGTCATGCTCTCTGCATGACCATTTCAGGCCACTGCGTGACAGCGCATGTGCAGAGTGATCCCAGTTGTTATACCATCGATGTGACTTACCATTGATGGGTTAACAACAAAGTGACGTAACATCGATAGTATAACAACTATGGAAAAAGATAAAAATTGACATATAACAGCGTTCTACCATATATTATAAACACAATAATGCAGTGTAATTAGGTAACTGGTGTCATACCAACCAACCCACATGAACCACAAGTCTGGTAACCACTCCCTTATTGACTGGGCCACCTCATCCCACCCTCATATGGTAATTAAATCCGGTATCCTACCAGGTGCCATTAGTGATTACCACATGGATCTATGCGGTACATAAAATGCACAGATCTAAAGCCCCCCAAAACGATATTATTCCACTCATATAAATCATTGGAACATCGCTCCCTTACTCCAGAGCCTAATGCACTCTAACTGGGAGCAGTTAGCAACGTCTAATTCGATAGATGCTGCATATGACTATTTACGTACTAACATTCTTGAGGTCTGGAACAAACATGCCCCCCCTAAGGCGTGCAAGAGTTAGAGGCAACCATCTCCCTTGGATAACCCCTGAACTTATAGCGTGTCAAAGGGCAAGAGATCAAGCCTGGAAAGCTTGTAAATCTATCATGCTCCTGCACGCCTATGAAGTTTACCAGTCTTTACGCAACAAGTGTACGAAAGCCACACGCTTAGCTGAATCAGAATACTTCTGTCCAACCTTCTAGACTAATATAAATAATCCATCCAAATTCTGGAAGGTAATCCATTCCATTTTCTCCCCCCACTCCTCTGCCCCTGCTCCCATCCTTAAAATAAACAATACGCAAGTTGCCGACCACCTCAGCGTCACCTCAGAATTTAATCCATATTTCACCACTTGTGCTTCGGCTCTCCTCTCCTCCTTGCCTCTGCCCTCTCATGCTAACCCTTCACCCCAGTCACCCTCCCCTCCCAACTTATCCTCTGCTTCCCCCTCCTTCTCTAACATCACTTCTGATGCCACTATGGAGGCACTGTATGCCCTCAACCCCTCCAAAGGCAGTTCACCAGATGGTTTGGACCCCAAACTGCTGTACCTCTTGGCGCCTGCCATCTCTGCTCCACTGTCCTACCTACTTAACTAGTCTTTTGCCACAGTTTCCATCCCAAGTATCTGGAAGCATGCTACTGTCCTTCCCTTTCCCAAGGGTGATGACCCTTCCACTCCTCCCAACTACTGTCCCACCTCTCTCCTTCCTACCCTTGCTAAACTTCAGCAGCATCTAGTCATCACTCAACTAACTAACTACCTATCTCTGAAACTAACTTTTTCACTCTGTTCCAATCTGGCCTCAGGAAGAATCATTCCACTACCACCTCCATGATTAGGCTCACTGATTCCATCTTCTCAGGGATGAACAATGGTCAAATCACATCTGCCATCTCTGTCGACCTAGCAAAGACTTTTGACACCGTCTCCCACACCCTTCCTCTAGACTCCCTCTCCTCAGCTGGCCCAACTGTCTCTGCCACTAGTTGGTTCAAAGATGACCTAATAGGAAGGACACAGTTAGTGAGAATAGCGGATGCCGTATCTCCTCCTCCTCTCCCTATCAACACTGGCATACCCCAGGGTTCCGTACTGGGCCCTATCCTCTTCTCCATCTTCCTAAATTACCTTCCCTCAGTCTGCTCAACCACCTCCATCCACATGCACACGGATGATACGGTTCTCTTCACTTCAGGCCAATCCCCTGCTGATGTGAAAACCAGACTTCAGCATGATTTCAATCAAGTCCAGCTCTGATTCAGCTCCCACTGGCTCTCACTCAATGCCAAGAAGACAGTCTCAATGACCTTCAGCACTAAGCAGACACTCTCTCAGCTGCCCTCCCTGCCCTCTTTCCACACCCTTGACAGGACAATTTTTGAGGGCACCCCCTCTTTTAGGTATCTGGGGGTCTGGCTAGACCAACATCTCAGCTTCTCTGGGCATGTTGACGCCATCCTGAAGAAGCTGTGCCCCAAACTTGGCACATTATACAGGAACCACGGCTGCCTCCCGATACCAGATAGGTGTGAACTGGTCCAGAAGATAATACTACCCATCTTTGACTACACGTATGTAGTCTACAGTGTCGCTCCTAAGTCCTCCTTAACCAGACTGGATTCCCTCTGTAACTCCTTCTGTCATTTCGCTCTTGATGCTGCTCCTTTCACTCACCACTGTTCTCTCTACCACTCCCTGGCGTTTTACTCCCTAGAAAATCGCGGCCTCCTATACTGTGCCAAATTTGCATCAAAATTTTGGTTTGGTTTACTCCCACCATATCTCACCTCCTCCCTTACTATTTTCTCCCCACTGTCCTACTCCCTTAGGTCATATGACTCTCGACTGCTAGTATTCCACGTTGGTCCATCACGGTTGGACAGATGGCCTTTTTGCATCACCTCCCCAAGTTATGCAATAACCTCCCACCACAGATTAGTCACTCCTCCTCACACTCCATTTTGCTAGCCCAACAAAACTTCATAGCGGTAAACTGTACCTGTGGCTAGTCATTTTCTTCTGTTCAAGCTTGCTCACTGCTTTCTACCTCCTACCTCGGCTAGCTATTCATATACAGGATACACTTCTCTTTAGGGGTGGGCGGATACCAAATTTGGGCCATATATCTGATCCGGATTTTATTTTATCAATATCCGATCAGAATCGGATTTTATCGGTGCGGATCATTATTGAACTAGATACACTGATACATGACTCGCTGTAATATTATTATTTTTTTTTTTTATCAGTAGGAAAAATTGTACAATATATATTTTAAAAATCGAAGTGTGTTCATTGAAAATTGTCCAAGTTTTGCTTAATGAACAGAAGCATGTTGGCTGTGTCTGGTGACAGACGGGACCTACAGTCTGTTATAATAATATCACCCGCCACACTGAATATCCGTTCAGTGGGAACACTGGTTAGGGGTGGAGCCAAATAGCGTTTTGCTATCCTAGCCAGAGTAGGGAAACTGCAAGAATAGGATCTCCAAAACTGCAGTGCATCAGGTGTGCTTTTTTTTGGCACAATGTTCTCTGACAGATATGCATCCAGCTCCGTGTTGCGCTGTGATACCCTATCAATTGCTGAAGCTGAAAAGAAAAAAAAATGATATTATTCTGGCAGATTGTGAAACTTTAGTAATCCCAAAATAAGTGGGCTAACTTACAGTCTTCGGGTAGAGCTTTATTTTGTGAGTTCACCTCCCAGGGATCAACAGCCTCTACTTCAGGGTCAATTGCAGGGGTATCCAGTTGTGCTTTCAGCGGTGGCATATGATCATCTGAGAGGTCATCCACAAGTTGTTTAAGAACGTCCCTTGCAAAACTTCTGCCACATTCGGTGCAAAAGAAATGAATTTTATATCGAGCATCCAGCACTGTAACCACAACAACCTCTTTTGCTGACTCATAATGCATCAGTCATTTTTCCATAGACACTAGTAAGGCGTTTTTCATTGATAGTAGCCCAGGGACCTTAATACTTTCAATACTGTGATATAAGACGATAGCAGTGGAGATTATATCAGAAATGCTGACACTATCAGAGCTTAGTCTGAGTGTTTCATTTTCAAATGGTTGAAAAGTGCAAACATCTTCAGCCAGTGACCACTGAGAAGAGTTGAAGGTTCTGGTCTCGCACTCCGCAGCACAGACAGTCAGTACTCTACGTTGTTCAAGTAGCCTCTCTAGCATGTAAAAAGCACTGTTCCACCTTGTTGGAACGTCTTGTATTAAACGATGTTGTGGCACCTGTACTGTTTTTTGTAGGTCAGACATCTTAGCCGTGGCAGCTGCAGAATGCTTAAAATGTGATATCATCACCTGCCCTGTTACAAGTAATTCTTCAATAGAACGCTGCTTTAATATGGAGTCGTGCACGATTCACTGCAGGGTGTGAGCAACACAACCAGCACTCGCCACAGCACTGAGTTTCACTGCCTTAGCAATGTTGGGGCCATTATCTCTAATGACAAGGTGTCTTTTCATGGGCACTATTCCCCAGGTGTCAAGAACTTGCAAAAACACTTTAGAGAGATTTTCCTCTCTGTGCTTATCTGAGAGGTGCTTAAGATGAAGCAAGGCTGAATGCCTTTTAAAGCTGTCATCTATCCAGTGGGCTGTGATAGAGAGATAGGATATAAAAGAACACTCTGCTGTCCAGGTGTCAGTTGTAAAGCCAAATGAAGTAACATTAGCTAATTCCACCTGCATCTTACATCTCAGTTTATTATGCATGTCAGGAATTTTAACTTTGGAGAAACGACTGCGCGAGGGTAAGCAATATCTCTACTCAAGCACTGTAAGTAATCTTTTAAAACCGGCATTTTCAACAATTGTAAATGGCTGCTCATCTAGGGCAATCATCTCAGCAACAGCACAGGTAATTTCAACTGCCCTCAGGTGTTCGCTGGGGTATGGATTGGAACGTGTAATGCAGTTTTCAATTGTTTGAAACTCCCTCTTCATTTTCTTCGCTGGTGGCTCACATAAAGACTCAGCCTGTTGCTCCAATTCCACTTTAGCTTTTTCAGTTTGCAATTTTGAATATTCTTTTCTATGTTTGTTTCGTAAATAATTGAGTAAGCCAGAGGTGCCAAAACTTTTTACAGAAGAGCCTCGACTTGTATAAATTGGAGTAATACAGAAACAACACTTAGCTTTAGCCTCAGACTCTTTAAGCTACCGCTCACCTCTGCATGCACTGTACGCTTTGCTCTGTCAGACAATCTGTTGGTCTCTCGTTCCACCCCCAGCACAATTCTCCTCACAGTAAAGCACCACTTATAAAGGGAATTTTAAAGTGATCAGGTGAATAATTAAACAGGTGCTCATCTAATCAAAGTAAATAAAGGGATCCGACCTTTTAAAGGGCTACTATCCGCCCAGATCAGAACTTCAAAAAAATCATGGATATCTGACCGGATTGTTTTATCGGGTCAGATATCCGCCCATCCCTACTTCTCTTTCAATACTATGCTTAACTGGTCTTCTTAACACTATGTATAATTGTTTTCTACACAGCATTTCAATGTGCAGTCATGTATACTCTGCACTCTGTATCGAAGTACAATGTGATAATGTCCTTGGTCTTAATGTGGCCAATGTATATATTGTATAGTATGTTATATGTCTACACCATTAATCTGTTCACTTAATCGGTCAACTGTTATGCTACTCTGTGTATGTACTTTATTATGTGTTCTCTCTTATGACCCCTCCCCCCAGGATGCACTGCAAGACAAGCAACTTGTTGTTCAGTGTGCCATTCCTGGTGAAACATTTCAATAAATAAATAAAAAATAAATAATACACCAGTTGGCTACCACTATATATGGGGAATATGATGGCTTTTTCTAGGGGGATGAGGGCCCAACCAAGCATTTTATATATGTTTTTTGTTTTGTTTTTTGCAAAAAAACTTTGTTAGTGCACCAGTTAGGGTAATCTAACACCACAAAAGTAGGGAAATGTGGTGTTAGGGTTTCCAACCTTAACTCCCCAACCCCCCACGAAGCAAAAGGAAAAATATGAGAGTTTTGGGTTTCCGGAGCCTTGGCCAATCAGTGGTGGGTCTTCCTTGGGGTTGTCAACCCTAATGCTCACCCCTCACCCCCGTCCATAGGCTCCAGTCCAACGCACAAGGTGCAGCTCCAAGCCAGTGTCTCACAGTGATACACTCTTCAAAGGTAGAGAAATATGTTTCGCCACACGTTGCCAACACAGTTTCTTGCAGCTTTGTTCATGCAGGGCCCTGCGTCAAGAAAGGATATCATGTGTGATGTTGTTTGCTCAGGGACCAGGGTGGGCATTAGGGATGACAACCCCAAGGAAGACCCCACCACTGATTCGCCAAGATTATGGAGACCCAAAACTATAATGTTTTTTTCCTTTTGCTGCTTGGGGGGGGTGGAGTTAGGGTTCGAAACTCTAACACCACATTTCCTTACTTTGGTGGTGTCAAGTTACCCTAACTGGTGCATTAAAAAGTTTTTTGGCAAAGAATTTCCTTTCTTTTTGAGATAGTGAAATCGTACCCTCATTTGCGCAGGTAACTTTGGGGCCTGCATGAACAGGTGCAGATATGCAGGGCCCTTTGGGCTGTTTGCCATGGGAGGACCACATCTGCCTGCAGAAGTACAGGGCCTGGCACAGTCAGTCTTTTTTATTTAATTTTGTCCCCAAGTTTTTAACATAGTCATTTTGTGACTGTCCTTATTAACGTGACATGTAGCATTTATAGTATATTAGCCGAAATGTCACTTCACCCCAGAAAAGTGAAATAATGACTTGTCCCGGATCTGAAAAATGACATCTGTCATCTTTATGAGGTGGCGTGGACATATGGCTATGTTTAAAGTTTGAAGTCAAAATACTGAAAATTAGCAATGTTCTGAGTGACGTGAACATTGAAATACGCAACATTCAGTCATAACATGGGCATTTTACCATATTTCGACACCAAATTTTCAGCACAGCTTTCTTATTAACCCACCTCATGAATCACGTAGGTGAACATTTTCAAATCCCCTTTGAAATGTCATTGGGCATAACTGAAACGTCATTCTGCACCACAGGTGTGAAAACACATTTTGCCCAAGATTTGAAAAATGATAGCTGTCACGTTCATGAGGTGGTGTGAAAAAAATGGCTACATTGAAAATTTTGGGTCAACATATTTAAAATTAGCAGTTATAAGCGAGCATAAAAAAAATTCAACATACATTCATAACTTAGTTATTGTTACATATTTTTACCCTAAACTTTCAACATAGCCTTCTTATAACCCTATCCCATGAACAATGGTGATGAAAATGTTCAAATCCAGCTTGAAAAGTGATTTCACCAAGCAACTTTGAAATCACCTTTCAGTCTTGATTTGCCCAATTCCACACCATTAGTCATGAGGCGAGTCCAAAAAACACCATGTTGAAACTTTCAGGTGAAAAGATGCAAAAATTATCAACATTATGCATCCAGTTTCAAAACCCCATTGAAATACAATGAACGTACCTTAGTTTCTCATATTGCAGTCACCAGTTCCAACAGCAGGATGAGTCTTCGATCAGAGAGTGGATCTACACAGTGGGACATGTTCAGGTGAGTGAGGGTGCAAGGTGGTGAGTGCTGAATGGAGGTCGGGGTAGTGAGGTCAGATTGGTGAGGTTACAGGTTTAAAAAGAAATGAAAAAGACAACGAGGAACAAGCTGGGCAGCCTAGGAGAGGGTCCAAAGGTGGTAAAATGGGTAAGAAATTGGTTGGCGGATAGGGGAGAGAGGACGGTGATAAACATAATTCACTCAGAGGAAAGAGGTGTGACCAGCAGGGTGCCACAAGGATCAGTACTAGGAACGATCCTCTATAATATCTTTATTACCGACACTGCAGAAGAGCTAGCAGGGAAGGTATGCTTTTCTGCAGATGACACTAAGATCTGCAACAGGGTAGACACTCCGGGGCAGTGATACTAAAAAGCCTGAGGAGTGGTCAAGAGTGTGACAGCTAAGTTTCAATCTGAAGAAGTGCAAAATGATGCACTTGGGGCGCAGAAACCTGGGGGCAGAGTACAAATTGTGGGGAGTGGTACCGGCAGCCACCAAACAAAACAGAGAGCCGGGGGTAATCATATCTGATGGCCTAAAGGTGGCCACACAGTATGACAAGGCAGTGGGGAGAGCCAGTAGGATGTTAGGGTACACAGGGAGGGGTATCATCAGCAGAAAGAGGGAGGTAGTGATACCACTGTATAAATCACTGACTGGTGAAACCTCATCTAGAGTACTGTGTCAGGTTCTGGAGACCACATCTCTGGAAGGACACAGACAGAGTAGAGGCAGTCCAGAGGAGGGCAACTAAAATGGTGCAGGGTCAGCATCAAAAGTCCTATGAGAAGAGACTGAAGGACCTCAATATGTATACCCTGTAGGAAAGGAAGAAGAGCGGGTAAATGATAGAGGCTTTCAAATATCTCACAGGTGAGGAGGTGGAGCCAGCCAGCAAACTGAGCCGATGTGTTTTCTTCGTGCACTACACCCAATAACTTTATATTGTTTAAATTACTTGTTTTTACTACAGCATTTAGCTTACATTAACCTCCATTGGATACCTAGCAGAGGAGCCGGTAACTAGAGGACCAAACAAGTAAACAAAACGTCTGTGTCTCATTCTAAAACCTTGGAAGAGTTTTTGATCCCTATGTGAGGTTGGTCAGCCATGGTGCAGGCCACATCGTCGAAAGATCCTACCATAGACAGG
The DNA here is from genome assembly GCA_016271365.2 of Neoceratodus forsteri. Taxonomy (NCBI): domain Eukaryota; kingdom Metazoa; phylum Chordata; order Ceratodontiformes; family Ceratodontidae; genus Neoceratodus; species Neoceratodus forsteri. The sequence continues at coordinate 1,377,525,738 of CM028132.1, read as the reverse complement.
ATTTTCCCCATCCTGCAGAAACTGATAACAAGGTTACCCAGACAAATACTTCCTTAACAGCTATGGATCAACGGGTTGTGCAACTAGAGACAGGAAGAGAGGAGAACTCCAAGGCTATCAAAGACATAGCAGCCCAGCAGGAACATTTTGCCGTGACTCAGGCCCATGACTCTAAATTCCTATCTAATAAGGTTGAAATCCTTGAGAATCAATTGAGAACACCTAACATCCGTGTAGTGGAGCTTCCGCCCACTACTGAAGCGAAAGATCTGAAAGTTGTGTTTGGAACTTTGCTCTCAAATTCACTGGGCCTGGCTGAGGACTCCATACATGTCAAATGCATATTTCAGCTCCCTAACAGACAGTCACTGCAGGCGGGGGTTGAGCGAATGTCTACGGTGCTTGTGGCCGTGGACTCAGTTGAGGAACGCTTGCTTGTTCTTGCTGCAGCTCGAGACAAGATAGAAATATAGTATAGGGGGAAGAGAGTGTCCTTTTCTCCTGATGTGGCATTCCGTACTCATGCCCAGAAGATGGAGCTACTCAAGTACCGTCAACATCTGGGTGTATATGGCATTTCTGCCAATCTGTTTTTTCCGGGCTCGACTGCATCTTACTTTCAAAGGTAAGCCCTACATATTCACGGATGCTGAGGCAGTTGAAAAGTTTATGGATGCTTTGCCTTAGAAACACAGAATTTGACGGCAGATAAGGACCGCTTGGCCCACCTAGTCTGCCCATTTCCCTACCTAACAGATAAGCTGCAGATCCTAGTTAACCAACAGCATACTTCCTCCTACCCCCCCAATTAGAATTGCCTTATGTCTGTCCCATGCATTCTTGAATTCCCCCAGTGTTTTTGACTCTACAACCTACTCAGGAAGGCTGTTCCACGCATCTACAACCCTCTCTGTGAAGAAATACTTCTTCACATTACCTCTGAGCCATCTCCCCTCTATCTTCAAATTGTGCCCCCTTGTTCTTGCACATCTCTTTTTCTGAAAGATGTTACCCTCTTGGACTTTGTTGATTTCCTTGAGGTATTTGAAAGTTTCTATCATGTCCCCCCCCCCTTTTCTCGAGACTATACATCTTAAGGTCCTTTAGTCTTTCTTCATATGTCTTCTGGTGCAGACCCTGCACCATTTTGGTTGCCCTCCTCTGGACAGCCTCCACCCTGTCTATGTCTTTGCAGAGATGGGGTCTCCAGAACTGTACACAGTACTCCAGATGTGGTCTTACCAACTGTCTGTACAGAGGGCCAACAACTTCCTGTTTTCTACTGGTGATGCCTCTCCCTATGCATCCCAGTATCCCCCCAGCCCTCCTTACTGCCTTCTCACATTCCTGGCCTACCATTAGGTTGTCTGATATGACTACACCAGGTCCCTTTCCATTTTTTGTTATCAGTATCTCACCCTCCATTGTGTACTCTTCTCCTGGGTTTTTGGTTCCCAGGTGCATTACTTTGCACCTCTTTGCACTTGAATTTAAGCTGCCATATGTTTAACCATCCCTCCAACCTTGCCAAGTCCCTTTTCATCCTTTCTACCCCACCTTGCGTATCAACCCTGTTGCATATCTTTGTGTCATCTGCAAAGAGACACACTTTCCCTTCCAGTCCCTCTGCAATGTCACTTATAAAGACATTAAAAGGACCAGCCCCAGTACTGAACCCTGCAGTACCCCACTAGTAACCCTCCTTTCTTCACTGTGGACACCATTTACTATTACCCGTTGTGTCCTGTTGTCCAGCCAGTGTTTTTACCCAGGCTACCACCCTGGTACCCACTCCCAGACTGGCTAATTTGTTTATTAATTGTTTGTGCAGGACTGTGTCAAATGCCTTGCTAAAGTCTAGGTAGGCCATGTCCACAGCCCCTCCCTGGTCTACTACTTTGGTCACCCAGTCAAAGAAATCAATTAGATTTGTTTGACATGACCTTCTTGCTGTAAATCCATGCTGCCTTGGGTCCTGTGCCCCACTTGCCTCTAGGTACTCAACAATTCTTCCTTTCAGAAGTGATTCCATCATTTTTCCCTACCACTGAGGTCAAACTGACAGGTCTGTAGTTTCCTGCCTCTGTCTTGCTCCCACTTTTGTGAAGGGGAATCACATCCACCCTCCTCCAGTCCTCAGGTACCACACCATCCTCCCATGATTTATTAAAAAGGGTAGTCAGTGGTGTTACTAGTGAATCTCATCAGGCCCCATTGTTTTATCCACCTTCAGTTTTAAGAGTTCTTTCAGCACTCTTTCTTCTGTGAAAGGACTATTATCAACCGCCCTATCCAGAGTGCTTCTATTGACTGGATTAGGCATCTCCCCCTGCTTTTCTACTGTGAATACTGAGCAGAAATATTCATTCAGTATCCCTGCTTTTTCACTGTTGCTCTCTGCCCAACCACCTTTCTCTTTATTCAGCCTCAGTATCCCTGCCTTAGTCTTTCTTTGCTCCCTAATGTACCTATAAAAGGTTTTATCCCCCTTCTTAACCGAGTTGGCTGTCTTTTCCTCGGTTTGGGCCTTTGCTATTCTGACTGCCTTCCCTGCTTCCTTCTGCTTTAACTGGTACAGTTCTCTGTCCTGCGTTTCCTTATACTTCCTGAATGCTTTCTTTTTCTCCCTAACCTTCCCCGCCACCTCTTTTGAGAACCATAGCGTTTTTTTCTTTCATTTTCATCTGTTTATTTGCTTCACACAAAGGCATGTTGCCTCTGTGATGGCGGTTTTAATGTTTCCCCATTGTTGCTCCACCCCACCTTCTTGCCTCTTTGCTAGTGCTTTTCTGAGGCACTCTCCCATTTTGACAAAATCAGCCCTCCTGAAGTCCAGTACCTTCACATTTGTGTGGCTTGATGCTACAGCTAAGTTTATTGTGAACCACACTGTTTGGTGGTCGCTCGTTCCCAGATGGCTACCCACTTCAAGATCAGAGATTCTCTCTCCATCCCCATTTGAGAATACCAGGTCTAAGACTGCTCCCTCCCAAGTGGGTTCCAAAACTAGCTGTCTGAGGCATGCCCCCTGCAGGGCATCGAGAATGGCCCTGCTCTTGGATGTGGTTGCAGCAAAGGTGCTCCAGTTAACATCTGGCATATTCAGGTCCCCCATCAGCAATACCTCCCCTTTCTCTGCCATCCCAAGGATGCCTTCTATCATTTCCTTGTCTATTTCATCCCCCTGAGACGGGGGTCTGTGTACAACCCCTGTGCAGACTGTGGCGCCATTTCCAGTCTCCAGAGTGACCCACAGTGCCTCCTCTCCTCCCTATCCTTCCTGTAGATTGTGTACCCTGGTATGTTGAAATCCCAGTCATGGTTCTCTGTGTACCATGTTTCTGTGACTGCCACGATATCCAGGCATCCCTCTTTCATGAAGGCCCCCATTTCGGGGAGCTTTTTACCTAGACTACGGGCATTGGTACTCATTACCCTCCATCTTGTTGTGGCTTTATTTCTTTTTGCCCCATCACTGTCCCTACTACCTTTGTCTTTTTCTCCATTTACCCCTGCCGCTGAAGACCTGGCCGCTGATGCTATGCCAGTCGAGGGTTCCTGAACATACATTGCTTTATTCTGCATCGGCCTACTTCGGCTATGTAACTGTTCAAACTATCAAAATCCATTGTTCAAATTGAAGTTAGTTGCATAGGCTTTCCTGCTTAGTACTGCTGGGTACTAAATCTTGGATAAGGCACAGTATGGATGAGGGTATTTTTGGTCTTTATAACCTGTGAGCTGGACTCAATATCCTTTGTATTTTTACCCTCTTCCCTTACTGATGGACAAATATTTTCTGATAATGATAGTTAATATGTGTGTTAATGTTCTAGTATCATATTACATACACCTAGGATTTCTAGCTTTTTGTTTTAAATATGCATGTCTATGGATACCCCACCAGATTTCAGTTGATGGGGTGCATGGGGTAGATCTGTGTGCTGTGCATGTAATGTTCCTAATAACGTTACTGACCTTACATGTTCTCTTGGGGGATGTCCCCAGCCGTTTTCCCAGCTCCTTCATGGGGCTGATCCCATATAATATTTTACTATAAGTATCAAGGTGAGAGGGGTATATTAGAGTAGCTGTTGCCCGTTTCGAATTCTCATTCTAAGTTCTGTGATCTATGTAACGTTCTGCTTTAGGAGAATGTTTATTTTTATGTCTGTATTGATTTTGAAAATTTTAATAAAGAAAGTTTGAAAAAATAAACAAATATCTCACAGGTATAAATAAGGTTCAAGAGGAAATCCTTTTTCAGAGAAAAAGATGGTGAAGAACAAGGAGTCATGCTATGAAGCTGGAAGGGGGCTAGGCTCAGGAGAGATGTAAGGAAGTATTTCTTTACAGAAAGAGTGGTAGATGCCTGGAGTAGCCTCCCAGAGGAGGTGGTGCAGGCAAAAACTGTAGTGGGATTGAAGAAGGCATGGGACAGGCATAAGGTAACATTAGTGGTAAAGAAAAGGGGGAGCCAGAGACCAAGAAGGGTCTGTGATTTCACAACAGGTAGGGAAAATGGGCAGACTAGGTGGTCCTTATCTGCCATCAGACTATGTTTCCATGTTTTTTTTCTTATTACAACTGAGACTCTGACATTGAGGATTGGGCACCCCAGTGTCAGGCAACACTTCAGGGAACAAGGGAGGGCAACCTGGGATGTGGAGTACAAGGAAATGGTACTGGGGAGTGGGCACTGTTGTCCACTTGTGTGTTGCAAAAATAAATATTCCGAACAGTGAGTGGGTGACCTGGAGGGGAGGGGGGAGTAACAGTGGTACCGGGGGTGGGCAGCCAGTCTGCTTAATAGACAGATCAGATAGACAGATGGATAGATAGATAAATAGATAGACAGATAGACAGACAAAGATGAGACAGAGACAGACAGACATCACAGTGCTCTCGCTGCAGCACGACTCCCAGCTGAGACCGTAGAACTAAAGAAAGTCCTGCTGTTCTCATACAGAGAACGTGGGTGAACAGTTTCTCTCACTAAGCTGGACACCCTGGATTTTTGGGTGCCCAGAAAAGGTATTTCTGGCACGTTTTTAAAGAAAACAAACAGCAGAATTGTTCAGGTGTTTGTTTTTTTAAAAAAAGATAATTTTAGTGCATTTTTAGGAAAAATCAGGTAGTTTTTGCTGTTTTTTGTCATCACCTGCAGCCCACACGGTTTGGAATTTTTGTCTGAAATTGTCAGGGTAGAAAGGGCTTGCCCCAGAATGGTGCCTTTCATTGGGTTAATGACAAAATAGTAATCAATCCCAAGTCATAAGGATTTGAAATTTCGGTTCTGAGCATACTTGGTAGAGTCTTTTAGATAGATATTTGATACCCTACTGAACATGCACAGAACTGAAATTTCAAATCCTTATAACTTGGGGCTGGATTAATGCTTTTTTCACCCAACAAATTAAAGGCACAGTTCTGGGGCAAGCCCTTTCTATCATGAAAATGTCAGACTAAAACTCCAAACCATCTGGGTGCTAAGCGATGACAAAAAGGGAGGCAGTATAACACAGTGGTTTAAGGCTCTGAGCTGCAAACCTGGAGACCTGGGTTTGAATCCCACAGCCCCCACTTGCATACTGTGTGACCCTGAGCAAGTCAATTAACTTTCATGTGCTCCCAGGTCGCACCTGTAAAAAAGCTTTCAGCTTAGTGTGCCACTCATGGTTAAACAATTAAAAAACAAACAAACAAAAAAAAAAAAAAACACAACAGCAAACCTCCTGATCTTTCCTAAAACCACATACTATATGTATCTCGGAATATGCACAATCAACCAGAACAAAACTTGGCATGTCAAGAGACTTTGCCCCCCTCCCCCCCGTATGCTAAATTTCATGCAAATCCACTGAACAGGAGTGAAGTAATAAAGTGCAAAGTTAGGGGTTTAACACTAAACAGCCTACTCAACCCTAACTACAGTGGTGCTACCACACCACAATAATATATTCTTTGCATGAAATTGCATTCGTGCGCTAGTTAGGGTTCAACTTAACACCACAAAAGAACGGAAATGCGGTGTTAGGGTTAACAACCCTAACTCCCCCAAGCAGCAAAAGCGAAAAGCATTACGGTTTTGGGTCTCCAGAGTATTGACAACTCTGTGGTGGGGTCTTCCTTGGGGTCATCAACCCTAATGCTTACCCCTCCCACAGTCTATAGCTTCCTGTCTGAAGCGCAAGGTACAGCTCCAAGCCAGTGCCTTGATACACTCTTCAAAGGTGGAGAACTATGTCTTGCCACATGTTGACAACACAATCCCTTGTAGTTTTCTTCATGCAGGGCCCAAAGAACATCACGTCTAACCTTGTTTGGTCAGGGAACGGGGTGGGCAGTAAGCTTGACAACCCCAAAAAAGACTTCACAACAGATTCGCCAAGACTCGAGACCTAAAGCCCTAATGTTTTTTTTCCTTTTGCTGCTTGAGAGGGTGGGGTGGGGAGTTAGGTATAGAAACCCTAACGCCACATTTACCTACTTTTGTGGCATAAACCCTAACTGGTACATTAACGCAGTTTTTTTTTTTTGCAAAGAATTTCCTTTCTTTTTGAGATAGTGGAATTCTGTCCTCATTTATGGTGGTCCCTCGGGACCTGTGTGAACAGATGCAGATGCACAGGGCCCCTTGGGTCCTGTACAAAGACTCCGTCCACTTACAGAAGTGCAGCAATGGAAATCAAGAATTCATCGGGCTGTCTGGTTGGCTGTGGAAGCACAAGGCCTTCTGGTCCCTGTGCTGCTATGTGGCTGCAGAAACAGATGCACAGAGCAAAGAGTCCATCTGTCAGACAATGCACAGGGCCCTCTGCCACCCATGGGTGCCGAGGTGCAGAGCCCTATGCCAAGAGGACGGTTGTCTTCACTATACGGTACCCCGGCCCATGCGGGCAACTCTGCAGCTTTCATCCCCTGGCTGGGTGGTGTCACATAATAATGTCATCTCCCCACCCTCAACCCATCCAGCTAGGTCACTGACCTCACCCCCAAACTCAACTCACTGGTGCAGGCTCACAAAGCATACCCACTGGGGTCAAGACTGGTAATACACACAACATTTTTTAACAAGTTTATACAGTATATATTTATTTTGGCCCCAAATTTTCAAGATAGTCATTTTATGACTCCCCTTATAAACATGACATGTAGCATTAATGGTATAGTGGCTGAAACATTGTTTCACATCACAAGAGTGAAAACATGTCTGCTAGCCTTGCTAGTAGAGATTTTCTGACTTCCTAATACAAGGATACAATTGGATTTTTTATAAACATAGAAACACATTCAGTGACAGCAGAAAAAGACCAGAGGTCCATCTAATCAGCTCAAAGTTGCCCAAGACCTAGTGTCTATCCAGGGACATATTCTCTCCCCCCCATCAGCTCATCCTTCCCCCTCTCCACACTTGGAGCAGATCTTATTTGTGCCCTTACTTGCCAAGCCGGCAACCAGGGTTCAGGAACGACCTGGGCCGTTGGGGGTCGGCAGGGGAGGGAGAGGATGGAGCATCCAGAGGACTGCTCACCTCTCCTGGGGTCAGTTGCGGGGAGTTCCCGGCTCTGTTGCAACCTCTAGCGGAGACTGGAGGAAGCAGAGTGAGCAGGGACACTGTAGGGGGGCAGGACGACAGCAGGCTCCAGTGGCAGAGGAGTGGTGGCAGCCATGCAGGAGCCACTGCACGCCGCATTCTGCGGGGAAACCTACAAGGAAAATCCCTGGTGGACACAGGGAGGCGATGGAGGCCCCAGGACCCCAGACCCACAACCCGAAAGCCGGACCAGCCTTCCTCCAGCTCTCCCGAGCCCCTTGACCCAGACCAGGACCGTCCTTCTAATTTCAGAAAGGACACCAGATAGGTGAGGCGGGCCCTACCCCATGGGGTGATCTGGGGGGCTGGATGGGTCCATAGGTCCGGGGAAAGGGTGTTCAGCAATGTGTCTCCCAGGGGGGAGGTGGTTTCAGGCTGGGAGTAGAAGTAGTGGCTGATTGGGCACTTCTGAGAGATGCCCTGCTCCCTAGTGAATAAAGATAATAAAAAAAAAAAAAAAGGGGGGGGGTATTAGTCCTTTCCTTCTTCTATCTATACCACTTCCAATATACCCCAACATTCTGTGTCCCTTGCTGTAAGCTTTGTTGCACTGGCTAGACTGCTTTAGGGTGTTGCTGATAATTTCTCCCAGGTCCCACTCCTCTGTTGCTGTACTAACTTTAACCCCATTCAGTCAGTACGCTGTCCTATCATTCCTTTTCCCCAGTAGCATTACCTATTGTTCCTGGATAAAAATAAAATGTTACAATAATAATAATAATAATCTTTATTTTTAATGCTCCTTTCAAATATCAAGGCGCAGTACACATTAAAACAATGCTACAACCACAGTAATAAATATAATATACAGTTTAAAAATCAGTCTTCCTAATCACAATAAGCCCTGCTCCATAAATACATCTTTAATGCCCGTTTAAATCCCCCCACGGTCATGCACTCCCTAATCCGATGGGGTAGAGAATTCCAGAGGGTTGGGGCCACGTACATAAATGCCCGGGCCCCTGAAGATTTTAAAGAAACCCTCGGGATCACTAGCAACCCCTCATCGGCAGAGCGGAGCAGTCACTAGAGGTGGTAAGGAACCAGAAGCTCTTTAAGGTAGTCAGGGCCCAGTCCAATCTTTAGGGAAAATATCCCTTGTTTTCAATAAGGTATGCCCTGTACAAAGATGTTTATACAATACAGCATTCAATATTCATTTATTTAGTTAGTTTTTGTTGACCAGGTAAGTCAATTATAACACCAAATACAAAATATTGATAATTTATAAAACATCAAATACAAAGAATTAAATACAAACATTGTTGGACACATAAATATTATTACACACAATTGTTCATTCGTTACGGTCATATGTTGCAATTGCATTGTAATTTAAAATACTTTCTCAGGGCTGTCAAATTCAAATAGAGAGTTTTTAGCTTTTAAATTTAAAGAAATAAGAGTTCCATGCCTGGGCTACAGAGGTCTGTAAGGTTGATATCTCCAAGTCTGTTATGGGATGTGGTCCAGGGCATTTTTTCTGTTTTTTTTTCTCATTGTGTATCTGTTCGCATCCCCAGTTTCAAGTGTTACTATGCAGCGTAATGAGTGATTACAAATTTATAACACCAGATTATCCATCTTATTTCTTTTTCTGTTCCGGCCCTATACAATCCAGGTCTGTTTAAACTTTACAATGGTGTGTTCCAAATTTACTGAAATTAACAAACCTGGTGAGTTTGTAATTAAGTTTGATCTATCTTTTTCAGTACCTTTTGGGAGGCACATCTATAAACCAATCCCCCATATTCTAAGACTGGTATTATTAGTACCACTATGGGAGAATTCAAGAATGCATGGGACAGACATAAGGCAATTCTTGTGGGGGGTAGGAAGAAATAGGCTGTTGGTTAACTAGGATCTGCGGCCTATCCTGTAGGTAGGGAAATGGGCAGACTAGATGGGCCAAGCGGTCCTTATCTGCCGTCAAAGTCTATGTTTCTATGTTAGCTGTACAAGTTTGGTTCTCACCATTTTTTACAAAACAGAAAGAAATTCATCATAGTGCTCCTAGTTTTTGAATAGATTTCTTCACTACGGAATTCATGTTCTTCATAAGTAAGTTTCCGGTGTATTATAACACCTAAGTGCAACCCCCCCAGGGCTACCATATTTGCTCCCTTTGCCTCCCATCTGCCCGTTCCTCCTGGTGTTCCACCCGTTCCCTCAGTGATGTATCACCACAGCCCAAGTCCCTCTATGTGCCCGAGGGCCCCCAAATGGCTCCCGTGATTAACTATGCCCACAGTCGGGGCTGGAGGAGCTGGAGAATGAGCTGCAAGCATTTCCCAGTCATGGACCGACTGGTTGGCAGTCACGCATGCGGTAAGGCACATTTCATTTTCCAACCGCAACTGTGGTCAGACAAATTGTCTCCTGGTGGTCTAGGTCCCTGTAGAAGCCAACTCGGGGGGCTAGTGACCTGAATGAAGCTGGTGAGGAGTCTCTGTACATTATAAAAACTAAGTTTAGAAATGGGACATGTTCGGGGCTAATGCATATTAATGAGTGCCCTATGAATATTATTGAAGAAGCTACCTGCTGCCTGGGGGGGGGGCTGTATTTCGGCAGCAGCGACAAGAAAAGTGTTGTAAATAAATATTAAATATTGTGAGCATTCAACAGGGCACAGGTGTGGCTACAAAACAGTGGGGTATTTGTGAATAAAAAGGTAATGTCCCGGCTGCACCAGACTTTTATTGTGGGGGACTGTATGGACTGCATAGAAATTGTGTGTAACAGCAACCTTGTTTGCAGCCTTCAGTCAATCAAAAAGCCAGTAACTGCCACAGAGACTTTTGGGGGGAAAAGCAGGGGCAATTTTTGGCACCCATTTTTCTAGCCAATTGGAACACTTGGACTTCGTTTGACAGCTTCAGCAGCCAATCAGAACCCAGAGTTTTTCCTTCCGAGACAGAGAGGGACAGTCTGAACTGTGGTGAGTCCAGCTCAAGCTTCCAAGAAGGAAGGAGGCTCTGTCTTCAGCTCGCCGAATTCAGGGAGATGCCCTTTTCTCTCTCCTCAGCCTGAGATCCCAAGTGGATTGTCTGAGACTGCCAAGGGTGCAAATTGCCTAAGAGACTCCAAAACCTGGAGGAAAGAAGCCATTTTGCCTGAGCTGAGATTTTATCTGAAGGGGATCAGAGAGCTGAGAGAGCACCAAGCTGCAGTGTGGTGAGAAACAGTTTTACCTCAGAGACTGTAGCCTAATCCTAAAGCCTGGGGTCACTAGGATGGTCTCCAGCCTGCCTGCCCGAAAAGGGAGACCTGGAGTGTTGTTGTGCCAGCCAAGGACAGCAGTTTGCAAGCGGGTTAAACTGTTCAGCCTATACTAGAATTGTACCAAAAGTTGAGCCTGTGATGCCAAATAATGTTCCTAAAAGACTGCTGCTACCTGTGAGACCAAAGCTGCTGAGAGACCGGTTCGGGGAGTCAGCTCCTGCAGAGAAGATCATCGTGGGTTGCAGCCACCCTTTTGGGATAAGCGGTGATGTGGGGGTGAATCAAGTTAGTCCTGGTCCTTGCCCTAAAGGACGAAGTCCTGCAGCCACATGCAAGAGAGCTAAATTCTGCATCAAGGGAGAGTCAGTCTGGAAATCAACCCAGATCCCGAGGTCCCGGTTCAGTGAGAACAACAGGGTTTAACCCTGCAACATAAAATTCACCATCTGATTTGCTTGTCAAGTTTTCATGGTTTAAAATGTTTTTGCAGGACATCGGGCCTGAGAATTACAATTTCCTTGGGTTGTACAGTGTTTGTTTATGTTGCTACAGCCACGTACAAAAAGAGTCACAATCATTATTTTATTTAAGGGCCCCAGCCAGCTTACTCAGTGTTGGGTTAATGCAAATAACTGAAAAGTACTGAGCAGTTGCTGAAAAACCGTTAACTGCAGGTGCACAGGGTGTATTCCAGAAGCCAAAACCCTGTTGGAAAGTGTGGTAACTGTGAGCATAGAAACATAGACTTTGATGGCGGATAAGGACCGCTTGGCCACCTAGTCTGCCCCATTTCCCTACCTTTCGAATAAGCTGCAGATCCTAGTTAGCCAACAGCCTACTTCCTCCTACCTCACACTAGAATTGCCTTATGTCTGTCCCATGCATTCTTGAATTCTCCCACTGTTTTGACCCCACTACCAGGGGTCGCGTTAAGCCCGTGCTCCATGCTCAGAGCACAAACTGCCTCAACAGGAGCACGTTTTTAAACTGCTTTTCCCCGCTATCTGTGCTCCTGCTGTATCCTAGGAGCACGGAGGGGGAAGGGCATGGCAAACTGTGTGCAAAATAATTTATGAGAATGGAGTGCAAAAAAGAGGGGTCCGTGCGCATCTTTATGTAAAGAAGCAAGTGCAAAAAGAATACAATCGTTAGTCCCCCCATTTACTTTCAGCGGGAATAATGCTATAAAACAGTTGATGACAATTCCTGTCATGTTGGTGTGGGGGCGGGCTATCTCTGTTCCTGTCACCGATTGGATTGCAGCACCAGGTATTAAAACAGCAGAGTGGCAAGCACGAGGAGAGGAAGAGAAGAGACTGGAGTAGAGACAGTGAATCGAGTTCTGTGGAGCTGCATTTTTGAGCCGACGAAATGAACCTGCCAGCAAAGCCCAGCATTCATCAAAGAAGCCAGCCTAAAATGGTATGTTGATAGTCCCTGTCCCAACCAAACATGTAATTCTCCGACAAAAAAAAAAGAAAAAAGCTGTGAAGCCTAGCCTGTGTGTATTAGTATTTCGTGTTTTGGGACTGGGTTAGGTTGGAGCATCACAATGCATTTTTTTGGTTTCCTAGCGATCGTGACGCCCACTGCAGTGTGAGATGAATTTCTAAACTGTTGGGCTGGTTCTTTTATTTAACTTGTGGTAGTACATTTTGGGATGTATCGGATTAACCTTCGAGGCTTCGATGGTGGTGTGGTATTTGAGAATGGACTGCTTCGTATGCGGATTGTTTTGGGGCGGGGGTTGTTACCTAGTGGAGTGGTCAAGTAGCGCTATATTGTGTAAGCCAGGTTTGTGTTTTTAAAACAAATTATGTTTTATTTTAAATTTTGCTTAACCTGCTTGTGATCATCATCAGACTCTTACAAGCCCAGTGTCTGACTCGACCGTCTTAACTGCTAAATGGTCTGTTCACAGATCAAAAGGCTGGTTCCATGGTGGTATTTTCTGTAATTTCTTTCGAATGGACTGGAAGTGCCGAATGCCAATCTGATGGGTCAAGGCTGGATTGGGGTGTGCGGGGTGCCATGCTGCCGCCTGGAGACGTGTTGCCCTGGTCGAGTTGAGAGTGGTTGAGAGTGCTCAATCTCTTGAGTGGTCACTGTCACATGCATCAAATGCGGATATTGCCATATTGTGGTGTATGGTTTTAAAAAACAGTGATCATCCACCTTGTATACTACTGGCGCCTGTCTGACTCTTTTTGTTGTGATGTATTTTTATGGTGGTGAGTTGTTGTTGTGGTCATCTTGTGCCTGGGCAGGGGGTGCATGAATGAATGAATTATAAAGTCTGCTAATATTGGCGAATTTGATTGGAAAGGAACTGAAGTGGGAAGAGATGGGGGGGGCACATCGGAATGTGCTCACTTGTTCTGGACTGCTGCTTAAAAAGCAGTTCCATTTTTTTTTTGTGTGTGTGCGTGTTTAAACACTTGTGGCACTTCATTCCATGAAAACCACAAGTGCTTAAACATTGCCTGCTACGGAGTCAACTTGTTGTCTTGTTTAGTAGTGGAGTATGGTATTATGCCAGTCTGCTCTGCTGTGACCACGACTCTACCCAGACTGTGGATTTTGTTGGTTGTTGCCATGCCATGCAGTCAGTATTCTTGTGCAGGGTTTCTTCTAAAACTGAAATAAGCAGCAGCATTTCTTTCATGCCCTGCCTACACTGTCTGTCTGTGTCACACGACACATGGGATACCTCTGCAGCTGAGTACCTGATTTATGTTTTTTTAAACAGTAGTTACACGGTTGTTGTGAGTGATAGTAGGTGAGGTGTACTATTACTCATGGGTGGGGCAGGGCTGAGTTCATTGCCATAGGACAGAACTGAATAGATGTGTTCTGTTTTGCCTTTGCCTCTTGTTACTGCCCTTTACACCAACTCCAATTAGGTACCTATTTCTGTTTTGGTGATGGGGTCATGACATGGCGAGAGACTTGTTTTGGGGGGGGGGCGGTGACGGTGTGTGGGTTTCATGGGCTTCATTCTAGATGCCTCGTTGTAGCCGTTTTGGGGCAATGGGGGTCTGTCCGTCCCGGTCCATCCAGGAGGTGGTGTTTTGTGGGGTGGGTGCCTGGCCTGGGTGGGCACTAGCTGCATTAGTTGTAGTCAGTTCACTCAGTGGCACTTCACTACTGCTCAACAACTGCTACTCACTCCTCTTGTCCAGGTCCCCGTAGTATTGTAATTGGTGTAACTGCATTCAGTGAGTGTGTGTGATTGACTTTTTTTTTTTTTTTTTATTTTACTTGTTTTGTTGTTGATGTACATGATTACACAATCACATAAATTTTTAAAATATCCATACTGCGTCAGTGCAAGTGAGATGATCATGTGGATTGTGTATGGTCTGACTGACTAAGGTGACACTGACCAGTCGGTCTGGTCAGATGCTAGTGGCTTCTTGGGGGGAGGGTGGGAGGAGATGCGATGGTGCTAGTGGTGGTCGGTGAACTATGAAGATTTTGTTGTTACGGTGCATGGGGTAAATTTTGCGTGCCATGGTATGTTGTTGTGGTGGGATAATGTAACAGCAGCCAGGTGGGATGTGTTGGTTGAAGCATGAGGCATAATATAACATAAGCTGATTGCACCTCCGGCTCCCCTGGTCCCCCCCCCCACCCAAGGTGAGAATGGATGACTGTTTTGGCCCCCCTGGCCCCCTCCCCACCATAACACACGTTACACTCCTACACGTTAAAATGCTTTTAATTCACTTACACTCTTAACAAATATCATTGTGTGTAGGAGCACATATCTGATGGGCAGAAGCACATATTTTGGGTCTATATTTTGCCAACGTGTGCTCCTAATTTTCGAAGGAGCACGCCTTGCCAAAACCTTAACGCCATCCCTGCCCACTACCTCCTCTAGAAGGCTGTTCCATGTGCCCACCACCCTCTCTGTGAAAAAATACTTCCTCACGTTGCCCCAAGCAGTCCTCCTTCTATCTTCAAATTGTGACCCCTTGTTCTTGCACATCTCTTTTTCTGAAAGATGCTACCCTCTTGGACTTTGTTGATTCCCTTGAGGTACTTGAAAGTTTCTAACATGTCCCCACCCCCCTTTCCTCTAGGATATACATATTAAGCTTCTTTGGCCTATCTTCATATGGCTTCTGGTGCACAACCTGCACCATTTAAGTTGCCCTCCTCTGGACTGCCTCCATCCTATGTCCTTGCGGAGATGGGGTCTCCAGAACTGCATGCAGCACTCCAGATGGGGTCTCACGGTTCCATGTCATAAGAGCGTCCGAGAAAATAGCCCGATCGCTCTTAGGGCTAGTCTGCAACACACTCGAACAGAGGACAAAAAGGCGACCAAGACCTACAGATCTAGTTTTTAATGCGGGGCTGTGCCCCCTTTCTATAGATTCTCAACTCCAAGGGGTGCATGTCGGGGGTGAAAAACTTATAAAAATGGAAAGCCGCCTGCAGGGAAAAAAAAAAGTGCCACGCCGGACCCGAACCCTGCGCCTCCCAGCTGACTGCCCTCCCCACCACGCTAGCAGACCAGCTCGGCAGCTCCCCACCACACCCCCTCCCACATGCCATCCCTTCCTTGCCCACCCATGTGGGTGCCCACGCGGGTATATGCGCGTACTTCCTGTCACTCTATTCGCCCACCCCAGTATCCGGTCACCCCCCCGCTAGGTAGACGTGAACACAGGCACCGTAATTGAGTCACTCTTTTGTAGGCGTCCGATTTCGATCACCTTGTTCATGTGACACCGGTCTCACCAACTGTCAGTAGAGAGAGATAAAAACTTCCTGTTTTCTACTGGTGATGCCTCTCCCTATGCATTCCAGTACATCCCAACCCTCCTTACTGCCTTTTCACACTGCTTGCCTATCTTTAGGATGTCTGATAAGACTACCCCAGGTCCCATTCCATTTTTTTTTTCTTTTTTTTTCCCCCAACTTCTTTTTTCTGGCACTGGTGCACTGAGGCATCTCTCAGAGGTGCCTGCTTGACACTCGGCCCCTGCTACTCCCCACCATGATGCTCCTCCACAGACCCCCCCCCCCATCGGGAGATTTCCCTGCGCCCCGGATCACCCCCCCCCCCGAGGCAGGGCCCACCTCTCCTACCTGGTAGCATCTGTCTGAAATTAGAGGGTCCATCTCCTTCCGGGGATCGGCCTGGGAGTCGTCTGTGTGGGCACTGGGTGTTGGGGATGTAAGTGAGGTCCCCAAGGCCCTCATCGCCTCCTTGGTGTGCCAGGGTGTTTTCCTTGGTTTTCATGCCTTCAATCCCCTGCCCTGCCCCCGAGAGCTTGGAGCGTGCAACAGCGTCCAGGACATCTGCCGCAGCTCTCGTCCCGCTATGTGTTGCCCCTGGTGTGCGCAATACCTCCAGTCACCACCAGGGGCCACTGCAGTGCCGGGCAAGCCTGAATCCCAGCTCAGAGAGAGGAGAACTGTCCTCCGGACGCTCGATCCTCTCTCCCTCCTGCTGACCTCCGGCCGCCCAGCCTCGTTCCCGAACCCAGGTCGCCGGCATGGCACGAGGTGTGGCGTCCAGTGCCTCAACTCTCAGCACCACCGGGCTGCCCATTACATTTTTGTTGTTGTTAGTACCTCCCCCCTTCCCATTGTGTACTGTTCCCATTGGTTTTTGTTTCCCAGGTGCATTACTTTGCAATTCTTTGCACTGAATCTAAGCTTTCATACTTTTGACCATTCCTCCCACCTTGCCATGTCCCTTCTCATCCCTTCCATCCCCCCATGTATCAATCCTGTCGCAGATCATTGTGTCATCTATAAAGAGGCATACTTTTACTTCCAGCCCCTCCGCAATGTCACCTATGAAGACATTAAAGAGGACTGGTCCCAGTACTGAACCGTGCAGTACCCTGCTAGTAAACCCCCTTTCCTCGGAGTGGACTCAGTTTACTATTACCTGCTGCGTCCTGTTGTTCAGCCAATTTTTTAACCAGGCTACCACCCTGGGACTCACTCCCAGGCTGGCTAAATTGTTTATTAATCTTTTGTGTGGGACTATGTCAAATGCCTTGCTAAAGTCTAGGTAGGCCACATCCACAGCCCCTTCCTGGTCTACTACTTTGGTCACCCAGTCAAAGAAATCTATTTGATTTGTCTAACATGACCTTCCCACTGTGAATCCATGTTGCCTTGGGTCCTGTGCCCTGCTGACCTCTAGGTACTCAACAATTCTTTCTTTCAGAAGTGATTCCATAATTTTCCCTACCACTGAGTTCAAACGAACAGGTCTGTAGTTTCCTGCCTCTGCCTTGCTCCCACTTTTGTGGAGGGGGAATAGCATATGCCTTCCTCCAGTCCTCAGGTATCACACCATCCTCCCATGATTTGCTAAAAAGGGTAGTCAGTGGTGTCACTAGTTTTCCCCTTAGTTCTTTTAGAATTCTGGGGTGAATCTAGTCAGGCCCCATTGCTTTATCCACCTTGAGTTTAAGGAGTTCTTTCAGGATCCTTTTTTCTGTGAATGGACTGGTATCGACCCCCCTATCCAGAGTGCTTCTATTGTTTGGTTTACGTACCTCCCCCTCCTTTTCTTTAAGAATACTGAGCAAAAGTATTTGTTCAGTATCTCTGCCTTTTCACTGTCACCCTCTGCCCACCTCCCCTCCCCTTTATTAAGCCTCACTATCCCTCCCTTGGTCTTTTTTGCTCCCTAATGTACCTATAAATGGTTTTATTCCCCCTTCTTAACCGAGCTGACTATGTTTTCCTCTGTTTGGGCCTTGCTATTGCTATTCTGAATGCCTTCCCTGCTTCATTCTGCTTTAAGTGATACAGTTTCCTGTCCTGCTCCTTCTGTAATTCCTTATACTTCCTGAATGCTATCTTTTTCTCCCTAACATTCCCCGACACCTCTTTTGAGAACCATAATGATTTTTTCTTTAATTTTTTTGTATTTGTTTCTCACAAAGGCTTGTTGCCTCTGTGATGGCAGTTTTGATTTTTTCCCCATTGTTCCTCCACCCCTTCTTCCTACCCGTTTGCTAGTGCATTCCTTATGCATGCTCCCATTTTGACAAAGTCAGCCCTCAAAGTCCAGTACCTTTACTTCTGTATGGCTTGACTCTACAGCTGTGTTTATCGTGAACCACACTATTTGGTGGATGCTTGTTCCCTGATGGCTACCCACTTCTAAATCTGAGATCCTCTCTTTCTACCCATTTGAGAGTACCAGGTCTAAGACTGCTCCCTCCCAAGCGGGTTCCAACACTAGCTGTCTGAGGCATACCCCCTTGTAGTGCATCAAGAAAGACTCTGCTCTTGGATGTTGCTGCAGCAAATGTGCTCCAGTTAACATCTGGCAAATTCAGGTCCCCCATCAAAAATATCTCTCCTTTTTCTGCCACTCTAAGGATGCCTTCTATCATTTCCTTGTCCCTTTCCTCCCCCTGAAACGGGGTCTGTAAACAACACCTATGCGGATTGTGGTGCAATTTCCTGTCTCCCAGGTGACCCACAGTGCCTCCTCTCCTCCGTTTACCCTGTAGTTCCATTTCTTTGAACCCTTCCCTTACATACAGAGCTACTCTGCCTCCTCCTCCTCCTCTTTTACCCTCCCTGTCCCTCCTGTAGATTTTGTACCCTGGTATGTTGACATCTCAGTCATGGTTCTCTGTGTACCATGTTTCTGTGACTGCTGCAATATCCAGCCAACCCTCTTCCATCATGGCCACTAGTTCAGGAAGCTCGTTTCCCAGACTATGGGTATTGGTACTCATCGCCCTCCATTATTTGATGGCCTTACCCCTTTTAGCCCCATCACTGCCCTTACTGCCTTTGCCTTTTTCTCCACTGACCCCTGCCCTGCCTCCTATCGACTTCTCTATCTTGGGGTTTACTTCATCGACTAACCTGTTTTGTGGGGGGGGGGCAGGGAATTCCCTGCTCCTTTTCAGTGCCTCTCCCTCTAGCTAGTTTAAAAACTTTCCTATGAAGCATTTAAACCTATCACCTAAGAGCCTGGTTCCCCTCCTGGACAGATACAGACCATCATGCCACTATAGGCCTGTAGTCCTCTAGGTGGACCCCTAGTCCCCAGTGAAGCCAAAACCCTGCGCTGCGCACCAGTTTTTCAACCATTCATTGAATCCCATGGTGTGGAGTACCCTAGCCTCACTCATGCCACAGACAGGCAGCACCTCAGAGAAGGTTACCGTGCATGCTATGTGTCTCAGGCCGTTCCCCAACTCCACAAACTCCTCATGCACTGCTCTGATCCCATTCCCCCCAGCTAGGTCATTTGTCCCTAGGTGGACAAGGATATCCAGCTCCCTTTCCTGTGCTGCTGCTTCCGTGATCCTGAGGATTCACTTCCTGTCCCTCCAAGACATTGTGCCGGGCAGGCATCTTGCCTCCCTCTCCCCTCCCTCCCTCAGTTCTACCCCCTTAACAACTGAGTCCCCCACCAGGAGCAGTTTCCTTCCCCTGTGGGGTCCCATGACACCCTCCTTGGTCTCTACTGCGGGTGCCTCCATAGAAAAACCATGCTCCGCTAGAACGGCGTATGACTTGTGAAAAGGTACAACTGGAGCAGACCCAGAAAAAGCCAAAATCCTCAACAACAAATACTTCTGCTCGGTGTTTACCAAAGAGGACCCAGGGAGATGACCCAGCCCTGAAAAAATACAACACCCCAGGAAAAAAGGATGGACACGAGTCCCCTTACAGAAGCCGAAGTACAGGAGGCACTAAATAAACTAAAAGCAGACAAAGCCATGGGACCAGACAAGATGCACCCCAGAATCCTTAAGGAACTGAGGGCAGAATTAGCAGCCCCTCTGGCACTTCTATTCACGAAATCCTTGAAGAGTGGTGTGGTACCGGAAGACTGAAAAAGGCAATAGTGGTTCCACTTCACAAATCAGGCAGTTGTAAAGAGGCTAGTAATTACAGACCGGTGGGCTTCACATCTATAGTAGGGAAACTAATGGAGACACTAAACAGAGGATCATAGCATTCCTTGAAACTAGCGGCTAACAAGACCCTTAACATCACGGTTTCACAGCAGGTAGGTCATGCCAGACAAATCTGCTTAAGTTTTTTGACTACGCTACAAAAATAGTGGAAGATGGGTGGGGCAGTAGATGTGGTCTACCTTGACTTTAGTAAGGCCTTCGACTCAGTTCCACACAGAAGGCTGGTAAAGAAGCTTGACCACACAGGGGTTGGTCCAGAAGTAGTCAGATGGATACAAAACTGGTTACAAGGCAGAACCCAGAGGGTACAAGCTAATGGAACACAATCGATGGAAGGCAGGGTGACCAGCAGGGGGGGGCCCAGGGCTCAGTGTTGGGCCTCTGCTCCTAAAAGTTTTTATAGCAGACATCACTGATGGACTGGAAGGGAAGGTGTGTCTGTTTGCAGACGACACCAAGATATGTAACGAGGTGGACACCTCAGAAAGAATGAGCAAGATGAAAGCGGACCTCAAGAAACTAGAAGAATGGTCTGGAGTGTGGCAGCTGAAATTTAATGCCAAAAAGTGAAAGGTCATGCACATAGGAAAGAAAAATACAAGAAAGGAGTATTATCTAGGAGGCGCAAGACTGGCAGTCTCAAACCAGGAACGAGATCCGGGAATCATAATCTCAGACTACTTGAAGGTTAGTAAGCAGTGTGAGAAGGCAACATTGACAGCCAACAGAATGCCTGGCTGCATTGGGAGAGGAATCACAAGCAGGAGAGAGGTGGTACTACCACTGTATAGATCGCTGATCAGGCCTCACCTGGAATACGGAGTCCAATTCTGGAGGCCTCAGGAAGGACATTCACCAGGTAGATACAGTACAGAGAAAGGTGACAAAAATGATTCAGGGTCTGTAGTACTTGTCCTACGAGGAAAGACTTGGGGAACTGAATATGTACTCCCTGGAGCAGATGGGGGGGGGGGGAGAGAAGGGAAGGACATGACTGAAACATACAAGCACATAAAAGGCATTAACAAGGTACAGGCACAGGAACTTTTTCACTTCAGAAGGGCTCCAGGACCAGGGGACATGACCTCAGGCTGCAAGGAAGAGAGTTCTCTACCAACACCAGGAAGTTTTTCTTCACAGAAGATTAGTAGACACCTGGAACAGCCTGCCTAAAGAGGTTGTGGGGGTCAACACTGTGGGGGGATTCAAGAATGCATGGGACAGACACAAGGGAGCCCTGACTACAAAGGGCAACTAGAGTGTCAAAACAGGTCCAAAACAAATGGGCAGACTAGATGGACCTAGTGGTCTCCTTCTGCCGTCAATTTCTATGTTTCTATGGAGGGATGCGCCTCTGTTCCACCACCCTCATCTTCCCCAAGCCCACTGTGGACCAACCACTCCTCTTTCTTGGCAACCTCTGAGGCAGCGGCAGCAGCCTTTGCAGTCCCTGTGTGGGGGAGGAGGTTTCCCTGCTCTTTGCTAGTTCAGCCTGGAGACGGGCAACCTCCTCCCTCAGAGCATATTATTAGCACTCATCATTCATTGTGCCACTGAATGTCAAGTAAAGAGATGTTTCTCCTGTGTGAGACCACTGGGTAGGGCTATGGGTAGGTACAACTTCCCAGAGGGTTGTGCTAGCTGAACATCTAACCCACTTACAAGTTACTCTTGGTAGAGGCACCGTGCTAATAGTTTCTCTGACACTGTTATGATTTAAACCACTGACCTAATTCGACTTTTTGTATAACTCGTTGCTGTATCGTACACTATTCTTGCTCATTTTTGTCAGAAATGACAAAGTCCATGTTGGACAGCGAATCTAGTACACTGACACTGTACGATTCTAACTATTAACCTTATGCATCTTTCTGTATAACCAGTGCCATATTGTTCAGCGTATTACCTCGTTGTTGTTACTCCTATCAATTTGTTGTTACCTGTCTGTGTTCTGATGTGGAACCTTTGTAAAAGAATCCCTGGTTCAAAGGTATTTGTAATCATAGTTATCAATAAATAAATGAATTAATAAATTAATAAATAAATTAATAAATAAAATGTGAGAAGAGAGCCCCTGGTAACAGCTAAATCTGATCCCAGGCCCCTCAACCTGCATTCTGGACCACAGGCAGGGGCAGTAGCCCATTGTGAGGTGGCACCCGGGTTATATCTTTGGAGGCATCATTGGGATTATTGCCCCCTAGTGGCCAAACCATGAACATTCCAGATGGACCCCACATGGGGGTTGGCATTAAAATGGAGACGGTCACTAGCCCTAGTTTTGAAATCCCTACTAATAAAATGGCTGTGCTTTGCCTGCTTGGTTGGTGTAAGGCATAAGAGGTTGACCCCCCCAAAAACTTTGTTTTTTTTTTTTTTAATTTAGTCTTTTTATTTAATTTATAAATGCAACAATTTTACAAGCAGCAATACATCACTTATGAATACCAGTTGATAATATCACAATTACATTACATATATACTTGTAGCAATCATATGAGGGGAAAATAAATTAACACTTTATTACTTCAGTATCCAGAGAATCATAATTACTCATTTTAAGTTCAGTCTGTGATCCATTTAAATCAAATCAGACATAGTACGGTGAACCCTCCCCTTTCCCTCCCAGACTTTATTCCCAATAAAATTCAAGAAGCATCACAGATCATATCCCGGGTATCTTTTCAGTGCAAAAGACGAGCAAAATTATATGCTCAGTACATAGCTTAAGGTACAAAATCATCATAATGATTTAGTTGGTATGATATCCACTTTTGCCATTGCACATCAAATTTTTGACCTTTGCCCATCATCTTGGCCGAGAGTCACTGAAGGGCATATATCTCCCTGGACAAAATAATCCAGGCTTTTTTAGTGGGTATTTTATTTGTAAACCACAGTCTAGTGATAATTTTGTGGGCTGCTGTTATACATTTTAAAATTTGTTTCAGCAAGTTTTTGTCAATTCGTAGACCATTTGGTTTAATAAAAGTCAATATAAATGTGGGAGTAAATAAATCAGTGGTGTCATGAATTGCACTCAGCTCCTCGAGGATCTCTTCCAAAACTTGGATAGCTGAGGACACGACCAAAGGACATGGTTCTGATTTGCTCTGTCATTCCCACATTCTCTCCAACACTGTCCCTTCCCTAATTCTCCCATACTAGCCAGCAAGGCTGGTGTGCAGAAGAAACAAGAACGGAGTTTCCACATGTATTCACGCCAGTATGGTGAGAAAAAGATTTTTATAGTTGGTAAAGCAGAGTCATTCCAGTCCTGCTCACTGATTGATACCTGTAGTTCTTGTTCCCATCTAAACCTGATTGAGTTGGTTGAGTCTCCCTGTCTTTCATTTAAGGCCTTATATATCTTACTAATTAGGTGATCCAAGGTTGTTCCTCTGATATGAGCTTGTAATGGTTGTATTATTTGGGTAGGGTTTTCACTTAGGGCCGCGAGTGACCATTCATATGGCTGGAAGTATGATTTAAGATGTAAATAAGAAATAAAATATTTATGGGGCAAGTGACATTCCTTTTGAATGGAGACAAAGGGAAGGAGACCTGTTCTGCCCACTAACTGGAAAATGAATAAAATGCCATATCTCTGCCATTGAACAACATAGGAGCCTGAGGGACCTGCTGTCAAATTTGCATTATACTCCAGTGTTCCCAAGAACAATTTTTCAGGGAATGTAAAATAATCATTACTGACCTTAAGACATATTTTTAAGGGTTCCCTGGTGAACTTCGGATAATTCATTATCCCTTGGCACTTTGGGGCGTCCCAAAAAAGAGCTCCTGAGTGTTGTATAGGTCTCCCCATGTTACTTCTAATTGTTTCCAGTGTGCATCATACTGTTTATTTAGCCAATGTAGGACTACCCTTAACTGTGCTGCCATCGCATACATTTTGAGGTCAGGGAGGTTAAGGCCACCTTTCTCTCTCTGGCCAGTTGCAGAACAGAATATCTAATTCTGGGACGCTTTCCGCTCCAAATAAAAGCAGGATATCATTCTGTCCCACGCCTGGAAATATGTTTTAGCTAGGGTGAAGGGCAGTGTCTGAAGAAAGAACAATATGCGGGGAAATACATTCTGCTTAACTGTATCTATCCTACTCAAAAAGCTTAGGTGGGGGAGTCGTGACCAATGAGATAGATCTTCTGTCAATTTTAGGGTTAAAGGTTCGAGATTTGAGAGCTCGGCATGAATGGGGTTTCTTGTGAGCTTTATTCCCAAGTATCTCATCTCTTGTCTGTGCCACTTAAAGGAGAAGTCTCTTTTGAAGTGGGAGGGAGATAACTGTACATCAATACCTCGGTTTTTGATTTGTTAATTTTATATCCTGCTAGCTTACCAAGTGTTTGTAGCTGTTTCCATACCTCTGAGATGGATTGTTCAAGTTCGGTGAGAGCCAGCAGAATATCATCCGCAAATAGTGATATCTTGTGCGGGTGACCTCCCAATGGAAGGCCCTCTATGTCCCGAGAAGATCTGATGGCAATGGCCTGGGGTTCGAGATATACAGCAAACAACATTGGGGACACTGGGCATCCCTGGCGGTGCCCCTAGAGAGTTGGAATGCATCTGAAAGTGCCCCATCCACCTTAACATTTGCTTTAGGGGAGGCATAAATATTTTGTAATTGTTTTATAAGTTGTTCCGGGAATCCAAAGTGCTCCAGAGTCTGTCATAAAAAAGACCAGCTGACCCGGTCGAATGCCTTTTCAGCATCTAACCCCAGTAGCACCAAAGGGATTTGTCTTTCTGTGGCATAATCTACTGAGAAATGTGTATGCCTTATGGCATCATGAGCCTGTCTGCCCTCAATAAAGCCCACTTGATCAGGGTCAATAACAGCTGGTAGTAAATGGTCTATTCTAGAGGCCATGGCTGACATGAAAATTTTGTAATCATAATTTAGCATTGAAATGGGGCAAAATGAGGAGGGGTGTTTAACATCTTTATGGGGTTTAAGTATGGCTGATATGGTGGCATATTGCCATGTGGTTGGGGGGGGGGGGTTCCTCCTCCTGGACCGCATGTAAGGCCGGGAGTAATATGGGTAGTAGCAGCTTTTTGAATTTGTTATAAAATTCAGAGGGATACCCATCTGGACCTGGCGCCTTCAGGGTCTGAGCTTTATTAGAACTTGGAGTAGTTCTCCCTCTTTGATTGGCACCAGCAAGGCTTCAGCCTGTAGTGGGCTGATTCATGGTATTGGTAAACTCTGTAAATATGATTTGATGTTGTCTGGGGGAATTTCCTCTTCTTTTGTGCACAACTCGTGGTAAAACCACTGTAGAATAAGTCTAATTTCCCCTGTTTTTTTTGCTAATCTCCCTGTTTTAGGATCTACCATGCTGATTATGTTCGCTCTGGTTCTCTGTTCTCTCAATTTTCTTGCTAAATTTCTGGAGGCCTTAGGTCCCCCCTCATGATGTCTTGTCTTAAAATAAAATAGTTTTTGTTGTACTGATTGGTCTACTATTTTTTGTAGCTTTTGTTTTACAATTCTTAATCGTAGTCGTATTGTGGGGTCCTTTTGATCTGGCCAATGCTGTAAATGTAATAGCTCCTCCTGCAGGCCTTTATGTGTTTTTTCCCTCTGCTGTTTTTTAATGAATGAAAATTGTATAATCTCCCCTCTTAATACTACTTTTATAGTATCCCACAGAATTGTGGGGGCAACTGCATGTTGCATGTTTTCTTGTTTAATTCTAGGTACAGCCTCCTGGACCAACTCAAGGAACTCTGGGTCCCTAAGATGGGCAAGGTTCAGGCACCAATTGGTTTTCTTATATTGTGCCCCTAAATCCACCCTGAGATATAAGGGAGCATGATCCGATAAGAAGGTGATCCCATGCCATACATCACAAATGGAGTCTAAATGCTCAACCGTGGTTATAAAGTAGTCCAGTCAAGCCCCACTTCCCACGTGTGGGGCCCAGTGGGTGTATTCTTTTGTCTTAGGAAAAAAATTTCTCCAGGTGTCCACCAAGCCCAGAGAAGTGATGGTTTATTTTGTGTATTTTTGGAGAGTGTTAGATCTATGGGCTAGAGGGGTATCAGCATCCAAAGAGGGGTTTAAAATGATGTTCAAGTCTCCCCCCAGCAGCAATTGTCCCTCCATGAGGGACATTAACTCCGCGAAGAATTTTACTACTAACGGCTTCCCTGACCCAGGAGGGAAATAGACAGATGCCAGGGTAACAGGTCTTAAGTACAGCTTGCCCGTCACTATGGCATAGCGGCCCTCCGGGTCACTAATCTCACTTTATTTTTCAAAGGGCACCTCCTAGGAGAGTAGAATCATCACCCCTCTCCTTTTCCCATCCCTATAGGATGATTCAGTTACTATAGAATACCCACACCTCTGAAATTCTTTATGTTCGTCCGAGGACATGTGGGTTTCCTGCAGCATAATAAGCCCTGATCTCTCTATTCTGAATAACTGAAATAATCAAGAGCGCTTTATCGGATTACTAATCCTATTCACATTTAAAGATAAAAATCAAAGTATATTAGCCATATCTACTTCTGATCAGTCCTTGTATGCATATTTCCTGCGTGTTAAAAGTACAATATATCCCCTTCCTTCCGTGCTTATGCCTTTTCACCCCTATGTTCAATAATATTGTATTATCAATTGCTTTATGTACTGTAACTGATATAAGCAAATGATAATATCTGCCTGTTCTATTCAAACACCATAACACTGTCCAAGTGTTTAAAACTACACAAGGAAATAAAAAATGAGGAACAGAGACCCCCAGGAAATGGTCCCTGTGTGTCTCATCTCCAGTAAGGGCTTATGGATACGTCGACCGTTTAGGGATGGATTTCTGACCCTATAATGGTCAGGTGGGCATGCAGCGCTACAAAAAATGCATTAAGTCATGCCGCCCTTTCCTGGGCTATTGTATAATTAAACCATAACTATGGAAGGACTATCAGCAAGCTTCAGTGGGGGAGGGGGGGTAATCCAAGGGAAATTCAGAAACATCCTTCTGATTCACTAACCTTTTTCCCCCATCTATAAGCTTGGCAATATAAAACAGGATTTCCATTTCCCAATGTCCCCACCCCAAACAGACTTCCCCGAGTTGCATTGTGTAGCCCCTGTATGCAGTCACCTCCGCATCAAGTTACCAGTTTTTTTAATTCTCTGCAGAACCTCTCTCGCCACTCACTCTGGTGCAGGTCGTTGAAATCTTTGTAAAAGGTTTTTCACATCCTCTAGGGTTGCTTGACTGTCTCTTTCTGGAACCTGGATCCCTAGCAGTGTCCCAAACAGCATTGCGAAGGCCTTGCTGAGTTTTCCTGAGTGGATTGAACCAGGCCCCTGAGTTGAAGAGCTTTTGTTGCTTCATCTGGTGTCTCAAAGGTTTGGGAGCCATCTGGAAACATGATGACTAGTCGAGCAGGGTATGGAGTAGCAAATTTTAGTTGTTGTTGCTTTAAAAGACGGAGTATCGGAGCGTAGGCCCTGCGCTTGGCTGAAATAGATGGGGAGTAATCGTTGTCGAAATAAATGTGCTTTCCTTTATACTTAGTATCCCTCATTCTCCAGGCTCTGGTAAGGATAGTTTATTCAGTAGTATAGTTTAAAAACTTCATTATGATGGAGCGAGATCATCTGTCTGGCTGAGTTGGTTTCGGCAATAGCACCCGATGGACTCGCTCTATGTTGAATTTAAAAGCTGGGTCTAATTGCAGAGAGTCGCGGAGGAGCTCCTCCACAAATTTTAAATATCTCTCCCTTCTTCGTTCTCTGGAATCCCATGTATTCTCAAATTATTCCTTCGCGATCTGTTTTCCAAATCCTCACACTTCTCTTTTAAAGCATGCTCTTCATCTAGCAAGTGCACTACCATGCGTTCTAGCCTGTCAGTCCGATCATCTAATTCAGTATGTTGTGCTTCAACCTCAGTAACACGAGATGAAAGTTTACTGATTTCTGTAGTTAATTCTGACTGGAAAGTTCGAACCTCAGTCCTGAATTTCTGCAACTCTGCTAGAATGGTAGCATTGCTGAGTTGTTGAGAGGAGGCCCCATTTGGAGCCACCATGTCTGACTGAATCTCTGCAGAGCTTAATTAAGGGTGAGAAAATCCTGCTGAATCCTTACTTCTGGGGGTACATATGGTCCTTTTTTTGCCTCCCATTCAATGCTGTGGCTCTCCCCGATATTCTTTTTTGATTATTTTTGCGTTTTATTTGTGAGAGAGTCTGTTTTTAGCCCAGGATCAGCAGAGCTGGGTTTTACCCTTTCATCCTGGTCAGTGACATCACTGGAAGTCCCCCCCCCAAAAAGCTTTGATGCTCTTAGATACACTACTGGGCACTGATAAAGGTGTTATTGAGGCAGCCCTTGCTAAAGTCATATGTCTGGGTCAGGCTATTGTGAAGGGTCGAATGGCTGATTTGATTGCACAGACCTTAATGGCACTGGTGGAATGCAGTAACCTGGTGGACAGTGAAAGAGTGCCCAGTGCCATTATCCCTGATGAGTCTAAGGTGGGATGGAAGGTAATTACCATGCATAGCATGATGTGTACACCCGAGGGGTCCCCTGAATCTTAAGGACTAAAAGACAAGCTTGATAAACTGTTACAGGCTGAGGGTTAAATTCTGAGTGACTTGAAAAAATTGCTTGAGACTCGGGGGGGGGGGGGCCTGCACCAGCCCCTGTATCTGTGCCTATTCCAGCTCCTGTTCCCTTAGTCAGTCATGACTCATACCGAAAGTTGCAAATGTTCTCAGGCACCCTTCCCACACCTACTGGGGAGAATGACCTGGAAACGTGGATAGACTATGCCTCACTTCTTGTGCAACAGTGGCAGTGTAGTGAGGCTCAGAAAAGAAAGAGAATTATGGAGAGCCTCCAAAGCCAGCCTTTGGTGCTGTTAGGGTCTTCCAAGCCACTGATCCAGATGCCCCTGCCCAAGAGTATTTGGCTACTCAGGAGGATGTATTTGGCAGTACGGCATCTAGGGAGGAACTCTGGTTGAAATTTAAACTTACTCGCCGGTGGCAGGGAGAGCCCTTATCTGCTTTTCTGACGTAGAACCTTTGTAAAAGAGCCCTGGGCTCAAAGGTAACTTGTAATCCTAGAATTGAAATAAAAAAAATAAAAAAATAAAACATAATAAAAAAAAAAATGTACTTTTCTGGACTGGATAGAGAAAGCTTTATAGTGAGTGTTCCACAGGGGAGGCGTGGCCTCCCAGGATCTGAACCATATGACTGGAGCATATACTTGAGGCTGCTTGCCAGTCTACTATATTAACCCTTAAACTGCGTTTGGTGAAGAAGAGAGACAACCCACTTTGCTACCGGGTATTAATAATGGAAGTCCAAAAAGTCAAATGGAAAGAAGAGGAACACTGGGGATCCTATCCTGCCTCTGCAGATGTTGCCCGCGCCATTGATGGGACTCGGGCGATTAAAGCCCAAGGGTGTGATGTGAGACCCATAGAACACAAAGAGATTATTAATGACTCTCAGCAGCTGAAAGAAATTCAAAAACTGAATATGGGTGTGACCACTAAGACTGGCTCCAATAGTGATCAATATACTCGTCAGAACTTGTCGGTGATGAGCATGGGTATGCATGCCCAGGTGCCCCCTGTGGATGGCAGCTTAGAGACCCGAATCAATTAACTGTCTGCCCTGGTAAAGGAAATGATGGGGCGTAGTGTGCAGCCCCAGGCTTGACATGGTGGGAGGGAGACCAAACAAGGACCCTCTGCTGTCAGTGCCTCTGCCCATGTTTCAAGTATGCATTCTGTGCAACCCCCTAGCCACGAATGGAGACCCACTTCCAATATAACATCACAGCCAAAGCGGACCAGAGAAGGTGTGCTCTGTTCCAAGTGTGGGAATATGGTCACATTAAGAGGGAGTGCCGATCATGAGAGGACCCAGCCTGGACGAGAGACAGACTGCTTGAAGAGAAGCACCCGAGACAGAGAAATCCCAGTGGGGCCCCGGCCCAGTCCCAATCCAAATCCAACTTATCTGTGGCAAAGTCATTTGTTTAAGTTCCTACAAATACCTCACTGGATTGGTCAGAGTTGTGGGCCCCTCTATGGAAACTACTGTGCATACTGAAGGAATTCCTGTCAGAACAGTTCTAGACAGTGGTTTGCTAGTAACCATAATTTTCAGACTGGTATGATCAGCATTTGTCCAACTACCCTTTGCAACTGCTTGATGGACTATATGTATGGGGACTAAGTGATATATCGTATCTATATCTCAGCTACCTCAAAGTCTTTCCCCTCTTCTGTTGCTGGTGTGGGAGATTCTGTAGACTCTAACATTAGTGTATCCTTCTTCTGGTCTATATGATGGTATTCCAGTATTAATTGGCACCAATGCCCGCATGTTTGGCCACCTAGCCCAATTATGTCAAGGAAGACAGCAGAAAATGATTGGTAGAGCCCTGCACATCCACGCTATGCTGAAGAATGCCTAGGAGTTGCAACTGTATCCCAAGGAAGATGACAAAGATGAGCCTTTGGGTATCGTACGAAAGAAAGATCCTTCAGCTATCATGCTGTCCCCAAATGCAGCATCAGTGGAGAAGTTTGGTTGAAAAAAGATGTGATCAGATACTTAAGCTGGATGTCATAGAAGATGGTAAACTGCCTGATGGGTTGCTGGTTAAACCTAGTATGCTTCCTGTTTGGGTCCATGCCTGTGCCAGACGTGTGGTCGTTCAAGTAAAAAATGTCACTGACAGAGACATAGAAGTTCAGAGAGATTGCACCTTGGCCAAAGTTTACTGCATTGACATTGCTGTACTGCCCTCAGGGAAAAAGAGAGGAGAAGAATGTGAAGTATCTGCAGACCTGTTTAATTTCTGAGATTCACCCATTTGAGGGGGGTTGGAAGGCCCGAATCAGTAAAAAACTTGCCCAGAGAATTAAGGTGTTAGAGTGGGATGTTGGATGTGTTACTGGTGCTGAACACCACATTCATCTTCATTATAGAGAAAGATTGTGAAGACTGGCACCAGCTGACACAGATGATGCAAGGCACCATTTGCAAGAAATGCTAGCTGCCGGAATAATTCAAGAGTCATGGAGCCCATACGCATCCACAGCTGTAGTGATGAAAGAAAAATGGTGCAGTGATGATGTGCATGGATTGCAGAACACTCAATAAAAGAACTGTACCAAACTAGTACATCATGCCACGCATACAGGATGCGCTGCACTGCTTGAATGGGAGCAAGTGGTGTTCTGGCCTTGATTTGTGTAGTGGGTACTATCAGATCCCGATGGCTCCAGAAGATAGGGAGAGGACAGCATTTATTTGTCCCCCGAGTTTTTGAGTTTCCCAGGATGCCGCAAGGAATCTTGGGTGCCCCCGCAACATTTCAGTGGCTTATGGGGCATGCAGTGGGTGACATGAACCTCCTCAAGTGTCTAGTCTACCTTGATGATATAACTGTATTTGGCAAGACTCTTGAACACGAAACACACCTTTTCAACGTACTTGATCGACTTGAGGAATGTTCTACCTAAAACAATCTATGGATAATTGCCAATTCTTTCAGAATTCCATAAAATATGTGGATCACATTGCGTTTCCTCAAGGCATACAAACCGATTCCAGTAAGGTGAAAGCTTTAACAGATTGGCCAAAGCCTAACAACCTGAAAGAACTACAAAGATTCCTTGGCTTTTGTGGTTATTACCATAAATTTGTTAAAGACTACACCAAGATAGTGTGGCCTCTGTTGAACTTAGCTCAATGGTACCCACACACTCATAAGAAATTCACAAAAGACATCAGAGGCACAGTAAAGATCTATTTCAAGCCTCACAAACCTTTTGGTCAGAGATGGACTTCTGATTGCGATACTGCCTTTGAGGAAATCATCTACCAGTTAACGCATGCTCCAGTACTAGCTTATGCAGATCCTTCAAAACCCTATATGCTGCACACAGATGCCAGCCTTGGGGAGCTGTACTTTCTCAAGAGTGTTCTGAGGGATTACGTCCTGTAGCTTTTGCTATCAGAAGTTTGTCACCTTTAGAGAAAAACTATCCTTGTCCACAAACTAGAATTCCTCGCCCTCAAGTGGGCCATAGTGGAACAAATCCACAAGTATTTGTTTGTTCCAAAGATCCTGGTGAAGACAGACAGCAACCCACTGACATATGTCCAAACTTCTGCTAAGTTAGATGCCATGCGGCACAGATGGCTCTCTGCTCTTTCTACCTACAACTACGCTGTAGAGCATCGCCCATGCCTGAATCACACTGATGCAGATGCTCTTTCTTGTAGACCTACCTCTAATCAACAATGGGTGTGCATTTCTGAACAATCAGTACAAGCTCTTTGCCACAAAAATTTAAAAGAGGTGAGCCTTTATCCACAGAGAATGTAAACTGTCTGGCAGATTGCCTGGGACCCCCAGATACTTGCATACCAGCGACTTACTGTAGTTTTTCAGCTCTGCATTTAAGTTAGTTGCCCCAGCTGATCAACCCCAGTTCAATTTTTTTTTTTTTTTTTTTTTTTTAAGGAGGCAGTATAGTGCAGTGGTTTAAGGCTCTGAGCAGCAAACCTGGAGACCTGGGTTTGAATCCCACAGCCACCACTTGCATACTGTGTGATCCTGAGCAAGTCACTTAATTTCCTTGTGTTCCCAGGTCGCACCTGTAAACAAGCTTCAACTTAGTGTCGCTCTCCTGGTTAAAAAAAAAAAAAGACATTCCCAGAGAACAAAATTGTGACTCCGTAATAAAGAGAGTCATTAATACTTTAAGAAAGCACGAGGATGTCTCTAAACTGCGGACCACTGACACCGTTACTGCTTTATTAATAAATAATAACTATTTTAAAGCACTATTCACAAAGTATCAAACCGCTGCACAGAACAAACACAATGCTTAAAAATACTGAAATTCTAAAAACAGTTATCCACTCAGTTATTTAAAAACATAATTATAATAATCCAACAAAGACTAGGTAAAAGTATCAACAAAGGAGAGCCCAAATACATAAGTTTTTAAAGCAGTTTTGAAGCTCTCCACTGTCAGGCACTCTCATATCCAAGGAGGCAGAGAGTCCTACAGGGTTGGGGCTGCAAATAAAAATGCCCACGATCCAGAAGTTTTTAACCGTATCCTGGGAATCTCCAGCAACTCCTCTTCGGCAGCGAGGAGCGGTCAGAGGGGGCAGGAGATCTTGCAGGTAGCTCAGTCCCAGTCCATGAAGGGCTTCGTAGGTCAGCAGACCAACCTTGAAGGTGATCCACCACTGAACTGGCAGCTAGTGCAGTTCATGTAGCACAGATGTAATATCACTGGAATGGGATGATCCAGGTAATAACCTGGCCCCAGCATTCTGCACCAGCTGCAAGCGGTGGACATTGACCCACAGAAGCCCTAGATAAAGGGAGTTACAGTAGTCCAGGCAAGAGGTCACAAAGGCGTGGATCAAAGTTGGAATGTCACCAGATGGAATTAGGTTTTTAATCTCGGTGATATTCCTCAGATGATAAAAAGACTTAACCCATCATCAAGTATTACCCCCAGATTTCGCGCCCGTTCAGAGGTCCACAACTGGGAACCCCCAAGCCAAAGCCCTGAGGGACATCCCGACGCAGACCCCTCTATCTGGTGACCAGGATCCACTACCAACACCTCAATCTTATCCAAATTTAGTTTCAGCCAGCTGGTATTCATCCACTCTTGGATTTCTACAAGACAGTTAAACACTGAGCGTGCACTGTCCTGGTTAGGCACAAAGGACAAGTAAAGCCGAGTATCATCTGCATAGCAGTGAAAACCCAGCCCATCCCACCTCACAAGGTCTCCTAACAGCAGCATGTACACCACGAACAGCATGGGAAACAGCACGGAACCCTGCGGCACCCCACATGGCAGAGACAATGACTCAGAGGAATAAATCCCCGAGACCACTTTCCGAGATCTGCCAGTGGGGAAAGAATGGAACCATCTGAGGACTGTACAAGTCAGGCCACAGATGACTCGCAGACATTCCTGCAGTACCCCATGGTCCACGGTGTCAAAAGCTGAAAAGAGAGATCTAAAAGTATAAAGATGGAACAGCATTTCTGATCTCTCGCAATCAAGAGATCATTGAGTACCTGAACCAGAATAGTCTCCATGCTATGCCTTTTATGAAAACCGGACTGGAGAGGGTCGCAGATGTCATGGATGGTCTAAGATGGCTCTCCAGTTGTAGTGCCACAACTTTCTCAATAGTCTTTCCCACAAAGGGAAGGTTAGAGACCAGTCTGTTGTTAGCAGGGCAGTCTGGGTCAAGTGAAGATTTCTTGAGAAGGGGAGTTATCACCACTTCCTTCAGGAAGCACGGAAACTCCCCAGACTCCAGTGAACACCAGACTATCTCCGCAAGGATTGGGCCGATGACATCAATACAACCTAATAAACGGCAAGTAGGGCCCAGGTCCAAACTACAGCAAGTCGGGTGCATACCCTGGAGAATCTGCATGACATCCACGATCTCCGGCCGCTCAAACTCCATCCAACAGAACCGAGGCGTAGCGACCCCGCACCAACCACCATCCTCCCATACAGCATGCTAAGTGGACCTCAGACCTGATGTCAGCAACCTTATCAGCAAAGAAGCGAGTAAACTCCTCACACTTATCCTGAGGAAACGCTCTTCAAACTTGCAAACTCCCCTGGAAGGATAACTACGGTAACCCCTTGTCAGCTCAATCCCTAGGGCATACCACCTTTCCCCTTCCCCTTCCTGTGCACTACCAGTTTTCCTCCTATGTTTTAGCACTTATCCACCTCTCCTCCTACGGTACTCCCACCCATACCCCTGCCTGTCCACCGACACCTTCTTTACTGAAATACAAAACAGAAAAGTTCTGCACTCCACTGCAATTTACCACAGAAAAACTTAAATAGCTGTGTATCTTCTATTTATTTCTTTTCAACACAGCAGTATTAACAACAGCATAAATAAAATAGTATTACAGCGTTTTCGATGGTAACAAAAAGCAGTGACCGCTTTCCCGTGTCCGAATAAACACCCCCCTGCGCTTCGACCAGCAACTCAGTCTTCATTAGGGGGTAAAGTGTGTTTCACATAATCTTCCTTAAATAGCCACAAAATCCGTTATTAAATTAACTACCACTTAGGGAAGCCCCTATTATTACATCATTTTCTACAACAAATACTGACAAGTGGCTATGGAGGGATTTAAGCATGCTTGCATCCATTTACTAAAATGACTTACTGAAATAGACTTGCTGACATAGCCTATCTACCTTCGCTGCTCTGTGAATTACAACTGGTTGTTGCCCATAATCCTGGCACTCCCATTAATACCCCTGCCTGTCTTCCATCTTTTACTGAAATAGACTTGCTGACAATGCCTTTCTACCTTGGCTGCTCTGTATAATATACCTGATTGTTACCCCCACTCCTGGGAGAATTTTGTAACTACCTCATACTTGTGATTATTAACATTGTCATTGTCGTGTTAAACTCTATTTGTTCTTGTTACCAGATGTGGAACCTTTGTAAATAAGCATCTTGCGCAAAGGCTGTATCCGAAAAATTAAATAAAATAAAACAGACAAACTGGATTGCACAGTCTGTCCACAGTTCGAAAGAGCTGAGCTGGTCAGTTCTGCATGGCAGAAATCTCCCCGGATAGGAATTCTGCCTTCTTACGGGAGACTGCTGACTGATAGTCTCTATAATGTTCCATCAGTCTAAGTCTGTTTGCATCCTGGCCGGATCTCCGCCAGCACTGTTCTAACCTTCGCCCTACTCGCCTCATATCCCTCAAATCCCCATTGAACCAAGGGGACGAGGGTGAAGGGTGAGAGGGCAAACACGGACTGGAGCCAGGGTATCCAGAGCCACCGCCACTGCCCAATTATAGGCCTGTAACAGGTTCTCTGGACCCTTGCTTGCACCCGGTAATCCAGATAGGTCCAACTCCACCAGAAGACCTTCTGGGGTCACTCCCCACAAAGGGCGGTATCGGACCATCTCCACTGGGGCAGGTCTATGGGGGGGTCCAGGAGATTGAACCTTATAGTGTGGCGATCAGACCATCCAACCAGTTCCACCTTCAAGTCGGTGGTCTCCATCCCCAGGAGGAAGATCAGGTCCAATGAGTGACCATAATTGTGAGTCGCTGAGGCAACCACCTGTGTGAAGCCCAAAGAAATCATAAGTCAGAGGAAGTCCTGACCAAACTACGAGAGTTCGTTGTCGACCCAGGCACTGAAGTTGCCCAGAACCATCAATCTGGGAGACTCCGACACCATGTCGACAACAAAATCCGCGACTTCTTGCAGGGACAACTTCTTGGCTCCAGGTGGATGGTAGACAAGCATGATCCTGCACCCCCACACCTGTGGCTACAGTACACTCAAAGGATTTGACTCCCTCAACTGGCACGTCTACAAGGTCCAATTCCAATTTAAAACAAAATTGCTACACCCCCACCCCTGCAATCTGATCTTGCACAGTGTATCACTGAAAACCCGATCAGAATCGCTGCCGCTAAAATGGGGCCAGCATTCTCATCCAGCCAAATCTCTGTGATGTATGCCAGATCTGCTGATCCAACAAGATCGAATATGATAGCCATCTTCTGTTTAATGGATCTGGCATTACACAACACCGTGCGAGTCGGATGAGATACCGGAGCCGACCGAGCAACAGGTCCAGTTAACACAGGGCCCTTGGGTATGGGCACCAAGCAAGCTGAACCATTTCGCCCCAGGGCATCTCCTGGTCCTCGCTACCCCAATCCGGCTGCTCCACTCTCTCCCCCCTTCCGGTCCAGGACCCCCACCTCTCCGCCTTCTACCCACTATCCCCATCACCCTGCAGTGACCATAAACTGCTGTGGGCAATATTACTGCGAGAGTGGTCTAAACTCAAGCTGCATGACCAGTTGTTATATCGAGAACTGACTGATAATCACGGAGAGCTTGTTAGACAGCTTGTGTTACCTACCAAGTTCAAGAATGTCATGTTGAAGGCTTTGCACAATGATACGGGACATTCTGGGACTGAAAGAACTCTGGATTTGGCCCAATCACATTTTTATTAGCCCAGGATGGGCATAGATATTGAACAATATTGCAAAGCTTGCAGCAGGTGCATTCAAATAAAGGCCCAGCCTCAAA
Source organism: Neoceratodus forsteri (assembly GCA_016271365.2). Taxonomy (NCBI): domain Eukaryota; kingdom Metazoa; phylum Chordata; order Ceratodontiformes; family Ceratodontidae; genus Neoceratodus; species Neoceratodus forsteri. Next base: position 1,377,488,806 of record CM028132.1, on the reverse strand, counting down.
GAGCAGCATCACTGATCGATATAACAAGTGCTCCAATGGAGCTTGTCTGCATCGATTTCCTTAGCCTAGAGCCAGACTCAAGAAATATTTCCAGTGTGCTGGTAGTAACAGATCACTTTACAAGATATGCTCTGGCCTATCCTACCAAGTACCAGAAGGCCTTTACAGTGGCTAAAGTTCCAGTAGAGAAGGTTTTCGTACATTATGTCACCTCTCAGTGCATCCATCCATTCTGATTAGGGCAGAGATTTTGACAGTCGGGTAATCAAAGAACTTATCGCTCTAGGGTGTCAGAAAGTCCAAAACTACTCCATATCACCCTCAGGGAGACCTCCAGCCCAAGAGATTCAATCATACCTTATTAGGTATGCTTGGCACCCTAAACCCAAAAGACAAGTCTAAATGGAGCCAACAGATCAGTGTTTTGGTACATGCATATAATTGCACTAAAAACTCCACTGGGTTTTCACCCCAGAAACATAGAAACATAGAATTTGACAGCAGATAAGGACCGCTTGGCCCACCCAGTCTGCCCATTTCCCTACCTAATGGATAAGCTGCAGATCCTAGTTAACCAGCAGCCTATTTCTTTCTACCCCCAACCCCTAGAACTGCCTTATGGCTGTCCCATGCATGCTTGAATTCAACCACTGTTTTGACTCCACAACCTCCTCGGAAGGCAGTTGCCATGCATCCACAACCCTCTCTGTGAAAAAATACTTCCTTACATTACCTCTGAGCTGCCCCCTATCTTCAAATTGTGCCCCTTGTTCTTGCACACGCTTTTTTGAAAGATGCTACCCTCTTGGACTTTGTTGATTCCCTATGAGATACTTGAGCGTTTCTATCATGTCCCCCTCTCCCTCCTTTCCTCGAGGCTATACATATTAAGCTCCTTTAGTCTCTCTTCATATGTCTTCGGTGCAGACCTGCACCATTTTAGTGCCCTCCTCTGGACAGCTTCCATCTTGTCTATGTCCTTGCGAGATTGGGTCTCCAGAACTGCACACAGTACTCCAGATGGGGTCTCACCAGCTGTCTGTACAGAGGGATAACAACTTCCTGTTTTCTACTGGTGATGCCTCTCCCTATGCATCCCAGTATCCCCCCAGCCCTCCTTACTGCCCTCTCACATTGCTTGCCACCTTTAAGTCATCTGATATGACTACCCCCAGGTCCCTTTCCATTTTTGTTGTTGTTAGCATCTCACCCCCCACTGTGTACTCTTCCACTGGGTTTTTGTTTCCCAGGTGCATTACTTTGCACTTCTTAGCATTAAATCTAAGTTGCCATACATTTGACCATTCCTCTAACCTTGCCAAGTCCTTCTCATCCTTTCCACCCTACCTTGTGCATCAACTCTTTTGCAGATCTTTGTGTCATCTGCAAAGAGACATACTTTCCTTCAGTCCCTCTGCAATGTAAACACAAAAACACTGAAGAGGACCCGGTCCTAATACTGAACCCTGCGGCACCCCACTAGTAACCCCCTTTCTTCAGAGTGGACTCCATTTACTATTACTCTCTGTGTCCATTCTCCAGCAAATTCTTTACCCAGGCTATCATCTTGGGACCCCTCCCAGGCTGGCTAACTTGTATATTAATCTTTTGTGGGACTGGGTCAAATGCCTTGCTAAAGTCTAGGTAGGCCATGTCCACAGCCCCTCCCTGATCTACTACTTTGGTCACCCAGTCAAAGAAATCGATTAGATTCATCTGGCATTACCTTCCCGCTGTGAATCCATGCTGCCTTGGGTCCTGTGCCCCTCTGGCCTCTAGGTACTCCACAGTTCTTTCCTTCAGAAGTGATTCCATCATTTTCCCTATCACTGAGGTTAAACTAACAGGTCTGTAGTTTCCTGTTTCTGCCCTGCTCCCACTTTTGTGAAGGGGAATCACATCTGCCCTCCTACAGTCTAATGTTTGGCAGAGAAGCTCACCTTCCAGTGGATGGATGTGTGTTTCAGTGTTTCTCCTGATGGCATCAAGGCAGAAAGCCATCTCCAATATGTAAAAAAACTAAAAGAACAACTGAACCATGCATACCAGCTAGCTAGCTCTATGACCGCAAAAAGAAACCTAGCCAATAAAGTTCACCTTGACAATCAAGTTAAAGCTCTGGAACTCCAGCCTGGTGACAATGTGTTGATACGCAATCTTGAATTTCTAGGCAAGTATTAAAAAAAAAAAAAAAGTCTGTTCATTGGGGACACATCCCTTATATTGTAACTGCCAAACTGGATGCACTCCTAGTATATAAGGTGCGCTCAGAAAAAGACTCTCGTATTACAAAAAACATGCACAGAAACCATCTCCTGCCTCTCGGCCAGATAGTACTCAATGAAGTTCATGAGTCTGATGCTCCTAGATGCCCTGTAACAAGGTCTGCTACCAAAGCTAAGCAACAGTCAGCAAACATCTGCTTCTCAGCCTTTTGCTCCTAGCAGGGATGTCTCCAACACTGAAAACACCAATTCTGAAACTGAAGGAGAGGAGTTCTGTACTGCCCATTACCCATCCCCTGAACTTGCACGATTTTTCCTTCTTCTGGTCATAGCCATGCCTCTGAAAATTCAGTGGTTTCAACTGATTTCAATTTATCTGTTGCACATGAACCTATGGATGAACCTATAGAAAGTGATGCCAACAGTATAAGCTCAGAAATCAATGACTCTCTGTTTGGTGGAATTAACTGAAACAAGTGCAAACCTCAGTGAAAGTGATAGCGCATCTGAGTGTACAACTGCATTAAGTATGCTAAAAGATCTGTTCCATTCAAGAGAAAGTACTGCCGTCCCTGAGACCGCTAACTGTGTCCTGGACAATACGAACTCTGTAGATTTACCCCTCACAGGTGAGGACGGAGAGCCTGAAAGTGATAGTGATGTGCAAGAGAGACATAAGGAGAACCAAGAAAGTACAGTGATACCCATTTCTTCCGAAAGTGTTTCGTTGGCAGACAATGAACCAGGACTGATCCCTCGAATGTTGAAGAGGAAGTGCAAGTGCCAGTGCCAATTTTACCACATTGCTCAGAAAGAAATGTTAGACATGTGTTAAGGCTCATGTATGATACTCCAGGAGAGCCTGTTAATCTGCCCATGAATGTTGTACACAAAAGGAGTGTACGTCACAGCGAACTCCTTGCCCAGAATTGTGTTCGCTGCCTCCACCAAAACTAAAGTTTCCACCCAGTATAAAAGGGGGTCTACAGGTAAAAAGAGGGGAATAAGGTGAAATGCATTGGTAAAATGTGTTAAATGATTTAACTGAAAATGTGACTTTGAAACTGTTACTGTGTACTATGGTATATTCCCAAGAATGTCATGACAATGCAAGCAAATGTAACGTGATAGCAAGCTATACTGTGTACAGTTATTGCATGGAAGGCCTGATTTTGTATATAGTAAAGTGTGTGCATAGTAAAGTGCTATCATTATAGTTCCCAGTCGATTATAGACTTGGCATGGACGACACGTTTCATAGGCAGGGGAAAGTGTAACCCATCACCGTGGGGGCTTACCTTAATTGCTCCCATTTGCCTCCTGTCTGCCCATTCCTCCTGGTGTTCCTCCATTCCTCTGGTGATGTACCGACACAACCCAAGTCCCTCTATGTGCTCCAGGGCCCCCGAATGGCTCCTGTGATTAATTATGCCCACAATCGGGGCCGGTGGAGCTGGACCGCAAGCTGCCAGCATTTCTCAGTCACAGACCGACCAGTCAGTGGTTGCACATGCACATAGGTGCTTTTTTTTTTTTGGACCCGGTGGTTCCAGTCCCTGTAGAAGCCAAGTCAGAAGCCAGTGACCTGAATGAGGCTGGTGAGGAGCCTCCTTACATTATAAAAATTAAGTTTAGAATGGGACATGTTCAGTGCTAATGCATGTTAATGTGCACCCTATGAATACTAATGAGGAAGCTGCCTGCCACCTGGGGGGGGGCTGAATTTTGGCAGCAGCAACAGGAAAAGTGTTGTAAATAAATATTAAATATTGTGAGCATTCAACAAGGCAGAGGTGCGGCTACAAAACAATAGGGTATTTGGGAATAAAGTTCATGTCCTAGCTGCACCAGACTTTCATTGTGGGGGACTGTATGGACTGCATAGAAATTATGTGTATCAGAAGCCATGTTTGCAGCCTTCAGCCAATCAAAAAGCCAAGATTTGCCACAAAGACTTTTGAGACTGTGCCAGAGACTTTGGAGCGAAAAAGCAGGGCCAATTCTTGGAGCCCATTTTCTAGCAAACTAGAACACTTGGACTGTGTTTGACAGCTTCAGCAGCCAATCAAAACCCAAAGTTTTTCCTTCAGAGAGAGTGAGAAAGAGAGAGAGAGAGAGACAGAGACAGAGACAGACGGTTTGAACTATGGCGAGTCCAGTTCGGGCTTCCAAGAAGGAAGGAGGCTCTGTCTTCAGCCCTCTGAATTTGGGGAGAGACCTGTTTTCTCTCCTCGACCTGAGATTCCAAGTGGATTGTCTGAGACTACCAAGGGTGCAGACTGTCTAAGAGACTCCCAAAACCTGGAGAAATAATTTTGCCTGAGCTGAGATTTCGTCTGAAGGGGTTCAAAGAACAGAAAGAGCAGCAAGCTGCAGTGTGGTGAGAAACTGTTTTGTCTCAGAGACTGTAGCCTAATCCTAAAGCCTGGGGTCACTGGGATGGTCTCCAGCCTACCTGCCGAAAAGGGAGACCTGGAGTGTTGTTGTGCCAGCCTACATACCAAGGACTGCAGTTTGCAAGTGGGTAAGCTGTGCAGCCTATGCCAGAACTGTACCAAAAGTTAAGCCTGTGATGCCAAATAATGTTTCTAAAAGACTGTTGCTGCCTGTGAGACCAAAGCTGCTGAGAGATTGGTTTGGAGAGTCAGCTCCTGTGAAGACGATTGCAGGTTGTAGCCACCCTTTGGGGATAAGCGGTGACATGGGGGCGAGTCGTGTTAGCCCAGGTCCCTGTATTCTGGTCCTTGCCAGAAAGGACAAAGTTCTGCGGCTTGCAGCCACACGCCAGAGAGCCAAATCCTGCCTCAAGGGAAGTCAACCTGGAAATCAACTCAGATCCCGAGGTCCTGGTTCAGTGAGCACAACAGGGTTTAAACCTGCAATGCAAAATAAAAGTGCTTTACCATCGGATTTGCTTGTCCAGTTCTTGTGGTTTAGAATGCTTTTGTAGGCTATCGGGCCTGAGGATTACAATTTTTCTTGGGTTGCAATGATCTTGTCTATGTTGCTACAGCCAAGTACAAAAAGAGTCACAATCATTATTTTAGTTAAGGGCCCCAACCAGCTGCAATGCCCGCCAACCCGTGGCAATCCTTCAGGCCTGCACCTAATAAGCCTCTGGGTACCCAGCAGCTGTATCATGACTGTTCATGGGGTTAAATATATTTGTGTGGTTATCAAAATCTAATACAGTACTTTAAAGTACAATTTGATTCATGCCCCTCTCCTGTGTTCAAATCCCCAAATAAATCAGTCATTTGCTTGGCTGTTATATTGGCCCCTGACCATATTATTACTGAGTGTTGGGATAATGGAAGTAACTGAAAGGTACCATGCAGTTTTTGAAAACCGTTTATTGCAGGTGCACAGGGTGTATTCCAGATGCCAGAACCCTGTTGGTAAGTGTGGTCACTGTGAGCATATTATTAGCACTCATCAATAATTGTGCCATTGAATGTCAAGCAAAGAGATTTATGTTTCTCCATGTGTGGGTCCACTGGGTGGGGCTGTGGGTAGGTACAGTACAACTTCCCAAAGGGCTGTGCTAGCTTAACATCTAACCTAGTTACAAGCTACTCTGGGTGGAGGCACCACGCTAATAGCATTACTGTGAGAACAGAGCCCCTGGTTACAGCTAAATCTGAACTCAGGCCCCTCAACCTGCATTTTGGGCCATAGACAGGGGTAGTAGCCCGCTGGGAGGTGGTACCCGTGTTACATAAGTATTTGTGCTTGTGATTTTCTGGTTATTTTTAAATCAAATATTTATATATTTTTAGCTTTGGATTTGACCCCGGTCATAAAAACTCATACACTGGGTTTTATTGAGATTCACTACAAGTTTGGATTCATAAAACCACTTTTCCGCTCTGTATATGTCTTCCTGCAAATTTTGTTCTAGGGAGGTGCAATTGTCTGCGGACGACACCAAAACTGTGTCATCCGCATACACTCGAACCTCTCAATATCTCAAATCAAATACCTACAATAAAAACTGAGAAGAACCAATTAGGTGAAGAAAATGCACAACAGAATGAACAGATGCAGTTTACATTTACCCCAATAACTAGTAAGGAAGTTAGAGAACTGTTACTTAAAATCAATACAAACAAATCTGAAGGTATGGATGGAATTCCAAATATATTATTAAAGTTTGCAGCTACTATTATAGATCAGCCAATGGCAAATCTATTTAATATGTCCCTTACATATGTGGAGATACCTAAAATTTGGAAAACTGCAAGAGTTGTACCAGTTTATAAGTCAGGATCTAGAATGCTTATAGAGAATTATAGACCGATTTCCCTATTACCAACTATGTCAAAAATTTTGGAAAACATTGTGGCAGGTCAAATGCAGGCTTTTCTAAAAAAGAAAAATATACTTAATAAGTTTCAATCGGGATTTAGGCTGGAACATTGCACCATTATGGCCCTGTTAAAGGTTACAGGGGACACTGTGGAATGTATGGACAGGAGGATGCAAGTGGGAGCTATTTTTATCGATCTTTCAAAAGCATTTGACACCTTGGACCATGGCATCCTCCTGTCCAGACTGAGAACCTGTGGTATATCCAAGACGGCAGTCAATATGTTCAGAAATTACTTGAAATCGAGACAACAAGTAACCATAAAGGACTGGACCTCAGTATTGAGGGAAACCGTCTCGGGTGTACCACAGGGATCCATACTTGGACCTATTCTGTATAATCTATATATGAATGAATTAAATTTTTTACAACAAGGGGTACAGTATCACTTATATGCTGACGATACAATTATCTATGCGGCTGGATCGTCACTGGGTTCAATTCAGTCAGTATTGCAACAAGCTTTTGACTGCATACAGGATTTCTTGTTGAGCTCTAAATTAGTTTTAAATGAAAAAAAAAATCACAGGTTATGTTGTACCACAAGGGCAACTGGGTTCTAACGGAACAAAACAGACTTCAAATTCTGACTGCTACAGGGACTATATTGGAGCAAGTAGATAGTTATAAATATCTGGGGGTTTTCTTAGATAGATACCTTAAATGGGATATCTATATTGAGAACACATTCAAAAAAGTAGGGAAATGTTTAGGATTCCTGTATAGAATTAGAAATTATATGTTCCTTGAGGTTAGACAACTTGTAGTGACTGTAATGGTACTACCCATATTGGAATATGGAAATATTGTTTATATGGGTGCCACAAAAGGGCAGTTGTCCAAATTGTACATTATGTACAATAAATTGGCAAGATTTATATTAGGGGTGCCAAAAATGACACACAGATTAGAGATGTATAGGGAGGTAAATTGGGTCTCCCTGCTACAAAGGAGAACCCCAAGTACAATTATATATATGATAAAATGTATCTTGGGGAAGGTCCCTAATTATACTGGAGAGGGCATCGGATTAAAAATACCAAATAGGGAATTACGTTCTGCAAACAGTTTGGAATGTGTGATACCAAGACGAAAAAATGTTTGGGGAAAAATCATTTTGTATGCCTTGGTACCGAATTGTGGAATAAATTACCTGGGACCAGTGAATGGAGAATTTCAGATAAAACTAATAAAAGAGTGGTACATTAATCATACAAACATAGAAGGGGAAGTGACATAGTGGTGAGTAGGAAAATGGGAATTAATTATCATAAACAACGGTCTAGAGATTATAAGGCTGTATTTAAAGAAAAAAAAGAAATAACTATTTGTATCTGTCTGTATTTCGTAAGTGTTGTTTCTGTTGATTGTTATGACTGAACAATGATATTTTATTAATGTAACTGTTAATGTTATTTGTATAAGTCCAGTTATAATGTAATGTGGTTAATGTATTTTGTCTAATCAACGTAAGAGTAACTGGTTTGGGCCTATTGGACCTCACTGTAAATCAGCCTCGGCTCAGTGATGTTATCCATATTCATTTTAGTATGAATAAAAATTTTACCTACCATTTTACCTACCTCCTATGTTTTAAAGTCCCTGGCAACCTATTAACGTAAACATTAAAAAGTAAAAAGCCCAAAATTGAGCTCTGTGGAACACCTTTGGACCATGCACTGGTACTGCAGATGTACCATAATATCCTAAAAAGAAGGGTCATCTGGAGGGGAACAGGGGAGTTCCTGTGGAGCGTCCCCTTGAAGTGAAGACGCCACTGAGAAGGGCACTTGGGATCCATAATCCTAATTTTGATCCATCTCCTCCTCCTCTTCCAGGTCTGCCATATCCCATTTTTGTAAGAATGGGGCGGCCAAATCATCCTCCCTGGGACGGAACCCCTAAGAGGCTAGAGAGGAACGTTCAATCCTGGATGCAGAGGAAGGCCTGGAGAGGGCAGAGGCAGGGAACACAGCCTCCCCAGAGGGGCGAGGGGAGGACCTGGTAAGTCCTATAATGGACTGGACAAGAGCCTGACTGTCCACCATGGCCCAGTGACCCCTGGAAGAGGAAGGGGTCATGGATTGGATAGATACCACCAATGGAATGGCAAAGGGTTAAGGAACCCAGCTGGCCCGTTGGTGTGGAGGGGTGCACATAAGACCTCAACACTGTTGTAGATGGAGGAGCCATCATAGGACTCCAGTCCAAGGAAGTCTGAAGTAGAGACATGATCGTCAATGAGAACACTGTCAATGAGGCAGTAAGGCCAGGGGCCACCGTCAACAAGGCTGTTGAGGAAACGGTGGAAAATGAGTCCACCATCAACAACAAATGGCTAAAGGGAGTCGTTGATGTGAGAACCGTCAATGGAAGAGTCAAACGGCTGAAGTGCCCCATCAACGGGAGAACTGTCGATGGGAGAGCCGAATGGCTGAAAACATGCTCTGTCAATGTGAGAACTGTTAGAGCAGCAGCGGCCATCATCGATAGACGATGGCTCGAAAAACTTGTTGGCAGAGGCAGCAGTGGAAGCTCAAGCACAACAGTGGTCAACAACAGAGGAGCCATCAACGATGGAAAGGAGAGACCCACTACCATCAACAGTGAAGAAGATGGGGTGTCAATGGGTTCCCTCCTACTAACCTTTTTTATTGAGCTCAAGGACTTCGAAGATGAAGATGGAGGCATGGGGGAAACATGCTTGGACTTTGATGCATGTTACTTCCCAGCCCCATACTCCGTCGATGATGGGGGCTCATCCCTTCGAGACCCAGAGGAGGAGGTCAGTAGAGGAACTCTTGGTGAAATTAAGTTTTGGTCAGTAGAACTCTTCATCGACGAACTGAAGAAAGCTGGACTCTGGAGGAGAACTTAATGCTTACTTGGCCGTGGTTGAAAAGAACTAAGGAGTATCAGGGACCTCCCCTTTATATATGTGCAAGAGCACACCAGGTGACAGGAAGGGGAGGTCCCCGGGTCGACTGCTGAGAAGTCATTCCGGAGGATGTGATGCCTACTGCAGATATCCCATGTGTTATGACCTGCTGCAAGAGACTGGCTCGAAAAAGATCTAAGGGATCCCCACTTTTAAAAATTGGAATGATTTTCCCCATTTTTCAGACATCTGGGAATAATGCAGAGTTAAGACTCCAATTAAGTAGGTATGTAATTACTAGTGCCAAAATATCAGCCCCCAGTTTCAAACATTTTTCCTCACACGTATACCTTGCACTTCTTAGCACTGCACTTCAGTTGCCACACATCTGACCATCTCTCCAGCCTCTGGAGGTCATATTGTAATTCCCCAACTCCCTCAATGCTATCCATCCTTCTGCAGAGTATAGTGTAATCTGCAAAGCAGGCACCCTTACCCTGGTCATCTGTAAAGAGGGAACCCTTACCCTAGATTCCTTCACCAGTGTCACTAATGATCATAATAAAAAGTACTGGGCCTAGGATTGATCCCTTGTGGTACTCCACTTGTGATGCCCCTCCACCGATTTAACCCTGTTGACAACTACCCTCTGCTGCCTAACCTTGAGCCAGTTTTCCACCCATCTGACTATATCCCTTACTGCCCCCAGATCCTCCATCTTCAAGTAGTATCTATGGAGCATGGAGTCAAATGCCTTGCTGAAATCACTGGTGCCAGAACAGTTTGAAAAGTGGTAGGGCCAAGGATGTAAGGGGTAAATTCTCCCCTATTAAATACATTAACATGATTGCAAAAACTGATAGGGCCACTTATGAAAGTGGCAGGGCCATGGCCCTAGTGGCCCCCCCTGTTCCGGCACCTATGGCTGAAATGGAAGTACAGTAGATTCACTGCATTGCCCCTATCTATTGCCTTGCTACCCAGTCAAAGAAGACAATAAGGCTGGTTGGACATGACCTTCCTGCCATGAAACCATGCTCTTTACCGTTTACAATTTTTTTTATTCACTTGACAATATTCATCCCATATTTGTAAGAGAAATGGCTGTCCAACTAGCATATCTGTTTATGCTAATTTTTAATCATTCTTTAAGGAAAGGTCAAGTACCTGATGAGTGGCGTAACGCAACCATCATTCTGATCTTTACAAAAAGGAAATAAAAGTTCTGTTGAGAACTATAGGCCAATTAGCTATACCCCTATATGCTGCAAACTAATGCATAAACTAATCAAACTAAGATTAGAAATGGAGATTAACAGACTTGGCCTGGAAGACCCAAAAAACATGGGGTTAAAAAACATTATTCCACAACTACTAGTCTGATCACCTTTCACGAACATGTCAACAACAGTATTGATCATAGCTTACCTCATGATGTTATTTTGACTTCTGTAAGGTGTTTGACACTGTGCCCCATCATACACTCATACACAAATTAATCAACATGGGCTTTTCATCATTCTTGGTTAAATGGATCCAGAACTGGTTACTCAATAGGAAACAGCATGCTAAAATAAATGGCAGCATATCAGATGAGGGGTCTGTTACCAGTGGTATACCCCAGGGCTCCATCCTGGGACCAATGTTGTTTGGGATTTTTGTCAGTGATAGGGATAAAGACACTGTTAGTACTATAATTAAATTTGCTGATGATACTAAATTAGGGGGAGTAGTTGATTATTTTATTAATCATTTACATCTTGTTAGTGATTTACTAACAACTGAACACTGGGCTGTAAATAATGGAATGCCGTTCAATGTGAGCAAATACGTAATCATGCTCTTTGGGAAAAACAACCCACATTATTCATATTATCTTAATAATGAACCCATTCAAACTTCTGTCACACAAAAAGACCTGGGGATAATGATAAACAACACACTCTCCCCTTCTGACCACTGTTGAATGGTAGCCAAAAAAGCAAATCAGAAGATCAAAAGGATAATGTGTTCCTTTGTTAGTGGGCAGAACAGTGGCAGATACCTTTGTACAGGACATATGTCAGGCCCTACTTAGATTACGGTTCCCCATTCTGGAGTCCATATTTAAAGGAAGATATTGTATTAGAACGCATCCAAAATAGGATCACCATACTTATCTCGCATTTAAAGAATAAATCTTATGCTGACAGAATGTCGGAGAATGGCCTCTTTTCATTTGAGGAAGGAAATGTGGAGACACTGCTGCTACACAAAATTTTAAACTCCCTACAACTGACATCATTATGTAGATTTCAACAGAATATAAGGAGTACCATCCTGTGTTCCCATAATAAGCAGATAATGGTACCATGGGCAAGACTGCAAAAAGAGACTACTTTACAGTACGGGCAGCTAAAATCTGAAATAGTCTTCCACATGATCGAGTAAACTAACCTAAATTTGAGACATTCAAAACAAATATCAATAACTATGCGCTTACCAACTGGAGGACAAACAAGGGAATTAATTGACCCACTGGTGTGGGGGGACTATCTTAATGGGCTATTTTAGCCTAATTTTGTGCCCAAAAATCCAGTACATCCAGTAGTTAGCATAAAACGTAAATACTCAAACATACGGACATGTGAAATTGCAGCAGAAACAGGCCTTGTTGGTCTCAAGTGTGCAGTTCAGTCTAGTTCCCTGGTTCTCCCTCATCCCTCCAGGGGTCACCCACACCCACCCTATTTCTCCCCCCTTCCACTTCTCAGTGCTGATCCCTCCCACTTTTCTTTTCTACCCTGTCCAACCTCGAAACTGGCCACCTTATTCCCTGCTGTTACCTCCTCCGATAACTCATTCCACCTTGACACCACCTCCCACTAGTTTCAGACTATGCCCCCTTGTTGTACCCTCCCCTCTTAAACTTGAAGATGCCTTCCAATCCAACTGTGTCTGTGCCCTTTTGGTACTTGAAGGCTTCTATCATGTCCCATGTTTCCCTTCTGTCCTCCATGGAATGCAAGTTGAGCTCCCTCAGTCTCTCCTCATATGTTTTATCCCCCATGCCCTGGATCATTTTGGTTGCCCTCTGCTGAACCCCTTCCAGTAGCTTGATGCCCTTCTTCAGATAAGGGCACCAGAACTGAGCACAGTATTCTAGGTGTGGTCTCATCAGTGACCTGTATAGTGGCAGAATAACTTCCACCCTCCTAGAGGCGATTCCTCTCGCGATGCACCCCAGCATTTTATTTGCTGTGGCTGCTGCCTTACGACACTGAGCAAAATGCTTCATGTCACCCCTGACAAACACTCCAAGATCCTTCTCCTTCTCTGAGGTGGTCACCTGTATGCCCCCCACCCCAGCCAGTATCTGGCCTCTAGGTTCCTAGCTCCTAGGTGCATGCCCTTGCATTTCTTAGCTATCAGTAGTGTAGTACAAATTGTATTGTTCAACGATATGTTTTTAATTGTAAACACTATCAATGTAAAAAAGAATACAATACATAGATTATTCAGTACCACCTAATTTGTACAGAAATATCTTCTTGATCACATAATATTCAATCCATCTTTAAACATCAAATTTAAGAAAAACCTGAATTCACTTGAATTCAACTCCCTGTGTCATGATTAGTGTTTCCTGAAAATATGACGTTGGTTTTGTGGTTTTCTCTAAATCAGCATCTGTTAATATGCTCTTCAGTAACTGAAAACAGTGATGATTTTTCTATCCCTATCAGTAAGCGATGACATCATTCTTGTCTAGTTTACTGCTTCAGCAATTAAGTCCCTGATTGACTGAAGAAGCTGTTGCAGTTCCCAGTCAGAGCAGTCCGTAGAGCTAATTGTTTTAACTCAAAGTGTGTTACTTACCCATCTGGTTTGTGTTTAGATAGATTAGCTTAACAACTGTCATTCTGTTCTCATAAAAATGTGGTCAGTTGAGTTATATTGCTGAACTGAAGTGGTATGAATGAATGTCTGTAAGAAATGACCTTGTGTATATTACAGCTGTCAGTTATTTTTCATCAACACTCTGCATTGTTTCCTGGCTAAATAACACAGGGTTGTTTAACGGATATAAAATAAATCTAAAATTTGATAATTCATAGAAACAGTGTGACTTTGATGCTGCCTCCATAAATAGGTGCATGTGAGAACAATTTTTTTTATGTCAGATTGACAAACAGGTGTCTGCCACATTCCGCTATTTCAGGAACATGTACTGTATGACCTCACAAAATTTAGTTCACTGAGGGTTTCTGTGTGAAAATATATCATGTATGTGTATAACTAGACATACTACATGGCATCTTGATGCCCGTGTCACCTGCCAGACAGTTGAGGCAGCAGCACTCTACAGCCCCCTTTCCCCTGCCCCACAAGCCCCTATCTCCTGCACCCATTTGAGGTTGCTGCACCCTGCTGCCTACTGTCTTCTCCACAGAGTCAGGGCTGCTGTGCCCTGTTGCCTCCTGCACAAACAGTTGAGGCCGCTGCACCCTGCTTTCCACTGCCCCCCACCACCAAAGTCAGGGCCAATGCACCCTGTTGTCCCCCGTTCCTGCCTCCACAGTCAGCGCTGCTGTGCTCTACTAAGCCTTAGAGTTCCAGGCCCCTGCTTTCACAGTTGGGGCAGTTGCACAATCCTGCCCCAAGTCAGCAGAGGTGGAGTATTTGCTGCACCTGCTACCCACTTCCATTGCCCCAATTAAGCAAGACTTCTGCACCACGTGCATCCTGTCCCACAGTCAGGGCTGCCGTACCCTGATGCCTCCTTATGTTCTGCCACACGGTCAAGGCATCTGCACCATGCTGTCCTCGTCTCTGCCACCACAACCAAGGCTGCTGCACCCTGCGCCTGTCTACACAGTCAAGGCTGCTATGGCCTGCGGTGCCCTACAGCCCCATGCCTCCACAGTTAGGGCTGCTGCTCCATGTTGCCACTTGCTATAAGACAAGGCAGGGCATGTGCTGCACCCTGCCCCCTGCCACCACAGTAGGGGCATTTTCTCCCTTTTGCCCGCTGCCACCAGAGTCAGATCATTTGCTACACCCTACTGCTTATGTCCCTTGTCCCAAAGAGGTGTGTCTGCTGCACCCTGTCCCACAGTTTGAGCTGCTGTACCTTGATGCCTCCCCTGTCTCCTGCCTGAACAGTCAGGGTTGCTGCACCCCGTTGCCCTCTGTCCCCTACCCTACAATACAAGATGAAAGCATTTTTTGTTTTTTCTTTCAAGCAGTTTGGGCAGTGTACCAAAGGATCGGACTCTAGTGGCAGGGAGCAGCATGCTGCAACAACCCTAACTGTGGAGGCAAGAGGCTCTATGGTGCAGCAGGACACAGTGGTGTCAGAGGACAGACGGCAGCATGGTGCAGAAGCCTTGACTGTGGTGCACGACACAGTGGGGCATGAGGGTACAGCAGCCTTGACTGAGACTGGGTGTACATGGCGCAGCGGCCCTGCCCATTTGGGGCAATGGAGGTGGGTAGCAGGGTGTAGCAAATGCCCCACCTTTGGTGGCCTGGGGCAGCATGGTGCAGCAGCCCCAACTGTGAAGGCAGATGCCCTGGGACTCCAAGGCTTAGCAGAACACCGCAGCCTTGTCTGTGGAGACAGAAACAGGGGGCAACAGGGTGCATTGGCCCTGACAGTGGGGGACAGAGGGAAGCAGGGTGCAGCAGCCTCAACTGAGGGGCAGGAGACAGGGGCATCAGGATGTCATATAATATTTCTAGTTATACACATACAAGATGTATTTTCATAGCTCTACAGACTGTTCTCACTGGGAACTGCAACAGCTTCTTCAATCAGGGATTTAACTGCTGAAGCAGCAGGCTAGACAAGAATGATGTTATCGCTCACTGATATGGACAGTAACATTTTTACTGTTTTCAGTTACTGAAGAGCACATTAACAGATGCTGACTTAAAGAACGACACAAAACCAAACAGCATATTTTCAAGAAACACTAATCATGACACAGGGATTTGAATTCAAGCTTTTATTGAAAATATGGAAAAAACGATGCATTTGATCTTTAAATAGAATCTATTCTATTTTAAATACCATAAAATTAGCTAAAATGTTAACAAAAAACAAACAAACAGTGCATTTGCAAACCTTGCTTGAGTAATCATAGGGACATTAATCAAAGTTAAAGCAGCAGTACTACGAAATCAGGAAGTGACTTATCAAAATTCTGTTTTTTGGCTGTAAGCATGCAGCCAAAGTTCCAGTTTCCATACCTCTAAATGTTTTTTTCCAGTCGTCTTTAGTTTTTTAGATATTTGCAATTTATTTGAAGTGTTGTAGTGCTACAACAAATATGGCGGCTGACTAATTTTCTGTGCACTTTTCTTCAGGTCGCATCACACCTTTTGACCATTCCCGATGTCCCTGCAAGTCATAAACATCTGCAGTTGGCAGCAGAGGGGGTTCCAGTGCAACATGCCGGGTGGCAGGCATGTAAACAAAAGCAGAGAATAACTGAGCAAACTACTCTGCGACAGTACAATGCCGGCAAGAAAGAGTACCAGGTGTATGATAAGCGGGGCACAGGGAATAAACTGTCAAAAAAGCGCAATTTTTTTTCCCCGTAGTACTGCTGCTTTAAAAGAAACCGGGCAGATTTACATAGTAATTCTTCCTTCAGTAGAAGAACGGCTACATACAGTAAACATTTTGACCCAGTTCTAATATTTTCTTTTTATGTGTACTATTAGCAGAAACGAAAAATTTAGCTACATTTTGTATTGTAATCACATCCTTAGTAGTTATAAGAATACACGTACTGCAAGTTCTGACTTGTCCATGGCACGTCCCACATTAGGAAATGGAGACAACAAAAGATTTCTTGCTCTGGCATATCATGGACACATCCACAGAACATGACTGAGGTCTTCATATTCGCCAATCAAACAAGCATATTTTAGGCTCAACAGTGCCGAGTTATTATATCTTGCATTAAGCACATTGCTTTTAAAATGTCTCGAATTTATAGCTAACAAAGACCTTTCTATGTTTTGGATCGGATAGTACATCTAAGTAAAATTTAAAATCAAAATCAGACTTGTTTATTGCAAACCATTTTGAATATCTGGACTCAGCAAGTCTTTCTTAGCCCAAAAGTTACAAATATTTGCCTTAACATATGTTTTATATTTAAGACTCATAATAATTTTTTTCTCACAATATCTATTCAGAATTGTTAGCTCATATTGTTTGGCATTGTTTAAAAATATTTTATACACTCTGATTCTTTACATTTCAGTGTAACTCATTGTTTCCTTTCCTCCAAACAGGCATACAGTAATCTGTCACTTTCCATTCTGGTCAGTTTCAACCAATAGCTACGTTTACATTCTCATCTCGGCGTCTAGTTCTGATCTAATAGAAACTGATGGGCAAGAGGCATTTCTTAATGTCGAATCCCAGCTGCCAGATGCCAGACCATTTCTCTAGCTAAGCCAGATCCTCCCTTAGCTCCAGTCTCCACCCTCCCACGGAGCTTAGTATCGTCTGCAAATAGGCAGAACTAAGTAAACAAATAAATAAACAGAAGCAAACAAAATGATCATCAAGTCATAGCAAGGCCCCAAACCTTCATTCTTTAAAATGCACATCCTTACTAAGCACATGCTGTTTAACTTCCCTCTGCTCCCAGGACCCATCTGTAAATGAGTTTTGACTCAAAGTTTTTAAAGAATATGTTGGGTTTTTTTTTTTTTACAGTTTTTCCAATGATGTCAGATGCTCTTGGAGTACTGAAGAGGGAGCTTTTCTATTTGGAAGAATACAAGCACATTTAAAAACAGTGAAAAGGTATACGAGCATTGGCACAACTAGAGGGAGGGAAATGAGGGGGCACTGTCTGCCCCAACATATAGTGGGGACAGTTTGAAAAACTGATTTTTCCTGACGGCTTGTGTATCTAGGACATACAGTGAGAATGGTTTAAATAACCGATTTATCCTGATGACTTGTGTTTAAACTCCATGACCTCAGGTGTGTCAGAGTGAAACGGAGCCCGAGTCAGAATAAATCAGTGTTTTTTTAACCAGTCCCCATTGCATGTTCGATTTATACAATGAGAGGCTGGTTAGCAGAGATTAAATGGGAACTGTGAGGATAAATCATGGAACTGTAAAGATCAGTCATTTCTCATCTTAGACTAAACAGCTGTCAGTAAAACTTTTCTTTCAAAACAAAACTCACACTCCCACTGGACAGAAATGTTTTCTCCAACTCCTGTCATCCTCCTTGGGTTCAATGCTCACATCCCAGCCCCAGAAACTGATGCACAACATTTTTCTTTGAGCCACAGAACCAGAGAATAATGACAGATATCATTCAGATGTCTCTTGCATTTTTGTTCCCTGTTGCCTCCCCTGGCCCTTCTGCTTTTGTCTGGCACCACGCATACAAAGCTGCATGTTTGACATAGATACATAGATACATAGACAGTGTCGGCAGATAAGGGCCTATGGCCCACCTAGTCTGCCCATTTGAGCTTGTAAGTTCAGTTTGTTTTCCTAGAAGTCTATTTCCCCTTACCCCTGACCTCTAGAATTCCTTTATGTCTATCCCATGCATTCTTAAATCCCGTGATTGTTTCAGCCCCCACCACTTCCTCTGGCAGGGTGTTCCACTTGTCCACCACCCGCTCTGTGAAGAAATTCTTTCTCATGTTTCCTCTGAATCGTCCTCCCTCCAACTTCATCCCATGCCCTCTAGTCCTGAAACATCTTTTTCGCTTAAAAATAGTGTTTTCCTGCACCCTGTTCCTCCCTGTAAGATACTTGTATGTCTCTATCATATCCCTCTCCCTCCTCTCCTCCAGGGAGTACATGTTCAGTTCCTTCAACCTGTCTTCATAGGACTTGTGATGCAACCCATGCACCATCTTTGTTGCCCTCCTCTGAACCTTCTCTACCCTGTCTATGTCCTTACGTGGGTATGGTCTCCAGAACTGTACACTGTACTCCAGGTGGGGCCTCACTAGTGTCTTGTATAGCGGAATTATGACCTCCTTTTCCTGCTGGTGATGCCCCTGCCTATACATCCCAGCATCTATTTCTTTACCTGATGCCTTGTCACACTGTTTCCCTACCTTGAGGTCATCAGAGATGACAACCCCAAGATCCTTTCCTGCTTGGTGCATGCTATATCCTCACCCCCAACTGATATATTGTGCCAGGGTTTTGTGCCCTATATGCATTATCTTGCACTTCTTTGCATTGAATTTCAACTGCCAAACCCTTGACCATTCTTCAAGTTTCTGCAGGTCCCTTCTCATTCTGTCTACACCCTCTGGTGTGTCTACTCTGTTACAGAGCTTTGTGTCATCAGTGAACAGTGAAATTCTGCCTTCTAGATCCTGTGCAATGTCACTGATGAAGATGTTGAATAGGACCGGTCCCAGCACTGATCCCTGTGGTACCCCACTGGTCACTCTTCCCTCTGTGGAGTGACAGCCATTTACCACCACCTCTGTGTCCTGCCACCCAGCCAGTTACCACCCACCACACTACTGTCCTGCCCACACCCATATTCCCCAGTTTGTGTAATAGTTTTCTATGTGGCACAGTGTCAAAGGCCTTGCTGAAGTCCAGATAGGCCATGTCCACTGCCCTCCCTGATCCACCTCCTCTAGTCACCCAGTAAAAATTCAATGAGGTTGGTCTGACATGCCTCCCCTGGTGAAACCATGCTGCCTTGGGTCCTGTAGTCCATTGACAACCAGATGTTCCACTAATCTCTCCTTCAGTAGTGCTTCCATGATCTTTTCCCACTACCGAGGTGAGGCTGACTGGTCTGTAGTTCCCTGCTTCCTCTTTGTTCCCACTTTTATATAAGGGACTACATCTGCTGTCCTCCAGTCTTGGGTACCTCCCTGTTTCCAGTGATTGGCTGAACAGGATAGCCAGAGGTTCAGCCACCACCTCTCTTAGTTCTTTAAGGACCCTGGGTGCACCCATCTGGCCCCATTGCTTTATCAGCTCTTATTACTTCCAGTTCCTTCAGGACCCTTTCTGTGTAAAGGGACTTGTGCCCATTTCTGCACCATTCTCACCCCTTGTACCCTTCAGACCCATTAACCCCTCTTCCTTAGTAAAGACTGAGCAGAAATACCTGTTCAATATGTCAGCTTTACTGTTGTCATCCTCCACGTGCTCCCATCCTCCCCTTCAGTCTCACTATCCCTCCCTTTGTCCTTCTTTTTCCTTATGTACCTGTAAAGGTTTTGTCCCCTTTAACCACTGATTTTGCAATGTGTTCTTCTGTCTGAGCTTTGGCTTCCCTTACTGACTTCCCTGCCTCCTTTGTTTCTCCTGGTACTTCTCCCTATCCCTTCTGCCTGTGTCTTTTGTATTGCCTGAATGCAATCATTTTGGCTTTCACTTTCTTTGCTACCTCTTTGGAAAACCATAATGGTCTCCTCTTTCTTTTCCTCTTGATAACCTGCTTAATGCATAATTCTGTTGTTCTTATAATCCCCATTTAAATACTGCCCACTGTTCCTCAATCCTGATTCCTGTCCCATTCCCTTAATGCCTCTTCAAACATCTCCCATTTTCCCAAAGTCTGCCCCCTAAAATCCAGGATCGTGTTTTTGTGTGGTTTGGTTCTGCTCTTTCTGTGATTTCAAACCACAATGACTGGTGGTCACTGTTACCCAGGTGCTCCCCCACTGTTACCCCATCACACTGTCCCTGTTTGTGAGCACAAGGTCCAGTATTGCCTTCTGCCGAGTTGGTTCCATGACCAGTTGCTTGAGGAAGGCACCCTGAAGGAGTCCAGGATAAATCTGCTCTAGTTGATGCTGCTGCTGGGATGCTCCAGTCCACGTCTGGTATATTGAAGTCTCAACCAGTACTACCTCACCCTTGTCTGCCATCCTTTGGATGGCTAGCATCAACTCCCTATCTGTTTCTTCCTCCTGGGCTGGTGGTCTATAGACCACACCTGTCTGAGATGGCTGGCCCCATTTTCCTTTCCAGCTTAACCCACAGTATCTCTCCCCATTTGTTCCTCCTGGATCTGTGTGGCCCTTATGTCATTTTTCACATACAGTGCCTCCTCCTCCCTTCCTGCCTGCTCTGTCTCTTCTGAATATGTTGTAGCAGGTATGGCCATCTCCCAGTCATGGTTATCATTACACCAGGTTTCAGTGATGGCCACAATGTCCAGGTCTGACTGTACCATGACAGCCTCCAGATCTTCCATCTTGTTGCTAAGGCTCCTGGCATTTGCACATGGCTTTCCATGTTTGACCTCCTAGACTGCTTCACTGTTCTACTCCAGCCCCTTCCTCGGTTGTCATTTATCCCTGGTTCTCCTTGCTGTCTGCCTTCTGCTGAATTTTGCCCCTTTTCTGCTTATCCACCTTTTGGACACTAATCTCCAACTTTGCACACTGCTTTGCAGAGATAGCCACTCCTCTGGTTCACTGGTTCCATTACTAGCTGTGGGGGTGAGCAAGTAGGTATCATCCTTGCTGGCCTGCCCCCCCTTTGCTAGTTTAAATGCTTGTCAATGTAGCATTTAAACTTATCATTGAGTGCTTGGATTCCCTCCAGGATGGATGCAGGCCGTCAGGCTTGAACAAACCTCCATCCCTCCAGATGGGTCCCATCACCAATGAATCCAAACCCTTCCTCACAGCACCAGTTCTTCAACCATGAGTTAAAGTTCCTGGTGCATGCACTCCTATGCTTCCCTTGCCTCTCACAGGTAGTACTTCTGAGAAAGTGACAGAAGTAGCTACTTGTTTGAGACCCTCCCCAGTTTCCTAAACTCTTCCTGAACTTCCTTTGGCTCCCCATTTGCCAAGTCATTAGTACCTAGGTGGATAATGACATCCAGCTCACCCTCCTGTCTTGCCTTCCCAGTGATCCCCAGTATCCTCCTTCCATCCCTCCATGCTGTGGCACCTGGTAGGCACCTCACCTCCCTGTCCTCCCCCTCCTGTGTTCCTAGCTGGATCCCTCTTATGATGGAGTCCCCCACCAGGATTCGCTTCCTCGTCTGACAAACAGCACCCCTGCACTGGAGACTGAGCTCCACAGCCCACCACAAGGGTTGCAGCAGCAGGGTGGGCCACCACCCAATCGCAGGAGCCTGGGATTGCCCCTGAATTCAGGTGGCTCACACTGTAGTGCAACACATCACCACTGGGTGTAGCTCTCAATTGCTGTGTATTTTGCACAGCACTATGTATTCCCCCCTTACCAGGCTGGCCCCCTTCTGCCCTGTGGTACCCCTAACTGTATCACCCACCATATCTGGGACATTATCTAGGGGGACCCACCTGTTACTCCACAGCTTGTCCCCTGTGGTGTGATCACTGGGGGTATCCCAAGCCCCATCTGGATGCCTTCCTCAGTTAGGCAGTGGGAGGGGGGTCTGCGAGGAACTGCATGTGTCATCCTGCTGCCTAGCGGTATTTCTTTCATGTTTTTTTTTTTTTTTTGCTTGACCCTTGGACACTCCATGGAGTTGATGTCTTCCATCAAAGTCTGCCCCCCTCTGAATCCGCTGCTCCACTCACATCATCACCTATGGTCGCCTAAGTGGTGATGTTCCAGCAATGCATGTTCCCCTTCCCGGAGGAGAGCGTCCTCTAGAATGCTTGCTCCTCATCCCACCTGCCAACCTATGACAACTTTGGGCTCACTTCTGAACCTATATTGCCAGTGCAGTAAGCAGTGGCGTTACCACTACACCGACGGGCTGGACAAGCACTATGAATTTTACACCTAAATGTTCCCATACATAGGGCCCTACCAGTGTTAAATAGACACAATGGTGCCCAGAGACCACCATACTTTGAAAGCCCATGAAAAGCTCTTTCAAACAAGATACTAGTCTCATCTGTAGCTGGAAGCACTTGAGAGATACAGACGGAGTCTAATCAATATTAAAGGAGATAGAATAATTTTTACATAGTTAACTGCCCTTCCATCTTTCTTTCCATGCCAGTTACGTATTTCGACATGCAAGACCAACGTTTAATAAATAATCCAGCTTTTGGTGCCTTCAGATCTGCACAGGGTTCCACTCTACTCACCAGCTACTGCTCTTTCTTTTCATATTTATAAGACACTATTACATCAATAACACCATTCCATGTAATTCATCTTGAGTGGCCTGGAATGGTGTTATTGATGTCACAGAATGTTCAGGCAGTATAAAAAGAGAGAGCAGCAACTGCTGAGGAGAGAGGGAGATAGGTTAGTTACAAAGGCAACAAAATTAGATTGTTAAATTAATAAAAAAAGGTTAAAAACATATTGAAATCTTTGGCAGACACTAAAAGGGCAACTGGAGGGCATCTAGAGATATAAATACTGATTCCAGTCACCTTTAATAATGTTGTACATTGCAACTATTTTTAGAACATTTTGATGTCTTCCAGGAACAAGCTGTGCCTAACTACAGTAAGTTCAAGCACAGTTTGTTTCTCGATGACATCACAATGTTCTACAAATGGCTGCAATGTAGTATTAATATTGAACCCACTCAGTCATTTATATCTCTGGAGTGCTTCCAGCTACAGAACAGGTACTGAACTCATGTGAAAAGAGCTTTCCATGGACTTTCAAACTACATTAACCACTGTATATGTAGGTTTCCCTTTAATGTCACAGAGAAGGGATTCTTAAATTTTCTGACATAGAGGATGCTTGACCATAACCAGATATGCCGGAGAACCTATTGACCATGGCCAGACATGCCTGAGGACCCTTTGGATCCTGATAAGCCATGCCTAAAGACCTCCTATTGGAAAGCAGAGTTTATTTGTTGCAGTTCTTTACTTAGCATTAAGTGTAACCACCCAGTCCCCTAGGGTCACTAGAATCCCATTAGTACTAGTGTTAGGTAGGTAGACAAGGCAGCTGATAAGGAGCTCATTTAGGGGCTTATTACATGATGATATCATTATTTACTCAGCTAGCCTGAGGGAGGATGATTATGTCATTTAGAACTCTTGCAGCAGCATAACCATTTCTGAGTTAGCTGCTCTGGGGAAGTTTAGAATGTGCAGTTAGTTCAGCAGTGACAGTGAGAGTGGCAGGAGATCTGCCAGTGGGGCTCTGTGTCAGAGAGTCCTGTGTTTCTCACCCTAGTTTGGATTACATCTCCAGCTCCCAGTGAAGTGGTGGAGACCTTTCTTCAGAAGGATTCCTTGATGTTCACTCCAGGAGAAGTGAAAGGGACTGCTAGTTCAGTGGATCCCTGGGGCAATCCCCTGAAGGTCCTTGTGTGTGCACAGTTGCCTGTGAAAAGGACTTTGTGTGGAATTTCTGACAAGCTACTATGGAAAAGGGTGCTTTATGTGCTGTTTCCATGCCTAAAGGAAGGAGCAACAAATCTGTGAGTACAGGGGGGAAGAGAGCTTTCTGGGTTGTTCCCATGACTAAAGGAAGAGGCAACTAATCTGTGGAAAATGGTAAGTCATGGGTTGTTTCCATGCCTAGAGGAAGGAGCAACTATTCTGTGAGTACTAAATTGGGAGAGTTCTCTGCTTAGGAGATTATCTGAGGCGTGTGTGCCCAAAGATAAGGCTAGATCACACCTGTCAGGACTCCTGTTCACCAGGTGTGTTAATTTGAAATAAAGTTTTGAGTCTTTAGAATTTCAGTGGGGAATGAAGGCTTCTGTGGTGTAACCCAGAAAGAATGGCAGAGACTGTTGGTTGGGGTAAAGGGTGGGAGAAACGCCAGCTGGAGTCTACAAGGCAAGGCTAACTGATTCCTTGAAGGGCACCAGTTTACCCTAAGCAAAGGCCATTGCTGCAGGATAAGATGGGTGATTAAAGTCACATGCATACACCTATGGGAAAATGGAAATGTTCGGAGTGTGTGGCCCAGTTCACAAGTGTAAACTCATGGGAAATGGAAATGTGTCTGGTGTGTGGTTCGGAAGCACGACAATTCGCTCCTGACAATTAGCTCCCGCTAAATACGCTCCTGACAATTCGCCCCCACGTCATCCTGCTCCCATGACAACCCGCCCCGTGAAAATTCGCTCCCGTGATCCCATACTTTAGTGAACTAACAAGTAATTTGTTCATTGTGGATCAGCAGCGGCTACTGTCCCACTCTACAGATGAAGGAATTATACCAATGTCAAAAGACGAACTGTCTCTGACTCCCTACGGCAAATTACAGTGTTAACAATTACTGCTTTCACTATGTACCCTATTCAGCAATACTAAAACAGAGCTAGAGAGCTAGACAGGGATGCTCTTTTACAGACATATGGCTAGTTACAATGCTTGGGAGGTGGGATTTGGATCACCTGACCTAGAACCTTGCCACCTGTACGAATTGCTGAATTTGGGACGGGGGTACACATTGCTCCAGCACTGCTTGCTCCTTCTACATAAGAGAAAGGCAGAGGCTCTCTGCCCCAAGGACTGCCCACTGACAGCTTAATTAAACAGTGTGTGGCGTTGACTGCAGAGGTCAGTGGTGTTACATCATACGTCCTACTTAAATCATGGCACACTTTCAACTTCCGTTAATTTGGTCACTTGTGTTTGCTGCTCTGGGATGGGCTGGGGGAGTGGGGTACTTCAAAGGAAGACTGTGGAGTTTCAAGGTACAGTCGTTAATAACGTGAAAAAATACATAAATAAATAATAAAAAAATAGCACAGATACTTCACTATGACTGCTGTGAAATTGAAGCGGTCTGTGATCACGGAGAGTAGTCTGGTAGACCTGACGAAATGTGAGGTGAAAATAGCACTTTTAAAAAGTTTCCAACACAACAGTATCAGAAAAAAAAAAAAAAAAAAATAGTATCCAACTCGGCCCCATGTCAATTATGGATCATGTACTCCTTTCCTATGTGTCGGGCTATTTTCTCTCATGAATGCAATGTGGGAGCATCTTGACAGGAGCGGGTTTGCAAGGGAATGAATTGTCAGGAGCGTATTTAGCGGGAGCGAATTGATGGCTAGTGAGTTGTCATGTACCCGTCTGGTTCACTACGTGTGCATACACCATTTGGGAAAACATGGAATGGGAGGAAAGGACCAAACTGGAGGAGTGGTTGGAAAAGTGGCAATTGAGCTTCAATGCAAAGAAATGCAAGGTTATGCACTTCAGAGCAAGGAACTCAGGGAGGGGCTATCAGTTGGAAGGGGTTCAGACAGACATCACCAAGAGGAGAAGGACCTAGGGATGATCATAGTGAGCAACATGAACAGCACAGCTCAGTGCAGGAAGGAGCAGCTAAGGCTAACAAGATGCTGGAGTGTATTGTGAGAGGAATCTCATCCAGACATAGGGATGTGCTCCTGCTGCTGTACAGGTCGCTAGTCAGGCCACATTTGGAGTACTGCATGCAGTACTGGCGTCCCTTTCTGAGGAAGGATATCAAATTGCTGGAGGGGGTGCAGCGCAGGGCAACTAAGATGATCCAGGGGCTGGAGGGAAAAACCTACAAGGACACGCTGACTGAGTTTATTTATTTATTTTATTTGCTATTGGTAACTGGGTGGGTGCACTAGACATAGAGATGCCTCTTTTCAGGCATGACCCAGGAGCAGACAAGTGAAAAATACATGAGAAGTACAACGTGACACAGCACAAGGGAGAGGTAGACAAATGAGATTATCTGTGATACAAATAATATTGGCAACTGGATGATATACAAAGATTAGACAATGTCAAGCGATATAGACAGCACCGTTAGGAAAAAGTAAACTTAAACAAAACAAGTGCCAACAAGTCTGTACTGGAGCTGTCAGGAAAGTGCAGAAAAACAGTAAGTGCCTTCGCGAGGCGCAGTATAGAGAGAGAAGAAGAGGGAAAAGAGGGAGAGGGAGAGGAGGGAGAGGTGGGAGAATGGGGTGAAAAGGGATGAGAGGGAAGAAGGTGAGTGCAGGAAAGAACAGGGTGAGAGGTGGAAGGACTGAATGGGCTAAGGTAGATGGAAGCATGTGCATGGATCTGAGGCCAGTAGATGTTCACGGTGGAGTATCTTGAAACCGGCATGAGTGGGAGCTAGGCAAATAGTTTGAGGGATAGAATTCCAGTACTTAGGTGCACAGTAAGAGAAAGCACGCGCACCCATAGTGGTTTTATGTCTGGGGATGAAGAGAGGGGGCAGAGTCATTTGATTGGAGATCATAGGTGGGGGTTTGGGAGTGTAACAAGAAGGTGAGGGATTTGGGGAGACCTGATCTAGTTATACCATCAAGTAGGGAGCCAAGGGCTAGTAGACGGTGGGCAGAAGGGCTGGGCCATTTTAGGTCAGCGTAAAGCTGACAGTGATGTTTGAAACGTGGTGATCCGGATGCATAACAGCAGATGCTATTGTAGGTGGTGACCCATCTATGGAGTGATGTCTTAGAAGCCCCTACGTATGTGACTGAGCCATAAGCCAGGGCCAGAAGCAGTAGGCGCTGAGCCACAGCAAGCCTGGCAGATGGCGTGAGGGCACAGCTTGTACGATAGGCACCTCCGATTTTTGCATTGATCGATTTGCAGGTGGCGGTGATATGGAGGTCAAAATCCAGGGATTCATCAAGGAGGATACCCAGGTATTTGAAAGAGCTGATGCTAACTACCGGGGAACCATTGGCTCACAAAATCTGAAAGGAGTTGCGAGTCGATTTGAGTCTGGCTGGAGAGCCGAAAAGCATGGAGTGCGTTTTGCTTGCATTAAGAACAAGATTGTTTTCAATTAGGCAGGATTGAATACTTAGGAAGCCATCGGTTAGGGAGCGGTTAATATCCATGACATTACTTCCACTCCGGTAAATGACAAGGTCATCCGCATACAGCAAGGAAGAGAGCTGAATATGTACACCCTCAAGAAGAGGAAGGATCAGGGAGATCTGACTGAGACCTTCAAATATTTGAAGGGGATTAACAAAACGGGCACAAAAAGGATATTTAAGATGAAGAGAGGAAGGGACACGAAAGGGCATGGTCTCAGGTTGAAGGATGGAAGATATCGGAGAGAGATAAGGAGGCATTTTTTCACAGAGTGTGGTGAAGAAATGGAACACTCTACTTGAGGTGGTATCTTGTAGGATGGTGGGCAGTTTTAAAAGGGCATGGGACAGGTGCGAGGCGGGGTTAAGGTGGGGGGGGCAGCTGCAATATAAGGGTGCTAGCTGCACATTTAAGCAGACTAACTTGACAGACCATAAGGCCTGTTTTTGCTGGCAGATTCATATGGTCGTATGTAATTGTTTATGTGGAGAACTATACTGCCTAGCAAGGCGAGTTCTGGAAAATGAGTGTACTTGCTTGCCATGACCGACCCTTGGGGATCCACTGGTGCTTTAGTTTCATCTGTGAATAAAGCCATACCGCACAATCCCAGCTGCTGCATTGGGCAATCTGATCATTGCTTCTGTGTGGAATTAATGGGCCCCCTCAGCAGTTAGATCTAGTATACACCTGGCATCCTCTCACCTGGACCTGATTGTTTTTATAAAGGTTACATTTTTGGTAATTGTACCTCTACCCCCTTCCTTAGATAATGAGTCTGGTATACATGCTAAAGTTAGGAGTGGTGCCAATCTGTGTATTTATGCCAAAAGTAAATGGTATGCCACATGTGGGTACTAGTTCTGTTAATGGGGGTGTCCAACTTGCAAAATGTGGCATGAGAGTAACATAAGTAGAAATAAAAAAAATGTCATACACACATAATAGTTCTACATATTCAAAATTAAGCAATAACAACTGAGACGTCGGTCATTTCCAAAGGATTAACATAGAAACATAGAAGTTGATGGCAGATAAGGACTGCAAGGCCAATCCAGTCTGCCCATTTCTTTTTCTACCTTATAAATGTGCCATTGGCCTTTGTTCTGTCAATAGCCTATCTATTCATACTCATCTGTATTGCTCCCTTATGCCTATCCCATGCCTGTTTGAAGGCCTGCACTGTATTCATATCCACCACTTCCTGAGGTAGGCCGTTCCATGCATCCACCACCCTTTCTGTGAAAAAGAACTTCCTCACATTACCCCTTAATCGGCCTCCCTCTAATCTCATGCTGTGTCCTCTTGTCCTGTTATTTTTCTTATATTGAAACATGTTAGACTCATTCACCTTGTTAATGCACTTAAGGTGTTTGAATGTTTTGATCATATCACCTCTCTCTCCCTCTTTGCTCTAGGGTATACATATTGAGTTCCGTTAATCTGTCCTCTTATGTTTTCTGATGCAATCCCTGAACCATTTTGGTTGCCCTTCTCTGGACTGCCTTAGTTTGGTTAATGTCCTTGTGCAGGTGTGGCCTCCAGTACTGCACGCAGTACTCCAGATGGGGTCTAACCAGTGTCTTGTAAAGAGGGATTATTACCTCCCTCTTCCGACTTGTGATACCCTTACTAATACACCCTAACATCCCTCTAGCCTTACCTACTGCTTTAGCGATCTGCTTGGATGATTTCAGGTCATCTGTGATGATAATGCCAAAGTCTCTTTCTTCCCTTGTGACTGCCAGTAACTCCCCTCCCAGCCTATAGGTGGCTTCAGGGTCTCTCTTCCCTATGTGCATGATCTTGCACTTCTTTGCATTAAATCCCAGTTGCCACTCTTCTAACCATTTTGCTAGTTTATCCAGATCTCTTCTCATTCTGCCCACCGCATCTGGATCATCTACTCTGTTGCAGACCTTGGTGTCATCTGCAAACCGACAAACTTTACCCTCCAGTCCATCTGCAATGTCACCGATGAAGATACTGAAGAGGACTCACTCCAGGACTGATCCCTGAGGTACCCCACTTGTGACTTGCATCTCTTCCGACTGTATACTGTTTACCACCACTCTCTGTTTTCTGCCTGTGAACCAGTTTACCACCCAGTTGACCAACTTCTGACCCACCCCGAGCGTTAACATATGTGTTGGGGGGACAATGGGTAGCCCAAGGCACATCCCAGGGCCACCTCACACTAGCCGGTTGTTAATACAAGAAAATGACTGGCTTCGAAGTTTGCTACTGTGATCATACGTCTAATTACAATAAAAATGTTATTTTTACAATTTTCTACTTTTGCCCCTTTTAGCGGCATAGTGCAAGCACTGTGGCACAAGTACATCTTACGCTAAAGACACTGAGTGCTGCACAGTGTCAGGTGGCACCGGGATCAGTCATTTCTAAGACACTAATAAACAATCCGGTAACCAATCAGGAGCCTCACTAAGCCTATGAATATTTAATTACACTTGTTATTTTTTCATAAATGGTTGGGCTCATTGTTTGTGCCTTACGGGCTGAGGAGGGGTTAAATTGGGCAGGAACCCACAGCAACCCAAGTCCACCACCTCTTAAAAACTGCATGACAGTTCCACCACCTCTGTCATGTTTCTCCATTGACTTCTATAGAGTTCCACCTCCTAGAAATCTAAATGTAAGAGTTCCCCCATCTACTTTAAATATTTCCAGTTTAACCACTGCCCCGGATGACCCCCAAACTCAAGATTGAGAAACACAGTCATAAAGCTTCCCTACTTTAAAACAAATCGTAGAACATGTATGTTTGTAACTTCACCAATTCTCTTTATTGTAAGGGTATCCCCTGATTACTCAACGAGGACAGGGATTTGGTTAAGACGACCCATTCAGGCTGCCCCATTGCTACAGCTGGATGTAAAAAAGCATTGAGAAGCATTTTTTTGCACTCTGTGCATTTTATGAAGCTGAACTAAAAGTGCAACAGAACATTACATTTTACCTCCACAGAGTTGCTAAATCTGCTTCCTGCTTTTGCTTTCCCCTGCTGCTTGTTCAAAACGGGCGGTCCACTCTGCGAACGGCAGGCGGGGGCGGGCTACCGAGAGCACTGGAAGAGAACGGCGGAAGGGAGGCGGTTGAAGGGAGTAGCGTGTGACGCCACAGAAAAAGGTGTTACGTGTGACGTCACGGAGGTGGAACTTGCTCGGGCAGTAGCAGTGTACAGTGGTGCGCAGTAACGTGATCGGTCAAAGAATTGCAAAGCGTCTCACTGTAATAAATATCGAGTGAGTGGCTGTCTGGGACGCCTGGTCTCTTCCAACATCATTTCCGCTCATATCCTAGCAGTAGCTGTGCACGGGGAGAGTTTTTAGTCTATCCTTCTCGAGTGTGTTGTCCCCGAAGATAACAGGGATTCTGATCCCTCTTTCCGGGAGTCTGAGGATGGCCCTTGTCTTTATTTGTTTTTTCATTTTTTTAATTACTCCACTCCTAAGTGTTATGTACTCTCCTGACATGGAAATGTGTGATCCGTTTTCTGGAAGGGTCTGCGCTGGATTTTGTATAGTGACCCCTTGTTAAACATAGAAATCCATCTCGGTCAAAATGTTGTAGCACAGTTCAAAGTTAATGGAACACGGTAATACCATACTGTGGTACAACAACATCTTGACTGTTTTCGAGAGTGAAGGAGCCAACAGTTTAAAGGAAAAACAGCCATATTTCTCAACTGTACCTGATTTTGCCGCAGAATTTTCCTCTATCTCTCGTAAAATTTGTGTTTTTGTGACAGAATAGTGGGGCCTGTAAGCACAAAATAATGTAAAACATTAGAATTGCAGGCTTGTTCTTCTTCTGAAAATGCATCTTACACTAATCCCCTTATTCTATCAGCTTTGTGAATGAATAGTACCAATTTTTAAGAGGTGTCCCTGATTTTTGGTCTTTGTCCCTGATTTTTTGAAGCTTTGTCCCTTATGTATGAGGAAAGAGGTTGAGAGGTATGCCATGGGCACATCAGAATTCGAACAGTAAATTTTCTGGCAGGATGGTGGCTGTGTTTTTTTCCTTAAGTGGCAGAGCGCATATAATTTCTAATGCATTTCAAGTTTTTTTTTTATTTCTGTTGCGGAACTTGTGGGATCGCTATACTGGCTGGGCAACTGTGCCCAACCAGCTGGAGCTACTGACTCTCGGAGTTCTGATTCGTGACCTTCGAGCTTCGCCTTGAGATCTAACAATCAGAACGCCTTGGTGGCACACAGTTGTCTAGCCAGTATTCTCTATATTATCTTTCAGAATTTTTGCATGCTTTCTGCTAAAACAAGAGTTATACTGGAGATTTCCGTCCAGATGCGGAGGCAGTATGGCGCAGTGGTTTAAGGCTCTAAGCTGCAAATCTGGAGACCTGGGTTTGAATCCCACAGCCCCCACTTGCATACTGTGTGACCCTGAACAAGTCACTTAACTTCCTCGTGCTCCCAGGTTGCACCTGTAAACAAGCTTTCAGCTTAGTGTGTCTCACCTGGTAAAATAATTGGGGGGAAAAAAAAGATGTGGTGCACATTCAGATATTGTAACATGGCAGAAAACATCATGCTGAAATAGAGCAACCAGATTGGTCCAAAGGCATCAGCTGAGGAAAACCGAGTGGGTATTAATCCAGCAGTAGAGCCCGCTCGCTAGTGCATGTGGCTGAGAAAAAGCGCACCTCCTATTGTGAGCACGGAATATAGAGCGACTGTGTAGTGCTGTGAATGCCTGTAGATGGCGTTAGTGGACAAGCAGTGATAGAGCATCGCCGAGATGCAGCGGAGCAAGCGAGGTGCTCGGGGAACCTGAAACCCAATAGCCAAGTTGGGTAAATGAAGCAGTAGGGCGAAGCCATTGTCGACATGCAGCGGAGCGAGGGACCTGCTCGGGGAACCTGAAACCCAATAGCCGAGGTGTGTAAATGCACCAGTAGGGTGAAAGCAGGTTTTAGAGTGTGCATACTGGCAAAGGAACAGAAATAAGTGTATCTATATGTAGCACTCTTACTCGGTAGTTGTAAAATTGTCCCATGATGCAGCAGTGTAATGCAGCATCGGGACAGTATCGCGATGGAGAAAGTAGAGAAACTATCGAACAATTCACCAAACGGGAATGTTTTTGGGTGTTTCACACCTCAACAGTGCTCGCGGGATATTTTCTGAAAGCACTGTACACTATATAAATAGTAGTGTGCCATAGAATGGGAAAGCGCACGTTTCTGGAGGATACCTGTCTGTGACAAACAAGAAAGTGCAGCAGAGTTGTAAAAAAATACTTGTAGATCTTGGAAACTCCAGTGTGCTGTAAAGGGGAAGAATGTTGGCACAATCTGTGTCTTGCACTTCCCATGTTACAAGCGCATTAATCCCCTTCAGAGTCGGGCTCTACTGGTGGATTAATGCCCGGTGGGTGGCTGGAAGCACTCGGCCTGCGGCCTCTTGCACCAACCCCCACCCACCCGGGCATTCATCCACCGGTAGAGCCCTCCTCTGTCGAGGATTATTGCTTACTTGGTTACTCACTGGAACACTGCCGTAACCTCCCCTTATGCTGAAACAGGCAAGTCGCACACTAAAAGCCACTGCCAATAATGTAATTAAACAGCTATACAATACAGGTTATAATAAACAGCATTATGTTATAGGAGATACCTGCCATTAACAGCAAAAGTCACTGTTGGTAGTTGCATTAAACAGGCAAGCTAACCATTAAAATAAATATAAAAATAGCAACAGTGAGAGGGGCACATCCCCACAATGTATCATTATTGACGAGGTACCTTTGGAAATGAGCCCCTGGCTCAAAGGTTGTAAACTGATTGCGTTATAAATAAATAAATAAAATGTAAAGTAAAAACTCTAAACAAAATAGCAACAGTGAGCCCAATACAGAGTAAAAGCACTAATCAAAATAGCAGCTGAAGAGGAAGAATACAGAACTTTAAGTGCAGAGCCATAAATGTTTCATGAAATGTTCTCAAACTTCATTTAGACCGTGTACCGTTTTCTGATTTATTAAATGATTCTGTGATCGCAATAGGTAGCATTTTAGGGTGTAAATGTACCGTGTTCAGATATAGTAAATAAATGATTCTGTGATCTAACAATGCATGTTTTGCAGTACTTCAATTTAGATGTTCTGTTGTGTTTTTTAATTTGTTAAGCTAAGAGGTACAGCCAGAATGTAGCATTTAAGTTATGCTGTTCAGCCAGAAACTAGCGAGAGTCAGCCTTGCGACATTGATGGAATAACTGTACTTGCTGGAGTTGCAGCGAATGCATACTTTCTAGCCGGAGATCTCCATGAACGTCCAAGTTAAATGGGATTACTGAACATTAGCTCTCGCCCTAGTTGCCCCATAACCAATGTACTTAAACGCTTTTAACAATTTTTTTCTTTGAAATGTGTTACTGGTACTGTGATTTTGTTGTTCGTTCACCTGTTGTTGTTACTTCGTTATTGATGTTTCACTCCCTGTTGTATCCCCTTTGGCAAGACACCTGACTAGAAGACCCAGCTCAGTGTTCCTAGCCATGTCACCACATTAAAAATAAATAGATGAAGAATTTGGCCATTTTTGCATAGGGACGGGAGGAAAGAACCCAAAGACAGAGTACGACTGGAATGACGATCTAGGTCTCCGAATCGGGGGAGGAAACTGACTTTTTTTTCCCTCACATCTTTGGTAACTGGGTAAGGCCCAGTAGGCACAAGTGCCTGTTCAGAGTAACTCAGGAGCACTGAGGAGGTTATGTGACTTACTCAGAGTTACACAGTATGTAAGTGAAAGTTGTGGGAATTAAATCCAGGTCTCCTGAATGTACCAAGCTCATTCACAGCTCGTTACTCTAATCTCTATGATGTAGTGTCAGCCCCAGGGTTAACCCATCACCGGTGACCTAAAATAGGCAATGCACTGTAAAAAGGCAGCAGCCAAGGCAAATAATGCTTGACTGTATTGTGAGCAGGTTCATGAGCAGGAGGGAGGAGGTTATAATGCCACTGTATAGATCACGGGCGCGATTGCATCTGGAGTACGGCGTGCAGTACTTGAGTCCATACCTGAAAAAGGATATAAACCACTTTGAGGCAGTCCAGAATAGGGCAGTGAAAATGGTGCAAGGGAAGCAGGGCATGGCTAGGAGGACAAGTTGGATGAACTCAGCATGCACTCTCTCGAGAAGGGGGAGAGTACATAATTGTAACCTTCAAGTGCCTAAAAGGTATCAACAAGGTGGAAACGGGACCTTTTATCAGGGGTGTAGCCAGACAATATAAACGTGTACACCAGGGCCATGTCTGTTGCTTCATCTGGCACAGTGAATATAACTTGTATAACATGACACTGGTTGCTGCCCCCCCCCCCATATGCATGGGTAAATACAGCTGCCATACATTTCGTCCTAAGACACCCACATCCCACCCCAGAGCCTGTAATGTTGTATAGTTCTTGTATGAGGGGAGATCTCTTAGTCTTGTACACCCAGCACCCCTCTTACGCCCCGACCTGTAATGAGGTCGGACTAGGTTCTTTTGAGTGCAGTACACAAAGTGAATACCAGGAACAGGTTTTGTACCTCCACCTGGGGCAGGTATATAATAAGGCTATCCAGTGTGGCCCGAATCTCCCCCCAGGAACCAGTAGTAATCACACACACACATACAGTTTGTCCCCACACAGTATAAGTACACACCAAGCAATAACCATGAACCAGTATTATAAACTGAACAAACCTCCACTTTAATAGGAGAGGTGTGGAGGGGAAGCAAAAAACATAGAACAAACCACTTTTGGTTTTCAACAGTGGTCCCCCAAACAGTCCCCGTACCACCCCACAAGTGCACCCTGCACCCCCAGCCATAAGGATAGTAAATTTCTGTTGCGGTGGGTACCTCACTGGGTTGCTGGTGGTCAACCAGATGACATAAGATTGAAGAAAATTTGGGATACCCATATGGGCTTCTGACAATCTCTGGCCACCCCAATTAACTTTTGCTCCTGGCTGGAAACAGTTCAAATCAGGTTACAGGCTTGCAAACTGGGAAACAGCAGTTCAAACAAATCCACTGGGAAAACAGGTTAGTGGTCCAGTTGTTTTCCTTCTGGAACACTCTGCCTCAAGTTTCTTAGGTTGGGAGAGGCCTTTCTGCACACAGGCTAGCCTACTGGCTCATGCAGCCTTCCAGTACAGTCGCCTTCACGGCTGGAACTCCCCCCAACGTCGGGGCACAGCCTGTATTATACTATCCCCCAGCTCCCCACTTAATTGACTCTCGCTTTCCCAGGCTCACTGCAAGTGCCTTCTCACACTTCCCACAACCCTTGGTGGTGGGGAGATTCTCTGGGGGCTGCAATCTTTATTTCCAATTTTATCACTGACTTTGTCAGCCTTCAGTTTAATTTTTTAAGCCCATTCATGGGTTAACAACAATATGCCAAGCGGGGCCAGGGAAACCCTTATATTTCTTGCCAGGAGTCCCGTTTGGCTGTTGGGGTTCCAAAACCAAAAGGCACCCTTTTATCTCCAGTCATAGCTGCGGGGTGTGCATGCACACCTTGTTTACATCGTTCCCAGTCCCACTTCCTATTTGGGGACTGGGAAACCATTAATACTGTGCCCGGAAGCATGTATGCCTGCCTTGGAGCCACAAATGTGTCCCACTCACAACACATGGCCAAAGCTATTTTCAGGAGCTGCATCTCCTTTAAAGCTTGGGCTGCGCATAGGCTTTTTCCATATGCATGGCCATATTGGAAATGACAATGGTCGGGTCCACACAATCCACCAAGCCAGCAGACACTCCTCCCCCTCCCCCCCAAGCACTCTGCAGTGCAGAAAACACAAAGGACCCCGGCTCAATCTCCCCAAGAGGCCGAGGAACTAGGAAATCAGGTTGCGGCTGCTGTGAAGATACAGAAGCCCCCTGGTCATGATTCAACAGTCCAGGGGATTGGAGGCAGAAAATGGCATCGGGCAAAATGGGCCATAGCTCACTTCATACTAACATACTAAAATGCCAGCAGAATAGGCCTAACGGTCTTTCATGTCTGCTCGATTGGTCAGCCCCCACCCTGGGTGCTGACCTTGCTGCCCCCCTCGCCTTCTCTGGCTTCTCCCTTCCCAATTCTGGATATTCTTGCTGCATTGGATTTTGCTTCCAGAAGCCTTCCCCTGTACCTGTCCCAGTCCCTCTTGAACCCCTCCACCGTCTCTGCCTCCACCAGCCCTGAGCAGTGCATTCCATGGCTCCACCACCCTCTCAGTGAGTAGCACCTCCTCCTTTCTCCCTGAATCTTCCCCTCCAGCTTCCACCCATGCCCTCTAGTGGCCCCTCCTCCTTCCTTGAAGCACCTGACTGTTCCTCCCTATTTACCCTCTTCATGTACTTGAAGACCTCTATCATGTCCCCCGGTCCCTTCTCTCTTCCAATGTGTACATATTTAGCTCTTCGAGCCTCTCCTCATAGGTCCTGTCCCCCAAGCCCCAAATCATTTTGGTTGCCCTCCTCTGGACCCTCTCCAGGAGTTTAATGTCCCTCTTTAAGTGTGGCCTCCAAAACTGCATGCAATACTCAAGGTGTGGCCTCACCAAGCAGTTATACAGAGGGAGCATCACTTCCCTCCTTCTGGAGGTGATCCCCCTAGCGATGCATCCCAGCATCCTGTTGGCCTTGGCTGCTGCCCTCCTACAAGTCTCCAGATTGTTCATTTTGACATCCACCACCACCCCAGGTCCCTCTCAGCCATCGAGACTTGTAGCATTTCCCAGGGTGTACACTTGGCCCGGGTTTCTGGCCCCAGGTGGAGTACCTGCACTTCCCTGCATTGAACCTCAGCTTCCACTTTCTAGACCATCTTTCCAGAGCCTCCAGGTCCCCTGTAGGGCCACCCTCCCCATCCACCACCGCCCCCAGTTTTGGAGTCATCCATAGAGACTCATCTCCTCCTGATTCCTGTCCTTATGTCAGAGGCGTGGCGTTGAACAGGAGGGGCCAAGGACTGATCCCTGTGGGACCCCACTAATGACCCTCTTTGGGGATGAGACTATCCCACCAACCACGACCCTCTGGGTCCAGTCCTGGAGCCAATTGCTATCCATCTGATCATCTGGTTCCCACCCCATTTCTCCCAGCTTATCCAACAGGCCCACGTGAGGAACAGAGTCAAATGCCTTGCTGAAGTCTAGAAAGAGGACGTCCACTGGTCTACCAAGGTCCAAGGCACTTGTCACCCAGTCATAGAACTCCACAAGGTTTGTCTGACATGATTTCCCTGAGACAAATCCATGCTTTCTATTGTCCAGGCACCCTGACTTTTCCAGGTCCCCCCTAGCCTCTCCTTGACAATGCCCTCCATCACCTTGTCCACCGCCGATGTCAGGCTGACAGGCCTGTAGTTCTCTGCCACCTCCCTTGATCCCCCCTTGTGGATAGGCACTATATGTGCCACCTTCCAGTCCTGGGGCACCCACCCTGTCCTCAGAGAGATGGTGAAAAGCTCCGCCAGGGGTTTCGCCAGGACATCCAAAGTTCCTTCAGCACTCTGGGATGTAATTTATTGCCCCAGAGCTTTCTCCGTCTTAAGGGAGCTGAGGGCTTCCTCGCTCCTCTGCTGTGATTTCCACTTCCAGTCCCTCTTCTCCCTGCTAGCCCTCCCCTCTGCCAGTGATGCCTCCCCTCTCCCCAGACCCGCCGATCGGTAAGGGTCCCCCCTCCTCAGTATCTCTGTCTCCTCCCATGTATGATGCAGCACCCCCATTTTCCTTGGTGAAAACTGAGGTGAAGTACTCATTTAGTACCTCAGCCTGCTCCCCGGGTCTTGTGCCCATCTCTCCCCTGATTTAATCCTGCTAATCTGCCCCTTCACCCTTCGTTTTTCCCCAATGTATCTAAAGAACCCCTTGTTCCCTCTCCTGATTTCCCTGGCCAGGTTCTGCTCCTTCCTTGCCTTAGCCGCCCTCACCACCCTAGTGGCCCTTCTAGCCATCAGCTCATACTCCCCTCGATCCCTTTCACTCCTTGAGCACTTGAATTGCCTATAGGCTGCCTTCTTTCCCTGCACCACCTCCTGGACCTCCCTGGTCCACCAGCAGGGTTTTCGGCCCTACCGCATTTTCGTCTTACTCTTGCACAGGTGCTGGTAGCATCTTGCACCCCTCTCCTAATGATTTCCCACCTACTATCAGCGTCCATGTCTGACCCAATCCCATCCAAATGCTCCTTAAGGATCCTTCCCATTTCCTTAAAATCCGTTGCCCTGAAGTCAGTTACCTCCATCTTTGTGCAGCTTTCTAGCCCTCCTAGGTCCAGGCAGAACCAGACCGTGGCATGGTCACTCCCCGCCAACGGGTCCCTTACCTCCAGGCCCCTAATCTGGTCACTGTCTGCCAGGACCACATCCAGTACCCGCGCCTCCCTGGTCGGTTCCCCACCTGCTGAGTTAGGAACGCCTTGAAAGACATCCAACAACCTCTGTTCCCTGGTCACAGAAGATGTCATAGTCTCCCAGTCTGTTCCTGGCATGTTTAAGTCCCCCAACACCACCACCGCTCCTCTGCCCAGTCTGCAGTGTCTCCCAACATCTGCCACCAGACTCTCCTCCAGCTCCTCCGCCAGGGCAGGGGGTCTATACACCACTCCTATTTTTACTCTCTTGCCCCCCTTGTTATCAAGGTGACCCAAATCGCTTCCACGGTTCCCTCCGCCTCCTCTACTCCCCCTATGCCAATGCAGTTTTTGACTATCATTGCTACCCCTCCTCCCCTTCCCTCCCCCCTGTCCTTCCTGAACATAGTGTAACCCTCCAGGTTCAGGTCCCAGTCGTGTCCTGCAGTGGCCCAGATCTCGGTGACTGCTGCCACATCCACTGCTCCCTCAGCATCGCCTGGAGCTCAGGCATTTTATTTCCCAAGCTCCTGGCATTTAGCAGGACTACCTTCCACCCTTTCCCTATACTTCCATTTCCCCTGCTTGTGTTCAGGTGAACCCCACACAGGTAGGGAGCTTACACTTGGGATGCAACGACAATATCAGTGGCAAGTCCTTTTAGTTTTGACTCCCATGTATAAAATTACAGAAGGGATCAGCTAGTTCTGTGTTATGTTTTCATAGACAGAGGCATTAGTTGAGAGACTTTTTGTTGACACTTCATAAATAAAATTGTACCTCATGGAATACATGGAGTATGCCTTCCTACACCCATGCCTCTTATGTCTCAGTTGGAACAAGACCACAAGGGAACACTGCTGTTAGCTGGTGGGGGGAAATTTCAGGAAGGAGATCAGGAGACACATCTTCACACAACGAGTGGTAATGGGGTGGACTGAACGCCCAGTGGAAGTTGTCAGTAGACAGTGGGGGGGGGGTTCAAGAGGGGGTGAAATGGGTGTCTGGAAAAGTGTCCACAATCAAGCAGACTAGATATACCATAAGGTCTTCTGCTGGCTGTTTTGTATGAGTATTGCGGAACCTGAAAAGGTTCTGACATTTATTAGGAACCTGAATATGGGGTCTTTCGTTCTGACTATAAACAGAAACATAGAAATTGTCAGCAGACTGGTGACAGGGTCAGTGCATCGAGACAGGCACCTACCCACAATAGGCTCTATTCACAAAAGAGTGGGTTTTATGCGTAAAGAGCCTGAGCAGCTCTGCACCCTGGGACAGGTTCGCAGTGTCCAGTGTTCACCATTGCCAGTTGCCTGTCCGTGCCTCCCCCCGCAGTGCGCAGCTGCTTGGGGGTGGATCAGGGTATGCAGGTGGGCAGTCAGTGGGATTCCTGTCCTGGGTCTTGTAGTGTATCCCCTGCTCCGCATGAGGAGGGGATTCTGGGTAGGTGCGGGTCCCAGGATTTGTTTTCCTATGGGTTTATTTATTTAAAAGTTGATAACCGGGAAAGGCACCATGAGCTAGAGCTCGTTTCCAGGAGTGACCTGGGGGGAAGGGTTACAGGAGAAAAAAAAAAACAGAACATGTAAGATGTACAATCATGTATAAACTAGCAACTATGTACAATTATAAATAAACTTGGAAACTATGTACAGATAGATACAAAACGTGAAGCTGTATACAGTAAATACAACAAAGAGGCAGCTAATTCTACAGCAGTTTTGACCTAAAAATGGAATGGAGATTTAGGCCTATTGTCGTTGGTGGGCTAGGAGGGGGTTAGTGCCTGAACAGTTGCCCTCAGCTCTACCATGCAGCTAGGTGGGCTGGGGCAGCACAGTGGGGGGCATCCATGTCCAGCCAGAGGATCTTATCTGTGGGGGTTTGTAACAGTTATTTTATTTATTTATTGCTAGTTTTGGAGCTACACCTTTGAGCATTGCTTATTTACAAAAGTTCCACATCAGGGCAGTACAACAGATCAATAATAAAAAAAAAAAACTAAAAACAATCAAAACAGCAGAGTTGGAATGAACATAGCAGCAGCATAATGGCTTTGTCAGATTAATTACAATTATTTGCAGGTTTCCATAGCATTGCATACCTAAGCACTCAAAGAGTGAAGGTGAGTAGGTTTAAAGGAGAGTAGCCAGTGGCATTTCGGAAGAGGGGCATAGTAGGCAAGTAAGAGGCGTGGACTACCATGTGCGTGGACACAGAGGGGGTTGAATATTCCTCTACAGAGAGGGAAGCGTGGGCTATC
The DNA here is from genome assembly GCA_016271365.2 of Neoceratodus forsteri. Lineage (NCBI taxonomy): Eukaryota > Metazoa > Chordata > Ceratodontiformes > Ceratodontidae > Neoceratodus > Neoceratodus forsteri. Next base: position 1,377,447,948 of record CM028132.1, on the reverse strand, counting down.
TTACACAAGAACTTGCGGTGGGTAAGATGTTTTCTCAAGTTCACGTTTAAACTGTCCTGTTCAGTGAATGGCAGGATGTCCTGTTGCGTATTTTGCATCCTTCCCTTGCCCAGAGCTCTGCGCGTTAGTGAATAGTGCGGAGTGCTGGTACTCCCCTGGACCACCCGTGGCATGTAGCTGCAGGATTGGCTGGGGGATCATGTGTACAAGGGGCTTGCACTCCTGCTGTGAATGCTGCTGCACAGCATTGCAGCTTAGCGTTGCCTACATGCCTCGCATACACAGCAGTAGGCAGTCTGCCCCTTTGTGACTAGACCCCCAGGGCTTAAAATTCAGGGGGGAATTGTGCAATAATGTTATTTTTAGCCCATCCCCGCAAATTCTGGACCCTCTTTGTGGGACAGTCCTGCACATACTGAGCATCGTCATATTACACAGGACTTGAAATAATGCATTTACACATTTTCGTAAAAAAGTAGTTTTGGTGGAGGAAATGAATGTCATTTGCAATTTTGACTGTGGGGGCAGCAGAGAAACCGTGGAGCCAGGATTAACTGCAGAAGCTTGCTGTGTAGGCTGGAGGTGGGGCGCTGAGAAAAACAAATCAGTTTGGGAACAGCAGCCAGTACAGAACTGTGTTGTCCTGCTTTGGAAACAGGCATAATGTGGCCTGCTGGGAAGGGTCCTTTATGGAGGCAAATCAGAGCACTGTTCATGCATGTAAGGAGACAACGTACAACTAACTATGGGAGTCTCTGTGGTTTGACTCAAACGGGATGCAGGGTGTAGAGGTTCACAGGTTTATGTTAAAATAGCACAGGAGAGACCATAGGGCAGAACAATCACAGCTTATAAGATAAATGATGGACTGGAACACGTCACTAAAGCAGAAATATAATAGTAGAAGTAAATATTGTTTGGCCATACAAGGCCTTTACAACACAGTATAAAAACATACAATATAAATAAGACACATATCCACATATGTATAGATTAGGATTCTTATGGACCATATCCCCTATAATATCTTATATATAAAAAGGGAATATAAACCATGCATATTTCACAAAATTCCTCACACGATAAATAATATAATACATATAGGGACTCAATATAAGCTCAGTATCATAAAGAGCGTTAAAGGAACAATGCACTAATATACTAGTGAACTGAAAATGTTCTTATTTGTCATTCACTAGAATACAATTCATATTTAAGAAAAGATTATCCCAACAGGCCAGCAAGAGTATACAAATATAGACATAATTGTCTTACATTAACAAAGCGTATCCTGATTATTTCATATACATTATAATCCCTAGTACTAGTAAATCTATATTGTAGGCTTATTCTAAGCACTGAATCATATCAGTTCATATTCAATAATACAGTATTGACAATACCGTCTCTCTGGTGTTTCTAATTCTAGCTGCATACATAAGATAATTTGCAATTCTCATAATAGTATTTTCATCATTTGTATTCATAATGATAGATGTAATTTCACTTCTTGATATATCAGACTAGTTTATAAATGGTCCCAAACAATAATGCCATATTCTGTTATACCAAGGACATTGCCATAAAACATGAGGGAGATCCTCCCTAGTCCCATTTTTGCAATCACATATTTCATATGTCTTGGAAAGATTTTGATATATAGTTTTCAAAAAGCTCTAATTTAGATGTAAAAAAAAGTATTTTCAAGTATCCTGTTCTGCAATGTATCCCAGTAGTCCCTATACTTAATATTATAATTATTTTCTGCATGCCATCTAGAAAATCTGGATAGTCGGATTTTCTTTAAATCCTGATTAATCTAGTATTCATTGACCTTTTTTTTAATGTATACCTTATAAATAGGGCTAATCTTAATGTTCCTTATAAAATATGATTTTAGTACTGAAAGACCATATTGATCCAGTTTACTATGTATATCTTGCATCCAGCACTTTTTCACACATTCATTTTTAACCCAACAAAGCTGTTCCAAGAAACATTTCTTTGGTAATTTATCTTTATCTAATCTAGTTAAGTATAACCAATATTTAAGTTTCCTTCCCTCACTAAGTGCATTAACATTTATTAATCCAAGTTCAGCTCGCTAATAGACGATGGGCAGGACGGAGTAACATGTAATTCTGCCCGTAATGCTTTATAGACTGAAGTCATGCATATTTCAGCGTCATCTAACTTCCATACTTCAGTTGCATACATCATTTGTGCTCAACATTTAGTTTTAATAGCTTTAAGCAAGGGCTTTAAAGAAAAGCCCCCATAAGAATAATTAAATGTCTTCAGTCCATTCATTGTTTTTTTAATTTTCCCAGATACTATTTCTTGATGTTGTTTCCACTTATGATTACTTGTATAGGTTAATCCCAAATATGTATATTGTTCAACAGCTTCTATTCTATGATCATCTAATTTAAAAAGAGATTCAACAGAACTAGTCCCGAAAGTTAAAGTTTTTGTCTTGGAGAAATTTATTTTTAACTTCTAATGATTTGTGTCCATTTTCAGAGTATCCAATAGCCTTTGAAGGCCACTTTTAGTTTGAGAGATCAAGACTAAATCATCTGCATACGCTAAAATAGATGTCAGCCTCAAATCGATCTTTGGTGCATCATTATCACTTTGTTCAAGTTTCCTGATAAGGGGATCCATATATAAATTAAACAAAGTAGGGGCTAATATACAGCCTTGCCTTACACCCCAATTAATTCTGAAAGGTTTAGTTGTCTCCCCAGCAACACTGAACCTAATCTTAGCCCAGGTATTGCTGTACAAAGCAGAAATTATCTAAATTAAGGCCTGATCTATTCCTCTGTTATACATAGTTTCCCATAATTGTGCTCTACAAACCACATCAAAAGCAGCAGACAGATCAATAAATGCTGTATATAATTTTTGATTCCTTATTTTAACATATTTATGAATTAAATGATTCAAAATATAACAATTATCTATTGTTGATGTCCCACAACAGAAATCTGATTGGGCAGCACTTATCCCTCCTGTAATTTGTATTTGAATTTTTAAATGTTCCAAAATAATATGTGAGACTATTTTAAGACTAATATCCATTAAACTGATGGGACGATACATAGTTGAATCCCCAGTATCTCCCGGTTTATGTATTGGGATAATTTCTGCACCTTTCCAGGAAAGAGTATGTTTCAATCCATTTATTAAAAAGAAAACACAGAGTTCAACTCCAAAATGTGGTGTTACATTTATATACTTCCGCTGGAATTTTATCTGGCCAAGGGGCCTTTTTCGATTTCATGGCTTTTATGGAAAAGTAGACACCTTTGATTGCAAATTTATAAGAACTATGTTTATTGGGCACTACTATCTCAGGCTCCTCAATGGAAGAATCAAAAAATATCTTCTCAGAACATTTTACCCATCATGATTCTGTTATATATACACTATACAAGATACTAGTGAGGCCCCACCTGGAGTACACGGTACAGTTCTGGAGACCTTACCTACGTAAGGACATAGACAAGGTAGAGAAGGTTCAGAGGAGGGCAACAAAGATGGTGCATGGATTGCATCACAAGTCCTATGAGGACAGGTTGAAGGAACTGAACATGTACTCCCTGGAGAGGGAGGGAGAGAGGGGATATGATAGAGACATACAAGTATCTTACAGGGAGGAACAGGGTGCAGGAATACACATTTTTAAGTGAAAAGATGTTCCAGGACTAGGGCATGGGATGAAGTTGGAGGAGGGACGATTCAGAGGAAGCGTGAGGAAGAATTTCTTCACAGAGCGGGTGGTGGACAGGTGGAACACCCTGCCAGAGTAAGTGGTGGGGGCTGAAACAGTCATGGGATTTAAGAATGCATGGGATAGACATAAAGGAATTCTGGAGGTCAGGGGTAAGGGGCAACAGACTTCTTGGAAAACATAAACTGAACTTACAAGCTGAAATGGGCAGACTGGGTGGGCCATAGGCCCTTATCTGCCGACACTGTCTATGTATCTATATAGCAATCAGCATTACTTTTACTATTTAATGAACTCTTAGCCACAAGCTGCCAGAAACCTTTATCATTCTTCCTTTTATGTCCATCATTTGAGCCCATTTCATATTTTGAAAATCTCCTTTCTTTTTTAAGCATTATTTTATGTTCCTTTTTCTTTACCTTAACCTTCTTTGATAATTGTTCATTGTTTTGTACTCTCACTTGCCTTGTCATTTTCCTTAAATCATAAAAAACCAAAACAAAACACATTCCTGATCAAACCATGTTTGTTTTTCTTTACATTTACTAATTAATACATCTTTATACAAACTCATCCTCAGTTCCTTAAAAAGTTTTTCTACAGTTTCCCACATACTCTCTGCATCTTGAGTCAACCATATATCTTTACTCAATGAATTATCATACAGTAAAATCTGGTCCATCACTCTACTTTCTAAGCAACCGTCCCATTTAATACGCTTATTAACTCTGCATTCAAGAGGGACCACAAGAGATGTATTTATAACATCCCTACCCCACTGTTCAGTACTCAGTAATAGTGGAACATGGTCACTTTCTGCCCTAGCTGGAATAAATAAGAAAGACCAACATTTTATATTTCCTGACCTTAAGGCCAAATCCAATAATGATTTATCATGAGCTTTAACATAAGTATAATTCCCAGTCTCATCTCCCAAAATTTGACCATTTAAGGGGTATAGATCAAATTCAGATATTAATTCAATCAAGATCTTACCAGATTTTATTAACACCCAGATCTTGAGAAGTTTGTACTAAGGGAAGATGACTGGAGTTATATACGAAAAAGGAGTTATCTACAAATCCATCAAAAATACCTATCCTGGCATTCTAATCACCAATCACTAGGATATCAATATTTGGAAAAGTTTGATTATATTTATTAATCTCATTTTTTTAATTTTGACCATATTTCATCACTATAATGCACTGAACCAGAGGGTGGAATATATACATTAACAATAATTAATCCTTGATTCAATTTCTCCACATACACAGCAATAAAATTCTGCATATTACAAAGAGCAGTCCCCCTTTAAATCAGAGGAGACTCTACAAAGTACTGCAAGTCCAGCTGAGTTCCTACCATAATTAGCTTTCCTATGCCCATGATGAACAATTGTTGCATAACCATTAATATTAATTAAATCATCTATCCCATGCCACATTTCATGAAAACATAATATTTCAAATTGTGTAACCTAGCTGATCCAACTGCTATCTACTATCTTTGTGGACCATCCTGCAGTATTCCATAAAATAACTATAAAATTCCCTACCAAATCAGGAATTGAATCACTTTTTTCAAGAGAGTCATGCACATCAGTTTGAAGCCAATCCGAGAAATCTACCAAAGTTTGAAATTTATTAAAGGTTTCCACTTGAAAATGTTCCATATTATTCTGCTCTGTTACTCTGCTTAAAGGATGACCAACCCAAATACCATCCACATTTACCATATAAAAACCCATGGCATCCAATATACCTTCTTTACATTGCATCTCATCAGAGATCTGTGAATTTTCAATTAATAGATCTATCTGACTTCCGTCTGGACACCTAATCACTTCTAAGATATCATCCCTTCCTAGAGGTATTCCCAATAGATTACTGAAGTAGTTACTCAGAACACCCTTCAGTTTTCTATTGCTCTCATTATAGATTTTAGGGATGTCAAATATACTTAACCAAACTGTACCCATTTTTTTCTGGTTCTAAATTTGATATGTCATAGACTCCTTTGGTAAAGTGATTCCTATTCTCGAAGGTCAGATGTATTCCAAACTCATTCAATGTTTCACCATTGTACCAGATGTCATTTGCCAATCTAGACAAATATAAAACAATATTACAGACACAATCTCCAGCCGTGTCAGTACAGAGCTCTACACTTTGTATATCAGTTTCCACCATGTAAGAATCCCCATATTAATCCTAAAAAACAAAACTAGTTGCCTTTTAAGTTCCATCTCAGTTACTTGAATCCAGAATGGTGGCCCTTTAAGCCTGATCCTAGGGAGATTTAACTCCATATCTCTCTCTTCCCTACATAGCTCTACTCTTATTCCATCAGTAACAGATTTATTTTGAGCTGATCCCTCTACCTTCCTTCTAGTTGGATTATCCACCTGCATAGGATGTTCTGTTATAGCTTCAATAATATCTGGATTCATTCTTGGATCCTTCATAGCCAATGACCATTCGGTTATTAAACTCCTAATTTCTTTTTTTAGATTGTTTAATTTAGCTCCCAAATTACATTCCAGCTTGTCACGAACAGTGATAGTATCTAAACAAGATTCTAAGGGGTATTCTGGGATAAGCCAATTATCTCCTCTTTTATTAACCACCATGTCCTGTTTGTTTATGATCTTTTACAATATCGGTATGCATCAGATTGTCCTCTATTGATCCTGTTGTACCCAGCTGGTCAGTCCCAGCAACTGAGGGAGCACAATCGTCACTTTTTTTTTTAATCTATTTTTCTTTTTTGTTTTCTTAATGGTTTAGGTGAGTCTGGTATGATTAATGTAGAAAATTGTTCCCTTATGTCTCTACTCTCATCTTCTAAAAATTGTACAATAGAATCAGATTTTTCTGAGGGTGGTATTTTTTTAATCTAATTTTTCATTTATTTCCTCAGTCTTTATCTGATTATTAAATACACCAGCTTTAATCATTCCTATTTCCTCTCTAATAGCCATTAATTGTTCCATAAAGAGGACATTCACAGAGAAAGTTGTTTTAAGCATCTGAGTTAAATCTTTACTCAGAGATGTAGGATATTTAATATTATCTCCAAAATAAATCATATTCTCTTTCAATAACATTTGTTCCCTAGATACTGAACCAGATTCATCAACAGATTCACCAACATCAAATAAGGACTGTGGCAGATTTAGCAATGTAAGGCCCTCAATTGTAGTTTGAAGATCTGCAGAAATTGCTTTAAGTTTGTTAGTTAGAATTGGGGTGAGATCTGAGGTTATGTTGTTCATACTTAATCGGTTTTCTTAAAGTTGCTAAGTTTCCTAAACCCAACAAACTTCTAACAAGTCTTTCTGAGACTGAAGCTGTTAATGAGATCTCTAGTGGGGACTCAGTGTCTTCAGCGTCAGAACAAACAACATTATGAGCAATAGAAGCATCTAAAGCATCTGAAACATCAGAAAAATATAACAAAGGTGTCTGTTCCAGGTCCTTACTACAAATACATAAATTACTTGCTTTAACAGGTGTATTAAAAGCCACTTCAGCAGAAAATGTTTCCCACACATTAGTAATTTCTGCATTATACTGTAAATTAGGAGTTGACATTTTCCCTTGTCCTTTAATAAATGCTAAGTGGTCCGTAATTTTAGTTTGTTTTAAATATTCAGAACCAAATTTGTCTTTTTGAGCAGTTCTTTCTCATCAATAATAATCATTGTAGGTAAGGAAATATGGTCCTGTTGTACCTGTTTCCTAGTAATTATCATAATTAATTGGCAGTGTGACAAGGCAGGAAGGCAAGAAATAGTTCACTTTAAATGACCCAAGTTCATTGGTTGTTCTAAAATGTTCTAAGGCACTGTAAGTCTGAAGTAATTCAATAGGTCTGTGGTCTGAAGAAGTTATCAAGGTCCTATCCCTCACTTCAGTTCTAGACCGCAATATCCACCTTCCACCTTGTTTTCCAATAATAGAAAGTAATTCCAAGATTTTTCTAGGATAAGAGTCACACCACAGCCTAAGTAAAAAAAAAAAAAAAAAAAGGAAATCAGAAATCAGGCAACAATCAACTAATACATAACCCCCAAAAAGCAAAAAACAAACAGAGAGAGGTGCAAGAAGTGAAAAAGGGGACACACAAAAAAAGCCTTACTTTGTCATTGAGATCTTAATAGCCTTACACAAAGAAGGAGCAGCCTTTATCAAGCAAGAAATGGTTCCAGCCACAGCAACAGCTAAAAGAGCTTTTAAGATACCAGCATGGAATATAAAACAATAAAGGGAGTAAAAAACTCCAATGACGACTTCTCCATATCAGGATAATGCAATCAATGGTGAATCTGTCTGAGAGATGCCGCTCATGAGCTCTTCTGCTAAAAGCACATGTGATCAGAACAGCCAATCACAACCTATATACAAGATTTTAAAATATTGAAAGATAAAAATATAACAAATTTATGAAAGAAATGAGTATAGAAATACAATATAAAACCTAAATAAAATGAGTAGTACAAAACGGACAATACTAATAATACTAATAGTTCAGTTCCGATCACTCGCTTACGGGCAAAAACTGACTATAATATTCAAAAGAAAATTAAATAAGACACCAAGGCAATTATTCCAAGCTCCTATATGCCCCATAGACTCCAGCTCTTGAAAAATAAGGACTAACTTAGAAAGGTAACAAAATAGGAAAAGCAGCAAATACGGCAAACAATGGAACCCCCCCCAGCACTCAACTCCAAGAAAAGTCCAGAGAACTTCTAATCACATAAAAACAGCTCATCAACAAGTGACTGATAGTCCTTTTATTTTCCTTCTTCTTTCTTCCTTTTCAGGATCCACTAATTCCTCACTTCTTAATCACTTCAGAAAGATTCCTGGCAGTGTCTCACAAACTCAGGCCTTCCTGAAGGGCTTCTCTGATTCCCCAGATCCAGCCACCACCTCTGGCGTTCCTCCTAGGGGTAAAGAGAACTTTTTTTGAGACAACAAACCAGCCGGTAGGCGCACCAAGAAATTCCGGTAAGCTCAATTTTAACATAGGTGGCATACCTGTTAAAAGTATGTAAAGGGTGAAAAATAAAGCCTGCTACCTGTGCTTTCCTCAGGCAACAGCAACATGCAGTGTTCCACCGACTATCTCAGCTCTCTCGCAGTCTCACTCCCAGAAATATAGTAAATGCAGTATGTTTAATCCTTCAGTCCCGGATCACTGTGTAGTTATTTACTGGCACGTTTGCTGTAAAAGTTCATAAAATCAGGCCACAGATTTAGAAGAGATTTCGAAAGTAAAAGTAATGATTGAAATTTGTAGTGTGTGACAGTAAAGGCTGGAAACGGCAATCCCTGCCTTCTTCGGCCTATGCACTAGCAGGGATTAGCAGATGGTTCTTGTTGTTGGGCATTTTGATTGTGGCACCACTGGGTTTTTTTAATGAAAAAAAACCAGATTAAAACATTTTAGAAAAAACTAAAATTTTGATGGAAATTGAAAGTCCCTCTCCCCATATACCCCAGTCAGGTGTTTCCGCATGCACCACACCACCCATATACCTCCCTTTCCTACCTACCCTGGCAGGGTGTCAGCACAAACATGGGACCACCCATGTCCCTGCCACCCCCCACCCACTCATGTAATCTTTCTTAGGGAAAGCCCCCCTCCCCAAAATGAATCCTCCCAAAAAAGAAATGTGGGCCCCCCCACATTTGGTAGACCTGGGGGGGGATTACCCCTGAACCCGAATTTTAAACCCTGACCCCAATGTGAATTTGCCAAACTAGAGAACAAGAAGCCAGATCCGTAGTATTCAACACAGTGGGAGCAATGAGATACTTTAAATCAAAATTTATTTTAACAAATTATGACTGCCAATCGGGTTAAGTTGGGCAGGGACTCCATTCCTCCACCCCTTACAAAACATCTGAAAATAGGCATGCAGTTATCTGGAGTACTTATCCTGTCATAAAAAAAAACAAATAACATTTTATGAGGGTTCCTGCACCTCTGTCATCTTTATTGCATAATGTAGGAGAGGTTCACCACCTAGAGAGGGTAGTTCCTTAATCTGCACTGCAGAGGTGACTGTTCCCACACGTGAACATTTCCAGTTTAACCACCATTTGCTAATGTGGAAAGGACAAAACCAGTGAGCAAACATTAGGAGTGCACTGTACATAAAACCAAACAAGTTCCAGGGCCTTTCCTACATTGCTACAACATACACACAAACTGCACGATGTGGTATACTCCTGTAGAGTACTGTGAGTATCATATGGTAGACAGTGCACTTTGAACTGTGTGCACTTTAGTAATGTTGATTGCAATTTATTTATTTGAACACAAATTTTAAAAGACAACTTCAAGTCAAAACAGTAGCCAGGTAGCTTTCTAATGCGCTCTCCCCTTTAGCTTCCCTAATCTCTTCCCACTAGGATTGTCACGGTATCATGGTTTTACAGTATACCACAGTATTAGATGTCATGGTATTGATACTGTGGGCAATTTCCGATACTGTGATAACCGTGATTCACACCTGCAGTATTGAGACCTTTCAACTAGATTTTTTTACATTTTCAGGGACGACTGCCCTTTCCACACCAACTCTCCCTGATGCAAACGTTTAAGGAGGCTTCTTTTTTGTGCAAAAATTACTTGTTCTATAATACGACGTGTAACCCCCCCTGCTACCCGGGGTTACTAGAATCCCAGTAAGACCTAGTGGTAGGCAGGGAAGGCAGCTTGTGAAACTCCAGTTAAATGGATTTCACACTGTCTCACTCTGTTCTCAGTCTCAGCTGAGACTAAGGGATGACATCATTTTAGAACTGTTGCAGCTGCATAAGCCACACTGGAATGTTGCAGTTGGAGGTTAGAGTAGAACGTTGGAGAATTTGAAGCCAGTCTGTGTGCAGTCTGAGAGAGAGACTGTAGTGCAGCAGAGTGTGTGCAGGCTCTCGGAGCTTTAAGCTCTGTTGCAGAGCTACTTTTGTTTTTGGTGTGTTTCGACTTGAAGAGGAACACAGGAACTGATAATTGAAGTGGTGGAGACCGCTCTCAATGGTTCAGAGCCCCATCCCTGAGGGGATGGGGAGAAGGTGCTGCCTGTTTTCCAGGGGAAAACCCCCTAGGTCCGGCTAAGGGAAAGAAGCTGCCTGTTTGAGTTGTGCTTAGGCACCAGAAGCTCTGAAAGGAAGATTCCTTGTGGAGGAAGCAGCTGTGGAACCTGCAACCAAAGGTGAGTTGCTCTGCAAAAGGGCCAAGTATTTTCACCTGAAACAGAAGGAAACTAAAGGGACTGTTACTGTGGGGTCAGGAAAAGACAGCCAAGTACAGTTGGAAGATGTGGGGATTGAACTGCTTAACTTTGTGGGGGGTCTAGAGTAATGGACAAAGCCACTTATCTTATGTATGTTCAAGTCCAGCACAAATGGGAAGCAAGACAAGTAGATTGAATGTGAAATACATTTAGCAAGAATCTACACAGCAAAGTGTTAAAGCATGAGGTGTTTACAGTCCAGAGAAATGGCCGGGTATGAATTGTGGGAGCAAGGGGTGGGAGACCCACCCCATCAGTAGTAACCAAATTCACCTCTATGGACTTGCTCTGAGACACCTTTTGGTTTCCCTCAGGTACTTGGCCAGTGCCTGAGGAAAGTACCCAGACGTGGGATTAAATAGGAGGATTCCCTGATGGAGCCGAGGTGCTCTTAGGTGGTTTAGGGAGCCACCAGAAAATGTTTCCATAAAGTATGGAAGGTGTCCAAGTGGCTGGCAAGGGAGTCGAGCCAGGGAAAACCCAGAGCAGTGTACAAGTTCGGGCTGTGTAACCCAAAGCAGCATACAAGTCTGGGCTGTGTGCCCAGTGTGTTGTAGAGCCTGAGGGCTAAAGTGATGAGGATGTGTTCTGGTCTCTTTTAATCTGCATTACCCGGAGTGTAGCCCCATGGGGGTCCATCTGTGCTTTGTTTATTCTGTTTGGAAGTGAATAAAAGCCACACTTTAGAATCCCACTTCTGGCATTGGACATTGCAGTTATTGCTTCCTGTGTTCGGAGTTACTTGGGTGCCCCTGTGCAGGGTAGCCAAACCTAGCCTTTGTGCCGGGTGGCCTATTCCTCCCCGAACCCAGCCCACCTGGTATTGCTGTCAGATACAAGCGGCATACCAGTCTGGGGTTACACAACGTATTGAAATATGATGATAACTATGGTATTACATGTGACAGTTATCATACTGTCAGAATTTCATACCGTGACAAACCTACTTCCCACACTTATCTCATTCAAATCCCAGCTAGGGTTGTCAGAACCTGCTGAAGTTCTGGGTTCTGGTTCTGGGCTAGAACTTGCAAATAGTTCTAGGGTTCTAATCTTCTTTAGAACTCGAACTCTTTTGTGTGTAGGATTGGAGAGAAAGAACTGATAAATATACTGAGAGGAGAAAAAAACATACATAGAAAGAGCTGCACTCTCAGCACAGCCATAATATCGGTTCACTGCACATGCAGAAAAGAGAAACACATTGAGCCTCTCAAAGTGCAAATGCTAAGTATCACAATTCCATGCCTCTAGCACATCTGCATATGGGCAGCACATTCTCTCATTTTCTCCCTCTAAAACATTTTTAGCATGTAATTCCCAATACTTAGTTTGTTTTCCAGGCTGGCATCCCCTGTTTTTGAAATGTATGAAGAAAAAAGGCTTTTTTTTTAGCAGTTAGAACCCTTAACATTTAGAACCCATGGGTGTTCTAGTTCTAAATTAGAACTCGAACCCATGGGTTCTAAAACGGTTCTAATCTTTCTAGAACTAGTTCTGACAACCCTAATCCCAGCTATATCTTTCTTTACTCTGGCTGGCTAAAGTTGTTGTGATGTTTTCCTGACTGCGGGGCTAACTGCTGTGTGACAGTACAATGTTTGCTTTTAATTCATAGGCAGCAAGTGGTGGCTATGAATACAGTGCAGGGCTTCAAACAGGCATGGGATAGGCATAAGGGAACAATACAGATGCGTATGAATAGATAGGCCACTAATAGAGCAAAGGCCGATGGCATATTTATAAGGTAGAAAAAGAAATGGGCAGACTGGATGGGCCTTGCGGTCCTTATCTGCCATCAACCTCTGTGTTTCTATGTCAGGACTGGGGGCTTTGGCAGATGGAAGTGAATGTATAGCTTTACTTATTTCCCCTTGGGTTATAGGTTTATTTAAGCTGGCCTTGTCCTGGTCTGAGATAGATGGAAGTTTGATGTGTTAACGCATCTAAATCTGCATGGCTAGAGGCTCCGTCAGATTTGTAAAGGGAGGAGAAACATTCTCTGAATTCCTCCACTATAAGATTGGTTTTGTGTACCAGATTCCCAAGTTTGTTCTTTATAGATGCGACTTTGGTAACCTCTGTCAATTTTCTAAGCTTATGGGCAAGTAGTTTCCCTTGCACTTCCCCGGCCTCCCAATATGCTGGTTTAAGTCGGAAGAGGGCATATTCTGCTTTACGGTTATAAATAGTGTTAATATTATACTTAACTTTAGTCTATACAGAGAAATAGTCAATATTATCTGCCCCCTGAGATATATAAAGATTTTCTTTTGTCTTGAGTTCATTTTTTAAGTTAGCTAGTTCTGTTTCTCATTGTCTTTTCTTATGTGATGCAAATGAAATTGTTCTTCCATCTATGTAAGCTTTGAAAGAATCCCATAAAATTGGGACAGAGGCCTCCCCATTGTCATTTATTTTAAAAAAGCTGGCATGCACTCCTGTGGTAACTAATCTGCTTTATGGACCCTTGTCGGGGTCTCCATCATTCAGTTCAACCTCTGTGCCAATCTACTCATCTGACTCGACTATTCGAGCACTACCCTCATAAGGGTTCCGTGCTACCTTGGTTCTACCTTCTCTCCACTTCAGGGACGTGCCTTCTGTGTCCATTACTCTGTGGCTCAAGGCTAACCTATAGCCAGTCATGTCGCTCTGCACCCATGAAGTCTGCATCTAGAGCATGCGAAACTCAGAGTGTGATCCTTCTCCCTGGCCCATAGTGAGAATGTCTTCGCTCTGGGTGGACCTTCAGTCATCCCTCATCCTGGTGACACCTCTGGATGTAGAATTTATGATTTCAAGCTGCAAGGGGTGGGGCTCTCTTTGGTAGGGCCCTTTAGCTGCCCAAGTGAGTTTGGAGGCACCCTTTACGTTATTCTCCCTCTGACTGCCTCTGGTTCACCTGGTCTGTTTCGTAGGCTCATGTAGGCCAGCTGAGTACCTCAGTGGTCATTTCTCTCCTCCTTTCCCTTTGGGCATTTAGTTGCAGAGATGTCGCTCACAACCTTCAAAAGCATTCCTGTTAGAAGGACAGAGCAAGAGCTTCCTCTAAATTGGAGTCTTTTCCTCTTCCCTCATTCTTGACTCTAAATTGCAGTAGCTGAGCCGTCACTAACCAAAATGCCCTTCAGCTTGGAGGGAAGGTGACCTAGGCCTTGGATCCCCAGAGGTTTCCTCCTCAAAGGGTTTTTTTCCTCTCTTCCGTGCTGATGGTCATAATATTTAGATAGGGTTATTGCTTTCATAGTTTTGTAGTTAGGTTCCGCTATTGGATGGAGTTGAATGGTGGCCCTGGCTGTTCCCTCTCGCCTTTGGAAGTCCTGCCCTCCTTATTGTCTCCCATTCCTCTCCAGTCCTTATCACCTATACCTATCGACCTTCTTTCCCATCCTCAGTACTGTTGTGACACCCTCGCCTCCTTCACGCTGCTCGACATCCCTTTGAATACTCTTTTTGGGCTCCTTCCAAAGCTTCCTTCCAGCACCTATGGGGTGGAACCCTCGTTTAGGGTTCCTTGCCATCTTACCCCTACAGGGTGGTATATCCCATGGATAGAGAGGCGAACAGCCACAATGTATGTAAGTCGCACAAGCGTACATCAAACCAAGTTGCGTAAGCACATTAAATTGCAAGGCTATGCCTGTAGTTCAATGGGCAGAGCAACAATCCACTCCCTCATCAGCCCTTTAAAGGCTGCTCCTCCTGGTCATTCCAGGATCGTTTCTTTTGTTGCCCCACCATCCTCCCCTCCTCCTCCAGTGGCTCGGCTCTCTTTTCTGTTGTTTCCTTCCTTAGCTACCTTTAGCCAAGGGAATCATTCCTGTGGCACCTATAGGGGTGGAACCCTCCTCTAGGGTTCCTTGCCGTCGTACCCCTACAGGGTGGTAGATCTCACAGATAGAGAGGTGAACAGCCACAATGTGTTTAAGTCGCACAAGCATACATCAGACTAGGTTGCATAAGCACATTGAACTAACAGCTAGAAAATTGGGGGGTTCGCAGTAACAGTAAGCTACACAACGCGTGAGTATTAATAAGCAGAAAGCATACATGTATATACATAGGAACAGAGGATGTTTCAGACAAGAAGAGACAAAGCCTGTCTTGCTTGTCTGCCATCACAGCTAACAGAGATAACTGTGTAATCCCTTTTCTATTACATATGTATCTGATTTTCTCTGAAAAATAGTTATGTTATCACTATCCACAACTGTGCCAGGTAGACTGTTCCCAAAAGTAACTACATGTGAAAACCATTTTCTTCTCCTTTTTGCTCTGAAATGACTTCCAGTCAGTTGACGTTTATATCCTCTAGTCATTTTCTCTGATTTTTTTGAATGATAGATGCAGATGTAATCTGAGGTCCTTATTTGTGGTTGCCTTATTCACTGTTATTAAAATCCCCTCTAAGTCTTCTCATTTCTAACCTGTACAGTCAGTCCTAAGTTGTTTAACCTTTCTTCAGACTCTCCATTCCTCTTATCATTTTGGTTGTCTTTCTCTGTCCTCTTTTCAATTTTGCAACATCATCCCTGTCACAAGGGGCCTGGAATTGTCCACAGTATTCCAGATGTGGCTGTGTCACAAATCTGTGCACTGGTAATATAGCCTCCCTGTCCCTGCTAGTTATGTTTTTCCTAGTACATGCCAGGATTTTGAAACATCTGGTAACAGCACATAAATTATAATTGGAAGGGTAAAATTTACCATAACTTAAAATAATTTCTTGTTTATTTTTTTTTATTTATGTATTTGTTTACCGGGTAAGTGCACTGATCCAGGGGACCATTTTCAGGCATGACCCAGGCCATATCAGTTTCAAAGGTACAATACAAAATGTTACAGAAAGTAGGACAAGGGATAATGACAGACTCCATCAGATTATTGAAGAACCAGCTAGATATAATATAGAGAATAATGAATGTGTAGGGGGGTTATAACAAGGATTTTACACCCTGAGGGGTGGGATGCCACATAAACCCCGAGAGCGAAGCTTGAGGGGTTTATAAAGGCATTGCACCCTGGAGTGTGTAAAATCCGAGTTTCCCCCTATCCATCCTTTATTTTGTATAATTGCTGGGGACCATTTTTTCTCCACAGCAATTATATAAAATAAAGAGATCCCTATGGAGATATGGACTTTGTCGGGTTTCAGCTCGGTCCGAGGCTCGAGTTAAAACCACCCCGGCTCCTGTTAAAAATGTTTACTATTTTTAGGCAGTTTGGGTCTGTGAACAGTTGTTTTTTTGTTTTGTTTTTTTATAATTAACTTACCGTCAACTCCAACTGGCGATGAAGCTATAAAGTGATGGGGAAAGGGCCGCGGGCAGTGAAGAATGGAGGAGTCATGGCTGCACATGCTCAGAGTGAGGGAAACCCGGCGCATGTTCCCTGTTATAATCCACGGGTTATAATGGGGAAATTATAACCAGATTTCCCTATGGGAGAAAGCACTCTTCAGTTATTATTTAACTTTTATTGATGTTTAATTTAGTTAAATTCTTTACTGTCCTCACAGTGACTGTGAGAGAGCTGTCTTTGAATAAACATTTAAATTGTTGAACTTTTATTTATTTCTGGTAAGAGAAGAGAGATTCATTATTTTGCCACTATATTTTTATTCTGTTCTGCATCTAAAGGACTATTTAACTGGCAGTTTGTATTTTGTCTGACTATTGCTTTGTTTTGTAATTTAGCTTTTTGAATGTATTGGGTGTAATGTTTTTCAGGCAGTATTTTGTTTAATGCCCATGAATTGCTGGGTGGCTGTCAAACTGGGTGTGGGGTGGGTGGGTGGATTGTTTCTTTTATCATATTTATTTTACATTATTTATTTCTTGCTATTTGCTTAGCTAGGCCTGTTTTTGTCTACTCAGCAGAGCAACTACGGGAGCATTGTCCCTGGGAGGGTGGGGTCCCCTTTGCAGTTGCCTATAAGCATGGTTGATCACTGCAGGAGGGTATGGATGCTCCAAGATGCTGCTCACAATGTAGACCTGCTCCGCGGGTGGACTTTGAGGGTAGGATCAGCAGTGTGAGGTCCAGGAGGTGCCTGGGGACTAAAAGGTATTTGGAAAGGGGTTCGCCCTGCTTTATCCTTATTTCTCATGCTCCTGAGCTTTTGCCTCAACAGGTGGCTAATGGACCAGCCAACTTGGCATCTCCCCTTGGGGAAGTTCTCTGTAATGCCCTGTCTCTTGGGAATAAAATGGCCGTGATTGATGCCTTTATTTTGGATTCCTCTGCAGACCTGGTATGTATCACAGGGACCTGGTTGGGTTATGACTTGGTCCTGTGCTTGAGTTGTCTGCTCCATCAGGTTTTTCTGTGGTGCATTACCCTAGGCCGGAGTGAAGGGAGGAGGGCGAGGTAGCCATTTGCTTTAGATCCACCCTACAGCTGATGGCATACCCTTTGGGATGGACTAGATCATTTGAATGCATGGCTGTAAAAGGTGGACTGGGCACAAGTTGCAGGTTTATGCTTATCTACCATCCCCCTGGTTGTGGGCATGAATTCCTGCAGGAACTGGAGATCCTCAAGGCTGACTTGGTGTTGGAGTCACCCAAGTTGATGGTTTGGGTGATTTCAATGCCTGGGTCACAATGGAACATCTCCTTTTGCTATGCAGTTCCTCAAGGTGATGTCATCCCTGGGCTTTGTGTAGGCAGTTGCCACCAG
Organism: Neoceratodus forsteri; assembly: GCA_016271365.2. NCBI lineage: Eukaryota > Metazoa > Chordata > Ceratodontiformes > Ceratodontidae > Neoceratodus > Neoceratodus forsteri. The sequence goes on along the minus strand of CM028132.1, from coordinate 1,377,430,213 downwards.
GACACACCACCACTGCCATGCCTGGGATCTAGTCTTCTCAATCAGTCTTGACATTAGTAATGTCAGAATTATCCAATCTTTTGCTCAGATCATCATGTCCTTCTGTTTCTCTATGGGGCTCCCCGATTAACTCCACCTGTGGAGATGGTCAGGTACTTAAATACATAGCTAGATACATAGAATTTGTTGGCAGACAAGGACTGCCTGGCCTATCTAGTCTGCCCATTTTGCCTACCTTCAACTCATGCTGCAGACTGTAGTTGATCTGTGACTTTCCTATTCTTCCCTTTTGCTAGGGTTCCCTTGTGTGTGTCCCATGCATTTTTTTAGTTCCTCCACTATTTTTGCCCCTACCACCTCTGTAGGGCGGCTGTTCCAAGCATCCACCACCCTGTAAAGAAATACTTCCTCACATTACTCCTGATTCTTCCGCCCTCCAACTTCATCTCATGTCCCCTAGTTCTTGTCCATCTTCTTTTCTGAAAGATGCTACCCTCCTGTACCTTACTGATCCCTTTACGGTATTTATATATCTCTATCATGTCCCCCATCTCTCTTTTCATCTCTAGAGAATACATATTGAGGTATTTCAGCCTCTCCTCATATGACTTCTGGTGCAGCCCCTGTATAATTTTTGTAGCCCTTCTTTGCACTGCCTCCACTCTATCTGTGTCCTTCCCAAGATGCGGCCTCCAAAACTGGACACTGTATTCCAGATGAGATCTCACTAATGATCTGTATAGTGGCATCACTGTGACATAGACAGCCAGCTCTGAGTGCTGTATCATTTTGTATTTCTTAAAAATAACAGAAATGTGGTATTGAATTTGTCTGTGGGAAATGCCAGTGCACTTGGAGTGACCTCCCTCACTCATCCCCCCCACCCCAGATCTCAGTATGTGAGAAGACCACACACACAGGAACTTAGATTTAAAAAAAAATCTAACACCTGCAAGGCCAATATAATTGCAGGGCTAAAAGGTACCTAAAATCAGGGACATCCTGTTTAGCTAGTTCTTTTATCAGTAGTCTAGTTGGCAGGAAAGAACATATCCATTTTACAACGTTTATAGGAAAGGAAAGCAGGGTCTGACACTTCTCTGTGAAATTAAAAAGGCTTTGATATCTGTGAAGATCAGGAAGACCCTTTTTCATCAAAGAGGTGTCATTTGAGAATAGATGCCACGCTGAGAAAAACAGGATCTTACTGCCTTATAAGGATCCTGTTTCCTGTAGAGATATATTTTTAGTAATAATATCATGATAGGGAGGAAGTACAGTGACCTCATTCAGGGGGCTGGAGAAAGTAGCTTTTAAAACTATGATTCTAGTTTCATAGAATGATTTCTTTACCTGACTTTGAAACAGCAACATCAAGCCTTTAGAAGATAAGTATTTTGTGAATAAGAAGTATAGTTGCACTTTTACACCTTTTTGTTTAATGACCTGTATGTTTTTTGTGATAAGAGTTCTGTATATTATTGTTTGCTATTTTACCTTTTGTTTAATAAAAATATATTTTAAAAACAGAAACTGCCTGGTGTGCCTTGAAACATTTCTTTGGCTTTAAGTGAAGTTAGATGGTTATAAAGCTGACACGGTGCATGAGTTTATGGGTGTACCAAACTGGGAAACAGTTTAAGAGTTTCCCTGGGTCTTGCATAGAATTCAAAAAGGGTTCATTTTGTAATACCTGGTTAAGTGCCCGTAGGCAAAGATATCTGGCCCTCCGAAGATAGAATTATCTGAGCCTGACAATTGGGTATGCTAACAAGAGGTTAACAAGTTTGAATCCCTCCAGAACTTGGGACTAAGGTGACTCGAATCCACAAAACAGACAAGAGGGCTACCTTGTTCTGTTCACAAGACTACGCTCAGAGGTTGGCACTTTGGGGGTAGAGGGCTGACCTGCTGAATGAATCTGTGACAGATTTGGTTGGCAGCGGTGCGAATAAAGTTTGGTATAATAAGCTTTGTTGTACAGTGTTCAGCTTGAGACTGTTAAGCTCACTTGAAAGAAAGAAAGGCAGTGATTTAATTTTAAAAAAATGGAAACAGAATTGTATCACTTGGCATACAGTCAAGTTCCTACCTATTTTATTTTTTTTTCTAAAGTGCAAAGTCAGAGTAGCAGTAGTTAGGAAAGATGGCGTCCAACTATAGCAGGCACACTGTAGAACAGTTAAAACAGTTGTGCGAGGACAGAGGAGTCCTGTTCAAGGTGACAGCCAAAAAGCAGAACCTCATAGAGGCCCTGATGGTAGCAGATACCCAGAGCAGGGAGTCACAGACCATGACTGAAAGGGACCAGACCTCGAGTGTGGCAGGACTAGAGGCAAGTGAGGGGTACTGAGCAGATGAGGAGGACAGCAGGGCCACTGTCAGTGAAGGGCCACAGCAGTAGGGGATGGTCACTAGTATCCTGAATCCAGAGGTACTCAAACTGCAAATTGAGTTGCGCAGGATGGAACTGGAGGCAGAGTGACAATAGAGGGAGTGGACCGTGAGGAGCGGGAGCACCAGCGAGCTGCAGAGGAGAAGAGAGAGGAGTGCCGGTGGCAAAACGAACTGGAGAAGCTATAACTTCAACCAGCGGCACCAGGGCAGGTAAGTGGCTGGGGTTTAACAGGGACTGCAGCACTGGGTTACAAATTGAACTCCAAATTAATAGCTTAATTTAAGGAAGGGGAAGATGTGGACGCTTTTGTAAACTCTTTTTAAAAAAATTTGTATTTAGGCTAAAATTCCTAGAGAGTCCTGGAGCTTCCAGCTCTCCCCGCTACTTACCAGGAAAGCTCGGGATGCATTGGGTCAAATGAACAATGAAGACAGTGACAATTACAGCAAGTTAAAAGCTGCACTGTTAAAAAAGTTTGAATTAACTGCTGAATCATACAGAGCTAAATTCCGTAAGCTCAGGAGAAGCCCTGATATGAGCTATGAGGAGCTAGCCATGAAACAACATCAGTTTTTAAAACGTTGGTGGGAAGGAATTGAGGCAAACTCTGTTGATAAAACTGAAAATGTGATTTTATTAGAACAGTTTTATTGGGCATGCCCAGCAGAGCTAAAAACCTGGCTAGAGGACCGAGATCCAAAAACAATGCAAGAGGCTGCTGAGCCCTTGGACCGCTATGCCAAGAGCAGACCTTCAGTAAGAACGAATGGGACAGGCGTGGCAGTACAGCAAGGGAAAAGCGCGCCTTCAGGGCAGCTAAAACCCTCACTGCTTCCACTGAAACCAGTTAGCCCCAGGTTTCAATGAAAAGATTTATCTGAAATAAATGCTTGTTGGTTATGTAAGGAAACGGGGCATGTTGCCAGACAGTGCCCCAAAAAGGCGAGCCGTGATACACAACAGGGTTATAGAAAAGAAGTGGGTTGTTTGTGTGTCCCTGGGAGCATGCCAGTGAACATGAGGGAACACATGCACCCAGTCATAGTAAGTGGTGTACAGACTCAGGGGTTAAGGGACACAGGGGCATTCCTGACATTGGTAAAAGGGGATCTGGTACAGCTTGGTCAGCTTATACCCAATAAATACGTAACTGTACAAGGGTTTACTGGTGAAGAGTAAACATTGCCACTCGCTAGTGTTCTCCTTGACTGGGGTGAAACAGGGGGAACTGTGCAGCAGGTGGCTGTAACCAACACATTAGCAGTGGATGTGATCCTGGGTAACAATGTCCAGTAGGGGGTGGTATGTGCAGTTACCCGTACCTAAGCGGCAAGGGAAAATAGTAGTTCCCTGAGCTCCCCTGAAGCCATTGGGGAAGATACTGAGAGGCTGGTTCCCCAGCCTGTGTCTCCAGAGGGGGATACTGATAAAAAGTGGGCAGAAATTTCCCCAGGAACAAGTAACCACCCAGCTACAGAGGGTTACTCTGAAGAGGGAGGGGTGTCCCCTTGTCAGAGGGTTGGAATTGACAGTGATTCTGAGACCCCTGACGCTAGTGCTAGGAAACCTAGTTTAGCGACTGAAGGGGACTTGTCCCATTCCTTGGGAAGGTGTGAGGGGTTCGCAGCTGCTCAGAGAAGTGACCCTAGTTTAGAGAAGCTGAGGGCTTGTGCAGACTCGAACGAAGCACAGGGAGGTGACAGAAGACATAGCGTTTATTGGGAAAATGGACTTATGTAAACACAGGCAGTACAGACGGAGGGAGGGACACTAGGCAGGCAGCTTGTCGTTCCCCAGGGATATTGTGAGGAGTTGCTCAAGGTTGCCAATGATATTCCCTTGTCTGGTCATCTGGGAATCGTGTGCACAATGCAGCAGTTGGCCTAGAATTTCTGCTGGCCTGACTTCACCCAGCAGGTGAAGGAGAATTGCAGGTCTTGTCACCGGTGCCAAGAAATAGGGAAGGCGGGCAAGGAAACCCAAGCCACCCTAATTTCACTGCCCGTAGTGAAGGAGCCATTCCAGAGGGTGGGAATGGATATTGTGGGGCCTTTAAATACCCCCAGCCCCTCAGGGAGGAGATTCATCCTGACTGTGGTGGATTATGCCACCCGGTACCCAGAGGCAGTCACCCTTTCCTCGCTGAGGATGGACAAAGTGGCAGATGCCTTACTTGGGATTTTCTCCCATGTTGGATTTCCACAGGAGGTAATCACCGATCGAGGGGGTTCCTTCATGTCGGACCTAATGAAATGTCTATGGAAGAAGTGTGGGGTGGTGCAGAGATACAAGACACTGTATCACCCACAAGCCAATAGACTTGTGGAAAGATTCAATGGTAACCTGAAGGCAATGCTCTGGGTGTTTGCTGAACAGCATGGGAGGGACTGGGAGAAATACCTTCCCCACCTGTTGTTCACGTACAGGGAGGTGCCCCAAGAGTCGACAGGATTTCCCCCCTTTGAACTCTTGTATGGACACCGGGTACGTGGGCCCCTAGATTTGATCCGGGAGGACTGGGAAGGCAAGCACATCACCCAGGGAACTCCCATTGTGGATTATGTCCTTAGGTTTGGGGAAAGGAGCTTATGGGGACAGCCCAGACCAACCTGACAGCTGCCCAACAGAAACAAAAAGTATGGTACGACCGCAGAGCCAGAGCTCGCTCGTACATGGTGGGTCAGGAAGTCATGGTCCTTATTCCGGTCCGGAAAGATGAGCTGCAGGCTGAGTGGGCAGGACTGTACAAAGTGGTTAGGAAGGTAAATGATGTAAACTACATTGTGGAGTTACCTGACAGTAGACAGACAGAAAGGATGTACCATGTCACATGATGAAGCCATATGCAAATAGGGCTGAAATGGTGTTTGCGGTGTGCAGTCATGGGGAGGGGATGGACGAAGGAGACCCCCTTCTGGACTTGCTGGAAGAGAGTAAACCGGAGTCCACTGTGGAGGCAGTAAAATTGTCTCCCCAGCTGACCCCGGACCAAATCCAGAAAGTGAGGGTGGTTTTAGCAGACTTTGTCCCCTTGTTTAGCACCAAGCCTGGACTAACCCCCTTAGCAACACACAATGTGGAGACGGACACAGACGCCCATACGGCGGACAGCGTATCAGGTGTCAGAGGCTGTCCAAAAGGACATTAGGAAGGAAGTGGAGGAGATGCTGGATTTAGGGGTAATCCAGAGATCCCACAGCCCCTGGGCCTCACCTGTAGTCCTTGTGCCCAAGCCAGATGGCTCAACGCGTTTCTGTGTGGACTGTCATAAATTGAATGCAGTCACGAAGTCTGACGCCCACCTGATTCCCCGGACGGACGAGCTCCTGGACAAGTTGGGAGGGGTGACCTACCTTATGATTATTGACCTGACCAAGGGGTATTGGCAGGTAGAATTGACAGACAGAGCTATGGAGAGGTCGGCCTTCATCACTCCGATAGGCTTATTTGAGTTCAGAGTAATGCCTTTCGGAATGAAGAACACCCTGGCCACTTTCCAAAGGTTGGTGAATCAGGTGTTAAATGGTGCTGAGAAGTGCGCCGTGGCATACCTGGATGACATTGCCATCTTTAGTACCAGCTGGGAGGAACACCTTTCACACCTTAGGGAAGTGCTGGGCAGGATACAGAGGGCTGGGCTCACGTCAAAGCCAAAAAGTGTCAGGTGGCCATGGGAGAGGTGGCATACCTCGGACATTTGGTAAGCCAGGGACAGCTCAGTCCTAACCAAATAAAGATAGAGGTGATCCAAGCATGGCCCAGACCAGAAACGGGTCAGGAGCTTTCTAGGGACAACAAGGTACTACAGAAAGTTTGTACCTAATTACAGTGCCCTGGCTCCACCCTTATCTGACCTGACAAAGAAAAGGATGCCCAAGAAAATTACCTGGGACCCAGCCTGTGAGGAAGCCTTTTCCAAACTGAAGGAGGCACTGTGCAGTGCTCCTGTTTTGACAAGTCCTGACTATAGCAAAACTTTTATAGTTCAGACAGATGCCCCCGACATGGGTATTGGGGCAGTACTAAGTCAGACTTCCAGCCAGGGGACAGATCACCCAGTAACATACCTGAGTCGGAAGCCGCTTCCCAGGGAGCAAGCATACTCCACGGTGGAAAAGGAGTGTCTTGCCATAGTGTAGTCCCTTAAGAAATTAGAGCCATACTTGTATGGGCAGCATATTGTGGTGCAGACTGACCACAACCCCCTGGTTTGGCTGATGCAGATGGGGAAGAACAATGGGAAACTGCTAAGATAGAGCCTTGCTTTACAAGGGTATGATCTAAAAATTGTACATAGGGCTGGAGCAAATAATAAAAACTCAGATGGGCTGTCTAGGGTCTATGAGGAGTGAACTGATTTAGGAACCTCAATCTCTTGCAGGGTATGCAGGGTATGATCCCCCAAATTCAGTCTAGGTGGTAAGGAATTGTGACATAGACAGCCAGCTCTGAGTGCTGTATCATGTTTTATTTCTTAAACATAACAGAAATGTGGTATTGAATTTGTCTGTGGGAAATGCCAGTGCACTTGGAGTGACCTCCCTCACCCCCCCCAATCTCAGTATGTGAGAAGACCACACACACACAGGAACTTAGATTAAAAAACTCTAACACCTGCAAGGCCTAGATAATTGCAGGGATGAAAGGTACCTAAAATCAGGGACATCCTGCTTAGCTAGTTCTTTTATCAGTAGCCTAGTTGGCAGGAAAGAACATATCCATTTTACAACATTTACAGGAAAGGAAAGCAAGGTCTGACACTTCTCTGTGAAATTAAAAAGGCTTTGATATCTGTGAAGATCAGGAAGACCCTTTTTCATCAAAGAGGTGTCATTTGAGAATTGATGCTATGCTGAGAAAAACAGGATCTTACTGCCTTATAAGGATCCTGTTTCCTGTAGAGATATATTTTTAGTAATAATATCCTGATAGGGAGGAAGTACAGTGACCTCATCCAGGGGGCTGGAGAAAGCAGCTTTTAAAACTATGTTTCTGGTTTCATAGAATGACTTCTTTACCTGACTTTGAAACAGCAACATCAAGCCTTTAGAAGGTAAGTATTTTGTGAATAAGAAGTATAGTTGCACTTTTACACCTTTTTGTTTAATGACCTGTATGTTTTTTGTGATAAGAGTTCTGTATATTATTGTTTGCTATTTTACCTTTTGTTTAGTTAAAATGTATTTTAAAAACAGAAACTGCCTGGTGTGCCTTGAAACATTTCTTTGGTTTTAAGTGAAGTTAGATGGTTTTAAAGCTGACACAGTGTATGAGTTTATGGGTGTACCAAACTGGGAAACAGTTTAAGAGTTTCTCTGGGTCTTGCATAGAGTTCAAAAGGGGTTCATTTTGTAATACCTGGTTAGGTGCCCGTAGGCAAAGATATCTGGCCCCCCCGAAGACAGAATTATCTGAGCCTGACAATTGGGTATGTTAACAAGAGGTTAACAAGTTTGAATCCCTCCAGAACTTGGGACTAAGGTGACTCGAATCCACAAAACAGACAAGAGGGCTACCTTGTTCTGTTCACTGTTCACAAGACTACGCTCAGAGGTTGGCACTTTGGGAGTAGAGGGCTGACCGGCTGAGTGAATCTGTAACAATCACCACCTCCTTTTTTCTGCTTTGCCTCTCCCTGTGCACCCCAACACCCTGCTGGCCCTTCTAACTGCCTTCCCACAGTATCCAGCAACCTTTAGGTCCTCAGATATAATTATTCCTAGATCCCTCTCTTGTTTGGTGGCTGACGGTACCCCACCACCACCACCACCACCACTGAGTGCTTCTCTCTCGGGTTCCTATGACCTAAGTGCATAATTTTGCACTTCTTCGCATTGAATCTCAACTGCCATACATATAACGAATCCTCCAGCTTGCCAAGGTCCCTTCTCATTCTTTCCACTGCCCCTGGTGTGTCTACCCTATTGGAGATCTTTATGTCATCTGCAAAGAGGCACTCTTTCTCCTCTAGCCCCTCTGCAATGTCACTTATGAAGAAACTAAAGAGAACTGGGCCTGGCACCAGTCCCAGAAGCACTCCGCTGGTCACCTCCCTTCCTATGGACTGAACTCTGCTCACTACCACCCTTTGTGTCCTACCACGCAGCCAATTTCTAACCCAGTTAACCATCCCAGATCTGACTCCCAGGCTGCTCAATTTGTTTATTAGCCTTTTATGGGGGACGGTATCGAAGGCCTTGGTAAAATCCAGGTACTGTAGGCCACATCCACCACCCCTCCCTGATCAATCTCCCTTGTCACCCAGTCAAAGAAATCTATCAAGTTTGGCAAGCCTGCCTGCCATGAAACCATGCTGTCTCAGATCCTGCTTTCCACTGGATTCAATGTATGTCACAGTCTTTCCCTTGAGTAATGATTCCATCAGTTTTCCTACTACTGAGGTTAGGATGACTGGCCTATAGTTACTAGCTTCCTCCTTGCTCCCGCTCTTATGGAAAGGGACAACATTTGCCCTCTTCCGGTCTGCTGGAACCACACTCGTTTCTAATGATTTGTTGAACAAGGCTGTCAGTGGTCCTGCTAGCTCCTTTCTTAGTTCCTTCAGAATTCAGGGATGTATTCCATCCAGCCCCATTGATTTATCTATTTTCAGTTTTTCTAATTTCTTTAGGACTCCTACTGTGAACGGACTGGTATCTGTACTCCTCCTCTTGGTACTCCTTACACCGAGCTGTGGTCCCTCCCCATCCCCTTCTACCATGAACACTGAACAAAAATATTTGTTCAGGATTTCTGCTTTTTCCTGGTCCCCTTCTACTGACCCCCTCCTATCCCTTTTTATTCTCACAGTCCCACCCCTGGTTTTTCTTCTGTCTCTATTGTGTCTAAATAAGGTCTTGCCTCCTTTTTTAATTGCCTTGGCTATTCTTTCCTCTGTCTGTGCCTTGACCTTTCTGACTGCTTTCCCTGCCTCCTTTAGCTTTTCCAGATACATTCCTCTATCCTCCTCCCTCTGTTTCTTTGTATTTTCTGAATGCTGTCTTTTTTTGGCTCACCCTTCCCGCCACCTCCTGTGAGAACCAGAGTGGCTTTTTCTTCCTCTGTTTTACTTATTTGCCCAACTGAAAGGCTTGTGGCTTCTGTTATGGCTCCCTTAAGAGGTGCCCATTGCTGCTTTACATCTCCATTTCCAACTCTACTCCCTAGGGCTTTCTTCAGACATGCCTCCATCTTTGCAAAATCTGTTGATTTGAGCGGCAGTGAGAGAATTTTGTTTTATTTTATGCACATAGATCCTGATTAGGCAAGCTGGGGGTTTGTGAGGGGGGGGTCTGTGCCCTGTGGCTTGGCCTGTGCATATCTTTGGCCTATTTCAGACTGCTTCTATTTTATGGACCTACATTTAGTTTATACATTGTGTTGAGTAATGCCTTTTGACTTGTCACTGAATTTTGGGACTATCTCAAGGAAAGTGTGGGTGGTGTGAAAGCCTCACTAGCCTTAAAGCCTTGGATTCTGGACAAAAATGTAACCATCGTTGGCAGTGAGAGTGCCAATAATTTCAAATGGATTACTGATACTGTGTTTTTTTGTATGTTTTTCTCCTATTTGTTGTGAGAGGACTTTTAGGAAAAAACTTGTTTGAATTTTATTTTGTGTCTTCCTTCCCATCCCCAATACTGTGAGAGAGTCCTGGGGCGGGGAAGTTAAATTGATTTTGCTTAGTTGTTTTTATTGTAGTTATTCTTAATAGTTATATTTGTTTTATCATTTTGTTTAATTATTGATTTGTATTGATTGTCCTCCTCCGAGATTTGTGAGAGATTTCTCTGGAGGGCGATCTTATTGGAGTTTTATTATTTCGGGGGTATAATTTAGGTTGTGTTAAATTAGTAGTTTGGCAATTTTAGCTATTCAGTTGGATTGAATTGCATAAGGGGATGACTTTTAGGTACATGATATTTTGTTTTTAAATTGTTTAGTTTTGAGTTTTGGGAGGTTGTGGATTTATGAGATGTGTTTGCCTGTTAGCCCCCCCGGTCATGCGCTACTCAGCCTCCGCTCTCCACTCCCTCCGCACTTTCCATAACCCCCCTCTGTTTTTTTCTATCTACCAACATTGTCAGGCTTTAGGTATTGCCTGTAGGAGGGGGAGAAGGGGGGGGTGAACAGTGGAGGCGAGTGGAGCGGGGCACTCTCATTAGGTTGATTAAGCCCAGGAGACGCCCTGGGGTGAAGTGGAGCTTGGAGCGTGGACCACCTTGTTTGGTCCCCATACCCAAGGGCACCATCATTAGTGATGGACAGGTAGTCAGGGCAGCCCAGGAGTTTTGTCCAACCCGGGCGATGTTGTGCAATGCCAGATCTGTCCGGAACAAGACTGCTGTGATCTCAGATCTTGTTGGCTCAACAGATCTGGCTTGCATCACCGAGACCTGGCTGGATGATGATGCGGGACCAATATTGGAGGCCGCAATTCCAGCCCATACATCGCCCAAAGTTGGACCGCGAGTTGCGGTCTGTTTTAAGACCGAATTGGCACTCACTAGTGTTCCAGTTGAGGAGACCATCTCTTTTGAATGTGCTGTTGTAGCAGGTGTGGGCTATCAAATTGCTCTCATCTACCATCCACCTGGAGATGAGAAGCAATACCTTAAGTTTGTAGTGGACTTTGTTGTCGACATGGCTTTTGAGTCTCCCAGGCTGATGGTCCTGGGTGACTTTAATGCATGGATCGACGACGAACTCTCGCAATTTGGACAACACTTCCTCCAGTTAATGGATTCACTGGGCCTAACACAGGTAATTACCACTGCTACACACAAAGGTGGCCATTCTCTTGATTTGGTCTTCCTCCTGGGGATCGAGGCTTCTGACGTGGGGGTGGAAACAGTCAGTCTGTCAGATCACTACACTGTGAGATTCAATTTTGGTACCCCACCTTGTAGGCCGACCCCTGTGGAGATGGTCAAGTACCGCCCTTTGTGGAATATTTCTTCCAGTGGCCTTGCTGCGGTTCTTGACCTTTCACAATTTCCAGTGCATTGCAGTGATTCAGAAGCGTTGGTTGTGGCCTATAATACTGCCATCACCTCTGCCCTGGATTCTGTTGCTCCAGTTCGTGTGCGTCCTCTCTCCCTTCGACCTCGGGCTCCATGGTTTGATGGGGCCTTGAGGGAGTTGCGACGACTAGGACGGAGGTTAGAACGTTGTTGGCGGAAATCTGGCCTGGATGCCGACCACCTTAGACTGTTAGAACATTATCAATTCTATCAGTCAGAAATCTCTCATAAGAAGGCAGAGTTCCTGTCCGGGGAAATTTCTGCCACTCAGAACCGACCAGCTCAGCTGTTCAGAACTGTTTACAGATTGTGCAACCCAACCTGTCTACAGCTCCGTAGAGCGTTTTCACAATTACAGTGAGAGCTTGCTCGGTTCTTTGCTGATAAGGTGGCTGACATTAGGTCAGAGATCTGTTTGACACATCCTGTGCAGGTTGCTGTTGGCCAGGACCTGGTCACCACCCCTTCGTTTTCCTGGAGTACGTTCGACCGCCCAGAAATTGTAGATGTTATGCAGATTGTCCAAGGGTTGCGCCCTACCTGCTGTAGTTTAGATCCAGGCCCTACTTCACTAATTTTGGGGTGTGGGGAGTCTATTTTCCTGGTTCTAGCACAGATAGTCTGGTTTTCCCTTGACTCGGGTGAATATCCCTGTTCCTAGAAAGAGGCAGTGGTGACACCATTGTTGAAGAAAGCATCCTTGGACCCAGACTGTCTTGCTAACTACAGACCTATCTCGAACCTTCCCTTTGTGGGGAAGGTGATCGAGAAGGTAGTGGCGGCCCAGTTGGAGAACCATTTGACCATCCATAGCATCTACAAACCTCTCCAATCAGGTTTTCGAAAGAGGCACAATACCGAGACTGCACTGGTTCGGGTGCTCAATGATCTCCTGATGGCGAGAGACCAGAGAAAATGGTCCATTTTGGTACTATTAGATCTGTCATCAGCATTTGACACCGTTGACCATGGGGTCCTACTTGAGTGCCTGAGATGTATTTGTGGGCTCTCTGGGATTGTTCTCAGATGGTTCACTTCATACCTCACCGGAAGAACCCAGAGGGTGGTGTCAGGGTTTTTTTCCTCTGATCCCATCTTTCTATTTTGTGGGGTTCCTCAGGGCTCTATATTGTCCCCCATGTTGTTTGATTGTCCCCCATGTTGTTTGCGGTGTACATGCTTCCCCTCAGAGACATTGTGAGATGGTATGTGCTGAGGTTTCATTGTTACGCAGATGATACCCAGCTATACCTGTCCTTTGCACCCGACCAGAAAGGAGCCATCTCGGTATTTAACAGCTGCCTAAATGAAATCCAGGACTGGATGAGGTCCAGCTGGCTGAAGTTGAGCTCTGGAAAGACAGAGGTGTTGGTACTGGATCCGGATCGCCGGATAGGGGGACCTGGGGCCGGCACCCCATCTGGATTGTTTTTTGGGGATGTGAAGCTACAGGTCTCTGAACGGGTGCAAGACCTGGACCTGATATTAGATGCGGGCTAACTCTTTGGTCCCAGGTGTCAGCGGTGGTTAAGTCATCTTTCTACCATCTAAGAAACATCGCCAGGATCAAGCACCTTGTTCCGTCCGGTGATCTGCCAACTTTGATCCATACCCTTTGTGACCTCGCGCCCGGACTATTGCAACTCGCTTTACTTTGGGCTTTTGGGGGTTGATATCCGCTGCTTGCAGCTGGTGCAGAATTCCGCAGCTCGGGTGTTGATCGGCACCCCTAGATCTTCCCATATTACACCGGTGCTGCAGGAACTGCACTGGCTGCCAGTTCAGTGGCGGATCACCTTCAGAGTCGGATTACTGACTTTTAAAGCCCTGCACAATCTGGGCCCTGATTACCTGAAATAACTCCTGATTCCTTATCGACCTGTGAGATCGCTCTGCTCAGCTGACGAGGGGTTGCTAGAGATTCCAAGGGTGGTGTTAAAATCTGTTGGGGCCCATGCTTTTATGTTTGCGGCCCCTTTCCTTTGGAATTCTCTACCCCGTCAGATCAGGGAGTGCACAACTGTGGGGAGTTTTAAACGGGCTTTGAAATCCTTCCTGTGGGAAAAGGCCTATGGTTTTACTGTTCATTGATTTGCTTTTGTGTGTTTTATAATATTGATTTCTGTATTTCTGTATTTTGTACTCTTGTATTTTTGTCTTATGTATTTTATTGGAATGTGCCTTGACATTTGAAAGGCGCAAAATAAATAAAAATATTATTATTTTTATTATTACCCTTCTGAAATCCATGATCCTTGCCTTTGTGTGGCTCTATTCCTCTACTATCCTCACCTTAAACCATACCGTACTGTGATCGCTGGACCCCAGGTGACTCCCCACTTCTACATCCATCAGCCTTTCTCTGTTGGTGAGCACCAGGTCCAATATTGCCCCCTCATGGGTGTGTTCTACTACTAACTGTCTGAGTCCCATCCCCTGAAGAGCTTCCAGGATGTTTCTGCTCCTTGCCGTGACTGCAGTATGGGTGCTTCAATTGACATCTGTCAAATTGAAGTCTCCCATCAGCCATATCTTCCCTTTTGCTGCCATTTCGTGGATTATTTCCACTAGCGAATTTACCAACTCCTCCCCCTGTGCCAGAGGTCTGTTGATCACACCCACTGGAATGGGGTAGTAGCTCAGGATGGCGACACTATTACAGCAAAAATGTTGATACCGACAACATCGACATTTTCGCTGTAATAGACAGACTGAGACCCCGCCACTCTCTCTCCTGGTCCTGCACCCCTCGATCCAACTCCAACTTGGGTTGGAATCCTAGAATTGGGGGTGCAGAGGCAAAACCCCGCATAGAGGGTTCAAGCGAAGCCCCCGCCGATTAAAAAACAGCGGGGTCTCAGGTTGGATTTATATGGACGCTAATTCGTGGGCACAATCACGGTCACTGTGATGGCAGTCAACAACTTAGTTGTCGAACCAGCATCGTAGAGCCCTCGAATGGCAGTACCATTACCCATTTCCAACGTGACCCACAGTGCTCCCCCTACCTGCCTTATGCCCTATACTTCTGTAGCTTTTATTTCCTCCCTAACATAGATGGCCACTCCTCCCCCCCTTTTTTCCTACCCTGTCTTTTTGGAACAGAGTATACCCTGGCACAGCTATATCCCAGTCATGGCTCCCTGTGTACCATGTCGTGGACACAGCAACAATGTACAGGTCAGCCTCTGACATCAAGGCCATTAGGTCTGAGATTGCATTTGCCAGGCTGAAAGTGTTCGTGCACATGACGTTCCACAGCCTGTCAACCCTCTTTTTAATTTTCCCTCCTTTGTCCTTGTGTTTTACCTCTAGGTTCTTTCTAGTAGGCATACTACTGAGTTCCACTTCCATTACACGTCCTGCACGACTTGGACCCGGGGGATGTGGTTGGGAGCCCTTTTCACTATGCCCCCACAATGAGCAGATGCCACATTGCTGCTCCGACGACCTGGAGGATTTCTCTGGACCTGTTCCTCGCTGCCTGGGCTCGGCGCTGATATCCGTGGGGGGGACTGCTTTTTTGAGTTCCCGGGACTTGTGGAAACTACAATAAACCAAAAAAAAAAAGGGAACAGCAAGCTAGTCTGTCCTAGGGACTTACTGGTCAGTGGGTTGCACACCTGTACGGGGAAATTTTTTCCACCCACCCACCCCGTTTCCTTCTCCTATTAAATGTTCCCTAGCCCCTCCCACTAGCCTGGGGCCACCTCTTTCTGCCCCGTCACCACAGCCAATCTAGTGCTGTATCTCCCAGTGCCCTCTGTGTCTCATCTAGGATCGTTCCCCTGGCAGGCGCTGTGGGGGTCTAATCAGTGGGCTGCCTCCTTTCCTGGCTTGGCTGGGATGGATTCTAGGCTCTTAATGTGACTTGTAGACAGAAATTTCTTCTAGCCTTGTTATGCCGTTCCCATCGCTGGATTGTACTTACTGGTGTTTCTTAGGACCTGTATTTTTTCCCATTACTGGATTGTATTTACAGCTGATAGTCTAGGACTAGTATTTCCTAACAGTCTAATGTATGCAATATATCGTATCTCGCTGTCTCACTGGGTTGATACTTGTACTTGGTTGTACTCACTGGTGTTATTTAGTGCCAGTATTTTCTACTTGCTTATTGCAGGCTAGATAAAGTGTCTCTACGACTCTCCATACTAGTTCTGGTACAACCTTTGCTTGAGTTGTTCAATTACTACTCCTTGTCTTGTTGACCTGCTACTGCTACCCGAGGCCATTACACTGCAGCTTTCTGCCCCCTGTGCTATGGCAATCCTGGCCTAGCATTTTTCAGGGCTGCTACCTGTCTCTTAATTGGTGTGGTACTACTGCCGCCTCATGCGTCTGCCAGTATAACCCCGTGCTGCTATTTTGGTTTAGTCTCGGCCTCTGCCTCCCTTGGGCTGCCTGGGGCCTAGGCCTGGAACTCGACTGTACTTGACTCACCCGCTCCCCCCCCCTGTGGTTTTTAGGATGCCGCCCTGGGGGTGCTCGGTCCTCCCTGGCCTAGCTGGGGGCACAGCTCAAATCCCTGGGCCTCAGGCTGCCTTGCCCTCCTTCAAGTCCCCTCCTGCCTGGCTATCTGCCAAAGGCATACAACTGGCTCACCTGAATGTGCGTAGTCTACTACTGAACCTAGCAGAGCTAACTGCCTGGGTGGCCCACTACAGTCCTGACATTTTGGGGATCACGGAAGCCTGGCTGAAGCCGCACACCCCAGACTCCATGTATGCCCTCCCTGGGTACCACCTTATTAGGCTGGACAGAGAAGGAAATAAGCGCGGGGTGGAGTGCTCCTCTACTATAAGGGGCATTTAAACATGTCTGTCATTAGGCACACCCCCTGCCTGTGAGTTCTTGCATGCCCTCCTCCTACTAGGCAATACTAAAAAGATACACGTGCTATATGTGCCTATAACCCTCCAAAGGGAGGAACACTTGGACTCTCCTTGTTACTTGACTGCCTCAATGACAAATTGGGCTCCAGTGAGCTACTGGTGCTGAGCGACCTCAATTTAAACTGGTTGGGGGGTAATGACAAGCAGTATGAGCCTCTGCTGTCGGGCTTCGCCCTCAGCCAACTCATCACCGAACCCACGCGCCCCCCACGTGCGGGAAAAGGATCCCTCATTGACTGGGTACTGAGTAACAGGCCTGATAGATAGTCTCCTCAGG
Source organism: Neoceratodus forsteri (assembly GCA_016271365.2). NCBI lineage: Eukaryota > Metazoa > Chordata > Ceratodontiformes > Ceratodontidae > Neoceratodus > Neoceratodus forsteri. The sequence goes on along the minus strand of CM028132.1, from coordinate 1,377,413,620 downwards.
TGTCCTCCTTGATGCCATCTCGGATCACTCCCCCACCTATTGCACATGGGGCGTCTCACCTCCCAAAATCCCTAGCAAGGTGATCCAGATGCGGGATTACTCAAATTTTAGCATTGAAGACTACCTTGCTGACCTTCGGCAAACCGACTGGTCCTGGGTCACTGCCACGAGTGATCCCATGGAGGCCCTCGACAACTTCCTCGCTGTCTTCACTCCCCTGCAAAACAAACATGCACCCCTAACAAAAAGAAGGGTGAGGGGCACGGTAACCAAATGGCTCCATGGTGGCCTATTCTCCCTCATGAAGCAAAGGGACAAATGCTGGGCGAGATTCAAATCCTCCTACTCCTCGAATATAGATGAGGAGCTCCAGCAAGAGAGCCATCCGCTCTGCTAAGTGAGAATTCTGCCAATCCTCCCTGCTGTCCTCAGCCAGTAACCCTAGGACCTTCTGACAAAACATTAAAAACTCAGTCGGAGGGTCAGCCCCAGCCCAGGCCTCCGACTTGCTGATTGGTGGGGTCAGTTGCAATAACCCCCTCACTGTTGCCAATGCTTTTAACCACCATTTCTCGGTCCCGGCTGCTCCCTCCCCTCAACTCCCCAGCCCCGTGACCCTGGGTCCCTCCCATGGTGGGACCCCTAGCCAACCTTCTTTCTACCTAAAGGTTGTCTCTGCCTCGGAGACCCAGAGGCTCCTTGCTAGTCTTTCCCCTCACACTGGAGCTGGGCACAACAGCCTTGAGCCTAAACTGCTCTGCCTTGGGACATCCCTCCTAGCCTGGCCTATCTCTCACATATTCAACACTTCCTTAATCACAGGAACCATCCCGGATGTATGGAAGCCTGGGTCATCCCTGTGCTCAAACAATGCAACCCTAAGGATCCCAATAACTACTGCCCTATTGCGATCCTGTCGGCAATCAGCAAGCTACTTGAGAAAGTAGTTGTATTCCAGCTCACTCACTACCTTCAGAGTTATGAGTTGTTCTCCCAAGCACAACACGGCTTCAGAAAAGGGCACAGCACCTCTACAGCCCTTGTGGTGGTCACCTCCGAGATCAGGTCTGCTACCGACCATGGTAAACTGACTGGGGCCATCTTCGTCAATCTCTCAAAAGCCTTTGACCAGGTTGATCACTCGCTCATGTGCTCTACTCTTTGGTCTGTGGGTTTCTCCCCCCCCCCGCCCATGCCTGGTTCTCCAACTACCTCTCTGCAAGGCAGCAATATATTAACTTTAACAAAGTCCTCTTCAAACCTTCCCAGGTGACCTGCAGGATCCCACAGGGCTCCGTCCTTGGACCCATTCTGTTTTCCCTATTCATAAATGAGCTGCCCTCAGTCTCTGCCCATGGGCACTCCACCCTGTATGCGGATGACCTCGTCATCCTGGTCAGGTTGCGTGACATCAAGGACATTAACTCCCAGTTAAACTCTGACTTTAATCACATTCAAACCTGGCTTGAGGACCACGGGCTAACCATTAACCTTAAAAAGACCCGGGCCATGCTCTTTGTCCCCTCGGCCAAGATAAAAGCATGCTAAGCTTCTCTAAATATCTCAGGAGCTGATGGTTCCCTCCTGAATGTTGCAGATGCAGTCAAGTGCAAGGGTCACCCTTGACCCACAACTGGACCTCACATTCCACATTCATAACACCTGTAAGGTCACAAACTGTAAGCTGGATCTGGCATACAGAGCTAAAGGTTGTCTCACCCCAGCCGCATGTCTCGCCATTGCTAGGGGGATCCTCCTACCCATGCTCTGTTATGGCTTGGTATCTTTTGCCTATGTTCCTAAATCCAGTCTCTCCAAGTGGAACACAGTGTACAACAATGTATGCTATTTTGCCCTCGCTGCTCCTCACCTCACACACTGATGTGAGCTATACTCCCGGTTGGAGTGGCTTCCCCCCGGAGTACCACCGCACCTTTGTCCTTGGCAACTTCACTGACAATATTGTCAGAAATGCCACTCCTTCTACACTCACCTCATTCCTCAAACCTGCAAACCCCACCTACCATCTAAGATCCAGTGACTCTCAGGTCCTCCTGGTTCCTAAAACTGACACCCAAATGGGGGACCAGGCCTTCGCTGCCTATGTGCTCAAGCTGTGGAACTCCCTTCCTGCTAGCACTCACTCCACTACCTCCCACCCCTCTTTCAAAGCCTCCCTATGGGGCTTCCTAAAATCGGCCTGTGCCTGCCTCTGTGCCTGAGCCACTAAACTGGTCCCGACTATCTGGGCGTGGTGACCACGGCCTTTGCTAGCACTTCTTCCACCTGGCAAGCTCATTGTCATCTTTCTCACTATTTGAGTATGGTGCTCTTCCCTGCCTTACCTGTCCCTGAAAAGAGTGCCTACATCTTGTAGTCCCCCCCAATCTGTTGCCCATCCTGTGTAACTTGCCTCTCAATACCTGTGTTCTCCTGAGGGTATTGTTGACTTCACCTGTAGGCATTTGTTGTCCATGCTGGTACCACACAGTTATCTACCTCTTGACGTAATCTATGAGCCTGATGCTCTTGTATGTACCTAGCTAGCTTAACGTCTGTTGTAATGTACCTTTGTTATACTCCCCATGCCTGTACTAAGTTGCTATTCTATCTCTCGTTCTAATCACTGTTTTTGTTGCTCTTGTATGAACCCTGTCTGCCTGATGATCATAATGTGTTTCTTGATGTGACTTATGTTCTGATGCTTTGTTTTTTTTTTAAACTTTATTTTTTAGTTTTATCATTTATCATGACAAGATAAATTACATATAATGAACAGACCATTGAGATGTTCTTCCACTGGGGAGGATCCCCTTAATCCTAGGATAAACAAAAGTATTTGCATCCATTTTATATTGTTAGATCATTGGAGGCTAACATAGTAAACACTCTAAATAATAGTCCCAGTTGTGCTGTGTTAAAGAGCCCATGAGCAACATGGCTAATTCGAGAGTCTAAAATTGTCCAACAATGTCCAGCCTATTAAAAGGGAACATGTCCCCGCAGGGACATTTGGCGCCATGTGTTACCCTTAATGTAAAATTTACATTCCAGTTATAACTTTCTGTAGCAGAGTTAATTAACAATATATAAACTAAGATTTAGGACGCCTACATCAAATTGCCACGGAGTAGAAACACTAGGCTTTACAAGAAAATTTAAGCCCAGATTTAAAACTACCCCCTGCTTAGTTCGGAGATCAAACTTTAATAACAAAACTAGGAGTGTAACAGGGCCATTTATTTAACATTACCGATGCAGTTTAGAAAAAGAAACATAAGGCCCCGATTTAAACCCTTTTCTATGCATGCAACCATCAGGAAAGGCAGAGCCCAACATTTTGAGCAAACATAAGCACTTGGCTCATAGGAGAGTCCTGGTGAACTTGAGGCCTATTAATAAGTCCCTGAAAACATTCAAGTGCCCTCTTCCAACTCCTTGATCACGGTGGCTTCTCCCCAATGTCTAGAAGGCTACTGTTTGGGTAGCCCATTTTCCAGCCTCTAAAGGGTCCAAAAATTTAAGCAATAAACCAGGACAGGGTGTTGGTGATGCTGGTTTTACCCACGCCTGGCGTGGTTCGTTCACAAGGCCGCAGGCCGAGTGAGTAAACCTCGCCAGGCGTGGGTAAAACCAGCATCACCAACACACTGGAGTGGTTTATTGCTATTATACAATGTCCCTATTAATTTTTTTTGTCAGAAAAAATGAAGAGAAAAATCATAATTTTTCATTTTTTTCAGTTTTTATTTAATTTGTTGTTACGCTGCAAAAAATAGTCCAGTATATTTGGGTTAATTAAAAATAGTGTAGGGTAGGGGAGCCATTGCATTTGTGCTGGGTTCTAAGATCGTGCATGCTGCAGGGCGAGAGAGAGAGACTACGAAGGTTTGGACAGGAAATGAGAGGTCAGTGGGGTGAAGCTTTGTTTCTTTTCCCTGAATGAAGGGAGAGAGCGCAGTGTGGAAATTAAATGTTACTTGCTGCTTAGTTTAACATAGAAGGTAAGGTTTCAGGCTTCAGGGTTTTTTTAAGTTTGTGTGTCATCAGCTTTATGAGCGTGTTGCAGAACAGGTGGCAGGCTGAAACAGAGAGGCGGGGGGTGTCTTCAAGCGCTGTGGTCAGGCGTCCGAGATCGTGGTTTTCAGTTTAGCTTCTGGGTTTTAGGTAGAAAGATGCAGAGGAAATTCTGGCAAAATTGAGTTTTTTGTTTTATTACAAATTATGGCTGACGGAGTAAGCGCAGCGGGTGATGTTTTATAACAAAACAAGATGGCGGCTCAAATGATTTAAATTTTTTTGCAGTTACTGAGATGTGGGCTTGGCACCTTTTGCGTTGGTAATGCTAGATTTTACAATGCTTGAAAGGTGCCAGTTAGCCAATCAGAGTGGTGGACTATAAGACCTCATTGTATTAAAAAAGACCTTCCCTTGATGAGGATCCGAAGCCATGCCAGAAAAATCATGGCGTGTATTATTCCTACCTCCCTTAAGGATCGACGGACTCTGTCAAAACATTTTCTGTGTTGACAAGTCAAACAACTCACATCAGGAAAAATATAGACTTGGTTGTCATCTTGCATGAGAGGACTGGCCCTCCGGGCACACCGAAGGATGCGATCACCGGTGCCCACACTGGACGTCATCACCATCAATGTTCTAGGTTCCTCTGTGTTTTGCGGTCTGCCTCTGGGGTTAACGCGGTATACTTCCCGGATATCCCAAGAGACATCATCACCTTCCAGCAATTGCTTTTCTGTGAGCCATTCTTGTACGTACATGATCGGGTGGTCTCCCTCACTACCTTCAGGGAGACCGATAATCTGAATATTCCCCGATCGGGCCTGATTTTCCAAGGCCTTCAGCCTTGCAAGGAGATGTTGATTCTCTTTTACTATGAGGGCATTAGTGGCAGTGTTGGAGTCTGACTGCTTTCGGATGTTCTGCAGGTCGCTCTTGAGCCCATCGACTGCATTTTACAACCACCAAAACCTGACTGTTAAAGTCATCCACCTTCTGGTTTAGGGTGGAGACCGAGGCAATTAGATCTTGAAGTTTTTGCCCCAAAGACGCCATGGTTTCTGTGGGTCCGGATTCCACTTTGGCCTGCTGGGTAGAAACAGATCGCGAGGCCCTACCAGATCCTTTGCTTTTCGCTACTCCACTCCATGATTTCTCTTTTTTAGGGTTGCCCATTTCCCCTATTTCAATGGTGCTGTTTCCGATGATTGCACTCCAAAGTGGAAATTGCAGCTTAAAATTAAAGTTTTCAAGGATTTTAACGAGTTTGATGAGGAGCTACTAAAATCTGCTGCTGGTCAGCTCGGGCTCCACAGTGCCCCCCCCTTCTGATGCTTTGTATGCACCCTGTCTGCCTGATGCTCTGGTATGTACAACTGTAATCCTCCTGGGTCGCATCTGAAAATAGGCACTTAGCTGTCTAGTGTGCTTACCTGGTTAACAACAGCAAATAAACAAATAAATTAGTTTTTTTTTTTACCTCCCTTTGTGTTCCTGCTAGTCCCTTTTTGCATTCTGTGATTAATTCCTGTTTTGGGGGGAGTTACAGCTAAGTTACTATCTTCTAGGGTGTCTTACTTAGATACATACTATAGATACATAGATACTTAGATACATAGATACTGACGGCAGATAAGGGCCTTTGGCCCACCTAGTCTGCCCAATCGTGCATGTAATTTTGCCTCTTCAAGCTTCTCTTGAACTGGGTTGTCCCCTTCCCCCAATTGCTATGCTCCCCCGATGCCTATCACATGCATTCTTGAATCTCGTAATTGTTTCAGCCCCCACCACCTCCTCTGGCATGGCATTTCACTTGTCCACCACCCTTTCCATGAAGAAATACATTACTTCTGAACCTCCCTCCCACCAATTTCACCCTATGACCCCAAGTCCTGGAACATCTCTTCCTGTGAATATTGATAGGGTCTTTTGCCTTCAGCTCCCTTTCCCTGGTTTAAATGCCCAATGCACACATCTAATTTTTGGCCTGGTGCTTGTACTCCTTCCCTTGTTAGGTGCAGTCCATTGTACCTGAAGAACCTCCTCCCAGAAGTCTCCCCATGCACCAACGAAGTGGTAGCCTCTTTCTTAACACCAGCTCTGTAACCACTCATCGAACTCTTTGATTTCTTTGCTCCTGATCTTCTCTGTGCTACTGCCCTTGCCCCACACAGGATGGATCTCAGAGAAGGCCAGGGAGGTCATTTGAATGGCCAGTCAGTCTCCTAGTTTAACTAGGTTTCATTTGGCTTCCTCTACTGACTGCCCTGTCAGGTCATTTGTCTCCATGAGTACCAGGAGCTTCAGGTCCTCCTCTTCTTTCTTCACTATCCTTGTGATACGATTGGTGTCACATTTTGCTGAGGCCCCCAGAGAGGCATCTGACTAGCACCTTGTACATCCGTAGTCACTCAGTTGGATCTCTACCCTCTGATCATGGGGTCCCCCATGATGATTATTTTCCTACTTCTTTACTTCTTGTCCTTTATCTTGCCGCCACTGTTCTCCTTATTTGGTTGCAGTCTTGGCCCTTTGACTGGCTTGTTGTCCTCTTCCACTGGGCTGAGATCATTTTCCTCCATCAGTGGTGAAAAACGGTTCGCAGTTGGGATGGCTGTAGCATGGAGAGGGTTTAGCTAATCCACCCTGCCGAGTTTACTTCCTCCCTTCTTTCCCATATTCCACCCCCCCTGGAGTGGATCTTCTCTGTGGGAGTGGACTTCGGGGGGGGGGAACTGATGCTGCGGAATATGCGGGCATGGATTCCAGTTTCTGTTCCAACATAGCAGGTCCCGGAGCTGAGCTATCTCCTTCCATGCTGCATTCAGCTGTGCCTTTAGTTCATGTAGATTCCTGCACATGGGACAATGATCCACTCTCCAAAGAAGTCCTCTGGGCATGAGAGCTCCACACCCATGGCAACTGTAGATATCCACACTGCCTGTGTTCTTTTCTTTTCTCTGTTCTTGTTTTCCCCTCCCCTTCCCTCTCTCTTTCCCCTCTTCCTTGGGGCTGTCTCTGCTCTAGGTTGTCCCGAATGCATGAAGTAATGTTTTTTTTTTTCTCCCTATACTTTCCTACTGTCTTTGTGCCCTTACAGCTCCCGCCCTTCCTGTTCTCGGACAGGAAGTTCCTGTATTCCTTGGTAGTCTCCTTCTTCCTTGCTCAGAGTCAGACCTCCAGCAGCTTGGGGGGGGGAGTTACTCTTTTCCTTCAAGGATGGCTAGTCTTATGTGTCTCGGTGTGTCATTAAGGTGCAGGTCAGGAAGCATAGGAAAACCAGGAGCAGTTGTAAAATTTGCAATAAGTGTTTTATTAATAACAGTAAAATTTAAAAAAATAAAATTGTTCAGAATAACTATTTACAATGGCAGGGTAAACAGAAAACATAGTCCTTTTTTTTCTCAATTTCAAATCTCAATCTGTCTCTCCCTTGCACAAGCATTGTTGCTCTTTTTGTAAGTCTGTGCCTGGGAAACTCGTTAAGAGAACAGCAAGCTTCTCACACAATGTTCTTGTCAGTTTTAGCAGGTGCAGCAAAAAGAACATTGTGACCCAGAACTGACCTCTTGTTGCCAGCATCTCAGAGATTTTGCTAACTTTCATCTCAGGTTAATCCCTTGAATTCCAAATAGCTTTGCAATCACTATATGCAGTTTTAAACAAAGGGATCCCATCATCACGTACAGTTTTACACAAATATTCATATATATTTTTTTATACTATAACTGCAGATATTCAAGGGAGAAGAAAAGACAGAACAGCAAGTGAAGGCAGAGAGATAGCGAGAAGTGGAGAACTGTGAAACCATTGAAGTGATCAGTTCCTAGGTGTCACAAGAAAGTTTGGTTTTGCAACCAGACAGAGAAGAGACAGAAAAGGAGAGAATATAACAGATCCTTGCATTTAAACTCGTAGCCCATAACAACTGGGACAGGGCCATATTCAACCCTGTCACATACCCCCTCCTTAAGAGGGAACTTGTTTTACAAAAAAACAGATTTCCAAAACCTTATAGTAATTCTCATCTAACATAAAGCATATAACCTTTTTAACATAACAACAGTACAGCAAATAGTGAAGTTTAAACTCACACATTTGCGTTTTCAGCCTTCAGAATTCTCAATTCCAGATCCATATCTAGAAAGAAAACCAGCATTGACATTCTCTTTCCCAGATTTGTGCATTACGTTAAATTTAAATGACTGTAGTGCCAGGTAGCACCGTGTGATTCTAGAATTTTTATTCTTCATTTGGTTAAGCCAACAGAGAGGATTGTGATCTGTTACAAGTACAAAGTCAGCTCCTAGTAAGTAAAACTTAAAGGACTCCATAGCCCACTTTGCCACAAGGTATTCCTGTTCAGTGGTGGAGTACCTTTTTCTCTCTTGTCGTGCAATTTCCTACTTATGTACAGAATAAGATGTTCTCTCCCATCTATATGCTGACTCAAGACTGCACCTAGACCTACCTCTGATGCATCAGTCTGTAACAGAAATTGTTTCTCAGAGTCTGGGCTTCTTAAAACGGGCTAAACATAATGCAGCCTTAATGGCTCGAAAAGCCTCTTCACACTCCGGGGTCCATTTCACATTATTTGGGAAACATTTCTTTGTGAGTTCAGTCAGGGGAGAAGCTAACTCAGCAAAGCTGGGAACAAATCTCAGCTTAGTAACCCTTGGTGAGATCGAGGGTACTGATATACTTGGCACTGCCCAGTTTGTCCACCAAATCATCTATTCTGGGCATAGGATAATTGTCAAATTCTGACACTTGATTAAGTTCCTAAAATCAAGGCAGATTCTTACACCCCCTTCTTTTTTGTTTACAGTCACCATTGGTGGTGACCAAGCACTTCACGACTCTTCTATGATACCCAGTTTTCATTTTTTGTGTTTCCTTAACCATGTTAGCTCTTAACCACTCTGGTAATCTGTATGTTTTTTGTCTAATAGGGCGAGCATTCCTTGTCACTATTACGTGCTCGACCCCTTGTGCTTGGCCTGGTACTGTGGTAAAAGTACTGTTAAATATCTTTAGCAAGTAACAAATTTTTGCGGTTTGTTCTGAGGTTAAGGAAACATTCACCTTTACAGCATCAGCAGTTACAATTTGTTCCAGTCTATCATAAGCTACATCAATAACTTCTTTATCAGTTTCTGGTAAAACTAGCAAAACAGCTGTTGGTGTTTTTTCTACCCATTTCTTGAGGAGGTTAGCATGGTATATCTTAGTAGGATTTTTTCTGTCAGGGGTCTCAATCTCGTAGTTAACTGTGCCAGTATATCTAAGCACTTTGTAGGGCCCTTGCCACTTCATTAACAGTTTATTTTGTGTAGTGGGTGAAAGTAGCAAGACATTTTCTCCTGGCTCAAAAACGTTTTCTTTTACCCCATGGTCATAATACACCTTCTGCTGGTTTGGGGCCTCTTCCTGATTACTATGGGCAATTTCAACATATCTTTATTTGTTTATTTATTTATTTATTTAGTTAGTTTTTGTTAACCGGGTAAGTGCGCTAGTCAGCAAGTGACTGTTTTCAGGCACGACCCGGGAGGTGCAATTACAATACACAAAGAGTACAGCCAGATTATTAAGACAACGAGTACAAAAAATGCAGAGAGAAATACATATGGCAATGTAACATACATTAGTAAACAAAAATATACTTTAGCACTTGATCATGGAACATACTCAAAAATGTGAATAGTAGAAGGCAGAAAATAAGAGAGGATAGGCATCAGTAGAAAAGACACAAGGAAGGGAAAACTGGCAAAAGGACGGGAGGGAGAGATTAAGTGGAAAGGAGGTGCCGTCAGATACGGCAACAGCGGGGTGAGGTACCAACCTGCGGCCGGGCCTATGGAGCCGAAAGACGGCAGGCGAAGAGAGGGTGGTGGGGAGTGGCAGTAGACGGCAACAGCGGTAGGAGGTAGGAAAATACAGCCGGGCTGGTGGAACCGATAGACGGCAGAGGCGAGTGAGGATGCCGTGAGAGGGATAGAGGCGGAGGAGTTACGGCAATAGCGGCAAAAGTGTCAAAGTCAAGCCGAGCCAGTGGAACCAAGAGATGGCAGGGCAGGGAAGGGGTCGGTGAGCGGTGGGAGTAGGCGGTAGTAGGTGGAGAGGTGACTAAGCACAGCCAGGAGGTGGGGGACTAAGGAGGGGCATGGATGAGGTAGGAACAGGTAAGGTGAGTTTGGTGGGGAGTGGCAAAGGGGAAGAGAATATAACAGAAGAAGGGGAAGAGCAGCAGTGGGGTTAAGTGAGGAGAGGCTGTGAAGTGAAGATAAGAATGTCATGGAGTAGAATAGCGACTTACAATTGTCAACAGCTAACATTAGGCTTATAAAGAAACAGGTTAAGGCAACATTAATTACAAGGCACAAAATAAAACATTAATTACAAAGCACAGTATAGAACACCCATTTGGACAGGCAAAAGTGCTAGCAATGAGGAAACAGTACAAATGCAGCGGATCAGGTAGGGTCAAAGCAAACACATGTGTCCATAGTAGTGAGGAAAGTCCTGAGTTTGCTCTTAAAAGTCACATGAGTGGAGACATCTCTTAGATCCTAGGTAGTAGGTTCCATAGGTGGGGGCAGCATGATGGAAGGAGCCCGTGCCCTTTTAGATCCGACAAAGGGGATGGATAGTAAGGTCTGATCAGCCGATCTAAGATTCCTTGTGGAATGGCAGCCCTGAGGAGATCAGACAGGATAGCAGGCTTGGACGTCCTTAGGATGGAATCAACTAAATTGTACAAGTAGTACTGCCTGGTAGAGGAAAGAGAGCCAACCAAGGTCCTGATATAAGAGACAATGATGCTGCAGCCGAGGTGCTTTGGTTGCATACCTGCACACATTATTGAAGGTAGTATCCCATAGTTGCAGGAAGATTTGGGCCAAGGACAGGATGGGACACCCATATGTAAGGGTTGGCAGTAGAATGCCTCTGGCTATCGCCAATTTAGCAGCAGCGGTGAGCAGGTATTTGGTTTTATAGGCAGCCCCAATTTGCAGTTAATTGACTTGCAGGTTTCTGTATATGTGCTTTCAGGTCCAAGGTTTGATCCAGGTGGATGCCAAGGTAACGAAAGGAAGTGACAGTTTCTATAGGGTCCCCATCGATATCAGAGACAGAGATGGTCAGAGGACAGGATCTAAGCTTGTGATTGGAGCCAAACATCATAACTTTTGTTTTATTTGTATTTAAAACCAGGCGTTGAGAGTTCAACCAGTGTTGTACAGCACGAAAATCTGATCCAGGACCTTATCAGAGTGATAATAAATTACCAGGTCATCCGCATAAAGAAGTGAGTGACCTGTGGTGACCAGCTCAGGAAGTTTATTAACGAATAATGAGAATAGAAGAGGGCCAAGTATAGACCCCTGAGGGACCCCAATGTTGATAACAGCACTGTCTGACATGGATGAATTAAACTTAACAGCTTGTGTTCTGTTGGAGAGGTAGCTTTTGAACCAGGTAGTGACTGGGGAGAAGCCCAAGGTACTGAGGGCGGATAGTAGCAGAGAATGGTCAACCAGATCGAAAGCTTTGGTTAAGTCAATGAAGACTGCCCTGTTAACTTTCCTCTATCCATATTGGTAACGATATCTGAAGTGAATTTTGCAAGTGCTGTCATGGTGCTGTGATGCTTTCTAAAACCATGTTGTGCTGAGCTTAGTAAATTGAATTTCTCAGAGGTATTCAGTGATTTGCATGGATACTACTTTTTCCAAGTTTTATTCAGAACAGACAAAATAGCAATAGGCCGGTAATTTGATATGTCATTTCTACTGCCTTTCTTAAATACAGGAGTGACTCTGGCTGCCTTCCAGACTTCAGGGACAATGCCATTGGAGAGATAGGGTGAAGATGTGTGCCAGGGGCCAGAGATGTAGTAAGAAGCCATTTTAGTAGTCTTGGTTCTAGGCCATCTGAGCCAGTACTGGTGTTTTCAGAGAGTGACCTGAGCAGCTTTAGGACCTGATGCATAGACACTTCCCTGAAATAGAAGGGGTTGGTTAAGTTTGGGGTCCTTCAGATGCTGTGGGGTTAAACTGTGAAGCAGAGGATTGTGATGGGAGGGAAGATGTGTAGGCAGATAAGTCAGAAAATTGTTGGTTAAAAGCATTTGCAATGGTAGTAGAATCATTACAGTGTACACCATATAGGACCATATCTGAGGAGTGACATCTTTAGCAGAACCCAAGAAGGACTTAATGTGACCCCAAAACTTAGAGGGTCATTGGAAGAATTAATCAGCAGGTTTTGGCAGTATTTACTTTGGCCTGCCTGATGCATCTTTTACAGTCATTTCTGTATTGTTTATACAGAATGAGATCTGACTGCAGTCCAGTTTGTTTGTACTTTTTCCATTGATTGTCTCTAACTTTAACTTTTGAAGCAGGTCTTTTTTCAGCCACCTCGAATGCTGGCCCCTTACCCTCCTTTTGAATGTAGGGAGGTGCTTCTTTTGGATGTTGCCAAATTCAGTCAGAAATGAATTGAGGGCAGTATCAACATTGGTTGCTGTATAAATGTTAGACCAGTCAACACAATTTTGCTAGCTTCTTTCTCAGGGCACACATATAAGATGTAATAGATTGTTTCTCATTGGGGTTATCTTCCCATGTTTCTTTTAGTACATCTAGTGGCCCTCTAGGTTGTATACCATACAGCATTTCAAATGGTGAAAAACCTGTTGATGCCTGTGGTACTTCTCTGTAAGCAAAAAGCAGGTAAAGTAAGTATTGGTCCCAGTCTTTCCCTTCCCCTTTTACAAACCTTTTTAACATGCGTTTTAGGGTTTGACTAAAATGCTCAACAAGATTGTCTGTCTGAGGGTGATAAGGGGAGGTTCTTATGGCAGTGATGCCTAGTAGTTGGTACAGCTCCTTCAGTAATGCAGCACCAAAATTACTACCCTGATCAGTAATAACCTCTTTAGGTATGCCCACCCTGCTGAAAATTTTTGCAAGCTCTTTTGCCACTTTTGGGGCTGTGACAGTACGCATTGAAACTGCCTCTGGGTATCGAGTAGCATAGTCACATACTACCAAAATGAATCAATTACCCTTTTTACTTTTGTCTAAGGGGCCAACCACATCCATTGCAATTCTCTCAAAAGGCATATCTGTCAAGCGTAGGGGCACCAGGGGCACCTTGTATTTTTTTAGTCACTGGGGCTACTTTCTGACGCTCAGCACAGGAACTATAATAGATAGCAACATCTTCATGAATTCCAGGCCAGTAAAATCTGTTCAGCAATCTGGCAATGGTGCTATCCCTCCCCGAATGACCACCCATAGGACTATCATGTGCTATCTGTAACAACTCAGATCTATACTTTTGTGATATGACCAGTTGTTCTGTCTGGTCCTGTGTCTGAGGTTTAACCCAAACTCTGTACAGTAGCCCATTACATTTTTTAAACATAGGTTCACCCTGTTTTGGTTTCACCACCAGCTGCTTAAAATAACCCTGGAGAGAAACATTGTTAGCTTGTTCTGAAAGACAATCACAATCGGTGATTAGTTTAGTTTCAGCATTTTCATATGTTAATCCCTTACATCCATCAGTCTTTTGTGTATTTATTTATTTATTTCAGTTTGGGATTAATACCTTTGAGTCAGGGACTCGTTTACAAAGGTTCCAGGTCATACAGATACATAAGACAATAAAACAACACATAGGTTACATAAGGTTACACAGATTCAGTAGTAAGTTACATTATAAGTTACAAAAGGGTCCACATGAGTACACTGGTTGCAAAGGAACTTAGCGAATATGGTAGCCCAGGACACAACTTGACAAGATTTGAGTTCAGTGCGAAACAGAGAGAGCTGTTTACATTTCAGATGTAGATTGTTGCGTAAAGCTATGCCAGGGTAAGTGCAGAGTACAGCAAGAGGACTAGAATCCAAAACTTGCTTGAATTAGTGAAGCAGATAGAGAAGGCTTTGTCAGCACCTGGCACAGAGGAAGGAGGGTGGTGGGAGGAGAATCATGATAGGGGTGAACAGAGGGGAAGGGAGTAGGTGGGGGATACCAGGGGTGAGCCAGGGAGTGGGGAGGGGTGGCAGGGAGCTGATCGGAAGAAGGAGGGGTAGCATGGGGAGATCAAGGGAGGGGAGATGCGAGGTGGGGGCAACAGTGACTAGGGGGAGAGAGGATCATTTTAACAGTTTACACTAGTGTCCGAAGGGGTGGTATCTTTTGTTGCCACTGTTTCTTCAGGCATTGTCTTTCTTTCCTGGATTTCCAGATCTTGGAGCTGTGCTCAAACAAGTCCAAATCAAAATCAGCGAAAGGAAAAGTCCCCACCATCTGAGATTTTCTTTGCCTGAGCTCTTGTCACCACCGGTGCTGAAACATCAGGATTTACTCCCTCTTTGATTAACTCAGTAAATCATGGAAAGTAATTTCCAATAATCACAGGTACAGGTAACTTAGGTACTACCCCCACTTTCATTTGGTGTGACACACCATTAATAGTCAGTCACTTGGGTGGTGGGATAGTATCACATGTCCCCATGGATGCAGATGACACCAGTACCTGGTCCTTTTAGACATTGTTTTCCCAGCACTTCAATATGCACTAGGGTCTGCTTGCTTCCTGAATCTATAAGTCCTTTCGTAGTCTTAACTCCCACCTTCACATCTGTTAGGTAGTTTCCCCAATTTGCTAAGGACAAATCTGCTCCAGTGTCACTCTTATTACTACGGCAGTTTCTTGCAATATGACCTGGCTTATTACAGTTATAGTAGATAAAGTCTTTGGGTGCAGATTTGTTACCCCCACCAGAGTTCTTATCAGACTTGGAGTTTAAATGGGAAAAAGAGTGTCTTACCAGTGTTTGGCTGTTACCTCACTGCTGTGGCACCTGTTTGGCCATTTGGTAGTCTTCGGCCAAAGAAACAGCCTTTTACTCACTTTCTGGTTGGTGTTCTTTTACCCAAAGCTGCACATCTGTAGGCAGGACGTTAATGAATTGCTCCATTGCAGATATGTCGATGATCTGTGGGACTGTTTTGCCCTCTAGTTGGAGCCATTTTATCAGGAGTTCTCTGAGTCTGGTGAAGGCTTCTCAAGGATTGTCGACTGAGTTGTACTTCAGAGATCGAAATCTCTGCCCGTACAGTAGGTCTCTTCTGAGATGTCATACCTTTTCAGGATTTTGCTTTTCACCAGATCATAGTTTTCTGACTGTGCAGTGTCCATATTGCTGTAGGCAAGTTGGGCTTTCCCTGTCAGGTAAAGTACCAGTGTGATTGTCCATTGCTGCTTTGGCCATTGGCAGGCTGTGACAGCTCTTTCAAAAGTTGTCAGGTATGCCTCGATATCACCCGAGGGACACAACTTTGTAAGTTTAATGTGTTTTAAGTTGTTTGTATCTTGTTGCTCTGCTGGACCAGTGCCAGATCCTCCAGCTTCGATAACTTACAAGGCATCCATCGCTGCATCTCTTCTCTTCTTGCTACTCCTGTCACTGCATCTCTTGTTTTCTTTGTTGTTCGAGTTATTCCATTTCTTCTATTCTCTGTGCCTCTAAATGTTGAATTTCTTTTTCTCTCTGCTACATCACTTCTTTTCTCTGTGCCTCTAAATGTTGAATCTCTTTTTCTCTCTGCTGCATCTCCTCTCTTCTCTGTTTCTCCATCTCTTTTTGTTGTATAGCCCACCATTTGAAAAAGGCACTCAGGCTTTCAGGTTCTGTCACTACCTGTTCTTTTTCTATAACTGGTGCTAGCTGTACAGTCTTAACTTGGAGTTCTGTCTCTGCTAGTTTGACTGCCATTCTCCTGGTAACCACTCCTGTGCTTGCTGCTGCAGAATCCATACCTTTCTTCTATGCTTCCCTGGTACCAGGTCTAGTACCCACGCACGAAACTCCTGGCTTAGAGTATGCACGGTGTAAATCCCACTTAGGCTGACACCATCTGTCATTGAGGCACAGGTCAGGAAGCACAGGAAAACCAGGAGCAGCTGTAAAATTCGCAACATGTTTTATTATTAATAACAGTAAATAAAATAAAACTTGTTAAGAATAACCATTTACAATGCAATACAAACATAGAAAGCAGAGTCCTTTTTCTTCTCAATTTCAAATCTCAGTCTGTCTCTCCCTTGCACAAACATTGCTGCTCTTTTTATAAGTCTGTGCCTGGGAAACGCGCTAAGAGAACAGCATGCTTCAAGTTCAAGTTTATTGCAGGAAAACTCCATTGAGCAAGCTCATTCACAAGGAGGTCCTGGGGCATATACAAACAAGTGTACATTACATGGTTCATTATACAAGGTATACAAAATAAAAGGAATGCACACATAATTCATGAACAGCAATACTCTGGGGAAAAAGCAAAGACGTAGGATGTAAAGAAACTGAACATTAAGTTCATAGTGTACCATCCCCTACAGGGTAGGGTATATAAGCTTAATAATGATAGCTGCATTAAGAAAACATCAGGTTCATATCGTTGGCAGGAGAGACGGGATATAGTGGGGGGTAGGGTTGGGAGGGATGAAGATATTAGCCTAGGTTACAAGCAGTTGGCGTGTAGAATAGCGGTCAAGGGGGGAAAAGAGAAGGAGCAGGTGAAGAAAACATAGTGGTAGACACAGAATGCGATATGCAGGTTCAAGGTTTGGATACAGAAAGGACTAGTGTCTGGGAAGGTGAAAGGTTCGGATCTAATAAAGTATGGGTTAAAAGCAGTTACAAATATCTTTTATTTTATTTGTGCAAAGTGCTTTAAAGAAGTTAATTGGGATCATGCTAGTTAGCTTGAGAGTGGATTGGAGGTGGTTCCATATGTTAGGCAGAGTGTACGAGATAGCTCTTTTAACGAAGGATATACATGTTCTGGGAACATCAAGCAGGATGAAATCAGATTTCCTGAGAGAATACATGCTCCAGGAAACGCAGATGTAAGGTAACTCGTCAGTTTATGCAAAAGCAATTTGAGAGTACAGACCCCAGTGTGAAGCAGGCGTCTGGTGTTGAGGGAAGTCCAACCAACGGCTGCATATAAATCGCAATAGTGCGTACGGTAGGGTGAGTTGGTAATAAATCGCAAAACGCACAGTGGTAGAGGGTGTCCAACTTGCTTAGGCTTGATACTGTGGAGGACAAGTAGATTAGGTCTCCGTAGTCAAGTAGGGTAAGGAATGTGGCCTGGACTAGTCTGGTTCGTGTCTCCAGGGGGAAAAGAGACCTATTTCTAAAGAAAAAACCTAATCTGATTTTGAGCCTCTTGGCTAGGTTCTCAATATGATCCTAAAAAGCGAGTTTGTTATCGATCCATATCCCCAGCTATTTGAATTTAGTAACTACTTCCAATGGCTCATGAAGGGAGGTAACAATAAAGTCGTTAGGTGGGGTCCAAGGGGGTACGAGAAAAAATCATTGATTTGGTTTTCTTCCGCATTAAGGAGAAGCTTAGCTTTTATAAGATTGATTTCAAGTTCCGCAAAATCTGCTTGGAGCATGTCCCTGACTTCGGATAAAGTTGAGCCGGTGGAATACAGTGTATTGTCATCGACGAAAAAGTGCAGGTTGGAATTAGTTATATTAAAGTCCAGGTCATTAATATAAAGAGAGAGCAGGATTGGTCCTAGAACGGAGCCTTGGGGGACTCCCCGGACAATTGGCATTGAAGCGGAGAATAGACTGTCCGCCTTGACTTTCTGGGTCCTCCCTGTAAGATAGCTAGTGAACCGCTGAGTAGTGGTGGCTCTTAAGTTAGTAGGGCAAGTGACTAGTAGGTTATGATCAACAGTGTCAAACACTTTGCTGAGATCCAAGAAAACTGTGGCAGTAATTTTCTTGGTATCCACAGCAGAGATCCACTCGTTAGTAACTTTTGCCATTGCAGAAATGGTACTGTGGTTTGCCCGGAAACCGGATTGTGATGGGTTGAGGAGAAAATAGGCTTCAATATGTGTTTTTAATTGGTTGTAGATCAGTTTTTCAAGAACTTTGGAAAGGACAGGCAAAATGGAGTTGGGCCTGTAGTTATTCAAGTCACATGGGTCCCCTGACTTGAATAGGGGGAGAATGTGGGCGGATTTCCAGCAGGAAGGTACTATGGCAGAAGTGATGGAGAGATTAAAGATATGGAGGATGGGGGCAGTGAGATAGGCATGGCCTAGTTTATGGAAGAATGGTTCAAGGCCATCGTCACCTGCACTTTTGCTGGTATCCAGGTTAAGAAGTGAGTCTTCAACTTCTTTATAACTGAGTGTACTCAGGGTAGGACGGAGTCACTTTGGATGCAAATCCAGGATTCCAAGAATAGGATTCTTAGAATGGGAGTGGTGTACAGGCTGCCATCTCAGATGGAGGAGTTAGGCAGAGAACTAGCGGGACAGATCAGGAGGACCTCCGAGAAGGGTTGTGTGGTGATTGTGAGGGACTTCGACATGCCAGGAGTGGACTGGAGTACCCCAGCAACCAGGAACAGAAGGGAGCAGGTACTGCTGGATGCCTTCCAGGACAGCTTCCTGCTGCAAATGGTCAGTGAACCAACCAGGTTAGGGAATACCCTTGACCTTGTACTGGCAAATGGGGACTTTGTGAGAGAACTTACGGTGGAGAAACCGCTGTCGGGGAGTGACCACCACTCAGTATGGCTCACATTGGATATGGGCAAGGAAGGAGTGGAATCTGGCACAAGAGTGCTGGACTTCAGGAGGGCCGACTTTGGGAGGATGGGGGAAGTGGTAAAAGGGTACCTGGCCAGAATTCAATCTAGTATGGACACTAACCAGAGTTGGGAACTCATAAAGTCTGGGATAGTGGAGGCAACCAAAACCTGCTGCAAGGCCCAGAGCAAGAAGACTAGGGCTAAGAAACCGAGCCGGTTGAGCAAGGAGGTCTTGGAAAAGGTAAGGAGGAAAAGAGCTGCCTTTTGGAAGTACAAGGGACACAACAGGGAGAGGGGAGGACAGGGAGGAGTACTTGACAGAATTGAAGGAGATGACAAGGGCAGTAAGGGGAGCCAAGGCATCTACGGAACTCAGGCTGGCACAAGGCATTAAGAAGGGGAGAAGGACTTCTTTAGGTACATCAGGGAGAAAAGGAGCTGTAAGGACCACATAGTAAGGATTGGGAAGGAGGGGGGTTGGGTGGAAGCAGGGTGCGATAAGGCAGAAGCACTAAATGAGTACTTCTGCTCAGTATTTACTAAAGAGAAGAGGGGGGTGACACCCAAGGGGGGAGAGATGGCAGAAATAGGGGGTAGAGGGTGACAGATGGGGAAATCATGGAGGGCAGAGTTCCGGAGGGTTTGAAGGCACTGAGGGTGGATAAGGCACCAGGCCCAGATGGCATCCACCCCAGGGTACTGAAGGAGCTGGCAGAGGTCCTTGCAGGACCTTTGGCAGACCAATTTAATACCTCACTACATTCGGGGTGTATACCTCAGGACTGGAAGATGGCTCATGTGGTGCCCCTCCACAAGAGTGGCCCCAAGGATGAACTGGGAAACTACAGACCAGTGAGCCTCACATCCATCATGGGTAAGCTAATGGAGACTATCCTGAAGGAGAGGCTGGTGGCCCTCCTAGAGGCCAGAGGACTACAGGACAGCAGACAGCATGGCTTCATATGGGGCAGATCCTGCCAAACCAACCTGGTGGAGTTCTATGACTGGGTAACTAGACAGCTGGAGTAGATGTCCTATATCTGGACTTCAGTAAGGCATTCGACTCAGTGCCACATGGAAGGCTGGGAAGTAAGTTAGTAGGCACAGGGGCAGGTGCAAAGCTGGTGAGATGGGTAGGGAACTGGCTTCAGGGAAGGCAACAGAGGGTGGTGATGGGTGGGGACCTCTCACACCCAAGGGTAGTAACGAGCGGTGTTCCACAGGGCTCGGTGTTGGGACCAGTGTTGTTTGGGATATTCATTGCAGACATATCATTGGACATCAAGAGCAAGATCAGTCTGTTTGTTGATGATACCAAGGTAGGAGCAGTGATGGATGACCTAGGGGGATGGCAGGGGTTGCAGGATGATCTGGCTAAGCTTGAAACCTGGTCAGACAACTGGCAACTGGGGTTTAATGCCAAAAAGTACAAGGTGCTGCATTTTGGGATGAAGAACCAAGGAGGTTACCAGCTGGAGAGCGCAGCTAGCCCAGACAGAGGAGGAGGAGAAGGATCTGGGGGTGTCTAATATAGGGTCAATGAACAACTCAGCACAATGTAGGAAGGCAGCTGCAAAGGCCAACAAAATGCTGGGTTGTATTGCAAGGGATATATCCTCGAGAAGGGAGGAGGTGATTCTGCCACTGTATAGGTCATTAGTTAGACTGCACCTGGAGTACTGCGTGCAGTACTGGCGCCCGTATCTGAAGAGGGACATTAAGTTACTGGAGGGGGTGCAGCACAGGGCGACAAAGTTGATCAAGGGGCTGGGGGACTTATCATACGAGAGGAGGCTGAGGGAGTTGAACATGTACTCCATGGAGGAGAGGAGGGTCGGTGGGACATGATTGAAACCTTTAAGTACATGAAAGGAATAAACAAGACAGGTACAGAGGGGTTGTTCAAAGTAAGGGAGGGGAGGGACACCAGGGGCCATGCTATGAGACTGGAGGGAGGAAGGTTCAGGAGGGAGATGAGGAGACACTTTTTTTTACCGAGAGGGTGGTGGCTGGGTGGAATGCGTTACCTGCAGAAGTGGTATCCAGTAGAACGGACTGCTTCAAAAGGGGATAGGACAGGACAAGGGGGAGGGTCAATGAAGGGGAAGGGTGGAAGGGAGGGGCAGCCGCAGAATAAGGGGTGCTAGCTGCACATTCGAGCAGACTTGATAGCCCTCTAGGCCTTTATCTGCTGGCAAATTTCATATGTTCGTATGTTTGTACTCAAATGGAGGGGACAAGATGAAGTGGAGGTTGGCGGTGGGGAGCTAGGTTGGTTCTTAACATGGCTAGCATACGGTGAAGAGTCAAAAGCTGGGCCAGCGGTGGCAAAGTGGGAGTTTAGTTCTTCAAGGATTAGGGGATTACTTTCCACCACCCTGCCTTTGGTAATTATCTTTGTAGGAATGGTGGGGCAGTGGGCCGTCCTTCAATAGATTTAAGTGTTTTCCATATTTTGTGTGGGTTTCCATCTGTCTGTTCAAGGGTTGAGACGTAATAATTTGCTTTAGCAGCACGAATGCTTTTTACGCAGGCATTCCTGGCTGTTCTAAAAGCCTGTCAATCTGCAGGGCTTTTGGAATGCCTAACTCTAGGCCACATCTTGTCACAGCTTATTAGTGCTACCTTGAGCTTGTGCGTAAACCAGGGATGGGAGTGATTGCGCACTCGGACTTTGATGAAGGGGGCATGCTTATTTACCAGACTGACAAGGTTGTCATTAAGGGCAGAGACCGCATCATTGACGTTTTTGGCGAGGTAAAGATCTTGCCAACTGACCTTACCTAAGTCTGAAAGGAAGTTTGCTGCAGTGAATTTGTGAAAGGACCGTTTAGTTAAGAATTTGGGCTGTTGGCAGTTCTTAGATTGGGATCTTACACATGCAACAACCCCGTGGTCACTCATATCATTGTGGAAAACTGCGGTGTGAGAGATTTTATGAGGATGGGTTGTTATTATAATGTCAAGGAGCGTGCTATTGGCAGTGTTAAGGGTATTGTTCCTTGTGGGTTCATTAACCAGTTGCACAAGGCCAAGCTCGTCACAGAGAGATTTAAGGTGGTGTGATTTAGGGGTAAGCCAATCCAGGTTGAGATCCCCTAGGAGTATTGTTTCTGAGTTGGCCACAGAGACTAGGGATTTCAGTATGTTAAGGATTTGGAGCCGCCAGTTGGAGGCCTATAACCGACTATAATGGTAACACATTCCGACAGGGAGGTGAAGCTTCAGCGATACTAGCTCAAGTTCTTTGGGTATAGTTTTACAGCTGATATCGGTGACAGAGTACTTGGTCTTGGCATAGATAACTACACCCCCACCTCTAGATTCCCTATCTGCCCTGAAGTGTTTATACCCCGGAAGGGTAATTTGTTGGTCGGTGATAGACTTTTTCTCACACAATGTTCTTGTCAGTTTTAGCAGGTGCAGCAGATAGAACATTGTGACCCAGAACTGACCTCTTGTTGCCAGCATCTGAGATTTTACTAACTAGCAACTCAGGTTAATCCCTTGAGTTCCATATAGCTTTGCAATCACTATATACAGTTTTAAACAAAGGGATCACATCATCACATACAGTTTTACACAAGATTCACATATATTTTGTTATACTATAACTGCAGATATGCTAGGGGGAAGAAAAAGCAGAACAGAAAGTAAAAGCAGAGAGATAGAGAGAGGCAGAGAATTACAAAACCGTTGGAGTGATCAGTTCTTAGGTCTCACAAGTAAATTTGGTTGCACAACCAGACAGAGAAGAGACAGAAAAGGAGATAATAGAACAGATCTTTGCATTTAAACTCTTTCTGTATAACAAATGGGACAGGGCCGTATTCAACCCTGTCACACGGTGATCTCTCCCTTCCTGCTGCCAAACAGGAAGTCCCTGTAGTCAGACAAATCAAAAAGTGGAACTAGCTATGGGTAGGAGGGCGATACCATCTAGTAGTAAGGTTCTAGCTCCTTATTCAGCTGCCTTCTTGGCCTTGCTCTGATAGCAAGATTCCTCTCTGCCAAAAGCTAACTAGGAAAGTTTCAACATTTGGCGCCTTAGAGAATCCTGGCAGTCCTTAACATCTCAAGCATGCAGATGGCTTGCGTGATGGGTGTTGAGGTAACTGTGAAGGGTTATAATATGGCCCTCTCCTCTGCATTCAACTCTCTAGCACCAGTCTGTGTATGAACTTTGATTTCATGCCTCAGGTCACCTTCGTATGATGCTGAACTGAGGAAGTTGAAAACCAAGGGGCAGAGGTTGGAGCATTGCTGGTGGAGGCATCGCTCTGTAGTGGACAAATTGGCACTGAGATCTCACTATTGTGAGCATTAGTGGGTAATCACCCTGAAAAAGGCAGCATTCCTGTCACGGGTGATTGTACTGGAAGGAACTGGCTGACTTAGCTTTTCAACACTGTCGCTAGATTGCTAAACCCAGTCTGTCTGCAGTCTTGTAAAGTCTTTTCTCATGAAAAATGTGAGGAGTTCAACCAGTTCTTTTTAGACAAGGTGTCCTCCATCTGGGCTGGGATCTCCCCGAGCAGCCAATCTTTGACTGATGGTGTCCTCTGCTTGCAGGATGCAGGTACTCCACCTATGTGGGCTGCGTTTGAGCCAGTCTCATTGGATGATATCTCACAGGTGATTTCTGGCCTGTGACCCACCTTCTGTATATTGGACCCTGGGCTGACCAGACTTCTTTTAGAATGCTGGGATTCGCTTGGTCCAGCTGTGGCATAGATCATCAGGAGTTCCCTTCTTGAGGGTGTCTTTCCATCCACCCTAAAAAAGGCAGTGGTGAGGCCCTTTCTTAAGAAGGCTTCTTTGGACCCTGATGATCTTGCCAATTACAGACATGTCTCGAAACATTCCCTTTCTTTGGAAATTGATCAAGACGGTGGTGATGCTGCAACTAGAACAGCGCCTGAAGACGTATGACATATATGAGCCCTTCCAGTCCAGCTTTCAGCCTTGCAATAGTACAGAAACTGCCCTTGTCCAGGTACTCCATGATCTCCTCTCAGCAAGGGATAGTGGAGGATGTTCTATCCTTGTCCTTCTAGACCTGTTGTCGGATTTTGACACAGTGGATCATGGGGTGCTTTTGGTTCACCTTAGGCACTATGCGGGACTCTTGGGCACTGTTCTGCAGTGGTTTGAGTACTACATAACTGGCAGGATGCAGCAGGTGATACTTGGCTCTTATGGGACCATGGGGGTGCTGCTGGAGCACCTGCGGTTCATCTGTGGCCTGTTTGGGCGGTCCTCAGATGATTTCAATCTTTCCTCTCTGGCAGATCTCAGAGGGTGGTGTCTGGGATTTTTTCCTCTGACTCATTCTCACTGCCATGTGGGGTCCCGCAGGGTTCTCTGCTGTCCCCCATGTCGTTTGCAGTGTATATGCTGCCATTGGGAGGCATTGTAAGGAGGTACAGGCTGGGTTTTAACTGTTATGCGGATGATACCCAGCTGTACCTGTCCTTTGTTTCCAAGTAAGATAGTGCGGTTACGGTGTTTAACAACTGTCTCTCCGAGGTACAGGACTGGATGAATCACAGCTGGATGAAGTTGAACCCTGACAAGACTGAGGTGTTGGTATTGGATCCGGGTCATCAGACTGGGGGATTGGCGGCTGGCAGTAACTCTGGGCTTTTGGCTCAGGGGTGGCCAGCTGCTGCCCTCTGAACAGGCACGAAATCTGGGTGTAATATTTGACAATGAGCTGACACTTTGTTCACAAATGTCGGCTGTTGTCAAATCCTCTTTTTATCATCTGAGGAATAGTGCCCGGATTAAGCACCTTGTTCCGTCTGATGACCTTCCAACACTGATCCACGCCTTTGTGACCTCCCGCCTGGACTGCTGTAACTCTCTTTACCTAGGGCTTCTGGGGTTGCTGTCCGCCGCCTGCAGCTGGTGCAGGATGCTGTGGCCAGGTTGTTGACTGGGTCATCTCAATCCAGTCATATTACTTCTGTGCTGCGTAAACTACACTGGCTGCCAGTTCAGTGACGGATCACCTTCAAGGTCAGTTTGCTGACCTGTAAGGCCCTACACCGTCAGGGACCGAGCTACCTGCAAGAGCTTCTGTTTCGTTACTGCCCCCCTGACCACTCTGCTCTGCCACTGAGGGATTGCTAGAGCTTCCCAGGGTTCGGTTAAAAGCATCTGGGTCCCGGGCTTTCATGTTCGCAGCCCCCATCCTGTGGAATTCTCTACCTCATCGGATATGAGAGTGCCTGATTGTGGAGAGCTTTAAAGCAGCTCTGAAAACATACTTATTTGAACTTGCTTTTTGTGACTCAGCTTAGTGATGCTATCTGATTGGGATTGCTTTTTTTTTTCTTAGTGTTTTTACTGTTAAGGCGCTATGATCTTTTGGAATAGTGCCTTTTTTACAAATAAAGTGAATTGAATTATATACATCAAACAGTGCTGCACTCTGCTGTGGGGTGCGATCCTGCCTCTCATGTTATTCGCTGTGTACTTATTGCCTATGGGGGAGATCATCAGACGCTATAGCTTGGCGTTCCATTGCTACACCAGTGACACCCAGCTGTATGTGTCTTGTGCTCCTGATGATAGGGCGTCTATCTTGAAACTGAGTGAGTGAGTGTCTTAAAGATATCAGGACTGGATGGTGGCTAGCTGGCTTAGGCTCAGTCCTTCTAAGACAGAGGTGCTACTGGTGGAGCCAGGTTGGCTCAGTTTTGTGGCGTCCACTGGGAGTTCTGTCCTTCCATCGTTGGGGGGGAGTGACCCTCTGTTCCACGGATAGGGTTAAAAATCTGAGGGTCGTTGTGGACTCCAAGCTAACTCTGGAATTCCAGGTGTCGGCTATTGTCCACACTAGCTATTGTCATTTGCATAGCATTGCTCAGATTAGGCCCTATCTTGAGCTGGCCGACCTCACAACACTATTGCACGCCTTGGTCTCATTCAGG
The DNA here is from genome assembly GCA_016271365.2 of Neoceratodus forsteri. NCBI lineage: Eukaryota > Metazoa > Chordata > Ceratodontiformes > Ceratodontidae > Neoceratodus > Neoceratodus forsteri. The sequence goes on along the minus strand of CM028132.1, from coordinate 1,377,388,010 downwards.
CTGGATTACTGCAACTCTCTTTACATGGGGCTATCCACGGAACTGAGGCAGTGCCTGCAGCTGGTTCAGAATGCGGCAGCCTGGCTGGTTGCCAGGACATCAGGTTCTGAACATATCACATCGGTTCTCCACGCTCTCCACCGGCTTCCAGTTAAGTGGCGCATTGGTTTCAAAGTTTACTTGGTAACATTCAAGGCCCTACATGGTCTTGGTCTGGGCTACCTGAAAGATGATCTGATTCCATATGCTCCTGTTCATGCCCTCCAGTCAGCAGAGGCAGACCTCCTCTCTGTTTCACATTCCTGCTTAAAATCATCGGCTGACAGGGCGTTCGGTGTGGCAGCTGGGATTCTTTGGAACGCCTTTCCCTGTGAGGGGGAGCTCCTTCAATGGACGCTTTTAAAAAGTCTCTGAAAACTCATTTTTTGAATTTATGTTATGGCCTAGCTTCATAACCATTTGTATTTCTATTTTATTTCAGTTATTGTCTATCTGTTTTATTGTAAGGTGCTCAGAGCCTCCAGGATTGGGTGCCATATAAATACAATTGGCATTGACATGTAATTATAATATAGAGAGTTCCACTATTATTAACTGGATTCTAGTTTCAGACACTCAAAATTAGGCATTCATGAGATTGCCTAAGTGACCACTGTGCTGTCAATGGCTTATGGGGTTCAAAAAGGGCAACAGTTCCTCCTGTATGTATTACTTCTAGGAATCTTACAAAGTTAAATATTTTATTATTCCACAAAGCTGCCAGACAGATTAATTGGCCCTGTTTAGATTTATCGGCCTCTACTGATATTTATTCTCATTTTTGTAGCTTATTTAATACAGTTTGTGACACATTTGCTCCCCTGAGACAGCTTAGAATTAGAGGTAACAGGCAGGAATAGGCTACTCCCCAGCTGATTGAACTTACGAGGTTCAGGGATAGGACATGGAAGGAATTTCTGAAAATATCTTCAGATGTTGTGTTGCTTGAATATAAACAGCCATGCAACAAATGTAAATGTCATTTTCATAAATTGAAACAGGGTTATTTATTTAAAAAGCAGCATGTATTTGCAGTTAGGGACGTAACGGCCACCCGGAATATTATTAATGAAATGCTAGGCAAGAATTACAAATCCTGTCCTAACTTGCTTGCTGCTGACACTGGAAATAGTAACTGACCCCTGTAAAATCACTGAGGAATTTAATTTCTTTTTCACAAATTTAGATAAATATATCCCTGAGAGTACTTTTAGTCCCTCCGTTTTTAACTTTAGTTCGAATGTGAATGAAGCTTTAGTTCTGAAGTTTTATTTTAAGGCACTCACCCCTGTGGGTGTGTGTTTGTGCTTATATTTCCCAAATGAATTCATGACCTTTGGCAGATATTGATAAATTGGATTATAGACTGGTTAAGGCTGTTGCTGATATTCTGTGTTATCCATTAGTTACAATTTTTAATCAGTCACTTTGGGTCAATTCCCAAAATTATGAAAAATAGCTGCAGTGGTCTCCATTCACAAATTTGGTTGCACTGCAAGTTTGCAGATGTATAACCCTATCTCATTGTTGGCCCCCCTTGCAAAAGTAATTGACCGCATTGTTTTTGATCAATTTCTTGAATATCTCAACAAATACGAGGTTGTAACACCAGCCCAGCACTGCTTCTACCCAGGACATAGTACCGAGACATCCTTGCTAGGATTCACTCAGGCCATACATCAGGCACTGGACAAGGGCCATTTTTCTATGGCCATGTACGTGGACCTCACCAAGGCCTTTGATCTTGTTAACCACCAGCTTTTGATTAAGGGCTTGTGTGGTCTGGGCTGTTCTGAGGGCATGCTGGGCTAATGTTGTAGTTATTTAGGCAGTTGTGTAGGCGGTATAGTGTAATGGTTAAGGGCATGGAACCGAAAACCTGGAGACCTGGGTTCGAATCCCATCAGACCCCACTTGCATACTGTGTGATCCTGAGCAAGTCACTTAACTTCCTTGTGCTCCCAGGTCACACCTGGAAACAAACTCTGGTTTAGTGTGCCTTTCCTGGTTAAACAATTTCCCTTTTCCCTTTCCTTATTTGGCTGAACGTTACCAGAAAACCAAAAACTGCAAATTGTTTTTCTTCTTTGTCCTCTGTGTCTACTGGGGTTCTGCATAGTTCAATATTGGGTCCTTTGTTTTTCAGTTTTTTTTTCTTAATACACTCTCAAAGGTTTGTAAAAAGACTAATATTCTATTGTACGCAGATGATGCGGTGATTTTTGCTGGTGATAATAATATTGATAAATTTCAGCACAACAGTCAATCTGATTTTGATACTGTTCAGCATTGCTTTTTGTTGCATAAGCTTGTAGTGAATACTTCATAAACATTTATAGTTTTTCATAACACAGAGAAAAAAGTGCCCATTAATGCCAATACTGCTATTATAAAATGGTAAGGGAAAATCCCACAAGCTGATTGGTTAGACAGATCTAATGCACAGGTAAAAACAAGTGCTAACAACCTGGATGCAGCACACAAAAAGAGAAAGAAAATCAAGCAGCAGATAGAACCTGGAGATGGAACTTTCAGTTTTGACCAAGTTCTGATGGCAGCTATTTTACTTTATCAGAACAGACTTAGATTCAGGAACAGCCTGAGACACAACTAGCCTGTGTACTGCAATCCAAGGGATTTTCCCTTACCATTTTATAAAATCAGTTTAGAGTACTCACGGTCTCTGTCTCTTCCACTCTTTGAGACTGTCATTTTACTCACGATCTCTGTGACCACCCCCTCCCCATAACCGCTAATGCAGTTCACTTCAGTTTCGCAGATGACTTCACATTTCAGATGCTGATTGAAAAAAAACGAGGGAGTTGGGCTCAGATAGGAAGCTCTTCAGTTTTAAAATTATTACCAGCCATCTCACATTTCAGATGCTGATTGAAAAAAAACGAGGGAGTTGGGCTCAGATAGGAAGCTCTTCAGTTTTAAAATTATTACCAGCCGTCTGAATGCTGTGCTCGAGCATAACTACCGCCGGTCCTGTCATACGCTGAAATGCCTGCCCGCTAACTCGTTGCACAGCTACTTCTATAAATACAGTATCGGGCTGCATTCTGCATTACATTTTCAAACACAGTCGCATTTCTGCTTTTTTTCACAAAGCTATTTGTGCCCCCCTCCCAGTTTAGCCTCCGCTGCAAACATATCTCCACCGCCAGTGTCTTTCCTCTCGCTTACTCATTCATCACGGTGTCAGCTTTCAAACCGCTGATGTGGAGTCGCATTTTAGTTTGTACTCATGATCATCATAATGGAAATAACATGATTTAAACAAAAATATTTAAAATGTAGACCCACAATTTCACTTATTGTCTGTATATCGATGGACTTATTGGTAAGGACTGTGTGTGTTGGGTGGGAGGTGCAAATGCAGGATTACAGGCGGAGGGACTATTTTATCTAAAATGCACACAACATGTAACTTTATTTTATATTAAACTTCAGAATTTTGATTGTCACAGTTATGACAAATACAGGTTCCTATTTTATAGTACAATAAGACATCCGTGTGCATAGATATTTCTAACGCACGGTCAGGATAAACGCACTCGGCCTGCGGCCTCGTGCCTTATTACACCCCTGACTGCGCGTTAGAAATGTCTAATGCACACCCCCTCATGTCTTATTGCTTACTTATTACATTGATGGCACTAATGCTGAACAAGTAGCTGTTTTCAAATATTTGGGGCTTTAGTTGGACGGTTCGTTAACATACAGCTTTCACATTACACATTTGATTAAAACGCTACATCAGAAACTAGGTGCAATACACAGGATCAACTCATTTTTGTTACCTTCCACAAGACTTTTATCATCTTAGACTTTTTTGTTTCCTTTACTTGACTGTAGTTTACTGTTTTATTCTGCAGCTTCTGAGACTGAGATTACTAAAGTTTTATATAATCAGGTTTCCAGGTTTACTTCCCAATTGACTTCCCGCACTCATCATTGTGTACTTCTAAAAACAGTTCGATGACCCTCTCTGTCTTCTAGGTAAAAGCTTCAACTTGGTATAACTGCTAGGAAAATCATATTAAATAAGGCTCCAACTGTTTGTAATGAATACTTTCAACCTAAAGCATCATTGGTTTATACTAGGTCATCCATGTATGCTCTTTTCAAAATTCCTACAGTCAGAACCAGTCTGGGTCAAAGATCATTGTTGTACCAATTACCTAGTTTTTATAATTCCCTTCCACAAAATCTCACTGCTGTGACCCTTGGTTTATCTGCTTTTGAAATGAAGTTGGCAAATTATTTATCAACATTTGATCAATGTTATTGTTATTAAATATTTTTGTTTTATTTTTAATATTTGTATTATATGTTATCTTACAGAAAGTTATTTGTATAGTTGTTGTATATTGTTTTGTTGCTATTTTTGTTCATTATTTATATCTGTTCACCCAACAAATGGGCAGAATTTGCTCATGGATTTGCCAGATTTTAAATAAATAAACCAACCAACTAACAAGCTTGTCACATTGCCTTGTATGTTTAAGGGATTCTTTTACCATAATACCCAAGTCCTTCTCACACCTTGAGTCCCTTAAAACTACTTCACTTATTTTGTAGCTTGCCATGATGTTATTATGGCCAAAATGCATTACAACACACTTTGGGTTAAACTGCATTTTACTATCTCTTGACCACATGTAAATGCTCCAGTGCCTCCTGAAGTAGTGATATCTTTGCCTGTGTGTGCACTTTATGACACATTTTTGCATCATCTGCAAATGTTGTCATCCATCCTTCTTTTACAATCTGCATTCTAGAGATCTGTATGTTAAACAATGTAGGCCCTAAAACTGAGCCCTGAGGTACTCCACATGTGACTTCAACTTTTGGTGACTCATAACTATTTATTCTCACTGCATGGCTCCTGTCTGATAACCCATATCTAATCCATTTTGTTAGTTCATTTATTTTTTTTAATTTACTGTTTTTTTCCCTTTTCCTCTGGCTGGCCCCCTTCAGAATTGCCCCATCCAGCCCCATTACCTCAACATCCACTGGGACGTAACCTGCCAGCCACTACCCTCAGGGCTTGCCTTCCTGGAGAGGTCAATGGGGCCCCCAGTCCATGACAGGAAACTGATCTGGTATTTGGACTGGCAAGCCCAGCTAATTGGATGCAGGGCCTGTGAAAGTCCAAGTGCCATTCTGCTGCCGGAGGTGGTTTCCCTAGTTTTCCCCACTGAGTGGCATGGCATGAACTGATGTCATGGTGTGCGGCACCTGCGGTGTCTGCCTCACTCCTCCTGCCTTGTCTAGGCAGTCCCAGGTGCCTTCCCCCAGCATACTGGGGCAAGGTGAACCCCAGGCTGTTCAAGCCCTCTCCCATGGAAGAGGAGAGCAGCCTCTGGATGCTCGATCCTCCTCTCCCTGGCCGTCTATCTGATGCCACGAGCTCTGTACTGAACTTGGGCCACCAGCATTGTGAGCAGTAGCTCTACCACTGTACCAACAGGCTGACCCCACTTTGTTCATTTATAATTTAAATTTACAAAACTGTTTAGTATTTCTACATGGGGTGGTATTGAAAGGCTTACTCAAATCTGGGTATACCACATCCACTGGTTTGCCTTCTTCCAGTGCCCTACTTACCCTTTTATAGAAAGTCATCAGATTCATCAAGCATGACCATCCTTTTATGTAGATAGGTGTATTTAACACATCAGTGAGGATACACAGCAAATGTAACAACAATGTAGACACAATTAATTTGCTAACCTGACCAATGTCATAGTAGGATACCATGCACGCTCAGAGTTTAAAAATCATAGACTATCCAATTCACTTTTTTTCACCATGCATGTCAGTAAGTTGTTTCTTGCCACCACATGCAAGGTCCAAAGTCATGGCTTTGAATTTCAGACTGCTCATTTAAGAGTAATGCATTTTCAGACAAGTATGGATGTTCTTAAAAGTAGGTGCTCTTTCAAAATATATAAAAATATTCAAGTAATATGGATATGAAGGCACTTCTGTATTGTGCTGTCCCACCTGCCTTGAAAAGATGGCCACTATGTTATACTCATGAAACCTTAATCAAAATTCTGAAAACAACAAATGCTACATATAGATACAATGTTCATCAGCCACAACGGGCCAATAATAATGTGAAAATCAAAAACAAAACCTTACATGACACATGGTGGGAAGAAATGGGAATGACTGAGACAGCTTGCCTAGTAGAAAATAACACATTTATTAATTTCAAGAGAGTCAATGGGTAAATACGACTTTCAACTGTGCAATGCATTTTACTTATTACAAATTCAACGTTCTGTGAAACAGCACTGGGGCAAGAAGAGTATTATAGAGGAGTAAGATGAATGGCTAGTGGAAGTAGTCAATAACTTTGAAACAGACTGCTCTGTATCACAGTGGTATAACAGTTTACTGAACAAGAAGTATGGCAAAGCAGAGGAGGTTATAGAATGGCAGAACAAGTAACTGAGTAAAGACATCGCATTGGAGAAGGTCAAATATTGGGTCACGTGCAAGGAAAGCCACCTCAATACAAGACCTTAAAATAAACCAATTTAAAAATATCAATGATCATTATTATACCCCACAAAAGGTATATAAAATTAAGCATATCCTTATCACCACTATGCTATAAATGTGGTAAGGAAGAAGGCACTCTATTGCACATACTATGGGACTGTACTGAAATAAGAACATTTTCGAATGAGATTGGTAAACGACATCAGATGCATGGTCCACAGGACTTATTCTCCCTGGAGAGCTTTGTTGTAGGCAAAGTAATAGATAACAAAATAGCAGAAAGCAGGAGACATGGCATATGTCTCATAGCCAACACTGAGAAAAGACAGATTATCAAGTTATGGCTAGACAAGAGAAGACCATCTTACCATGAATGTCTGAAAGACACCATAGAAGCATTAAGTTTGGAAAAAAATTTCACGCAGCCTGAGAAATGGTAATATTGGATATCATAATTCATGTGGTCAACTGGATGCCCTTGTCGCAATCCCAGATGAAAGTTGACTCATGTGTGACCCTGAGCAAGTCACTTAACGTCATTGTGCTCCCAGGTCGCACCTGTAAACAAACTTTCAGCTTAGTGTGCCACTCCTGGTTAAACAATTGAAAAAAAAAAATAATTACAGAAGGATTGGTATGTGTGGTTCCTCTCTCACCTGCTTCTGATTTTATACAAGTTCCTGGCATAACTAAGGGATTGAAGAATACTATATGCAACACAATGCTCATCCCCATTTATTTTTATCAAAGTGGGAATAACAGTGAAATAGTTTTACTGTAGGAAATATGTCAGTTCAGTATGCTCAGAAACTAGAGCAGTGGTAAACAATAATGACATGTATTCTAGAGCAGAAGGGTAAAGTTACTTTTTATAAGTTTTCTGTATCTGCAGTATGTCTACTGTATGTCATCTACATATGTGTGGTTACGTAACTAATGATGTATACTTTTCTATGGGGTCCCATATAGATCAAATCAGTTATTGTTTTTCCTACAAGGATGGAGCATTACTACTGTGTGGTCCCATGATTTATTAAATAATAAATTGTAAAAAAACTTTGTTAATGCATTAGTTAGGGTTAAGGAGCTGCTGATACCTCAAAGAAAACTTTGAAAAATATAATATTTAGGTACAATTTAACTTGCATTCTATGGCCTAGATAGCGTTGCACTGGCGCAACTCTAGAAGTGTGCCTTGGTCTGTATTCAAAGAATTTTGCACTCATGATTCCTGGTGCCATCGCTGCAAAGATATTGTATGTGGCGAATCTTCAGGGGCGTGCCCATGCATATGTGGCACATCTCTATATTCTGCTGAGATGTGCGGCACATCGGCTGGCAGATCCCAGAGATGTGCCGCATACATGGGCACAAAGTTGAGCATGTATAAATCATGCTCAAGTGATAGCCACCCACAGGTGCACTGCCGTATTGCAAGGCACAACACAGCAGCTGCCAGTCATGGGTGGCTACCCTCCAGAACACCATACACAAGCACCCACATTAGTCCCTGGTAGTCCAGTGGTACCCCCTCCCCATTCTGTAACCCCAATCCCCGTAATAAAGAATTATTTAATTCCTTGGTGGTACAGTGGTACCCCCCGTGCCTGCCTCTAACTCTAATTGCCGTCATAAAGAAATATTTAATTCCCTGGTGGTCCAATAGTACCTCCTCCCTGCCCGTAACCCAGATCACCCGAAAAAGCAGCTCCCCCCCCACATAGGACCCATCTCAGCCCACTCCCCTCCCCCAGGTCATCGGTGGGCAGCAGACCCGCCCGCACACCTCTGTGGCTGCCCGCCGAATGACAGCTTACAGTATGTGCTGCAAGCTCATTGGTCCACACTGGTGACCAATGGGCTTGCAGTGTGTATTATACTAGCCATCCATGACTTTGTCAAAGTCATGAATGACTAGTGCAGTACACACTGCAAGCCCATTGGTCGTCAGTGTGGACCAATGAACTTGCAGCATGTACTGTAAGCTTTCATTGGGTGGGCAGCCATGGAGGTGTGCGGGCGGATCTTCTGCCCACCGTGACTGGGGGAGTGGGGTTGGATGGGGTCCTGTGTGGGTGGGGGGTTGGAGGGACCACTAGACTATCAAGGATGTAGGGTTGCTGTTTCAGGCAATCAGGGTTATGGGCGGGGAAGGGGTACCACTGGACCACCAGGGACTTAAATATTTCTTTATTACGGTGATCAGGGTTACGGGCAGGAGGGGGGTACCACTGGACCACCAGGGAATTAAATAATTCTTTACTATGGGGATCGCGGTATGGGATTGGGGGGGGGACCCACTGGACTTCCACTGACAGCACCACATGCTGTGCAGGGTGCCAGGTGCATTTCGCTAGCCAGCCCTGCACAACTCATGCAACTGGGGCCATAATGACATGCAAATGCCCCATTTGCGCCTTGCATGCATTATGGTCCCATATGCATATTTGGGTCTGAATATCAGGAATTTCTGCATGACGTATCTCTAATGCGCTGGTGCATTTCCCATTCCTAGTATTCATATCTGCCTGGGGAATGCGCCGGCGCATTGTATTTGTGCCACAGCCATTTGTGATATATTCAGCCGAGATGCGCCGTGGCACATCTCTTTTGGATATATCCATTTGTTGCTCCAGTGCAACTCCGTTGCGCAGAGCAACCACTTGCACCATTGTCAGGCGTGCATTTAAATATCTAGCCCTATATGTGTTATATAGATTTATCCTCCCCATTGTTTACTACTGAGGAAATTTGCATGAAAATATGCTCTGTATCCCTAAGCATTCATCTGACTCTTCAGCCTACTCCCTACTCTCCCTACTTCATGTCATAATCCTCTGCTGTGATATCACAGTTTGTTGCCATGGAAGTAACTGTGATGTCACAAGCAGAGCACTGTGACCTCAGGTAGGAAGGAAGTAACAGAACTGGATGAACTCTTCAGGAGCAAAGATCCTTTTTTCATGCAAATGACCTCAATAATAAATAACAGGGAGGAGAAATACAGAACTAATGTGAAATACTAGCTGAACTATGTCTAAATATTATGTTTTGTTAAAGTTCTCCTAATGGCGTCAGCTGCTCTTTAAACCAACAAAAGCAGGGAAATGGTGAGTTATGGTTTCCAACCCTAACACCCCATTCCCTATCCTGCACAGACCCACAGGTGGGGGGAGGGGGCTGTCTTGGGGCCATCAGCCCTAACGCTCACCCCATTCCATTACAAAATCAGGTGACATGGCTACAGCATAGGAGAATGGGGTGAGCATTAAGGTTGACGGCCCAAAGACAGCGCCCCCCACCTGTGGGTCTGTGCAGAGTAGGGAATTGGGTGTTAGGGTTGGAAACCCTAATGCCACCTTTCCCTATTTTTGTCGGTTTTACCCTAACTAATGCATTAACAACGTTTTTGCAATTTATTTACTTACTTTTTGAAGTAGTATAATAGTATCCTTATTTTATTGTGGGAGCGCAGGGTCTAAAGGTCCCTGCCCCCCATCCCTCCATAGATTCGTATATGCAGTATATCTAGCTGTGGAAGCACAGGGGCCGGAGGGCCCTGTGCTTCCAGTTATAGGACAACAATCACCAAATTGTCACCATAGACATGTTATTGCCCCACCTCATGTACCCGGCACAGAAAGTTTTTCAATCCCCGCCAAAATGTAACTCCGCGGAAGCACAGCGCCAATCCTTGCACAGGTGAAAAACACATTTTGGACAGGATTTGAAAAATGACAGCTGTAACATTCATGAGGTGATATAATAAGAAGCCCATGTTGAAAATTTGAGCTCAAAATATTTAAAATTCACAAAGTTATGAGCATGTGTGGCAAAATTGCAACATATAGTCATAACTATGCCATTTTGTATAATTTTGACCCCAGATTTTCAACCTAGCCTTCTTATGACCTCGCCACATGTATACAGTGCACAAAAATTTACAAATCCCCACCAAAAAGTAATTATGCACAACTGCAACGCTGTTCTATGCCATAGAAGTGAAAACAGATTTTAACCAGGATTTGAAAGCTGACAGTTGTGACCTCCATGAGGCGGGGTAATAAGAAGGCTATATTGAAAATATTGAAAATTTCCAAAGTTACTGTATCAGCATGTGTAATGAAATTGCAAGGAATGGTCATAACATAGCCATTTCTTGAAACTGTAACCCCAAATTTTCAGCATAGTCTTCTAATAGCCCCACCTCTTGAACAATATGACTGTCGTTACACAAATCCCAACGAAAGGTGATTTTGCCAACCGACCGCGAAATCACCTTTTCGGCAGGAGTTTCCTAATGATAGTCATATAGTTCATGAGATGGGGTCCTTGAAAGGCCATGTTGAAAATTTGGGGTCAAATTCTCCAAAAAAATGGCTGAGTTATGCATAAAAGTTGAAACTCCCATTGAAATACATTGAAGTGCATTTACCTTAATTTCTCATATTGCACCTGCCTGACAACTAGAGGAGATTGGGTGTTGGCACATACGTCCTGTACAGTGGGGCACAGAGGCGGAGCAGCTGACCAGTGTGCTGCATGCAGAAGCATGTGCAGCTCGGCCATTGTTGGCACTGTGTGCTCCCCTGTGCTAGAAAATGGAAACTGGTCCTGGATGAGTTGGATGAATGCTGTCTTCCGCAGGCGCCACCCTCAACAAGGCACCTCCCTTAACTGGATCTGGTCCCGGCAGGTATAGAAGGGGACTCCCCCCACCCTGCCACAGAGGGTAAGCCATGGGAGAAGACAGAAGTAGGCCTGAAGGTTGGGGGATGGGGCTGGGAGGACAGCATGATCATGGGCCAACCGGGACAGAGGTAGTAACAATATTAAAAAATAAAACAGAACTATGAGGGTAGGGGATGCCACTAACCACCAGGGACAGGACCATACTGGCAGAACACCAATATAAAAAAAAAAAAAAACATGTATGTATACAACAATAAAAGATATGAAAAATACCAAAAACATATGGGGAGCAAGGGTGGATGTGCCACTAGACACGAGGGCTGTTAAGACAGGCCAATAATAAAGGGGCTAATGACTAGATGTCTCTATTTTTCAGGACCAGATGGTCCCCAGCAGACAACCAGCTGGCTCACAGACCTATTTTCATGACCAGATGGCTGTGCGGACAATCCTTTTTCACCATTCAATGTCCTTTTTCTCTATCCTTATCCATCATGGCGTAAAAGGATTACCGGCATGGCCATCTGGTCATGAAATTGGGTAATCCTTTTTCGCCAGCCAGTTTCCTTTTTCTCCATGATGAATAAGGACTGACGAAAAAGGAAGTTAGCATGTGGTGAAAAAGGAATTGAATAGGTAAAAAAAAAAAATTATACAGGCATACAAATCAAAAAGAACAACACAGTACAGCTCATCAACTTCTGATGAGCAAGATACATACTTGTGTAACCCCTTTACAAATGGGGGTTCCTAAAAGCCTTCCCGGAGCTGCTTAGGAGCTCCTTGCCTAACTGGTGTTCGGCGCAATGCCACCAAAATGCGGCCGCTCTGAGTGTTTTAAAGCCTCCAGTATGGTCCCTTTAAGAACTGCCTGCTCGCAGGCTTCAGGGGTTTGTACCGGGGACCGGGTTTTTGCTCAACCTACTTGTTGCGTGTAAAATTCCCCATTTTGTAGTCGCTGCAAGTGTAAAAGGGAGCCTGACTGATAGATGTAGCTGTTTGGCTATAATCGTTTAGAGTATTAGTGAAATCACAGTTTGTCTAACCTGCTTCCCTTGCAGCTGGGACTTTGTGCACTTGGCCCCTCCATTTTGGACCTGGACTATTGAACTGTGCCAATGGTGAGTGAGGAGTGACTAAAATGGAGAACTTTTGAGCCAACCAGGATCAGGACTCATTTTGGAGCCGGCTGGCCATAGGGGATACAGCCAGTAATTCTGGGAAATGAAGTTCTGGGCTAGGGCGCCCTTTTTGCACCAAAGGGATTGGGTGGCGCCCGAACTGAGAGTCCTTGCCCAAACTGCCAAGGGGCAGCGTCATTGTGGCAGTGAGTGAGGAAGGAGCTCTAGGCTCTTGCACCGTTGAGTTTTCGCTTGGGAAGCGCGTGGGGAAGGCCAGAGTCGGGCGGCTTGAACGCCACAAAGTGTCGGACTAAATCCGCTAGGTAGCGGTCAGAGGAGGCTGTGCAAAAGCGCAGCTACCAACCAGGCTCACCCTGTAGAGGACTGGAAAATCTGCTTCAATCGTGCTCGGTCTGTCAGGACAAGTAAAGCTGTGTCGTTGGGCCCGGTTTACTGCAGTGAAAGTGATCGGGAGTATACAGCAGCTGCCTGGTACGGTACCCCTCTGCTCTACATATAAATGTGTGGAGGAGTGTTTGAATCCCAGGCTCATCCCTGCGAGTGGTGTAAGAGTGATCTTTCTGCTGGAGTCGTGAGTACTAAATCAGGGTAGCTCCCTGTCAGATGGTCATAGTGTGGGCAGGATTTGTCTGGCTGCTTTACTGGCTACATGAACTGAGCCTGCTGACTCTACTTAACTGAGGAATCAAGTGCTTGTTTTTGTGTCAGGGCCCCAGCCAGCTGCATCGAGAGGCTAGCCTCCTATAGCCTGGGTACCCAGAGACAGTGATTTATAGGTTAGGCCTGTGCACAGTGCCCTAGGTATACATATATATATATTAGAGTGGTAAGCTAATTAACCTGATTTCCCCCAGTCCTTGTTATTCCCCCTAAATAAATCAGATTGGTTGTTTTGCAACGGTGTACTGACTGAGCTGTGTGTCTATGTTGAATTACTGTACAGTAGTTATTGTGTAACTGTATCTTACTTTTCAGGGGGGTTCCCAGAGCAAGCTGATTGAACCAAACCTGGGGGTAAGTGTATATGGCAAGGGTACTGTGGTTTACTTGAGTGGGCCACTAGTGGGCAGAAAGGGGGGTTGCAGTGACCCAGAGGGCTGTGACCTGGTCATATCAGACTGTTCCAACCCTGACCTCTGCCCCTCAACCTGTTAACGTCAGAGTAGGCAGGGGTAGTAGCCCTTGGGATAGCGCCGCCTAGGGGTTACACTTGGATGTCTGAAATAGACATCCCTGAGCACAGTTATAACAGTTTTTTTCAGGCAAAAACCAAAAACAAGATGGCGGTTAACGAAAAAGGATTTTTTTCTGGCAAACAAGGATTGGCCCCTCAAGAAAAAAGGATCCTTGTTCGTCAGAGAAAAATTATTTTTCGTTACATTCCTCTATCCAAAAAAGTGAACTGAGATGCTCAGAACCCCAAATTTAAAATTAAATAGCTTTAGAATGGATTAATATTTTTTCACCAAACCAATGCAGACAAGCTCTGTGGGGCAAGCACTTTCTACCCTGAAAATGTTCAGACCCAAATTCCAAACTGTTTGGCCACCGTGTGATGACAAAAAAACTGCAAAAGCAAATGTTACTGTTTTTTTCACTATGTGCAGCACAAAATCTACCAATCCGACTGGCACACAATTTGGCACATCAGGAGATCTACCCCCAGGAGACCACGCATGCAACATTTCCTGCAAATCCGTTGAACAGTTGCTAAGTTTTTGAAGTGCAAAATTTGAGGTTTAACATTAAAGTGCCTACTCAACCCTAACTATGGTGGTGCTACCACACCACTATAATACTACTAGGTGTACTGTGTAATTGTTAAAATTGGACAGTTATCATTTTACTTTGACTACTAATGTGTGGTATTCATCATCTGTCAGTGTTTGTTTGTGTTTTGTGTTATTTATGAACATTTTAATAAAGAATAAACCTAAAAAATATAAACATAGTGTGAGGCATACAAGTTGTGTAACTCGTGCATGCATGAGTAGACAGGTTGGAGAAGCCATGTTAGAACAAGTGTGTTGTAAATGCACAAAGGTATCTGGACACAGATTGCTGGTCGAGCTAATGGTAACAAGCTCGGACCATGGTAAAATATATTTTTTTATAAATATCTACAGAAATACTCATGTCAGGTTGGGGCCCATGACTTAGTTTTGAAAACATGACAGTTGTGAATGACAAACTGGTCCCATGGGACCCAAAAAAGCGTACAAAAGATGGCAATGCCCCTTTAAGCAGTAAAGCACAACAGGGTGTGTGTTACGCAGGATAGCATCACGCCTCGGGTGCATTATGAAGCACAGGGTGCGGCCTCATGCATTACACCACCTGTGAGATGATGTTAACCAGCATAACATTTGTCCTGGAGTGCCTTATTGCAACTATAAAATAGATTCAGTAGCATTAAAACAAAAAGCATTTGAGATATATATATATATATATAAAATTTTTGCAGTAATGTCAGACTGTGACGTTGTACTGAGATAACATCATGGTGGGAGCTGCTGCTAGATCAATCAGCAGTCAGAATGTGTTCTGTTGTAGCCAGCCCAGTGCTGTGGTGAGCTGATGCACTTCTTTCTTACCACCTGCTGATCCAGTGACCTGGGTTCAGAAATAGACCAGGGTCGCTCGGGGAGAGGGGGGCTGACCAGGGAGGGAGGGAGGATTGAGCATCTGTAGGTCAGCTCTCCTCCCCCAGGGAGGAAGGAATGCCTGTCTTGTGATTCACAGAATCTAGGTGGCAGCAACGTGGGACAGTAAGGGAGGGGGACCTTACTTCCAGACACCGCTGGCATCTCCACAGAGGGGCGTACTCACACACATCATTGTATGCTCAAGGGCCCCAGTGGAAGAAAATGGAGAAAAAACCCTCTGACTGCAGCATGGTGATGACCCCGTCCCTCACAGGGCCCGAACTGATGACAGGGCACTCTGGCCATGTCTTGTGGCAGGATGACAACGGAGGAGGTAAGTCTCAGGGATGTTGGGTGATGAGGCCAGGGTCACTGTCTGGATCGGGGCCAGTTGGAGTAACCAAGGCAAGAAACACAAGGTGTGTAAAAAAAATTCTGTTGATTTTATAATGAGAAACAGTATTTGACAAACACATTATACAGACAATACAGACTGGCAGATTAAATGCAGTTTCCCTTCATATCATGAAAGTATCACATTTTTTCACAGCGCCTGTTGGTCAGTTGTTTCCTACCACCACGTGCAGCGCAGATTGTGAGTCCTCTGAGACACCATCCAAACCTCTTGTTGTGATGTCAAGAAATGTCTGGGGGGGGGGAACAGTCTTAGATCCTCAGATGTCTATACACAGGTAGGGCGTCACATTCTGACACACCAAACCCCTCCCTCTCAAATTCATGTCCACTGAAGAACCTTAAAAAAATGATGTGCAAAACCTATTGCAAAGAAAAGTCTACAGCTGAGGGATTTTTTTTCAGCAAGACAAGGGAATGTTCTTTTGAAATGTCTGACTGAAAACTCTCCTTATCACAGATGGCATGTCAGCACTCTGAAATGCAGGAGGGGGATCGCTCAGCATTATTTATCCTATCTGCTTTCTTCATCTCCTGGGAGTGTGGTTGTAGCAACAAATCTGTTCTTTCTTCCGGAAGTCCCACTTCCTCCTCCTCCTCCAAAGCATCATCCTCAGGAGAACAGTAAGCACAGAATGGAACTGTTTTTATTCTCCCGCAGGTGAGCAGTTTTCTGATGTGGGGTGACAGCCTGTATACTGTGGCTGGTCCTCCATGCTGTGTTTGAGTGGCACCTTGAGCTCCTGAGGCGAAATCAGAGATGTTGGCCAGCAGCCCTCGTTCTTCCAGGGTACCTGCAGTCAGAAGAGCAGAACAAGTGTTACAGAAAGGCTCTGTTATGGTACCATAGCTTGAAGAGTGTCATCACCCTAGTGTGGGGGGAAGGGGCACTGTCCATCGAAATGTCAGACACACCTCATCAAATCATAGAAACAGAAGCTCAGCATACTGGATATGTAGGCATTTTCATGTGTTATGAAACTGAAGTTCAGTCCGTCTGTGCAATACCACGGCTTCCTATTGCAATCCCGAAAACATGAGTTAAGTGGTGAGCATGGGGCATGGGGGGCAGAGTGTTCCAAAGAATATTGTCCTATATGGGGTGGGTGGATCACCGATCCTCACTGCCTCAGCAAAACCTGGGGCTGGCAGGAGGTTCATGTAAGACAGAGGCAGCAGTGGCAGGGAAGATGCACTGGCTTGATAGTGCACACACACATACCTGCTGTTTAGTGAATAGGCCTTATGTTCATAGCCAAGCATCTCAGGGTGGGTGAAACAGTGGACCCCTCCCCAATCCAAAAGAATGATGCCAATAATGTTTGGGCTGTGCATCCCCTGCCTGCCCAATGAGACAGAGCTCCCTTGCCATCACATCAGAGAAATCTTGAGGGGGCATAGCCAATCCTTGAAGGCCGTGCCATGGGAGGGTACCCCATGGGGAGGTAAAGGGAGCTTCCTGGTGTCCAGGTCAGTACTGGAACTTGGTATCTGCCAGGACTGATACTGGCCAAGACAGGACAGTTCAGAGCATAAACACCAATTCAAAAAATATATATATTAAAATAGGGAGTCAGAGCTTGCTTCCAGGTGCAACCTAGGCAGTGGGAGTTATGTTGGAATAAGGGTGGGGATGAGAAATTCTTGATTCATAGTAAAACAGATACAGAAAGAACATGCAGTAGAAACAAAGAGGCAGTGGATAAAGGCACTATGTAAAAATACGTGAATATGTGGGTTACTGTATAATCTACATTTTGTGAAAGGGCCCCTAAAAGACAAGTCTGAGGGCTGTACTGTGTGAAGTGGCAGGGCAGTACGGTGGGGGGGGGGTAGTGAGGGATAAAGACTACAGTAGGTACAGGAGCATGTGTGGATAGTAAGTATGCAGAGCTGGGTTTTGAGAGAGGAAGGAGAGGAGGAGGAAGAGCCAAGGAGCTAAATGTTTTCATTGAGCAGCATACAGTATATTACACATCGCACCGATATACTACAGACTGTCTTTTTTTTTTTCCAAATTGTTTAACCAGGAGTGGCACACTAAGCTGAAAGCTTGTTTACAGGTGCAACCTGGGAGCACAGGGAAGTTAAGTGACTTGCTCAGGGTCACACAGTATATGCAAGTGGCAGCTGTGGGATTCAAACCCAGGTCTCCAGATTTGTAGCTCAGAGCCTTAAACCACTGTGCTATACTGCCTCCCATCTTCAGTAACATACAAAAGTGGATGGGCAAAAATAAACTAATTCTAAACAGCACCAAAACCAAAGTAATGCCATTCAGTAGCAAGGTCACGGCCCCCTACATATCTTGCCACATTCTGCCACCCCTCCTTAGAAACAGTCTAAGCCTTCAATACCTTGGTCTTGGGCTGGACCCTCAGCTAACATTCACTGAGCACATCATTAGAACTGTAAGGGAGAATCATCTTTAAAACAGTCTTACGGCAGGCAGGAAGCATTATACATGGTTTGGTCCTGTACAATGCACCAAGCTTGGGGTGGAGCACCGAGAAATCAAGATGACGGTCTAGTCAGCCCCTGAGGTACTTAAAGGAGGGTACATCCTCAATAGCAGCATCATCAAGGGTGTGGAATAACAGGAGGGAGGTGACTGTGGTAAGCCTCCGTCGGGTGCCGAAAGTCATAGAATCAGTTTTTCTGGCACTGACGTACAGTTGGTTAGACCGGAACCAGTGGTGAATTCCCATTACAGATAGACTCCAAAATTAGAGAGCACAATAGAAACTCATGCACTAGATAAATATCTTATGCAGGTAAAGACCAAAAACCCAAAAGGGAGCGTTTTGTAGTGAAAAAACGCTTAAACTTTAATAAGGTCTTCACAAATCAATATACAGTAAACAACTAGTGCAAAGTGATTGCTGCAAGAACGAAGAACACCCCTAGCGCCTCAACTCTCACGAGTCTTCAAAGGGGGTACATTCCCATTACACTGCCAGTGTTTGGCAGTCTTTATGTAATCCCTCTCCCCTCCACTATGGGGAGGTTAGTCCTCTGGAGCTGTATATAGTTCTTAGAGAATATTGGACTGTAAGGAGTTAAATATGTCAGGCTCCTCAGAGGAAGGAGGTAAAAAGGGAACAGCTGCCATTTCTGGTGGCTGGTCAACTGAGACCCCTTTAAGATGGGGTTTCGCGGGGAGCAGAAGCTGTAGACAAGAAGGGCACAGGGCTATAATGTCGCAAGACATTATGCTGTAGCAATATACTGCGCTGCCAGTACAGTGCGATATATTGCAAATGGCTTAATTCTTAGAGCCCCCTGCACAATCCGTTATGGGGGGTTGTGCCTTTGAACCCCCCCCAAGTAATATAACTAATTTGGGGGGGTTAACACTTAATATTGCACAAAGTGCAAAAAAAGAAAACATTTCATGTGTCTGGGACCAGGAATCGAAATCCGGTCCCAAACACACTGCCTGCCTCCCTTGCTACCAGTGGCTCACCCCATCAAGTCACGGCAGCTGCTTGGTGGACCCCTGTCCCAGCAGGATTCTTATCCTGCACTGGGAAGAGTGAGAGGGTGCACTACCGTGCATTACTTCCTTTCGCGGTTTTGCACCCTCTTACTCTTTCCTTCCGCGCTGTTCCTACCTCACAGTCATGTCGTGTGCTGTACAGCATGCAACATTTGACCCGGTAGGGACAAGGAGAACTGTCAGACCTTCACAGGTAGGACTCAGGGCATGCTGCAACAAAGAGACACTGCAAAGCTGGAGCACAGTCCAAAGAGCAGAGATATACTGTATAGAACAGAGACCATTCAGGCTGTGGTTGGAGTCCACTGGGTCAATGGAATTGGAGTCTCCAGAAGAATGTGTTGAACTACTGCCTGGTGGAGTCCCCAGTGAACCAGGGTGGTGAGGGCCAATGCACACTTGACTTAGTGAAGGAAGAAATTGTTTCCCTAGTGGGGATTATGAAGTTCATTGGAACTGTACTTTGAGGCTAAGGGCTTGTACTAATCTCTGCAGGACTGTGTACTTGGACTAGTGTCGACACACTGCCTGGAAAGTGATGAGTTGATAGTAAACATGAAATATGATGCACCTCAGCTACACCTCAAGCCTCACTTGTCACACCATACCCAGATTAGCTTCCAAGTCAGCAGGGAAGACTTGCAGGGAGCCCTGGAGCTGAAGACTGTCTGGAGACTAGCGTAATGCCATATCACACCATGTGATGACATGGTGGGGTTTCTGGTGAGGTAATTGGTGCCTAAACCAGCAGAGGACCCATACACGCAATGCAGCACTTGGTGAGTCTCCCCACTCTCAAGCTCATGTACTGAAATACAAATGTTTGTGATGTGTACCCCTTCCTGGGAGCCAATACCATCCTCGTAAATCTAGGTTGGGAGGGGGCTTACATTTACTTCTGTTCTGGTTGAAGTCTCATGAATGATATTTTTCTCTACCAAATTTTTCCTTCTTGAGATTTAACTAGAGATGATGAATTGTCTGCAGTACCAGCACCTGGGGTATCACCTGTGGTAGTGGTAGTGGTACCAGGCTGTTAGGCTGTTGGTTAACTAGGATCTGCGGCCTATCCTGTAGGTAGGGAAATGGGCAGACTAGATGGGCCAAGCGGTCCTTATCTGCCGTCAAAGTCTATGTATGTTTCTATGTATGGTACAGTGTTGGTTCCAGTACAGGGAGGACACCAATGATCTGGCATGGCACATCAATATGTTCATGACTGTGTCCTTGCATCCACCATCCGGGGTGGGGGATGAAACAGAAAAACTGGCAACACCCCTGCCGTGCACATGATTGCTTCAGGAGCTCCAATGGCTTGTATCACCAACTGCCCACTGTACCATGGATGGTCGAAAAGGGACCTCAAATGATGGCCGTATCGCAGGAGCCAAGCCATGAGGCAAGGGGGAAAACACAAAAAGAGAGACAGTGTCAGCAGAAAAAAGACCATTGGTCTATTCAGTCTGCTCAGTTTTACCCTACTCTACCCTGTGACCTAATATCCAGATGGGGTTTTCTCCCTCCTGTCCCACCCCCACCTTAATGCTACCCCCTGAGTAACTATTACGTCCTTAATACTTTCCCAGCCATGCATGTACCCATTAATGGTTTTTGCACCCACCACCTTTGCTGGTAGGGTGTTCCACAGCTCAGCCTCTCTCACGATAAAGTAAAACTTTCTCACGTCCCCACCCGAATCTCTCTCCTCAGCCAGCTTACTGCACATTCAGGTCCCCTTGTTTTTGGCCTGCCATTCCTGCTTAACAGTTCCTTGCAGTTTTCCTTGTTAATTCCTTTACAGGGTAGGTGTCAGCCAGGAAACATTATTCATACGGTTAGCGGTGGCCCAAAGGAGCAGCACTGGGTATTAGAGCTATAAACAGTATATTAAAAAAATAACTAAAAGAAGAGGACAGACTTTCTCACCTGGAATTGTGTTTTCCAACACAAAAGATAAAACTCCTCCTAGGACCACAGGCATGGTGAGCAGAGACAGAATCAGAACATCCAGGCTGACCCACCCTGCAGAGGTAAGCAAAAACACGTTTGACTCTGTCTGCCATCAACAATTACTAGGAAGAAAACTTTTTGTTTTAAAGTTGCAAACCACTTTTTCAGGCCTAAGCAGTTACTCAGACGGTTCTGTCGTGTTGTCTCAGCCAGAACAAGATGTAATATATCTTCACGACTGGTCACGTTTCCGATAGGAATCGGTGACATCGCCTTTCTGTACCAGCGTTGTGACATCAAGATGCTCGTGTACCATCATTTCAACAAAAGATCACTGCCAGCTCTTTCCTAATAACAGTCATATTCAATTTAGGGGTGATCAGATAATCTGTTTTTGGATTCAGATCTCTCAGACTCTGATCCTAAAGTTAAAATTTAGTTGTTTTTTTATTTCTTACATACTAAATTGTGGTACTGCTATGATGTTTATGTTAGGATTTAGAATTTTAAGATTGGTTTCCGAAATCCAAATCCAAATCTGATGGATTATAGTAATCAGACTGGATTAAGATTTGGATCAGGAAAATCCCAAAAAAAAATGAAACAGGAATTAGATTTGGAAATATTTGAATACTCCTAATTCATATTTTACCAACCACAAACATGGAAAAAAAAAAACTTCCAGTAACAAACGTAACCAATCTTGCACTGTTAGAAATCAATGTGAAAGGATCAGAACAAGACTTAAGTCCCATCGCAGTGGATCCATGGCATCATAGAGCACGCAAGCTTCTCTCTCTCTCTCTTGTGGTTTATGATGTCGTAAAGATCCCCTTGATGTGAACACAGACTCTTTGTACATTGCTGCCCATCTGTTATTGCATTTATGGTGCAATAGGTATAACAAAGGTGGGCCTTGGGGTCCTTTTTACCTTGAACGAAAAAAGGAACACAAGGGGGGGCCAATAATCACAAACTTGGGAGGGGTTCAAGAAAGCGGTCAGGAGACACTTTTTTATGGAGCAGGTGGTGTCAGTGTGGAATGAACTGCCAGCAGAGATTGTTAACCCGAAGACAGTTGGCAGGTTCAAGAAGGGGGTGGAATAAGATCAAGGGGGGAGGGTCAGAGTTAAAGGGGCATGGAGGGGCCCCAATGAAAGCAGTGGCACCACCTCAAGCAGACTAGATAGACCGAATAGCCTTCTTCTTCTGGGGAATTCGTATGTTCCTGTGTAAGCCTCTTGGAGATCTCAGGTGTGAAATTGCCACTGAGAAATCAGAAGTTACAAAGCCCTCAGTATGGGGTGCCATTCGTAAGATTAATTTGTCCAAAGACTGCAGCTAGCAGTTTGACAAAAGGCATTTTGCCCACAGCATTAAATCAGCAGTTTGGCAAAATGCATTTTGTGCAGGTATAACAACTCCCTCCTTGCAGTAGGTGGAATGTGTGTGGACTCAGGTCTACCAGTCTGATGTCAGCCTAGGGGGATAGCTTGGTGGTAGGACCTTAAGTGTAGAAAAGAAGGGCATCCTCATGGTGCCAGATAGTTCAAGAGGGAGGGGGGAACGGGAGTTCAGAAAGGAGTCATCCAGGGGTTTGAGAGCTGGAGTAGGCACCAAGAATTGGACTTGGGCATGAAGCAGCAGTGCCCATGAATGCCTCGTGCCAGCAGCTTGAGGAATCCGAAGGAGGCTTTCCCTAGATCTACTACTTGGACACAGATGAGAGGTGTAGTGCTCAAAGCCTGGGCCAGATCCTAGGGGATCGGGATGTGGGGACATTTCATGGTAACTCACCTATAGTGTGGAAGTATAAAGTGAGACCACCAGAAGGGGTGTAGAAACCCCAGCTTGGTGCTCCTTAAGGGTGACAACCTGATGGCCCTCAACCTTGTGGTAGGTTGCCCTGAAGACACTGAGTGAGAGACCCTGGTAGGGGATTAAGTTCGGAGCAGTGCCTGTGCAGATGACCTATTGGGTGCAGATGACTTAGCACCCAAAGAAGCAGGCAAGGCTTGGCCCGGTGGCACTGGAGGTTGAGGCACTGGTCACTACACCTCACGCCACACTGGCGACCTGGGTTTGGGAATGAGCACGGGGCACGGGGGGTTGGCAGGGGTAAGAGAGGATTGAGCATCTGGAGGACTGCTCTCCTCTCTTGGGGGAGGGAGGTTTGTCATCCCACTCACTGACTGCCCTCTGGCAGTGGCCGGAGGACAGTATGGGTTGGGAAGGCACGCACCGGCATCCTTACATCGGTAGAGAGGGGGGACAGGAGAAAAAGGAAAAAGGAGCTGGCAGGCTCCATGTTGGCCGACTGGTGCCCCGCCGGCCACCCAATGTCTGGATTTTGCCCGGTTCTGTTAAGCCAGCGCTTCTTCTCTCACCCCCCTTACCCTGCCACGGGGACCCATGGGGGATTTAGGGGTGTCAGGTCAGGGAATGGTGCGCTTGAGACTGAGTCCTCCGAGGGAGGGACTGGAGCCACCAGTTGGGCTTGGGGAGCCTTAAAAACCTAAATGGAAAAAAAAAGAAGCAGGCAAGGCTCCGGCAGGAAGAAACACTGCTAATTTGGACTGATAACAGTGAGCAGTTCTTGGGGCAATCCCCACACCTGTAGGACATTTCTAAAAGCGCTGCCCAGAATAGTTTGTGTTTTAAAATCAAAGCCTCTAGCCATGGAGAAGCTAAAGTATCTTGGATTCTGTCTCTTCTAGTACAGTAAATCAGAAAGCCCTACAGCCTGGGGCTCCAGTATGTTTACTTCAGTGACCTGCTTAAGTGTCTTACTGTGGGTTGGGTTCAACGGAAAAGGACCCCTGCAGTTTTGAGAGAAAATGTTAGTTCTATGGGAACTTAACAAGAATGTTTAAATGGGTACATTGTGTCTAGCACAAAGGTGCCTTTCAGTGTTTAAATGCACCTACTGTGTCTAGCACAAAGGTGCAGTGGAACGTCTAAAGAGACCAGTGTGCTTGGGAAAAATGCTAATTTTGTAATTTCACAGGAAGCCTGGCTTCGGCTGAATTGAGCTGACCATTTAATCCAGATTGCAGAGGGACAAAATTTGATTATAATTGTTTGGATGGTAACGTTCCCCCAGTTTTTGAAAGTTAATAAGGGGAGGAAACAAGGTGCTCCCACCGGGTCGTGAACGTATGGCTGCAGGTAACTTTATGGACTCTGTGGCTCTAGGTCTGTGCTCTAATATGGGACTGTGCTCTAATATGGGACTCAATGGGTCCAGTTCCTGTGCTCTCTAAATACGTGCTTTGGGTCTGCCCATTGCAAGTGTGCTTTAATAGTTCTGGATATCACTAGTGTCCCATGTTCCATTTACCCCAGAAGAGGGAGATGGATGTTCGAAGTGTGTACTTTCATAACAAGTTCTTCAACTGCAAAAGTTTCTGTGTACTTTTTGGTCTGCACCTGCAAAAGCCCTAGTGGCACCACAGATTTCCGACTGACATCTGTGTCAGAATAAAGCCATACAGTACAATCCCATTCCTGTTGTGGACATTCCATCTTTGTATGACCTATGTGACTTTTTGGGGCCCCCTCAGACATGTGTGATCCCCCCCATAGCCCAGGTAACTCTCCTCCAGGCTTGGGTAAAATAGAAATGTTTATTCTGTACCCCTTCCCTGACCTCCTAGATGTCAGAGCCAGGTGTTGCCCTAAAGCCAATGGGTAATGCCTTTGAGTTGTTATTGCCTTGCCTGTAAAGGGGGGAGTGGGGTTACAAAACTAAACTGAAACTGGTTCAGTTCTGGGGTTGCCCAGGCAACAAGGGAAAAGCGTTGGCCTATAGAAAATTCAGGAAGACCAAGAGAGAGAGGTGGATAGGGAAAATTACCTAAGGTTGGCTAGTGAGGCAAGTAAGGAAGTCCGGTGAGCAAAGGCACAGAAGGAGCTGCAGATAGCCAAAGGAATTAAAAAGGGAGAGAAGGCTTTATTTCACTGCATAAGTGAGAAAAGGGACAAAAAGGAAGGGACTGTTAGGCTTTAGAAAGGGGAAGAGTGGGTGGATGATAACGGGGGAAAATCAGAGATACTAAATGAATACTTCTGTTCTGTTTTCACCAGGGAAAGGGACGGACCAGTGCCTTCAGGAGGGAGAAGAGGAGCAGGATGGGAGGGGAACACAGATGTTGTAATAGATGAGGACAGAGTGAGGGAGGGGCTGCTAGCATTGAAGGTGGACAAATCACCAGGTCCAGATAGAGTACATCCAAGGATGCTAAGGGAAATGGTCAAGGAGCTGGCAGGGCCACTGGCAGGCCTATTTAATAGTTCATGGGAGTCAGGTGAGGTACTGCAGGACTGGAAAACAGCACATGTGGTGGCCCTTCGCAAAAGCGGTCCCAAGGATGACCCAGGTGATTACAGACCAATCAGTCTGACCTCAATCGTGTGCAAGTTCATGGAGACCATACTTAAGGAAAGGTTGGTAGACTATCTAGAGGAGCATGGTGTCCAGGATGCGAGGCAGCAAGGGTTCATGGAGTGGAGATAGTGTGAAACGAATCTGATTGACTTATTTGACAGTGTCACTAAGACAGTAGACAGGGGCCAAGTGGTAGACATTCTCTATCTGGATTTCAGCAAGGCCTTTGACTCTGTGCCACACAAAAGGTTAATCAGGAAGTTAACGGATCTCAGGGTTGTGGATAAGATGGCCTGATGGGTGGAAAACTGTCTGAGGGACAGAACCCAGACGGTGGTTGTGGGTGGAGAGTTATCTGGCACCAGAGAGGTCACCAGTAAAGTCCCTCAGAGCTCGGTACTGGGGCCGGTGTTGTTCAATGTCTTCATCAAGGACATTGGGAATGGCATTAAAGGCAAAATGTGCCTATTCACAGACAACACCAAGGTCTGTGGGAGAGTGGACACAGCTGAAGGGATACAGGACCTATAGGATGATCTGGAGAAGCTGGAGAGATAGTCTGGGATCTGGCAACGTGACTTCAATGTCAAGTAATGCAAAGTTATGCACATTTGAGCCAAGAATCTCAGAATCCTAGGACATAGTATTACCTGGGTGGAGTCCATGAATCTGCATCAGATGAGGAAAAGGACCTGAGAGTGATAATCACTGGTGACCCGAAGCACTCCATGCAGTGCAAGAAAGCAGCAGTAAGGGCAGACAAGATGCTGGGATGCATAGCTAGGGGGATCAGTAGTAGGAGAAAGGAGGTTATGCTGCTCTTGTACAGGTCACTGGTGAGGTCACATTTAGAGTATGGAGTTCAGTACTGATGCCCACACCTCAAAAAGGACATTAACCTGTTGGAGAAGGTCCAGAGGAGGGCTACAACAATGTTAGTAGGTCAGCAGGATAAGACATATGAGGAGAGGTTGAGGGCACTGAACATGTACTCTCTGGAGGACAGGATAGAGAGAGGGGACATGATTGGGATCTTCAAGTACTTGAAAGGGATAAATAAGGTGAATAAGAGTCTCTTTAAGCTGAGTGGCAACCATAACACGAGGTGGCACAGTCTTAAGCTGGAGGGTGGGAGGTTTAGGAGGGAGGTCAGGAAGCACTTCTTCATGGAGAAGGTGGTGAACACTTTGAATGCACTGCTGGATGAGGTGCTCTTATTGAAGACAGTGGGCAGCTTTAAGAGAGGCTGGGGTAGGCATAGAGGGAAGGTAAGGATCATGGGTAGAAAGGATGGGAGGAGTGGGGAGAGGGGGCAGGGACAGTAGCTCAAGCTGTGAACCCTGCGATATGAGCAGATTAGATAGACCAAATGGCCTTCTTCTGCTGGCTTCTTTGCTTGTTCGTATGTTTGGGACACAAGGGAGGAGACACATCTCCAGCATGCACGAGGTGACCTGAGTCAGTGATCACCTCAGCAGGGCTTCAGCTGTCCCGCTCTACAGGAATGATGATGACCCTCCTGATGAAGAGGTGTTTCAGCCTTGAAGCATAGAAACTGATGGCAGATAAGGACTGCTCGGCCCACCTAATCTGCTCTGGGGTTGTTCAGCTCTAAGTCTTCAACTTGTACTGAGCAGTATAGTGAACATTGTTTATACCTTATAACCAGGGCCACTGGAAAATTGCAGAAAAAGTTACCCAAAATTGCAGCGCTTTTTGCAAAAATTGCGGGGACATTGCGGGAGTTCTACTATAGACCCTGAGTGCTTCACAATAAATCCTTTCAATGTTTTTTTTTTTTTTCTATATGCAATTTTTCAGTTTATTCTTTACTCCCTACTCCCCCTGGGGCCACGGCATACACATGCGTGTACACGTGTGGAGGTGCATGTACATGCCAGGATCCAGTGGCCCCTTCTGCCCCTCCCCTGACTTTTGTCACCACCCGTTACCACTTACGTGCCCACCGGACCTCCACCCAGTGGGAGCAGGACTATGGACGGGCGGGCATCCACCCCATTAGAGGGGAGAGCCATGGCTCAATCCTGTCCAGCCCTCCCCAAGCCGGCACCCCAGCAACCCGAGGTTATTCCTGAACCCGGGTTGCCGGCATAGTGTGAAGTAAGGCACCAGCACCTCAGCCCTCTGTGCTACCGGGCCGGCCCTTTTAATGTTTTCTGCAGCATGTATTAGTATAAACTGCTAAATGAATACACTGCCACTTGAATATGTTTGAAACATAAAGAAAAGTTTATTTTCCTAAAATGAATACTAAACTGATAAGCTATCATAAGTGTTGCCTGGTTTCCAAAATTTAAAAGCATCTGCCTTATACAGTGCTAAACAGATTCTATAAAGTGAGCCAGAGCAAATCAATATTAGATAAATCCAGAAGAAATATATTTTTTTGTTTCTGGATGTAGAATAATGAAGCCTAATCAACAGCTGTTTACAGTGCTCTGCCAGCTATTCATCCACTTTGGTACAAGAACAAATAAGCAGCTAGAGTGGTGAATAATTGAGTTTTAATAAAATGTTGTTAAAGTGTTTAATGTTCATAATTTGCACTGTAGGTACTATACACTATTTTTGAAATCACATATTGAAGCATTACATCTGGGGGTTATTGGGGCTGGCAGTATAGACTAGAGGTTAGAGTAACAAACTGTGAATGAGCTGAGGACATCTAGCAAACCTGGGTTTCATTCCCACAACCTCCACTTGCATACTGTGTGACTCTGAGCAAGTCACTTAACCTCCTCAGTGCTCCTGGTTTGCCACTGAAAACAGGCACCTGTACCTAGTGGGCTTATCCGGTTACCAAAAAAATACCTACATATTTTTACTGCGTCATACAGTAGTCAGGGTACCCTGTAATTTGCCTTTGTTTTATTCTGGCTGCAATGATTTTGATTAGTTAAAGATAAATAGTCAGATACATTTTATGTGTTTTATAGGCTTGTTTTTAGACTTTAGTCAAGTTTTTATTGTAGTCTTTGTATGTGAGCATCTAGGTGGTAGATTGCTAAGCGTGAGATCACTGTTACCAACTAGCTTATTCAAGTTTAAAATCAACAGGGCCATCCAAAAATCCTCAGCTGTTTGAATCAAAACTAATCTGAATGAAAGTATGCTCACAAGGAAAAACTTGCCCTACCACTTACAAAAAAGCTTCATAGTTAGTCCCTGAGGAAGAGCGCATGCTCAAAACTGGTCGGGGCAGTTGAGGAGGGGTGCACTCTGCACTTATGTTGTGAGACCAGATGAGCTGTATGGACTATTGGTTCAAGTATTAAAAACATATTAACCATGGTTGCTGGTGCTGCCTTGTTTTTCTAAATTTATTGCCTCTTTTTTGCATTGCACAGCAGTACTGGCGCTGCCTTTCTTTGTTTAAAATCATAGTTAGCACCCTATTTAAGTGAACGGGATAATTTGCACTTTTTCTCCCATATTTTGTTTCAGTCGCTGTGGGAACAAAAAGTTTTCTGATAGACTGCTTCAACACAAAACAAATGTTAAGTGTTTAAGTGTACTTATGCTTGGCCAGTGGATTTTGAAACCAAACAAGACAAGGATTCAAAAGAAAGCAGTGTCACATAAAACCCTTGCCCTACCTTGCACTGCATTGTTTTGGCCAAACCCAAGTCTGCATGCAGAATTGTCAATATATTTGAGAGTATCTTATTCGAAATGTTAATACTTTTTACACAGTTCAATGTAAAAACTCAAAAATTGCAAGAAATTGCGGAACATGTCAGATTTTGCAGAGAATGGTGAAAATTGCGGATTCCGCTAAAAAATTGTGGGTGCAATTTTCTAGTGGCCCTGCTTGTAGCATGAATGAAATATTCTTGAGCATCACCAGCTTTGTGTGAAGAGTGCTGTCTTGTTTGTTCTTGTAGGAACGGTGGCTTGCATTGGCATGGAGGTTGGCAAGGCCTTGGATCAAACATGGCCACATGTGGCTGCTAGCCGGGCAGCACTCTGCTTGTGCAAGAACAGGAATCAGTAGGTGGCCATGCTGGCAGGCTCCACGGCCACTCATCTTCCTCAAATCTTAAGATACAAAAGCAGTACTGTGAAAACCAGGGAATAGTGGCTTGAGGACTCACGGTATCGAAGCCAGAAAATATATGGGAAAAAGACTAAAGCATTGAATCAGAATCTAATGTGGTGTAGGACCCCTGTTAGGACAGTAGGAGATAGGCCACTGGTTTTTGTTTTTTACTGGAAAACCCAGTAAAATTCTAGCATTTGGACTGTCTGCACACTGGTAAAAACAAAGAATTCCACATAACTTGGCATTTTAGACCAGATCAGTAAATCTGCAGAACTTGTGTAACCCCCCTACAAATGGGGGTTCCCAAAAAGTCTTCCTTGAGCTTACCTAAATGCTCACTGCCAGGCTGGTGTCCTGTGTTTTAGCAGTTTAAATGTGATCACCAGAGCTTATATAACCTCTGTGTACTGTCTCTTTAAGAGCTGCCTAATAGCAGTTTAAGTAATCTGAGAGGGAACTCTGTTGAAAGATGCAACTATTTACTGAAAATCAGTTAAAGTGATAATGTAGTTTGTCTAACCTGCTTTCTTTGTAGCAAGGACTGTTTTGTTTGTCTCTACTATCTTGGTCCTGGACTGCAAATTGGACCAAACAGTACTGGTGGGACCTAAAATGTAGCTGGACTACAGAAGCTGTCTGAATTCAAAATCTGTAGGAACTTTAGTTTGGAGTTTTTTTACGCCTTTTTTGCAACTGAAGGGGAAGCTCTTGCTTTGACTGACAGCCAAATCAGCCAGCAAAATGTTTTGGATCTTGGGGAAGTCCTGGGCTGCTTGCAGTTTTCAGTTAGAACTAAGCTGGAAGCTGAGCAAGAAGGAGCTGAAGTGTTTCTGAGCAGCTGTCCTCAGTGGATTCGCATGGGAGAACTCTGAAAAGGCTACATTTTTGGCCTGCATGCCGGTGTGCTGTGCCTGAGAGCTCGAGAAGAGAATTATTTTGGACTAAATCCAAGTTTTTTGTGACTAAAGTAAGCTACTGAAGTGGGCCAGGCTCAACCTGAAGAAGACCAAATATTTTTGCTGAATGCGATCAGCCAGTCAGGAGTTCCAGCTACCCCTAAGCTCCCAGTTTATGCAGAGACTTTGCGATTGTGCCCGGGGAGCACTTTGTCTAGTACAGTAGAATTTCTGTACATGTAAATGTGCTATGAGCTGCTAGTGGGTTGTGAGTTGGTTCCCCACTGTGTGAACTGTGTTCTGCTTGCTGGAAGCTGTATCCAGCCCAAAACGGATTGCTTCCGAACTTGTCTCCATGCGGTCTGGGCTTTGCCAGACTGGCCCAGCCAGACTACCCATTGCACAGAGAAGTCATCGACGAGAGACCTACCTGGGGATCAGCCCCCTGCTCTATGCTTGAACAGGAACGATGCCTCTGTGACTTGTGTGGGCCCTGCTTCTCCTGACATTCCAGATCAATCACCTGCAGTCTCGATTTTCGTCCAGCCTGTGTCCAGTCTTGGGTATTGTGAGTAAATACCAGGGTAGCTCCCTACAACAACAGCTTAATCTGAGTGTGTCATCTGATTGTCTTGTTGTTTTGTTTCCTTTACGAACTGAGCCCTCTGACTCTGGATTACAAATATTGTGTACTGTGCATGTTGTGTTTTCCATCACAGGGCTCCAACCAGCTGCAGCCCCGGGCCACTGTCCTGGCTAGCCCATCTCTTCCCTACCTGGGTACCCAGAGGTGGACTGTGTGGGGGGACTCAAAGCGCATGCATAACTGCTCGATTGATATAACCTTTAAGCTAATTAACCTGATTTTGCCCCTCCCTTGTTCAAGTCCTCAGAATAAATCAGATCTAACTTTTTCTGAATGTAATCTGACTGTGGTTCCAATTTGTGCTCAAAGTACTGTGCTGTTGCTATTTGCTGTGCTTAACCTTGTTTTACAGGGGGTCCCCAGGGTCGAGCCAGAGGAACCAGCCCTGGTGGTAAGTG
This sequence comes from Neoceratodus forsteri, assembly GCA_016271365.2. Classification (NCBI taxonomy): domain Eukaryota; kingdom Metazoa; phylum Chordata; order Ceratodontiformes; family Ceratodontidae; genus Neoceratodus; species Neoceratodus forsteri. Next base: position 1,377,356,714 of record CM028132.1, on the reverse strand, counting down.
CAAACAGTGTGGGTACTTGTGTGGTGTACCAGGGGTATTGTGAAAGTGATTATTGTACAGTGTTCAGGCCACTAGAGGGCAAAGAGGGAGGTTACAGCATCCCGGAGGGCTGTGCCCAGGTTAGCTTGACCACTACCAACCCTGACCTCCGGGTGGAGGCACCCATTTCAGATCTCATGTCCCTTAACCTGCTACTAGCCAAGCAGGCAAGGGTAGTAGTCCTTGGGATAGCGCCACCTAGGGGTTACATCTTGGAGGCTCACCGCTGGGATTTTGTGTCCTCTAGTGGCCGAAACTACGAATTATTGTCAAACATAAATGGCTACCGCAAAAGAAGTGGCTATACACCAGTTGGTGGGGTGGTGTACTGGGCAGGAGATCAACCCCCAAAATGCTATACTTATCCTGGATATTCCCCTGGGTACCAATAAGGACACTGTTGAGGAAGTACTTTCCAAGGTTGAATGTTTACAAAACCCTGTGGTGGTGGGTTGACAGGCTAATCTGCTCGCACAAAGTTTCATGGCGTTAGTAGAGTGTAAGGACCCAGTTGACAGTTCCAAAGTGCCACAGACTGTCACCCCCGAAGGAGCCCTCACTGCCTGTAGAGTGATAACTAAAGACAGTAAAGATCCCGGGGAGGATGAGCCCCCCCAAAACTATCTGAGACTTTTGAGAAGAGATTTGCTAAGTGTTGCTGGAGGAAGGGAAAACTGTGGAGGACTTAAAGAAACTATTCCTGCCACCTGGGGGTGTTCCTCCCCAACACCCCCTCCTGCTCCAGCACCCATTATTGCCCCTCCTTCTGTGCCCGTGTCAGTGCTGGCTCCTATGTCTGTACCTGCCATTAGTCACGACTCTTACCGAAGGTTGAGAATCTTCTCTGGCACCCTCCCCAACCCCCAAGGGGAGGATGATTGGAAGACTTGGATAGATTGTGTTGCCCTTTTGGAACCTGAATGGCAGTGTGCGGAGGCTGAGAAATGGAAAAGGATCATAGAAAATTTGAGGGGTTCCACCCTAGAGGCCATTAAATTTCTGAGGTCCACAAACCCTGATGCATCTGCCCAGAAGTACCTATCTACACTCGAAGGCAGTTTTGGGAGCATTGAGTCAGGGGAAAACTTGATGTGGAAATTTCGAGGTACAAAACAATGGCCAGGGGAAAGTTTGTCTGCATATGTTACTCGTCTGGAAAGAGCGCTGCAAAAGGCTTACCGAAAAGGTGGGGTAGCCGCCATTGACTTAAACCATGTGAGGTTGGGGCACATACTGCAACATGCAAAACATTCTAAATTGCAGCTTCTTCAATTAAAGCTCCCAGATAGAAGGGGTAACCCACCGGACTATTGTGACTTGTTAAAAGAACTCCAGGAGGTTGAAGATGAAGAAGGGGATTGTAATTCTAGGGTGAGTGCAGCCCAAGTGATCACGGCATCGGAAGGCCCTTCCGAAGTGGGGACCAATGAGGGTGTGCCACCATGGGATGAACTACTGAGGGAGTTCAGGGAAACAAAAAACAGTCTCTTTATGAATACCGCTCCTGCAAGTACAGGCACCGACACTTATCCAACTGCATCTGCTATGGGGGTTGGGGTGTCCACCCAGGAATCTCCTGCTGACAGCAGCTCGAAACTCAATGCCTTGACTATGGAAGTAAGAGAATTGACGAGATGTCTCCAGATGTTTACCACACAGCAGACAGAGATGGCACCAATGTTTTCAGTTGGTAGTACCACCGCCCCAGCTCCCAGTGTGATGCCTCGGCCACCCCAAATCCCAGAAAACATATTTTGTCATAATTGTGGGAAGGATGGGCACATGAAGAGAAAATGGCGGTCCACAAAAGACCTAGATAAAGTTGTATACAGGCTTCAAGGACAACTTCGGAGAATGAATCAGCGGTCAAGGAGTACCCAAAATGACCATGGTGAGGGTTCAAAAAGTAGGAACTCAAATCCCTATGTGGCTAAATCATCTCTCCAGGCCCCTGCTGCTGTCCCTCCAGACTGGTCCAAAATAGTGGGTCCTTCAATGAAGACTATGATGGCTGTGAATGGTATTCCTACTCGGGCTGTGCTGGACAGTGGGTCACAAGTGACCATTGTATTTAAGGACTGGTATGACAAACACTTATCTGCTGTGCCCTTACAATCCCTGGAAGGCCTACATGTGTGGGGGCTGAGCGACAAGTCTTATCCCTAGCTAGGATACGTCTGCCTCTGGTTGTCATTTTCTGCAGCTGTAACTGGTGTAGAGGAGCAAGTCGAGAAACTGGCCTTAGTGTGTCCCCCTACTGGACTGTATGATGGGGTTCCCCTCTTAATTGGGACCAACGCCCATATGTTTGGGAGACTGGCACAACTCTGTCGTGAGAAACAAGGGCGATGGACTGGGAGGGCCCTAAGAATTCCTGCTCTGATCAAGAGGGCCTAAGATTTGCAGCAGAACCGCAAGGGAGTGGACCAGGATGAACCAGTAGGGGTTGTATGGAAGAAGGATCCCGATTCAATGGTACTGGCCCTTAATGCCCAGTGTACAGTTCAAGGCGAGGTACGCCTCTGCAAAGATGTCAAAAACAAAATACTGATATTGGACACGCCAGGCGATGGAAAATTGCCGGAAGGATTATTGGTGAAGCCCAGCATCTTGCCAGCTCGTGCTCATGCCTATGCATGACGAGTGATGGTTCAGATTTATAATGTGTCAGATCGGGAGATCCAGGTGAACAGAGGATGCACCTTAGCTACGGTACACTGCACAGGCACTGCAGTGTTGCCCAGCAACAAGCACCCTGGCAAGACAGATAGAGTGACTCCTGACTTATTTGATTTTGGTGACTCCCCGTTGCCAGCTGAATGGAAGACTAGAATTAGCCGGAAACTTGCCCAGAGAGATCAAGTGTTTTCGATGAAGGAATGGGACGTGGAATATGTCCAGGGTGCGGAGCATCACATACGCCTGCACGATGAATGGCCATTTTGAGAGAGGTCTCGATGCCTAGCCCCTGCAGACATAGACGATGTACGAAGACACTTGCAGGAAATGCTCGCGACTGGTGTCATACAAGAATCCAGGAGCTTATATGCTTCTCCCATTGTGGTTGTGCGTAAGAAGAATGGATCTGTGAGAATGCGTGTTGATTATCGAACTCTGAGTCGGCGGACCATCCCCGATCATTACACCATGCCCCGTATACAAGATGCTCTGGATTGTTTGAATGGGAGCGAATGGTTCTCGGTGTTGGATCTTCGCAGTGGATATTACCAGATTCCAATGGCTCCAGAGGACTGTGAAAAGACAGCCTTCATCTGTTCTTTGGGGTTCTACAAATTCCTGAGAATGCCACAGGGGATATCGGGTGTCCCAGCCACCTCCCAGCGACTGATGGAATGAGCGGTGGGAGACCTGAATTTTCTGGAATGCCTGGTGTACTTGGATGATGTCATTGTGTTTGGGAGCTCCCTAGAGGAATATGAGAGTCAACTGTTCAATGTACTAGACCGACTGGAAGATTTCGGCCTCAAGCTGTCCATCGACAAGTGCCAGTTTTTCCAAACCTCTGTGAAGTATGTGGGGCACATAGTGTCTACAAAGGGGATAGAGACTGATCCTAGTAAAGTTGAAGCCTTGACTACTTGGCCCCAGCCCCACAATTTGAAAGAACTACGTTTCCTGGGATTCTGTGGCTACTACTGCTGGTTCATAAAGGACTATTCCGAAGTGATTCGGTCACTCTTGAGTCTTACCCAGGGTTACCCTCCTACCAATCAGAAATACAAAAAAGGGTCCATCAAAGAACCAGACAAAGTATATTTCCACCCAGGTGAACTTTTCAGGTCCCGTTGGACGCCTGACTGTGAAGCAGCTTTCCACAAAGTCATATACCAGCTCACCCACGCCCCCATCCTTGCTTATGCTGATCCAACCAAACCCTATGTGCTGCATACTGACGCCAGTCAGCAGGGTCTAGGAGCTGTACTGTATCAAGACCATGAGGATGGTTTGAAACCAGTGGCATTCACCAGTAGGAGCTTGACCCTGTCAGAGTGAAACTACCCTGTGCACAAATTGGAGTTCCTTGCATTAAAATGGGCCATTGTTGACCAGTTTCATGATTACCTCTATGGGGCAAAAATATTGGTGAGGACTGACAACAACTCGTTGACCTATGTACAGACTTCAGCTAAGTTAGATGCCATGGGGCACCGGTGGCTTTCTGCATTGTCAACATATGATTATGCTGTCGAATATAGACCAGGCTTGAATCATATTGATGCTGACTCCCTGTCCCTGAGGCCCATTTCCAAGAGCGACTGGGTCAGACTGTCTGAACCTGACATCCGAGCATTGTGCCAGAAGTTTGATAGAAATGAACAGATGTCTACAGACATAGTGGACTGCTTAGCAGATTGCTTGGGCCCTTCTGACACCTGCATACTGGCTGTGTATTGCCACTTTTCTGCTCTAGATATTAGTGCACTACCTCAGTTTTACAATGACAGCATTCAACGGGCTTAATCCCAAGATCCTATGATTCAACCAGTACTTGAGGCCCTTCATGCAGGAAAAGATGTGTCCAAGTTGTGTTCCTCTGATCTGAGAACCACTTTATTGTTTAAAGAAGGCCCCAGATTGAAGCTGCTTAATCAGTTGTTGTATAGAGAGACTGTAGATCGGGGTGGCCAAGTAGACAAGCAACAACTGGTCCTGCCCACGGCCTTCAAAGATTTGGTACTGAGGTCCCTCCACAATCATATGGGCCACCTCGGTATCGACTGGACCCTTGACCTAGTACGATGTTGATTCTACTGGCCCAAGATGGGGGCCGATGTTGAGCACCATGTAAGGACTTGTAGTCACTGCCTGCAGAGAAAAGCCCTGCCTCAGAGGGCTGCTCCCCTTGTCAACATTATTACCAGCACCCCAATGGAACTAGTCTGCATAGACTTCTTGAGTTTAAAGTCTGATCAGCGAAACATTGGCAATGTGTTAGTGGTTACGAACCATTTCACACGGTATGAAAAAGCTTTTCCCACCAAAGATCAAAAAGCATCTACTGTGGCCAAGGTACTAGTGGAAAACTTCTTCGTCCACTATGGTGCCCCCCAGCGAATTCACTCTGATCAGGGCCAGGACTTTGAGAGTCGGCTAATCAAAGAAATGCTCTCTCTGTGGGGGGTGTGAAAGTCAAGAACCACCCCTTATCACCCGAAGGGGGATCCTCAACCTGAACACTTTAACTGCACCATACTAGACATGCTAAGCACCCTCCACCCAAAAGATAAGCATAAATGGAGCCAGCAGATTAGCACCTTGGTACACGCATACAATTGCACAAAGAATGATGCTACTGGGTTCTCTCCCTACCGCCTCATGTTCGGGATAGAGTCCCGGCTACCTGTTGATGTCTGTTTTGGGGTTTCTCCCGATGGGGTCCGAGCCGAAGATTACCTGCAATATGTACAAAAACTTAAAGCTCAATTGAACCATGCCTATCAACTGGCCCAAACAATGGCCGTCAAAAGAAATCTAGCCAACAAAGAGAGACATGATAGAAAAGTAAAGGCCCAAGAGCTTAGGCCTGGAGCCTGTGTGTTGTTGCGAAATTTACGATTGCATGGTAAACACAAAATTGCCGATCGGTGGCACCGGCTTCCCCATGTCATAGTTGGAAAGCTAGATGATTTGCCAGTGTACAAAGTGTGCCCGGAGAATAACTCCAAAGCTGTCAAGACCATGCACTGTAACCACTTGCTACCTATTGGTCAAGTTATAATTGAGGCTGAACCCACCGAGATTGATTCCCCTGGACCAGTGACTCGTGCTGCTGCAAGAGAGAAACAGAGTCAGCCTGCCCCTGTGGTTGCCGATTTAAGACTTTCTTGCAGCAGGCCCAGAATGATAGTGACTGCCAGTCTAACTCGGATAACAGTGAGTGTGATAATGCCTATTACCCCTCATATGAATTGAGTCAGTTGTTTCGTGGAAATCCTATGTTGAATTATGGAGATGAAGCTGGGCCTTCTGGACTTCCTAACACCCCAACATCATCCTTGGAGCCAATGTTCCCTGAAAGTGAAGTGCAAAGTATCACGTCTGAGGATGCTGAATCTTTGTGTATCGTGGAACTGGATGCTTTGCCTGAAGGAGGGGCTAATGATATGAGTCTTTAAGGTGACATGCCAGAACTTGAGGAACACTATGAGAGTGCTGACAACCCCCCTTCAGTGCCAGAGTGTCTTCAAAATGAGCCAAGTGTTGTAGAAACAGAGACTACAGAGCAAGGGGCTGACAGTGCTCCCAGCTTGGACATTCCCCTTCATGCAGAGGCACCCCTCGTAAGTGATGAAAGCTCCAAGACCATTGCTGAAAGTACAGAGACTGTGGTTGTTCGGCCCAGAAAGACTGGCCAAGCTGTCAAGCCAGTGGTGCGCTTCAGTTATGGTTCCCCCGGGAGGCCAGTGGATTTGCCTCTCAATGTAGTCCACAAAGGTGTTTATGTCTCTCAGAGCTCACTGCCCAAATTGAGCTTGACTGCCCATTCCAGTTTATTTGTTCTGCCCTCTCACTATGGTGCCCCTGCCCCATCCAGTCCCAATTTAGCTGATAGGGAAGGGCCCCCTCTTGCATTGTTTAGAGTACAAGAAGTTATCACATGATTCTGTATAGTAATGTTCAATTTACCTGTGTGAAATATGCATAATGTATTGTCAGAATGGAAATTATATAGTGGAGTACATTGAAATGTATAGTAAAGGAACACGTTATGCCAATTGATGAATCAGATAGTACTTGTATAGCATGCTAATGGTATAAATATCTTGCATATGTTGCATTTTCAATGTTATGATGGTACAGACTTGAAGCGGACACTAAGTTTTCCCAGGCAGGGAAGGGTGTAATCCCCCTACAAATGGGGGTTCCCAAAAAGTCTTCCTTGAGCTTGCCTAAATGCTCACTGACAGGCTGGTGTCTTGCGTTTTAGCAGTTTAAATGTGATTACCAGATCTTGTATAGCTTCTGTGTACTGTCTCTTTAAGAGCTGCCGAATTGCAGTTTAAGTAATTGGAGAGGGAGCTTTGTTGAAAATGTAACTATTTACTGAAAATCATTTTAGAGTGATAATGTAGTTTGTCTAACCTGCTTTCTTTGTAGCAAGGACTGTTTTGTTTGTCTCCACTATCTTGGTCCTGGACTGCAAATTGGACCAAACAGTACTGGTGGGACCTAAAATGTAGCCGGACTACAGGAGCTGTCTGAATTCAAAATCTGTAGGAACTTTAGTTTGGAGCTTTTTTGCGCCTTTTTTGCAACTGAAGGGGAGGCTCTTGCTTTGACTGACAGCCAAATCAGCCAACAAAATCTTTTGGATCTTGGGGAAGTCCTGGGCTGCTTGCAGTTTTCAGTTAGAACTAAACTGGAAGCTGAGCAAGAAGGAGCTGAAGTGTTTCTGAGCAGCTATCCTCAGTGGATTTGCATGGGAGAACTCTGAAAAGGCTAAGTTGTTGGCTTGTATGCTGGTGTGCTGCTCCTGAGAGGGAGAGAAGAGAATTATTTTGGACTAAATCCAAGTTTGTGTGACTAAAGTAAGCTACTGAAGTGGGCCAGGCTCAACCTGAAGAAGACCGAATATTTTTGCTGAATGCGATCGGCCTGTCAGGAGTTCCAGCTACCCCTAAGCTCCCGGTGTGCGGAGAGACTTTGCGATTGTGCCCGGGGAGCGCTTTGTCTGGAACAGTAGAATTCCCGTACATGTAAATGTGCTATGAGCTGCTAGTGGGTTGTGAGTTAGTTCCCCACTGTGTGAACTGTGTTCTGCTTGCTGGAAGCTGCATCCAGCCCAAAACGGACTGCTTCCGAACTTGTCTGTATGCAGTTTGGGCTTTGCCAGACTGACCCAGCCAGACTACCCACTGCACAGAGAAGCCATCGACGAGAGACCTGCCTGGGGATCAGCCCCCTGCTCCACGTTTGAAGAGGAACGACGCTTCTACGACTTGTGTGGGCCCTGCTTCTCCTGGCATTCCAGATCAACCACCTGCAGTCTCGATTTTCATCCAGCCTGTGTCCAGTCCTGGGTATCGTGAGTAAATACCAGGGTAGCTCCCTAAAACAACAGCTTAATCTGAGTGTGTCATCTGATTGTCTTGTTGTTTCGTTTCCTTTACAAACTGAGCCCTCTGGCTCTGGATTACAAATATTGTATACTGTGCGTGTTGTGTTTTCCATCACAGGGCCCCAACCAGCTGCATCCCTGGGCAATGGTCCTGGCTAGCCCATCTCTTCTCTACCTGGGTACCCAGAGGTGGACTGTGTGGGGGGACTCAAAGCACATGCATAACTGCTTGATTGATATAACCTTTAAACTAATTAACCTGATTTTGCCTCTCCCTTGTTCAAGTCCCCTGAATAAATCACATCTAACTTTTTCTGCGTGTAATATGACTGTGGTTCCAGTTTGTGCTCAAAGTACTGTACTGTTGCTATTTGCTGTGCTTAACCTTGTTTTACAGGGGGTTCCCAGGGTCGAGCCAGAGGAACCAGCCCTGGTGGTAAGTGCAAACAGTGTGGGTACTTGTGTGGTGTACCAGGGGTATAGTGAAAGTGATTATTGTACAGTGTTCAGGCCACTAGAAGGGAAAGAGGGGGGTTACAGTGTCCTGGAGGGCTGTGCTCAGGTTAGGTTGACCACTACCAACCCTGACCTCCGGGTGGAGGCACCCATTTCAGAACTCAGGCCCCTTAACCTGCTACTAGCTAAGTAGGCAGGGGTAGTAGCCCTTGAGATAGCGCCACCTAGGGATTACACTTGTATGTTCTTATTGTTGCTTTCTGTGCAGTTTTCAGTTTGCTTCATTTAATGCTCTGTATAGTAAGCCTTCTTTTATTCTGATTATTTATACACATACTAAAAAATGATAGTAGAATCCTGGTAAAATCCGTAAATTAGATTAGCAGTCACCGGTGTAACTGCCAGAATTTAAAGTCTTGAAAATGGAATTTCATTATTTTAATCGCCGTAAATCAGTGGCCTTGATTAAGCTAAAGTACTGCTATGGAAGGAAAATATCAGAGGAGAGGGACCATCACAATAATTACTTCAGTAACTATAGAAGGTGCAGGGAGACTGGCAGCATGCATCAAAGCATGAGGTGCAGCAAACTCCACCATACAGAGTGGGAATGGCTGGGATGATACTAGATGACCATGTGTCCCAGTAAGATGCTGTGTTTATAGATTGGCTCAGCCATGACCAGCCTGCTTTTTGAGGTTGGGAATTAGCCCAGGACCCTGTGAATGGAACTTTACTACAGCTCTGAAAGAGGATCTGGAATATAATGCAGCTCTGAAAGAGCGGGTCTGGAATCTCATCACTGCTCTGAACGAGGGGCGGAATGTACGGTATACTGTAGCTCTGAAAAAGGAGGGGAACTGAAAACTCTGAAAGGGGTGTGATAGCCTGTAGAAGCGCAGTGAAATGCCAAATGAATTGTGGGCTCTTGGTCCCACACATGAACATGTGCTGTTTGTTTTTCAGTAAAGGACGGATGTACTCAGTTGGGGTTTGTGGTATGTGTAGTGGGTCATGAGGTGCACACCATACGTAGCCTGGGGTCCAAGAAGAGCAAAGTAACCATAATTTAAAGGGATATAAGGGAAATCTTTGCAAGTCTCCTCCAGGATTTGTAGGGAAAGGACGCACCACTGGACTTCTTGCAAACAGGCCTAGCAAAATGGGCTGCAGGTATCACTGGGCCCTTGGAGATCTCAGATGTTAGAAGGCCTACAGAGACCACAGGAATCACAAGTTCCTCATGTATCACAGGGCCCTTGGAGATATCAGGTGTCAGAAGGCCTACAGAGACTGCAGGAATCACAAGACCCTCAGAGATTTCACATACCATAGCACCCTCAGATTATAGGTATCAGACATCCTCAGGTATCACAAGGCACTGACAAACCTCAGATATCTCAAACACTGAGACATCAGGTATCATAAAACCTCTCAGAGAACTCAGGTACTAACTAGGAAGTAATACTGGTGTCCGTCACAGCAGTGTGTTGCATACTGTCACCATCAGAGGTTGAAGTGTGGCTGCAGGAGCCTTGATAAATAGAGGGGAGGCAGAGAAATGAGGGTTACTCACTTATAGCTGTAGTTCTAGGAGTGGTATATGGTACACATCAACACTCTGGCAATATTCTTTTTCCTTTAAATTCTACCAGAATGTCGCCAGGCTAAGCTCCTCCCACCCACCCACCGGGTGGTATATTCCTTGGCTCTGCCCCATGACATCAGATCTTGCATGCTGGAAGCAGGGATCTGTGTGCCACTTGCCAGTGGAGGTCAGGTGGGTCATGTGGATGTGTACCATATACCGTTCTGGAACTAGGGTTTCAGGTGAGTAATCCTCATTTCTAGGTGTATAGATATGGTGCACTATAAATATTTAGGAAGACTCCTAGCAGTTCTCCAGGAGGAGGGGGGCAAGGCACACACCCCAACTTGGCAAACAGGGATTGGAGAATTGAGGTCCCAAAACCAGCATCCCGGCGTGACTCAAGGTTGATATGGCAGTGAGAAATGAAGGTGTGTACTGACTTCCAGGTAGCAGCCCTGCAGATCTCCTGGATAGGGACGTCTCTGGAAGCAGTCACCCAAGCAGAAGTGTGTCTAGTAGAGTGAGTCCTAAGTCCTACGGAAGGACCATCTACCAGCCAACCTATAGCAGAGGCTGATGCAGGATACTATCCACCTGCCAGTCATCTTCTTAGCTGCCTGACTGCCAGGTGCGGCTTCAGCATAGGTGACAAAGAGCTGGCAAACCTCTCCCAAACTCCAGCAATGCGCTCCTTATGATAAGCGAGTGCTTGTCTCAGGTCTAATGTATGGAGCCTGTGCTCGGCCTCTGAGGTTGGAGTGGTGAAGTACACCAGTAAGTTAATCACCTGATTAAGGTGAAACTCTGAAACAACCTTCGAGAGGAACTTCGGATTGGGGTGGAGGACAACCTTGTCCCTGTAGAACACCAAACACAGAAACTCCACCAAGAGCACCTAGAGCTCATTGATCCTTCTGGTGGAAGTGATAGCCACCAAGAAGGTGGTCTTCTACCACAGGTGAGAGATGTCACACCTGTGCATCGCTTCGAATGGTGTGCCCATGAGCTTTGTCAGTACCAGCAACAAGTCCCAAGGTGGTGGTAGTTCATGCACTGCGGAAAGAGAGGTGGTTAAGACCCTTAAAGAAACACCCGATCATCTTTTCCCATGCCACGTTGACATACCAGCCTGTGTTTGGTATACAGAGATGGCTGCCAGGTGCACCTTTAGGGTCATCAAGCTCAGGCTGAATTGGGAGAGAGATCACAGGTAGTCCAGAATGCTAGCCAAGGCGCAGCACAGGTGGTTTAGCTCCCTGCCCTGGCACCATATGGAAAAGCGCTTCCATTTGAAGGTGTAGCCGGGTGGGTCGACTCTTTCTGTGAGGCTTCCACAACATGGAGAACCTTTTTGGAGAGACCCAAAGCCTGGAACCCTAGCTGCTCAGGAACCAGACTGTCAAGTGCAGGGACTGCAGGTCCAGGTGCAAGACTTTTTCCTGTGACTTGAAAGCAGATCTAAGCATAGGGGCAAGCACCACAGAGGCCTGCTGCTGAGGCTGAGGAGAGCTGGGTACCAAAACTGATGCGGACAGTCTGGGGCTACCAGGATCATCCACGCCTTGTCCCTCTGCACCTTGACCAGAATTCTGTGGATCAGGGGAAAGGGAGGAAAGGTGTAAAGGAGGCCTTGGGTAAAAGGCCTCATGAAGGCTTCCTCCAGCAGTGTCCCGCACTGAGTGTGGGGGGGGCAGGCACAGAACAGCCTCAGTTTCACGTTCTCCCAGGAGATGAAGAGGTTGACTTATGGAGTGCCCCACTGGGAGAACAGCTGGTCTGCCACTTCCTGATGCAGAGACCACTTGTGAGACACGTCACCTACCTGGCTTAGGGCGTCCATGAGCTGATTGAAGGCTCCAGCCACATGGATTGCCAGGAGGTCAACATCCAAGCTGCACATGAGGGTCTAGGTGTGGAGGGCCTCCTGACACAACTGAAGGCAGTGGGTCCTACCCTGCCTGTTCAGGTAGTACATGGTCATGGTATTGTCCATCTGGAAGTACATGACCTGACCCTGAACAAATGGAGCAAATTCCATTAGAGCAAGGTGCACTGCCTGGAGCTCCAGCGGGATGATGTGGTAACGGGGCTCCTTGGGGGGCTGTGTGATCCTCCAAGTATGCTCCCCATCACACCAAAGATGTGTTGGACATCAGAGTGACAGTTGGCTCTGGGTGAATGAATGGGTCTCCTTCTTCTAGATGTTCCAGTATTAGCCACAACTGGATGTCATCACACATCGTCTGAGTCACCATGGCTGGCTGGTCCAGGTGACCTAGGCACCGAGACCACTAGTGGGCCAGCTCCCCACTGCAGGTGGCGCATCCACCAGTGGGCCCATTAGATCATGCTGGTGCAAGATGCCATGTACCCCAGCAGCTGCAGGAAATCCCAGACAGGGCATACGGGCCAAACCTGAAATGATAGGGCAAAGGAGGTAAGATCCACCACCTCGTCCACTGGGAGTTGGGCCTTGGCCTGGAGGGAGTCGAGCTCTGCCCTTATAAAGTGGATGACCTGTGAGGGGTTGAGTTTTGACTTGGCTAGGTTGATCAAAAGACCCAAGGCTCAGCAGGTCTTGGAAAGCCAGGTCAGTGGACTGCTCCACTGCCTCCTGAGATGATCTGGCAGTCAGACAGTCATCCAGGTACGGACAGACCTAGACTCCTCAGCACCTCAGGAAGGCTTCCACCACTGTGATGCACTTTGTGAAGACCCTGGGAGCTGAGGAGAGGCCAAAAGTCTGGTTGTCTAAATTTGCAGACGACACTAGGGTTGGGTGTCCGGTAAATAACTGGGAGGAGCATCTAGTCCTACAAACAGCACTGGATAGTTTGGACACATGGGCCTCCCAGAAACAATCTGTTTTTAACATTGATAAGTGCATTGTTATGCACTTGGCAGAAAAATAATAAATTCCAGTATAACTTAGGTGGATCTGTACTAAAAGTAGTGGGTGAGGAGAGGATTTGGGGTTATGGTTGATAATGATCTTGGTTTTAGCTTGCATTGTAATACAGCTATTAAAAGGCTGGTGGCCTATACATTGTATATTGAAACACGTTAAAAGTAGAGATAGGCAGGTTGTGATGCCTCTGTATAATGCATTAGTGCATCCGCACATGGAGTATTGTGTCCAGTTTTGGGCCCCATACAAGAAGAGGGATGTTGCACTGATGGAGAGGGTGCAGAGGAGGGTTACAAAGAGGATCAGGGGTTTGGACGGATTGAACTATGAGCAGAGACTGCAGGAGTTAGAGCTGTATTCCCTGGAATATCGTAGAATGAGAGGAGACATGTGTTTGATTTATAGGGCATGGACCAATACAAATTTGTGGGACCTGTTGGGCCTGGTTAAAAGGGATCAAACATATGATACTAGAGCCCATTGTTACCAATTGGTAAAAGATAGATATAATACAAATAGGAGAAAGTATTGGTTAAGTAATAGAGTAACAGAAATTTGGAACATGTTACCAGGGGAGGTTGTGGAAAGCATTACAATGCAGGAATTTAAAACACAGTTAGATAAATATCTAGTGAGGAAAAATATAAAAGGGTACAAATAGGTATTACTTGCGAGCTCACGGACAAATGTCTTTATGCTCAGTATTGTCTATGTAATCTATGTAAAAGGCATGACCCAGAACTCATAAAGAACCCCTTCTGCGCGGAACTAAAGGTACCACCAGTTAGATGGACTGGAATGTGGAAGAAGGTGTCCTGGAGGTCCAGAGAGCAGATCCACATGCCCTGCTCCAAGGATGGAATGATTTGGTTCAGAGACCATCCAGAACTTGCGCTTCCTCAGAAAGTGATTGAGATTGTGCAGATAAAGTATGGGGTGCCAACCCCCCATCTCATTTAGGGACCAGAATATACCTGGACACAAAGTCCTATCAGGCTGTGGCATCTGGGACATGGGCTATGATTCTTTTGTCGAGGAGCTGAGCAGTGTCTTCCCGGAGGGTAAACAGTGTCTCCTGTGAGCCCATGAACTCCCATGGAGAATGGGCTTGGTAGAGTGGGAGAGTCAAAAGGCAATCCATGTCCCACCACTTCTAGCACCCATTTGTCTGAAGTGATGGCAGACCAGGATGCCAGAAATGATGAAGTTGACCCCCCCTCGGGGAGCTGAGGCAAAAACCTTACTGGTGGGAAGCAGATACCCCCCCTGACTCATCACTGAGTAGCCTTGAAGGAGGCACTGGCACCTGTAGCCAGAGGGGCCCTGATGCCCACACCTTCAGGTTTCTTGGAACATTGACTGGTGAACTTAGGCTTATGTTGCCAGACCTGAGATTGCCCCTCCTGGGGCTGGTGCAATCTTGGCTGCTGGGATGGAAAAGGCTAAAACTCAAAGGACTTCTTCAGCTTCTGTCCCTTGGGGTCCTTCTGGGAGGATGTCACCAAATCAAGGGTGGCATTTGACTTGAGGTGCCCATCTACCCTGGGGCTAAAATGGTCAGTGCCAAAGAACGGGACATTGGCTAGTTTGTGCTGGGTATCAGCTGTGAAGATGGAAATCTACAGTCAGGCCTTATAATGCATTGTGACTGCCACTGCCATAGACTGGGCACAGGAGTTGCTGCTGTTCAAGGCAGTCTGAAGCTAGTGCTTGGCTAGGGAGCAACTCTGGTCTCTGACCGTCTTGACTGCAGACTGTGGAGCTGCAGGAAGGCAGGGGATGACATGGTCCAGGACACCCATGAGAGTGTGTCCGAAGTTGGCCATCATCAAGGCGGAGCTCACCTGATGGAGACCCAGGGAGGATATGGCATAGATCTTCTTAGCTGCATGGTCCAGCTTCTTGGACTCCTTGTCAGGAGGCTTGTCCATGTCCCCAGTGCTGTCAATCTTATGAAAGATGGAGTCTTCTACCAATCCCTTGGCCAAAGGATGGTCTGAAAAAATGGAGAGGGAACTGGTCAAGACCGTGTACTTGTGGACCATGTGGGCACTGCGCACAAAGCCGGATGCTGCTAGAGCTTCAGCACAGGACCCAAAATATCCTTCGCCACAGGGAAGGCCACCCCTTGGGAGTTATCCTGATCAAGTATTTCAGTAGGGGGGTACTTCACCTGCTTCTGGACAGGTTCCAAGGAGATCTCCATTGATAGAGATCATCAGAGCCCTGAAGGAGACCGGTCCATGCTCAGTGGTCAGTTCTTTGGCCAATTCACAGTTAAAGCCCAGGGTCCTGGAGGACTGCATAGAGGACCCATCAGAGTCCGAAAAACTCCTTGGACAATGCCCTCAACCACTTTTCTCCATGAACCACCCTGGACTCGTCCACGTAGGTAATCTTGACAGACAGCTGACCAGGAAGGCTGGTAGCAGGACAAGTGGCCTTAGTGGAAGCCCCCTGTATGGGCTGCTTGGGCAATGGCTGCATCCAAATTGGTGGAGAAGCTGGTGCTGGTGGGACCCTACTCAGCATGACCAGGGTGGGCTGGACTGTGGGAGACCAGGAAAGCGTTGGGGTCTGAGGAAGGGGCCTACCATGCCCAAGGACCCACTGGTCCCACATCAGTTCCTCGAAGTACTGATGCAACCTGCAGTGGAGCCTCTCTTCCTCTGAGGATGAAGAGGAGCATCAATGGCACCTGAGCGTGGGAACATGAGGAATCCCAGGACCATGATCTCGACTGAGACCAGGACCTTAACTGATGACTACAGCATCGACAGTGAGGAGAAGAAGGAAGAAGAGCCATGTACAAGACATGCACTGGATCCTTCCACTAGACTCCTAAAAGAGGTATCTCTTGGGAGGAGACAGTCTGCTCCACCAACTTCTCCTGATCCTTGTGAGACATGGTTGAAAGGATCGGAGTCCTCATGATTGAGTCCTCCTTGATCTCTTCACACAGCAGGTTGAACGAGTTGAGAAAAATCTTGACTGGCTGGTTGGCCTGCGTCCTGGCCAACAAGCCTGATGGGGTCACTGTGGAGCTAGTGGCCTGACCCTTGACCAAGGGAGACTTTGCTGAGGCCAAGTGCTCGACAGCCATTGGGGGGTTGAGGGAATCACGGGAGTGGAAAAAGTGTGCTCGTTCCCAGTCCCATGACTGATGGCGGGATCTCTTTGTCTTCTTTTTCTCATCCTGGGAAGTGCCCTCCCCAAGAGTCTGCAGAGACTGGCACATTTCACAAAAAGTGCCTTTGAAGGACACCCCAATGCTGGCCCTGACTGGGAGCTGCATGGATGCTGACTAGAAAACCGCCACAGCCTGGGCCATTGCCTCGTCTAGGGCCACGAGCTGAGAGGCTGAGCCCGCAGCCATGGACACCATTTTATGCGCATCCTTAGAGCGAACTGAAGGGTCTCATTTGTCTGGCCAGCTGAGGAGGAGGGGTACCGGTCCTTGAGAGAGAAAGGTAATAATGTTTTACACAGGCCACAAGCTTGAGGGTCATGCTCTGCCTTGAGGCAGTGAATGTATGAGGAGTGAGGGTCCACTTGGACATTTTTGGATTACAGGCGCTGTATCACTCAAAGCCGAGAACAGGACTGAGGTTTGTCACACTCCATACCAGAATGAAAAACCATGAATTCTTGAACATGACATGCTAACAGAACTGTAGTACTCTGAACTTTAACAGTGCTAATGTGGTTACCATGGTGTCATTTTTTATCATATGCTTGAGTATTATATGTATATGGAACTTGATAATAAAGCTGAGTTTAAAAAAAAACAATGAAAAACAACAAAAATCACTTAAAAAGGACTGAGAAAGTTTTGGAAAACCACTGGTCTACACCGCATGCACGGAGCTGAGAAGGAGGAGACCTGACTCTTCCAGTGGAAAGGAAGATCTGACATCATGGGGCGAAGCCGAGGAGTATACCATCTGGGTGGGTGGGAGGAGCTTAGCTTGAAGATGTTCCGGTGGAATTTAAAGTGAAAGGAAAACTGCCAAAGTATAGATAGTGCACCATATCCATGTCCCTGGAAATTGAGTTGCGCGCGCGCCACACACACACACACACACACACACACACACACACACACACACAGAGTAAAACAAAATCCATGATCTTTGTATTCATTACAACCTGTACTAAGATGGCTTGGATTTTTGGTCAGCCAGCGTGGAACTAGCAGAGCCATGAACATGGTGAATCCTACGATGAAAATATTCCTTCCAGAGTCAATGTCAGTGTACTGGAAATAGGAGATCCCTGTTGCCACTGCAATGCTGTAAGAAATGCTAAGAATTCCTCCTGGAGAAAAATAAAAAAAATTATATGACTGAGGTGTGGAAAATAATATATGTTCTTCCCTCACCCTGGAGACCATGGCAATAATTACTTTGTTCTGTTTCTAACTGTACCACATTAATTTGTCTGGCAGTCCTACCTTCATCTCCCAGCTCTGAAAATCTTGCCTTGGGGAGGAATATTGTACCCTGGGGTACAAACAAGGGAAAAACCTTTCTTTCTTCTGGCCTGGAACATACTCTAGAGTAGAAATCTGACAAAGCAACCCTCTCCCATGCTGAAACATTATACACAGCATAACAATGTTGTCATGGAGCTGGCCTGGTGGTGCTGAGGGTTGAGGTGCTGGACACCACACCTCGCATCCTCGCATTACGCCGGTGACCCGAGTATAGGAATGACCTTGGGTCACCAGGGTGCTGGCACGCTTGCCCGTAGTCCCACCATCATGGAATGGAGGTTTGGTGCCAGCGCAGGTGGTCAACAGCGTGACTGGAAGGGAGGGTTGTCCTGAATGGCGTGTGTGCATACCTCCACAAGTATGCGCTACATCGGGGACGTGTGGGTGTAGGGGCCAGGAGGAAACCCTCAAAAAAAAAAAGAAACTACATATGGAAAAAAAAACATGGTCACGGTCAGCCCGCTGGTGCTGAGAGTTGAGGCACTGGATGCCACACCTCGCGCTACGCTGGTGACCTGGATTCGGGAACGAGCTGACGTCAACTGGGGGGAAGGGGCGGAACTGGACTGAGCTGCTGTATGGCAGCTCTCCTCTCCCGGGGAGGGTCTCACATCCACTGCTCACTGCCATCTGGAGCATCTGGGTGGCAGGGCAACTGGGCTGTACACGGGTGGGAAGGGTGGCAGTGGGAGTCCGGAGCAGGAGCATGTCTTTGCGTGCCCACCTCCTCGGTCACACATCATCCTTAGCAGAGGCAGTCAGGGCAAGTATGAAAACCGCCTTCATGCCTCATGATCCTCCGGTTTGGTCACCGGTCTGGACGTGGCCCCTCGGGGGTACCCAGGTGATCTCCACCCTGGGGGCAGCCCCGCCACAATGGGTAATTCACAGGGTTGGAAGTCCCACAGGATTTTATGGGGGGCACCCAGGTGGTCTCCCATCTCTGGGGTGGCCCCGCTGCAAGGGGCAATTCATGGTGTTGAAAGTCCCGCGGGGAGACATATCCAGAGCTAGGGGAACCAGAAATGAGAAAATGCTGGAGAATGTACAAAGTATATATCTAAAAAAACATGGTTATTGCAACCCTTCTCCCCTGCCTGAATTATGCCCTGGGTTAGAAATATGACCAAGTTATTACCCACTCCAGCCTCAAATAGGAAAAGGTTTGCAGTTCTCTAGTAGCACTAGAATGTCTTCATCAACAGCAACCTCTGCAGCGAGCCAGGGAGTGTGCTCCTCCCAAAAGGCTTGCTGCATGTGCACGAGGCCACCAGATGGCAGTGCAGATTGCTGAGGGTAATGGAAGGGATGGGACTAGGAAGGGGAGGAGAAAAAAAATTGGAAAGTCAATAGTAAATAGTTAATAGTCAATCATCAGGTATAGGAAGAAATGGAAGGATTATATTTTGGAGAGGCAGTACGGTGTAGTGGTTAAGAGCACTGACTGTCAAACCTGGATAACTGTTTTGAATCCCACAGCTACCACTTGCATACTGTGTGACCAGGAGCAGGTAACTTAACTGTGCTCCCAGGATGCACCTGGAAACAAGCCTCGTCTTAGTGTGTCTTTCCTGGCTAAAACTTGTACAATAAAATAAAATAAAATTAAAAAAGATTTCAAAAAATAAGTTACAGGAAAACAATACTGAGATTTGCAGGGCAGCTTCTGCTTTGGGAAAACTTTGGAAAACATGATATTTAAACACAATTCAGCACGTATTTCATATATCTTCTGTAGATAATCACCTCTTCTTTATTACTGAAGAAGTTCCTCCAATAACAAGCTCTTGATCCCTTAGAGTTCCTTGGCACTTCTCAAAAAGAGTAGGGGAAATTCCCCGTATCCTGGCCAAACTTCTCCCATTTCACAAAAAATACCACCGACGGCTTAATCTGGTTCAGCGTCAACTGCTTTCCATCTGTATCCCCCCTCCACTGGAACGCAGTTGGAAACAGGCAGAATTGTTCAGTCCTCCTTTCTTGATCAACAAAAACTAAAATAAATAAAGCTCTGTTGTCACATCTCAGTCTGTTGCCATGGGAATAACCATGATGTCACAAGCAGAGTATTATGACATTAGGTTGGGAAGAAGCAATAGGAGCTGATGAACCCTCAAGGAACAGCTATCCTGTTTTCATGCATGTATCCTCAGTAACAAATAATGCGGATAAGAAATAAAGAGTTAATGAGAAATATACGCTGCTTTGTGTCCAAATATTGTTTTCCAAATTTCTTCTTGAGGCATTGGTGGCTCTTTAGAAATACATTGCCTTGATGCACTATATTCTCAATTACAATTACATACCAGAAATTTGTAAAAAGATTTCAGAACATATTTACATATATAAAGTAAACATTGTATTATTACATGTTTAAAGTAAAAACTGTACTTGAGGTATGTCTTTCTGCTACATCAATATGCTAAATGTTTTCACAATCTGCATAATGTAAGTGTTTACTATTTTGAAATGAAACACTTTCAGATTAATTTCTGTTTAAATTTAGAGCATGGATCATGCTGTATCGACATAGTCATGTTCATGTTTATGATGTTGACATGCTTAAAATAACTTTTACAACATCAGTGTCATTTTGAAAATAATTATGTCGACATTGTTAAAGTGATCTGCAGAGCGTCAACTCACATAAGTATGTCAACAGAGCATAGCCCTGACTCCAAGTTTTCATTTTTTAATGAAAAAGAAAAGGTTCTTGCCTTAATGGTTCCAAACTAGACCTTTTAGCAAATAAGTTATTTAAAGTGGGAAAAAATTGTGGAACCATTACAGCTACAACCTTAATTTATTTAATATTAAAGCTTGTATCCTACTATATCAACACAGTTATTATCATCCTTTCAGACAGTTGTTACACTGACAATCACTTTCACAATTTAACATTGTTAAAGTGATTTACGTTACATCTGTGTTTTATACCACAGTGACTGATTTTGTAATATGTCGACATTATCTACTTAGGCATTGCAGTTGGGACATCATGCATCAATAATACAATAATTGCTTTTGGAATTCTGGCACCTTTTTTGTGTTACTTAAAATACATTTCTAAAAAGCAATAAAACTGTATCGTAGCTCAACTATTAAAACGTTTTTGTATGTTTAACATCTGCACAATATTTCTTTGTGGAAATCACAATCTACAGAAGAGTATAGTTTGATACTGCAATTGAGTAATTTTGTAATATGCTGATACTGCATAATTAGACAGTCTGTAGGATATAAAGCATTGACACCACTAAGATATATTTTTGCAATTGCAGCACATAAAGGAGTTTAAAAAAATGGATTTATTAATTTTTTTTAAATTTTTTAATTTTTGGTTCACCTTTGGGTAAAACCAATAAACTTGCATGTGACCATCTAACAATTACAAATATTACGAAGTGCTTTAATCGCATCATGAAAAATCCCCATTTACCATTCTCCTAATCCCAAAACCTTCCTATGCTTTTGTGCATTGGAGGATAATCATTGTATAGAGTATAGTGGAACGTCGTTGAGCACTAAAATCTATTGCTCTAAAAATGTTGTTCTGCACTAGTGATGTCCGCAGTGCAGCAGAACGACTTTTCGTTCTGCTGCAGTGCGGATGTCACACATTCGTGTCCTTGAGCAGCAATCTGACAGGGTACATTAGGCTGCATTCAAAATACTTTCATGAATTAGCGATGTCTGCGGCAGTACTATCAAGGCCACTATCCGAATGGGACAGATTTATTTTGGAGCAGGAAAATCAAAAGATGTCATGAAGTTTGATCCTCACCTCCTACCCCTTTTCTCTTCTTTTCCCCGCAGATCATGAATTGCTGCTGCTGTCCGTGAGTTTTTAAAAATCTGCAAATGTTCAATGTTTCAACCGACTGTATTTGCCTGACTATTTTACTTGTACTGCTTCAGTAAATCTGCGTTAAAACAAAAAGCTGTGTATATGTTTTTTGGGGGGACGTTCCACCGTACACTATAAAGAAAAGTGTATGAGTAACAGTTAACGCCAGGGCCATTCTTTCCCCTCGTCAGTACTGTGACGACTGAGACCTCTAGAGCTGCGCTCTCGAAGTCATCATTCGTCATAGTACTGACTCAGGGAAAGAATAGCCCTGTTGTTAACTGATATTCATACACTATCCTACATACCATGGGTCAGAAACATGGTTAATGGGCCAGCCGGTGGGTGCAGCGGCAGCATTGCTGCTCATGACGCTTGCCAGCTGGGTTTGGGAATGAGCCTTGATCGACGGATGGCTGGCTGATGGTACCAGGTCAATATACTGCTATAACAGTGCGGCAAGAACCGCGCTGTGTAAAGCACAGAAACATTTAGAGTGACAGGGGTATAATAGCAGTAGTGAATTACTGCTACCCCTGTCACTGTGTATTTAAACTGGGAAGGGATCAAGTTGCCATTTGTTTGGTGCTTGGTCGAGCCACTCTCATGGTGGAGTGACTAAGGCACCAGCACATGGCAGCGTTGGAGACCTGGGACCACAGTTCAGTTCCCCCCAGGTCTCCTGGTGTTGCTACTTTTTGTTTTGTTAAAAAAAGGTTTTTTTCCTCCATCCCGAGTTTCTCCCCATCCCCAAAGTCCACACCCCCTGGGAGTTGCTTATTTTAAGTCCAGGGGAGTGTGTGTTCAGGCAAAACCCCCCTACATCAGAGTGTGCGTGGGGCACAGCCCCCTGCAAAGAACAAAAAGTGACATCATTTTCTATGGGATGTGGGCTTTTATTGTAGAGTTGGTGTTTTGCCTGATGTTATGTCAGAGCACAGCATTTTGCTTGCTGCATTTAGTGCCGCGCTGTTCTTGTTTTCAGCATTATGACCCCGTGCACTGGCTGAGGGGGTTGGGAAGGCTCGAGCATCCCAGAGGACCCTTGATTCCATTGGGGAGGAAGGCTGCTGGACTCTGCCATGCAAGCACTACCTGTTGAGTGACGACAGGTAGTGCTGTAGGTGGAGCAAATGGGGCCCTGTTCTGGTTCTGCATGCAAGCCTGCTTTTGTAGATATGCAAGCAAACCTTCATTGCCAGTGACTCAGGGGAGGGAGACAAATGTCTGGGCCCAAAGAGCAATACTAGCAGTACTCTTGGACCCTGAGCTGATCATCTGCCAGTCAGAACACTGAGTTTGGTCTTTGGAGGGGTTTAGGGAGCCCCAACAACACTACTTTTGGGGATACACTGGGGGGGGTAGGTTCCAAGATGGGCAGGGGGTTGTGACAGGGCTGAGAGTTAGCCAAAGGATGAAGCAAAAAAAAAAGAAGACTTGAAACATTGTTTTAAGTAACTTTCCCAGCTGTCAACTTCATAGCATAGGGCTGCAAAGAGCCCCATGGCAGTACTTTGGGCTATAATGCAGGAAATGCTGCCTATGGCATCATGTTCCAAGCAGCAGATAGCGGCACCTGTGCTCTGCCAACACAGTAACCTCTGTGGTGGGCTGTGGAGCTTGCACCTCCCCAAGGACTCGCTGCATGGAAACAGAGAATTTGACAGCAGAAAGAGACTGAAAGTTAATCAAGTCTACCCTTACTATATTACACCAGTACACTGACTTACTCTACTGGTAATGGAAGGGATGGTATCAGGAAGGGAACAAAAAAATGGTGGTCTCACACTCACGAGGCCAGCGACCCAGAATGGGAGCAATCTCAGGTCATCATGGGCTGGCCAGAGGGGAAAAAGATCAAACAACCCAGAGGACGCTCTCCACCTCTGGGGAGGGAGGGTAATTACCTCTGCCACAACACTGCCACCTGGGTGACCACAGGTGGTATTGTGTCTAGATAGATGAGCAGGGAAGAGGCAGATGTTAACGTGCTGATGTGCGTAGTGTGTGCACATCGTGACCTCACTCATGTACTACCATGGGATGGGAGGAGAAAAGTATAAAATGGGCCCTGGCACCAGGGGCTAGCATCCCCAGTATATCCTGCCTGCCCACCCTCGACCTGGCTGCCCCAAGTAGGGTCATGAGCAAGAATCTTGTCAAGGGGTGCCCCTTCCCTCAACCCCCCCGGAGGCTATTCATAGCACCACAATTGCCCAGGAAGAACCGAGGTAAGTGGCAGTGGGTGCGCCCAGATACCAGTGTTAGAAGGTAACACACAATAGCAGCCACAGACACTGCCAGCTATTTCCTGAAATTTCTGTGATATTTCCAGAAATATCTCATGCTTTCTCCATTTCCACAGTAGGGGCAGCAGAGAGAAACTCTAGAAATTTCACGAAATACCTGGAAATAGCTGGCAATGTCTGTGGCTATTACTGTAAACAGAATTGGAAAAAAATGGCGCTCTCCAAAACAATGGTGCCAGTACTCCATGGCCACATTTTATTTTATTTTATTAAAAATTTTGGAATTACAGTCCTTTGAGTCAATGACTCCTTTGCAAAGTCTCCACATCAGTACATACATACATAGCTTAAAGACAATTAGTACATTCCGTATGAGGCAGACATTACATTAGGACATGATTAAAGACAGATTGTACATTGCTTACTATGCAAATATTGCATAATGTCAAAATATTCCTGGTTACTCTATACAATTAATTTATTTTACATTGCTTTGTTAGTTCTCTAGGGTTGTTTATGGACCCTGGGTCATTGCAGTGGAGAGGGACTGTCTCCCAAGTTGGAGGCCATGTCCAGTACGGGATTATGGGTTATTTGGTGTCATTAGATATGTTGTTGGCCTTGGTATGGAGTTTAGGGAACGCTAGCTTACCATCCCCTACCGTGTTTGTGAGGACTGGTTGTTACAGCCACAGATCTCCGAGTCAATGAGATATCTCTTGATTCCATTTTTGAATAGGCCAAGGCTGGGGGCCAGGAAGATGGTAGAGGGAAGTTTATTTAGCTAGAGTGGAGTACGATACCAGAAGGATCTTTGTCCTATGGCAGTCCTGCAGTGAGGGACTAGGAGCGGGGTGTTGGCCTGGTGCCTAGGGGTGCTCCTGTGGGGGGTAGGTTGGATGAGGGGGTGGAGACCCTTAGGAGCAAGATTCATTTGGATCTTTTTTGCTAGAAGGCAAGTATGGTACATTAGTCTGCCTTCAAATGTCAGCCAGTCTGCTCATTTATAGAGCTCATACGTATGGGTTAGTCTGTCGCTGCCTGTTACCAGTCTACAGGCTTTATTGAGAGCCAGGTTGATGCTGTTTAGGGCTGTGTTGTCAGCCGTGCCATATATTATTATGCCATAATCTAGCACTGAGAGGACTGAGCTGGTTACCGCCAACCTTAGTGCCTGGGGTAGGAGGCAGTGTTTGTGTCTATATAGTATCCTGAGCCGGATGTTCGCAGAGGTGGAAAGGTGCTTAATGTGTATGTGGTAAGTTCGTGATGTATCCAGGGTGATGCCCAGGTATTTGAAGTGAGGGACTTGTTCTATGTGTGTGCCCTGGGAAGTTGAGATTGATAGTGGGGCATTACTGTTAGGGTTTTGACGGTGTGCAAAGATCGTAGTTTTAGTCTTGTTGTAGTTAAGTATTAATCGATGATCAGAGAACCAGGATTCTAGTTCTGTAAAGCTGCCTTGCAGGAAATTTTGTAGGGAGTTGGAATTGGGGTGTTTCCAGTATAATACTGCATCGTCCACATAGAACAATAGTTTACCACTGCAGGCGTGCGGGAGGGAGTTTAGATAGAGACTGAAAATAAGACGGCCTAATATCGACCCTTGAGGGACTCCTGCTCGAACAGGTTGCATAGCTTAGAGGGTGGTGTTGATTTTGACTTGTTGCGTCCGGTCAGTGAGATAGTTTTTGAACCAGAAGATTGTTTCTCGGGCGAGATGGAGGGAGGGGAGAGAGTGGATAAGGAGTGAGTGGCTGACGGTATCGAAAGCTTTGGTCAAATCCACAAAGATTGCACCTACTACCAACCCCTCCTCCAGCGCCTCATGTATATAAGAGGTGAGTTGGAGCAAGGCAGTGGTAGTGCTGTGTCCTGCCCTGAAACTGTGCTGTTCTTGACATAGCAGGTTGTGTTTGTTCAAGTATTCAGTGAGCAGGTCAGCTACAATTTTTTCAAGCGCTTTAGAGAGGGGAGGAAGGATTGTTATGAGCCTATAGTTGCCAGGGTCTGTTTGATCACCCTTTTTTAGGATAGGTGTGATGAGTCCTCTTTTCCAGAGGGATGGGAATTGTCCTAGGCACAAGGAGCAGTTTAGGATTTTGGTGAGGTGTGGCAGGGTCACGTCAAGAGTGAGTCTAAGTATTTTAAGGTCTAGGGAGTCGCTACTGAAACGAGAGTTGCGCAGGGCTATGGACAGATAGTGTTTAGCCTCATTGCAGAAGATGGATCTTAGCCAGAAGGGAGGGAGGGAGAGTATTAGTGGTGGAGGTGATAGGGTGGTCATTTGGGATGGGGTCAAAGAAGTTTTGAGGTAGGATGTGGCTAAGATCAAGAATTGGAAAAAAAATGGCACTCTCCAAAACAATGGTGCCAGTACTCTATGGCCACATGCATCCTGGCTGTGCTTCTACCTTATTCCAGTCAGGGGACACCACTGAATGTAGTCCCATGAAGGGGAGAGCCATGGAAGAGCATAGGTTCAGATAAAAAGGGATGTCTGGGCTAGATGGTTAACTATAAACTATAGGTGGGGTGCCTGACTCAGCAGGAAATCATGATGATTAAAAAAAGAACTATACCCTGCCATCTGTACACTGCCTAAATATTATATCCTGGGGTAGAAACATGGCTCCACCCTAGCCTCAAACACTATATAACCCAGGGTAGAAATATGAATAAACCCCCCAGCAGCAAATACTTTGTACTCCAGGGTAGAAACATGGCTAAATCCCCCCAGCCTCAAACACTATATAACCCAGGGTAGAAATATGAATAAACCCCCCAGCAGCAAATACTTTGTACTCCAGGGTAGAAACATGGCTAAATCCCCCTGGCCTCAAACACTGTACCAAAAGTAAAAACGTGACTTTACCTCCCAGGCTCAAACAACACTCTACTTCATGGGTAGAAACATGACTAAATCCCTGTTCCTCAAACACTATACCCAAGGGTAGAAACATGGCTAAATCCCTGTTCCTCAAACACTATACCCAAGGGTAGAAACATGGCTAAATCCCTCTTCCTCAAACAGTGTACCCAAGAGAAGAAACATGACTAAATCCCCCCAGCCTCAAACACTCTGTACCCCAGGGTAGAAACATGGCTAACCCTCCCAACCTCAAACACTATACTTCAGCATAGGAACACGGCTAAACCCCCCAGCCTCAAACACTATGCCTTAGGGTAGGAACATAGATAAACCTGCAAGGCTCAAGCACTATATACTCCAGCATAGAAACATGGATAACTCCTCCCCCCAGCCAAAAATACTATACTCCAGGGTAGAACATGGCTAAACTAAACATCTAGCCTCAAACACTATACCTGAGGGTAGAAACATGGCTAAACCCCCTGCTTCCCCAGCCTTAAAAAATCTGTACACCAGGGTAAAAACATGACTACCCCTCAGCCCAAAACATAATACTTCAGGGTAGGAACATGGCTAAACCCCAAGCCACAAACACTATACCCTAGGGTAGACACACGGCTAATCCCTCCAGCCTGAAACGCTGTGTACCCCAGTGCAGAAATATGGCTACCCCTTCTCAGCCACAAACACTATACCCCAGGAAAAAAACATGACTAAACCCCTCTAAGCCTCAAATAGTATACCACAGGGCACTATACGATATGGTATAAACATTGCTAAACCCCTCAGCCTTAAACACTATACCACAGGATAGAAACATGGCTAAACCCCACAGCCTGAAACACTATACTCCAAGATAGAAACATGACTAAATGCCACAGCCTCAAACACTATACTCCAAGATAGAAACATGACTAACCCCCCCACCTCAAACACTATACCCCAAGGTAGAAACATTTCCAAGCCCCACAGTCTCAAACACAATACCCCAAGGTAGAAATAGGGCTAAACTCCTCAGCCTCAAATGCTATTCCCCAGTGTAGAAACATGACTATGTACGCCAGCCTCATACACTATACCCCAAGGTAGAAACATGGCAAAACCACTCAGCCTCTAACACCATACCCCAGGGTAGAAACATGGCTAAATTCCTCCAGCCTCAAACACTCTGTACCCCAGGTAGAAACATGGCTAAATTGCCCTTCCTCAAACACTACACCCAAGGTTAGAAACATGGCTAACCTTCGCCACCTCATAAGCTATACCCCAAGGTAGAAATGTGGCTAAACCCATCTTCCTTAAACACTACACCCAAGGGTAGGAACATGACCAAAGCCCCCAACATCAAACACTGTACCCCAAGGGAGAAACATGGCTAAATCCCTCTTCCTCAAACATTATACCCCAAGGCAGAACCATGGCTAAATCCCCCAGCCTCAAACACTATACCCCAAGGTAGAAATGTGGCTAAATCCCCCAGCCTCAAACACTATACCCCAAGGTAGAAACATGGCTAAATCCCTCTTCCTCAAACATTATACCCCAAGGTAGAAACATGGCAAAATCCCTCAGCCTCAAACACTATACCCCAATGTAGAAACATGGATAAATCTCTCTTCCTCAAACATTATACCCCAAGGAAGAAATGTGGCTAAATCCCCCAGCCTCAAACACTATACCCCAAGGTAGAAACAGCTAAATCTCTCTTCCTCAAACATTATACCCCAAGGTAGAAACATGGCTAAATCCCCAGCCTTAAACACTATACCCAAGGGTAGAAACTTGGCTAAATCCTGCTGCCTCAAACACTATACCAAAGGTAAAAGCATGGCTATAATTCCCAGCTTCAAACACTTTACCCCAAGAGGAGAAACATGGCTATACAGCCCAGCCTCAAACACAATACGCTAGGGTAGAAACTTGGCTAAACCCCACAGCCTCAAACACTATTTACTGTAGGGTAGAGACATGTTATATTTCCCTGGGTCAAACACTATTGCCAAGGTAAAAACATGGCTATACCTCCCAGCCTCAAACACATTACTCCAAGGGTAGAAACATGGCTTAAACCTCCAGGCATGAAACTTTATACCCTGGGGTAGATACACGGCTTTACCCTTCCAGCTGAAACATTATACCCTGGGGGTAACTGCATGACTTTACCCTCCCAATCTGAAACATTGTACCCTGGGGTAGATACATGGCTTACACTCAGCTAAAACATTATATCCTGGGGGCAGATACATGGCTTAACACTCCCAGCTGAAACATTATACCTTGGAGTAGAAACATGGCTTAACCCTCCCAGCTTGAAACAGTAATTCCTGTGGATAGAGACATGTCTTTATCCTCTCAGCCTGAAAGATTATACCCTGGGGCAAACACATGGACTTAGCCTCTCTGGTTGTGAATGTGGTTTAACACTCCCAGCCTGAAACATTATACCTTGGAACAGATACATACAGTAGCTTAACCTTCCCAGCCTGAAACATACCCTGGGGGTAGAAACATGGCTTAACATTCCCAGTCTGAAACATTATACCCTGGGGGTAGAAACATGGCTCAACTCTCCCAGCCTGAAACATTATACTGTGTCGGTAGAAACATGGCTTTACCCTTCCAGCCTGAAACATTATACCCTGGGGAAGAAACATGACTTAACACTCCCAGTCTGAAACATTATACCCTGGGATAGAAACATGGCTTAACCCTCCCAGCCTGAAACATTATACCCTGGGGAAGAAACATGGCTTAACACTCCCAGTCTGAAACATTATACCCTGGGGTAGAAACATGGCTTAACCCTCCCAACCGGAAACATATCCTGCGTATAGTAACATGGCTTTACCCTTCCATCCTAAAACATTATACTCTGGGGGAAAAAACATGGCTTAAAACTCTCAGCCTGTCTGAAACATTATACCCTTGGGGTAATGTGATAGGGTTGGGATAAAACCCTGTCCATTTTGTTATGCAGAAAGAGTTAAAAGCAAGGATCTATTTTTCTCCTGTCCTGTTCTGCCACTTGTCTGTCTCTTGCAGCACCCAGGAATTAGCCACTCCAATGGTCCCACAATTTCCTCCTATTATCTCCCTTTCTTCACTTGCTGTTTATAGCTGCTTCTATTCTTTCTTTCTCCCCTTGCTTTTCTGTAGATAAAAATATATGTGCATCTTTATGTAAAACTGGGATGCCCTAGTTTACAAATGTATATAATTATATTGTTGAAATGATTGCAGACAGCTACTTGGGTGTTGGAGTAGTTAGCAATTTGGAACACAGGGGGCTGACCTTGAGAAACCTTTTGACCTTTCTCAAGTTCGTTAACAGAACTGTCAACAGGATGGCTGGCCCACTGGTACCACGGTAGTACTACTGCTTGCGATACTGATGACCCAGGTTCGGAAGCGAATCCAGGGTGTCGGAGGGCCAGTCGGAGGGGAGGGGATTGAATGTCTGTAGGGAGGGTAGACAGAGCCCAATGTTTGCCAGGCCCCCTTGTGGAAGCAAGGGGAAAGGCAGCTCAGGCTAGGAAGGTCAGGAGGCATGGCAGATGTAGTTGCACATCACGTAGGAGCATGTGGTGTGTACCATGGTGTCATTGCACACCACACCTCCCTGGGACAGAGAAACAGAAAAGTCAAGCAGCAGGATTGTGAGGGGTGCCTGCAAGCCCTGTAACTGACCAGCTGGGTGTACCAGCCCAAACTGGAACCATTCTCTGGCAGGGCATGGGGAACCCCGCTAGTCCCACCAAGGGGGGAAAGATGGCTGTCAGGTAAGTCCCGGCAGATAGTGGGGTGACGGGGCTGGGGTGCTTCTCAGAAGGAGGGCTGACCAGGAGGTGTGGATTAAAAAAGGAAAAGAACTGTCAGCAGGAAATCAACCCTGGGACAGGATGTTTTAATTGGGTTCACCTGTTAAGAAGGTGAATGAACTCTTCTGGCTGGTCACAGGAAGGTCAATGAAAAACGTCTTGCTGCATTTCATGAAAAACAGGAGATGAAACTTACAAAAACAGGATGCAGAGGTTGAACTGCCAAAGACATCTTATAAAAAGAAAGCAATATTCTGTTGAGAGATTGAGATTTAAATTGAAAAAGAGACTCAGATGACTTTGTTTCTTTGTTTGTACTGCCTTTGTGAAGTGCTATCCTGTACATCTTTATCTTTTTATTTTATTGTAATAACTGGCTTCCATTTTTTCAAACATACGGAGCAGATTATAATTTGCCATTATAACCCACGGGTTATAACGGTGAGCAAGCACCGCCTACTCCTTCTGTTGCCTTGCGCTGCACCTCAGTAACCTCTATGGCGAATGTCTGAGGCTCTGAGCAGCGGCAGTAAACCTGTTCTCATCAACCTAGCAGCAGTCCAGCCAAAAGTTATTTTTTTAAAGAACAAATCAAGCTTACCTTACTCTGCAAAATCCACACAGGCTGTTACTCTGTCCCAGGCTCTATCCCTAGCACACTCTCTCTCTCTCTCTCTATCTGTCCCATCTCCATAGATACCACATGACAGGTCACGTCACTGAGCCAACCCAAAGGGAAAAAACACCTCAAACAAAACCTTTCAAAAAGTTTCCAAAATGGATTATATAAAGGGCATTTTGAAGACAGAAGTACAACTTTCTCTGATAGGTACCTTAAATTTTAAAACCGTTTTTAAGAAAGGACTTCAGAACTTCAATCACATAGCTGTTTGTTTTTTTTTTTCCATGAGGAGAAAAAATTGAAGCCAGCAATTACATCTAACAATGTATGGAGGTGAGTGCAGAAATGAGAAATTAATGTCCACCCTCCGTGTGGGATGCTTTTATAAACTCCAAGGGTTTATGCCTCATCCCACACCTCGGGTTGACATTAATTTCTCATTATGCACTCACCTCCATACATTATTGTATATGTTACTGATAATAAAATGCTGCTTGTGAATGTTATAACTTATCCTGGTTTGCGTATGCTTCCTGACCTATGCCTCTACCACAGTTGGTATCAGACAAAGTGAGATTTATGCCATGTGTACTCTACACCAGGAGTTCTGTGTGTGGGAACTAGACCTGGTACCAGGGCGGCATAGAAGAAAGGTATGGATCCCACTACAGCAAGCCCAGGAGTGTTTACCAGAAGAATGGCAGTCAAACTAACAGAAAGAAGCAGAAGGGAAAGTCCAAACTGAGACTGTACAGCCAGCAACAGTGATGGAAGAAGAACAATAACAGGCAGGGACAGAACCTGAAAGCATGCCTGAGTTGTTCAAATGGTGTGCTATACAACAAAGAGAGACAGAGAAGCAGAGAAAAGAAGGGATGCAACAACTGGAACAGCAGCAAAAAGAAGAGCTGCAGTGGCAAGAGTAGCAGAGAAAAGAAAAGATGCAGTGACAGGAGCAGCAGAGAAGAGAAGAGATGCAGCGACAAGAGCAGCAAAGAAGAGAAGAGATGCAGTGACAGGCAGCAATGATAGTTGGATGCCTTGCAAGCTATCATAGCTGGAAGATCTGGCACAGGTCCAGCAGAGCAACAAAACATAAACAGCTTAAAAGACAATAAACTTTCAAAGTTGTGTCCATCGGATGATATCGAAAGCATACCTGACAACTTTTGAAAGGGTTGCCGCAGCCTGCCAGTGGCCAAAACAGAAATGGACAATCAGGCTGGTACCTTGCCTGACAGGTAAAGCCCAACTTGCCTACATCAATATGGACACTGCACAGTCAGAAAAGGTGCCATACATTTGACCATTCCTCCAGCCTTTGCCTGTAGGTCTCTCCTGAGATGTCATATCCCCCTAGCCCTCCTTACTGCCCTCTCATATTGCTTGCCCACCTTTAGGTACACATGATTGGGGGGACATGACATATCAGGAAAGACCTACAGGCAAAGATTACAGTCCCTGAAGTACCACTCAGTTGACAATCCTCGAGAAGCCTTCACCCAACTCAGAGAACTCTTCATTAACCGCAGGGTTCAGTTCTAGGACCGGTCCTCTTCAATGTTTTTATAAGTGACACTGCAGAGGGACTGGAAGGAAAAGTATGCCTCTTTGCAGACAACACAAAGATCAGCAACAGGGCTGATACACAAGATGGGGTGGAAATGATGAAAAGGGACTTGGCAAGGTTGGAGGAATGGTCAAATGTATGGCAACTTAGATTCAGTGTTAAGAAGTGCAAAATAATGCACCTGGGAAACAAAAACCCAGGGAAGAGTACACTATGGGGGATACTAACAACAACAAAAATGGAAAGGGACCTGGCGTAGTCATATCAGATGACCTAAAGGAGGGCAAGGAATGTGAGAGGGCAGTAAGGAGGGCTGGGGGGATACTGGAATGTATAGGGAGAGGCATCACCAGTAGAAAACAGGAAGTTGTTATCCCTCTGTACAGACAGCTGGTGAGACCCCATCTGGAGTACTGTGTGCAGTTCTGGAGACCCAGTCTCTGCAAGGACATAGACAGGATGGAGGCAGTCCAGAGGAGGGCAACTAAAATGGTGTAGGGTCTGCAGCAGAAGACATATGATGAGAGACTAGAGGAGCTTAATATGTATACCCTCAAGGAAAGGAGGGACAGGGGGGGCATGACAGAAACTTTCAAGCACCTCAAGGGAATCAGCAAAGTCCAAGAGGGTTGCATCTTTCAGAAAAAGAGGTGTGCAAGAACAAGGGGGCACAATTTGAAGATAGAAGGGGGACGGCTCAGAGGTCATGTGAGGAAGTATTTTTTCATGGAACGGCCCTTCTGAGGAAGTTGTGGAGTCAAAAACAGTGGGGGAATTCAAGAATGCATGGGACAGACATAAGGCAATTCTAGGGGTTGGGGTAGGAGGAAGTAGGCTGTTGGTTAACTAGTATCTGCAGCTTATCCATTAGGTAGGGAAATGGGCAGACTGGGTGGGCCAAGTTGTCCTTATCTGCTGTCAAATTCTATGTTTCTGTGTTACTCTGACTTTGTGAAAAGAGAAATCATGAAAATATATGGCATCTCAGGAGAGACCTACAGGCAAAGATTCCGGTCCCTGAAGTACCACTCAGTTGACAATCCTCAAGAAGCCTTCACCCAACTCAGAGAACTCCTCATTAAATGGCTCCAACCAGATAGCAAAACAGTCCCATAGATCATCAACATATTTGCAATGGAGCAATTCATCAACATCCTGTCCACAGACGTGCAGCTTTGGGTAAAAGAACACCGACCAGAAAGTAGGGAAAAGGCTGTTTCTTTGACTGAAGACTATCAGATGGCCAGACAGACACTGCAGCAGTGAAGTAACAGCCAAGGACCTGTAAGACCCTCTTTTGCCTGATTGAACTCCAGGTCAGATAAGAACTCTGGTGGGGTAACAAATCTGCACCCAAAGACTTTACTTACTATAGCTGTAATAGGCCAGGCCATATTGCAAGAAACCACAATAAAAATAAGGAGGGTAACACTGAAGCAGATTTGCCCTTAGCACACTGGGGCAAGTATTTAACAGATGTCAAGGTGGGAGATAAGACTGTGAAGCAGACAGACCCTGGTGCATGTTGATGTCCTGGGAAAACTATATGCAAAAGGACCAGGTACTGGGGTCATTTGCATCCACAGGGACACGTGATACTATCCCAGCACCCAAGTGACTCTGAATATTAATGAGGTGTCACACCAACTGAAAATGGGATAGCATCCAAGTTACTTGTACCTGTGATTATTGGAATTGACTTTCTAGGATTTACAGAGTTAATCACAGAAGGAGTAAATCCTTCCGTTTCAGCAGCTGTGATGACGAGCAAAGGAAAAAGAAAATGTCAGATAGCGTGGACACATTTTCTTCTGGTGATTTTGATTTGGACTTGTTTGAGTACAGCTCCAAGATTCAGAAATCCAGGAAAGAAAAAAGACCCCTGAAAAAAACTGTGGCAATAAAAGATTGATGGACATAAGGGGTCAATATATGAAAATGCTGAAACTAAACTGATAACTGATTGTGATTTTGTTTCTGAGTGAACTAACAATGTTTCTCTCCATGGTTATTTTAAGCAGCTAGGGTGAAACAAAAACAAGGTGAACCAGTGTTTAAAAAAATGTAATGGGTTACTGTACAGAGTTTGGGCTAGTCCTCAGATGCAGGAACAGATAGAACAATTGATCAGAGGAAGAAGTACAGAACTGAGTTGTTACAGATAGCACATGATAGTCCTATGGGTGGTCACTCAGGGAAGGATCGCACCCTTGCCAGACTGTTCTACAGATCTGAATGGCCTGGAATTCATGAAGATGTTGGTATGTATTGCAGTTCTGGTGCTGAATGTCAGAAAGTAGCCCCAGTGATTAAAAAAGACAAGGTGCCCTTTGTACCCCTACCCTTGATATATGTGCCTTTTTAGAGACTTGCAATGGATGTGGTTGGTCCCTTAGACAAAAGTAAAAAGGTAATTGATTCATTTTGGTAGTATGTGACTATGTTACTCGATACCAGGGGCATTTCCAATGAGTACTGTCTCAGCACCAAAAGTCACAGCAGAGCTTGCCAAAATTTTCAGCAGGGTGGGCATACCTAAAGAGATTATTACTGATTAGGGTAGTGATTTTGGTGCTGCATTACTGAAGGAGCTGTACTGACTACTAGGTATCACTGCCATATGAACCTCCCCTTATCACCCTCAGACAGACGGTCTAGTTGAGCATTTCAGTCAAACCCTAAAATGCATGTTAAAAAGGTTTGTAAAATGGGAAGGGAAAGACTGGGACCAATACTTACCTTACCTGCTTTTTGCTTACAGAGAAGTTCCACAAGCCTCAACAGGTTTTTCACCATTTTATATTCTGTACGGTATTGCTGGAGGGCCGGCCAAGGGAAGAAGGACTGAGCGCCCGGAGGGCTGTTCACCTTCTCTGGGGAGGGTGGGCTGTGGGTTCCGCTGCAATACCGCCACCTGAGTGACCACAAGTGGAGGTGCAGATGGGATGGCAGAGGCACGAGTGGGGCAGACTTTGGCTGAGGGTCCAGAGCGAAGGCACATCTCAGTGTACCTTCATCTCCTTGGACCTTCCATGTGTGCCAGCCTCTGCAGGGGTTGGGGACCAGAAGACCAGAAAAACACCCCATGTCGGCTCCTGGAGATGGGCCCCAGCATCGGAGATGGAGACCTGGAGAGAAGCGCCACCGTGCAGTCCATACAGCACTGGAAAAAGGTTGGAGGGGATGATGGGGGTCTCCCTTCCACCTCACTCGGGGAGGGGGTATCTGAGGGACTACAAAGGGAGGACTCACAAGGGGCGGAAGTCTCCATGACCCTCAGCGAAGCCCAATCGATGCCATGGGAGTCCTTGAGGGAAGGGGACGGCATGGAGTAGAAGGGGCATAAACAGTAAGCAAAAAAAAAAAATGCTGTATGGTAGACAACCTAGAGGGCCACTAGATGTAATAAAAGAAACATGGGAAGATAACCTCTCTCAGAAAAAAATCCATTACATCTTATATGTGTGCTCTGAGAAAGAAACTGGCAAAGTAAGTTGAAATTGCCCATAGTAATTAGGAGGAAGCCCCAAAACAGCAGAAGGTGTATTATGACCATGGGGTAAAAGAGAATGTTTGAGCCAGGTGAAAAGGTCTTGCTACTATTAACCACTGTAGAAAATAAACTGTTAATGAAGTGGCAAGGGCCTTATTAAGTGCTTAGACGTACTGAAACATATAAACATAGATACATAGATTTTGATGGCAGATAAGGACCGCTTGGCCCACCCAGTCTGCCCATTTCCCTACCTATTGGATAAGCTGCAGATCCTAGTTAACCAGCAGCCTACTTCTTCCTACCCCCACCCCCTAGAATTGCCTTATGACTGTCCCATGCATGCTTGAATTCCACCACTGTTTTTGACTCCACAACCTCCTCTGGAAGGCCATTCCATGCATTCAAAACCCTCTCTGTGAAAAAATACTTCCTTAAATTACCTCTGAGCCGCCCCCCTTCTATCTTCAAATTGTGCCCCCTTGTTCTTGCACACCTCTTTTTTTGAAAGATGCTACCCTCTTGGACTTTGTAGATTCCCTTGAGATACTTGAAAGTTTCTGTCATGTCCCCCCTCTCTCTCCTTTCCTCGAGGCTATACATATTCAGCTCCTTAAGTCTCTCTTCATATGTCTTCCGGTGCAGACCCTGCACCATTTTAGTTGCCCTCCTCTGGACAGCCTCCATCCTGTCTATGTCCTTGCGTGATTGGGTCTCCAGAACTGCACGAGTACTCAGATGGGGTCTCACCAACTGTCTGTACAGAGGGATAATAACTTCCTGTTTTCTGCTGGTGATGCCTCTCCCTATGCATCCCAGTATTCCCCAACCCTCCTTGCTGCCCTTTCACATTGCTTGCCCACCTTTAGGTCATCTGATATGACTACCCCAGGTCCTTTCCATTTTATTGTTGTTAGTATCTCACCCCCATTGTGTACTCTTCCCTGGGTTTTGTTTCCCAGGTGCATTACCTTGCACTTCTTAGCATTGAATCTAAACTGCCATACATTTGACCATTCCTCTAACCTTGCCAAGTCCCTTCTCATCCTTTCCACCCCACCTTGTGCATCAACTCTGTTGCAGATCTTTGTGTCATCTGCAAAGAGACATACTTTTCCTTCCAGTCCCTCTGCAATATCGCTTATAAAGACATTGAAGAGGACCGGTCCTAATACTGAACCCTGCGGTACCCCACTAGTAACCCCCTTTCTTCAGAGTGGACTCCATTTACTATTACTCTCTGTGTCCTATTCTCCAGCCAATTCTTTACCCAGGCTGTCATCTTGGGACCCACTCCCAGGCTGGCTAACTTGTATATTAATCTTTTGTGTGGGACTGTGTCTAATGCCTTGCTAAAGTCTAGGTAGGCCATGTCCACAGTCCCTCCCTGATGTACTACTTTGGTCACCCAGTCAAAGAAATCTATCAGATTTGTCTGGCATGACCTTCCCGCTGTGAATCCATGCTGCCTTGGGTCCTGAGCCCCTCTGACCTCTAGATACTCAACAATTCTTTCCTTCAGAAGTGATTCCATCATTTTCCCTACCACTGAGGTTAAACTAACAGGTCTGTAGTTTTCTGCTTCTGCCTTGCTCCCACTTTTGTGAAGGGGAATCACATCTGCCCTTCTCCAGTCCTCGGGTACCACCCCATCCTCCCATGATTTGTTAAAGAGGGTAGTCAGTGGTGTCACTAGTTCTACCCTTAGTTCTTTTAGAATACTGGCACAGTTAACTGTGAGACTGAGGCCCCTGATAGGAAAACTCCTACCAAGATATACCATGCTAACCTCCTGAAGAGATGGGTTGAAAGAAACAACAAAGGCTGCTTTGTTAGTATTACCAGAAACTGATAAAATAAGCATTTGTCAATGCTGAATGTTTGCTTGCTGGTATTAGCATTGGAAATGCAGGAGTTAGACAGATGCAGAGTAGGAAGGGTAGTGAAGTATTGAACTTCACGCCAACCCCACCTCCACCCTGCAGAGACGGACAGGCATTGGGGTATGCGTTTGGGTTGTCACCCAACATTCATGCCATGTCACCTCACCCTATCCTGCAGACACTGACAAGTGTTGAGGTGTGCCTTCAGGTGTTTGGCTTTACAGTCACCCCACTCCATAAGGACATATGCTGAAATGGGTGCAATATAGGAGAATGGGGTGAACTCTGGGGCCGAAGAGTCCTAGGCACACCTCAATGCCTGTCACTGGCTGCAGAGTGGGGGGGGGCTGGAATGGCATGAGCATTACAGTCGAGAATCCAAAGGCACACCCCTGATGCCAGTCAGTCTGTACAGGGTGGGACGTTATGGTTAGAAACCCTAACGCCCTGGGTGTTTGTTGG
The DNA here is from genome assembly GCA_016271365.2 of Neoceratodus forsteri. Taxonomy (NCBI): domain Eukaryota; kingdom Metazoa; phylum Chordata; order Ceratodontiformes; family Ceratodontidae; genus Neoceratodus; species Neoceratodus forsteri. Next base: position 1,377,318,329 of record CM028132.1, on the reverse strand, counting down.
TATTTGCACTACAGATTTTCAACATGGCCTTTTTGTGACCCCACCTCATGAAAGCATTTGGGACCTCTTTTCATGAACAGTGGCAGTGTGATTTAGTCAATGTGTCCCAGACTTTGAGTTCCCACAGCGACCGTGCCATTGTGCGCCAAATGTACGAAAACACAGATCAGGCAGGATGTGAAGAATGACAACTGTAACATTCATAGGAAGGTGTGAAGAGATAGCAATGTTGAAAATCTGTAGTGAAAATATTAAAAATATTGAACTTCCGAGCATACGTGGAAACTGTGCAACGCATTTGCATAACACAGTCATTTAGTGGAATTATTTCACCAAAATTTCAACATAAGCATTTTGTGACCTCTGCTCATGAACACTGTCACTACGATTTTCTTAATCTGTCCCAACCATTGATTTCCCACAGCAACCGTGCTATTCTGCGCCAGATGTTTAAAAGCATATTTTGGGCAGGATATGAAAAATGACAACTGTACTGTTCATAAGAAGGTGTGAAAAAATGCCAATGTTGAAAATCTGGAGTGGAAATACTACAAATTTGTGCAGTTATGAGAGTGCATGGAAAGTGTACAACACACGCTTATCACACAGTCATTTTATTTATTTATTTATTTATTAAACTGTAGGATTACAAGTACCCTTGAGCAGAAACTGCTCGTTTACAAAGGTTCCACGTCACGTCACACGTCACATTTTATGGATGTTTGTCACCAGATTTTCAACACAGGCATTTTAGGACCTCTGCTCATGAACAGAGTCAGTGATTTTACATACGAACATTTTATTTATTTATTTATTTATTTATTTGTTTTATTTTTTATTTTTAGTTTTTGTTGACCGGGTAAGTGCACTAGACAAATCCTGCATATTTTCAGGCACGACCCGGGGGAGAGGGATACAGATGAATGCCAACTGACCTTGAACCAGATTAAGCTGTTGGTGATATTTTTAGTGAAATGAGAGAAATTTGGCCAGGACACCGGGGAAATTCCCCTACTGGCTGCCTAGTTGCCGTCAGTAGGTGTCTCGCTGACGTCACGCTGCATGATAGCAGCACTTCAGCAACAGCACTCGGAGATGGAGGTCGGTGAAAGTACGGTATCTGATGCTACTCTGTGTACAGCCTTGCAGGACTCACCCAGTTTGCCGCGAACATTCCTTGCTGGAAACAGCACGGAGGAGAAAATGAGTGTCAGGGTTGGCTGGGGATATTCCAGCGGTGGGAGTTTGCTTGGCGAGGAGATAATGGAGTCGGCGGCATTAAACCCTGCTTAGTGCATTTCTCTCTGATACCGGAATACAAAAGCAGGCGCCTCCAGGCGATTTTCCCGGAGAACTAATGCTATAAGGACTGTTTCTCTGAGCGGACTCCAGGCGTCACAAACTGTGTGTGGCTTTTGGACTACGATGAGGCCCACAGGACTTCTCTGGACTGGTCTGAAGATTCAGCTCTTACAGGGAGCGGGCTGGCGAGACTGATTCGGTCGTTGGATTCCTGATTCTGCCTGGACTACCTTCTCATGGACTCTTCATCTTCAAAGCATGCCACCGATTCAGAGACACTGGGCCCAGGTATTTCTACACAACATTCAGACATTGCACCTGAAAGCGCTGTAATTACTGAGGGTGGGGAGAGTACTTTGGCTTCTTTGAAACCAAATACCTCCTTTAATAATTCTACTGGGACTCATAGGGATAATGCTGAAATGTTATTACAGGAGGGGGGTAAAGGCTCCCAATCCAGACCTCCTATGTCAGAGTTATTTAGAAATAAATTAGAGCAGGCCCAGTAATGCTGTTCGGATCGATATAAAGGCGGTCTCCCAGAGCATCCGGATAGGTATTATGTTTTAAACAGCTTTTGAAAATTTCTATGGGCTTTTCCCTTCTGACATTTATGCCTTAATCCACATTTCAGGTGAGGATTCGTTTGACATTAGTTTCAGACTAATATTCACTTAGACAAATTTTGGGATAAATCGCTATTCACAAAACCACACCTGTATGGACCCTTTTTTGCTATCCCACTTACTGAGCCACAAATCCGTTACATTACTATTATGTTTCAGTAATGAAGGGGTAAATGTAAGTGACATTTATCATTAGTTACAGTCTAAATGTGACATTCTGAGTCCGCCTGAGGCCTTATTAGATTCTGAAATATATGGACTGGGGGCTGGAAATTCAAAGTGAAGCTTTTTAGTTAATTCTGAAGTTGTGCATCTTCCCAACAGTTTCTTTTTGGGTAAAGATAGGAGTCTGCTTTTATGGCGGTCAACCCAGAGCTTGCTACAAGTGTGGAGCTAAAACCCATATTAGTAGTGTCTGTGGCGTTGGAAATGCCCCTTATGTGGAGGTTTGGTCATTCTCTAGATATGTTACTAACATCTTTCAGTGCAACCTCTGCGATGAGAAGGGCCATGCCTTTCATTAGTGCCCTTGGGCTCGCAGAAATTGTACTGAAGGTTGGGATCAGGATGACTTATTAAAAAAAGAACATGCAAAGAAACAAGGACCTCTTGATAAAACTGCTTCTATGCCCCCAACCCCTCAGGCTGTAGATCATTTAGTCACTCCTAAGACAACAGGGACTGGTATTAAGGAACCCCATACTTCTGTAGACAGCCACGCTACTCCCAAACCTCTCGCCTCCAGTAAACAGACTTCTGGCCTTTCCATGCCCCCCCCCTTTTGAAACAGTCAAGAGCAGACGCCTCACTAGAGCCTCTATAAAACAACCTCCTATAACCCCATTACCTACGAAAATTTTTCCCCCCACAGATGACCCTGGAGTCAGATCTTGAATCTGATACTTCTCATGTGTCAGAACTTATTACTGAAAGCGAAGATAGCAAAGCAACGGAGTTAGCGAAAGAAAAGAAAGAAAAAAGGAAAGAAAAGGAAAGTTAGCCAAAAACATGGCCCTTGACCCCTTAGCTCCCTATGACCATCTTGAAGCTAGCATCACAATGTATGTAGTATAAAACATTTCAAAGACAATTGCCCATTTTGATGTATTTAGGGTCTTTGAAACTTGATATAATTCTTTTACAAGAGACTAGGGTGACATCTCTCTTTGAAACCAAACAGCTGCAAAGGAAATGGATTTGGGGACCTTCCTTTTGGACCTTTGGTCCAGATATTGCGGATGGTCTTGGGGTATTATTTGGGAATACGTCTTTTAAAATATCTAAAGTGATAGATCTTAGACCTGGTAGGTTGTTAATTTTGGATTTTTCTTTGGGGAATTTTCCTTTCATACTAATTAATTTGTATCGCCTCAGACAAAGTTATCTGGATAGAGATCTTGAACGTTAAATCCTTTTGCTAACTGAAAGCATATAATTTGGGTGGAGATTTTAACTGCTCCTAGACATTAATATGAGTAAACAGCTTGGAAAAAAAATATATTGCGATACTAATTTTCTTCACAAACTTATTAAGATTCTGGTCTCCAAGATGTTTTTAAAGTCTACACCACAGAGGCGGTGAATCATATTTCAGACATACTTTGCAACTCGTATTGATATGATTTTGTTTCTCGATATCTCTTTCCAAAATCTTGCTCAGTCACACCTACTGAATTTTCTGATCATTTTATCTTAATTGGCAATCTCTCACTGACACATATTCCCCTATTTTCTCGTCTGTAAATTGTCGGTGGAGATTAAAGACTTCCTTTTTACAGGACACACACTCTTTTTCTAAATTAGAAGTTTTTTTTTTCCGCCAAATTTTCTACTATGGATCTATTTGACCTTTCCTACGATTGGTGGGTACAACTGAAGGGTGAAATTAAATCCTTGTTCATTAAGTGGGGCAAAATTAAGGCAAATTCAGAATATCTTCAATATTTATTACATAGAAATCAGCTGTACAAATTAATGTCCTTACCGCCTAAAGACCATTACTTAGTTCATTCCCAAATTATAACAATAAAGAAATTAATGAAAGCTTTTCAATATGATAGGGCTAAATCTTTAGATTTAGAATTTAAATATGGAATTAAACAAAGCCCTATGTCTGATCCTTTCCAGGCCTGTAAAACTCGTCTCACTAACACCTTAATGATAGGACTTGTTAATTCACAGGGGGAATTGATTACCACCGATATAGGTATGTTGTCTGTTATTCAGCAACATATACAAGAATATTTCTTGTCTTCAACCATGTTGCCTATAGAAACATTTCCGCTTCAAAGATTTCCCACTTTACCTAAGCTTCCAGATAATCTTTTACAGTCCCTGGTACTTCCTATTACTTCATATGAAGTTGCAGAGGTTATTAAAAAGTTAAAGACTGGAACTGCTCCAGGTCTGGATGGCATACCTAATGAGTTTTATAAAGCTTGCTCTAAATATATGGAATTCTTTTTGCCTCCAGTTTTTAATTCTGTTTTAAATTCAATCTCAACTGATAAAACCTTGTCTATTTCTCTTATGACCTTTCTACACAAAAAAGGCGATAAAAGTTTGGTACCTAATTGGAGACCGATTAGTTTATTAAACACCGATTATAAGATTTTAACTAAGATTCTGGATAATACATAATAAAGGCGACAAAATTCTGATTCATCCAGCACAAACTTGCTCTATACCTACTAGAACTATTCAACAAAACCTTTTTGATAAGAGATCGTTTTCCACTTTATCACAAAACTCTCTAGATCCTGGGATTATAGTAGCCCTTGATCAAGCCAAAGCTTCGATCGGTTTGTCATTCCTATTTGTATTTTGTTTTAACTCATTACGGTATTCCGGAAACATTTGTTCATTGGATAACCAAACTATATAGTCAGGCAGTTACTATACCAATTGTGAACGGATTACTGGGTACTGAAATTAAAATTAATAAAGGTGTACGGCAAGGTTGCCCTTTCAGCCCTCTTCTGTATACTTTTATTTTGGATCCAGTCATCAGAAATATTGTTTCTGACCATCAAATTATAGGGCTTTCTCCCTCCCCCTGGTTAGACAAAGTGAAAGTTACAGCATTTGCAGATGATGTTACTTTGTTATTGGCAAATGCTTTGTCACTACAACGAGCATTAGAGATTTTTTCTTTTTTTGGGGAGTTTTCAGGGGCATCTCTAAATATGGAGAAAAGCTTTATAATACCTTTACAACACACTCCCTCACTGGTTCCTAACTATTTTAATATACCTGTATCACGCACTCCTCAAAAATATAGGGATATGGTTCGGGAGTTGATGATATGGCCCTATAATTGGGAAAGACAATTGGGCATAGGAGAATTAAAAGTAAACCTTTGGAAAAGCTGGACTTTTAGTAAACTAAAAGAATAGCTATTATTAAACAATTTTGTTACCCTGTTTACATATATAAGTCATCTTTTCCTCCTCCTACATCTGTGAAACTAGGTTATATAGTATTTTTTCCAGATGCTTTGGGAAACAAACTTAACCCTGTTAAGAGGGACTACACTACCTTTCAAAGAAAGATGGTGGTCTACACATGATCAACCCTGTCATTTTTCCATTCTAATTTTTATTTTCTTCTTTTCGTTTCTTTGGACGACCTTCATTACCATAGCAGTTTTGGGTCCGGTCAATCTAGCATAAATATTTCTTTAAATGGTCATTGTTTCCTCCAAAAATTATCTCCTCTGATTCTTTACCTAAGTATGGACTTCCCACCCTTAAGAAATTATATCAGTGGAAGATTCCACTACAAAAATTACTTTCCCTGTCTCGAAAATCTTTTTATACATATATTGTTTATGAAGTCCAGAAAATTGCACTGTTATTTTCTAATTGTACTCCCACTAAAATGATTTTTGCATTACATAAATTAACAGATTACAGAATCCCAGTCAAAACTTGGGACATTATTTGGATTTCAGCTCATGGAAGATTAGGCGTCAGAGGGAATATGAAATACAAACCTCTAGATGAAAGATATTGTTTAAGACCACAATGCATTGATGTAGAAGAAAGTCAACAACATTTTTTTATAGATTGCGTGGATAGTAAGGCTTTTTGGTCTCAAGCAGCACTTTACTGGAAGATGCCACATTTAAATTTATTAACCTATAATACTCTCATTTTAGGGGAATATACAGGGATTTGGAAAACTTATCATAAAAGCACTTTAAATGTTTTCTTTGCCTTATTACAGTATTTTTTATGGCAAGCTCACTGTAAATTCGTGTTATAACAGCAACAGATATCTTATTCTGTTATAATTGAGTCTGTTCACAATGATTTGCTTGCTATACATATGACTGATAGGAAGTTTTCTTCTAATGAAAAAATGACAAATTTATGGAAACACTTTCCTATATCATGAAGATTTTTGTTAGGATTGTATGTAACACATTGTTTTTTGTTCTTCTTATATATAATTATTTCTTTGTATTCATACTTATGGTTTGCCCTTTTTCTTTGTGATGTTATGTTTTTTCTCAATAAAAACTTCCCCTACTCTTTTCGATAAGTGCCATAGGATCTTTAACATCCACCTGAACTACTACCAATCCAGGCAGATGGGACTTCGGTTTAACGTCTCATCCAAAAGATGGCACCTCAGAAGTGCAGCACCCCTCTCATGCTGCACTAGTGTCAGTACTAGGATATTAACCCAAGTGCCAGATGTGGGACCTGAACCCACAGCCCTCTGATCTCCCGGCCTCAGAGGCGAGTGTGCTACCTACTGAGCCACTGACATACATACGAACATACAAATCTGCCAGCAGAACAGACCAATCGGTCTATCTAAGTCTGCCCAAGTGTGCAGCTAGCACCATAGATTGCAGCTGCCCCAGCCTTCTCCCCCTCAGTTCCTCCCCTGCTTGTCCCAGCCCGTGCCCCCTGACTCTTGCTTTATCCCACTCCTTCTTAAAGCTGTTGACTATCCTACATGTTACCACCTGCTCTGGCAGTGCATTCCAACTAACCACCACCCTCTCAGTGAAGTAGTGCCTTCTCATTTCCCTCTTGAAATGTTCCTCTTCCACCCTTAGTCCGTGCCCCTCGTCTCTCTTCCACTCTTCAGTTTAAACACCCCCTCGGTGCTAGGTTAGTTACCCACTCAGGTATTTAAATGTATCAATCATATCCCCCCTATCCCTACTCTCCTCCAGTGTGTACATGTTCAGCTCCTTCAGCCTAACTTCATATTCCTTTCCTTCCATCCCCTTTAACATTTTTTGTTGCCTTCCTTTGCATCCCACTCCAATAACTTTATATCTCTCCTCAGGTATGGCCTCCAGTATTGCACACAGTACTCCAGGTGCAGTCTGACCAATGATCTGTAGAGAGGTAGGATCACATCCCTGTGTCTGGATGAGAACCCCCTTGTGATGCAGCCTAGCATCCAGTTTGCCTTCGATACTGCTCTTCTGCACTGGGCCGAGTTGTTCTTGCTCCCAGTTACCAACACCCCTAGGTCCTTCTCCTCCTCTGTGATCCCCAACCTCACCCCCCCAACCAGTAGTCCCTCTTCTGGTTCTTAGCCCCGAAGTTCATCACCTTACACTTTTTTGCGTTGAATCCTAGCTTCCACTCCACCGACTATGTCTCTAGTTTGGTTATTTTGTTTTTTTATTTTAGTCTTTGGTAACTGGGTAAGGCCCACTAGGCACAAGTGCCTGTTTTCAGGGGTGACCTGGGAGCACTGGGCAGTTAAGTGACTTGCTCAGAGTCACACAGTATGCAAGTGGAGGTTGTGAGAATCAAACTCAGGTCTAGTCTGCTGGATGTATCAAGCTTGTTCACACCTCATTCCTCTAACCTCTAGGCTATACTGCCCCCTGTAGTTTTTCCCAACTGTCATTTTCGTCCACCACCGCCCCCAATTTGGTATCATCTGTGAACAGACTAACCCTGCTCCCTGGTCCATGTGCTATATCAGAGATAAAGAGCCCAAATCACACTGGGCCCAGCAGTGACCCCAGCGGCACCCCGCTTGTCACTGCTCTGGGTGCTGAGAGCTCCCCCCAAACCACCCTCTGCACCCTTCCCTGTAACCAGTTCTCTATCCATTTAGTCAGCTTTTTCCCCACCCCCACTGCCATCAGCTTCCCCCCCAGTCTCCCATGAGGCACTGTATCAAAGGCCTTACTGAAGTCCAAGTACAGGACATGTACCGCATGGCCTCTGTCCAACTCCCTTGTCACCCAGTCACAATACTCTATTAAGTTGGTTTGACAAGATCTACCTGAGAGGAACCCGTTTTGCTGCCCATCTTGGAGGCCATTACTCTCTAGGAATGCCACCAGCCCCTCCTTCAGTATCGCCTCCATAAGCTTATCCACTATGGACGTGAGACTGACCGACCGATAATTTCCTGGCTCCTCCCTAGGCCCACTCATATGTAGGGGCATCACATGGGCTACCCTCCAGTCCTGGGGCACACACCCTGTTTCCAGGGAGGTGTTGAACAGATCTGCCAGCAGCTCAGCCAACAGCCATACCTCTCAACCTCCTACCTCATAAATCAGGGACAAGGCTTAAAAAAATCAGGGACTAAGGACCAAAATCAGGGACACATCTTCAAAATTAGAGATATCCACCCAGAAAACTGGTAGAATATTGGGCTTAGTGCAAAATGCATTTTCTAAAGAAGAACAAGTCTGTAACTTTAATGCTTGACATTGTTTTGTGCTTACAGTCCCCACTGTTTAGCCACAAAAACACAAATTTTAGGAGGGACAGAGTAATATTTTGAGGCAAAATCAGGGACATCCCTGAAAATCAGGGACACTTGAGAGGTATGCCAACAGCTCTGACATCTCCCTAAGCACCCTGGGGTGGATGCCATCAGGACCTGGCACCCTGTCCACCCTTACTGCCCCTCTAGCACCCTACTCCCTGCTATCACTTTGTCCGTCACCTCCCCCTTCCCCACCCCCAGTCCATGCTGCTAGTGGACCATCCCTCTCCTTAGTGAAAATGGAGTAGAAGTACTCATTTAGAAATTCCGCTTGCTCCTCCCCCTTTTCCATCCAATCCCCTCCCCGCTTTATCCTCACAATATGTTCCTTGCACTTCCTCTTTTCCCTGACATACCTAAAAAAGTCCTTGTCCCCTTCCTTTATGCTCTGTGCTAACCTTAATTCCCTGGAGGCCTTAGCTTTTTTCTCCCTGGTGGCCATCTCCCTTGACCAACTCTCACAAGCCTCCTTATCTTCTCCCTTCCCTGTTCTCCTGTACTTCTGGTATGCAGCCCTCTTTGCCCTCACCCCTTGCAGCAATTCCTTGTTCAGCCAGAATGGTTTCTTGGCTCTGCTCTTCTTACTCCTGGCCCTGGTTCAGGCTACTGTGGCCACTGTTAGCCCAGTCTTTATGACTCCCCACTTTTGTTCTCCATCCATCCCCGGCCTTATATCGTAGAGTCTCCCTTGCAGCATTGCTCACCTCCTCCCAAAGTCCACCCTACTAAAGTCCACCACCTTAGTGCCCATGCCTCTTGTCTCCCTGCCCAGCACGAGAATGAGACACACTGTTTGGTGATCGCTACTCGCTAGTGGGTCGTCCACCGTTACCTCCCTCACCACCTACCCATTTGCTAGTGCTAGGTCCACAACCTTGTAGGCCCACTTAACCAATTGTGTCAGAAGGCCATCCTGGAATGCATCAAGGAGCACCTGCTCCCTGGTACTGCTAGTAGCCGGGGTGCTCCAGTCAACCCCTGGTAGGTTAAAATCCCCCACTATCACAATACTCCCCTTCTGCACACCCTCCTTATCTGCTCTGCCAACTCCCTATCCAGTTCCCGGACTGGGCTGGTGGTCCATACACCACTCCTGGCCTCAGCTTTTGCCCTTGGGTCCAGGAGCTGCACAGCACCTCTGTCTCTCCTCTTCTCCCTCGTCCCTTATGCATTTGATCCCTTCCCTTACATAGAGTGCAACCCCCCCCTTCCAACTCCCTGGTCTCTCCTGTATCCCGGGATTACCAAGTCCCAATCATGGTACTCTGTGGCCCAAGTCTCTGTCACTGCTGCAATGTCCGCCTTCCCCTCTGAAAGGAGTGCCTGAAGCTCTGCAGTTTTGTTCCCCAGGCTTCTTGCACTGAGAGAGACCACCTTCCACCCCTACCCTTCCTTCTCCTCACTCTTCTCCTTGGCCTGTGTCCCTCCTCCCAGTAGTCCGCACCCTTTCTCCTCCTCAGTTTTACTAGGTGGTGGTGCCTTCTGTATTACACTCAGACCACTCAGCCTGCCTCCACCTTTACCTGTATCTGGGGGGGTGAGCTCATTAGGCTCCCCTGTCCAGACCTTTCTACCAACCTCTGTCTTTTGGCCACCACCCCCCACTAGTTTAAATCCACCTTAGTTTTTTAATCATTTCACTATTTCTTCTCTAGCGGAGCCATCTCTAGCGACTTCCGGCAACCAGCTCCCGCACCCCTGGACCAGGTCGTGCACATGCGAGAAACTTGCCTTTCACCCAGGGTCAGCCGTACCCCTGGGGGTGCGCAGCTCTCATGTCCAGAGATGCAGGGCACGGCCATCAGCCGGGGAGATCACCCTGCTATTTTCCTCCTCTATTTTCTCCCCAGGAGCTGGACATACAATGGCCTCAAAGGCATGTAGTGCCGCCGGCTGCCGCACTCCCCCCTCTCGAGCACACAACTGCAGTGCAGCCGGCCTCTACACAGTGCGATGCTATACACCCAACCACCCCAGAGGAAGAAGAGCAGTCGTGGGACACTCAATCCTTCCTCTCCCCAGCCAGCTCCCGGTAGCCTGAGTCTGTTCCCGAACCTGGGTCGCCAGCGTGGCATGAGGTGTGGCGTCCAGCACCTTAACCTCAGTGCCACGTGGGCCTAAATCCACCTTAGTAGAGATATAACCTTCTAAGCCCCTTCCTGCTCAAGTGTAGCCTGTCCCCCACGTACAAGTCACTATTCCCCCAGACCCTACCCCAGTTAGTCACTAATCCATATAATTTTTGGTGTGGCACCAATCCCTCAGCCACTCATTGAGCTCCTCAATCCTAACCTCTTCTCGCCGTGCTTGCACATGGTACCGGGAATACCTCCGAGAATGCCACCGACTCTCTCCCCTCACACTGCCTGCCCAACTCCTCAAACCTCCCCCTCACTACTTCCACAGTATCCCCCGACAAGTCATTTGTACCCACATGAAACACTAAATGAGGTTTCTTCCTCCCCCTCGCTGCACACTTGAGCAGTTCTTGCCCTGCCCCTCCTGCAGTCAACCCGGGGATAGCTTTAACCCAAATATGGCAGTACCTTCCCCCCCCTTCCGCCCTATCTCACCCATTTCAGTATAGATCCCCCAGGATGAGTACCACCCATTCCTTACCCCTTTCCCTTCTAATGCCCTTCCACCACCCCAGTATTCCTTCTTCCCTGCCCCTTACCCCCACCAGTTTCACCTTCTGTGACTTCTGTATCTGCACCCCTTACTTCCACCTCACCCCTTTTCTCTGCCTTATTCCTCCCATCCCTCTTGAACTCCTTCCCAGCCTGACTACTTCCTACTGGGCTTCCCATGTCAACTTCCCCTCCTCCCCTGCTGATTTCCAACCCCTCTCCTATCCCCGTTGTTGTCTATTTACAGCCCCCATTCCCTTTGACCGCCGATAGTGATGCCCCTCCCATTCTTCCCCTTTCCCGTAGCCTTCTCTCCTCCAGTCACCCCCTCTTTCCTTATTAGCTCCCCTTGTACCCTTTCATCCTCGCTATCTCTTCCCCTACTTGTTGCCATCGCTGTCATGCCCCGCTTGTCCTCCCCCCTTCAGTATGTTCCTGCTCCCCCTCTCTCTCCCATAGCAGAGGCTTGAATCTATTCCTAGTTGATACCCCTCCTACATCTCTTCCCCTACCGGTTCCTCCTCCTCCTACTTGTTCCCTCCATTGCCCCCTGGTCCCACCCCTGGTCCTCCCTACCTGCAGTCATCTGCTCTCCCGAGTACTCCTCATGGTCTCTTCCTCCCCATCAGAAGGCCCCCCTTGCCTCAGGCACCCCTCCCTTCTCCTCTGTTTTCTCTAGTACCTCTGATACTGGGGTCGGTTTCAATCCCTAGTTTTTCCCCGTCCCCCTGCCATCCCCTATTCCCCCAGCCAGAATGCCTACCGTGCTCATCTGCTCTGCCACTTAGACTCATCCCTAACCTCCACAGTTCCTCCCTCAAACTAGCCAGTTGTCTACGGACCATACACCCCCCATCCTCCAAGCCCAGTCCAGGATCATGGCAGACCCACGCCCTGTACACACCACCACCATTCCAAAGATGCCTGCCCTGTTGACATGTGGCACCTGCCCCATTTTGGCCCCCATCTTATGTTACGGGCTCTTGCTCCCAGTTTCTGTACCCTTCTACTACTGTTAGGCCCCTATTTACTCAAATTTCTGTTCCTCCCACACTAGTCCCACTACTGCCCTCTAGCCGATCGGGTTAATTCAGTCTCAAATCTCATCCATTAGATACTGTATTACTGTAGCAATCCTAAAGCCTCCTTGTCTGTTTTTCACCCCTCAGCTACCATACTTTTTGTTCTCAGCCCTTATATAGTTTCACTTAGCCCAGTTAGAAATCCTATTGCACTCCAAATATTACTCAGCTCAGTTAGAGAAATAAACAGAACAACTAAATCTGTATTATTACAGCAATCCTAAAAGTATCTAATATATGAACATATGAAGAAGCCAGCAGAAGAAGGCCATTTGGTCTATCAAGTCTGCTCGATTGCAGGGTCCACAGCTTGAGCTAATGTCCCTGCCCCCTCCCTCCCCACTCCTCCCATCCTCCTTACCCATGATTCTTACCTTTCCCCTATGCCTATCCCAGCCTCTCTTAATGCTGCCCACTGTCTTCAATGAGCTGACCTCTTCCGGCAGTGCAGTCCAAGTGTCCACCACCCTCTCTGTGAAGAAGTGCTTCCTGACCTCCTCCTAAACCTCCCACCCTCCAGCTTAAAACTGCGCCCCCTTGTGATATGGTTGCCACTCAGCTTAAAGAGACTTTCCTTATCAACATGATTTATCTCTTTCAGGTACTTGAATGTCCCAATCATGTCCACTCTCTCTCTCTCTCTCCTGTCTTCCAGGGAGTACATGTTCAGTGCCCTCAACCTCTCCTTGTATGCCTTGCCCTGCTGATGGGCTGTCATCTTTGTAGCCCTCCTCTGTACCTTCTCCAGCAGGTTAATGTCCTTTATGAGGTGTGGGCACCAGTACTGAACTCCATACTCTAGATGCGGCCTTACCAGTGTCCTGTACAAGGGCAGTATAACCTCCTCTCTCCTACTACTGATCCCCCTAGCTATGCATCCCAGCATCTTGTTTGCCTTTGCTGCTGCTTTCTTGCACTGTGTGGAGTGCTTCAGGTCACTAGTGATCATCACTCCCAGGCCGTTCTCCTCCTCTGATGCAGATACTCAGACTCCCCACAGGTAATACTCTGTCCTGGAATTCTTGGCTCCAATATGCATAACTTTACATTTCTTGGCATTGAAGCCAAGCTGCCAGATCCTGGACCACCTCCCCAGCTTTTCCAGATCTTCCTGTAGGTCCCGTATCCCTTCAGCTGTGTCCACTCTCCCACAGAGCTTGGTGTCATCTGCGAATAGGCACATTTTGCCTTTAATGCCATCCCCAATGTCATTGATGAAGATATTGAACAACACTGGCCCCAGCACAGAGCCCTGTGGGACCCCACTGGTTACCTCTCTGGTGCCAGATAACTCTCCCCCACCATCACCCTCTGGGTTCTGTCCCTCAGCCAGTTTTCCACCCATCTGGCCATCTTTTCCCCAACTCCAAGATCCACCAACTTCCTGATCAACCTTTTGTGGCGCACAGAGTGAAAGGCCTCGCTGAACTCAAGATAGAGGATGTCTACTGCTTGGCCCCTGTCTACTGTCTTAGTGACACAGTCAACAAAGTCAGTCAGATTTGTTTGACATGATCTCCCCCCCCCCATGAACCCATGCTGCCTCTCATCCTGGAGATCACGTTCCTTTAGATATTCCACCAACCTTTCCTTTAGTATGGTCTCCATGAGCTTGCCCACAATGGAGGTCAGACTGACTGGTCTGTAATTCCCTGGATCATCCTTGGGACCGCTTTTGTGAAGGGGCACTACATATGCTGTTCTCCAGTCCTGTGGTACCACACCTGACTCTAGTGAACTATTAAATAAGTCTGCTAGTGGTCCTGCCAGCTCCTCAGCCAGTTCCTAAAGCTACCAACTTTCCGAGGCCTAAAACTGGGATGGTCCTTCCTGACCATGACCTCCCTCCTCCCACCGTGTCACTCCCACTGGCACCGCCGCAGACAGTGCTGCACACAATTAAATTTTACTGCTTGCTCTGGCCATGCCACCCCACAGTAACACCACTAGCAAACATCCAGATTAAAACAAATCATCATTCTGATGCCGCAAGTTCCAAATCATGATGTACAGAAAGTTCATTAGAAGCAAACCTGCGTTAAATTGTGATCAGACATTTGAGCTGCATGTATTGCTCCTCCTGACAGTCCCATCCAATCCACTTACAGTCACCTCATTTGCTGAGCAAACTTCACTTCAGTGACTCCCACCATCATACCAGATTGTTTTCACACACTTCCTTACAGCTGATCAGGTTCGGATACCTTAGTTCCCTGCTGCTGGTCTCTTCTCTGTCTGGAGTCCCTCTCAGCTGCTGGCAGGCAGACATCCACATTCACTTGTTTGCACTACTACCCAGTCTAATCTAACAGGAAGGAACATGCTTTACTGTGCTTCCACTGACATGCTTACGGTGCAACACAGGCACAGGGGTTGAAGTTGCAGACTGCTGTCCAGCCTGAGCAGTGCCGCAGTGGTGCTGAAATAAATGTCTTTCACGAATTAGTAGTCAGCAAAAAAAAAAAAAAAGGACAAAACTGGGACAAGTAAGCAAAAACCAGGACAAAAGTGACATTTTGTAAAACTTGTGGGGACACCAGGACATGCTGCCCAAAACAGGGACTGTCCTGGGAAAATAGAGACTGTTGGTAGCTTTACCTTTAGTACCCTTGGATGTACTCTGGGCCTGGTGATTTATCCACTTTCAATGCCAGCAGACCCTCCGTCACTCTATCCTCCTCTGTCACTATGTCTGTGCCCCCCCTTCTCTTTTCCCTCCTGAGGGCACTGGCCCATCCTTCTCCCTGGTGAAGACAGAAGTATTAATTTAGTATCTCTGCTTTTCCTCCATTATCCTCCACCCACTCCACACCTTTCTTAAGCCTAACAATCCCTTTTTTCTTGTCCCTTTTCTCACTTATATAGTGAAAGAAAGCCTTCTGTGTGTCAGCGTGGCTCAGTTGGTAGCACATCCGCATCTGGCCTAGAAGGTTGTGGGTTCTTGTCCCACACCCTGATTGAACTTGCACCTAAAAATCGCTGGCATCCGAGTGCAGTATTAGGGGGATGCTGTACTGCTAGGGTGTGCCGTCCTTCAGATGAGACGTTAAGCCGAGGTCCCTTCTACCCATCCTGATGTTGTCCTGGTGGGTGTCCAGGTGGAAGTAAAAGAACCCAGGGCACTTTTCGGAAAGAATAGGGGACATTCCCAGTGTCCTGGCCAACATTCCCTTTCCCATAAACTGGTTCATGCAATTATCCAGGCTGTGTGTGGGTGATGATGTGCGATATGGCTGCCACTACACATTCAGTCACTTCACTACCAGTCTAGCATTGCTTGTAAAGTGCTTTGGGATACACTGTGTATGAAAAGCAGTATATAAATGCTGATTCTTCTTCTTCTCCTTCTCCCCCTTCTTAATTCCTTCAGCTATTTGAAGCTCCTTCTGTGCCTTTGCTCGCCGTTCTTCCTTACTTGCCTCACTAGCCAACCTTAGGTAATTTTCCCCATCCACCTCTCTCTTGGTCTTCCTGAATTTTCTATAGGCCAACCTCTTTTCCCTTACTGCCTTGGCAACCGCAGAACTGAACCAGCTGGGTGCTTTGGCCCTTGTGTTCTTCCCTCTGAGCTGAACACACTCATGTGTGGCAACTAGTATTCCTTCCTTAATGATGGACCACTTTACGTCCACCCCCATATCTGCTCTGATGCCCACCAGATGGCTCCTTAGCACCTCGCCCATTTTCTTGCAGTCTGCCCTCCTGAAATCCAAGATTTTGGTCATAGAAACATAGAATTTGACGGCAGATAAGGACCGCTTGGCCCACCCAGTCTGCCCAAATCCCTACCTGATGGATAAGCTGCAGATCCTAGTTAACCAGCAGCCTACTTCTTCCTACCCCCAACCCCTAGAATTGCCTTATGACTGTCCCATGCATGCTTGAATTCCCCACTGTGTTTGACTCTATGACCTCCTCAGGAAGGCTGTTCCATGCATCTACAACCCTCTCTGTGAAAAAATACTTCCTTAAATTACCTCTGAGCCGCCCCCTTCTATCTTCAAATTGTGCCCCCTTGTTCTTGCACACCTCTTTTTTTGAAAGATGCTACCCTCTTGGACTTTGTTGATTCCCTTGGGGTACTTGAAAGTTTCTATCATGTCCCCCCTCTCCCTCCTTTCCTCGAGGCTATACATATTAAGCTCCTTAAGTCTCTCTTCATATGTCTTCCGGTGCCTTCCCTGCACCATTTTAGTTGCCCTCCTCTGGACAGCTTCCATCCTGTCTATGTCTTTGCGGATATTGGGTCTCCAGAACTGCACGCAGTACTCCAGATGGGGTCTCACTAGCTGTCTGTACAGAGGGATAATAACTTCCTGTTTTCTACTGGTGATGCCTCTCCCTATGCATCCCAGTATCCCCCCAGCCCTCCTTGCTGCCCTCTCACATTGCTTGCCCACCTTTAGGTCATCTGATATGACTCCCCCAGGTCTCTTTCCATTTTTGTTGTTGTTAGTATCTCACCCCCCATTGTGTACTCTTCCCCTGGGTTTTTGTTTCCCAGGTGCATTACCTTAATTCTTAGCATTGAATCTAAGCTGCCATACATTTGACCATTCCTCTAACCTTGCCAAGTCCCTTCTCATCCTTTCCACTCCACCTTGTGCATCAACTCTGTTGCAGATCTTTGTGTCATCTGCAAGAGACATACTTTCCTTCCAGTCCCTCAGCAATGTCACTTATAAAGACATTGAAGGGACCGTCCTAACTGAACCCCTGCGGTACCCCACTACTAACCCCCTTTTTTCAGAGTGGACTCCATTTACTATTACCTCTGTGTCCTATTCTCCAGCCAATTTTTACCCAGGCTGTCATCTTGGGACCCACTCCCAGGCTGGCTAACTTGTATATTAATCTTGTGTGTGGACTGTGTCAAATGCCTTGCTAAAGTCTAGGTAGGCCATGTCCACAGCCCCTCCCTGATCAACTACTTTGGTCACCCAGTCAAAGAAATCTATCAGATTTGTCTGGCATGACCTTCCCGCTGTGAATCCATGCTGCCTTGGGTCCTGTGCCCCTCTGGCCTCTAGATATTTAACAATTCTTTCCTTCAGAAGTGATTCCATCATTTTCCCTACCACTGAGGTTAAACTAACAGGTCTGTAGTTTCCTGCTTCTGCCTTGCTCCCACTTTGTGAAGGGGAATCACATCTTCCCTCCTCCAGTCCTCGGGTACCACCTCATCCTCCCATGATTTGTTAAAGAGGGTAGTCAGCGGTGTCACTAGTTCTACCCTTAGTTCTTTTAGAATTCTGGGATGAATCCCATCAGGCCCCATTGCTTTGTCCACCTTCAGTTTTAGGAGTTCTTTCAGAACCCTTTCTTCTGTAAATGGGCTGGTATCAACTTCTGTATCCAGAGTGTTTCTACTGTTTGTTTTGGGTACCTCCCCTCTTCCTTTGTAAATACTGAGCAAAAATATTTGTTTAGTATCTCTGCCTTTTCACAGTCACCCTCTGCCCACCCTCCCTCCCTTTATTAAGCCTCACTATCTCCTCCTTGGTCTTCCTTCGCTCCCTGATGTACCTGTAAAAGGTTTTATCCCCCTTCTTAACTGAGTTGGCTATCTTTTCCTCGGTTTGGGCCTTTGCTGTTCTGACTGCCTTCCCAGCTTCCTTTTGGTTTAACTGATACAGTTCTCTGTCCTGTTCCTTCTGTGATTCCTTGTACTTCCTGAATGCTTTCTTCTTCTCTTGAACCTTCACTGCCACTTCCTTTGAGAACCATAGTGGTTTCTTACCTCGTTTCGTTTTGTTTATTTGCTTTACACAAAGGCTTGATACCTCTGTGATGGCAGTTTTTACTATTCCCCATTGTTCTTCCACCCCTCCTTTCTGCCCATTTGCTAGTGCATTCCTTAGGCACTCACCCATTTTGACAAAGTCAGCCCTCCTAAAATCCAGTACCTTTGTCTTTGTATGGCTTGACTCTATTGCTGTTTGTGTAGAACCATACTGTTCGATGGTCGCTAGTTCCCAGATGGCTACGCACTTACATCTGTGATCCTCTCTTCATCTCCATTTGAGAGAACCAGGTCTAAGATTGCTCCCTCTCAGTGGGCTCCAATACTAGTTGTCTAAGGCATGCCCCTGTGGGCATCTAGAATAACCCACTCTTAGAAGTGGCTGCTGCAACTGCACTCCAGTTAACATCTGGCATATTCAGATCACCCATCAGCAATATCTCCCTTTTTCTGCCATTCTAAGTATACTTTCTATCATTTCCTTGTCCATTTCCTCCCCTGAGAGAGGTCTGTATACAACCCTGTGCGTATTGTGGTGCCATTGCGGTCTCAAATTTACCCACAGTGCTTCTTCTCCTCCCTGTTTACCCTTTTGTTCTGTTGCTTGATTCCTTCCCTTATGTAAAGAGCTACTTCTCCTCCTCTTTTACCCTCCCTGTCCCTCCTGTAGATAGTGTATCCTGGTATGTTTACATCCCAGTCATGGTTTTGTGTACCATGTTTCTGTGACTGCCACAATATCCAGATGTTCCTCCTCCATCAAGGCCACTAATTCAGGAAGCTTGTTACTCAGACTACGGGCACTGGTACTCATTGCTCTCCATTTTTGATGGCTTTACCTTCTGTTGCAGCATCCCCACTGACCTTTCTATCTTGGTCTTTTCTCATTTAGTACCCTGTTTTGTAGGGAGGCGGGATTTTCCTGCTGCTTATCAGTGCCTCCCCTTGACTAGTTTAAAAGCTTGCCAATGAAGATTTAAACCGATTGCTCAAAAGACTTGTTCCCTTCCTGACAGATGCAGACCATCCTGCTAGTATAGGCTGGTGTCCCTCCAGGTGGAACCCCAGTCTCAATGAAGCCAAACCCTGTGCTCCACACCATTTTTTCAACCAGTCTATTAAACTCATGGTGCAAAGTACCCTTGCCTCACTCCATGCCATTGACAGGCAGCACCTCTGAGAAGGATACTGTGTGTGCTACTTGTCTTAGGCCCCTCCCCAATTCTACAAAGTCCTTCTGCACTGCTCTAATCTCATGATGAGCCAGTCATTTGTCCCTAGGTGGACAATGACGTCCAGCTCAGACTCCCTGCAGCTGCTCCCGTGATCCTGAGGATGCTTCCTGTCCCTCCAAGCCATGGCACCAGGCAGGCACCTTCTGGTTTTCCCTGCTCCCCCGTTCTATCCCTAACACTTGGGTCCCCCACCAGGAGCTGCTTCCTTTCCTTGTGGTGTCCTCTGTCTCCTTCCTGTGGGCCTCCCTTGTGACAGCTGTCCTCAGCCTCCTTAGTCTCCTCTGTGGGTGCATCCATAGGGGAGCTGTGCTCCCCCAGAATGGTGTATGGATTGTGGAGTGGAACAACTTACTGGGTGTGCCTTTGTTCCACCATCCTCACCCTTCCTGAGCCCACTGTGCTCCAACTGCTGTGTTTTCTTCGCAACCGCTGAGGTAGTGGTGGTGGCTCTGGTGCTCCCTGGATGGGGGAGGTTCCCTTCTTACCGTCCAGTGTGGCCTGGGGGAAGGTTCCCTTACTACTGTCCAGCATGGCCTGAAGATGGGCAACTTCCTCCCTCAGGGCAGAGTTGTCTGCAAATAGGGCAGCATCTCAGCCTCCAGAAGACTCCCGGAAGACTGCCCCCACAGCCATTACATTGTACTACTCCCACATGTTTATCTACTTTTTCTTTGTGTGTGTGTGTGATTGGTTTGTTATATGAAATATATATATTATACAATGTGTATGCTTATATTGTCAGTGCAGTGTGCTAGAGAGGATATGACAGTGATATGCCTTGCACTCTTGAGAAATGATGTCAGAACCTCAGGTATAAAGGAACTATTTCCAGGGGTGAGGGGTGGGAAGGGGTTGGGCCTAAACTGTGCCCTCATAAAACAATCAGCTAAAAGCTCTGACCCAGCACTGCGATGAGTGCCTTCCTGTCAGCAAGATGCCTTCACAACAATTTGACAGAGAAAATACCCTGCTAATCAAACAGAGAAAAATCCAGACATCCAACTCAGACACAGGTAACCCTCCCCAGCCCCAAAACAGCCTGGTGGTTTGTGCTCTGAAAGCGGTCAGCCCCAAAATAAGTCAGCTGTGCTTTACACTCTTTTTGCACTGAAAATTTTAAGAATTAAGCCAAATGATTGACTAGTGACACCTGTGATGTAAGCAGGCCTTTCAATGTAGGCAGGCTGCTGTCTGGTTCCAATACACAAAATATTTAAGTGAAACCAGGGATATAAACTTAACTACTCAGCCAGCAGGACACTTTTAAAATGTTGCAAAAATATCCCTCTAAATCCTAGGTCTCAACCCCAACAATCAAGCAAATTCAGTTGTATCTCACTCCCTCTGGTTATAAAATTACTACACTTTTAATGGAATCCTGCAATTCTCTGCTTAATGCCAATAAGGAGAAAAAAAATGAAACTCTTTGTAGAAAGCGTAGCTCCCCTGTTTTACAATATTATGCCTTACCAAGTTTCCAGCTCCTAAATGAAGTTACAGTTTGTTCTTTGCAGTGTTGCAAGGTTCTCTGCTTCAGACAAATCAAAAGTCAGACTAGTCTTAGTCAGGATGCTTTCCCTGCCCATATCCAAATGGAACCACACTGTGCAATGGTCACTTCCCTCCAGTGGCTCCCTGACCATTATTTCCTGTACATGCTCCCCATTTGTGAGCACCAGATCAAGAATTGCCTCAGCTCTTGTTGGTTCAGTGATGTCCTGAGTCAGGAACCCACTCTGCAGTCCTTACAGGATCACCTGACTCTTAGCACATGTTGTGGATGGTATCCTCCAGTCCACCTTGGGCAGGTTGAAGTCCCCCACAATTACCACCGCTCCTTTCCCTGCAGCTTCCAATATTTGTGAGATCAGTTCCCTGTTTCTCTCCTCATCTTGATTGGGTGGTCTGTAAACCACCCCTAACCTCACCTTTCTCCCTCTATTGGACCTTAACTGAACCCATAATGTCTCCACCTCCCCTTACTCTGATTTCTCCCTCATGCAAGTTATTCTCTCCCTCATATAAACTGCCACCCCTCCCCCTTTCCTGACTACTTTGTACCTCCTGTATAGTTTATATCCAAGGATAGCAAGGTCCCAGTCATGGTGTGATGTTGCCCAAGTCTCGGTTACTGCAGCTATGTCCACCCTCCTGTCTGCTAAGAGTGCCTGCAGGTCATCCATCTTGTTTCCAAGACTCCGCGCATTCAGAGACACCACCCTCCACCTAGAATCTGACATTCCTTCTCTTCCCTCTTTTCTTCTATTCACATTTATCCCCTCTGTGTGCACCCCTCCACATACCCTTGTTATGTGTTCCTCACCCCTTCACCCTTTGCTAACTGTGTATTAGCCCCCCCCACCTCCTCCCTCCAGACCTCTTCCATTACTGTGGGAGGGAGGTTCACTGACCACCTCCTCTCGGAGTCTGTGGGCCTGCTCACTCACTGCCCCCCCCAGTAGTATAAATTAAGTGTAGTGGTTATGTATTCCCCCAGCTTGTCCCTGAGTACGCTAGAATCCTCCCTACTGCGGTGTAGCCTGTTTGGTGAAAAGAGGGCTTTGTTTGACCAGGTCTTCTCTCAGTCCCCAATACAGATGAACCTCTCCTCCCTTCACCATTTCCTCAGCCAGTTATTAAAATTCTCTGTACGTCATTGCTTTGTCTCCACCCCAGAGACCCCACTGTAATATAGGACCACACAGGACACTGGGTGGGAGGGTGGGCAACTTTAAAGTCCCAACAGAGCTCTGTTGAGCTTGCTCACTCCCCCTTCCCCTCTTTCTCTCTCTCGCTCATTCTGTTTCTCCCAGCGCTGCAGGCTGCCCTTTTGTATTGGGCTCCTGCCTGCATTGGTGGCTTTTTCTGCCCACAAAGAAATCTGCAGCAGTCCCAACAAAGCGTCATTGAGCTCGCTCACTCCCCCTCTCTCCCTCACTTGTTCTGTTTCTCCCAGCGCTGCAGGCTGCCCTTTTGTACTGGGCTCTTACCTGTGTTGGTGCCTTTTTCTGCCCACAAAGAAATCCGCAGCAGTCCCGACAGAGTTTCGTTGAGCTTGCTCACTCTCCCTCTCTCACTCGCTCGTTCTGTTTCTCCCAGTGCTGCAGGCTGCCCTTTTGTACTGGGCTGCTGCCTGTGTTGGTGCCTTTTTCTGCCGACAAAGAAATCCACAGCAGTCCTGACAGAGCTCCACTGAGCTCTCTCACTCCCCCTCCCTCACTCACTCATTCTCTTTCTCCTGGTGCTGCAGGCTGCCCTTCAGCACTGGGCTCCTGCCTGCATTGGTGCCTTCTTCTGCTGACAAAGAAATCCGCAGCAGTCCCGATAGAGCTCTGTTGAGCTTGCTCACTCCCCCTCTCTCATTCGCTCATTCTTAACCTGTCCCAAACACTGATTTCCCACAGCGACCGTGCTATTCTGCGCTGGAAGTGCAAAAATACATTTTGGCCAGGATGTGAAAAATGACAGCTGTACTGTTCATAAGGAGGTGTGAAAAAATGCCAGTGTTGAGCATGTGGCGTGAAAATATTACATATTCATGAAGTTACGCGCGTGTGTGGAAACTGCGCAATGCACGCTTATAAAACAGCCATTTATTGGGATTTTTTTCACCAAATTTGCAACATAGGCTTTTTGAGAGCCCACCTCATGAACAGTGGCACTGTCCTTTTGTTAATTGGTCCCAAAAGGTGATTCCATGCAGTGACCGCGAAATCACCTTTTTGGCCTGAATAGCACCATGACAGTGACCGAATTCATGAGGAGGGGTCCCAATAACCCCATGTTGAAAATTTGGTGCCATAATTCCCAAAAATGCTCGAGATATGCACCAAAGTTGAAAAAACCCTATTTATGCCATTATGCAGCTTACCGGTATTTCTTCAGTTTGCAGTCAGCTTTGAAGAGTGCAGACATGTTCCCGGTCCACTGAAGATCATCACGCTGAGCTCCGGAGGTGAGTATGGGGATGGGGGGGTGTGGGGAGGCAGGGTGCGCAGAAGGTGGCTGCAGGTTGGGTGAAGGGGCATGAGACTCTTCAAGAGACTGTTTTCTTGGTTTCAGGGAGAAAAAAAAAAGAAGTAGTGGGAAGGTTTTTGTTTTTTAGGTTTGTTTTTTGTACACTGGGGTGGGCTCCCAGTGTGCCACCTGCGTTTTGGGAGAGGGGAGACTGAAGCCGATGGGGATTGGGCCCCCTGTCGGCAAAGAAAGACTGTTTGGGGGGGCATGATGCCGAGGGGGATTAAGCACCCCCCTTGGCACACAACAAATGGGGGGGCATTTTGCCAACGAGGGTGGAATCCCTGTTGGCAAATGAACTGGGTCGGAGGCGTGCTGACAGAGGGACTGGGCACCCCCGTCGGCTTTCATGGGGCCCTAAGATGGCATAGCCACCGCCTTGTTGACGAAATGTTACATCAGACAAGGTAGGTACCGCCCTGCAATGATGGATCGCTCCCTTATTGCAGCGGAATGGCTGATGCTGCAATGATGAGGTGGCCCCTGATTGCAGCGGCAAAATCATTACAAGTTGGTGGCACTCTGCAGAACCAGTGTCATCAGGACACTGGGTCTGCATTGGTTGAGCACTGCCAAGCCCAAAAATGCAGTGTCGGCATTGGCCACCACAGGGCCACACCTCCACAACCCGCTTCTCTCCTAAGCTGCAACATAATGTTTCTTGCGCATGCACGCAAGCAAACATAATAAGGTATTTATTGATATAGCTTATGACAGACTGGAACAAACTGTAACTGCTGATGCTGTAAAGGTGAATGTTTCCTTAACCTCTGAACAAACCACAGAAATTTGTAACTTGGTAAAGACATTTACTGTAAAGCAGCAGTACTATGAAATCAGGAAGTGAGCTATGAAAATTCTGTTTTTCGGCTGTAAGCATGCGGCCAAAGTTCCAGTTTCCATACCTGTAAATATTTTTTTTCAGTCATCTTTAGTTTTTTAGATATTTGCAATTTATTTGAATTGTTGTAGTGCTACAACAAATATGGCGACTGACTAATTTTCAGCTGCGCTTTTTCTACAGGTCACATCACGTCTTTTGACAACAGCAGAGGGACCCTCTGCTGACCATTCCCCTTGTCCCTGCAAGTCATACAGATGTGTAGTTGGCAGCAGAGGGGGTTCCAGGGCAACATGCTTAGTGGCAGAATTGTAAACAAAAGCAGAGAATAACTGAGCAAATTACTCGGTGATAGTACAATGTCAGCGAGAAAGAGTACCGGGTATATGATTAGCAGGGCACAGGGAATAAGCTGTCGAAAAAACGCAGTTTTTTTTTTTATAGTACTGCTGCTTTAACAGTACCTTTACCACAGTGCTAGGCTGAGCAAAACGGATCAAGCACATAATAGTGACAGGAAATGTTCACCTTATCAGACAAAAGACATTCAAATTACCTGTACAGTAAAGAGCATAAGTGGTTAAGGAAATACAGAAAATGAGAGCTGGGTATTATTGAACAGTCGAGAAGTGCTTGGTCATCACCAGTGGTGATTATAAATAAAAAAGATGGGGTTGTAAGAATCTGCCTTGGTTTTAAGAAACTCGAATCAAGTGTTTGAATTTGACAGTTATCCTATACTCAGGATAGATGATTTGGTGGACAGCTTGAGAAGTGCCAAGTACATCAGTACCCTCAATCTCATCAAGGGTTACTGGTTAATTCTTCTAGCTAAAGAATCTAGAGACAAAACTACATTTGCCAGTCCTGTTGTATTCTATCAGTCCACCACCATACTGTTTGGTTTACATGGCACAACCGCTACATTCCTCCCTTGGACAACAGTTCTTTTACTACAGAGCCCCCCCTCTGGATTAATGAACTCCCCTTCACAGTTTCCTCTGAGATGAGACTTGGCCCCTTTAAATCCTCTCTCCGCTCTGTACTCCTCACCCGTGGTGCCAGTGAGTGCAACTAATATTACCCCCCTTCTAACAGCAGCGACACCTAATCCACTGTCCACCTTGGCTCTGTTCCTGGCTGCTCTGCATTATTATTGTATAGTACTATGTACCTTATTGTTAGCCTAATTTGACTCAGGTTTGTCTGTACACCCCTCGATCCTGTCTAACATCTGTATGTATGTAGTGTCTATCTGTGCCTGATCGAAGTTTGTTATATTCTGCCATGGAGCCTTTTCAAAGGAGTCCCTGACTCAAAGGATTGTAATTCCGATCTATAAATAAGTGAATAAAAACATAAATAAAATTCCAGCGGTACATGGATGTAGTTTTAGCTACTCACACTGGTTATTGTGCTGCTTATCTGGATGATGTCATGGTATACAGTTCAGACTGGAAAAGCCACCTGGAACACCTATGAGTGGTTATCCAGTCTATCAAAAAAGAGGTCTGGGGGTGCTGTTGAGCAGCCAAGTGGGAGACAGCAAGCTTTTGGAGGCTCCGGCTCTTAATGCGGATTAAAATATTACAACTTGAATTTATTGTGTTTGTCCCGGCTCCTTCACATCAGATAAAGCTTCTGAACTCTTTCTGTCAATGAAAAATGGGTAAAACTAAAGGATCAGCGGCTGCTTCTGTGGATTTCTTTCAACCACGAGGTCGCAGAGATGGTGGGCCTAATCGTGGTGGAGTGGCAGAGACCTCTCAGTCAGACGAGCCCGAAACTGTGTCCCTGGCTACGATGAACGCTACCTTGCTGCAACTGATGCATAAGGTCCAAGAGTTGGACCGTAAATTTGACCAACTAACACTGAGAGTAGCGGCTCTAGAAACACAGGTATGCCTGAATAAGCAATAGATAAATAAAATGGAAGGCAATGTAAATAAACTTACGATTGTTTCCACAAAACTGATCCGGGATACTACTTTGATGCGATAATGCCTGGAGGTCTTGGAGAATCAGGTGTGGGAGAGAACATAAGAATCCTAGGTCTCCCGGAATCAGCTGAGGAGGAAAATCCCTTGGACTTTATCTGCACTTTTTTGCCAGAACTTCTCGGATTTGATGAGGAGGACTCACTGTTGTCCCTGGAGAGGGCCTATAGGCTCACCTCTCGAAGGGCACAGAAAGGAAACACTGATCCCTGTATGCTTGTGGTGGTCTGCTCAGGTGTGGGCGATACGGACCGAATACTGGCGGCAGCACGTCGACAAAGAAAGTTTACATTTGGGGAATCGGACCTATACATATTTCCGGACTTGTCCTTTGGAACTAGGCAGCGGCATAAGCTATTTGATGGGATCCATGCCCGCTTGAGGCAATTAAAGGTTCAGAACCAACTCTTGTACCCGGCCAGACTGTGCGTCTCATGGAATGATAGCATTTATCAATTTAATGATCCAAAAGATGCTGAAAAGATTCTGGACACTATCGAACAGGAAGGATCTCAAGTGAATAAGGAGACAGGAGGAGAGTAACTGTTGATTGGGACATTATTAGTTACGTAATGTATCGCTTTCTCATACAGTAATATGTTTAGACTTCAACTTAGGGTGGTGTTCATAGGCTAGGCAGTCGGATTGTTTTTGCTATGCATGTTTCTTCGGCCCTAGCATGTGCTTGCTTCGTATAATCAAACTCTATCTGGAACTGGTAAAACAGGGGCTTTACTTACCCTTTCATATGGAAAGGTGTAATATAGAATTCTGCCTATTCTTTTTTTATTTTTATAGCCTATACATCACCCAACTTGTTATTCCTCTTAATATTACTACTGTTTGCTGCTAAGGGGTTCTGAGGTTTCAGCACGGGTTTTGCCATGTTGTTGATATACAGTTTTAGTTGGGGAAGTCGGGAGAACGGGTTATTTGAGTATCTTAAAGGGGACATATGAAAATCTGTGTTGGAGCTGCTTTATCCTGTATAGTTCTTATCCTATGGGGGGATTTTCGTACTGGCCCGCACACTAGTTGGTCCCAAAGGAAGGGCTGACTGGTGTTTATATCCATCCAGGGGTATCCCTAGGCTGTAGACTTTGGGATTTGTTTAAGATTTGAAAATGGCTAATTCCTCTGTTTGAGAGAGTCTATTAGGGGTGACTCATGTTAGCTATACTATATGCTATGTCTTTACAATCTGTGTAAAAGAATCACCTATGTCTGTCTGCTTTATCTAAGTGTTATCTTGCTAAAAGCTCAATAAAAATATAATGCAAAAATAAGAGGTCTGACCATTAATCCTACCAAATGTGCATTGAGCATGCAAGAAACCAGACATTTGGGATATGTTTTGGGAAATGGAGAAGTAAAGTCGGAGATTTCTAAGATATAAGGTGAAGCTAACAGTCCTGTCCCTAAAACAAAGAAACATGTCAGATCATTTTTAGAGTTGGCTGGTTACTATCGGAGATTCGTTCCCAACTTTGCCCAGATAGCTACCCCCCTCACTGAACTCATGATAAAACAGTACCTGAATAATATGAAATGGACCCCATAGTGTGATGAAGGTTTCGAGCCATTAAGGCTGCATTATGTTCAGCCCCTGTTTTAAGAAGTCTAGACTCTGAGAAACAATTTTTGTTATAAACAGATGCATCAGAGGTAGGCCTAGGTGCAGTCTTGATCTATAGATGGGAAGGAACATCCCATTATATATAGTAGCAGGAAATTGCACGACAGAGAGAAAAAGTACTGCGCTATTGAAAAAGAATGCATTGCCGTGAACTAGGCAATGAAGTCCCTTGTGTTTCCTCTGCTGGGAGCTGGCTTTGTACTTATAGGAGATCACAATCTTCTCTGTTGGCTTAATTAAATGGAGGATGAAAATCCCAGAGTCACAAGGTGGTATCTGGCACTACAGCCATTTAAATTCAAAGGGATGCACAAATCTGGAAAAAAGAATGTCAATGATCATTTTCTGTCAAGATATGGATCAGGAACTGAGAATTCAGAAGGTTGAAAAAAAATGTGTGTGTTTAACTGAATGAAATATTTGCTTTATTAGGTGTGACAAAAATCGGTATACTGCATATGCAAAGAACTGTAAATGATATAAGGTAATGTTGAAAGAATAATAAGAGAAGGTCTTGGAAACGTGTTACAAAAACAGAATCCCTCTTCATGAGGGTGTGTGACTGGGTTGGGATAAGACCCTGTCCCATTTGTTATGCAAGAGTTTAAAGCAACAATCTATTTTGTCTTCTTCTGTTCTGCTACTTGTCTGTTTCTTGCCTGTCTGACTGCACAATTTAATTGTCCTTGTGGCACCTAGGAATTGGCCACCGTAATGGTCCTATAATTTTCCTGTTATCTCCCTTCCTTCACGTGCTGCTTCTAGCCGTTTCTATTCTTTCTTTCTCCCCTTGCTTCTCTGTGGATAAACAATATATGTGAATCTTTATGTGAAACTGGGTTCCCCTAGTTTGCAAATGTGTAATTATATTGTTGAAACGATTATAGACAGCTACTTGGGTGTTAGGGAAGTTAGCAATTTGGAACACTGGGGGTTGGCCTTGAGAAACCATTTGACCTTTCTCAAGCTTGTTAACAGAACTGCCAGTAGGAAATCATCGCTGGGACACGATGTCTTAATTGGCTGCACCTGTTAAGAAGACTAATGTACTCTTCAGGCTGATCACAGGAAGGTCAATGAAAAAAAGACGTTGCATTTTGCAAAAAAACAAATTAGGAGATGAAACTAACAAGAATGGGATGCAGAGGTTAAACTGCCAGGCAAAGACATCTCATAAAAAGAGAGCAGTGATTTGCTGGGAGAGAGAGTGAGGCTGAAGATTTAAATTGAAAAGAGACTCTCAGATGAAGGGATTTGTTTCTTTGTACTGCCTTTGTGAAGAGCTATCCTGTACATCTTTATTTGTTATTTTGTTGTTATTAACAATAAAATACTACTTGCGAGTTTTATAACTTCTTCTGTGTTGTCTGTGGTTCCTGACTTATACCGCTATGACAGGTAGAAACATAACTTTACCCTCCCAGCCTGAAACATTATACCCTGGGGTAGAAACATGGCTTAACTCTCCCAGCCTGAAACATTATACCCTGGGGTAGAAACATGGCTTAACCCTCACAGCCTGAAGCATTATACTCTGAGGTAGAAACACTGCTTAACCCTCCCAGCCAGAAGCATTATACCCCGGAGTAGAAACATAGCTCAACCCTCCCAGCCTGAAACCCTGGGGTAGAAATGTAGTTTAACCCTCCCAGCCTGAAACATTATAACCTGGGAGGTAGAAACATTGCTTAACCCTCCTAGGCTGAAACATTATACCCTGGGGTAGAAACATAGCTTAACCCTCCCAGCCTGAGACATTATAACCTGGTAGGTAGAAACATTGCTACATAGATACATAGACAGTGTCAGCAGATAAGGGCCTACCGCCCACCCAGTCTGTCCATTTAAGCTTGTAAGTTTACTTTGTGTTTTCCTAGAAGTCTGTTGTCCCTTAACCCTGACCTCCAGAATTCCTTTATGTCTATCCCATGCATTCTTAATCCTGTGATTTTTTCAGCCCCCACCACTTCCTCAGGCAGGGTGTTCCACTTGTCCACCACCCGTTCTATGAAGAAATTCTTCCTCACGTTTCCTCTGAATCGTCCTCCCTCCAACTTCGTTCCATGCCCTGTAGTTCTTGAACATCTTTTTCACTTAAAAATTGAATTGTGTATTCCTGCACCCTGTTCCTCCCTGTAAGATACTTGTATGTCTCTATCATATCCCCTCTCTCCCTCCTCTCCTCCAGGGAGTACATATTCAATTCCTTCTTCCTGTCCTCATAGGACTTGTGATGCAATCCATGTACAATCTTTGTTGCCCTCCTCTGAACCTTCTCTACCCTGTCTATGTCCTTATGTAAGTAAGGTCTCCAGAACTGTACACTGTACTCCAGGTGGGGCCTCACTAGTGTCTTATATAGTAGAATTATAACCTCCCTTTTCCTACTGGTGATGCCTCTGCCTAAGCATCCCAACATCCTATTTGCTTTACTTGCTGCCTTGTCACACTGTTTCCCTACCTTGAGGTCGTCAGAGATGATAACCCAAGATCCCTTTCCTTCTTGGTGCATGCTATATCCTCACCCCCCAACTGATATATTGTGCCAGGGTTTTTGTGCCCCATATGCATTATCTTGCACTTCTTTGCATTGAATTTCAACTGCCAAACCCCTGACCATTCTTCCAAGTTTCTGCAGGTCCCTTCTCATTCTGTCTACACCCTCTGGTGGGTCTACTCTGTTACAGAGCTTTGTGTCATCAGTGAACAGTGAAATTCTGCCTTCTAGGTCCTACGCAATGTCACTGATGGAGATGTTGAATAGGACTGGTCCCTGCACTGATCCCTGTGGTACCCCACTGGTCACTTTTCCCCTCTGTGGAGTGACAGCCATTTACCACCACCCTCTGTGTCCTGCCACCCAGCCAGTTACCTACCCACTGCACTACTGTCCTGCCCACACCCATATTCCCCAGTTAGTGTAATAGTCTTCTATGTGGCACAGTGTCAAAGGCCTTGCTGAAGTCCAGATAGGCCATGTCCACTGCCCTCCCCGATCTACCTCCCTAGTCACCCAGTCAAAAAATTCAATGAGGTTGGTCTGACATGACCTCCCCCTGGTGAAACCATGCTGCCTTGGGTCCTGTAGTCCATTGACAACCAGATGTTCCACCAATCTCTCCTTCAGTAGTGCTTCCATGATCTTCCCCACTACCGAGGTGAGGCTGACTGGTCTGTAGTTCCCCGCTTCCTCTTTGTTCCCACTTTTGTATAAGGGGACTACATCTGCTGTCCTCCAGTCTTTGGGCATCTCCTCTGTTTTCAGAGATAGGCTAAACAGGATTGCCAGAGGTTCAGCCACCACCTCTATTAGTTCTGTAAGGACCCTGGGGTGCACCCCATCTTGCCCCATTGCTTTATCAACTCATATTACTTCCAGTTCCTTCGGGACCCTTTCTCGTGTAAAGGGACTTGTGTCCATTTCTACATCATTCCCACCCCTGGTACTCCCTTCAGACCCATTACCCTCCTCTTCCTCAGTAAAGACTGAGCAGAAATACCTGTTCAATATGTCAGCTTTACTGTTGTCATCCTCCACACAGCCCCCATCCTCCCCCTTCAGTCTTACTATCCCTCCCTTTGCCTTTCCTTTTTCACTTATGTACCTGTAAAAGGTTTTGTCCCTTCTATCCACTGATTTTGCAATGTGCTCTTCTGTCTGAGCTTTGCCTTCCCTTACTGACCTCCCTGCCTCCCTTTGCTTCTCCTGGTACTTCTCCCTATCCCCTTCTGCCTGTGTCTTTTTGTATTGCCTGAATGCAATCTTTTTGGCTTTCACTTTGTCCGCTACCTCCTTGGAAAACCATAATGGCCTCCTCTTCCTTTTCCTCTTGCTAACCTGCTTAATGCATAATTCTGTTGTTCTTGTAATCCCCATTTTAAATACCACCCACTGTTCCTCAACCCCTGATTCCTGCCCCATTCCCCTTAATGCCTCTTTCAAGCATCTCCCCATTTTCCCAAAGTCTGTCCCCCTAAAATCCAGGATACATGTTTTTGTGTGGTTTGGTTCTGCTCCTTCTGTGATTTCAAACCACAATGACTGGTGGTCACTGTTCCCCAGGTGCTCCCCCATTGTTACCCCTATCACACTGTCCCTGTTTGTGAGCACAAGGTCCAGTATTGCCTTTTGCCGAGTTGGTTCCTTGACCAGTTGCTTGAGGAAGGGAACCTGAAGGGAGTCCAGGATAAATCTGCTCCTGGTTGATGCTGCTGCTGGGATGCCCCAATCCACGTCTGGAATATAGAGAGCTGGTTATACCTAGATCAAAAACTAAACGTTCTGATTTCTTTTTCAGTCAGTTAGTTCCTAGATTTTGGAATATGATCCCTGTAAAATTTCGATTGTATAATCAAAAAATACCTTCACAAAAAGCTGTTAAAAGTTGGTATTTGGAATCAGTCTTTGAATAAAAGAAGGTTTGTTGTGGTTAAATAAGTTTTATTGTTTTTTTTTTATGTTAATGTATGTTTGTATTTTTGTATTTATAATTGTTGTAACTATAATTTTTGTACGACCAAGGGTCACCATTTTAAATGAGTTTTACTCAGTGGTCTAACCCATTTAATAGAAATGAAAAAAAAAAATGAAAAAATGAGGTCTCCAACCAGCACTACCTCACCCTTGTCTGCCATCCTTTGGATGGCTAGCATCAGCTCCCTATCTGTTTCCTTCTCCTGGGCTGGTGGTCTATAGACCACACCTGTGCAGATGGCTGGCCCCATTTTCCTTTCCAGCTTAACCCACAGTATCTCTCCCCCATTTTGTTCCTCCTGGATCTCCGTGGCCCTTACGTCATTTTTCACATACAGTGCCACTCCTCCTCCCTTCCTACCTGCCCTGTCTCTTCTGAATATGTTGTAGCCAGGTATGGCCATCTCCCAGTCGTGGTTATCATTACACCAGGTTCCTGTAATGGCCACAATGTCCAGATCTGACTGCACCATGACAGCCTCCAGATCTTCCACCTTGTTGCTAAGGCTCCTGGCATTGGCACACATGGCTTTCCATGATTTGACCTCCCTAGACTGTTTAGCTGTTCTACTCCAGCCCCTTCCCTGGTTGTCCTTTATCCCTGGTTCTCCTTGCTGTCTGCTCTTCTGTTGAATTTTGCCCCTTTTCTGCCTATCCACCTCTTGGGCATTTATCTCCATCTTTTGCACACTGCTTTGCAGAGATATCCACTCCTCTGGTTCCCTGGTTCCACTGCTAGCTGTAATAGCTATGCTTAACCCTCCCTACCTGACACATTATACACTGGAGTTGAAACACTGTTTAACCCATCCAGCCTGATACGTTATACCCCAAGGTAACCACATGACCAAACCCCTCCTAGCCTGAAACATCATACCACCTCAGGAGTTCAGACCTGTTTAACAGAACCGTGTGTGCTATTTGTTAGTTGGCAAGAATCTAATTTTCATCACATAGTTTTTTTCTTTTAGCAATAATGTATTTTTTCAGATTCACCATAACTCCAGTCGATAAACTTGGCTGTCACTAGCAAGTTCTAAAACTCTCTTCCACTGAGGCTACCTTTTGAATGTACTGTAGATGCATTCTGTGGATGATGGTACTGTCACACTTTTCAGACTGGAAACAACACAGCACCACACCGTGATGTTAAATCCTTTCATGGTGGGCATGAAAAAGGAGCAGGGACTTTTAAAAACTTGAAAACCCCATATCTCAGTTCAGGAATGAAATAAAAAGAAAAGAAAAAAAGAGACTCAATTAATGTTTTTTTGCCAGAAATACATTACAAAAAAACTTATGTTATGAAATGTCTGCCAACTGCCAGTTCCTACTGTTCTCATTTCTGTCCTTCCCAGTTGTCAAACTGGGTAGGAGCAAGATGCAAAGGAGCGTGGGGTTCAGGAGACAGAACAAAACATGTGGCCCACCTAGGCCACTCCCCTGCTGTCTCGGCAGATGTACCCATCCTATAATTGGCTGTTAGGGCTGCCAATCAGGTCAGACCACATGTTTGGACCACTTAGGTTTTGGGAGGTAATGAATAAAATGGGAACATTTGGGGTTTATTTAGAAAAAAAAAAAGCAT
This sequence comes from Neoceratodus forsteri, assembly GCA_016271365.2. Lineage (NCBI taxonomy): Eukaryota > Metazoa > Chordata > Ceratodontiformes > Ceratodontidae > Neoceratodus > Neoceratodus forsteri. Next base: position 1,377,284,396 of record CM028132.1, on the reverse strand, counting down.
TCAAATCAGTTTTATCTGAAGGTCTTAGGAGGGAATTTTTTATCTATAAGAGGTAATGGAGAGACAGTCAGGGCACTTCAGAAGCATAGAAGAGCATCAGATGGCCTTTTGTAGCAGAAGCAGCCATTTTGGCAGATGCGGAGCTATGCAGAAGGGAGTCCTGGCAGCAGCACTGGAAGCTAGTGCTGTACTGGGCCAAACTGGACCAATTTAGATTTCAGCTGGCCCAGCTTGAAATTGGCCTGTTATACCAAGTTCTGTGGCTGCAGTGGATTTTTTTTTTAAAACTTTATTTATACTCCACTACCTTTGGGGAACTCCTTCCAGCATCCTCGGTGGCTCCCAGTTTCTACCTCCCACCGTGACATTCAAATCCTCTCCACTCATGCCACCCAGCACCACCTCCGGTTCTGAACCCCCGGAGGTAGGGCTGCCCTATCCACCTAGGGCGTGCTATCTCATAGGGCAAAGTGCTGGGCACATGAGAGGCCCACCGTGGAGAGAAAGCCAGTCCAGCATCGGGAGTGTGGACTGGGAGGCTGAGGTGCCATCATCTATCCCTAGGGGTGGGGATTTTCTTCTTTATTTCTAGTGGTTCCTGTCCCTTGTGGAGTGCGGCTTGACAAGGCAACGCTATGCCGCAACTCCGCCCCCTGCGTCTGCAGCGTCACTCTGCTGGGTGCCTCCAGCCACCACCAGAGGCCGTTCCAGGAGTGATCACTCCCCAGAACCCTCCCCGGGAAGAGAGAGCAGTCCTTTGGATGCTCGATCTCTTCCCTTCCCTGCCGACCCTGGATGGCCTGGGGTAATTCCTGAACCTGGGTCATCGGCATGGCGCGAGGTGTGGCGTCCAGCACCTCGACCCGCAGTACCAGCAGGCCGGCGGCTGCAGTGGATTTAATGTGCTTGGTACACAGTAATGTTTTATTTCCATTATGGTCCAAGCACTGCTGAGAGGAAACCCCACCTATTACAGAAACTCTGGGAATCCACTGCTCAGTGGATCTGCCTGTTCCCAGGTGTACTGCTATATGTTATTTTTAATTGTATGCATACAAGCTACACCCTCTTAGCTTGACGAGTTCTCATAACCTGTAATGTTCTGTCCTCTAAAAAATGTATCCACTGAAAACAAGATCTTTCAGGACTATCCTGAGTAACAAAAGTATAAAGCAACATAAACCACAAAACTGTGGGAAAACAGACTCACTCACTGTGTAAACTAGAGAATAATGTATGGTCAGCAACGTATAAGTTCTTTTTACACGCTGAAGGTGTCCGATACCACATAAACCCACAAGAGTGAAGATTGAGTAGTTTATACTGGTATCAGGCACCGAGGGTGTGTAAAGAAATGAGTTTTGTTGCTATCCTTCATTTTATTTTTTTTTTATAATTACTGGTTCACTGAAAAGTTGGGTAGCTTTGCAGTTGGTGGGCACTAGCAGGAGGGATTGAAAACCAAAGTACTGTTGTCTCTCGCACTTGCTGTTGAAGTGTATTGTGCTGTGTGTGAGAGTGAGGCAATTCTCTATTGCATACACTCATGTATAACATAGAGAATAATGGATATGCAGCTGTGTGTTATGGATTCCTTTTACACACCCAAGGTTTATGAGGTCATCACACACCGAGGGTGTGTAAAAAAATCCATAAGAATACAGTTGAATATCTATTATTTTTTATAATTACTGGTGCAAGAAGTTAGTCCTCCAGTTAGTGTAATTTCTGCTGCATCTTGGTCAGTCTCTTTTCTTCAGACAGACACACTCATACAGACACACTCACACACTATCTGTCACACACACACACACACACACACACACACACACACACACTCTCTCTCTGTCACAGACTCACACACACACTTTTTTTAAACTGTCAGCCACAGGACTACACACTCCCTTGCTCTCTCTCTCTCTCTTTTTTAATTTTTTACCTGTTAGCCACTGCCGTGTCCTGGATCTTACTCGCTGTCTCTCGATCCGGATGCAGAGTGCGATCAACCAGATAGGTCTATTATTTTTAAAAGGCAGGATCAACCAGATAAAGAATTTAAGTTAAAAACATAAAAAATGAGCGGGAAAGAAAAATAGTGGCTCGGCTCATCGGTATGCGAAAAATGGAGCCGCCATGTTTGAAATATTGTTCAGCCCGCCCACATGCAAAGTGCAAGCCAATGAAGTGCCACACTATAACTGAATGACACTGGGAGGACAATGGAGGTGGAAAAAAAGTGTAGTGAATGCTGTAATAACTAGTTTTCGGGTTATTACGGCGTTTTGGAGACCCTTGTAAACAGGTTGATAAAGGGGGTCACCAGTAATTCTAGAGAGTTTTAGGTACTAGTTTCAGGTTGTAATGGACCTGAACCAGTAAGTACAATTCTTTTACGTGTCATGCTTTATGGTAAGTACACAGTGATACCAAAACCTGTCTGGCCAGCAATGTTTCATAGACTATGTATCTGCTCCCTCAGGGTGGACAGGGAATGTAAATGGCTGAAAGAAACACATTTTTCTCTCATATTTCAGATTACAAAAGAAATGAAAATTCCACGGAAAAGCTGTTTACATTGCCTCTCCATCCTGAGCAAGGAGATAGATAATCCATGCAATGGTGGCTATACAGCTGTTGGTATCAATGTCAATGCAATAAAGTGTGTGAAAGAATTTGCACACATCCTTGGTGACTGTGCCTACGATTCCAAAGTCTTCTGGTTTGTTGTATTTTTTATTTTAGTTTTTGTTGACCGGGTAAGTGCACTAGACAAATTCTTGCCTATTTTCAGGCACAACTTGGGGGGAGGGGGATACAGATGAATGCCAACTGACCTTGAACCAGATTAAGCTATTGGTGATATTTTTAGTGAATGGGCGGAAATTTGGACAGGGCACTGGGGAAATTCCCCTACTGTCCAGCAGGGGGAACTGCTGTCTGTCCGAGTATGGCCAGTCCTAGAGAGACGCCGCCGGTGATGGCTGTACCGGAGGCTGGGGAGTTGGTCTCCTCTCCTGCCTCCGGAGTGTTTGAGACTGATCAGTTCTATGATGCCGCGGGGCACCTGGATTTGGATAAACAGCAAGTGGCAATGGATCCTATAAGATGTGGAGGCGGTGCCTTTGTTGCGCATTTTGCAGAGTCAGGAGATTTTGACTAGAGAGGGCAAGACAATGTAAGGTGAACTCACAGAACTTATTCACAAGGAGGAACTGGCATTCTTTGTGAAAAAGGAGACTTTGACAAGGCTTCTACAGATGACACAACAGGGGACTATGATGATCGAGCTTGTTTTGGCTTACGAGAGAGGAATTGCCGACCGGAACCTTGAACCAGAGGGCGAGGAGATCCATCACGAGCACTCCGTTGCACCCGGGACTTCAGCTGAGGTAGCATCTTCTGGGTCACTCCAAGGAGATGGTGCTCATTTTGATTTCAGTTCGGCTCCACGTGGAAGCTGAAATCTTTTGTTTTTAGTACGGCTGCGAGTGCCGGAGTCCTGTCCAGAATGGCAACTATGTGGCCATTGATCAGACCGGCCAATGTGTGGGTGTTTCTAAATGCGCTGTTGCTCCTACTGGGTCTCAATCTCTGGATACTACCGATGTCTCTGTGGAAGCTAGACTGAGGGCTGCCGGTTGGGCTTATGATACCACTACGGGGAAATGGATATCAGGTATGTCACCCCTTGTTATGCCTAGCTCTGTTCCACTTTCTGATACTGCCCAGCTGTTGCCCACTTTGAGTGGTGCTCCTGATGCCTCCAATTCTGAAATGGAAGCCTTCGGCTCTGGGGTGAAACCACCTTTGGCTTTGCCTTCTGACCTGTTCTTGACTCAGACTCCTGTATTGCCCTTTTTGGAACAGCCCCAGACCTCAGTGCCTCCTTCTTCTCATGATATTGCACCTTTAGGATCTGAACCTCCTGTTTCCACCTCAGTGACTACTGTTTCTATCTTACAGTCACCTGCTCAGACTCCCCGGCCTGTACCGGCCCACCCCTATGCTTCGTTATTCCATTCCCCTATCTTGCCTGCTAGGAGGCATAATGCGGTTGATCTGCATTATAAAGGGGGTTTGGATACTCATCCAGACAGGGTTTATGTGGCTCGTACCCTCTTGAAAGGCTCTATGGGCTTTTCTGCAGCTGAGATATATGCATTGATTCACGTCTCCAGCGAAACTACCTTTGCCGTGAGTTTTAAGCTGGGATCTGGTCTGGAACGTTTCTGGGGAAGGTGCCAGGACCTTAGACTTTCTCCCCTGTTAGTGCCTTTTGAAGTTGCCCCTTTGACTCAGCCAGCATTTTGAACAATTACAGTCCTTTTTTGGAATGAGGGAGTCAGTGTGAATGACCTGGTATTCTGACTGAAGCAAAGATGTAATGTTCAGGGTGCTCCTGAAGCTATTTTCGACAAAGAGAACATTTGGACTGGAGGTTCGAAGGTCCAGGTGATTCTAAATACCACGGACTCTGGTTTGCTGCACCTGCTGAATAGTTTTTTTCTTGCGGAGGGAAAGGGGAGTGCTTTTTTACAGAGGCCAGCCTAAGGCCTGTTATCGATGTGGTTTGTCCACACATCTCAGCAGTATGTGTGTCCAACTCAAATGCTCTTCTTGCAGTGTTATTGGTCACACAAGTGGGCACTGCACTAACAGTCAGGTGTGCAGTCTGTGCTCGGCATTGGGTCACTCGTATGCTGCCTGTCCTAAAGCAGCACACATCAGGAACATCAAGAGGTGCTGTGGAACAAAGATTACTGATTGCTGTGGCTCAGAGGGAGAGTGCTAAGAAAGCCCCTCGGGCCGCCAAGCAGGGGACTCTTTCTGCGGTTCCCTCTGTTCCAGTACCCCCGAGGTTCCTGATTCTCCCTCCTTGCCCACCATGGTCCCTGAGGTATCACTGGCTGTTGCTACTGTCAGTCCCACTGCTCCTACTTCAGTGGACAGCAGAACAGCTTCACCATCTCTGGGTGTTCCTTCTGTCTCACAGGAGACACTAATGGATACTTCTGTGCCTATTGAGAAGAAGACTATGCCTTCTCCTTCTTAGTTGAAACTCCTTGGTCCTGACTGGATGGTCCTGTGCAAAACAGATGGCAGGACACCTCCACCTCTCAAACGAATTAAGACCTCAGAGTTGCCACTCACTAACAGGTTTGACATTCTGCCCCAACAGGCTGACTTGTCAGGGAACGAATCTGATGCCTCCACACTTAGCTCTTCCATCCCTGATCAAGGTACAGATCAGGAGGATGTCCCTGCTGGGGAAACTGCGGTTTCCGCAGTCAGAAGAGGACAATCCATATCGAGGACTGTGAAGGGGAAATCTAAGCAACCCCCTTGATTTCAGGTTTTTTTGTAGAAATGCCCCCACACTGCTTTATAATGGCTAATTTTTCCTTTTTTGCTGTAATGTTAACAGCATCAAATCACACAGGAAAAGGGCATCTCTAATTTAATTTCTAGAGGACGAGGTATTTTTTTTCTACAGGATACTAAAGCCTAACTCCCTGCCGGAGGTTTCCAAAGGGGTTAATGACTGGTATGTTGGGCCCTCTTACTGGTCCATCGGACAGGTTGCCTGTTTGGGTGTGGGTGTCATTTTTCACAATATAGGTGTAACCCCCTTACAAGTGGGGGTTTACTAAAATGCCTCTAGCTGTCTCTTAAAGAGCTGCTAGCTTGCTGACCCATTCAGTTCACTAAAAAGGGGAGGGGACTGTGGACTCTCTTGCTCGAGCCGCTGGTTATGTGCCCTGTTTGGCCGTCGCTAAGTAGGCAAAGCAGGCACCTTATTAGACTGCATCATGTATGTATTATATGTTGACTGAGTATTGAGAAATGTAGTTTGTCTAACTTGTTTTCCCTTGCAACTGGGACTTTGTGTGTTTGCCCCTCCATTTTGGACAAGGACTGCCTTTGGGTCCAATGAAAAGGAAGGGGTGCTTAAATTGGAACATTGAGCAGCCAATTAGGGCTGGGACTCTCTAGGGAGCCGGCTGCCAATGGGAGGTATGGCCTGTGATGCTGGGAACTGAAGTCTAGAAGGTGGCGCCTTTTTTGCAGCAATAGAAGGAGGCAGAAGGGATTGGCATCAGAAGCCCTCCAATAGAATCGGGTGGCGCCCGACCAGACTCTCTGCTTAACGGCCAAAAGGGCAGAGTCGTTGTGGCCGCGGAGAGAGAAGGAGCTCTGGGCCTAAGCGCTGTAGAGTCTTCGCTGGAAGCGCCTGGTGGAAGGCCAAAGAAGTCAGGCGACAGCATTGCCAAAGTAGTCGGACAACATCTGCTGTGGTGTGCAGGCAGAGGAGGCTTTTACGTGGCAGCTACCTACCAGGCTCACCCTGTAGAGGACTGGAGAATCTGCTTCTTCGCGCTCGGTCTGTCAGGAAAAGTGAAGCTGCGTTGCGTCTCCCGGGTCATGCAGTGAATGTGATCGGGAATTAAAGCAGCTGCCTGGTATGGTACCCCTCTGTCTTACATATAAATGTGTGGCGAAGTGTTCGGATTCTAGGCCTATGTCCTGAGGTGGTGTGAGAGGGAGCTTTCCACAGGAGTCGTGAGTACAAAATCAGGGTAGCTCCCTGTCAGCTGTTATATTGAGTGTGAGTTTGGTCTGTCTGCCCCACTGGCCTCATGAACTGAGCCTGCTGGCTCCGGATTATCCATTTGGGTAGTGCACATTCGTCTGTATCTTCAGGGCCCCAACCAGCTGCACCGAATAGGCTAGCATCTTATTGCCTGGGTACCCAGTGACAGTGACTTGTAAGGAGATTGGCCTGTGCACAGTGCTCTGAAATAGTAGAGTGTTAAGCTAATCAGCCAGATTTCCCCTGCCCTTGTTATTTCCCCCTAAATAAATCAGATTTGGTTGTGTTGCAAAGTATACTGTCTGAATTGCGTGTTTGTGCAACCATACTGTACAGGAGTCATTGTGTTACTGCATCTTATTCCACAGGGGGTCCCCAGAACCAAGCTGATCAACCAATCCTGGGGGTAAGTGCATGTTGCTACGGTGGTGTGGGAAATGTTTTTGAGCCACTAGTGGAAGGAAAGGGGGGTTGCAGTGACCCAGAGGGCTGTGACCAAGTCATTCCTGACTGTACCAACCCTGACCTCTGGGTGGAGGCACCCACCATTGGATCCGGGCCCCTCAACCTGTTAGTGGTTAAGCAGGCAGGGGTAGTAGCCCTTGGGATAGCGCCACCTGGGGGTTACATTTTGGAGGCACCGCTGGGATTAGCGTCCTCTAGTGGCCAAGTAGATGAAGTACCCCACCATGGCCAAACTAAAGGAAAAACTGGAGGGGGATAGTGCGTCCAAACTCAAACTAGACCCTGTTAAGATGATGGTGCATAAGCTGATGGGATGGGGTGAAGCTGAAGAACTGGACTCCCAGAAAACTGTGTTATTATTGGATGTTCCTTTGGGAATAAAAAACGCTGACCTTATTTCTGCGGTTGAGCGTGTTAAATGTTTAGGCAAGGTAGAAGTGAAGGGGTGAATGGCCGACCTACTCGACCAAACCCTGCAGGTACTGCTTTTATGCAGTGTTGCCATAGACCCCGAGAGGGTGCCCCCAGTGATTTTCCCGGAAGGTGCTCAAAAGGGATGGAGGGTCATTCATGCCCGAAGTGGTTTGATCACCCCAGGGGGATCCCCTAAGACTAATAGCTTTAAAGATAAATTGCTTAAACTGTTGGCTGCAGAGGGGAGGACTTCTCAGGAATTACTACAGGTGTTAGACCTCTCAAGTGATCCCACCCCCCCCAGCCATCCCCAGGTACATCCCTCGGGTCATCTAAGAGCTCCATCCTGGCTTCACCTCCTATAGTTGTCCCTCCCATACAGTTAGACTCATATCAGAGATTAAAACTTTTTTCTGGTACTGTGCCTGTGCCCTTGGGGGAAGATGACTTGGAGACTTGGATGGACTATGCTACCCCCCTAGTCCAAGAGTGGCAGTGCTCTGAGGGGGAGAAACTAAAGAGACTGATGGAGAGCCTGAGGGGTCCCGCTTTGGAAGCCATTCGGTTTTTGTGGGCTACTAGTCCCGAAGCCACTGCAGTAGAGTACCTGTCCGCCTTAGAGGGGGTGTTTGGTAGTACAGAAACAGGGGAAGACCTGTTATGGAAGTTTAAGTCAGCTAAACAGTGGAGAAATGAGAAACTGTCTGCCTTTGTTATCAGAATGGAAAGGGCACTGCAAAAGGCTCACCGAAAAGGGGGGGTAACTGCCCAAGCATTGAATCAGATCTGCCTGGACCATATCTTGAAGTCCGCCAGGTTTTCCAGCGTGATATTGTTGAAACTTAAATTGCATGACCGACGGGCTGCCCCTCCTAAGTATTGCCAATTGATGAGGGAAATTCGTGAAGTTGAAACTGATGAAGAGGTGTGGGAACCCTACCCGGGGGTTGTGAATCTGTGCCAGACCCCTGAACCTAGTGAACCAGATGAGACTCATCCATCGCGAGGATTGATCAAGGGGGTGACAGAGACTTATCGGGAGTCCAACTTGTTCCTCATGTTTCCTGAGACCCACAGTGGAGTGGGAGTGCATGCTGTTTCTTCTGATCCCCGAGTGGAGAGTAATTTGAGGGCTGAGATTAGAGATTTACAGGAGATAGTGAGAGAGTTGAAACAGACTGCTGCCATCCCCCCTAAAATTGGAGAGCCTGAGTTATCTCGGAGCAAACAACGTGGTCAAGAAGAGCCCTCTAGAACCCCCGAAGGCTCCTGGCAGGTGAGGTATCTCCCTCCCACTAAAGACCCCCGGGATACTAAGTTCTGTTACCATTGTGGGGAAGATGGACATTTTCAGACTGAGTGCCAGTTGCCAGAGAACCTAAGAAGGGTCACCAGCAAGCTAGTAGCCTGGCACCGCAAGACCTGTGCCAGACCCCAAGGAGGGCCCTCTCAAAAGAGTTTTGCCACCCGGGCCAAATAGCAACAGTCAAAACTGCAATGCTTGGTTTCCATTCTGCACAGGCGGCCTGGCTCCAGAAACAGCAGGAATATGGGACCTAGGGCAAAGCAGTGGTTGTCTGTCCATATGACCACTGTAGGTCTAGGGTAGCACAGAAGGCCATTACTGGTTTATTTGATGTTCATGACACTTTGCAGACTTCATCTAGGGGCATTTTGGATGTCTAACACAGCATTCAACTGCTTTATTTTCTGCAGAATGGGCTGTACTCCCTAGTCAGGGACAGTTTTTTAATGATTTAGTTTTACTAAGTTGCCCGCTTGTAGTACTCCAATTTCTGATAGTGGATATTTCACCGATAGAGGTCAGTGATGCTATCCACACCCTTCCATTGGGCAGAGCTCCAGGCCCGGATGGCCTGCCCAGTGACGTTTTCAATCTTCTGGGGCAGAATCTAGCTGTAGAACTGGCCAGGGTTTTTAATGAAATTCTACATACTTCTGAAGTTCCACTAGAGATGTCAAAAGGTACACTTATCTTTTTATTTAAAAAAGGTGACAAGCACAGGATTGACAATTGGAAACCTATTAGTCTGTTCAATTGCGAATTTAAAATCTTGGCCATGATCCTACAGACCAGACTTTCTAAAGTTGCTGGTTATTTACTTCATCCAGCCTAATTTTGTTCAGTCAAGGACCGTGCGGTGACTGGCAATGTGATTCTTCTCCGGGAACTTTTTGAAAAGGGAAAAAAATGACAGACAGAAGGCTTTGTTTTGGCTTTGGACGAAAAACAGGCCTTCAGTTCGGTGAATCATAAGTATCTCTGGTTTGTGCTCAGATCGTATGGTATTCCTTGTACATTTGTGACTTGGCTCAGCAGCTTGTATAAGGTTGCCGTGGTTACACCCATGGCAAACGGTTGGATGGGGCTGATGCTTCCTATCAAAACTGGGGTACGTCAGGGGTGCCCATTAAGCCCCCTGCTATACGTCTTTAGTATAGACCATCTACTTCGTCGGCTTAACAGCTTACCTACCATCCGGCCGTTACAGTGCCCTGATGGAGTGGTTCCTTATAAAGCTACAGCTTATTCTGATGACCTCTGTTTACTGGTTTCAGATGTTCTCTCAGCCGAACAGGCTATCCAAGTGTGTTGTAAGTTTGAGGAGTTCTCGGGGGGCTTCTCTTAACCTACAGAAATGCCAGGGCAAATGGTTGGGGACCGAAGGTGCAGATGTCCCTTATTTGGCAGGTATCCCTTTCCTGGCTACTCCTATAAAGATTTGGGGCATACTGTTTGAGAAAGGACCAATGGCAGAGCTAAATTGGTCTTTAAAAGTGGAATAGGGAAAGTCTCTGGTTGCCCAGTGGAACACACATAAAATGAATAAAAAAAACAAAGGATTTATTTAGTAAAAACCATTTTGATTCCCCTCTTTTTGTATTTTAGTTATATTTTTCTGCCTCCTAGATCCTTAGAAATTACAATTTATTGCCTTTTCTTTCAGGCGGTGCGGGGCAGCCGTTTGAACCCTATTAAGAAGAATGTCCTTTAGCTGCCTAGTGATTGTGGGGGTTTAGGGATGGTGAACCCCCAGTCTTCTTTTTTTCTATTTTTATATTCACTAATCTTAAACCATTATTATTTCACACGGGGAAATGTTGGACTTCACTGTTTATTACTTCATGTAGCCCATGGTTCGGATGCTGGGATTTGGGTCAATTATGAGGAATGGGCACTACAGGTCAGGCATCACCTTCTGTCTGGCTATTATTTTTGAAACTGAAGGTATGGCACGTTACTAGCAGAATGGTTTTAATTGGTACTAAGAAGTCTGTGTATGACCAAATTATTGTGAGCAATTTCACTGACCCTGTTATCTTTATCAAGTGCCCTCGTGCTTTTATGTCCTCCTTGCAGTCTTTACTTAAAAACGAAATAATTCCCCCTCATGTCTGGGATCTCCATTGGCTCTGTTTTCCTGAGAGGTTGAATGTGAAGGAGAACCAGAAACACAAGCAGTTGGCTGGAAGGATGTGCCGTAGACCAGGCTGTACACAACAGCAGGAATCCATGGAACATCTTTTTTTACCTGTTCCTACATTTCAAATTTTTGTCCCTTTATAGCTGCCTTGTGGCAGGCAGCTTATTTTAGAATCGTGAGTTATGAAGTTTTAATTTATGGGGCCACTGGGTCTGCATGGGATGTTAGTACTTTGCAGGTGATTTCTGCTGTTATTCATTGGCACATCTGGAATTCCAGATGCCTATTTACTTTGCAGCAGAAGGACTTGGATTTTCAGGCATTGGCCAATAGTATTGTTTCGGACCTCAGAAAGGTTTATTGGCATGAACTCAAAAAAAAAACATGATTTACATATTAGAGCAAAATGGAGGAACCTTCTGTGGATCACTGACTCGGTTGTTCCTGTTACTTGATTTTTATTTTTACCTTTTTTATTTATTTATGTTTTTTCCTCTGTAATGTTTTTGTCTGGATTATGTTTATTGTGCCTGCTTCGCTATTTAGTACGTTCATGGTTTTTCATTCCCCCCTCATGAGATTTTTCTGATCTGCAGTTTTCAGTAGCATTTACATTTTTTTTAAGGGGCATGCTTCCTGATTGTATTCACGGTATATTTGTTTCAGGTGATTGACACCATGATGTTTGCTTTTCCTTAGCCATTTTGTTTAATTTTTGGACCTCTGTTTTTTCTTTCTACATTTATTCTATTCCTTTTCAGTTCTTTTATAGTGCATTTTGGTGTTTTGGGAGCTTTCTTTTTTTGTTTTTGTGATTCTTTTTTTTTATTTTTATTTTTTTTATACTTCCTCTTTATGCCCCCTTCTCGCTGCAACAGGTTCCTCTCTTCAGGGATCCCTAGGCTGTACACGCCCCCATAGTCCCGCCCCAGGTACCTCCCTCTGGGTACCGGCGAGCCTTCCCCCATCCTGCCTTGGTTTACCCCCCCAAGGGGAGGAGGGGGGACTCCTCTATATCCCCATCTCAGTCCCTTAAGTGTGTATCAGGAGGCATCGCCAGCCCCATCTATGGAGTCTGGTTAAGGGTTTTCTTGGGACAGCCAAGTCCTGTCTACAGGAGCCCGGTGCAGGGCTTTTCACTTTTTCTGGCCTGTCCCACAGGACATCGGCATGCTCGGTGAGCCAAAGGGGTGGAACACGTAACAATGTGCAGATGCTCTGGCTTCTGGCCGATGGCCCCACTCCCTGTTTCTTGCTGTCCCGCTGCACCTCCACCTGTGGTCACCCAGGTGGCGGCAGAGTGACGGGACAAGCAACCCACACTCCCCAGAGGAGGAGGAGAGCAGCCTCTAAGTGCTCAGTCCTCCTCCTCCCCCGGTTGACCCTCCAGCCACCTGAGTCTTTTCCCGAAGCTGGGTCACTGGTGCCACAAGCGGTAGCCCTACCACTGCGCCGGCGGGCACTTTTTTGTGATTCTTGATTGTTTCACTACCTGTACTTTTGGTGATGTATTGATTGCATGATTTTGTTTTCCTAATAAACACCCCTACTCTTTTTGAGAAGTGCCATGGGATCTATAAAATCCACCTGAACTACTACCAGAACAGGCAGATGGGACCTTGGTTTATCGTCTCATCTGAAAGACGGCACCTCAGGAGTGCAACACCACCCTCATGCTGCACTGCAGTGTCAGTATTGGGATTTACACGGACCTGCTCTACAGCCACTGCACTGCCTCTGCACTAGCTAAGTTGGACACCCTCTACCACAGAGCTATCAGGTTCATTACTGGCCTTCCACTTTACACACACACCACTGCTCCCTGTACTCATTGTTAGGCTGGACTTCCCTTCACTATAGAAGGAATAGAAACGCCGTCGTATGGGCCTTCAGAGCGGTGACCAACAAGCTCCCCTCATATGTCTCAGATTGTATTCCCCAGAGTGTGTTAGGCACCTACACTCTAAGGAGCTATTCCCTAATTGCCCTCCAAGTTCCAAGGGTCAAAACTCATTTCGGCAAAGCTGCTGTAAGCTTCTCTTTACCCACACTGTGGAACGGTTTACAAAGGAACTTGAAGCTAAGCTGCCCTGTTAGCCTGAATTTCTTCAAGGCGCTCTGCGATCGCTACATGAAAGCACCTTGCAAATGTTTTCCTCACTGCTAGCCCACTTATTCCACAACTCCCCCTTTCCATCCTGACGCTTGCCATGTTTCTACCCCTGGCTCTCACTCTTTCCCTATTAACTCTTCCTGCTGCACCCACCCTTCATTGTCCACTCCAGCCTGGCCCAAGTCCCACCCCATCCATAGTAGTGTCCCAATTATCTACCCCTCCTCAGTCATTATCATAATAAACAAGTACACGACAGCCATTGTCACTTTCTGTGGTTTTAGCCCAATTTTTCTCCCAGTCGTCGGTAATATATCCCTCCTCTTCTTTACCTCTCTAACCTGCCACCCCATACATGGGCTCTTTCCCTTATATGTGTAGTTGCTGGCTGCCTCACTCAAAAGATCTCTGCTTATAACCCCTGCATGCCTATGGTTGATTGTACATCTGCTGACTTCTTCAATTGTAAAATAATGCTGTTTTTTTTTTTTTTATTTCAACCTTGTACTGTACTGTATACACTGTATATACTTGTTTTTCCTTGTATATTATTGCTTTTTGTATACCTGCTTCTGTACTATACTTTGATGTATTCATGACCAGGTCCACCTTGCAAATGAGCCTTGCTCAATGATGCCCGCCTGGATAAATAAAGATTTTGATTGATTGATTGATTGATTTAATCCCAAGTGCCTGGTGTGGGGTCTTGATATAAACAGGCACTACCTGTGTTTTATTTATTTTTAGGTTTCAAAGGCCACATGGAAACTGAAGCAATCTAAACCTATCTAAACAAGCATTTTTCAATGCTTAACATTGGCTGCTTGTTAAACAATTTGTTTTTTGTAATTCTGATCCCAAATTGTGAAGAGACTTGTTTTAGGATTTGCCTTATAGACACGACATGTGCCATTTATAGTATATTGACCGAATTGTCATTTCACACCAGAGGTGCAAAAATACATCTTGTCCAGGATTTTAAAAATTACACGTCACATTTATGAGGAGGTGTGGAAAAATGGCCGTGTTGAAAGGTTGGAGTTAAAATTTAAAAATGAGTGAAGTTATGAGTGAATGTTGAAATGATGTAACATTCAGTCATAACCTGGGCATTTGACTGTATTTGTATGTAACCCCCCTGCCAAATGCAGGGAGATTATTAAAGATGCCCTTTAAGGCATAGAGGCATACACGCCACACTGGGAGTGCTGCGCACTAGGAATTCATGCCTATCAGGCGTGAGTGGGACAGTTTGAGAGGGAGAGAGAGGGGAGAGAGAGGGTCACCGAGAGGGGGAGCAGCACGGTGGTATGTTTTAGTGGGTGGCCCAGCATGTGAAGGCCGGCAAAGCTTGTGGTAGAGGGTGCTGTTAGCCCCTCTACTCAAAGTATGGCATCAGGAGCACCCATACACCCACCAGTGGAGCAGGATTTTAGAGGGAGTGGCAGCAAAAAGAAGTTAGGAGACAGGGCATCTCCTCATCCGAATCAGAGAAGATGGTGGTTGCCATAGGGCCCAGACATTCATGTGGCAGCTGGATCGACTGGAGGGGTATGAGGTGGCAGTTCCTATCCTTTGTGTTTCCTGTGTCCACCAGGTAAAGGCTGCTCTGTTCTTTGGTGTAACTCTTGCTATGTGCTGTTGGAAGGTAGGCTCCCCCCCCTCCTGAGTTCCTCCTGTCTTGGTCCGGGAGCAGAGAAAGCCTAGAAGTAAGGACATGCTTGGGGCTAAATTAAGAACTGGGTCCAGCATGTCCCCCACTAAGAAAAGAGCTGCAGAGAGAGTAAGACACCGTAACCCCCACCAGCGAGGAAAGTAGTGAAGGCTTTCATGAAAAGTAAGTGGGTGAGGTAATTTTCCTTAACCTCTAGTCAGACAAGGGGAAAATCATAAAGAGAAAGAGTGTCAGTATTGTTATTCTGGGATATTTGGAAAGGGATAAGTCCAGGACCCCATTCGGGTCAAAGATCCTGTCAGAAAAGAGCTCACTGGCTGTGCAGTGACTTTCTGGCTGGAGGTACAGTTCCTTCAGTCTTCTAAAGTGTTGGGCCACAGCTGAGAGCCGTAGAAATGGTGGTAAAGGTCAGCAAAGTGCACAAAACTGTAAATAAGTTGCCTCAAGGATAAAGTGGCTTAAACCTTTTACAATAAAATGATTGCTTGTTGCATCAAAGTTGTGTGGATCTCCAATGTTCTAAAATTGTATTGCCTGCATTGTGGTGTCTCCTAACCCACTATTTTTCAGAGTTAACATCACCAGGTGGGTCCAGACTCTCTGAGGGCACTGGACTTATGCTCAGACTGTGTTGGTGGTGTCCAGCCACCAAGAAATTGAACCCCCATGACTAAAGGTTAGTAACCACCTTGAAACTTGAGCCAATGAGAAGCAGTTTGACTAGTTTGGATTGGATCCTCTCCCTCCTTCTCCGAGACAATATGCCATCATCCCCTAGACGCGAGGGGTGGGGGTCAGCCTAGGAGTCAGCAAGTAAGTCGAATGCTTGTGAATGTTTACCTGCCCTAACAGCTAGCCAACGCCCAGGCAGGACAGCCCTAATACAGAGCCTGTGTATAGCAAAGCAATGCACGCCAGAGCGGATGAAGCAGGAAAGGGTTACATGTATACCAAATGTTCAGCATAGCCTTCCTATTAGCCCACCTAATGAACTCAGTAGATGAAAATTTTCAAATCCCCAACAAAACATCATTTTGTGCCGCAGGTATGAAAACACATTTTGGCCAGGATTCAAATAATGACAGCTGTCACATTCATAAGGCACTGTAAAGAAGTGGCTATGTTGAAAATTTGGGGCCAGAATATTGAAAATTATCAAAGTTACAAGGCTATGTTTGCAAACTTCAAAGTAGGATCATAACTTTGCTGTTATTTAATATTTTTACACCAAATTTTCAACATAGACTTAATATGACTGCCTCATGAACAAAATTTTCAGCTCCTGTCCAAAAGGTGACTTTGCGCTGCGACTGTAAAATCACCTTTTGGGATGTGAACACACATTTTGGCCAGGATTTGAAAAATGACAGCTGTCACATTCATGAGGTGCTGTGAAGAAATGGTTACGTTGAATGTTTGGGGTCATATTATAGATCGAGGGAGTGCTCCCAGCCAATCAGAGTGCTCCTTTCCCCTGCACATAAAGCACTCTTATTCTGTGAAGAGCATGTCATGCGCAGATGCCCTGGAAACGGGCGCATTTTGGGAAGTTTTTTTTTCATTTAAAATATATTATTGATCACTCTTGATCAATAATATATTAATAGTCCCCCATCGCCACTCGTTGCTCTAAACAAGTGGTTTCACTTGCCATCAGCTAGAGCCAGAACAGCTCAGCTTCGCCTCGCTGTTCTCGCTTAGCTGAAGGCACGTGATACCACTCGTTTTCAGGGTCGGGTGCGGTATGATAAAGGTACAACAGACAATGATGGGTGGTTTTCTGTTTTACAGGGATTAAAAAAGCAAAAGCAATAACAAAACGATGAGGGATGGTTTTCTATATTACAAGTGATGACACTAGGGGACGGGGCACCCCCAGTGTCAGTGTTACATTTATGGGGGGGTGGTGAGTGCTGAGAGGGAGGGTCGGGTGGTGGTGCAGGCTTAAAAAGAAAAAAACTATGCTGGGTGACACTGGGGATTGGGCACCCCCAGTGTCAGTGTTACATTTGTTTGGGGGTGCTCAGAGGTGGGCTGGGTAGGGGAGCAATTACAGGGTGCCAGCTATTACACATCAAGGATGTTTTCTTTGTTACAGGCAATATATAAATAAAATTAAACAAGGAAAAAATATGAGGTGGTGACACTGGGGGAAACGGGCACCCCCAGTGTCAGTATTATGTTTGGGGAGGCAGTGGGTGCTGTGAGGGAAGGTCAGGTGGTGGGCCAGTTACTGGGGGGGGGACAGAAACAGGCATCAATGGATATGTTTTTTTGTTTTTGTTAAGATATTGACGCCATCAGAAAACAGACTACAGACAAGCTGCTCAGCTGTTTGTTGACGGCTTCATGCAAATCAAAGGACCAAAGCCCTCTCTGATTGGAGCAGCTCAGTCCTTTGATATACACAAAGTTTCAGCCCACCAAGCAGATAGTGATGTCAGGACCACAGCCCGTGGTCATTGGTGTAGACTGCTGAGCCCTTGCTTTTGGTGAACTGCAATGGCTTCGTCAGTGACACCCCCCGCCCTGAAATCTCTATCATTGCCACTAAATGTTGAGTGTGCAAGTGCAGCCAGCATAACCAAATGAAACTCATGCAGTTTGAGTAGTTGGATTATTCCTCAAGCTAATCACTTTGTGTAGAACTCAGTTTGTTAAGGAAGAAGAAATCAGTTTCAGAAGCAGAGGTTAAAAATTAAAATCTGAGCTTGCCCTCAACCTCCACTGCCAGCAGGTCCAATCCAAAGTTAAAAAGAACAAAATGGGTGTCCCACGACTGACAGTCTCTGCTTCTGTTATATAGTCCATGAGCAACTATGACTCCTAGTGGGATATGAGGTTAAAGGAAATTTGGTCTCTTCCATTGTTCCTGTGATACTTACCATGCACAGCTACCGGGAGTGTGGTGAGGAACTCGGTAAGTCTTGGTGACACTCCAAGCAATATACAGATCACACCTGCTACCTGCACTGAATGACAGCAGCCAGCCTGGTGAGAGGCAAAACAGAGGGATCATTAGCGATTTATTCATTTTCTTATTTGATACAACTCATGCAAACATGTCTATGGCTTATAATCTGAGGTTTATCTGTCAAAAAATCATCCCCATTGTACTGCCAGGTATGGGTTTAGATTTGTTGTAATTCATTCTTTCCCTGCCTTATTCCTTCAGTGATCCCATTACACAGCAAGGGCTTTTATAGCAATAATGAGTTAGTTGTTGAGGTTTGCAAGGTAATAACAGGACCAGGTGAATAAACACCATGGCCATAAAACCCCAACCACTATGCCATTATAGTATTATACTGAAAAAAAGATAAGCCGGCCTGGTGGCGCTGAGGGTTGAGGTGCTGGACACCACACCTTGCGCCACGCCAGCTACCCAGGTTCGGGAACAGATTTGGGTCATTGGGGGTCAGCAGTGGAGGGAGGGGATTGAGCATCCAATGGGCTGTTCTCCTCTCCCATGGGAGGGATCCAGGAATTTCCCAGCACTGCAGTGGCCTCTGGTGGAGACCAGTGGCAACACAAGCGTATGGGACGTAGCAGGGGGAAGGATGTCGGCAGGCTCCTGCAGCAGAGGCATGAAAAGCCGCACTGGAGTCATTGCACACCACGTCCTGGGGAAACAAACATGGAACAATCCCCTACCATGGCAGTAGGCGACGGTAGGAACAGTGGCTGGGCCCCATGCCCAGTGCCAGGCTCTGCCGGCATATGTATCCGGTCTGCCTTCTCCTCGATGGCCACTCCACTAGATTCTAGATAGAGCACCAGAGGAGAAGGTGGCCCCACCCGGGGGGCTCAGAGCTGGGGGGCTCAAGTGGCCGGAGAGGTTGGAGGGGCAAGCCCAGTGTGACCGGGAGCTCCTGCCACTCTTGAGGACCGACCTTTTCTTAAATCTGTTGCAACAGTTCTTCTATTTCTAAGCCTAATCTATCTTTTACAATTTCTAGTCCATAAGGTTGGCCACCTGTAGGCACCCCGTTCTCCCTCCCTTGACTATGCTACGGTGTCCTCTTTAAATTTCCTTTTCCCTCTCAGGTCATTATATAGGGAGGTTATTGTGGTGACCTCCAAATGTACGTAAAACAGATTGTGTTTATTGTTGTTGGATTTAGTATGTAATAGCACTATGTTATAAAATACCTTAGTGTATATACCTTATGTTTATGAAACTTGTAAATGTTTAAAATACCATGTCACTTGGTGTTTTGATAATGGTAAAAAGTACTAGGTGATTATTATAGAAACTAAGCTAGTTGTGTTATTTAAAATGCATATGTATTGTTGTAAACTAAACAAGCCAGAAATGTCATGGTGATTTGCATATATCCCATGATGCATTGCATTACAGAAGTATGTATGTATGATGTTGATTTCTTTGAAACTTGATTTGTTACCAATGCCCTTTGGGGTAATTGTTCTTTCAGTGATTCTGCATTGAGGTTCTTCGTTTTTCTTCTTTTTGGGCCCCCACTATGTAAGCAAATGAGGCCTGCATAAGGGTTATGGCTACAGCACAACTTCTAAATTGGATCAGAGATCAGTGTCAGTAGGTGCTGGCTAAGTGCAGTGAAAGGACATTCATAGTCTGTTGCTGCAAACTGATGTACTGAAGAAGGAATATGTCGTTGCAGAAGCTTATTTCTTGTATTTTGAATAAACATCACACAGAGATTGTGTGTTGAACCTGAAGTTCGGTGTCTGGTCCATCTGTTATCCCACAACCCCTCCACACCCAGACTGGAGAGAACATATCGGAGGGCTTCAGGCAGGCAGCAGAGCATCAAGTCGGAACTTCACACCTGAGAGAGGCCGTCGCTGGTAGGTGAAGAAATAGTTACAAAAAAAATATTGAGCTCTAAAATCAAGCTCTCTCTAGTACAACATAATGTCTGAGAGAAAACAGGGACGGTTTGGCGGTTTCTCACAGTGTACTTTCCCAGGGACTGCTCTCCTTTCCTCTCCTGGGGAGAGGTGGGCAGCCGTGTTGGCCTCTGTCTGCCAGCAGGTGTAGGTCTGATGGTAGTGAAGGTCAACAAGCATCTCGAAAGGTGGGGCCACGATTCTGCAGTGCGTGCACACATCCCTGCACACATCCTGACGTGTCGCCATGGCTGTGGAAATAAAGAACCTGGAAAATGGGGGCAAGCAGTTTTCATGAAGCTCTGCCCGCTCCCCAACAGCTCATACTGCCTGACCGACAGGGCAAACTGGACTTGTGCACCGTGGGGAAGGGGATGGCCCTCCGCCTCCTGGCCAGCCACAGGGGAAAACCCATTGGGAGGAGTCAGCCCCAGTTAGTTGGGTGAGGCGAGCATTAGTTGTGGTGAGAGGGAACTGGACTGAGAGCCTGTCTGCCTGCCCCAGCTGGGAGAAAAAGCAATATGAAAAAAAAAAAAAATGCAAATGATCCCACTCAACATGCAAGTTGCAAATAATGGTTTTACATCTCATTGGTTGCACTTTATGTGTGTGCAAATAAGAAGGCAGTTTACCATTTTACCTAGCAGAATTCTACATTCTTCTAAGGAATTTACCAACAAGAAGAGGACTGTATCAGTTGGGGGGTGAGGAGCAGGAAGGGGTTCAAGGAAAGACAATAGGGGCAGGAGCAACATGAGGGGAAGAAGGAGGAGTGCAAGCAAAGGATGGAGTATAGGAACTGAAATAGTTGATTAAGAAGGGTGGGTGAAAGATAGTCCACCTGAAAGCCAGGAACTTGGGAAATAGTGAGCTCCAGGCAATAGTGGCAGAAGCCAGGTCGGACATGGTAGCCATAACAGAAGTAGGTATGTGTGGCAGAAAATAACAGTTGGTGTCTGGTTAGCTAGGTTATATTCTGTTCAGGAAGGATAGGGATAAGGACAAGAGGGGGAGATGACGCCCTTTACGTTAAGGAGGCCATAGAGGTCACTGAGGATAGTGCTATTAAAGAAGAGGGTGAGGAGTTTGAGTTGATTTGGGTACAGCTGAGAACAGCAGCAGGAAAAAAGATAAGAATGGGTACAGACCACCAGGACAGATGGTGTTGGGACAGAGAACTAGGGGCAGAAATTACAAGGGGTGGGGGTACAAAAGGGGAGGTGGTGGTTGTGGGTGACCGGAATTTACCTGATGTTAAATAGGCTACCCCAGCAGTGGGAAGTACCAGACGTTAGGCACTTCTGGACAAAATAAAGGACTGCCTCTTGGTGCAATAGGTCGGGGGAGCCACAAGACAAGATGCCATCCTTAATTTGGTACTTTCCAACTCGCAGATGTTGGAAGCAGTAATAGAGAGGGAACCACATGTGTCTAGTGGGCACAATTCTGTTTGATTTGAATTGGTGTTGGAAAATTGCAGACCTTCATCGAAGGCTGTGGTTCTAGACTTTAAAAGGGCAGACTTTGGTAACATGAGGGGAGGGGTTTGAGGAGAAACTGGAGGGCATTTAGGGAGTCAAAAGGGTAGAGAAAAATGGGATGTAATAGAAAGGACTATATCAGCAGTGCGTTTCTCATGTACAAATAAAGTCACCAAGAGGAATAAATGCAAGAGGCCAACATGGCATTCTGTGGAGGTAGGCGAGGCAGTGAGGGCCAAGAAAAGGGTGTTCAAGAGATACAGTGTAGCCCTCCTAAATGCACACCCCGTTTTGCACAGAAAAAGTAGCATTTAAGCAGACTGAGCACTTATTCAGGCCTACATGTCTTCAATGGGAAAGAGTGAGCCCGAGATCTGTTTCCCTTTTTTTTTAATTCTGTACTTAGTATAGCATAAAACAAGTATACTGTCACGTAGAAACATAGAATTTGACGGCAGATAAGGACCGCTTGGTCCACCTAGTCTGCCCATTTCCCTACCTACAGGATAAGCTGCAGATCCTAATTAACCAACAGCCTATTTCTTCCTACCCCCCACATAAATTGCCTTACGTCTGTCCCATGCATTCTTGAATTCTCCCACAGTTTTAGACCCCACAGCCTCCTCAGGAAGGCTGTTTCATGCGTCCACCACCCTCTTCGTGAAAAAACAATTCCTCACATTGCCCCTGAACTGCCCCCCTCTATCTTTAAATTGTGTCCCCTTGTTCTTGCATGTCTCTTTTTCTGAAAGATGCTACCCTCTTGGACTTTGTTGATTCCCCTGAGGTACTTAAAAGGTTCTATCATGTCCCCCCTCTCCCTCCTTTCCTCAAGGGTATACTTATTAAGCTCCTTTACTCTCTCCTCGTATGGCTTCTCTTGCAGACCCTGCACCATTGTAGTTGCCCTCCTCTGGACTGCCTCCATCCTGTCCGTGTCCTTGCAGAGATGGGGTCTCCAGAACTGGATGCATAAAAGTGAATCCTGCCTGCGCAGATCATGCACACCCTTACTTTAATCGCTCTCTGTTGCTCCTCTCTTGTATCCTTATATGTCCTCTCTTCCCTCATTCCCTCTACCTCCTGCAGTTCCTCTGAACCTTCTCTACAGCTTCCTGTCTGCCATCCCTGCACCTCCCCAGACTTTGTATACTCTAACGTTATTGCCAGCCTAACTCCTCCAGCTTCACTCTCCTCCTTGCCCCAGGTGAAGTTCGTCTCATTGCCAAGTTTGCTAAGAAACACTGCCATTGTTCACCTCGCCACCTACTTCTTTATGTTGCATCCTGTGTCCTATTTTAGATTGGTCCTCTTACCCTTCTAGTAGGGGTAGGAAGAAATAGGCTGTTGGCTAACTAGGATCTGTAGCTTATCCAATAGTTAGGGAAATAGGGCCGACTGAGTGGGCCAGACGGTCCTTATCTGCCGTCAAAGTCTATGATTCTACCCTTATACTGCCAGGTGACAAACTTAAAGCTGGTCCAGTGACCCCTCTTAACCACTCAGATCCTTACTGGGCAGAGGAGAAGGGGTTGCACATTGCTCACTTAAATATTTGTAGCCTACTGTGTAACTTTGCTGACCTTGAAGCATGCATCTCACTATACAAATCTGATATACTTGGTGTCACTGAAATTTGGTTAAAACCATCTATCCTGGACTCTGCTTGCTCCCTAACAGGCTACAGTTTTATACATCAGACCTCCTTAGCCCTCACTGCAGTTCCCAGTACACCCGAAGCTTAGCCCACCAATCTTTGCATGTACCTAGGTACCAGACATCTGTAGGGCAGTGCTCATTTGCATACAGAGCACCACTTGGGTTCAATGCACTTCCTAAAGAAATCTCATCCATACCAAAACTAGGTCTGTTTAAGTTCAAGCTCAGTCAGCATCTCACGGCAAACAGTACCTGTGTCTGTTTCACATAATCCTATCTCACGTGTGTTTCAACCACTTACCCCCTTTTCTCCTCTTTCTCTACATCTAAAAGCACTACCTTCCCTTTGCTCTACCCCCTACCCTTGCTCTCCTCACCCCTCCCACCCCCAGTCCCCCCACCACTCCTAGAATCCTAGCCACTATTTCTACCCCATGATTCTGACAATGCCTGCTGGCTGCTACTCCTTATTTCTTTCTTTCCCTGGCCCCTTTCACAGTTTCAACTCCCATCTATATAGTTTTAAATACAAAGTATGTTGCTGTTGTTTGAAATCTGTCATTGTATTACCACCTTTGTATGTTTGTTTCCCCTTCACCACTGACGTGAAACCTTTGTAAATGAGCACCTGCACTCAAAGGTATTGTAATCCGAATGTAACCCCTAGATGGCGCTATCCCAGGGGCTACTACCCCTGCCTGATTTGCCACTAACAGGTTGAGGGGCCTGGATCCAATATGTAGTGCCTCCACCCAGAGGTCAGGGTTGCAATAGTTAAACTAACTTGGTCACAGCCCTCTGGGACACTGCAACCCCCTTTCTTCCCACTAGTGGCCCACAATATATCAAATTACCTTCACAGTACACTTACCCCAGGTCTGGTTCCGGCACTGGGACCTCCTGTGAAATGAGATACAGTGCAACAATCACAGTACAGTACTTTAACATAGACAAATACCTCCAGGCAGTATAACTTTGCTGAAACAAGCAGCTCTGATTTATTTGGGGGATATAACAAGGACAGGGGAAATCAGGTTAGTTAGCTTATCACTCTAATAATCTACCTTGGCTCTGTGCACAGGCCTATCCCTATCAGTTACTGTCCCTAGGTACCCAAGCCCTGATGGCTAGTCCAAACCGTGGCAGCTGGTAGGGGCCCTTTCACACAGAAAAGGAGAATTAAACAGTCAACAGTACAGTAATTCCATTTGGATTTAATGTGGCAATTCAACAGGAGCAACCTGAATTAGTACTCACGACCTCCAAATAAGATAGGGTCCTTCAATGTCAGCAGGGCTCACTTGAGGTACACAAACCTCTTCACACATCCATATAAAAGAAAGTACTATACCAGGCAGGCTGCATCTGTATCCGACTGCAATTACTGCACTCACCGGGAGAACACACAGCAGATTCAGGTTCCTGACAGACCGAGTGCAATTTCAGCAATTCTTCCAGTCTTCTACAGGGTGAGCCTGGTTTCTACTCTTCAGAGATCCTTTGATTCTTTCAGGGACGGATTCAGTCCTAACAAGCTGTTACACAAGCTGCAGACCCGGAACTCTGGGCCTTACACACTTTTTGACTAAAACTGCACACTGAAAAGCACAGGGTCCTTCCTTCTTCACTGCCAAAGCTCAACTGAACTCCAACTGACTAAACTGGCACTTCCTTTGAGTTCCTCCCAGTTCTTGACTGGATTGGCTGTCACTCACAATAGACTGCTGCTGTTGGTCCAAAAGGCACTGAAGTCTAAACTACATCTCCCAAGGTCACTGCCCATACAATCCTCTTGTGGCTGGCTCAGATTATGAGTCCAAGTTCTGATTCGTCCAAGGCACCATTTTAGAGCTAGCTACCCCACACTGATTGGTCCAGTTCAGCAGTTCAAAACTAGAATGGGAACTAGCAGACACAGTTCTGACTGCAAAGAAAGCAGGTTAGACAAACTGTAATTTCATTATTACTCTAAATAATTTCTGGCAAACAGTTACATCTTTCAGATAGGTTCCTTTGCACTCTAGTGACTGCAAAATGAAGTGAATTGGCAGCAGCTCGAGTGGTACTCAGAGAAGCACACAGTCCCCCATATAAACTAATTATGTCTGCAAGCAGACAGCTCTTAAAGAGACAGTACCAGAGGCTCTAAAAACACTCACTGATAAATGGCTTAAATGCCAAACACCATTCAGGCTTGGAGCATTCAAGCAAGCTCCTGGAAGTCTTTTGGGAACCCCCATTTGCAGGGGTTACACCCTTCCTAGCCTGGGAAGCTTGACGTCCGCGTCAAGCAAGTACCCCCATAAGTTTTAACTGCAACCATGTACATTTGCATTAGGCTCACACATGTAATCATCAGTCAATATATCATTTTACCAAGAACACATTTCTGAAACATTGCAGTACGTGACTCTTTACACAGTATTACACACACATTGTACCATAACTTAAGTTATTACCTCTTGTACATTAAACCTGAAGAGAGGGGGCCCTTCCCTATCAGTTACCTTGGGGCTGGATGGGGCAAGGGCACCATACTTAGAGGGCAACACAAGTAACTTGGAGTTAGCACTGATGCTCAGTTTGGGCAATGAGCTCGGGGACACATACACTCCTTTATGGACAACATTGAGAGGCAAGTCCACAGGCCTCCCAAGTGAATCATAACTGAGGTGCACCACAGGCTTTACAGCTCGACCAGTCTTTCTAGGGGAACTGTTATAGTCTCTGCACTCTGAGCCTCATTTTCAGCATTGTCCTCACTTGTCAGGGAGTCTCCATGGGGGTAGAGAGGCTAGAACTTGGGGCACTTTCAGCTCCAGGAGTTACAGTTTCTGAGTCCACAACATTTGGCTCGCATGGAGAGCTTTCGACACTGGCAGTGGACTGTCAGGGCACTCAAAATACTCTTCTTGTTCGGTGTATCACCAGTCTGCCCCAATCTATCATTTTCTCCCTGAAAGCTCAAACAGTTCAACCATGCACAATTATTCCATTTCATCTGATCTGATGCTTTGCACTTCACTTTCTGGGAGCATTGGCTCCAGGGATGAAGCTGGGGGCTTAGACAGTCCAGAAGGCCCAGCTTTGTCTCCAGTATTGACTAGGGATTGCCCCAAACAATTGACTCAGTTAAGTAGAAGGATAGTATTCAAAGTCACTCTCACTTTCTTCCGATATGGACTGACAGTCATGCTCAACTGGGACTTGTGGAGGGGAACACTTTAACTTGCTTCTGTAGGTGCAGACTTTCTTGATCTTTTCTTAGCAGCAGCTCTAGTCACTGGTCCAGAGGGGGCATCTTCTAGGGGCTCAGACTCAATTAAGATTTGTCCAATGGGCAGTAAATGATTTCTATGCATTGTTTTTACATCTTTTGAATTATTCTCAGGCCTTACTTTGTACACTGGCAGATCATCTAGTTTGCCCACTACAATGTGAGGGAGATGGTGCCATCTGTCAGCAATCTTGTGCTTGCCATGCAGTCCCAGATTTCTTAGCAATACCGATCTCCCTCCTGGAGTTCCTGTGCTTTCACCTTTTATCATACCTTTCTTTGTTGGCCAGATTTCTTTTGGCAGCCATGGTTTGAGCCAGTTGGTACGCATGAGTTAGCTGGGCCTTTAACTTTGCACATACTGTAAATAGTTGTCAGCTTGAACCCCATCAGGAGAGACCCCAAAACACACATCTACTGGTAGTCGAGCTTCTCTTCCAAACATCAGGCGGTGGGGAGAATCCAGTGGCATCACTTTTGGTGCAGTTATAAGCATGTACCAGGGTGCTAATTTGTTGGCTCCATCTAGGCTTGTCCTTTGGGTGCAGGTGCCTAGCATATCTAGCAAAGTGCGGTTGAAACGTTCAGGCTGTGGGTCCCCTGGGGTGGTAAGGAGTGGTTCTGGACTTTCGACTCCCCACAGAGAAAGCATCTCTTTGATCAGACGACTCTCAAAGTCTCTCCTTGATCAGAATGGATTCTTTGTGGAGCCCCATAGTGAACAAAAAGTTTTCTACAAGTACTTTGGCTACAGTGGATGCTTTCTGGTCTTTGGTGGGAAAGCTTGGGCATATCTTGTGAAATGGTCAGTGACCACCAGCACTTACTGATATTTCTTTGATCTGACTCCAAACTTAGAAAATCAATACAGACCAGCTCCATGGGTGCACTGGTGGTTATGTTAACAAGGGGCAGCCCTCTGGGCAAAGCTTTCCTCTGTAAGCAGCGACTACAAGTTCAATGTGTTGCTCCACATCAGCCCCCATCTTAGGCCAATAGAATCTGGATCTCACCAAGTCAAGTGTTCTGTCTATACCAAGGTGCCCCATGTGGTTGTGCAAGGACCTCAATACTGAGTCTCGAAGGCAGTGGGCAGCACTAGTTGTTGTTTGTCTACTTGTCCCCTCTGTCTACTGTTTCTCTGTATAACAGTTTATTGATCAGTTTCAACTTAGGACCTTCTTTGTATAACAGTGCAGTTCTCAAATCAGTGGAGCGTAATTTGGACACATCTTTTCCTGCATAGAGGGCTTCTAAAGCTGCTTTGATCATGGGATCAGCGATTGAGCCCGCCGAATACTGTCATTGTCCAGCTGAGGCAGTGCACCAATGTCTATTGCAGAAAAGTGGCAATAAGCAGCAGGTATGCAATTCTCAGAGGCTCCCAAGCAATCCACCATGCAGTCCACTGCGTCCGTGGACATTTGTTCCTCCCTGTCAAACTTCCGGCAGAGTGCCCGAATGTCAGGTTCTGCCAGTCGGACCCAATCATTCTGGGGAACAGGCCTCCGGGAGAGAGCATCAGCATCTATGTGGTTCAGACCTGCTCGGTATTCGAGAGCATAGTCATATGTAGATAATGCAGAAAGCCACCTATGGCCAGTGGCATCCAACTTAGCTGAGGTCTGCACATAGGTCAAAGGATTATTGTCAGTTTTTACTAGTATTTTAGCCCCATACAAGTACTCATGGAATTGGTCAACAATAGCCCACTTCAAAGCTAGGAACTCTAACTTATGTACAGGATAGTTCTTTTCGGATGGGGTCAGGCTTCTACTGGCAAAGGCCACTGGTCTCAGGCCATTCTCGTGCTCTTGGTACAACACAGCCCCCAACCCTTGCAAGCTAGCATCAGTGTGCAGGACGTAAGGTTTTCTTGGATCGGCATAGGCCAGCACTGGAGCATGGGTAAGTTGATATATGATCTCATGAAAAGCAGTCTCACAATCAGGAGTCCAGCGGGCCCCAAATACTTCACTCGGATGAAAATACACTCTTTCAGTCTTGAGGGATGCTGACTTTTGGTATTTTTTGTGGGTTGGGGGATACCCTTGAGTAAGGTTAAGTAAAGGGCGGATCACTCTTGAATAGTCCTTGATGAAGCGCCGATAATAACCACAGAATCCCAGGAATCTTTGCAGTTCTTTTAGATTTTGGGCTGTGGCCAGGTGGTCAAGGCCTCAACTTTACTTGGGTCGGTCTCTATTCCCTCGGTGGATACTATGTGTCCCACATACTTTACTGATGTTTGAAAAATTGACACTTATCAATGGACAGTTTAGGCCAAAGTCCTCCAGTCGGTCCAATACCTTAAATAATCTGCTCTCATGTTCCTCCAGTGAGCTGCCAAACACAATAACATCATCTAGGTATACCAGGCACTCTAGTAAGTTCATGTCCCCACTGCACGCTCCATCAATCGTTGAAAAGTGGCTGGGGCACCTGAAACCCTTGAGGCATCCTCATGAATTCATAGAAGCCAAGCGGACAGATAAAGGCTGTCTTTCACGGTCCTCTGGGGCCATCGGGATCTGATAGTACCCACTGCGGAGATCCAGCACAGAGAACCACTTGCTCCCGCTTAGGCAGTCCAAAGCATCCTGAATGGGCATTGTGTACTGATCAGGATAGTCCACGGTTTAAGGTGCGATAATCCACACACATCCTTACTGTTCCATTCTTTTCCTCACTACCACAATGGGGAAGCATAAGGGCTTCTGGATTCTTGTATTACACCAGCAGCTAACATCTCTTGCAGATGCCGTCTCACATCATCTATGTCAGCAGGTGCCAGGCGTGAGACCTCTCACGAAATGGTCTTTCGTCATGCAGCCGGATATTGTGCTCAGCTCCTTGCACGCATCCCACATCCCATTCTTTAAAGAAACACCTGGTCTCTCTGGGCAAGCTTCTCACTGATCTTCACTTTCCATTCAGCTGGCAGCGGGGAGTCGCGAAATCAAACAAGTCAGGCGTTACTCTGTCATTCTTCCTTGAACTCTTGCTGCTGGGTAGCACTGCAGTGTCTGCACAATGCACATTAGCCAGGATGCAACCTCTGTTTACTCGAATGTCTCTTTCAGACACATTATGAACTTGGACCATTACCTTCTGGCATAAGCATGGGCTCTAGCGGGCAAAATACTAGGCTTGACCAGCAGTCCCTCTGGCAATTTTCCATCGCCTGGTGCATCCAACATTAATATTTTATTCTTAACATCCTTTCTGATACGGACCTCTCCCTGTAAGTACACTGGGCATTTGGCGCCAGGATCAGAGACTCAGGATCCTTCTTCCATACAATTCCGACCGGTTCCTCTGGTTCTGTTTTTTCAGCATCTCTCTGTGCCTCATAGGCCTTCTTAATTAAAGCCGGAACTCTTAAAGCTCTACTAGTCTTTGACCCCTGTTTTTCATAACACAACTGTGCCAGCCTTCCGAACATATGAGCATTTGTTCCAATCAACAAAGGGACACCATCATACAGTCCAGTGGGGGGACACACTAAGGCTAGGGTCTCTACTTGTTCGGCCACTCCAGCCACGGAGGTGGGGAAAGACAGCCAAATTCGGATATACCCGGAATAGGGGTAGGCCTTCTCACTTAACCCCCATACATGCAGTCCTTCTAATGGTTGTAAGGGTACGTCTGACAAATGCTTCTGATACCAATCTTGGAACATAATTGTCACTTGGGAGCCACTGTCTAATATAGTTTTGTAGACACTCGTTCACCTTTACAGTGGTCTCCATGGAGGGACCCACTATTCTGGACCAGTCTGGAGAGGCGGTAGTGGGGCCTGGGCAACTGACCTTGCCACAAAGGACGTGAATTAGCATTTTGGTGCCCTCACTGGGATCATGTCGCACCTCTTAACCACTGATTTCTTCTCCGAAGCTCTCCTTGTAGCCTATATGCAACTTTGTCAGTGTCTTTTGGGGACTGGCATTCCCTTTTCATGTGCCCATCTTTCCCACAATTATAGCAAAACATACTTCCTGGAGTTTGAGCTGGCCGAGGCGCCACACTGGGAGCCAGGGCGGGGGTATTACTAACTGGAAACCTTGGTGCCATCTCTGTCTGCGGCGTGATAAGCATTTGGAGACATCTCGTCAGTTTCTCCACTTCCATGGTCAAGGAATCGAGTTCGAGCTGTTATCAGCAGGAGATACATGGGTGGGTACCCCACCCCATAGCAGATGCAGTCGGATATAGGTCAGGCCTGGATTGCAGGCGTGGCCTTCACAAAGGGACTGTTTTTGAATTCCCCGGATCTCTCTCAACAGTTCGCCCATTGTGACATATCTTTTCCTTGTCAGAGCACTCATTGACTGCCAGCCTCTGCCCTTGAACTTCACTTGATGGGTCACCCTCAGTCACCTGGTCGTAGCCGCAGCTATTGGTGCAGGTCCCTCCCGAGGTCGCCTTTTCAGCTCCTCGAATTTCTCTCATTAACTCATCATAGGAGGTGGGGATTCCAGTGATCTGCCAGGTGTAACTGAAGCAACAGCAGTTCTGAGAAGGGGCAGACTTAAGATCCTGTCCAGCCTGGTTCGGTCCAGTTCAATCGCTGGCAAACTACCTTTTCTGAGGCATTCTTGCAACAATTTTTCCAGCCGAGATACATACACAGACAACAACTCCTTGGTACTGTTGTGCATCTCTTACCTCCACCATAGGTCCTCATCAGAATCTGGGCTCCCATACACATTCTCCAAGGCCTCAAGATAGGCCTGTGCAGTCGCTTCAGGGTTACTGGCCCGTTTAGCACGGATGGTAGCCAGGGCAGGACCTCGGAGGCTCTCACTAACCCTCTTCGCCACCTTCCCGGCATTGCCATTCTAGCACTTGGGGCAACATAGTCTATCCAGGTCTCCCAGTCATCCTCCCTTGGGGGTGGGAGGTGCCAGAGAAGATCCTCAACCTTCGGTAAGAGTCGTGACTAATGGCAGGTGCAGAAATAGGAGTCTGCATTGGTTCAGCCACCATTACGGGCACTGGAGCAGGAGAGGGTGTTGGGGAGGAACACCCCCAGGTGGCAAGAATAGTTTCTTCAAGTCCTCCACAGTTTTCCCTCTCCCAGCAACCATTCAGCAAATTTCTCCTCAAAGTTTCAGATAGTGGTGGGGCTGATTCCCCGGTCTTTACTGTCCTTAGTTATCACTCTCCAAGCAGTGAGGGCTCCCTCTGGGGTAATGGTCTGTGGCACTTTGAGCTATCTATGGGATCCTTAAACTCTACTAGGGCCAGGAAAGTGTGGGTGAGCAGATTAGCATGCCGACCCACCACCACAGGGTTTTGTAAACCTTCCACCTTGAAAGTACTCCTGCACAGTGTCCGTATTGATACCCAGGGGATGTCCAGGATAAGCATAGCATTTTGGGGTCGATCTCTCCCAGTACACCACTCCACCAGCGGTGCACAGCCACTTCTGTCGGGTACCCATTTTTTCTTAACAGTGGTTCGTGAATATGGCCACTAGAGGACACACAATCCCAGCGGTGCCTCCAAGATGTAACCCTAGATGGCGCTATCCCAGGGCTACTACCCCTGCCTGATTTGCCACTAACAGGTTGAGGGGCCTGGATCCAATGGCGGTGCCTCCACCCAGAGGTCAGGGTTTGCAATAGTTAAACTAACTTGGTCACAGCCCTCTGGGACACTGCAACCCCTTCTTCCCACTAGTGGCCCACACAATATATCAGAATTACCTTCAGTATACACTTACCCCAGGTCTGGTTCCGCACTGGGACCTCCTGTGAAATGAGATACAGTGCAACAATCACAGTACAGTACTTTAACATAGACAAATACCTCCAGGCAGTATAACTTTGCTGAAACAAGCAGCTCTGATTTATTTAGGGGATATAACAAGGACAGGGGAAATCAGGTTAATTAGCTTATCACTCTAATAATCTACTTATGGCTCTGTGCACAGGCCTATCCCTATCAGTTACTGTCCCTGGGTACCCAAGCCCTAGTGGCTAGTCCAAACCGTGGCAGCTGGTAGGGCCCTTTCACACAGAGAAAAGGAGAATTAAACAGTCAACAGTACAGTAATTCCATTTGGATTTAATGTGGCAATTCAACAGGGAGCAACCCTGAATTAGTACTCACGACCTCCAAATAAGATAGGGTCCTTCAATGTCAGCAGGGCTCACTTGAGGTACACAAACCTCTTCACACATCCATATAAAAGAAAGTACTATACCAGGCAGGCTGCATCTGTATCCCGATCGCAATTACTGCACAATACCGGGAGAACACACAGCAGATTCAGTTCCTGACAGACCGAGTGCAATTTTCAGCAATTCTTCCAGTCTTCTACAGGGTGAGCCTGGTTTCTACTCTTCAGAGATCCTTTGATTCTTTTCACAGGACGGATTCAGTCCTAACAAGCTGTTACACAAGCTGCAGACCGGAACTCTGGGCCTTACACGTTTGACTAAAACTGCACACTGAAAAAGCACAGGGCTCCTTCCTTCTTCACTGCCAAAGCTCAACTGAACTCCAACTGACGTAAACTGGCACTTCCTTTGAGTTCCTCCCAGTTCTTGACTGGATTGGCTGTCACTCACAATAGACTGCTGCTGTTGGTCCAAAAGGCACTGAAGTCTAAACTACATCTCCCAGAGTCACTGCCCATACAATCCTCTTGTGGCTGGCTCAGATTATGAGTCCAAGTTCTGATTCGTCCAAGGCACCATTTTAGAGCTAGCTTACCCCACACTGATTGGTCCAGTTCAGCAGTTCAAAACTAGAATGGGGAACTAGCAGACACAGTTCTGACTGCAAAGAAAGCAGGTTAGACAAACTGTAATTTCATTATTACTCTAAATAATTTCTGGCAAACAGTTACATCTTTCAGATAGGTTCCCTTTGCACTCTAGTGACTGCAAAATGAAGTGAATTGGCAGCAGCTCGAGTGGTACTCAGAGAAGCACACAGTCCCCCTATAAACTAATTATGTCTGCAAGCAGACAGCTCTTAAAGAGACAGTACCAGAGGCTCTAAAAACACTCACTGATAAATGGCTTAAATGCCAAACACCATTCAGGCTTGGAGCATTCAAGCAAGCTCCTGGAAGTCTTTTGGGAACCCCCATTTGCAGGGGGGTTACACGAGATTGAATAAATAAATAAATAAACAAACACCAGGACCACCTCTCCCCAAAAAAGGGTGGTGGGGTAACTATTTATTTCAAATCTCACCTAGACCTTTCTGTTACCCCTACCCCTCTCCTTTCACACTGTGAAGTACGTCACTCTCTCCTACTTCTCGGGGGGCACAAAGAAGCTACATATTTTCTGTGCCTACAGCCCTCCAGCTGGAGGCTCCGCTGGCCTAACAGAACTCCTGTCTGCTGCCAGCTCTACAGCTGGCCGCAACAAATTCCTTATTCTTGGAGATATTAATCTAGACTGGCAAGGTAAATCCTTCAAGAGTTTTAACTCTCTTGTCCAGGGACAGAACCTACATCAACTCACTACTGCACCTACTAGAATAGCCAACAACTTGCGCTCTAGAACATTGATTGACTAGTTTCTAACCAATCGGACTGGTAGGATTGCTGGTGCTGGTATCCTACTGGATGCCATTGCCTAACATTCTCCCATTTTCTGTATTTAGCGTGTTTGTGTCCTACCCTCCCTTCCACCTAAAGTCATGTCCTTCATGGTTTCTCCAGACTAGATCTTACCAGATTCCTGTTTGATGTATTGAGAGTTGACCAGTTCTTTCTCTTTGCCACTAACAATGTCTCTGAAGCCCTTGACTATTTCCTAGCGCAGTTTTGCGCATTACAGCACCTGCATGCTCCCATCATTTCCGGAATAATCCGGGGTACATCATCCAGATGGCTTAGCAAGGAGCTCCTAGTGCATTTAAAAACCTGCGACAAATGGGCCAAATTTAGAACCTCTGGCCTACTATCCGACCCACAGGAATACTGGTCCAAACGTAATCTCTGCAAGTTTGCTATTCGATAAACAAAGAGTGCCTACTGTAAAAACCTGCTGCTCAGTGCTGCTGGTGACCCTTAAAAATGTTGGGTCCAGCCAGCCCAGTGGTGCAGAGGACTGAGGCATTCTGCCTTACCTCACGTCATGCTGGCGGCCTAGGTTTGGGAACGATCTTGGGTCTTTGGGGAGCCGGTACAGGGGAAGAGCGTAAGCAGGATTGAGCAGCCTAACAGCAGCTCTTCTTTGTCGGGGAGGTTGTTGCCTCCCTCCTTAGTCCCGCCGCCACTGGGTGGAGGACCAGTGGTGGTGTAGGTGGCAGCACGTAGGGAGGGCGTCTCAAAGCACGGTGAGCATGTGCACATCTGAGATGGGGGGGCTGGTGAAAATGAGGGTAAAAACCTACAAAATATTTAAAAAAAAATAAAATAAATTGGGGGCCCACATTAAGAGTTTTTTGGAGTCAGGAAAATCCCAGTCTCTCAATGACATAGTAATTAATGGTTAACATTAACACTGCAATAATCTTACTACAATTGCCAACTCCTTTAACCACCACTTCTCTGACTTAACTAAGTACACCAGTTCCTTCTCCTCCCCAATGCTCCTTATCCTAACACCACATGCCCTCAATTCAACATCTCCCATTGTTTCCACTTTCATGTGGTAACCAATAAGGAGGTTTGTGATCTTCTTGGCACCATCTCTGACAGTAGTAGCGTTGGTGCTGACAGCCTTGAGCCCCACTTCCTCAAGCTGGCTGCTCCTCTTCTTCTTTTTTTTTTTTACTTTCTCTTTATCCTCCTTCCCTCCTCGCAGCTCTCCCCTCTTCGAGAGACACCTATGGCCTTATCAGCCTTCGCTCACCTACCTGATGACCGGTGCAGTCCGTGCCTCATGGAGCCATGGCTATACCCCCCAGGCGGGTATGGGGTGGAAGGCCCTACACCCCGATGCTTCTCTATGCTTCGTCGGCACGCTGTCTTCGGGCAGGTAGGGCCATTGAAGGTCGGGGCCTGGTGCTCCGTCTACTGGGAGGCTGCAAGGGTTTTTTCCTGGTGTTCTCGACGTGCCAGGTCCCCGGACGTCAAGGCGCTGAAGCGCCAACGTCTGGCATGTCGCCCCCTCTGTTGGAGCATCGGGCTTGCTATACCTCGAGTCTCCACCTGGGGTCAGACAAACACCGAGCTCAGGTACCCGCCTCCCCCCGGAGAGGACGAGTGGTCCTTGGGACGCTCAAGTCCTCCCCTCCCGGCTGGTCCTCCAGCTCCCAGGCTCGTTCCTGAACCCGGGTCACTGGCGTCGCAAGCGGAAATCCAACCGCTGCGTCGGCGGGCCAGCGGCTGCTCCTCTTCTTGCTACCCCACTGGCCAGAATATTCAACTTATCGCTCTGCTTGGGAGTTGTTTCCGCTTATCTGGAAGACAGCCAAGATTGTCCCTGTTCTCAAAAAAGGTGACCCCAAGTCCACATCCAATTATACACTAATTGCCGTACTCCCTGTCTTAAGCAAAATCCTTGAAAAATTTGTCTCCCTGCAAACAACTGACTTCCTCCATACATTTAACCTACTCTCGGACTGTCAGCATGGCTTTAGGAAAGACCATAGCACTTCTACTGCTCTCCTCAAGTTCATGAATGATGCCAAAATTTGTCATGGACTCTGGCCTTTTGACTGGTGCTGTCTTTATTGACCTGACCAAGGCCTTTCACCTTGTTGATCATCTCTGAGGTTATTGCCTGGCATAACAGTTACCTCTTGGACAGGCAACAATATGTCAGGTACTGCTCTGCAGATTCTGAGCTCTCCGCAATCAGGGTGGGTGTACCCCAGGGCTCTATCCTTGGCCCTCTTCTCTTTTCTATTTTTATCAATGACATCTCCCATCATGCCCTTCACTCCTCATCCCTTCTCTATGCAGATGACTTCGTCCTCTACCACAGTACCAAGGATATTGCCACCCTAAACTCTACCCTCTCCTCTGACTTTTGCCATATCCAGAACTGGATCTCAAGGAACAAACTTGTATTCAACACCAGTAAAACCCAATGTATGCTATTTGGGTCTGCTCCCCAGCTAAGGAAATGCCATGACCTGCTAGCTGTCTCCTGCCCTGATGGTTCCCCTCTTGAAAACATCCTCTCCTTCAAATATCTGGGTGTTACCCTGGACACCTCTCTAGACTTTGACCTCCACATATCCACTACCTGTAAAGCAGTCAGCTCTAAGACTGGACTGGCCTATAGAACTAGACATTCACTCACTCCCTGTGCCTGAATTGCCATAGCCCAGGGCATCCTCTTCCCAGTTCTTACCTTTGGCTCCGTAACCTATGCTGGTGCCACAAAGGCTAGTTTACACAATCAGGCAACAACTTAAAACAATATTTGTTGCTTTTCTCTTGCTTCTCATAGGTATACCCATCACTGCCACCTTTACAGCAGCCTAAACTGACTCTCCTCTATGGAAAACCGCCATTAGCTCGTGGCTCACTGATGGATAGTACCTTGCGCACTGGCATCTCCTCTTTGCTAGCTCAGCTGCTAATTCCTCAGTGTCCCTCCTATGACCTCCACTCTGGAGATCAGCAGCTCCTTACCGTAACCAGATGTAAAACAGCTAGCGGTGCTCAAGCCTTCTCACACATTACCCCAGCTCTCTGGAACTCCCTACCCACTACTTTCTGACTTGCTCCTACCCACACCAACTTTAATCGACAGCTAAAAAGTCACCTCTCCAATCTGACTCCTGCTTCATTCTCCCTGAACTCCTCTTTTTTCCGCTGATGCTATAAGTTCTCTGACTGAGACCATATCCTTTCCACCAGCACTTACTGCTTGCTATCCTAGCCTATATCTTGCTCTACCCTACTCCTTCACCTCCCTCCCTCCGCCTTTCTACTTGCCTCTCTCCCACCCACTATCTCCTAACCTATCCCCCCCACCTTGGGGCGTTATCAATTACAGCTTGCACTTGAATGCTTCCAAATGTATCTTATAAGCTCCCTCCACTGTATTTTGTTATCTTGTTGTTAGCACCAATATGTTGTTATTGTTGCATACTGCATGTTAATACTGTTTAATACTTATCCCAATGTACTGTACCTACTGATGTATTTTACTGTCTTCAATGTTTTTGTGTTATCTCATGATGTACTGATTATAAGTCCAGTAAGAAGGAGTCCTTGATTAACCAGAGTGGTGACCACATGGAATGGGCGTCCTTCGGATATATTTAACTGTGATACGATCACCACATTTAAAAACAAGTTAGATAGACATTATGGAGTCACATTATACCCCATTTAATGTCTTCCATTTTTATAATGGCGAGACTAATTGGCGAAAGCTATTGTCTTGTATTCCTACTTACGATTCATGAATTTTATTGTACTGCTTTCTCTGTACTGACTGTACCTGTTTTGTACTCTCCTGGGTCGTGCCTGAAAATAGGCTTTTACTATGTCTAGCGCACCTACCCGGTTATGAAAAACAAATAAATAAAAATACATAAAACACATGAATGTGATTAATAATCATTTTGTTAGTATATTTCTCTTTTCACTGTGATTCACTGTGTTAAAAAGACACTGCAGGCAGGACGCACATTAAAATATTGTTTTCACACCAGCTAAAAACAGGCTGTGCACTTAACAGGTGCTAATCATATGTTAATAGATGCGCTGGTGAACTGCTGTGAAAATGTGCACTTAACAGGAATGTGCACTTAATCCGTGTTCACTCACCCAGAAAATGTGACATTGCAGAGATAGGAAAAATCAGGAACTAGAAACATGTGCATTTATCCAGAAAAGGCACTTATCCGATGTGCATTTAAGTGGAAAGGCAAGGGAAGAAAGAATGGGAGGAATATCAGGGAAAGTTAAAGGGTACAAAGGAAGTCATCAGGAGAGCAAAAGCAGATGCAGAGCTGCACATAGCCAAGACTGTTAAAGGGCAG
Source organism: Neoceratodus forsteri (assembly GCA_016271365.2). Taxonomy (NCBI): domain Eukaryota; kingdom Metazoa; phylum Chordata; order Ceratodontiformes; family Ceratodontidae; genus Neoceratodus; species Neoceratodus forsteri. Next base: position 1,377,246,483 of record CM028132.1, on the reverse strand, counting down.
TATATTAGGGAAAAAGAAAGACAAAGGAGGTGATTGTTAGGCTATCTGGGAGGGGGTTGAGGAGGATAATGGGCAGAAAACAAACATTTTGAACAATTACTTCTGCTTGGTATTCATGGTAGAGCATGAGGGGCCATTGCTGGAAAGTGGTATAAAGGCTTCCACAAGAAGATGACCCAGTGGTGCTGAGGGTTGAGGCACTGGATGCCACACCTCGTGCCATGCCAGCGACCCGAGTTCAGCAATGAGCTCTGGCCGCCAGAGATCGGCAGGGGGGAAGGCTGGGAGATAATTGTAGCTGCCACTGGTCTGCTGTCATCTCCCAGACTGGGGAGGTTAGACACCTCACTCTCGGCTGACAGCTAGTGGAGGCTGGATGTCAGACCAAGGGAGGTCTGGAGGGACTTATGTATGTATGTCGGGAGGGTGGAAGGAACAAGCGGCTTCCAGAAGCACATGAACACCGACACGTACGCATACGTGCCTGCGCGCCGCTGTTCTGGGGGGGGACAGGAGAAAATGGAAAATGGGGCACTGAGGCAGACTACATGAAGCCCTGAAGAAACAGGGTGAACTGAGATCCTCTGAGCGAGGACCACATTCTTGCCTGTCCGAAGCCCCGACGGGAAAAAAGCTGTATAGAAAAAGTAAAGGCTTCCACAAGGAGTGTACAAGAAATGCATTGGGTAGTGGGTCACGATCGACAGAATAAAAATTGGGCTTGCAGCCCTTAAGGTAGATAAGGCACTGGACTGGATGGCTGACACTCCATGATGCTCAGAGAATTAGGATAAGAACAGGTTAAGCTCCTGCCAGCTGTTCAGATGCTCACTGGCAGCAAATGAGGTGCCATGGGATTGGGGATGTGTGAATGTTGTTCTTGTTCATTAGGGTGGCTGAGAAGACCTGGGGAACTACAGACAAGTCATCCTTACTGTACCCCCATTGTGCGTAAGCTGATGAAGACCCTGCTCAGGGAAAGCATAGTTGACTACTTAGAGGCTAATGAGTTGCAAGACTGCAGCCAACATGTATCTGTGGCAGAAAGATTGTACCAGGCTAGCTTAATAGTATATTTGACTGGGTCACAGGGGTGGAAGATAGGAGGCAGGTGGGATCTTTACTCCAGTTTAATTTCAGCAAGGTCTGCCATTTGGTACCAGGAGGTCTGAAGAAGCTCAAGGATCTAGGAGTGGGGAAAAGAATTAATAAAATGAATATGTAACTGACTTGGGGGGGGCAGGGGATGGTAGTAAATGGGGTCAAGTCAGAATACAGGAGGGTCACAAGTGGGGTACAGGTGTAGCAGGGGTCAGTTCTGGGACCGGTTCTGTTCAATATGTTTATTAGTAAACCAGGGGAGGACATTCAGGGCAAGATATGTCTCTTTGCAAACAACACAAAACCATGCAGCACAGTAGACAGTGAGGAGGCACTATGGGAGCTAAAAAGGGACTTGGAGAAACTGGAGGGATAGTCTAAATTATGGCAACTGAGATTCGGTGCCAAAAAAGTGCAACGTAAGGCATATTGGGAAAATGAACCCACATACACAGGACGTTGGCCAAAATGTCTGAGGAATGGGACCTGGGGGTCATCATTTGTGACTCCCTCAAACAATCCAGTCAGTGGAACAAAGCATACAGCATCACAACAGTGGTGCTAGGATGCATTAGGAGAGGGTTTGATACCAGGAGAAAGGAGGTGATATTGCCCCTGTTCAGGCCTCACCTGGGGTACTGTGCTCCTTTCTAGAGTCCCCACCTGAGAAGGAAGAGGGATAGGCTGGAGACCCTGCAGCACAGGGTTACCAGGATGATCCAAGACCAACAGGGCAGATCCTTTGGGGACCCTGGAGGCCATTAACTTGCAGATGCTGGAGGCCAGGAGAGCGAGAGGGGCAACATGATAGAGACTTATAATGTACTGAGGGGAGCTAACAAAGTGAACAGTGAGGATCTGTTCACCAGGAGCAGTAGTGTAGTAACACGAGGGCACGAATGGAGCCTCATTGGCGGGAACGTTAGGAGAGATGTGAGGAAATTCTGCTTCACCAATAGAGTGGTGGAGCCATGGAACAGATTGCCAGCAGAGGTGGTGGGTGTACTGTTCACCTTAGCCAGACACTGGGAGAGATTCAGAAGATAACAGTGAAGGTGAATTCAACTTCAGTGTTTATACCATTGCACCACAACAGCTTGTGCTACATGTGCAGACTGCGCAGCTGGCACCCCCTAGAGGTCACACACACCAATCTTTAGTGCACAGCAATGCTTCCTGTTTACATAATGTCCGCAGGGCATCATTTAGGGATAGCCAGAGGTTGTAGTTGAGACCCCTATGATTTCTTTGCAACCCCTATCATGCCACTTGCAACCCCTGTAAACCCCTAAAACCTGGTTTCCCCTAGCATTTATGTATAACAAATCTGGTGGGTGGAGGAGCTTTGCAACCCCTGTGATTCTGGTGAAATGACACTACTTTATGTGAGTGCTATAATTCAGCACATCACCCTTGTCATGAAAAAGTTACTCAGTCAAAATACTCATCCTATTCCTATGCAATAATGATTATCAGTTTTACTCCACAAGCGTATTAATATTTTTATAAACTGTCTTCTAGAGTTACCAATTTAATTAGCATGTCTCTATATATCTTTAAGGATGCTGAACAATACGATATGAAAGAGTACGTCCCCTTGCAGTACTGTCAGTTGCTGTCTCGGCAGTCCCAGTGTTAACATTTTCAGTAGTCACAATGCTGTCTTCATTAATTTGTGTCGTGATCAGCTCCGCCAGTGACTGGCCTCTCATAGAAACATAGAAACATAGAATTTGTCGGCAGATAAGGACCACTTGGCCCACCCAGTCTGCCCATTTCCCTACCTGATGGATAAGCTGCAGATCCTAGTTAACCAACAGCTTACTTTTTCCTACCCCCACCCACTAGAATTGTCCCATGCATTCTTGAAATCCACCACTGTTTTTGACTCCACAACCTCCTCAGGAAGGCTATTCCATGCATCCACAACCCTCTCCATGAAAAAATACTTCCTCACATTACCCCTGAGCTGTCCCCCCTCAATCTTCAAATTGTGCCCCCTTGTTCTTGCACACCTCTTTTTCTGAAAGACATTACCCTCTTGGACTTTGTTGATTCCCTTGAGGTACTTGAAAGTTTCTATCATGTCTCCCCTCTCCCTCCTTTCCTCGAGGCTATACATATTAAGCTCCTTAAGTCTCTCTTCGTATGTCTTCTGGTGCAGACACTGTACCATCTTAGTAGCCCTCCTCTGGATTGCCTACATCCTGTCTATGTCTTTGCAGAGATTGGGTCTCCAGAATTGCACGCAGTACTCCAGATGGGATCTCACCAGCTGTCTGTACAGAGGGATAAAAACTTCCTGTTTTCTACTGGTGATGTCTCTCCCTATGCATCCCAGTAGCCCCCCAGCCCTCCTTACTGCCCTTTCACATTGCTTGCCCACCTTTAGGTCATCAGATATGACTACCCCCAGGTCCCTTTCCATTTTTGTTGTTGTTGTTAGTATCTCACCCACCATAGTGCACTCTTCCCCTGGGTTTTTGTTTCCCAGGTGCATTACTTTGCACTTCTTAGCATTGAATCTAAGCTGCCATACATTTGACCATTCCTCCAGCCTTGCCAAGTCCCTTCTCATCCTTTCCACCCCACCTTGCGTATCAACTCTGTTGCAGATCTTTGTGTTGTCTGCAAAGAGACATACTTTTCCTTCCAGTCCCTCTGCAGTGTCACTTATAAAGACATTAAAGAGGACCCGCCCTAGTACTGAACCCTGCGGTACCCCACTAGTAACCCCCCTTTCTTCAGAGTGGACTCTGTTTATTATTACCCTCTGTGTCCTGTTCTCCAGCCAATTCTTTACCCTGGCTACCAACTTGGGATCCACACCTAGGCTGGCCAACTTGTATACTAATCTTTTGTGTGGGACTGTGTCAAATGCCTTGCCAAAGTCTAGGTAGGCCATGTCCACAACCCCTCCTTGATCTACTACTTTGGTCACCCAGTCAAAGAAATCTATCAGATTCGTCTGACATGACCTTCCCGCTGTGAATCCATGCTGCTTTGGGTCCTGTGCCCCTCTGGCCTCTAGGTACTCAACAGTTCTTTCCTTCAGAAGTGATTCCATTATTTTCCCAATCTCTGAGGTTAAACTAACAGGTCTGTGGTTTCCTGCTTCTACCCTGCTCCCACTTTTGTGAAGTGGAATAACATCTACCTTCCTCCAGTCCTCAGGTACCACCCCATCCTCCCATGATTTGTTAAAGAGGGTAGTCAGTGGTATCAGTAGTTCTACCCTTAATTCTTTTAAAATTCCGGGATGAATCGCATCAGGCCCTGTTGCTTTGTCCACCTTCAGTTTTAAGAGTTCTTTCAGAAACCTTTCTTCTGTGAATGGGCTGGTATCAACCCCCGTATCTAGAGTGTTTCTATTGTTTGGTTTAGGTACTTCATTTGCGAATACTGAGTAAAATATTTGTTTAGTATCTCTGCCTTTTCACAGTCACCCTCTGTCCACCCCCCACCCCCCATTATTAAGTCTCACTATCACTCCCTTGGTCTTCCTTCGCTCCCTGATGTACCTATAAAAGGTCTTATCCCCCTTCTTAACCGAGTTGGCTATCTTTTCCTTGGTTTGGGCCTTTGCTGTTCTGACTGCATTCCCTGCTTCCTTTTGCCTTAATTGATACAAGTCTCTGTCCTGCTCCTTCTGTGATTCCTTACACTTCCTGAATGCTTTCTTTTTCTCCCTAACCTTCCCTGCCACCTCCTTTGAGAACCATAGTGGTTTCTTACATTGTTTTGTTTTGTTTATTTGCTTCACACAAAGGCTTGTTACCTCTGTGATGACAGTTTTTATTATTCCTCGTTGTTCTTCCACCCCTCCTTCCTGCCCTTTGCTAGTGCATTCCTTAGGCACTCACCCGTTTTGGCAAAGTCAGCCCTCCTGAAGTCCAGTACCTTTGCCTTTGTATGGCTTGACTCTACTACTGTGTTTATTGTGAACCATACTGTTCGATGGTCACTAGTTCCCAGATGGCTACCCACTTCTAAATCTGTGATCTTCTCGCCATCTCCATTTGAGAGTACCAGATCTAAGATTGCTCCCTCTTGAGTGGGCTCCAATACTAGTTGTCTAAGGCATGCCCCCTATAGGCCATCTAGAATGACCCCACTCTTAGAAGTGGCTGCTGCAAATCCACTCCAATTAACATCTGGCATATTCACATCCCCCATCAGCAGTATCTCCCCTTTTTCTGCCATTCTAAGGATACTTCCTATCATTTCCTTGTCCATGTCCTCCCCCTGAGATGGGGGTCTGTATACAACCCCTGTGCGGATTGTGGTGCCATTGCCTGTCTCCAAATTGACCCACAGTGCTTCCTCTCCTCCCTGTTTACCCTTTTGTTCTGTAGCTTTGATTTCTTCCCTTATGTAGAGAGCTACTCCTCCTCCTCTTTTACCCTCCCTGTCCCTCCTTTAGATAGTGTATCCTGGTATGTTTACATCTCAGTCATGGTTCTGTGTGCACCATGTTTCTGTGACTACCACAATATCCAGCTGTTCCTCCTCCATCAAGGCCACTAATTCAGGAAGCTTGTTACCCAGACTATGGGCATTAGTACTCATTGCTCTCCCATTTTTTGATGGCTTTACCTCTTGTAGCACTATCCCTGTCCTCATTGACTTTGCTTTCTCCATTCACCCCTGTCCTGCTCCCTACTGACCTTTGTACCTTGGTCTTTACCTCATTTAGTACCCTATTTTGTAGAAGGAGGCTGGGAATTCCCTGCTGCTTATCAGTGCCTCCCCCCTTGACTAGTTTAAAAGCTTGCCAATGAAGCATTTAAACCAATTGCCCAGAAGACTTGTTCCCTTCCTGGACAGAAGCAGACTATCCTTCCAGTTAAGGCTGGTATCCCTCGAGGTGGAGCTCCAGTCCCCAATGAAGCCAAACCCCTGTGCTCTGCACCATTTTGTTAACCATCCATTGAATTGAATAGTGCGAAGTACCCTCGCCTCACCCCTGCCATAGACAGGCAGCACCTCTGAGAAGGATACTGTGTGTGCTACTTGCCTTAGGCCGCTCTCCAACTCCACAAACTCCTCCTGCACTGCTCTAATCTCATGTTGAGTCAAGTCATTTGTCCTTAGGTGGACAACGAAGTTCAGCTCAGTCTCCTGTGCAGCTGTTCTCGTGATCCTGAGGATGTGCTTCCTGTCCCTCCAAGCCATGGCACCAAGCAGGCACTTTACTTCAGTTTTTCCTGCTCCCCCCAGTTCTATCCCCCTAATGATTGAGTCCCCCACCAGGAGCTGCTTCCTTTCCCTGTGGTGCCCTCTGCCTCCTTCCTGTGGGGCTGCCTTGCGACAGTTGTCCACAACCTCCTTAGTCTCCTCTGTGGATGCATCTGTAACCCCCCTGTTATCCGGGGTTACTAGAATCCCAGTAAGACCTAGTGGTAGGCAGGGAAGGCAGCTTGTGAAACTCCAGTTAAATGGATTTCACACTGTCTCGCTGTGTTCTCAGTCTCAGCTGAGACTGAGGGATGACATCACCATAGAACTATCGCAGCTGCATGAGCCACATTGGAATCTGCAGAAGGGAGTTAGATTAGAATGTTGGGAGTTTTGAACAGTCAGTTGGAGAGTTGTGAGTGAGCAGTCAAGAGGAGAGGAGCACAGCAGTTCTGTGCACAGGCTCTTGGAGCCTAAAGCTCTGATATAGAGCTACTTTTAGGGAAAGGTGTGTGTTTCCGCTTAAAGAGGAACACAGTAAGCTGTTCTTGAAGTGGTGGAGACTGCTGATACTGGTCTCTGTGCACCATCCCTGAGGGGATGGGGATGGAAGGTTTGTCTGCTATTCCAGGGGCAACCTCCTGGCTACTGCTAGAGAAGAAGCTGCCTTATTTTTTCCAAGTGTGTTTGGGTACCAGAAGCTGTCAAGATTCGCCTGTGAGGCACCTGCAACCAAAGGGTGAATTCTGCTCTTGTCAAAGGGCCTATGTTTCACCTGAACTGTGTTAAAGTGGGGATTGGACTGCTGAATTAGTGGGAGGCCTAGAGGAATAGGCTTAGCCAAAGTAAAAGTATGTTCAAGTCCAGCACAAGGGAAAAGTCAAGACATGCAGAGGAGATGTGTTATACGTCTACCCTGTAATCTACATTGCCAAGCTTTCAAAAAGAGTTGTTTAGTGTCCAGAGAAATGGCCGGGTATGGATTGTGGGAGCTGGAGGTGGGAGACCCCCCATCTTTAGTAACCAGGTCCACCTCTACGGATTTGCTCTGTGGATTTCTACTTTGCCTCATGCACTTGGCCAGTGATGAGGGAAGTACCCAGACGTGGGATTGGAAGGAAATTTCCCTTAAGGAGTCGAAGGCTCTAAGGTGGTTTGGGGAGCCACCAACTGAAAATGTGGTCCACTGCCATATGGACCGGGATCAAGAGGCCAGCAGGGGAGCCGGGCCGGGAAAAACCCAAATAGTGTACAAGTCGGGCTGTGTACCCAAAGCTGCATGCAAGTGTGGTGTGCTGTGTGCCTGGTGGGTTCAGAGCCTGAGGGCTGAAATAGTGAAGAAGTGTTCAGTATCTCTTATCTGTATTACCAGGAATGTAGCCCTGTGGGGGTCCGTCTATGCTTTGTTTGTTCAGTTTGGATGTGAATAAAAGCCACACTTTAGAATCCCATTCCTGGTATTGGACATTACAGTTATTGCTTCCTGTGTTTGGATTTACTTGGGTGCCCCTGTGCAGAGTAGCCAAACCTAGGCCCCTTCTGCCGAGTAACCTATTCCTCCCCGAACCCAGTCCCCACCTGGTACTGCTGTCAGCTTCAACAGCATACCATCTGTCATTAGCAAAAAGGCAGGGGTGAGGGCCTTACACATCCATAGGGGAACTATGCTCCATCAGAATGGTGTATGGATTGTGGAGTGGTACAACTGACTGGGTGTGCCTCTCAAGTCCACACTTTGCACAGGACCTGGGATGATGTCTGTATCTTTCAGATCAGTGTCAGTTCCAGTTCCAGCAGGTTCTCTGGTTAGCAACAACTGCCTTCGATTTCTCTGCAGACCTTTTCCTGAATTCATACATATCACCTGGGACCTTAGCAAGACTGCACATGCCACCTTTGCAGTTTCTCCCCACTTGTTATTTTCTCTGATGAGAACAACAGAACTGTCACTCAAACTTGACAGTGTCCGTGCACCTCTGCTGAAACGGAAGGCTTGCTCTGACATTGCTTTGTGCTCTGCCTTCAGGACAGCAGGATTCTCCTTTCGTTACCATGGATCCTTAATAGGCATCCTTTGTTACAATTTCCCTACCGAAGAGTAGTTTTGACAGTGATTTCCCACATTCCAAAGGCATAACTTGTTTATTAGGGATAGATATGGGTCTTCTCCTACATCTTGGGCTTTTCTTAGGAAAGTTTTGACAATTTCGACTCCACACTCTGCCATGCCATTTGATTGTGGAGATCCTGGACTGGATGTGTGGTGTTGAAATTCATATTTTTCACTAAATTCTTTAAAATTTCGAATATTAAATTGTGGTCCATTATGTAAGCAATATAGAGAGGATGGGCTTTATTGGAAATACGGACATTCAGGGGCTATATGAGGCCCAACGCACGCAGGTGGAGGGCCTCATAGCCCCTGAAAGGTCCTGTATTTCCCAATAAAGCCCACCCTGTCAGGTATTATTGCACTTAGAAAGTGGGCACTGCAAATAAAATGGTAACTATTGTTTATAAATAATTTATTTATTTAACAGACTTTAGGATTACAACCTTTGAGTCAGGGACTCATTTACAAACGCACTGCGTCAGGAAAAACAAACATAAACACTTAATACATATAGACATAGAATAGCAGCTAAAGGTTACAGTTTTTTCAGTTATACAATACTGCAGAATCAAGATCAGCTATACATTGCATTGAACGTGTTACCGAGAGCTGTATTTTACAGTTTTCAAGAGAACAATAAGTTTGCTGATAGAGAGAGGGAGTAACAGGTTTGATATTTACAGCGAAGTAGAGAGTTAGACAGACATCTTGTGAGTGCAGCCAAAGGAGGCATTGTTAATAGGTAATGTTTGGTAGCCCTACCAGTGGAGGGGTGGTCCCTTAAGATGATAGATAAATGACCCAGCACTAGCTGGTACATTGGCAGTGCTGTGAAGCGAGAATGTGCTCTTTGAGGGCTGACTTGAAAGGTCCTAATTTGGAGATGGAGGAGATGTCGGAGGGGAGTTCGTTGGACCAGATTGGGGCACTGTGTGGGAATGACCTTTGGGCTAAGGAGGTTCTGACCCTCGGGTTGGACCACACCTGTTGGTTGGCAGTGCGGGTGTTCACCGAGGTGAGGGAGGATAGGAGAGAGGCAGAAACCCCCGAGGGGGTAAGGCCCAGGTGTGTTTTCTTTGTGAGGAGACATGTTTGACAAAATAGCCTTTCATCCAGGGTGAAGAGATTTGTCAGGGCATATAGGGTACAGGTATGGGTACGCTTGTCTGCCCCGGAGAGGAGTCTGCACGCTTTGTTTATGGCCAGGTGGATTTTGTTAAGGGCTGTGTAGTCAGTGGCCGAGTAGATAGTGAGCCCATAATTGACTAGGGAGAAGACTGAGGAGGTGACAGCCAGATTAAGGGCTTCCAGAGATAGGCAATCCTTGTACCGATGCAATAGGACTATACGGACATTTATGGCTGATGACAGAGTGTCAATGTGTGTATGGAAGGAAAGGCTAGAATCAAATGTAAGGCCCAAGTATTTATTTATATGGACCTGTTCTAGAGGAAGGAGAGAGAGTGGGAGAGGATTGTTAGCTGTGCATTCTTGGCCTTATTCTGTTGGTGGGCAAAGAGCATGGTCTTTGTCTTTTTCACATTGACCACAAGTCTTTGGTCTATGAACCAGTTTTCAGTCTGGTTAAGTGCATGTTGGAGGGAGGACTGCAATACTGTAGGATCTGGGTGCGAGGCAAAAAGAACCGCTTCATCCACATAGAGTGAAAAGTTGCCGGAGCAGGAATTGGGCAAAGTGTTTAGGTAGATGCTGAATAAGAGAGGGCCAAGGATGGAGCCCAGGGGAACCCCAGAGCAGACTGGCAGGGTGGCTGAGAGGGTGTTGTTTATTTTGACACATTGTGATCTAGCTGTGAGGTAAACTGGTAAACCAGGAGACGGGTCCTTGGGACAGACCTATGTGATGTAGTGTGCTTAAGAGTAAGGAGTGGGAGACTGTATCAAAGGCCTTTGACAGGTTGATGAAGACAGCTCCTGCTAGGTGTTTTCTATCCAGGGCAGAGTGAATAAAATTAGAGAACTCAGTGAGAGCTGTAGTTGTACTGTGCCCGGATCTGAAGCCATGCTGCTCCCTGCAAAGGAGGTTATGAGCAAGTAGGTACTCAGTGAGTTGGGTGGCTATAATTTTTTTGAGGGCTTTCGAGAGTGGTGGGAGAATGGATATGGGACGGTAGTTACTGGGGCAGGTGCTGTCACCACTCTTCGGTATTGGGGTGACTGTGGCAGTCTTCCAGGCTGTGGGGAACTGCCCCAGACTTAGGGAGCGGTTAATGAGGTCAGTCAGTGGGGAGAGGACTGTATCTAATACTAGATGTAGGATTCTCATATCAAAAGAATCTTTGCAATAGCAAGAGCCACTGAGTGCTTCAATGAGATAAGGCCTTGCCTCATTCATAGAGATCACCCTGAGATGGAAGGGGGGATGCTGGGTGTTAGGGGGCGGGGTTGCAGGAGTGGGGTCGAAGAAGTTATTTGGGAGTACTGCATTAAGGTCAGAGAATGATGAGTTGAGGCAGTTGGTGATGGCCAGCGGGTCGGTGGTAAGGACATTGTTGACAGTTAGTTGGGGGGGGGGGAGCCAGGATTTGCTGCTGAGTTCCTTGATACTGTCCCAGAACAACCAAGCATCCCCCAGGAGGAGGCAAGGGTCATTTTGCAGTAGCCCAATGTGGCCTGTTTTATAGCCCAAGTGTATCTGTTACGAGCCACTTTATAGGCGTGCCTGTCCACCTGCGTGCCAGATGTGACTGCTTTATGCCAGAGATCATCTCTGTGCTTTAGCTGTTGGAGCAGTGCAGGCGTGACCCATAGGGCATTACATTTCTTGGATTGCACTTTTGCTAGTGGAGCATAGATGTCACATGCTTTATTGAAAGAACAGGTGAAACAATCAAGGGCTTCATCTATAGTAGGGGCCTGGGAGATGGGGGACCAGTCCCAATGAGTTAAGTATTTTCTTAGTTTTGTGAGGCCTCCAGGTTGGAGACAACGTCGGGCAATATAGTTTGGTTTGGGTTTCTGCTGAAGACATGACCAGGAAAAGAGGATGGGTGAGTGATTGCTTAGGGAGTCCAGAAGGACCATGAGGTCAGAGATTCTGTTGGGATGGTTGGTGAAGAGAAGGTCGATCAGGGTGCTAGAGCTGTTAGTGGGGTTCACCCTGGTAGGTTGGCTGACCAGCTGGGTCAGGTCCAGTGCAGCGAAGGTGTCCTTGGTGTGGGAAGCCAAACTGGCAAGCCAGTTCACATTAAAGTCTCCAACTATGATGTGTTCCGTTTTGGGGGGGAAGCCAGAGATGTAGTTAGCAAAGGATTGTATAGCAGGAACTTGGTTTCTTGGGGGGACATATGTGACAGAAAGAATTACAGGGGCTCTGGAGGGATCTGGAGTAAGTTTTAATGATAAGGCTTGGGTACCATGGTCTAATGGAGGTATTGGAAGGGCATGGCATATCATGGAAGTACACAGCACAACCCCCACCATGTTTGCCCACTCTTTCGGCTCTGTGAAGAGTGAAGCCAGGGAAGGCGACCAAAGAGTTAGGTGTTTTTTCGGAGAGCCAGGTTTCTCTGAGGGCTAGCACATCTGTCTGATGTTGCAGTATCCAGCAATGGAGACCTGCTGTCTTTTTGGTTAAGCTGTAAATGTTCATTGCAGCTATTCTAAGCCCGTGGTGCGGTAGGCTAGGCCTGGGCGAGACGGGGCCCGGGTTAGGATGAACATTTCCTGAAGTTAGTAGGAGTATGATAAAGACTCTGAGGAGAGCAAAAGATCGTTGCTTTATTGTCAAGGATAGCTGCCACCTAGTTATAGTACGGGTAGTACATGGGATGGTCAGGTTGATAAGGGTTGGAAAGGATAGGAATGTGATCTGGCATGGAGGCTGATGGTAGCGCGTGACTGCAGAGAGATATGTGGGAGGGGGGTTGGGGATGCATGACAGGCAGTGGCAGTGTGGGTGGCAGTCGGTGATGGTTTGTGGGGGTGGGAAGTGTGGGAAGAAGGCCCTTGAGGGGAGGGCTGAGGGGTTCAAGAAGTAGGATAGTAAGAGTAATCAGTAGGAGCCTGGGTGTTCCGCGTGACAATGGGTGCTCAGCAAGTGGTGATAAGGAGGCAGTGGCCCAGTGTCGGTATAAGGTGGGCACTCCGAGACCCATAATTGTGTTCTCTATGGCACAGCAATAGTGTGACGGACTATGGTTTCTTAGGGGGTAATAATTTGCTTTAGGGAAGAAGGACCCAGGACGAGAAGTGCTTAGGGGAGAGCAGTGGGAAGAGGAATGCAACCTCCAAGAGTTGTTGCCCTCTGGTGGCTTAGCAGTATAATTTGCAAATGGAAAAAGTAGACAAAAGAAAAAGCAGTTCTTGTATTAAACAAGCATTTGTCAATGCCGAATGTTTGCTTGCTGGCATTGGCATTGGTAGTGTAGAAGTTAGAGAGTTGCATAATAATAATGGCAGCGAAGTACTGAACTGAAGCCAACCTCACCCCCGCCCTGCAGAGAGTGACAGGCATTGGGGTGTGCCTTTGGGTCGTCAGGCATAACGGCCACGCCATTTCACCACACCCTACCGTGCAGACACTGACAAGTGTTACAGTGTGCCTTGCGGTCTTTGACCCTTATGCTCACCCCATTCCATCAGGAAATATGGTGAGATGGGTCCTGTATAGGAGAATGTGGTGAACTTTGGGGCCGAAGAGTCCAAGGCACACCTCTGTGCCTCTCACTGGCTGCAGGGTGTGGAATGGTATAAGCATTACAGGTGAAAATCCCAAGTCACACCCCTGATGCCTCTCAATCTCTACAGGCTGGGGCGTTATGGTTGGAAACCCTAACGCCTCAGGCGTTCGTTGACATTTTCACTCCAAATTTTCAACATTTTTTTTTGTGACCCCCACCTCATGAACGGTGGCAATATCAGTTTGTTAGCCGAAAGCTGATTTCGCACAGCGACTATGCCATTTGGCACCACAGGTGCGAAAACACATTTCCAACAGGATGTGAAAAATGACAGCTGTACTGTTCATAAGGAGGCGCAAAAAATGGCAATGTTGAAATTCTGCAGTGAAAATATTAAAAAAACTGGTGAAGTCACGAGCGTGCATAGAAGATGCTCAACGCACACCCGTAATGCAATTAGTTTGGGGATTTTTACAGCAGATTGTCAACACAGGGATTTTGTAACCTCCACTCATGAACAGTGTCACTGTGATTTTCTTAATCTGTCCCGAACAGTGATTTCCCCAGTGACCATGCATTTCTAGCGCTGGAAGCGCAAAACACATTTGGCCATGGTGTGAAAAATGACAGCTGTACTGTTCATAAGGAAGTGTGGAAAAATGGCAGTGGTGAAAATCTGGACTGAAAATATTAAAAAATCCATGAAGTTACGAGGGTGCGAGGAAACTGCGCAATGGTCGCTTGTAACACAGTCATTTTATGGACATATTTCACCAAATTTTTAACACAGCCATTTTAACACCTCTGCTTATGAACAGTATCACTGTGATTTTCCTCATCTGTGCCTAACATTGATTTCGCACACCGACTGTGCCATTGTACGCTACATGGGCGGAAACATGTTTTGGCCGAGATGAGAAAAATGACAGCTGTACTGCTCATAAGGAGGTATGGTAAAATGGCACTGTTGAAAGTCTGGAGTGAAAATATTGAAAATTCGCGAACTTACGAGCGTGCGTAGGAACAGCGCAACGCATGCTCGTAAAACAGTAATTTTGGGGAATTTTTTTCACCAAATTTTTAACATAGCCATTTTAACACCTCTGCTCATGAACAGTGTCACTGTGATTTTCTTAATCTGTCCCAAACATTGATTTCGCACACCGACTGCGCCATTGTGCACTACATGCGTGGAAGCACATTTTAGGTCAGATGTGAGAAATGACAGCTGTACTGCTCATAAGGAGGTATGATAAAATGGCAATGTGGAAAATCTGGAGTGAACATATTGAAAATTCACAAACTTCTACGAGCGCATAGGAACAGTGCAGCATGCTCAGTAAAACAGTCATTTTGGAATTTTTTCACCAAATTTTCAACATAGGGTTTTTGGGGGCCTACCTCATGAACTGTGACACTGTCATTTTGTAAATCAGTCCCAAAAGGTGGTTCCACGCAGTGACCGCGAAATCACCTTTCAGGGCCGATTAACGCCATGACAGTGACAGAATTCATGAGGTGGGGTCCCATAAACCCCATGTTGACAATTTGGTGAAAAATTCCCCAAAATGCCCGAGACATGCACTAAAGTTGAAAAAACCCTATTTATTACATTATACAGCTTACCGACATTTCCTCACCAGTCCACGGAAGTCCTTCTGCAGTATGGAAATCTAAGAAAATACTGCTGCTCTCATGATCAGTGGCGGTGTTAGAGAGAACGATCTCTCATACTTAATACAGTATACAATTTAAAAACCAGAAAGTAGGTTTAGCTGTCCACAGTCATTTGCTGTCGAAATAATTGCTTTCCCCCCCCTGCTTTAGGTCGGAGGAGGAAAACGGCCTAGCCACTATTTTTTCGGCTAGCTTGGCGAGAGGGGCAGAAATGGCGGCTGGCTCTTCTGAACATTTGGGGTGCCCAAGGATTACTTGTACTGATTTGATCCTAGGGAGTCCACCCCAGTGTGCTAAACACACATGTAAAAAAAGGAAACCGACCTGCGTTGTCTGTTTCTTTTTTTACCTCAGTCTCATTTTCCCCTCCCCTACCCGCACCCACCCTCTGCGTACTCTACCTCCCACACACACCCGTACCCTTACTTACCTCTGGAGCCTGGTGTGATGATCTTCGTGGACCGGAACACGTCTGCACTCTTCAAAGCTGTCCGTGAACTGAAGAAATGCCGGTAAGCTGTATAATGGCATAAATAGGGTTTTTCAACTTTGGTGCATATTTCAGGCATTTTGGGGAATTTTGGCACCAAATTTTCAACATGGGGTTATTGGGACCCCTCCTCATGAGTTCAGTCACTGTCATGGCGTCATTCGATCCTGAAAGGTGATTTTGGATCACTGCGTGGAATCACCTTTCAGGACTGATTAACGAAATGACAGTGCCACTGTTCATGAGGTGGGCTCTCAAAAAGGCCATGTTGCAAATCTGGTGAAAAAAAAATCCAAAAAATGACTGTTTTACGAGTGTGCATTGCGCAGTTGCCACGCACGTTTGTAACTTCATGAATTTGCAATATTTTCACTCCAGATTATCAACATTGGCATTTTTCCGCACCTCCTTATGAACAGTACAGCTGTTATTTTACATATTCTGGTTGAAATGTGTTTTCGCACCTACAGCGCAGAATAGCGTGGTTGCTATGGGAAATCAATTTTTGGGAGACATTAAGAAAACCACAGTGACACTGTTCATGAGCAGAGGTCCTAAAATGCCTATATTGAAAATTTGGTGACGAAAGTCCATAAAATGACTGTGTTACAAGTGTGCATTGCGCAGTTTCCACGCACCCTTGTAATTTTGCAAATTTGTAATATTTTCACGCCAGATTTTCAACACTGGCATTTTTTCACACCTCCTTATGAGCAGTACAGCTGTCATTTTTACATCCTGCCCAAAATGTGTTTTTGCACTTCCGGCGCAGATCAGCACGGCGCTGTGGGAAATCAGTGTTTGGGACAGATTAAGACTGCTGCAGTGAGAGAGGGGGAGCTAGCGAGCTCAACGGAGCTCTGTCAGGACTGCTGTGGATTTCTTTGTGGGCAGAAAAAGGCACCAATGCAGGCAGGAGTCCAATACAAAAGGGCAGCCTGCAGGCCGGGAGAAACAGAATGAGTGATTGAGAGAGGGGCGTGGCGAGCTCAATGGAGCTCTGTTGGGACTGCTGTGGATTCTTTAGGCAGAAAAAGGTGCCAACAGAGGCAGGAGCCCAGCACAAAAGGGCAGCCTGCAGCACCGGGAGAAACAGAACAAGCGAGTGAGAGAGGGGAGGAGCGGCTAATGGAGCTCTGTTGGGACTGCTGCGGATTTCTTTGTGGGCAGCAAAGGCGCCAATGCAGGCAGGAGCCCAGTACACCAGGGTAGCCTTCAGCACCAGGAGAAACAGAATGAGTGACTGAGAGAGGGGGAGTGAGTGAGTTCAACGGAGCTCTGTCAGGACTGCTGTGGATTTCTTTGTGGGCAGAAAAAGGCACCAATGCAGGCAGGAGTCCAATACAAAAGGGCAGCCTGCAGCGCCGGGAGAAACAGAATGAGTGATTGAGAGAGGGGGCGTGAGCGAGCTCAATGGAGCTCTGTTGGGACTGCTGTGGATTCTTTGTGGGCAGAAAAAGGTGCCAACAGAGGCAGGAGCCCAGCACAAAAGGGCAGCCTGCAGCACCGGGAGAAACAGAACAAGCGAGTGAGAGAGGGGGAGTGAGCGAGCGCAATGGAGCTCTGTTGGGACTGCTGCGGATTTCTTTGTGGGCAGCAAAAGGCGTCAATGCAGGCAGGAGCCCAGTACACCAGGGTAGCCTTCAGCACCAGGAGAAACAGAATGCGTGACTGAGAGAGGGGGAGTGAGTGAGTTCAACGGAGCTCTGTCAGGACAGTTGCAAACTTCTTTGTGGGCAGAAAAAGGCACCAATGCAGGCAGGAGCCCAGTACAAAAGGGCAGCTTGCAGCGCCAGGAGAAACAGAACAAGTGAGTTAGAGAGGGGTAGTGAGCGAGCTCAACGGAGCTCTGTTGGAACAGCTGCGGATTTCTTTGTGGGCAGAAAAAGGCACCAACGCAGGCAGGAGCCCAGTACAAAAGGGCAGCCTGCAGCGCCGGGAGAAATAGAATGAGCGAGTGAGAGAGGGGGAGTGAGCGAGCTCAACAGAGCTCTGCTGGGACTTTAGAGTTGCCCACCCTGCCACCCAGTATCCTCTGTGGTCCTGTATTACAGCAGGGTCTCTGGGGTGGAGACAAAGCAATGAGTGGATACTTTTAGGACTGCTGTAATAATACAGATTTATTTGTTCTGTTTCTTTCTCTAACTGAGCTAAGTACTGAGCTATACTGTTATGATTGCTGTAATAATACATATGTATTTGTTCTGTTTATTTCTCTAACTGAGCTGAGTAATACTTGGAGTGCAATAGGATTTCTAACTGGACTAAGTGAAACTATATGAGAGCTGAGAACAAAAAGTATGGTAGCTGAGGGGTGAAAAATAGACAAGGAGGCTTTAGGATGGCTACAGTAATACAGTATCTAACAGATGAGATTTAAGACTGAATTAACCTGGTTGACAAGGGGGCAGTAGGGGGACTAGTGTGGGGGGGTCAGGAATTTGAGTAAATAGGGGCCTAACAGTTGTAGTAGGGTACAGAAACCATGAGTAAGAGCCCGTAACATAAGGTGGGGGCCAAAATGGGGCAGGTGCCACATGTCAATAGGGTGAGCATCTTTGGAAGAGTGGTGGGGTGAACAGGGTGTGGGTCTGCCATGATCCTGGACTGGGCTTGGAGGATGTCGGGGGTTTATGGTCTGTAGACAACTGGCTAGTTTGAGGGAGAAACTGTGGAGGAAAGGGAGGAGTCTAAGTGGCAGGGCAGATGAGTATGGTAGGCATCCTGGCTGGGGGGGTAGGGGATGGCAAGGGGGGATGGAGGAAGAACAATTAGGGACTGAAACTGACCCCAGTATCAGATGCACTAGCAGAAAAGAGAGGAGAAGGGAGGGGGTGCCTGAGGTGAGGGGGCCTCCTGATGGGGAAGGAAGAGACCACAAGGAGTACCAGGGGAGAGAGCAGATGGCTGCGGGTTGGGTGGGACCAGTGGTAGCACGGAGGGGAACAAGTAGGAGGGGAGAACTGATAGGCGGAAGAGATGTAGGAGGGATATCGACTAGGAATAGATTCAAGCCTCTGCTATAGGAGAGAGAGAGGTGGAGCAGGAACATACTGAAGAGGGGGGGAGGACACGCGAGGCATGAAAGGGTTGGCAACAGGTAGAGAAAGAGATAGCGAGGACGAAAGTGTAGCAGGGGGGCTAGTAAGGAAGGAGGAGGTGGTGACTGGAGGAGAGAAGGCTATGGAAAGGGGAAGGATGGGAGGGGCATCACTATCGGGGTAGAAGGGAATGGGGTTTCTAAATCGACAACAACGAGGATAGGAGAGGGGTTGGACATCAGAAGGGGAGGAGGGGAGGTCGACATAGGAAGCCTGGTAGGAAGCAGTCAGGCTTGGAAGGGGTTCAAGGGGATGGGAGGAATAAAGGCAGAGAAAGGGATGAGGGAGTAGGGGGGTACAATACAGAAGTCACAGAGGTACAGCTGGTGGGGTAAGGGCAGGAAGAACGAATACTGGGGTGGTGGAAGGGGCATTAGAAGAGAAAGGTGGGTTAGGGAGGGGTGTACTCATCCTGGGGGACTCTATACTGAAAGGGGTGAGATTGGGGAAAGGCACAGTCGTATTTGGGTTGAGGCTATCTCCAGGTTGACTGCAGGAGGGGCAGGACAGCACTGCTCAAGTGTGCAGCGAGGGGGAGGAAGAAACCTCATTTAGTGTTACATGTTGGTACAAATGACTTTGCAGGTGAGACTGTGGAAGTAGTGAGGGGGAGGTTCGAGGAGTTGGGCAGGCAGTGTGAGGGGGTGGGGGAGTTGGTGGTATTCTTGGAGGTACTCCCAGTACCATGTGAAAGCATAGGAAGGAAGGGTAGGATTGAGGAGTTCAACAAGTGACCGAGGGATTGGTGCCACATCAAAAATTATGGGTTAGTGACTGACTGGGGTAGGGTCTGGGGGAATAGTGACTTGTGCGCCGGGGACAGGCTACACTTGAGCAGGAAGGGGAGGGGAGTATTAAAGGCAGGATTAGAGGAGTATATCTCTGCTAAGGTGGATTTAAACTAGTGGGGAGGGGGGGCCAAAAGACTGAGGTTGGTAGAAAGGTCCGACAGGGGAGTCTAATGAGCTCACCCCCCTAGATATAGGTAAAGGAGGAGGTGTAGTAACCCTGGGAGGGGGCGGGCAGAGTGATCTGAGTGTAATACAGAAGGCACCACCACCCGGTAAGAATAAGGAGGAGAAAGTGTGTGGACTACCAGGAGGAGGGACACAGGCCAAGGAGGAGAAGAGTGAGGAGAAGGAGGGGTACGGTTGGAAGGTGGTCTCCTGCAACGCAAGAAGCCTGGGGAATAAAATTACAGAGCTTTGGGTGCTCCTTTCAGAGGGGAAGGTGGACATTGCTGCAGTGACAGAGACTTGGGCCACAGAGTACCATGATTGGCACTTGGCAATCCCGGGATACAGGATATACAGGAGGGACCGGGGGATTGGGGGGGTTGCACTCTATGTGAGGGAAGGGATTAAATGCATAAGGGGCGAGGGAGAAGAGGAGAGGACAGAGGCACTTTGGGTGCAGCTCCTGGACTCCAAGGGCAGAAAGCTGAAGCTGAGAGTAGTGTACAGACCACCAGTCTAATCCAGGGAACTGGATGGGGAGTTGGCAGAGCAGATAAGGAGGGTGTGTAGAAGGGGGAGTGTGGTGATAGTGGGGGATTTTAACCTACCACGAGTTGACTATAGCGCCCCAACCACTAGCAGTACCAGGGAGCAGGTGCTCCTTGATGCATTCCAGAACGGCCTTCTGATGCAATTGGTAAGTGGGCCTACAAGGCTTGGTAGCACTCTGGACCTAGTACTGGCAAATGGGGAGGCAGTGAGGGAGGTAAGGGTGGAGGACCAACTAGCAGGTAGCGACCACCAAACAGTGTGGCTCGTTCTCATGCTGGGCAGGGAGATAGGAGGCACGAGCACTAAGGTGGTGGACTTTAGTAGGGTGGACTTTGGGAGGATGGGAGCAATACTACAAGGGAGACTCCAGGATATAAGGCCGGGGATGGATGCAGAACAAAAGTGGGGAGTGATAAAGACTGGGCTACCAGAGGTCACATTAGCCTACACTAGTGCCAAGAGTAAGAAGAACAGAGCCAAGAAACCATGCTGGCTGAACAAGGAAGTGCTGCATTGGTGAGGGCAAAGAGGGCTGCATACTGGAAGTACAGGAGAACAGGGAAGGGAGAGGATAAGGAGGGTTTCAGGAGTTGGTCAAGGGAGGTGGCCAAGAGGGTGAAAAAGCTAAGGCCTCCAGGGAATTAAGGTCTGCACTGGGCATAAAGGGAGGGGAAAAGGACTTTTTTAGGTATGTCAGGGAAAAGAGGAAGTGCAAGGAACATATCGTGAGGATAAAGCGGAGACGTGATTTTGTGGAAAAGGGAGAGGAGCAACTGGAAATTCTAAATGAGTACTTCTGCTCCATTTTCACCAAGGAGAGGGATAGTCCACTACCAGAATGGGCTGGGGGGGGGGAAAGGGGGAGGAGGTGACGGACAAAGTGATCACAGGGAGTAGGGTGCTAGAAGGGCTGAGGGCAGTAAGGGTTGTCAAGGCACCAAGTCCTGATGGCATCCACCCCAGGGTGCTGAGGGAGATGGCGGAGCTGTTGGCTGAGCCGCTGGCAGATCTGTTCAACACCTCCCTGGAAACAGGGTGTGTGCCCGAGGACTGGAGGGTGGCCCATGTGATGCCCATACACAAGAGTGGGCCTAGGGAGGAGCCAGGAAATTATTGGCCTGTAAGTCTCACGTCCATAGTGGGTAAGCTTATGGAGGCGATACTGAAGGAGACGCTGGTGGCATTCCTAGAGAGTAATGGCCTCCAAGATGGGTGGCAACATGGGTTCATCTCAGGGAGGTCTTGGGAAACCTACTTAATGGAGTATTATGATTGGGTGAGAAGGGAGTTGGGCAGGGGCCATGCAGTACGTGTCCTGTACTTGGATTTCAGTAAGGCCTTTGATACAGTGCCTCATAGGAGACTGAGGAAGCTGACGGAGTGGGGGTGGGAAAAGCTGACTAAATGGATACAGAACTGGTCGCAGGGAGGTGCAGAGGGTGGTGGTGGTGGGAAGTCTCTGCACCCAGACCAGTGACAAGCGGGTGCCGCAGGGGTCAGTGCTGGGCCCGGTACTATTTGGGCTCTTTATCTCCGATATAGCACACAGAGTGGGGAGCAGGGTTAGTCTGTTCGCAGATTATACCAAATTAGGGGTGGTGATGGATGAAGAGGACAGATGGGAAAAACTACAGCGGGACCTAACCAAACTAGAGATATGGTCGGTGAAATGGCAGCTACGATTCAGTGCAAAGAAGTGTAAGGTGATGCACTTCGGGGATAAGAACCAGAAGAGGGACTGTTGGTTGGGGATCACAGAGGAGGAGAAGGACCTAGGGGTGTTGGTAACTGGGAGCATGAACAACTCGGCCCAGTGCAGGAGAGCAGCAGTGAAGGCAAACAGGATGCTGGGGTGCATCGCAAGGGGGTTCTCATCCAGACACAGGGATGTGATCCTACCTCTCCACAGGTCATTGGTCAGACCGCACCTAGAGTACTGTGTGCAATACCGGAGGTTATACCTGAGGAGAGATATAAAGTTACTGGAGGAGGTGCAAAGAAGGGCAACAAATATGTTAAAGAGGATGGAAGGAAATGAATATGAATTTAGGCTGAAGGAGCTGAACATGTACACACTGGAGGAGAGGAGTGATAGGGTGGATATGATTGATATGTTTAAATGCCTGAGGGTGGTAAATAAACCTAGCACCGAGGGGGTGTTTAAACTGAGGAGTGAAAGTGAGATGAGGGGGCATGGACTAAGGTTGGAAGGGGGACATTTCAAGAGGGGAAATGAGGAGGCACTACTTCACTGAGAGGGTGGTGTCTAGTTGGAATGCACTGCCAGAGGGGTGGTAACATGTAGGACAGTCAATAGCTTTAAGAAGGAATGGGATAAAGCAAGAGGAAGAGTCTGGGGTAGGCGCTGGGACATGCGGGGGAGGAACTGAGGGGGAGGAGGCTGGGGCAGCTACAATCTAGGGTGCTAGCTGCACACTCAGGCAGACTTAGATAGACCGATTGGTGTGTTCTGCTGGCAGGTTCGTATGTTCATATGTTCGTATGTTGAAAATTTGATGACAAATGTCCATAAAATGACTGTGGCGTGCATTGTGCAGTTTCCATGCACTCTCATAACTTCACAAATTTGTAGTATTTTCACTCCAGATTTTCAACATTGGCATTTTTTCAGATCTCCTTATGAACAGCACAGCTGTCATTTTTCACATCCTGCCCAAAATATGCATTTACTCATCTGGCGCAGAATAGCACAGTTGCTGTGGGAAATCAATGTTCAGGAAAGATTACAAAAATCATAGTGACAGTGTTCATGAGCAGAGGTCACAAAATGCCTATGTTGAAAATCTGGTGAAATAATTCCATTAAATGACTGTGTTATGCGCATGCGTTGTGCAGTTTCCACGTACACTCGTAAGTTTGAGCATTCTTAATATTTTCACTACAGATTTTCAACATTGCCATCTCTTCACAGCTCCCTATGAAAGGTACAGCTGTCATTCTTCACATCCTGCCTGATCTGTGTTTTCATACATCTGGCGCACAATGGCGCGGTCGCTGTGGAAACTCAAAGTTTGGGACACATTGGCAAAATCACAGTGCCACCGTTCATGAGGAGAGGTCCCAAATGCTTTCATGAGGTGGGGGTCACAATAAGGCCAAGTTGAAAATTTGTAGTGCAAATACCAACAAATGCCTGGGGCGTTAGATTTTCTAACCATAACGTCCCACCCTGTACAGACTGACAGGCATCAGGGGTGTGCCTTTGGATTGCTGACTGTAATGCTCCCCCACCCTGCAGCCAGTCACAGGCATCGAGGTGTGCCTTGGACTCTTCGGCCCCAGAGTTCACCCCATTCTCCTATATTGCACCCATTTCAGCATATGTCCTCACGGAGTGGGGTGACTGTAAAGCCAAACACTCCAAGGCACACCTCAACACTCGTCAGTGTCTGCAGGATAGGGTGAGGTGAAATGGCATGAACCTTATGGGCGAAAACCCAAATGTATACCCCAATGCCTGCCCGTCTCTGCAGGGTGGAGATGGGGTTGGTGTGAAGTTCAATACTTCACTGCCACTCCTACTCTGCATCTGTCTAACTCCTGCATTTCCAATGCTAATACCAGCAAGCAAACATTTGGCACTGACAAATGCTTGTTTAAAATCCCATCTGAAAGATGATTTCGCTGTGCAACTGTTGGAAAAAAGTTTCAGAGGGGATTTGGAAAATGACTCCTGCCATGTTCCGGAGGTGGGGTAACACAAGGGATATGTTGAACATTAGGGGCCAAAATCTGCAAAAATAAAGTTATGAGCAAATGCTGGAACAATTTGTTTCCTCATAAGTTAGTTGTTCTTTTCACATTTTTACTCCAAGTTTTTAACACAATCTTGTTATGACCACTCTTTCTGAGCATGACAGGTGTCAATAGTTGATTGAGTTAATTGTTCTGATCCAGCTGAATTTCTTGTAATGATTTTTTTATTGTTTTAATCTGTTATTTATGTACGTCGCCTTGGCAATTGAAAGGCGCCTTATAAATAAAATTATTATTATTTATAAAACAATGGCTGAAGCATAATTTTGTGCCACAAGTGTTAAATCATGTTTTGGGTAGGATTTAAGAAATGTCAGCTGTGACGTTCATGAGGCTCATAGCTTTGTTGTTTTTTAATATTTTTACCCTAAATCTTCAACATTGCCTTCCTATGATCCCACCTCATGAACAAGGGTGGAAAAAGTTTTCACCGCCTGCCCAAAAGTGATTTCGCACAGCGACCGTAAAATCACCTTTCAGGACATGAAAACACATTTTGGCCAGGATCTGAAAAATGACGTCTATCACATTCGTGAGGTGCTATGAAGAAATGGCTATGTTGAAAATTTGGGTTCAAAGTATTGAAAATTACCAACGTTATGAGCCTGTGTTTGCAAATTTCAATGTAGGCTCGTCACTTTGTTGTTTTTTTGATATTTTTACCCCAAACATAACCTTCTTATGACCCCACCTCATGAACAAGGGCAGAGAAGATGTTCAACTCCTGCCCAAAAGGTGATTTTACACAGTGACCGCGAAATCACCTTTCAGGACAGATTTGCCTAATTTCCCTGCCATTGTTTATGAGGTGGGGTCCCAAAAAAGGCAAGTTGAAAATTTAGGGGAAAAATATTCAAAAAATGACCAAGTTATGCCATTAAGTTCAAAACCCAGTTGAAATACATTGAATTGCATCCCTGATTTCCTCAGTTCACAGTCCGGTGTTGAAGAGCGAAGATGTGCGTGCTACCCAGAGAGGATTACAGCATCGGGCCCCTGGTGGGTAATTAAGGGCTGGGATGGTGGGTGCTGAGTGGGAGAGTTGGGTGGTGGGACTAATGGCAGTGACTGCAACAGACATCATTGGACAGTTTTCTGTTTTACAGGGTATGTTTAACAAAAAAAACTACTAGAGATGGTTTTAATTTAGGTGGTGACGCTGGGGACTGGGCACCTCAGTGTCAGCATTATGTTTGCGGGGAGGGGTGGATGCTGAGAGGGAGGGCTGGTGGGTGGACAGTTATAGCAGGGGCAGCAACAGATGTTTTTCTTTTTTACAGGGTATATATAAAAAAATACTATGAGGGACAGTTTTCTTTATTTGAAGTGGCGATACTGGGGATTGGGCACCTAATATCAGTGTTATGTTTGTGGTGGGGGTGCTGTCCAAAGTTGAAGAATGAAGTCGTGTCTGCGGTCCAGAGAGGATTACAGCTTTGAATCCCTGGTGGGTAAGTAAGGGCTCGGAGAGGTGTGGGGTGGTGGTTGCTGAGTGGGAGGGTTGGTCTGGGGGACCAATGGTGTGGTGGCTGCAACAGGCATCGATAGACAGTTTTCTTTTTTTACAGGGTATGTTTAAAAAACTACTAGGGACGTTTTTCTTTATTTCAGGTGATGACACTAGGGGATTGGGCACCCCCAGTATTAATGTTATGTTTGTGGGGTGCTGTGGGGTGGTGGGTTCTGAGTGGGAAGGTTGGGGGGGACTAACAGCGGTGGCTGCAACAGAAATCAATGAACAGTTTTCTTTTTACAGGGTACATTTAATAAAAATAAAACCTACTAGGAATGGTCTTCTTTATTTCAGATGGTGACATTGGGATTGGGCACCCCAGTGTCAGTGTTATGCTTGTGTGTGGGGGTTGATGCAGAGAGGGAGGTTGAGTTGGGGGGACAGTTATGGCAGGGGCAGTACCAGACATTGATGGACGTTTTTCATTGTTACAGGGTAGATATACAAGCAAAATACTACGAGGGACAATTCTCTTTATTTCAGGTGGCGACACTGGGGATTGGGCACCCCTAGTGTCGGTGTTATGTTTGTGGGGGGGTGTGGGGTGGTGGGTGCTGAGTGGGAGGGTCATGTGGGGGAACAAAAAGGGTGGTGGCAGCAACATGCATTGATGGACAGTTTTCTTTGTTACAGGGTGTAATTCGTCCTCAGCAGGCTGATCATGACAGATCAGTTGTGCTTGCTGGACAGCGCAGATCAAAGGAAAGAGTCGACCTATGATTGGGTCAGCTCTCTCATTTGAAATACATAAAGTTTCCACCTAGCAAGCCAGAACAGTGTCACGACCAGTCTGGCTGATGATTGAGGTGACACTGACAACCCCCTTGCAGACCACTCTGCATTGGACTGACAGTGTCACACCCCTGAAAAGCCAATCTCCTAACAAATTGTTCACTGTGCGTGTGCACATGATGAACATAATAATAAAGGAAGTACCGAGCCACTCAGAAAAAAGAAAGATTTTCAAAGAGGCTAAGTTATCGCTGAAACATACCACTGTGTAGGTGAGGCTATTATTAACCCTATAGTGCACCCACCTAAAAAAATAAAATACTATGGCTGTGATGGGCCACCCATAGACCTTTGAGAAAGCTCATTTTCAAGTGAAACGTGTTAGGAGCAAGTATTTTTCTGATTGTTCTATGGGCTGCTACACTGTTTAGACACTGTTTAAACCTTTTGAATCATCATCACTTTATGCACTTTGGTAGGTAGGTAGGTAACATTTTTATTTTTATATAGGATAAACCCTGTCATTAGGGATATAATCCCTGTTTACAAGACAAGTCCTGTTTACAAGAAAGTGCGCTTTCTAAAAGGTCTATGGGTGGCCCATAGCAGCCATAGTATAGTATTTTATTTTTTTTAGGTAGGTGCACTATAGGGTTAATAATATCAGCCTCACCTACACTTTGCACTGAACTTGCATTGGATTGCGTGAGTTACCTGTACTACTGCTGGTATTGCTGCTTTTTTATCTCAATACTCATGAAAGGAAAAAAAATTTTGGAAAAAAGGACTTGGTCTACTGTGTATGCATTTCTGAGAGAAAAACTGTTTACATGCGGAAACACCACTTAACAGGTGCCAATCTTATTGCTGCTTGCTGTATTTCTGACCAGGCACTGTGAATCCTTGGTTGTGGTCCCTTCCTTGTGTTGGAAGCAGGTTGCAAAATCCTACTCATGTACTGGCCTCTAGGGCATATGGGGGAATTTCTGCAGGAAATCACATACGTTTTTGCTGACAAAGTGTTGCAATCACCAAGGTGGCTTGTTTTGGGTGATTTTAAAGCTTGGGTAGATGACGAACTCTTGAATTTTGACCAAGATTTCCTCTGGGGAATGGAATCCCTGGACATCACACAAAGTGTTACTTCTGCCACCCAACAACATGCCCATGCCTTAGAGTTGATATTTTCTCTGGGACTTGAAGTCATGGATCTCAAGATTGATCTGGTCAGCTGGTTGGACCACTGTACTACCAGGTTCTCTTTCAGGGCCCCCACTTATAGTCCACCTCCTGTGGAGATGGTCCCGTATCGTCCTTTACATGGGTTACAGCCACAGGGACTCTTGGCACTAGACACATCAGGTATAATGGCTGCATGCATCATGGGTTCAGAGGAAGTTTGGATGACCTATGATAGGGCCATTGGAGCAACCTTTAATCTTGTGGCACCTACTCATTGATGCCTGCTGGTTTCACACCTTGGCTCACTGTGGTATGTCAGTGAGCTAAGTGAGATGAAGGTAAAGTGCTGGAGGTTGGAGCATTGTTGGAGAAGTTTCAGGGCTCCAGAAGACAAACTGGCTTTGGTTACTCACTATGGTACCATAGGGCAATCACCTGGAAAAAGGCAGGGTTTCTATTGAGAGAGATTGCTGTTGGGAGTAAATCGACCAGCTGAACTTTTTCGGGCTGTGGACAGGCTTCTCCATTTGGTCTGTCTGGAGCCCCTGAAGGCATCTTCACTTGCTAAATGTGAGGAGTTTGCTCGATGTTTCTCAGACAGGGTGTCCTTCAACCAGTTCGAGATCTCACCAAATGGGCAGTCACAGCCTAGCAGGATTGATCCTTCATGTCTCAGATGCCTTTGGTGGTCATGGGAAGAGTTTGGCCCAGTGATGATGGAAGACAGCCAGGTGATCTTGGAGCTGAGGCCAATGTTCCTCCCACCTCAAATCTGGCACTCATCCTCCAACTACTCCATCAGCTCTGCCCTCAAAAATTACCTTGCACCTAGCTGCTACTGCCATGTCCCTATCTAATTCCCTTCTCTAAGCCCCGGACAAACCCCTCCTCTCTATATTCATCTTCACTTACCACCCCAAGGGGCTTGTATCTCTGATCTACTCCCTTCCCCCACCATGCTAAAGGGGTCTCTCTGGGACACTGCATTATCCCCTACTCTCTGGTCCCACCGGTCCTATTATGGGGTTCCTCGCACCCTGTGGGGATATCCAGGGACATGACTCTTCCCCTTCCCCCTCCTCACCCCTCCTTCCCCTTTCCCCCGTTTCTTTCACGTAAGCACTTGTTTACTTATTAACCTGGCACTTATTATTGTCCACTCTTTCTACATGTTATGCTCAACACTGTTGCAACACTTTTTGTAACAACTGCCTTACAACTGTATGCTTACGTTGATCTTGTAAATTTAATGTTTATTGTCTCATTCCTATTGTACCCCTTCCCCCCCAGGTCGCACTGGGAAATGAGCAACTTGTTGCTCAGTGTGCCTTCCTGCTGAAACATTTCAATAAATAAATTTAAATAAATAAATGTTCTGTAAACTGGATCCAGGTCCAATGCGATTACTAATGAGCCACGTCTGGCACCTGGGCCCAGTGTTCATGGAGATTGTTCCCTATCAGAGGCGGAGGGACTTCCCAGTGGCATTGAAAGATACACTGGTGAAGCCCCTTTTGAAAAAGCCTTCTGTGGATTCAGATGTCTGAATTAGCGACCGGTCTCTAACCTACCCTTTATGGGTAAGGTTACTGAGAAGGTGGTGGCACAGTTGCTTGAGGCACACCTCACTGGTGTTTACATATATGAGCCTCCCCAGTCTGGTTTTAGGTCCAAGCATAGCACAGAAACTGCACTGGTCAGGGTACACAATGGCCTGTTCAGGGCAAGTAGCAGAGGAGAATGGTCAGTTCTCATTCTCCTGGGTCTCTCATCAGCCTTTGACACTGTGAACTATGGGCTGTTATTGGACTGGTTTAGGGAGTATATAGGGCTCACTGGCAGTCATCTGCTGGTTTGAGTCCTATCTTAGTGACAGGACTCAGAGGTGATGTTGGGAAAGTTTTCCTCATCCCTGATGGTTTTGCCCTGTGGCATGCCACAAGGCTCAGTCCTTTCACCCATGTTGTTCACAATGTATATGCTGCCTCTGGATAGGATTAGGCAGTATGGAGTTGGGTTTCACGGTTATACAGATGATACCCAGCTCTATCTGTCCTTTGCACTTGAGACGCTAGGTATGTATGATGTGCTTAATAGGTGCCTGGCCGAGACCCAAGGCTAGATGTCATCAAGCTGGTTAAGACTTAACCCGCATAAGACTAAAGTGCTGATGATCAAGCTAGGCCAAAAGGGGGGAGTGGCGGCTCCCGAGAAGGAGAGAGGACTTTAGCTCAGCTTCTCTGGGCTCTTGGCTGCCACAAAAGTGAAAAATCTTGGAGTTATTCTGGATGAGGGGTTGAAATTTGAGGCTCAAGTGTCAGCAATAATCTGGAGTGGCTATTACCATCTAGGGAACATCAGCCAGACTGAATCTCTTATCTCCCCTGGAGACTTGGCGTTACCAGTACATGTGTATGTACATCAAAGCTTGACCACTGCAATGCTCTGTATGTTGGGGGCAGTGCAGGTATGCCGTGGTGCCTGCAGTTGGTGCTGAATGCAGCTGCTAGGTTACTTAGTGGCCCTTCGAGACCATGTCATAGCTCCCCGGCATTGTGTGATTTGCATTGGCTACTCGTTAAGTGGTGTATCTCCTTTAAAGTTGGCTTGCTAACTTACAAGGCCCTACATGGGTTGAGTTCAGGCTGTCTGGCAGACCTCCTATAACCTCACTTGCCTTTGTGCCCTCGCTGCTCCACTGAGGACAGCCACCTTGAAATAACCAGGGAGAGGTTAAAAACCTCGGGTGACCGGGCCTTCGAGCTAGCTGGCCTGGGTCTTTTGAAATTCTTTCCCAAGAGCCCTGAGGGATGTCCCCTTGGTGGAGACCTCTCAAAGGGGCTTAAAGACTTTCTTATTTATGCTGGCCTTTGGGGATTCATTCCCCTTTTCTATCCTGACACTCTGTCTATTATTTATACTCCTATCTGCTGAATTAATTATTTATTAGATGTTTTATTTTAAGGCTAGCTATAAAAAGTTAGTTTATTTATCTAATTGTGCAAAGTTTATTTCATTATTATGTGTGGATTATGTTGCATTCCTACTTTTATTTATCCTTATTGTAATGGCACCCTGAGCTTCCGGAGAAGGGTGCCAATAACAGAACAAATAAAAACAACTACTGTTACACTATGATTTCCTTGCGGTAGAACTCCATCAAGTGCAGTTAATTCATACTGAAGTGGTGCATAGCAGTCCTGTAATTTCTTACTTCTTTTATCATTTCTGATGGTTGCCAAAACTTTCTATAGTGCTTCATCTTTTTCAGTCTTTGTTTTGATAACTTTCCACATTGTATGTGAGACATTTCACCGACTGAATTAGATTCACGTGTAGCATGAATTCGTTTTTAAGCCCTTTTCCTTGAATCTCTGTATTAGGCAGAAATGCTCTCGACAGTGTATCTGCAACTAGTAACTTGCTACCTGGACTGTACTGCAGTTTTATTTCTTTAACAAATTGGAAAGACCTTTGAGCCAAGGGCTCTTTTACAGAGGTTCCATGCCAAGTCACAAGAATAGCAAATTACAATGGTTTTAGTAAGTAGTACAACATAAGGAAAGTAATTGCATAAACAAAAGAATACTATAGCAAGATAAATACTGTGTCAAGTGCAGCCAGTGGCCTTGTCTGAAGAGGGGTGAAAGGGATTACAAGGAGAGGAGGACAGGGGGTGAATTGGGAGGGGGTGGAAGGAGCAAAATAAGAGCAAGGAGGAAGATGCCACAATGAAGCTTATGCAGGAAAGACCCATGGGGGCGGGGGGGATAGAGGAGAGAAGCGGTGAGGGAACAGAGGAGGAGGAGGAGGAGGAAGTGGAGTGAGAGGTGAAGGAAGGGGAGGTGAGGTAGGATGAAAAGAGGGCAGGAACGGGGATGGGAAAGGGATGAAGGAAGGAACTGCTGTAAGTGCAATAGCGCAGCAACAGGGTAGGGCTATACATATAGTTTTAGATCATATTTTTGCAACCACAGTAACAACATTCATATCCTAGGATGACTTTCACTTAGTCTTCACTGCCAGATTGTAATCAAAGGTTTATGAGCCATCTTTGCCAGGATTTTAATCCATAGATGCAGTCATGGAAGCATTAGTAAGTAAGCAAGTAAGCAGGTAATTCTTAATTTGTTTGGCACCCAGTCCTGGAGGCTTTGGGCATCGTACAGTAGAAAAGTTTGACAGAGTAGTAAAAAGAATTCACATTATAAAACAATGAATTAAATCATTAGAATTCATTATGTAGGTTAAAAAACATCAGCAGGAAAGGCTAAGCTGAAAAGGTGAGTCTTCAGGCCCCACTGAACGCCTCCACCATAGGGCCTTCCTCAGAGGTCTTGGTAGCGAGTTCCAGAGGACTGGGTAAGCCACCCAGAATGAATGATCACCCAAGGATTTCAGCCTGGTCCTCAGAACTGCCAGGAGGCCCTTGGTGGAGGAATGAAGGGGGCGGGCCGAGATGGAAGGAGTAAGGAGGTATGACAGGTAGCCAGGGCCTGATCCACATAGGGCCTTATAGGTGAGCAAGTCCACTTTGAAGAGAATCCTCCACCTGACCGGCAGCCAGTATGGACACTGCAGGATCGAGGTCACTTGGCAGGACCTTGACAGCACTGTCAGCAGCCTGACTGCTGGATTCTGCACCAGCTGCAGCTGACGGAGTTTCCCTCCACTGATCCTGAGGTAAAGAGCATTACAGTAGTTGAGTCTGGATGTTACAAAGGCGTGCACCAGCAATGGCATGTCTTCAGGTGGAATTAGGGGTTTAATCTGGGCGATGTTCCTCAAATGGTGAAAAACACTTTTGACGATGGCCGACACCTGAGCTTCAAATGTCAGCTTGTTGTCGAGGACAACACCCAGATTTCTTACCCTAGAGGATGACATCAATGGGGTCGACCACATGACCAAGCCTGTTATCATCCTGGAGGCATCCTCATGGCACCCGCGGCCTGGCCCAATCAGCAGTACCTGTGTCTTGTCTGGGTTAAGTCTCAGTTAAGGTTAATCCAATTCTGGATCTCGGCAAGGCATTTTTTCAGCACTTCAATGGCACCATTTGTCCCTGGCACAAAAGACATGTACAGCTGAATATTATCTGCATAACCGTGAAAACCCAGACTGTATCAGGGGCAGCATGTATACCGTGAACAGCATCGGTGACAGGATTGAACCTTGAGGTACTCCACAAGTCAGGGGCATCGGGGAGGAGGAGAAATTTCCCATTACTACCCTCTGTCTCCTGACTGAGAGAAAGGACTCAAACCTG
This sequence comes from Neoceratodus forsteri, assembly GCA_016271365.2. NCBI lineage: Eukaryota > Metazoa > Chordata > Ceratodontiformes > Ceratodontidae > Neoceratodus > Neoceratodus forsteri. Next base: position 1,377,214,200 of record CM028132.1, on the reverse strand, counting down.
TTAATAACAATCCCAGTGAGTCCACAATACTCTCTAAGGTGATCCAACAGCATGATGTGGTCCATGGTATCAAATGCTGATGACAGATCGAGGAGAATCAGAACTGACTGCTCCCCTTGATCTCTTGCCCTGAGGAGGTCATTATGTATCTGGACTAGTGCCATCTCTGTGCTGTGCCTTGTTCTAAAGCCAGACTAGAATGGTTCATAGATGTCAAAGGTCTCCAGGTGTTCTTCAAGCTGCAGAGCCACTATCTTCTCAACAACCGTCCCTAAGAATGGGAAGTTGGAGATGGGTTTATAATTCATCAGAATGTCAGGGTCAAGAGATTTTTTTTCAGAAGGGGTTTCATCAACACCTCCTTCAAGGTGTTGGGGAAAACCCCCTCTGAAAGCGAATGCCTGGCTATCCCAGTGAACACTGGACTGATAGCTTTGACAACACACTAGGAGGCCCATCAGGCCAGGGTCCAGTTCACAAGTGGGCTGCAGCTTCAAAATCACCTTGGAGACCTCGACCACTTCCACTGGTCGAAACTCTACCCAGACAATAGGAGCGCCCCTGCTCCACCCAGACCCTACCCTGAGGGACTGATCTAGACCCACTGGCAAGATTTAGGCCCAAATAGAGGATGCCCTGTCATAGAAACACAGAAGTTGATGGCAGATAAGGACTGCAAGGCTCATCCAGTCTGCCCATTTTTACTCTGTGAATGGCCTATTTATTCATACTTCTCTGTATTGCTCCCTTATGCCTATCCCATGCCTGTTTGAAGCCCTGCACTGTATTCATATCCACCACTTCCTGAGGTAGGCCATCCCATGCATCCACCACCCTTTCTGTGAAAAATAACTTCCTCACATTATCCCTTAATCAGCCTCACTCTAATCTCATGCTGTGTCCTCTTGTCCTGCTGTTTTTCTTATATTGAAACATGTTAGACTCTTTCATCTTGTTAATGCCCTTAAGATGTTTGAATGTTTTGATCATATCACCTCTCTCCCTCCTTTGCTCTAGGGTATACATATTGAGCTCCATTAATCTGTCCTCATATGTTTTCTGATGCAGTCCCTGCACCATTTTGGTTGCCCTTCTCTGGACTGCCTCCATTTTGTTAATATCCTTGTGCAGGTGCGGCCTCCAGTACTGCACGCAGTACTCCAGATGGGGTCTAACCAGTGTCTTGTAAAGAGAGATTATTACCTCCCTCCCTCTTACGACTTGTGATACCCCTACTAATATACCCCAACATCCCTCTAGCCATACCTACTATTTTAGTGGTCTGCTTGGATGATTTCAGGTCATCTGTGATGATGATTTCAGGAAAAAGAGATGTGCAAGAACAAGGGGACCCAATTTGAAGATAGAGGGGGATAGCTCAGGGGCAATGTGAGGAAGTATTTTTTCACAGAGAGGGTGGTGGACACATGGAACAGCCTTCCTGAGGAAGTTGTGGGGTCTAAAACTGTGGGAGAATTCAAGAATGCATGGGGTAGACATAAGGCAATTTTTGTGGGGGGTAGGAAGAAATATGCTGTTGGTTAAATAGGATCTGCAGCTTACCCTCTAGGTAGGGAAATAGGCAGACTAGGTGAGCCAAGCGGTCCTTATCTGCCATCAAAGTCTATGTTTCTATGATGCCCAAGTCTCTTTCTTCCCTTGTGATTACCAGCAGCTCCTCTGCCAACCTATAGGTAGCTTCAGGGTTTCTCTTCCCTATGTGCATGATCTTACGCTTCTTTGCATTAGACCCCAGTTGCCACTCTTCTGACCACTTTGCCAGTTTTCCAGATCTCTTCTCATTCTGTCCACCCCATCTGGATCATCTACTCTGTTGCAGATCTTGGTGTCATCTGTAAACAGGCAAACCTTACCCTCCAGTCCATCTGCAATGTCACTGATGAAGATATTGAAGAGGACTGGCCCCAGGACTGATCCGTGAGGTACCCCACTTGTGACTTGCATCTCTTCTGACTGTATACCATCTACCACCACTCTCTGTTTTCTGCCCGGCAACCAGTTTGCCACCCAGTGATCCAACTTCTGACCCACCCTGAGCCTACCCAGCTTATTAATCAATCTTCTGTGTGGAACAGTATTGAAAGTTTTGCTGAAGTCAAGGTAGGAGACATCAACTGCACCCCCTTGGTCAACCACTCTGGTTACCCAGTCAAAGAAATCTATGAGATTAGTTTGAGAGGACCTTCCTTTTTTTTTTTTTAATTTTCTTTTTATTCGTTTTCAATAACAATTACATCAAACTGGTAAGTACATGCGAGAAAAACAGCATTGCAACACATTCCAGTAATAAGACATTGAATAATAAACATGGGAAAAAATAAAACCCCTTACCTCCCCCCCCCACCCCAAAGAAGGTGTCACCACTGAAGAAGAGAGAAAAACGTACCACATTCATAAGTGAGGGAAGGGAAGTCAATTAGCCTAGAAGAGCAAACAAGATAGCAGCCAGACAATGAAGCCCAGAGGAATAAGTAGTTCTACTGAGAACTAGCTCTTAGATAGAAAGGGAGTATTCCAGGGAGACCAGAGGGGAAAAAGCACCATTCGGAGTCAAATGGGACAAAATAAGCCTGAAAATCTCAATCAATGGAGGTACAGGGCATACAGTTTGCCCCACTTTTTCTGAAAAGCCAAAGGAGAGAGTCTTGAGTTGGCAATCAGCTTCTCGACTTTAAAACACAGGGACATTTCTTCTACCCAGTCCATATACGAGAGTTCTAAGTTGTCTGACCAGTGACGAAGCACTAGTCTCTTAACCGCCATTGAGATAAGAGCCATATGATATCTTCTCTCTCTGACGTTAATACCCGAGTAAAATGCCTAGGATGCAAATCTCTAGTGTAAAGAGATCTTGCAGGCCTAGAATAGGGTCTAGACTGTCCTGAATGGCCCTCCATAGTGGGGCTACCTTGGTTGAGAGGACATTCCTGTTGTAAACCCATGCTGTCTTGGATTCTGTGCTCCTATGGATTCCAGGTGTTGCACTATCCTTTCCTTAAGGAGTGCCTCCATAATCTTGCCCACTACTGAGGTAAGACTGACTGGTCTGTAGTTCCCTGCCTTCTCCCTGCTACCACTCTTGTGAAGCAGGATCACATGAGCCCTTCTCTAGTCTTCTAGGAACTCTCCTGTGCTCAGAGACTCACTAAACAGTTCTGCTAACGGCTCTGCTAGTTCCCCAGAGAAGAACAGAGCAAACTCTTCACAAAGAGCTACTGAATAAGCTCTTTTCGTCTGTAGACAGACTGGATGAAGAAGCATGTTTAGAGACTGAAAGAGCTGAGCTGGTCTGTTCTTCCCTGCAACAATCTCCCTGGACAGGAACTCTGCCTTATTACGGTTGATTGCCCTTTAATACTCAGTATAGTTATTCCTCAAAGCCAGTCCGTCCTCCACTGACCAAGTCCTACTTCAGCAATGCTCCAACCTCCAACCCATAGTCTTCATCTCCCTGAGAACCCCATCATACCATGGGGGTCTCTGGCAAGAGGATCTGGGTTGTGTATGGACCGGTGCGATGGCATCAACTGCCCTGTTGACAGCCCTGTTATGTGCTGCCACCACCTCACCCAAGCCAGCCACACAATCAGCACTAACACTGGAAACATCAACTACCACCACATCCGAAACTCAGTCTTAGATCTCCGTCTTGATATGCACATACATGTTTCAGTTCTGCTCGGTGCCCTGCATGCACAAGCCACTGGTAACCAATATCCTTGCTGTTGCTGTAGTAACACAGCTCCCTGACCATGTTGTGATGCATCTCTTGAAACTTTGACTGGCAATTCTTCATTGAAGTACTGCATCCAGTCCCATTGTATCCCCCACCATACCAAACAGAAAGCGTAGTGTCTCAAGAAACTGTGCAAGACTTCATTGCCTGGCCTGGACTTTTTTTCTAAACCTAGTAGTTTTATGTCTGCTGCCTGTTTACAAAGCTGATAATACTGAAAGAGTTGGCTGGAGTGGGAGTGACAGTGGTTTTAAATATAATGTAGTTACCAGAGTACAACACGAGGAAGTAATGCAGCAAAGGATACAGCCTTTTTAGCATAGAGGGCATTCTCACTAGTGTTGAGTAGTAAGCTTTTGACTTTGTAAAAAACAATGAAATTGTGTATTTAATGAATGAACACGTATAAGAGATTAATTTTGTTGGATAAATCTGCAAGTCTGTTTCACTAATGTTGATATTCATTGTGTGCTGTTTTATTTCAGTCTGATGCTCCCCTATTATTTTGAAGCTAACGGCAGCTGCGTGTCTAGTTTCAAGTCCAGTTAGACAGAGTCTGCATTTCAAAACTTTAATTTCACATTCTGCTCCAGTCTTTCTAATTTTTTTCCTGTAGCAGCAGTATGCAACACTTCTTTCTGTATATTGCCTTTTTGCTGGAAAATGTTGTATGCTGAAATACGGCAACACAAGTGAAGTGATGCTAATAGTTCAGAGACCATCTCACTCTTTGATAGGTTCTTCTGTCCACTCCCATTCTGTGTCACGCTTTAAAAGAGATCCCACCTACGCTGTTTTTACAGCAAGTCCTGGAATGACTTTTCCCACAAGGTTAATCATTCCCATTAATCTTTGTACATCTTTCACATTCTTTGGTACGGGCATTTCTTGAAGTGCCCTCAGTTTTTAATTGATTTCACTCCTTCTGGGGTAACATTTCTCCAAGTACCGTATTTCTTTTTGTTTAAAGACATTTCTTTTTGTTCAGCTTTAATCCATTTCTTCTCACATTGTTGAGCACTGTCACTAATTGGGATTTATGTGCCTCTGGTGTGACTCCCCATCCAATGATGTTATCCATGTAAAATACTGCTCCATCAACTCTTTCAGGCATTTGCTGTTGGTGTTCTATGAAACACTTCAGGCACAGAGCGTATACCACAAGGAAGTCTTAGAAATCTGTGGTGATCAAATGGCTTATTACCTGTACACAGTTTGGAACTTGCCTCATCCAGGGGTATTTGCCAGAATCCAGCTGCTGCATCTAATTTGGAGAGCCACTTTGCTCCTGCCATCCCCCCATTATTTTTGAACAGGTTGGTACATAGATACATACATAGACAGTGTCGGCAGATAAGGGCCTATGGCCCACCCAGTCTGCCCATTTAAGTTTCTAAGTTCAGTTTATGTTTTCCAAGAAGTCTGTTGCCCCTTACCCCTGACCTCCAGAATTCCTTTATGTCTATCCCATGCATTCTTAAATCCCGTGATTGTTTCAGCCCCCACCACTTCCTCTGGCAGGGTGTTCCACTTGTCCACCACCCGTTCTGTGAAGAAATTCTTCCTCACGTTCCTCTAGTCCTCCCTCCAACTTCATCCATACCCTCTAGTCCTGGAACATCTTTTTGCTTAAAAATAGTGCATTCCTGCACCCTGTTCCTCCCTGTAAGATACTTGTATGTCTCTATCATATCCCTGTCTCCTCTCCTCCAGGAGTACATGTTCAGTGCCTTCAACCTGTCCTCATAGGACTTGTGATGCAATCCATGCACCATCTTGGTTGCCCTCCTCTGAACCTTCTCTACCCTGTCTATGTCCTTACGTGGTAAGGTCTCCAGAACTGCACAGTGTACTCCAGGTGCGGCCTCACTAGTGTCTTGTATAGTGGAATTATGACCTCCCTTTTCCTGCTGGTGATGCCCCTGCCTATGCATCCCAGCATCCTATTTGCTTTACCTGCTGCCTTGTCACACTGTTTCCCTGCCTTGAGGTCATCAGAGATGATTATGCCAAGATCCCTTTCCTGCTTGGTGCATGCTATATATCCTCACCCCCCAACTGATATATTGTGCCAGGGTTTTTGTGCCCCATATGCATTATCTTGCACTTCCTTGCATTGAATTTCAACTGCCAAACCCCTGACCATTCTTCAAGTTTCTGCAGGTCCCTTCTCATTCTGTCTACACCCTCTGGTGTGTCTACTCTGTTACAGAGCTTTGTGTCATCAGCGAACAGTGAAATTCTGCCTTCTGAGGTCCTGCGCAATGTCACTGATGAAGATATTGAATAGTACTGGTCCCAGCACTGATCCCTGTGGTACCCCACTGGTCACTCTTCCCTCTGTGGAGTGACAGCCATTTACCACCACCCTCTGTGTCCTGCTGCCCAGCCAGTTACCTACCCACCACACTACTGTCTGCCACACCCATATTCCCCAGTTTGTGCAATAGTCTTCTATGTAGCACAGTGTCAAAGGCCTTGCTGAAGTCCAGATGGGCCATGTCCACTGCCCTCCCTGATCCACCTCCTAGTCACCCAGCCAAAAATTCAATGAGGTTGGTCTGACATGACCTCCCCTGGTGAAACCATGCTGCCTTGGGTCCTGTAGTCCATTGACAGCCAGATGTTCCACCAATCTCTCCTTCAGTAGTGCTTCCATGATCTTCCCCACTACCGAGGTGAGGCTGACTGGTCTGTAGTTCCCCGCTTCCTCTTTGTTCCCACCTTTGTATAAGGGGACTACATCTGCTATCCTCCAGTCTTTGGGTACCTCCCCTGTTTCTAGTGATCGGCTAAACAGGATAGCAAGAGGTTCAGCCACCACCTCTCTTAGTTCTTTAAGGACCCTGGGGTGCACCCCATCTGGCCCCATTGCTTTATCAACTCTTATTACTTCCAGTTCCTTCAGGACCCTTTCTCGTGTAAAGGGACTTGTGTCCATTTCTGCACTATTCTCACCCCTTGTACTCCGTTCAGACCCATTACCCTCCTCTTCCTCAGTAAAGACTGAGCAGAAATACCTGTTCAATATGTCAGCTTTACTGTTGTCATCCTCCACACAGCCCCCATCCTCCCCCCTTCAGTCTCACTATCCCTCCCTTTGCCTTTCTTTTTTCACTTATGTACCTGTAAAAGGTTTTGTCCCCTCTACCCACTGATTTTGCAATGTGTTCTTCTGTCTGAGCTTTGGCTTCCCTTACTGGACCTCCCTGCCTCCCTTTGCTTCTCCTGGTACTTCTCCCTATCCCCTTCTGCCTGTGTCTTTTTGTACTGCCTGAATGCAATCTTTTTGGCTTTCACTTTCTTTGCTACCTCTTTGGAAAACCATAATGGTCTCCTCTTCCTTTTCCTCTTGCTAACCTGCTTAATACATAATTCTGTTGCTCTTGTAATCCCCATTTTAAATACTTTCCATTGTTCCTCAACCCCTGATTCCTGCCCCATTCCCCTTAATGCCTCTTTCAAGTATCTCCCCATTTTCCCAAAGTTTGCCCCCCTAAAATCCAGGATACATGTTTTTGTGTGGTTTGGTTCTGCTCTTTCTGTGATTTCAAACCACAGCGACTGGTGGTCACTGTTCCCCAGGTGCTCCCCCACTCTTAACCCCATCACACTGTCCCTGTTTGTGAGCACAAGGTCCAGTATTGCCTTCTGCCGAGTTGGTTCCATGACCAGTTGCTTTAGGAAGGCACCCTGAAGGGAGTCCAGGATAAATCTGCTCCTAGTTGATGCTGCTGCTGGGATGCTCCAGTCCACGTCTGGAATATTGAAGTCTCCAACCACTACTACCTCACCCTTGTCTGCCATCCTCTGGATGGCTAGCATCAGCTCCCTATCTGTTTCTTCCTCCTGGGCTGGTGGTCTATAGACCACATCTGTGCGGATGGCTGGCCCCATTTTCCTTTCCAGCTTAACCCACAGTATCTCTCCCCCAATTTGTTCCTCCTGGATCTCTGTAGTTGAAACTGTTCTCTTTTAATATTCTTTTTCAGCTGTTTTGGATCCATACAGATACTCAAGCTGCTATCTGACTTCTCGACTGTTACCACTGAGTGTACCCAGTCTGTGGGTTCTCGCACCGACAGATCATTCCATTTTCAATCACCGTCATATTCATTTTTTATAGCTACAATGGGCGGAGCCTTCAGCTGTCTTGCGATAGCTCTAAAAATGAGCCACCAGATGGACACTGAAGAACTGTTTTGGAGTTGCAGTAGGATCATTCTGCAACTCAAAACTGTCTGCTCCTCCCCCACCCGCCCCCACTGCGGGGTGCACTACTTTGGTTGCTGGTCACCCGACGTGCTCAAGATGGCCAACAATTTTTAGTGCTCATGAGCGAGTAGTAGTGCATGGGCAACTGTACTGCGGCCATCTTAGGCATGGTGGACTGTTTTACCATGAGTTCAGCGAGCACGTCTGCAGCATGTCGGCTCTGGACAGACCTTGTTAGCTTTGCTGTCAGTGATACTGGTACTCCATGCATAGCATGACTTAATGGTCACGCATTGTCTTTTGGTTGTATCATATGTGTTACTGGTAGGCATCCAACTCCTTCAAAAGACATCTTCAAATATGCTCGGAATAGCCTCAGTATTTATTTACTTTTTAGTGTTTGTCTACTGGGAAAGGAGGACTAGATAATTCTGCCTATATTTGACCTCGTCCTGGGGGAGGGGGGGATAGACAGTAGATGGAAACCAGCTGACATTGAAGCAGATTAAGCTGTTGGTGATATTTTTAGAGAAATGGGGAAAATTTGTCCAGGACACTGGGGAAATTCTACTCTTTTCGAGAAGTGCCATAGGATCTTTAATGCCCACCTCAACAACCACCAGAACAGGTTTTTTTTTTTTTGCCCATTTGCATATCATTAACCTGTACATGTTTCACAAGACCCAACCTTTCACACATTTCAAGTCCCAAAATAGGTTGCTTTGCTCCTTCAGCTATCTCAGAATTCACCTGGTGCACTTTATCTAGATTTTGCATAGAGGTTTCACAAGTAGCCCATATTGGAATTTCAGCTTCTGTGTACAGTATATGCGTAATTTGACTGCCTCAGGTGTCATTTCTGGTTTAGTTATTAAAATCTGTAGGTCACGTTTTGCTAACACAGTTGCTTGCGTAGCCATATCTAATTTGTATGTTATAAAAGTACCAATTGTTTTTAGTGCCGGTTTCCATTCTTTTTCATCCTGGGTATTTTTACTATTTTTTTTTCATTTACTACTTGCCCGATGTAAAAAATCTCATCTGAGTCAGACTCTATGACTTTCTGTGTGTCCACAATACCAACATTCTTTCCTTAATGACATACTTGCAGAATTATTTTTTTAAATTGCCTTTTCTGTGAACTTGCTCATATGCTGGGCATTACTTGTATGGGTGCTGCTTGCCACATCTCTGTCACTACCTTTATTCCTTAGTCTCAGGCCCTTTATTTTTATAAGGCCACGTCCCCTCATTTTATGCTTTGACTTTTAGTCTTAACAACATGCATTGCTGCTACGTTTTGTTCTCTCCCGGGCGCTTGCATTTGTGTCTGAGACATCTCTGCAGCTTGACAAGTCTGCACTGCCATGTCTGTGGACTCCGTGGGGTGGAATTCTCAAAAAGGCCAAGAATACCGCAAGCCGCGGGTGCGCTAAACATATAGCACATGGGCTTGTGGCATTCCCCAACCAGCGATTGGGATTCTTGATCCCATGCGCTGATGCAAGTTAGACCAACATTTTCTGGTCTTGCTTGCGGCAATCTCGAGTACCCTTTTCACGGGGCTTGCACCAAATATTTGGTGCAAGCTGCCGTAAATCAAGAAAAATTTTCGTAAATGCACCTGATCTTCTTGAATCAGGTGCAGTGTGCAGCAATTTTTGGCACAGCTGCACTGACCATTGAGTTTGATGCAGGGCTTTACAAAAGCCCTGCAGTGCCCTTTGTTAATCAAGTTTTGTGTCTCTTAACAGTGTCAGTGGCTCAGCAGGTTGCACACTTGCCTCTGAAGCTGGAAGATCAAGAGATTGTGGGTTCTAGCCCCACACCAGGCACTTGGGGTAAATCCCAATACTGGCACTGTAGTGCATCATGAGGGGAATGCTGCACTCCTGAGGTGCCGTCTTTTGGATGAGACATTAAACCGAGGTCCCATCTGCCTATTCTGGTGGTTGTTCAGGTGGATGTTAAAGATCCCATGGTGCTTCTCGAAAAGAGTAGGGGAAACTTTTATTGAAACAAGTCTAACAAAAAGAAATACAAAATATAATGCATCATTTTGTAACATATATTTAAATTATACATAAAACTAAGAGCTTAAGTAATCGGGGAAATCAGAGTCTGTAATCCATGGTAGATTTTTCCATTGATCCTATAAAGGTCGTCTTTGCATAACTTGACGTTCAGCAAAGTATCTCTTTTCTTATATCATGCATAATTTTCCCCAAAAATTCTTGATGTGTTATTTGTATTTGTTGCAATGTAAATAAACAGTGTGCCATCCAAATATGCCATTTACAGACTGTAAATATTACATTTAAAGTATCTATATCCCATTTCCTCCAAGTAGTTCCAAACTTTCCAGACTTTCCCCCCATTTACTAAAAATACCACCAACAGCTTAATCTGGTTCAATTTCAGTTGGTTACTATCTGTACCCCCCATCCCCACCCCGGGTAGCCCCTGAAAAAGGGACTTCTAGTCTTAGTGGGCCTACTTGATAAACAAAATTTAATAAATAATAAATAAATAAACAATCTTTCTCTTACTTTAGCACTATTGCATCCCATTATGATTTGATCACAAATTAAAAAATCTTTAAAAGTCCCCAAATTACATGACTGTCTTTTTAATTTCAAAGTAGTCATAAACTCTTCAATAGACTCATTATGTTTGCTTGCTCGCATGTGCAAGAAACATAGTGCCTTCATCGGAGATTTCGGAGGTGTGTCACCTCCTCCTCCAATTCAGGCAGTGTCTGGCAGGCGCGGCCTGTAAACCAATGCATTTTGGAGCCAGCTCTGACACGCTCCAAAATGCAGTAACACCTGATTGAAAGGGGAGCTACGCTGAGTGAGCAGCGATAAAGCTGCTCACCGCAGCTCCCAACCCACCAGGCGTCGCGCGCCCTACGCATAGCGTATAGCGGACGGGGTGCCCAATCCCGTCGGCTGCGCATCGTCTCCCGCCCCCTCCCAGTATTTGGTGCCGCGGCTGGGGCCACCCCAGGCGTGGCAATGAATGAATGTTGCCGGCGGGGTCCCAATCCCCATATTCGCGCCCCCAAGGTCCTTGTGCCACGCTGGAGCCCACCCAGCGTGGCAAGCATCTTAAAGTTTTTTGCGGCAGGTGCCCAATCCCGTCGGCTGAGCGCTCCAAAGTCGGTTGTGCCACACTGGGGCCCACCCCAGCGTGGCAAGTGAGATCCGACCTCTTTTTTTTGTTTTCCTGTAAAGCGAAAACTGTCCGGTAGCGTCTCCGAGCCCCTCCCACATCCCGCACCCACCCACTGCGCACCCAGCCTCCCCACCCCCTCACCCCATACTTACCTCCGGACTCCGGCCGGCGATCTTCGGTGGACGGGAACATGTCTGCACACTTCAAAGCCAACGCGAACTGAGGAAATGCGGTAAGCTGTATAATGGGCTAGATAGGAGGGTTCAACTTTGTGCATATCTCAGGCATTTTGGGAATTTTTGCAAATTTTCCAACATGGGGTTTTGGGACCCCTTCTCATGAATGATGTCACTGTCATGGCGTTATTCGGGCTCGAAGGGTGATTCGGCGCGGTGACTGCGAAATCACCCGCCGGGACTGAATAGCGCCATGACAGTGACATCATTCACGAGAAGGGGCCCAAACCCCATGTTGAAAATTTGGTGCCAAAATTCAAAAATGACTGTTTGTGGCGGCGTTGCGCAGCTCATCGCCAGGCTTCGTAAGTTCGCGAAATTTTAATATTTTTACTCCAGATTTTCAACATTGCCATTTCACGACACTGTCTTATGAGTAGTACAGCTGTTATTTTCACATCTCACCCGAAATGTGTTTCCGCCCTTATGGCATCAGAATGGCGCGGTCGATTGTCTTGGAAATCAATATACGGGACAAATTAAGAAAATCACAGTGACACTGTTCATGAGCAGAGGTCTTGAAATGGCTATGTTGAAAATTTGGTGAAAAAATCCTAAAAATGACTGTTTTACGAGCGTGCGTTGCGCAGTTCCTACGCACTCTCATAGGTTTGCGAATTTTCAATATTTCCTCTCCAGATTTTCAACATTGCCATTTTTCCACACCTTCTTATGAGTAGTATAGCTGTCATTTTTCACATCTCACCCAAAACGTGTTTCTGCCCATGTAGCGCACAATGGCACAGTCGTGCGAACTCAGTGTATGGGACACATTAAAGAAATCACAGTGTCACTGTTCATGAGCAGAGATCTTAAAATGGCAATGTTGAAAATTTAGTGACAGAATTCATAAAAATGACTGTTTTACAAGTGTGCGTTGCACAGTTCCCACGCACGCTCGTAGGTTTGCGAATTTTCAACATTTCCTCCAGATTTCCAACATTGCCATTTTCCACATCTCATATGAGCAGTACAGCTGTCATTTTCACATCCTGCCTCAAAACGTGTTTCCACCATGTAGCGCACAATGGCGCAGTCGTAACAAGCTCAATGTATGGACACATTAACAAAACCACAGTGACACTGTTCATGAGCAGAGGTCTTAAAATGGCTATGTTGAAAAATTGGTGGAAAAATGCCTAGAAATGACTTTTACGAGCGTGCGTTGCACAGTTCCTATGCATGCTCGTAAGTTTGCAAGTTTAATATTTTCACTCTAGATTTTCAATATGTCCATTTTGTTAAACTTCCTTATGAACAGTACAGCTGCGGTTTTTCATATGTCACCCAAAATGTGTTATCACACATGTAGCGCACAATGGTGCTGTTGGTGTGTGAAAGCAATGTTTAGGACACATTAAGAAAATCACACTTACGCTGTTCATGAGCAGAGGTCTTAAAATGGCTATGTTGAAAATTTGGTGACAAAAGTCCATAAAATGACTGTGTTACGAGTGAGCATTGTGCAGTTTCCACGCATCCTCGTTAGTTCATGACTTTGTAATATTTTCAGTCCAGATTTTCACTAGTGGCATTTTTCAACACTTCCTTATGAACAGTACAGCTACCATTTTTCACAACATGGCGGTGTGTTTTCACACTTTCAGTGCAGAATGGTGGTCGCTGTCGGAAATCATTGTTCGGCACAGATAAAGAAAATCACAGTGACACTGTTCATGATCGGAGGCACCAAAATGCCTGAGTTGACAATCTGCTATAAAATATCCCCAACCTACTTATATAACGGTGTGCGTTGCACAGTTTCTATGTACGCCGTGACTTCACCATTTTTTAAATATTTTTACTACATCATTTGCACATAGCCATTTTACACCTCCCCATGACAGAATACAGCCGCTTTTTTACAGCCTGTTGAATATTTTTGCACCTGTGGTGCTAAATCCCGTAGTCACTGTGCATAAGCAGCTTTCGGCTACCAACCTGATATTCCCCCTGTTCATGAGGTGGGGTCACAAAACAAACATGTTGAAAATTTGGAGTTAAAATACCAACGAATGCCTGAGGTATTAGGCTTTTCAACTAAATCACCCAACCCTATAGAGAATGACAGGAATCAGGGGTGTGACTTGGGATTCTTGCCTGTGATGCTCATACCATTCCACACCCTGCAGTCACTGAGAGGCATTGAGGTATGCCTTGGACTCTTCGGTCCCAAACTTCACCCCATTCTCCTATATTGCACCCATCTCACTGTATTTCCTAATGAAATGGGGTGCGCATAAGGGCCAAAGCCCCCAAGGAACATGTGACACTTGTCAGTCTCGGCAGAGTGGGGTGTGGTGAAATGGCGTGGCCGTTATGCCTGAGGACCCAAATGCACACCCCTATGCCTGTCACTCTCTGCAGGGTGGTGGTGGGGTTGGCTTCAGTTCAATACTTCACTGCCATTCCTATTACGCAGCTCTGTAACTTCTACACTACCACTGCCAATGCCAGTAAGCAAACATTCGGCATTGACAAATGCTTGTTTTCTTTTTGCATATGTGATCTAAACAAAAAACATTTGTAACATTCAATCTTTTTTGGAATGCAAAATGCTTCAAAGTTCTCAATTACAATATCAAAATCATCTTCCTCCCTCTCTTCAAACTGAAATTTGTTATACACTCCAATAACTTCAGCCTCCGCAACAGTAACAGAGATACCTTTTCATCAGATTTCCTACTCTGGGCTCCTGTGGCTTTGGTTTAAAGGAGAAGATGCCGCAATGTTCTGAAACCAAGTGTTGTTCGACTTAGCCAGAGGATGGAAGAGATTCAAAAGATAACACAGACACAGCTACTGCACCCAACTTCAGCATTTATTCCACTGCAACACCACAGCTCCTGCTACATGTGCAGACTGCTCGGCGTGGGCTGCCCAGGGATCACACACAATGACCTTCATTAGTGCTTCCTGCTTACATGCTGTGAGTACTATCACTCAGCACAGTTGGGGGCAAGGACTAGAAACAGGATCAAGAATGGGTGGGCAGATATAGGAGGCTGGTAAGACCAAAAGGAGGAGTGAAGGAGGTGGAGAGGGATAGAGAGGGGGAGCTTGGGGTAGGCGTTAGAGCTAAATACCCCTACAAGATGGTAGGTTGGCGGGATACTTAAGACACTTTTCTGGGCAGACCGGATTGGTCCTTGGTCTTTATCTGCTGTCAATGCTTGTTTTCTTTGTATCCCTGCACACCGTATGCTGTCTAGGTGAACAGACCGAAGAGAACATGGATATGAAGCATCACTAGTGCAGGTCATTTGGAAACGAGTGCACTGTGGCACTGTGTAGGCCACCACTAGCCATGTGGCATGTTGATACGTGTGCCTGTTTGTGGCTACCTTTTTTTTTTATTCTTTTGTGAACCAGGTAAGGCCCACTAGGCACAAGTGGCTGTTTCCAGGGAAGACACGGAAGCACTGGGGTAGTTGACTGACTTGCTCAGTCACACAGTGTGCAAGTAGGGCATGTGGGAATCAAACCCAGGTCTGCTGGATGTACTAAGCTCATTGACAGCTCATTACTCTAACCTCTGGGCTATACTTGCAGCCCATTAACATTGTACAAAAAACCACAGTACCAAGATAATGCAGTGGGAGGTCAAGTAACCAGCTCAAGATTACACAGTGAGCAATTGGCTGTAATGGGGACTGTACCGGTGATCGCCATTTCCAGTAGCCCACAACACTTCTGGAGAATGCCGGAGTGAGCCATGGGGTTGTACATGCAGCACTGGCATTTTTCTTTCATAGGGCAGATTGTGCTTGCAAGTGCTCTGCTGTTTGCGAGTTGTAAAAATGTACTGCCAGCACCCCTTATTTTAGCAGGTGCAAACGGGAAGCTTGTGAGTACATTTTTGCTTACAGCGCGTTACTCTGCTCCATGTATGAATGACTCCGCCTCTCATTTGCATCCTCTAAGGCCCTGCACTTAGGAGCAAGGGCTAACAGAATTTTGCTCACAAAAGGCACCATTCCAGTACAGCCTTTCCTCTGCAAACGGACGACTGAGCACTTGCAAGCCCAGTTTGTCGGGCCCAAACACACACTTTATGCCTTGCAGTTTACTAACCGGGAGGTTTAAAGTAAAACAGCAGTTTTTGTTGTAGTTTAAAAACTACAGTATAACTAGCAAATTGATGTTGTATAAAGCTGTAACTTCCCTTCTGCACCATACTTTGTTCCTCACACGTTTTCCCTATGGTTGACATTCCTTCACCTCGTACTTGCTGGTGACTTTGCTATGAACCCAGGACCTATGCCTGTGCCCACCTCAACCTCTACAAGTTGTACCTCTTACAAAGGCTAAAAGGCTGCTCACTTAAACATCCACAGCCGTACCTGCTAACAAGGTACGCTACGGAATTCATGTAAAAGACAAGTCAGAGTTGCTAAGAGCAAGTACTGTAAAGACCTACTGATTAACTCAGCCAATGATCCCAGAAAATTCTGGTCACACATCAAATCCTTCCTAGAATCCTCACAGTCAACTACCCCTGGTGATATGCTAATAAATGATGTGCATTGCAATGACTCACAAACCATAGCTAATTCTTTCAACCTGCATTTCTCTGATCTCTCCCAATATACATCTTCCTTCTATCCCACTGCAGTGTCCTCCCACTTCTCATCAGGAACCTGTCTGGATAAGTTTGAAGTGTTGTCCCCTGTGCCTCCTTATACTCCTCCATTCTATTTTAAGGCTGTGTCTAGAAAGGAAGTCCTGAAGCTCCTGAGATCCATCTCTGATCATACCAGCTCTGGCTCAGACTCCCTTGAACCCTGCCTCTTGAAACTTGCAGCTCCCCTTATTGCATTACCGCTGGCCAAAATGTATACGTTATCACTTTCAGGTGGGTGGTCCCTGACCTCTGAAGCTGCTCGGATCACACCTGTACTTAAAAGGGGATCCTAAGGTTGTCATGAACTACAGACCAATTGCCATACTCTCGGTACTGAGCAAAATCCTGGAAAATTATGCCAACTCAGACAACTGACTATCTACTAAGCACAGCCTGCTCTCGGATACCCAACATGGCTTCAGGAAAGGACATAGCACAATGACTGCACTCCTTAAATTCACCACAGACACTCCTTCAAAAATGGATACTGGCAATCTGACTGGGGCTGTCTTTCTTGACCTCACAAAGGCTTTTGACCTTGTTGATCACACTTTGCTTCTCTCCTCACTTCGACACCTGCATTTCTCCTCCTCTGTTGTTGACTGGTATGAAAGCTACCTGACAAATAGAACTCAAGTGGTGAAATTTAATTCCTCTCTATCGAACAGTACCACCATTAACATTGGTGTACCTCAGGGCTCCATCCTAGGGCCCCTCCTATTCTCTCTTTATATAAATAACATTGGAGCTGCTCTAAAATCCTGCTCTGCTATTCTATATGCTGATGATCTTGTCATCTATACAAGTTCTACTAATATAGACACTGTCAACACAACCCTTTCCTCTGACTTTAACAATATCCAAAACTGGCTATACAACCACAAACTGGCTGTCAACACTAGCAAAACTAAAGCCATGCTGCTTGGATTGGCCCCAAAGCTCCGGGCTTGCACAACAGCACTGACAGTGCAGGACATAGAAGGTCAATTACTGGAATATGTGACCTCTTTCAAGTAACTGGGCATCCTGCTAGATCAATCTCTTGATCTTAATCTTCATGTACAGTCTGTTTGCACAGCTGTCAACTCCAAACTGGGTGTTGCATATAAGACTAGTTAAATGCTCATGCCATTGGCTAAAATGGCCATTGCGAGGGGGATTCTGCTCCCCAACCTAACCTATGGGGCTCCCTTATTTGGGGCTGCTCATAAAACTGACCTACTCAGATGGGATAGATACGTTATAACAACTTATGTCGCTATGCCTCTTCTGCTCTGAAGCAAAACACCACTGTCAGCTTTATAATGATCTTGGTTGGCTGTCCAAGTTAGCTAGTAGGAAATACTACCTTGGCTCTCTTATTGATTCGATAATTCGAAATCAAACCCCTAGGTGTCTTGCAGCTATGCTTGTTCCTCAGGACACACTCCATGGTCTACGAACAGCTGATAAATCCTTTCTGAATTTGCTGAGGTGCCGCACTAGGAAAGGAACTGTTGCATTTGAGCATGCGGATCCACAGCTGTGGAATTCCCTTCCCCTCAACATTAGACTTTCTAGCTCCCACACATGCTTTAAGAGAAAACTGCGCTCGAATCTGCTGATTGCTGATACCTGTTCCTGCTTTCACCCTACCTAATGACTGATGTCTCTGGCCATACAATAGTATTTCCTCACCTCTCTATAACCCTCTTACTGCCTCAGCCTGTCCCGGCTCCCTCTCCCTGCCCATATACAATCTTTTACTGCAGGCATCTCCCTTACACGTACATACACTCATATAATCTAATTTCATGGCTTGCTCCCCTCTTCCTCACTTATCGACCTTTTCCTTAATGACACCCCCTGCTCTCAATGGTTATTTCTTCCTTTTATATTATCTGTTTTTGTTTTTGTGTACCTTGTTCTGTTCATATGATATGTCATGTGATAATTTATTGTCCAAGGTCCTCTTTAGTCATTGCATAGGTAGGCACCTTGAACTTATGAATGGTCTACTCTGTATGTCTCTGATATATTGTATCCACTTTAACTCATTGTATGTAAAGCGCTTTACTTTGTATGTTCTGATATATTGTATCCTCTTTAACTCATTGTATGTAAAGCACTTATAATTTGTTATCCTGTTAAGTTTCTGCATGTCTGTACTCTCCCGGGCCATGCCTGAAAATAGTCATTTTATGGCTAGTGCACTTAACCGGTTAACAAAAGCTAAATAAATAAAAAAATAAAAATGAATGGTCTGGGCCACCAACTACCAACCTGACATCCTCGCTTAACTGAGACATGGCTTAAACCCACTACAGATAGCGTAGTTTGCTACCTCCCAGATTATAATAATATTAGACCGACCAGGGACAGAACGTGGTGGTGACTTACTTGTCTGTTATAAATCCCACCTCAATGTCTCTTTGGTTCTGACCACCTGTCCGGTTGAATCACCTGTTGAGTGCTTACATACTGTATTCCTTCTGGGGAACATCAAGAAAATCCACCTCATGCGGGTGTATAACCCCCCCCCACACACACACACACACATACCTATGGCCTCAATGGCCTGTTTCAACTCCTTGCTCATGTCAGAGGCTCAGTGGGGTCAAATGAAGTTCTCATTATGGGGGACTTTCATTGAGGCAAAGGTCAGGAAGCATAGGAAAACCAGGTTCGGCAACAACCTGTGTTTGGGGAGGGTCGGTCTACACAACCGTTCATGGCCTTCATCCTGCTGTTTTTTAACTTTGGATAAATAAAGGAATTTTACTGCTACATCTGTACCAGCATTTGGTTGTTCTTCAGCATTGCTATGGACACTGATACTTTCTGGTTGGATGGACACCTCGTTGCCGAACCTGGCCGTCTGTAAGCTATTACTCATTTTGTGGTTTTAGCACAGGTCTTGTCCCATTAGCCACTCTCCTGCTTTTTGACTTTGATAGGAAACCAGGAGCAGTTATAAAATTTGTAAGTAGTGTTTTATTATTATCAATAACAGTAAAATAAAAAATAAAAATTGTTCAGGATAGCTGCTTACAAAGGTAGTACAAACAAAGAAAGCAAAGTCCTTCATCTGAGGGTATCTCCGATCCTAAATGTCAGTCTTTCTGTCACCTCCCAACAAAATATTGCTTTCTTTATATATAATGTCTTTTCATGGCAATTAACTTCTGCATCCTGAGCTCATTAAGATACCTCCCGTTTCTCACAAAATGTATCAGAACTTTGTCAGTTTCTTTCCTTGCAGGTGCAACAAAATAGAACAGTGTGTCCCAGAACTAATCTCCTGTTGACAACTCTGAAAATGAGCTTGTGGAGATCAAACTGCATCTCAGTGTTAGCCTCTTGAGTTCCAAATAGCTTTTTGCAATCAAATCAACAATATATATAAATATATATATATATATATACACATTTTCAAACCAGAGAACCCAGTTTAACGTAAAGATCCGCATAATGTACATTCCTATAACCACAGATAAGCAAGAAGGAAGAAAAGACAGAAACAGCAAGAAACTGCAAGTGAAGGCAGGAAAATAGCGGTAGGGGGAGAATTGTGAGATTGCCACCGTGATCAGTTCCAAGGCCTCACAAAAAAATTTGATTGTGCAGTCAGACAGACGAGACAGAAAAGGAGATGCCTCCCTACTGTTATCACTAAGTGTAGCACCACATTGTGTGCTGATGACCTGGTTCTCCTTCACAGTGCAAAGAACATAAATCTTATCAACTTCCACAGACTGCAAGCTTGGTTTATCCAAAACAAGTTAGTAATGAATGCTAAAAAGACTCAAACCATGCTTCCTGGATCTCCTGCCAAACTTAGGAACTGCCCTACCCCCCTTCCCCATCCATCAGGTGCTCAGATGGAACCCCCCCTGAAGATGGCACCATCCTTTAAATACCTTGAGTTTACACTCGATCAGCACCTTGATTTCCCCCTTCACATTCACAGTGTTTGTAAGGCTGTCAGTGCCAATCTTGGTCGGGAATATCGAGTTGCACTGCAGTAAACTTGGCTACTTGCAGTCACTTGGGTACCAGTGTTCTGGCTAACCAGATTGTGAAGTTGGTGAACAGAACTTTTGTAGTCTGGTGGACAGATTAAAGGCACAATTGGCCTCTCTGGCCTTCTCCGAGGTCCTCCCTAGGTAGGGCAGGGGGAGGAGTGGTGAAAGAATAAGGAAGGAGGTGATAGAGCAGTTTTAATGGGTGGCTGAGGGGTTGGTGTCAGGAGCAGGGGGTATACCTTTGTAGGGGACTGGGGTGACTTCTGGGACAGGAAGCTTTTCAAGGGTGATGGCTTTCACCTGATTGAGTGGACTAGTATGCTGGGGCAGAAGTTTGACATTGTTACTGGACAGTTAAATTGACAGTGAGGGAGACTGAATTTAGGGGAACCAAGGTGGTAGGAGAGAAAAAGGGGAACCTAGCTAGTGTGATGCTCTGCCCCCTTGCTTATGATTACTGTATGAGATCTGTAAAATAAATAAATGGTCTGTGTATGAAATTGTCTCCCCCCCTTCCCAAGTCAGCAGTGCGTGAGACTTGGCCTTTAACTTTCAAAGTGTCAGTGAGGATGTCATTAAACAGACCAGAGAAACCTGATTAAAGGTTTCCTGTCTTTGTCTTAATTAGAACTGGACCAGCTGCCAGGATATAAGCATCATAAACTTTTATGGTTCCTGCAGGAAAAGGCCAATTTCGTCACAGAACTTTGTCATAAGTCATAAAACCTGAGAGCACACTAGCAACAGGAAATCAACAGAGGGACTTCAAAGAGAGATGCTTGATCAAAGGATGTCATATGTGGGAAATGGTTTTTGCTGATGTTCACATTATTTAAAATACATCCTTGTAGATAATTTTGTTATGAATTAACTCCAAGGGAGGGTCTAACTGACGTCACAGAAGGGGAGGGGAGATGCCCCCTGAAATGAAACACTGTATCTGGGGAATGTGACATATCATCTTGGGGTCTGAGACAGAAAGTTCTCTCTAACTTAAACACACTTAAAAAGGTAATACTTAGATAGCAAAGATCTTAAGTATGTGGTAGGAGTTTTGTTCTGTAATTTTCCCATTTTCTTTTGTGACTGTGAGCTCATGCTATTTGTTCTGTATTTTATTTTACTTATTTTACAAATTTTAGTAAACAACATTTTCTTTAAGATACTGCCTGTCTCTCCTCAGTCATTTTTGCACATCATTTCTGAGTGGATATTAACTCTGACAGCTGTAAGGGCTTGCATGGTGTTACTAAGCCTGTGTAAAAAGGTAAAAATATACCTAAGGTATCTTATAGAGTTTTAAGGGTTCATTTTGGAGACCTGGCTGGATGTTCCTGGTGAAAGATTGTACTGCAGGCCCGAAGAGGGTACCTATCTGAGCCTGTAATTGGGTATGCTAGCATAAGGTTCACAGTTTGAATCCCTCCAGAACTCAAGGCGATTCGGACCCAAAGCAGACAGGAGGGTTACCCTGTCCGTTAACCTGTTCACACTATTGCACTCTGAGGTTGGCACTGTGGGAGCAGAGGGCCTGACCTGTGGAGTGCATTTTTGTGACAGCTAGTACTCCCCAAAATCTTGGGGCTTGTACAGACATTGTGGGCAAAAATGGGTCTGAGATTCAAATTGGTCTGGGGAAGTGATAAAGGAAGGGGGACACAGAGCTAGCAGACAAAAAGAAGGGAAGTGGATGAGGGAGGGAAAAAGGCAAAGGACAGTTAAATAATGAAAAATGGTCAAAGATTAGATGGAAGGGGGTCAAGCTCAATGCCAGGGGTCTAGGACATAAAATCAATGAGCTCCAAGCAATGGTGGATGACACTGAGGTGGACCTCATAGCTATAACTGGGAACTGGGCTTCAGAGAATAACATCTGGGACCTGACAGTCCAAAGCTACGGCATGTTTAGGAAGGATAGAGAGAAAGGTAAGGGGGGAGGTGTAGACCTGTATGTCAAGGATAGCCCTAAGGCAGTGGAGGATGGAGACATCAGGGGGACTAATGAGGAGACAGAGTCACTGTGGGTGCAGCTCACAGCAGCCTCAGGCAAGAAAGTACAGCTTGGGGTGGCACATAGACTTCCAGGATAGGTGGAGGAGAGGAATAGGGAGCTTGGGGAAAAAACTACTTAGGGGAGTGCAAAAGGGGAGTGGTGGTGGTGGTGGGTGACTTGAATCTACCAGACATTGACTGGGAGGTTCTGATTGCCAGAAGCACCAGATGTCAGGCCTTGCTGGATACAGTCCAAGACTGTCTGCTGGTGCAGCTAGTTAGAGAACCCATCAGGAAGGCTGCCATCCTCAATGTGGTGTTCACCAACTCAGAGATGGTAGAGGTGGTGTGGATAGGGGAGCCACTAGGAACAGCGACCATAACTCAATCTGGTTTGCGCTAGCTATGGGGACTGGTAAACCCAGACTAAAACCTGAGGTCATTGATTTTAAGAGGTGCGACTTTAACAGGATGACGTTATTGATTTGGGACAAGTAAGTCAGGGTAGACTGCTTATGAGGGGTGGAGGAGAGATGGGAAGCAATAAAGGGGGCCATTCTTGAGGCAACAAAGATATACCTGAAGACAGTAACCAAGAGAAATGGGTATAAGCGACCAATGTGTTTCACGGAAAGGGTCAGAGTTGCAGTGAGGGCCACAAAAAAAAAAAGGCTGTCATAAAGTACAAGGAAAAGCAGGGGTAGGACGAACGGGGAAGAATATCCTCTACAAATCTAGGAAAGCTAGGAGGGAAGTTAAGGAAGCTAAGGCAGACACTGAGCTGCACGTTGCTGAAGGGGTTAACAGTGGAGAGAAGAAATTCTTCAGGTATATTAGGGATAAAGGAAGAAGGGGGGATTGTTGGACTATTGGAGGGAGGGAGGTAGGGTAATAGAGGAGGATGAGCAAAAGGCAGTCATCCTAAATGACTACTTTTGTTCTATCTTCACTAGGGCGGACAGGGGGCCCTTACCAGAGAGTGGTACCAGGGCTAAAGGGGTCCTGGAGATGAGGCAGCCAGCATTCCACAGCAAAAGGGTCTGAAAAGAGGTACCCTTAAAGGAGATCTATTGACCAGGATGCTCGAGCCATTGGTGCATAGATTGTGGCTCATGTACCCCGATTTAACCTGAAGTCCCAGTATTTAATAAATAATATAAATACATGATCACTCATAAATTGTAATCTTCCAGGGGGTGCAGCCAGCATATCCACATGGGTTATATGTACCTTTTGTGAAAATAACACCTGGCATATTAAAAACGGAGATTTTTTATATCTCTGTAGATATAGGCAATGGAGAGGAAGAGGCAAAACCGCATCATTGTATCGCGTTATTTTCCAGCGCTCTCCCGGGGGTATCGTTCTGGTTCTCAACATGCCAGCTGCAGCCCCTGGAAGATTAAATTTTGCAAGCAATCAGGTATTTCTTTTATTTATTACATATTGGGACTTCTAGGGGGATTGGGGTGCTCGAGCCACAATCTATGCACCAATGGCTTGAGCATCCTGGCCAGTAGATCTCCTTTAAGACAGATAAGACCCAGGGACTGGACAGCATGCATCCAAGGGTATTCAGAGAGCTGGCAGCAGAACTGGCTCAACCCCAGGTGAGGCTATTCAGTAACTTGCTAGAGTCATGGGTCATTCCAAAGGACTGAAGGGTGGTGGACATGGTTCTGCTCCACCAGTTGGGGGCAGGGAGCAGACAGTGTACAACCGACTGGTTAATCTTACTTCATTTGTAGGCAAACTGAGGGAGTTACTAGTCAAGGAGGACCTTGTGGACTATCTGGCAAGCAATGGCCTCCAGGGTAGTAAGCAGCATGGTTTTGTGGCAGGGAGGTCTTTGTCAGATGAACCTAATAATTTTCTTCGACTGGGTGACAAAGACACTGGATGGGGGCTATGCCATGGAGCTACTCTATTTTGATTTCAGTAAAGCCTTTTACTCAGTGCCTCATAGGCGATTGCTGAAAAAAACTGGAGAATCTGTGGGTGGCAAGGGTCATAGTTAGATGGTTAGGAAATTGGCTGAAGGGGTGGCTGCAAAGAGTTGTGGTAAATGGGGACAAGTTGAGAGAGAGGGAGGTCACAAGTGGGCTGCCACAGGTATCTCTCCTGGGCCTAGTCCTCTTCAATATGTTCATGGGTGGTATTGGAGAAGGAATCCAGGGCAGGTTGTGTCTCTTCGTAGATAACACAAAGCTCTCTGGGAGGGTGGACAGCAATGAGGGAATTAGGGAGATGCTGAGTGACCTGCATAGACTGGAGATGTGATCTAAGCTCTGGCAATTGATGCTTCCGATGGGTTTCATGAAAGAAGATCTGAGACATCTGGACGGGGCTTTTGCTGCATTTTTGTGGCAGAGTAAGCATCCCCGAATGAGTCTGCAGCGTCTTAAAGCAGATGCCTCTAAGGGGGGCTCAATTTTCCAGACTTGAAAAGCTATTATGTAGCCATTCAAGGCAGATATGCGCAGGACTGGGTGCACCAATCACCCGAGGCCAGCTGGCTTGATTTAGAGGAAGAGGGATGCCCTGGTCGACTGTCTGCCTACCTCTTAAAGGGCGGGCATCAGGCATATGTTAGCTAGGGTACATTCAACCCTTTGGTGGGGTGGTATTGGAGGCCTGGGAGCAGTTGAAGCATTGCATGGGGGCGCAGGACAATGAGACACTGCTAGTACCTGTGGCACGGAACCCTTTCTTCCTGCCAGGGCTCTCAGCCAATTTAAAGAGTGGAAGCCAGAGGAATAAAATGTCTGGGCCAGCTCTATACCCAGGAGGGGATATGCTCCTTTGTGGAAATACAGGGTGCCACTGGGCTCTCCCACACTCACATTTCTACCGTTATTTACAGGTTCGCACGTTTGGGAGGGGGTTGGATAGGGATCCAGTCACTGCGGTCCCTGATGGTCCAAATTGAGCAACTGGTATACATGGCTAAATTGGACAGTAAAGGTATTATATGTAAAGCAGTCCATCAGGACAGGTGATTCCTCCCTGATACCTCTGTTAAAGGCAAGTTGTTATGGGAACGGGATCTCGAGGTGCATATTTGGGAGCAGGATTGGGGGCTGCTATTACAATCACACATAAGGGTTTTGCTTTGTAACAAATATAAGGAGTCCCAATTTAAATTTATTCATAGGCTTTATTGCTCACTGACAGTGCATAAATATAATCCTATGATCTCCCCTTTGTGTGGAAGATGTAAGATAGCTGTAGGTATATATATATATATATATATATATATATATATATATATATATATATAATATATACACACACACACTACTTTTGGACCTGCTCAGTCTTGTAAGCTTTCTGGAAAGCTGTGTCACAAAAAGTCTGGAATATTTCAGGGAGACAGATTGCTTTGACTCTGGTAACCTTACTCTTTGGTATAGAGGATCTGGCGGAGGATGGTTGGGAGCTGTTTCCTAGATGAATTCGGGTCTTGTTGATACTGGCACGCCAGTGTATCATGAATACCTGGGTGTTGTGTGTCCAACCCATGATCCTTCATTGGAGAACCCTGACTATACAAACTCTGGCCTTGGAGCACCTCTCGTTTGTCTAGAAGGGTAGGGGTGAATGCTTTCTCACTGTATGGGAACCATTTTTGAATTCCCTATCTCCCTTGGAAGCACAAACATTGCGAGAGGGTATGGTGTAGGCAGAGGGGTGGGCTGGGTATGGATGTTGGTGGCCTTGAGTTTTTGGGTCTCTTTTCTCCCTTCCCGATGGTTTAACTGGTGGGTGCCCCTTCCCCCGCCTAGCACATAGCCACCTGATTGTTAACGTGTTGGAGTTCTAACATCTTACTACTTCCCCTGGCACACCCTAAGCTGAGTATAGATATCAGATGGCTGGACCGTATGCATTTAGGTTTATGAAATTGGGTTTATTTATATACAGTTTTTTCTTTCCTGTTCCTTTACAGTTATATATTTGACTGGCAGGGAAACGATTTTATCAGTAAATATGGTGGATCATGCTGCGCTCTGTATCTCTGGTATCTAATGTATAATGTGTATCCGTCTGTTTCTTGACTTTAAAATCAATAAAAAGAGAATACAAAAAAAAAGAAATCGAATGCCAAAAGGTGCACCTAGGGAACAAGAACCCCAGGACAGAGTACTGTATGGGATGGGTTAAACTGAGCTTTATAACTGAAGAAAGAGACCAAGGAGTCCCCATTAGTGACACCCACAATCAGTTCAATGCAGTAAGCCATTAGTAAGGCAAGTAGCATGCTGGGATGTCTTGGAAGAGGAATAAACAGTTTAAAACAAGGGGAACTATTATCTCTTTATAGGCAAATGGTAGGGCTGCACTTGGAGTACTGTGCCCGTTTCTGGAGTCCTCACTGTAGGAAACATAAGGACAAGTTAGAGATGGTGCAAGGAAGGGTGACCAGGATGATACAGGGCCAGCAGGGTAGATCTTACGAAGAGCGGCTAAAGGCACTAAACATGTACTCGCTTGAGACCAGATGTGAGAGAGGTGATATGACAGAGACCTTCGAATTCCTGAAAGAATAAATAAGGTGAACTGTGAGGAGTTATTTAGCATAAGCACAAATTCAAGGTCATGGGGGCATGAGTAGAAACTGAAACTGAAGGTTTACAAGGGAGTTGAGGAAGTGTTACTTTACTGAGAGGGTAGTGGAACCTTGGAACAGTCTGTTAGCCAAGGTGGTAGGAGCCGAAACCATTAACATTTTCAAGCACAGTTGGGACACAGTGAATACCATTGTGGCTACTCAGGGTGCCGGTAGCAGGGTGGGAATTACAGGGGAGGAAAGAGAAAGCTAGTGCCCTGATTGACAGCTGGGTCCCAGTGATAGTTCGGGTACCACAGGCTGACTGGAGATGGACCATCGGTCTTTTTCTGCCAGCACTATGTTTCTGTGAACTGCCTCACACCCGATTCCCGATTAGCCCTTGCCAGGGGAATCCTGCTCCCCTGCCTCATTTATGGGCTTATATCCTTCAGTAATACCTCCAAACTGCTGTTTCCCAAGTGGGAGACCAGTTACAATAACATTTGCAGATTTGCCCTCTTGCTAAACCGAGCAACCCTTCACTGTGACCTCCGCAGCTGCCTTGGCTGGTTGTCCCCCAGTAAATCGTCCTCACTTTGTTCTACACTGCTTCAGTGACAGAATAATTAGGACTGGCACCACTGCTTCTACTGCAGCCCTGCTCAAACCCTGCCACCTGTGCTACCCCAGTGAGATCCAATGAAAAACCCTTTCTCACTGTCCCCAAAACATCCACCTTCATGGGGGACCAGGCCTTTAGTACTACTGCACATAAACCTTGGGACTCTCTGCCATTTGCAGTCTGTAGCTCCCCCTCCCACCTTCAATTCCAAAAGTCTGTGTAGGCTCATCTTAAGGCCAACTCTAGGTGTACCTGCTCGTGATTTTTTTTCCAGGTGTCACCTGCCCTCAAGCTGTTTAACCTTGCCCTTAGCATGGTCTAAACTGAACCAGTCTAGATGCTTTTCTCATTTCTAAATAAACCGTTTTAGTTGATTGTACATTTTGTTTGCTTTCTCAGTTGTGTTGTCTGTGCACCCAAGCTGGCCTGTAGCTTACTAGCTCTTCTGGCCAGCTCAAGAATTTTCATGAATTTTGTGTCTCATATTTGTGTTTTTATGTTTCTGTTCCACAGTATGCGCTGCTGTATTTGTTAATTTGCTGCATCAGTCCTTACTGTGTTATTGTATTGTACCCTGCTTTGCTGTTATTGTACTGATTGTCTTGTAACTTCTCAGGTTAAACCTGAAAATAGCTGCAGCTGCGTCTAGTGTACTTACCTGGTCAATAAAAACTAATCAGTCAGTGAATCAGTCAATCAAATGGCTATGCGATGGTCTGACTCCCCTATTTACACTGTTGGTTTTTATGAAAATGATTATGAAGTGAATCCCCCAGGCCTACTTAGTTAAAAGTAGTTTTATGGTGTTTATGTAAGTTATTATCCGATTGTCCTATGATTTAGTTTCATCTGTGTAAATCAAATTATAGATATTTACTGTACTGGTATTACCAATTGATATGTGTAACAAAAGTTGTTTTTTCAATAAATTTGAGCATAAAAAAGTATCCAGTCTGTCATCACTTGTGGGAGGGGGCAGGACTTTAATAACTCACTTGTGGCTCTGCGACTCATGAGTCATGGTCCCCCCCCTCACATTTGAAGATAAAATGCACATTTTGAATCAGGCCATTGTATAGCCCCAGTTTATATATTTAGATCTTTCCACATCAGGATAATTAATACAAACTAGAAATTAAGAATCCTACTTCTGAACATGACAGTGACATTATACAAAAATTAAAAATACAAACTAAAAAAAAAAACATATACAAAAACAGGAATGACAGTTTGTAACTCTCCATACCTGGGTGAGCCCGTGAGTGCAGGCATTTGGAATGCTGGCGGCAGTGCCAGATACACTTCCTAAGATCCCGGATATGATGCTCCCAATGCCTTCCATGCAGATCCCTCGGTTGTAGGCCCATCTTGGAGGGGGTTGGGAGTGCAGGACCCGGGCACACAGCATATAACAGCCCAGCGTGTTCACAGTTGAGGCCACTGCCATTCCCATGCCAACACACAGTGAGCGGGAGTTCAGGATAGGCCAGCCCCATTCACCTGAATAAAGACAACAAGTGTTGCAAAAATTACCTGGGGCCGGGCCAACGTCATCAGCTGAGAGTTTAACAGAGAGAACCAGGAGTGGACATGTCTATTGTAGACAGCTGTTCCTTCTTCACACAATAACATAGCTGGGCAGAAAAATAAAGTAGTCACACTGTACATGCAATAAGTCTTCATTATAACACCAATCATAAAATGTAAGTAGTGTGTTGGTTAGATGTCTGTATGGGCTGCTGACTGACAAAAACAACACACGGAGTATAGGGATTGCCTTTAAATTCCCTTTGACAACCATCAGATGGATTGTAATAGTGTGAGTTACTGGTGATGTTGCCATGATCAGTGTTACAGGGCTTTCCTGTACATAACTTACTCTGCATATGCTGGTCCACGGAGTGTAGAACACGTTCAGGTTGGGCGGCCAGCCCTGGCACCCCACATGATACACCCCATGCTACACACTGAACTCACTCTGCATTGCTGAACCTGCTGCGATTCCTCCCCTTCAAGTCCTCCACCACCAGGAGATTCTGTCTTATCCCTGTCCCTCTTGCAGCCACTATTAAAGAAGGGCCTCGATCAGTCTGTTGACAGTCGTGGTAGACTGGTAGTAGGCCAGCTCCCGATCAACCTGCCCACAGTGGTGGTAGATTGGTAGTAGGCCAGCTGTCAATCGGCCTGCCGACAGTGGTGGTAGACTGGTAGTAGGCCAGCTCTTGATCAGCCTGCCCACAGCGGTGGTAGACTGGTAGTAGGCCAGCTCTCGATCAGCCTGCCAACAGTGGTGGTAGACTGGTAGTAGGCCAGCTCTTGATCAGCCTGTCCACAGTGGTGGTAGACTGGTAGTAAGCCAGCTCTCGATCAGCCTGCCCACAGCAGTGGTAGACTGGTAGTAGGCCAGCTCTCAATCGGCCTGCTGACAGTGGTGGTAGACTGGTAGTAAGCCAGCTCTCGATCAGCCTGCCGACAGTGGTGGTAGACTGGTAGTAAGCCAGCTCTCAATCAGCCTGCTGACAGTAGTGGAATACTGGTAGTAGGCCAGCTCTCGATCAGCCTGCCAACAGTAGTGGTGGACTGGTAGTAGGCCAGCTCTCGATCAGCCTGCCCACTGCGGTGGTAGACTGGTAGTAGGCCAGCTCTTGATCAGCCTGCCCACAGTGGTGGTAGACTGGTAGTAGGCCAGCTCTTGATCAGCCTGCCGACAATGGTGGTGGACTGGTAGTAGGCCAGCTCATTAGGGGTCTGGTGGCATGGAAGGGGCTGCCAGAGGGTTTTGTCATCTAGAGTGCAAAGCACCATTCCTTTTTCTGTTATTTGGGGCCCCACCCACCACTTATGTGCACACTTTCCTCTGGTGTCCTGGGTACAGAGATGCTTGGCAGCGTGAGGTAACCCACGCTGCTAAGAGCATCTGTGCAGCCCCTGCCACTAGGAGTTGCTAGGCAATTGGAACTGTACCACCAACCCTCCAGGAAGAATGTATCCAAAAGAATGCTCTGAATCCCTCCCTGCTGGATGCCACTCCTGATGTCCCTAGTTTGGGGCGCAACCCCTAGTTGCCACCATACCAGGGCAATGCTCCATCACTTTGTAACCTTTGACATTTATGAGCCTCTCCAGTCTGGATTTAGGGCTGGGCATAGCACTGAAACTGCACTGGTCAGGGTACAGAATGATCTTCTCAGGGTGTGAGATAGAGGGGACCGGTCAATACTTGTTCTTCTCGATCTGTCATCAGCATTTGACACTGTGGACCATGGGGTGTTATTGGATCACCTCAGGGGGTTATGTGGTCTCACCGGCACTGTCATAAGCTGGTTTGAGTCATTTCTCAACAGGCAGGTCTCAGAGGGTGGTGACTGGAAATTTTTCCTCCCGCCCTCAGTCCTTGCTCTGTGGAGTTCCCTAAGGGTCTGTCCTTTCACCCATGTTGTTCGTGTGTACATGCTGCCCCTGGGTGAGATCATTAGATGTTACAGTGTGGAGTTTCACTGCATGCAAAAAATACTGTTGCACAAAGAACATCACTGGAAACCAAAGTCTGAAATGCTGAAGTGCTTTTAATCGGAGAATGGGTATACATATACAGCGGAAACAAAAATAGAAAACCGTAATACGCTCCCGGCGCTTCAGATTGCTCTGATCCTTTCTCAAGGTGGCAAAGTGGCTATTGATCAATACCATAGTTATACAAGTCAATTCAGACGATGATAATTACGTCAGTTATATTAAAGAGTTTCATTGTTATGCCGATGACACCCAACTGTATATGTCTTTCGTGCCTGGGACACATGATACAGTGGCGATGCTAAATAACTGCCCGGCTGAGATCCAGAACTGGATGTCCTCTTAACGGGTTGAGGCTCAGTCCGGGTAAGACAGAGGTACTGGTGATTGAACTGGGTCACTGGAGAGAGGCAGACACCAGGAGGACTGAAACAGGATTGATTCTTGGGACAGCTCCTCTTCTGGTGTCCGGAAAGGTGAAAAAGCTGGGCGTGATCCTAGACAGCAGATTGACACTTTAAGCTCAGGTGTCCTCTTTTGTCCAGATTGGTTTTCACCATTTTAGGAACATCGCCCTGATTAAAGCCTTAATACCTCCTGGCGACGTATCGTTACTAGTGCATGCCTTTGTGACATGGAGGCTTGACTACTGTAACGCTCTATATCTCAGGGTCAGTGGGGAGAGGGGCTCCTGCACCTCCTGCAGCTGTTGCAGAACATGGCGGCCAGGCTGCTGAAATGCTCCTCAAGGTTTTGTCATGTGATCCCAGTGCTGCAGGGCCTGTATTGGCTGCCGGTTAGGTGGAGAATCTCCTTCAAGGTGTGTGTACTCACCTACAAGGCCGTATACGGTTCAGGTTGAAGCTGTCTGCGTGACCTCGTGACTTCTGTCCTGACTCCTGCCAGCCCCCTTCGCTCCCTCTGTTCTGCTGAGGAGGGCCTCCTAGTGGTTTCCAGGGCCCGGCTAAAAACATCTGGTTATATTGTGCCTTTGAAGTGGCAGTACCAGTCCTGTGCAACTCTCTTTCCAGATCTCTGAGAGAGGTCCCCTCAGTAGAAGTCTTTAAACAGGGCCTGAAGACGCAACTTTTTAGACAGGCATTTGACTTTTAAATATTGTTTTATCCTCTTTTGGTCTTATTACTGTTTTTATAATACTATGTGTATTGTAGAAATACAAAATCACACATACCCCCATAATACAAAGCATCATGCTATATATGCAAATCACCATGAAATTTTAGGTTAGTTCAGCTTGGTTCTATGTGATAATAGTGACCTCACAAAGGCGATCGCCTATTATCCCAACCTGCAATATAAGCAAAAGTAATTTCAAGCGATATGCTATAAAACTACTGAAATTGTGCCGAGAGTTGGCTACACCCCCCACCCCCTAAATAAAGATTCTCAACTCCTGGGGGGGTGCATGTTGGGGAGGGGGGCACATCCCGGCTTCAAAAAAATCGAAGTCCCGCAGATGCGGGAATCGCAAAAATTACACGCCCACCATCAGTTCTGAACCTGGGACCTGCTCTGTCGGAGCCATGCACCCTACCCACCACACCACATGGCTCCCTTGGTGGAAGCAGGTTCCCCGCGGTTCACATCCCTGTCCCCCATCCCTCCACATCCTGTTGCCCACCCTCCCTTCCCGTCACCTATCCTACTGTCACCATATAGGCAGTCGCCATCCCCCTACGGTCGCCCACAAGGAAAGCGCCATTATATGGGTCGCTGTTATGACAGTCCCCCATATTCGGTTGCTTTCCTCACGTGCTACTGTTCAGCTTTAAGCAGGAATGCATGGTGCCAAAGGGTCTCTTACACAATCTGTAAAGGGAGCAAACAGAAGAACTTTGGGTTTACCATGATCCATACCCCTAAGACCAACGTAGGGCTCAGGTTCATTTCCTCTGGGGTGTGATACAGATGAGGAACACTGATGAGTCCTGTGTAGGATGAAACACGCATTTGTGTCTTCTGTTTGCACCCTTTACAGATTGTGTGAGAGGCCTTTGGCACCATGGATTGGGGGTTTTGGGGGGGCAAAGACCCCGAAACATGGAGAAAACTCTGCCGCAGGCAAAAGTCCATTGTTGAGATTTTCGCAGTCGGGATCTTTGTCTCGGGCTCCTGGGTGTTGGGCTAATGAGTGTTGGGATCAAGTAGTATATCCATGGTATCACGACAAGATCCCAACACTCATTAGCCCGACACCCAGAAGTCCGAGACGAAGATCCCGACTGCAAAATCCTGACAGTTAGATTTGCCTGTATGGTGTTAGCAATCATATTTTAAGGGGTGTGGGGGAAGCCCCCAATACATGAGTAGGGAAGGGCAAATGCTCAAGAGAGGGAAAAGGGGTGCAGACAGGCAGAGGGTAGGCAAAAAGCGGCTGGAGTAGTGGTATTAGGGGACTCTATACTTAAGGGGATCAGGTGGGGAGGAAGGAGTGAAAGACACAGTCAGATATGGGTGGAATCCATACTGGGCCTGACAGCGGGTAAGGCGGGGTAGGCCTTGCTTAGGTGTGTAAGGATGGGTAGAGAAAAACCTCACATGGTGGTGCATGTAGGCACCAATGGCGTGGGGGAGAGTCCAGTGGAGTTGGTTAAGGAGAGGTTTGAGGATCTGGAGAAGTTGTGCATGGAGGTTTATTTATTTGCTTTTGGTAGCCAGGTAAGTGCACTAGGCATAGCAATGCCTATTTTCAGGCATGACCTGGAAGGGTACAAACATTACAGAGATGGCAACAGAACAATTTGTAGAGTACAACAGTAGGTGGAAAACAATGGGTACAGGTCAGTACAGTTTTCAAACAAATGTGCATAGTATACAAGTCAACAATAGATAACAATAAGTAAAACATAAAAGTAAACGAGATATCAAGTGCAGGTTCACCCATATTAGGGATACAAAAGATGTCAAGTGCATGTTCACCCATATTAGGGAAAAAAAAATGTCAAGTGCAGGTTCACCCATATTAGGGATACAAACAGGAAGAGACAGCTGACTAGGTACAAATGTGAGGTTCAACTAGGAGACTAGGAGGTTGGGTGCTCAGTGGCCTTCTTGGAGGTGCTGCCAGTACCCAGGGTGAGATGAGCAAGGAAAGACAGGATTGTGGAATTTAATTCTTGGCTGGAGGGGTGGTATTGCTCACAGGGCTATGGGCTGGTGGGGAGGTTGGAGGAACACATGGGCCAACAGTAACTTATATGCAGACGACAGGTTACACTTGAATAGAGCTGGGCAAGGTGTCTTGAAGAGGAAACTGGAGGAATACATAGCTTCCATGGGGTTTTTAAACTAGGAAGGGGCGAGGAGGTGAGTGTGCAGCTAGTGTGTAGGATCTCCAGGTAGGGGAGCTGAACAAGCTGACCCCCCATGATAGCAGTGTTTGTAACATGAGGGAGATGAGGGGGGAAGGGTCAGGTAGAGGGATACGGGGCAAGAAGAAGGTGGATATCGGGTGGAGGGTAGTATCCCTAAATGCAAGGAGCCTGCATAACAAAGTAGCTGAATTACAGGCTCTCTTAAGCATAGGAAGGGTGGATCTAGTGGCCATCACAGAGATGTGGACCAGTCAACACCAGGACTGGGATCTGATGGCTCCCGGGTACAGGGTTTATAAGAAGGACAGAGGGATGAGAAAAGGGGGAAGGGTGATGATGTAAAAGATGGGATCAGATGCACAAGGGATGAGGGGGGGAAGGGAGGACGGAGGCACTGTGGATGCAGTTCTTGGATCCAAGGGGTAGGAAGCTGAGGCTAGGGGTGGTGTATAGGCCACCAGCTCAGTCCGAGGAGTTGGATAGGGAATTGACGGATCAGATTAGACAGGTATGTAGTAAGGGGAGCGTGGTGATCATGGGAGATCTCAATCTTCCTGGGGTGGATTGGGGTACCCATGCAACCTCTAGTTCCAGGGAACAAGTACTTCTGGATGTGTTCCACGATAGCCACCTGGTGCAGATGGTTGATGAACCAAACCGGTTGGGTAACATATTGGACCTAGTATTATCAAGTGGGGAGACAGTCAGGGAACTACGGGTGGAGGACCCACTAGCTGGGAGTGACCACCTTTCAGTGTGGTTCACTCTCTGCACGAGCAGGGAGATGGCAGGGGTCAGAAACAAAGGTAGTGGACTTCAGGCATGCAGACTTTGGGAGGATGAAGGAGATACTGAGTGGGAGCCTTGAGGAGATCAGGTCAGAGATGGAAGCACAGCAGAAGTGGAATATCATAAAGTCAGGGCTGTGGGAGACTACTGAAGCATGCACGAGGACCTTGAGCAAGAGGACCAGGGCTAAGGTGCCATGCTGGATGACCAGGAGCATGTTGGAGTGAGTGAGGGCCAAGAGATCGACATTTAGAACACTGAAACGAACCAGGAGGGAGGAGGACAGGGTGATGTGTGCAAGGAGGTCCAAGGAGGCTACCAAGTTAGTATGAGAGGCCAAGGCCTCTAAAGAGCTGAGGCTGGCTTGGGGGATCAAAGAGGGAGAGAAGGAATTCTTTAGATACGTGAGGGAAAAAAGGCAATGCAAGAACCAGATAGTCTGGATCAGGAAGGGAGAAAGGTGGGTAGAGAAGGAGGAGAAGGCAAAAGTACGAAATGATTACTTCTGCTCTGTGTTCACGAGGGAGGTGGGGGGGCCGCTACCACCATGGACAGGGAAGGTGGGGTGAGGGGGAGGAGGTGACTGATGAAGTGATTCAGGAAAGCAGAATATTGGATGGTCTGAGGGTACTTAGGATGGACAAGGTGCCAGGTCCCGATGGCATTCAGTCCAGGTTGCTGAAAGAGATAGCGGAGGTGTTGGCCGGGCCACTAGCTGACCTGTTCAACACCTCCCTGGACACGGGATGCACGCCTCGGGACTGAAGATTGGTGCCTGTGGTGCCTATCCACAACAGTGGCCCATAAGATAAGCCAGGTAATTACAGGCCTGTCAGTCTCACTTCCATTGTGGGTAAACTTATGGAAGCAATCTTGAAGGAGAGACTTGTAACCTTCCTGGAGAACGATGAGCTCCATGATGGGCAGCAACACAGGTTCGCCTCAGGGGGATCATGCCAGACCAGAGTAATAGAATTTTATGACTGGGTCACGAGGGAACTGGATAGGGGCCATGCAGTTGATGTCCTATATTTGGATTTCAGTAAGGCCTTTAATTCGGTCCCTCATGGGTGGCTGGGGGCAAAACTCAAAGCTCAGATACGTAGGAGTGGGGGCTAAGATGACTAATTGGATTAGGAACTGGCTGGAAGATAGATTGCAACAGGTGACCAATGGGGGGAATCTTATCCCCCAAGCCAGTGACCAGCGGTGTGCTGCAGGGCTCTGTGCTGGGGCTGGTGTTGTTTGGTCTGTTCATATTGGATATTGCACATGGAATTGGGAGCAAGATCAGTTTGTTCGCGGATGACACCAAGATGGGGGCTGTTGTGGAGGACAGAGAGGGATGGTGGAAGCTACAGAATGACCTAACCAGACTTGAAGAGTAGTCATCAAGTTGGCAATTGTCTTTTAATGAAAAGAAGTGCAAAGTTATGCACTTCGGGGCAAAGAACCTGAGGAGGGAATACTATTGGGGGGGAGGGTACAGTTAGGTGTCACTGAGGAGGAGAAAGATCTGGGGGTCATAATAACGGGGAGCATGAACAACTCTGCTCAGTGCAGGAAGGCTGCGGCTAGGTCAATAGGATGCTGGGGTGCATTGCGCAGGAATTCTCATCAAGGAACAAGGATGTGATCCCACCCCTGTACAGGTCCTTGGTCAGGCTACCATTGGAGTACTGCATGCAATACTGGCGCCTGTATCTGAGGAAAGATATTGGACTGCTCGAGGCGGTGCAGCGTAGGATGAGGAAAATGAAACAGGGCATGGAAGGCAGAACCTATGAAGAAAGGCTGAGACACTTGAGTCTGTTTACACAGAGAGAAGGGATTGGGGGATATGACTGAAACCTTCAAATACTTGAGGGGGCTCAACAAATCTGGCATGGAGGGGTTGTTTAAGCTGAGGAAGTGAAGGGAAATGAGAGGGCATGGGCTAAGATTGGAGGGATGCAGGTTCAGGAGGGAAATGAGGAGACATTATTTCACTGAGAGGGTGGTGTCAAAATGGAATGCTCTGCCAGAAGAGTTGGTGGCATGTAGGATGGTGGGAAGTTTCAAAAGGGTATGGGACAGGGCAAAGGGGGCAGGGGAAGCAATGCGGAGCAGTTTCCAGATGGCATTGGGGGGTTGCAAGGTGGGGCAGCTACAATATAAGGGGGCTTGCTGTGCATTCCAGCAGACCTGATAGACTAGGAGGCCTGTTTTTGCTGGCAAGTTTCATATGTTCATATGGAAAAAACCCTGCCGTGGGCAAAATCTCACTGTTGGGATTTTCACGGTCAGGATCTTCGTCTCGGGCTTCTGGGTGTCGGGCTAATGAGTGTCGGGATCAAGTAGTATAGCCAAAATTTAATGGTGATTTGCATATACATCCCATGATGCTTTACATCGTGGGTGTATGTACGATTTTGTATTTCTTTGAAACTTAGCTTTATTGTCGATGCCCTTTGGGTAACCCTTGCCTCAGTACTTCTGCATTGAGATTTTTTTTGTCTATGTATATTGTAATTGTTTTACTTGCCTGATTTGTGCAGTGCCCTGAGCCTCCGGGAAATGGTGCTCAATAAATAATAAAACCTACTCACTTACTTACTGAGCGCCATGGAGCTGGCTTCAGAAAAAATGTTAGAGGCCAACGCTCCTGTGATGGTTCAATGTTCAGGATAGACAGAACAAATGCAGTGCCATATTGCCATTTGAGCATAATTATTAGTGAAGATAGAAATGGCAAGATAGCAAGTGATATCTGTGTAGCTAACCTCAATATATCACGATATTTTGTTGTTGGTGTTATCATAATTGATATATTGAAGGATAGTTTAATCACAGTAGGTTACTGAACCACTCAGAGAGAAGCTTACACAGTGCTGATGACATCAGAACAGCACAGTAGAGCACAGAAGCCAGCAGCTGAAGTTAAACAGTTAAATATTCAAAAAAATCAGGTTCAAAAGCTACAGTATAACTAGCAAACTGATGTTGTTTAAATTGACTACGCAATGACTCAAAATATGCAGTTTATCAGTGCAGCTAAGCGAGACACATGGCCCAAGAGTACCAGTGACTGTTACACAGTACGTGCAGCCACCAGTCATTCCTCCAATAAGTTCTCCCTCCCACCACCTGCTGGGGCGCAGTTGCCCTAGCTCCTCCTTAAATTTCCACATGATTTGCTATGGGAGGGGGAAGGCAGCACCTCCATCCCTGTGCCAAGTAGCAATTATTAGCAGGCACCCCAAATCTATGAGCTCTTTCCCAAGCACGTGTTGCTCACATGGTGTCCTATCATGTTTCCACTAGCCCATCGTAGTGGCCCACTCATGGTCTTTTATGCTGCCTTCCCTTCACCAGCTTCCATCTTCACTCTGGTGCACCCATGGCCCAGCTTACACTATGCACCCCCTTACCTGCAGCAGCCATTCCTCCATATAGTCTTGGATGCAATGCCAAGCTGCAATGTTTCATCAGGTGATGTGGCACTGGATATACCAGGGTCATCACCGCAGTAGCTGTGGCCATTTTCCTCTGCTCTTCCTCTTACCTGGGATGTTGTGTGCCATGTCATCAAAGGAATGTGCACAGGACACATGCCATGCATCAAGGACAGTGACGTCCCCTCTCTCAGTCCTGCAGTGGCACTACCACCTGTGGTCACCGAGGTGTCAGTATGGTACTAGAGAACAGAACCTTTCCACTGCAGAGGAGGAAAACATCCTCTGGGATACTGGACTGTCCTTTCCCTGGCCGCCCCGAGCACTCAAGCTTGCTCCTGAACTCAGGTTGTTGCCATTCCGAATGGCAGAGTGACTGCTGTTCTGAGAATCCAGCATGATTTTTTTAAATTAATTTACTTGCCATCTACCCAATCCTCAGATAGGACCTTCGGTGACCTTCTCACCCCAACAGCTTCTACCTGGCCCTGACCACTCTTATTTTGGGGTGAGTCTATACGGTGTAGAGCACGAGTACCAGCACTCATTATCCCAATAGCAAGTAGATATTTCCTTGTTTCTTGCTGTGACTCATGACCCCCCCTCCACACAGTGGTGGTGCACAGTTCGATTGACTGGCTGACATGCATGTAACCCTCCTACAAATGGGGGTTCCCAAGAAGTCTTCCTTGAGCTTGCCTAAATGCTCACTACCAGGCTGGTGTCCTGCATTTTAGCAGTTTAAATGTGATTACCAGAGCCTGTATAGCCTCTGTGTACTGTCTCTTTAAGAGCTGCCTGATTGCAGCATAAGTAATCTGAGAGGGAGCTGTGTTGAAAGATGTAACTATTTGCTGAAAGTCATTTAGAGTGATAATGATAATGTAGTTTGTCTAACCTGCTTTCTTTGTAGCAAGGACTGTTTGTCTCTACTATCTTGGTCATGGACTGCAAATTAGACCGGTCAGTTCTGGTGGGACCTAAAATGTTGCTGGACTACAGGAGCTGTCTGAATTCAAAATCTGTAGGAACTGTAGTTTGGGGTTTTTTGCGCCTTTTTTGCAACTGAAGGGGAAGCTCTTGCTTTGACTGACAGCCAAATCAGCCAACCAAACCTTTTGGATCTTGGGGAAATCCCACACTGCTTGCAATTTTCAATTAGTTCTGAGCTGGGAAGTGAAATGAGAAGAGCTCAAGTGTTTTTTGAGAGCAATCCTGAGTGGATTCGCATGGGAGAACTGTGAAAAGGCTGAGTTTTTGGCTTGCATGTCTGCCTGCTGCTCCTGAGAGGGAGAGAAGAGAATTATTTTGGACTAAATCCAAGTTTGTGTGACTAAAGTAAGCTACTGAAGTGGGCCAGGCTCAACCTGAAGAAGACCGAAGATTTTGCTGAATTCGATCGGCCTGTCTGGAGTTACAGCTACCCCTAAGCTCCCGGTGTGTGCAGAGACTTTGCGATTGTGACCGGGGAGCACTTTAACTGATACAGTAGAATTCCCTTACATGTAAATGTGTTATTTGCTGCTAGTGGGTTGTGAGTTAGATGCCCACTGTGTGAACTGTGTTCTGCTTGCTGGAAGCTGCATCCAGCCCAAAATGGACTGCATCCGAATTTGTCTCCATGCGGTCTGGGCCTTGCCAGACTGGCCCAGCCAGACTACCAACTGCCCAGAGAAGCCATCGATGAGAGACCTGCCTGGGGATCAGCCCCCTGCTCCACGCTTGAACAGGAATGACACCTCTGCGACTCGTGTGGGCCTTGCTTCTCCTGGCATTCTAGATCAGCCACCTGCAGTCTCGATTTTCATCCAGCCTGTGTCCAGTCTTGGGTATCGTGAGTAAATACCAGGGTAGCTCCCTGCAACAACAGCTTAATCTGAGTGTGTCATCTGATTGTCTTGTTTCGTTTCCTTTATGAACTGAGCCCTCTGGCTCCGCATTACAAATACTGTGTACTGTGCATATTGTATTTTCCATCACAGGGCCCCAACCAGCTGCAACCCCGGGCAATGATCCTGGCTAGCCCATTTCTTCTCCACCTGGGTACCCAGAGGTGGACTGTGTGGGGGGACTCAAAGCGTATGCATAACTGCTTAATTGATATAACCTTTAAGCTAATTAACCTGATTTTACCCCTTCCTTGTTCAAGTCCCCTGAATAAATCAGATCTAACCTTTTCTGCATGTAATCTGACTGTGGTTCCAGTTTGTGCTCAAAGTACTGTACTGTTGCTATTTGCTGTGCATAACCTTGTTTTACAGGGGGTCCCCAGGGTCGAGCCAGAGGAACCAGCCCTGGTGGTAAGTGCAAACAGTGTGGGTACTTGTGTGGTGTACCAGGGGTATTGTGAAAGTGATTATTGTACAGTGTTCAGGCCACTAGAGGGGAAAGAGGGGGGTTACAGTGTCCCGGAGGGCTGTGCCCAGGTTAGCTTGACCACTACCAACCCTGACCTCTGGGTGGAGGCACCCATTTCAGAACTCAGGCCCCGTAACCTACTACCAGCCAAGCAGGCAGGGGTAGTAGCCCTTGGGATAGCGCCACCTAGGGGTTACATGAATACAGTGTATGTCCCCTGTGGAGGTGCAGAGGTGCAAGCTCTGTTGCCCACCATAGGGGTTAGTGTTGTGGCAGAACACATTGCTAACCATTTGCCAGTGTAGGGAGCACTGCCCTGTAAGCAATGCTCCATACAGCTGCTGCTGCCTAACTGCCAGTGCCTGGGTTAACCCCCAAACTTGAGATGTTGGCATTGCACAACAGTGCCCTGCCATCCAGCTGTGGGTGCCCCCCCCCCCACTGATATTTTGCATACAGTATTTTCTTGACTGGGCCCTTCCCCCAGTCCTAAGGCTGACCCTCCAGTCAACTCCCAGCACCAACAGCCACCATCATCATCATCATCATCATCTTTATTTTTCCAACCATTTTAGTTTAAACAAAACCAGATACAAACATTACATATTTCACACAAAACATGCCATTAACATCTATTGTTAGATGTTATTTAACAGCATGTTTTGCTGTAGAGCTTTTTTCTCCTGTACCATTGCTTCTGTCTTACTTTTGGCTGCCATGCTGGCAACCTCCCAGTCCCATCTGCCACTCCCCCTTCTGTCAGAGCCCGTGGTGATCCTCATGGTGTGGGACCCTGAGACAACCAATGATTGTATACAGTCAACCCAGGAGGCATGCATTTTCTCCTATCCCCTAGATTTCCCATCTCCCTGATGCTGTGTGGTACCCCATCAGTCCTTGCGTGCATGCCATGAAACCTGTAGAGGAGGCAAGCTCCCCAGCCTACTGCAGGGATCACTGTGGCAGAACCACATCCCTTCCCAGCTGTGACTATTGCCATGTGACAGCACTACTCCACCCCGCTCAGTATTCTGCCCTAGCTCCTGAGTCGATGAGCTACCCACTGGGCAATTGGGAGACCAGTTATTTAACAGTCTTAGATTTCTTTCTTTTGTTTGTGCAGATCATTAAGTAAGTAATCAGTTGACTAAGTGTAAGTGGTGAACCTTCATTGAAGATTGTTAATTACAGTTCAATCAACTGTAGTGTGATTACTGGATTCATTGCGGATTTTGATCCCTTTTACTGGATCTGCAGTGGTATGCATAGCCTTTCAGAGGCCTTGTGTGCATGTAGTGGATCTTCCGATAGGACATCAAGTTCCCTGCCCCACCACTGGAGGCCACTGGCAAGGCAGAACACATCATCTCCTGCCCTCCTCCACCAGGCTGGGACACACTGGTAGGGGCAGTGCTCTCTGCAGCCAGCCACCAGATTGCCAGCGCGCTCGACTCCACTCCAGAACCCAGGTCGCCAATACTGGGCCATTGGGTGTCCTTCCTATAGCTGATTTTTTTTTTAACTCGCTCTTTATGCCTCCTGTGTTACTCCAGCATGAACCTCCCTCAGGAGCGGCCATGGCACTCTCCAACACCCTACCAGCTTATGCTTGTTTCCTCCATGGAGCCTTCGTTTACCCCCCCCCCCCAAGGTGGGAAAGGGAGTAGAGGGGCTGTACTGTGAACATCCTGCATGGTCAGGAGACATCTCTGGTGGTGCAGGGGTCTATCATTTGCTATGCTGGGGCCTATTTTCCTTGTTCTAACTTCTGGGACATCTGCGGGCAAAGGACTCAAGCATGTCAGCACACTGCTTGAGAGTCCAACAGAAGTCTCCCCTCCCAGCATGCCTCTGCTGCATTTCCACCTGTGGTTACCCAGGTGACAGCACTGCAGTGGAGACAGTGACCCCCCCTTCCCAGAAAAGGAGAGCATCCTGCAGGATGCCCAGTCCACCCACCCCATTCAGCCCTGACAACCCTAACTCGTTCCTGAACCTGACTCACGGGCATCATGAGTGGTAGCCCTACTGCTGTGCAGATGGGTCAGCCTCCTGATTTTTAAGTGGTGACTGGCCACCTGGTCACTGGAAATGTTCACAGCTTGCTGTTCTGACACTAAACCTCAGTATGTTGTCCTGTCGGATTTCTACAGAAGTTTTATTTTTTAATTATGTTTTTGCTCCAGGCTACTTCTGGTCGGCAAGTACCTCCTTTGGCCTCTGTCAGCGCTGTCTCCCGTCTGCCAAGGTTCCTCTTACATGGTCACCCTTAAACTCCATGACCACTCCACTGTGTTCCCCCCTCACATTGAACTCCCCCCCAAGGTGGGGCTTGCCTTCAGCTACTGCAACAAATTCACCCCCAAGATCCAGCTGCCTGCGTTGGAGCTGAAGTCCAGGATCGAATCAGGATTCAGGATAGTTAGCCCAGTGTTGGACATAGGGGCAGGCAGGACATAATATGCCCAGCCAGGCAGCATTTTGCCCCCCACTGTGCTTTTCCCCAGGATGCGGCCATGCTAAGACATGCATTGGCATGGCAGCACATGCGCTGTTGGCACTGCCAGCATCATATCCCTTTCACAGTCGACAACCCTAGGCATGGTGCTACCCAGCCTTTGCTAGGTGGAGGTTAGATGGTAGGCCATGCAATACACACTATAAATCCTTACCGTAAATGGAATCAGAGGTCCCCAAAGCGTGTCATGAACCCTGCGCCTCTGTTCAGACCGTGTTGTTTTGAGTTAAGTTGCTTAATGAATTCAAGTGCTGATGTCCTTGTTTCATGTGCAGTTAAAGTTGCTTTTTTTTCCCTTCATTTCCCCAGAGGCCCCCTTCAGCCCATCTCATGGTCTCAGCCCCATCACCCAGGCATCTACCAGGGCATTCGTGGGTCCCTCCCCGTGCCCCCCTTACCTGCTGTCATGTACAGGATCCGGTTGTGGGGAGGGAGCTGCCTGTGTAGCCAGGTGTGGGGCCTGCAGACCAGGTGGCTCCATCCTGCCGAATAGGGAGTTTTTCCTGTTTGCTTCCATGGTTCCCCTGGGACGCTGGCATCAAGAACATGATAAACACATCCTCACACAAGCGTACCATGCCTGCTGACGTCCCTTCTTCCACTAGCCACTCTAGCTGCACTGCCACCTGCGGTCACCCAGGTGGCAGTAAAGTAGTGGAGCTGGCTGCCCCCCCGGAGAAGGAGAGCATCCATTGTTCCCAAACTTGGACTGCTGGCGTGGGAGAGGTAAGGCACTATGCACGTAAGCCATCTGCACCACCGGGCTGTTAAAGTTGCCTTTAAGTTAAATCCAGAAGTGAGTGATAAGTGTGGGTGAAGTGGTGTCCCACTGGTGTGATGGTTTTATATGGTGTGCTGGAGGAGAGTCTTCCTGGTTTTACTTTGAAAGGATTGCTTGGTTTCTCTGACATTGCCTCCTCCTGGGCATTTTGTGCTCTGTCAGGTAAACCACATGGTCTGATTTGCAAGTGTATGAGCCACGTATTTGTGTACTTTGTTCTGTGGTGTTGTGTGCATACTGTATGTAGGGACAGGTTTTGCACCTTGTACTGTTATAGGATATGATTCCTTCTGGCTTCCTGTCCTGGTTGGATGGGAGTTTGCACTGGATGAGTATGTTGGAGAGGTGAGGTCACCAGCATTGGGTCATTGAGTGCCACCTCCTCATTTATGATTTTTAAGTGGCCATCAGCCACCAGTTCTCTGGAATTCTTTATAGCCTGCTGTTCT
Source organism: Neoceratodus forsteri (assembly GCA_016271365.2). Lineage (NCBI taxonomy): Eukaryota > Metazoa > Chordata > Ceratodontiformes > Ceratodontidae > Neoceratodus > Neoceratodus forsteri. Next base: position 1,377,169,844 of record CM028132.1, on the reverse strand, counting down.
AATAATAAATCCCAGTATGTGCTCATTTGTTATTTGTTTCTGTTTTTATTTAGTGTTGTTTGTCCTCCAGGAAGGAGCTACATGAGACGTAATGCCTAACTGACATGTGGATCCCAGTCAGGGCAGAAATAGCAGCAGCAATGCATAAATAAAGATATCACAGACTAAATGCAAGAATTCAACACGCTGCATCTTGCAACTGAAAACAAAAACCTTTTAAAAACACTGCATAAGTACAATGCATTGAACTTTCATTTGGCGCTGGACTAAGATGGCCACGTAGCTGTGCTGCATGCCCTTCTATAGACTGGACCCTAAAAGAAAATTCAAAAAGTAATTTTCATATTTTCTCTCATTCGGTGGTGGGAGTAGTACTGCTGTTCTCCTGGTACTGTCTGGATGTGCTTTTGAGAGGCTTTTGCTAACCTCAATTGTTTTATTTCAGAAGGTTTATTTGTGGGGTCAAAGTGGGTGATGGCAGCAGGAGTGCCAGAAGGACAGGGAGCAGCAGTCAACAGGACTGACGTCAACTTATTGGATATCCACAGCATTAATGGATATCTACAGCATGTTTTTCCAAGTTCTGGGGGAACTAAGGGGAATTCAACACATAGTGCCCTCCCTGCTAGACCACATGGATAATCTCACAAGAAGCTCAAGATGGCTGTGAGGAGGTAATGGGTCATATTGACCGTGACAGTGATTTCAGTTATATACTTCTAGAGAGGCAGCAGAGGGAGATCTATTTGTTATAAGAGAAATTGAATATTTTAGGGAATGGGGCAGATGAAATGTTTTATAGGCTTTCTGGAGGATATAGAAAACTGTAACTTCATTGTGTTTTTATAGACTATCACACTCAAATTGCAGATCACTATTGGGACCCTGCTTTATGGACTGAGTGGGCTTACAGATCCTAAGTCCCCAAGCCCAAACCGGGAGAATGGTCATGTCCCATTTTTTTTTTTGTGTGTTATCTGTTTTTCCCCCACTCCTGCTCAGGTGCCCCCCACTCCTTCAGGCACTCTTATGGCCCCACTGCTATACCACCCTACTACCTCACTCGAGTCCTGACTCCCCCGTGAACCCCATATCACAGCCTCCCGTATCCTGGCATACTCCATCACTGGGTGGGTCCCCCCTCCAAGGGGAAATGCACCAGTGGGGGCTGTCTGGCACTTACCTATAGGCCACGGGATGCTGCTGAGGTTGCAGGGAATGGCTTCCTGGAGGGTTCGGTGGTGCATAGGACATGGAGGCCGTCATCTGGTGGGCACCCAGCCATTTTTCCTCTTTTCTGTGCAGGGTGGTGTAGTGACATCATGGCTGCCGCTGACGTCAACCCCTCCCCGATTTAACGTGTTGGTCCAACGTCCTGCAATGCTCCTAGCCTCTGCTAGGAGCTGGCAGGCACTGGAGCATTCCTCTGCCCTCCCCCTGGAGAAGAAGAGTTGTCCCTGGGATGCTCAATCCTTCTCTCCCCGGCTGCCCCTCCAGCGACCTGGGCTCATTCCCGAACCCGGTTTGCCAGCGTTGAAAGCGGAAATCCAACCGCTGTGCCGGCGGGCTGGCTGTCATGTCCCATTTTAATAATTATTATGTTCTCTTTTGTGACCTTTCATTTTTAACCTTATATTGTATTGAACTGTACTGTATTGTATTGTATTGAACTGTATTGTACTGTATTGTATTGTACTGTATTGTACTATACTGTATTGTACTGTACTGTATTGTACTGTATTGTATTGTACTGTACTGTATTGTACTGTATTGTAATCTCCCGGGTCGTGCCTGAAAATAGGCAAATATTTGCCTACTGCACCCTAGCCAGTTAACAAAAACTAAATTAATAAAATAAACAAATAAATAAATAAATACTCTTCTCCAGATTTTTGTCAAAAACACTGTTTTAAAAATTGCAAAGGAAAAAGGGCTGCTAATGTGGCAGGGTCACTGCATATCCATTTTTCTGGACTATTCTGTGGCACTGGCAAATAAATGCAAGCATTTACACCCCAAAAAACAAAGCGGAGAGAACTGGGCTTCAGATATAGCATGAAATGTCTTGCAGTCCTGTAAACAGACAGAAATGAGATCTCCCATTTATTTACTACACCGCAAGATGCCAGTGTTTATATTGTCTGTAGTTGGTCATCTATGCTTTTGGATTCTAAAGTTGCTGGTGGACAACAGCGGGACACTTCTGAGGTTGCTGTATCCTCTGGTAGTCCATCAAGTGCTAGGGCGCAAACACTGCTGTCCTGTTTTGGGGCAAAAATGAATATTTCCACTTCTGACCCAGGGCAGAAGCTTAAGATTTGTCAAAAGTGAAGACTGATCGAGGCAGAACACCTCTACGAGCAAGACTACCTCAGTCTAAGGCACATACTGTAGTAGAAGCCATGGTTCCATATTATCAGCTCCTTGGGAATCTTCTTCTCGTGTACTGTCACCACCTTTGACTGAAGCAGTTCCCTCTTCTTCCTCCACACCCACTAGATTTGATTGGCTTACTCTCAGAACTGGTCACTGGATGGTCTACATACAAATTAATATGGATGCGTCAGCAACCCTGAATTGGGCTGAAGCATTGCATCAGTTTCAATGAATATAAGAAGACAATGGTACTTTTATTTACTATCTTGATTTTTTACAAATGTGAGTTGATGGTCCAGACTAAAATGTAGCTGCCCTTTGATCTTATAAGTTGAGCTATTCAACAGACACACTCCAATGACAATTAGAGTCTTCCTGTTTGTTAGGGATGTGAAGTGACTGTAATGCTTTGATGTGTAAACTGCTAGTCTATGTCTTGAATCCACATCCAACCTCTATATCTGTCATGCTATTCAGCTGTTTTCACTCTGACCTGAAGAAGAGAGTTGTATCTCTCGAAAGTTAGTCTCAGAAATAATTTTGTTAGTCCAATAAAAGGTATCACCCGCAACATATTTGTTGTTGTTTTTTCTCTACAATCGGATATTTCCAAATTAAATACCTGAATGAACTGGTTGGTAAACTCTGCCATGATGCCTATACTGATGTATGAAGAACACAAGACCTCGCCAACAGTACTAATGGAGGATGGCAAACCCATCACTGACCCTCTCCAAATCGCAAACACCTTTAACACGGCCTTCACTAATCTGTCTGGTGTCCTCCAAAAGGCTTCTTTGTTGATGCTCCCACTCCGTCAGCTGGGAACACGAATACGGATAGTTCCAAATATCCACCTTTCTATTTCAAACGGGTTTCCCCAACCCAAGTCCGAAAGCTTCTAACAAAAGTCCTGGGCAAATCTAGACACAGTGGAGACTCGCACGACCTCAAACTCCTTTTTCTTACACTTGATGAAGTTCTCCTACCAATCACCAATATTCTAAATCTGTCTCTCTCTCTTTTTCACAATTCCCTGAAATATGGAAATACACGATGGTCACCCCTGTGCATAAATCTAGTGATCATACACAGCTCTTTAACTACAGACTGATATCAATACTCCCCCCTTTATTGAAAGTCCTCAAACGGATAGTTTCCAACCAGTTGGTAGACTACCTCGAAAAATATGCCTTACAATGTCCTCAACAACATGGCTTCAGGAAAAAGCACAGCACTACCACTGCCCTGCTGGAATTTACCAGCTTCATCCATCAGTCCTGCGACAATAACAAACTTGTTGGTGTTGCGTTTATCGACCTTACAAAAGTGTTTGACACCGTGAAACACAATCTTCTCCTCAATCAACTTGACTCAGTCGGTATCCCACCAAATACACTGAAATGGTTTAGAAGCTACCTTGCTGACAGATCACAGCAGGTAAAGATATCTAGCGTCACCTCTGAACTTCAAATCGTCCGATCTGGTGTCCCACAAGGGTGCATCCTTGGTCCTCACCTGTTTAGTATCTTTTTACACAACCTACCTCATTCCTGTCAACTAAGAGCACTCCTATACGCGGATGATGCTGTCATCTATATAAACAACTCTGATACCACCGCGCTTGAAGATGATCTCCATCTCGGTTTCCTTGAAGTGGAAAGTGGTTTCAAATGCACAAACTTGTCCTGAACTACAAAAAAGCTAAGCTCCTGTTGTTCTCTTCCCCCCACCACAAGTATAGGTCTCATGTCATGACAGTAAAAAAAAACCTTGGAGCCCCACTTGAACAAGTTCAACAATTCAGACACCTCGGTGTAACCCTGGACAGCTATCTCAACTATGTACCTCACATTGAGAATATTGCCAAGTCTGCAAATGCTAAATTAGGCTTGCTATTTAGGCATAGAAGGTACCTGACAGCGGAGGCACTTAAACTTGCCGTCTTCACTTTGGTACTATCCACAGTTGACTACGGCCTGGTAATCTACGAAGCTGCCTCTACTACATCATTAAAAAGGCTAAACTTAACACTGAACAAAGCCTGTAGGCTCATCACAGACTCAGATAACCTCACTCACACATGTGATCTTTATGCACAAGCTGGCTTGCTAAATCTCCAAGGAAGGATCAAGTATCAATCATGTTTACTAGCTAAAAAAGCACTCGATGGAGCTCTACTGACTGGAATCTCCTGCCTTCTGCCCAGATCCCTCAAGGTCCGCCATACCCGGGCATCAGATACTGAGCTCCTACTCGTACGCCAGTTCTGGACCTCACAGTGCCAGTGGTCCCTCCTCTACAGAGCCCCTAACGGGCTTAATGGCCTAGGCTCTGAACTCACTAGCCTACCATATTTGACTGTGTTTAAATGCTTCCTGCACCAGCACATCTTGAATGGGAGCACCTGTGATTACATACGAACATACGAACGTACGAAATTTGCCAGCAGATAAAGGCCTAGAGGTCTATCAAGTCTGCTCGAATGTGCAGCTAGCACCCCTTATTCTGAAGCTGCCCCTCCCTTCCACCCTTCCCCTTCATTAACCCTCCCCCTTGTCCTGTCCCATCCTCATTTGAAGCAGTACACTGTTCTACTGCATACCACTTCAGCAGGTAATGCATTCCACCCAGCCACCACCCTCTCAAAAAGTGTCTCCTCATCTCCCTCCTGAACCTTCCTCGCTCCAGTCTTATATCATGGCCCTAGTGGCCTCCCTCCCTTACTTTGAACAGCCCCTCTGTACCGTCTTGTTTATTCCTTTCATGTATTTAAAGGTTTCAATCATGTCCTCCTGTCTCTCCTCTCCTCCAGTGAGTACATGTTCAACTCTTCAACCTCCTCTCATGATAAGTCCCCAGCCCCTTGATCATCTTTTGTTGCTGTGCTGCACCCCTCCAGTAACCAATGTCCCTCTTCAGATACAAACGCCAGTACTGCACGCAGTACTCCAGGTGTGGTCTAACTAATGACCTATACAGTGGCAGAATCACCTCCTCCCTCCTCGAGGATATACCCCTTGCAATACAACCCAGCATTTTGTTGGCCTTTGCAGCTGCCTTCCTACATTGTGCTGAGTTGTTCATTGACCCTGTAATGAGCACACCCAGATCCTTCTCCTTCTTTGTCTGGGCTAGCTGCACTCCCCCTAGCTGGTAACTCCTCCTTGGGTTCTTCATCCCAAAATGCAGCACCTTGCACTTTTTGGCATTAAAGCCCAGTTGCCAGGTGTCTGACCAGGTTTCAAGCTTTGCCAGATCATCCTGCAACCCTGCCATCCCCTAGGTCATCCACCACGCGCCTACCTTGGTATCATCAGCAAACAGACTGATCTTGCTCTTGATGTCCCATGATATGTCTGCAATGAATATTCCAAACAACACTGGTCCCAACACTGAGCCCTGTGGAACACCGCTCGTCACTGCCCTTGGGTGTGAGAGCTCCCCACCCACCACCACCCTCTGTTGCCTTCCTGCAACCAGTTTCCTACCCATCTCACCAGCTTTGCACCTGGCCCTGTGCCTACTACTAACTTCCTTCCCAGCCTCCATGTGGCACTGAGTCGAATGCCTTACTGAAGTCCAGATACAGGACATCCACTGCATGGCCCCTGTCCAGTTGCCTAGTTACCCAGTCAAGAACTCGACCAGGTTGGTTTGGCAGGATCTGCCACGTATGAAGCCATGCTGTCTGCTGTCCTGTAGTCCTTTGGCCTCTAGGAGGGCCACCAGCCTCTCCTTCAGGATAGTCTCCATTAGCTTACCCACGATGGATGTGAGGCTCACTGGTCTGTAGTTTCCCGGTTCATCCTTGGGGCCACTCTTGTGTGATTGCCTTACTTAATTATAGCTCTGCCCTCCTGGGAAGCTAGCCTCCTCACTATGGCCTACAATGCCTTAAGTCCTTCACTTCATCTCCAGTTTTTTGCTTCTGTTACCTACAATTCACCTAAAAGTACTTGTCTGGATCCAGGGCCCTCATGACTCCCCTGGCACTCTCTCTCTCTCTCTCTCTCTCTCCTTGTAGTTTCTGCCTCCCCCCTCTTTTCTCCCTCTATTTCCTTATGCCCTGTTTCTCACCCTACCCTTATGCTACCCCCCCAACTCTCTTAATTCACTCCCATCTCTGTCTACCTCTCCTCTCTCTTGACAATGCCTCCCGGCTGCTACCCTTCCCTCACAATCTCTGACCCTCTCCAATTTCTATCCACACTCTTCTTCCACTTAGTTTACACCACCTGAATTGTATTTAAAAATTTGTAACTGAGAATGCTTATATATGTTGTATAGTTGATGCTTTACTGACATGTAACAATTTATTATGTTATTCTCTGTCTGTCTGTGTCTACCCATCCCACTCTCTGATGTGGAACCTTTATAAGTGAGCTGTCCTGTGCTCAAAGGTACTTGTAATCCAAGAAGGAACTAGAAGGGGGACAGGATCAGATCTACAGTACAGTAGTTTCTTGTTTTACATTGTTTTTCATGGATTCTACTTGGTAGAATGCTATTTCTTTTCTTTCTTACTACTAAGGGGCTAGCAGGGTATTGTTTGGGGCTGTTGGAATTTTGAAACCTGTTTTGGTAGCTATAAGTGGGCTCATTTGTTTGGTTCACTGTGTGGCAGGCTGCATTTGTAGAGGCCTATTTCTTCTGTTTTAAAACATAATTGGTGTAATTTAACTGGGTCTGTTTCTTTGAATTGGAGACCTATATCTTCTAATTCCAAGCCTATTTTGATGTGTTGTTGGTGAAGCTGTTTGAATTGGAGTCCTGTTTCTTTGGGTAGCAAACCTATTTTGGGGTATTTGAGTAGAATTGGGATTAACTGTTGCTGGCTTCACTAGCTGCAAAGTTGAGTGCACAGTGGGGGAAGGGTGCTAATGGTCTGGCCAGGTCTCACTCAGTAGGGAGGCAGAGCTGAATCAGGTGTGGAGTCAGTGCTTTGGCTTCTCAGAAGGAACTAGAAGGGGGACAGGATCAGATCTACAGTACAGTAGCTTCTTGTTTTACATTGTTTTTCGTGGATTCTACTTGGTAGAATGCTATTTCTTTTCTTTCTTACTACTAAGGGGCTAGCAAGATATTGTTTGGGGCTGTTGAGATTTTGAAACCTGTTTTGGTAGCTATAAGTGGGCTTATTTGTTTGGTTCACTGTGTGGCAGGTTGCATTTGTAGAGGCCTGTTTCTTCTGTTTTAAAACATAATTGGTGTAATTTAACTGGGTCTGTTTCTTTGAATTGGAGACCTATATCTTCTAATTCCAAGCCTATTTTGATGTGTTGTTGGTGAAGCTGTTTGAATTGGAGTCCTGTTTCTTTGGGTAGCAAACCTATTTTGGGGGCTTTGAGTAGAATTGGGATTAATTGTTGCTGGCTTCACTAGCTGTAAAGTTGAGTGCACAGTGGGGGAAGGGTGCTAATGGTCTGACCAGAGGCCTCAGCTACCTGATTGTTTCTGGAAGACTTGGGCTGGTCCCAGCCCCAACCCCTCACCCACCCCAGGTTCATTATTTCCTTTATACTAGGGGTTCTGACGTCACTTCCTCAAACAGGCAAAGGATATGCACCCGTCATAGCAAAAGCAGACACCCAGGAAAGGAGCAGCTTCAAGTGAAGAGGAGACTGCTGTCTCAGTGGAAGGGAAGTAAATGCAAATCTAGGAGCTTTCATTATTACTTCTTTGCATTGATATTGCATTGGTAAAAGGAGGAGTAGGAGTTTGAAGAAGGTTGTGCAATGGCTACTTAAAGTCTCTTTTTGAGTGTGGATAGGAAGGATAGGAATATAAAAAGCAGTTGCTCAATATATCTAAACGTGTGCAACGAAGGAGGTAAGGGAAATAAAATGTTTTGCACTGATAGAGGGGGGAGAGGGGAGACTTGGGGGAGTGTTTGGTATCCTGCATCTGGAAGGGTGGGGGGTCACTGTTGGGCAACGACAGCAATGGGTAGGGTGGTAGGCTGCAACAACTGGGGTGCACCAATCTTTCTAAACATTGCCTGGAGTGTGGGAGGATGTTTAGTGTGCAACCACATAGAAAAACTTAGAAAGGAGACTGAGGGTCTGCAGGAGGAACTAAGACAGGCAAGGCAGATTGGGGGTGGGTTTAGCCCAATACTGGAGGGAGGAAGAAGGGGAGATGAGGGAGGGCGATTTAAGCCAACAGTGGTGAGGAGAGGGTCAGAAGAAGGGAAGCAGAGACAAAGGGGCCCAGGCCAGGAAGAACGATTGCTGGGAAACCAGGTCAGGAGACAAAGACAAATGGAAGGAGGAGATAGGGACTTGTGAGGGAGGCGAAGAAGTGGCAAAGTCATGGAGTGGAAGGAGAGAACAGGTTACTATGAAGAGAGAGGGAGCGGCATTTGTGAAGGGTCTTCAGAAAACAGCTGTGCACTGCTAGAGAGGAAGAAAGTGGAGGAGGAATTATTAAATTAGAGGAGTAATTGATAAATGCCTGGACCAAACTGGAGAGGGAAGTTCTGCTGGGAGAATTGCAACAGGGGTAAAGGGAAATAATGTGCAGGAGGAGAAGAGGAGCTGGAAATGAGAGGGAGATGAATGGAAGCAAGCAGGGAGTAAGAGGTGGAATCTTAGTGCTGGGGACTCAATACTAAGAGGAGTTAGGTGGGTAGCAAGGGGAGAGGCATAGTCGCATTTGGGTGGAGGCCATGCCAGGAATGACAGCGAAAGGGTGGGACAGTCTGTTCTGAAATATGCTAGAAGGGTAGGGACAAGCCTCATTTAATTATACATCTTGGGACAAACGACCTGGCTGACAAGACAGTAGATATAGTCCAGAGGAGGTTTGAGGAACTAGCACAATTATGTGAGGGGGCAGGAAAATCAGTAACTTTTTCCGAGATACTTCCGATGCCAAAGGCAAGCACAACAAGAAAGCTGGTGTAACCCCCCTGCAAATGGGGGTTCCCAAAAGACTTCCAGGAGCTTGCTTGAATGCTCCAAGCCTGAATGGTGTTTGGCATTTAAGCCATTTATCAGTGAGTGTTTTTAGAACCTCTGGTACTGTCTCTTTAAGAGCTGTCTGCTTGCAGACATAATTAGTTTGTATGGGGGACTGTGTGTTGCTTTGATTGAGTACCACCTGCTGCTAATTCACTTCATTTTTGCAGTCACTAGAGTGCAAAGGAACCTATCTGAAAGATGTAACTGTTTGCCAGAAATTATTTAGAGTAATAATGAAATTACAGTTTGTCTAACCTGCTTTCTTTGCAGTCAGAACTGTGTCTGCTAGTTCCCATTCTAGTTTTGAACTGCTGAACTGGACCAATCAGTGGGGTAAGCTAGCTCTAAAATGGTGCCTTGGACGAATCAGAACTTGGACTCATAATCTGAGCCAGCCACAAGAGGATTGTATGGGCAGTGACTCTGGGAGATGTAGTTTAGACTTCAGTGCCTTTTTGGACCAACAGCAGCAGTCTATTGTGAGTGACAGCCAATCCAGTCAAGAACTGGGAGGAACTCAAAGGAAGTGCCCGGTTTTGTCGGTTGGAGTTTCAGTTGGGCTTTGGCAGTGAAGAAGGAAGGAGCCCTGTGCTTTTTCAGTGTGCAGTTTTAGTCAAAAAACGTGTGTAAGGCCCAGAGTTCCGGTCTGCAGCTTGTGTAACAGCTTGTTAGGACTGAACTGGTCCTGTGAAAAGAATCAAAGGATCTCTGAAGAGTAGAAACCAGGCTCACCCTGTAGAAGACTGGAGGAATTGCTGAAAATTGCACTCGGTCTGTCAGGAACTGAATCTGCTGTGTGTTCTCCCGGTATTGTGCAGTAATTGCGATCGATACAGATGCAGCCTGCCTGGTATAGTGTCTTTTATATGGATGTGAAGAGGTTTGTGTACCTCAAGTGAGCCCTGCTGACATTGAAGGACCCTATCTTATTTGGAGGTCGTGAGTACTAATTCAGGGTCGCTCCCTGTTGATTCACATTAAATCCAAATGGAATTACTGTACTGCTGACTGTTTAATTCCTCCTTTTCTCTGTGTGAAAGGGCCCTACCAGCTGCCACGGTTTGGACTAGCCACTAGGCTTGGGGTACCCAGGACAGTAACTGGATAGGGATAGGGCCTGTGCACAGAGCCATAGGTAGATTATTAGAGTGATAAGCCAATTAACCTGATTTCTCCTGTCCTTGTTATATCCCTAAATAAATCAGAGCTGCTTGTTTCAGCAAAGTTATACTGCCTGAGGTATTTGTCTATGTTAAAGTACTGTACTGTGATTGTTGCACTGTATCTCATTTCACAGGAGGTCCCAGTGCCGGAACCAGACCTGGGGTAAGTGTATACTGTGAAGGTAATTCTGATATATTGTGTGGGCCACTAGTGGGAAGAAAGGGGTTGCAGTGTCCCAGAGGGCTGTGACCAAGTTAGTTTAACTATTGCAAACCCTGACCTCTGGGTGGAGGCACCCGCCATTGGATCCAGGCCTCAACCTGTTAGTGGCAAATCAGGCAGGGTAGTAGCCCTGGGATAGCACCATCTAGGGGTTAATCTTGGAGGCTCACCGCTGGGATTGTGTGTCCTCTAGTGGCCATATTTAAAACCACTGTTAAGAAAATGGGTACCCGACAGAAGTGGCTGTGCACCGCTGGTGGAGTGGTGTACTGGGGAGGAGATCGACCCCAAAATGCTATGCTTATCCTGGACATCCCCCTGGGTATCAATACGGACACTGTGCAGGGAGTAGTTTCCAAGGTGGAAGGTTTACAAAACCCTGTGGTGGTGGGTCAGCATGCTAATCTGCTCACCCACACTTTCCTGGCCCTAGTAGAGTTTAAGGATCCCATAGATAGCTCCAAAGTGCCACAGACCATTACCCCAGAGGGAGCCCTCACTGCTTGGAGAGTGATAACTAAGGACAGTAAAGACCCGGGGAATCAACAGCCCCCACCACTATCTGAAACTTTTGAGGAGAAATTTGCTGAATGGTTGCTGGGAGAGGGGAAACTGTGGAGGACTTGAAGAAACTATTCTTGCCACCTGGGGTGTTCCTCCCCAACACCCTCTCCTGCTCCAGTGCCCGTGAATGGTGGCTGAACCAATGCAGACTCTATTTCTGCACCTGCCATTAGTCACGACTTACCGAACGCTGAGGATCTTTCTGGCACCTCCCCCACCCCAAGGGAGGATGACTGGGAGACCTGGATAGACTATGTTGCCCCTCAAGTGCTAGAATGGCAATGCTCGGAAGGCGCTAAAAGCTTAAAAAGAGGGTTAGTGAGAGCCCCGAGGTCCCGGCCCTGGCTACCATCCGCAAGCAAACGGGCCAGTAACCCTGAAGCGACTGCACAGGCCTATCTTGAGGCCTTGGAGAATGTGTATGGGAGCCCAGATTCTGATGAGGACCTATGGTGGAGAGTAAGAAATGCACAACAGTACCAAGGGAGTTGTTGTCTGTGTATGTCTCGTCTGGAAAAAATTGTTGCAAGAATGCCTCAGAAAGGGTAGTTTGCCAGCGATTGAACTGGACCGAACCAGACTGGACAGAATCCTAAGTCTGCCCCTTCTCAGAACTGCTGTTGCTTCAGTTACACCTGGCAAATCGACTGGAATCCCACCCTCCTATGATGAGTTAATGAGAGAAATTGAGGAGTTGAGGAAAGGCGACTCGGAGGTACCTGCACCAACAGCTGTTCTACGACCTGGTGACTGAGGGTGACCCATCAAGTGAAGTTCAGGGCAGAGGTTGACAGTCAATGAGTGCTCTGACAAGGAAAAGATATGCCACAATGGGGCTTAACTGTTGAGAGAGATCCGAATTCAAAACAGTCCCTTTATGAAGGCCACGCCTGCAAGCAATGGCCCTGACCTATATCTGACTGCATCTGTTATGGGGTGGGGGTACCCATCCATGTATCTCCTGCTGATAACAGCTCCAAACTCAATTCCTTGACCATGGAAGTGGAGAAACTGACGAGATGTCTCCAAATGCTTATCACGCAGCAGACAGAGATGGCACCCAGGTTTCCAGTTAGTAACACCCCCGCCCTGGCTCCCAGTGTGGCGCCTCGGCCAGCTCAAATTCCAGAAAGTATGTTTTGTTATAATTGTGGGAAAGATGGGCACATGAAAAGAGAATGCCAGTCTCCAAAAGACACTGACAAAGTTGCATATAGGCTACAAGGAGAGCTTCGGAGAAGAAATCAGTGGTTAAGAGGTGCACGACATGATCCCAGTGAGGGCACCAAAAATGCTAATTCACATCCTTTTGTGGCAAGGTCAGTTGCCCAGGCCCCCACTACCGCCTCTCCAGACTGGTCCAGAATAGTGGGTCCCTCCATGGAGACCACTGTAAAGGTGAATGGAGTGTCTACAAGAGCTGTATTAGACAGTGGCTCCCAAGTGACAATTATGTTCCAGGATTGGTATCAGAAGCATTTGTCAGACGCACTCTACAACCATTAGAAGGACTGCATGTATGGGGTTAAGTGTGAAGGCTCTACCCCTATTCCGGTATATCCGAATTTGGCTGTCTTTCCCACCTCCATGGCTGAGTGGCCGAACAAGTAGAGACCCTAGCCTTAGTGTGTCCCCCACTGGACTGTAATGATGGTGTCCTTTGTTGATTGGAACAAATGCTCATATGTTCGGAAGGCTGGCACAGTTGTTTTATGAAAACAGGGTCAAAGACTAGTAGAGCTTTAAGAGTTCAGCTTTTAATTAAGAAGGCCTATGAGGCACAGAGAGATGCTGAAAAACAGAACCAGAGGAACCGGTCGGAATTGTATGGAAGAAGGATCCTGAGTCTCTGATCCTGGCGCCAAATGCCCAGTGTACCTTACAGGGAGAGGTCCGTATCAGAAAGGATGTTAAGAATAAAATATTAATGTTGATGCACCAGGTGATGGAAAATTGCCAGAGGGACTGCTGGTCAAGCCTAGTATTTTGCCCGCTAGAGCCATGCTTATGCCAGAAGGGTAATGGTCCAAGTTCATAATGTGTCTGAAAGAGACATTCGAGGTAAACAGAGGTTGCATCCTGGCTAATGTGCATTGTGCAGACACTGCAGTGCTACCAGCAGCAAAGAGTTCAGGGGAAGAATGACAGAGTAACGCCTGACTTGTTTGATTCTCGCGACCCCCTCGCTGCCAGCTGAATGGAAAGTGAGGATCAGTGAGAAGCTTGCTCAGAGAGACCAGGTGTTTTCTTTAAAGGAATGGGATGTAGGATGCGTGCAAGGAGCTGAGCACAATATCCGCTGCATGACGAAGACCATTTCGTGAGAGGTCTCGACTCATCATCCTGCTGACATAGATGATGTGAGACGGCATCTGCAAGTGATGTTAGCTGCTGGTGTAATACAAGAATCCAGAAGCCCTTATGCTTCCCATTGTGGTAGTGAGGAAAAGAATGGAACAGTAAGGATGTGTGTGATTATCGCACCTTAAACCGGGCGGACTATCCCTGGATCAGTACACAATGCCCCGCATTCAGGATGCTTTGGACTGCCTAAACGGAGCAAGTGGTTCTCTGTGCTGGACTCTGTATTGGGTACTACCAGATCCCCGATGGCCCCAGAGGACCGTGAGAAGACGGCCTTTATCTGTCCGCTTGGCTTCTATGAATTCATGAGGATGCCTCAAGGGATTTCAGGTGCCCCAGCCACTTTTCAACGATTGATGGGCGTGCAGTGGGGACATGAACTTACTAGAGTGCCTGGTATACCTAGATGATGTTATTGTGTTTGGCAGCTCACTGGAGGAACATGAGAGCAGATTATTTAAGGTATTGGACCGACTGGAGGACTTTGGCCTTAAACTGTCCATTGATAAGTGTCAATTCTTTCAAACATCAGTAAAGTATGTGGGACACATAGTATCCACCGAGGGAATAGAGACCGACCCAAGTAAAGTTGAGGCCTTGACCACCTGGCCACAGCCCAAAAATCTAAAAAGAACTGCAAAGATTCCTGGATTCTGTGGTTATTATCGCGCCCATCAAGGACTATTCAAGAGTGATCCGCCCTTTACTTAACCTTACTCAAGGGTATCCTCAACCCACAAAAATACCAAAAGTCAGCGTCCTCAAGACTGAAGAGTGTATTTTCATCCGAGTGAAGTATTTGGGGCCCGCTGGACTCTGATTGTGAGACTGCTTTCATGAGATCATATATCAACTTACCATGCTCCAGTGCTGGCCTATGCCGATCCAAGAACCTTACGTCCTGCACACTGATGCTAGCTTGCAAGGGTTGGGGCTGTACACTAAGAGCACGAGAATGGCCTGAGACCAGTGGCCTTTGCCAGTAGAAGTCTGACCCCATCCGAAAAGAACTATCCTGTACATAAGTTAGAGTTCCTAGCTTTGAAGTGGGCCATTGTTGACCAATTCCATGAGTACTTGTATGGGGCTAAAATACTAGTAAAACTGACAATAATCCTTTGATCTATGTGCAGACCTCAGCTAAGTTGGATGCCACTGGCCATAGGTGGCTTTCTGCATTATCTACATATGACTATGCTCTCGAATACCGAGCAGGTCTGAACCACATAGATGCTGATGCTCTCTCCCGGAGGCCTGTTCCCAGAATGATTGGGTCCGACATAGAACCTGGACATTCGGGCACTCTGCCGAAGTTTCCACAGGAGGAACAAATGTCCACGTGAGTCTAGTGGACTGCATGGTGGATTGCTTGGGAGCTTCTGAGAATTGCATACCTTGCTGCTTATTGCCACTTTTCTGCAATAGACATTGGTGCACTGCCTCAGCTGGACAATGACAGTATCTGGCGGCTCAATCCCGCGATCCCATGATCAAAGTAGCTTTAGAAGCCCTCATGCAGGAAAAGATGTGTCCAAATTTCACGCTCACTGATTTGAGAACTGCACTGTTATACAAGAAGGTCCTAAGTTGAAACTGATCAATAAACTGTTATACAGAGAAACAGTAGACAGAGGGGACAAGTAGACAAACAACAACTAGTGCTGCCCACTGCCTTCGAGACTCAGTACTGAGGTCCTTGCACAACCACATGGGGCACCTTGGTATAGACAGAACACTTGACTTGGGTGAGATCCAGATTCTATTGGCCCAAGATGGGGGCTGATGTGGAGCAACACATTTCGAACTTGTAGTCGCTTTGTTACAGAGGAAAGCTTGCCCCAGAGGGCTGCCCCTGTTAACATCACCACCAGTGCACCCATGGAGCTGGTCTTGTATTGATTTTCTGAGTTTGAGTCAGATCAAAGAAATATCAGTAATGTGCTGGTGGTCACTGACCATTTCACGAGATATGCCCAAGCTTTTCCCACCAAAGACCAGAAAGCATCCACTGTGGCCAAAGTACTGTAGAAAACTTTTTGTTCACTATGGGCTCCACAAAGAATCCATTCTGATCAAGGGAGAGACTTTGAGAGTCGTCTGATCAAAGAGATGCTTTCTCTGTGGGGAGGCGAAAGTCCAGAACCACTCCTTACCACCCCCAGGGGGACCCCACAGCTGAACGCATTTAACCACTTCGCATAGATATGCTAGGCACTGCACCCAAAGGACAAGCCTAGATGCTGAGCCAACAAATTAGCACCCTGGTACATGCTTATAACTGCACCAAAAGTGATGCCACTGATTCTCCCCATCGCCTGATTTTTTGAAGAGAAGCTCACTACCAGTCGATGTGTTTTGGGGTTCTGATGGGGTTCAAGCTGGACAACTATTTACAGTGTGTGCAAAAGTTGAGGCCCAGCTAATCATGCGTACAACTGGCTCAAACCATAGCTGCCAAAAGAAATCTGGCCAACAAAGAAAGGTATGATAAAAAGGTGAAAGCACAGGAACTCCAGGAGGAGATCGGTATTGCTAAGAAATCTGGGATTGTATGGCAAGCACAAGATTGCTGACAGATGGCACCATCTCCCTCACATTGTAGTGGGCAACTAGATGATCTACCAGTGTACAAAGTAAGGCCTGAGAATAATTCCAAAGATGTAAAACAATGTATAGAAATCATTTGCCCATTGGACAAATCTTAATTGAGTCTGAGCCCTAGAAGATGCCGCCCCTCTGGACCAGTGACTAGAGCTGCTGCTAAGAAAGATCAAGAAAGTCTGCACTACAGAAGCAAAGTTAAAGTGTTCCCTCCACAAGTCCCAGTTGAGCTTGACTGTCAGTCCATATCGGAAGAAAGTGAGTGACTTTGAATACTATCCTTCACGAACTGAGTCAATTGTTTCAGGGCAATCCCTTAGTCAATACTGGAGATGAAGTTGGCCTTCGGACTGTCTAAGCCCCCAGCTTCATCTCTGGAGCCAATGCTCCCAGAAAGTGAAGTGCAAACATCAGATCAGATGAAATGGAATCATTATGCATGGTTGAACTGTTTGAGCTTTCAGGGGAGAAAAATGATAGATTGGGGCAGACTGGTGATACACCCGAACAAGAAGAGTATTTTGAGTGCCCTGACAGTCCACTGCCAGTGTCCGAAAGCTCTCCATGCGAGCCAAATGTTGTGTACTCAGAAACTGTAACTCCTGGAGCTGAAAGTGCCCCAAGTTCTAGCCTCTCTACCCCATGGAGACTCCCTGACAAGTGAGGACAATGCTGAAAATGAGGCTCAGAGTGCAGAGACTATAACAGTCTCCCTAGAAAGACTGGTCGAGCTGTAAAGCCTGTGGTGCACCCTCAGTTAGTGATTCATTTGGGAGGCCTGTGGACTTGCCTCTCAATGTTGTCCATAAAGGAGTATGTGTCCTGAGCTCATTGCCCAAACTGAGCATCAGTGCTAACTCCAAGTTACTTGTGTTGCCCTTTCTATGTGGTGCCCTTGCCCCATCCAGCCCTCAAGGTAACTGATAGGAAGGGCCCCTCTCTTCAGGTTTCATGTACAAGAGGTAATAACTTGAGTTATGGTACAATGTGTATGTAATACTGTGTAAAGAGTGACGTACTGCAATGTTTCAGAAATGTGTTCTTGGTAAAATGATATATTGACTGATGATTACATGTGCGAGCCTAATGCAAATGTATATGGTTGCAGTTGAAACTTTGGGGTACTTGCTTGACGCTGGACGCCAAGCTTTCCCAGGCCAGGAAGGGTGTAACCCCCTGCAAATGGGGGTTCTAAAAGACTTCAGGAGCTTGCTTGAATGCTCCAAGCCTGAATGGTGTTTTGGTATTTAAGCCATTTATCAGTGAGTGTTTTAGAACCTCTGGTACTGTCTCTTTAAGAGCTGTCTGCTTGCAGACATAATTAGTTTGTATGGGGGACTGTGTGTTGCTTTGATTGAGTACCACCAAGCTGCTGCTAATTCACTTCATTTTTGCAGTCACTAGGAGTGCAAAGGAACCTATCTGAAAGATGTAACTGTTTGCCAGAAATTATTTAGAGTAATAATGAAATTACAGTTTGTCTAACCTGCTTTCTTTGCAGTCAGAACTGTGTCTGCTAGTTCCCCATTCTAGTTTGAACTGCTGAACTGGACCAATCAGTGTGGGGTAAGCTAGCTCTAAAATGGTGCCTTGGACGTAATCAGAACTTGGACTCATAATCTGAGCCAGCCACAAGAGGATTGTATGGGCAGTGACTCTGGGAGATGTAGTTTAGACTTCAGTGCCTTTTTGGACCAACAGCAGCAGTCTATTGTGAGTGACAGCCAATCCAGTCAAGAACTGGGAGGAACTCAAAGGAAGTGCCCGGTTTTGTCGGTTGGAGTTTCAGTTGAGCTTTGGCAGTGAAGAAGGAAGGAGCCCTGTGCTTTTTCAGTGTGCAGTTTTTAGTCAAAAAACGTGTGTAAGGCCCAGAGTTCGGTCTGCAGCTTGTGTGACAGCTTGTTAGGACTGAATCCGTCCTGTAAAGAATCAAAGGATCTCTGAAGAGTAGAAACCAGGCTCACCCTGAGAAGACTGGAGGAATTGCTGAAAATTGCACTCGGTCTGTCAGGAACTGAATCTGCTGTGTGTTCTCCCGGTATTGTGCAGTAATTGCGATCGGGATACAGATGCAGCCTGCCTGGGATAGTGCTTTCTTTTATATGGATGTGTGTGAGGTTTGTGTACTCAAGTGAGCCCTGCTGACATTGAAGGACCCTATCTTATTTGGAGGTCATGAGTACTAATTCAAGGTCGCTCCCTGTTGAATTGCCACATTAAATCCAAATGGAATTACTGTACTGTTGACTGTTTAATTCTCCTTTCTCTGTGTGAAAGGCCCTACCAGCTGCCACGGTTTGGACCAGCCACTCAGGCTTGGGTACCCAGGGACAGTAACTGATAGGGATAGGCCTTGTGCACAGAGCCATAGGTAGATTATTAGAGTGATAAGCTAATTAACCTGATTTCCTGTCCTTGTTATATCCCCCAAATAAATCAGAGCTGCTTGTTTCAGCAAAGTTATACTGCCTGAGGTATTTGTCTCATGTTAAAGTACTGTACTGTGATTGTTGCACTGTATCTCATTTCACAGGAGGTCCCAGTGCCGGAACCAGACCTGGGGGTAAGTGTATACTGTGAAGGTAATTCTGATATATTGTGGGCCACTAGTGGGAAGAAAGGGGGGTTGCAGTGTCCCAGAGGGCTGTGACCAAGTTAGTTTAACTATTGCAAACCCTGACCTCTGGGTGGAGGCACCCGCCATTGGATCCAGGCCCCTCAACCTGTTAGTGGCAAATCAGGCAGGGGTAGTAGCCCCTGGGATAGCGCCATCTAGGGGTTACACTGAGAATAGAGGAATTTAACGGATGGCTAAGAACCTGGTATTGTGCTAAAGGGTATGGGCTGTTGGGGGGGGAGGAACTTGGGAGGACAGTAGTCTCTATGCCAAGGACAGACTACACTTGAGTGAGGAGGGAAAGAAAGTGTTGAAACAGAGGATGGGAGAGTATATAGAGGAAGTTGGGAATTTAAACTAGGAGTGGGGGGTGGCAGTTGGGGAAGAGATATGCAGGGACCACAGGTTGGGAAATCATATGAGCTTACCTCCCATAACAGTGACAAAGGACAAATGGCAAGTACTATTGGTGATGCTAGGAAAGGAGGGAAGGATGGGGGGACGGGTGAAAGGTGGTCACCCTTAATGCTAGGAGCCTTGGGAGAAAAACTGCAGAGTTACAGGTTCTCATGGCAGAGGGAGAGGTGGACATTGCAGCCATCATGGAAACATGGTCCACCCAATATAATGACTGGGACCTGTCTGTACCAGGGTACAGGTTATTTCATAGGGACAGGGTGATTGGGAAAGGAGGGGGAAGGGCACTATATGTGAAGGAAGGACTGAAGTGTGTAAGGGAGGAAGGGGATGAGGGTAGTACGGAGACACTTTGGGTGCAAATCCAGGATTCCAAGAATATGATTCTTAGAATGGGATTGGTGTACAGGCCACCATCTCAGACGGAGGAGTTAGACAGGGAACTAGCAGGACAGATCAGGAGGACCTTCGAGAAGGGTAGTGTGGTGATTGTGGGGGACTCAACATGCCAGGAGTGGACTGGAGCACCCCAACAACCAGGAACAGAAGGGAGCAGGTACTGCTGGATGCCTTACAGGACAGCTTCCTGCTGCAAATGGTCAGTGAACCAACCAGGTTAGGGAATACCCTTGACCTTGTGCTGGCAAATGGGGACTTTGTGAGAGAACTTACAGTGGAGGAACCACTGTCAGGGAGTGACCACCGCTCAGTATGGCTCACATTGGATATGGGCAAGGAAGGAGTGGAATCTGGCACGAGAGTGCTGGACTTCAGGAGGGCCGACTTTGGGAGGATGGGGGAAGTGGTAAAAGGGTATCTGGCCAGAATTCAATCTAGTATGTACACTAACCAGAGGTGGGAGCTCATAAAGCTGGGGATAGTGGAGGCAACCAAAACCTGCTGCAAAGCCCAGAGCAAGAAGGCTAGGGCTAAGAAACCGAGCTGGTTGAGCAAGGAGGTCATGGAAAAGGTAAGGAGGAAAAGAGCTGCCTTTAGGAAGTACAAGAAAACAGGGAGGGGGGAAGACAGAGAGGAGTACTTGACAGAATCGAAGGAGGTGACAAGGGCAGTAAGGGGAGCCAAAGCATCTACGGAACTCAGGCTGGCACAAGGCATTAAGAAGGGGGAGAAGGACTTCTTTAAGTACATCAGGGAGAAAAGGAGCTGTAAGGACCACATAGTAAGGATTAGGAAGGAGGGGGGTTGGGTGGAAGCAGGGTACGATAAGGCGGAAGCACTAAATGAGTACTTCTGCTCAGTATTTACTAAAGAGAAGAGGGGGTGACACCCAAGGTGGGAGAAATGGCAGAAGCAGGGGGGGAAGTGGTGACAGATGGGGAAATCATGGAGAGCAGAGTTCGAGAGGGTTTGAAGGCACTGAGGGTGGACAAGGCACCAGGCCCAGATGGCATCCACCCCAGGGTACTGAAGGAGCTGGCAGAGGTCCTTACAGGACCTTTGGCAGACCTATTTAATGCCTCACTACATTCGGGGTGTGTACCTCAGGACTGGAGGATGGCTCATGTGGTGCCCCTCCACAAGAGTGGCCCCAAGGATGAACCGGAAACTACAGACCAGTGAGCCTCACATCCATCGTGGGTAAGCTAATGGAGACTATCCTGAAGGAGAGGCTGGTGGCCCTCCTAGAGGCCAAAGGACTACAGGACAGCAGACAGCATGGCTTCATACATGGCAGATCCTGCCAAACCAACCTGGTCGAGTTTTATGACTGGGTAACTAGGCAACTGGACAGAGGCCATTCAGTGGATGTCCTGTATCTGGACTTCAGTAAGGCATTTGACTCGGTGCCACATGGAAGGCTGGGAAGGAAGTTAGTAGGCACAGGGGCAGGTGCAAAGCTGGTGAGATGGGTAGGAAACTGGCTGCAGGGAAGGCAACAGAGGGTGGTGGTGGGTAGGGAGCTCTCACACCCAAGGGCAGTGACGAGCGGTGTCCCACAGGGCTCGGCAGTGCTGGGACCAGTGTTGTTTGGGATATTCATTGCAGACATATCATGGGACATCAAGAGCAAGATCAGTCCGTTTGCTGATGATACCAAGGTTGGTGCGGTGGTGGATGACCTAGGGGGATGGCAGGGGTTGCAGGATGATCTGACAAAGCTTGAAACCTGGTCAGACACCTGGCAACTGGGCTTTAATGCCAAAAAGTGCAAGGTGCTGCATTTTGGGATGAAGAACCCAAGGAGGAGTTACCAGCTAGGGAAAGTGCAGCTAGCCCAGACAGAGGAGGAGAAGGATCTGGGTGTGCTCATTACAGGGTCAATGAACAACTCTGCACAATGTAGGAAGGCAACTGCAAAGGCCAACAAAATGATGGGCTGTATTGCAAGGGGTATATCCTCGAGGAGGGAGGAGGTGATTCTGCCACTGTATAGGTCATTAGTTTGACCACACCTGGAGTACTGCGTGCAGTACTGGCGTCCGTATCTGAAGAGGGACATTAAGTTACTGGAGGGGTGCAGCGCAAGGCCGCCAAAGATGATCAAGGGGCTGGGGACTATACCGCACGGGGGAGGATGAAGGAGTTGAACATGTACTCACTGGAGGAGAGGAGAGACAGGGGTGACATGATTGAAACCTTGAAATACATGAAAGGAATAAACAAGACGGGTACAGAGGGCTGTTCAAAGTAAGGAAGGGAGGGCCACCAGGGGCCATGACATGAGACTGGGCGAGGAAGGTTCAGGAGGGAGATGAGGAGACACTTTTTACAGAGAGGGTGGTGGCTGGGTGGAATGCATTACCTGCAGAAGTGGTATGCAGTAGAACAGTGGACTGCTTCAAACGAAGATGGGACAGGACAAGGGGGAGGGTTAATGAAGGGGAAGGGTGGAAGGGGGGGGCAGCTGCAGAATAAGGGGTCCTAGCTGCACATTCGAGCAGACATGATAGACCTCTAGGCCTTTATCTACTGGCAAATTTCGTATGTTCGTAAATAAATAAATAAAAATGTAAACTAGTTTGTAGATTTTTCTTGCCATGGAATATGTCTCTCTCTCTCTCTCTCTAGCAGTGCTTGAATAGTGCTCTGCGGGATCTGAGCACCCTTTAATGGATTGCCCCACTTACCAGACAGAACTGAGGTACTGGTGGTGGAGCCGGGTCATCAGGGCAGGGGGGGTGGTATTGGCCCCTGACCTTGTGCTGGTGGGGGGCCTTTAGCCCCCTCTAAGCAGGTGAAGAAATTGGGAGTAATCCTGGACGACAGTCTGACACTTGATGCACAGGTGTCAGCTGTGGTGACAAGTGGGTTTTAGCATGTCAGGAATATTACTCGAATTTGAGCCCTGATCCCGCCTGATGACCTGCCCACGCTGGTGCACACTTTTGTCACTTCCAGGTTAGACTACTGCAATGCTCTGTACCTAGGGTTATCTGGAGGCAACCTCCACAGACTGCAGCTGGTGAGGAAAGGCAAAACCAGGCACCGCAAGTAACAAGTGAAACATTTTTTATAGGATCCTCCTGATGACGCACACTTAGTGCGAAACCGGTAGAGGTTGTGTCCTTGTACTGCAGGGTGGCTGCGTTATTTTATGATGCCGTGTGAATAAAAAATGTTTTCACTTGTTACTTGCGGTGCCTGGTTTTGCCTTTCCTTAACTATTTTTCCAGTGGCATGCGTGAGTGGAGCTGAGGATTTTTTTTCTAAAGACTGCAGCTGGTGCAGAACGCGGTGGCAAGATTATTGATGGGGGTGAAAAGATGTGAACATATCACCCCGGTGCTCCGCTTACTGCAGTGGCTGCCAGTCTGGTGGAGAGTTGTCTTCAAGATAGGGATATTGACCTATAAGACCCTGCATGAGAGGGTTCCAGTCTATCTGCAAGAGCTCCTTGTGCCTTACTGTCCGGCCCGGGCTCTCCGTTCTGCCGGGGTGGCCTTCTTGGAGTTCCTAGGGTTAGGCTGGGGCACTCAGGAGACAGTGTTTGTGGCAGCTGCACTTACCCTGTGGAACTCCCTGCCTGCTTATCTAAGGGAGGTCCCCTCGGTGGAAGCCTTTACGAAGGGCCTCAAAATATATTTATTCTGTCAAGCTTTTAACTGAGGATGTTTTAAAGTTTACGTATTTCATGATAGATAGAGATAAGTTTATGATCTCAGTTGCATCCTGCTGATGTTAATTTTGTTATCATTGTATTTTTAAAATGTTTTGTATGATTTGTATGCTACATTGTACAGCACCCAGAATCCATGGAGATGGGTGCTATATAAATAAGATATCTATCTAGCTATCTAGCTATTTAGCTATCTATCTATCTACCATCCATCAAATCCGACCACCATCCAAAAGGAGCCTGCATGTCAGATCCCTGCTTTACCTTTGGAGTTCTGAGGTTAGGTCTGGATCCATGGGTCAGATCTTTGCACCCGACTTTTGGATAGCTGTGATCTGACTGTTGAATCCCTGATCTAACCACTGGAGCCCTTGGATCCAACTGAATCCTATGACTTCGATCAGCATTCCAATCTGGCAGAGTTTTGTCTGCACTGGACTTTTGTGTCACCTCTCACTTGGCTGGCTTAGGGGGTCTGGTGGTGAACCAGGAAGTCGTGAACATCATTTGGAAGAGGGGCCGCACCACAGAGAAGCCTGTGACACCTTTGTGGCGCTCACATGAGTGGCATGTGCGTGAGTGTGGCGAGAGTCCTTGGTGAGAGTCACTGGTGGGAGATTCAGTGGGAGACTTTATAAAATTTAAAGGCTCTTTCTAGTTTTCAAGATAACATAGAATGTTACTTACTTTGTACTAAACAGTGCTAATTTGTTTAAGGAAAGAGTGACCCATTTACAGGGAATAAGTTTATTTCAAACAGTTATCTTAAACTAAGAGATAGATTTGATTATGGATTCAACTACAAAGGTAAATGTGCTAGATTGGGGCTATTTGATGTGCTTATTAGGCTTTTTCACAACGTTGAGTTTCTTATCTGTAAATTGGGAAAATGCCAAAAGGGAAAATCTGATGCCTATGTTTTTATCAGAAAAACAGGTAAACAATGAATGTGACAAAATTTGGAACAGCAGAAACTTGGAATGAAAATTGCAATACTGAGTGAAAAATAAGATTGTACTAGGCTAATCAGTTGCAAATTATCATTACACAAAGGTGGGCAAGTCATTTTCCGGTGAGGGGGGTTGACCATGCCGGAGGGATGGTGCCAGCTGTGCAGTGATGGTGGTGGGGGCGCTAGACACCAGGGACGTTTTCAGCAGTACAGGAATGGCCATGGGGAGTCAGGGTACCTCAGGACATTAGGGCATTTTGTTTGATCTGTCCACCACAGTAGACCTGACTTGGATTTTGGGCAGCAGGGTATGCTACTGTGGCTTTTGTCTGTGTACCAGAGTCAGGGATTGGACAACGGGGGGGCACGGTCCAATGACTGTCACTATAATTGGCTGGGCTGGCGACGGGCCCAGGGAGGGGATCGCTGGCTATGGGACTGTGGATGTTATAACGGGGCTGGTGATCAGCGGGGGGGGGGGGACTCTAGCCACCAGGACACTATACAGAACTTACAGAGCTGGTGGTCAGTGGGTGGGTAGGGCCACCAGAAACTATGGAAACAGTGTAGGATTACTGGGCCAGGGACAGTGGAAGGGGGAACACTAGACACTAGGGTTTTATGATGACAGGTCAGGGGACAGTGATCACTGGTGATGGGGGATCACCCTGCACCAGGGATTGCTGACAGCACTTAGAGGCCGGTGGTCAGATGGTGGGAGGGACTACTGGACACCAGGGATCAGTTAAGTCATTCATGAGCCGGTGATCGGAGGATGGAGGGGGACCACTGGGCACCAGAGACTTCCACACATCTATGGGACCAGGCAATCTGTTGTGGGACAGCGCCATGCTAACCTGCCGCCGCTACCCATGCAAATGAGTTCATAGTGGGCATGCAAATGGCCTCTTAGCACCTTGCATGCTCAATGGGTTAATTTGCATGGGTCCCTCTTAGCGCTCCTGTGCTATTCACTCTGGAGGGGCTACACTCCCCCCTATCCAAGATCCTAAATCTCTCACTTTCACAGGTAAGTTACCCCAAATCTGGAAAGCGGAGGTGGCCACTCTGATTTTTAAAAAATGGCGATAGGGAACTAGTCTCGCCAACTACTGGCCAATCTCAATTCTCTCCCCTTTTTCAAAAGCCCTTGAGAGGATAGTTTATGACCAGATAGCTGAATATCTAGATAATAACAACCTTCGGTGTCCACAGCAGCACGGATTCAGGAGGGCACATAGTACAACCACAGCCTTGGTTGAATTTATTGGCTATATTCATGAAGCACTTGATTGGGGGCTCTTGGTGGGAGCTACTTTTATTGACCTCACCAAAGCCTTCGACACGGTTAATCATAAATTGCTTCTCAGCCAATTGACCAACATTGGGTTATCCATTGACTCCCTGGACTGGTTCCTGAGTTACCTCTCCAACAGAACACAGCAGGTCAAGACCCATCTGACCATCAGAATGTCACCACAGGGGTGCCCCAAGGCTTTATATTAGGCCCCCTGCTATTTAGCCTGTTTCTTAATTATCTCCCAAAAATACGCCAGAACAAGAGCCTTCTATATGCAGATGATGCTGTGCTTTACACTTGCCACTCAGCACCAGAAACTCTAGAAGAAATGATGCAAGCTGATTTTTGTACTGTGGAAGAATGGTTCCTAAATTCCAAACTCCTGCTTAATTACAAAAAAACAAAAACAATGTTGTCTGCCCCTCATCAAAACCGCTATTAAGTCCTAGCCCCTCAAAATATATAACAACAAGCACGAGATACTTGACATGGTCAGTAACTTTAAGTACCTCAGGGTCATCCTTGACTGCTGTCTCTCATACGGCCTACACATAGACCACGCTGCCAAGGCAGCTAGTGCCAGAATAGGCAAACTGTATCGGCACAGACACTGCCTCACAGAGAGTGCAATAAAACTTGCAGTAAACAGCTTGGTGCTGTCAGTCATAGATTATGAACTTACTGTCTATGGGGCAGGCACTAACACTGCCCTTAAGAGAATTAAGACTGCCCTAAACCAAGCCTGACTACTCATTCTGGGAGCACACCGCCTAACTCACATGTGAGCTTTACTTGAGCACTGGATGGCTTAACCTGAACAACAGGATCCAATACCAGGTTTGTCTGCTAGCTAAGAAGTCCACTCTTGGCCTTGTACCCCCAGGAGTGCAGAGACTTCTCAGCTATTCCACCAAGTCCAGACAAGCAAGGGGATCCAGCAAAGCTGTCTTCCAAATTCCATTTCATTGTACTTTGTGAGGGCAGAGATCCTTAGAGTGTAGGACCCCCCTTTGGCTAAATTCTCTCAGCACTAAACTGGTTACGGAACCAAAACTAGGCCCCTTTAAATCCAAACTGCAAACGCATCTGGCTGTACTCGGTACATGCAATTGTGACACTAAAACCTAATGCAATTTAGGTATACGCCCAAGACTTCTCTAACAGTGCACTTACCTCCTCCCCCATCCTCCACTGAATTCCCCTCTATCAAATATAATTTGAACCTCTTGTTATTTCACCTCCCTTCCCACACAGACCATCCCTACCTCTAGACCATATCTATGAAACCCTCTGGTGGCTTGTCTTCATAATTCTCTTTCCCCTATGCCTCACACCCACACACCCAAAGTCCATATATATTCCCTGATACAGTAGAAGAAACTCTGTTTTAAGTACCCACTATTTTGTCTCATGATTTTTGTTAACATTGTATCTCTGTTTGGTTTGTCTTTGTACCTTGCTTGTATTTGTAAAAATGTCTGTTTCCAATTAACATGGAGGCAGTATAGCGCAGTGGGTTAAAGCTCTGAGCTGCAGATCTGGAGACCTGGGTTTGAATCCCACAGCCACCTAGGTGCATACTGTGTGATCCTGAGCAAGTCACTTAACTCCCTTGTGCTCCCAGGTCACATCTGGAAACAAGCTTCAGCTTATGCTACTCCTGGTTAAATAATGTTCCCTTTTCCTTCCCTTAATGTGGAACCTTTGTAAATGAGCTGTCAAGCTCAAAGGTCTTAATGTGGGAAGTCAATAAATAAATAAATAAATTCCCTGATCGATGTCAGGGCGGTGCTGCTTAACTTTATGTTGTGCCGGCATGGCTCTATGTTCAGTTGGATAGTGCTGGTGCATTATCCGACTGAATATAGCATCCTTGGTCTCCTAGGCACTTGCAAAGTGCAGTGCAAACTTTTGCGCTCCTGTTGCGCATTTTGAATACTGGCCCCTGGTATTTACATTTTGAAAGGCACAATGTGTTTCTCTTTTCTGCATGTGCAGTGAAACAAAGTTTTTGCTGTACTGAGATGTTTCTTTCTAATCTTATACGCAAAAGAGACTGAGTTCTAAAGATTAGAAACCAAGAACTATTTGAAAAAGTTCTATACCAGACTAAAAACACAGAACTTCAGTGTGTTCTCACAACTCTAGTTTCATACCCAGTTTTCCACCTTGGGTCCCACCAGGGTTGTGCCCTTAGTCCTCCTTTCCTCAGCCTAGACTTGTTCCCCGCTATAATCTCCTCCTTCCACTGCTCTCCCTCACCTCCCCCAGCACACCTACCCCTCTCCTCTACCTCCTCCGCCTACAAGACCACCCACCCCAGTATGCTCTAACTGCCCCCCTAGCCCCCTCCCTCTCTTCGCTTCACAGTGCATTGACAATGCCTCTGGCTGGAGGCTGCTCACTACCCCCTCCCATCCCCCTCCCCTGGGAGTTGACACCACCTACCACCTGCTCACTGCTGCATCACATGTTCTCTCTCACCCTCCCCTCCCTCTCCCTCCCGTGGGAACCATGACAATGCCACTGGACAGAGGCCAGTGGCTTTCTTCCCCTACCTCCCTCTCTCCTCCCCCCCTCCTCAGGTGGAGTCCTCGCCTGACTCCTGTTGCCTCTGTGTCTGTATCTCCCAAGGGTGCTCCACCTGCACCTCCAAAACCCTGGCTGACCCGGTCATCTATAGGGATTCTAAAACTGTTCCAATATCTTGAAGTACCTATAATGAACCATAATTGTAACAACGGCTATTGTAAACCATGATCTGTATGCGGTACCTTTACTGTTTGCTGTCTTGTGTTTTGTCCCATGACGTGGAACCTTTCTAAATGAGCCATAGCTCAAAGGTTATATCTGAATTCATAAATAAAAAAAAAATAGATGACACCAAATGGACACTCAGCAGGGGATGGAGAGAATGCGTAGGGACCTTGGGAAACTCGAGGAGTGGTCAAGAGCCTGGCAGTTGGGGTTCGATGCCAAAAAGTGCAAAGTCATGCCCCTGGGGCGTAGGAGCCCAGGAGACCCAGAGTTGAGTATAGAATGGCAGGAGGTACTGACGGTCACTAAGCAGAGAAGGGACCTTGGGATTATAGTATCTGATTTGACCTCAGTGCTGCAGGGCAGTGTCACAGAGCAATGGGTAGGGCCAGTGGGATGCTGGGATGTATAGGGAGAGGTATTTCCATCAGAAGGAGGTAGGTGGTGTTGCCACTTCATTGCTTGCTTGTGAGACCCTACCTGGAGTATTGTGTCCAGCAGAAAGGACAGACTGGGTAAGCCAAATGGTCCTTTTTTGCTGAAAAATTCTATGTTTCTATGTCACCGGGTATGGGGTTAATTGTGGTTTGTTTTTGATTGTATGCGTTCTTCCTGGAGGGTTGGTAAAAATAGCACTTTTCTTCATGGACACAGGGACAAAATGGCACGAACATGTGCTGTAATGCAGTGGGTTCTTTGCCTTCTCCTAATGGTGCTATTTCTTATATCTGATTTCTAGTCATAAAGTTAATATCCGCCGGAAGTTGACATTTAGTAACCTGGCCTTATTGATTTTTCTGTTGTAAAATGCTGATTAATCAAATTCTTTTTTTTTAACTAAATTACAGTTCTCTGTATGAGGATTTGTTGGTAAACTGAATGTTATTCTAGGAGGGCCTAAGACTCAGGGTGATGAGTTCTAAGTCATAATGGTGACTGCCTAAAGGCAACCGTCATTATGGTGAGGGTATATCGCCAAAAATCAGTTTTGGCAATGTACATCCCTGGCGCATAGGAAAATGGCACTGGGGACCTCGATTTTTAATGCTAATATGGGGGACTGTGCCCTCAGCACCCCACTACTAAAGAATTCTTAACTCCGGGGGGTGCATGTCAGGGGAGTGCAAATTCTGAGGCAAAAAGAAATTTCAGGCCGGGCTCACTAAAATGTAGGCACGCCCGAACCCGAACCCTCACAGCTTTAGGCTGCCACCCACCCACCACGCTATGGGGCCAGCTCGACAGCCCCATGCCAACCACGCCAGACCAACCCTCCCTCATTTCCGTCATGCTCACTCCCCCCCGCGTGCGTACACATATAGTGACGTCCTGTCACTATATGTGTGAGCCTTCCCATCCTGTCACCTTCCTCACACCCTCGCCCTGTCGTTCCTGCAATGCAAGTGGGTCACTGTTTTGGTAGGCACCCAATTGCAGATAGCCCACCTCACAGGATACCAAGGTGATGTATGTCTACTTGGTTTCCTAAGTGCTGGAGGGGTAGACTTCTAGGGTTCAAATCAGCTTGCTCGTAAATGCTTTATAGTCCTTAATTTATGGCTCCTTAGAGCCCTTATTTACTTCTAGTATTGCCTGATGTTATTGAATCAGGAAGGTTTGCATTGCACTTGAGTATTCTTTTGCTACGGTATATCTGGTATACATTTTATTATATGCAAATCACCATTAAACTTTAGGCTGGTTCTGGGCCACTCATACAATCTGCAAAGGGCGAGAACAGAAGACACAGGCATCTGTTTCGACCTACACAGGACTTATCAGTGTACCTAGTCTATATCTCACCCCAGGGGAAAACTAATCAGCCCTAATGGCTGTGTATGTGTGTGTGTGGGGGGGTATATCTGTGATTTTATATTTCTTTGAAACCTGGCTTTGTTACCAATGCTCTTTTTGGGTAACTCTTACCTCAGTGCTTTTGTGCTTTTGTGCTGTGGTTCTTTGTATTTTTAGCTATATGTTTTGTTGTTGCACTTCGCCCTGTAAGTGGTAACAATTGCCAAAGTGTGATGGTGAATATTTACAGTATATAGTGTATGGGACAGTGTTGTTGTTCACAAATTCGGCTATCAGATTTTCCTTGTTGTGCTACAGTAGCAACGTCATGATGTTGTTGTGCTGCACTAGCGATGCCACTACTGCAGCGCAACAAGACAGAACAGATTTGTGTAGTTAACTGTTCACGAGCCGAGGCTGCCATTGTTAGTGCTGTCAAAACATTGTTTTAGTCAGTTTCTGCTAGTGCTGATGAGAAAGTGAGAGATGGCAGACGCAGCTTAGTCAACAAGCTCATCAGACAGTGCAAAATTCATCTCTGAGCAGAGAACCAGTGTACCCCCCCCCGAAAAAAAAACCTGGCAATGATGTACGTTTTTTCGTGAGTTACCTAACAAATGCAGATGAAAGCAGAAACATAACACAGACATATCGCTAAATGAACTAGATGAACTCATACTGTAGCATACTCCATTTTCAAAATGGAAAGGCATGCTGGGGCTTAGTACGACCCTAGTGTAATCGGTAGAAGTTTAAACATTGTAGATAGGCACCTAATAAAGCACAACTATGGTCATGCCATATTCCACGCCAATCAAGAAGTATTAAAACACTATCAACTTTAGCTGCAAAGCAGAAATATGTTAAAAAGTTAGGAAAAAGCAGCATGCCCATGCAGGCAGAGCCACTTTCCCTACAAGATGTTAATAAATTATACCGCACTGCTACTCTGGGGATGCAGAATCCTGCAGTCCTTTTAAACATGTTTTTTTTTTTTCTTCAGCAATGGGCTCTACTTTGCACTGAGAATTGCCAAACAGCATGCTCAGGGTGGGGGACCTGAAGTTGATGAGTGACACAGATGGCCAGAAATTCTTACAATTTAATGAAAGACAGACAAAGACACATACAGGTGATAATCCGCAGGACATCAGGGCAGTTAAGTCCTGCGTGTACCAAAACCTGTCAAACCCTGGCAGAGGCATGCGCTGTCAGTGAACAAGGTGGGGCCAGAATCCCCACAAAGCTAGGGGGTCTGGAGGCATATATAATTCTATTATAATTTTATTGGAGGATGATTTTTAACAGGAGGGGCTGAGGCCAGGGTGCCCCCCCCCCCGTGGACGCCTATGAACCCTGGCAGAGACCATCATCAATGAAGTTACCAGATTCCGCTTTCTATTTAGCCCCAAACATCAACCACAAACCTGGGCTGTCATTGTGGTATAGGGTTACAGCAGCTGGCTAAAATAAAATTGGGAGGAATGCTGAAATGTATAAAAATACAAGCAATAGTCAGAAAGGCGGCTGCTCCTGGATGTACTAGTTCCAAACAAAAATGAATCAAAGTACTTACAAGCAGGAGTTGGCAACAGGTGTCCCCAACCATAAAATGAAGCTCATGGAGGCCTGATAAATGTCCAAAGAAGAAGTCCTTTATTAAAAAGATGCCAATATAGTCAGTGACTGGATACCTGACTTCTGTGGGGAGGGGTCGGTCATAGGCCGAGTGGTGGCCTTTTACCTTTTTTTCCTTTGGATTATTTTTGGACTATCTTCGGATTATTTTGGCACCTTTTCAATAAAGGACTTCTTCTTTGGACATTTATCTGGCCTCCACGAGCTTTATTTTATGGTTGGGGACACCTGTTGCCGACTCCTGCTTGTAAGTACTTTAAAAATACAAGCAGGCCTGCCCCAAGGGAAACGTATAACAAATCAATCAACACGCACAATGTCCATACAGCGCCTTCTAGACTGTGATGCCCCCCATCAAAGTTCAACAGGTTTCTGGACATCGGTCACTTCTATCTATAAATAACCACAGCTCTACCTCAGGCCAGAAGCAGAAATGGAACTCTGAAATTTTTGTAGGAAATGAGCCATGAACCAACATCAAAAATCACTTGCTCCTCTGCAGTGCTTACCTTGGTCTCAGCAATGCAACAGCCACAGAAGCACTACTCGGAAACCCTACTTGAAGACCTAACAAACTTCAATCTATTTGGCTTGAACTGTTTTTCAGCAGGTAGTCACAGTTCAAATCATCAACAAATATGGCTCACAGAAGAGGAAGGTCCCTGTAATTGAATACAGCTCGGAGTCTGGTTCAGAGGTCGAGTAAGATAAGTCCCTTCCCTAACTCCCGGCACAACTTCATGTAACAGGTAATGAAAAAAATTAAAAGATAATCTTTAATGTAACCCCCCTATAAATGGGGCTCCTAAAAGCCTTCTGGGAGTTTGCCTAAGTGCTCCCGGCCTAGCTGGTGTTCGGTGAAATGCTGCTTAAATGTGGGCACTGTGAGTGCTTTTAGAGCCTCTGGTACTGTCTCTTTAAGAGCTGCCTGCTCGCAGGCTTAATTAGTTTGTACTGGGGGACTGTGTGTTTAATGCTCGACTCCCACCTGAGCTGCTGTCTAATCATTCCATTTCTGCAGTCGCTAAGAGCGCAGAGGGAGCACTTTCTAAAGATGTAACTGTTTGCCCGAAATTATTTAGAGTATTAGTAAAATTGCAGTTTGTCTAACCTGCCTTTCTTGCAGCTGGGACTCTGTGTGTTTTGCCCCTTCACTTTGGACCTGAACTGCTGAGCTGGGACAATTGGGTTAGGGGAGCCCTAAAATGGAGACTGCTTGGGCCAACCAGAACTTGGACTCTCATCTGGAGCCTGCTACAAAGGGGGATGTATGGCAGGTGCTTCTGGGAATTGTAGTTTAGACCTTGGCACCTTTTTGCACCAACAGAGGGAGCCCTGCTGTGATTGACAGCTGAATCCACCAACCAAACTTGTGTGAAGCTAAAGGAAATGCCCTGAACTGTTGCTGGCAAGCCAGATGCGAGGTGACTGTATAAGGAGAAGGAGCTCTGTGCTATTGCAGCATGTAGTTCGTGCGGGAAGCCCGTGGGAGGCCCTGAAGTCAGCCTGCAGCCGTTAGAGTGAGTGAATCGGGCTGAACCCGAGTTTGGAAGAGAAAGGAGAAGTGTGCAGAACCAGGCTTGCCCTGTAGAAGACCGAAGATTTGCTGAAGTGTGATTGACCAGTTGGGGACTGCTGATGCTGTGTGTGCTGCTGGGTAATTTGCAGTGTTTGTGATCAGGATCAAGAAGTAGCTGCCTGGTATAGTAATTTCCTTTACACATTAATGTGTCTAATGCTTTTGGGGGATCGCGATTCTATTTCCACTTTCACTGTGAGTTGTGAGCTGAAGCTGGAAGCTGAACTCAATTTAATCGGACTGAATTCGCCTGCTATCCTAAGCAGTTGGGCCCTGTCACGAGGGCTACAACTTCCATGCCCTGCTCTTCTGGAAATCCAGAACCACTACTTCCATCAGGTTCTCTGCTTGGGGTATTGTGAGTACAAATCGGAGTAGCTCCCTGCTCCCTTCATTTAATCAAAGTGTGTCAACTGATTTCTTTGCATTTTCTTTCTATGGACTGAGCCAACCTGCTCCGAATTACAAGTGTGTGGTGTGCATATATTTTCTTCCTACAGGGCCCCATCCATCTGCACCAGCCGGCCAACCCCGGGCAATGGACCTGGCTAGCCCCTCCCCCCATCCTGGGTACCCAGAGAAGTGACATTTTGGACCCTATATGTATGCACAGTACTGTGATTTGAACATCACCAAACCAAATCAACCTGATTGCCCCCTCCTGTGTTACTGTCCCTTAAATAAATCAGATCTGTTGTTATTGAACTATATACTGCCTGTGGTGTCAGTACATATACGTAGAACCAGCATTGCATTGTGTTGTGTATGTTGCTTAACCTTGTTTTACAGGTGGTCCTCAGAGACGTGCTGCAAAATCAGTCTTGAGGGTAAGTGATACTTACATGTGTAAAAAGTGTGCATCTGTAGGGTATTGGGAAGGAAACTCCAATGTACTGTGTGAGCCACTAGTGGGAACAAAGGGGGGTCACAGTGTCCCAGAGGGCTGTGCCCCAGTTAGTTTAACCACTACCAACCCTGACCTCTGGGTGGAGGCACCAGTCACTGGACCTAGGCCCCTTGACATGTCACTAGCCATACAGGCAGAGGTAGTAGCCCTTGGGATAGCGCCACCTGGGGGTTACATTAGGAAATAAAAAAATATATATTTTTTTCATTTTAGGCACCTAAAAGTGCTCCTAGATAAAAAGTAAGAATATTCTGTTTTGTGTTAGCATTTTGCAGAGAAGAAGAGTTGATAGTTATGGTGACTGACAGAGTTGCAATGCCACATAGATGGACCATCAAAAGGACTTTTAGAACATACAAATGTTCCAAACTGTTTCTAATGTTCCAAAAATGTTTAAGCAATGTTCTGTTTTAAAAAAATTGCTAAAAGATGTTTCCATGAGATGTAAATGAGAAATGGCTGTTCTGTTAACTGTTGCACACAGAATAAAATAATCGCTGGATATTTTTGAAACACTGGTAAACGTGTGCTCCATTTGTAACCCGCCCGCGGGGGAATGGAGCTTAAGGCAGTGTACTTTATGTGCACTAGTGGGAATAATCTGGTCTAGAATGGAACTAGTCAGGAAAGGGTTAACTCTGGTTTGCCCCTCGGCAGTGTGGGTGGAGGGGGGCTTGCTGCCGGTGAGACGTCTTCATGGGTGGGATGGATTTAAACTGGGGAAGTGAAAGTACAGAAGGAGCCAAGGAGAGAGGGAGGACCAGAGCGGGGGTGATTGCTTGCTCCGGGTAACTGAAGGTTTCCTAGGCCCTAATGTGAGAAGTAAGAGAGATGTGGAAAGGACGTGGCTTCAGCCATAGTTACGAACCCCATGTAGGACTCTATTCTTACCACCCTGGTGGGATGGAGTGACATGCCCTGTAAGGCAGCAGTTGGAGAATGGGCTCGAGGTAGAGCTGAGGAGAGGGGTGCTCAGGAGAGGAGTTGCGGGAGCTCCAGTTTCACGGCCCCAAAGAGTGAACGAAATCTAGAAGAGGGGAGCTGCTGTAGGGCATGGGCTGGGTACTAGTTGCCCATAATTTGAGGGGACCACCACTCACCAAAGGTTATGTGGACTTGAGGTGGGAGTTGAGACAGAGCTGGTGGCCCTGAGGGGAGAGGCCAGTTTGTCCCATGGAGAGTTATGATGGGAGGAAGGGAAATGGTAACAGACTAGGAATGCAGAGCTGTCTGAGTGATAAGAACAGACTGGGAATACAGGGCTGCCTAAGTTTAGAGGACATCAGTACCACACCACGAAGGGTGAATCCTTCACCAAGTGTTTTGAACTGTGCTCATGTACTGTGCGAGAATCTCGTTCAAATGTGAAATGCTGCCTCATTTGATCTAAATCCATTGTTTTGGCTCCATGGAGTTTCACTAATCATTTTATTAAATGGGGATCCCCGCCTTGTGTTCTACCAAATGTGCTGCTGCAAGTTATTTCATCACCTGCTTGTTGTGACTAACATGGGTTCTTTTTCAGCTTAGCACCCAAAGAGTCTGGCACTCCGGTGGCTGGAGGACCTGGTAAATGCAAGCCATCTGGCAGTGTCTGCTGTGGCTGCCCCCACGGACAGTTACCCTCAGCATACCTGTGGTCACTCAGGGAGGGTGTGGGCTGCAGGTTATTTACTTCTTATTTACCTAGTATGCTTGCCCATACATTATAAAAGATTGTGGATGAGCAGGCATAAAGAAGCAAGGTTATTTTTGAAACTCCCTTTGTAACAGGAGACCTTGAGAACTTTGATGGGATTATATATTTGTATATAGCAAAATCTATAAATAAAATGTACATTAAAAAAAGACCTACCTGGGTACGGGACTTTGATCCAGGGGCTTCTGGAGGTGCTGAGGTTGCTCCGAAGGGACTCCACATTCTCAGGCATCAGCTCTACACTTATGTTACTCTGCTCCAAAATGAGACAGACAATCCAAATGGCCAGGACTGGCAGCAGCACCTGAGAGCACAGAAATCCCATCTCAGTATATGTACACAGGCATGTGTTCATTAACATTGATTTAATCCACAGTTGGCCCAGTGGCACAGAGGGCTGAGGCATCATGCCTTACCTGCTGCCACGCTGGTGACCCAGGATTTGGTGCAATCTTGGGCCATTGGGGTTGACCAGAGGGAGAAAGATCAAGTGTCCAATGGACTGCTCTCCTCCTCTGGGGAAGCACTCTGCACTTAACCGGATCCTGGTGGAGGCCGGGGGCCATTGCATTTGAGGCTTAGTGGTTCCAGGAGGTGTGCCAGACGTGGGCGCTTCTGCACACCACACCTCCTAACAGAACAAGGAAAAACAGGAATCTAGCTGAGGCTGGGTGATGCCCCATCCCCTCCGAATACCGAGACACTCTGCTACTGGTCCAACTTCATGGCCATTCAGGGAGTTAAGCGGGAACTCCCCCAGCGGCCCCGCCCTGAGGGACAATCCAGGGTGAATGCTGGTGGAAAGAGGCACGTCCTGGGGATGGAGCGAGGAGACGGAGGCCAAGAAAGCAAGCTGGAGTCTGAGGAGGAGAGGAAAAAAATGATTGATTTAATCCATTAAGCAGATTACAATGCAGAACAACTCTGTTTTCAAATATGTTTTAGAGGGGTATTAGATGTGATTTGGACATCTCGGATGGGGGTACTGGAAGGATCATACACTGCCAGTCATAACAGTAACTCCATAAACATGATGATAAATACTTGATTTCAGCTAAAGCTGCTTCAGCCTTAGTAACATTGAAATGTGATGATGGAAGGGACTTGGGGTCCATCTTCTCCTCCTCTCTTCCTGCCATATTGTAGCTACAGTGTCAGTGTGGCTCAGTTGGTAGCACATCTGCTTCTGGACCAGAAGGTCATGGGTTCTTGTCCCACACCGGGATTGGACTTGCTCCCAAAATGCTGGTATCTGAGTGCAGTATTAGGGGGGTGCTGTACTGCTGGGGTGTGCCATCCTTTGGATGTGACGTTAAATTGAGGTCTCTTCTACCTGTCCTGGTGGGTGTCCAGGTGGAAGTAAAAGAACCCAGGGCACTCTTCGCAAAGAGTAGGAGACATTCCCAGTGTCCTGGTCAACATTCCCCTTCCCATAATACCGGTTCATGCAATTATACAGGCTGTCTGTGGGGTGTTGATGGCTGCCACTACACATTCAGTCACTTCACTACCAGTCTAGCATTGCTTGTAAAGCGCTTTGGGATACACTATATAAAAAGTGCTATATAAATTCTTCTTGACTCCTTCTCCTTCTCCTTCTTCTACTGTATTCAATTTGAGTATGGGCACACATTCAAGGTTTTTGAAGCCAATGAAGGGTTTGCATTTATAGAAGCTTTTCATACACACTGTATCCCAAAGTGCTTTTCAAGGAGTAAGAGACTAGTAATGAAGTGACTGTAGATGTGTGGTAGTAGCCATTTCGCACATCAACACCCACACAGAGCCTTGGACAATTGCCTGAAACAGTTTAGTGGCAAGGCAACTGTTGACCAGGGCACTGGGGAAAATCTCCTATTCTTGCAAAACTGCCATGGGTTCATTGACTTTCACCTGGGCATCTACCAGAGCAGCATCAGAGATGGGCAGAAAGGATTTTGGTTTAACCTTTCATCTGAAGGATGACACACCTTGTCAGTCCAGCATCCACTTAGTAATGCGTTCGGGTGCTAGCGATTGTGGTATGAGCCGAAGTCCTGGTATGGGAATAGAACCCACGACCTTCTGGCCCAGTGGTGGGTGCGTTACCAACTCAACCACACTGACATATTTGCCAAAATGTTACCCCTAATTATGCTGTGTAGCCCTCAATGTCATATTCAAGTAGGAATCCATCTAGCTGGCCTGGTGGCTTGAGGGCTGAGTCATGGGGCACCACACCTCGTGCTACGCTGACAACCTGGATTTGAGAATGGACTTGGCCGTCGGGGGTTGGCAGGGGAGGGAAGGGGTTGAGCATCCAAAAGACAGCTCTCCATTCCCTGGGGAGAGACCGGGACATGCGCCGCTCCTGTGCGGCTCCTAGTGGAGACTGGGAGCAGCATCAGGAATTTACGGCGCCATGCAGTGGGGGAGGAACAGTGGCGGACGTCGGGTGGACATCACTGCACGTCCGTGCTCCTGGAACCACGAAGGAAAAACCCTCTCTGGACTGGGGAGGTGACGAGGGCACCAGGGACGCCATCCACATCCCCGGTACCGGGCCATCTCTCTGCTAGCCCCCAGGCTCTCCACCGGACCAACCCTCTAATGCCAGAAAGACTGCCAGGTAGGTGAGGCAGGCCATCCCTGGGAGGATGATCTGGGGGGGTGGACCCTCCTCAGGGGGAGTGATCTGGGGGGGCTGGAAGGTCCAGGTGGGGGGTCCTGGGGAGAGAGAGGCTTCAGGTGGGGAGTAGAGATGACTGTCGAGTGGGCACCTCTAAGAGATGCCCCGTCCAGTAAAGCGAGAAAAAAGAATATACAAAAAAAAAAGTAGGAATCCATCTGGTGTGTTTTCAAGGACCTAAATAGTGCTAGTTTCTACAACCTCAGTGAGTAGACTATTCCACATGCTCACCACCCCCTGTGTGAAGTAATTTTGTTTTTTATTTTGATATCTGTTTATGCCACATTCTCACTCTAGCCTGCTTCCGTCTGCCCCCCCAGCCTTATTGCCCCTCTTCTCCAGGTACTTACCTTGTCCTCCTGGACCCTGTGGCTTACCCCTCCATGGCAGGGCAGATGGGGTTCCTCAAGCCCCTTTGGAGGTCATTTGTGGTGGAGGGGGAGAAATGGGCAGACTAGATGTGCTTGGCAGTCCATATCTGCTGTCAAATTCTATGTTTCTATGAGGCAAGTGCCACTGTTGGTGGTGTGGGGCCTCTGGGAAGAGCCAGCTTCATCTTGCGCTGGCCAGAACATGGTTTCCATGTTTTTTTCCCTTCCACATGGTTGCCACCTGCGAGGAGCTTTGTGATGCACACACCCTGTGTATGCTCATGCTAATGTCAGGCTACTTCCCTGCCCACCCCAGAGTACATTAGCTCTTGCTTGCATCCCCCACCAGTAGTAACCCAGGTGGTGGTAATGCAGTACCCTCCCTTCCCGGAGGAGGACAGAGTCTGGTGGAATGGTCCATCCTCCTTCCCCTGGCTGGCCACCAGTGTCTTAGGCTTGTACCCAAATCCAAGTAGCCGGCATTGTGAGTGGTAGACCTAGTACTTTGCTGCCAGGCCAGTTTAAAGTAATTGTCATCAAGGCACAGGTCCGGAAGCATAGGAAAATCAGTTGCAGTTATAGAATTTGCAAATAGTGTTTTCTTTTTCTCAATAACAGCAAAATAAAAAAAAATGATTCAGTATAATTATTTACAAAGGTAGTACAAACAGAAAACTAAGTCCTTCTTCTCAGGGTATCTCTTAATCCCAAGTTTCAGTCTCTCAGTCTCTCACTCTGTCACACTCCTTGTCTCCCTAGCAAAAGCATTGCTGCTGTTATTATAAGTCTTTGCCTGGGAACCTCGTTAAGAGAGCTTGCATCTCACAGAATGTTCTTGTAAGTTTCAATGCAGGTGGAGCAAAAAGAACATGGCGACCCATAATTGACCTCTTGTTTACATTTCTGCAAAAGGCTTAAAAACTGCATTTCCGGTTAACCCCTTGAGTTCCAAATACAGTAGCTTTGCAATCATTTCAACAGTATATCTATATACAGGTTGAAACAAAGGGATCCTAGTATCTGTGACATTTCCACATACCGATTCACATATATTTTATAACTGCAGATATGTAATAGGGAAGAAAAGACAAGAAACAGCAAGGGAAGGCAGAGAGATAGCGAGAGGTGGAGAATTGCAAAACCGTCTGAGTGATCAGTTCCTAGGTCTCACAAGAAAATCTAGTTGTGCAATCAGACAGAGACAGAAAAGGAGAGGATAGAACAGACCCTTGTGTTTAAACTCTTTCTGCATAACAAATGGGGCAGGGCCTTATTCAACCCTGTCACCGTAATGCTTTCTAATGTTTCACCCTATTCTGCCACCTCCCGTTTGTTTGTAAGCCCTCTAGTTCCACTTGCACTCACCAGCTTTCATTGCTTCGGCTGCCAGTATAAAAGTGTTCTTCAGTGATACTTGTATTCTTTGTATTTATTTGAGTGACGAGTGGCACAGAGTGATCATGAAACCCTCACTCATGCTTTTTTAAATTTTTTGATGTGTCACGCCCATCACATTTCAGCCTTCCTTCTTTGATTCTGTCAAAGCCATTTTCATTGGCCTATTTGGTAGCATGTAGCAAGTGTTGTACTTCCTGTCAAATGATGCCATTTCTTTTTTATTAATAGTATTTACTTATCCCCTTGAGGATAGCTTAACTGAACTGGGTTAACTGAGCTGATCTGAATTGGGCTAAACAGGGCTGAACTGAGTGGAACTGGACTGAAATGGATTGACCTGAACCGAAATGGACTGAACTGAGCTGAACTGCTCTGAAGTGAGCAGAACTGATCGGCACTGGGCTGAACCGGTTTCCTTTTGGGTATCCTGCTTCTTTTGGGCTAAACAGGGCTGAACTGAGATGAACTGAGTGGAACTGGGCTGAAATGGATTGACCTGAACTGAAATGGACTGAACTGACCTGAACTGCTCTGAAGTGAGCAGGACTGAGCGGAACTGGGCTGAACCAATTTCCTTTTGGGTATTCTGCTTCTTTTGAGGTTTCACAGCTGGGAGGATTGAAGCACTGGAAGATCAAGTGACTCGCTCAAGGTCACACAATAAGAGAGTAGCTGTGGTGGGATTCAAACCTGGGACTTCCTAACCATAGTTCTACAGTAGCATAGCTCCTGCCCAGTTATGCCTTGAGCAGACCCAACAGTACCACCCATTGAGATTTAAAGAGTCACCAAAATAAGGGCTTCTGTTTGTGATGTTTTTCATTGATTTTTTCTGAAAATATGGTCAGATGACTATCCTTCAGAGAAGGCAATAAACCAAGGTCCTTTCTGCCCTGCATCTCTGGTGGCTGTCCAGATAGAATCAAAGCTTCATGGTACTTTTTAAAAAAGAGTAGGGAGTTTATTTTTAAAAAAGAGAAGGGAGGTTTATCATTTGTGTCCTAGCCAGCATTCCCTCTCTTAGTAACACAAGGATGACATACAATGTATTTGTGTGTGTGTTGTGTGTGTAAGTTGTGTGTTGTACATTGTGTGTGTGTGTTTTGGTGTAGGTGTTTTGTGTGTACAGGTGTGCATCTGTGTTTTGTGTATGTGTGTGCCTCACAAGGTTGGAATGCAATACAGTTATGTGTGCGTGGGGTGTGTGTATGTGGGTGTTGTGTGCTGGGGGGGTGTATGTGGGTGCACATGTGTTTTGTGTCTGTGTGTGTGTCTCTCTCTCTCTCAGGGTTGAAATGCAATACAGTTTTGTGAGTGTTTGTGTGTGTATATGTGTGCCCATGCTAGCATTATTAATGTGAGGCTTCTGGCTAAAAGGCCTCTGCTTCCAATAAGACAGTAAGTTGCAATGTTGCACTTTGGGATGTTTGTTTCTCTGGCTTCAGTAGCCCCCTTTCTGTGGTTTGTTTGCTTCATGGATGTTTTTTTTCCTTTTGTTCTGCACAAACTGTTTGACTTGCTATGGTTTTCGTTCCTTATGGTTTTACTGTTATTGTCGTAGTTGCTGGATTAACCTGTGTATTTGGTATGATTCCATTGTTCCTTTTCCACAGGATGCACCTGGAAACAAGCTATATAACTCAGTTTCTCTTTCTGCCCAATTTTTATAATGCACTAACTACCTACCTAACTGAACAAAATAATATGCTTAGTGACTTGTGCATGTAAACCGCATACAGTCGCTGCACTATCAGTAACTAAGTCATTGTTTAGCACTTTGGGATACAGTGTGCATGAAAGGTGTGGTGGAAAACCAGTTTCTATTGTACATGGCTACTTCCCCCTACCCCCTTTCTGCCTTTTCTGCTCAGCTGTGCAGCCTTGCTGAATGGAAATGGAGAGGTTCCCCTTTACTCCTTTTTCTATAACGGGGAGCAAATAAACACACACACACACACACACACACACACACTAAAAAGCAGACCTGGCCTGATTCTGCATTCATACCGAGAAGATTCGGAAGACAGGATAGTAAGCTGACACTGTAAATCCTTTTGATTTTCTCCATCTCCAAATGGGCACATGGCAGGACTGAAGGTGCTGAGACAGAACGACAACCAGAATCACAAGACTGCAAGAGAAGAGCAAAATGAAAACCCAGTCAGCTAGGGAGAGAGAGAGGGTGACTGAAATCAGCAGGAACTGTTGTCAGAATTGTAGGCAGTCTACGCTTGAGGGCCTTCTCGGTCTCATTGTTACAGTGTAATCCCTCATTTCCCAGTATCCCAATTCTATTGATGTTTTTTTAATAATTAAAACTTTATTGAATTTTTTTCTTTGCAAATAATGAATAGTACATATACAGCAGTGGATTCAAGGGTCACACCAATAAATACAGCGTATTATTTTTATACATACAAATATCTTTCAGCCTTTAGAAGTAAGTTCCAAGCTTTTAACCAACAAACTAAGACATCTATTCACTCCCTAAGGAGGTAAGACTGTCTACCTCATGAAAGGGAGGGTTCACTAATAGACAAATTGGGGGGGTGGATTCCCTTTAGCTAACAAGGTGAAAGGACACGGCTAGGTTCTAGACTGTGGAGACAGCCCTGTGAGGAGGTGGACCTAGATGACGGTGTGTAACCCTCCAGCCCTTACATTGCTTTGCAGTAGGGAAAATAATGATAGTTTGTCCATAGGGACTGGAATTCCTTTAATTTGCCTCATGAGGAATACAGGACTCTCTCATATGACTGGTCACTATCCCAAATTCTGCTAGCCATTCATGTATATTCGGTGGGTTCTTATCTCCCCAGTGCCAAAGGAGGATCCTCCTGGCTGTGTTGAGTGCCCCCGTCACCCATCTATGTTGGGGGCCTGTAATGGTTTCTCTATTATCTGGTCTGTCTAGTCCTGTCAGTATCCAAGGGGCAGTTTACGTTATGGAGAGGAGACAAGGAACTGACAACACCTGCTGTATCTCCCCTTCCAGAACGTGACCACTGGAGTTGAATCATAGTTTATATCTCAGCATCACAACTCCAGCGTTGGTCATGGGGCAGGAGCCTCCAGTTGTGGAGGTTGTGGTGGTTTCCAGTGCCAGCTGTGCAAGACTTTGAACTGCGGACATCTCTTCCTGGAGTACTTCACCCACCCCAAGTACAGCTGACTGGCAGTGTGCCCACTGGTTATGGTAGATATTTGTATGCCCAATCGACACTCCACTTTTTCTTTGTGTTAGTGAGCATCTCTGGGGTGCTATCCAGCAGTTTATTATAAAGTAGACTCCTTAGTGGGATGCTAAAGCATTCCTCACTTATTATAAACTGGTGAATACTGATGTCCAGTTTGACCGAATCCTGAATCTGGAGAAAACAGCACAGAAAATCTTCTGCTCCAACAAAGACCGAAAACAATGTTGACTAACTGGAAATATAATTCACTCACCAGGTATGGTATAATATATGTGTAATATTAACTAAGTGGTATCAGTACTGCTTAGAACAGGTCTAACCAATGTTTTGAGTAAAGGTTCCTCTTCATATGGACTTGCTGTTACATCAACTAAAAATAAATATATGTATACCCTTCTATTGATTTTTCGTATAACTAATTATTTTGATTTTCTTATGAATGACACAGGAATTAAAATAAACAAGCATTTGACATTGCTGAATGTTTGCTTGCATGGGATTGATAGTGCAGAGGTGATAATTATTAAATGTCCAATAAAAGGCTTAAGCCAGGTCTCAGGCCAAGAGCATCAGGGATATAGTGACGGCTAAACTGC
Source organism: Neoceratodus forsteri (assembly GCA_016271365.2). NCBI lineage: Eukaryota > Metazoa > Chordata > Ceratodontiformes > Ceratodontidae > Neoceratodus > Neoceratodus forsteri. Next base: position 1,377,125,620 of record CM028132.1, on the reverse strand, counting down.
TCACCACAGGTCAGCCTTAACCACAGGACTAATGCCATAAACAGAGTAAAAACAGTTCACGGATATATAGATAGATATAAATAGATATATACAGTATATGTGTGCGGTATGTGTATATATATATGTGTGTGTGTGTGTGTATATATATATATAGAGATAGAGGCAAAACCTCACACGTTATACCTCCACAGGTGTGAGGTTAGGTTGAAAAATTCTTGCCATTTTCACAGACAGTGATCAGATGCACAGCCCCAACCTCACCCCATGACATGTAAAGCAGCAGAAGCATAGGAGAATGGGTTGAGAGTTAGACCAACGATCCAATGCGCACCCCAATGCCGATTGGGGTGGGCGGGGTCCAAGGGCGGTTTTCAACCCTAATACCGAATTTCCTCACTTTTGTCGCTGTGGAACAACCCTAACTAATGCATTAAACTGATTTTTTTGCCTCTAATTTCCCTTCTTTTTGAGAATGATAACGAGAAATAGTGAATGTAATGCAGCAGCAGGGCCCCACGCTCCCGCCATATGATGTCTTGTGGCATAGTAACAGGAACAGCAACGCAAACAGAAGTGCTAACAGTGGTGCACATGGTAATACAAGAGCGAATGAGAACAGAAAGGGTAACGCACATGGTGGCGTAGACGGGAACGGTCTGCCACGTGATGTGTTGTCACATAGTAACATGGTGCCTGCAAACGGAAATGTCAATGGGCATGGTGGCGCAAAGTGAAACAGAAAGAGAAACAGTACCGTAGACACAAATGGCAAAAAATAACAGAAACGCAAGCGCAAATGAAAACGCAAAGGATAACGCACATGGTGGTGCAGACGTCAACGGTAAGTGAAACGGGTACGGAACTGCAAGCGGAAAGGGCAACAGTAACAGTAATGTAAGCGCACAGGCTGGTTTTCCCCAAAACCTGCATAGAGAAAGACAGTGAGTACAAATAATGTATGCATAATAATGAGTATCGGAGCATAAAATGAGAACTTGGAATACTAAATACGTTATATCTCAGGAACCGTACGACGTAAAATAAAAATTTAAAAGTCATATGATTTACAACTGTCCTGGCTAATTTTTAAGTTTTTCCGATGAAAGTCCGTATCTCGCATTGTTTTAGATACGGGCTCCTGGTGTGCTGCCAGCTGTAATGTTATCCTATGAGAAAAAGAGAAGTTCGGAGTGCCATAACTTTGCCTCCCCTGTAATATTTTTCACCAAACCACTGAAAGGCACATCTGTGGGCTGTTGCTGTACTCCTCCAAATTTCAGGAAAAAGACTAAACCGTTATTTTGCAGCAGGGTGCCAAAGGATTCCTGTAATGCGTCGCCATAATGTTATCCTATGGGAAAACTGTCAACTTTGGAGTGCCGATCTTTGTGGCCATGTAATATTTTTCAATACAACACTGAAAGGCACATCTGTGAGATGTCATTCATGCTCCTCCAAATTTCAGCCCCAAACTCCCAACCGCTCTTTTGCAGCGGAGTGCCAAAGAATTACTGTTATTTTGGTATAGTGTCACAAAGTAGTGTCGCATTTATAAAGTGTCGCAAAAATTTGCGAATATTATCTTGCGGAGTGTGACACTACTTATGTAAAGTACTTTTTCCAGAAATGTGAAAACATATTTCTGGGGTGTTTTACCCCAAAATAAAGACATGGCTAGCATCCTCAGGGCCCGACTAGGTGAATACAAAAAGAATTAGGTTGCTAGAGGATCTCAATTTTAAATGCCAAGCATTTTTCTGATCACTAACTGAAAACAAGATGGTGGATTTGTGACAGTAAAATGTGCATTTGCGACACTGTCGAACTTTTTGTTAACTTTTCCAATGACTTGTAATGGGAAATTGTTTTTTGAATAACTTTTGAACCGTTTAATATTTTTTCATGAAATCTTCAAAAGGCATCAGGGACTTGTTGCACGTTCCCTGAAGATTTCGGGCCGGTCGCGCAAACCGTACGACCTGTAGGCGCAACCATAGAATCCCAGAAAAGCATAAACGTGTGTGCAGATCACGCTTAATAACTCCGCAGCCATGTATCCAACCGGTACGAAACTTGGCAGATCCCAAGGCCTATGGTTCTTGATCTTGTATTCCAAATTTCAGGCAAATCCGTCAAGCGGTTGCAAAGTTATTAAGGTGCAAAGTTTTGGGGTTTAACATAGAAATGGCTCCTCAACTCTAACTATGGTAGCACTACCGTGCTACCATAATATATATATATATATATATATATATATAGATAGCGATAGAGATAGAGATAGCTAAGGGATAATGTATAAGATGTATTAAAGAGTATGCTTCTTTACCAGAAATCCTATATGCCTTGAGAAAGTCATTCAGATAGATCAGGCACAGCAACCTTTTAAAGACCATTTGACAGGGCCGGCTCAGTGGTGCTAAGGGTTGAGGAGCTGGACGCCAAACCTTCTGCCACACTGGCAACCCGAGTTCGGGAACAAGCCCAGGCTGCCGGGGGTTGGTGGGGAGAGAGGATTGAGGACTGCTCTCCACTCTCAGGGGAGGCAGGGTTTGCCGTCCCGATTGTCGATTGCTCTCTAGGGATGGCTGGAGGGAGATGCGAGTTTGAAGCACATTGACGATGCATGACGTTGGTGGGAGGGGACAGGACAAAAATGGAGGAAAATGAAGCTGGCAGGCTCTGTGATGGCCTCATCAGCCCCCATTCCACCTCCTCGACATCTAGATATTTGTCTGGGGGTGGGGGAAAACCCAGCGCCCCTTCGCTTCAGCCCTGTCATGGGGGGGGGACCCGTGGGAGATCGAAGGGGAGGTTGCACGGGAAATGGTGGGACCTGAGGGAGGGGCCAGAGTCACTTGCCAGGCTCCCAAGGAGAATAAACTTATAATAGGGAAAAAAACACTGTTTGACAGGAGGCAGAGGAGCCAGTGATGAAAACAAATAAGTGCTCCTCTAGTTGGAAGCAGCCACAACCAGCAAGGGAAGGTGACACTTTTTTTAAAGGCGAAGTTGACCAGGGACAGGGAGGAGGTGGTAGATGTCAAGGATTTTGGGACTTGGGAGAGGGAGGGGGCAATGTTGGAATTATACTTCTAGAGCTAGGGGGCTCTAAAAATGTTAGATCTGGGACAATCTGTGGCTGTTTTGAATCGCATAATACATGCAAAAGGCTCAGATGGAAGGCACACTTCAGCAAAGAGTACTCATTATTGTGTGGGGGTGTCACTGTTATGTGTGATATCAGAAAAACAGGATCCAGTAGAAACCCCCTTCCCCACGTACACACACATACGGGAGGCATACGGATGTAATGTTGCCGACATAAATAGAGCAGCTATATTGCCGTGGGCATAATGTAACTCGGAGAAACAGTCGGCAGACAAACAGTTGCCAACCAAATGTCGCATCCGTGACCAAAGCAGAGAGTAAACTCTTGTCACCACAGTGCAACATTTTTGCCAAATTTAAATAGACATGTAGCATCCTGCCTAACACACTGAAGTCTGATTAACCCACTCACTTTGTTCATAATATCGTTCCATGTCCCTGCTCCTCATGCTCCTCTTCTCCGATAATGCAGCATATCTACTGCAACATGGGGAGGGACTGGTTTGAAGAAGAACTGAACAAGAACTGAATCTCCTTAAAGTGACAGTAACTCTCCCTCATACTCCAAAAACCAGCTAAGCTTATCAGTGTTAAAAAAAACCAAAAAAAAAACAGGGTTTGTTATAAAATAGCAATTCGCATTAACTGCATAAAAGTATAACTACCCCCCACCCAATAACACAGGTGCACACGCACACATTTTATTATAAAGTGTGATCATGTTAAAGAAATATAACCAATACCCCTTCCCCACCACCACCACCACCACCAAATACCACAAACAGTCTCTAATCACTTTAAGGTTGTTCTGTTCTTATTCAGTTCTTGTTGGAACCACAGATGGGTTAATGAGACTGCATTATCAGGAGTGGAGGAGCAGGGACATGGAACAGCAGTGTGAGCAAAGTGAACGGGTTAATGAGCCTGCAGTGGGTTAGACAGGACGCTACATGCTTACGGCAACACCGATTTGTCAGGCAACAATTATGTGCGATGACAATTCGTCCACAACATACTTGACTGCTTGATATTTTGTGTTGTGTTATTTAGTCCCTTTGACATTTTGTCTGCATCATTTTGACCATGATGTTTTGTCCGGGGACGTAACATCCATACACGATCATACAAGTGGGTCAAAAATAAACTACCGATTTTGTAAGAACAAGACATGACAGGGTGGGCTTTATGCTAAGATAACAGCCTTTCCAGGAGGTGCAACTTTTAAGGACTCACAACACCTCTGGGTAGGTGTTTATCTTAGCATACGGTCCACTACGGTTCTATGGCATAATAGTGAATGCAAAATGGTGATCGCTGTTAATGCGAATGTATATTGCCAAAAAGCAAACTGGCGATATACACTTGCCAGCGACCCGACGCCTGGCAAAAAAATAAAAAGTGTTTTGTGGGTGGGTTGTGCCCCACCCTCAGGGGGCTTTGCCTCACACCCCCCTGATTTAAAAAGTTTCAACCACAGGTGCATATCAGGAGGGCCACAGTCTGCATTTAAAAAAAATTAAGTTCTGCAGCCACAGACAGCGGTAAACTTTCTACCTCCTGGTCCCCAGCCCCGAACCCAGTATCTGCTATGCCAGAGCTAGCCTCCCTTACCACCACACCACACGGCTGGCTCAGTTGCAGCAGGTACACTACAGGGTAATAACCCTCTTCCCTATCCCTCACCTTTCCCTTGCTATCCTCCCTTTCCGGTTGCCCTCCCTTACCCTCGCGGTAGCAGTACGTTGCTACCCTTGCGGGTCTCCCATTATAATAGCACCGAATATGAGTCGCCGTTTTGATGGTCACCCATATTCAGTCACTCTTATCACAGGATACTGGCCACCACCACCCTGCTGTGTCTTATTTCGTGCCGGAGCACCAAAGACACATTCCACAGCAACTCAATTAAACCCTGTAATACCTTTTTTTCACTAATTTGTGTCTGTTTGACCATCATTTTTACAGTTTAAATTTTAATATAGCATGGACCAGGTTTTCATAAATATTTGTTGTTGTTCTTGAACACCGATCATTTAAGATCTGTTTTTTTGTGACTATAATGAAGTAGCGTGCAGTAGAGACTGCTCCTTTACCTTATAGGACAACAGGTGTACAAAAGCAGCCAGGAATACTGATGAAAACCTGTTTTTTGATGGACAAGACAGGAAAACGTGAAAGGAAAAAAACATGTTCACGTCATATTAAAAGGAGCACTCCTTTTTATTATTTCAAAAGCAAAAAAAAAACCCATTCCTTTAATAGTTATAGCATCTGAGAGATATCACGGAGAGAAGAGAACACAATACTGCCGTGCATGAAAAACAAAAATACAAAGATGCTAAGTAACTGGGAGGAAAAAGAAAGAAAACAGAGTGTATCATGCCATTCAAAATATATTTTACCTGTGAAAAAAACTGCACCAAACAAACATGATATTTGTAGTCGTCAGGGACCTGCAGTAAGAGTATCATGGTAGTCTCACTCTAGGTGGATGACATAGACAATACTGGATGGGCAACTATGCACAACCAGTGTATTCTGCCACGGAGTGGTTCTGATTCCGTCTGACTTCGACAGCGAAACTAGAGAGGTTCATGGGAATCAGAGCCCCAAGGTGGCAGAACACACTGGTTATGCATCAAGTTGCTGATCCTGTATTTTGTATAGTGTATAGCATTATGTGAAATGTGGGCATTCTTTTTTTTCTCTTTCTCAATGAAACTGACTTGTGAAGTCTCTAGAGGTTCTAGAATGCTGTTCTACTGCAGAACTGGATAGAGGAAAGCAACTATGTGGCAGCATTCCAAGTTGTCCTGCTGCAGTAGTGACATCACTACTGCAGCAGAACAACATAATGATATCACTACTACAGCAGAACACGCATATTCCAGCCGTGGAATTCCATGCATAACAGCATTCCACTATACATCATATAGCAAATATTCTCATTGTAAACCCTTCAGAATAGAAGCCTTAAACCACTGCATACTGGGACTTGACTACTGAGAACATTCTGCTTAACTCTCATGAAAACAGCACATTTAACAATTTCCCACAAAAATCTATGCCATTAATAAATTAAATATGACACCAACCTAATAAAAATATTATTGATATTTTACTCTTTAACTGAGACCCATGTAACATCACTAGTGGCGTCACCATTCCTGATGCCATGGGGAAGTCTTTCAAGCTCTCACATCCTTAAACCATTCAAAACAAAGTCCTGATGGGCTTGATTTTAACCTCCTCCAACTATCCGCACTGGCTATAACCCTCCCATCTCATGCATCTCCTGAACCCATCCTTCTCTATCAGCGCAGTCCCCCAAGCCTGGAAAATGGCTAAAGTCCTGCCACTTCAGAAAAAAGGGTGTTTCCCTCCTCCCCTGGAAACTTCAAGTCAATCCTTCTCTCTAATCCCCTCCCTGGTGAAATTCCAGGAATCCCTCATACTTTCCAGGCTTACAGCCTTTCTTGACTCTTTATCTTTCCTTTCCCCCTTCCAGTATGGTTTTAAAAATAACCACTCCACCATCTCCTCTCTCCTCCAAGTAATGGACTCCTTCCTCACAGGGATGGACAAAGGTCATACCACTGTGGCCATTTTCATTGATCTGTCCAAAGCATTTGACTTTGTCCCACCACCTCCTCTGAAACAAACTGACCTCAGCAGGCCTCTCCACCCCCACTGTGAACTGGTTCTGCTCCTACTTGATGAGCCACCAACAGTCATTGCAGGTTGGCAGCATGTTGTCCTCCCTCTCCCTTTCCTGGCTGGTGTACCCCAAGGCTCCATACTGGAGAACAATACTATTTTCCATGTTTCTAAGTGACCTCCCCTCAGCCTGTGTCTCCTTGCACATATATATGTATGCTGATGACAGTAATTTTTACATTTGGTCCCTCGGCCACTGCAGTCGAAGTCTCGCTTCAACGTGGCTTCCTAAGCATGCTGCACTGGCTCTAGGCTAACTAACTTAAAATCATTACACAAAAAAGCTGTGTCCATGACCTTTGTCACTGGCAAGAAGCTAGCCAGGCTAACACCTTCCCCTGTCATCTATACCCTTGATGGCACCCAACCTGAGGCATACCCAGCCTTCAAATATTTGGGAGTTTGGCTATGCAGCAAATTGGACTTCTCACACGTTGATGCCCTCTACTCTAAGTTCTGCAAGCTTGGTGCTCTATACTGCAACAAGGCCTGCTTCTCCCTTCCAGTCTGCCAGGAGCTGGGTCACCGAATTGATACTCTCCACTCCCCGCTGATATTGCCTATGACTCTGCCCCCTCCTCCTCACTCACCAGACTGGATACCCTCTGCAATGCTTTCTGTTGCTTTTCCACTAACATGCCCCCCTGCACCCACCGCTGTTCACTGTACTCCTCACTGTCCTTACTTCCCCTACTGTTACATTACCAGACACACTACTGTATCTTCATTGCCAAATACTGGTTCATCTCACTGCCCACCTACCTATCTTTTCTCCTCTCTCCTTTCCATTCTAGCAGCCTCTGCTTAGGAACTGTGTTTTAGAGACTCACGCATTCTCTCCATCCCCCTCCTACACTCTAGCACTGGTCAAGCGGCTTTCTCACACTGACGCCCTGCTCTCTGGAACCAGCTTCCCTCTGGCTCTCCCCCTCCCTTCTTTCTTTAAAATGTCTACTAAGGCTTTCCACTCAGCCTTCATGCAATTGTAACCATCCCCCTGCAACTGTATGAAACTGCACTCCTTCTTATATTCATATTTGGTAACTGGATGTGGCACTCTGCTGCACTAGCATTGCATTATTCTGTTTAAATGATTGTTACTTACTGTGTTGTTATTTGACCCATGTTGTACTCTTTCTCCCGGGTCACACCTGGAAACAAACCTCTGCTCAGTGTGCCTTTTCCGGTAAACAAAATTTGAAAAATAATAATTAAAAGTATTGCTGTTTACTGAAGCATTTTTTATTTTAGTAATTGTGTCTTTCATAGGAAAATAAAAGTGTTAATTATATATAAAAAAAAATCAGTGGATTGGTATAGCAGATATATTGGGAGGCAATATAGTGTAGTGATTAAGGGCAATGAACTGCAAACTTGGAGAACTGGGTTTGAATCCCAAGACCAGCACTTGCATACTATGTGACCATGAGCAAGTCACCTAACTTCCCTGAACTCCCAGGATGCACCTGGAAACAAGCCTCAACTTTATGTGTCTTTCCTGGCCAAAAATTGTAAAATTGTTAGTACAGTATGCTTATTTATTTATTTTATTTGATCGCTGTACTAACTCAAACCCTGATGAAGAGGGACCTTTCCTCAAAACGTTGGCTAGAATTGTTCTAAGCAGTACTGATATCACTTGGTTAATAAACTGTACATATTATACTATACCTGATGAGTAAGTCGTATCTCCAGTTAGTCAACATTATTATAAAATAGGTCAAGAGTATCTTGTAACCTCATTGGTCGAATATGTCATGATCATGGGTAAATCCTGCAAAAGACTCTAGCTCTAGCTGATTAAATAGTTACTTTCTTTTAACCTAATTCATGGATTTTTTTCACTTTTTTTTTATACAGATTCATTTTATAAATCACAATGATACACTTTTGGCTGTGTGTAGTAAGGAGGGATCAACCCACGACAGGGTATATGTTTACTGAGCATTAATCTACGCTTGGGGGGCCGGAATCACGTGGTGAAGCTGAGTGATTTTGGCCACTCAGGTGTAGATTAATGCTCAGTAAAACCATAGCCTGGAGTGGATTAATCCTCTTATAACATGGGCAATGTTTTGTTTGAGTTTAAAAAAAAAAAAAGTGAAAAAAACCCCCAGTGAAATAAAGCCATGTGACCATGCAACTGTGGGTATATTAGACATTAATCCACGGTCAGGTGACCTGGTTTGACCAATCAGAAGACAGTATTTTAGGAACCCATGTTATAATGGTATATACCCACATCTTGGTTGTTAAAGTCAGTCAGTTGCACCTCACGACACACCACACAAGGTGGGGGTAAATCCCACAACAACACAGGCCCTGTTGTGCATTATTGCTTAATTTCTGTTTATAGATAACCTCAGACTAGGTTTATAGCTCAGTAGTTCCCTCTCATAAAGGGCCCACTTTGATTTCTGTGTTGTTTGACATCCCAAAATGGTTAGGGCAAGCTGTTTCAATGCAAGGGAGGAATGCCGTAACAGGAAATTGAGAAGTTCAAGTCTGCCTATTTTTTCATTGGTACCTTCTTCCTGAACTAAGCTGTCATCAGGTCCGACCTTCCCAGCCCTGCCACCTGGCTTCCCATGGACTTACCTTCCAACCCCTTCCTTCTTCACAGCTTCCCCCCCATGGCGGGGATAGCCCAATGGCTGTGGAATGGATCCTCAGTTGGGGAGGGCTGCATCACTGGTGTAGGGCCTGTGAAGCGTTAGACTTTCACACTGCTGCTAGCTGGGGTTTTACCATGCTTTCTTCCCCATGGGACCCCGACACTGGACTGCACATGCTCAGACACATGCTGAGTGTGTAGAGCATGACACTGTCAATGTCAGTCCCCCATATTCTGCTGCTCTGAGTGCACTACCCTCTGTGGTCACCCAGATGGCAGTGTTGCACAGCAGCAGACAATCCTTCCTTCCACAGAGGAGATGAGCATCTTCTGGGAATCTCAATCTCCACCCCCTGGCTGGTATCCAACTGTCCAGGCTCACGTTTGAAGCCGGGGCACTTGCACTGTGAGTGATAGTAATATTACTATGCTAATGGACTGGCTTTTTAAGTCCACCTTTGGTGACATTTTCTTGTAATTTTGTAAGGCTCAACCCTGGGCAACATTTTCCCCAGAGAAATTTAGACATTCTGGAGTGGATAGACTTAAATATTTGATGGCTGAGTCTGAGCATGAGATTGTGTAGAAGGTATTGTATTTTAGGAGCAGCCATCATTTTAAAGGGATACTGTCAACTCTTTTTGCATGATATTATTTCTAGTTAAAACCCCACATTGTAGGGCCGCCCATGTCGCAGTGGGCTGAGGCATCCATGCCTTCCTACAGCCATGCCAGTGACCCGAGGGTTGGTAACGGACTCGGGTTGCTCTGGTTACGGTAGAGGAAGGATTGAATGTCCACAGACAGTTCTCCCTTCCTCAGGGAGGGGGTTGGGTGGCCAGCACATGCATGCCATCATGTTAAGGAGGGACCCCACATTAGAGGCATTGGGCCATCTCTGCAGAAACAGAGTTCGCCACTCTGCCCATTGAATGTCTGTGGGCACTGGGTGAAGAACTGGTGAAACCCCCCTCCACGGTGGTGATATGAAGAGTGACCCCTCACAGGCTCAGCACTTAGTGGCCAGGCACAACCACAGCCCTGTGGCAGAGGGCACTGGTGAAGGTATGTCCCGGGAGAGCCAGGGTGATGGGCCTGGGCAGGGGTCAGTCCAAGAAAAGGCTGCCAGGAACGAGCTGAAGTATAAAGTATAAACAAGAAAAAATAAACACATTTTATGATTGCTTACACTCTCTAAAATTCTTTGGTCTTTCTGGTTGTTTTATCTGCTTTTTTTCTTAGTAGAACTGAAATGCATGCTAATGGTGTAATTATACCCAACCTTGTTTTGTTTCAAATCAATGATCTGCTTTTATTGGGTACTTTGTGAATATTAGGAACACCCTGAGACAGTGCCACCACTCATGATGCAATAGACTCCTCTCTGCCAACTGTATTATGAGTGGCTAGATTGTGTTGGGGGTGTTCCCATGCCAAGGAAAGATGCAGTGGGAGTTGATCAAGCATTATAAACATTTTTATGTGGTAACATAGTACGGAGAAGCAAACTGACCAGCTACGTCAGCACATTCTACAGAATGTGAGCAATCATAAAATGTGACTTTTAAACTACAGACACTTTGAGGCCAAAGGGTGCTGATGGTGTCCCTTTAAAGGCTTATGCCTTACCCAATGGGAAAGCATCAGTTTGCTAAATTTATCTAAATTTTTATCTAGTGCCTGAAGCCGAGGGTGAATGCTGAGACTACCCAACTGGAATACTGTATGTCTGCAGAGATGTGTATACTTAAATATTTAACATGGATGTTGGAATGCGACAGACCCCCAAGGAAAATTAGTAAGGGAGGATACGCCAGCTGTGAGGGGGAGGATGAGTGAATTGGAGACACTGACCTTGTAAACAGACAGGGCACCATAATCATAGGTAGATTTCATAAGGATGGGACCAACTTGATGGCTACATTACAGCATATGTCATTGGCCTAGGCCTGGGCTTGTGGGTACTTCCCAGAGTAATCCCTCAGATATTCAGGTATTCCCTGGTGGCTACTGATAGGGGCTTCCAGCCCTAATATAAAAAGGACAGGTGAGAGGAAGCAATCCTGCCAGTGCTTCTGCCAGTGGAGAGGGCAAGGAGGAAATGGCATTCATATATACTGAGCTTGAGGCCCTATTTTGTAGAGTTTTAACCCATCCTAAGAATGAATCTCCAAACCAGAACACACACAGAGCTCTAAGAAGGTATCCTCACTCCACCCAGTCAAATGCCTTCTAGGCATCAAAGGAAACCAGGGCAGCTGGGGGGCGGGTAAGGAGAAGATGTGTGCTACAATAGATTCACAGGTCACCTGCTGTTGTCTGAGCCATGCTGTGCTGAGACAAAGCCAACCTGGTGTCTGTCCACCAGACTGGTGCTCACAGTGTTGACTCGGGTATCCAGGAGTTTTGTCACCAACTTGTGGTCTGCTGAGATCAGGGAGGTTGGGCAGTAACTGCCACAACTCAACAGATCCTTCCCAGGTTCGGGAATGAGGGAGGGCTGCACTGTACTTAGAAGGGTTGGGAGGATTACCATGTGGTGGGCTTCTACAAATGAATCCATAAGGGCTCTAAAATTAACAGCTCTTAGAATTTGTAATAGAATTCTGCCGAGATGCCATCTGCTCCCTGGTATTCTCCCTTTTGGCACTGTAACAGATGTAATGCCCGGGAACTGTTTTTAGTTTTTTTTTTATCCTACTAATTATGTTGCCTGTAAAATAGTTTAGTTGTGGATATATAGGGAGTACTGAAAATTGCCTCTTGTTGCATTCCCATGCTGGGGGGGGGCACTCAGCTCAAAGAGGCCTTTGTGTAAGCAATCCTTTTCATGTCTTGTAAAAAGGCTTTTGTTTTGGTTAAACTTCAAAGGGTTGCATCCCTTTCATAACAAAAAGACATGTTTTGAGTATAAACAGGGCCACGGTGGAACAAGACAGAACCCCACTGATTGAGCCAGCTAGAAAAACAAAAGGGTACAAGCTTCAATCCACAAAATCAGGCTTCAGTTCACAAAAACAGTTTGGACCTGTTCTCAAAAAGGGAAGTCCCCAGAGATCACAAGAAATGGTCCAGGCTGTTATGTCAGAGAGGCATGTATGATGATGTAAGCATAGTGGGCCAGCCAGATGAAGGCATTTCTGTGTGTGTGTTTTCTCTTAGAGTCAGTTATGTTTTGAAACTTTGAACTAGCAACATCACAGGTTCAATTCTGCCATAACTCACCACGTTCCCAGTTGGGGGGTAAGCTTATTCTACTCTACCTAGGATTCAGCTATGAGTTAGGATCTTCTGTGTGTCCTATATCTTGTCAAATACATTTATTTTTATCCCTGTAAAACTACTGTATTCCCCATAGGCTTTATTGTGTATTATCCTGTAGCATATGTAAATATTAGAGAGTATTAAATGTTAGTTTTATATACTTCATGCTTTCTGTGACTGTGACTGAGTCATTTCAGGTATAGATAACATGGGGTCAAATGGAAAGTGTTTGATCCATCTCTAAAGAGGCAGGATACATTTCCCATGCAAGGCAAAAGTTCTTAGCTCTAACAGAAGAGGTGGGTCATTTGCCCTTTGGTAAGGAGGACTGTACTGTGTGGTCAGTGGCTCTAGTGGGATTTACACTTAGAGATCCCAGAGTGAAGTTATGGCTGAATGGTGGCAGCATACCAAGGTAACCCTTTAAAACTTCTGAAGGGTTGTGAAAACTGGAAACAGTCGCAGGCTGAGTTCTTGGAGAGCACAAGTCTGTGACAAAATGGTTGGCCGTGGTTGGGAACTGAAATGGATTACCAACACAAAATGTTATCTGCCCAGTCACAGAACAGGATATTTAAAAGGGGATACTGTATACTCTAGAATTTTTATTTTTTGCAAGTAAGAGTAGCTAGCTAGGAGACACTGTGTCTGGGTCATATGAGAGGTACACAGTAGAAGACCTTGAGGAGCTGTGCAGAAGAAGAGGATTTGTTTATGAGGAAGGCCACCTATGGGCAGAACTTATAAACATTCTTGAGAAAAGTGACCAGGGGAAGCAGTGGAAAAATGATCACTGCTAGTTAAAGTTATGAGACTGGGGCTAGGGAGCGAGCAAGTGAGCCAGAGCCTGGCACTGGGGCAGTCATGCAGATAGCGATGATGCAGCTGGAGCTTATCCTGGTTAAAGCAAAGGCAGATGCAGAGTTACAGGGGACAAAGCTGGAAGCTGAGGAGTGGAAAAGTCAATGCCAGCATGGGATCCAGCTGAGAGGGTGTATGTGTGTGTGAGAGAGAGAGAGAGAGAGAGAGAGAGAGAGAGAGGAGTGAGAGAAGGAATTCCAGGAGCAAGAAATGTAGCACCAGCATGAGATCCAGCTGGGAGGGGAGCGAGAGTGAGAGCACAAACGTGAGAGGGAGATGGAGATTCTGTGGCAAAAGACAGCACTGCAAACCGTAAGTACTGGCATCATGGGTTTGACCCAAGGAGCAAAAATTAATTTGAAAATATTTCTCAAGTATCAGGAGAGGGCTGATCTTAATTTGGTTTTAAAATCATTTGAGAGAATTTATGGGCAATTTGAACTGGATAGGACTTATTGGGCAACTCACCTTTTTCAACTCCTTAGAGGCAGGTCATTAGAAGCCTTTACTAGGATGGACAATGAGGACTGTATGGACTATAGCAAAGTGAAAAATACCTTGTTTAAATGTTTTGAATTGACTCCCGAGGCCTATAGACAAAAATTTAGAGGGTTATGGAAGGCACAGGGAGACAGCTATTCTGAAATGTGTGTACAATTAGGCAATCTGTTAGAGTAATGGTTAGAGGGTGCAAACACCCTGTGTTAGTAACAGGGGCATGCATGGTGGGGGGGACCCTGGCCCTGGCCTCCCCGTTAAAAAATAATCCACAAATATAAATATATATATCTATATATGTGTATATATACATATATATAGTATTTTTTATTGATTTTGCAAGCAAAACTCACAAAAGAATGAGTACACAGGAGGATAGCACCAAGGTCATCATATAACCCAGAACCTTCTCTTACAAAGGAGTCATTTAGGACACCTCCTCTTGAGTTACATCATAGGGGGGAATACCCCCAAAAAGCTCCATCCATATAATATATATTTCCCAATGCATGCAGCTAAGGAAGGACAACGAGGATTCTGACACCAAATAAGTTGAACCCAGATATCAGTGACCAGTATAATTAAAATGGCCAAAAAAGGATTCCCCCAATGCAGTTAGGTATTACAGAAATTATAGAATTCCCCAGCCTCGAGGGAATAAGCAAGCATTTCAACATGTCCACATATTCAAGCAACTACAGCACTCTTTAGGAGCCTGAAAGGGCAGAATAAGGCAGAAAGAGTCATAACAAACAGGGCTTACAACAAATAGCAGCCCCCCAACCGGCCAACGATATAGTCCAAGAGAGTCCTGCACAAATAATACCTAACACTTCAGGCAGTCTGTTAGCAGTATCAGCAGTATAATAGTTGGGGCATACAAGAAAAAACATCTGTGTGTAGCTCCCACCAAGAAGAGGAAACCAGCATAGTCCTTATTATAACTCAGCCTGCCAATGTTCAGCCATGTTCATCCACGTTAGGAAGACCAAATAGGTAGGCCATAACCCAGGACCCAAATTTACAACTTAGTACCTCCCCGGCCATCAGTCCCCTTCAGAAGAACTGCCATCATCCACACTCACTGCCAGCTCTTGTTCAATACAGCACACCATCGTTTCAGCATCTTTGGACTCGTTAAACTGATACTTGCGACTTTTCCACATTAAATGGAGCTTGGCCAGGAGCAATAACGGATGCTATGCTTTTAGTTGACGAAGATGGCTCCTAAGTCCGTCAAACTCCTTGTGGCATTGTCTGGTGCTGTAAGAAATGTCCAGGAAGAGCATAAGTGTATCCTCTTTATATTTCAAAGATCTCCGCATTCTAGCAAGGGTTAGCGCTCGATCCCAGTCTCCTATGCCAGTGCACACCACCTTCAATGTTTGAAGTGTAATAGAGTCTGATACTGCCTGGTGTGGAGTTATACAGTAAGCTTTTTCAATGGAGGGGGGGTGGTCATCCTCAGAAAGGCCCAGAATAGTGTGCAGAAAAGTCTTTGCAAAATTAAGACAATCTTCCCCCTCAGCAGCCTCCGACAACCCCACGACTCTCAGGTTCCTCTCCCTGGCCTGGTTCTCAATGGTCTTGAGACACTGCCTAAGCAGTGCATTTTCTTTAATCAAGTTTACCGTTGCCTTAGAGGACTTGAGAGACTAAACTTCTGAGCACTGTGCCATCTGTTCACATGAGTCCATTGTTGATTCTGGGGCGGAAACCCTGGGAGTCAGGTTATCAAACTTTTTATCCAGCTCCTGTACAGACTTAACGACCTGGTGCAGGATAGCTTGAATCATGGTGAGAGAGGCTCCTCCGGGCAATGTCTCAACTGATTCCATGGCTCTGCAGACAATGCAGGCCACTCCTCACGTTATTGCTGTTGTTTCTTGGGAGCAAAAAAATCCACAGGAGGCTACATTTGCCCCACGAGTTTTACCCATTCTACCAATATTAAAGCTATCAGATGCCCCTTCATGCACTGGTTCAAAGAAAATTTCCAAGTTTTAAGTAGTTTTAAACAGTTATTCCCAGGAGCTCAAGATTCATGCTGCTTCCTTGAAAGCTACTCAGTAGCGTCCCCAGAAATATTTTTGTAATTAAGTTTATTAAGGAAAGGCTGTCTTATACTGTGCTGCCTTTCCTGTGCTGTGATCACTGCCACTTGCCACCAGCCTACCTGTCAGCCTGATCAGTCCCATCCCATCTTGCCACCCCACCAGGACATGATGACGACACTGACCTGAGGCTGTCTGATAATGACTTGACTGGAGTGGCCAGCATTGTACCAGGTTACAGGTAAAACTAAGCCGAAACTGACAAGACTCCAGTTCCTTCTAGTCCCGGTGCTGGTGGTTCATTTCATTGTGCTGCATGTCCCACTGAGTCACCAACTTGTCCGTGCCCTGACTGTGTGTGTGTGTGTGTGTGTATAGTGTGTAACTTGTCTTGGACTTGAACCGACTCCTGATCACTTTTTCTGTGCTGGACTCATTGCCATGGGGTTGGTGACTTGGGACTTGGGGGCGGGGGGGACTAACTGACTGGTGGGGGTGGAACTCAGGAGGCATAGACAGATTGAACTGCTGAGGTCGGACAGAGCCACAGTTGGGTGGCAATTGGGATTGGTCTGGGGGGCGGTTTGGGTGGTCACTCATGACTCACAGTCAGCAGACTGGACTTTGCTGAGCATATCAACAGACAGAGTTCACATGACATAATCATTCTTGCTGCTACTACAGACACAGAGACACTGCTGCTTCTAGTGGTCACCAGTTCAGCGTGGCCCCCCATCACCTGTGGTGGGCAGTGTGGGGTACTACTGTACTGTGGTCCAGAGCTGTGAGCTCAGCTGTCATGTCTATTTGTGCCAGCAACAGGGTGGGGGGGGGGTGGACGACCGGGGCACACTCACACACACCACCACTGTCTGGCTGCTCATGGTTGCTCTGCCTGCTCGTACTCTCTCACTCAGATAGGAAAATATACAAATCTCTGCACAGCATTTTCCAGTTTGTGTGTAAATACACTGAAGTAATGGATGGATGTGTTAAATAAATGCAACCTCAGGCACCACCATGGATTTGTTTGAACACCCCTGTTCAAATCCATGGTTGTGCTTCAAACTGCATTCATTTAATAATAAAAAGCATAACATCCTTATAATACAGTGTTTCATTCTGGTGAGCTGTAATGTATCTTGCCTAGCTCTAAAATGCAGGAATATGCACCATTTACAGTGATTAAAAAAAATTCCTGGGGGTGCATACCCCCAGACCTCCTGGCTCTGTCAGGATTTTTTGCTCCCCATGTTTACTGTTCCTGTGCATGTCTCTGGTTAGTAATTATTTAAGTCCTAAGTAGAAGCTTACTCCAAGTGGGATCACAGTGAGTTATGGCAGACGTGAACCCTTCATGTTGCTTGTTCATAGTCTCCAATCATAACTGACTTCTCTGGGCCAAACACAGTTCACAAGTGATGGAAGCAGGGGTGAGGGACTGGGAAAGAAGGGGGCAGGGGATGCAGTGGAAAATAGTTTCCTTGAATGCTAGGAGGTTGGCAAGCAAGGTAGTAGAATTCGAGGTACTGATGGCGGTACGGGAGGTACTGTAAATGTTGTGGCCATCACAGAAACCTGGGCCACCAAATGCCATGACTGGGATCTCACAATCCCTGGATACAGGGTGTGCGACAGAAACAGAGAAGGGGGGAAGGGATGGGGGTAGCTATTTATGTGAGGGATGGGATACTATGTACCGGAGAGGAGGGGGAAGCCAGAATCCATATGGGTACAGCTCCAAAACTCTAAGGGTAGTAAGGTCAGGCTGGAGTGGTGTACAGGCCACCCTCACAGAACGAGGGAAATGACAAGGAGTTGAGGGAGCAAATCAGGAAGGTCAGTGGCAGAGAGAGTACGGTGATAGTGGGCAACTTCAATCTGCCTGGGATTGACTGGAGGACCATGGCTACCACAAATGCCAGAGAACAGGTACTGCTGGAGGCTATCCAAGACAGCTATCTAGTGCAGAGGGTGACAGAGCCCACCAGGGTGGGTAACATATTGGATCTTGTTAGCAAGTGGGGACCAAGTCCAGGATGTAGTCGTACAAGACTTTCTATCGAGCAGCAATCACCACACAGTGTGGTTCTTCCTTTGCACAGGCAGGGCGACAACCAGGACCAGGATGAGAAGGCAGGCAGAATTTGCCAGGATGGTCAGCATCCTAGGGGGGAACCTTGCTGAAGTTTGCCCTGGGATAGATGCAGAATGGAAATGGTCCATCATAAAGAGGGGTCTGAAAAAAGCTATCACAAAATATTGGCTGACCCCTAAAGTACCCACCATACAAGACTGGTGGGCCATTACCAAACAAATCTATGTTATGGAAAAAATAACACATAGCCTAAATAATCAAGAAAGGAAATTTGCGGAGAGGTGGACCCGCTGGCAGATATATTATATGCTAAAAGACCCAACCTTTGTTCCATGATGAGAGGGAGACAGTTGAGGGCTGTGTGGGCTTTCCTATATCCATTTACCCTGTTGATTCCTGGGGCCTGGACTGATGGGGGTGACACTTGGTCCCCCCTCGGGGGGATGGAGGCCCACCTTGGGGGAGGGCACCCCCACCGAGCCTCTGGCTGGGGGGTCGATTGGAAACTAGCCTCTGTGACTAGAACCACAGTTACATTATGCCTTGTGACTTGATAAACTGTAAGTCTGAGATCACCCTGTACGGACTATGTTGGTTTGATATCCTACTGCTGGGCTGAATCTGGAGCCAATTAAGGCTAAGAGTAAAAACCTTTTCCTTTTTCCTTTTGGGTCTAACAAGGTATTATCAAGGTATGGACACTATCACTCTCTGAGTCTACCTTTGAATTGTATGTCTATTTTCACTATGGATGATGGTCTGGCTGACTTATATGTAAATAAGTTAAAATACCAATAAAAATGATATTTACAAAAAAAAAAAATAAAGAGGGGTCTGGCAGAGGCCACTAACACATGTGCCAAGTCACAGAGCAAACAGTCCAGGTCTGAAAAACCTAGCTGGCTCAGCAGGGAAGTGGCATGGAAGTTGAGAGAAGAAAGTGGCCTTCAACAGGCACAAGAAAACTGGATGGGTGGAGGATAAGGAAGAGTACTGGAAGAAATCAAGGGAAGTGAGTAGAGCAGTCAGTGCAGCGAAAGTGGCAAGGGAGCTGAGATTGACTCAGGGGATCAGAGAAGAGGATAAGGATTTCTTCAAATACATCAGAGAGAAGAGAAGCTGTAGGGATGAGATTGTCTGATCGGGGTTGGGCAGAAAACGGAGAGGACCAGGCAGAGGCACTCAACGATTACTTCTGCCCAGTAGTCACAAAAGAAATAGACAGATCGATACCACAAGGGAAAGGAGGGAAGAGAATGGGAGGGGCAGAGGTAATGGATGGAGTCATCCAAGAGGATAGATTCTAAAGCCTTAAAGCTATGCTGGTGGACAAGGTCTTGGGACCTGATGGAGTATATCCTAGAGTCCTGAAGGAGTTGGCAGAGGTATTGGCAGGCCCACTGGCAGACCTTTTTAACACTTCACTGGAGACAGGAAGCGTGCCCATGGACTGGAGGATGGCTCACATGGTACCCCTGCACAAGAGTAGTCCAAGGGACGAACTGGGCAATTACAGACCAGTAAGCTTGACTTCCATTGTGAGGAAGCTAATAGAGACAATTCTATAGGAGAGGTTGATAATCTTCCTGGATAGAAATGGTCTCCAGGATGAGAGACAGCATGGTTTTGTCTCCGGAAGATCTTGTCAGACTAACCTAACTGACTTCTTTGATTGGGTCACAAGGGTGGTTGATGGGGGCCATGCTTTGGATGTCCTGTATCTGGACTTCAGCAAGGCCTTCGACTCGGTACCACACAGAAGGTTATTGGGCAAGTTGAGGAATCTGGGGGCTGGGGAGAAACTAGTGGGGTAGGTTGGAAACTGGCTGCAGAACACACAGTAGAGGGTAGTTGTTAGGGGAGAGACCTCCAAGCCAAGATCTGTGACCAGTGGGGTATCACAGGGGTCAGTGTTAGGCCCGTTTTATTCAACATCTTTATAGGGGACATTGCAGAAGGGATCAAGAGCAAGATCAACCTGTTCGCTGATGACACAAAGATATGTGCAACAGTGGACAGTGAAGAAGGGAGACAGAATCTCAGGGAGGATCTAGCAAAGCTCGAGCACTGGTCAGGTGTGTGTCAGTGGGAGTTTAATGCTAAGAAGTGCAAGGTCATGCACCTCAGAGACAGAAACCCCAGGACCGGCTATTGGCTAGGGGGAGTGCAGGTATCTGTTTCTGAGGAAGAGAAGAACCTAGGGGTATTAGTCACAGGAGACATGAAGGCATTGGCACAGTGCTGGAGGGTGGCAGCAAGGGCAAATCAAATGCTGGGGTGCATTGTCGGGGGATCACCTCAAGAAGAGAGGAGGTTATCCTGACTTTGTACAGATCATTGGTGAGGCCACACTTGGAGTACTGTGTGCAGTACTGGTGCCCTTACCTTAAGAAGGATGTAAGATTACTGGAAGGGGCACAGCGGAGGGCAACAAGGATAATCTTAGGTCTGGGGGATAAATCCTATGAGGAAAGATTGAGGGAGCTCAACATGTATTCCCTGGAGGAGAGAAGGGAGGGACATGATAGAGACCTTCAGATACTTAAAAGGCAAAAACAGGGTCAAAGTGGGAGGATTGTTCCTCTTAAAGGGAGGGAGGGTCACAAGGGGGCACAGTCTGAAGTTGGGAGGTGGTAGATTCAGAAGGGAGGTGATTAGGCACTACTTCACAGAGAGGGTGGTGGCTGGGTGAAACGCACTGCCGGAGGAGTTGATCGCACTAAAGACAATGGACAGTTTCAAAAGAGGTTGGGATAGAGTCAAGGGAGGGTAAGTATATAGGAACGGGGGGTTATCTGGGGTGGGGAGATGGTAAGGACTGGAGGGGCAGCTGCAGGAAGAATAGACTGGGAGCTGCACACTTGGGCAGACTTGATAGACCTATTGGCTTTTTCTGCTGGCGCTTTCATGTGTATCTATGTAACCTAAGATGGAACGCTGATCAGCGGGGGTCCGGTGGAGTCCTGGCGGCATTCACAACAGGTGGTGTGCAAGTCATCTGTGCACTCAGTACCCTGCCTGATCCCACAGATGTGCACTTGGGGTAGTCCGGGGGCATGCCCGCACTCTGCGCCATTCATGATGGTGCATAGGCAGCGTGGAGTGCCAGGCAGGGGTACGCCTGGTGACCCTGTTGTAAATGCTGCAGTCCCCCAATGGACACCTGCCAGTGGGGCAGCACCAGAACCACTGTCACACTGCAGCATCAGCCCACAGGGCTGGCAGGGGGGCCCGGGGCAGCTATTTAGGAACTCCACTGTAGTCTGAAATGGGACGGGGTACATGCTGTCCCAGGCTCCCCTGCACAGGTGCCACAAGGGATCCACATCAGGACCCAGGTCAGGCATGTGATTGAATGACCATCTGCAACCCACACCCTGCCCCTACGCAGCCCTGGTCCATACCCACGTGGCAGTGTGTCCCGGGGAGCAGGGACCCAGACAGGTGACCTGCGAGTGCTTGCAGTCCTGAATCCACACACCCTGCAGCTGCCCAGGGCCGCGTGGGATGCACATCGTGGTCCGACAGTTTTCAGCACATTTTACATGCCTTTGTGCATAGCCCCAAGTATTATCACATAGAAGACTTTCTAATTACTGTAGAAAAAGGAGAAAGAAAATACTTTAGAAATAAAAAGTTACAACTGACTACTTCTTAAAATTTGTGTTATTTTCCTGCATGTCTGTTTTGGCTCCGCTAACTGTTTAATTCTGATAGGTAGGAGTAACCAATTTGTTTAGGTGTAGAGGGTGCATCGATGGGTGCACTTGTCAGCCCCAAACACGAAGCGACAGGTCATATTACAGATCAGATTTATTCTGCTGCGAATTGAGTCGCAGGCAGTTGCATAGACAGGGAGGTCATAGTCAACCAGTGAAAGCACTGAGCTTGCCACTATGAGGTGTCTAGCATCAGCAGTGAGGTTGACCCGGCTACAGTACAAGGCTCCCAATCTTCTGTTTACTGTGGACACAAGGTGGTCAACATGGGGAGCAAAAGATAAGGTACTGTCCAGGATCACCCCGAGGTATTTATAGGTTTCCACCTGTTTAAATATATGTCCCAGGTCATTGAGGGTGACAAGGGGGTACCTTTTTCTTCATGTGTGGGCTTGCGAAGAGCATTGTCTTAGTTATTTTTGTAATTTAGAACCAGTTTGTTATGGGAGAACCATTTTTCCAGGGCCTCAAAAACTACTCTGGAGGATGGAGATAAGGCTGCTAAGGTTAGGGCTCTTGGAATGGATAACAGCATCATCTACATAGAGAAGTACATTTGCAGACTGACACACTTAAGGCAGGTGGTTTATAAATAATCTGTTAAGACAGGAACAGAGGAAAACCACATGAGGATGAGTGCCCTGGAATTTAGAAGTGTGGATTTTAAAGAAATGGCAGACTGCCTCAGAAACTGGCTCATGGGGGGTATTGCCAGGGAGGGGCAGAGGAACAGTGGTGAACAATAAGGGACAACATAATGAAGGCAACTAGCCTTTAGATGAAGGACATGAGTAAAAACCGAAGGAAAAAGAAACTGTTATGGTTCTCTAGGGATGTAGCCAAAGTGATGAAGGAAAAAAGGGTGGCATTCCGATGGTTTAAGGAAACACAGAGGGAGGGAGGAAGACAGGGAGGGTACTAAGTAAAACAGAGGGAAGCGGGAAAGGCAGTAAGTGGAGCAAAGGTACATAAGTGAAAAGAGAAAAGCAAGGGGAGATATAGTTAGGATAAGATGGGTGGCAGGGGTAGACTGTGTCGAAAGGACCAAGAAAAGCAGATATCCTGAACTGGTACTTCTGCTAAGTCTTCACAGTGGGGTGGACCACCAGGAGCAACAGAAACAAAGGGTGGAAGTGACACTAATCCATTTTCAGAGGTAAGAGTCCTGAAGGGGCTTGTAGCTCTGAAAGTGGACAACGCTATGGTACTGGACAGATACACCCATGGCTACTAAGGGAAATGAGAGAGGTGCTAGCTGCCCCACTGATGGCTTATGGAACAGCTCACTGGAAACAGGCATGGTTCTGGAGGGTAACCGGTTAAAAGAGTACATCAAATATAGCACCTATAAGAACCGTGCTGCAAAAAGCACATCTGCCTTGATAGCGACGGGTAGGATGGCATATGTTAATTACCACTACCCCTGTAGCTAAAGGTGGGGGAAGAAGGAAGGAGGAAGGAATGAAGGAACCAAAAGTGAGGTGGCTGGCCAAGCTGCTCCCATGGTGGAGAAGACTAAGGGATGAGCAGCACAGAGTGGGAGACCAGGCTTCAGTTCCCGGTCTCCCAGTTAGTAGTTCTTAAGTTGTTTTTTTTTTTTCAGTTGTCCCAAACATCAAAGATCCCCCTCCAAGTTTCTTCCCATCCCCGTGTTCTCCCCTCCTCTGGAGTTGAATATTTAAATATTGAGGGGTACTGGGGGAAGAGCTCCAAGCAAAAACAAAATGTATATTTTGTAAGTTCGCCATGGTAGTGGTCATCAGCTACCACTGGCGCTGTTTCATTTGGCGGTGTTTTGGGACAGGGTTGTTATTGCTGGCACTGTTTTGGTGGTGCACTTGTTGATGGCACTCTTTTTGAGTTCACTGTCTTGACCTAGTGCCATTTGGAGGACTGGAGGAGAGCACAAATGTGGTCCCTCTACACAAGAGCAGCAACAGGGAGGAGGCTAGCAACTATATGACAGTCAGTCTCACGTCAGTGGTGGGGAAATTAATCGAGACCCTGTTAAAGGAAAGGTTGTTAGAGCATCTTGAATTTAATGGGCTGCAAGACCACAGACAGCATGGATTCATGGGGTTCATGGGGGGGGGCATGCCAGATGATTCTGATTGATTTCTTTGAGTGGGTGACCAGGGAAATAGATTGGAAGGGGGTGCAGTGGACATAGCCTACCTAGACTTTAGCAAGGCCTTTAACACTGTGCCACACAGGGGGCTGATAAAAAAAACTGAGCAGCCCAGGGATGGGATCGGGAGTGGTGAACTGGGTTAGAAACTGGCTAATGGATAGAAGACAGAGGGCGGGTGATTAACGGTACTCACTCTAATAATGGGAGAGTGACCGGAGGGGTGCTGCAAGACTCAGCACTGGGATCAAGTCTCTTCAATGGCTTCAAAGTGACATTGCAGAAGAACGGGAAGGGAAAGTTTGCTTGTTTGCAGATGACACCAGAATCTGCAATAGGGTGGACACTCAGGAGGGGGTAGAGAGAATGTGCCAAATTATGCACCTAGGGTACAGCAACCCAGAAACTGAGTATAGGATGGGTGGCAGGGTACTGACAGTCACTAAGAGGGAAAGGGACCTTAGGGTCATCATATCTGATGACCTCAAAGTGGCAGGGCAGTGTGATGAAACTGTGTACAGGGCCAATGGGATGTTGGCATGTAAAGGGAGAGATGTCTCCAGCAGGAGGGAGGAGGGAGGTGGTGTTGTCACTGTATTGCTGGCTGGTGAGACCCCACCTGGAGTATTGTGTCCCGTTCTAGAAGATACACCTCAGAAAGGACAGAGACAGGGTAGATGCAGTCCAGAGGAGGGCAGCTGGAATGGTGCAGCGGTTACACCACAGCCCCTATGATGAGAGAGTGCAGGATCTCAACATGTACATCCTGAAAGAGAGACAAGGGACGTGATAAAGACCTACAAGTACCTCACAGAGGTGAACAGGGTGCAGAAAGGGAGTGTCTTTCAAATGATAAAAAGCACCAGAACCAGAACCAGAGAGCCTGCAATGAAGCCGGGGAGCGGATTTTAAGAATGATGTGAGGAAATACTACTTCAGTGAAAGAATGATAGATGCCTGGAATACACTGCAAGTGGAAGTGGTGGTGGAGGTGAAAACGGTAGGGGGCCTTGGAGATTAGTAAATAGGCTGTGAAGAGGGAGGGTCAGTGGAGACCAGTTAGGATTTCTGGAGACAGACGAGGCAGTGACCCTTTGGGTAGACTGGATGGGCCAAGCGGTCTTTTTCTGCCAATGAATTCTATGTTTCTATGTTTAATTTGAACTTGACGGCATGCCACACACACTGATATGCTACACACTGATATATTTCAGTATGTGTGCAGTAGTGTAGAATTGTGAATGTTTTTGGTTTAAAATGATTTAGCACACATACGATGTATGGAAAAGCAGGGGTCCAACTTCTTCAGATCGAGGTCAGCATCACTTGCTATAATATTATCAGCTGCATCGGAACACACTAGTTTTTGGAAATGGCATCACTCTATGGATTAGTAATGGGTCAGGGAGCCTTATTTACTACTAGGTAACTGCTTCAAACCCAGCCAAGGTTGGAAACCCAGCCAAGGTCGGTAGTGACTAAAAGTCATTATCACCTAAGGGCTGTTCAGTGGCCTATGTGAAATGACCTTTGGTGGTGTCAGTCTAGTTCCCAGTGGTTAGGTGTCCACACCACAAAACCACCAACACAGTTGGCACTAACTGGCACCCTTGTTGGCAGTTCCACTTGAGAGGGGCAAGGACTGAATGAGCATGGCATCTGAGCAAACTTATCACCTACGTGGTGGTCCCTCTATGACAGGAGTGGAGGCACATTGGAGGGGCAGTGTAGGGAAGCTTGCACTGTGATCACCTGTGCAGTACCTGGCATGTGGATAAGGGCTTCAGTTTCCAGAGCTGTCAACCTTGCACTTTTCACGAGCACTGAAAATTCACACATTGTAAAAAAAGATACTAGTGGTATTCAGTGAAGGAGAACCACATTCATTTTCTAGTTTATTCATGAGTTGTGGCCATGATAGTGCACATAGCAAATGCTTGTTTCCAGGTGTGAGTTTTTGGGGAATACCACGGAGTGCTGGAAAAATGCAGGAAGGATTTGCACAGCCATAATTCACTCATATCTGGTCTCAAATATTTGTTTTTATCATTTGTCAGCACACTCTTGTTTTGTGCTGCATCCTCCCATTCTTTACCCCCCCCCCCCGAGGTGCACCTGGAGACATGTTTCAGCACAGTGTGCTTATTCTAGCAGTCAACAAATTTAAAATAAAAAGTGACATACATGCATGAGTGCTCAAGTAAGCAGTAATACCTGACAGGGTGGGAGGGATTGGGATACACTGGACCACCCAGGGGCATAATGAGGACTGACGCTGCAGGTGGAGGGCCTTATGGCCATTGGATGGGCCAGTATACTTCAATATTGCCCACCCTGGAGGGTATTATTACATGCAGAAAATGGGCTACATGTGACATTTCTATGTACTATATGTAAAAATAAGAAAAAATACATAAAAACATTACTAGAAATCAATTGAAAGTCTTTTTTTTGGGTAAAGTAGTCCCTCTACTGGTATACTTACCAGTAGAGGGCACTGCAGTACTTAACTGTAGTTCTTTGTTGTTCTCTTCTCTTCTCTCTCTCTCTCTCTTTCTAGTTTGGGCTGCCCATGACCCAAACCAATAAGATCCTCCATAGGGTGGCTGGCTATCTCTTCCTGGGCTGAGGTACAGATATGGCACACTGATGAGTCCGAATAAGGATGAAACACGTGTCTGTGTCTGCTGTTCTCAGCCTTTGCTGACTGTATTGTGAGGCCTTCTGGCACCATGCGATTCTACTTAAAGTTGAGCCTGTCCAAATTAATTAATTTTCATTTGCATATGCTTCCCATGATGCTTTGCATTATTGTGGTATGTGTAATTTGCATTTTCTTTAAAATGCGGCTGTATGGCCAAATTCTCTGGGATAACCCATGCCCCAGTGTATTTGCTCTGGGGTTCTTTTGTTGTTCTCTTCTCTCCCTACCTTGGGCTGCCCATGACCCAAACCAATAAAATCCCCTATAGGGTGGCTAGTTATCTCTCCCTGGGCTGAGATACAGATATGGCACACTGATGAGTCCAAATGAGGATGAAACACGTGTCTGTGCCTGCTGTTCTCAGCCTTTGCTGACTGTATTGTGAGGCCTTTTGGCACCATGCAATTCTGCTTAAAGTTGAACTTGTCCAAATTAATTAATTGGTATTTGCATATGCTTCCCATGATGCTTTGCATTATTGTGGTATGTGCAATTTGTGTTTTCTTTAAAATTTGGCTGTATGGCCAAATTCTCTAGGATAACCCTTGACCCAGCACATTTACTCGGGGGTTCTTTTGTTGTTCTCTTCTCTCTCTACTTTGGGCTGCTCATGACCCAAACCAATAAAATCCCTTATAGAGTGGCTGGCTATCTCTCCCTGGGCTGAGACACAGATATGGCACACTGATGAGTCCAAATGAGGATGAAACACCTTGTCTGTGTCTGCTGTTCTCAGCCTTTGCTGACTGTATTGTGACGCCTTCTGGCACCATGCTACTCTGCTTAAATTTGAGCCAGTCCAAATTAATTAATTGGCATTTGCATATGCTTCCCTTGATGCTTTGCATTATTGGGATATGTGCAATTAGCATTTTCTTAAAAAGTCTGGCTGTATGGCCAATATCCTCTGGGATAACCCCCAGTGCATTTGCTCTGGGGTTCTTTTGTTGTTTAACTGTAGTTTTGTTTACTGACTGGTGTTTCTCTTTCCTTCACTGTTGAGTTCCCTCCCCTGCATGCTTGTGGGTGCTGTTTATTGATTTTTGTCTTTTCCTTACATTTGGGAGTCTGTGTTGTGTAACCCAATCACACAACGAGGCAGAGTGCAGCAGGCAGATGGAGTGTGATCAGGTGGAGGGACATTTCAGCATGGTAATTCTGCAGTTTAAAAGGTGATGTTGCTGTTAGGAAGAAGACGTTTTCTTTTCTGTGTTTGGGCTCAGTGTGGGTGCAGCTAAGGTGAATCAGGTTGTCTCACACTAGCGCCGAATATGAGACTGCCAGAACTACTAACGGGCTAGTATTTTGAAGTAAAAAAAAAGTTGTTTTTTAAGGGGAAAAATATTACTTATCTGTGTTGCTGTGTGGCACATTAATGTCAAGCTTACCATTCTGCTATGGGTGTGTGTGTGAGTGTGCGTGTGTGTGTGGGGGGCATGTTCAGTAAACTATGGGGGGGCATTGCTCGCTAAGCGAGTGGACTAAATGGAGACCATGGGCACAAGGATATGGTGAGGTTAGAGGCACTACCAGCTGGGAGTTGTTTTTCCGTGGGCATTGTTGAAAAATAAATGTATGCCTGAACAGGGCTCTCAGCCAATCAGCATACAGTATTTTTTCAAGCCCATTTACTAATATAGCTTACAGAACAACAAATAAGTGCAGACATATGCAGAGTTGTACAGATGGAAATATAGATTGAACTGTTAAGGTGATCAGAGGTGCAGAAGCCAATACCGAGTGTTCATAGGGAATATGAAATGCCTGGGGGGGAGCTAGTAAATCATTGGGAAAAAGGAAGTTGTTACCCCACCCCAGTTACCAATAGGCTGGACAGGCAGTAAAAGCTTGGCTGGAAACATGAATGGAGACAGAAAGGCTGGGATCAGCCTCAGAGGTATGGAATGTGGGAGAAAATAGGAGGAAGGGAAGATGAGAGCTGTTTGGGAGGATGGAAGGAGGTGGAAAGAGCTCAGAGAAGGGTAAAGAGAAAGGCATAAATGCAGGAGCAGGAGTGGGCAATGAGCTCACAGAGCTTCACTTTCTGAGAGAAAGGGGGACCGGGTTGGTAGGGGTATTTTATAGGTGGGGTATCTGTAGAAGAAGGCAGGCAAGCAAAAATGAAGCACTGAAAAAATGCTGCAGCATAATGATAAGGTGAAAATAATTATGTGACAATTTATTGAACTTACATATTTAAAGATGGTTAAAAAATGCAAGGCAGTAGCTGCAAAAGGACCTTGATGTTTCAAGTGTATAGCTCTTTATCAAGAGAAGTGCTTTCCAAACAATCTGTTTTTATAGTGAGACAGATTAAATGCACGTGTAAATTAGTATTAGGTTAAAAAAGGTACTTAATACAAAGACCACAAAAAACGAAAAGTAGATAAGCACCCACACCTAGGACTAGTAGTCAGGATGTTGAAACTTAATTTATTGCATCCTTGTAATACAAAATGTGCAAGTAAAAACACTGGCCAAAATGGCTAGCAAGCAGACTAACGTTTCTCCTGGCATGCTGCCAGGCTTCTTCAGAGAAATTTGAAAGCAACACTCCATGTTGGTTTTATAACATACGTATTCATATCATGTGCTGCTACCAAACTTATCAATTGAAACAGTATATCAGTTCTGTAAGTGCAAACCAGTAACCAGCTAAACATTTAAAATATGTGACAATCAATTAAAATTCAAAGCACATTAATCACATGGTACTAGCTCAGTCATGTATTGTCATCACTTCTCCTATGTCTCCATAGGATCTACTAACTGAGCTTTAGTTAATGTAATTAAATCAAAGTGGTTATTCTAAACACAAAGATCAGCTTCTTGTTTAGTGTAGCTCATTTTAGCCAATATGGCCTGTCTCATATTTAAAAGAGACTCCATCTTTTTTCAATATAGTGAGTTTGTACATAATTAAACTTGTTCCAGGCACTTCATTTCTATATACATTTTTCTTTACGTATGTAGGTTCCACTTTTTTCCAAGGAGGGACAACACTTCTATATCTGGGAGTATACATACATATAAATAACTTCTAATGTCTTTGTTTCTTCTTTAGGAATGATACAGATTATATGATGTAATTTAGTTATTTGTTTCCATGATTTTCAACACCTTCAATAATGCTGCAAGATCTATGCTGTCATTTAATCCTTTATTGTATCTTGCCCCCAATTCAAAGATCCAATATGTTCCTCTCTGACCCAAAATATTCTTTATATCTCCCCCTGTTATTCCCAAAGTAACCAATTCAATACCCGTAAATTTAAATTTATGATTTTCAGTCCCACTTTCTGTGATGTGTTTTGCAATGGTATAAAACAAATCTTTTGTGTGTACTGCCCTCACATGTTCTCCGATCCTTATTTTAAATTTTAAATTTTCTCACTGTTCTTCCTACATTAAAGGCCCCACATTCTCAACTCAATAGGTAAACCAATCCACTACTGTTACAGCTGACAAAATCTTTCAACAATATTTCTTTACCTGTAGATGGATGTTTGAATGTTCTACAACTGTTGACATATCCACAATACATACAGTTACCACAATAGTGTGTGCCCACAGGTGCAGGGTCCAAAAGGGTCTTTTTTAAGGGTTCTGGGCCTGGTACTATATTTTTAACCACCATATCCTTTATGCTCTTACATTTCCTGAATACTACTCATGGGCCCTGTGCCACCACATTTGTCAATCTGGTTTCTAGTTCCAGGATAGACCCATTACTTTGAATAATCTGTTTTACCTGATTTGCCCTCCTTGAAAACTGGGTAACAAATGGGCATGAGACTGTCTTGTCTTTATCAGTCTTTTGCTCCCACAACACCCCATTCCTGTCCATTTTTTCCACTGTCTGGATTGCTGTGTCAACACAATGTGTACTGTAACCCCTATCCATAAATCTCTTCACTTGAATTGCACTTTTTTGTTTAAACTCAGTGGGCTCTGTACAATTCCTGAGGGTTTGGACCAGCTGCCCCTTAGGTATATTGAACCTCACATGATGTGGATGGCAGCTATTATACCTTAAAAGACTGTTTCGGTGCGTACTTTTCTGAAAAAGTGTGGTACATATTCCTCCACTGTGATCTTTATACAATTTTAAATCTAAAAAAGTGATCTCATTTTGATTCAACTCGTATTTGTACCTCAAACAGCTGCTGGTATCTTCCATCCTCTAGACAAACCTAGAAAATTCCTCATTTGTACCTTTCCAGATTATCAAAATGTCATCCATAACACGCCGCCACAAATCCAATTTAGATAAAAAAGGATTTGTGGCGGTGCTGTACAGATGGTCCCTGTCCCATTTTCCCACAAATAAATTTGCAAAACTCAGAGCCATGGCTGTACCACGTATCTGATGGTACAATTGTTCCTGGAAAAGAAAAACATTTTTCTGAGAAAATGTCTCTGCTAAATCAACCAAAAATTGTGTAGGGGTTTCAACACATTTTACCTCTGTCCTTGTATCAAGAAAAAAAAGCTAGAGAATCCAAGCCTTCCTGGTGTGGAATCACAGTGTATAATGAATTCACATCCACTACTGCTACATACCACTGTGGTTCCACATAAATGTCTTCCATCAATTTAACTACCTCAATGGAATCTTTTATACAGGATCGCAGGTTCTGGACCAGAGGCTGTAAAAACTGGTCCAAATACATAGAAAAGGGTTCAGTTAGCCATCCCTGCCCCAAAACTATAGGCCGACCAGTTGGTTGAACTGGATTTTTATGAAATTTGGGTAGGGCATAAACCACTGGGATTACTGGGCAATTAACAGTGAGAGTGCTGTACAGAACAGCAGAGATATAACCCCTGATGTAACTTTCCTTAAGAAGAACATCAACTTCACTCTTGAACTGTTGTATGACAGATCCAGTAACTTCTCTATAAAAGGATGTATCACTTAATAATTTCACTACCTCCTCAATGTAGTCTTTTGTGTTCAAGATTACCACTGCCCCTCCCTTATCTGCGGCTTTTATGGTAATATTGCTATTCTCACTAAGTGCTTTTAAAGCAATTATTTCTTCTTTGCTACAATTCTTTATATAAGGACCAAATTTTGTGTGCTGTAATTTCTGTAAATCCATTTCACATTTACGAATAAACGTGGAAAACTCGGGACTCAAAAGGGGACAATATTCAGATCTCGGTTTTAACTGCTCCTCTGAAATAACTTCTATGGGGCTTTGATCTTTACCTTCAAAAATACATTTTAATAATAGGCTGCATCCAAATTTGTGTAAATCAACATAAGTGTTAAAAAAGTTCACATCTGTAGAAGGACAGAAAGATAAACCCTTGCTTAAGACAGATATTTCTGCTCCTGTCAAATTATGATCCGACAAGTTAATAACAGGCATTAAATCAACATTTTCTGCACACTCGCTGCTAGAGGCAGCTGAAATGGAAACATCATTAACAATATAAATTGTATTTGAGACTACTGAATTGCTGGTAGTAGAAGGTGTGACGGCAGGGTCAAGAGAAATAGGGGTGGGGTGGGTGGGGGTGAGGGTAGAGGCAGCGGTGATAGTTGGTATAGTCAGGGTACAATCCTCGTTTGTCATGTTTATTGTTTGTTGTATTAATGGGCGTTCCTGCCTCTTCTTCCACGCTGCCCCCCTCCTCGTCCTCCTCTTGAAAACTGGGCAGATTAAAATCATATTTTGTGCTGTCTTTGACTGCACCTTGTCCCCCCCGGATATAATTGGGGGACTGTCCTATTTCTGATTCCCCCAACTCACCCTGCGTCGGGGCCTCAGAATCATCAGTATCTGAGGGACCTGTGGAACAGTCCAAAACCGTTCTGCCATCTTCTGAACTACTGGTACCATTGTTGCCCTTTTTCAAAATAGATTTAAGTCCCACTTTTTTTGTGTCAGTCCAGTTGAATACTTGATCATTCTGATATTGGCTAAAATGAGCTACACTAAACATGAAGCTGATCTTTGTGGTTTAGAATAACCACTTTGATTTAATTATATTAACTTAAGTTCAGTTAGTAGATCCTATGGAGACATAGGAGAAGCGATGACAATACATGACTGAGCTAGTACCATGTGATTAATGTGCTTTGAATTTTAATTGATTCTCACGTTTTAAATGTTTAGCTGATTACTGGTTTGCACTTACTGAACTGATATACTGTTTCACTTGATAAGTTTGGTAGCAGCACATGATATGAATATGTATGTTATAAAACCAACATGGAGTGTTGCTTTCAAATTTCTCTGAAGAAGCCTGGCAGCATGCC
Organism: Neoceratodus forsteri; assembly: GCA_016271365.2. Taxonomy (NCBI): domain Eukaryota; kingdom Metazoa; phylum Chordata; order Ceratodontiformes; family Ceratodontidae; genus Neoceratodus; species Neoceratodus forsteri. Next base: position 1,377,092,584 of record CM028132.1, on the reverse strand, counting down.
AGGAGAAATGTTAGTCTGCTTGCTAGCCATTTGGCCAGTGTTTTTACTTGCACATTTTGTATTACAAGGATGCAATAAATTAAGTTTCAACATCCTGACTACTAGTCCGAGGTGTGGGTGCTTTTCTACTTTTCATTTTTTGTGGTTTCTGATTTCAGTGAAGCACCACACAAAGTATCCAGGTGCTCACATATTTTTCTTTTTAAAGTTTAATACAAAGACAGAGATGTAAAGCAGTATACTCCTATTAACCGGAAAAGTGCTAAAGATATAAGCAATGTGCTTAATTAGAGACAAATGGTATGACTAGACATATTTTATATACAGTTTGATTACATCCCTAAACATTAAAGTGCTATTCTGCTGCAAACAAAGTTGAAGTCCAACTTCTTATATAAGCTTCTAGTGGGACTCGAACATTAGTTTCTGCACGTTCACTACATATTCAGTGCAGCATTGAATCATAGTGCACTATAAATGGAGACGAATAAAAGACAATAAACACAATGCTAATATACAGACAGCATCCATAATAATAATTTCTACAATGTCAGGGTTAATATATATTTGTTCACGTAAAACCCAGAAGGCATCACACTCCATAGCACAGATCACCTTGGTTGCTTCAATAAGGTTCAAGGAACAAAATCTAGTCAAAAATGGTATCAGACTGAATTTGTCATTAAGCCCCTTACCTCAGTCTGTAGGCTTAAGGGAAAAAACAATTCACATACGGTGGGGGCTTCAAACTTTACAACAAGCCCTCACTAGATCTGAATAGTATTCTGATGTGGAGACTGAATTTTTAGTAGGCCTTACAGAATGTGTATTGAATTATAATTTGTTCAAGTTCCTGTGTTCTGATTATCTTCAAGAAAAAGGCACAGCAATGGGGGCGTCTTTACCTTCCAATTATGCTAATATTAACTTGGAAGAACTGGAGAATAACTTTGTGAGAGATGCCATGACCATTCCCTTTTTTGAGTGCATTAAGTTGTACTGTAGATATATAGACAATACTGTATTACCATTGTATGGAACGGTAGTAAGGAACAGTTGAAAGAATTTGTGACATATCTTGAGCATATAATGAAAATGTGCAATGTGTGTGCACTGCTGATCATGACAGAATTAATTTCCTGGATATTAGTATCATCACGGATGGGAGAGTGGGTGTATACACAGATTTGTATTCTAAAAATATCTGACCAAAATTGCTATTTACAGTTGTCTAGCTGCCATACCCATTACAGAATTTCAAGTAGCCCACTGTCAACTTTTACATGTAAAATGCAATTGTAGTAGTCTAAGTGATTTTGACCATAATGCTAAGGTTCTTGAAGACCATTTCAGGAAAAGGGGTACAACAAAGTGTGGCTAGAGGTAGACTGGGGGGATACTGGGATGTATAGGGAGAGGCATCACCAGTAGAAAACAGGAAGTTATTGTCCCTCTGTACAGACAGTTGGTGAGACCCCATCTGGAATACTGTGTCCAGTTCTGGAGACCCCATCTCTGCAAGGACATAGACAGGATGGAGGGCAACTAAAATAGTACAAGGTCTGCAACAGAAGCCATACAAGGAGAGACTAAAGGAGCTTAATATGTATACCCTTGAGGAAAGGAGGGAGAGAGGGGACATGATAGAAACTTTGAAGTACCTCAAGGGAATCCCGCATGTAATGGATGGGGATGGAGTAGTTGGCTGGCGTGCTGTGGGCGGAAGCGCGCGCAGCTCAGCCATTGCTGGCACCCACATTGCTCTGCCTCTGGGAGGGGTGGGAGGTTGTCAAAGGGAGGAGAAAAACCCTCGGCATAGCTGGATGATGCCAATCCCCACAGACGCCGCTCCCGCGATTGGCAGGCACCTCCTGAACCGGATCTGTGTTTGGCGGATTGAGGGATCCCCACCACCCCACCATGGGGGGGGTAAGCCATGGAGGAAGAATGGAGGTACGCTGCAAGTGGGGGATGGAGCTGGGGGGGTCAGCGAGATAGAGGGCCACCCAGGAAGGAGCAAAAAGCAAGTATAAAAAAAAAATCTGATCTGTTTGCAACCAGTAAGAGCTAATTCAGCTACTCAGTGTGAAAAGTTTGTTCAGTTTTTCTCTTACAGGGTGTCCATGATTCCATCAGAGATCTCTTCATCCAGATCATCTCAGCAGTACTAAGCTGGTAAGGGGGGGGAGTGATTTGAGAGTCTTAAGTGAGTTTAGACCAGTTTTGATGGAAGAGGTTTGTGGGGTGGTCTCAGAGATGCGTTCCACCTGTTGTCATCTGGATCCAGGCCCTACTTGCCTAATGAATGGATGCTTAGGGTTTCTGAATCTGATGTTTGTCAAACTGATCTGGTGTTCCCTTTTGGAGGGGGTCTTTCCTGGAGCATTGAAAGTGGCTTCGATGAAACCTCTTCTGAAAAAGCCATCTCTGGATCCAGACTGTTTGGTGCATTATAGACCTATCTCTAACCTCCCCTTTTGGGTCAAGTTATAGAAAGGGTGGTGGCTCTGCAGCTTGAGGAACATGTCACAGCCTTTGACATCTATGAACCTTTCCAGTCTGGGTTTAGGCTAAGGCACAGTACTGAGACGGCATTGGTCAAGGTGCAGAATGATCTTCTCAGGGCTAGAGATTGAGAAGTACAGTCAGTTCTCATACTCTTTGATCTCTTATTAGTGATTGACATGGTGGACCATGGCTTGTTGTTAAATCATTTCGGGGAGTACTGTGGAGTCACCGGTACTATCATCAGCTGGTTTAAGCCCTATCTTGGAGACAGAATGCAGAGGGTGGTGATGGGGAGTTTCTCCTCACTCCCGAGGCCCCTGCTCTGTGGAGTGCCCCAAGGGTCTATCTTGTCTCCCGTGTTGTTTGTTGTGTATATGCTGCCCCTGGGAAGGATCATTAGATGATACAGTCTGGGTTTTCATTGCTGTGTTCATGATACCCAACTGTATTTGTCTTTTGTGCCCGGGGTGCCTGGTGCCATCGAGGTAATAAGTTCATGCCTGGCTGAGATCCAGGACTGGATGTCACCAAGCTAGCTGAGACTCAGTCTGGACAAAATGGTGGTACTGGTGATTGAGCCTGGTCGGAAGGGGGGTATGGGGACCACTGACAGGGGGACTGACTTATGGCTGAGTTCCTCTGAGTTTGGTGGCCTTTGCTAAGGTTAAAACTTTGGGGATCATTCTGGACAAGATACTGACACTTGAGTCTCAGGTTTTGGTTGTAGTTCAGAATGGCTTTTATCATCTGAGGAACATCACCCAAATTAAAACCTTGCCCCCCCCCCAGAAGACTTGCCCTGGCTGGTACATACATTAGTTACCTCTAGACTTGATTACTGCAACGCTTTATACCTTGGGGTAAGTGTAGATGCCCTACATCATTTGCAGCTAGAACACAGCAGGCTGGTTGCTAACGGGCCTTCCAACATCATGTGATATAACCCCAGCCCTTCGTGAACTGTACTGGCTGCTGGCAAAGTGGCATATCACCTTCAGGGTTGGCTTTCTGACCTATTAGGCCCTGTGTGGACTAGGTCCTGGCTACCTGTGTGACCTACTGACTCCTTATCAGACCTCTCACCCCTCCGCTCTTCTGATGTGGGCCTTGTAGCTTTTTCAAGGCTGAGGATGAAATCCTTTGGTGATAGGGCATTTACATCTGCCAAACCTGCCCTTTGGAACAGGCTTCCTATGGCTTTGAGAGAGGCTTTCTCATTGGAGGCATTTAAGAGGGGCCTGAAATCCTTCCTCTTTCAGGAGGTTTTTGGTACTGTTTAATCTTTAAGCCAGAATTTCACCTACTGACCAGCACTGCATTATTAGCCTTTATATATATTATTTATAATTTTATTTATTGTGGTTGTATATTCTGAAATTTTTTTTATACTGTTATGTTGGATTTTTTTTTGTCAGCACTCAGAGCCCCTGGGATTGGACGCTATACAAATAAAGTTTTTTACTACTAAATTCTGCCGTGGGCTGAAAAAAAAAAGTAATGACTTTTCTAGTGTTAAGCATTGACAGAACATTTAAAGTGCGTGGTTTCATTAACTGTGAAACTGAAGGAGTTATGTATTTGTATGAATGTAACTGCCATTCTTTTTAAGTTGGAAAAACAGAGGGACAACTGAAGAAACGGGTGGGTGAGCAGCTGGCAGTAATGCCAATACAGATTTGGATAACACTTTGGCAGCTCATGTTAGGGAGAATCCAGTGGGGCATTCATTTACATTTATGGGAATTGAGAGAGTATATATAGGTCCTTGGGGGGGCGATCATGATAACAAATTATTACAGTATGGAGCCCTTTGGATTTTCTTCCTTTAAGGCTACAGAGGATAACAGGCTTTTTTTTTTGTATAATTTGTTTATTAGTTTTAAAAGAGTCAACAACGATATTACACAGTGACATACAGGCATACAAACAGGCAAATGCATCTCACAGTTCATTATTATTATTACATTCTAAGGTCCCTCATCATTATTTCCTTTTCTCATTTGATTCCATTTACTTAAAGTTATCTTTACTAATCTCTTGGGCTATTATATCCTCTCATTAGAACAATAATATAGCACTGAGGTAATGAGGCTATAGGGCAATAAAGCAGTAAGGCATGGGGAAGCCCAAAGCACCCTGCATATCAATTTTTACTCCATGCCACAGTTTAAAATGATCATCTCTTCATTACTCAATGTTGTCAGGAAAGGGGCCCATTCTCTATAAAATGCGTCCTGTCTATCCCTAAGTACCAATGACAGCTTTTCTAAGGCCAGATTCTGTAGCACCAATTGGCGCCATTGCTGGATGGTGGGGGCTACATGGCTAACCCAGGTGTTCTGGATACAATGTCTACCCATCACCAACATTATTCTAATCCACCATGGCAATGGCTCCCAATCTCCTGCCTCTCCTAGGGGCATACCAAATAATCCCACCATAGGATCCACCTGAATAGGGAATCCAACCATCTGTGTTATTTCTTTACAGATTCCAATCCAAAAGGCCCTCAAAACTCTACAGGTCCAAAAGGAATGAATATATGTTCCTCTCTCCTCTCCACACCTGCCACATACGGGGGAAACAGATGGACATGCCCTATGTACCACCACTGGTGGGTGATATGCTCCGTGCAAGAACTTATAGAAGGCCTCCTTAAACTTATTACAAATTGAAAGACCCATATGACCTACCAACATTTGTCACCAGCTATCCTCTCGAATTTGGATGCCCATGTCCTTTTCCCACTGCTGTTTAACCCTCTGCGTATAGTCTGGAAAAATTTCTCTCCCCACTTTTACCGCTTTTCCAATAAACCCCTTTGGGTCAATTTGTGTCCTATGTATCATCATCTCCACTGGGCCCCACCCATGTGATTCTCACCCACCCCTCTCTACCTTAGATAAGAATGCCTTAAGTTGAAAGTACCATAATGTTTGCTGTCCTTGTAGGCCTAACCCTTGCACAATCTCTTCCAGTGTGCACAACCTATCTTTGCTAACCAGATTACCCACACATTTGACTCCCCTACTTTCCCAATCCCTGAACCCTCTATCCTCTAATCCCGGTAAGAAAAAAGGATTTCTCCCTATCGGCAATAATAATGTTTCCCCTTTATTAATCCCTCTGGACTTCCTAAGGAGGTTCCATGCCTCCAAAACTGATTTGACTAATGGGTTACCACCCCCTCGAGCGGTATAAGCCTGTGCACCCTTTGTATGTAAGTAGGCAGATAAATGTCCCGGGCATCCCCATTGTTCCAACGTGACCCAACTTGCCACCATTGGGCGGTATACCCAGTCAGCAATATAATGCTGTTGGATGGCTAGATAATAATTTGTTAAGTCGGGAAAGTTTAGACCTCCCCTAATTGTATCTGCCTTAAGTCTCTGTAACCAAATTCTTGGCTTCTGCCCCTGCCATATAAATTGGGTAACTAATTTTTCTATTTTAGCAATATCCCCTCTGACAAGGTGCATAGGGATCATTTGCATAGAGTACAGAATCCTTGGTAGGACATTCATTTTCAACAGGTTAATTCGTCCCAACCAAGCTATGGGCAACTGCATCCATCTCCTCAAATCCGCTTCTATCACCTTGATAAGTGGTGTATAATTCAATCCATATAGAGACCCAATTGTTCTACTCACTTTAATGCCCAAATAAGTAATACATAACTCCTGTCCCCATATTCCCCACTACATATCCACATCCTCCAACTTCGGGAAACAAAGCATTTTGGATTTATTTAAATTAATTTTATACCCAGAGAATGCGGCAAATTTCTCTATTAGTTCCAGTAACAGCGGCATAGACCTCTGGGGGTCTCTAACGAATAACAGCATATCATCCGAATATAGGGTGACCTTATGCATGACCCTCCCCTCCCCCCAATACCTTGGATCCCTTAACACTGCCTTTTTGCCACAGCTAAAGGCTCCAGTGCTAGTGCAAACAGCAGTGGTGACAGTGGGCACTCCTGCCGCGTGCCCCTCTCTAGATCGAACGACGCAGTAGGCATCCCGTTAACCAAGACTCGTGCTCTGGGGGCCTGGTACATAGCTTTAATCCACCCAACGTATGACCCACCCAGACCAAACCGGGTTAGCACCTCAAAGAGGTACTCCCACTCCACCCTATCAAAAACTTTTTCTGCATCCATGGATATGACATGTTTTCTCTTTCTCTTGCCCCACCCTCCAAACCACGTTAAGCAATCTGAGCATATTGTGATAGGATAACCTCCTCTTTACAAACCCAGTCTGGTCTGGGTGTATCAATGCAGGCAGATAGTCCTCTAGCCTCATCGCCAAAATCTTGGCCAGGATTTTAAGATCGCAATTTAGTAGTGAGATCGGCCTGTATGAGGCACATTCCAATGGTTCCTTACCCGGCTTAGGTATCAGGCATATCATGGCATCATACCAAGTGTCTGGCACCTGCAGATGTTCTTTCCCCGAATCCCCTCGGAATACTTCACATAATGTGTCCTCTAATTAACCTCCTAGCGCCCTATAAAATTCCATTGGGAATCCATCTGTTCCACCTGCCTTACCTTTTTGCAGTTTGCCAATAGCTTTTATGACCTCTTCCTTTGTTACAGGTTGATTTAAGTGATCTCTCTGACTCACCGTTAACTTGGGCAGCTATATCTTGTCTAAGAATTCCTGCATCCACTGCCCCTCGCCTTTACATTCCGCTTTATACAGTTGGGCGTAGAACGTCTGAAAGCAGTCCCGTACTTCCCCTGCCTCCCTATGCACCTTGCCTCCTCTATCCTTGATCCCTACTATCCTAAGGGGGCCTTTACCCCCCGTCATGAGCCTTACCATAAGTGGGCCTGGCCTATTGGACCACTCAAACATCTGGCGTTTAGCGTAGAACCACGATTTCCTGGCTTCTCCCCGTACCAAAGAATTCAGTGCCTCCTTTGTGGATGTTAGCAATCGACCCACTGCGCCTCCCTCTCCCTGAACCGCCCGTCTCTCCAAGTCTTTAAGCTGCCCCTCTAATTTCTGTCTCTTTTCTTGTTTATCTTTTTTAACCTTGGCCATATAGGCTATTATTGAACCTCGTAGGAGGCCTTCCCAGCATCCCAAAAAACAGACCTAGACACCTCTGACCCCTGGTTAGTTTCTTTATAAAAGCTCCACTGCTTCGACAGGTACTCCCTGAATTCCTTATTGGGAAGCATATATGTAGGGAATTTCCATTGCGGGGGTGCATCTCTTAACCCTCGCATCTGGATCTTCCCTATCACCATAGCGTGATCCGAGATGTGAATCGGACTGTGTGTAACATCTATCAACCTATCGTTCCATTCCCGTGGGACCAGAATGTAGTCGATTCTTGTCTACGTCCCGTGAGGATTCGAAAAAAATGTATATTCCCTGGCCCCTGGGTTTACCGTTCTCCAACTATCTACTAATTCGAGGTCTAATACTCCCAACCACCATTGATTTAGTACCTCTGACCTTCTCCCTCTCCCCCCCGAATGATCCATGGTCGGGTCCGACACACTATTTAGGTCTCCCCCTAGCACTAGGCCCGGGAACTTTCCCTGACTAACAAGCCTAAGAGTTCAGGGAAGAATTTCGGTTCATATGTAGTGGGTGCATAGATGTTACCAAATGTGACTTGTTCCCCATACAACTGCCCCACCACAAAAACATATCTGCCTTCCTTATGGTCTTTCACAACTTTTTTAACTTCAAATGGTAAACTCTTGTGCACTAGGACAGCCACCCCCCACTTCCGTGAAGAGTAGGAAGCAGCAAAGCACTTACCTACCCAGCCTCGAACAAGTTTGGCGTGCTCAATTTCCGAAAGGTGGGTCTCCTGCAATAGTGCTACTTGTGTACCCCGCTTCCTAAGTGCTGTTAGGAGCATTGTGCGCTTGATCGGGCTTGTGACCCCCTGTACATTCCAGGAGACCACTGTTAAATCTTGTTTGCTACCCATATTCAGACTCCTCTTTGTCCCCTGCACAAGAGTCAACCATTGGACTTCCCCATGCCCTCCAGTATACCACCTCAGTGATCCATGCCCAGTTCAGCATGAGATGCATGCAACAACATACAGTAGAAATAACAACAAGATAACAAAGCAACATGAATAATAAACCCCCCCAACTGATAGAATACAACCATCATCCCCTAAGTTCCTACTACCCCACCTTCTGATCTCCACAGTAAAAGATATCCCCATTCCAAATTTTACCACTACGTATTTTTCCCAAACCGTAGCCCCCACCCCCCCTTTGTGACACCAAATGCATTCCTAGCATGAGTGTCAGATATCCCATTCAACGATATCTATGCCCCACTGCTCCCGCCATAGCCGATTGGTTTTCAACCTTGTAACTAAAGAATTAAAGGAGAAACTAACGCTTACCCAGCTGCGAAAGCAGGAAAAAACCTGCCCCCTCACAAACAACTTTAATATTCCCCTGTGCTGTCTCACCCTCCAACCCCACCCCACTGGCACCCGGAACCCCCCCAACAGGAGCACGCCCCTACTAAGCTTTACAGCCCACCTGAGCCCTCATAGAAATGCATCCGGTTATCCTCTAATTTAATTCTCCTTTCCTTTCCTAACCCACCCTCCAATCCCATTAGGCCCTTTTCTCCTTCCCCTCATTATCCATCCATGATACGCCTCTCTTCAGGGAAGCTTCCTTTGCAGCAGATCCTAAGGCCGCGGGGAAGAGGTAGGCTGTGCCTCAAACATACGCGCTAAGCCATCCTTCCGCCATGAACTCATTAGTGGGCCATTCGATTCCCCTCCATGACCCTTCAGCCTTCCTTTTCTCCTCTGTCCGTGGCATTTGGCTCCCCGGGGAGCTATTCTGTTCCAGTCATTTACCATTTACATGTTCTGTACATTCCAGGTGGGGAATCAGCTGGGGTAATCGACTCTCTACATGTCAGGCCTACTACCCGACCCAGTCTCTCATTAGGAGGGGTCCCAGGACAAATCTTCTGGGCTCTGGGTGTGCAAACAGTCCCGCGTACTCCTATCTCCAATAGCCGGGCCACACAGACAGGGAAACATTCCAAACATAACTGTTGCAACGGCAACCAACTCACAGTTCAGCATCTAATCAGCCTTCTCCATGGTCTCGTTTACCCAACTTCTTTTGCAGGTCAGTCACAAATATTTCCGCCTTCTTGAACTCCCAGAAGGAGTACGTCACCCCCTCATATTTTATCTTTAGCACTGCTGGATAAATCATAAAGTTTTTGATCTTGAGGTTTCTCAGTTGGGCCATAAGCGGGTTGAACACCTTTCTTTTCTGGAGATGTCGTAGAGAATAATCTTGTGAGATAAACACTTGTGCCCCTTCATATTCCAGCACCCCGTTTCCTCTGTAAGCTCTGAGTGTCGCTTCTCTATCTTGAAAAGAATGGAATCGGAGGATTATCTGCTGTGGGGGCTGATCTCCCGATGGTCACAGCATGACTGCTCGGTGAGCCCGCTCCAACTTGAAGCAGCCGTTCTTTGGCTGGATTCCTAATAACTTCGGGAGGGTCTGGGCACAGAAATTCATGACATCTCCTTTCTCTGCACCTTCCGGTAGGCCTCATAAATTAAGTCTTCGATAGTAATTTTCCTGGTAGTCCATGGCTTCTTTGAGCTCCTCCAGTTCATTCTGTAGCTGCAAAACTTGTCTTGGTGTTTCTGCGTTTTCATCCTCCAGTCGTGATATGTGCTCCTCAGCCTCCTCTATTCTACTGGAGTGCACAGCCTGTTGCTCCAGTACCTCTTGCAATTTTAGGTCATTCTTCTCTTCTAATTTCAGCAGTCTATGCTCCAACACAGCAATCACTTGGCCAGTAACTTCTCGGCCTAGCGCACCGATTTTGGCTGCCGACAGGGAGATTTTACCCTCGCTTTCACCTGATGTAGAGGCCATGGGAGCCACTGTCTTTTTCCCTGTTTTTCCAGCAATCCGCTGACTTTTCCCCTTAGTGGGCACAAGATAATCTTCCATAACATTTTCATAAACCGATTGGTACCATTGCAGTATTTCGAGGTCGGTCTTTTCCACTCTAATTTTAATTTTAATCAGCTGTTAGCACGGAGCAGCTTGGTGGCATGTCTATCTTGCTAGCTGCTCATCAGTGCTAACAGGCTTAATTATAAATTCAGCCTGATACCATTTTTGACTGAGTTTTTTTTCTTTTAACCTTGTTAAAGCAAACGAGGTGATCTGTGCTATGGAGTGTAATACCTTTTTGTGATAGTTCGTGTTTTATGTGAAAATAATATATTAACCCTGACACTGAAGGAATTATTATTATGGAAGTCATGTATTGTCTCTTTGTAGTCTTGTCCATTATTAGTGCTACTATGATGTGATGCTACACTGAATATGTAGTGAACAAGCAGAAACTACTGTTCGAGTCCCACCAGAAGCTTATACAAGAAGTTGGACTTCGACTTCGTTTGCAGCAGAATAGAAGATTAACATTTAATGTTTAGGGACAGAATCAAACTGTATATAAAATATGTCTATTCAAAATATTTGTCTCCATTTATACACCTTGCTTATATCTTTAGCACTTTTCCAGTTGTTAATAGGAGGATGCCGCTTCAACAATGGTTGCTTGGAAAGCACTCCTCTTGATAAAGAGCAAGATGCTTAAAACGTTGAGGTCATTGTGCTACTACCACCTTGCATTTTTAAACCATATCACATATGCAAATTCAATAAATCATCACATAATTACTTGCACTTTCTCGTTGTACTGTGACATTTTTTCTGGCAAGTGGAGAGTGCTTTATTTTTGCTCATTTTACTTTACGTAGTCACAAGTAGCACCCCCTAGATAGCTCTGGAGCTGCCTTTTTGCTACATGAATGTAGAAGCAGGCAGCTTGCTGTACTGACATTTTAAAACAGGGAGAGAGGAAGGAACAGGTGACAGAGCTTCTTAGAGAGCAAGTAGAGGGAGGGGAGGGATTGAGGGTGGAGGCAAGGTAGCAGAGGAGAGAACCAAACTTGAATTTAGTGATGGAAAAACAGTAGGAGAGACATAAGCCCATTAAGTGGGAAAGGGAGACAAGTTAGAGAATAAGGAGCAGTGGTGGGTAGAGGGAAGCTAATTTAATGTGAAGCAACAGAAGAAATTGTAACAGAGTGGATCTAGCCTGGCCAGGTTGATGATGAAGTACCATAGTCAACAACATCACCATATTCCAACACTAGGAGGACCATTTTGAGTAGGTTTTCATGGTGAGTGCAAGGGGGTTACAAGCTTTGTTCCGATACAGTGTGTAATAACCCCACTCTCTACAGTAGGGGGCAGGGTAGGGCAAGCTTTATTCCAATACATTGCACTAATCTTGGGGAAGTATTTTGCATAGATAGCATCCAAGTGACTAGAGGAACTGAGGTGCTGATCCAACCAGACATCAAGGGTACTTCCTGCAAGAAGGGAGCTATCCAGGGTCCTGAAGGCTGGGGTAGAATGGAGCCTGGCTAACCCCTGTCTATAAATATCATAGAGACCATGGATGGGATTTTTAAAGAGTTGGACGCAGCACTTGTGTCTGTATTTCGGTCGCATGCTGTGTACAGGCAAATGTGTCAGGATGCTAGTGGCTTATCGACAAACATCCCAGCGCATCTGCAACACTTGATTATGCTTCTAATTTAGAAGCACGCATCACTCTTAGGACACTAGTTGGCTGATGGGTGAAGTTAGACCACCTTGCAGGTGGTCTAACTATTTGGGTGGATTTCTGGCAGCCGTGTCCGAAAAATGGATGTGGCAGTCTGAAAATCCTGCCCTATTTCTTTTGGTATTCCAGGTGGGCTGGCTTGCACAGAACCAACACTGGACATTATTAAATGCCCACTAGAGCTGGACTTCTGACTTGGGGGGGCACATGACCCACTAATGAAAAGCAAGGTGTCATCCACATACATGTGAATTTGCAAATAATAAACATGCCTTGAGGAGGAAACTGAGGAGAAGTGAGAACAGAATGGAGCCTAGAACACCTGACCCAGTAGAGATGGGGAAGGGAGCCACCTACAAGCACCGCATGACAATGGTCAGCCAAATAGGAGTGGAACCACCTAACTGAGAGGTCAGAGAGGCCAGCCCTAGCAATGCTGTCAAGTAGGATGAGACTGCAGAGGTAAGCCAGTTCTAGTTATCCCATCAGGATGGAGTTAGAGAACCAGACGAGATGGGAAGAGATGGAGTAGAAAGGGCTGAGGAAGGGCAAGGAGGAAGGACATGCAGACACACACACACACACCCCACACACACACAAACTATTTATACAGCAGCAACACTTAACACTAAACATGTTAGGAGAGTAGATGAGGAACCTAGCTAGGGTTTCTCCTGAACAGGGGACTAGTAGCAGCAAGGTGAGTAACAGTAAGGTTTTAGTTCAGATTAGGTTAGGGGAAGAGGCAAATGAGGGAAGGCTGATAAGGCCTACATTCAGCATGAAAAAAACGGAGATTAGGAAAGAGTAAGGGAGAAGGAATAGGAAAAAGCAAGAGAGGATCAGGAGAAAGATGGAAAGGGGTCTGTCTGCCTTAATGCCAGGAGTCTGGGAAATAAAATTAGTGAGTTCTGGGCAATGGCGGTAGACACTGAGATGAATCTAGCAGTCATCACAGAAACTTGGGCCACAGAGAATAATGACTGGGACCTGACAGTCCCAGGCTACACCATGTTTAGATGGGATATAGGAAAAGGTAAAGGAGGAGGTGTAGCCGTATATGTCAGAGAGGGCATAGAGGCAGTGGAGGATGGAAACATCAGGGGAGTTATAGGAAAAACAGAATCACTGTGGGTTCAGGTCATGGCATCCTCAGGCAAGAAACTATGAATGGGGAGTGATCTATACACCTCCAGGACAGGGGGCGAGAGAGAGATATGGAATGAGGATCAGAACTATAAAGGGGGTGGCAAAGGGGAAGGTGGTGGTGGTGGGAGATTTAAACCTGCCAGATATTGATTGGGTCATTCCAGTGGCCAGGATCTCCAGAAATCAGGCCTTGCTGCATATGCTGTAGGACTGCCTGCTGGTGCAGCTAGTTAAAGAACCCGCTAGGCAGGCTGCTGTTCTCAATGTGGTGCTCACCAATTCAGAAGTGGTAGGAGGATTGAGGGTAGGGGAGCCACTAGGATCCAGCCACCATAACTCTATATGGTTTGACCTGGCCCTTGGGACAGGTAAGCCCTCATCAAAGGCTGAAGTTCTAGATTTCAGAAGGGCAGACTTCAACTGGATGAGGGAGCTGGTCTGGGACAAGTTAGTCGGAGAGTGGACAGCATCAGGGATGTGAAGGAAAGATGGGGGCAATGAAAGGGGCCATTCTTGATGCAACAAAGTCTTGCATGAGGATAGTATTCAAAAGAAAAATGTACAAAAGACCAATATGGTTCTCTGGAAGGGTCAGGGAAGCAGTGAGAGCCAAAAAGAAGGCCTTCACCAGGTACAAGGAAAAGAAGAATGGGAAGACCACCAAATGCGAACAAGGGAAACCAAGATGGCAGTCAGAGAAGCAAAGGCAGGCACAGAGCTGCATATTGTGGGGAGGGTCAAGGGTGGTGAAAAACAGTTCTTTAGATATATATGGGAAAAAGGAAAGCAGGGAGGAGGAATTGTTAGGCTAACAGAGGGAGGTAGGGTAATTGAGGATGATGGGCAGAAAGTAGCCTTTCTTTTTTTTATTTCTTTTTATTCACTTTAAAATAAACAAGTCAATTACATTACATTTGGTGGTACAAGGTAGTATCTGTCACTGCAGGAGTGATATCAAACATTTGCTAGCAACAGGATTTACAAGTCCAACAATAGTTGATACATCATGTAGGGTACTATACGAAGTAAGTTATGGACAGACTGCACTAAGTGTTACCTATCCAGGCAGGATATTCCAGAAGCCAGCAGCACTAAAACCTGTGGGGCACAGTAATGAAAAGTATGTAAAGGATAGCTTTAAAATTATGGTACATATAACCATTATTCCCACATTCCTGTCTGTATTCTAGTAGGAACAAAGCAGCATTTCTTAATGACTACCTTTGCTCTGTATTCATAAGGGAAGCCAGAGGGCCTCTGTCAGAGAGTGGCAAAAAGGCACTGTAAGGGGATTCCTGACAGGAGGCAGCAAGTATTTACAAGTGAAAGGGTTTGGAAAGGGTTCGCAACCCGAACAATTGATAAGGACCCGAGATTGGATGAAATGCATTTGAGGGTGCTCCAGGAATGGGCAACATAACTAACTGAACCCCTGGTATGGCTATTCATATTCAAAGACTAGAGGGTAGCAGATGTAGTCCCACTTTATAAGGGGGGGGGGAGAAGCAACCAGGTAACTGTAGACCTGTCAGTCTTACGTTTATTGATGGTAAACTGAGGGAGACACTAGTCAGAGTACCTCGTGAACTACCTGGAGAGCAATGTACTCCAGGACATTAAAACAGCACAGGTTGGTGGCAAGAAGTGCTTGTCGGACCAACCTAATAGTATTCTTTGACTTGGTAATAAGGGGAATGGATATGCTGTGAATTTACTCTACTTGGATTTCAGCAAGGCCTCATAGAAGGTTGCTGAAGACGCTCGAGGATCTGGGTACAGTGAAGGACACAGTTAGATGGGTGAGAAACTGGTTGGAAGGGAGACAGCATAGGGTTGTGGTTAACGGAGTCAAATCAGAAGAGAGGGAAGTCACCAGTGGGGTGCCACAAGGATTGGTCCTGGGTGCAGTCCTTTTCAATATGTTAATTAGTAATATGGGAGAAGGAATCCAGAGCAAGATGTGTCTTTTTGCAGACAACATTAAGCTCTGTGGCAAGGTAGGCAGCGAGGAGGGGGTTAGGGAGATGCAGAGAGACTTGCAAAAGCTAGACAGGCGGTCCGACATTTGGCAGTTGAAATTCAATGCCAAAAAATGCAAGGTTATGCACATAGGGAACAAGAACCCAAGGACAGAATACTGGATTGGGGGGGTAAAGCTGTGTATGACCTGTGAGGAAAGAGACTAGGGTTCATCATCAGTGACTCCCTAAAACCACTGTAACAAGGCTTACAGCATATAGAGGTGTATAGGAAGGGGTATTGACAGCAGAAGGAAGGAGGTATTACTACCTCTCTATAGTTCACTGGTGAGACCCCACCTGGAGTACTGTGCCCAGTTCTGGAATCCTCACCTAAGGAAAAATAAGGGCAGGCATGAGGCAGTGCAACTTAGGGTGGCAAAAATGATTTAGGGCCAGCAGGGCAGATCTTGCAAGGATCAGCTCAAGGCACTGAACGTGTACTTTCCAGAGGTTAGATGAGAGAGAGGGGAGGATATGATAGAGACCTTCAAGTTCCTGAAAGGAATGAACAAGAAAAACTGTGAGGAACTACTTAGCATAAGTAGTGGATCATGAACATGGAGGCATGAGTGGAAACTGACATGGGGAAAGATTTATGAGGGAGGTGAGAATTTTACAGAAAGGGTGGTGGAGCCATAGAACAATCTCCCAGCTGATGTGGTGGGCGCCAAAACTATCAGTGGTTTCAGACACGGCTGTGACAGAGCGAAGAGCTTAGTGGTTGCTAAGGGTGATAGCGCTAGGGCAGGGAGCAAAGGATGGATAGTGCAGGTTGGAAACCTGTATGGACAATAGATTCCCAGTTTGTTAGGCTTTATGGGCACATTGGATAAACCAGTGGTCTTTTTCTGCTGCCATTGTTTATGTTTCAATGTAACACAACCAGCAATCACAGTACTCCATTACCTTCTTACCCCCATAAGAACGGGTTTGTCCTTTGTGGTTAGTACTGAAGTGCCCTGATGGACAAGTGTGGTGTAGACTTTAACATGCTCACATTTTACCTGACTGGCAGATATAGAAAGGGCTTCAGTTTCCAGTGAAATAGATGCCGTACCGGTCATCAGCACTAAAGACACCTCATAAAGCTTAGAAGCAATGTCTAAAGGCAGAATGGCAGAAATAATATGATACTGAATGTAAAAATACCTCACTTACAGCGCAGCCACTCCCCAGTTTGCAGAGCTGAAATGGGATGCTATCAGGTATGTGGACAGCCCAATGATGGCGAGCGAGGGTGCAAGAACCATGGGGCTGCAGTGCTGGGGTATTATTCCATAAATACCAGAGATTCCTAGGATTATTTGCAGGACCCCTCCAACAAGCACAGCTCCATTGACCTGTGTCAAAACACCAGTGGGAAGAAGAAAATCAAACAAAATCTAGCCAGGCAACAAATAGGGATATCAGACTTTCATATGTAAATGAAATAAAGCTGGGGTTTCTGGGCCGGCATGGTAGTAGAGTGCTTATGCACCTACTCGCCATATTGAAGTTCAGTGGTTAACCACCAGCTCCGCACTAGAAGCCAAAGTCTCAGCTGGAGCCAGTGAGATGTAGAGGTGCAGTCCGCAGGATGTGCCTCCCTATTGCGAGGGTTTGTTGGCACTCTGTTGGATACATCTGCCCCCTAGTAACCCAAGGAGACAGAACAGGCACAACTACTAAACCCCTCATCACTCCTCCCACACTGATGGCATTGCTGTGCAGTGCACCATGGATTGCTTAACCCTGGAAGTCAGCTCCCATTGCTGTGGGACCATTTCTGTCCCTGGCCCCTACAGGGATGACACATCACAGGCTGCTACATCAGTAAGTGCAGTGGTCAGGTGCAGGATTCAGGAGGTGGCAAAGTGACTGTTGTCACTGTTACAAGGAGGATGCAGGCTGTGTCTTCAATTCAGGGGAGGGACAGGGTATAGGCAGAAAATATAGGGACTCCTGTGGATCTTCACACATGTGCCCACCCCAACTTCACAGGAACTCAGTTCTTAGAAACATAGAATCTGTTGACAGAAAAAGCTCTGTTGACCCATTGTGTCCACTCATTCCTACCAAACTAATGTTGAGTGAGAGAGCCCTTAAGCCTCTTCTTTGTCCCCTTCCTCCCTCCCTTTCTGGTGTATTCTTTACCAAGCTCTTCTATCTGTCGTCTCCCCCCTCTTGCTTGAATCCCCCAACTGATTTCGCACAGACAACCTCCTCTGGTGGCCAGCTCCACCCTCCACCACCCTATCCGTGAAAACATACTTCCTGGTGTCTCTCTTAAACTTGTCCCCTGCCAGCTTCATGGAGTTGCCCCTGGTGTTTTGTGTTCCCACTCAGTCTAAACAGTTTCAAGCAATACACTTTATTTACCCTGTGGGGGTATTTGTATGTTTCAATCATGTCCTCTCACTCCTTTCTCACTAAAAGCATGTAACATGTTTAGATCTGATTCCAGCTCTGACAGCCTCACCTCGTACAGCCTTCCTGCTGCCCCTGGATCATCTTGGTTACCCCCCTCTGCATGGGCTCCCCTCTGTCCCTGTCTTTCATTAGCAGTGGGACTCCAAAACTGCCATAGTACTGGCAGGTGAATTCTCTCTTCACTTCCAAAATTATATGAGAGTTCCCATTCCTCTGACACCTTTCATCATTAAATACTCTAAATGACTTACTCCTTGTAGAGATGACACAGTCCCCACCCCCCAAATTTAGACGGGACAGGTCCCCCTCTTGAACATTTTCAATTAAACCACAACTACCTCCTCTCCTGCCTCTGTACCATGGCAGTCACACCCAATCATGACTCGGGGGGGGGGGGGACTGAAAAAGATGCCAGTAGAGGGAGGGAAGGGGGAGGTGTAAAGTCAATGGAGATACCCTGACTGGAAGGGAAAGTTCTATTTCCTCCTTTCCCCATTTTCCCTCTCTTGTCCCCCAGCTTGGCAAGGAGGGCCACCATGGCCGCACCTGATGTCTGGGTGGGTGGGGTGCTGCCTTCACAGCCAGCACCAACGTCACACCTTGGCCACCCAGCAGGGAGACAAATAAATTCTGGGCACAGCTGGCCTTCCTGGCAGCCTAGCATCTCATCTCAGTAACACTATTCACCCCCAAGCCTGTCATATGGCAATGTGCCGAGGCCTGATTATGAACCACCTGCAC
This sequence comes from Neoceratodus forsteri, assembly GCA_016271365.2. NCBI lineage: Eukaryota > Metazoa > Chordata > Ceratodontiformes > Ceratodontidae > Neoceratodus > Neoceratodus forsteri. Next base: position 1,377,074,070 of record CM028132.1, on the reverse strand, counting down.
TTGCTCTGCTGGGCCTACCTCCCAGATGTCAGTGGCAAAGCTGGTTCACTTGTGGCAGGATTCTGTTCCAGACATTGGCTAAGATGCCACTTGATGCCACTGATGATTTGAAACATTGAGCATGTTGGGGTGGGGGTCCAGGACAAGCACAAGGGTGAAAGGGGATTGCAATCCGGGTTTCATTTAACTCTGTTTTGGAAGCATTGGATTTCTAAAAATACGGTTAAAATGTACAACATAAAAGTAAAATATCTGGCTCCCCAAAGAGAAACAAAAAGGAAAATGAGGTGGCATCCAATCCTGTAAACATGAAAGTCAAAACTAATTAATTATTTTTTCTATATAGGTTTTTATACCCCAAGCAGCCCCCATGTCAACCCTTCTGAGAAACTAGTAACCACAAAGCCTCATTGCCCATTAACATTTCTGCTTTAGCTCCTGATTCCCTTCCATGGTGAGGCTCTGGAGGGGCTAACCTGTCTTTAGCAAGCTCTTTGATCCGGAGGCAGACTGGCAGCAGGCTCCATATAGTGTGGCCAGATCATTTATTTATTTATTTTCGTTTTTGTTGACCGGGTAAGTGCACTAGACAAATCCTGCCTATTTTCAGGCACGACCCAGGGGAGGGGGATACAGATGAATGCCAACTGACCTTGAACCAGATTAAGCTGTTGGTGGTATTTTTAGTGAATGAGGGAAATTTGGCCAGGACACCGGGGGAAATTCCCCTACTCTTTTCGATAAGTGCCATGGGATCTTTAACATCCACCTGAACTACCACTAATCCAGGCAGATGGGACCTCAGTTTAACGTCTCATCCAAAAGACGGCACCTCAGAAGTGCAGCACCCCTCTCATGCTGCACTACAGTGTCAGTACTGGGATATTAACCCAAGTGCCAGATGTGGGAACTGAACCCACAGCCCTCTGATCTCCCAGCCTCAGAGGCGAGTGTGCTTCCTACTCCATCATTCATTTTTTCTTTTCTTCCCTTCCTCCATGCGCTAGATAGTGTTGCACAGTCTAGAGGTGACCTTAGATGCTACAGCAATATTCCTGAAGAGAGCAATCTTCCTGATCCATCACAGCGGTGCTGTGGTGCTGGATGAGGTACCAACCCCTTCTCAGGGTAGGAAGTGCTTCCATCGGCAGAACTGATCTTCTTTGAGGATATCTCCTCCATTTGACCACACCTTTGGAACTAAAAGTAGTCAACATTAGGACCACATGGAAACTTTTGATAGCCGAGGGCTGCCCACAATGACTTGCAGCATCTACATTTATGTATACAAGGACAGTCTCATCACTCCTCAATTCTTTTCCCATTGTTGGTCATCCTCGTTGGGCCTGCTCGAGGAAATGTTGTCAACCTAGCCATTGATGTTTCTTATTTTACTTTACTTAGTGTTTTTATTTGCCATCTCTGCATGCTTGCAAAGTCAAAAGAACCTTTATTTTGTTATTATAAGTGTGGAGGTAACATTTACAGAGAAGACACGCATGCGGTTCATGTGCCATCTGGGTCTGTCTCAAACTGTGAGGTTTTGTGCGATTTGCCAGAACTTTGACTTGGCTACAAGGCAATGCCATAAGAAAGCTCTAGAAAACGTCCTTCTCAAGACATTGAAATCCACAGACAAGGAACAGTGTTCAAAAACTGTGTTTCTCTCATCATCTGCAGAAAAACAGCTAACAAAATCTTAAGATTGAGACAAGAAATGGTCAGTATTGTGGGCCGTGTCATTGCCCAGCCATAAGCATGGATATATAGATAAAGACAACTCTGCTTTGCCAGCAAGGTCTGGGTCACTGTTGAGAAAAGGTATGTCCCCATCAGTGCTCACGCTGGCGGCGGCAACTACAGCCCACCAACCATCACTGAGACACCAAGGTTGGGGCTTGGCTTACAAACTGGCATATCTACTAAGTATGGTAGGACACCATCGTTGTCGGGCCATGGCGAGTCAATGCAAGTAGTCCCAGCCCCTTTACAAAGTGCCAATGACTCTCAGGCTGTTATGGCATTATTTTCAGAAATGATGCAATGCATTCTGCCAGATTTACCAATGCAGGCAGTTATTTCATTAACGGGTCTTCCTGATAATCAACCCTCATCTATGGGTTCCTCTAGCACACCACAGATCCCTCCCTCTCAGCCACTGCCAGTGTCACATTTCACTGTGTGGCTCCTGTCATCGATTATGCTGACGGTGATGTAGTACAGTATACTGTAATCCTGACCTCATGGATTTAGAGGAGGAATATGAGGGAGAACAATCTCTGGCACCTTGCTCTAGTTCTGCCCTCTCATCCTGCAGCGAGGACTCGGTGGTTTATACCCCGAGATCCCCTCCTGAGAATGCATCTTTTCAAGCCATGATGCAGCAAATGCAGTCTGCCATGGGCTTTGCTATGGAACAGGAAGATTCCATAAAAAGGAATCTTGTTTAATGTTTGGAAGTGCCCTGCTCCCCCCTCCATTATAATTCTACCTATATATCCTTCATTAGAGGATGCTACCTTTGCTGCATGGTATAGACCAAACTTCTGCCTGCATTCCTAGAAAGGTTGATAAGCAGCATTCTGCACCATCTCCTAGGACTTGTGATGCTAACCAACCAGAAACCAATTCTGTGGTCATTATGACTGCTCATGATAGGTCTAAGGTCCATAGACATATGAGTACGTTGCCTTCTGATAAAGAATCTAGGAGGCTGGATGTGATGGGCAAATGTACTTGTTATGCCTCTGCATCACAGGGTCTTAGGATTACGAACCACCAGGCACTCATGATAAAATATCAGAACAGCCTGTGGAAAGCTGCTCATACTATAGCTGAGGCTTTGTCTGATGGATCTGCCAAGAAGGATCTAATTAAAACATTGCCTGCTGCTGTTGAGGTTGGCAGACTTGCTCCATTCAGCTTATGATGTCTGTGATGCTTCTACCAGCGCTGCTGCTTCTAGCATTTGAGTGAGGTGGTATTCTTGGCTTAGAGTTGCTGGCTTTGCCAGTGATGTGCAACAGGCAATTCTGAATGCCCATTTTAAAGGGACAAAATTGTTTGGCTATGGTATTGAAGAAGCCCTATGTGGCCATCAAACTTCAAATATCACTCTGAGAACGGTAAAGCCCCTGTATCCCACTCCTGCTGGAGGTAATGGTTAGGGTTCCTTTCATCCACCTGCTGCCTGAGGTAGCTGTACCTGCTGTCAGCAGAGCTGTGGTAGAGGAGGTGCCCCTCCTTCTGGGTCCTCTCCCCTGGATGCTCACACAAAAGCATTCAAAAGAATTGGTTCCAGTGGCCCTGATGCCTCTGGTTACATAGGCTGTCACAGAGCATAGTAGACTGAAATCCATGGAGCTCGCCTCGAGTTAATAACTATACCCCTGGATATTTTTTTAGCTTGAGAAATATATCTAATTTTATTTTAAATGTGGTCATGCTGTTGCTCCCCACCACCTCAGCTGGGAGGTAGTTCCAAAATTTGAGTACTCTAACACTGAACCAGTGTTTCCTTTTGTTAGATCTAAACTGTGGCATAGTTATCTGGTATGTGTGTGCTCTGGTAAGGTACGCTTTTTCCCTACTAACCAGGCCTAGCTGATCACACAGTGTGTTGTCATGAAATGCCCGATATAGCAAGCACATGTCACCCCTGAGTCTCCGGTATTCCAAGGAGTATAGTCCAAGCTCACCCAATCTCGCCCTGTATTCCTTATCCTTCAAGTCCCAGATCATGCATGTAGCCTTTCTTTGTATTTTTCTATGGCATTGATCTCGGTTTTGTATCCATGGGACCAGAGTTGTACACAGTACTCCAGATGCGGCCTCACCTGTGAGGTATACAGCGGCACAATTACCTCCATGTTCTGACTCCTAATATGCCTTAAAATACAGTGTGATATATTGCCTGCTTTTTTTACCACCAAATTATGTTGTTTAAAGTTTAAATCATGCATGATACGGATGCCCAAATCCCTTTCCTCCTTCACTGATTTCAAGATGCATCCATTTAACCAATATGGTGTATTGGTATTGTTTTGGTCCCACTGAACTCTTTTCCATCTCTTCCCCTCAACTCAGTAGTTACCTCAAAGGATGAGATTGGGGACATGATCTTCCTACATCTGAAGCAATGGCGGGAGATCACTACAGATGAATGGGTCCTGCAGATCTGTTCTATGGACATAAAGGACGTATACGTTCATGTACATATGTACATAGGAACATAGGTAATACAGACAGGAGGGAGCTTAGTGCCCATCTGGTTCCATCACACCCATGCAGCTTCCCCGTGGCCTAAAGCTAGTTCTCCTAAACATTAGGAGTCTCCTCAACCAAATTTCGCTACTCCAACCTCTTGCCTTCTTTCTCAACCCTGATTTTCTAATCATTACAGAAACCTGGGTAAAACCACACATCAATAATGCTTGCATTTCCATCCCCAGCTACTCCATCATTTGCCAAGACTGGCCTGGAAGTGGTAAGGGTGGAGGGGTAGCTATGTATGTTGCTTCTACCCTTACATTCACTCCTGTACTTGCAACATCCATCCCACAGACACATGAGTCCTTGCTGGTGAAGCTCACCTTCCCTTACTCCATCTCTATCTTTGTTACTGGCTTGTGTTGCTGTCCCTCTGCCCTAAAATCTGCAATCACCGACCTCCTAGCCTCACTGCAAATGCAAGCAGCAAATGGGGAACTACTTGTCCTGGGTGATTTCATCTTGAATTGGCTCACGCCTTCTCACTCCAAAATAAGACAAGATATAGCCACCCTGAACCTCTCTCAACTTCTAAATGAACCCTCCTATCCGAATACCAAATTCTCCAACCACTCTCTAATTGATTGGATACTTTCCTCCCACCCTCACTGCTTAATAACAACTGGTTTACTTCTAGACTCACTGAGTGACCACCACCTGATCTACGCAGTTCAGAAAATCCGACGCCCCAAATCCCTTACCAAAACCCTACTAACCCTGTCCTACAACTCCATGGATATCGCTTCTCTCCTTAACGATCTGTCCAGCATCGACTGGTCCTACATCACCCATGCCACCTCCATCGACTTGCACTTGCTTATTTCAAATCCAAATTTCTCTCATATTGGGATAAACATGCGCTAATGAAATGGATCGGCACTCACCTACCCTTGGTCTCTGCCGATCTTCTGGCCTGATTACGAGCTAGAGATCAAGCGTGGAAGACACACAAATGCACTGGTCTCCCCACTTATTTACAGGCATACAGAACGCTTCAGAATGCCAGCACCAGGGCAATCAGACTTGCTAAGGCTAATTACTTCAAGGACACCTTCCTAATCAACATAAACCACCCCTCTAAGTTCTGGAAGGTGGTCAAATCCCTTTTGCTCCCCCATCGCAGCCCCCCACACCTGTGCTCAACATGGGCAACAGCACATTATCTGACCCACAATCCATAGCTACAGAGTTTAACTCCTTCTTTACCTCGTGCGCTGCATCCCTCCTATTGTTCCCTCCTTCGGCCTCTGCTGACCACACCTCCCACCAATCTGCATCCTCTCCCCACTCCTCCTTCAGCCCCCTTACCCACTTGAAAGTCTTTAATGCTCTTATTTCACTTAATCCCTCCAAGGGCCCTCCGGGCTGGACACCAAAATGCTTTATCTATGCGCCCCTGCTATAGCGCTCCTCTCGCTTCTCTACTAAACCTTTCCTTCTCCCTTGCCTAATTCCTGGCTGAATGGAAACATGCTACTGTAGTTCCCAGCCCAAAGGGTGGTGACCTTTCCTTCCCTGGTAACTACTGCCCTATCTCACTCCTCCCTACTCTCGCCAAGCTGCAGGAACATCTGGTGCTACCTCAGCTCTCCTCCTTCCTTGACTCCACTTCCTTTTTCACCCCATATCAGTCTGGTTTTAGGACATCCCACTCCACCATTACCCCCCCGCTGAGGATTACTGACTTCATCCAAACGGGTATGGATCACGGACATATCACCTCTGCTATAGTTGTCGACCTTGCCAAGGCTTCTGACACTGTATTACATCCCCTCTTCCTCACAAATCTGGACAATGCAGGGCTATCAAATATGGCCACTAGCTGGTTCGTCTCCTACCTAGTAGGTAGGCCTCAATCCGTCAGAGTCTGCAACTCTCTCCCTCCTCCTACCCATAACCACTGGTGTGCCCCAAGGCTCCATCCTTGGCCCCCTGCTCTTTTCTGTCTTCCTAAACAACATGCCTTCTGCCTGCCCGAACACCTCTATCCATATGTTTGCGGATGACACCGTCTTGCATGCATCTGGACCTTCCTTATAGTGGCGACCACACTCCAGCATGACTTTGATAATGTTCAGAGGTGGTTTCACTCAGCCCAACTTGTCCTAAATGCCAAGAAAACAATCTCCATGACCTCTGGCACTAGGCAGAGATCCTTCCTCCCTCCCTCCTCCCTCCCTCCCCTGGAAGAGACTCTGTTAGAGGACTGCTCCTCCTTTAGATACCTTGGGGTCTGGCTCGACCGGTACCTCAATTTTTCTCTACACATAGATGCTATCCACAAAAAAATGTGCCCTAAACTGGGTGCCCTGTTCTGCAACCATGACTGCATCCCAGTGCCGACCCGCTGGTCTATTGTACAGAAAATGATTCTCCCCATATTCGACTGTGGGGATGTGATTTACAATGTTGCTCCCTCCACCTCCTTAACCAGACTGGACACACTGTTCCACTCCTTCTGCCATTTCACCCTTGACTGTCCTCCCCTCACTCACCACTGTACCCTATATCACTCTCTGTCACTCCCCTCTTTAGAAGACAGATGGCGTTCCCATTGTGCCACCTTCGTGGCAAAATACTGGGCCCAGTCCCTACCTTCCTACCTATCCTCCTCTCTCGCCATCCTCCCCTTCCCCTCCTATTCGCTCAGAAATTCAGACCATCTTATCTTGACTATCCCCCGTTGGATTTTCTCAGTGGGTCAGACTGCTTTTTCCTATAGGTTCCCAACTCTTTGGAATGCCCTCCCATACAGCATCCGCTCTTCCCCCTCCCCCCATGCTCACTCAGCCCTTATTAAAAACCATTTCGCCTCCCCCTGCAGCTGTTTCTAACATCCCTGGCATCCCCCCAACCCTTTGCTCTATCCTGCTTGATCCTGCATGTTCTCTCTGTAATTGGACCAAAAATATTTCGAGAAATTAACTGTATTCCCTTTGTATTATAATGTATAAATCTCTATCTGTATTTAACTAATATTTAATGTATATATTTCTGCTGTATGTTTGCTGTATCTCTACTGTAGTAATGCTCCTATTCTGTGTGCTACTTGTATGCCCCCCCCCCACCCCCGACACATCTGAAAATGAGCACTTGCTGCTCAGTATGTTCTTCCTGGTAAAACTTTCAATAAAATAAAATAAAATAAAAGACCTCCAAACCCTTCCTCCATTAAGAAGTTTCAACAGCATGCTCAATATTTCAAGTTCAGGAAATCCTACAGATAATAACCTCCACTTTATGTTGGAGAGAGAAAAATATCAGTTCAAAGTATTGCCCTTTGGCATGTCTTCTGCATCACAGGTCTTTACCAAATGCTTGGCAGTAGTTGCAACAGCTTTTTACAAGGAAGGTCAATATATTTTCCCTTGTCTAGAAGACTGGCTTCTGGTGACCAGTTCAAGGGAAGCTCTGCTACTTACCCTGGCTTGGACACATCAGTTTTTCAATAACTTAGGGGTCACAGTGAATGTGCAAAAGTGTGTGTTGACTCTCCGCCAAAGACCACAATTCATAGGGGCAGTTTTGGACACAGAGAAGGGATGTGCTCCATTGCCACAGGACAGGGCAGAGAATCTGATTGCTCAGGCACAATTGGTATACAGAAGCCACTACGTCTCTCTGACAATTATGTTACATCTACTGGGCCTCATGGCTGCAGGCATAGTGACTGTGCCACTGGCACGCCTTCATATGAGGATCCTTAAGTGGACACTCAGGGTCCAGTGGGATCAGTTGACAGATGAGCTGGACCAAATGATTTTCATTATGTCTCCTCTTCGGGAGTGTTGTTATGATGGATGTATTGCAAAAACCTCTTGAAGGGAGTTCCATTCCTTGTACCAACTCTTGTACAGATCCTCACAATGGATGCCTCGGGCTCCAGGTGTGGTGCTTATCTCGGCCTTTACCGGAAACAGGGGTCATGGACCAAGGTGGAGGCTGAGCTGTATATAAATGTCCTGGAAATGAGTGCTGCCCTGTACAGCCTCCTGGCATTTTGGCATCATCTCTGCCCTGGTCCTTTGCTGATCCATACGGACTATGTCAATGTGATGCATTGCATCAACAAACAAGGGGGCACTCACTTCTATCCTTTATGCAGGGAAGCAATGAAAGTATGGTACTGGGCTCTGTCTCATGGCATTCAGCTATCAGCCGTGTATCTCCCATGTCTCCAAAATGTCTCTTTTCCCTGCCATGGCTACCTACCTGTGCATCGCATATTTGTTCTGAACCTGGGATACAGGCATGGCAGCAAGCTGGGGCAAAAGGCGGCCCAAAAGTAAATGATTTTTCTAAAAGAAATGGGATTCTATTTTTCCAGCAATATTTTGCATTAACTTCCAAAAGTCTGTCTCATTTAGAACACAGGCTTCTGAAACTGGAGTCCTCGGAAACATTCTGACTTTAAAAAATTGGGATGACTTCCAGAAGTGGGCGCATGGAAGTTTTTGAGTTCTACCAAAAAAAAAAAAGGCAATTGACTTTACTCTGATTAGATTTATGGAAAACCATTGTTTAAAAAAAAAACAAAAAAAAAAAACATCACCAACAAATATAGAATTCTGCGTCTGCACAGTTAGTTAATTCAAAATTTCTGACCAGGAAAGGCACACTGAGCTAGGGCCCTTTTCCAGATGCAAATCAACTGAAACTGAACCAGATTAAGCTGTTATTTATTTATATTTCAGGAGTATAGCCAGGAAGGATATACTGAGCTGATAAAAGCTCATTACCAGATGCATAATGGGGGGAGAGGGGAGGAAAATGCAATCGGTATTATAGATCAAGGGAGCACTCCCGACCAATTGGAGCTCTCCTTTTCCCTGTGCATGAGGCACTCTTATTCTGTGAAGAGTGTTTCATGTGCAGATGCCCTGGAAATGGGCATGTTCTGAGAATTTTAAAAATAATATATATTATTGATCGCTCTTGATCAATCATATATTACTACGTCCTCCATCGCCTCTATTTGCTGAAAACAAGTGGGAGGCTGTTGGTTAACTAGGATCTGCAGCTTATCCGTTAGGTAGGGAAATGGGCAGACTGGGTGGGCCAAGTGGTCCTTATCTGCCATCAAATTCTATGTTTCTATGTTTTGTTTGCCTTCAGCTTCAACCAGAACAGCTCAGCTTCACTTCGCTGTTCTCGCTTCAGTTGAAGTTAAGCGTGAGAAACCACTCGTTTTCAACAACGAGTGGCTCCGGGGGACATATTAACACATAAAAGAACAAAAAGTGCAGTAACAGAATACATCATAAAGTAAATAAGAAGCAATATGGAGCATCAACATAGGAGCAAAGTACAAAAAATACAGACGTGCATACTAACAGTCGATGCAGTATAAACAAATCACAGTGTGCAAAAGGTGGATAAAACTGCACTTAAACAGGAGCATTGTAACAATCCCAACTGGGGTGAATAAGTGTGGGGGGGCACCAAAGCAAAACAGGGAAAGAGCAACCAGTGGGAGAGGGAAGGAGGTGGTTGCAAGGTATGGATCAGGGATAGTTGCAGGAAGGAGATATAATGTCACAAAGCAGAGACCTTAAGGAGAAGGAGGAAAAGGCAGAGTGGCTAGACAGGGGAAAAGTGGACTGGAGTTTAGGGAAACAGTGTGAGATGGCAGCTTGGGCCAGCCTGCCAGTGCTGTGATAGCACTACCGCTTGCAATGCCGCCAAACCAGGTTTGGGAATGTACCCGGGGAGGAGGAGGAGGAGGAGGAGGGCCGGCTGGGAGGAGGAGGCTTAAGCATCTGAGGACCGCTCATCTTCTCTATGGAGGGAGGGGAGACAAGGCTCAGTGCTTGACTGGCCTCTGGTGGAGGCCAGAGGTAAGGCAAGCTCTGAAGCCACTGAAGGGGGAAGCTTGATTGACATCAGCAATTGCGCCTTGACATCAGGGCCAAACACCAAAAAGGGTTCGTTGCTCACCAGGAAGATGGAGTGCCCAGCCAGACCCCAACTCTCCTCTTTATCTGTCCCACTGAAGTGTCCCAATGAAACTTGAAAGTTCGGGGTGTACGGGCCCCGCCTGGGGGGAATAGCCAAGGCTACATGGGGGATCACCTACGTGCTCCAGGTAAAAGAGGAAGGGGCAGATGTCAGTGGCGACTCCCAGTGGGACAGTGGGCAGGGAGTGGGGGAGCATAAACAGGAAGTCAAAAAAAAAAAAAGAAGACAGCTTGGCCAGTAACAGATTTCTTGTCGGGGTTGAAAAGGGAATGGGAAACAGAGCTGTAGAGTGGGTAAGAGGTAAGGGGGAGGTGAGAAAGGAAAGGTAGGAAGGAAGGAAGGGAGTCAAGCCAGAATGTGGATATAAAGGAGGCACAATGAGAAAGACACTTGGCATTAAGGGAGGGTAGGGAGAGGGAGGAGTAAAGAGTGCAGTGGGTCTGCACAGTCCAAAGCAAAACAGCAGAAGGAGTGAAAGAAGGGGTCAAGCTTGGCTAGGGAGGATTTGGGAGCGGAAATGTAGCCTATGTCACCTTAGTCGAAGATGGGGAGGATTATCTTCAAAATAATTTCACAGTGGACAGGAAGTAGGATACTTGCTTGGTTCCTGCAGAATGCACCAAGCTTGGGGTGAAGCTTAAGGTGGATAGCATCAATGTGTGCCGAGAAATCAAAATGATGGTCAAGTCAGACCAAGTTTTTGGTATTTTTGTGAATGGGGTAATTTGGCCTGGACACCAGGGAAATTCCTCTACTTTTTTCCAGAAGTGCCATAGGATCTTTAATGTCCACCTGAACCACCACCAGAAAAGAAAGACAGGGTCTCAGTTTAACATCTCAAGTATGACATGCCCTGACAGTATAGCATCCCCTAGAACTGCACTCGGGTGCTAGCGTTTATAGTATGAACCCCATCAGTGTGGAACTAGAACCCATGACCTTCTGACTCAGAGGCGGATATGTTGCCAACTGAGCCATGCCTATATATAGCAGCCATTTCATGGAACCTTGAGACAAAAAGTGATGTCATGGTTGGGCATGCTATATGTTACTATGTACTGCTTGCCCAAGCATGATTCAAGGTTCCTTGAAATGGCAACTGCCTTGATTTACAACAGAACCAATTTAGACAGAGGCATCTCTGACATATGGACACCTACAGGTCACGCTAATACATTGTTTGAATGAAAGAATGAATGAAAGTTTGATTGAAAGTGCTTTGTATAGGTTTTTGGACTAAGGGTGACCCAGTATATATACATTCCCCTGTAAAACCATTCATTTCTCATGTTAGGATGGGCCTACCTCTCTGATTGGCTGGATCCAGCTTCCTGCAGTCATGTTGTCTTGTCCTGTATGCACTGTGGGGGCCTCAGTAGTACCTGGAGCACATCAATTCAATAAAGAGTCACAGAATGTTTCAACGGTAAGGAGGTGGTGTGGCCTAATGGCTAGTTAAAAACAAAAGCAACTATGAATGAGGAGGGGCCAAGTTCACACTAACAAATGATTTTTGGAAAGAAAGACTCATAGATCATTGATTTGCTTATGTCACCATCTTGTTCTGAATGCCACAACACCCCTTTTTCTTTAAAGTACCTTTCAAAGTTCACATTTAAGGGTAGATAAAGTGTTGCCTGGCACTAACTTCCCTGTGAGTCTCTCCCAAATATCTACCCCTCGACCTGTGAAGTAGTTCTTTTGATATTACCCTTGAAGGGTCCTCATTTTCCTTGGCATTTTGGGCCACTCTCTGTCTCTCATCTCTGAATATTCAGAAGCACTGTGTTTGCTGTAATGGTGTTATCCCTTTCAGCACACCCTTACAGTCATAAGAGATGCTCGGGCATCTGTAGGAATATACTTCAGAACTATCTTAACTCTCCAGATAAGTTCTGGAGGGTTATCCACTCCATATTTTTTGTTTTTGTATTAAATTTTTATTATCCAGAGAATTTTTCATATAAAAAGTTATAATACACTTCATATGACATAAGGATAGACATTGTACAATCATCCATTTCTTCACATACATTTTCTACATCTTTTAGTTTATTTTTTAAACCACACTGGAGTCTTTCTACCCTAGCCACAGTGTCTGAAATTACACAGATCTGATACATTAAGTGGGGCAATTCATGCCCTTCAACAGTTATAAGTTGTATTTAAGAACCTTCATAACCTTTTAAAATTAAAATTAAAGTAAATTAAATTAAGTTGATGCCACATGGTGTTCAAAAAGAGAACTAAACAAAACTTGTGTTTTGCCTTGAGTTCAAGTTCATTTAATTATTCACTGGTCATCTTATAATTAGGATTCTTAGTTCATTTGTCTCCCCCTTACTTTATGCGTGACAGCTTCATACTGTTTATACCATCTCCCCTCCCTCTCGTATGAGTGTGGCTTCACCAGGAGTGAGAGCATTAAGGAAGTTGCCCCATTCGTTGACCAACTGTTCCTCCCTTCCCTTCAACAAGTAAGTCAGCCTGTCCACAGCCAATGCTCTAATGGTCAGACTCCTCCATTGGTCAATTGTTGGTGCTGAACTGGTTAACCATCAATTTTGTATCCCTTGTCTGGCCACCACCAGAAGGATTCCTATCCAGTGTGGATAGAGATCCAATTCCCCTTCATCTGCTACTTCTACCCCAAACAGTAGTGATCATGGGGAGAACTCCATGGGTTGGCCCCTCATCTTAGTAAGTTTGTCTGCTACTCCCTGCCAGTATGCCCCCAAATTTGGGCATGCCCAGTAGTAACGTATGAGGGTACCCTGAGTTATCCTGCATGTCCCACAAATCGGGGACACCCCTGGGCAGAACTTGTTGACCATGCGGGGGGGTAGTATAGGCAGTGCAGAAATTTATACTGCATTTCCTTATACTTATTGCAGAGGAGCAGGCCCATATGCGAGTTTAACATAATTGCCCAGTTGGGGCCTGTGATCTCTATGTTAAAGTCCCTTTCCCACCATTGCTTACCTTTGTGGGTCTCCCCCTGAAAACAGACTCTATCTTCACCGCTCTACCCATCAATCCTTTCTCATTCGTGATTGCTCCTAGTATCTCTCTCTCCACCTCCACAAACAGCGACTCCCCCAGCATTTATCTATTCAGCTTCTTATAGTAATTTCGGACCTGGAAGAATCTAAAAAGATGTGTGTGTGTGTGTGTGTGGGGTGGGTGGTACACCCATATTCATTTGTATATCTTGAAAAGTATGCATTCTTATTCTGGTTAACAGATCTCCCACACATCGTATCCCCGCTTCTGTCACTGGTTGAGACCCTCATCTCCTAGGCCTGGTAGAAAATCCAGGTTGTTTGCACTGGTACTAATATGGTGTTTACTTGTTGTACTCCTCTGCTTCTCTTGATGGCAGCCCTCACCTCCAGGCTCATGGCCACCTTCGGGTTTGTGTTCCCTAGTCTCATGTATGCTTGCATCCCCCTTCTCCCAGGTAGGCCGAGGCCTGCCCTGGGCATCCCTCCTCCTCCTCCAGGTCCAGCCACATTGCTGCACTCCCTCGACTGACCCAGTTATGTACAGTATATACATGTATTGTAAGGCCATGTAATAACCCTTTATGTCTGGGAAGTTTAGCCCTCCATTTGGTCCAGTGGCTTTGAGTCTTTTGAGGCTCACCCTTGGTTTGTTTCCTTGCCATATAAAATCTGTAAACCCCTTTTCCAACTTTTAATATCCATGTTCGTAGGGCAATAAGGCATCATCTGCATAGTGTATAGAACATGGGGCAGCACGTTCATTTTGAGAAGATTAATTCTACCCATCCATGATACTGGTAGTGCCTGCCATCTAGCTAAGTCCTTGAGGATGGTCCCAAACAGTGGTGTATAGTTCAAACCATACAGACTACCCAGGCCTTTCCCTACTTTTATTCCAAGATAGGTAAATGTCTTGTTTACCTCTCTGAGACCCCATGTAGCCCTCTTAGTTCCCCCACTTCCTCCCAGAAACATCATCTCTGACTTGTGTAGGTTTAACTTATACCTCAAAAACCCAGCAAAGTGATCTTTGATGTAGTAGAGCAGGCATCAACTGCTCCAGTTTAGTAAGGAAGAGCAGGATGTCGTCTGCATATAGCGTAATGGTATGTTGTATGCCTTGTTTACCCCTAATCCCTGAGATCCTAGGCTCACCCTGAATAGCTAATAGTTCCACTGCAGTTGTAAATAAGAAGGGGGAGAGAGGGCACCCCTGCTTAGTACTCCTTCCCAGTCGGAACTCCTCTGTTAGTAAGCCATTCACTAAGACTCTTGCTGTTGGGGTCTGATAGAAGGCTCCTACCAGTTGTATATACTTCTCTCCCAGACCAAAGTGTGCCAACACCTCAAACATGTATTTCCAATCTATTCTGTCGAATGCTTTCTCAGCATCCATGGACAAAACACATGCCTGCCCAGGATGCCGAGAACCCCACCATATTACATTCAGTAACCTTCTCATATTGTGGTAAGACAACCTGTCTTGATCTGGGTGGATTATTACGGGAAGTAACTTTTCCAATTGTAGGGCCAAGACCTTTGTCATGATTGTGCAGTCACAGTTTAGTAGGGAGATTGGTCTATAGGGTACTTGCCCGACTTGGGTATGACACATATGTTTGCTTCACAGCAGGTCTTGGGCAACCCCCTCTCCCCCCTCTCCTCCTCCATTAGGTTTTTTATGGGTTCAGCCATTTCTCCTCTCAGCTCTTTATAAGATTCCACCCCAAAATCATCTGGGCCTGCTGCCCTTCCCCTCCTAAGACAACCTATCACTTTGTACACTTCCGCAGTTGTTATTTCTACCCCAAGTGCTGCTCTATGTTCATCATTCAACTTAGGGATAGGTAACTGTTCCAGGAATGCATCCATTTCCTGAACCGACCCTTGGCATTCTGCCTGCTATAATTTACTATAAAAATCTTCAAAGCATTTTCTAATTTGTATGTCTTCTTTCACCAGGTATCCTTTCTTATCTTTTTTTTTTTGTGTTATCTATTTTCTTCCCTCCAGGCTCTGGATCCGCCACTCCTTCGGGCATCCCTAGGTCCCCCACACCCCTCCAACCTCCCCAGGCACCCTTCCGACTCATATCTGCAGCCTACCTCGAGGTAGCTCGGTGTTACCCTTCGCTGAGTCGGTCCCTCTCCTCTGAGGGGGAAGGCACTGGAGGGGGGATAGCTCAGCACACTATTCTTTTTCTCGGCCTTGGGTGCTACTGAAATGGGGCAGACCCCGCAGGAAGTCTTCAGGCGCGCCTTGGACCGGGTGTTGTCATCCGGCCAATCCGGAGCATTTTTTCTTGTTTTTCCTGGTTGTCCTCCTGCACTGCAACCTGTAGTGCTCCTGGTCTCCACTGGGGCCACTACTTGAGTGAGGCTTCCCACCCAGCCCACCCCGGAGAGGAGAGCAGTCCTTTGGAAGCTCGATCCTCCTTCCCCTGCCAGCCCCCGGCGTACCAAGTCTGTTCCCAAACCCGGGTCGCTGTCGTGGTTCGAGGTGTGGCATCCAGCGCCTCAACCCTCTGTGTCACTGGGCCAGCTCCTTTCTTATCTTTAATAGTCACTATCCTTTTAGATGTCTTACCCCTCTTCATGAGATGCACTAACAGGGGTCCTGGTTTATTTCCCCACTCATAGAATTTTTGTCTGGCATATAACATCCTAGATCTGCCTTCCTCTGTTAAATTTAGGTTCAAGGCCTCCCTAGCCACTTGAAGTTCCCTTAGTTTTTCCCTAGTCACAGTCTGGATAACCTCCTGCTCTAGTACTTGGATCCTCCCCTCCAGTTCTTTCTGATTTCATTGTCTGTCTGTTTTTTAGCCTTGCTGTATATCCAATGATTATTCCCCTCATGTGTAGCTTTCCTGCTTCCCAGAAAATTCCCTTCGAATCTACCGTTGCTTTGTCAGTTTCTACATATTTTCCAGTGTTCCTTAAGGAGGTCTCGAAATTGTTTCTTGGCCAACAAATATGTGGGGAACCTCCACCTTCCTTTTTTCTCTTCCCTTCTTGTCATTACTAACTCCATCAGGACCATAGCATGGTCCGCTAGGAAAATGGGACTATGTGTCACCTGTTTTACTATTGAGTAAAGGTCTCATTGCTCATAGAGATAATCCAACTTCGACCAGGCTGTGTGGGGGTGGAAAAAAAAGTGTATTCTCGGGCCCCTAGGTTCACTGTATGCCAAGCATCCACTAGATTTAGGTCCATTAGGCTCAAATGCGATTGCTGTATGGCTGCTAGTTCCCGAGGCCTTGTACCCAAGTGGTTCAACTTGGGGTCTGCCACGTAACTGAAGTCCCCTTCCACTATTAGATTTGGGAATTGTACTCGTATTATTAAGTCGATTATCTTTTGATAAAAGGTGGGCTCCATCACCAGTGGGGCATAAATATTTCCGAAAAGTCACATCCTTCCCTGCACCTCCCCTACTACGAATACAAATCGCCCTTCTGTGGGGTCCCTTACTGTTTTGTGGGGTATAAATGGGAAATTTTTGCGTATCAATATGGCAACCCCGCTCTTGTGCGAGTTGTAAGAGGATGCGTGGCAGGCCCCAACCCATCCCCCAATCAGTTTATCATGTTCCAACTCGTGTTAAGTGGGACTCCTGTAGCAAAGCGACAGTAGCTCTTTTCCGTTTAAGTGCAGTTAATACTTTGGTCCTCTCAGCTGGGGATGTGAATCTCTTAACATTACAGGAGATTGTAGTGCTACAATGATCCTGTGCCATGATTATAGCATCTTGCCTCATTAGCACCTTCCTCTGCCTGTTCCATTCGTCCCTTTATTTTCAGTTGTCCCTTTATCCTAAATCCACAGGCAAAGCAAACCATGTGGTCGATATTAACAATAACTTCAACAATAAACTTTAAACAGTGAATAAATTGAAACCCATCCCCCCTCCCCCCCTTTAGCAGTCTCATTACTCTCAACAGTTTGATTCGATTTACTGTAATTATGTATTTCTCAGTAGTGTTTTTGCTCTTTTGTATCCCCTACGCCTCCCTCCCACCGCACGCTTCTTAGTCTATTATTATTTTATGCGTGTTATCTTTATTTATCTTGTTTTTTCTCGCCCATACTTCCAGTTCTTGAGTCCCTGGCACCTAATGGTGCACTTTGTCCTCTCTGGGTCTGCATTGGGCCTTCAATGTTCCCCTTCCCTCCCTACATTGCGCACCTTATCTCCCATCCCCCTGAATGTCATGTTTCCCTTGTGGGCCATTGGTCACAGCACAGACTCTTTGTCTCATGTCTTCTTCCTCCTAATAATTGTCTTAATTGTCCATTAAGGCTTTCCTAAGGAAGGGGTTTGATACCCCAAAGCGTAGGGCCTTTGGGTCAGTGTGTGTGTTGAATATTGCTTCTGAATTATTTACTGGATTACCAGGCTATGGAATAATCAATTTGTCACTGTTCTTTTTTTGTAAGTATTTTTTCATGTTATTTATTTGGAAAATAAACATTTTGCACTTTTGAATTGGATGGTCTGGAGTGCCGGTTTATTAATGTTTAAATTATCTTTATTTTTTCCAGCACCCACTTGTTTTGTGAGCACTGCATATCACAAAGTTGTGAAAGGCTTTCCTATATGCAGGATTCCCATGGGAAGAGAGGAGGGAAGCCAACGCCCATTCACACATGCAAAGCTCCTCCCCACCACGATCCTTCCCATTTAATCTGAAAGAATCAGAACACATTAGCCATTAGCTCATTTAAAGGGTACAAATTATGTTATCAGTCTCTGAGAACCCCCTTTGGGTCCTGCACATTCTCTCATCTTCTGGCAATACACTTTAACTTGGTAGAAGTCACTTGCCCATTCAAGGGTCACAGATCATAGCAATACCATAATTCAGGCGATGAAGAGAAATAAATGCCTGTGTGCCGCAATTTAGTTCAGTGTCTCTAGTTCATGGGGAGCCTCCGAGTGGGTTGGCAGGAGTATTTTCCCGCTATGTGAGGTACAGCATCTCCCCTTTTAGCATGCAGTTTGGATGTTAGGGAACAGAGAATAAAAAAGAAAGGAAAAGAAGAGAAGGCCAGATCCACTTCTTTATAGTTTAGCACTTCTTAATCTTTTTGTCCCATTCATCAAGAAATCCCTGCTACTTTATCATCCACTCCATTTATAACCATCCTTTCGTGTATCTATAACTACTCACAAGCTCAGCAGCCCTCCCCGTGGTCTTATCTGAACCTGCTGAGGTGACAGCTGCTTTCAACATGTACTTCACCACCTGTGCCACCTACACTCCCCCTGCCTCTATCTCCACCTTCCCTGCTGCTCCTCTAGCCCTCTTAACTATATTCACTTTCTTTCCAGTCACTGCCTCTGATGTTCTGTTCATCCTTCTCACCCTGAATCCTTCCGAAGGACATAGTTCTAAACTGATAGTCTTGACCCTAAGCTCCTGCACCTGACTGCTCCTGTCATTGCTGCCTCTCATTTGTCTAATTCTGAATCTCTCCATTCAGCTTTGTTCCAATCCAGCCTGCTGGAAACTTGCTAAAGTTCTCCCTCTTCACAAAGGGGGTGATAGCTGCACCCCTGAGAGCGATCATCCTATTCCTCTCCTTCCTTCCCTGGCTAAACTGCGGGAAAAGCTGGCTTTCTTTTAGCTTTCCAACTTTTTTGATGCTTCCTCCTTTTTCTCCCCCTTCCAGTCTGGTTTTGCAAAGCCCATTGCACTGTGTCCTCCCTTCTACATGTCCCTGATTCCACCCTGGAGGGGATGGATCAAAGTCATGAATAAGTCACCATTTTTATTGGCCTGGATAAGGGCTTCAGCTTGGTAGCGCACCCCTTACTCTTTGACAAGTTAAAAGCTGCTGGGCTCTCAGTCAACACCCTAGTTGGTTCCGCTCCTAGATCTTTGATCAGAGCCAGTTTATCCAGGTGAGGGAATCCTTCTTGACTCCCCCTTCCTATCAACTACAGTGTGCCTCAAGGCTCTATACTGGGCTGAGTCCTTTTGCCATTTTCTTAAATGATGTCCCCTTGACCTATGTCTCAGCTAACATACCTCTGTACAGTGTGCACACAACACAGTTCTATTTGCCACCAGAGCCTCCATTCCCCTGCAGGAAGTCCCTACATCATAACTTTGACAATGTTCAGTGCAGATTTTGTGCTAGCCAGCTCTCCCATAGTGCCAAGAAAACAGTCACCATGTTATTTGGTACCCACCAACATATCAGCAGGTTTAGCCAGGCTCGTGCCTTTAAAATCCTTGATGGCACTCCCCCTTGCGTCTGTCCCTTGTTTCAAATACCTTGGTGTATGACTACTTTGTTTACTTGGTTTTGAAGGACAAAATTAAGCCCATCAGGATTGTCCCCCACCACCATGGTGGGAAAATTAATCAACAAGTCCCTAATAGTTTGGTGCCTGTAACCACAGGTTCAAACCTTTTTTAAATGAATGAAAGGAGACGCTATAAACCAAATTTTGTGGTAGATTGTTCCATAGTCTAGGTCCTCTGATCGTAAAATAATTTAATCTTTTGTTAGTTCTAGATTTGGCCACATCAATCTGTTTGTTATGGAGTCGTGGACTTGTCTGCCTGTTGGAAAACCGTAACCCGCATTAAGTCCTGGGATTTATAAATTTTATACATAAATAACGAGTCCCCCCTACTTCGCCGAGTCTGAAGAGAACGGAGTCCTGTCTCTTGTAACCTAACACTGTAGTCAAAGTTTGCTAGGCGTGGAACCATTTTTGTTACCCTCCTCTGAATACCCTCAATCCTGACAATATCCTGCCTCAAATAAGGGTTCCAGAATGGGGATCCATAATCAGATTGGGGCCTTATATGGGTCCTATAAAGTGGAATAAGACATTCCTCAGTCTTTGAGACAAATGTGCGTTTTATTCGAGTAAGCAAGGCATTAGATGCTTTAGCTATCTTGATGCACTGGTCAGATGCAGAGAGTTTATTATTCACAGTAACTCCAAGATCCCGTTCATACGATGAGACTTTAAGAGGTGTATTATTTAAAAAATGTATCTGATTAGGGTTATTTTTGCCAAAGTGCAACACTGCACATTTATCTAACTAGACAGTCATCTCGACTTCTTGGTCCACACAGATGCCATCATCAAAACATTACATCCTAAACCTGGTGCCCCCCACAGGAATAAATCTTGCATTCTACCTGGCCTGAGATTGTTCTCAAAATGATCTTCCCTCTGTTTGACTACGTGGATGTGGTCTATGGAAGTGCCCCCAGATCCATGTTAGCCAGGCTGGAGCCTCTCTTCTACTCCTTCTGACATTTTATTACTGGTCCCTCCCCCTTACTCATCGCTGCTCCCTATACCATCTCCTCTCTCTCCTCTCCTTATCTTCATAGCGCCTATCCCACTGTGCTTCCTTTCTCTTCAAGTTATGATTAATATTATTCTTCTCCTATGTTTCTGACCCTGGTCTCTCACTCAGCTCCCTCTATGCATTCCCTTCACTCTTCTAACTCTCCCACCCCATTACTCTACATCCACTGGTCAGGCCTCTTTCTCAACCCAGCTGCCCTCAGTTTGGAACTCTTCCTTCTCCTCTCCCTCCCTTAGGATAGCCCCCCTCTTATCTTTCGTGCACTTCTGCAACCCACTGTTCTTCTGCTTGCTCCTTCCCTTACTTAGATGGCACCTGATCTAGCCTGCTTTCTTCATCTAGTATTAGCCATTTAATTGCAATCTTATTGTATACATGAGTTGCTGGCCCTCCACTAACCAATTTATAATGCAATCTTATTGTATACATACGAACATACGAAATGTGCCAGCAGATAAAGGCCTAGAGGTCTATCAAGTCTGCTCGAATGTGCAGCTAGCACCCCTTATTCTGCAGCTGCCCCTCCCTTCCACCCTTCCCCTTCATTAACCCTCCCCCTTGTCCTGTCCCATCCCCTTTTGAAGCAGTCCACTGTTCTACTGGATACCACTTCTGCAGGTAACGCATTCCACCCAGCCACCACCCTCTCTCTGTAAAAAGTGTCTCCTCATCTCCCTCCTGAACCTTCCTCCCTCCAGTCTCATATCATGGCCCCTAGTGGCCTCCCTCCTTACTTTGAACAGCCCCTCTGTACCCATCTTGTTTATTCCTTTCATGTATTTAAGGTTTCAGTCATGTCACCCCTGTCCCTCCTCTCCTCCAGTGAGTACATGTTCAACTCCTTCAACCTCCTCTCGTATGATAAGTCCCCCAGCCCCTGATCATCTTTGTCGCGCTGCTCTGCACCCCCTCCAGTAACTTAATGTCCCTCTTCAGATACGAGCACCAGTACTGCATGCAGTACTCCAGGTGTGGTCTAACTAATGACCTATACAGTGGAAGAATCACCTCCTCCCTCCTCAAGGATATACCCCTTGCAATACAACCCAGCATTTTGTTGGCCTTTGCAGCTGCCTTCCTACATTGTGCCAAGTTGTTCATTGACCCTGTAATGAGCACACCCAGATCCTTCTCCTCCTCTGTCTGGGCTAGCAGCACTCCTCCCAGCTGGTAACTCCTCCTTGGAAATCTTCATCCCAAAATGCAGCACCTTGCACTTTTTGGCATTAAACCCCAGTTGCCAGGTGTCTGACCAGGTTTCAGGCTTTGCCAGATCATCCTACAAACCCTGCCATCCCCCTAGGTCATCCACCACCGCGCCTACCTTGGTATCATCAGCAAACAGACTGATCTTGCTCTTGATGTCCCATGATATGTCTGCAATAAATATCCCAAACAACACTGGTCCCAACACTGAGCCCTGTGGAACACCGCTCGTCACTGCCCTTGGGTGTGAGAGCTCCCCACCCACCACCACCCTCTGTTGCCTTCCCTGAAGCCAGTTTCCTACCCATCTCACCAGCTTTGCACCCGCCCCTGTGCCTACTAACTTCTTTCCCAGCCTTCCATGTGGCACTGAGTCGAATGCCTTACTGAAGTCCAGATGCAGGACATCCACTGCATGGCCCCTGTCCAGTTGTCTAGTTACCCAGTCATAGAACTCCACCAGGTTGGTTTGGCAGGATCTGCCACGTATGAAGCCATGCTGTCTGCTGTCCGGTAGTCCTTTGGCCTCTAGGAGGACCACCAGCCTCTCCTTCAGGATAGTCTCCATTAGCTTACCCACGATGGATGTGAGGCTCACTGGTCTGTAGTTTCCCGGTTCATCCTTGAGGCCACTCTTGTGGAGGGGCACCACATGAGCCATCCTCCAGTCATGAGGTACACACCCCAAATGTAGTGAGGCATTAAATAGGTCTGCCAAAGGTCCTGCAAGGACCTCTGCCAGCTCCTTCAGTACCCTGGGGTGGATGCCATCTGGGCCTGGCGCCTTGTCCACCCTCAGTGCCTTCAAACCCTCTCGAACTCTGCCTCCATGATTTCCCCATCTGTCACCCCTTCCCCTGTTTCCCATTCTCCCACCTTGGTGTCACCCCTCTTCTCTTTAGTAAATACTGTGCAGAAGTACTCATTTAGTGCTTCTGCCTTATCCACCCCTGCTTCCACCCAACCCCCTCCTTCCTAATCCTTACTATGTGGTCCTTACAGCTCCTTTTCTCCCTGATGTACTCTAAAGAAGTCCTTCTCCTCCTTCTTAATGCCTTGTGCCAGCCTGGAGTTCCGTAGATGCTTTGGCTCCCTTCACTGCCTTGTCACCTCCTTCAATTCTGTCAGTACTCCTCCCTGTCCTCCCCCTCCCTGTTTTCTTGTACTTCCTAAAGGCAGCTCTTTTCTTCCTTACCTTTCCATGACCTCCTTGCTCAACCAGCTTGGTTTCTTAGCCCTAGCCTTCTTGCTCTGGGCTTTGCAGCAGGTTTAGGTTGCCTCCACTATCCCCAGCTTTATGAGCTCCCACCTCTGGTTTGTGTCCATACTAGATTGAATTCTGGCCAGGTACCCTTTTACCACTTCCCCATCCTCCCAAAGTTGGTCCTCCTGAAGTCCAGCACTCTTGTGCCAGATTCCACTCCTTCCTTGCCCATATCCAATGTGAACCATACTGAGTGGTGCTCACTCCCTGACAGCGGTTCCTCCACTGTAAGTTCTCTCACAAAGTCCCCATTTGCCAGCACAAGGTCAAGGGTATTCTCTAACCTGGTTGGTTCACTGACCATTTGCAGCAGGAAGCTGTCCTGGAAGGCATCCAGCAGTATCTGCTCCCTTCAGTTCCTGGTTGTTGGGGTACTCCAATCCACTCCTGGCATGCTGAAGTCCCCACAATCACCACACTACCTTTCATGAGTCCTGCTGATCTGTCCGCTAGTTCCCTGTCTAACTCCTCCGTCTGAGATGGTGGCCTGTACACCACTCCCATTCTAAGAATCCTATTCTTGGAATCCTGGATTTCATCCAAAGTGACTCCGTGCTACCCTCCTCCCTTCCTCCCTTACACTTCAGTCCTTCCTTCACATATAGTACCACAACCCTCCTTTCCCAATCACCCTGTCCCTATGAAATAACCTGTACCCTAGTACAGACAGGTCCCAATCATTATTGGTGGCCCATGTTTCTGTTGATGGCTGCAATGTCCACCTCTCCCTGTGCCATGAGAACCTGTAACTCTACAGTTTTCCTCCCAAGGCTCCTAGCATTAAGGTAACCACTACCTTCCCCCCCCATACTGCCCCCTTTCTAGCATCACCAATGTACTTGCCATTTGTCCTTTGTCACTGTTATGGGGCAAGCTCATATGGTTTCCCAACCAGTGGTCTCTGCATATCTCTTCCCCAATTGCCACCCCCACTCCTAGTTTAAATTCCCAACTTCCTCTATGTACTCCTCTATCCTCTGTTTCAACACTTTCTTTCCTCCTCACTCCAGTGTAGTCTGTCCTTGGCATAGAGACTACTGTCCTCCCAGGTCCTCCCACCCCCCAACAGCCTATACCCTTTAGCACAACACCAGGTTCTTAGCCATCCGTTAAATTCCTCTATTCTCAGCTTTCTTGTTGTGCTTGTTTTTCGCACCGGAAGTATCTCTGAAAAAGTTACTAATCTTCCTGCCCCCTCACGTAATTGTGCTAGTTCCTCAGACCTCCTCTGGACTATATCTACTGTCTTGTCAGCCAGGTTATTTGTCCCAAGATGTATAATTAAATGAGGTTTATTCCTACCCCTTCTAGCATATTTCAGAACAGATTGTCCCACCCTTTCCGCTGTCATTCCTGGCATTGCCTCCACCCAAATGTGACTATGCCTCTCCCCCTTGCTACCCCACCTGACTCCTCTTAGTATTGAGTGCCCCAGCACTAAGATTCCACCCCTCTTACTCCCTGCTTGCTTCCATTCATCTCCCTCTCTCATTTCCAGCTCCTCTTCTTCCTCCTGCACATTATTTCCCCTTTTACCCTGTTGCAATTCTCTGAGCAGAATTTCCCCTGCTCCAGTTTGGTCCAGGCATTTTCAATTACTCCTCTAATTTCATCATTTCCCTCCTCCACCTTCTTCCTCTCTAGCAGTGCAAAACTATTTTCTGAAGACCCTTCACAAATGCCCGCTCCCTCTCTCTTCATAGTAATCTGTTCTCTCCTTTCCACTCCATGACTTTTGCCACTTCATCACCTCCCCTCACAAGTCCCTATCTCCTCCTTCCATTTGTCTTTTGTCTCCTGACCTGTTTTCCCCAGCAATCGTTCTTCCTGGCCTGAGCCCCTTTGTCTCTGCTTCCTTCTTCTGACCCTCTCCTCATTACTGTTGGCTTCGTCACTCTCCCTCATCTCCCTTCTTCCTCCCTCCAGTATTGGGCCAAACCCACCCCAATCTGCCTTGCCTGTCTTAGTTCCTCCTGCAGACCCTCAATCTCCTTTCTAAGTTTTCTGTGTGGTTGCACTAAACATCCTCCCACACTCCAGGCAATTTTAGAAAGATTGGTGCACCACAGTTGTTGCAGCCTACCACCCTACCCATTGCTGTTGCTCACCAACAACCCCCACCCTTCAGATGCAGGATACCAAACATTCCCCAAGACTCCCTCTCCCCGATCAGTGCAAAACATTATTTTCTTTATTTCCCTGACCTCCTTTGTTGTACACGTTTAGATATATTGAGCAACTGCTTTTTATATTCCTATCCTTCCTATCCACACTCAAAAAGAGACTAAGTAACCATTGCGCAACCTTCTTCAAACTCCTACTCCTCCTTTCCTCAATGCAATATCAATGCGAAGAAGTAATAATGAAAGCTCCTAGATTTGCATTTATTTCCCTTCCACTGAGATAGCAGTCACCTCTTCACTTGCTGCTGTTCCCTTCCTGGATGTCTGCTTCTGCTATGACAGGTGCATATCCTTTGCTCGTTTGAGCAAGTGATGTCAGAACCCCTGGTATAAAGGAAATCATGGACCAGGGGTGGGACCAGCCCAAGTCTTCCAGAAACAATCAGGTAGCTGAGGCCTCTGGTCAGACCATTAGCACCCTTCCCCCACTCTGCACTAAAACTTTGCAGCTAGTGAAGCCAGCAACAATGAATCACAATTCTACTCAAAGCCCCCCAGATAGGTTTGCTACCCAAAGAAACAGGACTCCAATTCAAACAGCTTCACCAACAACACATCAAAATAGGCTTGGAATTAGAAGATATAGGTCTCCAATTCAAATAAACAAATCCAGTTAAATCACACTAATTATATTTTAAAATAGAAGAAATAGGCCTCCACAAATGCAGCCTGCCACACAGTGAATCATCAAAGAAATGAGCCCACTTATAGCTACTAAAACAGGTTTCAAAATTCCAACAGCCCCAAACAATACCCTGCTAGCCCCTTAGTAGTAAGAAAGGAAAGAAATAACCTTCTACCAAGTAGAAACCACAAGAAACAATGTAAAAAAAAACAAGAAGAAGCTACTGTACTGTAGATCTGATTCTGTCCCCCTTCTAGTTCCTTCTGAGAAGCCAAAGCACATGAGTTGTTGCCCTTCCACTAGCCAATTTATATTGCAGTCTTATTGTATACATGAGTTGTTGCCCTTCCACTAGCCAATTTATATTGCTTTCTTATTGTATACATGAGTTGTTGCCCCTCCACTAGCCAATTTATATTGCAATCTTATTGTGCCCATGAGTTGTTGCTCCTCCATTAGCTGATTTATAGTGCAATCTTATTGTATACATGAGTTGTTGCCCCTCTACTAGCCGATTTATATTGCAATTGTATTGTATACATCAGTTGTTGCCTCTCCATTGTTGTCTTTTGGTAGCTTTCTGCTACCACACTGTGATTGTACATATCATTGTTTTGTAGTTTTAACTGCTTGTAACTGTTTTGTCACCTATTTCTCCCTCCCTCCCTCCCTGGGTCACCCCTGGAGATGAGCTCTGGCTCAGTGCGCCACTCTTGGTTACCAGTTTTTTAAATAAATCAAATATTAGGGATGGATGAGCTCTAAGGGACAAAGATCTTGTTCTCCTACAAATCCCCATATTGACAAAGAGTTGGCTTGAATGGAAACATTTTTTTGCTTGTTGCTTAATTAAGTTCTGCTGATGATTACACTAATTCAACTGCTGGTGACTTAGTGTATGGACCCCCTTATTAAAGCTTTTTATTTATTTATTTAAAACTTTCAGAATTACAGTCCTTCTGAGTCATAGACTCCTTTACAAAGGCTCCATGTCAGAATAACAATGAGGGAAATTTACAGACAACAATACAATAAAGCAACCAGGTTAGGGAACGATGGGGGATTGCAGACAGAGTAGAAACAAAAACATTTTCTTAGGGTAAGGAAGCCCCAGAGTTATGCAAATGTAGTAGTATATTACATGTTACACGGAGGTTCCAGTGGAATCAAACATGATACATAGGTGAACCATTAGCAGATAGGCATGACCAAAGAAGCAGGAGAGGGTAGCAGGTCAAACCCATAGGGTGGGGAGGGCAGGAGGGAGAGCAGGGGGGAGGATGGTTAGGGACAGTCACAAGCAGAGGAATCTAGTAGGAGAGCTTTGTGAGATTTGCCTTAAAAAGGCTGATTTTCAGTTCCAAGGAAATAGAGGGGGGGAGACTGTTTAGACAAAGGGGAGCTCTGTAACGAAAGGCTCTTTGGCCAAGGGTGGTGCGACAGTGGGGAATTAGGAGAGCGCATCCTGTGGAACTAAGGGACACTCTGGTATTCTGGGTGGGACGGATGAGGCTATGCAAGCAGGGTGGGGCTTGACCAAGATGGATCTTTTTGGTGAGGAGACAAGTGTGGTACCTGAGCTGGGCATCAAAGGGAAGCCATTCTGCAGATTTGTACAAGTCACAGGAATGTGTCCATCTGTCCCAGCATGTGACAGCCTGCATGCTTTGTTTAGTGCAATATTGATTCACCACAGGGTAATGGGGTCAGCAGAGCTGTAGATGACGATGCAGTAATCTATCAGGGATAGGAAAGATAAGGTTACTGCAAGCTGGATGGCCAACTGGGGGAGGCAGTGTTTATGGAGATACAGTATCTTGATCCTGGCGTTTATAGTAGTGGACAGTTTTGGACATGGTCTTGGAAGGAAAGGGATGTGTCAAGGGTTATGCTTAAGTATTTGAAGGACTCAACCTGTTCAAGAGGGGCTCCTAGTGAATTATGGATGGAAATAGGGAAGGCATGATGTGGGCTTTGGTGGCTGGTGAAAATCATGGACTTTGTTTTCTTGTAATTTAGGACTAGGCAGTGGGAGTTGAAGCAGGTCTCGGCCTCAGAGAAAAAGGCTTGGAGGGAGCATTGGAGCGATATGGGGCTCTGGTGACTCCAGAAGATTACTGCATCATCTGCAAAGAGCAAAATTTTTCCAGAGCAGGAGCTGGGAAGGGTGTTAAGGAAAAGGCTGAATATGAGGGGTCCCAGGATGGAACATTGGGGCACACTAGAGTGGACATGGAGGTTGCTGGAAAAGGTGGAATTGATTTTTACCTACTAGGTTCTATCAGAGAGGTAGCTCTGGAACCAGCATATTGTTTCATCAGAGAGACCCAGAGAGGGCAGAGTGGCGAGAAGGAGAGCAATATGAACAGTGTCGAACACCTTCGTGAGATCGATATACACCGACCCCACTACGTGTCTCCATTCAAGCGTGCTGTGGATAAAGGAGGTATATTCTAGTAGGGCAGTGGTGGTGGTGGTGCTGTGCCCAGGTCAGAAATTGTATTCTTCAGGACACAGTAACTGATGCTTGGATAGGTGGTCCATCAGTTGATCTGCTACAATTTTCTGGAGCGTCTTGGAGAGTAGACGTAGAAAGGAGATAGGGTGATAGTTATTTGGGGAGAGATGGTCTCCACTTTTGAAGATGGGGTGATGATGGCACATTTTCCAGAGGGCAGAAAATTGCCCAAGGTAGAGGGACAGGTTTAATAGTTTGGTGAGGGGTTTTGGGACCTCATCTAGGACAAGCTGGAGGAGCTTTATGTCAATGGAATCACCACACACATAAGATTTGGTGAGGGCCTTGTAGAGGTAACGCCTGGCATCCTGTTGTGAGATGATACGGATGCGGAACAGAGGAATGTTGGGTGGAGAACAGTGGCTGGAAGTGCATTTGATGGGGTTGAAGAAGTTGGGAAGAAGGACACTACTAAGGTTGGAGAAGGTGGTGTTAAGGTTGCCATTATTATGGGATAACAGCACACCTTGGTAAGTGAAGCATGAGGCAAAACTGAGTACTTTACCCGCCAAAGAAGTGCTGTTATTTTTATTCCGCAATCACACACACCATGGACTGCCTTATTAAGTATATAAAATAGTTCACCCCAGTTTTAGTTTTAGAATAGAGTAATAGCACTGGTCAACTGGTGCAACAGCTGTATTAACACTGGTGGTACTGGTGAACCAGATTTGGGCATGGACCAGGGTGTCAGAAAGCCAAGGAGATGGAGGAGATTCGAGCATCCATGGTCTCCTCCTCATGTAAGGGAGGGAGGGCTGGCAGAGCTGCTACTCAACTGCCACTTGGGTGAACAGAGTTGGCAGTGCACTTACTATACCTGGTCAAGAGAGAGGACGCTGACACACGATACAGGGGGACCCTCTTGTGTTCTCACTCTTGGAACAACTCGTGTGTCAGTGCATTGCAGGATGAAGCCAGAGCACATGTAGACACTATCTTGCTGACTGCCCCCCCCCGGCGATTGGATACCCAAGGGAAACACTGACCAAAGGGCTCTTGCCACAGGGGGCAACCCATCGGGAACTGGAGTAAGTGGCAGAGAAGGCAAGGTCTGGGCTGGGAGGGGTGCTTGAGACTGGGAGGATGAAGAAAGAATAAAAACAAAAAAACAGAAGTTATGCAGTTTTTTTTTTTTTTTTTAGTCTTTGGTAGCCAGGTAAGGCCCACTAGGCGCAAGTGCCTGTTTTCAAGGGTGCCCTGGGAGCACTGAGCGGTTAAGTGACTTGCTCAGAGTCACACAGTATGCAAGTGGAGGTTGTGAGAATTAAACCAAGGTCTGGTCCGCTGGATGTACCAAGCTCGTTCACAGCTCGTTACTCTATCCTCTAGACTATACTGCCAGCTAATGGTTAGCTAATGCCAGTTATGAGCTGTGCTGTTGTGCCGGAATAATGCGCAGTCATATGATCCATTACATTTGACCAATCACACTTCCTAGCTTCTCTTAATCTTTTTGTCATTTCTTTTTTGCCCTGTTTCTCCTCCTGCACTTGCCCATTGGCAGCCCCCTCCTCTGAGCTCCCCATCAGCTCCTTCTGCCCACCAGACTCATCCCTCGCTATCAATCAGGGAACCATCCAGACCTCCAGTGATCAATGTCCCAGTGGTCAGTGTGCTGGGGGCCTCCCCTGGCCTAGTGGAGGATTGTGACTATTCCTTTTACTTCTTTGTGGCTGGCTTGTCCCTAATGGGGGCTCCCCTGGCCTAATGGAGGAGCATTGCTTGTGGATGCTGGCAGGAGGAGTCCTGGATGGTGCACTGTGGGGGGGAAGGGTCTGTTGGCATGGGAGATCATATGGGCATCACCTGATGTGCTAGTACAGCACTTCTGCCACTTTTCTCCTGGCCTTCCTCCACTGACTACTGCATGATTTGGGCTGGCCTTCTGGCATGTGGTCACCCACGTCATCAAAAGCCCCTCTACCGTACCACTGACAAGAGTTACTACGAGAGCAATGAAATGAGTTCCCCCCAGAGGGAAAGCATCTAGCAGATGCCCGAAAACCTCCCTGCTGAACTGGTCCTGTTGCATGGAGGGCTGTCTCACCTCTTGCCATGCCAGTGACCTGGGTTTGGAAATGGATGTGGGTAACTTGTGAGCAAGCCAGGGAGGGAGGATTGAATGTCCTGAGGACAGCTCTCCTCCCACAGGGTGGGAGGACAAAATGCCTCGCTAAGCAGCTACCACACAGTGGCTGTGGGTAGCAGTGCAGCACAGTGTCAGGGAAGGTGACCTGCCCATCGACGTAGAGGGCTGCATCTGTGGAAGTGGAGTGCAGACAATGCTTCATTATACTTGACGAAGGCCCAAGGAGAAAACCAAGATGGAAAATTGCCAACCCTGGCAGGGTGGTGGACCAGTCCTTTGCAGGCCCCACACCGGAGACTGGACTCTCCCAACATCCTCTGGCTGAGGACAATGAACAACAGCAAGGGAAGCCCCAGGGAAGCCGGGTGATGGGGCTGGGGTTAGTGGTCCTAAGTACGGCCAGGTCGACAGTGAAAGGAGATAAACTACTAATAAAACCCAAATAAATAAATAAAAATAAAAC
The DNA here is from genome assembly GCA_016271365.2 of Neoceratodus forsteri. Lineage (NCBI taxonomy): Eukaryota > Metazoa > Chordata > Ceratodontiformes > Ceratodontidae > Neoceratodus > Neoceratodus forsteri. Next base: position 1,377,043,145 of record CM028132.1, on the reverse strand, counting down.
CTCCTTGCTGGCTTCTGCTCCAGCTGTCTCAACTTAGAGCATGAACTGGGTCACCACTGTGCCAAAACGATCCTGTGCCACTTGGTTCCACAGAACCAGCTCTCACTTTATAATTTGAATTGGGTGGACGCTTGATTTCCACTGGTCTGGGAACAGTCAAAAATAAAAGACAAAAGTAGCTCAATATGTGTATGTACAGACAGAACAGGAAATAAAAAAAATGAATAACATTCACCATTTCCAGTCTCCTGGTATGTCTCTGGGGGGTGTGAGGCTAAAAGTGCCGCAGGTAGCAGGAATTCAAATGAAGCAGCCTGGACCAGAGGCAACCTGTATATAAAGAAAGAACAGGGCTCATAATTAAATGCTGAAATAAAATGGATGGACTAACGTATGTGTCAGCCCTGCATTTGAAAAGCTGTAAAATTTATATTTTGCATATTCCAATATTGGTGTAATCATATCACAACTTGTTTTTTGTAGTTAAAGATTTTATTGAAAATGTAAAATACAATACATCAAAAACATTTGTTACAGTGGGGTACAACAAGGGTACAGTACAGAGTATATCAGAGAGTGTAGTATATGTGTCAATAATTTGCTGTAGTGGTGTTCGAGAGTCCAAGAGACGAATGACAACAGTGAGCAGTTTTCTTTTGTAAGGTGATGATTAAGGCGAGTGCAGTGCAACTGAATACCATCCAATAACAGGGTGAGGAGACACTTGCATGAAATAGTCCGGTAATTGTTCACGGGGTGATCAGCCAGTATAGCAAGTTAAAGTTAATGAGGTCCCGCATAATGATCCTGAGTGGAGTGATATGAAAGACAACTACTAATTAGATCTATAAACTACTAAATTATATGGACAAAGAAACAAAGAGCACTGAGTACATTCATAGGAACCTTGCGAGTTGTTCAGTGGAGAAGTTGATGGGAGGAGGTTCGGGGGGGGGGTTCAGGGTGAGGGAGTTGGGCTTCACTATCCTAGGTTGTCTTTCAGGTGTTGGAGAGAAGGGGTGCTGATAGGGGGAGGGTCAAACGATGCCCTGTCTGGGTATGGGTAGGGGCGGCAATTGGTGTCTGTCAGAGTTCGTTATGAGAGATGGTTGAAGAAACGTGAGGAAAGGGGCCAGAGACAGAATTATGGCGATGCAGCGCTTGGTTGGTGAGGTGCGACATTCTATCGCATGTACTCATTTATGCCAATTTGGTGAGAAATTTGATCTCTGAGGGTACATTATTGGTTCGCCATCTATGCAGAAGGATGCGTTTGGCCACTAGGCTGGCATGGATCACCAGGTTCACCTGTGTTCTGCTTAGGTAGGGTATGTCATTGGTATTAATTCCCAAGAGGAGGAGGGAGGGTGAGCGTGGTATTGGGGACTGAAGTATCTGGGATAGGGTTATCTGAATGTCTGTCCAATAGCTTGTCAGGTCCGGGCAGTCCCAAAGGATATGTAAGAGGTCCCCACCAGGGTTATTGCATCTCCAGCAGTGGTCGGTGGGGCTAAGGTGTAATGAGTGTAGGACTGAAGGTGTGTGGTACCAACAGTGGAGAATCTTATTTTGAATGAATTGGCTTCTGGGGTCTCTAGTAGGGTTCCTTGTTGACCTCTAGCACTAGAGCTATTCTGTGTCAGTGATGTTATGGCATAGATCTTTAGTCCAGTACAACCTGGCCCTGGAGGTTTGGTCAGAGATGTTGTCTCTGATAAGTGTGTATATGTGCTTGACCCGACGTTTAGCTGTGGAGAGCCAGGTTGAGACGGGCTGACTGGGTGGGGGTGTGAACTGCTGTGGCCATAATATGCCTGAGAGCACTATGTATTTGTAGGTATTTATAAAAGTCAGTTTTTAGGAGGTCGCAGTGAATTTGGAGATTGTGAAAGGAGTCCAGGATGTATTGTTGTGGGACGAGTAGGTCTCTTAAGTTCTGTATACCCTTGCTTCTACAGTCTTCCTAGGAGGGAAGTTTCCAATTTATAAGTATTTCAGGGTTGCCCCATAGTGGCATTAAGGAAGGAGGTGCTAGTTCTAGTTCCATCCATTTGTCGACTTGGTTCCACTTGATTATAGATGTGGAGACCATGGGCAGGAAAGGTGCTTGAATTTTGTTGCCTAAGAGTAGGAATGAGGGTGGTGTTCCCTGGTGCAGTTTGTTAGTTTTGATAGCTAGCCATAGGTGGGAAGACGGGGTGACTATCTCAATCCATTTGGTGGTCTGGGCTATGTTGGAAGCCCAGTGATAGACTTGGAACCAAGGTAGGTTTCAGCCTCCTTTGTGCCACTGTGAGTGCAACCTATTTCGGCTGTAGCGTGGTTGGTGTCCCTCCCACAGGAATTGGCTGACTATCTTATCTAGGGTGTGAAACCATTGCTGTGGAATGTGTATGGGGAGGTGTGAGACCAGGTGGAGTACTTGAGGAGCAGTCATCATCTTGATTGCTTCAATTTTGCCTACCATGGAGAGGCACAGGGCCTACCAGTGGTCTAGTTCAGTTTTTAGTTTGGGTATTAAGGTCGAGAAGTTCATGTCACATAGTTAGTGTAAATCGCGGATTACCTTAATTCCTAGGTAAGAGATGGAGTCCGGTGCCCACTGGAGTTGAGAAAGGGGTTGTGGAGCATAATTTGTTATGGGGGAGGACCTCTGTCTTAGTATGATTCATTTTGAGACCAGATAGGTTGGCAAAGGTGTGGAGAAACTGGAGTAGGGGTTCGATGGACATATGTGCATTGCTCAGTGTCACCAGTATATAATCTGCATAAAGCAAGGCTTTATCCCCTTGTGCCTCACCTTGATTCCTGTGATAGTGTTAAGCTGATGTGTGGGTGCTGCCAGGGGCTCTAGCAAGGATGAAGAGGAGCAGGTAGAGAGGGCAACCGTGTCTGGTGCCATGTGCTAGTGGGAAGAGGGGCTAGAGTGAGGAGTTGGTGAGGACCTGTGAGGTAGAGGCAGGTACATTGCATGGATGTTTGAGATATAAGTTTCATCTATGCTGAAGCATCTCAGGGTGATGTAAAAGATAATTCTATTCAATAGAATCGAAGGCTTTTTTGAAGTCCACGGCCACCGCAGCAGCTGGTGAGTGAAGTGAATACACTGAGTGGATCAGGTTAATTATTGTGTGAAGGTGATCTGAGCTGAGATGCCAGCGAACAAACCCAGTTTGTGAGGGATGTATCAGGTGGGATATTAGGGAGTCCTGGTGGCAGGCTAGAATTTTCGCATATATTTTACTGTCAGCTGTGATGGGTGAAATGGGAAGGTAGTTGGACTGGTGGATGTGGCCTTTGTTTGCTTTAGGAAGGATTGTGATAGTAGCCATGGACACTGGGGGTGGGGAGCCTGTACTGGTAATTTCAGTATAGAGTCTATGGAGTATAGGGCAGAGTTGTGGTGATAGGATTTGGTAAATGTCCACTGGGAGCCTATCTCCTCCAGGGGATTTCTTATACTGCTTGATGCGATTCCACTTCAGTCTCCTTAATAATATTTACTAGGGTGTCTAGAATTGCCACTTGGGCAGAGTAAAGTCTGGGTAGGTTCAGGTTTGGAAGAAGGTGTTTAGTTGTGCAGGGGGTGGGTCAGTGGACGAGGTATACAGTTTGTGGTAGAAGGTGGACATAATGTTATTGATTTCTTGTGGGCCAGTGTGTAATCTACCCTTGGGATTGCAAAGGGAGGGTATAAAATGTTCTGTTTACTGTTTCTTTAAATGGTAAGCTAGAAGTGTGCCATTTTTCTCCCTGCTTTCCCAGAATTTGTGCTTCAGGCGCCATAGGGCTACTTTGGCTTTCTGCATCATGAGGGCATTGATTTCATATTAGAGAGCCATGACCTCTTTCTGTAGTGGTGAGTTCTTGTGGAGGCCTGGGTTGGGCTTAAGGGATTGTTCTTTTGATTTTAGTTGGGATTCAAGGTTAGCCAAGAGGCTTTCACACTGTCTGCAGCGGTGGCTGGAGAAGCCAGTAATATGCCTTAAAAGCTTCCCATAGTGTGGTGACAAAGGTGGAGCCATCATCATTGGTATGGAAGTATTCTTCCACCATAGTTAGCAGCCAGGGTTTGAATTAGGGTCCTGAAAGAAAGTGGGCCCATTTACCAACACAGAGAGTGTTCTTGGGGGGCATTAGTAGGTCCAATTGTACAAGAGCATGGTCTGAAATCACCAGGGGTTAAATGTTGACTGCAAGTACTTGGAAGGTGGTGGTGGGGGGGTAAGGGTTTCTGATGTTAGTCACATGTCAAGCTGGCTGAGAGTGCTGTAGACCGTCGAGTAATATGTACAGTCTCTCGTCCTTGGGTTAAGCAGTCTCCAAATGTCTGTCAGTGCCTGGTCCTGCATCTATTGTAGGATAGCCTGGGCAACCCTGGTATGGGGCTCAGGTCTTTTTTTATAATCAATACTTTATTGAAAATATGCATGGGTATACATCAAACAAATAAACAAAACAACAAAATTTATTTTTTAGTTATGCATCACTCTTACACATACTAAAATACGTATGTTGACCAAAAAAAACCAAAAAGAAGAGTATACTTTATTACAGTATAATGTATGGGCAGCCCTTATTATTGTCTGAATTTGGCAAGTTTATTCTGTAGATACATAGATGGATACATAGAAATGTGATGGCAGAAAAGGACCGCCAGGTCCACCTAGTCTGCCCACTTTGTTTTGTTTTCTTTTACCAGGAGAGACACACTAAGCTGAAAGCTTGCTTACAGGTGTGACCTGGGAGCACAAGGAAGTTAAGTGACTTGCCCAGGGTCACACAGTATACAAATGGGGGCCATGAGATTCAAACCCAGATCTGCAGGTTTGCAGCTCAGAGCCTTAAACCATTGCACTATACTGCCTCCTTATCTGCCTAGTTATCTGTTAGGACATGTCTTCCCCCCACCTTCAACAGTCCCTTGTGTCTTGGCAACCAACCGCACTTCCAGCCCTCCTGGTTCCTCGAGAAGCTCATGCCGACAGCGCCAAGAACAAGGAACTGCCCTGAATTGGGCACCCGAAGCGCCTCCTCAATGACTGACAGCAGCCGGAGCCGCTCTCTGACCGCATCTCCAGCTCTCTCAGCTCCTTGAGAAGCTCATGCCGGGAGTGCCAAGGACAAGGCACTGCCCTGAATCAAGCACCTGAAGTGCCTCCTCAGTGACAGACAGTGGCCGGAGCCACTCACCAACTGTACCACCAGCTTTCCCGGTTCCTTGAGAAGCCTGCACCGGCAGGGCTAAGAACAAGGTATGACTTCCCTCTGAACTGAATAGAGGCCTTCTGATTGTCTGCGGAGCAACCTGAGGTGACCACTATTAGATATAAGCACTCAGTCTCCAGCCCTGATTGGCCCACACAGAATCCGTCTCTAGAGCCCTCCAGGACTGAAATTCTCAGCTGTGTACGGCCTTTTCTTTTAGCCACCTTAATCTGTGCTGCATATATCTGGGGGAATTTTCGGTCCTCCCCCCCACCCTCACCTCCCTCTTTTATTAAATACACCTTCTCCCTGCCCTCCACTTGATAGGGGCCTCCCAATTGGGGAGCACATTATGCTGCTAGGGGCCTTCTGATTGGAGTATACTTTTGGCTGATCACCACAGTTCCCTGGCTTTTCAGATCTATGCAGACCTTCGGTGTAAGATCCTTCTGTGTTGTAATGAAGTTTACCATCCTCCTCTACTGCCACCTAGCTGACCTGGCCCTCCTAATTCTCAGCTGTAGTACTGATTTCAAGCAAACTCCTATACACGACTATTACTGGTGTCACATCACTCTCTCCCTCCACCTAAATCTGGTCTGCAACTACATGCATGTCACACTGCCATTTGCAGATCATTTTCCACCACTGCCACCTGCATTTTCCATACAGCATTTCCCCTCCCATAAAGTCTGGGTGCTCCTCCTTCTGTCCTTGGGATGCTTAAGACCTCAGTTTACAGAGTCCCCATCTATCTCCTCCCACGCCCACAAGAAGGGGATGTTAGACTGCTGAAATCATTATTGAACGCAATTAAAATGATCTTACTGATCTTTTTACTTTGCTCGGTAGATGTCGAGCTTAACCCTGGTCCCACCTCCTCTATTTCCACCCCCTCAGATATGGCAAATCTAAAGGGGTTGAGACTTCTCCATTTTAATCTCTGTAGTCGCCCAAAAAAATTGGATTTGATCCAAACCTGGCTAAACCTCTCCTCCCCAGATATACTTGTTTCACTGAGTCCTGGCTTAAACCTTCCATTCAGGGTACTGAAACAAACTTCCCTTCCTACAAGGTCTTCAGAATAGATAGATAGGCCAGAGGGGGCAGAGTTGCTATCTACCTTCAGGACAGATACACTGCTTCTATTATTAACTCCACCTCTGAGCCAAAGGAATTTGAGAGGCTTTCCATCAAGATACAACAAGATATAACATCAAACAAAGGAAATCTCCTGTCCATGGTCTTCAGCCAGCCTTAAGTCAGCTCTTCTACACTGAGATGCTCTGTAGAAAACAACACAGAAGACTAAGCTTCCTGCTGAATGGACTGCTTTCAGAGTGGCTAGAAATCAGTGTACTATGCTTATGAGGGCTGCAAAGTCCAGTTACTATAATAACAAACTAGACGCATCCACTCATTGCTCCTCCACATTCTGGAAGACCCTTAAAGAGGTTGAATGTTGTAGGGCTTCCAGCTCCCTTCCTTCCAAAATTACAACTGGCAACAACACTTAAGGAGACAAGCATGACATCCTGTATTTATTAAACAATCATTTTGCCACAGCAGGCCTGGCTTTCGACTCCTCCCCTGCCAACAATCTGCGAAACCAGCTATGTGGACAGGGCAAGACCCACTCTGTCCCTTTCATGGCTGTACCTTCCTTCTCTTTTAGTCCGATCTCTCTTTGAAGCAGGTAGAAGACCTGCTCCTTAAATTAGATACCAGATAAAGTGCAGGCACTGATCTCACAGATCCGTACTTTCTAAAAATTAGCTCCCATATCCTAGCTGTCCCCATTAATCACATCTTCAATCTGCCCCTCACACAGAGTACCCTTCCCGTGATCTGGAAAACTGCTCATGTTGTCCCCCTGTTCAAATCAGGGATCCTGCCAACCTTAATAACTATAGGCCTATCTCTCTGCTTCCCTCCCTGTCCAAAATGCTAGAAAAGTTAGTTAATCTACAGATGAGAGACTATTTAAACTATCATAACCTGCTCTCCCCTATACAGTCAGGCTTCAGACCTCAATATAGTACAGTCACTGCACTTGCGAAAGTCACTAATGACTGGTTGAACACCTTGGACAACAAACTCCATGTGGGTGCCTTATTTTTGGATCCAAGCAAGGCATTCAACACGGTGGATCATGCTCTTCTCCTGGACATCCTCTGCAACATCGGATTTGACTATGCCTCTCTTAAATGGTTTGACTATTACCTTACTGACCATTCACAGGAGGTCAAAGCTGAAGGAGACCTCTCCCTACTGAAAACCCTACTAAGAGGGTACCACAAGACTCTATTCTGGGCCCCATCCTCTTCGCAATTTATATCAACAACATCCACACTGGTATCCAATTAGCCAATATTCATCTATTCGCTGATGATACCGTCTTACATATTTCTGGACCTTCCTCTGACAAAACATATTCTGACCTTTAACTTGAGTTCAGCCACCTTCAGAATAACCTATTGCATCTAAAACTGCTGCTTAATGCTAAAAAAACAAAGGCTATGCTCTTCTCACCTTTCCCGAAGACCTCTGCCACTACCTTGTTGGGTGTGCACACACCGATCATCACTCTTCTCTGTGAACCCCTCAAATCTGTACCCAAATTCAAATACCTGGGGATGTGGACTGACCACAAATTGACCTTTACTGACCACATAGAAGAACTAGCCAAAAAGCTCAAAAAGAGACTTGGCATATTCTTCCGTATTAAGCACTTGCTACCATTGGAAGTGAGAACTAGAATCATACAGTCAACCTTCCTCCTCCTCCTCCTCCTCCCTGACTGCGGGGATATCATTTATGAACAAGGGACTAACACAGCCTTAAAAACAGCTTGACATACTACATCATCGTGCCCTAAGATTCATTACAGGAGCACCCTACTCTGCTCATCACTCTGCCTTATATGCTCTAGTTAGCGGGACCTCTCAGCTTTTCATGCTACAGAAAAGCAGCAAATTGGAAATACCATCCTATTATTAAGAAACTGCCCCAATATATCTCTGACTGCCTTCCTATTTGCTCTCCTGGCACCTATGCGCTAAGTAGGTCCTCCTACATTTCCTTAGTTATTCCCAAAGTTAGAACTCGTTTCGGCAAATCATCCATAAGCAATTCCCTTCCTTCCTTCCTTGTGGAAAAGGTTACAAAAAGCTCTCCAAATATCCATTCCACTTAAATTGGTTACTAGAGCTGTCCAGGAAATTTGCAACTGTGTAACCTAAAACAATATTACCAGCCTCATTTCCTTCCCACATCCCCTTCTATTCCCCTTCCCCTTACACCTGTCCCCCCTTCCTGATTAATTCTATCATCTCTTCCTATGTTCGAGCTCCTTCTGTTTAACCTTTGCCTTAGGTGTATACTGTTATCATCTGATTATTATCTGTTATGGTATGGCCTACCTGCTATCCTGGCAGAAGCCTTGTCATACCATGTTGCCTGATTATAATGTGTTGTTCTTGAATGTACCTACCACCGTATGAACCAACTTGTATACTATTGCAAATGTTTTACTGTTTTATGCTGTATGAACTGACACGCGTACCTTGCCAAAATGTGATGCTGTCTTATGCTTGAAAATGTTGTATCTTATTACATTGTATACTTTATTCTTCCCTATGTTCTATTGTTGTTAAGATTGTAACTACGACCAGGTCCCTCTTGACAATGAGTTCTTCTCAACGTTGTTTCACCTGGCTAAATAAAGATCGATTGATTAATTGATTGTGTCTTTCCTATGCTCTTTTGAACCCTCCCACTGTTGTTTCTCCAACCAACTCCTCAGGGAGCCTATTCTAATTATCCACCACCCTCTCTGTGAAATAGTACTTTCTAATGTTCCCCTTGAACATTCCCCCATAATCTGCAATCCATTTCCCCAAGTCCTCTGATTTCCTTTCAGCTGGAAGATGCTCTCCACTGGCACTTGGTTTATACCTTTTAGGTACTTGAAAGTCTCAGTCATGTTCCCCCTTTCCCTTCTCTGCTCCAGGAAGTAGATGTTCAATTTCCTTACCCTTTCCTCGTAGGATAGGTGGCTGAGTCCCTTTACCATCTTTGTTGCCCTCCTCTGAACATGCTCCAGCCTCCCCACATCCTTTCTGAGATATGGCCTCCAGAACTGGACCCCATAGTCCAGATGCAGCCTAACCAGATGGGTGTATAAGGGTGCTATGATCGCCTTCCTCCTACCAGCAATCCCCCTCCTGATGCAGTCCAGCTTTCTGCTGCCTCTAGCCACTGCCCTCTCGCAGTGCTCTGCCACCTTCAGGTCTCTCGATATGGTGATTCCTAGGTTCCTTTCCTGTTCTGTTACTGCCAGATCACAGCCATCCATACGGTATACCACCCTCCGTTTTTTGTTGCCAAGATGCATGATCTCACACTTGTCCATGTTAAACAAAAGCTGCCACTCTTTTGAGCATGCCTCAAGCCTCCTTAGATCCCTCCACATTCTTTCCACCCCTTCCTGAATGTTCACCCTATTGCAAGCCTTAATATTGTCTGCAAACAGACACACACCCCCTTTAGGCCCTCTGCAATATCCCTTATGACTAGATTGAGCAGTAGTGGCCCCAATACCGACCCCTGAGGAACCCCACTGGTGACCATGCCCTCTCCTGATGCCACCCCATTTACAATGACTCTGTCTCCTGCTCCCCCAGCCAATTTCTCATCCATTGAACCACTGTCTGCCCCAGAACCAGGCATGTCAGTTTGCACAAGAGTCTCCTGTGCGGCATGGAGTCAAATGACTTAATGTAATCCAGTTACGGGACGTCCACCGCCCCACCCCCTGATCCACTACCTTGGTGACCCAGTCAAAGAACTCAATCAAGTTTGTTTGACAGGATCTACCCTTTGTAAAGCCGTGTTGTCTTTGATTCATCAGGCCGCTTGCCTCCAGGTAACTGGTAATCCTGTTTTTTCAGTAGCTCCTCCATGAGCTTGCCCACCACAGATGTCAAGCTCACAGGTCTGTAGTCCCCATCCCCCCTGTGCAGGGGACCACATCCACCCTTTTCAAGTCATCAAGTACCATTCTGCACTCCAGGGACCTATTGAGGAGTGCAGTCAAGGGTGCTGCCAGTACATCCTTTAGTTCCCTCAACACCCTGGGGTGCACTCCATCTGGCCCCATCTCCCTGTCCACCTTCAGGCAGTGTAGTTCTCCCAGAGTTTCATCCACCTGGAACGGACTTGTATACACTCCTGCCCCCACTGCACTGGCTTCTCCTGCACCCCTCCTCACCCCTTTATTTTCCTTAGTGAACACAGAGCAGAAATAGCTGTTTAGTAGTTCTGCCTTCTCCCTTTCCCCTTGTATCAGCTCGCCATCACTTGCTCTTAGTCAGAGTATTCCCTGCCTAGTTTTCCTCCTCTTACTGACACACCTAAAAAATGTTTTGCCCCCTTTTTTGACCATGCTTGCTATGTTCTCCTCTGTCTGTGCCTTCACCCTCCTTACTTTTACCCCTGCTTCTTTCTGGCTTACCTAGTACCTTTCCCAGCCCTCCTCCATTTGCGTTACCTTGAACTTCTGAAGAGCCCTTCTCTTTGCCCTGACCTTTTCTGCTACAACACCATTAAACAACAGGGGTCTCCTCCTCCTCTTATTCTTACTTAACTTCTTGGCACATAGGTCTGTGGTCCCCGTAATAGCCTCTCTTATCATCTCCCACATGTCCTTCACCTCTGTTAAATCCTCCACCCTCTCTAGAGCCCTTCCCATGTACTCCCCCAATTTCCTAAAATCTGTTCTCCTAAAATCAAGCACCTTTACCTTGGGCCAGTGAACATCAACAGTTTTCCGTATTGTAAACCAAATGGTGTTTGGTCACTCATACCACGGTGTTCCCCCACTGACACATCTCCTACCCTATCCTCATTTGTCAGGACCAGATCAAGAACTGCTCCCTCCCTGGCTTGTTCCCTGACCAGCTGCCCTAGGATGGGCTGTTTGCAGGTAGTCTACTATTCCCCTGCTACTGGCAGATGATGTCCCAATTCACATCTGGTAGATTCAGGTCTCACATCAACACCACCTCACCTTTAGTAGCCACTCTCAAGATTTCCTCTGTCATGTATCTGTCCACAGATTCCTGTTGTGTTGGGGGCCTGTAAATCACCCCAGTACACACCGCCTCCCCTTTTTCCATGGCCAGTGAAACCCATAGGCCCTCGGCCTCCCCCCAATTGCCCTGTAAATCCATTGCTCTGATACCCTCCTTTACGTAGGGGGAAACCCCCCCATCTGTCCTCCTTGTCCCTCCTGAAAAGTGTATAACCTGGTATCTCCATGTCCCATCACTTCTCCTGATGGCAACAAGTTTCAGTTACCCCCATAATGTCAAGGCTCGCCTCGGCCATTACTGCTGCTAGATGGGGAGGCAGTATAGCACAGTGGTTTAAGGCTATGAGTTGCAAACCTGGGTTTGAAACCCACAGCCCCCACTTGCATACTATGTGACCCTGAGCAAGTCACTTAACTTTCTTGTGCGCCCAGGTCACACCTATAAATAAGCTTCAGCTTAGTGTGTCTCTCCTGGTTAAAAAAAAAAATAGATCTGGGATCTTTTTACTCAGACTTCTGGCGTTTGTACACATGACCCTCCAAATCTCTACACCCTGTTCCTTTTCCCTGCTGTCTACACCCCCTTCATTTCCTTCACTTGGTCTGTTTGCCTTTTGGGGGGGCTTGCTGCCCCCTTGCCATATGTCATACAGCTCACATTTCCCATTGCCCCCAAAATCAGTTTATATGGTAGTGCTGCTTAATATAATCTTCTAGTTTACATCTGAGCACTGCCTTCCCTTTCCCATCTAAGTGTAGCCTATCTGGGGCATAGAGGATTTTGTCCCTCCACATTGTTCCCTAATCTCCTATTACTCCATATCCCCTCTGAGCACACCTTCCTGTTAACCAACTGTTAACTTCCTCTATTTTTTACTTCACCTCTGTGCTGGCCCTTGGTACTGGCAGCACCTCAGAGAATGCTGGTGATTTAAAGGCCAAACTGCTGCAGATCCTTGACAGCATCGTAAAACGTGCCTACACCTCCATCACACTATTCCCTGTGAGGTCATTTGTCCGTAAGCAGAACAGCAGATGTGTACTTTCATCCAGTATCTTTCCCTGGGAGGGGATCCAATGTATGACTTTGGCTGCTGTCATTCCTGGCAGGCATTCCACCCATATTTTTCCACCTCTGCCCCCCCCCTTCTCCCCCATGTAGCACCCTTTATAATAGAGTCCCCAACAATTAATACCCTGTCCCCCTTCCTCCTTCTGGGAGCCTCTCACTACTGCATTCCTCCCAGCTCTTCCCTTTTCCAAGCTTTCCCTATTTTTACTTTCCATACCCCCCAAAATGCCTCGAGTCCTCTTCTCCCTGACTACCTCCTGCGTGTCTTCCTGAGTCTGTGTCTGGCTCTTTGGTACATCTGTACCATTTTCTGCCCCCGTACCCTGCCCCATTTGAACCCCTCAAGGCACTTGCCTTCTGTCCTCTTGACCACAAGCTTCATTTCTGCCCCCTGCCCTCTGTCACCAGCCTGAGTGTCAGATGTCTCTGACTTCTGGGTCCTTTCTTCCTGCTTAGATTGATCCTGTGCAGTTTTTAGGGGTCCCATGCTCGCTGATCCTACCTGTGCATTTTTATGGAGTGCTGATACGGTGAACCTCCCCTCTCTCTCTCTGGCTTGGGTCCCACTGTTTTAGTTGCAGCTAACCCTTCCTGTTGTGCTTGTCCACTCTGGAGGACCCTTGCCCTCCTGTCTCCCTGCTCACTGTCTCTTTCTTCCATCCTGGGGTTGGGAACCCCATTTCTCCCTCTTGTGAACATTTCCTCAAGCCTCCCCTGTAATGTAAAAAACCCTCTACTATTATTATTGTATAATATTTGTTTTAGAAATACAGTAAATGGTATATGATGGTCTGCCTTGACCTTTGACCCAAGGTTTCAGTGGTTCTGAAAAAGCAGAGATGGTAAATTGACCAGTGAAGAGAAACCCTAATTAAATTTTCCTGTCCTGTCTTAATTAAAGCCTTCTGGCCATCTGCCAGCAGATAGGACCTCATAAAATGTTATGATTCCTGCAGGAAGAGGCCATTTGATAACAGAACCATGTTATACCAGTCATAAACATTGAGATCACTATAGCAAAACAGGAAACTAGCAGGAAGTCATCAAAGGGGATGTTTTGATGAAAGACTCATATTTTAAAAATTGCTGACTGTTGATTTCCCCAGTAGAAAATAAATATATGGGAGGATCTACTGTGACCTCACCAAAAGGGGTGGGGAGATGGAGTTGGAAATGAACATGCATCTGGAGAAAACAGCATATTATTTTGGACTCAAGACAAATACGGTTCTCTGGACTTAAAAAGGCACTTAATGGTAACGTCTAGATAGGCTAGAACTTTTTAAGTATTTGGGGTAGGCGTGTGTGTGTTCTGTAACTTCCCATTTATTTTATGTGACTCTTAAGTTAGTGATATAATTGTTCTGTATGTGGTTTTTACCTGTTTTACAATTTTAGTAAACGTTTTCCATGGAAATACTGCCTGTGTCTTCTCAATTTTCTTTCGCATGTGATTGCTGAGCCTGTGTTTACGTCTGACAAGTTAAGGGCTTGAATGTGTTACTAAACTTGCAAAAGGTAAGAATATACCTAGGTCTCATATTGAGACATAAGGGTACATTTTGGAAACCTGTCTTGGTGCCACTGGGGGAAGATTGTACTGCATTCCCAAAGAGGGTATGTATCTGAGCCTGTAAACTGGGTGTGCAAGCATAAGGTTTACATTTTGACCCTCCCAGGACTCAAGGCTAGTAGATGATTCAGATCCAAAACAGACAGGAGGGTTACCCTGTTTGTCACCTGTTCACACGATTGCACTCAGAGGTTGGCACTGTGGAAGCAGAGGGCCTGACCTGCAGAGTGCGTTTGTGACATTCCCCAGAGACCTTCATAGAGTCTTTCTTATCCTCCACTGCTGTGTATTTGCTCCCTTCCTGAGTCCCCAGGACTGTGAACCTGTTTTTATGTTCAAAGTTTCCCTCCATTCCATATCTTGCCCATTCTAGTCCTGCTTTCATTGTCACACTTGCAGTTTTAGAGCCTCTACCCTTGTTTATCTGCCACCCTTCCTGCTCCCACTTTTTGCCTGAGGGGATCTCTCCTCAAGCGTGCTAACTCTGCCTCCATCCTCCCCATCTTTTGGCAAATAGGGCATCCCCCTAGCTTCCACAGAGTGCTCTTGAAAATAGCAGCCCCACAGCCATTACAGCCCACTATTCTCCCCCCCCCCACCTCCCTTGCTCTTGGTACCTGGTAATTATCCTCACTTCTCTCTCTCCAAGGTGGTGTTTGCTGCTGCTGTCCCAATCCCCACCAGCCCCATCTGCTATGATTCCTTTCCTGGTCCAATCACATTCACTTCTATCTCTCACATTTTCTGTCTTTGACAAAGGCCCCCAAACAAGCAGTAACTGCCCCCTTAACCAGATATTGTAGGTAAATATAAATAACCACATTCAATACCTGAAAATGTGACTGGCTACCACACAAATCTTCACCCCCTTTTCCCAGCTTTAAGTCCAATTTCAAATACTCATAAATGTCAAGTCAAACATAAATGATCTATTCAATACTAGAAAAGGTGACTGGCTACTACACAGATCCCCTTCCCTTTTCCCAGCTTTAAGTTCAAGTTCAAGTACTCATTCCTCCTCTCAGACTTTAACTCCAGTTTGGTTTTTAGTTGAAGTACACAGCTCCTTCATGTATGTTTGTAAGGACCTTGCTGCCAACCAAAGGGACCCTTCCTGATGATTTATCCCACCCTCTGTGGGCATTTAATAGACGCTGGGGCTGGAGTGGGTGGGGGGGACAAAAAGCCCCTCGGGAAGTGAATTTGTTCTTCCCTGCTCCTCTGGAGAGTCACTGCTGGTCCTCTCCCTGTGTTCTGGCCTGCTCACTGTGGCTGGGAAAGGCTCCTTGCGACCTCGATGCTGATCTTCCTCCAGCATCCTGGTCCACTCCCTGCAGCTGGGAAAAATCTCCCATGATATGCTGCTGGTCCACCTTCCTGCACCTGATCTTTCTCCAGTGCCCTGACCCACTCCCTGCAGCTGGGAAAAAGCTCCCGTGATCTGCTGCTGGTCCTCCTTCCTGCACCTGGTCTTTCTCCAGTGCCCTGGCCCACTTCCTGCAGCTGGGAAAAGATTATTGTGGCCATGAGAGCCACTGCTGGCCTGCTGTGGTACACCCATGCTGCCTTTTAAAGCCTGCTCGGCTTCTGTTTTACCCACCCCTAGTCTGGATTGGTGTGCCATCCTCTTCGCCTGATTGGGGCACTTCCAACCTTCTCCCTGTGGCTGGATTGGATGCTGATAATGCCAAAAAAAACCTCTGGAAGTGAAGTTGTTCTTCCCTGCTCCTCTGGAGAGCCACTGCTGATCCTCTCCCTGTGCCCTGATGTGCTCACTACAGCCGGGAAAGGCTCCTTCCGGCCCCAATGCTGGTCTTCCTCTGGCACCCTGGTCCACTCCCTGTAGTCGGGAAGAAACTCCTGTGATCTCCCACTGGTCCTCCTTCCTGTGCCTGGTCTTCCTCTAGTGCCCTGGCCCACTCTCTGCGGCCAGAAAAAAGCTCCTTGCAACCACGAGAGGCACTGCTGGCCTGCTGTGGTACACCTGGGCTGCCTTTTAAAGCCTGCTCAGCTTTTGTTCTACCCACCCCCATAGAAACATAGACTTTGACGGCAGATAAGGACCACTTGGCCCACCTAGTCTGCCGATTTCCCTACCTACAGGATAAGCTGCAGATCCTAGTTAGCCAACAGCCTATTTCTTCTTACTCCCCCCACAAGAATTGCCTTATGTCTGTCCCATGTATTATTGAATTCTTCCACAGTTTTAGACCCCACAACCTCCTCAGAAGGCTGTTCTATGCATCACCACCCTCTCTGTGAAAAAAAATGCTTCCTCATTGCCTCTAGCGCCCCCCCATCTTTAAATTGTATCCCTTGTTCTTGCACATCTCTTTTTCTGAAAACTACCCTCTTGGACTTTGTTGATTCCAATGAGGTACTTAAAGTTTCTATCATGTTCCCCCTCCCTCCTTTCCTCAAGGGTATACATATTAAGCTCCTTTAGTCTCTCCTGTAGGCTTCTCTTGCAGACCCTGCACCATTTTAGTTGCCCTTCTCTAGACTGCCTCTATCCTGTCTATGTCCTTGCGGAGATGGGGTCTCCAGAACTGGATGCAGTACTCCAGATGGGCTCTCACCAACTGTCTGTACAGAAGGATAACAACTTCCTGTTTTCTGCTGGTGATGCCTCTCCCTATACATCCCAGTATTCCCCCAGCCCTCCCTACTGCCTTCTCACATTGTTTGCTAACCTTAAGGTCATCTGATATGATTGCCCCCAGGTCCCTTTCCATTTTTGTTGTTGTTACAACCTCCCCCTCCCATTGTGTAATCTTTCCCCAGTCTGGATTGGTGCACCATCCTCTTCACCTTACTGTATTGGTGCACTTCCAACCTTCTCCCCGTGGCTGGATCAGATGCCAATGATGTAGTTGTTATGGTATCGATGTGATGTCAAGAGGTTGTTAACTCCTCTTGAGTATGTCACATTGATACCATAACAATGGATCTATGTGGATCTATGCATGCATGGGTCCTTTACACTAGTGGCACACAACGGATGGCCACAGCAGTGAGAGATGGCCCTAATCTGGAGCTGCACTATGGGAAATGTTACAAAGTAAGTACTATCTTCAATTTTTGCCCATACACTATAAAATATAATGGATGGGGATTTATCGGTAACCTCACTGAAATCACTTCTCGAGGTTACCGTGACAACTGTAAACCTCTTGAGGTTCGCTCTCGAGGTTTACATTGTTACTTTAACCTCTTAAATCGATTACAGCATGGTTACCGATAAATCCCCATCCATTCACCTCTATATCTACTTATAAATATCCTACAATGTTTATAATAACCAAAAAAATGTACCTTAGAACGAAGTTCAGGAAAACATTTACTTGACTATAACTGTGGTCTTTACCTTATCAAGATGCTATATAAGTAAGAAAGGGATCCCAAATATCCTGAAATTTATCGAGCCCATTGATATTGACATATGTGACTGTCTCATAGCTAGCTCTAAGAGATATATCCTGTAACCACTCTTTGACGGTATAGTAGGTGCTTCTATGTTCCTCCAATGCCTCAAGATTATGTTTTTTTTTGCAGTTATCAAAACTGCATGTAACGTAGCTTCTGAAGTAACGTAGCTTCTGAAATTCTGTACATTGTGTTAAGTCTGAGAGGATTCCCAGCACCACTATCTTGGCTGACCAACTGTTCTGAACCTTACTGATTTTATCACAAATTACTTCAATGTCTCTCCAGAAAGCTCCTAATATGGAGAATGACCATAGGATGCGTGAAAGTGTTCCCTCCCCAGGCTTACATCTCCAACATATGTTGTCTGTGGACAGGTCCAAAGCCACCAGTTTACTTCGGGGTGTAGTACCATCTGCGTACAATTTTATATTGTACTAGTCTGCCTTGCACTTCTCTACAAGCTTTCGGAGTCTGATGCCAGATCTGACTCCATTCTGTGCGTGAGATCACTATCTGTAGTTCTTTCTGCCATTTGTTGAAGAGAGGGAGTAGGGGCCCTGATTTGGAGTCTAACGTGAGCTTGTAGAGGGTCTTGTGGCCATTATTAGTCATGCATGTCTTGTCTAGTACCTGTGTTGAAGGAAAGCTTAGACCTTTGTTATTCTTTTCCCTAAGAGCTTCTTTTAGTTGCAGGTAGTTGTGAAATTCGATCTTAGGCAACTGGAATTTTTGAGAAATCTGTAAGAAAGACATTAAAGAGGCCGAAACAGGGTCTGTAATTTCATCCAGAAATCCATGTTGTGGTTGCTGAAACTGCAGTGTTGCTCTTCTCTACACCCTTGATATCTTCTCTACACCCTTGATATCTGTGTCAGACTACACCAAGGTTGCTATATCTCTCCCTCAATTATCCCTCTTACTGTTAAAAAACTCAGAAGTACTTCAGCATGTGTGTGGTTTCCTCTTATTTTGCTCTATCTTTTGCAAAAGTGGCGTAGCAGACTTTGTTAACTCTGACTGTGTGCACTGAAGTTGGGACGTTTTACTGTTTGTTACAACAATATTAGATTGAGTGTTTAAGAAATTTAGAACATAGGTGGTAGACATATCCACCACATTACATAGAAACATAGAAACATAGAAGTTGACGGCAGATAAGGACCGCAAGGCCCATCCAGTCTGCCCATTTCTTTTTCTACCTTATAAATGTGCCATCGGCATTTTGCTCTGTCAGTGGCCTATCTATTCATAGTCATTTGTATTGCTCCCTTATGCCTATCCCATGCCTGTTTGAAGCCCTGCACTGTATTCATAGCCACCACTTCTTGTGGTAAGCCATTCCATGCATCCACCACCCTTTCTGTGAAAATAATTTCTCACATTCCCCTTAATCGGCCTCCTCTAATCTCATGCTGTGTCCTCTTGTCCTGCTATTTTCTTATATTTAAACATGTTAGACTCTTTCACCTTGTTTATGCCCTTAAGGTGTTTGAATGCCTCGATCATATCACCTCTCTCCTCCTTTTGCTCAAGGGTATACATATTGAGCTCTGTTAATCTGTCCTCATATGTCTTCTGATGCAGTCCTGCACCATTTGGTTGCCCTTCTCTGGACTGCCTCAATTTGGTTAATGTCCTTGTGAAGGTGTGGCCTCCAATACTGCACGCAGTACTCCAGATGGAGCCTAACCAGTGTCTTGTACAGAGGATTATTACCTCCCTCTTACAACATGATACCCCTACTAATACACCCTAACACCCCCTAGCCTTACCTACTGCAGGGGTCTGCTTGGATGATTTTAGGTCATCAGTGATGATGTGCCCAAGTCTCTTTCTTCCTTTGTGACTGCTAGCAACTCCCTCCCAGTCTATAGGTGGCTTCAGGGTTTCTCTTCCCTATGTGCATGATTTTGCACTTCTTTGCATTAAATCCCAGTTGCCACTCTTCTGACCATTCTGCTAGTTTATCCAGATCTCTTCTCATTCTGCCCACCCCATCTGGATCATCTACTCTGTTGCAGATCTTGGTGTCATCTGCAAACAGACAAGCCTTACCCTCTAGTCCATCTGCAAGGTCACTAATGAAGATGTTGAAGAGGACTGGCCCCAGGACTGACCCTGAGGTACCTCACTTGTGACTTGCATCTCTTCTGACTGTATACCATTTACCACCACTCTCTGTTTTCTGCCCGTCAACCAGTTTGCCACCCAGTTGACCAAATTCTGACCACCCGAGCCCACCCAGCTTATTTATCAATCTTCTATGTGGAACAGTGTCAAAAGCTTTGCTGAAGTCAAGGTAGGCAACATCAACTGCTCCCCTTGGTCCACCACTCTGGTTACCCAGTCAAAGAAATCTATGAGATTAGTTTGACAGGACCTTCCTTTTGTAAACCCATGCTGTCTTGGATCCTGTGCCCCTATGGATTCCAGGTGTTGCACTATCCTTTCCTTAAGAGTGCCTCCATAATCTTGCCCACTACTGGTAAGACTGACCGGTCTGTAGTTCCTGCCTCCTCCCTGCTACCACTCATGTGGGCGCGGGATCACATGAGCCCTTCTCCAGTCTTCTGGGACCTCTTCTGTGCTCAGAGACTCACTAAACAATTCTGCTAATGGCTCTGCTAGTTCCTCCTTTAGCTCCTTAAGTACCCTGGGATGTATGCCATTAGGTCCCATTGCCTTATCCACCCTGAGCTTAGCAGCTCATGTAGGACCCTTTCTTTTGTGAAGGAGTAGTGCTCACCTCCCTCCCCTGTGTCCATGATGCTAAGCTGTGGGCCCTGCCCTACCTTCTCTTCAGTAAATATTGAGCAAAAGTATCTATTTAGGATAGATGCCTTTATAGGTCCTCCTCCTCACATGCTCCCTTTTCTCCATTAAGCTAGCAATACCCCTCTGGACTTTCTCCTTTCACTAATGTATCTATAGAAAGTCTGGTCACCTTCTTTACTGTTCGTGCTAGTGTTTCCTCAGTTTGGGACTTTGCCTGCCTTGCTGCCTTACCTGCTTCCCTTAGGGCAGTTTGGTATGCCTCCTATCTTCATCGCTGTGTTCCTTATATATTTCCTGAAGGCCAGCCTTTTGGCTCTGACCTTTTCTGCTACTGTATTTGAGAACCAAAGTGGTTTCCTTCTTCTTTTGCACTTCCTTTTCTGTCTAACACAATGGGATGTTGCTTCAAGTATTGCATCCTTAATGCTTGCCCACTTTGCCTGTACCCCCTCACCTGTGTTTCTTTTTGCCAGGGCTAGCTTAACTCTGTTGGCCATCTTATCAAAGTCAGCTCCTCTGAAGTCCCATATTTTTGCCTTGGAATGGGATGATTTAGATGTAGTAGCCACTAAAGATATAATTGTACTGTACATTTCGACACATTAACTGACTGTTGACTGTTTTTCTACCTTGTTAAGTGGTTACACATTTCCCAAATGTTTCCAATGTAGGCACATTGTGGCCTTTTTATGTTAATAGCTAATTTCTCAGTGCTTCTACTGTTGTAACAATGTCATCAATCCTATCATTATTAAAGGTGGTGTCATGGAATATCAAAGGTTGTAACACCCCAATCAAAAGGGGCTCAGGTCTGTTGTGACTTTGGTCTAGTGAGGGGTTCAGGGTCAGGTTGAAGTCACTGCCTATGAGTACCCGAGTGGGTGTGGTTATTAGAAAACGTGGACAGGGTGAATGCCAGGTTGTGGAAGAAAATGGGGGAATTATGGTTGGGGCCGTATAGATTTATGATTGCTAAGTTGCCATGGGGAGTCTCTAAGAAGGCCAGGGCCCATCTGCCCTCATCATCTGATTGGGATTTTTGCAGTGCCCAATGTAAGTTCTTGTGAATTAGGATAGAGACCCCTCTTTTTTTATGTACCTCCAGGCCCACCCAACCCCTTCTAAGCTTCTGTGCCTCTAGATCAGTAAGCTTAGTTTCTTGTACAAGTACCATCTCAGAGTGTAATTTGTGGAGGTGTGTGAGAACCTGCTGTGTTTGATTAGGAGTTCAACCCCTTGACATTCCAACTGTGATAATGGTTCTCAGTCATTGTCTTGCTGCTTTGCAAGTGCTGTCATGTGGCATGAACAGGGATCATAGGCAATCAGGTCTTTGGTTTCTTTCCAGTTGGGGTGGTACTCTTTATGATGAAGGTCCAAAGCCTGTTCCCTTGGGTAGCCTCCCTATATCCCCAACTTCACCATGAATGGCCCACTTTCCACGTTACACAGGTAGCATTCCGAACACATATTAACTAATAGAAGTGCTACAGTAACTAAATCCACAAAAAATATATACAATAAAGGCGTAGATAGGATGGTGAACAGTGTAATACTAAGAAAAAGTACAGTGCTGAGTTCAAAGTTCCAAACTAGGTGCTGAAGATGCCCCATGTTCACTATAAAATCACCAGGAAGGGAACTAAGCAGGCAGCACTGAGTGTGGGCTGTCTGCTAAATGTGAGTAGCTGATCATCCCTCTCTCAAGCACAGCTTGAGTAGAGGGGGAATTATGTCAAAGGTGGAGGAAGAGAGGCCATTGTTGCTTCTCCATTCCTCTCAGACATTAATTAGAGGATTGTCCAATGCTGTTGAGATAGATTCATTGGCTAGAAGTGGGGGAAGTCCTTTGTAGGGGAATACTAGGGTCACTGGGACTAACTTAAAGGGTGACCATTGGGTACTGGAGATATCCCCTGTATTGGGGCGGCGGAAGGGGTATGCACACACCTGTGTTGCACTGTCCAGCTGAGCTATTTCACTAGTTTAGGAGGGGCCTGAGGTAGTTGAGGTAGGGAGTGCAGACGGTGCCTTGTTGTGTGATAGGAGAGGCTAGAGGTGTACTGGGAAAGGTGGGACTGCTTTAGTTGTGAAGCCTGTATCCTGTGAGGGTCCAACATTCAGTTGCCCCAGGGTGGTATGAGTGCAGTCTGTGGTTCATACAGTATCTGAGCATAAGGAAAGCAAGCAGCCCAATCACCATGCTCAGCATTTATACTGTGCTGGGGAGGTTACCGGCAGTGCAGAGATGAGGGATGCATCTGAGGTAGTCTCATGAGAGGTAGAGGGGGGAGTGGTTTATTACTGCTTAACCTCGGTAACAAGCACTGACTGCAGTGGTGGTGGTGGTGGGGCTAAGGTTGAGAGATGAAATGATACAGAGAGCATGAAATTGAGCCTAGGTTGCTTGGGGCAGGTGACGTAGGAGAGAGGGGAACAGGGCGAGTTGCGCTGGCAGCGTAGTGTGGGTTATAGTGAGGTGGTGGTGCTTTCATTAGTGTAGAGGAGTAAAGAGTTACTCCATCTGCTAGCTTACACAGATACACAAGTTAATGCCAGTAAGATAACTAGCAGTCACAGCGGTGATGCAAGCAGGGTGTGCCAAGCCTGTATGAGGGAATTAATTAGAGGTGGTTTTGCAAGGAGTATGAGAGTTGTGCAGATGGGGCAGGGGTTGACCAAAGGTGGGTTGTCAGTGCATCTGCCAGGTTCTACTTGTGGATAATTGTTTCGTGGGTGGGGAGACTAGGTCGGAAAACACTGAGACACTCCATCTTTCGTTAGTGTAGGGGAGAAGTATGCAGGGGTGGGGGTATGGCTAGGGGACATCCAAAATCACATTTAGTAAGTTACATTTAGGCTGGGCGGGGGCTGGTCACCATTGCTGCGACAGCTCACGTGATCAGTACTCTAGGTGAGTGGCTGCTGGAATGGGCATTCAGACTCAGTGGGAAAACTCTGCAAGCCTAAGCAGCAGGTATTAATAAACTTTAACCCCTATTTAACTTGTAGGATCATATTCCGCTCTTGGGGTGGGTAGGGGCAGTATGGTATGATAATTGTGGAGATATGTACCCAGTGGGGTACTGCGCAATGGAGAGTCAGAGGTACCATATAAACAAAACAACAGAGGAGACGCACTTTAAACTGCTAGGAAATTAACAGACAGTTGGCACTGGTTGCAGCAGGAACTCTATACTGCAAACCTTCATGCCCCAGCTCTCCAAGGAGGGAGGAGGAAGGGAGAGAGAGAGAAGTGTCAAGGGGGTGACTGGACCTCTAATGCTACGCAGATATGCATATGCAGGGTGGTGGCTGAGGGAATGATAGGAATGCGCTGGATTCCCTAAACAGCTATCTAGGAGGACAGCATTGCTGCTCCTTGGTTGGCCATGTGAATCCATTGTAAGGATGGTAGAGGAATGCTAGACTTCATCTGCTCATAGGTAAGAGCAAACATTCAGGGAGCTGAATGTATCTGTACATACAACTTGTTTTGTTTCAAAATGTAACGCAGTGCATCATGGGTTAGTCAACTCACCACAAAGGGACTGTAGACTAGCTTAGCTGTAAGCAGAACAGTATAATGCCAAATGGCCTCACAAACAATCTGCAAAAGTTGAGAACATCAAGTCAAAGACATGTGTTTCATCCTTGGTGGACCTCATCCACGTGCCATAGCTGTTTGCCTCAGTCCAGAACACAGAGTCGACCAGTCCCATAATGGGAATGGTTTAGGTAATGTTGAGCCCACATTAATATATATATATATATAATATATATGTGTGTGTATATATATATATATATATATGAAACACTATTTTAGAAACTAGTAATTAATCTATGAGTGAGCCCATATATTTTATTTATTTGTAACTTTTAAAATTGGTTGGCAGAAAAGTACTGCTTGGCCCATCCAGTCTGTCCCGATGGTCCCTACCTACAGACACAGAAACAAAAGATGTTGCACTCACACTCCTTCGCAGATTGGTTCTCCGTGTTAATAGTGAAGGCTAAATAGCGACTCACATATTGGCGAGTGCTAATTGCTGAAAACAAAATAGGCGATCAGCACTATGCCGAATACAGTCGGCAAACATTGAAATAACAACAGGATCTATGTTTTATGCATGGGGTTCCACCCCCCTCCACACCTCCTAAAATAAAGATTCTCAACTCCAAGGTGGGTGGACACTAGGGGAGGGAGGTAAACATGGGAGGGGGCACCCGTTGCAGGAGTGACAATCTGCAGGTGAAGGAACAACATGGGGAATGGGAGGATCAACAAAAAAAAAAAAGCAAACATGGGGAAAGGGAGGATTGAAAAAGAAAAACCAAGCAAAGCAATCCAGAGCTAAAAATGTATATTCCCCTGTTCAGTCCTGAACCCAGGTCCATGCATACCTCAGGTGGTGACCTTATCCATCACACCATGTGGCCACCTCAGCAACAATCCACTCACTCTACCTACCTAACCTACTACAGCTACACTCGCTAACACCCTCATATGGCCACTGGCACAGCCCACCTTTCATCATCTCAGCCAGCCACTCCATGAGCTGACAATGAACGCGTGTACACCGGGGTACCACTAGACACCAGAGATATGTGTTACAGACAAGGGATGGGTAATCAGGGGGAAGGGGTGCCACTTGACACCAGGGATAGATATAACGGACATGGGATAGGTGATGGGGGGTACCACTGGATGCCAGGGAGATGTAGCACTAACACGGGACAGGTGATCAGGGGTGCCACTGGACACCAGGGAGATGTAGCATTAACACAGACCCGGATGATCAGGGTGGGGGAGGGGTGCCAATCAACACCAAGGAAATGTAGCATCAACAGGGAACAGGTCACCAGGGGGTGAGGGATGCCACTAGACACAAGGGATTTGGGAATGCTTACTTGGGGCAGGTGCTCATGGGACATGGAGTGCCATTAGACACCAGGGATATGTGTAATGGATGCAGGATGGGTGATTCAAACCCCAGGAATTCCTCACTAGTTGTTTAACAACTGCATCATCAGTCTGCTGGATTGAGCTTGCTGCAGAGCGCTAAGAATCTGATGCAAATTAAGCAACATAGAATGAAATTCAGAACTCTGCTATGTGATCGCACTCTCCTATGCCCTGTAGTGACAGATTTATTTCTCCGCCTGAGAAGAAGCATCACCCTGAGATTGCTCCCATTTCACAGACACTGCATTTTGGTTGTTTTATTGTCTATTTTGTCTTGTGCTGTTTTAGTTATTTTTCGATAACCCTGCATTAGTTAGGGTTTTACTCTGCTGAATTTGTTTGTCTCCCCCGATCCTTTTCTCTTTCGGTTCTGGGGAACCAGAAGCAGCCCGTTGAAGTGTAGCTTCCTTTTTGAGGGCCAACCTTACCTTATAAACAACAAATAACAAAAAAGTAAAAAAAGGGGAGAACATCTTTAGAGTGTTCCTTTTGAACTGTGTAGTCCCGGTTCTGTTTCGGCTCAGGAACAGGGACGTTTTTGTGTTTTACTTTGTCTTTTACTTTTAATGCTGGTTTTCAGGGATCAGTTCCCATTATTTTTGGAACTGAACTGCATTTTGTATTTATTTCTTTGGGAACCGTTTCTTAGGCATTTGGCCTTAGAAAACACAGGACCCACGGGAAAAGAAAATGTTTTGTTTATTTTCAGGCGAGGGCAGATCACCACAATTAACATTCAAGTGCCTGGGTTCTGACCATTTTTTCACCAGTTGTCATTGTCACAGAAACCAGGGCATGCAAAAGGGGGAGCCTTGATATCACAAAAGTTAAAAGAGCCATGGAGCAGGCATCAGGGATAGTGCCTGCTAAGAAAAAACAAAGAAAAGTGTGTCGCTGTGCCTCCTGCTGAAAGGGCAAAGAAGCATGTAAAAAAAAGCATGCAACTGCCCATCCTGCTGAAAAGGTACAGTGGACAGTAGGTATGCATCAGACATAAGAAAACACACGAGGAGAAGCATGTCACTTCCGCTCCTGCTGAAAAGGCAAAGGAGACGCCAGTGAGTAAAACTAACTTTATCCCATTTGAAGATATGACTAAAGCATGGCAAGTTTTCCAGGCTTTCCAAGTTAAGGGCACTCAGAGGACTACGTTTGCCCCCCCGGCCACGATGCCTGTGATGATGTCTGTAGGGGAGGAGGCAGAAAGTATTGTTATGAGGAGGAGGAAGAGGAAGGGGGATCCTATAGAACTGGACGGCTCCCTAGAGCAGGGGTTTGGTTCCCCTCCTCGGTCTTCAAAGGACTAAGGACTCTCATTTTACATTTGTGAGGCAGATGGCAAATATCCTTAATGTCTCACCTCAGGAAAAGGCAGAGAATAAGGATGAGGTTGAATTTTTAGATATCATGGGCCTAGCCCGACAAAAAGATTGCATTTGTCTGTTCACAAGTCTCTAAAGAAAGCCACCTTCAAAGTCTTGTCAGCCCCCACTTCATGCTTGCATTGACAAGAAAACTGAGAAAATGTACCAGGTGGACAAACAGGGTGCAGAGTACTTATACAATCACCCTGACCATGACAGAGTAGTTAAACTGCTGCCTGTGACAAGGCTAATGTATCCCATTCCTCCCAGCCTCCAGAGATTGATTCTAGAGAACCGGACAGCTTGGGCAAAAAGTGTACACATCAGTTTCTTTGCTGCTAAGACAGGCAACTTATATGGGCTACTCAACTCGCTGCCAAAAGGCACATTGGAGTTCTGTAGTGGCCATGAGTGAGAAAGCACCTGGGAATTTAGCTCATGACCTGGCAGACCCAGTAAAAACTGCACTGGATTCCACCAGGTACCAATTTCATGTGGCCGTGGACACTAACGACACAGCTTCTGCACGACACATGCAGTGTCCCTCAGAAGGTTTGCTTGGCTCAGAATTACAAACCTTTCCAATCACACTCAAACAAAATCCATGGATTTTCTGTGTGAGGGAAATTCCTTGTTTGGTGATAAGACAGAGACTTGCATGAAAAAGGTGGATGAATACAAAACCACTTATAAAAGCAACACTGAGAAGGAAAAGGCTTCCACTCCTCTAAGGTATTATGGAAAGGGAAGTGGGGCAAGAGTTACTACCCCCGTGCTTATGTGACCTATGACTATGCCTCCCAGAGGGGCTTTTTCAGAGGTAGGGGCAGAAGAGGCCCCAAACAGGGAAGTGCCACTCCAGCTCCCAAGGACCAGATGGAACAAAACTGCTGACACATGTGCCCAGGACACCAAACCATTACCAGTGAGAAGAAGTCTAGCCCACTACTTTTAGGCTTGGGAAAATATTACCACAGACATGTGGGTTCTGGAAATAGTGAACAAGGGTCTCTCTCTACAGTTCAAGCCTTTCCTCCTCATACCCCAGGGGAAAAACTCCTGCTGGAGTTGGAGGTAAAAGAGATGCTACTAGCAAATGCAGTGGAAACAGTTCCCACTCCTTCTCCCCCCAAATCGGGAGGGGACTATACTCCAGATATTTCTTAACCTGTAAGAAAAACGGGGAGTGGAGATCTGTTTTAGATCTCAGATATCTGAACAAACTTTTAAATAAGGAAAAGTTCAAAGTGGTAACACTAAGAACAGTTATTCCATCCTTGCAACAAGGTCACTGGCTCGGGTCATAGAATATGAAAGATGCCTGTTTCCACATTCCAGTAAGACCCTTGCACAGAAAATATATCAGGTTCAGAGTGGGGGATGGCCACTACCAATTCACAGCCCTTCCCTTTGTGAAAACTCTGGGAGCTGATCATAGGCCAAAGTGCCTAGTGGTAGTGGTGGCACATTTGAGGAGGCAAAGCGTAGCGGTCTTTCCTTATCTAGATGATTGAGTTGGTTTCAGTTAACAGTCCTACCAAGAGACCAATATATATATATATATATATATATGGATATATATATATATATATATATATGGATATATATATCTATCTATATACATATAGTAGCACGGTAGTGCTACCATAGTTAGGGTTGAGTAGCACCTTTAAGGTTAAAGGGTCAAATTTTGCACCTTAATAACTTTGCCACTGTTCAACAGATTTGCCTGAAATTAGGTATACACAATTGGGCATGGTATATCTTCGGATCTGCCAAGTTTCGTACCAGTCGGATATACGGCTGCGGAGTTATTAAGCAACAATGAACTGCTCAATTATGCTTTTTTGCGATTTCTTTGCTCTCGGCTACAGGTCACACAGTTTGCGCGACCGGTCCAAAAACTTCAGGGAACGTGTGGCCAGGGTGCCCGATGTGCCTTTCAAAGATTTTGTGAAAAAGTAATAAATGGTTCAAAAGTTATTCAAAAAACAAGTTCCCATTATAAGTCAATGGGAAAAGTTAACAAAAAGTTTGACACTTTCGAAAATGTACTTTTTACTGTCGCAACTGGCCCTAGTACTTTCGCAAATCCACCATTTTGTTTTCAGTTGGTGATCAGAAAAATGCTTGGCATTTAAATTTGGGACCATCTAGGGACACAATTCTTTTTGTGTTCACCTAGTTGGAGCCTGAGGATGCTAGCCATGTCTTTATTTTGGGGTAAAACACCCCAGAAATACATTTTTCAAAGTTCTGGAAAAAGTACTTTCGCAAAGTACTTTCATGCTCACGACACTTTTGCAAATCTGTGCGAAAGCTTTAGCAAATCATGAAAGTACTTTGCAACACTGTGACCAAAATGACAGGAGTTCTTTGTCACCTTGCTGCAAAAGAACGGTTAGGTCTTTTGGCCTGAAATTTGGAGGGAAGGCAGCCAACATGTCACAGATGTGCCTTTTGGTGGTTTGGTGAAAAAAAATTGTACGGCTACAAAGTTACGGTACTCTGAAGTTGATGCTTTTTCCCATAGACTAACATGGTGGCTTATGCCACACCTTTCGGGGCTCGTATCTCGAAAACAGTGCGAGATACAGATTTTTCGTCGTGTGTGATAGAAAACGGTAGCCAGGAAAATAATGATTTATGTGAAATTTAAATTTTTTTTCTATGTCATACGGTTGCTGAGATATTTGCAATGAAGTACTTCCAATGCTCGTTTTAAGCTTCCATTGCCATTACAATGCATACATTCTTTGTACACACTGTGTTTCTCTATGCAGTTCTCCAGCAAAAAGAGGGCATTCGCTTCTGTTACTGTTACAGTTACTGTTTTGCCTTGAGTTTATGTACCTATTAGTGTTACTGTTTCCGTGTGCGCCACTGTGTGTGTGTTACCCTTTGAGTTTTCATTTGCCCTTGCATTTTCATTACTTTTACCATTTACGTTTCCACCTTGTGTTTGCATTGTTGTTCCGCTTACTATGTCACAAGACATCACACACTCCCGACGCCGCATTACATTCAGTATTTCTCATCATCATCATTCTCAAAAAGAAGGGAAATTAGAGGCAAAAAACTCCATTTATTGCATCAGTTAGGGTTGTTCCACGGCAGCAAAAGTAAGAAAACTCGGTGTTAGAGTTGAACCCCCCCCCGGACACTTCCAGCCCACCCACCCCCACTGTGTGTGTGTGGTGCTGGGGGGGTGAATTCGTAGTTAGGGTTTTCAACCCTAACAGTGAATTTCCTCACTTTTGTCGCTGTGGAACAACCCTAACTAATGCATTAAACAGAGTTTTTTGCCTCTAATATATATTATATATATATATTTATATTTCTCTCTCTCTCTCTCCTCCCTCCCAACATACCTTGGAGGAGTTGGGTTTCTTCGTAAACCTCCAAAAGTCTCAAGTATACCCAGTACAGGTGTTGCACTTTATAGGAGCAGAACTGGATACTGTTCAGGGAAAGGCATTCCTCCCTCCGGAGAGGGTAGCCAATCTGATAGAGCTGACAATGTCCTTCAAAGTCGGGCAGCAAAGAACTACCAGGGACTTCCTGCAGTCACTAAGACACATGGCCTCTTCCACAGCAGTGGTGCCAGGTGCCAGATTCCATATGAGAGGTGTCCGGTACCAGTTGAGGTCCCACTGGTCTCAAAGGTAGGACCCTCTGTCAAAGTTAGTGTCCATATCAAAGTGCTCATTAAAGGCACTGGATTGGTGGAAGGAGGTGGAAAACCTTTGGGAAGGAGTTCCCTTCCTCCAACAGTCACCCACTGTAGTACTCACCATGGACGCCTCCCTCCTGGGGTGGGGAAGCGATCTACAGGATTTCACTGTAAGTGGGGTATGGACCCCGCTGGAGTCTCAGGACCATATAAACCTCCTGGAACTCAGGGCATTGTACTTTGCAATGGAAGCCTTTTCCTCACATCAGAGGCCAGTCAGTCCAGATAAGGACAAACAATACCTCCACTATGTACTATATCAACAAACAGGGAGAACAAGATCTTCCAAACTGCACAGAAGCAATGAAGTCTGGAGTCTGGCTTATTTTCTGCAAGTACAGTTATCTGCAGTCCACCTACCAGGTAAGGACAATGTACTGGCAGTCTCTGTAAACAGAATCAGTCAAGGAAATCACACATGAGCCCTGAACAAGCAGGGTTTCTCCACAGTCTTCAGAAGGTGGGGCACACCAGAGGTGGACCTGTTCACATCCTGGGGAAACCACCAGCTCCCCAACTTCTGTTGCTGGCCTCCTTTAGTGGGAGCAGTCTCAGAGGATGCACTAGTCCTGTCGTGGGCAGGACGGTTTCTTTATGCATTCCCTGCTTTTCCACTTCCTCTGAGCGGTACTGAAGCTCAGGAGGCAGCCAGCAACAATTATTCTGATTGCAACAGACTTGGCAAGGCAGGCTTGGTACTTCCTGCTCCTGTTTCTCTCCTCCAGACCACCAATCCTCCTTCCTTGGAGTCACAATCTGCTGACTCTGTCTCAGGGCAGGATAACATTACTGGAACCAAGAACCCTGTGACTCAAAGTATGGTACTTGAAGAGCTAGAGTTCTCTGGACCTCTCAGAAAGGGTCTTACATGTGCTGAGGGTTTCCAGGAAGCCAGCAACTAGAGAAACCTATGCTTCCACATGGAAAAGATTTTCCCAGTGATGTTCATGCAGGCAGTTCAGCCCCCTTCAGGTGAACTTGTCCACTGTTTTGGACTATTTGATCCACCTGCAGTCCCTAGGACTCTGACCCGCAACCCTGAAGGTACATTTGGCTGCAGTGTCAGCATATGTTTCAGCTGGTAAGGACAGATCCCTAGCCTCACAGGCTATTGTTAAGAGGTTCTTATTTTTTTAAACTCTTTTTCCCTCCAGTCACCAGGCTATAGGAACTCCCTCAGGAATCCACCCTTGCATGGCTCCCTACCACCCTGCCTGAGATCCTCCTGACCAGAAAATCGGGTGCTAGGTCCCTACCTTCCACGAGGCTCTCGACCGCCCCTCCAGCTCTGCACTCCCCCAGTGGTGGGGCCACCTACTCTTCTGGTGCCCTTTCTGAAATCTAGTGGTCCGAGGCTCGGGAGTGGAGGAGACCGGGGAGAGCTGGTCAGGTTGAGTCCAGCTGTGGGTGTGAGGGCCATCCCCCTGTGGTGCTGTTGTCCTCCTACAGTCTGGGGTTTTTCTACTTTTAGTCACTCCCCTGAAGTATGGACGTGCAATGACATCAGCATGAGGCGGGAGTGCACCCGCCCGCAGATGTCAGCTGCACTTCTCCCCATTGTGCGTCCCCTGCATTGGTAGTACCTCCAGTCTCCACTGGGGACCACTACATGGTGGGGAGATCCCTACCCTCCCTCCCAGGAGAGAAGAGCAGTCCTCCAGATATTCAATCCTCTCCTCCCCTGCTGATCCCTGGTGGCTTAGGCTCACTCCTGAACCCAAGTCACTGGCATTGCACGAAGTGTAGCATCCAGTGCCTTAACCTCCAGTGCCACCGGGCTGGCCGTTAAGAGGTTCTTAAAAGGTCTAATTCACCTGAACCTTCCTTTTAGGGATCCAGTCCCTCTTTGAGACCTGAATCTCTGTATTGCACAGTTGGTGGAGGCTCCATTCAAACCTATGGCATCTGCTGCTCTGAAATATGTCACCTGGAAAACAGTTTTCCTGGTGGCACTTTCCTCAGCTGGGAAGGTGGGTGAACTCCAAGCCCTTTGTACAGATCCCAGCTATATCATATTCCACAGGGACAAGGTAGAACTGAGGACTAATAGAATATTCCTCGCCAAGGTGGTGTCTGAATTTAACCTGAACCAATTGATCACTTTTCCTGTGTTTTTTACAGAGCACTCTACTCCAGGGGAGCCGAAGCTCCACAGCCTAGATGTTAAGAGAGCTACTTGGACCACACAAAGAATGTCTGTTCCAGAAATTCTCAGTTATTTGTCAGCTACAGTTGAGGTATGTCAAGGTAAACTGGCAGCCAGGAGAACCATTTCTCACTGGATAGTAGCCTTTATTCAGTTCTGTTATGGGAAAGCTGGCAAACTTCCTCCAGAAGGGCTGAGGGCCCATTCTGCAAGAGGCACCTCTGCCTCTGCGGCAGCATCTGGAGGTGTCTCCATTCAGCAGCTATGTAAAGCAGCAACCCAGAATACAGTACACAGCTTCCTCTAATGAATCGGGATTTGATTCAGGGAGTTGCTCCTGATTTTCTTTCTGGTGCCCGCATGGGGCAGACTGGGTGACAGGAGGTTCAGCTACATCACTGTTGGCAATAGTCATTTGCCCAATAGGAAGTAAATGATTTTGGTGGACAGTCTGCTGCCTACTCTTGGTTCCTTCTTCCTCAGTTCTGTAAATTGGCATCTCCTGCATTTTTTCCACAATGACATAAGGAGTACTGGACCATCTGTCTAATATCTTATGCTTGCTTGGGATGCCCAAGTTTCATAGGAGAACACAGTCTCCTGGATGCAGTTCTTGCACTTTAACTTTTTAAACATATTTGTCTTTATTGAGTTTGTTGCGCTTAGCAGTCAGGGTCATAATTCCGCTATACAAGACACTAGTGAGGCCCCACCTGGAGTACAGTGTACAGTTCTGGAGACCATACCTACGTAAGGACATAGACAGGGTAGAGAAGGTTCAGAGGAGGGCAACAAAGATGGTGCATGGATTGCATCACAAGTCCTATGAAGACAGATTGAAGGAACTGAACATGTACTCCCTGGAGGAGAGAAGGGAGAGAGGGGATATGATAGAGACATACAAGTATCTTACAGGGAGGAACAGGGTGCAGGAAAACACTATTTTTAAGTGAAAAAGATGTTCCAGGACTAGAGGGCATGGGATGAAGTTGGAGGAGGACGATTCAGAGGAAACATGAGAAAGAATTTCTTCACAGAACGGTGGTGGACAAGTGGAACACCCTGCCAGAGGAAGTGGTGGGGGCTGAAACAATCACAGGATTTAAGAATGCATGGGATAGACATAAAGGAATTCTGGAGGTCAGGGGTAAGGGGCAACAGACTTCTAGGAAAACAAACTGAACTTACAAGCTCAAATGGGCAGACTGGGTGGGCCATAGGCCCTTATCTGCCGACACTGTCTATGTATCTATGTATCTATGTCTCAGCAGCCAACTTGTATGCAGCATTAAGATGACCTTGCAGTCTCTGAACATAATGCAAATACGTCTCTGGCCTAGACCCATCAGCTGAGGCACCAAAACACAGGTCGACAGGTAACCTGGCTTCCCTTCCGAACATAAGACTGTAGGGTGAGAACCCAGTGGCATTACTTTGGGTACAATTGTATGCATGGACCAAGGCGCTGACCCACTGGCATTTGTCTTTCGAGTATAATGTTCCCAGCATATCAAGGAGTCTGATGGAACCATTCTGGTTGGGGGTCACCTTGAAGGTGGTAGGGTGTTATAGTGTATAGTGTGACCCCTTGTTCTGCATAGAAATCAATTGCAGTCAAAATGTTTTTGTGCCACAGTTCAAAGTTCATGGAATGCTGTAATACCATACTGTGGTAGAACAGCATCTTGGCTGTTTTTGAGAGCACACGAGCCAGTAGTTTAACTAAAGGAAAAACCACCTCACACACACATCTCAGAATTCAAATAGTAAATGTTCTGACAGGATGGCAGCTGCGTTTTTTTCGAAAGTGGCAGAAGAGCACATTACATTCAAAATCATTTCAAGTATTTTTTTTATTTTATTGTTTTTGTTGCAGGGCCACTATACACTATAAAAAATACTGGCTGGGAAACTGTGCCCATCCAGCCTGAACTACGACCTCTGGGTTCTGATTCTGTGTGACCTCTAGAGCTTCCCTCTCGAGGTCTAACAGAATCAGCACCCCTCAGTGGCAGCACAGGCTGGTTGTGCGCAGTTGCCCAGCCAATGTTCTTTAGGATCTGGAGTTGTGAGTGCCCCATAATAACAGCAATTCTTTTATCAGCTGGCTCTCAAAATCTTTCCCCTGGTTGGAGTGAGTCTTCTGCGGGGCTCCATGATGAACGAAAAACTTTTCTACCAACACTTTTACCACTGTGGAGGCCTTCTGGTCTTTAGTGGGATACGCTTGTGCGTAGTGAGAAAAATGATATGTGACCATTAAGATATTTGCTACATTTTTTGAGTCATGTTCCAGATTGACAAAGTCCATGCACACCAGTTCCATGGGAGCACTTGTGGATATAGTTACTGTAGGGGTAGCCCTCTGTGGTTGCACATTCCTCTGTACACATCAACTGCTGGACTTGCAATACTTCTCTATATCACTTGCCATGCGAGGCCAGTAGAAACGTGATCCAGCTAGGTCTAGTGTTCATCTATTGCCAAGATGCCTCATATTGTCATATAAGGCATGTTAGACTATTTGTTTGAACTTTGAGGGTAAGATGAGCTGTTACTTAGTGAAACCTTGAGTACCTTGTATTTCTCGATACAGTTGATTTGTCATTTTCAGTT
The DNA here is from genome assembly GCA_016271365.2 of Neoceratodus forsteri. Taxonomy (NCBI): domain Eukaryota; kingdom Metazoa; phylum Chordata; order Ceratodontiformes; family Ceratodontidae; genus Neoceratodus; species Neoceratodus forsteri. The sequence continues at coordinate 1,377,008,169 of CM028132.1, read as the reverse complement.
TGGACTATTCTCGCAACATTAGTCTTGCATCTGGGTGATCAGTTGTTACTTGATTTGCATCACCCCCTTTCTCTAAAGTAGAGAGGATATCTTTGATGATTGCATCTGCCATCTGCTCTCATTGCAGGTCTTTGTTGGTAAGTTGTGGCAGTGGGCTGATATCAGTTGCCGCAAAGTTGCAGTGGGCGTCGGGCAGACATTCTGCTGATGCACCAAGGGTTTCAATTAGTTGGTTCGAATTAGTTATTGAGGGTTGCTCATCAGTGTCAAACTTCTTACAAAGAAATTTCACTATCTGTTCAGGGATTTCGACTTAAGTTACATTGTTCTGGGTGGTTGTTGGTCTTCTAGACAATGCATCTACATCAGGTTCAACCCAGGTCAGTACTCAACACTGTAATCATAAGTAGACAGGGCAGATAACCACCGGTGCCTGGCTGCATCCAACTTTTCAGTGGTCTATTACATATGTCAAGGGGTTATTGTCTGTCTTTTCTTTTTTTTCTTCTATTTATCACCTGGACTTCTCAGGGCATTTCTCAGGCGAACCCACCCAACTACAGCGCCTAACTCCACACCTGAAACCCCCTGACTGAGGAGACCTCATCCTATCTCTCTAGCCACAGTTGACCCCCTGGATCTATACCCCCTGGGACAGGGCCACCCATCCACTTACTGGGTGTCCTTGTCTGAAATCTAGACAGCCAGGCCAGGAGTAGTAGGGCAAAGGCCCAGGGGAAGTCGGCTAGGAAAGTCCGGTTTTGGGGATGTGGGCCGAAGTCACTCAGGCTGCCATCGCCTCCTCCAAGAGCCAGTTTTTTTTCTGTATAGGTTCCTTCCCCCTTGGCTCAGATGTGCAATGTGTCCAGCGTGGGTATGCATGCTCTCCTGCACACCTATAGGATTGCCTCTGCTGCCAATCCCCTTGGTTGCTGGATTGCGAGCTGCTATATCCCCAGCCACTGCTAGGAGCCACCAGAGCATAGGATCCTCCTCCCTCCTAGGACAGGAGAGCAGTCTTCCAGATGCTCAATCCTGTCCTATCCCTGCCGACCCCCGGTGGCCCGAGCTTGCAATCAAACCTGGGTCACCAGTGTAGCATGAAGTCTGGTGTCCAGTGCCTCAACCCTCAGTGCCACTGGGCCGGCTGGTTATTGTCTCTCTTGATGATGATTTTGGCTCTGTAGAGATACTCATGGAACTGGTCCACTATTGCCCACTTTAGTGCCAAAAACACTAATTTATGAACAGGATATTTTTTTTCTATACTGATAAGGCTTCTGTTGGTGAAAGCCACAGGTCATAATCCTTCAGGGAAACTTTGGTAGAGATGGCCTCCAACCCACTGAAGGTTGCATCCATGTGGAGTATGTACGGTTTCTCTGGATTAGCGTTCACCAAGACTGGGGCATGCATCAATGGATAATGTCACTAAAAGCTCTGTCACACTTGGAAGTCTATCATATTCCAAATGGTTCTGTTTATAGTAAGTCTTGGGGTCATTTTTCTTGACCAGTGTGTTCTTTCCCTTTCTGGTGGGTGAGTAGCCTTGCATGAGGCTCAGCAAAGGTCTGACCACTCTGGTGTAGTCCTTCACGAATCTTCTATAGGAGCCACAGAACCCAAGAAAATGCTGCAACTCTTTCAGAGGTGATGGTTTGGGCCATGTTGCCAATGCCTCCACCTTACTTGGGTCAGTCTGGATTCCATCTACAGATATGATATGGTCAACGTACTTAACTTAGGTCTGGAAGAATTGACCCTTATCTGTTGAGAGTTTTAATCTGAACTCTTCTCGACAATCTAACACCTTTAAGAGCTTAGTGTGATGCTTGGCCAACTGGTTATGATTATTGTATGATATTGGTAGTATAAATAAATGGTCAGTGTATGAAATGTCAGTCTGTGAGATTTGGCCCATTTAAATTACAAGGTGTCAGCAGCTGAAATCACAGCATGTATTACACTAACCAGGAGATCTCTGTAATGTAATTAACTTCCTTGAGAAATTGCATTTTATGGCCTTTTTATGACCTCATACTTTTGAATTTGGAAACTAAATATACCTTTTATTACATCAGGACCAGGACTTCATTTAGCTGATTCCTGTTGGCTATCTCACACCTTGGTGATGGACTGCAGGGTTGTAAACCTCAAAGGAACTGGTTGATCAAAGACTCACAATTTGGGAAATGGGTTTTTGCTGATGTCACATTATTAACATACCTCCTGGTAGGAAATAATTTTTTGTAATTTTACATTCTAAAAGGAGGAGCTAGATGACTCACAGAAGGGATGTGGGGACACAGAGTTTAAACTGATACTTGTGTCTGAAGTGACTGTCGTATCATCATGGGCCTCTAGAGAGACACAGCTCTCTGATCTAACTTTAAAACGCACTTCCAGAGGTAATACCTTAGATAGCAAAGATCTAAATGTATTGTGGTAGGAGTTTTGTTTTGTAATCTTACCTTGTTCTTATAATGCGATTGTGAGCTCTTTGATATATTGTCCTATGGTTACATTTTTCATATTTCTATCATCTTTTAGTAAAGAATCTCTTCTTTGAAAGACTGCCTGGGTGTCTGTCAGTTCTTTTTGCATGTGACATATAGATGGTTAAGTCTGACAATTGTTCAACAGCTAGATGATGTTACTGAGCTAAGTAAAAAGGTAAGAATATACCTAAGGTCTCTTATAGAGTTAAAAGGATTCATTTTGGATACCTGGTTAGGTGCCCTTAGGCAAAAGATAAATTGCATCCCCCCGAAGAGAATATTATCTGAGCCTGTACATTTGGGTACGCTAGCATAAGGTTCACCATTTGAATCCCCCCAGAACTTGGGACTAAAGTGATTCGGACCCAAAAGCAGGCAGGAGGGTTACCCTGTCTGTTACCTGTTCACACTATTGCGCTTTGAGGTTGGCACTGTGAGAGCAGAGGGCCTGACCTGCTGAGTGCATTTGTGACAGTTAGTTCCATGTTCTTCCAACATTTTGCTAAAAATTATTACATCATCCAGATATACCAAACACTGAAGTAGATTCATGTCACCAACAGCCTTCTCCGTGAACCTTTGGAATGTGGCTAGGGCACCCGAGATCCCATGAGGCATTCTTAAAAATCCATAAAACCCCAGTGCACAGATGAAAGCGACCTTTTCTCTGTCTTGAGGGGCCATTGGTATCTGATAGTACCCACTTCTTAGCTCTAACACAGAAAACCATTTGCTGCCATTTAAACAATTTAGGACATCTTGGATTCTCAGCATAGTAAACTGATCTGGTGTTGTTTAATGTGCAGTAATCCACACATATACGTACAGATCTGTTTTTCTTTCTAACAACCACAATGGGAAAAGCATAGGGGCTTCAAGATTCTTGAATGATCCCAGCAGCCAACAGTTCTTGTAGATGGGGCCGCATGTCATCTGTATCTGCAGGGGCTAGTCTTTGTGACCTTTCTCAGAATGGTCGGTCATCATGCAGTCTGATGTGATGTTCTTCACCATCCGCACACCCCATACCCCATTTGTGAAGTGAGAAAACCTTGTTATGCTTAGCCAGCTTCTTGTTGATTTGTCTTTTCCATGTTTTTGAAACTGGGGAATCTCCAAAATCAAAAAGCTTGTAATCTAGTCTAGTACTAAGATCTCCATCTTCAGCAGACGGTTGCACAGTGGTATCAGCACAATACACTCTAGCTAGCATATGCCCCCTGCTGTGTGGGCACCTCCCTGTCTGTTATGTTCTTCACGTGGACAGTCACTTGTCGAGCATAGGCATGGGCTCACACTGGAAGGAAACGGGGCTTTACAAGTGCTCACTCAGGTAGTTTATGCTCCTCTGGAGCATCTAGCATTGGCAATTTATTCTTAACCTCTCCTTGGAAAAGTACCATGCCAGTTATGCCACATTCAGCGTTCGGGGGTATCACAACTTCTTCAGCATCCTTCTTCCACACAATGCCCACTGGATCATCTTGCGCCCCTTGGGTAACCTCAAACTGCTTCTGATAGGCTTGTTTAATCATAGCATGTACACTTAGCGCACGGCCCCTTCTCTTGATCTGGCACAGTTGAGCCAGTCAGCTAAACATATGGGCATTTGTCCAGATAAGCACAGGTACACAAGAGCGAATGTCTCAAAAGGATCTCCCACATCAGTGATCCATGATAGGAAAGCTATCCATATTCTGATGTATCTCAAGTATGGGTATGTTTTGTCACATAGGCCCCAAATGTTTAATCCATCAAGTGGCATTAATGGGATATGAGATAAGTGCATGTCATACCATCCTTTAAAAAATATTGATACCTGTGAGCCACAATCTAGGGCAGCTCGGGTCTGTACTCCTTCAATTGTGATAGTAGCTTCCATGGTAAGACCCACAAGTCTGTCAACCTCTGTCCTGGCAAGTGCAAACATTTTCACAGGTGATTTGTCTACTGAGGGATTTTAACTCTGTTTAGCTGCATTACCAGGGGGGTTAATGTGCTTCCAACAACCTGGTATTCACCTTGTGCAAATCTTCTGGGGACTGACACTGTCTTTTGTTGTGGCTATCCTCAGCACACTGGTAACAAAAGATGCCTTCTCAGACTTGTCGTGAATGAGTTGGCCCAGAGAAGGGCTGGGGGCACTTGTTGAGGATTGCCTCTCTCTGAAGGGTCGATATGCATCATTTCTTGCAGGAGGTCCTCTAGTACTGTTTTCATTCTTTTGATACATCGTAGGTGTAGAGTTACTTTTCTTTAAGTCATCTACAATGGCGTTTAGTTCCTGCAACTGGCTGTGGAAATCAGAAACATTTGTGGGACTAGCTAGTTGAGCCATGGGGCACAGCACAGACACGTGATCAGGAGATGTGTCCACGGGCCTTCGCTGCACTTCACAGCCTTGACTTGAAGCTACAGTAACCTTTGGGGTGGCTCTCTGAACTCTTGCAACAGCCCATGGAGTTCACAACTATTACTACTTAAGTCTCTTTCACTATGAGAGGACACTGTGGTTATTACAGCATTGGAGTCCCAAAAGTCTGTCTCATTTTGTACCTTTCTTACTTTCATCATTAGTACACTGAAAGTGGGTGGGTTGTCTTTTTTGATCTTTCAGGCCCAGTTTTAACAGTAGCAAACTTGAGTATCGAGCAGCCTTGAGCATTTGGTCAATTTTTACTTTATCTAGGTCAGAGGAAGACTTGTTGCAATGCTCACTTGAGGTGATTTAGGAAGTCTGATAATGTCTCTTCTCAGCACTGCTTGGTAGCCTCGTATAGCCACATGAGGTCTTCACCCATTTTGGTGCTTCCAAACACACTATCAAGAGCAATCAAATAGTCTTGTGCAGTGGCGTCGGGCTTTGAGGCCCTTAAGGAGTAGACAACATCAAGATCAGGCCCTCAGAGACTCTCTTCTATCCTCTTGCCCTTTTTCTGCCTCTGGTTACTGCCAGTCTTGAACCAACGTAGTGGCTTAGTCCATCCAGGTGTCAAGGTCTTCCTCCACTGCTGGAGTGGGCTTGATCTCAGAAAACATGTATAATCTTCTATAGGAATCTTGCTCAATATTCAGAATATAGCTTGGCACTCCTACTGGAGCTCAAGGCAGGTTACCTTCTAGTACATCAATTACTTTTCAAACTTCTTCAGCAGATTTCCCTTCTGCCAACAACAACAGACTGAGTTTCTCTTGAAAAAACTCAGATTTGGGGGGGACATTGGGCTTGGGCATTCTACTTGCATGGTACACCAAAATCCAGGCAAAGAAGGAGCTTTTAGGGGTCACATGGTCTGGCACCTTTGCAGCGTCTACAGTTTCTATGCATTCAACAAGGATGGTCAGTGTCTTGGTGGAGTGGTCCCTCACTCGCCCTCGTACTACAATTTTGCCTATATTTTTTTAGCAGACAACACCTCTTCGACTTGTCCATTATTAGTCCTGAGAGGGACTCCCAAACTTAATAGTGCTTTCTTGAGGTCACCATCACACCAGTCCAGCAAAGGCTCATACTCCTTTGCATCAAACATTATTTTAGCTTTGGGATGGCCCCACCTTCTGTTTGGGTAAGTAATTTACATTTGGGGTGTGCTTGGGGCAACAGAAGATCCCAGCAGTGCCTCCAAAGATGTAACCTGGGTGCCTTGTTGCCAACGGGGTACTACCTCTACCTTGTGTACACAGTCAAAGTTGAGGGGCCTGGGCTCTGTTTGGAATGGTCTGGGAATTCATTTGCAAATGATTTCACAATTAGTGTGGTGCCTCCACCCAGAGTAAGGTTTTGTGGGAAAGTTGGTAATTTGGGTACAACCCCCTTGGATGCTGTTTCTGCCCAGTCTCCCTTCCCAAACACCCCACACACAGAAATACACTTTATATTGCACTTCAATATCAACCATTTAGTTAGAGGAGATCTCTAATAATATGCTCACTGACATGCTTGTAGGGAAGAAGAATAAACACAGCTTTAATGTACCATAGAGGTAGGAATCGGGAGGGAATACCTGGAACAGGGAGGTACACAAAATTAGGCATTTGATTGTTTGGCAGAAAAACAATGCAGGGCTATACTCAATGAGCAATGAAAACAGTGCCCAACCTCCCACCAGCATGCAACAAGGAATACAGACCCCCCCTTCTGTCTGGTACCAGACCCCCCAATCCTATGCTGAGGTACCCTACTCTGGTGCAGACCTGTTGTTGCTGCGTGTTGGCTAGCGTTGGTGCACTTAAACGTTACTCTGAACTTTGAAACAAATTGTAAGCAGTTCCCACAATCTTTTGCAGGGTAGCCCTGCTTACTCACGGTTTGGCGAAATCTCTGGATGACACAAATAAGCTGGAGCTGAGGATTTGCTGAAACTGGGCTTGAACAACACTGTGCTGGTTTCAGAGGTAGTTAGTGGTGCACCACAACAGCAGGCAGCAGGAAACCACAACGCTGGTTGCAGGAGATGAAAATGGTGGTCTTCACCTGTCAAGACTTTCCGAACGTCACCTTGAATGGCCTTTGTAAACAGTGTTCATTTGACAGGCCTCAGTCTTCTTCCCTCTGGTGGTCCCCAGGTTGGTCGGAGGGGGGGCTGACAGGAAACCTCAAGTCATCCTGCTGGTTTCAACAAGAACTTCAATCACCCTGCTGGCCAGTAGCAGAAGCCAAAGGGGGGAAATGCTGGGTGTTCTCTGCAGAAACAAACAGTCTCTAACTTTCTCTTGGTCAGTAGTCACCTGAACACCTTTGTTGGCAGGCAGAACACTTCTAGTGATTATCCTCAAAAGGCAGGGGACACCAAGGCAGGGTGATCTCCTCAGGAACAAACAGTTTTTGGTAGACTTTTCGGCCAGGATCTGTTGAGATTCACTCCACAGACAGGCTTAGTTGATGAACCTGTCAAAACAGCAAACGGGCAGAATAAGTCTTGTCTTCAAGGTTAGTAAAATCTCTTTTCTTCAGAAAAATCACTTCTCCATTCTGGAGATCCAGTCAGGAGCTCCTCTGGCCGGCTTAAGGGCTCCTCTTTAACTGCCACAGAACCCTCCTTCACTCTTGAGGGCTTGAGGAGAACTGCCTCGAGCTGTAACAGTCATTGTTCTTTCTTTGAATGAAAGGCAGCCTCTGATTGGCTGATAGGACTGTCCATCATGCTACTCAACAACTGATTGGTTCTCATTTGGGCGCCCAGTACACTGAACACTCTCTTCTCCCAGAAGCCATCTCTCAGTCCTCCAACGCTTCCGTGAAAGCTGATTGGCTGCCAAGAGTCACAAGGCCTCTAAAAATGGCTGCTGAATAAACAGTTAATAGGCAGTCTCATCTCTGAAGGTGTCATACAACCAAACTAAATTACTTTATTTTTAACTGTCTACTGGGCTCGATAGCCCATACTGTGCCCTATATTCCAGTGGCAGGATGAACTTTGTAGGTGCCATCATCTGGCCACCGCATGTCCCATTGTACGGTCACCCTAGGCACAAGCAGTCTCCATACAGTTGAAGGGACCACATTTCCCAGCAGCCTCGTCTGCTGAGCTCATATTTGCATGTGCTTACTAGTACTTTCCAACAACACATTTGCGGTTCCTTAGGTCCCTCCCTCATGTTTCCAGACCCCGATTAGCTGATTAAAAGGGGTCCGGGATCATGGGAGAACGTCCATTTTGCTGCAGGAGCGGCTTTAAAGCTATAGCACTCTACCGTGCATGTGCACAGCCACCAGCTCACACTTTATAGTGCAGCTGCCCGGCGGGTCCTGTCTTTGCTCCTCTGGCCCTCCGTTTTTGGGAAAACATTTTGAGGGGGCCCGGTAGGAGGCTCGGGAGATGGCCCAGGACTTGGGCAGGTGACGGTGATGAACAGGAGTCCTTGGGAGCTGCAGGGTATGCCCCAGACTTTCGGGGGGGGGGGGGGTTACACAAGCATAAAGCTGGTTTGTGGGGCAGGTTACATAAATACATATATTGATAAAGTAATATTGAATTCTGACAATAAATGCAATACAATACAAACAACACAGAACTTCACATGGCACAGTCACTGAAATGCAGTCTCTGGGGTGGAATATGGCAGTAGTTCTGTGCCAACACACTATACACTACTTTTAGTCTCTGTGCTTGCATGTAAGCTGATTGAAAATGCAACACGTAAATGTGTTGGTGTGTTGAAGAATGGTGGACATTTGGCCACGATACCAGAGAAATCCTCTCACTTTTTACAAGAAGTGCTATGGGCTCTTTAAAGGGATACTGTCAACCCTTTCTGCAGTATAGTATTTCTAGTTGAGAAACCACATTTTATGATTGCGTACCTTCTCTAAAATACATTGTTGTGGCTGGTTGTTTTATTTGCTTCCCTTCTTAGTAGGACTGAAATGCATGCTGATGGTGTAATTGTACCGAACCTTGTTCTGTTTCAAATCCTTGATCTACTCATATTGCATCCCTCCTGAACATGAGGAATGCCCCTAAACAGGGTAGCCACTTATGATGCAGTAGTCTCCTTCCCACCCACTGCATCATGAGTTGCTAGACTGTATTGAGGGTGTTCCCAAGACCAGTAAGGATGCAGTACTAGTTGATCAAGGTTTGTAAACAAACATGGTTTGTGTGGTAATACCAGTACAGTGGGCAGTCTGTTTTTCACTTTTCAAAAGAAAAAGGGAATCAGAATCATATTGTCAGCTACATCAGCAATCTGTACAGAATATGACCAGTCTTTACATGTTTTTTTTTTTCAACTAGAAGCATTTTGAGGCCTGATGTGGTTGACAGTGTCCCTTTAACATCCACCTGAAAACCCACTAGAACAGGCTGATCAGTTCAAAAATGAACAACCACTTTGCACTTTGTATTTTATTTGTAATTGTTGTTTGTCTGTTCATGTCAGTCATGGCTGTAAATGGACATGTCCCATCTCACTTACTGGTTAAAAATAAGAATAAAAAAATGCACATCATTATGATTAACACTGATACACACTGTAAGAAGCCACTAAACAGTTCTGAGATGGGACCAGGACCTCTGTCCCCTCTCCCAAACCGCAAGCTACTGACAGCAGTGCCCCTGTGCAGTCAATCAAAAATTTCCAATGCTGATATCTAGTTGGGTAGAGGCAGAAAAATAAGGAATAGAAACTTCAAGAATGGTCAACTTCAGCAGGTGCTACAAAGTATAAAGAATTCCCAGAGGCATTCTGGGAAAATTCCAGCAGATCAAAGGCAATAAACAAGCCTACATGGCTAAGCTTAGAGGACATAAAACTGACAGGGAAAGGTAGAAAAAAACTTGCTACATACATAGGGAACAGAATTATAATTTCTGCATTCAGCTATCCTTTAATGGCAAACAAAGGACACTACCCAAATGGCCACAATTGCTGCATGAATGCCCAATTAGAGCTTTTACTATGAAAAGTAATTTTTTTCTTTTTCTTTATAATAGGTTATTTAATCATGAAAGTTCAGCATCAAATGTTATGTCAGTCAAGCCGCCCGTGGCCATCTGACACACATCGGCTGGCTTCTGCCATGAGGGTATGCTAATGAGGGCTGCCAACTAATGGGAGAGTTGGTAGCCCTCATTAGCATACCCCATTCAGTGGAAGCTGCCTGGTGTACATGAGATGGCTGTGGGTGGCTTGGGCAACATGATGGTCTGCACTGGACTTTTGTGATTAAATAACCTAATACAAAGGTAAAGAAAACAAGCATTTGTCAATGCCAAATGTTGCTTGCTTGTATGTGCTGTTTAGGTATTTGGAAGTCACTGGAGTGCAAATATTGAAAATTCGCGAACTTACGAGCATGCGTAGGAACTGCGCAATGCATACTCATAAAACAGTCATTTTTAGTAATTTTTTCACCAAATTTTCAACATAGCCATTTTAAGACCTCTGCTCATGAACAGTGTCACTGTGATTTTCTTAATGTGTTCCATACATTGATTTCGGGCATGTTTACTGCAACTAATGTGCCACATGGGCGGAAACATGTTTTGGGCAAGATGTGAAAAATGGCAGCTGTGCTGCTCATAAGGAGGTGTGGTAAAATGGCAATGTTGGAAATCTGGAGTGAAAATATTGAAAATTTAGAACTTACGAGCTGCAAGTGAGGAACTGCTAACGACACCGTAAACAGTCATTTTAGGAATTTTTTCACCAAATTTTCAACATACCCATTTTAAGACCTCTTCTCATAAACAGTGTCACTGTTATTTTCCTAATGTATCCCATACATTGATTTCCCACATCGACTGCGCCATTCTCAGTTAAGTGTATATCTGCAGGAACACAACCTCCTCTCTCCGGCCCAACATGGGTTTAGGAAGGGGCAAAGTCTGGCCACCGCCCTCACTGTGGTTACCTCGCAGATCCGTACAGCTACCGACCAGGGCAAGCTCACAGGTGCAATCTTCGTGGACCTCTCCAAGGCCTTTGACAGGGTAGACCACTCCCTCCTCAGCTCCACTCTCCTTGACCTTGGACTCTCTAACTCTGCCCATGCCTGGCTCCCCAATTACCTTTCTGGTAGGAGGCAATACACTAATTTCAACCAGACCTATTCACACCTCTCCACTGTCCAATGCGGGGTCCTCCAAGGGTCTGTCCTCGGTCCGACGCTCTTCTCCCTTTTTATTAACAAACTACCGTCTGTCCCCACCTATGGGCAAATTACCTTATACGCTGACGACCTTGTCATCCTAAGCAGTGAACGCGACATCGGCACCATCAACGTCCAACTAAACTCTGACTTCAAGCAGATCCAATCCTGGTTGACAGCACACAAGCTCACCACCAACCTCAAGAAAACACATGCCATGCTATTTGGCTCCCTTAGTAGAACAAAAACCTGCTCTGCCCCCCTTCTAATCCTCGGGACAGACGGCTTGCCCCTGCAGACGGTTCCAGTCAGCAAGTATCTTGGCGTCACTCTGGACCCCCAGCTCGACCTCTCCCAACATGTCCGCAACATATGTAAGGCCACGAATGCTAAACTCGGTCTCGCCTACAGAGCAAAAAACTGCCTCACTCCAGCTGCTCGGGTGGCCCTAGCCAGGGGTGTTCTCCTCCTCTCCCTCTGTTACGGACTCGTGACCTTTTCCCCATGCCAAAGACAATCCTGTCAAAATGGGATACGACCTTCAACAGCATCTGCCGCTTTGCACTTTCTGCTCCCCCCCTTACACAGCACTGTGACCTCTACACTCGTCTTGAGTGGCTCCCCCCGGAGAAGCACCGTACCTTTGTCATAGGTAACCTCATCGATAACATAGTCAGAACATCCACCCCCGCTGCCCTTGCCCTTCCACTCCACCCAAACATCACTACCTACCATCTTAGATCACGGACGGCCCTCTCCCGCCCAGTTCCTATGACACACTCCCTCACGGGGGATCAGGCCTTCGCCAGCTACGCCCCGAAACTATGGAATTCCTTCCCAGCCACTACACGGGCCACCCCCTCCCACGCTGTATTTAGAACTTCCCTCTGGAATTTCCTGAAGGATTCCTCCACCTGCCATTGCACTTTGTAGCCACTCCCCACACTATGGTGGCACGGTGGGCCACAGCGCTCCTCTGGGACCACTGCACTTTTTTTCTGGTGACCTATTTGCCTGCACTTCCATTGCATGTTAAATCTGACTCAAATCACTTGTTTATGTATGGCCTTGCTCATGATTCCCCGAGGCCACCCGTAACCTCCCCCTGGGCTCATATGTTTGTTTTGTTTTACTACTGACTGTCATTCCTCTATGTATACTGGTACCTCACTGTATGTAAAAACCACACTAGTTGCCCCATTGTATATAGACACTGTAATTAGTCACTTCACTGTACGTAAAAGTTGTATAAGTCGATGTACCTGTAAAAAATGTCAAGTCTGTAACCCTCCCGGGTCGCACCTGAAAATAGGCACATGGATGTCTAGTGTGACTTACCCGGTAAACAAAAGCAAATAAATAAATAAATAAATTGTGCGGTACGTGGGTGGAAACACGTTTTGGGCAGGATGTGAAAAATGACAGCTGTACTGCTCATAAGGAGGTGTGGTAAAATGGCAATGTTGAAAATCTGGAGTGAAAATATTGAAAATTTGCTAACTTACGAGCGTGCGTAGGAACTGCGCAAAGCACACTCATAAAACTGTCATTTTTAGGAATTATTTCACCAAATTTTCAACATAGGCTTTTTGAGAACCCACCTTATGAACACTGGCAGTGTCATTTCATTAATCAGCCCCGGAAGGTGATTTCACGCAGTGATGGCGAAATCACCCTTCGGGCCTGAGTAACGCCATGACAGTGCAAGAATTCATGAGGAGGGGTCCCAAAAACCCCATGTTGAAAATTTGGGCCCAAAATTCCAAAAAATGCCTAAGATATGCAACAAAGTTGAAAAAAAACCTATTTACTCCGTTATACAGCGTACCGGCATTTCCTCAGTTCGCGATCGGTTTTGAAGAGTGCAGACGTGTTCCCGGTCTACCGTTGATCATCGCGCCGAGCTCCAGAGGTAAGTATGGGGTGAGGGGGGGTGTGGGGAGGCAGGGTGTGCAGTAGGTGGGAGCAGTGAGACTGCGAGGGACCATTTTTTATTTACAGGTGTTTTTTTTTTTAAATTAAGATGATGAGGACATTTGCCACGCTTGGGAGGGCCCCATGCAGCTGGAAAAGGTTGTTTGGGGGCTGGAGCTGATGGAGAGTTAGGCACCCCGTCGGCCATAACAAGATTTGCCACGCTGGGGTGGGCTCCCAGCGTGGCACCTGGAAGGTATTGGGGGCGTGCAGCCGTGGAGCCACGGGATTGGGCACCCGTTGGCTATAACATATTTTGCAACGCTTGGGTGGGCTTCCAGCGTGGCACCTGGGCAGCTTTTGTTGGGAGGCGTGCGCTGACAGGGATTTGGCACTCTGCTCGCCATACAGTGTGTGGGGGAGCGATCAGCACGCAATATGCATGCTTGCATGCGGTGGGGGGGAGCTCTGCTTACTGAAGCGGAGCTCTCCTTTCAACTGTATGCCACTGATTTTCGACGCTGTCATAGACAGCTGCAGCAGTCATTGGAGGAACTGCGGCCACGCCTGCAAACTCAGTGACTGAATTGGAAGATGGGGTGCCACACCTCCGAAAGCTCGGATGATGGCACTATGTTTCTTGCACATGTGTGCAAGCAACATAAAAATGTACGTTCATGCTAAAAGCCCTAATCAGGCATTTCTGCAGCAAGTTCGACCATTTAGGTAGTATCCTTTGTTCTCCTGTAATAAAAATGGAGCAGCTTCTCAGAGCACTCAGTTTGCATCAAAGTAGCAGCCCATGCAAGTAGCAGTGTCAACACTAGGAACTGCTGACGGATTCTAACTGATGATGTCATTGGTTGGGGGTATTTATAATGGCACAGAAAGGGCGCCTACATTAAGAGCTGGTTTACAAACATACGAATTTTCCAGCAGAAGAAGACCACCCGGTCTATCTAAGTCTGCTCAAGTGTGCAGCTAGCACCCCTAGTTCGCAGCTGCCCCACCCCCTCCCCTTTGTCATCCCAGTGCCACCCCCCACTTTCCCCACCCTCACTCTCCCCTGTTCCCTGTCCCATGCTCTTTTAAAGCTGTTCACAGATTTACATGATACCACCTACTCTGGTAGTGCGTTCCATTTTGCTACCACCCTCTCTGTGAAATAGTGTCTCCTCATTTCCCTTCTAAATCATCCCCCCTTTATTCTTAGCCCATGCCCTCTGGTGTCCCTCCCCCTCCTTAGCTTAAAGACCCCATCTGCCCCATCCTTATTGATTCCCTTCAGATACTTGAATGTCTCTATCATGTACCCCCTGTCCCTTCTATCCTCCAGGGTGTACATATTCGGGTCTCCCAGCCTGCTCTCATTGTCTTTCCCCTCCATTCCACATATCATCTTTGTTGCCCTCCTCTGTACCCCCCCTCCAGTAACCTGACATCACGCTTCAGGCATGGCCTCCAAGACTGCACATAATACTCCAAGTGTGGCCTTACTAGCGACCTGTAGAGGGGCAAGATTACCTCTCTTCGCCTGGACAAAAAACAAAACCTCGCTGTGCACCCCAGCATTTTGTTTGCTTTTGCAGCCACTCTCCTGCACTGGGCAGCGTTATTCATGGTCCCTGTTACCATTACCCTAGGTCTTTCTCCTCCTCAGTGATCCCCATCTTAACCCCTTCCAGCCAGTATTCTCTCCTTGGGTTCTTCACCCCAAAGTGAATAACCTTACACTTCTTTGCACTGAACCCCAGCTGCCACCTCTCTGACCACACCTTCAGCTTGCTTAGGTCCCCCTGCAGCTGCTTCCATCCCTCCCCTCCATCCACCACTGCTCCCATTTTGGTGTTGTCTGTGAACAGACTTACCTTGCTCACCACCCTGTGCACAATGTCTGATATGAAGAGCCCAAATAATACCAGTCCTAGCACAGAGCCCTGTGGTACCCCGCTCATCACTGGCCTTGGAGTTGAGAGCTCCCCTCCCACTACCACCCGTTATAGCCTCCCACTCGGCCAGCTTGTAATCCAGTTTGTCATTTTTGCCCCTACCCCTACACCAGTTAGCTTCCCCCCAAGTCACCCATGAGGCACTGAATCGAAGGCGTTGCTGAAGTCCAAGTAAAGAACATCCACCGCATGACTCTTATCCAGATCACCTGTCAAGCAGTCATAATATTGTATCAGGTTGATTTGACAAGACTTTCCCGAAACGAACCCATGCTGCCTCACATCCTGGAGGCTGTTGTCCTCCAGGTACGACACCAGTCTTTTCTTTAGTACCGTTTCCATGAGTTTGCATACTATGGAAGTGAGACTTTTAATTTTTTTATTTTATTTTAGTTTTTGTTGACCGGGTAAGTGCACTAGACAAATTCTGCCTATTTTCAGGCATGACCCGGGGGAGTGGGATACAGAAGAATGCCAACTGATTTTGAACCAGATTAAGCTGTTGGTGGTATTTTAGTGAATGGGGGAAATTTGGCCAGGGCACTGGGGAAATTCCCCTACTCTTTTCGAGAAGTGCCATGGGATCTTTAACATCCACCTGCACTACCACCAGAACAGGCTGATGGGACCTCGGTTTTTAACGTCTCGTCTGAAAGACAGCACCTCAGGAGTGCAGCAACCCCCTCATGCTGCACTGCAGTGTCAGTATTGGGATATTAACCCAAGTGCCTGATGTGGGGATAGAACCCACAGCCTTCTGATCTCCCGGCCTCAGAGGCAAGTGTGCTACCTGCTGAGTCACTGACACTGCACTTACCGGGCAATTACCCGGTTCATCCCTTGGTCCGCTCTTGTGTAATGGCACTACTTGTGCCATCCTCCAGTTCAGTAGTACACATTCTGACTCCAGTGAGGTGCTGTACATATCCACCAGTGGCTCCGCCAATACCTCTGCCATCTCTTTCAGCACCCTGGGGTGGATACCATCCTGCCCTGGTGCCTTGTCTACCCTCAGTGCCCTCAGTCCCTCTAGGACTCTACCTCCCTCAATTCTTCCATTTGTCATCAACTCTCCCCTGTCCCCACCCTCCCAGCCCATGGTGGTAGCGGTCCTCCCTTTTCTTCCATGAATACTGAGCAAAAGTATTCATTCAGTGATTCCACCTGTTCCTCCCCCTTTTCTGTCCACTCCTTTTTTATCCTCACTATTGTCTCCTTGCACTTCCTTTTCTCCCTGATGTATCTGAAAAAGTTTTTCTCTCCCCTCCTTTTAATTCCCTGCACTAATCTCAGCTCCCTCTAAGCCTTGGCTGCTCTCACTTTTCTAGTCACCTCCCTGGACCATCTTGCATACTCCTCCCTGTCCCCTTCCTTCCCCATTCTTCTATACCTCTGGTGCACCTCTCATTTTGCCCTCACCACCTCCACTACCTCACTGTTCAACCAGCATGGTTTTCTTGCTCTGCTCCTCTAACTCTGTATCTTGGTGCAGGCTTCCATTGCCTGTGTAATCCCATGTCTAATAATATCCCATTTCTGTTCCACGTCCATCTCCTGCCTTATGCCCTCCAGTTCCCTTTCAGTACTTCCCGCATTCTCCCAAAGTCTGCCCCCCTGAAGTTTACCACTCGGGTTAATGATTTCTCTGGCTCCACGCACAGGGTGATATTAAACCACACTGTTTGGTGATCGCTGTCTGCTAGTGGGTCCTCCACCCATATTTCCCTTACTGCCTCTACATTTGACAATACCAGATCTAAAGTGTTCTTTAGCCTAGTAGATACACTGACCAACTGTGTCAGGAGACCCACCTGGATCGCATCCAGGAGCACTTGTTCCCTAGCACTGGAGGTGACCGGAATGCTCCAGTCAACCCCCGGCAAGTTGAAATCCCCCACGATGACCACCTTCCCTTTTCTACATACCTTTCTGATTTGTCTTGTTAATTCCCTGTCAGGCTTCTCAGACTGGGACGGTGGCCTGTATACCACCCCAATCCTCAGTTTCCTACCCCTTGAGTCTTGGAGCTGCAGCCAGATTGCCTCTGTTCTCCTTTCTTCCCCCTCATCCCTTGTGCATTTAATACTGTCCCTCACATAGACTGCCACCCCCCTTACAGTCCTTCCTGTATAATTTGTACCCTGGGATTGCCAGATCCCAGTCCCGGTGCTCAGTTGCCCACGTTTCCATGACAGCTACGATATCCAGCTTCCACACTGCCAGGAGTACCTGTAGCTCAGCTGATTTGTTGCCTAAGCTTCTCGCATTCAGTGAGACCACCCTCCTGCCCCCTTCCCTTCCTCTCCCTCAATCTCCTCCCTTCTACTCCCTCCCTTTTCAGCCACTCTGAGTCCTTCCCTGCTAGCCTGGGGAGCAGACTGTGACTCCAGTCTATTGGATCCATGCCTACCTGTTCTCCACTTGCCACCTGGCAAATATGAGGGAGACAGAAAACAAAAAGAGAGCTGCAGAAAGATGGGGGGGGGGGGTTAAACAAACATGAACTGCGAATGTTGCAGTGTTTCTGTTCCCCTTTAAGCTTCATAACTCATTTCTCCCAGCAGAAGTCAGAACATTGCCTTTCTTAACCTTGATGCAAAATGGATGCCTTGGCAAAAAAAGGATTAGGTAGGCAGTGGCTGGAAAATACATAGAAAATGTCAGGGCACAACTCAGAATCCATAAAGTCATACTTTAGTACAGTTTCAGCAGTTGACCTGATCAGATATTTCCAGACATTTTTCAATATTTCTGCAGAGATTCCTTCTAGTGGTTCTGCAGCGATGCTGCAGGCAGGCAGGGACCTTCTCTAGAGATATCATTGAAATTTCAGGAAATATATGACCATGTCAGTTGCTGCAACTATAATAACAATAATGAAAAGTAAAGTGGTCTGTCACATCTCTGGAGCCAGCCAATTTGTTCACAGTTGTTAGGGGTCACTATAGCAAGGTGCCAATATGCCTGCTTAGTAAACAATGGGAGCCATTACAGATGTTCACTGCTGTGTAACAAAATTCATTATAATGGGGCTCACTATAATATATATATATATATATATATATATATATATGTAACCCCTGCAAATGGGGTTCCCAAAAGACTTCAGGAGCTTGCTTGAATGCTCCAAGCCTGAATGGTGTTTGGCATTTAAGCCATTTATCAGTGAGTGTTTTTAGAGCCTCTGGTACTGTCTCTTTAAGAGCTGTCTGCTTGCAGACATAATTAGTTTGTATGGGGGACTGTGTGCTCTCTGAGTACCACTCGAGCTGCGCACATTCACTTCATTTTGCAGTCACTAGAGTGCAAAGGAACCTATCTGAAAGATGTAACTGTTTGCCAGAAATTATTTAGAGTAATAATGAAATTACAGTTTGTCTAACCTGCTTTCTTTGCAGTCAGAACTGTGCCTGCTAGTTCCCCATTCTAGTTTTGAACTGCTGAACTGGACCAATCAGTGTGGGGTAAGCTAGCTCTAAATGGTGCCTTGGACGAATCAGAACTTGGACTCATAATCTGAGCCAGCCACAAGAGGATTGTATGGGCAGTGACTCTGGGAGATGTAGTTTAGACTTCAGTGCCTTTTTGGACCAGCAGCAGCAGTCTATTGTGGTGACAGCCAATCCAGTCAAGAACTGGGAGGAACTCAAAGGAAGTGCCGGTTTTGTCGGTTGGAGTTTCAGTTGAGCTTTGGCAGTGAAGAAGGAAGGAGCCCTGTGCTTTTCAGTGTGCAGTTTAGTCAAAAAAGCGTGTAAGGCCAGAGTTCCGGTCTGCAGCTTGTGTAACAGCTTGTTGAGACTGAATCCGTCCTGTGAAAAGAATCAAAGGATCTCTGAAGAGTAGAAACCAGGCTCACCCTGTAGAAGACTGGAGGAATTGCTGAAAATTGCACTCGGTCTGTCAGGAACTGAATCTGCTGTGTGTTCTCCCGGTATTGTGCAGTAATTGCGATCGGATACAGATGCAGCCTGCCTGGTATAGTGCTTTCTTTTATATGGATGTGTGAAGAGATTTGTATACCTCAAGTGAGCCCTGCTGACATTGAAGGACCCTATCTTATTTGGAGGTCGTGAGTACTAATTCAGGGTCGCTCCCTGTTGAATTGCCACATTAAATCCAAATGGAATTACTGTACTGCTGACTGTTTAATTCTCCTTTTCTCTGTGTGAAAGGGCCCCTACCAGCTGCCACGTTTGGACTAGCCACTAGGGCTTGGGTACCCAGGGACAGTAACTGATAGGGATAGGCCTGTGCACAGAGCCATAGGTAGATTATTAGAGTGATAAGCTAATTAACCTGATTTCCCCCTGTCCTTGTTATATCCCCTAAATAAATCAGAGCTGCTTGTTTCAGCAAAGTTATACTGCCTGAGGTATTTGTCTATGTTAAAGTACTGTACTGTGATTGTTGCACTGTATCTCATTTCACAGGAGGTCCCAGTGCGGAACCAGACCTGGGGGTAAGTGTATACTGTGAAGGTAATTCTGATATATTGTGTGGGCCACTAGTGGAAGAAAGGGGTTGCAGTGTCCCAGAGGGCTGTGACCAAGTTAGTTTAACTATTGCAAACCCTGACCTCTGGGTGGAGGCACCCGCCATTGGATCCAGGCCCCTCAACCTGTTAGTGGCAAATCAGGCAGGGGTAGTAGCCCTGGGATAGCGCCATCTAGGGTTACATATATATATATATATATATATATATATATATATCCCTATGTGTGTGTGTTATATATATATATATATATGTTAGCAATAACCCATGATGGTGTGAGGTTATAGGTATAACCCCCTTTTTCCCAGGAGTTACTAGAATCCCAGTTAGAATTAGTGTAGGCAGGGAAGGCAGCTAGTGAAATGCTAGTTAAATGGATTTCACTCTGTCTCCCTCTGTGCTGGTCAATCACAGCTGAGAACTGGGGAGGTGATGTCATTCAGAACACTTGCAGCAGCATAAGCCACACTCCAGTAGCTGTGAGGAAGGGAGATAGAATGTTCAAGTCAGTCTGAGTGGAGTTCGAGTGGGAGGCTGCAGAGTGCAGCTGCAGCTCCTGTAGCAGCTCTGACATAGAGCTGCAGTGTTCCTGTTGTTTTTCTTTCTCACCCTAGTGGAGAACAGCCTTTTCCAGCTTGTTGAAGTGGTGGAAACTGTCTCCCTTTGGATTTTTCTGTGCTTCATCCCAGTAGGGGTGGAGCATTATGTCAGGAGTTCAGGGGCAATCCCCTGATCCTCCCAGGACTTTGGAAGCTGCCTTTTTATGACAACTTTCTGTGAGTACATTTGTTTGGTTGAAGTTTGCCCAGGAGTACCTGCAGTTTTAAAGGTGGATTCTCTGACAAAGGGACCCTGTCACCTTAGACTTTGCCTTAAAAGTTTTCTGCCCACAGTGGAGTCCAGTATGTGACCATCCATGTGACATAACTTTTACTTCTGACACCCCTGAGGTGTTTTTGTATGATGTTAAGTGTGATATACATTTCAAGACAGCTTCTATAGTTTTACAGTGTGTGAGGTGCATTTGCCATATGAATGGCTGAGTATGAACTAGGAAACAAAAGGTGGGAGATCCCCCATTTGAAGTGACCAGTTTACCTCTACGGGTTCTGAAGGGCACCTGTGTTTTCTATCAGTGCATGTGGCTAATGCCTGAAGAAACAGTTTTCCCCAGTGAGTGGGATTTTCTACAGTTCTGCCCCAGTGAGTGGGGTTTCTCCAGTTATCCCTAGTATGTGGGCCGTGTGGTCTGAGTACCATATCATATCCTATGCAATATGGGAAGTATCCAAGTACTGGTCGGATGTGCCTAGTTGATGAAAAGTGTCCAAGTACTGGCCGTATGTGCCTAGTCGAGGGAAAATGTGTTCTTCTAGTGGCTAGTCCACATTTCAATATCTGTCCTGTGATAAATGGGAATTCTTGAAGTTCTGTACCCTAAATGTCTACAAGTATCCTGTGTGTAACCCTTGGGGGTCCATCTCTGCTTTGTGTTGTTCCTACGTGTGTTTTGGAATAAAGCCACACTCTAGAATCCCAACCTGGTATGGACATTCTTGTTATTCCTCCCCGTGTGGAATTATTTTGGGTATTCCTGTTCAGAAGTGCAAACCTAGCATAACCCTGAGTAAACGTTTTCTCCCCGGGACCTGGGCTGTTGGCCATGCATTGATCCCACCAGGTGTGTGCCAGGTAGTAGCCGTACTTGGTTGTGTTCTGCATCGGTCATATCTTATCTATGGTAGGCAATCAGACATGTTTCAGTAGTAAAGAAACCTAGTTTTTGGTTTCATTTGTGTTTCGTATGTAACCCCACCCCTCTTGCTCTATCCCTAGACCTGTTTGTGGTGAGAGGTGTGTCTTCTAGTTAAATAAGGGGCTGGTAGGGGTTACAAAGACATTTAATCCAGGCCTAGGGTGCATTGTGAGGCACAAGGCCATAGGCCAAATGTCCTCACAGCACCCCAGGCATGGATTAAATACCTATAACCCCACACCCTGGAATGGGTTATTGTGCATATAACATCGGTTGCATGAAAGACCCAAATCATGCTCAGAAAAGGTAATTTTAAGGATGAAAAAGACAATTTTTATTGTGTATTCTTCCATCTGGAAAAATAATTCCACATGTTTATCAATAATAGAATAACTGTGTAACACTTTTTCTAATGTTCATTAGCTGCCTGGAGTATATGAGTAGAGTGTTGTTTATTTATATTGCAGTGACGTAAATGCTTCCTTTTAGTGTTCAAAACACAGGAGAGCAAAGAAACACATCCTCTTTCCTAAAGTAATCAGTAAAACATGTAAGAACATCTGTTTACTTGCTTTTTACTGTGTATGAGAATACATTACTTCCATGACTTGCAAGCACTGCATCATGGGTATGTAAATAATATGGGTTATGCAATAGTTCTGTCATTCCCTGAGAAATAAACTTCTAACAGTAGCTCACATACCCATGATGCAGTGCTTGCAACTCATGGAAGTAATGTATTCTCATACATGGTAAAAAGCAAGTAAAACAGATGTTCTAACATATTCATACACTCATTGATTACTTTAGGAAAGGGGCTGTGTTACTTTGCTTTCCTGTCTTTTGAATACTAAAAATAAAAAGTATTAAAAGTATTTTGGTCATTACAATATAAATAAACAAGACTCTACTCATATACTCCAGGAAGATAAATAGATAGGGAAATGCTTTTCTTGGGACAATCACAATATTTGGTTTGCTGGAAATAGTCTTAAGTCACTTAAAAGTGAATTAAAAAGGAAATTTAATCCAAGGTCACCTGATGGTGTTTGACCAATAAGCAATTCACCTACATGCAACCCATATTATATATATGTAGGGGATACAAGATTCCCAAAAGTGTGATAAGGAAAATTTTCCCTCTCCTGCTGAGCTCACGATGCAGGAGTGAGCATATTTGCCGTAACACATGATCTGGGCATCATGTGTGCGATTTATACAATATGGCCCAGGTATTGTGCTATTTTAAACATCTATTTTATGGTTCTGTATTTTGTAGGTTTAAGTATTTGCAGGTGTAACTTGGCTGCTTGTCTGGTATGTCTGAGAGATTTGTGACTTGGTTGTATGTGTAGGTTTTCATTGGCTGTATGGATGAATGGGAGTGTTTTCATTGGGTTTTGCTCTGGGGAGTTGTGGTTGCTATGGTATGATTGGTTGTAGAGTGTTAATTGGGTAGTGAGCTTGAGCGTCTCTTTTAATTGGCTCTGTAGTACTTGTGGGAGGGGCGTCACTGAACTGGAGTGCTGAGTGCATAGTTTTAGTACGGGGATAGATTTAAAATGTTTTATTGTGTATGTTATTCACTTGATATTCGGCAAGTTTTTTTGATTGTAGAGCTTGCTTAACGAATGCCATAGTAGTAGTTTTTTGTTTTGTATTGGAGTGCTTGTTTCATGTATGTGCTGCAAAGAAGTCGAGTGGTGAACTGTACTGCAGAAACTGGTTCATAATAAGGGATGTTCCTCATGATTTTCATGGCTGTTTCTTACTATCGTTCATTGTAATTAAATCAACTGCAGCTGTTTAATGTTTTTGTAGCTAAACAGACATGACGTATGCACAGTGGTTCTTTGATGTGGTGACGTGGAGACTGTGTGTATAAATGTAACATCTGACATTTATACATATGTGCTCTGCACCGGTAAGATGTTTATTCAACTGGGGTGAGAAATACATGTTTTTATTTCACTGCATATCACCTCACCCGTATTGTATAAATATGTATATGTATGTGTATATATATATATATATATATATATATATATATACAGTATACTATAGGGGTGAGCATGTAACATTGACAATAAAAACCCGTATTCTCACTGCAGTGGAATAACTCTGTGATGACACAGACACTGTGGGTTTATTTCCTGATAAACCCACAGTGTCTATATCACCAGCAAATATACTCACAATGGTGATGTCACCAGAGTGAGACTATCTACACTGCAGCCTGCATTTAATAGCTTCACAGTTTCTCTTTCTCACTGAATCCTGCAACTAGCTCAATTAGCATTGTAAAAGACAATCACCCGTGTCCCATAGTTATTTTGACAATCCTAGTACACTGCTGTGCTGCTCTAATCTTCAAACCAGCCTCCTTCATAACCCAGTTTCTCTTTTTGAGTGCTGACTGCAACAGTTTCTCTGTCTCAGTGAAGCCTGCAACTTACTGAATAAATAGTCTGTTTCTCACTCCTGGCTGCAGGTAACACAATTATCATTGCAAATCACATGCACCTGTTTCTCATAGTGTCTAACAGTCTCAGCCCATTCAGAAACACACACTCAGACCACACACAAACAGTGCTGTCAATATAGCCTATAGTTTAGAGTAACAAACAATGAACAAACTTTCTACATGCAGCAGCCCAGACCAGTGTTTGATTCTCACAACTTCTATTTCAATACTGTCCGACTCTGAGCAAATCACTTAACTGCCCAGTGCTCCCAGGTCCTCCCTTAAAACTTACCCAATTACCAAAATAAAGTAAACAGGGAGAGAACACAGAAATAAAATGTTCCTAAAGGGTACTAGCCCTATTGTATACATCGCACACATGATGTGCGACTTGTGGAATATGGCAAACATTTGCACTCGTGCAAAGTGAACTGCAATAATATCACTCATGCCTTCGGCACTCGTGATATTATCACAGTTCACACTGCACTCATGCAAATATTTTTCATATTCCACAGTCGCCCATCATGTAGCCCCTATTTATATATATATATATATATAAAATATGCAATTCAGATAAAGTGATTTATCTATACGAGTGCTGCCTGGATAACAAGACTGTCACAGTCCATTTATCTCCATCCCTATTGTATAAATAAGGGATATGCGATGGGGGACTGCTAGATAAATTATTTATCTATATGTGCTGTTTGACTCTAGGTAACCTCAAGAGTGGCATAAGCCACAAGTGAGTTGTCAGAGGGCAAACAGCTTGACTGTAGATAAATTGTTCATCTGGCAGTCCCTCATCACATGGTTCATTTATTTTATTTATTTAAAAGTTGGTAGCTGGGAAAGGCACACTAACTTGGAGCTTGTTTCTAGGTGTGGCTTTGGGGAAGGGGATGAGAAATATATATAGATATTTACAATCCAAAAATAGTTACATAAACAAAGGAGCCATGTTACAGTTGCATATCAAGGAATAATAAGGGAAAACAATATGGTTTGTATTGAATGAGCAGAAAAAGAGCAGTGGATGTGTGGGATGGGTGGGCTGTGATGCAGGAAAGCTTCATACAGTGGGAAAGCTTAGGAGGTAGAGTTCAGGTAGATATTGAACTAAGGGCTAGAAGGTTAGCTTGGAGAGGGCACCAGCCAGGTGAAGAGGTAATGGGGAGGGGTATCAGCTGGGAGCCTGGGCAGGGATGCAGGAGTAGGAAGGATGTAGAGAGAGTGTTGGCTAGTATTTAAGGGAGGGGGATGATTATAGGAGTGAGGGGAGCCAATTCCAATATCCGATTTATGCAAGAGGGGAGGATTTTGAGTGATTTTTTTTAAGGAGATTTTTTTCTATAAATTGTTGCGTTTCCTTTGTGAATGTGTGTGTTTGCCCACCTTTCCTGAGCTGTTGCTATGCCCCTTACTAAGGAGGTGGCATTTGGCCACTGCCTTGATGTCAAGATGAGAGCACTGATCGCTTCTGAGAGTAACTTTGAAGATAAATGTCTGAAAAAATAGTGGTGCCGCTTAGCAGGAATGGCGAGATGGGGAAAGTTGGAGCGGCAAGCTGTGCGCCACATTGGAAGCGGCTGGCAGTTGGTCTAAATTTAATTTTAAAATATAAAAAGACACAGAAATGAGTCTGTTGAGTACAATGTGTGTTTGTTGGATGTCGGCATTCTGAGTGAACCAGCGGGACCAGGAGCGAGTGGGAGCAAGGGAGCAGTACTGATTGCGCTGTATGGCTGTAAGTTCATTGCTTTTTTAAATCTTCTGAGTTTGTTACTCTGGGTTATGGAAGGCAAAATAATTTTGGGCTGCAGGGAGAGGACAGGAGCTGCAGAAGAGGGGATCCTTCTGTTGTGAGCTGGTTGTGGATAAGATGTAGTACTAGAAGCATGTTTGGGTTGGGGGGTTCGCCTCATGATGAACCCACTAGCTATATAAATCTTGATGATGTAGTTATTATATCTATAAATGTCACTTATAGTTGCCTAGATAACAAAATTTATCACAGTCCATTTGTCTCTACCCTGTTGCATGTATGTGTGTGTGTGTGTATATATATATATATATATATATATATATATATATATATATTTATTTTATTTATTGAAATGTTTCACCAGGAAAGGCACGCTGAGCAAAAGATGCTCATCTCACGGTGCGACCTGGGTGGCGGGGGGGGGGGGATACAGAGGAGAGCAAACTGTATACAGTTGTACATAGAACGAAAGTTACACATCAGAGCATACGTATAACACCTCAGAAACATGAAGCAGGGGTAACATAGGAAACACTGGAACAAGAAGTTGTGTATATATTATTACGTGGAGTAAGAGAAAATTGTACAAGGATTTAGATGACAAGGGTGTAAGGTATAATTACATGCTTGTCAGTAACTACTCTATAGTACCACAGTAGGCCAAGAATCGAGGCTGGAAGTGCAGTAGGGGGTAAGTGCAGAAGTTGGTGGATATATGCCAGCATTTGTAGCCGTAGCTAAGCCACTGGTCAGGCCATATGGGATCTAGTGGAGAGGGGGGAAACACTATGTGACTCGAGGATTGGGCACCCCGCTGTCAGGAGAAAAAAAGAAGGGGCTTCTGGCACCAGGAAGGGGGGCATCCTGGTGTCAGAAACATATAATAATAAACTGGCACACTGGGGTGGGCTCCCAGTGTGCCACATGAGTTTTTTTTGGGGGGGAATACATGCTGCCAACAGGGGGATTGGGCACCCTGTTGGCAAAGAAAGTGGGCACAGAAGTTCGATGCAGGATCCTACATCGTAAATTTTAATGCAGGATTCTGGGGATGGTTTTCTTTATTTACTGTCCCTAGGTAAACACTGTCAGTTGTGTTTACCTAATTGGAGGTTGAGGAACATACTGGGGGCATCAGATTTTTTTTTTGATTATTTACTGTTTACAGCCCCCTTCTCTCTACATTGGAGCTCTCTCTGGGTCTTCCACTGCACATCGCAGGCTGCGCCGCTAGGACTGGGGTCTGGTTCCCGATTAGCACCCCTCTCCCCTGATACGATGCAGTTAACCACCGGATGACCCCCCCTGGGTGGGGCAGAGGAGTCCCTCTTTTTCCTCCAAAACTTCCTTGGGGAGCGTATACCTGAAGCCTTGCCCTGAATCCTGAGGTCACCATTGTGGAAGCCCTTTGCCTGGCTGAAATGTGGGATATTTCCTGCTTCTTCTTCTTTCCCACCCCCTCAGACATCGGCACTCTAGCAGGACCAATGAGGCAAGGACATGTTGAGACATTCCCTAGCTCCCGTCCTCGGCCAATGCCTGCCTCTCGCATCAGATCTGTGCCCTCTGCTGCACCTCCACCTATGGGCACCCAGGTGGTGGTACAGCAGCGAGGACTGCAGCTTCCTCGGAGAAGGAGAGTGGCCCCACGAGTGCTCAATCCTTCTCCCCCCAGCTCCCCTTGGCCGGCCCTCCAGCTTCCCGAGTTCACTTTTGAGCATGGGTTGCCAACATCGCGAGCAGTAGTGCTACCGCCGAGCCTGCAGGCTGACCAGGGCATCAGATTTTCAATCTGACCCCCAGTAATGCTATTTTCACAATTGTAGTGTCTGAAATTGGGGAAGAAGGGGGTGCTACACTTTTGCGAAAGTGTGACACTTTCATGAAAATGCCGCATCTGTTTCTGTGGCAATTTCTGACACTATGGGGGACCAATTATGGAAATGGCATTTCTGGGGGTCAGACTGAAAATCTGATGCCCCCAGTGTGTTCCTCAAATACAACTGACAGTGTTTACCTAGGGACAGTAATTATTGTATTTCGGCTGCTTTTGACTGCCGCTAACTGAAAACAAGATGATGGCAGCTCGCAAACAAATTGACATAGCTCAAAAGCTTTTAAAAGCAAAATTGCTTTCATAAAAGCTTTTAAAAGCCTTCAAACTGAACAAATATTTTTTCCCATAGACTATAACGAGAAACTTTGAACTGTCATAACTTTTGACTGGATTAATATTTTTTCACCAAATCTTCAAAAGGCACTTCCTTGACCCAGGCCCCACGCACCCTGAACATTTCAGTCCAATTGGACAAGCAGTTCGGGCTGTAGAGGTGAGCAAATAATTCCAAAAAAGTTGAGGATTTTTCACACTTTTCAATGCTCTGCAACTCTGCAACTGAAAATTCTGACTGCGACAAGAATTTCTAGATCTAGAGATCCACGGAACTACACCATGCATGCAAAATTTCAAGCAGATCGGACAAACGGTTGCAAAGTTATTAAAGTGCAAAATTTGGAGTTTAACATAGAAGTGGCTGTGCAACTCTGACTGTATGATATCTATACATATATACACACACACATATATATATATATATATATATAGTATATATGTGTGTGTGTGTGTGTGTGTGTATATATGTATATATATATATATATATATATATATATATATATATATAAAATACAAAATCTACGTGCCCCCTAATGCAAAGCATCATGGGCTGCATATGCAAATCGCCACAGAATGTTATGCTGGTCCAACTTTAAGCAGAATTGCATGGTATATAAATATATGTATATGTGTGTGTATATATATATATATATATATATATATGCAATAGGCGTGGACATAAATCCTAAGTGATAAATCTGAGCTACTATGAGATAAATTCAAAACTTTACATTTATACACATAGTAGACGCATCATCACAGATTTATTTACATAGTAGATATGTCACAATCACTCCAGAACCCATTTAGAATGTTCAGCCTCAGTACCAGTACTAACTATATTCAAATGCAAATAACTTTAAAATGAAAAAAGATAGCATAGTGCTGTGAGCACAAAATTATCTACAAAATGAGTGATATTTCATTTATAGATACTCTATAGATTTTTTTATAATAAGCAAAAAAGAGCAGAAAATGCAATTTTTTTGTTCACTTTTTTGACAAACATATGCAAAAAAAAATAAACAATCAAAAGCAAATGTCCCTGCTGTGACAGGAAGCATCCCTATTGCATAAATGAAATATACAGTGGTGAGCTGTCAGATGAATGATTTATCTACACTCGTGCTGTTTGACTTCGGACAGCTCACTCGTGGCTTATGCCACTCATGAAGTTACCCAAGGTCAAACAGCACTTGTGTAGATAAATTATTTATCTAACAGTTCACCATTGTACATCCCATATTTATCTCTCTCGCTCTCTTTATATATGTGTGTATATATATATATATATATATATATATATATGTAATAGATATACCACTCTGAGGTCGGTCATGCTCTGATATCATACATATAAATTCGTACATTAATACTGCGAGGCCACAGGCCAAGTGAGCCAACTGCCCAAGGCATGCATATATTACAGTGCAACCACACACCTCAGAGTGGTTTATCTATCTAATAAAATGTCAAAATTGTTTTGGAGAGGGGTTAAAGTGCAGGTGTGCGGTTGCGCTCTGATATACGCATGGTCATGTGATGCTCATCATCCAATAAAAGAACAACAAATTCCCAACCCATTTTATAAATATACTGTGTGTATATATATATATATATATATTGCTGGCACAGTTGTGCCAGTAAATTAGGGTTGCACAGCCACTTCTATGTTAAACCCAAATTTTACACTTTAATAAGTTTGTAGCCGTACGACCGATGTGCCCAAAATTTTCATGTACTGTCTGGAACCATAGATCTCTGGATCTGACAAGTGTGGTACAGTTGGTGGTGTGGTTGTGGAGCTGCAGAATGCCAAAAAAATTGAAATTTACCATTTAGGTGCAAATTCTTTGCTTGGCCACATCTCCCAAATAGCATTGGGGTCTGATCTGAAATTGTTAGGGTGTATGGGGTCCGGACTCCAAATGTGCTTTTTTAAGGTTTGGTGAAAAAATATTAATCCATTCAAAAGCTATAAAACTTAGAAGTTTCCCATTATAGCCTATGGGAAAAAGTATTTTTTATTTATTTATTTAAAAGTTTTACCAGGAAGACATACTGAGTAGACAGACTGCTGGATTCCAGATGTATCCAGGGGGTGGGGGGAGACATGGAGACTGAACAACACTGGATAGAGTCATACATGGTACGCAGACTTGGAGATAGTACAATATTATAAAGACAAAGAACCTCTGTGCACAAACACTGAGGCAAGGGTTACCCCAAAGGGCATTTGGCTGGGAAGCCAAGTTTCAAGAAAATACAAAATCACACATGCCTACACAATGCAAAGCATCATGGGCTGCATATGCAAATCACCACAGAATGTTATGCTGGTCCAACTTTAAGCAGAATTGTATGGTGCTGAAAGGCCTCTCACACAGTTTGCAAAGGGTGCTAACTGAAGACATATTCTGTTAGCACCCTTTGCAAACTGTGTGAGAGGCCTTTCGGCACCATGCAATTCTGCTTAAAGTTGGACCAGCATAACATTCTGTGGTGATTTGCATATGCAGACCATGATGCTTTGCATTGTGTGGGCATGTGTGATTTTGTACAATATTATACAGCATAAAGTGAAGGAACAGTACGTAGTACACAGGAAACCTCAGAAAATTATGATGCTGTATAAATCGGATTAGGAAATTTCATTTGATATAATACAGACACAGATGAGTAGCAATGATTCTAGAAGATTCCAAAGGAACTTGACCAGTAAGTTGCAGTCCGTCAGCAAAGTGGCAGCTTTGACCATCCGGATAGTAAGTGCACAGGCCTGGGTTAGGGTATGGGGAATTAGGGGCATGAGCATGTAAGCTGAAGTGGGCATTGATGAGAGAGTTGAGGTGGAGTGCGGTGGAGGTGTGATGAATGGCTGAGGGGAGCGAGTTCCACAATTTAAGCATGCGGTAGGAGGAGGCTGCTTGACCTGCAGTGGTGGTCTTTCACGGAATAACAAAGGAGCAGGTGTCATGGTGCCTGAGGGAGTGTGGGGGGGGGGCAAGGATAGGGCTGTGAGGAGGTACAGAGGCAGGGACTGTGTCCAGAACTTGGCCGTAAGCCTGGCACAGTGGGATAGCCTTCTGTTCTGTAGTGAGGGGAGACACAGGGACTGGTAGAGGTCACAATGATGGGTAGTGGGAGGACAGTCAAGGGCGAAGCAGCAGAAGGAGTTGAATAGGGTATCCAGTCTAGTTAAGGAAGTTTTGGGGGTGGCACTGTAGACTACGTCACCATAGTCAAAAACTGGGAGGATCATTTTCTGTACAATTGCATGGTGAGCCTGCAGTGGGATACATCGATTGCGATACAGGGCACCTTGCTTGGGGTGCAGCTTCTTGTGAATGGTATCGATATGAACAGAAAAGTTGAGGTGCTAGTCAAACCAGACCCTGTGGTATCTAAAGGAGGTGCAGCCCTCCAACTTAGCCCCATCCAGGGTGTGGAAGGTGGGGAGATTTGGGAGCTGAGTGAGTCTCTGCCTTGTGCCAAAGATCATGGAGATTGTCTTCTTGGCGTTCAGGAAGAGCTGATTTGGGCGAAGCCATAGCTGGTCATTATCAAAGTCGTGCTGAAGTCTGGTCACCACATCAGAGGTTGAGGGGCCAGATGTAAACAGGACAGTGTTGTCCACATACATATGAATGGGCCAAGGACCGAGCCTTGAGGGACACCAGTTGAGATGGAAAGGGAGGAAGAGAAGGAGTTACCAATATACAGTATGTACGCCTCAAAAGCACTTTTTGCTTTTGCGAAAGCACTTCTTACTGCAGCAAATGGATTCAGTAGTGTTGTACTGCCGCCATCTTGTTTTCAGTTACTGACGGGTAAAAAACACTGTAATTCAAAAAATACTGCCCCTTTGTAAAACACCAACGGTTGTGTTTACCTAATCGGGGCCCGAGAAACATGATCCTGGCATAAGATTTTAAAAATAATGTTCAGCAGTATGTTTTCTTCATTTGGCTGTTGGAAGTGTCACAATTTCTGACACTACTTTTGCAAAAGTATACAACACGGCACCTTTACGTGTAGCCATGACACTGTTGCATGAAAACTGCCACAAATTTGTGGCACTACTTAAGAAAAAACAACAGCACGTGAAAAAAAAAAACTTTTCTGGTCATTTTTGGCCAAGTAACATCAGAATACGATTCCTCAGCCCTGTTTAGGTGAACACCTATTGGTGTTTACCTAATAAAAGAGATTTTCTCCTCTTACTGTCTCCAAGGTTGCTGAGGCATGAATTAATACAAAACTTTAGCCCCACCAAGTAGTGTGGGATACTTCAAAGCCCACCCCAAGTGTCCCAAAATAGTTTGTTAATTCTGACACTGGGATGCTCACCCCCAGTGTCAGATGCCCACCAAGCTCATTGTTTCGTCTAAAGCTGCCTGCATTGGGGTACCCAATCCCCATGTTAGCATTCTGAAGTCCACTCCGCTCCACCCCCCAGCTCTGTGTGACAGTGGGGAGCCCACTCCCTGTGTCCCAAAATAATTATTTAACCTGTCGAAAAAAAAGAAAACTGTACCCTGACATCTTTTTTTTTAATCCTGTTAAAAAGAAAACAGTCCCTCATTGTCTCCCCATACCCCTCCCCCATCCTGACCCTCCCACTGAGTAACCCACCACCCCACACCCCTCTGCTTGCATTGTACTTACCATTGGAGATCATCTTCTGTGGACCAGGATACGTCTGCACTCTTCAAAGCCGAATCATAAACTGTAGAATCAGTAAGTGCCCCATAATGGCTGTCAACGGTGTTTTGAACTGATGTTGATATCTCAGCCATTTTTATGTTTATTGTGCTCAAGCACAAGAAACATATTGTGGCAGCTTTTGCAAGAAGCAGATTGTGGAGGTGCCGCACTGTTATGGCCAATGCCCCCACAGCCTTTAAAGGCTTGGCCTGCTGTCCCCAATGGTGTGGCACGCTGTTGCTGACACTAGTTCAGCCAGTGTTGCACCACCTTGAAATGTTTTAGCTGCTGCAATCAGGGCCGCCTCGTCATTTGCAGCATCATCCACTACAATGAGGCGACCTCTCATTGCAGGGCTGTCCTCAATTCCCATCCAGCTTGCGGCGGGGCCCAGTCCCTGTCGGCATGTCCCCATTTCTATCTGTGCCGAGGGGATGCCCAATCCCCTCAGCATTGCTCCTACCCCAAAAGTTTCATTTGCTGATGGGGAGCCCTCCTCGTCAGCATTATGCCCCGACCAAAGTATTTGCTGATGGAGGAGCTCACTCCCCGTTGGCATAATCCTCCCCCAAACACCCAGTAGACTTGTGCCAAGGGGGTGCCAAATCCCCCTCAGCACTTGCGCCCCCCTTTTGTGCTGACAAGGGTGCCCCATCACCTGTTGGCTACAGCTGGCCCCCCAAACAAAAATACTGTGTTGGCACGCTGGGAGCCCACCCCAGCGTGCCAAATGGCCCTGAAAGAAAAAAAAAAGTCCTGCAATGTTTTTTTGTACCATGTAAAAAAAAAACGGTCCCTCGCTGTCTCCCTGCTGCCCTCCCACAACCTGCAACCACCCACTGTGCACCCTGCCTCCCCACCCCCCTTACCCCATACTTATCTCCGGAGTCCGGCACAACGATCTTTGGTGGACCGGGAACACGTCTGCACTCTTCAAAGCCGACTGCTAACTGAGGAAATGCAGGTAAGCTGTACAATGGAATAAAGAGGGTTTTTTCAACTTTGATGCATATCTCAGTCATTTTTTGAAATTTTGGCACCAAATGTTCAACATGGGGTTTTTGGGACCCCTCCTCATGAATTCTGCCACTATCATGGTGTTAATCGGCCTCGAAAGGTGATTTCATGGTCACTGCACAGAATCACCTTTCAGGACCAATTAACGAAATGAAAGTGCCAGTATTCATGAGGTGGGCTCTCAAAACGCCTATGTTGCAAATTTGGTATAAAAAATCCAAAAAAATGACTGTTTTACAAGCATGCGTTGCGCAGTTGCTACGCACGCTTGTAACTTTGCAAATTTGCAATATTTTCATGTCACATTTTCAGCATTGCCATTTTTCCACACCTCCTTGTGAACTGTACAGCTGTCATTTTTCACATCCTGGCCGAAATGTGTTTTCGCACTTCTGGTGCAGAATAGCACAGTTGCTGTAGGAAAGCAGTGTTCGGGACAGATTACAAAAGTGACAGTGACACTGTTCATGAGCAGAGGTCCTAAAGTGCCTATGTTGAGAATTTGGTGCCGACATTCCATACAATGACTGTGTTACGAGCGTGCGTTGCGCAGTTTCCATGCACGCTCGTAAGTTCACAAATTTACAATATTTTCACTCCAGATTTTCAACATTGCCACTGTTCTGTACCTCTTTATGAATAGTACAGCTGTTATTTTTCAGATCCTGGCCAAAATGGGGTTTCGCACTTCTGGCGCAGAATAGCACGGTCACTGTGGGAAAGCTATGTTCGGGACACATTATGAAAATGACAGTGACACTGCTCATTAACAGAGGTCCTAAAATGCTTATGTTGAAAATTTGGTGACAAAAGTTCATAAATGAGTGTGCTATGAGCGTGCGTTGCACAGTTTCCATGCTGCCTTTCGTACTTTCGCAACTGTCCAATATTTTCACTTCAGATTTTCAACATTGCCATTTTTCCACACCTCCTCATGAACAGCGCAGCTGTCATTTTTCGCATCCTGGCCAAAATGTGTTTTTTCTCTTCCAATGCACAATAGCGCAGTTGCTGTGGGAAACCAGTGTTAGGGACACATTAAGAAAATCACACTGACACTGTTCGTGAGCAGAGGTCCTAAAATGCCTGTGTTGAAAATTTTATGATGAAACTCCATAACATGACCGTGTTATGAGCGTGCATTGTGGCAGTTTCCACGCACCCTTGTAACTTCGCAAATTAGTAATATTTTCATGCCATATTTTGACCACTGGCATTTTTCAACACTTCCTTATGAACAGTACAGCTGTCATTTTTCACATCCTGGCTGAAATATGTTTTCATGCTTTCGACGCAGAATACCACAGTCGCTGTCGGAAATCAGTGCTTGGGACAGATTAGGATCGAGCGAGTGAGAAAGAGGGGGAGTGACCGAGCTCAACTGAGCTCTGTTGGGACTGCTGCGGATTTCTTTGTGGGCAGAAAAAGGCAGCAATGCACACAGGGGCCCAGTATAAAAGGGCAGCCTGCAGCGGCGGAAGAAACAGAACGAGTGACTGAGAGAGGGGGGGCGAGAGAGTGAGCTCAAAGGATCTCTATCATGACTAATGCAGATTTCTTTGTGGGCAGAAAAGGGTGGCAACGCATGCAGGAGTCCCGGACAAAAGGGCAGCCTGCAGCGCCGGCAGAAACGGAATGAGCGAGTGACAGAGCGGGAGTGAGTGAGGTCAATGGAGCTCTGTCAGGACTGCTGCAGATTTCTTTGTGGGCAGAAAAAGGTGCCAGCAGAGGCAGGAGCCCAGTACAAAAGGGCAGCCTGCAGCGCCAGGAGAAACAGAAAGAACGCATAAGACAGGGGGAGTGAGTGACCTCAACAGAGCTCTCTCGGGACAGTGGTGGATTTATTTGTGGGCAGAAAAAGGTGCCAGTGCAGGCAGGAGCCCAGTACAAAAGGCCAGCCTGCAGCGCCAGCAAAAATGGAATGAGCGAGTGAGAGAGGGGGAATGAGCGAACTCAACAGAGCTGTGTCAGGACTGCTGCAGATTTCTTTGTGGGCAGAAAAAGGCAGCAATGCACGCAGGGGCCCAGTACAAAAGGGCAGCCTGCAGCAGCGGAAGAAACAGAACGTATGACTGAGAGAGAGGGAGAGAGGGAGCTCAACGGAGCTCTATGTGACTGATGCAGATTTCTTTGTGGGCAGAAAAGAGTGGCAATGCATGCAGGAGCCCCGTACAAAAGGGCAGCCTGCAGCGCCGGCAGAAATGGAATGAGTGAGGGGGGGTAGTGAGCTCAATGGAGCTCTATCGTGACTGCTGCAGATTTCTTTGTGGGCAGGAGAAGGCGGCAACGCAGGCAGGAGCCCAGTACAAAGGGGCAACCTGGAGTGGTGGCAGAAACGGGACAAGCGAGTGAGAGTGGGGAATGAGGAAGCTCAACTGAGCTCTGTTAGGACTGCTGCTGATTTGTTTGTGGGCAGAAAAAGGCACCAACAGAGGCAGGAGCCCAGTACAAAAGGGCAGCCTGCAGCACCAGGAGAAACAGAATGAGCGAGTGAGACAGGGGGAGTGAGTGACCTCAACGGAGCTCTATTATAACTGTTGTGGATTTCTTTGTGGGCAGAAAAAAGCGTAAACGCAGGCAGGAGCCCAGTACAAAAGGCAAGCCTGCAGCGCTGGCAGAAACAGAATGAGCGAGTGAGAGGGGGGAGTGAGCGAACTCAACGGAGATCTATCGTGACTGCTGCAGATTTCTTTGTGGGCAGGAAAAGGCGGCAACCCAGGCAGGAGCCCAGTACAAAAGGCCAGCATGTAGTGCCAGCAGAAACGGAACGAGCGAATGACAGCGGGGAAGTGAGCGACCTCAACAGAACTGTGTCAGGACTGCTGCAGATCTCTTTGTGGGCAGAAAAAACTGTCAACACAGGCAGGAACCCAGTACAAAAGGGCAGCATGCAGCAGCGGGAGACAAAGAACGAGCGAGTGAGGGAGGGGGAGTGAGTGAGCTCACCAGAGCTCTGTTGGGACTGCTGCAGATTTCTTTGTGGGCAGAAAAAGGCAGCAATGCATGCAGAGGCCCAGTACAAATGGGTAGCCTGAAGCAGCGGAAGAAACAGAACGAATGAGTGAGAGATGGTGAGTGAATGAGTGAGTGAGTGAGTGAACTCAACGGAGCTCTATCGTGACTGCTGCGGATTTCTTTGTAGGCAGAAGAAAGCGGCAACGCAGGCAGGATCCCAGTACAAAAGGGCAGTGTGCAGCACTGGCAGAAACAGAACGAGCGAGTGAGAGAGGGGGAGTGAGCAAGCTCAACGGAGCTCTGTTGGGACTGCTGCAGATTTCTTAGTGAGCAGAAAAAGGCACCAACAGAGGCAGGAACCAAGTATAAAATGGCAACCTGCAGTGCCAGGAGAAGCAGACTGAGCGAGTGAGACAGGCGGAGTGAGCGGCCTCAACAGAGCTCTGTCAGGACAGCTGTGGATTTCTTTGTGGGCAAGAAAAGGTGCCAATGCAGGCAGAAGTCTAGTACAAAAGGGCAGCCTGCAGCGGCGGGAGAAACAGAATGAGCGAGTGAGAGAGGGGGAGTGAGTGAGCTTAACGGAGCTCTATCATGACTGCTGCAGATTTCTTTGTGGGCAGAAAAAGGCAGCAACACAGGCAGGAGCCCAATACGAAAGGCCAGCCTGCAGCGCCGGCAGACATGGAATGAGTGAGTGAGTGACAGAGAGGGAGTGAGCAAGCTCAACGGACCTGTCTCAGGACTACTGCAGATTTCTTTGTGGGCAGAAAAAGCCACCAGCAGAGGCAGGAGCCCAGTACAAAAGGCTATCCTGCAGTGCCAGGAGAAACAGAATGAGCAAGTCAGACAGGGGCAGTGACCCAACTCAATTGAGCTCTGTTGGGACAGCTGCAGATTTCTTTGTGGACAGAAAAGGGTGCCAATGCAGGCAGGTGCCCAGTACAACACAGCAGCCTGCAGCACAGGGAGAAACACAATGAGCAACTGACAGAGGGCCACTGAGTGAGCTCAACAGACCAACGCAATCAACATTTGGTATTGACAAATACTTGTTAGCTATTGTTGCACCAGATTTTCAACATGGGCTTCTTGGGACCCCACCTCATGAACAATGTCACTGTAATTTCGCTACTCGGACCCATAAGGCAATTTCACGGTCACTGTGTTAAACCAACTTTTGGGACCGAGTAATGAAATGACAGTGCCAGTGTTCATGAAGTGGAGTCCCAGAAAGCCCATGTTGAAAAGCTGGTGCACAAATTACTCCAAAACGTCCAAGTTACAAGCAGTTATTTAAATTATCTTACGCACGTGCATAACTTTGGAAAATTTCAATATTTTCCTGCCAAATTTTCAGCATAGCCATTTTTTCACATCAGCTCATGAATAGTGCAGCTGTCATTTTCCACATCCTCCCCAAAACATGTTTTTGCACCTGTGGCACGGAATGGCGCATTCACTGTGTGAAATCACCTTTGAGGAATGATTAATGACTTGATAGGGCCAGTGTCGATGAGGTGGGATCCCAATAAGGCCATGTTGAAAATTTGGTGAAAAAATTTCTAAAAATGCCTGGGTTACGTGTGCACATTGAATTTTTTCTACGCATGCATATAACTTTGGTACTTTTCAATATTTTACTAACATACTAAAGGCCAGCAGAATAGGCCAAATGGTCTGTCATGTCTGCTTGGTAGCCAGCCCCTAGAAGGTGCTTGCTTACCCACCCCCAGCCCCCAAGAGGGTCTTCTTTGGCTTAAGTTACCACTTTTTAGGAGCCAAATTTTCAACATAGCCATTTTTTCATACCACCTCATGAACAGCATAGTTGTCATTTTTCACATCCTGCCTGAAATGTGTTTTTGCACCTGTGGTGCAGAATGACATCGCAGTTGTGCATAATTACGTTTTGCCTTGCATGTACCTTAATAGTGGGCAAGATTATGGAAGCACTCCTTAACCAAAGGATAGTGCAACACCTGGAAACCATAGGGGCACAGGATCCAAGACAGCATGGGTTTACAAAAGGAAGGTCCTGTCAAACTAATCTCGTAAATTTCTTTGACTGGGTAACCAGAGTGGTGGACCAAGAGGGAGCAGTTGATGTTGCCTACCTTGACTTCAGCAAAGCTTTCAACACTGTTCCGCATAGAAGATTGATAAATAAGCTGGGTAGGCTCGGGGTAGGTCAGAAGTTGGTCAACTGGTTGGCAAACTGGTTGACAGGCAGAAAACAGAGAGTGGTGGTAAATGATATACAATCAGAAGAGATGCAAGTCACAAGTGGGGTACCTCAGGGATCAGTCCTGGGGCCAGTCCTCTTCAATATCTTCATTAGTGACATTGCAGATGGACTAGAGGGTAAGGCTTGTCTGTTTGCAGATGACACCAAGATCTGCAACAAAGTAGATGATCCAGATGGGGTGGGCAGAATGAGAAAGAGATCTGGATAAACTAGCAAAATGGTCAGAAGAGTGGCAACTGGGATTTAATGCAAAGAAGTGCAA
The DNA here is from genome assembly GCA_016271365.2 of Neoceratodus forsteri. Classification (NCBI taxonomy): domain Eukaryota; kingdom Metazoa; phylum Chordata; order Ceratodontiformes; family Ceratodontidae; genus Neoceratodus; species Neoceratodus forsteri. The sequence continues at coordinate 1,376,969,376 of CM028132.1, read as the reverse complement.
GATCATGCACATAGGGAAGAGAAACTCTGAAGCCAACTATAGGCTGGGAGGGGAGTTGCTGGCAGTCACAAAGGAAGAAAGAGACTTGGGCATCATCATCACTGATGATCTGAAATCATCCAAGCAGACCTCTAAAGCAGTAGGTAAGGCTAGGGAGATGTTGGGGTATATTAGTAGGGGTATCACAAGTCGTAAGAGGGAGGTAATAATCCCTCTTTACAAGACACTGGTTAGGCCCCATCTGGAGTACTGCATGCAGTACTGGAGGCCACACCTTCACAAGGACATTAACCAAATTGAGGCAGTCCAGAGAAGGGCAACCAAAATGGTGCAGGGACTGCATCAGAAGACATATGAGGACAGATTAACGGAGCTCAATATGTATACCCTTGAGCAAAGGAGGGAGAGAGGTGATATGATCGAGACATTCAAACACCTTAAGGGGTTTAACAAGGTGAAAGAGTCTAACATGTTTAAATGTAAGCAAAATTGCAGGACAAGCAGACACATCATGAGATTAGAGGGAGGCCGATTAAGGGGGAATGTGAGGAAATTCTTTTTTACAGCAAGGGCGGTGGATACATGAAACGGCCTACCTCAGGAAGTGGTGGCTATGAATACAGTGCAGGGCTTTAAACAGGCATGGGATAGGCATAAGGGAGCAATATAGATGAGTATGAACATATAGGCCACAGACAGAGCAAAGGCCGATGGCACATTTATAAGGTAGAAAAAGAAATTGGCAGACTGGATGGGCCTTGCGGTCCTTATCTGCCGTCAACTTCTATGTTTCTATTTCACAATTTCTCTGTACTGGAAGATATGAGGTGGACTAATAAGATGACTGTGCTGACAATTTGGTCACTTTTGTTCGACACATGGAAGTGCAGGGCCCTCTCCTACATACATATGCGCTATTGTGCATCTACAGTGCTGCGTTCCCACAGTAAAATAAGAATATTCTTATACGATCTCAAAAAGTAAGGAAATTCATTGCAAAAAACTTTGTTAATGTATCAGTTAGGGTTTCTATTACAGTGACAAAAGTATGAAAATTCGGTGTTAGGGTTCCCAACCCTACCAGCCCACCCCCTCCACCCTCTACACACCAACAGGTGTCAGGATGTGCCTTGTGGTCGTCGGGCCTAACTTTCAGCCCATTCTCCTATACTGTACTGTCTCAGCTTCCTTACACATGGAATGGGGTGAGAGTTAGGCCCAATGAGCCCAAGGCAAACCCTGATGCCTGTTGGTGTGTGGAGGGTGGGGTGGTGGTGGTGTGGGTGGTAGGGTTCAGAACATTAACACTGAATTTCCATACTTTTGTTGCTGTAATAGGAACCCTCACTGATGCATATACCTTCTCTCCTCCATCACCAAGCCACTGAACAGTACTCCCCATTGTATCACTCCAAAATAAACTGATACAGACTCATCTCTCCCCTGCACCCAACTGCTCCACACCCTACTCTTTTCATAAAGCCTGCCACCACCACTATTAAACACTGACTGATACGCTATTGATTAAAGGGCCACTCCTACTCTGAGCCACTGGCACCAGTTATTCGTAAGTGCTACTAAATAACCACAACTTTCTCTAACTTGGAGACCATCTGGGCAGTGAAACTTTCAACCCCTGATGATAACATAAACGCATAAACATTACACATTGCTCAGTGTTTTCTGACCTGCTCCCCAGTGTTGTCTGCAGGATAGTGGCAATCCCAGATGCAAAGAGGCTGGTGGCCATGAGCTGGTGCTTGTACTGGTTCTGGCTGAGGTCCACTTGCTCTGGTGGCAGCTTCTGGATCAGCAGGGAGTGAGAGGTGTAGAGAAGGGAGGTCAGGACCACAACATGCTGTTAAAACAAAACCAAATGCAAGCAGGTGAATGAAAGAGTAACCATAAACAACCATCTTATGATTAAAGAATGGGGCCCAGTACAGTGGAATTACCATGGATTGATTTGGTCAGCACTGGGGCAATACAATGAACTACAGACTGGTTTGATCAGTACTGGGACAATAACATGGATTATACTGTAGACTAGTCTGGTCAGTACTGGGCAATAACATGGATTATAGACTGCTCTGGTCATTACTGGGACAATATCATGGACTATAGATAGGTTTGATAAGTACTGGGGCAGCACAATGGATTGCAGACTGGTTTGGTCAGTGCTGGGATAATACCATGAATAATAGACTGTCTTGGTCATAACTGGGACAATCCCATGGATTATAGGTTGATCTGATCTGTATTGAGGAATTATCATGGATTTGGTTTGGTCAGTACTGGGGCAATGAAACAGATTATAGACTGGTCTGTGCTGGAGCAATTTTATGGAGTATAGACTAGTTTGGTCAGTACTAGGGTAATCCCATGGATCGTAGCCTGTTTTGGTCAGTACTGAGGCAATACTAAGGATTATCATCTGGTTTGGTCAGTAATGGGGCATTATTGTGGATTATAAAATAGGCTGGACATTTCCTGCTTTCTGATAGACTAAGTATACTCCAAGACCCATATGTGAGTTCCCTACAAATGCATAACTGGAACAGTCCTGTTCTGTCCTTACCACTTTGCCGTAGAAATGTCTGCTGCGTATCCTGCCACAGAAAAAATTGAGGCCCTGGCTCCATATAATGCTTTCTGTTGTGACTGTGTGAGTGTGTGTGTGTGTGTGTGTGTGTGTGTGCGCGCGTGTGTGCGCATGTGTGCGTGTGTGTGTCCATGTGTGGTGGACTTTGTATTTTGCAGCATTCATATATTCTGGGTGAATAATTTCTAATGGAGTGTTAGGGGGACTATTTTTTCTTGGTGTTAGGCTGCATAAAGAATTACAATAAAAATATATTTTTTTTTAACCCAAAACATGTTTTCTTCTTAGTTAAAGGGGAATGTTCAGTTCCTCTACACAGTAATGCTGCATGATCTAGGGTTCTAATTAAGCAAAATGGCCATAAACTACATATTTACAGATGCTTTCTGATTTGAAGATTTATTTTTTATTTAATTGATTCTGCAACCCCCGACCCACCACGCCAGCAAACTATGTCTCCCCATGTCCCCCGCAGCTATCCCTCTGATATGCAATGATAGACTAAGTCATGGAGGACGTCTGTGTTCCTACACATCATTTCTAAGGCTGACAAATGCAAAACAGGACCTTTTCGTGCTTATTCTACTGGTACCAGTCACTCTGAGGTGAGATACTGGATCCTTTACTGGGAGGGGCAGCCCTCCCTCCCTCCCTCCCTCCTTGGTTTGCCATGGAGGAGTAATCTATAAGGGACTGAAGCCAAACAAGGTGAGCACGGGGGAAGGTGGGTGACAGAGCTGGGTGTCAGCAGAAAGCCAAAGGAGGCCAGCAGTGATAAAGGGGGAGAAAAATCTTTACACAGAAAAAATGAAAAAGGGAAAGACTGCATCATTCACGGATAGTAATATTCTGGTTGAACCAGAGCTTGAGTAGGGACAATAGAGGGCACAGGATAGAGCCCTGGGGACTCCAATTTGCACCTTTCTGGGAGAGGAAGTAATTCTATTCAGCATTGCCATTTGCTACCTGGCCTCTAGCTTGTGATCCATAGCAATTATAGGTTTTGTAACCCTAGGTGCAATGTGTATGTTTCCCTAGGAGTTTCCCATGATTATACAGGTCAAAGGCCTTAGTTAGGTCCACGAATACTGCTCCGGTCATCAACCCAGCATCTGATGCAAACGCTATCTCATTGTTGAGTTTGACCAGTGCTGTTGCAGTACTATGGTTTCTCCTGAAGCCAGGCTGAGCTCTAGTGAGGACAATGTGCATGCCAGTGTAGGTTTGTAGCTGGTTATATAAGGAAGGGAAAGGGAACATTGTTTAACCCGGAGTAGCACACTAAGCCAAAGCTTATTTCCCGATGCAATTTCGGAGCAATCACACAGTATGCACCTAGGTGGCTGTGGGATTCAAACCCAGGTCTTCAGATCTGCAGCTCAGAGCCTTAACCCACTGCGCTATACTGCCTCTTAACTCCTGAGTTATATATCATCCTTTCCTTTCCTGAATCATTGCTAGGGTGACGAGGAAAGATATTGGCCTATAATTTTGGGGTAGATTATTGGGTCCTCCCTTGGGTAATGGTATCATGAGGGCAGTTTTCCGTGTATCTGGACTTTACCAGAGATGAAAGAAGTTAATCAGCTGTGCAAATAAAGACACAATAGCACAAGAGGTCAATTAGAGTAGCTGAGGTTGTAGATCATCACAACTTGCATACTTCCTGTGCTTCATTTTACTCAGGTACTTTTTGTACCTCCCTGGCTGTGAACAGTTTAAGTGGAAATTGCGATATGTAATTTTTAATCCTACATTTACCTGTGGTATGTGAATTGCATTTGTGACTTTGGGTATCCCCTGTGAAGAAAAGTCAAGTGCAAGTTTAAGTCATGTCTTCAGTTTCATGATTCTCATATTTTATTGTGCATAACGTAGAGAATACTGGATGGGTAACTATGCACAACCAGTGTGTTCTGCCACAGAGGGGTTCTGAGTCCCTCTGACCTCGAGAGCGAAGCTCGAGAGGTCCATGGAAATCAGAACCCCGAGCTGACAGAACACACAGGTTGTGCATACAGTTGCTCATCCTGTATTTTTTATAGTGTATAGTAGTATTGTGTGAAATGTGTGCATTGTGTTTTTTTTCTCTTTTTCATAAAGAAACTGACTTGTGAAGTCTCTAGAGGTTCTAGAATACTGTCACCACAGAATTGGAGGAAAGCAACAATGTGCCAGCATTCCAAGTGGTTCTGCTGCAGTAGTGACATCACTACTTAAGCAATAAGGCATGACCAGGGGTTATGTTAATGGTATGTTAATCACCCTCTAGCTCATGGCCGACTGCCACATGCCCCTAAAGGGTGATTAACTAACCATTAACATAACCCCCGGGAGTGCCTTATTGCTATTATAATAAAAAACTCTTTTTAGACAGTGTTAAACTTTGGTCAACATATGATTAGGCTGTACATGTATGTTACTAAAAGATTAACATAAGGCTGATAGAATGCTTCCAGCCAATCAGAATGCTGTATTTCTCAGACCCTTATTATAATACAGCAGAGCAACATAATGATATCACTACTGCAGCAGAACAAGCATATTCCATGCATGGAATTTCATGCATAATAGTGTTCCATTATACACTATATAGAGGATTGTGCATGATCGCTCATACACAACAAGGGTATTTTTCACTCGAGAGGTTTCCATGGTAACTGGAGACCTCGAGAGCGCAGCTCAAGAGGTCTTGCTATCATGGAAACCTCAAGAGTTGAAAAATACCCTTGTTGTGTATGAGCGATCATACACAGTCTTTTATAGTGTATGGTCGCTCATACAAAGGCTGCTCTTACTTTTATCTACATCTGTGTGCAGTTTCGCTTCTTCTGTCCTGTTTAACTGCCGCGGCCATTCTTGGCTCATCACCGGTCGCCCCATCCGCACATGTGCACCCAGCTTCCACGCATGTGCACCCACTTTCTAGGTGTTATGCTGCACTAGCTACGTAGCTAGTGCAACACAACAGCTATGATGACGTAGCTAGTGCAGCATAACAATGCTGTTGGGAGCATGGATTTCCATGCTTAACAGCATTCTACCATACACTATAACAAATTATTTATTTTTTTTTATTTATAGGATTTTGACAACCAGGTAGGCTCACTAAGACAAACTGTCCCTTTTCTGGAGCAACCTGGAATTAATTACAAACATTAGAAAAGACAATCTTTATGTACATAGTCAGTACACAGGATTTACAATATACACAAACATATGCACAGGTCAGGTATTCGTTACAGGCAAATACACTATTCCATACTGACTTTGGGCAAACCCAGTAGGAGAAACATAGCGTGACAGTAGATAGCTAGTTGTAGCAGTCACAAGGACTACTCCTGTACAGAAGCTCCTTGAGGGAGGATTTGAAGGATAATAAGGTCTGGCATTCCAGGGCTTTATGAGGGAGATCAATCCACTGTCTAGATGCTATTGCAGCAAATGATTGCTGACCAGCAGTAGTACGTGACTGTGGCACCATTGCTAGTTTTAGTACAGTGGATCAAATAGCCCTTCTCTGAAGTCTGAAACCCATTAACCCACACAGATTTTGAAGGGGAGTGCAGGAGTTTATAGGCCATACATAGCAATGGGTAATGTATCCTCTCTTCCAGAGGGAGCCAGTTCTGAGTGTAGAAAGAGCCTGGTAATGAAGTTCCCTGTTAACTGCGCCAGCAGCAAAGCGAGAGATATGGTGGTAAGCAAACTTTAACTTGAGTAGTTCAGACTCCTTGATCGATGAGAGTAGTAATGTTCCAAAGGTAATGGAAGGTATGAGGATGCTGTTAGAGATAGATAGCCTGGCCTTCTTGGTGATGTAGAGGTAATAATATAGAAATCATAAATTAAAAATAGAAATAACCATATGTAACCCCTAGGTGGCGCTATCCAAAGGGCTACTACTCCTGCCTGAGTGGCTAGTTGCAGGTTAAGGGGCCGGGGTACTGAAATGGGTGCCTCCACCCAGAGGACAGGGTTATTAGTAGCAAGGCTAACCTGGGTACAGCCCTCCGGGACACTGTAACCCCCCCCTTCCCCTCTAGTGGCCTAGACAATATGCAACAAACACTTTCACAATATCCCCTATTCAGCATACAATTCTCCACACTGTTTGCACTTACCACCAGGGCTAGTTCCACCAGTTCAACCCTGGATACCCCCTGCAAAACAAGGTTAGACACAGCATGTAACAACCATACAGTGCTTTTAGTACAAACTGGAACCACAGTCAGATTAAATGCAAAAAGAGTTAGATCCGATATATTCAAGGGGAATTGAACAAGGTAGGGGCGTAATCAGGTTGACTGATTCTATAACTGATCTAGTCAGGCAATTATGCATGCAGTTTTAGTCCCTGCACAGTCACACACTCTGGGTACCCAGTTGGAGTAAGGCGGGCTAGCCTGGAACGTTGCCCGGGGTAGGCCGGTGTTGCTGCTGGTCGGGGCCCTGTGATGAAAAGAAAAGGCATGCATAACCACACACAATTTGTAATCTGGAGTCAGGAGGCTCAGTTCATGAAAGGAACACAACAATGCAATCAAATGACAACACTTGTGATTTTAGCTGTTGTTGCAGGAAGCTACCCTGATTGTTACTCACGCTACCCAATACGAGACACAGGAGGGATGAAATGGAGACTGCAGTTTGACAAATGGTATGCCAGGAGAAGCAGGGCCCACATGAATCACCGAGGTGTCGTTCCTGTTCGAGATGTTGAGCAGGGTGCTGATTCCTGGGCGAGTCTCTCATCGATGGTGTTTTCTGCGCTTGAAGTAGCTGGCTGGGCCAGTGTGGCAGGGCCCAGACTGGGTATAACAGTTCGGAAATCAGTCCGGGAAGGCTGGATGCAGCTTCCAGCCAGCGTGATACAATTAAACAAGTGGGGAACCAAATCATGACCCACTAACAGCATACAGCACATTCATAGTAAAATAATCACCATACCACAATGCTGATAGTAGTCCGGCAGAAATATCAGTGTCTCTGTGCAAAACCGGGAATTCTGTGGCAACTGGATGTTCTGACAGGCTGATCGCATACAGCAAATCTTTGGTGGTCTTCAGGTTTAAATCTGGTCGCTCTTCAGTGGCTTTATCACATGCACATTTGGATACAGTCTGGATTATTCACAGATTCCGTCTACAGGGACAGCAGGCAGACAGGCCAAACTCAGCCTTTCTACCAATCTCCAGCGCGAACTACGCAGGAGCAGTTGCTCGAATCTCTTGAGCTGTTTACTCTTTCAACTCCGCACACAGACTGACTCACTGCAGCAGGCAGCTTGGGAATTTCTCATTGGTCCAAAAGGTTTGATTCGTTGATTCATCTGTCTGTCAAAGCAAGGGCTCCCCCTCCAGGTGCATTTAGGTGCCAAAGTCTCAAAACTACAATTCCTACAGAAACTCACTCCCACAAGACCCCTTGGGACAGACTCCATTTTTTTTAGGGTCCCCAAAGGTACTGATTGGTCCATTCTAGCAGCCTAGGACCAAGATGGTGGTGATAAACAGAACTGTCCATGCAGCAAAGAAGGCAGGTTAGACAAACTACAATATCATTACTATTCTAATAGATAATCAGCAAATAAGTACAGCTTCTAATAGAGCAAATAGCGATGGCAGAACAGAGCGATTATCTGGCAGCCCAGGCAGGGCTTGAGCATAGAACCACTCAGCCCCCTCCCAGATTAAATAAGCACCACATTATAGGCAGCTCTTAAAGAGATAGAGCACAGAGGCATTAAGGCACTCTCATACAACACTTTTAAACAGTTAAGACACAGGACACCAGCCTGGAGGTGGGCATTTAGGCACACCCAAGGAAGACTTTTGGGAACCCCCATGTGTAGGTGGGGTTACATATATATCATATGTCATGTCATGTCATATTATATCAGATTATATTATCTTCTCATTTATCATGTCATAGTAGATCACATTATATTATCTTCTCATTTATCGTGTCATATTAGATTTTATTATCTTCTCATTTATCATGCTATATATCAGTTTATGTTACCTTCTCTTATGAAATGGGCTACAGAATCAAAGCAACTTGGAACAAGGCCGACTATTGTTAACTGGGAGAGATTTTGAGGGGCACCTACCAAGCACTGAGGAAGATACAATAGGGGATCAGAAGTGTACAATGATCAGGAAAGGGATCATGGCAACCTCTAATACATTTGATTATTTGAGTATTTTCCCATTAAAAAAAAGTTTCCCATTTTATAAATGCAATAACCCATGCCAGGACATGTATTTCTTGAGAATTAATGCACTTCTCAAGTGCATTGAAAGACATGCGGTTGTTCATCTTATGCCTTCCGATTCACCTGGCGCATGCATTATTTCTCTAGAAACACATGCTCTGTCATGGGGGCCACTGACTTACAGTGACTGAAATAATGAAATTCTGTTTTCAAAATGTGAAATTCTTGGATTGTATTGGTGATTGCTACTCTAATTTGCCAGATTTCACTGGGATTCTACTGTTAATCTTTTAGTACGTGGACTAATAATCAGAATAGAAGACTGAAGACTAAGTAGGGTCTGATGTATAGCTGTAGATGGGGAATTAGAGGGCAGACTGGATGGGCCATGAGGTCTTTTTCTGCCGGCATCTTCTATGTTTCTATGTAATAGAGAAAAGATTAATATACAGCAAACTTAATAAGGCAAAATGAAAACGGTAAGGTAGCAATTTAAAGAAAAGAAAAAAAACAAGTTCTATAGCTTTACTGATCTGATATAAAATACCAAATTCCATGAACTTCTTCGTTTTTACCAGTGTGCAAGCAGTCCAGAGTCTGGAATTTTACTGGGTTTTCTGGTAAAAAACTAGCAACAGTGGCCTTGGTATGGGTTCCCTCATACATATATCACAGTATATCAGATTTTTTTATCTTCTTGTACATGCCCTTTACCTCTTGCTTCCAGTCTGGGTTCCCTACTCTCGGACTAGGTGGCTGGTAGTCCTGAGAGCCCCTCAGCCACAGGACCATCTCCCTCCTCTCAGTCAAGGTCTGGCACCCAATGTTAACCCTCTCTGAGTGACAAGCAGAGCCCATGGTATCAGGCATGGTCCCAGGGGTACCTTCCGTGTCTAGGGTTATGCTGATGGCGCTGGCTGACTGGAGGAATCGCCTATACAGTCACTCCAAATAATTCAAAACTACCTATATTCCACACTTTTCTGCTCTGTTTGCACTGTAATGATATTTGCTGTACTTGCACTTGTCCCATAGGTGCAGACAGAAGCTCTCCGAAGGCAGTCAGATCTGTTGTCACATTTACTAACATATTTGCAGTTACACTGAGGGAACATGATCCCCTGAACAGTGCACTACTATGGCAGGCTAGATTCTGGCACCATACCTAAGTCACAACCTTAGGTATACCCACCCAACAGTGACAGTTTGACAGCGAGGTCCCCCACAGCGACTACAGTGCCATGCTGCTGTAGGGGACCCACTGGAACCGGACACTGTCTATCGAGGGTCCTGCACCTTCCCCCTGAATCAGCTCTGACTCAGAGGTGATAATTCTTAGTGGGGGGTTCAGGGGTGAAGCCCCCCAAAGAAAACACTTCATGGCATGAGAAACCGGCAGCCAACTGTTAAATGCGGTCGACCTGCCGGTTTCACTGTCAGGGCATTCAACAAGAATTTTGTCCAACATCCGTCATGGATCCACAACCTTAGGGTCCCTTTCGCAAAAGGTTGTGCATTTTTGCACACTCTCATGGGGCCCAGGACTCTGAAAATTACATTCTATTCCAGCTGTCTCTTAATTTAGTTCCTAATTGTGTGCAGACATATTGCTGCTTGCCATTTCTTTGAAATAGTCTATTACAAATTTCTGAGCACTGTCTGCTTCTTATGCCTTTTGTCAGTCCCCAGCGCTGTCCATTTTTACTTACCTAAACCCCTGCTAGTTCATTGTGTCCATGCTGCATAGCCCTTCTAGGTACTACAACCTCTCTGCACTAGCCACCTGCTTATTCTTTGCTATTATTTTCCCACTCACTGCTGTTATTTGGGGGAGGTTTTTAAGCATTGTATCATGAAGTCTTTCATTGCTCCTCACCTCATGCATACAATGTAGAGGCACTAAGTCAAGGCAGCAAAAACAATAGCAGTGCTGTCAACAAGTGCACACCAAAAACAGCACTGTCAAAAACAGTGCCAATCCAAAATATAGTTGGAAAAAACAATGCCAATGGTAGCAGTCCAAAACCACACCGACAACCGCTACCATGGAAAAATACAAATGTACACCTGGTGTAATGAGTAACCGCTACTTTTTGTTTGGTCAAGTTTGCACTTCCCATTGTTATTTTATGTTATGATTTTGCACTATTCTTGTAATGCTGTATTCATCTAAGCTATGAACTATTTTTATCCTTTGTTCTCCTCCCCCGGGTTGCACCTGGAAACGAGCCCAGCTCAGTGTGCCCTTCTCAGTCACCCATTTTCAAATAAATAAATAAAATTCTGGAATATTCTTGCAGTCCACCAGTGGGTGAAGTTATACCTCAGGTCAGAGGCTCTCTGTTCTGCTATCTGAATTTACTAGATTTCCCATCTTGCTAATCCCGTTGGGTTACACATATTTCACACACACACACACACACACACACACACACACACACACGTGACACCTTGGCATCAGGTTAGTTGGTGTGTAGGAATCAATCACTCTGTAGGGACTTTCACTCATAACCTACTAGTTAAGGGCCATACTATTTCTAGGTGCCTCACCCTTACTACAGTTGTACTTTCACTCTATGGTGTGCTGGACAGAAGTGCAGTGGTGCTGTCCTAAGCCTTCCCTCTGGCATCAGCTGGCAGTCTTCTCAATCTTCTCAAGGCCTCTTCCAGAGGCAGCATTGACTTCCCAGTATGGGATTCTTTAACAATAAAGTAAGAGACTTTCTATCTGCATTAGCAGCTCAACGTCTGGCATCAGAGCTCTCACCATCTTCAGCATTGCTGGCAGCATCTTTTGTTGTTCTCAGAAGTACCAGAATCGCATCCCAAAGGGTAACATCTGCTTTGGTGAGATCTGTGTGTGCCGCAGAGCTACTATGAACTTCCCTTAAGGGTCAGCCCCTTAAGATAAAGTACCCCTTCCTGCCTGATGATCCCTTACACTCCCACACAATGAAATAGCAGTCTACACTAAATTGCCTCAGACTCCATAATCCCCAGCCTTTACCACTGTCCTGGTGTCTGTCCCTGGAAGCTACCAGATGACCAGATAATGAGTTTGTTTTTTCTTGTAAACAGTAGATCCACAGACAGCTGCCACTAATGAGGGGTTCATGCTTCCTCAGGTGGCCTGACAAGAGACCTGAGGCAGGGATGTCCAATGGGCACAGCTGTACCCTCCTATAACTATGCCATCCTGACATATATCTGCCAGCACCCAACAGATGATCCTCTAGCTCCACCCATGGGCAGTCAGAGACTCCACCAAGTGATAGGCTCCATGGTCTAGCTATGTAATAAACAAGCCCTTTACCTTTACTGGCAGGAGAGGGTTGTTATGTTCTTGTAACCATTTTACCTTGGATGTTGACAGTTACTACCCTGCCTTGTGGGCTCAAACACGGGTATAGGGCATAGGCCAAGGACTCCGGATTGAGGGTTCACATCCAAAACCAAATCAAGTTTTCAGGCTTTATTAAGGGAGAAGTCATTGAGCCAAGGCTTACTTGAATGACACCCCTATATCCATACATACCACTATAATATCACATAAAAAGATTTAAGTGCAATACAAAGATCACTTAAAAAAATAGTAAAAGCCGGCCTGTCAGCGCAGCGGTTGGATTTCCGTCTGCGACGCCAGCAACCTGAGTTCGGGAATGGACTTGGGTCACTGGAGGGCCGGCCGGGGGGAGAATTATGGAGCATCCGGGGACAGCTCTCCTTCTCCGGGGGGAGGGCAGGGGATGCACACCGGTGTAGGCTGACTCCTGGCAGAGGCTGGGAGTGCAGCAGTACAGCCAGGCTCGGTGTTCAAGGGGGAGTGACAGATGTCAGCATATGCCTTGACGTCAGGACATCACTCCCCACAGAAAAAAAATGGGAAAGAAGCTGCCTGGTCTGCCAGATGATGGCTGCCAACTCCCCCCCACCTCAGATGCCCCGATGCCCTGGAATCCACCTCAGCAGTGCCCGGGGACTGATCGTAGAGTGCGCTGGTATCCCCTGCCAGCGCCTTAACCCTCAGAAGAGAGGGACCCATCCGGCGAAGGGTTACACCAGGCCACCCCTGGGTCGGCTGTGATCTGAGGTGAGTAGGAAGGGGGTCGGGGGGGTCATGAGCAGCTGGAAGGAGAGGCAGGCCAGGGGCACATAAGGCAGAAAAAAAATAGTAAAGCTTAGTATATGATCTGTACAACCATATAAATAATGCTTCAGTTGATCTGCCTTATGCAAGTGTGCAATCATATTCGAGAAAACATTCAGTATAAATCTAGGGTATTAAAATTATGTTATACCATCCCTGCATTTGGCACACATTTGGGGTGATAGCAGGAACTATGTTTTTATTTGTCTAGGGGTAGGGAATCTTTTTCCTTGAAGTCTAAATGTCTCAGGAAGAGAATTCTACACTTGAGGCACCCAATAAATAAAAGAAGTGCTTGGCTTTTGCAGTAAGCATCTGAGGGGATGCCAATTCCAAGACACCTGCACTTCTCAAAGATGTGTGCTTTTCCCTAACAACCAGCCGATTGAAGTTGTGCAGTACCTCCACCCGGAGAAAAGGTTTTAAGTGGGCCTGGTGTCAGTATGGTACAACCCCTTGGGATGCAGTATCTCCCCACAGTAATACTGCAGTCGTGAACCAACACAATGTAATGAACAGTTTGCTTAATATCAGTTATTGGCATTCTACAAATAATTTGCCTTCAGGCCATACCACTGAGCAAATAAGAACATTTATTAATTACTTTAACTTATTGAGGAATTGTTTTATTAAATATCTTTTTTTTTTTTACTTGAAAGAGTTAACATTTCTGAAGTAAACTCTTACAAGAGCAAAATAAGTCTGCAGAAGTGCGAGGTTAAACATTGGGCCCCAAGGGCCCTGTGAATCAGTAAGCTCCCATCTTATGGCTTTAGTAAACCAGCATTCAAAAGGACATGAAGAAAAAACTTTAGATGAGTGTGCCATCAAACTGATTGCTATTTTAGTAGTGGAAGACACCAATAATCATATGAATGTAACTGACGAAATCAAGGCACTACAGATCTGAGTTATCAGTTTATAATAATTATTCTGAATTTGCCAAATTACTGTATATGATGACTTGGAACAAAAAATATCCAAAAGCTAAACTGAGGTAATAAATAGAAGAAGACAGAGATTTAATTGTGTGGAGCAGTACTACACACAAAATCAGGCCCATCAGTGGGATAGACCCCAAAGAGCATTCAGCAAGGAGAGATCTAGGTACCGGTCCCTGCAAAGAGACAGAAAGAGAAAAAGTAATACTGGGAAACACACTTCAGGGGAAACTGTTTCCAAAAAAGGTGTCTCTGATAAACCTTCAGTCAGTAGATTGGTAACTTTTTAGAGGCACAGACAAAACAAGAGACAATGAAAAAAGGAGCCATGCCCCCTAGAAGGAGAAAGACCAATAGGGACAGTAGGGGAAAGGATGAGCCAGACAAACAGAAGGGATGGAAGTTATGAAACAAGGAAAACCAAATAGTTAATCTTTCAAATTTCCACCTAAAAGAATATCAAGAACAACATTTAAAGGAGGGTTTGAATTATGTCTTCACACTCAAAGTTGATCATTTTCAGGTCCATGTTGATGTCTTAAAGTTGGCCCGAAAATAAATCTGTGAAATTTTTTTCTTTGTTAATAAAATGGGATGTCAGGCTGAAATTCAGGTTTCTTCTGAGGCAGATACCAGACAGGATATAGACTTGTCTATTTTAATAGATCTTCTGAATGAATTTGGAGCAAGCATTGTAGGATTTGCTGTTTTGGAAGAAGTAATACTGCCCAATGAGAAGGAACAACCTCCAACAATACAGCCTGAAACACTGAATCCAGTTCAATAGAAATTGATATGACTTTCAGTCCTGAAGTACAATCAAGTGACGCCAATCAAGGAACAAATGAAACACAGAGAAATAAATGTAAAAAGAAAATCCACTTTCTGCACCAGGACATTTCAATCATCGTGAAATAGCTGTATTTCAAAAAAGGTCTCAAAAGAGGGGCAAGAACTTCTGTCATCTGACTGGGACCCAAGATCTGATAACCTCCTGAGTGACAAACAGAATGCTTTGGATCAGTTAATGCAAGCACCCACAGTACAGATCAAGCTTGCCGATAAAGGCAATAATATGGGAATTATGAACAAAGAAGATTACTATGCTGAAATTAATTAAAGAGAATTGGAGGACATATGTAGTTACTGATGAACTGTTCCAGAAACAGTTGTTCACGCATCTGGAAGAATCTGTAGCATGTGACTCAGTGACAGAGGATGAGGGTTATTTTATCAAAAATGACACACCCACTGTATCATTAACATTCTAACAAAAATCCACAAGACCCTTTTAAGGCCCCCAGGACATGCATTTGTGTCTGAAAATGGATCTATTACTGAGAAACAGTCTAATTTATGGACTCATTTTTGCAAGATCATATAAAACAATTGCCATCTTTTATTACAAACACAATGGACATCCCATGGTGCTTTGAGGGTCTTGTGTGGAAGCCAAGATTTCTCTGGTTCACTGTTGATATAATGTTTTTCTACACATCAGTAGTGCATGAGGAGAGATTGGATTCCCCTGAGCTTAATACTGAACAAAACGGATTTGAAGGATGGGTTGTCTTTAGATTTTGTTTATAACATCAATTGAATTTATATTAAAGCCTAATAATTTTCTTTTTGATGGTAAGATCTACCTGCAGACAAGAGATACCAGTATGGGTAACAAGATAGCCTCCTACTATGCCAATCTGTTTATGGATTGGTAGAAGGGGGGCTCTCTACACTAGAGATCAGAACCCCTTTATTGAAAAATCCAGTACTGGGTCCACGATACTCACGATATTTTGATGATGTGGAAGGGTACTGAACTTCTGAAGGCTACTGATTTTGTGGAATATCTCAAAGAGAGTGTTTTGAACCTTGAGTTCACATACATCTTCCACACCACTAAATTTATTTTTTTGGATAGTACCCTGATTGTCGAGGTTGGCAAAACAATGGAAGCCTAAGGCCTCAGAAACCCCCCTGTAGTCAATAGTCTTGTAATGACTGAGAGTGCCCATCCTCCTTTTGTGTATGAAACACAACTGTTTTCCAGAAACAGTTTTTGAGCTGCAAGCTGATGAACTAGAATACAGATTTCTTTAGAGAGGATCTTCTAAAAAAGTACAAAATGAAGCAAGGAGTAAGGATACAGGTATTAGTCACCTACTCTGCTGATACCAATGCACAGACAGGAAGGTGACAATAATCTGATCACCTTCATCACTGAAGAACATCAAATTGCGCCTAGACTGGGGGCTATATTTATTTATTAAATTTTGTTAACCAGGTAAGCTCACTGGGCCCCGAATGTCTCTTTTTCAGGGGTGACCTGGAGTTAGTTACATAGAGCTGTGCAAATATAAGCAAGTAATACAGAGTAGGACATGGTGTACGAGAATACAATGACAGTGTATCATTTTCGTAAAAGAAGGCGGTGACATACAGCTCAATTACACAATTCAACAGTGGCAGCTGTCAGACTTAGGGCATTAGTTTTGAAATATATACAGGTAATACAGTATAGGATATAGGGTATAGGGTTACAATGGCAATGACCAGTTTTTGTATATAATTTCGCTATAATCAAGCAATAATACATGACAAGGTGTACAGTATCATAGGACACTATCCAGCATCAGGTACATTGTGAAGCATAGGTTTAGTGACTTCAGCCACCTGAGAACAGATGATATTCCATGATTTCACACACCTTGGAGTATATAATTAAACAATAAGGAATAACAGGGGGTACATCATGGTGGGATAGTGGGTTGAACTATGAGGTGAAGCTGAGTGCTTCCACTACCCTACAAGGACCGTTACTCCAGCATAATGCAGCCCCTAGTGTGCTTTATTGTGATTATGAAATGGGTCCTTTTTAGTAAACTGGATGTATTTATTTAGAATACATTTGTTGAGCTATTTCAGCCAGGCTGTTGTGCTGGGACAATAGCCCGGTTGAAAGTACCTCTTGGCCAATCAGGAGCCACCATTTTTTTCTGCCCATTTCATAATTGTGACTATGAAAAGGATGCATTTTGATTTTATTGACTGATGATAATACTTACTTTCAGACTTGGCTTGTATACTCAGATAGCATCCCAGCTGAATGTGGTCTCAGCCAATCAGATTTGGGGATTTTGATTATCCATTTCATAATATATAGTAGCTGGTCAATTTTTGGTAATGCTGACAGACTGAGATCTTTAAACAGGGACATGCTGAGAATTTCTTAATCCAAGGAGAAATGTCTGACTCACTATTTGGTATCCAGCATGTATAAGGCACCAGCTCAAAATAAGTCATCATGGCTTATGCCGAAACCAGAAGATTTCTATAGATGTGGAAGGTGCATCAGCTGTAAACGTGCATTGCAAGGTGACACCTTTCAGCACCCAAAACAGTCCAACATGTTAGAAGTATGTGAGTTCATCAGTTGTAATACAACATTTGTAGCATATGGGATGTGGTGCAACTGCCCCCTCCTCTATGTAGGACATATGATATGTAAAGTAGTCGGAAAACTAGAAACCAGGAGCATATATGAGGGATACTGCCCTTCAAAAATTGGATTCTGCATAGAGACACATCACAAAATGTGGCATAATGGAATGCAGGTAACTTCACGGGTATTGTGCATATTCTGGCACATCTTCTTGTGGGGTGAGGGCACGGGGCGAGAATCCTTCTGCGGAAAGGGGCTAGATGGATCTTCATCCTGCAAACAGTAAAACTATGGTGACTAATTGATTAGTATGACTTGATGTCCTTCTTGCAGCTAGACTGTATTTTTCAGAATAACTAAAACGTTTTGTGTATTTTATATATACATTTTTTTCCTGTTCCCTACCCTTCTGCTTTACTTTTTTTCTGTTTTTATAGAAATGTTGCTTGCATCTGGATTGGTTATTTATTACACCTTATGCAGCTCTTATCTGAACTGAAGTTCCAATAAACTTTGGAATTACACTGCCATTAATCCCGTAGAAGAAGATGATTACAATAATATTTCACATGAATGGATCCTTGAACACTATATTGCCTACAGTTCTGAGCTTTTACTGAATTTAACTTGTAAGATTCTGCTTGACAGTGTTAGCAATAATTTGGGGAATGTATTGCTGTTGTAGTGAAGTTTATATTTATTTGAGAGCAAATACATGTCTCCTCCAGGATTAACTATTTTTTTTCACCACTTATATCCATTTGTTTTGGAAACCAAACACTGAAAAGTTAATCTTTTTTTTCCAATAAGAATAAGTATTCAAGGCTATCTCTAATATATAGCCCAAATCCATCAAACAGGGAGGACATTGTAGTAACCATACAAAAAAACAAAGATTTCTTTTGTAGTAGGATATTTCCTTCTGTTTCTATATGTGTGCTGTGTTTCTGAGGACTCAGATCAAGAATTGAGGGAATATGTGCTTTTCTATATCCTTTTCAGTTGCTGCCCTCTTTTTTTTTCTTCATTTTTAATTTTGACCTTCCTTTCTCTCCCTCCCATCCTCCTACTGTCTGTTTGGTGGAGGAAGGAATGATTTCTGGAGCAATTATTTCCATTTTTTTCTACTTGGACTTATGTTGAAAATAGTATCCTATCAAGTCCATGCCATCTGTCATAGCTACACTGGAGCCTTGTACAGCCATTTGGCATTTATAAATGTATGTGGAGTCCGAGGTTATGCATGAAAAGTGTGCTCTGAGTCTTCTGAGTTAGTGCACATAAAATAATGAATACAATTCCATGGGGATGAATTTCCTAATGTTTTCAACAGAATTTGGTAGGGAAAATCCTCTAGAAATGAATTCTGCATTGAACTTTATAACTTTTTAACTTTTTAGAGAAATCCAGGTAGAATCACTGTCTAAAAGTTCTGCTTTAGCTGTTGCAGACGGCGTGGACTTGGCATGTAACATCAAAATATACTTGATGGGTTATACAATGTGCTCTTAAGATTGAACAGATGATAAATCATTATATTTATTAAGTCAGTGATTCATTTTTTAAAAATGTATTTAAACATTTGGTAACTGGGAAGGGCACACTGAGCTGAGGCTCGATTCCAGGTGCGACTCGGGGAAAGGAACAATGGAAATACAGACAATAAATGTAGAGAATTAGTCAACAGAACAATAGCAGCTAATTAATATAAATTAATTATAAATATATATTATAATATAAATAATGTGACTCTGTCTGTCGTATATTGAGTTTGTTACTGTGAAAGATAATGACTGATTCTTAAATGATAGAAAATTTGTTCTATGCTCTGCTTAGACATTTATCATTATCACATTACTGGTATTAAATACAGGTATTACAGCTAGGGTTTTTGATACAAAGATATGTATTCTGTCACTTTGAGTGAACAGTAGTTAAATGCACCTGCATTTACGATAGTCATGCCCCTTGATTAAGACTGTTGAGTGGAAGCACTGGGTCAGGCATCTTTTTTCTTTTTTTTAACAACCACTATCATCACTGTAAAGGTAATGAATAAATGTATTTCACATTATTTGCATTTCATTAGTGCGCTGTATTGTGTTTCTCATTGTCTAGCTTTTTCAGCAGCACTGCTGGTATATTTTTCATGAGTGTGGTCATTCACTATAATGGCTTTAATAAAAGTACAGAATCAGGTCCTGGGGGGAAATGAAAAGGGTTGGACAGTCACATAATGCAGGATGGCTGGTCTTCTGGTGCTCATAAAGGCTCAGTCTAAATGAAATGCAAGGGCTGCCCTTCTGTTGCTATCTTAGGCACAGCCAAATTATAAGTTATTCACCAAGGCTCTGCTTCCAGTGCCCTTCCAGACTCTGCCTAACTTAAGATAGCCTGCCCCTACGCCACACATTTATTTATTTTATTTATTTATTTTCAAAAATTGGATTTACAAACCTTTGAGTCAAAGACTCATTTACAAAGACACCTCGTCACAGAGAGGGGAGACAACATATTTGTGAAGCAAGACAGTGGAGAACAATACAGGTGAGATACAGAACAGCATACAGAGCAAGGCATATCAGAGAGCAAAAATAGGCAAGATACAGACGAGCATACAAAATTAAGCTATTTAGTGTCCCAGTGGAGCACTCAGGTTACAGTACGTGGTGTACAGACTACAGCAAGCTATTTTAAGTGGACTAGTACATACGTAATGCTATAAGAGGCAGATTGCTTGCAGAGGCATACTGTTGGGCACTACCCTCACTCTACTGGTACCAGTTATGTATCTCCTAGTTCTAGGGTGTTCAGAAGTGCATAACCGGGTATCCAGCTGTTGAAACAGTGTAGGACCAGTGATGTTGCACATGGCTGACTGGTATTGGTGCTCTAAAGATTTAAGCAGCAAATAGCAAGCAAACCCTAATCTCAAAAGCACTTAAACTCAGATAGGCATTTGTATTCCTGGCCGGATAGCCTAGTTCATTAAAGAATTTCCTAAACCACTTATTTACAGGAGTGATGCAAGGCAAGTTCTGATGTTACTCACAGTTCTCCCAGACTAGGGGATCTTCCTCAGCGCACAGGTGTGGTGATATAAGTTCAGTCAGTCCATCTCTCTCTCTCTCTCTGTCTCTCTCTCTCACACACTCTGAGATGCTAGTGCATAGAACCTTTGTCTGCAAAACAAGTCACTGCGACTGCATGTGGCTCAGTTTTCATGACACCCAAGCTGACCTGGTTCAGATCTCAGCTTGTTTTTTTTTGTTTTTTTTTTAATTATACATGCCCCCCCCCAGCTATTGACTTTGAATGCCTGTAATGTGAAATGCTTATGATTTTGAGGAGAGGTCAAAGAGTACACGAGGGGAGTGTGCACGGCATAGATACGCCAGTTTGTGCATGTGATACTAGAGTATATATACTGTAGCTGCACTGCTCTGACCTCGGCACTATTTCAGCCAGCAAGTGGGGGGGGGGGGACTGAATTGCATGGTGGCATCTCACCACAGTACTAGCTTAAAGTCGGCACTCAGTAGGCTAAAGCAGGGAGGGGAAAGGAGCAGGGAATCAGGGGCAGACAGGATAGAAGGAGAAAAAAATCAAGAAAAAGAGAAAAAAATGAAAAACAAAACACTAGAAAGTCTGAGCGGAAACTGTGCTTGTGTGTCAGTATAGAGTGTGAAGGGGCTGGGTGCTGGACAGCTCAGTCTTCAATGAGAAAAAGAAAACTAAGACTAGAGCTTGAGAATAATGATTAAAAAGGCAAATTAAAAGACAAGAGTATAAAGAAAAAGAAAGAAAAAAAACCCAGCAAAGTGAGAGAATGTGTGGCCTCTCACTCTAGTCTGGCACTCTGTAGAAAATACAAGAGCTTCAGAAAACAGAAGAGAATTTTTGAATAATAAAAGAAGAAAACTTACACATACATATGAACATATGAACGTGCCAGCAGAAACAGACCTCCTGGTCTATCAATGTCTTCTTGAGTGTGCAGGTAGTGCCCCTAAGTTGCAGCAGCCCCTCCCCCGCCTTTGTCCACCCTCGGCCGTTCAGACAAGCATTTGTATTCCTGGCCGGATAGCCTAGTTCATTTAAGAATTTCCTAAACAACTTATTTACAGGAGTGATGCAAGGCAACTTGAAAAGAAAGAATACATAAAAAGCAAGGGTGAGATTGTGTGTGATGGGGCAACTGCTCAGACTACAGAGGCTGTGTTGTCAGTGTGCACACAAGTGCACAGCATAAAGAGAAGTACTGTGTGTTCTTTACAGTGCACAACTGCAGAAAATACAATTAGAAAAGTAAAAGACAAAAGTATGTTATTAACAAGAACATGTTTACAGAAAAAAGTAAGAAAAATCATTATACAAGAATAAATAAAATATTTCTTTATTTTTTTAGAAGGTTCAGATGATACCTTTATACTCATATTAATATTTTACCATTTGAATTTATAGAAGAGAGAAAAATGAAAGAAGAAAGTATCCATTTTACAACACAGAAAGAGAGCGACTGTAGGGCTGTTTACACAGCCTTGTCTGCACTGTTCTAAGTGGCGCACAGCACTTGCATTGTTGAAGCTCCTGACATCCACATGCAACATGCACTGCACTGGATGTGTCCATTGTGATTCAGAGCAAGTTCTCATTTCATAGGATGCACTGTGGTGTGGCCATTTTGTTCTGCCATGTAAACAGCGCTGCTTGCAGTGATGCAGGAAACCATTCACTCACACCCACCCATAAGCTTCCACCCACTTCCAGGCCAAAAGGAGGTAGTTTGGTCAGAATGCAGGAAGTGCAGAAGCAATGATGGACATCATTGCTGGTGGCGGCGGTGTGGCAGAGGTGCAACTGAATGGTGCAGAGTGAAATGTGCCATTCAGGTAAGTATAGACATTGAGTGTGTGTGTGTGTGTGTGAGGGTTTGGGAGGAGTGTGTGAAACCTCTTTTGGAGGCAGGACAGCCCTTTGGCAGTTGCATAGTTGCCACTGTCTGCAGCGTCACCAGCCATTTCCCCACACAAGCACAGGACCATTTTTCTTTTATGTAGTCCAATAAAAATAGATTGTGAAAGCAGAACAAGTAAATGTCATGTTTGAAGCCTTTTTTGGGATAGGGACAGCCCTTTGGCAGTTGTGAAGTAGCCCCTGTCTGCAGTGTCACTACCAAACTGCCCTGCAAGCACAGGATCATTTTTGTTTTGTGTTGTCCAATAAAATTAGTTGTGAAAGCAGAGTTGGTAAAAGCTCATGCTACGTGTGAAGCCTTGTAGGAGGAAGGGGGCAACCCTTTGGCAGTTGCATATTAGTTCCTGTCTGCAGCACCTCAGCCATTCCTATGCAAACACAAGTCATTTTTCTTTTGCGTGGTTCGATAAAAAAACACACTGCGAAAGCAAAGCCGGTAAAAGCTCATGTCATGTGTGAAGCCTTTCGGGAGCAAGGGGGTAGCCCAGTTTTCTTTTGTGTAGTAAAATAAACGATAAATTGCAAAAGCAGTGAAGGAATTTTGGGGGGAGGGGCGGTTGTGTAGTTGCCCTGACTTGTAGTCTTGCTGTTGTTATCCAGTTGTTAACTTGTCTTGAAACACGCACTCATTATTGCCACCTAATTCCCCAAGGTGACTGAGGAAGGTACCTGGGTTTCACTTGGAAGGGAGCTGGCTTAGTTTGTGATCAGCAACTGCTGTTTGAATTTAAAAAACTTATTAAAACAATATTAAGGTAAGACTAAAGATGGAAGGGAGTGGGCCTGTGAAACAAACTTCCAGCGACAGTAAAGAAACAAATACAACAATACAGAAGAAAAAAAAAAACAGTTGCAAAAGTGCTTCTTCTACTGCAGTAGGTGTACCCTCTTTACCTACTGAAGTTTCCTCATCCTCGGAGTCTTTATTGGTTTCTGAGATCCCATCATGTTTCTCTGTTGCTGCAGGTGATACTCAGTCAACAAATACAAGCCAATCAAAGGGCAACAAGCAAAGCTTGGGTGATGAACAAGTAGTTAAGAAAAGCAGATTTGGCAAAGGCACAGTTGTTAAAAAACACAAAAGCAGTTACAAGCACTGCACACAGTGGAAGGAAAGAAGAAGCCCCTATGCATACAGTGTGCAGCTTTCTTAAGATTTTAATATTTCTCATTCCTCTGTGAGCTCTTTGAATTCAGACCATGTGAATAGCAGTGGCAGTGAGTACACTAGAACCCTGATTATCCGAACTGCTTGGGAAACATGAGCTTGGTGGAAGACATGAGTCGGGTTCTGATAATTGGGAGTTTGTAAAATCGAGGCTGCCCATTGACATTAAGCTACAGTACAGTAGCAAAATCAGCACCAGCCCACATCAGTGTTTGTCTAATAGCAGCTTGTACACTGTTTCTAAACCTTAGAGGTTGTAGCAATTATGGCAAACTGATTGAAAACTGCAAATCCAAAACAAGCTGAAACAGTAAACAAAAGCAGCACTGTGTGCGAGTTATGAAATGTTAAAAAACATTTTTATCTTGATACTGTATCAGTTTCAATGCAGTGCAGGAAAGGTACGGAGATAGCTACTAGCTTATCTTTACAACCATGATCCTGAGCAGCTGCATGTGCTCCATGAGTCCAACTACACTGCACGCAGCAGCACAAATCACGCTACCCTGCTGCCCATTCACAATAACAGCCACTCACTCACCGCCAGCTTGGGAGAAGATTACCAGCTTAGGCTTCCACCCCCCCCAGATGCACCTCTATGAGCAGTGTAAGGTGTTTTAAGGTATGATCAAAGCACCAGAAAGGGAGAACCAGCTGCATGCCATGAAACATGCTACACCGCCTACATTCATCTCACTGCCCACTCATCTTGCTGATCTATGGTATAGGTACATGCTCTACTGTCCTTCACCTTGCTGCCAACTAACCTCACCAATCTACTGTAGACACTACACTGTCTGCTCACCTTGCTGCCTGCTCACCTCACTGATCTACTGTACACCCTAGACTGCCCCTTCACCTCGCAGGTCAGCAGGAGGACACTGATACAGTAAAATGCTGCAAAAAAAGATTCCGTTCATTAAAAGCTAGTGATACAGAGGACAGTTCATTAAATAGGGTCTCAGCAGTGCAGGATTCATTGAATCAAGCCTTTACTGTGCATTTCTGAAACAGAGGTGTGCATAATGGAGACTCTGATGAGGAAGAGTTCAAGCTAGAGGAACCTGCTGTTGTGAAATGTCAGGCCAAAAAATCCTGAGGAAGGTCATCACCACAGCAAAGATCATTAGGGTCCAGTGAAAAGGAAAATATGAAGGATGTTATGCTTTTCTCCTCTGCAGAGGGTGAGCCTCACACCCAGTCATGCACTGAGGATATTATGGAACTGAACACAGACATGACAAATGATTTTTTTTTCCAATTTAACCAGGTGAGACACACTAAGCTGAAAACTTGTTTACAGGTGTAACCTGGGAGCACAAGGAAGTTAAGTGACTTGCTCAGGGTCACACAGTATGCAAGTGGGGGCTGTGGGATTCAAACCCAGGTCTCCAGATTTGCAGTTCAGAGTCTTAAACCACTGCGCCATACTGCCTCCTCCTGCCAAATGGTAATTCAGAAGTTGCAATGCCAGGGGCAAAACTGAAAAAGGCACCCTCTCTCATTTGGAATTTTTTTCATCTTGACCCAAAGAACAGACAGTATGCACACAAAGTGCTGTGCATGTAAGCCCTTTTTCGGTAGAGGAAGACAGGCACATCAACCTTAATAAGACACAGCGAATACAATCCACTGCAGTGGGCCAGGAATAAGTCACAAGGTAACATGATAGAGGATGTTGCAGAGGTTGACAGTGATACACAGACTGGTGGTACAGGAACATATTTCTATATCCAGGGCAAAAACCCTCAGCCACTGAGCAAGGCTTTGAATGTGCCCAATATTATCAGCACACCCTTTATTTTCTAGGTCTTTATTACAATCAGAAAGCTCCCCAAATGAAAACAGAAAGGGCCACATTTTTAAAGGGGGTGCAGTGCTTGCATCAAGCCCTACACCACAACGCTTTGAATCTGGCAGTGCACCAAATGCTTTGGCTGCAACTGTGTCCGATTTTCGTATGCCAGATGCAGTTGAAACAGTATATCCAATTTATGGCAGCTTGCACCAAATTTCTGGTACAAGCTTTGTAAAAAGGGTCCCCAGGACTGATGCAAGCTAGACCACAAAAAGCAGGTCTAACTTGTGGCAACTGCCGCATGGGATAGAAAATCCTATTAGATTGCCATACGCCTGGTGCGTCATGTCTGTGGTGTACCCAGGGCTTGTGGCATTCCAGCCCCTTTGAAAATCTGGCACATAGAGCTATTTTTCTCTGTCTCCTCCTGCCTTTTTCAGTGCGCTAGTCACACCGCGGAATCAGCTAACGAAGCATCAGGTTTTTGAATGGAGAACTTCTCAGTAGTTAAATAAAATAATATCTAAAGTGATTACACTGAACCTGTGTCCCTTTTCTATTGCTGACTCTTTTGGCTTTCGAGAGATGATGAAACTTGCTGCCCATCTGTACCAGTTGCCATCATGGACATATTTCTCCAGAAAGGCTGTGCCAGCTCTTTATAGGGAACTGCACCAGAAGGTAAACAGTGTCTTGCAGTCATCAGCTATTAAAGAAGTACATACAGCTGCACATATGTGGACAACTGGTCAAACAGCACACTACATGCTGCTTAATCGCCCCAGTGCTCCTGAGTTGCCCCTGAATGCAGGCAGTGTGTGCCTAGTGGGTCTTGGCTGGTAAATAAAGAATAAAACAAACAAATGTGACTGTCACCACCTAGTTGGTATTATTTTAATTTGTAACATCCTCTGGCACCACCAAGGACAAAAAAATCCTCAAAAACAGGCTACCCTATGTATTGCAAACTTTGACAAAGAAAATCACAGTGGTGACGTCAATACAGAGAAGGGCAGGGGTAAATAGAGAAAACGACAAAGGCAGCAAGGACAGGGATGGGGCAAAAAAGGGTAAGACCATCAAGAAATGGAGGGTAAGGAGTACCAATGCCCATAACAAGCTCTCTGAACTGGTGGCCTTGATGGAAGAGGGATGCCTGGATATTGTGGCAGTCACAGAAACATGGTACACAGAGAACAATGACTGGGATGTTAACATACTAGGGTACACAACCTACAGGAGAGACAGGGAGGGTAGAAGAGGGGGAGGAGTAGCTCTCTGTGTAAGGGAAGAGATAAAAGCAATGGAAAGAGTGAACAGGGGGGAGAGGAGGCACTGTGGGTCACCTTAGAGACTGGAAATGGCACCACAATCCACACAGGGGGTTGTATACAAACTCCCATCTCAGGGGGAGGGAGTGGACAAGGATATAATAGAAGGTATCATTAGGATGGCAGAGAAGGGGGAGATATTGTTGATGGGGGACCTGAATATGCCAGATGTTAACTGGAGCACCTTTGCTGTAGCCACATGCAACAGCAGGGTTATTCTCAATGCCTTACAGGGGACATGCCTCAGACAGCTGGTGTTGGAACCCACTCAGGAGGGAGCAATCTTAGACCTAATACTCACAAATGGGGACAGTGAGAGGATTTCAGATCTAGAAGTGGGTAGCCATCTGGGAATAAGTGACCGCCAGACAGTGTGGTTCACGATAAACTCAGCTGCAGAGTCAAGTAATACAAAAGTGAGGGTACTTGACTTCAGGAGGGCCGACTTTGTCAAAATGGGAGAGTGCCTTAGAAAAGCATTAGCAAACAGGTGAGAAGGAGGGGTGGAGCAACAATGGGGAAACATCAAAACTGCCATCACAGAGGCAACAAGTCTTTGTGTGAAGCAAATAAACAAATCAAAATGAAAGGAAAATCCACGATGGTTCTCAAAAGAGGTGACAGGGAAGGTTAGGGAGAAAAAGATAGCATTTAGGAAGTATAAGGAAACACAGAAGGAGCAGGACACAGAACTGTACCAGTTAAGGCAGTCAGAATAGCAAAGGCCCAAACTGAGGAAAAGATAGCTAACTCAGTTAAGAAGGAGGATAAAACCTTTTATAGGTACATTAGGGAGCATAGAAAGACAAAGGGAGGGATAGTGAGGCTGAATAGAGTGGACGGTGGGGGCAGAGAGGGACAGCAACAAAGCAGGAATACTGAACGAATACTTCTGCTCAGTATTTACAAACGAGGAGGGGGAAGTACCTAATCCAATTAACAGAAGCACTCTGGTGGTGGTGGTGGTGGGGGGGTGATCCCAGTCCTTTTGCAGAAGAAACAGTTCTGAAAAAACTCCTAAAACTGAAGGTGGACAAAGCAATGGGGCATGACAGGATTCACCCCAGAATTCTAAAAGAATTAAGGGGAGAACTAGTGATGCCACTGACTACCCTTATTAATAAATCATGGGAGGATGGTGTGGTACCTGAGGACTGGAGTAGGGTGGATGTGATTCCCCTTCACAAAAGTGGGAGCAAGACAGGGGCAGGAAACTACAGACCTGTCAGGTTGACCTCCGTGGTAGGGAAAATGATGGAATCATCACTTCTGAATAAAACAATTGTTGAGTATATATCGGCCACTGGGGCACAGGACCCAAGGCAGCATGGATTCAAAGCAGGACGGGTATGTCAGATGAATCTAATCGATTTCTTTGACTAGGTGACCAAAGTAGTAGACCAGGGAGGGGCTGTGGACATGGACTACCTAAACTTTAGTATGGCATTCCCACACAAAAGATTAATAAACAAATTAGTCAGACTGGGAGTTGGTCCCAGAGTGGTAGTCTGGGTAAAACATTGGTTGGCCAACAGGACACACAAGGTAATAGTAAACAGAGTCCACAGGGTACAGTACTGGGTCCAGTCCTTTTTAATGTCTTTATAAGTGACATTGCAGAGGGACTGGAAGGAAAAGTATGCCTCTTTGCAGATGACACAAAGATCTGCAACAAGGTTGATTCACAAGGGGAGGGTGGAAAGGATGAGAAGGGACCTGGCAAGGTTGGAGGAATGGTCAGAAGTATGGCATCTTGGATTCAATGCAAAGAAGTGCAAAATAATGCACCTGGGAAACAAAAACCCAGGAGAAGAGTACACAATGGGGAGAGGGGGGTAGTAACAGCAACAAAAATGGAAAGAGACCTGGAGGTAATCATATCAGATGACCTTAACGTTATCAAGCAATGTGAGAAGGTAGTATGGAGGGCTGGGGGGATACAGGGCTGTATAGAGAGAGGCATCACCAGCAGAAATCAGGAAGTTGTTATCCCTCAGTACAGACAGTTGGTGAGATCCCATCTGGAAGATTGCGTCCAGTTCTGGAGACCTAATCTCTGCAAGGACATAGGGTGGAGGCAGTCCAGAGGAGGGCAACTGAAATGGTGCAGGGTATGCAAGAGAAGCTATTCGAGGAGAAACTAAAGGAGATTAATATGTATACCCTTGAGGAAAGAAGGGAGGAGGGACATGATTGAACTTTTAAGTACCTCATTGGAATCAACAAAGTCCAAGAGGGTAGCATCTTTCAGAAAAAGAGATGTGCAAGAACAAGGGGACACAATTTGAAGATAGAGGGGGGACGGCTCAGGGTAATGTGAGGACATTTTTTTTCACAGAGAGGGTGGTGGACGTATGGAACTGCTTTGCTGAGGAGATTGTGGGGTCTAAAACTGTGGGAGAATTCAAGAATGCATGGGACAGACATAAGGCAATTCTTGTGGGGGGGTAGGAAGAAATAGGCTTTTGGTTAACTAGGATCTACAGCTTATCCAGTAGGTCTAGGTGGGCCAGGCGGTCCTTATCTGCTGTCAAAGTCTATGTTGCTGTGTTTCTATGTGTAAACATCTTACGGGAGCTAAAGAAATGGTTCTCAGAATGGGTTTCCCGTAATGGCCTTTCCCCAGGATTTGTGGTTTCAGACAATGTGACCGCATTAAAGGATGGTGGGTTTGTGCATATTCCATGCTTTGCACAGCCACTCAGTCTAGTAGTATAGGACTTCCTCTGTGAAGACAGGAGTGTGCAGCATATGCTGAGTGCCGCAAGGAAGATATGTGGTCACATCAGGCTCTCTGCAAAAGCTTATAAAATTTTACAGGATCTACAATGACAGAATAACTTACTGATTAACCAGCTACAACAAGAAGTTGCCACCAGCCGGAACTCTGAAGGATGCAACACACAGAAGCATAGAATCTGTCAGCACAAGAGGATCGCTTGACACACCCAGTCTGCCCAGATGGTCCCTAGGTACTCTGTCTCTGTAGACTTTAAATGGTCTCTGGCAAACCTCATCCTTTCTGCCTATTTATTAATATTCTCTTATGTCTATTCCAAGGATATTTGAAGTCCCCTGCTATTTTTTGCTTCCACCACTTCCACTGTCAGTCTATTCCAGGTGTGTACAACCCTTTTAATGAAGTAGTACTTCCTCACATCCCTCTTAAACTCCCCTTCCCCATCCAGCTTTATTGCATGCCCTCTGGTCTTGTTGCTCTTTCTCAATTGAAAGAGACTCTCCTCCTGCACCCTATTTACCCCTGTGAGGGACTTGTAGGTCTCTATCATGCCCCTCTTGCTCTCCTATGTTACAGGGTATAAATGTTGAGAGCCCACAGTCTGTTCTGGAAGGGTCTTTGGTACAACCCCTACATCATTTTAGTTGCCATCTTCTGGACTGCCTATATCCTGTCTATGTCCTTTGTGGGAATATGGCCTTCAGGACTGGATGCAATATCCCAGAGGATGTCACCAATGAGTGATATAATAGGAACACCACCTCCCTTCTCCTGCTGGAGATACCGCTCCCTATGAATTTCAGCATCCCACTGCCCTACCTACTCTTTGTCACACTGCCCTACCACTTTGAGGTCAATGCCGAAGAACAAATCACCATCTACAAGACTGGTTACTAATGATGTCACAATGAGTGAGGGTACAACGCTGTTACAGTAAGGTATCAATGGGACCAGAACCATATCTTCCAGGGAGAGTGCTGTTCTATCGGTAACAGCTAATATGAGCAGGTAGAAAGCCTTCTAATTGATACAAGGAAAAATACAAATATTTCTGAAATTAAAAAGTACCAACTGCCTTTGTTTAAAAATTAATAACATTTTTGGTCAGCTGTTTTTGACAAGGCAAGGCAAGGCAATTTTCACTTCCATATTGCTCACTCCCAACTTAGGGCTCTGGGTGACATACAAACATAAAAACAGAATAAAAACAGCAAAACATCATATGAATTACAGAGTTCATCTCAAGCACCAAATCCAAATCAAACTAAATAAGCAGGCTTTTAATTTTCTTTTAAATGTGTCCACTGAGAGGACCCCTCTAACTTCTGGGGAAGTGCATTCCACAGAAATGGTGCAGTGATCTAAAACGCACAGTCACCCGAAAATTTCAAGTGAAACCTCTAGAAACAGAGGATACCTGCTTCAGAAGACCAGAGAGAATGGTTGGGAACATAAGGGACTAGGATGTTTTTCCGGTGTCCCATGCCCAGATGCTGCTGGGCCTTGTAGGTCAACAAACATACCTTGAAGCTGATATGCCAATGGACTCACAACCAGTGCAGTTCACAGAGCACCAGCATGATATGCTCAGATTGTGAGGTCCCAGCAATGAGCTGGGCTGCTGTGTTCTGCACAAGCTGTAGGTGACACGTCAGTCTTGTGGAGAGCCCTAGGTAGAGAGCATTGCAGTAGTCCAATCTAGACATAACAAAGGCATGCACCAGGGTCACCAGGTCCGTAGGCACAAGAAGGTTTCATCCCAGTGATGTTGCAAAGATGTAGAAAGCCACGCGGGCAACCGCTGAAAGCTGGTGTTCTAGTGTCAGCTTGGAATCCACAGTGACCCCCAGATTTCTTACCCAATCCTCAGCTTCTAGCATGGTGCCATTCAACGAGGGCAGCATGACACCAATGCCATTCATTGTCATCCCATACCGGCCCGGTTCAACAAACAACACCTCCATTTTTGTGGAATTCAGTCTAAGCCAGCTGCAAACATCAGGTCTTGAATTTCCTTAAGGCACTTGCTCAGCCTTGTAACCACAGCCATTTTGGGCTCTACTACCTCTTTAATGTAGAATATTTACAAGTCATAAGATGGAACTGTAACTCCCTCTTTGCTTGCAACCCCCACCTTGTGGTGCGAACCTGGACTGCCTTCTGTAGTGCTGCCATCCCACCCGCTCCTGAACTCAGAGCCACTGCAGCTGCCAGCTTTCTCAACCATGTGTGTGGACCAGAGGGAGAGTGTCTCTGGGCTGCAAACTTTGGTGCCTATTGTGCTCGTTCTGCTGTGGCACCACTTGTGACAAAATAACCCATACATTTTGTACTGTTGAGATATGACTTAGATACATGGGCTGTGGTTCAGAATTAAGCCGCTGGCCCTTTAAAGAGCTCCTGATGCCATTATGACAACTTTGAAAAAATGCAATATTTAGATGCCATTTAGCTTATGTTTAATATTTTTTTCTGCAATTATCACCCTTACTTCATTATTACTAATGACATTTACATGTAACAGGATCACTGCTCTATCTGTTCTGGCTGCTTGCCTACACCTTACATCACCATTCTGTTTGTGACATCACAATCTATTGCTATGGAGATAATTATGATGCCATAAATAGGGGGTTATGATGTCAGGTGTAGGCAAGCAGAAAGAACAGATAAAGTCTAAGGGATAGTAATCTTCTTTCATACCATTGTCCTCAGCAATAAAGAAAAAATAAAGAATTATAGAAAATAAATGAAATAAATACTGAACTGTGTCTGAACCTCACATTTTGTTGAAGTGTTTTTAATGGTGCCAGGGGCTCTTTAAGCATTCTTTAATAAAATCACCAAGGGCTGAGATTGCTGTCAGGTCAGGTTACATATCAAAGGCCAGGATACACGAACTAGTAAATGAAAACATTTATTACCTCCATTTGTATCTGAATGATCAGACCTCAAGACCGGGAGAAGGAAAGTCTGAAACACTTTTCTAAGTCTTGTTGTGGGTTCCTTGACACCAAGGGAAGCTATCGCCTAGTTCAAGTAAGTGTTACAGCTAGGGGGCTGAACAGGGGAACAAAGACAAAATATATTAAAGGAAATGAGGGTATTTGATACTCTAGATGGCAGGCTAGAGCACGAGAGACACCTGCAGGAATATAAGGTTAACTACTGAAGCTGGTATTTTATATCTGGGAGAAAAAGTGAACTACTGTATCCGGTACAAAAAAAAAAATGTAACTGCTGAATCTTATAAAAGAAATTTGTCCTCCAATTAGAAGGGTAGACTGGAGTGACATCACTGGCTGTATAAGAGGGCACACACAGTTAAGAGCTTTGCTTTTTGGTATAATTTTGCCAAGTGTTAGCTTTGGGTAGTTTTGTTGGAAAAGAACTACTGATAGTGAAAGAACTTTACCTCACTAAAGAAAGAGAGGAAAAACATTTGGGAAAGGAGCTTTTCTCTGAAAAACTCGGAATTTTTTTGGAGAAGAAAATTCAGAGACTGACATCACCTTGCTGAACTTTTTGAGAACTCTTTTCAGAAAACTACAAGAAGTTTTATGGCACATGGGACTTTTTATATTTTGTGCTCCAGACATCACTAAGGTAGGACATTTTAGCATTCATAGTGTGTAGGTCTATTGTTTAATTCCATATGTTTTTAACACTGTTGTCTGCAACCCAATACCCTAAATTGTGTAGAATATTTTAATGTGTTTTCTTTCTTTAAGTAAACTGTTTTTTTCTTATCAAATCTGCCTGGGCCTAATTTGTGTGGTATAACATTTTAAGGAAAAAGGTTTTGTCAGACTGATGCCTCATTTTAGTAGGACCCCTTGACTACTAGCTACTGAATTTTAGAAATAAAGGCTCCTTGGATATAAGGGAGGAAGCTCTCCTTCTTGACTGTCAAAGTTACAGGGTTCATCAAGGGAGGAGGTCTCCTGGGATCAATGGGATCCAGCCGTGCCTAGGGGTGATCTTGTGACACCACTCATCTGCTCTGGTCCCTTGCTCCTGGCAGTGGGGCTGTGAGCAACCAAAGAAGCAAGGACACCACTCCTTTTCAGCACCTCAGTAGACCACAGGGAATGGCTGTGATATCCTCAGCTGGAATGCATGTGTTGGGGCTTTTCACCCATGCTCTCAGCTCCATCTGACCCTGCTAGCCACCCAATATGAACCCTACCACATACTCCTGATTGCTACATACGAACCAGATGACAGCCAAAATGGGCTACAACAATCAGGGGACATCACAAAATTAGGGGCAGCAGAATAAATAATATATAAGATTTTTGGCGCACAAGGCTTCTCTACAGATATGGGAGTAGCCATCTTGTTGCCCTTTGACCCCACTAGCCAGAAGACTAGAAAGTCATAGCAACTAAATAGAGGGGTTCTAGGAGTAAGATGCAATCTGACCCTACTCAAAGGACTGGTGGGCTCAGGGAGCCAATGAGAGGGCAGAAAGACTGATTGGGTCCTGCCTACCAATGACAAATTGATTTGGGGAAGGAAGTTTCTGGGCTCTTGACGAGCTTGTGGCAGTTGGAGAGAGACTTGGAGGTAAGCAGATCTGCTGCTGAAATCTTGTGAGTCCTATTCTGGGCTCATCCTGCCAAATACTGTAAGTCTTGTCCCGTGCTCATTTCTGTGAGACTGTGCTAGAAGGGCACCTGCAGAACAAAGCTGCTGTGAGGAAATCTGAAAGATTCCATCCTGTGTGAGCTGCGGAACTGAGAAACCGGAGGTTGAAAACTGCACCTTTATTGAACTGCTGCGGAGTCAGGTAGGAGGCCTGCTAGCTCTTATCAAGTGGGTGAACTGGGGAATGGGGTGTCACAGAGCATGTGCCTTTGAGCCTGTGGGCACTCTTGATCCATAGGGAAGTTGGGCCATGGGGGTTGGTCCTCGGGTCTGGGTTCCTCTGGAACTGTGAAGCTGCTGTGTATTCCTCCTGTGCGAGCTGTGAGAGCTGAGCCAGAAGAGCTGTGCTGTGGGTGTTGAGTTGGGAGGACTGTGCTGTGAGTGTTGAGCTGGGAGGACTGTACTGTGAGTGTTGAGCTGGGAGGACTGTACTGTGAGTGTTGAGCTGGGAGGACTGTACTGTGAGTGTTGAGCTGGGAGGACTGTACTCTGAGTGTTGAGCTGGGAGGACTGTGCTGTGAGTGTTGAGCTGGGAGGACTGTACTGTGAGTGTTGAGCTGGGAGGACTGTGCTGTGAGTGTTGAGCTGGGAGGACTGTACTGTGAGTGTTGAGCTGGGAGGACTGTACTGTGAGTGTTGAGCCGGGAGGACTGTACTGTGAGTGTTGAGCCAGAAGAGCTGTGCTGTGAGTGTTGAGCTGGGAGGACTGTACTGTGAGTGTTGAGCTGGGAGGACTGTGCTGTGAGTGTTGAGCTGGGAGGACTGTACTGTGAGTGTTGAGCTGGGAGGACTGTACTGTGAGTGTTGAGCCGGGAGGACTGTACTGTGAGTGTTGAGCCAGAAGAGCTGTGCTGTGAGTGTTGAGCTGGGAGGACTGTACTGTGAGTGTTGAGCTGGGAGGACTGTGCTGTGAGTGTTGAGCTGGGAGGACTGTACTGTGAGTGTTGAGCTGGGAGGACTGTACTGTGAGTGTTGAGCCGGGAGGACTGTACTGTGAGTGTTGAGCCAGAAGAGCTGTGCTGTGAGTGTTGAACTAGGAGGACTGTACTGTGAGTGTTGAGCTGGGAGGACTGTACTGTGAGTGTTGATCTGGGAGGACTGTGCTGTGAGTGTTGATCTGGGAGGACTGTGCTGTGAGTGTTGAGCCAGAATGGCTGTGCTGTGAGTGTTGACCTGGGAGGACTGTACTGTGAGAGCTGAGCCAGAAGAGCTGTACTGTGAGTGTTGAGCTGGGAGGACTGTGCTGTGAGTGTTGAGCTGGGAGGACTGTGCTGTGAGTGTTGAGCTGGGAGGACTGTGCTGTGAGTGTTGAGCTGGGAGGACTGTACTGTGAGTGTTGAGCTGGGAGGACTGTACTGTGAGTGTTGAGCTGGGAGGACTGTGCAGCTGTGAAGCATCTAAGAGAGTCTGAAGTGCTTCATATCCAGGTGGCTAGGACCTACTCCGGAATGCTGCTTGACCTGCTTTGGTGTGCTGGCTCCCACCTCAGTTGAGCTGCTGCATCCGTGGGTCACACAAATGCCGGTAGCACTGGTTAGGTCTTTGCACTTTTCCCATTTGGAAGACAGTTTCCTAGTTTGGATTACAAATTGGTTTTCTGACACTTTCCATTTGGAGGTTTAAGTTCTAAATTGTGTTAGGACACAATAGCCTATTGAGGGGTTTAAACACAAGCTTGCTAAATTGTTTCAACAAGTACACCACCAAAGGAACCTGTGCAAAGTAGCTACCAGGCCTGTATAATTTCTGGGTACCCAGAGTCATTGGTTGTTGTTTCATACTTGAGGTATATGACACCCTGTGTAACATAAGTTATCCTATTGAGTCCTTTGTGCAGGTGCATCAGTGGTTGTAGGGGATCTAAGAGCATGGTAGTGACCCACAGTACAGTGAATCCCAAGGGGTATTGTTACTGGGCAGGAGTGAAAAAGGTGACTTGTAACTGGTTAATCCCTTTTCTATTTTCTGCTTCCACACTAGTGTTACATAATAATAAGAGCGTTGTTAATTTGTTGAGTTCTGCTTCTGAGTGTGCACCCCTTTTGTGTAATCTGACTGAAGTGTCTGTTGGTGAAGGTAACAACTGTCTTATTGGTCCCGGGGGGGGGGGTTCAGTCTAGTGTAAGAAGGTGGGTGGGCACTACATTCCTGGGTGTGGTACTGCAGACAACATCTAGCCCACTTATTTTCTCTGTGTGGCGGCACTGCACAATTTCTTATTTGTTCTGGGGTGAACCCTCCTACTGCAGGAAAAAGAACGAACCTAACCCCTCAACCAAGTGGGCCCTGCCCAGTCACCAGGCATGGGTGTGAAACCAGACACAGCAATCCGGAGGGGGGGAAGGGGTCACACGACAAAGCCAAAAATACCTAGAAACCATTAACATGAAATGCATTTTCTGTAAACCAAATGGCTTTAAACATTTACCCACTCTTTAATTCAAGGTAAACACTTCTCAGACCGAATGTTACACACCGTTGACTAAGTAAATGTGTCTTCTGTCTGTTGGTTAAAGTTAAATAAGTAAATTTGTGACAGTAATACAGCCTTGGAGACTGGATGGATTGGTGGCTATTAAGGGTGTGTGAGCAACACTTAGTATTTCCTGAATACCACAGATAATACGGATCCAAATATTAGCTCTCTATTATGTTTGGGAAATACTATTAAAAAGAAAGTCCACACCCTCTTCCCCAGCGCAAATCCTTAAGTGCAAGCCCCCCCGTCTCCCCACCATCTGTTAGAATCCTAATCCAACCATCCCCCCCTCCAGCACCAACAATTTGCTATTTTCAAGTATATTAAAAAAAAAAAAACAGTGGGTGACTGACATAACACGCTGCCTCTATGGGCAGCTGCCATATAAACTTTCATTTGCACTAAAACATATCTAATGTCCTCCACCCTGGCAGCCCCTCTGTCCTCCCTCCACCCCCTCAGCACCAAGTTCTTCTTATTAGAAGTGGCTGACTGGACATCTGGATGAGACTAAGGTGACCGACACAAACCCACCCTTCTCCATGGCCGGCCACTTTCTGCTAAATGAAAACACTTCCACACTTGCACGCTCTGTATAGTAAAACCAACTCATCACATGATCAGCTTTTTTTTTTATTACACAGAGCGAACAAGTGCAGCGGCACTTTCATTCAGCCAAAGGCGGCCAGCTGTGGAGAAGGGCAGGATTGTGACGGTCACTTTTCTTCTTGTCCAGACGACCAGTCGGCCACTTCTAATAAGAAGAACAGAATGCTGGGGGGAAGGTGTTCGGAGGGTGCTCCCAGGGTGGGGGTGATTAGAATTGGTTTAGCACAAATGAGCATTTAGATGGCAGCCACCCATGGAGGCAGGTGTGTTGTATCAAATGTCAACTTTACAGCAGCAGAGCTGTGATTTTAGGTACCTTTCTTTATCCAGTGAGCACTAATAAGATAGACATAGATAGATAGATAGATAGACAGATAGACAGATGCTTTATTTATAAAGTGCTCCTCTCCAGAGCTTTGGAGCACTGTACATTTAAAGACAAAGTCAATACAATACAGTAATGATAATAGAATTCCAAATTCAATTTATCAGCAAGAAATAGGAACATTCTTAAAATGCATCTATCATATATAAGTTACCAAAGACTAAAATAAAATAAAAAATAATTAAAATACTACCCCCAATATAACTAATTATGGGTAGCTGCCTGTTGAAAAAGGAGTGTTTTGAGACCTGTTTTAAAGGCTTCTACCACTGGGTGCCTTCTGTAAATACCTAGGTAGTGAGTTCCACAGGGTAGGTGTGGCAACTGAGAATGCATGGTCCCCAGAATGCCACAACCTAGCCCTGGGAACCCCCAGGAGGCCACCCTCGGCAGAATGGAGATCCCAGATCAGCCAATGGGGCACCAGGAGATCTTGCAGATTGACCAGTCTCCGACCATGCAGGGTCTTGTAGGTTAGGAGCCCTACCTTGAAGACAATCCTCCATCTGACTGGCAGTCAGTGCAGCTTGCAGAGGACAGGAGTAATATGTTTGTTTCTTTTTAACCCCGATAACAATCTTGCTGCTGCATTCTGCACCAGCTGCAGTTGGCAATGGTTGCCTCCAGATAGCCCAAGGTATAGGGCATTGCAGTAGTCCAATCTGGATGTGACGAATGCATGTACCAGTGTGGGGAGGTCCTCAGAAGGAATCAGGACATGGATACGGGCAATGTTCCTCAAATGACAGCATCCACTTTTGACAATGGCTGACACCTGAGCATCAAGTGTCAGGTCGTTGTATAGGATCATGCCCAGATCCTTTGCCTACATAGATGGGGTAAGAGGAATACCCCCTCCCAGTATTGAGCCAGGGGGGTCACCTTGAGCACCCCACCACCACCACCACCATGACCTGGATCCACCACTAGCACCTCAGTCTTGTCTGGGTTAAGTTCAAGGCAGTTTTGAGATATCCAGCTCTGGATTTCCTCTAGGCAGCTGTTAAATATGGAAGATGCCACCTGGCTACCAAGTGCACATGACAAGTACAGCTGGGTATCATTTGCATAACAGTGAAAACCCAGCCTGTATCACTTGATAATGTCTTCTAGTGGCAGTATATACACTGTGAACAGCAAGGGTGACAAGTTTGAACCCTGCAGCACACCGCAAGACAGAGGCTTTAGGCTAGCTGTGACAAGCCCCATAGTCACCCTCTGCACCCTGCCTGTCAGGTATGACCTGAACCAGTTAATGACAATGTTCTTTCCTGACAGGCCACACCAGTACTGCAGGCAATTGAGTAGCTACTTGTGATCCACAGTATCTAACACTGCTGACAGGTGCAGGAGAACTAAGATGGTACACTCTCTCCTGTCCCTTGCCATCAGGAGATCATTCAGCATTTTCACCAATGCAGTCTCCATACTATGCCCAGCCTGGAACTCAGACTGAAATATCTAATAAGTGGAGGAGGAGCCAAGTTGTGCCTTGAGCTGAATGGCTGCCACTTTTTCAATAACCTTCCCTAAAAATTGGAGGTTTGAGACTGGCCTGTAGTTACCGAGACACTCCGGGTCCAGTGAGAATTTTTTCAGGAAGGTCCTAACCAATGCCTCTTTCAAGGATGCTTGGAAGACCCCACTGCTCAGACAACTCAGGACAATCTTGGCAACCACAGGCCCAATCAAATTCAAACACTTCACCAAAAGGTGGGTAGGACCTCGATCCAGATCACACTGTTGGCCGCAGCCTCGAGATCGTAGTCACCACCTCCTCCACACCAACCAGATTAAATTCAGCCCAGGCAGGAGGAGGGCTCTGACATGATTCAGGAAGGACCCCACAATTCCTTCAAGAGACACTGGGGGAGATCCTGGCCCTGATAGAGGACACTTTGTCAGCAAAGAACAGAGCGAATTCCTCGCACCTGGTGCTCGAACCAGCTCCTCCCACACGGAGACAGGCAAGCTATAATAGATTGTCTACCATGCAGAAGGGCTGAGCCGGTCTGCTGCTTGCCACAGCAATTTCCCTGGACAGAAAAAATCTGCCTTCTTGCCCCCTGATAGTCGCAGTAATGCAACCTCAGGGCCAACTTGTCCTCCAACAGTCCTGATCCCCTCCAGCGTCTCTCTAACCTCCGACCCCTCGTCTTTAACCCCGAGTTCCTTGTCAAACCAAGGAGGTCTCTGGTGAGTAGACAGGGGTCAGACACAAATGCAATTGAAAACATGTTTATTGTGTAGCCAAATAGCTATTACAATTAAAAATGACACTCTTTCAAAACAATAGATAAGACATACACAAACAGAAGAGAAAGAAACAAATTCAAAATACAATTCTACAGACTTGTTAACTAATATTGCACTCCACAGGATCAATTTGTTTAAACTGTCATGATAATAAATACAAATATTGCTCTTACTGACGAACCATCATTCTTTGCTTTACTTTGCTTATAGCATAAAAATACCTGGCTAGGTTCTCTATGATGATATCATCTTCTGTATGTATCGGGATGATTGTTAGAGTTTCTTTATCCAATTGATAGGAAGTGTCTAGCAATTGGTCCAACTAGTATAATCTCTCCTTAGTATAAAATGTACAATCCCAGCATGTGTGAGGTAGGTCCTCTCGGCCCCCTACTGTACAGTCACACTCCTTAGACAAATTTTTATCTTTGGAGTATCTGTATTGAAGAACATTACTTGGAAATTGTTTAAATTTATCTTTTAAAAATGCAGGTCTTAGATTTATATCAATCAATATGTCCAAGTAATATTTATAACCAGAAGTAAAGTTGTACTTACTAAACCAATCAGAGTAGTGTGAATCTTATTATCTTTAAATCTTGATTATTCCAATAGTTTCCCACTGTTTTGTTAATGTATTTTATATACTGTAGGCTAATTAAAATTCCTTTATTAACGTTATATTTCAGATTGGTTAATTTATATTTTTGGTACATTTCCATGAACCCTGAGTACCATAAAGTGCTCTTAGATACTATATCAGACCATCATTCTTTCTTTCTTAGACACTGTTTGGTTAAATAATTTTCATGGGATCTAGTAATCTTTATCTAATAGTTTAACTTTCTACTGTCAAAGCTGGCTCTAATATCTGTTAGGCCCAGTTTGGCCCTAATCTAGGCTGAGGGATAAGAATGCCCAAGTTTTAATATGTACCTTAAGGATTTATACATAGGGGACATCAAGATCTTTAGCTTACTTTTGTTTAAATCCCAAGCTTCAGCAGCATATAAGAGCTGAGAATTCATTTTTGCTCTTATAGTTTTTGAAAATGGTTTTACTGAACACCCTCCATATTTATAATTAAATCTCATTAGGCCACTTACAGTCTTTTTATGTTTCTCTAACATAACCTTTGGTGGGAGTTCCACTTACAATTTACATTAAATTCTAGCCCTAGGTACGTATAGCAATGTACTACCTCCCGTTTATACTGTCCTATTTTCCATATACCAGTTTGTTTTCTATCCCCAAAGATAGACATTTTTGTTTTGTTTCTGTTTATGTTAAGTTTCAAATTGAGTGATTGACTATTGATATCATCTAGCTTTAATTGCAATCCTTTTTTAGTGAAAGAAAAAAGCAGAACATCATCTGCATAAGCAAGTAGAGGGCATAGAACTTCATTAATTTTGGGAGAATCCGAGATCAAATTTTCTATCCCTTTTAGTATGTTATCAATATAGACATAAACAGAAGGGGACCATAACACAGCCCTGGTGCACACTCTTATTGCTCTGGAATGGGGCAGATAAATTACCTTCTGTGCCCAGTCTGACTTTTGCCCAGTTGTTACTATACAAAGTGGCAATTATGTGTACAAGGTCTCCATCGATACCCCTCTCCAAAAGTAAAGACCAAAGTATGTTCCTTGATATCGACTCAAATGCAGAGGAGTAATCAATGAAGACCATGTACATCTTTTGCCCATGCACGCTCACATATTTTTCCAATAGATGTTGCAAAACAAAGATGTTATCTATAGTAGAATAGTTAGTTCTAAACCCAGCTTGATATTTAGAGATCCCACCTGTATTTTCTACTTGAACTTTCAGTCTTTCCAGAATTATTTTGGAAAACAGTTTCAAACTTATGTCTAAAAGGCTAATGGGTCGATTAAGGGCCAGATCCATCCAACTTCCTTTTTTGTGAATAGGAATAATATTTGCCCCTTCCATGAAGTGGGAAAACTCACAACAGAAATACACTCATTAAAATAAATTGTTAACATTTTTGTCCAGAACATTGGACAAGCAAGATAGACTTCTGCAGGAATAGCATCAGGGCCTGGAGCCTTGTTTTTTTTAGAGTAGAGATAGCTGTCAAAACTTCTACAGGAGTTATAATCACTACTGGATAAGTATCATCCTTTCGGAAACTCTGAACGATAACTATATTTTCATCATAGAATATACCTGTAAAAAAATCTACCCACATAGCTTCGTGAATATAAGTATCTATAACTGCCTTATGAGAATTAGTGCCTTTAGAAATTAAGAGCCAAAATTCTTTCATATCATTAGCAGCCACAACCCGTAACATCTTTTCCCATTGCTTTTCATGAAAGACATTTTTTTTAATTGCCACTTTATAAGATTGCCATTCTTTATTGAGTTTTATAAGAGTTTCTTTTACAGGTGTCTTTCTATAGAGTTTATATAATTTCCTAATCTTGATTTTAAACTTCTTACATTCTGAGTCAAAACAACCATCAAAATTATAGCCAGTGTTGTCATTTACTGGATGTGTCAACCTTTGTTTAAGTTGTAGAAAAAGATAATTAATATATTCTGAAATTTGTGATAGATGCAACACATAGATGTCATTAATATTAGTATTCAATGGTGACATATCAATTAAAGGTACAATGGCAACTTCGGCATTATTATACCATCTAATTTTATTTGCCCTAATTTCGGAGAATTGTATAGGATCAACAGGAGATGTATCTACTTCTTTTGGGGCAGAATGTTCCAAGATCAGAGGAAAGTGGTCACGCTCAGATCTAATTTCTACCTTTAGACTGCTACAGAAATCTGGAGTACCTGACCATAGTGCCAGATCAATCGTTGAGGCACCTCTTGTTGAGATATAAGTAAATTCCTCTTGTTCATCTCCTTTAACTCTACCATTAAGAGGGTAAAGGTCAACATTTTTCATAATTTCAATTAGTTGTTTCCAATACATGTTAATATTTTTATCTTTAGTTGACCTTGCTTTCCAATTATTATCTTTGTTGTACACTGTCTCATTAAATACCATTATGGAATTATCCATTATGCCATCAAAATATCCTATACCGGCATTGAACTCTCCTGTAATGATTATCTCAGTTTGTAAGAAAACCTTATTTATCTCCAGTATGATGTTAGAGAAATCATCCCATAAGGATGGAGAATAAAAATTAGACTTTTTGGGCAGCATGTAACCATTTATCCATATATAACTCTTGTTTGACAAGCTCATGTGCAATACAATAAAATTATCTGTAATTTTCAATAAGCAAGTATATCTAAAATGCCCAATTTTAACTAACACAATTAGCCCTCTAGAGTATCTGCCAGCCCCCAACAATTTATTTCCTGGTGACTGAAACACTCATAACCATTTAAACTTATTAAGTCTGTCTCCTTATGTCATGTTTCCTGAAGTGGTATCAGATCAAATCCCACCAAGTAATTTCTCCACTCTGAGTCACCGATTTTCATTTTCCAACCTGCAATATTCCATGACAACAAGGAGACATTCCCTACACCAATGCCAGAATCTATACTGAAATGATGCAACCTTTCATGTCAATCACTCATATATCCCAATAGGGACGAAAACCTGTTTCTCAAGGGAAGAACAAAACCTGCCACATCAGTACCAACTTTGCAACTGCCAGAAATTATCAGATCTTTTCCATCACATATTTTAATTCCTATTGCTTCTAAACCAATGCTTATTCAAGAATTAAGTCAGCCAATTGCCTAGAGGAGACATTTATGTCTATTTGTTTACTTCCATCACATCTATAGGCAGTGATCTCTTCTCCAGGGGAAAAAGGAACTTTCATAAAGTTAACCAATGAATCTTAGATTGTATTTGTTAACTTAAATCTTGTTTCATTTTTCATAATTTCCATCCCCAATAAACAAATAGATTGTGACTGGCACTTATCCCTCTCTTTTTAATTTATCTTACATTTGTAGTTAAAACACTCCCTATTTGAAAAAGTCAAGGTGATACCAGCTGCTTATAAGAGATCACTATTAAGCCAAATGTAATTAGCCACACGAGTGTGAGGCTATGACCAAATCATACATAGAAACCTCTGATAATTAAGTATAAATAACTTCAGTTACATCTCCTGACTCAATTCCTAGTCCTATTTTATCATTAAGAAAATTAGTTATCTGAGAGTTCAATTTGGATGGATCAAATTTGCCCCAGTTAGGAGGACCCACTAATCTAATCAGGTTTGTCCACATGACCATTTACCTGACAATTGGGGGGGGGGGTTCTTAAAAAATTCCAGGTTTAGTCTTTGAGGGCTTTCTAGGTGCCCTGTGGAATTTATTGTTCCTTTCTCCTCTTTTAGCCAAGACAAGATCTTGACACATATGTCAGCCAAACCTGATTAATTAGGTGGCAATCTCCCCAATTGCTGATTCAAGAGAGCTAGTTCTTTTCCCAGTTCTCTTAAATGTGAGGTCATATTTCCCTGAAGACATAACTTATCCTTTGGATCCAATCTTCTTTTGATTTCCTTTACTAGAATTTCACTATAAAGCTTTTTGGGTATGTTCTTATTATCCCGAAAACTCTGTGGAATAGTAGATCCTTGCCACTCTTTTCATATATTAGCTTGCTGGGCTTAGGGCATTGACTGAAACTAGGACTGAGAATAAGTCTAGGGAAAAAACTGGGAGTGTTCTCCTTCATCCTGTGAGCTTATAGTTATCCCTTGTTCATCTCTTCTCCAT
Organism: Neoceratodus forsteri; assembly: GCA_016271365.2. NCBI lineage: Eukaryota > Metazoa > Chordata > Ceratodontiformes > Ceratodontidae > Neoceratodus > Neoceratodus forsteri. Next base: position 1,376,924,886 of record CM028132.1, on the reverse strand, counting down.
CTCCTTTTTGGTTTCCCCTTTTTCCCTAGCATTTTCTCTCTAGCCTCTTTCTTGACAATAATCGGGCTGTCAGGGATTTCTATACAACTAAAGTCAGGTCTTAATTCTTGACTCTTAGTTATCGTGGGTACTTTCATCCAGGTTTCTGTGTGTTTCATGTCAGAGTCTGGCTTGGGGAGTCTAGTTATAATATTATCAATTTTCACTCAATTACATGCAATATCCGCTCTCAGATTTTCCAAGAATTCTCTATTGATAATTATTTGATCCATTAACATAATATTTGCATAAGGAGAATTCCTGAGAAGGGCCACTACCTTATCACTTAAATTATCAGATGTATAAACAAGAGGCCTGACCCTTTCCTGCAGAAGTTCTTCTTTGACACTACACCTCTGCACGCTACTATGATAGGGACTTAACCCCATATGGGACTCATTAAAGTGCCTTTCACATGATTTCAATCATTCTAAAGAAAGCTGTAAATCCTGTAATATGCTGGTAATTGTATCATTATTAGCAGAGTTTAGTGGGATTCAGTCATTACCCCTGGAGCCACTTTCTGACTGCCATAATTCTAGAGTATTTTCTGAGTCCAGTCTAGAGTCATTACTAAGGCTATACATCTCCAGTATGGACTGTTCTACTACTTTACTTTTAGCATTCATAATACTGTTAATTCCTGTGGTGGCTGAATCTGCAAAATTGTTTGACTCAGCCCCACAAGGTGTGGCAGTCTTATTTAGTCCATCAGCCAGAAAGGGCATATGATCAGTTATCTTCATTTGTTTTTTCCCCATTGTGCCTTTTTTTACTATGGGGTGGCACCTGTTCCAGTGGGGAAAGATCAGGATTTAGAGCCCTTTTTAATCTTATATTAACCATTTTACAATGATACTATTGGGCCAACTTAACTTTAAGAGGGAAAGGCCTTAAGTGCAAAATGACTCAAGCAGCAATCAGCATCAACAATCAGAAAACACAGATAATTTGAGACAATTAAATTTGCCCCAGCTCTGAGCCTAAACACCCAAACAGATGGAGTAGTTTGAAACTAAGCTATTAATTGTTAAATGATATACAAGCTACGCTCACATGCTACATATACTATTAAAATAACTAAGGTAAAAATTCAGTGAGTATGCAGCAGAACCATAAATAAACACCTGTATATTCCTATAAGTCCCAGCGAAACCACGTAGATCCTTACTGTCTTTTCCGTAGGTAGTCGGTGGTAAGAGATGGTAATAACAATTGTACCCAATAACCAATATTTCAATGTGATTTTAAGAAAATAGAGAAAAGAACTCTTCCCCCAAATTCAAAACATCAGCTATTGACAAGGTACAATAAGAAATGGGTAGAAAAATGAAATCAGCGTTCCAGGCTGTTCACTGAGCTATTAATCCACTCTTGGGCTCCCAACTATTAAACTGCCGATGGCTTCACCAGTACCTGCCTCTCTTCATATATGAGATGGTCACAGCTGTCAGGAGCATGCGTCAGATCAACTATACTGGCACCTTGAAATATAATCCAAGCGAGAAAACCCCAGGCCTCTTCAAATTGCTTGTAATGGAAGCTCCAACACTCTCTCCCAGGGAAACTAATTTCTTGGTCTGGTGATCTGCAAGATTAGGGCATATAATCAGTACCAATGCTGCCAGAAAGGATCTTTACTTAAGTAGCTTGGCTAAAATTTAATATACCACGAGGGACAAACTAGGCCGAGCAAAAAGTAATAAAACGCAAGTAAAACGAGAAAAAAAAAAACCTCACCCACCTAGCTCTTTTACACCAGCAGTACTATGTAAACTATACTAAATAACAGCAAAGTTATAAAAAAAAAACAAATAAAAATGGACTCAGAAGTTACAGGGCTCCATGATCAGTTAAATACAAGCCTTGATGCCTTGAGTCGTCGATTCATCTTAGCCGCTTGTACTAATTGCAGTACTATCAGGCAAAATCAGCGCTGTTGTGTTTGACAGTTACCTCCCCCCCCCCCATAACTAGGTGTGCAACGAGGTGGTAATACTAGTGTGGCCGACCTTCAGTAAAAACACAGTGCCAACATGCAAAAAGGAAGGAAAGAAGGAAAGAAAGAAAGAAAGAAATTTGCTTAAAACCTTAAAAGTGCCAGAGTGCTTAGGAAAAGCAACTCAATGAAAATAGGAAGTCAACAGTATTCAGAACTTGCTCAAGCCATGCAGCATACCGGCTAAGAAAAAAATGGTAATCTAAGGACAGAACGCCACACATGCGCATTAAAAAGATATTCAGCAAAGTCACGTGCAAAGGGTCAATTCGCTGGTTGGAATCAGGGCTCAGATTTAAAGCTTTAAAATTAAAAGGGGAAGAAAAAACTAAACAGAAAAAGACCTTACAACTAAAACTCCGCCTATAGTACTAGCGAGAGTGGAAAAAAACAACTCACAACACACAAAACTCAATAATAAATACAATGAACAAATATACGAAATAACAAAAATTAAAAGACAGCATATTATAGGAGCAATTTGCAGCTAATGGCAAATGTCAGTATTACAATAGTATTACAATAGTAGAACAGTGGTTTTCCTCTTAAGACAGAGGTAAATGTGATAAAAGAACTCCCCTTTTATGCAGCAGAACAATCACCCGGTTCCCTCAGGGATTCTTTTGCAGAAACTTTTTGCAGTTCCCAAAATACTCCCACTTCCTTAAATTTCTCAATACCGATAAAGTCACCACAGGATTTCAGTCTTTTCATCTGACTAGTTGCACCAATGGTAACAATAATTAAAACTAAAATCTCAAGTCTTTCCCCACTTAGATCAAATCATCAGCTCCTAATGGACAGCGATAGACGATAGATCACAAGGGAACAGCAACGCGTATAATCGGATGCAATCGGGTGGCCTCTGTCTCTCCATCTCTCTGACCCTCCACAGGGCGGCTTGTCCTTGATCGCTGCCAGCAGCTCCCCCACTACACGGATTCCGCATGGTAGTCTGCAAAGGAACAAACCAGAGGACAGAAACAGAGACCAGGAACCAAGGGCAAAACTAGAAAGTCCAGAAAGGCAGTAAGTTTAAACAGATAAGGTGGCAACGGTTGTATACCTGTACTAAAAATAATGAAGGTGTCTCACTGTTCCTACTCCTGTCATTACTCCACTGCGACACAGCATGTAGCCATTTTGATTCTTTTCTTCTAGACACAGATGGGTGTGACTAAATTGAAGGCAGCCATGACTGCCCTATTATAAGCAGCCACCCCCTCCACCGAGCCAGCCACACATGCAGCTTCCACACCTGATAGGTCCAGCACTGCCAACAGTCCTGAGGAGGACACTTATCTTAAAGGGCAATACTGGACCATCTCCACAGAGGCAGGACCACCAAAGAGGGGGCTGTAAACCTGAACCTCGCACTGCTGTGACCCGACCATTCTACCGGGTCTATCTTTAGATCACTCACCTCCAGGCCTATTGAAAACACAAGGTCGAGTGTGTGGCCGAGCGAGTGGGTTGCTGACATAACAACATGTTGTGTTAGGCCCATGGCCTCCATATTTTTATTATTTATTTATTTATTGAAATGTTTCACCGGGAAGGTAACAGGTTGCTCATCTCCTGGTGTGACCTGGAGGTTAAGGAAACATGAGGATAGTATACAGAGATTTGGTACACAATATATATATACAGTTTGGTTACATTCAATAAAGTGAGCAGACTATATAGAAGTACTGAAAAGGAGGAATGCTAACAGGTATGAACAGGTAAGATATTCCTCAGGAGATCTGCCTCTAATCCCAAGAACCCATTATCGGCACAGGCACTGAAGTCCCCCAGAATAAACCATCTGGGGGACTTCTCTAATAAAAGCTACTTTCAGTCTGGCAACACCTGAGGGATAACTGAGTAGGTATTCTGTAAGGAAATAGTGTCTTCACTAATTGTAACATTAATTACCAGGGGTGATTTCTGTGCAATTTTATGGTTGCGTGTACTTGAGGATATTGTAAATAGTGATACTATCACAACATTCAAGCTCAAATTGGATGATTATGTGGGGGATAAATAAACCATTGTTAGATGGCGAGTCTACTTTAATGCAAGTTATAGGACTCGAAATCCTACTTATGATACTTATGATGAAACTAACAGCTTTAAAAACAAAACATGTACTCTTGACTTGGACACATACCTAGAAAATCAAAAAAGGTTGGATTAGAAAGAGTCATTTAACTGAAGCCAGAACAGCAGGCTCCAAACAGGAGATTGCTGCAGCAGCTGTCAGTAACTGAATCAATAACCTTGGACATATCACTGTCACATGGGACAGGAAGCATTCTAGTAAAATCAATAACAAAATTCAAACATGGAGATCCCCAAGGTACTTTGCTGTTCACCCTGTGTAGCCTGCCACCAAGCAAGTGGCAGCTGCCCCACCCTCGGCGAGCATTCTCTTTATTGGTGCCTGGTGTCATGTGACCAGTCATGTGTCCAGGAGCACCTGGTACTAACTCTCCTATAGTTGCTTGTACTTGATGACCAAAAGATGTCACTGCTGCAACTTTACTCTCCAACAGGTGCTATTTCCTGCTAGCCACTAAATGTCAATGTTGCTGCCATACTCCCCTGCAGCTGCTTTCTACATGCTGACCACTAGGGGTCTCTGCCACCCTACATACTACCACCACAAAACCCTAATTTCAATCACCAGGGCAGTATAAATTTTTGTTCCTGACCTGTCTGTCTGTCCCCTCTAATCCTGCTTTGCTTTCTCCTTATTCCTGTCCCCCAGGATGCTCCCACACTGGGATTTGAACTCCAGACCTTATATACCTAACCTAATCCACATGGTAGTCTGTTACTCTAACCACTAGGCCATCCCAGCGGTCACAATTCTGACCTAACTTCTTTGATCCATAAGCTTCCCTGAACCCCCCAGCTTCTGGCATCCTCCTACTTTATTCATCAAGGAACAGCATCTATTGTTCCCCCACAATGGGTAAGGCTGGCTGCTTGGCTACCCTTTCCTGCCTTCTGATCCTCTACACCACTGACTACTTTACTGCCTTCACCTTGATGCACCCACCTCAGTGCAGTGAATACCCACCATCACCACCATGGAAAGTGTCTGCAGAGCCCACATGCAGGATTCTCCTCATTCCCTGCCTCCCCAAACTGGATGTTGTTTACCTTGGGTGGTGGCTCCGCAAAAGCATGCTTGCAACTACGCCACTCTCCTCTCCCCAGTCTGGACCTTCCTACCCCTCCTCATACTCCTCACTTGAGCAGGGGATATAGAACTCAATCCAGGCCCTTCATGGCCCTTATTCATAGGAGGCAGTGTAGAACAGTGGTTTAGGGCTCTGAGCTGCAAATCTGGAGACCAGGGTTTGAACCTCACAGCCCGCTTGCATACTGTGTGACCCTGAGAAAGTCACTTAATGTCCTTATGCTCCCAGGCTGCACCTGAAAACAAGCTTTGGCTTGGTGTGCCTTTTCTGGTTAAACAATGTCCCCTTCCCCTTATACATACCCTCTCCCCCAATTGCTAAAAGTCACTCACCCAAAGGGCTGAAGATTGCCTACATAAATGCCTGAAGCCAATGCCCCAAGTTAGCCAAACTTGAGGTGTGGGTTATTCAACCCACCCCGGACGTACTAGGCATCTTGGAGTCCATGCTAAAGCCTAGTATCAAACAACATCAGGTAGCACTGCATGGCTACAACTGTGTCAGGAAAAATTGGTTGGGAAAATGGGGCAGAGATGTCCTCATGTATGTCCAAACTGGCTTAGATGCCACTGAAATCCTTACCCCAGCCCCTGTACTCCCAGTGGCAGAATCACTGTTTCTCTCCCTGACCCTTGGTTCCATCAAAAAACTAATAGTGGGCTGCATCTACCTGCCCTCCAAAAAGGCCTCTGTCTGCCTCCCCCTTCATTACCTCCCTAGCCGATCTCCATGAACATAACCTCACACTTTGTGGTGACTTATGGACTGGTTGAACCCCATTACTGACAAGATACATGCCTCTCTCATCAAATATAATCTTGCTCAACTCATCTCTGACCCAACAAGAATTAACACAAAATTAGGCAACTACTACTTACTTGATTGGATGGTCACCAACTGTGCCCGCAAGGTAAAATCCATGGGTGTTCTTTCTGACAGCATCAGCGATCACTTCCATATCTTCTGTATTTGGTGACATAACTTCCTCAACCCCCCACCCAAGGTCACCCTGGTCCGGGGTATATCCCGACTTGATCCCAGAGCTTTTTGCACCTCTATCTCAGATGCCAATTCGGAACCTATAAACACTCTCCCTGATATCAACCAGGCCGTCGACTTTTTTGTGACCACCTTCACCAACATAATCATTATGCCCCTCCGAAGAGGTTCCGATCAAAATGACTCAAAGCACACTGGATCTCTAAGGAGTTAAGGAAGCTCATGTCTGCATGTGATCGGGCTTGGAAAACCTTCAAATGCAGCAGACTACCCACTGATTGAAAAGCCTACAGGCAGCTCAGAAACGTGTAAAAATTTGCTTCAGAGAGCCAAGAGCACTTTTTTCAGGGCACTCCAAACCGAGCACCTTTGCAACCCCAAAGAATTCTGGAGGCAGGTGAACTCCCTCATTAAAGGCAACTCCTCTGAGGCTGCTAGCTCCTTTAATGCCAAAGGCAACGTCCTGTCTGACCCCCCAACCATCACCACTGGTTTTAATGAGTTCTTTACTGACCTGCATAGATATACAGTGCCCTTTGCCAATTCCCCCGTCCCCCTCTCCTACCCACCACCACCAGTGGACACTGGTGCTCACCCAGCTTTCCACCTTAAGCTTGCCACCCTCAAAAAAGTTCACCAGCTTCTCGCTAATCTAAAAACTGATCACTCCCCCGTCACGATATCCTCAAACTCAAGTTTCTCAGATTAGGAGCTGATGCCTTTGCCCATCCAGTTTGTGACCTGTTGAACCGCTCCTTCCTTATGGGGTCTGTCCCTGATACATGGAAGATAGCCGTGGTCATTCCCATAAACAAGGGAAGACCCAACACAGCTGTTCAGAATTATAGTTCTATTTCTATTCTGTGTCCATTGGCTAAAATCCAAGAGTGAATACTCTACAACCACCTACAGGATTAACTGGACCTCTACCACCTCCTGTCAATGTTTCAGCATGGGGTGAGGAAAAACCATAGTATCCTCACAGCTTTAATAAAAGTTTCATCCAACCTGCTGCTATGGACCGAGGTCTTGCCACCGGTGCTATCTTCGTCGATTTGACCAAGGCATTTGACTTGGTCAATCACAATCTCCTACTACGGAAGCTACACTCCCTTGGCCTTGACTCTAGCACCTTAACTTGGCTCCAAATTGCCTTACAGGCCACACACAGAGGGTCAAGTGGTCTGGGTCTCTCTCTCGGACCCCAGACCTACAACCCATGGTGTACCTCAGGGCTCCATCCTGGGCCCTGTTACTATTCTCTCCCTCTTTATTAATGAATTACCTAATAACTGTGCACCTCTATGTGGATGATGCCACTGTTTACCGATCCTCATCAGATGTCAGCTGGTTCAACAGTATTCTCGCGTCAGATTTCCAAACTCTGGAGGGCTGGTTCCTAGAAATCCAACTAGTCCTAAACACTAAGAAAACCAAATGCATGCTGTTCTCCATCCCCTCCTACTCATCTCATCCCTACCCCTCCCTTGAGATACTCTCCCACAATAGCGATTCCCTTAAAGCCGTCCAATCTTTTAAATATCTGGGTGTCACCTTAGATACCTCACTTTCCCTAGACACCCACGTCACTCTCCTAACCAAAGCTCTAAACCAAAAGCTGGGCCTGCTTTTTCGTAGTTGTCCCCTCCTCTTGTTGGCTTCTTGCCATAATATCGCTACCACCACCCTCCTCCCTCTCCTTACTTATGGCGCCTCGCTACTACTCACAGCCAACTCAACCATTCTCTCTCAACTCAAACAGGCCTATCATAGAGTGGGAAGGTTTGCCTTAGGGGCCAACACCTGTCACCACCACTGTGATGTCCTCTCTTCCCTCAGCTGTCTAGCATACAAATCAATACTCCAGTATGCCACCTTGAGTCTAGTATACAAACTGGTCCTCTGTTACATCCCCCACATTGGTGAACTTATTTAGATCCAGCTCCCCCCACGTGCTCTAAGGTCCGCCTTCTTTCCCTTTTTCATAATGCCCAAACCACAGTTAGCTGTGGTCCAGAGATCATTTGCCTTCTCATTAGTGTCTTGCTGGAACACTCTACCTCACTTTATGTTGTCCTGCTCTTCTCTCCCTCAATTCCAATCTTCCCTATTAATCCACCTCTCTGCCTTTTTACTTTGTTCCTGCTTCCGATGACCCATGGTTCTGCACTCCAAACTTCATATATAGGTACTTACGCTCTCTGAACCTCTTATGTATATGTCAGCGTACATGTCATGTATATGTAATGTGTCATTGTAACTGTAAATGATACAACTGTAACTGTAAATGTAACCATTGTACCTGCCATGTCATTGTACTGCACTTCCTGAGTTGCCCCTGAAAAAGGGACTGTACTGTCTCAGTGGGCTCACCCTGTTACCAAAATTCAAATATATAAATAAGGGCCATAAAACTAGTAGGTAAATTTAGGAAAAAATACTCCTAACAGCAAACACTAGTACAGCGGTCTCAAAGGACACACTAGGACTACACACAAATCAAAACCCCATACCCAATACATGTATTTGCAGATTTTGACTGTAGTTCTCCTTTTAATAAACAGTTAATTATGTCATTGTTGGTTAAAGACATCTTTAAATTACAGACCCTGGGTCCAGTTCACAAAAGTCCTGAGAATGATGCAAGACCTGGGTGTGCCGAACTTATTGTGCATGGGGCTTGCCGCATTCCCCAGCCGATGCTCAGGATTCTCAATCCCATGTGCCGATTGCTGAAGGTTAGACCAGCTTTTTCTGGTCTAGCTTGCGGCAATCTTGGGCACCATTTTTACAGATCTTGCACCAAATATTTAGTGCAAGCTGTAAATCATGTGAACTATCATAAATGCACCTGATCTGCTTGAATCAGGTGCAATCTGCGTCAAAGTGATCGGCACAGCTGTGCCACCACATGGGTTTGATACAGGACTTAACTCAAGCCCTGCATTGCCCTTTGTGAATCTGACCCCCCTGTGTCTGATAAAGTTAATCCAGGTTTGAGATCAGAACAGTCTAAGTGGAAAGCAACTCAGCCCAGGTCTCAGAGATAAATGCTGTAAGTAAGATAACCGACAAGTTTTACTACAATTCTAACAAAGCTGTGCAACCTCTTGAATATTCGAAACAAGGAGAACTGTGAATATTTTGTTCCTGAATAAAATACAGGCTATTTTTATAAAGAAAGGTTGCGTGCATTTCATTTCCATCTCCAAAAAGCAGAGACGATTTATCCATCATTGGAGATGTGCTCAGAGACTGCCTAGTACAGTAATGGAAGCTTGACTACAAGGTAAAAAGATGAACACTGTGTAAGTTCTCAGCCTCAGAAAAGTTAGCTAGTGCAGAGCCCTTAGCAGGGGGACGCTGTGATCTGTCTTCCAGGCAGATGTCACACACCTTTGCTACCATGTTCTGCTGGAGCTTGTAACAATTTGGCAGAGGGAGGACATTAACAAATTTCCTGACTGGATAGTTCAAAATTAAACCATAAAAATCTTGGAATAACAGCTGAATCCCTCTTGAGATCAGTCAGATAAAAAGATAATGTACCCCCCCCCCACCCAAATGGGGACTTACTTAATTGCTCTTTTCTCCTGTGCTCCTGTTCCTTGTAGCACCTCCTAGTGCCTGACGGTGTCCCCGAAGGTTGTCCCATTCTCCTTACTTTGGCACAGGTCCTTATGTGAGCCCCAGGTTTCCCCAAGCAACTCTAGTGTAATTTTATCTCATTTCAGGCTCAGGAGCTGGACTAGGGTTGCCACCTGTCAGGTTTTTTACCTGGTGATCAGGTTTTCAGGGTCCCTATCAGGTAATCTGGTTTTGCTCACTGCTGGTCAGGTTTTTGAACCATTTTGAGTGTTCGCATAGTTTTGAAACAGATTTTGTCATTATCATTCATTGTTTCAGCTGCACGTCCAGGTTACAGACAAGTTTTGTTGTTAATATAGCCCTTTGTTTGTGAAAGCAGTCAACCTGGGAGGTGTAAAGTATATCCATTGCCACCATTAGCACTTACTGTACCTAACTAACATCTTAGTGGCATAGCAGCAAAGCTGCCCCACCTTTGTAACAGTAACAGAGCCAGTTGTCTTCTACTTTTATTTGCTGGTAAACATTTTCATCTCTAACAGAATTTAGGCATTTTTACATGTTTTTTAATTTTTTTTCACTCATGAAAAAAGTATGGTCACTTCTTTGGCTTTGAAATAGTACTGTGGACATGAAAAGGAAATGGAGCCATAAAAAGATATGAAGTACACATTACAGGAAACAGTTTCTTTATTATGTATTATATTGTATGCTATTACATAGATGCATAGTCGGTGTCAGCAGATGAGGGCCTATGGCCCACCCAGTCTGCCCATTTGAGCTTGTAAGTTCAGTTTGTTTTCCTAGAAGTCTGTTGCCTCTTACCCCGACCTCCAGAATTCCTTTATGTTTATCCCATGCATTCTTAAATCTCGTGATTGTTTCAGCCCCCACCACTTCCTCTGGCAGGGTGTTCCACTTGTCCACCACCCGTTCTGTGAAGAAATTCTTCCTCATGTTTCCTCTAAATCATCCTCCCTCCAACTTCATCCCATGCCCTCTAGTCCTAGTACATCTTTTTTGCTTAAAAATAGTGTATTCCTGCACCCTGATCCTCCCTGTGAGATACCTGTATGTCTCTATCATATCCCCCCTCTCCCTCCTCTCCTCCAGGGAGTACATGTTCAGTTCCTTCAACCTGTCTTCATAGGACGTGATGCAATCCATGCACCATCTTTGTTGCCCTCCTCTGAATCTTCTCTACCCTGTCTATGTCCTTACGTAGGTATGGTCTCCAGAACTGTACACTGTACTCCAGGTGGGCCTCACTAGTGTCTTGTACAGCGGAATTATGACCTCCCTTTTCCTGCTGGTGATGCCCCTGCCTATACATCCCAGCATCCTATTTGCTTTACCTGCTGCCTTGTCACACTGTTTCCCTACCTTGAGGTCATCAGTGATGATAACCCCAAGATCCCTTTCCTGTTTGGTGCATGCTATATCCTCACCCCCAACTGATATATTGTGCCAGGGTTTTTGTGCCCCATATGCATTATCTTGCACTTCTTTGCATTGAATTTCAACTGCCAAACCCTGACCATTCTTCAAGTTTCTGCAGGTCCTTCTCATTCTGTCTACACCCTCTGGTGTGTCTACTCTGTTACAGAGCTTTGTGTCATCAGCGAACAGTGAAATTCTGCCTTCTAGGTCCCTGCGAATGTCACTGATGAAGATGTTGAATAGGACCGTCCCAGCACTGATCCCTGTGGTACCCCACTGGTCACTCTTCCCTCTGTGGAGTGACAGCCACTTACCACCACCCTCTGTGTCCTGCCACCCAGCCAGTTACCTACCCACCACACTACTGTCCTGCCCACACCCATATTCCCCAGTTTGTGCAGTAGTCTTCTATGTGGCACAGTGTCAAAGGCCTTGCTGAATTCCAGATAGGCCATGTCCACTGCCCTCCCCAATCCACCTCCCTAGTCACAAAATTCAACGAGGTTGGTCTGACATGACCTCCCCCTGGTGAAACCATGCTGCGTTGGGTTCTGTAGTCCATTGACAACCAGATGTTCCACCAATCTCTCCTTCAGTAGTGCTTCCATGATCTTCCCTACTACCGAGGCGAGGCTGATTGGTCTGTAGTTCCCTGCTTCCTCTTTGTTCCCGCTTTTGTATAAGGGGACTACATCTGCTGTCCTCCAGTCTTTGGGTACCTCCCCTGTTTCCAGTGATCGGCTAAACAGGATAGCCAGAGGTTCAGCCACCACCTCTCTTAGTTCTTTATGGACCCTGGGGTGCACCCCATCTGGCCCCATTGCTTTATCAACTCTTATTACTTCCAGTTCCTTCAGGACCCTTTCTCGTGTAAAGGGACTTGTGTCCATTTCTGCACCATTCTCACCCCTTGTACTCCCTTCAGACCCATTACCCTCCTCTTCCTCAGTAAAGACTATTTACAGTGTTTCCCTTGTCGCACCTCAGGTCATATCTGTAATGACATTTCTTTTATCTCTGTATGCTTATCTGGTAAACCAATGTCAATAAATAAATAATTAAAGACATAAATGAATAACTAGGAAGAACCTAGTAAAGTAACTTTAACAGGTGCAGTATCATAACATTTTTGTTAAACTGCTGCTTTAAGTGTTGTCCTTTACTGATATAAATAAATGGCTTTGGAGGAGGAGCAATGCATGATGAGTCATGAAAAGGGGTGGGGCTGGGGTGGAGCTTAGGATCTGTTTATTGCCTCATTCAAAGGTGGCAACCCTAAGCTGGACCATGATCTGCCGCTGCTCACTGTAGAACTCCGGTGCTAAGTGGCGATCATGCATGCGCAAGCCGTGCCTTTAAGCTTCCGACCACCGACTTTGCCGACAATTGGGAGGTAGATCAGTGGTCCTGGTGCCCCTCCATGACTAAATGGGAATGACCTGTGCATGGAGTAAGAGAGCCCTCTATCTTGTAAATGAAGAGTGCAACAAGGCGCTGAAAATCGAGGCATTTCCGAGGGTTCATTAATATGCATGAGAGTCCCATAAATATTAATAAGGTGCCTGTCTGCTACAAAGAACTGTACATTTTAATCACAGTGAAAAGCACCAAAGTGAAAAGAAATGTGGACACTGCTCAGAGCACTTAAGGAGCTAAGAAGCAAAGGAACTATTATAAGTAAATAATGTTTATTCAGGCTGCACTGATCTTTCAAAGTGGGACTCTTGTAAGCCGCCTATCTGCTGTCTAGGGGCATAGTATTACGGCCGCAGCGACAGGCTAAGGACTGAAATAAAATGTTTGATCTGGGCAGCGATTAGGAGGGCACAAAAGGGACTATTGAACTGGGGGCCTGCAAATAAACATAGTAAATCTCTTGGCTGCACCAGAACGTAATAGCTAGGACTGTGGTAAAACTGCAAGGGGAATGCGAGTTTAGCAGTCATGTTTGTGCAGCAGCCGCCAATCGGAAAGCCAGGATTACCAAGCAGGGACTATTGGGACAATGTCAAAGAGTCATGGGACATTACAAAAGACTTATGGGGAAACTGCATGTGCCTAATTCAGGCACCGAAACAAAGAGCCTATTGTATATCAAGTGAATCTAATGAATATTCATTTTATGGACTGACATGCAGGTTCAGCCAATTAGTGTGGGAGCAACAAGTAGCTTCAGCCAATTGGGAGCCTCAGAAGGACTCCATAAAATACAGTGTTTCCAGGCTGAGCAGTAGTTCCAGCAAGGGCCCCCCACAGGGGTGGGGGCTCAGGCCCTTTACTCCAGAATGGGCCTAGCGATCTAGTGCAAGCCCCTCCTCAGGGGAAGGGCCTTTCTTCATGTTCAAGTTCAAGTTTATTGCAGGAAAACTCTGTTGAGTAAACTCATTCACAAAGAGGTCCAGAGACGTGTACAGGCAAATACATACTGCATATTAGTAAAATATCACAATAATTAGGAACATAACAACAGACATCATAGTAATTCCAAATAGTTTCAGGCAATTATAAAAAAATAAATAAATTATGAATTATAAAACTCTAGTTAGGGAGTAGAAAGGTGGGTACAGGGAGCATAGGACGGTAGGAGGCATTGGGGTAGGGGGATACCAACCACCAAAATAAGACACATAAGAAAACAGGGGGAGAAAAGAAAGGGCTAGGGGGCCAGAGGGATAGGTGGAATGGGAGGGGGATATAGTGTGGAAAAGAGATAGTAGTAGTAGTAGGGTATTTTCGTATGGGCTAGAGCTAGTGCCAGCTAGTAGAGAAGGCATGGGGTGAAGTAAAGGTGGGGGAAGTGGCTTAGAAACAGCTGCAATTATCTTTTTTTTTGATGTAGCCAGCCTTTTGAAAAAGTTGACAGAAACAGTGCTGTAAAGTTTCAGCGTGGACTGGAGCTGATTCCAAAGGGTTGGAAGGGCTGTTGAAATGGCATGTTTGCCAAAGGAAGTGCGAGTCCTCGGTATGTCAAGGAGGATAAAGTCTGATTTCCTGAGGGAATACATACTATGGAAAATACAGATAAGAGATTTTCGATAACATGGGAGCTTGTTCAGGAGTATCTTAAGGGTCCAGATACCAGCGTGGAGCATACGTTTAGTGGAGAGCGATGTCCAGACAACGACTCTGTACAGTTCGCAATGGTGGGTTCGGTAGGGTAAATTTGCGATAAACTGCAGGGCACGATGATGAACATACCAACAAGCCAGCAGAAAAAGGCCATTTGGTCTATCAAGTCTGCTGGTATTGCAAGGTCCACAGCTTGAGCTAATGTCCCTGCCCTCCCTCCCCACTCCTCACATCCTCTCTACCCATGATTCTTATCTTCCCCCATGCCTATCCCAGCCTCTCTTAAAGCTGCTTACTGTCTTTAATGAGATTACCTCTTCCAGCAGTGCATTTCAAGTGTTCACCACCCTTTCTGTGAAAAAGTGCTTCCTGACATCCCTCCTAAACCTGCCACCCTCCAGCTTAAGACTGTGCCCCCTCATGATATGATTGCCACTCAGCTTAAAGAGACTTTCCTTATCAACATTAGTTATCCCTTTCAAGTACTTGAATATCCCAATCATGTCCCCTCTCTCTCTGCTGTCTTCCAGGGAGTACATGTTCAGTGCCCTCAACCTGTCCTCGTATGCCTTGCCCTGCTGACCAGCTATCATCTTTGTAGCCCTCCTCTGTACCTTCTCCAGCAGATTAATGTCCTTTTTGAGGTGTGGGCACCTGTACTGAACTCCATACTCTAGATGCGGCCTTACCAGTGACCTGTACAAGGGCGTATAACCTCCTCTCTACTACTACTACTGATCCCTCTAGCTATGCATCCCAGCATCTTGTTTGCCTTTGCTGCTGCTTTCTTGCACTGTGTAGAGTGCTTCAGGTCACTAGTGATCATCACTCCCAGGTCCTTCTCTTCTTCTGATGCAGCTACTCGGACTCCACCCAGGTAATACTCTGTCCTGGGATTCTTGGCTCCAGTATGCATAACTTTGCATTTCTTCACATTAAAGCTAAGCTGCCAGATCCTGGACCACCTCCTCAGCTTTTCCAGATCTTCCTGTAGGTCCTGTATCCCTTCAGCTGTGTCCATTGCCTCACAGAGCTTGGTGTCATCTGCAAATAGGCACATTTTGCCTTTAATGCCATCCCCAATGTCATTGATGAAGACATTGAACAACACTGGCCCCAGCACGGAGCCCTGGGGACCCCACTGGTTACACCTCTGGTGCCAGATAACTCTCCCCCCACCACCACCCTCTGGGTTCTGTCCCTCAGCCAGTTTTCCACCCATCTGGCCATCTTCTCCCCAACTCCAAGATTCATCAACTTCCTGGTCAACCTTTTGTGGGGCACAGAGTCAAAGACCTTACTGAAATCAAGATAGAGTATGTCTGCTGCTTGTCCCTGTCTACTGTCTTAATGACACAGTCAAAAAAGTCAATCAGATTTATTTGACATGCTCCCCCCCATGAACCCATGCTGCCTCTCTTCCTGGAGACCCTTCACCTCTAGATAAGTCACCAACCTTGCCTTTAGTATGGTCTTCATGAGCTTTCCCACAATAGAGGTCAGACTGACTAGTCTGTAATTCCCTGGGTCATCCTTGGGACCATTTTTGTGAAGGGGCACTACATATGCTGTTTTCCAGTCCTGTGGTACCACACCTGACTCTAGTGAACTAGTAAATAGGTCTGCTAGTGGCCCTGCCTGCTCCCCAGCTAGTTCCTTTAGTACCCTTGGATGTACTCTGTCCAGGCCTGGTGATTTGTCCACTTTCAATGCCAGCAGACCCTTCCTCACTCTATCCTCCTCTATCACTATGTCTGTGTTTCCCTCCCCCCTGCTCCTCTTTTCCCTCCTGAATGCACTGGTCCATCCTTCTCCATGGTGAAGACAGAACAAAAGTATTCATTTAATATCTCTGCTTTTCCTCCATTATCCTCCACCCACTCCGCCCCTTTCTTAAGCCTAACAATCCCTTCCTTCATGTCCCTTTTCTCACTTACATAGTGAAAGAATGCCTTCTCCTCTTGTTAATTCTTTCAACAATTTCCAGCTCCTTCTGTGCCTTTGCTCACCTGACTTCCTTACTTGCCTCACTAGCCAACCTTAGGTAATTTTCCCCATCCACCTCTCTCTTGGTCTTCCTGAATTTTCTATAGGCCAACCTCTTTTTCCTTACTGCCTTGGCAACCCCAGAACTGAGCCAGTTCATGATAGAGGGAGTCCAGTTTGCTTAGGCTTTTAGCTGCTGCAGAAGTGTAGATTAGGTCACCATAGTCAAGTAATGGAAGGAATGTGGCTTGATCAAGCCTAGTTCTAGTCCCAAGCAGAAAAAGAGACCTATTTCAGAAGAAAAAGCCTAGTCTGGCTTTTAATCTCCTGGTCAGGTCACTGAGATGGTTGTTGAAGGAGAGCTTATCATCTAGCCATATACCAAGATATTTAAATTTGGTTACAACTTCAAGGGATTCTCCTAGATATATAACAATGAAGTTTTTAGGTGGATTGGTGGAGGAGTTGTGGAGGATGAAGATCATGGCCTTAGTTTTTTTGACATTAAGGAGCAGTTTGGCATAAACCAGATTAAGTTCCAACTGAGCAAAGTCGGATTGTAAAACATCCTTTACTTCGGACAGAGTTGAACCAGAAGTGTACAGCACTGTATCGTCAGCAAAGAAGTGCAGTTTGGAATTGTCTATATGGGCATCGAGATTATTGATATACAGGGAGAAAAGGATAGAACCTAGGATGGAGCCTTTTGGGACTCCCCTAGCAACAGGCAGAGAGGCAGAAAATAGGCTTTGACTTTCTGGGACCTGCCAGAAAGGTAGCCAGTAAACCACTGCGCAGTGGCGAGGGAGGCACCTATTTGGATAAGGCTTCTAACTAGTAGGTTGTGGTCGACAGTATCGAACACTTTGCTAAAGTCTAGGAATACTACACCAGTAATTTTCTTAGAATCCATAGCAGAGACCCACTCATTGGTGACTTTAGCCAAAACCATGACTGTACTATGTTTAGGCCAAAAGCTGGATTGTGCTGGGTTAAGAAGTGAGAAGGTTTCAATGTGGTGCTTTAATTGAGTATAGATCAATTTTTCAAAGACTTTAGATAGGATGGGCAACATGGAGATGGGCCTGTAGTTATTTAAGTCACATGGGTCTCCTGATTTGAATAAGGGAAGGATGTGGGCGGACTTCCAGCAAGAAGGAACTGAAGCAATGGAGATAGAAAGGTTAAAGATGTGAAGGATGGGGACAGTGAGATGGAGGTAGCCTATTTTTAGGAAAAAGGTTCCAGACTATCGGCGCCAATGCTTTTTTTTTAGTATCCAGCTTGAGGAGCGAATCTTTGACTTCTTTATAATTGGGAGGGAACAGCTGAAAGGGACGTGACAAGGTCTGGGGAGCAGCGTTAATGCTGTCTATATTGTTAGTTCATCCTGCATATGGTGAGGAATCAAAGGCTAGGCCAGCGGTGGAAAAATGAGAGTTAATTTCTTTGAGTATTTGACAACTATTTTCCACCACCCTACCCTTGCTGATTATTTTAGTAGGGATAGAGGAGGTAACAGGCTGGCCTTCGATAGCCTTAAGGGTATTCCAGATTTTATGAGAATTCCCTTTAGCCTGTTCAAGAGTGGAGGCATAGAAGTTGGCTTTAGCAGAGCAAATACATTTAACACATGCATTCCTAACTGCTCTAAAGGTCTGCCAGTCTGTTGGACACTTGGTGCACCTAGTCTGAGCCCAGAGTTTGTCCCATTCTAGAAGTGCGGCCTTAAGATCTGGTGAAAACCAAGGGTTAGCGGTTTTACGTGTCCTAGCCATAATCAAGGGGGCATGCTTATTCACCAGGCTAATATGTTTGTCATTGAGGATAGTGACGGCCTCATTGGCTGTTTTGGCTAAGTAGAGGTCTTGCCATCTAACCTTGCCTAGGTCGGACAAATAGTTTAGTGCACTGAACTTGCGATAGGACTGCTTGATTATGAACTTGGGTTGATGGTGAGCTTTTGCTTGTGCTCTTATACAAGCTACAATCTCATGATCTCTCAGGTCATTGTGGAAGACTGCAGTATGTAAAATTTTGTGGGGATGTGTAGTTAAAATAACATCAAGGAGTGAGCTATTGTTGGTATTTGAAGTTTTGATTCTAGCTGGTTCGCTCGCTAGCTGAGTAAGGCCAACATCGACACAAAGGGATTTCAAATAGAGTGATTTAGGAGTGAGCCAGTCCATGTTGAAGTCCCCAAGAATTAATGTTTTAGAGTTAGCCGTGGTGGTTATGGATTTAAGACTGTTAAGGATATCAGTACCACCAGCTGGTGGCCTGTAGCCACCAATAATAGTAATGCATTCAGTTAAAGGAAGGTGCATCTTTAAGGATACTAACTCATATTCCTTAGGTTTGGAATTGCAGAAGATATCAGTGACTGAATATTTGGTTTTAGCATAGATAGCCGCTCCACCCCCCCGAATCCCTATCAGCCCTGTACAGTTTGTAGTCCAGAATAGCGACTTGTTGATCGGAATTGGTCTTTTTGAGCCATGTCTCAGTGACAATGATGAGATCAGGCTCTGTATGAGCAGCCCAAGCTTGTAACTGGTCTATTTTTTTAGTAAGGCTAAGGATGTTGACCATCATTATTTTAAGTCCGGGAGTGGCTGTGAATTCTGCAGGTGAGGTAAGAGAGAAAAGTGACTGCATGCAACAGATGTTGCTAGCTTGAGGGTTGCTAGAAATTGTCCTCCAGGGCTGGCCAGCACCTTTCCAAATTTTTGGAAAAACATGGGTGAACCTGAACCTTCAGCTGTGAGAGAGCTGCATGCACATTCTACCTCAGCAGTGAGAGTGCTGAAGAAAGCCTGAAACCTCAGAGAAATTAAAGTCATTTCTACAAGTGATCTGAGTGAGTAAACTACTTCTGACAATTGAAACAAAAAAGAGTGTGCAGACGGACAAAGGTGGTGCTTAAGGAACTACTGTATACTATAGTAAACAAAATCAAAAGTTCCAAGCGCACAACCAAGCCGTATTGAAGGACACCGGACAGAAATAAAGTTTTAAAACTTACATTTTATTGAGTACAGAAAACACCACGCCAGACTTGTTTTGAAGCCAATAGCTCCTTTCTCAAAGGCTAATATATCTCAGAGCACAACCTGACACAACCTTGACAGCAGAACCTAATCTAAAGGAGTTATGTGAAACTCTGCCTCGCTTGTGTTATAGGAAAGCACCCACACTTAAAGATATTCTTGTACAGAGCCACTATGTTGTTAAACAGAATGCAACATGGTTACAGAAACCAGATGGTTGTTACAAGTGTTAGAGATGTGCGTTTTGTAAACATGTGGAACAAACCAAATGTTTTTCAGTGAAAAATGTAGAACAGTTTTTTATGATAAAACAATGTATAACTTGTGAGGCGAGGGTACTTTGCACCATGCAGTTTAACAAATGGTTGAAAAAATGGTGTGGAGCACAGGGGCTTGGCTTCATTGGGGACTGGGGTTCCACCTGGAGGAACACCAGCCTATACTGGCAGGATGGTCTGCATCTGTCCAGGAAGGGAACAAGTCTTTTGGGCAATTGGTTTAAATGCTTCATCGGCAAGCCTTTAAACTAGTCAAGGGGGGAGGCACTGATAAGCAGCAGGGGAAAATCCCAGCCTCCCTACAAAACAGGGTACTAAATGAGAAAAAACCAAGGTAGAAAGGTCAGTGGGGATGCTGCTACAGAGTGACCATCAAAAATGGAAACAATGAGTACCAATGCCCGTAGTCTGGGTAACAAGCTTCCTGAATTAGTGGCCTGATGGAGGAGGAAGATCTGGTTATCGTGGCAGTCACAGAAACATGGTACACAGAACCATGACTGGGATGTAAACATACCAGGATACACTATCTACAGGAGGGACAGGGAGGGTAAAAGAGGAGGAGGAGGAGTAGCTCTCTACATATGAGATGGAATCAAAGCAACAGAACAAAAGGGTAAACAGGGAGGAGAAGAAGCACTGTGGATCAATTTGGAGGCAGGCAATGGCACCACAATCCTCACAGGGGTTGTATACAGACCCCCCTCTCAGGAGGAGGAAATGGACAAGGAAATGATAGAAAGTATACTTAGAATGGCAGCTAAAGGGGAGATATTGCTGATGGGTGATCTGAATATGCCAGATGTTAACTGGAGTGCAGTTGCAGCAGCCACTTCTAAGAGTGGGGTTATTCTAGATGCCCTACAGGGGCATGCCTTAGACAACTAGTATTGGAACCCACTCGAGAGGGAGCACTAGACCTGGTCCTCTCAAATGGAGATGGAGAGAGGATCACAGATGTAAGTGGTAGCCATCTGGGAACTAGCGACCACCGAACAGTATGGTTCACAATAAACACAGCAATAAAGTCAAGCCATACAAAGGCAAAAGTACTGGACTTCAGGAGGGCTGACTTTGCCAAAATGGTGAGTGCCTAAGGAATGCACTAGAAAATGGGCAGGAAGGAGGGTGGAAGAACAATGGGGAATAATAAAAACTGCCATCACAGTGGTAACAAGCCTTTGTGTGAAGCAAATAAACAAAACAAAATGATGTAAGAAACCACTATGGTTCTCAAAGGAGGTGACAATGAAGGTTCAAGAGAAAAACAAAGCATTCAGAAAGTACAAGGAATCACAGAAGGAACAGGACAGAGAAGTGTATCAGTTAAAGCAAAAGGAAGCTGGGAAGGCAGTCAGAACAGCAAAGGCCCAAACTGAGGAAAAGATAGCCAACTCAGTTAAGAAGGGGGATAAAACCTTTTTTAGGTACATCAGGGAGCGAAGGAAGACTAAGGGAGGGATAGTGAGGCTTAATAAAGGAGGGGGTGGGCAGAGGGTGACTGTGAAAAGGCAGAGATACTAAACAGATATTTTTGCTCAGTATTTACAAACGAAGAGGGGGAGGTACCTAAAACAAACAATAGAAACACTCTGGATACAGAAGTTGATACCAGCCCATTTACAGAAGAAAGGGTCTTGAAAGAACTCTTAAAACTGAAGGTGGACAAAGCCATGGGGCCTGATGGGATTCATCCCAGAATTCTAAAAGAACTAAGGGTAGAACTAGTGACACCACTGACTACCCTCTTTAACAAATCATGGGAGGATGGGGTGGTACCTGAGGACTGGAGGAGGGCCGATGTGATTCCCCTTCACAAAAGTGGGAGCAGGGCAGAAGTGGGAAACTACAGACCAGTTAGTTTAACCTCAGTGATAGGGAAAATGATGGAATCACTTCTGAAGGAAAGAATTGTCATACCTAGAGGCCAGAGGGGCACAGACCCAAGGCAGCATGGATTCACAGCGGAAAGGTCATGCCAGACAAATCTAATAGATTTCTTTGATTGGGTGACCAAAGTAGTAGATCAGGAGGGGCTGTGGACATGGCCTACCTAGACTTTAGCAAGGCATTTGACTCAGTCCCACACAAAAGATTAATATACAAGTTAGCCAGCCTGGGAGTGGGTCCCAAGATGATAGCCTGGGTAAAGAATTGGCTGGAGAATAGGACACAGAGGGTAATAGTAAATGAGTCACTCTGAAGAAAGGGGGTTACTAGTGGGGTGCAGAGTTCAGTATTAGGACGGTCCTCTTCAATGTCTTTATGTGACATTGCAGAGGGACTGGAAGGAAAAGTATGTCTCTTTGCAGATGACACAAAGATCTGCAACAGAGTTGATGCACAAGGTGGGGTGGAAAGGATGAGAAGGGACTTGTCAAGGTTAGAGGAATGGTCAAATGTATGGCAGCTCAGATTTAATGCTAAGAAGTGCAAGGTAATGCACCTGGGAAACAAAAACCCAGGGGAACAGTACACAATGGGGGGTGAGATACTAACAACAACAAAAATGGAAAGGGACCTGGGGGTAGTCATATCAGATGACTTAAAGGTGGGCAAGCAATGTGAGAGGGCAGTAAGGAGGGTTGGGGGATACTGGGATGCATAGGGAGAGGCATCACCAGTAGAAAACAGGAAGTTGTTATCCTCTGTACAGACAGCTGGTGAGACCCCATCTGAGTACTGTGTGCAGTTCTGAGACCCAATCTCCACAAGGACATAGACAAGATGGAAGCTGTCCAGAGGAGGGCACTAAAATGGTGCAGGGTCTGCACCAGAAGACATATGAAGAGAGACTAAAGGAGCATAATATATATAGCCTCTGAGGAAAGGAGGGAGAGGGGGGACATGATAGAAACTTTCAAGTACCTCAAAGGAATCAACAAAGTCCAAGAGGGTAGCATCTTTCAAAAAAAGAGGTGTGCAAGAACAAGGGGGCACAATTTGAAGATGGGGGTGGCTCAGAGGTAATGTAAGGAAGTATTTTTTCACAGAGAGGGTTGTGGATGCATGGAATGGCCTTCCAGAGGAGGTTGTGGAGTCAAAAACAGTGACTGAATTCAAGCATGCATGGGACAGCCATAAGGCAATTCTAGGGGGGTGGGGGTAGAAAGAAGTAGGCTGCTGGTTAACTAGGATCTGCAGCTTATCCATTAGGTAGGGAAATGGGCAGACTGGGTGGGCCAAGCGGTCCTTATCTGCCATCAAATTCTATGAAGGTATTGTCTACTCAGCTGTTTGCTGCTGTAGAACTTACTATGTAGACAAAACGAAAATAAAATTTAAAGACAGAGTGGGGGAACATGTTAGAGCTGTGGAAAAAGGTGATACTACATATGCCACAGCTTTACATATTTTAGAAGCTACCAACCCTCGGCATCATTTTTTTAAATGTGTAGCCGTGGCTAGAGTAAATTGAAATCCGAGGGAGGGGGGAGAGATTTTGAAAATCTTTTATTAATTCGAGAGAACTTTTGGATACTTAAATTAAAAGCCAACAAACTTCCAGGCTTAAATACACATTTGGATATTCGCCCTTATCTGAGACAGGGCAGATAAAAAAAGGTATTTATTAATAAGTAACATTTAAGCAGTGATTTAAAAGAAAGAACTATGGACTGTATAGATACAGTATATCTAATTCTTGATCTTTATGGTTCTGTAGAAATCGTATGAGGAATAAAAATAATTTAGAATCAGTGTTATGGAAACTTAATGCCTAGTTTTGAATGAATATTTGATGTTTTCTGAAATTGTTAGGATATAGGAGCAAGTTAAGTTAAGTATTTTTTTCGCCCTTTTCTACCCCCCACTCTATTCTTACATGCTTCTTTTGTATATTTGAATAGTCATTGATTGGATTCTAATATTTTTTCTCTCATAACTTGTTTTTTCTTCCTCTATGTCTTGTGATTTTAAATGGTAATTGTTCTAGTTTGTAATTATAAATGATGAAAACACATGGGTCATACCAATTATTTATGTATTGGGTTTTGAAGCTCTGGAACAAAATGTTATGCTAAAGTGTTTAATTCAGTATGGGTGGAATGTAATTTAAGGTATTTTGAATCTATTAAATGCTTAGCAACAACCACTATATGTGATACTGAATCCTAGAATATAAATTATTTAATTGGTTTTTAAATTGGTGTCTTTATTCACTTGTAATATATTGATGTCACATGGTATGTCTTGTTTTGTATATTAAGAGTGATGTGTTCTGAGATATATTAGCCTTTGAGAAATGAGCTATTGGCTTCGAAACATGTCAGGTGTGATGTTTTCTGTACGCAATAAAATGTAAGTTTTAAAACTTTATTTCCGTCCAGCGTCCTTCAATAAGGCTTGGTTGTGTGCTTGGAACTTTTGATTTTGCTTCTGACAATTGCAAGTGTGAAAACTTTTTGAGGGGCAGCAAAGCCCAGAGCATACTAATCGTAACTATATGTCTGCACCCTGCATTTACCCCAAAGCACAGAAAGGGTGGTTATTTGCCAAGTGACCAGAGAAGGGTCCAGTTTAAGTATATAAATGTGTCTGATTTGATAAGTGCCTACAGGACTGGAAGGGGAGTACTCAGAGGTCAGGGCTCCTCCTGACATTGCCTGAGAGATCCAGTATTTGTCCATTGTGGTTGCTAACACCAGCACTGCCACGAGGGGCTTGTTTAATGGTTGTGACATCCCATGGGAGCTGTGAACTCCAGCAAAGCCACAAGGGACCGAGACTTTGTGAAACATGCTTGAGAGAAGCTGCAGTAACTGTTTTGAATTGCCAAGTCTAGATACAGTGCTGTGACAGAAAATTAGTCTAATATGGACTGTGAGTAATCGGATCACCCTAGCCATAGGGAGCAAGCACCCATCCTAGTGTCTGAAAGTTGAGAGGACCATGATAGCCTCGCTGGCCCATGGTTGAAGTGACTAAGATAAATGTGCTGAATGCAATGCATCCATCAGATTAGGCTTGGGACACAGCCTGTTAGTGTGCCATCTAGGGCACTGCCATATGCATTTCCCCTTGGGGGTTTAGCCCGGACGTGGGGTTGAGACATGCCGTCCCCAGTCTCAGCCTGGTCATCAAGTGAAATCATTTCAGCCCAGAAAGGGGCACTGCTGAAACAAGTTAAAGTGTTGTTCTACTTGCAAAAGCAGTAAGATCTCTGCAATCAGTTTCGGGTCTCCTGCCTGCAAGCCTTTGCTAGCATTCTAACCTCTGGAGACAGAGCCCACCTGCTGAAAGCACTTAATCCTGCCTTATGCAGACCAATGATGACTATCAAACTGTAAGTAATGCAGGGTCCTACCCTGCATCAAAAGGAGGGACTTGTACATAGTTAAAGTGTTCTCAAGTTCATAGTCTACAGTCATGAGTGTGTTTAAAAGTTAAATCTGTTTTTCCTTTTAAGGGCCCCAACTAGCCAGCCAACGTATAGCTGCAACGAACACCAGGTCTGCACCTTTAAGAACTTTAGTTACTGGGTACCCAGGGTGATGTGTGAAATTGTGGGGTCTTATACAGTTTGGGGACTGGTGCCAGTATAGGCATAAATGAAAAATGTGAAACCTAATTTATGCAGCTAGCTAGATAGCCAGGGACCTGACTATCTCAGCGGTTGGTGGGGAAGCCACTGTAATTGATAACCAGAGGTAAAATGCTAATGATTATGTGATTTATGCAATCAAACCAATCTAAACCAATTACCTAAATCATACCTAAATGTGAATAATGTAAATAGCCTAACCTCTGCTCCAATTCACCCTTCCTAACCCTTCCCCATGTAAATAAATGGTTATTGTTTTTGCATAATCCTGTCTCTTGAACATATTATTAGTAGAGAGTTATCAATTAATCAAATGTCTAAAATGGGGGAAATGTTTAATGGGTCATGCTTGGGTTGGCATATTGGTATTGTGGGTGGGTACAGTATCCCAGAGGGTTGTACCAGGTGTTAGCTAGCCCACTGAAAAGTATACTCTGGGTGGAGGCACTGCGTAATATGTTACATCTTGGGAAAGAACCAGTTTAAAGTTATCCTAGGAACCCAGGCCCCTCAATCAGGTTTGGCCAGTCAGGCAGGGGTAGTGTAGCCCTTCTGATACCCAGTGCCAGGGTCAAAATAAAAGGAGGAGAACAAGAAAGGACTCAGGCTAAATCTTGGTGCAGCAAAGAATATAGTGTCAGGGTGCCATTATCAGTGGCTGAGCATTCACGTGCCCATTGGTGAAGTGAGAGGTTTCCATGTCTAGTTTTCAGAATCTTAAATGCTGAATCATTTGCAATTTTTTTCTGCTCTGAGCTGGGTAAACTAGTGAGAGAGAGAGAAAGAGATATCAAACATAAGTCAGGCTGCAAGAACTGAACATGAGCCAAGTGAACGACTTTAGACGCACAGATAGTGAGACAGTGAGACATGAAGCACGAGTGAGCCATACAGAAACAGATGAGACTTGATGGGGATGTGAGTGCATGTGAATACAGGTCGGGTCAGCTTAGCAGCTGTCGACAAGTCACTATTGCGCTTGCCTGCCCTGTACCACCTACTGAAACAAGTAAACAATTCCAGCAGTAGAGCCATAAGTGGCTTCAAACGTGGCTGGTATAGAGCTAAGGGTATAGCAGTTACTCTGTGGGATGAGGGAGGTGGAAACATGGAGAACAAAAGGGGGACTAACATAAGTATAGGCCCCACAGAGACAGTAGATCCTGGGGTATGATAGGGCAATATGGGTAGACAAGAAGTACTGTTGGTCTGTTTCTACTGTCATTGTCTGTGTTTCTGCAATATGTGTCTGTGTTCCAAGTGCAACAACACACTTCATGGTGGGTGTTGTTGGGCTATACCCATACTTTCAGGAGATGTAAGGCCCTCTGTCTCCAACTTCAGGCCTCTTTATGTTCCTGGGCATGCAAGCATTGCCAGCAATGCCCACCCTGTCATGTCCTATACAAATGGACAGGAATTGGGTATATCAATCCCCGAGTTCCTCTGCTAACATTTTGAATGAATACATTGTATCTCTACCAGACACAGAGATCCCTAAACCTATAAATCACTCTGGAGTAAATATACCAGCACAAAATATGCCCAAGTTTAGATTTAAATGCATTACTTGCAAACAGGTAAAAGATGAAATAAGGAAACTAAAAACAAGGAAATCTTTTGAGTTAGGTGGTATAGAGAACAGATTTCTGAAAGACTCACTGGATGTTACTGTGTTACTGCACCTGTGCTGACTAGACTATTCAATTGGAGTTTATTTTTTATTTATTTTATTTTATAAAGATTTCGGATACCCTCCAAGATTTAACCACAATAAACTTCGATCTCATTGGAAAAAAGGTGGATTTGGACTCCCTTGGTTCAAAGGTTATCTCTGGGCTTTTCGGGGCAGCACAAACCATTAAGTGGTTTCAGAAACCTTCCCCCCACTATCCACTCTGGATTGCAATGGAATCCACACTGTGCCCTGGAGGAGTTCTTACTTCCTTTATTTTTAATCCCCTCGCCTCTAAATTAAAATCTCATCCAACTATATCATCCTCTGTTCTTTATTGGAAGTTAACCCACAAAGTTCTGAAATTCAACCCAAAACCCTGGTTATATGCCCCCTTATGGGGCAACCCGCTGCTCACACTGGAAAATCACCCAATTTTCTGTCGTACTTGGAGAAATAATGGTATTTTGTTTCTCGGAGATATCTTAGACCTGAACTCACTCACCCTCAGAACGTTCTCAGACTTTCAGGTCAAATGGAAACTTCCTAAACAGGACTTTTGGAAGTTTTTACAAATTCAAACAGCCTACAACTCTATCTCTAATTATATATACAAACACGCTATTCTAGACTCACACATCTTGCACTGGGCTAATTTATCTGCAAAATTAAGCAGCTCTATTTACAAAGACATTATTGACAATTTTCCCTATCAGGCCATACCGGCTAAAAATAAATGGAGCACTGCCCTTAACTACAGTATCTCAGATACACATTGGAGTAAATGTTGGCATCTTGCACATAACACATTTAAAGTTACTGGCAACTCTCTCATACAAATTAAGATCTTGCATCTTTGGTATAGAACTCCTTCGGTTCTTCAACGAATGGGCCTACTAAACAATAGTAACTGCTGGCGCTGCAACCAGGCTAACGGGAATTTACTTCACATTCCATGGTCTTGTGTTCCCATTAATAAGCTATGGCGTAAAATCTATCTACTTGCTTCCAAAGTCATAGGACAAAAACTTCCCTTCATTCCAAAACTATTCCTTCTAGGTATCTTTACTCCAAATAACTCTTCCCTTACACATGTACATTTTAGATGGCCAAACATACTTTTTCTCTTGTTTAAACATCTGATTCTTATTAAGTGGAACTCTACTCTTGTTCCCTCCCTTTCCGATGTTCTTCAAAGCCTTTCTCAGTATGCCTCACTAGATTGTGTATCCCATGTTATTCACAACCGACTCACCGTATATGACTGGCGTTGGCAGGATTACTTTAAATACATTGAAATGTCTGGTTCTTATAGACCCTAACCCTTAAGGTTTATCTAGCCTTCCTTTTTATCTCTTTTATTTTGTTGTCAGATTAGGGTTTCTCTGACATTCCGTGCACAGATATCTCTCTTTCCCTCTTTCCCACCCTCTATCTTTCTCTTTTCTTCCCTTCTGCTCTTCTTTTACCTTCAGCATACATTTCTCTTCTATCTTTTTTCCTCCTTTACTGTATACTGTTTGTATTCTTATAGGTATCACTTTGTGTAACATATTGAATGTCTTGCTATAACCTATTCCTGCATTTATTTCATACTTAGTTGTCCTCTTTGAATTCACAATACCTTAATGATTGTAACACTTCTGTTTACCACCTATGACATAACTAAGACCAATTCTTATCATGTATATGCAAATATAAGGCATCATCATTATATCTACCTTATACAATGTGTTTTGTTAAGTGATACCTTTTATATTCGATATGAGGACTCTCTCATTATATATGCTTGTATGTCTTTTTATATACTCAAATTTAATAAAAAGATAAAGTTGAAAGATTTTGGATAACACCTTTGAGTCATGAACTCCTTTACAAAGGTTCCATGTCATGAAACAAGGGCAAGTAGAAATACATATAACAAAAATGAATTACAAAACAAACAGTAAGGTAAACAATAGGAGTAACCATTGGTGTTGTCTAGGATTGTAGTGCAAGTAATTTATGCAACAGGACAATACACTAGGCATTGTACAACGTATGCCTAGGGAGATTGCATGAGAAGTTAGAGGCAGTAGATTACAGGTGCAGACAGCAACATCAGTTACTCAGTTACTAAGGTAAGGTAAGGGAGGGAAGAGGAAAGCAGCTCAGAGAACATTGTCAGGAGGGGATTGGTGAGAATAAGGGGTAGGTGGGGAAGGGAGGGGGGAGCTGGGGTGTGGATAGTTTTCCAAAATTATGGAAAAATGCAAAAGTAATTCCAATACATAAAGGCAGTTCTACATCTGAACCTACAAATTATAAACCCGTTGCTTTGTTATCGGTAGTCTCAGAAATACTGGAAAGATTGGTGCAGAGGCAACTGGGAGATTATTTAGAACAGCACTCTCTGTTGTCTAGGTGCCAATCTGGAATTTTGAAGGGACACTCCACAGACACCGCACTCACCGACTTGGTGGATATAATAACTTCCCATTTAGGAGTGGGTATGTTGGTGGGTGTGGTGTTCATGGATTTGTCAAAGGCTTTTTACACCATGGACCATGGACTGATGGGTGGCAGGTTGCTAGAAATAGGATTGTCTGAGGAATCCTATGGATGGTTTAATTCTTATTTGTGTAACACCCCTCCCCCTGTCAGGGGCTTACCTGTGAGCCCCTGAAAAGGCTGTGTTGTCACCGGGGTTTTGCTCCACCCCATATTCTTTTTTTTCTGGGTCCCAGTTTTTTCTGGCTTGTCCCTGTGTCCTGGACCTCTCCTTCTGGTCCGCACATGGTTTTTGGGAAAGCAGGGCCAGTGGAGCTGGTTCATGGAGCTACCGCTTGTGAATGGCATGCCGGTGCCGGGCAAGCTCCACGCATGTGCGCAAGTAGAATTTTCATTTGGCTAGTTCAGCAGCCTTGGAGCTGTCTCTCCTGTGGTCCCAGTCCTGTGGGCAAGAAGGAGAGGTACCGGGACTGTTGGCTGCAAGGGAGAGGCAGCAGAGAGAAAGAGTTTTTTTGGGAGTGCCAATCGTGTTCAGGGATCAGGGGAGCCACCTCATGAATATTAATGAAGCAGCTCATGAATATTGATGGACCAGGAGCCTGTCTAGCGCATGGGAAGTATTAGCGCTAGCGACAGGCAGTAGATTAAATAAAAATAACAATTCAATGATATGCCAGCGCAAAAGGCTGTATTCAGACCATGGGAAGTAAATAAAAATGTTCTCTGTGGCCGCACTAGAGTGAAAAAGTTGGAAGTATATATAAATCTGTACTAGGACTATGTGTCCTGCCTAGGGGCAAGGTAAATTGGCAGCAGCAAATGGCAGAGGATTAAATAAATGTATTTGAGAGAGCAGTCGCTTTACAGGGCACAGGTGTGGCCACCAAATGGTGGGGGAATATTTTAATAGGAGCAAAGGTTTGGCTGCAAGGGCACTTAAAACTGTGGACACCGTAGACTCAGCCACCATGTTTCTGCAGCCATGTGTCACCTGCCAACCAATCTCCAAGCCAGGATTTCACAGGAGGATTTCGGAGCTTGTGAAAAGACTCTTGGGGGGGAGATACTGGGGAAAATCTAGATGCCTTTTTCTGCACCGAGGCATCGAGGGAGCCTCTTACATATTAATTTTTCTTAGGGACAGTGGCTCCATCCAATGGGGAGTTGCCAGAAAGCCCCCAAAAGCCAAGGACTGTTAGGCTTTTCAGTCAGTCTGGGGAGAGAGACCTTCCAGAGGGAGGGGGCTCTTGCCCCTGTGAGGAAAATGGGGCTGCAAGGTGAGAATGTGCCTGCCTTGGTGCTGCCAGCAATCTGTCTCCCAGGGCAGGTAGTGCCTGCCCCATCAAGAGAAGTGAGAAGATATAGCAGGAAAGAGAAAAGTTTGTTAAAGAAGCAGCTTGCAGAGAGAGAGAGAGAGAGAGAGAGAGAGAGAGAGAGAGAGAGAGAGACTGTAGGTTGATGGAATCTGCGTTGCTTTAAAGATGCACCACAGTGGTGAGATAAAGGCAGCTCGAATAGAAAAGGGAAAAGCTGCAGGCTGCAGGAATCGGCGTTGTTCTGAAAATGCAGCACAGCAGTGAGATGGCTGAAAAGGTTGTGTCCTAAGCCTGAAAAAGGACAAAGGTTGTGTCTTGATCCGGGAAGAAGACAAAGGTTGTGCCCTGAGCCTGGTAAAAAAACAAAGGTTACATCTAAGCCTGGGAAAAGATGGGATATTGAGAGAAGAGATGTGCTGAGAGAAAAAGGAAGCATGAGCCTCTTCAACCTGAATGAGAATTGCACCTGTACGGTGATGGAAGGGACTTTCAAAGTGTTTTCCGAGATGTGGTTCTGGAATTATGTGTGAGCCAGAGTGAGAATGCAGCTGTGTTAAAGTTGAGAGACTATGAAAGCAGAAGGATGCACAGGTGCCTATCATGGCAGGGTACCTTTCATCTGCTCCTGTGATACAGCAAGAAATAGACTGTTGGGGTAACCCAGGGTTTTCAGACTCTCTGCCCCCCCAGAGTCTTGGAGACAGGGAAAGATCAATTGCTTTGGCTGCACATCACAGCTGAAACTGAGAGGAAAAAGGAGAAGGATGACTTAAGAAGTTTCCATCTTAAGTACAGGGCCAGGTGGGGAACTCACTAACCCCCATCAAGTGGGGTCTGCCACTGCAGGGGATCACAGGTCTTGCACCTGAGTGCTAGGGTGTTCTGATTGGAGGGAGCTGGCCGTGGGGCCACTCCCAGGTCTGGGTCCCTTGTGGTTGGCAGGCCTTGCACACATGCTTTGCAACGAGGCCTGTAGTGGGCTGAAGGGGACAAGCTGCCAGATCTGCAAGCAAGAAAAAGAAAGAGCAAGCTGCAGCCTCTTTGCCCCTTCCATTTTCAAGTGCCGAGCCCGGTTCTGCCTGTGTTGCCATCAGTTCCCAGGCCTTCAGCGAACTGTGCCATCCAAGGACTGATTCTGCAGAACTGTGAGTGAGCAACAGGAATTGCCCTGCACCTGGGGAATGTAAATAGTTCACCCACCAGGGCAGGAGGTAGAGCCAATGCTTAGAGAGACGTTAAACCGAGGTCCCATCTGCCTGGATTGGCGGTAGTTCAGGTGGATGTTAAAGATCCCATGGCAGTTATCTAAAAAGAGTAGGGGAATTTCTCCGGTGTCCTGGCCAAATTTCCTTCATTCACTAAAAATACCACCAACAGCTTAATCAGGTTCAAGGTCAGTTGGCATTCATCTGCATCCCCCTCCCCCGGGTCGTGCCTGAAAATAGACAGGATTTGCCTAGTACACTTACCCGGTCAACAAAAACTAAATAAAATAAATAAATAATTTAGCTAGCAAGATAGACCTGATGACTGCTCTGATGTGGGATTTGAATCAAAGGGGAGATGTGATTTTGGGAAATGCGAATCTTTAAAATGTGATCACTAAACATCTACTTAAACTCTATTCCATTTACCCCATCCTAACCCTCCCCTTGTAAATAAATTGTGATGTTACTATTTTGCAGTAGAACTGACTCCAGAGCCTAATTTTAGTGGGCATGTTTTGGCTGAAATGGTAAATGTAAATGGTTTAACCGAATGGTAAGAGGTTCGAATCCTGGTAAATCCGTGTCTGGGGTAACTGTTTTGGGGAGATGGGTCAGTACGACATCCCAGGGGGTTGTACTGCAAGTAATTGGACCCACTAATATGTGCTGTGAGTCGAGGCACTGCCATTTTATTTTAGCTTTTGGGAAAGGAACCCCTATGTTTCAGCTATGGGAACCCAGGCCCCTTAACCTTGGTCTGGCCAGCAAGGCAGGGGTAGCAGCCCTCTCCAGGATGGCACTGGAGAGGAGCTACATTTGAAAGATCGAACTCAGCAAGTCCTGATTGATGGCTGCCTGTCAGGCAAAGCCCTGGTTCAAAGGGGAGTCCCACAGGGCTCCGTTTTGGGGCCAACACTTTTACTAATTCACTTAAATCGATTGGCTGAAGTAGCAAAGTTTTCCAACATTAGGCTTTACACAGATGATACTGTGCTGCTGGCTAATGGGGAAAACCTAGGAACAATGGAAAAGAATTGCCAACATCATTTTGAGGGCCTGTGTACATGGCTGTCTGATGTTGGTCTGGTACTGAATAGCAAAAAAACAAAATTATGATATTTAAAAACAGAGTTACAAAAACCGACACAAACATTCCTGATATCACTACCAAAAATGAACTTATAGTCCAAGTAATATCATATAACTATTTGGGAGTTTGGATTGATGACGTTTTAAAATTTAATCAGCATATTAGGTTAGACCACATCTTGAGTACTCTGTGCAGTTTTGCAGGCCGCACTTAAGAAGGGGCATCCAACTCCTGGAGAGGGTTCAGAGGAGAGCAACCAGAATGATCCGGGGCCTGGGGGATATGACATGAGGAACAACTAGGGCAGCTCAACCTGTTCTTGCTGGAGGAGAGGAGGGCCCAGGGGAACATGATTGAGGTCTTCAAGTACCTCAGGGGAGTAAATAAGGTAGGCCGATATAGGATCTTTTAAATGAAGGAGGGTGGATTCACCAGAGGACACAGTTGGAAGATTAAGGGTGGTAGGATTGGGGGCGGGGAGGAGGAGGTACTTCACTGAGATAGCAGTGGAACTGTGGAATGTGCTACCCGGGGAGCTGGTACAGGCAGCTACGGTGGAGGGATTCAAGACAGGGTGGGACGGATATAGGCAAGGGGTGAAGCAGAGGCTGGTTTGCCTGGGGGGGGGGCAGGACTGGGGGTGGAGTAACAGTGGAAGGAGACAGATAGAGGGCTACGGTACCCAATAAGGATGCTGAAGCACGAGCAGACTTGAAAGACCAATAGGCCTACTCTGTTGGCATCTAGTATGTTAGTATACTGAAGTCATAATAAAGAAAGTAAACAGAAGAATAGGGGCGTTTAGACACACTGGGTTTTGCATAAATAACTATATGAGAGCATTACTGATCAGTTATTGTTACCAGTCCTTGAATAAGGCAGCCATGTATATGGACTCGCAAAAAAAGAAATATCGTCAAAAACTGATGTTATGTATATAGATTGGCAAGATTTATTTTGAGAAGGGATTACAAAATGCACCATTGTGCATTATACAAAGAATTGGGATGGCTAACCCCAGAAAACAAAAGAAAGCTAAAATGGGCTAATCAGATTTATAAAGTATTAAATTTCAATAAGACAACATATCTATTTGATAAAATGGAAAAAAAATCAGAACATAAACACAATTTTAGAAATATTAATCTACGAAATTTTAAAACACAGAGATAATTAAGTAAATACGGAAATATGTGCTTTACTGTAATTATATTTAAAGTGTGGAATTTGTTCAGAAACATCACAAATGCAGTTTATAGCAATACTAAATCCTTTATGGCTGAATTGAAACATGAGCTAAAAATCTGCTGCATGTGCACTGGCTGACCCTAATTTAAAGCACATATTACTGAAATACTGTAACTATCAAGATGTGTTAATTGATGTATAAATGTATCTATACACTCCTCTGAACTCTCCTTAGTATGTTAATAATGTTACTATAAGTTTAATGTTTGTTAAGAATGTAAAATCACGGAGTCACATGATGCAGTCCACGGAGCAGCATTCTTCTTTATGAGCTCCTGCCCCTCGTCAGGTTTTACATAGATTTAACCTGTTTAGAGAAGTTGTTAACGACTCAGCAAGTGGTGGAAGTCTTCTTATCAAATCGGTGTTTACCCGACAGGTGCTGGATGGAAACGGAAATGAAGAAAAATTCCCCAAAGCATACCCCTCCTGCAACCCCCAAAAAGGCCCCGAAGAAGCCTAAGGCCTCTACTGCACTTCAGATGCAGACTCCTGGTGTCGGGAATGCCGAGTCAGAACCTCTCACTCACGCTAAATTTTTGGAGGAGTTTCACCCTTTTAAAATGGAAATTCAGAGCACCGAGGGAGAAATTAAAAGTATTTCCAGTGTCCTGGAATCCCTCACAGAGGACATCAGTTAATAGGCTTCGCATATACTCACTAAAAGCAAAACAACTTATTTAAGCTGGTGGCAGTGAGGCAACACTATCAGGATGGAAAATAAAATAGAGGACCTCGAGGGTCGAGTCACCGCAATAATGTGGTGATAACAGGTTTACCTGAACAGGAAGAAGGCACAGACCCAGTTAAGTTTATAAAAAAATTCATAGAGAGAGTTGCTGGTCCTACCCCTTTTGGCTCCGAATACATTATTGAACGAGCCCACAGAGCGTTGCGACCAATGCCATC
The DNA here is from genome assembly GCA_016271365.2 of Neoceratodus forsteri. Classification (NCBI taxonomy): domain Eukaryota; kingdom Metazoa; phylum Chordata; order Ceratodontiformes; family Ceratodontidae; genus Neoceratodus; species Neoceratodus forsteri. The sequence goes on along the minus strand of CM028132.1, from coordinate 1,376,889,769 downwards.
TCAAGGAGCTGCCCCCAGAACTTTTATTTTCTGTTTTTTGAATTTTCAAGAGAAACAGCATTTTATGTCTAAAGTGCGCGAAACAAAGGAACTCATGTGGGAAGGAATTAAACTGAGGGTAGTACAGGATCTACCTCTCTCAGTGCGCCAGAAACGAGCCACCTATCATCCTATAGCCACGAAGTTAATAGCTGCAGCAATCAAGTTTAAAATGAATTATCCGGCCAGATTTCAAGTGTTTGTTGCTGGCTCTTGGATAATATATGAAAATGTGGAGTCGGCGGCTGCTGGTCTTAAGTTAATACTCCCAGATTTGTTTCGGGCTCCGTAAGTTAGGAGCTGGTAATGTTTGGATGGGAGCCAAAGTTATAATGTTCAACAGCTGACTTTGAATTCTCCTTTGCAGGCTTGCGAATGGTGGGAGCCTAGTTTGCTTGCTTCTGAAGTTGTATGTGTCTCCTTTCGTTTCCTTTGTTGTGCAAGTATTAAGGGGGCTACCTGTAAAGTTTGCTTTGGAAATTCAGCACAGTAGTTAAAAGTATGTCTGCCGGGTCCCTAAATTAAAGCAAATTGTGAATGACCAGCTGTTACTGCTTCTCAGCTCTCGAGGTCCCGAGTTTTGCTTAAATAGGTGGTGTAGCCAGGAAGCTGAGCTGGTTTTTGATCTCACCGCGACCTGCTGCTTCAAGTTATTTTGAGCTGGTAATGAGAAGTTAAAATGATGGACTAAATAGTTTTCTCTCTCAAGAAAGCTCTGGCATTTAAGTTGTTAATCGATTATGCATTTCTGATCTCTCGCCACTAGATGGCACCAGAGACTGTAGTTTGTTGAATGTTATACAGTTAATGTTCATATGCAGGGAAAGGCTTCTGATAGCGATAAATCTTTTTTTTTTGTTCTGTTATCTATAGGAGGATATATGTGTAAAAACTTCACTCTTCGCATACTCAAGGGCATAATGAAACTATGACTTGGTTAGGCTGCTTACACAAGCCTTATTTGTTTAATTTTAACATAAATGGATTTTTTTGTTTTGGCAGAAGTCACTGGTTAATCTCTTTCATGACCCCTTCCATTTTCCCGTTGAACTGAAGGGGAAAGATGAAACTCATTTCTAGGGTTGGGGGGCCACCCTCCTTTATTATTTAATTTCCCTCCCCTTTGGCATGGTTTGGAGGGCCTTTTATTCTTATATGTTGGTGCCTTGAGATGTTCTGTATACGGACAATTACTGTTTAACTGTACTGTCGCATTGTTTGCTTAATGATAGACATAGATGGTATAATAGCCTAGTTAATCTGGTTACAAAAGACGGGGGGATGGGGTGGTAAGGAGATGTTTAGGTGAGCTGTTCATCATGTACCATGAGAATAAGGGGTGGTAGTGGGAGGGGTTTGGGGTTTATTGTGGGATATTGGGGCTGATTTCTTGGGGGTTCGTTACTGGAGTTTGGATGAGTTGGGGTGGAGGTGGGTGGGGGTGGTCAAGAGCAGCAGAAGTTTTACAAAGTGTGGCATGAAAACTGCATATGAGTACAGGAGAAACTCTATGGTGTTATCCAGGGATTTAACGGGTAACGGCTAGCAATCTTAAGTTTACCACTTGGAATGTTAAAGGGGCTAGGCACAAGACTAAACAATATAAGATTTTGAATATCTTAGTCATCTAAAAGCCGAAGTTATTTTTTTACAAGAAACGCACTTACTTAATGACGAAGCAGATAAGTTGAGAAGACAACAGGTGGGACAGATATTTGCTGCACAGGGTAATACCCAAAGTAGGGGGGGTCATAATCGACATATCCAATGCATTTCTGATCCTTATGGAAAGTTTTTGTTTGTGAAGGGGAGGTTGTGTGCTTTGGATATTGTATTGGGTTGCGTCTATGGTCCCAATACTGATACTCCGAGTTTCATTATGAAAATATTGGAAGTTCTCACTCCCTTTTTGGGTATCCCCATAATTATAGGGGGTGATTTCAATTTGGTATTCGATCCATCACTAGACAGGTTGGGCTGTTGTCGTCAGGGCCTTTCCCTTGCCCAAAGATCGTTCAGGGACTTGGCAGACTCTGCAGGGCTCTGTGACGTATGGCGTGTACTTCACCCCAAAGTGCGGGAATACACTTTTGTTTCGCAAGTCCACGGCACCTCTTCACGGATCGATTACATTTTCATTTCTCAAACACTTTTGTCTGGGGTTTTAGATTCTAGTATTGCCTCAGGCCCACTTTCGGATCATTCTGCGGTAGTATGTCAAATTTCCCTGTCTTCTTTACCTAAAAAGGGGGGCAGATGGAAGTTGAATAATCAAATTCTTAAGGAACCTGATAAGACTGAGTATATAATATCCCAAATACAACAGTTTATGGCTATAAATATCAATTCCACACGGTGACCTGACGTGGAATGGAGTGCTCTTAAGGCGTTTTTGAGGGGAATTTTAATTGGCTTAACTTCGAAAAGGAAAAAGGAACGGGAAAAAAAAACTTCCTGCCTTCTGTCCCAAATTAGGGATATGGAATCCCATCTTTCTCCTACCTCCTCCGAAACTTTTAAGCAGGATTTGGTTAAAGTGAAGGATGCTTATCTTAATTTGTTAAGGTAGCAAGTGGAGTTCGCTATTTTAAAAACAAACGCAGTTTATACAGACCAAGGGGAGAAGGCTGGGCGGTTGCTGGCAATGCGTGTTAAACAACAAGAATCAGTTAGATTTATCTCAGCCTTTCGTTCTGTAGAGGGGGACACCCCTAAAACTTCATCTTTAGAGATACTTGATGTATTCACTTGTTATTTCCAGGATTTATATGGTCCCATGGTAAATCCCCCTTCGGAGGACTTGCAAAAATATTTGGAAGACTTACAATTACCCTCCCTCACTAACTCTCAACAAGCTGCATTAATATACCCTATTTCTGAGGATGAAATAGCTATGGTAATTAAATCTTTGCCGTCTGATAAAACTCCTGGTCCTGATGGATTCTCCGCCAATTTTTATAAGGTATTTTTCAAGCAACTAACCCCTATTTTATTGTCACTTTTTCAAGTTCTTCTTTTCGGTCAAGGGTCCGATCCTTTCCTTTTTGAAGCCCTGATTGTTTTATTGCCCAAACCTGACAAGCCACAGGATCTGGTCTCAAGTTATAGACCCATTTCCTTAATCAATCACGACATTAAAATTTTAGCCAAACTATTGGCTGATCGTCTGAGTACGGTTCTTCCTTGCATAATAGGGGAGGAGCAGGTTGGTTTCATGAGGGGCAGATCATCAGTAGACCACTTGTGAACCCTGGTGCATGTCTTCTCGACTTCGAGGGATGCTGCTACTCCAATGGCCTTGGTCTGCCTGGATGCCGAGAAGGTCTTTGACAGGGTCCATTGGAATTACTTATTTGCTACCATGAAGGCATTTAGTATCCCCAAGCAATTTCTGAGCTGGGTTCGTTCATTATATCTATTACCCTCTGCTAGAATCTCTTGTAATGGAATGATTTCCAGTCCAATTAAATTACATGTGGGAACTAGGCAATGGTGTCCCTTGTCCCCCCTGTTCTTCAATATATATTTAGAGCCCCGTATTCAGGGGTTAACCAAAGCCCAGGATATTCTAGGTATATCTTTAAATGGGCAGGTGGTTAAGGTTGCTGCATATGCAGATGATCTTCTTTTGCAAATAACTAATCCAGCTACATCTATCCCCCCCATTCTCAATATAATACAGGGGTTTAGCAAGGTTTTGAATTATAAACTTAATGTTGGGAAAACCTTGGTCTTTCCTCTCAATCATAGGGTTTATAAGCAAGAAATCACAACTTTTGGGCTTGCCTGGCAGCCTGATTCCATTAACTATCTTGGAATTATTCTGACACGCAATGTAACCCGGCTTAAACAATTAAAATTTGGATCTGTTGGCTCAAAGAATAGACCAAGATCCTCGCAGGTGGACGCTTCTTCCTCTCTCTCTGTGGGGTAGGATTAATTTAATTAAAATGAATGTTTTTCCCCGACTTTTCTATCCCCTTAATATGTTAAATATTGGCCTTCCGTTGTCCTGGTTTAAAAAAATCCATAGTATGTTTTCCAGTTTTATATGGGGGTATAAAAAATCTAGAATGGCTTTTCACAAACTGGCTGCTCCTAAAGGAAAAGGGGGCTTAAGAATTCCTCATATATGACTGTATTATTGGGCCAGCCAGGTTAACAAATATCTCAGGTGGGTGACACCGGAGCAGCTACTAGCACAATCCTCCTACGTCCCGGCCTGGCTTAAAGTGGAGTTGGCCACTATTAAAAAGCATGGACTCCTTCCTGGTGCGTTGCTGTACACTAAAGTCGGATCTCTCCCGGCAGTGCTGCGTAATTCTCCCATCGCAGTATCAATTATTGCCCCATGCTCAACTGTGTGCGTTTCTCAAATATGATAATGTTAAGGACTTATCTCAGCCAATAAATGGCAATCCTAGTCTACAATTAGATAACAAGCCCCTACCACTTAATTGGCTTCCTCCGTTAGCAAATTGTCAGCTGAAAGACTTTATTACAGTTGATAGACAATGGTGCTCCTCAGTGGAAATTATGCATAAGCTTATGATACCTGGGATAAACATCTTTAAGATTTTTCGGCTTCGGCACCTTGTGTTAAAGGTTTTTGGAGTTACTCCGCCCCCTGCTTCCCATATTAGTTTTCAGGCCACTCTGGTAGAGTTGGCTGGATTGCCCCATGCGGTGTCCAAGATATATAGCATCTTATTTGCATGGGCATACCCTAATAACCTTGCCCCGGTTATTGGTATTCCCTTTTTTCCAGAGAAGGAATTAGATTGGCCTCAACTCTGGCATAACTGTCACAAATTTTTACTGCAGGACAGACTTAGATTAATGCAGTTTAAAATCTTGCACAATATTTACTATACCCCGAAGAAGTTGGCCAAGTTGGGTGTGGTGCCCTCTTCGATCTGTACTAGATGTAAGTTGCACCCTGGGGACCTTCTTCATATTTTTTGGAACTGTCCCAGAGTTGCTGTACTTTGGACCACCATTAAACAAAGAGTTGGTCCACTGTTGGGGCTCTCAGATTTGTTTACACCAGAAGTATGTCTTTTGGGGGAATTTTCTGGTATTTCTATACGTTGTAGGAAATATTATATGGCATTAATTTCCATGTCTGTTAAAAAGGTGGTCCTTAGACATTGGAAGGATTCTGACAATTTGTCCTACCTCGAGTGGCTCTAGGAGCTGCTTGCTAATCTCAGAACGGAGAGAACCATCGCAAGCCTTTCTAATAAACTTAACAAGTTTAATAGGATATGGGTCTCTCTTCTAACCCTGTACTCTTTACAAGCTTGAAATGTACACTCATTGCAATGCATGACGTAGTTTGGTTGGTATGATGCTGCGCTTGGGTTTGGGGGATATGTGAGGGGTTGGGTGGGCAGGAAGAGGACGAATCAGTATAATTTTGTATAGCAATTACAGCTTCCTTATATCAAATGTCTTGTGGATTCATTCTCTGTATTGTAAACTTTAATAAAAGCTGAATGGGAAAAAAAAAAAGAATGTAAAATCACTTGTCTTTTTATGTGGGAAACTGTTTTGAATGTCTACTGAAACTGTACAGGACTATCTTGTTAATAGGACCTTAGTCCTAATGATGTGATTTAAAGATTTTTACTACTACTTGTTGCTTATATAAGTGTACCTAACTCAAAAAGGCTAATAGAGGCTGCTGCATGTGAGAAGGCTAAAGCAAACTTTTCAGCAGCACCACCTGATCAAGACTCTAGAACACTGATACTTTAGGAACAAAACATTCATAGCTCCTCTACTTTGCAGAGAGAAGTTGTATTCCTATAGCTACACAGTCCATTACCAAGTGTCACTTGGAAATGCTGTGATGCCTTTCTGTGACAACCTGTCATCTGAAGGGAAGGCAGTGATGTTTCAGTATGACAAGGCAAAATTAGATGCAGCCTGCAACCAACTGGAGATGACTGTGGACAAAAATGGCACACCAACAAGGTCCCTTGATAATGCTGTCTCTATCAAGAGATATGCATGGTTAAAAAACACTGGATCATCTGTTGACATGCAGAACAAGGCAGCAGATTTCCCATTTGAGGGCAACTCCCTTTTTAGAAAAAAAAACAAAACAAAGTACTACAGACCTGTTGGAAGAGTCATGGAAAAGAGTTTCTGTAACTCACAGATCTTTGAGTCCCTCTTCTCCATGAAGCTACACACATGCAGGACAAAGTCACCAAGCACAAGAACTCCAGGGGGATCTTTTCTATAGCTGTAGGGCCACTCATCTTAGGCTGGTTTGTACCAGTATCCAGTGAACAAGGCGACTGCAACTGAGCGCTTACAAACAACGGCGACTCAATTACTGTGCCTGTGTTCAGGGCTACCTTGCAGGGTAGCGACCAGATACCCGGGTGGGCGAGGTAGGGCGGCCAGGAGCTTATCTGGCGTGTGCTGCACGTACACGTGTGGGGGAGAGAGGAAGGGAGGGAGGTATGTGGGAGGGTGGCGGGCAGCTGCGGGCTGGTCGGCTAGCATGGTGGGGAAAGTGGTCGGTTGGGGGGTGCAGGGTCCGTGTCCGGAGTGATGCGTTTTTTTTCCCGGCAGGCGGCTTGTAATTTTTAAAAGAATTTCACCCCCCCAACAAGCACCCCCTCTGGAGTTGAGAATCCTAAAGTTGGGGGTGCAGGAGGGGGGTAAAGCTCCCTTAATTCATTTAAAATCAGTCACCACCTTGCAGTTTGCCATGAGTTACATCACTGTAATTCGTTTTCGGCGAGGTACACTCGCCCAAACAACGATGCAGATGCCCATTTTCATATTGGACATTGATTTTTGAGTACCTGATTGGGCCTTGTTTTTTTTTTTTCTATAAAGATTTTTTTGCTCCTTTGAGCCCTGGCAGGTGGCTTCAGCCTTCCAAATGGAGGGCCTCTTTCTCTTGCTCTGCTGCTCCCATACTAGGCGGCCCCGGAAGTTCCCCCACGGATTGCCTCCCATGACAAGGCCAGGGGGGTGAGGTTGCCAGCTTCTCCCTCCCCCTGGAGACCTAATCCAGACTCCAGGACTACTTCTGGGGTGGCAGGCCATCATCAAGCCTGCCAGGGAGGTGGATGTACACTCGCCCAAACATCGATCGCTATTCCACGATCACTGTTATGACATAGAATTGCTGGTATCAGCCCTGCAGCTCCACCTATACAAGGTGGGCTGGACTACAGCATTTCAATTTCTTTTTGCCTGCTGTCGTAGTATTACATCGGATCCTGTCAGATGTCCCCTCTAGCCATTTTCTATTTTGTTTTTGTTGTGTGTTAGTTGTTGGTGGGACTCTCTTTTCCCTGCCTAGGGCTATCTGGTTGGTTATGCCTAATGTCTTGTCTTGAGCTGCGGACCCTGTTGGGAGCTGCTTTACAGTGATTCCCCCTGCCCGCTCACCTTTTGTATTATTTATTTTTTCATTTAAAAACTGGTAACCGGGAAAAGCACAATGAGCCGAGGCTCGTTTCCAGATGTGACCCAGGGGAAGGGGAAGGGCAGTACAGAGCGAATTAAATTACAATGCATTAGAATGTGGTTACATAGCAACATAATGTGGTTACATAGGCAACATTACAGATGTAGGAGCAACGCAATGACCAAGTATATTAACAGCATAGATTAATGCAATGAAATGTAGAACAATTGCGAGAGAATAAAATAAAGTGCACAGTGATGATGCTCCCTATGTTTTTTGCTTTCATAGCACTTACCTCAGGATTGCTGGTGTTGGTGCAGCCACAGGGGCTGTTGGCACTTTCTGCTCTCTCCCCTTCCACTTCCTGTTGTGCTCCAGCAACTCATTGTGCCACTCTCTCTGTGTCTCACTTCAACAGCTGCACTGTATGATACTGGGGTCGCTGTATGAAGTGCCGCTGTCTTGCAAAATTAGTTCCGACTGTACATTTAGTTCCCTTTGATGAAAAGACCAATGGGAGTGATTCTTGTTGTTGCCATGGGCACTATTTCATGTAGATTTTCTAATCTAACTATATGCTGCTGTGAACACTGACAAGAGGAAATGATTTGTAGAGGGAACTGAATTTATAGGACACCATCATTGCTACTGGAGGGTCCTTCACATCTCTGTGTGGGAATGTGGCTTTAGGCCCTTGCTGGGCCACATTACCCTCCCCAATTCATTCCCCAAGCAGGCATCCATGAGAGCGGAGTCTGCTTTTTCAGCTGTTGTGGATGGTTTTTGCTCTGACCTGTGTTGGCGCTGAAGGCCGTCATTATCAGCAGCTTGGCATGCCACAAGTCCACATTGGTGAGGGGAGTGGTCTCCTTGCCCTTCTCTGCATGCATAGATCAGTTCTTTTGCTGACTGCCCCCATGTGGTGGGGAGGTGTTACAGCAATGCTTTTCTCCTAGTCTCCTTTTTCTGCATGATGCTGTAGCTGTTATAGCATGGCAGATGCCCATTTTCATACTGGACCTTGCTTTTTGAGTACCTGATTGGGCCTTGCCTTTTTTTTATATATACTGTAGATTTTTTTGCTCCTCTGAGCCCTGGCAGTTGGCTTAAGCCCTCCAAATGGAGGGACTCTCTCTCTCCGGCTCTCCGGTTCCCGTACTAGGAGGCCCCGGAAATTCCCCCATGGATTGCCTCCCCGCAATGGGGCTGGGGGGAGGTTGCCGGCTTTTTCCTCCCCCTGGAGACCTAATCCAGACTCCAGGACTGCTTCTGGGGGTGGCAGGCCATCATCGAGCCTGCCAGGCTCGATTTCCTGGTTTTTCCTCCCTCCCCACCGACTCGTACGTTGGCTCGAGCTTCTTGACCTGTATTCCCCTCCAGCCGTTGCTAGAGGGCGATCAGCAGGTGGAACAGCTATCCTTCCCTCCCTCCCTGAGAGAGGAAAGCAGTCCTCCAGATGCTCAAACCTCTCTTGCCCCTGCCAAACCCCGGCGGCCCGCCATTCCTGAACCTGGTCAAGCGTGTGTAATGTCCAGCACTTCAACCCTCAGTACCACCGGGCCAGCATTGGGCCTTGCTTTTTGAGTACTTCACCTCATGAGATTGGCCTTGCTGTTCACCTGGGCTTTACAGCTTTTGCTGGAGCTTGCAGTCTGATATGGTATGTCCAGTCACCTCTGGAGTGCTGCTGAACAAATGACTCCTCCTTCAGAAGGATTCCCAGCAGGCTTGTTCTGGATGTCATTTAGGGCCAACTGTTGTCCACACCATGTCCTGCGACTTCTGATGCACTGTAGCTTTGAAGTCTTCCTCCTATTAGAGGCGTCTCCAGAGGAAGGCTGCCCTGCCTGGAGCTCTTGTCCTTGTCTCCCCTAGCTGCTTGGTTGATAGTTCTGTTGGGGGAAATATGTATACCTTTGAGGAAAGGAAGGAGAGGGGGGACATGATAGAAACGTTCAAGTATCTCAAGGGAATTAACAAAGTACAAGAGGGTAGCATCTTTCAGAAAAAGAGACGTGCAAGAACAAGGGGGCACAATTTGAAGATAGAGGGGGAATGGCTCAGAGGTAATGTTAGAAAGTATTTTTTCACAGAGAGGGTTGTGGATGCATGGAACAGCCTTCCTGAGGATGTTGTGGGGTCTAAAACTGTGGGAGAATTTAAGAATGCACGGGACAGACATAAGGCAATTCTAGTGGGGGGTGGGGGTCTTTATTTGCCGTCAAATTCTATGTTTCTATGTTTGCTGTTGTCCACACCATGTCCTATGGCTTCTTGTGCATTGCTACCTTTGGAGTCTTCCTCCTACCTACACAAAAGGCTCTCGGGTTAGTGAGCCTGATCCCGCCTAACTCCCACCAAGCTCCCTGGGGTGATGTGAGTAATCATTAGGGTTGCCTATCAGCCAAATGCTAGAACAGAAAAAGGTTGTTTAGACAGGATGTATAAGCCATTGTTGTCATATCCTAGCAGGGAAACAATTGTCTAGGTAGCCTGTAAATACTGTATGTATGTATGCTATTTGGACTCTGTGCTTAGCCTTGATGCAAATGTCAAGCATTAAGCCAGGAGAGAATGTAACCCCTCCCCCGGCCCCCATTTGGTGGGCTTTAATTTTGCTCCACAGAGCCATCAGCCTGCCAAGCATCACCAGCAATTATTGCTCTCTCTGGCCCCCAAGGACTTGGACTGTGTGGGAGACTGGAGCAGGAGGAATGAAAGAGTGCCTGATCTTCAGTTTTTGGAGTCATCCAGGAAAGTGGCTCTGCTGCTGCACAGCCATGTGGCTTTAAGTCTGCAGACCAGAAAGTGAAAATCTGGGAGATGTCTGATGACTGTTTGACCCACTGGGACACTTTTGTGCAACCACACTAACACCACTGGGTGCACAATAAATGTTTAAGAGCAGGAGATCTCTAAAAGGTAAAGACTTTGTGGGTTGAGCACCCCAGGACTGTGTCTGCGACTATGTTGTGAGTCTCTGACCCCTAGGAACATGGCAGTTGAATCAGAGATTGGAACCACAGCCAGTCAGGCTACTGAGAGCCTTGTACAGAGCCACAAGGGCTCAAGGGACTTTGGAGGATCTCACTGATTTTCCATGGACTTGGATGACTAATCAGTCATAGATGAGCAGCCAGCCACACCCTCCCCAGTGACTGACAGGAGGATGCGACCAATGGGTGGGTTGTTTGCTTATTGTTTTAGCGTGGAACTTTCCAAAACATCCTAAGTCTGTCAGATACAAAGTTACAGTGAAGCTCAACAGGATGAAGTGCAGCACTGCATAATTCTGCAGTAGAGTTACTGCAGGAACCAAAGCAATTTCAGTGGGAGTTAACCCCTTTTGTCATGCAGTAAACCTGTGACACTGCGCTTCATCCTGGTGGGCTTCACTGTATATGGCGGACACAGTGAGAAAGCTGAACAAAAAATTTTGAGGGAGGCTTGTGCTTATGCAGCCAAGAAGGGAAAAAAGGAGGCTTCTATATACAGCATTCCCTCCAGCAAAAGATACTGAATGAAGCAACTGAGAGAATAATCTGTAGGGGTATGCCACCGAGCTGCAGCCGAGCTCCTTTGGGGCCTTTGAGAGAGTGTTTTATCTACATGGGCCTAGTGGTCTGCCATGAACACACTGAGTCACAGGGGCCTGGGGCCACTGCACAGCACCACAGCCAGGTGACTGCCTTTCAGTGTGTTGCCTAGGGGCTTCACTGCTAGGAGGTGAGATTGCCAGCCCAGATATCCACCCAACCACTGTTTGATGAGCCTACACTGTTTTACCAGCTGGGTACCCAGTGAAGCAGTAGAAGCTGCCTAAAGACACAGAGGCATACTGGTGCTAATAGGGAGTAGGGTAGTTGCCCAAACAGTGCAGTTAGGAAGGGCACTATGCTGGGATGGACTTGTGACCAATGGAAGCCTACCAGCTAGTCACAGCCTAACTGCTAATATTGTTTATTGCATTAACCATCAGCTTGCCATACTATGTGGTTATCACCAGCACTGTTTTACGCTGGTTTGAATCCAACATAACTGCAAGACATGCAACAGGTTGCCCTAGGAAATTTTATCTTTGGGGCTTCTGTGCTCTCCTGTGGGGTCCCTCAAGGATCAATTCTTCCTTCTGTGTTGTTTTCTGTGTACATGTTGCCTTTGAGAAGATCATTAGATGGTACAGGGTTGAGTTTATTTATTTATGACTTTGGTAACTGGGTAAGTGCACTGATCCCAGAGACCGTTTTCAGGCACGACCCGGGCCACATACAATGGCACAGAAGTACACTACAAGTACAGTACAATGCGCAGTAGGCAAGAAACAATAAGACAAAACAAAAATACAATGTTATATAAGATACAAGGTTGCAAAATAGAATAAATTCAGATTTACAGTAAATGGCGGAGATGACAAGCAATACTCCTAAAAGAAAACATGCTATGCTTTGCAGATGATACTTAACCGTCTTGTTCTCCCAGCAAGGACCATGAGTCTGCAGTGCTGGGACAATGTCTTGCCGAAATAAATGACTGGATGGCTTCAAACTGGTTATGTCTTAACCTAGGTAAGGCAGAGGTCATGGTGATTGAGACTAGTCAATGGGGGGCCTCAGCGATGGAAGATCCAGTAGCCCTTCCCATGTTGGGTGGCTGGCCTCTTGCTACTGTTGATGCAGTTAAGAATCTTGGGATCATTTTGGATCATAGGCTGACACTGGAACAGCAGGTGCCAGCAGTGGTCCAGTCTAGCTTTTACTATCTTCATAGTATCACCAGGATCAAAGCACATCTGGGTCCTGCTGACATGGCAATGATTGTTCATGCTTTGTTACCTCCAGGTTGGATTACTACAATGATCTGCATTTAGGGCTATATGGAGGTTTAATGCAATGCCTGCAACTGGTCCAGAGTACTGCAACTCGGCCGCTCATGGGAACTTCTTAGAGGGACCACATCACACCGGTCTTGTGTATACTTGTTAACATACAAGGCCCTGTATGGTTTGGGACCTGACTACTTGAACGATCTCCTGGTTTCTTACCTCCCAGCCTGACCCCTTCACTCCCCCAGTGCTGGTCTACATGTTGTTCCATCATCCTGTCTGAAACAATCGGGAGGGTAGAGCCTTTGGGGTTGTGGCTTCATTGCTTTGGAACTCCTTTCTGGGGAGTATCCACTCTGGTGGCACGGTGAAGGCCTTTAAAAGATCTATTTATTCGAGCAGGCCTTCCCCAACTAGTGAGTTTTAGACTAATATATCTTATATATTTAAATGAGTTTACTTATTTAGTTTTTGTTAACTGGGTGGGTGCCATAGCCAAAAAATGACTATTTTCAGGCATGACCCCGAATGTATGTATGTATTTTAATGTGTTTTAAATTAATTGGGTTTTGTTATGTTTATAATTTTAAACTATGTACAGCGCCCTGGCCCCTTGTGAAAGGGCACTTTATAAATAAACTTGCCTTAACTTTTTTTTGTACCTACAGTACATAGAGTCTTGTTCTAGATCTCTAACAGAACAATAGTTTGAGAATATAGGGGCCTATGCCCTAATACAGGCAAGGAATGCACGACAGGCATGTACCCAGACTATGCACATCCCCACCACAAGACAGGCATGAAGGCTGTGCCATGCACAAACATTGGCCATCTGTCCGCAACCCTGCCCTACTAGTGCAGGGGTGTGCCAGGGGCATAACAGTAAACACAGGTCGACTTTCAATTAGATGCCTGCCCTGGCGGCAGACTGGATCCCTTGCTCCTTATGAAAAGACCCAGTGTAACCTAATAGGGTGAGCTGTACAGGCAGTGTGGTACTAGACACACCTTGAAAAAAACCCAGAGATGACCCAGTGTAAGGTAGACTGCATAGACCTGTGGTACTAAAGACATCTCAGAAAGACACAGGGGGTCATCTAATTTAGGGTAGGCTGCATAGACAGTGTGGTACTAAATACAACTCAGAAAGATCCAGGGGTAGCCCAGTGGTTGCGCTGTGTAGGCAGTGTGATTCTAGATACAACTTGAAAAGACCCAGGGTTGATCTAATGTAGGGTAGGTTGTATAGACAGTGTGGTACTAGATACTACTCGAAGTGACCTAGAAACATAAAAACATAGACTTTGATGGCAGATAAGAACTGCTTGGCCCACCAAGTATTCCCATTTCCCTACCTATTTCATAAGCTGCAGATCCTAGTTAACCAATGGCCTACTTCTTCCTGCTCCCCACCAGAACTGCCTTATGTCTGTCCCATGCATTCTTGAATTCCCCCACTATTTTTGACCTTAGGGTGAACCAGTACAGTGAGCAATATGGGCAGTGTGGTATCAGACACACCTCGAAAATACCTATGGATGATCTAATTTAGCCCAGGCTGCATAGATAGAGTGGTACTAGATAAACTCGAAATGACCCGGGGGTGATCTAAATTTAAGTAGGCTGCATAGACAGCGTAGCACTGGCCACAACTTGAAATTACGGAAGGGTGACCCAGTAAGGTGAGCTGTATAGGCAGTGTGGTACTAGATACAACTCGAACAGGCCCAGAGGTGACCCAGTAGGGTGGGCTAGATAGACAGTGTAGCACGAGATAGAACTCGAAAAGACCCGGGAATGATCCAATATAGGGTGAGTTACATATTCAGTGTTGTACTGGACACAACTCAAAATGACTGAAGGGTGACCCGAAGTATTATAGGCTGCATAGGCAGTAAGGTGCAAGGCACCACTTGAAATGACCCAGGAGTGACCCCAATAGGGTAAGCTGCATGAGCAGTGTAGTAGCATGAACATGTACTCGGCACCACTTCCTAACTTAATGTAGTACAGGCCACAAAGAGTGAGCAGTAAGATACGACAACCTTTTCATGTCAGAAAACATTTTGCATTTTACGTAGATTGTAATGTAAAAACCACAATCAGGGTAAGAATCCTGCTTAAAAGCATGAGATGGAGCCCCTGTACTACAACAAACAGTATTCACAGTTGTTATAGTGCTGTATATATAGTGAATGTGTCAATGGGTTAAGACATAGGAGACCTGGGTTTGAATCCTTACAGAAACCTGAAATATTAGATTGTTTTAAGCAAGTGACTATGGTTTCAATCCTGATCGGATTTTTTTTTTACATTTTTTTTTTCAGGTTTAATTTCACCAGAGTCGTGATCCATGGCATAGAGCTGGAATAGTAAATGTGAAGAAAAAGAACAGTTACGAACAACATCGTGTGCAGGAATTAAAAGTTCCTGCCTGGATAAATTCCTGAAAAGAAACATTTGGTGGTACAGTTTGGCAGAGAGCCAAGTAGCAAATTGAAACGGCCCTGTTAGGTACTCTATCATGTCACCTCTCACACTCCTCTCTTCCAGGGTGTGCATGTGCAGATCCCTCAGTCTCTCCTCATAAGGTAGTTGTATTTTAAAATGTCTACAGCATTGTCTAACATAGTAACATAGTAATTTAAGGTTGGAAGGGACTCTAGGTCCATCAGGTCTGGCCCCCACCCTGCTTCTTAAGCAGAGAATGAAAATTATACTGTGCAAATAAATACTGTCTGATAGGGAGTCCCCACCCTCCCTGTAACCAAGGGCACACAGTGATTTCCTTGGTAAGCAGAATTTTGCCAAGGCTTACTTTAAAGGTCCACACTGTCTTGATGTCCAGTGTCTCTGCTGTTAGGCTCTTCCACAGGCTCACCACCTTTTGGGAAAAGAAATACCGTCACATGTTTCCCTTAATTTTACCACTTGTGAGTATCAGAGTGTGTCACTGTGTCCTGCTGGAGCACCTCTGTTCAACAGTTTCTGTCTGTTTAGCCTTTTATTTCATAGAGAGCTGTTTCTTGTTCTGGTCACATCCGGCAGCACCCCAGACCCATCGCCAACCTTCTCACGGACTTACTGGTTGTTCCCCAGTTGATCAGGACCTTAGTTTGGTAGGTGGCCAGCTTTAGCAGTCATGCCAAAGCCTGCAAGGGGGGGGGGTGCCAGCTTGGACAGCCGGCATTTTCCTCCTGACCTCCTGGTTTACTCCCTGGATGCTGGCATGCAATGATGCGGCCATGAATGCAAGTGTTAGAATGCATGCATTATGGGCATCGGGCACAGACCGCACTCCCTTCTGGTGCTCCCAGCTGTGCTGCTGACTGGTCTGTACCCGGTGCCATGAGCAGCATCCCTCTCTCCCCAAGGAAGGAGAGCTGTACTTGGGATGCTCAATGCTTTTTCACCCTGCTGACCCTTAGTGACCTGTGCTTGTTCCAGAACAAGGGTCACCGGCATGGCAAACAGTAGTGCTACCCCTGCACAGACGGGCCGGCTTCTGTCCTATCTTATTGATAGCCTTAGGTATGCAGGAGGCTGAGATCTGTGCTGGCTTATGTTCATAAAGTAAAGACTCAGATATTTGGATATTGTTAAGTCAACATTTATGCTGCTTCTATTATCAGGTGAATAACCTAAGATCAAAAGGTTTTAATTAAGTTTGATTTTTGAAAAAATCCCTTTGTAGCTGGTGCACATTATTTGCTCCACAGCCAAGCAGCATCCATTGGCTCTCCTAGGGACCTCTACATATTTTGTAATTGTCATATAATTATATACGGTATTGGACTATTGATAATTTCTTTATGGACCCTTTGATAATTTCGAATGAATCAACATTTGTAGTTGTTCTGCAGGTATGTCATCCCTACCCTCTAGGGGTTAGGGCAAAAAAACCAAAAACTTATTTTAGAAACACAGAAAATTGATGGCAGATAAGGACACTAGGTTCATCCAGTCTGCCCATTTACACTACCTGCAAACCGTTTGAAGGATTTGTGGCCCATTTTGCTAACCTCAATCAACAGTAAAGTTGCTGAGATATTTGTTTATCAAGCCCTATTTGATCAGATAGTAGACCAAATTTAGCCAAACCAATATGGTAGTTTGAAGGCAGCCCAACTGCCTATTTGTATGTAAAGCTTATGAGTCACTTCCATCTTGCTACTGAGGAAAGTTTAACCACAGATGTTGCTATGATTGTTTATGCAATGACTTGATCAACCATAATGTTCTTATTAAATGATTCAATTGCTTAAACAGTAGTGCAGTGAAACTGGGAAAACAAATTGACCCTACTTTTTTCACCATGAAAGATCCCAGGCACCTTCCATTTTTTGGGGTGGTAAAATGATCTAGTTCCACCAAACTTTGAGTATTTTATAACTCTTTTAAAGAGGTACTCCAGTCAAAATTTCTGACATCAATAAATTCAGTTCAGAATTTGGATCAGCATAGCCCCAATGAGCCTCATGCCAAAAATGAGATCTCTAAGTTACCTTGTTTAAAAGTTACAAGTCATTTTACAACTCTAAATTCACTGCCTGTTCAAAAGAGCCAGTTTCAATGAAGAGCCACTGCCGATGTCATGACCTGAATTCACAGTCTAGTCCTCCCTGTCAGCAAGCTTGTAGGACCCATTTCTCCAATGTTTAAAGATCACGTGCAATCATTTTCACAA
Organism: Neoceratodus forsteri; assembly: GCA_016271365.2. NCBI lineage: Eukaryota > Metazoa > Chordata > Ceratodontiformes > Ceratodontidae > Neoceratodus > Neoceratodus forsteri. Next base: position 1,376,872,783 of record CM028132.1, on the reverse strand, counting down.
GTAAAATAGGCAGCGCCATTAAGTAAACATTGTTTAAATACCATGTGTGTTTCAGGTTTTGTAACAAAGTCGACAAATTCATATTTTTGTGCCATTTTGGTGTGGTCCATTTCTTTAAGGCTGCTGGATGCTGAGTCAGCACATTGCTGTGAGGTTTGCAGACAGAATAACTGTCTGATGTGGAGAAAGGCTGTGATCATTCATACCTGTCATTCAACTGAGCTGATTTCCCCAGATGGCACTTTAAAACAATTATCCCATCTCCCTGTAAATGGTTGTGGGAGAGGTAATGATGTTTTGAAACCTTACTAAGAGTTTCTATGTAGTATTCAGCCCAGTGTTTTCTTTCTAGCAGGCTGTTACTTGACTTAATTCAGGCTTGTCTATTTTTTACTCCACATTAAAATAATCATTTTACCAGGACTAACACTTCCATCCCTCGTCCCCTGACAATCACTAAAGAAGAGGTGGACAATGTTATAACAAAGCTGACAAGGAATAAGGCACCAGGCCTTGATTCCATCCTATCAGACATATATAAAGACTTTAAAGATTTTTGGTCTCCCATATTGTCCCGCTTTTTTAACACCTGCTTATCACAAAAGTTTATACCCACCTCTTGGACAAGAAACATTATTGTCCCCATTCATAAAAAAGGATCTTTTTTATGAACTTAATAACTTCAGATCAATTAGCTTGTTGGACGTAAGTTCCAAAATATTCACTAGGACACTATTATAAAAACTTCAAAGTTGGGTAAACCATACAAGCCCTCTATCCATATACCAAGCGGGCTTCAGAGCAAACCATTCAACAACTGATAATGTATACTGCTGCCTTTCACTTTGTAAACAGAGAGCTATTATGGTATACACTCTTTGAAACAGGGGTCACTTTAGAACTTCTGCCAATATACTTACTCCATACCAACACAGTTACAGCCATTAGATTTGATAAACAGGGTAACCTCACAGAATTCTTCAATAGGAACAGTGGTGTTAAACAGGGATGCCTACTGGCTCATTTGTTATTCAGCCTTTATATAGATCCTCTCCTTCAATTACAAGATGACCTTCTCTCAGATCCCCCCAAAATAAACAAGGTACCTTGTCATAGCCTAGCTTACGCAGATGACTTAGCATTATTCTGTCTAACAAAGCAAGGTTTACAGCAGAAAATTAACATCTTATAAAAACAAACATGATGCCCTTAACCTAAAGATAAACCTTAAGAAAACCAGAGTTATGATTTTTGGTTAAAACACATCCACTTATAGATTTCGTTTAGATAAAGAATCCATAGAAACTGTTCCAGAATATGTCTTCTTGGGAATTTAATTTACTTCCAATATTAATGGACTAAACACCTTAGAGAACAATGTAACAAAACAAAACACACAGCAAAAGCATCGGTGTGCTTCAGTTTCAAGTATGGTGGAAACACAGTAGCACCTGCCCTTATAGCTGGCAAGGCAAAACTAAACCCCATCATTTTGTATGGGGCAGAAGTATGGAAATCAGTATGCTCTGTTAACCTAGAGGTCCCCATGCTATATTACAGTGGAATCCTGGTTATCCAAATTGCTTGGGGGACATAAGAAAAGTCTGGATAATCAGGAGTCCAGATAATTGAGAGGTCTTTCTGACAAGAGAGTTCTGCCTGACCTGACATCATAGAAAAGTCACGAGCCATGTAAAGATACAAAAGATATTTTTAATGTTTAAAATACATTCAAAAATGGACACCAACATGTTAAATATGGTATTAGCAGCAACTACATTTCATAACAGCAACACTTCATGCCAAATATTGTCAATTTGCTGACACCGTACTCTGCTGCTAATGCCACCACTCGTTCACCACTCTTGAGCTGGGATATGATACCTGCGATATTGAGAACATTCAATTTTCTTTTGACAGATTGCAGTGATGTGAGAGCCATAGAAGGAGCTGAGGGAGAGGAAGGTTCAGCAAAACTCACGACTGCCACTGTTGGATCCTTGCTTCTGTGTGGTTAACCAGGTATTTAACAGCTGAACGTGGTAATTAGCTAAAGCTACTCTGCAAGCAGCACCTCATTAGAGGTGCTTTGTTAGGGAAGCTGTGCTAATTTGTTTTAATGGATTGCAATTAGAAGTCAGTGAAAAGTCAGTGTGGGACATGGGGGACACACGGGGAGTCCGATAAATAGGGATTTCCAGGTAATGTAGGTTCAGTTAATCAGGATTCCACTGTATTATAAAACCTTATTACAAGTTCCCACTTTTACATCTTCTGCCATCGTCCTCGCAGAACTGGGCAGAATCATGATGACCGCCATGGTCAAACTTAGACTGATATCGTATTGGATAAGGATTATTAACAGCCCTTCCAATAGTCTCCCACTTAGCTGTCTGCAAGAAAAGAGAGCCTGGTATAATAAGGATATTGCTTCCCCTGGCTAAAACTTTACTGTTAATCTTAGAGAAAATTGATCTAATTCATTTACGGAGGGACTAGCTTAGAAAAATTGTCATCTCCACAATATAAAACAACTCTGAAAAAGAAATATTTCAACATGCTCAGAAAACAGACATGACTATAGTCAAATAGCAAAAACAGGACCGTTGGTACTATGACAACAAAATAACTCATGGGATTGAAGATTACTTATTATTCAATTTAACACCGACACATAGGAGATGGATAACTTTGTCCCGATTTGACTTGATCACATCCAAGTACATCTATTTTAACAAGAACTCAGAAAAAGACAAGACATGCCCATGTTACAGAGGCTTCCAAAAAATCAATCATTTTCTAGTGTTCTTTGTATAATACAAGTAGGAATGCCATCCTACATGATTTTCTAGTGAAATATGCTAATGTAATTATGATGCGGTCTTCATTTTACTGCATCCAGTGACTACTGTGGACGTAGAAAGGATCGCACATTATTTAGGATCAGTAATTAAGATCAAGAAAATGAGAACAATTAATTAAATGAGGGAGTATAACTAGAAATAAAAACACTATAGGTACTATTGGTACAGATCTACTGTTTTCATCTATGGCCCATTGATTTGCATTGTTTTGCACTTTGATATTTTTTGTTTTGGCTAATTTCAAATGTTTTTACCTGTTATCTGTATTTATTGTAATGTCCATAATCTGTATGGGATGACCAATAAATGAAACTGACTGACTTGCCATCCCTAGTAAGAATTAACACAGATAAGGACTCTATTAAAACTTATTGTAAAGCAGACACTAACAAACAGCAATAAAGTCACAAACATTACAATGCTAGTAGCAATACAACTTCCTAACAGGCACAGTAGAGTAGCCCCCAAATGACATTAGCAGCCTGGAGGCATGCTGACTCAGCATCCAACAACCCCGGAGAAATGGACCACACCAAAAAGGCACAAAAAAAAAAATTTGTCAACTTTGTTACAAAACCTGAAACACACATATTTTTTTTTTAAACTTATCTTTATTTCAAGAAATGTTATTATTGCGTGACTAACAAAAGGACATACTGAGTTAAAAAAAAAAATTCACCTTTTCTAAATAATATGAACCAGTACCACAGTAGACAGAAATCAGGAGCAAAAAATAAATCTTTCCTTTTAGACACGTGCTATAAATTTGTGCAATTATATCATCTTCAACTTTGGTAATTAACCAAACTAAACACTATTATTTTTAGCTTGGAAAAAACAGGAAATAGAAAACATCTCTAACACAATTTTTTAAACATGTTAACAACTTTTCTGGGCTTCATTACTGTTGTATGAATCCTTATGGGTTCACGTTTCCTCTGTTTCCTTAACTATATGATCTGCAGATGGGTTAAGATGAAGATGGCCACAGGTCCACAAGGCCTGTCTCCATGAGCTAACGTCTTGTCTCCTTTCTCCCCGCTCTGCCATAGCAACTTGGGCTTAGTCCCTCTTCCCCCAGGTGTGCAAGAATCAATGTGTCCCACATGTCCCATCTTTCCACAGGTTGGGGTGCTTTTCAAGGGAGAGCCTTAACTTTGCTGTCAGCTCTTCCATTCTTTTAATCCTCTCTACTCTTGAGACTCATGACTCAAACACACACCATTTTTATAGCAATGTTTATTAAATGGTGCTGCCTGTTTTTACTTGTGAAAATGATGTCACATGATCTTTAAATTTTGGAGGAACAGGTCCTATAAGCTTGCTGACAGGGAGGACTAGACTGTGAGTTCAGGTGGTGACATTATCACTTGCTGTTCACTGAAACTAGCTTTTTTGAATAGGCAGTGAAATCAGGGTTACAAAATAGCTCATAACTTTAAAATGAAGTAACACAGAAACGTAATGTTTGCTATGAGATTTATTGGGGGTATATTAATTCTAGATATGCAATGTAACACTTTTGGCTGGACTCCCCGTTTAATTTTTTTTTTGTTCTCAGAAAAAGATGGCTGCCATATTTGGCTTAGAAATAACTGCCACTGCAGTGCAGTATGGGGGGTGCTGCACTGGTGTGGTACCATCCTTTGGATGAGATGTTAAACCAAGGTCCCTTCTGCCCATCTCTGGTCACTGTCTAGGTGGAAGTAAAAAATCTCATGGCACTTATTGAAGAAGAAAAGGGGATTTTTTTTATTTATATATATAAGTAACTAAACAGAAAACCGAATATCACATTTTCAGAAATTTACATGCAAAGAAAATCCTTCAGAAGACTTCAAACTGATAACATATACAAAAAGAAAATCACAAATGACGGAAAGGGAAAAAGGGAAACCTTAAACAACTTTACCAACTCTTACCATGTGTCTAAAGTCTTACAGGTGACTTCGGGGTTCCAAAGGCTATCCAAAATTGGATGTGAGAAGAGCCGTGGAGTTTCCCCATTATCATGGCCAGCATTCACCCTGTCAATAAAACAGGTCTACCTCCTACCCCCCATCCCTCCAGTGCAGCTGAAGACAAGATATAATAGCTTAGTGTACTTTTCCTGGTCAAAAATGACAAAAAATAAATAAATAAAATAAAATAAAATAAGAAATACCATTACAAACCTGGCAATGGTTAGGATCAAGAAAATAAAAAAAAAATCTTATGGAGTGCAGCACTGGAGGCACCAAGAAAAGTAGATTTGACAGGTAAACTACTACTTGTAGTAACTAGTAAGCAGAATAAGGTTCTGGCACACACGAACTCATGAGAGGAATGCATAAAGAATTAAAATTTAAAATTTATTGCACCAAGAAAGACAAAACATCTTGCCTGGCATGTTTCGGATTGACTACCAATCCTTTTTCAAAGGCTGAAAAAACGTACTCCAGATATTCCTATTAAATATACACGACAACAGGTGCTACAAATACATTTAAAAATCAATTAAGGGTGGTGCTGTGGTATTAATGGATAGAGACATGTATTTGAATGAGATATATAGTTAGTTGAATGATGCACAGTTTTATATTAAATTGAAAGAAGATCTGACTATCGATTTTAAGTTTGGAATTAATGAAATTATTACTGATGCTTTTCAGAAGGGAATTATTGTCAAACAGACTAGAGAATACCTTACGGTTTCTAATCCCACCAGAGCCACTTTGTACATGTTACCTAAGGTTCACAAAACTTTGGATAATCCACCAGGGCGACCTATAGTTAGAGGTATCGGTTCTTTAACCGAACCTTTATCCAAATTTTGTGATTCCTTTTTGAAACCTCTGGTTCAAAATTTACCTTCTTATATTCAAGATACAAAACAGGTTTTGAATATTATTAAACATGTGAAAGTACAAAGTGAGACCATATTAACTACGTTAGACATTGAGGGCTGGATATTCAAAAGGGTCACGCCACACGCAATAGGGTTGCGCCTGCGCAAGTCTGAAATTGCACCATTCTGCCATATTCAGCAGGAGGCAGTTGCGCCCCCCCAAGTCAAGCTGAGCAACAGTGCAATGCTAATGAAGGCATGCTCAACCGGAGGGGGAGGAACCGTGCGTAAACTGCACAGCCCGTTATTCAGTGGGCTGTGCAGAGTTGTACAGGCGCAACCCCCAACCTGCGCCTGCACAACTTTGAGCCAATAAAAAAAGGAGTAAGTTGAGGGCCACCCACAGGTGAGCTGCCACATTGCAGGGTGCAACACAGCAGTTGCCACCTGTGGGTGGCCCTCAACCTCACTCCCTTCCCCCAGCCCAATCCAGGCATATGGCAACCCCTCCCATCAGCCCGATCGTGGCAAAGTGTAAATATCCCCCACCCCCCGACTGGTCCGATTCGGGCAGCAAAGTGTCAACCCAGTGGGAGCAAGGCAGAAGCAGGAAACAATAGACCTGTTAGTTTAACTTCAGTGATAGGGAAAATGATGGAATCACTTCTAAAGGAAAGAATTGTCGAGTATCTAGAGGCCAGAGGGGCACAGGACCCTAGGCAGCACGGATTCACAGCGGGAAGGTCATGCCAGACGAATCTGATAGATTTCTTTGACTGGGTGACCAAAGTAGTAGATCAGGGAAGGGCTGTGGACATGGCTTACCTAGACTTTAGCAAGGCATTTGACACAGTCCCACACAAAGATTAATATACAAGTTAGCCAGCCTGGGAGTGGGTCCCAAGATGACAGCCTGGGTAAAGAATTGGCTGGAGAACAGGACACAGAGAGTAATGGTAAATGGAGTCCACTCAGAAGAAAGGAGGGTTACTAGTGGGGTATTGAGGTTCAGTATTAGGACCGGTCCTTCAATGTCTTTATAGCTTATATTGCAGAAGGACTGGAAGGAAAGTATGTCTCTTTGCAGATGACACTAAGATCTGCAACAGAGTTGATGCACAGGGTGGGATGGAAAGGATGAGAAGGGACTTGGCAAGGTTAGAGGAATGGTCAAATGTATGGCAGCTTAGATTCAATGCTAAGAAGTGAAGGTAATGCACCTGGGAAACAAAACCCAGGGAAGAGTACACAATGGGGGTGAGATACTAACAACAACAAAAATGGAAAGGGACCTGGGGGTAGTCATATCAGATGACCTAAAGATGGGCAAGTAATGTGAGAGGGCAGCAAGGAGGGCTGGGGAGATACTGGGATGCATAGGGAGAGGCATCACCAGTAGAAAACAGGAAGTTGTTATCCCTCTGTACAGACAGCTGGTGAGACCCCATCTGGAGTACTGTGTGCAGTTCTAGAGACCCAATCTCCGCAAAGACATAGACAGGATGGAAGCTGTTCAGAGGAGGGCAGCTAAAATGGTGCAGGGTCTGCACCGGAAGACATATGAAGAGAGACTTAAGGAGCTTAATATGTACAGCCTCGAGGAAAGGAGGGAGAGGAGGGACATGATAGAAACTTTCAAGTACCTCAAGGGAATCAACAAAGTCCAAGAGGGTAGCATCTTTCAAAAAAAGAGGTATGCAAAAACAAGAGGGCATAATTTGAAGATGGGGGGGCAGCTCAGAGGTAATTTAAGGAAGTATTTTTTCACAGAGAGGGTTGTGGATGCATGGAATGGCCTTCTGGAGGAGGTTGTGGAGTCAAAATCAGTGGTGGAATTCAAGCATGCATGGGATAGTCATAAGGCAATTCTGGGGGGTTGGGGTAGGAAGAAGTAGGCTGCTGGTTAACTAGGATTGGCAGCTTATCCAGTAGGTAGGGAAATGGACAGACTGGGTGGGCCAAGCGGTCCTTATCTGCTGTCAAATTCTATGTTTCTATGTAACCCCCCCCAAGGACATATCCCTGGTGGTCCAGTGGACTGTGAAGCCTGATCGCGGGCTAAAGTGTAAAGTACCCCCCCACCAGCCCGATCGCGGGCTAAAGTGTAAAGTACCCCCACCAGCCGATCGTGGGCTAAGTGTAAAAGTACCCCCAAGGACATATCCTGGTGGTCAGTGGACCTCAGCCCAATCGCGAGCCATAAACTGTTCAAACACCCTCCCAAGGACCACCTACCCTGGTGATCTAGTAGCCCCCACCCACCCATGAAGCCCCACCACCCCTCCCCAGCGGGCAGCAGCATCCCACCCGTTGCCGCCCGCTGCCCGCCCGACTGACTGCCGGTGGGACCTGCATGCCATTGGTGCAGAGCAGAGGCCAATGGGCGTGCAGACCATACCGTTAAAGACAGTCCAGATATGAATGAATTCAATTCATTTACGTATCTGGACTGCCTTATACAGTATGGGCTACATGCCCGATGGCTCTCTCCTGTACGTGCAACCCTACTGGGCAGATCGGTCGGCGAGTGGCAGGAAGGGTGAGACCTGCCTGGCTCCCCAGGGGAGCGGGGTGGTGGGGCTTCGTGAGTGGGTGGGTGGGGGCCACCAGATCACCAGGGTAGGTGGTCCTGGGGGTGTTTGAACAGTTTGCAGCCCACGATCGGACTTTGAGGTCCACTGGACCACCAGGGATATGTTCTTGGGGGGTACTTTACACTAGCCCGCAATCGGGCTGAAGTGGGGGACTTTACATTAGCCCGCGATCGGGCTTCACGGTCCACTGGACCACCAGGGATATGTCCTTGGGGGTTGACACTTTGCTGCCCGCGATCGAGCCAGTCAGGGTGGGGGATATTTACCCTTTGCCCCAATCGGGCCAGTCGGGAGGGTTTTTACACTTTTGCCCCAGATCGGGCCAATTGGGGGTGGTTTTTTTACACTTCTGCCCACGATCAGGCTGCAGGGGGCATCAGTCCCCGATGGCTGCTGCCTGGCAGGGCGCCAGGCGCAAGTCCTCGGGGATCAGTGCACCTGCATGCTAATGGCATGCAAATGGGGCTATAAGTAGATGCAAATGGCCCCCCCTGCACCTTGCATGAATTATGGCCCCATTTGCATATCACCTTTTGAATATAGGAAATTTGCGCATGGCGCAATGGTACTTGTGCCACTGCAACTTGAATGCTCCACTCTGACCACTTGCGGTGGCGCAAGTTCCACTGCACCATGCACAGTGGCTGTGGCCGGGGGTGATATTCAAAGGAGTTGCTCAATAGCGCAACTCCTTTGAATATCGCCCCGTCCACACCCCTGCACAACTATTTTGTGCAGCACAAGGGCTTGCTGCACAAAATAGCGCAGTTTGAATATCCAGCCCTGAGTCACTATATACTAATGTTCCCCATGAAGGAGCACTGGATGCAATAGCATTTTTTCTTAGTAAGTCCTTTGGGAATGGTTCTATATTCCATACTCCCCCACCGACTGCATTGGTGATAAAACTGTTAGAATGTTTTTTAAAATGCAATACTTTTTTATTTAGTCAAGAAATGTTTCTTCAAATCAAGGGGACTGCTATGGGGGCAACGTGTGCCCCTTCTATAGCGAATTTATATGTCGGCAAGTGAGAAATAGACTATATTCATTGTAGAGAGACTAACATGTTTTTGAGTAATTTGTTGCTATGGAAATGCTATATTGATGACATCATTGTTCTTTGGCAGGGAGACATCATTAGCTTTAATTCATTTGTAACATATTTGCATAGTACTAACCCCCACCTTAAATTCACGTCTCCTATTTCTAAGGACTCTATCACATTTCTTGATTTGATTATTCAAAAAACAGATTATGGCACTTTAAAAACAAATATCTATCAGAAGGAAGTGGATGGCAATACAATTTTATTGGCAAACAGCTGTCATCCAGCTCATATAGCCAGCAATATTCCATGTGGTCAATTTTTACGTACTAGACAAACTGTTCTGATGTAGAAGACTTTGACAATGGAGCAGAAAATCTTACTGCGAGGTTAACACAGAGAGGATATGGTAGAATGTGCATACAGAGAGCTCATGATAGAGCTAAAAATACTGACAGAGAAATATTGCTTGATGTTAGTGTAGACAAAAATAATTTTGAAGATGGATTTAATTTTGTGACTGAATATTCAGCACAAGCCAGAGAATTTGAGAATATTATAAAAAAAACACTGGCATGTTCTGGGAGTTGAGCCTGGTTTGAAGGAACTGGCTATAAAACCAGTTAGAATGTGCTATAAGAAGGCTCCTACATTAAGAGACTTACTTACACATAGCCATTTCAAACCTAAAGAATCTGAATGTTGGTTGTCTAAAAGTAAGGGAAATTTTCAGTGCAGAAAATGTTTGTATTGTGAATATGTAGTTCAGGGTAAATATTTTTCCAGCATTAACAGTGAGACATCCTTTGAAGTTAGACAATGTATCACATGTAGCACTGAAGGTGTTATTTACTTAGCTACATGTAATTGTAATGCTTTCTATGTGGGTAAAACCACGAGAAGCTTTAAAATCAGAGTGGGTGAACATATTAGAGCCATTAAAAGGAAAGATGGTTCTTATGCTACAGCGGCTCATATCTTAACAGCTAATGACAATTTTCTGCATGAATTAAAATTTATGGCTATCGATAAAATATTCCGTAACCCAAGGGGAGAAGATTATAATAATCTTGTGTTACAAAGGGAAAACTATTGGATTCTTAAATTGCAGGCTAATACTAGCCTAGGACTGAATTCCCAAATAGATATTTATTCGTATTTAAAAAAATAATATAATGCCCTTGGTAATAGTCTCTTAAGACCCATTTCCAATATATTCGACATGAGTAGCCTTTTTCTCTGTTTTTCAAACTCTCTGAATTATAACAATGCCACAATTCCTAACGACTTTAGTACTGTGTTTTGACCACATCATGTTTGTTTACTTTTACAAATGTCATTTAGTATTTCTGTACTAGTGTTGATATATTATTTTCTGTTTTTATTAATTCATATATTTTTTATGAACCCTGCTAGTTTATTACTGATTGTCTGTTTTGAGGCAGTTTAATATTCTATTAGGTGACATTATGAATGATTAGTAAGTAGCCTAATGAATTGTTTTCTGCACTATTGATTCTGGTATTCACTGCTTTCTAGAGTGGTAGCTACTCTATTATAGTATAGATGATTTCAGTGGACTCTGAATCCTTTTATTGTAACAATAATTGTTAAATTAACTGATTTTTAAATGTTATTTTTATCACCTGTTGTCATGTTTATTTAATAGGAGTGTCTGGAGTACATTTTTTCAGCCTTTGAAAAAGGATTGGTAGTCAATCCGAAATATGTCAGGCAAGATGTTTTGTCTTTCTTGGTGCAATAAATTTTAAATTTTAATTCTTTATGCGTTCCTCTCCTGAGTTCATGTGTGCCAGAATCTTATTCTGCTTACTATCCACGTTGGTTCTTGAGCACCACATCCCAGTGTGCACTCATTTTGGAACAATTACTTGTAGTAACTGTAGCTGAAACTAGTTTTTTGGGAGAAAACATTTTTGTTGCACTAATGCTGTGATATCCATTCTGTTTTGATGTAATCTGTGTTTCTTGGTGACCAGAAGCAAAACATACAGTTAAGGGGCTCAGTGTCAGAATGGTTGGCAGTTACAGGGGGTGTGTCCCAAGGAACAAAACTTGGACCACTTCTGTTTTCAGTTATAATCAACGACATGGAAATGAACCGTCACCTAGCAATTTATGTAGTTGACAGAACTCTGTGTGGAAGATATCCAAAGAAGAGATGTGGATCATTCCAAGCTGACTTGAATTCTGTCCTAAAATGGGCACAGGAGAATGAATTGAGAATTCACACTTTAAAGACCCAAATTATGAGAATTAATGGTAATAAAACTGCACAGGAGCAGCAATATAAAAGAGGTGAGAATAAAATTCATTTTGTACAGCATATAGAACTGTTAGGGGTTACTGTTTCAGGCAGTTTCAGTTGATCATTGTACATAGAACAAATGTTAAAAGAAAACAAGGAAAACAATATATTTTTTGAACCTATTGAAGAAAACAGGTCTTTTTGAGAATGCGTGAATGCTTGTTTATAAATTTCTGTAAGACTAATACTTTAATGCTGCAATCTGGTTTGGCATTCATCGATTGGTAAAGGAACTAGTGAGGATACTGAAAAAATTCAGAAGTGGCCGTGCATTACATATAATTAACCATGATCTGGACTACTCTCAGGTTATAACAAAACAGAATATTGAATCATTGTATGATAGTAACAGAACTTGTGAAAACATTTTTTAGCGATGACCATCCCAGCCCACAAGATCCACAGTTTAATACAGTGTTCAACTGAAACATAAAATAAGAAGTTGGAGAAATGGACTACTTATACTGAAAAACAAACAGATTTAACATAGGTTTTGTTCTAACATACTAACATACTAACATACTAAAATGCTCAGCAGAATAGGCCTAATGGTCTTTCATGTCTGCTTGTTTGGTCAGCCCCCACCCTGGGTGCTGACCTTGCTGTCCCCCTCGCCTTCTCTGGCTTCTCCCTTCCCAGTTCCGGATATTCTTGCTGCATTGGATTTTGCTTCCAGAACCCTTCCCCTGTACCTGTCCCAACCCCTCTTGAACCCTCCACTGTCTCTGCCTCCACCAGCCCCTAGGCAGTGCATTCCATGGCTCCACCACCCTCTCAGTGAAGTAGCACCTCCTCCTTTCTCCCTGAATCTTCCCTCCAGCTTCCACCCATGCCCTCTAGTGCCCCTTCCTCCTTCCTTCAAGCACCCTGACTGTTCCTCCCTATTTACCCTCTTCATGTACCTGAAGACCTCTATCATGTCCCCCGTCCCTTCTCTCTTCCAATGTGTACATATTTAGCTCTTGAGCCTCTCCTCATAGGTCCTGTCCCCCAAGCCCCAAATCATTTTGGTTGCCCTCCTCTGGACCCTCTCCAGGAGGTTAATGTCCCTCTTTAAGTGTGGCCTCCAAAACTGCACGCAGTACTCAAGGTGCGGCCTCACCAAGCAGTTATACAGAGGGAGTATCACTTCCCTCCTTCTGGAGGTGATCCCCCTAGCGATGCATCCCAGCATCCTGTTGGCCTTGGCTGCTGCCCTCCTACAAGTCTCAGAGTTGTTCATCTTGACATCCACCACCACCCCCAGGTCCCTCTCAGCCATCGAGACTTGTAGCATTTCCCCCAGGGTGTACACTTGGCCTGGGTTTCTGGCCCCCAGGTGGAGTACTTTGCATTTCCCTGCATTGAACCTCAGCTTCCACTTTCTAGACCATCTTTCCAGAGCCTCCAGGTCCCCCTGTAGGGCCACCCTCCCCTCCTCCCCATCCACCACCACCCCCAGTTTCGAGTCATCTGCAAAGAGACTCATCTCACTCCTGATTCCTGTCCTTATGTCAGATACGTAGGCGTTGAACAGAAGGGGCCCAAGGACTGATCCCTGTGGGACCCCACTAATGACCCTCCTTGGGGATGAGACTATCCCACCAACTACGACCCTCTGGGTCCAGTCCTGGAGCCAATTGCCTATCCATCTGATCATCTGGTTCCCCACCCCCATTTCTCCTAGCTTATCCAACAGGCCCATGTGAGGAACAGAGTCAAATGCCTTGCTGAAGTCTAGAAAGAGGACATCCACTGGTCTACCCAGGTCCAAGGCACTTGTCACCCAGTCATAGAACTCCACCAGGTTTGTCTGACATGATTTTCCTGGGATGAATCCATGCTGTCTATCATCCAGGCACCCTGACTTATCCAGGTCCCCCCCTAGCCTCTCCTTGACAATGCCCTCCATCACCTTGCCCACCACTGATGTCAGGCTGACAGGCCTGTAGTTCCCTGCCACCTCCCTTGATCCCCCCTTGTGGATAGGCACTATATGCACCACCTTCCAGTCTTGGGGCACCCACCCTGTCCTCAGAGAGATGGTGAAAAGCTCTGCCAGGGGTTTCACCAGGACATCTGCAAGTTCCTTCAGCACTCTGGGATATAATTTATCCGGCCCTGGTGCTTTCTCCATCTTAAGGGAGCTGAGGGCTTCCCTCACTCTCTCTGCTGTGATTTCCACTTCCGGTACCTCTTCTCCCTGCTTAGCCCTCCCCCCACCTGCCAGTGATGCCTCCCCCTCTCCCCAGACCTGCCGATCGGTAAGGGTCCCCCCCTCCTCAGTATCTCTGTCTCCTCCCATGTATGATGCAGCACCCCCATTTTCCCTGGTGAAAACTAAGGTGAAGTACTCATTTAGTACCTCAGCCTGCTCCCCGGTCTTGTACCCATCTCTCCCTGATTTAATCCTGCTAATCTGCCCTTCACCCTTCGTTTTTCCCAATGTATCTAAAGAACCCTTGTTCCTCTCCTAATTTCCTGGCCAGGTTCTGCTCCTTCCTTGCCTTAGCCCTCACCACTCTAGTGGCTCTTCTAGCCATCAGCTCGTACTCCCCTCGATCCCTTTCACTCCTTGAGCACTTGAATTGCTTATAGGCTGCTTTCTTTCCCCGCACCACCTCCTGGACCTCCCTGGTCCACCAACAGGGTTTTTGGGCCCTACCGCATTTTCGTCTTACTCTTGCACAGGTGCTGGTAGCATCCTGCACCCCTCTCCTGATGATTTCCCACCTACTATCAGCGTCCATGTCTGACCCAATCCCATCCAAATGCTCCCTTAAGGATCCTTCCCATTTCCTTAAAATCCGCCCCCCTGAAGTCGGTTACTTCCGTCTTTGTGCAGCCTTCTACCCCTCCTAGGTCCAGGCAGAACCAGACCGTGGCATGGTCACTCCCCGCCAATGGGTCCCTTACCTCCAGGCCCCCAATCTGGTCACTGTCTGCCAGGACCACATCCAGTACCCGTGCCTCCCTGGTCGGTTCCCTCACCTGCTGAGTTAGGAACGCGTCTTGAAAGACATCCAACAACCTCTGTTCCCTGGTCACAGAGGATGTCATAGTCTCCCAGTCTGTTCCTGGCATGTTTAAGTTCCCCAACACCACCACCGTTCCTCTGTCCAGTCTGCAGTATCTCCTAACATCTGCCACCAGACTGTCCTCCAGCTTCTCCGCCAGGGCAGGGGGGTCTATACACCACTCCTATTTTTACTCTCTTGCCCCCCCTTGTTATCAAGGTGACCCAAATCGCCTCCACGGTTCCCTCCGCCTCCTCTACTCCCCCCATGCCAATGCAGTTTTTGACTATCATTGCTACCCCTCCTCCCCTTCCCTCCCCCCTGTCCTTCCTGAACATAGTGTAACCCTCCAGGTTCAGGTCCCAGTCATGTCTTGCAGTGGCCCAAGTCTCAGTGACCGCTGCCATATCCACTGCTCCCTCAGTTAGCATCGCCTGGAGCTCAGGCATTTTATTGCCCAAGCTCCTGGCATTTAGCAGGACTACCTTCCACCCCTTCTCTATAGTTCCATTTCCCCTGCTCGTGTTCCCATGGGGATTCTGTTTTCCCCTGGTCTGCACTTTGCCAGTTGGCCTTTTCCTGCAATCCTCCTGGTCTCCAGGGGGGTGGAGACAGAGTTCCTCCTTTATCGGCACCCCCTTGACAGCCTTTTCTCCCATCCCACCCCCCTTCACAAGTTTAAACCCCACTTTTCAGCAATGAACCCCTCTATTTTCAACTTAAGTATTCCCCTCCCCTCCAAATTGAGATGGAGTCTATCTCTAGCATACAGCTCCTTATCCTCCCAGGTCTCCCCCCAATCCCCCATCAACCCATACCCTCTGGCCTCACACCACTCCCTGAGCCACTGGTTTATCTCCCTAATTTTCCTTTTGCGTTCCCCACTAGCCCTTGGCACTGGCAGGATTTCTGAGAAGGAAACTGTGCATCCTATGTCATGACAGACCCTGGCGAGCTCCCTGAATCTTGCCTGTATCTCTAGCTCGCTATTTCCCTCAATGTCATTTGTACCCATGTGGACCAGTATGTCTGGGGAACCCCCACAATCCTTTGCCAGCTGATATACCTCGTGCTTAGCCCTGTGCACTGTTAGTCCAGGGAAGCATCTTGTTCTAACTGGCCAGGCTTCTCCTCCCTATCCCATTTGATACCCCTGATAATAGAACCCCCAGCAGGAGCACTCTGACCACTCCTTTCCTCCATCCCCCCTTCCATGTCCCTCATCCTTCTACAGGCCCTCCACCCAGCTGGCTCTTGTTCCTCCCCATCTGGGTGCCACATACCACCCCTCCTTATTTACCATGGCCACCCTCCCCTTCAATCCTATGCCTCTCCTCCTCCTGAGTATCCTTCTGTACCTTGCTAATTCCCCCCTCACTGCTCGCAACTGGTCCTTCTCCCCCATCTGCTAAACTAGGCTGGCTCATCCTCCCTTCCTTCCTGTCTCCATTTAGTTCCTCCTTGCTCGTCGTGCTCCCCTGGCCTAAACCCTCAGCTCCCTTTGCTGAATCCTCCTTGTACTTCTGGTCCTTCTCCTTTACCTTTCCTCCCAACTGGTCCTTCTCCTTGCACTTTCTTCCCTCTTCCCCCTGCCCCTCCTGCTCTGATTCACTGCTCCCCCCATTCTCCTGCATTCCAGGTCCCCCTGTTCTTCCTGCTATCTGGCCCCTGCCTCCTGCCTCCCACTCCCTTTCCGTCTCTAACCACCCCTGTCGTAGCTACATCACCCCCCTCATCCTTGAGCAGAAGAAGAGAATTGAAGCGGTTACTGAGTGCAAGGTCTGATCCACCTCCCCGCCTTGCTTCCTTCTGTCCAGCCCTGGCCATCTGCCTACTTCCCTGAGAATGTTGTCCCTCCGTCCCCCCTTTGTGAGGGTCCCCAGTTACCTGTTGCTTCCTTGGTAGTGTCCTTTTGGACCCCCCTCTGCCAGGGTCCATATGTGACCCCTGAGTATTCTCCTGCACTCCTTTCCCTATGCCCCACCCCCAGTGCTTGGTGCAACCCTGTGGGAGATTCCCAGGCCCCTTCCCCAACCATACCACCCCGTTCCCCCAGCTTTCTCCTAATCCCCGCAACCTCCTCCCTAAGCTGTGCTAGCTGGTAGCACACTGGGCAACCACCGAACTTCCAAGCCCAGTCCAGTATCATGGCTGCTCCACACCCTGTGCACCCCACCACCCTCCCAAAGATGCCAGCCCTAATGATGTGTGGTTCCATCCCTTCCAAATAGGTTTCCTTGGGTGAGCCCAGGTTCCCCCTAGTCCAAGATACCCCTACTGCCTAATCAGGTCACCCACTAATCTTAGAGACAGTCCCACTGTACACAGTAACCCTGTTACTAGGTGCAGTACAACACATTAAACTTATAAGGAAATGAACAACTCCCTAAGCTCCTCTCTCCCAGCCTTTAAATCCAACCCCAGTGGCTAGAACTACATGAGCTGCACCTGCAGCCTTTTCCTCCAATTGCAGGGCAGGTGTTCCCCTATAAATTCGCAGACTTCTGGGAGGAGGGTGGGGAGGCGGGTCCTGGGCAGACACCTGACTCGAGAGAGAGTGTATCAGCCCTGTGCTCCCTCCAAGCCCAGCAGCCAAAGAACCAGGCCCAAGCAAATCCCACCAAATAGGTTTTAAATCAGAAGAAATAGGCCTCTACCAGCGCAGCCTGTTACACAGTGAAACATCCACAAAATGAGCCCCACTTACAGCCACCAAATCAGTTTACAAACATCCAGCAGCCCCCAAAACAATACCCTGCTAGCCCCTTAGAAGTAAGAAAGAAAATAACTAACCTACCAAGTAAAATCCACAAGAACCCTGTGAAAACAACAGCAGCAGCTACTGTCCTGGGAACACAACTGATCCTGTCCCCTTCCAGTTCTTTCTGGGGCAGAGAAAGTGGTTGGATAAATTTAGTTTGAAATAATGGGTTATTAAATTGTTCCCCCTGTTTGCTCCAGCCATGTGCATTGATATTTTACCACGTCTTTCAGTCTGGCTCCACTTTTTAGCTTTCATGCTATGTCTCCCTTTTTTTTAAAATGTAACAAACGTGTTGTGTAATTTCCCTGGTCTGTAGTCTATTTTTATGTGCAATCTTTATAAGGAGTAGAGATGTTGTGAAGTTTTAGTTTGCTGGTGAAGTTCCAGTGAAGTGACTAAATTGGTGAATTTAGACCAATTTGCTGTGTAAACTTAACTGCAACTTCGCCCCGCACGTGGCTCAGAACTTCGCATACAAATTTGGCCATATTTGGAGAAGTTAAAAAGCAAAGTTTTGTGAGAGTCTTAGAAGGAGGCTCTTGGTAAAGAAATGCAGCTGTGGAGGACAGAAAATCTGTTATTTTGGGGGGGAATGATATGTTTCCTGATGGGGAGTTTTGTCAGAGTGCTGCCCATGGCTGATTTTTACTGTTGCTTTTGGGGCATTGCTATCCAGCATGATCTCCTACTCCCCCCTGCTCCTCAGTCAGTGCCTTGCCTTTCTCTGCACTGCACTGAGGGGGAGGATGGAAGTATAAGGAATCTGGGTGGGGTTCGACAAAAAGGATCAGGGATAAGGGGTGGGGGTTAGTGTTAGTAAATGCCAGGAGTTTGGGAAACAAGTTGCCAGAGTTCCAGGCCATGCTGTTCGAGGGAGGGGTGGATGTGGCGGCAGTCACGGAAACGTGGGCCAACAAAAATCATGACTGGGACCTAAATGTACGGGGGTACACTATGCTTAGGAAGGATAGAAAGGAGGGCAGAGGGGGGTGGAGTGGCTATGTTCATTAGAGATGACATAGAAATTGCTATGGTAGAAGAGGCAGAGGGAAACGTGGAGGCCTTATGGGTCACCTTACGATCCCCAGCAGGAGATAAGGTCAAGCTGGGTGTAGCATATAGGCCCCCCGGGATGAGTGATGTTCTAGAGGATGGTTTGCTGGACAACATCATTGCCCAGTGTGGTCCAAAAGGGGAAGGAGTGGTGTTGATAGGGGACCTTAATATGCCAGGTACTAACTGGGGAACCATGTCCTCTAAGGTGCCAAGGAGCAGAGGCTGCTGGATGGCTTCCAGGATGTGTTCTTAACACAGCATGTGATGGAGCCCACAAGGGAGGGGCATGTCCTGGATGTGGTTCTGGCAGATGGGGATCTGGTAAGGACATGGTTGTACAGGACCCCTGACTGGGAGTGACCACAATACTGTCTGGTTTCAAATAAGCATTGGGGGAGTGGGGGTGAGATCTAGGACACTGGCAGTGGACTTCAGGGGCAGACTTTATGGGCATGGAAATATTCTCAAGGATCACTTGAGGGGATTACCTCAACAACAAGTGTGGAAAGGAGATGGGAGGTCATAAAGCAGGGACTTCATGGGGCAGTCAGGATCTGCGCTAAGTTGAAGCGTAAAGGAGCAAGGTCACATAAACCATGCTGGTGGTCCAGTGAGGTCCAGGTAGCAGTCAGAGAAAAGAAGGCGGCTTACAAAAAATATAAAACAACAAGAGGGGATAGGGATAAGGAAATGTACCAGCTTGCATCTAGAAAAGTCACCCGTATGGTGAGGGGAGCAAAGTCCAGTAAAGAGCATCGGCTGGCACAGGGGATACATGGAGGGGAAAAGGGGTTCTTCCGGTACATTGGGGAGCGGAGAAAAACTAAGGGCCATCTCAGCAGATTGAGATCAGAAGGAGGGTGGGTGGAAGAGGCGAGGGACCAGGCAGAGGTATTTAACGAGTACTTTGCCTCTGTGTTCACTAGGGAGGGGGATGGGATATCTACAAAGCAAGGCACAAAGGGGATAGAAGCGGCAGGGAGTGGGATCAGGGGAGCAGCAGAAATGGAGCAAAAGGGAGGGAAAGGTACCCCAGGGGTGTCGCATCTGGATAAGGATAAAAAGACCAGTAAGGTGGAGGGGACGGATGATGCCATCCCCACCAAAAGGGTGTGGTTTGCCCTCAAGGCCCTAAAGAAAGACAAATCTCCTGGGCCGGATGGCATTCATCCGAGAGTACTATGGGAATTGGCGGACATACTGGCTGCACCCCTGGCGGAGCTTTTCAACAGGTCACTTGAGACAGGGAGGGTACCTAGGGATTGGCGAGAGGCACATGTGGTACCAATCCATAAAGGGGGGTCGAAGGAAGTACCAGGAAACTATAGACCCATCAGTTTAACCTCGGTGGTGGGAAAATTAATGGAGAGTACTAAAGGAACGATTGGGGTTTACTTGGAGGAGGTGGGAGGTCTGGATAGTCGGCAGCATGGGTTTGTGCCAGGTAGATCATGTCAAACCAACCTTGTAGAGTTCTATGAATGGGTAACATCAGAACTGGATAGGGTAAGCCTGGGATGTATTATTCTTGGACTTCAGCAAGGCGTTTGACTCTGTCCCCACAATGGTCTGGTGGAGAAACTGATGGGGTTAGGAGTAGGCCCTTTGATGGTCAGATGGATTGAAAACTGGATAGCTGGACGCACTCAGAGAGTAGTGGTCTGTGGGGAGCTCTCGAACCCTACAGAGGTTGGTAGTGGGGTACCACAGGGCTCGGTCCTGGGTCCAATCCTGTTTAATGCATACATATCAGACATCAGGGATGGTATAGGGTGTGAAATGAGTCTCTTGCGGATGACTCCAAGATGGGAGCAGTAGTTGAGGGAGAAGAGGGAGGTTGGCCCTGCAAGGGACCTGGACACCCTGGAAAGCTGGGCTCACACATGGAATTAAATTTCAATATCACCAAGTGCAAGGTGTTGCATCTTGGTCGGGAAACCTAAACACAGGTACACCCTGGGAGGGAGGTGCTGGAAGCCTCAACAGGGAAAAAGACCTAGGGGTCATGGTGGATACATGATGAATAACACTGAGCAGTGCAGGAGAGCAGCTAGCAAGGCAAACAGGATGTTGGGATGCATCGCAAGGGGGATCACCTCTAGGAGCAAGGAAGTGATTCTGCCACTGTACAATGGACTGGTTAGACCACACCTTGAGTACTGTGTGCAGTACTGGAGACCACACTTGAAGAGGGACATACAGCTCCTGGAGAGGGTACAGAGGAGGGCAACAAAGATGATACGAGGGCTAGGGGATTTGACTTACGAGGACAGACTTGAGGAGCTCTGCCTGTTTTCATTGGAGGAGAGGAGACAGGGGACATGATTGAGGTCTTCAAGTACCTCAAGGGAATAAATAGGGTAAACATGGAGGATCTTTAGACTAAAGCAGGAAGGCATCACCAGAGGGCATGGTTTGAAGTTGGAAGGTGGAAGGGTGAGGGGAAAAGAGGAGGAGGTTTTCACTGAGAGGGTGGTGGACCCTTGGAATGCTCTGCCTGGTGAGCTGGTTCAGAGATCCACAGTGGAGAGCTTTAAGAAAGGGTGGGACAGACACAGAAAGTGGATGTATCAGATGATGGCCTGTCCCGGGGGGGTGGGGATGGATGATAGGGGTTTCTGGAGCACAAGGGATGGGAGGGTCTCGGCACCCAACTAAGGATCTTGGTTCGAGCAGACTTGATAGACCATAAGGCCTAATCTGCTGGCAAATAGTATGTTAGTATGTTAGTATGACTTCTGTCACCTCCCCATGTGATACCTTGGAGTGTTTTTTCTGAGTGGAGGTGTGGCTAATAATGCCCCTCTTTGCTGGTACTCCCTTCCCACCAGCTACTGCTAATTTCTGATGAGCAAGCCACGTTGCTGATGAATGTATTATTTGAAGGTGAGTATGTTGCTCACCAGTCCCATGAGTTCCCTTTTTACCAGGGCAAACCTTAGAATGGTACCGTTAGCATATAACCACAGTGTCATCCTCAGTATCCAGAACATAGAAATCCCATACATTAACAATAATACACAACAGGATGGGTGGTACTGGGCTATGCCTGACCACCCAGGGAAATAATGAGGCCCCATGCCACACATTGAGGCCTTACAACCCCTGGAAGTGGGGTTATAGCCCACACGACCCACCCTGGAGTGCATTATTGTGCTTAGAAAATGGTATTTAATATGGTAAAGAAAACGTAAAAAAAGTGCAAAAAAATTTAAAAAGGAAAACAATAACACATTTGAATGTAAAGTAGTTCTTCCATTGGGTAAGTACCAAAAGGGGGGGCGCTGCAGCTTTACTGAGTTATTTTGTCTGCTTACTGATCCAGCTGCCAGCATTATGTTTTTTGTTTCTGTCACTGCCCCCTCACACACACACACATACACATAACACATAGCATTGTATTTATTGTGACCAAGAATTGTGTTTTTTTTATTTTATTTTAAATTCATCTTTATTAACAAATAGGTACAACCACATTTCATTCATCACAGTGTAAGTCTTTCGGTTTACATTTCATTCAAACTTATTATGTCATCACAGAGATATCTTACTTCCTAGATTTTTACCATAATCCCTTTTCCTCCTTCTCCTATGGCTGTAAAGCCCAGTCTCCCTGTACTCCCCTCCACGATGTTCATTTAGTCCATCTACGTGTGAACAGATCTGTTCGTGAGTTCACTTTGTAGGTTAGTTCTTCTGTGTCCATGATTTCCTGTACTGTTGATAACCATTGCGTATATGTTGGAGGGTTGCTTGACAGCTACTTCCTGGCAATGGATTTAGGGGCTGCTACCAGTAATATGTTCCACCAATATAAAGCATCTGGTCCTTTTATCTCAAGTGGAGGGAGACTGAGTACCATATGAGTTATATTTAATTTTGTGGTTATCAAGAGCAGTTCCCTCACTGCCTATAATATCTGGTCCCAGAAGTGTTGCAATTTCGGGCATTGCCAGAATATAGGAGAATGGTGGCCAGGTGGTTCTGAACACATTCTCCAACATTCTGCAGTATGTAATGGGCTCCATTTGGTTTGTAAGACTGGAGTATAGAAGAAACGTGTTTTAATTTTCCACGCATATTCTTGCCACATTGGAGAACACATAGTTCTATGTGTTATGTAGAATATCTTGTTCCATTCCTCTTCTGATATCTGCCAATCTATCTCCTCTACTCACTTTTTCTTTAGGACTAAATTACTATCTGTATACAGATTTCTGAAGGTTTTGTACAGATTAGATGTGTGTCCCTTCAGAAGTGTTTCTCTCTGGACAGCTTGCATTATATCTATCAGGGAGAGTATATTTTTTGATGTGCGTGTCTTTTTTTGTAATTCTAAAATATATGTCCTGAGCTGCAAGTATCTAATATGGTCTCTGTTCTGCAGTTGGTATGTTTCCTTAATCTGAGAAAATTCTTGCACTACATCTCCATCCATCATCTGCCCCAATGTCACAAGGCCCTGCCTTGACCATCTCCTAAACATGTGATCCATTTTGGCTGGAGGGAATGAGTTATCCCAGGCAAACCATCTCAGTGGTCATAGGAGGTTGGTTAATTTATATTTTGTCCAAGCTCTATAAGCTGCTCTTAATGTGTTCCTGACTGTCATGAGAGGGATTTCCCCAAGGTGACTCTTAAATGATACATCTGTTATTCTTGCTCCTAAGGGAGTCTCTGTTGCTTCCGTTTCTATGTCCTTCCAATGGTTCACATATTAATCCATGCTCCAAAGAAGAAGAAATCTTAATTGGGCTACTAAGTAATAATCCTCTAAGTTCGGAAGTGCTCTGCCACCTTTATTTTTATCTAGACCCATTATGGAGGCTTTCATTCGGGGTTTTCGGGTTCCCCAGACATATCTGGAGATAAGTCCCTGCCACATCTGGAATTGTTTAATGGAAAACCTCAGAGGTAGATATTGAAACATGTAGAAAAATCTTGGTAAAATGTTCATCGTAACCGATTGTATGCAGGAGTGCACAGGGAATTTTGCTAATGACCACCGTGAAATGTCCTGTTGTATTTGAGTGAGAAGAGGGTCAAAGTTAACATTGAGAAGTTTAGAGAGGTTTTTGGGTATAGTGATCCCTAAGTATATGATTTTAGGGGTGTCCCAATTTAATGAGAGTTGTTGTTTGATTTCTTTCACAGGATTGTAATGGAACTTAAGGACTTTAGTTTTATTTTTATTTAGGGCATATCCTGCATGCCTACCAAATTCCTCTAATATGGCCCAGACATGGGGAATTGAGAGGTCTGGCTGTGTGAGATATGCATAGATACATAGATACATAGACAGTGTCAGCAGATAAGGGCCTATGGCTCACCCAGTCTGCCCATTTGAGCTTGTAAGTTCAGTTTGTTTTCTAGAAGTCTGTTGCTCCTTACCCCGACCTCTAGAATTCCTTTATGTCTATCCCATGCATTCTTAAATCCCATGATTGTTTCAGCCCCCACCACTTCCTCTGGCAGGGTGTTCACTTATCCACCACCCGTTCTGTGAAGAAATTCTTTCTCATGTTTCCTCTGAATCGTCCTCCTCCAACTTCAACCCATGCCCTCTAGTCCTGGAACATCTTTTTGGCTTAAAATAGTGTTTTCCTGCACCTGTTCCTCCCTGTAAGATACTTGTATGTCTCTATCATATCCCCTCCTCCTCTCCTCCAGGGAATACATGTTCAGTTCCTTCAACCTGTCTTCATAGGACTTGTGATGCAATCCATGCACCAACTTTGTTGCCCTCCTCTGAACCTTCTCTACCCTGTCTATGTCCTTATGTAGGTATGGTCTCCAGAACTGTACACTGTACTCCAGGTGGGGCCTCACTAATGTCTTGTATAGCGGAATTATGACCTCACTTTTCCTGCTGGTAATGCCGCTGCCTATACATCCCAGCATCCTATTTGCTTTACCTGCTGCCTTGTCACACTGTTTCCCTACCTTGAGGTCATCAGAGATGACAACCCCAAGATCCCTTTCCTGCTTGGTGCATGCTATATCCTCACCCCCAACTGATATATTGTGCCAGGGTTTTGTGCCCCATATGCATTATCTGCACTTCTTTGCATTGAATTTCAACTGCCAAACCCCTGACTTCAAGTTTCTGCAGGTCGCTTCTCATTCTGTCTACACCCTCTGGTGTGTCTACTCTGTTACAGAGCTTTGTGTCATCAGCGAACAGTGAAATTCTGCCTTCTAGATCCTGCGCAATGTCACTGATGAAGATGTTGAATAGGACCGGTCCCAGCACTGATCCCTGTGGTACCCCAATGGTCACTCTTCCCTCTGTGGAGTGACAGTGACAGTGGAGTGATATAAAAATACATTGTCTGCATAAAGCGACAATTTATGGTTTGTATTTCCAATTTTCACCATTGTTACCATTGGGTCCCTCCTTATGGCCTCTGCCAGTGGTTCTATATAGAGGGTGATTAAAATAGGTGATAAAGGGCACCCCTGGTGAGTACCCCTACCCAGCCCAAACCTCTCAGAAAGACCTCTGTTAACTTGCACACAAGCCTATGGACCTACATATATGTTCTGGAGATTGATCACAAAATCCTGGGGGAAGCCCATGTGCTCCAGAGTCAGAAAAAGGAAACTCCAGGAGACCTGGTCAAATGCTTTTTCTGTGTCTAGGCTCATTAGGCAGGCAGGCATGTGAGCACGGTTGACAGTATTTATGATGTTGATGGTGCGTCTGACATTGTTTACTATCTGAGGGATTATAGTCTAAAGCCTTTGAGTTATTATAGTTGTGAATAACTTGTAATCCATATTTAGTAAGGAGGTGGGTCTATAAGACTCACATTCAGTGGGGTCTTTACCAGGTTTGTGTAAAACAGTGATGGTAGTACCTCCTCTCCTTCCTTCCAAACTGTATTGTATGTGTCGCCTAGTAAAGGTATTACTGCTTTACTAAATGTTTTATAAAATTCTCCTCCAAATCCATCTGGGCCTGGACACTTTCCAACTTTGTCTTCTTTGATGGCCATACAGATTTCTGGGGAGGATATACGAGTCATAAGAGTGGTACTTTGTTCCTGTGACAAGGTAGGCAGGTTTAGATATTGCAGGAACCTCTGTTTCTCTTCTAGAGGGGATTCTTGTTGGGCTTAATATACTGTAGTTCTTTATAATAAGTGACAAACGCTTTCGCTATTTGTTCCCTCTTACATGTCAGTTGACCTGATGATGGGTGTTTGATTTTTATAATATTTGCTTTGGCTGTTTGCTGTTTTAGTCTGTAGGCCAGGTATTTAGTCACCTTGGGTCCTCCCTCATAGTATGATTGTTTTAGGTATAGTAATGTTTTCTCAGTTTCTGCTTTTTGTATTGCTTGTATTGCCTTTATTATTTTCTTTTTTTTCCCCTACATTTGCTGAGACCATTTGGCTTTTTGTTGGGTTTCTAGTAATTTAAGTTGGGCTAAGAGGGCATCTAATTGCCTATTTCTTTCTCTTTTCTTGAATGCTACTATAGAGATCAGTTTGCCTCTAATTATTGTTTTGATCGTGTCTCACAGAATCTGTGGTGCGGTATCTTGTCTGGTGTTGTCTTCCACAGCTGGGTTTATTGTCTCTTGGATTTTAGATACGGTGTCTTTGTCCCTCAATAGATAGACATTAAATCTCCACTGGGTTTTTTTCTTTTCAAGCCGCAGATTCAGTTCTAGAAATACAGGTGGGTGGTCAGAGTGTACTGTGATGCCCACCCACATAGATTCAAAGTAAGCCAGGACTTTGGAGAATGTAAAAAACATGTCCAATTGGGAATAAACCTCGAATCTAGGCGAGTAACATATGTAATCCCTAGTATTCAGATACTTCTCCCTCCATATGTCTATTAGACCTAAGTATCCTTGGAGCCTTTTGAATTGTTTCATCATTTTGTTTTTAGTATCAGGGATCTTAGATGTCGTATCTAAGTTTCTGTTCATAGTTAGGTTCCAGTCCCCACCCACTAATAGTACTCCTTTAGCTTTTTCAGTCACTAGAAATATAAGTTCTGAATAGAAGTTTATCTGTGAGCTTGGAGGTGCATAGACATTTACCAAGGTGACCCATGTGTCTTGAATTTGTCCTGTCATCAGCAGATACAGTATCTCGCCCCCGGGTCAGTCACCACCTCTTCTTCCTCAAAGGGTAGGTCTGCTGAGAGAAGAATAGTTAGCCCCCTTTTCTTCCCTCTATCTAGGGAAGCATGGTAAACCACTGGGAACACTTTTGTTTTAAGTTTTGGTGCTTCCTCCTGGAGACAGGTGCGTCTCCTGCAAGAAGACTATAGGACACTTTTGATTCTTAAGGAATTTCTGGATTTGTCTTATTTTAACAGGATTGTTTATCCTATTTATATTGTAGGATTAGTAGTTATATTGTGATAGCCATAGGTAAAGTAAGGGGTCAGATAGCTGATATTAGAGAACTCTCTCTTTACCTTTTGATCTGGGTATGACATTGGTAATTTCAGAATGCAGTTGTACCTTTGAATGAACTTAGTCTCCGAAATATAAACTTTAAAGTAAACGAACATTTCCAACATTAACAAACAGCAACATATAAAACCATAACACTGCCATTCTGCTCATTAGTAGGTTCAGTTTCAATACTTGTAAGTCATAATTATTGTAGGATGTAGTTCCCAGATTGCACCTGGATGTTTTGGGTGCAGGTGTGGCTATCCAGTTAGCCTCCAATTCTCCTGCGTTTTGGGGAGGTAACTGTAATTTGGATCTCTTCAGGTAACCCATTGTTCTAGCAGTTTAATCCCACGTTGACTAGCCTTTGACAGCCGAGTCTGGTTGACCCGGACCCCTCCCCGATCCTTTTGCCTGTATCATTTGTTCCTTTGTGTAGCCTTGCCCTACAGTATTACAGTAGGAGAGGGGGAGGATAGGACCCATGCATTTTCTGCATGTTCTGGGGCTGCTAACAGTCACAAATCAGTGTATGGGAGTCTACTGTGGTGCTGCATTGAGGAGCTCTGAGTCCCTCTTCCTTGTACTCCAGAGCAACTCGGTAATCCATTTGGACGCTCAGACTTCACCCCCTCCTTCTTCCTCACAGGGACCCGTGAGTGGGCTGAGGTCCCTCTTACAAAGGATCCCCCCCTTCAGGGGGTTTCTCCATGCCCTTTGGCGCAAGTAGGGTGCCAGTAATGTCTGTGGCTACAAGTCTGTGTTCCTGCTTGAAGCACATGGCGGCCTTCCTCTAAATTACTATAAAACACATTCCCAGAGCTGCTGTACATCCTCTTAAAAGGAGGCCCCTTCCACCACCAAGCATGACTGCAGTACCAAGATGTATAAATTTAAAATTTAAACAGTAAATATTAGGACATTACCAACATTAAAGGATATGTGTCAACTGATTTAGTCCTGTATGTCATCTCAGCACCAGACCCCAGTCTCAAGGTCCCATAAATTTGAGGCGAGTCCCATGCTTGCTTGCAGTCCTGTCTTTTCATGTATTCAATCTGGGTGCATGGGGTTTTGGAATACGAGTATCGTTGCATCCTGGTGAATTATTTCCTCTGAGAATTGCTTCTATCTGGACTTTCAAGCCGTAGCCCTTCAGCATCTCACCCAGGTTGTGCCTCAGGTTATTCGGTTCTTTTCCCATTGGAAGCCCTCTCTTATCTCCTTTGTGTTCTACTAACCAGGCTGTCTGCATTAGCTTTTTCTTGAGTTGATCCTTGACTAGCAGTGGGGCCTCTATTTCCTGCTCCTTCAGGTATCCGGATGCTGCTAATAAGTCCTGGAAGACCCGCGTGCCTTGTTCAGTTTCTACCTTCAATCGAGCTGGGTAAAGAACTTGTGCCTTTATTTGCCTGTCGTGGAGTTGCTTTAAGATGGGCCATAGCCTTCAGAGGGTATCCTGGACCGCTGTGGTATAATCGTTGTCAAGATTCAATCTGTGCTGCTGGAATTTTATCTCCTTTTGTCACCAGGCCCTCCGGAGGAGTTCTTCTTTTGTGGTATAGGAGGTCATTTTAAATATCAATGATCTCGGTCTAGCTCCAGCATTTGGTCTTGGGCCTAGTGAGCAATGCGCCCTATCCATTGCAAGGTCAAAGTCACTGGGTAGCTGCAGCGTCTTCCGGAGTACCTCTTGAACAAATTAAATCACACTGGGGGATCCATCTTCTGCCCCCTTGGGAATGCCATATAATTGTCAGTTTTGACGGCAACTCTGGTCATCCAAATCATCTAGCCGATGAGTCAATTCCCTTTCTCGGGCCAGGAGATACAACATCAGTCTGTCGTGATGGTCTGTCGGCTCGGAGACCACTGAAAGTCCCAGTTCCAGTTGATCTGTCCGATGCTCAATCCTGCCAAGTCTGCCTTCAGATCAGTAAGTGTATGGTCGATTTGGACACCGTTTGTGCCGTCTTCATTATGGTTGCAATTAGGTCTGTGTCCTCCAGGGGGTTCAGGGAAGCCATGCGGCCTTCACGGTCAGAAATACCGGAGTGCGAGTGTTGTTTTTCAGCCTGCAGCAGGTCCTTTAATTTTTAGACCGGGGTGTCTGAGTTCCTTGGCATAAGGGCTTTCAACCGGGTGCCTTTTGCTGGTGAATTCATTTATCTCCAGGGCTGATTAGGGTTGATTTCGATCGGGGGCAGGCTGAGCCAGAGAATCAAGCTGTTATTGCCTTGCCAACGTCACCGGAAGTCTGTGTTTTTTTTTTTTAATTAGCAAATTGACTGTGAGCATGCATACATATTCAGCATTCAGGTTGAAAAGGATGATCATGGTCAGACAGTAGCGTGAACATGGTTGGACAGCTCAGGCAGGAATGCAGTCAGGACACTAGACAGCTTACAAGGGACAGGAGAGTGACGGCACATCAGATAAGAAATGGCATGAGTGCTAACATCACATTTCATTTCTGTCTTTTAAAATACTGTTTTTTGGTGCTTTCTGATTTCAATTTAAGAGCAGGGAAGCTGGAAGTCAATTCCAAGCATGGGAACGGAAGGGCAAGCTGGCATGACAAGAGCAAAAAATGGTGTCTATTTTGTTTTCGAACATTCTATTTTGGCACACTGATCTAAACTGTGAAGAAGTCATCTGGCACTGACACTGCTTGTTTGCCATCTCTGTTCACTAATACCAGCCCAGGTGCCAAGTGCTGTCTGCCAATCACATTACAGGATTTATCCAACCCATTTTCTAAGAGGGATTTAGACACTCTCGGCTTCATGATATGTCCCAGTGCTTGGACAAGAAGTATTTTCTATTTGTGGAAGTGCTGAACCTTTTAACCTGTTTATAGAAGAATTACCATAACAAGAAGGGGCAGAGTTTTCAACTGGGGTATCATCATCACCACTACTACCAGCAACACTCAGATTGGCACCACCCTTTCTCATCTTCCCTTCTGGCTCCCACAAGCGATCTTCATAGTCATCATAACCATCCTCCTCTGCCTCCACCTCTAACTCTTTAGAAATGTTACCCACTGCTGCCACAACCAGTTATCCCTCCTCCTTTTCATCTCCCTCCTCCTTCACTACCTCCTCTGCTACTGGATCCAATTCAGGCTGTGGAATACTAGCCATAACTTTGCCTAGGATCTGCCTTGGTTCTGCACCAGCAGCATCCTTACCCTTATCTTCCTCTGTCGAACTGGGATCAATTATTTTTTTTAACTATGATATCCTGCTCATGCTGTCACTGCTGCCTCCCTCAAGCACTAGACCCACTGCATCTGATGATGAAAAAAGCTAGGCACTAGTACTAGTCAGTTTCAGTTTATTGATCGACTTTGATGTTGTTAACAGTCAAAGTCATGACAAATGTTAAAATAACACAATACAAAATATATAAAAATTTTCACAAACAAGGACATACACCAGACCTATACATAATAAATACAGACCACATTGTAAATCAATATAATTACACAGTGTTTTCACATTTCATTTCCTAAGCAGGGATATTTTTCATTCAGATGGAATATACAAAACCTAAGCCAATTCACTAAGAAAATAGATTTATATATATAAGAATACAATTCACAAGGGAGGTATGACATAGGGAATCAGAACCCGACAGAATTATTCATGAATCTAAATGACCTTATCTTTCAAAGTTCTAAAATGTTTTTTCTTGATTTTAACAACTGACGCTATAAACTTAGCTATCATTAAAGCATCATCTTGGTTTTTAGGATGAAGAAGTATGAATACTCTATCATAATTGGTATTTGCATATATTTTCAAAAAATTCAATAAAAAATTATTCCTTGGTTTAGTGTATAATGGACAAATGTTAGTAATATGGGCTAGTGTTTCCTGATGTCTATTCTTGCATTTGCATTGATGATGCATTTCACTTAAATCATTGTTTGAAATATGTATATTATTATAATATACATATTTGGAGGTTATCAATTCAAACCTAGTCCAAGATATTAATTTCCTCTCATCAGGAGTAATTGGCAGTGTTAAATAGTCCTCCAGGCAGTGACTCATTTTGGTTTCTTATTTTACACATATCTAGACTTCTCGCCTTTTTGAATAGCTTTTCTTTCATTAAAGTCCTGAATTTCAGTGAGATGTTAATATTTCTATTATAATCTTTCCATAAATTGGTCATTTCCACATTCCTAAGATTCTTGTCCAGAGCTGATAGCCATTTGGAGTTGTGACCATCTTTTAGCCATGCAATTTTTCATTTAAGAAAGTACAGGGAAGTTATTGAGTTTGTTATTTATTATTCTTAACCAATAAGAAGATCCCACTCTATAAATGACTGAATGGGTATCCTTCCAAGCTTAGATCTCACCATGGCATTTGCCATAGAGATGGGAACGGCCAGCAATGCCTTGTAATAGTATGATAAAACATTTTCTACTTCTGCTAGTCTGCTGTTATGTGGTATCCCCAAACTTCGGCTCCATATAATAAAACTGGATTTATCTTAACTTCTCCTGCTTTCAGGGCAGAAGTGATAGAGTTACCCCCGTATTTTAGATTGAATTTTGGCAAAGCTCTTGCTATTGTCGTTGCCTTTAAATTTTGATCCCTTTGATGGGAGGCCTAATTAGTTGTACGTGTAAACTTTACTCCTAAATAGGGGTAGTTATCTACTATTTCAATTTAGTTTTCTCCAAAAAAGAAATACATTTTTCAATGATATTTTCTTTGATTACTAAATATTATTATTTTGGTTTTATTTAAATTTATCTTTAATTCCAAAAACTCGCACTTCCTTTTAAAAATATTGATTTTCTTTTGCAGTCCCATTTTTGATAGGGCAAACAAGACAACATAGTCTGCATAAGCTAATGAGTGCAGGGGATTATTGTTAATTTTGGGGGAATCCAGTTTGGTCTCCTTATCAAAATACAACAGGCCATTAATATAAATGTTGAACAGCAAGGGAGCCATTAAGCAACCCTGCTTAACACCTTTATGGTGTCAAAATATTCAGTTAAATTTCCATTATTATCATATCTTATGGAGGATCTAGTTCTGAAATGAAATAAACCGATCATAGTGAACAACTAAGACATAGTACTAGTCATACTACCTCGGGTAATTTTGTGAGTAGAAAAAGTAGCTTTTACTATTTCTCCTGATGAGACTGCACCAACTGATGCTACCCTCCTTTTTAAGGCTACATGGGCGGAGCCATGCAGACATGTTGCTGTCATCATAAAAAGGAGTCTGAATTCCTAATGCAGTACGCCTTTATTGTTACAAGGGAGTGAAATGAAATCAAGTCCCTGTTTTCTGCATTAACTAAATTGTGTTTCCTCCCCTCTCCCCTCCTCCCCACAGCTGTGTTGTTAGGAGGGAGTGGAATCCCTCCGCATTTAACAGATCTGCTGTCTGAGGTGGGTGTTGAGTGGGAGATACTGTATCATCAAGAGAAACACAAGTCCCTTTTAAAAGAGCATCAAAAGTATACAGTAATCTTTCAAAGTCACACAACACACACACGCGCACGCGCGCACACACACACACACAGACACACACTGACTTTCATCAAAAGTAAACAGTGATCTCTCTCTCTATCTTTCTCTCTCTCACACACACGCACACACTTTCATCAGAGACTCAGCAAGCCATAAAAAGGAGATACCATTGCAAATTACTCTACTGAGCCAAAAGGGTAGTAAAGCAAATTGACAACCTCCTGGTAAACCTCCATAAATCATCCAAGTACCTTCAGAAATAGCCTTTTACTTTAGAAGAATCATGAAAAAATGAAACTGCTGCCCTGCTCACTTTAGGCAACTTCATGAAACAAGACATACTATTTGAGAGGCACTAAAACAGATATGAAAACAAGCATTTGTCAATACCGAATGTTCATGGCTTGCATTGCTGCTGTACAGGATCCTGCTTGTACACATTTTATTACATATTAACCCAAGACAGACCACATGTGATGTAAAATGTCATTTGCAACGGTGTCCAGATTTTACACCATTTTTACTGCATTTAGCCACTATAATAGAGGTGAGATGCAATATCTCAATTTTAGTGTGTGGTCCTGCTTTTATAATGTATTTTTCTAGGACAGGTCATTTTAGATGAAACAGCTCCTTTTTGGTGGGGTTCTGCTGTAGGGTCATGTGTTTTACACAGTGTTGCAGTATATTTGCCAAGGATAACCCAGCTGAGATGCAGTATCTCTTTTTCAATGGGGTCCTGTTTTAACATGTTTTTTATTCCATTTAGTAAGGATAACGCAGCCCAGATGCTATCTTGTTTTTGGTGGGATCCTGCTTTCCCCAGTTTCTACTCTGTATTTACTGGAATATGGATATGGAGCCTAGCTTGGGGCTCAGTTTATTACAACAAAAACTGTACTAGGTGCTCATCTTAAAGGAGCACTGCACTAAAACTGTAAGTCATATTTTAAATATTGGTTCCAATTTTTTGCGGAGGCACATGGACTACAGAGAAACTATCAGTAAGGTGTGCCCGGAAAAATAAAGCATGCCTTTTTGTGTACATAAACTCTGCAATGGCCATTTGTATTCACATGATAATGAATTATTGTTTTAAAATAAAACAGTTACCAGCCATCCCTTTAAGTCTGTTAAATGTGGCATGGGTTACTGTTGATTTTTGTACAACTTGTCTTATTGTGATCACATATTTATGACAGGCAGGTTTTTGTTTTGATCATTAAGTTAAAAATACACTAGATAAATCCCATAATATGCTGTTGCTGAATACATGATGAAAGTGAGATATTCAGATGATTTTGTCTGATGCAGTTAGGAACAGAAACAGTGCTTCTCTATATGAACTTCTGATGGCTTGCATAACTCATCATTTCCTAGTGTGAAAATGTCAAGCTGCGAAGTTTAAACTGACGAATAGCCTTTATTTTAACCAGTGTAGGAGGGTGTGGGAATACACAACACTAGACACAGCGGCAAGAGTGTAAAACACACAAATCTGTTGTGTGATATTTATTTTCAAAAGGATTTATTCTTAACTTCAGAATTAATAATATCCAAAATAATCCAAAATAAGAAAAAATAAACAAAAATAAGAAAAATAATAGCTCTCCCGAGCTCCTGCAATGTTTTACCTTAACAAAGCTGCCACAGAGTGAAAAACAATTACTAAACCATAATTTCCACAATCTTCTGTGCTTTCCTGTTGTGCCTGCATGCAGTACAACTCTCCCAACTCTACTAGCCCTCTGATGTTTTGTGAGGGTTTATATATAGATACCTAGTAACATCATCTGGTAAGCTGACCCACCCTAATTCTAATACAAAATAAAATCTAGGCTAGTACAGGCATGCGGGGGTTCAGCTTAACCCATAATTATTTATTTATTCGACCAACAAAAGGATTCAGCATCCTGTTCTTATCTAGTGGCTTTAAAAACCTTTATTTTAACTATATAATGTTTAGGGCCACTTAAAGGCCTAAGACCCTCCCTTCTTTTGATGACATCATGAGAAGTAGTACTATAAATAGGGCTTAGTTTGGGCCTGCTGGCTCTAAAGAGACCACCAGTTTCTATTGGGAGCCATAAGGAATAGGTAGTGTTCTGGGGCTTTCTGCCACCCCTCCCCCAACCATACTTTCATTCACTGATCCTTGTGTTTTATTTATTCCTTAACATAAATAAAACCAGTGTGCTATGCTCATATATTTTGTTATGACCAAGTACTTAGATATATCTTGATGAATAATAAGAGTCTGTAAACATCTTTTACTTTATTTAACTTCAAGGCATATTCTTCTGTCCTTACTTGCTACAGCATTTAACTAAGAATGCCTGGCTCTCTGAACACACAAAAGAAAGTAATGCTGCATGTACCTGTCTCGTTGGCTGAAATTGTCAGCTGATGGGTTACATTTCAGTTGGGCCTTTATTTCCCTTTTAGGGCTTTTCTTAGCCCTGCCTTATTAATTTTGGTACAAAAATTATTATAAGGGGCCCCTTTCAACAGTAAAGGACTCCGCTGCTCTTGCTGTGCTGCTCGAAGAGCTATAGGGTAGCACTGCAAGCTATCGGATAAATTATGTACATTGGAGCCTATTTACTCAGCTCTGATCGTCTATTTTAGGTTCTCTGACCCTTCAGGAGAATTCCTGCTTTGATCAATTATTTTCTTCTAGGCACCTGAGTGGGTGCTTCTGTGCAGTCGCTATCCTCCTCCCTGGGTTTTGCAATCATGCCAGGGGAGGGGCCGGCAAGGGCTGCACCAAGAAGAAAAGGGGAAAAAAAATACTTTTTATTTAATCCGCAACAATCGGCAACATTAGCTCCATTCCCTAGCAGTAATTAATGGGGTCTTTATTATTCATTATACAGGCGTCCCTGTACTAATTCTTGCTACAACCTTTTTAAAGGCTTCTCCAAACTTCATTTTAACAAGCCCTTACACAAATGTACAGTGGGCACCTTTTCCATCTTATTGCCCACTCACATTGGACTGCTCCGAGGAAAAACAAACCTCAGATAATTTTATTCTTACACCTCCGGGAACGAAAAAGAAATATAGCGGGGTAGAATAGAGTGAGAAACTACAATGGGAGGCCTCCCCTTGTAGTTAAATTTAGAAAAGAGTCAAGAAAGACCCAAAGTGGAGATTGCTACTGCAGTAGGGTACAGAAAGAGGGTTAGAGTAGAGGGATAATGTCCTGGGGTGTACATAAATTATTACTTTGGGGTAGGAAAGCGGGCAAACTTTCACAACCAGCAGTACAGTCTATCTCTCTACTATGCAGCTGATCATAAGTGGGTTGTATGCTCCGATCCCTGAATGGATGGTGACGCTCAAGGCAACTATGGGATCATTGTATATTAAGATGTAACCCCTAGATGGCGCTATCCCAGGGGCTACTACCCCTGCCTGATTTGCCACTAACAGGTTGAGGGGCCTGGATCCGATGGCCGGTGCCTCCACCCAGAGGTCAGGGTTTGCAATAGTTAAACTAACTTGGTCACAGCCCTCTGGGACACTGCAACCCCCCTTTCTTCCCACTAGTGGCCCACACAGTATATCAGAATTACCTTCACAGTATACACTTACCCCCAGGACTGGTTCAGGCACTTGGACCCCCTGTAAAATAAGAAGATACAGTGCAACAATCATAGTACAATACTTTAACATAGACAAATACCTCAGGCAGTATAACTTTGCTGAAACAAGCAGCTCTGATTTATTTGAGGGGATATAACAAGGACAGGGAAATCAGGTTAATTAGCTTATCACTTTACTCATCTATGGCTCTGTGCACAGGCCTATCCCTACCAGTTACTGTCCCGTACCCAAGCCCTAGTGGCTAGTCCAAACCGTGGCAGCTGGTAGGGGCCTTTCACACAGAGAAAAGAAAAATTAGTTAAACAGTCAGCAGTACAGTAATTTCATTTGGATTCAATGTGGCAATTCAACAGGAGTGACCCTGAATTAGTACTCACGACCTCCAAACAAGATAGGGTCCTTCAACGTCAGCAGGGCTACTCTTGAGCTCCACGAGACTCCTCACACATTTATATGACAAACTGCAACAGGCAAAAGTCCTTTAATGGCAGCAGGATTCACTTGAGCTACACAAGCCTCCTCACACATTTATATGGTAAACTGTAACAGGCAAAAGTCCTTTAATGGCAGCAGGATTCACTTGAGCTACACAAGCCTCCTCACACATTTATATGGTTAACAGTAACAGGCAAAAGTCCTTTAATGGCAGCAGGATTCACTTGAGCTACACAAGCCTCCTCACACATTTATATGGTAAAAAGAAAGTAATATACCAGGCAGGCTGCTTCTCTATCCCAATCGCAATTACTGCACAATACCCGAGAACACACAGCAGATTCAGTTCCTGACAGACCGAGCGCAAATTCAGCAATTTCTCCAGTCTTCTACAGGGTGAGCCTGGTTTCTACTCTTCAGATATCCTTTGATTCTCTTCACAGGACGGATTCAGTCCTAACAAGCAGTTACACAAGCTGCAGACCGAACTCTGGGCCTTACACATGTTTCCGACTAAAACTGCACACGAAAAAGCACAGGGCTCCTTCCCTCTTCACTGCCAGAGCTCAACTGAAACTCCAGCAGACAAACCGGGCACTTCCTTTGAGTTCCTCCCAGTTCTTGGCTGGATTGGCTGTCACTCACAATAGACTGCCCTGTTGGTCAAAAAGGCGCGAAGTCCAAACTACATCTCCCAGAGTCACTGCCCATACAATCCTCTTGTGGCTGGCTCAGATTACGAGTCCAAGTTCTGATTAGTCCAAGGCACCATTTTAGAGCTACCTTAACCCACACTGATTGGTCCAGTTCAGCAGTTCAAAACTAGAATGGGAACTAGGCAAACACAGTTCTGACTGCAAAGAAAGCAGGTTAGACAAACTGTATTTTCATTATTACTCTAAATGATTTCTGACAAACAGTTACATCTTTCAGATAGGTTCCCTTTGCACTCCTAATGACTGCAAAAATGGAGTGAATTAGCAGCAGCTCGAGTGGTACTCAAGCAGAGAAACACACAGTCCCCCCATACAAACTAATTATGTCTCCAGGCAGACAGCTCTTAAAGAGACAGTACCAGAGGATCTAAAAACACTCACAGATAAATGGCTTAAACGCCAAACACCATTCAGGCTTGGAGCATTCAAGCAAGCTCCTGGAAGTCTTTTGGGAACCCCCATTTGCAGGGGGGTTACAAATAAAACTA
This sequence comes from Neoceratodus forsteri, assembly GCA_016271365.2. Taxonomy (NCBI): domain Eukaryota; kingdom Metazoa; phylum Chordata; order Ceratodontiformes; family Ceratodontidae; genus Neoceratodus; species Neoceratodus forsteri. The sequence continues at coordinate 1,376,835,129 of CM028132.1, read as the reverse complement.
GGTTATAGTCATGCAGCTGTCTACTGGTGCTACACTAGTTGTATTTACTCAGTAGCTGGGTGCTGTGGGATTTGAACCTGTGATTCATGGAAATTTATGCCTCCTGGTGTTAGATTAGAATATGGGTTCATTGAATGTTTTGGGTTGGTAGGCGAAATGGGTTGTGGCAAGTTGATTGCACATTATTTATTTGTTTACATTTTTTTATAAAACAAATGTTTTCAGGAGATGTGGATATATTGTGCTAATGTACAAGCACGCGTACTTCACGATATGTTTACTGACATGCATGCTTTTGTTGATTTTATTTCCATTTGCCTCATTTCACTAACTGTAAACCCTCAAACACCTTTCTCTCACAGCCCATGCTGCTTGATTCATGTTTACCCCACCGCTCTCATTACCCACCACAATACCTGTGTTATTGCCCTTCTTCATCTGTAATTAGAATTATAAATCATTCCAGTGCCACTGTTTTACTATTTGTTACTCACTGGCTAGTGGCACATACAGTACCATCCTCCCATCTCCACAGCCAGCTGCCAAATGTCAGTTTACAATCACCAGGATACTGCATCAGCTGTCTCAATATGCAGATGACAGTAAACTGTCATTTAGCAGCTGGTCAGGGAGGGATGGTCACTGCATGGAAGATTGCAGTCATGGGTAGCATCTTATAACACAATTTTTTATATTAGTGTAAGTGGACCTGAAGGTGACCAAAGAGTGTGAAAAAGCAGTGGGGAGAGCAAACAGAATGTTGGAGTGTATAGGGAGGGGCATAAGAAGCAGGAGGAAAGAGGTGGTGATGCCACTGTACAGATCACTGGTGAGGCCTCAGCTGGAGTACTGTGTCCAGTTCTGGAGACCACATCTCTGGAAGAACATTGTCAAAATAGAGGCAGTCCAGAGAAGGGCAATGAAGATGGTACATGGAGTACACCAGAAGCCCAATGAGGAAAGACTGAAGGACCTTAATATCTATTCACTGGAGGAAAAAAGGGAGAGGGGAGATCTGACAGTTTCAGAGAAAACTCTGCACCAAAAAAAGGGATCATGATATGAGGCTGAAGGGTGGAAGGCTCAGGGGTAATGTTAGGAAGTACTTTTTTTACTGAGAGGGTGGTGCAGCTGTGGAACAGCCTTCCAGCAGAAGTGGTGGGTGTGAAAACAATACGGGGGTTCAAGAGTGCATGGGATAGACATAAGGATACCCCGGAGATGTGCAGAGCAGGAGAGACACAGATCTTTTTTTTTTTTTTGTCAGTTCTCTTTCTTCACTGAGGCTTATGGCATCTCTCTGGGGAACCCACTCATTTGCCACCTCTACTCTCTGCCTGAAACCCTCCTTACCTGGACTCTTCTCCAGCATTCCTGGCTTAGTCCAGCCCCTCGGATCACCCCCCGGGGAGGGCCTGCCCACCCTTGGTGACATTTCTGAGAATTAGAGGGACAGCCAAGGAATCCGGAGGACAGGGCAGGAGACCAGGAAGTCAGGCCTGGCATTGAGATGTGGGCAGGACACTGGGGCCCCCTTCACCTCCTCTAGGCCACCAGGGATTTTCTCTTACAGCCATCTGCTGCTGCTCTGCCCCTGACATTATGTCAAGCCTACTCTTCTCTTTGTTTCCCTGGTCTCCACCAGGGGCTGTTATGGAGTGAGGCTAACCCGGTACACTCCCCGGGAGGAAGAGCAGTCCTCCGGATGCTCATTCCCCTCCCTCCTCTGCCAACCCCCGATGACCTCAGTCCATTCCTGAACCCGGGTCTCCAGTGTGGTACGAGGTATGGCATTCAGTGCCTCAACTCTCAGTGCCACCGAGCTGGCTAGGAGAGCCACAGATCACATAGGATCTGGGGCTGCAGCAGTGAAAAGGGAAATGGGCTGACTAGGAGGCTGTATGGTCCTTATCTGCTGACAGATTCTATTTTTATATGATACTTGTGCTAGCTGTATGTGTTCTTTTGCTGGTAATGGTGAGATTCAAACAAGCTGTTCCTGGAATTATATACCCTATGTAGTGGGGTGTGAAAATGGTTTTAGCAATTGTTATGGTTGGATGGCAAGTGGGGGATTGGCATTGTTTACTTTTTTATTTAGCTTTTTAAATACATTGGCCACTGTGTCTACTTACCTTATAATTAATAAAGTATTTTTGCTGCTCATAATGTGACTGTGCATTTTTTAATGCAATACAGTTATTGCTATTGCCCTTATTCTGGTATTGATCTTTCAGTCTTAGTAAACTAATTATGTTCCTGCTTCCTTTTTATAATTGCTGTGATTTACTGGGGATCGAGTGTGTTAGTGTATTTGTATGTTGAGGTGATTCCAGTGTATAGGGATGCAAGCCTCTTTTATTACGTTTTTTAAAACACAAGTGTGTAGAGCACTCGGGGCAGGCTGGGCAAATAATAAAATTACTGGTTTGTGACCATACAGTTCAACTACGTAAATAAGTGCAAAAATGCAAATCCACATTGAAAGCTGTATTTCAAAAACTTTGACTTTAAACGCATAGCCATCTGCTGTTTGCAGACAGCAGACTGTGAAAGTAATACATTTTTTTTTTCCAAAATACAGCCTTTGTTGTGGATTTGCATTTGTGCATTAAATTATCCAGTTGAACTGTATGATCACAGTCTACCCTGAATGCTCTCCACACTTGGATTTTTGTGACTGTTTTGAGTCTTAGCCAGCCTCCAAAGAGCACTGCCCCTGCACCACAGTACAAAAGCCTTCTTTGCGTTTTATGGCTGAAGGCAGAGCCTACAGTCATCTTGCTTTAGCTGGGAAAAACTGGAATAACGTGGAACACATTTTTTGGTACTTTTTAATGTATCCTTCCATAAAAGTAAATCACTATGCCACTTAAATACTCCCTTCTTTCCGTTTAGAATGTTGGAGACAGAACTCCAAGCTGCTTATCAGATGGCCATTAGGAACCTTAAGCAGCTTGTTAAATGTTGGCTGCCTATTTGTTTACCCCTTTGAAATGTATCAACTTGCACATTTAAATACATAGCATTTAAACATTTTCTTGCTACTAGCTTCAGTTGGAGAGGTGTTCTCGTTCAAGAAAGATTCATACCTCATAAATGTCACCCTTTTGAGAGTTAAATACTCCCTTCTTTCTATTTAGAATGTTGTAGACAGAACTCCAAGCTGCTTATGAGATGGTCATTAGGAAACTGAAACAGCTTGTTAAATATTGGTTGCTTATTAAACTGGAGATTTGTTTGCCCTCTTCGAAATGAAACAACTTATACATGTAAATACTTTGCATTTAAACATTTTCTTGCTACTAGCATCAGTTGGTCAGGTATTCTCTTTCAAGAAAGATTCATACCTCATAAATGTCAGCTTTTTCAGCAAGGAATCTCCAAAAATGATTTACACTGTTTTTCTAACCTCTTAAGACACTATCTGATGAGCACTGTCTCATACATAGTTTATTATATACAGCGCACACACACACACACACACACATACTAACAAACACATACACTCACATACTCACATGTTACACACACCATCCTCATGGCCACAACATTTGAAATAAATACTGCAGTCTAATATGTTATATAGAGAATAATAGATAGGTAAGTGTGTGTTATGGATTTTTTCACACACCAAAGGTGTGTGTACACAATCCATAACACCAAACTTACCCATCCTTTATTTTTTACAATTGCTGATGTGGAGGTTTAGACTGTGTTTCTAGCAGCTTGAGAGAAAAAGACATTTTTTTGCTAGAGTGCAGTTTTATTTTTGAAGAAATTGAACTGTACATGAATAAAACGCAGTTGAACATACTGCAGTTGAAATACTTTTTGTGAAACAATGGAATGCAACAATTTTAAATCTTTTCTTTGGGGAATGTCATATCAACCTGATTTTGGGTTATTATTAGTTTTGGAGCATAATAACTCGAAATCCGATTGACATGCATTTTTTTTATAATTATTATTTTTATTTATCCACCTGCTGCAGCGACTACTGGCGGGGGCATCCAGCCGCTGGCCCTGCCCGCCAGTAGAGCACCAGGCTCACTCACACGATGGGGGATCCGGCATGGCCATCGCCGATCCACTGGAGGGTCTCCCCATACCCTATCCAGCCAGACCAGCTCTGGACTCCCCCCAGTGCGATTCCACATGAGTCCTCCCGGTGATGCAGGGCATGGCCATCAGGCTGCATGGTTGAGCACAGCCATTTTTGCACTTTTTCTCCCATTGGGAGCACAGCCATGCAATGATTTCTGCGCATGTGCGTGCTGACATCTGCCGCACTCCCCCCAGTCACACCAGTGCAAACGGTACCCCTGGGTGTCCCCAGGGGTCACCACAGTGCGGTGTGGATTCCCCAGCCCTCCCTAGGACTAGGAGAGCTGTCTTCTGATGCTCAATCCTAGTCCTCCTCCGCTGACCCCCAATGACCCAGGCTCATTTCCGAACCTAGGCCGCCGGCGTAGTGTGAGGTGTGGTGTCCAGCGCCTCAACCCTCAGTGCCACCGGGCCATCTGGTTGATATGCATTTTTAACAAAACAGTAATCCAGTTGATATTTATGGCCACCAGTACTTATAAAACAATAAAGAAACTGTTTGCTTATGTCAGTATTGGTTATGTGGAACACACTAAAGTTCAGTTTACAGTAGATTTCCTTTAAATATTGATTGTCCTATATTTTGTATCCTGGATAGCACAGGGGAGCGGCTACGTCTCATTCTCGTAGGAATCTTCATTTTACACATTTTTGCACTGTATTTATTCAGGATGTCCCAGATTACAGTAGAACTTGTTTTCAGTGTGGTCATAATTTTACCATTCTTATAGTGTATTTGTTCAGGGTAGCCTAGTCCAGATGTAAAATATTGTCTTTAGAAACATAGAAACATAGACTTTGACAGCAGATAAGGACCGCTAGGCCCATCTAGTCTGCCCATTTTCCTACCTACAGGATAGGCCGCAGATCCTAGTTAACCAACACCCTATATCTTCCTGCCCTCCACAAGAATTGCCTTATGTCTGTCCCATGCATTCTTGAATTCTCCCACAGTTTTAGACCCCACAACTCCTCAGGAAGGCTGTTCCATGCATCCACTACCCTCTCTGGGGAATAATACTCACATTGCCCCCGATCCGTCCTCCTTCTATCTTTAAATTGTGTCCCTTGTTCTTGCAAGTCTCTTTTTCTGAAAGATGCTACCCTCTTGGACTTTGTTGATTCCTTGAGGTGCTGAAAGTTTCTATCATGTCCCCCTCTCCCTTCTTTCCTCAAGGGTATACATATTAAGCTCCTTTAGTCTCTCCTCATCACGGCTTCTCTTGCAGACCCTGCACCATTTAGTTGCCCTCCTCTGGACTGCCTCTATCCTGTCTATGTCCTTTGGAGATGGGGTCTCCAGAACTGGACACAGTATTCCAGATGGGGTCTCACCAACTGTCTGTACAGAGGGATAACAACTTCCTGTTTTCTGCTGCTGATGCCTCTCCCTATACATCCCAGTATACCCCGGCCCTCCCTACTGCCTTCTCACATTGCTTGCTAACCTTAAGGTCATCTGATATGATTACCCCCAGGTCCCTTTCCTGTTTTGTTGTTGTTCCTCCCACCCATGGTGTATTCTTCCCCTGGGTTCTTGTTTCCCAGGTGCATTATTTTGCACTTTTGCATTGAATCCTAGCTGCCATACGCCTGACCATTCCTCCAACCTTGCCAAGTCCCTTTTCATCCTTTCCATGCCTCCTTGTGTATCAACCCTGTTGCAGATCTTTGTGTCATCTGCAAAAGGCATACTTTTCCTTCCAGTCCCTCTGCAATGTCACTGATGAAGACATTAAAAGGACTGGACCCAATCTGAACCTGCGGTACCCCACTAGTAACCGCCCTTTCTTCAGAGTGGACTCCATTTACAATTACCTTCTGTGTCCTGTTGTCCAGCCAATGTTTTACCCAGGCTACCACCCTGGGACCCACTCCCAGGCTGGTTAATTTGTCTAATAATCTTTGTGTGGGACTGTGTCAAATGCCTTGCTAAAGTCTAGGTAGGCCATGTCCACAGCCCTCCCTGGTCTACTACTTTGGTCACCCAGTCAAAGAAATCTATTAGATTCGTCTGACATGACCTTCCCGCTGTGAACCCATGCTGGCTGCCTTGGGTCCTGTGCTCCACTGGCCTCTAGGTACTCAACTATTCTTTCCTTCAGAAGTGACTCCATCACTTTCCTCTACCACAGAGGTCAGACTGACAGGTCTGTAGTTTCCTGCCTCTGTCTTGGTCCCACTTTTGTGAAGGGGAATCACATCCGCCTTCCTCCAGTCCTCGGGTACCACACCATCCTCCCATGATTTATTAAAAAGAGTAGCCAGTGGTTTCACTAGTTCCTTCCTTAATTATTTTAGAATTCTGGGGTGAATTCCATCAGGACCCATTGCTTTGTCCACCTTCAGTTTTAGGAGTTCTTGCAGAACCCTTTCTTCTGTGAAAGGACTGGGATCGACCCCCCTATCAAGAGTGCTTCTGTTAATTGGATTAGGCACTTCCCCTCCCTCTTTTGTGAATACTGAGCTGAAATATTCATTCAGTATTCCTGCTTTTTCACTGTCCCCCTCTGCCCACCCACCGTTCATTCTATTCAGCCTCACTATCCCTCCCTTTGTCTTTCTACACTCGCTGATGTACCTATAAAAGGTTTTATCCCCCTTCTTAACTGAGTTGGCTATCTTTTCCTCAGTTTGGGCCTTTGTTATTCTGACTTCCTCCCTGCTTCTTTCTGCCTTAACTGGTACAGCCTCTGTCCTGCTCCTTCTGTGTTTCCTTATACTTCGGAATGCTATCTTTTCTTCCTGACTTTCACAGCCACCTCTCTTGAGAACCATAGTGGCTTTTTCTTTCATTTTGATTTGTTTATTTGCTCCACACAAAGGCTTGTTGCCTCTGTGATGGCAGTTTTGATAATTCCCCATTGTTGCTCCAAACCTCCTTCTAGCCTGTTTGCTAGTGCTTTTCTAAGGCACTCTCCCATCTTGCCAAAGTCAGCCCTCCTAAAGTCCAGTACCCTCACTTTTGTATGGCTTGACTCTGTAGCTGAGTTTAACGTGAACCACATTGTTTGATGGTCACTTGTCCCCAGATGGCAACCCGCTTCTAGATCTGAGATCCTCTTACTGCCCCCATTTGAGAGTACGAGGTCTAAGATTGCTCCCTCACGAGTACATTCCGAAACTAGCTGTCTAATGCCTGCCACCTGTAGGGCGTCAAGAATGGCCCTGCTCTTAGATGTGGCTGCAGCAAATGTGCTCCAGTTAACATCCAGCATATTCAGGTCTCCCATCAACAGTATCTCCCCTTTCTCTGCCATTCTAAGAATGCCTTCCATCATATCCTTGTCCATTCCTTCCCCCTGACATGGGGGTCTGTACACAACCCCAGTGCGGATTGTGGTGCCCTTTCCAGTCTCCAAGGTGACCCACAGTGCCTCCTCTCCTCCCTGCCGCACTCTCCCCAGTCACACCAGTGCAAACAGTACCCCTGGGTGTTCTGATTTTACGCAATGCAGCATAATATTGTGTAGATGTAGAGCCCCACTGAAAATAAGATGCCACGTCTTCTGTTAACTATCCAGGCTAAATCCAGGATATCGCAATCAGCAGGCATAGTCTAGGAAAACACATTGTAAAAATGTGCAAAAGGAAGACCGCATGGAAAGTGCCTCTCAGCAGATCTGCATTGTGCAAATTCATTAGAAATAATTGGTAAAAGCGTGACCACTCTGTAAGTGATATTTTACAGAATATGCCAGTTAAGATTTGATATAGCATATCATTCGATATATCATGCATTTAAGCTGGGGGGTGCAGATTTAAGGGGTACATGAGGGGGTGTTACTTCTCAGAGAGGGTTGTACAACCTTGGAACAGGTTGCCAGAGTGGGTGGTGGAGGTGGATTTACAGTGGAGAAATTCAAAAGAGCATGGGATAACTACTTGGGACAAGGAAGGGGAGGTAAGAGAGAGCAGCAGGGTGGGTGGTAAAAGGGTGGTGGGGGGGCTGTCTCAGGCAGACTCGATGGGCTGAATGGTCCTTTTCTGCTGGCATGATTCTATGATTCAATATATCGAATCTCAACTGGCATATCTTGTAAAAATTTAATATTTAAAATGAATGCTTTACCCAAATGAAATAAATATTTTAAATATCAACTTGGTTAGTCTTTTCTTATAGATCTTATCTCACATGCCCTGCGGCATTGTAGTTGCCCTCCACTGCACCACCTCCACCTTGTCTACGTTTTTTCTCAGATGGGGCCTGCAGATCTGGATGCAGTATTCCAGGTGCGATCTAATGAGTGTCTTATACAGACACCAGTCATAACCCCACCTTCTCTTGCTGCAGCTGCTTCAGCTATGCTATAGCCCATCCTTCAGTAGGTGGCAGGCTGACTCCGGTGCGGCGACAGCACCGCATATTCTTTTCTCAATGCTCTTGCCACTCCTAAAAGCTCTCCACAGCCGTATTGACTCTGACCAGAACCTGTTTGGTGGAACGTGACACTATTTATGTAAGAGTGCTCTGTTTTAGAACACACACACACTGACAAAATCAAAAAAGAAAAACATCAGTGTGTGACGGTGATTTTTTTTTAAAGAGCCCCACAGTGACAATTGACGACTCTCTCAGAGGTGTACCAGGGTGAGCAAGTTTTATAAAAAAAAAAAGCAGCAGTCCCTATTTTTTCTTTTTTATTGTGTGTGTTTGTGTTCGTGAAACAGAATACTTTTACAGATACAGCCCAAATGACTATGCAAGGAGAAGGGGGGCTTCATCTCTTGGACATTTCAACCAATCTTCTTGGCTGGTTTCCCTCCTGTTTACCTGACAGTGATATGTGCAGCTGTGCTGAACAATCCAGCATGTGGATGTCACTGTTTGTTAAGTAGTGAAATCACTAATCAGTGTGCCATTTTTCTATTAAACCACCTGCAGATATTGTCACTCAGCCTATTATGAGTGATCCAGCTGTCCCACTTTTTTTGCACTTCAGTGAGAGGGCCACCTATGCAGAGCAGCTGATTGCTTTTGTCCGTGTTTATGTGCAGCTAAACATAGAAGAAATTCCCATTCTAGTTTTGATTTCTTCTGTGTTTGGCTACACATTAACCCCTACACAGAAGTACAGATGTCTAATCCCCATAACTGCACACAAATCTAGAACTAGGACTAGATTTGGTAACAGGTAGGAGAACAGACCTCAGGAGAGGTGTCCATGTCTAAGCTCAGCCCCCTGATCAACCATCACAGTTATCCGCAAAATGGCACCCAGCTTAGCCTTTCCAGGAGGAATTTTATCAGCAGTCCACTTTCTACTGACCTCTCTGTGCAATGGACTCAGCAGATTCCTTCGGTTAGTTCCTAGCTTCCCCTGGCAGTTTTGAACAGAGACCACTTTGATATGGTATATACCGGAGCGTAGAGAAAATACAAAATATACGTACTTAGGACATTTTTTTATCATGTGTGCATCTGGCGTGTGCCTAGCTTGCCATTAGAGAATTGGAAGTCTCTGTAAAGTTTATCTTTTGCTGTTTTTGAGGCATTCTAGCAGCCTGTGTTGGTGATGCATTTGTGTATAATGTGCAAAATGCTTCATACCTAAAATACTGGAGTGCTGTGTTTGGTTTATCAGCTGCAACCAGAGCACTTACAACTTCAAAGAGCCATAGCCCCTAGGATTATTGCTATAAGGACCATGTGGGGAAAGGCATGGAGGTCAGATTGCCAATGCATGCACACAGCAGGGCCACCCTTGGAAACATGGGCACAGACCTTTGTGACACCCCTGCTTATAGAACTGTTATAGGCAGACAATAGGGGTGTCTCAAAAGCAGTGACTGAGAACAGAGGAGCTGGTGGGGGTATCAGGACCATCTATGGAAATTGATGGGACACATTTTAGGGGTCCAACCGCAGAGCTATTGTTCCAGTACTTACAGGTTTAGGTGCAACACCACCTGGTTACCAATGTTTTGCAGGGCTTGACCTCTGACAGTAAATTGTGTCTACATCAATACGTAACTATTGTTATACTGTATTGTATATGGGGAATTGAGGGAGGCAGATTTGCAAATGTGTCTGAGGGAGTAGGTTTGTGTTGCTACAGATGTAAAGCTGTGGATATCCCCATATACAATATAACAATAGTCACACATTGATGCATGCACGATTTACCGTCAGAGGTCAAGCCCTGCAAAACATTGATAACTAGGTGGTATTGCACCTAAACCTATACATACAGCAGTGGCTAAAACTTCACAGACTGGCTATTGCCAAAAGCCCTGGCACTTTGACTTTTTTCAAGTCTTCCTAAGGGGCAGTAACAACAACTGCCCCACCTCATTATTGTGCCTTTTACAGTGCTCAGACATAAGATAGTCATAACTGAAGGCTTTCACCAAACAAATAAAGCAAAGCCATCCCAAACAGTCTGCACCAGGAACTTGCCAAAATTTCCTCTGATGTTCTCTGAGTAACCATTGAAATCAGAGTTTTTTTTTTACAGCAGAGTTGTTATAAAAGCATAAATAATGCCAAACAAAACATTCTTATAACCTGGATTTTCTTTTTAAGAGGGCTTCAGAGTTGGCATATAATCAACATGGGTTCAATACTCATTGTTTTTGGTAACCCCTGGCAACAGAGAACTTTTTTAAAATCTACCAAACATGCCATACTGGGAGCAAAGCAAATCTGGGCTTTGGACTCACTCAGGTGCTACTGCCACCTTAATATATGTGGTCCATCACATTATCACATGCCGGTGAACATGTACACAATGAACTACGTGGTGGTTCTTTGTTCTTTTGCTAATTGGTAATCAGCATCATCAAAGAGAGCAAGGCATTAAAGTCTACTGGTGGCCTGGAGCTCTGCCCAGGCTTACGGACCTATCGGCTGCTGCCAGTATGCTGTGATTGGGTTCTTTATGCCCTACTGGACTTATTGGCTAACTGTAAAAGAGGGTGGCTACCTCACTCTGCTGTTTGGCTGCTTTGTATTAAGCAAGCCAGCTGGCGGGGGGTTTAATGCCATCCCTTTCACTACTATAGCACCACTATAGGTTTGTCATAGAGATCTTTAGGAGTCAAGCCAGCACGACTTAGAAAAGCCAGAGGATGGTCACGATCATGATCATTGGAACAGAAGAGATCCTGAGAGGAGTGAGTGGAATGAGAGACCATTAGCACTGGCAGGCAGCTGTTTGGCTTTACACTGGATGCAGCGTTTTATGTAAAAAAACCAAAACAAACAAAAAAAACAAGTACATACAAGGATGGCTTCAGTTTCCAGTATTTTAAAGGAGTGAAGTCCTGCAATGGATGGCCTGCCATGGAATTGAACTGGCGGTGGGCGCTCTTAGTTTTTCTTGTTTAAACCCCGTTGCCAATGTCTCCTTCCCAGGCTGTTGCACTGAACCAGCAATGGGTGCTCTCAACCCTACCACTGATATCCCCCCCATGACCGACTCAGCAATTGAACTGAAAACGCCACTATCTGTTGCCCGTCCTTTCAGTTAACCCCTCCCTTGCCGGTATGGGCTTCAGGTGTTTGGCTCTACAGTGTAGAGGTATTGGATTTAGATGCTGGCATGGCTTTTGTGAACTCAGAGGAGAAAAGCATAAGTGAGTACAAGGATGGCTTTCCAGTACTTTTCAGGAGCTGAATCCCCACCGCCCATGTAATGCCTGACGTGCCTGGTGCTCCCTCCGAACCTAGAATCAGTAAATTAATCTAAATCATTCTCATACTCATATTTCATGTTAAACTGCATTGCCTGCATCTGGCATTCTTTTCCCTATGAAATGTACTGTAGACACTAACTCTTGTATCCTTTGCTGAAGCACTCATGTTTTGTTTTAGAACATACACTGTGCTTAATTTTTACTGCAGTCTGTATAACCACCAATTCACTGAACTTAAACAAGAAGAGAAACAACTTTTGTGGCATACAGTATGTGAAAATACAAAATCACACATGCCCCCACAATGCAAAGCATCATGGGCTGCATATGCAAATCACCACAGAATGTTATGCTGGTCCAACTTTAAGCAGAATTGCATGGTGCCGAAAGGCCTCTCACACAGTTTGCAAAGAGTGCTAACATACAGTATGTGGGCTATATTCTGGATAAATGAGCTAAAGCCCCAGACCTTGTATTGATAACTCTTCAGTTTGGTACTGTACTGTACATTTAACTAAAGCTAATAAAACCGCTGCTGAAATTAACTGAAATTTTCAGAGGAACATCTATAGTGTTGTTGTTGGGTTTTATCCTTCTGTTCTTCAGCTCCAGTACTGAATGGCACAAGCCCTTTATTCTGCAAACAGCAATTTCATTCTCCCACTAGTCAATTAAATGAGGCTTTTGAGAGTAATCTGTGGCACCAAGTGGGTGTCTGAGTGGGGGGACCCCTAATTTTGTAGCAGACACCTGATGTGGCACCATAAGCCAACGTGTTACATTTTCCCGCTGGGAGGGGGGCAGCTCTGTCAGCAGCTGCATAGGGTGGAGTGGTAGTGGGGGCTTCAGAGAAGTATGAGCTCTGATCCCTAAGTGGGTGGTTGGAGGGCAGGGACAGGCATTAGCTAAGCCAATCCCATCAAAACATGCAGCGCTAACCTTTTCTATCCCCTTACCTCCAAGACTGTCACAATCTGTGAGGGCTGCCTCTGTACTGTTGTTGCTGTCGAGTGTACTGGGTACAGGAGACACACAAGGATGGGCTGAGCTGGAGTGAGAACTGGGTTGGGAGCCAGTGGAAACAAGATCAGTAACTGGTACAACTGGATTGTATATAATCAGCTCTGTGGGTACAACGTCATCTTGGGCCCACAGCCAAGTACTGCTCAGTGCTGTCCTGCCCCTCCTCCTGACAGATAGACAGAGGTAAACCTGACTGGGGCACTACCTGGCTGCCAATACTGAGCTCTGGTATGATGGAAGATTTCCAGAGTGAAGAAGATGAGGATAAACTGTGGTGCAACCAACTGGATGAGAAGCAGGTTAAGAGGAAAAAAGGAGGCAGTGGGAGCAGGTGAAATGGCTGTGGTGGGACAGTGCTGTGGTTTGGGCAAATACTGGAGACTCGTGGGAGGGCACTGTTGGGGTAGGGTCGAGGACAGTGCTGTATGCTTCCTTATGCTATAGGTTAGAAGTGCCATATTGGGGTGAGGAATGTCCCGTACATGTTTTTGGGTAATACCTTTTTATTGGACTGATTGAAGAATTTTTGCACAACTGTTTAGGATTTCTAAGGTCTCTTCACTGTGTGCAGAGACAATGACGTTTGTGGTTGGCACTACAAATGCAGAAACGGGGGAGGGGGTGAAGAGGCAGGTACCCAATTAATATTTGGGAGATGACTTTGGCTGTGAGGAGAAAGGATGTATGATTTTTATGAAACTGGTCCTAGGACCAACACTCTTTAATATCTTAGTTTCATCAATGCAGACTGCTGACAGTGTATAGCTTTATAAATACACTGACGACAGTAAGACGGGATCAATAATTAACAATGAGGCAGCAGCAATAACATTACAGAAGGAATTAACAAAGTTAGAGCACTGGGCCAATAAAAACAAATTAAATTTCAATGACAGAATGTGTAAGGTTATGCATTTGAGGCATAGGAATCCACACTTCACTTATAGATTGAATAACACTGTTTTGCAAGTATTAGAAAGTGAAAGGGACCTAGGAGTAACAACCACAAACAAATGTTCCCTTCACTCACACACACACACACACACACACACACACACACACACACACACACACACACACACAGGTAACAGTAAATAAAGGTCACAAAATATTGGGGTGTATTTTCAAGCATATGAAAAGTAGAGATCCATCTGTAATTGTACCTTTATATTCATCATTGGTCAGGCCACACTTAACTTACTGCTCCCGTTTCTGCGTGCCACAGAGTAGGGGTTGTAAAAAGCTCACAGAGAGAGTACAGAGGAAAACCACCAAGAGATTGAAAGATATGAAACAGAGAGACTACGAGGATAGGTTAAAACAACTGGGACTTTATTCATTGGAGTACAGGAGACTATGTAGGGACTTGTGTTTGGTGCTTAGTATAACTAAGAACAATGAAACATGGCAAACCATAGGACTCATTAAACATCCCAATACTAGGATCACAAGATCACATAACTATACACTGTCAGAGAAGTTAATTGGATATTTAAAAGAAATAAATGGTTTAGTCAAAGAATCAGATCCATGACAGTTGGTCGACAAACTTGTTGTTGACCGACTGTATATAGTGACACCTTTTTGTCACCCAGTTTTGCAGCTGACATAAAAGCAGTCACTTCAGACTTTGTTTTCTTCGGGGGGGGGGCTTTGCTCCCCGAACCCCCCCATGTGGGGGGCTCTGTTCCCCACACCTCCTGTAACTACTATAATCAACTTTAAGTTGGAGTTGATTCAGGAGGGGTGCAAGACCCCCAGAAAGCAGTTCCGAGGTTCCGCGCTGACATTACAGCAACCTGGCGCTGTTTGTCGTTGTAGTGTCGGTCATGGTATATTGTCGCTGTACCGACGGCATATCAAAGGATCATCAGTATATGGAATTCGCTACCTAAATTTGTCGTTAACAGTGAAACTATGGAAATGTTTAAAAGATCCCTTGACAGATATATGGGAGAAGAAAAATACAGATCCTTCTATGTAATAAGTGGTGAGTTATAAATAGATTACTGACCTCCTACACTCATACAACACCTATGAACCTACTGTGCATTGTGAAGAAAGCTGGCAAATCATTAAATATTATGGAAAGGAAACTGACAACAGTACATAAAGTTTATCATATAAAAGCTGCTTGGTTCCCACAGAAATGTTGATGAATTCCAGTAAAGGTTGCCCATTTCCTAATGTTTCGCAGTTACCAAGCTTAGCAATTGTTCAGCTAGAGGGCTTGGAATTTTGTGTTTATTGTAGTTTTTGATTAACTGCTCCCTGCAGCTAGTCTTTGACTAGCTGAACAGCTGCTACCGGAACTACATACACACACATTGTTATATAATTTATGTAACTGTAACTAATTCTGTTAAGGTTGGTCATACAAATAAATGAACAACCTTTACTGGAATTCTTTGGGAAGCAGGTAGCTTTTGCATAGTCTGCTGTTGTCAGTTTACACAACATAATATAATGATTTCTCATCAGTTTGGAAGCTTTGTTTCTTCTTTTCAGCTGAGAAGCTGATTTGTTTGAATATTTTGCATGGTGTCAGCATTTCCAGCAAGAAATAAAACTGATGTGTATCTGCTATTTGGGGTAGTGGATGAAAGATTTATTTAAAAGCTGCCAACTGTGTTGCTGTTACGGGTTATGGCTGAAGGTGACACTAAGCATATACTGTCAGTGGGAGGGGTGCAGTCCATAATAAAAAGAAAACAGAATTTTATTTTTGGGTGGAGGACAGAAGCAAGCCCTGTGTGGCACTTTGCAGTGCAGTTACAAGTTGTTCGGAATGTAATCCTAAGTGACTTGGCTACGGTTATATAAAAACATAGAAACACAGATGTTGATGGCAGAAAAGGACTACATGGCCCACCCAGTCCGCCCAGTTTCCCTGCCTAAATTGTTGTTACTATCCCTACTTGTTCTGCGATTAACCCCTCTCTTGCCCTTTTTTTAAAATTCCCTTATGCCTATCCCATGCATTCTTAAACTCCTCAACTGTCTTTTCCCCCATCACCTCCTCTGGGAAGCCATTCTGAACATCCACCACCCTCTCATATGACGAAAAACTTCCTCACATTTCCCCTAAGCCTCCCCCTTCCAGCCTCATAGAATGCCCCCTTGTCCTCTAGCAGCTATTATGATGGAAGATGCTCCCTTCCTGCACTTTGTTTATACTGAAAAGATGACTGAAAGTCTCTATAATGTCACCCACCTCCCTCATCTCCTCCAGTGAGTACATGTTTCATTTCCAGAGCCTTTCCTTGTAGGGTCTCTGTTACAGGCTCTACACCAGTTTGGTTGCCCTTCTTTGAACCTCCTCCTCCCTGTCTATGTCCTTTCTAAGGCGGGTCCTCTAGAACTGGATGCAGTACTCGAGGTGAGGTCTCATCAGTGGTGTATACAGTGGTATAATAACCTCCTTCTTCCTACTGGTGACAACTCTACCTATGCATCCAAGCATCCTGTTCACTGTATCCACTGCCTAGCCACCTTCAGGTCATCGGATATGATCACTACTAGGTCCTTTTCCTGTCTTGTTACTGCAAGCTCTTCCCCACTCAACTGGTAAGTCACTGTTGGGTTTCTGTCACCCAAGTGCATGATTTTGCACTTTTTCACACTGAAACTCGGGTGCCAGATTCATGACCAGTTCTCCAGCTTCTCGAGGTCCTTTCTCATACTTTCCACCCCACCAGGCATGTCCACTCTGTTACAGATTTTTGTATCATCCACAGACAGGCATACCTTCCTCTCAAGCACCTCTGCAATATCACTGATGAAGACGTTGAAGATGACTGGGCCCAGTACTGACCCCTGAGGTACCCCACTGGTCACTTTACCTACCCCTGAGTGAACGCCATTTACCACCACCCTCTGCCACCTGTTCTCGAGCCAGTTCTCTACCCATCTAACTAATTCAGGACCCAAACCCAGACTGCTCAGTTTGTTCACCAATCTTCTATGTGGAATGGTGTCAAAGGCCTTGCTGAAATCAAGGTAGGCCACGTCCACTGCATCTCCCAAGCCACTACCTTAGTAACCCAATCAAAGAAGTCAATCAGGTTAATCTGACAAGACCTCCCCCCATGAAGCCATGCTGCCTTGGATCCTACAATCCATTGGCCACAAGGTGTTCCACCAACCTTTTCTTCAATAGTGATTCCATAACTTTTCCCACTACCAAAGTCAGGCTGACTGGCCTATAGTTACCCGGCACCTCCCTGCTTCCACCTTTGTGGAGTGGAGCTACATCTGTCCTCCCCCAGTCCCCTGGGACCACCCCTGTTTCCAGTGATAGGTTAAATAGGGTCTCAGAGGTACCACAAGCTCCTCCCTGAGTTCCCTCTATATCCTAGGGTGCACCCCATCAGGTTCCATTGCCTTATCCACTTTTAACTGGGAAAGCTCCTAGTATTGAGATTGTTATACAGGGATGGCACACTAAACAAAGGCTTAGCTTACCCAGTAGGGACTGCAGCATAAGACACGCAGTATAGGGCAGAAAATAAGCGCTGGCCATTGGGCCTGTGAGAGAGCAACAATAGCTTTAACAAAAGACAGGGGGCTTTGTTTGATCTTCGTCTTTTGTTGTATACAAAAAAAATGGTAATTGTTTTGCAAACAGACTTACAATCATCTCTCTGATTTTTCAGTCCATGATAAGGACAGTAATAAGCTTACAGTGGTAAGTTCATGCTAATATCTCAGAATTTTCTTGTACAGTAAACGTACTTTTAAAAATCATATTCAGCATCTCTCCTGAAAACTAAAGAAGTTAATATCCTTGTTTTTGTTACAGAAATGTATTTATTTATATAAAAGTTTGGTAACCAGGAAAGGCACACTGACGTTTCCAGGTGCGACCTGGTGGGGGGAGAGGGACAAAATATAAGCAGCACAACCACAATCAAACAGCAACTGCAAAAGACAGCAATATATTAAGTGTCAAACTCAGTGGCAGGAAAAAAATGCTGGCAGGAATACACTGAGGTAAAAAAAGGCAGCAATTCTGAGTGTTGGAGTCAACTGAGGATTATCAGGATGTGCTGGGGGAAGAAACAGACAGGTAGAAATTCAATGCGGCAAAGCCACCAGAAGGGAGAGAGACAGGATGAGGGAAGTGTGCAGGCAAAATATATAGGGTAGGGTGACAGGTGGGAAAGAAAAGGAGGGAGGGGGTAGAGGGGAGGGTTAGTAGGGGAGTAACAGAAGCAAGTAGGGAGTGAGGCTGGCTTTAGCAACCTCTTTAGGGATAATAGGGAAGGGGCATTGCGAAGAAGAGGAGGGAGCCAGTTCCAAAGGAAGGAGAGTCAGTAAGTGAAGGTAGCCTGACCAGTGCTAGAGCAAGGGTGAGGGACTGAGAAGGAGCGGGAGGCTCTAGAGCAAAGGGGATAGGAGGAGGGAGCTGAAGGGGAGAGTAGAGAGGCTAGATAGGAGGGGAGTGTGGCAAAATAGTATTTGCCAATAAGAGAGGAGCAGTGGGAGAGGTGGCAAGAGGGTAAAGGGCAATCAAAAGAGTGGAACAGAGGGAGCAGTGATATATACAAGGGGGAGAGTTAATGGCAAAGTGACAGAAGGCATTACAGAGGGTGTCCAGCCTGGTGACAGTAGAGGGAGGAGCTACACTGTAGACTATGTCTGCATAGTCAAAAATAGGGAGGATTATTTTGACAAGCAGGTCCTTGCAGACTTCAGGGGAGAAACAGTCCTTGTTTTGGTAGAGGAATGCCTAGTTTGGGATATAGCTTTGAGTGTATAGCTTCAATGTGTGCTGAGAAGTCTAGGTTACTGTTGAGCCGCACACCAAGGTATTTATAAGTGTGGACTACCTTCAGTTGGGTACCATTAAGGGTGGAGAAGATGGGAAAAGGGGATAACCTTGCTAGCTTTTGGCTGGTGGTGGACACTGTTTCTCAGTATTTACTCTGAGCTGATTGGCCTGGAATTAGCGTAGTATGTTATGGAAATCGAAATGGAAGGTGGATGCAGCCATGGACATGGAGGGGCCAGATGCGTAGAGGACAGTGTCGTTGGCATATTTATAAAAATGTGATGAGTCGATGACTGAAGGAAAGTAATTTAGAAAACTAGAGAATAGTATGGGGCCCAGGATAGAGTCCTCGGGGACTCGAGCAGGGATGGGGGTATAAGGCACCACCCACCTGCACAAATTGCAGGTGGTTAGTCAGGTAGGAGTGGAACCACTGAACCATGGAAAAGGAGAAACTAGCTGATGCCAGCTTGTTTAAAAGGAGAGGGTGGGATACCGAATCAAATGTCTTAGCTCATGGGTATCCAATCTTTTCAGGGTTGTGAGCCACATTTAAATTTTTGAGTAACATGTGAGCCACAACAACATGCGACCCATATCCTACCCAAAGTGTGGCACTTACCATACCCATATTTACCCATATCTAGTCATATTTAGGAGTTAAAATAATAACATAAGCATAGTAAGTAGTCAATAATCAGATTTTATTAAGTTTTATTATGTTACGGTATTGGCAAAGACTGTGAGGTGTAGTTGACACATAATTGACAAACCCCTCAAGAGCCACATCAAACTGCTTCGACAGCAACATGTGGCTGTTGAGCAGCAGGTTGTCCACTCCTGCCTTAGCTTGATCAGTAAAGATGGTAGCAGTGATGAGATCCTGGTCCATTTTTGTGAGGACAGAGTCCATCACACAGAGATGGGAGGTGATTGTGGAGTGTTTTTTTTCTGAAGCCAGACTGGAAAAGGGCTAGGAAGGAAGAGGAGTCAAGGAAATCGATGACTTTTGAGTGGACTAGTGACTCCTGCAGTTTGACAAGGAAAGGAAAGAGAAAGATGGCTCTATAGTTACCGTGGGATGTTGGATCACCCCCTTTGTGGAAGGAGAGTACCCCAGCAGTTTTCCAGGTGAGGGGGAACAGCACATAGAAACAATTATAGCAAGCTTGAGATGTGAAGCTGAAAAAGAAACAGATAAGAGAGTTCAGTAACAGGTCTGGGGGAAGAGCATGCAAAGCAGACACAGGTTGGCGAGAGATGGGAAAAGCAAAATGACAGCAGAGAACATACAGACACATATCTAGTACATAAGATTAAGTGGCAGTCTTGACAGAAGTGCAGTCAACATGAGATAACCATTATTTTAAACAAATAAGCAGGCCAGTTAAAAATAGCTACTCAAGTTGAAACGTCTAAGCAGAATTACGTAGACTAAATAAGCATACATGTATTGAAACAAAATAATTACTCATGCTGTGGCAGCTAAGGTAATAAGTGGAACCATGTCAGGTCTGGCTGAGACAGGTAAAACAAGATAAGTTGCAGAAATAAGGCTCTCTTTAGTGTTTTCATTCGTAAACAGCTGGTCAACTCATTATTTTCGGCACAACTTGATTATGGGGAATTTATCTATCGAAATGCCACCACCGCTTTGCTTGATAGAACTGGATCCTCTTTATCACAGCTCAATAACATTTTTCACTGGCCTCCCTTGGAGAACCCATCATTGTATATTACAATATATTGTTTGGGATGATGTCACTGAAGGAGACTCCAGCACTAGTATTTGTTTATAATGTGCTGTTGGGCAGAGTCCCTGTTTACCTCACAAACATTTTATTGGTCAAGACTTCTTCTATGACTGATTTAAGATCTATCAATTTGCTCAGGTGCTATGCCCCAAGAGCATGAACTAAAGGGAGAACACTCACAGTGTCAACAGTAATACCTTATTCCTGGTTGCAAATACAACTGTATAAGAGAAAATGGCTATACCACTCCCTGCGGGGAGTGCAAAAAGGCAAATGTCCAACAATGTAAAAATGTCTCATATTCTGTTAACCACTGAATATGTACTTTTTTGTGATATACTGAATATTTTTTTTTTAACGTTTCTTTTTTCCCCCCATTCCTCGGCCCATGATTGGGAGGGAGCCCCAGACCTGTCCCCCCGACGTCCTCTGGCAGACACTGACCATCTTCTCTCAGGGCTTGCACCCCCCAGTGGGGCTGGCAGGGGTACTCCAAGCCCCCACCGAAGACCAGATCCAGTTCTGGTTAGTACCACAGATATTCGGGGAGAGGGACCTGCGAGTCCCTCCTTCATCTAGCCAGGAGATCCTTTTTCACTGTTTTGTCCTTCAAGGGTGAGGCTTGCAAGGATGCCAATGATAGTGCCATGCATGCTCCTGTACGTGACCTGTTGGGTATCTGTCCCACCTCTGCCCGCTGTGTGTGCCAGCCCCCAGCCTCCGCTAAGGACCATGCGCATACCTCAGGCTCTATCTGTGCTATTATGTGGTAACCCCCCCCCCGATATTTATTATTATATACTATTATTGTGGGTTCTGATTATATGTAGATTATATGTAAGCACTTACACTTTCACTGTTATGGCAATTTTATATGTATCTTGTGAGTTACTGCTGCCATCCATGATTGGTTCCAGACTTTTTGGATTAGCATAAAATGTGAGCCAATGTGATCTTGGATATTGCCTCTTGAAAAAGTGCCAAGCCTGGGCCAAAATGTTGAAATTTGCACTGTCTCTTCTAACACCTGTATCTGCACTTTGGTGGAGGTTTTCTTCTATGGTATGTTGAAATTAAATTATGTTTTAACACATACTACTTGGATATCAAACTTCCTTTTAGCTTTGAGGGTTAGTGCTTTATGCCTTTTTTTTTTTTTTACAGAAAGTGACTAAATTGACTTGTACAGTACTAATTCCATGAACAGTGTTCAAAGCCTTAATTATACAATGGCAATATGAAATCCTGGAACCTGATTGGCTGTCTGCCCTTGGCAATAGCGTGGTTATCTGAGCACAACCTCACTGTATTGATTTGTTATTGCATTTTTCGCAGCTTCTCTTTAGAAGCAAAGATGTATTGCCACACTGAAAATATACTAAAAACATTTTTTAAATATTTTTTTTTTATTTTGTATAATAATAAACCATTGCATAATAACAGTAATGCACTCCAGGGTGTGGGTTGTGCTGCGATAACCTCACTTCTGGGACACTGGATGCACTCATCCTGCAGTCTCGTGCCCAACCACACAGGCATGAGGTTATCCCTGCACAGCCCACACCCTGTCTTGCATTATTGCTTGCTTATCTGATTTTTGTATAATCACTGAATGTTATTGCTAATCTGACTGTTATCTATATACACACTTCAGCACAGATATGTGTTGTCTCTAAATAATAAGTTATATTGTACCTCTCTGTATCTTTTTTTGTT
Organism: Neoceratodus forsteri; assembly: GCA_016271365.2. Lineage (NCBI taxonomy): Eukaryota > Metazoa > Chordata > Ceratodontiformes > Ceratodontidae > Neoceratodus > Neoceratodus forsteri. Next base: position 1,376,813,118 of record CM028132.1, on the reverse strand, counting down.
GCATGTATCACCCTAATGGCTTTTCGTTGTGTCATGACCATTCTGCAGAATTTGTTTTACATGTACTTGTATTACTTCTTGGCTGTGTTCTATGTATAACTTCTGCTGTTCACTTTGTTGCCACTTTGTGGCCCAGGTTGTGGCTGAAATCGGTCCCTTGGATCAGCCTAATAACCCGGTTATCAAAGACATAAATAAATAAAACATAACGTATTCTACATGTATCGGGTCTTTTATACTGTTGGTACTGTAAGGTTATAATTGTAAAAGAGAGATTCTACTCAGTTTGCTCACCAATAAACTGATTGATTGAAATGGCAGAACAGCTCCATGAGATACAGCATTTTGTTTTTGTTGGGGTCCCAGGGTAGAGCAGGGTGCAAAACTGTTTATTATACAATGGGTCTTAAAAATCCTGCTTTCTGATTGGCTGGGTGGCACCTTTTCCTTGTTGTAAATCCTGCAATATACCAATGGAAAAAAAGTGCCAGCCGCCAGTCAGCTGCAGCAGGAACCCCCTGTGAAATCACTCTAAGCAAACCCAGGACCGTTACCAATATAGTTTGCCTCTAAAGGCTCCAGAATGCAGGCCAAAGTTAGACTGCAGCTCTCTCCCCAAAGAGCAAATAATATGGCACAGAGCAGAAAACCGCAAACAAAATCCTTGCTACTTGTTCCTACTACTTCTTACCGGTAATGTTCAAAAATGTGAATTGCACTTTACATTGTGTCTCTCTTCCCCAGTGCACCCAACATACAAGTACCCCCCCCACACTGCAGTTCTCCCAACCCTGATAGCACCCAATGGCCATTCACAGTATCTGCCACTCACCTGAGGCCCTTTAGTCCATCACAAAAAAAGTCACAATTTCATTCAAAGTGTACCCCCCCAAAAAAGATGCAAGTTGCACCACTCTTCTCTGTCAGCAGAAAAAACGCACTGACCCAGAACCACATCGCTTGTAATTCAGTGTCCCTCAGCTTACAGTGTTCCACTCACAATCTCCCAGCTGGTCATTTCATCTTCCACACAGCAGACCCTTACTGTCCCTATGCTGGGTGGGGAAATGTCATAGCAAGCAGAACACAAGGGTGAATCAAAATAACTTAAGGTTGGCATGCTCTGTCATCTTATGCAACAGACCCTTACTGTTCTTATGCTGTGGGGGAGGTAGTAGCAAGCAGGACATGGGCGGGTGGGGGGAGGAGGTAAATCAAAACAACTGAAGGCTGGCATGCTTTGTCATCTTCTAACCATATAACAGTGGGGGCTTAATCTACTGATGAACCAGGAACTACTTTTTCTAGCGCAACAACAATTTTAATAAAAATTATTTAAAGTACTAATAAACACCTTTTTTTTATTAAAAAAGGGAGGCTTTTTATAATCACAATATACCACTCCAGGGTGTGGGCTTTGCTAGGATTCACCTATATCTGGTGTGTTTTGCTCACTTGGCCTGTGGCCTCGTGACCAAACAAAACACCAGGCATGGGTAAATCCTAGCATTACCCACACCCTGTCATGGTATATTGCTTAAGTTTGTAATGCAGTACAATAAAATATGCACATGCTAGCTCATACTGAAATGTAGAAATTGATGGCAGAAAAATGCCCAACAGCCCATGTCTCTGCACAGTCCTAGCAAGACGTTCAAAGGCATACACCAATTCAAGTTATTAATGGTACAGGAAGGTTCAAGATAACAGTGGAGAACCATTGCTTATGGTGCAAGAGGTGAGAACCACAGGTGTTGAGATTTGTTCCTTTATATACATAAGCACAACAGAGAGCTGAAAGAAGGAGGAGTTCAGAGTCCATTATTAAATGCTGGTGGGATGGTTCAGGTGGGAAGGTTAAGGTAGGATGGTTGGTTCAGATGAGATTGTTTATGTGGGATGGCTGGTTCAGGTGGGATTGTTCACATGGGAGTGCTGGATCAGTTGGTTGGTTCAGGTGCAATTGTTCATGTGGGATAGCTGATTCAGGTGGGATTGTTCCCGTGGGATGACTAATTCAGGTAGGATTGTTCACATGGGATGGTTGGTTTAGGTGGGATTGTTCATGTGGGATGGCTGGTTTGGATGGGATTGTTCACATAGGATGGCTGATTCAAGTTGGATTGTTCATGTGGGATGGCTGGTTCAGGTGGGATTGTTCCCATGGGATGGTTTGTTTAGGTGGGATTGTTCACGTGGGATGACTGGTTTAGGTGGGATTGCTCACATGGGATGGCTGGTTCAGGTGGGATTGTTCACATGGGATGGTTGGTTTAGGTGGGATTGTTCATGTGGGTTGACTGGTTTAGGTGGACTTGTTCACGTAGGATGGCTGGATCAGGTGGGATTGTTCACATGTGATGGTTGGTTCAGGTGGAATTGCTCAAGTGGGATGGCTGGTTCAGGTGGTATTGTTCACATAGGATGGCTGATTCAGGTGGGATTGTCCATGTGGGATGGCTGGTTCAGGTGGTATTGTTCCTGTGGGATAGCTGGTTCCAGTGGGATGGCTGATTCAGGTGGGATTGTTCACATGGGAGGGCTGGATCAGGTGGCATTGCTCATGGCTGGTTCAGGTGGTATTGTTCACATAGGATGGCTGATTCAGGTGGGATTGTTCATGTGGGATGGCTGGTTCAGGTGGGATTGTTCCCGTGGGATGGCTGGTTCCAGTAGGATTGTTCCAGTGGGATGGCTGATTCAGGTGGCATTGTTCACGTGGGATTGCTGGATCAGGTAGGATTGTTCACAAGGGATGGTTGGTTCAGGTGGACTTGCTCATATGGGATGGTTGGTTCAGGTGGTATTGTTCATGTAGGATGTCTGGTTCAGGTGGGATTGTTCATGTGGGATGGCTGGTTCAGGTGGGATTGTTCCCGTGGGATGGCTTATTTAGATGGGATTGTTCACATGGGAAGGCTGGATCAGGTGGGATTGTTCACATAGGATGGCTGGTTCAGGTGGGATTGTTCTTGTGAGATGGCTTGTTCAGGTGGGATTTTTCTTGTGGGATGGCTGGTACAGGTGGGATTGTTCATGTGGGATGGCTGGTTCAGGTGCGATTGTTCACGTAGAATGGCTGGTTCAGGTGAGATTATTCATATGGAGGGACTGGTTCAGGTGGGATTGTTCATGTGGGATTATTCCCATGCGATGGCTAATTCAGGTGGGATTGTTCATGTGAGATGGCTGGTTCAGGTGGGATTATTCCCATGCGATGGCTAATTCAGGTGGGATTGTTCATGTGAGATGGCTGGTTCAGGTGGGATTGTTCCCATGGGATGGTTGATTCAGGTGGGATTGTTCACATGGGATGGCTGGTTCCAGTGGGATTGTTCACATGGGAGGGCTGGTTCAGGTGGGATTGTTCTTGTGGGATGGCTTGTTCATGTGGGATTTTTCTTGTGGGATGGCTGGTTCAGGTGCGATTGTTCACGTGGGATGGTTGGTTTAGGTGGGATTGTTCATGTGGGATGACTGGTTCAGGTGTGATTGTTCATGTGGGATGGCTAGTTCAGGTGGGATTGTTCATGTAGGAGGGCTGGTTCAGGTGGGATTGTTCCCATGGGATGGTTGGTTCAGTTGCGATTGTTCACGTGGGATGGCTAGTTCAGGTGGGATTGTTCATGTGGGATAGCTGGTTCAGGTGGGATTGTTCATGTGTGGTGGCTGGTTCAGGTGGAATTATTCACATGGAATGGCTGGTTCAGGTGGGATTGTTCATGTAGGATGGCTGATTCTGTTGGGATTTTTCACGTGGGATGGCTGGTTCAGGTGGGATTGTTCATGTGGGAGGGTTGGTTCAGGTGGAATTGTTCACATGGGATGGCTGGTTTAGATGGGATTGTTCACGGAGGATGGCTGATTCAGGTGGGATTATTTTTGTGGGATGGCTGGATCAGATGCAATTGTTCATGTGGGATGGCTGGTTCAGGTTGGATTGTTTACGTGAGAGGGGGTTCAGGTGGGATTGTTCACATGGGAAGGCTGGTTCTGGTGGCTGGACATCTATGCAGATCATTTAGGAGCTCGAGCAGTATCCTTTGGAGCCTGGCATGTTCAGGGGTGTTTGAAGGAAGGAGGATAGGTAGACTGTCTGAGTCTGCAAGGCCTGAGAAGATGAAGCTCTGTGTAAGCCTTTTCATAGCTATTATCCATTCAGCGGCCATGGTCAAATTTGGAGAATGGAGGTAGGGACGTGGGTAAAGAGGGATGTGAGGTACAGGATGTGGGGGCTGGGGAGTGTGTACCTGTGGTGGTCCTTGTGGTCTGTGTGACTCATTCAGCCAAGTTAGTTGTGCCATGGGTTATAAATGGGATAATTACAAATAAGACTTAGAAATGAAATGTTCTTATATCCAGGAAAACATTGCTCTTATATCTGGACAGACTATCACAGGTGTATGTAGAAATTAATTCTGACTTAAATGAAAATGTTCTTATTGGTGGGTTGCTCTTAAAGCTGCAGTATTTGGTAGTTTGCTTTTTTTAAGAATTATGTATTTACAGAAAAAAAACATTAATATACACATTTTTGTTTACATTTTCTTTCATTCTTGTAACTGATATTTTTTTTATCTGTATTTTATGCTCCTGTCCCCCAGGCCTGCCTGACCACCCCTTCCCTGCATATGACCTGACCTTCTTGCAGACTTACCAGTTAACCACCCACTTACTTACTTAGGACCACAATGTGGTGGGTGATCAGCCACGTTGGTCATGTGAGAGGCTTCATGGGGTGCCAGCTTGTAGAAGCCTGACCATTTTCCTCCATTTTTCCTCCTCGAGCTTGGAGCGTTGGGACGTGTGTGCCAGCCCATCATGTTCCAGCTCTTCCCTTCTCTGTTCTATCCTGCTGTGCTGCCAGGCAGCTTCCACCAGATGGCAGTCTCTGCAGCCAGAACTGAGCCCCCCGAGGGTGGAGGAGAGATGCTGGAGCTGCTGTCAGGTGCTCAAACTCCCCCCTCCCCTACCCTTCTGGCCCATTGAGCGACCCTGTCTATTCCTGAACCTGGGCCATTGGTGTCATAGGCGGTAACACAACCTCTCCTCCACTGGGCTGGCTCAAATACATGATTTTGACATTTTTAAAAGTTCCCTCTGCATCATCATGCCCGCTGAGAAAAATGTAAATATCTTGGTGTAGCCTTATGCTGTTTACAATCAGAAACCTGTGGTAACAGCATCATTATACTGTACATTCACAGTTTGAATCGATTATGTTCAATCAGTAGGTGATCTCAGCAGAAGAGACCTTTAAAAATTGCTAGTGTCAGCCATCTCTAATGACTTGAGTCATGAATTACAATATTAGCTGTAAAATCTGTTAAAACATATCTTAGGGAATCAATAGTACACTGCTAATGAATCAAAGGGGGTCAGAAATAAATTTTTGATAAAAAAACATATGATGACAATGTTTGCCGACTAACAAATACCGCTGCTTTAATGCAGAAGTTCTTACCAAAGGGGCTCTACTGTAACATGGTTTTCCTTTAAACTGTTTGCAGTTTATGTTGCCCAATGGCTTGCAGTTTGGGTTGCCTGATGGCTCGCAGTTTGTTTTGACTGATTACTTGCAATTTGCGTTGCCTGATGGTTTGCAGTTTACGTTGCCCGGTGGTTTGCAGTTTGGGGTGCCTGATGGCTTCAGTTTGGGGTGCCCAGTGGCTTGCAGTTTGCATTGCCCAATGGCTTGCAGTTTGGGGTGCTAAGTGGCTTGCAGTTTGCTTTGCAGTTTGGAGTGACCAATGGCTTGCAGTTTGGGGTGCCCAGTGGCTTGCAGTTTGCTTTGCCTGTTGCTTTGCAGTTTGGGGTGACCGATGGCTTGCAGTTTGAGTTTCCCAGTGGCTTGCAGTTTGCTTTGTCTGTTGCTTTGCAGTTTGGGGTGACCGATGGCTTGCAGTTTGCCTTGCCCAATGGCTTGCAGTTTGGGGTGCCTGATGGCTTGCAGTTTGCGTTGCCTGATGGTTTGCAGTTTGGGGTGCCCGATGGCTTGCAGTTTGGGTAGCCTGATGTCTTGCAGTTTGGGTTGCCTGATGACTTGCAGGTTGCATTGCAAAATGACTTGTACTTTGGGGTGCCCTATGGCCTAACAGAGGCACATTGTGCTCCCATTCTTGCAACCCAGGGTCAGGAGCAGACCCAGGGACCGGTGATTGGGTGGCCAGCCTGGGAAAGCATTCCTTGGCTGGGAGGAAGGATGGTGACAGTTGCATAGCTGCAGTGTCCCCCAATCCAAAGTGGAGGATAAGGGAGCTTGTTCTCTGCAGAGGGAACACTGTGGGCACACGCTTCATCATGTCACAAGGTGGGCTGAATAAATTGGGAGAGGGAAAATGGCTAGTTGGGGAGAAAGTAGAGTAAAAACTCTGCTGCCATTTAAAGGATGGTTGCAGGCACTCTAGTGTCCCACTCTGTGTAGACCCCCATTGGGAGGAGGGCGGGGAAAGCAGCTGACTGAGCGGGGAGGTCACCTGGTCATAGCAACAAGAAGCCCTGACCTGAAAACTAGGCAGACTAGTACTGTGGGTGGAGAACCCTTGCAAAAAAACAAATTATTTACAGTTCAGCAGCTGCTGTGTGAGCTGACATTAATGGTTGTCGAGGCTGGTACCCCTCTTCCTATCAGTGCACTAATGCATGGTCTAGTTTTGATCTGGATACTCAGAGTAGGTCTTGCATGCACGTCCAAGCACACATGCACCAGTGTTTATGCACACTGAAACACACAGATACACTGATATGCAAAATGTCTATTCACACCGAAACACACTAGTACACTCACATGCACCAATGCCTGTGCACACTGAAACACACAGATACTCTCATGTGCACCAATGCCCATGCACACAGAAAAACACAGGCACACTCGTGCACCAATACCCATGCACACAAAAACACACAGGCACTCAGGATAGACCGATTTCCCACATATACCCAGAAATTAGTCAACAAGTCTTGAGTATGGTTAAACCCACTGCCTTTTATTTGGAAGACGCTCTCTGGCTGGATCGCCCTTCCACTTATTGGGTGAGAATTTGGTCTAACTTATACAAGCTTATCAAACAAGACCGCCTCAGACTATTGCAGTTTAATATTTTACATGACTTGTATCATTCTCCATACAGACTGTTTAAGAGGGCAGGCTGGCATCCCCTGCATGTGTTCACTGCGGTAAGGAAGATGGTACATTGTGTCACATGCTGTGGACCTGCCCAATGGTAAAAGCTCTTTGTACTTTAACATTTAGGCTGTTTTTTACTTTCTTTGGGCATTCCATTTAGGTGACTGTGAGATGATTCCTACTGTTAAAGAAAAATCCTATATAGCCCTGGTTGCAACAGTTACTAAATTACTTATTGTGAGACATTGGAAGGGCAATTGTGTGCCTTCGCATGCTGAATGGCTTCAAGAATTTTTTCATGCCTTATATGCTGTGCGTGCGTTTGCATCGTCGAATCACGTGTGGTGTAAATTCCAGACTTATCGGACCCCACTATATCTTTATTTGATAAAAAAAATGACTATTTTTAATTCCCGACTATCAAATTGTGAGTATGATTTGGCTAATGCGGGTTTGTTCCTTATTAGTTTCGGTATATTGTCATATTTTCCGGGTCACCATGTATCTTGATGGGGTTAGCGGGGAATGCAAGAGTTGGGTGGGGATTGTGGGGTGGGTGGTTGTTGGGGTGGTTAGTGGATCTAGGTGCTTGTTTGTATAGGTATATAGTTTTCATTACCTTATTCTTATTATTTTGTTTGTATCTCCTTTGTCACAATGTTATGTATGACTGTAACATTGGCTGTGTACTATGTCTTCCTTATGTTTATTTTTATTAGATTTTTTTTTCCTTTTCATTACAATAAACTTTAATAAAGCATATTTATTAGCAAAAAAAAAAAAAAAAAAGGAAACACAGAGGTACACTCATATGCACCAGTGCCCATGCACACCAAAACACAAAGGCACACTCATATGCACCAATGCCCATGCACACCGAAACAAACAGTTACATTCATATGCACCAATGCCCGTGCACACCGAGACACACAGGTACACTCATATACACCAATGCCCATGCACACTGGACCCCACAGGTACACTCATATGCACCAATGCCCATGCACAAAGAAGCACACAGATACACTTATATGTTCCAGTGCCCAAGCACATCAGACACACAGGTACAATATGCACCAATGTCCATGCACACTGTAACACACAGGTGCACTGATATGAACCAATGCCCATGAATACCAAATCACACAAGTACACTCATATGCACCAATGCCCATGCACACAACAATAAACAGGTACACTCATATGCACCAATGTCCATGCACACTGAGACACACAGGTACACTCATATGAACCAATGCCTGTGAATACCAAATCACACAAGTACACTCATAAGCACCAATGCCCATGCACACCGAAACAAACAGGTACACTCATATGCACCAATGCCCATACATACTGAAACACACAGGTACACTCATATATACCAATGCCCATGCACACTGGACACCACAGGTACACTCATATGCACCAATGCCCATGCACACAGGTACACTTATATGTTCCAGTGCCCAAGCACATCAGACACACAGGTACAATATGCACCAATGCCCATGCACGCTGAAACACACAGGTACACTCATATGCTCCAGTTTATGTTCACACAGAAACACACAGGCACTCTAATATGCTCCTGTAGCCATGCACACCGAAACACAAAGGTACACTCATATGCACCAATGCCCATGCACACTGAGACACACAGGTACACTCATATGCACCAATGCTCATGCACACTGGACCCCACAGGTACACTCATATGCACCAATGCCCATGCACACAGAAGCATACAGGTACACTTATATGTTCCAGTGCCCAAGCACATCAGGCACACAGGCACACTCATATGCACCAATGCCATGCACACTGAAACACACAGGTACACTCATATGCTCCTGTAGCCATGCACACTGAAACACACAGGTACACTCATATGCACCAATGCCCATGAACACAGAAGCACACAGGTTCACTTAGTGTTCCACTGCCCAAACACATCAGACACACAGGTACAATATGCACCAGTGCCCATGCACACTGAAACACACAGGTACACTCATGTGTGCCAATGCCTGTGCACACCGAAACACACAGAGGTACATCCATATGCACCAATGCCCATGCACATTGAACAAACAGATACATTCTCATGCACCAATGCACATGAACACCAATGCCCATGCACACCAAAACACATAGGTACACTCATATGCAGCAATGCCCATGCACACCGAAACACACATATACACTCATATGCACCAGTGCCCGTGCACACTGAGACATACAGGTACACTCATATGAACCAATGCCTGTGAATACCAAATCACATAAGTGCACTCATATGCACCAATGTCCATGCACACCGGAACACACAGGTACACTCATATGCACCAATGCCCATGTACACCGAGACACACAGGTACACTCATATACACCAATGCCCAGGTACACTGGACCCCACAGGTACACTCATATGCACCAATGCCCATGCACACAGAAGCACACAGGTACATTTATATGTTCCAGTGCCCAAGCACATCAGACACACAGGTACAATATGCACCAATGCCCATGCACACTGAAACACACAGTTGCACTCATATGCTCCAATGCATGTTTACACAGAAACTCACAGGCACACTGATATGCTTCAGTAGACATGCACACCAAAATACACAGGTACAATATGCACCAATGCCCATGCACACTGAAACACAAAGGTACACTTATGTGCACCAATGCCTGTGCACACCGAAACACACAGAGGTACACTCATATGCACCAATGCCCATGCACACTGAACAAACAGATACATTCTCATGCACCAATGCACATGACCACCAAAACACACAGGTACACTCATATGCACCAATGCCCATGCACACCGAAACACATAGGTACACTCATATGCAGCAATGCCCATGCACACCGAAACACAGAGATACACTCATATGCACCAATGCTCGTGCACACTGAAACAAACAGGTACACTCATATGCACCAATGTCCATGCACACCAACACACACAGGTACACTCATATGCACCAATGCCCATGCACACCAAAACACACAGGTACACTCATATGCACCAATGTCCATGCACACCAAAACACATATGCACCAATGCCCATGCACACCAAAACACACAGGTACACTCATATGAACCAATGCCCGTAAATACCAAATCACACAAGTACACTCATATGCACCAATGCCCATGCACACCACAATAAACAGGTACACTCATATGCACCAATGCCCATGCACACCGCAATAAACAGGTACACTCATATGCACCAATGCCCATGCACACTGAAACAAACAGGTACACTCATATGCACCAATGTCCATGCACACCAACACACACAGGTACACTCATATGCACCAATGCCCATGCACACCAAAACACACAGGTACACTCATATGCACCAATGTCCATGCACACTGAAACACATATGCACCAATGCCCGTGAACACTGAGACACACAGGTACACTCATATACATCAATGCTCATGCACAACAGACCCCACAGATACACTCATATGCGCCAATTGCCATGCACACAGAAGCACACAGGTACACTTATATGTTCCAGTGCCCAAGCACATCAGACACACAGGTATAATATGCACCAATGCCCATGCACACTGAAACCCACAGGTACACTCATATGCACCAGTGCCCATGCACACAGAAGCACACGGGTATACTTATATGTTCCAGTGTCCAAGCACATCAGACACACAGGTACAATATACACCAATTCCCATGCACACTGAAACACACAGGTACACTCATGTGCTCCAATTTATGTTCACACAGAAACACACAGGCACACTAATATGCTCCAGTAGCCATGTACACCAAAACACACAGGTACACTCATATGCACCAATGCCCATGCACACAGAAACACACAGATATTCTCATATTCATCAATGCCTTTTCACATCAAAACACACAGGTACACTCATATGCTCCAATGTATGTTCACACAGAGACACATAGGTACACTCATATGCACTACTACATGTTCACACAGAAACACACAGGTACACTCATGCACCATTGCCATTGCACACAGAAACACACAGGTACACTCATGCACCAATGCCCATGCACACCGAAACACACAGGTACACTCATGCACCAATGCCCATGCACACAGAAACACACAGGTGCACTCATGTGAACCAATGCATGTTCATACAGAAACACACAGATACTCTCATATTCACCAGTGCTCATTCACACCAAAACACACAGGTACAATATGCACCAATGCCTCTGCACACCAAAACACACAGGTACACTCATATGCATCAATGCCCATGCACACCGAAACACATAGAAATATGGAAACATAGAAGTTGACAGCAGATAATGACTGCAAGCCCCATCCAATCTGCCCATTTCTTTTTCTACCTTATGAATGTACCATTGGCCTTTGCTCTGTCCATGGCCTATCTATTCATAGTCATCTGTATTGCTCCCTTATGCGTATCCCATGCCTGTTTGAAGCCCTGCACTGTATTCATATCCACCACTTCCTGTGGTAGGCCATTCTATGCATCTGTCACCCTTTCTGTGAAAAGAACTTCCTCACATTACCCCTTAATCGGCCTTCCTCTAATCTCATGCTGTGTCCTCTTGTCTTGCTATTTTTCTTATATTGAAACATGTTAGACTCTTTCACCTTGTTAATGCTCTTAAGGTGTTTGAATGTTTCAATCATATCACCTCTCTCCCTCCTTTGCTCTAGGGTATACATATTGAGCTCAGTTAATCTGTCCTCATATGTTTTCTGATGCAGTCCCTGCACCATTTTGGTTGCCATTCTCTGGACTGCCTCAATTTGGTTAATGTTCTTGTGAAGCTGTGGCCTCTAGTATTGCATGCAGTACTCCAGATGGGGCCTAACCAGTGTCTTGTAAAGAGGGATTATTACCTCCCTCTTCCGACTTGTAATGCCCCTACTAATATACCCCAACATCCCTCTAGCCTTACCTACTGCTTTAGTGGTCTGCTTGGATGATTTCAGGTCATCGGTGATGATGACGCCCAAGTCTCTTTCTTCCCTTGTGACTGCCAGCAACTCCCCTCCCAGCCTATAGATGGCTTCAGGGTTTCTCTTCCCTATGTGCATGATCTTGCACTTCTTTGCGTTAAACCCCAGTTGCCACTCTTTCAACCATTTTGCTAGTTTATCCAGATATCTTCTCATTCTGCCCACCCCATCTGGATCATCTACTCTGTTGCAGATCTTGGTGTCATCTGCAAACAGACAAACCTTACTCACCAGTCCATCTGCAATGTCACTGATGAAGATATTGAAGAGGACTGGCCCCAGGACTGATCCCTGAGGTACGCCACTTGTGACTTGCATCTCTTCTGACTGTATACCATTTACCACCACTCTCTGTTTTCTGCCTGTCAACTAGTTTGCCACCCAGTTGACCAACGTCTGACCCACCCCGAGCCTACCCAGCTTATTAATTGATCTTCTGTGTGGAACAGTATTGAAAGCTTTGCTGAAGTCAAGGTAGGCAAGATCAACTGCTCCCCCTTGGTCCGCCACGCTGGTTACCCAGTCAAAGAAATCTATGAGATTAGTTTGACAGGACCTTCCTTTTGTAAACCCATGATGTCTTGGATCCTGTGCTCCTATGGATTCCAGGTGTTGCACTATCCTTTCCTTAAGGAGTGTCTCCATAATCTTGCCCACTACTGAAGTAAGACTGACTGGTCTGTAGTTCCCTGCCTCCTCCCTGTTACCACTCTTGTACACTCATGTGCACCAATGCCTGTTTACCCCGAAACACACAGGTACACTCATATGCACCAATGCTCATGCACACTGAAACACACAGGCACACTGTTATGCACCAGTTACTAAATTTGTATAATTCTGTACCTCAGATGCTAACCATGGTATCTATAAGGATGAACTCTTTCAAGGTTAGACCTAAAAACTATTTATTAACTTTGGAGTTCTGTAATGGTGCTTGACATTTGCTTTCATATGGGTTATGTTGAATTTAATTATAATTGTTTAATATGTTTTGTTCTTTCTTGACTTATATTATTGTTCTAATTTTTTTTTCCTTTTATCAGTTCACCCACAAAAATGGCCATTATGTATTTATTTATTTATTTATGTCTTTGGTAACTAGGTAGGTGCACTGATCCAAAGGGCCATTTTCAGGCACGATCCGGGCCACAGAGTGGCAACAACACAGAAACAACAGTACATACAGGGCACAGTAAAACACACCCCAACATGAGTGGTGCAGAAAAAAAGAAAAGTACTGTAGGTAAACAATTATGCAAATAGCAATGTGATGCAACAAAATGTGCAGTTTGCATTCAAATAAAAGCATATGATCTCAATAATCCAATTCTATGCAGGCGCCAACAACCATAGCTGTGCAGGTGCAGACAGTCAACACTTTCATTTTCCCTTTGGGTTCAAGGAAGGATCAAAGAGGATTGGGACAGGTTTGAGGGTTTAAGTGGTGTGGGGGCGGAGAAAGGAAGACAGAGGTGAGAAAAGGAGGGGCAGGAAAGGTAGAGACAAAAAGTGATACATACATATTATAGAGCATGGGCAATATGTAGACCCTAGAGTTATTGTTAGGTGCAGTGACAGGTAGCAGCAGTTGGGAGTCAGGCTTTCAGATTCTGTTTAAAAGCCAGGTGGGTGGGTGACTAGTGGATGGATGGTGGGAGCTTGTTCCATAGGGAGGGAGCTGAGATGGAGAAAGCTCGAATTTCCATAGCAGTGGAGACGTGGGGTACTTCTAGCGGAGGGACTGAGGATGTCCTAAGAGTCCTTGAAACCACTCTGTCTGTCAGGATGGATGGGTAGAGGGACAGATGTTGGTTTCTAAGTGAGTTGTCTACCAGGCAGCTCATTGCATAATTTACGCGAGCTTGTAGAGGGAGCCACCATAGGGACTGGTAGAGTGTGCAGTGATGGGCATGGTGGGGGGTTGAAGGATGAATTGACAGATAGAGTTGTATGTTGTGTTTAGCCATGAGTGTAAGGTAGAGGATACTGTGGAGTATACAGGAGAGCAGTAGTCAAGGAGGGCAGTAGCTTACCACGTGCAATGGCAAGGCGCGCTTCTGCAGACAGAAAATGTTTGAGTCAGTATGCAGTGCCTAACTTCTGGTGGATTCTCCGCATAATGTTGTTGACATGTTCTGAGAAAGAAAGGGAGGGGTCAAGGGTAACACCTAAGTATTTGAAGGATAGGACATTTTCAAGGGGAGGACCTGCTGGGGTGAGTACAGGGAGGGAGGAGTTGGCTTTGGTGGCTTTGGCAAGGAGAGGTTTAAAGCTAAAGAGCATAGAGTTAGTCTTTTTTTCATTGACTAGGAGCTTGTTGGAGAGGAACCATTGATTGGCAGAACCGTAGTTTCGTGTGAGGGTGGAGGAGATGGATTCACTTGACTTGTTGCTGTGGTAGAGAACCAGATCGTCAGCATAGAGAAGAGCTTTACAACTGAGGCTATCTCTGGGAAGTGCATTAATGAACATGGAAAAAAGCAGTGGTCTGAATATGAAACCGTGGAGGACTCCAGTGTGTACAGGAAGGGCAGCAGAGGATGCTTTACCAATGATAACAAACTGAGACCTGTTAGACAGATAGCTGCGGAACCAAGCAGCAGTTCCAGCGGAGAAGCCAAAATGAAACAAGGTGGAGTGGACGAAGTGGTGGTCTGCAAGGTCAAATGCCTTTGACAGATCTATGAAGACAGCACCTGTGGCTTTGCCCTGGTCCATGTTTCTTAGAACATGATCAGAAAAAAGAGCCATAGCAGAGGAGGCACTGTGGTGCTTTTGGAAACGATACTGGGTGAAAACATCGTGTACAATGTATCGTGGCAAATAATGCGGGCAACACATCACCATCTACAATGTTGGCATGTAAAGACATTACCGACCCATACTCCATGGGCAGTGCTCTGGACGAATATGCATGGTGACCACCGAGTCCCCCATCTCACCGACCACTGGCCCCTGGAACTGTAACAGCAGGCAGCCGCAATGTGATGGCCATCCCCCGCACATACTGTGACAATGAGCAGGCGGCCAGCACAGTCCTCCACTCACCACCACGGCTGGATGCTCAGCGGAACACACTGAATGAGCATACACATGTACGTGCTCATTCAGTGTGTTCCGTTGAGCGGCCAGCCGTGGCAGTGAGTGGAGGGCTGTGCTGGCCACCTGCCCATTGTCGGGATATGTGGGGGGGGCGGCCATCGCGCTGTGGCTGCCTGCTGTTACTGTTCCAGGGGCCATCAGTCAGTGGGATGGGGGACTCGGTGGTCACCATGCATATTTATCCAGAGCACTGTCCACGGGGTATGGGTCATCGATGTCTTTACGTGTCAACATTGTAGATGGCGATGTGTTGCCCGCATTGTTATTTGCCACTATATATTGTCCGCAATGTTTTCACCTGGTACCTTTGGAAACCATGCTGGAGGGGACTTAGGAAGTTATATTTTTCTACATACTCAGATAGCTGGAAATGTAACATTTTTTCAAGCAATTTACTTAGGTGGGGAGGAGGGAGATGGGATTATAGTTGTCAGGGGAGAGGGGATCACCAGCTTTGAATACTGGCACCACATTTGCATGTTCCCAGGAGTCGGGAATAGTACATGTAGTAAGGGCAAGGTTGAAAATGAAAGTAAGGGGTTTAACAATTGCGGGAGAGATACGTTTTAGGAATGTGGGATATAGTCCATCACTGCCAGGGCTTCCTTTGGCCTGGAGAGACTTCAGGAGTTTGATAGTGACATTTTGCCCAATTAGCCCTGAAACGGAAGGGTGGGGGAAGGGTGGTGGTTGGGGGGGTTGTCTGGCTGGAGGTTCTGGGCTGGGGAAGTTGGGGGGGAGTTTGCTCAGATAGGAGGATAAATCCGTGAATTGTTCATTGAAAGCATTGGCTATCTCAGAGTCAGAGATGGGCCCAGAGGAGGATGTGAGTTGAGCTATTTGCCTGCTGGTCTTGGTGTTTAGGGTGACCCAATGGAGGCCCAGAAATTATGTGGATTACCAAGGTTGTTGCTTTGTTGGTTGAGGTAATATTTGCGCTTGAGCAATTTTGCAGCCTGTTTGCAGGTGTTGCGCAATTGTCTATAGGCATTCCAGAGATGAGGGGAAGGGGATGCCTTGTATACCTTCCATTTGCTATCCCTATTTTTCATTAGCTCCAGTAGTTCTTTGGATAGCCAGCGGGTGCAGCCCCCTCTTACCCTTCTGACTGTAAGAGGGAAATGAATGTCCTGTAGACGAGAGAGGGTAGTGGTAAAGAAAGTGACTGCATCAGAGATATTGCTGTGATGATCGAGGGCAGACCAGTTTATTGCCCTAACATCCCTGAGGACAGGTTTGTGATCATGGCAGTCAAACTTTCTGAATGACAGGAGTTTGTGGGTAGGACAGCTTGACTTGGTAGACAGTATGGTGTAGGTTGCTCATGGATTCACTGGATTTTAAATAAATCAAACCAAACCAATGCATATCCACAGAGAAACACATAGGGGCACTCATTTACACAAATGCATATAAGTGTGCAAATACTCAAGCACACTGATTTCTACGCATGCATGTGCACACACAGACACAGACATGCTAATTTATTCAAATGCACATGTGCACACAAACAGAAAGGCTCATTCATTTACACAAATGCATATATGCACAGGGATACAGAGTCACAATGATTCCCACAAATGCATCTGTGCGCACGCACACACACACACACACACACACACACTCACACACACACACACACACATTCATTTACTCTAATGCACACATTTAAACAAGGCTCGCTATTTTGCATCAAGACATGGGAACACACACAGCAGCACTCATTTATTCAAATGTGCATGCACACAAACAGGTCCACTTATTTGCACCAACACATGGCACAGAGAAAGATCTAAATGCACTCATTTACATAGTCATGCATGCACCCACAAATACACAAACACTCTCAAGTTCACAAACACATGTGCACACAAATACACAGGAGCACCTTATTTACTCAAATGCACGTGCACTCACATACAGGTGCATTTATTAGCACAAACAAGAACACAGAAACACATAGGCACACTCAGTTACATAAAGACATGTCCATAGACAAACACACAGGCTACACCAACACACATGCATAATCACAACAAATGTCCACTGGCATGCTCACACATATACAAATAAGCATGCACATTTCTACACACACACACACACACACACACACACAAATGGAGGACAAAATAGCACAGGAGGTAAAAAAAGGGACAAGACTTTTTATAGGTACACGAGTGAAAAGAGAAAAATCAGGGGTGGGATTGTAAGGCTTAAAGGGGAAGAAATGGAGTGTGTGGAAGGGGACCTGGAAAAAACATCACTACTGAACAAATATTTTTGTTCCTTATTCATAGAAGAAGGAGAAGTTGAGGGACCACAGTTAGGCAATATGAGCAAATATGAGAGGGAGGTGGACACCAGTCTATTTACAGAAGAGAGAGTCCTAAAAGAACTCACAAAACTGAAATTGGACATGGCAATGGGACCGGATGGGATACGTCCTAGAATATTAAGGGAACTACGGGAGGTGCTGGTGACACCACTGGGAGCCCTGTTCAATGAGTCACTCAATACAGGAGTGGTTACAGAAGACTGAAGGAGGGCAGATGTAGTCCCTCTTCACAAAAGTGGGAGTAAGGAAGCGGCTAGAAACTATAGACCAGTCAACCCTAACCTCAATAATGGGGAAAATTATGGAATCACTACTTAAAGAAACGATTGTGGAACACCTTGAATCCAGCAGAGAACAGGATCCGAGACAGCATGGATTCACAGTGGGAGGTCATGTCAAACAAATCTAACTGATTTCTTCAACTGGGTGACTAGGGAAGTGGACCAGGAGGGAGCGGTGGATGTGGCCTACCTGGATTTCAGTGAGGCCTTCGATATCGCTCTACAGAGAAGACTTGTGAACAAGCTGGGCAGCCTGGTAGTGGGTCACAGGGTGGTAAACTGGGTTAGGAACTGGCTAGGTGATAGAAGAAAGAGGATGGTGGTAAATGGAGCCCAATCTGAGGAAAGGAGGGTGACCAGCGGGGTGCCACAGGGATCAGTTCTGTGGCCAGTCCTTTCTGATGTCTTCATAAGTGACATTGTGGAGGGGCTGGAAGGGAAGGTATGCCTCTTTGCAGATGACACTAAGATCTGCAACAGGGTGGACACTCCAGGAGGGGTGGAAAAAATGAGGTGGGACTTAGGTAAACTGGAGGAATGGTCTAGAGTGTGGCAGCTGAGATTCCATGAGAAAAAGTGCAAAATCATGCATTTGAGGTGCAAGAACCCAGGGGAAGATTACATGATGGGGGGGGGGGTATAGTGACAGTCATTGAGCAGGAAAGGGATGATAGTGACGGTCACTGAGCAGGAAAGGGATTTGGGGGTAATCATATCTGATGAACTAAAGGTGGCCAAACAATGTGCCAAGGCGGTGGGGAAAGCCAGTCGGATGCTGGGGTGAACAGGGAGAGGTATCACCAGCAGAAGAAAAGAGGTAGTGATGCCACTGTACAGATCATTGTTGAGGCCTCATTTGGAGTACTGTGTCCAGTTCTGGAGGCCGTATTTCTGTAAGGTCATAGACAGGGTGGAGGCAGCTCTAAGTTAGGGCAACAAAGATGGTGCAGGGTCTGTGCCAAAAGTCATATGAGGAGAGACTGGCAGACCTCAATATGTGTACCCTGGATGAGAGGAGAGACAAGGAAGATATGAAAGAAACTTACAAATACTGTATCTAAAGGGCATGCATAGGGTACTGGAAGGCAGCATCTTTCAGAAAAGGAGATATTCAGCAACTAGGGGCATGACATGAGGCTGGAAGGAGGTAGACTAAGGGGTAATGTGAGGAAGCATTTCTTCATGGAAAGGGTGGTGGGTGCATAGAATAAACTCCCAGCAGAGATGTTGGGGGCAAACACAGTGGGGGAATTCAAAATTGCATGGGACAGGCAAAGGAGAACCCTTGCAATAGGAACGAGAAGGTAAAGCCGGAGATCAAGTAGTGTCTGCGGCTTTTGCAGCAGGTAGGGAAAATAAGCAGATTGGATGGGCCTAGCAGCCCTTATCTGCTATCAGTTTCTGTGTTTCTATATTGCAAACAGCTCATCCATATGCACTTACAAGAACATGCAAACGAGAACATGACACAGAAGCACATACACACACGTTTACACACACAAAAATACTCAGTCATGAAACATTCACTGCATGACTGCACATACAAATCCCCACACACTTATACAAGAACGCATGGATACTCAAAGCATGCATGCACACACACAGACTTTTAGTTCATTCATATTCAGACACATAGTAACAGCTGCTTCAAATGCACAGCGTGGGGAATGTACTTACACCAGCTTTTTGGAATGACTAGCCTTATTTACTTGTTTATAAAGTGCTCTTGGGCAGAAGCCCCATTTATCTCACAACCCTTTTATTGATTAAGACTTCTTCTATGGCTGGTTTAAGATTTGTTCAGGTACTATGCCCCAAGAGCACGAACTAAAGTGGGAACATTCACATTGTCAACAGCAATATCTCATTCCTCGATGCAAATACAAAAACTAACAGTGCTCCCAGTCTACACAGAGGACAGATTCACCCCGATCCCAACTTGTTTCCCCGGCTACTGTTAGACAGCTTACCTGAAATGCCAGCAAGATGCTAATACACCAGTGGGGCTTCTCTTGTACCACAGAAGTGAAATTCTCTGGGGTTCTGGAGGTTCCTCCTCCTCCTTGTTTAGCATGCCATTCCCATTCCTAACCTGTGGGAGATGGACCTTTACACTCCCTCCCTCTTCCTCTCGCTCACTCATTCTGTCTCTTGCTTCTGGCTCACTGGACAGGTTTAAGATATACCAACAATCCATGTGTCAGCAACCTGAAGGAAAGGCTGACACAAATCTGAAGTGTCAGTATTGTGATGAACCTCGGTGGCCTTTGCTTTCATCGTTGTGTAACCTGCCTCTCACAGATTAGCTATTAACCAAGATGTTCTACTCCACTGAAGTTGGCTTTTATTAACTCTACTAATATTTAAGGGGGGGAGGCTATCTAAGATTTTAGGGCAAAGTATTGCATGCTGCTTCAGAAGTCCAGTTCCATCCCAGATGGTAATATAAGCACAAACCCTCTAATATATACTGGATTGTACTGGTACAGTACTGTCCTGCATTCAGGATGTGTATGGCAATAAAGGCTGAATATTTCTAAAAATCTGTGTAATTTTAATCTTGAGTATCTCTGCCATAGAGCCATTATACGTTGGACTGCAAGCCAGTGGCGTCAGGACTTCACTGAAACTTTTATGCAAGCCCCTTTTACTTGATTTACTAATCAAAGTGACTGTACCCAATGGGGGCGGACATGGGTCTCAGGTACTCCTGTGTCTAGGGGTATATTAATGGAAATTTAACTTGAGAGGTGCCCCTTGTAGACAAGTACATATGTTGACAGGTTCACCCTTTTCACCTTTACTACAGGAGCCACTAAAACAGGCTTTATATCGGAGTAAATAAACACTCAACCATCCAACTCTTGTCCTTGACTCTCTCTCTTTTGCTAGTGGCATGGTGGTAGATAGGGGCCTGACCGGCTATTCTTCTGGTCGCAGAAACCTAATTAAGTTAACTTATATACAGTTACTAATGGTACTCTGATGCATAGTCACCAAACGCGTACTTCTGTGCATTGGCAGTGTGTGTGTGTGTGTGTGTGTGTGTGTGTGTGTTTTGGAGTGCAGGCTCCAAGGGGTGGACAGCACTGAATTCATCACAACAGATCCAACAAATGGAGCCACACACATTACCAGGCTACAGTTTAAATATTTATTGCAGACATTTCTGCAAATGTTTAGCTCAGCCAACTGATAGGATGCCCCACAATGTCCCGACGCTTTGCTCATAAGAGCTTCGTCAGGGGGCAGGGTATGTGAGCCATAGCTTGCCTTAAGTACCCTAGTGGCTACTAGGTGAAACATACAAAAATACCATAAAGTGTCTAGTAGAGTGACCAACAACACAAAAGTCCATGTAGTTTAAATTGCACTGTTTCAGAGAAAAGTAGACCCATGCATTTACAGGAAGGACCAATGTACTGTACAAATTATTTCGGTGCAAGTTAAATAGTTATTGCTGAATTTGAAATAGCTAGTGCTGATATGCACCTTATCAGGTAGTATGCAATCATTTCAGGAGACCAGCATGAAAAATTATTCGGGCAGTACAATTACAGTGATCTCCTTCTATAATGAACACGCCTGGAGCCAGCTGAGGTGTTCACTATAGAGAGGTGTTAATATAACTACTTAGGGAATAATGGTAGGCATCAAATGTGTTCTTTGTAAGAGAGAGTTTGCTATAGAGGGTTTCTTTTTAGCAAGGGAGCACTGTACTTTCAAAAAAGGCAATAGATTATAGTAGAACAATATTTAAGCTGCAGTCCGTGTATTGTCTACGGCTCCATTTGTTGGATCTGTTTTGACTCTGATGAGTTTTCTTTGAACCCAGCACCATAGCTGTGACCAAACCTTTACCTTCATCCTGGAGTCCCCATGTCCCTGTTATTCCCTGGCACAGCAAACAAGCTGAATGCTTCCTTGTTGCCATATTGGCCGCTACACTGGAATCTTAATTCCTCTCTTCAGACCCATTCATTAATGGTGTTCTGCTAATATTATGCTCACAGACCTGACCCACCGAAAGTTTACCAGTAACTAGACTTAACTCTGTATTCTACATCCCTTCGATTGCAGCCTGGCCACACCCATGAGCTTCTGATGTCCCCTGCACACATGGCAGTGCTTGTGATGATATGTGTTGTACTAACATGAACATACAAAAATGTCAGCAGAAAAAGGCCTTACGGTCTACCAAGTCTGCTCCGCTGTGCAGCTAGCAGTCCCTATTTAGCAGCTGCCCCTCTCTCCCTTGACCCCCCTCTCCCTTGACCCTCCATCTTGCGCTGTCCGAACCCCTCTCGAATCCGCCCACTGTTCTACTGGCTACTACCTCAGCCGGCCGCGCATTCCACTCGGCCACCACCCTCTCTGTAAAAAAGTGCCTCCTCATCTCCCTTCTGAACCATCCACCCTCTAGTCTCATACTGTGGCCTCGGGTGTCCCTCTCTCCCTTAGTTTGAAAAGCCCCTCCGTATGAGACTTGTTTATCCCCGTCATGTACTTGAAGGTTTCAATCATATCCCTCCCCCCTCTCTCTCTCTCCTCCAGGGAGTACATGTTCAACTCCCTCAGTCTGCTCTTGTATAGTATGTCCCCCAGACCTTCAGTCATCCTAGTCGCCCTGCATTGCACACCCTCCAGTAGTTTACTGTCCCTCTTCGGTACGGGCGCCAGAACTGTACGCAGTACTCCAGGTGTGGCCTAACCAGAGATCTGTACAGTGGCAGAATCGCCTCCCCCCCTCCTGGAGGATAAACCCCTAGCAATACAACCCAGCATCCTGTTGGCCTTTGCAGCTGCCTTTCTACACTGTGCTGAGCTGTTCATTGCCCATGTAATGAGCACCCCATGATCCCTCTCCTCCTCAGTCACAGCCAATTGCACACCTCCTAGATGGTAGCTCCTCCTTGGGTATTTAGCCCCCAAATGCAGCACCTTGCACTTTTTGGCATTGAATCCCAGCTGCCAGGTGTCTGACCAGGACCCCGGCCTTGACAGATCCTCCTGCAGCCCTTGCCAGCAGTCCAAGTCATCTACCACCGCTCCCATCTTGGTGTCATCAGCAAACAGGCTGATTCTGCTTTTGATGCCCACCGAAATATCCGCAGTGAATACCCCAAATAACACCAGTCCCAACACCGAGCCCTGAGGAACTCCACTCGTCACCACCCTTGAGGGTGATGGCGTCCCACCCACCACTACACTCTGTTGCCTTCCCTGCAGCCAGTTCCCTACCCACCCACCATCTTTCCCCCTGCCCCTGTAGCTTACTTCCTAGTCTCCCACATGGCACTGAGTCAAATGCCTTACT
This sequence comes from Neoceratodus forsteri, assembly GCA_016271365.2. Taxonomy (NCBI): domain Eukaryota; kingdom Metazoa; phylum Chordata; order Ceratodontiformes; family Ceratodontidae; genus Neoceratodus; species Neoceratodus forsteri. The sequence continues at coordinate 1,376,789,927 of CM028132.1, read as the reverse complement.
GATGTCCAGGTACAGAACATCCACTGTGTGGCCCTTGTCCAGTTGTCTAGTTACCCAATCATAGTACTCCACCAGATTGGTCGGCATGATCTACCCATGATAAAGCCATGCTGTTTAGTGTTCTGTAACCCATTGGTCTCCAGAAGGGTCACCAGTCCTTCCTTCAGGATTGCCTCCATCAGTTTTCCCACGATGGATGTGAGGCTCGACGGTCTGTAGTCCCCTGGTTCATGTTTGGGGCCACTGTTATGAACAGGTACCACGTGAGCCATCCTCCAATCCTGTGCCTCACACCCTGAATCTAGTGAGGCATTGAATAGGTCTGCCAGATGCCCCGCAAGTTCCACTGCCAGTTCCTTCAGTACCCTGGGATAAATTCCATCTGGCCCTGGTGCCTTGTCCACCCTCAGTGCCCTCAATCTCTCCAGCACCCTTTCCTCTGTGATTTCCTCATCTGTCATGCTCCCTTCCTCCTTCCTACCTTCATTCTAGCCCCCCTGGGTATCTCCACCCCTTTTCTTAGTAAATACTGAGCAGAAGTGGCTGTTTAGTGCTTCTGTCATTCCCCCCCCACTTCCACCCATCCCCCATCACTCCTAATCCTTACAATGTTGTCCTTACAGACCCTTTTCTCCCTGATGTACCCGAAGAATTCCTTCTCTCCATCCTTAATGCCCTGCGCCAGCCTGAGCTCCCTTGCCGCCTTTGCTGCCCTTGTCACTTCCTTTGCTTCCTTCAGGTACTCCTCTCTGTCAGCCCCCCTCCCTGTCCTCTTGTGCCTCCTAAAGGCGGCTCTTTTCCTCCTTATCATTTCCATGACTCCATTGGTCACCCAGCTAGGTTTCTTTGCCCTCACCCTCTTACTCTTAGTCTTGATGCCGGTCTTAGTTGCCTCTGCTGCCCCCATCTTTATGATCTCCCACCTCTGGTTAGTGCACATACTAGGGTCAGTCTTGGCCACATATTCCCTTACTATTTCCCCCACCATCCTGAAGTCCAACACCCTTGTGTCCGGCATTATTCTTTCTCTACCCATATCCATTGTGAACCAGACTAAGTGGTGGTCGCTTCCAGCAAGTGACTCATCCACCCTTAGTTCCCCCACAAACTCCCAGTTAGTCAGCACTAGGTCAAGTATGTTCCCTAACCTGGTTGGTTCACTGATTCCATCTGCACCAGGATGTTGTCCTGGAAGGCATCTAGTACTATCTGCTCCCTACTATTATTTGTGTCTGGGGTATTCCAATCCATTCCTGGTAAGCTGAAGTCCCCCACTATCACCATACTCCCTTTACCGCAGGCCCTCCTGATCTGCCCCGCTAATTCCCTAATTCTTCAGTCTGGGAGAGAGGTCTATAAACCACTCCCATCCTCACAGTCCTATTTCTTGAGTCCTGGATTTGCACCCACAGCAACTTGGTACTACCCTCCTCCCGCACATACTTAATTCCTTCCCTCACATATAGTGCCATCTCTCCCCCCTTTCCTGTTTTCTCTATTCCAGCCGAAAATCCTGTGCCCTAGTACCGCCAGGTCTCAGTCATGGTGCGGGGTGGCCCATGTTTCGGTGATTGCTGCCATATCCACCCCCCCCCCAACATGAGGATCTGAAGCTCTGCCATTTTGTTCTTCAGGCTTCTAGCATTCAAGGTGACCACCTTCCACCCACTTGCCTTTCCCTCTTTCCCATCCTTCCTACCCCCTTCTAGCATTCTTGGAAGTACCTGTCCTTAGTCCCTTGTCCCTTGTCCCTGTCATGGAGGGCAAGCCCGTATGAATTCCCTTTCCTTCCCGTGGTCTCGGCTTGCCTCCTGCCCACTTGCCACCCCCTGCTCCTAGTTTAAATACCCAGCCTCTGCTATATAATTACTTATCCCCTTTTTCAACACTCTCTTGCCCTCCTTGCTTTAGTGAAGACAATCCTTTGAGTAGAGGCTGCTATCCACCCAAGTCCCTCCTCACCCACCCACTAGCCCATACCTTCTGGCCTGACACCAAGTTCCTAGCCATTCATTAATTTTCTTGCAGTGCTTGCCATGGGAACAGAAAGTACCTCTAGAAGGCTACTGATCTTCCTGCTACTTCGCACAATAGTTCTGGCTCCTCAAACCTCCCCTGTACTTCCTTTATCATCCCACCAGCCAGGTCATTCATCCCTAAATGCAGAATTAAATGGGATTTCTCCCTGCCCCTTCTAGCAAATTTCAGTACAGATTGCCCCACTGTCTCAGCTGTCATTCCTGGTATGGCTTCCACCGATATGTGGCTGTGCCTCTCACCGTGCTACCCCACCTGACTCCCCTTGGTATCGAGTCCCCCAACACTAGGGTTTCACCCCAATTCTGAACCACATGCTCCCCAATCTCCCCTCTCCTTCCTGTTGATGCCTCCTCTTCCGCCTGCACGTTAGTTTCCCCTTTCATCCCAGTTACCCTTTCTCCATTGTTACTCCCCCCCCCGTTCCCCTTCTTTCTGGCTACCCTTTGCTACACCTCCAGGCTCTCCCCCTCTGTCTTCTTCATACCTTCCCAGGGCTGTGAACTTATTCTTCATAAGCCCAATTCCTTGAGCCACCACTGCCTCCCCCGTGCTAGCCCACCATTCCCCTCTGCCCCTAGACCTTCACTCTCTCTCCTTTCCCCTTCCACCACTCTGTTTACCCCCTCCCATTCTTCCCTCCAACCACTTTTCCTCCCTGCCCTTTTGCTCTGACCTACAACCCTGATTCCCTTGAATCATTGCTCCATGGCCTGGGTCTTCCTGGTACAGAGACCCTACCTCATACCCTTTTCCACCCACCCACCACTTTTTAGCTTCCTTCCCTCCTCATCCTCTCTACTGTTTCCATGAACAGCTGGACTATAACCTGCCACACCTTCCATAGCTCCTCCTGCAGTCCCCTGATCTCCTCTTTCAGCTTCCCCATTTGGATCCACACTAAACAGCCCTCCACGCAATTTTAAGGAAGACTGGTGCACCACAGTTGTTGCAGCCCACCACCCGTCCCATACCTCTACTTGCCCACCAGTGCCCTCCTCCCGTATGAGATGAAAGATCTCTCTCCAACCCCAAAACCTTCGCTCTTCCTCCTTCACCAGCCCTGGACATATTCCTTTCTGTACCAACCTCCTTTCCTGGACATGTTCCTTCCTGTTCCCGCCTCCTTTCCTGGACATGTTCCTTCCTGTTCCCGCCTCCTTTCCTGGACATGTTCCTTCCTGTTCCCGCCTCCTTTCCTGGACATGTTCCTTCCTGTACCCACCTCCTTTCCTGGACATGTTCCTTCCTGTTCCCGCCTCCTTTCCTGGACATGTTCCTTCCTGTACCCACCTCCTTTCCTGGACATGTTCCTTCCTGTTCCCGCCTCCTTTCCTGGACATGTTCCTTCCTGTACCCACCTCCTTTCCTGGACATGTTCCTTCCTGTACCCACCTCCTTTCCTGTGTGCACTTCGTTTAGGGCTGCTGGCTAAGCAGCCTGTTTAATGCTCCTAACCCTCCTCCTCCTCCCACTAGAGCTATCAAAACCTATGTAGGCTCCTCCTTACAGAACACCTGTAGCATCTCTTAATGCCCACTCCCTGTTCCTCCCTGGGTCACCCAAACCTATAGTGCCTCCTATTGTTCATTCACTATGATTCCCTAGGTCACCCACACTAATCGCAATTCTCCCCGCCAATGTTAGCAATTATCCAGCATAGGCACCCACGTTCTTGTTTTGCCCCTATACATAGAATAATCAAGGCATGCCATCATCCCTATCAAATTCAATAACCCCCCACATAGATGGAATTTATCAAGCATTGCCACAGTAACTTATTTGACGAATTCCCTTATTATCCTCTCCCTCTCCCCTTTATAAGCATCGCTTTATACTTTGCCACATATGTTTGTCCTTACTGTAGCCTACTCAGGAAGTGATACCTGCTTCCAGTAAATTCACCTATAAAGGTGGACTAGCACAGGGAAGGAGGGATTGGGGAGGGAGGAGGTGGCCAACCCTCCTCTCAGGAAAACAATCAGGTAATGCAGAAGACTATGAACTGTGGTCTGTCTGTCTCACTTATTCCCTTCCCCTGTTCTATACTCAAAAACCACCTGAAAGGCAAATGGACCCAGACCTGTATGCAGGTAAAGGAACCCCGGTGGTTAGTTGCCAGCCAATAACAATATACCAGTACCTCCCGTGCCCCTGCCAGAGAACTGCATTGCAGTATTCCCTCTAGATCCAGTAAAAAGATTACCCTCCCTGAATTTTAGTTCATCAACCTCCCTCCTTTAGTTCTGTTCAAACCATTCAGTACAACTTTCCCACTTCCCTGCAGCGATGTGGCGATCCTCGGTCTGAGCCACATTCCTCTGCGGCACTCCCCGGTCCAAGTCACACTCCTCGGCCAGTATCCACACTGCAGCCAATCCCCAATCCCATTGGCGATCTCCCGGCTTTTAGAGGTACCAGTGCCCCCCCACTCTGCTGCTTAAAAGCCTGCAATTTTTTCAAATAACTCCAGTATTTTTACTTGTTTTAGATTGTTAGAGGGGTTCTTTGTCTCATCTTTCAACTGAATTATGATCAAGCCTGACCACCACAACAAGGTGACCACCTCATTGGTCAGGAAAAGGCATCATATTTTACCTTGCCATTCTGAGCTAAGGTTCCCCAGCTTTGTTTCAGTCTTACAGGGAGACCACTCTCTGGCTTCATTGCTTATGTCATGTGCTCTGGCCAATAAAAGGTTCATAGAGGAGCTTACCAATTAGGAGAAGACCACAATTTTCCTGCATGCAATTCAATATTAAGGGTTTGGCAAGCTCAACCCATCACATCTACAATACATCTTTATAAGTGTAACTGCCCCCGTCCCCCTCGTCTAGAGGCATAACTAATCATCCCAGATGGTCGGGGGGCATGGGAGAGGACTACAACAAGTGCAACACCAGAGCCAGTACACCACCAAGTAAGATAGGAAAATGGCTGTCCTACCTCTCGAAGTCGTCACGCTCATGTGCACTCTCGATTGCACCTCCAAACCTGGATTCACCCCGAACATTGACCACCGGCACAGGATCTCCAAACTGCAACCTCCTGTCTCTTCTGAGCCCCAAAGCCTCTCGATCCTGAGCAGCATGATGGACACCTTCTGGAATTGCAACTTATGAAATAAAGACACAAGGGGGGTTCTTTCATTTCATTTTGCTTCCCCTTCGAACTTAAATAATGGAAGAATCACTGCCAAGTTTCTTCCCAACTAGCTTCTTTATTTTAGCTCCTGCATCCCCAAAGGATTCTGCTTGATTCTGATTGGGCATTCTGCTTGATGAATCTCTGGCTTTTGATCAGTGCATCAATACTACCTGCAAAGCCATCAACGCGAAACTCAGGGGTGCCTACCGAACTAGTTATGCCCTTACCCCATCAGCCAGGCTCGCTATTGCACAGGGCATTCTTCTTCCGGCACTATCCTATGGCTCAGTCACCTACCTTGGGGCATCAAAAACCTCTCTTCTCAAGTGGGACACCACCTATAATAATATCTGCAGATATGCCTCTGCATCCCCTCGCTACAAACACCACTGCCAGCTCTATGCCGACCTAAAATGGCTCTCCCCCTCTGCCCATCAGCTCCAGTCACTCGGATCTCTCACTGACAGCATTACCAGATCTTGTCTTCCCCAGTCCCTAGCCTCTATGTTGAATGCACAAACTGTCTCCTATGAGCTTCGCTCCACTGAGCAAGCGCCTCTCCACATCCCCAGATGCAAAACAGCAATGGGTACACAGGCCTTCTCACATATTGCGCCCAAATACTGAAACTCTCTTCCACAAGGATTTCGTCTTGCTCCATCCCATGCCGCTTTCAAGAGGACGCACCATGAACATCTACTTGGCTCTACCCCCTGTGCCTATTTCCAACCCCCGTAGAACCCCTATCCTCCTCCCCTGGCTGTCTCACCTCCACATTTTGTTCTCCACTTTCTCTTCCCAACTCTCCTTTTCTTCCATATCCATGTCTCCCATCACCACCCCTACTCTCTTACCCACCCACCGTCCCTCTTCTCTCTCTCTCTCTCATGTCCCTCTTTTCCCTTGCTCTTCCTTCCCCTAAACAAAAGAAAAGCACTCACCTCCTGGTTCTCTCCCTCTGAACCGTCCTTCCACTAATGTCCTGGACCTCTAGTCCCCTGGTCTCAACTAAAGCTGATCGTCTATTTGTGTTCTAACTCGTTCTCCCAGCTGGACCTCACATCTGTGCCTAGCAAAGCTATCTCTTCCAGTCTGTATCCCTAAGATAGATGAACCTGCACTTGTTTTCCTGTTTTACTGTTATGTTTTACTTATTGTTATCTATTGTTGACTTGTATGTACTACAAACTTGTTTGATACTGTACCATAGAAACATAGAAACATAGATTTTGACGGCAGATAAGGACCACTTGGCCCACCCAGTCTGCCCATTTCCCTACCATAATGGATAAGCTGCAGATCCTAGTTAACCAGCAGCCTACTTCTTCCTACCCCCACCCCCTAGAATTGCCTTATGACTGTCCCATGCATGCTTGAATACCGACCTGTATCCATTGTTTTTCCACCCATTTGTTGTTATCTCTGTAACTCTGTATCCTCCCGGGTCGTGCCTGAAGATAGGCATTGCTATGCCTAGTGCACTTACCCGGTTACCAAAAGCAAAATAAATAAATAAATTCCAGGAATGCAGGGGTCCCATCTTTTACTGCATAAATAAAGCAGCTCCATGGGGCTATCTGAACTTTTTACAGTTTACCCAGGCTGGACATTTTGAGCAGCATAAATGGTTTACAAGTAGTACAAGCAGGGTTTCTTCACTCTGACATCTTGGATGATTTACTCAAGGAACTTCCCTAACTTGGAAAAGACCCACAGGCTCCTGGCTCACTGGCGCTGAAAAGCCAAATCTCTCTCTCTCTTTTCCTATTCTGGGTTACCCATTTTCCTCAATCTCTGTCTGGTCTGGCTCTGGTCAGCTGCCCTATCTCCGGTGTGGGAACACGTGTTGCTTCCTCCACCTGACCCCTGGACCTTGGCCCAAATCTTGAGGGGTACCAGGATATTTCTTCTCCGACCCAGGCCCTGTAACCCAATCTGTCTTGGCTCACAGGGAACCTAAACCTGCCGGTGCTTGTAAACTCACAGCACCAGTCCACACACTTACAGCTCAACTCTCTCTCTCTCTACTCTCTACTGGTGTGGTGGCCCTCAAACCCAGCCCTGCTCCAGTACCCGAGCTACCTTAATTGGGCTACATGCCATGGGAGGGCCCTGAGCCCTGCCACTGCCCAGGCCCCCTGAGCAGCCCACTCCTGTACAGATGATGCCCAAACTCCTTTCTATGCGCTCAGATGACCAATTGGATGGTACAATAGCCCCAGGCCCACATCCCTGTCAACACATCCTGGGCTTGCGGTAAGCTCCTGCCAGAGGCCACCCCCAAAGGCCTGTTCTAAGACCTGTGACCTGCCTGGCCCTTTAAATGTCTGTGCTCAGGACCTGCCCCTCCACGCAGGTCCTCTGATATGGGTGAAGGGCCCCCTCACTCCCTCTACTCTCAGGCCACCCTGCCACTCCGGGGATGGGAGAGAACCACTGCCACTGGCCTCCCCCCTGTGGAGACCCTGCCACTGTCCCCACAGCCCTGGTGCCCTGAGCCACTACTTCATAGGATCTCTATGGGCTCCTGCCTATCCTGGCATCCTAATACCACCTGCACCTCCCTTCTCCCGACAACGAAGGCACCTGGCTGACCATCCTCCCCACAGCTTCCTTCCTGGCTCCTCAATGTCACATCACTGCAGAGGCTGCCCCTATCTGCCACTGTTGGGGGGGTTCCCCTCCACATGCCCACCCGGACTGCCAAGCTCCCTCCCTGCCTGCCTACTCTGCTCCTCCAGCCACCCCCCAGCCCCAGGCCTAATGCTTGGGCTGGAAAAGGAGCTGAAACTTCCTGTCTCCAGCCTTATATACCTTCCCTAAACTGCCATCTGCTGCTAGCTTGAGGCGTCCAGCAGGTATTTACCCTCAGAGCACTAATGAATTCCCTAGCTCTGAAGGGGGGAATATGAGGGGGAAAGGGGTTCCTAAATGGGAGCACAAGCCTCTCCTGCAAGGGGGCTTACATAAGATTTATAGGGATGCACCTGGTGTGTGACCAGACAAAACCATACTTAATGTATCAGTGCCTCCCCCCTTCCCCCGCTGCTTAAAAGCCTGCAATTTTTTCAAATAACTCCAGTATTTTTGCATGTTTTAGATTGTTAGAGGGGTTCTTGGTCTCATCTTTCAGCTGAATTATGATCAAGCCTGACCACCACAACAAGGTGACCACTGCATCAGTCAGGAAAAAGCTTAGCTGGTACCTTAATTGTCTGCTTTTGTTTGGTCACACACCAGGTGCACCCTTATAAATCATATAAAGATGTATAGTAGATGTGATGGGTTGAGCTTACCAGACCCTTAATATTGAATTGCATGCAGGAAAATTGTGGCCTTTTTCTAACTGGTGAGCTCCCCTGTGAACCTCTTATTGGCCACAGCACATGATATAAGCAATGAAGCCAGAGAGTGGTTTCCCCATAAGACAAAGAAAAAGCAGGGTAACCTCAGCTCAGAATATCAAGGTAAAATGCAGTCCTTTTTCCTGACCAATTAGGTGGTCTTCTTGTTTTTGTGGTCAGGCTTGACCATAATTCAGCTGAAAGATGAGATGAAGAACCCCTCTAATAATCTAAAACAAGTAAAAATACTGGAGTTATTTGAAACAAGCATTTGTCAATGCCGATTGTTGTCTCGCTGGCAATGACATTGGTAGTGCAGGAGTTAGAGATGCATAATAGGAATGGCAGTGAAGTATTGAAGTGATGCCAACCCCATCCCTACCCTGCAGAGACTGACAGGCATTGGGGTGTGCCTTTGGGTCATCAGCTATAACGCTCATGCCATTTTACCTCACCCTACCCTGTAGACACTGACAAGTGTCGTGGTGTGCTTTAGGGTCTTTGGACATTATACGTACCCCATTCCATAAGGAAATACATTGAGGTGGGTGCAGTATAGGAGAATGGGGTGAACTTTGAGGCCGAACACTGCAAGGCACACCACGATGGCTGTAACAGGCTGCAGGTATGGGTGAAGGTGGAATGGTGTGAGCATTACAGTCGATGATCCCAAGTCACACCCCTGACGCCTGTCAGTCTCTACAGGGTGGGGTGCTACTGTTGAAAACCGTAACACCATAGGCATGTGTTGGTATTTTCACTCCAAATGTTCAACATGGGCTTTTTGTGAGCCCACTTCATGAAAAGTGGCACTATCAACTTGTTAGCTGAAAGGTGGTTTTGCACAGCGGCTATACCATTTGGCGACACAGGGATGAAAACACATTTTGGGCAGTATCTGGAAAATGGCAACTGTATTGTTCATGAGGACATGTAAAAAATGGCAACATTGAAAATCTGGAGTGAAAATGTAAAAAATGGGTGAAGTCATGAGCATGCATAGAAACTGTGCAACACACATCCGTAACCCAATTATTTTTGGGATTTTTTTAACCACATTTTTAATATAGGCATTTTGGGACCTCTCCTCATGAACAGTGGCACTGTGATTTTGTTAATGTGTCCCAAATGTTGATTTCCCACAGTGACCACACCATTGTGCGGCATAGGTGTGAAAACACATGTAGGGCAGGATGTGAAAAATGACAGCTGTACTGTTCATAAGGAGGTGTGAAAAAATGGCAGTGTTGAAAATCTGGCATGAAAATATTGCACATTTGCGAAGTTACAAGGGTGCGTGGAAACTGCACAACACACACTTGTAACACAGTCATTTTATGGAGTTTCGTCACCAAATTTTTAACATAGGCATTTTAGAACCTCTGCTCATGAACAGTGTCAGCGTCATTTCCTCAAACTGTCCCGAAAACTGATTTTACACAGCGACTGGCGCTATTCTGTGCCAGAAGTGTGAAAACACATTTCGCCAGGATGTGAAAACTGACAGCTATACTGTTCATAAGGAGGTGTGGAAAAATGCTAATGTAGAAAATCTGGAGTGAAAATATTACAGATTCATGAAGTTATGAGAGTGCGTGGAAACTGCACAATGCATGCTCGTAAAATAGTCTATTTTTGGAATTTTTTCCACCAAATTTGCAATATAGGCTTTTTGAGAGCCCCCCTCATGAACAGTGGCACTGTCGTTTCGTTAATCGGTCCTGAAAGGTGATTCTGCGCAGTGACTGTGAAATCCCCTTTTGGGGTTGAATAATGCCATGACAGTGCCTGATTTCATGAGGAGGGGTCCCAGTAACCCCATGTTGAAAATTTGGTGCCAAAATTCCCAAAAATGGCTGAGATATGCACCAAAGTTGAAAAAAACGTATTTATGCCATTATACAGCTTGCCAGCCTTTCTTCAGTTCGCGGTCAGCTTTGAAGAGTGCAGACGTATTCCCGGTCCAACGAAGATCATCGTGCTAGACTGCAGAGGTAAGTATGGGGTGGGGAGGTGTGGGGAGGCAGGGTGCGCAGACGGTGGGCACGGGTTGTGGGAGGAGGGGCACGGAGACGGCGAAGGAGTGTTTTCTTTTTTACAGGGTTTAAACAAACAAAAAAATTGCAGAATTGTTTTTCTATCTAGGGGATTTGGCATGCTGGGGTGGGCTCCCAGCGTGCCACCTAAGTGTTGTTTGTGGGGGGATGCTTTAACCAACGGAGGACTGGGCACCCCCGTCGGCACATACCGAAGGGGGGGAACAAGAGACGAGGGGGATTGGGCTCCTCCCTTGGCACACAACAAAAGTGGGGGGGGGACATTATGCCAATGGCAAAATAAAGATAAGGAGATTATAGCCAACAGGGATTGGGCCCCTGTCGGCAAAGAAAGACTGTTGTGGGGGTGCATGATGCTGAGGGGATTGGGCACCCTCAGCACACATTTTTAAATGGCAGGGGGTCATTATGCCGACGGGTGGGCTCCCTCATCGGCATTGTAACAGGCGGCAGTCAGTGCCGCCACGCTATGCACGTCGGTATGCTTTTAGGAAGTCCCACTGCATGAGAGCTTCGCTCTCATTGCAGCAGACCTTTTTTTAGATCTGGTGGCCACATTAGGGATGCGTGATGTCAATGCCTGTTGCTGACTTATTGGGGAATGAGGGACGCACCTACTGATGCGTGCTCTGCATTCACCCAACAGTGACCGCGCCTCCAACTCTGCTGCTACTACAATATGTTGGCTGCGCATACACGAGCCAACATAAAAATTGCAGGCTTTTAAGCACCAGAGTGGGGGGGGGGGCACTGGTACCTTAATTGTATGGTTTTGTTTGGTCACACACCAGGTGCACCCCTATAAATCTTATAAAGATGTATTGTAGATGTGATGGGTTGAGCTTTCCATACTGTTATTATTGAATTGTACTGATTAAGCTCATGAATATTAATGATGCACACCCTGCATGCATCTCTAGATTTAAACTTTAGTATAAATACTTATTGGCAGGCTGAAACCCCCCAGATTCAAAATGGTCTGCTGTAGTACAAGGTTCTGCTGTTTTTTTAGTACAGCTTTTAGAAACTACTGTTTTGCCTCAGCGTTTCATTACATGGTGTCAGAAGATGGAGCAGCTGTCACCACAACCCGCATTAGATTTATCTGGTAACCTTGCTGAGAACTGGTGCCGCTTCAAGCAACAAGTGGAAATTTATTTTGCGGCCTTGGCAGTCTTGAAGAAGTCTACTCATGTAACCCCTAGTTGGCGCTATCCCAAGGGCTACTACCCCTGCCTGCTTGGCTAGTAGCAGGTTAAGGGGCCTGAGTTCTGAAACGGGTGCCTCCACCCGGAGGTCAGGGTTGGTAATGGTCAAGCTAACCTGGGCACAGCCCTTTGGGACACAGTAACCCCCCTCTTTCCCATCTAGTGGCTTGAACACTGTACAATAATCACTTTCACAATACCCCTGATACACCACACAAGTGCCCACACTGTTTGCACTTACAACTAGGGCTGGTTCCTCTGGCTCGACTCTGGGGACCCCCTATAAAACAAGGTTACACACAGCAAAAAGCAACAGTACAGTACTTTGAGCACAAACTGGAACCACAGTCAGATTACATGCAGAAAAAGTTAGATCTGATTTATTCATGGGACTTGAACAAGGGAGGGGCAAAATCAGGTTAATTAGCTTAAAGGTTATATCAATCAAGCAGTTATGCATGCACTTTGAGTCCCCCTGCACAGTTCACCTCTGGGTACCGAGGTGGAGAAGAGATGGGCTAGCCAGGACCGTTGCTCAGGGTTGCAGCTGTTTGGGGCCCTGTGATGGAAAACACAACAGGCACAGTACACAATATTTGTAATCCGGAGCCAGAGGGCTCAGTTCGTAAAGGAAGCGAAACAACAAGACAATCAGATGACACACTCAGATTAAGCTGTTGTTGCAGGGAGCTACCCTGGTATTTACTCACGATACCCAAGACTGGACACAGGCTGGATGAAAATCTAGACTGCAGGTGGTTGATCTGGAATGCCAGGAGAAGCAGGGCCCACACGAGTCGCAGAGGCGTCGTTCCTGTTCAAGCGTGGAGCAGGGGGCTGGTCCCCAGGCAGGTCTCTCGTTGATGGCTTCTCTGTGCAGTGGGTAGTCTGGCTGGGCCCAGACTGCATGGAGACAAATTCGGGTGCAGTCCATTTTGGGCTGGATACAGCTTCCAGCAAGCAGAACACAGTTCATCCAATGGGGAACTAACTCACAACCCACTAGCAGCTCATAGCACATTTACATGTATGGGAATTCTACTGTACCAGACAAAGCACTCCCCAGTCACAAATCACAAAGTCTCTGCACCCACCGGGAGCTTAGGGGTAGCTGGAACTCCTGACAGGCCGATCGCATTCAGCAAAATCTTCGGTCTTCTTCAGGTTGAGCCTGGCCCACTTCAGTAGCTTACTTTAGTCACACAAACTTGGATTTAGTCCAAAATAATTCTCTTCTCTCCCTCTCAGGAGCAGCAGGCAGACATACAGGCCAAACACTTAGCCTTTTCCCAGTTCTCCCATGAGAATCCACTCAGGATTGCTGCTCAGAATTACTTCAGCTCCTTCTTCTTGAGCTTCCAGCTCAGAATTAACTGAAAACTGCAAACAGCCCGGGACTTCCCGAAGATCCAAAAGATTTGGTTGGATGATTTGGCTGTCAGTCAAAGCAAGAGCTCCCCCTTCAGTTGCAAAAAAGGCGCAAAAAGTTCAAACTACAGTTCCTACAGATTTTGAATTCAGACAGCTCCTGTAGTCCGGCTACATTTTAGGTCCCATCAGTACTGTTTGGTCCAATTTGCAGTCCAGGACCAAGATAGTGGAGACAAACAAAACAGTCCTTGCTACAAAGAAAGCAGGTTAGACAAACTACATTATCATTATCACTCTAACTGATTTTCAGTAAATAGTTACATCTTTCAACAGAGCTCCATCTCAGATTACTTAAGCTGCAATCAGGCAGCTCTTAAATAGACAGTACACAGAGGCTATACAGGCTCTGGTAATCACATTTAAACTGCTAAAACGCAGGACACTAGCCTGGCAGTGAGCATTTAGGCAAGCTCAAGGAAGACTTTTTGGGAACCCCCATTTGTAGGGGGGTTACACTCAGATTCAAGCCATGACCTTTCAATATATCGTGGGCCCTGTGGCCCCGGAGGTTTATAATACATTTGACTGGGCAAAAGATGAAGATAAAACAGACTTGCCTCAAATTATGCAGCAATTTGAGAACTACAGCTGTCCATGGAGAGATATCACCTACGAGCGGCATCAGTTCAACGCACTCGGCCAATAGTCAGGTGATACCTTTGATGTTTATCTTACTGAATTACTACTGAGTGCTAAGTCATGCGAGTTTGGTAATTTGACTGATTCACTGATCAGAGACAGAATTGTTTGCAGTATTCTGGATAACCGAGTACGGTGCCGCCTGCTCCGTGAGATGGACTTGTCTTTAGCTAAAATTATATTAGATAATTATATCAGAGGATATTTGCAGGGCTGCTGAATTACGTGAGAGTCAATTCAAAACCATCAGTGAGCCCCCTTGTACTGATGCTGCAGTGCATTCAGACACTTTTAGAAAGGGGAGGGAGAGAAAGAGAGAGATTGCGAAGAAAATGAGAGAGACTGTGCAAGCTAGAGAGCTCAGATTGCACACATGTGGTAAATGTGGAAAGCAGCATGGACCAAACAGATGCCCTGCTTATGGACAGAGATGTTGAATATGCAACAGACAGAATCATTTTGCAAGAATGTGCAAAGCAATGCAAGGTGCAAAGGTTCATGTAGTTGAGGAAGAGAGCAGAAGTGAAAGTGAGAATGCTTTTGTTGTGAAAATGCTGACTGACACAGCTGCAGACAATTATTGGAATGTGCACTTAAACATTAATGGGAAAATTCTAACTTGCAAACTGGACACTGGAGCACAGTGTAATGTTACGCCTATGAGCATGTATCAAACAGTATCCAGAGAGCCTATTCAAAAGTCGAAAGCACAATTGATTTCCTACTCTGGGCATCACATGAATCTGTAAAGGAAAGTTGTACTGGCTGTCAGATTCAAAAATCAGTATCATATTGTCACGTTTCAAGTGGTAGATGCTGATGTAATGACCGTGCTGGGACTACCTAAATGTCTTGAGATGAAACTTGTTAAGAAATTGTTTTCACTTAACGCTGAGACATAAGCAACTGATGAGATACTGTCTAAGTTTACTGATGTCTTGAGGGTGAGCACTACATCATGTTAGACAAGTCAATTAGCCCAGTGACATACCCGCCCAGGAAAATACCATTCACTTTAAAAGACAAGTTAAGGCAGAGCTGGACAATGGGGAGAAACTTGGTGTTATTGAAAAAGTAGAAAGACTCACAAGCTGGGTTAACTCAATGGTGATAATAGAGAAGCCTGGTAAAGTGAGAATATGCATTGACCCCAGGGATTTGAACAAGGTAACAGAGAGAGAGAACACTGTCCGATGAAAATGGTCAAGGGAGTAGCTGCAAGGCTAGGAGGCATCAAATTTTTCTCAGTGCTTGATGTGGGTCATGCGTTTTGGCAAGTGAAACTTGATGAGCCCAGCTCTGAGTTACTGACATTTAACACACCATTTGGGCATTATAAATTTAAGAAGACTGCCGTTTGGAATATACTCTGTCCCTGAGGTGTTTCAAAGAAAGAGATCTTAAATATTTGAAGGCATTAATGGTGTAGAAACTTATCTGGATGATATATTGATTTGGGGGTCAGATTTGCAAGAACATAGTTTAAGACTTGAAAAAAAGTGATGCAGTGAGCACGAGAACTCCACTTCATGATGGATCTCAAAAAATCAAAGATTGGACTGAAAGAAGTTCCATATATTGGACATAGAGTGACCCAAAGTGGGCTAGTGGTAGACCCCCCCGAGAAAGTTAAAGCTGTGGTGGACATGCCCACACCCCAGAATGTCAGAGCTACAAAGGTTGCTGGGAATGGTTAACTGCCTAGCCAAATTCATTCCTAATTTATCAACTTTGAATAAACCAGCAAGAGAACTGTTTGAAAAAGAAACTGCCTGGCACTGGGACCCCAGACATGGACACGTTTTTCATGAATTAAAGAACATTTTTGTGCACCCCCTGCTGCTGGCTTTCTACAATGTGCACCAGCCGGTGGTCTTGTCTGTTGACGCCTCTTCTGAGGGACTGGGAGTACGCCTATTGTGAGCCAATAAACCAGTGTCCTTTGCTTCAAGATCCCTGACCAGTTCTGAAAACAAATTATACACAAACAGAAAAAGAAATGCTGGCTATTGTGTACGGGTGCACTAAATTCCACCAATACATCTATGGCAGACAGAAAGTGCTAATAGAGACTGACCAGAAACCCCCTCGAAAGCCTGTTTAAGAAACCCCTGCATACGGCTCCTCCTCATATACAGTGAATGATGCTCAAGTTATAGAAATATGATTTACAAATGGTGTACAAAATAGGAAAGGAGCTGCACATCGCTGATGCCCTTACTATGCCGTATGAAAGGGGACCACACAAGAGACTGACACTGATGATTATGAGGTGCATACCGTTGAGAAAAATTCCCATCACAGAGAAGAAACTGAAACAGTTTCAACAGGAAACAGCACGAGGCTTGAAACTGAAATGGTTAGAAGAGACAATGTTGCAGGGATGGCCCTCAGGACACTCTCACGTGTACCCTGTCATTAGACCATATTGGCTCTTTCGAGAAGAGATTACAACTCAGAGTGAGCTACTCCTTAAAGACAAGAGACTGATTGTGCCTGGCTCACTGCAGAAAGAAATGGAGGCCACTGTGGTTTACAAAGGAAATGGCAAAAAAGATCAGGGCTAAGGATAGGGCCTTCAGAAATTACAAAGCTAGACAGATTGAGGGGAACAGGGCAACCTACCAGAAACTGCAGACGGAAGTGGGGAAAACAGTAAGGAGATCTGGCTAAAACAGAAAGAGATAGCTACATCAGCCGGGATAAAATTGTTCTTTCAATATATTGGGAGAAGAGAAAGGGTAAGGGGGTATACTCAGACTGGTGGGTAGGGAGGAGTCCCCTTGGAGGAAGACAGCCAAAAGGCTGACATTCTGCAGGATTACTTTAGCTCCATTTTCACAGCTGAGGAGGAGGGGTAGAAGACCATAATTCAGGAGAATGGACCTATGGGACTGGAGGGGAACACTAGACCCTTCACTACAATTAGGGTCAACAGGGAGCTGGCTAGGCTCAGGGTCGACTGTGCCATGGAGCCTGATGCGGTGCACTCCAGGCTGCTGCTGCAAGAGTTCAGGGAGGTTCTGTCCAACCCCCTGGCTGCCCTGTACAACAGATCACTTGAGTCAGGAAAGGTGACACGGGACTGGAGGGTGACTAATGTGGTCCCGATACACAAGGGTGGGGTAATAAAGAGGAACAAGGGAGCTACAGGCCTCTATGCCTCACCTCTGTGGCTGATAAGGTAATGAAGACATTTGTCAAGGAAAGAATTGTGAATTTCCTTGAAGACAGAAGGTTGGAAAAACCAGGGACAACTTGGGGTAGGTCCTTCAGACCAACCTGGTAGAATTCTTTGATGAGGTGACCACCTTGGACCACCAGGGAAGGGTGGTGGATGTGGCCTACTTGGACTTCAGGAAGGCCTTTGATACCATTCCTCATGGGAAGCTGGTTATGGAATTGAGTTACCTGGAGTGGGAACCAGGATAGTGAAATGGGTGGAAAAGTGGCTTAGAAATGGAAACCAAAGGGTGGTGGCGAATGGGATTTGCTCGGCAGAGGGGAGAGTAACCAGTAGAGTACCTCAAGAGCCTGTGTTGGGACCAGCAGTTTTTAGAAACATAGAAACATAGACTTTAATGGCAGATAAGGACTGCTTGGCCTACTCAGTCTGCCCATTTCCCTACCTATTGGATAAGCTGCAGATCTTAGTTAACCAACAGCCTACTTCTTCCTACCCCAACAAGAATTGCCTTATGTCTGTCCCATGCATTCTTGAATTCTTCCACTGCTTTTGACCCCACGACCTCCTCAGGAAGGCTGTTCCATGCATCCACCACCATCTCCATGAAAAAAATACTTCCTCACGTTGCCACTGAGCCATCCCCCCTCTATTTTCAAATTGTGCCCCCTCATTCTTGCACATCTCTATTTCTGAAAGATGCTTCCCTATTGGACTTTGTTGATTCCCTTGAGGTACTTGAAAGTTTCTATTATGTCCCCCCTCTCCCTCCTTTCCTCGAGGGTATACATATTGAACTTCTTTAGTCTATCCTCATGTGGCTTCTGGTGCAGACCCTGCACCATTTTAGTTGCACTACTCTGGAATGCCTCCATTCTGTCTATGTCCTTGCACAGATGTGGGGTCTCCAGAATTTCATGCAGTACTCCAGATGGGGTCTCACCAACTGTCTGTACAGAGGGATAACAACTTCTTGTTTCCTACTGGTGATACCTCTCACTGTACATCCCAGTACACCCCAGTCCTCCTTACTGCCTTCTCACTATGCTTGCTTACCTTTAGGTCATCTGATATGACTACCCCAGGTCCCTTTCCATTTTTTTTGTTGTTAGTACCGTTTCCCAGGTGCATTACTTTGCACTTCTTTGCACTGAACCTAAGCTGCCATATTTTTGACCATTTATCCAACCTTGCCAAGTCCTTTCTCATCCTTTCCACCCCTTGCATATCAACCTGTTGCAGATCTTTGTGTCATCTGCAAAGGCATGTTAAGCAGTGAGTACGACAAAGGGGTGTTACGGTGGGATAACGGCCTGCCTTGGGTGGGTTAGCTACTGCTAACCTGAGTGCTTCCACTACCAAGAATGGCCATTATCCACCATAATGCCCCCCGAGTGCCTTGTTGCGATTATGAAATGGGTCCCTACCAGTACTATATCAATAAATACATAAATTATTAAAATGTCTTTTATTTGCCAAAGAAAGATAAAAAAAAAAAAGTTGAATAAACATTTTAAAAAGAAAAAAAAGTCCCATTTGGTCACTGTGCTGTGACCGCTTTGCCAGCAGGTGGCGACAGTGTTTCAAATAATCTTTCTTTTCATTAGTTCAAGCACTGAGCAGTTGCTTCCCTAGTGGATAAGTTTTCTGATTCCTTGTCTTCACATCGTGGAGCGGCGGACGTTTGGCATAGCTACAGTCAGTTTGTCTTTGTTTTTTTTTTGGTTTAAATTAAAAAAGAAGTATTTTGTGGTTTCTCCCACTTGTGGTCTGTGAGACAGAGCCAGTTGATGTGAAGAAAAGTACCACTCACGGTTCGTCCAGTCTACGGTTACCCTGCCTGTTTGTTTTTTTTTTATTTAAAAATAATTTCTTTTTCTTTTGTGGCTCTTCATGTGTGGTCAGGGAAGTAGCGCTCGCAATAAAAAGATAAAAAAAAATGGAGAGCTGTTATGACACCGGGGTGGCAGTTGTGCTTTGGGGTGAGTGTTGTGCAGGGACAAGTGGTGCCACTAGGCAGTTCAGTGTACTGCTATTTCTTGGGTTCAGAGTCCGTTTTGCCAAGAGCTACTTTCACCCGGGCTGTTGTGCTGGGATAATGGCCTGGTTGAAACCAGCTCTTAACCAATCAGGATCCAAGATTTTTACAACCCATTTCATAATTTTCCTTCCAGTCCCACCTCCTGTAATATTTATATAAGTGATATAACTGTAGGGGTGGGAGGGAAAGTATCACTGTTTGTTGACGATGCTAAACAACGTAACAGGGTGGACGTTCGGGGGGGGGGAACTAGGATGCAGGCAGACTTGAGGAAATTAGACATATGGTCGAAAGTGGAAACTGGGGTTCAATACAAAGAAGTGCAGACTAATGTTATTTGGTACATAGTAACCCAGGGGTGACACACACACTTGGTGGGAGTGCTGAAGGTGACAGGGGAGGAAAAAGAGACCTGGGAGTAATTAGTACTGATGATCTTAAGGTGACCAAGCAGTGCGGGAAAGTAATCAGAAAAGCAAATCAGATGCTAGGATGCATAGAAAGGGGGATTACCAGCAGGAGGAGGGAAGTGCTTCTCCCCCTGTATGCATTACTGGTACGACTGCATCTTGAGTACTGCATGCAGTTCTGGAGACCCTATCTCTGGAGGGACAGGGTGGAGATAGTTCAGAGGAGAGTGGCCAGGATGATGCTGGGTATGCAGGAGAAGTCATAGGAGGAAAGACTTGGGGCATGGGCTTATACTCCCTGAAGGAAAGGAGAAAGAGGGGCGGGATATGACTGAGACATTTAAATACTTAATGGTGATCAACTCAGCTCAGGGGGACATGTTGTTTAAATTGAAAGGAACTACTAACATCAGGGGTCACTGCATGAAATTGTCGGGTGGAGTGTCGGGGCAACGTGAGAAAGTTCTACTTCACTGAGAGGGTGGTGAATGACTGGAATGGTTTGCCACAAAGAGGTGGTGGGGGTGACTACAGTCACACAGTTCAATCATGCATGGAACAAGCACATGGGTATGCTTGAGTGGAGAGGGGCAGGGTTGCTCCCTTCCCCAGTAGATAGCATACTGGGAGGTTACCATGAGCAGACTAAGTGGGTCACATGGTCCTTATCTGCTGGCTACTTCTATGACTCTATGAAATGCTCATGAAAATTCATGGCAGCCACTTTGATATAGAGAAGTACAGGAGATGAACCAGAGATGTTTTGTTCTGGCTCGAGATAAACAGTCAAATCAGTGACATGGTTGCCAACTATTGCATCTGAGCTACCTACAGAAAAGCTCAGCCCAGAGAACCACTACACCCCCATGAAAAACTGCAGAGGCCCTGGCAAAAGGTGGGAGCCAATTTATTTGACCTTAATTGAGTAACATATTTGCTGATGGTGGACTACTACTCTAAGTTTATTGAGATGCCCAGATTACAAAGCACTACAAGTGAGGCTGTGATTAATTACATGAAATCTCAGTTTGCACTGCATGGCATGCCACAGATTCTCATCACGGACAGTGGGCCTGAATTCCTTAGTTCTGAGTTTCAGTCCTTTGAGAAAGCATACAAGTTCAAGCACCTACAAATGGCATCAAAACTGCCCACTTAAACGCACAAAGTCTCCACCCCAAAGTGGCAGAAATCCAATCATGGACTGATCAGCGTAACTCTGACATTCTTGGCATAACAGAGACTTGGTTAAAGCCTGGCATACACCAACATGCAGTGAACCTTCAAGGTTACTCATGCTTCAGGAAAGACTGTTGGTAAAAAGGGAGGTGCTATTCTATTTTATGTAAAAACTAGTCTAACTGCCTCAGAAATCTTCTCGCTGGCTGAAAATCTGCCTTCAGTGGAATCTTTATTTATATCCCCTAACACTTGGTAACGTAAAAAAATTAATAATTGGATGTACATATCCCCTCCCCCCAGGACGCCACCAATATATTACCTTCCCTTATATCATCCCTATCTGATCTTCCCTCACATGATTTAGTGCTTTGTGATGACTTTAATAATGATTGACTTTCCCCTAATAAAAATAAGGCCCATGCAATCATATCAGTCAATAACTTCACACAACACATAAATGAACCCCACCCGACTAAACTGAAGATCTGGTACGTCAACGTTCTTAGACTGGATAGTGTTCAATTGCTCCAACAGGATGAACATCAGCCGGTGTACTTTGCGACTGTATCAGCAACCACTCTCCTGTCTATTGCGTATGGCGTAACAACTTTGAAGCACCACCTCCCAAAATCCTAGAGTCCAGAAATATGAGTCATTTTAACGTAACTGGAGTGTCTGACCTCAATAACTAATGCTGATTGGGGTCCACTTACCAACCTGTCCACTATCGATCAGGCCCTAGATTATTTTATTATGACCTTTACCAACATTATCAACAGGCACGCTCCCCTAACCAAGCGCAGGTCCGAAGGTATCAAAGCTCCATCGTTTACAAGGAATTAAGATCCCTCATGAAGAGACAGGATGTTGCCTGGAAATCATTCAAGATTAGTCATCTTCACTCTGACTGGTTAGTTTATTGACAGTTAAGAAACTCTTGCAAATCCAAGCTTCAGGGAGCCAAAAAAGCCTACTACTACTCACTCCAGACAGAAAATCGTAGCAAGACTAAGGAATTTCAGAAACAAATCAACTCATTAATCAAGGGTAAATCAGCGCAGTATCCTAGTTCCAGTCTGTCTGGTGGCAATGCCCTACAAAACCCCCCTTCCATCATGGAGGGAATAAATCAATTCTTCATGGACCTAGATAGGTATACATTGCATTTTTCACCTACCCCAGATTTCACCATCCCCGCACACACTCATGCTAGTCTAGGCTTGCACCCTGCCTTCCACTTAATAAAACACAACCAAAATGGAAGTTCTCAGGTTGTTATCATTTGCTTCTGGATCAGGTTGTTATCAAAACTCAAGGAAAAGAGCTCCCCTGGTCATGATACCATTGAGCCCAAGTTCCTTAAAGTAGGGGCGCCACGCTTGCTGCACCTATCAGTAATCTAATAAACAGGTCCTTCCTTTCCTGATCCATTCCAAGCAAATGGAAAGTGGCTGTCGTAGTCTTCTCCACAAGTGTGGCTCTCACACCATCAAAAACTACAGGCCTATTTCAATTCTCTGCCCCCCTGGCTAAAATCCAAGAGAGGGTACTTTATAACCAACTACAGTCCTATTTGGAGACACATCACCTGGGACTGGACAAAAAGTATGCCTCTTTGTGGACAACACAAAGATCTGCAACAGGGTCGATTCACGGGGGGGGGAGGATGAGAAGGGACTTGGCAAGGTGGGAGGAATGGTGAGAAGTATGGCAACTTAGATTCAATGCAAATAAGTGCAAAGCAATGCACCTGGGAAACAAAAACCCAGGGGAAGAGTACACAATGGGGGGGAGGTAGTAACAACAACAAAAATTGAAAG
Source organism: Neoceratodus forsteri (assembly GCA_016271365.2). Taxonomy (NCBI): domain Eukaryota; kingdom Metazoa; phylum Chordata; order Ceratodontiformes; family Ceratodontidae; genus Neoceratodus; species Neoceratodus forsteri. The sequence continues at coordinate 1,376,767,427 of CM028132.1, read as the reverse complement.
GGACCAGGGGGTAGTCATATTAGATGACCTAAAGGTTAGCAAGCAATGTGAGAAGGCAAGAGGGATGGCTGGGGGGATACTGGGATGTATAGAGAGAGGCATCACCAGTAGAAAACACGAAATTGTTATCCCTCTGTACAGACGGTTGGTAAGACCCCATCTGGAGTATTGCATGCAGTTCTGGAGACCCCATCTCCATAAGAACACAGACAGGATGGAGGCAGTCCAGAGGAGGGCAACTAAAATGGCACAGGGTCTGCAACAGAAGCCATATGAAGAGAGACTAAAGGAGCTTAATATGTATACCCTTGAGGAAAGGAGGGAGAGGTGGGACATGATATAAACTTTCAAGTACCTCAGGGGAATCAACAAAATCCAAGAGGGTAGCATCTTTCAGAAAAAGAGATGTGCAGAAACAAGGGGGCACAGTTTGAAGATAGAGGGGGGATGGCTCAGGGGCAATGTGAGGAAGTATTTTTTTCACAAAAAGAGTGGTGGATGCATAGAATGGCCTTCCTGAGGAGGTCATGGGGTCAAAAACAGTGGGGGAATTCAAGAATGCATCGGAAAGACATAAGACAATTTTTGTGGGGGATAGGAAGAAGTAGGCTGTTGGTTAACTAGGATCTGCAGCTTATCTAATAGGCAGGGAAATGGACAGACTAAGTGAGCCAAGCAGTCTTTATCTGCCGTCAGAATCTATGTTTCTATGTTTCACTGACTGCCAGCATCGCTTTAGAAAGAACTGTAGTATGACTACGGCCCTTGTAAAGGTCTCTGCCAATATTCTCAATGCAAGTGACAAAGGCCTTGTTACAGGAGTAGTGTTTGATGACCTGCCGAAGGCCTTTGACCTTGTCAACCTTCACCTCCTACTAAGTAGACTTAACCTCCTGGGTCTTGACTGCTTAAAATCTACCTGAGCTCTGTTTTGTAATCTGCTTCCTTATTTCCTTATAACCTCCTGGGTCGCACCTGAAAATAGGCATCTGTTTTATCTAGTGTGCTTACCAGGTTAACAAAAACTAACTAACTAAATAAATAATGCTAACTTGCTTAAAGAGTTAACTCATTGGGAAATCCCAAAGGGTGAAGTGATCTGGATCTCTGACTTCCCTCAGGCCTATTTGTTTATTTAGTTTTTGTTAACCGGGTAGGTGCACTAACCATGAAATGACTATTTTCAGGCTCGATCTGGGAGAGTACAACAATCAAAGACAGGTACATAGCATGAGTACAATGAAATTACAATAGCATAGGTCAAAATGGTTAGTAGTAATGAATACATGCAGCCAGGACAATAACAATCAATGTAATTCACATAGAATTTTTTTTAGGCAGAGAAAACCTACACAGACTAGGAAGAGATACCACAACATAGCGGCAAAGAGATATTGTTCAAATTAGTCACAAGAATGAAGATTCAAATAGGCAGTGAAACAAGGCAAGGGCAAGTTCCTGACTGGGCAGGATGCATTATCACGGCCTCTGAAACAAGACTCCGGTGTGGGGGGGGAGTTGGGGTAGATTAGCTCTCTAGGAGATAGTAAGGATAAGAAGTGCTATGAGGTAGGGAGGGAGGTTAAAGTTAGGCCAGGCAGCATCTGGCGGGCGAGTGGATTAGGGAGGATTAAAACAAGTGCAGAGATCAGCAAGATCTGTTATACATGGAGTGCCTCAGGGATCTAGCCTAGGTCTGTTACTTTTCTCGCTCTTCATTAATGAGCTTCCCAGCTTCTGAGGTGGTGCATCAGTGCAACTTTATGCTGACAATGCCACTCTATTCTGTTCTTCCAATAATATGGACTAGCTTAATCAAAGTCTTAATTCAGATTTAAATACACTCGAATCATGGTTGGCAGATAACCATCGAGTTCTTAATTCAAAAAAACAAAGCCATGGTTTTCCATTATCCCTTCTCTAACACCTCTACAGTGTCTTCACAATACCCTCTTAAAATCTGCTCACAACCTAGGGATTCCATAGAAGTAGTCCAAGCCTTTGAATATTTAGGACTGCACCTTGATTCAGCCTTCTCTTTAAAGACTGTCTGGCAGTCAAGCCCTGCTCAGGTTCTTGGTGTTAATAAACCAGCAAAAGAAACAACAGACAAGCAGAATATGCAGTAATACACTTACTACACAAAAAAACAGACTTATGCCCTAAAATCAGAGTTTTACCAGTATAGAAACTGGGAGTCAGAGTTTCCCAATACCCCAGGGTATGAAGACAGTCTCAGTGAGAATGCATAATGCAGTAATATTACCATAGTAACTATTACTTTTGTAAGTCAGTTAGATACGCAAAACAAGCCCTATTGGCCAAAAGTTAGGTGGCGCCACAGTGTTGTCTATAGATATACAAAATATGTAAAATCAGCTAAAATAAGAACAAAGACATACATAAAACAGAAAATAAGTGTGGTGTTACATAAATCTGCATGATGGCAGTGTAGGCTATGCAATGACTTCTCACAAAAATATAATATACAAAGAACATAGACATGTATTCTTGGCACAATACTTACACATTACTTAGCAATAATAATGTCAGCAATAATCATAATTATGTCCCTGGTTACTTACACTTATACGGTAAGTACCAACACTCTGTATGTTAGTACTGATTATACATAACATATATATATTGTTAACAGTGCACAGTGGGCTACCAATAAGAGTGAGGGGATTAAGTGTAACAAGACCCATGTTTCCTTGTTATCTAAAACTACCAAGAAGAAGTTAGGACTATTATACTGTCTCCACCCCCTTTTACCTGCCACCTCCTGCCAGAAAATTGCTTCCACATCCCTCCCTCCTTCCTATACTAGTCCGCGGTGCACCTATACTTCTCTCTGTGCAACCTTCAGCCATTACCAGGCTCCAACAACTGTATTATAAAATCAGGTGCTTTGCCTTAGGGGTCAACCCTAGAAAACACCACTCTGACATCCTGACTACCTTACATTGGCCAGATTTTGATCCAAGGCTACAGTACCTCACATTGTGCTTCATATATAAACTAGTGAACCTTTTCAAGCCACCTTGTCCAAGGGAAATTGTTCATAGAAACATAGAAACATAGAATTTGATGGCAGATAAGGACCGCTTGGCCCACCTAGTCTACCCATTTGCCTACCTAACAGATAAGCTGCAGATCCTGGTTAACCAACAGCTTACTTCCTCCTACCCCCCACTAGGACTGCCTTATGCCTGTCCCATGCATTCTTGAAGTCCCCCACTGTTCTTGACTCCACAACCTCCTCAGGGAGGCTGTTCCATGCATCCACAACCCTCACAGTGAAAAAATACTCCCTCACATTACCCTTGAGCCATCCCCCCTCTATCTTCAAATTGTGCCCTCACCTCCTCACCCAGGTTCCCCCAGAGCATGGGCATGGTTGAGAGAGTAGTGCAAAAAATTAAGAATTTATTAAAAAAGCTAAGAAAGATAACAGAAACCCACATCTGGCCCTGCTTGATTTGAGGAATACACCTATTGAAGGAGTGAGGTCTCCAGCACAGCTACTCCTGGGCTGTTACAGTAGAACCTTGTTACCTGCAATGCATGGGTTGTTGATGCCAAGGATCCCAGATTCAGATTTCCATGCCACACTGTAGTCTGCTCAGCAAAAGCAACAATATTATTATAACAGAACAGCGCATACATTGCCTCCATTGAGCCCAGGACAACAAGCGCATATACAAACAAGAATGGACCCCTGCGGTTGTGACGCCTGCACAGAGCCCCCCATTCTTACATTGTCTCAGCCAATGGGAAACAGTGCCGGCACAATCACCATGATCTGATGGGCTCACCGGCCGTGCAGTGTGCCCCATGTGGGACACAGATCTCTTCCGATGGAGGGAAAGAAAAAGAAGTGGACAAGGAATTGGAGCAGGATTTTGAAACGGAGGGAGCAGAAGAAGAAAATACAGCAGCAGTGGTGGTGCAGCCAGCTGAAGACCCCAGTGAGGACCCACTGCAAGGGCTGCAGGCAGAGATGACTGCTGCCCCAATGGACCTACATAGCCAACCAGAAAGCCTTGCCTGATTTAGCAGGATTAGCGGACGTTTGATAAAAAAGCCTGCACGTTACAGGACTTAAATAGTTTTTACAATTAACAAATTCAACTGTTAACGATTTCTTCTTAACATAGCTTCACTCACCTAGTCTGCCTATTTCCTTACTTATTGGATAAGCTGCAGATCCTAGTTAACCAACAGCCTACATCTTCCTACCCCCACCAGAACTGCCTTATTTCTGTTCCATGCATTCTTGAATTCCTCCACAGTATTTAACCCCATGACCTCCTCAGTAAGGCCATTCCATGTGTTCACCACCCTTTCTGTGAAAAAAATACTTCCTCGCATTGCTCCTAAACCATCCCCCCCTCTATCTTCAAATTCTTCCCCCTTGTTCTTGTGCATCTCTTAAGGGGGGGATGTGATGATATGTGCTGTACTAATTAAGCTCATGAATATTAATGATGAAAGCCCTGCATGCATCTCTAGAGTTGAACTTTACTATAAATACTTGTTGGTGGGCTGAAACCTGCCAGATTCAAAATGATCTGCTGTAGTGTAAGGTTCTGCCAGTTTGTTAGTAAAGATTTTAGAAACTACAGTTTTGCCTCAGTGTTTCATTACAGTGCTGACACCCACCGAAGCTCCACTTCTGCTACGACACCCCTGTCACCTGTGGATGGTTAAATAAATTCTGCAAACCCCCACCATCAGTCATCACTAGCAGAATCCTTCCCCGTGAGACGCTGAATCTCTTCAAATCCTTCCTCAGGCAGCAAGATTGGTCTCCTATCCACAATGCAATGGATGTCAACTCGGTCCTGGATTTCTTCATCACCACCTTCAGCGTGGTCTGTGACTTCTATGCCCTCTTCAAAAAGCGTAAAGTCAAAGCCCTTTGTAATCCATGGCTCACAATTGACCTAATTGCACAGCTAAAATCAAGGGACTACCTCTGGCTTCTGGCTCGGGCATCTGGTACACAAGCCAACATTCAGAACTACCTCTCCCCGCCTTGCCCCCTGTACCTCTCCCCGCCTTGCACCCTCCTACCTGCCTACCCTCTTGCCCCCTCTCCCTCCCCCCCAGGCATTTCCTGACTTTTATTCCTCCCCTTCCTCCTCTTTAGAGCTCTTACCCTCACCCTCTATCTTCCAACAATGGCCTTCCTGCCTGCATTCCCCCTTCCCTCTCACCTGCAGTTCTTATTTCTAAGATTGCCCTTGGCTGGTATGTCATGCTACCTAACATTTGGCACATTTTGAATTACTGGAATTTCCTAAGCCTCGGTCTCTTACTTATTTTTATTGTGTAACTATGTATTATTATGTTGACCTTTGTATGTATGTATACCCCCATTCCTTCGAAGTGGAACCTTTGTAAACGAGCAGTTCCTGCTCAAAGGTATTTGTAATCCTAGATTTCAATAAAATAAAAAAATAAAATAAAAGAACTATAAACGTGCCCGAAATAACTGCACAAAATCAATCCGACTGTACAAAAGTGCCTACTACATGAAAGCTCTCTCCAATTCTTGGGGAAATGGGAGAGGGGAGGGTCCTGGAGCAATATCAAAGAAATAACCAGAAAACAAACAAAAACCTCCCCAACTATGCTAATCACTGATGGGACTATTACCCCTGACCCTGCGACTATCGCTAATACCTTTAATACTGCCTTCATGGACCTTAGTAATGTTCTGCTCCCTGACTACTTCGATGAATCGCACTCCCCTGCTCATCCTACCAGCACCCCTCCCTCCCCCACACATCCCTCATTCTACTTCAGATCTATCAAGATGCATGAAGCATGCAAGTACATAAGTAAAGCTATTGCAAAATCAAGAAATAGTGGGGACTCACTTGACCTAAATCTGATGTCCCTCGCCCTAGACGAGGTGATTAGTCCACTATGATCTTCAATCTCTCCCTTTGCCTCAGCCAGTTCCCTGACAGATGGAGAGCCGCTACAGTTACTCCGGTCCATAAAAATGGAGATAGGACCAACCATGGAAACTACCGACCAATCTCCATATTGCCTCCCCTATCCAAGGCCATCGAACGCTTAGTTGCTGACCAGCTCACTGATTACCTGAGCAAACACAATATCCTATGTACACGACAACATGGCTTCAGAAAAGGGCACAGCAGCACATCTGCTCTCCTGGAATTCACCGGAGACATCCACAATTCTTTGAATAATGGGCAACTGGCTGGGTCGGTCTTTATAGATTTAACTAAGGCCTTCGATACCATCCATCTTCATCTGCTCCTGGAACAGCTTTTAAATGCTGGGATCGCCCCAGACTCCACAGCTTGGTTTAAAAGCTATCTGGAAAACAGATCTCGAAGAGTAAAAATTGCAGGTATCCTCTCCAATGCAAGACCAGTCCTCTCAGGAGTTCCTTCAGGTTCCATACTGGGTTCCCTTTCATTCAGTCTCTTCCTGAATAACCTTCCTCAATCCTGCCCAGAATAAATCATACTCTACACCGATGATGCCATAATTTACATCACCCATAAGGACCCACAGTCCTTGCAAAACAACCTCCAGCTTGGTTTCACTGCAGTTGAGAAATGGTTCGGCAAACATAGACTCATCCTTAACCATAAAAAAGCTAAATTGATGCTTTTCAGTAACTCCCACAACAAGAACTGGCTGCATCCCCGACCATCACAAACTGCCTTAAAATGGCCCTTGACAGGTGCATTCCTTCAAACATCTTGGGATCTCTCTTGACAGCAACCTGTCCTATAGTGCCCATATTGATAGCATTGCCAAGGCTGCCAACACAGGACTCAGTCTTCTTTACAGGCGCAGATCATTCCTTACCCCAGAAGCCTTACAAATCGCTGTCCAAAGCTCTGTTGTCTCCATAATTGACTATGGCCTCATCATTTATGGTTCTGCCACCTCAACAGCCCTCAGATGCAGTTCCACCACACTCAACAAAGCCTGTCATGACTGGATCTCATTGTCTTACCCACACCTGTGTCCTCTACGCTCAAACTGGCTGGCTACAACTCTCAAACCACCTAAAATACCAAACCTGCATTATGGCAAAGAAGATAACCATGGGTCTTGCTCCACTGGGTGTCCAAGCCCTCCTTTGCCCAAGTAGCAATCTCCGCCATATTAGGGTCTCTGAATCTCAACCTGTGCTGGTCCCTCGCTGCCGAACATCTCTGGGACAATGTTCATTCATCTACAGTGCCCCAAGCTGGTTGAATAGTCTCAACAGCGCGATCTCCTCCATTCCCAAGCTTGAGCCTTGCAAAACAAGGCTCCATCTCTCTCACGTTGCCTCCAGCACCTGCGACTGTCACATCTAGTCATCCCTCCTGTCTATCCTGCAGACCTTGCCTCAGCTCCCCCACCTAGCACTTAACTCCTTCTCCCCATCTCTCCTCCTCCTCCCCTCCTCCTCCTCCTCTCCACCCTACCCCACCACCTAGCACCTAACTCCTTCTCCCCTATCTCTCCTCCCCCTCCCTCTCCACCCTACCCCACCACCTAGCACTTAACTCCTTCTCCCCATCTCCTCCTCCTCCCTCTCCCTCCTCCTCCCTCTCCACCCTACCCCTACCACCTAGCACTTAACTCCTTCTCCCTCTCTCCTCCTCCCCCTCCCCTCCTCCTCCTCTCCACCTACCCCACCACATGCACTTTTCTGTCTGATGTGACAATGCCCTGGCAGCTCTCACCTGCCACTGTCCTACTCATGTCTTGTAACACCACTTGTACACTTTCATCTGCCCTTGCCCTGTCTTCTCCAAAATGCATGTACATATCTTCATGGAACTGATTGTAACCTGTTTGCCCTGTCTGCTCTACCATGCTTGTTGTATTTTGTTGCACTGTCCTCGAATTTATGTGGAACCTTTATAAAAGAGCCTTGGCTCAAAGGTACTTGTAATCGTAGACATAAATAAATAAAAAACACCTCATAGCTTGCCCTCCTAGGGGTTCTCCCACTGATGAGGCTATGAATGCCCACTCTGCACCTCTTCTTCAGAGACCCTCTCCACTTTCTCAAAGACAATCTCCTGTTTCCTGGTGTCATTCTCCTTTCCAATTCAGCTCTGAACTCTGGTCGTTTGTCACATCTTTACTTCATCTTGCTGGGCCTTTCAGATGTCCAGGTCTGCATGACACTCACCCTAACCATGCGCCATAGACCCCCACTTCTTGGGCATCCCACTCAGGTCCTACAGACCATCAAGTGGAACCCCTTAAGGGCATACTATCTGGGAAACCTGTTCTTCCTTGAGAACCATCTAACCTGTCCCACTAAAGGCCACTGGTTTCACTCCCTCTGAAGATGTTTTCAGGGGCATGCCATGTGCACCTTAAGTCCCAATTCCTGGCCATGCCAGGTGCCAGATTTACTGTGCTACCCCAGCACTTTTTATGGGTTCAGACCTGATGCCATCCTTAGTAAAAGGTGGCCAAGCCTCTGGTCCCTGGTGAGAGCTTATTTCAAGAACCACACCCATCTGTTTCTTTCAGACTGAAAGAAACCACTTGGACAAATCACCTTCTATCCTACCCTCATAGGAGTGTATCTGTACCAGTGTATCCAGCTACAAAGCAGAATATTACTGAACTTTTCTCCAGCAATTGCCCTGGAAACAGTAAGTCGTCAGGCTTCTCGATGTTCTACGAAGCTCCTGGGCAGTGATATCCTTGCCTTTTTCTGGGCTGGCTAGCCCTTTAGTTTCTCTGTCTGACCTTCCTGTCAGAAGACCTACTACCTCGGCCACATAGGTCCCTTTTATAGTGCTATGCTCCTCCCACATCATACTGTATATCCCACAAAGGCTGATATGAAGGCATTAAATCCAAGTACAGTCATAGCTAGAAACATATAATCTGTTGACAGAAAAGGACTGTCTGCTCAGATGATCCCTATGGAATCTTTCCCCACAGACCCTAACTGGTCTCTGGTAACCCTCCTTGTCTATTTACTAATATTCCTCTGTGTCTAGCCCATGCATGCTTGAAGTCCCCCTCAGTTTTCACCTCCACCACTTCTGCTGGCAGTCTGTTCCAGGTACAGCTAGCAGCAACCCCGTCCCATTTAATCAAGGAAATGTGTTGTAGCATTTGTGAGAGGAGGCTGCCGTGTTGACATGTCTATGTGTACTTTGATGACACAGACGAAACAGAGAAGTGAGGGGGAGGAGGAGTTTACTGTATGTGCGGGAGACAATGAAGGCTATGGAGGTGCAGGGGCACCTCAAGGAAAAAGAAGACTGGAGGTTCTGTGGGTTATCCTGGAGACAGGTTTTGGGGCTGCTATCCATACAGGGGTGGTATACCTACAGACCTCCAGCACAGGGAGCGGTGTTGGATAAGGCACTTGGGGAGGACATCATCAGGATAGCAAGTAAGGGGGAAGTGCTGCTAGGTGGTGACTTCAATCTGTCAGATGTGGATTGCAGCCTTCCAGCTGCAGCTTCAGCAAGGAGTGGAGTCATCCTTGACTCCCTATAAGGGGCCTTTTTCAGGCAACTAGTCAAGGAACCCACTAGGAACAGGGCAGTGCTGGACCTGGTGTTTACAAACAGGAACAGCACTGCAGACATCAGAGTGGTACATGTGATCATTGTACATTGTGGTTTATCATTAAGAAGGCAGTAGTGGCAAACTACATGAGAGTGAAGGTCCTGGACTTTAGGCAGGTGGATTTTAAGGAAATGGGAGACTGCCTCTGAAACTGCCTAGTAGTGTGGGGGTGTGTGCCAGGGAGGGGTATAGAGATAGGAACCGTAGGGAAAATAAGGGAGGGCATAATTAAGGCAACATGCCCCTGCATAAAGGAAGTGAGCAAAAGCAAAAGAGACAGTTACAGTACTTTAGGCAGGTGGGCACAGTAGTGAAGGAAAACAGGGTGTAATGCAGGAGGTATAAAGAAAGATAGAGGGAGAAAGATAGAGAAGTATACCGGTGTAACCCTCTCTACAAATGGGGGTTTCCAAAAGTCTTCCTTGGTGTGCCTAAATGTCCGCTACCAGGCTGGTATCCTGTGTCTTAGTGTTTTAATAGTGTTTGTATGAGAGTGCCTTAATGCCTCTGTGCTCTGTCTCTTTAAGAGCTGCCTATTTGTGGTGTAAAACTAATCTGGGTAGGGGCCAAGTAGTTTCAGGCTTGAGTCCTGCCTGGGTTGCCATATAATCGCTCTGTTCTGCCATCGTTATTTGTGCAGAGAGAGCTCTATTAGAAGCTGTACTTATTTGCTGATTATCTATTAGAATACTACTTATATTGTAGTTTGTCTAACCTGCCTTCTTCGCAGCATGGACAGTTCTGTTCATCACCACCATCTTGGTCCTGGACTGCCAGAATGGGTCAATCGGTACCTTTGGGGACCCTAAAATGGAGTCTGTCCCCAGGGGTCTTGTGGGAGTGAATTTCTGTAGGAATTGTAGTTTTGAGACTTTGGTGCCTAAATGCACCTGGAGGGGTAACCCTTGATATGACAGACTGATGGATCAGCCAACCAGAACCTTTTGGACTGAAGGGAAATTCCCAAGCTGCCCACTGCAGTGAGTCAGTCTGGGGGTAGAGTTTGGAGAGTGAACAGCACGAGAAATTCGAGTAGCTGCTTCTGCATAGTTTGTGTGGGAGATTGATGGAAAGGCTGAGTTTGGCCTGTCTGCCTGCTGTCCCTTAGGAGGAAATCCTTTGAAAGGCTTAGTAGTCAGACTGTATCCGAGTCAGAGTGTGACAAAGCCATTGAAGAGTGACCAGATTTAAACCTGAAGAGGAACGAAGATTTGCTGTATGAGATCGGCCCGTCAGGAGATCCAGTCACCATAGAACTCCCGGTTCTGCTCAGAGACACTGATACTGCTGCTGGACTGCTATCTGCATTGTGGTATGGTGATTGCTTTACTATAAATGTTTGCTATTATTGGGTCGTGATTTGGTTTCCCACTGTTTAATTGTGCCTCGCTTGCTGGAGGCTGCATCCAGCCTACCCGGACTGGTATCCGAACTGTCTTACCTGGCCTGGGCCCTGCCACACTGGCCCAGCCAACTACTCCAGGCACAGAGAACACCATTGATGTGAGATCTGCCTGGGGATCAACCCCCTGCTCAACATCACGAACAGGAATGACACCACGGTGAATCGTGTTGGCCCTGTGTCTCCTGGTAAACCAGCAAGTCATCCTGCAGTCTTCATTTAATCCATCCTGTGTTCTGTACTGGGTAACGTGAGTAAACACCAGGGTAGCTCCCTGCAACAACAGCTCAATCAAAGTATATCATCTGATTTAATTATTTTGTCTGATCATCCCAAACTGAGCCTCCTGGTTCCAGGTTACAAATTGTGTGTAGTTGTGCATGCCTTTTATTTTCATCACAGGGTCCCAACAAGCTGCGATGCCGGCCTACCCCGGGCAATGCATCAGGCTAGCCTATCTCACCAACTGGGTAGCCAGCATGTGTGTGTGACTGTGTTGAGGGAATAAAATACAATTAAACAGTGTTGCAAATGTGAAAGTACTTTGAGAAAGTACTTTTTTCAGAAATTTGAAAAACGTATTTCTGGGGTGTTTTACCCCAAAATAAAGACATGGGTCCGACTAGGTGAATAAAAAAAGAATTAGGTTGCTAGAGGGTCCCCAGTTAAATGCCAAGCATTTTTCTGATGACCAACTGAAAACAAAATGACGGATTTGTGACAGTAAAAGGGCTATTTGCGAAAGTAAAAACTGCATTTGTGACATTGTCGAACTTTTTGCTAACTTATCCCATTGACTTATAACGGGAAATTGTTTTTTGAATAACTTTTGAACTGTTCAATATTTTTTCATTAAATCTTCAAAAGGCACATCGGGGACCCTGGCTACATGTTCCCTGAAGATTTCGGACCGGTCGTGCAACCCAGGCAACCTGTAGAGACGAGCAGAGAATTCCAAAAAAACATAAACGCGTGCACGTATCACGCTTAATAACTCCACAGCCATATATCCGAACAGTATCAAAGTAGGCAGATCCCAAGATGTATGGTCCTTGATTGTGTATTCCAAATTTCAGGCAAATCTGTTGAATGGTTGCAAAGTTATTAAGGTGCACAATTTTAGGTTTAACATATAAATGGCTCCTCAACCCTAACTATGGTAGCACTACCGTTCTACCATATATATATATATATATATATATATATATATATATATATCTATCTATATACACACACACTGTGAATATATATATATATGTATATATGGCACAGCACACATGTGCACAGGTCTGATCTGTCATTACATCATACATTTATATCCTATCCTTACATCTCCCCATTGGCCTGAAACATACCCAGTTTTCAAAGAACAAAGTGCAGACAAATGAAATAGGCTACTTGTTAGCAGAATGTTCTTAGAAGCAACATTTCGGTTCATAGAGTCTCGATATCTAGCAGGCCTTCTTATTTCACACTTGCTGATCCAGCTCACTCTTGGGAATTGTTTGCTGGCTGCCAGCTGAGGCCGAACTCCTGAAGGCTTGGCTTGCAATATTAGATTGCTGGAGGGCATGACGTGCATCCTTTGTCGTGGTTCCTCCATCAGTGGTGCCTTGGAACATGCATCGTCCTCCACCATGTCATCCTGTTCTCTCTCTCTCTCTCTCTCTCTCTCTTTGTCTCTCTCCTTCTAGCTAGGTGACACTTTCTGTGGTGAACTGACCTGTGGCTCCAGGGTCCACAGCAAATCTCTCCTGTTTCTCTGGTAATGCTTCTCATTTACCTTGACTATGTATGAGCAAGGTTCCTCAATATGGCCCGTGACAACTGCAGGGGTTCGCATATTTTCAGGGGTTCTCGGGTATACTGGTTGTCCAAGGTGCACATCAGGGAGTGGTCTGGCATGCTTATTGTAATAATGTTGTTGTTTTCTCTGGTTTTCTTTAAATGCTGTTCGCTCATTAGTCTCTACAAGTTTCGGCATAGCAGGTCATGCCTGGTTGGCATCAAAGTTCTTGTTCTATGGCCCATAAACAAATGAGCAGCGGATCCCAGTCCTTCCAGTGGCGTATTTCTCAACTCGAGCAATGCTCGGTAGGGTTCTTTATGATCTCTCTGAGCCTTTTTCTAAAGTCTTTTTACAGTTTGAATAGCGCTGTCAATTGTATCATAATTTTTTGGGCATTTTGGTGATGATGTGCTTGAATTTGTAGCTTCTTGCAAAGCTCTTAAACTCAACACAGGCAAACTGGTGTCCACTCTCTGTTACAAGTATCTCACGGATTGCATGCCTTGTACATTGTGACGTATATAGTTGATGACTGTCTTGCTGGTTGTACAGTATTTTGTAATCTCGATATTTCAATAAACTTGGAATAGTAGTCAATTCTTGCTAAATAAGCCTCTCTCAAATTCAAACAAACCTACTCCCACTTTCTGTCATGGACGATGTGGTATTTCATGGGGCTGCAATTGCTCTCTGGAGTGTGCCTTCCTGTATTGATACAGACATCACATTTGGCTATCATATCTCTGATTTGGCTGTTCATGCCAGGCCAGAACAAAATGTTCCTTTTATCCTTTACTTGCATTTCTCTATTTCCGGATGGCTTCTGTGCATTTTTGCTAGTGTTGCCTTTCTTAATGATGTGGGTACAATCAGCCTTTCTCCCTTTAATATCAGTACATTTTCCACAGAAATTTCTTCTTGAAATGGACGGTATTGTCTAATCTCAGAATCGACTTGAGCTTTTGTGGAGGGCCATCCTCCCAGAACAATCTCTCTCAGCTTCACAAGGGCAGAGTCCTTATTTGTTTCATGTTGACTTGCTTGCAATTTGTCATCACTAATTGGGATATATTCAATGGTATAACCTTTATATTCATCTGTATCACTTTCTGGAGTGGATTACTCACTAACAGCTTGACTCAGGGTATCGGCTATGTGAAGCTCTTTTCTTGCCTTGTATCGTTCTCCTATAGGTATGCTGATGGAATGTTGAGCGCCCAAAGACAATAGCCAACATTTCTTTCTCGATTTGAGCATAATTCTTTTCTGCTTTGTTAAGCGACCTTGAAGCAAATGCAACTGGCTTCCCCTCTTGCATTAGGCATGCACCTGGCCCTTCTGAAGATGCATCCACTGAAAGTTCCACTGTTTTTTTTTTCATCATAGTATGCCAAGACTGGTGGGCTTGTGATAACAGTCTTTAGTTCTTTGAACGCCCTCTGATGGCGATCTTCCCAATGCCAGGCTATATCTGACAATTCTCTCAGTGGTTTATTTATGGTACACAAATTCAGAATGAACTTTGCTAGGTACTTTGCCATTCCCCTATCTCTGTGGATCAGTTTTACATTGAGAAGTGGGTATCTGCACAATTGCTTTAATCTTCCCCGGGTCTGCCAAGAGTCTTTCTTTTCTTCATTTGTGACCTATATATTGGACTTCACTCAGTCTGATTTTGGATTTTTTCAGGTTTAAGGATAGATGTCTGGCTCGAGCTTTCTGTAAAACCTTTCCCAGTCTCTCATTGTGCTCTTATATGTTAGAGCCCCAAATTAAAATGTTGTCCATCATGATTTCAGTGCCTTCTACTCCTTCAAAGACCTGGGAGATCTTTCTTTGAAAAACCTCTGGTGCAGACAACATGGAAGGCATTTGAATTTATAGCGCCCAAATGGGGTATTAAAAGTCATCAATTCTGAGCTCAACTCATCTAACTTGATTTGTTTAAGTCTCTGGGGTCTATGTAAATTCTCACTTTATTGGGCTTTTCTATAACAACCATTGAATTAACCCAGCTTGTAGGCTTCTGAACTTTCTGAATGTTTCTCAACATTTCTATTTTCTCCAGTTTAGCTTTCACTTTATCTCTCAAACCAAAGGATATTTTCTGAGGAGGCTGGATCACTGGGCTCACGGATTTATCTGTTTGAGTATGACGGTCTCTCTCCAAGCAGCCTAATTCCTCTAAGACATCTGCAAACTCAACCACAATTTCTTCTGTGTGGTCTCCTGTCCTCTCACTTTCATTATTCACTGAAAACAAATTCTTTATTAGTTTCATTTCTAGGCAGGTGGGCAGACCAAAAACAGGGATCACATTTGCATCCACCATGAACAGAAGAAGGTAATACTGGGACTTGAAACAGGCTAATAAAACAGCTTTACCTCTCACATTTAGTTTACATCCTGAATAAGAGACCAATCTTGCTTTAAATTTCTGCACAGCCTGCCTAGACAATGTTTTGTACATTTGCAAAGGCATTATATTACATTGCGCTCCTGTATCCAGCTTAAAATTCACAAATTTGCCATTTATGTTCAGTCTCAGTCTTATACTGTAGGCAGATAATGCCTCAACACTAAAAGTACTTTCACTCTCACTACCAGAGTCTCCCTTGACTGTATGCATTTATTTGCCTTCAACAGTATGGCACATTTTAACAAAATGTTTTGTTCCTATTATGTTGCCTGCTAATTTGTTCATATGCAGGACATTTGTTTGGCTCATGCTTGTGCCCGCACTTCCCACACCTCAGCTTGTTCACGTGGGCTGGCAGGCTCCCTCAATTTTTGTTCACCCCATTTCTGTCACTCTCCTGTTTTAAAGAGGCTGAATGCACATACAGGATTTTCACTCCTGCATCATGACCTCTGGGTACTCGTGAGTATCCAGAACTCACTCTGCAGAAGTGAAAATATTTTCCATATCAAACGCCTGCCTATCATGTATCCCATATTTATATAAATAAATAAATAAATAAATAAATAAATATATATATATATATATATATATATATTCTATGCAAAAAACATTGTTAATGCATCAACTAGGGTTCTTCTACAGTGAAAAAAGTGAGGAAATTTGATTTTAGGGTTTCCACCCCTTGCACCCCAACCCAGCCCGCCTACACCAACAGACATTGGGGTGTGCATTGGGGTCATTGGCCCTAACTCTCACCCCATCCCATGTGTAAACAAGCTGAGGTGGTGCAGTGTAGGAGAATGGGGTGAGAGTTAGGGCCACCGGCCTCAATGCACACCCTGATGCCTGTTGGTGGGGGCAGGCTGTGGGGTGGGGTGCAAGGGGTGGGAACCCTAAAATCGAATTTCCTTACTTTTTTCGCTGTTGAAGAAACCTACTAACTGATGCATTAACAAAGTTTTTTTGCATAGAATTTCCTTACTTTTTAAGAAAGAATAGAAAAGTAGAAAGTTGCGCAACTTGGTGGGAGCGCAGGGCCCAACCACCAACTTGTAAGTGTCAGGCCACATTACACACCTAATGAGTAAAACATATATTGACAACAGCAATACCAGCAAACAAACAAATGTTAATGTAGTAGAACAATAGAAGATGCTGTCCACAAAATGTAAACTGCACCACGCAGTGTCTCCGAAAAAATATATTGTCCTACACATAAGCACCGCAGTTCACAGCTACAGGACATGCGGTCAACACCCTCCAAATTTCAAGTGAAAAGACCAATCCGTGTCCGAGATATAACATGTCAAAGTTTGAAATTTTCATTCATCAGAGTGGCACAGTTCTGCACCTGTTGACATTTTAACACACGCAATGACTAAAAACTACATCTATGACACTAAGGCTAGGTATCTTATCAATATCAAGCCACCACCACAAGCAAAATGCTCTCCGCAGAACGTAAACTGTGTCACACCATATCTCTGCAAAAAAAAAATATTTTCTGACACAGAAACACTGTAATTTACATCCACAGGACAAGCTGTCAGTACCCTCCAAATTTCAAGTGAAAAGACCAAACCGTGTCCGAGATATAACATTATAACGTATGAGATTTTCGTTCGTCAGACTGGCACAGTTCCGCACCTGTTGACATTTAACACACACAATGACTGAAAACTACATGCATGACACTAAGGCTAGGTATCCTATCAATTTCAAGCCACCACCACCACAAGCAAAACACTGTCCGGAACACGTAAAGTGCGTCACGCAAATATCTCCGCAAAACAAATTTTCGCCGACATGTAAACACCATAATTCACATCTACAGGACATGATGTAAACACCCTCCAAATTTCAAGTAAAAAAGACCAAACCATTTCCGAGATATTCAATGTTAAACATTGGTAAAATTTCCCTATCTATTCCACTATAAAAAATCTGGCCATCTTTTCCCTATCTCGCGATCAAAGATGGTGATCAAAGAATCTCACGATCAAAGAATTTGTAGGCTCGCGATCAAAGAATTTGCAGGCTCACGAACAAAGAATATAAAATCTTATAAATCCGAAAATTGATGGAATTGCGGTTTACCACTGCCATGGTTCGACAAAATGAAGCCCCCCTGAGTAAAACCCACCCTCATTTGTTTTTCTAGGACACTCCCGAGCTGAGAAAATAGATTTTTTTTATCTGGCCGTCTCGTCCCTCACTTGTGATGCATGATCGCGATCAAAGAATCTCGCGATCAAAGAATTTGCAGGGTCACGATCAAAGAATTAAAACTGTTCAAAAGTAAAAAAATGACAAGAATTGCGGTAAACCACCACCATGGTTCGTCAGAACGAAGCCCCCTGAGTAAAACCTACACTCATTTGTCTTCCTAGCACACCCCTAGACTGAGAAAATTAATTTTTTAATCTGGCCATCTCATCCCTTGCTCATGATGCATGATTGCGATCAAAGAATCTCGCAATCAAAGAATTTGCAGGCTCACAATCAAAGAAATTGCTCGCTCACAAACAAAGAGCAAGGGAAGAGATGGCCAGATTTTTTAATTGTTTTTTGGAGCCCAGGGGTGCCCTAGAAAGTTATATGAGGGTGGGTTTTGCTTAGGGGGCTTCATTCTGCCCCATCTGAATAAAAGAACACACCTTTTCAATACCCCTGGTAGTCTAGCGGACCCCTTCCCTCTATCATGATAATTTACATAATGATGTGTGTATCCCTGGTAGTCTAGTGGCCCCCCCATGTGTATTTTATTTATATGTCTTTTTTTTATCCCTGGTAGTCTAGTGCCCCCCCCACGTGTCTTTATTTATATTTGAGGTGTATAGCCCTGGTAATCTAGTGCCCCATCTGTATTTATTTGTTATTATTGACATCCCTGGTAGTCTAGCTGCCTCCCTCATAATTACAAAGATAAGGATTTGTTATTTCCTGGTAGTCTAGTGTCTCTCACTCCCCATCCAGCTTGTAAAGCAACCTATCAGCACTTATCCTGCCCTAGTTTTATTGGTACAGTTTTACCTTCCTTTCATCGGGTTGCCGCCAACTGTGTGTATTAATAGTGGGAATTCAAACAGGAACTCAGAAATAATTTCAGAGAGCCTGTCTGAATTACGCTATAATACACACAGTCGGTGGCTGGCTGTGAGGTGAGAGGGGTCTGCAGTTGCCTGCTGGGGAAGGGTGGGGGTGTTGGTGGCTCATGCTGTGGCTGTGCTGTGCTGACGAGTCAACTTGCTTCGGGGCTGAACGCATGTAAAATAGACTGAGAGAGAGAGAGAGTCACAACAGGTGCTGTGATTGGTTGCTGCCTGGCAGTTACCAACATCAATCAAGACAAGTGTCTGTATGTTGGAGGCGCGAAAAAGTAGCTCGCGCTGCAAATTGGTTCCTCCATGATCCTCCGAGTCCTTCGGTTGAGCGGCGGCCATGGCAAGCATTTTCACTTTTGACCTCGCACGCAGATACTCAGACTCGTTGTCAGTCTGTCGGCAGTAAGAGAGCCGAGCCCACCCGGTGGTCGATCAGTGACAGTGTGTGAAACTTCTGGCTGCTTGCTTGATTGCTTCCTTCTGTTCCTCGATTAAAAAGGTCAGTGCAGTACGATAAGTTCAGGTAGCAGATCTACTGCTAAAACTTCTTTGCTTATTGCAGTGCCTTCCTTTCCTTCCATTGAGCAGCCCCACACTGCTGTGTTGCCCACTGATAAAAATGGAGCTACTGTAGCACCCTGCGGAGGGTGGAAATGAAAATAAATTATGGATAGTTATCTTTTAATCATATTATCAATTGCAATCGCATGTTTCTCCCTTGCCTTTTTTGCACCCTTTTTCTTGATTCCTGGAAAGCAGGGAAGACCCGTCAAGATGAGCAATGCTCTCTTCTGTGTTCCTGCTGTAAGTTGCCTTAGTGACCAAGTACTAATCACTCTAGTCTGCTCAGATCAGTAATGTGTAGCTGATTCTTGCATCCACTCCATTAACAAGCTGCCTGTATCAAATTGTTTTTAGTCATTTTTTCTCTCTCCTTTGCATTTAAAATCTTTCACTTGTGTACATTTAAACTCGCCTGTCTCACAGCGTGTCGATTGTTAAAGCCTGCTTCCAACTGGAGTACCAGTAATTGTTGGACTTGGGACAGATTCCATATTAATAAAATCAAAATTGTCTTTGTTTTAACACTTGAAAAATGCAGTCAATGTACATGGAAAAAACAGAAAACAGGCCTGCTAATGATAACAGAATGTTTTCTTATTTTCCAATGTTTCTTCTCATGTGCTTTCTTATTTTTTGTTTGCTGTACTTTATATATTGTTTTAAAGTTTCATGAATGGCGTTTTAGGCCAATACCTAGTTTTTCAAGGCAATTACTTAAGAATTAATTACAACCTGAGGTGAGGTTACCGTAAGTTATTCTACACCTAGGGGGATCACGCGGCACAGCTTTAGACGCATCATGCAGCTTAGCACCTTGGCTCTGAGGATTACATCAGCAATGGTAACCTATTCCCTAGGGTGCCTAAACACTAGTATTAAACTGAAATATTTGTATTTTATTCTTTTAATTAATGCTGTTGTGATATGTCCCTATGCTGTCACCACTTGCAGATTAGGTAACCTTACTACATACATTATATGAGGTTGGCAGTATAGCCTAGAGGTTAGAGTAATGAGCTGTGAATGAGCTTGCTCCATCCAGGAGACATGAGTCTGATTCCCACAATCTCCACTTGTATACTGTGCGACTCTGAGTGAGTCGCTTAACCACCCCAGCGCTTCTAAGTTGCCCCTGAAAACAGGCACTTGTGCCTAGTGGGTTTTACCTGGTTACCAGAAGATTCAAGTAAATATCATGTACTTTGACTACTTAAATCTTCATGGCTCCTCTGCATTTTGATTCTATTGCTTCTAGTTTGCTGCCATCTTTGTGGCTCAGATTGTGTCCAAAAATGGTCCTATGGGACCAATGCACATTCCCGATAAAATAATTTAATAAATAAATAGTATAAAGTAAAACTCTAAATGGAATTATTGAACATGATGGTTTCTAACCATTAAAATATCCTTTTAGAATGCATTTTTGTCAGTTACAATGCTCCATTATTAGCCATTGTTTGATGATGGGGATCGGCACCCAGCTTTTTTAGACAATCAGGTTGCAAGTTTCAGACACACCATATACTGTTGTAACAGCGACACTTTTACAGTGACGCCATTATGGCAACACCAACCCATTGACACCAGTAGTATCGACAGGGGTTGCAGGAGCAATTTTCATGCGTTCAACTCAGTTCTCCCCCAACATCTGTCTCCACCCCCCCCTCCAAGTTGGAATCTATAGGTCTGGGATGTGCCGGGGGCTCAGCCCCACTTGCGTGAACACTAAACAGGTGTCAGTATGGTCCCCGGTTTGGGTTGGGACCTGGTGGTGTTGAGGATGTCAGTGACCATGCGTTGCAGTGGGGGAGGTTTGCGATATTCTTGCCAACAGACACACTTGTGGTATTAAAGCAGTAGTGCAATGAAACTGGGCAAAAAATTTGACCCTATCTTTTTTCCACCATACTAGATTCCAGGCATTTTCCAATTTTATTGGGTCTCACACTTTTCTAATTTGATCAACATTTGAATATTTTATAAAAGTTTTAATTTAATTTTGTCTCAAAAAAAAAAAAAAAAGATAGATGCCACATTTTGCATAGTAATAGCATTGCAGAGGTGGAAATGGTTAGGGCTGAAAAAAAAAGACTCACAGTGCACAGCAAAGGAGATACTGAGACAAGTACATTTGACAGGAATACTAATACTTTTCTTAACTGTAACTGAAATTAGCTTTTTTGAAGAACATTTTTGTTGCACTGCTGCCTTAAGTGCTACAATAAAATCAGAGCACCTGGTTTTCTGTTTTTTTTTTTAATCTTTTTTTGATAGTTGTACTCTTTATTGGTTTCCTCATTCCTAACTCAAATGCTGTAGATGCTTTGGTGTGTCCCCTTCTTCCATTACTGGCTAGTTGGGGGGCTGAATGCAAGTCAGTTTGCACATTCCCTCCCAAGAACTGGGTGCCTCTTTTTCATGATGCACCATCCCCAGCCTACCTCAAAGTGAAATTTCCAGAGCTCAAATGTCAACAGTGGTTATCCAGGTGGCAGTGTTGCACTGCTGGCATACTTCTTTAATCCTGTGGCTTCAGTCCTGCCCAGTTTAGTCCCAACCAGCTTTACTCTGCCCCCCTGTTTTACACTGAATCTTTACTTATTCTTTTGGTAAGTGGAAAAGGCCCACTAGACACAAGTGCCTGTTTTCCGGGGCAACCCAGAAGCACTGGAAAGATTAAGTGACTCGCTCAGGGTCACACAGTATTCAGGTGGAGATCGTGGGAATCAAACTCAGGTCTGCTGGACATATCAAGCTCATTTTGCCTGCCACTCCATTTGGCAAAATCTAAGTGTGGCTAAATTTGCATTGTGGAGGGTTTTCCTGTGTTTGTCCGCAGGTGTATGAGTGCATGCATGTGTTAAGTTACATTATCAAATGGGTAAGAAAAATCCAAGGATCTGATTGGCAGCCATGTTTTGTGGTGGAAGATCAGTTCTGGTTGTAGGGGGCTAACTGAAATGCCTGTGTTCCAAATGCCTATTGATCTGGTTTCCAGACGCTTCACAGTCCTTTTTTTTAGCCAAGTGTAAACCATATTTTACACATAACAGCCAATCAGATTCCATGATTTTACCCTGCCATTTTATATCATTTAGAAGTTAATGGATCAGCTACAAGTGGACTAAGTAGTTATGTGATTACATATGATAAAATTGAACTTGTGCATTATGTGAGTCTTTTATGATAAAAGACTCGCAAAATACACAGGTTCTGACTAAGTCTTAAAAAATACAAAAGGTAACACTAAGTACAGTGAACAAAGGACAAAAACAATTGATCATTTATCTAACCTATATCAGTATTATGTCACTTAGCTTGTTGGGTATTGGCTTTCTGGGCTGCTAAAAGTCACCAAAATGCACCATTTGACTTCAATTTTTCAAAATTTTCCTGGGGGAGCATGCCCCCGGACCCCCCCTAGAGAGGTTGAGATTTTGTGCCCCTCCACAATTTCTGGCTGCGTGATGCCCCTGAATGAAAAGTATGCCTCTTTGCAGATGACACAAAGATCTGCAACAGGGTTGATACACAAGGAGGGGTGGAAAGGATGAGAAGGGACTTGGCATGGTTAGAGGAATGGTCAAGAGTATAGCAGCTTAGATTCAATGCAAAGAAGTGCAAAGTAATGCACCTGGGGAACACCTTACTGATTCTGGTTACTGTCCTTATTTAATCACACTTTTTCCTCTCCTTTTGTGCTTCTTCTTCTTATTCCTTTTCTTCCACTTAAATTATTGTCTAACTGAAGCTGTACTAATTGTATAAAATGTGCAAATTATACTCTATTATAAATGGTTGCCTTCTCACAGAACCCTGTTCTATGGTTTTGACTATCAATTGTATATCTTATTACTATATGTATAACCTGTCTCCATTCACTCTGTAACTGATTGCTTTGTGCAAATGTTATTTTCTTATTGCTCTGTAAGTGTCTGCACTTGACCAGGCTCACCTTGAAAATGAGTTGTCTCAATGGTGTTTCACATGGATAAATAAAGACTGATTGACTGAAACTGATTGATTGATTGATTTAAACAAAAACCCAGGGACACGGTTCACAATGGGAGAGGGACGTACTAACAACAACAACAATGGAAAGGACCTGGAGATAGTCATATCAGATGACTTAAAGGTGGGCAAGCAATGTGAGAAGAAAGTAAGGAGGGCTGGGGAGGATACTGGGATGCATAGGGAGAGGCATCACCAGTAGAAAACAAGAAGTTGTTATCCCTCTGTACAGACTGTTGGTGAGACAGCATCTGGAGTACTGCGTCCAGGTCTGGAGACCCCATCTCCACAAGGACATAGACAGGATGGAGGCAGTCCAGAGGAGGGCAACTAAAATGGTACAGGGTCTGCACCAGAAGCCATACGAAGAGAGACTGAAGGAACTTAATAGGTATACCCTCGAGGAAAGGAGGGAGAGGGAGGGTATGATAGAAACTTTCAAGTACCTCAAGGGAATCAACAAAGTTTAAGCAGGTTGCATCTTTCAGAAAAAGAGATGTGCAAGAACAAGGGGGCACAATATGAAGATAGAGGAGGATGGCTCAGGCGCAACATGCGGAAGTATTTTTTCATGGAGAGGGTGGTGAACACATGGAACAGCCTTCCAGAGGGGGTTGTAAGGTCAAAAACAGTGGGGGAATTCAAGAATGCATGGGACAGACATGAGGCAATTCTTGTGGGGGTTAGGAAGAAGTAGGCTGTTGGTTAATTAGGATCTGCAGCTTATCCAATAGGTACAGAAATAGGCAGACAAGGTGGGACAAGCAGTTCTTATCTGCCACCAAAGTCTATGTTTCTGTGTTTCCTTCCCTACCTCCTTTACCTGTCCTCTCTCTCCCTCCCACCTTAGTCTCTTCTTCCCTCCCGCCCAGTCTGCTCATTCTCCTCTCACTCCATATTCCCCTTCTTCCCCTTCCCTCTCCACACCCTACCTGTTCCTTCCATCTCTCTCACCACTTGCCCTCTTCTGTGACTCCCCCATCCACCCCGGTCTACTAAATTCTCATTTCCTGAACAGTGAATCCCTCCATCATGCCTGTCTCTTCCCTCCTCTCTCCATCTCCCTCACTCACCACCCCACTCAAAAGGACTGAAGACTGACTCAATTACCCTTCTATTTTTCCTCTTCCTTCTTTCTGGTGACATTGAATCCAACCCCGGTCCCTTCCTCTCCATCTCTCCTCTGTTCTACCAAATGGTCTCACTCTCTTCCACCTCAGTGCAAGAAATCTCCTCCCTAAGCTAGACTCTGAAAGTCTGGGTCTCTCAAAACTCCCTCGATATCTTGTGCATCACTAAAACCTGGCTGTCCTCCAGGGTCCCTGACTCCAGCCTAGATCTCCCTGACTTCCACCTCTTTCAAAAATACCACAGTAAGCATGGTGGTGACACTGCCATCTGTGTTTGGCATACCCTCTCCTGTAATATCTCCTTCTGTGAATCTCTCCCCTTCTCACATGAGTTTCTGCCAGCTAAGCTATCCCTTCCCTCCACTTTCCCATCTTTGTTTGTGTAACCCCCCCCCTTACTTGTGACTTACTTGTAATTGCCTTGTTTGTCCCTGATTTGGCTGTTGTTCCTGGTTTCCCCACATTGTCCCCATACCAGCATGCTGTTTTTCTGCCCTCTGGGGTGGTATTCCATGGTCACGAGCTGCCAGCACGTTGTTTTGGCTGGTACTCGCATCTGTGCCCATGGATGCTTTGATGTTCCTGACTGCTGTTGCAGTTCAACAATGCGGAGTTTATTCATGGTCTCAGTGCCCCTCCTGATGTCCTCGGGGACCGGAGACCTAAAGGGGACTGGGCAGAAGCCCATAGCTGCAGCACAAGGAGAATTCTTACAGCAGGGCCACTCGGGGACTTATGAACATAAGTTAGTGGCCCCATGGATATTGATGAGTGCTGTCTACCAGCTAGGGACATGGTGTTGTGGTGGCAGCGATAACAAAACTGCTGGGAGCCATCAAATGAGAGTGGACTAGTTTAACAGAGGGCAGTTGGGGCTATAACCCGGTGGGGTGTTTGTAATAATAGAGTACCATGATGGGCTGCAGTCATGTAGGGAAGCTGGGGGAGCTGTAAGGACTCCATGGAACTGTATGGGAGCTGACATGTTGGTGACATTTAACCTCAGAATTGCAACCAGTCAGTAATCTAGGCACCCAAACTGGACACACAGGGACTCCTTGGAAAAGGAGGGGACTAATTTTGGTGCCTAGATCATGCCCCAATAAATAAGCAGAAAATATTGATCACTGTGGATATTGATTATTGAAAGGCTTCAACAGCCAATCAGAATGCTGGACTTTCGGCCGAAACAGTGTGGACTTTCTGAGATTCCTTCAGTCTGTGGCTGGGCTCTGTACAAGTCAGGACTGTGCTGTGAGAGTGGACATTGAGCTTCAGGGGCCCCTTCAGGCCCCATTTGGAGATTTGCCGGTCAGCTGAAGTGGACTGGAACAGGGGAAAAAGGAAGAAGGACTGTGCTGAGGTTCTGGTTCCCCAGGTACTTGCTGCTGGATTGATTGAGAAGGGAAAAGAGAGAAAGAGTCTGGACTGTGATTCCCCAGGTATGGAAAAGTTGCTTGCTATTAATGGGAGAGACTGAATGCTGCAGAAATCCTGCACTTGAAAGTCGAAATTGCTGAGAAAGCTGTGCAGATTGTCAGAGTGCCACAGGCAGGACTGAGAAGCCATTAGCTTGTGTGGAACTGTGAAAGAAATTCTGAAGAGGAGCATCTCTGGTCGTTGGTGTGCTAGCCAGGAGCTGTGTATGTGTGTCCTGAGTGAACTGGTAGAAGTGGCTGAGAGCTGAGTCCTAGCTGCAGCCAAAGAAAAGGTTGTGGACACGAGTGAACTGGACTGTGTGAACTGGTGTGCAGGGGGCTGTTGTTTCTGGGGTTTTTCCTCCTGTTGAGTTTATACCTCTCAACCTCCTGCCTCATAAATCAGGGATAAAGGACCGAAATCAGGAGCACTTCTTTAAAATTGGAGATATTTTTTATTTTATTGAAGTTTCGGAATTACAATCCTTTGAGTTGAAGACTCTTTTGCAGAGGCTCCATGTCAATACAAAATGGACACACTACTTAAGACAGTTTTGAACATACTACACTAAGCTGAACACCACATTAAGACAATTTTACATGGTTACATCATACAGGAATTTACAATGCTTAGTTAGTATCTCTAGGGTTGTTAAAGGACTCTGGGTCATCGAGGTGAAGTGAGACAGCTTACCAATTCTGTGGGCCTACCCAGGCCTTGAGTTTGTGGTTTAAAGTCCCATCTGGATTGTAGGCCTAGTTTTGAGTCATGAGATACGCTATTTCTCAATCAATACTGAATTAGGGAGCATTGTTCATAGCAGCCACAGGACTCCGAGTTTAGGAGAAGTCTCTTAATGCCATTTTTAAATAGACCTAGGCTAGGGGCCAGGGAGATGGAAGAGGGAAGAGGGAAGGTTATTAAGCCAGAGGGGAGCACGATAATGGAAAGACCTTTGTCCTAGTGTAGTCCCACAGTGGGGGACTAAGAGGGGGGTGCTAGCCAGGTACCTAGGGATGCTTCTGTGAGAGGTTGGTTGGATGAGGGGGTGAAGGCTAGCGGGTGCAAGCTTCATTAGGATCTTTTTGGCTTGGAGGCACGTGTGGTAATACTCCAGTCTCCTTTCAAAGGTCAGCCAGTCTGCTCGCTCATAGACTTTGCAGTGACTAGTTGGCAGAGACTTTTGTTGAGGGCTAGATTGATACTGTTAAGTGCTGTGTGGCCAGCCGTACCGTAGATTATTATCCCATAATTGACCAATGATAGGACTGAGCTGGTTACTACCAGCTGCCATCCACTCAGGAAGCTGGTAGAATAAAGGGCTTAGTGTAAAATACATTTTCTAAGGAAGAACAAGTCCTTTAATGTTTGACATTAATTTGTGCTTATAACCCCCGCTGTTTGGTCATGGAAACACAAGTTTTAAGAGGGACAGATTAAAATTTGAGGCAAAATCAGGGACATCCCTGAAAATCAGGGACAGTTGAAAGGCATGGTTGGGTTGCACCTATGCTTATTAGACCGGAGGCTAGCACCCACTCAGATTAGCACCGGACTTTTTACTGGAGAAACTGCCTAGAACTTTTCTTTGCTGAGAGCTCAGTGAAGGGATTTCAGGATGGCCCCACCATTTGGGAATCCTCACCCAGAGCCAGGGAGGGAACTTGATAACCCCTCCCACATGGGACTCACTGTCTTAGGGGGTCACTGTTGCTTGCTGGGGTGCAGGGCACCCACGATCCATTGGACTATGGAGCCACTGCTAGGTCTGGGCCTTCTGGGGCTGGTACTGTCCTGCCATAGTACTCTGCAGTGGGCCAGAAGTGGCTGAAGGTGACAAGTGGCTAGAACTACAATCAAGGTGACCAGCTACAAGATCCTCAAGCAAGTTCCATTCAGACTGTGTGATCTTGGCCAGCCTGTGTCTATTGCAGCACTAACTCAAGGTGCTCCATTTTCCCCGGTGCTGAGATCAGCAAACCGTAAATACCCAGGAGATGGTTCCTGGGAGGGGAAAGGAGAATTTGTCTGTTTTCAAAACCCAGTTTTCTACTATTTCAGGACCCCAATAGCCAGCCAACCTGCGGTACCAATCAGGACTGCACCTAGTGGATACCCCTAGGGACAGTACATGGACACTGGTACCAGTGGGGGAAGGCTTGGCCTACAGGCCCACATGTTGAAGTTGCCTATTTCACTAACCTTTCTTTTTGCCTTCACAGCTACCTTATGTCCCAGTATCCCCTTCCCTACTCCTTACCCCCCCCAAATAAAGCTGTGAATGTGTTGTTCTGAACCTACTATGTTTGTGAAATTCATTCTATGTGTTCATTACTGAGATATATGGTTTATGATGAAACAAGGTATTGGGGGACATAGTGTGCAGAGTGGTTGGTTGGGGAGGTGGGTAAGCAGAATATCCCAGGGGGCTGTGCCAAGCAGATATCTGGCCCACTAATACTTTACTCTGGGTGGAGGCACTGCACTATTATCATTATTTCTTGGAACGGACACTCAGTTGTCACTGTAGCAGCATCCAGGCCCCTTGCCTGGTATCAGAGGTGGCTGGCAAGGGGGAGGTGGCTCACTGGCATATGGCACCGGGGCTACATCTTGGAGGCACCGCTGGGGTCTCCTGTTCACTAGCCACATCTGCACCAGGAGATCAGAGTGTCAAGACCCCTGACGGGTCCCCAGGCTCCAAACTCACTCCGCTCCAGCCTAAGTTCAGTCCTACTGAGGATGATAAGATGAGGCTGGTGGAATGGAGTGGGGGGAAAGAAAATGGATCCCAGAAGTTTTTTCTTTTACTGGGGGTACCCCCAAGATGGAGGATGGGGATGTTGAGAAATGTATATCCACCATAAAGAGACGGGAAAGTATAAGTGCAAGGGAAATGTTTGATTCAGCTAGGGCTACACTGGCTTTGCTGATAGAAAGTGCCCACCCAATAGAAGCCAGTTGGAATGCTTGGGGTATTGGTGGTGGAGGGACTGGCTGAGGCTGTGCGGTAGTAATGTCTGTTAGTGTGATCTCTCTGGGGGGAAGGGGTCAAGGAGTAGGATCCGTTCCTAAAGCATCAAAGTTTGAGAGACCCCAGCCTGGTTCCATACCTGTGGCCTTTGAGTCGTACTGCAAATTAAGGATGTTTTCAAGGGTAACACCTACCCAGAATAGTGAGGATGACTTGGAGGCCTGGCTGGACAGTGCCACCCCATTAGTCCAGGACTGGCAGTGTTCTGAAGTTGAGAAATGGAAACAATTAGTGGAGATTTTATGGGGTCCTGTCTTAGAGGTTATGCATTCTTTATGAGCCACAGATCCCGAAGTACTAGCTCAGGTATGTCTTTCAGCTTTGGAAAGCATATTTGGGTATCCTGAAACCTATGAGGTCCTCAAGTGGAAGTTTAAAACCACTAGGCAGTGGGAGGTGGAACTGTTGTCTGCTTTCCTGGCCCGGGTGGAGAGAGCCTTGCAGAAGGTGTTTCAGAAAGAGGGGTAGCAGTACAAGATCTAAATCGGATCAGGTTGGAGCATGTAGTGAAGGCCACTTGTTATTCCTCTTTGTTAGTGTTACAGTTGCATTTAGCAGACAGAAAGAACCCCCCCCCCCTCTCCCTATTGGGTTGTGGTCCTAGGGGTCTGGAAGGCTGAAGAGGAGCTGGGTCATTGGGGGATGTATAGGGTCTCCACGGCTGTGATGCATGTGGAGCGAGATGCACCTCCTGGAGAGGTACAGGAATTAAAGACTCTGTTGAGGGGGTACAGAGATGTAGTCGCCTCAACTAAACTAGCTGGGGGTTCAGATCCGACTGAGACTCCTGGGGTGAGTGGTATCCTCCCTAAGGTAGGCCCAACAATGTTTGGTACTGGGTACCCCACCAACATGGGAGTTAAGGCCCTAGTGAAGGAATTAGTCTGGAGGGTAGCTGAGTTAGGGGTGGGGTCGGTTGCTGTCCAGGGAGATGAGCAGAAGGCAGACTGGAATCATGCAGCTCAGAGTGCCCCGGTTGGAATAGCTGGGGCTCGACCAGCACCACCCGACTGGCCGTGGCCCCGGGAACCAGTTATATGTTATAGGTGTGGGGGTGAGGGTCATATACAGAGGGAATATAGGGCAACTTTAAATCATTCATCTAACAGAGATAGGGCACCCGCCAACACAGCTTGCAAGCGGGGAAACTATGGATGGACCCGGTAAAGGAGTGCACCGGGCCCCTGGCAGGTCCAGCTGCATGGCTCACACAAACGTTTCAGCTGGCAGAACCATCACAACAGCCCCAGTAGATATGCGAATGTTAGTGGGATCGACGACTGAGACTAACATCACCGACAATGGAGTCCCCACCTGTGCTGTTCTGGATAGCAGCTCCCAGGTTACCAACATCTTTAAATCCTGGTATTATCAGCATTTATCAGACATGGAAATACAGTGGCTTGAGGGACTGCATGTGTGGGGCCTCAGTTAAAAGCCATACTCTTACTTTGGCTTTGTCAAGGTATGGATGGCTTTCCCTACTAAAGTGATTGGAATGAGTGAAGCTGTAGAGTTCCTAGCTTTGTTTTGCCCAGAAGCTATCATCTTCAGTAGAGTGCCAGTATTGGTGGGCACAAATGCTCATATGTTTGGACATCTGGCCAGCTGTGTTGTGCTTGAGTGGCGGAATGGAGAGGAGAGGAGTACACGTTGCACCGCCTGGACCAGAAGGCTTAATGAAGGAAGGGGCAATCCCCTGTTGAGGAGTCTGATGATCCAGTGGAAAAAGTGTGGAGAAGGGACATAGATGAAATTGTGTTCCCTCCAAATTGCCAGTGTGGTGAGACTGAAGAAGGATGTCAAGAATCAGATGATGTTGTTGTTGGATGCTTCGGATTGCTGGTGGGACTGTTAGTCCAGTCCAGCATTCTGCCTGCTAGACTGCATGCATATGTTTGAAGGGTGAATGTGCAAGAATGTGAAGAATGTCAGAGATAAGAAGGTGGTAGTGTGGAAAGGATGGACATTCGCTTTCATGTGACTTCCTGTCTACTTTTTTCTAAATCCTCCAAACTCCAACATTATAATTTTTGGCCACTAGGGGTCAGTATTGTGCCCACTCCTCTTCTCACTAATTTATCCTCTCACCTACTTCACTAATCCAGTTTGGCTTGTCCTCCTGGTTCTTCTAACTTCTCCAAACTGCCTGGGCTCCCATATTTAGCAACTTTACCATTGCTGGTCTTGAACCTCCTACTTTTTGCTCTAGAGGTAGTTGCTTAACACCTGCACCACTAGCTAGTGTCATCTGCTACCTACTTTTTTTTTCCTATATCCTGTTTCCCTGATCCTGTCAGTCTCCCCTTTCTTTCCCCCACCACTTTGTTTACTTCCTGTTTCCTTTTTCTGCCAAAATGAATCTCTTTGCTCTGTTTGTTCCTGGGCTCCTCCTTCTGTCCTCTCTTCCCTCTTACACCCCTTCATCTTCACTCACCCCCCCCCGGTTCTCCTACCATTATGTACCACATTACCCCTCTTTTCAGCGTCACGTCCTGCCTCCCTCATTTTACCGACATCCCCCTGTGCACTCCTGTAGTGTATCTGTTCAAACCCAAACTCCTCTGGGGCCCTGAAATCCTGGGCATCACCCGATCCCCTACCGTAAACCAGCTCAGCTGCCCCCCCATAAGGGCACCCAACTCACCTTAAAGAAGTTACCCAAACATATGCTGTATAGGTGTTCTCTCATTCTTCTGCCCCTCTCTGGAAATGTTCATCCCAACCCGGGCCCTATGCCAACCCATCTGTCAAAAACTCAAGCATACTGGTTGTCTCCTACTGGCCACCATGAACATAAGTAGCCTTCTAGAGAAGCATGCACATCTCCAAGCCTGGGTATGCCACCACAACCCAGATGCTCTTGTGATAGTTGAAACCTGGCTACCCCACCATGCCCCTGACTCAGCTGTTGCACTATCTGGTTACACCCTACATAGATCAGATAGAATGAGAAAGGGGTGGTACCTTCTGTCTCTGCGATGCACTTCAAGGTGATGCAGTTCTGACTGCCCGCCCTGTTGCTAACGCTCAATCCCTTACCCTTAAAATTGCTGTTGGGACCTCTGGTAAAACTGTTTACCTGATGTCTATATGCATACCTCCCCATAACCAGAAAGAGGCTTTCACTTCAATCCTAGATATCGCTGCCCAACTCCCCAAAAACTCGGAAATCATTGCAGTCAGAGACTTAACACAAATTGGCTTTCCCCTCAGTCGACCTATTTCAGAGATTCTGCTGCTGCCCAAAACTTAACTCAACTGGTCCCCTTTCTAACCAGGCTTAACCGAATCATGGGCAACAGAACCCTCATTGACCTCTTTTTCTCCAGTCACCGTAAACATATCTCTGATGTCCCGGTTTTATTTAACTCCCTTAGTGGTCATTCCCCAGTCACCTGTTGCTGGTCAAACAGCTGGAAACTGTCCCCCCAACCCATATCTCTAGACACAGACTCTTTAGGAAAGACACCCTAGGGCATTTCTGCAATTATCTTCTCAACTTTGACTGAGACCCCGCTCAACTATATTGCATCTGTCAATGATGTGTTGTCCTTCTTTATTAGTTCCTTTAACAACGCCTGTGATATCTTTAATCCCTTTGTTAAGTGGGCGGTAAAAGATAATTTCTCTCCCTGGAACAACCAGTCTATAACAGATCAAATGACTGCTCATGACAACCTATGGTGCAGAGCCCTGGAATCAGGACGCCCCACTGACCATCAACTATACTGTGCTGCCTGAAACTCCTGCACCTGGGCTATTCGCCAAACTAAGGCTGCTTACTACCAAACTAAACTCATCACCTCCTGGGGGCAGGGATGTAACTTCTGGGAAAATATTAAGGAACTCGATGGTAAATCCGCCTCCCCCCCTCCCTCCCTACTGATCATAAATGGAGTCCCTACCAGGATCCCACCAGATTTCTAACACCTTTAATGTGGATTTTACTGACCTTAGCCTGTACCCCCGATTTTTCTCTCCCTCCTGGACTGCCCCTTTACTGGTGTCCCACCATTCCATTTCAAAATCATCTCCCTGAGTGCTGACCACTCCTGCCTCTCTACGTTTCTTGGCAAATCCAGGTAGGGTGGCGATACACTAGACCTTAAGCTGCTCAACCTGTCTCTAAATGCAGTCCTAACCCCCCTGACCAAAATCTTGAATATGTTGCTATGTCTTGGTCAGTTTCCTTCCCAGTGGAAAGGGGCAGTGGTCATCCCCATCCACAAGAGCGGTGACCAAACATCCCATAATAACTACAGGCCTATGTCCATTCTGCCCTCCCTCCAAAAGTGCTCGAAAAAATTGTCGTCAACCAACTCTCTAAATTCCTGGATTCACATAATCTCCTTTGCCAGCAAGAGCATGGTTTCAGGAAGGGCCACAGCACCACCACTGCCCTCCTGGAGTACACCTTATTCATCCATGATGCCCTCGACCAAGGGACCTTGGTTGGGTCTGTGTACATAGACCTCATCTAGGCCTTTGATACGGTCAGTCATTCACTATTCTCAGACTGTCTCCTTTCCACTGGCCTGTTTCAGGGGGCCACCACCTGGTTCACCCACTACCTGCAAGGAAGATCCCAGCAAGTGAAGATAAATGGCATCCTATCCACTAGTCTACAGGTTCACTCTGGGGTACCCCATGCTCAATTCTTGGCTCACTCCTATTTACCCTGTACCTGAACGCTCTCCTTCCTCGGCCTGCACTGGACATCTCCTCCTCTATGTGGATGATGCAGTAATTTTCAGTCACCACCCAGACCCCACCCTGCTTCAACTAGACCTCCAGTACTCCTTCAAGGAGCTTGAATCCTGGTTTTCAACCCATGAACTAATTCTCAATTATGAAAAGACAAAGGTAATGGTATTTTCCCACCACCAAAATAAATACAAGACTTCCACCCTCTCCATCGTCAATTGTCATGGCACCCCTCTGGAATCTGTTCCCCATTTCAAATACCTTGGTAGTACCCTTGATCCTGCCCTCTCCTTCCATGAACACATTACCACTACTTGCTCTGCAGTTAATGCCAGAACTGGCCTCCTCTACAGAATTAGGTCCTACCTCCCATCTGCTGCTCTTAGACCGGCTATTTCCAGCTCTATCCTATCCTTGGCAGACTATGGTATAGTAATCTATGACTCTGCCTCAAACTCTGCCCTGAGCAAAATTAAACTTGCCTTAAACAAAGTCTGCCGCCTGGCTACTGGCTGCAACAGGTTGATGCATACCTGCGATCTCTATCAACATTCAGTCTGGCAAAAGTTCCAAGGGCATCTCTACTATCAAACTTGCCTACTAGCAAAAAGAAATCTCTATGGGCCACTCACCCCCTGGCTGTAACCGTCTTCTCTCTTCATGGCAGCACAGGCGGGCAACCAGACACGCCAACAAAACTGCTTTCCAAGTCCCCTTCTATAGAACCACTGCCAGTCAAAGGTCTTTCAACTATAGGGCCACTTTATGGATGAACTTCAACCCCTGTTCCCTCCTATCCTTATCCAGGTTGGGCCCTTTCAAAAAGGAACTGTGGGACCACATCTTGGTTTCATCAAACTGCGACTGCCCATAACACTGCTGTAACTCTCCAGCTATCTCCTCTCCTGCACCTTAGCCACAGGACAACGCCCGTTGGGCAACTTTCTGGTCTCTACTATTTTCCAGCTCTCCTTTGCTCCACTTCTTGGGCCTGTTTCTCACTTTCACCTCCATAACTCCATTGCTCCTGTCTCCAATACTTATTTTTTTCTCCTCAGAATTGTCTTTACAATTTTTTGGTTACTCCCATGTTAGTTGTCAATGCTTATTGTAATGCTTCGTTATTAGATAACTCCCTATTGTATAATTTTCTCCCTGTGTATAATTAATGTCATTGTTTATTTATTTAATTATTTATTTATAAGCACATCGGAATTACAACCCTTTGAGTCATAGACTTGTTCCAAAGGCTCCATATCATGATACAAAGAGAAAACTACAGATAGTAATGAAAATTGAAGGAACAGGTAATACATACGATGGAGAACATTGAATACAATTAGCAGGGTGATGGTGTCATCCAGCAGATGAACTTCAGTCCTATGCAAATAGTTACTAGGTAATTGTTAACATATCCATCAGCAGAATGAGCTGTAGTCCTATACAATCAGTAGTTAGGCAGTTACTAACATACAAGCACAGTAACTTCTTATGAGGTACAAAGTGTGCTGTCTCAGGAGAGACATTGTCAAGGCTGACTAGGCTCCGGGCCCCTGAAGAGAGGCACCAAAAGGCCTAGGGTGGTTTTGGAAGAGGACACTCACAGTTGCGGGTGTACAGAATGTGATTCTTGAGTGAGACCTTGAAAGGCCCTATTTTGGTGAGGGAGGTGATGGCGGGGGTGGGGAGCATTGTATCAGGAGTAGAGATGCAGCGAATTTAAATTTCGCTGGCGAAGTGAACGCGAAGAGGGCACTTCGCATTGCCACTCCGCTACGCGGAGGGGGCAATGCAAAGTGCTCACTCCGCCTTGTCATTACTAGTTTGCATTAAGGCAGAATGGCAATGCGAAGTAAGGCAAAGTCATTGTTTTTAATGGACTTTGCGTTCCTCATTATGATTCCAAGTGATCCACTTGGTGTTTCAGATTTGGCAATCCCCCCCACACATCACATGGCTTATAGTACTGTTAGTCACATGCTCTTTAGCTAGGTAGGAAGAAAGTGAGTCATACAAGCAGACACTTTTACTTTCTCCTGTGCAGACGGAGAGAGGTTAGTGTGTTTTGTGACTGCTGATACTTTGAGAGCAGAGCGAGGAGGAGATTTAAACTTTGATTTAGACCCAACAGCTTTTTTTAAAAGCTACATTTTTTTGTCTTTTCTGTACTCTATTTTTTACTTAATTTGTTCCTTCTGTAAATTTTATTTTTCTTAGCTTTATAAGTAGTTAGCTGTTTGTCTGCATCTGTGTGACTGTGTGTGTGTGTGTGTGTTGTGTTGTGTGAATATGATTGCTCGGACTGAAGGAGCTCAGTAGGAGATAAGGACCACCAGAGTGAGGGAATATCTGGGGCGGGGGTAGCACTGGGAGAGTGTGGTAGTGGTAAGTGTCGTACCGTGTGCATGTGTGTAGGGCATAGGCACCCATTCCTGTTGGACCGCTCAAAACTTGTGAGTGCCCCCCCCCGAAGCAGGACCAGCACCATCTCCTGTCCTGACTCTGAGGCAGTTGAACCAACGCCACCAAGTCCAGCACTAGGTCCTCGGTCCTCTGGAGCAGGATGTGGATGTTCCCCCGAGCCCAGGTGTGGATTCCATCCGTGTTCAGCACCGTGACCAGCCGGCTGCCAGTTTTTCTGGCTATCCTCTGCCTGTGCCTGGTCCTCCCCACACCTCTGTTGTTTGTCAGTTTTTTAACTGTATCGGGGGGGACAGCAGTGTGGTCAAGTGCTGCCTATGTGAGGTGGAGGTGCACCGTGGCCCCCAGGAGACTCATCTGGGGACTGGGGGCCAGCACACCTATATGCTCAATCACCAGCAGTTGGAGTAGTAGGCTGCCACAGAAAGGACCATGCCTGCACCTGGTGGCCATTCTGTGGCAGAGGGTGTAGCTGTACATTGCAGCATCCCTAAGAAGAGGAGGGCCACAGCAGCACCTGCTGCTCCACCAGCACCCCCACCCCACCACCACCACCACCAGCAGCTCAGCCTGTAGAACGTGTGGACCTCAGAGAACTGCATGTAACACAGGCTGACTTGGCAATTCTCTGGAGTGCTGTCAATGATAACAACGAGAGGGTGAGTTCGGTGGAGCAGCGACTGAATCACATAGAGAGATGTCAGTTGCAAATTATGTCCATGCTGGAACTGCTGCTGGATCATCATGGGATCCCATATTATTTTTTTTTCCTCACACCATGTGCCCCCCCACACCTTCCTTGCTGTGTTATAAAATGTATTCCTCCACCATCCCCGACCCTTGTATGTAATTATGCCCTTTTTTGTTGTCTTCCATATGTGTGACACTTTGTATTCTGAGCGGTGCAAGTATACTGTACTAAACTGCATGTGTGCAGTCAGTTTTCTTTCCAGTCTGTGTATGTACTGCAGACACTGCCCAACTCCCTGACTTAAAAACAAACATTAATGAGTACAATGGTGGGGTGGTGAAGCATGGAGAGATACAACAAAACAGGCTTACGATATATCCAAGTAACTATTAAAAAAAGTAATGTTGTGATTTGTGACGTGATCGTGAATCTTGATTTGTGACTGCATTTATGACCGTGATGATGAAGAATGTGGTTTATATCACAAGTCACTCGTGATGATGGTCCTGACTTAAAAATGCATATTAATGAGTACAATGTTCATGCAGAATTAAGCACCACACCTGTCCAGTACTCTGAAGGAAAGCCAAAGAAACAACTGTGACTTAAGTTACAGATGGAGATTGGGCCCTAAAGAGATGCAAATGCACAGACAGATTAAGTTGCGCTGTGCACTGAAGAGATGCAGACACAAAGGCACAACACCTAACCAGTGCTCACCATCAGAAATTCAAATCTGGAAAAGAATACCTTTGCCGATTGGGGCGAGGGGGGAGGCAGTGTACTGCACTGTTGCAGTAGCAGTCACTTATACCAGTAAAGATACCACAAAGAAGTACAAAAATCACACAGCTGCAGTGGATAGCAGCTTCACATTGCTGAAATTACTATGTGGCACAATAAAAAGCGTCTGATTTGATGACACACATCACACACATACTCACTCACACACTAAGTAATGCATGCAAATTGAAAACTTCAGTAATATAACCACATATTTTAAACAAACTAAAATTGTGCGCTGCTGCACCACAACAATCATCAAAAAAATGGCAAGAAATATTGAAAATATTACTTTGTGTACTTTAACACAGTTATACAAAAAAAAATCACCAAAACAGAAAGCACTGTCTTTTTCTCCAAGTTAATCTACCTACACCACAGATATGTCCCTCCCCCAAAGCACACTTCCACTGTCTCTCAGTACACAGACTGAATGTTGTACATTAACATTTAAAATCCATACACAAACAATAAATGCTCGACGATATGAACACAAGAGGGTTTCCTATAATTGATGAACTGAAGTTTCAGCAAAAAAAATGACTCAAAAAGGCTTTTTTAACAGCTTTTTGAAGGTCTGAATCGCAGAGAGCTCTCAGAGCAGATAGTCTCCTACAGTTTCCTACACACACACTACCCCAAACTGAGTCTGTGCAGAACAATCTAGAGCCCATGTGACCTGAAATGCCATGAATCACTGTAAAATTTACCTTTGGAACTTAAAAACAAGGCGAAGTGAGGCGAAGTATATTGTTTTTAATGTACTTCACCTTAAGTGGTGGAGTAGTGGTTTGGCAAGGCGGAGTAATGCGAAGTCAGTGTTTTCAGTGGACTTCGTGTT
This sequence comes from Neoceratodus forsteri, assembly GCA_016271365.2. Taxonomy (NCBI): domain Eukaryota; kingdom Metazoa; phylum Chordata; order Ceratodontiformes; family Ceratodontidae; genus Neoceratodus; species Neoceratodus forsteri. The sequence goes on along the minus strand of CM028132.1, from coordinate 1,376,729,515 downwards.
ACCAATTAATAACGCTGACACTCCTGCGCTTTGCTTTCACGAATCACTCTACGGAGCGAATTGGGGCCACTTTCCCTATCACTAATCAGGAGGGTGCTCTGAAGGGGAAGGATCTTTCCTTCATGATGCCAGTTGTCTGTAACACTTGCCTGCCACACTTTGTACTGACGTGGAGCCTTTTGTAATAGTTCCTATTATATAATTTTTTTTTCTGTCTTTGCATAATTTACTGTCCTTGTTTCATGCTGCCTGTAACACTTGCCTGTCACACTTTGTACTGATGTGGAGACTTTGAAAAAGAGTCCCTGACTCAAGGGGTTGCAATTCCTAGACCTCAATAAATAAATAAAATAGATAAAAATAAAACATATTGCACCAACACGGCAGTACACACCGCTGCAGCGAGCAGTGGCTCTCCAGAGGGACTTGATCAAGAATTGTTTGATCTGAGTGACTCCCCCATCCTGGAGGAAAAGAAAGAGAGAGTGAGGGAAAATCTGGCTGCTCGGACAAATGTTTTCTCCCTCCACAAATGGGATGTAGGTCATGTGAGTGGAGAGCAGCATCAGATACAACTCACTGATGACAAGCCTTTTCGAGAGAGGTCAAGGCGGTTGGCTCCAGCTGATATCGGTGACGTCTGGCAGCACTTACAGGAGATGCTCGTTGCAGGAAATATTCAAGAATCCAGGAGTCCATATGCATTGCCCATTGCAGTGGTAAGAAAGAAGAGTGGGGCCATAAGAATGTGCATGGACTACCGCACCCTGATTAAGCGGACAGTGCCAGATCAATACACTATGCCCAAAGTGCAGGATGCACTGGACTGTTTGAATGAAAGCCAGTGGTTCTCAATTTTGGATTTACAAAGTGGCTACTACCGGATCCCGATGGCCTCTCTGGACTGGGAGAAGACGGCTTTTATATGTCCTCTTGGATTTTACGAATTCCTGAGGATGCCCCAAGGGATTTCTTGTGCCCCTGCCACCTTTCAACGCCTGATGGAGAAGGCCGTCAGGGATATTAACTTGCTGGAGTGCTTGGTCTACCTGGATGACATCATCGTGTTTAGGAAAACCTTGGAGGAGCATGAGGCCCGTCTGATGAAAGTGTTTTGCCATCTGGAAGAGTTTGGACTGAAGCTGTCCCTCTATAAATGCCAGTTCTTCTGGACCTCGGTTAAGTATGTGGGGCACATCATCTCAGAGAAAGGTATACAGATTGACTCCAGCAAGACTGAGGCCCTTACCTCCTGGCCTAAGCCACGCATCCTGAAGGAACTACACTGGTTACTGGGATTCTGCGGCTATTACAGAAGATTCGTAAAGGACTACACCCGGGTAGTGCGGCCCCTCCTGAACCTGTTATGGGGTACCCTCCCACAAATAAAAGTAGGAAAGCTGCAATGCTAGGGGACTTGGCAAAACAGGCCAGCTATTACCGCCCATCTGAACCATTTGGCGAGAGGTGGAATGGGGACTATGATAGAACTTTTGAGGACATCATCTACTATTTGATCCATGCCCCGGTGCTGGCTTATGTGGGCCCGCAGAAACCCTACGTACTTCATACCGATGCCAGTCATAGTGGATTGGGGGCTGTGTTGTATCAGGAACACCCTGAAGGATTACATCCAGTTGCATTCGCCAGTCAGAGTTTACACCCTTCAGAGCAGAGGTATCCTGTCCATAAGTTAGAGTTCCTAGCATTGAAATGGGCCATAGTCAGTCAGTTATATGACTGTTTGTATGGGGCCAAGCTCACTGTGAAGACAGATAATAATCCACTTACCTACATGCAGACCACTGCCAAGCTGGATGCAGCTGGTCATAGGTGGCTGTCAGCTTTGTCCACCTATGATTACTGTGTGGGAGCACCGCCCAGGCCTGATCCACATAGATACAGATGCTTTGTCAAGAGCCCCCCAGGCCTGTAATGATGAGGGCTCCAACTGAGTATGCATTTCGGAACAAGCAGTAAAGGCCTTGTGCAAGAAGCATGATGGTGAAGAGAATTTTCCCACCGAGGATACTCACTGCTTGGTAGACTGTCTGGGGTCCTCAGGGGACTTTCAGTTGTCTATTGTTGGCTGGCCACCTTGGATGTCAGATCCCTCCCAAAATTAACTACTCCAGAATTGCAATGGGATCAAAGGGCCAGCCCAGTCACTGGGCAGATTATGAAAGTGCTGAGACAGAAGGGGAGTCAGGAGCAAGTGGATACCATCTACCCCCCCAGCACGACTCCTGCTATGTGAATGGCCTAAGCTGCAGTTAAAGAAGGAGTTGCTGTACAGACAGACCCAGGATTGGCAGGGGGCCCCTCAAGAACAATTGGTACTCCTGAAGAAGAATGGTAAGACTGTGTTGAAGGCTTTGCATGATGATATGGGGCAATTGGGTGCTGAACGTACTTTGAACGTGGTTAAGAGTCAATTTTATTGGCCAAATATGAGGACAGATGTAGAGACGAATTGCAAAAACTGCACGAGATGTATAATGTGAAAAGCGTTCCCCTAGAGGGCTGCTCCATTAATCAACATCAAAACTAGCGGCCCTCTGGAATTGGTATGCATAGACTTCCTTACGTGGGAGCTTGACTCATGCAATATCTTTAGTATTTTAGTTGTTACTGTCCATTTCACCCAATAAGCTCAAGCTTACCCCACCAAGGATCAGCAAGCTTACACTGTGGACAAAATATTGATGGAGAAGTTTCTCATGCACAATGGTGCCCCCAGAGGATCCACTTGGATCAGGGCCGTAATTTTGAGAGCTGGATCATAAAAGAACTCTTGTTGTTGTGGGACATCAGGAAGTCCTGGACCACGTCTTACCATCCCCAAGGTGATCCTCAACCTGAAAGATTCAACAGGACCCTGTTAGATATGCTGGGCACCTTGGATCTCTAGGACAAGCGCACATGGAGTCAGCGGGTGAACACTCTGGTCCACGCCTACAACTGCACATGAAATGATGCTACAGAATTCTTTCCGTACCAGCTCTTGTTTGGGATGGAAGCCCGTCTGCTGGTGAACCTGTGTTATGGAGTCTTCTTGGATGGTCTGGGGGCAGGAGACTATTTGCAGTATGTGAAAACCCTGAAACAACAACTAGATGATGCATACCAGCTCGCTTCAGATATGGCCACTAAATGGAACCAGGTGAATAAGGAATGCTATGATAAAAAAGTGCGATCCCAAGACTTAGAAGCAGGTGACACAGTGCTACTACATTGGCTGGGCATACCAGGAAAGCATATCATAGCCAACAGATGGGGAGACTCCCCATATGTTATAGTGGAGAAGCTTGCAGGCTTACCAGTGTACAAGATTCTGCCGGAGGGAGAGACTCAAAGGCACAAGCTTATTCACCGTAACGACCAGCTGCCTATTGGTGACAAAGCAGTAAATGATGAAGAAGTTGTGGCAGATTCTTCATCACCCACCACCGCTAGAGCTGCTGCACACAAAAGACCGAGGCAAAGAGACAGTGATGCTTTGGGGGCTGGACCTGCCCATGGTGGGGAGGTTTCAGATGAAGGAGACACTGAAGATGAGTCTGAGGGGGAGAAGCCCATCTGCCGGTGAACCTGTGTTATGGAGTCCCCTTAAATAAATAAACAGAGGAAAGAGTAAATATTCAAAACAACAGTTATGGGGCCAGAAAAAAGACATGATGGGAGTGGTGCAGTGCAGTGGCTGTGGAACAGCAGTCTTCCAGGAGATACTCTGGAGGATGCAGTGTTGTCCCACCTGAAGGCACCTCTCTGGGCTGAGGGAGGAGGTTGCTTGTCTCCAGGCTTAGTTAGCCAGGATTTGGGAGACTTCCTGTCCCACCCAGGGACCACCAGGGCAACCACCTTTGCCTCAGAGGTTGCCAAGAAAGAGGAGCGGTTGGACAACAGTGGGCTCAGGGAGGGTGAGGATGGTGGAACAAAGGTGCATCCCTCCAGTTGTGCCTTTTCACAATTCATATGCCATTCTGGCAGAGTGTGGTTCCTCTATGGAGGCACCCGCAGTGGAGACCAAGGAGGATGCTGGGAACCTCCTCAAAGGAGACCCACAGAAGGGTGGCATGGGAGCCCACGGGGAAGGAAACAACTCCTGGTGGGGGGCTCCATTGTTAGGAGGGTAGAACGGGGGAGGAAGAGGAGAGGGAGGTAAAGTGTCTGCCTGGTGCCACAGCTTGGAAGGACAGGGAGCGAATCCTCAGGATCGCGGGAGACACTGCACGAGGGAGGGATCTGGATGTCATTGTCCACCTAGGGACAAATGACCTGGCTGGGAGAGGGATCAGAGCAGTGCAGGAAGAGTTTGTGGAATTAGGGAGGGGCCTTAGACAAGCAGCACGCATGGTAACCTACTCGGAGGTGATGCCTGTCCATGGCATGGGTGAGGCTGGAGTGCTCTACCCCATGGGATTCAATAAGTGGTTGAAAAACTGGTACAGAGCTCAGGGGTTTGGTTGCATTGGGGACTGAGGGTTCACCTGGAGTGATGCAGGCCTATATTGACATGATGGTCTGCAGCTGTCCAGGAGGGGAACCAGGATCCTAGGTGATAGACTTAAATGCTTCTTTGGCAAGCATTTAAACTAGCCAAGGGGGGAGGCACTGGAAAGGAGCAGGGAAATCCTAGCCCCCCCCAAAATGGGGGTAATTAGTGAGGTAAACACCAAGACAGAGACATCGACAGCAAAAGTAAACGGAGAAAACGACACAGGCAGTAAGGGCAGGGATGGGGCAAAAAGGGGTAAGAACATCAAGAAATGGAGGGTAATGAGTACAAATGCCCACAGGCTGGGCAACAAGCTCCCTGAACTGGTTGCCTTGCTGGATGAGGGATGCCTGGATATTGTGGCAGTCACAGAAACATGGTACACAGAGAACCATAACTGGGATGTTAACATACCAGGGTACACAACCTACAGGAGAGACAGGGAGGGTAGAAGAGGAGGAGGAGGAGGAGGAGGAGTAGCTCTCTATGTAAAGGAAGAGGTAAAACCAACAGAACAAAAAAGTAAACAGGGAGGAGAGGAGGCACTGTGGGTCACCTTAGAGACTGGAAGTGGCACCACAATCCGCACAGGGGTTGTATACAGACCCCCATCTCAGGGGGAGGGATTGGACAAGAGTATGATAGAAGGCATCCTTAGGACAGCACAGAAAGGGGAGATATTGTTGATGGGGGACCTGAATATGACAGATATTAACTGGAGCACCTTTGCTGCAGTCACATCCAAGGGCAGGACCATTTTCGATGCCCTACAGGGGGCATGCCTCAGACAACTAGTGTTGGAACCCACTCGGGAGGGAGCAATCTTAGACCTCACACTCTCAAATGGGGACAGTGAGAGGATCTCAGATCTAGAAGTGGGTAGCCATTTGGGAACAAGTGACCACCAAACCGTGGTTCACGATAAACACTGCTACAGAGTCAAGCCATACAAAAGTGAGGGTACTGGACTTCAGGAAGGCTGACATTGTCAAAATGGGAGAGTGCCTTAGAAAATCACTAGCAAACAGGCAAGAAGGAGGGGTACAGCAACAATGGGGAAACATCAAAACTGCCATCACAGAGGAAACAAGCCTTTGTGTGAAGCAAATAAACAAATCAAAACGAAAGAAAAAAACACTATGGTTCTCAAAAGAGGTGGAGGGGAAGGTTAGGGAGAAAAAGACAACATTTTGGAAGTATAAGGAAACACATAAGGAGCAGGACAGAGAACTGTAAAAGTTAAGGAAGAAGGAAGCAGGGAAGGCAGTCAGAATAGCAAAGGCCCAAAATGAGGAAAAGATAGCCAACTCGGTTAAGAAGGGGGATTAAACCTTTTATTGGTATATTAGGGAATGTAGAAAGACAAAGGGAAGGATAGTGAAGCTGAATAGAATGGACAGTGAGTGGGCATAGAGGGGACAATGAAAAAGCAGGGATACTGAACTAATACTTCTGCTCAGTATTCACAAAAGAGGAGAAGGGGGAGGTACCTAATCCAATTAACAGAAGCACTCTGGATGGGGGGGTCGATCTCAGTTCTTTCACAGAAGAAAGGGTTCTGAATGAACTCCTAAAACTGGAGGTGGACAAAGCAATGGGGCCTGATGGAATTCACCCCATAATTGTTAAAGAATTAAGGGAGAACTAGTGACACCACTGACTACCCTTTTTAACAAATCATGGGAGGATGGAGTGTTACCTAAGGACTGGAGAAGGGTGGATGTGATTCTCCTTCACAAAAGTGGGAGCAAGACAGAAGCAGGAAACTACAGACCTGTCAGTTTGACCTCTGTAGTAGGGAAAATGATGGAATCACTTCTGAAGGAAAGAATTGTTGAGTACCTAGAGGCCAGTGGGGCACAGAACCCAAGGAAGCATGGATTCACAGCAGGAAGGTCATGTCAGATGAATCTAATCGATTTTTTTGACTGGGTGACCAAAGTAGTAGACCAGGGAGGGGCTGTGGACATGGCCTATCTAGACTTTAGCAAGGCATTTGACACAGTCCCACACAAAAGATTAATAAGCAAATTAGTCAGCCTGGGAGTGGGTCCCAAGGTGGCAGCCTGGGTAAAACATTGACTGGACAACAGGACACAGAACGTAATAGTAAATGGAGTCCACTCTGAAGAAAGTGGGGTTACTAGTAGGGTACCGCAGGGTTTAGTACTGGGTCCAGTCCTTTTTAATGTCTTTATAAGTGGCATTGCAGAGGAACTGGAAGGAAAAGTATGCCTCTTTGCAGATGACACAAAGATCTGCAACAGGGTTGATACACATGGGTGTGTGGAAAGGATGAAAAAGGACTTGGCAAAGTTGGAGGAATGGTCAGAAGTATGGCAGCTTGGATTCAATACAAAGGAGTGCAAAATAATGCACTTGGGAAACAAAAACCAAAGGAAGGAGTACACAAAGGGGGCGGGGGGAGGTAGTAATGACAACAGAAATGGAAAGGAACCTGGGGGTAATCACATCAGATGACCTCAAGGTTGGCAAGCAATGTGAGACAGCAGTAGGAAGGGCTGGGGTGATCCTGGGATGTATAGGGAGAGGCATCACCAGCTAAAAAGCAGGAAGTGGTTATTCTTCTGTACAGACAGTTGGTGAGGCCCCATCTGGAGTACTGCATCCAGTTCTGGAGACCCCATCTCTGCAAGGACATAGAATGGAGGCAGTCCAGAGGAGAGCAACTAAAATGGTGATGGGTCTGCAAAAGAAGCCAAACGAGGAGAGACTAAAGGAACTTAATATGTATACCCTTGAGGAAAGGGACTCCTGGGAAAAGTAGGGGACTCATTCAGGTGCCTAGATAATGGTCCATTAAACAAGCAGGAAATATTGATCACTATGGATATTGATTATTGAAAAGCTTCAACAACCAATCTGACTGCTGGACTTTCGGCTGACACAGTGTGGACTTTCTGATATTCCTTCAGTCTGTGGCTGGGCTCTGTATGAGTCAGGACTGTACTGTGAGAGTGGACATTGAGCTTCAGGGGCTCCTTCAGACCCCATTTGAAAATTTGGCCGTCAGCACAAGTGGACTGGAACAGGGGAAAAAGGAAGAAGGACTGTGCTGAGGTTCTGGTTCCCCAGGTACTTGCTGCTGGATTGATTGAGAAGGGGAAAGAGAGAAAGAGACTGGACTGTGATTCCCCAGGTACTGTATGGAAAAGTTACTTGCTATTAATGGGAGAGACTGAATGCTGCAGAAACCCTACTCTTGAAAGTTGAAATTGCTGAAAAGGCTGTGCGGATTGTCAGAGTGACACAGTCAGGACTGAGAAGTCATTTGCTTGTGTGGGACTGTGAAAGAAATTCTGAAGAAGCAGAGCATCTCTGGTCATCTGGGTGCTAGCCAGGAGCTGTGTGTGTGTGTGTCCTGAGTGAACTGGTAAAAGTGGCTGAGAGCTGAGTCCTAGTTGCAGTGGAAGAAAAGGTTGTGGACATGAGTTAACTGGACTGTGTGAACTGGTGTGCAGGGGGCCATTGTTTCTGGGTTCCCCCCCTGTTGGATTGAACCAACGCTTATTGGAACAGAGGCTAGTACCCACTAACATTGGCACTGGACTTTATTGGAGAAACTACAGTACCTAAGAACATTTCTTTGCTGAGAGCTCAGTTCAGGGACTGCAGGAGGACCCCCACCATTTGGGAGTCCTCACTCAGAGCCAGGGAGGGAAGTTGCTAACCCCTCCCACATGGGACTCACTGTCTCAGGGTGTCACAGTCTCCTGCTGGGGTGCTAGGGCACCTGCGACTCATCGGGGGAGCTGGGCTGTGGAGTCATTCCTGGATCTGGGCCTTCTGGGGCTGGTGCTGTTCTGCCACAGTGCTCTGCAATGGCCAGAAATGGCTGAAGGGGACAAGCGGCCAGAACTACAATCAAGGTGACCTGCTGCAAGATCCTCGAGCAAGTTCCATCCAGACAGACAGATCTTGGCCAGCCTGCTTCTATTGCTGCACTAACTTAAGGAGCTCCATTATCTCCAGTGCTGAGATCAACAAACCGTGAGTACCAAGGATCTGGTTCCTGGGAGGGGAAAGGGGAATCTGTCTGTTTTCAAAACCCAGTTTTCTACACTTTCAGGGCCTCAATAGCCAGCCGGCCAACCTGCAGTACGATCAGGCCTGAATCTAGTGGATATCCCTAGGGACAGTACAGGGACACTAGTGCCAGTGGGGGAAGGCTTGGCCTATAGGCCCACATGTTGAAGTTGCCTATTTCACTAACTTTTCTTTTTGCCTTCACAGCTACCTTATGTCCCGGGATCCGCTTCCCTACTCCTTACCCCATGAATAAATGTGTGAATTTGTTGTTTGAACCTGCTATGTAAGTGAAATTCATTCTATGTGCTCATTACTGAGATATATGGTTTATGGTGGAACAAGGTATTGGGGGACACAGTGTGCAGAGTGGTTGGTTGGGGAGGTGGGTAGGCACAGTATCCTAAGGGGCTGTGCCAGGCAGATATCTGGCCCACTAATACTTTATTCTGAGTGGAAGCACTGCACTATTATCATTATTTCTGGGAACGAACCCCCATTTGTTACCGTAGCAGGACCCAGGCCTCTTGCCTGGTATCAGAGGCAGCTGACACGGGGTGGGGGTAGCCCACTGGCATATGGCACTGGGGCTACATTTGTGTTATCTATGCCTCCCCCATGCTCTCTCCCCCCTCTCTGCTAAACTCCCTCTCATCCCTTGTCTCACTTGCTGCTTCCAGTGAGCTCATCCTCCTAGGGGATTTCAACTTCAGTTGACTCTCCCCTGCCTCCAAGCCTTCTATTCATAAGACTGTATCCTTGAAAGTCACTCAACTCATCACTGAATCTATCCGTCTCAATCCAGACTCCCCCAGCCACACCCTACTAGACTGGGTGCTCCCCTCTCACACTCAACGCATCATCACTGCAGGAATTCTCCCTGATGCTGTCAGTGACCACTGCCTAACCTACTGTGTCAGAAAAGTGCATCTCCCTCCATCAGCCCCAAGTACATCTGGCACAGGCCTCTCTGGTCACTAGACACTGATGCCCTCCTAAATGAGCTTGCAGCCTCTGACTGGTCTACTGTGTACTCTGCCCAAACATTGACTCAGTCCTATCTCTCATCACCACTATTTTCATTAATATCTGGAACATCCGTGCCCCCCTCAGGAAGGCCAGGGTTAAATGCTCCCACCAACCGTGGGTCTCAGCTGACTTAATTAATCTTTGCAAATCCCGGGACCTAGCATGGGCATGTTTTAAATCCTCCCAATCCCTGGCAGACCTCCAGTCTTACAGGGCACGAAAGGTAATCAGGAATACCTGCACTACAGCTGTTCACGCTGCTAAAGCCTTCTACTTCAAGGCTAACCTCCAGTTCAATCTCTCCTAGAACAATAAACTTCAAACTCCTCACCCTCTCAGCTTTAGAAGGTTATCTGCTTGTTATTCGATCCCTCAGTCCAGTCTGCCCCTTCTTGCCCTACTGGTGGATGACTCACTGGTCTCTGACCCCTCCTCTGTAGCAGCACTTTTTAACAAATTATTCACCACCTGTACTCTACCCTGTCACCTTCCTCCTGACGCTACTGTCCCTCTCCCACTCCAACCTTTCGAAGGCTGCAATGTTCCACTTGTCTCCCCCCAAGAAGCTTATCTAGCCCTCATGTCTCTCAATCCCCCCAAATCTAGTCCTGATGGTCTGAACCCCAATTTCCTATGAATCTCTGCTCCTGCCATTGCCCTCCCTCTCTCACCTCTTAAACCTATCCTTCTCCCATAGGGGCCTGGTTCCAATTGTACCTCACAGACCACCTACAGTCTGTTCAGGTGGTCGAGTCCTGTTGCTTCCCCTCCAAATTCTAGCAGGAGTCCTTCAGAGCACCATCCTTTGCCCAGTCCTTTTCTCTATTTTCTTGAATAATCTCCCCTCAGCTTGTGTCACCTAACACCCACATGTATGCAGATGACACAGTCATCCTTGACCGCAGCTGTGGAGGTCCCACTACAGTGTGATTTCCCCAGAGTCCTGCACTGGTTCCAGGCAAACCAGCTTAAGGTGAACACTAAGACGACTATGTCCATGACCTTTGCCACCAGCCAGAAATTAGCTAAGCTCTCGTCTTCCCCTGTCTTCTCTGCTTAGGACTGCACCCCCATTGACCATTTCCCTGCCTTCAAATACCTCAGGGTCTGGCTTGATAGCAAGCTGAATTTCTCTGCCCACATTGATGCTATTCACACCAAACTTTACCCCAAGCTAGAAGCCCTGTACTGCAACAAGGATTGCCTCCCCCTTCAGGTCTGTAGGGAGTTGATTACTAAAATGATCCTCCTGGTGTTTGACTATGCAGACATGGTCTTTGGTACCGCACCCACCTCTTCTGTAGCCAGACTGGACACCCTCTGAAATACCTTCTGTCGCGTTGCCACCAACTTTCCCCATATTCACCACTGCTAGTGTAACCCCCCTTCAAATGGGCGTTCCCGAAAAGTCTTCCTTGAGCTTGCCTGAATGCCCACTTCCAGGCTGATGTCCTGCATTTTAGCAGTTTAAATATGATTGCCAGAGAGTGCCTGTATAGCCTCTGTGTACTGTCTCTTTAAGAGCTGCCTGAATTGCAGTCATAAATAATCTGAGAGGGAGCTCTGTTGAAAGATGTAACTATTTGCTGAAAATCATTTAGTGTGATAATTTATTTATTTAGATTTTGTTTACCAGGTAAACCCACTGAGACCAAAGGTCCCTTTTTCAGGGGCGACCCGGGGTGAATACACCACCAACTTTACATTATGTACAGTATACAGCTTCGAAAATACATATACAATTCATATATAAGGTACAGCATACAGATACAAAATAAAAATAAAAAAATAATATATATACAGTTCACACAGGAGGTTGCGTAACTGTAAGGCAGAGACAGAGAGCATGTAGGAAGTACCAGTAGTCAGAGAAAAATTGCATTGCCCAGGGGAGAAAAAAAATTCAAAAGTCCAAGGGTCATTCAAAGAGAAGAACATAACACAGTTTGTAAAGAGTATACAGTTGATAGAAGTTAGTTGGTACCAGGGGCGCCACGGATTCGTAGATGGTCACATAAGGTCATGAGGGGTAGGGAGTATATCTAGCGGTTGCAGCAGCAATGGCTCAGTTCTAGGAGGTAGACTTTGAGACCGGCCTTGAAAGAGGAGAGGGAGGGTTTGTCAAGCAGGGAAGAGGGGAGCGAGTTCCAGAAATGAGGGGCGGTGAACTGGAAGGAGCGTTTTCCTTGATTGGTGTGGATGCGGGGTATGTTCAAGAGTCGACTTTAGGTAGACCACAGGTTTCGGAGGGGGACTTTAGGGGTAAGCAGGTCACTGAGGTGAGGTGGATGGTGTGTGGAGAGGAGTTTGTAGGAAAAGGCAGGCAGGGGAAAAAGATAGTTTAAGCTTGAGTGACGGCCAGTTGAGATCCTTAAGAGCTTCGCAGTGGTGCCGCCTAGGGGAGGAGTGGGTTGCAAAGCGAGCAATGCGGTGGTAGAGGGTGGAGAGGTTGGTTAGCTCAGTCTCTCTGAGGGACTGTAATATTGGAGAACCGTACAGTAAATAGGGGAGGAGGTTGCGGTTAGCAATGGCTCTACGTGCCTCTCCAGAGAGGGAGTTCCCAAGGTGGCATAGCAAGCCCAGTTTCTGGTGGATGGTTTTTGTTAGGACATCTATATGGGGTTTGAAGGTTAGCTCCTGGTCAAGGGTAATCCCAAGATACTTAAATTGGTCAGTGACCTCGACACGCATTCCTCGAGCTGATGTTATAGAGAGAAGACCACTACGGTCTTTACCCAGTCGACGGGTCCCAAAGAGGACAGCTTTTGTCTTGTCCTCGTTTAGCTTGAGTTGGTTGGCAGTTAACCACATTTCAAGTTTTGCTAGGCAGGTTTGCAGTTCAGTTGTGATAACGGAGGATTGGGGGTCACTGTGATAGATTACTGTATCATCAGCGTAGAGCAGTAGATTGCTGGGTGCACACACCTCAGCTATGTCATTCAAACAGGGAGAACAGCAGGGTCCTAGTATGGAGCCCTGAGGTACCCCAGAGATCACGGTCTGGGGCTTGAGTTGACGCCTTGCCATCGTACTGTCTGAGTTCTGTTTGTCAGGTAGCTAGTGGCCCAGGAGAGAGAGAGAGTTGATCCAAGCCAAGCCTTTGAAGTTTTGAGAGGAGTAACTTATGACTGACCATGTCAAAGGCCTTGGAGAGCTCGATGAATAGCGCCCCCGTAGGGGTGCCCTGGTCCATGGCGTTGAGTATGTCAGTAGTCAATCTGACTAGGGCAGTGTCCATGCCATGGTCTTTCCGAAAACCATGCTGGACCTTAGAGAGGAGTAGGTGCTGTTCCAGATAGCATTGCAGCTGATCGTAGACTATTCTTTCAAGGATTTTCCCAGAGGGCAGAGGAGGGAGATGGGCCTATAATTCTGCACCCTATCCGGGTTCCTTTTTATGGATTGGAACTACGGTGGCACCTTTCCATTTGGTGGGCACTGACCCTTCCTGAAGGATAGGTTAATGAGTAGGGCAACAGGGAGGCAATGGCAGGTGCCGCAGCCCTCAGTAGGCGAGGTTCCAGCTGATCATTACCAGTAGATGATTCAGGGTTAATTTGCAGAGTAGTGGTAGCACCGTGCAGGGGTCCACAAGTTTCAGGTGGAATAAAGGACGAGAGAATTCTGCGTCGAGGTGGGTGGGAGGAGGATGTCCCGGCACGGTTGGGGAGCAGGTAGGGGGATAGGAAAAGGAGGCACTGAAGGCTTCAGCCACCTTAGTAGGGTCATCTGTTGGAGTGTTTCTGGCTAAGACCATGGCACTTTGTTCCTGCATGTGACCCTTCAGGAGGGAGTTTATGTGACCCCAGAACTTCTTGGGGTCACTTTGGTTGGTCACTTGGAGGTCACGGAGGTATTTAGATTTGGCCAGTTTTGTAGCCTGTTTACACTTGTTGCACAAGCCCCTGTAGTTCTCCTAGTCAGATATTGTGCCAGATGATTTGTAGAGTCCCCATGCTTTGTCCCTGAGCCGCATGGTGTGTTTCAGCTCTGGGTATAGCCATTTATGGCACTTGCCCTGAACCCTTAGTTTTTTCCAGCGGGCATGACAGTTTACTATGCCCAGGAACGTCTCAGAAAAGTATTGGAGGGCCGCGTCAATAGTGGGAAGGGAGACGATAGGCCACCATTCCGCCTTGAAGAGGTCAGCGCAGAGGCTTGCTGGTTCAAATCTGCTGTAATGATATTGTAGTTTGTCTAACCTGCCTTCTTTGCAGCAAGGACTCTTTTCTTTATCTCCATTATCTTGGTCCAGGACAGCGAATTGGACCCATCTGTACTGGTGGGACCTAAAATGGAGCCGGACTACTGGAACTGTCTGGAGTCAAAATCTGTAGGAATTGTAGTTTTGGGCTTTTTGCACCTGAATGGGGAGCCTTTGTTGTGACTAACAGGAGAATCAGCCAACCGAACCTTTTGGATCTTGGGGGAATTTCCCAGGCTGCTCAGCTAGTTTCAGTTTTGAGCTGAGAAGTGAAGAAGTAACAGCTCAAGTGATTTTGAGCAGCAGTTCTGTGTAGTTTTGCATGGGAGAACTGTGAAAGGGTTGAGTTTTGGCCTGTCTGCCTGCTGTCCCTGAGAGGGAAAATAGAGTTTATTCGGACTGAATCCGAGTTGTGAGTACTATTTAAGCCACTGGACTGTGACCAGGCTTTAACCTGAAGAAGATCGAAGATTTTCTGTATGCGATTGGCCTGTCAGGATTTCCAGCTGCTTTTGAATCCCCGGTTTGTGCAGAGACTTTGCGATCGTGACGTGGTTTGCCTGGTACAGTAGAATTTCCTTACATGTAAATGTGCTGTGTGTTGAAAGAGGGTCGTGATTTGGTTCCCCACTGTGTGAACTGTGTTCTGCTTGCTGGTACCGTAGAATCCTTTACATGTAAATGTGCTATGTATTGAAAGTGGGTCGTGATTTGGTTCCCCACTGTTTGAACTGTGTTCTGCTTGCCGGAAGCTTTATCCAGCCTAATCTGACTGAATCTGCATTCATCTCCATTCGGCCTGGGCCATGCCATGCTGGCCCTGACAGACTACCCTACTGCACAGAGAAAGTCACCAACGAGAGACCTGCCTGGGGATCAGCCCACTGCTCCACGCTAGAACAGGAGCAACACCTCAGCGAATTGTGTAGGCCCTGCTTCTCCTGGCACTCCAGATTAACCACCTGCTATCTCGATTTTTGTCCAGCCTGTGTTCAGTCTTGGGTATCATGAGTATTGATCAGGGTAGCTCCCTGCAACAACAGCCTAATTTAAAAGCGTGTCATCTGTTTGTCTTGTTGTTTTCTTTTCACGAACTGAACCCTCCGGCTCCAGATAACAAATAGTGTGTATTGTGCATGTTGTTTTCTTCCATCACAGGGCCCCAACCAGCTGCAACATCCCTGGCTAGCCCACTGTTCTCCATCTGGGTACCCAGTGTGTGACTGTTTATAGACCCTGAAGTGCAAGCATAACTATTTGATTGATAGAGCCTTTAAACAAATTAACCTGATTATGCCCTTCCCTTGTTCAAGCCCCTTAAATAAATCGGATCTAACTCTTTTTTGCATTTAACCTGACTGTGGTTCCAGTTTGTGCAAGTGTACTGTACTGCTGTTATTTGCTGTGTATTATAACCTTCTTTTACAGGGGGTCCACAGGGCTGGGCCAGAGGAAAGCCCTGGTAGTAAGTGCAAACAGTGTGGGTACTTGTGTGGTGTATCAGGGTATTGTGAAAGTGATTATTGTGTATTGTTCTGGCCACTAGTAAGAAAAGAGGGGGTTACAGTGTCCCAAGGGCTGTGCCCAGGTTAGCTTGACCACTACCAACCCTGACCTCCGGGTGGAGGCACCCGTTTCAGAACTCAGGCCCCTTAACCTGCTACTAGCCAAGCAGGCAGGGGTAGTAGCCCTTGGGATAGCGCCACCTAGGGGTTACATTTTGGAGGCTCATTGCTTGGATTTTGTGCCTTCTGGTGGCCAAAAATTATGAATTATTGTTAAAGATTAATGGCTATCCCAGTAGAAGTGGCTGTACACCAGTTGGTGGGGTGGTGTACTGGGCAGGAGATCGACCCCAAAATGCTCTGGATATCCCCTGGGTACCAGTAAAGACACTGTAAAGTGAACACTCTCCAAAGTTGAATGTTTAAAAAACCCTGTGGTGGTGTTCAACAGGCTGATTTGATCACCCAAACTTTCATAGCCTTGGTAGAGTGTAGTGACCTCGTGGACAGCTCTAAAGTGCCACAGACTATTGCCCCAGAGGGTTCCAGCTGCCTGGAGTGATAACAAAAGACAGTAAAGACCCTAGAGGATGAGCTTCCACCATTATCTGAGACTTTTGAGGAGAAATTTGCTAAGTTGTTGCTGGAGGAAGGAAAACAGTAGAGGACTGTAAGAAACTATTCCTGCCACCTGGGGTGTTCCTTCCCCAACACCCCTCCCACTCCAGCACCTGTTACTGCCCCGCCTTCTGTGCCCATGTCAATGCTGGCCCCTATATCTGTACCTGCCATTAGTCATGACTCCTACCGAAGGCTGAGAATCTTCTCGGGCACCCTCCCACCCCAGGGTAGGATGACTGGGAGACCTGGATAGACTATGTTGTTCCTCTAGTACTTGAATGGCAATGCTTAGAAGCAGAGAAATGAAAGAGGCTGAGTGAGAGCCTCTGAGGTCCTGCCCTGACTACCATCCATGCCAAACGGGCCAATAACTCTGAAGCAGCTGCGCAGAACTATCTTGATGCATTGGAAAATGTGTATGGGAGTCCGGATTCATATGAGGATCAGTGGTGGAGAGGAAGAAACGTTCAGCAGTACCCAGGGGAGCCATTGTCTGTGTATGTACCTCACCTTGAAAAGCTGCTACAAGAGTGCCTCAGAAAGGGTAATTTGAGCAAAGGCAACCCTGTGGGGGAATCGCATCCATATCTGCTGCTGCTGTGCAAGTGACCAAGAGTGATCAGCCAAGTGAGGCTCGGGGCAAAAGTTGGCACTTAACGAGCACTCTGAGAATGCAAACGACTTCCTGCCCTGGGCCCAGCATTGGAAAGACGAGCTACTAAAGGAAGTCCGAGAGTTGAAGATGGGTGCCTCTGCAAGGGTTTCCCCCATGGAACAAGATTCAGTTCCCTTTCAGGATGTGACTGCCGTGGGGGTGGGGGTGTACCCTCAGGCATCCACTGCCAAGGGTGACTCTAAGGCTGAGATCACCGGATTGACTGCCACTCTAAAGGAACTGTTAAAACACATTGCACCACTCTCAGCACTGCAAGCAGATACTAGACCCTAATCTCTTACTACTGCTTCAGTTCCTCATACGATGTTCTTTCCCAGGATGACCCAGGAATCTGTCATTTGTCACAGCTGTGGAAAGGATGGCCATATGAAAAGAGAATGCTGGTCTCAGAAGGACTTAGAAAGAGTAGTAAACAGACTCCAAGAGGAGCTTCGAAAAGCAAATCAATGGCTAAGGGATGCCCGAAATGACCACAGTGAGGGTTCGAGAAACCCTAACTCAAATTTCTTTGAGGCTAATTTGTCTGTCCAGGTCTCTGCTACTGCCTCTCCAGACTGGTCCAAAATAGTGGGTCCTTCAATGGAGACTACAGTGACTGTGAATGGTATTCATACTCAGGCTGTGCTTGACAGTAGGTCACAAGTGACCATTGTATTCCAGGACTGGCATGACAAACACTTATCTGAAGTGCCTTTGCAATCCCTGGAAGGCCTATGTGTGTGGGGCCTGAGCGACTAGTCTTATCCCTAGCTAGGGTATGTCTGCCTCTGCAACTGTAACGGGTGTAGAGGAGCGAGTAGAGACATTGGTCCTAGTGTGTCCCCGCGCCAAACTGTATGATGGGGTTCCCCTGTTAATTGGAGACAAATGCCCATATGTTTGGGAGACTGGCGCAACTCGGTCATGAGAAACAAAGACGACAGACTGGGAGGACCCTGAGAATTCCAGCTCTGATCAAGAGGGCCTATGGTTTGCAACAGACACCCGAGGAAGTAGACCAGGATGAACCAGTGGAGATCGTGTTGAAGAAGGATCCTGATTCAATGGTACTGGCCCCTAACACCCAGTGTACCATTCAAGGGGCAGTCCACCTCTGGATAGATGTCAAGGACAAAATACTGATGTTGGATGCACCAGGCAATGGAAAATTGCCAGGATTATTGGTCAAGCCCTGCACATTGCCTGCTCATGCCCATGCCTATGCACAACGAGTGATGGTTTAGATTCAGAATCTGTCAGATTGGGAGATCCGGGTGAACAGAGGGTACAACCTAGCTATGGTATACTGCGTAGACACTGCAGTATTGTCCAGTAACAAGCATCCTGGTGAGAAGGAGAGAGTGACCCTAGACTTTTTTGACCTTGGTGACTCCCCATTGCCAGCTGAATGGAAGTCTAGAATTAGCAAGAGACTTACCCAGAGAGACCAAGTTTTTTTGCTGAAGGAATGGGATGTGTCCAGGGTGTGGAGCATCACATATGCCTGCACGATGAACGGCCATTTCGAGAGAGGTGCTGATGCCTAGCCCCAGCAGACATAGATGATGTGAGAAGACACCTGTAGGAAATGCTCGCTGCTGGCATGATACAAGAATCCAGGAGCCCATACACCTCTCCCTTTGTGGTTGTGCATAAAAAGAATGGGTCTGTGAGGATGTGTGTTGATTATCGAACCCTGAACTGGTGGACCATCCCAGACCAATACGCTATGCCTCGTACACAAGATGCCCCGGACTGCTTGAATGGGACCAAATGGTTTTTGGTGTTGGATTTTCACAGTGGATACTACCAAATCCCGACGGCCCTGGAAGACCTTGAGAAAACAGCCTTCATCTGTCCATTGGGGTTCTACAAGTTTCTGAGGGTGCCACAGGGGATACTGGGTGCCCTGGCCACCTTTCAGTGACTGATGGAACGTGTGGTGGGAGATATGAATGTGCTGGAATGCCTGATGTACTTGGACGATGTCATTGCGTTTGGGAGCACCATAGAGGAGCACAAGAACTGACTGTTTAAAGTCCTAGACTAACTGGAAGACTTCATCCTCAAGCTGTCCATTGACAAGTGCCAGTTTTTCCAAACCTCCGTGAAGTATCTGGGGCACATAGTATCTACAAAAGGGATAGAGACCGATCCCAGTGAGGCTCAAGCACTGACTACTTGGCCCCAGCCCCATAATCTGAAAGAACTACAACATGTCCTGGGGTTCTGTGGCTACTACTGTAGGTTCATAAAAGACTATTCCAAGGTGACTCGCCCACTCTTGAACCTAACCCAGGATTACCCTCCTTCCAATTGTAAATACAAAAATGGGGCCATTAAAGAACCAGAAAAAGTATGCTTCCACCCAGGTGAACTCTTCGGGCCCCACTAGATGCCTGACTGTGAAGCAGCCTTCCATGAGATCATATATCAGCTCACCCACGGCCCCATCCTCACTTGTGCTGACCCCACCAAACTCTATGTGCTGCATATGGATGCTAGTCTGCAGGGTCTAGGAGCGGTGCTATATCAAAACCATGAGGGTGGCCTGAGAACAGTAGCTTTTGTCAGTAGGAGCTTGACCCCATCTGAACGAAACTACCCTGTGCATAAGTTGGAGCTCTTTGCATTAAAATGGGCCATCATTGATCAGTTTCATGACTCCCTCTATGAGGCAAAGATATTGGTGAAGACTGACAATAACCTGTTGACCTACGTACAAACTTCAGCTAAGTTAGACGCCACTGGGCACCGGTGGCTTTCTGCATTATCAACCTATGATTATGCTGTCGAATACAGACCAGGCCTGAACAATATTGATGCTGACACCCTATCACAAAGGTCCACTTCCAAGAGTGACTGGATCAGGCTGTCTGAAACTGACATTCGAGCATTGTGCCAAAAGTTTGATAGAGATGAACAGATGCCTGCGGACGTTGTGGACTGTTTAGTAGATTGCTTGGGCCTTTCTGACACCTGCATACCAACTGCTTATTGCCACTTCTCTACTCTTGATATTAGTGCACTACCACAATTTGACAATGACAGCATTCAGTGGGCTCAATCCCAAGATCCTATTATTCAGCCGACACTTGATGCCCTGCGTGTGGGGAAAGATGTGTTTCTGTTACGTTCCACTGACTTGCGAACTGCTTTATTGTTTAAAGAAGACCCCATATTGAAGTTGCTCATTCAGTTGTTGTATAGAGAGATGGTGTATTGTAGTGGCAAAGTAGGCAAGCAATAATTGATCCTGCCCACAACCTTTAAAGATTTGGTACTGAGATCCCTCCACAATCACATGGGGCACCTTGGTACTGACAGAACCCATGACCTGATACAATCTTGCTTCTACTGGCTCAAAATGGGGGCCGATGTTGAGCACCATGTAAAGACTTGTAGTCACTGCCTGCAAAGAAAAGCCCTGCCTCAGAGGGCTGCCCCCCTTGTTAATATTACTACCAGCACCCCCATAGAACCAGTCTGCATAGACTTCTTGTGTTTAGAACCTGATCAGCGGAACACTGGCAATGTGTTAGTGGTTACAGATCATTTCACACGGTATGCACAAGCTTTTCCCACCAAATATCAAAAGGCATCTACCGTGGCCAAGATGCTAGTGGAAAATGTCTTCGTCCACTGTGGTGTCCCCCAGCGGATTCATTCTGATCAAGGCAGAGACTTTGAGAGTCAGCTAATCAAAGAAATGCTCTCTCTATGTGGGGGTGCAAAAGTCAAGAACCACCCCCTATCACCTGCAGGGAGACCCTCAACTAGAACATTTTATCTGCACCCTTCTAGACATGCTAGGCACCCTCCACCCAAAAGACAAGCATAAATGGAGCCAGCAGATTAGCACCTTGGTACACGCATACAGTTGCAGGAAAAATGATGCTACTGGGTTCTCCCCCTACTGCCTCGTGTTCAGGAGAGAAGCCCAGCTGCCAGTTGATGTCTGTTTTAGGGTCTCTCCAGATGGGGTCCTCGATGAAAACGACTTGCAATATATACAAAAACTAAAAGCTCAATTGAACCATGCCTATTAACTGGCCCAGACAATGGCTGCCAAGAAAAATCTAGCCAACAAAGAGAGGCATGTTAAAAAAGTAAAGGCTCAAGAGCTTTGACCTGGAGACCATGTGTTGTTATGCAATTTGGGACTGCATGGCAAACACAATATTGCTGATCAGTGGCACCATCTTCCCCATGTAGTAGTTGGAAAGTTGGATGATTGACTGTGTACAAGGTGAACCCAGAGAACAACTCCAAAGCTGTCAAGACCATGCACCATAATCACTTGCCACCTATCGGCCAAGTCATGATTGAAGCTGAACCCCCAGAAATTGAGCCCCCTGGGCTGGTAACTTGTGCTGCTGCAAGAAAGAGACAGAGTCAACCTACCCCAGTGGTCACAGATTTAAGGTTTCTTCCGCAGCAGGCCCAGAATGATAGTGACTGTCAGTCCACTTCTGACGAAAGTGAGTGCGACTATGCCTATTACACCACTTATGAACTGAGTCAGTTGTTTTCGGGTAACCCCCTGATAAATTGTGGGGATGAAGCTGGGTCTTCTGGACTGTCTTACCCCTCAGTTTTGTCCTTGGAGCCAATGCTATCAGAAAGTGAAGTGCAAAGTATCACGTCTGAAGATGTTGAGTCTCTGTGTATTGTGGAACTGTATGATTTGCCTGAAGGAGGGGCTGATTGTTTGAGTCTTTCTGGTGACATACCAGAACTTGAAGAACACCATGAGAGTGCTGACAACCCCCATTCAGTGCCTCAAAGCTTGATTGTGCCTTTGCCTTCGCAGAATGAGTCAAGTGTTGTAGAAACAGAGCCTGCAGAGCAAGGAGACGACAGTGCCCCAAGTTTGGATGTTCCCACCCAGGCAGAGGCACCCCTCACAAGTGACAGTCCCCAGACCAGTGCTGAGAGTAAAGAGACTGTAGTTGTCCTCCTCAGAAAGATTGGCCGAGCTGTCAAGCCAGTAGTACGCTTCAGTTATGAGTCTCCCGGGAGGCCAGTGGATTTGCCTCTCAATGTGGTGCACAAAGGGGTTTATATCTCACCAAGCTCACTGCCCAAATTGAGGTTGACAGTCAACTCCAGGTTACTTGTCTTTCCCTCTCACCATGGTGCCCCTGCCTCCTCTAGCCCCAAGTTTGCTGATAGGGAAGTGCCCCCTCTTGTATTGTTTAAGGTACACGAAGTTATTATCTGATTCAGTATAGTAATGTTCAATTTACCAGTGTGAAATATGCACAATGTGTTGTCAGAATGGATATAGTATCATGAAGTATAGTGAATATGAATAGTAAAGTAATAAGTTTATGTTAACTGATGCATGATGGTACAGACTTGACACAGATGCCAAGTTTTCTCTAGGCAGAGAAGGGTGTAACCAGCTTACAAATGGGGGTTCCTGAAAAGTCTTCCTCGAGCTTGCCTAAATGCTCACTGCCAGGCTGTTGTCCTGCGTTTTAGCAGTTTAAATGCAATTGCCAGAGAGTGTCTGTATAGCCTCTGTGTACTGTCTCTTTAAAAGTTGCCTGGATTGTAGTCATAAGTAATCTGAGAGGGAGCTCTGTTGAAAGATGTAACTATTTGCTGAAAATCATTTAGAATTATAATGTAGTTTGTCTAACCTGCCTTCTTTGAGGCATAATGGATATAGTATAATGAAGTGTAGTGAATATGAATAGTAAAGTAATAAGTTTATGTTAACTGATGCGTGATGGTACAGACTTGACACAGACGCCAAGTTATTTCCAGGCAGAGAAGGGTGTAACCCGCTTACAAATGGGGGTTCCTGAAAAGTCTTCCTCGAGCTTGCCTAAATGCTCACTGCCAGGCTGTTGTCCTGCGTTTTAGCAGTTTAAATGTGATTGCCAGAGAGTGTACGTATAGCCTCTGTGTACTGTCTCTTTAAGAGCTGCCTGGATTGCAGTCATAAGTAATCTGAGAGGGAGTTCTGTTGAAAGATGTAACTATTTGCTGAAAATCTTTTAGACTGATAATGATATTGTAGTTTGTCTAACCTGCCTTATTTGAGGCAAAGACTGTTTTACTTACCTCCACTGTCTTGGTCCTGGACTGTGAATTGGACCAATCAGTACTGGTGGGACCTAAAATGGAGCCAGACTACAGGAGCTGTCTGGAGTCAAAATCTGTTGGAATTGTAGTTTTGGGCTTTTTGAGCCTTATTACATCTAAGGGGGAGCCTTTGTTGTGACCAACAGGAGGATCAGCCAACCAAACCTTTTGGATCTTGGGGAATTTCTCAGGCTGCTTCAGCTAGTTTCAGTTTTGAGCTGAGAAGTGAAGAAGTAACAACTCACGTGATTTTGAGCAGCAGTTCTGTGTAGTTTTGCATGGGAGAACTGTGAAAGGGCTGAGTTTTGGCCTGTCTGCTAGCTGTTCCTGAGAGGGAAAATAGAGTTTATTCGGACTGAATCCGAGTTGTGAGTACTGTTTAAGCCACTGGACTGTGACCAGGCTTTAACCTGAAGAAGACCAAAGATTTTCTGTATGCGATCGGCCTGTCAGGATTTCCAGCTGCTTTTGAATCCCTGGTTTGCGTAGAGACTTTGCGATCGTGACCGGAGAGTGGTTTGCCTGGTACAGTAGAATTTCCTTACATGTAAATGGGCTGTGTATTGAAAGAGGGTTGTGATTAGGTTCCCCACTGTGTGAACTGTGTTCTGCTTGCTGATACCATAGAATCCTTTACATGTAAATGTGCTGTGTATTGAAAGTGGGTCGTGATTTGGTTCCCCACTGCGTGAACTGTGTTCTGCTTGCTTGAAGCTTTATCCAGCCTAATCGGACTGAATCTGCGTTCATCTCCATTCGGCCTGGGCAATGCCACGCTGGCCTGCCAGACTATCCCACTGCACAGAGAAAGCCACCAATGAGAGACCTGCCTGGGGATCAGCCCCCTACTCCACGCTTGAACACGAACGACGCCTTGGCGAATCGTGCAGGCCCTTCTTCTCCTGGCGCTCCAGATTAACCACCTGCTGTCTCAATTTTCATCCAGCCTCTGTCCAGTCTTTGGTATTGTGACTAATGATCAGGGTAGCTCCCTGCAACAACAGCCAAATCTAAAAGTGTGTCATCTGATTGTCTTGTTGTTTTCTTTTTACGAACTGAGCTCTCTGGCTCCAGATTACAAATAGTGTGTGTTGTGCATGGTGTTTTCTTCCATCACATGGCCCCTACCAGCTGCAACGTCCCTAGCTAGCCCACCATTCTCCATCTGGATACCCAGTGTGAGACTGTTTTTGGACCCTGAAGTGCACGTATAACTGTTTGATACAGCCTTTAAGCAAATTAACCTGATTATGCCCCTCCCTTGTTCAAGCCCCTTAAATAAATCAGATCTAACTCTTTTTTGCATTTACCCTGACTGTGGTTCCAGTTTGTGCAAGAGTCCTGTACTGCTGTTAGTTGCTGTGTATAACCTTGTTTTACAGAGGGTCCCCAGGGCCATGCCAGAGGAAAGCCCTGATGGTAAGTGCAAACAGTGTAGGTATTTGTGTGGTGTATCAGGGGTATTGTGAAAGTGAATATTGTGTATTGTTCTGGCTACCAGTAAGGAAAGAGTGGGGTTATAGTGTCCTGAAGGGCTGTGCCCAGGTTAGTTTGACCACTACCAACCCAGACCTCTGGGTGGTGGCACCCGGTTCAGAACTCAGGCCCCTTAACCTGCTACTAGCCAAGCAGGCAGGGGTAGTAGCCCTTGGGATAGTGCCACTTAGGGGTTACACTCGCTATATATGTTCATCTCTTTCCATCCTCCATCTCCCCCAACATCGACTATCCCACTGCACCTCCTTTATTGCCAAATACTGGTTTGCACCCTTCCATCCTACCTTTCCTCACTCCTCTCACCCGTCTGGGTCCTCCTCTTACTCTTTATGCACCAGAGATAGCAGAACTTTCACCGTTTCCCACCCTTGCTCATGTGCAGGTGTCACCCCCCCCTTCATGCCCCATCTAGGGGCATAACTTTTCACTCACAGTTGTTCTGGGCAGGAAAGGGAAAACACTCCCAAGTGCTAACATTTGAGATCTTTTGCATACTAAAACAGCAGGGAAAACAGTTGTCTCCTGCCTGCATGCCGTCTTCATAGCTGTGCATGTTACCTCCTCTGTCTCATCATCTGATCTCCTCCCTGCGCCAACCACTGGACTGAGACCAACTTCTTCACCTTCTGAGGTCTCAGAAGCCCCTGCAGCCCCAACCAGCCTAGAATCTGCCCCCGGAATGCAACTCAAGGAATCTTTTATTAGACTGCAAATACAGGTGGAAAGAAAAAGAGATTTCTTTTCATTAGACTCCCCCTACAGTCAAAGAAGGCACAAAACACTGTTTCTCCCTAACTGGCTTTTATTTTTCACCTGCATGGCACGAGTCCAGTGATACAGGGGTCACGATTCTTCTCTAAAAATAAATAAGCGGCTCCATGGGGCTTTAACTTTTTTACAATTCGGGCTCGACATGATAAACAGCAGAAATCATGGATTTAGCAGACACAGCAAAGATTCTCCCTTGTCACTTCACTCTCTCAGGTGCTCTACTCAGGACTCACTGGAACGCAGATATCTGCAATCTCCTGACTTCTAATGGATCCGGTAAGCCAGCCTTACCTGTGAGCTACAGATTCTTAACATGGTGAAGCTGACGCATCAGAGACTTGGGGCACTGTATAGGTTGTCATCATTATTAACCATCTCTACTTGTCATTTGTTGGCCCAAAGTTTTCTATTGCCGTTAATTGATTATGGGTTATTGTTCTATTATTCTGCAGGGGAGGGGTTGTTATCTAAGGTAAAGGTACTACTCAATTCATAAAATCACACATGCCCCCACAATGTAGAGCATCATGGGCTGCATATGCAAATCACCACTTCAGTTGCTAGGTTTGTTGTTAAATCACCACAAAGGGTTCATCATTTTAACCTACTAGAACAAGTAGGCTGGCTTCCACTTGAAGGAAGATACACATTTCAATTAGGTATACTTGCAAAAAAGGTGACACTTAACAGAGTCCCTAACTGTTTTTTTATTAATTTTTAAGAAACAGAATACAACTGTTATGACTCGGTCATCAGATAACTTTTCTGTTTGCATTCCGAGAATGAGTTTTTCAATGGGTCAGAAAGCAATACCTTATACACTTCCATCTTTTTCTAATGTACTGCAATCTGTCTTTGATTGTAATAACATTTCTCTTTGTTCCTTTAGACACAAGCTGAAAGAGTACCTTTTTTAAGTGTAAATGTAACTGTTTTGCATAATATTGTTGAGTTGTGTATGTCTTGAATGTGTTTTTTATTTTATTTTTTTGTATTCATTTTTATTGTATATTGCTTACACTATTTAATGTATAGTAATTACTTGTACACTGATCGCCCATGAAAATGGGTCATTTGGCCCATGATCGTATCAGTGTGAACAAAACAAATAAACAGTCAACCTTCATTTTCTTTTCCTTATGGGTCTCTTCTGCTCTGGCGCTCGTTGCCCCGCTTACATCGGCATGGGAAAGCAAATGGCCTTCCCCACCTGGACCCCTGGGCGCTGGCCCAAACCACAGGGGCATCTAGGACTTTTCCTGATGACTCAGGCCCTGACCCACCTTCAGACAGCTGGCACTATTCACAGTGCAAGGCACACCTGCCTCGATCACTTGGCTCTGCCTCAGCACTCCATGGCCCCAATTCACTTCAGGGGTCGTGCTGGTACCTACTTCCTACAGGGGAACCCTGCCAGGCCTACATCCCTGCTTCTATTCCTAGGCTTGACTTAAGCTCCAGCATGGAGACCACCCTCCAAGGTCTGCCGTTTTTTGGCCTGCAACCCACAGGGACCTTAATGTACCAGCACCCCATGACCTGTCCCTCCAAACAGGCCCCTGTTTTGGGCGAAAGGCTCCCCGGCTCCCTCAGCCCCCCTAGGCTACCTTGCCACACTGGGTACAAGGGGAATCTCTGCTACCGTTTCCCCTTCTGGGAGGGCTCTGCCACAGCCCTCACAGCCCTGGCAACCTGGGTATACACACAAATGAGCTTCTTATGGGCTCCTACATCTCTCTCTCTCTCTGAGCCTTGCTAAAGCCTCCTAATGCCCTAGCCCCTCAATGATGCAGGACCTGGCTACATGTGTCCCCACGGAGCTCCATACCCCCATTCCTCCTGACTGTACTCTTTTGGGGGGTTTCCCAAATGGCCCTCCTGGACTGCTGAGCTCCCTCACTTGCCCACCTTATCTGTTCCTGGGCTACTCTTCCAGCCCCCCCCCCCCAAGCCACAGGCCTAATGCCCGGGCTGGAGAAGTCCCTACTACTTCCTGTCAGTCCCTTTTTGTACCTTTTCACTACTTTCTGCTGCCACCTTGAGGTGTCCAGAGCAATATCCCCTAGAGCACTAAACACATTTCCTAGCTCGGGGAGGGGGGGTTGGAGGGGGAAAGGGATGCCTAAAAGTGGGATATAAGCTCCGCATTTACGAGGGGCTTACACAGGGAAAGCAGCCTTCTCCTACCACCTCCCCTCTCTCTGGAACTAGCTCCCCTCTTCCCTCTGCCTCTCCCCATCCCTCCTTGTCTTCAGATACTTGCTAAGATCAACCCCTCCCCTCCCTGCTCCTGCCTTCACTTGCCTAGCCTTCCTTCTCCTCTTTCTGTTTTTAGCCTCTTCCTCCCACTTGCCTACATCCTGTTGCTCTCCTACCTGGGTTTTCTGTACTCCTATCTCCCCGCCTACACTTTCAATACTTGGATTTCACTTTTTGGTTTCCTGTTGTTTACTCTGTCTGACAGCCTCTCATTTCTTCGTTACTGTAACCTGTCTCAAAGCCTTGCTATGACAGGTCTCCTCTATCAACTTTTATTTCCATGCAAACATATTGAACTGTATAATGCACTTTGTCAGCTTTTCATGTTGTTGCTACCATGTTTAACTCTTCCACTTTGTAATATCTAAACACTCCTTTTTTAGTATTACTACTTGGGAGTTTTTACTAATTCTGTGCTGCTCTTTGTATTTCTCATTAGTCCCTTACTGAATTCCTTTCTTACTCCACCTTCCCCTCCCTCCTGAGTTGCACCTGGAAATGAGCCTTGGTTCGGCATGCCTTTCCCAGTTATCAAATTTTAAATAAATAAATTCACTAGTAAAGAGCCTGACACCACCATCACCTCCAATCTAGTATTGCAACCACCCAGTCCCCTGGGGTTACTAGAATCCTATCAGCATTATTGTTAGGAAGGTAGCAGGCAGCTGGTAGGGAGCTCATTAGGGTCTCCTTACATAATGACATCATTGTTTACTCAGCTAGACTGAGAGAAGAATGATTAGGTTATCTGGAACTCTCGCAGCAGCATAAGCCACACTGTGTGGACAGCTGCTCTGGGGAGCTTAGAATGCTCAGTCTGTAGTTGTCAGTTGTTGAGTGAGGAGGTAAGAGTGGCAGTAGGATTGCTAATGGGCTCTAAGGTGAGGGCCCTGCATTTCTTACCCTAGTGGAGTATCATTTCCAGCTTCCAGTGAAGTGGTGGAGACCAGTGCTACAGCAGGATTTCCTGATTTCTACTACCTGTGAAGTGGAAGGAACTACTTGTTCTCAGTGGACTCAAGGGCACTCTCTTGAAGGTTCTATGTGTGTTTCAGATGTCTTGGAAAGGATTTTTATTTATTTTATTTATTTAGTTTTTGTTTACCGGGTAAGTACACTAGACAAGTTTTATGCCTATTTTCAGGAACGACCCGGGAGAGTACAAAAGGGTACAACAGGTACATTGATACAGTAATTGGTTCTGACGAATACATTCAGGTACAAAAACAGGAGAAAAGACAATTTTTACAGTTTTTACATTTACGTGGAAGGTACACCCAGATACAATGCTGGGGCAAGGTATAAATTAGAGATAAATTCAGTGACCAACAGGGCTGGTGAGGATTATGAGCATAGTAACATCATAGCGTCTGTCAAGCAAGGGAAGGGGGATTTGGACGAGGTCATAGCGCAAGAGTGGGACTGTGAGAGACTGTTTGATCGGCTACTCAGGAGAGTGCCTTTTTCTTTTGTTGTTCCATGCTCGGTGAACAGGACAACCATTTGTGAGTACTGTTCTAAGAGACAAGATCTCCACATAATTTAGGGAATTGTTAGTCTGGAGTGTGTGTGCCCATAGATAAGGTTGGATAGCACCTGTCAGTGCCCCAGTTCACCAAAGTGAGTGAATGTTCTGTTAAACTGTTCACCCAAGTACATGAAGTTTGTTCTTTGGTCACCCCAGTGTTTGATGAAGTTAAAGTGTGGGACCTACAGCACTCCAGTGGGAAATGGGGGTTACAATGGTGTAGCCCTGAAGAATGGCAGAGACTGTTGGTTGGGGCCAAGAGTGAGAGGAACACCATCTAAGTGCTTACAAGGCAGGGCTTTCTGGTTCATAAAGGGCACCAGTTATAGATGAGTGAGGGCCAAGCTGCAGGTTAAGGTGTGTGGCTCAGTTTCACTTATGTGCACCTATGTTCAAAGAGGAGTTCTAAGTGTGTGGCTTAGGTTCACTGAATGACACTCAAGGGAGGGAAAATATTTGGGTGCGAGGCCAGGTGTCCACTAGATGCACCATTTAGGAATTTGGGAAGAAGATGTTTTTTTCTTTGTGTTCATAAACTGTACTGCATGCAAGGAGAGTTTGTGAAATGTATCTGCACTGCCTAGACCGACTCTTAGGGATCCACTTCTGTTTTAAGTTTCCACCTGTTGAATAAAGCCATACTGCACAATCCCAGTTACTATTATGGACATTCCAATTATTGCTTCTGGTTGCGTGTATTTAGTGGGGCCCTGTCAGCAGGTTAGAGCTAGCATATGCCTAGCAGCCTCCTCCCAGGACCTGGGTTGTAATGGTTACATAAGCTTCATGTTGTTTTGTTTCTGTACTCGCATCCCTCTCTTCCCTTTAAAAAATGAATCAGGTATACATCCTAACACCAAGGGTGGTACCAAACCTTTTGTAAAGTAAATTGGTATGCCACTAAGTGGGTAGCAGTGGTCCAGATTTTAATGGGGGGTGTGCTAACTAGTTAAAAAGTGGCCTGGGGTTACAAAAAAAATGGGGGCTCATCTTGGGATATTTAATTTGGGCAAGAGGTACAAAGAATGTAGTTTGTTCAAAAGAAATATGGTTTGGGGTGAGAGGCATGCTGAGGGTATGTGTAGGATCTTCCTGTCTGGTGGTGGTGCACCGAAACAGAGGATCATTTTACCAGAAAGCAGAATTGTGCCAAGAAAAATGCCACCTGAAAGTCTTTTGCTGCTTGAGTTTCTGTGGAAAAGAAAGAGGACGAATTTGCTGCTTGTGTGTTTACTTTTAAATTGTGAACTGAGAAATAATTGCCCTTGCCTTGTAGTAAAAGCACTTAAAACTTTTTAAAAATTGCACATTTCCAGAGAAAAGTATTTATGGACTTAAAACACAGTGTTTTCTAAGTGCTCAGAAAGTTTCAAGTGTGTACAGTGAAAATTGTGGGAGTTGCTAAGGAAAATGCACCAAGTATGGAATGAAAATGCCTTAAAATGCTTGCCCCACTGAAATTTCAAGCTGAGAAACAAAAGTGACAGTTTGTAGTTTAAATTTTGCCTTACATAGAAACATAGAAGTTCACAGGAGATAAGGACCACAAGGCCCATCCAGTCTGCCCGTTTGCTTTTATACCTTATGAATGTGCCATAGGCCTTTGCTCTGTCAATGGCTTATCTATTCATACTCATCTGCATTGCTCCCTTATTCCTATCCCATGCCTGTTTGAAGCCCTGCACTATATTCATATCCACCACTTCCTGAGGTCAGCTGTTCCATGCATCCATTGTCCTTTCTCTGAAAAAGAACTTCCTCACATTAACCCTTAATCAGCCTCCCTCGAATCTCATGCTGTGTCCTCTTGTCCTACTATTTTTCTTATACTAAAACATGTTAGACCCTTTCACCTTATTAATGCCCTTAAGGTGTTTGAATGTTTTAATTATATCACCTCCCTCCCTCCCTCCTTTGTTCTAGGGTATACATATTGAATTCAGTTAATCTGTCCTCAGATGTTTTCTGATACAGTCCCTGCACCATTTTGGTTGCCCTTCTCTGGACTGCCTCAATTTGGTTAATGTCCTTGTGAAGGCTACTACATCTAAATCATCCCATTCCAAGGCAAAAATATGGGACTTCAGAGGAGCTGACTTTGATAAGATGGCCAACAGAGTTAAGTTAGCCCTGGCAAAAAGAAACACAGGTGAGGGGGTACTGGCAAAGTGGGCAAGCATTAAGGATGCAATACTTGAAGCAACATCCCATTGTGTTAGAAAAGGAAGTGCAAAAGAAGAAGGAAACCACTCTGGTTCTCAAATACAGTAGCAGAAAAGGTCAGAGTCAAAGGCTGGCCTTCAGGAAATATAAGGAACACAGTGGAATGAAGATAGGAGGCATACCAAACTGCCCTAAGGGAAGCAGGGAAGGCAGTAAGGCAGGCAAAGTCCCAAACTGAGGAAACACTAGCACAAACAGTAAAAGAAGGTGACAAGACTTTCTATAGATACATTAGTGAAGGAGAAAGTCCAGAGGGTATTGCTAAGCTAATGGAGAAAAGGGCATGTGAGGAGGAGGACCCTGTAAAGGTATCTATCCTAAATAGATACTTTTGCTCAGTATTTACTGAAGAGAAGGTGGACAGGGCCCAGC
This sequence comes from Neoceratodus forsteri, assembly GCA_016271365.2. Taxonomy (NCBI): domain Eukaryota; kingdom Metazoa; phylum Chordata; order Ceratodontiformes; family Ceratodontidae; genus Neoceratodus; species Neoceratodus forsteri. The sequence continues at coordinate 1,376,698,210 of CM028132.1, read as the reverse complement.
TCAGCATCATGGACACAGGGGAGGGAGATGAGCACTACTCCCTTCACAAAAGAAAGGGTCCTACAAGAGCTCTTAAGCTCAGGGTGGATAAGGCAATGGGACTGATGGCACATGCATCCCAGGGTACTTAAGGAGCTAAAGGTGAAAGTAGCAGAGCCATTAGAAGAACTGTTTAGTGAGTCTCTAGCACAGGAGAGGTCCCAGAAGACTGGAGAAGGGCTCATGTGATCCCGCTCCACAAGAGTGGTAGCAGGGAGGAGGCGGGAACTACAGACAGTCAGTCTTAACCTCAGTAGTGGGCAAGATTATGGAGGCACTCCTAAGGAAAGGATAGTGCAACACCTGGAATCCATAGGGCACGGATCCAAGACAGCATGGGTTTACAAAGAAGGTCCTGTCAAACTAATCTCATAGATTTCTTTGACTGGGTAACCAGAGTGGTGGACCAAGGGGGAGCAGTTGATGTCGCCTACCTTGACTTCAGCAAAGCTTTTGACACTGTTCCACATAGAAGATTGATAAATAAACTGGGTAGGCTCGGGGTGGGTCAGAAGTTGATCAACTGGGTGGCAAACTGGTTGATCGGCAGAAAACAGAGAGTGGTGGTAAATGGTATACAGTCAGAAGAGATGCAAGTCACAAGTGGGGTACCTCAGGGATCAGTCCTGGGGCCAGTCCTCTTCAACATCTTCATTAGTGACCTTGCAGATGGACTAGAGGGTAAGGCTTGTCTGTTTGAAGATGACACCAAGATCTGCAACAGAGTAGATGATCCAGATGGGGTGGGCAGAATGAGAAGAGATCTGGATAAACTAGCAAAATGGTCAGAAGAGTGGCAACTGGGATTTAATGCAAAAGTGCAAAATCATGCACATAGGAAGAGAAACCCTGAAGCCACATATAGGCTGGGAGGGAGTTGCTAGCAGTCACAAAGGAAGAAAGAGACTTGGGCATCATCATCACTGATGACCTGAAATCATCCAAGCAGACCTCTAAAGCAGTAGGTAAGGCTAGGGAGGTGTTAGGGTGTATTAGTAGGGGTATCACAAGTCGTAAGAGGGAGGTAATAATCCCTCTTTACAAGACACTGGTTAGGCCCCATCTGGAGTACTGCGTGCAGTATTGGAGGCCACACCTTCACAAGGACATTAACCAAATTGAGGCAGTCCAGAGAAGGGGAACCAAAATGGTGCAGGGACTGCATCAGAAGACAGATGAGGGCAGATTAACAGAGCTCAATATGTATACCCTTGAGCAAAGGAGAGAGAGAGGTGATATGATCGAGGCATTCAAACACCTTAAGGGCATTAACAAGGTGAAATAATCTAACATGTTTAAATATAAGAAAAATAGCAGGACAAGAGGACACAGCATGAGATTAGAGGGGGCCAATTAAGGGGGAATGTGAAGAAATTCTTTTTCACAGAAAGGGTGGTGGGTGCATGGAATGGCTTACCACAAGAAGTGGTGGCTATGAATACAGTGCAGGGCTTCAAACAGGCATGGGATAGGCATAAGGGAGCAATACAAATGACTATGAATAGATAGACCACTGACAGAGCAACGGCCGATGGCACATTTATAAGGTAGAAAAAGAAATGGGTATACTGGATGGGCCTTGCAGTCCTTATCTGCCGTCAACTTCTATGTTTCTGTGTTTCTAAGGTGTGGCCTCTAGTACTGCATGCAGTACTCCAGATGGGGCCTAACCGGTGTCTAGTAAAGAGGGATTATTACCTCCCTCTTCCGACTTGTGATACCCCTACTAATACACCCCAACATCCCTCTAGCCTTACCTACTGCTTTAGAGGTCTGCTTGGATGATTTTAGGTCATCGGTGATGATGACGCCCAAGTCTCTTTCTTCACTTATGACTGCCAGCAACTCCCCTCCCAGCCTATAGGTGACAACAGAGTTTCTCTTCCCTACGTGCACGATCTTGCACTTCTTTGCGTTAAACCCCAGTTGCCACTCTTCAGAATATTTGGCTAGTTTATCAAATCTTCACATTCTGCCCACACCATCTGGATCACTCTTGTTCAGTCTTGGTGTCATCTGCAAACAGACAAACCTACCCTCCAGTCCATCTGCAATGTCACCGATGAAGATATTGAAGAGGACTGGCTGGGGACCTGATCTGGTGCATCTCTTCTGACTGTATGCCGTTTACCACCACTCTCTGTTTTCTGCCCGTCAACCAGTTTGCCACCCAGTTAATAGCGTCTGACCCACCTGAGCCACCCAGCTTATTAATCAATCTCCTGTGTGGAACAGTATCGAAAGCTTTGCTGAAGTCAAGGTAGGCAACATCAACTGCACCCCCTTGGTCCGCCACTCTGGTTACCCAGTCAAAGAAAACTCTTTCAGTACCCTGGGATGTATGCCATCAGGTCCCATTGTCTTGTCCACCCTAAGCTTATCGAGCTCTTGTAGAACCCTTTCTTTTGTGAAGGGACTAGTGCACACCTCCCTCTCCCCTGTGTCCATGGTGCAGAGCTATGGGCCCTGCCCTACCTTCTCTTCAGTAAATACTGAGCAGAAGTATCTATTTAGGATAGATGCTTTTACATGAGTCCTCCTCCTCACAGCCCCTATCTCCTTTGATCTTAGCAATACCCCTCTGGACTTTCTCCTTTCACTAATGTATCTATAGAAAGTCTTGTCACCTTCTTTACTGTTTGTGCTAGTGTTTCCTCAGTTTGAGCCTTTGCCTGCCTTACTGCCTTCCTTGCTTCTTTAAGGAAGTTTGGTATGCCTCCTATCTTCATCCTGCTGCGTTCCCTTATATTTTCTGAAGGCCAGCCTTTTGGCTCTGACCTTTTCTGCTACTGTGTTTGAGAACCAAAGTGGTTTCCTTCTTTTTGCACTTCCTTTTCTCACTAACACAATGGGATGTTGCTTCAAGTATTGCATCTTTAATGCTTGCCCACTTTGCCAGTACCCCCTCACCTGTATTTCTTTTTGCCTAGGCTAGCTTAACTCTGTTGGCCATCTGATCAAATCAGCTCATCTGCAGTCACATATTTTTACCTTGGAATTCGATGATTTTTTTCTAGTGGCCAAACTGAACCATACCATGTGATGGTCACTGATCCCCAGGTGACCTTCTACCTGGAGATCTGTGATCCTTTCCCTGTTAGTCAGTACTAGATCTAGGATAGCCCTGTCTCTTGTGGGTTGTTGTACCAGTTGTTTGAGGCCCTCCCCCTGCAGGGAATCCACCATGTGTCTAGTTCTGGCAGATGTTCCTGCTGGTATTGACCAATCTGTATCTGGCACGTTGAAGTCTCCCATTATCAGAACCTTCCCTTTAGCTGTCATGTTTTGTATATCTTCTAACAGTAACATTTCTATGTCCTCCCCCTGGTCTGGAGGCCTATACACAGCCCCAGTTCGTATGGCTGTCCCATTTCTTGTTTCCAGGGTGACCCACAATTCTTCTGGCTCCTTATGTGTATTCTGAATTTCTGTAGCTTTGATATTTTCATTGACATAAAGGGCCACTCCACCCACCCTTTTTGCACCTCAGTCTCCTCTGAACAGTACATAGCCAGGTACTGAAGTCTCCCAAGTGTGGTTACTGGTAAACCATGTCTCGCTAATGGCTACTATGTCCAGTTTAGCCTCTGTCATTATTGCCTGCAGGTCTGGGATCTTGTTTTCCAGACTGCGAGCATTTGTGTACATGATTTCCACTGGTCAGATTTCAGTGAGTTAGTTGTTGGGCGAGGTCCGGCGTTTCCCCTGTGCATAGTATGGGGAGCTGGACCTTTTTCCTTACCTGGTGATGCAAATGAACTACAAACATGCTGAACTCCTGTTTGACCACTAGCTGTGGGGGGAGGGGTGTTCTTCCCATTCAATGTTTTGGGTGCTGCACCCCTCTCCCCATTGCTAGTTTAAATATTCTGCAAAGACATCAAACTTCTGCCCCAATGCACTGACTCCCTCCTTAGTCAGATGCAGTCCATCAAATTTAAAGAACTTTCACTCCCAAAACTGTTGCCAGTTCCCTACAAATTTGTGTCCTTTTTCCTGGCACCAGCCCTTGAGTCACAAGTTTAGCTCCCCATCTCCCCTTCTCTGACCTTCTGTCCATCAGTCCCCCTTTCCCAGACTGGCAGGATCTCAGAGAAGGAGATGCCGGACGAAATGAATGATAGTTTGTCACCTAGCCTGGTCAGGTGTTCCTTGGTCTCCACAACTGACAAGATTGTTAGTCCCTATGTGTACCAGGACATCAATGTTTTCTCCTGCTTCCTGAACAATTTTAGCAATGTGGTCAGTGTCTCTCCACACTGATGTACCTGGGAGACATCTGATCATTACCCCTGGCTGGAGATAGGTATCAACTCCCCGAATCATGGAGTCTCCTATGATCAGAAGTTTTTTTGGATTTCCTTTTTGCTTTTTTTGTTTTGGTTCCTGTTTTGGGCGCATTTCATTGTGCTAGCTCCTGTGCTGCAGTGTCCTGCTCTGCAGTGTCCTCGGCCCCTTTGTTTGAATCTGGAATTGTTGGAGAGGAGAAGAAGGAACAAGGCTGCAAGTGGAATATGCAGGGTGAGAGCCTGTTAATTACTCCTGAAGTTGTACTCCATTGCCTGTGTGTTTGACTGTGAACTCTGCTATTATCTGGAATTGTTGGAGAGGAGGAGGAGAAGAAGGAACAAGGCTGTGGGTGGAGTGTGCAGGCTCCTGGATTATTGCTGCCCTGCTGAGTTGAGGTTGATTTGGACACTTGGTGTGCCTCTGTCTGCTTGCTTTTGGGGGGGGGGCGCCTGTTTTCGTATTGGGGCCACGGCGGGAGGCGCCGATGCACATCTAGTGAAGAGTGGATGTGTTATCGGCAGCCTCTTGGTCTCTCAGGGGGTCTTCTTTTTAGTGGCCCCTAGCTGGGGACCATAGTTGCGACTCCTTTGCATGGGGCAATTGCCCCCTGAGGTGAACAGTGGAGAAGGCTTCTTCTCTGGACTCTGGGCTGCCTGTGGATTTGAGCGGTTGGCCTATATGGAGTGGAGGATTTGTTTCTTGGGACTTGGACTTGGACCCCCATGGGTTTATCAACTAGGGGGACAAATAGATCTCCATACTCTGGTATTCTCCTAGGGGTCCCAGTAGTTGGTGAGAGCGGTGCTGGGGCTTCCTGGGGAGCATACTTCTGGTTATATTTTTAAATTGTCGCCCAAAAATCTGACTACATAATGACTGGAGCAATGAGAGGGCCCTTTGCCTTAAAGTAGTCTAGGCTGTGGATCGATATTTTTCTTAGATTCTTATAGATTATTGTTTTATTTTTATTTTGTGTAATCTTGAATATTTGTATTTTGTCTGTGATTTGCAGTCTGCTCTCCTGAGCTGTATTTGGGGATTTAATTCTGAGTTTTGTTTTTAAGGGGTTATTTGGGGAATAGGTTAGCGTTTATTTAATTATGAGAGCGTGTGTGTGTGTGTGTGTGTGTGTGTGTGTGTGTGGAATGTGTGGTAGTGGGTCTTGTTTGGTTTTGGGATTACGTAGCCAGGGGGATGTGTCATGAAGGTATGTGGGTCTGGGGCGGGCCAGGATAGTGTATGGGGCATCCTGGCTGTTCGACCTGCGGCCTTTTTTCAGCCTCTCTACATCAGATATTACAGCAAGGCTCTGCAGGGAGGTTGGAATAGGGAGGAGTCATAGGATTCAATCAGGATGGGGTGCCTCTTGCATGGTGGGTGGTGGTAGGATTGAGGTAGTAGGGTGCAGAAGGCGTCCTGGGATTAGACGGGACTTAGGGAGAGGCCAGACGTGTTTAGTTCCCGTCACCAGGGTTCCCACCAGACCAAGTGGGCAGGCAGCCAGAGGGGCTGCACTGTCCACCAATCCCCTGAGGGTGGTGCTTTGCAATGCCAGATAGGTCAGAAACAAGACTGCAATTATAGCGGACTTGGTTTCTTTGGCTGATCTGGCTTGCATTATGGAGACCTGGATTGGTGATGATGCTGGCCCTGTTTTAGAGGCTGCCATCCCATCCGGGTATACCGTAGTGCACTGCCCCAGAGTGGAACACAGGGGTGGGGGGTAGCCATCTGTTTTAGATCCAAGCTGGGCTTCACCGTGCACCCAGTGAGAGCACCATATTCCTTTGAATGTGTGGCCATTCATGGGGGTCAGAGCACAGGCTGCTTGATTCTCCTGATTTACCGCCCCTCTGGGGTGGTGGGAGATTTCTTGCAGGATGTGACTGATTTCATCGTCGGGGAAACATTGGAGGCCCCTAGATGTTTGGTGTTGGGGGACTTCAATGTTTGGGCCGAGGATGAATCCTCTCGGTTTGGTTATAACTTCCTTCAGATGATGTCATCTCTGGGCTTTGCACAGGAAGTTTCTTCCTTGACCCATCAGGGTGGCCGCATGTTGGATTTGGGGTTCTCACTGGGGCTTGAGATAAATAGTCTCAGTATTGATGGGGTTGTTTGGTCCAATCATTACACGGTGAAGTTCCGGTTCGGGGCCCCCCCGGTAGCCTTCTCCCTGCAGAGATGGTCAGCTATCGCCCTTTGAGGAGGTTGACCCCTGAGGATTTTTTAGTGGTGGCTGACCTATCTAGTGTGGACAGTGCATGCGTTGGGGGGGTGTGTGCAGCAGTGGACGCCTATAATAAGGCACTTTCTGGTGCGCTTGACTCCCTCGCACCAGTCCGTGTATGACCCAGGTCTTCTCACTTATGGTCCCCTTGATATGATGGGGAGCTCAAGGTGATGGGTCAGAGATTAGCATGCTGCTGGTGGAAGTCCAGCCTGGAGATGGACAAACTGGCCCTGTGTGTGCACTATTGTGCATACCAGGGGGCAATCAACCATAAGAAGGCAGAATTCCTGTCCAGGGAGATTGCCGCTGGGAGGAACTGACCAACTGTGCTCTTTCGGACTGTGGACAAGCTTCTTCATCCTTCTTGTCTACAGCCGAAGGTAGCTTTTTCAAGCTAATTATGCAAGGAGTTTGCTCGGTTCTTCTTGGACAGGGTGTCTGTCATCAGGCAGGAGGTTCTGCCAGTGGATCAGAATCTAGCCGACAGTGGTCACCATGGGTGGCCAGAGAGCACTCCACCTGGCTGGGGGTGAGTTTAGATCAGTGGAAGTGACTGAGGTCAGGTAGACTGCTTCCAAGCTGCAGCACACCTTTTGTGAACTGGACCCGGTGCCAACTCGTTTCTTAATGAGATGTGTTGACTCTGTTGGCCCGGTATTTGCCTTGATTGTCTGGTGTTTCCTGTCAGAAGGGGTCTTTCCTGATATCTTGAAGTAGGCATTGGTGAGACCTCTTCTGAAAAAAAACATTGTTGGACCCTGACATCAAGGCAAATTACTGTCCTGTCTCCAATATCCCATTTTTGGGTAAGATTGTTGAGAAGGTGGTGGCGCTTCAGCTTGAGGAGCATCTCGTGGCCCATGATTTATATAAGCTGCTCCAGTCTGGGTTTCATGCGAGGCATAGCACTGAAACTGTGCTAGTTCGGGTGCATAATGACCTCCTTAGGGCTAGAGATCGAGGGGAAGGGACAATTCTTGTTCTCTTCGATCTCTCTTCAGCATTTGACATGGTGGACCATCGAGTGTTACTTGACCGCCTAAGGGAATTCTGTGGACTTGCTAGCACTGTTATCTGCTGGTTTGAATCTTTTTTTATCTAACAGGAAGCAGAGGGTAGTGATGGGGAATTTCTCCTCCTCCCCTATCAACCTGTCGTGCGGAGTTCCCCAAGGTTCGGTCTTGTCACCGATGTTGTTTGCCGTGTACATGCTACCCCTGGGAGTGATCATTGGGAAGTACAGTCTGGGTTTTCACTGCTATGGCGATGATAACCAACTGTACCTCTCCTTTGCCCCTGGAACATCTTGCGCAGTAGAAGTGCTTAACAGCTGCCTAGCTGAAATCAATGACTGGATGACATCCAGCTGGTTGCGACTGAACCCCAGTAAGACGGAGGTACTGGTGGTGGAGTCGAACAGAGAGCATGATAGGTTGGCCTCTGGTGCAGAGACAGGACTTTGTCTTGGCTCTGTACCATGTACCAGTGGCTACTTGATTGGGGGCAAGATGGCGGCGGTGCTGTGCTGCGATCTCTGAGCGTGCTATGCTGCTCCCGAAAAACTTTGTTTTTTTAGTATTTTAACTTTGTTGTGTAGTTCTATCAGTTACGTTTGACTGTGTGTTCATAGTTATTTCATTTTTTTTTTTTATATTTTCTGAATTCATTTCTCCGGGCAGTGGAGAGTTCATCCGTGGTTGTAGTTTTTTGCCGTTCTGGTTTCCCCAATTCTGTCAAGTGCTGGCAGTCACTTGAAATACCATTGGTCCTTTTGTGGCTTGAAGAGGACTAACTTTCCAGATTAAGGGACTAGTTTTAGTGTGCAGCGGAGTGGAGGATTGGAATCGAGGAGTATGATTGCACCTGAGGACTGTGGAGCTGTTTTGTCTGGAGGTTTTGCCGCCTCGCGGATCTACCTACTCGAGTAGGGACTTGCCCTATCGGTGTCTGGATCTGTGTCGAACTTCCCCGTTTTTGGAGAAGAAGACAGCTTGGGCCAGTAAGCTCCTGGCCTTTTTGCAGGGTTCCTGTCTGTGTCTGGTGGGCTGCGCTTCGGACACCTGTCCTCTTGAAGGTGGTGGGCCGGGAGGCTGCGGCTAGTTGGCGGCAGGCCTTCTGGCACTTCTGATCTGCACTGGAACAGCTGGAGAGCTGACTAGGAGGCGTTAAGGTCCAAGGTGAGGCAGGTTGATCCTGGGGCAAGTCCCTGGCATCGGCAGTGGTTCCCTTTGGTCCTTTTCCTCCGTGGATTTAATCTTGGAAAGTCTACACTAAAGTAAGATCTTTGCTTTTTTACGCTGCTGCTGCCTAATCTATCTAGAGGTGAAGTTGATTCCGGTGGGGTTCTTCAAAAGATACAGTTTGAGATGTAATTTGTCATGGTGATGAAAGCCCACGAAAGATTGTTAATAGCACTGTACTCTCATTAACTCTCCGGGATCTGCCGACCTTAGCACACTATTTTGGATGATTTTCTGCCAGTACTGATTCCACCTGGGTGGTGAGAGTTCCTTGGGGGGTCTGGATTGGGGGAGCCTCTTTGGGATTTTTGTTTTAATTTTAACTTCTGCTTTCCTGGTTATTAGAATCATGGAGTGAGAGTCTGTGGTCCTATATCTGGACATTTTTTGCGGTGGAAGGTGGGAACTCCACCGTCTGATAACGACTTTATAAAATTCATTTGAACTGGTTATTATTGTTAATTAATTATTGTTGTTATTGTTTGTTTATTTAGGTTTTTGATTGTATAGTCTAATTTATGTTAAGTAGATTTGTGTTTTCAAGCTTTTAGTATTTTATTTTTTATAGGAAGTTTAGAGATTATTGTTTCTGGCCTGATGTCTGTGGATGACAATAGATATTGTTATTCCACCCCCCCGTCATGCACTATTCATCCGCCGCTCTTCATGACCTCCACCCTTTCTTTGCCCTCCCTTTGCTTTTCCCCATTTACCAACGCTGTAGGGCTTTGGGAATTGCTTGTGGGGTTTTTTGGAGGGGCAGGGGCATGAACAGAGGGGGATGGATGAGGGGGGTGCTTGTGTCCAAGTGGTTAAGTTCAGAAGATGCCCTGGGGCGAAATGGAGTGCTGAATGTGGACCTTCCTGTTTGGTCCCCATACCCAAGGGCACCACTTTTGTAAATGGTGGGCAGGTGTTTGGGGCATCCCAGAAGTCCTATCCTTCTCGGACGGTGTTGTGCAATGCCAGGTCCGTTGTGAACAAGACTGCCATTGTAGCAGACTTGGTAGGCACAGCAGACCTGACCTGCATCACCGAAACCTGGCTGGATAGTAATGCTGGCCCAGTACTTGAGGCAGCAATTCCGGCCGGGTATTCGGTGATTCACCGCCCGAGATTGGATCGCAGGGGTAGGGGGGTTGCGGTCTGTTTCAAGACCGAACTGGATCTCACTAGTGTTCCAGTGGAGGAGACCAGATCCTTTGAATGTGTCGTAGTGGCAGGTGGGGGCTATAGAATAGTGCTTGTCTATCGTCCACCCAGTGACGAGAAGCTATTCCTAAAAGAAGTGGCGGACTTCATCGTCGACCTGGTACTTGAATCGCCCAGGTTGATGGTGCTGGGTGATTTTAATGCCTGGATTGATGACGGACTCTCGCAATTTGGTCAGCACTTCCTCCAATTGATGTGTTCATTGGGCCTCTCACAGGTGGTTACCTCTGCCACTCATAAACATGGCCATTCGCTGGATCTGGTCTTCCTGCTGGGGTTGGAGGCCTACGATGTGGGGATGGAACCAGTTGGATGGTCTGACCACCACACTGTGAGATTCCATTTTTGCACCCCCCTTCGTAGGCCTACCCCAGTGGAGATGGTCAAGTACCGCCCTTTACGGGATGTTACTCCCGATGGCCTAATTGCAGTTCTTGACCTATCAGAATTTCCTGGGTTGAGCTCAAATCTCGAAGCAGTGGTGCAAGCCTGTAATAAGGCTGTCACCTCTGCTCTGGATTTAGTTGCTGCCACCCGTGTGTGTCCTCTCTCCCTTCTCCCTCGATACCTCTGGTTTGATCAGGATCTGAGGGAGTTGCGGTGATTAGGTCACAGGTTGGAGAGATGCTGGCGAAAATCCGGCTTAGATGCCGACCATCTTAGACTCCTAGAGCATTATAAACTCTACCAGTCAGCAGTCACTCATAAGAAGGCAGTGTTCCTGTTCAGAGAAATTGCTGCTGCTCAGAATCAGCCAGCCCAGCTCTTTCGAACCGTAGACAGGCTGTGCGACCCAGCTTGTCTGCAGGTCCGTCGAGCCTTTTCACAGATGCAGTGTGTGGAGCTTGCTCGATTCTTTGCAGATAAGGTGGCCGACATCAGGGCCAAGATTTGCGCCGCACCCTACATGGGAGTTGTAGCGGTCCAGCCTGCGGTCACAAGCACACCGTTCACCTGGAGTTCCTTCAAAAGGTCGGAAATTGAGGATGTTATGAGGATTGTCCAGGGTATGCGTACCACAAGCTGCAGTTTAGACCCGGGTCCCACCGGCCTGATCATGGGCTGTGGGGAGGTCATGTTCCTGGTTCTAGCTAGGATAGTCTGGTGCTCATTAGACTCTGGTGAATATCCCCGCACCCTGAAGGAAGCGGTGGTGACACCAGTGTTGAAAAAGGCGTCTTTGGACCCCGACTCCCTAGCTAACTACAGACATATCTCGAACCTCCCCTTTGTTGGGAAGGTAATCGAAAAAGTGGTGGCAGCCCAGTTGGACAACCATTTAGCCATCCATAACATCTATGATCCTCTTCAATCAGGTTTTTGAAAGAGGCACAGCACTGAGACTGTGCTGGTTCGGGTCCTCAATGATCTTCTGATAGCGAGAGACCAGAAAAAACGGTGCATTTTGGTCCTTCTGGATTTGTCAGCAGCATTTGACACCGTAGACCATGGGGTGTTGCTTGAGCGCCTGCGATGCATCTGTGGGTTGTTGGGTTTGGTGCACAGATGGTTTACCTCCTTCCTCATAGGTAGAACTCAGAGGGTGGTATTGGGAATATTTTCTTCCGAACCTACTGCTCTGACCTGTGGGATGCCTCAGGGCTCTGTGCTGTCCCCCATGTTGTTTGCAGTGTATATGCTTCCCCTCAGAGACATTGTAAGACGATATGGGCTGGAATTTCATTGTTATGCTGATGATACCCAGCTCTATCTGTCTTTTGCGCCTGACCAGAATAGAGCACTCTCAGTGTTTAACAACTGTCTCAGCGAGATCCAGGATTGGATGAGATCCAACTGATTGAAGTTGGATTCTGGTAAGACGGAAGTGATGGTTGTGGATCTAGACCACCAGATTGAGGGGTTGGGGGCACTTCAAACCCCTGGTTTATTCCTGGGGGATGTGGAGCTCCCGACCTCTGAATGGGTGCGAGACCTGGGGGTGATCCTTGACGATCAGCTGACATTGCATGCGCAAGTGTCTGCGGTTGTTAAGGTATCCTTTTACCACCTTAGGAACATTGCCAGGATCAAGCACCGTGTTCCGTCCGGCGACCTACCCACACTAATCCATGCCTTTGTGACCTCATGTTTGGACTATTGCAACTCCCTCTACTTTGGGCTTCCTGGGGTTGATATCTGCAGCTAGTGCAGAACTCAGTGGCCCGGTTGTTAATGGGGACCTCACGTTCCTCTCATATTACACTGGTGCTCCGGGATCTGCACTGGCTGCTGTTCAGTGGCGGAACACCTTTAAAGTCGGATTACTGACATATAAAGCCCTACATGGTCTAGACCCTGATTACCTGAAAGATCTTCTGGTGCCTTGCCTTCCGACGCGACTACTCCGCTCAGCCAGCGAGGGATTGCTAGAGATCCCGAGGGTTGCTTTAAAATCTTCCAGCGCCCGAGCTTTTATGTTCATGGTGCCGACCCTCTGGCATTCTCTACCACGTTGGATTAGAGAGTGCATGACAGTGGAGGGTTTTAAAAAGGGCGTAAAATCTTTTTTATGGAGTAAGGCATTTGGAGGTGATTTGGATGCCGATTAATGCTCTGTATTTCATTTGGTTTTTAATCTGTTTTATTATGTTTTTATGTCTGTATTTTATTGTATTGCGCCCTGATTTTAAGAAAGGCGCAAAGAAATAAAGCTTATTAAAGCTTATTTAAGGCCTCCCCTAGGGTGCGTGATCTTGGTGTTATTCTTGGCAGCGGTTTGACACTTGACAGACATAAGGCAGTCCTAGTGGGGGGTAGGAGGAAGTAAGCTGTTGGTTAATCAGGATCTGCAGCTTATCTGTTAGGTAGGGAAATGGGCAGACTAGGTGAGCCAAACGGTCCTTATCTGCGGTCAAATTCTATGTTTCTATGTTTCAGGTGGCATCCATTGTCTCTGCCAGCTTTTATCATCTGAGGAATATTGCCAGGATCAAGCCCCTAGATCCGCCACTGGACCTCCCCACTTTGGTACATGCCTTCTTGACGTCCAGGCTTGACTACTGTAATGCACTCTATCTCGGGGTCTCTGGGGGTACCCTGCACCGACTGCAGCTGGTGCAGAGCGCAGCAGCAGCAAGGCTATTAACAAGACAGTCTAAAATATTGTCATATTACCCCGGTGCTGCGTCAACTGCACTGGCTGCCGGTTAGGTGGAGAGTCCTCTTTAAGGTGGGTTTGCTCACCTTTAAGGCCCTACACGGCCTGGGCTGTGGCTACCTGAAGGATCTTCTCGCACCTGCTGTCTCAGTCCGCTACCTCCGCTCCTCCTCTAGGGTCCTCCTAGTAATTCCCAGGACAAGGTTAAGAACCGTTGGTGACAGAGCATTTAGTGTTGCTGCTCCTGTCCTGTGGAATTTGCTTCCTCTAGCTGTTAGGGAGGTCCTGTCTGTTGAGGTTTTTAAGGCCCTTTTTGTACAATCAGGCCTCCCCAGACTATGTTTTATAGTTCCTTACCTGTCTTTTTAATAAAGATTAATCTGATGTTAATTTAGTCTTAGAGACTTTAAATGCTGCTGAAGTTGAGGGTAGTTAATTATATAGCAAATTTAGTTTTAACTTGTTCAGATTATTGTATTTAATTGATTATTATTGCGATGTGTTGTATTTATTGATTAATGTATGGTGCCCAGAGCCTCCGGGTTGGGCGTCTTTTTAAATAAAATGTGCCTTGCCTTTCCTTGCTTTGTTTGTAGTTTTTATATGGTTTGTGGAGGTGATATGTTGGAGAGCACCGAGTGATGGGGCACCCGATTTGCCCCTCCTAACCACCTGCCAACCTCCCGGACCAACTACCCTCTGCGGTCAAGGTGCTTCTGTTGGATGTTGGGGAAATGGCAGGCAGTTCTTATAATATATTTCCTCTTGAATTTGCAATTTGAGGTGCACAATCTCTGCCCATGCTGCCTGGAGCTGAGCCCTTAGATCTCCAATGGCCCAGCATGTAGAACAGTGTCCTAAATCCTGTAAAACTGCCCTTCTGAAAAGTGTTCCACAGTACCTGCAGTTAATGATATACATTCCAAGTAAGTTGCTGGGTTCATAATCTAGTCAGAGTAATTAGAAGGAAAAAATGAAAGCAAAAGTTTGATTTTGTGTTTTGTTTGTTTGTTTTTGTATAACTTGTTATAACAAGTTAAATTAATAGTGCCCCTATAAATGAGGTCACTGTGGGTACCCCTCTGAACCACCCCTTCCTGCTTTGCTACAGGAAATGTCATGACTGTGCTACCCTATAAAAGGAGTGTAGTGTGGGGTGGTTGGGGATTGGGGTGGGTGGCTGGGCCCTTCCCCTGCTGAAAAAGAAGAACCATGGATGAAAGAAACAAGGAGGTAAGAGCAGAAACAATCATCCACCAACAAATGCAGTAGCCCTGAAAGCTTATCCTAATGACAGATAAAACTGTGAAACTTAAAAAGCACCACCTGTAATAATTTCACAGAAGGTATACCCTGTAAGAAACACTTTGCTAAAGAGAAAAATAAAGCAGTAACAGAACATATACCTTGCAAAAGACTATTTAAATCAGAAGATTACAGCTATAATCTGTAAGCACACACCTGTAGGCACACCCTGTAATAATGCAGCAGAATGTATACTTAGCAACAACAATTTGAATCCGAGAAAAATAAAGCAATAAAATGTTAGCAACAAACAGTAACAATCTCTTGTGAGCACAAAATAAAAATAACACCACACAGTAAACCTGCCTAGCCAAGAGAAGCCTTGATCTTTATTGTTGCTCTGGTAAGGTTCTTTGCTCTGTCGTTTCAAGCTACCTAATAGAAAAGAGCTCAGGTGAAGCTAGGTGCCTTGGCCAACAAACCTAGTCTTCCACCTCTCAATGATCGCCATGCAGGAGTGCAGCTGAGAGAGAGAGAGAGAGAGCTTATTTGCATGATGTGGTGTGATTGGTCCAAGTGCACCTAAGCTTCACCCTTGCCTGAGTCTCAGAGTCATGGAACTTACGTGGAGGAGCAGCCTGCAGTGTGTGAGCAACGTATAGTTCGTGCGGCAGGAAGGAGAAATTGCTTACAGCAGAAGCGCTTCTGTAGCAGCAGTTTTTCTAACTTTTTCACAGTTAAACTGGGCACAACCTGTATTCTGACCGACTGGAGAGTGATCGAGGCGATCGTAGCGATGATCCGTGAGACCACCAGCCTGTTTCACACCGGAGGCCTTCCTTGAGGTAGCAGCAGGCCATATTCCATTGATGGTGAAAACCATCTACTGCCTGTAAGTACCCTGTGCAAAAGTAAATGACTGTGGTGCTAAGGTAGGAAAACTATGTAAGAACTTGAGCAAATGCAGTAAAAGTACTCAGAGAGAGTTTTATAAACTTAAATCTTGGACTTGTGTGTGAATGTGCTGTTTTCAAAGAAAGTGAACTTTAAGACAAACGGTCCCTGTGGTCCAAGTGCTTGTAAAGTAATGGACTAAGAAAAAGTAAAGTGACCTTGTGCGTGAGAAAAATCAGTTGAAATGCAAACGATACAGACAGAAGCCTAGCAATTCTTAACTGAGTGTGATGCAAAGCTACATTTGCCACGTTGAGGTGTACCCAGCAATGTAAACAAAGCAGTGCCATTTTAGACCAGTGTTTTCAAACCTAAAACAAAATTTCAAATGGTTTCTTGCTCAGTGTTGTGGAATACAGTTGCAGCAGCCAGGCAGCCTGTTGGTGAACTTTTTCCAGTGTGTTAAAACCAAATCTCAGAGTGCTTGCAAAAATAGTAATTTTGGGACTTGTGTGTTTAACTTGCAGAACATGGCACAGCAACCCCCTCACTACCCACTCCATGCTAGGGCATGGGTAGCCCAACAGGAACAAGAACTAGCCCATTCTGAGAAACTGTATGACTGTTCTTCAGCACCCACTGAGGTGGCTTTGCCGAACTATCCGGTTAATGCGTGTCTAGTATGCCTAAAGCCAGGAAGAGTTGTTTTGCCAATTCCACATTGCACAGACTGTAGAATGCGATTTGGGATGAGCATGTCAGGTGGCACAAGGGTAGCTAAAACAAAATGCATCTGTTTATTTCCAACTTGGACACAGGGGACCCTGTAGAATTGGAATGACAGTGACAGGCTGGGTGCAGTGAAAGAGACCTCATAGAGTTTTTAAAGGAGTTCTTGGACATTGTCTGCATTAATGCTTTGCAAGACCCAGAGTAAGTTAAGTGTCTTTAGCCACAGAGGGTGTAGTAGAGGGTGTAGTACAGGGACTGCTTTACCAAAAAGGTCTGAAAATTAAATTGTAGTCATTTATATAGCATTATTTTTTTTGTAATCTTATATAAAATGACAATTGTAGCCCATTTTCTAAGTGCAATAATACACTCCTGTGTGGGTGGTATAGGCAATATTGGACCTTCCAGGGGCTATAAGGCCCTCTGCCTGTGGCCTCGGGCCTAATTATGCCCCTGGGCAGCCTGGTATTGCCAAATACTGCCCACCCTTTTGGGCATTATTGCTTACACAGACAAAGACACACAAAAGAGGAATTCCCAGGTGTGGTCAGATCAAAGGGAGAAGCAGTTGAGAGCAGTTGAGATTTTCCACATCTGTAAGCAAGGAACCAACAGGATTTTTACAATGGAGGTCAATTTTAGCATGTTTGGAAATGTTACAGTCAATGAGTGGGTACAACAAAGTTTTCCAGATGGCAGAAAGATTAAAGAAACAAGAAAGTAGAGAGGTGACTTTATGTTACCTGAATGTGAACTTTTTCTTAGTTATTTGCATATTACAGTTGTTGTGTAAATTATGTGGTTAGAGTCCTGAACCTGAATGTGAATGGTTTCTTGGGGAGAGGAAGTGAGAGAGAGTGAGAGCGAAAGAGTGACAGAGAGAGAGGAAGAGAGAGCGGGACAAAGAGAGAGAGACTCATGCATATGTAATTTATTTTGGCTCAACTGCCATTAGCTCCTTTTTACCAGTGTTTTGGAATAACATGCAAAAATCACTTAAAATCTCCCTGCAGGCCAACCATTTTATAATTAGGGGGCTGCTCTATGAAAACGGCATGTGACTGTTTCAGGTAAAGCCTTACCCCACTCAACTGAGTCCCTCAACCTCTGTAATCCTGGGCCGCCTATTTCCCGTGTCAGCCAGAATCCCTTTAGGCAACCATCTCCCCCCCCCCCTCTCATCAATTGGCTTCGCAGAGGGCCTCATTCTATTAGACTGCCCTACTTTCCCTCTCTACTATGTGTCTGATACCCTTTCTTCCCACTGCCCTTCTCTATGTCTGTCCTCCCTCTCCTCACTTGTACTCTGTAAGCTACAACCTGTATATGCTGCACTTTAAAATGCCTATGTAACCCCCCTGCATATGGAGGTTCCCAAAAGTCTTCCAGGAGCTTGCCTAAGTGCTCCCAGTCTGGGTGGTGTTCGGCGCTAAAGCCGTTTAGCTGAAGCTGCAGTGAGTGCTTTTGGAACCTGCACGTACTGTCTCTTTAAGAGCTGTCTGCTTGCAGACATACAGTAATTAATGTGAATGGGGGGACTGCCTGTTTCTAAGCCTGAGTCTCACCCGTGCTGCTGCCTTAGTGCTCTGTTTCTGCCGTCACTACAAGTGCAGAGGGAGCCCAGTGGAAAGCTGTAACTAGTTGTGGGGAAATATGCAGAAAAGTAGTAAAAATGTAGCTTGTTCTAACCTGCCTTTCTTGCAGTGTAGACTGTTTCTGTTTGGCCTGACCATTTTGGTGGCGGACTGCCAAATGGGACCAATCAGTACTTGGGACTCTCAAATGGAGCCTGCTGTAATGGGGCTATGTGGAGTGAGACTCTGGTAATTGTAGTTTATGGCCTGTTGGTGCCTTTTTGCACCTATAGAGGGAGCTCTGCTGTGACAGACAACTGAACCTACCAACCAAACTCTTTGGATCTGTGTGAAAGCCCCAGAGCTGTTTGCTGGCAAGCCAGATTCTGGTTGGGAGCTGGAGAGAGAAGGAGCTCTGAGTGTGCGAACGGCCGTTTGGCGCTGTAGTTCGCACGGGAGAACAATGGAAGGCCTGATTCCTGGCCTACTAGCCTGTTATCTGCCCTGAGAGGGAGAAGACAACATTTTCAGACTGAATCCAGATTTGTAGAGAGTAAAGCAAGCAGCTGAATTATTGCCAGGCTCACCCTGTAGAAGACCGAAGATTTTGCTGAAAGCGCTTGGCCTGTCAGGACTCTAGCCACTGAAGTGCTCCTGAGTACAGCAGTGATTTGCGAGCGGGACCAAGGAGACACCTGCCTGATACAGTAAACTTTCTTTACATATGAATATGCTGTGTGCTGGATGGGGATCGCAATCTGCTTTCCCCCTTTGCTGTAAACTGTGTGCTAGCACTGGAAGTTGATTTCCCAGCAAGAATTGGACTGAATCAGCGCTGCTTGGCGCTGATAGGCCCTGCCACGAGGGTCTTGTCTCACTACCCTGGGGCACAGAGAGAAGATCCATTGATAAGGGACCAGACCCTCACACTTTGCCTGAACAAGAACAGAGCCAAAGCAACTTGTGTGGGCTCTACTTCCTCTGGCAATCCAGAAAGTTCATCCATCAGCCCTCCTGTGTTTAGCCTGGGTACCGTGAGTAATAATCAGGGTAGCTCCCTACAGCATTACTTAAATCAGAGTGTGTTGTCTGATTGGCCTGTGTTTTCTTTTCATGAACTGAGCCATCTGGCTCCGGATTACAAATTGTCTGTGTGCATGTTGTCTTTCCATCACAGGGCCCCACCCAGCTGTGATGCCGGCCTACCCCAGGCAACTATCCTGGCTAGCCCATATGCTTTTTTTTTACCTGGGTGCCCAATGTGTGTGTGTGACAGTGTGGGGGAATTCTGTACTGCATGCATAACAGTGTGATTATTATAGAAAGTAAGCTAATTAACCTGATTGCCCCTATCCTTGTTAAAACCCCCTTGAATAAATCAGATCTTACTGTTTCTGCATTTAAATTGACTGTGGTTTCCGGTTTTATTGGGAATACTGTTATCTTTTGTGCTGCCTAACCTTGTTTTACAGGGGGGCCCTCAGGGTCGAACTGGAGAAATCGACCGTGGTGGTAAGTGTCAATTGTGACGGTACTCATTGTGTATTGTGTGGGCCACTAGTGGGAATTGAGAGGGGTCACAGTGCCCCAGAGGGCTGTGCCCAAGCTAGTTTGACCACTACCAACCCTGACCTCTGGGTGGAGGCACCTGTCACCGAATCTAGGTCCCTTAACCTGCTACTAGTCAAGCAGGCAGGGGTAGTAGCCCTTGGGATAATGCCACCTAGGGGTTACACCTATATTTGCACTTGCTTTACATGTCTGATTCGTCCAAGTACTGAGTTTGTGCATTGTAACTGCCTGTACTAATGTCTATTTTTGTAGGAAGTGTTGTCTACTGTAAGCAAAAGTGTCCTCTATGTCCAGGACCATCTTGAAAATGAGCTTGTTCAATGATGTAACTGCCTGGTTAAATAAAGTTTGATTGATTGATTGATTTTATAAACATACAAATGTCAGAAATTATTTCAGGACTCTATTTCTGGCATTTGTGTGTTCATAAACTCTATAACACAGACATGAGTTCTGGGGACTACTTTTCAAGTCTCCAGGGTACACTCAGATTTTCTCTATTCAATGAGCAAAAAAAAAAAAACACCTGTGTGCTCTTCACCTTGGCATCAGGAGAGGCGGGCGGGAGCAGTACAGTACAAGGAGCTGCGCACCAAGTGCAGGTACTGTTTGTTTTTGCTACTATTGCAGCCAGGATTCCAGGATGGCATGTTGAGGGGGTTGCAGGTTGCAACCGAGGTTCCAGGACAGCATAGGGGGAAGGGTTGTAAGTTTGCATGGGTCCTGGTAATTGGTGCTGTGGGTTGAGCTGTATCTTGGAGTTTACCATGGTTGGGGATAGACTTTCCATGTAGGGGATGCTGCTAGGGTTTTTTCCATAGTCTGGAGTCCTGTTTGCATTCAGGATGTGCTGAGAGCAGTTTAGTGGGAGGCCGTTGATACCACAGTTCAACCCAGGATGGTTGTACTGGTATGTCAGTGGAGTAGTCTTGTTCCTGTATATCTTTGGGTTTTGCTGGTGGTATTGGTGGTTTGTGGAGTTCTGGCTTGTACTCTGCGTTTGCAGTTTGTGGATTGATTCCTTTGCAGAGTAATGTGGAGATGCATTTCTGCTTGTTTGCAGAAATTTTTGAATAATTATTTATTGGTTGCAGGTTCCTGTGGCCAAATATTTGTGCAATCTCTATTGGTGGACTGCTGTAGTTTACCAGGGTTTGTACTGAGTTCATTCTTGTGTTGTGGTTTGTGATTTCTTCTCTTTAGGAAGTCCAGAGTTTTGTTTTATTGATTTTAATATGTTTCACCTTTTATTTTTGCCAATTTTCATGTTGTGGAACTGCACCAAGTCTGGTTTATAGTTAATGTTGGGTGTTAGGTAGAAGGGGAACTCTGCAGTCATCATTTGTGGTGTTCTGTGGGTGTATACAGCTCATAGGCTGCTACTGTGTCTCTTTCAGGTTGGATTTGATTTTGGTATAGTTTTGGTTTAATTTCTCTGATTTTTTTTTTTATCTATTCCAGTTCTTGTCTTTGCCTTACTGTATATTGAAGGTATCTACATAGTACATAGTGGATTCCTAAAGAATAACACATGCAGCAGTGGTGTTGCATTATGGAGTCTTATGGTACCTATGGTGTAGAGATTTTCAGTTTCTGCTGCTGTGAGTGGGTCAGCCTTGTTGGGGTGGTTTCCTTTGCCTTGTTTTTAAATGTATTTTTATTGTGCTATATTGTCTTTATGGTTTCTTTGAAGGGCTGTCCTTTTTTTTCCGTAGATTTGTTTATTGAATTTCGAACTATCAATTTTACAAATCCATATAGGAATATACAGCACAGAGGTCTTATAAAGTTATTCACATTAGATTATCGAAATACAATTAGGGTAAACTATGCCAAGACAAGTGAACCAATTCCACAATATTACAGAAACTAAACATACTAAAATATGTCTTACAATAGGGCCTACACAGATCTAAGCACATCGTTAAGTCATGTCTCCAGAGAGAGATAAGAAACCTGACCAGACTGGGTCGAACTGTCCATTTTAATCTATTGCAGAATAACTCATTCTTTCATTGTTTGCAGTGTTCCTGAAACTCTTAAACCATGCATCAAGAGAAGGTGCTTCAATGGACTTCCAGTTGACTGTTAGCAATCTCGTAAAAGCAGGAGCTGCAGATAGTAGCTAAGTGTACTGAAATTTATTAACTCCAGGAATGTTTTTACTCCAGCCAAGAATATAAACATGTCACATGAGAGGTATGTGTTGACCTAGTAATTTGCTACAGAAATCATTAATATCTTTCCACCTATCTTTTGCAGCATGGCATTCCCAGAACACATGTAACAAATCTGTGTGTTGCTGAGAACAACTCCAACATTTTCCCTGAGGCTGAGATTTCATCTGTTCTAGTCTCTTAGCAGAACAATAAAATCTGTGAAGTATTGTAAACTGAATAAGTTTACCTTGCATTTCTCTACTACTGCTGTATGCATTCCTCCATGTCAAAATCCATTCCTGGCTGGATACACTTCTTCCCAGTTCCTCCTCCGATTGCTGCCTGGCCCCTTGTGTGATTAACGGGGTACAATTAGAAATCCATTTGTGAACTGGCCCCCTTTCTCACAGAAGCGAAGTTAGCAATGTGATCCCACTGTTTGCTCTCCTGTATGTTAAGGTTTGGATCCAAAACATTCTCTGCCAAAACCACCCTAAGTTGAAGGTAATAACAAAACTGAAAATTCTGTACCCTATACCTCTATTCAAGTTAATCAGAAGAGAGTAGGAAACCAGTTTTTATGTTGATGAGATCCTAAATATTAAGAAGTCCAAACTCACTCCAATCTATATTATGTAAGGGTTTCCTGTTCTTAAGAATATTGGCCCCTGTACACAAATGGGGTGTAGGTATGTGCAAAATGCACATATGCCATCTATGATCTTGTGCCCCGTGGACAGGTGTGCCCATACCAGCATTCACCAATGCTGGCCACCTGTCTGTGGCTTCTCCACCCAGGTGTGCAGGACTCTGCAGGGTGGCTGGGAGAAGGGTCATTGTCCCAGGTGGGTATCCAAAGGGATGCCCCCCTGGGACCCATAGTGGATCCCACATGTAGGATGGCACAGGTCCAGGGCTATGCATGCTGATTGCATGCACCCAGACCCATGTGGCACCATCCAGTCCCGGTGCTGCCTCTCAGGGAAGTTCCAGGCACTCGCCCATCCAGCTGCCTCTGCCATCTCCTGCTGCTCAGAAGTCAGGGGCAGCATGGTGTGCTCTGTCCTGGTCCCCTGGTGACTGGATGCCTGTGTCCATGGGGGCACACAGTGGGTTATGGCAGGGTCTCCGTGGCATACCCTGTGCCACCCTCCACACCCATGTGGCCAGCACTACATGGGTTAGTGAATACGTAGTGCTGGCACACCCCAGAATACCCCCAGCATGGAGCTATCTATGGCCATGGGGGATTGGGTGTGGTGGGTCTGCGCGCCCCCCCTCCATGCATGCCATGCAGGGGGCGCAGTGGGTGCAGAGTGCCTACTTGCCTCAGATATACACGCGTAGCCACTCCACATCAATAGTGCATAGGGCTCATTTAGATTATTCCATAGCGGTAGAAATTATTGTGGGGGTGACTTAAATTCAGTTCTTCCTTAAATCTTTAAAAAAGAAACTACAATATGCGACCCAAAATGCATAAATTACTTTTTATGTTAACTGGGATTGGAATAAAAAGAAAATCTGTGATTCTATTAGATTCCAGAATACTTTTTTCTATATGCAGCCATGAGAGCTGATCTGCACTAGCTTCACCTCTGAGATAATTGACTTTTTGTTTAAAAAGAAATGATATTTGATAGCCTTCTCACCAGGGTAGGCCAAAACCTCCATCCCTCCAACGCACTCTCCACTTCTTGAAAGATAAGCTAGGCATTCCAACCTCCCAAATAAACTCTTTGACTAATATTATCAAGTCTGGCTAGCTTTTTTTTATCCTAAAAGCCTTCAGAGACGGAAATAGCTTTGTTCAGTTTTTGTTTCAAAAGGTCTGGTCCCTGTAATATATTCAGATATGTTAACTGCCTTTTTTCCCCAATTTATGTTAAGATCAGATACTAGAGCAAACTGCTGTAGTAAAATGTTTAGATCAAAACAGAATTCCCTAGGGCTGGAAACTGTTAATAGCAAGTCATCAGCGTATGCAAACGTCTTGTTTTGGAAATTACCTATCTTTATCCCCTGAATGTTAGTACTATTATTGCTCACTCTTATTAGTGGTTCCATTGTCAAAATGAATAAAGATGGGGACAGAGGACAACCATGTCTTGTTCCTCTAAATAGCTGGAAGAAAGTAGAAATCATACTATTTGTGGTGATTTCTGCGGTTGGATTTGCATAAATCATTTCAACTCAGTTGCAGAAAACATCTCCTAGACCAAAAGCTTTAATTGTTTTATTTAAAAAAGCCCCAGTTTAGAGTGTCAAAAGCTTTAAACATGTCAAGAGACATAATTAACCCTGGTATTTTCTTCTTATTGTCCTGATGGCATCCAGCAGTCTCCTAACATTACCAGCTCCTTTTCTGTCTGGCATAAACCCAACCTGCTCGTTTCTGATTAGCTTATTAATATGACTTTGTATATGTCTTGCTAGTGCTTTAGTTAGAATCTTAAAATCATAGGTTTAGTAAGGAGACTGTGTAACTTTCACATTTGAATAAGTCCTTTCCTTTCATAGGGATAAGGGAAATACAGGCTCTGTTCCATGATTCCATGAAAAGTGATTTAGCTTTGTAAGCTTTTGAAATTGTCTGATGCAAGTGCACTAATATTTTAGAGCTCAGTTCCTTGTAATACTTGGCTGGTATTCCATCAGGACCTGGGAACTTACCTGACGGATGTTTTTTTTTTTCATTGCCATTCAATTTCTGCTATTGATATGAGTTTGTTGAGTTCTTGTCTATTCTTATCATTTAGTGTTGGAAGAGTTGCTTCCTCAAAAAACTATCTATGCTAGATGTTACCCCTTTAGTAGCACTATTATACAATGAAGCATAACATTTTCTGAAGGCTATATTAATGTCTTTGAGACTTTAATAATCCCATCACTATTCTACATGGACAGAAGCAACAAATGGTGTCCCCCAAGGTTCAGTATTGGGACCTTGCCTTCTTAATTTATATATATCTACATTACAGTATTACAGTATGATACCGAGGATGTTTGGCTATGTAAATTTGCAGATGACTGCAGGTTAGGAACTATAATCAACCACAATACCACAAATTCCACACTACAAACAGCACTAAATCATGTTTCAGGATGGACAAATAAGGCTGGTTCATCATTAAGCTCAGATAAATGTGCTATTATGCATTTAGGGAGAAATAACCCAGAGCAGGAATATGTGTTAGTTAATAAACTATTGAGAACTACATTGGAGGAAAGAGATTTGGAGATTATGGTTTCAAAGGACATGACATTTACATCACATTGTAGGCAGGTATCACAGAAGGGGAATAACATCTTAAATTGCATCTTTAGGCATATTAATGCAAGAAGCAGGGAGGTTATTTTGCCTCTTGAAGGTTCAAGAGAAAAAGAAAGCATTCAGGAAGTACAAGGAATCACAGAAGGAGCAGGACAGGGAACTGTATCAGTTAAAGCAAAAGGAAGCTAGGAAGGCAGTCAGAACAGCAAAGGCCCAAACTGAGGAAAAGATAGCCAACTCTGTTAAGAAGGGGGATAAAACCTTTTATAGGTACATCAGGGAGCGAAGGAAGACCAGGGAGGGCTAGTGAGGCTTAATAAAGAGGAGGGAGGGTGGGCAGAGGGTGACTGTGAAAAGGCAGAGATACTAAACAAATATTTTTGCTCAGTATTTACAAAGGAAGTGGGGGAGGTACCTAAAACAAACAGTAGAAACACTCTGGGATACAGAAGTTGATACCAGCCCATTTACAGAAGTAACGGTTCTGAAAGAACTCTTAAAACTGAAGGTAGACAAAGCAATGGGGCCTGATGGGATTCATCCCAAAATTCTAAAAGAACTAAGGGTAGAACTAGTGACACCACTGACTACCCTGTTTAACAAATCATGGGAGGATGGGTGGTACCGAGGACTGGAGAAGGGCAGATGTGATTCCCCTTCACAAAAGTGGGAGCAAGGCAGAAGCAGAAAACTACAGACCTGTTAGTTTAACCTCAGTGGTAGGGAAAATGATGGAATCACTTCTGAAGGAAAGAATTGTTGAGTGTCTAGAGGCCAGAGGGGCTCAGGAACCAAGGCAGCATGGATTCACAGCGGGAAGGTCATGCCAGACAAATCTGATAGATTTCTTTGACTGGGTGACCAAAGTAGTAGATCAGGGAGGGGCTGTGGACATGGCCTACCTAGACTTTAGCAAGGCATTTGACACAGTCCCACACAAAAGATTAATATACAAGTTAGCCAGCCTGGGAGTGGGTCCCAAGATGACAGTTTGGGTAAAGAATTGGCTGGAGAATAGTACACAGAGAGTAATAGTAAATGGAGTCCACTCTGAAGAAAGGGGGTTAACTAGTGGGGTACTGCAGGGTTCAGTATTAGGACCGGTCCTCTTCAATGTCTTTATAAGCAATATTGCAGAGGGACTGGAAGGAAAAGTATGTCTCTTTGCAGATGACACAAAGATCTGCAACAGAGTGATGCACAAGGTGGGGTGGAAAGGATGAGAAGGGACTTGGCAAGGTTAGAGGAATGGTCAAATGTATGGCAACTTAGATTCAATGCTAAGAAGTGCAAGGTAATGCACCTGGGAAACAAAAACCCAGGGGAAGAGTACACAATGGGGGGTGAGATACTAAAAACAACAAAAATGGAAAGGGACCTGGGGGTAGTCATATAAGATGACCTAAAGGTGGGCAAGCAATGTGAGAGGGCAGCAAGGAGGGCTGTGGGGATACTGGGATGCATAGGGAGAGGCATCACCAGCAGAAAACAGGAAGTCATTATGCCTCTGTACAGACAGTTGGTGAGACCCCGTCTGGAGTACTGCGTGCAGTTCTGGAGACCCAATCTCCGCAAGGACATAGACAGGATGGAGGCTGTCCAGAGGAGGGCAACTAAAATGGTGCAGGGTCTGCACTGGAAGACATATGAAGAGAGACTTAAAGGAGCTGAATATGTATAACCTCGAGGAAAGGAGAGAGAGGGGGACATGATAGAAACTTTCAAGTATCTCAAGGGATTCAACAAAGTCCAAGAGGGTAGCATCTTTCAAAAAAAGAGGTGTGCAAGAACAAGGGGGCACAATTTGAAGATAGAAGGGGGGCGGCTCAGAGGTAATTTAAGGAAGTATTTTTTCACAGAGAGGGTTGTGGATGCATGGAATGGCCTTCCGGAGGAGGTTGTGGAGTCAAAAACAGTGGTGGAATTCAAGCATGCATGGGACAGTCATAAAGCAATTCTAGGGGGTGGGGGTAGGAAGAAGTAGGCTGCTGGTTAACTAGGATCTGCAGCTTATCCAATAGGTAGGGAAATGGGCAGACTGGGTGGGCCAAGTGGTCCTTATCTGCTGTCAAAATCTATGTTTCTATGTTTACATACATTTGATGAGACCTATATTGGAGTATGGAGTCCAGGTTTGGTCTCCCTATAAAAAGGGAGGTGTAGCTATGTTGGAAAGCATCCAAAACAGGGTCACAAGAGGAATAGCAAATATGAAGGGTAAATCATATCAAGAAAGGCTGGATGAATTAAATCTGTTTTCCCTGGAATACAGGAGAAAAAGGGGAAGACATGTGTCTAGTGCACAAGGCATGGGCAAACAACGACCTATGGGACAACCTGGGCCTAGAAACAACCAACAAAGTATATAACACTAGATCCCACCCATTACAGTTAAAGGCAAGACAATCAAGGCTTTTGAGATCAAGAAACTGGTTTAATCGAAGGGTGGTAAATGGTTGGAACAGATTACCCACTGAGGTGGTGGCTAGTAGCACCACACAGTCTTTTAAACATAAACTGGACACATTTTACAAATGTTAATTGATATCTGTTTTTAACTATTCAAACACCAGCTTGAAACAAAACATCTTGGCTGCAGGTGAGAGCTGCTGACTGACTTTCAGCTGAAGATTTATTTTGAACTGCATGGGACAGCTTGCCTGACATTCGCCTGATGTAATTTTCAATGTAAGAAGACTGCCTGCTGTTTTATTATTATTACCTCTGAGACTCTTGCTACATAGACTGTCTGCTGCTTTATTACTGCTAATTTCGGGACTGGTGCAATTAAACTGTTGAGGGGATCTGGCAGTGGATCAAAGAATACGTAATTAATAGGGGCGGGGGCTGGCTCTACAAAGCCTCGCGCTGCACACAGTTGCGAATGCCGTGGCATGAGCGCCACTCGGGAGAGAAAAAATTGTTTTGCTTTGAAGATTGCATAGAAGTTGAATTCCATATAAGAAAATGGGTATGATATTCATTATGGGAGTGTGGATAATGTGGGGGGGGGGTTAGTGAATTATAATGTGAAAGAGACAGGATGTAATAGTGTTAGTAAGGGAATAGGATTGGTAGCCCTGGGGGAGAGGTTTCATTTAAAAAATACAAGATTTATTCTTAGAAGAAACACATTCACAAATGAAAGAAGGAGGATTGTAAAGCAACAGGGTCCATTAGTGATTTCACATTGGGTAAAAAAAACTTGGGCCCTGGCTGTTTCCTTTCTTTATACTTGTTAATGCAAAGTGGAGACATAGAAGCAGATCCAGGCCCAGGCTTAGATAGGGAAATTACTCTAGTTCATGAGACTGTCAGGACTATAATCCATAAAATCGATGATTACAGAGCCTGGTTGATTAAAAAAAATGTTGGCCTTATCTGAAACCTAGTTCTCCCTGAGATAAGTAATCAAGCAGTATACCTTGATGGGTATAGAGTAGAGATAACTGATAGAATAAATAAAAGGGATGGGGGAGTTTTAATTTATATAAAAGATAATTTAGGCCCTTACCAAAATTTATTAACTGTTACTCATGAAGGAATTGATTGTATAATGATTGAACTACTTAAAACAAAACTAGCAGTAGGAGTTTTTTATGCCCCACAAAACGAAACTTACAAGTTTTGATACCCTTACGGATCTTCTTACAGAGGTAATATAGGATAGAAATTTGATTATTACGGGAGATTTTAATGCAAATTGGAATCAGGAAAGAGGATTCTGGCTTAAAAATAATTTTGAGGTACTGGGAATTGAACAGAAGATTGAAATGCCAACTAGAATTACTGCTGGTTAGGGTAGGGGGGCTATACTTAACCTTTTGTTTGTTTCCCAGGACTTGAAAATTACAAAATGGGAAGTGCTGCCAATAAATTTGGGTGGCCATTATCCCATAACTTGCACTATTAACTTTCCCAAATCTCAGGTACAGCAAAAGAATGAATATTGGGTAAGAGACTACAGGAATTTTAATGAAGCCAATTTTAGACAAGTGCTTAGTGAATTTAAATGGGACAGATTGTTTTTGATTCCAGACATTAACCTAGCTGTACAGGAATTTAATGATTCTGTAATATCTATGATCCAAAAACATGCACCAACAGTTAAGAGAGTTAGGAGATCTGGAGAAGATCTATGGATAATAGATAAAATTAAGAAATTATTTAGGATTAGAGATAGAATGTGGAAAAAAGCTATGAAAACAAAATCCTCGAATGATTGAATGAGGAAACATAAGAAATAATTTCTTCACAGAACGGGTGGTGGACAAGTGGAACACCCTGCCAGAGGAAGTGGTGGGGGCTGAAACAATCACGGGATTTAAGAATGCATGGGATAGACATAAAGGAATTCTGGAGGTCAGGGGTAAGGGGCAACAGACTTCTAGGAAAACAAACTGAACTTACAAGCTCAAATGGGCAGACTGGGTGGGCCATAGGCCCTTATCTGCCGACACTGTCCACGTATCTATGTATCTATGATTGGGGAACTTTCAAACAATGGAGAAATAAATGCTGTAAAAGAGTTAGGGATGCTAAGAAAAGATATTATTCAAACAAATTAAATAAGGTAAAAGATAAAAAATTTTCTGGAATTATATTTCAGAAATTAGACCTACCAATAGAACTACAAATCAGAATAGTTTATTGCAAGGGGATATGTTGATTGATTAACCAAAGGAAGTGGCTTCTGTGCTAAACTCCTATTTTATTGAGTTAGGAGATCTAAATATTTCTCCACTAAAAGAATGTACATCTAATCTGTCTATTAATGCAATAACGGAGGAGCTAATAACAAAACAAGAAACTCAACAAGAAATTAAATGTAATATTAGGCTGCTAACCCTAAAGGAAGTGCAGCTGGAGTTACAAAACTTAAATGTTAGTAAAGCTAGTGGGCTGGATCAAATAGAGGCAATATTTTTGAAAATAGGAGCAAAGGCTCTTGTACCCATCATAACTTGTTTGTTAAACTGGAGCATAAAAATCTCTGTAGTCCCAGAAGTTTGGAAAAAGGAAAAGTAATACCTGTTTTTAAAGGAGGAGAAAGCTCTGTACCTTCAAACTACAGATTCATCACAATTCTTCCTTTGCGATCGAAAATAATGGAACGTAGAAACCATTTCAACTAAGTCAACACTTAGAACAAAATGCTATATTATTTGATAACCGGCATGAGTTTAAACCCAGTAGATCCATGAAAACCACCCTAATAGACTTCCACAACCTGGTTGTTACTTCTTTGGACCAGGGGGGAAACACTGGGGTGGTGTTCGTGGACCTTAGTAAAGCATTTGATCTAGTACAGCACAGGAAGCTTTTAGAAAGGATTTGGCAGGTAGGGGTACAAAAAGACTCAATGCAGTGGTTTGCATCTTATTTGGCTGGCTGTAAGCAATGTGTGGCCATTGGAGCAGAAATGTCTGGCTTTGGGGAAGTAAATTGGGGGGGTTCCTCAGGGATCGATTCTGGGCCACCTGATGTTCAATGTTTACATCAATAATCTGGTGCAAACCATTAAATATGGGGAAATTAGGATGCACTCGGATGATACATTGTTGCTAGCCTCAGCTAAAAATACAGAGAATTGGAACAGAAGTTACAGGGGGATTTGTACCAATTGAAAAAATGGATTAGTGATTCTGGATTGCTTCTAAGTTCTAAAAAAAACAGTGTATGACTTTTCACTTGGGTCAAGACGAGAGTGGATCACAACTACACATCCAACTATCGAATGGTAATAAATTAAAAGAGGTTGATGGATATAGATACTTGGATGTGCAAATAGATTCTCACATGACTTTTAAAGAACATATTAATATCCAAGTTAGGAAGGTAAATCAAAGGTTGGGGGCCCTAAGAAGAGTGGCGGGAGTATTTTCAATGGAAGTAAGAGCGAAGCTTGTTAGGCAGATGTTATTACCAGTTTTAGAATATGGAGCACCTCTTTACATGAACTCTGCCCAAGTATTATTAAATAAGGAAAATCAAGTTTACTATAGACTGGGTAAATCTATAACTAGGGATAAAAATAGAACACATCATTGTTTAGTTTATAATCAGTTACATTGGATAAATCCAGAATCACAAAGAAATTATATATGGTTAACCATTTGTCCTAAAATCATAAACACTAAAAATTATCATCCCCTAGCAAAATTTGTTATGTTTCATCAATCAGAGGATTTGAGATATCCAATAAAGGAATTGAATGTTAAAGTTCCAATGTTAAAATACCATAATAAACTTGGAGAGATCAAGTTGCAAAATAAAATAGTCAGATATTGGAATAAATTACCAATACATTTAAGGAATATAAACAATCTGTCTATTTTTAAAATTGCATTGAAGGAATACTTGCAGACTGAATGCATATGTAAAGTATACTGATGGTATTAATGTGTAGAAATGTAGTATGTACACTGTATGTTAAAGTTTATAACCAAGGTTGTTTTTGTACGGTAACTTGTTTTTATTATGTTTACATCTGTACTTAAAGAACACAGGACTTTCATTGAAAACAGGGCATTTGGTCCTAATCTATTTGTTCCTGTATAAAAATAAAAGTTTTATCTATCTATCTATCTATGGTGAGCATAATTGACGTAAGTCTTCAGGCTCAGTAAAATTCCTATGATTCCTATGATCTCTACTTTACATTCCAACAGGATTGCTTCTATTTTGGATTTTCTTGAGTCTGATTGCTAGCAGACATCACACCTTTTCTCCTGCTTCCCAAAACATTTGTCTAGTCATGAAGATAGCATACTCTGCTTTTTCTGAGTATATCTTATTCAGTTCATATTTGAGTACAGTGATTTTGTGTAAAAGCTTTGGATCATTGCATCCAGCACCTTTGCATTGTCCTTCTAATTTAGCAAGTTTTTCTTCTTTATTTTCAAGCTCTTTCCTTCTATCTTTTTTGAGATGAGCTGAAAAGCCAATAATTCTTCCCAATGAATGCTTTGTATGTATGCCACAAGCATGCTTATGTGACTTCACATGTATCATTAAGCAGAACATATTCCTGTTTCCTTATGCAAAAAATCTTTTGTTTCTTTTTAAGTAGAAATATATTAAATCTCCACTTAAAACTCCTGTTGTTGTCCCTATCCTATTCTAGAGCAAGTGACCCCGTACCATGATCTGATATTACAATGGAATTGATATCAATGGAAAGTATATTATTTCCTAGGTTTTTAGAGCTCAAAAGAAAATTAATATGACTGTAGATTGGATGTCTATGGGAAAAAAATAAAAATCCCTTCCTGTAGGATTCACAGTTCTCCATGCATCCAACAAGTCTAGATCCTTTGCCAATCTTTGTAGAGCTATCCTAGATTTCATTAACTTGCATGGAATCTGCCCCTGTCCTGCTCTTATCCAGTATATTGTCAAAAATGTAACTGAAATTCCCTCCTAAGATAAATTTGTAATCCATGAACTTTGATAGATGCCTATACATTTCATCAAAACATTTCTCTTGTACAGCATTAGGGGCATATACATTGCAAAGAATTACCTTTTTACCACCTAAAGCACCCAAAAGTATATGGAATCTACCATCTGCAATATGACATTTCTCAACAAAGTGTACCCCCCCCTTCTTATTAATATGGCAGTACCCCTTTGCTTACTGTTGTAACAAGAAAATGTTACCTGATCAACCCAAGGCCTTTGAAGTTTCTCTGCTTCAAGAGGTACTATTGAGTTTCCTGTAAGAATACTATGTCAGCACTTTTCTTTTAGAGATGGGAGAGAACTTATTTATGCTTAATTGGTGACTCTATCCCTTTACATTCCACAGCAAAAAATTGTAAAGTCATCATAAAATTAGACCTCAAACACTTTCTATTATCCTCCTATATGTAAAACTGGATCTTTGTTCTTCTGAATTAGTATACTTTAACAATGTCTCAGAGATTACAGATCTGATCTAAACACAAACTATCAAGAATGAAAAATTGTATACAATATTCTTGTATCAATTAATATCAACTAGTGAAGAAAAAAGAAGAAAAAGAAACAAATAAAAACTCTAAAGTGGAATGAAACACTTAGAAGCTAAGAAGCAAAAAAAAAGCTGTAACTACTGAAGATTTAAATCTACAAGGTAGCAGCTCAGTAGCGTTCATCTTTGTTAACTCAAACCAACTCAGTATTCATCATGTACTACCACTAAAATAAACCAAGTTCATCACAATTTCACAAGGTGAAGATAAGCAAGGAGAGGAAAACACATCACCACATATGGTCACTGTATTAAAATTTAACTGGGGTACAGTGCAAGGCCATAACTTGGGCTAAGACGCTGCAATATCACCTAACCACAGAAATAAAAACCTTGTGAAGAACTGTATGTTCCAGCTAACTACTCACCATGCTAATGGTTTGCATAGTCATGCAAGCTCCCTTACACTCAACAACAAGGCATCATTCAAGAAGGAATATCCATCTATGAAATCACCTTTACATTTTCCATAGTGATCCTCTGTGAGGTCACTTTTGCTGTGACAGGGATACCAACTGGCTCAGTGCTTGCTGTAAAACAGTATCAAATAGCCCCTACTGCACACCCTATCATCTCATCCTATTGTATTAAACATCTTGCTATCACTCTGCAGAAATTAATGATAACATAGAACCACAGCAGGTAATAGCTATATGCTCCTAAAAAAAAACTATGGATGCAGGAAGGATTGTTCAGTTCTGTATACCCCCTCCGACAGTGACACCGGTGCATCAAATGACACTACAGTGACTACAGCACCACGTCGCTGTAGTGTCCATTCTGGAACCTGGCACTGTCTGTTGGGGGTCTTGCACCCCCCAAATCAGCCCCAACTTGGAGATGATAATCCTTAGTGGGGGAGTGTGTGCAGTGCCAGCATGAGGGGTTTGGGGGTGCAGCCCCCTGAAGAAAATATTTTGTTTTCTTTGGAACCGGCAGCCAACCACAAAAAGCGTTCGACCTGCCGGTTTCACTAGCTGGTCATTCGACAAAACTTTTGCCAAAGACCAGTCATGGATCCGTTGCATTCTGTAACCAATAAAATGCTTTAAAAGAGCTATATACATACTTTAAAGTCTGATAATAGGCATATTTACATTACAGAAAGCTGCATTTTGTCCAGAAAAAACATTCACATGCTTACAGGATGATCATGCTTCTAGGTACAGCAGCCTTCAAGATAGCAGATGGAATGGTGAGTAAAAGTAAAAACAAGTCATTTAACAGGAAAATAGCAACAAACTGCCAACTATGTTGAAAACTGAGAACAAATCTACTTACATAGGTTAAAATGTGTCAAGTGGTAAGACAGGGCAAGGTAAGGTAAGGCAAAGTTGATTTCTAAAGCGTCTAATCCCAGAGGCTCTGGTAGACTGGTAGACTACCAGTTGATAGACTGCTGAAGACAACAAACTTGTCTTAAGAACATGTTCTGCACTGAAACAGGGTGTCCAGGACATTCCATATCCCAGAAGTGGTGTTGTAAAATGTGTCCAGAATGCTCTGTATGCTGCCTTGACTATGACTTTTGACCGTGACATTAGTCCAAAGAGATCTCATTCAGGGCTTAGTCCATCATATCCACACTGTTAGCTGGTTCCGGGGAAGAATGCAAAGCAGAACCAGGCCCCCGTTTGCTTTCTCTGCTGCTGCTACAGTTTTGTTTGTTTGAATTGGGTTTCAGATAGGCAAAGGACGTATTCACTTTTGCTCTGGTGGGCAATTTACTTTTCTGAACTGGTTTGTCTGCTGAATTCTTGATAACACTTTTGTGATTCTTTGTTGTATAGGGTAGTGAGGAGAGTGGAAGCAATCTGTAACCAGTGTCCGTTACCATTTTCTCAGTATTAGCTGCTTTCTGCTTGCCTTCATCATGAGGGCACATAGAATGATCCAGGGTTGTAGTGGTGAGAGGACTATTAGAATACCTGGGGCTATTTGAAAAATGGTTGTTATCTTTTTGAGAGCCAGATTGTGAAAGGACAAAGTTTATGTAATTCCAAGCCTCACCAGGGCTGGCACAAGAGACCTAGTGTTTTCCACTGGCATTTATCATTAGTATGGCAAGGTATTTCATGAAATATGACTCCCCAATCTTTTACAAGTAGTGCCTCACCTCAGTTAAAGCTTTACATTTTTCAACAATATCAGCAGAAAAGTCTTGCTAAATAAAAATTATCTACCCCTTCCAAGTTAAGGTCTTTCACTTT
This sequence comes from Neoceratodus forsteri, assembly GCA_016271365.2. Lineage (NCBI taxonomy): Eukaryota > Metazoa > Chordata > Ceratodontiformes > Ceratodontidae > Neoceratodus > Neoceratodus forsteri. Next base: position 1,376,663,425 of record CM028132.1, on the reverse strand, counting down.
CTGACCAACCGTAATACTTCTTCTTTTACTGAATAGCAAAATAAATTAACTGTAATTGTGCTGGGAAGAGAGCCAGTCTGAGGACGAGGTGCTAAAGAGTGCTGCACTCTTTGAATCTTGAGTGGCCATGGCCATTGGAGATTTAGCAAATCTTTCAAAGCTTTTGTAAGGGAATCATGTTATTTCCCTCTATCCCTTCCTGGAGACCCATGATCCTTCTATTGTAGCACCCCCCCCCCATTTTCCAGATAATCTAATTTGTACATTAGGTAGTCAATTTGTTTCTCCCAGTAATTCATTTTTTCTTCTAATTTAAATACTTAGTCTTCTAGCACCGAAACTCTGGAATCCATAATATCCACCCCTGAAGTAACTTCTTTATTTTTAGCTGAATTATCTGCCATACCTCTTTTTAGCTCAATAATGTCCAGTTTTATGCTAGCCAGCATCTCTTTAGCAAAGTCCTGGCCAGACTACATGCTGTTCAGGGGATATTCTGCCCCAGCTCTGTTTGAAACCCCTGATCTGCCTGCTGTAGATGCTGCAGCTATTGACAGCTTCTTCCCAGCTGATGATATGATGGAGACTAGCTTAACATGTTATGGCTTAAAAAAAAAACAACAAAGTGCTATAAAACACCATCATTTGCACAAAATTAATTTGAGTAGATCACAGTTAAATGAAAAACATTATTTTAACCTGAAACTGGAAACTTAGTGAAATAAGGGAAAAGATAATTATCAAGTTAGTAACTACTGCTACACTATAAATGGCCATCCCATTCAGCATCGTGCTCATGCTCAAGGGGGTGCCCTTTGATCTGTAGATGGTGTTTTGGTGATTTTTGGATATGAAATAGCAGAGCAGACTGCTGAGTATACCTCTAAAGGTTGCAGGCTCATACTCTGTTATGTCAGCTTTTTTTGAGAGTATAGATGAAATTTGCCAAATTTTGGTCTAGTTCTGTTGCAGGTATTTGCAAGATGCCTCAATCTTGACCTATGTTTGTCAGATAGGCTTTTATTATTTTCATGCCAAAATTTGTCTTTTTGATTGTATTTTTATTGTCCTGTTGCTTTATGAAGTCCTGTCTGTCTTTTGTGGTTGGTTCATCTACCAAGTTTTTGGTTTTGCTTTGAAATTCAAATCTACGGGGTTGCTGGTGGTGCATTCTTTTATAGGTAGTAACTGGCTGATTGGCTCTCATGTTGGTTGATTAGTTGCTATATTGATATTTGGGGTATATATGCTGCAAGTAGTATTTAACTGTGTTTATAATGATGTATTCACATTGTTACATAGTTGTAATAGGTAGCTAATGGAGTCTGTATAAAAGTGTATACTGTATGTGTTATTACTGTTATAATAACTGCACAGCATCTTCTCCCATAGGGAAATCTGGATATATTTCCCTGTCATAACCAGCTGGTAATAATGGTGAACATATGCCAAGTTTTCTTCCCTCCACGCATGCACACACTACCTTTCATTCAGCCCAACCATGGCTACAGGCACAGAGATCAAGTTGTATTTATATAATTGCTGTATAATTGTAATGGCAAAAAAAAAACACTCTTTAGAGACTATAATTCTATATACTGTTTGCAAATAACTGCATTAATACACCAGTTATGGTTCAGATTAAAGAGACAGAAGTATGGAAATGTGGCATTAGTGTTTACTCCTCCCCAAGCAGCAAAAGGAAAACACATTACAGTTTCACTGTCCTGAGCCTGGGCAAATCAGGGGTGGGGACTTCCTGGAATTCTGAACCCTAAAACGCACCCCATTATGATATAGTCTTTGCACATACAGAACTGTGTCACTCCAGATGCTGCCAACGACCTGTAGGCCCTGGCTGAAGAAAGCAGACCACATCTGATCTTATCTGGTGACAGAATGGGGTAAGTGCTAGGGCTGAGAACCCCAAGGAAGACCTTACCTGTGATCTGCCAAGAGACAGTAAAAACCATAACATTTTTTTCCATTTGTTACTTGGGGGTGGGGTTGGGAGGTAGGTTTTGAAACCCAAATGACACATTTCCATACTTTTCTCACTTTAATCTGTACTCTACCTGGTGCATTGATATAGTTTTTTGGAAAGAATTTCCTTAGTTTTTGAGATAGTACAATTCTCATCACCTCACTGTGTAAAACTTTCATGGGCCCCGCGCTCCCATGCTTCTGCTGATGCACATGTGTATCTACATGTGGAAGCACAGGGCCCTGTGGTTCTGCTCCTCCAGAAAGGCAATGTATCTGCTTCACTGTAATTGTTTTTGGGGGGACAGAGTTATGGCTTATTGAAGCTGTACTGTCATCCTAAAGGAAGTTTCATTTTTTAATTTTAATGTTTTTCATATGTCTATTTTCAGTTGGTATTTGTTAGATGTTAAGTGTGGTAGTACTCATTGAGAACTTTCTTTTGATATACAACTTGTCCCCAACTCCAAAGACTGACAGAGTTACAGCTTGTTGAATTTGCAATGTTACCCTATGGGAATTTGTTTTTAAACGTAACTTTATTGCACACAAAGATACAACCGCTGCCCTATGGGAATTTTAATAGGAATTTTTTTTATATGGTACCTGAATTACTTTTGAGGGTGTTATGTGTTAGTGTTGTAGTACTCATCGAGACCTTTCTTTTGATATATATACTGTAGATTGTCCCTTAACTCCAAATATTGACAGAGTTATGGCTTGTTAAAGTTCAAATGTGGAAAACAAATACGTCCAAATTCTTGCTTCATATGAACCAATCCTGTTTCATGATACTGTGCCATTCTCACAAAAGAGGATTGGTTTATACAAAACAGTAACATGAAAAAAAAAACACAAGTCCAAATTCTTGTTTCGTATGACCCTATTCTTTAATATGGCCCTATTCCTGTTTCATCAGGCCATACAAAACAAGAAAATTGTCTGATGAAAAAGATTTTAAAATGTTCTGAAATACATTTCTGTGTCCTTCTTCCAAAACGTAACTGCATAATCCAGCTAATGGAGTCCAGTTTAGCAAGATACATATGTTGGTGTCTCTGCAGGATATGACTTTTATGAGTTAAAAAAAAATGTTTCCTTAAAATAATGGTAACAAGATGGCCACAATACGAAAAAAGAATTTGTTCTCATGAAGCAGGATTTCCCCACTTATGAAAGAGAATCCTGTTTTGTATGGACAAAATCTTGTTTTGTATGAAACAGCTATCCAAAAGAGCATACTAAGTAGGCTCAGAACTGAAATTTCAAATCCTTATAACTCTGGAACAGATTAATATGTTTTCACCAAACTAACAAAAAGCACCATTCTGGGGCAAGCCCTTTCTACCCTGAAAATTTCCAACCAAAATTCCAAATTGGCTGGGCACCAGGCAATAACAAATAGAACAGCAAAAAAAAAAACAAACAAAAATGGATTTCTTTTTTCACTTTCTTCACCTTCTGGATCTCAGATTCCATACATCTGGCCAGAAAAAAAAAACTTGGCACATCAAGAGACCTTGCCCCTGAGACCATGCATGCAAAATTTCATGCAAATCCATTGAATGAGGGCAATGCTATTGAACTGCAAAGTTAGGAGTTTAGCATTAAACAGCCTACTCAACTCTAATGATAGTGGCACTACTGAACCACTATAATAAAATATATGGACGGGCCCCTAGCACCACAGAAAACACCACATTAATTAAGTAACAGACATATTGAATATGACACTACAATATCATAACAGCTGCAATAACACCCTATTAAATTGTAATTAACACTGCATTACAAACATAGTAACACTAGCTCGTCATCTACGCTTCTGAAGTTGCCATCTTGCTCGCTCCCCTCACTCTATAATTGGTGACTTCTTTTAGGAAAAGCTCACAAAACTTAAAGGCCATACTTTACATTCTTTTTCAACAAAATGATCCTCATTTGGAAGCTTTTCCAACATACTGTTTACCATGTTGAACACTGCTCGGTCATGCTACACTTTAGGGTTGGTGTTCCTGGGATGGGAAAGGGGGAGGGTACTAAGGGAGGGATAGTTGACTCCAGGAGGAGTGGAAGGGCAACTCCAGAGTACTAAATAGAGCTGCACACTTGAGCAGACTAGATAGACCATTCTGACCTGTGGCTGCTAGCAAATTTGTATGTTCGTATGTTTGTAATAAAGGAAAAAAGTGAAAGCCATTACAGTTAAAAACAGCTTAAAAGTGGCAGGATCAACCAGACAAGTTTTTCTCTTTGATTTATTAGCTATGAAAATCATAGCAGGATCAACCAGATAGTTTTTTGTATTGTGTGAGCTATATAGATTTACATACATACATACATACATACATACATGGGCTGGCAGTATAGCCTAGAAGTTAAAGTAATGAGCTGTGAATGTGCTTGGTACATCCAGTAAACCTGGGTTGGTCCCGACAACCTCCACTTGCATACTGTGTGACTGTGAACAAGTAACGTAACCACCCTAATCCTTCCAGGTTGCCCCAGAAAACAGGCACTTGTGCCTAGTAAGCCTTACCTGGTTATCAAAAGATAAACAATAAAAAAAATTCATCCTTATGGTTGTAGCAGGCTGTAAGTGCCAAGTGGGTGTGTGGCAGCTTGTGTGTGCCAGCTGTGGAGTGATCTGACATGCTGGTGGGAAGGTTGTAAGGGATGGAAAGTAGTACAGGTGTGCAGTCATAGTGTGAGGCATGTGGTCCTTTTGGGATCAGGCATGGTTTATGTGTATATATTTGTGTGTGGAGAGATATATGTGTATTACATAGATGGGAACTTTTCCCCATAGAAAAGGCCATCATTTTTTTCCTTCTATGCCTGTGTCTAATCTATCAATCAAAGATATATATCTGCACTAATCAATCAGTTACAACTACTATATATACCTGCACTAATTAAAGCTACATGCCTACATTAATCAAACAATTGAAAGTATATACCTGCACTAATAAAAAGTACACAGCTGCACTAGATGAAACCCAATGCAATACCAGTAATAACACAATTAACACAGTATTAAGAAGTTAGACAAACCAATTAACAAGCTACAAAAAACCTGGAAAAAAGCACTTATACAAAACCATCGCAAACCCAGAAATCCCCCAGACTCCTACCTGCACTCACTACACACCATTCCCTCCTTGCTGTAAGAGACCTTCAGGTGCAATAACATGATCACAAATGCAAATCTCCTTAACAGTAACCATCCTAATGTATTATATTCAACAAACAATGGGTAAGGGTGGAATACTTGGAAGTATACCCATCTTGAGTTCTAATTATGGCAATAAGGCCACTCGCCCTTTGGGCTTGTGGCCTTATAGCCCTGATAAACCCCTTCAATGGGCATATATCCTTGTACACCAACCTTAGCCATTATTTATTTTACATATATATATATATATATGGAGCATTTTAAATGACTGACTGTTGGAATCCCGAGTTTCAGTAGCCTGAAACTGATTGCCTGAATCTTGATATCCTGACAGTCAGAAATTTCCTGTGGCAGAGTTTATTATATAGAGTAAGGGGTTGCAGGAGATGAAGCCCCCTGAACATTAAAAAATACTCTGCCATGGGCAATTACCAACTGTCAGAATATCGACCATTGGGTAATCAGTCTCAGGCTACTGAAACCGGGGATACCGATTGTCACACTTGGACAGCTGGTTCTGATCTCTGTATCATTTTTTATAAATATAAAAAAATATGTGATGGACTGTGTCAAGAGAAGATGCTGTTTTGCTGAAGCTGACACCAAACCCCCTCAGAGATAAGTTCAAAGGACAGGAGGTATTTTAAACTACAGAGATCTGAAATACAATTACCTTGTCAATTTGATTTGATCTTAGGAAATAAAATTAGCCATTCATGATGGCCTCAGGGAAATCCTTTGCTCTACACTAGGTGTCCTAAAAGAAAGATCATGCATATGTTTTGGGTGTCTCCCAAAGATAGCCAGTAATTACATCAAAGATTCTTTGATGTCTGGGCCAGGCAGGACCCAGACTAATTTGGAAGATCCAATAACCATTCCAAGGAAGCACCTGAATTACATCAAAGAGACTTTTGATGTGTGTGTGAAGCAAGAGCACAGACTGGTTCTGACCAGTCAACATGAGAAAAGGAGATTTATTTTGTCGTCTATTATTTTTTAATATCTTAGTAGTACAGCCTGTGTTATAAAATATTCATTTTTTTATACACCAAGGCAGAGTTTGGTGACCTCAGAGAGAAGGCTGGCTCAAGACTTTTTTAAACCTACTGAGCAGACCTTACAGACACACATTCATATTTCTGACTGAGAGAAGGAGGAACATCAAATCACTGAAAGATCACGAAAGTAAGAATACATTAGCTAAGTTCAGTCTGAGTGTTGTTAGTTGTAGGAATTTGCACTTTAAACCTGTTTTGATTTTAAGGCTGTATGTGTTGGGATATTTTGTTCTATATTTTACTGTTTTCCTATTTTATCTATTTTAAAGTAAATATATATATTTTAAAAACAGAAACTGCTTGGTGTGCCTTGAAACTTCTTTTTATATACTGTAAGTGGAGCTTGGAAAGGTTATAGTTGACACTGCGTATGAGCTTATTGTGATACCAAACTGGGAAATGGATAGAGTTCTCTAAGGTCTTGCATAGAGTTCTAAGGGTTCATTTTGTAATACCTGATTAGGTGCCCGTAGGCAAAGATATATGGCCCTCCGAAGACAGAATTATCTGAGCCTGATAATTGGGTATGCTAACAAGAGGTTATCAGTTTGAATCATACTAACATACTAACATACTATTTGCCAGCAGATTAGGCCTTACGGTCTAGCGAGTCTGCTCGAACCTAGATCCTTAGGTGGGTGCCGAGACCCTCCCATCCCTTGTGCTCCAGAAACTCCTATCGTCCATCCCCACCCCCCCAGGACAGGCCATCATCTGATACATCCACTTTCTGTGTCTGTCCCACCCTCTCTTGAAGCCCTGCACTGTGGATCTCTGAACCAGCTCCCCAGGTAGTGCATTCCAAGGGTCCACCACCCTCTCAGTGAAAAACCTCCTCCTCTTTCCCCCCTCACCCTTCCACCTTCCAACTTCAAACCATGCCCTCTGGTGATACCTCCCTGCTTTAGTCTAAAGATCCCCTCCATGTTTACTCTATTTATTCCTTGAGGTGCCTTGAGACCTCAATCATGTCCCCCGTCTCTCCTCTCCTCAGTGAAAACAGGCATAGCCCTCAAGTCTGTCCTCATAAGTCAAATCTCCTAGCCCTCATATCATCTTGTTGCCTCCTCTGTACCTCCTCCAGGAGCTGTATGTCCTCTTCAAGGTGTGGTCTCCAGTACTGCACACAGTACTCAAGGTGTGGTCTAACCAGTCCATTGTACAGCGGCAGAATCACTTCCTTGCTCCTAGAGGTGATCCCTCTTACGATGCATCCCAACATCCTGTTTGCCTTGCTAGCTGCTCTTCTGCACTGCTCAGAGTTATTCAAACATGTATCCACCATGACCCCTAGGTCTTTTTCCCCTATTGAGGCCTCCAGCGCCTCCCCTCCCAGGGTGTACCGGTGTTTAGGGTTTCCCCGACCAAGATGCAACACCTTGCACTTGGTGATATTGAAATTTAATTTCCATGTGTAAGCCCAGCTTTCCAGGGTGTCCAGGTCCCCTTGCAGGGCCAACCTCCCCTCTTCTCCCTCAACTACTGCTCCCATCTTGGAGTCATCTGCGAATAGACTCATTTCACACCCTATACCCTCCCTGATGTCCGATATGTATGCATTAAACAGGATCGGACCCAGGACCGAGCCCTGTGGTACCCCACTACCTACCTCTCTAGGGCTCGAGAGCTCCCCACAGACCACTACTCTCTGAGTGCATCCAGCTAGCCAGTTTTCAATCCATCTGACCATCAAAGGGCCTACTCCTAACCCCATCAGTTTCTCCACCAGACCATTGTGGGGACAGAGTCAAATGCCTTGCTGAAGTCCAAGAATAATACATCCACAGGCTTTCCCTGTCCAGTTCTGATGTTACCCATTCATAGAACTCCACAAGGTTGGTTTGACATGATCTACCTGGCACAAACCCATGTTGCCGACTATCCAGACCTCCCACCTCCTCCAAGTACACCCCAATCGTTCTTTTTAGTATATCTCCATTAATTTTCCCACCACCGAGATCAAACTGATGGGTCTATAGTTCCCTGGTACCTCCTCGGCCCCCTTTATGGATTGGTGCCACATGTGCCTCACTGATAACTCCTAGGTACCCTCCCCCTGTCTCAAGTGACCTGCTGAAAGCTCCGCCCAGGGGTGCAACCAGTATGTCCGCCAATTCCCATAGCACCTCGGATGAATGCCATCCAGCCCAGGAGATTTGTCTTTCTTTAGGGCCTTGAGGGCTAACCACACCTTTGGCGGAGATAGCATCATCCGGCCCCTCCACCTTACTGGTCTTTTATCCTTATCCAGATGTGACACCCTGGGTACCTTCTCCTCCTCTTGCTCCATTTCTGTTGCTCCCCTGATCTCACCCCTGCCACTTCTATCCCTTCGTGCCTTGCTTTGTAGATATCCCATCCCTCCCTAGTGAACACAGAGGCAAAGTACTCGTAAATACCTCTGCCTGGTCCCTTGCTCTTCCACCCACCCTCCTTCTGATCTCAATCTGCTGAGATGGCCCTTAGTTTTTCTCCGCCTCCCAATGTACTGGAAGAACCCTTTTCCTCCATGCCCTGTGCCAGCCGCTGCTCTTTACTGGACTTTGCTCCCTCACCATACAGGGTGACTTTTCTAGATGCAAGCTGGTACATTTCTTATCCCTATTCCTCTTGTTGTTTTTTATTTTTTGTAGGACGCCTTCTTTCTCTGACTGCTACCTGTACCTCACTGGACCACCAGCATGGTTTATGTGACCTTGCTCCCTTACGCTTCAACTTAGCGCAGATCCTGACTGCCTCATGAAGTCCGTGTTTTATGACCTCCCATCTCCTTTCCACATTTGTCGTTGAGGTAATCCCCTTCAAGTGATCCTTGAGAATATTTCCCATGCCCACAAAGTCTGCCCCCTGAAGTCCACTGCCAGTGTCCTAGATCTCACCCCCACTCCCCCATGCTTATTTGAAACCAGACAGTATTGTGGTCACTCCCAGTCAGGGGGTCAACAACCATGTCCCTTACCAGATCCCCATCTGCTAGAACCACATCCAGGACATGCCCCTCCCTTGTGGGCTCCATCACATGCTGTGTTAAGAACACATCCTGAAGCCATCCAGCAGCCTCTGCTCCTTGGCCACCTTAGAGGACATGGTTTCCAGTTTGTACCTGGCATATTAAGGTCCCCATCAACACCACTCCTTCCCTTTGGACCACACTGGGCAATGATGTTGTCCAGCAAACCATCCTCTAGAACATCACTCATCCCGGGGCCTATATGCTACCCCAGCTTGACCTTATCTCCGCTGGGGATCAGAGGTGACCCATAAGGCTCCACGTTTCCCTCTGCCTCTTCTACCATAGCAATTTCTATGTCATCTCCAATGAACATAGCCACTCCACCCCCTCTGCCCTCCTTTCTATCCTTCCTAAGCATAGTGTACCCCCGCACATTTAGGTCCCAGTCATGGTTTTTGTTGGCCCACGTCTCTGTGACTGCCGCCACATCCACCCCCCCTCGAACAGCATGGCCTGGAACTCTGGCAACTTGTTTCCCAAGCTCCTGGCATTTACTAACACCAACCCCCACCCTTTATCCCTGATCCTCTTTGTCGAACCCCACCCAGATTCCTTATGCTTCCATCCTCCCCTGCTCCTCCTGAAACCTCCACCTCCAGTCTGTTCCCTCCCCTTGGGCTTGAAGGCTACTCCCTCATCTGGAGGAGAGGGCTCTGATCAGCCCCTCCCTTATCCCTTCCCCCTTACAAGTTTAAACCCCACCTTCCTTGTATGTAGTCAGCCATCCCCTGTTTAAGGACTTCCTTCCCTAATGGGGAAAGATGAAACCTGTCCTTGGCATATAGTCCCTTATCCTCCCAAACTCCATTCCAGTTCCCCAACACCCCCATCCCATTCTCTTCACCCCACTTCCTGAGCCAGTCATTAACCTCTGTGAGCTTCATTTTTTTCTCCACTGAGGCCTTTGGTACTGGCAATATCTCCGAAAAGGAAATGTTGCATCCATTATCCCGACAGACTCTGGCAAGTTCTTGGAACCTTGCTTGGATTTCCAAAACGCTTTTTCCCTCTAGATCATTAGTTCCCAAATGCACCAGGAAATCCGGTTTCCCTCCACAATCCCTAACCATTTCATACACCATGAACTTTGCTCTGTGCACTGTCAGCCCAGAGATACTCACTACCTTCACCTGGCTATGGCATCCATCCCCTGTCCCTCCCAATGGATACCCCTAATCATCGAGTCTCCCAGTAACAGAACCTTAACACCGCCATCATCCTTATGGTTACCTCCACTATGCCCTCTCAGCCCCCTTCCCCCCCTTTATTCATGATCTCAATTTCATGGGCGTCTTTCTGCCTTATTAGAGACACCCTTGTCACCCTCCCCTTTCTGCCTCCCTCGTTATTTTGCCCACTTAACTCAAACCCCCTCTGAATAGGTGTCCCCTTTAACCCTCTCTTATCTGAACCATTTATCCTGGCCCTGATGGTTTCCCCTTCCCCCACACCACCATCCTCCCCCCTTGTAATAGTACCCCTGCCTCCAGAGGCTCTCTGTGGGTCCCCTTTAGCTAGGGCCCCATCCTTGGTACTGACCTCCCTGCTGAAGGGGGCCTCTCCCACCTCCTTGTCCCAGTTTCTCTCCAATCATGCTCTCCTCCTCATGTCTGGAATATGTTACATCTCCCCATTTGCTTAACACATATGTTTCCTTCTCCCTCTGGGACTATGTCTATCCTTTCCATAGCTGGTCTGTATGCCCTATGGTATCCGACTTCCCCGCCTCTGTATAAGTTTCCTCATTTCCACCAACCCCTTCCTCCCTCTAGGTTGCTTAGTAGCTCAAATTTATTGTGACACTCTATGTCAGCCTCAATCAAGTAACCTGAATTTCCCCTGACTGCATCTCTAAACTGACCCTCTTCTTCCTCTCTTGCACTGTTCACCTTAGGAGCTCCCTTCCCACAGTCTGCTGTTTTAGGCTTCCACACAACAGCCCCTCCTGACTCTTCCCCCTCTAGTCTCTTTGTATTCAGAATGTTCACCTCATATGCTTTCCCTTTAGCATCAACTTCCCTATCTAAGGGTCCTCTGTCCTTAATATCCCCCCTCCTGCTTGCTGTAACATAACGTCCTGTAATTTCAGAGCGTTGCCCCAGCCTCCCCTCAGCCCCACCCTTCTGCTGCCCATATCCACTCCCCTTATCCTTGGACACCCCCCCAGCCCCCACAGCTTACTCCTTAACCAATATACCTCACTCCTGATACAAGATAGCTGTCTACAGAGTGGGCAGCCTCCCTCACTCCAGGCCCAATTTAGAATTATTGCCATCCCACAGCCTGAGCAGCCTACAACCCTTCCGAAGATGCCTGCCATGGTGGAATACGGCCACCCTGATTATCCTCCTCTGTTTATAATAGCACACCCCTTTTCTCAGTCCTTTCCTGGAGTACAGTTTCTCTCTATACTGACTGTAGTTATTTACAAACCCAATTTCAACCCCACCAATAAAGTTCCCAAGTCTAACAAACACATACAGTCCAGTGTGTTGGGTCCCACTAACAGTGTGTGTAAGCAGACATCCGTGACCGTATGATGTCACAGGCCCACCAGCTCCTGTTGCTTCAATTTCAGTCCCAAACAGAAATACTCAGCCCTTCAATCCCAACCCCAGTGGCTTTTCAGTATTTAAGAAAGCATACAAAACAGGGTGGGTGGGAGGGCTCTCACCAAACACCAGGCAAACTCATTTAAATTTCCCTCTAATTATCCCTGCCAAACAACTGTCTCCAAAGTTACAATATCACAGCCCAAGTAACAGTTCTAATTCAAGGTAATAATTTTTAACACATAGAACTAATTTCACTTACAAACTATTCAAATATTTCAGTTAAAACAGAATATAACTGCAGCCCTCTTTCCTACCAGCTTGCTGTTTAAGCTCCCAAGTGAACAATGAAAGCCAAGGTAATTCCTGTTTAAAGACAAGGTAATTGCAGCTAATGTCCCTCCCTAGCACCAGGCAAACACTTTTAAATTTCCCTCTAATTATCCCTGCCAAACAACTATCTCCAGAGTTACAATATCACAGCCCAAGTAACAGTTCTAATTCAAGGTAATAATTTTTAACACATAGAACTAATTTCACTTACAAACTATTCAAATATTTCAGTTAAAACAGAATATAACTGCAGCCCTCTTTCCTACCAGCTTGCTGTTTAAGCTCCCAAGTGAACAATGAAAGCCAAGGTAATTCCTGTTTAAAGACAAGGTATTTGCAGCTAATGTCCCTCCCCTAGCACCAGGCAAACACATTTAAATTTCCCTCTAATTATCCCTGACAAACAACTATCTCCAAAGTTACAATATCACAGCCTAAGTAACAGTTCTAATTCAAGGTAATAATTTTTAACACATAGAACTAATTTCACTTACAAACTATTCAAATATTTCAGTTAAAACAGAATATAACTGCAGCCCTCTTTCCTACCAGCTTGCTGTTTAAGCTCCCAAGTGAACAATGAAAGCCAAGGTAATTCCTGTTTAAAGACAAGGTAATTGCAGCTAATGTCCCCTCCCCCTAGCACCAGGCAAACACATTTAAATTTCCCTCTAATTATCCCTGCCAAACAACTATCTCCAAAGTTACAATATCACAGCCCAAGTAACAGTTCTAATTCAAGGTAATAATTTTTAACACATAGAACTAATTTCACTTACAAACTATTCAAATATTTCAGTTAAAACAGAATATAACTGCAGCCTCTTTCCTACTAGCTTGCTGTTTAAGCTCCCAGCTCCAGAACTTGAGACTAAGGTGACTCAAACCCACAAAACAGACAAGAGGGTTACCTTGTACTGTTAACTGTCCACAGAACCTATGCTCAGAGGTTGGCACTTTGGGAGTAGAGAACTGACGGGCTTAGTAAATCTGTGACAGTGAGTTTCAGTTTTTTGTCATATATCCTATATATCTATTACATACATGGATGTTAACTTTTTCCCATAGAAAAGGCCATCATTTATGTCTCTGTATACGTGTGACTAATCTGTCAATTAAAAGCATATACCTGCACTAATCAATTACACCTACTGTATATACTGTACCTACGCAAATTAAAGCTATATACCTACATTAATTAAACAATTAATGGGACAATACTGATAACATAATTAATACGTCATTAAGAAGCTAGCCACACCAATTAACAAACTGCAAAAGAACCTGAAAAAAGAGACACAAAAGGCTCTCAAACCCTGAAATCCCCCAAACTGCTATCTGCACTCACTACACACCATTCCCTCCTTGCTGCAAGAGACCTTCAGGTACTATACTGTAATTGCAGGTGAAATCTCCATAACAATAACCATCCTAAGGTATTATATTCAACAAACAATGGATAAGGATGGAACTCTTGGAAGTATACCCATCTCAGGGGCTAATTAGGGAAATAAAGCCACTCGTCCTTTGGGTTAATGACTTTATAGCCCTAACTGGCCACCTCGATGGGTGCACATCCTTGTATATCACCCTTATCCATTATTTATTCTACATACCTTAATAGCTTTGGCCTTACTCAATGAAATTGCTGCAAGTTTGGCATTCATTATTTAGGAGGCAAAGTCTAAATATGTGGAAAGTTTTGTGATAACAGCTTGTGTGGCTTCTGAGATCCACATATGTTATTTTCCTGTAGAGTGCTATTTTTTTTCCTATACTTAACATAGGTTTTTGGTTTTGATCTCACATACATCCTAGATTTTTTCCTAACACTTTCAAGGTAGAAGCAGCCGATGTCAAGGTAGTGCCTTTTGAAGGTTTTGTGAAAAAATATTAAATGGTTCCATAGTTATAAGGATCTAAAGTTTTGTTTTTAAGCTGTTCTGAGCATGCTCCATAGTTTTTTTCTGGGGGGGAGTAACCCTTAGATACGACATGAAAAATTCTGTCACAAGACCATTTTTTGATTTCTCACTGCAGGTCACAACATGAAGTTTCTCATATCGTGACAGTCGCCATCTTTTCCCCCAACTAAAAAAACTCAGAAAATACATAAAAATAGTTTATTTTTAAAAAGCGAACACCTGAACCTAGCTAAAGTGGACCCATTTAGCTAGGTTCTGGTGTTTATTTTTTTAAAGAAACCTCCAGAAATACTTTTTCTGGGCACTCCAAAATCCAGGCTGCCCAGTGAGAACAATCTTTCTTCTTGACTTATGAAGCCCCAGCTGGAGTTGTGCTGCCAGCTTCAGTTTGCAGCGAGCTGATGATTGCAATCATGATAGCTCTCTCTCTCTCCTTTGTCTGTCTATCTGTCTGTCTGTATATCTATCTATCTATGTCTGTTCAGATAACTAACAGACCAAGGTGCCCACCCCAGTACTGCTTCTTTCCCCATCCTCCCCTCCAGGTCACTTGTCCCCCTTTTCCCATGTTTAATTTAAAGTATAATAAGCAGACAAGGGTGCTCACATCTGGTATAACTTATCTTCAACCCCCCCTCCAGGTCACCTGCCCTCTCTCCATTATATATGCGGTAGCACTGGGGTGCCCATCCCCAGTGCTGCCGAACAGTGGCTGACACTGGGGTGCCCAATCCCAGTGTAAAAAAGTCCCCTAAAAAAGGAAACCAACCCTTGTTGATATTTTTTATTTGTTTTGATCCTGTGAAAAGGAAAATGGTCCTTACTGCTCTGACTCTCGGCACCCTCACCCACCCCACCCCAACCCCCAACTCAGCATCCACCACCCCACACTCCACACACACCCTCACACACCTACAGCTGTCTCATGATGTAGATCCACTCTCCAACTGAAAACACAATTTGCCGCTGGAACTGATGATTGTGATGTGAGAAAATCAGGTAAATGTGATTAAATGTATTTCAGTTGGTTTTGAACTTTTACTCATAATGTTGCCCCTTTTCATTCTGGGATTTGAACATTTTTGCCTAGTGGATTCATGAGGTGGGGTCATGAAATGGCTATGTAGAAAAATTGGTGTAAAATATATTAAAATGTCCAAGTTATGAATGAGCATTAAAACATTTTAACCTTCACCCATAAACTTCCGATTTTTCAATATTTTTCTACCAAATTTTCAATTTTATTTTTAATTCTTTAGTAATTGGGTAAGGCCCACTAGTCACAAATGCCTGTTTTCAGGGATGACCCAGGAGCACTAGGAAGGTTAAGTGACTTGCCCAGTGTCACACAGTATGCAAGTGGAGGTTGTAGGAATGAAACCCAGGTCTTCTGGATGTACTAAGCTCATTCACAGCTTGTCACTTTGACCTCTAGGCTATACTGCCAGCCCAACATAACCTTTTTGCGACCTCACCTCATGAACAAAGCAGGTGAAATGTTTCATATCCATCCTGAAAGGAGATTTTGCAGTTGCTTCATGAAATCATGTTTGGGGCAGTATTTGAAAATGTTTACCTACTGGGTTCATGAGTTTGGGTCATAAGAAGGCTATGTTGAAAATATGGTATACAAATATGTTAAAATGACCAAGTTAGAAACACAGAAACATAGACCACGATGGCAGGAAAAGACCAGAGGGCAATCCAGTGTGCCTATGTTCCCTATAATCCTTGGAACCTATTGTTCCTCCAGGATACTAACTCTCCCCATCCTATCCCCATTCTCTTCCCTGGTCTTGTCACCCCAGGTGATCACAATTCTCTTCATTCTATCCCATGCCTGCTTGAATTCCCTGAGCTATGTTACAATCCCCTAAGTTAAGTTATGAGTGAATGTCAAAATATTACAATGTTCACTCATAACTTCACTAAATTTCAATATGTTGACTCAAAACTTTCAACGTGGCCATTTTTCACACCATCTCATCAATGTTATAGGTGCAGTTTTTAAATCCTGAACGAGATGTGTTTTCTCACATGTGGTACAAAATGACATTATGGCCAGTATTTCATAAATGCCAAATGTGTTGTTTATGGGGCATAAAATGACTATCTTGAAAATTTGAAGTTAAAAATGAATAAAACATAATAATAATAATTATTATTAAGACACCTTGCATGTAATAGTGGCCTTTATACAAGCAGGTAGTGCTTTGTGATCCTGTGCCAGTGAGCTGTGTTTGTTGGCAAGCTCACTGACCTGGGGGGGTACTGTCATGCGACACCACCCCCCCAGCATTGGAAGGGTAGGTACAGGATTGCCCACAAGGACCCAAGTACCATATACTGTACTAAAGAGAAATCTTCTTTTGGCATAAGGCCCTGGACCTTTGCACCTAAGGGTGCCAGAAGACCCTGTGATTCAACTGAGAGATGGATTCTTTCCTCTGTGCATCTGAGTCTGTGGCCACATGGAAGCACAAGACTCAGAGGACTCTGCACTTCTGCAGCCCACATTAATCCCTGCTGTATGGAGTTGCAGGGCCTACGGGGCCCTGCACTTCTGTGGGCAGAAGAAGTCTTCCTTTGGTGGAGGGCCTAGAGGGCCCTGTGCATCTGCATCTCTCTGGGACCTGAATGAATAAGAATACGATTTTGCTATCTTAAACCTACCTTTGAAGAGTGTATCATTATAAGGCACTGGCTTGGAGCTGTACCTTGTGCTTTGTATAGGAGACTACAGGCTGGAGGGGAGGGGTGAACATTAGAATTGACAGCCCCAAGGAAGACCTCACCACTGATTCACCAAGACTCTAAAGACCCAAAACCCTAATGAATTTTCATTTTACTGCTTGGGGTGGGGTGGGAGTGGGGAATTGGAGTTGGAAACCATAATGCCACATTTCCATACTTTTGTGGTGTTAAGTTGAATCTTTTCATCTGTCTGTCTGTCTGTCTGTCTATCTATCTATCTATCTATCTCTCTCTGAACCTAATTGTGGCTGTCACGTACATTCCCCCTAACATGGTTGACTCTTGCCTAAACTTCTTTCTTGGTTACGTCAGTTGCCTGAACTGATGCATAAAAAATTAATCTTTGGCAATTTTAACATCAGCTGGCTCTCAGCACATGCCAAGTGGTACAAAAACAAACTGGCTGACCGCTGCTTCAACTAGATGGTCAAGTCCCCAACTCATGTCAACTATAAAAATCAACAGAAGCACTCATTGACTGGATCCTGGCTTCCCACCCTGAAAGGTTCTCACTGTAAAAGTACTACCAGATCTAATTAGTAATCAATTGCCTATTAACTGCCCCTGGTCCACCGGAAGGGGGAAACTGCTTACAAAATTCATGCACACCTGCTGCCTAAATGGAGAGAGATTCACCAATCTTTGAATCCACCATTATAACACCAACTGGCAATACTTGGACTGCACTCCAGACATCAACCTTGTCTTTGACTGCTCCATAATGTTATTCAAAACTGCATGTGACCACTTAGCTCTGCAATTTATTTTTTTATTTATTTAGTTTTTGTTGACTGGGTAAGTGCACTAGACAAAGTCTTCCAATTTTCAGGCACGACCCAGGGGAGGGGGACATGGATGAATGCCAAGTGATCTTGAACTAGATTAAGCTGTTGATGGTATTTTTAGAAAGAAGAGACTCCAAGGAGACAGCAGTCACTAGCTCACCTCCAAACTCCTTGCTGTTTTCAAAGCACAGGAAAAATTATGTGCATCATACAAAGAATCGGGCTTCCACCAGGCCTTACAGAAGTAAAGATCTGAGAAACTGGTGTAACTGTGCCATTTGTAAATCCAAAAGTGAGCAAGGAGTTTGGAGGTGAGCTAGTGACTGCTGTCTCCTTGGAGTCTCTTCTTTCTAAAAATACCATCACTGGGACGAAAACATACCAGGATACACTATCTACAGGAGGGACAGGGAGGGTAAAAGAGGAGGAGGAGTAGCACTCTACATAAGGGAAGAAATCAAAGCAACAGAACAAAAGGGTAAATAGGGAGGAGAAGAAGCACTGTGGTTCAATTTGGAGGCAGGCGATGGCACCACAATCTGCACAAGGGTTGTATACAGACTTCCTCTCAGGGGGAGGAAGTGGACAAGGAAATGATAGAAAGTATACTTAGAATGGCAGAAAAAGGGGAGATATTGCTGATGGGTGATCTGAATATGCCAGATGTTAACTGGAATGCAGTTGCAGCAGCCACTTCTAAGAGTGGGGTTATTCTAGATGCCCTACAGAGGACATGCCTTAGACAACTAGTATTGGAACCCACTTGAAAGGGAGCAATCTTAGACCTGGTTCTCTCAAAAGGAGATGGAGAGAGGATCACAGATGTAGAAGTGGGTAGCCATCTGGGAACTAGTGACCATCGAACAGTATGGTTCACAATAAACACAGCAATAGAGTCAAGCCATACAAAGACAAATGTACAGGGAGCATGTTACCTAGACTATGGGCATTAGTATTCATTACCTTCCATTTTTTGATGGCCTTACCCCTTTCAAACAACATGAAGTCTTGCTGTATTCTGACTATTGCAGTTAGGTCCTGACTTTCAACTGCCCCGGAGAACAAAGAGATAACTTTCCATGGCCAGCATGGAACGTTCAGCGCGAGCTCAGTTGAAACCCCTGTCTGCTGTTGTTTAAACTCCAACCGTCAGATTCTTTACTCTGCCTCACTGAACAGTCACTCTGGAGATTTCTCCTTTGCTTGGTTAAGAAAAAGTCAGTTAAAGTGTCGTTTTCACTCGGTTTCTACCGAATTCCTGCTACTGAACCTGTGGGTTTAAGTCTCTGTCTGTGGTACCATGAGTACTAGATAAGTTTTGCATTTAGTTTCTGTGTGGAACTTGTAAATATTGGATCAGTTTGGCTTGAACCAATCAGATTGGTCTTAAAAACATTTTGAATTTATTAGAGTGTGGTAACCGGTCCGTATCAGTTCAAAAAACCCCAGATTTAATCATGTTTTTTTCCAAGACCCATAACACGGTCAGGAACCCATAGGGGTGTCTTGCCTGGCAGATTTCCGAGAAAAGGGTGAGTTTTGGATAGGACTGGCCGTGTCTGAGAAACCCAAGAAAAAAAATGGGCCCACTAGGTTTCAACACTGTAGTGTGTGTGGGGAAGCCTTTGCTAAGGCTGATCCCCACATCACCTGTGTTTATTGTCTGGGGTTTGACCACCTCGATTCAGACTGCCAAATTTGTAAAAGTTTATATCAAAGCTATCCTGGATAAGAGAGTAGGTAGACTGAGGAAAAGGGAGGCCGAGAAGTCTGCTGACCCGGATGGCCAGCCCGGTTCAGTTCCAACTGAACCAGAAGGAGTGCCCTCTGCCCAGGGCGAAACTTCTTCGGGCAAAAGGAGAGCCAATTCTGAGGAGTCGGTTCCAGTTAAAAGGAAGAGAAGAGAAAAATCATCTGGTTTGGATCCACAAATTCTTTCTCTGACCGCTGATGAAATAGCCAAAGCGATAAGGATAGTTCAATTGCTAACTTCGGTTCCGGCCGAACCGGCACCATCTGGCAGGGGCTCGGTTTGGTCGGTTCCCCGGTTCTGGATTATACTTTAGAAGAATTTTATGAACCTGAGGAGGAGGAGGGAGAGTATGAGGATGATGATGATGGTGATTATGAAAGTCTAGATGTGCCTATTGACCCGGACATCTCCTCAGACAGACCTTCAGGTGTTTCTCCTCCTAGGCTTTCTGAGTCCCCTTCCCACTTTATGTTTTACAAGAAAGTAGCTGAAACCCTCCAGCTTTCAATGGAAGAAGCAGTAGAGGATCAGGAGGAGCCTGATTTTGTTGAGATGATGGACATCCCAGAGTCCAGAAGACTGTCTATTCCTCTCCATAAATCTTTTGGGAAACAGACATTTAAAATTTTAAAGACTCCTAATTCCATACTTCCTGTGGACAGATGAATGGACAGGAAGTATACCCTTTCAGGCTCGGACGTGGAGTTCCTTTCCCAGCAAAGCAGCCATGTTTGGGTAATGCAGGCTGCTGCCTGTGATAAGGCAAATATTCCCTTGGAATCTCACCCCCCCAGATAAGGACTCCAGGAGGATTGATGCCATGGCAAAGAAGCAGTACATTGCAGCATCTTTGGGACTCAGGCAGGCCAGCTATATGGCCTACACAGCTAAATACCGAAAGTCTAGGTGGGACACTGTGCTGGCTCTGGCTAAACAGGCCCCTGGCCAGCTTGCCAAGGAGCTGGAACAAGTGGCTGCAGATGGGATTGAGGCATCCAAGGTGCAATTTCATGCTGCTGTGGATTCCAGTGATGTTTCATCTAGAGTCTTGGCTACATCTGTGGCCCTTCAGAGGATGGCTTGGCTCAGATGTACTAGCCTATCACAGGATACCCAGGCTAAGGCCATGGATTTCCTTGTCATTGATAATTCTCTGTTTGGGGAGCAGACAGATAACTACATGATAAAGATGGACGAGTACAGGACCACCTACAGGAGTGCTCAGGCCAAAGAAAGGCAAGCCATTCCTCAGAGACAGCATTCCGGGGCAGAGGCAGTCCCTTTCAAAGGCCTTTTTACCAAGCCCAGGCCTCCTCTTCTGCTTATGCTTAGAGGGGTTTTTCAGAGGGAGAGGCAGACAGAGAATGAGCAGGCCTGCTTCCACCCCTCAGCCTAAACCCCCTGCCAAGCAGACACCCTGATGGGTCTGCCCGGGCAGATTCTCCAATACCTGTAAGGGGCAGGCTTGCTTACTTTGTCCAGAACTGGAAGTCTCTGACATCAGACAAGTGGGTCCTGGAAGTAGTAAGCCAGGGACTGGTTCTCAGCTTCAAAAAATTTCCCAAGATGAGAACCAGATCCTTTCCACCTGCAAATCCATCAGAGACCCTTGCCCTAGAGGCAGAGGTTTCTTCCCTCCTGGCTCTCAGAGCCATAGAAATGGTGTCTACCCTACACAGGGGCAAAGGATTGTACTCCAGGTACTTCCTAACCCCCCCAAAAAAAACAGGAGAATGGCAGCCCTTCCTGGATCTAAGATATCTGAACAAGCACCTTTTAAAACCAAAATTCAAAATGGTGACTCTGGGAATAATTCTGCCCTCTCTAAGGCCAGGGGACTGGCTAGCCTCCCTGGACCTCAAAGATGACTATTTTCACATTCCCATCAGGTGTTCCCACAGAAAGTACCTCAGGTTTGAATTGCCCTCAGGCCACTATCAATTCAGAGCAATGCCCTTTGGCCTATCATCAGCCCCAAGGGTGTTCACAAAGTGCCTGGCAGTAGTGGTTGCTTTCCTAAGGAGAAAAAATATTTCCATCTTTCCATACTTGGACGACTGGCTCATAGTGGGTCAGTCTTCAGACCAAGTCAAGTCACATCTGCAAATAACTCAGCAAGTGCTCACTTCCTTAGGATTTCTCCACAACCTTCCAAAGTCAGTTCTCGAGCCAGTACAGCTCCTCACCTTTATAGGGGCAGAACTGGATGCAATAAGGGCACGAGCCTTCCTTCCCTTGGACAGGACAAGGACCCTTATAGAACTTGCCTCTTCATTCACCCTTCAGGTGTCTCGACCAGCAAGGCATTTCCTGCAACTATTGGGCAACATGGCAGCCTCTACAGCAGTGGTCCAGGGGGCAAGATTTCAGATGAGGGACATTCAGTTCCACTTAAGAACCTTCTGGTCCTAAAGAAAGGATTCCCTTACCAAACTAGTCCCAATGACTTGAACCCTGATCCAGGCTTTGCAGTGGTGGTAGGATCAGGACAATTTGAGACAGGGAGTTCCTTTTGTCAGTCAGTCTCATTTGGTGATGCTCACCACAGATGCCTCCCTGCTGGGCTGGGGAGCCCACTTGGAGGATCTTACCACCCTAGGAATGTGGTCACCTCAAGAATCTCTGCTTCACATTGATCTGTTGGAACTCAGAGCAGTGTTTCTGGCACTGCAAGCCTTTTCCAAATCTGAACAGAACAAGGTGGTCCAGATTAGAACAGACAGTACCACCACAATGTGGTACATCAACAAGCAAGGAGGCACTCAGTCTACGGCCTTGTGCACAGAAGCAATGAAGCTGTGGTCTCTGACCTACTCCCTGCAAACTTCTCTGATAGCAGTTCACCTCCCAGGGAAGGACAATGTCCTAGCAGATGCTCTTAGCAGGATGTCCCAGGGCCATCACGAATGGACCCTAGATCCCCTAGTTTTGAAAGTGATTTTCTTGAGATGGGGCACTCCACAGATAAATCTTTTTGCAGCCCCAGACAATCACCAACTTTCTCTGTTTTGTTGCAGATCCCCAGACTTGGGCTCAGTCCCCCTGGATGCTCTGATTCTGAATTGGGAAGGGAAATTCCTGTATGCTTCCCCCCTTCCCTCTCCTGTCCTTCTTCAGAAGCTCTGGGTGGGGGTTGCCTTTCAGTAATCACACCCTTATACTAACTGTGACACTCATAGCTTGATTTAGGAGTTATCTGCTTCAGCAGTGTTATCTTATATCAATTAAATTTATATGCAGTAGGATTCTTTGTATGTGTGTTCCACCAAGCACATCTGACGCAAGGTTCTTTCTGGCTGAAGGCAGTATTGTACTGTTAAACTTCTCTGACATCATCTTTTTTTTTTAAATGAGTATCTTAAACCAATGGGGATTTTTTTCTGTTTTTCTCTGCATTATCTAGCTGTTATAAGTATTGTATTTTTTAAACAACTGCTATGAGCTTCTGAAGAAGGACTGGTTGGTCCGAAAGCTAGAGCACTTTGTTCTTGTTGTTACATCTATGTTGGTCCATTAAAAGGCATCAAATCATTTGCTTCTGGATCACCTTAGTAATGCTGTTTCTTCTAATAGAGTCTTGCTGTATTCCGACCTCCCCCCTTCCGCCTCCCCTCTCAGAACCTGGATTTTTGGGATGTGAGTGGGCAGGAGCAGTGTTGGCACCCTAGAGGTGCCCCTTTTTCACCCTCCTTTATTTTGGGTGTGTGTTGTATTTTGTTTTTTGGGTTTCCTGACTTGAGTCTTTGCTTTGAAACCAAAAAACTCTGTTTTAATAAATTTAGCTGCCAGTTGGCTAGTGTGAGTTTTACAGTTTCCACACAGAACTTCTACGGAGTATTGCTCGAAAAGATCTGACAGTTGGAGTTTAAACAACAACAGACAGGGGCTTCAACTGAACTCGTGCTGAACGTTCCATGCTGGCCATGGAAAGTTAACTCTTTGTTCTCCGGGGCAGTTGAAAGGCAGGACCTAACTGCAATAGTCAGAATACAGCAAGACTCCATTAGAAGAAACAACATTACTAAGGTGAGTATTTTTTCTTTTGCCCCATCCCTGTCCTTACTGCCTTTGCCTTTTTCTCCATTTATCCCTGCCCTTCTCCATATTGACTTCTCTATCTTGGTGTTCACCTCACTAACTACCCTGATGTTTTGAAGGGGGCTAGGATTTCCCCACTCCTTTTCAGTGTCTCCTCCCTTGGCTAATTTAAATGCTTGCCAATGAAGCATTTAAACGTATCACTGAGGATCCTGGTTCCCCTCCTGGACACTTGCAGATCATTGCACCAGTATAGGCCTGTATCCCTCCAGGTGGACCCCTCAGTCCCCAGTAAAGCCAAATATCTGAGCTCTGCATGGGTTTTCCAATCACTGATTGAATCCCATGGTGTGAAGCACCCTAGCCTCACCCAAGCCATAGACAGGCAGCACATCTAAGAAGATTACTGTGCGTGCTACTTGTCTAAGGCCCCTCCCCAACTCCACAAACTCCTCGTGCACTGCTCTGATCCCTTTCCCACCCAAGTCATTTGTCCCTAGGTAGATATGGATATCCAGCTCTCTTCCCCATGCAGCTGCTCCCATGATCCTGAGGATTCAATCCCTGTCCCTCCAAGCCATGGTGCCAGGTAGGCACCTTGCCTTCCTCCCCCCCTTCCCCAGTTCTACCCTCCTAACAATGGGGTCCCCCACCAGGAGTTGTTTCCTTCCCCTGTGGGGTCCTATGCCACCCTCCTGTGGGTCCCCTTTTTGGAGGTTCCCAGCATCCTCCTTGGGCTTCTCTGTGGGTACCTCCATAGAGGAACCGCACTCTGCCAGAACAGCATATGAATTGTGGAGAGGTACATCTGGAGGGATGCACCTCCATTCCACCACCTTCACCTTCCTTGAGCCCACTTTGGTCCAACTGCTCTTCTTTCTTGGCAACCTCTGAGGCATCAGTGGCAGCCCTGGTGGTCCCTGGGTGGAAGAAGCTGTCCCCCGAATCCTGGCCAACTCAGCCTGGAGACGAGCAACCTCCTCCCTCAGCCCAGAGAGGTGCCTGCAGATGGGACAACACTGCTTCCTCCAGAATGTCTCCAGGAAGGCTCCCACACCACAGCCACTGGACTGCACTGCACCACTCCCATCATGTCTTATTTGTGACCCTTCAACTGTTGTTTCGTATGCTTACTCTTTCCTCTCTCTCTCTCACTCTGTTTATTTATTGATTTATTTATTTTTTTCTCCCTACTTTCCAACTGCCTTTGTACCCTTAAAGCTCCTGCTCGTCCTTTTCTGGGACAGGATGTTCTTGTATTCCTCAGTAGTCTCCTTCTTACTTGCTCAGAGTCAGACTTCCTGCAGGGGGGATGGAGAACTACTCTTTTCCTTCTAGGATGGTGAGTCTTTTGTGGCTCTGTGATCACTCCCTTCCTGCTCCCAAACAGGAAATTCCTGTTGTCAGTCAAATCATGTGCCTGTAAAAGTGCAACTAGCTAAGGGGGGGAGGGCTGTATTGTCCCAGTAGTGTAATAAGTTTCTAACAGCACCTCCTTTCTCTTGCTGTTCTCTGCCAAAAGCTATCTGGGGGGATCTGTACGGCTGTCTGGCATGACGTTGCCCGACAAGCTGTATACCGACACCAGTTTCCCGTCATAGATTTTCCCCGCTAAATGAAATCGCGGTTGACATTTCCCCAACATTAACAATAGTGAAATCGGCAAACAAGTTGCACAGCACATTAGTCCAAAAACACAACTTAGCCTGGAATAAAAAACCTCTTCTTTGACCATGCATCTTGCAGCACAAATCATCGAGATGATGCAAAGCCAAATCCAACTTGCAGTTTTGCTCTGCCTGAAAGTAAATAAAAGGCTCCATTTTACTAGCGCTTCAGTAGGTTACTTGTTCCCTGATAGTTTCCAGTTTAGTGGCATTTTGTACTTGTAGTAGTTTTAAAACTATATTACCTGCAAAGAGTGTCTGGAAGGCAATTCCCTCCTCAAGTGTTAGAGGGCGAATGCTTGCTAGCTGAGTTCCTTTATAGAAATGCCACCAGACCGGGCATCACTTGTCACTTGAGCAGACATGCTCAAACACGTCTTCACATAGAAACATGTGATGTGACACAGGTTGTGACCACCTTTCATATGGAAATATGCAGACCTAGAAACAATTGCTAGAGGGGAGCTCTCCCCTATTGGGCACTGACTGATGTAGCAGGGGGAAAAAACATACTCTTTCACAGCTCCACTTTATTATAAACAGTTTCATTTTTACAAATAGGGAAAGGAGTGCAGGAGAATACTCAGGGGGTCACATAGGGACCATGGCAGAGGGGGTCCAAAAGGACACTACCAAGGAAGCAGGCAGGTAACTGGGGACCCTCACAAAGGAGGGACAGAGGGACAACATTCTCAGGGAAGTAGGCAGATGGCCAGGGCTGGACAGAAGGAAGCAAGGCGGGGAGGTGGATCAGACCTTGCACTCAATAACCACTTCAATTCTCTTCTTCTGCTCGAGGATGAGGGGGGTGATGTAGCCACGACAGGGGTGGTTAGAGACGGAAAGGGAGTGGGAGGCAGGAGGCTTGGGCCAGATAGCAGGAAGAACGGGGGACCTGGAATGCAGGAGAATGGGGGGAGCAGTGAATCAGAGCAGGAGGGGCAGGGGGAAGAGGGAGGAAAGCGCAAGGAGAAGGACCAGTTGGGAGGAAAGGTAAAGGAGAAGGACCAGAGGTACAAAGAGGATTCAGTAAAGGGAGCTGAGGGTTTAGGCCAGGGGAGCACGACGAACAAGGAGGAACTAAATGGAGACAGGAAGGAAGGGAGGATGAGCCAGCCTAGTTTAGCAGATGGGGGAGAAGGACCAGTTGCGAACAGTGAGGGGGGAATTAGCAAGGTACAGAAGGATACTCAGGAGGAGGAGAGGCATAGGATTGGAGGGGAGGGGGTGGCCATGGTAAATAAGGAGGGGGTGGCATGTGGCACCCGGATAGGGGGAGGAACAAGGAGCCGGCTGGGTGGAGGGGCCAGTAGAAAGGATGAGGGACATGGAAGGGGAATGGAGGAAAGGAGGTCAGAGTGCTCCTGCTGGGGGATTCTATGATCAGGGGTATCAAATGGGATAGGGAGAGAGAAACCTGGCCAGTTAGAACAAGATGCTTCCCTGGACTAACGGTGCACAGGGCTAAGCATGAGGTATATCAGCTGGCAAAGGATTGTGGGGGTTCCCCAGACATACTGGTCCACCTGGGTACAAATGACATTGAGGGAAATAGCGAGCTAGAGATACAGGCAAGATTCAGGGAGCTTGCCAGGGTCTGTCATGACATAGGATGCACAGTTTCCTTCTCAGAAATCCTGCGGTGCCAAGGGCTAGTGGGGAACACAAAAGGAAGATTAGGGAGATAAACCAGTGGCTCAGGGAGTGGTGTGAGGCCAGAGGGTATGGGTTGATGGGGGATTGGGGGGAGACCTGGGAGGATAAGGAGCTGTATGCTAGAGATAGACTCCATCTCAATTTGGAGGGAGGGAATCCTAGTTGAAAATAGAGGGTTCATTGGTGAAAGTGGGTTTAAACTTGTGAAGGGGGTGGGATGGGAGAAAAGGCTGTCAGGGGTGCCGATAAGGAGGGACTCTGTCTCCACCCCTGGGACAGGAGGATTGCAGGAAAGGCGACACTGGCAAAGTGCAGACCAGGGAAACAGAATCCCCATGGGAACATGAGCAGGAGAAATGGAACTATAGGGAAAGGGTGGAAGGTAGTCCTGCTAAATGCCAGAAGCTTGGGCAATAAAATGCCTGAGCTCCAGGCGATGCTAACTGAGGGAGCAGTGGATGTGGCAGCGGTCACTGAGACTTGGGCCACTGCAGGACATGACTGGGACCTGAACCTGGAGGGTTACACTATGTTCAGGAAGGACAGGGGGGAGGGAAGGGGAGGAGGGGTAGCAATAATAGTCAAAAACTGCATTGGCATAGGGGGAGTAGAGGAGGCGGAGGGAACCGTGGAGGCGATTTGGGTCACCTTGATAACAAGGGGGGGCAAGAGAGTAAAAATAGGAGTGGAGTATAGACCCCCTGCCCTGGTGGAGGAGCTGGAGGACAGTCTGGTGGCAGATGTTGGGAAGCACTGCAGACTGGGCAGAGGAACGGTGGTGGTGTTGGGGGACTTAAACATGCCAGGAACAGACTGGGAGACTATGACATCCTCTGTGACCAGGGAACAGAGGTTGTTGGATGTCTTTCAAGACGCGTTCCTAACTCAGCAGGTGAGGGAACCGACCAGGGAGGCGTGGGTACTGGATCTGGTCCTGGCAGACAGTGACCAGATTGGGGGCCTGGAGGTAAGGGACCCATTGGCGGGGAGTGACCATGCCACAGTCTGGTTCTGCCTGGACCTAGGGAGGGGTAGAAGGCTGCACAAAGACGGAAGTAACCTACTTGTGGGGCGATTTTAAGGAAATGGGAAGGATCCTTAAGAGCATTTGGATGGGATTGGGCGACATGGACGCTGATAGTAGGTGGGAAATCATCAGGAGAGGGTGCAGGATGCTACCAGCACCTGTGCAAGAGTAAGACGAAACTGCGGTAGGGCCCAAAACCTCGGTGGTGGACCAGGGAGGTCCAGGAGGTGGTGCGGGAAAGAAAGCAGCCTATAAGCAATTCAAGTGCTCAAGGAGTGAAAGGGATCGGGGAGTATGAGCTGATGGCTAGAAGGGCCACTAGAGTGGTGAGGGTGGCTAAGGCAAGGAAGGAGCAGAACCTGGCCAGGGAAATTAGGGGAGAGGGAACAAGGGGTTCTTTAGATACATTGGGGAAAAATGAAGGGTGAAGGGGCAGATTAGCAGGATTAAATCAGGGGAGAGATGGACACAAGACCCGGGGGAGCAGGCTGAGGTACTAAATGAGTACTTCACCTCAGTTTTCACTAAGGAAAATGGGGGTGCTGCATCATACATGGGAGGAGACGGAGATACTGAGGAGGGCAGGACCCTTACCGATCGGCGGGTCTGGGGAGAGGGGAAGGCATCACTGGCAGGTGGGGGGAGGGCTAAGCAGGGAGAAGAGGTACCAGAAGTGGAAATCACAGCAGAGAGAGTGAGGGAAGCCCTCAGCTCCCTTAAGACGGAGAAAGCACCGGGGCCGGATAAATTACATCCCAGAATGATGAAGGAACTTGCGGATGTCCTGGCGAAACCCCTGGCGGAGCTTTTCACCATCTCTCTGAGGACAGAGTGGGTGCCCCAAGACTGGAAGGTGGCGCATATAGTGCCTATCCACAAGGGGGGATCAAGGGAGGTGGCAGGGAACTACAGGCCTGTCAGCCTGACATCGGTGGTGGGCAAGGTGATGGAGGGCATTGTCAAGGAGAGACTAGGGGGGGACTTGGATAAGTCAGGATGCCTGGACGATAGACAGCATGGATTCATCCCGGGAAATCGTGTCAGACAAACCTGGTGGAGTTCTATGACTGGGTGACAAGTGCCTTGGACCTGGGTAGACCAGTGGACGTCCTCTTTCTAGACTTCAGCAAGGCATTTGACTCTGTTCCTCATGTGGGCCTGTTGGATAAGCTGGGAGAAATGGGGTGGGGAACCAGATGATCAGATGGATAGGCAATTGGCTCCAGGACCGGACCCAGAGGGTCGTAGTTGGTGGGATAGTCTCATCCCCAAGGAGGGTCATTAGTGGGGTCCCACAGGGATCAGTCCTTGGGCCCCTTCTGTTCAACGCCACGTATCTGACATAAGGACAGGAATCAGGAGGGAGATGAGTCTCTTTGCAGATGACCTGAAACTGGGGGCGGTGGTGCATGGGAGGAGGGGAGGTGGCCCTACAGGGGACCTGAAGGCTCTGGAAAGATGGTCTAGAAAGTGGAAGCTGAGGTTCAATGCAGGGAAATGCAAGGTACTCCACCTGGGGGCCAGAAACCCAGGCCAAGTGTACATCCTGGGGAAATGCTACAAGTCTCGATGGCTGAGAGGGACCTGGGGGTGGTGGTGGATGTCAAGATGAACAACTTTGAGACTTGTAGGAGGGCAGCAGCCAAGGCCAACAGGATGCTGGAATGCATCGCTAGGGGGATCACCTCCAGAAGGAGGGAAGTGATACTCCCTCTGTATAACTGCTTGGTGAGGCCGCACCTTGAGTACTGCGTGCAGTTTTGGAGGCCACACTTAAAGAGGGACATTAACCTCCTGGAGAGGGTCCAGAGGAGGGCAACCAAAATGATTTGGGGCTTGGGGGACAGGACCTATGAGGAGAGGCTCGAAGAGGTAAATATGTACATGTTGGAAGAGAGAAGGGACCGGGGGGACATGATAGAGGTCTTCAGGTACATGAAGAGGGTAAATGGGGAGGAACAGTCAGGGTGCTTCGAAGGAAGGAGGAGGGGGCCACTAGAGGGCATGGGTGGAAGCTGGAGGGGGGAAGATTCAGGGGAGAAAGGAGGTGGCGCTACTTCACTGAGAGGGTGGTGGAGCCATGGAATGCACTGCCTAGGGGGCTGGTGGAGGCAGAGACAGTGGAGGGGTTCAAGAGGGGGTGGGACAGGTACAGGGGAAGGGTTCTGGAAGCAAAATCCAATGCAGCAGGAATATCCGGAACTGGGAAGGGAGAAGCCAGAGAAGGCGAGGGGAACAGCAAGATCAGCTCCCAGGGTGGGGGCTGACCAAACGAGCAGACACGAAAGACAGTTACGCCTATTCTGCTGGCATTTTAGTATGTTAGTAAATAGTTGAGTCCTTTAGGGGTACAATAGACCCAGATCAGGAAATTCACATATTGCATGTCTCTAAAACATGTCTAGGCTTTCAACATATTACCTCAACAATTCCTCATAGAGATAAATGTACAAACCAAAAGTATATATTTCACAAGAAATGCCATAGTAGTGCTTGAGAAAAATATTGCTTCAAATAAACATATTTGTATTTTAGCCTAGCCAATAATTTGTTGGTGGGGGGGGGGGGGGCAGAGTGTTAAAAAACTTTGATTAGGGTATCTGACTAGTTATGGGTTTATCTGATACAAATATTGAGTAACAGAAGACTTGGTATGCAGTATACACTTGGTTGGATCATTCAGGTACATATTTAAAAATCTGCCAGTCAAGCAAACAACATTTGGGAAAACATTGCGTTGGCAAATTTATCTGCGGGAAACAGATCACGGGCAATAAAGAGTCGGGAAAACTTATGATGGGCAACCATACTAAACCCATCTAGGGCAGTTTTAAATACAAACACCTAGCTTCCTGCTACCTAAGCTAGTCCCCCTAATTCACAGTTCCCTTCTTCGCCTAGCTAACTGCACAGAAAACAGTTCCCTTCACCCAACTCAGACAAATACAAGGCTCAGTCCTTGGCCCCTGCTATTGATTTTGTTATTAACAAGGTGCCAGAAGTTTGTGTCCACTCAAAAGCATTAATGTATGCTGATGACACAGTCATCTTCACCTCACATCGCAACATACAGACACTGAAATCAACCTACAATCTGACTTTGGCAAGGTCTGTTATTGGTTCACATCCAAAAGGCTGGTCATTCATGCCAAGGCTACCGGATCTCTTCTGTTCTGGAGCACCCATGCCCTGAAAGGTGTGCCTGAGCTGCACATCACAACACCAGCTGAGGATCCCATTAAACAAGTCCAGGTCTTCAAGTACCTGGGTGTACAACTTGATTCAACCCTATACTTCAAATCTCATGCAGATTCCCTGGTCAAACATACCCACCAATGCCTTGGCTTGCTATACAGAAATAAGCACCAGCTCACCCCTAAAGTAAAAAGAACTCCTAGTTTCCATCCTCATCATCTTAGGGATTGACTATGGCATGGTAATCCACTCTGCAGACAGTAACACTGCACTCAGTGGAATCTTAGTAGTGTTCAACTGAGTTTGCAGATCTGCAATCATCATAAAAACAAACTCCAACTGCTATGACCTATACCTGTCCATGAACTGGGCTTCCTTTCCATCTCTGAGAAAACTTCAATGAAGCCCTTCTATGAAAGAGAGTACTTCTTGGTGAAATGCTGCTGGAGGTCTTCAACATCTTCTCCCCGATCATGAACTAATATGGAACTCAATCAATGGGAGATCCTTGGAGGTTCATTTACCAATGGCTTTGCCATGATAATCTTCAGTGGTCTTTGATCAGATTCCACTTCCACTTCTTTTCCAGAGATGTAATGATGAAATCTTTAACAAACAAATACCACTGCCAGGTTTTCCTTCTCCATCTGTGCATAGTTCTTTTGTATCTGAGTTAGCAATCAGGATGCATAATCTGCTGACCTAGCATCCTGCATCAGGACTGCACCCAGTCCCTGCTTACGCATCTACCTGCAAGGTTACTGGCTTTTTTACATCAAAGAATTTAATAACTGGTGTTTCAGTCACTAGTTTCTTCTGTCTCTTAAACGCCTATTGATGAGCATCCTCCCAATGCCATTCCACATCTTGTTTCACACACTCTCTAAGTGTAGCAGTTTCTTGTGGTAGATTGGGTATAAATTGTGTAAGGCAAGTTATCATTACTAAAAAGTACTCTATCTCCTGTTTATTTGTTGGAGTAGGCATTTTTCTGATAGCTTTTACTTTGCACTTATCTATTTTTAAACCATCTACACTAAGTACATGTCCAATGTATTTAATCTCTGTCACTTCCAACTGACACATTTGTTAAGCTTTAGATTGTGTTCCTGTGCTCACTGTAGCACTTGTTGCAGTCTGTAGTTGTGCTACTGTGGTGTACTGCCCCATACTAGCACATCATCAATATATCTCCATTCCTCTGATTTCCTGAAAATGTCTTGAACCATTTGTTGAAAGATTTCAGGAGCTGAACTACTCTCAAATGGCAAATGCAGAAATGTATACCTGCAAAAGGTGTATTGAAGGTTGTAAGGTCAGTAGTCTCTCTAGTCAAATGAATTTGCCAAAAATCTGAATTGGCATCTAAAATGCTAAACACTGAGGCACCTTTCAGTCTACTGGCAATCTCTTCCACTGTTGGTATTTGACAGTGCTCTCTCTTCGCCATTCTGTTAAGTTCTTTGGGATCTAAACAGACCCTCAAACTTCAATTAGGCTATTACACTATGATAAGTAAACTTACCCAGTCTGTTGCTTTGTGAATGGGTTCAATTATATTTCATTCTACCATTGTTTTAAACTCCAGACTCGGCTTGTCTCAAAGTGCTGTTGATACTTTCTATGTGCATGCATGATGGGAGTTACCATTTGGTCACCTATGATATATCTGTGATCCAGACAACCAGTACCCTTAAAACATTTTCAGATTCTTGTAACAGCTGACCATATTTACTTTGGTGTACAATGTCTTTGTTCACAACCATCACTAATTGCACAAGGTGGAGTATGACACATGCTTTAAGAGTGAGCACTGGCTCAGTTACATCTTGTTCAGTCACGTAGAACTCTAAATTCTCAAGTTTGCCTTTGTCTATACACGGTATATCTACTTTTCCAAAGATGGGAATTAGCTGTCCCTCATAACTTCTCAGTCTCACTTTTGTATTGATGATTCTTTCTCTACATTCTATTTCTCTGTAAACTCAATTCAGAATTACATTCACCTGTGCTCCCATATCTAGCTTGAATCTCATTCTGTCACCATTACTAGTTAGTTCAGTATGCTATTCCCTCACCGCAACAGTACTTTCTGCAGTCACACTTCCAGTGAAGAATTCCTCATTTTCACTGTCCGATTTCTGTTGATCTATTGTAGATACTATTTTGGTCCTACACATGCACGCCAAGTGATTTTTTCTGTTACACTTCCTACATGTCTGACAAAACACAGGGCAGGTTCTAAACGTGTGCTGTGAACCACACTTCAAACATTTATTTTCCCATTTTTCATCAAGGCTGTTACTACTAAAATTCTGTCTGCTGCTCTTATTCTTTCTTACAGTAAAGGGTTTTTGTTTTACAGCATGCACTACACTGTTCCCTTGCTCACCCATTTTTTTGCATCTGACTTTCTGTTATAGCTGCAGCTCTACAGATACCAGTAGCCATTTGTAAGATTAGATCAGCCTCTCTTAACAGTCTTACATGGAGCTGATCTGACTGTATTCCACAGACAGTCTT
Organism: Neoceratodus forsteri; assembly: GCA_016271365.2. NCBI lineage: Eukaryota > Metazoa > Chordata > Ceratodontiformes > Ceratodontidae > Neoceratodus > Neoceratodus forsteri. The sequence goes on along the minus strand of CM028132.1, from coordinate 1,376,629,985 downwards.
TGATACGAGATTCACACCATTCTCCATATTCACGTGACTGTGCTAGTAACTTTAATTTAGTCACATACTGATATATACCTCCCTGCCCAGGACATGGTGGCCTATGTGCAACATTTGATGAAATAAAAAGAAAATCAAATATATTTGCTTTGAGGTTGGCTAGTTTTCTGCACACTTTGAATGAGAACCAACCAGAACTTGTTAGGACGCTGATGTGGATTCTGAACCTGATAATCTGGGTCAGGACCTTTTCCGGTCCGGTCATCACTAGAATTAACCTAGACTGGAGTGAAAATAGCCCCTATGAAAAGTATACATGTTAACATTGTTGACATCCTTCTCATCTTCCCCTGTGTTTAGTTCAGGTCTTGTTTCTGACCCTCAGGTTACCTTGAAAATGTTGATTGGAAAGAAGGTCCCTCCTAGAATGTGGGATGTACTATGGCTGGGTTGACATGGGAAACTAGGGGCTAGGAATAATACGAAACATAACGGGATCTAGGAACAATGCTGTCCTATACTAGGAGGTACCACTAGTTTCGAAACTCAGGAACACTTTTTTTTTTTTTGAGTGTCCTTACATACAATATTTTTGCACGTATATAGCAGCAGAAAAGAACATAGAAACATAGACTTTGACAGCAGATAAGGACCGGCTAGGCCCATCTAGTCTGCCCATTTCCCTATTTCCAAGCAGGATAGGTTTAGATCCTAGTTAACCAACAGCCTATTTCTTTCCCACCCCCACAAGAATTGCCTTATGTCTGTCCCATGCATTCTTGAATTCTCCCACAGTTTTAGACCTCAACCTCCTCAGGAAGGCTGTTCCATGCATCCACTACCCCTCTCTGTGATATAATACTTCCTCACATTGCCCTGAACCGCCTCCTTCTATCTTTAAATTGTGTCCTCTTGTTCTTGCAAGTCTCTTTTTCTGAAAGATGCTACCTCTTGGACTTTGTTGATTCCACTGAGGGTATAAAAGTTTCTATCATGTCCCCCTCTCCCTTCTTTCCTCAAGGGTATACATATTAAGCTCCTTTAGTCTCTCCTCATATGGCTTCTCTTGCAGACCCTGCACCATTTAGTTGCCCTCCTCTGGACTGCCTCTATCCTGTCTATGTCCTTGTGGAGATGGGGTCTCCAGAACTGGACACAGTACTCCAGATGGGGTCTCACCAACTGTCTGTACAGAGGGATAACAACTTCCTGTTTTCTGCTGATGATGCCTCTCCTATACATCCCAGTATACCCCAGCCTCCCTACTGCCTTCTCACATTGCTTGCTAACCTTGAGGTCATCTGATATGATTACCCCAGTCCCTTTCCTTTTGTTGTTGTTACTACCTCCCCACCCATTGTGTATTCTTCCCTGGGTTCTTGTTTCCAGGTGCATTATTTTCACTTCTTTGCATTGAATCCTAGCCGCCACACTTCTGACCATTCCTCCAACTTGCCAGTCCTTTTCATCCTTTCCATGCCTCCTTGTGTATCAACCCTGTTGCAGATCTTTGTGTCATCTGCAAAAAGGCATACTTTTCCTTCCAGTCCCTCTGCAATGTCAGTGATGAAGACATTAAAAAGGACTGGACCCAATACAGAACCCTACAGTACCCCACTAGTAACCCCCCTTTCTTCAGAGTGGACTCCATTTACAATTACCTTCTGTGTCCTGTTGTCCAGCCAATGTTTTACCTAGGCTACTCACCCTGGGTCCCACTCCCAGGCTGGTTAATTTGACTATTAATCTTTTGTGTGGGACTGTGTCAAATGCCTTGCTAAAGTCTAGGTAGGCCATATCCACAGCCCCTCCCTGGTCTACTACTTTGGTCACCCAGTCAAAGAAATCTATTAGATTCGTCTGACATGACCTTCCCGCTGTGAACCCATGCTGCCTTGGGTCCTGTGCTCCACTGGCCTCTAGGTACTCAACTATTCTTTCCTTCAGAAGTGACTACATCACTTTCCCTACCACAGAGGTCAGACTGACAGGTCTGTAGTTTCCTGCCTCTGTCGTGGACCCACTTTTGTGAAGAGGAATCACATCCGCCTTCCTCCAGTCCTCGGGTACCACACCATCCTCCTGTGATTTATTAAAAAGAGTAGCCAGTGGTTTCACTAGTTCCTCCCTTAATTCTTTTAGAATTCTAGGGTGAATTCCATCAGGACCCATTGCTTTGTCCACCTTCAGTTTTAGGAGTTCTTGCAGAACCTTTCTTCTGTAAAAGGACTGGGATCGACCTCAATCAAGAGTGCTTCTGTTAATTGGATTAGGCACTTCCCCTCCTCTTTATGAATACTGAGCAGAAATATTCATTCAGTATTCCTGCTTTTCATTGTCCCCTCTGCCCACCCACCGTTCATTCTATTCAGCCTCACTATCCCTCCCTTTGTCTTTCTATGCTCGCTGATGTACCTATAAAGGTTTTATCCCCTTCTTAACTGAGTTGGCTATCTTTTCCTCAGTTTGGGCCTTTGCTATTCTGACTTCCTTCCTGCTTCCTTCTGCCTTAACTGGTACAGCTCTCTGTCCTGCTCCTTCTGTGTTTCCTTATACTTCAGGAATGCTATCTTTTCTTCCTGACTTTCACAGCCACCTCTTTTGAGAACCATAGTGGCTTTTTCTTTCTATTTGATTTGTTTATTTGCTTCACACAAAGGCTTGTTGCCTCTGTGATGGCAGTTTTGATAATTCCATTGTTCCACACCTCCTTCTAGCCTGTTTGCTAGTGCTTTTCTGAGGCATCTCCCATCTTGCCAAAGTCAGCCCACCTAAAGTCCATTACCCTCACTTTTGTATGGCTTGACTCTGAGCTGAGTTTAATGTGAACCACACTGTTTGATGGTCACTTGTCCCCAGATGGCAACCCACTTCTAGATCTGAGATCCTCTCACTGCCCCCGTTTGAGAGTACGAGGTCTAAGATTGCTCCCCTCACGGTGGGTTCAGAAACTAGCTGTCTAATGCCTGCCACCTGTGGGGCATCAGAATGGCCCTGCTCTTGGATGTGGCTGCAGCAAATGTGCTCCAGTTAACATCTGGCATATTCAGGTCTCCCATCAACAGTATCTCCCCTTTCTCTGCCATTCTAAGAATGCCTTCTATCATATCCTTGTCCATTCCTTCCCCCTGACATGGGGGTCTGTACACAACCCCTGTGCAGATTGTGGTGCCTTTTCCGGTCTCCAAGGTGACCCACAGTGCCTCCTCTCCTCCCTGTTTACTCTTTTGTTCAGTTGCTTTTATCCCTTCCTTTACATAGAGAGCTACTCCTCCCCCTCTTCTCCCCTGCCTGTCTCTCCTGTAGGTTATGTACCCTGGTATGTTAACATCCCAGTCATGGTTCTCTGTGTACCATGTTTCTGTGACTGCTATGATATCCAGGCATCCCTCTTCCATTAAGGCCATCAGCTCAGGGAGCTTGTTGCCCAGACTACAGGCATTGGTACTCATTACCCTCCATTTCCTGATGGCCTTACTCCCTTTTGCCTCATCCCTATCCTTCCTGCTTTTGTCACTTTCTCCATTTACTCCTACTCTTCTCCCTATCGACACCTCTATGTTGGTGTTTGCCGCACTTACTACAGTGATTATTTGGGGGGGCTAGGATTTTCCTGATGCTTTCCAGTGCCCCCCCCTTGGTTAGTTTAAAAGCTTGCCAATGAAGCATTTAAACCTATCACTTAGGATCCTGGTTCCCCTCCTGGACAGATGCAGCCCATCATGCCAGTATAGGCTTGCATCACTCCAGGTGGCCCCCCAGTCCCCAATGAAGCCAAACCCTGAGCCCACACCAGTTTTTCAACCACTGATTGAACTCATGGTGGAACACCCTAGCCTCCTATGCCATAGATGGTAGCACCTGAGAAGGTTACCGTGCATGCTACTTGACCAAGGCCCCTCCCCAATTCCACAAACTCTTCCTGAACTTCTAATCCCTTTTAGCCAGGTCATTTGTCCCTAGGTGGACAATGACATCCAGTTCCCTCCCTAGTCAGCTGCTCTGGCAATCCTGAGATCTGCCTGTCCCTCCAAGCCATGGCACCAGGCAGGCACCTTACCTCCATCTCCTTCCTCCCAGTTCTACCTTCCAACAGTGGAGTCCCCACCAGGAGTTATTTCCTTCCCCTGCAGGGTCCCCTGCCACCCTCCTGTGGGTCTCCTTTGTGGAGGTTCCCAGCATCCTCCTTGGTCTCCACTGTAGATACCTCCACAGAGGAACCACACTTTGCCAGAATGGCATAGGAATTGTGGAGCAGTACAATGGGAGGGATGTGCCTCTGTTCCACCACCCTCACCCTCCCTGAGCCCACTGTGGTCCAACCGCTCCTCTTTCTTGGCAACCTCTGAGGCAACGGCAGTGGCACTGGTGGTCCCTGGATGGAAGAGGAGGTCCCACAAATCCTGGCCAACTCAGCCTGGAGATGAGCAACCTCCTCCCTCAGCCCAGAGAGGTGCCTGCAGATGGACAACACCGGATCCCAGAACATCTCCGAAGACTGCTGCTTCACAGCCACTGCACTGCACCACTCCAATCATGTCTTATTTCTGGCCCTTACCTGTTTGCAATTTCTCTTTCCTCTGTTTTCTCTCTCTCTCTCTCCTTACTTTCTGCCTGTGTGCCCTTTAAGCTCCTGATTGTCCTGTTCTGAGACAAGAATATCCTATATTTCGCAGTAGACCACTTACTTGCTCAGAGGCAGACCTCCAGCAGCTAGAGGGGGCCGGAGAGCTACTCTTGCCCTTCTAGGATGGTGGGTCCTTGGTGGTTCAGTGATCACTCACTTCCTGCCCCTAAACAGGAAGTTCCTGTTGTCAGTCAAATCCTGTGCCTATAAAAATAGAATGTTTACTTTTTTCTATTACCTACCAGGAATTGTTTTTTGGAATTCTGAGACCAGCCTGGGGCAAATATCACAGAGAAACTAACTATTTGGTTTGCAGTGGTAACAATTTTTTTATCTGGCAAGCAGGCTTCCAGTTTGTTATCCATCAACACATCACTCCTGTAACTGACTTGGAACACATTATTTCTCACTCTGTGCAGAGTATTCACTGCAGGGAATGGGATTCAGTACCTGGGGAGGTTTGGAGGACATGGTGGAAAAATAAACTATGGATCCTTCCACCTTGAATGGGGAAAATGCTCTAATGATGCAAGTGATGCTTTAACTTGCTGACAAGTTTGCAACAAGATTTTAATAAAATACAGAGGGAACTTGTTAAATTGAGATTGCTTCTGAATGAGAAAAAAACAGTGGATGATGTTTGGTAGAAAAGATTTTAAAGATTCAACTATTAAGGAGCTTAGATCTTTATCAGCCATTGACATAGAAAGAGTAAACTCCTATAAATATTTAGGAGTTATACTAGATAAAAATTTGACTTTTGAATTGCATATAATGTCAATAAGACTGAAGAGACTTCTGAGTTTCTTTTATAGGGATAGAACTCTCTTTAGTTTAAAGATTCAGAAATCATTGGTTTCTGCCTTATTTTTACCAGTGTTAGATTATGGTGACATAATTTACAAAAATGCAAAAAAAAAAATCATTGCTGTGTTCCTTTGATGTTCTCTTTAATAGTGCGTTGAGATTTATAATAAATCTTCCTTTTAGAACTCATTGTTGTGTGCTATGTCAAAATTCGGGTCTTCTTTCATTATTTGATAGAAGAGATTATCATTGGCATTTACTTGTGTATAAGTTTGTACAATGGTCATTGCCTATTTTTTTGTTAAATATATTGCAAGTAAGAATACAGAGTCAATATAATTTAAGATCTTCTGTCCAGAAAGGTTTTATTAGATCTAGAACCAGAACAAAATTTGGTGATAAAACAATTTCAAATTTAGTGCTTAAAATTTGGGAACTAATATCCAAAAGGTGGAAATGCACAGTATTGTTACCATTTAATCATTTTAAATCTTTTTTAATGACTTTATATAGCAAACACTGTAATTGTTATGGATAAATTATTGATATTTGAGTTTGTGTATAACTAAAATTAATCAATATTATATTGAAACTGAAATTATGTATGTATGTCTGTTTACGTGATGTTACGTTAAATGTGGATTCAATTGCAAAAGAGATAATTTAATCTCAATTTGAAATCCAAAAAAGTTTGAAAGTTTGAAAGTTGTGATGTATTTTTTTGTTTATGACTGTTTTATCTTGTTTCTCCTGTTGTTTTTCTAGATTTTCTACTTGTTCATTTGTTGAGTTAATTGTGAAGTTTCCTTGGTTTTTGATTCTGTGTGTTTTTTTCTGTTTCAATTAAAAAATTCCCTACTCTTTTGAAATATACAGTATATGGGAAAAGGGATACAAACATTTGACCCAGACCCAGTTTCAGCATTTGTAGAAGGAATTGTTAACTGGCTTCACTGGTGTTGGAAACAAGTCTGGGTACACAATGTGGTGGCTTGGTGGTGGTGTCTCTCATTTTTTTACTTCTTCCTTTTGGCCTTCATGATTTGACTGTATTGAAGTTTGTGCTGTATTGATTTTCATACTGCAATAAAAATTCTCCTACTCTTTTCTGAGACATGCTATGGGATCTTTAACATCCACTTGAACAACCAGATGGAACCTCGGCTTAACATCTTATCCAAAAGACAGCACCTCAGGAGTGCAGTACTCTCCTCATCCTGTCAGTATTGGGAGTTCCTGGTGTGGGGCAAGAACCTGTAAAATTCCACTCTTTTGGCCCCAGAGGTGAATTTGCAATCTGCAAAGATACTGACACTGGCATTTTGCTAAGGAAGAACTGATTCAATACTGAGGGTTGCACTGGAAAGGAAAAAGGGGATGGCCATATGTACAGGGGTAACATACAGGCCACTGGCTCAAGGAGAGGAATTGGATGAGAAAATGATGCTAGCAATCCAAAGGATGGCACACAGGGGAGAAGTGTTGCTGGTCAGTGATTTCAATCTACCGGACATAGACTTGAGCCTTCCTGCAGCAGCAACAGATAGGAGCAGGTACATCTTAGACTCCCTGCATGGGGCATTCCTCAACCATCTGGTCAGAGAACCCACACAGGAGATGGCAATACTGGATCTAGTGCTTACAAATGGGGACAGTGTAACAGGGGTTATGGTGGGGGAGCACATATGGAACAGTGCTTTCTGGATGGTGTGGTTTGAAATAAAGGAGGGGCAGAATCAAGCCACACAAGGACAAGAATTCTTGACTTCAGAAAGGCAGATTTCAGAAGGATGGGCAAATGCCTAGAAGAAGCACTGATCAGAATAGGGGAAACAAAGGTTGAGGAACAGTGGGCAGCAATCAAAACAGGGATAGAAATGATGACACAAATCTGTGTCAGATAGGTCAGCAAGGGGAAGAGACAGAGGAGATCACTGTGGTTTTCTATGGAGGTAGCAGAAAAGGTCAAGACTAAATAAAATGGCATTTATCCAATACAAAAAGACACAGAAGGAGGAGGATAGGTACCAGGAGAAGCAAAGGGAGGTGGTGAGGGCAGTTAGGAAAGTTAAAGGCACAAACAGAGGAACTCGATGGTGAGTGGGGATAACACCTTTTACAGGTACATCAGGAAAAAAAGGAAGGCAAGGGGAGGGACTGTGAGGCTGGGGGGGGGGGGGATGAGAGCAGTGTAGAAGGATGATGACCAGAATGCAGTTATTCTAAAAAAAATACTTTTGTTCCGCCTTTACAAAGAAGGGAGCAGGAAATGGGCCTGGAAAGAGTATTAAGGGTGGGAAGGGCATGGAAATGAATACTAGTTCTTTTATCAAGGAAAGGGTCCTAAGAATTAGAAGCATTAAGAGTTGATAAGGCTATGGGGCCAGATGGGGTACACCCCATGATACTGAAGGAGCAAAGAGAAGTGGTGGCAGAACCTTTGATGACCCTGTTCAACCAGTCACTGGAAACAAAGGAGGTACCCAAAGACTGGAGGAGAGCTGATGTAGTCCCTCTATACTAGAGTGGGAACAAGGAGGTAGCAGGGAATTATGGACCAGTCAACCTCACCTCAATAGTGGGAAAAGTTATGGAAACACTACTAAAAGAAAGAATAGTGGAGCACGTGGTTGCCAATGGTCTAATGGACCCAAGGCAACATGGTTTTATGGGAGGGAGGTCATGCCAGACTAACCTCATTGAGTTTTTCAACTGGGTAACCAAGGAGATGGATGGGGTGGGGGGCAGTGTATGTGGCCTATCTGGATTTCAGCAAGGCCTTTGATACTGTGCCACAAGGAAGGCTGTTAAAGCTGGGGAACATGTGGGGTGAGAAAGAAGGTAGTAAAGTGGGTAGAAAATTGGCTAGACAATAGGACCCAGAGGGTGGTAGTAAATAGCATTTGCTCTGAAGTGGGTAAAGTGAGTGGTGGGGTGCCACAGGGATCAGTGCTGGGTCCAGTCCTCTTCAGTGTCTTTATCAGTAACATTGTGGAAGGTCTGGAAGGGAAAATATGCCTGTTTGGTGAGAACAAAAAGATCTGCAACAGGGTGGACATGCCAGGTGGAGTGGCTAGAATGAGGAAAGATATGGAGAAGCTGAAGGATATCCTCAGAGGTGCTGCCTGTCAATGGCATGGGTGAGGCAAGGGTACTTTGCACCATGCAGTTTAATTAATGGTTGAAAAAATGGTGTGAAGCACAGGGGCTTGGCTTCATTGGGGACTGGGGTTCCACCTGGAGGGACACCAGCCTATACTGGCAGGATGGTCTGCATCTGTCCAGGAAGGGAACAAGTCTTTTGAGCAATCGGTTTAAATGCTTCATTGGCAAGCTTTTAAACTAGTCAAGGGGAGGCACTGATAAGCAGAAGGAAAATCCCAGCTCTCCCTACAAAACAGGGTACTAAATGAGAAAAGACCAAGGTAGAAAGGCCTGTGGGGATGCTGCAACAGAAGATAAAGCCATCAAAAATGGAGAGCAATGAGTACTCAATGCCTGTAGTCTGGGTAACAAGTTTCCTGAATTAGTGGCCTTGATGGAGGAGGAACATCTGGATATCGTGGCAGCCACAGAAACATGGTACACACAAAACCATGACTGGGATGTAAACATACCAGGATACACTATTTACAGGAGGGACAGGGAGGGTAAAAGAGGAGGAGGAGTAGCTCTTTACATAAGGGAAGGAATTAAAGCAACAGAGCAAAAGGGTAAACAGGGAGGAGAAGAAGCACTGTGGGTACATTTGGAGACAGGCAATGGTACTACAATCCACACAGGGGTTGGAGACAGACTTCTCTCAGGGGAGGAAATGGACAAGGAAATGTAGAAAGTATTTTAGAATGGCAGAAAAAGGGGAGATATTGCTGATGGGGTGATCTGAATAGCCAGATGTTAACTGGAGTGCAGATGCAGCAGCCACTTTGAAGAGTGGGGTTATTCTAGATGCCCTACAGGGGGCATGCCTTAGACAACTAGTATTGGAGCCCACTCGAGAGGGAGCAATCTTAGACCTGGTTCTCTCAAATGGAGATGGAGAGAGGATCACAGATGTGGAAGTGGATAGCCATCTGGGAAGGAGCGACCATCGAACAGTATGGTTCACAATAAACACAGCAATAGAGTCAAGCCATACAAAGGCACTGGGGTTCCACCTGGAGGGACATCAGCTTATACTGGCAGGATGGTCTGCATCTGTCCAGGAAGGGAACAAGTCTTTTGAGCAATCAGTTTAAATGCTTCATTGGCAAGCTTTTAAACTAGTCAAGGGGGGAGGCACTGATAAGCAGCAGGAAAATCCCAGCCTCTCCCTACAAAACAGGGTACTAAATGAGAAAAAGACCGAGGTAGAAAGGTCAGTGGGGATGCTGCAACAGAAGGTAAAGCCACCAAAAAATGGAGAGCAATGAGTACCAATGCCCATAGTCTGAGTAACAAGCTTCCTGAATTAGTGGCCTTGATGGAGGAGGAACATCTGGATATCGTGGCAGTCACAGAAACATGCTACACACAAAACCATGACGGGGACATAAACATATCAGGATACACTATCTACAGGAGGGACATGGAGGGTAAAAGAGGAGGAGGAGTAGCTCTTTACATAAGGGAAGGAATCAAAGCAACAGAACAAAAGGGAAAACAGGGAGGAGAAGAAGTACTGTGGGTAAATTAGGCGACCGGCAATAGCACCACAATCCGCACAGGGGTTTTATACAGACCCCCTTCTCAGGGGGAGGAAATGGACAAGGAAATGATAGAAAGAATACTTAGAGTGGCAGAAAAAGGGGAGATATTGCTGATGGGTGATCTGAATCAGCCAGATGTTAACTGGAGTGCAGTTGCAGCAGCCACTTCAAAGAGTGGGGTTATTCTAGATGCCCTACAGGGGCATGCCTTAGACAACTAGTATTGGAGCCCACCCGAGAGGGAGCAATCTTAGACCTCGTTCTCTCAAATGGAGATGAAGAGAGGATCACAGATGTAGAAGTGGGTAGCCATCTGGGAACTAGCGACCATCGAACAGTATGGTTCACAATAAACACAGCAATAGAGTCAAGCCATACAAAGGCAAAAGTACTGGACTTTAGGAGGGCTGACTTTGCCAAAATGGGTGAGTTCCTAAGGAATGCACTAGCAAATGAGAAAGAAGGAGGGGTGGAAGAACAATGGGGAATAATAAAAACTGCCATCACAGAGGTAACACACCTTTGTGTGAAGCAAATAAAACAAAACGATGTAAGAAACCACTATGGTTCTCAAAGGAAGTGGCAGTGAAGGTTCACGAGAAAAAGAAAGCATTCAGGAAGTACAAGGAATCACAGAAGGAGCAGGACAGAGAACTGTATCAGTTAAAGCAAAAGGAAGCTGGGAAGTCAGTCAGAACAGCAAAGGCCCAAACCGAGGATAAGATAGCCAACTCAGTTAAGAAGGGGGATAAAACCTTTTATAGGTACATCAGGGAGCGAAGGAAGACCAAGGGAGGGATAGTGAGGCTTAATAAAGGGAGGAGGGTGGGCAGAGGTGATTGTGAAAAGGCAGAGATACTAAACAAATAGTTTTGCTCAGTATTTACAAATGAAGAGGGAGAGGTACCTAAAACAAACAGTAGAAACACTCTGATACAGAAGTTGATACCAGCCCATTTACAGAAGAAAGGGTTCTGAAAGAACTCTTAAAACTGAAGGTGGACAAAGCAATGGGGCCTGATGGGATTCATCCCAGAATTCTAAAAGAACTATGGGTAGAACTAGTGACACCACTGACTACCCTCTTAGCAAATCATGGGAGGATGGGGTGGTACCTGAGGACTGGAGGAGGGCAGATGTGATTCCCCTTCATAAAAGTGGGAGCAAGGCAGAAGCAGGAAACTACAGACCTGTTAGTTTAACCTCAGTGATAGGGAAAATGATGGAGTCACTTCTGAAGGAAAGAACTGTCAAGTATCTAGAGGCCAGAGGGGCACAGGACCCAAGGCAGCATGGATTCACAGCGGAAGGTCATGCCAGACAATCTGATAGATTTCTTTGACTGGGTGACCAAAGTAGTAGATCAGGGAGGGGCTGTGGACATGGCCTACCTAGACTTTAGCAAGGCATTTGACACGGTCCCACACAAAAGATTAATATACAAGCTAGTCAGCCTGGGAGTGGGTCCCAAGATGACAGACTGGGTAAAGAATTGGCTGGAGAATAGGACACAGAGAGTAATAGTAAATGGAGTCCACTCTGAAGAAAGTGGGATTACTAGAGGGGTACCGCAGGGTTCATTATTAGGACCGGTGCTGTTCAGTGTCTTTATAAGCGACATTGCAGAAGGACTGGAAGGAAAAGTATGTCTCTTTGCAGATGACACAAAGATCTGCAACAGAGTTGATGCACAAGGTGGGGTGGAATGGATGAGAAGGGACTTGGCAAGGTTAGAGGAATGGTCAAATGTATGGCAGCTTAGATTCAATGCTAAGAAGTGCAAGGTAATGCACCTGGGAAACAAAAACACAGGGGAACAGTAAACAATGGGAGGTGAGATACTAACAACAACAAAAATGGAAAGGGACCTGGGGGTAGTCATATCAGATGACCTAAAGGTGGGCAAGCAATGTGAGAGGGCAACAAGGAGGGCTGGGGGGATACTGGGATGCATAGGGAGAGGTATCACCAGTGGAAAACATGAAGTTGTTATCCCTCTGTACAGACAGCTGGTGAGACCCCATCTGGAGTACTGCATGCAGTTCTGGAGACCCAATCTCCGCAAAGACATAGACAGGATGGAAGCTGTCCAGAGGAGGGCAACTAAAATGGTGCAGGGTCTGCACCGGAAGACATATGAAGAAAGACTTAAGGCACTTAATATGTATAGCCTCAAGGAAAGGAGGGAGAGGGGGGACATGATAGAAACTTTCAAGTACCTCAAGGGAATCAACAAAGTCCAAGAGGGTAGCATCTTTCAAAAAAAGAGGTGTGCAAGAACAAGGGGGCACAATTTGAAGATGGGGGCGGCCCAGAGGTAATTTCTGAAGTATTTTTCACAGAGAGGGTTGTGGATGCGTGGAACAGCCTTCCAGAGGAGGTTGTGGAGTCAAAAACAGTTGTGGAATTCAAGCATACATGGGACAGTCATAAGGCAATTCTAGGGGGTTGGGGTAGGAAGAAGTAGGCTGCTGGTTAACTAGGATCTGCAGCTTATCCAGTAGGTAGGGAAATGGGCAGACTGGGTGGGCCAAGCGGTCCTTATCTGCTGTCAAATTCTATGTTTCTTTGTTTAAAGGATTGGCAGTTTAGTTTCAACGCAAAAAAAAAAAAAGCAAGATAATGCACATGGGGCATAAAATCCAGAAGCAGTATATCAGCTGGGGGGAGGGGGTGGAAATGGAATGCTCAGAGCAGGAAAGGGACCTGGGAGTTATCATCTCGGATGACCTTAAGGTAGGTAGGCAATACAACAAGGCAGAAGGAAAAGCAAACTGGATTCTGGGATGTATAGGCAGGGGAATCACCAGCAGAAAAAGGGAGGTACTAATTCCACTATATAAGACATTAGTGAGGCCACACCTTGAGTACTGTGTTCAGTTCTGGAGGCCTTATCTACACATAAGGACATAAACAGGGTGGAGGCAGTTCAGTGGAGGGTAGCCAGTATGGTGCAGGGATTACATCACAGTTCCTCTGAGGACAGGCTGAAGGACTTGAATATGTACTCCCTGGAGGAGAGAGGGACAGGGGGGATATGACTGAGACATTTAAGTACCTCACAGGAAAGAATAAAGTACAGGAGAATACACATTTCCACAGAAAAAATGCTGAAGGACAAGGGGGCATAAGATGAAACAGGAGGGAGGGAGGATCAAAGGGAACGTGAGGAAGTACTTTTTCATGGAGAGTGTGGTGGACAAATGGAACAAGCTGCCAGAAGTAGTTGGGGCAGAAACGATTACCAGCTTTAAGAATGCTTGGGACAGGCGTAGAGGAATACTAGTAACTGGGGGAAGGGTACAGCCCAGTTCCAGTAAAGCTTAATGGAGCCAAATTGCACATGGGCAGACTAGGTGGGCTGAAGACCCTTATCTACTGATAATTTCTAAGTTTCTATGTTTCAGTTGAAAATACGGTTCCAGACTGAAGACATGGTGGCTTTAACAACCTATCCACAATGTAGAAGAATTGAACCAGTTAGTTCTTATTTGATGAACTCGCCCTTGACAGAAGCTCTATCTTTTTCATGGTGATTGCCCTCTAATATTTACAATAATATTATTTAATTGTTATTTTGGCTCATGTGTACCTTGTTTGCTTCTGCCTACATCTCCAAACTCACCTTAATTGGAGTAGCACTGCATACTTTATAATTCATGTATAGTGAACTTGTAATTTCCTCACAAGTATATTTTATTGCTGTTCCATACCTACTGCTATTACCTGGAGTGACACTGGCATTGTGTAACTGCTACTGTACTGTTATCTTCCTTTACCCCCTCCCCCAGGACGCACTTGTAAACAAGCTATTTTGGCTCAGCAGGTCTTTCCTGGTAAAACTCTTTCTTTTTTCGCTGTCAGTGCTATTTCTCCATCTGGCCTCCAAGCAGTCCACCAGACACCAGCCAACCCACCCCAGCCACCCCAGTTTTTGTCCAGAGTTTACCTTTGTGCAAAGCAGCATGGTCTGGGCTTTCATCATGTGTAGGGCTACCATGTGGCTTGGTGTCAGGGGCCACACAGGAGACCTCAATTTTTATGGCCCCCCACCCCCCAAGGAGTGACCACGCAGTGCCGCCCAGATGCTTCCATGCACACTTCCGTATGTGGGACATTGGCAGCCATCACTCCTCTCTGTCTTGGATAGTCCCATCTGCCTAGCCCCGGCCAATACTTGGGTCCAGGTGAGCGATGGGCACTGTAACTGTCCCTCCTCAAGAGAGGAAAGCAGTCTTCCAGATGCTCAAAACTTTCCTGTCCCGGTCACCTTTCCAATGACCCGAGTCCACATCTGAACCTGGGTCACCAACGGTGTGTGAGGTGTGGTGTCCAGTGCCTCAATCCACAGCACCACTGGGCCAACTTCCAGTAAATCTCTTTCAGTAAATAAATAATGAGTCTTCAATGGCAATCTATCCTCCACAGACCCAGACCTCCCCCAAGAAAGCTCCAACCTCCATCCCTTAGTGTTTAGCTGCCTCAGCTTATCACACTACCATCAAAAAGAAAGAAAAGTGGTGCACACGATGATCTGGAGCTTCCAATAAATATTATTTTATTGGGCTACTAAAACCAAAAAATGGCTCCATGTTCAAACAAACAACCCCTACACCGGGTAGGTCCTCTGGGCCCCAGAGGTCCCTTTATCAGAGGCGACCCGGGAATAAAAGTACATGAGATTATAGAAAGTTGAACATATACATAAAAGGTCATCATGGGTACACAGTATTCAGCTGTTTACACAAAGCAGTTGTTCAATGGATTTAAATATCTTGTTTGCAAGTTGTCATTCATGTGATCCTACATTAGTCCTACCTACCTGAGATCCTACATAAGCCATACCTACTCAAGAGACAGTATTGTTAATTCATTAGGTAATGTAGTTCTAAGAGCATTAGGATTGTTCAGAGAGGGGGAAGGAAAGTTAGTGCTGCCTGTTCAGGGGCTAGAAAATATTAGTTTGGTAAGCAGGCTGTCATAGGGTGCAGTGGCATTGGCATGCGGCCATTGATAGCAGGTGGGTTTTAAGTCTTGTGCGGAAGCACAGAACTGATGGGGTTTCACGCACTTCCAAAGGGAGGTTATTCCACAAGGAATGGGCAGCGTGTGAGAAGGATTTGAAGCCTGCCTTTGTCCTAACCTTGGGGACCTCTAGTAACGTTAGGCTCGAGGACCTAAGGCTGCTCAGGTTAGTTTTTACTGTAAGGAGTCCACCGAGACTCGGGGGAGGCGTAGGGCTTATTATCTTCTTTGCCAGGCAGAGTACAGGGTACCTGAGGTGAGCCTCAAAGGATGGCCAGTTAAGCTTTACTAACGCCTCACAATGATGGCTCCTGGAGTGGGATAAGGTGGCAAAGCGAACCACCTTGTTGTATAGAGTCTGTAGTTTACCATACTCCAGCTTTGTGACTCCCTGGAGGACCGGGGCAGTATATATTAGTGTTGGAAGTAGGACACTTGCAGCAATAGCGGTCTGAGCTTCAGGGAGTTAACAGTTCCTTGAGCCTATACAGTAATCTGAGTTTTGTATGGATTACTCGTGTGACCTGGTCAACATGTTGTTTGAACTTGAGGCCTTGGTCAAGGGTAAGGCTGAGGTACTTAACATAAAAACATAGAAACATAGAATTTGACGGCAGATAAGGACCGCTTGGCCCACCCAGTCTGCCCATTTCCCTACCTACTGGATAAGCTGCAGATCTTAGTTAACCAGCAGCCTACTTCTTCCTACCTCCACCCCCCAGAACTGCCTTATGCCTATCCCATGCATGCTTGAATTCCACCACTGATTTTGACTCCACAACCTCCTCCGGAAGGCTGTTCCATGCATCCACAACCCTCTCTGTGAAAAAATACTTCCTTAAATTACCTCTGAGCCGCCCCCCCTCTATCTTCTTATTGTGCCCTCTTGTTCTTGCACACCTCTTTTTTTGAAAGATGCTACCCTCTTGGACTTTGTTGATTCCCTTGAGGTACTTGAAAGTTTCTATCATGTCCCCCTCTCCTCCTTTCCTCGAGGCTATACATATTAAGCTCCTTAAGTCTCTCTTCATATGTCTTCCGGTGCAGACCCTGCACCATTTTAGTTGCCCTCCTCTGGACAGCTTCCATCCTGTCTATGTCTTTCGGAGATTGGGTCTCCAGAACTGCACACAGTACTCCAGATGGGGTCTCACCAGCTGTCTGTACAGAGGGATAATAACTTCCTGTTTTCTACTGGTGATGCCTCTCCCATGCATCCCAGTATCCCCCAAGCCTCCTTGCTGCCCTCTCACATTGCTTGCCCATCTTTAGGTCATCTGATATGACTACCCCCAGGTCCTCTCCATTTTTGTTGTTGTTAGTATCTCACCCCCATTATGTACTCTTCCCTGGGTTTTGTTTCCCAGGTGCATTACCTTGCACTTCTTAGCATTGAATCTAAGCTGCCATACATTTGACCATTCATCTAACCTTGCCAAGTCCCTTCTCATCCTTTCCACCCCACCCTGTGCATCAACTCTGTTGCAGATCTTTGTGTCATCTGCAAAGACATGTTCTCCTTCAGTCCTTCTGCAATGTCGCTATAAAGACATTGAAGAGGACCGGTCCTAATACTCGAACTCCATGTACCTCTACTAGTAACCTCCTTTCTTCTGAGTGGACTCCATTTACTATTACTCTCTGTCCTATTCTCCAGCCAATTCTTTACCCAGGCTGTCATCTTGGGACCCACTCCCAGGCTGGCTAACTTGTATATTAATCTTGTGTGGGACCGTGTCAAATGCCTTGCTAAAGTCTAGGTAGCCATGTCCTCAGCCCTCCCTGATCTACTACTTTGGTCACCCAGTCAAAGAAATGTATCAGATTCGTCTGGCATGAACTTCCCTGTGAATCCATGCTGCCTAGGGTCCTGTGCCCCTCTGGCCTCTAGATACTCGACAATTCTTTCCTTTAGAAGTGATTCCATCATTTTCCTATCACTGAGGTTAAACTAACAGGTCTATAGTTTCCTGCTTCTGCCTTGCTCCCACTTTTGTGAAGGGAATCACATCTGCTCTCCTCCAGTCCTCGGGTACCACCCATCCTCCCATGATTTGTTAAAGGGTAGTCAGTGGTGTCACTAGTTCTACCCTTAGTTCTTTTAAATTCTGGGATGAATCCCATCAGGCCCCATTGCTTTGTCCACCTTCAGTTTTAAGAGTTCTTTCACAACCCTTTCTTCTGTAAATGGGTCGGTATCAACTTCTGTATCCAGCGTGTTACTACTGTTTGTTTTATGTACCTCCCTCTTCCTTTGTAAATACTGAGCAAAAATATTTGTTTAGTATCTCTGCCTTTCACAGTCTCCTCTGCCCACCCTCCCTCCCTTTATTGAGCCTCACTATCCCTCCCTTGGTCTTCCTTCGCCTCCCTGATGTACCTATAAAAGGTTTTATCCCCCTTCTTAACTGAGTTGGCTATCTTTTCCTCGGTTTAGTTGAAGAAACTACCTCCAAACTTTAGTGCCCTCCAGGGACGTGAGTTGGAGTAGTTGTGATCTATCTTGTCCAAGGGCTCTTGGTCCAAACAGCACCTCCTGTGCAAGACTTCATCAGGAGAACACATAAAACAAATAATTCATTACTTGTATTCACATAAAGTGAACTGTGCAAGAGAGAGTCAAACTGCAGCATAAATATATGTGTATTAGTGCTTATAGATAGAGTGCTATTTGATTTAAACACCCACATGCACATGCACACACCACACACACACACACGCTGTATGTGTGTGTATATATATATATATATATAATATATATATACATATATATATATATATATATTTATATACCATGGGGGTAAGATCAATTCCAGTGAAATAAACTATGTTATTTTCACTGGAGTGAAATAAATCCTGACATCAGCAGAGTTAAAATAAATACCATTTATACCTACTCTGCTGACATCACTCACCTTCATCTGAAAACACTAAGAAACACCCTTGTAATTTGCTGAGTTCTAAAACAGGTCCTACACTGAAATTAACACAATTAAGATAGATAATGATAGTCAGCTGCAGCAGTCCTTCTAATTGTAACAATCTCCAAATCTCTTGTGCTGCATTTCAAAACCCGAGTTTAGTACATTACTGAATCCTGCATTGCCACATATGGACCTACAAAATGAACAACAAATAGCCAGTATATTGCAAACATCCAACTTGTCCCAGAACAGAACCTTCCTCAGGCAACCAATTACCAAAACACAGCACACCCAGTCAAGACACACACATACACACTAACCAACAATAGCCCACTACAACAACCTATTCATAAAACTTCACACACACACACACACTACCACAGCACCAGCATCATTTAAAGTGACATGAACCTCATAACAGCAAAACCTCTCTCACTGAAATTGGTCTCACCTCCATGGTATAAATAGCACACATGATGGGCAGATCATGGAATATGGAAAATATTCTCACTCCTGCATCGTGAGCACTGTATATATCACTTGTGCCTTTGGCACTCGTGAACTATCCAGAACTCACTCTGCAGGAGTGAGAATATTTTCCATATTCCACTCCTGCCCATCATGTATCCCCTATTTATTTATATATATATATATATGTATATATATATATATATTTATACAATGGGGGTGAGGGATAAATGAGTGAGATAATGTGTTATTTTCACTGCAGTGGACTAACCACTGTGATGACATCACCATTGTGAGAATATTTACTGATATACACACAGTGCCTACATCACCAGCAAATATTCTCACAGTGGTGATGTCACCAGAGTGAGAATATCTTCACTACAGCCTGCATTTAGAGTGAGAATATTTACTGATACACACACAGTGCCTACATCACCAGCAAATATTCTCACAGTGGTGATGTCACCAGAGTGAGAATATTTTCACTGCAGCCTGCATTTAATAGCTTCACAGTTTCTCTTTCTCACTGACTCCAGCAACTAACTCAATTAGCATTGTAAAATACAATCACCTGTGTCCCATAGTTATTCTGACACTACTAGCCCATTACTGTGCTGCTCTAATCTTCAAACCAGCCTCCTTTATAAAGCAGTTTCTGTTTCTGAGTGCTGACTGCAATAGTTTCTCTGTCTCACTGAAGTCTGCAACTTACTGAATTAACAGTTTGTTTCTCACTCCTAGCTACAGGTAACACAATTACCATTGCAAAACACATTCACGTCTTTCTCATAGTGTCTAACACTCCCAGTCCATTCAGAAACACTTACACACATTCAGACCACACACAAACAGTGCTGTCAGTATAGCCTAGAGGTTAGAGTAACAAGCAGTGAATGAGCTTGCTACATCCAGCAGACCAGACCAGCGTTTGATTCTCACAACTTCCACTTGAATACTGTGTGACTCTGAACAAGTCACTTAACTTCCCAGTGCTCCCAGGTCACCCTTGAAAACTTACCCAGTTACCAAACACTAAAATAAAAAAAAACAGAGTGAGCAAGAAGAGAACACAGAAAAAAAGTTCCTAAAGGTCCTAGCCCCATTGTATAAATCACCCACATGATGTGCAGAGCGTGGGATATGGAAAATATTCTCACTTCTGCCGGGTGAGCTCTGCATTCTCACGAGTGCGGCACTCATGAGAATGCAGAGCTCACTTGGCAGGATTGAAAATATTTTCCATATCCCACTCCTGCCCATCATGTATCCTATATATATATATCCTGTTGATTATATTTTAAAGCAGCATTAACCTAAAGAAGAGAAAGTGGGGAGGCACATCAATTTTATGCAATATGTATGGAAATAGATTTAAACCATGCCAACCATTTCATTTGGACCTGTACAAATTTCGAATAAGCAAAAACCACCAACCAACTGGCCCATTGTGGTTCTATGTTTTGTAGGGTGTGCAGCTAATGAATAGTATTTCCTAAATACCATGAATAATAGGCTATTGGTTTCTTGAGATGAAAAACAAATAATTGGTGATATTTGGGGCTATTCAGTACGAACATACAAAATTTGCCAGCAGATAAAGGCCTAGAGGTCTGTCAAGTCTGCTCGAATGTGCAGCTAGCACCCCTTATTCTGCAGCTGCTCCTCCCTTCCACTCTTCGGCTCCATTGACCCTCCCCCTTGTCCTGTCCCATCCTCTTTTGAAGCAGTCCACTGTTCTACTGGATACCACTTCTGCAGGTGACGCTTTCCACCCAGCTACCACCCTCTCTGTAAAAAAGTGTCTACTCATCTCCCTCCTGAACCTTCCTCCCTCCAGTCTCCTATCATGTCCCCTGGTGTCCCTCCCCTCCCTTACTTTGAACAAACCATCTGTACCTGTCTTGTGTACTCCTTTCATGTACTTAAAGGTTTCAATCATGTCCCCCCGTCCTCTCCTCCAGCGAGTACATGTTCAACTCCCTCAGCCTCCTCTTGTATGATAAGTCCCATAGTCACTTGATCACCTTTGTCACCCGGTGCTGCACCCCCTCCAGTAACTTAATGTCCCTCTTCAGATACGGATGCCAGTACTTCATGCAGTACTCCAGGTGCGGTCTAACTAATGACCTATACAGTGGCAGAATCACTTCTTCCCTCCTCGAGGATATACCCCTTGCAATGCAACCCAGCATTTTGTTGGCCTTTGCAGCTGCCTTCCTACATTGTGCCTCAGTGTTCATTGACCCTGTAATGAACATCCCCAGATCCTTCTCCTCCTTTGTCTGGGCTAGCTGCACTCCCCTCAGCTGGTAACTCCTCCTTGGGTTCTTCACCCCAAAATGCAGCACCTTGCAATTTTTGGCATTTAGCCCCAGTTGTCAGGTGTCTGACCAGGTTTCAAGCTTTGCCAGATCATCCTGCAACCCCTGCCATCCTCCTAGGTTGTCCACCACCGCTTCCATCTTGGCATCATCATCAAACAGACTAATCTTGCTCTTGATGTCCAATAATATGTCTGTAATGCATATCCCAAACAACACTGATCCCTACACCAAGCCCTGTGGAATACCGCTCATCACTACCCTTGGGTGTGAGAGTTCTCCACCCACCACCACACTCTGTTGCCTTCCCTGAAGCCAGTTCCCTACCCATCTCACCAGCTTTGCACCCGCCCCTGTGTCTTCTAACTTACTTCACAGCCTCCCATGCGGCACTGAGTCGAATGCCTTACTGAAGTCCAGATACAGAACATCCACTGCATGGCCCGTCCAGTTGCCTAGTTACCCAGTCATAGAACTCCACCAGGTTGGTTTGGCAGGATCTGCCACATATGAAGCCATGCTGTCTGCTGTCCTGTAGTCCTTTGGCCTCTAGGAGGGCCACTAGCCTCTCCTTCAGGATGGTCTCCATCAGCTTACCCATGATGGATGTGAGGCTCACCAGTCTGTAGTTCCCTGTTTCATCCTTTGGGTAACCGTTGTGGAGCGGCACCACATGAGCCATCCTCCAGTCCTGAGGTCCACACCCTGAGTGTAGTAAGGCATTAAATAGGTCTGCCAAAGGTTCTGCAAGGACCTCTGCCAACTCCTTCAGTACCTGGGGTGGATGCCATCTGGGCCTGGCGCCTTGTCCACCCTCCATGCCTTCAAACCCTCCCGAACTCTGTCCTCCATGAATTCCCCATCTGCCACCCCCTCCCCCCCGTTTCTGCCATCCCCCCCCACCGTTTCTGCCATTTCTTCCCCCTTGGGTATCACTCCCCTCTTCTTCTTAGTAAATACTGAGCAGAAGTAATCATTTAGTGCTTCTGCCTTATCGCACCCTGCTTCCACCCAATCCCCCTCCTTTCTAATCCTTGCTATGTGGTCCTTGCAGCTCCTTTTCTCCCTGATGTACCTAAAGAAGTCTTTCTCCCATTCTTAATGCCTTGTGCCAGCCTGAGCTCCGTAGATGCCTTGGCTCCCCTTATTGCCCGTGTCACCTCCTTCGATTCCATCAGGTACTCCTCCCTGTTTTCTTGTACCTCCAAAAGGCAGCTCTTTTCTTCCTAACCTTTTGCATGACCTCCTTGCTGTACCAGCTCAGTTTCTTAGTCCTAGCCTTCATGCTGTAGGCCTTGCAGCAGGTTTTGGTTGCATCCACTATCCCCAGCTTTATGAGCTCCCACCTTTGGTTAGTGCACATACTAGGTTGAATTCTGGCCAGGTCCCCTTTTACCACTTCCCCCATCCTCCCAAAGTTGGCTCTCCTGAAGTCCAGCACTCTTGTGCTGGATTCCACTCCTTCCTTGCCCATATCCAATGTGAGCCACACTTAGTGGTGGTCACTCTCTGACAGTGGTTCTTCCACCGTAAGTTCTCTCACAAAGTCACCATTTGCCAGCACAAAGTCAAGGGTATTCCCTAACCTGGTTGGTTCATTGACCATTTGCAGCAGGAAGCTGTCCTGGAAGGCATCCAGAAGTACCTACTCCCTTCTATTCCTGGTTGTTGGGGTACTCCTGTCCACTCCTGGCATGTTGAAGTTCCCCAACAATCATCATACTACCCTTCTTGCAGGTCCTCCTGATTTGCCCCACTAGTTCCCTGTCTAACTCCTCCGTCTAAGAGGGTGGCCTGTACTCCACTTCCTTTCTGAGAATCCTATTCTTGGAATCCTGGATTTGCATCCAAAGTTACTCCGTACTACCCTCCTCCCCTTCCTGCCTTACACACTTCAGTCTTTCCTTCACATATAGTGCCACCCCCTCCTTTCCCAATCACCCTGTCCCTATGAAATAACCTGTACCCTGGTACAGGCAGGCCTCAGTCATTGTATTGGGTGGCCCATGTTTCTGTGATGGCTGCAATGTCCACCTCTCCCTCTGTCATGAGCACCTGTAACTCTGCAGTTTTCCTCCCAAGGCTCCTAGCATTAAGTGTAACCACCTTCCACCCTCCCCCCACGCCCTCCTTTACTAACATCACCAACAGTACTTGCCATTTGTCCTTTGTCACTGTTATGGGGGGTAAGCTCATATGGTTTCCAAACCTGTGGTCTCTGCATGTCTCTTGCCCACTTGCCAACCCCCACTCCTAGTTTAAATTCCCAACTTCGCTATGTACTCCTCCATCCTCTGTTTTCAACACTTTCTTTCCCTCCTCACTCAAGTGTAGTCTGTCTTTGGCATAGAGACTACTGTCCTCCCAGGTCCCTCCCCACCCCCCAACAGCCCATACCTTTTAGCATGACACCAGGTTCTCAGCCATCCTTTAAATTCCTCTATTCTCAGCTTTATTGTTGTGCTTGCCTTGGGTACTGGAAGTATCTCTGAAAAAGTTACTGATCTTCCTGCCCCCTCACATAATTGTCCTAGTTCCTCAAACCTCCTCTGGACTGTAGCTACTGTCTTGTCAGCCAGGTCGTTCTTCCCAAGATGTCTAATTTAATGAGGCTTGTCCCTACCCCTTCTAGCATATTTCAGAACAGATTGTTTAACCCTTTCCGCTGTCATTCCTGGCATGGCCTCCACCCAAATGTGACTATGCCTCTCCCCCTTGCTACCACACCTAACTCCTCTTAGTATTGAGTCCCCCCAGCACTAAGATTCAACCCCTCTTACTCCCTGCTTACTTCCATTCATCTTCATCTCTCATTCCCAGCTCCACTTCTTCCTCCTGCACATTATTTCCAACTTTTGCCTCTGCTGCAATTCTCCCAGCAGACCTTCCCCCCGCTCCGGTTTGGTACAGGCATTTATCAATTACTGCTCCAATTGCCTCATCTCCCTCTTCCTTCTTCCCCTCTAGCAGTGTAAAACTATTTTCTGAAGACCCTTCTTCACAAATGCCCACTTCCTCTCTCTTCATAGTAACCTGTTCCCTCCTTTCCACTTCATGACTGTTGCCAGTTCTTCTCCTCCCCTCACAAATCCCTGTCTTCTCCTTCCATTTGTCTTTTGTCTCCTGACCTGGTTTCCCTGGCAATCGTTCTTCCTGACCTGGGCCCCTTTGTCTCCGTTTCCCTTCTTCTGACCCTCTTCTCACCACTGTTGGCTTAAATTGCCTTCCCTTCTCTCCTCCCTTCCTCCAGTATTGGGCTAAACCCACCTCCAGTCTGCCTTGCCTGTCTTAGTTCCTCCTGCAGACCCTCAATCTCCTTTCTAAGTTTCTCTGTGTGGTTGCACACTAAACATGCCCCCACCCTCTAGGCAATTTCTAGAAAGATTGGTGCACCGCAGTTGTTGCACCCTACCCATTGCTCTCGTTGCCCACCAGCGACCCCCCACCCTTCCAGATGCAGGATACCAAACACTCCCCCAAGTCTCCCCTCTCCCCCTCTATCAGTGCAAAACATTCTTCTCCTTTTCTTTATTTCCCTTACCCCCTTTGTCGTACACATCTAGATGGATTGAGCAACTGCTTTTTATATTCCTATCTTTCCTGTCAACACCCAATAAGAGACTTTAAGTAACTACTGCACAACCTTCTTCAAACTCCTACTCCTCCTTTCCACAATGCAAATAGCAATGCAAAGAAGTAACAATGAAAGCTCCTTGATTTGCAGTTACTTCCCTTCCACTGAGATAGCAGTCACCTCTTCACTTGCTGCTGTTCCTTTTCTGGATGTCTGCTTCTGCTATGACAGGTGCATGTCCTTTGTCTGTTTGGGGAAGTGATGGCAGAACCCCTGGTATAAAGGAAATCATGGACCAGAAGCAGGTGGGGTGAGGGGCAGGGAGGTGGGCACCAGCCAGTGCCTTCCAGAAACAATCAGGTAGCTGAGGCCCTGGTCAGACCATTAGCACCTTCCCCAGTAGCACTAAACTTTGCAGCTAGTGAAGCCAGCAGGAGGGTCATTAGTGGGTCCTCAGGATCAGTCCTGGGCCCTCCTGTTCAATGCCTATGTCTGTGACATAAGGAAGGGTATCAGGAGTGAGATAAGTCTCTTTGTGGATGACTCAAAACTGGGGGCGGTGGTGGATGGGGAGGAGGGGAAGGTGGCCCTACAAGGGGACCCGGAGGATCTGGAAAGGTGGTCTAGAAAGTGGAAGCTGAGGTTTAATGCAGGGAAATGCAAGGTACTGCATCTGGGAGCCAGAAACCCAGGCCAAGAGTAAACCCTGGGAGGGGAAATGCTACAAGCCTCAATGGCTGAGAGGGACCTAGGGTTGGTGATGGATGTCAAGATGAACAACTCTGAGACTTGTAGGAGGGCAGCGGCCAAGGCCAACAGGATGCTGGGATGCATCGCTAGGGGATCACCTCCTGAAGGAGCGAAGTGATACTCCCCTGGTATAACTGTTTGGTGAGGCCACACCTCAAGTACTGCATGCAGTTTTGGAGGCCACACTTAAAGAAGGACATTAAACTCCTGGAGAGGGTCCAGAGGAGGGCAACCAAAATGATCTGGGGCTTGGGGGACAGGACCTATGGGGAGAGGCTCAAATAGCTGAATATGTACACACTGAAAGAGAAAAGGGACCAGGGGACATGATAGAGGTCTTCAAGTACATGAAGGGGTGAAATAGGGGAGAAGCAGTCAGGGTGCTCCAAAAGAAGGAGGGGGGGCAACTAAAGGGCATGGGTGGAAGCTGGAGGGGGGGGATTCAAGAGAGAAAGGAGGACGTGCTACTTCACTCAGAGGGTGGTGAAGGCATGGAATGCACTGCCCAGAGGGCTGGTGGAGGGAGAGACGGTGGAAGGGTTCAAGAGGGAGTGGGAGAGGTACAGGGGAAGGGTTCTGGACATAAAGTCCTGTGCAGTGGGAATATCTGGGACTGGGAAGGGAGAAACCAGAGAGGACAAGGGGGACAGCAAGGTCAGCTCCCAGGGTGGGGGCTGACCAAACAAGCAGACACGAAAGACCGTTAGGCCTATTCTTCTGGCATTTTAGTATGTTAGTGAAAAGCAATCACAATTCTACTCAAAGCGCAAAAAATAGGTTTGCTACCAAAAGAAACAGGTCTCCAATTCAAACAACCTCACCAACAACACATCAACATAGCCTTGAAATTAGAAGATATAAGTCTCCAGTTCAAAGGAACTACCCCAATAAAATCACACTAATAGGTTTTACATCAGAAGAAACAGGCCTCCACAAATGTAGCCTGCTACACATTAAAGCATCAAACAAATGAGCACACTTATAGCCACTAAAATAGGTTTCAAAATGCCAACAGCCCCAAAACAATACCCTGCTAGCCCCTTAGAAGTGGTAAAAAAGAAAAGAAATAACCTTCTACCAAGTAAAATCCACAAGAAACAATGTAAAAACAGCAAGAAGAAGCTACTGTACTGGAACTGATCTGATCCCATCCCCTTCTGGTATTCTACTATTCGTCGGTAGCTCAAGATCTCCTGAAACTTCTTGTCCAATCAGAGGCCACTTTGGAAGCTTACTGAAGGCAGGCTGTGTGACCCAGTACTCGCAGAAGCTATAGACAGGAGAGAGAGACATTTCTAGGCGGCTGAGAAAGAACAATGTACTTCTGAAATCTTGAGAGGTATTGTTTCCTTTCTAAATCCCAAGTTAGAGAGGTTGATTTTTACAGCTGCATGCAGAGCTATGCTGATGTATTGTGATTATGTCACTAGAGAAAGGGGGCTCAGAATGTCTGAAATGTTTGTGAACACAGCACAGCTTGTCTCCTTGCATGGAGTGGACTTGAATCACATCTCTCCATTCAGTACAGTGTGGTTGCTTTCCCCTTCCAGTCCCCTGCCACACTGTTTTCTTGCTCCGGCCCTGCTGGCCATGAACAGCTCATGCAGACACACACTCATTCATAATTCAATGCTTTTGAAGCTGCTGACATTGCTGACTCGGTTTAGTTACTATTTGCAAGCAATAATAATAGCTGTAACACTCACTTTAACTTTGCTTGCAAATAGTAACTAAACGGAGTCGGCAGCATTGGCAGCTTCAAAGGCACTAAATTAGCAGCCCTGCCGCAGCTCAAGTTAAAGGTGAAATGTTAAAGAGTTAGTAGACTGAGACCATTTTATTACATATTCTGAGGCAGCATGCTATTATGTATTAATAAAAGTTACCTGCCATTCCACAGTTAGGATGTTGTCCCTTCATTGACAGCATGGGAGTAAGGGGGACACTGAAAACTCAATTCAAACAGTGTTGTCAAAGTTGCAGCATATTCCTGGCAGTGAAAGTCTCTGGTTAAATTTAATTACCATGGTACAGTTGTCTTGTCTTAATACGTTTTATTCTATTATGTGCCATTTCTTGAAGAGGTAAATGTGAGCATGGCAGAAGCATAATATAATTCCACAACTGGAACTGGCGACTCCCCCCACCTCATCTCACCCCTATACGAAACAAAAAATTTAAAAAAATTGAACTGATGACCAATCATGGAATGCATCAGCTTTCATCAGTTGCTATACCCCTTCCAGACAAGTAAACTGTGAGCTGCTAAAGTTAAAAAGGGATGGTGCAGGGGATCGGGCTGGCTTATGCCCAATGTAGCATACTAGTAGTTCCAGAAAAAAGAGGTTCCCCTGCACTATAAGTACTCATGGCTCCTGGCTTTAGATAGTAGTTAAAAATATCTTAAATAAGCCAGCCTGGTGGTGAAGAGGGCTGTGGTACCTGGCACGCCTTACCT
This sequence comes from Neoceratodus forsteri, assembly GCA_016271365.2. NCBI lineage: Eukaryota > Metazoa > Chordata > Ceratodontiformes > Ceratodontidae > Neoceratodus > Neoceratodus forsteri. The sequence continues at coordinate 1,376,602,340 of CM028132.1, read as the reverse complement.
TTTCCCACGCCAACGACCCAAGTTGAGGAACGAGCTTGGGTCACTAGGGGTTGGTGGTGAGGGGGGAGAGAAGATTGAGCATCCAATGGACAACTCTTTTCTCCAGGGGTGAGGGGGTGCCCCATCTCACTCCTTGGCTGCCACCTGGTGGAGGCTGGGTTGCAGCACCAGAGTCCGGTTAGGTAGAAGGGAGTTCTGTAGCATGTGCGAACCTCCACGTGCATGCGCTTATGTGCTGCCATGGATGGGGAAATGGGAAAATACAGAAAAGGGTTGGCACCAGTTTTGTGAAGCCCTGCCTGCCTGCCCCTGTTCCCGAATCACCAGCTGACCACTGACCCCCGGTTCTGGATGAGTGTCATCAGGTGAGGGAAGGATGGCCCTTCCCTTCCTGACCGTACCATAGGGGGTAGTCCATGGGGAAACTTTGGGAGGCAAGATGAGTTGGGGTGGTGGGTGGTGGGTGGGGGAGGCATCAGAGAAAGGGCTGAATAGCCTGCCAGTTGCTAGCCCACAGGAAAAAAAGAAGAAAGAAAGAAAGAAACATTTCAGTATCACTAAACAAACGAAGAATGTTGCCATAAGTTTCAAGAGCAAGCTGCCAGCTTGATCATTTTTTGCATATCATGACATTAAATTTCAGTCTCACACAAACAAAGCTCCTTTCCTTGCAAATAGCTGTAAATGAAGCTTGTGAGGACTGAAGTGCCGGGACCTACTGCAGGCAGAATCTGGTTCCTAGTTCTGAGAGAGACTGTTTTTTTTTTTACGGCTGCATGGGTGGAGCTCTGTAGTCATTTTGCCATCACTGTAGGAGAGAAAAGGGACCATGAGCAGAACGTGTTCCTATGTTATTCTACAGTGATACTGTACCTGTTGAAGAGTGCTGACACCGTTGATCTTCTGTGCTGGATCTTTTACCTTTCCTCCTCGGACAGAGCTCCCTCCCTTACGATCAATGCCCCCGCGGGTGCACTACTTCAATCGGGAACTTCAGCATGCTCCTTATAGAACTCGATGCATACATTTTGGTGCTTATGCAGTTATACAGTCAGCGCCATCTTGGGAATGGTATCATACCATTCCCTTACTGTAACTTCTATACTCCACACGCGCTGCTATGGCCATACTAGGCGCGCTATCACGAATCCTGGCGATACTCCTACTGCCACATGCTGTCGCCACGGGCATACCAGCACCACTCCTACTTCTCTTTTCTGGAGCTACTTGTATGTTATATTAGGCATTACCCAGCGTGATCTCCTGTACCATCCCTCTTTATCTTTCCCAACTCACAGTTTACTTGCCTGGAAGGGGTAGCAGCTGATGAAAGCTGATACAGTCTACGACTGGCCATCAATTCAATTTTTTTTCATTTTTTTGTTTTGTATGGAGGTGAGATGAGGTGGGGGAAGTTGCTAATTCCAGGTGTGGAATTGTATTATGCTTCTGCTGTGTTCGTTAACCAGACTTTCACTGCAAGCAATACACCACAACTCTGATAACACTGTTTGAACTGCATCTTCTGTGCTCCTCATCCTAGCACGCTGTTACTTACAGTGCAGGGGAAACCTCGTTTTTTCTGAAACTGCTTGAGTCTTGAACAGATCCAAACTTTGGCTGTCATTATTGACAATCTGTTATCATATGACAGAGATAGTTATCTTAATGCTTACTGCATGCAATAACCTCATCTGACTCTTAATGCATTGCATGCAATAAACCAGTCTGTATCGTAATGCTTTTGCATGCAATAACCTAGTCTGACAGTGATCCTCCATCGAGAAACCTACTGCCCAGGTCTGTCTCTTTTTCAGTATGAAGCATCACAGTATTCTCCTTTCTTCAAGCAAAACAGTGCTAGCACTAAGCCCAGTTTAACCACAGTCTTTTCACCACCATCGATAGCATCACTCTGCAGCTGTATTGGCTCAGACCGGAGTTTGTTTACACTATAGGGTGACAATCAGGCTTTTAAGAAAGGAAAACAGAAAGGCTGTTTGCTAAGAGAGACAGGCAGCCCCAGCCAACACACATAGCATGTGTGTGTACTGCGTAGTGTACTACTGTAAAACCAAGCCAAATTTAATGCTGCAGTGTAGTGTTTTAACACTAAGCTTGAGGGAGTGAGGAAGGTTGTGTAGGTCTTTATTTTGATTAGAAATGTAAGGTTTTTGTAACTTAGTTGTTTTCTGAAGCAAAGAACAATGCAAGTAGTATAACTGAAGCATAGTCAGCTGCTGTTAGGGCCTTTTCTCTATTGTTGTTTGTGACTTGGCTTCGTGCCTAAAAAGAAATTTAAAAGAATGTTTTTTTTTCTGAGAATTTAGGCTCGACTATGAGTGAGACTTGTAAGCTCAGCATTGCTACAGTGAATCAAGTGACTTTGTTTCATAATAAAATTAAATTTAATATCACACATCTCCTGTGGGGAACCCAGGCTCAGGTCCTCCACAGCCACTTGTGCAACTGCAAGTGCACTGTAGCTGTTTGGGTGGAACTAGTTGGCTAACTCCACTGCTTCAGTTAGCTGCTTTATTGTTCAGGCGTGTGTGTGCGTATGCACATGGCTGTGCACTCGACATTTTCTAAGCTTGTGGTTTTGTGCTCAAAAAAAATTTAAAATGAATTTCTTTTTCTGAGAATTTATTAATCAGACTTGACTATAGTGAGTGACACTCGTCAGCTCAGCATTTCTGCAATGACTTAAGTGAATATATTTCATAATAATATAATTTAAATTTAATATCAGACATCTTCTAGTGAGGGACCTAGGTTTGGGTTCCTCCATGGCCACTTGGGCAACTGCAACTGCACTGTAGCTGGTCAAGTGGAACTAGTCGGATGACTCCCACCACTTCAGTTAACTGTCATTTTGTTCTGTGTGCATGGCTGTGCACTCAAGACATTTTTCTACGTTTGTGACTTTGTGCCCAAAAAGAAATTTTAAAAATATTTATTTTTCTGAGAATATTAGTCAAGATAGTGAGACTTTTCAGCTCAGTGTTGCTGCAGTGAGTGACTATATTTCATAATAATAACATTTAAATTTAATATCAGACATCTCCCGTGAGAAACCTAGGCTCAAGTCCCTCCACGGCCTTTTGTGCAACTACGAGTGCACTGTAGCTGGTAGGAAGGGACTAGTCTGCTGACTCCCACCACTTCAGTTAACTTCCTTTTTGTTGTGTGTGCATGGCTGTGCACTCAAGAAATTTTTCTAAGTTTGTGGCTTTATAACAAGAAAATTTAAAATATCTTTTTCTGAGAACATTTGTGGTTGCATTCCCAAGAGGAAATTTTAAAAATATTGTTTTTTTTTCTGAGAAGATTTGTGGCTTTCTGCCCAAGGAAAATAAAAAAAAATGTTCTGTGAGAAAGGCTGTGGCTTTGTGTCAAAGAAAACATTTAAAAACATTTTTTTTCTGTGGATTTACTAGTCAGGCTTGGCTGCAAGTGAGTGAGATGTGTCAGCTCAGCATTGCTGCGGTGATGTGAGTGGCTATATTTCATAATAATACAATTTAAATTTAAAACATCCTCCTGTGAGGGATACAGCCCTGGCAGACCGAGGACGTAGTGCCAGAAAATGTAGTAGACCCAGCAGCCCCAGCAAAGCTGCAGTAGGTGGAGAGCAGGAGAGGGTGAAAGTACTGCAGAAATATAGAAACAAGGAAACAAAGAATTTGCCAGCAGATAAGGACTGCTTGGCCCACCTAGTCTACACATTTTTCCCTGCCTATAGTATCACTGCAGATCCTACTTGACCTCCGGCCCATTCACGCCTACCTTCTTTTCCATATGATTCCTGTATGCCTGTCCCATGCATTTGTGAACCCCACAACTGTTTTCACCCCACCACCTCTGCTGGAAGACTGTTCCAGGAATCCACCACTCTTTCTGTGAAGAAGTACTTCCTCACAGCTCTCCTGACTCTCCCCCTCCAGCTTCTTATCGTTCCCCTTGCCCTTGAGCACCTTTTGTTTTCTGAAAAATACTCCCCTCTTGTACCTTGTTTATCCCTGTGAGGCATTTAAAGGTCTCTTATTTCAAGATGCTATTTTTATTTCTGTTTTATTCCGCTCTATCTTGTGAGCGCATATGCTTGAACATACCGGGAGGTCAAAAGGTCACTACTATTTATTTTTTCACAAAAGGTTTACGCTCGAATTTATCATTGAACTTTTTTTGAAAAAAATCGAACTTAAACCTTTTTTGAAGAAATACAAAGTAGTGGCCTTTTAGCATCTTTTAAATGATTTGAAATAACACCATCGAATATATGCTTTTTTCCTCATGCGACCTTTTGACCTCCCTGTTAAAGCTTGCAAAATTAAGTTGCTTATCATGTGTCACTGTTCCATATCTAAAAATACAAGGACTGATTAAACAGTGTTTACTGTTTTCTTCATAACTTGTTTTTGCTCTTTTCAGGCCCTGAAGGTAGGATCCTTATGTTCTTGAGAAAGAGAATCTGGAGAAGTTGTGCATGAAGTTACAAATTAAAGTTCTTAATGGAACTTTGGTGTTAGAATCAAAAATGTTTTCTTTATATAAACAACAAACAAAAAATTGTTTTTGTTTGTGTATTCACTATGATATAGATATAGGCATTGTAATCACAAAGATTTGTGCCAGTAGATATAGGTGTTTCGTTCACAAAGATATGTGCACTTTGTTTTGTCTCCAGGTACATGGAAGCTGCAATTCACTAATTAAGCAATAATGCATGACAGGGTGTGGTATATCATGGGATATCGTCACGCCTCAGGTGGTTGGGCATGAGGCCGCAGGCCAAGTGCATCCAATGACCCGAGAAGTGATGATATCCCATGATATACCACACCCTGGAGTGCATTATTGCTATTATGAAGTGGTTTAAATATTTTTTAAAGTAAAAAAAAATAGAAACATTTTAAAATTTTTTCAAAGTGTTCTCCATTCACAGTACACTTTATGTTTATTATTTTTGTCCTGGGAATTGGATGCTGAGGACTGGTAAGCTGAGAGAAGTTGAGAGGCGAGCCAATGATGAACACATGAGAAAAAGGTAGAGTCTTGGTGTGATTAATTCTGGACTGTTATTGTAAGAGCTACTATTAGAATGGTTAGGAATGTCTGGGACAAGACTGGCAGTTTTTCTATGTGGCTGGGACTTAGCTTTCTTTTTGTGGGGAGCCGGTTTGTGTGAGAATGACTACAATGCATGGGTCTGTTGTTTGTCCTTTTCAGAGAAAAAAAATATTCATCCATTGCTGCCACTTGCATGCTGCTGGATATGTTGCTTTTGAAAGTATTGCTCCCATTGGCTTCCATTGTGCTGAATTCTGTTGTGTGCGCAGCTGGTGGGAGTTCATTTTTTTTTAAAAAGCAGCCAACTGGAAGTCTGACTCACTGCGGACTGCTGAAGATGAGGAAGACTGTGCAGTCAGTGAGGAGCCTGGTGGACGGAGGTTTTCTGAAGCCGTGATGATGTAGGCCGATGTCATCACGGCTTCAAAAACCCCTCGGCCAATCAGCTTCTCGTATTTACGATGTCCAGTTCATAATTTAAATTATACAATGGCAAGAAAGAATCCTGGCTCCTGATTGGTCAGTTGGCCATCGCTGCAGGGACATTATCCTGGCATAACATCCCTGCTGATCATTTATATGACAACCCCATACATTGCTTACACCTTTCTTAAAAAAATTTTTAAACACTAAAAAATTCTTACAATTTTTTTCTGTATAAAACAATGAGCTATTGTATAATAGGAATAATGCCCTCCAGGGTGGGTGTTATGCTGAGATAACATCCCTTCTCAGCTGTTGAGCGCCCTCGGCCGGTGGCCTCGGCCCATCCACTCGACGGGATGTTATCCAGCATAACACCCACCCTGTCAGGCGTTATTCCTTTAATACAAGCTTAAAGTGGTTAAAGCAGCAGTACTATGTAAAACAAAAGTGCTTTTTCGACAGTTTATTCCCTATGCTGTCTTGAGCATTTCCCTGGTAATCTTTCCCGCCAGCACTGTACTATCACCTCATAATTTGCTTAATTATCCTTTGCTTTTGTTTACATTTCTGCCTCCCACCATGTCGACAGCAACAGTAAAAGATAGGCAGACAGGCAGGTGCCGTATTTTCTGTGGATCTACAGAACGTTGAAACAATCATTTCCTGGATAGGTAGTACTGCTGCTTTAATGATGTAATTAACTTTCTGCACTATGTATAAAAAAGCACACCCACAAGTTGCAATCAGCTCTGATGAAGCCCTGGTCAGCAGGTGAAACGTAAACTGCAAGTAGGCAGTGCTCTGCACTACCGTCTGACTGTTTTATGTCTAAAGGCTGAATAAAGTGTTGGAACAGAACTTTTAACAAGTTTGGACATTGCATTCTTTGGTGAATGGTGAGTGCACTCTTCCTTCTCAACTGCATATTACAATTTCGAGTGGCACTACCCTCCTAGTGCTTTTACTTCACTACACGAAAGATCAATATTAATTTGGAAGCTCTAGCCCAGTGTGTGTGCTACTTTTCTTTCTTGCTGATTTAGTGCCGGTGGTACCAGTAGCAGCATCTTTAATCAGTTTGCGATGTGTGTGGTCTTTTGTTTTGTTCACAGTATCATGCGAACTGCAGCGGAAAGTCAAGGGATGAACATAGTACGGAGCTTCAGAATCCAAGGCAGCCCCGAGAGACATGTTGTAACTCTCAATGGTCTTCTTGGATCCCTCAGCAAAAGCTGTCGTCATGTCCAAAAACATCCATTATTATCGTCAAGAGTTTATTAGGCTCCATATTATATTTTGGATTGTAATGGACCATCTCCACAGGAAGGGGATTTAAATGGGGGGGGGCCACAGAGGAATCCTACAACATGAAGATCTGACAAATGAAAAGATCAACCCTGATGCCTCAAATGTCAAGAAGACCAGGACTAAGGCATGGCCTGCTGGTGGGTGCCAGAGGCTACTGCCTGTGCAAGGTCAATGATGTCATCAGCTGGAGGAACTGTTCCCAAAAAGTGAGATCTTATTGCCGGCCCAGGCGTTGAAGCCTCCAAACACTAATAATTGAGGGGAGCCCTCAACTAGGTCACTGACGAGATCTTTCAATTTCTGCAATAAATCAGTTCCATGCATTAGGGGGGACGGTACATGAAAATGATCTTGCAGCCTGTATCTGGCCCATCTTTTACTGCCATGCATTCCAAAGGCCTTATCATACCCATGGGATACGCCATAAGTACTAAATTAGATCTAAAACAGTAGGCCACTCTGCCCTCCCTGATCTCGGACCTCATGCAATCAATCCTTGAGTTCCTAGCTAGTATGGATACATTCAGTACAGGCCCAGAGACACGACAGAGTCAGGTCTCGATGATTCGTACCATGTCAGCTAAGCAACCACTGATGAAATCCCCTATCACTGAAGTTTTATTCTTTAGTAGCCTGCTGTTACACAAAACTGTTCAAATGGGAGGAGCAGAGTCAGCTGGCCCTCCAGCAACCTGGTTGCTGGAATTAGAAAGAGCCCTTGGGATTAGAGTTAGACTGGGAACACCCCTGTTCTGGTTTCAGTTTTTCCCAGGGTGACTCCTAGTGCTCACACACCTCATCATCCCTCCCTAACATCTGTCCTCATACCAGTCACACCGCCTCAGAATTCTCAGCCCCCTGCAGCAATGGAAGGCCACTGCTGATGGAGCAATATATGGAACCCCTTGAAAGGGTGGAGTTTGTTCACAGAGTAGACATGCTGAATAACAAGTCACACATATCATACTACAATGCACAACTCAGATAAACTAAAAAATTAATTACACCTATTAGTACTTAATAATAAGGAATAACATACTGGTAGCAATGATTTTGGGGGGATCAAGCAGCGTTCTGTCTCCAGATGATTGAGACATTTAAGTGCCTCACGGGGAAAAACAATGTGCAGGGAAATCTAATTTTTCAAAGAAAAGGGTACTCCAGGACAAGGGGACATAGGATGAAACTGGAGGGAGGTTCAGAGGGAATGTGAGGAAGTACTCCTTCACAGAGAGGGTGGTGGACAAATGGAGCAGCCTGCCAGAGGAGGCAGTTGGGACAGAAACAATTACAGAATTTAAGAATGCATGGGATAGGCATAGGGGGATTCTAAAACCTAGTTCCAAGGAAGCTTGAAGAACCCAGTTACAAGCATTTAAGGGCAGACTGGGTGGGCCGAAGGCCCTTACCTGCCGACAACATGTATGTATCTGTGTAGATACCATAATGTAGAGTGTCTGAAAGTCTGCAACAGGCCTTTTGACCTTTGACACACATCTCAGACTATAGGGTGACATACAGACAGTAACCAACAACTTTGATTGGGACATCTAAGCTTTGTCAGACATACAAGCCTCTGTAATAGGCAATGACTGTCCTGGTGAAGCCTTGTCAGCCCAACTTGCACAAGGCTTTGAATACCCATAATGCCTTGCTGTGGGAAGGGGGTTTTAGAGTATGTGTATAGCTTAACGAGAGAGGTTTAAAAAAATGAACAATTTGCATTTTACAGTATAGTCTAGTTAGTAAGCTGTATACTTTTAAAGCAAACATTTTACGCAGAAGCAGTACAGTAGTGTTTTGTCACAGAGGAGTGCACTTTCCCCGCCACCATTGTTTTGCAGCTAGAATCGAATCACACTTCACTTTAACTCCTGCAGCTCTGCCACCCCACACACCACTACAGTGAAACTGTAAGTTTCAGACCTTTCTAAATCCTTCACATGGCATTTGTACAGTGTCACGCAGATCAGCGGTGCTACTGGCAGACAAAAAGCAAATAGCATGCTAGACCCCCAACACATGGATGACATTCAAGTGCATGTCCCACCAATTGATGGCTGATGCATGCCACAAGGGATAGCACAAAACACCATCTACTGGGAAAAAATAAAACCAAACAGCTCTTGTTTACAGTGGCATGTTGCTATGTGGTGGCATGGGGTCGGGCACGGATTCCAAAATGTGCCATGCTGGCTCACAGCAAAATTCAACTCGCTGGTGGCCTTCACTGTATGTAAGTTTATATGTGTAGTGCAAGATGCCACTTATGTATAAGATAGTGTCATTTTGTGCAGTTTGGTGAGAGCACTGTAAATTAAAGCTGAGCAGTTATGTTCCTATACCATAAACTACCTATATAGCATACTATCTCCTGGTGGCCCCCCTATTGAAACTGTATCCTTCTGTACACATCAGTAACACCTAGCAGTGCACCAGCCAAAAACTGGAGGTGGGTTTCTGACTAATACACTACTTTACCGCAGAGGCTTGCCTTGCCATAGCTCAGAGCAATCGCCTTCCTCTGATGGATTACTGCACCCCCATCTATACACAAACATCCTTCCATCTACTCGCAGGCTAACTACCACGTGTAATAAAATCTGTAGATTTGCACTGATGGCGCTCTACTCTACTCATCTTTGTTCCCTGTACCAGTCTTTTGGCTCCCCCCCAAAGGCTGGCAGTGACTACCTCCTTGGCTGCACCATAGATAACACCATCAGAGGCAGGACTGGTCCCACTTTTTCTCCATACTCAAACATAAATATTGTCCTCGCAACCTTCGAAACTCTTTCAACCTTCTATTGGAGGCTCCTCAGCTCTCCACCTGCCTGGGTAGCAAAGCCTTCACCTCAGCCGCCCCTATACTGTGGAATAGTCTTCCCTCCTCATCTCACTCTCTAGATTCCCACCTTGCATTTAAATCCCACTATAAAGCTGCCTTAAGGACAGCTCTAAATCTAACCTGCTCTTCCCCAGTGACCACCCCCTGTACATCCTTAGATATTTTGCTTTGTTTTGTTTATGGCAGCATTCTGTTACTGTTCTTTTCCTGGAACCAGTGATCTGGCGTTCTAACTGTCACAGTTTGTGTATAAAATTCTAAGCATGGTTCTGATACGACAACAGATCATGCTTAGCTGTACATAAACCATGACATAGTAAAAACTCCAAATTACTGGCTTTCTTGAACAGAACTGTAACAGAATGTTGTTCATAAATAGAAAACTATTGAAACTGCAGTTTTTCGTGTGAGTGTTTATTCCAGCTCAATTAAATATGGCTCATTTGTCTGTAAACAGGATCATTACTGACTGCTGCCAGTAAGTTAAAATGTCCTGTCCCTTTTAATTTCCTTGATGTACTTTACTAAATCACACAATCACTGTCCAAGCATGAAACTTCAGGAAACAGGGCATTGAAGGCCGTTAGTAAATCGCACACCATTAATGTACCCAGGATTAAACATTCAACTTCAGGAAATAGGGTGCTCGGACTTAAGTGCTGAATGAACTAATAAAGTTATTTACAGAGAGTGAGCATAGCCCTAGGAGTTAGTGATAAATGATCCGTGCAGTATTGTTAACAGTATTTCATACACATGGACCCGTGATCATAAGTATCATAGGTAAATCCAGAGCAAAGTAGACAATAGTCCATTACACTTGCCTTTTCTATTAAAAGTACTCTCTAATATTTTTGTTGGCACAATAATTGTCAGATTTCCTTTTAAAATCAGTCATGCCGCACATCCAGCCACCTCACCAGGGCGAATTCCATATTGCAGCCACCCTCTGCTTATTCCCAAACCCCTTTCTTGAGATTGGCACACTTCACTTTTATTTGTAAGACGTGTGATCTAGTATTGCGTGTTATGTTTTTCATCTCTAGGCCCAATATTTCCCACAGATTATGATTAGTCAAGGCTTTAAATAATAAACACATATTACCCTGTAATCTCCTGTATTCAAGAGTAAACATACTCAATTTTTCCAGCCTATCTAAGTCCTCTTGTTGCCCTGATCATCCTAGTGGCCCTTCTCTGCACCCCCTCTAGTACCCTGGTTTCTCCCATTGTGCTTGGTGCCCAGAATTGAGCACAGTGCTCCAGATGGGGCCTAACAAGTGTTCTATATAACAGCACTTCCACATTCCTGACTCTGCTTGATATATGTCTAGTTATGCTAGTTCGTATTCCATTTACTCTTTTGGATATTCCATGGCAATGATTTTTGAAGTATAAATCATTTGTAACCATTATGCCCAAGTTCCGGTCCTCAGTTGCCATCCTCAGTTGTAATCTGGTGTCTGAGGGCAACATGGCCAGATTTGGTATGTCAGGTCATATCAGGATACTCAGAACAGCAACTGTTGTGGCTAACAGACACCCAGTAGGCATTAGCATCAACATCCTGGTAGGGTCCTGGCAAACATCAACTGTTGTGGCAAAAAGGCACTCAGAAGGGTATTAGTATCAAGGCCCCAGTAGGGTTCTGGCAAACAGCATCTGTTGTGGAAAACAGATGCCTTGAAGGCATTAGCATCAAGACCTAGGTAAGGTTCCAGCAAACATATTTAGAAATATCTCCTCATATCCTAGATAAGACCACACTAGTGGACAAATTACAGTGAGCAGCATCTGCTTTGGAGACTTTTTGCAGTAAATTTGTTTACAGTGCCACACAGGAAAGCAGGTTACAAATAAAGAATGTGCCTTGGAAAATTTGGATGCAGGCGCCTGTAAGCAAAATCAGCTGTGGTCCAAATTATATTACTGTTATACCCATCAAAGTACATAAAATGAGGAAGATAGCCATTGGCACATCTTACTCATTTCCAGACTCAAGGGTTATTAGGAGAGTGGAATACTGCCTGGTATTCTGGACGAGCCCACTCACTCCGCTCCTTTGGACTCCACTGTCAGCTGGCGAGCCACGTCTCTGGTGCAAATGGAATTTAAAGATGGATGCTATAAGGCAGACCCCTTGAGGGGAACCACCAACAGGCCCCTCTAGATACTCAGCTAAGAGATGACAAGTCCTACCACAGATTCGGGGTCAAGGGCCTCTTCCCAAGCCTGGCTAGTCCCCTCCAGCCAGTCATAGCTACAGCCACAAAGGGAGAAGCACCTATTCATCTACATGACTCACCTGTCTCCTACTGAAGTAACTTTCAGTCTCTAGAGGCAAGAGTCCTATATTTATACCCTTAGAGCGGGGTAACCCAGACAGAATGGGGCCTCCTATTTACTTGAACACTCAGCACAGTATGTACCAGAAAGTTACAAATTTTCCTGGAACAGGATCTCACAGAAACAGGAATCATCTTAATTGCAAATAGACAGCGCTTTACAGTTTAACCATTTACTTGCTGGAAAGGACAAGCAGGCACTGTCATGATCAAAAACAGAAACCACCCCAACTGCTTGCAAGGGGACGGGTGTTACACAGTGAAGAGAAAGGGTCCCCATGCAGGATGAAGGGTAAAACCAGCAAGGCTGGGGTTACCCGACCAGAGTTTGGTTCTACAAGCCCCTCCTGCAGTGACAGCTGAGACGCCATGCAGAAAGTCAGCATCCAAACCACAGCAGTGATGCATCATTTGTGTTCAGTGAAACATGCAAACATTAGCAGCCACCTGTCGGGGTCTGTGAGATCTGTAAACTGTCAGTACCACATCAGGGTCTGGGTTCTGCCAACTTTTTGTTACTTTGTTAGGTAGGGCGGGGGGAGAACAGAAACTCTGGGCAGGACTGTGCTTGCCTAGGGAGTGCCTAGGCAGAAGACCTGCAGTTAAGTCACCGATCCTTGTTTTGGGATTACAAATAGTGATCACTTTAATTTTGAACTAAAGAATGGCGCATGCCAACACCCTTTGTGTACTACAAGCATCGTGCCCACAGTGATCCGACAGCTGTGGTATCCATTACATTTCTGGGAGCTCACTAGGACTGTGGGTAAGATAACACTGGTGCACCACTTACATAAGACATTGAGGGACTGAGGGGACGGCTATTGGGGATCACAAGTTGTTATTGCTTTAGATGACATAACCTTTCCTTTTCCCTTCCCAGAGCCTTCTTACTGCCTTCCCCCAAAATACAACCCTTTGTTTACATTTACTCCTGTGTACTGTTGTTTTGTGCTTGTATAAGCCCCCTCATGGGAGGGCTTATTTCTTGCCCTTAGGGACCCCCCCACCGGTGCTTAGAGAGTTTGTGCACTTGGGGAGTGAATTTCCCTGTTGTCACAACTTGGGGCAGCAGTTTGAGTGTTTATATGTAGAGGGAGCTGGAGAGAGTTCATGAAGAGATCGGCGGGTGTTGCTGCAGGGCAGTTCGGTGTGGAGGTCCCCTCCCCCCTTAGGCAGGTTGGTAGTTTCAGCGGTGGTGTGCTGCATTCCTTGATTTTGGGGTCTCTGAGAGAGGTGAGCAGCAAGGCAGTTGTGGTTGTTTGGGTACTGGGTCCCCTTGGGATTGGGTGGTGAGAGCATCCAGGGAGTTAGTGCAGCATCGGAGGACATGTATTGAAGGACCCCATGGGCATTGGGCCCAGCTTGTGGAGTGGATTTTGTGAGCCATCAGGGGCTGCCAAGATAGTGGCAGAGCCTTGGCAGGGGGTTTTGAGGATGGTGGCAGATCCTCGGCCTCATTTCCCCAGTGGCACTTTGGCTCACAAAGAACAGACAAATGGGTGTGGGTGGTGGCCTGGACCCGATGGGGCCTGTCATTTCTGTTTGCTGGGGCAGGTTCCTGGGCCTACAGATGGGGTAGGCCTTTAGGCCACTATAGGCTGTGGCTCATTTCAAGCAACAGGAAGCTGGAAGTAAGGGAGCCACTGTGACTGTTGGGAGGTTCAGCTTCAGGGAGAGCCTTGGGAGCAAGTTTGGGAGAGAGACAGAGCACCAGGGACCAGGCCGGTCCAGGACTAAATTGAGAGAGGCTTTAATGTGGCAGTCATGGAGATATTGGGCTGCTAAACATTTCGCCTCGAGTATGAACTAACTCGGCAGTGGCAGAGGAGCACATTGCTTTCCTGATGAGGATGAGGAAAAAGAGAAAGAAGTCATTTGGGAAAGCCCATTAGGAATGGGGCAGTTGTGAGATAAGCTTCCGGAAAGAAGCTCAGTGTGGAAATCAGTACCAGTGTTAAGGTGCTTACCAGTGCCAGTGAGTGGTGGGAGCTTCATGCTTCTGGAAACATCTCAGATTTGTTCTGGTCCTGAATTTGAGACTTGCTGCTGGTTCTGTTTGTACAGAAAATGTAAGCCTAAGAAAGCCTGCATCTCTCTCAATAGAAATTAGACTATGTAAAGGCCATTGTAGTACCTATTTTCAAAAAAGGGAATCAATCTAAACCGGAAAACTACAGACCTATTAGTCTAACATCCATTCTCCAAGCTAATGGAGAAAAATCATTAAAACACTTTTGAAAGGAAATGGATTTAGTAAAACTTAACGATCCAACTCAACACGGCTTTAGACTTGGTCTTTCTTGTACCGCTAATTTACAGTAATAGCATTCTATGAAAACATAAGCCAGGGTCTTGACCTTAACTGCCCCAAGATGTAATTCTTCTGGACTACAATAGAGCATTTGATAAGGTCTGTCATAACAAACTTATTGCAAAACCCAACTGGCAGGCTTTTCTCCCATCTTGGTTAAATGGATAAATAACTGGCTATCTAATAGAAGCCAGCAAGTCAGAATACAAGGCACTTTATCTGAAGACGGTCAAGTGACAAGCGGGGTCCCTCAGGGGTCCGTGCTTGGACCCTACTGTTTAATGTTTTATTGGGGACATGCAGATTATCTCTGCTAACCATCTATCCAAATTCGCTGATATCACGAAGTTGGGGGAGGGTTGATTCACCAATAAACAGATCCTCGTAATCAATGACCTGAAACTATTTGAAACTTGGGCCCCAAATAAATGAAATGCACTTTAACATAGACAAGTGCACTGTGCTACACTTGCAAAAGCTAATCCTACAGACATACACCCTTAATAATATCCCTCTGAAAGTTTCAGTATGCGAAAGAGATCTGGGAATACTGATTAATAATAAACTTTCCCATATAGACCAGTGCACTAAAAACCTCTAATCAACTACTTATGCGCATGAAGCGCACTTTTGTCACTAAAACTGAGAAATAGAAACATAGAATTTGACAGCAGATAAGGACTGCTTGGCCCACCCAGTCTGCCCATTTCCCCTACCTAATGGATAAGCTGCAGATCCTAGTTAACCAGCAGCCTACTTCTTTCTACCCCCACCCCCTAGAATTGCCTTATGACTATCCCATGCATGCTTGAATTCAACCACTGTTTTTTGACTCCACAACCTCCTCCGGAAGGCCATTCCATGCATCCACAACCCTCTCTGTGAAGAAATACTTCCTTAAATTACCTCTGAGCCACCGTTCCTCTACCTTCAAATTGTGCTCCCTTGTTCTTGCACACTTCTTTTTTTGAAAGATGCTACCCTCTTGGACTTTGTTGATTCCCTTGAAATACTTGAACGTTTCTATCATGTCCCC
The DNA here is from genome assembly GCA_016271365.2 of Neoceratodus forsteri. Classification (NCBI taxonomy): domain Eukaryota; kingdom Metazoa; phylum Chordata; order Ceratodontiformes; family Ceratodontidae; genus Neoceratodus; species Neoceratodus forsteri. The sequence goes on along the minus strand of CM028132.1, from coordinate 1,376,586,990 downwards.
CCTCTCCCTCCTTTTCTCGAGGCTATACATATTAAGCTCCTTTAGTCTCTCTTCATATGTCTTCGGTGCAGATCCTGCACCATTTTAGTTCCCTCCTCTGGACAGCTTTCATCCTGTCTGTCCTTGCGAGACTGGGTCTCCAGAACTGCACACAGTACTCCAGAAGGGGTCTCACCAGCTGTCTGTACAGAGGGATAACAACTTCCTGTTTTCTACTGGTGATGCCTCTCCCTATGCATCCCAGTATCCCCCAGCCCTCCTTACAGCCCTCTCACATTGCTTGCCCACCTTTAAGTCATCTGTTATGACTACCCCCAGGTCCCTTTCCATTTTTGTTGTTGTTAGTATCTCACTCCCCCCCCCATTGTGTACTCTTCCCCTGGGTTTTTGTTTCCCAGGTGCATTACCTTGCGCTTCTTAGCACAGAATCTAAGCTGCCATACATTTGACCATTCCTCTAACCTTGTGAAGTCCCTTCTCATCCTTTCTGCTCCACCTTGTGCATCAACTCTGTTGTAGATCTTTGTGTCATCTGCAAAGAGACATACTTTTCCTTCCAGTCCCCCTGCAATGTAGCTTATAAAGACATTGAAGAGAACCAGTCCTAATACTGAACCCTGCGGTACCCCACTAGTAACCCCCCTTTCTTCAGAGTGGACTCCATTTACTATTACCCTCTGTGTCCTATTCTCCAGCCAATTCTTTACCCAGGCTATCATCTTGGGACCCACTCCCAGGCTGGCTAACTTGTATATTACTCTTTTGTGTGGGACTGTGTCAAATGCCTTGCTAAAGTCTAGGTAGGCCATGTCCACAGCCCCTCCCTGATCTACTACTTTAGTCACCCAGTCAAAGAAATCTATTAGATTCGTCTGGCATGACCTTCCAGCTGTGAATCTATGCTGCCTAGGGTCCTGTGCCCCTCTGATCTCTAGGTGCTCGACATTTCTTTCCTTCAGAAGTGATTCCATCATTTTCCCTATCACTGAGGTTAAACTAACAGGTCTATAGTTTCCTGTTTCTGCCCTGCCCCCACTTTTGTGAAGGGGAATCACATCTGCCCTCCTCCAGTCCTCAGGTACCACCCCATCCTGCCATGATTTGTTAAAGAGGGTAGTCAGTGGTGTCACTAGTTCTATCCTTAGTTCTTTCAGAATTCTGGGATGAATCCCATCAGGCCCCATTGCTTTTTCCACCTTCAGTTTTAAGAGTTCTTTCAGAACCCTTTCTTCTGTAAATGGGCTGGTATCAACTCCTGTATCCAGAGTGTTTCTATTGTTTGTTTTAGGTACCTCCCTCTTCATTTGTAAATACTGAGCAAAAATATTTGTTTAGTATCTCTGCCTTTCACAGTCACCCTCTGCCAACCCCCTCCCTTTATTAAGCCTCACTATCCCTCCCTTGGTCTTCCTTCGCTCCTGATGTACCTAAAAAGGTTTTATCCCCCTTCTTAACTGAGTTGGCTATCTTTTCCTTGGTTCGGGCCTTTGCTGTCCTGACTGCCTTCCCAGCTTCCTTTTGCTTTAACTGATACAATTCTCTGTCCTGCTCCTTCTGTGATTCCTTGTACTTCCTGAATGCTTTCTTTTCTCTTGAACCTTCACTGCACCTCCTTTGAGAACCATAGTGGTTTCTTACATCGTTTAGTTTATTTGCTTCACACAAAAGCTTGTACCTCTGTGATGGCAGTTTTATTATTCCCCATTGTTCTTCCACCCTCCTTCCTGCCCATTTGCTAGTGCATTCCTTAGGCACTCACCCATTTTGGCAAAGTCAGCCCTCCTGAAGTCCAGTACTTTTGCCTTTGTATGGCTTGACTCTATTGCTGTGTTTTTGTGAACTATACTGTTCGATGGTCGCTAGTTCCCAGATGGCTACCTTCTGCATCTGTGATCCTCTCCATCTCCATTTGAGAGAACCAGGTCTAAGATTGCTCCCTCTCAAGTGGGTTCCAATACTAGTTGTCTAAGGCATGCCCTCTAGGGCATCTAGAATAACCCCACTCTTAGAAGTGGCTGCTGCAACTGCACTCCAGTTAACATCTGGCATATTCAGATCACCCATCAGCAATATCTCCCCTTTTTCTGCCATTCTAAGTATACTTTCTATCATTTCCTTGTCCATTTCCTCCCCCTGAGAGGGGGGATCTGTATACAACCCCTGTGCGGATTGTGGTGCCATTGCATGTCTCCATATTGACCCACAGTGCTTATTTTCCTCCCTGTTTGCCCTTTTGTTCTGTTGCTTTGATTCCTTCCCTTATGTAGAGAGCTACTCCTCCTCCTCTTTTACCCTCCCTGTCCCTCCTGTAGATAGTGTATCCTGGTATGTTTACATCCCAGTCATGGTTCTGTGTGTACCATGTTTCTGTGACTGCCATGATATCCAGATGTTCCTCCTCCATCAAGGCCACTAATTCAGGAAGCTTGTTACCCAGGCTACAGGCATTGGTACTCATTGCTCTCCATTTCATTTTTTGATGGCTTTACCTTCTGTAGCAGCATCCCCCACTGACCTTTCTACCTTGGTCTTTTTCTCATTTAGTACCCTGTTTTGTAGGTGGAGGCTGGGATTTTCCTGCTGCTTATCAGTGCCTCCCCCCTTGACTAGTTTAAAAGCTTGCCAATGAAGCATTTAAACCGATTGCCCAAAAGACTTGTTCCCTTCCTGGACAGATGCAGACCATCCTGCCAGTATAGGCTGGTGTCCCTCCAGGTGGAACCCCGGTCCCCAATGAAGCCAAACCCCTGTGCTCCACACCATTTTTTCAACCATTCGTTAAACTGCATGGTGCAAAGTTCCCTCGCCTCACCCATGCCATTGACAGGCAGCACCTCTGAGAAGGATACTGTGTGTGCTACTTGTCTTAGGCCCCTCCCCAACTCTACAGAGTCCTTCTGCACTGCTCTAATCTCATGATGAGCCAAGTCATTTGTCCCTAGGTGGACAATGACGTCCAGCTCAGACTCTCGTGCAACTGTTCTTGTGATCCTAAGCATGCGCTTCCTGTCCCTCCAAGCCATGGCACCAGGCAGGCACCTTACTTCAGTTTTCCCTGCTCCCCCCAGTTCTATCCCCCTTATAATTGAGTCCCCCACCAGGAGCTGCTTTCTTTCCCTGAGGTGCCCTCTGCCTCCTTCCTGAGGGCCTCCCTTGTGACAGTTGTCTGCAACCTTTTAGTCTCCTCTGCGGGTGCATCCATAGGGGAACTGTGCTCCCCCAGAATGATGTATGGATTGTGGAGTGGAACAACTGACTGGGTGTGCCTCTGTTCCACCACCCTTACCCTCCCTGAGCCCACTGTGGTCCAACTGCTGTGCTTTCTTCGCAACCTCTAAGGTAGTGGTGGTGGTGGCACTGGTGCTGTCTGGATGGGGGAGGTTTCCTTACTACTATCCAGTGCGGCCTGGGGGAAGGTTCTCTTACTACTGTCCAGTGCGGCCTGAAGATGCATCATCCCCTTATACAGAACATATGTCAGGCCTTATTTGGATTATGGCTACCCGCTTTGGAGTCCATATTTAGTACAGGACATACAGAGATTGGAACAAATCCAAAGAAGAGCAACCAGACTAGTTCCTCACCTGGCAACTAAAAACTATACTGAAAGATTACATGCTACAGGATTATAATCCTTACAGAAAAGAAGAATTAGAGGGGATCTCCTTCTTTGTAAAGTCCACCAATCACCAGAGTTAATGCAGCAATTTAGATTAAATTTTTGTAATAGACGGATTGTCCCCAGACTGCACAATAAGCAAATGAATGTGTCCAAAGCTAATACAAATAAAAGATTACACTTTTTTACAGTCAGAGCACCTAGACTCTGGAATACCTTGACACAAGAAATTGTGGATTCACCTTCTTTTCCTATTTTTAAACTGAGGCTTGATAAATGGTTGGAATCAAACCTGGATTTTAACTAATGTGTCACACTAATTGTGGGGGACAATCCTGATGGGCTTCGGCCTTCTTTTGTCCCTTAAATACCAAGTAAACCAAGTAAAAAGTTAAGTCCCATGGAGCTATATAAAATCTGAAAGTTTAAAGTAACTGGGACCCTGAGCTCTTACATTCTTTAAAGAGCAGCCAACGCCTTCAACATAACTTTCCCAAAACATAATGTTTAGACACAGCTCAGCTTGTATTTCACATTAGTTCTGCATACATGTATAATAGTGAGCCGACTAAGGGTGGTGGTGGGGGCGACAGGGCCTCTGTCTCACGCTCTAAGCTCTGTGGTGGCCGACTGGCTACCCTGCTTGTATCCTTCACTGAACGCTCATTACCTGGCTGCTTGTGGGGTCTGACTTCCTTCAGGGAGGGTGTCCTTACGATTGTAACCTGTGCCCTCGAGGGGAACCTGCGACTGCACTGGCTGCATGTGGGGTCCGGGGGGACCGACTTTCTTCAGGGAGGGTGTCCTTACCCTCATGACCTGTGCCCTCGAGGGGAGCCTGTGACTGCACTGGCTGCTTGTGGGGATCTGGGGGGTCTGACTTCCTTTAGGGAGGGTGTACTTACCCTCGCAACCTGCGCCCTCGAGGGGAGCCTGCGACTGCACTGGCTGCTTGTTTAAACAAAAAATAGCTGATTATTCTCATGTTATTGACTTTACTTTGACATCTTTGGAATCTGGTGACTATTCTCACAGACTGATCTAAACATTATAGGCTGGTGTGCCCAAATAAGGGAGGAGCTGGTGGTTAAAAAAAAATCAGCTACCACTGGAGATCCTAGCGACTACAGCAGCAGTAACTTCTTCCTCCTCTGGACCAGAACTGCCATGCAAAACATTACAATTATCCATGCAAGCAATTGATAGCATAGTGGAGATGATCTTCAAATGTATGTGTGAGCAGGGTTCTAAGATTGAGGTTGCCAATAAAATGGCAACCTCCACAGAGCAACAAGCAGTACAAACCCTGGTGTCATTGAATAAACTCACTCAAGAAAATGCCCAGCTGTACTAAGGGTTGGAGGCCCTGGAGAATGCCAATACAGGAAAGGAAGGTCCGGACCTCCTACAGTTTTGTACGAGTGACTTCCAGGTGCCGTTGTGTTGAGGAGACCTGTTGTCCCAACAGATATACAGGGCCTATTGACTCTCCGTGGACAGCAAAACTCAAAGAGACTTACCCCATGCAATTCTTCTCATGGCAGCAGGACTGGTAAGTCAGGATACAATTCTGAAAGCAGCCTGAGACTCACACAATCTAAATCATGATAGGGTCACTCTTCACATCTTCCCTGACCTGTCTTATGCCACTGGGAGCGTTGCAAAAAGTTCAAAGCAGTGTGACCCCTGCTGTGAACCCTTGACATTGTTCATTCTCTTTTGATGTCCACCAGACCCAGAATCCATTATGGCAGGCCACCAATGTGGTGGAAGCCAGCAAAAGAGCAGAGATCATTGCTCAAGGATTTGAGGCTGTCGGAGGACAAGAACATGAAGAATCTGAAGAGGAGACCTGAGACTGCAGGGGAGACTCAAGTAACACTTTTAAATGACTGTGTTGTTCCTTTCTAAGACTGACTATAAGTTTATGGTTTACTTTGGGGTCATGAAGGTACTAGCCAAGTTTTAAAGATTATAAAATACTTTCATTGTTAAAATGCACAGGGATCTTCTGTTTTTAGAAGTTAACATATTTTATTGCTACGATCCCCTATTACCTTTCATACTCCATTTGCGATGGCGGTCTCCCCGTGGTAGCCTGTGAAGAGGAAGATTTGAGACAACAGGAGGAGAATCCTGACTCCTCAAGCTGCTTTCTTGAGCACGATGCACCTTTAGTTAGAGCACATTCCGCTTGGCCTTGTACCTTGTGATCAGACCCCAAACAAATTAAACTGAAGTTTTATGTTATAGTACTGTACTGGCTCCTTGTAAGGGGCTACCGTTACCCTTGTTGCAGCAAATTTTGTAGGTTAAAATTATATTATAAACTCACTAGGCATTTTTTTCTATGTTGTTGAGTGCTTTCAGTGTGCTAGCTATTCTGTTTGACTACAACATGTTCGGAATGGGGTTCTATAACCTTCTATGGTTAAAGTGTGAAAATGAAAAATGAACGGATGATCTCCACTTTTAATGTAGTTTTTTGAACTTTTGTTTAGATTTCCTCACACAGACAAAAGGCAACAGTTTCATGGTAAAGCCACTTCATCAGGCCACTGTGTTGCTAGAATAGAAGCATAAAAAATATTTTTATTAAAGTGTAATGATATTAATTACCAGATAAAATAAGGCCATTTGTGCTTACAATGGATAACAATATGCTGTATCGTGCTCTATTAACTTCTTTCATCTCAATCATCTTCATTCAATGAATATTAATATTTAAAGTATACATTTCAAATGAATAATAATTATTTCATTCTTAAACAAACCTTACACCTACAGGCCAATTATTGCATAATGGTCATAACAAGTTCTGTCCTTCAAAAATAAAGGAATTTGCCTTAAATGAGTATCATTTAATTTCCAATTAAAACCAAGTCCTAAATTGGTCAATAAGGGTTAATGAACCACCCTAGAAGAACAAAATTGATATTTAATATGCTATATTATGCATTTATTGTCACTTGTAAGGTGAATATAACTTGCTTACTTTTATTAGACCAGTAATATTATATCTCAAAGGGTTCTTCTGAACTTATTTAGATTGACTACGAAAAAGTTTTAAATTAACTGTGGAGACAAATGGTTCATTAACTATATTTAAATATGCCTTAATATGCTTACCGCTATAAAATGTAGTGACACCAATTATCTTATTAGTCCAAGTTTAAGCGTTTATCTCAGTGCTAAAAAATGAAATTCAAAAGTTACATTTCCTAAAAAGGAACTTTCTTTTAATGCTGGATATTACTAAATCAATTCAAAAATAACGTGCTCATAATTAAATGAATAGGTACTGTAGTGCATACCAAAACCTTCCTGGTGTCCTTATTAAAATCAAATTAGTCTGCTAATTTCACTCTCTCTTGAGTTATCTGCTTTATGCATGCATTATGTATCCTCACCAGACTTCCAAATATAAACACGTGTCTCAGTTCTAAAAATCAAATTAGAAAAACAAGTTTTCAAAAAGAAAGTTTTTTTGATAGATAAATTGTGTAATAATTATTGAAAAAAGCCTTAACGTATGAGAAAGGGACTTGTTTAGAAAGAAAAGGCTTACTAGCATTAGTGTGACACTCGAGTATTGTTTCTTCTCTCTTGAGTAAAAAATTTTCCAATCTTAGCGTCTCAGCGCTCTTGAAAAAAGGGGGCGAATATCGTTAATTATTATGCATATTTCAAATATCGTACTAGTAACAGAACAAGATTGTAAATACTTACTCCGAATGGTTTAACTGGCGTGTTGTGTATGCCTTGCTCACTACTATTATCGTTAATGAACTGTTTGTTCTGCGTTTAAATCTACGCAGCTGGTTGGGGCATATGCGTCAAAACTGATGTAAGCTACCTGAATTCAGGTTTTCAGGTAACCTCCTATCAATAGAATGTCAATTTGAGAGTACAGCTGTTTGGAGCAGTGGAGAAAGACCTAACCTGAAACATCACGCCAGCGCTGTCTCTCCAAGTCAGAGGTTCTCACCCCATCACAGAAATGAATATCCCTGATATTGGTTAAAATATTGTATCTTAACAAAATATTTTGGAAACAATAGGTAATTTATTTCCTGATGTATCGGACTCATCAATATACCATTAATGCAAGAACAGGCTCACAATTTCCTTGATACTTATTTCATTTTATGAAAGCTTTTAAACAAACCTATCATAAAATGTAAAAAATGGTTATATAGTCATTGTGTTAAATATTATATGCAAATACTTCCACGTTTAAAACTCACGGCTAGAGGGGGGAGAAAACATACATCAAAATTGACGTAAGCTACCTGAAATCAGGTTTTCAGGTAGCCTCTGAACACTAGAATATTAATTAAAGAGTACAGCTAGAGCAGTGGAGAGCGACATAACCTGAAACATCCATGCTCACGCCGTATCTCTGAGTCAGGGGCTCTCCCCCCACCACAGGGATCTACGTCCCTGAACTTGCTACATTTTATACTCAATTTCTGACTAAATTAAATATAAATAACAAATGCATTACTAAAGATTTAACATCGATCACACAATTTTTAATAGAAAATACAGCACTCATAATCTAAGAGCTCCTGGTTTGGAGACATGGGGGGAAGGGAAACACACAATTATCTATGCAATCAGTATAATCAATATTTCAAAAGAATAGGTTCCAATCGCATTCATCATTCATTCCAACCAAGGGGTTGGTGGAATTAAATGTACAGATCCAATACACTTCTCTCTTCCTGAGTATTAAATCTCAAAACTTTACGCCGTTCTTTGGTTCTTGTATCAGTTCAAGACCCCAAAAACGTAAAGATGCTGCTGAATGTCCCGCTTCTGCATAATGTCTTGTTACTGTTGACGTTTTCACTTTGAGTCTGATGTCACTCTTGTGCTGGCTGGTCCTATTACGCAATTCCTGAGTGGTCTTCCCAATATAAAGTTTGTCACATGGACATTGTGATAAGTATATAACATGATGACTCTTGCAGGTTATATGTTGTTTGATCCAAAATTTTCTATTGGTGTAGGGATCTTCAAACAATAATTTTTTTACTGGTATTGCCACATTGAAAACAGTGGCCACAAGGTACATTGCCAGGAGCTAGTGGACCCAATAATAACTGACTTGCTCTTTCTTGTACTTTGTAATGCTGTGTATGTACTAATCTGTCTCTAAGTGTCTGATTTTTCTGGTAGAAAAAAGTGGTTTCTGAGAAAATCTTCTATTATCATTACGCTTAACTGTAACAAATACCATTTATTATTAATGATTGACAATCTTATTGTTCGGGTAACTGAATGATGTTGAAAATATTATTCTTTCATTAGTACAAGTGTTAGGTGATTTTTTCTTTAAATATTCCTGCCGTGGTACAGTAGATACTTCTTGTTCTATGTTTCTTATTAAGTTCCTTTTATAGCCCCTGTCAATGAATCTATGTGTCATATCTTGAACCGTCTCTTGATAAATGACTTCCTCACTACAATTTCTTTTAGCTCGTTATAAATTGTGACTTGTAAATTGAATCTTTAAGTTTGGGGCATGATAACTGGTATAATGTAGTAATGTAGTTTTCACTATTTCCTTCTTATATAACCTAGTTTCTAATTTTTTTGTGCCTTTGTATATTTCTAAGTGTAGAAATGCCACTTTCTGATTATCAAAGTTCATTGTAAATGAAAGATCTTTATTACATCTATTTATATAAGTGAAAAAAAGTTGGAGATCTTCTTCACTACCATTCCATATCATCAGGACATTGTCTATATAGTGCCTCCAAGTAGTAATGGTATTGAAAATGGATTTGTTACTCTATCTAAAATAAATGTACTCTCAAAATCCCACATAAACAAATTAGCATATGGAAGGAGCCATGGTACTACCCATGGCTGTACCTTCGATTTGAATATAATATTAGTCCTCAAATTGAAAATAATTCTGTTTAAGTACTATTTCTGCTGAGTCAAAAATTCGCTTGGGGGATGTAAATCAGTCCTTAACCTTAATGTTTTTAATAGAGAATTCAAACCTGAATCATGTTCTATACTAGTATATAAATCCTTTATGTCAAAAGTCACTAAAATTACATTATTTAAATTCACCATATTTTGATTCAGTTCCATTATTATTTTAATTACATTATTGGAATCTTTTATATAAGTCGGTGTTTTTGGTACTTCATTGCATATATGGAAATCAATATATTGTGATAGGGGTTCTAATATAGAGTCTATTCCTGACACCATGGGATGGCCTAGTGGTTTTAATGGATCTTTGTGAATTTTTGGAAGTACATAAAATATTGGAATTCTGGAAGTATTATTAATTAACATATCTTTTTCTTCTTCTGCACACCAACCCAGGTCTGTTGCCAATGTCAAAATATCAATGATATCTTGTAGGATCTCACTAGCGGGATCTCTGGCTATTTTCATATAGCGTTCCACATTTCCTAATTGACGTCTACATTCTATTCTATAGTCCTCTTTATCCCACACCACTATACCGCCTTCTTTATCTGCTGGTTTAATTATGATCATTTTGTCTTGTTCTAGGTACAATAATAATTCCTGTTCTCTTTTGCTTAAGTTATTCCAATGTGGTTTTAGATTTTCATTTTTACATAGTTCATTTATTTGTCTATCTATAACTTTAATATATTTTTCTACTGTAACAGTACCCCTGGGTGGATTAAAGGTAGATTTAACTCCAAGTTTCTGTTTTAATACTTGTTTTTTAGTTATTGGTTCTAAAGGCTTTTGTGAAAACCAGTCAATTAAACATAACTTTCTATAAAACTTCTGTAAATCTATATTCAATCTAAATGGATCCAGTTTAGTGGTTGGTGAGAAAGACAAACCTTTTTTCAACAATTGTTCTTCTTGTAAAGTAAGTGTTCTTTTACTTAAATTAAACACTACTGTCTCCTCCCCTGTTCCTCCCTCCTCTCCCACATATCCCACCCGGTGCCCTCTCTTCTTCTGTCTCCGGCACCACCTCCTCCACCCTCTGTCCATTCTCTCATGCCAACTGGGATATTGCTTTGTGTATCTTGCCATCTCCTACTCCAATAATCATATCTGTTGTGATGTTCTTGATATATGTTGTCCCTGATCAGTTCTTGTTGGGAATCCAATGTTCTGTCCTCCCTAAAAGGTTGTGGCTGATCTCTCAAGTTCTTTCTAGATCCATACTGATTAACCACAAAGCTATCTCCACTATCAGAATCCTGTGTGTATTCATTTTGAGGAGTAAAATAATTAGATTGTCTACCTTGTCTTTGAGGTTTCATTAACCACGAATAAACTTTATTTTCTCTATAGTCAATGATGTCTCTATTACATTTTTTTAATTTGTGTTGTTTAATAAATTCTTCATAATCTATCAAATCTTTTCTCATTTTTTCCAACATAATTGTATAGTTTTGTAACTGAACTCTGGATTTATATTCCTCCTTAATGGAATTAATTTCTTCAGCTAATCTGTTTCTTTCTTTAAAGATAGCCTCAATTAATGACAACATGAAAACTAGTGAACATTTATTGCATATACCAGTCCATTTTTCATTTAATTCAACAGTCATAAAACCTAAATTTGGTTCAATTAATACTCGTAAGCCTCTAGGGATATGTTTGTTTTTAATATATTCCACTAATGATATAGCGTGCCATTCTAATCTAAAATATTTCTGTTCCAAATGATAAATTTATTTGCTATGCTCTTATCAGTAGTGGTATGTGTATGGTTAAAGCTGATCAATATGCCTGGATTCTGTTATTCAGAATGACCGCTTCAACCTTATGGGATGTGGCTGTACTGGACTCATATGGACTTGAAATGTGATTGTCTGGTACACCCCCTCATCCTAAATTCAGATTGCACAGGTTGTATGTCTTCTAAATCATTTGATGGTTCTGTACAGTATCCTGTTGCCTGGCATGAGTAAGCTGTATTGCAGTCTTTTTATTGAGAAAGCAATAAAATACAAGTTTAAAAAAAATGGGTTACTACATAGTAGTCTGCAAAATGTCACCGTGAAACTCACTGAAAATGTTTAAAGAGTCCTTTTGCATGCTGCAAAGTGCCCACTGCTTGTTCCCTGGCAGAAGATGCTGACTGCAGAGTGTCCTGGGATCCTGAAGGTAATGGATAGGGTTCAGACAGCTTTGCTGGCTTCGGGTTCCTCTCAATCTAGTCTGTGCTTTTGGAGGTTGCGGTATGCTGATACCCCTTCACTTGAGGTTAGCTCTTGCTTCTGCAGCTGTGTAATACAGCATGGTGCCTTCTGGATAATGAACCCTGAGCTTTGAGGGGAAAGAGGTCTGAATTTGAGCCCAGCCTGACAAACAATCTTAATGCTTGGGCTATATGCAGCCCTTTGTGCCTGAGCTTGTGGAGTATAGTCGTGGTCAAAAAACAAATGGTGTCCCCCTAAAATGTCATTCTGTCTTCCTCTAGGCTGCAATAAGGATTTTTCCTTTGTCTGGTCATTTAAAAGCAAATTATAAGCAAGCTGGGTCTTCAGTTGGTCTGGGTTTGGGGCCAAGGGCCCGCATTTTATGTTCAGTGGTTCCGTGTCTCATATTGCTACCATTTCCTGGATAACCATCTATAAAGTCCAATAAATGAGCCCCTTCAGCACCCTCTTGGAGAGCATATATTCTTAAATTGCTGGGGTGTATTCTTCCTTCTAAGGCTGTACATTTCTGCTCCAGCTAAATTTGCACAGTGCACTATGGACATTAAGAGGTCTAGGACCAGGGGAGACCCAAGGGCTCCTTAAGCAAGTGAAAAGAAAAAGTGCCATGGTGCTGTGTTTATTTTCTGCCCTTCTGGGACACCTTGTACTCTGAAGTTTTTCCTCTCACAGCCCTCTAAATCATCAGGTTTAGAATATATCTCTTTATCTCTTTTAATGAGACACAAGAGCCTGTCCTTGGTAGTGGTTTTATTAAAGATGGCATCGATTTGAGCCTTCACTGCCAATGTGAATTTTTCAACTTGAGCCACATTCTTCTGTATTTTACAGAGCTGCCTGTCAATCTTCATCACAGTCACTGCTATTTTTTAAGGTTTGGTGAGTAGATCTGGGTGGATGGATGCAGACACATCCTTGGCCAGGTCCCTCATATCAGAATCCCTTTCTGCTGAAGTGGTAGGGGGCGGTCGCACTGCTTCAGGAAAGCTGCCTTCAGTAAGCAAGCTGGGACATGGGACTGCTTCTGTTTTTTCCCTGGATTCAAGCTGCCCTTGTCCCTGATTGCAATTTTCTATCTGCAGGTATGAATGTTGCTCAGCTTTGCAGTGGATGGTGATTGATTTTAGCATGGCATGTGCAGAGCTCTGTGACATCAGTGGAGATCCGAATTCATTTTCTTTATTAATCTTTTGACTGTGACAGCAACACAAAATCACAAAGTAAAACAGACTCCTTCTCCTTCTTCACCCCCTTTCAGTCAGGTTTTTAGGAAATCCCACTCCACCTTCACTTCCCTCTTATGGCTCACTGACTCCATCCTCACAGGTATTGATCGAGACAGATCACATCTGCCATTTTTACATTTGCTGCGCTTGCACAATAAATGTTTTATATCAAATACAAGAGGATTTTTGGGGAGGGCACTGCCAAGCCCAGTGCAGTTGAAACTGCAGGGGAGCAGATCTCTCAATTAACACACACACCGTGCTGTTTGCTAGGTGCAAACTTCTTGTGCTTCAAAGCACCAAGGTCTCTCCAATCAGAGAGGGCTTCGGTCATTTGATTTGCATGAAGCCAGTCAGCAAACAGCTGATTGGCATTCAACAAGCAGAGCCTGAGATATCTCTCTCTCTCTCTGTTCTCTCTCTCTCTCTCTCTTTTCTTTCTCTTCTCTCTCTCTCTCTCTCTCTCTCTCTCTCTTACCACATTAACATGTAGTCAGTTTACCATTAGACACTTTGATCCGGTAATTTAATAATTGGGTTTCCTAAACCACTTGTGTGTTTACAAGATGTTGCAAAGTATTCTGCTAATAGTTTAGCTGTTTACAAGACAGTCTGTAACCCGATTTGTCTTGTGGGTTTCAGCATGTGTTGTCACAGTCAGTTGTAAGCACATGCACTTGTCTCGGGACAGTCAAACAGTCTGCAATTTGACTGTCGTCTGTTAGATATTGGAAATATAATATAATGAAAGATTTTAATGTTATGTATACAGATAGAAATTAGAGCCGAAGTGAAACACATTCAAAACTGGTTCCAATTCAGGAGCCGTGCTTTTAAAACCAAAGTTTTACCTAAACTCGGCTAAAAAGTATGAGTTTCATTGATGTTTTGACCTGTTTTTTTTTTATTCTTTTTAACAATGTATGGCCTTTTACTAAGCAAGCAGTGCCAGGAAGAAACTCAGTTGTAGACAAGCCACAGGAGCAGGTGGAGTCTATGTAGAACGATCCTGAACTCAGCTTAATGTACTTCGTTATGAAGGAAAAAGGGGGATGCTAAACCTAGAAAATAGATTTTTTTTTGTTTGTTTTGCAGTTGTACCTCTGGATGCCAGGAGCTCTAACCTTCACACAAAATGATCCCCTAGAGGTGAAAGTGAGTGAACTAGGACTTTTGATATATAAATGTTTATAGTAAAGTGACAGGAATCCCTCACCACTGTTACCAGTTGTGACAACAACTGCCCCTTGGGCCACTTGCTTACAGGGCAGTCCTCTGTCAGGGACTTCTAATTATTTGCCACCACCTGATTTTTAACCTGGAACCAGGAAACCACGTTTTACCTCCTGCTCAAGGTCAGGAAGGTCAGCACAACAACTGTGTGTAGAGTGCCCTTCAGAGATGGACTGCAAACACAGCCCAGCAGAAATAGAAAAATTATCTTTTTAAAATAAACAGGCAGTCACAGGACTTATCAAAAATAGGTTCTTTCATAGAGAACTATGAGTGTTTGCAACAGGTTATATTTACAGTCAGACAAAATGTTTACAAGTTTATTCAAAATGGAAAATAAAGGATGCTACACAGACAGATGACAAATGACAGATAGAAAAAAATGAGTTTCCCTCATCAAATTCTTAACCTGCCCACAAGCTACATAAACACGCTCCCTAGGCTAATCTCTACTCACCATTCAGCTAGCGTCCTGTGGCAGCCTTGAGATGATGCAAGTCCAAAGGAGCGAGCTGAACCTCAGATCCCTACTTTATTCCCTTTGACTGTGGGGAGGGGTTTCACCTCTTTGTGTGACAGTTTCCCAACCCCCAACGTGTGTGTGTGTGTGTGTGTGTGTGTGTGTGTGCGTGTGTGTGTATGAATGACATCACCTGAGCCAGCTGGCCTGCTTCACATCTAGACATCCTTTGTCCCAATTTAAAATCTTGTTTTCCAGGATGTCTGAGGTGTTCTAAGTTGCACCTTCACATCTGCAAGGTTGTGCAGCTTGGATTAGCTCATGGGAAAGATACACATAGCATTTCTCAGTATTTCCCATAAGACTTGTCTGGACTTGTGACTTGGAAGCCATGTTTTAATTAACTTTCAAATGACAGAACTTATACAAGGCAAATATCTATGTAACCCCTCACCCCTGCCTTTTTAGCAAAACGACAGGTGGCATGCTGTTGAAGCTTATAGCAGTACTTGGTGGGGACTGGGTTCGGGGAGGATGAGGTCACTCAGCACAGGGGACCTAGGTTTGGTTACTCTGCACAAGGGCACCTAAGTAAATCCGAACATAGGAAGCAATAACTGTAATGTCCAGAACCAGGAATGGGATTCTTCAGTGTGGCTTTTATTCACATACAAGCTGAACCAACAAAGCATAGACGGACCCCCACAGGCTACATTTCCTAGTAATGCAGATTGGAGACAACAGAACACTTTATCACTATTTCCAGCCCTCAGGCTCTAAACCCACCAGGCACACAGCCCGGACTTGCACGCAGCTTTGGGTACACAGCCTGACTTGTACACTACTTGGGTTTTCCCCACTGGCCCGGCTCCCCCTGCCGGCCACTTGATCCGTGGTCCATTTGAGGAATGAACCAATTATCCTGTTGTGGCTCCCCAAACCACACTAGAGCCTTTGACTCCTAGAGAGAATTTTCCTTACAATCCCACGTCTGGGTACTTCCCTCATCACTGGCCAAGTGCTTGAGGTAAAGTAGAAATCTACAGAAGAAATCCGTAGAGGTGGACCTGGTCACTAAAGATGGGGGGCCACCCACCTCCAGCTCCCACAGCCCATACCCGACCATTTCTCTGGAAACTGAACAATTCCTTTACTGAACTTTTAAATGTAGATTCTGGGTAGATGTCTGTCACATCCCCTCTACATATCATTTGCATCTCAACAAGCTCTGGACTTGAACCTACTTTTAATATGCTTAGCCCATTACTCTAGGCTTCCCAATATTTAGTAGTTCAATCCCCACATTGTCACACAAGTCCCAGGGTGAAAAACATAGGCCCTTTTAGCAAGAGCAGACACCCACCCTCACGTTGCAGGTGCCCCACAGGCGACTCACAAATCTTCCTGTTCTCCCAAATAAACTCTGGAACACACAGGCAGCTTTTCCTTTAGAATCAGAACTAGGGGGTTGCCCCAGGAATCTGCAGGGAACCCTTTCCTGCCCCCCCGAAGGGAGGGGGCACTGAGACAAAACAGCGGTCTCCACCACTTCAGTTATCTTCTGTGTCTCTCTTTAAGGTGGAGACACACACCCTTTTAAAGTAAAAGTAGCCCACTGACAGGCCTGAGGCTCCTAGAGCCTTCACTGAGCTGCTTTCTGAGCAAGCTCCCAACTTCACACTGCACTGACGCACACTCAACTGAAGACTGACTTCAAAACCTCCCAACGTTCTAACCAACTCCCTCGCTGCAGATTCCAATGTGGCTCATGCAGCTGCGATAGTTCTATTGGTGATGTCATCCCTCAGTCTCAGCTGAGACTGAGAACAGAGTGAGACAGTGTGAAACCCATTTAACTGGAGTTTCACAAGCTGCCTTCCCTGCCTACCACTAGGTCTTACTGGGATCCTAGTAACTCCTGGTAACAAGGGGGTTACATCTACACTAATACAAAAACTGAGCGATCAATCTAGCCATATGCCTGTCACAAGTAATAATACTAATGACTATCTTTACCATCCACTGATTTAGTAAAGCACACCTACACTCGCTGAAACTGGAAAATACATTGACAGAAATTGTCCAAATGCACTTTTTATACTTCTTAGCACATATCCTTAGCATTCAGATTTCTGCGCATTCTGGTACTAAGACCAGCAGGAAAGCTATGGTTGTAAAGATGTTTTACCGTATTTCTTACACTATTTAAACAACTTTGCTGTTGTCTTAAACATTATATTTCCATCAATTGATCTTAAGCCATCCAGTGTAAATTTTTGGTAGCAGGACAATTCAAATGATCATTGGACTTGATTTAAAAATAAATTACTGAAGGAGTATGTACCTTTCAAATAAAACCCAGGCTGTGATTCTACACAGCTTGAACTCACCATCTGCTCTATAAGGGGGGCGATGGTTTTATTTTTTAGCTCTTTTATGACATATAGATATTACATATTCACAATAGGTTATGCAGTTGTCAATCTGGGTACTCTCCTGTAGCCAGCCTCCTTTTGATCAAGTGTAGAAATTAGAACTAGTGAGATGCTGGAGCCCCAGGCTTTCTAACAATGACAATGCCTAGTATAGGTACAGAGTGCTCAAGTTTTATAAAAAAATAATATAGAAATAGACCTACTGTACAAGTAACCCCCCCACCACCAAGTTCAGACAGATTGGGATCACATCCCAGGTTTTAGTTTGGAAAGCATCTCTTGCTTTAACATAGCCCATTAAACTGTACAAATTAGCTAGATTAAATAGTTTTTTTGTTAGTAAAGGTAAGCTGCTGTTTCTTTTATTTGAAGATAATTTTACATTGTAATGCTCAGTCCTTTGAGACTGCATCTTGCTTGTCATACACAAGTCATTTTCAATCAGTGCACAAAGTGTTGGATCTTGACTTAATTGCAGTAACACTAGCAGGTTCTATTGCATGACATTCATTCCTAGTTGCTCCACAAGTTGGGCCAATTTAAAATGTCTAAATATCGCAAAGAACTCTAGCAAATCAGTGACAGGCCTTGGCAAACAAAAATCCTTCAGCCTGTTCATAACAACATTGCGGGAATCTGATATCTTTACAGCTACAGAAAATGAATTTCGCAGCCTGGGGGGCGTAGCACAGGAATACTGTTGTGCTGGCAGGCCTTAGACGGCAGCTGTGACCCCCATAATGTTCTTTAAGTGATTTTCTCACTGCAGAGACCATCAGATTTTAAAAACGGGAACCAATTGCAAAATGCTCTGCAATCACTAAGTATTGCCCAGTGGTGAGATATGTATAAAAATTATTAACATCAAAACATTCTTGGTTCAAGTGCACAAATTCTTTTTTTTTTTTAACCAGGTGAGACACACTAAGCTGAAAGCTTGTTTACAGGTGCGACCTGGGAGCACAAGAAAGTTAAGTGACTTGCTTAGGGTCACACAGTTTGCAAGTAGGGGCTGTGGGATTCAAACCCACGTCTCTAGGTTTGCAGCTCAGAGCCTTAAACTACTGCGCTATACTGCCTCCTGACTTCTATAATGTATGGTGGGACGCTGTTGTGTATCAAGATCCATATACTTGAAAAAGTTTTCTGCTGCAGTAGCAACATAGCTACTAATGTAGAATGACTTTTCATTCTGTGTTAGTAGCTCCATCACAATGCAACCACCCCATCAGCATTGTTCACTGGACAGCAGGTGGTTAAACCATTGCATGCACAAGCTGGCTGGCAGGCAGATGGCAGTGAATTGCAGTTAGTAGAATATAAGGACTGCTTATGTTAACACAAAAGAATGTGATTTGGCTTATTTTTTACCATACACTATATAGAGTACTGTACAGTAGCCTGATACACAACTATGCTCTTCTTACACTGAGTGGTTACCATGATGACAAAGAGACCTCTTGAGGCTTACGCTCTAAAGGGTTCTTGATATCATAATGCCCACTCGATAAACTCTTTGATATTGTATATAGACTACCCTACACTATCCTATATTTGTCGGGGAAGGGGCGAGGCTTCAGTCATTACAAACAGTACTGCACTGATTAAGCGGAATCCATACTGACAGACTTTAAACCCAAATTCTGCTTTATAACATGGGTAGAATTTTCACTGTTTTAACCCTATTTCATTTATTTAATTATGGACGAAGCTGTCTGTTAATACTACGTAAGCAGGGACACCAAGGGTTGCGTAGGCTTGTAAGATGGAAGACCTCTCTGTTATCATAAGCAGTAACACTGAAGTGAGCTGATTACATTATGGTGACCATAGTATAAACTGCCACACCCAGATTCTATCATATAATATCTAGGTAAAATTCTGACAAAATACCAATATAACAGATGAAAACAAATTAAGGAAAACTAAGAGAACTGGACAAAGGTAAGGAGGTGGATAATTTTAACCATTGTGATTCACCAATATGATTTCATGTTATAGATGTACACTTTTATGTAATTTTAAATATATATGTTATTCTCAAATGTTTTAAAATAATTTCTAGGTTATGCAGTATCTTGAGTAATGGAAGAATAAATTGTGTTTACGCTAAGTTAGCATGCTGAAGTCCCACCACTTATAGTATATGCCAAAGCAGCCATCAATATCTATGTTTAGGTGTTTTTATCGGGTAGCCAGGAACAAAATAAAATGAATGAAATAAAGGTTAAAATGTCAGAATTTAAATCAGATGTTATAAGGTAGAATCTGGGTCTGAGGCTTATAATATGGTTGCCACGTTATCAGCTCACTGTTGGGTTCCTGCTTGTAATGAGAGATGTCTTGTTTCATATGCTCTAACAGTCCTGCCCTTGATGTCCATTTTGATTGACAGCCTCGCCATAACAAAACAAACTGAACAGGGTTAAAACACTAACAAAAATTTACCCAAGCTACAAGGTAGAATTTAGAATTTTGGTTTGCAGGCTGTTGGTACGGTTTCCATGTAATCAGTGCAGTACTGTTTGTGATGACCAAAGCCCTGCATCCCCTTCTCCAACAAAATGACAGTAATGAGAACCTATGCAACTGCACCAAGAATTTTTTGGCAATGATAATTTTTATACATACTCCGCTTACTAGGGAATATCAATTGTTGCAGGACAGTTTACAATTGGATGGTCTCTGCAGTGAGCTAATAATTTAATGAACATCTTTAAATACTATAAAAACATATACACTGCAAATGCTACATTTGAGGGACTTACAACATCATGGCAATTTTTTATACTGTTATATACCCTAGTTATATTAACTCAATGTAATGGTTGTCTTTAGTTGTGGTGTTACCATGGTTACAAGTGGGTATTTTATATGTGCAGTTTTGTAACACCATGATTCAAACTGCATTTGCACGTTTTTATGTCCATCAGTCATGCATGTGCGCTGACCATTTTGTTAGGAGAGTGGCCTTTGAAGGGTGTGACACTGTCAGTCCAATCAATCAATCAATCAAAATCTTTATTTAACCAGGCGGACACTGTTGAGCAAACCTAATTTTGAGGTGGACCTGGGACGTACAAATAGATGAATACATTTTGATAAAGAACAGCAATACAAATACAGTTTCATGAATAACAATCAGTCAAAGGCAATACAGAAGCAAATAAAATATGAAGTTAATGTGCAGCATTATTTTACAAACAAACAGTACGTACAGCATAGGCAGTACTGCAGATAAAAAATACAGGCAAACAGTTATTGCAGAGTAGACACAAGTAAAGGATGATCCATTTGGCTCACCCTAAGGAACATAGTAGTGAGATGAGTTAAGTGCAAGGGAGGGAAGGGAAGTAGGGGGTAGAAGGATGGAAAATAGAAGAAGGTCGAGAAGTCATAGGTAAGAGGATGTGAGGTGTAAACTATTAGGGGAGCGATGCGGTGAGGGCAGGAGTGGTGATGGTAGGCATGGGGCTGTCAATAAATGGAAACTAAGACCAGAAACTGCCTCAAGGGTCATGAGGAGGCAGAGGCAGAGTCAGAGAGCTAGAGGAAGCTCTGTAGGATAGGTGTCCCTAGAGTCAGGGGAGCAAACACAGGATTCCTTGTTATGGAGTGAATATAATGTTTTGAAGGCTGCTAGGCTAATGGAGTGATTCATTTTCAGTTTTTTTTGTATCTTATTCCACAATAGGGGCAGCACATGACTAATAGATGCTCAGCCAAAGTGAGATCTGGCCTTGGAAACCTTCAGCGAAATGCAAGAGGCACTTCTCAGGGAATACTTACTTGATGAGTAAAATGGTAAACAGTCTGAGATATAGTCAGGCAGTTTGTTTAAGATGACTTTATAGGTCTAGATAGCAGCATTTCTCTGGTGTCTAGAGCTGAGGGATAACCAACCTACCGCAGTATACAAGGAGCAATGGTGGGTGGATTAGGGGAGGCCCGTTATAAACCTTAGAGCTCTATGGTAGAGTGTATCAAGTTTGGAGAGAGCATCTGCAGGACCCTGGCTGTAGAGGAAGTCGGCATAGTCTAATAAGGAGAGAAAGGTAGTTTGGACTAGCCTCAATTTTGCATCCCTAGGAAGGAGGTTTGTTATCCTGAAGAAGAGGCCAAGTCTCATTCTAAGTTTCTTTATCAGCTCTTCTATATGACCAAGGAAGGAGAGACTAACATCCAATCAAACTCCCAGATATTTAAATTTTGTTACATACTCCAGCTGTTCACCCAGGATGGTGGTAATCGATGGGAATATCCTAGCCATGGCCGGGTTTGCTGAGTTGGCAAAGGGTGAAAAGAACATAGCCTTCATTTTCTTGGCATTCAGGAGCAACTTCTGGTTTAGGAGCTGAAGCTGCAGCAGGTTGAAATCATCCTGGAGTTCTTCACATGCCATCTCAGGGGAAGGTCTGCTGACATAAAGGACTGTACCATCTGCAAATAGGTGTATCTGGGCCTTTTTGATGGTGGCATCGATTCTATTAATATGGATTGCAAAAAGCAGGGGTTCCAGAATGGAGCCTTGTGGTACGCCCCTCTGAAGGGGGTTCAGAGGTGAAACTTCACTGTCTGCTTTTACTTGCTGTGAACGGCCTGAGAGATAGTTACCGAACCATCTAAGAGATAGAGCATCCAAGCCGATAATTTGGAGGGACGAGAGGAGCAGACTATGATCAATGGTATCAAAGGCCTTACTTAGGTCCAGGAATACTGTGCAAACAAAGTTCTTATTGTCCAGTTCACACTGCCAATCGTTAGTCACTTTGGCCAGTGCAGAGATCGTGCTGTGTTGTGCTCTGAACCCTGATTGTAGTGGGTTGAGAAGCTTTGATGATTCCAGACGGTTCCTAAGCTGGGTGTTCACAATGTTTTCCAACTACTTAGACAAGATAGGGAGAAGAGAAATTGGCCTGTAATTGTTGAGGTTACAGGGGTCTCCACTCTTAAACAAGGGGATGACGTGTGCTGTTTTCCAGATGAGAGGAAGGTCACCATGTGAAAGGGATAAGTTAAACAGATGTGTAATAGACGCTGCTAAGACCCAGTAGCCCACCTTTAAGAAATATGGGTTGATAAGGTCGGCACCTGCGCTTTTTCTGATGTCCAGTTTTAAAAAAGGTCTTCAATTTCTTTCAGGGATGTAGGCTGAAGTGAGAAAGTTGGGCTGGGAAAGGAGAGACCCTGATTATCAAATCTGAGTTGTGTTCAAAGGTTACTGGCTGGGGAGGCATCAAAGGCGAATCCTGTGGTAGCGAAGTGATTATTGAATGAATACAGGATTGACGGTTTATCGGTGAGTGTGGTGGCTCCCATAGAAATTCTGGTAGGCAGGGATTTCCCAATAGAGTGGCCTTCTATATCCTTAATTACTCTCCAGAATTTGGAAGGGCAATTAGCCGATAGATCAAGTTGTAAGCAATAAAAGTTAGCCTTTGCTTCTCAAACCTTCTTAGTACAAAGGTTTCTCACCCTCCTGAATGAATTCCAGTCATTTCGTGAGTTTGGTCTTAAGGGTAGTTTTCAAAGCATATCTCTATTCTGCAAGTCATCCTTCAGCTCATCTGTAAACCACTGGCAAGATTTGTTTCTGACTCGGACTTTCACTAGAGGTGTATGCCTATTAAGGGCTCCTAACACAGTTTCTTGGAAAATGTCACGCAGAAGCAACTGATTTAGCTAGGTAAAGTCCTGCCAGTGTGTGGAATGGCCTAACTCAGAGCTATATGCACAGGGATCAAAACTGCGTTGACATCTTTTAGTACAAAATTTGGAAGCAGATGGTGGTGTGTGATTTGACCTTACACAAGCATCGAAACAGTGGTCACTAATATCTGAGAAAAATGCACCAGTATGGGTAAAATAATGAGGTTTGTTAACTAGGATAATATCCAGCAGAGTGCTGTTGGTAGGGCTGAACTTGTTTGGGCGAGTAGTTTCATTGATAAGCTGGGTCCATCCAAGTGAATCACAGAGTGTTTTTAGAGGAATGGAGGCACTGGAAAGCCAGTCTAAGTTAAGGTCACCCAGTAGTATTGACTCTGAGGACTTGTGACCCATGATCTTACTTAAATGATCCAGAAGCTGCAGCCCCGCAGATGGGGGTCTATAGCAGCCTGACACACAAAGTGAGACATCAGTTGAGATCCCAACCTCATTTGGGAGTAATAACAGAGACAGAGAATTTTTCCTTAATATGAATAGCCACTCCACCACCTCAAGATTGTCTATCAGCTCGGAACAGAGAGTAGGCAGGAAGGTTTACTTCAAGGTTAGTAGTTACCGGGCGGACAAAATATCAGGAGTAGTGTGACATATCCAGGCTTGGACAGAGGTAATTTTTGTTTTAGCAGGCTGCACACATTGACGTGCATAAAACTCAATCCTTTAAGGCTAGGTAGGTTAGCAGGTGCTCCAGTGGCTGCTGGGAGCCAGGGTTGAGCTCTACATTCCCTGAGCACAACAATAGGAGAAGCAGAAGCTTCCTGGTTAATCCTAAGAGGAGCTTCAAAATGTTGATTCTTTCACGTTTGAGGGATATGTGATACTGGCATGGGGAGACCCTAAGACTAATGCCTAGCAGGTTAAGAGCTACATATAGCAAAACCTTTCCAGCGACTGGCAAGGGGGAGTATGCGAAGTGAAGGGACAGATGTATGTCTACTGGTGTATACCCTGGTAGGGTACCAGTGCGCCAAATCAGATATGCGTCCAAGTTCCGAAAGGGGGACTAGGTGGCACAGCTGAGGTATTCAATAAGGCACAAAATGTCTTTGCAGTGCAATTCCCTAGGTGTTTTCTTTGAGGATGAATTTGAATAGAGAGAGCATATTGTAAGCAGTGACAGGCAGAGAAACAGATATGACATCCACATTGCTAGGCCTACGCCCATGTTGTACTACAGCCCAAGATGAGATGATAATTGTGGTTCTGTGGTTATAGCACCTGATGAAAAGTAAAAGTTCCAGGTCTCCAATGGGGTAATTATAGTGGGGGGTTCCAGGAATAAACCACTCTAGAGACTTTAATAAAAAGAGGTATAGCTTGGGGTTCATATGAAGGATTGCCTTCAAAGACACCAAGTAGTCATATGGAATTATTTAGCTAGTATAGCCTTTAGAGGAGGGGAGGAAAAGTATGTGGCGATAGAAAACTCAGTGTCACCAATAAGGAGGGAGCCGTGGGGCTGAATGTGTATTCAATAGAGGCTGGGGTCGGGGCACGTGGACAGGAAGAAAATACAGGTTTCAAATCTAGTTGAAAAAGTCATAAAAGCTAGCAAGAAAGTAAACAGAGAAGGAGATATTACAAGAGGACCAATCCTCGGTAGAGTCATAAGGCAGCAGCCAGTCAGGCACAGGCTAAACAGCAGAGTAGCCAATCGGCATCCAGCAAGGTTCCCCGGTCAAGAAGGCAGGCTTACCCAGGTTCTGGTGCTCTGAAGGCGGACAGAGAGCAGTGCACAGCAGGCAGCTAGGTACACCGCTGCCGCCGTGGGAAGCGAACAGCCACCTGGTCAAGGGCACCTGGAGACAGGGAGGAAATGTCAGAATTAGCAAAGATAAGGCTACCGAGGACAAAAGAAACCACCGAGGGGCTAAATCAGCAGGTGGGGGCTAACAAGAAAGGGCAGTACGGGAACAAAGAGCTAGGTGATGTGGGTAAGGGATATTAGCTAAACAGCAAGGCCTGCAAGCAGGCACCATGGGAAGGTGCTTTAATATGCAGATTGCAAAAAGTGGTTACAGAGACACAGTTAGAGCAATTAAGGGGCCTAGGGAAGGGAGAGAGAGAGGTCATGAGGAAAGGGGAGTTTGTAGAAGGAGCAGAACAAAGAAGTAAGTAAGGTCTGGTTACACAAGCACTGGATACCCTATTTAACAATAAAGTTTAAACAGTCTAGGCTACATTTCCCACAGAAATTACAGTACTGGCTGCTTTAAAATACAGGTTTCAAATCTAGCTGAAAAAGCTGTAAAAGCCAGCAGGAAGGCATACAGAGAAGGAGATATTACAAGAGGACCAATCCCTGGTAAAGCCATAAGGCAGCAGCCAATCAGGCACAGACTAAACAGCAGAGTAGCCAATAGGTATCCAGCAAGGTTCCCTGGTCAATGCAGAGTGATCTGCAAGGGGCTCATCAGTGTCACACCAATCAACAGCCAGGCTGACCATGACACTGTTCTGGCTTGCTGGGTGGAAACTTCGTGTAATTCAAAGGAGAGAGAGATGACCCAATTGTAGATCGGCTCTTTCCTTTGATCTACATATGCTGCCCAGCAAGTACAGCTGACCTCTCATGAACAGCCTGCTGAGGTTGGATTACACCCAGTGAAAAAACAAATACGTCCATTAATGTCTGGTGCTGCCAGCACCCACCACCCCACTCCACAAATGTAACACTGACATTGGTAGTGCCCAATCCCCCATGTCACAACCTGAAATAATGAAAACCATCCCTCATAGTTTTTTTTGTTCAACATACCTATAAAGAAGAAAAACATCCACCAATGTCTGTTGCTGCTCCTGCTGTTAGTTCCCCCAACCCAAGCCCTTACTTACCCACTGGGGGTGCAATGCCATAATAGGGAAAGAGGAAATTGTTTAACCAATAAAGGCATACTAAGCCGAAGTTTGTTTCCAAGTGTGACCTGGGAGCACAAGGAAGTTAAGTGACTTGCTCAGAGTCACACAGTATGTAAGTGGGGGCTGTGGGATTCAAACTCAGGTCTCCAAGTTTTCAGTTCAGTGCTCTTAACCACTATGCTATACTATCTCCCTAATAAACACCAGACCATGAACTGAGAAAATCAGGTATGCAGTTCCATATATTTAAATGAGGGTTTGAACTTAGTGGCATAACTTGTATAGCCATTTCTTCACAGCACCTCATGAATGTGACTGCTGTCATTTTTCAAATCCTGGCCAAAATGTGTTTTCATGTCCCGAAAAGTGACTACATGGTCACTGCACAATATCACCTTTCAGGCAGGAGTTGAAAATTTTCCACCCTTTTCATGATCTGGTTTCATAAGAAGGCAATGTTGAAAATTTGGCATAAAAATATTAAACGACAGAGTTATGATCCTACATTGAAATTTGCAAACGCAGGCTCATGACTTGGTAATTTTCAATATTTTGACCCCAGATTTTTAAAATTGACAGTTCTTCACAGTACCTCATGAATGTGACAGCTGTCATTTTTTCAAATCCTGGCCAAGATGTGTTTTCACACTTGTGGTGCAAAATTTTTGAAAATGTTCTCTACCCTTGTTCATGAGGTGGGCTCATAAGAAGGCTGCAGGACAGGGAGAAGAAGAGGATGGAAATCTTTTGCAAGCAATACAAAAGATGACTAGTAAGGGGGAGTTGTTGCTGGTGGGGGACTTCAACCTTCCAGATGTGGAGTAGGGCCTCCCAGCAGCGGCAACCTCAAGGAGCAGGGACATCCTGGACCCTCTGTAGGGGACAGGCCTCAGGCAGCTTGTAATGGAACCCACTCGGGAGGGTGTGATGCTGGATGTGATACTAACAAATGAGGACTGTATCAATATCATTGAGGTGTCAGACCACCTGGGGACTAGTGACCATCTGGCAGTGAGGTTTAATTTGAAAACTGGACCAGAGCCAAACCACACCAAAACAAGGGTCCTGGACTTCAGGAGGGCTGACTTCAAGAAAATGAAGGTATGCCTGAGGGGAACCCTGGCAGAGATGGGGGGGCAGAATGGGGTGGAGGAGCAGTGGGCTGCAATAAGACAGAGAATTGATAGGACTACCAAGCTATGTGTCAGGCAGGTCAGCAAGAGGAAGCCAGTCTGGCTTACTAGGGAGGTAGTGGAAGTGGTAAAGGTAAAAAACTAACCTTCCCAAAATACAAAAAAAACTCAGAAGGAGGAGGATAGAAAATGTTAACAGGAGAGAAAAAGAGAGGCAGGGAGGGCTGTTAGGAGGGCAAAGGCATTAACAGAAGAGAACATAGCCAAGGCAATTAAGAAGGTAGGCAAAACATACTATAGGTACATTAGTGAATGGAAGAACACAAAGGGAGGGATAACTAGGCTGAATGGGGAGGGGGAAATCACATAGAGAAGGACCGTAAAAAAGTGGACATACTAAAAAAATATTTCTGCTCAGGATTCATGGAAGGGGGGAGGCGACAGGGCCGGAGATGCAGGACAGGGGCAGAAAGGGTAGGGAAGTGGACACCAGCCCATTTACAGAGGAAAGAGTCCTGAGTGAGCTAAAGAAGTTAGTGGTGGACAAGGCGATGGGTCCAGACGAAATGCACCCCAGGGTGCTAAAGGAACTCAGGGAAGAGTTGACTGCACCCATCATAGCATTGCTCAACCTATCGCTTGAGACAAGGGGATGTACGATGCCGGTTCCACAACTAGTTTGTTGACCAACATCCCAGCGACAGATTTATGTCGACCGCAAGTTGTGGTTGACATAAATCCGAATGGAGACCCGTCTCTTTTTCTATTGGGGGGCTTAGCCCCCCGCACCCTCTGAACTTATAGATTATCAACTCCAAGTCAGAGCTGATTCAGGAGGGGCAGGATCGGGGACAGAGTGTCGGGGTCTGGGCTACTTTTACAGTACTGTCAGTGTTGATGGCATCGACATGTTTGCTGTAATAGTGTCGCTATACAGGGGGCATACCAGGCAGGGGAGGTACCAGGTGACTGGAAGATAGCAGATGTGGTCCCATTCCACAAAGGTGGTGATAGGGAAGAGGTTGGAAATTACAAGCCAGTCAGCCTGATCTCAGCAGTGAGCAAGGTAATAGAATCACTGCTGAAGGAAAGGATAGTTGAATAACTTGATATGAGTGGCCTGCTGGACCCAGAACAACATGAATTCACCAAAGGGAGGTCCTGCCAGACAAACCTAACAGAGTTTTTGAATTTGGTGACTAAGGTGGTGGAACAGGGAGGGGCAGTATATGTGGCCTGCCGGGACTTCAGAAAGGCATTCAACACCATCCTTCATAGAGGACTGATAAACAAACTGTTCAGCATGAAGGTGGGTCCTAAAATAATAAAATGGGTGGAGAACTGAGCTCTGGCAGGAGCCAAGAGTGGTGGTAAATGGGGAACACTCTGGCAAGGGAGAGATGGCAGTGGGAGTGCCGGGGGTTGGTGTTGGGGCCGTCCTCTTCAATGTCTTTATTGGTGACTTGTGGGGGGTATACCTGTTTGCAGATGACACAAAGATATGCCGTAGTGTGGACACACCAAGGGGGGGGGTTAAAAAGATGAGGGAGGACCTTAAAAAAATTGAAGAAATGGTCTGGAGCATGGCAGCTGGGATTCAATGCAAAATAGCGCAGGATCATGCACATAGGGCACAGGAACCCAGGGGAAACATATCGACTGATACAATTTTATTTTTATACAGGAACAAATGTTAGGGAAAACATCACTATTTTCAACAAAATGCCCTGTACAATCCACACACATTACAAACATTTACATAAAACAACGTTACACAATATTACATTTATTCCATTATTCTCAAGTGTAGCAATTACAAGAAGTACCCAGAAACTTCCTTAATGCACTCTAAAATTCATGTATAGAATTTTTTGCCTTCAGTTCAGTAGACACCACATTCCAAGACTTAGTGATACTCATTTGTAGTGTGGCATCACCAGATCTATTATAAACCCGCAGATAGGACAAATTTGAGGCATTTGACCTTAGTGTATACTTTTCACCACTAGGTAGCTCAATTGTCATCAAGCGATATAGGGGATGGATGACTTTAGATTTCAATAACTTATTGCACCAGGATAGCCAATTGAATTGTCTATTTTCTTCAGGCTCTAGCCTGTTTAAGGCCAGGTAAACCATACAATGGTGGTAGTGCAATTTACTTGAATTTACAAATCAACTCAGTTTATAATAGGTTTGGTCTATTTTCTTTATAGCTGTTTTGTTGCATCTCTGTATATTAATCCACCATACTCCAATACTGGAAGTAACAAGTGCTGAGTTATTTGTAATCTAGCATCCTTCGTAAGGCAAGTAGAAACTCTTTCTAATGCCCCAAGCTTATGATTAGTTTACTTGATCATTGAAACAATATGTTCAACATATGACAACTTGTCTACAAGGACCCCCAAATATTTATAACGTTACATTTAATACTTGGAGTCCATTACTAAATTTGATATATATTTTTTTTTAGATGTTTAACCAGGAGCAGCACACTAAGCTGAAAGCTTTTTTACAGGTGTGACCTGGGAGCACAGGGAAGTTAAATGACTAACTCAGGGTCACACAGTATGCAAGTTGAAGCTGTGGGATTCAAACCCAGATCTGGTCTGCTGGATGTCACCAGATTTGTAGCTCAGAGCCTTAAACCACTGCACTATACTACCTCCCTAAATATTCAAATATATTCAGATATTCAAATTCCTATCCAATACATCTTTTGTTCCAGTAGAAAAGTGGATACATTCTGTTTTCCCCATTCGCAGTAGACCTGAATTAGTGAATCATGTTTCCAGTGTAAGTAAATCATCCTGAAGCTTTTCTTTCCAGTGAGGTGCAGCTGCGTGCGGGCCGGCACCAAAATGGTGTCGTTCATGTACAGATGGACCTCACTGTTACCACAATATTTTGGGCAAATCATTGACATATACATTAAAAAGCAGAGGCCCAAAATAGAGCCCCGTGGGACTGTTCTTTTCACGTCTCTCGGGGATTATATTATAGGTCCTTGTAAAACACATTGCTTTCTACTTGTTAAATAGGACTTAAGCCACTGTAATGGTACAGTATGGACACCTATCACATATAATCTGTGTAACAGAATACGGAGGTCCACCAGATCAAATGCTTTACTGAGGTCCAAGAACATGGCCCCAGTACTCATTCCTGCATTATTAGATGTTGCTACCAAATTACTGAAATTCACTAGGGCCGTGTCCGTGGACCTTCCCGCCTGAAAACCATACTGACAAGCCATCAATAAATCATGATGCTCCTGGTATTGATAGAATTATTATGCAAAAACTTTCCCATAATCTTTGACAATATTGGAAGCAAAGCTATAGGTCTGTAATTTGTGGGTGTCAAGGGATCACCTCCCTTAAAAATGGAAACTATCTTCCCTATTTTCCAAGCCTCATGAAAGATGGAAGAGCATAGACTCCAATTTAATAGGTGTGTTATTGCAGGTGCCACAATAGCTGCTCCCCACTTCAAAAATCTTACCTCCACACCATCCACCCCCCTGCCTCATTAAGCTTCAGACAGTTCAATTCCTTTTCAACTTCCTTAACTGTAATCACCTTAAACCTCAACCGTGGTTTGGAAATATCTCCGACAACCTCTTTGTTCTCCATCTCAACATTATCTATATTTTCTTGCAAGAAAATATCAAGAGAGTTCTGATCCCAGGACTATCCATTCTTAGGTCAGGTAAATGTGTAAAGTATTTGTTAAATATAGCTAACCCTTTTGATTTGTCTCGCTACTATATTGTCTTCAACCATATTTATTGGTTGCTTGAAACTAACAAGACTTTTAAGTTGTTTTGCATGTTGCCAAAATCTCCTAGGGTCCTTTGCCTGATCAATGTTAGTCCTATAAAATGAGTTTTTTGCTAACTGTATTGTTTTTATACACTTATTTTGCCATTTTTTTAATATATTCCAGTCCGCTTTTTTCTTTTTCCTCACTTTTTTCCATAACCGATTCTTAATTCTTATATGTGTTTTTATTTTATCTGTAATCCATGGTAAATGCTTTTATTAAATGTTTTGGAACCCTAGGTGCACGTTAAGTTAGAGATAGTTGTCAAAGTATTAGTACAATCTTGTACTGCTAAGTCTAAATCTGGTATTAGGGTTATTCTATCCCACCTAACATTGCACAAACTGTTTCTAAATGCTTTTAAATTCAAATTTTTCAAGCTGGTTACCCTATATGTTACAGACTCAGTCCCATCAGGTTTATTCCATTCCAAGTAACATTTGATTGGTTAATGGTCTCCTAGATTCAGGGGCATCACTTCTAAATGTTTTGCTTCTATGGCCTGAGAAATAAATGATAAATCTAGGATTGAGCCTTGCTTGTGTTTTTTTGTACATCTAGTTGGAGTTTGGATTATTTACCTGAGTCCCAAGATATCCATACTTTCCCCTAACTTTTCTCCCATTTTCTGCGACCAGACAGCATTAGAATCTCCAGTTAATACTAGATCTGTATTTTTTTACTATATCTAGTAACATACTTGTCAATAAATCAAAATGAGTTAATTTAGTCTGAGGGGGGCATAGATTACACCAATTATTTAAATTAATTGATATTATTTCCATTAATAAACAATCCATACCCTCAATAGTATCTGATAAAATTATTCTGAAAGGTCCTAGACTGTCTTTAATATAAAACATAACCCCACCCTCCAGCCTCTGTCCTTTCTTGCTAATCTATAGCCCTCAACCTGTACCTCATAGTCCTTGATTTCCCATGCAACTATGTTCCTCAGATCCCCAATATATCAGCTTGAACCTCTCCCACCCAGATTCTAAATACATCTGTTTTCCTTACCAAAATCTGTACATTTTCATGGCTTATTTTTAATTCTGTGGGAGTTTTAGGTCCTGGGTTTATTTCTATGACACAACTAATGCTAAAAGTAGTTCAATGTTTGTCTATGGGCCCATAACCATTAACTATGTAGCCATGTTAGGACTGGTACAGGTCCTCTTACAAACATTCTCCACTCATTTGTGAACCCATTTCTTCTGTGTGGAAATACACTACTCTTGGGTTGTGCTGTACAATATAAAGTGTACCATCTCATTTTCTTATCTTGACTATTTACAGTAATACAAAAAGCTTCTTGGATCCCATATATAGCCTAATAAAAGTAAACCACATACTGTAATAATGATTTTCATTATGACTCAAAGTTTGCTAACTTTTCCTGCTTGGATCTTAACCTATATCTATACCCAAATACCTCCTCTTAAATAATCAGTCAATTTATTATATCAAATATATTTCCACAAACCTTTGAGAAAATATAAAACTTCTGTCCCCAGTTCTCAGCTTCCCTGGCTGACTCCGGCAGACTCCT
The DNA here is from genome assembly GCA_016271365.2 of Neoceratodus forsteri. NCBI lineage: Eukaryota > Metazoa > Chordata > Ceratodontiformes > Ceratodontidae > Neoceratodus > Neoceratodus forsteri. The sequence continues at coordinate 1,376,554,729 of CM028132.1, read as the reverse complement.
CCATACATGTGAACTAGGAGGGGAGGAACTGGCAGTCACAAAGCAAAAAAAAAGACCTGGGAATTGTCATTTTGAATGACCTAAAAGTGGCTAAGCAATGTGAAAAGGTGGTGTGGAAGGCTAGCCAAATGCTTGGCTACATTGGGAGGGGTATCATCAGTAGAAAGAGGGAGGTCATTTTGCCCTTGTATGAGACATTGGTGAGACCTCAACTCAAGTACTGCATCCAGTTCTGGAGGCCCCATCTGAGAAAGGACATAGACAGGGTAGAGGCGGTGCAGAGGAGGGCAACAAGAATAATGCTGGAACTGCAGGGAAAGACCTATGAGGAAAGACTAAAGGAGTTTAATATGTATTCCCTGGAGGAAAGAAGGCAGAGGGGAGACATAATAGAGACATTCAAATACCTCACTGGTACAAACAAAGGACAGGAAAGAAGCATCTTCCAAGGTAAGAGATGCTCAAAGACAAGGGGGCACAGTATGAAGTTGGAGGGGGAGCCGGCATGGTGGTGCCGAGGGTTGAGGCACAGGATGCCACACCTCATATCACGCCAGCAACCCGAGGTTGAGAACAAGCTCGGGCACAGGGTTAATAGTCAGGAGGAGAGGATTGAGCATCTGGAGGACAGCCTCCTCTCCTGGGAGGTGGGCCAGTGATCCCGCCACAGTAGTGACTCCTAATGGAGACTGGGGTGCAAAACCAGAATTGCACACACCGCAAAAGCATGCCCAACTCATACTGAGCATCAGTGCATGACTGGGCCCCAATAGGGGTCCGCTCATGCACAAGAATAAGAAACACCTGGCTCCTGAAGGAGACGATGGCATGCCAGCCCCATGCACACTGTTGAATCCACCATCCCACATCCAATATCCTCTGGCCCACACCCAAGCCACCCGAAGAGAGACTGAAGGAGTGGCAAGGTAAGAGGAGGGTGGCCCCACCCTAGGGGTGCAAGCCAGGGCTACGGTAGTACAGCATGCTGGGTCAGGGTTCTGGGGGACCTAGGTTAAGAGGAGTCTCAGGCTGGGCAGGACAAGCTGGGGATGCCTAAGAGATGCCTCAGGACCAGTGACAGGAGGGAAAGAAGTGAAAATAATGAAGTTGAGAGGGTACAGCTCAGGGTAAAGTGAAAAGTATTTTTTCATGGAGAGGGTGGTGGACACTTGGAATGGACCCTCAGAGGAGGTGGTGGGGGCTAAAACAGTCATGGGATTTAGTAATGATTGGGACAGACACAGGGGTATCCTGGAAGCAAGAGTGGGGTGCTCCAGAGTTTAGTTTGGGTATCAGGCTTCATAATAGGTAGGGATAAATAGGGCAGACAAGGTGGACCAAGAGGTCCTTATCTGCCAACAACTTTTATGTATCTATGTTGAAAATTTGAAGTAAAAATGAGAAAACAACAAATTTATGAGTCTGTGTTGCAATTTTTCAATGCACACTCATAAATGTAGTAATTTTCAATATTTTATCCCCAGCTTTTCAACATGGCCATTTTTTTCACACCACTTCATGAATGTGAAAGCTGTCATCTCTTAAATCTACCCAAAATCTGTAACACCTGTGCCACAAAATGACGTTTCAGCCATTGTTTTATAAATGACACCTGTCATGCTAAGAAGGAGTGGTCATAAAAAGATTATGTTGAAAATTTGGGGTAAAAATGTGAAAAACCAACCAAGTTATGAGGAAACAAATTGTTCCAACATTTACTGGTAACTTTATTTTTTGCAGATTTTGGCCCCCAATTGTTCAACACATCCCTTGTGTTACCCCACCTCCTGAACATGGTAGGTGTCATTTTTCAAATCCGCTCCAAAACTTGTTTCCACAGTCACACAGCAAAATCACCTTTGGGATGGGATTTTAAAAATTCCACCTGTCATGATCATAATGTTAGGCCATAAAAGGACTGGACATTCGGGGTCAAAATTTGGGAGCCCACTGAAAAGTAGATATTGCCTCTCGGTTGCCCTATCCTGGGTAATTACAATCTAACAATGTGTCATATCAGGACACCGCTGAAAATAAGATATTGCATCTCATCTGCTCTATCCTGGGCAAATATATGGTAAAAATGTGTAAAAAGCAAAACCCAGTACAACAGCAATACCAGCAGTGAACATTCGGCATTGACAAATATTGCATCATCACACTGAAACGTGTAGCCCTACATTCATATGACCTATGTAAGAACCGTGAACAGTTGTAGTCAGAAATTAATTACTAAAAGTTACATGAAGGGTATGAATAGCATGAGATTATATTCTGAAATGCAAAACTCACTTACATACTGAATGAGTTTTCTTTACAGATAGCCATAATACAGATTTGATCTTTAAGTGGAGTGGGGTGCCCACCTGCGCTGCTGTTTCTTTCTCCCCATCCCTTCAGGTGGCTCACCCGCCCATCCCATCTTTATAAATATTAATCAAAGACGAATTCCATAATGTAAGATAGGAAAAAACAATACACGATGTATGCATGGAAGACACTGTATAATACAATGCGTGTTATAGTAATTCTTTATTTAAAAGACAGGCTATGGCAGGAACACCGCTAATAGTTTCTATACTTTTGATGTTGACATTTCTGAATGCTGACTAATAACTGAAATAATTTTTGTTCATAAATGTTCAGCGAGACTATACAGTTGTAGTCACTGACCATTGCCGACTGTAGCACACTGCAGTTTTATACTAATTATTCACCTAAAACAAAGGCTAGAACAGCAAGATCAGAATTTTTTTTTACTTTTTAGAGTGCCAAAACAAACAAATGACAAACCGTGCATTCCACCTTCAAGATGCTTCATTGTCTCAGCTATTCCATCTTGCCAGGAACACCGGGTAATGACGTTAGTTACTCAATGACTTCCTCCTAACTCTGCTTCCAGCCAAAACAGTAAACGAGCAAACACAGACTTATGAATAATAAAAGGTTACTGCAACATCACGGATGGTAACGAATCATTGCCACCAACAAATGACTGTCTCTATTTCTACTTCACATACCACTTTGTATTAGATGATCCCACATCTCAGCTGAAAAGGAACAAGTACCGTGATGCACTGGGAGGAGACTTTTGCATACTGAAGTGTCTGAACTGTTTGGGAGTGTCACTTTAATGTTCAGGAGGTATACAGTTAACGGAGAACGGACTATCCACCACAGACAACTTACATGTGCTCCATATTCATGTACCTTCTCCATTTCTAGCCCACAGATCATGCCAGTATACTCTGTCTGACAGCTAAGGTATCCCTCCACAAGAACAAGCCAGAGACATACAAGACAACTACAAATCTCAAGACAAACAAGCATTTGTCAATGCTGAATGTTTGCTTGCTGGCATAGGCATTGGTAGTGTAGAGTTACAGAGCTGCATAATAGGAATGGCAGTGAAGTATTGAACTGAAGCCAACCCCACCACCGCCCTGCAGAGAGTGACAGGCATTGGGGTGTGCCTTTGGGTCGTCAGGGATAACAATCACGCCATTTCACCACACCCTACCCTGCAGACACCGACAAGTGTCACGGTGTGCCTAGGGGTCTTTGGTCTTATGTTCACCCCATTTCATCAGGAAATATGGTGAGATGGGTGCTGTATAGGAGAATGGGGTGAACTTTGGGGCCGAAGTGTCCAAGCACACCTCGATGCCTTTCACTGGCTGCAGGGTGTGGGTGGGGGTGGAATGGTATGAGCATTACAGGCGACAATCCCAAGTCACACCCCCCCTGATGCCTGTCAGTATCTACAGGGTGGGGCGTTATGGTCAGAAACCCTAACGCCTCAGGTGTTCGTTGGTATTTTCACTCCAAATTTTCAACATGGGTTGTTTGTGACCCCCACCTCATGAACAGTGGCAATATCAGTTCGTTAGCCGAAAGCTGATTTTGCACAGTGACTACGCCATTTGGCACCACAGGTGCGAAAACACATTTCGAACAGGATGTGAAAAATGACAGCTGTACTGTTCATGGGGAGGTGTAAAAAATGGCAATGTTGAAAATCTACAGTGAAAATATTAAAAAAAAACTGGAGAAGTCACGAGCGTGTGTAGAAACTGTGCAACGCACATCCGTAATGCAGTTAGTTTGGAGATTTTTTACAGCAGATTGTCAACACAGGCATTTTGGACCTCCACTCATGAACAGTGTCACTGTGATTTTCTGAATCTGTCCTGAACAGTGATTTCCCACAGCGACCACGCATTTCTGCACTGGAAGTGCGAAAACACATTTCGTCCATGGTGTGAAAAATGACAGCTGTACTGTTCATAAGGAAGTGTGGAAAAATGCCAGTGGTGAAAATCTGCACTGAAAATATTACAAATTATGAACTTACGAGGGTGCGTGGAAACTGCGCAATGCTCACTCGTAACACAGTCATTTTATGGACTTTTGCCACCAGATTTTAACATAGCCATTTTAGGACCTCTGCTCATGAACAATGTCACTGTGATTCCTTAATCTGTCCGAACATTGATTTTGCACACGACGCTGCGCCATTGTGCGCTACATGTGTGGAAACACATTTTCTGCGAGATATGAAAAATGACAGCTGTACTGCTCATTAGGAGGTGTGGTAAAATGGCAATGTTGAGAATCTTGAGTGAAAATATTAAAAATTTGCGAACTGACAAGCGTGCGTAGGAATTGAGCAACACACGCTCGTAAATTAGTTATTTTGGGGAATTTTTTCACTAAATTTTCAACATAGGGTTTTTGGGGGCCTACCTCATGAACTGTGACACTGTCGTTTCTTAAATTGGTCCTGAAAGGTGGTTTTGCACAGTGACCACAAAATCACCTTTTGGGGCTGATTAACGCCATGACAGTGCCAGAATTAATGAGGAGGGGTCCCAATAACCCCATGTTGAAAATTTGGTGCCAGAATTCCCAGAAATGCCTGAGATATGCATCAAAGTTGAAAACTCTATTTTATTCCATTATACAGCTTCCGGCATTTCCTCAGTTGCGATCGGCTTTGAAGAGGCAGACCTGTTCCCGATCCACGAAGATCATTGCGCTGGACTCTGGAGCTAAGTATGAGGTGAGGTGGGGTGTGGGAGGCAGATTCGCTGAGGGTGGGCGTGGGTGATGGTGGGGGGCAAGACAAGCAATGAGGGACGTTATTTGTTTTAGGTATTTTTTCTTTTAGGAAGACGACGGGACTTTTGCCATGCTGGTGTGGGCTCCCAGCGTGGCAGCTGGAACTTGTGTTTTGGGGGCAGTGGAGCTGACGGGGATTGAGCATCCTCGTCGGCCATACAGGGGTTTACCATGCTGGGGTGGGCTCCCAGCGTGGCACCTGGAATGTGTTTGGGGGCCAGGAGTTAGGACGTCTTGCCACACTGGGGTGGGCTCCCAGTGTGGCACCTGGAAGTGTGTTGAGGGCGCTGAGCCACGGTGGATTCGGCACCCCATCGCCGTAGTTCACTTCAAACTGAATTTGTGTTCCAGGAAGAGGAAGCAGAGAGGTATACAAGCAGGATTGCCGGCAGTATGCTAATCAATACTATCTAATCACTGCTCACTGAAGTGGTCTCTCCCTTTCAACTGTCGCCACTGCATTTTCAGCTGCTGTCATAGACAGCTGCAGCATTCGATGGTGAACTGTGGCGGCCTGCAAACACACTGACTGAATTGGAAGACAGGGTGCCACACCTACAAAAACTCGGATGATGGCACTTTGTTTCTTGCACATGCGTGCAAGCAAACATAATAATATGTATCTCCTTTACCAGCCACTCATTCTTTTCAATACTGTACCACTCTTAATATCCCATGTAACAAATAACATACTAATTACAGTCATTTCTCCACTTCCACAGGTTTGCACTACTATGCCTCACATTCCCAGTCATAACACCACACTAACAGCACTTCAACCACTACTTCACATCACTCTCACTCTGACACCCTACACAGTTACTCTCTGTTCACAGACATCCCACCTGTCCACCCACACACATACATACAATTGCAACAACCATTCCCATACAGTCATGTCACATTATACACACTTCCAAGTTGACTACAGTCAATCACATACAATATTCCCACAGTCGTCACATGCAAAACGTTTGGCTATGAGTACTGTTGTTTTACTTTACAATACATGCAAACAAGCCTCTTTGTGGAAAACACATGACATGAACACTATTCTGATGGAGACTCTTTATATCATTTTATCAGATAATCCATTCCCCATGGCTACCTACACCCTGATGACTTACCTCAATACACAGAATTGCACAACAACACATTCACTGTTAATAAACATACTGTGACAGGGTTGCATACGGCCCTGTCCCAGTTGTTATGGAGAAAAGTTTAAATGCAAGGATCTGTTATATTCTCTCCTTTTCTGTCTCTTCTCTGTCTGGTTGTGTAACCAAATTTTCTTGTGAGACCTAGGACTTGATCATCCCGATGGTCTTGCAATTCTCTGCCTCTCGCTATCTCTCTACCCTCACTTTCTGTTCTGTCTTTTTTCCCCTTGCATAATAATAATAATATAATACTTTATTTATACCGTACCTTTCTAAAACCAAAGGCGCCATCACAATAAGCTTACATGAAAACAATAATGTAAAACACAAATACAATAAATACTCAATTCATAAAATTCAATAAATATCATCAGCTGGGATATGCTTGATACCATAAGTGGATCTTTAAGGCCTGTTTAAATTCCTCCATGGATGCCTCCTGAAGCAAACAGGATAGAAAATTCCAAAGGCCTGGGGACGGTACTAAAGCACGGGCCCCTGAAGATTTAAGAGAAACTATTGGAATATCTAGCAACCCCTCACCCACCAAGCGGAGCGATTACCTAGAGACAGTAAGGTACCAGTATCTCTTTCAAGTAGTCCAGGCCCTGTCTGTGTAGGGCCTTATAAGTCAGAAGACCAACTTTAAAGGTGATCCGCCACTGTATTGGCAGCCAGTGCAGCTTGCACAGCACCAGAGAAATATGACGAATCACGAAGTACCCGTCAATAACCAGGTCACTGCATTCTGCATCAGCTGCAGGTGGAGGATAACAACCCCTGGTAGCCCTAGATACAGGGAGTTGCAATAATCAAGGCACAAGGTCACAAAGGCATGGACCAATGTAGGCAAATCACCAGACAGAACTAGGTGCTTAATCCTGGAGATGTTCCTCAGATGGTAAAAGGATGATTTGATGACTGCCAACACCTGTGATCGCAGTGTCAGCCCATCGTAAAAAATCACCGACAGGTTCAGTACCCATTCAGAGGTAGGGAGCTGGGTGCCACCCAGAAATAATCCTGAAGGCAAACCAGCTCCCATCCCTCTATCCGCAACCCAGGTCCACAACCATCACCTCCATCTTCTCTGAGTTCAACCTCAACCAGCTCAATTCATCCAGTTCTGGATTTCAGTGAGGCAGTTGTTAAATATCGAGAGAGCTCTATCCTGGTCGGATGCAAAAGATAAAGTAGAAACTCGGTATCACACAGCATAGCAGTGAAACCTCAGCCCATACCTTCTTACAAAGTCTCCGAAGGGCAGCATGCACACTCACGAACAACATGGGGACAACATTGAACCCTGAGGAATCCACATGACAGAGAGACTGGGCCGGAAGAATTAATCCCCAACACCACCCTCTGATTTCTGCCAGTGAGGAAAGATCTAAACCACTTGAGGACTGTACTAAACAGGCTGCAAATGAACCTCAGGCATTCGAGAAGTGCCCCACAGTTCACATTGTCAAACACTGAAGAGAGATTGAGAAGAACCAAAATGGAACAGTTCTTTTGATCTTTTGCAATCAAGAGATCATTGACTACCCAAACCAGCGCAGTCTCGGTACTTTGCCTCTTTCAAAAACCAGACTGGGGTGGTTCATAAATGTCACAGAGGTCAAATGGTTCTCCAGCTGTGTGGCCACTGCTTTCTTAATCACCTTCCCCACAAAGGGAAGGTTAGAGATTGGCCTGTACTTGGTATGGCAGTCTGGGTCCAAAGAAGCTTTCTTCAGGAGGAGCATTACCACCGCCTTCTTCAGGGAGCTAGGGAACTCACCTGTCTCCAAGGAGCACCAGACTATCCGTGCTAGGACCAGGCCAATAGTATCACAACAACCCTTTATCAGGGAAGTTGGCCGGATCCAAACTACAGCATGTAGGGTGCATACCCTGGACAATCCGCATGACATCAATGAATTCTGGCCGGTCAAAGGAACTCCAGGAGATTCTAGGGACAGTGACTGGGCATTGATCCACAGCTTCTCCCATAGAGGGTGCAGGTTGGAATGCCACCCTGATGTCAGCCACCTTAGCCACAAAGAAGCGAGCAAGCTCTTCACACTCTACTTGTGAAAAGGCTCTTGAACCTGCAGGTAGGCTGGGTTGCACAGTCTGTCTACAGTTCAAAAGAGCTGAGCTGGTTGGTTCTGAGCAGCCGAATCTCCTGGACAGGAACTCTGTCTTCTTACGGGAGATTGCGGAATGATAGACTTGATAATGCTCCATCAATCTAACATGGTCGGCATCAATGGCAGATCTCCGCCAGCAACACTCTAATCTTCATCCTTGTTGCTGCATCTCCCTCAAGGTCCCAGCAAACCATGGGGACCGAGGGTGAAGGGGGAGAGGACGAACATGGACAGGAGCAATGATATCCAGAGCCAAGGAGATGGCTTTATTATAGGCCAAGACCAAGGTGTCTGGGTCATTGCTCACCAGAGAGCTCCGATAGGTCAAGCACCACTGCCAGGCCCTCAGAGCTTACATCTCACAAGGGCAGTACCTGGCCATCTCCACGGGGGTAGGCCTACGAGGGGGGTGCAAAAGCTGAATCTCACGGTGTAGTGATTGAACCATCTGACAGGTTCCACCCCCAAATTGAAGGCTTCAATCCCCAGGAGGAAGACCAAGTCAAGGGAGTGACCACCTTTATGAGAGGCAGAAGTAACAACTTGTGTAAGGCCCAAAGAAGTCATCAGTTGGAGGAAGTGTTGTCCAATTTGCGAGAGTTTGTCATCGACCCAGGCATTGAAGTCGCCCAGGACCATCAGCCTGGGCAACTTGAACGCCATGTTGATCACGAAATCTGCTACTTCCTACAGGAAATGCTTCTCATCACCTGGTGGACAGTAGATGAGGGTGATCCTGCAACCCACACCTGCCACTACAGTACACTTGAATGATTCAACCTCTTCAACTGGTACACTCGTGAGGCCCAGTTCGGTCTTAAAACTGACTGCAACCCCCTTCCCCATCCAACCCCGAGTGGTGTAACACCAAGTACCCAGTCAGAATAGTGGCCTCTAAAATCGGGCCTGCATTCTCATCCCGCCAGGTCTCGGTAATGCACGCCAGATCCACCAACCCAACAAGATCTGCAATAACTGCAGTCTTGTTTTTGATGGATCTGGCATTACACAACACTGCTCAGGTAGGATGGGCCTCCGGAGCTGCTCGGGTTACCTGCCCACCAATATTGGTGGTGCCCTTGGGTATGGAAACCAGACATGAAGGACCATGTTCCAGATTCTATTTTGCCCCAGGGCATCTTCTGGATCTTAGTACCCCAATATGATGGCCCTGCTCATTCAACCTCCACTGTTCACACCCCAGCTTCCTCCTCCCCTTGAGCAATACCCAGAACTCTACAGTGCTGGTATGCGATAACTGTAATGGGGAGAAAAGGGTTGAGACGAGAGTGGAGGATAAATCGTCTCGACCATGGGGACTAGCCTCCAACACATACTAAAGACCCAATAACAATAACCCCCCCCAAAAAAACCTAAATTAGATAACTTACTAGACTCCCAAAATAAAACAAACCCCCAAATAAAATACAATACCCTGCCCCACCACTCTTCCTTGTGGGGGTAATAAACAAAAAACACAAAAAGAACAAAAATAAAACAAATTAAACCCCTCTTATTTACCACTCCCCCCCAAACAAAGGGAGAAATTCAACTAATATACTAAATCAAACTTAAAACATCCATCCCACAAATATGAAGGGGCAAAATTAAAATGCACTAAAATCCATACAATCCAATATTTCAATCAAACCATAAAATCCCAGAATAACAAAGAATTGGTCCATATAAGTCCAAGGAAATGATGGTATGGCAATCAGCCAGAAATCCCAAATTAGGACTTCAAGTCACAGAAAAATAAAATTAAACAATATATACTAAACTTAAACTAAAAAATGCAAAATAAAACTTAAATACTGAAATACACCCCTCTCACTGGATGTATCAAAATCAAAATGTCAGATGAAATACAGGGCCCCAGGTCCTTTCACTACCTAGGAACTCCAAAATAATGCACGGCACTCTCACTGCCCAAATGATAATCCAAAAACATAAAAGTCTGAGATCTGACCGTAAGTTGTTGTCTCATCAAATTCTTCGGTACAGTATATCCCACTAAGGTCCTGATCTTGCTCACAGCTGTTAAAACCATGGGTCCTACCATGAAGGCTGCCACCAGAAATGTCTGCCCTGCAACCTTGGCTCCTCGCCTGAGCCCACCCCCGCTGGCCCAGAGAGGGACCTTGGAGGACTATAAACCCACCAGTCAGTTCCCAACCAGTCCAGGCTCAGCCCTCCGTGCAAAGCAGATTCCAGCTACCGGCTACCCACAAAGGCAGAGCCCTGTTATTCCAGGCAAATAAAGATCATTTTTTGCTCTCAGTGATATCCCCTCCAAACAGGAACCACTTCAGAACCAAACAAACTCAAAATCCACAGGCAGTTTCACTATTAAGCCCAGGGTACAAACAAACTCCAGTTCCACAAACAGTCCCATGATTAATCCCAGAGTTACAGCCCACAGTGTAATCCTCTTCGACTTCTCTTCAACTCGGCTCAAAAAACTAAACAGCTCCACAAGTTCTTCAGAGCAGGGCACAATCCTATCTTAAAGTTCACTCTGTTTTCCTCTACACTCTCCTCCACACTCTTCAAACAAACCACCTCCTTAGACTACTGTCACCTGGCTTCCAATAAAGTCCCAAAGCAGACCAGGAGGAAATTTAAAAGGGCTTTAAACTTTTCTTTTGTGATCGGAGCGGCAGTGGAGCCCAGCCGAACAGTCCCAGTGTACACTACACAGTCGGTCGATGACGACCCCGGCAAAGCTCCAGGCAATACTTTAACTTACTAAAAGCCCTATCTAAACTAAATAAAGTGACTTAAAGTGACTTAGCAATAAAACAGTAACACAGCAGCAAAAATAATCGAACAGGCAGGAACAGAACAAAGAAGAGACAAAGTTTCTGTAAAGCAATGAGCAGAGCAAATGGAGCAGTTACAGCACACCCAGCATGGCGGCCATCAAATCAGTGGCACTCAAATACCATATCTGCAGGTATAAAAATATATGTGAATCTTTTTGTGGAAATGAAATTGATACTGGGATCCCGTTGTTTAAAACTGTATATAGTTATACTGTTGAAATGATTGCAAAGCTATTTGGAACTTAAGGAGTTAACCTGAGATGCAATGTTTAAGCCTTTTGCAGAAGATATAAACAAAAGGTCAGTTCTGGGTCACAATGTTCTTTTTGCTGCACCTGCGGAAACTGACAAGAACACTGGAAACTTACAAGAACACTGTGTGAGAAGCATGCTATTTTCTTAATGAGCTCCTGCACAGACCTTGTAAAAAGGAGCTGCAATGTTTTGCAAATGAGAGAGAGACAGAGACTGAGAGACTGAGATTGGAAATTGAAAAGAAAAACTCAGAAGGACTCTGTTTCCTATGTTTCTACTGCCATTGTAAATAGTTATTCTGAACAATTTAATTTTTTTATTTTACTGTTAATAATAATAAAATTATTGTTGTGAATTTTATAACTACTCCTGGTTTTCCTATGCTTCCTGACCTGTGCCTCGATGACAGATGGTGTCAGAGTAGGATTTATGCCATGCATACTGTAAGCCAGGAGTTTTGTGTGTGAGTACTACACCTGGTACCAGGGATGCATAGAAGAAAGGTATGGATTCTGTAGCAGCAAGCCCAGGAGTGGTTACCAGGAGAATGGCAGCCAAACTAGCAGAGACATAAGTCCAAGCTGAGACTGTACAACTAGCACTAGTTATAGAAAAAGAATAGACAGTGACAGAACCTGAAAGCATGACTGCCTTTTCAAATGGTGGGCTATACAACAAAAAGAGATGAAACTGAGAAAAGAAGAAATGCAACAACTTGAGCAGCAGAGGAGAGAAGAGATGCAGTGACAGGAGCAGCGGTGGCTGGATGCCTTGCAGGCTATCAAAGGCAGAGGATCTGGCACAGATCCAGATGAACAACAGGACAGAGACAACTTGAAATACATTAAACTTACAAAGTTGTGTCCCTTGGATGATATCGAAGCATACCTGACAACTTTTGAAATGGTTGCTGCAGCCTGCCAGTGGCCAAAGCAGCAATGGGCAATCAGACTGGTACCTTACCTGACAGGGGAAGCCCAACTTGCCTACAGCAATATGGACACTGCACAGTCAGAAAATTATGACCTGGTGAAAAGTGAAATCCTGAAAAAGTATGACATCTCAGGAAATACCTACAGACACAGATTTCAGTCTCTGAAGTATAACTCAGTCGACAATCCTTGAGAAGCTTTCACCCGACTCAGAGAATTCCTGATAAAATGGCTCCAACCAGAGGGCAAAAACAGTCCCACAGATCATCGACACATTTGCAATGGAGCAATTCATCAACATCCTGCCTTCATATGTGCAGCTTTGGGTGAAAGAACACCGACCCAAAAGTGGGGAAAAGGCTGTTTCTTTGGCCGAAGACTACCAAATGGCCAGACAGATGCCACAGCAGTGGGGTAACAGTCAAGCACCGGTAAGACACTCTTTTTCTCATTTAAACTCCAAGTCTGATAAGAACTCTGGTGGGGGTAACCAATCTGCACAAAAGACTTTATTTGCTATAACTGTAATAAGCCAGGTCATATTGCAAGAAATTGCTGTAGTAAGAAGAGTAACGCTGGAGCAGATTTGTCCTTAGCAAATTGGGGCAAGTATTAACAGATGTGAAGGTGGGAGATAAGACTGTGAAGGGACCTATAGATTTGGGAAGCAGACAGACCCTAGTACATATTGAAGTGCTAGGAAAACAATAGCCAAAAGGACCAGGTACTGGTGTCATCTGCATCCATGGGGACCACGATACTATCCCACCAGCCAAGTGACTCTGACTATTAATGTGGTGTTGCATCAAATGAAAGTGGGGTAGTACCTAAGTCACCTGTACCTGTGATTATTTGAAATGCCTGTTCAGAATTTACTGAGCTAATCAAAGAGGGAGTAAATCCTGATGTTCCAGCAGCTGTGGTGACAAGAGCTCAGGCAAAGAAAATTTCAGATGGTAGGGACTCTTTTCTTTTCACTGATTTTGATTCGGACTTGTGTGAGCACTGCTCCAAGATCCAGAAGTCCAAGAAAGAAAGACAACGCCTGAAGAAACAGTGGCAACAAAAGACTGATGGACATAAGGGGTTAACATATGAAAATGCTGTAACTAAACTGATCACTGATTGTGATTTTCTTTCAGAACAAGTTAATGATGTTTCTCTACAGGGTTATTTTAAGCAGCTGGGGGTGAAACCAAAACAAGGTGAACCTATGTTTAAAAAATGTAATGCAATACTGTACAGTTTGGGTTAAACCTCAGACACAGGACCAGATAGAACAATTGGTTATACCACAAAAGTCTAGATCTGAGTTGTTACAGATAGCACATGATAGTCCTGTGGCTGGTCACTCAGGGAGGGATTGCACCCTTGCCAGATTGCTGTACAGATTTTACTGGCCAGTAATTCATGAAGATGTTACTACCTATTGCAGTTCTTTTGCTGAGTGTCAGAAAGTAGCCCCAGTGACTAAAAAAGACAAGGTGCCCCTACCCTTGGTAGATGTGCCTTTTGAGAGAATTGCAATGGATGTGGTTGGCCCCGTAGACAAAAGTAAAAAGGGTAATCAATTCATTTTGGTAGTATGTGACTACACTACTCGATACCCAGAGGCTGTTCCTATGCATACTGTCACCACCCCAAAAGTTGCAGCAGAGCTTGCCAAAATTTTCAGCAGGGTGGGCATACCATAACAAAAGAGATCAGGGTAGTCATTTTGGTGCTGCATTACTGAAAGAGCTGTACTGACTACAAGGTATCACTGCCATGAGAACCTCCCCTTATCACCTTCAGACAAGACGGTCTTGTTGAACGTTTTAATTGAACCCTAAAATGTATGTTAAAAAAGTTTGTAAAAGGGGAAGGGAAAGACTGGGACCAGTACTTACCTTAACTGCTTTTTGCCCACAGAGAAGTGCCACAGGCATCAACAGGTTTTTCACCATTTGAAATGCTGTATGGTAGACAACCTAGAGGGCCACTAGATGTAATAAAAGAAACATGGGAAGATAACTCTCATCAGAAACAATCTATTACATCTTATATGTGTGCCCTGAGAAAGAAGCTCACAAAATATGTTGAAATCACCCATGGTAATCAGGAAGAGGCCCCAAACCAGCAGAAGGTGTATTATGACCATGGGTTAAAAGAAAACATTTTTGAGCCAGGTGAAAAGGTCTTGCTACTTTTACCCACTACAGAAAATAAACTGTTAATGAAATGGCAAGGGCCTTATAAGGTGCTTAGACATACTGGTACAGTTAACGATGAGACTGAGACCCCTGATAGAAAAAATCCTACTAAGATATACCATGCTAACCTCCTCAAGAAATGAGTTGAAAAAACACCAAAAGCTGTTCTGCTAGTTTAACAGAAACTGATTAAGAAGATGATGTAGCTTATGATAGACTAGAACAAACTGTAACTGCGGATGCTGTAAAGGTGAATATTTCCTCAACCTCTGAACAAATCACAGAAATCTGTAACTTGCTAAAGACATTTAACAGTACTTTTACCACAGTACCAGGCTGAGCACAAGGGGCTGAGCATGTAATAGTACCAAGGAATGCTCGCCCTATTAGACAAAAGACATGCAGATTACCAGAGCTGTTAAGAGCTGACATGGTTAAGGAAATACAAAAAATGAAAGAATTGGGATTCATAAAAGAGTCGAGAAGTGCTTGGTCATCACCAATGGTGATTGTAAACAAAAAAGAAGGGGGTGTAAGAATCTGCCTTGATTTTAGGAAACTTAATCAAGTGTCAGAATTTGACAGTTATCCTATGCCTAGAATAGAAGATTTGGTGGACAGGCTGTGGAGTGCCAAGTATATCAGTAACCTCGATCTCACCAAGGGTTACTGGCAAATCCCTCTAGCTAAAGACTCCAGAGATAAAACTGCTTTTGACACTGCTATAAAAGTCTATCAATTCACCACCATATCATTTCATTTACATGGCACTCCTGCTCAATTCCAGTGGTATGTGGATGTAGTTTTATCCCCTCACACTGGATATTGTGCTGCATACCTGGATGATGTCACTGTGTACAGTCCAGACTGGAAAAGCCACTTGGAACACCTACAAGCAGTTATCCAATTAATCAAAAAGGCAGGTCTGACAATTAACCCTACCAAGTGTGCTTTGGGCATACAGGAAACCAAATATTTGGGCTATGTTTTGGGAAATGGAGATGGCAAGTCAGAGGTTTCCAAGATAGAAGCTATAGCTAACAGCCCTATCCCCAAAACCAAGAAACATGTCAGGTCATTTTAGGGCTGACTGGTTATTATTGGAGATTTGTTCCAGTTTTGCTGAGTTAGCTACTCTCCTCACTGAACTCACCAAGAAGCGTTTCGGATACTGTGAAATGGACCCCAGAGTGTGACGAGGCTTTTCGGGCCATTAAGGCTGCATTATGTTCCAGCCCCTGGCATACACCTGAGATTTAGGCAAAGTGTGTGAAAATAAGGATCAGTATTTCACAAATATAATTTTGTACAGTTCTGTACATAGGGCTACCTGTAATGTAGGGGCAGTGGCGCGGCATCATCTCGCGTGTTTAATAGGGAGATCGGAACCAGAATACAGCACCATAATAGAAAATGCCAGCTGCATCAGGGGCTTGTCCCAATTTTACAAGCAGTGAGCTTAAAAAAGTATTTGTTTTATACAGTGACTACAGGGTGAATTTGTACAGTGAAGCCCCAATCTGTGAAGCAGTCGGGGGTTCACTGTACCTAGTAGTACTCCTTTAACTCAAGCTATACAGATGTCTGCTGGTGCAATTGTGTGTGGGGGTCCCAGGAACCCAATATCATATTTTTGAGGTTGCCCTGTCATCTGAACTTTTGGCTACACTTAGTGGAAGACTAAGGTTTGCTGACAAAATGCACCTAGCTTTACCTGAGCTTTTTTCTTCTAGGTTTGCTTGAAAGAACGGAGCAAGGAGCAACATTAACAGAGCAAGGAGAAATGCCAAGGCTTCTTTTGGCTAAGCAGAGTTACTGTCGTGTTACTATTTTGTTTTGTTCTTACAGGTTTTATTTCTGTTTGTGCTTACAGATTTTACAGTTTCATCTCTTTTTAGGCTAAGCAAAGTTACTGTTTTGTTACTATTTTGTTTTGTGCTTGCAGGTTTTGTTTTGTGCCTACAGGTTTTGCAGTCTCTTTCTCACATTGAAGGAGCTAATTACTTTTCTTCCACAACTCTTCTAGGGGATTAGGAGTGTAATGGGGGGTGGAGCTGGCAAAGGCCTAGCACCTTCCAACAGAAGGAAGGTTTAAAAAGTCAGGTTACTTTTACTTTTGTCCAAGGGTGCTGTGGTTGCTGGTGTTTGTTGGAGTCACTGCCAAAAGTTGACTGTTTTTCTCTACAGGTACCTCTACTGATTTTCTGCAGGGGAAGTATCCATGAACCCTCCCCCATTCCTGCCCACCCGTGCTCATCCTCTAATATAACCCCTGACCCCCTCATATCCTTCCTGTGGAAGTAAGGAAGGGGCGGGACTTACTGCACATTTCAGAAAAGAAACTGATCTGCTTTTCTCTTCACTGACTTTGATCCGCACATTGCTCGGCTCGGAGTCTCCACATAATTAAGGCTAAAAAGAAATCTTTGTTTCATCCAACCTGTTCTAATCTTTGCATCCATATTTTCCTTAAAACAGCTGCTCTAAAACCATAATAGGAGGATAAATAGTATTTTTACTCTCTAGAAGTCACCCAAATGGATCCGCTCGAACCTCTCCAACCTAAAATGTTCTGGTAGCAATGGAGATTGTCACTTGTTGACAATGTGGGTCCCTATTTGGCAGAGCACTCTTCCATGGCCTGGGGCAATGCCAGGCTTGCTGGGCTATAGCCAATCTTAGGGCCCAGCTGAGGGAAGCATGGGCCACAATACATAAGCTCCAGGTCAAATTGCAAAGCTACTGGCACCAACTCATCCCACCGCTGACTCAGCAGCACACAAATGTCAGCACTGGTCCTGGGCAGGATCTAGAATGAGAGGGCTGGCAGGTAGTCAGGAGGGGGAGGTGAGGCCATGTGGCAAGAACTAAAACATGAACATCCAAAAAGAATGTGCTTATAAATAATAGACATGCACCACTGGTAATGGAACCAGTCACTGGGCATGGCAGTGCTTTAATGGAACCAGTCACTGGCATTGCGGTGCTTCTAGAGAATGGCTCACAGAGCCAAGCATGATCGAAAAGGATAAAGAAAACAATGGCAACAGAGACAAAGGGAACTTATCATAGTGGGAGATTCCATGATCTGCAGAGTGGAATCCCACATAAATTCAAATGGCGGTATCAGGGTCATTGTCAAGTGTCTCCCAGGCACATCTGCAAAAAGGGACACAAAATGCATCGAGCAGATTATGCAAAGGGAGGCTGGAACAAAACACGTAGTCGTTCACCTAGGGACAAATGACTTGTTCAATGAATCAGCTGCAGAGCAAAGGAACACATTGTACAACTTACTAACAGAATATCCTTTCTTTTGTCCACACTGGCATTCTCAGAGGTGCTTCCAGTCTGGGGGTGGGGTGGAAGCACCAAGAGGGTCAGGAGGAGGACATACATGAGTTTAACTTATGGTTGCGGGAATGGTGCCTGGAAAATGGCTACCGCCCCATCAGCAACTGGCAGTCCTTCTGGGAGAGGGCTTCTTCGATGCGATGGCCTCCACCTGACAAAGGAAGGGGTGAGGCGCTCGGTCAAAAATTCAATGTGTACGCAGTCCATTTAAACTGAAGGCTGGGGAGGTGGTGACGACACTTACCAAGGTGAAGGATAAGAAGGTCACTGCCCGCTGACAGCAACAAATGATATGGTAGCTACTCCAAAGCATAATACCATATATATTAAGGAAAACTCTCTTGTCAATACCTGTGTCAAAACTCTTCAGCAAAACTTTTCCTCCGAAATCACAAGTACTGATCCAAGGAGTTCCGGCAGGGGTACAAATGAGGGGTGGAAACCTTTCCAACAAAACTTTTCATCCAAAACCACAGGTGCAGAATGAAAGAGCCCCATGAATCTTTTGTTCGAAACCACAGATGCAGACCAAAGGAGATCCATTAAGGGTACTAAAGAGGCGTGGCAAAACAAAAGGAAACCCACCTGTGCTAAGAGTGGGGGTAGAACATGTAGGGTAATGGCAATAAACGCCAGAAGCCTGGCAAACAAAATCCCTGACCTAATAGCCATCATGGCAGAAGCCAAACTCGACTTAGTGGCTGTGACGGAAACCTGGTTCACAGAGAACCATGGTTGGGACATGGCTATCCCAGGCTACCACCTGTACGATAGGGACAGGAAGTGTAGGAAAGGGGGTGGGGTAGCATTATATGTCCGGGAGGAAATCAAGGCTACAGAGATTCAGGGGATCCTGGATGAGTCAGAAGCACTATGGGTAACAGCTGAGGCAGGATCAGGGGTAGCAATTAAGATAGGTGTCAGGGGTAAGGGGCAACAGACTTCCTGGAAAACATAAACTGAACTTACAAACTTAAATGGGCAGACTGGGTGGGCCATAGGCCCTTATCTGCCGACACTGTCTATGTATCTATGTATCTACAGGCTCCTGTCACAAGGGGATATTGGGGACAAGAAAATGATGGATAATTCCACAAAATGACAGACAAGGGTAAGACAATAATAGTAGGGGGTTTTAACTTGCCAGACATAAACTGGAAATCTTGTACAACATCTTCATCAAGAGGAAGAGACTTTGTAATGGCCCTGCAGAGTGCTGGGCTGAGGCAGCTTGTGGAAACTCCTACCAGAGGTGAAGCTGTCCTGGACTTGGTTTTAACTAACAGCAACAGAGTAATGGAGGTAGAGGTGGGGTGTCATTTAGGAAATAGTGACCACCGCATAGTTGGAGTTAAAGTAAACACTAGTGAAGACATTAGTCATTCCAAGATCAGGGTTTTAGATTTCAGAAAAGCAGACTTTCAGAAGATGAGAGACAGCCTGGCAGAGAGTCTTAGATACAGGGAAGTAAAAGGAGTAGATGAAATATGGGATTATCTCAGATGAGCTTCACACAGGCAACTGAACAGTGTGTCAGAAGGGTGAGCAAGGCAAATAGGAAAAAGAAACCCCTCTGGTTCATCAGGGAGGTGGCTGCAATAGTAAGGGAGAAACAGAAGGCGTACACAAAGTTTACGGTGTCAATGAAAGATGAGGATAAGGAAACCTACTGTATAAGGTAGCACAGAGGGAAGCTGGTAAGGCAATAAGGAAAGCTAAAGCCCTGACTTAACTGAGGATTGCGCAGGGGATAAAGTCTCCTTTAGGCTTCTGGCTGGATCCCCAGCTAAACTTCTCCAATCACATTGACTACTTAATAACCAAGCTCTGCCCTAAGCTTGGAACTCTCTACCGAAATAGAGACTCTCTCCCTCTCCCCATACGCTGGGAACTTCTGTCTAAATTGATCATGCTAGTCTTCTACTATGCAGATATTGTGTACCTCATTGCTCCTGCCACAATGCTCTCTCAACTTGACTCACCGTAGTACACCTTCTGTCGCTTCACCTCTAACTCCCCATTCAGGACTCACCACTGCTCTCTACTCTCTTGCCTGAACCTTCCTCCTCTCTTGCACAGATGCCTCATCCACTCTATATCCTTCACCTCAAAATTCTGGTTCAATCTGCTCCCCTCTTACATCTTTTCCCTCCTCTCTCCTGCCACAGCCTCAACATACTCCCTATGCTCTAGGGACTCACGCTCCTTCTCTCTTCTCACTCCATCTTCCAACATGGGCAAATCTGCTTTCAACTATCATCTCCCCTCTCTGTGGAATTCACAAACCCCTCTCCATAACTCCCCTTTTCACTACTCCATCAAATCATTGTTATGCCTCCTTCCTCCCTACCTGCTCCCACAATATCTCATAGCACTGTGATCTGAGTTGTAGCCTGTTTTGAGGTATTAGTGTAACCACCCAATCCCCTGGGGTTACTAGAATCTATCAATGTTATTGTTAGGAAAGTAGCGGGCAGCTAATAGGGAACTCATTAGGGCTTCTTACATAATGACATCATTGTTTACACAGCTATCCTGAGAGAAGAATGATTAGGTCATTCAGAACTCTACATAACAGTATAAGCCACACTGTGTGGACAGCTGCTGTGGGAAGTTTAGAATATTCATTCTGTAGTAGTCAGTTGTTCAGTGAGGAGTAAGAGTGGCAGAAGGACTTCCAGTGGGGCTCTGAGGTGAGGGGCCCAGCATTTTTCACCCTAGTGGAGTGTCATTTCCAGCTTCCAGTGAAGTGGTGGAGACCAGTTGTACAGCAAGATTTACTGATTTCTGCTCCCAGTGAAGTGGAAGGAACTGTTTGTTCTCAGTGGACTCAAGGGGCAATCCTCTGAATGTTCTGTGTTTGCTTCAGCTGCCTTGGAAAGGAATTTTGAGAGACTGTTTGATCTGCTACCCAGGAGAATGCCCTTTTGTTGTTCCATGCCCTATGGATGGGACAACTAGTTTGTAAGTACTATTCTAGGAGACAAGATTTCCACATATTTAGGGGATTCATAGTCTGGGGTGTGTGTGCCCATAGATAAGGCTGGATTGCACCTTTCAGTGCCCCTAGTTCACCCAGGAGAGTGAATTTTCTGTTAAACTCTTCACCCAGGAGAATGTAGTTTATTCTTTGGTCACCCCAGTGAGTGACGGATATGGAATGTGTGGGACCTCTAGCATTTCAGTGAGGAATGGGGTGTTCAATGGTGTAACCCTGAAGAATGGCAGAGACTGTTGGTTGGGGCAAAGGGTGGGAGGAACGCCATCTAAGTGCTTGCAAGGCAGGGCTTCCTGGTTCGTAAAAGGCACCAGTTATACCTGGGCAAGGGCCAGTTTTGCAGGTTTAGGTGTGTGGCTGAGTTTCACATAATTGCACCTATATTCAAAGAAGAGTTCGAGTGTGTGGCTGGAGTTTCACATAATTGCACTCATGGGAAGAAAATGTTCGGATGCATGGCCAGGTGTTTACTAAATGCACCAGTGGGAAATTGGGAATAAAATGTTTTTGTGTGTTCTTGAACTGTACTGCATGCAAGGAAAGTTCATGAAATGTATCTATCCTGCCTAGACTGACCCTTGGGGGTCCACTTCTGCTTTAAAGAGGAACTTTCATGATGGTCCAAAAAGTTACAGCTTATAGCCATTATATGCAGTACTAGACCTGAAAAGATGTGTGCATTTGGTATTTTTGGCCAAGGTTTACTCTGCCTTCCATAATATGGATTTGATTTTGAGCCCTGCTGCACTTGCCTTTGCTGTTCAGCTGCTGGGCTGCTAGCTCCTGATGACATCACTGCAGGGTGGAGGAGTGACTCACACTGTGCAGTACCATGCAGTTGCAACAATGCTGCAAGAGAAACCTACTAGTATTCAGCGTACATACTGTGTTTCTTCTTCCCCAAGACTCCCTATTAGCAATGCATTATGCCAAAATCCAAATGCCTTGTCAGTATGTTTTTGTTTTTTATTTTTTGTGTGAAATTGACTCTGCCCTATAGTGATGTCAGCAGTACAACCCTGGGCCCACAGCAACACCAGGCTTGCTATAGAAGCTCTGGTACACCTGCAGTTTTAGCATCTCAGAATGCAAAAACTAACTGCAGCGGACAGTAATGAAATACAATTCCAGAATCAATGCAAGAAGGGGTAATTTATGCATGAAAGTCAAAAGGACTGGGGACGTTCCTCTTTAAATTTCCATCTGTTGAATAAAGCTATACTACACAATCCCAGTTACTGTTCTGGACATTCCAATTATTGCTTCTGGTTGTTGGATTTACTGGGGCCTCCTCCACAGTTTAGTTCTAGCACATGCCTAGCTGCCTCCACCAAGGGCCTGGGTTATGATCATTTTTACACAAGGTTCATGTTGTTTTGTTCTTGTACCCCCACACCTCTCTTCCTCTAGAAAATGAGCCAGGTAAACATCCTAACACCAAGGGTGGTACCAATCTTTTGTAAAGTAAATGGTATGCCAGTATGTGGGTACCTGTATTTCAGATCTTAATGGGGTGTGCTAACTAGTTAAAAAGAAGCCTGCGGGGGTTACAAAAACTGGGGGCTTGTCTGGTGATGTTTAATTTGAGCAAGAGTTACAAAGAATGTGGCTGTCCAAAAGAAACATGTTTTGGGGTGAGAGACATGCTGAGGGTATGTCTAGGATCTTCCTGTCTGGTGGTGGTGTACCCAAACAGAAGATCGTTTACCAGAAAGCAAAGTTGTGCCAAGAAATATGCCACCTGAAAGTCTTTTGCTGCCTGAGTTTCGGTGGAAAAGAAAGAAGAAAAATATGCTGTTTGTGTGTTTTCCTTGAAATTATGGACTAAGCAACAATTGCCATTGCCTTGTAGTGAAGGCGCTTAAAAAACTGTTAAAAAGTTATAAATTTCCAGAGAAAAGTATTTGTGGACTTAAAAGGCAGTGTTTCCTAAGAGCTCAGAAAGTTTCAAGTGTGTACAGTGAAAATTGGGAGTTGCTAAGGAAAGCACACACCAAGTACTAATGAAAATGCCTTAAAATGCTTCTACCATGAAATTTCAAGCCAAGGAAAAAAAGTGACAGTTTGCAGTTTAAATTTTGCCTTCTCGACAATCACCATGCAGGAGTGTGGCTGAAGGAGAGAGCTCAGTAGGGTGTTGGGCAGACTAGATAGGCCGTGGGGCCTTTCTCTGCCATCACATTTCTGTGTATCTGTGTATTTGCATGGCATCGTGTGATTGGTCCCAGTGCACCTAAGCCCCGCCCTTGCCTGAGTCTCAGAGTTGTGGAACATTCGTGGAGGAGCAGCATGCAGTGTGCGAGCAGCGTGTCATTCGTGCAGCAGGCAGTAGGAATCGCTATCGGCAGAAGCACTTCTGTACCAGCAGCTTTTCTAACTTTTTCGCAGTTAAACCGGGCTCAACCCGTATTCCAACCAACTGGAGAGTGATCGAGGTGATCGTAGAGACGATCAGTGGGATTGCAGTCGGTTTCACCCCAGAGGTCTTCCTTGAGTCGACAGCAGGCCGTATTACATCAACAGTGGAAACCAGCTACTGCCTGTAAGTACCCTGTGCAAAAGCAAATGACTGTGGTGCAAAGGTTGGAAAACTGTGTAAGAACTTGAGCAAATGCAGCAAAAGTACTGAAAGAGAGAGTTTTGTGGACATTTAAACCTTGGACTGTGTTTGAAAGTGCTGTTTTCAAAGAGAGTGAACTTTAAGACAGACGATCCCTCTGGTCCAAGTGCTAGTAAACTAATGGATTGAAAAAAGTAAGTTGAACTTGTGCTTAGAGAAAATCAGTTGAAATACATGATCCATGCAGAATCCTAGCAATTTATGACTGTTCATCAACACCCACCAAGTTGGCTTTGCTGAACTATCCAGTTAATGTGTGTGTAGTATGCCTAAAGCCAGGAAAAGATGTTTTGCCAGTTCCTCATTGCACAGACTGTAGAATGCGATTTAGGATGATCATGTCAGGTGGCACATTGGTAGCTAAAACAAAACGCATCCGTTTAGCTCCAACTTGGACACAGGCAGGGGACCCTTTAGAATCAGAAGAACAGCAACAGGCTGGGTGCAGTGAAAATGACCCCATAGAGTTTGTAAAGGTGTTCTTGGACATTTTCTGTATTGATGCTTTGTAAAGCCCAGAGGAAGTTAAGTGTTCCATGCCACAGAGGGTGGAGATGGACACTCAACTGCAGGTTCAGCAGATCCGTGGGTGGAAGGTCCAAGTCTAAGCCTCGTGGGAGAGTCTGAGGTGGAGGAAGCATGCTGTTGGGAGGCCAGTGCCTCCGAGGACAGTGGAGAGTGGACAATTTCAGGGGTTGGCACAATCACAGCTCCTGGGCGGAATGTGTGGAAGAGGAAGAAGCTGTAGTGGCTGCAGTGGAACCCAGTGAGTCGCCATTGGCCTTGGCTTCCATGGAGCCTCCCGATGTCTGTGTGGAGGAAGACTCGAGAAATGTGTCCCTGAGTGCAGAGGTGGACTGCTTTTGCTCTGCACCAAGTGTTTGTAACTGGCTCAACCACGACTGGCCACCCCCAAGCAGTGCTTCTGGACTGGAGTTAGTTAACAGCAGCAAAAAGGAGAGAATTGTTTGTAGATGAGCTGTGGCCAAGTATGGACCTTCGTACCCTTTCTTTTCCCACCAAATCTGGGAAGAAATTGAGAAAGACAGGCATTCCTGGTTGTGGGAGGAAGCTTGTGCCAACCTGCAGTACAGTAAACAAGTGGGTCCGAATTAAAGTGTGTAGTGACAGACTACAATTCTGGAAGCATGGCAGGACCCTATTAATTAGCTCTGTGAAAGTAATGGACAAAGCTGGCCAAGAGACATTCTACAATGTTCCTATGGTGCATGCAGATGGGGTGACAGTTTATGCCCCAGATCCTGAGTGGTACTACCCTTGAAATTGGTGCCATTCATCTGACCTTGTGCCCGTTTGCCAAAAGTGAAGCTAGCCATGCCAGCTCAGCCAGTTGCCACAGAAGAGGAAGCAACCCAGGATAGAGGTGCCTTTCTTCTGGTGATCCAGGTTCATCTGTGGCACTATCCCGTTCATCAGCCCAGCAGTCAGAATCAGCCCAGCAGTCAGAGAAGATTTCCAGTCCGTGTCCAGTAGGAGGTCATGGAAACATCTGATCCGAAGATTTTGTCTATCCAGCAGCTCAAGATTTTCAGGCTGCAGGTCCAGAGAAGTGATATTGACATCCTTTTGTTGCCTAGAACTGGTAAGAAACTCTTTTTCAATTTTAATTTGACAGTTTCCTGTAATTAAAGATATCCATGGAACTGTAATTACCAACTGACTATCCATCTAGACTGCAGTGCTAGCAGGCCTTGTGCCTGCTCCAGAACTATGCTTGAGCAGGCTGCAGCCTAGGAGAGACTCTTTCTGTAGTGCCATGGCACTCTGGACTCTTCCCTAGTTTCAGACATTGCAGGGACATCCCCACCCACCCAAAGTGTTTTGCAAATGTTTTATGTTTTCTAATTTTTGTACTTTTTTTCAGAAAATCCTTTTAAAAATGCTTTTTGGGCTTGTGCAGTATCCAGTGGGAAGGTTTTGGTCACTGTTTATGACTTTACAGGTCGTAGTTGTGTGCGGAAATGTGTTTTGCTGTGTTTTCTCTTTTTTCAACTTTCAATTTTTATTGAGAAATTTTTATACTGTGAACATTACAGTCAACATACTACAAATAAGAGAGAAACAAACCTTCACATACATAGACATCACCAGTTTAACTGTAAAATTCATGTTATATAATCTGTGAAACTGTCATTTATCTGTATTACAACAGTAGATCAAATAAGCTACATGACATTTCATTCATTAAAGCGTGCTGGGTGAGATCATGTCACAAGTATTGTGGTATTGAGAAAAGTCATAGTCCAACTTTCATGAATTAATCTGGATTGAGCCTTAACACCCCATGTAGTTTTCCTTTAGGGTACAAATTCAGGTCTTCTCTGGATATATAGGGATCCACCTTCTCCATGTAAGTTCGAAGGGTCCTCATTTTAATTGTCTGTTAATTGTCCCATCTTACACACTGTATCATTATTTCATCCCACTGGGTTAGCTTAAGTGGATTAGGTGTTAGCCAGTTTTGGTGATTAATTTTTTCACTGTGTTAAGGGAGATAATTAATATTTTTTCATTAGTGGATCCCTACATGTGTTTGGGAAATCTGAGAAGAGGAAGGTCTTCACAGTTAGGTTATTTAGTCCCATAAAATTTGGGACAGTGCATCGAAAGGTCACTTAGGAAGGGTTGTAGTATGGGCACTGCCAAAAGATGTGGCCATGTGTGGCTTTGGTCTCTCACATCTCTCCAACAGCTGGAACCCTCTGCCCCAGATACCTCATCTGTACAGCTACAGTTTGTAAGTACCTGAGGAGATCTTCCAAGAGAATTCCTTCCATGCTGGTGAGGCGAGCCCCTGTGTATGTAAGATAGGTGTCTGCCCCAATTCTGGTCTGTGAGGCATATTCTCAAGTATCTTTTCCATACACCATTCAGCCTAAGCTGTGGGTCTGTTCCTAATGTCTGGATTCCCCTATATAGATAGGATAGCATATGATTTAAAGAACCCCGCCCATCTAAAGCATTTGTGAGTATGTTCACTATAACAGGCCTCACCTGCTCCTGTGGGATACTGGTTAGTTGCTTACTAACGAAATTTAAGGCCTGTAAGGTTCGAAAACTATCCTGTGATCTAAGATTATAGTTAGTTTGCAGTTCTAGAGCAGTGATGATTTATTCCTTCCCTAAGGAAATGGTTTACCATATGTAGGTTTAATCTCTCCCATGTTCTATATCCATGGCCCAATAAGGCTGGAGGGAATTTAGAATGGTATGAGAGGGAGAAGAAGAGTGCTCTGTAGGGGTTAGCTTTTTAGATTCTAAAAATGCTCTCCATACTCTAATTGTGTTGGCTGTGTAGGAGTTATCTGTGATTTCTTCCAGTGGGGATGGGGGGTGTTGTAGTAGAACCCTATTTAGGTTTGTTAAGTCCTCGTCTCTGAACTCTAGTTCCTTCCATTTTGCTTTATATGTTAGTAGTAGCCAGTATGTGGTGACTCGGATTTGAGAGGCTATATAATAAAGTTCAAGGTCTGGGAGGGTGAGCCCTCCCTGCTCTTTAGGGAGTTGAAAGATTGTGAATTTAATTCTCGGCCTTTGTGTTCCCCAGATATATCTGGAGATTCTTTTATTCATTCCTCGGATGAACCATATGGGTAAGGGTATGTGGAGTGTCTGAAAAAGGTACAGCAAACAGGGGGAGTAGGTTCGTCCTCACTGTGTCTATTCGCTGGATGAAAGGGATGGGAGGGATCTCCATCTCTCCACATCTGCCAATATTTGATCTGCCAGAGGAGGTAATTTAGTTCTCCCATCATGGGGAAGTCCCCGTGAGCTGGACCCCAAGGTATTTAAATGAGGTCAGGTCCCATCTAAAGGGGAAAAGGGCTGTTTCTGGTGAGGGTGTAATTAAATTTCAGGACTTTGGTCTTTGTAAGTTGATGTTATATCCTGAAAGGGTTCAGATTCCTTCAGAGTCTCCATAGTGGTCGAAGAGATTGTTCCAGGGTTAGCTAGGCAGATAATCAGGTCATCAGCATACAAGGACTGCTTGTGTTGCTGCCCCCTGCCTCCACTCCCTGTATATCCTGGGCTTGTCTAATGGCTTGGGCCAGGGGCTCTAAGTACAGGACAAAGAGCAGGGGAGACAGAGGACACCCCGTCTGGTGCCCCGGTGCAGGAGAATGGGGTCAGAAATAGAACTGTTTATTTTAATTTGGGCCATTGGGCTGTCATACAAAGATCTACAGAGTCCCATAAATTCTGGGGGGAATCTCAGCTTCTGTAGGACCGCATCCAGAAAGGACCAGGCCACCTGGTTGAATGCCTTCTCTGCGTCTAAGCTTAAGAAGACGTATGGGGCTGTCGACCGGGTGGCATGGTGCATAAGGTGTAATTTTTATGTTTGCTTGCACGCATGTGCAAGAAACATAGTGCCACCATATGAGAATTTGTAGGTGTGCCTCCCTACTTCCAATGCCCTGCTGCCTTTTGCAGGCATGGCCCCACCACGACAATGAATGTAAGAGCTGTTTATGACAGCGTTTGCAAAAGCAGAGGCATACAGTTGAAAGAAAAGCACTGCAGCATGTAGGCAATTTGCATACTGCGTCGACAGTATGCAAAGTGCCTACACATCGGCACTGCAGTGAAAGAGCTGTCATAGACAGCTCCTCCCCAAACAAGTAACATGCTGGAGCCACCCAAGCGTGCTCATGCTCCCCACACACAGTATGGCCGACGGGGTGCCCAATCCCTGTCAGCTGCGCTTGCACTCCCCCAACAGAGTTTTAGGTGCCACGCTGGGAGCCCACCCCAGCATAGCAAAATCTGTAAGGCTGACGGGAGTGCCAATTCCCCATCAGCTCCTGCCCCCAAACAGCCTTCTAGGTACCACGCTGGGAGCTCACCCCAGTGTGGCAAATGTCCATCTGCTGCCCCCCAACACACTTCCAGGTGCCATGCTGGAAGCCCACCCCAGCGTAGCAAACCTCTCTGTGGCCAACTGGGGTGCCCAGTCCCCCATCGACTCCACTGCCCTCCCAAAAAAAACTTCCAGCTGCCACACTGGGAGCGCACCCCAGCGTGGCAAATGTCACTGCGTCATCTTCCTAAAAGAAAAAAAACCTAGAAAAACGTTCCCTTGCTAACTGTCTTTGCCCCTCCCCACCCGTGCCCTCCTACCCTGCCTCCCACCCCCACCCCATATTTACCTCAGGAGTATGGCGCGGCTCTTCGGTGGACCAGGAACACGTCTGCACTCCTCAAAGCCGACCGCTAACTGAGCAAATGCCGGTAAGCTGTATAATGCAATATAATTGGGTTTTTTCAACTTTGATGCATATCTCAGGCATTTTTGAGAATTTTTCCACCAAATTTTCAACATGGGGTTTTTGGGACCCCACCTCATGAATTCTTGCACTGTCATTTTGTTATTCCATCCCGAAAGGTGATTTCGCGGTCACTGTGCGAAACTACATTTTGGGACCAATGTACAAAACTACAGTGTCACATTTCATGAGGTAGGCCCCTAAAAACCCTATGTTGAAAATTTGGATAAAAAATTCCCAAAAATGACTGTTTTATAAGCGCATGCTGTATAGTCTTATGCACGCCAGAAGTTTGCGACCTTAATATTTGCACCTAGATTTTCAACATTGCCATTTTAAACACATCCTTATGAGCAATACAGCTGTCATTCTTCACATCTCACCCAAAATGTCTTTCCATGCATGTAGTGCCCAGTGGCGCAGTCGGTGTGCAAAATCAATGTTTGAGTCAGATTAAGAAAATCTCAGTGACACTGTTCATGAGCAGAGGTCTTAAAATGGCTATGTTGAAAATTTGGTGACAAAAGTCCACAAAATGACTGTGTTACAAGGGAGCATTGTGATGTTTCCACGCACCATCGTAAGTTCATGAATTTGTAATATTTTCAGTCCAGATTTTCAGCACTGGCATTTTTCCACACTTCCTTATGAACAGTACAGCTGTAATTTTTCACAACATAGCCGAAATGTGTTTTCACGCTTTCTGCGCAGAAATGCGTGGTCGCAGTGGGAAATCACTGTTCAGAACAGATTAACAAAATGACAGTGACACTGTTCATGAGCAAAGGTCCCAAAATGCCTGTGTTGACAATCTGCTGTAAAAAATCCTCAAAGTAATTACATTAAGGGTGTGTGTTGCGCAGTTTCTACGCACGCTCGTGACTTCACCAGTTATATTCACTGCAGATTTTCAACATTGCCATTTTTTTTCACCTCCCCATGAACAGTACAGCTGTCATTTTTCACATGCTGTTCAAAAAGTGTTTTTGCACCTGTGGTGCCAAATGCCATAGTCACTGTACAAAATCAGCTTTCAGCTAACAAACTGATATTACCACTGTTCATAAGGTGGGTGTCACAAAAAACCCATGTTGAAAATCTGGAGTGAAAATACCAACGAACGCTTTAGGCGTTAGGGTTTCTGACCATAATGCCCCACCCTGTAGAGACTGCCAGGCATCATGGGTGTGACTTGGGATTGTCACCTGTAATACTCATACCATTCCAACCTCACCCACACCCGGCAGCCAGTGAGAGGCATCGAGCTGTGCCTTGGACTCTTCAGCCCCAAAGTTCACCCCATTCTCCTATACTGCACCCATCTCACCATATTTCCTGATGGAATGGGGTGAGCATAAGAACCAAGACCCCAGGCACACTGTAACACTTGTTGGTGCATGCAGGGTAGGGTGTGGTGAAATGGCGTGGTCATTATGCCTGATGACCCAAAGGCACACCCCAACAATGCCAATGCCAGCAAGCAAACATTCGGCATTGACAAATGATTATTTTTTATGTTGTCCTGAGTTTGTCTAAGTGGGATAAATCTGCACTGATCTCTGCCAATCAGCTGTGGGAGAAGTCCCCCCAGTCTCCTCACCACCGCTGCTGCGTAAATTTTATAATCAGTGTTGAGAACTGATATTGGTCTGTATGAGGAACATGCCCTGGGGTCCTTCCCTGGTTTTAATATGCTGGAGATGGTGGCATATCTCCAGGACCTTGCTCCCCCCTCGTGATGTCCTGACAGGCTGGGAGGAGTGTCGGGAACGACTGTTTTTGGAAGAGTTTGTAAAACTCTGTTGTTCATCCATCTGGGCCCGGGCTCTTATTGGCTTATAGTAAGGTGATTGATAGGGCTAGCTCCTCCTTGGTGATAGGGATCTTCAGGGCTTCCCGTTGGCTGGGGAGAGTGTAGGGAGAGCAAGATTCTTCAGGAACTCATCTATTTTCTTGGAGTCTATGGTATGGTCTGGGGTGTAAAGGGTACTATAGAATGATGTAAAGGCTTGCATAATCTTTAATGGGGCTCTCTCTATTCTGCCTGTGACATGGGACCTGATCTGGGTAATGGCTGCTTGGTTTACCCTTTTTCTGAGTCTGTGGGCAAGGAGACAAGTGGCCCTGGGACCCCATCATAGAATTTTTGTTTAAAAACTGCAAAGCGCGGTTTGCTGCAGACCTCAGTATGTGCTGTACCCTTTGTCTGGTGGCTTCAGTTAGTGGAACTACTCCTGCATTTCCCTCTGCATGCTCGGGTTTGTAATTCCTCTAATTGACTTTGGAGTCTGGAGAGGGTTTGCGCCTGAAACCTGTGTTTGAATCCTATAACCCCACTTGCATACTGTGTGACCCTGAGGAAGTCAGTTAACTTCTGTGTGCTCCCAGGTTGCACCTGTAAACAAGCTTTCAACTTAGTGTGTCTCTCCTGGTTAAAGAACAAAACAAAACAAAAAGTCCTTATCACGAGTACACAAACCACTCTCAAAACACTAACACCTATTCAGTTACATCACAAGACACCATCACAAGAGATATTCATCCATGAGTACAAAACACTGTCTTAAGCAACTTACCAGACAACCCCCACAAAAACCATGGGCTTCTTCACTACCCTACATTTTGCTACATCTTTACAATACGACTTAACAACCAACATTGATGTACGAGATGGGCTCACTAATGGCACAAGTGGAATACTCAGATACATCACTGTACTACCAAATAATGACCAAAGAATACTATGGATTGAATTCACAGACAGAACAATAGGTATCCATCATCATCTTCACAACAAGCATTTATACACATCTGATATACCATCACACTGGACACCATTAACAAAAATGTCAGCAAAATTCCCATGTGGAAGAAAACTATACACCATCATCAAAACTCAGTTCCCTGTACGCCCAACAACTGCACGCACAACACATAGAACTCAAGGACAAGTTTTAAACACTGTATGTATTCACTTCAACTACACAAAGATTGACCACATACACTATGTTGCACTCAGCAGAGCCACTAACATTCACAATGTGTTTATTGACAACTTTGATGAGACAAAAATATCTGTGAACAACTATGTCATATTAGAAAAGCATCACTTACAAACCATTATGTCTCTACAACCACATATCCATATTCTACCATACAATTTCAACGTTTACAATACTCACTCACAACATTAGATCTCTGTTCATAGAAACATAGAAACATAGACTTTGACGGCAGATAAGGACCACTTGGCCCACCCAGTCTGCCCATTTCCCTACCTATTGGATAAGCAGCAGATTCTAGTTAATCAACAGCTTACTTCCTGCAACACCCCCACTATAATTGCCTTATGTCTGTCCCATGCATGTTTGAATTCCCCCACTGTTTTAGACCCCACAACCTCTCCAGAAAGGCAGTTCCATGCTTCCACCACTCTCTCCGTGAAAAAGAATTTCCTCACATTACCCCTGAGCCGTCCCCCCTCTAACTTTAAATTGTGCTCCCTCGATAGATTCATAGATTCTGTCGTCAGATAAGGATCTCTTGGCACACCCAATCTGCCTGTAAAATCCTCCCTAATAGTGCTACCCAAGCACCTACCAGCACATATCCAATCAATGTCAGCAGATCACAGCTTCACAAACTCCGACATTATTTGTATCACTGAGGCAAATATAAAACACACACATGCAACCCCCAGCCCTACAACATGCCATCACACAACACATATTTCCTAGACAAACTAACATCACCAACTCAACATGGCCTCACAATCTATGTAAAAAAACATATCATACTACTCAAGTCCACTTCCATTCCAGTCACTCCATTGACTCGGCACTATTCACACTACACATCTCATTCAAACCAACTATTATAATCATCTACAAACCCCTCATACACCACTAACATGTCTCATAACAACAACTTACTCTACTATCCACCACCATAACAACACCAATAACTATTGTGGGAGATTTCAATGTTGACTACTTCTCCACTAGCATAGACAAAATTACGTTACAATAATTCATGAGTCATCACCTCAACTGTCAACAGTTTGTTACCACTGAAACAACAAATTACAGTTATCTCCTAGATCATCTATACTCTGATGTACAACTATCTCACTTTGGAACACTTGAATCATTCTACAGTGACTGCAATTCAGTATGGTTACAAATACCTCTGTCTCATTCCACTTAACCTGTCTTTTCTCCTCCCACAAAAACTGACCATCAAGAACCTGAGAGATGCCACTGCTAAAGTAAAACCAAACACAGGACTTCTGTTTCAGCTGATCAAGAAATCATCCATCACACACTACACCAGCTCACAAGATGAAAAAAAAAACAGCTATTGTACATGGCCATAGCAGATACACAATCTTGTATAAAAGCAATGAGCTATCAGCCTAGTACTTATGAATTCCTCACCCCTGACAAACCCTACATCATATGAAACTTCATCTACAAAAATAATGCCATACTCCTCACTGCATAAAGCACCATATCAAGAGGACCTCAACTTGAAACACTAGAACCACCACAACAACCTCCATCTGCCATAAAAACTACTCCACTATCGCCCCTTAAAACCCTACTCAGCATCACTAGAACTGTTACTGAGGTATGTCACATACCACTTATATGTCACACCACGTAAGGACCGCTCCACCCATCCACTCTCCCCATCACTTCTTCTTCCCTCCTTTCTCCTACACGCCCTGCCTCATCCACCCTGCCATCTTATCATACTTCATTCTTTCCCTTACTATTACTCTATTCTTCTCCCGGCCATTCTTAAAACTCAACACTCATTTTGCCCCTCCACTTCCTCTACAACCCCCATAATCAACTACCCTCACTACACAACTACTTCCTCACATTCCTTCTGCTTCGTACCACCACTCCTTGCCCATTTCTATCATATCCCCATCACCCTTGTCTCTTTCACCATGCACGAACTCACCACCTTTCTCTTCTCCATTGCATCACCACACACACACACACACACACACACACACACACACACACACACACACACACACATTATGGCACATATCACACTATTTCCCAACAAATTCTGCACATCTTGGAACCTCTACAACAGTATCAAGTCACACACCTGCCACACCTAACACTACACCTCCTCTTAACCACCTCTAACACACACTTCCACAACATGACATCCCTTCTCTACTTCACCAAACAGCCCATCCTCCATCCCAATCACTCCCAACAAACACATCTGACATGCTTCCCTTTTCCATTCCCTCCCTGTGTCATGCACCACCTACTGTGCTCTCAAACCCCTTGCTGTATAAGTGTATATACACCGTCTCCACCAACCACCCCACTGTCATATATTCACTACCCTGACAAACATACCATACCTCACCTCCTCTCTTGAACCCCGAACATCTTTCAAGTCCTCTTCCCATCAGGACAAAAAACTATGGAATCTGTCTGTAAGAGGACAAGCAACCAGCATCAAGACCATAAAAGTAGAAGACAACAGTGGCTCTATAGACATTACACTGTGGCGAGATCACACAACAGCTTTCCAACCTGGTGACTGCATATACTTCCACTAATCCATATTTACCCAGCCTTACCATTCCACTGCCCTGGCCACTATAGAATTTAACTTCTTGCCCCTCTGCCACTGTAGCCTGCCTCTGTTCTCTCACCTGCAACCCCCTAACCCCTGTCCTATTACCTATGCAAACTCCTCCTACTCCCAGTTCTGCACACCCACTATCTCCACCCCCCTCACTGCTCTCCCTTCATTCTTGTCCCCCACCACCTCCTCATACCCTCTCCCATCTGCCCACCCTCTACCCTGCTTTCACCCATTCCTCCTCCCCTTATAACACAATGTCCACAATGCCTTCTCTGGCTGCTTCAGTACTGGACAGTGAATCCATAGTCCTCAAATCCTGACCTTGCACTCACCCTGTTAATGCCTAATATATAATCTACCTTTGTTCAGGATATTGGTCCTTGACCTCACAATGACCTTGCTTGCCTGGTCTACTAGATTCCACTTTAAATACTTATATAAATACACACACATGAGCCTGGAATATTCAACTTACTATGTAACCTTACTTTGTTCTCGTTGAAACTTATGTAACTGAAACTTATGTAGCTTGTTTTGTTGTCTGTTTGTCCATTGTATCTGTATGACCTGGAATCTTTGTAAACCAGTCCCTGACTCAAAGGTATTAATCTCAATCTGAAATAAATAAAAATAAATAAATAACTATCACCCACCTTACTGCGAACAGCTTCAACAATCAAACCACACTCAGCACTACTAAAAACTCTATAATAAAGGCAAACTTACTTCATATTCCCATTCCTTCCCAACTTCATCTTCTCTCTTACATTTCAACACCTTTCCATACATCACTACTCTTCTCACACCCTTCCTTAACACCTTTGTCTAACCAAAACACTTGACCAACCTATCAAGCATTTCCTCAATACCATTACATCATCTTCCAATAACACCATCCACTGTCTCACTCCCACAAAACCTTCTCTTACAAAACCATACCAATCATTTCATACACGCATAGACTCCCAACACAACCCTTCACCTCCAAAACATTATTTAATTTCCCTATATCACAAACTATACTGTACCATAGATACATAATTGTCATCAGATAAGGACCACCAGGCCCATCTAGTCTGCTCATTTTACTGCCTGCAAAAGTGAACCATGCCTTTACATGGTTCTTGGCTTTAGCTTTACTTTCCCATCACTGTTGTTCCTTGATTCCTGTCCCGTGCATGTTTAAATCCTGCCACTGTATGTGCAGCCACCACCTCCTGGGGCAGGCCATTCCATGCATCACTCACCCTGTCAGTGAAAAAGAACTTCCTCACATTTCCTCTTAAGCGGCCTCCCTCCAGTCACATGTCATGTCCTCTGGTCCTGGCATTCTTTTTGAACTGGAACATATTTTCCCCTTTAACCCTGTTTATGCCCTTGAGGTACTTGAACATTTCAATCATATCACCCCGCTCCCTCATCTGCTCCAGTGTGTACATGTTGATGTCCCTCGCTCTCTCCTCATAAGGCTTGTGCTGTAACCCCCTGACCATCTTTGTCGCCCTCTTCCTCACCGCCTCCATCTTGTCGATGTCTTTATGAGGGTGTGGCCTCCAGAACTGCACACAGTACTCCAGATGAGGCCTCACCAGGGTTTTGTACAGTGGCACTATTATCTCCCTTCTTCGGCTCATGACGCCTCTCCCAATACAATCCAACATCCCACTGGCCTTCCCCTCTGCCTTGGCTGCCTACCTGGCGTCTTTCAAGTCATCTGTGATAATGACCCCCAAGTCCCTTTCCTCCCTTCAATCTGTCAGCAGCTTCCCCCATCCTGTAGCTTGCTCTTGGGTTTTTACTCCCCACATGCACAAGTTTGCACTTTTTTGTGTTAAACCTCAATTGCCACCCTTCAGACCATCTTTCCAACTTTTCTAGGTCCCTTTTCATCCTTTCCATTCCTTCTGGAGTGTCTACCCTATTGCAGATCTTGGTAACATCTGCAAATAGGCAGATCCTTCCCTACAGCCCATCTGAAATGTTGCTGATGAAGACATTGAAGAGGACTGGTCCAAACACCAAACACTGAGGTACCCCACTGGACACCTCTATTTCATCTGAGTGGGTTCCATTTACCACCACCCTCTGTTTCCTGCCCCCTAACCAGTTTGTAACCCAGTTTACCATCTTGTGGCCCACCAGCAGACTACTGATTTTGTTGACCAGTCTTCTATGTGGAATGGTATCAAGGGCTTTGCTAAAATTGAGGTAGGCAATATCTACTGCCCCCCCCCTTGGTCCTTTGCCTTTGTCATCCAGTCAAAGAAATTGATCAGATTTGTTTGACAGGACCTTCTTGATGTAAAACCATGTTGCCAGGGATCTAGCACCCCTATGGCTTCCAGGTGCTCCACTATTCGCTCCTTTAGGAATGTCCCCATTATTTTTCTGACAATAAGATGTTAGACTTACTGGCCTTTAATTTCCTGCATCAATTTCAATTTTCACTCCACTCTCACTCCCATTAATTGCAAACTACAGTACTTCCACATTTCATAACTCCTCTACCTCACACTATCATTCCCCACCTATGCCTCTACAACACATCACCACTTGCACCGTCACAGTACTCCCACATCCCTCAACCCATATACCACATCTCTTTACCACACCATTGCCTCTCTCTCACCCTTCCTCTCACCACATCCTCATCCACATCTCTGTTCATATCACTCCATTGTAACATCTTTCATTTCAAGACATACAGCCACAGCCATGCAACACTACACTTTCACCAGACCACCACCCTCCCACTATACTCTCATGCCCAACACATACCACTTCATCACCCTTACGACACTTGTAATGTGCCTATAATTCTACACTCTGCTAATACCAATACACTTTCTACCTCTACCATTCCTCTCACCAACTCCACCCACAACTCACTTAGACTGAATACCACTTTCCACAACACTGCACTCAGCTTCATTTCACTATTTATTTGTCTCTAAACACCTCCCAGCTCACTCATGTCTCACAGCCCGCCCTTTCCC
Source organism: Neoceratodus forsteri (assembly GCA_016271365.2). Classification (NCBI taxonomy): domain Eukaryota; kingdom Metazoa; phylum Chordata; order Ceratodontiformes; family Ceratodontidae; genus Neoceratodus; species Neoceratodus forsteri. The sequence continues at coordinate 1,376,517,225 of CM028132.1, read as the reverse complement.
AGTCTCATTCTCTCTGGCACCGGGCCTTCCTTGTGACTCCTTTCCTGCTTCGCATCTCCACTGGTACAAGACATTTTCCACCACCATTGGACAGTGGCCCATTAGCATGCCAACTTCCTCTCCCGGTCGCATGCCTGCAATACTAACTGCCTTTGGTGCCCTTTATCTCTTATTGTTACCACAGCCAGCTGCCTACTCAAGCTGCTCGTTATATTAATATTATCTCAAAGTATGTTATAACTGAGTATCTTTATTTTTTCTTTTAGTTGTTTTGGTTGTTTATTGTGCATTCTTTTACTACCTCTGTATGTATGTTGACCCTTATCCTTTGACGTGGAACCTTTGTAAACAAGCAGTTTCTGCTCAAAGGTATTTGTAATCTGAGAATTTAATAAATAAAAAAAATTAAAAAAATTACAAATACCCTACATTACCTTCCCTGCCTTCTCACTACTATTCCTGTGCTATCAACGTCTTCACATTTCCTTTCTCTTCCATTATCTCTCAATTGCTCCACCTCCAACCCACGACAAGGTGCACAAAATAAAACACCATCTCATCCTTTCTCTCGATTCGTAGGAAAATCCACTTCATCCTCACTAATACTACCTGTGTTGCATTACACTAAGTGGACCAAAACCTAGCAGCTCTCCAATACATTTTCCCTTGCATCAAAACTGTTGCCTTCTTACCTAACAGATGCATCAAGCTACCATATTCAGGCTGGTGAACATTACTCCTACAGGCAATCTTTACTTTGCTGTGTTCTTACTCAAGCAATTGTTATGTTTTCTCAGCAGACCTAGACACAAACCCTGCCCCTCCCTACCTGATACTAAAACGTATACACACTTCTCTAAAAGATCACCATGCTACCTCACAATTCTTACTAATCTCTCTTTTCTCTTCCCAGATCACAGAATCAACAGAAATCACTAAAATGATACAACTGGTTGACATAGAACATATGGATGACTCAACAATAACGGTATCACTGCAACTGGACAATCACATCCTCCAGTTAATTGCAATGACACTACAACTTTTTCTAGATGCCATCAACATCCCACATTCACACACCCTCATTGATGACATCATTGACAATTTCCTACTCCACTGCACCATTACAACAATAGCAAATAATGTTACTTCATTTCAATACTTAACAACCAAGAAGACAACACCTATAACATTGGTGAACTCTTAGCGTTTGACCTCCAGCACCCAACATCTCCACAACTATCTACAGAAGAAAGCCTACATCTATCATCTCAACAAGCAAAACATTCAATAAGCAGAACATCCCAGCCAATCAACGAATAAAGACAACAGCCATGCCCTCCCTGCACTCAAAATCAGCTAAGAAAGGAAAGAAAAACTCTACTTTCAGACCTCTCAAGTTGCTAGTTGCTATGTTCGCCTCATGGACATTGACAAGCAACAACATCAACCAATTTCAAAAGCATGGACATTGCCTTAATCATGGACATTCAAACTAAGTAAATGCTTTTTACTAAGTAAATCCTCAAGTTCTACACTTCTACCGCTCCTTGTTTGCCTTTATTTCAGATCAGTACATATTACTACAGTAACATGCCTAACACACACACACAATGCAAGCTGTTTTTTGGCATTGAGAAATGCATGTATTTTAATTGTACCTTCCATGTGAAAGCTTTTGATCTGTTACATAAAAGCTCAATTGCAAAAGCCTGATTTTTTTAGGGCTGCAGGTAGGCGGAACCTGCAGCCCTATTGCATCAGCTCTAATAAGCATTTGTCAATGCCAAATGTTTGCTTGCTGGTATTGGCATTGGCAGTGTAGGAGTTAGAGAAATGCATAATAGGAATGGCAGTGAAGTACTGAACTGAAGCCAACCCCACCTCCACCCTGCAGAGACTGACAAGCATTGGGGTGTGCCTTTGGGTCATCAGGCATAACGGCCACGCCGGTTCACCACACCCTACCCTACAGACTCTGACAAGTGTCACGGTGTGCCTTGGGGTTTTTGGCCCTTATGCTCACCCCATTCCATAAGAAAATATGGTGAGATGGGTCCAGTATAGGAGAATGGGGTGAACTTTGGGGCCGAAGAGTCCAAGGCGCACCTCGATGCCTGTCACTGGCTGCTGGGTGTGGGTGGAATGGCATAAGCATTACAGGCAGCAATCCCAAGTCACACCCCTGATGCCTGTCAGTCTCTACAGGGTGGGGTGTTATGGTCGAAACCCTAACACCCCAGGTATGTTTCGACAGAGTCACTCCAAATTTTCAACATGAGTTTTTGTGACCCCCCACTTCGTGAACAGTGGCAATATCAGTTTGTTAGCTCTAAGCTGATTTTGCACAGTGACTACACCATTTGGCACCACAGGTGCAAAAACACATTTCGAACAGGATGTGAAAAATGACAGCTGTACTGTTCATGGGGAGGTGCAAAAAATGGCAATGCTGAAAATCTGGAGTGAAAATATAAAAAAAGTGAAGTCACGAGCGTGCATAGAAACTGCGCAACGCACACCCATAATGTAATTAGTTCAGTTATATTTTACAGCAGATTGTCAACACAGGCATTTTGGGACCTCCACTCATGAACAGTGGCACCGTGATTTTCTTGATCTGTCCCAAACGCTGATTTCCCAGAGCGACCACACATTTCTGCGCTGGAAGTGCTAAAACACATTTAGGCCAGGGTTTGAAAAATGACAGCGGTACTGCTCATAAGGAGGTGTGGAAAAATGCCAGTGCTGAAAATCTGGACTGAAAATAGCACAAATTAGTGAATTTACGAGGGTGCATGGAAACTGCGCAATGCACACTCATAACACAGTCATTTTATGGACTTCTGTCACCAAATTTTCAACATAGCCATTTTAAGACCTCTGCCCATGAACAGTGTCACTGTGATTTTCTTAATCTGTCTAACATTGATTTTGACACCGACGCGCCATTGGGCGACGCGTGCAAAAACACATTTTGGGCAAGATCTGAAAATGACAGCTGTACTGCTCATAACGAGGTGTGTAAAATGGCAATGTTGAAAATCTGGAGTGAAAATATTAAAATGTCACGAAGTTACGAGCGCATGAGGAACTGCGAACGACACTGGTAAAACAGTCATTTTGGGGAATTTTTTCCACCAAATTTTCAGCATAGGGTTTTGAGGGCCTACCTCATGAATTATGACACTGTTTCGTTACTGGGTCACAAAAGGTGGTTCCACGCAGTGACCGCAAAATCACCTTTCAGGACCGAATAACAAAATAACAGTAACTGAGTTAATGAAGTGGGGCCCCCAAAACCTCATGTTGAAAATTTGGTGAAATAATTCCCCCAAATGGGTGAGATATGCACCAAAGTTGAAAAAAAACCATTTATGCCATTATACAACTTACCGCATTTCTTCAGTTCACGGTCGGCTTTGGAGCGTGCAGACGTGCTCCCGGTCCAATCAAGATTGTTGTGCCGGACTCTGAGGTAAGTATGGGGTCTGGGGTGGGAGGTGGATGCAGAGGGTGGGAGGGGTCGGGGGCAAGACAATCAACGAGGGACCATTTTTGTTTTCAGGTGTGTTTTTCTTTTAGGAAGACGACATGGGACTTGTGTCATGCTGGGGTGGGCTCCCAGTGTGGTAGCTGAAAGTTTTTTGGGGGGGATCAGTGGGGCTGACGGGGGAATGGGCACCCTCTTCAGCCATACAGACATTTGCTACGCTGGGGAGGGCTCCCAGGGTGGCAACTGGAAATCCATTTTTTTTTTTGTGGTTGGTGTTGAGTGGAGCTGATGGGGGATTGGGCACCCTGTCACCATTCTGACTTTTGCCACATTGGGGTGGGCTCACATCGTGGCACCTAGAAGTCTGTGGGAGGGACGTGGAGCCAATGGGGGATTGGGCACCCCCATCAGCCATATTGTGTGTAGGCGAGAATACATAAGCATGCTGGGGTGGGCTTCCGGCGTGCTACTTGAGTGTTTGGGAGGGGAACTTTGAAGGGAGCTGTCTGTGGCAGCTGCGTTCAGGATGAAAGCTGAGCATATATTTTGCATACCGTCATGGCAGTATGTACATTACCCGCCAACGGCAGCTTGCAAATTGCCTATACGTTATAACCGCTGATTGCAGTGGTTTTTAGCTTTTAACTGCATGCCACTGCATCTGAACGGCTGGACATTTATTGGCATGGTGCAGCCGCACCTGCAAAAGGGAGCAGGGCATTGGAAGTGGGGGAGGCACACCTACGAAAACTCGTATGGTGGCACTATGTTTCTTGCACATGCATGCAAACAAACATAAAAGTGTCCTACAGGATTCAGACTGTAGAACGCTTCCTTTGGAGTTTTCAAATGATCCTTCCACTCTCCGCATTCCTTCAATTTAACCCTTGTAGTGCTGCAGACTGAACACCTCTCCAGGGCTAAATCAACTAGATTCATTTTAGTTCTTTCAGCAGCCTAGGGATTAAGAAACAAATGCTGTGGACAAGCTCTCCTCCCTGCCTGCAGTATATATATATAGCACTGTTTAAGAGTCCCTTAAACAACTGTGCCTCTTAAAAGAGCTTAAGGCAGTAATGGCTATAATTTATATTGAAACACATTCATCATTTTTTTTTAATTTAATGTACTTTATTAATTTGTATCTATATACACAAGTAGTACAAGGAGCTGTGCAGGAGCAACTTGATACAAGGAAAATGAACAGAAGCCTTAGAGTTACATCGGCTCAAATAACACAAACTAACTAGCCCCCTGCCAGCCACCTACCACCCCCTTGGTAAGCCTAAAGAATCCCCCCAAACCATCCCACCCTCTCTACCCTAACTTCTACTCATATCATTATGAATAAGGCAGCAAGTTAACCGAATAGGATAACATCTACTTAGTAGTAATTCCTATGTTAGACCTATCCGAAGCTGTAACAAAGGGCTTAGTCGTTATCTCCATCAGTTTAGATACTACAGGTTATAAAATCAGGCCTAAACTCAGAAGTGGGATGGGCTTTAGTGATTAGGCAGGGAGTAGAGCATATAGATTTTGCCCCATTTCTTGTTGAAGACAGATGGGACATGCCTAAGAAATTTTATCATTTTTTCCATCCTCAGGTTAAATAACAGCTCATTTAGCCATTCAGAATAAGTGATGATTGTGGAATCTTTCCAGTGTTTTATGAACATACGAACATACGAAATTTGCCAGCAGATAAAGGCCTAGAGGTCTATCAAGTCTGCTCGAATGTGCAGCTAGCACCCCTTATTCTGTAGCTGCCCTTCCTTCCACCCTTCCCCTTCATTAACCCCCTTGTCCTGTCCCATCCTCGTTTGAAGCAGTCCACTGTTCTACTGCATACCACTTCAGCAGGTAACGCATTCCACCCAGCCACCACCCTCTCTGTAAAAAAGTGTCTCCTCATCTCCCTCCTGAACCTTCCTCGCTCCAGTCTCATAACATGGCCCCTGGTGGCCCTTCCCTCCCTTACTCTGAACAGCCCCTCTGTACCCGTCTTGTTTATTCCTTTCATGGATTTAAAGGTTTCAATCATGTCACCCCTGTCTCTCCTCTCCTCCAGTGAGTACATGTTCAACTCCTTCAACTTCCTCTCACATGATAAGTCCCCCAGCCCCTTGATCATCTTTGATCATCTTTGTCACTCTGCGCTGCACCCCCTCCAGTAACTTAATGTCCCTCTTCAGATACGGATGCCAGTACTGCATGCAGTACTCCAGGTGTGGTCTAACTAATGACCTATACAGTGGTAGAATCACCTCCTCCCTCCTCGAGGATATACCCCTTGCAATACAACCCAGCATTTTGTTGGCCTTTGCAGCTGCCTTCCTACATTGTGCCGAGTTATTCATTGACCCTGTAATGAGCACACCCAGATCTTTCTCCTCCTCCTCCTCTGTCTGGGCTAACTGCACTCCCCCTAGCTGGTAACTCCTTCTTGGGTTCTTCATCCCAAAATGCAGCACCTTGCACTTTTTGGCATTAAAGCCCAGTTGCCAAGTGTCTGACCAGGTTTCAAGCTTTGCAGATCATCCTGCAACCCCTGCCATCCCCCTAGGTCATCCACCACCGTGCCTACCCTGGTATCATCAGCAAACAGACTGATCTTGCTCTTGATGTCCCATGATATGTCTGCAATGAATATCCCAAACAACACTGGTCCCAACACCTAGCCCTGTGGAACACCACTCGTCACTGCCCTTGGGTGTGAGAGCTCCCCACCCACCACCACCCTCTGTTGCCTTCCCTGCAGCCAGTTTCCTACCCATCTCACCAGCTTTGCACCCACCTCTGTGCCTACTAACTTCCTTCCCAGCCTTCCATGTGGCACTGAGTTGAATGCCTCACTGAAGTCCAGATACAGGACATCCACTGCATGGCCCCTGTCCAGTTGCCTAGTTACCCAGTCATAGAACTCGACCAGGTTGGTTTGGCAGCATCTGCCACGTATGAAGCTATGCTGTCTGCTGTCCTGTAGTCCTTTGGCCTCTAGGAGGGCCACCAGTCTCTCCTTCAGGATAGTCTCCATTTGCTTACCCATGATGGATGTGAGGCTCACTGGACTGTAGTTTCCCGGTTCATCCTTGGGGCTACTCTTGTGGAAGGGCACCACATGAGCCATCCTCCAGCCCTAAGGTACACACCCTGAATGTAGTGAGGCATTAAATAGGTCTGCCAAAGGTCCTGCAAGGACCTCTGCCAGCTCCTTCAGTACCCTGGGTGGATGCCATCTAGGCCTGGTGCCTTGTCCACCCTCAGTGCCTTCAAACCCTCTCGAACTCAGCTCTCCATGATTTCCTCTGTCACCCCTCCACCCCTCTGCTTCTGCCATTTCTCCCACCTGGGTGTCACCCCTCTTCTCTTTAGTAAATACTGAGCAGAAGTACTCATTTAGTGCTTCTGCCTTATCGCACCCTGCTTCCACCCAACGCCCCTTCCTAATCCTTACTATGTGGTCCTTACAGTTCCTTTTCTCCTGATGTACTTAAGAAGTCCTTCTCCCCTTCTTAATGCCTTATGCCAGCCTGAGTTCCGTAGATGCTTTGGCTCCCTTACTGCCCTTGTCACCTCCTTCGATTCTGTCAAGTACTCCTCCCTGTCCTCCCCTCCCTGTTTTCTTGTACTTCCTAAAGGCAGCTCTTTTCCTCCTTACCTTTTCCATGACCTCCTTGCTCAACCAGATCAGTTTCTTAGCTCTAGCCTTCTTGCTTTGGGCTTTGCAGCAGGTTTTGGTTGCCTCCACTATACCCAGCTTTATGAGCTCCCACCTCTGGTTAGTGTCCATACTAGATTGAATTCTGGCCAGGTACCCTTTTACCACTTCCCCAATCCTCCCAAAGTCAGCCCTCCTGAAGTCCAGGACTATTGTGCCAGATTCCACTCCTTCCTTGCTTATATCCAATGTGAGCCATACTGAGCGGTGGTCACTCCCTGACAGTGGTTCCTCCACTGTAAGTTCTCTCACAAAGTCCCCATTTGCCAGCACAAGGTCAAGGGTATTTCCTAACCTGGTTGGTTCACTGACCATTTGCAGCAGGAAGCTGTCCTGAAGGCATCCAGCAGTACCTGCTCCCTTCTGTTCCTGGTTGTTGGGGTGCTCCAGTCCACTCCTGGCATGTTGAAGTCCCCCATAATCACCACACTACCCTTCTTGCAGGTCCTCCTGATCTGTCCCGCTAGTTCCCTGTCTAACTCCTCTGTATGAGATGGTGGCCTGTACACCACTCCCATTCTAAGAATCCTATTCTTGGAATCCTGGATTTGCATCCAAAGTGACTCCATACTACCCTCCTCCTCCCCTTCCTCCCTTACACACTTCAGTCCTTCCTTCTCATATAGTGCCACCCCCTCCTTTCCCAATCACCCTGTCTCTACGAAATAACCTGTACCCTGGTACAGACAGGTCCCAGTCATTGTAATGTGTGGCCCATGTTTCCGTGATGGCTGCAATATTCACCTCTCCCTCTGCCATGAGAACCTGTAACTCTGCAGTTTTCCTCCCAAGGCTCCTAGCATTATGGGTAACCACCTTCCACCCTTCCCCATCCTGCCCCCTTTCCTAGCATCACCAACAGTACTTGCCATTTGTCCTTTGTCACTGTTATGGGGGGTAAGCTCTATGGTTTCCCAACCTGTGGTCTCTGGAATATCTCTTCCCAACTGCCACCCCCACTCCTAGTTTAAATTCCCAACTTCCTCTATGTACTCCTCTATCCTCTGTTTCAACACTTTCTTTCCCTCCTCACTCAAGTGTAGTCTGTCCTTGGCATAGAGACTACTGTCCTCCCAGGTCCCCTCCCCACCCCCCAACAGCCCATACCCTTTAGCACAACACCAGGTTCTTAGCCATCTGTTAAATTCTCTGTTCTCAGCTTTCTTGTTGTGCTTGCCTTTGGCATGGAAAGTATCTCTGAAAAAGTTACTGATCTTCCTGCCCCCTCACATAATTGTGCTAGTTCCTCAAACCTCCTCTGGACTGTATCTACTGTCTTGTCAGCCAGGTCGTTTGTCCCAAGATGTATAATTAAATGAGGCTTTTTATTTTTTATTTAGTTGTTTAACCAGGTATAGCACACTAAGCTGAAAGCTTTTTTACAGGAGCGACCTGGGAGCACAAGGAGGTTAAGTGACTTGCTCAGGGTCACACAGTATGCAAGTGGAAGCTGTGGGATTCAAACCCAGGTCTGGTCTGCTGGATGTCACCAAATTTGCAGCTCAGAGCCTTAGACCACTGTGCTATACTGGCTTGTCCCTACCCCTTCTAGCATATTTCAGAACAGACTGTCCCACCCTTTCTGTTGTCATTCCTGGCATGGCCTCCACCCAAATGCGACTATGCCTCTCCCCCTTGCTACCCCACCTAACTCCTCTTAGTATTGAGTCCCCCAGCACTAAGATTCCACCCCTCTTACTCCCTGCTTGCTTCCATTCATCTCCTTCTCTCATTTCTAGCTCCTCTTCTTCCTCCTGCATATTATTTCCCCCTTTTACCCCTGTCGCAATTCTCCCAGCAGAACTTCCCCCGCTCCAGTTTGGTCCAAGCATTTATCAATTACTCCTCTAATTTCATCATTTCCCTCCTCCACCTTCTTCCTCTCTAGCAGTGCACAACTATTTTCTGAAGGCCCTTCACAAATGCCCACTCCCTCTCTCTACATAGTAACCTGTTCCCTCCTTTCCACTCCATGACTTTTGCCACTTCTTCACCTCCCCTCACAAGTCCCTATCTCCTCCTTCCATTTTTTCTTTTGTCATCTGACCTGGTTTCCCTGGCAATTGTTCTTCCTGGCCTGGGCCCCTTTGTCTCTGCTTCCCTTCTTCTGACCCTCTCTTCACCACTGTTGGCTTAAATCACCCTCCTCATCTCCCTTCTTCCTCCTCCAGTATTGGGCTAAACCCACCCCAATCTGCCTTGCCTGTCTTAGTTCCTCCTGCAGACCCTCAATCTCCTTTCTGAGTTTTTCTATGTGGTTGCACACTAAACATCCTCCTACACTCCAGGCAATTTTTAGAAAGATTGGTGCACCGCAGTTGTTGCAACCTACCACCCTACCCGTTGCTATCATTGCCCACCAGTGACCCCCCCACCCTTCCAGATGCAGGATACCAAACACTCCCCCAAGTCTCCCCTCTCCCTCCTCTATCAGTGCAAAACATTTTCTTTATTTCCCTTACCTCATTTGTTGCACACATTTAGATATATTGAGTAACTGCTTTTTATATTCCTATCCTTCCTAGCCACACTCAGAAACAGACTTTAAGTAGCCATTGCACAGCCTTCTTCAAACTCCTACTCCTCTTTTCCCCAATGCAATATCAATGCGAAGAAGTAATAATGAAAGCTCCTAGATTTGCATTTACTTCCCTTCCACTGAGAGAGCAGTCACCTCTTCACTTGCTGCTGTTCCTTTCCTGGATGTCTGCTTTTGCTATGGCAGGTGCATATCCTTTGCCTGTTTGAGGAAGTGATGTCAGAACCCTTGGTATAAAGGAAACAATGGACCAAAGGTGGGACCAGCCCAAGTCTTCCAGAAACAATCAGGTAGCTGAGGCCTCTGGTCAGACCATTAGCACCCTTCCCCCACTCTGCACTCAAACTTTGCAGCTAGTGAAGCCAGCAACAATGAATCACAATTCTACTCAAAGCCCCCAAAATAGGTTTGCTACCCAAAGAAACAGGACTCCAATTCAAACAGCTTCACCAACAACACATCAAAATAGGCTTGGAATTAGAAGATATATGTCTCCAATTCAAAGAAACAGACCCAGTTAAATCACACCAATTATGTTTTAAAACAGAAGAAATAGGCCTCTACAAATGCAGCCTGCCACACAGTGAATCAAACAAATGAGCCCACTTATAGCTACCAAAACAGGTTTCAAAATTCCAACAGCCCCAAACAATACCCTGCTAGCCCCTTAGTAGTAAGAAAGAAAAGAAATAACCTTCTACCAAGTAGAATCCACAAGAAACAATGTAAAACAACAAGAAGCTACTGTACTGTAGATCTGATCCTGTCCCCCTTCTAGTTCCTTCTGAGAAGCCAAAACACTGAGTTCCAAACTCTGTGATTTCCCTTGTGCTGCTTTCAAAATCAGACAGTTCCAAACTTTATGATTTCCCTTGTGCTGCTTTCAAAACCAGAGTTCCAAACTCTTTGAGTTCCCATGTGCTGCTTTCCAAATCAAACAGTTCCAAACTCTGTGATTTCCCTTGTGCTGCTTTCAAAATCAGAATTCCAAACTCTATGACTTCCCTTGTGCTGCTTTCAAAATCAGAATTCCAAACTCTGTGACTTCCCCTGTGCTGCTTTCAAAATCAGAATTCCAAACTCTGTGACTTCCCCTGTGCTGCTTTCAGAATCAAACAGTTCCAAACTCTGTGACTTCCCTTGTGTTGCTTTCAAAAACAGACAGTTCCAAACTCTGTGTCTTCCCTTGTGCTTCTTTCAAAATCAGAGTTCCAAACTTTTTTAATATCAGTCTATTGACTGCGTGGGAGATAAGGGTCATGATGTATCTTCTTTCATTTACCAGGACCAGGGAGAAATCACCAAGTATTCAAATTTCAGGTGTGGATAGATCTTCAATTCCCAACAGGGGGTCTGCCCTGGCCCTTATCTTACTCCACAGTGGTCTAATTATGGGATAGTCCCATAGGACATTAAGTAGGGTACCTTTGCTTTGGCCACACCTGCTGCAGTTTGCATATTGCACCTTCCCCATTTTAAATAATTTAAGTGGAGTGTAGTACATATTAAATAGGATGTAGAATTGTAGAAGATGAAGCTTATCATTAGAAGTATACAAATATACTGCTTGCCAAATCTTATCCCAAATAAATTCCTTATTGGGAAACTGGTCTGCCCAGTAGGCAGAGGAGCTGGGTCCCTCTGAGCAGATTTCGGGTATAACATCGAAGTTATCTAGGAAACTGCATGAGGATGCCATGTCAAGTTGCGGAGTGAGACAATGCGGTCAGAGCGGTCTGTGTGCCAGGCTCCCATGCCTAATTTAGTAATCAGCAAGTGCCAGATTTGGTATCCCATAAAGGTCTGTTTCCTTGGGAGATTCAAAAGGGGCAGAAGATCTAGCGTAGTCTTAAGTTTTCCATTCTCTACCAGATCAGATATTTTAATCTCTGCAGGGGTAGAGTTCCCTTGTGGTTTCAAACAGTGCCCATCCAGCCATATGTTAAGGTTGTAATATAAGGGCTGTGAGATGTCTTTACAATTATCGTATTTAAGTGCTCTACATAGCTGTCCATGTATTCTTATTGACATTAGGATCATCTCATTCTCAATGGCAGCAGAGCAAGTTTTAGTGTTGGTATAGAGCAGACTAAGTGGGGAGGTACTGCTCTGACTGATTATGTGGTGTTCTAGGTGGAGCGAGGCTGGAAGAAAGGGAGGGTCACTTTGTTGAAGATTGGGGATATCCAGTGCATATGTATATTTGGCTATGTGACTGGCTAAATAGTAATGGTAAAAATTGGGAAGCCTGAGGCCACCCTGAAACTTTGCTGCCCCAAATCTAACATATGATCTTCTTGGCAGTTTGCCATGCCATAGGAACTGGGAGATAATGCTATGGAGCTTTTGAAACCAGGATTGTGGGAGATAGAAATTCAGCATATTTAGGGGATAAAATACCATTGGGAAGATATTCACCTTGATTATACTGATTCATCCCTGCAAGGAGAGGTATAGGGGAGCCCACCTTCCCAGATCTTGTTTTAGGGTCTCAATCAGAGAGTCTAAGTTAAGTTTCTTAATTTGAGACATTTCTTGGGTTAGGGTTAACCCTAGATATTTAAGTTGAAGTGCCCGACCTACATGTAACCCCGCTAATTATGAACGATAGGTACGTTTATTTAGGGGCATTTCTGTCGATTTTTTTTTTGTTCAACTTGTAATTCGAAAGGGCTCCAAAGGATTCAACTATGTCTAGAACTTCAGGAATCGAGGTTTTCGGATCAGAGATATGCAACAAGATATCATCTGCATAAGCGGATAGGCGAAAATTAAAGGGTCCAATTAGAATGCCGTTTATCAGTGGGGAATTTTGGAGAAGATATAGGAGTGGCTCAAGGTAGAGATTAAATAGCATCGGGGAGAATGGACACCCTTGCCTAGTCCCAGAGCACAATGGGAATAATTTTGAGTAAACCCCATTGCAGTATATTTTAGATGTTGGGTTGGTATAAAGTACTTTAATCCATTGTATGAACATCTTTGGAAAACCAAACTTGTCCAGCACCTCAAACAGAAAAGCCCAGCTGACCCCGTTGGATGCTTTCTCCGCATCCAGGGAGACCAGAGCCATTGGATATGGGGCCTCCCTGGACACGGAGAAGATGTGAAAGAGCTTGTGCAAATGGTCCGCCAAAGAGCGGCCTGCCACAAAGCCCACTTGTTCAGCACTAAGCAAGGGCATCCATAATCTTGCCATAATGGAGGCCAGAATTTTGGCAAAAAGCTTGATATCATAGTTCATTAAGGATTAGGGGCAGTAACTGCACACTCTATTTCAAGGTTTATTTGGTTTAGGGAGGACAATTAGAGCTTCTATTAAAGTTGAGTCAGAAACCCCTACTTCACATAGAAAGTTGAACATCTGTAGAAGAAGGGGGGAGATTTGCTCTTCAAAAGTTTTGTAGAAACCTGGAGGAACGCCATCAGGGACTGGGGTCTTGTCATCAGAGAGAGAACAAAAAGCCTTCGACAACTCTGTCTGATTTATTTTATGCAGAAGACTTTCTCTCTGTGCAAGACTGAGAGATGGGAGGGGAATAGAGGCTAGATAATCTCGGAAATCTGAGATCTGAGGTGCATTATCAGGAGGGGGGATAGAAAGATTTGTAGTAGTTTTCAAATTCATGAACTATCTCCTTTGGACTAGTAAAAAGGGAACCATCCTTAAGGGAGTTTATCCCTGTTATTAGTCTTGACTCTTCTTGTTTTTTAAGTCTAAGGGCTAGCAAGTGACTAGCCTCTTTTCCCTGTTCTATATAGTGAGCTTGGGTCTTAAACAAAGCATACTGCGCTTGTTCTCGCAGGGTTTCTTGGTATTGACTTTGGAGCTGCGTTAGCAGAGCTAGGATAGACTCATCTGGATTGGAGGTTAGCCACTCTTCCAGGGCCTTGATTTGCCTTAGAAGCAAGGAAGAAGGGGCTTCTCTTTTTTTTTTTTTCCTAATTGTAGTGAGCCAGATACATTCCCCTCTGATCACACATTTAAAAGCACACCAAGTCTTGTCAATGTGCTGTATTGAGTTTTGATTGTGGCGAAGGTATTGCTCAGTGACCTCTTTGAGGGATTGAACTATATTCGTGCCTTGGAGGATTTGGGTGTTTAATTTCCAGCTGCTTTCGTTGCACGAGGAAAGTGGAAGGGCCCCTTCCAGCCATACTGGAGCATGGTCTGAGATAGTCCAGGGGACCATACCACAGCCCCGAAGCCCCGACAACAGTGGATTATTGATCAGAAAGTAATCTATGTGGGACAAGGATCTGTGGACAGAAGAGTAAAAGGTAAATTGTTTAGATTTAGGGTTCAGCAGTCTCCACGGGTCAGTAAGACCATGATCGGCCATTAATTCCCTAAGGGCCTTCTGTGCTGAGGAGAGGACCAGTCTGTTACGACAAGGGGATCTATCAATCTCTGGAGAGTAGACTAAATTCCAATCTCCAGCCAGAATGATGGGGGGCCTTGGACAGGAACTCAAGTGGAGTGATAGTGCCAAGAAAAACTCGTGAGAATCAGTGTTGGGCCCATATATTGAGCCCAGCACTACCTCTGTGTGATCTAGTAGCCCTTTTATAAAAATATATCTTCCTTAGGAATCTGAGTGACAGCTCTGCATCTTAAATGATGTGTCTTTTGTGACCAATATCGCCACCCCCCTTTAAGCTGTAGCATTTCCTGCAGCATACACTTGCCCAATTTGACGTCTACGAAATGATTTCCCTTTTCCCACCAACAGGTGAGTTTCTTGAAGGAAAATTATATTGCTGTGCAGAGATTCAAGGTGTTTAAGGATCTGAAAGTGTTTAGTCCTGTTTCTAGCCCTTGTCACGTTCCAAGACACAAATCTCATAACCATGATTACCAGGGGTTATATAGAAGAGCAGGGCTTGTAAAAAACGGTATCAAGTAGGTCTGTGCTAGTCTAGATCTCTGAGAGTGAGTGGTTATTAAGAGCGGTGAATCCTGTCTTTGCATCACTCCTATTTGGAACTTTACTGCCTGTAATTTATAGAGATATTTCCCACCCCACTCAACATGTCTCCTCCCTGAACTCCCCACCCTCCTTTGCCAGCCCTTGTAGAAAAACAGTAAATTGACCAAATTCCCCCACCCCTCTACCTCTCAAGGACCCATTAAAAGAAGAAAAAAACAACCACAAGACCCCAGTCCTCTCGGCTGACCTCCCAATAAATGTCTGATTGCCATAAACCACTGCCAAGTCATGTGCATCTCGGCAGCTCCAACCTCCCCCCCCCCCACTCCTTGAGAATAACATTAGTACCAGATAGTTATCAACCTTTGTAAACCGTGATCATATTTTTTAATTAGACTTGTAAATCCAATATCAATATCAACTAAAGGAATTTGAGCCCAGTTCTTTCAAAGCAATATATTATTATGGGCTGCCAGCAATTTCCTCATTGCTTCCTTTGGGGCCATCCCTCAGCCCAATCTATTGATTTTAAGGCACAAATATGTAACAGTTTGTTAAAGTAAAGGGTCTCAGGTACCTGGGTGTACAAAATCACAGTGTCTCTAGTCCACGCAATCTTACATGCAGTAAAAAATGTTTCTTGGGTTCTCTGTAATATTAATCAAACTACAGACCCTTTTATTATTTTACTGGATCAGTATCACCCCTATTCATAGTGACACAGTCATTTAAATAAATCTGGAAACATTTTTTTGAGGGAGGTACTTGCATCAATAGGGGATTCATATGAGAGCCATTTTCCATTGTGGTGCACCTGGAGTGCATGGGGGTATCACATTCTGTACCGAATCCCAGCCACAGTCAACTTCATAACTAAGGGATGCATTTCAGTACGCCTCTGCCTCACAGTAAGTGAAAGATCTTGAGCGTGCCTAATTTTTTTGTTTTCCCATTGGATGTCTTTAGTTTCCCTTATTTTCTCCATGATAACTTACTTGTCTAGGTAGTTCAGGAGATGAAAGATCAGCGGTCTTGGGGGAGAGCCTGGTGGTGGAGTGGGTCGGAGGGAGCGATGGGCCCACTCTATTATGTATGTGGGGCCATTTGGAGATAGACCAACAATTTTGGAGCACAGTTTTTGGATGAAAAGGATGGGGTTAACCACCTCTTCGCCCTCAGGAAGCCCCAGGATAACCATGTTGTTCCTACGCGAGCAGCCGTCTAAATCTTCAAGCTTATCCTCAGCTTTGCACAGCTGCTGCTTCAGGCTAATCAAGTCAGGGTCTACTTGAGCCTTCCAATCATCTAGGGACAAAATTCATACCTCGTTGTCCCCGATCCGGATGGTAAGCTGGTGCATCGACGACTTGAGAAATTGTAGGTCCCCCACTACAGTTTGCAGCGATTCCTTTATGGAGGCAAGCCCTTCAAAAAACTTTGCCTCCATGAGTAGGGCTTGTGGAGCAGGCAGGCTAGCTTCATTCTCTTCTCCCACTTTGCTCTTCCTCACTAGCTTATTTTTTGCTGGAGACGGAGGCGGCGTGTGTTTGGGCTGCAGAGTCTTCATTCCCGCATCCATGAAACAGAACGATGTGCAGAACTAAGGCAAAAGGTAAGCAGACTCCATTATTACCGCATCTCCAAGTGAATTCAGACCGTTTTTAGAAGGTTTTTAGCTATTTTAAGTGGGGAGAGTTAGCGGAGCAGCAAAGTGCATTCCTACTCAGCAGCGTTCGCAACCGGAAGTCCCTGAAACACATTCATCATATCAAGGGCATGTAAGATAAATAGCTATGGAACAGCTAACTTCCATAAACAATGAAAAGATTCTTTCCTTTCAGTGGCACTTCTTTTCCTGCACTGTAGCATATTTACCTGATTCTGTACTATATGTACTGATTTCCTGCAAAATCTGTCTTTAAAACTAAGATATTTATAATAATTAGTTATTTAATGTAGTTGAGAGCCTTTTCTTGTATTTTAATGGCTTCAACTCCCCCTGTTCTCAGTTTACCTTGCAATACATTTGAGTCGTAACCTTTGATTATAATGGTCATTAATCTTCAGCCTTCTTGTGTGCTTCGTTCTTGAGGTCAGAGGGAATCAGAACCCTCCTGTGGCAGAACACACTGGTTGTGCATAAAGTTGCTCATCCTGTAATTTTCATAGTGTATAGTAGTATTATGTGAAATGTATGCATTGTGTTTTTATTTTCTTTTTTCCATCACAAAACTGACTTATGAAGTCTCTAGAAGTTTTAGAATACTGTCTTAGCACAGAATTAGAGGAAAGCAACAATGTGCCAACATTCCAAGTGGTTCTGCTGCAGTAGTGACATCACTACTGCAGCAAAACAATATAATGATGTCACTAGTGCAGCAGAACAAGCATATTCCAGGCATAGAATTTTCTGCGTAATATCATTCCACTATACACTATAAAGGCATTTTGTTTTTGCAGTTTTTTTGCAAATTTCTTGCCTCTTTCATTTTTCTGTCCAATGTCCATCTCCACATTTACATTTTTTATTTCTATTTGATCATGTTTCACAGTATGTAAGGCTAGCAACAGTGGCAGCTCCAGCTTCCATTGGTTACCAGGGCACTGGCTAGGCACTACAGTAGGAAGCCAGGGCACTTATTGTAACTCGAATGGAAAAGCATATGTGCAGAGTCATGCTTGCTTCTTGGAGTATTTGAACGAATGATGACTGTTATGTTTCTAAAAACCAAAATGCAAATTCCATTTTATTATTTTACAGGGGATGACCCTGCTTCTCCTGTCTTGGGGGTGGGGGTATGGATGGCTCTGCTTCTCCTGGCTCGGGGGGGGGAGGCCCTGCCCCTTCTTTCTCTAGCTGGAGAAGCTGGGCCACATGACCCAGAAGATAGGGCCACCACCAAGCCAGGAGAAACAGGGAGATACCCTTCCCCCAAGCCAAAAGAAGCAGGGCCATCCTCACCTCCCCCCCCAAACTGGGAAAATCAGGGCCCCTCTCCCACCAGTAAAAGCAAAGCTATTCCCCCTGGGGCAGGAGAAGTAAAGCCTTCCCCATCACCTGAACAAAAAGAAATGACCATCCCAACCCTCTACAGCAGGTATCCACCTACCAAAATGGTCCTCAATGGATTGGCCACTCGCAGTGGCAGGCTAGGAGTTCAAGGGCCATGCATTCTCTTGTTTCAGTCTCTCTCCTCCTCTCTCCACAGTACTGAGACATTTTCAAATAAACCCATCCACTTACCTTAATGAAAAGGTACAAGCAGTCAGAACCCTGTCACTCTGGTTCTGCAGACAGTTTCTTTCTTGGCTGTTTTTGCTGCTGGCAGGATGTTTACTTGAGGGTCTGACTCTGTGCTGCAGCTACTGGCTGGGCAGGGTGGCTAGCTGGTGCTGCACTCTTTCATTACTGATCAGACTGTGCTCTAGTATTTTATGAAAAAAGCACAGCATAGTATAGCTCTTTCAAGGTTAGCTATACTGCTGGGTTTGTGGGGACTTCTGTGCTGCAGCTTGCAAGCAACAGCAATGCAGTTCTGGTTTGGTAGGCATGGTTGGCTGGGTGACTCCTGATTCAGGCAGCTAGGCAGTCATCAGGAGTCAAGCCACAGTGCCACTCCCTGCCCCAACACCGGGTGCCCAATTATGGGGTAGGGTGGTGAAATAAAACGAAAGCAAGTAGCCACTTGCTGCTCAACCCTGTGCCACCAGACTTCCCCAATTCTGACACAAAGTGCCTAAACCTAGAGTCAGACAGTAAATGAAAAAAGTAAGCGAACATTGACAGCCAAACCCCAGTGCCTAGCGCTTCCAATCCTCCATTCTAACACTAGGTTTCCAGCACCCTTGCCCCCCGTCCAACAGTCAATGAAAAAGTAAGCAGACAATGGGAGCCCATCTACAGTGATGTTTTAGAAAGAAACGTTAGTTGTTTTCTGCATTAATCTATTGTAGCATTGCTCCCTGCTGTTCATTGTACTATTGCACATTTGTGTACTTGCCACTTGTACATCAAATAAAAAGCAGAGTTATTCCATAGTCAGCAATGAAACTTTAACCCACTTAATAGAAAAGCATATGGAAATTCATAGGATGAATACTAAAAACAACAAAAGTGCAGCACTGCAATGATTATCAGGGAGCAATGCTATGCCATATTGGGGCAAAAACAACTAACGTTTCACCCCAGAAGCAGAGTTTTATCAGTGTTAGTAACACAATGCAGACATGCCCTTGTATTATCTGTCACTAGGTCTGAATAGCACATGTATGAACAGAGCTGTCAATAACAGCACCTTCCATACAGCACTCTGCAGAACAGTGGCAGGAACAAATGCGGCAAGTAAAGGCAATGCCACTGGCAGTGGTCACAAAGGGCACCGACAACTGCTACCGGTCCAAACACTTATTTTTAGTTGGGGCTCTGCCACCCACCTTAACTAAAATGATAAACTCTGAGTTGGAGTTGGATTACAGGAGAAAAACTAAATTTTGAATGCCAGGATTAGAACCCTGATCTCCACCACCATTGTAGCCAAGCAGCTCTATGGTTCAGTCCTCTCTGCCACAGGAGCAGCTTATCCACCATTTTTGATTTCCCAGTCCTTGTCTTCTTCATAGTACTATGGACAGTGACCTGGGCAGTGGTTACTGCACAGCACTGTTTAATTCCTGTCTCTGTCTGTGGTACGCCACTCGGACATCGCTGTTTCTTCCTTATGCTATATTTGTAGCACTATTGTATCCAGTTATTATAGTATCCACCACCAGTGATGTGTACAAATAAAAAATGTAAAACAATGAATATGATGCATCCTCAGGATAGGAGGAGGCACTTAAGAAATTACAATTGGCAATTAAGGTAAAGAAAAGTATGTCACACCTGGTTTAAGCTACCCAATGGGCATATTTCACAGTTGCTTAGTGCATATAATTATAAAAAAAGCTTTACATGTAAACTACAATATCAGGAACTATAAACTGTATAGAAATCTATTTTGTGAATGTTGGAGTGAAGCACTGAGGATATAAAATGGACATATATTCATTTCTATGTCCCTTCTCTTGAGAGGCATTTTGTTTGGGATGGTAGAACCAATGAACTCTTCAGTACAATGATTCCAAATATCAGGAATCTATTCTAAAACATTTGATAAAAAGTTGGGCATTGTTATATCAGATGCTCAGCCAGAATGGAGCTATACCTTGGGGGCTCGCTATAGCCCAGGTGTGAATGATTTCTGTAGACACTCTTTATTTTCTAATTTCAGCAAACACAAAGGCGTACACACCCCTTCAGAAAAACTCACGGAAAGCAGTTAAGTGCTGCTTCCAGGAAAGTTCTTAGTTCCACACCCTCCAGTGTTTCAACAGAGAATCTCTGTTGAAGCACCGGAGGGTGCGAAATGTAAGAACTTTCCTGGAAGTAGCACTTAGCATGGGGCTGGTGCTGCAAATAAAATTTATGAATAAATGAATTAGCAGCTTTCTGTGAGTTTTTCTAAAGGGGTGTGTACCCCTTTGTGTTTGCTGAAATTAAGATATTTAGAGCAGCACCACCATCCCAGTACCGGTTTTTATTTTCTTCTAATCTTTATTTCCTGTATATAAAGATGGCAGGCATACTTTGCAACAGTAGTTTTTTTTTTTTAGTTATTATTGTATTACAGTATGATTATAACAAAATAACCATCTGATATAATAATGTCCTGCTTTTTGTTTTTTTAAGAATATATGCCTGAGATCTGTATCTTGTATCACAGAGTTCATTAGATCCACAGTGCTAAAGAAAATGTCTCTCAAGAGAAGGAATATATATGGATGAACAGCCAAACATTTTATATCCTCAGTGGTTCACCCCAACATGTGCAAAATGGACTTCGATATAAATGTATATTTAGTGATATTGTAGTTTATGTATAAAGTATTTTTTAATGCTTTCATCTACCAACCAACTGTTGAAAATATGCCTTGAGGGTAGTTAATACCAGGTCTGATGTTATGCTTGTCATTACCTTTATTGCCAGTTGTAACTTTATGAGCCTCCTCGTATCCTAAGGATGACCTACATTAGTCTCCTGCAGCCCTATCGGAGTTTGTTTTTAAATGTTGCAGTCAAGTGCATATGCAAGATATTTTTTTTCAGATATGATTTAAGATTAAGAAATTACTTAATTGTTTTAAGATACAGACATGGATTTGCTTGAAATCTTTTCAGTTTGAATTAGCAATCATAGGTAACAAACTATATGCATATGGGGCCTATTCATGACAGAAAGCGGGGGTGGGCATGAAAACCACGTAACCCCCCCATGCAGCTCCATACCCTTGGGAGATCTGCATAGCAGCTATATTCCTGTATGCCGGCCACTGCACATCTCCATTCATGGCCCAACCCCCGGTGCACAGATTCACAGGGGGCAGTCAGGTACAGAGAGGTGGACCTGGGCAAGCAGCCAATCAGCTGCCCAACCTGAGTCCTCGGGTTGATTACTTTTGCCCATGGGGTGCTATGTAGGCAGCTGGCACACAGTGTGCTGACAGCAAAGAGGGGAAGGGTGTGCCCAGTAGTCCACCCCAGCCCTCCCAGAGTGCCCTGACAGCTGGAGCAGCTGAAGTTGGGGTCCAGTGACCCTCATCATCCCTGCCACAGGATGCTGCAGCATCCCAGGGGGGGCACATAACTGTTACAGCTGCCCTGAGATGGCGTAGCTCTCGGCCCTCTTCGTACACCACTCCACACCTTTATGAATGGAGTAGAGTGTGGCCACACCCCTGCACCGGCCCCCAGCCCACCCACACACAGAGCTGCGCATTTGGCCAGGGGTTCAGGTGTGTAGGGGGTGTATGTGCATTGTGCATGCCATGTATGGGGTACAGTGGGCATGGGCAGGTGCGGGGTGGGCTACGCGCCAGAGTTGTGTGGTGCATAGTCACTCTGCACCTTTGTGAATAGGGCCCCATAATGTTTAATACTTAACTGGCATGGGGTTTAAAGATTTCCGTCTTTAACCGCACTTTATACAGATTAGGTTTCAAATATTCTCATATTTCCATGAAAACATCTAACACTAAAATATACAGTACTTGAACATGTTGTTCCAAAGTTCTGGAAGGATATATGGACTGCTGCAATACTTCTGAAGGGTTAAACAGAGACTGTACCTGCCCCAACATTGATGGTAGTAGTTCAGTATATTTTCATAATGGTAGCCATAATTTGTTTCCAGCCTTTTCAAATTAAGACTAACCACATGGATGTACAGTACGAGCTTTCTACGTTGCTGAAGTGTAACTGGGGGCTTAGAGTTAACATGCTCCATCGGGTTTCTTGCTGTAAGAGTTGTTTCAGTGATTGTTTAGGGCAGTAAGAACATCTTGTGGTTGCTTTTCTTTTCTAGGGCGGGGAGGGTTAATGACAATGTTTTCAGTACAGTATTGGAAGGCCCTAGTTAAAGAATGTAATATTTGCAAGAGGGCTATTTTGCCTCCATCTAGCATATTAAAGTATCACTAGACAGAAAGGAATGGTAAAACAGCAGTGGTAATTTTTTTCTTTCAAATGATATTCACAATTTACTTTATTCGTGCGTGTTTTTATTCTATTATAGTTTTGATGTTTATTTTCTCTTGAAGTTTGACATTATAATTAAGCAGTGCACTACTAAACATTAATAAAAATCTATGACAGAAAAAAAATGCCAGTTGCACTTTATGTGTGGTTGCAAGGTGTGAGAGCTCCTTTCTAGTCAAACCTGGAATCCTCCCTAACTCAACTAGTGGACCAAATCGGTGTGTATATACCTCTCTTTCAGTACTAAGGGCCTAATCCTCAAAGGAACCCTGACTTGTGCAGGTGTGCGGTGTGTTGGCCCACAGCTGCTTGAGCCACAGTGTCTACCTGTATCCATAACCCCAGCCATATGCGATCTGCTGGTGTGAGGCCACACCTTGGGGCAGAGCCTGTAGTGGTGGGTGGAGTGGGTCTAGGCCACAGACATCCAATCAAATGCCTACTCTGGATCACCATGGGATCTCTGCCTATACAGTTTGCAGGAACTGATGGGATATGCACCAGCACTGTCATATCCCATTGCCAAAATGTAACTGTTTCTCAACAGTTGCACCAGCTGATCCAGGACCCCCCCCCCAGTCCTCCCTAGCACCTCAGACAGCTGGATACAAGCAGGACCAGCTTTAAAGTTTTGAGGGCCCCAGCTAGATAACTCATGAGGCCCTAACCCAACATACACTGACCTCATCTTTTACTTTGTCCAAAATACACATTTTATTTTCAACATAACTTGTTACATATGCCTTTATTTATTTTTAATATGTGGATTTTAAATTTAATATGCTCATAAAGCGTACAAAAAAATGTGATAATAGCATCAAAGGTTCTGTGGTAATACTACTGTCAGTCACTTTTAATGCTATCATTTGAATGTGATAATACTATCGTTTCACTCCTGAACGATAGTATTATCACAACCTCCAAACAGCGCAAGTGCCCACAAACATGCCTTTATCCTAAGCATGCCTCCTGATTGGCCACTTTTCATGTGTGGGTGGGCACAATAATTTTAAAAACATGGCGGCTCACTTTCTTGCTTAGTGAGACTGTAGTGCCTTTGAACATTTTTTTTCTCCTCTCAGAAAAAGAAAAAGCAGATGGCAGTCCAAACAAGGAAAAAGGTAGGACTACCTACAAGTTGTTTCCATACAGCGAGTAGAGGCGGGCGAGGTGCAGCGCAGTGGGCTGAGGCGAGAGCAGCAACAAGATAACTCTGCAGTCGGCTACGATACAACATCCCTCACTGAAACTTCTGACTGCCAGTCACAAAATAAGAAAAAAAAATTTCATCCATATATTAAAAAAAATAATGAATAGGTGCCGGTGCATTACTGGCGAGTGATACCATCTCGAGGTTCTGGACACGGGAATCTCTCGAGATTCGCTCTCGAGGTTCCTACATATCCAGAACCTCTCGATGGTATTACTCGCCAGTAATGCACCGGCACCTATTCATTATTATAGTTTTTTGTTATGGAGCAGTAGCCGAAGCAATCCATGTATGTTTATCAGCTTCTCATTGGCTGGGACACACCTTAGCAAGTAATTTAATTATGATATTTATTTATTTGGTTTTTGTTAACCGGGTACGTGCACTAGCCAGACAGACTATTTTCAGGCACAACCCGGGAGAGTACAGAGACAATAATACAAATCTTCAAGGAGAATATACAGTACATGAATACTAAACTTTTACATGAGGAGATATTTGCATAACAATGGAAATTTTGACAACAAGTTTAAAAGGAGGCAAATAGCGCAGACAAAAATTAAAAACAACAGTGATGTTACAAAAGGCAATAAATCAGGCAATATTAAGGAAATACAAACATTTTAGGAGATAATATAAAGTGCTAATGGTGTGAATATCGATAGGCAGAGAGAGATGAGGAGGGGCTAGAGAGATAGGTAGGAGGAGTGGGGAGGTGGTGGTGCAGGCATTAAGGACCATATTGAAAGAGGGGGTTTGAGAAGAGGGGAGAGATTAAGAATGTACTGGAGAAGGAAGGGGAGAGATAGAGGATGAGGGCGAAATTGATAGGAGAGGAGACTGAGAGGAAGTGCAACAAGGGGGGGTGGACCACCAACCCCTGCCAACGGGGGGGGGTGGGATTTTGGGGTAGGGGCTACGGTGGTTTGAAACAGCAGATATGGGATGAGATGAGATGGTATCTTAATTCTCTCTTAAAGGAGTAATGGGATGTCTACTGATGAAGTGTTAGAGGGAGTGAGTTCCAGAATTGGGGCGCATGGTGGGCATAGGCACTATTGCCTTTTTTTGTACAGTGTCTAGGGATAAGGACAGGAGCATTTTCTGCGGAATGTAGCACATAGATAGTTTTCTGATAGGGAAAGTGACAGGCCAGATGTTTGGGTGTTTGAGACCTAATAATGTTATCAGTGAGGGATCCAAGTGCAAAAGACCTTAGTTCTTTAGGCGGGAGCCAGCCAAGATCCGAGTAAAGAAGGCAGTGATGTTTCAGCCTGGGGGAGCTGGAGGCAAAATGACAGATGTTGTTATATGTTACATCCCACTTACAAAGACATGAGTAACTAGTTGATGCATATACAGGGACTCCATAGGTGAGAGAGGGAAGTAATATCTCACGGGCAATTGCAAGTCTAGCAGAGTAAGTAAGTAAGTACATTTTTATTTATTTCAAGCCCCCTTTCCAAGCTCAGGGTGCTTTTACAACAATTCAAACCACTTTAAAATCCCATTCACAAACAGTAAAATCAAAGTCATACTAAACACTCACTTATTATGTCCCAGCAAATGCTTGGGCAAAAAGGAAAGTCTTTAGGTGTTTTTTAAAACTTTCGACAGTTAGGCAATCTCGTATCTGACAAGGTAGAGAATTCCACAGGGTTGATGCCATATAGGCAAAAGATCTACCTCCAGACATCTTTAAACGTACCCTGGGAATCTCTAGCAGTCCCTCATCAGAGGAGTGAAGAGAACGGGTAGCACAGTGAGGCACCAAGAGCTCTTTCAGGTAGTGAGGTCCCAAATCATGTAGGGCCTTAAAGGTCAGCAATGCAACCTTGAAGGTGATCCGCCACTGTATTGGCAGCCAGTGCAGATCATGCAGCACAGGTGTCATATGGCTAGATCGTGAAACTCCCATCAACAACCTGGCTGTCGCGTTCTGCACAAGCTGCAAACGGTGTATATCCCCCCCCCCCGGCAGCCCTAGATAGAGGGCATTGCAGTAATCAAAACGGCTGGTAACAAAGGCATGGACCAGGATGGGGAGATCATTTGGTGGAACCAAGTGTTTCACCCGGGCAATGTTTCTCAGATGAAAAAAGGCAGATTTGACTACGTCCGATACCTGCATCTTCATAGTCAGGCCTTCATCAAACATCACACCTAAGCTACGCACTTGGCCAGAGGTAAGAAGCGGGGCTCCCCCAAGATATAAACCTGAGGGTTTTCCAGTCCAAGCCCCCATCGTCTTCCCTCCAGGGTCCACAACCAACACCTCAGTTTTATCTGAATTCAACCTAAGCCAACTAGCACTCATCCAATCCTGAATCTACCGGAGGTAGTTATTAAACATTGTGATGGAACCAGCCTCCTGATCAGGCATAAAAGATAGGTAGAACTGAGAATCATTAGCATAACAATGAAAACTCAGCCCATACCGTCTTATAATGTCCCCCAATGGAAGCATATACACCACAAATAACATAGGGGACAGCACCAACCCCTGCGGTACCCCACAGGGCAACCAATGAGGGACCGAGGTATAAATTCTGGACACCACTCTCTGAGATCTGCCCTCCAAAAAAGATCAAAACCAACTGTGGACTGCTCCCCCGAGACCACAGAAAAACCGCAGGCAGTCGAGCAATACCCCATGATCCACGGTGTCAAATGCTGCTGAGAGATGCAGGAGAACCAAGATGGAACGGGTCCTCCGATCTCTTGCCATCAGGAGGTCATTCAATACCCAAAGAAGAGCTGTCTCTGTAGTATGCTTTTTCCTGAAGCCGGATTGGAGAGGGTCATAGATATTGTGGCTGGACAAATGATCCTCCAGTTGCAGAGTAACCACCTTCTCAATAACCTTCCCTACAAAGGGAAGGTTAGAGACTGGTCTGTAACTTGCTGGGCAGTTGGGGTCAAGAGAGGGCTTCTTCAACAGGGGGCGTACTACCACCTCCTTCAAGGGATCTGGAAAGATCCATCTCTAATGACACCACCACTATCCCAGCCAGGACTGGGCCGATAACATCTATACACCCCACCACCAGATGAGTAGGGCCTGGATCCAACTTACAGTACGTAGGTCACAGAGTCTGGATGATCCTCACTATATCTATTACTGCCAGTAGTCTAAAGGTTGACCAGTACATCTGGGCATTAGTACCACCCGATTGATCAGTGCAATGTCCAATAAAAGGACATTGGCGGATCTCATCCCTGATGGTGGATATCTTGTCAGCGAAGAATTTCGCAAACTCCTCACACTGTGCCTGCGATAACACTCTACCAGTCTGAAGACAGACTGGATTGCACAGTCTTTCCACAGTCCGGAAGAGCTGGGATGGTCTGTTCCTCGCTGCAGCAATTTCCCTGGACAGGAACTCTGCCTTCTTATGGGAAATTGCTGATTGGTAGAATTTATAATGTTCTAACAATTCAAGTCTATCCACTTCCAGTTGAGTTTTCTGCCAGTGTCTTTCCAATCTTCATCCCTTCCTCTTCAACTCGCGGACCTCCCCATCAAACCAGGGAGCCCCCAAGTGAAGAGTACAAAGACAAACACGAATTGGAGCAATGGCATCCAGGGTCTCAGCTACAGCCCTATTATAGGCTTGAACCAAAGGCCCTGGATCCATGCTATCCCTTGGAAGACCCGAGAAGTCCAGCTCTGTCATTAGGCCTTCTGAGGTAACCCCTCTTAAAGGATGGAACTGTACTAACTCCCTAGGAGCAGGCCTATTTCGGGGGGCCACAAATCTAAACCTCAGGGCATGATGGTCAGACCATCCGACTGGCTCCACCTCCGCATTGGATACCTCCATCCCCAGATGGAACACCAAGTCCAATGTGTGCACCCCCTCATGGGTTGCAGAGGTAATTACCCATGACAGGCCCAATGAATCCATCAATTGGTGGAGGTTTTCACCAAATGCTGAGATTTCATTGTCGTCCCAGGCATTGAAATCTCCCAGGATCAACTATCTGGGAGACTCCAATACCATATCAGCGATGAAGTCTGCAGCCTCCTTCAGGAACTCCCTCTCATCCCCTGGTGGATGGTAGATAAGAAGGGTCCTGTAGCCTGAACCTGCACCCACTATACACTCAAAGGAATTGGTATCACCAACTGGCACTTCCCTGAGATCCAGATCTTGTCTATAACAGACCACCCCCGCCCTTCGGTCCACACTCGTGCGGTGAATCACTGAGAACCCAGCCGAAATCACAGAGTTCAAACAGGACCAACATTTCCATCTAGCCAGTGCTCGGTGATGTAAGCCAAGTTGACAGAGGAAATAAGATCCGCAATCACTTCAGTCTTATTCCTAATCGACCTGACATTGCTTAACACCAACCGAAAGGGAAGGGCATCCAAGGGTGATCCCACTTCCTGCCTGACACACTCCAAGTCATTGCCCTTGGTTATGGGAACTAGGCAAGGAGGACCTCACTCCAGTACCCATTTCACCCCAGGGTGTCTCCTAGCCCTCACCGCCGAATCCGTTCTCCTCCCTCCCATCCCCCCCCAAGAGTTCCAGGATCCCCGTTTCTTTCTACATTTTGATCTCAAAATGCCGAAATTTTGACATCTAATATAAACTTCCCCCATAAGTGGGGGTAGTTCAAAGGACGGAGATCCCTAAGTCTTGAGGGGAGTACTGCCTAACCCTCCTACTTACACCCCAACACATATTTTAAACTCTTTCATTCACCCTCATACAATCAAAACCCTCCCACCCCCAACTTAAACAACCCTAAAATGAAAAAATAAATACAAAACAAATATAAAATAAAATAAATATTTAAATAGAGTGAGTGAGGGCATAACTAGTCCAGAAAGCAATCCCAAGCTTAGAGTTTACCTACTTGCAAATAGATTGAATATGAGGGTCAAAACTCAGGCATGGGTCTAGGGTGACTCAGGCATGGATATGACACCACGAGTAGGCTCCACAGAGCTCATTGATGCTTCTAGGAGCTATTTTACTTTAAGCATGATTAATAATTAAAACAATTAAAGTGGTACTCTGGATCTGGTTGGGGGGCATCAGCAATTATAGGATTCACTGATGCCTAAAACTGGCTATGGGTGCAGCTGGGATTCAACTTTTCAGGACCCAATTCCAAGAAATAAACACTTTCCAAAGTTCAGATTTCTTTGTAGTACTATAAAATGTATTTTGTTGAACTTGGGTACAATACACCATGCACAAGCCTTCCAGCGCTTCAGTGCCACTCACAGTAGTGCACATGCACCACAAGCACATGTTCAGCATTGACAAATTCTTGTTGTTGATCTTGCTAAAGCTTTTAATACAGTGGGACATCCCCTCCTTCTGGACAAGCTTAAAGCAGCAGATCTTTCTGACTCTGCAGTCAGCTGGCTTCACTCTTACCTTGAGGGTAGGTATCACACTGTCTGGATAGGTAGCTCAGTTTCATCACCCCCCCCCCCCATCTGCTCAAGTGTTCCTCAAGGGTCTGTCCTGGGTCATATTCTCTTTTCCATATTCTTGAATGACCTCCCCTCTGTCTGTTTCTCTGCATCCATTCATGCGTATGCTGACAACTCAGTTATTTTTTTGCATTTGGCTCCTTTTCCCATGTTCTTACCTCACAGCTTCAGCTGGATTTTGACAGTATTCAGTGCTAGTTCCAGTCTAATCAGTAATCCATCAGTGCTAAAAACAGTCTCTGACTTTTGACATCCATCAGAGGCTTTCCAAAGTTCCCCCTTTCCCTTCATTTCACACCCTTGATGGTGCTATTATTGAGGATGTGGGGTTCAACAGCTTAATCTGGTTCAAAGTCAGTTGGCATTCATCTGTATCCCCCTCCCCCGGGTCGTGCCTGAAAATAGGCAGGATTTGTCTAGTGTACTTACCCGGTCAACAAAAACTAAATAAATAAATAAATGTACCATCTTTTAAATACCCCAGCATCTAGCTTGACCATTATCTTGATTTCTTTATCCATACTTATACCATACGCCAAAAGCTCCACCCAAGCTTGGTGCCCTATACAGGAACAAAGTGAGTATCCTGCTTCCTGTCCACCATGAAATCGTTTTAAAGATGATTCTCCCAATTTTTGATTATGGTGAAATAGTCTACAGTGGAGCTCCGAAGTCCGCCCTTGCCAGACTGGACCCCCTCTTCCACTCTTTTAGTTGTTTTGCTTTAGATTGTTCCCCTAATACCCACCATTGCTCACTCTACTCTGCCCTTTCACTCCCCTCTCCTGATGCCAGCTGCCTTTCCCATTGTGCCTCCTTTATATCGAAATTCTGGTTTGGTTCCCTACCCTCATACCTCACATCCCTCTTACTCTCTCCCTCAGCTTCCTACTGTCCTCTACTCAATAATACTTCTCATTCCTTGACTATTCCTTCTAGAAACTCTACTGTTGGTCAGTCTCCTTTCTCATGATGGCCTGGTGGTGCTAAGGGTTGAGGTGCTGTATGCCACACCTCGCGCCACACTGGTGACCCGTGTTCAGGAACTAGCCTGGGTTGTTAGCAGTCAGTAGGGGTGGGAGGGGATTGAACATCTAGAGGACTTCTCTCCTCTCCCAGGAGTGCGTTGTAAGGGAGTTCTGGCATGGTAGTGGCCTCTGGTGGAGAGCGGGGACAACGCAAGTGCTCTGGACGCAGAAGGGAGCAGGACGATGGCAGGCTCCAGCAGCAGGGAGGCATAGAGTAAGCCATGCAGGAGTCATTGCATGCCACATCCCAGAGGGGTAACCAAGGAAACCCCTCCTGACGAGCGCAGTGAATCCTGTGACAGGGGACCTCCCCCGGAGGCCAAACAAAGCCTGAGTAAGCCAGGGTGGGGCACCAAGGTTGATGCGGTCTCTCTCTCCTGGTTCTGGGCTGCCAAGATGGGGCCCCTCTCTGGGGGATAAGCCACAGCCCTCCCCAACCCTGCTTCCGAGGTGGAGGCTGGCTTATGAGGTGCAGTTGAGCTTCCATGCATAAGGCAGATAAGGGGGTTAGTACACCTCCGTAGTACAGAAGGAGCATAAAATAGAATTAAAAAAAAATCTGCTTCCTCATACCACTTTCCTAAACTGTGGTCCTCCTTTTCTTTGTTGATTCATTCTACCTCTTCAGCTTTCTCTTTAAAGTCTTTGCTTCGTGACTGTTCTTCTCCTCCTCCTCCTCCCTCCTGCTACTCTCCATGACTCTCTCCCTAACCCTCCCCCCCAACTAGTTTTGCTCTGGCAGTCTGTTTCCTTCATTACCTGTATATACATTATTCTGCTTTGTCATCAATTTTTGATTATGCTCCTTGCTACATTGTATTTACTGTATATGGTTTTGCACTTCCATTACCCCAGGGTGCATCTGGAAATGAGCCGTTAGCAGCTCAGTATGACTTTCCTGGTGAAACATTTGAAATAAATAAATAAGAACACACACAACATGCCATTGTAGTCCCAGAGAGCTACAGTGATAAATTGTTAAAGTGCTTCATTTCATCTGAGTTCCTTTATTCTTCTGATAGGTGTATGAGCAACAAGTGCCTGTTTTCATAGACAACCACTGTTAGTTAATTATCATGACAGTAAATAAAACAAAAACTACAATAAGTGCAGTGTCAACATGTAAAAAAAGGTAGAATATATAAAAATAACATATCAGATACACAAAACCATTTTTAAGAATGGCTCAACTATCCATAACCATTGCAGATCATCATTTCAGCTAAATGTTCTTTCAAAGTCATCTACAAAGAAGGGAAAAGGCACGCCACTCAACACAGCGAGAGGAAAGTCATTCCAGTCCCTTCACTGCTCTAAAACAGTACGCTTTTCGTACTTAGGAGTATTCTTTTTGAAAGTAGTAATTCCTGGCTAAGAACAGTTCTTATATTATGTGCGTTCTGATTTACAGATAGCATGTCAATCAAATTTAGCAGTGCCCAATTCGTCAGTACTTTTTTATTCATAAGACCAGTGTAATACTTTACCGGCAGGTCAAACGGTAACCAGAAAAAGTAACACTGGCGGTGCATGGAGGAGAAAAAATGCAAATTAAATGCTTACCGGGTGATTATTACGTAGAGAATAATGGATGGGAAAGTGTGTGCTATGAGAATTTAATTCACACTTGAGGTGTGGGATGCTACATAAACCCCGAGGGGTTTATCAAAGCATCCCACACTAAGGGTTTGCATTAAATTCTCATATGCACAATTCCCCATCTTTTATTTTATATAATTTGCTGGTGAGCAATTTTTTTGCAAATCAAGTGCTGTGATCCCCCTTCCCCCACACAGTCTCTGTCTGTCTGTCTGTCTCTCTCTCTCTCCTCTCACACACACACACACACACACACACACTCTCTCTCTCTGTCATTCTCACAGTGGCACCTTTACTATAGTTCTCTAGGGCACCCAGTAGCAGATCCCCCCCCACTCTAAATTCCCCAGCTGAGCTGTGCTGCACTGCACAGTCTCTCTGTCTCTTGCCCCACAGCACCCTCCTGCTCACTCTGCTCCAAGTTTACATTTTATTTTAAAATTTAAAACTAAAAATCACGATCGCGATTAGGATTGCGCTTACCTGTGTCAGGCAGACACAGACTCATTGCCGCTGTTGTGTGTTGCCGAAGCTAGTGAACCGCAGGATCAACCAGATACTTAAAAAATGGTAGGGTCAACAAAATAGATAAAAAAAGAAATTTTGGAAGGTGAGGATTTACCCGTGGTGACTCCTCGCTAAGATATGGAGCCTCCATGTTTTCGGAACTGTTAGCCCGCTCACTCATAAAATGGGAGCCAATGAAGTAGCACTCCCTTTTGATAGATGGAGCTCGTGAATACCGTAATAACCGACCGGTTTTTATGGCAAATATCAACTCAGTCAGCCCATTTAAAAAATTGGTCACCAATAATTATAGTGTATTAATATGGAAATAAGGAGTCCAGCTTGTGACCCGCACAGAATTAATGTTTAAATAAGCAATGATCGTATGTGCAGATTGCAGTGATGTGTTTGTATATTTGCATCTAGCGCAAATGAAAAGGCATTATTTAAAGGAGAATTACCATCAGAATTTACAAAAACTATGCTGGGCAGAGTGTCTTGATTTATGTGTGTAGTCCTCATTCATTATTTCTTAAAATCTTTATGTGAAATACCTAAGTTGCAGTCTCTGCTCTGTTAGATTTATGCACTACACACTCAGTGTCCAAGGTTTCAAATAGTACATCAGTTCTTACAAACATGTTATTCAGCCTGGTCTATCTATAACCAGTGACATTTGCCATTAACTTTTGTCCTTACATAATTCTTTGGGTTACAAAAGCCTCCCTGGGATCCTAAACCTTCTTAGAAATGCTGAGTGGGGAGGAATACCTCTTCCTGGCATACTGTACACTCAGTTATACACACACACACACACACACACACACACACACACCAAGGAATGTGACCCCGATGGTACAAAAATCAAAGTCTCACTGCCAACGCAACAATGACAACCTTACCTCAAGTTCTTACCAAAGAAGACTGACTGACAGACATGTTAATAGAGGAGGGGGATGCCTAGGTGGACCGCCTGCTTTGCAGATGTGGTGAGAAGGAGCTGAGGGACCATCAGAGAAAGGCCTGGGAAGAGGTGGCTACTCAGTTTAATGCTGTGGGCCCTGTGAAATGGTCTGTGAGGTAGCTGCAGAAGTGTTACCATGACTTGCAGCAGAAGTCCAAGAAAAAGATGGCATGAAACAGGCGGTGTGCCATGGCCACAGGAGGAGGCCCAATTGAGGTGATACCGCTCAGTAGCCAGGAGGAGTGTGTGGCCTCCCACCTAAGCAGCATGACCATAGTCAGTGAAACCAAGCTGGACCGCTTCAGACTGCGGAGCGAGACAGACAAGTTGGGCTGTGCACAAGTACAGTGCGTGGTGTGACTATGCCACAGATTGGGGAGTGAAGCTGAGGAAGGTGTGATTTGGTGCATTCCATGTTAGTGTTGTGCCTGAGGCATGCTGGGTAGGAGGGTGATCACAAGCATGGGTGGTAGATATGTCAGGGTTGCGTGGAGATTGCACCATCAAGCGGATGGTCTTCAGCAGTGGTGCTGTGTACTGGGGACAGTGATATTGACCACAAGGTGTTGCCCAGGTCCCGGGGACTGACTGTATGGCATTCACACACAGTGGCGCAGAAGTGTGAGGGCCAGTGGAGGAGGTCTTGGAAGGCAGCAGACATGTAATGCACACAGGTGTCCAGGGCAGGGGGAAACCAGGGCAGAGGTTGCGAACAGCACTGCAGTGCATTGTTGCTAATGTGGATGGGGTGGGGTTGAATACTTAGCCATGTATCCTAATTGCTGAACATGGGGGCATGGGTCACATAGCTGCTGGGGGTGGGGGACCGGGGTTGGTGACACACACGCAGTCATGCAGAGGAGAGGCAGAGGGCACAGTTGTGTGAGTGCTGTCAACAGAACCATTGACAGAAGGCATGCAACAGGCTGCAGTTCAGTGATGTCACCAATGTTGTGTGTTGCAGATGATCCGGAGTATGTGGACAGAGGTCTTAGGTGCAGTGACATGCAGAGGTAGACAGTGGAGCACTGTGGGTGGAGAGGGTACGGTGATGGCTAGGGGGGTTGGGAGTCCAGCCTGTTGTGTTTGTAAAGGCTGAGAGAGTGTGCAGGGGTCATAGCAGGAGGCTGCGTGGGGGGGGGGGATGTGGTGGTGAGGTGGCATGTGTTGCTGTAAGGCATGTGTTGGTAATGCAGGCTACATCAGGGTGTGTGCAGGGGAGGAATTTATGTGGCCCCACAGCTTCCAGTGCCAGGCCAACTAGGACAGGATGTGCCTGAGGGCATCAGGGACAGTCCCGTGAAGAGATACATGGCAGCATAAGCACTGGGGGTGTCAGGGGGTTGTGTGCAGCATGAGACAATGTGTCAAGGGCTGCAGGACTGGCAGGGTGAGTGACTGCTGTGCCACATGCGAGGTCAGAGGCACAATGGGAACATGCAGTGCACATCCTCCATGTGTCACGGTGGCCAGGAAAGGAGTGTGAAGGATGCAGCTGTGCATCTGTGGAAGGGGGGTGGAAGGCAGGTGGGGGATGGTACTGTGATGTTCCATCAAAGGGGCCTGTCCATGGTACTGCGAAGCAGATGCAGGGGCCCAAGGGGGCCAGCACCACAATGGGTGGGTTGGTACATTGCTGGATGTGTTGCTTGTGGTAGTGGGCCCATGTAACTCGCTGTCTGCTGCAAGGGGTGTTGTGCAGCATAGATAGGTAGGCAGATGACACTGATGGGGGATGATGGCGGTGCACCGTGTACTTGCAATGGGGGGGGAGTGACAACCACATACATGTGGGACTCTGTGTACAGACAGTATGGAAAACAACTTCTGTGTGTATGTCTCTGTCTTTCCACATACCTCAAATGTGTTGGACACAGCCACAGCAAGGCCCAGCAGATGTGTGGCATAGCCACTGAGTGATGCAGACACAGCACCTGAGTTGGACACCACTTTAGGTCATAGCAGTGACACCCCTTCAAGTGAAGAGGCACAGAACATGGATACCCCCAAGGACTGTGAGCTCCTAGTGGTGACAGGGGAAAGTACTGACAGTGCAGAACCACCTGAGAAAGTACGACTGGACTGTACTGGTAGTGTGAGCAGTGCAGTGGAGTCCATTCGAGAGAACGCAGTGCAGGATCTCACACCAACACCATCCATGCAGGAGGAAGGGTTAGTGGCCTCAGCAGCATCTGGCACAACCTCAGTGAACATGGATGTCGATGAGGTGGATTCCTATGTCAAAGCATGCTGGATAACAAGGTTGTGCTAGGCAGGGGACTGAGTGCCATCAGGGTGGCCATGGAGGGGTACCACAGTGCTGCATGGCAGCATTATTGCTGTGTGGAGGGCACAATCGCTGGTGTGCAGGATGCCATTACTGTTGGCCTTCAGTGTGTATGAGCCCATGGAACAGAGCAGACTGCTGTTCTGCAGGGCCTACAGGCACTTGCAGAGCATCAGATGGCTATACTAGACTGTCTGTCACTCATTCTGGACAGGGTGCCAGCCACGCAGGAGGAGCTAGCCCAAATCCTCATGGCGGCACTGCCTGGCATTGCATAGAGCATGAGATCACACCAGCAGGACAATTTGGGGGGGATGAGTCTCACCAGAGTGGCAGTATGCATGAATAGCTTTGCAGTGTCATGTGTGGTAGGCAGAATGGTGCCAGCACCAGAGCTGTACAACATGGCACATATACATCAGTAGGGGGTGTACGCCATGCCCAACACACCAAGTGCATTGCCTGCCGGGGTGAACCCAGCCTGGGTGACAGTTGGGCAGACATAGATCGCCCCTCAGGTCACCACAGGGGAGGTGGAACAACATTCAGTGGTCAGGACTATGGTGTAGACAGGATAGGGCATGTCTCTCGACCATGGCTTATGCAACAGCGCGGCTTGAAAATGTGCTACGGTAACAGCTAGGCTATGCCACAACATCAGTGACACT
Source organism: Neoceratodus forsteri (assembly GCA_016271365.2). Lineage (NCBI taxonomy): Eukaryota > Metazoa > Chordata > Ceratodontiformes > Ceratodontidae > Neoceratodus > Neoceratodus forsteri. The sequence continues at coordinate 1,376,481,244 of CM028132.1, read as the reverse complement.
CAGGCCCATATCTAGGAGGGCAGGCAGTGTGACAGCGGCCATACTCAACTACCTGCAGTGGTGAAGTCTGAGAGCTACTTGCCTTCACTGAGCACCATGACAATGACTTGCGACTCCACAGCACCCTGAAGTATTATGAAACAGCAGGCATCACCCCCATGGAATGGCACCAGTGGTGTCACCACCTACCATGTAGCCACAACTGTCAGCACTGTGCAGGCTGTAGACACAGCGCAGCAGGACAGGATGGTATTGCCTTCCACCATATCCCCACCCCAGGACACCATGCTGTGCAGCACTGTAGAATGGAATGTGGTTGCCATGAGGGGCACACGCCCATTGGAGTTACCTGGATGCACCACCATGTTATTTCCTGCAGGTACACAACAGCAGTTGCCTGAGTTCCCTGCTGGGAGTAGTGAGGGTGACGCAAACATGCCTGTCCGCACCACAGTATGTGGCACCAATGGTGCCTCTGCTGTGAGGGCAGCAGGAGGCATGATGTCCAGGGCCCCAATTAGGTCATCACAGGAACCCCAGGGGATGGTAGTGGATCAGGTTGTAACTCCATGCAGGGCGCCATGGCACCAATGAGGAGATCTGTACGTACAACAGGGAGGTGCCCTATGGCCCACCAAGGAGACTGTCCAGGCCAATTGGCAGGTGTGAGCGCCATGGGCGCAGGTGGCAGACAGGCATCCAGAGGTGAGAGGCAGAATAGGTGGCTGAGAAGTACAACTTCATGATAGAAGGTGGGGGGGCAGGGGGCCACTGATGCCCACCTCAAGGCTTGCAGGGTTGTTGCATCAATGTCTGCTACAGTACAAGAGGTTGTCCACGTGGCTACATGTGTTCAACAGCATGCACCAAACCTGTGCAGTGCCCCTGGATATGGATGAAGGGCATAAAACTGTGCAGGGATACAGTAGCGTAGCAAATTCCCAAAGGACCTGGGTGCAAGGTGATGTTACAGGGCCCCTCCCCAGTTTTGAATAAACATCAGCATTATGATTTGGGCCCCTCAAACCTCTTGGGCCCAGGTGCACTGCACGCCCTGCACCCTTGTAGCTATGCCCCTGCAGGGATACCCACACGTCAGAGCAGGGAAGAATTACTTGGGCAGGGAAGAAGTGGCATGTTACCCTAGTGGATGCCATGGGGCATGCAGTGGGGAAGCCAGACTACAGGGCACGTAAGGGTACCACAGGTGTCACACCCGGGTGGGGAAGATGGGGGGGTTTGGGTGATGATTTCCCTATATGTGTCAATGATGGTGTTAGCCTGCAAAGCTCCATAGTGGCAATAAACACATGCATGCCTCAGGACCTCCCTGCAAATGAGCTGTGCTCAACGGAGCCTTTGTAATACAAATAAATAAATGAATAAATATGTTGTATGTCTGCTTGTCACTATTTCATAAAAGCAGTACCAAACCAATGGAAGCATGCCGCAGTCAATCACACATGTGCCGCACCATGGTTGTGTGTCCACATTGCTGATAGCAATGTTCATAGGTAGTGCATGTACCCACTCCCACTGTATGTTGGCGGTATAGAAAGACCCGGTGGACAGCACAGCAAGGAAGTTGAGGATTGATGGCCTACATAGGCTGAGTATGCTGGAAGACATTGGCTCCAAGCCCTGGGAGTTAAGGGGGCACGAGTACTACTGGTGTAGGAACAGCAACATAAGCCCCTTGCAGGTCTGCAATGTATAGTTTTGTCATGATCCACCATAGGAATGGCATGCAGAGGCCCATCTCAATGCACAGCACCCCATGTACAGTTTAAGGTGACGTGTTAAGGAGGTGGGGACACACAGGGCATGCTGTAACCACATAGTATGGTGGGCCATGGTGGCAGACGAGGTGGCTGGACACTAAGGGCACTGCTGTCTCCCTGCAGAGGTGTGACCCAGGCACCTCTGAGGTCACACATTACAGCACCGTGATGCATCCTGGGCAACAGACCTGCAATCCAGCTGGAAAGGGCCTTGAGAGGTGTTGCAGTAGGGGTACAGCAGTACCGGAGGTGGTATGGAACAGGTCACCCAAGTGATACGCGCCACAGTGGGGTAATCCATGGAAACATAGAAACATAGTATTTGACAGCAGATAAGGACCGCTTGGCCCACCTAGTCTGCCCATTTTCCTACCTAACAGATAAGCTGCAGATCCTAGTTAACCAACAGCTTCCTTCCTCCTACCCCCCCACTAGGACAGCCATATGTCTGTCCCATGCATTCTTGAATTCCCCCACTGTTCTTGACTCCACAACCTCCTCAGGGAGGCTGTTCCATGCATCCACAACCCTCTCCGTGAAAAAATTCTTCCTCACATTACTTCTGAGCTGTTCCCCTCTATCTTCAAATTGAGCCCCCTTGTTCTTGCACATCTCTTTTTCTGAAAGATACTACCGTCTTTGACTTTGTTGATTCCCTTGAGTACTTGAAAGTTTCTATCATGTCCCCTCTCTCCCTTCTTTCCTCAAGAATATACGTATCAAGCTCCTTCAGTCTTTCTTCGTATGTCTTCTGGTGCAGACCCTGCATCATTTTGGTTGCCCTCCTCTGGACAGCCTCCACTCTGTCTATGTCTTTGCAGAGATGGGGTCTCCAGAACTGCATACAGTACTCCAGATGGGGTCTCACCACCTGTCTGTACAGAGGGATAACAACTTCCTGTTTTCTACTATTGATGCCTCTCCCTATGCATCCCAGTATCCCCCCAGCCTTCCTTATTGCCTTCTCACATTGCTTGCCCACCTTTAGGTCATCTGATATAATTTCCCCAAGGTCCCTTTCCATTTTTAAAATGGCACACACAACATGCTGTTCCTGAGGACCCCTTAGCCCTTGAACCCCAGTCACACCCTTCATAACTACAGCATCACCCACTGCAATGAACCACATGGATCGCATAGAAGTAAAGGGTAAAAAAGGCTGTAATAACAAAATCAAGCCACATATGAACATTAACAAAAAACATACTAACAGGAACCATGATGAATTATATACAGGCAAATGTCATGACTACCAGCAGGGAAGCTCAACAATCATAACCATTTACAAGGTGAACCCTAACAAGAAACATACTAACACGAACCATGGAGAACTAGGTACAGGAGAAATATCTGGAATAACACCTGGCAAACTCAGCAACGAAAACTACAAACTCAGCAACTAAAAGAATTTACAAGATGTGCACTCTGTAGGGAGCAATGTAGCTAGGCACAGGTGCCCATTATTGAGCAAACTCCCTAAGTGCCTCCAACATGAGTTGTACCCTGCATTCTACTTATGTTGGTGGTGAGGGCCTCCAGGCCGGTTGTCATGATCCTGACCAAGCGTGTAAGTCTGTCTTGCAGAGGTTGGCCCATCTCTGCAGCCATGCTTCTGAGGGGGAAATCCTCAGCCCGGGCCTGGGCCTCTTCAGCCCTTTCAATAGGCTCTGCGTCATCCACCTCTGCAGTGCCTGGGTCTGGGTCCACACTGTTAGGTGGTGGTGGTGTGTCTTCCTCTGGGGGGGGGCTGCCTCTGCCTGCTGCACCGGGGCAGCCGGCTGCTGCTGTTCAAGTGCCTCAGTGGGCTGCTGCTCTTCCGTATGCCTCTCCTCTTCAGTGGTGCCTGAGGACCTCTCCTCCTCCATGTCCTATGCGGATGCAGTCATGCTTGCTGCTGCCAAGTCACCTGTGGGTATGCTCCATGTATGCCTGTGCCACTCTACTCTTGATGCAACGCATAGTTCGCTCTAGTATTCGCTGTCTTGATGACCATGGCTGCTGTTTTGTGTCACCACTCCGGACAGCACCTGTGGCTAAAAAATATGCAGGCCACTAGTACAGTGCAAGGGTGCTTCCACAGGGATAGTGCTTGAGAACGTTGGGGAGTCTTCTGATGGCACCTGCAGGCCAGGAAGGACATGGCAGGAGGTGCTATGCCTGTTGGCCATGTCACAGTGTATTGTGTGGACACTTTTGAACTGCCCAACAAAGACAAAGCCCATTGTGCCCTGTATGCAACATGTTTATGGCATGATTAATGTGCGCATCAGACAGTGACCCCTGTGACATGTTGCAACGGATGGAAGAGTGACCATTCAGTGCGGTGTGGGAGGATGTCTGAATGCAGTGCCTACATGGGGAGAGGAGCGGGAGTGCTGCTCCAGTGTCCTGCATAATGTAGCCCCTGCATGAGTGTGGTGGTGTTTCTGCCAGCAGTGAAGCCCTAGACCTCAGGGAAGAATACAGATGGCGGTGGCACCCTGAGGAAGAGGAGTCACTCCAGGGGGTGCTAATGCTTGTAACACACTTACCCAGTAATTAGCAGCCAGGGGTGGTCATGTTAGTGTGGAGCACACCCTGAAGGGTTGGTACATCATCTGTGGTTCAAGCATGTGTGCGCTGACCAGCCCGATGGTGCTGAGGGTTGAGGTGGGCAAGCAATGTGAGAGGGCAGCAAGGAGGGCTGGGGGGATACTGGGATGCATAGGGAGAGGCATCACCAGTAGAAAACAAGAAGTTATTATCCCTCTGTACAGACAGTTGGTGAGACCCCATCTGGAGTACTGCGTGCAGTTCTGGAGACCCAATCTCCGCAAAGACATAGACAGGATGGAAGCTGTCCAGAGGAGGGCAACTAAAATGGTGCAGGGTCTGCACCAGAAGACAACTGAGGAGAGACTTAAGGAGCTAAATATGTATAGCCTTGAGGAAAGGAGGGAGAGGGGGGACATGACAGAAACTTTCAAGTACCTCAAGGGAATCAACAAAGTCCAAGAGGGTAGAATCTTTCAAAAAAGAGGTGTGCAAGAACAAGGGGACACAATTTGAAGATAGAAGGGGGCGGCTCAGAGGTAACTTAAGGAAGTATTTTTTCACAGAGAGGGTTGTGGTTGCATGGAACAGCCTTCCGGAGGAGGTTGTGGAGTCAAAAACAGTGGTGGAATTCAAGCATGCATGGGACAGTCATAAGGCAATTCTAGGGGTAGGGGTAGGAAGAAGTAGGCTGCTGGTTAACTAGGATCTGCAGCTTATCCATTAGGTAGGGAAATGGGCAGACTGGGTGGGCCAAGCTGTCCTTATCTGCCGTCAAAATCTATGTTTCTATCTATGTAGATGCCACACCTCAAGCCACGTCGGCGGTCTGGGTTTGAGAGTGAGCTCAGGTTGCCGTGGGTCGGCTGGGGGGGGGGGGTATGGAGCTGTATTGAGCTGCCGATAGGCTGCTCTCCTCTCCCAGAAAGGGATCTGGAGTCTCCCAGGCTCTTGGCTGCCACCAAGTGGAGGTTGGGTGGTAGTGTCAAGTCCAGCGGGAGCCTCAGCATTAGGCCGGGTGGGGGGAAGGGTATGATACCGGAGCCACGGGGTGCGTGCTCGTCTCCGTGGGGATGCACAACCATGTTCTGGGGCCCTGGGAATAGGGGAAAAAACACCAGAAAAATGCAATGTCTCTCCATTGCTGAAGCAGGCAGGAGGCAGCAACGGGGAGCAAAAATCTGTATGGAAAAAACAAAAAAGCATGTGTGTCCTAGCTGTATGCCATGCAGGAACGTACCATCTACCACAGTGCATGGCTCTAGTGATGCCACTGTCATGCTACTGCTATCGGATGGTTACGATGGAACGCCCGCCCCCCCAGGATATGACAGTATCATAGTCTGGGCAGCCACCCACTGGGTTGAGCATCCTAGGTTGAGCAGCACCTGGAGAGAACCCTGGAGTTGGGAGGAGGTGGAAAGGGGGGGGTAGAAAAAACATCAGGGTGCTGGGAAGTTCTGCCATAGACATGCCCAGGTAAGCATCACAGCTCTATCTGACAGGGGCACTACAGGATAGGTATTTAAGGCCATGAGGCACAGTGGTGCTGCGCCATAAGTACAGGCCTGGACCCCAGGTGGTGGTCAACTCCGTCAGCAATACAGATTTCATATGAAGGGATTCCAAGTTGATAAGAGTATGTTAGCTGGTCTGCTGAGGGATGCACCCCTTGTAAGGGGAAGGGAGGTGAAATTTAACAAGGGCATTGCAGACATTTCGCACATATAAGGAATGTTGTGGCCTGTGCAACTGGTATCTGGGGTACAAACTGAACTTACGAGCTCAACTGGGCAGACTGGGTGGGCCAGAGGCCCTTATCTGCCGACACTGTCTATGTATCTATGTACCCCACACAGGTCCACAATTACCCATCAACAGGTGTGGGCAAGGACTGGGCAGCAGGATATCGTGCCTCCCACACGATGGTC